>OZ018380.1:3347350-13347350 GCA_963969555.1 Polydrusus pterygomalis | reverse complement strand
AGAAAAATAGATTATCTCTGATTAATCGAAAATAATGATCGATTAATCCAGAATAATCGATTAATCGAAAACAATCGATTGATTTAATCAAAATAATCAAAAAGTGGATTCAAATATTAGATCGTTAATTTTATGAAAGGATTGATACTTTGTTTAAATTATTTCATTGATTGTCTTGCAATAATATGCTATAATATTTTTTAAACCGATTTTCAGGGTAATAGGGTTGCTAATAAATATATTATAGAGACTTACAGCAATAATGAGTAACTAGCAACTTCAATCATCCAAAAACATACCTATATTTTCGAATAATAGAAAATTAGTTTTTTTGGTCAATTGATTAATCAAAAAACTTTTTTTTTAATTAATAAACATCGTAAATTTTTTTCGAATACCTAATTAATCGATTAATCGAAAAATATTTTTTTTGGTTGATCGATTAATCGAAAAATCATATTTTTTCGATTTTGATTTGATTTTTGATTAATCGAAAAATTGTTTTTTATTCGATTACTCAATAATCGATTAATCAAAAAATATAAAAAAAAAAATTTTCAAATGATCGATTAATCGAAAAATAGTTTTTTTTTCGATTAATAATCGATTAATCGATTTCTCGATTAATCGATAAAAACATTATCTCTAATCGAATAATCGATTTTGTTGAACACCCCTAGTCATAAGTTTCCCTTTCCTATTTGAAACTCTGAAGAACTGACATACCATAGGTATACATACCATGGCCCTCTAGAATGTTTAGGAAACATCTCCGAACCAGGGATCCGTCAAACGCCATTTTGCCTTGGCCCGATTTGTCTACTCCACTGATTTCCAATTATAGATATATTCTGAATTACAATTTTTCCGGATTTTTAGTACAATTTGGCAACGCGCAATTATGTGACTGTCATACCGCAGATCGTAGTTTGATTGCCATTCGGAACGAAAAAACGAAAATAGCGAATTAACAGAAAAAGTTATGCGTACGTCCCGTCCCCATCGGGAAATAATGTCTCGTTCGTGAGATGATTTTATCAGACTGTTCGAATTCATATAAATAAAGGTGAATCGTATCTATACATATTTAAAAAAATTATATCGATTTAGAGGGTGGAGCAATTGCCCCTTTGCCCTACCCTAAATACCCTCCTGATGAACGTCACTGCAATTTTACTGCAATAAAGTAGCAGTACTATAATTTTATGCAGTAATTAATAGTTTTTTTTTAACTAAGTATACTTATATAGGTGCAGTATTTTCCTGTAAAGAGCAACATATATTTATTATTTACAAGGTTTAAGAAGAGTGAACAGGATCTAAAGAATAATGTACAATAATCCCAGTTTTAGTTCATCCGGATCACTTCCGCTTGCTTTTAATTAATCTGGATTACTAAATGTGTACCTACTACACAAATTGAGATTACGTTTTCATAATAAATGACTATTTTTTTAGGGTTATTTTTAATTTCAGATCGCTTTGTAATAATTCTGAAATTAGTTCGATTATTATTGGACAAATACTCTTTTTGTGTCCGATTGAGTATGGGTTTTTTATGGCTTAACGAAGAAGATTTCACACGTAGGAACAGGGACGTCTCTAAGAGGACAAGAGAGGCGGCGGGCTTACATTAGGAGTTGTGTTTTACATACATGACCCCCCCTCCCCCTAGTGCCTAGCGACGCCCCTGCGTAGGAATAGGGAGAGCATTTAGGCTCCGCCTCCTTTCTTCACTTATGACGTTATTAAAGTGTATTTACTGCTTCTACTAGCAAGTTCTTCTAGCAAGAACATTTAGACCAGCAAAGCGACCAGAAGGTTTCTGGTTCGAATCTTGTCAGTGGCAAACTTTCTTTTGGTAAAATACAATATAAAGTCTGTACTAGAAGGTGAATTGGACGGGTTTGTAGGTTAAAGTTTAATGGTTATTTTGTAACAGGAAGCTAACAGCAAATAGCAAGTTAGTTCGCCAGGCGTTTGGCAACGCCGATCTTGACTCTTCTTTTTTCGGCGGCTAGCCTTTTATGTTTTTGTGATTAACTATAGTCCCAACTTTACATTTAAAAAAATTGTATTCGACGAGTATAACATTTCATTTCAGGAGCTAATAATAGTCCCAACCATCCTTTGCCAGGGTAACTTTCTTGGTGCGTACCCCAAAGTTGAGAAAACTTTTTGATCGTCACTCACAACATTTAAATTATGTTGTTAAAGCTTATTAAGGCCGATTAGCGTACAGTTTTGTATTCTGCCTCACAAGCTTTCTTTTTATACCGTTAGCTTGAGGTAATAGGGTTCCCATCTAGCAAATTCAAATTCAAACAAGCTAGAAACAGCAAAGGGCCCCGCTTTAATTTAACCAGTGGTTATTAACCCAGTTTATACATATTCATTGTCTGTAACCGAATTTATTACTAAGGGTATGTCTGCCCTTTCCTTTGCCCGATCCAATTAAATAATACAGTAAGAAATCGTAACTAAAACCACTGTAATGCATAAATTTGCTTAAATGTCGCAAAAACAATGTGCATTAATTGGAACAGTGTTCCGTGTCTATGGTAATTGGGCACTAGCTCGTGGCGTCACATGTAATTGTTCTAAATTTGCAACTGGTGTTTTAATAGTGAATTAAAATTCTTTAAATGAGGAGAAACGAAGTAATCCATAACCGTTAAACAAGGTGATCTAGGTGGGAATTCAATGTCTGATCGAAAACTGATCAATCTGTCGTCGAAAAAATTGCGTAAGTAGTTAATAGTTTCCGCGGCTGTATGGGCGGTTGCACCGTCCTGTTGAAAATATCCAAAAACGTAGTTTGTCGTCAAGTAATTGCTCCACAAATGGATTCAAAATATCTTGTCTTTATACCGCTGTGCTGTAACTGTGTCATGAAAAAAAAAATGGGGATTTTCACTACTCCACATGCGTGTATTCTAAGAATTCACATAACCGGAGAGGTGGAAAACCAGGCTTCATCCGAAAAAAATATCAGGTCTAATAAATCATTTATTTCCAATAAATTTTGGGTAAACGATTGAGAGTAATTCCTGCGTCTTTCAAAATCTGCGGCTTGTATTTCTTGGAATACTTGCACTTTACTAGGAAATAAATTTAGCTGCTTCTTAAGAATAGTCCTGCATGTTCCATAAGATCTTCCCACTTCTTGGGACAGGCGTCTTATACAATTTGTTGGCGTATTTTGCATTATTTCACGAACGTTTGCAACAAGTTCTTCTGTTCTTACAGATGGTCTTCCTGCTCCTTTTTTGTGTTGTATAGAACATGTTTCCCTAAACACAGCCACGGTTATTTTCAGGCAAAGATATAAATCCCCAGCAATAAAAGCAACGTTAGGAAAATGTTCGTGAAAATCATCCATGTACAAACCTGGATTGTATTGCCACTCACCATTTACTCTAACCCCGTTTCGAAAATACGCTTCAACCATGAATGTTTTGTGCTGTTCCGTAAAACCCATTGTGTGAATTGTTCAAGAAATTGGAAAAATTAGCGATGAATCAAATTACTTGTAACGAGTGTCAAAGATGACGGAATAACTGATTGATTGTTAATTCAGCTAGTTACTGATACCCAACAGGTATTAAGCTTTACGGCTAAGCATTACGTCCTTAGATGCAAGGCCCTCTTTGATGCAAATAATTTTTGCTCGCACGGTATATTCTAAATAGTACCTACTGTCAACAGGGCAATTTTCAAGACACTTTTTTCCCACAATAGGTATTATTTTCGTAATTAATTCGTCGGGGTAAAATATTTTCCAACACAGCTCTTTTAATACGCGGAAGTCATTTGCATAATTTTATGGAGGAAGTGCTGAAATACTTCCTTATAAAATTTTCCACAAACACAAACGGCTAAATTAAGCTAAATTTATCAGGTTGGCGCGCGGTGTCAGCTTACCGTTCATTATTTTTCTGTTGGTATTTTTTTTTTGTTCTTAAGTTAGCTTAAAAAGTAATTAGTTTGGTTATCATTCCGTACAATTATGAGTTAATTAGGAGAATTCGTAAAATTCTTAAAACTTAAATACGCATTGAGGAAACTGATCTAATACAACAGGTTTACATTGATTGATAGCTTATTTTTTATTAACCTATATTAAATAAATTGTTAGTGTATCAAACCCGCTTTAGTGTTATATTAATTACAGGTTTGCTAGAACAGTGTTTTTATTGATAGTAATCAGTTCCATTAGCAGCATAGTCTTGTTGAATAATGAACTACTTTTAATACAGCGATCGTGTTAAGAAATAAATTGTATCTTCTCAATGCAACGCACTTTACTTCCAGTAAATCGCTTTCTCTACAATTAAGAAATAGACCAGGGCTGAAGCCTTTGCAAATGGTAAAAAGTGAAAAAAAAATAATAGTAGGATGAAACCCATTGAAAAAGGAAGAGAATATAACAAAAATGAAAGGAAAAATAAATTACGGGCGATCCGAGGTCGAGAAGTGGAGGGCGGTGAGTTTTTAAGGTTAGAAAACGATTTATCTCGATTTTCGGCAAAACTACAAGTCCTATGGAAAAACATTGAATGGCATAGTTTTAGGTAATAAAAAGATCTACAACTTTTGTATTTGCACTTTTTTCACATAACCTCAAAATTTATGTGAAAAATTCAAATAACCAAGTTTTCGGTTTTTTATTTTTATCTTTTACAAGAAAAATTGTTTTTTCACTAAATTTAGTGAAAACTTACCTTTTTATGTCCCAAAGACACTGTAATTTTTATTAATTTAAAATTTTTATTTTTTCACCTTATTTTGACTTAATATCGGAAAAGCACCCTAATTTTCAATCGAAAATTCTCACGTCAAAATATCTGCTTTTTTAAAAAAGTTGGTGGGCTTTTTGTTCGTTGAAATCCCTACTTTCTGATGGTGTAAAAAAATATACCTTACTATGGTAAATGTGATGAAATCCCCTTTAAATCCTACCTTTAATTATATTTAGAACAACTATTTTCGCATATTTTTTGCGATCTTTATGTTTTATGGATTTGTAATTTTTTTGTTTATCAATGTAACATGGAATCTTACGTTTTTCGAGTAATTAAAGTATACATTTTAATAAATAGCTAAAAATTGTACATAATGATTAAAAAAAAAAATTTCGGATTCGATTTTTTTTCGTTTCTTTACATTTTTTGAGAATATTTACCATAGTAATGTATATTTTTTTTTACACCATCAGAAAGTAGAGATTTCATCGAACAAAAAGCCCACCGACTTTTTTAAAAAAGCAGATATTTTGACGTGAGAATTTTCGATTGAAAATTAGGGTGCTTTTTCGATATTAGGTCAAAATAAGGTTAAAAACTAAATATTTTAAATCAAAAAAATTACAGTGTGTTTGGGACATAAAAAGGTAAGTTTTCACCAAATTTCGTAAAGAAAAAAAATTTTTTGTAAAAGATAAAAATAAAAAACCAAAAACTTGGTTATTTGAATTTTTCACATAAATTTTGAGGTTATGTGAAAAAAGTGCAAATACAAAAGTTGTAGATCTTTTTATTACCTACAACTATGCCATTTAATGTTTTTCCATAGGACTTGTAGTTTTGCCGGAAATCGAGATAAATCGTTTTCTAACCTTAAAAACTCACCGCCCCCCACTTCCCGACCTCGGATCGCCCGTAATTTATTTTCCCTTTCATTTTTGTTATATTCTCTTCCTTTTTCAATGGGTTTCATCCTACTATTATTTTTTTTTGGTTTCAAAAATTATCGACCCTGGTCTAAAAGCAGAACAGCGTCCCAAAAAACAAATTGTATCCGTTAGAACCTATAATCCACAAGACGTTGGTGGGGGTTCGTAGCGAACGGCAATCGCCGCGCGCCGTGTTATTAGTTTTAAAGTATGTGTTGCTAGGGTTGGGCCATTTGAAAGTTTCAAATGAAATTTTCTGTTTTGAACTTTTCAAAACAGAAAAATTTCACTCAACCCAAAAAGTGAAATTTCAGTGACAATTTTGAAATTTTCACCTGAAACTTTCAACTGATAAATGTCCTTATTACATTCGAAACTCTCAGAAAAATTTTATAAATTTCAGTGGGACTTTCATAAACCTTTCCATGTAGGGTTGGGCCATTTGAAAGTTTCAAATGAAATTTTCTGTTTTGAACTTTTAAAAAAGAAAAATTTCACTTAACCCAAAAAGTGAAATTTCAGTGACATTTTTAAAATTTTCACCTCAAACTTTCAACTAATAAATGTCCTTATTACATTCGAAACTTTCAGAAAAATTTCATAAATTTCAGTGAAACTTTCACAAACCTTTCCATGGGCCATTTGAAAGTTTCAAATGAAATTTTCTGTTTTGAACTTTTCAAAACAGAAAAATTTCACTTAACCCAAAAAGTGAAATTTCAGTGATATTTTTGAAATTTTCATCTGAAACTTTCAACTGATAAATGTCCTTATTACATTCGAAACTTTCAGAATAATTTCATAAATTTCAGTAAAACTTTCACAAATCTTTCCATGCAACTAACCACCCCTCGTTTATATAATAGACGCATCCCAAATCTCGGCAATACTTGGGATTCCCCTGGTTCATCGGCGCGACGACAGGCTCGACTTTGCTGTGCGACGTCTTGTATTTATTTAGCTAGCTTCACCGATACAACAGAAAATAAAATCTAATGAAGATTTCAATAAAAATTTCATAAATTTCAATGAATTTTTCACGACATTTGGGATTTTTTAAAAAGTTTCACAAATTTCATAAATTTCACAAAAATTTTATAAATTTCGAAAGTTTCGCAGAAATTTCATAAGTTTCATAAATTTCATGAAAATTTCAACTTGAAATTTCAAATCCTCGCTCAAGTGAAATATGCCCAACCCTATGTGTTGCGCAGGTCACATCGTTGTTCGGAGTCTTCTAGCTGTCCTGTCTGAATTTTAATTTTATTGATCGTACCAATACCTGTTTCAATTATTATATTTTTACTTTGTTTTTTAAGCTTTGGTTGTCAGATAAAGCAATAGAAGAATTAAGTATTTCGCACAACCCATCATTAGTATTGGGCTTTATAAGCTATGGACGAATTTTACCATCTCAGTAAACCATGTTGCATAATAGATAATCATATGCAATGTTAAACGACAAGAACAATATCACACCAGAAGCTATTTAAATTTTAACTTAACTTTAAGTGGTCAGTATATGCTTTATTAACCGTATAATAGCAAGCAAATATTATTATGATTAAAGTTAAGTTTCATTACTGCCAGTCGGAACTAATACAGTATATAAAACCAGATTACATCCCCCAATAGAACTTGATAATTACTGTGAGTATTCAGAGCAATAATGTCTATAAACCATTCTGTGGTAGCAATGACTCCTATTTCCTATTGGCTAAATTACCGTGATATTATCACTACACAACGGTCTAGCGATTTTCCTTGTCTTACAGTAGGAAAACGCGTTACTGTCACATATAGTATTAAACATTTATATAAAGAATATGTGAATTATTATCAGGAATAGAAGATATTTTTCTCAGTGCGGCATTGATACATACGCTACTTTTATAATATAACGAAACTAAAACTTATAATAAAATTGCCTCTGAATAGATATTTACTATGTAGTATTGATTATTAATTAAGGGCAACTTTTAAATCTCTTTAATGCAGATAATAGCCGCAGTATAAGGTCAAATAGCTCACATTTACACATTTAAAATGTCAAGCAGCGCTTAATTCGCTTCGATATGGAACTGCTTTTAAAAGAGCATTTTTACCACACCACATTACCTCCGTTCCACACTACACTCCCGGTCTTAAATATTTAAACTGATACGATTTGTTTAACACACGGCAAAAGTACTAAAAGTACTATTCACAATTTTTGTGAATAAATTATAGCGTATATACAGAGTGCTACAAATTCAGCCGCGTACATTTTCTACTTGAAAACGGTACAAGATACAAAGACAGTTAAATTGAGGGTAGTATTTTTAGGAGCTTAATAATTTGGTTGAAGAAAATTGCAATTATTTATACTATCTTCGGTGATATACGAAAAAAAATTTCAGTTTTGGTTCTTAATTTTTTCTGCCATACGTACCAATTTTAGGTATTACAGGAAAATCTTGGTATATTAACTAAAATATCCTTATAACAATACTATCACAAAAAATGCAAAATCTTTATAGTTTTTCTGTATATTTGTTAGGTGTTTTATACAACATATAGATATACGACTCACACGTCTTGGTTAGATTTTCATAACACATCGATATGTGACACACATTTTGTATCTCCGCCAATTTATTATAATCAGATCTGGTCTAAAAGAAATTCTTTCTACACCTTATTTAAATTTTGTGTAATTAAGATCTAGAAGTATGTAAATCGCAGACTATAAACATCACAACATATTTTCCTGAGTATCGATATACGTGGTATAACAATCAAAAGCTTTCACATTCGCAAAATAATATAAACCCAAAAACTATAAATGCAATTTGCCGTAAAAAAAATTGTTTTATTTTTCACAGCCTCAAAGAAATGGTTGTTTAGTTTTGCCACGGATTTTATTTCTCCAAAATTAATTGATTGTTTTTAGTCCTGTGATTTAGTAGCTATTAAAATCTATTTGATTTGCCATTCTTTTGGGCTTATATTATTTTAGTTTATTTTATGGAAAAATGGAATATAGTTAAACACAATTTTCGACATCTTTTTTCGTCATTCTAATGATACTGAAAACACAGCCATGGGCTTAGCTGATGTTTTTTATTTAGAATTTTTTGAAATTGGGTCACGAGGTGGTGTTTGTAGACTTAAGAGGCCAAGAAAACAAAAGTATGTCATATGCTTCGTAATTGTAACAAGAATTGAAAAACTTCAAACTAAAGAAGATTATTCTCGTTGCGTTATACATAATTATAGCTTCTTTGATATAGCTTAAATACATATTATAAATTAGGTTATTTGTTTAAACTATTTTTTCTTGCGTCTGTCGATTTAAAAGCGTGTAGACTATAGACGAAAGTATGTCATATTCCCCTTTATAATTATTCTATGGCTTTGTAGACCGGAACCTATAAACTGTAATTAAATTAAGAGAGGCTTTAGTTAATTTAGGCCGAGATTCCACAAAATCAAACTTCGTAACATGTTAATTTATTTTCAAATTACATTTCAAAGCGTTACTTAATTTATTCCCTTTAACTCCACGTTAGTTGTAGTTAGTATAGAATTGGAGAAGTAAATAGGTAAACTAAACACGCAGGTAAACTCTATATTCCGAAATATATTGTTGATCTTTTTAATCGTAGAGGAATATGAAGGACAATAGCAAAGGTGATCGATGTGGCAAACGGCTGAGAGATCCGACAGTTTATCAATTTTATGTTACCAGAAATGGAAATTCCATTAACATGGCTATGAAACTATTTGCCAAAACAGCAAGTTAGACCCAAACTCATAAACCGTAATTAAAGAAGGCTAATCCTAGGATAGACCCATGACCCAGGGTCACCGAGTTTAGGATTCGGTATTCTGCTTTAAAATTAGGTTCTCTCTCTCTACAGTTTTGCAATATTCGATCTTTTTGCATTTCTCTTTACTAACTAGTTAGCTATAAAATAGAGTTAAAATGATTGAAGGGTTGCATTCAAATTTATTAACAAATCGAAGCTAGAAATATATTTTTTTAAAAGTGTATTATTAATCTTACGCATTAATTTTAATAATATTTATATCAACGTTCAATCAGGATAAAACGTTTTTTGAAATAAGCCATAGTTTGTTAAATTCGGTTAACGCAGACCGAAGTTACAGTCTTTTAAGCACTTTTAGTCGTTACCCTTCCCCACGCTGTTACCAATTAAAACATTGTTATTACAAAATTTATACAGGATATAACAGAGCATATAAAAACCTAATTTCTGACCCACATAATTTTGTCTCTGTCACTATTCAATTAAGGCGCATGGTGTATGAATGTAAATATGTTTTAATTTTTGAAATATAATTTCATATTAAAAATATTTTGAAATAAAATATGTAATCTCTATTTTTTAACTCAATTAGGTAGTTCAATTTTAATGTGTACAAAAATATTGGTGAAATTTCTCTTGTTTGCTTTCGTAAAGTTGTCGTAATCTGTACAGAATTTTTTAGCGCCCTTATAATTTGTATGCTAAAAACATAACAAAGGAAAAAGGACAAATAAACATCAATTAAAATAAAAACGGATGAACAGGATGGGAGCCCCTTTTCGTCTAAGCTGGTGAAATATAATCATGTCACGTATTTTCGTTATTTGCATTCTCAACAAATATTATAAGAAAGCCCTTAAGACCTTTTGTCTCTGACAAGTGGCTATATTTTTTGGCTTTTTATATTTCCTTGAGGATGCGCCAAAAATACTTCAGGAAAAAGTGTGTTTGAACTAGTTTTAGCAATATTTTATCCAAATGATTCGATACCTTTGCTATCAAACATGTTTAAAACAAAATGTATTATGGGGTTTCTAGATTCGTTTGCCCGTATTTCCGAACAAGTTGAATTTAGTCATATGGTATGCTATACGAAAAATATTTTAAATGTATTGAAGATTTAGAATATCTGATAATATAAGATTTAAAAAAAAATAACGTCAACACTGACAATAATTGGTGACATTACTGACATATGGTATAATAGTCAAATAGTAAAATTTTAGTCCTATAGATTGCCCAAAACCCGGATCCAATATCACTTTTCGTTCGCCTGTAATTAAGCCGTTCCTGAACATTTGCCCAACCCTGTATAGTAATAACAATAATAATAATCATATTAGGTGCCAGGTGCGTACATTTATTAAATTTTCAATTTTCTCGATGCGACGCGACGCCTAAAGAAATTAAATAAGAAATAGAAAAGGCAAAAATTGATATCTTTACCTTCGATATGAAATTTTTATGATATAGGGGACCGTTTTCGAATTATGAGATGTTTCCATGGTGATACCGAGTATGTGTCGATCGTTTTACAGGTTAATAAACTGCTGAAAACCCCAGGAATATTTATACACAATAAATTGTAAAACCCAGAGCAACTACTAATATATTATTTATCAAATCAAATCAAATACAAGCAAAAATTATTTGCATCAAAGAGGGCCTTGCATCTAAGGACGTAATGCTTAGCCGTAGAGCTTAATACCTGTTGGGTGTCAGTTACTACCTGAATTAACAATCAATCAGTTTTTCCGTCATCTTTGACAGTCGTTACAAGTAATTTGATTCATCGCTAATTTTTCCAATTTCTTGAACAATTCACACAATGGGCTTTACGGAACAGCACAAAACATTCATTGTTGAAGCGTATTTTCGAAACGGGGTTAGAGTAAATGGTGATTTTCACGAACATTTTCCTAACCTTGCTGGGGATTTTTATCATTGCCTGAAAGGAACCGTGGCTGTGGTTAGGGAAACAGGTTCTATACAGCAACGTGTTGCTTGTTATATAATTTATTTTAATAACCTGTGATCTATCGCTCAAGTAACTCCCAAAGATATCCAATACGCTGCCCCTCACTCCATATGTTTGTGCATAAAAGAGAAGAAAGATTTTCATAAGTCGGTCAAATCAATAAATTTTGCCCGTATCCCACTTCTGATTTCTTTATATAAGCACCAACTTTTAATAAACGTTTTGGTTTATCATTTATCATTTCCCAATGTTAACCAAATTCTACAAAGACAATAAAGCAATGACTAAGATTATTCCCCAGCTTTCTTAAATAACAAAGTGCTTTGAATATTATTATATAGTTGATATTCAAAGCAAAGTGCAATAACAGCATGAAATAGAAAACTTGCTGCGACAGGCTGAGGGAGGATAAAATATAATAGGAGCTTGCGACTGAAATCCGAAATAAGAGTTTACATTGTGCCGCAATATTCAGAAGTCATAATAAGGATTCTTGGCACTTTCCTACTGCGGATCTCTTAAAACTTTAAGTAGATTGGCGCCGGCGCTCGATCTTTTTTGACATTATATCCAGCGTCTGTTGTTAAAGAAAATCTAAAGTTTAATTTCAATGTTTTATATCGCCATAATAAAAGCTAATGTGGTAGCAACGAGCTATGAGCAAAACCTCTTAGTATCGTAGTAACTTAACATTTAGTAGTATTATTCAATATTACTGAAACTTTTTTTTTGTTTTCGTAATCACATTTTATTTTAGAAATCAGAAAATATTTGTCGAGCTTCAAAGAACAAAAAAAAACCAAAATGATATCAAATTTAATGTTATTTCATCTTCTCGCAAACGGTTGTAATAAGGTATAATTTTTGTAATTTGCGGGACTGTTTTAGAGAAAAACTATAAAAGAAAATTGGATTTTCTCTCTTAAATTGTACGATTCCATTCATGTTATATAGTAGAATAGATGGCTGGCTTTTAATTTTAAAAATGTGCAATTTTTCTGTTACGACTTTTGTCGTGTTGGAGGTTGAACTTTATTGTAACAAAATATGTTTTTTACAACACGCCGTAGATAATTGGTAAAATTTAATTGAATAGCCTAAAAATAACGATTAGGCTTAAAAAATTATTTCAATTTTCAGAAATGTAAATGTATTATAATATATATTTTACAGTTTAGGCAGCAGTAACGTAATAGCCCTCAGAATGCAGGTTTAAACTAGGTTGCATATTTGACTTTTTATTTTTTATTTTTTTCTATTGTCTTTCTTTGTGTCATACTCCTGCGGACTGTAATTAGGACATATCGCAAGAATTAATTTAGTAGTAACCTAGCCTATAGTAACTCCAATATTAATTTTATTCTTTTTGGTTTCAGGTATGTACCATGTACTTTCCAAGATCATATGAATAATGTTAAACGGAAAAAGGTAATGACTAGGTATTAAAAATTATTATAATTAGCGTTTTATTGTTTATGCATTGCAATTTGAAATTAATTAATCCCCTAAAGTACATATGTTACGGATCGGGTAGTATTTTTAATAATTATTACCCGGAATATTCAAGACTGGTTTGCAAAACCTTTACTTCATCTACAACCAATAGGCGCATAATACTTCTAATAGTAAGATCAATATGCTATGCATAATACAAGTGCCAAGTGCAAATATCATTAAACAACAAGTGTAATTATTATTAATTCGTAACTTACTAAATTCACTCACTCCTATTAAATCACAGAAGTCGTTAATCCGAGATCTCGATTGAAATTATTAAAGTTTGCTGTGACAAAAATGGTCCAAAATGGGATATTTCCACTTCAGTTTCTAAAGTTGAATATGTTTTTAGATAGCATGTATTGACATCAAATAAAGTATCGGCTGGTATTTTAAATATAAAATGTCAAACTAAGGCAATGTTTTGCGGTTTGCCTTAAATATTTTACCATAAATTAGTTATTTATTGTGAGGTGCAGGGCAATGAGCCTAATGAATAAAAATTAAGCAATTACTTTTTAGTAAAAGCAATTTGTTGACTAGCAAATGCTAAAAGTAAAAGCAATTGCTAGATCTGGATATGAATAAAATTTTGAAGCAATTGCTGTTTTTCTTACACCTCTGTAGCAAATGCTTATTCAACACAAGTTTAGACGTGGCTTATCCACTTGTTCAGATTATAGATTTCACGTTCAGTTTGGTGCCTAATTTGCAAAAGAGTTGACGTAAATACAACAACGTTGGTCTACCTACTTATTTAGTACAATAGTAACCTGTTACGTTTCTGTGGAAAATAGGAAACTTATATTTGTGATATGGCAGATTTCAGTGAAAATGAGGAAAGTGATAGTAGTGATGAAGAAATTAAAGACAAGCCATTGACATTCGTTCATAAATGGAAGCAACATAAATAAATCTCTCTGACCACAACCGTTTAGCTTCCACAACAGCTTCAGCACTTGTTCTCCAAAACCGCATCCATTACAGAAGTGTATGTCTTACAGACAGTAGTTTGGTGAACACCGAGTTCTTCACCTACAGAATTTTGAAAGCCCGGATCCGACAATTTCCGCAGAAATACTTTAATCTTATTTAAAGGCGACAGTACACCCCCTCGCATTTTACCAGTATCAGTCAAAAAATAATTTGCCAACCACTCAACATTTTCGCAGTCAAATCGATATAACTTTCTGAAATCATCCTATCTGCAATTTTTACGTACACCGTAGATTTTTCGTTTACGGACGTTCATATATTCAGCCATAATTGAAGACACAAATTAAGAGCAACGCACGTGTATGCCGCGGAGATCTAAAGTTGACTGCTACCAAGCAAATGATGCAGGGGTCGACCTACCTTAAAAAGTTTAAAGCAATCGCTACACTAGAAAAAGCAATTCTTTAATTTATTCATCACATTTTAAGCAAACAATAGCAATTGCTTCTATTTTTTAAGAAAAAACATTGACTAGAAACAATTTCTGCACTTTTAAGCAATTGCTGGACGTAAAAGCTATTACTTTACTTTTTATTCATTGGCTTTCAAGAAATTACTTCGATTTTATAAGAAAAAGCGATCGCTACATTTTTATTCATTAGGCTCATTGTCATGAACTGGCATAGATAAAAATTATAACCATAACTTTCACTCATAATATCCATACAAATAAAAGTGACGAATCCTTATTTGCCTTTCAAATTAGACAATATGTAAAATAATCAAATAAAAATATTACACAGCTTATTTTCTACACAACTAGCCAATCAAACACTTAAAGATGACAGAAATGACTGAATTTATCACTTTTAAACAGTTTAATGAGGTCTACTTTTATCGGATTAAAGATTTTATCCGATGATTTTTAGCATCTCGTTTTTAAAGCGATGGTGCTCTAAACTGGTATAATTGGTTATTAACATTACTAATCGTGTTATTTGAACTTGTTCCTGAAAGCGATAAAACTGACGACAGGGAAGGGAAAGTTAGATGCTTTCCTACCTCATCAATGAAAAAATGAAATATACCCACAGACCACAGCCATTTGAAATCCCAACGTAAATTTTACTACCCACAGATTATATTAATTTTACACCAAAATTTTATTAGATTTTTTTTTAAAGTCCTTCTATGATGAAGTCGTAGGTCGTTTTGTAAAAGATCGGGAGACCTAGGTGGACAATTTATGGGATACTTTAATCCTATCGTGTATCGAAAACTTTTAAACAAATTTCCTTACTTCGCGTGCAGTATTCGCAGGACCAAATATCTTCAATCTCAGGAGCAAGTTCTTCAAATACAGGTTCAATTTGATTTTGTAAAAGTTCCAAAAAAAAAAATTGTTTTCCAAAAATATAGGTACAGTAATCCGATGTCCAAATATGCCCTCCCAAGTATTTGATGTATTGAGTCCTTCTTTGTACAACTCGGTATTCTTTTTCTGTACTCCATCTACAATTTTGAACATTTGGTTCATTGTTTAATGTAAAGGTGCATTTGTCGAGATTCGTGAGAATTCCCTGTAGTTGTTTACCCTTTCCATGATGTTAAAACAATAGGTTGATGTATGCATATTAATATGAACTAAAGATTTGTCAATACTGTTTATAAATTATAAATAACTGTAATTTGGCATAATGGGTTTCATCAATAACGTAAGAAAACCTTCAACTTTTGCCCCCTAAGGGGCTTCCCTATCGCCCGTGCAGGTTTAGACCAGGCAACCCTGGTGCTTCTTCTTTATCTCAATAAACACGATACTTATATAAGTGAGTTACTTAAGTGTACTGACGTTCACCGTTTTCTGTAATAAGCTATTTTTACAGTCGCTGCTAATATACCATTAGGAACGAGATACATAAATTTACATTTTTTACTATGCAGGATAATTACGACCAGATCAATACAGTATCTTAAATGTAGCAGAGTACATTAAGATATTACACTCGAACGCTTCTCAATTTGCGGCGAATATAGCAAATACCGCACAAAGCTAATCGATTTTGATTAATTATGAATATCTACCAATCCGATGTGCCTTAATTAGCCCGAAAGCTTCCAGTACGAGTGGTCCGACAAAAGGAAATAATGTCGACATTTGTGTAGGACTAATGTTTACATTGTTGTATTTAAGGAACAACATCGCGTAGAATGGGACATATTCCTGCAATATACCAATCGGTCTAAAAAAATCCTGTTATAAATTGATATTGTATACCTCTTGTAGAGAAATTTCTGTGGCTACAGCGGTTTAAGATTAGGTCACCTGGATGGTCATAGTATTGCCCCCCGTTTATCTGCCCCGGAACAATGGTATTTAAGTATTCTCTTACATAAACAGCATAATGCGGAGGAGCACCATCCTGTCGTTTAGTAATAATCCCTAAAACGAATCAACGAGTAAGTGAAGATTAACTTGAACAGATTCAGAAATACAAACGGGAACACATTTAACGGTCACGTCATTTTCTTTGTCCTAGCATAATCCGTAGCTAGTTTTGCCTGGTAAGTGAAAAATGTTTAACTATGTTAAATCAGCAGACCTGCGTCATATATTAAAAAAAAAATAAACAAATGCGTATCGTAAATTCACAAATTGTAACATCATTAACAATATGCGAATCATACTTTTGGGAATTGAACTTGCCAAATGATTTAATAGAAATGTTTTGCAGTAAAATAGTTTTACAGGAAAATAAACTATTGAACCAATGGTTAGCTATATATTTTGAAATATACTCAAATTTCATGAAATTGCTTCACCAACCCATTAATGCACTTTTTTCAAGATTCTCACAGCTTTTTTCCATATTTGAAATGGGATCTATCGAAAACGCAACTTGCTAGAAAAACCCAGGAGTTTGGTTAAATATTTGTGACTATTATTTGTTAAAATGTAATTTTTTTTTATTACTTTTTTCCTCAAAGCTTATGTTTCGGCAATCCATATATTTATATAAATCCTTTTTTATTAACCTTTTAGTTTCCATCATAAACAAATACAGTATTTAACTAAGTACCAAATTTCAAACAATCATATGTTTTAAGAATTAACAATAATTTCCGTCTTATTTTGAAAGATGAATTAACCATTTTTTAAAAATACATACATACTTAATTTATATTATAAAACTTAAACGATATTCCTGTTTGATTTTTTATGAGTTACTCCAACCTAAAAATCAATAGCATCAATTATTTAAAAGTTCTTTATATAATTCGAATATTTATGTTGCTTTTATAATCAAATTGCAAGGAATTGTAATTTATTATTGACTTGTCCAAAACCTTTATTTACCATACCGGATGAAAGTAAATATAAAAATTTATTTGGCAGGGCAACAAAACGAAAGAACAAACTGTTGGGTACACTCCTGGCAACGGAAGCGTTTATTTTTCTGTATGGATAAAAGTTGGGAAAGTAATAAAACGTAAATCTTTTATGAAAACAGGAAACATTCTGCTGTTTATTTTGAAAATTTTAAAATTTCACTACTGAAAAAGACACTCTTTATGAAGTACCCCCTGGAATTATATATGCTGCGAACTTTAGTTTTAAAAATAGTTTACCTACAAGTAACGTACGGTAGGTTTGTTTTTTGAATTAATTCACCCACCGGGTTGTTCTTTGAATTAATTCACGCTACGGTAGCGCGAATTAATTCAAAAATCATTTAGTTTGAATAGGCCGCTATACGATCTAGCCCACAGTGCGTCGCACCGATCGAGGATATAGAGACAATCAGGAAAATTAGAGCACTGATATGCCACCACGGCTCTGACAACCGACCGTGACCGAATGCCGTCGCGGCGCGGGCACCGCCCGATCGGCAGCCGCCGACGTCGAGCCGAGACTCCGAGACATCGATCCGATTCGCACGTTGCGGATGATGCGGTATGTGACAATACAAGAATGGCTGTATGGCTGAACGGGGTCAATTTTTGTTCAGATAGGGTTGTCAACTTCACAGATAGTTATAGGGGGCATGAAAAGACACGTCCCAAAAGCTGTAGAAACTGTAGCATTTGCACCCGAAATTAACGTAGTCGTGGTTACATCGAACGTAAGGTGCCTCGACATCGCTGGACTGTGGACGGGTCTATAATATCACATGTTATTCAAATTAAATTTATTCTACTAAGGATCATACATTATGATTTGAGGTTCGTTATATAAACTATAAAATTAACTAACTTAGGAGGCAGTTAACCCTAAATTTCGTATTACAAACAATAAATGTACGAGAAGAATCTAGAAGGTCTAAACCTTTTACACAAATATGACATCGTTTAGGCATTCAAAAAGTCTTTTAGTGTGTAAAATGCATTTTTTATAAGAAAGTCCTTTAGTATTCTTCCAAATATACCTCTTGTTATGGATTGTTTGATTTCTTCTGGCAGTTTATTAAAAATTTTGATGCAGGCATAGTGGGGAGATTTTTCATATCGTGTTGAAGTGTGTCTAGGGCTATAAGGCCATTTGCGTTTCTTGTAGGATAGTTGTGATTGTTTCTGTTTTCTTGGAATTCGTTTTTGTTCTTGTATACATAATATGTGGAGCACTTAAGGATGTATATTTTGTATATTGAAGTGACTGTGAGAATTTTCTGTTTTTTGTATATTTCTCTGCATGTTTGTGTTGGTTTCAATCCAAAGATGAGCCTTATTAGACGTTTCTGTGCTTGAAATACTCGGTTTATGTTTACTGCTTGTTAGCAGTGGAATTATCCTTTCGTTTTTAAAATGTAGTATAATCTGTTTTAGTATAAATAGGTAATTTTAAAACTTATTGTCTTTGAAACTTTGAAAGAAAGGCCTAAATTAAAATTCTATTACAAGACAGACAACGATTAAACCTTTTGCTGTCCTGTGATACCAAATTTATTCCTGTTCAATTAAATTGAACTGGTGATATTTTGTGACAGCCGAACACCTACAAATATTTTTGAAATATTTATCTAGCTATCGTTAATAATATACAGGGTGTGTCAACAAGGTGTTCGCCTTCGATAGCGCCTAAACTATAGGAGATTTATAAAAAGTGTTATATAAAAGTTATAGGATTTACAATGGAGCAGAACGTTAGAATATTTTATTATATAGAGGATGGCTCACAAAAATGGAACTACATTAAAAAAAATTTCTTAAATGAAACCCCCTATATATTTTTTCTCGTTCTGATTCCGCTAGAATAAAGTTCTACAGTCATATTATTTACTTTTTTGAATTTGATTGCGAAGTTACCAAATAATTTATTATTTTTTCGTATTTTAAAAAATTATGGGAGTTATTTAAACAATGTCTATGGAATAAATAGAAATGAATAAAATTTTGACCATAAGTACCCTAAAGTACATATTATATAACCATATCACTAGTTGTTCTATTTGGTATACAGGGTGTTCGTACCGTCGTCGCAAATCTCGCCAATTTAAATATGCAATGTTTCAATTTCAACCCGGTATTTTTTACAGATAAGGTGTATTTTTTTAAAGCCTTATATTTTTCACGAGAAAATAATAAATTACTTGGCAACGACGCAATCAAATTCAAAATAGTAAATATGGCTAATAGAGATTATTTACAGCGGAATCAGAAAAAGAAAAAATATATAGGGTGTTTCATTTAAGAAAAAAAAAATTATGTAGTTTCAATGTTTTGAGCCATCCTGTTTATCATACAATATTTTGACGTTATGCTTCCCTGTAAATCCTATAACGTTTATACAACACTTTTTTAAAAATCTCTAATAGTTAAGGCGCTATCGAAGGCGAACACCTTGTTGACACACCCTGTGGAAGTCAAATGTACAAAAATAAACAAATATATCTTGAAATAAATTCGATAAGTTTAGAGGATTTCGAGTAAATGGTATAAATGCATATGGCGAGTAAAAGCAATGATGCCCCTTAAGTGAAACCATAACTATAAAGATAAAGAGTCGAATTTTTCCTGAGTCTAGTTGATGTAATTAAGAATCCATTAAGAGAACCTGCTGTCGTCAGAGAGCACAATTGTTCGTCATCGAGAAAGCAATATCAGCACGACAGTATTTTTTCTATAAACACCTAAAAAGGCTTCTTGAAGCTCCCCGCTCGTCTGCAGTCACTCTTTGTTTTCTTTAAAAAGAAAATTTTAGGTAAATTATAATACATAAGGTTATAAAACTATGCGACGAGGATCACGTTATGTCATGAAAATCGACTTAAGAAAAGCGTTTTTTGTCAGTTGGTTTATATTATGTTAGATAATCCCTCGAGCTTGTATTCCCTGATTTATTTTACGGATTTCCATCAAAAATACAAATCGTAATGGACCAGGCAAGAAAAAGTTTGTTTAAATTGAGTTATTTTTCCTGCTTTACTTGTGGGTATATACGATCTCGATCAGTCATATAACTACCAAAAGAAAGAGGGTTTCAAACATACCTACACATGCCGGTATTAATACTTTCCTTTATAATTGTAAGTACACTTTTAATGAAGGTACCTACTAACCTTTTTTATGAATTAGTCAAAACATTGTTAGCGCTACGTTTTAATACATTTCATCCCCCTGATTTCTTAGAGGTTGCAGCTGTAGAACCCTTTGTTTATACTATTTAATAGAGGCTCTTTTGTAGCTTGCACTCTTAATTCTATAACACTATTCAACACCCCCCACCCCCTTATGTGGATATGTAGATACAATATTCTGTAATAAAAATAAATAATATCTATATAGCTCTTTTATCGAGAACGAAAGAGGAGATGGGTACGAAAAAAAAGCTATACTGTATTTTTTCATAAAAACTGCAAGGGTTGTCAAGCCCCTGGGGGTTTACTTCGGTGAATCGGGAGCTGAAAAAAACAGCTTTATCCTGCAAAACCAAGTGGAAAAAATAGAACAAAATAGATTAAGTGGAAAAGCGAGATATTTTTATTTTAATGAGAGAAAAAGTCTATTTTTCTTTCATATTGAAAACCAAATGACAAAAGAACATTTTCGTAAAGTACGAAGACCCGAGAAAGAAGACAGGGGAAGGTTTGGTTTAACATTTTTATGGAGCGAATTTTTATATTATGTTAAAAGTAGCACATCAATCGACAGCTTGTTTATTGATTGCTTATAAAAATAATATTTCAATGATGATTTAGTTTTTTTAGTTTAGAGCTATATTTTTTCTGGATAAATAAAGGCCTTAAACTGACGATCTCAATATGGCTGTGCAATTTTATAAGTAATAATTCTACCCTGGGAGTACTGGGACTTGTACGATAGATGGACTACGTATGAAACAAAAATAAAGTACGATAATGGTTAACATTTCTCGTTGAATTAGCCTCTAGGGAAACGATAAAACCGGCATTCGTTAGATAACAAAATCGCTCTATAAAACACCAGCAGAAGAATCGCTTAATGCCCGTTTGGTGAATTGGGAGCTAAAAATTGTATCAGTAGAAATACATTCTGAGAATAGGCTCACGTTATACAGTAATTTTACTACTTACTACTGAGGTCAAGCCTAGCTCATCCTTCACACCAACCAAACACGAAACTCAGCCTGAATAAGCCAAATATAAAGGAATTTTTCCAATTTCTGAATAAAAACGATATTTTATTATTGAGGAAAATACTTTTTTTCTTCTGCCTATATTGTAAGATTTCCATCCGCCATGTCGCTTGAAGGCTAAGACATCAACTTTAGTATTCGCTAATAAAGTGGCCTACGTTCTTCTAAGGGAGTGTCCAGTATACTCCTTAAAGTTCTGAAAGTTTGAGTATTTCCCGACAGGCTGGTTTAAGCACTTTCCATGTTGATATCGCATGAAGAAGCGACAATTAAAATTCGTCATGTGGGATCTTATATCAATATAATTTCTAACTATTTTGAAATAACAAACCTCCTCATCGTCACTTTTAGTCACTATAAATTTACATGCCATTCCATTTTTGGAATCAGGAATAGTAACAAATATGACTTCATGCCTTAATTCAACATTGTCCATTTTCATTGCACAGAGTTCACTAGAACGGTACGCTCCAGCAATTCCCATTATCATTACAACCTTCATCATTAAATAAATATCATCGGGGGCTTTAAACAGGAATTTATTTATACCTTCCCTGTCAAACACATTAGATTTTTTGGGTTTATATCCGTCATTTTTTCTTTTTAAAAATGCTCGAAGCTTAGGATACTTGGAAATATCTATGTTTTCCTCTATGATAAGGGTGGACTTCAGCATGGAATATTCACACCATAAGCTTGATGAGAAGACTTTAATACAGCAAATTTTTCATGAAAGTACGCCAAAAGCACGGTTTCTGAAACTGCAGTAGCAATCTTTGTTTGGCACCATTTCTTGAAGTATTGATACGTTGCTTCATACCTCTTCCTCGATTTTTCTGGCAACAGCGATATTTGCTGATTCTTCTATGTCCATTTGGCTGTTATACAAGTCAATAATTTCAATTTCTCTCAATTTTTGATAATAAACTGTCAGCTTAAAGTTGTTGTTAAAATAACAATGCTTATGATGCTATAGAAACCGGTCAAAGCTGTCCATAATTTCATACGAAACGTCTCGAAGAAAATTAATAAAAATCCAAGAATAAATTCTGCGGGGAGGAGAAAAAATGTTATATACTTCAAGGGATGTAAGTATATTAAAGTATCAGAACAGAATCAGTTAAAAAAAAACACCATTACCAAATATGAAGAATGACCTGCGTTTATCCTGCCACCCACCAAATAAAACACAGATGTCATGTTTACACTTGAACTGTTCTCTTTTATTTCGTGAGTTTGATTTGGTTGTATAGGTTTCCGATTCCAATTTAATAAAATGAACCTCTGGGGGTTCTGACCCTTCGGTTTTTATTAAAAGGACTTGTTATTTGAGGATCGGTTTTTGGTTTTCTTTATATTTTGTTTTTAAGCTTGAGCGCACACAATATTGGAGAGACACCTCTTGTGAGTTTTAATGTCCACGGTCGTGTATGAATCGTTCCATTCCTTTGATATATTGAGACTGAAATAAAATATTTACTTAAAGTAGAAAAAAATTTTGTTTATGGAAGCAAAATTTTATTGTTTGGTGTTTTTTAGTTCCACACCAAAACCTTAAAATACAAGGTGTATCGAAAAACCCATTTTTCTTTTATTAATTTTTCTTTGATTGGCATTTGAAAAACCTTTTTCGGTTTGGAGAATTTAGAAAATATTTAGTACTTAATTTTATTCTATTCCAAACATTTAATAGAATCAGTTTAAAGCTTAAGGTGGGATTAAGGACGCCATTTTTTATCGTCAATTCGATTTACCGAACTGTTGAGCATCCGCATGCGCACTGCAGTGCTGTGTTGATCATAGTAGGTATTTTTATGCTTTGGGCATACGATGAAGAAAGACAGACATATTCAGGAGCTGGTAGAGCAAGGCAGCTGTTAGTCAGCCGATAATAGTTTTGTTTACTTTTGTGTTTTGTGCAATTACGACCCCTTTCCTGTTACAACACACGCATACTCTATTGAATTTTTTAAGAAGAGATGACATCTATATAGACAAGAAAATATCGTGTTACCAGTAAAAAATGTTGTTTTTACTTCAGTTTTAAAAATCGACGTGTTTACTTTCAAGGATTTTAAAGTAAATTGTGGCAATTTTAGTGGTTTAAAAAAACTGCTTTTTTTTAAGTTTCTGTGCATTTATTTAAAAAAAAACACCGGCATGCCATTCGTCAAAGCCTCCCTGAACAGCCCTTCCAAAACTAGTTACTAATTTTTTTTTAATAATTGCAATGTTCCGGAAGTTACCCCTGCATTCAAGCCATTTATAGGTCTTTTATACATGATTGACCTTGAGAAGTGTGCCCTTAAGCAGTTGACAAATTAAATGAAGCGATTTTTCGTAAATAAGCAGATCTGACGCAAGTAAGTATTTACAACTTGCTCATCATATGTTCAAAAGTATTGGCTGCAACGAAATAGTGTTTATCGTACCACTATATATTTTGTAAAACATTAGGAAATTTATTAAATTTAAATTCTAGCATTTTAGATAGACATCGCATTATCTTTATCATAACAGGACAAGACGTCAAATGCCGCAGAGTCTAAAAACAAAATAAGGCAATGTGGATTATTTTAAATTATATGACAAATATACAAAAATAAATTGTATCTTAAAAAATTTCGATTGGTTGAATGTTAAAATGTTGAAATTTAATTATTTATATATCTTTATACATAAAATTAAAAATAATTTATTTTCTGATTGTTTAAATTTTTTTGTTCTTTTAATTATGACCATCATAATTATAAAACAAGAACTAATAAAAAAATTTATGTGGATAGAGTGTTTAAAACATTAGCTTCTAAGTCTATTTTTAGCAAAGGTTTGATAAAATATAATAATATGGAAAATTCTATTAAATCTCAAATATCATTAAAACTATTTAAAAAAACTTTAAAATTGCCCGAATCCTTCCATCATATGTAGACTGAAAAGTTTTCTCATTGGAAAAGATAACATTTTACCAAAAAAATCATTTTCTGGTAAATATTGCATAGCAACCCCAATTCTTTGTTCCTTATCACTAATTTTTAAAAACCGTTTGGATGCAGCTGCTCGATTTCTTAATTCGGAACATTGTCTTAGTCGGCGTTGCGCAGTTCTAGATGAAGCAGAGAATCCTGTTATGTGCATAGCGGGTACTGCAGTTTCAAATGGATTTTGCCTTAAATACTCCACCAAATTTCGGTCTTTTTCATTTGGTGATTTTCTTTTATTTAAACCAGACCCAACAGACCCTTCAAGTGTTTGATGGTAGCGCAATTTTTTTACAATTCCTTGAACAGTACTTCTAGGTACTCTAAAATGATCAGCTATTTTTCCATAAGGCCACCCTATTTCTACTAAACATATTATTCTTGCTTTTTCATTAATACTTAAATGAGGCATTTTTAAATCAAATAAGATAATGACAATACTTTGACAGATATCATGATAACAATTAACACGTTAGAAAGGTAATAAAGGTAAAAAAGTTGCATTTACAGTGTCACAGTTTAGTGTACGAAATTATCTGTCGTCAACTGTACCTACTTATTATACTATGATATGAACGCAACCTCGACCCTTAACGATAGTATTTTCCAGCACATGCAAGTGCTTAGGCCCAAACTGCGCGAGCCACGCCTTTGCCGGCATTAAAACAGCATCGCGAACACGCGACCTGGCGGACGTCTGGCTAATTAATGATAGAGCCTTATGTGGGCAGGAAATGGCCCGACACTCAATTAATTAAAGTCTGTGCAACAATTTGGAAACATAAAATTGCTTGTTTGGAAAATATTGGTCTTGAACACCGTAAAAATACAATGACATGTATAATTAGAAAAAAGAAAAGCACAAAGTCTTTCTCCACAATTTTTTATTAGAATAACTAGGCGAACCTAGAATAATTCATAATAATTCAATTCGACATGTTTCGAGTGTAGAAACACTCATCATCAGAAAAACAAAGTAAATGTTACAATGCTGATGTTGTTTGCAATAGAGAAAATATTAAGTGGGATTGAGCCGTAATGGAGCTTTCAATGGTGTACAAGAGATGTAAAAATTGAATAGTCAGAAGACCGACAAGACTTCAGAATACTGGAAAGTCAAGGATTAGTGCAAAGGCCCTGTCTTGGGCGAAAAAGTTCAGAGAGCAAAAGAAAAATTAGGGAGTTTTAACAGACTTTGTATTAAGTAGTGAAAAATCTAAGTTTCATTCAACTTTGTCAGAGACATGTGAAAGTATTGAAATAAGAGGGAAAGAAAAAGAAAATAGTAATTTACGTTACAAGACCGGAAAGTAGTGTTTTTCAGGTCGAGCAGTAGGCGAGTCCTGGAAGCTTGGAGAGACCTGGAAAACACTAATTTTCGGTTGCGTGACGTACAATATTTTTTTTAAGACACTTCGATATACTTACATTAAATTATTTTATATTATTTTTAAATGCGTCCTATGACTTCTCGTAACGGGCTTTTGATTTTACTGGCAATATATCGTAAGTTGCTTTCCTTGCTGCTTCCAAAATTTCTTCTGAAATCTCATTTTCCGTGTCGGATAATTCAAAATCTGAATTCATATTGTTAAATTTGCGAACTCGCGAAACAAGTTTGACATAAACAACAAATTAAAAATCAACGAACTGTCACTCGACAATACATCGAAATGTTGTTGTCATAGTAACGAAATCAAGGTAGCTTGTATTATCAAAGAGCGATTGGAAAAAAAAAATAGGGACCGGAAAAAATCTTTTTTTAAAATCGACCAGGAAATATACACTTTCTGGACAATTTATCGTCTAGAAAATAACCTTCTTCCGATCGCAAGACCGGAAAAGTGACATTAGAGACAGGAAAAATCTTTTCCGGACTCTAATGTCACTTTTCCGGTCTCTAATGTCACTGTCACCCTGTTTTTTGTTTTTCCAATCGCTCTTTGATAATACAAGATACCTTGATTTCGTTATTATGACAACAACATTTCGATGTATTGTCGAGTGACAGTTCGTTGGTTTTTAATTTTGTTCTTTATGTCAAACTTGTTTCGCGTAGATTATAAAATATATCGAAGTGTTGGTCTTAAAAAAAATATTGTACGTCACGCAACCGAAAATTAGTGTTTTCCAGGTCTCTCCGAGCTTTCAGGACTCGCCTATGGCTCGCCCTGGAAATGCTTGTCTCGACCTGAAAAACACTACTTTCCGGTCTTGTAACGTAAATTACTATTCCGGTCTCTAACGTCACTTTTCCGGTCTTGCGATCGGAAAAAGGTTATTTTCTAGTCCAGAAAGTGTATATTTTTTGATCGGTTTTAAAAAAAATTGTTTTTCATAAAAGTCAAAGCATCATTTAGCTTGGAGTAAAATGCTGTTGGGGTACCAGGCTTGTTATTACCCCGGAAGGAGTCAAAACATACACATTGTGTGCAAAATTAATAGTTTTAAAACGTTTTAAATTTTTTTTTGTTTTACTACATCTACATCTTAGAAAAGTAACCTATTCTTTGTTAAAGAAGTTTAACTGCAAGCAGCACGTGTCAGAAGGGAAATTAACTTGAACTTGACATTCTGTATGACATGTAAAATTGTTGAATAGCATAATGGGTTTTCGTTTTATTTCAATTTAACAACTTAGTTTAATGAGTTTACCGATTTTAATTTCGCAAAGTAATAAAGAAGGAGATGGGAGCGTTCAGTGTTTTTTAGATTTTGATATTGTCGTTGACAATATATGTTTTATGTATTATTCAATATTCTAAGGGATTATAGTTTAACACTCTTGGTGATACCTTTACTAGTTTTTTGCTTTTGTACTTAAAATTTCATGTATTATTTCACATGGGAGATAAGTAACTAGTCTAGGTCTAGGTAATTTTTCATGAAACGGAGATATAGTCAGATCTGGTCTTAACGTGCGGGTCCAAAGGTCACTGATCATATGCGTCAAACACAGAGGCTATCAAAATGTTGTGAGATTATTTACAAATATACCGAAGGAAGGAAAAATAGTTTCATTATTTTAGCTATCGCGAAGATAGCCACATATACCTAATATTATTAGTTTTGTAAAAATTATGTACAGGGGAGTTGAAAAAGTTACAAAAAAATTATATAATCGTTAATTATATACCTACTGTACCCTTTAATTAAAAACGACAATAATAAACAGTGCAATTTATTTTAACAATTTTACTACTAAAACCTAAAAATACAATGGCATTAAGTCTGATAAACTATTTCGATACTGAAAGAAAAAGTGGAAATTCGCAAACCAATATGCAGGAAACCGTAAAGAAAACACTGGGAATTAGTTTAAGGACTATGCAGAATAATGTGCATGAAAAAAAAGCATAATATAATACCCAAGAATACTAAAAAATGTAAACGAAAAACACCGTTTATAATTATAGCCTAAAAACTCTCATCGTCACTTATAAAATCTGAAAAGTCCTCGTCGTCTGAGTCGTCTTCGAATGGAGCAATTATCACCGACATCTAGTACTTGTTCTCTATCCCACCAATCCCTTATTAATATTTCTGTATGTTCCACCGATTTCTTTCAGTACTCTTGTGTAATATGATCTAACGAATTTTGCCAAACTATTTGTACTTGGTCGGATTTAAGACCATCACCTACATGTTTTTCATAATAAGACTTTGCACCAGCCCATATTAATTCTATTGCGTTAAACTGGCAATGATATTATGTCGGCAGTCGTAGAACCTCATGACCATATTCACGCAGTATTTCATCTACCGCGTATATTTTGGGTTTTTTAAGAGACTTTGCTATGGATAGGAGTTCCGATTTAAGCATATTTGGTAAAGGATTTTGGTTGTGTTTTTCCAGCCACTCATAAATATCACTTTTCCTCCAAGATGAAGTAGGCTGTTTATTTAAAATTCTTGAATGATATGATGCATTATCTAATACAATTAAAGACGGAGCATCCAAATTTGGTATCAATTGAACTTTTAACCATTTTTCAAACATTTCGCAATTCATATTATCATGATAGTCAGCACTTTTTGATGTTGAAGAAAAAATTAAACTCGCACCTGCAACATATCCTGTTGCAGAACCGGTATGCAAAATAATAAAACGCTTTCCCGTACCGCACCCCTTTTTCCTTTTAACACTTTTTACAGATTCATCTTGCCAAGATTTTGAACCACTTCCATTCGAAAATATCCACGTTTCGTCTAAAAATACCACTTTTCTAAATTTCGATTTGTAATTGTCCGTATATTTTTTTAAAAACTGAACACGCTGACTCACTATCTGTGGCTGCTCACATAAAAATCTTCGGTTACAGTCTTTTTTATAGCGAAAATCTAAATTTTTTATTAATTTTGATAACGCTTCAAGTTCAATTTCCAAAACACCCCGAATTTTTAATGTTTTTTTGTAAAACTGGAAGAGTTACATTGGTTTTTGATTTGTATAAATCGTAAATCACATTTCGAACTCCCATTTTAATATTTTCGCTTAAATCCTCAGCCTTTGGCTTTCTTCGTTTACACTTTTTAGTATTCTTGGGTATTATGTTATGCTTTGTTTCATGCACAATTTTTTGCACAGTCCTTAAACTAATTCCCAGTGCTTTGGCTACTGTTTCCTGAATATTGGTTGGCGAATTTCCACTTTTTCTTTCATTTTCGAAATAGTTTATCAGATTAAGTACTATTTTTTTTTATTGGGGATGCAAAAACCCAGAAACTTGTTTTATTTTGTCACAAACTGTCAAAGTCACAAAACTGGCATATTTAAAATAAAACGTAGCTAGTGCTATTATAAGCTTTTTTAGAATCGCTGGAAAGTAAATACATATCCTTTTTTTTTCATGTCAAAATGGAATAAGTCTGTCTCATTTATCTTACGTATTTTATTTAGAGGGTAAAATTAAACACAAGTAAAGAAAACAAAAACTGAGAGTTTGTCTTTCTTCAATCGTATGACCCGCACGATAAGACCAGATCCGACTATAACTGGTAATATCCATAAGTAACATTACCAAACGTCTTCAATTTATTTCTCTCGCTGCCGACATAAAAGCAAAAATATTTGTGAAAAAGTATTAGATTTCAGCACATCCGAAACGAAAAGATAGGATATGTAAGAACAGTCTTGAGGGAGTAATCCAAGAACAGTTTATAGGGGAAAATTGGAACGTTTCTACCAGGATGATTTTTCAAGAGATTAGATATTTTAGATAAGAATTACACGTTATTTCGGATAAAGACAGTTCTATACTAATATTTATTTATAAAACAAACACAATTTTTTTACTGACTTTGTACTGGTCTGGCAGTGCGTTCTTCGCTCATACAGTGTCACCAGTAAAGTCCGCGTCATATGGGATTTTTTTTTTATTAATAGCTTTATTCGAAATTTGACTTTGGCATCAAGTTCTGCTTCGATCAAAATGAAAATTAAGCCAAAAAATATTAGTCACGTGATTCGCATTATCTGCCAAATTTTAATTTTTTTCAAAAAAATAATTCAAAAGTTGGGTTACTTCTGAAAATGTCAAAAGAAGTTATTAGAAAAAGTGTTTTGAATGCAGTTTCTAGCCCACGTGCAAAATTTCAGCTCCATAAGATAATTTTGATTTTTTACCAAAAATTTGGAGAATAATTCTAGACCGAAAATAAATGCTATATCTTCCTATAACGTTTTTTCGAAAATTGAGTTACAGGGTGTTAAAGTTAAATTTTATTTGCAGTTTTTTTTGCAATACCTTTTGCCACGCCATAATATTTTGACGAAATCTCGTATATGAGGTTTTTTCGGGATGAGGACTACAAATTTGCACACCGTTTTTTCGCATTTTGTAAAGGGCACCGCACATGAGCCCATACTTTAATTTGAATAGTCCCAACTTTTTGTCCTACACTGTATGCGCATTTTGTCTGAATATTTCGATTCTCCTAACCTTTTGACATAAAAATGGTATACTATTTTTGTTTCGATAAATCTAACCGTTTTCGAGAAAAACGCCAAAATAACATTGCTTGCATGTGATGCATACGAAATCATTTTAATTTATTTTCAACCTTAAACATAGCATAGCAAAAGAAGGAATATTCCATGGAGTTCATCGGAATTTTTTAACAAGAATTAATTTATGCATTGCATTAACGTCACTTTGAACCTTTGATTTGAATGTTTGATTTATTGTTCTAGTAACTTATGTATTTTAAAACTGCAAATAAAATTTAACTTTAACACCCTGTAACTCCATTAATAATTAATAAAAATGTTATAGGAAGAGATGGCATTTTCTCGGTCTAGAATTATTCTTTAAATTTTTTGCTCATCATTTCCAGACACCCTGTATATTTTGCTCGCACGGAGTCAATAGAACCTTTTTTGACATATTTTAAGCTTCTGCGTGTATACATTTGTGTAAATTAAAAATCATAAATAAGCAGTGTTTTGGTATTACTCTCCCTAATTATCTAAAACAGTAAATAAATTAAATCAGCTGAATTTATAATTTAATAATTATCTGCATGATCTGAACATCAATAATTATTTAAAAAGCCAATTTATATCGCTTTGTCGAAATGTGCAGATATCAGTTTGAATTGTCAAATAAATACAAAAGAAAACCATTTTCGAGATATTGACATGGTATAAAAGGATGAATTTGTAACGAAAAGAAGACATAAAAATACTGCATTAAACCCTGAAACATTACACAGGCCTGCATTTTTTAACACTTTGAAAGTTGATTTAAAATCTTTAACTGTTTTCTAGTAATTGGGTAGCGCTGATTTCAAATCTGCTTTCAGTTTTTTTATATCACGTAAGGTTATTTTTTAAACCGGTAAAATCCAAAAATATAGAAAAAATACGATTTATTTCATTTATAAGCTAGTTTTTTAATATATTAAGGAAAAAAATACAAAAGTATACAAAATATACACATAGTATAAACTATTATAAATGATTATTTATTCGTTACGCTTCTTCAAAAAACGTTTTCTTTTTCAGAAAAGCTTCTTTTGGTTGTTTTTTTGTTTCAGCTAAAGGAAGATCCGGGAAGATCTCTTCTCAATATCCAACAGAAATCATTTTCGTGTCCCAGCGCCCCTGGTATCTTTTTTCCATCTCTTTAATATATTAATGAAATCTTTCACCTTGCTCTTCACCCACGTCCCCAAGATTTTCCGGGAATTAGTCCAAATGGGAGTGTAAAAAGTGAATTTTTATGATCATTGAAATTTTCCAGCATATTTTCAACGATCTCAACATAGTAGTAATGTAGGTTCAACTTCTTTAAAAGCATTTCATGCATGTTTTTCTTTATCTTCCACTACCTTTTCAAATTCTGTATCTTTCATCAAGCTGCTAATCTGCGGCCCTACAAAGATTCCCTCCTTTAATTTTGCCACTGACAGAGCCGGAAATGTTTTACACAAATATTTAAAACAATTTCCTTCTTTGTTTAATGCCTTAACAAATTGTTTCATACGTCCAAGTTTTATGTGAAGTGGTAGAAGTAAAACTTTTTAAGGGTCAATAAGACTTTCGCGAATTACATTTTTGTTTCCAGGTGTTAAAGTCTCTCTTTGTGACCAGTCTCTTTTTATCCAATGCTGTTCTCGATTCCTGCTAGCCCACTCGCACAGGAAACATGGAAATTTAGTAAATCCAGACTGCTGACCTAAGAGAAGACCTAAAATTTTTAGATCTTTACACACTTTCCAGTTGTGATTTTTATATTGTATTCTTAAAAGTAATTCCTCTAAATATTCATAGTTTTCCTTTAACTTAACTGTATTGCCGACCGAAACAGAAGCAAAAACATTGTCATTATGTAAAAGAACAGCTTTAAAGCTCCTTTTTGAAGTCGATAAAAAGTCTCCAGTCGGAAGGTGTGTAGCACCACAGAAAATCATTTTTTATTCATCAATCATTTCGAATTTGAAGTACTGTTTTTTTTATATTTTTTCTTTTTTTTTGCAAAAAAAATCTGTGGGTAATAGAACCAATTGTATTTTAATTAGTTATTTCTAATATAAAAACTGAACTCAACAAAAAAAATTACGTCATCACAAATTTCATGCAGGCCTGTGATTACACACCCAGTGCAAACATTTTTATTTTCACTTACACACCCAGTGGAAAAAAACGTTCCGAACGATTATTACTCCCACTCGATCGAAATCGCGGCAATTTATTCATCAGTTCTCAAACCGTCACGGCTTGTATGGAATTATGTTTCATGCAAACCGCCATCCAGGTTTGAATCAATATTATAAACCATGGCTTGCCTTGATGCAGTAACAGGTGATTCGCAGACTTAGTAGGTCAATGGGACGTGGGGGACGGGGTCGAAATGGGCGCAAAAATTTAGGCGTTTATATATTTAAAAAATATTGAGATTGATGTACGGTAATGCGCTGTTATTTTATTGTGTATAGTCTGGATGTGGAAGGTGTGTGTGTAGAGTGAGCTAGGCTATAGAGCACTTACGCAATAGCTGGTATGAGGTGAAGTGAAGGAAAATAATTTAAAACGCTTCCAACTTTTACCTATTATTCTTCTGTGCAACTACAGGCAAACCATTTTCTTTTCTGTCGCCCTTACTTTTTTGTAATGTCATACAATTACGCGGAAAATGTGCTGGTGTAAAATTGGTTTATATGTAGATACCTTTTCTAGTTTTCCTGTGTACATAAAGTATGACCGACACCCAACTCGATTACTTCGAGTCAATGGGTAGAAAGGTTGCAGCAGCGAAATATATATTTATTTATCATTCTACTCTATGTCTTGTTTATGAATGAAGGTTTTTGATTTTATTTGGTCATGATATATGATAATATTCTATTCCTAAATTGCTTTTAGTTTCTATGAAAACAATGGGACATTAAAAATCAATTAGGGAATTATTCAGAAACACGGACATAGGTAAATGTTTTAACGTTAAAGCATTAATATGTGGGAAACTTAAATTTTTGTCTAGAACCTTATAAAAGTCTGCAGTATGGCAACTCAGCAGTAAGAGATCCGCCCTCAAAGATGTGAACGCCACGACATTGGTGTGTGGCCATAATGACGTTGTTTCATTCATTTCCGTTTAGGGATGTCCACAGAAAATGTATTGCGAAAAAACATTACAAAACAAACCACAAATCTAATTATTCTAAGCTTACACCTTATTTGAAACCAAAGGTAGGTATATACGGGATCGAGTTATTATTTTACGAATAAAATTAAGGTCTAATACATCGATTAAAATACATCGATGCATCGCTTAAAAACGATGTATCGCATTGAAAATATGGATGTTTTCGATGCATCGATGTACCGGGTGGTCAAATAAGCGAGGACGTCGGCTTTATCTCGGAAACCATTAATCGTACAACTTTCGGAATGATTTTTTTATAAGTAAAGTGGTCAAGAGAAATTGCTGGAAATTACTTTTAAGTTCCTCATTTCGCCGCAAGGGGGCACAATTAAAGGTACAAGATAGTTTCTAATAAAATTGCTGGAGGGCGCAATTTGTATTAAAAATTATTGTTTTGGCAATAACTCTGAAGCGAACAAAGATATCGAACTGCGGTCTTCACATTTTTTCTTGCAAATTTCATCTACTTTTCGATTATGATGTCATAGTTATACCGTATGGTTTGAATTTTCGGGATAAAATCGAAAAAACTGTTATTATTACAAATTGCGCCCTCTAGCAATTTTATTAAACACTATCGTGTACTGTTGGATACGGCAATTAAAGATGCTTATTTTCCCCTTCCAAACAAGCTTAAATTTAGTAAAATCGGATAAGTCGTTTAGAAGTTACAGCGATTTTAATGTTTACACTTTCAATAGCTTCTCCCACTCTTATCAAGGTCGGTATGCCAATGAGCCTTAAACCAAAATGATGCAGAATTGTCTAAACTTTCCAATCATGTAATCATAGTTATATCTTAATATGGGAATTTTCGGAGAAATTTAGAATTTAAAAAAACAATTTTTAATTGTGCCCCCTTGCGGCGAAATCAGGAACTTAAAAGTAATTTCCAGAAGTTTCTCTTGACCACTTTACTCATAAAAAAATCTTTCCGAAAGTTGTACGATTAATGGTTTCCGAGATAAAGCCGACGTCCTCGCTTATTTGACCACCCGGTATATCGAACATCCCTATTTTCGTTGGGTGTTTCTTTGACGGCGGTCTGACATTTTCCTTAGTTTATCGGTTTTGTGTAATAATTGCTGTGTTTTAAGTTTCAAGTATACGAGAATTCGTAAAAGAATAATGGGTTATTTGTTGGTTACGTTTAAACTATAGCAGCAAAATCACATTCAAAGGTAAATCCATCGTGATCCCTACTTCCTGCCTCACCCAGCTCTTCACCGCCTCTCTTTTACAAAAGATGTTGTCAACACATTTTAATAACGTGTATGAATGACACGTGCCATCTATGGGTATCAGATCATTGGTTGAACCATTGAATATCAAACTATAAGAAGGCCATATGGGCCGATTTCCTAAATCTGCTACGTCAAATTCATAGATGGCACAATGAGTTCACCAACAAGAAACCGACTAACCTTTTCACTGCTAAATTAAAACATTGTTGCCGCCTGTCTGTTTGACTTGCTGCATGAGTTTTTTAAATTTATTTTTATAGCTTATCGTAAAACTTGATTTCACATACACCTATCCACGTCTAGACCTAAAAATGTACCTATTTTTAATTGCTTTGTAGCATATAATATTTTCAACCTTTTGACGTCCCAACGTTAATTACATGAAAACACATTGACCGCCATGTATTCTATTTCTAACAGAACTAAATGACGACTCTCACTATTCAATACCTACCTAGGCTACAACGTATATGTTGGATAAAATATGAAGATGTGCGGTTTGTATAACTTGGTTTTTATTTGCAATTATTACCACTTTCCAAAATGGTTAAAATAAGTAGGTTTACTTTCTTACTTAAGAAACATTCAGTTTGTTTGTATTAGTGTATTACGTATTTTGCTATTTTTCGACGAAATAAAACCTATTTTAGTTATACTTGCTGTCGCTTTTTATCTACTTTTATTTGTTTAACATTTAACACCTAATGCAACGGTAAAATCAATATGAAAGCCGGTCCAATTACCACGGAAAAATCAGCGTACATATTATTATCAAAAACATACATTCGGCTGGAATTGAGAACCTCCTATTTTATTGTCTGTTAAAAATGCTTGAATTCTTAAAAATTCCAATAAAATACGATATGCGGCAACACCACGGCATCACATCAGTGAATTTGAGACATCTGTTGCCGAGGCGCTGCATTATAACGACAGACAGGCGACAGATTTAAGGTTAGAGTTACGATCAGCTCCACAATGGCGGCCAAACCAGCTCCAATACGTCAAAAAATGGGTTGTCAACTTTTCTCGGACATCCGCCATTCTTATATAGTTTGATATTCAATGGTTGAACCTAAAAGCGAGATTCGTCCTAACCTTAATACAATATAAAAGTTATAATTGATATAAAATAAAGCTAATTTATTATCCTACCAGCGTTTCTATTTTATTCTCCAGTAAAATAAACCTACAAATAATTTTGTCGAGTTTTTTAATACGAATAATTCTATGTGCATTGCTAAATTTAATAATGCCCTCGCAGTGAACCGGAAAATGCATTTTAACGTAAATCCCTAAGAAAAATACAAGAAACTACGTGTAACAAAGCTCTATTGTGTCAGTTTAACTTGAAAATAAGCCTCCGGCACGTCAGGCTGCTTTTAACGAGGGGTAAGCGTGTCTGACGACTGACATTTTAAAGTTCGTAATTTTGCATACACAATTTTCTCGTAGAGAAAATCTTATTTCATGGAAAACAAAGATTTAAAGAATAGATAAACCCTTTTGAGTAATATAATTTTTTTTTCGCGCAATCAAGTAAATGTCATCTTGTCAGCGACATCTCTTAACATTTAACATGTTAGTGTTACTAGTCTCGTGTTGTTCAGTCATCGTTGACCTGGTCATCGGCCTATTTCGTTGCTGTCGAAAACACTCGATAAACAACTAGCATTTCGCGACTCTCATCGTGTTCGGAGATAATGCTTTTTCTAGGACTTTTAAATTTTTGAAAACTGCCGAAAATATCATGAGAATAAGCTAAACATGAATTTAGTTGACAATGTAGTATCATCAAGAGAAGAAGTTTGTTGAACATCCATTGCCTTCTAGCGCGAGTTGAAGAACATCTGAAACATACCCAAAGAGGTGAAACGTCGAGATCAGGTATAGCGGAACATGTTCGGACCAACAACAACAAACATAATATCAAAATTATATCCAGACTTTTTGACACCCCGTATTGGCCAGTATAGAACATTTGCCCCAATTCCTTTAACCGTGAAAGATAAAACCGTAGTTTTTGTTCGATAACCAAAGAAAAAAAGGAACCTAAAACTCTGTGAGATGCGAACATAACGTTAAACTGACAAACTCAACTTTTCATGGTTCGGACTAGTAACGGAGAAACGGTATAAAAGCAAAAAGCCGTCGGTTGTGCAAATTATGTCATCCGGCAGACTTTATGGATTTTCCTATGCGTATAAAAATGCCGGATAAAGGCAGTAACTTGCTTTTGTAGGGGAGCGTCGGAAAATGACGGTCACGTAAGTGGTATTGGGCTCATTGCTGCAAATCGACTAGGCCTACAAGGTGTCCGGAAATGATGAGCAAAAAATTAGGGGATAATTCTAGACCAAAAATAAATGCTATCTCGTCCTATAACATTTTTTCGAAAATTTATTATTAACGGAATTAAGGGGTGTTAAAGTTAAATTTTATTTGCAGTTTTAAAATTTATTTTCTGTCTAGAATTATCCCCTAAATTTTTTCCTCATCATTTGCGAACACCCTGTATAAATAATTTACAGGAGCAACGATAAAAAATCGCCAGGGAAGACGAAATATTTTTATTAAAGATCACAACATTTTTCGAAACACCTAAAAAAATTGGAGGAAGGCAGAAACAACAATTCTTTTTCATTTGAGATGGAGAACTAGCTACTTTTTTCGAGTAGCTTGCCCAGCTTTGCTGCTACTGATAGGCATCAGTGTATATGTGTAAGCTGGGTCGTAGGCCCCCTTTTACCATCATGTAGCTACGCCCGTATTCAGGAATTTTAGTAGGTGACCTAAATGGATGTAGGGCACGCAAAATCTATGTACTGGTAGGGCTTTTGATAACAAAGTACAGTTGTATTCGTTTTTATTAGGTGTTTATATTAACTGAATTCTTTACAATTATTAGTACGAATCGAGGAAAATAGGCAATTTGTTCAGCCTGTATATAAATTGAAAACCTACTTAATTCTGGCATTTAAAAAAAAATATATTATTTTAGTATTAATACCACTTTCTGGTAAAGTTAGTACAATTTTTATGAGCATGATTCGCACTTCTTAATTTGATCACAACATTTTAGGTTTTGATGTACAAATTGTGTAGAATTATATTGTAAAATATTATATATCGTGAATGAACAAGAAACTTTAGATCACGCAGTTGCATGTTTATATACTATACAGGGTGTTCGGATATGATAAGCAAAAAATTTAGGGGATAATTCTAGACCGAAAATAAATGCTATCTCTTCCTATAACATATTTATTGATTTTATTAACGGAGTTACTAGTTAAATTTTATTTGCAGTTTTTTTGCAATACCTTTTGCCACGCTCATAATATTTTGACGGAATCTAGTATATGGGGCTTTTTCGGGGTTAGGAATACAAATTTGCCTACCGTTTTTTCGTATTCTGTAGAGGGCGCCACATAATAATATACTTTTATTTGAATGGTCCCGACTTTTTTGTCCTACACTGTATGCTCATTTTGACTAAATGTTTTTATTCTCCTAACCTTTTAACATAAAAAGGTATACTTACTAGTTTTGTTTCGATAAATCTAACCGTTTTCGAGAAAAACGCTAAAATAACATTGCTTGTATGTGATGAATGCGAAATCATTTAAATTTATTTTTAACCTTAAACAAACATAGCCATAGCAAAAGAAGGATAATTCCATGGAGTTCGTCGGAATTTCTTAAGAAGAATTAATTTATGCATTAAAGAGGAAGGACATCGCTTGAAACCCTTGATTTGAATGTTTAATTTATTGTTCTAGTAACTTATGTATTTTAAAATTGCAAATAAAATTTAACTTTAACACCCTGTAACTCCTTTAATAATCAATGTTCGAAGAAATGTTATAGGAAGAAATAGCATTTATTTTCGGTCTAGAATTATCCCCTACATTTTTTGCTCATCGTTTCCAGACACCCTGTATATACAAACGTCCAATAAAATCTTGGGTAAGCTTTTCACATTTCGACGATCAAGTAATGTAGACAAATCCTTTTCGTCCAGCTAAAACTCAAGATTTACCGGTCCCAATAAGCTAAAATTTAACACAAATAGACAACATTATTTTCTCACTAAGAATAAAATGTTTAAATAATTTTTCTACAAACTTATATCCTTTAAGGTTGAATTCTCAACGTCATTCAATCTATTGCCAACCTATAACCTATTTCGCGTTGATTTTTTGGGTTTATTATTTTAATAACTAACATTTAAAGAAAATCAATATCGTCGGTACATTATTTAGGTAGTATCTGATATATACCAAAAATATCAATTTATTTCATTGCTAATTTTGGGAGAATTGTATAGTAAAAGAACAATGAGTGACAATGACATAATAATGTTAAAAAAAATCTTATTCGATATTTTTCGCTATACAATTTTCCTAAAATAAGTTATGAAATTCCTTGATATTTATTAAATATGTCAATTATTACCTATAAAATATCAAGTCGATACTATTTTTCTTTAAATTTTGTTTAAAAGCTAGAAAACATAAATAAATCTACGCGAAATAGGTTATAGGTTGGCAAGCATGTTGATACTCCCACCTTAAAGGTTCCTGTTAAGGTCTGGAAAATATTATTTGATGCTGTTGTCAGTATAAAAAAGCTTTAAGGCATTTGTTAAGAGCTGTTGTGTATTGCTTGGACAACTACTGAAAACGTACTCGCACATTATGATGCAAAACTTAAATGCCTTTTGTAATTTTTTTTGCCGCTTTTAATGGATATTGTGGATTCTTTGATGCAACATAATGTTGTTGTTGGCTTTGACTCGGTATAAGTGGTTCGTTCTTTTTGAAGTATTTTTAAAATCCTGCTTCTTGAAATGGAGTAAGGTTTGCTCCATTGGATCGATGCATTATAATAACAAAATTGATCTTTTTATAAAATACTAGCGTGTACGCGGCATGCGTTGCAACCCGCTGGTATAAATACAAACCCGAACAAACCCGATATATTAGTACCCGGCATGCCACTTTCTGAAATTGCACCCGTGCGAAGCCGGGGCGGGTCGCTAATTATACATAAAAACCTTCCTCTTGAATCACTCTATCTATTAAAAAAAACCGCTTCAAAATCCGTTGCGTAGTTTTAAAGATTTAAGCACATATAGGGATATAGGGACAGACGGGCGATAGCGACTTTGTCTTATACTATGTTAAGATTGCTGACTTCTCACGTATCAAGAAGTCCACAGAGAAAGCGTGTATTTTGAGGATGTCGCTAAACAAGGAAAACGTAATAACAGGAGGTTTGTGCGCATGCCTAATTCTGCTGGGGAGGAAGGCATCTGACCGATAAGCCGTGCGCTCGCACGCATTTTTTCACCCATCAAACTTAACTTTTGTTTGCGCACGAGATAAGCTGTACCACAGCCCTCTCTACTTTATCAAGCCACGTAACAGAAACATCGACAACACTGCTTGGCGGTACGCTTGTCACGTGACTTTTTGAAGTTAGCCATGATATGTAATTACGCGCGTACTAGGTGTAGGTGTCGTATTAATTTGTATTTTTATCCGATAAGTAGAGAGGGCTGTGGCTGTACGTATCTAAAGGTAAATGTCAATGCGCCGACGTCATCCCAGGACAAGCAATACTTTTATTTGGCAGTCGAGCGACTGATTTTTCTGCCACATATCTTTTGTTTTTTCTATTTTTTTATTTAAAAACTGAGAATATAATTTTTAAAATAAACACGAGCACCTGAAGCTAATGGGAACTTTCCAGAAAAAAACAAGTTTAGCGTGCATACGACGCTTCGTGTTTCATATTTTAAACACTACTAGGTTCGTTAGTATTACTGATGAAATCTGTTAAGTTAGGCGCGATAGCAATTGATCGAGGCAAGCTGGAACGAACGCCTGAATGTAACGTAATTTTCCGAGTATGACGAAAATTTAATCACGATATACAGGGTTGGGCAAATGTTCCGGAACGGCTTAATTACAGGCGAACGAAAAGTGATATCGGATCCGGGTTTTGGGCAATGTATAGGACTAAAATTTTACTATTTGACTATTATACCATATGTCAGTAATGTCACCAACTGTCAAGTGTTGACGTTATTTTTTTTGTTTCGAAAAGTGACATTTTTGAACTTTGACAGCTTATAACTTTCTAACAGTACGTCTTAGAGCAAAACGGCTTACATGTCCCTATCTTCAATCTTTATTATCTTCCCAAAAAAAATCAACTTCCAGTTAAACCGGAACAACTATATTTCCTGCTTTCGAGTTACATCCGGTTTAACCGAAAGTTGATTTTTTTGGAAAGATAATAAAAATTGAAGATAGGGATACGTAAGCTGTTTTGCTCTAAGACGTACTGTCAGAAAGTTATAAGCTCTCAAAGTTCAAAAATGTCACTTTTCGAGAGTCAATATCTTGGATACTATGAAGTATAGACTAATAGTGCATTTAATAAAAAATAATTATAATTTTATGTGGAATTTAAAAATGTAAAAATATACAGGGTGTTCCATTTAAAAAAAAAATAACGTCAACACTTGACGGTTGGTGACATTACTGACATATGGTATAATTGTCAAATAGTAAAATTTTAGTCCTATAGATTGCCTAAAACCCGGATCCGATATCACTTTTCGTTCGCCTGTAATTAAGCCGTTCCGGAACATTTGCCCAACCCTGTATACCGGGCGGCGCAATGCAGACCTGACCATAGGAAATCTCATGTAAATTTTGCTACCCTCAAATATTGGCTCCCATATTAATCTTACATCAAAATTGTATTAGACTTTTTTGAAGGTCCTTGTTTGATGGACTAGCACACCAAATTTTATTATTTTCTAATAAGCCAATTAAAAGTTATTTAGAAAAAATTCTCTGAAACCACCAGTAATAATTATGATAATGTAAAATGTTACTAGACGTTTTATTTCTTAATAGTTTTAACATGTTTTACGGTATTCAAGAAAAAATAACGATTGTACTAATTTATTTATTTCAACATTTGGAGACAAGACACTAAGGAAAGGAGGGGGGGAGGCACATGACCTAAATTGTTTTTAGGAGTAAAAATATTCGTTTGCTTAAAATGTGATGAATAAATTAAGGAATTGCCGTTTCTAGTGTGGCAATTGCTTTCAATTTTTTAAGGTAGGTCGACCCCTGCATCATTTGCTTGGTAGCAGTCAACTTTAGTTCTCCGCGGCAAACACGTGCGTTGCTCTTAATTTGTGTCTTTAATTATGGCTGAATATATGAACGTCCTTAAAAGAAAAATCTACAGTGTACGTAAAAATTGCAGATATGATGATTTCAGAAAGTTATATCGATTTGACTACGAAAATGTTGAGTGGTTGGCAAATAATTTTTTTACTGATACTGGTAAAAGGCGAGGGGGTGCACTATCCTCTTTAAATAATATTAAAGTATTTCTGCAGATATTGTCGGATCCGGGCTTTCAAAATTCTGTAGGTGAACTACTCGGTGTTCACCACACTACTGTCTGTAAGACATACACTTCTGTAATGGATGCAGTTTTGGAGAAGGCCAATATTTTTATTAAATTTCCTACAAGTGCTGAAGCTGCTGTTGAAGCTAAACGGTTGTGGTCAGAGAGATTTATTTATGTTCCTTCAATATGTGAACGAATATCAATTGCTTGTCTTTAATTTCTTCATCACTACTACCACTTTCCTCATTTTCACTGAAACCTGCCATATTACAAATATAAGTTTCCTATTTTCCACAAAAACGTAACAGATTACTATTGAACTAAATAAATAGACCAACGTTGTTGTATTTACGTCAACTCTTTTGCAAATTTAGCACCAAACTGAACATGAAACCTATAATCTGAACAAGTGGATAAGCCACATCTGAACTTGTGTTGAATAAGCATTTGCTACAGAGGTGTAAGAAAAACAGCAATTGCTTCAAAATTTTATTCATATCCAGATGAAGCAATTGCTTTTACTTATAGCATTTGCTAGTCAAGCAATTGCTTTTACTAAAAAGTAATTGCTTCAAGTGATTACTTAATTTTTATTTATTAAGCTCATTGACTTTCAAGAAATAACTTCGATTTTATAAGAAAAAACAATTGCTACATTTTTATTCATTATGCTCATTATGTGTTAAATAATACTTGCAAGTTGCAACCCCCGTTATATCTACGCCAGTAAGATTTTCTTATTGAAGAAACTTAACTTGGGGAATGAAACTTTAACCTCCTCGTAAATTTGGGCTAGTCGTCATCATTAAGAGCACTTAACAAGTGCCTTTGAAGTGCGAGTGTTGAAGGGCACAAATAAAATATTTTTCCAGGCCTGAGAAGGCTTTTTACAGGCCTTACTTTCTTTCGGGAGTAATAAAGAATTGAAAGTAACCGTAAAATATTTAGGGGCCATTCCTCTGGATAATTTGGTTAAGAAAATAAACATAAAAAATGCCGTTATTGTATTCAATGTCTTAGCGAATGAGGTCAGATGTTTTATTTATTATTCCTCCATCCTAGATAGCCCGAAAATATACGCTGCCATAGGATCATAATTTTATTATAGTCATAAAACAAGTTTCTAGCTTGTAACGCTTTATTGACCAATATAGTTCGTTGACCAAGCAATAAAGCCATTTTCCGGTTTTCATTTCATAATTTATTGTAGCTCTATTATCTTTTAATGCAGTTTGATATTACAAAGGTGACAAAAGGATAACTTAAATATGCAGAAAGGGACAAAACCTGAAATACGTTTACTTAAATTCTGTCAGTGTTGACACGGCAATGTAATGAGAACGATAATTTAATAAAACTAGTGGTTATTAATGAGAAACGTATTGCAACGCATGCTTTAAAAAATCAATAATGAAGCGTTAACACACTGCAGCATAATTTCCATTGCTTTGTCAGTGTTTGTGTGTAGTAATCAGGGACGTAGTAGGGAGTAAAGGCGTTTCGACGCATTGTTATTTCTCTGTGACAATAATTTAGTGTCAATCATTCTACTTGCAAAGACAACGACGACAAGGAAAATGTTTGTCCGCCCATCTCTTAAAAATAAGTTAGAATAGTACAAATATGAAGTATCGCAAAGTAAACAGAAATAGGTAGATTATGTTTCCTCCACTCCATCGCATCGGATCTGGCTGGCTCGATGCGTTTTGCTTGATCCTGCTTCGGTTGAATTTTAAATTTTAGTTCTGTTTGGCTGTTGTAGGCAGATGTGCTGATATTAATACAACCCATGATACAAAGAAAGAAGAGATATGACATTGCGCATGTGGGCGGAGCCAAATCGACAGTCGCTTACGTCATGTGGTGATAATTTTCTGGCGGGCTTCGTATAACCTACGTTTGGTTTTATGTACTATTGTTATTATTTGTTATACAGAAAGAGGTTTTTAGTGTTTTTTTGGATTATTATTGTTATTTGTTAGTGACAATTAGTTGTTAATATGCGTTGTGCAGTGGCGTTATGCATAAGTGACAATATGACAGCTTTTACTTCTTATAATTATCTGCAAAAGTATACCTATACATATTTATGATACAAATCAATGTTTAATATTTCAAATTTTAGCTTAAAAAAAAAAGTGTTCTCTTCCTCGTAGGTGAGATAAAAAAGTTTAATTTGACAAAATTGGTTTAAAATAATAAACTGTTATATGTGTGCCTTATTTTTTAATAATTGTTAATGTACCTCTTATACTATTATGATAATTACCAGTCCTAGTATATTTTTTTAAATGTCTAAATGAGTTTTTTACATCCTTATCTTTGGTCAAATTATAGTCAAATGCAGTGGCGGACTGGAGCGGGTGGCCGGGTGGCCATCGCCACCGGGGCCAGAAGGCCTTTGGGGGCCAATTGGTCCAAACATTTAAACAAAAAAATTTTATTTAGCCACCGGGGCCAAATGATTCCAGTCCGCCCCTGGTCCAATGTTAACAATATAAATTTATAAACATCAGACATCTCCAAAAATATTATCGTTACCTATTGCATAAAAAAAATCTTAATAAGCAAATTAATTGATTTTGGCCATTTAAGGCTCGAAACTGTTCTAAAAATGTTTAAGACTGCACATTTGTACCTATTTTTTTTTTCAAACAATTTATTGCTTAAGGTGAAAGGGCCAAAAAATATAGGTTATTTTTTTATGATTTTGTAAAAATAAATAAGTAATTGTAATCATTTAAAAGATAAAATGTATGTCAGCATAAGCAGAAACTTATTTTCATTGAAACCAAATATATGCTAACAACATTTAACCCAAGAACATCATGAAATACGTTCTGATTTATGAACCTCTATCCTTAAAGTACTTAAAATAATATGCACTGAAATCTTCCAAATCAAAAATTGCAAAATATGCAGTAAAATTTCTATTTCTAACGGCTAATCCTATGTAATTTTAAATCTCGTTAGCACCACATGACGTCATTGCGCGGACCGGACCGAATTGGGAATACGATCGATCATATCTTTCTTTCTTTGTATCATGAATACAACCGAAGCGGCGCGGCGTGCCACCAGCGAGTGCCATAAGCGAGATGCAATACGATGGAGATGGGGGAAACATAATCTACCTATACCTCTGATTGCTTTGCGATACTTCATATTTGTACTATTCTAGCTTATTACTAAGAGATGGGCGGACAAACATTTTCCTTACGATACTACTACTATATGTAGTAGTATATAGCTCTTGACGCTCACTCAGTTAAAACAAGTGACCGGCCTACTAACAGGCCATTGTCACTTAAGAAGGCACCTTCAATGAATGGGAGTCTATAATGGACCCATTGAATGTAGACTTTGCGACGAAGAGGACGAAACCGCCTCCTATATAATTTACAGCTGCGAAGCGCTAAACCGTAAAAGATTCAAAATCTTCGGAAACAGTCGACGTGGCGACAACCTCCCGCACGACAAACTTGGAAGAAAACTACTGGACCTCGTAGAAGAAACATATCTTTTCTAACAAGACTGGGGCGCACAATAAGCCAGAAGGCTGCAGTGTAAGAAGCTTGGGCCACACGTCGAACCCGACCCCCGCCTTTAACCAACCAACCAACCAACCAACTATATGTAACTTGGTGGACCGGTGCATCTGTTGTCTATGCATCCGGATTAGTATCAGATTAGACATGTCTCCTTCCCTTCGTGATTTTATTAAAATTTTGTTTACCACGTCTATCAAGAAGGACGCCAACTTATTATATCTAACTACGGCCCTGGATATGATGTGCCCATTCTCTGACCTACTTACGGTCAGTGGTTTAAAATATATGTCCCAAGGGACGAGAAAATGACCAACGTAATTAAAACCCGGGTTTTTTGACGCTTTACAGTAATTTTCTAGTGTGAAAGCTTTCATGATTCACGGAAATTACATGATAAATAATTGGTAGTTCGAATGTTTTTGAAAGCATGTAATGCCTGTCGATTCCTTTTAGTGTTATCTATAATAGGTAACGTGTAAGGCAGCAGCTAAGCTATATTTATACCAAATAATAGACAAATGGTTACATATTATGTATAAATAACGATAAATATATTTGCTCCACACAGACACTGCCATGGCCATTTTTTGCCTACCAACTTTGGGGTATACGATGATAGAGCAATATTATGGACCAACATTATCTTTATCATTACAAGCGCAGTCCGACTTTACTAACATATGAGCATGTGTCGGGTCCTTACGCTGAGAAAAAGCCTTCTATTCCTTTTAAGAATTCACATACTTTTTATACAACTGTTTAATACTATATGTGGCAGCAACGCGCTTAACTAATGTAAGACAACGAAAATTGCTAGACCGTTGTGTAGTGATAATGTAACGGTAATAATTTAGCCAATAGGAAATAGGAGTTAATGCTACCACAAAATGGTTTATAGGCATTATTACTCTGAATACTCACAGTACTTGATCAAGTTCTATTGTGGGTGTAATCTGGTTTTGTATACTCTATTAGTTCCGACTGGCAGTTGTAACGAAACTTGACATTAATCATAATAATATTTGCTTGCTACAGTTAATAAGGCATATACTTATAGTGTTTCTTAGGTCAATTTAATGACATAAAACAGTATGAAACTCCTAACCATAGGCGTCCCAAACAAATAATTAAAATGCGTATACACACTTATAAGTTTGGTGTTTTTGCATACTACACTTTATAAACCCACTGTATAATTATAATAATATTATATTAAAATAATAAATATAAGGTAACTCAAAGATTCTATACACAAACCTAAAACCAGAAAAATAAACCTGACACGGCACAACACTGCTCAGAAAATGCTTTAATTTTTTTACCAGAACTCCATTCTGGGACCATTCCCCGGCCCGTCCATAAGTTCCAAATCACGTATATTTTATCATCGTCTCTTCCACGCCATCGGCGATCACTGGCCTATCTCTGTCTGACAGACTCGATCGTTGAACGGGCTGGAAACCGCTTCAGCTTATACCAGCCGCTTTAACTGGCGCTTATCACCCCTGACAACGTGCATAAATTGTGAACGGTTGCCAGTTCTACCAAATTTTCTGGTTTGTTAATATATTATGTATAAGTATACGAGAAACAAGGGTTTGTTAATTAGTTGTTTTTAAACACTGAAAACACTTTTTGTCTTGATTTCAGTTATATTGTTTCTTAAGGACTAAATAATGTATTATTATAACAATGAATGGCTTGTTATTTTTTTGTCACACTCAAAACTCGGTTTAAAGTATATTTGCAAACTAGCTTTCAAAGAAAGTTACTGACTAACAATTGAATACTGATATAAATGAAACATCTTTATTAAAAAAACTTAAAGAATTGAAGAAGAAAGATCTGACAACCCTGGTTGTGAGGTCGGTCTCTTTGAGACTGTTTACCGCCGTATGGAATGATTGGAATGTCCTCAAACTGAGTTTGGATAAATTATACCACTATAAATCATTACTGTAGTTCTCAAAAATTTAAATAGCTTCTAGTGTGATATTGTTCTTGTCGTTTAACATTGCATATGATTATCTATTATGAAACAAGGTTTACTGAGAAGGTAAAATTTGTCCAAAGATTATAAAGTCCAATACTAACGATGGGTTTTGCGAAATAAGAATCTTCTATTGTTTTATCTGACATGCAAAGTTTTAAAAAACTTAAATACAAAGTAAAAATAAATGAATTGAAACAGGTATTGGTACGATCAATAAAATTCAAATTTAGACAGGACAGCTAGAAGACTCCGAACAATGATGTGACCTGCGCATCAAATACTTTAAAACTAAAATTACGGCCCGCGGCGATTGCCGATCGCTGCGAACCCCCACCAAGCTCTTGTAGATTATATATTCTAACAGATACAATACGTTTTTGGCAACACTGTTCTGCTTTCTTAATTGTAGAGAAAGCGCTAAACAAAATGCGTCGCATTGAGAAGATACAATTTATTTCTTAACAAAATTGCTGTATTAAAAGTAGTTCATTATTCAACAATACTGTGCTGCTAATGGAACCGATTACTACCAATAAAAACACGTTCTTGCAACTCTGGAATTAATATAACACCAAAGCGGGTTTGATACACTAGCAACTTCCTTAATATGACTTAATACTAAATAAGCTATCAATACAAACTATGTCTTAGCAAACCTGTTGTATTAGATCATTTTCCTAAGTATATGGTTACCTAGAATAAGCTAAGTAGAATTAATAGTTATTATTTATCCAATCTCAGTTTGAGGACATTCCAATCATTCCATACGGCGGTAAACAGTCTCAAAGAGACCGACCGCACAACCAGGGTTGTCAGATCTTTCTTCTACAATTCTTTAAGTTTTTTTATTAAAGATATTTCATTTATATCAGTATTCAATTGTTAGTCAGTAACTTTCTTTGAAAGCTAGTTTGCAAATGTACTTTAAACCGAGGAATTTTGAGTGTGACAGAAAAAAATAACAAGCCATTCATTGTTATAATAATACATTCTTTAGTCCTTAAGAAACAATATAACTGAAATCAAGACAAAAAGTGTTTTCAGTGTTTAAAAACAACTAATTAACAAACCCTTGTTTCTCGTATATACTTACATTGTGCTTACAAATCCGAAAATTTTGAAGAATTGGCAACAGCATGTAATTTGTTGCGATTGCAAGCGTCAGGATATAAGCTGAACCGGTACCCGGCCAGTCTGACGATCGATTCTGCCAGACAGAGATAGGCCAGTGGCCGCCGATGGCGTGAAAGAGACGGAGATAAAATATACGTGGTTATGCCTTGATGAACGGGCCGGAGTCTGGTTGACGAGAATGAAGTTCTGGTAAAAAAATTAAAGCATTTTCTGAGCAGTGTCGTGCCGTGTCAGGTTTATTTTTCTGATTTTAGTTTTGTATATAGAATTTTTGAGTTACCTTATATTTATTATTTTAATATAATATTATTATATATACAGTGGGTTTATAAAGTGTAGTATGTACAAACACCTAATGTAAAACAAACTTATAAGTGTGTATACGCATATTAATTATTTGTGTGGAACGCCTATGGTTAGGAAATTCCCACAGTTTAATGTCATTAAATTGACCTAAGAAACACTATACTATGATACAAAGTTATTATGGCAAAGAAGACCAAGCGATTGGGAAAAATCAATGTTATTATATACCTTTTTTTTACATTTGCGTATTCAGTTCGATTTTTAATCTCAACCCCTGGGAATGGAAAACGAGAAAGATTTCTGTCAATTAACTCTGCAACGCGCTTTTTCCGCAGAGAACGACTGACCCCAATTAGAGGCATTAGCATTTTTATTAGCGGTAAGGGAGCATACAAAACTGTTATTACTGGCACCTATTATTTTTTCAGCCTATATTTTTCTTGATTTTTTTATTTACTAATTTCCTGTCGTTTTACATAAACACTAGCTTTACTATAACCTAAATTAATTTAAGAAGGAAAATGGGAGGAGTCGCACTCACGACTTAATGCTTAAAAGAACTATACACGAACTAGGATGGGTTGTCTCATTCGATGCTGCCCTACCTCGACAAGATCATAATAATATTTGCTTGCTACAGTTTATAAAGCATAATATACTTACCACTAAAAATTTGTTCTGCACTTCTCAAAAATTAAAATAGCTTCTAGTATGATATTGTTCTTGACGTTTTAACATTGCACATGATTATCTATTATGCAATATGGTTTATTGAGATGGTAAAATTCGTCCATAGAATATAAAGTCTAGTACTAATGATGGTTTGTGCGAAATAAGAATATTGTTTTATCTGACATGCAAAGTTAAAAAAAACTTAATACAAAGTCAAAATAAATTGGTGGAACTCCATTTTAATATACAAAGAAAACACTATATTGTGTTAAATTCCACTATATTCAAAAAACAAACAAAAACATTTGTCGACTCGACATGTTTCGCTACACTGTAGCTGTATCAAGAGTGAATAATCAAACCTAGGTGTAAGTATATATACCTTAGATTGGGTTTTCCAACAATTCAAAACAAATTTAATAGGGGTGAGTTATTAAGATCTAATTGACAATTTAGGAGATTATTTGTATTTTTAAGTTTATTTATTTCTAGGGATTCCAGCAAATTAAGTTTATTACCCTTATTTTCTGTATGAAGAATTTGGAAGTTGTAATTTAACTTATGAGAATATTCTAGTAAATGATTTGCATAAAGGGAGTCTGTTTTTTCCAACGTAAAGCTAGAACTGTGTTCTCGAATTCTTTTTGAAAAGCTTCTACCAGATTGACCTATGTATGTTTTGGGGCGCATTTATTGTCATTTTTTGTTTTAGTTTTATTGTTTTTAATAAAAAACTCAACAGGGAAATTTATTAAAAACAATAAAACTAAAACAAAAAATGACAATAAATGCGGTGTTTATAAACTAACTTGTCAGGATTGCCCCAAAACATACATAGGTCAATCTGGTAGAAGCTTTTCAAAAAGAATTCGAGAACACAGTTCTAGCTTTACGTTGAAAAAAACAAACTCCCTTTATGCAAATCATTTACTAGAATATTCTCATAAGTTTAATTACAACTTCCAAATTCTTCATACAGAATTGCTGTATTAAAAGTAGCTCATTGTTCAACAAGGCTGTACTGCTAATGGAATTGATTACCATCAATAAAAACACTGTTCTAGCAAATCTTGAATTGATATAACACTAAAGAGGGTTTGATACACTAGAAATTTATTTAATATGTTGTTTTGTTAGTTCCATTAGGGTGTAATCTGGTTTTATATACTGCATTATTTCCGACTGGCAGTTGTAACGAAACTTGACTTTAATCATAATAATATTTGCTTGCTCCAGTTAATAAAGCATATACTTACCACTAATAATAATAAATAATAATAATAATAATAATAATAAATTTCTTTATTTCTGATTACATAGACTATACAATTTACATAAAAGGAAATGACGTCAGCAAAGGGAGAGCATTAACTCTCCATGTAGTCCTTTAAATAGTATGGTTCCATCTGAACTAAATGTTCCTTTAATTTTCTTTTAAATACCTTAACACTTAGTTCACTTTTAATATCAGTAGGAGGTTTATTAAAAAGTCGAACACCCGCATAATAGGGTCCACCTTCAAAAATAGACAGATGATGTGCTGGATAATTTACATCAACAGAACGAGTACTGTACTTATTATTCCTCTCAGCATAAAGACCCTGTCTATTCTAAAAAAGAACATAATGGTATCAAAAATGTATAAACCATAAATTGTCAATAAAAAATTATTTCTAAAAACATTCCTACAAGTCTCTCTAAATGACATTTTATACATTATTCTTAGTAAACGTTTCTGTATAATAAAAATATCCTGTATCTTTGATTTTCCACCCCAAAAGAATTAGTACTGTAGTTCTGAAAAATTTAAATAGCTTCAGTGTGATGTTGTTCTTGTTTTTGCATTGCATATGATTATCTATGCAATATGGTTTACTGAGATGGTAAAATTCGTCCATAGATTATAGAGTCTAAAGCAGAAAAGAAAGATTTTCAGGAATTTTAAATTTAGGCTTTGGATTTTCTTATATTTCATTTCTTCACACACAAATATTGATTTCAAAATTAATTTTATGTGCTTTGCTTGTGACTGTATTGCTCCTCAAGAAGCAAGCTTCTTGACGGGGCTAGATTTACCCCGTTCGTGATAACTGTTGGAGAAATGTTGTTTCACTCACTCCTTTAAAATCGAGAAGGATATGAAGGAATTAATGATCGTTAAAACTGATTGACAATGGACAAACCAAACGTAGGTACTCCAATCTGGTCTGAAATTTCACTCATGACATTAAGATTTGTTTCATAACCCAATAATGGCCTTAAATTATCGTTTAAATATTAAAACTCATTTCGGAGACCCCTCATCACTCGCCATGTCGCGGTGACAGTTTACAGGGATGGATGTTTAGAATTAATCATCGGGAGCGTTGTTTATTAGACCAGACTTGGCGACAGCATTATTTTGATAATACGGTTTGTTCGAGATTGTTGGTGTGTTGACATCACTTTGAGGTTATGTCTGCTCATGAAGGTATATTTTTACACGTGATTTCATAGGTTACCTAGGTACAGTTGACGACAGATAATTTCGTACACTAAACTGTAACACTATAAATGCAACTTTTTTACCTTTATTACCTTTGTAACGCGTCAATTGTTATCATGATATCTGTCAAAGTATTGTCATTATCTTATTTGATTTAAAAATGCCTCATTTAAGTGTTATTGAAAACGCAAGAATAATATTTTTGGTAGAAATAGAGTGGTCTTATGGAAAAATAACTAAGTAACTGTAAAACTGTTAAATACATTTTTTGGGTAGTATGTCATTCATCTTTACCACGCTTTGCCTTAGTGAGCGACGTTACTGGGCAAAGCACAGTCCTTTGTTTCTATCATGGCTATTTTTCATTTGTAGCATGGGCACTTATAATTACTTTGATTTGTTTCAAACTCAAATGTTTTTCATTTTTAACTTACAACATTTCTTTTAAACAGAAAAGAAGTTCATGTCATTGTGTATTAGTGTATTTGCAACCAACGAGTTTCCTGCGATAAAATAAATTTCAAAACTTGGCATTCTTTTCGCTAGTGTTTTGTTTTCATGTTCAAAAATTTATTGCATTTCAAATGCGGCAAAATCTATTAATACCCGAAGCTCGAAGTGTAATCAAACCTCTCAATAATAGAATTATTGGCTGACACATCATAAAACTCTCAGCAGTGTTTTATTGGCCTGCCAAGTTCGTGTCACAACAATTTTCAACCAGAAGTGAAACTGAAAATAATAAGATTTATTAATTTTTGATATTTTCGTTTTCGATTTTTGTGTTTGATAATTTGGAAATATGTTCTTACACATAGACACAACTGTTTTTTAAGCTTTGCCACACGTGGCAACCAATACAAAATATTTATAATTTATGTTCTTACCTTCACAACCAACGTGTTAAAAAATTCTATTTGACAGAAATTATTCAGCATGAAATTAATTTAAAAGAAAAGTTTGTTTTCTGAAAAAAGTTTTCGAACCAGATCCATTTCAATTTTACATTAATTTTTTGCTGCGCTGACAATTTTTAGCTGTATTGAAAGATACCATCAAAATAAGATTTTCGTTTTTATATTTATCCAGCATTTTATCTGTGACATGCACATAAAATAACTTCTTTACAAGACTGGGATTAGGTTTTTCGGAAAAGATTGGTTTCGCAAAACAACTTTTTGATATAAATAGTACATTTTTACGTAGCAATCAGTTGCCAATGATAACAGTCCTAAGCTTGGATAATGGGTGAAGGGAAATTACGATGAGTTTCAGTCATAGATATTAACCTTTAGATAAGCAAACAATAATCACGAAAGTGGCAAATTTATGGCCTCACGCATGTAAACAAAGCTACACACGATTAGACATGCGCACTGCAACAGTATCAATGGGAAAATAGACAGGTCCAAGCAATAAAATTTAATTCAAAAAACGGTTGTCTGTTTCCTTCCGCCAAACCCATCCCCAGACGCGTTTCGTCGTTATTACGGCTCAACAGCGAAACGCGTCTGGGGATGGGTTTGGCGGAAGGAAACAGACAACACTTTTTTGAATTAATATCTGTGGTCCGGCACTTGTACCGGTTTTGAGAGCACTCTGTTTTTACAGAATAACCCCTTTACGACTGACCTTTTCTAAGGTACCGTACTGGGACGCAAGATGTCGCACCGGGTTCTATAATTCCCGTCGATAATTATAAAATTAAAGTTTTTGCTCAAGAAATTGTAAAAGTTTTCCTTCAATTTATTTTTACGTGTAAACAGCTAAAATTTGCCCCAAATATTTGCCAAAAAATTGGAATTTCTTCTCAAGTTTTGATCAAGTTGAGAAATAAGATATTAATTTCTGGCATTTTTGGTTGTTGGTTGCAAACCTATCAGATTTTGAAGGTAGAAAATTGTTTTTAAGGGTTTGTTTCTAAAATTTGCTTAAAAATCATTTATAAGTATAGAGAAAAGTGTCTTTTAAACTTTTTGAAGCAATAGATTGCCCAAAAATAGGCGTACCTAATTAGATTGCAGAGCTGCAAATAAAATAAACCAAAACATGCATCCGGATAATCTGTCTTGGTGTGGTTTTCTCTTTATTTTTATACCTTGTTTGTGTAGTCCAGGCCTAGTCAGATGTGTTTAAACTGATCATAATAAAATAAAGTTATATTTCAAGATACATCACTACTTCATACTTACTGAAAATACGAAATAGGGGAGAGCAAGGCAATATGACATACTATCTTTTGAAAATCAATTTTTACTAAACCAAAAGGTATATTAGGTTTTATTCTTTTTTTTTTCATATGGCCTCTTAACGTTTTAAGTGAATTAAAATATTTTACTTGTAAGAATTGCAACATTTAGGAAAAATTTCAAAAAATGACAAGCATTACAAAAATCATTTAACCTTATAGGGTAAGGCAAATTGACATACCAAATTTTTTCCTTAAAGGCATAATGACATGGTTGTATGAAATTAACTGCCCAGTGAGTAAAACAAAAAAAAATAACAATGTAAGTGTAAAATGTAGTTTCTACTTATATTTTAAGTTTGTTGTACATCAACGAAATTTAAAAAAAAATGGAAACAAAATATGAATAAATTAAGAACGACATAGTGCTATACAGGCAAAACGACACACTGCTATGTCATTTTGCCCAATGTGCAATATAAAGAATAAATATATTTTCTAGGTTATAATTTTATTCAATCATTTAAATGTTAGTGTAATATTAAAACTAGAGGGCTAATAGTTGTAGGTTAATACTAAAACATTGGCAGCGACCTTATATATTTTACCCAAAAATATTTCAACAATCACTTACCTTGATATTTTACATAGGAAAACACACAAACTCTCTAGAAAACAACAAACGATCGACTACGCTATTTTATTACGGCTGGCGATCTTAGCGGTATTAAGATGTGTTTGTAGTAGAAAACTTAACACGAATGTAATCGAACTGGGCCGAAAACAGGTAATATGTCATTTTGCCTGCTATGTCATTATGCCTTGCTCTCCCCTACCAGGTATTTTACCCCTAGTTGGTCATAATAAAATCATGCAACGGCTGTTACTAGTCATTGTTTATATACCAATCCGACACTAAAAGCACAAACACAATGTACATCAAAACTGTAATCATATCTCGATTTCTCGTCCTAAGAACGCCTTAGTAGCGAATTTGGTGCCAATCATGCTCTTATTATGACAGATACTTACAAAAATGTTTGAAAAATTTGTAATTTTGACTCCCTGTGTTTTGGCACCTATCAACTTTTGCATTAAGGTAAATTGGGCTAGATCCTCATATTTTAGCCTCAGGAATTTATGCTATCGTTTTGTTCCTTTTAGAAACACTACTTTTAGATCCATTTTGTGCCCTTTTAAATCCTGTCCGCTAACGAATTGTACATTTGAATTACTAATTGCAAAGTTACAAAGTTTATTTCCAACATTTATTATATTAAAATCTTAGTATGTAATTGTAAATGACATTCAACAAGGTGCATTTTGTTGATAAATTGCAAAATAATCTAATGTGATATTTTTGTGGGAAAAAATTAAAATATCAAAACTGGTACAATTTACCCGACTTTACCCTACATCGTATGTGATTTGGAGCGATTCAGCGCATGGCAAAAAATGAAAGAGAGAACCCTTAATTTATAAAGTCAAGTCAACACTTGAACAAACTTTATTTTACTCTCATTGTCCACAAAAATTGCAGTGTTTTAAATTTTGCAGTCACACGTCGTTATTGCTCCTGCTTTGTTTACAATATGTGGCCAAAAACAAATAAGTATGATTCTATTTTAAAGCCATTTAAATGTTTGGTCGTTTGACAAAATGAAATATTGCTGTATGAAATTATTGTGGAAATAGACATTTACGGTTTGCCGAATGCCGTGAATATTTTGGCATTGTTTTGGGGTGTCAATTTAATAAAATTGTATATGTATGTGAGACCACTGAATGAAAAATGAAAGTTATGTTTGGTTGATGGTTAATTTATAAATAAATGTTAGCTTGAAGCAAAAAAATTATTTCATCTTTATCAGGGTTTTATTTATAATAATACTATACAGGGTGTCCGGAAATGATAAGCAAAAAATTTAGGGTATAATTCTAGACCGAAAATAAATGCTATCTCTTCCTATAACATTTTTGCCAAACAAGTGAACTGGACACTTTATTTAAGCAACCAAGTTTACTTAGGAGAATATTTTGGTTTACTTATTTAAAGTAAACTTTTTTACATGTCTTAATTTATCCAAAACAAGTAAACACAAGTTTAAATTAGGTGTACAGTATACTTAAAAATTATATGTTTACTAAAAACAAATAAACATTGTTTACTAATTTATTAGATCCAACTAAACCGATTGTAGCTAATTTGTTTTACCTGCTTTAAATAAACTAAATTTCTATAATAACTGAAATATTAGCCGGTGTGAGTAAACTTTTCCCAGCTACCACAGTTTACTTGGAGCGATTTTCTCAGTGAAGTTAAATTTGATTTGCAGTTTTTTTTTGCGATACCTTTTGCCACGCTCATAATATTTCGACGAAATCTCGTATATGGGGCTTTTTCGGAATAAGGAATACAAATTTGCTCACCGTTTTTTCGCATTTCGTAGAGGGCGCCACATAGGAGCCTACACTTTAATTTGAATTGTACCAACTTTTTTGTCCTACACTGTATGCACATTTTGACTGGATATTCTCCTATCCTTTTGACATAAAAAAAGGTATACCACTTTTGTTTCGATAAATCTAACCGTTTTCGAGAAAAACGCTAAAATAACATTGCTTGCATGTGATGAATACGAAATAATTTTAATTTATTTTCAACCTTAAACATAGCCTAGCAAGGGAAGGAATATTCCATTAAGTGAGTTGGCATTTTTTAAGAAAAATTAATTTATGCATTGTAGAGGAAGGACGTCACTTTGAACCTTTGATTTGCATGTTTAATTTATTGTTCTATAGTCTATTACTAAAAATATAGGCAGTGACGTAGCTCTCATAACCATGGAAACGACCAGTGGCGCAACCAGGGGGGGGGGCTGCCGGGCTGCGCCCCCCCCCCCCAGAGCTTAGAAACTTAGCCTATTCGTTTAATTGCAAACCAATTTTTCATGTCACGCGAACTATTTTCGCATGTTTTTTGCGATTTCAATGTTTTATGGATTTGTAATTTTTTTGTTTATCAATGTAACATGGAATCTTGCGTTTTTTGAGTAATTAAAGTATAAATTTTAATAAACAGCTCAAAATTGTACATAATGATTAAAAAAAAAATTCGGATTCATTCGAGTTTTTCCGTTTCTTTGCATTTTTTGAGAACATTTACCATATTAATGTATATATTTTTTACACCATCAGAAAGTGGAGATTTCAACGAACAAAAAGCCCACCGACTTTTTTAAAACAGCAGATATTTTGACGTGACAATTTTCGATTGAAAATAAGGGTGCTTTTTCGATATTAAGTCAAAATAAGGTGAAAAAATAAATATTTTAAATCAAAATAATTACAGTGTGTTTGGGACATAAAAAGGTAAGTTATCACCAAATTTCGTGAAAACATATTTTTTTTTGTAAAAGATAAAAATAAAAAAACAAAAACTTATTTGAATTTTTCACATAAATTTTGAGGCAACGTGAAAAAAGTGTTAATACAAAAGTTGTAGATCTTTTTATTACCTACAACTTTGCCATTTAACGTTTTTCCATAGGACTTGTAGTTTTCCCGGAAATCGAGATAAATCGTTTTCTAGCCTTAAAAACTCATCCCCTTCCACTTCCCGACCTCGGATCGCCCGTAAATTATGTTTTCTTTCATTTTTGTTATATTCTCTTTCTTTTTCAATGGGTTTCATCCTACTATTATTTTTTTTGTTTCAAAAATTATCGACCCTGGTCTACCTATTTATGCGAACCACGACATTGATATTACCGTGGAAGAAATTCTGGACGAAATGGCAAAAACAAAACGAAGAATTTTACTTTAATATTAGTATTATTAGTGATTACTTACAACTTATTGTATAAGGTTTTTGTTTTGTTTTAGTATATATATGCTTAATATATGCGTTACTTATTTTAAATGCATGTTTACTAATTAAAATAAAATCTCTAAATTTTTTTTTCATAAATATTTCGTTAGGACTAGCGGCGTATTATTGCAGAAGTTTTAGGGGGCTGTCGCTCTCGTCAATCCTACGTATTTTACCCAAAAAAGGGCGTGGCACCCAAAAATTTTTCGCCTGCGGCGCAACAATTTAAACCCCCCCCCCCCGAACAAAATTTCTGGTTGCGCCACTGGAAACGACCAAAATACTGTATGGTCATTGGCGGTTTGCATTCGTTTTCATGGTTTCGAATAATACGTCATTGCCTATAATATTGGGTTTTGAGTATAGTAACTTACTTATGTATTTTAAAGCTGCAAATAAAATTTAACTTTAACATCATGCAACTCAATAATCAATTTTCGCAAAAATGTTATAGGAAGAGATAGCATTTATTTTCGGTCTAGAATTATCCCTTAAATTTTTTGCTAATCATTTTCGAACACCCTGTATTGTTTTTTTTTGTTTAATATTGCAAAATGTACATATTATACTTATCGGGGGTAAACCGGGTGTTTCTCAAAAGACGTTCACCCCTATAACTTTTTTGTATTTATAGATATTAAAATAAAATTTTGGAATTATGCATAGGAGATGAGTCTGCATTTGTTGGCATTTTCAATTTTTTAGCACTTCCGGTTTGACCGGAAGTGACCCTGACTTTGGTATTTTAAATGGGACCTCTTATATATTTTTACTTATTTGGATTCAGCATGACATTCTGAGTAAAATGACACCTCACTTGTCATTTTTTGACGTTTTATAATATTTTTAAGTATATTTTTATTTTTAATCTAGAGTGCTAGAAATTAATTTAATCTGTTAAATTTATAGTCAAGTAGTATATGAAAATTAAAATTATGTTATAATAATTGATAATTGAAGTTTCACAAGCGTTTAAAAAATTAAATTTTGTTTCCTTGACCTTGACTCCATTTTTCCAAATGGAACAATGGTGGTTCACTAGAATATTTACAACGAGCATTTTTTTTCCAACAATTTGATACCATACACTCCTATGCTATTTTAAAATTGACACTGAAAAGTTTCCCCTAAATTCCAATCGCAAATTTAAATGCGTTATGCATTATTGCCTATTTTCTAAAGAAATATAAAGGTGGCTTTGAAAAACAGTGGAATGGTTTTGAAAAGCAATATGGCTTTAATAATTTAAAGTTGTAATGTCATTAGTTTATAAAACATACAATTCATACAATCTTGCGGCTTCAGAAGAATTTTTCTGGTTAGTTCAAAAATTAGGAGCATATGAATTTGTTCATTTCTAGTAAAACTATCCATTTTATCTGATTTACAATGTAAGTTTAATATACGAATGACATTACAATTTTAATTTAAAACTAGTTTTCAAAACTATTCTACTATTAAACTATTAAATATATTATTATTCCATTGTTTTTCAAAGCCGCCTATTTCTTTAGAAAAGACAGGGCCGGCAATGATGCTTAACGCTTTTAAATTTGCGATTGGGACTTAAGGTAAATTTTTCAGTGTCAATTTTAAAATAGCATAGTATGGTATCAAATTGTTGGAAAAAAAATGCTTGTTTTAAATATCCTAGTGAACAACCATCGTTCCATTTGGAAAAATGGAGTAAACGTCAAGAAAACAAAATTTCATTTTTTAAACGCTTGTGAAACTTCAATTATTAATTATTATGACATAATTTTAATTTTCATATACTACTTGACTATAAATTAACAGATTTAATGAATTTTTAGCACTCTAGATGGAAAATAAAAAATAAACATAAAAATGTTATAACAGGTCAAAAAATGACAAGTGAGGTGTCTTTTTACTCAGAATGTCATGCTGAATCCAAGTAAGTAAAAATATATAGGAGGTCCCATTTAAAATACCAAAGTTAGAGTCACTTCCGGTCAAACCGGAAGTGCTAACAAAATGAAAATTATGTCAATAAAAGCAGACTCATCTCTTATGCATAATTCCAAAATTTTATTTTAATATCTATAAATACAAGAAAGTTATAGGGGTGAACGTCTTTTAAGAAACACCCGGTATAGGCCATAATAAGCGAGAATGATTCTATTTTTATGTTATATATAATCCGAGTGTTTTATAGTTCATTATTCGCCATCGTCAACTACACTATACCTTATGTACAGGGTTATCCAACCAAGACTAGACAAGGCGATTTTTTGACTTTTCCTGTACTTTTATAAAAAAACTGAAATAGCCATCTTAAGTCATTTTCTCCCGCGAATTCGAATATCTTCAGCAAAAAACAATTGAACATCAAACAAAAGTACTAGGGGTCACTTTGATATTTTTTTTAAATGGAACACCCTGTTTATTTTTACATTTTTAAATTCCACATAAAATTATAATTATTTTTTATTAAATGCACTATTAGACTATACTTCATAGTTTCCGAGATATTGACTCTCGAAAAGTGACATTTTTGAACTTTGACAGCTTATAACTTTCTAACAGTACGTCTTAGAGCAAAACGGCTTACATGTCCCTATCTTTAAATTTTACTATCTTCCCAAAAAATCAACTTCCGGTTAAACCGGATGTAACTCGAAAGAAGGAAATATAGTTGTTCCGGTTTAACTGGAAGTTGATTTTTTTGGGAAGATAATAAAAATTGAAGATAGGGACATGTAAGCCGTTTTGCTCTAAGACGTACTGTTAGAAAGTTATAAGCTGTCAAAGTTCAAAAATGTCACATTTCGAGAGTCAATATCTCGGAAATTATGAAGTATAGACTAATAGTGCATTCAATAAAAAATAATTATAATTTTATGTGGAATTTAAAAATGTAAAAATATACAGGGTGTTCCATTTAAAAAAATATCAAAGTGACCCCTAGTACTTTTGTTTGATGTTCAATTGTTTTTTGCTGAAGATATTCGAATTCGCGGGAGAAAATGACTTAAGATGGCTATTTCAGTTTTTTTATAAAAGTACAGGAAAAGTCAAAAAATCGCCTTGTCTAGTCTTGGTTGGATAACCCTGTACAACCATCCAACAATTTCATATTCACTATTGCAATTTCTCGTCTCCATAGTAACGGCAGTGCGGCGCGACGTGAATGACATTAGATAGTCAGGGAATGCACTAATGATTTTAATTCGATATTTCGCCTTATAAACTTATTTTTAATTATATTGAAATTAATTTTATGTTATAATAAAGCTGGAATACCAGCGGTGAGGTTGTAGTTATCAGTAGAATCTTTATTTAAATTCTTGTCGTTCCAGACCACAGACATAGGAACGTTAAAAAAGAAAATCGGTTTTTGAAAACGAAAAAACCATATACATAAACATAAATATTTTTATTGTTCGAGTCTGGTTTTATTCCTGGCACTATATCAATGTAACGAGGTGTATCAAAAACATTGAACGCGATTTGTTAAATTGTTCGATGTCCGATGCGGCAATTGTTTCGTTTAGTTATTTTAATTGCATGACTTTCAGACACCTGAAATCGATGTTTACGATTGGATTTTTGATTTTTAACATCTGTCTCCCGCCCACGCATTTGACCCGACTCATTGATGCATTGTGTGTGTGTGGTTAAATACATGGACTTATATTATATAGCAAAGTACATAGTCAGTTTTTATTTATACAGGGTGTACGGAAATGATAAGCAAAAAATGCCCCACCTGGCCCCCCTCAAACGAGGCCCGTGAGGTAAATCTAAGAAAATTGACTTTTTAAAATACTTATCCACTTTCATAATTTTTCATTTCATTGGGGGTTTTGGGAGGGGCCAAGGCCCCCTTGCCCCCCCCCCCCTGGGTGCGCCACTGAGTATACCTTTCTTATGTCAAAAGGTTAGGAGAATAAAAATATTCAGTCAAAATGCGCATACAGTGTAGGACAAAAAAGTTGGGACCATTCAAATTAAAGTATAGGCTCCTATGTAGCCCCCTTTACAAAATGCGAAAAAACGGATGCCAGAATATTCTTTGCATTAGCAACGTACGGGTAAAGTTAGATAAACGAGTAAACCTAGGTTTACCCGGGTAAACTCAGGCAACCGGTTTTTTCGTTGTTACCCAGAGCACTAATATTAGTTGAAAAAATTGAATTAAAAGAATGCTCTGGGTAACAACGAGCAAACCGGTTGTCTTGGGTATTACCTCGGGTATTACGCAGTTTACCTGGGTAAACCTAGGTTTACTCGCTTATCTAACTTTACCCGTAACATATACACCACTGGGAAACCATTGTTTAAATACTTCAACAACGATTTAAACGATGTACTTCATACATGTTAAGTTTAATACCTGACGTTTTTGTTTTTTTACTACATAAAATAAATTCTAAAATCAACATAGTGTTAAAATTTGCCGTTGAATAAACGCCCCTGGAAAAGTTGGAAAGCGGGCAAACCTTTTATTGGATCGTGACTAAGAAAATCACGTGGATTTCTATCTGAAACGACACCGTAAACAAAAATATAAACGTATCTTATAAATAAACGATTCTACTTATCTTGCCAGGACCGAACTTTGGGTGAGCTGTGACGTGAAATTAAAGAAAAATTGTAGAGGAGAGATAACGTCGAATGACATAATACCGTGTATATTATATGTCGTAGTTTTATAGTGAAATCCGTCTTTTCATGAAGAATCTAGTCATATCATGATGCGTCGGCATATTGTGTAAAAACATGAAGCTTCACAATATGCCTAGGCTTTTCAAGAAGAGTCCATCATATTTCGGCGAATTGTGTATACTACAACCTGCCTAACTTTAAGTATTGCGGTTTCGTGAAATGTCCACAAAGGCAAGGCATTGACATAGGAGGCGATAACTACAGAAACAAATTCCGTCTAAAAGGTATATTGGCAACCGGTTTGTTCGTTGTTACCCAGAGCATTTTTCTAATTCAATTTTTTCAACTAATATTATTTTATAAAAATAAAATTTTAATTAAATTTAAAAAAATGCTCTGGGTAACAACGAACAAACCAGTAGCTAATATACCTTTTAGACGGAATTTGTTCCTCTAGTTATCGCCTCCTATTGACATCTCGTACTTCACAAAGTGCCGCTCTTTAAATTTAGCCAGGTTATGTTACGACGTTATATGCCGAAGTGTTACGGGCTCTTCTTGAAAAGCCTAGGCAGATTGTGTAGCTTCATGTTTTTACATAATATGCTGACGCTTCATGATATGACTAGATTCTTCATGAAAAGACGGATTTCACTATAAGACTACGACATATATACAGTGTGAGTTAGTAACTTGGAATAAATAAAGTAATCCAATACAGTTTTTTTTTGGAAAAATATTGATATAGGGTGTCGCAAATTAAATATATTATGACGATATCAAATTTTTTTTAAATAGCAACCCTAATTTTTATTGACCATTTTTTGAATGCACATTAAGTTATACATAATATGTCACCAGTAAAGTCCGCAGCATATGGTTTTTTTTTTTATTAATAGCTTTATTCAAAATTTGACTTTGGCATCAAGTTCTTCGACGTGTTTACTTTCAAGGATTTTAAGGTTAATTGTGGTAATTTTAGAGGTTTCAAAAAACTCCTTTTTTTGAAGTTTCTGTGCATTTATTTAAAAAAAAACACCGGTATTTTATTCCTCACGACCTACCTGAACAGCCCTTCCAAAATTAGATACTAATATTTTTTTTTAATAATTGCAAGGTTCCGGAAGTTACCCCTGCATTCAAGCAATTTATAGGTCTTTTATACATGATTGACCTTAAGAACTGTGCCCTTAAAACATGTTTTGCTTGCGTGCCAAATAGTGAATATGGCACAACATTTTAAACATTTACAAAGATTGATAGAAAGTTTTTTATTTTTCAATTAAATTAATTTTTGCTTGTTTAATATCTTATAAAAATGATAAGGAATAAAATTTTGAAAATTGGTACTTATGTATAAATTAATATGCACTTTGAAGATAGGCGATAAAAAACAGGGTTGCCGTTTAAAAAAATGATCGATATCGTCATATATCTAGTCAAGTCACACCGCGGTTAGGTATGGCTAAAAATTTCCATGCAAGAAGTCTATTGAAATACATTTTTTTTAGTACGTCACTGTCTTAGAGCCACTAGTTAGATTTATAGGTTGCAAAGTCGTTTTTGCGATTTCAGGATACGCTAAAATTACTCTCCTTCGGAGTCCTGATTGGTTTTTTATTGATGTTCCGATTACAATTTCCTGGTGTTCTAACGAGGCGAACAACACTAACTGGAATGGTATTTTTTTTCAGTTTTGTGTAAACAGGTGCACAATTAAAGAGAAATGCGGAGTTGTAAAAGTTTATTTTTAGTTGTGTGGTTATGTTTGTCGTATAAGTTATTTGTGAGAACATTTCGAAAATCAAAATTTTATATGCTGAAAAGGAATTTTCAATTTAACATCTTTATATAAAATATGTACCTACTTAAAATTGGAAATTGGTCTGAGGTACTCAAAGTTTACGCGGACTATTTAATTTATGGTTTATGGAAAAATTCTTTTACAAGCACGATTTATTTCTGTTCTGAAATAACAGTAGCTATTATGTAACGAGCTTATAATGTAGGGATAATAAACGAGGATGACTAGTCTCAAATACTATGCTTTACTATCCACTTAAAAAGTACGAAACCCCAATATATCTTTAAAGTCTGACTAAGAAAACACCAATGTTAAATGTCAAGGTATGCTGTTGAATATTTACAGGTAATTCAAATTCAAATTCAAACACAATTTATTTATCAAATGACAAAATACAATTAAAATACTACATGTGATTTTTAATTATAGATAAATTGGACGATACCTCGATTATATAGAACCGATATCACAGAGCACAAATAAATTGTGTCTATGTGGTAATGTGGTATAGCCCAAAATAGTATTAATAACTAAAAAAACTATAATATTATGTGAATTACTGAAACCTATATTTAATTTAATCAAAGATTCTGCAAGGTAACGACCGACACAGGCACAAGAGAGAGAAGGGCAGAGAGGACAGGTAGACCTAAAAAAGAAGAAAAATAAAATAATAAGACTAAATACATATATGCTAAACTTCCCCCCTTTGCATATTTAAAAGAAATCCCTTGATATCATTATTATTAAATTTGTTAATTGAAAATTCGTTAACAATATTAGGTAAATTATTCCACATTTGAACGGCTATAAAACTGAATGACTAGCAACATGGTTTCCGGAGATTGTGAAATTCGTCCATAGGTTAAAAAGTCCAATACTAATCATGGGTTGTGCGAAATAAGAATCTTCTATTGCCTTATCTGTTTTAAAAAACTTAAATACAAAGTAAAATAGATTAATTCGAAAAAGGTTTTTCTGTTTCCTTCCGCCAAACCCATCCCCAGACGCGTTTCGCCGTTATTACGGCTCATCAGTGAGGCTCGGTTTGGCAGAAGGAAACAGGACTCAAAGACAAATCACTTGTCAGGATCGATCATCAACGGGATTTATAAAACCCAGTGCGACATCTTGCGTCCCAGTACGGTACCTTAGAAAAGGTCAGTCGTAAAGGGTTATTCTGTAAAAACAGAAAATTATGCAAGATGCCCTCAAAACCGGTATAAGTGCCGGACCACAGATATTAATTCGAAAAAGGTTTTTCTGTTTCCTTCCGCCAAACCCATCCCCAGACGCGTTTCGCCGTTATTACGGCTCATCAGTGAGGCTCGGTTTGGCAGAAGGAAACAGGACTCAAAGACAAATCACTTGTCAGGATCGATCATCAACGGGATTTATAAAACCCAGTGCGACATCTTGCGTCCCAGTACGGTACCTTAGAAAAGGTCAGTCGTAAAGGGTTATTCTGTAAAAACAGAAAATTATGCAAGATGCCCTCAAAACCGGTATAAGTGCCGGACCACAGATATTAATTCGAAAAAGGTTTTTCTGTTTCCTTCCGCCAAACCCATCCCCAGACGCGTTTCGCCGTTATTACGGCTCATCAGTGAGGCTCGGTTTGGCAGAAGGAAACAGGACTCAAAGACAAATCACTTGTCAGGATCGATCATCAACGGGATTTATAAAACCCAGTGCGACATCTTGCGTCCCAGTACGGTACCTTAGAAAAGGTCAGTCGTAAAGGGTTATTCTGTAAAAACAGAAAATTATGCAAGATGCCCTCAAAACCGGTATAAGTGCCGGACCACAGATATTAATTCGAAAAAGGTTTTTCTGTGTCTGAAAAACCTTTTTCGAATTAATATCTGTGGTCCGGCACTTATACCGGTTTTGAGGGCATCTTGCATAATTTTCTGTTTTTACAGAATAACCCTTTACGACTGACCTTTTCTAAGGTACCGTACTGGGACGCAAGATGTCGCACTGGGTTTTATAAATCCCGTTGATGATCGATCCTGACAAGTGATTTGTCTTTGAGTCCTGTTTCCTTCTGCCAAACCGAGCCTCACTGATGAGCCGTAATAACGGCGAAACGCGTCTGGGGATGGGTTTGGCGGAAGGAAACAGAAAAACCTTTTTCGAATTAATATCTGTGGTCCGGCACTTATACCGGTTTTGAGGGCATCTTGCATAATTTTCTGTTTTTACAGAATAACCCTTTACGACTGACCTTTTCTAAGGTACCGTACTGGGACGCAAGATGTCGCACTGGGTTTTATAAATCCCGTTGATGATCGATCCTGACAAGTGATTTGTCTTTGAGTCCTGTTTCCTTCTGCCAAACCGAGCCTCACTGATGAGCCGTAATAACGGCGAAACGCGTCTGGGGATGGGTTTGGCGGAAGGAAACAGAAAAACCTTTTTCGAATTAATATCTGTGGTCCGGCACTTATACCGGTTTTGAGGGCATCTTGCATAATTTTCTGTTTTTACAGAATAACCCTTTACGACTGACCTTTTCTAAGGTACCGTACTGGGACGCAAGATGTCGCACTGGGTTTTATAAATCCCGTTGATGATCGATCCTGACAAGTGATTTGTCTTTGAGTCCTGTTTCCTTCTGCCAAACCGAGCCTCACTGATGAGCCGTAATAACGGCGAAACGCGTCTGGGGATGGGTTTGGCGGAAGGAAACAGAAAAACCTTTTTCGAATTAATATCTGTGGTCCGGCACTTATACCGGTTTTGAGGGCATCTTGCATAATTTTCTGTTTTTACAGAATAACCCTTTACGACTGACCTTTTCTAAGGTACCGTACTGGGACGCAAGATGTCGCACTGGGTTTTATAAATCCCGTTGATGATCGATCCTAAAATAGATTAATTGAAACAGGTATTGGTACGATCAATAAAATTCAAATTTAGACAGGAGAGCTAGAAGACTCCGAAAAACTATGTGACCTGTGCAACAAATACGTTAAAACTAATACTAGGTACGGCGCGCGGCGATTGTCGATCGCTACCTCCACCAACGTCTTATGGATTATAATAGGTTCTAACGGATACAATTAGTGTTTGAGGATGCTGTTCTGCTTCCTTAATTGTAGAGAAAGCGCTGTGCTGTACTGGGAAAAAATGCGTCTCATTGAGAAGATTTATTTCTTTTAAAAAATGCTGTATTAAAAGTAGTTCATTATTCAACAAGATTGTGCTGCTAATGGAACTGATTTCAATAAAAACACTGTTCTAGTAAATTTGGAATTAATATAACAATAAAGCGGGTTTCATACACTAGCAATTTATTTATTATGGATTAATAAAAAATAAGCTAATAATACAAACTATGTTTTAGCAAACCTGTTGTATTAGATCATTTTCCACAGTGTACCTTCAGAAACTGAAGTCGAATTACCCTATTTGGGACTTTTTTTGACAGCCCAAATTATTTTTTTATTTGATTTAATAATTTCAATCGAAAATTACACATAATGCTTCTACTAATAAACTACGAGGGAAGGGGGGCAACTTTAAACCTTCCTTTTTCGCGCCCCTGATCTAACTGTGAATCTTACTAACTTACTATGACTTCTTTTTATTTGACTAACTCATTTCGTAAGCTTTTATGGCTTTCTTTAGGTCGTTTAACGTAATATCTATTTCCACTGGCCATATTATTTACTTCCCTATAATAATTAAATTTAGAAGTCTGGGAATAATACCAAGGAAACAAATATTTGGGTCAGAATTTAATTAAAGCAAACGTAGTAAAAAGTTTTATGGCTTATTGTCATTTTGTTTATTGGTCCATCCATACAGGATGATGATCTTATTGACGAAACGAAATAAAATAACTTCTTATTAAACGCAACCTTAAATATTTAGAAGGATCAGAAAACTAAGAATCACATTATTGGATATAAGTATCGCGGGAACGCGTAAAAATGCTTCTTCTTTTTAATAATTCAATATTAATATAAACCAGAATATGCTATTCCCTCTACCTAAGCGCACTAAATACATAAGGTGGCTCTTAGTTTTTGATGTAAAGTATTTTTCACCCTAAATGGTATCGACTTATTGACTGCAATAAAACTACCAGTTTAATCCCATTGTTATACACAATCAACAAGCAAATACACTAAAGGGTAGGACTTTAGATATTTAATTCGTTAATAATAATATATTATTTAGTGTCATGAAATAGCCTAAATAGATAGTGTTACCTGCTATAATTACAAATTATAATCCGACCCTGACCGACAGTTTATTTGCATTTTTATGGCCGAGCTCTTGCAAAACGTCCCAGGTAGTTAAACAGAGTCAACCATTTATTGTGAAAAATACTTTACCTACCATACTTCTATACTTGTATACCAGAGGCGTGTTCGATTCGCTGGTTTAGATCGGTCCGGATCGATCTAACTGATCTGACCTGTGTTCGATTGCCAAATGATCACTGTTCCCCCACTACCGTCAAAGTGATCCCAAGTAAATCTGGGAAAAACTTTAACACCCTCTAACTTCGTTAATAATCATGCAATTTTCGAAAAAATGTTATAGGAAGAGATAGCATTTATTTTCGGTCTAGATTTATCCCCTAAATTTTTGGCTCATCATTTCCGGACACCCTGTAGTTCCGTCCTATCCCTGTTCTTAGATTTTCTTTGGGTATTTATTAGAATTATTTAGTCAATTTGTTTAAATACGAACCTGGAATTTCAAATACGGTTTTAGGGCTAAGGTTTAGAAATGTATAAGCAAGTCAAAAGTTTTAAAATTTTTGCGGTTCGTCATCAAATAACATATCATCAGTATTTCGAAAAGTACCCTTTCTTGACCGTTACCTTTGGTATAATTTATCCAAACTCAGTTTGAGGACATTCCAATCATTCCATACGGCGGTAAACAGTTTCAAAGAGACCGACCTCACAACCAGGGTTGTCAGATCTTTCTTCTTCAATTCTTTAAGTTTTTTTTATTAAAAATGTTTCTTTTATATCAGTATTCAATTGTTAGTCAGTAACTTTCTTTGAAAGCTAGTTTGCAAATATACTTTAAACCGAGGAGTTTTGAGTGTGACAGAAAAAAATAACAAGCCATTCATTGTTATAATAATACATTCTTTAATCCTTAAAAAACAATACAATTGAAATCAAGACAAAAAGTGTTTTCAGTGTTTAAAAACAACTAATTAACAAACCCTTGTTTCTCGTATATACTTACATTGTGCTTACAAATCCGAAAATTTTGAAGAATTGGCAACAGCAAGGGATACAAGCGCCAGTTAAAGCGGCTGCGATAAGCTGAAGCGGTCTCTGACCCGTTCAACGATCGATTCTGTCAGACAGAGATAGGCCAGTGATCGCCGATGGCGTGGAAGAGACGAAGATAAAATATACGTAATTTGGAACTTGTGGACGGGCTGGACAATGGTCCGAGAATGGAGTTCTGGTAAAAAAATTAAAGCATTTTCTGAGCAGTGTCGTGCCGTGTCAGGTTTATTTTTCTGATTTTAGTTTTGTGTATAATATTATTACTTATATATACAGTGGGTTTATAAAGTGTAGTATGTACAAACACCTAATGTAAAACAAACTTATAAGTGTGTAAACGCATTTTAATTATTTGTTTGGGACGCCTATGGTTAGGAAATTCCTACTGTTTAATGTCATTAAATTGACCTAAGAAACACTATACTAGGAGTTTTATTATCTCTGGGATTAAAAATATCATAAATTACGTTTGTACCTAAATGGCGAAAGAACCACTAGGCAATAGTCTTAAGTCCAAACATTTTTCTTTCTTTGCTTTTCAGAGAGTCTGATAAGCTTGCCTACCCTATTCAAAAAGCTAAATCGCCTGATAGTCTTGATATAATAAGAAAGTAAAATTAATCGACCCCTTTTAACCTTTTGCTCTGTTAACTTCTTTAACTACCGACCTCTCGATTTTTCCGTCTTATCTTCCTGTTTATAAATATACAAAGGAGACTCTGTGAAAAACATAAATGAGATTCTTCTAATAAACCCTTTTACTTTTCTTAAGGATAAGGAAGATTTAACTATTTTCATCTTTTCGCTTTTAGGTCGTTGTAAGTTAGATTTCTATACAAGCTTTAATTCCTTTTTTTGATTATATTGTACCGCATTTATTCTTATCTTATTTAAAGTATTTAGTTCCACAATTACACCCCCGCAGACCCCGCACCACGGGGGGTACCAGCCAGCCGGGGGCCCACATTGACGGCCCCTTCAAAACTTGCTGCCAGCTTTGCTTTTCATAGGTATTTCATTTCATAATTAATTTTATTTTTTTATATCCTGAGAATTTAACTTCGTTAAGTGAAGAAGAATTATACTTGAAAGCGCCAAATTTACTAACTATATACCATTGACTTTCCTAGCCAAATTTTAAGCCTCAGAAAGGGACTTGGAGATAGTATTTCAAAATTAAAAACAGTGTATGAACTTGCGGATCATTTATTAATAAAAAATCAGTGTGTTTCTTCAAATTTTCCAGATGTATCTAGTGCAGAGATGATATTTCTAACTTTACCAGTTAGTGTAGCATCAGCGGAACGATCTTTTTCAAACTTAAAATAGAAAAAACCCATTTAGGTACGTAACACCTTTCGGATTTATCCTTAACCAGTATCGATCACGAGTTTGTTAAAACATTAAATATTTACAAAATTATAAACGATTTTGCAAAAAAAAACTGTCGACGATCTGGTCGTTTTGTATAATACCTTGTATAGTACTTAGTGACACAATGTTTGTGCAGACGTATTGAGTGTTCATGTATTTTACTGTTTTCTGTCTTTTGGATTCTATTAGGCTTGGTCACTGCTGCCCCCGTTACTACCATACATGGTAAGCAACATTATAAATGGTGTTTTAAAATTTTGATTATGCATCATGTTTGCTGCAATATTACGTATAATGACTTAATAACAGCTACCTACGTTATGTCTACCAGTCTACCTAGGATTATAAAATAAATCGAATTGTTTGCTGTTTTAATAGTGGGTACTTAACACATAATGTGGGCTTAAGCCAAATTAAATTATTACACGATTAACGAATTCAAAAATTCATCAACCTGAACCTAATAGTAATGAAAATAAGAATTATCATTTTTCATTCGTTCAGAGAGGCGGCCCCTGAAAACGTTTGCGGGGGGCAGGGCCGATCCTAGCAGGTGTGCAGCGCGTGCAACGCACGTGGGCGGCAAAACCAAGGGGCGGGCGTAGGCCGCAGATAGTTCTGGCAATCAAGCAAAACTTCTTATGAATTTCTCGAAATAAAAATTAAGTGACATTTATCAAACTATTAAAAGTCTTGAAACATTTAAGTTTTTCTGTTCAATTTTAATTTGGCATGATTTATTATCAAGAATTGATGTATTGAGTAAAAAAAATCCTAAATTAAACATCGCGGAATGCATTAAAGGTTTAGATAATCCTAAAAAATATTTAGTTTCCCAAAGATCTGACGATAATTTTAAAATATTTGTCGATTCAGGAACAACACTTGCTAGAGATTTAGGTATTGATCCCGAATTTCCCATCTCGAAGCTCAGAAAAAAAGTTCGTTTATTTGATTACGAGGGCAGTGATGAACCAGTTTTAAATCCCTTCCTGCAATTCAAGATTGCTTTCTATTTTGCAGTTCTTGATTACGCGATCTCTTTGATAAATGAAAAATTTACCTTATTATCTGAGTGCTATTCAATATTCTGTTTTCTGTATGAGTTTTACACCATTTCTAATGATGACCTCATGAAAGCCTGCATGGACTTAGATATTAAGTTACAGGTACAGGAGGAAGGAACTATTGTGAAAGATATAGACGGTATACAACTCTTTAATGAAATAACTTCATTTAAAAATATTTTTCCAGGTAAAAAACAGCCAATTAAGGTATTAGAAATTTTAGTCAAAAATGATATCATTCCCTGTTTTCCAAATTTTGTTCTAGCAATAAGGATTTTTTTAACCTTACTTGTTTCTGTGGCTTCAGGTGAAAGAAGTTTTAGTAAATTAAAAATTATTAAAAATTACTTGAGAAATAATATGACACAAGAAAGACTTTCAGATTTGGCCATCATCTCTATTAAATCCGAAATCTCTGAAAAAATTGATCTCACCGCAATTATTGACAAATTTGCTTCTCAGAAAGCCAGAAAAATTATTTTATAGTTAATTATTAGGTAATCTTCGAGGAAGAACTGATTTATATACTTTTCGTTTCGCAAGATTTATGCTTTAGTACTTTTTGTTATTTTGTATTTTCTGGTAAATACTGTTGTTTTACATTTCTAATTATAAAATGTCTATTTTTGTTTTAAAAGTAATATTTTTGTGGGTTTATTATTTTGTTAAATAAAAAGAAAAAAGGTGTCGCTAATAATTATAAATATTAGCTGGCCCAAAAATAAAGTCTTTCCCGTAAAATTTTATTTGTAGTTTGCATTTTTATTAATGTTTAACTTTTTACTCTTATGTACATGTATATGAGTTTATAACGTCAACGTTAAGTATTACTCAAAATAGGAAAAACTCTTTAGAGGGGCGGCCTAATAGGTCTTTGCACGCGGGCGGCCGACACCCTAGGATCGGCCCTGGCGGGGGGGGGGCACTCTTTTTGTTACGCCACTGCTTGAGTTTACATCAATTAAAAATAGAAATATAACAAGTTCTTGTTAACCGCAAGTCAAAGGCTCGTTTTAATAAATGGCATTTTATATTTGTCATTGTCGAGACGTTTTTGATTCACATTAATTTCTAGATTTTGTTGTTCCAAATACTGCAAGAAAGGCTTCAAAAAATTGACTTAAAATATACATCTTTCGGCATCTTATTCTTAAGATACCCAGTACCCATCTTAAAGATTAAATCCCTTGGTATAACGCCAAGAACGTAGAGAATTAATTAACCCTTTTTAACCCTTTCCTCTATGAAATTCATTAGCCACCCACTTCCAAATTTTTTAGCCTTGTCTGATCTCACTGTGTGAAGAGGCTCTTGGAAAAAATATAAATGAGCTTTTTTTAAATATACCCTTTTACTTTTTCATCTTTCCGTTACTAAGTTATTCATAACCTGCTTTGTATTCTTATTTAACTCTACAATTAGTACTAAGAATTTCGTTGAATTTTATAAATAAAAAAATGTTTAATAGATCAGGGCTGAAGCCTTTGAAAATGGTAAAAAGTGAAAAAAAATAATTGTAGGATGAAACCCATTGGAAAAGGAAGAGAATATAAGAAAAATTAAAGGAAAAATAATTTACGGGCGATCCGAGGTCGGGAAGTGGAAAGGGGTGGGTTTTTAAGGGTAGAAAACGATTTATCTCGATTTCCGGCAAAACTACAAGTCCTATGGAAAAACGTTAAATGGCAAAGTTGTAGATAATAAAAAGATCTACAACTTTTTTATTTACACTTTTTTCACAAAACCTTAAAATTTATGTGAAAAATTGAAATAACCAAGTATTTGGTTTTTTATTTTTATCTTTTACAAAAAATTTTTTTTTCAGGAAATTTGGTGAAAACTTACCTTTTTATGTCCCAAACACACTGTATTTTTTTTTATTTAAAATATCTATTTTTTCACCTTATTTTGACTTAATATCGAAAAAGCACCCTAATTTTCAATCGAAAACTCTCACGTCAAAATATCTGCTTTTTTAAAAAGTCGGTGGGCTTTTTGTTCGTTAAAATCTCTACTTTTTGATGGTGTAAAAAAATATACATTACTATGGTAAATGTTCTCAAAAAATGCAAAGAAACAGGGGGAAGAGAAAGAAATTAGGGTGCTTTTTCGATATTAAGTCAAAATAAGGTGAAAAAATAAATATTTTAAATCAAAAAAAGTACAGTGTGTATGGGACATAAAAAGGTAAATTTTCACCAAATTTCCTGAAAAAAAAATTTTTTGTAAAAGATAAAAATAAAAAACCAAAATTGATTATTTGAATTTTTCACATAAATTTTGAGGTTATGTGAAAAAAGTGTAAATACAAAAGTTGTAGATCTTTTTATTACCTACAACTTTGCCATTTAACGTTTTTCCATAAGACTTGTAGTTTTGCCGGAAATCAAGATAAATCGTTTTCTACCCTTAAAAACTCACCCCCTTCCACTTCCCGACCTCGGATCGCCCGTAAATTATGTTTCCTTTCATTTTTGTTATATTCTCTTCCTTTTCCAATGGGTTTCATACTAGTATTATTTTTTTTGTTTAAAAAATTATCGACCCTGATATATAATAAGACTAAGGTCTCAAGTAATATTACTAAAGATTCTAGGTTAAAATACTGTAGTGTCTCTTGAAGGTGCGGAAAAAAATACTACCACAAATTCCAGAGGTTTAAATATGAAGATCTAACTAACCCAACTTACCTCAGTCCAAAAGTGGATGATTTCGGAGATACAGAGTGTCGAAAGTTCAATTTGGTTTAATTTTTTCATAAATAATTAAAAATTAAAACCTTACAACGTAATTTTTTCGACGAATAGAAAAAACTATATAAATTTGATTTTATTTCACGAAGAAAAATCTCCTCTAAAATGAAATTGCACGAGTTTCTATGTAAATTTATTTAAATTAAACATTTACTTTTGTTTTAGATTTCTGTGAAATGTTTTGAATATTCTGCATTCTAATAAACATTAAACTTTTTATTAAAAATGCAACAGCTCCAGTGGCGACTTGTGACTTGAAAATAGGCAAGTTGCACCATATAATAGACCTTTAGATTTACAATTACGAAACTAGCAAATTTATTTCCTCGCACATGTCAATAGAAGCAGTAGGTATATTATAGGGGCAGGCGCACTGCAAATTTCTCATCTCACACAACATTTTTGTTAATTAAATTTAAATCGCTGCTTCAAGGAATATAGTTTTAGATTAATTAAAAGAGAATGTTGTTGCATATTGGACAAGTGTGTAACTATTTTTTATATTGAAATACACAGAGATCCAAGTTTAGTGGATACCCTGGGGCGGGTAGAGCACGAAGGCCGTTTCGTCCTTGTTAGGTTAGGTTAGGTTAGGTTAGGTTAGGTTAGGTTGAAAGTAAGTGGGTTACAGCTAACCCTCCACTGCGACCATGCGATCTATTGTGGCTCACACCTTATTTATATTTCCCCCAATAGGCCTAACTTATTGATGAAGTTAATGATGGTATTGGGAGAGACATTTTTCATGTCGTCCGGCAGCAGAGTCGTCTCACCGAATAGAGCGAATCTGATTCTTCCTGCTGCGGGGCAGGCGCACAATACGTGTTCTGCTGTTTCTGCATCTTCCATGCAGAGCCGGCATTCATCAGTTGGGGCTAATCCAATTTTATACATATGGTGTCGCAACCTGCAGTGGCCGGTGTACAATCCTACTAGTGCTTTAAGGCATGATCTGTTGAGCACAAGTAGTTTGTCAGTTAGTTGTTGGTTTATATGGCTGTATATAAATGCTTTAGAGTGTGTTAGACCTGGTAGATTTAACCAGTGTCCTTCCCATTTGCTTTTTGCTTCGGCTGTTATTGTTTTCCTGGCCGTAGCATGATATATACCCAATACCGGCTCGGGTCCTGTGAACTTCTGTGCTGCCCCTCTCTTAGCGAGCTTGTCGGCAGCCTCATTACCCTCCAGGCCCATGTGTCCCGGTATCCACACTAGGGTTATTCTGTTATTCAGACTTAGTTCGGATAGTGTTTCGTGACAGCTTCACACTGTTTTCGAGGTACACCATCTCGATTCAAGAGCTTTTAATGCAGCTTGACTGTCGGAGAATATTTTGATTGATTTGTGTGCATACCGTCGGTCTATCAGCAGTCTTGCACACATTTCAGTTGCATGGACCTCTGCTTGAAATATGGTTGTCATAGTTCCCAGGCTGACAGTTATTTCTATCTTTGGGTTTTTGCCATATATTCCGGCTCCAATACCTTCTTTAGTTTTGGAGCCGTCTGTAAATATTCCAAATTCCGCCTTTAGCAAGTCAGCAGTGTTCTTGACCCATTCCTCCCTTCTTGGGTGGATGATTTTATAAGGCGGTTCGTTAATGGACTTTCTTGCCATTATGTCAGAGGGCATATTTAACATGCCAAAGGCTAGCGTGCCTTTCAGCATGCTAGTGCTCTCCATGACGCATGACTGCGGCTTATTAGTAGCTGCTTGATATAGTCTGTAGGTGGCCCATTTAGCTTCCTTCTCCAGATATATATGAAGTGGTGTAAGTCCTAACAGGACCTCCATGGATGCCGTTGGTGTGGTGCGAATAGCTCCAGTGATCGCAAGGCATGCTTGCCTTTGCAGTCCGGATAGTTTCGCTTGGGCCTGTCGTTGCTGGTCCTTGTTAGGACTCTACGGGCAGCCATAACCCGAGCAATTCCAAGAACGACGCAAAAATGTACTAAAAGCCTCTCTGCAAAATCAAAGCGACCATCAATACACAGTAGCGCCATCCCAGCGGAATTAACTCCAATATAAAAGACAGTCACACTGGTAATAATCGAAAGGTAGACAACTAAATAAACCACGAAGTGCATCACAATCCAGTATAGGGAACGCTATTTGCGTTTTCACCGAAAACATCTGCCATTTTGCAGACCAGAAAACAGATCAACGCTGGCACCCACTAGAATGCGCGCAATCCGTTTAAGTTTTGAGCCATAAGAGTTTTAGATTAATGTTTTTGCAATGTAGTAATAATGCATCCAGCAATTAACGCCATTATTGCTAGCAACTATCAACCAGTTTGTGTGAATTCACTTAAATCGAAAATGTATCTCTAGAAATTGGGAACGCATGTGTATAACTTCACAAAGTGTTGTTTATAAATTTTTTCGAAACAAACAGTTTAAAAATGTTTCAAATAACAGAAGTCGAAAATGTGTCGACATAGTTTCGGAACCCATTTGTCGTCACACAATTTTGATACTTGAATCGAAAATGTTTCGCAACGTTTCTCAGCAAAAAGTTTTTATCCAATTTCTATCTAAATATGCTACCTGGATAATTTAATTCAAACATATTTAAATGGTAATTCCTGGAAATTTAAGCGCAGTTCTCCATCGCGAGATAAAAGCAAATATATTTTTCTTTTGACAGATAAATTACCTTCGTACACGTTTTGTTTGAGCGTGCCAAATCAAAGTTAATAACAAAAAAGTGCCCTTTATCAGTGTTTATTGCAAATCGTTAGCCGGAACACCACAATAAAACATCGCCCAATTATTCAAAGAACTACGGCGTTAATTTGCAAAAGCGTATAGATAATTTCTTTTTCTGGGATCGGTACCTGTACAGTCGCAGCACGGCAGTTTCCTGTTTGATACTAGAATATTTAAGAAAATAAAGTTTGGAAACATGATAAACATGTTACACTGGTAGTAGTAGTAGTAGTAGTAACATGTTTTATTTAGCAAAAAGCTACAATTAAATATTTTTTTCTAATTTTGTCTCAAAACAGATCTATTTCGAACTCCAAATTTTATTAATTAAAGGTTGACCCTACATGACATGTTTTTTTTTTCACCGTTTAGCATAGCATTCTAGATAACTAATATTTTTTAGTCCAAATATGCAAAATACTACACGAACCCACGTATGTATGTTTGGTTGCCTAGATCTACAAATCTGTATGTATTGTTTTAGTTCATTAAAAAACACATATTAAATAATAACTGATGCTTTATAAAACGTGTACGTTAATATACTATTTAATACATTTTTTAACACATTTTTATAGATTTATTTTTAAATTTTAAAACGCAACCTTCTTTTAACAATAACAGACAGAAAAGTTAAACATTTTGTAAATTGTATCAAATATTACGTATCATTTGTTTTTTAATTAAATGTAATTTTAAAATTTTTTTAAACAGTTTTAATGATTTTTGAGATTTATCAAACCTTTATAAAAAATAGATTTATAAGCTAATGTTTTAGACACTCTATCCACATAAATTTTGATTAGTTCTTGTTCTATAATTATGATTGTCATAATTAAAAGAACAAAATTTTTTTAAACAATCAGGCAATAAATTATTTTTAATTTTATGTATAAAGATACATACTAAATGAAAAATTAAATTTCTGACATTCAACCAATCTATATTTTTCAACATAAAATTAATTTTTGTATATTTGTCACAATTTAAAATAATCCGCATTGCCTTATTTTGTAAAATTTGAAATTTATCAAAAAATGTTTCCCCACTAGCACAGTATAAATATAAATGTGGTAATATAATAGTATTAAATACAGTTTTTTTAGACAACAAACTTAAATTCGAACTGATTCTTTTAAAATAATTTTCCGACAATCTTCGATATGATACTTTCAAAATAATTTAAAAAATTTAATTTTGAATCAATATAAATATTTAAAACTGTTTACTAATTCAAATTTTTCACCATCAATTACAATATTTATATTTTGACAATTTAAATTATTACCCATAACCATACATTTAGTTTTTGAAATATTTAATTTTAATTTATTTACTTTTAGCCAATTTAATAATATATTTATCTCAGAATGTATGGTATTTAGACCATCAAAACTATTCAAAACAATAATGTAAATTAAGGTGTCATCAGCAAACATTTTTAAAACTAAAGGCATTTCGTTGATGTATAAAATAAATAATATTGGATTACTTCCTTGAGGAACTCCTATATTATTTTTTTTTTATTTGAATATGTTTATAAACGTTTCCGGGGATACCATACTGATACAATTTACTCAATAATCTAGCCCTGTACATTGTTTCGAATGCCCTCTTAAAATCCTAAAAAAAGCTAAAGCTAAAAGCTATAACACTTTCCCCTTGATCAATGGTTCTCTTCCACGTCTCAATCACACATTGAATGGCTGTCTCTATCGAGTACCCTTTTCGAAAACCAGCTTGAACGGAAACTAAAAAGTTGTTGGCATCAATGAATTCTAATGACTGTTTATATACGACTTCTTCCATTAATTTCTCAATATCCCATAAAACATTTACTGGCCTCATCCCATCTTTTAGTGTTGTTTACTTTTGGCACTGGTGTAATCTAAGTACATTTTAATTTATCAGGCATATTTCCATAATTTAAACAAGAATTTATTAAATTTAATAACCAATGGTTATTAAAAATAACGATAAAAGCTCATAGACATATTATCTATTTAGTTCAGCAAACAATAATGACGAAGTGGCAATTTATGGCTTTGCGCATGTAAATAAAATCCAGAATACAGGGCACTGCAAAATTCTCATTTACCGAAGGAAGAGGTACCTAGGCATGTAATATGTATGAACATTATATAGAGACATATTTTAAGTGTCTCAACGATTGGTGATTTTTCTACTGACTATATTACAAAACAATTACCCCCCCCCCTAATGGTTTTTAGCAAAGAGGCCACATTTAATATCAAAAAATATTTAGGTAGTATATTTTACATTAATTTTGCGATACCCTTCACCCACGTTATCCAAAGTCTGCGGCCTTCGGTCTTTGTTTGAACACAGCCCATTTAAGCTTTAGTTAAATTTCTTCTAGCCCGATTAAATCTATGTTGATTATTTCCTGCAAATTTTAAAATTAAATTGCGTTCAATCACGGCATTACGAGTCCGCGATATGATTTTATGCACGAATATGCAAGAAACAATAACAGATTATGGCTATTAAATATGCAAGGGTGTACTTATCACATTTTTCTTAAAATGCGTGGTCGCATGTTTTTGAGCAAACATTTTATATAGTAAAACACAAGTTTCTACATAAAATGGGAACTTAAGTAGGATAAGTCTGATCTGTCCTATAGATTAACCAAGGCTCATAAAATGTTACATTCTTAAAAACAATTTTACTTAATTTAAATTTAATTAAATTCATTAAATAGTTTCTTCGTTAAATGTTCTAATTTAATTTAAATTAAAGTTTAACTTAATGTAAGTGTTTTAATTAATTTTTTTGCAAACCTAATATATTTTTCTTTTGTTTCAGTATGTGGCGATATACACGGTCAGTTTTATGACCTCATGAAATTATTTGAGGTGGGCGGTCCACCCGCCAGTACAAAGTACCTTTTTCTTGGTGATTATGTTGATAGAGGATATTTTAGTATAGAGGTAAGTTTAGACAAGAGATACTAAGTATTAAATTTGTAGGAAGATATACATACATATTATATAGGCGAAAGAATACAGACCATAACCTAAATTTTATTATTTACAACATTTTTTCTTTTTGTTGGCAGTGTGTGTTATACCTATGGGCATTAAAGCTTTGTTTCCCAACCACATTGTACCTGCTCCGAGGGAATCACGAATGTCGGCATTTAACGGAGTATTTCACTTTTAAGCAAGAATGTAAGTATACTTTGACATTTATATAATTTAGGAAGCCACATACAAAATTTCAGCCTTCTCTATCAAGTAGTTTTCGAGTTTGCGAGCCAATAATTAAAAATGCAGTTTTAACAAAACAATTTGCCCACCTAGTTACTGAATGCTTTTAAAAAAGCCTTTAAAATGGCACAATTTCACTAATTTAATCGATTTAAGATTGTAAATGGCAAATTTCTCCTGTCCTGAAATATGAACTTACATTATGGCATTATGGTATTTCTACTATTTCAAAACAACTTGGCAAAACTAAGATGTATAACAAAATAAATGCATTACTAATTTATACGATCCTAATAGCTGTAGTACAAAACTTGTTTTAAGTTTAAGCTGGGAATACAATTTCAGAACATTTAATCTAAAACTTTATGAGTTCATTAATTCGAAGATGGAAATTAAATTTAAACGTTTTAATTTGCTGCAGCTTTCGCTGTAAAAATACGACAAAGCTGCGATTAGGTTCATCTAGACTGTCTGATGCGTTTAATTTTCCGTTAAATTGCAATTATATTGTTTTAATTAAATTTAATAGTAGCTTTAAATAAATTATAATTTTTAATTGGACCTTATACGAGATTTTAATTTTTATGAAATCTAAAAATGGACCTTTTTACCCCTTAACGGCATCTATACACAATCACGGATCGTTAAATCTAGATGAGAATATGTTATAGGAATGGAAATAACATTTAAACGTTTTAATTTGCTGCAGCTTTCGCTGTAAAAATACGACAAAGCTGCGATTACGTCCCTCTAAACTGTCTGATGCGTTTAATTTTCCGTTAGATTGCAATTATATCGTTTTAATTAAATTTATTAGTAGCTTTAAGTGAATTTTAATTTTTAATTAGACAATTTACGCTATTTTAATTTTTATGAAATTGAGTACATGATGTTAAAAATTGACATTTTTACCCCCTAACGGCATCTATACACAATAACGGACCGTTAAATTTAAATAAAAATATGTTATAGGAATGAAAATTACATTTAAACGTATTAATTTGCAGCAGCTTTCGCTGTAAAAATACGACAAAGCTGCGATTATGTTCCTCTAAACTGTCTGATTCGTTTAATTTCCCGTTAAATTGCAATTATATTGTTTAAATTAAATTTATTAGTAGCTTTAAGTTAATTTTAATTTTTAGTTAGATAAATACCGAGATTTTAATTTTTATGAAATTAATTAAATGATTTTAAAAATGTACATTTTTTATCCCTTAACGGCATCTATACAGAATAATGGACCGTTAAATCTAGATAAGACTGGATATTTTATAGGACCACTCGGTTAATTTCTTTGTAGAATAGAGCTATTTAATTTACTTAGATTATCTTTTAAAAATCGGCAAATACCGGCTAATATAGAAATTTTTAGTACTTTATCAAATAGATTTTACAAATATAAAGGATAATGCAATAAGTAAAATACTAAACCCAAAAAGACACAAAACTTTTGTAGCGTTACATAACTCTGGTGGTTCCTAGAGAACTTCTGTTACTCGTATGTGAATCACCAAGCATATAAAATATTCTTTATATAAAAAGGAAACCCGAAGAATCCTTAAGGCAGTGATCTTTATTTGTAAAAGCCCGTTAACAGGAAGACGTGCAAATCGATACTAAGTTTTGAGCTGTGCAACTTTTAAATCTTATGTTCAGCTTTCAAACTCAATAAAAACTGAAAAAGCTTACAACTTTAAAAACAAGAAAGATATGCTTTTTTAAACTGTATGATATCCTCGTTTGAACCTGAAATCATTGTTTTATTTGGTTGATTAACCAAACTACACTAAACTTATTTTCAGTATCAGTTATGTATATTTATATTATATATTTTTCCATTCTCTAAATTCTCTTTATCAAAATAAAATACAGCCAAAGATCCCTAAATCCATTATCCACATTTGTAACTTGAAAAGGGGAGTTTGGCCACCCAATATTTATGTTTTCCATCGGTTAAATGTCAAATATTACCGCATTTTAACTGAGTGTCATTTTTGTCATTGATTTTATTATATATCAATATTTTATTTAGATGAATGGGTCTTTTTGTCCTGCCATTTTTTACCCATTGATTTATGTTGTTTCAAAAGGAATTTCTTGATTTTCGTTTCAGATTTTGTTTTCTGGAGTATTTTCTTTGTTTTCTGGTATTGAATGAATAATGTATTTTAGAATTTCCAAATTCTATTGGGATCGATTAGAATGCGTTAAAAGCTTTAGTTCGATGGATATGCAAAACAATTTAATCATTTTTATTTGACATATTTTTAAGGAATCCCATTACTATATCTAGATTTTTGTTTTCGCCAATAATTCGATGTATTGTTGGTAAGATTGTAGGCAATGAAGTGACAAAGCAATTGATAGTTAAAAAAATAGTTGAATAATAATATTTCTATGCACCACAGAATCAACACGTCAATAAATTTCCCAAACGCACAATACACAAGCTTTCTCAATGCTGATTATACAGTATGTCTCCGTAAGTTTGCACCATATGGAAAACATTCTTATTATTCATTTTACGAAAAAAAAGTTATTCTTCATAAAAAGCTCTGCATGGTCTAAAACCTAAATGCAACCATCAAATATCGAAATTCTCCAGTCATCTACGAGGTTTGTTAAAAAATGTGAATTTTTCCCAAGAGTAAAGTACCTTTATTTTTGACATTATCAAAAATTGTTATTAAAAAAGTTGATCAGAACTAAAAACCACGTCTAAATATGCAATTATACGCATTTATGTTGAAAAATTATTTTATTAATTTATTATTAATTAGGTATTTAATTTTTTAAATATTTAATTAATTTAATGCGCGTTATTGCATATTTAGACGTGGTTTTTAGTTCTGATCAACTTTTTTTAATAACAATTTTTGATAATGTCAAAAATAAAGTTACCTACTTTACTCTTGGAAAAAATTCACATTCTTGGGAAAAATTCACATTTTTTGACAAACCTCGTGTATGACTGGAAAATTTCGATATTTGATGGTTGAATTTTAGGTTTTAGACCATGCAGAGCTTTTTGAAGAATAACTGTTTTTCGTAAAATGAATAATAAAAAAGTTTTCCATATGGTGCAAACTTACGGAGACATACTGTATATCCTGATTGCACCAGGCCTGGCCCCGGAGGCATATGATTAGGGTGCCTAACCTAAATGACAACTGCAAACGCCATAAACTTATCAAATTCGGGATGGACCTACCTGCTCTTGATAACAAGGACAACATTACAAATTATAAATAAAAATAATTGACATTTTTAAAATTGTAAGTATGTCACCCTGTGGGCCTTTTAGATATACAACAATGAGGTTTTATTAAAATAAATGACAGGTAGCAAAAGCCAAGACGATATATACCGTGCGAGGAAAAATTATTTGCATCAAAAAGGGCTTGGATTCAAAAACGTAGAGTTTGGTTTGGATCACAATGATATGGGGACGATGTATCTAACCAAATCTAGGTTAAAATTTTGTCAAATTCATATTATGACATGATATGGTAAACTAATGAGTACCTAATAAAATAAGTAGACAAATACAAATTTATTTTTGTTGTTTACAAAATTAACAAAGTAAGAATATACAGAAAAAAAAAGGAAAAGAATTACATAAATTGCTGAAATTGGCCACCGCCAAATATAAATTCACACGTCTCTTCATATTTTCGAAAGTGTTGACCAGCATCTGTGGAGAAATGTTACCACATTCTTGGATAATCCTTTCTTGAAATTGTTCTAAATTTGCAACTGGTGTTTTTAAAATAGTGTTCTTTAAATGGGGAAAAACGAAGTAATCCATAACCGTTAAACAAGGTGATCTAGGTGGGAATTCAATGTCTGATCAAAAACTGATTAATCTGTCGTCGAAAAAATTGCGTAAGTAGTTAATAGTTTCGGCGACTGTATGGGCGGTTGCACCGTTCTGTTGAAAATATCCAAAACGTAGTTCGTCGTCAAGTAATTGCTCCACAAACATGGATTCAAAATATTTTCTCTATACCGCTGTGCTGTAACTGTGTCATGGAAAAAAATAGGACCAACAATTCTTCTTCGGGAAACCAGACACCAATTTTTTGAGCGTGCAATGTGGGCTCTACAAAATAATGGGGATTTTCACTACTCCACATGTGTGTATTCTGAGACTTCACATAACCGGAGAGGTGGAACCAGGCTTCATCCGAAAAAAATGTCAGGTCTAATAAATCATTTCTTTCCAATAAATTTTAGGTAAACCATTGAGAGTAATTCCTGCGGCTTGTATTTCTTGGAATACTTGCACTTTATAAGGAAATAAATTTAGCTGCTTCTTAAGAATAGTCCTGCATTTTCCATAAGATCTTCCCACTTCTTGGGACAGGCGTCTAATACAATTTGTTGGCGTATTTTGCATTATTTCACTAACGTTTACAACAAGTTCTTTTGTTCTTACAGATGGTCTTCCTGCATGCACAAACCCGGATTGTATTACCACTTACCATTTACTCTAACCCCGTTTCGAAAATACGTTTTAACCCTGAATGTTTTGTGTTGTTCCGTAAAGCCCATTGTGTGAATTGTTCAAGAAATTGGAAAAATAAACGATGAATCAAATTACTTGTAACGACTGTCAAAGATGACGAAATAACTGATTGATTGTTAATTCAGGTAGTTACTGACACCCAACAGGAATTAAGCTCTACGGCTAAGCATTACGTCCTTAGATGCAAGGCCCTCTTTGATGCAAATAATTTTTGCTCGCACGGTACTTTGAGATGTACTATTTTTATAGAAGATGGTTTTGGCCTAATAGCTACTATATTACTTTGTTTCTGATTGGTTCAAAACTGACAGCCACATGTATTTTATTGATGATGATTTATTTCTGAATTTTTAAAGTTGGTCCATTTTTACTAACACAAATTATAGTAGATTTTGAAAACGAAAGGGTTATCGGATAATCTGCTCCATGAGAAACAGAGTGTAATGATAGGCTCTTATGATATTTTTAAATTGAGGTAAATCGTATGGGCGGTTTCGGAGAAATTCAGTGACAGCGGAGGGCAAAAATTGGATTTATTTTATATGCAATATTAATCAGGTTAAGTTCAAATTTTTATCAGAAAGCGGTAAATTCAATAAATTTAATGCGTGTGATCATGAAAAGCGAAACGATCGAAAATTAAATTGGCTCAGTTTAACCAATATTTGCAATTTCTAAAGTAAACATGTTAGATTCCCCTAATATTGGATATTAATTAATTTAAAAATCAACAATCTCATGGTTTTATTGATAACTAAAAACGTAGCTATTTACTTTTTCTTATAAATGGAAGTAGGGGAGATCCGGGCAGTCCGGGCCCGCTCACTTAAGCAAATATGAATGTTTTGAAAGATGTAATAACTGTGTCGATACACTGAAAAATGTTCTTAATACGTTTGTATATTGTCTTTATTCTTATTTACTTAATTTTGTGTAAACATTTCTTTTTAAATAAAAAAACTTATATTTGGAAAGCTTACAATGGGCGGGGATATCCGCCATAGAAAATAACCCCGCCCACTACATCAGGTAACGCAGCCCATATAATATTATAATTTTTTTTAGACGAATGTATGGGAGTATACATTGAAATCGATCATTAGCCTTATCTGATATTTATTTTAAAATGGATTGACAACAAATTTACATACAAAAATGGCAAATATAGGGCTTAAAACCACTTTGGCCAGTACAGTCTTTGTATGCCCATTTTTTACACACTCCACATTGAAACCATGTTTCAGTTTTCCCAAATTCATGGCAGATAATGCAAAGTTCCTGTTTCCTGCAATCTTCTTCCATGTCATTGGAACGTTCTTCGTTGTATATTACTTCGACCGATTCATCACTGCTAGCCAGTGTTGCCAGACGTACCATTTTAATGGTATTTATACCATTACTTCCTCATTATGTACTCGTACCTTTAAAAGTGACAAAAATACCAATATTTGGAAGTTCATTCCTTCATCCATCAATTAGAACTGCACTCCGTCGACCTTTTTTATACTGCAATGAAAATAGGCGGATCTAAAATAAATTATAGTTGTAAGGCTACTGTCTTAAATACTATCCATGGGCAATGAAGCTTGATGACTCCACCTACGTGCTTATTGGAGTGTGAAGTTTGAACTGTTGGTTTTGGACAAGAAGAGACTTCCAGATATTGGGGATATCTATACTTGCTTTACTAAATATACGGTTATTTTGATTCATGAAAGCTGCTTCTTTGAATTTTCGTTTTCCCCGTGCTGTTCCGTGTCCAAAACCTTGGCTTCTGACCACTGTATATTATGTTGGTTGGTCCATACATGTTGCGCTATCTCGAAGTTTCACCTTTTTGAGTATGTTTCAGATGTTGTTTAACTCGTACGGGAAGAGGTCTTTTTGTTTTTCCAATGTACGATTCGCATCACTCGCAAGGGATTTTATAGATACAATTTTTGGTGTTTTCATTACGGGGGGTGTTTTACTTTTGTGAGAAAGCTTCTGTGTATTTCTGGATTTAAAGGCTGTTTTGATGTTATAGCTTTTGGTTATCCTTCTAATCTTTTCAGAAATCCCCTTGACATAAGGTATTGTAAGAAATGCTTACTCCTCTTTCGTTTCTGTATTAGTTTTTACCTCGCGATTTTTAAGTTTTGAGATGGTATTAGTTACAGAGGTTTCAGGGCAACCATTATGTTTTAAATTTTCTTGGATGTTTGAAATTTCAATATTAAGGTCTTCTGGATTGTTGCAAACTTTAGATGCTCTGTGATAAAGAGTTTGAAGTCCAACCAGGTAATGTTTTTTAAGATTCAAAAGATGTTTGGTCATTGTGAAAATGGTACTGAAATCTAAACGTTTTTATCTGTTATGTGCACATTATGACAAAATGATATTATAAAGCCTATACAGTGTGTCCAAAAAAGTATGCAACATATAGGAAAGTTTCTTTATAAAAGTTGGTGCATTTCTTAAAACTATAAATGCATATTTCATATTTCACCTGAGGCTAATAGTAGGGGAGCAAATGCCATTTTTTCGAAATTGCCTTAAGAGTAAAGTACCTTAATTATTAGAAATACAGCAAAATTTTATATTGAAATGTTTTTGCAAACTAATAACTTAGTCCAAATGCGAAATTCGAGATAGGTGTGTCAATTTTTAATTTTTTTTATATGCATTTCTTTAAAATAGGTTTTTGGACTTTAGCGTACTGGGTGAAAATGACAAATAAATTATTAATTATTTCCAGTAATATGAATAGAGTTGGATTCTATCATAATTTTGTAAAAGAACATAAGTTGGCTAAAATGTGTTTAAGTAGGCGTGCAACACGCTTATATCTGAACCAACTCGTAGCATTGAAAGGTTTTAAAAAGTTTGCAACTACTTAATCCATTTTTATTATAAACCCACATTTAAGTTATTTAATAAATATATTAAAATTGCGTAAACAAAAAATCGACCAGAGGTGTACCGTTTAGGGGAAAATAGAGATCAACCAAAAAAAAATTAAAAATTGTGACACCTAACTCAAATTTCGTATTTGGACTAACTTACTAATTTGCAAGAACATTTCCATATAAAATTTTGCTGTATTTCTAATAATTAAAGTATTTTACTTTTAAGGCAATTTCGAAAAAATGGCATTTCCTCCCTTACTATTAGCCGCAGGTGAAATATGAAATATGCATTTATAGTTTTAAGGCATGCACCAACTTTTATAAAGAATAAAATTTTCTGAGAAATCGGTGATAAAAAACTTTCCCATATGTTGCATACTTTCTTGGACACACTGTATAGTAACTGATTCAGCACCATTGTTTCCATTTTACAAGTGGGTGTTCATAGACATGTCATACAATAGAATGCTCCTTGCTTATTATGGCCGACATTATACGCTGGGTAAATAATATTAATAATTTATCTATAATCTATTAATTAAAATACATTTAACTAAAATAAAGCCAAAAACGTTGTGAAAAATGCAAATTTAACTTAAATTAAACGAGCTTTAACATTTAATTCAAACCTGGCTTTGATTCCGCTTTTATGTTTATTTACTCATAAAATTTAATTAAATGTTGCTGGTTTTCGATAACAACAAATAAAGAGTTTTTGCAAGAAATTAAAGTAATTTTTCACATTTTATAAAACAGAATGCACAGCCATAAAAGTATTTTATACTTATTTTAAGATGTTCACATGGATAAATAATATTAAATTATTAACACATGATTACCTACTCCTAAATGCATTGCAGAACCGTACCTATTTCAAAGCAAAGAAAGGCACAATGCAATTTGCAAAATTTATTAGCATGATATAAAATTTTAAATATTTGTTTTAGGCAAAGTACATAACAGAATCATCGTTTATGTTTGCTTTTAATTTAATAATTTGTCACTGAGCTTAATGAACGTTGTTTTCTGCAACTGTTCTGCAATGTTCAGCATAATAATAAATTGACGAGCACTTAGGCCCTATTTATTTATTGCAAAACAAACATTTTAAACATAATTAGCAAAACCTAAATGGTCGAAAGCGAGGCGCAATTTCAAATTCAAAAATCTCTTTATTACCAAAATATTCGTAAAAATATAGCACATATATAGTGGTCGAGCGTCAATACTGAAAAATTTACATATAAAAAAAGATAGAACATATGGTTTTGCATTTGTTTTCTCCTTTCCTTCCCTTTTCAAAGGGATATCATGTATAATATTATATTGTATTGTATATATATTTCAAAACTATTAAAATACTGTTTGCCATGGCTATAACACATTTATAGAATTACTATTGACATATTTACATTTAAAAAATAGAAAATATACGTATTACATTTAAAAAAAAAACATAAAAAATAGATTCACGCAATTGCGTTTACATTATATTTCAAAATTTGATCACAGTCTACTGTTTTTCTGTATGTCAATCACCCTCGTCAGTACACTATTTTATAAGTTAAAAATTACAGTACAGTAAAGTAAAAGAGCTTCGTATGGCTTAAACTATAAAAAAAACAAAGTGCCGTCAAAAGAACTGCAGGGTAAGCTGTGTTCTCCGAAAATTAGGATGCACGCCCATACTATGTACAATTTTTAATGATTCTTGAAAATATATTTTCAACCAAGCATTCTGAAAATTTGTTAGATTATTTTTACAATTTAAAGGAACAATTTTTATCAACACTGTGAAAGCTCTTTATCTATTTTATTCATAATAAAATTGAATACATCATACATTCCTTTGAAAAAATTTTCTTTAAAGTCAATAGAACAAAGGCAACAAAAAATGTTTGCTTTTTAGATACGGATGGGACTGCGAACAAAAGCCGTATGGCGTATATTTCCGCCAAAAAATTCGCACGAATAAAAAAATTAAGTTTTTTTTTAAAATAAGGGATGAAAAGGGTGCTTTTTATTTTATCGAGCACTTCTTATACAATAGACTACATTGTTTACGTTTTAAAGAAATCAAAGATGCCCGCGTTCATAATTTGTCCGGTTAGCAGTATAGTGCACTATATTTAACACGTGCATCCAAAGAAGCGCTATTATCAAACTTTCTTATGTCACATAATAGATTCATAAAATTAATAAAATATACTTTTTACAAGTAACGTGCGAGCAAAAATTATTTGCATAAAAGAGGGATTGGATTAAAAAACGTAGGGTTTGTTGAGATCACAATGATATGGGGACGATATATCTAACCAAATCTAGGTTAAAATTTTGTCAAATTCATATTATGACATGATATACCAAACTAATGAGTAATAAAATAAGTAGACAAATACAAATTTATTTTTGTTGTTTACAAAATTAACAAAGTAAGAATATACAAAAAGAAAAAGAAAAATAATTACATAAATTGCTGAAATTGGCCACCGCCATGCTCCAAGCATAAATTCACACGTCTCTTCATATTTTCGTGTGTGTTGTGTTGTTTGCAACATGTTCCTCTGTTCTTACAGATGGTCCTCCTGCTCCTTTTTTCTGTTGTATAGAACCTGTTTCCCTAAACACAGCCACGGTTCTTTTCAGGCAATGATAAAAATCCCCAGCAATAAAAGCAACGTTAGGAAAATGTTCGTGAAAATCGTCCATGCACAAACCCGGATTGTATTGCCACTCATCATTTACTCTAACCCCGTTTCGAAAATACGCTTCAACCATGAATGTTTTGTGCTGTTCCGTAAAGCCTATTGTGTGAATTGTTCATGAAATTGGAAAAATTAGCGATGAATCAAATTACTTGTAACGACTGTCAAAGACGACGGAATAACTGATTGATTATTAATTCAGGTAGTTACTGTCACCCAACAGGTATTAAGCTCTACGGCTAAGCATTACGTCCTTAGATGCAAGGCCCTCTTTGATGCAAATAATTTTTGCTCGCACGGTATAAAGACGTTAATAAGATATTATAGGTAGAACAAGTTTTTGTTTTGTTGGTTTAAATAAAATAAATATGAATATTTCAGGTCTTTGTATTTAGTACCTACTTATTTTAGTTTCATGGTGACAAAAGCTAGAATGAAAGCGGCAACCTCGCTTTTCTCTTTCACGCGTCGCCCATTCACGAGTAGCAACAAGAACAGCTTTAGTAATCGAGTAAACCCTTATCTTTTTTTGTGAGTAATCGTGGTACTTGTTGTTGCGATGTCGTAGTTAGTCGTCGGAATACTCATATTTGTACTTGTTTTGTGGAGTTTTGTATTTTTTTGAGTTTTTTAAAGATATTTTCATTTTATTGTTATAAGCACTTAACAAAATGGTGCGTTAGTGTCAGATTTGTGGAAAATTATATTTTTTTAATTCGGAATTATCTTTTCACATGTGAGGTTATAATCTGTATTATTTGGCCATTCAGTGGGGTCGTAATCAGGAAAAGAGTAAATAAAAATAATTCGTGTTAACATTTTTATCGGTTCCCCATATCAAGTACGCCCGCAAAAGGGCGATATACAGAAAAAGGGTGCTGGGGCGCATCCCCCTGTCATTTTTGCAAAACTTTCGCAAATTATGACGGTTTCAGTTTTTACGCAACTCGTATATGTAAAAAAATATACAGTGTCACCAGTAAAATCCGCATCATATGGGATTTTTTTTATTAATAGCTTTATTCGAAATTTGACTTTGGCATCAAGTTCTGCTTCGATCGAGATGAAAATTAAGCAAAAAAATAGTAGTTACTTGATTCGCATTATCTGTAATTTTTTTTTTTTTTTTTTTTTTTAAATAATTCAAAAGTGGATTTTTTTCTGAAAATATCGAAAAAAGTTATAAAAAAAAGTGTTTTTAAATGCAGTTTTTAGCCCACATGCAAAACTTCAGCTGCATAAGATAATTTTGATTTTTTAACCTTATTTTGTAAATTGCACCACTTTTGCAAAATGAGACTCAACGCAACTTACATAAAACTTCTTAGTTTTGACAGGGCTTTATTTCAGATACATTTTCTTTAAAGTAGCGCCATATTAAATGTGTGTTTTTTTACAAAATAAAATTGGGCTATTCAAATTTGGTCGCATGTGATGCAAAGTTTATTTGTTTTTGACCCTGTATAAGGTAACTTCATAACATAAGTATTTTTGAAAACGTAGTTTTTGTCAGAAAGTAATACACCTTAATACAATTAAGACAAAAAATAACACAGTAAAGCGTTTTTTAAGTGGAAAATAAATTTTAGTTTAACAACGTAAAGTTTATCTATTTTCAACGAATTAATTTAAAACCTCTATATTATAATTTATTATTAAGCTATGTCATAATAACGTTAACGTGTATTACTTTCAGACACAAACTACGTTTTCAAAAATACTTATTTTTTTTTATGAAGTTACCTTATACAGTGACAAAAATAAATAAACTTTGCATCACATGCGACCAAATTTTATTAGCCCAATTTTGATTTTGTAGAAAAACACAAATTTAATATGGCTCTACTTTAAAGAAAATGTATCTGAAATAAAGCATTGTCAAAACTAAGAAGTTTTATGTAGGTTGTATTGAGTCTTATTTTGTAAAAGTGGTGCAATTTACAAAATATGTGTAAAAAATTAAAGTTATCTTATGGAGCTGAAATTTTGCATGTGGGCTAAAAACTGCATTTAAAAAAACTTTTTCTTGTAACTTTTTTCGATATTTTTAGAAATACCCCACTTTTGAATTATTTTTTGGAAAAAATTAAAATTTGGCAGATAAATGCGAATCACGTGACTACTAAGTAAAATTTTGAATAAAGCTATTAATAAAAAAAATCCCTTATGATGCGGACCTTACTGGTGACACTGTATATATAGTTCTTCTTTGGTGGTTCATAAATACGTCATACATTAGAACCGTGCCGACTGGTTTTATTTTTTTTACAGTGGCTTAATAAAAAAATATCTCCAAAATTATAAAAAAAAAATTTTTTGTTTAGCTATGACCTTGACATAAACTGGCAATAATAAAAATGAGCCCAAGGCCCAATCACCTCTATTAAAAAATTTTCTTTCCGAATAAGACATATATTTCGAACAAAAGCCATGTATTCTCTTCAAAAAAGATCTTTGGGGTATAAAAATAATGGCTTCCTAAAAATGAAAGACGAGTTTCACGTATATCCGGACAGTATAATTTGCGGAATGTCTTTTTGAACGTGCGGAGATTAAATTTGGGCCAGTTTATTCGTTCTTTTCTGGGCTCAAGTTTTATGAAGCCGAAATATGTTATTTTTTTTATTTACTACGAAATGGCATTTTACACAATATAATAATGGCTGCAATATAGAAAATACAGCGTCAATGTAATGACGTATTGTGTGACTGGTGTTCATCCAACTTCAAAGTAACCTTTTTTTAAATCCTATACTTAACTTGAATTTTTTTTTATGCTTTGCTTACGAAATTATAAATATATTTTAAAACTTCATAATTTCTAAAAAAATTGTTTTTAAAAATATGGACAAACCGTATTTTTTAGACGAATTTTAAAAATTCCTTATATATATATTTTATTTTTACTCTTTCGACAAACCCGTCCCTGGAATGCACGGTTCGAATCCGAATGGCTATAATGTCTTTTCAGAGTTACATTGTTGTAAAACGGGAATATTATAATAGACTTCACCATTTGAATAGGTTAAGCTTTGTTCTGAAAAGATCTAATTAAGTTTTTATATCTAACCAAGAGATTCTTTTAAGTAGATTTTTTCGTTTTATCGAACAAGTAAAAAAGTCCTTTATAAAAATCAAGGAAAGTCATTATTCATTAATAAATTTTTTTTTTTTGATACTATTTACAAAATATAATGGTATGAAAGGTTGTTACTTTATATTTACGTCATTAAATGTTTTGTTGAACCTGTGACCTGTATTTAAATAATAGTCATAATGGTTTTTAAAAACGAACAACAAACATCCGATATTATTCATAAACAAATTTTTATTTTAAAGAGTTTTATACAGCAGTTCACAAGTAACGAAAGGAATTAGCTTTACGTGAGTTAAAGTGAGTACTGTTATTTGTAGCCCATCACTTAATATAATATTATATTCTATAACATATCGAAGGAATGCTCGTACACCTTTTTCAGTTAAAAATGTATTTATATCTCTCTATTGATAAATTACAGAAGAGAAAACGGTGAATTAATTAGTGTCTCTGATTGTTTCAGGTAAAATAAAATATTCGGAACGTGTATATGATGCGTGCATGGATGCATTCGACTGTCTGCCCCTAGCGGCGCTCATGAACCAACAGTTCCTCTGTGTACACGGCGGTCTTTCACCAGAAATACACAATCTAGACGATATACGAAAGGTAAGAGATCACATTTCCCAGATAATATAATACGGCCGGGTATTTAAACTTCTTATTTACCTCAGAACTCTAGTAAATATGACAGGTAGATATTTGTGAGGGAGTTATTACATCACAACTCTGTTAGATTTGATAGGCAGTTATTTAAGAGCGATTTATTACATTGCAATTATTAGGTAATAGACCGTTTTTTAAAAGCACCCTATTTCTTATGGTAGTAGCCAGTTATTTCAACACAATCCTACATGATATGATAAGCCGGTATTTAAACCCCTTATTTACCTGACAACTTTATTACATATGATAGGCAGTTATTTAGGAGCGAGTTATTACATTGCAACTCTATTAGATCTGATAGCTAGTTATTTGGGAGCGGGTTATTACATTCCTCTGTGTACACGGCGGTCTTTCACCAGAAATACACAATCTAGACGATATACGAAAGGTAAGAGATCACATTTCCCAGATAATATAATACGGCCGGGTATTTAAACTTCTTATTTACCTCAGAACTCTAGTAAATATGACAGGCAGATATTTGTGAGGGAGTTATTACATCACAACTCTGTTAGATTTGATAGGCAGTTATTTAAGAGCGATTTATTACATTGCAATTATTAGGTAGTAGACCGTTTTTTAAAAGCACCCTATTTCTTATGGTAGTAGCCCGTTATTTCAACACAATCCTACATGATATGATAAGCCGGTACTTAAACCCCTTATTTACCTTACAACTTTATTACATATGATAGGCAGTTATTTAGGAGTGAGTTATTACATTGCAACTCTATTAGATCTGATAGCTAGTTATTTGGGAGCGGGTTATTACATTGCACTCTATATTTTGTAACATACCTTTTTATAAAAGCACCCTATTTCTTATGGTACTAGCCAGTTATTACAACACAATCCTACATAATATGATAAGCCGGTATTTAAACCCCGTATTTACCTCACAACTTTATTACATATGACAGGCAGTTATTTGGGAGCGTAATAACTATTACATGGCAACTTTATTAGATTTAATAGGCAGTTATTTAGGAGCGACTCTATATATCATGTAACAGACCTTTTTTTAAATTACCCCATTTCTTATGGTAGTACATAATATGATAATCCGGTATTTAAACCCCTTATTTACCTCACAACTCTATTAGATATGACAGGCAGTTATTTGGGGGAGCTACTAATTACATCACAACTATATGTCCTGATAGATTGAACTGAGAAAACATGACTGCCGCTTTATTTAAAAGGCTTTTTAAAAAAATACAGGTATTCTTTTTGGAACTGTTTCGGATTAGTTTTGCAGGTGCCTCTAGCAGCCTACAAAAGCATTTAAAATATTTCTCCATAACAACAGTTGTTGGCACTTTGAAAGACTTAAAGAAAATGTACTTTATATTAACAAATTGTAGAAAAAAACAGTTTAAAAAAACCTTTTGAGAATGATTAAATTCCCAGATTTCGAGATTAAACGTTATCAAGCAACAGCTCGATTTAGCCAAATAAAACATTTTTTGTGTTTTTTCCTGGCAACTTATTATGTTCGTTATCCGAACTGAAATATTTGAGGTGACAAGTTTGAAAGTGCAACGAACGACGTAAGATTTATTTACGAGTCACTAAAGTTTGTAGTAAAACAATGACATGCCTCACGCTCTAACAAGAATTTATGCCCACGAAGGGTGAAAACTTTACCCTGGCTTTGACTCGGAACACTAATATAGATAACGAGGTTTAAGTTTACAGGCTTAGTATTAGTTGGGGTATGATAGGCCTACACCTACTTACATAGGTACCGGGTATGTGTATAAAATGAGACCCACCTATATGGCATTGTAACTATGCTAGCGTTATGGTCGTGCTTTTCCTCCGCCTCATCCTCTGCCACCTCCATTCCATTAATACTTCTGTTTATTATCGGTAAACTTATCCCCCCACCGTTACGTCGCTATCGTTGATCAAAAGCCAGCAAAACATTTGAGGTGACAAGCTTCCAAGAACATACGAGTCACGAAAGTTGCTAGTAAAACAATGTTACGTGCCAAATTTTGGACAAGGGCTGAGTTTACTGCCCGCCCGCCAACCCGCGACGGGTGGCATGTTCTACCTTAGTTTTGGCCCAGAACTCTAAATAAGACAAATATGGAAGTTTAAATATTGTTAGTACGTTATTCTTAAGACGAATAGTAGGTAAGTATGGATTTTTAAAAAATAAGTATTAAAACAGTTTCAAGGTTCGTTTAAACTTTCATTGGAAATAAGAAATTACAAATAGCAATTTCCTGTTTACCGCAAATATTATTAAATCTGTGCAATATCACATCTCCTGAAAATATTATGGCTGACAATAACTCTGTCACACGCGTTGAAATTTTCGTATAAAACTGCCAAGCAATTTTCTCCCAATATTTTCTCGGATATTTTCATCGAATGTCATAAAAGATTTTCGTTTTATATAATGACAGATTTAACGTTAAGGGTAACGACATGCGTGTTATAGCATTTTACGTCAACGAGGTTCTAAATAATACATATGTGTCATTTAAATACATAATTTATCGTAATGGGTATTTCAATATAAAAATTGTGTATCCAAATACTCTTATCTTTTTTATTAAAAGGTAGTACGATGTTAGTACGATGGACTTAACAATGAGACCTCAGAACAAAATGATTCCTGTTGGCTCACTCAGGGCTAGCTTTAGAGCCTATGGGCGCTTAGGTTGAAATCGAGTGGCTGGCCCTACCAGGGAAAATATTTTTTTAAATTAATCTACAAGAACCGAATTTTTAGCAATTATCCAATTAACGACTTACAAATAAACGTTCAAAACAATCTAACTATAACGAAAGCGTCAGTTGTCACGTAATCTTAATGGCTAATTACTTCTTCGTACTTCGTACTAATAAAGCTACTTAAAATATATAGGTTCGAAGCCCGTTTTTGATAAACTGCAATTTTGAAAATGACATTTTTCCACTGCTGCTTGTAACAGGTACATTATTAAGGCAATCTTAATATTAGGGAAACAACATTCAACATTTTTTTCTAATATATATATGTTTTTGATATTTTTGTTTTTTGTGACCTGTTACTTAAATAATTTTTAACGTTTCCGCGAATACCATACTGATACAATTTACTCAATAATCTAGCCCTGTCAATTGTTTCGAATGCCCGCTTAAAATCCAAAAATACAGCTATAACATTTTCCCCTTGATCAATGGTCCTCTTCCAAGTCTCAATCACACATTGAATGGCTGTCGAGTACCCTTTTCGAAAACCAGCTTGAACGGAAACTAAAATTTTGAATTGAATGAATTCTAATAACTGTTTTTATACGACTTCTTCCAATACTTTCTCAATATCCCATAAAACATTTACTGGCTTCATCCCATCTTTTAGTGTTTTTACTTTTGTCACTGGTGCAATGTAAGAACATTTTAATTCATCAGGCATATTTCCATATTTTATACAAAAATAAATAAATTTAAATTAAATTAATAATTTTTAAATAAAAATTTAAATTTTAGTATACGATCACCAAACTTTTGTATACTAAGCTGCAGCCTATGCAACTATGTCGATGAATATCATCTTTCATGTGGTTATAATTTGCAACATTAAATCCTCTGAGTTACCTATACTGTTACAAATTTTTGATATCCAACCTCCTTGCAGGAAAAATTAATTTCCCGCGATATAAACGTTATACAAAGCCCACGTTCTTCTATAATATAAAATCTTTATTGCGTCTGACCATTGTTGTGTTTTTAATTGCTCCATTCTGTCTGCAAGCTTTTATGACAACCTTATAATGAAAGCACATATGGCCAATACGGCATCGTTTGTGCCCATGTGCCATAACTGTATCTCTCGCAACAAAATTGTTTCTTTAACGTTTTGTTGTTATCGAAAGAATATTTTGCCGACAAATAATAAAATTTTTAATGAGAGAAAAGAATAAATAGTTTTGGATAACAAGAACAACTTACCTAATTATTAAATAATAGTAATATTGTGTTGAGAAGCTGCTTTTGTTTCACTACGAGTAGATTTATTTAATCGATCAAAAGTAATTATACAAATTATTATCTTCTGCGTTTAAATTACAGGATTGACTATCGACTTCTGAAGTCTCAAAATTTAATAAGTTTAAGGCTTTGTTTAAGAAATCTACGCTTGTCTTAAGAAAGTCACCTACACCTAGTTCGCGCGTAAATTACATACTAAACCATGGCTAACCTCAAAAAAGTCACGTGACACATGGATCTTTAAGCAGTGTTGTCGATATTGCTGTTTCACTGCTTCTTTCAAGGTGGTTGTGATTATACAGGGTGGCCCTTTAGTGTGGCAAAGTACAATAGCTCCGTTACTATTTCAAATACATTAAAAATATTAATACAAAAGTTGAAGGGCAGTAAGTGACTTATAACGTAAAATTATTTTTAACTCTATAGGGTGGCTCAAAAAAGCGGAACAATAAAAAATGTACTTTTTTCAAATGGAACACCCTATATATTTTTACATTTTTAAATTCCACATAAAATTACAATTATTTTTTATTAAATACATTATTAGTCTATACTTTATAGTTTCCGAGATATTGACTCTTGAAAAGTGACATTTTTGAACTTTGACAGCTTCTAACTTTCTAACAGTACGTCTTAGAGCAAAACGGCTTACATGTCCCTATCTTCAATTTTTATTATATTCCCAAAAAAATCAACTTCCAGTTAAACCGGAACAACTATATTTCCTGCTTTCGAGTAACATCCGGTTTAACCGGAAGTTGATTTTTTTGGGAAGATAATAAAAATTGAAGATAGGGACATGTAAGCCGTTTTGCTCTAAGACGTACTGTTAGAAAGTTAGAAGCTGTCAAAGTTCAAAAATGTCACTTTTCAAGAGTCAATATCTCGGAAACTATAAAGTATAAACTAATAATGTATTTAATAAAAAATAATTGTAATTTTATGTGGAATTTAAAAATGTAAAAATATATAGGGTGTTCCATTTGAAAAAAGTACATTTTTTATTGTTCCGCTTTTTTGAGCCACCCTATAGAGTTAAAAATAATTTTACGTTATAAGTCACTTACTGCCCTTCAACTTTTGTATTAATATTTTTAATGTATTTGAAATAGTAACGAAGCTATTGTACTTTGCCACACTAAAGGGCCACCCTGTATACTATACTTATAAATAATAAGTAAACATTGTTTATGGTTTGAGAATTAAACAACGTAAATAACTATTACGAAACAAGTTTTGTTTATGAAATCTTTTTGTCCATTCTATAATTTCGTTTTTATTGCCTCAAAAACGTCCTGTCTTGTCAATCTCCCGTATTATGCAGGAATAAGAACGACATAGCCTATAGCAGAGGCAATAACATTCTGGTATATGGAATTTTCAAGGCGTTCGCGATTTTGAAATGCCTAGTAAGCTCAGCCATGCATATTTTATCCCACCTTAAAGATAATCTATTAGATTTTACGCCTAATGCTCTGCAACATAATGTGTAACGATGTCAAGCTAGCAGAACGCATTAAATAAAAAAAAAATATTGATTTTTCATTTTGTGCATCGATAAAAATTAATGGAGACCTGGGAACATTTGTACTGACGTCGTTTTTTTTAAGCTTTATATTTCGTTTTGTTTAAACTAAACTAAACAGTATTTACCAAGGCAGAAATAAAATGTTAAAAAACCGTTTATTAAAGTAAGCACTGGTCCTAACTTTTTCTTTGCGAAATGCTACTTCTTCAGTCAATAGTACCGTGTCCCTATTCTATTTGTGATGTAATTGATTCTAACTTTTTCCGACTGCGGCTATATTATGATAATACACCAATTATTAGGAAAATTATCGATGAAAAACTAATACGAAATTGAACTTTTGACACTCTGTATCTCCGAAATCACTTTTGGGCTGAAGTAAGTTGGATTAGATCATATTTAAGCCTCATGAATTAATTGGTGGTAGCATTTTTTCAGTACCTCTTAGAGCAGTGGTTTTCAACCTTTTTGTGGTGGCGGAACACTTTTGGTAGCAATAAGAAAATGGCGAAAATAGAGTCCTAACACCGACGAAACGGCCGTCGTGGTCTATCCGCCCCAGGGTATTCATTGTGCTTGGATCCCTGTGTATTCCAATATAAAAAACAGTTACACAGTTGTCCTATATGTCACAATTATTCGCTTTTAATTATTTTCGCGGACAATATATTATCTTCTATTACGTTATAATATTTTGTTGTTTAATTAATTAAATAAATAAATATAAATTACTATTTGTATTTTGGCCAAATATTTTGTTATATAATTTACCGTTAATACTTTGGCAAAATAATTTTTAATATGATTTACCGTTGGTGCTTTGGTTCAATATTTAGTTATATGATTTACCATTTGTACTTTAACACAATTCATTATAATGTGATTTGTCGTACACAGCTCTAATTTAGTGAAAAATTGTTTAAAAAAATCAACACAACTTATCTTGTCCGAGAATAAATTCTGGAAACATTACAGTAGGATTACATGGCAGATTTAACGATTTTTCGGTCTAGACGCAATATTTCTTTCCCAAATTCCACTTTAATTTGGTAGGCCAATGTGAAACATTAAACCTTACAAATACGTGCGAATATCCACATAAATACACAAATTACCAAAATATAATCGTTAACATGCTATGTGGTAGCTGTTTATACGCTGATTAAGCAATAGGCCAGTCGTGTTTTGCAAGATGGTCGCTAATTTGGTAAATGTTAAAGAAACTATAAAAAATATATTTTGGCCATTCGCCACAGCAGCAAAAAATATTACTAAAAATATATTAAAATTCGATTTTAATATAATAAGAAATATACTAGTTTACTGTAAGGAAGAGCTTTTTAATTAATAAATAATTTTAATAACTGTTTTTACGTATACGAAAATGTTATAGCTGTATTTTTGGATTTTAAGCGGGCATTCGAAACAATTGACAGAGCTAGATTATTGAGTAAATTGTATCAGTATGGTATTCGCAGAAACGTTTATAAATTATTTAAGTAACAGGTCACAAAAAACAAAAACATCATAAACATGTTCAAATAAAAAAATAAATAATATAGGAGTTCTTCAAGGAAATATACTAGGTCCAATATTATTTATTTTATAAATCAACGATATGTATTTAGTTTCAAAAATTTGTAAGTTACAAATGTTTGCTAATGACAGCTTAATTTACATTAATGTTTTAAATATTTTTGATGGTCTAAATACTCTAAATTCTGAGATAAATATATTAGTAAATCGGCTAAAAGTAAATAAATTAAAATTAAATATTTCAAAAACTAAATATATGGTTATGGGTAATAATTTAAATTGTCAAAATATAAATGTCGTAATTGATGGTGAAAAATTGGAATTAGTAAACAGTTTTAAATATTTAGGGATAATTATTAATTCAAAATTAAAGTTTTTTAATTATTTTGAAAGTATCATATCGAAGATTGCCGGAAAAGTAGGTTATTTTAAAAGAATCAGTTCTAATTTAAGTTTGTTTTCTAAAAAAACTGTATTTAATACTATTATATTACCACATTTTCTTCATTGTTCTTCCATTTTATATTGTGCTAGTGAGGAAATATTTGACAAATTACAAATTTTACAAAATAAGGCAATGCGGATTGTTTTAAATTGTGACAAATATACAAAAATAAATTTTAAGTCAAAAAATTTAGATTGGTTGAATGTCAGAAATTTAATTTTTTATTTAGTATGTATCTTTATACATAAAATTAAAAATAATTTATTGCCTGATTGTTTAAAAAAATTTTGTGCTTTTAATTATGACCATCATAATTATAAAACAAGAACTAATCAACATTTTTTTGTGGATAGAGTATCTAAAACATTAGCTTATAAGTCTATTTTTCATAAAGGTTTGATAGAATATAATAATTTGGAAAATTCTATTAAATCTCAAATATCATTAAAACTATTTAAAAAAACTTTAAAATTACATTTATTTTAAAAACAAAATGATACGTAATATTTGATATAATTTGCAAAATGTTTAACTTTTCTGTATGTTTTTGTTAAAAGGAGGTTCCGTTTTAAAATTAAAAATAAATCTATAAAAATGTTGTTAAAAAAAATTTATTAAAAAATATTTAAATGTAACTTTTTTTGCTAAATAAAACATGTTACTACTACTACTATATACAGTGTATCCCATAAGTAAGGGGCTATACAGCAACAGTTGATAATATACTATAAAATATACACGGTTAATTTTCAATAAATTATGTTTTGTTAAGAAGGGTGTTTCTTTAAATGTTTCTTCTCATCAAGCATTTAAGCGCAAATACTTCGAAAACGAATTGAAATTAGACATAACACCCCTCTTGCGTAGGTTGAGATAAAGCACTCAGAAATGTGAGATACATAATATACAGTGTGACCAGTAAAGTCCGCATCATATGGGATTTTTTTTTAATAATAGCCTTATTCAAAATTTGACTTTGGCATCAAGTTCTGCTTCGATCGAGATGAAAATTAAGCAAATAGTAGTCACGTGATTCGCATTATCTGTCAAATTAAAATTTTTTCCAAAAAATAATTCCAAAGTGGGGTTATTTCTGAAAATATCGAAAAAAGTTATTAGAAAAAGTTTTTTTAAATGCAGTTTCTAGCCCATATGCAAAATTTCAGCTGCATAAGATAATTTTGATTTTTTACTTACCACTAAAATTTGTTTTCCACTTAATGAACACTTTACTGATGACACTGTGTTCTTTTTTTCTTAATATTAAGGTGTATTACTTTCGGACACAACCTACGTTTTCAAAAATACTTATTTTATGAAGTTACCTTATACAGGGTCAAAAACAAATAAACTTTGCATCACATGCGATCAAATTTTAATAGTCAAATTATGATTTTGTGGAAAAACACACATTTAATAGGGCGCTACTTTAAATAAAATGTATCTGAAATAAAACACTGTCAAAACTAAACTTTTGAATTATTTTTTGGAAAATATTAAAATTTGACAGATAATGCGAATCACGTGACTACTATTTTTTTGCTTAATTTTTGTCTCGATCGAGCAGAACTTGATGCTAAAGTCAAATTTTGAATAAAGGTATTAATAACAAAAAATCCCATATGATGCGGACTTTACTGGTGAAACTGTATATCAATATTTTCTTATGTGCCCTGTAAAACTCCGTGCCTTCATTTCAAGGGAAGATTCTAATTATGAAAACATGAAGAAAAAAGATTGAATTAAATATTGGTCCTTAAATATTGTGGTATAAGGACGATATTGAAATTCCAATCGAATATCGATATAATCAATATATCGATAATGTCGATAAACCGATATTTAATTTTTTAAATATCGTTTATCGATGTATTATCGAATTTTTGCCCAGCCCTAGTTAAAATAAAGCACTCAGTAATGTGAGATACATAATATATATGAGAGAATTTGCCTAACTTATATTGTATAACTAGCTTCCTCTAGCAAGTATCTTAGGAGTAGTTATAGAATCGTCTTCCTTGCCCTCAAAAACATAACTACCCGAAATTTGATTTATATTCGCTTAAAAATTCGGCATACATTAACAAGTCTATTATCTCCTGTTCCTGTATGACCCCTTAGTTATGGAACACCCTGTACTAAGTACGGTATATATACCACACCAAAAATTAAAATATTTCAATTATCTTGCCTTTACTCTAGTACAAAGTTTCAAATAATTAATTGAAATGTGTTTGTCAACAGAAGATTCTGGGGAATTCGGGACCAAATTCCTGTAATATCAACTTTCTCTCTGTTCTGTAATTGACTAGTTGAAAAACTTTCTAACTATGGGACCGGGTCGAAGGTCCGCAGCCGTTTGCATAACGGAAATGAAATAATTTTGTTTAATTAAAAACTCTGAACTTTTTGGTAATTAGTTAAGAGTTTATAACTGCATGCGAAATGAACATAATTTTTACCCTCTACTGTCATCGAGTTTCTCTAAATTGGTTGATATGATTAATTTCATTTGGTATACAGCTCAACTCACCGAGAATACGCCAACTTGACATAAATGTCATTTTAGGTGCGAGTCTTTTATCACGCCATGCCAGTTCCATTGTGGATTCCTATTTCACATTTATGTTCCTGATTCGTGTTTACACAGAAGACAACAGTGTTCATTGAACACCGAAGTCGCATATTGTGTCTATTCGGCAAACTAGTCGTAAACATTGTGCATTTAATTAACAGGATTTACGGAGATGTAACGATGTTACGTTTATTGTTAACAATCTATTTTTTGTACGACACAATAGTTTCCTTTATTGATGCTAATTTTCCCTAAAACTACGTTTATTTTGAATGATAAAATAAACTGCTGCACATAATTATCGTTAAAAGAGCATTTTTTAGTCAAATTTGATACCGTGTAATTCCTGATACACTGAACGCTTTTCAAAAAGCTGGTCACTGAACGCATTTTAAAAAGCTGGTCACATTTCGAAAGATATTTTCATCCTCTATTGAATCATTCGTAACAACTTCTTAGATTTTGACCGGGGGCTATAATATAGGGTAAAACAAAATGTCGTGCATTTTGAAAAAAATTTCACTTGCTCCCCATTTTGCAGGAAGACCATGCTGATATTTTTTAAACCTAACATTTCATAGATATTGATCATACCTCGGGACCTTTTTGGGATTTTGCGAATATCTACTGTTGTTTGCGAAAAAAAACAATTTTTTCGAAAAATTAATTTTTTTCTACACCAATTTGCTCGATTTTGTAAAGTGAAAGTGCATCATTAATCAGGTTATCTTTGCTAACTTCTATCCCTATCCTCCTCAAATAAAGAACTCACCCTGCGAGTATATACCTACAATAGTTTTATTTAGGAACTTAAATCAAGAATAAAATCAGTTCTATGTTCATTATAATGATTCATGTAAAAAAAAATATTCTGGAGTGCTTCAAACAAAAATATTCGGCGGATAAACATTTAAAACCTTGTTGAACCGCCTCTATTTAGAAGGACGTCCCTTACTCTCTCGGGCACAGAATCCACTAATACTGTAATCATGTTTTGGGGAATAGCTTCCCATTCACACAAAATCGCATTTACCAATTCTTGCAAATTATGAAATTCATTCCCTTCCCGATTCAAACGTAACTTAAGGTTACTCCACACATGCTCTATAGGATTCATATCAGGCGACCTAGCAGGCCAAATCATACGCGTGATATTGTTTTCCCTAAGAAAGTAGGTCACGATTCTTGCTCCATGAGGGCGAGCATTGTCGTCGACTACTAGTGTAGAAACATAAAATTAAAAAAAAAAATTAATTTTTTGAAAAAATTATTTTTTTCGAAAACCACAGTAGATATTTGCAAAATCCCAAAAAGGTCCCGAGTTATGATCAATATCTATGAAATGTTAGGTTCAAAAAATATCAGCATGGTCTTCCTGCAAAATGGGGAGCAAGTGAAATTTTTTTCAAAATGCACGACATTTTGTTTTACCCTATATTATAGCCCCCGGTCAAAATCTAAGAAGTTCTTACGAATGATTCAATAAAGGATGAAAATACCTACCTACCGAAATGTGACCAGCTTTTTGAAATGCGTTCAGTATATCAGGAATTACACGGTATCAAATTTGACTAAAAATGCTCTTTTAATGATAATTATGTGCAGCAGTTTAGTTGCATTGTATTTATTTGTTTTAATTCGCAACGTTTCAACTGGTATGTATATTCAGTCGTCTTCAGGTGACGAACTAACTAAATAAGCAACGTAACTACAACTCTATTTATACTAGCTAGGAGCACTGAAACATAACTAAGATGGGTGCAGTCATGCGCTCAACAAAGATTTCCGGATATTTCTTATATCTAATGATGGATTGCTAATACAACATGGGTTCTATTGTATGGCAGCCGCTTCCTTGAACTTCCTCCAGTGTAGTTCTTTATATGGAATTTCGCGCAAAGGCACAACCACCTTAAAAAGAAGCCATGAAGTGACATCGGGCAACGCCGCATCAGCTTGGAGTTGCGGATCCACAAGCTATTAGTATGACGCGCGGCAAGGGGCGAGTTTTTTATTCTTTCAAAGGGTAAAATCAATTTCAAATCATTGTAAGCCAATTCATTACCTTTTAAAAAAACCTTTACCTTGATATCAATGTCCACTGAAACCTGATTAACAATATTTATACAGTCATTGTTCAAATCTAAACTATAAAAATATATTTTTGAGTCACTTATCACTTTTACTTCCCAAAATTCAGAAGTATTAATTTTTTGTGATCGTCACAACTTTTTATAAAATCTGATTGCTCGAAAGCTTGATTATGTTGAGAGGTACGCTCTTGTTGTTCCTTGTTTCTCTCCACTGGACTTTTTCTAGGGAATGAGAATAGTTTTTGACAAGCAGGCAAATTGGGATAAAAGCACGGAACAGTTGTTAAATTTGGTCTCAGTTTAGTTGGAATTTTTTTTGCGGTGCCATCAGGCAAAATATCACTGGGGACAAAATGCTTAGCACAAAATACAGAATACAGTGTCGGTGACCAATTAGCTCTTGGAATGGCTTTTAGCCATAGAATCTCCAACTTTTAAACAGACGCAATAAGTTTATTTTATTGCGATTCTCCGTAAGCAGTAATTCTCGTGTTATGTTATAATGTAAAACTAATTGCTGCATTGGGGTTTAAATTACGGTTACACGCCACTGTACATTATCTCATTAGCTACTACTTTATATGTGAGAAGCCACTCATCTGACTAACCTTATAAATTCCAATTTTAAACAATGGCAAAGGTACGCATGGATTATCATATATTATCTGCTGTGTCTAATCCCTACGGATATTTTCAACCAAAATGCCCTAAATATTCCATAAAGTCATCGTTATTGTCTTTGTTTCATCACATCTCCCCTATTCGTTAGGAATGGCGATGTACTATCGATATTTATATTGACCAATTCGCGTCATTTTCTTACCAATAAGTTACGATTGTCCTGTACTGTCCAGTGATACCAAATTTATACCGAATGAGAAACCAAGTGTGTCATACACCTTAGGTTAGGTTAGAGTGGCAGACCTCTGGCATTGTCCCCAAAGAGTCACACGTAGTCCTATAAGGACCGTTGTGGTACCACACATGTTCCGCGGAACCTATTTGCATCAGCTACCTGATGGTTATCGCGATCGTAAAAGAATCTTGACAGCTCAATCAAACCAGCCACTGCTGTTAATAAACTTAGTAAGTCGACCCAGTTGCAGGCTGCTCATTTCCTCCAGATCATTAAAAAATGGTTCGCCCAGGGCATTAAACCTTCTTCTCGCGAGGCCGGGGAATTCACACAAGAAATGCTGAGTAATTTCCTTCTCTTCTTCATCTCTGCACCTTCTGCAGAAGTCATTAGCTGGTATTCCTTCCCCTTCCGACTGTGCTGTAATAACGTTTCATTTACCTTAGAATACATATTAAATCCTGATGAGACCTTTAAACAAATGAAAAGTCGTGAAATAGACCCGCCGGTTCTTTGAACAAAACCACAACAGCATTTAATTCTTCATGCTCGTTGGTATCCGCTGCAGAGCCTGACCTTATTCCTGCTGAACTCGGACACATTTATGCGGCCGTTTTACGCATAAATTTAAATTCCCGCAGGTATAATGGGTCAGCAGCATTGCGGCGCATCCAACTTAACGGTGACATAAATTGGTTAAGCTTCAGCATAAATTCGTATTAACGGTATTGATTGCTTTCCTGATTACGACTTATGAAATTTGAGTTGATAAATTCGAAAATTGCAACCTTGCCGCTTGCATAACTCCTCTTTTCAAGGTTTTGACTTTTGAGGCATGGCCTTGAGGTATTGTATAACAAAAAATAAGACGTCATATTGGGGAGCAGGTGGATATCTCAAAAAAGGGCGGAGATACGCGGTTGCTTGGTTCGGGCCATGCATAGCCTTGTCTTTCTTTATCTTGATGCAAATATTTCTTGTTGTTCCTGTTTCTTCGTCTTCGTCAGCGAATGTTATAATTATAGTACCTAATTTATTTCACAAGGTTTATGAATGATAACAACTTAATCACTATTACGTTTCGTTAACAAAGAAAAACTATGGAAATAGACTTTTTTCGAACATCATTTATCCCTAAATGTGCTGCCAGAATTAAATGACCCAAAATAACATGTTTCGTCCATTAATTCTTCTTTCTCCCGTTTTTTCCATTTTTATTTAATGGAACGAGTACGATACAAGAGTCGAAAAGTTCAGTATCATGAATAATAATAACTTTTACTATTAATACTCGCTGAGCCGGTTGTCGGAACTTGGCGCAGGTAGACCAGGGTCGATAATTTTTGAAACCAAAAAAAATATTAGTAGAATGAAACCCATTGGAAAAGGAAGAGAATATAACAAAAATGAAAGGAAAAATAATTTATGGGCGATCCGAGGTCGGGAAGTGGAAGGGAGTGAGTTTTTAAGGGTAGAAAACGATTTATCTCGATTTCCGGCAAAACTACAAGTCCTATGGAAAAACGTTAAATGGCAAAGTTGTAGGCAATAAAAAGATCTACAACTTTTTTATTTACACTTTTTTCACATAACATCAAAATTTAAGTGAAAAATTCAATTAACCAAGTTTTTGGTTTTTTATTTTTATCTTTTACAAGAAAATTTTTTTTCACAAAATTTGGTGAAACCTTACCTTTTTATGTCCCAAACACACTGTAATTTTTTTGATTTAAAATATTTATTTTTTCACCTTATTTTGACTTAATATCGAAAAAGCACCCTAATTTTCAATCGAAAATTCTCACGTCAAAATATCTGCTTTTTTTAAAAAGTCGATGGGCTTTTGTTCGTTGAAATCTCTACTTTCTGATGGTGTAAAAAAAATATACATTACTATGGTAAATAAAAAAGTTGTAGGTCTTTTTATTACCTACAACTTTGCCATTTAACGTTTTTCCATAGGACTTGTAGTTTTGCCGGAAATCAAGATAAATCGTTTTCTACCATTAAAAACTCACCCCTTTCCACTTCCCGACCTCGGATCGTCTGTAAATTATTTTTCCAATGGGTTTCATCCTACTATTATTCTTTTTGCCATTTTCAAAGGCTTCAGCCCTGGTCTAAGGTAGCAGCCTCGTTCATAGGAATTCGAAGTAATTTTAGCTCCTTGCGTTTAGACCAAAAAACTGAAATTAGAATGCGGGAAAACCTAAAATCTAAACTTTATAAAAATAGTTATTACCATGGTGGAACATGAAAGAAATGGGAGCACCGCTTCTCCTGCTAGTATTAGTAGTAGTTACTCTAAATTATTGAACCAAATTTTGACGTGGTCCTAAAAAGTTTGTGCATCCCCTAATTAAAAAGTCACGAGCCTCCACTTAATGTGTCAAACTCGGGCATTAATAAAATGCCTTCTATCCTTATATCTAGACAATGTTCAATTAAATAATAGACCGGTTATACCATAGCCATCAGTTGGCAACAGCCTATTGGTTAAAGCATTAATATGTTTTTTTGTATTTTCAAAAGCTCTAATGTTTCTTTTTCCTTTGATGCTCATTTATCTTGTAGCTCTATGCTCTATGGCTAAATAAATTGGGTTAAATGACCCGTACTAGCATTCTTCACTCATCAGTTCAGCCCTATTCCGTTTCCCATTTTTCATTTTCTGTCGTGGATAAATAACGTGGCAATGCAGTATTTTATAATTGATAGTATGTAGATGATGAGTCTCCGCCATGTTTGGTTATTACATTAAACTTTCTGTGTCTTTTTGCAATACTTTTTGTCGACAAAATTGTCATTGTAGTATTTTCTACCCTGATCTCAGGTTCAGGTTTACTTGTAAAAGTTCATCATACCTATAACTTTTATATCTCAAAATAATTCTAACTTTTATATTAATTTTCGGAATCCTGACTGTTTGTTCCAGAATTTTGATTTTTTGGCGGCTGTAGTATCAGTACCTATGTCCCTTAGACATTTACCTTTAGATACGTACAGCTTATCTCCCGCGCAAACAAAAGTTACGTTTTATGGGTGAAAAAATGCATCCGAGCGCACGGCTTACGCCGGTCCGATGCCTTCCCTCCCAGCAGAATTGGGCATGTGCACAAACCTCTTGTTATCGGCCTGTCCTTCTTTATCGACATGCTCAAAATACACTCCAGAACCGGCTTGGCGCCATTTAGGTTGTTGTGTTTTAAGTTTTCTCTGCGGATTCCTTGTTGTTCATTGTGGGTGTTTAATATTTACGGATTTCTAGTTTTTGTGTAGTTTAATGAGTTGTGTTTGTGCTTTTAGTGACTACGATTGGAATATAAACAATGACTAGTAACAGTCGTTGTATTATTTTGTTATGCCCAAATAGGGGTAAAATACCGGGTATTTCGTATGTTCAGTAAGTATGGGGTAGTGCTGTATCTTGACTTGACTTTATTTTATTATGATCAATTTAAACACATCTAACTAGGTCTAGACTACACAAATAAGGTATGAAAATAAAGAGAAACCCACATCAAGACAGATTATCCCAATGTATGCAAAAAAAAGAAAATATATACCTAGGTATGTTTATATTAATCCAAGGGTGAAAGTATTCCATGGGTTAAGTTCTCGGCCAAAAACTTTTTCAAATTCATGGACAAGAAATTGTGCTTAAAAATGTTTTCCACGTACCCAAGTTTTTGCCAAATTGTAAAATCAATGCAAGTTATAGATATACCCACTAATATTTAACTTGAGATTCGGTACACGATAACATCGAAGATTGGTTATTTTCTCAGACCAAGAACCAGTGCTTGTTCTGAGGTTATTTTGCTGGTTTTGTTTGCTTTTTATATTCGATTTTAAAGTTTTAATTGCAAGTCAAGCAAATCTCTTTCTTTTTAAACTAAAAACATGACGACGAATCATTTTTGCAACTACTTAAAATGCCAAAAATAACTACCTTATTTACCAACTTGATCGAAAAAAATTGAGAAGAAATTTCAATTTTTTGGCAAGAATTAGGGGCAAATTTTAGTTATTGCAAGTAAAAATAAATTGAAGGTAAACTTTTAAAATTTCGTGAGCAGGAACTTAAATTTTAAACCCCGGACATGTATATTTTTCCATTGGTCAAATGATACTGTTGCACTGCGCATGTCTAATCGTGTGTAGCTTTGTTTACATGCGCGAGGCCATACATTTGCCACTTTCGTGTTTGCTTATCTAAAGGTATATATCTATAGAATATCCATTAGAAGGAGTTTTTGTGATTTAAGTGATATTTTGATAAGATTTTTTATTCATATTCGCTGTTCTCGGCCAAACCACCGATACCTTTAGCAAAACCTTTACACATCCTTTTCTTTTAAATTTTCCTTTACGCGGTGGCCATTAATTTTGCTCCTTTCTCCCTATTTCTCGTTACACTGCCTCTCGATGTTCCAATTTCATAGAGCCGTATGACATGCAGATTTATTCTGGAACTAAACTGATTTGTTGGTCATTTAAACCAGACGCCCAGCAATGCTGTGGCTCCGCACCAGCAGGAAATGGAATTAATGTGTGTAATACTTGGTAAACCTCTAGTGTCCTCCAGTTTAAGTACGATATAGGGTTTAGGATGAAATATGCCTGAGTGCAGGTTTCGGTTACGAAAAATGAAAAGTAATTAAATAGTTTTAAACAAGTCAAATTTAAAGAAGGAATTATAAAGAAACCCGCACTTCTTATATGGAAATTGTCATGGAGAATGTCATTCTGATGAAAGGTATCCATGGCCACAATAGAATCGGCCGACCAGTTTTTAAGATAGAGAGTGTCCAAGTTGCAAAATATGAATTTTTACTACATTATATTTTCGTAGTTTATAATATTAATTCGTTCTGTTTTTCTGGATTTTTATTTACGGTGTCTAAAATTAAATATTAAAAAACTAACACTGGCTTGAAAGTAGCTTTCAAAATTTATATTTTTTTATTTATACAGGGTGATTCAAAAAGTTAATATTTCTTCTACTAGTTTTTAAAGAAATATTGTAGATATTTTTTTTATATTCAACTAAATCAAAATTGGGCTATTAAAATTTAGTCGCATGTGATGCAAAGTTTATTTGTTTTTGACCCTGTTTAAGGTAACTTCATAAAATAAGCATTTTTGAAAACGTAGTTTGTGTCTGAAAATAATACACCTTAATATTAAGACAAGAAAGAACACAGTGTCATCAGTAAAATGTTCATTAAGTTGAAAATAAATTTTAGTGGTGGGTAAAAAATCAAAATTATCCTATGCAGCTGAAATTTTGCATGTGAGCTAGAAACTGCATTAAAAAAAAACTTTTTCTAATAACTTTTTTCGATATTTTCAGAAATAACCCCACTTTTGAATTATTTTTTGGAAAAAATTAAAATTTGACAGATAATGCGAATCACGTGACTACTATTTTTTTGCTTAATTTTCATCTCGATCGAAGCAGAACTTGATGCCAAAATCAAATTTCGAATAAAGCTATTAATTTAAAAAAATCCCATATGGTGCGGACTTTACTGGTCACTGTATAAAAAATAAAAAAATAAATAAATAACTATTTTGGGTGCAAGCTACAGTTCAATGCTTTCTTAATAATTAAATATATTAACCAATAAAAGCAGGGAGTCTCATACCACTAGTGCATGTTAATACCTACTAAAAATTTACTTTAATATATTAAATAACCAATGTGCAGCAAAGAGTATTAAATAATAAATAAATATGTAAATTACACATAAAAGTTAGACACACAGCTCGTATTTCGTTATAACGGAGATTAAAACTTTTAAATTACCGCGGGCCTATAAAGTCTGGTTATTATAGTTATTTATATGAGTATTTTCCGTCTAACTTTTTGAAACTTAATTAAATGTACCTAATCTTAAGTTATGATTGACTCTATTTAAATTGACGGGGGTACAGGGAATAAAATCACCTTTATTGGTTTGACATTTATGTAGTAGTGGTAGTGGTAGTAACATGTTTTATTTAGCAAAAAGCTACAATTAAATATTTTTAATACATTTTTTTAACAATTTTTATAGATTTGTTTTTAAATTTTAAAACGCAACCTTCTTTTAACAAAAACAGACAGACTAGTTAAACATTTTGTAAATTGTATCAAATATTACGTATCATTTTATTTTTTAATTAAATGTAATTTTAAAGTTTTTTTTAAACAGTTTTAATGATTTTTGAGATTTAATAGAATTATCCAAATTATTATATTCAATCAAACCTTTATAAAAAATATATTTATAAGCTAATGTTTTAAACACTCTATCCCCATAAACATTTTGATAAGTTCTTGTTTTATAATTATGATGGTCATAATTAAAAGAACAAAAAAATTTTAAACAATCAGGCTATAAATTATTATTAATTTTATGTATAAAGATATAATATACTAATTAAAAAATTAAATTTCTGACATTCAACCAATCTAAATTTTTCAGCATAAAATTAATTTTTGTATATTTGTCACAATTTAAAATAATCCGCATTGCCTTATTTTGTAAAGTTTGTAATTTATCAAATATTTCCCCACTAGCACAATATAAAATGGAAGAACAATAAAGAAAATGTGGTAATATAATAGTATTAAATACAGTTTTTTTAGAAAACAAACTTAAATTAGAACTGATTCTTTTAAAATAGCCTACTTTTCCGGCAATCTTCGATACGTATAATACTTTCAAAATAATTTAAAAATTTTAATTTTGAATCAATGATTATCCATAAATATTTAAAACTGTTTACTTATTCCAATTTTTCACCATCAATTACAACATTTATATTTTGACAATTTAAATTATTACCCATAACCATACATTTAGTTTTTGAAATATTTAATTTTAATTTATTTACTTTTACCCAATTTAGGCCCAATTGTATAGGTTCGGTTTAACTAGAACGCTTGGTTTAAACTAGAGTTTATTCAAAAAACCGTTTGTATAGGTTACGTTGACCATCAAACTACAGTTTAACTATCAACTGGTGGAGGAGGCACCAGTTAAACTTCAACTGATGGTTAAATGCATGCAAAATGTCAATTTAACTGAAACCGACATAACCACAAAAAATCCGAAATTCAAAATAACTATCGAGGTTGGGATTGTAGAATTGTGTAGAGAAAATGGATATTTTTGATTTTAACCACCCCCTGTTTTAAAGATCTCCTGCTTTTCCACCGCATATTTTTTTTTCGTGTTTTTTTTTAAATTTTCCTTTTACCGCTTTTACCGTCCGTAATTCTTTAACGATACCACTTCCATTGAATTCCACTGCAAGTTGTCCCCACGCTGCCTCCTTTTCGCGCCAGGTCACAGCATCGCTCTTCTTTGATTCTATCACAATTTTTTATTTTTTAACAAGCTCAATGAGCAATTTAATTTCTTCTGTATTAAAGTTAACAGAACGCTTGTTCTCTATTATAGCCTCCATTTATTATGGTGATAGGCTGACTGATACTATACTATTTCAAAATTTTAACAATAATACAACAAATCAAACTAATGAACATTTGAAAATTAGGTACGGTTAACTTTTTTGTTTACAAAATATACAAACCTAGGTTTAACACACGTTTAGCATTTCTCTTTCTCTGGACTCCAAGACTAGAGAGATGGGAATACAGACTGGAGATTCTGAACTACTTTTTAATTCATTTACATTATAATAATAAACAAATAAGTATTGACTTTTCTACTCGCCAGAAGTTAGCCGTAGATATAAATAACCAAAAGGTATACAATTGGTATTTTAATGATGTTAAACCTAAAGTTAAACTAAAGGTTAAACCTAAGTTTTACCGACACCTATACAATTGGGCCTAAATAATATATTTATCTCACAATTTAGAATATTTAGACCATCAAAAATTAATGTAAATTAGGGTGTCATCAGCAAACATTTGTAACTTACACATTTTTAAAACTAAAGGCATATCGTTGATGTATAAAATAAATTAAATAAATAATATTGGACCTAGTATACTTCCTTGAGGAACTCCTATATTATTAATTTTTTTATTTGAATATGTTTTTGATATTTTTGTTTTTTATAACTGGTATTAATCTGGTAACGTAACAACGCATCAAAAATCTTACCAAATTACTTCGCTGTGCTGGCACCATAGACTAGTTTACTAAAGACTATAAATCCAGATGGACAAGACAAAGAAATTCAAATTTCGTTTACAAACGCTACAGGCGGAATTGATGCGTACCCCAAAAAAATCTCGTTGCTGCATAAACGGTGCTAATAAATGTTGCTATACAGGGTGTTAATTAATGTCATGCAGATATTTCAGGGGGTGATAGTACTCGTCAAAATAAGAAAAAAATTAAAGTATATGCATAGTCTAAAACGCTTTATTTTCGTTATACAGGGTGGCAAAGTTTTAATTTTTTTTCTCGTATTTTGCGTTTTCTCTCTTATATTCTGCGATAATTGTTTCAAATTTGGAACATCAACCATTTTTTTAAATCTCTACAATAAAGTATCAAAATTGTCGGTCGCAGTATACAAGGTGTTACATTTTCTTGAATCGGCTACACTTTTATCTTTCAGAACTTTTTTTTTGGCTCCCTGTATGAATCCCGGTATGAAATGTAAACTCTCTGTTCCTTTGTTTAGCGTTTTGGTCTCTTGCACTATTCTCGTATCTGTGACTGTTTTCGATTTATTTGCAAAAATAGCCATCGATGGAAATTAAAAGTCGGCGAAATAACGCAGAGTAAAAAGCTGTGTATCAAAACAATTTATTAGTTAATCAAATAAAAATAAAACAAAATTATAAAAACTGTTGAAACTGTCCGCCTCTTGCTAAAATGCACGAATCAAGTCTTCGCCTCATGGACTGACAGACACTCTTTTTTTTCTCATATTTATTATTGCGTTATTTCGCCTACACTTAATTTCCATTGATGGACATTTTTACCAATAAATTAAAAACGGTCACAGATACGAGAATAGTGCAAGAGATCAGAACGCTAAACAAAGGAACAAAGAGTTCAAATTTCATACCGGAATTCATACAGGGAGCCAAAAAAAAAGTTCTTAAAGATAAAATTGTAGCCGATTCAAGAAAATGTAACACCCTGTATACTGCGACCGGCAATTTTGATACTTTATTGTAGAGATTTAAAAAAAGGGGTAATGTTCCAAATTTGAAACAAGTATCGCAGAATATAAGAGAGAAAACGCAAAATACAAGAAAAAAAAATTGAAACTTTGCCACCCTGTATAACGAAAATAACGCGTTTTGGACCATGCATATATTTGCATTTTTTTCTTATTTTGACGAGTACTATCATCCCCTGAAATATCTGCATGACATTAATTAACACCCTGTATAGAAGAAAAAGTCATTCTTTATAAAAACGTCTGCTTGTGCTGAAACTACAATTTCGAATATCAGATTTGCGATTACTATACAGGGTTTGTCAGAAACAACAGTTTTTGTTTTTTGAATTTTTTTCATTTCTAATTTTCAATTCCCTTTGATGATTGACTAGATCATCACTTTGGGAACAAATGGATTGGAAGGTACCTATGGTCCAAATCAGTTGGTACCTAGGAGTCCCGATCTCACGATTATCGACTTTTATATATGGGGACATCTGAAGCCACATGTGTAGGTATAAAACCTACTTTAATAACAACTAAGATTTCTTGAAAGAAAAAATAAGAGTAGTTATTGCAAAAATATTCCAATAAAGCAAGTTAGGAACTGTTATCGGGAATTCAGATGTCGAGTTAAACTATGCGCTAACTCGGTGGTACCACGTTTGAATAAGTTTTATAATTTTATGATTGAATGAATTGAAAAAATATGACATGTAATAATAAAAAGACTTCAAAAGTAGGCAAATAAAAAAGGGTTTTCTTAGAACAAAATCGTTACTCGGCCAGATATAAAATCATATTCGAAGTGAGAAAGCAACAATAGTTGTTTGTTTTACGTAAATTTATTTTAAACGAAATCCAAAAAACTAAAAATGTTGTTTTTGATGAATCCTGTATAGTAATCGCACATCTGATATTCGAAATTGTAGTTTCAGCACAAGCAGACGTTTTTATAAAAAATAACTTTTTCTTCTATACCTACTAATATAGTAATTTACGTTACAAGACCGGAAGGTAGTGTTCATCAGGTTGAGACAAGCATTTCCAGGGCGAGCCGTAGGCGAGTCCTGGAAGCTTGGAGACCCTAGAAAACACTAATTTTCGGTTGCGTGACGTACAATATTTTTTTTAAGACCGACACTTCGATATACTTACATTAAATTATTTTATATTATTTTTAAATGCGTCGTATGACTTCTCGTAACGGGCTTTTGATTTTACTGGCAATATATCGTAAGTCGCTTTCCTTGCTGCTTCCAAAATTTCTTCTGAAATCTCATTTTCCGTGTCGGATAATTCAAAATCTGAATTCATATTGTTAAATTTGCGAACTCGCGAAACAAGTTTGACATAAACAACAAATTAAAAATCAACGAACTGTCACTCGACAATACATCGAAATGTTGTTGTCATAGTAACGAAATCAAGGTAGCTTGTATTATCAAAGAGCGATTGGAAAAACAAAAAACAGGGACCGGAATAGTAATTTACGTTACAGGACCGGAAAGTAGTGTTTTTCAGGTCGAGACAAGCATTTCCAGGGCGAGCCATAGGCGAGGCGAGTCCTGGAAGCTTGGAGAGACCTGGAAAACACTAATTTTCGCTTGCGTGACGTACAATATTTTTTTTAAGAGCGACACTTCGATATATTTTATAATCTACGCGAAACAAGTTTGACATAAAGAACAAAATTAAAAATCAACGAACTGTCACTCGACAATACATCGAAATGTTGTTGTCATAGTAACGAAATCAAGGTATCTTGTATTATCAAAGAGCGATTGGAAAAACAAAAAACAGGGTGACAGTGACATTAGAGACCGGAAAAACGTTATTTTCTAGACGAAAAATTGTCCAGAAAGTGTAAATTTTCTGGTCGGTTTTAAAAAAAAATCTTTTCCGGTCTCTAACGTCACGTTTCCGGTCTTGCGATCGGAAAAAGGTTATTTTCTAGACGAAAAATTGTCCAGAAAGTGTATATTTTCTGGTCGGTTTAAAAAAAAGTGTTCCTCTTCCAAACTCTATCCGTGGACACACTGTATATCATAGTCAAGATTTTTTTAACATTCAACAAACTTTAAAATTACAATTAAACCAGTAATTCGAAAACAAAAGATACAAAATTATTCTAGATAATTAATTTCCGCCTACGTTAAATTATTATATTTCAATAATTACAACGTAAATATAAATTTAATAAACGGAAGTTGTGTTTAACTTTAAGCACGTTCAAGTTAATGATAAGTTTGCTTACTTAGATTCCGCTGCAAATACAACTAGGGAAAGTAATGTAATTTTCAAGTTAAATAAACCAGTAATCGTATGAACAAGCGGGTGAGTGCAAGAGGCAGACCATTAATTTAATTAAAGTATATATTGCTAATTAAAAAATAATAAATGGGTTATGGATTATTATACAAAAGTGTATAGATTATTTCCAATGTAACTATTTTCTCACTTATTTTTTAACGACATTTTTATAAACCATAAAATATTGGTTTATACCAAGGCCTTCTGGAATTAAAGGTGGAATGGGTGAAATAGAATGTAGGCCTGTTCTACAAAACAAGTGAAATATTGATGTTTCCCCGTGGACGACGTAGGTCATGATCACAGCATTCAACTACTAGGCTATAGTAAAGACGTAAAGATGCAATAAGACACGATATAGTCTAAGATCCGACCATAGAACGACCTTCACCCATCGCGTTACGGGATGAAACATGTTTTTATATAAAACTTAATATGTCAAAAAATATATTTCGTGAAGGTTGACTGAAAATTTTGGTGCAAAGTATTTTTTTTTAAACCGACCAGAAAATTTACACTTTCTGGACAATTTTTCGTTTAGAAAATAACGTTTTTCCTATCGCAAGACCGGAAAAGTGACATTAGAGACCGGAAAAGTCTTTTCCGGACTCTAATGTCACTTTTCCGGTCTCTAATGTCACTGTCACCCTGTTTTTTGTTTTTCCAATCGCTCTTTGATAATACAAGATACCTTGATTTCGTTATTATGACAACAACATTTCGATGTATTGTCGAGTGACAGTTCATTGATTTTTAATTTTGTTCTTTATGTCAAACTTGTTTCGCGTAGATTATAAAATATATCGAAGTGTCGGTCTTAAAAAAAATATTGTACGTCACGCAACCGAAAATTAGTGTTTTCCAGGTCTCTCCAAGCTTCCAGGACTCGCCTATGGCTCGCCCTGGAAATGCTTGTCTCGACCTGAAAAACACTACTTTCCGGTCTTGTAACGTAAATTACTAATTTAATTAAAAATTAAAAAATGATTTTTTTTAAACGTTTAGCGTTTAGGTTAGGTTCTATCATATTTGACATAAATTGTGTGCAATATATGTCAAATATGACAGAACCTAACCTAAATGCGTTAAAACTTTGCTTGGTATTTACTACAGGGTGGCCCATTAGTGCGACAAAGGTCAATATCTCCTGTACCACTAAGATAGCGGAAAATTTTTGACGAAGCTTATTAAGAGGTAAGAGGTGCTTAAGTAGTCAACCCGTATGCATATTGCATAAGCTACATGCTTTAGATTTGTATGCAATTTAATATGTAACGGAATGAGCGCAATGTTTAAAAAATAATAATTTTATAATTTTTAATGAAAAATACTTTGCACGAAAATTTTTAGTCAACCTTCACGAAATATATTTTTTGACATATTAAATTTTATATAAAAACATGTTTCATCCCGTAACGCGATGGGTAAAGGTCGTTCTATGGTCGGATCTTCTACTAATACAATTGTGTTGCCAAGCAGTCAACCAAAATGGCAATTGATTTTTTTAACATTTTGACATCTTGTCATGATTTGACAATCAAAACTAACCTCAAATTATTTAGTTAAACTCCGGTCTAGACTGCTAATGTTATGTTTTCCGAGTAAAAACTATACAGGGTGTTTCATTAAGGGTGGCCACCGGCCATCTCGAAAACTACTAGGCATAGAAACTTGAAAAAAAATTTTTTTTATTAAAGCAGTCATGAGAAAATTCTGGAAAATACTTTTAAGTTCCTCATTTCGCCGCAAGGGGGCACAATTGAAATTTTTTTTTTTTCTAAATTTCTCCGAAAATTCCCATATTAAGGTATAACTCTGATTACATCATCGAAAAGCTTAGACAATTCTGCATTATTTGGGTTTAAGGCTCATTGGCGTACCGACCTTGATAAGAGTGGGGGAAGCTATTGAATGTGTAAACATTTAAATCGCTGTAACTTCTAAACGACTTATCCGATTTTACTAAATTTAAGCTTGTTTGGAAGAACCTTCAATTATCGTATCTAATGGTACACGATAGTTTCTAATAAAATTGCTGGAGGGCGCAATTTGTATTAAAAATTATTGTTTTGGCAATAACTCTGAAGCGAACAAAGATATCGAACTGCGGTCTTCACATCTTTTCTTGCAAATTTCATCTACTTTTCGATTATGATGTCATAGTTATACCGTATGGTTTGAATTTTCGGGATAAAATCGAAAAAACTGTTATTATTACAAATTGTGCCCTAGAGCAATTTTATTAAACACTATCGTGTACTGTTGGCTACGGCGATTAGAGATACTTACCTTTCCCTTCCAAACAAGCTTAAATTTGGTAAAATCGGATAAGTCGTTTAGAAGTTACAGCGATTTTAATGTTTACACATTCAATAGCTTTCCCCACTCTTATCAAGGTCGGTACGCCAATGAGCTTTAAACCAAAATGATGCAGAATTGTCTAAGCTTTTCGATGATGTAATCAGAGTTATACCTTAATATGGGAATTGTCGGAAAATTTAGAATTAAAAAAAAATTTCAATTGTGCCCCCTTGCGGCGAAATGAGGAACTTAAAAGTAATTTCCAGAATTTTCTCATGACCGCTTTAATAATTTTTTTTTTCAAGTTTCTATGCCTAGTAGATTCCGAGATATGGCCAGTGGCCACCCTTAATGAAACATCCTGTATGGAATATGCCTATTTTCTGGTCGGTAAAAAAATACTTTTTGTGTCAATGCTTTTGGGCATCATTAACATTAAACTTAATGACTTTCCAATACCGACAAATGGAATGTTATTAATGTTATTATTTAGGGGTTTAGAAATACGAGCTAGAATTTTAGTGATATTTTTGGATTTTCAATTATCTTTAAATGTTTGCTATCAAACCGAGTACTTTTCTGATTAATAATGTCCTAAATAGAAAACAAATACATAGGGTGGATCAAAGTAAATTGTCCAGGTTTTCCAATTTTCGGTCCAAACACAAAAAATCAATTGTCCATTAAAGCCTTTTAAATTATAAAAAGTTTGGTTTACGAGCGCGAATAAAGTAAAACAACATGCATTCGCGAAGTACGAATCAACAACTGAATGGCGCCACTGCGTGGCCGGGCGACTGCGTTCCAGTTTTAAATATACCTTGCGAATTGCTTTAAAAATAAGAATATAAACTGTTTGCGGTAAAGTCAAATTAATCTAAGAACTAGCCGCATCACCTGTCATTTATGGCACCCTGTAAAAGTCTGGTATATTTTACGTTAAGCGGTTGGCTACGGAAACAGAACCGGACTAAGTTCTTTTAGGGAGTCTTAATATTTGGTAAAGATATAGAATTCATACTAATTTTATTATTAATAAAATAAAATATTGACAGTCCCGTACCTACCAAAATAAGAATGTGAAAACATTATAAAACTAAAGGAATATAAGAAAACAAAATTTATTTCTTTTAGCAAGCAAGCAAAATAGGTATTTATGTATTTATTATACAATAAAAAAAGTAATACATTTTTTGCGAGGTGTAAGCTTTGTGATGTAAGTTAAGTTTAAAAAACAGAGAAAACTATTTTTAAAAACAATTTTATTTTACTTCGGAAAATACAGCGTCTGACTTTAACGAGCTCAAGTCAAAGAATACTTTATTTAAAAAATTACATTAACATTATTGTAAAAAGTAGCATCATCAAGAGATAAGGCTTCTCGGAAAGGTTGGCCTGGGAATCGTCTAGTTCATCGTTTTCTCAGTATGTAACTCCTCCCTCCTTAAGCTGAGAAGATACCGGAGGTATTCTGCGAGGTATTGGTATTTTCGGTTCTGGCATCGATTTCTTGCAATTTGGTATTGATTTTGGTCCTTGTACAAAATTTGGAAAATGGTCGAAGTTGGTTTCTATACTTCCATAGTAGGTACATTGTCAACAGGATGGCTAGTCTTCCTATTAAGTAGGACATAATGTTCGATAATTGTTCTTTTTCTTCGATTGGGATGATTGGCGATAATTGGTTGGCCATATCTTTCAATCGATAGATATCTTCAAAGTTCAGTTTCGTTAAATTTGGTGTTTTGAAGGTGGTTGATAGGATGGAATTTCCTATTTCGACATCTGGTAAGATTAGCGGTTTTCCTTGTTTAATTCTTACGTCGTTGACAAATTTCTTCGCTCCGATTTGAATTTGGCAATTTTTCGGAATTTTCACTAGCGTCGGCATTTTAATTTGGAGATATTGGTCGGTAGTGCATTTCGAAAAAAAGTCTTTCTGTTTTACTGGGAAGGATGAGTATTTCTTCCTGTGTAACTTGTTCAGTTATTATTTCCTGTATTTTGATTTCAAGAACAGGGCAGTTTTCTAGCGGAGAGCCTTTCAGTAGTTGAAGGGTGCAATGGTCTTGGGGGTAGAGATTTTCAGTGCAGTAGTATTCTTCTTCCAGTTGGGGGCAACTAGTTTCTTCAGATTGGACCTTTTCTTCTGCTTGTGCCAAGTAAGGGTATTTTGGAACGAATATTTTATGGTGTTGGGTAATAGGATAAGGGTGGTAGAAGGTAAACCTTTCTGGTCTAACCAAAGGGACATGAATCGCAAATATCACTTTAGCTTTTGAAAAAGTAACCCGAGTTCCTAAAAATTGGTAATACGACAATATATTCTTAAAATTTGGCATTGCTTTTTTATTATAGATTGTTCTTAGATAATCTAGCATTTGTAATAATTCTGAACTTGGCATTATGGCGTTATGTAGTGCGTTTAATTTGGCAAACATAATAGCATCCTCTAGGTTGTCAATAAAGGTGATTAAATTTTGACAGTCTAAATTTATTCGATAAATTAATCCTTGAAAGCTTATAATAATCATTTAGATCATAAATTGTTCGTTCTATGACATCTTTAAATACTCTTAAACCATATTGTAATTGTTTTTGATTTGCACTAAGAATCGATATTGTTCTATCATAGTTATTATTGATGATATGAATAAACCTCTCTTGTTTTTTACGTGTGGGTAGAGATTCTCTGGTATATTTTGTGTAGGTGTAGGTATTCCGTTCTAAGAATTGCGCTTTCTGATAACCCGTGATAAGAAATTGGATTTGTCGCGTTTTCGTGTTTTTGTGTTTTAAGTGGTTTCTAATTGTAAAGAAATAGTTTTCTATATTTACAAGTTGTACTAAAATAGATTCTAAGTCTACTTAATGCAAAAATGTATGTTTGTTATATATAAGTTTTGAGTTTCCTAAGTCGGGAGAATAAAATTTTTAAGGGTTGTCAGGTGTATGTCATTGGGGTTGCAGTATATTTGAATTACTTGGAGTGTCGTGGTTAAAATCAGGATTGCCATTTTCATTGTTTATTTGAAAATTCGATCATTGTTTAATTCGGGGTTTTCTAGCGCTGTTTTTATGGTACGCGCCTTTTTGTGTAAGTAGTACTATTTTATCGGTTCGACTTTTAATCGCAAATTTTTTTTGGGGTTGTGAAGTGGAGCTCGATTTTGTAGAGTTTGCAAAAATCTTCTACTTCTTTATTTTTGAATTCTGTACCACAATCGGTTGTAATTTTAAGAGGTAAACCGTGGTGCGTAATAAAATTTAGTAGGTTTTCTAGTATTTCTGGTCCTGTTAAACTATTTATGTGATAGGCTTGTCCGTATCGAGAAAATGTATCTATTACCGTTAAAAAGGTTTCGTTTAGTATTTTGAATGTGTCCATGTGGACTAACTCGAGGGGTTTTGAGCTTGTCGGGGTTAGGTTAAATTTAATTGCTGGGGGATTTCTATCGTACTTGTTGGTTAGACATGTTTCGCAGTTGTTTATGTAATTTTCGATGTCTTCTGACATTTTTGGCCAATAATATTTTTGCGAAAAGGCTAGTTTGGTTTCGTTAATGCCTCTATGACACGTTTTAGTTGTGTGATACATCTCGAGTTTTTCTTTTTGGTCGTTAAGTGTTTCGACGTCTTCCAAAAATTTTGAACATTGAATTAGTTTGTAAGAAGAATTTCGAAAAAAGTTTTGAACTGTAGTAATGAATATTTTGGCTATTCCTGGGTCCCAACAATATATAACAAACGTTTGTTTGGGGTTAAAAAATTCTTTTAAAATTTTTATTATATGTTCGCGTGGGTCTCGTTTTGATATTGTGACGTATAGGCGTGTGTTTTCAAATATTTTATTAAATTGACATTGTATTTTGTCTATATCACCAGCAGTGATAACGATTTGATTTTTATAAACATTTAAACATCGTTCGGATATAGGTATATTTATTATCGGGTGTTCTAGTGACGTATGAACCGTTTTGTTATCGTCTTCTTTGTTTTTTTCAGGGGGTCGAATTTGCAAGTCGGATATTATATTGATTTTTGGTATGTTCGTATCTGTTTGTCTTTGGTCGTATGTCTCAAAAATTTCATTTATACTCGATTCGTCTAATTGCGGGATATCACCTTGGTATTGTAGGTATTCGCTTATCATGTTGTCTATGTTACCGGGGTCACTGTCGGTCGACATTATCTCTAAGGCGTTAAGGTCATTGTCTGTGGGATATCTAGACAAGGCGTATGCGTTTTTTGCATGGTTTGATATTTGTGGTAGAAAGAGTGTGTCGATTTTACTGGGTTTTGTCAAACTGTCTTTTTCTAGTACGTTGACAGGAACATTTTTTACTATTTTTTCATTTGGATTTACCGAAAATGAAAAACATGAGTCGTGTGTTTGGCGATAAAGAAATGGTATATTAAGTTTGGGTCCAATTAGTCTCTTATTACATAGGTCAATATTGAGTTGCATATTAATTAGGTCAGTTAGGCCTAATATTCCGTCGAAGTAGTCGTCGAAGTCGAAAAGAATGAAATTTATTTTATAATTTGTACCGAATTCTGCGAGAGCCGGTATTGATGCCTCGAATTGTGTTGATTGACTTCCTAAGGCCGTTTTTATCGTATTGTTAGAGAGATAGATACAATTGGCATAAAATTGTTCCGCAACCGATGGCTTTAAAATAGACCGTAGGCTACCGGTGTCGATTAAAAGCTTTAAATTTGGTTTTTTGATTTTAACATATGGGAGTGAGCCGTTACAGAATATACTATTGATTTCGGTCATATATGTTCTTTTGTTGGCCCCGTTTTGTGAAAATTTTGGTTATGCAATTCGTTATTTTTCTCCGAAATTTCATTTTGGGCATATGGTCTTTCGTATTTAATAGTTTGTTCATTTTCGTGAATGGGGTATTGATTGTACCTTGCGTATGGAGTGTCGTCGTAACTTTGGTCAGGTAATGTTTGTTCAGGGGTGGTTTGATAGTCTTGGTAGTTAGCAGCATAACTACCATACATGTCGAGATTGTTATCGTATGTATTTTCACCCTGTATATAGTCATTTCCTTCTTCACTAAAATAAAGTTCTTGAAAGGTAAAGGTTGGTTTTTGATTTGGGTATTGATTTCTAAAATAATTCTGTTGATTATTGTATGAATTTTGGCGATTTGTATTTACCGTGGGATTTCTAGAGGTTGTTGACATTGGTTCTGGGCGAGGCAAATTTTTGGGTGAAATTTGGTTAGGTCGAAAAACATTTTGTGGTTTCCCAAAAACTTGGCTATTCGTGGGGTAATTTCGCGGGGGTAAATACCGGGGTTGTATATTTATGGGTTGACTCGGGAAATAAGGTCTCTGAAAATGGTTTTGCGCATTCATATTCGGTGTGTTAATCGGTAATGCGGGGAAATTATTATACATTTGATTTTGATTCTGAAAATTTTGAAACTGTCTTGGTTTTTGTATGGGCCAATTGTTAGTTTTTTGCATTTTTTGCATTTCGCCGAAACTATTATATAGTTTTTCAAAATTTTCAAATTCACTTACATAAGCCATAGCATCGTCAAGGGTTGCTGGTTTTTTTATGTGCATGTTATTTTTTAATATGCCGGTGCACCCTGCAATAAATGTATTTAAAGCTGTGCTTTCATGATATTTAATATGACACAATTTTTCGGGTTCACCTAACTGGTTATTATTGTTTATTCTTTGAATAACGTTACTACGTAGTAGTTGTAGTCTATTGCCAAAATTTAGAATATGTTCTCCCTTAAGGGGTTTAGTACGGGTTAGTTCCTGAACTAAGCAATCTAAATCTCTCCTATCAGAAAAAGCCTGGGTTAACGCTGCGCGTAACTTTTCCCAGTCATCTAATTCCATTCGATTTGCAATCATGTTTTCCGCTCTACCTGTCAGTTTTTCATTTATGCACTCAAGTACATGAGCATTTAAATCGTCATCGTTAAACGGTTTATATTTGGCGACTAGGTCGTCGCATCTTTTTAAAAACTTATTTAAATGATTACTATTGCCATCAAAGGGTTTTATATTTTCGATTTTTGATTTAAAAAGGTCCCAATTTACAGCTAGTGGGCCTTGTGCCGTTTGTACCGCGGGTGTCACTTGTGACTTACTCATTTTGTTTAGAATAATGTATTTCAAAAGCTAAATTGAATAAACAATCTATAATTATATTTTGCCAGTAATAGGCCTACAAAAATAATGTGTTTGCTGCTTAAAATTACTTTTTGTCTCCAATAGACTGCCTAAAATTATTCTTGTCTCCAATAGACTGCTTAAAATTATTTTTGTCTTCAATAGACTGCCTAAAATTATTTTGTCTCCAATAGACTGCCTAAAATTATTTTTGTCTCCAATAGACTGCCTAAAAGCTAAGTGATATGCGCGATGCACAGAACTATGATTATCCCTAAAATACCTTAAACAGAGGATAAAAGGGGCGAAAAGGAAATTGGCACTTACGTAGTGTTTTCCTCTCCCGATTCTTGATTGGCTGTGGTTGCTTGGTTGTCTGCTTGGTGGCTGACTGTCAGACGTTGCTTCTCCGGGGTGGTTCTTTTGGATAGCACTTAAGGGTTGAAACCGCAATCGACGCGTACGATCGATATCCGTTCGATTAAACGCGCTGACGCACTATCCTACCGACTGCGCCAGTTAAGTTTAAAAAACAGAGAAAACTATTTTTAAAAACAATTTTATTTTACTTCGGAAAATACAGCGTCTGACTTTAACGAGCTCAAGTCAAAGAATACTTTATTTAAAAAATTACATTAACATTATTGTAAAAAGTAGCATCATCAAGAGATAAGGCTTCTCGGAAAGGTTGGCCTGGGAATCGTCTAGTTCATCGTTTTCTCAGTATGTAACTTGTACATCTAATTAAAACACTATATCGGGAACCCTTTTGGTATTGTTACATTTGGGGGAATTTTATATATGGATATATATAGGGTGTCTCGTTACTAAGGGACTATACAACAACAGGAGATAGTGGACTTGAAAATATGTCATTTAATTTCATTTCTAATACGGTTAAAGAGATACAGGGTGATCCAAGTAGATATTTACTTTATAAAATTGGCGATGATTTGATGTTGAGCAGATATGAATCAAATTGGGTGTAGTTATGTTTTTGAGGGCAAGAAGGAGGATTCCGTAGTGAGTTTACGATATATTCTAGGAAACGCTAGCTACACAATATGAGTTTGATAAATTCTCGCATATATTTTTTGTCTCTCACATTTCTGACCGATATACCTTAAGCGATAAAAGAGGGATCTATATACCTACATAAAAAAGTTGTACTTCATTAATCTCGACATTTTAATTAGTTTTTGAGATAATTGGGTTTAAATGCTAGATGGCAAGAAACATTTAAATAGACACCTTTCATAACGTTGAAAATGAATGAATGACATATTTTCAAGTCTACTATCTCTTATTGCTGTATTTGCCCATTAGTTATGAGGCATCCTATATATAACGATAAGTAATTGTTAACTAGGAACTTTATTGATTTAATAATAGATGAGTTAACCAAAATGGTGTTTGTACTCATTATTAAACTTAAATAATAAACACCGAGAAAATCTGTCACTGAAATATATAGGGAAATGTTGCATATATTGAACCGCTACCTAAATTGGACCACAGTACATTATTCCGAAACTAAACAAGTGCCATACCATCTGGCAACACTGTAACATACTTCCACCTAGAACCTTTGATCGGCAACAAGCTAGTGATGTTTAAGAACAGGTAAATTGCTGAACAGGATCGAACAGTTCGGTTCTTACCCGGGAACCTGTTCCGTAAACCTGTTCACCTGTTCTTTTGATCATAAATTATTGTCACTTACTTACTTGGTATATTAAAATTATTCTTGATAGTATGGCGGAAGCGGTAGAAAAAAGCGGATATGATTTTTAATTACCTGTACAGTACAATACAATTTAGTACACAGAAAACAAATAACTGAGCCGAGCCGAGCGAATGCGAAGAAAACAGCAAACACACCAAGATTCCCGGTAAATTTCAAAAATTTCTAACCGCGCCATCGCTTCGTTTAGCCTGCCACTCCTGCCAGTTCAGCGGTCCCCGTCACCGTGTCGGTCGAATCTCACTCTCTTAAAGAACCGAACCTACTTAAAGAACAGTTGGGTAGAAAGAACAGGCTGTTCTTTTTCATGTGGCCTGAGCAGGCAGAGAACAGAGAGCAGTGAGAGCACACACACGGGTGCAGCGGTGTTCTGTGAACAGAGCCCGCAGCGCCGCGTGGTCGGTTGAATAGGTTAAGCTAGCGCAATCATCTGTCATAAGTCTATCTAAAGAGCCGGTTCAGTTCTTTTACAAAGAACAGTTCACTGAACAGGCTTTTCAAAAACATGTTGGCTTGTACACAGAACAAAATGGAAGACATTTTGAACAATTACTGTAGTTTCTATGTATTAGTCTAGTCGCCTACGCTTAATTTTAATAATAAACTCTGTTTAATCGACATAATTTATGAAATTTGCATTTATTTCGAAAACGCCTGGAAATAACTTATATGCTTCAACTAAAAAAAAATGCTTGTGTATTTTATATAAAATAAAGAAATAATATACAGGGTGCTCCATTTGAAAAAGTTGAGAAAAATAGGTTTGAAGTGTGTCATTTTTGAAACATTATAAAAACCCTGTATAAAATAAATAAATACTATTCGATTCATAGTATCTTTAAACCTCTTGTCATTAAACTCAATACCGTGGTTAAAAAACTAAGATTGTAACTAGATTGTTTTTTTTTTGATATTTTTTCCACGACTTCAAAATAATTTTTGTTCAGTTTTTAATTGATTGCTCTTAAACTACCAAAGCAAATCAAACAAAATTTTAGGCATTTATAAAGGACGATAGCATACATCTAAATATGCAAAAAAATATGGGTCATGCCATTTAAAAAATCACAACTTTTTATGACCACACTATTTTGGGTCACCCTGTATATGAAAAAATATTTTCCTGATGTACCTCATATGATACAGTATAAGTTAGAGTTAGAGAGCCTCTAACCTGTTCTAAAGAACCTGTTCGGTTCTTTTTTTAACAACTCTACAACAAACTTAACTAGTTGGCCGTTAGTGCTTGGCGTGTACAGAGCAAAACGTAATTTATACAATTTTAATGTAATATTTTTAGGATTTTCCTAAGAATTTAGCTTAAAACTCTAAGCAAAATCTTTTTTATGGAAGTTTTCAAGTAAGTTTTTCTCTTTCTATTTCTCCTATTACCATGCCATATTTGTTTTTTCTTGTTTCTTTCCTTTTTGTGGTGTTGTAAAACACGTGGTAGTTGCTTAATTTGGACCACTGGGTGATTGCCAAAATTGAACCGGTCCAATTTAGGCAATTTTTCCAAATTGTGCAAAAATAAATTTTCTCTTTAAATAAGTTAATGTCATGAACTAACACCATTTCAATATTGCTAAAATCTGTTTTCCTTGAGTTAAAAAATGAAACTATGACTGGTCCAATATAGGAAACTAATAGGTACTTTTTTTGCATTAGGATGTCTTCTACCGAAATTTTGATTGTAAATTTGATGTTTTTTTGAAATATAAGTATAAAACTTCTTATACCAACAATTTTATTTTTTATTTATTTTTTTAACACCTAAGCTTCCGATTTAAATCATGTGGTCCAAGTTCGGAACCCCCAGGTGCAATTTAGGCAACCGGTTTCCTATATTGAACCACTTGCAGAGGTTTTTTTATAGCCTGGTATATCATAGATACTTTGAAATAAAATTCTGCAAAAAATCCTGCAGTTGAACAACATACTAAAGTATACTAAGGTATAGCTTCAAGATCGTTTTTGCGTTATTATCAGGATCTATGATAAGAAATCTGGAAATTGGTCCAATATGGGCAACCTTCCCCTAAAATCCTAAAGTAAAATGTTTAAAACACACACTACACAAAAAGCACTCGCAGAAATACTTAAAAAACAACCAACATCGGAAGAAAATAACAGGACGCAACCTTACGCGTGAGCTTGTTACGGCCCACTGCTGATCTGGGAACGTTAACGCCGAAACCAGATCAGCTGTTGTTACTGTCAAAAATGTCGTTGTCTTCTGTCGAAACGCTTTGTTTTAAGACAAAGTTACCTTTAGAACTGCTATAGTTTAACCAAGAATACTTTTTTATTTGCAGTTAAATTAGCGTTTAAATTTAAATTAAATAATTAAATAAAAATGCATCGTCACTGCCAATCCGGACATGTAAGGACCATAAATAACACTGCAGCACACTGCTCGACCAGCCAATAAATTCCCATTTCTTTAATTTTCCGCTGAATTTCACGGGATATATCGTCGAACTTTGGCAATTGACGGCCATTCAAATTTAAAAATGCATTGTACCGTCGAGGCAACGAAGTTAAAGGCCAATTTTCCGTCGCTTTTATGCTTTTTGACATCGTAATGGCTTTTAAATGCACCGTATTTTAACAATGATTTTAACCACGTCAACAATCAAAATAATTTACCTGCAACTGAATTGAAATTTCGGCGTTTTTCTTGGTGCCAGCAGGTTTGGCACAAATAACTTTAACCAAATAAATGTAAATGTACTAGTGGACTGTATTTCCGTATACAACGAATCCCCTTTTCGCGAATTATATAAATATATTATATAAATATATAATATCCAATATTATTTATTTTTAACATTAACGATATGCCTTTAGTTTGAAAAATGTGTAAGTTACAAATGTTTGCTGATGACACCTTAATTTACATTAATGTTTTAAATATTTTTGATGGTCTAAATACTCTAAATTCTGAGATAAATATATTATTAAATTGGCTAAAATAAATTATAATAATTTAAATTGTCACAATATAAATGTTGTAATTGATGGTGAATAATTGGAATTAGTAAACAGTTTTAACTATTTAGGGATAATCATTGATTCAAAATTAAAATTTTTTAATTATTTTAAAAGTATTATATCGAAGATTGCCGGAAAAGTAGGTTATTTTAAAAGAATCAGTTCTAATTTAAGTTTATTTTCTAAAAAAACTGTATTTAATACTATTATATTACCACATTTTCTTTATTGTTCTTCCATTTTATATTGTGCTAGTGAGGAAATATTTGATAAATTACAAATTTTACAAAATAATTATACAATATACAAAAATTAATTTTATGTTGAAAAATTTAGATTGGTTGAATGTCAGAAATTTAATTATTTATTTAGTATGTATCTTTATACATAAAATTAAAAATAATTTATTGCCTGATTGTTTAAAAATTTTTTATTTTTTTAATTATGACCATCATAATTATAAAACAAGAACTAATCAACATTTTTATGTGGATAGAGTGTCTAAAACATTAGCTTATAAATCTATTTTGTGTAAAGGTTTGATGGAATATAATAATTTGGAAAATTCTATGAAATCTCAAAAATCATTAAAACTGTTTAAAAAAACTTTAAATTACATTTAATTAAAAAACAAAATGATACGTGATATTTGATACAATTGGCAAAATGTTTAACTTTTCTGTCTGTTTTTGTTAAAAGAAGGTTGCGTTTTAAAATTTAAAAATAAATCTATAAAAATGTGTTAAAAAAATGTATTAAAAAATATTTAATTGTAGCTTTTTGCTAAATAAAACATGTTACTACTAGATACTACTACTACATATACAAAGGTGAATTTATTTAAACTTATTACACTTCTATATAACCGAATTATCTACTAAAATTAGATGAAGTGCTGTTTTCTACACGCTCAATGAAAAATAACTTTTTAACTTTTAAAAATACTCCAGTTTAGTTTCGCTCGTCTTATATATATCTAATTTGAATTGCATTATTAATGCTGCACCTAACGTCGGACCTTAGAGGAAAATAAAACACGATATAAAATGGGGGAAAGCACTAAACCTCGTTTCCAATACATTTTTCGGTTTTATCTGTTTATTATCACGTTAAACCACTATATTATTGTCGGATAAATTTAAAATTTATTTTTATATTGGGGGTAAATTTAATAGCCTTTAATTAATTTTCCCTCGGAAAAATTAGGTCAAAAAGTAAGAAGAACGCTTAAATAAACTGCTGCACATAATTATCGTTAAACGGGCATTTTTTAGTCAAATTTGATACCGTGTAATTCCTAATATACTGAACGCATTTCAAAAAGCTGGTCACATTTCGAAAGATATTTTCATCCTCTATTAAATCATTCATAACAACTTCTTAGATTTTGACCGGGGGCTATAATATAGGGTAAAACAAAAGGTCGTGCATTTTGAAAAAAATTTCACTTGCTCCCTATTTTGCAGGAAGACCATGCTGATATTTTTTGAACCTAACATTTCATAGATATTGATCATACCTCGGGACCTTTTTGGGATTTTGCGAATATCTACTGTCGTTTTCGAAAAAAACAATTTCCAGCGCCTTCCAAACACCCTAAATAGGGCGTGGCACCCAATTTTTTTTCCCAGGGCCCCATTTCCGCCTTGGGCCCAGGGCCCCAATCATATGAAACATGGCACTGTTTAGCGACATCGTCCAAATGTATTCCAGAACTGGCTCGTCGCAATTTTTGTTGTTACGATTCCTTTATTATTGTGGATTGTGTTTAATATTTACGAATTTGTCTAGTGTTGCCGCGAGACGAAAGAAGGCCTTCTCTCGTCTCGTCTCGTCAGACGAGATAAAATGGGCCTCTCGTCTCGTCGAGAGAGGGCGAGACGAGACGAGACGAGAGACGACCTTTTCTCGTCTCGTCTCGCTTCTCTCGTGATTTAAACATAATATACGGAGTACAGAGTGGCCCATTAGTGCGATAAAGGTCAAAGGTAAACTTTTGACAAAGCTTATTAAGGGTTAAGAGGTGCCTCTTATAAAATTATTTTTGTCTATACAGGGTGCTCCAAAACACCAGCACGGTAAGAAATTTCCATTTCCAAGATATTGACTTTTAAAGAATGTAATTTTTGACTTTCGACAGATCTAACAGTACGTCTTAGAGGAAAACGGCTCACATATCCCTAACTTCCATTTTTATTTTCTTCCCAAAAAAATTACCTTCTGGTTAAACGGGAAGAGCTATATTTCCTGCTTTCGAGTTACATCCGGTTTAGCCGGAAGTTTGATTGATTTGGGAAGATAGTGAAAATGGAAGATATTAGAAAGCTATAGGCTGTCGAAACTCAAAAATATAATTTTTCAAAAGTCAATATCTTGGAAAGTATTAACTAAAGACTAATAATGCATTTAATAAAAGTAATTATTAATTTATGTAGAATCAGCAAATTTAAAAAATGTTATTATGAGATTTTTAAAATCTTCTTAAATTCCTCTTATCAAAAATATATAATGTCCATATTTGGACCGACGGTTTTCGAGTTATTTGACTGCAAATAATTTTATCCAGCGATAAAACGTCATAATACTTAATATGTTATTCTGAGTGGTCAGGCACGGCTAACTAGATGAAACTATTTGCAGTTAAATAACTCGAAAACCGCTGGTCCAAATATAGACATTATGTATATTTTTGCAAAGAGGAATTTAAGAAGATTTAAAAAACCTCAAAAAAGTAACGTTTTTTGCTCGAGAGAGATCGAGAGAGATCAAGAGAGACGAGAATTTCTCGACGAGAGAGGGTACTTCTCTCGTCTCGGAGCTTTATTCGAGAGAAAATATCTCTCTCGTCTCGTCGAGAGAGGGCCAGACAAGACGAGAGACGAGAATTTCTCGTCTCGGCGGCAACACTAAATTTGTCGTTTTTGTATAGTTACTTTTAATTTATTTTCTCTCCTATAATATGAATTGAAAAATAAATATTTTGACTGCAAAAAGAAATAGTTAATACGCACTTTTTATCTTACCATACGTCACAGAAGACACAATAATTAACCGAAAGGAATTAGACGTTTGTGGTTTTACGGGGGCTGAATGTATTATCCATACATTTTAGGAAATTTCGTTCCAGATTTCCCGAAGGTCTCAGTCCGCCAAGCTCCATTGTCTTTATCTTACATTGAAACTGGAATCGGGAAGACTATCCCATTATGAATGCGCCAATAAAAGCACAGTATTTGATTATCGTCTAGGAGTTGACGGTCGCAAATGTTATTGCCGTGCTATGAGCCAAGCGACGTTGCCAGCTTGAGGAAAATTCCTCTCGAATCGCGTTTTCGGTTTACCATTTCGAGAGTACTCTGAAGGCGCACTATGACAGATCAGAATATCGAAGGGTTGCCAGATGATTTTCAGTGTGCCAGATCTCACTTTTTCCATGCAGTAGTAGACAGTATATTTTCTCTATCTGGTCTTTCCATGCTTCAAATTCAAAAAATATAGTACCCTCTAACCTCTAACGGATTCAGAGTAACTGTTACTCCTATTTTTACAATCGAACATGCAAATCTCGGGGAGAGCACTCTCAGAGCGTCCGAGGCAGTAAACCGAAAACGTTAATTAAAAAACTGAATCCTTCACTTAACTCTGGTGTAGCTCACTTCTCGACAATATGCCAATATCGAGGTAGCCTTTAAACTGCAGTGTTTTTGCGATAAATGAAGAATGCCCTTTGTTAGTGTTTTGTGAGAATGCCAGTTGTGCATAATGTAACACTACATAATCTGTACTTTGCACGTAGTACGATGGCCCTGGTCAAATGAACTAAAGGTGCGTTTGAAATTGCCACTCTTTTCACTCCGAAATTACCTAACCTGCACTCTGTCCGTTCGAGTATTCGGCGTAAAAAGAGTGAATCCGCTGGTGTTCGGGTAGAACCAAAAGAGTGAAAGGTGTTCACTCCAAAAGTCCCGTCTTGCATATCTGTATGATTAAGTTTATGTTTTTGCACTTTTGGCGTAAAGCGTGTGTCTTAAAAAAATATTTAATTAAAAGAAAAAGAAAATATAGTGGCATATCGGACAAGTGTGTAACTATTTTTTATATTGGAATACACAGGGATCCAAGTTCAATGAATACCCTGGGGCGGGTAGACCACGACGGCCGTTTCGTCCTTATTAGGACTCGACGGGCAGCCATAACCGAAGCAATTCCAAGAATGACGGAAAAATGCACTAAAAGCCTCCTTGCAAAACCAAGGCGGTCATCAGTGCACCGTAGCGCCATCCCACGGAATTCACTCCACCTTGGTTTTGCAAGGAGGCTTTTAGTGCATTTTTCCGTCATTCTTGGAATTGCTGGGTTATGGCTGCCCGTCGAGTCCTAATAAGGACGAAACGGCCGTCGTGGTCTACCCGCCCCAGGGTATCCATTGAACTTGGATCCCTGTGTATTCCAATATAAAAAATAGTTACACACTTGTCCAATATGCCACTATATTTTCTTTTTCTTTTAATTATTTTCGCGGACACCATATCATCTTTTAAAAAGATTTAATTTCAAAACTCTGAAGTCACGTGACAAAAATCTACTCTCACTCCACTCTAAATCTGTTTTCATTCCCGAACTAGGGCTCGGAATTTTAAAAATATAAGTACCTATTCCAATAGTCGTTTGGTATGTTATTCGAATAGTCGAATAATTCGAATAGTCGAATAGACACTTAAATAGTCGAATAGTCAAATATTCGAATAGTCGAATATTTGAATAGTCGTCTATTTAAATATCGAAATACAGTCGTTTAATCACGGTAGAAGTGGTTTAACTGCTTAAACATAATAAAGGAACATTTTTAAGTAAGTATTAGTCATTTTTAATATCTAAATTATCGAATAATAATAATGTGCATTTTGTCGAATTAAGTAAGATGACAAATAAATAATTCTGTTAAATTATTTCAAGATATGAGAAATTGAGAACTCTGTAATAAATAAAAAACTCTTAAACAAAATGATTATTTATTGAACACAAAAAATCAAACATTTTACACAACAAAAATAAAATTATAAAAATACCTGAATAGTCGAATATTCGAATAGTCAAATATTCGAATTTCGAATACCTAGTCGAATATTTGAATAGTCGAATATTTAAATAGTCGAATATTCGCATAGTCAAATATTCGAATTTCGAATAGTCGAATTTTTTAACTAACAAAAAATTCAAATTTAGAATAGTCGAATATTCGAATTATTCGAATAAAATTCCGAGCCCTATCCCGAACGCAGTTTAGGTAAAATTCCGCTCGCAATGCGTGAACGTGGATGCTACCGCTGCGTAGTCTGCCACCTCGCTCTCGCCGTACTTTTAGCACAACTCGGCAACACGACAAAATGCGTCTGTCATGACGCAGAGGCCAGTATTTGCCGCCAGTTATGTCCTTATTCTCAATATTAAGTCCCTGTTGAGTTAATCTAGATATGATTTAGTACGTTTTGTGCTTAATTAGTTAATCCCCCGGGTTCGACAATAGACGCAATCTGACAGAATAATTCATAAACCTTACTTCGCAAAATTGATAATTACTCAGTTTATGTGATCATTACACATTATTTCAGTTTTATCGACGAATTATGGTCAAACAGTGGCGTAACCATTTTTTAGGTGCTAAATCATAGACATTTACCTTTAGATCCGTTCAGCTTATCTCGTGCGCAGTGGCGTAGCGTTACTACCGCGAATCCCCGCAGTTGCGGGGGGGCCCGAAGGCTCCGAGGCCCGAAAGAGCCTATCGCTATGGCCCCGGGCCGAAGTCCTGGGTGAGGGGGCCCTAACACAATTTTCGCGGGGGGGGCCATAATTTGTCGCTATACGCCACTGCTCGTGCGCAAACAAAAGTTAAGTTTTATGGGTGAAAAAATGCATTTGTACGCTCTTTTTCGTAAATAATTTTCAAAATGTATTTTTGTATAGTTTCAATATTATTAAGATAATTCTTATTTATACTTCCCCATCCTAGTATTCCATAATTTAAATAGGTTTGTACTAAAAAATAATAAAATATTTCTAATTCTTTTATATTTAAAAATTGTTTGATGTAATATATTTTTTTTTAGATTACCTTGTCGGACTTCCATTGTCATTATTTTGTTACATAACACAACGTTTCGGTTAGTTAGTATCTCTAACCCAGTGTTTTTCAACCTGTGGGTCGCGACGCCTCTGTAAGGGGGTCGCGAGAGGTCGAAAGAACTCAGTAAAAAAATCAATACATTTTAAAAAAGTAATTATATTAAGAAAAAGTTAACAGAATGATACTCGTTAGGTATGTTATTTTTACAAACACATTAACAAAAAATAAAATCTTCGAGTACTCGTTCATTTTAATGTGAAGGTTGTGCCTGAGTTTGTTCAATCAATTTCTCCCATCGTGTATCCGTTTTTGCAGCAAACCCAAATTTCAAATAATTATCGTCATAAAGACGTTTTTTCTTTTTTCCACTACTCCTGCTAGACGTTGATGGTTCTGACGATCTTTTCAGGAATTTATCCATTTTTAAATATAACGAGCAACTCAAATAAGTACGTAAAACAAGTTATTTCCGCTCTTCAACGACCAGCAGACGAAACGAGCATTTGCTTCGCGGTCTTACACTCAACTGGGGTGGCCACGGTCGACCACCCTATTTATAAGCCAGCGCATTCTAGCGAGAATCATCTCGAAACCTGTGGACCTTTCGAAAAGGGCCGTGGAAAGCGCGGGAGGCTACTAGCACTATCTGTTGTTAACACTCGGCCCTATCAATATGTTTGTATTTGTTTGTTAGTTATCAATTGGCCACGTATTCGATTTAAAATTATATGTTTTACGTACTTAATTATATATTTAAATCCGAATCCTAATAACGCATACATGAAAAAAAAGGGTCGGGGGGTCGCGAAATATTTTTTGATACTAGGGGGTCATGTCCTGAAAAAGGTTGAACAACACTGCTCTAACCGTATTCAAGTGTAAACTAAATTATAATTCTAAGGATACTGTCTTAAATACTATCCATGTGCAATGAAGCTTGATGACTCCGTCTATGTGGTTATAGGAGTGTGAAGTTGGAGCTGCTGGTTTTGGACAAGAAGAGGCTTCCAGATATTGGTGATATTCATACTTGGTTTACTAAATATATGGGTATTTTAATTTGATTCATGAAAGCTGCTTCTTTGAATTTCCGTTTTTTCCAGTGCTGTTCCGTGTCCAAAACCTTGGCTTCTGAGCACTGGATATTATGTTGGTTGGTCCACCCATGTTCCGCTATACCTGATCTCGAAGTTTCACCTCTTTGGGTATGCTTCAGATGTTCTTTAACTCGTACGAAAAGAGCTCTTTTTGTTTCTCCAATTTACGATTTGCCACACTCGCAAGGAATTTGATAGATACAATTTTTTGTGTTTTTATTACGGGGGGGTTTTACTTTTGTAAGAAAGCTTCTAAGCGTATTTCCGGATTTGGAGGATGTTTTGATATTCTAGTTTTTGGTTATCCTTCTATTTTTTTTAGAAATCCCCTTGACATAAGGTATTGTAAGAAATGCTTGCTCCCCTTTCGTTTCTGTATTAGTTTTTACTTCGCGATTTTTAAGACAGTAACCTTAGAATTATAATTTAGTAAGTAACCGAAACGTTGTGTTAAGTAACAAAGTAAAGACAATGGAAGGAAGTCCGACAAGGTAATTTTTTTAATATTACTTCATTGTCTACCACCTTCAAAAATATTTTTTTTAATTATCTGCAGATCATGACGGAACACATTAATAAGCACAACCTGACACGCCTTGAACCACACTTCTAGTATTTTTCATGCATTTCCGTTAATGTGTTTTTGTAACCAGTAAAATTTGTCTTTGAGACAGAGTCCTACATAAACATCATCAAATCGTCTGTGGGACGATTTCGGGCCCGAAGGGAACCCTAAATAAATATACAACAGCGGCATTTACTAAGAGAGGTTTAAATTTAGACCGGGTTTAAATTGAAAACTAACAAAATACGACATTTAACTTATAAACTATACACTATAGTCGCAATCCAGGATAAGAGATAGAAGTAGGTACTATTAAAACGCTATAAACTATGAATCAATTAACTTTCATAATGTCTTTATTCCAAACTAACTTTTACAGTTTTCATTACATGGAAAGTGACAACATAATATAGAAAATAATAACCATTAAAAAAAATAACAATAAAAAAAATGGAAGTTAAAACAATTTAATTCATTAATAAAATCAATTAAAAAAAAATATTATAAATAATTTATTTCAGTAAATATACAGTGTGTGTATAAAGTCTGGAAACGGCTTAATAACATCACAATTTACTGGCCGATTTAAACCAAATTTGGTACAGTTGTGTAAGAGGATCTAACGCACCGAATGACGATATTGGCGTTGTTGCCAGCTTTTTAGTTTGTCTGGAATTCGAACGAATTTTATATTTTTAAGTATAACACCCAGTATATTTTTACATTTTTAAATTCCACATAAAATTATAATTATTTTTTATTAAATGCATTATTAGTCTATACTTCATAGTTTCCGAGATATTGACTCTCGAAAAGTGACATTTTTGAACTTTGACAGCTTATAACTTTCTAACAGTACGTCTTAGAGCAAAACGGCTTACATGTCCCTATCTTCAATTTTTATTATCGTCCCAAAAAAATCAACTTCCAGTTAAACCGGAACAACTATATTTCCTGCTTTCGAGTTACATCCGGTTTAACCGGAAGTTGATTTTTTTGGGAAGATAATAAAAATTGAAGATAGGGACATGTAAGCCGTTTTGCTCTAAGACGTACTGTTAGAAAGTTATAAGCTATCAAAGTTCAAAAATGTCACTTTTCGAGAGTCAATATCTCGGAAACTATGAAGTATAGATTAATAATGCATTTAATAAAAAATAATTATAATTTTATGTGGAATTTAAAAATGTAAAAATATACTGGGTGTTATACTTAAAAATATAAAATTCGTTCGAATTCCAGACAAACTAAAAAGCTGGCAACAACGCCAATATCGTCATTCGGTGCGTTAGATCCTCTTACACAACTGTACCAAATTTGGTTTAAATCGGCCAGTAAATTGTGATGTTATTAAGCCGTTTCCAGACTTTATACACACACTGTATCTTTACTTGTTTTTTAAAAGTTGCCAATTTTTTAATTTTTCTGATATTTTTTGGAAGATTGTTATATTTTATTATTCCGTCATATAAAAGCGATTTTTTTTCGAAATTACTTTTTACTGGTATAGTTTAATAATTTATACAACGTCTGGTGTGTGTGGAAATACAGCGTGTATCAGCCAAATGGAATAAATTCGATAGGTAGTAAATATATGGGGGCATGTCCAAAAAAACGCTAGGACACGTCGATTGGTATTCCTAGTTGCGCATTTTTTTCAATAAAAACTTTTTATACATGTAACAGGGCCAATACCAACTTTCTTATTTTAAATTCAACACCCTGTATATTATTCAATTTTTGAATTCTTTAGAAAATTTTAGACATATTTCATGTACAATATCCTATACCTATCTTCAACTGTTTCGGAAATATTAAGTGTTTTCAGATTTATTGCAAAAACTAACAACACACTCAAAAACTAATAAGTAATACTGTTTATTTCTTAATAATGTAAAAAACAAAAATGCTCTCCACGAACGTCTTGGCAACATCTCAACATCCTAATCTTAAATAGAAATTTCTTCTAATGTTACTGAACATCTCAGGCGTGACCGATCTAATCGCAAGCGTTATTCGTCTTCTTAAGTAAGCTAAGTCGAGGGGTTTAGTTTTAAATACAATATTTTTGACATAACTGCATAAGAAGAAGTCTAATGGCGTCAGATCAGGGGATCGTGCTGGCCATTCCATCGATCCAAGCCTCCCTATTCACCGATTTGCTGGTTAGGTTGTGGGATTGCTGGATCAGAATATAAGTTTTGTCAAAGTTGGCAAGACATTATTTTGGAGCAGTGCTAAATAATTGTCGCCATTTAAATTGCCAATAATGAAAAATTGACCTATTATATGATCTCCAACTATTCCTGCCCAAACATTAACCTTTTCAAGATATTGCGTAATTGCGTATGTTCTTCTCTAATCCAGTGAGAATTTTCCATAAACCAATAGCGGCAATTCAGACGATTAGCATGACCGTGAAGTGTAAGGGCGCACTCATCAGAAAATAAAACATGTTCTAATTGGTGCTCCTATTAAAATCGTCTTCCATGAGCTCATGAGTAGGTATCATTTTATAACAACCCCATGTATTTATTATCAAATTTATTCCATTTGGCTGTATAAGCATGGAAGCTTATAGATTTCATTATTGCTTTGAACCATACTAGCTACAAAACTATTCTATATACTCTATAATGTAGTAATTTAAAAACAGCAATCTATTTGCATACAACTTTTTATCCTTTTCGATTTGTTGCCGAGTCAATACAAAGTCACGGCCATTTCGTTCTGAGCGATTCGTCAGGAAATTCAATTAGGCATATTAAATCTCGGGAAGTGGAGTCTTAACGAATTCCGGTCTTAACCAAAGTATCCAGACTATTCCAGACGCTGCTGATTGGGATTTGGCAATAGACGTTTTAAATTGTAATGAAGTTTTCTTTTAAATTGGATGGTATGCCAGCAGTGGCGCTCTACCATAAGCTTATTTGGTTAATGACCTTTCTCAATTATTCTCTACTTATGTATTTTAATCTTTATTAAGTTTAAAATTCAGTTTTGTTAGCCAAACTTGGTCTGTTTCGGTATTATTAATATTACCTCTTAAATATAGACCTCGTATTTTACGAGAATTTTATTCATAACCACGCTCTGCCAAGTAAATTAGGATATTTTATTAAGAAAATTATACAGTATTGGGATAAGGGGAAATACACACAAACTACTTCAAAGTTATTTAAGCTATCGTAAACAATTTGTTCAAATTGAGGAAAGAAAAAGTTCGGAAAAAGAAATAATATGTGGAGTTCCACAAGAATCAATATTAGGTCCGTTATTATTCTTAATTTACGTTAATTTCATTACCAAATTGAACTTAAAGGGCAATATAAAGCTATTTGCAGATGATACAACAATTATTTATTTTGCTGAAACTCTTGCAGAAATGTATTTTGATATTAATAATGATTTAAAAATACTTCTATCTTGGCTCCAATCAAATAAACTTACGTTAAATTTTACAAAATCTTCTTTTATGTTTATAACTAAAAATAAAACAAATTCCATCATTAATCCCTTAACTTTTAATAAAGAAAATATTCAATATTCAAAAACGACAAAAAATTTATGATTAGTTTTAGACGAAAATTTAAATTGGAAATGCCATATCCAGTATATTATCAACTGGATATCTTCTTTGGTATCTGTTTTGTACAGAGCTAGATATTTCATCCCTTTGAAATACTTAAAAAATATATATTTTTCATTAATATATTCAAAATTACAATACCTAGCTTCTGCATGGGGATCTGCTTGTTTATCAAACTTAAAACCATTACAAAAATTGCAAAATAAAGGTATTAAATATATACACAAATTACCACATTTAGGACCAACTGTTAATATATATAGACCGAAACGGTATTTACACGTTCAAAACATTTATTAATTAAAAATTTGTATTCTAATTCACTCTATTATTTTAAAACAAAAAAAAATCGAACATAACACTTCAGGAGAATAAGACATTACATGATCATAACACCAGACGTTGTATAAATTATCAAACTATACCAGTAAAAAGTAATTTCGGACAAAAATCTCTTTTATATGACGGAATAATAAAATATAACAATCTTCCAAAAAATATCAGAAAACTTAAAAAATTGCCAACTTTTAAAAAACAATTAAAGAGATATTTACTAAATTCAATTATTTATACTATTTTTTTTAAATTGATTTTATTAATGAATTAAATTGGATTAACTTCGATTTTGTTTTATTGTTATTTTTTTAATGGTTATTAAGTTAGTTTGGAATAAAGACATTTTACTATTTGAAAGTTAAACTACACGTAATGGTACTGGGACGATCTCACAGTATATTCGGTTCAAGTGAGCCGTGAGCACGGCTCTCTGTTTCCTATTTCCGCCAGACTGGCCATTGGAAATGCCATGTGAATTTCGGGGCTCTGATATGTTATCAACATTGTATTAGACTTTTTTAACGTCCTTGTATAATGGACTATCAAACCAAATTTTCCTATTTTCTAATAAGCCAACAAATCCCTTCGTAAAATTCTTCAAAATTAAATACGGATACCCTAATGAAACCAGCAGAAATTAGTATATTAAAGTACACGTTTCATAAGAAGCGGTTTTAGCGCACGCGTCTATTTTAAAAAGTTTTTTTATTGACACGTGCGCTAAAACGCCTTATGAAACATGTGCTTTATAAATTTTTTCTATTTCACCTTTTATAATCAAGAAAAATACATTTTAAAAAGAAAATAAATCCTTCAAATTTTGTAAATTTTTATGTTGGTAATACTATTTTTATCATAGTAGCCTTTGGACAACAAAAATTATTTTGCAAACTGTCATTTTTTGATTTATTGACACATTTTTACCACGAGATTATAAAGTTATTTTAGCGATATGAGATTTGAAATTGGACGGAATACGTTGTGTGATCCTTATACATTCGGTACATATACAGAGCGTTCGGAAATTCTGGCGATTTTACTACTTTTTTTCGAATTTCAAAAGACGTGATTTTACGTCAAGGCATTGCAATTTAGTATAGGGAAGATGGAAAATTCAAACAAAGTTGAAGTTAAAATCGACATTGAAAGGTTAGTAAATTGAATTTTGGATAGGATTTGGCAGAAAATGATAGCTTGAAGCATCTACAAAAGATTGATTTATAGATTTATGCAACCAACATACATGACTGTTATCCACACAGAATAAAAAGTAGGTTATCAAGCTATTTTTCCTCTGCGAAAAATGGGTTTTCTCGTAAATCACAAAGGCCGCGCAAGTCAATGAAATAAAACATTTAAATGTTACCAACATCAAATAAAGAAAAAACGCGTATCGAAATAGCTTCATTACGATACGCAAATACGTATCGTACTGAGCTTATTATGAACGTGAAATAGAAAAAATAAGTTTAGATTACTATTATTACCCACCTCTCTTTCACCGGATTCCCACTAATGAATAAGGTGCAAATACCTGGCAGAGATAATGGACCGTTAAATTAACTTCTTTCCGGCAAAGTTAATATGCCAAATCAGTGGCGACATCTCCAGCAAACGTTTATTCCGAATGTTTCTCCACTGACTAGTTGATGCGGGGGTTATGGTACTTGAAACTTGCTTTATTATTAACAGAATGTTCCTTAGGGAAACCCCTTTGTATCTTTTAGTACAGTGACGAAGCGTATCTTACGAGGTATACCTAAGCGTAGCTGAATTGTATTAAAATTTTTCTTGAAAACATCGTTTATAAATATTATTAAATTAATTTTAAAATTTGAATACTAGAAACTTTCACACATTAAGAAAACTTGGTCGTTTTCAATATGCTTAAGGCAGATTAATAAATTTTTTTTATATATATACTGGGTGTCCGGAAATGATGAGGAAAAAATTTAAGGGATAATTCTAGACCGAAAATAAATGCTATCTCTTCCTATAACATTTTTTATTTGCAGTTTTAAAATACATAAGTTACTAGAACAATAAATTAAACATTCAAATCAAAGGTTCAAAGTGACGTTCTTCCTCTTCAATGCATAAATTAAATCTTCTTAAAAAATTCCGACGAACTTCATGGAATATTCCTTCCTTTGCTATTTAAGGTTGAAAATAAATTAAAATGATTTCGTATTCATCACATGCAAGCAATGTTATTTTAGCGTATTTCTCGAAAACGGTTAGATTTATCGAAACAAAAGTAGTATACATTTTTTACGTCAAATAGTTAGGAAAATAAAAATATTCCGTCAAAATGCGCATACAGTGTAGGACAAAAAAGTTGGGACCATTCAAATTAAAGTATAGGTTCCTATGTGGCGCCCTCTACAAAATGCGAAAAAACTGTGGGCAAATTTGTATTTCTCATCCCGAAAAAGCCCCATATACGAGATTTCGTCAAAATATTATGAGCGTGGCAAAAGGTATTGCAAAAAAACTGCAAATAAAATTTAACTTTAACACCCTGTAACTCCTTTAATAATCAATTTTCGAAAAAATGTTATAGAAAGAGATAGCATTTATTTTCGGTCTAGAATTATCCCCTAATTTTTTTGCGCATCATTTCCGGACACCTTGTATAAAGTATACAGGTTGGAATTTTTAACTGGAATAAATCCGTATTAAGAAGCCTCTTTATTTGCTGAAAAAATAGAGAACTACGGTTGCGTTTATACGTCATAATGTCGAGAATGAATTTTACTTCAGCTTAGGGGTTTGTCAAGAAAAAAATGGGCAACATTTCCAACAATTTTTACAATAAAACTTAATAAAAAAATTGTGTCTACATTACCGAAATACAAAAGTAAATAGTGGGTAGTATTCCCTTTTTTCTGCCTTTTCCAACGAGCTATCACAATAGATACCTTCACATTTGAAAAAAAAGTTAGGGGCAGTTTCCAGCCCCTAAAGGAGGGGTAGATTTCATGAAGTCACGAAGAAAGTATGCAACTAAACATAGGCGCAGTCGTAGTTTTGTATTTTTTCAGCAAATAAAGAGGCTTTCTAATACTGAATTTATTCTAGTTAAAAATTCCACCCTGTATAATAAAAGTGTTAATAAATTTCTACCGTGCGAGCATAAATTATTTGCATCAAAGAGGGCCTTGCATCTAAGGACGTAATGCCTAGCCGTAGAGCTTAATACCTGTTGGGTGTCAGTATATAACTACCGGATATTAATAAACAATCAGTTATTCCGTCATCTTTGGCAGTCGTTACAAGTAATTTGATTCATCGCTAATTTTTCCAATTTCTTGAACAATTCACACAATGGGCTTTACGCAACAGCACAAAACATTCATGGTTGAAGCGTTTTTTCGAAACGGGGTTAGAGTAAATGGTGAGTGTCAATACAATCCGGGTTTGTGCATGGACGATTTTCACGAACATGTTCCCAACGTTGCTTTTATTGCTGGGGATTTTTATCATTGCCTGAAAAGAACCGTTGCTGTGTTTAGGGAAACAGGTTCTATACAACACAAAAAAGGAGCAGGAAGACCATCTGTAAGAACAGAAGAACTTGTTGCAAACGTTCGTGAAATAATGCAAAATACGCCAACAAATTGTATAAGACGCCTGTCCCTAGAAGTGGGAAGATCTTATGGAACATGCAGGACTATTCTTAAGAAGCAGCTAAATTCATTTCCTTATAAAGTGCAAGTATTCCAAGAAATACAATCCGCAGATTTTTAAGACGCAGGAATTACTTTCAATGGTTTACCCAAAATTTATTGGAAAGAAATGATTTATTAGACCTGACATTTTTTTCGGATGAAGCCTGGTTCCACCTCTTCGGTTTTGTGAATTCTAAGAATACACGCATGTGGAGTAGTGAAAATCCCCTTTTTTGCAATTTATGTAATTATTTTGCTTTTTCTCTCTGTATATTCTTACTTTGTTAATTTTATAAACAACAAAAATAAATTTGTATTTGTCTACTCATTAGTTTGGCATATCATGTCATAATATGAATTTGACAAAATTTTAACCTAGATTTGGTTAGATATATCGTCCCCATATCATTGTGATCTAAACCAAGCCCTGCGTTTTTTAATCCAAACCCACTTTGATGCAAATAATTTTTGCTCGCACTGTATCTGCTATGGTTTAAACTTTTAAACTAACAAACCCCTTTTAACATAAGGTAGATATTTAAATTTAAACTTAACTTTAACCGCAGTCTGCATATCAAGCGAGACTTAAACGGCACCTAAGCAAACTGACGTAAGTAACAAATAATAGATAATAGGGCCGAAGTATTCTGGGGTCTCCTTATATCAAAATAGGATAATTGGGAAACGTGTTTTCCCCGACGCCTTTGGGATTAGTACATAGTCAAGTTTAAGGATAGACGGGAGGACTGTATGGGTATACTATAGTTACCCAAGAAAATAATATATTTATACTTGTACTGTGCGAGCAGAAATTATTTGCATCAAAGAGGGCTTGGATTAAAAAACGTAGGGCTTGGTTTGGATCACACGATATATCTAACAAAATCTTGGTTAAAATTTTGTCAAATTCATATTATGACATGATAATATGCCAAACTAATAAGTAATAAAATAAGTAGACAAATACAAATTTATTTTTGTTGTTTACAAAATGAATAAAGTAAGAATATACAGAAAGAAAAATTGTATTTCTTGGAAAGCTTGCACTTTATAAGGTAATAAATTTAGCTGCTTCTTAAGAATAGTCCTGCATCCTGCATGTTCCATAATATCTTTCCACTTCTTGTGACAGGCGTCTTATACAATTTGTTGGCGTATTTTGCATTATTTCACGAACGTTTGCAACAAGTTCTTCTGTTCTTACAGATGGTCTTCCTGCTACTTTTTGTGTTGCATAGAACCTGTTTCCCTAAACACAGCCACGGTTCTTTTCAGGCAATGATAAAAATCCCCAGCAATACAAGCAACGTTAGGAAAATGTTCGTGAAAATCGTCCATGCACAAACCCGGACTGTATTGCCACTTACCATTTACTCTAACCCCGTTTCGGGTTTGTACGCTTCAACCGTGAATGTTTTGTGCTGTTCCGTAAAGCCCATTGTGTGGATTGTTCAAGAAATTGGAAAATTAGCGATGAATCAAATTACTTCTAACGACTGTCATGCAAAGATGACGGAATATCTGATTTATTGTTAATTCAGGTAGTTAGTTACTGACACCCAACAGGTATTAAGCTCTACGGCTAAGCATTACGTCCTTAGATGCAAGGTCCCCTTTGATGCAAATAATTTTTGCTCGCACGGTACTTGTATGAGGTATATTTTATTTTATCTTCAGCAAGATACTAAATATTTATTGCTTTTTAAATATTTTTTTCGAAGGTGAGAAAATATAAGGAAAAAGAGTTACCATTTCCTTTTATCCAAAAATCGGCTATTTATTCGTCTTTGAAGTACAATTAGGTACCAATAGTTTTAAGTTAAAATAGTATTAATTTATAAATAATAAGCAAATATGTATAGTATATACAGCGTGTCCACGGTTAGAGTTTGGAAGAGGAAGAACTTTTTTATTAGTAGGTATAGAATAATTCTTTACAAAAACGCCTCCTTGTGCTGTAACTACAATTTTAAATATCACATTCGCGATTACTATACCTACAGTGTTCGTCAGAAACAACATTTTTAGTTTTTTGGATTTCTTTTAAAATAAATTTACGTAAAAACAAACAACTATAGTAGCTTTCTTACTTCGAATATGATTTTATATCTGGCCCAGTAACGATTTTGTTTAAAGAAAACCATTTTTTATTTGCCTACTTACCCATTATTACAGTCAGATTTCTTCAATTCATTTAGTAATAAATTATAAAACTTTTATTCAAACGTGGTACCACCGAGTTAGCGCATAGTTCAAATCAACATCTGAATTCCCGATAACAGTTCCTAACTTGTTGTATTGGGAAATTTGCAATAACTACTCTTATTTTTTCTTTCAAGAGATCTTAAGTTATTATTGAAATTGGTTTTATACACATGTGGCTTCAGATATCCCCATAAATGAAAGTCAATAAGTATTGTGAGATCGGGACTCCGTGCCAACTGATTTGGATCATAGGTACCTTACAATCCATTTGTTTCCAAAGTGATGATTTAGCCAATTATTAAAAAGGAATTTTAAATTAGTATTGAAAAAAAATCCAAAAAACAAAAACTGTCATTTCTGGCGAACCCTGTTTAGTAATCCCAAATCTAATAGTTGAAATTGTAGTTTCAACACTAGCAAAATTCACATTTAGTAAATCAAGGAATTGACAAAAAAAAGCTCCAAAAAACTAAATTTAGTTTAACATTTGCTTTTATTAATGTATAAATTCAACCTTTTTTAACGTAAAACTGTAGGTAATTCTACTTTAAAGCTGTCACTAGTTTTTGTTCTTAAGAGAAAAAAGCCATGCTAAAAGATCATATACCAGAGTTAACATAATATAGATTTTGCAATCAGACACAGAATAATTCTACATTTTTCCGATTAACTCTCTTAATTCCTTAAAAAAAAAATTTTGTAACTTTTTTCGATCACTATTTTTGTATTGTATTCTAACTTTCAAAATGTCTTTATTCCAAACTAACCTTCACAGTTCATTACATGGAAAGTGACAACAATAACATAAAAATAATAACCATTAAAAAAAAATAACAATAAAAAAATGGAAGTTAATCCAATTTAATTCATTAATAAAATCAATTTAAAAAAAATAGTATAAATATTAATAATATAATAATTAAATATCACTTTATTAATTGATTTTTAAAACTTGCCATTTTATATTGTTATATTTTATTATTCCGTCATTTAAAAGCGATTTTTTCCCGAAATTACTTTTTTCTACTGACGTTTTATAATAACCTCTTTTCGATTGTCATTATGGTTTTTTAATAACGTCCTTTTAAGCGCAGCGTGCTTAAAAAACTTTTAAGCACGTTACCAGGAGCAACGTGCTTAAAAGTAACGCAGGTAATTATTTACAATTAAAACGTAACCACAGACTAGGTATAATTTTATATTTTTTGGCAAGTGTCAATGAAACATAGGTAATAAAATGTTAGTAAAATTAAGTTTTTTATTATAAAACCTCAGTAGAAAAAATATTGTATACAATTCATTATGAAACAAGGTCTTTTAGCCACTTTGACGTGTTGTCCAACTCGGCTTTGCCTCGTTGGACAATTCCACGTCGCGTGCCTAAAAGACACTCATTTCGCAACTTATTGTATAAATAGCTATTTTCTACTGACGTTTTATAATAACCTCTTTTCGATTGTCATTATGGTTTTTTAATAACCTCCTTTTAAGCGCAGCGTGCTTAAAAAACTTTTAAGCACGTTACCAGGAGCAACGTGCTTAAAAGTAACGCAGGTAATTATTTACAATTAAAACGTAACTACAGACTAGGTATAATTTAATATTTTTTGGCAAGTGTCCATGAAACATAGGTAATAAAATGTTAGTAAAATTAAGTTTTTTATTATAAAACCTCAGTAGAAAAAATATTGTATACAATTCGATACGAAACAATGTCTTTTAGTCACTTTGACGTGTTGTCCAACTCGGCTTTGCCTCGTTGGACAATTTCACGTCGCGTGCCTAAAAGACACTCATTTCGCAACTTATTGTATAAATAGCTATTTACTGGCATATAGTTTGATAATTTATACAACGTCTGGTGTTATGATCATGTAATGTCTTATTCTCCTGAAGTGTTATGTTTGATTTTTTTTCTTTTAAAATAATATAGTGTATTAGAATACAAATTTTTAATTTATAAATGTTTTGAACGTGTAAATACCCTTTCGGTCTATATAGATTAACAGTTGGTTCTAAATGTGGTAATTTGCGTATACACTTAATAACTTTATTTTGCAACTTTTGTAATGGTTTTAAGTTGGATAAACAAGCAGATCCCCATACAGAAGCTAAGTATTGTAGTTTCAAATATATTAATGAAAAATATACATATATTTTTTAAGTATTTCAAAGGAATGAAATATCTAGCTCTGTACAATACTACTAGTAAAACCCGCGCATAAGATTTAAACTGCGTTTTGTGCACGTCGGTATTGCAGTTACCAAGCTTTTAAGTATGCACGGCGGCTCTTATTTGCCTGAGAGCTTGTCTTCTTTCCAAAGCTTTTAATTTTTATGCACCAAGCATCCTAGACGATACTGTTTCCGAGCTACGCTTCTGGTGAAATCCCCCAGGAGTCACATCCCCTTACAGCTAGAAAATGCTCTTCGGCATTCTGATGTCAATGAATTATTAATATGGCCGTCGTGTATTCTGCTAGTATAGCGCATTTTACCTAAATATTCCATATTATGTACGCCGTCGGCTTTTCAACGTTATTTTAAACGTGCAGTTTTCGGTGTCCGTTTTGAAGTTTATGCAAGTTTGGTAAGCTTTAGGAAAATGTAGTTTTCTCGAAACTTTAAAATGTGAAGTTTTCTTTTTAAGTGGTCAGTACTGAGCTCTTTTAACACGCTTTTATTAGCTTTACCTGTATGTTTGTTTGTTTGTCCGTAACCAACTTCTTTGAACCCGATTTTGACCAATTTTAAACGGTCATATTTAATTTTTTCCATTTCACGTTCATAATAAGCTCAGTACGATACGCATTTGCGTATCGTAATGAAGCTATTTCGATACGCGTTTTTTTTTTATTTGATGTTGGTAACATTTAAATGTTTTATTTCATTGACTTGCGCGGCCTTTGTGATTTACGAGAAAACCCATTTTTCGTAGAGGAAAAATAGCTTCATAACTTACTTTTTTTATTCTGTGTGGATAACAGTCATGTAAGTTGGTTGCATAAATCTATAAATCAATCTTTTGTAGATGCTTCAAGCTATCATTTTCTGCCAAATTCTATCCAAAATTCAATCTACTAACCTTCCAATGTCGATTTTAACTTCAACTTTATTTGAATTTTCCATCTTCCCTATACTAAATTGCAATGCAGTGACGTAAAATCACGTCTTGAAGTTCGAAAAAAAGTAGCAAAATCTCCCGAATTTCCGAACGCTCTGTATATGTACCGAATGTACAAGGATCACACAACGTATTCCGTCCAATTTCAAATCTCATATCGCTAAAATAACTTTAGAATCTCGTGGTGAAAATGGGTCAATAAATCAAAGAATGACAGTTCGCAAAATAATTTTTGTTGTCCAGAGGCCACTATGATAAAAAATAGTATTACCAACATAAAATTTACACATAAAAATTTACAAAATTTAAAGGATTTATTTTCTTTTTAAAATGTATTTTTCTTGATTATAAAAGGTGAAATAGAAAAAAATTTATAAAGCACATGTTTCATAAGGCGTTTTAGCGCACGTGTCAATAAAAAAACTCGCCACTTTGTGGCTCGTTTTTTCAAAATAGACGCATGCGCTAAAACCGCTTCTTATGAAACGTGTACTTTAATATACTATTAAATTTTGTAGACTTATCAAGAACCGCTAACAATACAATAATCTATACGCAAAAAATTCTCCTGTAAGATTTTGACAGCTGTCAGGTATAAAACGAAGAAGCGATTTTGACGAAACAAATTATGGGGTCGTATAGTAAGGCTGGATCCACATACATCCGTGATACGCATCCGTAGTGTACCACATGATTAATATGAACCAATGAAATTTTATTCCCTAAAATTTCATTGGTTCATATTAATCATGTGGTACAGAACGGATGCGTATCACGGATGTATGTGGATCCAGCCTAAGTATTCGATGCAGAGACTTAATAAGCAAAAAATTCTCCTGTCAAAATTTGACAGCTGTCAATATGTCAAATCGTTTAAAAAAGTTATATTAATGAAAAAAACTATAAGGTGGTATGTATATTGACGGTGGAAAGTTGAAAAAAATACGCAAAAAATTCTCCTGTCAAATTTTGACAGCTGTCAGGTATAAAACGAAGAAGCGATTTTGACGAAACAAATTATGGGGTCGTATAGTATTCGATGCGGAGACTTCGAGAAAAATAAGCAAAAAATTCTCCTGTCAAAATTTGACAGCTGTCAATATGGCAAATCGTTTAAAAAACATTATATTAATGAAAAAACTATAAGGTCGTATGTATATTGACGGTGGAAAGTTGAAAAAAATACGCTCAAAATTTGACACCTGTCAATATGTCAGAATTATTACAATAACCGATAGTAATGAAACAAACGTGGGGTCGTATAGATATTGTCGCTAAGAATAGAGAAAAAAAAAATTGTACCCATCAAAATAAAATTTTAGCAAATTTTTTTTTAAATTTTGAAAATTTTTGTCGTTTGTTCGGGTTTGTATGTATGTTTGTTTGTAACCGACTTCTTTGAACCCGATTTTGACCCATGGTCAGATTTAGACTTATCACGAACCGCTGAGAATACAATAATCTACTAATCTAGCTCAATCTACTTAAAAAAAAAATTCTTAACAATAACTCAAACTTAAAAATGAAAAATAAATATAGTTTAAAAAACTAAAAAACACGCTTTAAAAATTAATCTTTAAAAATTAATCAAACTAAAAAGCGGAAAATAAATATAGTTTAAAATAATTCTTGAAATTCTTAATAAGTATAGGCAGAAAATAATAATGAACGATAAACATTAGTATTATTGTGAAAAAAGCGTAGGTCGCTTTGTGCTATATTTTTCGTATATCGAGCACCCCACGCTTTTTTCACAATAATACTAATGTTTATCGTTCATTATTATTTTCTACTTATATTAAGAATTTCAAGAATTATTTTAAACTATATTAATTTATTATCCGCTTTTTAGTTTGATTAATTTTTAAAGCGTGTTTTTTTAGTTTTTTTAAACTATATTTATTTTATATTTAATATTATAAGCCCGTATCATAAATAGACCAGTGCTGAAGCCTTTGAAAATGGTAAAAAGTGAAAAAAAATAATAGTAGGATGAAACCCATTCGAAAAGGAAGAGAATAGAACAAAAATGAAAGGAAAAATAAATTACGGGCGATCCGAGGTCGGGAAGGGGGGAGGGGAGGACAATTTTCACGTCAAAGTATCTGCTTTTTTAAAAAAGTCGGTGGGCTTTTTGTTCGTTGAAATCTCTACTTTCTGATGGTGTTAAAAAAAAAATACATTACTATGGTAAATGTTCTCAAAAAAATGCAAAGAAACGAAAAAAACTCTAATCCGAAATTTTTTTTTAGATCAATATGTACAATTTTGAGCTATTTATTAAAATTTATACTATTTTTTATCAATGTAACATGGAATCTTACGTTTTTCGAGTAATTAAAGTATAAATTTTAATAAATAGTTCAAAATTGTACATATTGATCTAAAAAAAAATCAGGTTCGAGTTTTTTTCGTTTCTTTGCATTTTTTTGAGAACATTTACCATAGTAATGTATATTTTTTTTAACACCATCAGAAAGTACAACGAACAAAAAGCCCACCGACTTTTTTAAAAAAGCAAATATTTTGACATGAGAATTTTCGATTGAAAATTAGGGTGTTTTTTCGATATTAAGTCAAAATAAGGTTAAAAAATAAATATTTTAAATCAAGAAAAATTACAGTGTGTTTAGGACATAAAAAGGTAAGTTTTCACCAAATTTCGTGGATAAAAAAAAAATTTTGTAAAAGATAAAAATAAAAAACTAAAAACTTGGTTATTTCAATTTTTCACATACATTTTGAGGTTATATGCAAAAAGTGTAAAACAAAAGTTCTAGATCTTTCTATTACCTACAATTTTGTAATTTAACGTTTTTCCATATCACTTGTAGTTTTACCGGAAATCGAGATAAATCGTTTTCTACCCTTAAAACCCCCCCTCCCCCTCTTCCCGACCTCGGATCGCCCGTAATTTATTTTTCCTTTCATTTTTGTTCTATTCTCTTCCTTTTCCAATGGGTTTCATCCTACTATTATTTTTTTTGGTTTCAAAAATTATCGACCCTGGTCTAAAACTGTAAAGTTACGTTTAGCAGATTTTTCTCGATAAAATATTTCATACAGTTGTTTCTATCGTTTTTGTATATATCGGCTACAATCCCATAAAATATGATAAACAATTTTATTTAATACGAACATCAAGCACAATTTTCCTGCATATGACAGGCCGCAGATTTTTTTATATGATATAACTTGTCCTAAACAATTATTATATTTGTGTGTAATATTTTGGAAACAGTTTTCTAATTATCAATCGCGGCTCTGCGTTGGAACGTAGTAGCTTTGCAAGAGAATTTTCTAAATAACTTTTGATTGACTTGTTATAAAATAATAATATTTTTTGTGCGAGTCCATGATTCAAGGACCTTCAAAAAAGTGTTATAAAAGTTTCATGTAAAACTAACAGGGGAGCCAATATTTGTGGGTATTTTTCGAATCGATAAACGTCATCATTTATTTTGTAAACCTAACATGATAATTAAAGTGAGGATTCGATTAATAGACGACATTTAATAAACGTGTAGGTATGGTATAAAAAGCAGTCAAAGAAGAGATAGATCGAACAGCTAAACAACTTACGCAAAGCAGATTATGGACAGGGCTTACAACTTGTAGCATCTCCAGGCAATTGTGGCCCCCTACTTGATAACAGGAGAACCACAGCGCTATTACAACACAGTCGGAAGGACCTAAGAAACATCACTGCCGTAGTCACCGTATGCAAATACCAACTAACGACTTCTGTAGAAGTTGTAGAGATGCAGAAGAAGAGGAAAGTATTCAGCATTTCTTGTGTGAATGCCCCGGCCCCGCTAGAAGAAGGTTCAATGCCATGGGCGAACCATTTTTTAATGATCTGGAGGCAGTGAGCAGCCTGCAACTGGGTCGACTTACTAACTTTATTACCAGCAGCGGCTGGTTTGAATGAGTTGTCAAGATTCTTCTACGATCGCGTTGACCATGAGGAAGCTGATGCAAATAGGTTCCGCGGAACATGTGTGGTACCACAACGGTCCTTATAGGACCACGTGTGACTGTTTGGACAATGCCAGCGGTCTGCCACTTTAACCTAATCTAACCTATGGCATAAAATTACTCTTCCATGGATCAACCTTAAATGATCAGATAGTGGTGCTTCTCCGTTTACACGAGAGACACTATAAGAGTTTCCCTCAAAGAGATCCCCTTTAAGAAGTAAACAGCCAAAAATGTTAGCAAGAACGTCGTAAACTTAACTAAATCCTGGATAAAACTAAAGCTATAAAACGTTATAGTATTTTCTCGTTTATGGTAATTTTAAAATCCAGCTGGGTTTAAAACAAAAGTATAGTTTAATTATAAAGTTTTCGTAATTGCTACCGTTACTACCACTACTATCACTGCGGTTATTTTTATAATTACGTAACGATTTGGTTGGTATTTTTATGAGTTTTGCAAAACTTTAATTAGAAAATTGTTTAGTTTATTTTATGTATTCTTTTTATACAGCCTCTCAAAGTTTTTAAAATAATTATGCTTATTAAGGCTTATTATTTTTATCGCATCCATCCTGGTCGCGTTTCGCCATATTATGCCTCATCAGTAAATATAGGATCCGAAAAACGAAAGAAAAACCTTGAATTAATTACGATATTATATTATGCCCTTTTAGGTTCGCGCCGTTGCCTTTACATTTGAATCATGGTTTTAGGGTTACAAAAGTATACAAAAATATACTTTTACGATATTAAAAGTAAGAAGGACCCCTTTTGAGTATTCAAGGCACAAAACGACAACGCTGGTTGCCTGCACGGGGCGAAACAGAATGCACGCAAGTGCAACAATAGGTCAGCTACTGGCGTCAGACTTTTAAAACCACGTGTCCGCCTTGTTTAAATGGATCTCTGTATAATAAATTTCGTCAAGAACTATAAACATTTAAGAAAAACGGTTCATTTTTTCTTTTGGTCCTTTTTTCTATTCTCTTTCGGGAACGTGTCCCGATTTTTCCCTGGCCACCTTGCAATATCGGTAATAAAGATAGCTTTTTTATTGAGGGATTCTAACTGAATTATTTTTAAAGTTTATCGCAAAACCTAATCAAGATCTTAATATTTTGCGAGATTTCTCGTTCTCGCATAATTGTGTCTCGTCTTACAAGATTCTCGCAGAAAATACACGAGAGTAAAACACTTAAAAGACAGTAGGGGAAGGTTGCCTATATTGAACCGCTACCTAAATAGGACTACAGTACATTTCTCCGAAACTAAACAAGTGCCATATCATCTGGCAGCACTGTAACATACTTCCACCTAGAACCGTTGATCGGCAAAAAACTCAACTAGTTGGCCGTTAGTGCTTGTCGTATACAGAGCAAAATGTAATTTACACAATTTTAATGTCATATTTTTAGGATTTTCCTAAGAATTTACCTTAGAACCATAAAACTCTAAGCAAAATCTTTTTTCCGGAAGTTTTCAAGTAAGTTTTTCTCTTTCTATTTCTCCTATTACCATATCTTATTTCTTTTTTCTTGTTTCTTTCCTGTGTGGTTTTGTAAAACACGTGGTAGTTGGTTAAATTGGTCTACTGGGTAATTGGCAAAATTGAAGCGGTCCAATTTAGGCAATTTTTCCAAATTATGCAAAAATAATTTTTCTCTTTAAATAAGTTAATGTCATGAACTAACACCATGTCAATATTGTTAAAATCTTTTTTCTTTGAGTTTAAAAATGAAACTATGACTGGTCCAATATAGGAAACTAATAGGTACTTTTTTGCATTAGGATGTCTTCTACCGAAATTTTGATTGTAAATTTGATGTTTTTTTGAAATATAAGTATAAAACTTCCTGTACCAACAATTTTATTTATTATTTATTTATTTAACACATGCTTCCGATTTAAATCATGTGGTCCAATTTTGGAACCCCCAGGTGCAATTTAGGCAACCGGTTTCCTATATTGAACCACTTGCAGAGGTTTTTTTATAGCCTGGTATATCATAGATACTTTGAAATAAAATTCTGCAAAAAATCCTGCAGTTGAACAACATATTAAAGTATACTAAGGTATAGCTTCAAGATCGATTTTGCGTTATTATCAGGATCTATGATAAGAAATCTGGAAATTGGTCCAATATGGGCAACCTTCCTCTACTCGACGCGGACACTAATTAAAATGGTTAACATAATGACGATTTTTTTACTAAACTTCTATTTTTGTTACAGTTGGATCGATTTAAAGAACCTCCCGCCTTCGGTCCGATGTGCGACCTGTTGTGGTCGGATCCCTTAGAAGATTTTGGTAATGAAAACAACGCAGAACACTTTTCACATAATTCTGTAAGGGGCTGCTCATATTTTTACAGGTAAGACGTCATTACGAAATGAAAATCTCTTGTTCTGCAGTACTTCATCATTTAGCCTGTAGCTATGTTTTCTAGCGTTTTAACGATTAAAAAATCTATTGCACATTAAGAAAAAAAAATAACTACTTGTTATGTTTCACAAATTTAATCAGTTTCCTGACACGTGTTTCGGCCCTTGCGGGCCATTGTCAAAGGAGTACAAGAAGATACTAAATTCTACGTGACATTACAAAGGCATTTATAACATATTATGGTAATTATGAACACGTCATAAAATTAAAATTAGAAGATTGAGTGGTCAACTGTGGGTTTTCCTAACTTTTAATGGTACAGATATTTAGTCCTAAATTAGTGTGCTATTAGGAATTAGGGAAGCGCCTGAAGGTATTTCGGATTATTAATTCTTATTTAGGACTAAATATGTATCTGTACCTTTAAAAGTTAGGAAAACCCACAGTTGACCATTCAATCTTCTAATTTTAATTTTATGACATGTTTATAGTTACCATATTATGTTATAAATACCTTTGTAATGTCACCTATAATTTAGTATCCTCTTGTACTCTTTTGACAATGGCCCGCAAGGGCCGAAACACGTGTCAGGAAACTGATTAAATTTGTGAAACATAACAAGTAGTTATTATTTTTTCTTCCTGTGCAGTGGAACAAAAGTTTCACCAAGCATGTAGGCCAGCACAAATTAATTATAGATTAAAAAATCAATTTATAATAATATTTTTTTTAGCTACGCTGCCTGTTGTGACTTCCTACAAAACAATAATCTCCTTTCAATAATTAGAGCACATGAAGCACAAGATGCTGGGTAAGTCGAAAATAATTTAAGTTATTCGAAGACTCCACTTTTTTTAAAAACAAAGAGTTTCGACAGTTGACACTCACATGTTGTCCCATGCGGACATTAACAGCTGATACTGGTTTGTTCCTAAAAGTTCCCAGTTCAGTAGTGACCGTTGCAAGCGTCAGGTTTCAGAGACTTAATGTTCTTGGTGTTTATTACTCAAAACGCTGAGTATAATAAACCAGTGTAGGGTTAATTAAACCTCCTATTTCCAATAACAAACTTTTCATTTATCATCATTTGCTATTATAAATTTAATATTATTAGTTTATCCGTTTTAATTACTGTACAATAGGTTGCCAAACTTTGCGCTCACTGAGAACTAATCCAGCTGTTTTTATTTAAAAACACATGGCATTTTAGCGGCCTTGTACTACGCCGCGAACCTAAATTATAAAATGGCGACGCAGCATTGAACGCGTGACATGCGCACCGCTTACTCTTCTAAAATATTTGAGCGGCGAAACTCTTTATGTTGTCAGGGTTGTTCATAGCGTTTTCCATTGGTAAATTCAGTGCATGTCAAAGGTTTTTCTATGAATAACGCAATAAGTAACTTTTAATATATTGCACGTTGAGTTCGATGATTCAATTGGAAATAAAATTAACGCTGTATTTTTTCATGCCATTACGCTAATAAACCATTCTGAACTCCGTACAAGGTTAAAATATAGTAAATGCGATGTAGACCAGTGCTGAAGCCTTTAAAAATGGTAAAAAGTGATTTATCTCGATTTCCGGTAAAACTACAAGTCCTATGGAAAAACGTTAAATTGCAAAATTGTAGGTAATAAAAAGATCTACAACTTTTGTATTTACACTTTTTTCATATAACCTCAAAATGTATGTGAAAAATTCAAATAACCAAGTTTTTGGTTTTTTATTTTTATCTTTTACAAAAATTTTTTTTTATCCACGAAATTTGGTGTAAACTTACCTTTTCATGGCCTAAACACACTGTAATTTTTTTTGATTTAAAATATTTATTTTTTAACCTTATTTTGACTTAATATCGAAAAAACACCCTAATTTTCAATCGAAAATTCTCACGTCAAAATATCTGCTTTTTTTAAAAAGTCGGTGGACTTTTTGTTCGTTGAAATCTCTACTTTCTGATAGTGTTAAAAAAAATATACATTACTATAGTAAATGTTCTCAAAAAAATGCAAAGAAACGAAAAAAACTCGAATCCGAAATTTTTTTTTTAGATCAATATGTACAATTTTGAGCTATTTATTAAAATTTATACTTTAATTACTCGAAAAATGTAAGATTCCATGTTACATTGATAAAAAAAAGTATAAATTTTAATAAATAGCAAAATTGTACATATTGATCTAAAAAAAAAAATCGGAATCGAGTTTTTTTCGTTTCCTTGCATTTTTTTGAGAACATTTACCATAGTAATGTATATTTTTTTAACACTATCAGAAAGAAGAGATTTCAACGAACAAAAAGCCCACCGACTTTTTTAAAAAAGCAGATATTTTGACGTGAGAATTTTCGATTGAAAATTGGGGTGTTTTTTCGATATTAAGTCAAAATAAGGTTAAAAAATAAATATTTTAAATCAAAAAAATTACAGTGTGTTTAGGACATAAAAAGGTAAGTTTACACCAAATTTCGTGGATAAAAAAAAATTTTTGTAAAAGATAAAAATAAAAAACCAAAAACTTGGTTATTTGAATTTTTCACATACATTTTGAGGTTATATGAAAAAAGTGTAAATACAAAAGTTGTAGATCTTTTTATTACCTACAACTTTGCGATTTAACGTTTTTCCATAGGACGTGTAGTTTTGCCGGAAATCGAGATAAATCGTTTTCTACCCTTAAAAACTCACCCCTTTCCACTTCCCGACCTCGGATCGCCCGTAATTTATTTTTCCTTTCATTTTTGTTCTATTCTCTTCCTTTTCCAATGGGTTTTATCCTACTATTATTTTTTTTTTGTTTCAAAAATTATCGACCCTGGTCTAATGGTAAAAGAACTCAGCCCGGTCCTGTTGCCAACCTCTTAACGTAAAATAGACTATATTATAGACTTCAACATGGCGCTATAAATGACAGGTGACTTAGTCACAATGTGGCGTGTTCTTAGAAAAATTTGAAGAAAATCTCTTAAAAAATATTCCAGTAATTCTACCTGTGCGACTTGTAAGACAAGAGTGAAAAAAACTACGACGAAATTACAGACCTAAAGTTTTCAGTAATTTTCACGTAGAAAATTACAACCTTTGCTTTAATTGAAAATTTAAATTTCAAAACAGAAACGCGCGGGTTGAGTTACACGTACATGCATCCCTAATTAGGCATTTAAGTTCTTTAAAATAGACTCTAATTAATTTCCAGAGCTTTTTGTTGAAAAATCGAAACAAAGAAAGAATGTCAGTTTCAAATTCGCATCAAAATTGCGAAAGATATTTTTTAACAAAGGCCCTTTTATATTTTATTTGCACTGGGATTTGTTTTTTAGTGACAAAGAAGAATATATACAATGTGTTTACGTACGTTGGAAACATATGGAAAACTTTTAATTATTAATTTTAATAAAAAAAATTAATTCTTCATAAAAATGCTGTATGATCTAAAATCTAAAATCAAATAGGTAATCAGTATCTAATTTTGGAAGGGCTGTTCAGGGAGGCATTGGTGAATAGTATGCCGGTGTTTTTTTTTTATATAAATGAACAGAAACTTTAAAAAAGCAATTTTTTGAAACCACTAAAATTGCCACAATTTACCTAAAAATCCTTGAAAGTAAACACGTCGATTTTCAGAACTGACGCAAAAACAGCAATTTTTACTGGTAACGCGATATTTTCTAGTCTATCTAGATGTCATCTATCCTGAGAATTCAAGGGAATATGCGTTTGTTTTAACAGGAAAGGTTTCGTAATTGCACAAAACACGAAAGTATAGTGTTTCTTAGGTCAATTTAATGACATTAAACTGTAGGAATTTCCTAACCATAGGCGTCCCAAACAAAGAATTAAAATGCGTATACACACTTATAAGTTTGTTTTACATTAGGTGTTTGTACATACTACACTTTACAAACCCACTGTATATATAATAATATTATATTAAAATAATAAATATAAGGTAACTCAAAAATTCTATACACAAAACTAAAATCAGAAAAATAAACCTGACACGGCACCACACTGCTCAGAAAATGCTTTAATTTTTTTACCAGAACTCCATTCTGGGACCATTGTCCAGCCCGTCCACAAATTCCAAATTACGTATATTTTATCTTCGTCTCTTCCACGCCATCGGCGCTCACTGGCCTATCTCTGTCTGACAGAATCGATCGTTAGACGGGCTGCGTACCGCTTCAGCTTACACCAGCCGCTTTAACTGGCGCTTGCAAGCGCAACAAATTATATGCTGTTGCCAATTCTTCAAAATTTTCGGATTTGTAAGCACAATGTAAGTATATACGACAAACAAGGGTTTGTTAATTAGTTGTTTTTAAACACTGAAAACACTTTTTGTCTTGATTTCAGTTTTATTGTTTCTTAAGGACTAGAGAATGTATTATTATAACAATGAATGGCTTGTTATTTTCTTCTGTCACACTCAAAACTCCTCGGGTTAAAGTATATTTGCAAACTAGCTTTCAAAGAAAGTTACTGACTAACAATTTAATACTAATATAAAAGAAACATTTTTAATAAAAAAACTTAAAGAATTAAAGAAGAAAGATCCGACAACCCTAGTTGTGAGGTCGGTCTCTTTGAGACTGTTTACCGCCATTTTTATGCCGTATGGAATGATTGGAATGTCATCACACTGACTTTGGATAAATTATAACCAAAACTATGACCAGACTAACATGTGCCTTCCTCTACCGGGTCCAGAATATGTCTGTCTTTCTTCTTCGTATGCCAAAAGCATAAAAAATAACTACTCTGGCCAACTAACACAGCACTGCAGTGCGCATTCTAATCGTCAACAGTTCGGGAAATCGAATTGACGATAGAAAATGGCGTCGTTAATCCCACCTTAATAAAAAAAAAACTTAGGGTTCTTCCTTTCGCACCCTCTAAAATCGATTAAAAATCCCAACCATTTCCACTTTGATTTACAAAAGAAAACCCGTACACAACATAAACCAACCACCGCATAATAATTACAGCCTCCAGCTTTCAATCTCGCAAAAAAAAACCTTATTCGGCCTTAAAACCGCGCAAGGGAGATTTCCAAGGCCGGACTGGCATATTTTGTTTACCCAGCTGAATCGTAACCAGGCCCCAGTTGGACTGGCGGACTTCAAAAAAAAATTCTTTAATATAGCAAAAATTTTCGTCAGGCCTCTAAGAAAAAAATGTTATCGAAGTAAAGAATATAAAATTTAGTCTGTTTTACATTCCTATCAACAGAAACTGTCGGAGGTCTTACTTTGCAAAAGGAATTGAAATATCGAATCTTATATACAGTGTGGCCAGTAAAGTCCGCATCATATGGGATTTTTTTTATTAATAGCTTTATTCGAAATTTGACTTTGGCATTAAGTTCTGCTTCGATCGAGATGAAAATTAAGCAAAAAAATGGTAGTCACGTGATTCGCTTTATCTGTCAAATTTTAATTTTTTCCAAAAAATAATTCAAAAGTGGGGCTATTTCTGAAAATATCGAAAAAAGTTATTAGAAAAAGTTTTTTTAAATGCAGTTTCTAGCCCACATGCAATTTCAGCTGCATAAGAAAATTTAGATTTTTTACCCACCACTAAAATTTATTTTCCACTTAATGAACACTTTACTGATGACACTGTGTTCTTTTTGTCTAAATATTAAGGTGTATTACTTTCAGACACAAACTACGTTTTTAAAAATACTTATTTTATGAAGGTACCTTATACAGGGTCAAAAACAGAAAAACTTTGCATCACATGCGACCAAATTTTAATAGCCCAATTTTGATTTTGTAGAAAAACACACATTTAATATGGCGCTAGTTTAAAGAAGTTTTATGTGGGTTGCGTTAAGTCTTATTTTGCAAAAGTGGTGCAATTTACAAAATATGGGTAAAAAATCAAAATTATCTTATGCAGCTAAAATGCATGTGGGCTAAAAACTGCATTTAAAAATACCTTTTTCTAATATTTTCAGAAATAACCCCACTTTTGAATTATTTTTTGGAAAAAAATAAAATTTGACAGATAACGCGAATCACGTGACTACTATATTTTTTTTGCTTAATTTTCATCTCGATCGAAGCAGAACTTGATGCCAAAGTTAAAATTTCAAATAATGTTATTAATAAAAAAGAATCCCATTATGATGCGGACTTTACTGGTCACACTATATATTGGTTGGATCCTTATTGCTGTTCCAGAATGTGGAACGGAGAAATTTTCTCGTAAATTAATCTAACCAAAGAAGGAAATAACGGTGTTGCTCGGTTGCTCGCGTATACCAATCCGGTCCTGGAGAATTCTTATCCAAATATTCCTGAGGCCGTTTTCGAAACACGCGCTTGACCTTGTTAGACGTTTGCAAAAGGTAAACTTTAGATGTAAGTTTGTTATTTGCTTTTATACCTTTTTCAAAGCATTTATTTAGAGACAAGCCCTGTTATTGCTGAGAATGTTTTATTAGCAAGCATTCCAGTTAATTTTTGTACCGATTTTACATTTTAGACCAGGGTCGATAATTTTAAAACCAAAAAATAATAGTAGGATGAAAGCCATTGGAAAAGGAAGAGAATATAACAAAAATGAAAGGAAAAATAATTTACGAGCGATCCGAGGTCGGGAAGTGGAAGGGGGTGAGTTTTTAAGGGTAGAAAACGATTTACCTCGATTACGTTAAATAGCAAAGTTGTAGGTAATAAAAAGATCTACAACTTTTGTATTTACACTTTTTTCACATAACCTCAAAGTTTTATTGAAAAATTCAAATAACCAAGTTTTTGGTTTTTTATATTATCTTTTAAAAAAAAAATTTTTTTTTCACGAAATTTGGTGAAAACTTACCTTTTTATGTCCCAAACACACTGTAATTTTTTTGATTTAAAATATTTATTTGTTCACCTTATATCGAATAAGCACCCTAATTTTCAATCGAAAATTCTCACGTCAAAATATCTGCTTTTTTAAAAAAGTCGGTAGGCTTTTTGTTCGTTGAAATCTCTCCTTTGTGATGGTGTAAAAAAATATACATTTTTATGGTAAATGTTCTCAAAAAATGAAAAGAAACGAAAAAAACTCGACTCCGAAATTATTTTTTTTAATCATTATGTACGATTTTGAGCTATTTATTAAAATTTATACTTTAATTACTTGAAAAACGTAAGATTTCATGTTACATTGATAACCAAAAAAATTACAAATCCACAAAACATAAAGATCGCAAAAAACATGCGAAAATAGTTGTTCTAAATATAATTAAAGGTAGGATTTAAAAGGGATTTCATCTAAAAAATGTGACTGCTGCTATTTCTTTTCAGTAACCATCAGAAAGTAAAGATTTCAACGAACAAAAAGCCCACCGACTTTTTTAAAAAAGCAGATATTTTGACGTGAGAATTTTTGATTGAAAATTAGGGTGTTTTTTCGATATTAAGTCAAAATAAGGTTAAAAAATAAATATTTTAAATCAAAAAAATTACAATGTGTTTGGGACATCAAAAGGTAAGTTTTCACCAAATTTCGTGAAAAACAATTCTTTTTGTAAAAGATAAAAATAAAAAACCAAAAACTTGGTTATTTGAATTTTTCACATAAATTTTGAGGTTATGTGAAAAAAGTGTAGATACATAAGTTGTAGATCTTTTTATTACCTACAACTTTGCCATTTTTCCATAGGACTTGTAGTTTTGCCGGAAATCGAGATAAATCGTTTTCTACCCTTAAAAACTCACCCCCTTCCACTTCCCGACCTCGGATCGCCCGTAAATTATTTTTCCTTTCATTTGTGTTATATTCTTTTCCTTTTCCAATGGGTTTCATCCTACTATTATTTTTTTTCACTTTTTACCATTTTCAAAGGCTTCAAACCCTGGTCTATTATATAAAAAACTAGCGTGTACCCGGCCTGCGTTGCAGCCCGGCATTATACGACGTGAGATAATAAGGCGAACAAACCTCAAACTCAACCGTTTGCCGGCCCGTCCACAATTCACATCCATGCATAAAACATAGTCTGTCTTCGTCTATTCCGGCTTCGGATAGATCGTTGAACGGGCCGGGGACCGGTTAGGTAGGGTCGTTCGTTCTCCCTACTCTAATTTATCAGTGTTTCTCTATAATAATATGCATGTATTATACATAAAAACATTCCTCTTGAATCACTCTATCTATTAAAAAAAACCGCTTCCACATCCGTTGCGTAGTTTTAAAGATTTAAGCACATATAGGGACAGGACGGGCGATAGCGACTTTGTTTTATACTATGTTAAGATAATACAACCTACCCCTAACCGCTATTGCTTTGAGCGACGAAATTCAATTTTGACGTTGACACTAGTTCGGTTTTATTCGGATTAGCGAAAAGGCGCTCGGTCGGTGAGCCTCAGCAGTTCATTATTTTACTCCGTGTCCACTGTGTGAAAAATCGCAAATAGTGTGCATTAAATTTTAAAAACTGATTTTTCGAGGCAAATTGGTTTTTTCCATAGACAATTACCTTTAGATACGTACAGCTTATCTCGTATGCAAACTGAAGTTACGTTATGGGTGAAAAAATACGTCCGAGTGCACGGCTCACCGTACAGATGCCTATACCCTCCCAGCAGCATTGGGCATGCGCACAATAAACCTCTTGCTATCGGCCTGTACTTCTTTAGCCACATGCTCAAAATACACTCTAGAACCTACCAATATTTGACTTGAGGTTAGGTACGCGATAACATCAAAGATTGGTTATTTTGCTGGTTTTGTTTGTTTTTTATATTCGGTTTTATAAGTTTTATAGTTTAATTGGCTTGTATCTTCCCAATTAAAAACGCGACGACGAATCATTTTTAAACAAATTTTAGAAACAAACCCTTAAATACAATTTTCTATTCTCAAAATATGATTGCAACTACTAAAAATGCCAGAAATCACTACCTTCCTTCCTAACTTATTCAAAAATTGAGAAGAAATTCCAATTTTTTGGCAAGAATTTGGGGCAAATTTTAGCTGTTTACACGTAAATTAAATTGAAGGTCCACTGTTACAATTTCTTGAGCAACCACTTACATTTTAAAGCACAGACGTTATTTAGCCATGCGTCAAATGATAATGTTGCAGTGCGCATGTCTAATCGTGTGCATTAGCTTTGTTTGCATGCGCGAGGCCATAAACTTGCCACTTTCATGATTACTGTGTGCTAAAGGTAAATAAAGTCGCCACAGTGGATCTTTGCCCGTGCGTCATCAATCAACGATCAGGACTCAACGTGGTTAATAACTCTAAGATTCCGCAATAACATAACGTTCTAGACAAGAATAAAACTATAAACGTCAATTAATTACTTTTTTTATTTGTTTAGTTGACTACCGTTGTATTTTAGAACGTCATTGTCAACCTTATTTTGATCTGCCAATCTAATTCGTATTTTGTAAATTTGTGTGCCTTAAAACTGTTCCTTTTTCTAGAAATAGTTCTTTTTAGAGCTAATTATACCCACCATCTGTTTTGGCGGTAAGTATTTATGGATTTTTTCGGGATATTATGTAGGTACGTCAAACGGTAGGCAGGCACGTCCATTTTATGAACTTAGACTTAGTTTTGACTTTTTTCGTTTCGTAATTTTGATTTGATTCATACGATTTTGATGACGTGAAAGTGATGACGCACGGGAAAAGAACCACTGTGGCGACTTTATCTATGGTGTTTTCTGCAACATCTCTTTCTTAGGTTGAAAACTGTGCATTGAGTTGTATCCTAAATTTAGAAGTTTAAAATTAGAGGTGACTTTCTAAGTTCTTAAAATAGACTTTATCAACTTTCGGTTCTCAGAGGGCTTACCTCGAAAATATACCCCTAAATAAAGGTCCTATTGCAAATGCTATTCAGGAAAAACAATCTTTAATTTGAAAAGCTGTAACTCTTAACTTTTCTGATTTGTTTTGTAGTGCTGAAGTTAATGACAGAAATTGTAGAGTTTCAAGTTGTACTTTAGCAAAGTTAAAAAAATAAACGGAAAAACTCGCAGTCCGAAAAGTTTTTGTATTGAGTTAACAGAAAAAGCTACTTCTTTTAAATTTGTTTGTTATAAATGAACGGGTTTCGTAATTTCTTTGCTTGTGTTTATAATACAACTTATTTTGTTTAAATTTAATAAATTGTAGGTAGGTACAGATAAAAATTTATATAAAAATTCATATAAAAATATTTAAAATGGAATTGAATTGAATTTAGTATAGGTTAGGGTTGCCTGTTTTCCCAGGACACACGCTGGTTTTTAGGGTGTCCTGGGTATTTATTAAGCCGCATCCTTGGTTTTTTACAGCGTCCCGGTGACGTCCTGTTTTTTAAAATTCGCACGCCAATGCTGTTGGATCACGATGAGCATTGACGCTTTTTTAAACAAAGCTGCATTGTGTTTGCTGCTTGTAGTAAGTAGTAGTACTAGTAGTAACATGTTTTATTTAGCAAAAAGCTACAATTAAATATTTTTTAATACATTTTTTTAACACATTTTTATAGATTTATTTTCAAATTTCAAAACGTAACCTTTTTTTAACAAAATCACACAGAAAAGTTAAACATTTTGCAAATTGTATCAAATATTACGTATCATTTTGTTTTTAAATTAAATGTAATTTTAAAGTTTTTTTAAACAGTTTTTTTTAATGATTTTTGACATTTAATAGAATTATCCAAATTATTATATTCTATCAAACCTTTATAAAAAATGGATTTATAAGCTAATGTTTTAGACACTCTATTCACATAAAAAAATTTGATTAGTTCTTGTTTTATAATTATGATGGTCATAATTAAAAGAACACAAATCTTTTAAACAATCAGGCAATAGATTATTTTTAATTTTATGTATAAACTAGCGTGTATCCGGCATGCGTTGCAACCCGCTGGTATAAATACAAACCCGATATATTAGTACCCGGCATGCCACTTTCTGAAATTGCACCCGTGCGAAGCCGGGGCGGGTCGCTAGCTATGCATAAAAACCTTCCCCTTGAATCACTCTATCTATTTAAAAAAACCGCTTCAAAATCCGTTGCGTAGTTTTAAAGATTTAAACATATATAGGTAGGGACGGACGGACAGACAGCAACAGCGACTTTGTTTTATACTATGTTAAGATAAGATATAATACCTGCTAAATAAAAAATTTAATTTCTGACCTTAATTCAACCAATGTAAATTTTTCAACATAAAATTAATTTTTGTATACTTATTTGTCACAATTTAAAATATCCGCATTGCCTTATTTTGTAAAATTTGTAATTTATCAAATACCTATTTCCTCACTAGCACAATATAAAATGGAAGAACAATAAAGAAAATGTGGTAATATAATGGTATTAAATACAGTTTTTTTAGAAAACAAATTAGAACTGATTCTTTTAAAATAGCCTACTTTTCCGGCAATCTTCGATATAATACTTTCAAAATAATTAAAAAATTTTAATATTGAATCAATGATAATCCCTAAATATTTAAAACTGTTTACTAATTCCATTTTTTCACCATCAATTACAACATTTATATTTTGACAATTTAAATTATTACCCATAACCATACATTTAGTTTTTGAAATATTTAATTTTAATTTATTTACTTTTAGCCAATTTAATAATATATTTATCTCAGAATGTATGGTATTTAGACCATCAAAAATATCCAAAACAATAATGTAAATTAAGGTGTCATCAGCAAACATTTTTAAAACTAAAGGCATATCGTTGATGTATAAAATAAATAATATTGGACCTAGTATACTTCCTTGAGGAACTCCTATATTATTTTTTTTTTTTATTTGAATATGTTCTTGATATTTTTGTTTTTTGTGACCTGTTACTTAAATAATTTTTAAACCATTTATAAACGTTTCCGCGAATACCATACTGATACAATTTACTCAATAATCTAGCCCTGTCAATTGTTTCGAATGCCCGCTTAAAATCCAAAAATACAGCTATAACATTTTCCCTTTGATCAATTCTCTTCCACGTCTCAATCACACATTGAATGGCTGTCTCTGTTGAGTACCCTTTTCGAAAACCAGCTTGAACGAAAACTAAAATTTTGTTGGCTTCAATGAATTCTAATAACTGTTTATATACGACTTCTTCTGTCGTCTCTTTTCTACTTACTATTTTCACGTACTATGTTGTTAGAGTGTTTAAGTTTAGTTACGTGGTGGTGGTGGTGTCTCTAATAGTAGCGAGCTGAGCCGCCGGTTTATATTAAATAATGAACGTGTCGCCGTTCGCAGTGACGAAACTGTGCGGGCGCGAGTTTTCAAATAAAATTGCGTATTTGCGCCGACAGACACATACTTCGTTAAACTTAAGAAAAATCGACATCTGTAACTTAAAATTCACCATGTGCAAGAGCGTTAAATGCTGGCAATGAATTTTAGCTAACAGGTTTTCGGGTCTACACTTTAAATTCCGGAAAGGAGCAAAATTATTAAGCGGCAGCCGCGGAATGTAAAATTATGGAAGCACTTTGCGGGCCGCAAAGGCTTGCCAACACATAACGAGACAAAAAGAAATGGGTCAGGTGGTTTATTGTTACAACACCGAACAAAACATTTTCAGTTTTTAAAGAAGTAATTTCAGTTTTTCGCTGAAAACTTTTGAAAGCTGAATTTGTAGCATTAGGGCGATGACACACGTTTGTGCCACATATGGATGTAATTTAAAAGCACACAGCAGTGGGTCGCGTCATCTAATACATACAGGAAGCAGGCTTCTCTCTTCCGCTTCCTTCGTACGACGCTAAAAATGAAATCGCCGTGTATACGGCGATTACTTTATAGTAAAGTACGCAATCCATCTAAATGCGATGTTCTTTCTGTTCTAAGTTCTTAAATTAAAATTTTGCTCCCATCAATCTCTCTTTCTCTACCATCTGTGAAGATAAAAAAAACAACAATTTTTCCAATTCCCCTAGCAGTAAATATAATATTCGTTCTTGCAATCAGTTTTAATTTAGAACAAACCCTTCTGTCTGGTCTGCAGAACTTAAAGGATTTTATGAACACAAAAAGATTTAGTAATTTGGATAGCGTGAATTTCAGGTAAAATGAAATAGGTACTAAAATTTTCTGTTTTACCTTGTTGAAAACAGCTCAAAACATTGATCAGTGTGAAAAAGCAAAGTGTTAGGTGTGGGATATTGGGAAAACGTTTATTCCTATGAAGGATTATAATACAGGGTGCTGCATGGAATGTGAAGGCAAATTTTGCATGTGCTTTTTTTGGTCCCTTGTTTATTTTATACCAAAGGTGTATTTAAGTTTTTTATGTCTTTTTTCGTCATATTTAGCAGAGTTTAAAGTAGGTATATAAAAAATACATACATAGACATAATCAGCAAACGTATAAAGTACCAAGGAATAAACAAGGAATCCGCAAAAAAAAACTTTGTACAAGGGCTATATCTAAATCCTTACCATACTTACACATATTTTAATACCGTGCAAGCAAAAATGATTTGCATCAAAGAGGGCTTGGATTAAGAAACAGGGCTTGGTTTAGATCACCATGATATGGGGACGATATATTTAATCAAATCTAGGTAAAAATTCTGTCAAATTCGTATTATGACATGATATGCCAAACTAATAAGTAATAAAATAAGTAGACAAACACAAATTTATTTTCGTTGTTTACAAAATTAACAAAGTGAGAATATACAGAAAGAAAACGAAAAATAATTACATAAATTGCTGAAATTGGCCACCGCTCCTAGCATAAATACACACGTCTCTTTATATTTTCGAAAGTGTTGACCAGCATCTCTGGCGACATGTTACCACATTTTGTTGGCGTATTTTGCATTATTTCACAAACGTTTGCAACAAGTTCTTCTGTTCTTACAGATGGTCTTCCTGCTCCTTTTTGTGTTGTATAGAACCTGTTTCCCTAAACACAGCCACGGTTCTTTTCAGGCAATGATAAAAATCCCCAGCAATAAAAGCAACGTTAGGAAAATGTTCATGAAAATCGTCCATGCACAAACCCGGATTGTATTGCCACTCACCATTTACTCTAACCCCGTTTCGAAAATACGCTTCAACCATGAATGTTTTGTGCTGTTCCGTAAAGCCCATTGTGTGAATTGTTCAAGAAATTGGAAAAATTAGCGATGAATCACATTACTTGCAACGACTGTCAGCGATGACGGAATAACTGATTGATTGTTAATTCAGGTAGTTACTGACACCCAACAGGTAAGGTAAGGTGGGGTAAATGCAACTGGTTTTTTGGATAGTTGACTTTTGGACTTCCATAAAAAATATGAATGATTCAAATAAAATTTTGCAAAAAATACCATGGGGTGTTTTGCCATTAATTTATGAAGGAATTTTGGTAAAAGCTCAAACTACATTTTTACAACATATTTTTTTTAAAATAACATCAACATATTACATTTACCCCAGCAAATGGGGCAAATGTAATGGCTGCCTGTATTTGCAAGAGGTACTCTATATGAGATTCGAAAACGGGGCAAATGTAAAAGGAACGGTTTTTACTACATATGGTTTTTATTTTAACTAAATTCCATTATAACTGAAGGCTGAAGGAGTTACAAACTTTTTAATGAATTATGATTAATGGTATCATTTTCAATAAAATAAGAACTAAAGTAAAACACAAATGTAAATTGTTATCCACTCATTTTCATTGTATTTTGGGCCTTGGGATTTTTTGACATAGTTCTGACCATGACGCCTAAAACAAAAAATTATCAACCATAAGTCTTAAACGAAAACAAATAATGGGGTAAATGTAACAGAGCCTATTACATTTACCCACTACAAACATATTACATTAACCCCAAAACCGATTTCTCTCGGGGCAAATGTACTACATGAAATAAATCGGTCGTACATAATTTTTTTATTATAATTTCTGATTTGAATCGATATATTGGCCCGATCTGACCGTGTAAACTCATATTTACCTGCTAATACTTTTCGTAATGTAAAATAGCCGGCACCGAAATTTGTAACACTAATTTGAAAACTCACTGCAAAATCAGGTGTTTATCTCGCAGCCATAAGCGTCTTAATGAAGTAACAAACATAGATATGCGCATTTCAGAATGAACGAGGACACTTCAACTACGAAATTAATACATGCGGCGCCATCTCACGCTCAAGGACGTAAATTATAGGACCAAATAACACATTTACCCCAATCTTGCATTTACCCCACCTTACCTTATTAAGCTCTACGGCTAAGCATTACGTCTTTTGTCTTTAGATGCAAGGCCCTCTTTGATGCAAATAGTTTTTGCTCGCACGGTACAATATATTACCTAAACTAACATCAAACCCAATGGATACTAATATACATAAAAACACTGCAGAAGACATCTTAAAAATTACAAATTTTGCAGATTTCCGCTTTCGAGGAAATATCGTTGCGATAAAAGCATATCTAACCCATTTAGGTATCTAACTACCAATCATGCAGATGGGAGTAATGGTAATGGGATTCGTGTTGCTCGGGAAAACTAAACTTTTATCTGGAAATATCTTCCTGCAACTATGTACCTACTCTGATGAAAATGCATATTTAAGAGTTTTAGTTTTGAAATGTGTTTGCTAATCCACTTTGATCTTACGGAAAATTTATTGTAATTAACTTTATAATATAACCAGTAAATTTCCATTGTATCTAATAACGCTTTTGCACTCGTATATTACGCAACGCACATTAAAAGTTCGGATAAATGGCAGCTTCTCTGAACCGGTCGCCCTACATGCCGGCCTACAACAAGGCACAAATTTGGCAGCTCTGTTATTTAACTTATATACAGCGGATATCCCATTTTTCCATAACACTGATCTTGTCATTTTTGTGGACGATGTCTTATTATACGCCAGTTCCTTTTACGCCAATGTCGCAAGACAATTAATATTAAACCACTTAACAATACTATTACCTTGGTATAAAAAATGGAAGCTGGATATAAACGAAAACAAATGTGAGTGTATAATACTAACTAGAAAGAGAACTAATACCAAAATAAATGAAAATATTATAATAAACGGAAGACAAATTGAACCAACAGACACACTAAAATACTTAGGAGTAATACTGAACGATAAACTACTTTTTAGGTAAAATACAAATAAAATAATTTCAAAGTACATAACAATAACACACACTTTAAATAATCTATTAAATAAAAACTCGCCACTTTCTCCGCAGAATAAACTCATAATTTACAACCAAATTATTAAACCGACATTGACTTACGCTGTAGTATGACGGATTGGCATTTTAGAAAAATACAAAGGCTACAAAATAAACTATTAAGACAAGTTTTAAAAGAAAATATATATGCACCAATTCGTCATCTACACAAACACCATACATTTTTGACTACGTACAGGACATTTCAACAAAATTCTACCAAACTCAACCACAACAATCACATCTAACACAAAACATGACACAAATAAGGCATAATGACAATCTCGTACATAAACCCTTATATTCCAGACTTCCATTTTATTTTCAATAAATATAACATAATAAAAAGGCAATCATATCATATAAAATTGAAATAGGAATTTTAAAGCTCCACCTAATCAAATAAGACACGCACACAAAAATCATCAAGCCAAAACGGCAAACAATGCGCTACCTTTGGTGTACCTGTTTAAATTAAGCTGGTTTTTTGGATTATTTTTCCAGTTAATAGTAATTCAGAAATTTTTTACACACAAACAGCAATAAAATCATTTTAAGTTTTTCATAAATAACGTATTCTCTCATGGCAGTAAAGGAATCACGGAACTGACCAAACCAAGTAGAACAATAAGTCAATTTAATTAACCAAAGGGTCAACACCAACCCCGCCGGCGCTGCCAGTGCCTGTTCTAGGTAGAGATAGTTACAAAAAACTGACTCTTCCCTAAGACAACTATGTACATGTGTATTATATTTATGTTCTATATATTTATAGTACTTATGTTATGTTAATTATTTGACATGTGAAAAAAGTTGAATAATAAAAGCCTTTTGGAATTGAATTGAATCAGTAGTCTTCCTATAAAATGCATCAAATAAAATCTATCTAATATCTATCACAGTCCAGGCGACATTGTCTAAATAGAAGCTTAGACTATGAGTACTATAATACGTCGGTATAGTAAAAAAATTTTGGTAGACAACTGAAAAAATTTACCTTTAACTACCTTTTAGTTTTTTACTTTAACCAAATTTTTCTTTATTAACTAAAACCCCGCATTAACAATGAATAGTAATTTTTGTGTAAATAACAAGCTCCTAAAATCATAAATTTAAAAGACGCTCCAAGCAAGCTAAAAAGTGCTTTTTCATAACCATTTTTGCGAAACAAGAGCTCCCCGTTATAAATTTAAAATACGCTGCAGGGAACGAGCAGGGAAACTCTAAATCATCATAAAATAAAGAGAACTGAAGAAAACACATCTACTATTTGGACGGAAAGTTTTAAGACAACAAAAGTCCAACGTTGCATTTTTAGGACCTGACCCACTTTTTCAGTAATGTTTTCTTGTTGGTGAGGTAGAGTGCTCCAGACCTGTCCTTAAGTGCTCTCTCATAATGACTTCATTTTTCAGCTGGTGTTAAATAATTCAGTTGGAATATGTTTGAACTATTTTTACGAAACTATGACCGCTATTTACAGTGTTAATAGTTAAATAAATATTAAACCGCGGAAACTTAACTATTATAATGTCATTTTATATTCCGTTGATTTCTATCTAGAATTAAATTATCCTAGATAGTTAGTAGGTAATGTCGTGATAATATTTAATATGTCCACCACACTCTCCTTCCATCAGTCCCATCACCCACCTTTCCTAAACATCCTCATAAAAAAAAGACCAAAACCAGCTCTTAAAAGTTGGTTTTCACAGTTTATATTTAATATCGACTAAGAGTAATAACCTCCAATGTTATTTTCTTATAAAGAACAACATTAAGACAAACATTCATTATCTTTATTTTAACCCCGCCCCATTTACCCAAGTGCTTTTAAACTTTGGGCCGGAATGTAAAATTTTTGCCGTATATAAACGAGAAACTCTTAATTGGAAATTGGTTTACAAGAGTTTTGGTTTAATCCTGAAAGTTTTTATATTTAATTATAAGGAATTAGCCTTATTTCGATTGTTAAAGTTCCTTCGGCAGTTTTGAAAAGTTATTAAGAACCAAATAGGTATAACAGACGCATTTTATTTTTAAATTTAATACTTTTTCGTTATCTTTCTAATCGACTTGATGTAAATAATTGTATTGTAAAGATATAGGGCAGCAGGAAGACAAACACTCTTACAAAATATAGAATTACCTCCTACCCCCGCTTCTTATTTGCGCTACTAAGTTTGATACCATCCATGTTAAACACTTCCCAAACTCCTAAACAGGAACATAGACTTTTGTTACAAATTGTAAATCAAGTAACTAATAAATTCAGACATCAAGTTAGGAAAATGTCGATCAGGTTGGTGCCCAATCAAAATGCATCGAAGCTAGACTAGACTAGCATTTCCCGGGATTATAAGAAAGTAATTTGTCTAATGACGACGGCTAAAAATCTTACAAAACCAAGTTAAATTTCTGGGGGATTTGAATTACACTAGGATCGTTTACTCCAAAGGTCCAGTTATTAGAATTGCATGTAAATTTGCGAGTTTTCTTGCATTATTAAAGAGAAACAGCTGCAAAAACTATATGTGTCATATTAGCGATTAAAAATAGTTTTGATTTATTTCGAAAACTGCAGCAATCGCTTCATCTAGATTATTTGAGTATGAGTTTTGGCTTAAGAAATGTGCACAGACATTCCAAAGGTTTATTAATAAAGTAATTTGCCATTTAAATGTTTTTTGTTCATTGTTATAATTATTATAATATGTAAAATATATTTAATAATAGGAGTGCCAAAAATAGCATTATATTATAAATCACTGGACTAAAGAGTATCTTAATTATTTCTTGAGGCCAGCGTTTCATCCTCTAGATTAAAATACATAATTTATTAGAAACTAAAACAAAATTACAGAAATTGTCTAGATTTACTAATGTTTTTTAAATTTTTGTTACAGATATAGAATGTATAGAAAAAGTCAAACAACTGGCTTTCCCTCCCTAATTACAATATTCTCTGCACCTAATTATTTGGATGTCTATAATAATAAGGTAAGTGGTATTTTCTAAATAATTAATATTTTTTTCACTTTCCGCTATTAAATAATTAGGTAGGGATACTTATTAAAAAGTAAATATAAAGACGAAATAATTACCTCTTCATAAAATTAAGACGTCTTAAGGGAGAGAGGGTAGAAGAATTATGATTTTTTTGTGAAATTTAGAAAGAAAATGTGCCTGAAAGAACAAACCCGACCAAACTATATATTCATGGTTACGGTACGTCCTAGAACCAGGCAAAACATACTAAATTTTTGATTGAAATAACTTTGCACGAAAAGCATTTCCAATTATCTATAGTAGGTAATGCTAAAACATATATCTCTTGACTTAAGAAAACCCTGTACTAAATTAAAATAGTCTTCAAAACAATAAAATTGTGACACTTTCACAGGCAGCAGTACTAAAATATGAAAACAACGTGATGAACATCCGCCAGTTCAACTACTCGCAGCACCCGTACTGGCTCCCCAATTTCATGGATGTGTTCACGTGGTCGTTGCCCTTTGTGGGCGAAAAGGTTACCGAAATGCTCGTGAACGTGCTCAATATTTGCTCGGACGACGAGCTCGTGTCCGACGGCGACGATGCACTAGAAGAAGGTGAGTCTCAACGCTTAGCTCAATCTTTCGTTAGTTGTAGATACTATATTTGGAGGTGATTGAACGTTGGCAAGCAGTAATAAATGGTAAAACAAGTAACAGTAAGTTATTTGTATATCAGTAATTAGAGGTAGATGGAGGCGAGTGCATCCTTCGCCCTAATGTTCTTATCAAAAGAAAACTTTTACAAAGTCTATCAAATTTAATGCAACATCGAATGATGAAAATAATTATTATCCAATTAAATATGTCCTGGTTGCCAGCACGTCACCAGATTCTTTAATTATGAGGTAGTTGCAACTAAATGTATATAACTTTATTTCAGCCTTTAAAGAACGTGAGTTCCCCAGATTTTTATTATGCTAAGATTGATATTATATTCGTCTTTTGGTGAGTTCCTGTTAGCTAACAAAAATACTTAATATAAAAATATACCATCTTTAAGCGAAAAGAACCAAAATAATGTATGGGTATTCATATTTAACAAGGAACAACCTAGAGGATAGATAATCTTAATATAAACTGACCAAAAAGTATTGAAGCTCGATGTTTTTAACCTTGAACGTATCTAACATGGAAAAATAATTCATCCTCTGGTTAAAGTGATCTTTAAAACTCTGCTTTAATTCTCTAAACAATGGTGTAGATACTATTGGTATATCCACACTGTTGGTATTTAATAAAAATGTTACCAAAGCATGAACTGTAAAATTATTTTGATTTCATAAGTATTAATAAGAGACATAGAAAATGCTCAATTATGTTGTTATTAACAAAATCTAAAACATAACCAGATGATGAATATTGGTATTTTTTAACACAGATCAATGTTGTAATTTAAACCCTAATAAAAATAAAGCAACTACCTCGAACACGTTATTGATAAAGCATTTTTTACAGCTAAATGTACTCACAATTTAAAAAAATGCTAGATCAAAGATTTATAAATAATATTTCTATTAATTAGATGTTTACATAATACACACTAAAAAATCAGGAGATCATTCGCTCTCTAACACTCTTAGAGAAATCTTCTCACTTCTGATTTTTCCACACTCATTAACACTCACAAAATACATCTCTAGTTCTCTTGAAAATACACGCTTGTTATTCATCTAAAACGAATCTCAAAAAATATGTTTCTTTGTTTACTTTATCAATGCTACTTGGATTTAATAGATGGTAAGAATCAGTTTACCTATTATACGAAAATCATATTGCGCTGCTTTGAATACTGTAGTATAGAATGCCTGTATAGTTCCTTAAACTTTGTAATTTGTAGTTAAGAAGCGTATGGCATGAATACAATCCTCTTGGTCCTCAAATAATAAAGGCTACTTACGTCTGGAAAGCAAGATGTCCTTATATTATCGAGCTAATCCAAAGCTACTTGCCCTGTTAAAAATTAAATTAAATTGTTAATTTTATTACGCATTAATGGTTAAAGGACCGAACTTGCAGCCAAGCAGTCACTTGATACGAACAAAATGCCAGGAAGATATCTCATTTTAAAAGGCTACTTTAATTTTTATGTTAAAATACCTAAAATAATACTAGCATACAGTATTTTAAATTCAAATTTTGATAGCTTAATGCCTTTTAACAAATTTGGCTTGGTTGGTTATGGTCTTAAGTATTGTTATTTTAAAAATTTAAATTTAAAAAGTATATATTTTTGAAATCAAAACTAATAGATATTTTTATCAGAGAATATAACAAAGTTATTTTTTTTTGGATAGTCAGTTGCTTTTCTTTCTAGCATATTCTAAAAGCTCAGATAAAACCCTAAAATTTTTATGTTACCATAATGTAATATGTATAACCAGAAAGCACGTCCGTATTAATGATAAACCTCGTTAACATAATAAATAAAAACTTACTTACATATTTTTACTTAAAGATTTTTTTTAGAATAAAATTATTTAACAATTATGTTACCAAAACTTAAAGGATAAAGGGAGGTCTCACTTTTCAGACTCACTCTGTATGTGCCCGATTAAAGCCTAGCTATTTTTGTTACGGGGATAATATTTCCGAAAATTTACTATAGGGTAATTATCGGTTACACACAATATGTTTTATACCACACTACAGAGACGGCTCCTAAGGTAAAGCCACCACCTTGCCGTGGCCCTGCCTGTTACAATTTATATTCTTATTTTTAAAGCAATTATCAAAGTACATTTAAAACTAGAACGCATTCGGTCGCGCTTTATCGAAGCGATTATGCGTAAATTGGTAACATAGTTCTCGCGGGCTTGGCCCCAGTATGCCCTTTTATCTATGCCGTTTTCGCCTAATCACAGTAAATATCATAAACAACGGCTTTGAATAATAGGAAGGTACCTGGGCAAAGGCAGTCAAGGTCTCCAACCAATGGAAATATTCCAGTCAGTTGCTGCACGTACACGCACGCCGGCGTTATCTCAAGCGGTTAGTTGTTGATTCTCCCGTCGCGAATGCGTGTCGTTTGCTCGCTCTTGGAAACAAAGTCTGTAATTGTCTTTTTAACTTTTTTTAATTTAAAAGTTATTAATACTATTAGTTTTTGGAATAGTTAGAAATTACAATGAAGTCTAAAAAGCTATTTCTATTTCAGAGGGAAACTATGACATAAAAAAACATCTTGCATATTAAACACGTTTAAAATAATATAAGTATTATCTGTGATATTAGTAATATACTTTGCCATATTTTCCACAAGTTTTTTTTCGATCGTTTCGACGTTCGATTCGTCGTTTTCGATCTTTATGTGTATTGTGGTATGAAACATTGTCAACAAATCACATCTCATCCAACAGGCATAAATTTGAAACATGTAAAAACGTAGCCCATGCTCTCATATACATCAAGTTTTTTAGAGTATTTTTGAAAATTTTAAAAGTTTAGTGTTTTAACCCGGCACAAGTTTGAGGACTTTAAGACGACCAACGCTTCTATACTAATGTTTTCTGTTAGGTATTTTGCGTTATAATTCCCAATGCTGAACGTTCATTTCAATCGTTTCAAATACAAAGTGTTCACTTAAATTCATGTTTAATATTAAAATCACAAAATTGTTCAATTTGTTCTGTCTATAAACTGTACAGTACGTTATAATTTCCTTTAAATTTGAAATTGTGTGTTAATTAAAATAATATTGTCAGTTGTTCATGTGTTCACTACAGATTTCTTACAATATTTACGAGACATTGGCAAAGGGGTGTTAAGGTTGAATTCTCAATGTCGTTCAATTTATTGCCAACCTATAACCTATTTCGCTTTGTTTTTTCAAGTTTATTATTTTTTAAACTAACATTAAATAAAATCAGCATTGTCGGCACATTACTTAAGTAATATACTGATATATTACAAAAATATCAATTTATTTCATTGCTAATTTTGGTAGAATTGTATAATGAAAGAACATGTTATTGGAATGACATAATAATGTTAAAAAAATCTTACCCGATATTTTTCGTTATACAATTCTCCTAAAATAAGTTATGAAATTTCTTGATATTTATTAAATATGTAAACTATTACCTATGGAATATCAAGTCGATACTGATTTTCTTTAAATTTTGTATAAAAGCTAGAAAACATAAATAAATCTACGCGAAATAGGTTACATGTTGGCAAGCATGTTGATACCCCACCTTAAGGACTGATTAACGCAGTACATAGAGACATTGTAAAAAATGTTTATGTAAACTATCGTTGCTCGTGTGTTATAAACAATATTATTTACACAACCAACTAACTTGAACTGCTGACTCTAAAGTAATCTTAATTTTACCATATGGGTTTGCAATTTTCTTTTCATCTTATGTTATATTTTAATCAGCTAATCAAGCGGGTAGTGACAACATACAATGTTTTGAACGAATTATAATGCTACTGTACAGTTTGTTATAGTAACTTCAGAAGATTGAACCACTTTAAACGATTCAATATTGAAAATATTGTACATAATTAACATAATGTTATTCAAACATTTGTTTTCTTTAATTATAAAGGGACGAAATAATAATATTTCGCATATTATCCGATGTTTTGTTTTTATGTTTTAATAGGGCCCCTGCTACATTATTTTTGATTTATTTGTTCAACGTTATTGGTTGCCCCATTCCCTTTAGCATTGGGTTAATGCTTGACTAAAAACAATATTGCCAAATATACCAAAAAAAACCTTTAATGGTAGGTTACAAAAACAAAAAAACACAATGTTGTTTATATTAATAACGTCTACTTTCCATTACTTACCTGCTTATCCATTTCACATACCGAACACTTTTTTTTTCAAAATTGATTTGATGTTCTTGTACCTACCCTTTTTCAAAAAATAAATACGTTTTGTCCTTTTCTGTGTTATTGTACATTACCCAAGTAGCATCTTGTCTCTCTCCAAATTTATTTGTTATAAAAGCACCGCATAAGATCTACGGCACCAAAAAGTTCACTTTCTAAAAATTCATTTTGCTTGATAGTTTAAGAGCTGATCTGTATTCTGATTTAATTATATCTAGCTAATAGAAACACCAATGTCAGAACTATATCGCATATTTAACTTCTCACTATCTTTATGTACCAGGTACCTCACGATTTCTACAATGAAACCACATGAAAATATACACCAATTTTTACTTTAGAATAATACGCTGCCGAAGAATCCAAATACTCACCCTTCTTGGGTTTTAATTATGCTTAAACTGACTTAATTTGTAACTATTGCAAATCAGTGCTATTTTAACGCACACTGGCGCTGCTAGCGACTATTTTTCTACTTTATGATTTGTTTCAAGACTTAATAATCAAGGTACGCTGTTTTTTCCAAACTGACATTGGTGTTGCTTAAACAAAAATATATTAGCAGAAAAATTTCACAAATATTCTACTTTTTCTTAATAATCTCATCGTATTCGACAGCTCTTGTCCTATCACGGCGACTGTCACACACAAGTGAAATGCACCCCGTATTGCTTTATATTTTTCTCCTATTCTGACACTTCTATTTTTCACTATTTGTCTATATTCGGCTTGGATCGCGCCAACACAGCGAAACAGGCTAAAATAGTATTAAAAAAACCTGGTAAGTTATCACGGAATATGCAGCTTGAACAGAGGAGTTTCAATAACACTGCATTAATTATCATTTTTCGCGATCAGAAAATAAATTTGATCGTTTTTTTTTAGCTTCACAGTTACGCACTACCAGTTTTCGTCATTTAAGTCTGTAAAAAACAATCGAATCGGGGAGGGGATATGGGTCTAGATAGAAACTTTTAAATATAGAATAACAAAGCATAGAATTAACCAGACTGACTAAAGAGTTAGTAGTTTGGGATTAGTCTTATGTTTAATTATTATGGATCCTTTCTTAACTTGCATGTCTAGGAAGCCGTTTGGCAAAAATCTTCAGTAACAATTTTCTATGACAAAAATGAACTAAAAATGGTTTTTTAATTGCTAACGTTACCGCAAGAGGGAATTTTACACTAAATTTTCAAATGAAATGCAACCATTTTGATATCTTAACTGCTTTAAAATATTTTCAGTGATTTTTCGGTAAAAAATATTTTTAAAACAGCTTCCGAGATATGGCAGATGTAAATCACGAAGACAAAATAATGTCGTTTAATTGTAGAATTGTGCAGCTAGAAGTATTTGCTTATATAGTAAAATGGCACCTTTACAAAAGATATTGCAAATAGATCGATACATTTTTGAGTAATATTTTCGCTTACAAGCAGTTATATGTCAGAAACATTTCAATTTCCTTTTAAAACATTCCGTTTGAAATTATAAATCCAAGAAAATATTCCAAGTTAATAGCGTACTTTCGGGACTTTAAAAAGGGCAAATGTAAAGAAATGTTTAAAGACGGAACGTATGAAGTAGCGAGTTTCCAACGTACAAATTTTATTTAGGGTTAATATTCTAGCGATATCTTAAATTTCAATTTACGATAAATCCGTCTGATTTTTCATACTTTTGGTTGTACTTTATTTCTAGAAGATTTATTTACGATAACGTTGAAGGTTGGAAGAAAAGTGCCTATAATTTCGAAAACTGGTAGTGCTGGCTCGAAAAGTACCATTACAGCTTCGCGATTAACTAAAAAAAAATCCAAATCAAACAAGCAAATAAATTTTAAACTAACTATTCAATTAATAAGAGAAAAAGTCTTTCCTCTCTCGACCCTACATTCTTTAACTAAATTTCCACATTCCATTAGTAGTTTGGTTTGTCCTATCTCTTAAATTTTTTTATTGTTTAGAACTTGTAGTCCGCATGATGCATTCAGTATTTCCTTTTTTATAAGTACTATTCAGTGACTGTTATATATTTGGCATTATTACTACTCCCTGTAAGAGCAGTTTATAACTATATTTAATAATTTTAGAGCAGTATATTTATTTATTTTCCGTTTGTTTTCAGTTGGGTTCTGTTATCTTCGTTATATAAAACGAATATTTCAAAACTTTTTAAATATATTGACGAGGACCCTTTATGTATTTTGTACTGGTTGTAGTTGACCAACTTAAGCCCGGCTTAATATAATTTTGGCTTACTCACATATAATTAAGTTCAGGTTCGCAGCAAAAAACGGCATTTATTAATATAGGGAAGCTGAACCACCAGTATTAAGCTGTACTTATGCTACTCATTTACAACAGGGCCTAAATATCATACTATCTAGACCCCAAAATATGAATGAGGTGCTCCCTTTAGCAGATAATACTATATAAGTGCAATTTCTATGATACAGTGTTACAGTATGTTTGAGTCTATAAGTTTGGCTTTAAGTTTGTAACTGGTCGTTTTATATCATGAAATGCAGACTATCCACAATTCTTATCATTTAAAAAATTATCTAATTTCACTTTTGCTATTAATTTTTAGCAGATTTTTAACATTTTTAATTATAAGCATTTGGCTTATGTTTTTGTGGTATGCTTTAAAATTACCAATCATTTTGGCTGATTTTTAATAACTTGTTTTTATTGTTTTTTTTTAGTATTTTTGTTTTGTATATTTTTGTGTTTTTTTGTTGAAGAAAATTTTAGTATAAGGTATATGAAATTTTAAAATGTTTACCTCAAATTTCATCATTCTAGAAAAGCTTATAGCTAGGGTAAGTTAGAAGCTATACATCTTAAATCAATTTTTGATGCTATAATGAAATCATCTTTCTCGTATAAGACATAAAAGATGGAAGTCATCGTTTGGATGGCGTTAGAATAGAATTTGTATACGCTATGTTAAAATAGCTTAAATACATCGAATCTACCGTTCCTAAAAATACTAGTATTTTGCATTATTGCTTATGAGGCGCTATACTCTTCTTTACATAAATTGTTTTATTTTAAATTCTGTTTCACTACTTAACTATAAAATAAAATCCAAAACCCTTTTTTAATCCAAATACCCTTATACAAGTTTTCAACAATGTTTTTAATAATTTATTTTTGACCATTGTTTCTAACGCTACAGTTTTCTACATGCACCGTTTGTTTTATTTTTTCTATACTTCTGCGCTCGCCTCACTATGCGTGGCTGCCGATTTGCTGTCAATTCGATCATTCAATGGCGTTCTTGGTGGCTCTCGTCAATTTTGGTAAGTCGTTTCTACTTATTTATTTTTTCTTAAATACTTACTTCAAATATTTTACAAGCTAAACTAGGGCGTGGACACCACTACACACCACAGTTTCGCCCAGCCGTTATAATAAATATTATCAAAACGTTAAGTACTTTACAGAGACCTAGCGAAGCTGAAGCATTTTTTTAAAGAATTTTAAAGACTGGTGCAGCAGCGGTTACTGTCATCTGTAATATAAAAGTGATTTTGTGGTCTAAACTGTAGGGATAAAAATAATTGCTTATAGAAGTTAAGGTCATCCATGCAGTTTGACTTACACGTTATGTAAAAGTGTCACAGAGTCCCGTCGAATATACTACTAGTATCTGCGAAACATTTTTCCCGATTTAAACTATATTTTAAAAATTATATAGATGGTTTTGTAGACGTTAGCGTTTAAGGAGTCGATTGACGGTTCTGCAAAGTCTCTATTAATTCTTTATAGCTGTTATAATATTAGAAGATGCCGTATAACGGTATATCCTATATTGCAATATTAGGGTTGTAAGTGTCGGTTTAAAAATGGCTTCAAAATGATTTTATTATTTTATAGCCCTATTTTTACAACTAACCAATCGCAATTTTTGTACTCGTAAATATGTTTTTTATTTTTTCCATCAGCCCTAATGGGATTCTTCATATTTTATAACTCGATGTAGGTAGTAATTCCCAGGCGACCGAACAATTTTAACTGAAACCAATAGCATGTTTGGTGTTTGGGTTTACCAGAATTTAAAAAAAAAAACATTATAAAACACGTTAATTCCGTAAAAAGTTACAGCCTAGCTTTGTTATTTCGATGTTTTTGCGGTTCCGGTTAAAAACAGAAACTCGCTCATCCATTTGTCAATATTTAAAATTGTTTTGTAAAATACAGTTGACGGAGAAACGTAAACTCCAGTTTACTAAACTGGTTTGCTTTTTTTGAGTATACTTCTCATCATATCAGGAATTTGGTGGTCTATATACTCGAATCCTTCCATTATAATGTAGACTGAAAAGTTTTCTCATTTTGCCAAAAAAAAATCATATTCTGGTAAATATTGCATGGCAAACCCAATTCGTTGTTCCTTATTAATATTTTTTAAAAACGGTTTGGATGCAGCTACTCGATTTCTTAATTCGGAAAATTGTCTTACGCGGCGTTGCGCAGTTCTAGATGAAGCAGGGAATCCTGTTATGTATGTACATAGCGAATACTGCAGTTTCCAATGGATTTTGCCTTAAATACTCCACCAAATTTCGGTCTTTTTCATTTGATGATTTTATATTATTTAAACCAGACCCAACAGACCCTTCAAGTGACGATATCGCCATTTTGTTACAATTCCTTGAACAGTACTTCTAGGTACTCTAACTATTTTTCCATAAGACCACCCTAATCGGAGGGTAGAAATACCTCAAAAAAATTACCTTGTCGGACTTCCATTGTCTTTATATTGTTGCTTAACACAAGGTTTCACTCTACCGTTTCTTGATGTTCTCGTCAAACAAAGTGCTGAAAACATAAAAACTTCAGTGTACAGGAAACCCACTTACACGGGACAATACCTTAATCACGGATCGAATCATTCCAAAAACAGAGCATAACTCAAACTCTTCATCACAGAGCATCTAACGTTTGCAACAATCCGGAAGACCTTAATATTAAAATTTCAAATATCAAAAAAGATTTAAAACAGAATGGTTACCCTGAAACCTTTGTAACTAATACCATCTCAAAACTGAAAAATCGCGAAGTAAAAACTAAAACAGAAACGAAAGAGGAGGAAGCATTTCTCACAATATCTTATGTTAAGGGGATTTCTGAAAATATTAGGATAACCAAAAACTATAATATCAAAACAGCCTTCAAATCCGGAAATACGCTTAGAAGCTTTCTTACAAAACTAAAACCCCCCCGTAATGAAAACACAAAAAATTGTATCTATCAAATCCCTTGCGAGTGTGGTGAATCGTGCATTGGAGAAACAAAAAGACCTCTTTCCGTACGAGTTAAACAACATTTGAAACATACTCAAAGAGGAGAAACTTCGAGATCAGGTAGCGGAACATGTATGGACCAACCAACATAATATACAGTGGTCAGAAGCCAAGGTTTTGGACACGGAACAGCACTGGAGAAAACGAAAATTCAAAGAAGCAGCTTTCATGAATCAATACCCATATATTTAGTAAACCAAGCATATAGATATCCCCAATATTTGGAAACCTCCTCTTGTCCAAAACCATCAGCTCAAACTTCATACTCCAATAAGCACGTAGGCGGAGTCATCAAGCTTCATTGCACATGGATAGTATTTAAGACAGTAGCCTTAGAATTATATAACGGCTAGAGATACTAACTATAACCGAAAAAATGTGTTAAGTAAAAAAATAAAGACAATGGAAGTCCGACAAGGTAATGATCTGGATCGGACCGATTTCGGATAATGCGGTGATTGAGGAAAATTATTAACTATAGGAAAAGTAACTATATCTATGTACTTTTATAGATGTACAATGTACATACATACATAATAAATGCTAATACTTATATGTATGTATGTACATTAGTATGTATTCATATTCATAAATTCAAGAAAGAGGTAATTGGTACTTGTTTTAATTTTAAAGTCTGTCGATTTTTGGCCGCAACAACAAAACATTTCTTAGAAATTTCGGATAATGCGTAGGAATTGCAAGAATCATTTCGGATAATTCGGTTCATAGGTCGTTTCGGATAATGCGGAGTTCGCATAATCGGGTTTCGGATAATCGGGAGTCTACTGTACAGTGTACTTCATTGTCTACCACCTTCAAACAAACAGTAGAAATACCTAGGGTTATTTCGCATGCCGTTTCAGATTCTTGAAATGGCATTGTCTTAGTCCACGTTTTGCGAAAAACAGTAGTGTGTGTAGGTCAGAGCGTTCCAGTTTCCAGTACCTACGTGAAAATAATGAAAAATCTACCTTTCAGTGAAGTAGCTTGTAAAATATTTGATCCATAAAATATAAAATTTCTTTTTCTAAGCTAGCGTTGCTAATACTATAGCATGAACAATACCTAAATTTCTGCACCTTTATCTAGCTTGCTGACTTTGTAAATTTCCCGCTAATTCGTCTTTAATTTTCCATTTATCTACCTCTAAAACAAAAAGCTGTTTCTATTATAACATTTTATGATATTGTAGATTTAAAGAAGGCCTGCAGTGAGTTGCCTGCCACGTGCAAGTCCATCAAAGGAAGACCTTTAAAAAAGTCTAATGCAATTTTGGTGTATAATTAATAGGGGAGCCAATGTTTGAGGGTAGCAAAGTGGGCACCGTGCACCATAGATTATAATATAGACCAGGGCTTCTGAAGCCTTTGAAAATGGTAAAAAGTGAAAAAAAATAATAGTAGGATGAAACCCATTGGAAAAGGAAAAGAATATAACAAAAATGAAAGGAAAAATAATTTACGGGCGATCAGAGGTCGGGAAGTGGAAAGGGGTGAGTTTTTAAGGGTAGAAAACGATTTATCTCGATTTCCGGCAAAACTACACGTCCTATGGAAAAACGTTAAATGCCAAAGTTGTAGGTAATAAAAAGATCTACAACTTTTGCATTTACTTTTTTTTCACATAACCTCAAAATTTATGTGAGAAATTCAAATAACCAAGTTTTTGGTTTTTTATTTTTATCTTTTACAAAAAAATGATTTTTTTCACGAAATTTGGTGAAAAGTTACTTTTTTAAGTCCCAAACACACTGTAATTTTTTTTTATTTAAAATATTTGTTTTTTCACCTTATTTTGACTTAATATCGAAAAAACACCCTAATTTTCAATCGAAAATTCTCACGTCAAAATATCTGGTTTTTTAAAAAACTCGGTGGGATTTTTGTTCGTTAAAATCTCTACTTTCTGATGGTGAGCTATTTATTAAAATTTATACTTTAATTACTCGAAAAACGTAAGATTCCATGTTACATTGATAAACAAAAAATTGCAAGTCGAAATATACATACAGTGTGTGTATAAAGTCGGGAAACGGCTTAATAACATCACAATTTACTGGCCGATTTCAAGCAAATTTGGTACAGTTGTGTAAGAGGATCTAACGCACCGAATGACGATATTGGCGTTGTTGCCAGCTTTTTAGTTTGTCTGGAATTTGAACGAATTTTATATTTTTAAATATAACACCCAGTATATTTTTACATTTTTAAATTCCACATAAAATTATAATTATTTTTTATTAAATGCATTATTAGTCTATACTTCATATAGTTTCCGAGATATTGACTCTCGAAAAGTGACATTTTTGAACTTTGACAGCTTATAACTTTCTAACAGTACGTCTTAGAACAAAACGGCTTACATGTCCCTATTCAATTTTTATTATCTTCCCAAAAAAATCAACTTCCGGTTAAACCGGATGTAACTCGAAAGCAGGAAATATAGTTGTTCCGGTTTAACTGGAAGTTGATTTTTTTGGAAGGTAATAAAAATTGAAGATAGAGACATGTAAGCCGTTTTGCTCTAAGACGTACTGTTAGAAAGTTATAAGCTGTCAAAGTTCAAAAATGTCACTTTTCGAGAGTCAATATCTCGGAAACTATGAAGTATAGACTAATAATGCATTCAATAAAAAATAATTATAATTTTATGTGGAATTTAAAAATGTAAAAATATACTGGGTGTTATATTTAAAAATATAAAATTCGTTCGAATTCCAGACAAACTAAAAAGCTGGTAACAACGCCAATATCGTCATTCGGTGCGTTAGATCCTCTTACACAACTGTACCAAATTTGGTTTAAATCGGCCAGTAAATTGTGATGTTATTAAGCCGTTTCCAGACCTTATACACACACTGTATAAATTGTACATAATGATTAAAAAAAAAATTTCGCATTAGAGTTTTTTTCGTTTCTTTGCATTTTTTGAGAACATTTACCATAGCAATGTATATTTTTTTACACCATCAAAAAGTAGAGATTTTAACGAACAAAAAGCCCATCGACTTTTTTAAAAACGCAAATATTTTGACGTGAGAATTTTCGATTGAAAATTAGGGTGCTTTTTCGATATTAAGTCAAAATAAGTTGAAAAAATAAATATTTTAAATCAAAAAAAGTACATTGTGTTTGGGACATAAAAAAGTAAGTTTTCACCAAATTTCGTAAAAAAAATTTTTTTGTAAAAGATAAAAATAAAAAACCAAAAACTTGGTTATTTAAATTTTTCACATAAATTTTGAGGTTATGTGAAAAAAAAGTAAATACAAAAGTTGTAGATCTTTTTATTAACTACAACTTTGCCATTTAACGTTTTTTCATAGGACTTGTAGTTTTGCCGGAAATCAAGATAAATCGTTTCCTACCCTTAAAAACTCACCCCTTTTCCCGACCTCGGATCGCCCGTAAATTGTTTTTCTTTTCATTTTTGTTATATTCTCTTCCTTTTCCATTTTTCCTACTATTTTTTTTTGGTTTCAAAAATCATCGACCCTGGTCTAATAATATATCAATTGAAAACAAAGTGCAACGGACATTTTTAAAAAACAGGGAAACTATGTAACTCACTTCGGTGCCATCTTAACGGGGAATTTTTTTCTTAAAATTTCTCAAACTGTCTCATCTTTCTTTATAACTGACTCAACTTTCCATTAGATTTTTGAATTTTGGAAAAAATTAATACTAATTTAAAATAACCTTTTTAGGTGCAGCAGCCAACTTACGGAAGGAAGTTATACGCAATAAAATCCGAGCTATTGGGAAAATGGCCCGTGTATTCTCTGTGTTAAGGTACGATTTATTTTAAGTGTAAATTGTAAATCAGTAAAATATTCTATTCTATTCCCAAGACGCACTGCAGAAAATAGGATTTGCATCCTGTATGATTGCAATCTACTTTTTTATACATTCACAAAAAAAAACGATTAGGTCCTATTTTTTGTCCAAACTAAGGGAAAATTAATATTTGATCTGGCATGACTATGAAATTAAAGAACTTTTATTTATAATTTGAAGAAATAGTCCATGCTTAAAGTAGAGTTGAAAGTATGGAAAAGAAATAAAACTAAAAGTCTTCCTCCACAAAATTTAATAGAACAAAAGAATTTTTGCTCAGAGGTCTCTACTTGTTTTGAACGTAGAAACGTTCATAATGAGGAGACAGAAATATGTATTGCCAAATGTACATGTCTATGAATAAATACCGTGCGAGCAAAAATTATTTGCATCAAAGAGGGCTTGGATTAAAAAACGTAGGGCTTGGTTTAGATCACAATGATATGGGGACGATATATCTCACCAAATCTAGGTTAAAATTTTATCAAATTCATATTATGACATGATGTTATTATGCCAACCTAATGAGTAATAAAATAAGTAGACAAATACAAATTTATTTTTGTTGTTTACAAAATTAACAAAGTAAGAATATACAGAAAGAAAAAGACAATTCACATAACCGGAAAGGTGGAGGTGGAACCAGACTTCATCCGAAAAAAATGTCAGGTCTAATAAATCATTTATTTCCAATAAACTTTGGGTAAACCATCGAGAGTAATTCCTGCGTCTTGTATTTCTAGAAATACTTGCACTTTAAAAGGAAATAAATTTAGCTGCTTCTTAAGAATAGTCCTGCATGTTCCATAAGATCTTGGGACATGCGTCTTATACAATTTGTTGGCGTATTTTGCATTATTTCACGAACGTTTGCAACAAGTTCTTCTGTTCTTACAGATGGTCTTCCTGCTCCGTTTTTGTGTTGTATAGAACCTGTTTCCCTAAACACAGCCACGGTTCTTTTCAGGCAATGATAAAAATCCTCAGCAATAAAAGCAACGTTAGGAAAATGTTCGTGAAAATCGTCCATGCACAAACCGCGATTGTATTGCCACTTCACCATTTACTCTAACCCCGTTTCGAAAATGCGTTTCAACCATGAATGTTTTGTGCTGTTCCGTAAACCCCGCATTGTGTGAATTGTTCAAGAAATTGGAAAAATTAGCGATGAATCAAATTACTTGGAACGACTATCAAAGATGACTGATTGATTGTTAATTCAGGTAGTTACTGATACCCAACAGGTATTAAGCTCTACGGCTAAGCATTACATCCTTAGATGCAAGGCCCTCTTTTATGCAAATAATTATTGCTAGCACGGTATATGTAGCTATAACAGGCTTAACCACGTTAATTTTTTTGTATACCGTTTGAAATAATTGTATTGTCCTATAATATATGATATTAAAAAAACATTTATCTTGTATAGCAACAGCAACTTTCTATAGCCTTCAGTGGCGGCTCGTGCTCATATTGGGAGGTCAGTAGTAAATTTAAAAATACAAATAAATATCTTACCTTTAAATACTCTCGAACTTAAAAAACTTTCTACGCTGGCTGCGGAGTGTTGCGATGACCCGACCCGCCTTAATACATCCAATTTGCTTAAACGTTCGGCTACCGCTCGGTCGTTGTGAAATATTCGGGTACTTCCGCCAAGCTGTAAACCCATGAGGTAAATTCCGGATGCCAGCCCGATGACCGGGTTTGAATATGTTACGAGGGACGGTTATAATATAATACTATAAGTTAAATTAATTAAATTTACGAGTAAAATAATTTAATAAAACACATAATACCCATTTCCTGATTTTCTTTTGGGATGTTATTGACCAAATGACCATATGGAAGACCCGCCACTGATGGCCTCGTAATTATATAGTTAATTTGAGTCACTAAAATATTAAATTTCAAGGAAAAAAAACTTGAGGGCGACGCTTCGTTGCGTATTATTTCCTTTCATTTTATTTAATATTTAATTACTGCCGCTTTTATGTGCTTACAAAAGGGTAGATATCTGTTTCACGACTTATTTTAAAATAAGGGTTAGAACTTTTTTTCCAGGGTGTATTCGATTGTATAGGTGAAATCGAAGGGCTTATCTCTAACCTCTGACTCTAGTATAAGCATATAAGCCATATATAGGGTTATGATAAACAAACCGATCAACCTTGTTAAATAAAAAAAAATTATCTTTTGGAAATGCATTTTTTTTAGAAAAAATATATTATACTTGTACCGACTGGTCAACTAAGAATGGCCGCCGGCTATATCTCAGAAACTACTAAACATAGAAACTTGGGAAAAAAAAATTATTATTAAAGCGGACATGAGAAAATTCTGGAAATTACTTTCAAGTTCCTCATTTCGCCGCAAGGGGGCACAATTGAAAATTATTTTTTTTAATTTTAAATTTCTCTGAAAATTCCCATATTAAGGTATAACTTTGATTGCATCATTGGAAAGCTTAGACAATTCTGCATCATTTTGGTTTAAGGCTCGTTGACGTACCGATCTTGATAAGAGTGTAAACATTAAAATCGCTGTAACTTCTAAACGACTTATCCGATTTTACCAAATTTAAGCTTGTTTGGAAGGGAAAGGTAAGTATCTTCAATCGTCGTATCCAATGATACACAATAGTTTCTAATAAAATTGCTAGAGGGCGCAATTTGTAATAATAACAGATTTTTTTTATTTTATCCCGAAAATTCAAATCATACAGTATACTTATGACATCATAATCGGAAAGCAGATGAAATTTACAAAAAAATATGTGAAAACCACAGTTTGATATCTTTGTTCGTTTCAGAGTTATTGCCAAAACAATAATTTTTAATACAAATTGCGCCCTCTAGCAATTTTATTAGAAACGATTGTGTACCATTGGCTATGACAATTAAAGGTACTTATATTTTACTTCCAAACAAGCTTAAATTTAGGAAAATCGGATAAGTCGTTTAGAAGTTACAGCGATTTTAATGTTTACACATTCAATAGGTTTCTCCCACTCTTATCAAGGGAACGTGTAAACATTAAAATCGCTGTAACCTTTAAACGCCTCATCCGATTTTACTAAAGTTAAGCTTGTTTGGAAGATAAAGGTAAGTACCTTTAATTGTCATATCCAATGGTACACAATCGTTTCTAATAAAATTGCTAGAGGGCGCAATTTGTATTAAAAATTATTGTTTTGGCAATAACTCTGAAACGAACAAAGATATCGAACTGCAGTTTTCACGTCTTTTCTTGTAAATTTCATCTACTTTCCGATTATGATGTCATAAGTATACCGTATGATTTGAATTTTCGGGATAAAATCAAAAAAACTGTTATTATTACAAATTGCGCCCTCTAGCAATTTTATTAGAAACTATCGTGTATCATTGGATACGACGACTGAAGGTACTTACCTTTCCCTTCCAAACAAGCTTAAATTTAGTAAAATCGGATAGGGCGTTTAGAAGTTACAGCGATTTTAATGTTTACACATTCAATAGCTTCCCCCACTCTTATCAAGGTCGGTACGTCAACGAGCCTTAAACCAAAATGATGCAGAACTGTCTAAGCTTTCCAATGATGTAATCAGAGTTATACCTTAATATGGGGATTTTCGGAGAAATTTAAAATAAAAAAAAATAATTTTTAATTGTGCCCCCTTGCGGCGAAATGAGGAACTTGAAAGTAATTTCCAGAATTTTCTCATGATCGCTTTAATCATAATTTTTTTTTCCCAAGTTTCTATGTTTAGTAGTTTCTGAGATATAGCCGGCGGCCATTCTTAGTTGACCACCCGGTACAATACAAATACAATGTTACCTACGTGTATCAAATTTATTTTTTTTAATTAATCATATTGTATATTTTTACATTCTACAATCAATTCTAGACATTTTTCATAAATCATGCGCTATGTTTCCACCGTTATAATCATAAAATTTAGGGGATTTTTTAAAAACGTTTTGCAGTTTTTTCAATTTTATTTTAAATCGTATTGATTGAACAGTTATCAAAATATTATAAAAAATCTATTAAAGCAGGGGTCCTTGTAATAAGGAATCCGGCCCAAATTAAATAGTAAAGGTTTCCTTATGGAAAACATTGATTATTAGTACCTAGTAGTAGTAGTAACATGTTTTATTTAGCAAAAAGCTACAATTAAATATTTTTAATACATTTTTTCAACACATTTTTTATAAATTTATTTTTAAATTTTAAAACCCAACCTTCTTTTAACAAAAACAGACAAAAAAGTTAAACATTTGGCAAATTCTATCAAATATCACGTATCATTTTGTTTTTTAATTAAATGGAATTTCAAAAATTTTTTAAATGGGTTTAATGATATTTGAGATTTAATAGAATTTTCCAAATTATTATATTTTTATCAAACCTTTATGAAAAATAGACTTATAAGTAAGCTAATGTTTTAGACACTCTATCCACAAACAAATTTTGATTAGTTCTTGTTTTATAATTATGATGGTAATAATTAAAAGAACAAAAAATTTGCTAAACCATCAGGCAATAAATTATTTTTAATTTTAAGTATAAAGATACACACTAAATAAAAAATTAAATTTTTGACAGTCAACCAATCTAAATTTATCAACATAAAATTAATTTTTGTATATTTGTCACAATTTAAAATAATCCGCATTGCCTTATTTTGTAAAATTTGTAATTTATCAAATATTTTCTCACTAGCACAATATAAAACGAAAGAACAATAAAGAAAATGTGGTAATACTTATAGTATTAAATGCAGTTTTTTTAGAAAACAACCTTAAATTAGAACTGATTCTTTTAAAATAACCTACTTTTCCGGCAATCTTCGAAATGATACTTTCAAAATAATTAAAAAATTTTAATTTTGAATCAATAATTATCCCTAAATATTTAAAACTGTTTACTAATTCCAATTTTTCACCATCAATTACAACATTTATATTTTGACAATTTCAATTATTACCCATAACCATACATTTAGTTTTTGAAATATTTAATTTTAATTAATTTACTTTTAGCCAATTTAATAATATATTTATCTCAGAATTTATAGTATTTAGACCATCAAAAATATTTAAAACATTTATGTAAATGAAGGTGTCATTAGCAAACATTTGTAACTTACACATTTTTAAAACTAAAGGCGTTGATATATAAAATAATATTGGACCTAGTATACTTCCTTGAGGAACTCCTATATTATTTAGTTTTTTATTTGAATATGTTTTTATTATTTTTGTTTTTTTATGACCTGTTACTTAACTGATTTTTAAACCCTTAATTTATAAACGTTTCCGCGAATACCATACTGATACAATTTACTTTTCCGGCAATCTTCGATATAATACTTTCAAAATAATGAAAACATTTTAATTTTGAATCAATGATTATCCCTAAATATTTAAAACTGTTTACTAATTCCAATTTTTCACCATCAATTACAACATTTATATTTTGACAATTTCAATTATTACCCATAACCATACATTTAGTTTTTGAAATATTTAATTTTAATTAATTTACTTTTAGCCAATTTAATAATATATTTATCTCAGAATTTATAGTATTTAGACCATCAAAAATATTTAAAACATTTATGTAAATGAAGGTGTCATTAGCAAACATTTGTAACTTACACATTTTTAAAACTAAAGGCGTTGATATATAAAATAATATTGGACCTAGTATACTTTCTTGAGGAACTCCTATACTTATTATTTATTTGAATATATTTTTGATATTTTTGTTTTTGTGACCTGTTACTTAAATAATTTTTAAACCATTTATAAACGTTTCCGCGAATACCATACTGATACAATTTACTCAATAATCTAGCCCTGTCAATTGTTTCGAATGCCCGCTTAAAATCCACAAATACAGCTATCACATTTTCCCCTTGATCAATGGTTCTCTTCCACGTCTCAATCACACATTGAAGGGCTGTCTCTGTAGAGTATCATTTTCGAAAACCAGCTTGAAAGAAAACTAAAATTTTGTTGGCATCAATGAATTCTAATAACTGTTTATATACGACTTCTTCTAATAATTTCTCAATATCCCATAAAACATTTACTGGCCTCATCTCATCCCAGCTTTTAGTGTTTTTTACTTTTGGCACTGGTGTAATGTAAGAACATATTAATTCATCGGACATATTTCCATATTTTAAACAAGAATTTATAAAATTTAATAATGGGTAACCAATGCTGCCAAATGTTTCTTTTAAGGTTGAATTCTCAACGTCATTCAATCTATTGCCAACCTATAACCTATTTCGCGTTGATTTTTTGAGTTTATTATTTTAATAACTAACATTTAAAGAAAATCAATATCGTCGGTACATTATTTAGGTAGTATCTAATATAGGTATTACAAAAATATCAATTTATTTCATTGCTAATTTTCGGAGAATTGTATAGTGAAAGAACGATGAGTGACAATGACATAATAATGTTAAAAAAAATCTTACCCGATATTTTTCGCTATACAATTCTCCTAAAATAAGTTATGAAATTCCTTGATATTTATTAAATATGTCAATTATTACCTATAGAATATCAAGTCGATAATGATTTTCTTTAAATTTTGTATACTGATACAATTTACTCAATAATCTAGCCCTGTCAATTGTTTCGAATGCCCGCTTAAAATCCACAAATACAGCTATCACATTTTCCCCTTGGTCAATTCTCTTCCACGTCTCAATCACACATTGAGTGGCTCTCTCTGTAGAGTAGGTACCCTTTTCGAAAACCAGCTTGAAAGGAAGCTAAAATTTTGTTGGCATCAATGAATTCTAATAAGTAGAACCGGCAAACGTTATTTTTGACAAAAACTTAAATAAGTGAGAAACGCATAACATACGATATATAAAGGACACGATAAACGAAATTGCATATTATAATCTTGCGTAGAACCCAAAAATGGGAGTCTCACGGACAAAGACCTGCAATTTTCTCTATTGTGTATGATTTTAGAAAAATCGGTTTTACTTCCATACGTTTGCTTAAATTCAAAGTTTTTTTTAGGGAGGAAAGCGAATCTGTACTTCAACTTAAGGGTCTCACGCCGACCGGAGCGTTACCATTGGGAGCCTTATCTGGTGGAAAGACAAGTCTCAAAAATGGTAAGACATTTTTTGTTTTTAATTTTCCATCTAGTAAATTTTATAACCACCTCTGTAACTATAATATTAATAATAATAATAAGAATAATAATAATAAAAGTTTATTCAAATATTTTTTTGACATTTAATGCTAATATATAATTTTTTTGTATAAACTATCAATTCCGAACTCAGAAGTAAAATACTTGTTTTGAGTTAAGTAATATAATATTTATTGTCAAGAATATATTTCATAATTCAGGCACAACTAGATTATAATATAAAACGAATATGGCAATATTTTATTGATATATTTTATATCACTACAGTATACACAGATACAATACGTCATGTATATAATATATACAGGGTGATTCATTAAGGGTGGCGACCGGCCATATCTCGGAAACTACTAGGCATAGAAACTTGGAGAAAAAAAAATTATGATTAAAGCGGTCATGAGAAAATTCTGGAAATTACTTTCAAGTTCCTCATTTCGCCGCAAGGGGGCACAATTAAATTTTTTTTTTAATTCTAAATTTCTCCGAAATTTCCCATATTAAGGTATAACTCTGATTACATCATCGAAAAGCTTAGACAATTCTGCATCATTTTGGTTTAAGGCTCATTGGCGTACCGGCCTTGATAAGAGTGGGGGAAGCTATTGAATGTGCAAACATTAAAATCGCTGTAACTTGTAAACGACTTATCCGATTTTACTAAATTTAAGCTTGTTTGGAAAGGAACGGTAAGTATCTTCAATCGCCGTATCCAATAGTACACGATAGTGTTTAATAAAATTGCTAGAGGGCGCAATTTATAATAATAACAGTTTTTTCGATTTTATCCCGGAAATTCAAATCATACGGTATAACTATGACATCATAATCGAAAAGTAGATAAAATTTGCAAAAAAAGATGTGAAGACCGCAGTTCGATATCTTTGTTCGTTTCAGAGTTATTGCCAAAACAATAATTTTTAATACAAATTGCGCCCTCTAGCAATTTTATTAGAAATTATCTTGTACCATTGGATACGACAATTGAAGGTACTTCGCATTCTCTTCCAAACAAGCTTAAATTTAGTAAAATCGGTTAAGTCGTTTAGAAGTTACAGCGATTTTAATGTTTACAGTTTCACTTGATAAGAGTGGGAGAAGCTATTGAAAGTGTAAACATTAAAATCGCTGTAACTGCTAAACGACTTATCCGATTTTACTAAATTTAAGCTTGTTTGGATGAACCTTCAATTGTCGTATCTAATGGTACAAGATAGTTTCTAATAAAATTGCTAGAGGGCGCAATTTGTATTAAAAATTATTGTTTTTGCAATAACTCTGAAACGAACAAAGATATCAAACTGCGGTCTTCACATCTTTTCTTGCAAATTTCATCTACTTTTCGATTATGATGTCATAGTTATACCGTATGATTTGAATTTCCGGGATAAAATCGAAAAAACCGTTATTACAAATTGCGCCCTCTAGCAATTTTATTAAACACTATCGTGTACTGTTGGATACGGCGATTGAAGATACTTACCTTTCCCTTTCAAACAAGCTCAAATTTAGTAAAATCGGATGAGTCGTTTAGAAGTTACAGCGATTTTAATGTTTACACATTCAATAGCTTCCCCCACTCTTATCAAGGTCGGTACGCCAATGAGTCTTAAACCAAAATGATGCAGAATTGTCTAAGCTTTTCGATGATGTAATGAGAGTTATACCTTAATATGGGAAATTTCGGAGAAATTTGGAATTTTAAAAAAAAATTTAATTGTGCCCCCTTGCGGCGAAATGAGGAACTTAAAAGTAAGTTCCAGAATTTTCTCATGACCGCTTTAATCATAATTTTTTTTCTCCAAGTTTCTATGCCTAGTAGTTTCCGAGATATGGCCGGTCGCCACCCTTAATGAATCACCCTGTATATATTTATTTATTTTATTCATTATAGCTTGGTATATTTATTAATTATTAATGACGTTCTTGAATATATCTCTTGGATTAGATAATATCCAATTTTTAATTTTATTTCTATAATTATTTAATGATTTAATTATTTTAATTGACTGTGGTAGCATATCAAAAATATAATATGAATTGATGTTTTAAAAATGTTTGTGTGCTATTGTTTTGTTTACTCTATTTTTATATGTAATAGTATTATTATGACGAGTTTCATGTGTGTGATTAATATAATTTATTTTTATGTTTAAAAATATATTAACATGTAAGAAAATATTTGTTTAATATCAATTTGTTTGCTATCTTTAAATAGTAAATCAGAAGAATATTGGTGGTCTTTTTCGTAAATAATTTTCAAAATGTATTTTTGAATAGTTTCAATATTATTAAGATAATTCCTGTTTATGCCTCCCCATCCTAGTATTCCAAAATTTAAATGGGTTTGTACTAAAGAATAGATAATAAAATATTTCTAACTCTTTTATATTTAAAAATTGTTTAAGGTATTTAAATTTTTTTATAAGAATTTTTAGCTTTTTTACAATGTAGTCACTATGTAAATCCCATTTTAAATGTTTATCAAAAATTATTCCTAGATATTTAATATTTTCACCTTCCTTTATATTAATATTATTGCATATTATTGGACCAATATTTGGAAGTTTATTTTTGTATGAAGTAAATGGAATGTATGTTGTTTTGTTATAATTCATAGTTAATAAGTTTTTATTAAACCAGTCGCTTATTTTTATAAAATCTTCTTCAATAGTATTTTTTTAAATATTCCAATTTAGATCTTCATAAAATATTACCGTATCATCAGCAAAACTATGTAGTTTCCTTGAAGGTTTAAATTAAACATATCATTTAGATAAATATTAAAAAGTATTGGTCCTAGGACTGTACCTTGTGGCACTCCATAATTAAATATTTTTGGTGAACTAATATTTTCACCAATTTTAACATGATATACTCTGTTATATAAATAATGTTAATAGTTGGCCACAAAATCCAAGTTTTTCTAATTTGTTAATAAGAATTTTATGACTGACAGTATCAAAGGCTTTAGCTAAATCTAAAAATATGCATATGTGTTCATTTTACTATCGATTGAATTATATATTTGATTTGTTAGGTGACAAATTGCATCTTGTGTAGATTTATTTTTTTGAAATCCAAATTGTTTGTCCGATAGGATTTTATTATTATTGAAGAAATTTTCTAATCTTTCTTTTGAAACTTTTTCGAAAACTTTTGCTAATGATGAAATAATGTTACAGGTCTGTAATTTTGAAATTCAATTTTATTTCCGCTTTTATAAATTGGTTTTATTATACCTATTTTAAAAGCAGATGGATATAATAGAACTAAATCCCTCTATTCTTGTAGCACTACAAGGTTTCTCGCCCAACCACAAGATCACCAGCTTCGCGGAGGCCAAGGGACTGGATGCGATCAACGAGCGTATGCCCCCGCGCAAGGACGCGCCACCTTCGCCCGCGGTAGAGGAGCCTGCGCACTCGCAGGACCACAACCACACACCGCAGGCCAACGCGCACTCGTGAGCTGCGCAGCGTGAGCTCGCCTAGGGCGCAGCCGTGGTTACGCCTCGGCTTTATGCCAACTGCAGGTACTTAAATGGTCAAAGCTATACATACTTATTATTATACTTTTGCTAGTGGTAACAGTTTGACCGGATTTTTCTTTTCTGAATTCCCCTGACGTGTTATACATAGTATCATCCGGCATGGGTTACTTATACCCTTTTAGTCAATGACAATATGTGATCTGTAACAATAAAAATATTAAACATCAAATATAGCAATTTACCTTTCAAAGTATCTTTATTCCAAACTAACTTTTACAGTTCATTACATGGAAAGAGACAACATAATATAGAAAATAAATAACCATTAAAAAAAAATAACAATAAAAAAAAATGGAAGTTAATCCAATTTAATTCATTAATAAAATCAATTTAAAAAAAATAATATAAATAATTATTTAATTTAGTAAATATCTCTTTAATCGTTTTTTAAAAGTTGCCAATTTTTCTGATATTTTTTGGAAGATCGTTATATTTTATTATTTCGTCATATAAAAGCGATTTTTTTTCGGACATGACTTTTTACTAGTATAGTTTGATAATTTATACAACGTCTGGTGTTATGATCATGTAATGTCCTATTCTCCTGAAGTGTTATGTTTGATTTTTTTTCTTTTAAAATAATACGAGTGAATTAGAATACAAATTTTTAATTTATAATTGTTTTGAACGTGTAAATACCCTTTCGGTCTATATAGATTAACAGTTGGTTATAAATGTGGTAATTTGTGTATACATTTAACAACTTCATTTTGCAATTTTTGTAATGGTTTTAAATTTAATAAACAAGCAGATCCCCATGCAGAAGCTAAGTATTGTAATTTTGAATATACCTAATAATGAAAAATATTTTTTTTATGTATGTATTTCAAAGGAATGAAATATCTAGCTCTATACAAAACAGATACCAAAGGAGATATCGAGTTGATAATATACTGGATATGGCAATTAAATTTTTTGTCTAAAACTAATCCTAAAAATTTTGTCGTTTTTGAATATTGAATATTTTCATTATTAAATGTTAAGGGGTTAATGATGGAATTTATTTTATTTTTAGTTATAAACGTAAAAGAAGATTTTGTAATATTTAACGTAAGTTTATTTGATTAAAGCCAAGAAAGAAGTATTTTTAAATCATTATTAATATCAAAATACATTTCTGCAAGAGTTTCAGCAAAATAAATATAAATTTATAAGATTTAGGTAAAATAGGGTGAAACCCTTATTTTCACTCTACAATCTGAGGAATCCGATCATAATAAAATTGTCTTTATTAGTCATAATTATTATTTGGTGTAGTGTTAAGAAAATTTAATTTTTCTTTCAGAAAATCTCGTGATGATTCGGTGCTCCGATCAGTGCAGTGGCTGTTAAATCTCCTACATGTTACATCCTTGATATGTTACAAAACACACAACACTACGTCATTGGACGACAGGTTCGATTGCCGAGACTTTGAACGGAAACAAGTAGCTGGTCTGCTTCAATCTGTCGCGCCCGTACGCGCTACGTTCTCGCTCTTACACACTGCTCTACTGTCCTATCCGTACTGTATCCTTCCTTTTTTACTATGGTGGTCACTTCGATTTTATCTATAATTGTTAAACCTCTTTATTTTCTCTGTTAGCCCAGTGCACACATTCTTTAAAAAAATTAAAGACCCATTAGCCACGCCTCTATATTTTCACGTTGTTATATAGATAACGTATAATATAACAACTGCCCACCATATTTACTTCGAAGTTTATACAAGGTCAATGTCTACAAATATTGTTACAATAGTTAAAAATGCAAAAATTGTGGTCTAGAGAATGGCCTTTCACTATAACCGAATTCATCATATTCCGGATTAACTTCGAGAATTAAAACCTATTGATAATACCATATTAGCACTTTAAACAATTAAAAAGACGCCGGGAAAGTAGAAAGTTTAAAAACATGACATAAAAACCTTATTACGTCATCCCATTATCCTCGCTATTTCTATCTTTGTTTTGATACATTAAATAGAGGAGAACAGCTAAAAGATAGAAAACAACCCGCCAGATATTCAGGTAGATACGGCGCTCGACCTTCAGCGTCAATCCCTGCGATCCATGGGTCGGCGCAGATATGACGTCAGTCGGTTTTTCGCGTTTCTATTAAAGAGCGTATCTTGTTTCTTTATTGTCTCAGTAAATAATTTAAAATTTTCAAAACTTAAATCGTAGAAAATTTTACTGTATATGACCTTTATAGATAACTTACCAATATGTAATTTTTATTACCGTTGTGGCTAAATGTGGTATAGTTATACCCTAAAAACAATGTTCTTGACTTTTGACCTTGAGTCACCTTCGAAGCAAACATAGAATTTTTTACCATGTACGTATAACGCCACAATTAAAACGTACATACTCAAAACTCTAACTAAATAGTTAATTTTTTCGAAGATGTTTGATGTCATTGGGCTATCTCTATTATAGAGTGGATTGTCATAAATTTATATAAAATATTGTGTCGACTAATGAACTACAAAGATAAGGACGTACCAAACATGGAATACTGGCATTCATCCAACATTTTTGCTTTTCAAATTTTGTTTTTGCGCAAGTGTAATTCAAAATTTGGAACTAAGTATGCTTATTTTTATAGTTTTGGTAAAGACCACTGAATAAAAACACTTTTAGTAGCATCATTTGCTACTTTTAAGAAATATATAATATAATATAACGACTAGATTGATGTACCTACTTATAGATTTAGCAGAATAAATTTTACTCCAGACATTTTTTAAAAATTGGTACGGCCAATATTTGATCGTTTGGTAAGTCATTATCATATGTAATTATTATTTATTGTTTTCCCATATTTATTTTTTAAATTTCTAGATAGATATTGGAAGTAATTGTTATCCATAACATAATCCTTTGTCAAGCATAGATAATCTAAACAATCGAATGTGTTACCTTATTCTTAACCGACGACCATGCTATAAAAATGGCGTCTAAAAACTACATTCCATGACCACTGGGACGTTTTAAAGCACGTATTAGAAATCGTAATGTCACAATAAATGTTACATATTATGCAGAAGTTTACTCAATATAGCGACCACTAACGGTAGAGTAAGTAGGAAATAATATTTTAAATTAAAATATTGTTAATACAAGTATCGTTCTAAGGGAATTGTACTTTGCAGAAATTATTTTTGAAGAACTACTTATGAAAAGCAAAGTATTTTTGTATTCTATTTCTTATACAGAACATTGATATTGCTTCTGTTATTCTTGTAATGTCAATGACAGATCATTTTACCTTTAAAAATCAACCTTTCCTTTAGGGCTCATAGTTTGAGACGTTTCTCACCAAAAGAGTTATATTTTAAAGCCCACAAAATTAACTTTGTTACAAGAAATATATATTTTGTCGATGGGAATGAAATAGTTTTTAACTAGCATAGAATACCAAAGGTCCACTTTTTTTGGCATTTAGATTACAGATAAGGAAAATTTAACATAAAATGTCAGGGCTTTACAATATAAACGTTTTGGTAGCGATGTCTGTCTTTCTGTAGCGTATTCACTTTAGACTTTAGAGCAAACTTTTAAAACTGTAAGTAGTTTTCCAAAATGCTTTCAAAGCAATAATAATTTTGACAATTTAAAAGTACGAATACTTATTATTTTAGTAATATTATCAGCTATTATTTGCCGATATTTGTTACAACGCCAAGTACAAATATTTTATAAAAAAAACTATTTGTGAGACATAATCTGGTACTTGGACAATTGCAAGAAAGTTTTCTAGAACAAAAATAAGATACTTGCCGAATTTACAATACTTATATACCTTTAATGACAAAATTTAAGCAACCATTTAATATCAACAGTGGCAACCATCAGAGAGCTGCTGAACATGTCCTGTCAACAACAAAACATTATACACTTTCTATGCAGATAGAATAACTACTTTTATTATTCGTGTGTCAACCAAACGTGTGTTTATTTGTACTTGATATTGTTATTGACATTGGCTGTATGACAGCTGATCAGTTGCTTTGTAATATTTGGTTGACAGGTTCAACTAAATATTGATTTCTCGTTAAGATTCAGCTACAATAATAGATATTTTTAAATTGTCAAAAAAAAATTCTACAGTATGTCAGTCAGCAGTGTGAAACAGCGAGCTGGCCTTGGCTGTACGCACGTGTTGAGTGATATAAGCGTGCCATAGACCTCCTGTCGCCTCAACTTCGTGTTCATCCGTCGTTCTTCGCGCCATACTCGTTTCTATGTGTGTTAATTTAAAGATATTGATTTACGAACTATTAATTTATCGAGTCTGATAATAAATTTCTTCAAAATTTTTTTAAACGCCAACGGAGGGCGTTATACAGGGTTAGTGCCATTTTTTTTACGGTACGGTAGAGTGGCATCTGGAACATATGCTAGGAGGAACGATCCGAACAAAAACTCATTTTTGTTACTCACTTGGCATTGGGCTTTCAGTGCTCTTTGTCTCACAGCATGGGCGGACAAGGCATTTCCATATCTGTATAATATGTGAAAATTGTTTTAAATCTATATATAGTACCGCCCGGCAAATTAGCTCTATTGTTATGGCGACTTTGATTTTTTGCAGTGATTTATTATCAGCTAATGTATGGACAGTTATAGAATTCTAATGTGCAAAAACCTTCGTACAGTTATCTCTATTAATATTAAATAAAAGGATATTTTAATTAACACCCACCTCATCTTTGCTACGAGTTGTACTTATTGTTTTTTTTTGATTAATTGTACAAATTGTGTTATACTATTAAATGGTTAATATAAAATGTTTTCCTCTTTGTCTGGGAAAGACGTTTCGGTTTAAAGAAATATGTATATAAGTGTACAAAATATGTGTTATTCAATACTTAAATGTTTAATCACTTTTAAATGAATAATGAATCTCTTCAGCACCATTGTTTAAACTTGTTAGTATATTAAATTAAAAACTTTTTTCTCAGGCTTCGAGCTCGTGTGAATGTTGAAATATTTTTTTTGTTGTATGATTGAATGTTAAATTATGTATCTAATAATCTTATTCTGTAAATTTTCTCTATAATATATTATATACAAATTAATATAAAGGTATAGTTAATTATTGGGAAGTATCTCAAAACCAACTATCGGAAAATATCAAAAAATTTAATATGGCGTCCCTTAACTTTTATACAAAATATAAATTTTGCTTACTGGCGTTTATGTGGTTAAATATATACATACATATACTTAGCTATCAGTTTTAAATTCGTATAATACACTCTCATATTAAAACTTAAACACATACATTTATAATTAAAATGGTTAAATCTAAACTATATTTTCCATTTTTGTTCATATGCAGGGTAGCTCATGTAAGAAGACCCTGTACCCTATCTTACAGTTAAAAGTTCACATCAAGTCAAATTAGTCGAACATACTCATTTTTGATTTAATCTGATCACGAAAGTGGCAAAATTGGCTTTATTAGTTTTAAAGCTCGACGCTTCGTTCCTTAGTTACCAACGTCAGGATTTTTTTTAAATACGGACCTGGAATTTCGTCGTCAAATAACGCAACATACAGGGTTAGTTGAAATAATAATAATAATAATAATAATAATAATAATAAGTTTATTTAAAAATTTAGTAATATAATAAATATGTTTATGTTGTCTTCAATAAACTTATTCTTCAATCCCCTGAAGCTGAGCTTGTTAGGAACGGCTAATTTTCTTCAAAACTACCATGGCTAAAACAATGAAATTTGGTACAGGTGGATAACTTAAAAAATTGAATTGAAAATTGGCAATTGCGACGTTGCCAGATTTTTAGTTTTTTCTGCAACTCAAGGAATTTTTTTTTCAAATGTAACACTACTCTTTTTTAGTATTGAAAATACTACTGGGTGCGTATATACGGGTATATTTCATGAAAAATGAACGCGACATGCACATAAATAACACGGCGGTGAAGTCTAAACAAACATCCGAGTAGCACAGGATCGATGACATCATCTGCTGAGTATTAATATTGTTTTGTTTTGGGTTTCGGCATTTATTATTATATTTGTTGATATTAAGATAATTTGGCCGGGAGAGAGAACAGTTAGTAGATAGTTATTAATGATACTAGTTCGATGAACACTATAATGAAACGTGTGCAACGTTAAACCACGAGGCGTCAGCCGAGTGGTGGTTTAATTGCACAAGTTTTATTAACAAAGTTCATATCGAACGTGTATCATTCAAAATTTAATCTACAACAGTGCAAATAGATTTTATTCGTCTAAATTTCATTGATATGAGATAACGTTTTCGTAATTTTTAAAATTTTCAGGTGTCCATATTAGTCGATATCATGGTAACAGCATTTTTGATTGTTTCAATTTCGATAAAATTGGAAAAAAATAAACAGTGAATGTCGCTGAAACAAAGCGAAATAGCGCGGCGGTCTTGGCGTATTACACAGAAAGTCGGGGGAGAATGGATATACCAATCCAAAACATTTCATGGCCGACTTATGATTTAGACATTTCGTGAACAAAGAGTACAAGGACCAGCAGGTAAATGGCTGTGTATAGCTAAAGAAATAATTTTGTCGCTATTTTTGAAAAGGTGGTTTTGAGCTCTCTTCAATATGTACTAATATACAGATTATCCTATATTTTTTATTTTAACAAAACAGTCAAATTTACACATTTCTAAGTATAATTTACACATTTCTAAGTATAATTTACACATTTCTAAGTATAATAATTTAATTATTATTTCAAACTAAATCGGAGCATCCATGCCGTCATAATAACGCGTGATAGAGGCACGTTACATACTCACAGATAGGAGTAATCTGTGCTGTGACATAATGGTTTCCTTCTCGCCACTGTATGTGGTAGGTATTTTCAATACGCCTATGATACTTGCGTAAGATGCAAGATCTGTGAATTTTTTTATTGAATTCGATTCCTCCCATCAACATTACCTTTTCCTGATAGTATCAAATTTTATCTCAAATAGTTCGATGGAGAAAAAAATTAATTAGTTACTAGTAATAATAATTATAACTGACTATTCTAGTGAATTTAAATACAAATATGAAGTAACTTCTTAATTCGAGTATAGGTCAAAAGTTAGTGCATAATACAATTTTGAGTGAAGAAAAATTCATGATGTACTACTACATTCATTTGATTATGAAACCTATAATATGTAAGTAATTTATACTAGCTATGTTATTGTTTGTAGTTGTTTCTTGTTATTATCGTAATCGATACTATTAGGTACATTATGTCTACCAACCTTCCTTTTTACATTATTTGAAACGTTTTTAAATGGAAATAAATTAAATTTTTTTTAAGAGAGAGTTATTGTAACTAATTAATTTTTTTCCCCATAGAACTATTTGAGATAAAAATTTGATATTATCAGGAAAAGGTAATGTTGATGGGAGGAATCGAATTCAATAAAAAAAAGAGTAGTGTTACATTTGAAAAAAAACCCTCCTGGAGTTACAGAAAAAACTAAAAATCTGGCAACGTTGCAGTTGTCAATTTTTAATTCAAGTTTTTAAGTGATCCACCTGTACCAAATTTCATTGATTTAGCCACGGTAGTTTTGAAGAAAATTAGCCGTTCCGGTTGTTTCAACTAACCCTGTATATCAAAATACATCACAGATAAAGTTAAATCAAAAGAATTTCCGTTGCACGTCATACCTTCGAGTATCAGCAGTGTTGCCAGTTTGTAATCAAAATACCCCAGTAAGGAAATGCTTCGACATTTTTCAATAAAGGTAAACAACGTAATGAACAGAAATGTGTATGAATCCCTTTGTTGTTCTTAAAAGATCAGTTTTTAATTCTATTTATAAAAGGATTTGCAGTTTTAGTTAGAAACGACTTAATCACGAAAACACGAAATGAAAACAATAAACGTCAATCAAAATTCGCCAAGAAATAAACTGGCATCACCGACCAACTGTCAGCCCAAAAAATTCAAATGATATTAATTTTTAAAAGGTTAAATTTAAAAAACACCTCATTTAAGCGGTTTAGTATCAAAGAAGAATACATTTATTAAGTTTCTTTTACATTCAATATCGCATGAAATTTAAATATTTTTTGCCCAAATTTAATTTTCTTATGTTTCCTGACCGATTTTCAATTATCAGCTGATTGATGACGTGCAACGGGAATTCTATTGATTTAACTATACTAAGACTGTCGCGTTTAACAGTTTTCGAGATCTGTAGCACCCTGTATCAATAATCTGGTACCGATAGATGGAACATGTCATTTACAAACGCTATTAAAATGTGTTGACAACATCGTTTGTGGGAGAGGGGCGGTGCGAAGAGCCAGGTGGGAGCAGGGAGTAGGGATTAAAGTGGATTAACCTTTGAAGGTGACCTTGCTACTATAAGTTTTAACCTAACCCACAAATAACCCAACTTTCTATTTACTCACCTATGAAAAGTAACTGCAGAATTAGTATTGTCCGAATTCTTACATATTTGACACTTGCGACTCATCTTAATTGGTCTCCAAAAATATCACAAAACACAGCAATTATTACACAACACAACACCGATACATTGAAGAGAATTCCAGACTGCTGTCAAAGAAACACGAAACGGAAATAGGGATGTTCGATATAATATATTGACGCATCGAAAACATCGATATTTTCAATGAGATGAATCGTTTTCAAGCGTTGCATCGAGGCCATTTGATATTTGTCGCTGCATCGATGTATTAGGTCTTAATTTTATTCGTAAAATAATTATTTAGCCGTTGCCTCTCGTTGTTGATTATACCTTTGGTTTCAGTTAAAGTGTGAACTTAAAATTATTAGATTTGTGATTTGTTTTGTAATTCTAATTCTATTTAAAAAAAATTCGATGCATCGCAAATTTCGATGTTTATCCGCGATACATTTTCTGTGGAAATCCCTAAACGGAAATGAATGAAACAACGTCTTCATGGCCTCAGACCAATGTCGTGCGTTGCCATACTGCACTCTTTATAAGGTTTTAAACAAACATTTAAATTTCCCACATCATGTTATTACTTTTAACAGCGTAAGTTTGACAAAGTGGAGGGGCGTAATTTATATGTTTATTTATTTCAGAATGGAATACGATTTTGTTACTATAGGTTCATTTGTTATTGTTTCATCTGATTCTATAGGTACCAGATCATTGCCCTGTATATTATTAATGTGGTTAAGTAAAGTTCTAATCAAATACGGTCATCGTACATGGGCCACTCTGTATCAATAAGTGTCTAAGGGTTGTTCAAAAATTCAATACTTTGTTAAACTGAGAAGCAATAATGTTGAAACCCCTTTACTTATGTGGGACATCTTTACTAGTGTATGAAACCCTAAAACCAAAAACATTTCAGATTATTCGTAAAGGGGTTAGCCTTAAGAAAAAAACAATATGTCTGCTACAGATATTTTCGGTACAAAAGTACCAAAGAAAACGCTGACAATCATATCACTCACGAAAATCAAAACCAAAAATCGGCAGAATAGGCTAGTTCTCCACATTATGTTATATTATAAATGTGCCTCAAAAAGTCCAGACCGCAACAATCTGAAAAGGGGTTTAAAACAGTCCGTTTTTGCTTATTCTGAATTATTTTTTTAAACGCTCCTAAAAAGATTATGGCAATTTTGAAAACAGAAATACTGTCAAATATGTCAACGTCATTCGGAATGCATTTTTTGTGGTACCATATGGTCAAACTTGATAATCTGGTCCTATATGATGAGATGACCCAGACAATGCAACCGAAACATTGGCCATTAATTAGTCTTGAACTTATCAGGCTTAAAAACTTGAAAACTTTTACATAAATGCTGATGATGACAAAGTACATACAGGGTGCCCCAAGGTGGATGGAGTATTAGACGTTCATGGAGAACTAACTAACGGATCATTATGAAAATTTGGGCGTCGAGATAAACGACGATGATCTACACTTTTAAAATATTTTTGACCATGCGGTGTTGCCGCTTCTACTCTAAACCGGTAGCAAATGGAACACCCTATATATTTTAAAATTTTTAGATTTAGCATAAAATTATAGTTATTTTTTAATAAAGGCATTATTAGTCTAGGCTTAATAGTTTCCGAGATATTGACTTATGAAAAATTACATTTTTGAACTTTGACAGCTTCTATTTCTCCGACTGTACGTCTTAGAGCAAAACGGCTCACATATATGTCCCTATCTTCAATTTTTATTATCTTCCCAAAAGTATCAACTTGCGGTCAAACCGGAAGTACTATAATTCCTACATCCGGTTTAACCGGAAGTTCTCATTTTTGGAAAAATAATGAAAATTAAAGATAGGGACATGTAAGCCGTTTTGCTCTAAGAAGTACAGTTAGATTGCTAGAAACTGTCAAAGTTCAAATAGGTATGTCATTTTTCAAAAGTAAATATCTCGGAAACTGTTAAGCCTAGACCCATAATACATTTATTATAAGATAATTATAATTTTATGCTAAATCTAAAATTTTTTAAATATATAGGGTGTACCATTTAAAATAGCAATGTTGCTACCGGTTTAGAGTAGAAGCGGCAACACCGCATGGCCAAAAATATTTTAAAAGTGTAGATTACTGTAGATCATCGTCGTTTATCTCGGGTGCCAAATTTTCAAAATGATCAGTTAGTTAGTTCTCCATAAACGTCTAATACGCCATCCACCTTGGGGCACCCTGTATAGTAGATACAAAATAATTTAAATAGAAAGATTAGTATACGGAACGCTTCGAGGTATATGTTGTACATTTTTCGAGCATTTTAATATATGTATCCGAAGGTCCCGTGTACAATTTTTCTATTTAACTTTTCGTTTTATTTTTATGTTGGTTCAAAATACCGTCATTTTTGACTTGTCAAAGGGGACTAGCCTAGGCCATTTTAAGTTATTTTCGGAAAAAACCCCTAGACAACATTTTCAACCTTAAGACATAACATACATAGCTTCAAAGATGCCGACGATGTCAAGTTTAAAATAAGTGAAACTTACTAATTATATATTTCAAATTTTGTAAATAAGAAGTCTTTATATACCGTAGCTGTAACTTGGTTTTCGCCTTTACATAAGCGTGTATTTCACCGAGGACCACAATTTTAGCCTTTCAGTATATGCTGTTACATATGCTCGGAAACAAATATTACTACGGTGTCAATAAAGCCCCAGCCATTTTTCCAACATGACAGGAATATCCATGAGTATTTTTAGTGGACAATCGACTCCCAAACAACAGTAGATATACAGGGATGGGCAAACGTTTAAACCCGGAAAAATGTCCTTTAAAAACTTATAGAAATTAAAATAATATTGTTTTGTGTACGGGGATCCTTTTCAAAGAAATAAACTTCCAAAAAGTTTTGAGAAACTGTCGATTCAACTAATATAACTAAACTCTTCCATATCAAAATTATTAGTTAGTTAATTTCAAAATATAGTTAGACGGATTCATACTTTTACCGGTCCTGTAAGAGTAATAAATGAATTATGGAATAAAAAAAATCATAGGTGAAAATGTTACATTAAGACAGAGGGCAAGATAGGGACTAAAATAACGTGTACAAAAACAGTTTTTAAATAAAATGGACGGGACTTTATCGGCCAAAATACAAGGTATTTTTATTTTTTACATCAAAAATCTATCTGGTTTCATGGTGAACTTTCTTTCATCCCTTTTTCTGCTGAAGATAAGGAAAGATCGACCGATCGTTCAACCACAACCAGATAAATATCTGATGATAAAAAACAAAATAATATGCGAACTTAGGCAACGGGGTAAAGATAGGTAATAAGCGAAAAAAGTGTATCAGTGAGACATACTACGTTAAGCGATCGAGAGCAAGGTTAGGTATATTAAAAAAATTATAAATATATTGGTTTTTAATTAAAAAATTAAGTGTAGATTTAGGGTGTGGGCCAAAGTGAAATCACCTTGATCAGTGTTATATGACATAAGGATAAACTAATTCTAAAACTGATTTAATATTAAAAAAAAAACTCCTTTTATTTTAAAGTTGTAGAAGTGGTATTAAAGTTTAGGGCATCTTTTCAAATAATTTAAGAGTATATTTGAGGATACAATACACTGGTTTATATAGAAAAGTTTACGCCGGGGTAAATACAACGTGTGGAGGGATATTATTGGCAAAGGAGTGTTTTCCCCGGCCTAAACTAGGTCTGAATATAGCATAGACACAAGTTTGCAGTTTTTAAAATGTAAAATGGTGACAACATATTTTTTGTAAAATCCTGAAACCGCGATCATTAGTTGATTTTCTATAAGTTTACAGGCCAATAAAAGTATGCCTAAATAAGATCGGTTAAGTAGCATAGTATCCTCAAAATACTCCTAAACTAACTATCTATTGTAGAAATTATGACCTTTAGTTGTGTCCTGACTGAATACATTTATTATAAATTAATTCTGTGGTTTGTTTTTAGTTGAGATTTCGATATATCGAAATTGCTGATTCATTTTAAAATGTTACATGTATTTTTCTTTGGCAGATCAGTGTGAGTTGCCTTATATCGAGATCTAGTGTTGTGTTTAGACCTGGGGAAGTTCTTACAGCAGTTTTTGGCACGAAAGATATAAGAGTCTAAAAAATTGGCGACAATACTCTATTGGATATACAGGGTGATTCAAAAGTACTTTGACAAACTTCGGGAGGTAATTGCTGGCAATATTTTAACACGAAAAGTTCTTATAAACAGTGGTCCTTGGCGACTTCGTTACGGAGATACAGGGTGTTGAAATGTTAAAAGAAATAGTAATAATTTTTAAATAACTCCTTAACGAGTTATTTTTTTTTATGAAATTTTGTGAACTAAATAAGCATTTAAGGACACTTATTTTCAAAGTACAACACGTTCGTAAATTTAACCAGTGGCGTCGGTACAAAATGTTACTATCATATTTTTTGTGAAAACTATGCTACACCACTGACTTATTTTATTTTAACTTTTTTTTTATAAATCCCCCCTTTATTTAGAACAAAAAAGATCACGTGTGTTTTTTTGATACGAGGGACGGTTTAAGCGTAAATGATTATTTTATTTGAATATACACAAATATTAAAAAATGTGTTTTAAACTGATCAACCACTCAAATATTTATTACAGTATTTTAACGAATACCTACATACATACTTACTAATAAACAAATATGTATATGCCTAAGGTATCTGAGGATGCCTATTTTCTAAGTATAACACGTTTTCAGTGGCATACATATTTATTTATTAGTATGTTATTTTTTAATATTTTGTATTTTGACAAGGCGGCTTTGGAAATGCTTTTTTTTGTCGATAAATTAAAATATATTTGACAGTTAGTTACCACTGAGTTTTATTTCTTCAGTTTTGTTATTTTTAATGGTAACTAACTGTCAAATATATTTTAATATATCGACAAAAAAAGCATTTCCAAAGCCGCCTTGTCAAAATACAAAATATTAAAAAATAACATACTAATAAATAAATATGTATGCCACTGAAAACGTGTTATACTTAGAAAATAGGCATCCTCAGATACCTTCCTTAGGCATATACATATTTGTTTATTAGTAAGTATGTATGTAGGTATTCGTTAAAATACTGTAATAAATATTTGAGTGGTTGATCAGTTTAAAACACATTTTTTAATATTTGTGTATATTCAAATAAAATAATAATTTACGCTTAAACCGTCCCTCGTATCAAAAAAACACACGTGATCTTTTTTGTTCTAAATAAAGGGGGGATTTATAAAAAAAAAGTTAAAATAAAATAAGTCAGTGGTGTAGCATAGTTCTCACAAAAAATATGATAGTAACATTTTGTACCGACGCCACTGGTTAAATTTACGAACGTGTTGTACTTTGAAAATAAGTGTCCTTAAATGCTTATTTAGTTCACAAAATTTCATAAAAAAAAAATAACTCGTTAAGGAGTTATTTAAAAATTATTACTATTTCTTTTAACATTTCAACACCCTGTATCTCCGTAACGAAGTCACCAAGGACCACTGTTTATAAGAACTTTTCGTGTTAAAATATTGCCAGCAATTACCTCCCGAAGTTTGTCAAAGTACTTTTGAATCACCCTGTATAACTACTATGGTTCGACTGAACAGTGCGTTGAAAACCATGGAAGAATTATATTACCAAAAACCGGTATGAAGTAACCTTAATATTGTAAATATAACCTACTTTCATCATTTTCGAATGACAAGTAACAACGATGTCACGAACGATATTAGTGAGTAGTAGATATAAACAAAACCTGCTATCAGAACTTAAACCAGGTTTAAACGATTCTTAGGACACGCTGTGGAGACGGCAAATATTTGTATATTTGGCTTAATATGGTCATATTGCTGGAATTTTTCGACTGTAATACGAAATGTGCGAACCAAAGCTTTTTTGTTTGTTGCTGTTATACAGACTTGTAAATGTTGAAAGTTTTCCCACTATAGGCCTTCCTCAGGTCCGGCGATTATTTGTGATAGCTATCTTTCTAAAATTTTCTTTATGTTATAGTGGTTTTGGTTTAAGTAGTAAACAGGCTATTACTTTTTAACAAGACGCAGCATTATCCCTTATTTTATTATTACTGCTATTTTCCGTCCGAAAAGTACCCATTTTCCAGATTAAGTCGGAAAATTGCTACTTTCTAATAAAACGTGTCCAGGGTACTTTTCGTGGCCGAAAAAAGTAATTTTCCTTTAGAATATTGAACTTCATTTAGGTATATTAAAATTTAGAAATCCAAAGCCAACAGTTTTTGTCCAATGTTTTCCCCAAAACATGCTATAGCCTAAGGAAAATTCTACACCCTAAAAAAATTAACAAAACGTTGATAAAAATGTATAAATATATCTATATGCCTTTATACTTTCTACTCCTAACTAATATAATATGCACTGAAGTATTGAGATGTTAGATTTTTAATACTTTAGTACTATCACAGTGCCACATTGATTGGCCGTTTTTAACATTTATAGTAGTACTGGAAGTCCAGATAAGCAACTAACGAAGAGGTAAAATAGAAAGATTTGTGGGGAAGTGAAAAAGTAGTCGTTTTTGTGGATATCAAATACAATATGAGATCATTTTCTTTAAATAAGATAGAAAACAGAGGCAAGGGAGAAAATATTCTTTTAAAAGACAATAAAAGATTAAAATACAAACGATGACGTAGGGTTTTCATGCCATCGCTTCATGGAATATACTCCCCCAGTACCGTAAAAATGATCCCAAGTGAACCTGGGAAATTGCAGAACTTGATGGTTTTGGAGGTTATAGTTCCATTCTGTCCCTGTTTTTAGATTTTCGTTTGGTATTTATTATTTTCAAAAAAAAAAAAATAACTTTGATGTAGAAGTAGAAATGGATGAATTACGTCTTTTTGAACCCATCTAGGTAAATAATATTTCCTGTACGTGAATGAGAAAAGTGGAAATAAAATATTTTTAAGTTGCTTTACTTTTTACGCTTTATAATACGCTACTCTCGACTAATTAAACATGAAATGAGGTTAAGTCAAGATCGAAATCCAAACGTGATAGTGATCACGTGCAAACCATGCCCGTTATGAGGATCGAGAGTCCCGTTTTTTTCGGGTATTTGGATTTTAATAGTCATTGTTAATCTTAACATAGTATATAACAAAGTCGCTGTCGCGTCTGTCCCCAGCTATATGTGCTTAAATCTTTAAAACTACGCAACGGATTTTGAAGCGGTTTTTTTTAATAGATAGAGTGAAGAGGAAGGTTTTTATGTATAATACATGCATAATATTGTAGAGAAACACTGATAAATTTAGAGGTTTGTTCGGGTTTGTATTTATAAATCTTGACGTGACTAACTCGCCTTATTATTATCTCAGAAGCGTATAATGCCTGGCATTGCAACGCGGGCCGGGTACACGCTAGTTGTGTATAAATGCCAATGTTTTAAATTTATTACTGCCCAAACAACAACCTAGTAAACAGGGGTCTTAAGGTCGTTAAAGTAAAGTTTTAAATACAAACGATGACGTAGGGTTTTCATGCCATCGCTTCATGGACTATACTCGCCCACTACCGTAAAAATGATCCCAAGTGAACCTGGGAAATTGCAGAACTTGATGGTTTTGGAGGTTATAGTTCCATTCTGTCCCTGTTTTTAGATTTTCGTTTGGTATTTATTATTTTCAAAAAAAAAATAACTTTGATGTAGAAGTAGAAATGGATGAACGTGATAGTGATCACGTGCAAACCATGCCCGTTATATGAGGATCGAGGGTCCCGTTTTTTTCGGGTATTTGGATTTTAATAGTCATTGTTAATCTTAACATAGTATAAAACAAAGTCGCTGTCGCGTCTGTCCCCAGCTATATGTGCTTAAATCTTTAAAACTACGCAACGGATTTTGAAGCGGTTTTTTTTTAATAGATAGAGTGATTCAAGAGGAAGGTTTTTATGTATAATACATGCATAATATTGTAGAGAAACACTGATAAATTTAGAGGTTTGTTCGGGTTTGTATTTATAAATCTTGACGTGACTAACTCGCCTTATTATTATCTCAGAAGCGTATAATGCCTGGCATTGCAACGCGGGCCGGGTACACGCTAGTTGTGTATAAATGCCAATGTTTTAAATTTATTACTGCCCAAACAACAACCTAGTAAACAGGGGTCTTAAGGTCGTTAAAGTAAAGTTTTCTATAAAATTGTATTTGATACCCACGAAAAATTTTAAGCATAAAAATATAATCCCAAAAATCAAAAGGTACAAAAAGCATTAATGTGAATTTCCAGTACGGTAGGTTTAGCTAAATGTTTTTAAATAATTGAATATACATTATATACATATTAAAAAAAAGCGTTGATATAATTCATATCAATCGAATTGTGCAATTTACAAAGGAAAAACTTCTAAAGGTTATGCATGTTACATTTGACAGTTGTTTATCTGTGATCCTTTTGCGTTAAAATTCTACCTACGATATTTTAGCATTACAAAAAATGATTTTTGTGTAGTCGATGAACATCAATTATATATTTTTTTTTAAATTTGGTTTTGTGTTCGAAATATAACTAGTTAATAAAGAACATTTCTCATCTTGTGTACGTGTAACAAATATTACTTTTCAATTTTTTCAATAAAGGTAAGTCTGGTTAAACTTAGTTTGTTTTATTACGTTTTTTTAGGTAAACTAATCCATATTACCTGTGACAAGCACTGGATATATGTCCCCACATCCTCCTAATTTTAACTTGTCAGTTGGACGATAGGCCTGTTCAATCGACGTAGGTAAACGAATTGACTTATTATTACTAAAGGGCGGAATATATGCAAGATGCATATACAGACTGTCCGCGGATTGGGTTTACAATAGCTCAAATGGATGAAAAATTTCATCTTTCGGGAAAGTCATTCCTGATAAAAAGTTTTGCTTGTAAAAAAAATGCAATTCACGCAATTTGGATTTTTTATACAGTTCGCAAAAACTTCAAAAACATCATTTTTCTCCAAGAGTAAACTACCTCTATTTTCATTTTTAACCAAAATGCCAATTAGAAAACTTATTTAGAATAACGTTTGTAATTTAAATCAGAGATTTAAAATAAATCTTCGATTTTTTTAATTTTTAGAGTAAAAGAATTTTTTTTTTGGATAGCAGAATTAGCGGTCGAAATCAATGATCTTGGTCGAAATACATACTATCAATGATAGAGGGGTATCAAAAAGTTTCAAAAACTGATTTTTGGTGTTACCAGAAATATGTATTTTTAATTTCACAAATGAAATTACCCCGGAAATAACACAAAAAAATCTTAATAACAACAAATAATAATTTCATAATTTGCTATTCAAACACTCCCCCTCCATATTCAACACATTTTTCCAGCTGTAAACGAATGTGATCAAAACTTCGTCTCCTTCCGTTTGATTGAAAGTTGGCTTAAATGGGAATATTTTCTTTGCCTTTATACTGAATAAGAGTTTTTTTACTACATCAAGTTTTTGAGCACGGTTTCTTAATGAAAGGGTAGGATTGTCAGCAACAGACTGCAATACGATTAGGGAAGCTGCGTCATTCTGATAGGTTTTTTTTTTTAAAATTGGACACTGAACTAGTTCGCTGAAATGTTCTTAATAATTTATGAAGTCCCATTTTTGAGACGTAAACGTTGGGTATCTTTGATTAAATTTGTCTATCACAAAGTTGTAAGAACTTTCGCCCGCACCGTAACATTGAACTAAATAAACCCTTTGTTCTAAGGTCAACATTTTCAAAACACACCAAATTTTATTTGACAACTTCAAATTTGCCCCATACTGTAAAGCAAAGTAATAAAAAGGTAAAAAAATTCCTTGTTTTTACAAAAGATGGTAGGAATGCATTTAAAATAAGATACACACCACCCATTATGAAAATAGAGTCTAATAAAATTTTATATTAATATTTTTATTGAGCAGCAAAATTTCCATTTACCTCTAAAAATTAAAAAAAATCGAAAATTTATTTTAAATCTCTCATTTAAATTGCAAACGTTATTCTAAATAAGTTTTCTAATTGGCATTTTAGTCAGAAATGAAAAATAAAGGTAGTTTTGTCATTTTATAATAAAATGCAGCATTTTTTTCATAAATTATTATTTTAAAAAAACATTTTTATGCTTTCGGCTTTATCAAAAAATTTTAACACGTTAAAGGTTTAATGTCCAGTTCGGCACTTATTTCAGAGATTTTTCAATCTGAAGATTATAATTATATTTACATTTTGGTTATACAAAAGGTATTTATTGGGCGTTTCCGGGGATATTGTTAGGGGTTGTTTATTGTCACTTAATAATGCGTTATTACCTGCTTAACAAACTGTATTTATATCGATTCGTAATACATACTTCTGTTTTAGTTTGTCGAAATATTTCAGTATTTTCAGTGTGAAACTAGTAATTTCAAATTTGTGTTCAGAAAGGCTAAGGTGGCGAAAACGTCTTCGTGGATTAAACATTTCCCAAAGTTAACAGTTTATTGTCTTCTGTAAAGCTTGTACAAAAATTATTGTTTGCGAAAAAAAGTTCCAAATCGATCAACGTTTGAAAACACCGCTGCATAAGCCAAAGCTCAAAGTTACAAAAAATGGGTTTCTTTACCTCATTTTACTATAATAAATTAAGAAATGTTGCATACCAGTATACATATTTGGAAAAAAATGCAAATAACTGCATATTTTAAAGGCAAACAAGGCATATACAGTGTCACCAGTAAAGTCCGCATCATATGGGATTTTTTTTTATTAATAGCTTTATTCAAAATTTGACTTTGGCATAAAGTTCTGCTTCGATCGAGATGAAAATTGAGCAAACAAATAGTAGTCACGTGATTCGCATTATCTGTCAAATTTTAAATTTTTCCAAAAAATAATTCAAAAGTGGGGTTATTTCTAAAAATATCGAAAAAAGTTATTAGAAAAAGTTTTTTTTAATGCAGTTTCTAGCCCACATGCAAAATTTCAGGTGGATAAGATAATTTTGATTTTTTACCCATATTTGGTAAATTGCATCACTTTTGCAAAATAAGACTTAACGCAACCTACATAAAACTTCTTAGTTTTTGACAATGCTTTATTTCAGAAACATTTTTTAAAGTAGCGCCATATTAAATGTTTTTCTACAAAATCAAAATTGGGCTATTAAAATTTGGTCGCATGTGATGCAAAGTTCATTTGTTTTTGACCCTGTATAAGGTAACTTCATAAAATAGGTATTTTTGAAAAAGTAGTTTGTGTGTGAAGGTAATACACCTTAATATTAAGACAAAAAGAACACAGTGTCATCAGTAAAGTGTTCATTAAGTGGAAAATAAATTTTAGTTTAACTAAATTTTAGTTTAACTTAACGTAAAGTTTATCTATTTTTAACGATTTAATTTAAAACCCCTTATTTCATTTTTTATTTTTTTACTTTCAGACACAAACTACGTTTTCAAAAATACTTATTTTATGAAGTTACCTTATACAGGGTCAAAAACAAATGAACTTTGCATCACATGCGACCAAATTTTAATAGCCCAATTTTGATTTTGTAGAAAAACATTTAATATGGCGCTACTTTAAAGAAAATGTATCTGAAATAAAGCATTGTCAAAACTAAGAAGTTTTATGTAGGTTATTGCGTTGAGTTTTATTTTGCAAAAGTGGTGCAAGTTACAAAATATGGAAAAAAAATCAAAATTATCTTATGCAGCTAAAATTTTGCATGTGGGCTAGAAACTGCATTAAAAAAAAACTTTTTCCAATAACTTTTTTCGATATTTTCAGAAATAACCCCACTTTTGAATTATTTTTGGAAAAAATTAAAATTTGACAGATAATGCGAATCACGTGACTACTATTTTTTTGCTTAATTTTCATTTCGATTGAAGCAGAACTTTATGCCGAAGTCAAATTTCGAATAAAGCTATTAATAAAAAAAATCCCATATGATGCGGACTTTACTGGTAACACTGTATATGCGCATATTTTGGTTGAATCACCGATCACCGGCATAGTTGGCGATATGAAAAAAAGCTGCTAAACAAAATAATTTACCGGGAACTGTTTCTGACGAGTCCTGTCATGTGTTAGTCAAGTTTAAACATCGTTATAATAAATAGCTCATTAAATACACAATTTTGACTTCTTGACGGTACATTTATTAACTATCTGGATAGCTACAATACAGAACGAACAAAAATACAAACTCTAAAAATTCGTATACGCTCAATGCAGAGTCTCCCAAACGGTAAAATACCGGGTGACAGTATTGTATTTTAATATAATGTATACTTATAAGTGGACAGTCAAATAAGTTTTATTTTGCCTATTTATACACCAGGAGTTAAAAAAGTGCTGGTGGGTCACGAAGGGAAAGCATAAAATAACCAAAAAAATGTTTGGGAAACGCTGCTCTAAGGAGTTCCAAAATTTGAAAAAAATTCCGCACAATTTAGATTCAATACATTGCCAAAAGAATGTATATTGAACAATATTAAATTTACATTTTAATCCATTTGGAATTACTTCAAAGCGTCAATCCTACAATAAAGAATATAAAATGGTACAAATAATTATTTATTAGATTAGGTTAAACATACATATTAATATGATGATTGGTAGTTTAATATAAAGGTTATATTACTAAGGCTTGTCACAGCCTAATCCCAATATTTTTCCACAAACTAAGACAAAAATCATGTACATAAAATACGGCTTTAGTTAAAATTTGTGAAATTAAATAAAACAGTTAAATGTAAACTGATGCATATACAATGTGGTTGTTTAAGCGTGCAACATATGGGCATTTTTTTTATTACCTATCGATTTCTCAGAAAATTTTATTCTTGATAAAAGTTGGAGCATGTTCGACAATCATATTAGGTGCACTTGGAATGGTTGCAAGTCAAGCGGCGTACAGGGTAGGGCAAAATATATAAAACTTGTACAAGAATAAAGTTTTTTAATAAACATTTAAAATAAAAATTTTGCACTTTAAATCATAGTTTTTTAAATAGCATATTATAATTACTAATGTTTTTTTATCTTGTTAAAAAGAATTTTTAGGACATTTTAAAAATTTTATTGCAACAAACATGGTTTGTCATTTCTTAATTAATTAAAAATTCAAGTAAATTTTACAAATATGCTTGCATTGGAACAAAGATATGTGAAATTTAATTGATTTTGATTAATTTAGGAAGGAATTTATTTTAGGTCACGTTTTTAAATCTATGCATAACTTTTAATTCTTAACAACTTTTCTTAATAACATTTTGCCGAATTTTCTGAAATAGGGGTACTTTATTCTTGTACAAGTTTAATATCTTTTGGCCTACCCTGTACGCCGTTTGACTTGCAACCATTCCAAGTGCTCCTAATGTGATTATCGAACATACACCAACTTTTATCAAGAATAAAATTTTCTGAGAAATCGGTAATTAAAAAATTCCCACTGTAAATGCAAAATTCCCTAGAGTGAAAACAATCAGCTATAAAAAAAAAGAGTGTTATATTTGCTGACGTAAACAATTCTGTGATCTAACAGCTGATCAAAAAAGTAAAATATCAGCAACTAAACACGAAAGTGAAAGAAACTATTAAACCATTTATAAAACCTTGGCAGTTTTAATACAATAAATCTTCCTAGTTTCCTGATAACTTGTAAGGTAGAAAAGGTTACTTGCCGTTATCCCCTCGGTGCGTATAAATAACATTCCTATGAAACATCAAGTCTTAATATTGTGAGAAAAATATTGTACAAAACTAGCTGGAAAGTGATTTGTATTGTAATGTATGTATATAACATAAACTCGACTAAACAGTTACAATATACAACCTACAGCAAAGAAACATTATGTGAAAGTTACATTAAATTTAAAAAATATAGTAAAAATACCCATCCTCCCATACCATACTGGAATGGTACATCCAGTTTATTTTTTACCTCCTCTCTTGCTCTTCGGGCCGGCAAGTTTCTTCACAGGTTTAGGAGTTGGTGGTGGTTCCTTCTTAACCTGTAGAAAGTACGTTTTTCTATATAAACCAATAAGACACTTGCAACGAGAAACACCAAACACAGAATAACACCAGTACATGCATTAAGACAACACCATGCCAAGCTGTGAATTAATGAAGCTGAATCATAGTGAACCCGAATAATAGTTTACGGTTATGGTGGAGGTTTGATAGAACAGTAATACAAGTATCCATGAACACAGTACATGAAAATAGAACTTACGGCTGATTAGAGCGAGAAAAAAAAATTTATAGGGAATTACTTAAAACCTTTTTAAAAGTACAGGGTGGCAAGGTACAATAAATTGTTAATTCCAAAGTTAGCTTTATTGACAGAAAAATATGTAAAGTATTTTTCACCCTAAATGGTATCGACGGTATCGACTTATTGACTGCAATAAAACTACTGGTTTAATCCCATTGTTATACACAATCAACAAGCAAATACACTACATGGTAGGACTTTAGATTTTTAATTCGTTATTAATAATATATTATTTAATGACATGAAATATCCTAAGAAACACAAAGACTGAAAGATGTTATCGCAAGCACAAGATAGTTAAATATTACCTGCTATAATTACAAATTGTAATCCGACCCTGACCGACAGTTTATTTGCATTTTTATGGCCGAGCTCTTGCAAAACGTCCCAGGTAGTTAAACGGAGTCAACCATTTATTGTGAAAAATACTTTAGCATAATTTGATTTAGTGCCAGAATTTTCATTTTACAAAGTACCTATTCATAGGCGTCTGTCATATCATTAAACAGCGAGAAACTTTTTAAACAAAAAAAATGCCTTCATTTTAAATCGACTTTATAAAATCTCGTCAACCGAAATGTTTCAGGAAACTCATGCAAAATAACTATGCTACTGACCTATCAATAGTAAATTATCAGAAATTTTTTGTTGTTATTACCAAAAGAGTTTAGCATAAAAAATTATTGAGAGAAAACCGATTGTACAATAATTGCTTTGTAGGTGTTTTTATCTCACTTTAATAATATTGTGGGGAATGTAATTAAAAACCTGGTAATATAACCACTATAAATCAACACTTTGACAGAAGGGACAATGAACCTAGACATTTATATTCTTTTTAATCTATGAAAGAAGTAGTCTCCTGTCGAAATTAGGGAAGATAGAAACTAGATCTTGCATACAATTAAACAAAATAGGTACACCATTTTCTATTAAAAACTTTTGAAAAATTGTTAAATTTTATTTCACAATTTACATTTGAAGGTATATTCTGTGATAATAATTCATCCATTCTAGGCTAGATAAGTAAGCAAGAACTTTGAAAGCGAATGACAATGCAACAAATTCTTAATGATTGTGAGGCAAATGGTGATAAGGATATGAACGTATATGTGCATGCATCGCCAATTTTATTTATTTTGTCACGTGCCGTTCACCACGCTTACAATCTTTGATATGTACCAGGTTTATAACTACCTCCTTAACCTCAACCTTTTTAGGCTCCGGCTCTGGCTCCGGTTCCGGCTTTTCTTCCTCTTCTTCCTCCTCCTCTTCCTCCCCCGCTTTTATTTCTCCGCCGGTTTTGACGTCATCTGCCTCCTCAATGAACTCATCGTCTTCGCCACCTTTCTCCTCGGTTGTTTCGTTAGGGTCGTACATTTCCGCATCTGCGTCGGCTTCTTCATCGCCTACAATAAATTGAAAAAATATCTGTTGTTAAATGGTATAGATACTATGCTATTTTAAAAGAAAAAAACGTTCTAAACGTAAATCATTTTTATTTCAATTGATTAAATTTACCCACCTTCTTCCTTTTCTCCGTTCTCTTCGGTTTTCTTCTTATCTTCAGATTTCGCCTTCTCTTTCTCTTCCCTTTCCTTCTTCTTCTTTTCGGCTTCTTTCTCGGCCTTTTCCTTCTTTTCCTTGTCCTCGAACTTTTTCTTGATTACTTCGACAAATCGGTAAAAGTGTCTTTGAGTTTTTAAATGATCCTATTTAAAAAAAAAATTTGTAAAGTTGTTATACAAAATGTTCAATCAAACGGCAATAAAATTACCCTTTACAATAATAATATATGGCAAATCGATACAAAATAGTAGATCATGAACACTTTATTCCTGATCAATCATTGTTAGGAAAAAAATCTTTTTAAAAGACCCTCATAAAATTAATTAATCTACGACAGTGCCATTATGTCGTATTTAGCATTATCATTTAGATGTCATTATGACCTTCATAATAGCACTCAGTGCCATTATAAATTCATAATAACATCCAAATGTTAAGATACAAAAACAAAAAGAAAGTCGGTGCAAACTATTCAGTTGTTATTATTACTTAGAAAAACGGATTGCATTTATTTATTGTAAACATCCGAAGGGACACTTTTGGATTCAGAATCTCCCATATTTAAATAATTTTTGGCCAACGCTTCGTATACAATAGAAAATTAGACGGCAATAATGACGTCAAAATCGAAATTGAAACAATCAAAAATACTGTTAGCACGATATATCGACTAATATGGACACCTGAAAATTTTAAAAATTACGAAAACGTGATCTGATATCAATGAAATTTTATACGAATAAAATCTATTTGCACTGTCGTAGATTAAATTTTGAATGATACACGTTCGATATGAACTTTGTTAATGAAATTTGTGCAATTAAACCACTCGGCTAACGCCTCCTGGTTTAACGTTGCACACGTTTCATTATAATGTTCATATCGAACTAGTATCATTAATAACTACATACATTTGATACATACCTGGGCGTTCTGTTCATCAGCAAAACTCCTGTTGCACAATTCGCACATCCAACCCTGAAACTCCTTGAGGCTCTCGGTCGCCAGTGGCCTGTTCGCCTTATATGCCGGCAAACGATTCTGGAACCCTTCGAGGGGACTGTCGACTTCCAAGATGACGTCCTCGCTTTCCATCTGCAGATTTTCGTTCAGCAGAGGTTCCAGGTTGGGATCTTCTCCGTCGCCTTCGGTTATTAAATGACCATCTGGAAATATGAGAAAATAGGTATGCAGAATATTTTTAGTGTACTATTTTTTAATTATTTACAAACTGGGATTAGAAATATGCTCAAGGACAATTCGAAGAAGGCTTTAAGAAAGTAAGTTTTACGGTAGCGCAGCAAGAAAAGTTCCCTGTTGTTATCCACCAAAAATATTAAACTAGTTTGCCCAAGATCATTTACAATGGGATGGTGAATAGGGAATCAAGAAATGGCGCGATATTTTATGAAGCAATGAAACGAAAATCAATTTAATAGGTTCTGATGGTAGGCGCTTTGTTAGAAGACCACCCAACCAGCAATTACCACCAAAATACAATATTAAAACTGTCAAGCACGGAGGCGGGAACATAAAATTGTGGGGTGCTTTTTCAGGGTAATGTGTAGGACCCGTATTGGATTAAAGATATCATGGACCAAAATGAGATTCATGTACATCTTCAATATTATACTGATGACGCAAAAATCTAATTGGTACAAAAATGTTAATGAATGTAACAACTCACGATAACATTCAATAGATTAAAGTCATTGGATGCCAGTACTGGTGTTAAATTTATATACCAAATAGTTGTATCTGTTCGAATATGGTTATCCTAACAGCATATATCAACAACTTGGAAAATATAGATACTTTTTTTTGCAAACAAGCTATCGGTTCTTTAAACGCAAATCTCTCGGTAAAGGCCTTGTCAAACAAGATTTTTGGTTAGCTGGAAAAAAGTATTTGTCCTCCTGATTATGAGTTAGTATTTTTCGGAGATATTTGGTTTAATTCAGCAAACAATTTGAGATTTTAAAAAACTGCAATCATGAAATTTTTCATTTTTGCCCGAGTTAAGAGACCATTAATATAACAATAAAAAACACTTAAAGATATGGATCTCACTTAATATTTTGTAATTAAAATTGATGAAAAAGATTGTGAAATGTTAGTATGTATATTATTTACCTTTAGCTTTCTCGGATTTTTCAAGTGTCTTATGAAGATTCCTCAAATGTTCAGGAGTCAAACGATGATCGATCCATTCCAATCTTGAAGGAAACTCATTGTCACAAACCCTACATCTAGGATGCAAGTAATTCTTTAGGCGCTGATGACCCTCGGTTCTGAAATTTTATTTATTTAAAAATTTATTAAATATAATTTAATAGACAAAAGGATATTTATTTCCAATGTAGACAGATGTAAATATTGCCCCTACGCGTCATAGTCAAGCGATCAGGTCGAGCCTCCACTAGCTTATATTCTTATTGGCCAATCGGACATTAATTTGAAATCAACGTACTATATCGGCGGTACTTCGCTTGCAAGTAGCGCGCATCTGCTTATATTCAGTCTGTCTTGGAAATAAATAGACTTTTATCTATGGGATGAAGTAGGCAAAAAAATAAACTTTTTTTGTTGATCTCAATAATCCTAAAAACAACATAATATCACCACTTTGACAAAAATATTATATTCTAGGAATTATGTTTTGGGGCGTAGATTACGTCTCTGAACTAGTTCTTTGGTAAGTCGGTTTTACAATCAGATTTGTCGGATTGTTCCGCGCATGTTCGTTAAATGTCTCCGAGGACAGCGAGTAATCTGAACGCCCATCGTTGATCATATCAATCGAATTTTGCGATTGGGCCCAAGTAGCACAACAATATCGATCCAATATTGACCCAATATCGTTCATATATTGGCCCAATAAGAAAAAGTGGACTTTTTGAATTATTTGCCCATTATTGTATTTTTTTTTTCATAAAATTATTAAGGTATATTCTTTTGTGGACACTAAAAATTAATGGAAAATTAAGTAAAATATCGGCAATTCTTGAAATATTGTGATTGATCTAAAAAGTTTGAAAAATTGTTACTTAAATTATTATATAATTAATTAGTATGGCAATAATTATTGTTAGTATTAACTGTATTTATTTTTAAATTAAAAATTGTATTAACATTAAACACTATGGCTATGCATCTGACTCATGCCCCTGATTTTGTTTCTCAGCTAGTATTGTAATATTTAACGAAATGCAATATTGGACTAATATTGGTAATATATTGTTTTGCCGATACAAATAAATCGATATTGTGCCAATATGGAACCAATGATCAGCCAATATGTTGTGCTACTTGGGGGACTTAAGGCAAATTTTTTCGTGTCAATTTTAAAATAGCATAGGAGTGTATGGTATCAAATTGTTGGAAAAAAATGCTCGTTTGAAATATCCTAGTAAACCACCATCGTTCCATTTGGAAAAATGAAGTAAACGTCAAGAAAACAAAATTATAACAGGTCAAAAAATGACAAGTGAGGTGTCATTTTACTCATAATGTTATGCTGAACCCAAATAAGTAAAACTATACAAGATGTCCCATTTAAAATATCAAAGTTAAGGTCACTTCCGGTCAAACCGGAAGTGCTAACAAATTGAAAATTATGCCAATAAATGCAGACTCATCTCCTATGCATATGCATAATCTCAAAATTTCATTTTAATATCTAAAAATACAGAAAAGTTATAGGGGTGAACGTCTTTTGAGAAACACCCGGTGTAGACATAATCATCTTGTAGTTTAGCTCATGTTCCTCTTTACTATCATCAAACTACATTCAACACACTACAACCTCCCGAACACGAAGATAAAAGGCGTGTATGCACTAGTTTTTATGAAGAATACAATTTCATGTTGTTCCTTTTTTGAAAAAAAAAAAAAGTACAAAAATTGTTCCTACCTGCGATGAGCAACAATTTTTCCCATAAACTTCAGGTCGCACATGTTACAGTGGCTCAGATCAGCCTCGCGCGGCCTCTTCCCGAACTTCTTCAGGCGACTCTGGCGGTTCCACTCGATCATTTTGCGATCCTCGGTGAGTCGCATGTTTTCCCTCAAGATGTTGACGCAAATATGAATGCTCTCTTCTACGGCTTTCATCATTTCTTGATGAGCACGACCTATGTAGAAAAGATTGGTAGTTTTTTTTTTACAAAACTCGTTCGGAAATGTCTTTGTTGGGGGAAAACAATCTTAAGTAAAATCGGATCAATTTTTGAATTTCCCGTTAAATCGGCAATTATTTTGAATAAAAGAGGTAGAGATATTCTAACAGATACCTAGGTATAGCTTGTTTCTATGCAACAATTTTTTTTAACAATCTTTCAATTCAAACATAATATAAAAATGATGTTATAAAAAAAAATCTAATCTATTCAACAGCAATTTTAATTAAAAAAATATACAGTCAGTTATGGGTCCCCTTGTCTTACCTCTAACGTGTTTTCCCATAGATTCACCGTCCCACATCTGCTTGTTGCAGACAAAGCAGTTGAAGTATTTGATTGGAACTCCAGAGTACTTCCCCTCTTTTTCTCCTTCCTTTGTCGGACCTACATTTAAAACAATCTTAGGAAGCAGCCCTATGCACCTAAATGTATTACATAAGACTATCCCAAAAAATATACAGTTGGATTAGGGTAAGAAAGAACGTGCATCATCACTTCTATCTATACGAATCAAATCAAAATGCGAATCAAATAAGAAAAAATTTGTAATTAAAAACTATATCCGCCTAACACTGGAAGAATTGCAGGGTTGGCAAACATCATGATATTTCTATAAATATCCAAATATCCGATATAATATATCCAAATTTGGATATTTATTTATGTTTTTAATTATTTTTAAATTATTTTATCTGTTTTCTGTAAAGACATATTTTAAAAATTCAAAATCACTTCATTTAATATAAACATGTTATAAACCTGTAAATTTGTATTTCAATTATGTTCAATGATAGTTGCTATCACAATAACAAGTTTTTTTAGTACTCCTATGTTAGGAATGTAAAATGTAGGTAAAAAATACAAGTTTATGAATATGAACACATCATATATTTTTGCTTTTAACTATGGTTCAATTTAAAACCCAGAATTACTGGGCTTGTTAATTAAATCAAAATGGACCCAAACTATATTTTTTATTTTTGGCATTGTAAAATTTTTATTTCATAAAACAAACAGCAAAATATTGCTCCGTTCAATCAGAAATCGGAACTAAATAAAAATGCCACGCGGCAAAGAACAACAGGTGGTCAACGTCTCGGAGAGATGGGGAATCACCGCATCGTAAGCAGCATAATACGCTGTTGCCGGCTCAGCGGCATCGGGGCCATATTTTTATACTGATGAATAGAATTTTGGAAAAAAAATATTGATATATATCAGGATAAATATCGTCGCATAAATATCATGATATTATCAAGATATCAGGATATTTATCAAGATATATATCAGGATATTTATCAAGATATATATCAGGATATAATATATCAGGATATTTATCAAGATATATATCAGGATATTTATCAAGATATATATCACGGATATATATATCCTGCCAACCTTGAAGAATTGTATTTCGTTTCCAATAGAAAAACGTTGTCTATTTTATCCTTTTTCATTAATTGATTAAACAAGAAGGAATTATAAATAACAGGTCTTTGATATTACTGTTAAGTGATGACACGCGTTCATCCTTTCCCTGGTTCACCTGTATATTTAGCTGGGTCTAAGTTAATCTGTAAACAGTAAACGAATAAAATGTTCCTACCTTCACTCTCCTCTTCTTTGCCTTCCTTGCCCTCTGACTGATTTTTCTCATCTTTCCAATCTCTCTTGCTTTCCTTCTCATCATCTTCCATGGACACATCACCATCTTCTTTTGCCTTTAAAAAAAAAACATTAAGAAATAACTTAAAGGTAAGGTTGTCTTCTTTTGTTTTAAATAAAATTATTTATTCGAGATTAGATTTCCTACTTCTGATTCACCACTTCTGACAAGATTAATATAAAAATGGAAACATACCTTTGGCTTATCATCCTTCTTGTCAGATTTCTTGTTGTCAAACTTTTTGTTATCATTTTTCCTATTATCTCTTCTCGGGGATCTCCTGCGCCTGTCTACTCCTCCAAATCCACGATTGTTCTAATTTTTAAAAAGCCATAAGATACCCCATTTAATAAAAATGTACTTTATTTTAAAAAATAAACATTATTTAAAAAAAAAACCTACTAAAAAAAAAACCGTTGTGTACTCAGCTGCTCAAACACCATAAAAACAATAATCCAACTTTAAAATGTACAGCAGGGTCCAGACCACTGAGGAACGCACCCCCGCGGCATTGTAAATTGTAACTGAAGTGTTCAATATCTACTTTTTGGATTGACTTGTTTGGAACAAACAAACAATATCTATCACCAGGTTCGAGCGTTTTTCGGCCGCTCTGGACCCAGTTAATGACATCGGCAGTAATGATATGTCACAAAGTTGTCTGGAGTCCAGACCGAGCAGCCTCGCGAGGCAGCGGAGGAACATTTGCTTTGAATTTAACAAGTAGTGTCCGACCGAAACAAGATTTTCAGCCGAAACCGAATCTTCGGCCTTGGTCTCAGTTTCGGCCGAAACCCAAAACTTTTTTATACGTGTTAAAAATTTTATTGCATGCCGAAATTAAATTTATTTTATATAGGACGAGAACGATCTTGGGAACGGATTGACCTCTTCCCGGCTTCCCCCAAAAAAAAAAAGTTGACAGAAAAAAATCTATTTATATACAGTGTGGCCAGTAAAGTCCGCAAGGGATTTTTTTTATTAATAGTTTTATTCGAAATTTGACTTTGGCATTAAGTTCTGCTTCGATCGAGATGAAAATTAAGCAAAAAAATAGTAGTCACGTGATTCGCAATGTCACAATGTCAAATTTTAGTTGTTTTCAAAAAATAATTCAAAAGTGGGGTTATTTCTGAAAGTATTGAAAAAATGTATTAGAAAAAGTTTTTTTTAATTCAGTTTCTAGCCCACATGCAAAAATGTTAGCTGCATAAGATAATTTTGATTTTTTACTTATATTTTGTAAATTACAGCACTTTTGCAAAATAAGACTCAACGCAACCTACATAAAACTTCTTAGTTTTGACAATGCTTTCTTTCAAATACATTTTCTTTAAAGTAGCGCCATATTAAATGTGTGCTTTTCTACAAAATCAAAATTGGGTTATTAAAATTTGGTTGCATGTGATGCAAAGTTAATTTGTTTTTGACCCTGTATAAGGTAACTTAATAAAATAAGTATTTTTGAAAACGTAGTTTGTGGTTGAAAGTAATACACCTTAATATTCAGACGAAAGAACACAGTGTCATCAGTAAAGTGTTCATTAAGTGGAAAATACATTTTAGTGGTGGGTAAAAAATCAAAATCTTATGCAGCTGAAATTTTGCATGTGGGCTAGAAACTGCATTTAAAAAAACTTTTGCGTATAACTTTTTTCGATATTTTCAGAAATACTTTTGAACTTTTGAATTATTTTTTGAAAAAATTAAAATTTGACAAATCATGCGAATCACGTGGCTACCTTTTTTTTCTTAATTTTTATCTAGATCGAAGCAGAACTTGATGCCAAAGTCAAATTTCCAATAAAGCTATTAATAAAAAAAGTTTCGGCATGGCCGAAGGTTTGGCAGGTTTTTGGCCGAAACCAAAACTGTCACCGAAACTAGATTTTTTGGCCGAAACTAGCCGAAACCGAACCTTCGGTCGGTCACTAATAACAAGTTTACACGCTACAGCATTACAGACATGTAGACATCAGGCGAAGCAACGTCACACAAGGCTACCTTGCGAGAAAGGTCTGGAGAAGGATAAAAATGTATTTAACAGGACCATTGTGATTGTGACAAATATAATGTCTGGCCACATTTACGTTAAAGTTGTCTAGTTAGTTAAATTATTGTTTTTGCGCAACACATTATATATAAAAAAAATTGTTTAATAACTAAATAAATATGATAAAACTATTTAAATTAAGCTTGTAATTAATCCACAATAGCCACATTCGCCCTACAGCCCATACGTAGTACCACGCGATTTATTTTTGTTTAAAAATCGAAAAAATTAAAGGTTTTCTTTAGATAAAAAGCTGAAAAAAGCTGTGGACAAACGAACAATTTTTCTATGTACTGAGTATTCTCTTTCAGTCAGGAAGAATACATAAAGATATTGCCTTCTATCCTTCTAAGTGAGAAAGTGGAATTGTTTCTACTGTACTAGAACGAGAATTTTTTAAAAACACGTTTCTTTTTTAAATTGAAAGGTGATTATGAAAAATGCAGAAAGAATATAGGTGTTTCTTATATCATTTATAGTGTTCTACTTTTTTCCAATTTGATTAAAATTGGTGACCCATTATGTCGAGTGTCCTTGTAAGAATGGCAACTTTTTTCCTTAATTGCAGCTACTTAACTCTTTCAGAGGTATATCTTAATATGGACAACCTGTACATTTATTAGAACAAGTTCAAAATGATTTGTTTTACAATGTGTGAACGACATAAAAAAAAATTAACGTTGCCTAACATAATAAAAAATTCATAAACGAAATAAAGCATTTAATAATAGCAATAATTTAAAAATTATTATAGAAAGGAAACAATACCTAATTTAAAGCGTTATTTAATTCAGTATTGTATAAAAGGGATATAAAAACATATTATTGCCTCACACCACCATAAAAAAGCATAAAAAATTACACAGCAATAAAAATAAAGTAATACCTATAAAGCATCGATTGGCGCCAAAATGTCCTATATTTAAATAACAAAATTACAAGGGAACACCCTTTTCTCCGCTATTACCCCATGTTTATTTATCTAAAGTTTGTTGTCAGTTTCATTAATGCAATTAAACACACTGGTTCACTGTTTCTTTGAATTCGGAGGGGGGGTTATTTTTTAAAATTATTTTTTCGCCTGGTGTACTTGTTCTATTCTGCCTTTAATTTCTCCAAAAGCACATGTACAATTTACTTCCATTTAAAAATGTTGAAAGACCTATCCTCAAACTATGTTTCTCATTTAGCAGATTTTCTTATTAACCTTTCGTTTTCAAAATATACAATAATCTGGGTTAGTATATACACTGCGCGGCATATTTAACGCATAACGAAAAAATTGCCTCAATTTTGATGTTATATATTTTCCAAATTTGTGGTTCGTTTTTAATGATTTTCTTTTCTAATTGTAGGTTTTTTCCTTAAGCATATCACTGCCTTTGTTGTTTTGCTTAAAAAACTAACTCTTTATTTATTTATTATTTAAGTACACTACAGAATAATATATTCCAAATGGTACACGAAAAATATAACAGAACAAACCATAAATGTAAAAGAGCAAATTACAAATTTAAAATGACATGTATCGGCTAAGCAGATAAATAAATTAACAATCACAACATATAGATTAAGCATTATCTTAGGTTAATCGTTTGTTTTAATTTAGTCAAACTGATGCAAAAAATGTCAATATATTGAAAGTTTATATTGTAATTTACCAAAAGGTTCTCCACAATGTTGTACTTTGGTAACATACCGGGTGTTATAAAACTGTTAGGTTTTTTTACGGAAATTCAAAACAACCTGTGGGATTTACTAGCCATTGCAAGTTATCGCAATTACAGCCAATTGAAAGTCCCATGTTTCCTTTATATTTTCTTTTTTGATTCAACGCGATTTTCATAAAAAAATGTTTAGTAAAAAATACAAAATAAACGAAATGCTTTGATTAATGCAACAGCAAGAAAAAACAAATTATAAAGTAAATAAAGAATAAATATTTGGTATTAATTAATTTTATTAAATCCGCAAAACAGGGCAAAAAAATACAGGGAAAAAATTGTAATTTCTAAAGGTATTCAAAAAATTAAATATGAATAATTGTAGTATTGCCTCCCTTGCTTTAATGATTGCTTCGCATCTTCTTGGCATACTTAAAATCAAATTTCTGATTTCATCTTGATTAATCTGATTCCATATTTCCATAAGCCTTAATGACAGATCATTTAAGTTTCTAGGAGGAGGAAGCATGGCTCTAAGATGTCGTCCTATGTTATTCCATAAATGCTCAACAGGATTAATGTCAGGGTTCTTGCTGCCCAAGGCAAAGTTAAAATTTCTGTTTCTTGGAGATAATTTTGTACCACTCTTTTTATTTTTTTTGAATACCTTTAGAAATTACAATTTTTTTTCCCTGTATTTTTTTGCCCTGTTTTGTGGATTCAATAAAATTAATTAATACTTTTTTTACTTTATAATTTGTTTTTTCTTGCTGTTGCATTAATCAAAGCATTTCGTTTATTTTTTATTTTGTATTTTTTAACTAAACATTTTTTTATGAAAATCACGTTGAATTAAAAATTGAATATTTCATGAAAAAACAGAGATAAACCAATGAATCAAAAAAGATAATGTAAAGGAAACATGGGACTTTCATTTGGCTGTAATTACGATAACTTGCAATGGCTAGTAAATCCCACAGGGTGTTTTGAATTTCCGTAAAAAAAACATAACAGTTTTATAACACCCGGTATAATACCAAAGTTACTTTTTTAAGCAAAACAACAAAAGCAGTGATATGGTTAAGGAAAAAACCTACAATTAGAAAAAAAATTTTTTTCGTTATGCGTTAAATATGCCGCGCAGGGTATAGGCCAACTCAAACAAATAAAGGCCTAAATTAAAAATGTGTTTCAAGACAAACGATTTAAATCTATAGCTATCCAGTGAAACCAAATTTTTTCTTATTAAATAAAATATTATTATATTTGGTGACAGCCAACCGAAAGCCTGGAAAAGTTTTTTAAAATACCTATTCATCTTAGCCAATCACTAATAGTATAGAAGCTGAAATGATACAAAAATTAGGTATTTCTAAATAAACAAATTTATCTCAAAATAAATGCGATAGGTTTAGAGAATTTTGAGTAAATAATGGTATAATGTCGCGAGTAAAAGCATGGCATCTTACAAGCCATATACACCCATTAAGGAAACAATAACCTGGAAATCCTGGAATGCCTCTAATATCTGTTACAAATAAATACAGTGCGAGCAAAAATTATTTGCATCAAAGAGGGCTTGGATTAAAAAACGTAGGGCTTGGTTTAGATCAAAATGATATGGGGACAATATATCTAACCAAATCTAGGTTAAAATGTTGTCAAATTCATATTATGACATGATATGCCAACCTAATGAGCAATAAAATAAGTAGACAAATGCAAATTTATTTTTGTTGTTTACAAAATTAACAAAGTAAGAATATACAGAAAGAAAAATAATTACATCATTTATTTCCAATAAATTTTGGGTAAACCATTAAGAGTAATTCCTGGGTCTTTCAAAATCTGTGGCTTGAATTTCTTGGAATACTTGTACTTTATAAGGAAATAAATTTAGCTGCTTCTTAAGAATAGTCCTGCATGTTCAATAAGATCTTCCCACTTCTTGGGACAAGCGTCTTATACAATTTGTTGGCGTATTTTGCATTATTTCACGAACGTTTGCAACAAGTTCTTCTGTTCTTACAGATGGTCTTCCTGCTCCTTTTTTGTGTTGTATAGATGAACATGGTAGGGATGCAGGGTGTAATGATCCCTCCAAATAAATAAATAAATAAAAAATAAATAGAACCTGTCTCCCTAAACACAGCCACGGTTCTCTTCAGGCAATGATAAAAATCCACAGCAATAAAAGCAACGTTAGGAAAATGTTCGTGAAAATCGTCCATGCACAAACCCGGATTGTATTGCCACTCACAATTTACTCTAACCCCGTTTCGAAAGTACGCTTCAACCATGAATGTTTTGTGCTGTTCCGTAAAGCCCATTGTGTAAATTGATCAAGAAATTGGAAAAATTAGCGATGAATCAAATTACTTGTAACGACTGTCAAAGATGACGGAATAACTGATTGATTGTTAATTCAGGTAGTTACTGACACCCACAAGCATTACGTCCTTAGATGCAAGGCCCTCTTTGATGCAAATAATTTATGCTTGCACAGTATGAATTAAAGTGTATAAAGTCAATTTTGGCAATATCAATTAAAATGTACCTTAACAAACAATATAGTTACACATAATAGAGGGGAAAATGGACTAAATACAGTTTTCCTCTTACAAATAAAAACATTTTAATAAAATACTTAATACATTATTACTTATATAAACAGCAGCATAGAAGTTAAATTGATCATATAACATAGATTTTCTCCAATCAATATGCTTCAGTCTATTCCATTTTACCTATTTACGGTTCTTTTACCACAATTGCAGTTGTAAAATTTCTAATTTTACATGGTAATTTTAAGACTTAACTCCAAAAAATTACCTTTTAACAAAATGAGTAAAACACAATCAGGATACCAACTAGGTGATTTGATCAAAAACATTAACAATCATAGGCATATTTTCATATGCTACATAAAAAAATGAAGTCATAATTGTTGAATTATAGGCACCACCAATGAAGATAAAACGTACCACTGCATTTTCATGTCAACAAAATATAAAATTTCTGCAACAAACTTGTTATAACAGTTGAAACAAAGTGTCTCTTGAGTTTTAAAGGAAAAAATTAGAAAATATTGTAAGAAACTTTATATGGGGCACTAAAGAATCACCTATACATATATATACTTTAATTGTGGCCTAACTACTTAAATATAAACAGGATTTAAATGCTCTATAGATTGAATGAATGTGAGCTAAGTATATGGAATGAAACTCGAATTATGAAAAAATACATCTTATTGATGGCATAGAAGTTTTATTATAAAAATTATACGTCGTAAGAAATTTGGGTTTGCATAGTCTTCTCACTGATGAGATTTTAAGATTTCAGTTTATAAATGCTGGTCCACTGGTAGTCATTAGTCTGAGAATAACTGTTGCAATAATTGCCGTAAGGAAATTTATCATATATGTAAAAAATATGCAGTGCATTAAAAAAAATACTACCAACTTGTCTAAGTACCTGATTGTTCACCATTTAATTTCAATTGTAAGTACCTAGTATAAAAAACTGTAAGAATATTAAGAAAAACTTCGTGTTGGTATGCAATAGTCAACTGTGAAACATATATACATCGCTAAGTTCTGTGCACTTAACCAGTTTCAAACACAAGGCATTTTATTAAGAATTTTTTGGTATAGATGGTTGAAAGGAGTAGGTACATTCCTACAAACTTTTTCTAAACCATGTAATGAAACATAACGAAATAATACACCATTGTTTGTATTTAGGTAAATACATTGATAAAACGGACTTACTATGTTCGAAAACCACTGACATTTTGGAAAAATCCCGTTTATATTTAAATGGCCTTTTTAAAGCAATAAATAGAATATCTAATAAAATAAATTAGTCGCAAGAAGAAGTTCCAGTATGCTAGAATAGATATAAAAACATCATACCTTGTAGTAGGGCTCGGGGCGCCTAAAATCACGTCCTCGGTTGATATTAAAGCGACCATAATCGCCACTGTTAGAAAAGGCCGGGGACGTATTCAAAGAAAGTAATGATGGTGGTTGCTGTTGTTGCGGCTGGAGTAAACTAGTTAAAGCCAGAGCTAGTTGCGGATTGGATGTTAACTGAGAAAGTATTCCGCCTTGATTTGCATTGGAGCCCCCTTGCCAAGGATTAACAGGACCACTTTGGAAGGGTTGAGAAAAAGGGCGATTGTTGCCCCTCGGGCCATCACCCATTCTTCTATACGACATTATTTCAACTAAATACAGGAAGAAAGACGATTAATTCGATTAGACAGGGAAGCAGTCCCGGCGCTTGACGCCGACATCGAAGATCTTGAGAATTTTAGAATACTAAAAAAGGTATCAACAACTGTAATAATCTAGAAATAATATACTTACCTAAACGTTTACGCGGTTAGCAATAAAAAAACGAAATAACTTACACGAAATATCACTTTGAAACTTGATTATCAAAAAATGTGAAGCGATCGATACACAAATTCACACACACCGAACAAAATGGACGCCGGTCGCCGCTACAATTTATGAAGAAGGTTGCAAGGTTGCGATTGCGTTGCTGGTTGGTCGGTCGAAGAGAGGAAAGGGAAATTTCTACTATTTCTACGGTGCCGTGTGTTCTTTCATTAGTCAAAAAGGGGAAAGCCGGCTTTGCTTTGTATCTAACTTCACCTTTGTCAGTTCTTAGGAAAAATGGATGGGATTGCTCAATAATCACTTCTATCTTTCTTTAATGAATAAGGAAATAGAGATATTTTAGACAACTGGTTAACTCTTATTTTTTTAAAGAAGCCCAATATTAAAACAGGACCGTATTAACTATTTTTAAAATGTTTGAACAAACTGTAATTTTACCTTTGCGTTTATCGCAGTTGTGACTTTTGTCCTTTGGCCCGGTCATATCAAATTTTCAAAAACTCAGAACGTATATTTATCCACTGATTGAACTTTGATGCCTTCAAGTTATTTTTCAAAAAAGGAGAACCAGATAATAATACACTTTTTACAGAAGAGACAGAGTGTTTTTACGTCCTAGTCAGTAAATTTCACGCTCGTGCCGTGGTGGGAATTCGATCGGACCTGATTCAATGATTGTACTTTTTCTTCCCTTGAAGACAGGAATCATATGTCCGAACTGTCGCTGGATAGTGGATTATACAATCAAAAAAGTATGAATCCTAGATTATTGAATCCGGCCATTCCGGTCCGGTACTGTCACTTTAGCGTTGATGTTGGCAACCTCGTGTTCAATATTTTCGGTTGGCAATCTTGAACCTCGTAGTCGGCAAAATTCAAGTATATTGAGATTTAACTGGTTGTCAAAAAAATTATTTTATACAGCGCAAATATTAAAAAAAATTATAAAACATGTCTGATTGGGATACAGTGACCGTCCTTAAAAAGCGGGCTCCGAAAGCATCTGCTATGAAAAGTGAACAGGCTGTTAATGCCGCTCGGAGACAAGGTGTACCAATTGACACCCAGACAAAATGTGAGTCCATAACATTTTCTAGAATTTTAGATCTTTTGACGATAGTATACCTTTTTAGGGGGTGCAGGAAGCAACAAACAACACGTTATCACCAAAAACACAGCAAAATTGGACAGAGAGACAGAAGAACTGAAACACGAAACAATTTCCCTCGATGTTGGTAAACTTATTCAACAAGGACGTCAATCTAAGAATATGAGCCAGAAAGAGCTTGCCACAAAAATAAATGAAAAACCACAAGTAATTACAGATTATGAAGCTGGCAAAGGCATTCCAAATAATGTTGTTCTCGGAAAGATTGAAAGGGCTATCGGATTAAAATTAAGAGGAAAAGACAAAGGCAAACCAGTAGAGGCCCCTGGAGTAAAAAAATAAGGGTAGAGTGGTCATTTTGGTTCTGTCACTGTTAACTATACTTTAGGTCACATTATTGGACATCGCATTAGGTGTTTGCATTTATTAAGGATCCACCAGTCTTATTCTTAATATTTTTATTTTGTGAATCTTTTGGAGAATTTATAATTACACAAAATTATTGTAAGTTGTTTATTTGTATTAAAAATAAATGGTAAGTCGAGTAACGTAAATTTTTAATTAAATACAAAATCAGTAAAAACACTTAAATTCAGTGAAATATTGTGCAACACTTTTTCTCAAGAATCAATGTTTGAATGCTATAATTAATTAGGTACTTTCAGGTTATTGTGTTATGCTATTTACACACTGTTATAGTCACAGTTTTAATATGGAACGGTCATTATGTTTTTGCTCATAAAGTTTTGGGTTTATAATTAATTCAAAATTATTTTATTAAAGAAAGTACCATAGACTGTATTCCTTCCATTTCCAAAAAAAAAATAGCAGCTACCTACCTACTATATTTACAATCAAATTGCTCAAGTAGTCCTTAGATTCTAACAGAAAATTACATTGTTTGTGACATCAATTTGTATATTTTTCTATACCTTGAGAAGTTAAAAAGTGGTAAATGAAAGAAAATAAAAATGTTTTATTAATTATTATTTTAGACAAATTTACCCAAATACAATGCAAAAAGAAAAATGACTTAAATTATTTACTTATTTAAGAAGCTTCTTAATCCTTTCTTAACTCAAAGGAATCTTCCTTAATTCCATCCTTGGTGATAATATTTATTAAAATGCTGTCCCCAGTATAGATATCTCTCTCCGCTGCTGAAATAAACACATCTTTAATTATTGACAATGCCCTATCTTTAGATACTGGCTCTTCCTTTATGTTAAGCATGTTTTTTTGACCAATTTGATTATCTAAGAGGGGTTGCAATAGGGCTCCTGCTGAGCCTCCTGCCCTGTATGTTGCCTTTTCACAGTGTCCTATGGGATCATAACTGTAGACACAACCTTTGCCCTCATTATCTAATCCCACCAAGATGTTGGAAATATAATAAGGAAAAAATCTCTTGTAGTACAACATTGTTGATAGCATCTGGGCACAGGCTGGGGTAGTCATGGTCTTGTTATGCTCTTGTTGGTACATCTGCATACGAGACTTTAAGATGCGTGTTAATGTAAGAGTATCACACCAACACCCAGAGCATCCCAGTACTGTAGTATCGCTGAGGGGAAACAGTTTGTTTTGCTCACGGGTATAAATAGAGAATCCGGCACTGAGACGGGTGTCAGCACCAATTATTACAAAGTCATCGCCAGCTATAGCAACTACACTCCTAAAAAGAAATTACACAATAAATTTTGGTGATGCAGGCCAGGCAAACCTATACTTATTTGATTTGAATCGCTGGAAGTCACAACACTGATATAAAATATATGGATATTATACATTTTAATGCTCTTTTATTAAAATGTGCTATAAAATTAACTTCTCTTAAAAAATGTTTGGTTGTTTACTTTACTACTTACCCCCCATTATCTGCATATGGATTAAAACTCTGTTGCACAGGAGCGTTAGAATAATCGGGAAAATGTGGTTTAACTCCTAACATTTTCAGATCTCTTTATATTATTTAAAACTCGTTTTAAAACTGGTGGAATGACCAAAGGAAAAACGACCAACAACGATGACACGAGAAATTTTCAACTTTTGACAGTGACAGCGACAACCGGCCAGAGCCACAGCCACAGAGGAATAATAGGTAGGCGTTTATCGTAGTCCTTGTACTGATACTTTAATTTTTGGAGGCTGTTGGTTACAGTACAGTCTATTTATTTCCAAAGTAGGGTGATTTAGCTAGTTAGCCGGCCAGAGCCTATCCTCGGCCACTTTTTCTTTTAACCCCAATAATAGGTATAACGATGAAAATATTAACCCAACGCATCATAGTCAAGCCTCCACTACCTTACATTCTTATTGGCCGATCGGACATTAATTTTAAATAGGGGTGCCATATCGCTTAGAAAGCAGCGTGGATCAGTTTATATTCAGTCTATCTATCTTAGAAATAAATAGACTATAGGTCCCACGACTGCGCCGACCTATTCCTATTGCCGAACAGGTCTCTGTGGGTAGAAGCCAGACAAAGAGGAATACAAACGCACAGTGGTGCCCACACACACGCACACGTACACGCATCATTACATCTACACACATAATACACTGTCTCACAGGCTTAACCCCAAGGTGTTATGCGAACCGTGCTGAGGGGGTGGATGGTGTTGAGCCTGAACCAATCAACATCTTTTACGGAGCCTTCGAGATACCAGGCGACCTCTCGAAGTAACTTGCCCTGCACCTGTACAGGAGGCACTGCAGGTGTTGACCTTTACTTCCTCCATACTCGTGGGAACTATATGGATAAAACACCAACAAAAGACGACCAACTGGTAAGCAGGGAACTTGAAGACGCCCTACTTAACAGTCCTGCATCAATTGACGTGGATGACAACAACACGACGTTGATAGCAGATCCGCAGGGAGATTCAGTTAAGGCCAACGAACCTGACCTGAATATCGACCTGAAAAAACTCAGCCTGAAGCGAATGTCTGGAGCACAGCGACGGAAATTGGCAATTCAGGCTGCGAAAGAAAGAGGCGAGCCGATTCGTTACAAGAACAAAAGATCGGCTCGTAAACAACCGGACTCTTCCCGTAGAGAGGGCTCTTACGCCCACTCCGAATCCAAAGAATCCGCCAGTACCTCACGTGAAAGGAGCCCACACGCTCCCTCCAAAGGTATTTCAAATAAAAGAACACGGTCTGACGGCAGCACCCCCGATGCTCAACAGACCGCAAAGAAAAGAAGGGATGACAAAAGCACGATAGCTTTTAGAGACGCCCTAACAGCCATAAAGCTAGCCGTTGTTCCTCAGGACTTCCCTGAGACACGCCTGACAGAGGAACAAGCGGATCAAGTGCAAATGGCACTATTGGATGCGATCGAACCCGGACCGCAAGGATCTGGGCCCGCATTCAATAGCTGCTACTTTGACAAAGGAGCAGTCATCCTATCATGCATAGGCGAAGGGACTAAAACCTGGGTGCAAACCGAGGCCCCTAAGCTGAAGCTATGGGAGGGCGCAAGCTTAAAGGTAGGGATGGCTAAAGACCTACTACACACGTCTAAAGTCATCATGATGGCCCCAAAAAACCTACGGATGAAAACGCCGAAGGAAATCCTGCAACTGGTGAAAACCCAAAATGCAGGACTTAACACCGATGACTGGTATGTCTTGAACCATACCAAGGACGAAAACGGGGTCACGTTGGTTATGAACATCGACGAACCATCTCTGAAGAGCCTAACAAAGTCCAACATGAAGGCGTGTCTCGGACTTTGGAAGGCCTCGTTCAGAGTACTTACTGCAGCAAAGGGAAAGAAAGATGGCTCCAACACCGTCCGTCAACCTGAATCTGCTGCAGGTCAATCTACAACACAGTAGAGCTGGGTCTGCGGCTTTATGCCGCAGACTCATAAACGAGTCCACAGCGGTGGCACTGATCCAGGAGCCCTGGATCGTTGGAGGTCACGTTAGAGGACTCGGTCAAGCAGGTGGTAAGCTAATATATAATTTGTCATCTGGTAACGTGAGAGCTTGCATCTACGTCAGGAATGATGTAGACTGTGTGCCTCTGTTAAATTTCTGTTTTAGGGACCTAGCGACCGCAAAACTGAGGTACAAGGAGGATGGGAACGTGAAAGAGCTAATAATCTCCTCTGCCTACTTTCCTTACGACTCGGTCGGACCACCACCACCAGCAGAGTTCAAAACACTCGTGGAACACTGTGAGGCCAACCGCCTTCAGCTACTGGTAGGCTGCGATGCAAACTCGCATAACACTGCATGGGGGAGCACCAATGACAACCCACGCGGCAACAGCCTATTAGAATTCCTGGTAAGTAACAATTTATCTTTACTAAATCAGGGAAACGAACCGACTTTCGTAACCGCGAGGCGGAGAGAAGTAATCGACATAACCTTGGTCACAACGCGTTTATTAGACGCGGTTAAAGGCTGGCGAGTATCGAACGAACCGTCTGCGTCCGATCACAGACACATTGAGTTTGCACTTCAGAATTGCAGCGGGGAAATAACGCCCTACCGCAATCCGCGTAATACCGAATGGGAATCATACAGGGGTCAACTGAAACAGGGTCTGACTTCTGTTAAAACCAATCTGCAAAGTACCGTAGATATAGACTTATCTGTGGATCAACTTCAGGACGCCATTACAACAGCGTATGAAGAAAACTGCCCTCTAAAAGTACGGGGGAGAAAAAGGGAAGTACCATGGTGGAATCAACACCTGCAAGACCTGAGAAAAGAAACAAGGAAACTTTTCAACAAAGCTAAAATCACAGGCGACTGGGACAAATACGCCCGGTCTCTCACTGAGTACAACAAAGCCCTAAGAAAAGCCAAACGAGATTCATGGAGGAAATTCTGCGGGGAGGTGGAAACAACCTCCCAAACGGCCCGCATCCATCGAATTCTCGCTAAAGACACGTCAAACTCAGTTGGCACAATAATGAAACCAACAGGCGAATATACCACAAGCGGTAAAGACACCCTTGAAACTCTTCTCCAAGTGCACTTTCCGGGGTCGAAAGTTATACAACCGGAAACTCAACATCATGAAACGAACCTTGTGCACAGAGCCAAGAAAGCAGACTGGAAAACTGCAGTTACAACAGTCAGCTATGAAAGAATCAAATGGGCCATAGAGACATTCGAACCCTATAAGTCTCCAGGGCCGGATGGAATCTATCCCATTCTTCTGCAAGAAGGACTCGAATACTTACTACCACACCTAAGCAGAATCTACCGAGCTTGCATAGCCATGGGCTATGTTCCAGAGGCATGGAGAACAGCAAATGTCACCTTCATCCCTAAGCCCGGACGTGCAACATACACCGAAGCCAAGGCATATCGACCCATAAGTCTCTCCTCATTTTTACTAAAAGCGCTGGAGAAACTTATAGACAGGCATATTAGAGACGGGGCGCTCATGAAGGAACCCCTTCACGAACATCAACATGCTTATCAACCAGGCAAATCTTGTGAAACTGCCTTACACAACCTAATAACAAGGGTCGAAACAGCGCTATATCACAAAGAAATTGCCCTAGGCGTTTTCATTGACATACAGGGGGCTTTCGACAACGCCTCCTGTTTCGCAATGATGTCTGCCGCAAAAAGACATGGAGTCGACGATACCACACGAAGATGGATCCACAACATGCTTCAATACCGGCAAATCAAAACTAGCCTACATGGGGATACTCTAAAGGCCGATGTAACGCAAGGTTGTCCGCAGGGAGGGGTATTGTCACCTCTTCTATGGAACTTGGTGGTAGATGAGTTACTAGCATGTCTTAATGCAGAGGGCTTCTACGCCCAAGGCTATGCAGACGATGTGGTAATACTCATCATCGGTACACATGCCACTATATTAGCAGAGCTTATGCAAAGAGCACTAAACATCGTGCAACGCTGGTGTGAGAAGGTAAACCTCAAAGTCAACGCTGCTAAGACTGCAACATTGCCATTCACCAAACGAAGACAGGCAGGGAACTATAACAACCTAAAAATCTTTGGTGAACAGATAAAAACAGTCAGCGAAGTCAAATATCTAGGACTAACCCTGGATGCGAAACTGACATGGAACCGACATATCAACAATAACCTAAACAAGGCAAAAATGTGTCTAATGAGATGCAGAAGACTGTTTGGGAAAACCTGGGGACTCAAACCGCAGATGGTGCTGTGGTTATACGTCACAGTCATCAGACCCCTGATGACATATGGGTCTGTAGTTTGGTGGACAAAAACACAGCAAATCACGACAGCCACAAAACTCAACAGTGTACAGAGGCTGGCCTGCTTGTGTATCACCGGTGCAATGAGAAGCACCCCCACCGCAGCAATGGAAGTTATACTAGGACTAACACCACTAGATATACACATCAAAATGGAGGCCAACTGCAGCGCTTCTAGGATGAAAGCAAATGGGGAATGGAAACAACGCCCCGAGAAAATAGGGCACACAAGAGCCACGGACCTTATCAACGACGAGCTCTTGGAGATGCAAACCGATCGCATGAAAGCGAGATATAACTTTACAAAACCATTTAATGTCAGGTGCGACCCTGATATGTGGTCCAAAGGAAGATCTCCGTCACTAGACAATGGCCTAGTTTGGTACACTGATGGATCGAAAACGGCCAACGGAGTAGGCGCAGGTGTATTTGGGGAAAGACCCAGAATGGAAATCAGCATCCCTCTGGGAAACTACGCCACAGTATACCAAGCTGAAGTTCATGCGATACAAGCATGCGTACAAAAGAATATCGAAAAGGGCTACCACGACCAAAAGATACATATCCTGTCGGACAGCCAAGCTGCCCTAAAGGCTCTGAACTCCTTCCGATTTACATCAAAAATCACAATGGAGTGCCTGAACGACCTAAAAGACCTGGCAGCCAGAAACAACAGGGTTGAACTCCTATGGGTTCCTGGCCATTCAGGGATAAAAGGCAACGAAAAAGCAGATGAACTGGCAAGAACCGGATCTGCTCAAAATTTCAGGGGCCCAGAACCCGCCCTTGGAATATCAAAAAAGGCAACCAAAACAACATTAGACAGATGGGCACAAAAACAACATCTATCTCGATGGAATGGTACACCTGGCCAGGCACACGCACGGGCCGTCATCGACAGGCCCTCGAAGAAGCTATCAGCTGGAATGCTGCTCTTGACGCGTACCCAGCTAAAGCAAGTGACAGGCCTACTAACAGGCCATTGTCACTTAAGAAAGCACCTTCAACGAATGGGAGTCTATAATGGACCCATTGAATGTAGACTTTGCGGCGAAGAGGATGAAACCGCCTCCCATATCATATACAGCTGCGAAGCGCTAAACCGAAAAAGATTTAAAATCTTCGGAAACATTCGACGTGGCGATAACCTCCCGCACGACAAACTTGGAAGAAAACTACTGGACCTCATAGAAGGAACAAATCTTTTCTAACAAGACTGGGGCGCACAATAAGCCAGAAGGCTGCAGTGTAAGAAGCTTGGGCCATACGTCGAACCCGACCCCCGCCTTTAACCAACCAACCAACCAACCTATTGCCGCCGAGTGTCTTCCAAAAATAACCTTTCTTTTCTGTCTCTAAACCATAAACCATACTTTTTTATACAGACTGTATAAATATTTGTGATGGTGTGCACATCAACTCCTTGACTACACAATTTAATTATTGATTTTATGCTTCAAATGGCGATCTATAGTTGTACTACATAACTTTAGTGAGGAAAAATGAGACGATATTCGCAACGACCTTTTGAAGAAAGTTCTTTAAAACAAAAGGAAGTAAAGCAGAGAGGCGTAATAGCGGTACGCAAGCTTGTACGATCATCTTTACTCTAGATTAAATTAATTTTTTCCGTGATACAACATACCAAAAAAAATCATTAAAAGTGGGATTAATATTTCACCCTACTCCTTTTCTGTGGTTTGAAACGCTGAGCGTACCGAATCTAACCATTTATTTTTCTTCTGTGCCGAACCCGAACAAACCCTTCCCTAACCCTTTATTTTTCTATGAGTTTGAGTTTAATAACAAGTTTTTTATTTTTGTTGTACATACGTTCTTTTTAAAATGCTGTCCTATTTTAGCTTTCGCTGAATTTGTGACTATTTAGTGTTGACTGACTATTGCTTTGCTTAGCCAAGAAAACGATAAACCTGATTTTTGTTAATTTTTTTAAAGAGTTTTAATTGGTGAGTAATTTTTTACTAGTATATGAAAGATTTTACCACAAGAATAGGCTTTTTGTTTCAACCTGTGAATTTTCCTACTTTTCTTGTCAGTTATTTATTTATAATTTTATTGTAGCCTATCCTATCAAACATTGATATTGATTAATAATGAAATGTACCTACTTTATTACTTACTTACCTACCCCTACTACATACATGTGTGTTCTGTAGAGCATATAATGCATATTCAAAACGCCACTACATAGTTTTAGGATAATTGCAGTTAGTCCAGTTAGACAACTTTTCTCTGTGTGAAACAACCCCTTAACTTGTTCTCGTTAAGTTTCCCAGTTAGCTTTGATGTTTTGACTTTGGGACACTCTTTGTAGGACCTAAGTACCTGATAAAGTGAAACATCTCATTCATTACTACTTATACATTGTATAACCTATTGTGTTTTGTGTTGCTTTTAATGTTCAAAGTGTTCAAAAATAGTTTTGTGAATATTTATATGTGTTAGTGACTGCCATTCATAGGTTAATAATTATTTGTAGGTAACTAGAAATCAGCTATATATTTCTAACACTAGATCCTTAATTTTGTGTACCTACATTCTACCTAAAACTGTTTTTTTTTAGAAATGGGTAAAGTTAAGCGACTTAAACATAAGCTACACCTTTCAGCAAAAAAAGACAAAGAATCACATGCTGAATCTTTAGCAGCCAATTATAATCCACAGAACTTACCAGACATAGTTCTTCCATTACCATCTGATAACCTGTTTGCTAGCGTAAATATAGACGTCGAGAAATTAAAGACAAAACTAAATGAGGACAATCAAAGTGTCAAATCATTTAAATCAGAAAAATCCGGCAAGACTGCTTTATCTAAAAAAGAGAAAGTAAAATTGCGTAAAGAAATACTTTTACGGAAAATTGATACTGTTAACCAAATGAAAAAAGATTTGAAGATAAGGAAGAAACGAAAAACTACAGCAATTATGGGTGATACAAATCCATTACATGATGCTTTGCCTTCTTTAGAATCTCTTCTTAAAAATAGGCCCAATATTAAACAAAATGTTGCCGAGCCTAAGAAAAAGAAAGGGATTGAGAAGGCAAGGAAGAGAAAAAAAGAGGTGGTTCAAGGAGTTAAGATGTTTAAAACTGTGCTTAATAATAAAACTTTTAAAACTAATCCGTTGGAAGTAATTACCCAGCATGTCCAAGCCTTGGTGAGACAAGAAAAAGAAAAAAATTAGAAAGTTTAACTTGGCAGAACTATTATAGTAAGAAGTCAATACTTTTAATTATTATTTTGTATTTAGGGATTATTAATACTGAATTGAGATAATAAATTGTTATTTTTATTGGTAGGTATTACAACTTATTAAAATTCAAGGTTGGCAGGATATACTTATATCCGTGATAAATATCCTGATATTTATTTTGATAAGTATCATGATAGTTATGCGACGATATTTATCCTGATATATGGGTGTATATTCCGAAATGTGTAAAATCAATGTCCCTGAACAATCACTTTTTTTAGTTTTTCATTATACAATTTCAATTTTTTTTATCATATACATGTCATGCCGATTTGAACCACTAATTATTCTCCAATCCTTAAACAAAAAGCAAATAAAGATTAAAAGTCAAAAATATCATTAGAGTGGATGTCCCTACAATGGATTTGATACTATTATAAATACAAAAGTGTGTTAATGTGCATAATTTAATTGATTGGATGATCTTCACCTACAATACTTCCAAGGGACAACATGTTAAAGCAAAATAATTCCCACTCAAAGTAGCCTAAAAAAAAATTAAGCCAAACTGTGTCCCTTCACTTGTTCATCATTAGCGTGGTTGATCCAAAAAAAACAAATCTGGCTTATAATATGTGTGGGAAGTACAGGGCTTCGCCACCGAGCAAACACACTACGCGTGCATAAACTGTGACAAGACTTGTTCATGTTCAGTTCGTCAGTATCGAGCTGTCCTTACAAGCGGCGAGTGTTGGTCAGATTTTTGGTGATTTTTAATAGCATCAGTAGAGTGGCACATATAATTTGGATACCTTTATATGATTTTGCATAAAATTATTCGTTATGTTATCAACAATAGTAACTACTCTTTGCATACCTAATATTGTTTAAAATATTACAAGCAATTTTTGTAGAATCAAAAATCCACCTGATTTCTCATTAGCGTGGATTTTTCATTTGCATCATTAGCATGGTTTTTTAATCCACTCTAATGATTGGGAGTCACGCTAATGATAATTTTTAATTAAATTAGGGATTTTGTTCTTAAAAATAAATTTCCAAATAATGTATATTTTTCTATTTTTAATATGTAGGTACCTAATACATTTTTAAGTTTTGTTCTATTTGATTTTTAGTTTTAGTTCATTTGTAGTTTTTTTCTTAAACAAATGAGTAAATTTATCATTAGAGTGGATTTTAATCATTAGCGTGTCCCTAAAAATTTTCAAAAAACCTAAAAAAATTAAGATCGAATAACTACTGCAAATTCATTCTCAAGCTCAAAACATAGGACAATTTTTTTCACGTTTTTTAAATGAATTTTTAGAAATTTCGTTAACCTTGCTGATATTGTAGTACATAAACACCCATATATCAATATTTTTTTTCTAAAATTCTATTCATCAGTATAAAAATATAGCAACTACTATTATGAAATACAAATTTACAGGTTTATAACATGTTTATTTTAAATTAAGTGAGCCAAGGTCAGAGAATTCTTCACTTACGTCGTAGACGGCCATTGTTTCTAAGATACTTTTGGTATTCGATATGTATCAAATTTCTAAAGGGTTAAGTTACCGCTACAAAATATACTTTCCCTTCAACTGAGATTAATATTTTTCTTATGTTGCACAACGAAATTTTACCTTTTTTCTATATTAAAGGAATGCAACACATTAATTTATATTTCTTTATTGAAATTTTTACCTGTATATAGTATAAAGGAACAGGAAATAATAATAATGTTCTGTTTCATTCTAATTTGAAAAAGAAAACAATAATCAATCGTGTCAAGAAAAAAGATCAAAAATACAAATTGGGCTGTTTAAATCACAATATTCTTAGCCCCTATATATATGAAATAAATGTTCAACAAAATTATTTTAAATATTTTTAGTGATTATATTATTATGTACCTACCTATAGGTAGTAGGTAGGTACGAGGGTAGGTAGGTATACTTTTAATATAAATAAATAAATAATGTAATAATCTTAAATTATTTACAGTAGGAGTAAATTAATACTAGATTACTAGGGTGCAGTCGACAATTCTTCTTCTGTGCTGTGTGATCTAAAAAGGGCTTTGCCCCCCATTTGGCTTGTAGATGCTTGCGAGGCTTCTTCACGTTCCGCGTGGTATTCTTCGGAATATTCCTTAAAAAAAAAAATAAGCGGTAATTTATGGGACTACTTTTTTTTTATCAATAAGGGCATCATTTTCTTTTGCCTTTGAATACTAAAATGTACTAAACTAAATCGTTTTTTAAGCAGAAGCTTTACTTGTTTCTTGTAAAAATTCTATATTATACATAAGTATGTTACCTTAATTCTATGTCCTAAAAATACGTTTCTCTCTCTCTTCTTAATCATAAAGTCTGTTGGTAATAACCATCTATTTTCATGACACTCATCAGGTATGGGTCGATGGCTAGAAATAAAAGAAACATTAAAAAAAAATACTTCTGCGTCTGTTTTGAACTAATACTGTTTCAAAACTTACTTAGGCTGTCTCTTGAGTAGCGACATAATAAATCTAGTCGCTTCCTGTGAGACTTCTTGATACAAATGCTCAAACCTATAGCGAACAAACAATATATTTTGTCGCGTTTCTTGTTCATCTTGTCCCCTAAACGGCACTGTTCCAGAAAGCATTAAATACGCTAGAACACCTACTGACCAAATGTCAGTTTGTGGGAATGCTGGTTCTTCTGCTAGTACTTCTGGAGCTAAAAATTATTAATTTTTTTCATTATATAGTTTACTACCGTTGTCTTTACAATTTTTAGATATATATCCGAAGCCCTTTCAGGTTAATGACGTATCGACAGTCACTTACCAATATATTCTCGATGTCCTACAATTGGTACTTTAGTTCCTAATTTAGTTACCCTATGCGCCGACCCCAAATCAACCAATTTTACTTGAATTGATCTTACTCCAGCCATCACTACATTATCTGGTTGAAGGTCTAAGTGGCATAATCCTCTCCAGTGAAGGTATCTTATACCATCAAGAACCTACAAGAAAAATAGAGGGACTAAGTAAAATTTATTCTTTTTAGGACAAGGAAGAGTATAACGTACCTGGCTTACTATCGTTGCAACAGTTTGTTCAGTGTATTCGTGTTTGCTAGCTAGATAAGTCAAAACGTCAGCCCCTTGTAATTTTTCAAGAATAAATATGGCCTTATCTCCCGAATGGTACGCAGCTAATAGTCCAGCAATTCTTTCGTGTCTTAAAGATCTCAAAGCGGCGAATTCTCCTTCGACGTCATCTTTTTGTTTTTGATTGTTCATTTCCAAAACTTTAGCTACCACTACTGAGTCATCTCGCTTGTCTGCGGCTTTAAGAACTGTGCTAAATCGCCCTCTGGATATTTCCGAGATAAAGCTATAGTGGTCTTGGATACTGGAGTGTTCCCACTGTATTGGTTCGTTTTCAATTTGGTAGTTGTTTTTGAAAGGTCTTTCATCATCTACGTCTTTTCCACTGTCTGTTATGGCTTGAAGGTGGGCCATCGCTTTGCTTAACTGTATTTTTGGGGAACCTAAAACATTAATCTTTGTTGCATGCTTTCAAAGAATAATTGTCTAGAAAAAGTTACGTTTAGTTTTAACACACGTTATGGTTTCTTTTGGAAACACCTTATATAAAACAACAACTGAACTAACCGTCAACTTTAGTTAAAACTGGTGCAGTTGGGACTCCTGGATCACTCCATCCAATAGCGTTCTTAGCTGCCAACCTAAAGATGTATGTCTTGCTTGGTTCCAATCCAGTAAGCAAATAAAACTCATGGTCGATATTATCTGCCCTCTTGACCCATTCCATGTCATCAGCAACCTTATATTCCAACCTGTAGCAGATAACTGGGGAGTTGCCATCGTGTTTCGGCTGTTTCCAGCTTAGTAGAACTTCAGTGTCTGAAATGTAGCTAATTTCAGGACTATCAGGTTCATCAGGGACCAGACCTAGGACTATTCTGGTCCTGGTTATAGTTTGACCAATTTTGTTTCTTGCTACCACTTTGTACATTCCTTGGTCGAAAGCTAGCGCAGGTGTTAGACGGTAGTGTGATCGTCCTTCTCCATCTGTGAAAATTTTAATGCGATGGGATTCTGCTACAATTGAATCGTTCCTAATAGAAAAAACGTAAGATGAGAAAGGGCTTTGCCTAAGGGGTACCTTATACTTACTTAAACCATTGCACAATGGGAGTAGGCTCTCCCACAGCTAAACAAGTCAGAGTCAAATCTTTTCCTTCTCTCATGGCAGTCATCTGTGGCTTTTCCCTGAAGAATGGTCCCCTACCATCTTGTTTGCTTTCCAAGAAGGCCTCTGCTTCTACATATGTGTCTAGACGAGATCCTAGTTCGTGTTTAAGCCTTCTGCTGTAAGAGGTGTCGTTAGTACCGTATCTGTTGATGCGAGCCTTTCTTTCGTCATCAATTTCTTCGTCCATGATGTCTGTAAATCTGCGACGTTCACGAATTATTGGTGTCTAAAAAATTGTTATGATTCAGTACTATTTAAGTTGGGTTTTATATGTTGAACTATCTCCTCAAAAAATATAAATATGTAAACTTACTCTCCAATCGTAACCATTTTCATCTGATAATATATAAGCAGAACCAGGTGACCTATTGACAGCTACTTTCATATATTCTCGAAGGCGAACAGGAAAATCGACATCTCTCAGCTGGAGCAAGTAAGTGTCTGGACCATTTTGATAGCTGAACATGGTAAAAAAAGGTCGTAGACAAAAAAAAATGCAACATATAACTTTGCAAAATCATTTTGATTAATACTTACTGACTTTCGGATTTGAAAGCTCCTATTTCATAATTTAATGGTGATCTGGAAGGTAAATGATCCTCCCAAGTTCTAGTTCTAGGAGCCTTTTCTCTTACTGGAGAAGGTCTTGGTGTATATATTTCTCCAGGTGGATATACCATTTTAGATGGATGTGTGAATGCTCCTTCCAGTGGACGTCTTCTGAACCAATTTCTACAGGAAGCGTTGTCATACCATTCTCTAAAAAGATAAAATAATACTGAAATAACCAGTTTTTGTAATAGGCCTATTTACAAATTACCTGTATAAGGTCCAGTAATCTCTGAGATATTTACTGCTGATTTGGAAATCATCTTGATATCTCCTATCGCATCTCTCTAACCATGGATGTCTTAGAGCAGCCCTTACATCCATTCTACCATCAGGATGGTACACCAAAAGCTTAGAAATGAAATCCCTTGCTTCAACACTAATTCTGCTCCACCATTCCTCATCAAACGTCCATTTTCCTTCTCTGATTCTGGTCAAAGTTTCTCTGTCATGTGGTCCTCTGAATGGCGATGAGCCGGATAACAAAATGTAGGTGATTATACCAACGCTCCACATGTCGTGGCCGAAACCTACTCCCTCGTGGTTGGCACATTCTGGACTAACGTATTCAGGCATTCCATATGGTAGTGGGTAAAGATGGGCAATGCTCACATGTCTGGATAATCCAAAATCTGTGATTTTGAGATCGTCACCGCCTGGATGAGCTATTAGAAGATCACCAAGCTAAAAAATTATTATAGGTTTACTCGGAGTTTTACCCCTTTTTTAAAAGACAATACACGTTTCTTCGTGCAATGTAAGATTTTTTAATACTTTGTATTCGCGAATTAATTAATATATATATTTAAAAATAAAAACCTTATACAATTTAAAAACCATAATCATAATACACGTCATAAAAATGAAATAATCATAAAACCTAAAATAAATAAGTCCATAGGACAAAAAAAATTTCAAATATTTATGTTTTTATTTAAACGATTATTTACAAACAAAAATTAAAAAATTGATTTCATTAAAAAAATTTTAAGTCGAAATAAAAACATGGATATTAAAAACAGACAATTCGAAAATATTTTTAGAAATGCTTTAATTAATTAATATTGTTCTGAATAATTTATAAGTAATATTTTTTACTTAAAAATTATAAATTAATAATTTTATTATAGGTAATATATTTCTTCAAAAAAGCTGCGTTTATACTATAAATTAACATTTTTACTTTAAAACTTGATTTTTAATGCATATTTATGATTTATTATTTTACATACTGAAACAAAAAAATAAGATTTGCCCCCAACAAGCTCAGCTTCAGGGGATTGAAGAATAAGTTTATCGAAGACATAACATAAACATATTTATTATTATTATCATTATTATTATTATTATTATTATTATTATTATTATTATTATTATTATTATTATTATTATTAATTAACTTTAAAAAGGATTTTATTCCAAATTAACTTTTACAGTTCATTACATGGAAAATGACAATATAATATAGAAAATAATACTACCCATTAAAAAAAAATCAATAAAAATGGAAGTTAATCCAATTTAATTCATTAAAAAAATCAATTTAAAAAAAAGTATAAATAATTTAATTTAGTACTTAAATATATCTTTAATTGTTTTTTAAAAGTTGCCATTTTTTAAATTTTTCTGATATTTTTCGCAAGATTATTATGTCATATAGAAGCGATTTTTTTTTCTGAATTTACTTTTTACTGGTATAGTTTGATAATTTATACAATGTCTAGTGTTATGATCATGTAATGTCTTATTCTCCTAAAGTGTTATTTGTTTTTTTTTCTTTTAAAATAATAGAGTGAATCAGAATACACATTTTTAGATTACAAATGTTTTGAAAGTGTTAATACCCCTTCGGTCTATACAGGGTCCTGCAATAGTGCGTCAGGCTTCCATAGCTCCTATAAGAATCAAGTTAGGAATTTCATTCATACGCTAACTTATACTGTATCATACGGGGTACTTCGGGAAAATATTTTTTTATATACAGGGTGGCCCAAAAAAGTGTGGTCATAAAAAGTTGTGGTTTTTTAAATGGAATACCCCATATTTTTTTGCATAATTAGATTTATGCTATCGTCCTTTATAATTGCCTAAAATTTTGTTTGATTTGCTTTGGTAGTTTAAGAGCAATCAATTTAAAACTAAAAAAAAATTATTTTAAAGTCATGGAAAAAATATCAAAAAAAACAATCTAAAATTCGTTTTTCAACCACGGTATTAAGTGAGTTTAATGACAAGAGGTTTAAAGATACTATGAATCGAATAGTATTTATCTATCTTATACAGGGTGTTCATAATAAGGTTTCAAAAATGACACATTTCAAACCTATTTTTCTCAACTTTTTCAAATGGAACACCCTGTATATTATTTCGGTATTTTATATAAAATAAACAAACAATTTTTTTTTGTAGTTGAGGCATATAAGTTATTTCCAGCCGTTTTCGAAATAAATGCAAATTTCATAAATTATGTTGATTAAACAGACTTTATTTTTAAAATTAAGCGTAGGCGACTAGACTAATAATTAAAAACTACAGCAATTGTTTAAAATGTCTTCCATTTTGTTCTGTGCACAAGCCAACATGTTTTTGAAAAGATCTGTTTACTTTCCTTTTAACATTTCAATTGTAATACCAGCAAAGGGGTTCATTAGTAGGGTTTATCACTAAAACCCATAGTAGGCTTTAAAATTAAACATGGATTCTTATACTTAGTTTGACAAGTTCTTTAATTCATTTTAAAAAGGTGTAGGTAATATCGGGCGAATAAATTATAAGAAATTAAAATGATTTTAATTTTCTTTTAATTATAATAATAATAAAAATAATGTCTTATAATTTATTCGCCCGATATTACCTACACCTTTTTAAAATGAATTAAAGAACTTGTCAAACTAAGTATAAGAATCCATGTTTTATTTCAAAGCCTACTATGGGTTTTAGGGATAAACCTTACTAATGAACCCCTTTGCTGGTATTACAATTGAAATGTTAAAAGGAAAGGAAACAGATCTTTTCAAAAACATGTTGGCTTGTGCACAGAACAAAATGAAAGACATTTTGAACAATTGCTGTAGTTTTTAATTATTAGTCTAGTCGCCTACGCTTAATTTTAAAAATAAAGTCTGTTTAATCAACATAATTTATGAAATTTGCATTTATTTCGAAAACGGCTGGAAATAACTTATATGATTCAACTACAAAAAAAAATTGTTTGTTTATTTTATATAAAATACGAAAATAATATACAGGGTGTTTCATTTGAAAAAGTTGAGAAAAATAGGATTGAAATGTGTAATTTTTTAAACCTTATTATGAACACCCTGTATAAGATAGATAAATACTATTCGATTCATAGTATCTTTAAACCTCTTGTCATTAAACTCACTTAATACCGTGGTTGAAAAACGAATTTTAGATTGTTTTTTTGATATTTGTTCCACGACTTCAAAATAATTTTTTTTTAGTTTTTAATTGATTGCTCTTAAACTATCAAAGCAAATCAAACTAAATTTTAGGCAATTATAAAGGACGATAGCATAAATCTAAATATGCAAAAAAATATGGGGTATCCCATTTAAAAAATCACAACTTTTTATGACCACACTTTTTTGGGCCACCCTGTATATGAAAAAATATTTTCCTGAAGTACCCTGTATGATACAGTATAAGTTAGCGTATGAATGAAATTCCTAACTTAATTCGTATAGGAGCTATGGAAGCCTGACGCACTATTGCAGGACCCTGTATAGATTAACTGTTAGGTTCTGAATGTGGTAATTTGTGTATACATTTAATAACTTTATTTTGCAATTTTTGTAATGGTTTTAAGTTTGATAAACAAGCAGATCCGCATATAAAAGTTAAGTATTGTAATTTTGAATATATTACCTATTAAAAAATATATTTTTAAGTTGTTTCAAAGGAATGTAATATCTAGCTTTGTACAAAACATATACCAAAGGAGATATCGAGTTTATAATATTCTGGATATTATGGCGTTCTCAATTTAAATTTTCGTCTAAAACTAATCTTAAAACTTTTGTCGTTTTTCAATATAGAATATTTTCGTTCTTAAATGTTAAGGGGTTAATGATTGAATTTATTTTATTTTTAGTTATAAACATAAAAATAAAATTATTATTAATATCAAAATACATTTCTGCGAAAGGTCCAGCAAAATAAATAATTGAATTGTTGTATCATCTGCAAATAGCTTTATACTGCCCTTTTAGTTCAATTTGGAAACGGAGTTAATGTAAATTAAGAATAATAACAGACCTAATATTGATCCTTGTGGAACTTCACATATTATTTCTTATTCCGAACTTTTTCTTTCCCCAATTTGAACAAATTGTTCACGATTCTTTGAAGTAATTGGTGTGTATTTCCCCTTATCCCAATACGGTATAATTTTCTTAATAAAATATCATGGTTTACGGTGTCAAAAGCCGTACACAGATCTAAAGATAGTAAACAGCATTTAGGAATGCCTATATTATTCATACACTGACAAAAATGGATCTACCACTGTCGTGAGTTGCAAAATTAGAGCTACTTTAATGCACGTCTCTATGTTGTGCCAGCTGAGCCTACGAATTATCACAAATCATTTAAAAACGCTACAATTATTCAGCTTCTTTTGGTTCGCCTCAACACAGAAAAAGATTTTTTATCAACATTTTAAACACATCTGGGATTACCACAATCCCTCATCTTGTAACCATTTTATACGTTACCCGAACTCAGTTTTTGGGTTGGAAAAACTTACTAATTGATTTAAAAGTGCCCTTTTTACCCGCATGTGCATTATTTTAACTCATCATCATGTGTAAATTATTTTGAGTTGGAATAATTCAGGACTTGTTTAAAATTAAGTCATAAAACGTGCTACAAAAGCCCATATCGTGGGTAAATCACCGACCGAACAGTCACGGAAAGTTCCGAATTCGTGCTCGCGCCGGTTGGGCGCGTTTCCTTTCACTGTTTTAGTTTTAGTATACATTCGACCACGCGTAGGCGCAGAAGTAACTTAATGCACGTTGCGTCTAGCGGCGTTTCGAGCGACTTTAAAACATGGAGAATGCTGAACCGCATTCGAACAGGGGTTGCACCTGTTAAAACCAATCTGATCAAATAGGGCCTATCTCAACCAAATGACGACAAGTGTGACTGTGGCGCAGTTCAAACCATGAAACATTTCCTGATATTCCCGAACTGCCCCGCACGGTGTTCCCTCAACGACCTGTGGCTGGGCAAACCCGAAGCATTGGACGTGGCCCATTACTGGGCCGAGAAACTTATTCCGAACCATCATCGTAAGCTAGAACAACTCAATAATCACGTTTTCATAGCTCGACTCATGAATTAATCTAGCCCGAGTAGTAAACGAATCATAATTCACCTATTGGTCTCTGGCAGCTTTAACAATGAAATGCTGCAGCCCAAGTCGCAGCTACGGTAGCCTCAGCTTACCAATGATTTAAGTCGGTTGGGTGAGCCATCCCAGTGCATAATATAACACACTTTCTGAGCTATTACAACTTATGAACAGTGATTTAATGCAATTTGTTTGATTTAGTTGCTGTAATTCAGAGGTCTGGGCTGTCCCCTATTAGCAACACGCGTCGATCTAGGACAACTCATATTTGAGTTATATCAACTCGATATTTCGCTCAGTGTACACACTTACATTGAGACCCATATGTCCGTAGCCTCTTCCGTGCATATATTCTAGGCCCTGAAGCAGCTGTCGCATGAATCCTGCGATGTCACTTTCGGTGTAATAGTCCATTTTAAGAAGATAATCTGGAACTAGGTCACCACCTGCTCCTAATTCTAGGACAAGTCCCAGTGTATCGTCAGTTTCAAATGCGTCGTGCAACGATATTAGCTTCTTGTGACGTAGTTGATTCATAACATCGAGTTCGTTGTACATAAATGGTCGCAGTTCTCCGCGTCCATGCATGATTTTTGCTGCCCAATTTCGGCCTAAAAAGATAAAACCGAATTGAAAACAGTTTAAATGGATCGAATACTAAATGTCGTTTAGCCCGAAAAATATAAAAATAATGCTTGTTGCTTACCATTAACTCTTTCAACAGCATGATAAGTAATACCCTGAGTTCCACGTCCAAGTTCATCTCCTAGGTCGTAGTAGTCAGAAAGAGGTCTCTTATGCGGTCTAATCGGTGTAATGTTCGTGTAAGTTCGAATACTATATTCGCGGTCGTCGTCTTCAACATATAACATGGCGCTGGCTGAAGCGGAACCGGCAACGTTGCGGGCAGAGCATGAATAGAGGCCTTCATCTTTGTAAATTACGTCGCTTATGCTTAGTATGGTGGTGTCTGGTTCTTTAAAAGTAATCTACAAAAGATTTGGGTTACTATTGAATAATATATAAGCATATTTCTATATATAGAGGTATAAGGTTACCTGCGTCATTGACTCATATGTTTCTGATTAGGATCAGCATTTTTTGGACGCAAGTAGCCTTTACCTAATTTATTGTTAACGTTACCCTTATTCTGGCTGATGCAGCGAGAGGTTTCCAATCTCTATACCACTTAAGTTCTGGATACGGAACACCAACTACACGTGCTACAAACTCGACTCTACTTCTGATCATTCCGTATTCAATGTCTGGTCTTCGGATAAAGTAGGGAGCCTCAGCAATTTCAAGTCTTACTCTCTGTCTGGCTTCTCCATGTTCATTTCTGGCTACACATTCGTACCAACCAACATCCCGGTCTAACATCCTAAAATACAAGTAAACAGTTTTTGAATTATGTTTTGCTATATTAAAAATGTACTTACTTATTAACAAACAACGTCGCTTGTCCGTTTCTGGTATAGCTCCAATCGAAACGACCACCTGGTTCAATAAGTTCGTCGTTGAAGTAGAAACTAACTTTAGGTTTAGGGTATCCATAGACAAACCAGAAAAGATTGGTATTTTGGTCCTTGACTCCATATTGAGTAGGATGTTCTTGTCGTAAGAACATTGGAGCTTGTGCCATAGCATCGTGGGGTGGCCTTTCAATATCAAAGTCTTTGGGGAAGTACGGCGATGTTTCCGGTCTAAAGTCAATCTCTGGGGGAAGATAAGGCTTGAACTTAGGTAGGTCCGGCTCTAGTTTCTGTCTGTGAGTAACAGCATATGGAGAAGGATCACTGACGCCATATTTGTTTTCTACGCGAACTCTAAACTTGTAGTCTCTAAAAGGTTCTAAATTTTTAACTCCACAAACACAACTTCTGATTCCAGTACGTGCTGTAAACCAGTCCCCATTTGGAAGCTCGCACATTTCTAGTTGGTAAGTTACCGGCTCCCTCGGTCCCGAAGGAATTGATGGTTTCCATGATATCGTGCAGTGTCTGTCTGTCATTTGTGAAATTATCGGAGCATCTGAGAGGGGCACTGGAGCTCCACTACGCTTGTGCTTGTCATATTCGGTGTATTGATCAGCCATTGGGCGTTTGGGCTTAGCTTCCAATCCTTCGTCAAACTTCAGTGTACCATGACAAATATCACTTCCATGCTCGTTAAATATTTTGCAAGAGTACTTTCCGAGGTCGTCTTGATCAACACCAAGAATCGAGAGTCTTAATAACCCAGCAGTATCTTTCTCCATACGGATTCTTTTTGACGGATAGATCTTTTGATCATTGTGGTACCATTCTACTTCTGGGTCCGGAATTCCCGTTGCGCAAGCTGTAAACTTGGCGGTCATTCCCTTGAAAAGTTCTGTGTCGCCGATGCGTTTGAGGAATGTTGGTGGTTCGATCTTTTGTCGAATTTTGCTAGAAGGAAAATTTTTTTTTTAAAACATTGTTAATTTTGCAGAATTTTTGAATAACATACATTTCTTTTACAACCTCCAAACTTGCAGTACACACAGCCTGGCCTTCGGAGTTAGTTGCTGTAGCTCTGTAGACACCGGCATCTTCGGGTTCGCAATTTTGAACGTACAAACAACACAAATCGCCGTCTCGTTTTATATGATATTTGTCCGTTTCTCTTAGTGGTTCGCCATCCTTTGACCAGGTAACCTCCGGCTGAGGAACACCTGTCACTCTGCATGGGAATTTCGCATCGTATCCAGGTTTCTAAAATTTGATGTATTAGTAAAAATTAGAAAATAATTATATAGTTCTTTCATACTTGTTGAAGATCAGTGAATCGCTGCGTAAAGGCTGGCGGTTGAAAGACCTTCCGTACTGTAGCTTTGCCATCTGTAGATTCCTGTCCTAGTGCGTTAGTAAGGGTGACCCCATAAACACCAGCATCGGATGGAATGGCTTTGTCAATTTTCAGTCCCACCTAAAAAATAATTATATTGTTCATTATCAACTAAGGTAAGTATTACTTGGCTATAAAGGGGGACTTTTCAATGAAACCTTAATACAATTTTACCGAGTACCTAGGTGTTTGTAACACGGGTATAAAAAACGACAGCTTACCTTTCTACCATCGCAGGTCATCAATATCCTGTCGGAAGGTTCAACTGGTACACCATCTTTGGTCCAGTCCACAGTTGGTATAGGATTACCAGTAAATGGGGCTTCAAGCACAAGAGATTGCCCCTCATCAGTGATGACATCTCTAATTTTATGCAGGAACATTGGTCTTTCTTCAGGTTCGTCAGGTTTCGTCGCAGATTTGACAGTTAGTGGGGCTGAAGTATCAATTTCACCTGCCTCGTTCTTTGCCACTGCTTTATAAGTCAAAGCGTCACGCATTTGATTGCAAGAGTCAATAACTAGAGTTGACGTGCCATCTGGCTGCTCTATAATCTTCACATGTTTATTATCGGAAACTATTTCAGCGCCATTACGGGTCCATGTTATCTTCGGTGCTGGGAAACCTTCGGCTTTAACCTCAAGCTTAACAGGAAATCCTTCAACGACAGTTTGTGGAAGTAGAGATTGAACAAATTGAGGTCTTGTAGGTTTTTTCTCCGTTGTTATAAGAGCATCTCCCGTTGCCTCACCTAGCTTGTTACTTATCTTTAACTCATAGATTCCAGCGTTTTCAGGTTTCATTAGATCAACGATCAAAGCTACTCTACCATCGGGGTGGTTTTCAAAGTGGATGGTAGCCGAGGAACGTACAGGTACACCGTCTTTGATCCACTTTATTTCTGGTGGTGGATACGCTTCCACTTGAGCTTCAAGGCGAAGTTCTTGGCCAATTGGAACTTTTTGGTCTTTAAAGCACTTTAGGAATTTCGGTCTGCGTTGCTTAGCTAAAAAATATAAAAATTATTTTGTGAGAAATTAATTTAAGTATTATAACGAGGCGTACCTGTTTTATATTAAGGCACATGGCATTAAAAGCTGCATTTTTGTTATAGCTTACTATTTGTTTTGACCAAGAAGCCTGTGTTAATCAAAGAGCATTTTTGCTACAGTTATCTACATCAACATTTCAGCAGTGGCACAATATCTAGTTGGTACAGACTGTGTCTAAGCAGTATTTTTTTAAGAGAATACATTTATTTTCCAGTTTTAAAAAGCGTGTAACCTATTTTCTTATAAATCAAAAACATCTGTCTTACAGTCTCATTGACATACATTTACTCAAAGGATAAAAAATAAAACTAATTTGTATGCTACTAAAGCTATTTTACTCACACATCTAATAAAAGCTAAGCAAATTCTAATCGTTGTAATATTTTTTTACAATGTAAGCTCTATACCAATAGTACTCACGTGCCACAGCGACAGCGCAAAGGCTAGCTGTTTCACCGTTGGGATTTTTGACAACCAACTTGTAGGCGCCACTGTCAGAAGCCTTGCAGGCGTCAATGTTAAGTTTAACTGTACCATCTGGTAGCATTGTTGTTTTAATACGGTCGTCATTGGGGGAGATGGGTTCTCCGTCTTTGTACCAAGTAGCCTAGAATTATAAATTTTGGCTTTTTATTAAGTGAGAAGTTAATAAATGAATGAAGAGGATAATGTAGTTATTAAGTACCGAACTACTCCGATATAGCGTTAAATACAAAGTTGGAACTTTTAAAGATATATTTGCTTATTTGTAGCATTCCAAAAAGTAGTTCCAAATATTTCGGGCCTAAATATGTTAGAACAAGAAGAAAAGGAAGTACCGAACCCAGCTAGTACTGCAGATGAAACCATGGTTCTAATATTCTCGTACCTTTGGTTTGGGGCTACCTCCGATCTTAGCCTTCAGCTCCAACGGTTCTCCTTCGTTGACATCAAGGTTCCTGTCAAGTTTCTTCGACAATGTGGGAGGGGTCTGAACCATCGATAAGCGACCCGACGTGTCAGCCTCGCCAACTACGTTTATCGCTACAGCCTTAAGCTAAAAATAACAATGACATTTAAGATTTCTTTTAACACAATAAAATTAATCCTTTCGTTAATAGTTAATAGAAATGTGTCCTTACTATTCCAATATCTTCCTCACTAAATTTGGGTATTGTAAGGGTACTGGTCACTTGGGCATCTCTAGAAGTTGCAATTTTATGGTTCTCATCTTCTTTGATTTCTTTGTTGTTGAGATACCATTTAATTTCTGGTTTTGGTAGCCCATCAGCCCGAACCATGATGGCGATTTCTGCCTGATCTTCGATTTGATCGTCGTTGAGTCCCGTGATGAATTTGGGCCTTTCAGCTTTAAAATTAAACAATGAGAGTTAGTAATAGGTTAAAAAAAAATTTAAATAGCTCCTCCAAGTTTTAACAAAATCCCACGTCAAATCGGCTATTGTTATAACAACGGTATTTTATTTTTTTAAAACTAAGCATAAATATAGCTGCAAATTTGTAATATTAATAAGACCCAAGTTCCTTTTGGTGAAGCACACAAAAGACATGACATACAGCTTTTTCATAACTTCATAAGAAGAAGGAAGTGAAGAATGGAATGGATGGATCTCATGATGTCCAGTCCTCTTTTAATATAATACCTAATATTAACATTATGTTATGATTTGACAATACCAGCTTATTAAAGTGGAGCACCCTTGTCCCTCCCTGCTCTATCACTCAAAACACCCTTATGCCATTGCTAGATGTAGCGTTCTTTGTCTACTTCACCATTAGAGATGACCATTCATTTTTGCCTATGATTTTAAGTCAATTTATTTCAATTAATACTGTTGTCTAGCGTAATACATTCATTACAATGAGCGATAGCTTGATAAATAGTGCATCTTGGGGTTGAAAACATGAAGTTCAGGTACAAATTGGAAATAAAAATAGCATAGTGCACCATGTTAAAGTATCACTATTTAAAGCCTTAGCAAAAAATATTATATAAATTATATAGTTTTCTTATAAATTAGCATATGAATTAGCGCAACTTTTATTATATTATCGTAAAGAAGCATTTGGTGAAAGGTTTGCAAATAAAATTGCTGGTGCAACAAATGTCAGCATAAACTTACTGCTAGGTTCCGTTTCCTCTGTAAAACAAGTAAAATGATTGGTTAATAATATAGTATTTAATTAAATATTTTTATCTCGATAATGACATAAAAGTGTTATATTAAATCAATTAAATTAAATTCCTATTTAAGTATGGTGTTCCTCAATGAACAATTTTAGGACCATTATTTTTTAATATTTATATTAACGACTTATTTAGTATAAATTGCGATGGACAAATTCATAGTTTTGCACATGATACTACAATTTTTTATACCGATACAAATTGGGACAACTTAAATAATAAAATTAAAAATGATTTTAAAATTATAAAAAATTGGTTTGATAACAATTTGTTAACAATTAATTTTAATAAAACAAATTATATTCCTTTTACTTTAAACACAAATAACCTACCACGACATATGAATCGTATTCAAATAAATGAAGACATTCAAATTTTTAAAGTTAATAAAATAAAATATTTAGGAATTATTTTTGACAGTAAATTAAATTGGAATTTTCACTTAGAATACTTAATTAAAAAATTTAGAAGCTTACTACCGATTTTTAAAAACATTAAAAATTTAATGTGGAAATATATTACGCGTTAGTTAAAACTCATTTAAATTACGGAATTTTAGGTTGGGGAGGAATAAATAGAACTTTAGATAAAAAATTAGAAATATTACAAAATAGGTTTCAAAAAATTATATTCAATAATGATTATCTTTATCCTTTAAAAGAATTATATTCAGAAACAAAAAAGTTGAACATAAGACAACTTTACATTTATAACATCTTAATATATATTTAAAAATAAAAACCTTATACAATTTAAAAACCATAATCATAATACACGTCATAAAAATGAAATAACCATAAAACCTAAAATAAATAAGTCCATAGGACAAAAAAATTTCAAATATTTATGTTTTTATTTAAACGATTATTTACCAACAAAAATAAAAAAATTGATTTAATTAAAAAAATTTAAAGTCGAAATAAAAACATGGATATTAAAAACAGACAATTTGAAAATATTTTTAGAAATGCTTTAATTAATTAATATTGTTCTGAATAATTTATATAAGTAAGTAATATTTTTTACTTAAAAATTATAGGTAATATATTTCTTGAAAAAAAAAACTGCGTTTATACTATAAATTAACATTTTTACTTTAAAATTTGATTTTAATGCATATTTATGATTTATGATTTTACATACTAAAACAAAACATAAGATTTGCCCCTAACAAGCTCAGCTTCAGGGGATTGAAGAATAAGTTTATAGAAGACAACATAAACATATTTATTATATTATTAAATTTTAAATAAAATTATTATTATGTATTATGCCTATCAATCGCCATCCTTTAATTTGATAAACAGCGGATAATAACATTTTGCATCAAGACTTACTTATTGTTTTCAATCTCGCCTCGGAACTGGCCTCTCCTAAATCATTCTTCGCGACCACTTTGTAATAGCCTTCATCTGCCAGCATGACCTTATGGAACACCAGCTTGTATGTATTGTTAGCTCTGTCTTCTACTATAGAAATAAGGTCACTGGCTTTAATGGCCTTATCGTCCTTCATCCAAAGGATCTGAGCATCTGGGTTGGCCTGAACGACCACAGTGAATTCGGTCGCTTCTCCCGGGATGACTTTGATGTCTTCCGGGCCTTCGATTTCAGGGCGTAAGACTATGGTGAGCTGAGCACTGTCCTCACACTCTCCCCACTTGTTTTTCGCCTGGATGGTGTACTTGCCTTGATTGAACCTTTCACCTATGTTGAAAAGATATTATTTAATGAAAATATGTCAATCGATTGAATTTAAAATCAACTTACATCTGGGGATGGTAAGTTTAAAGGTGCATTCCTTAAGTCCATCTTCAATATCATGATCTTCAGTTTCCAAAATAATTTTGCTTTTTTCAAATTCTGCATTAGATATTGGCTTTCCATCTTTCAACCTGCAAAATAAATTATGTCACTGGTGCAATATTATTTCTTTTAGTTGTTCTTACCATGCAATTTCTGGAATAGGATCCCCAACAATAACAGCTTTCAGTGTAACTCCATTCTTTTTAACAATTGTCTGATCTTTAAGACCGTCTCCTGATTTAATTTTGGGCCGTCGCAAGTCTTTTTCAGCTAGAATAAAATATATATTACGCAATTACATTTAAGAAATCACTAACAATAATTAGCTGAAACTTTGTATATTTATAAACATATCTATTTCAATATAACATGTTTACTTACGTGTTACTTCTAGGACAGCTTGTTGCTTAACACTTCCCACAACATTACTTAAAACGCACTCATATTTTCCAGCATCTTTCATTTCCAATTTTTTGATTTCCAACTTGAATTCTTCGCCATTTTGACTGGCGGTCATTCTTAGATGACCGTCAGGTTTGATTTCTTTTCCATCCAATGTCCAAGTTGCAACCGGAGGAGGATTTGCGAATCCATGGACTATATATGTGATATCGAGCGATTCCGGTCTAGACCCATCTTTCATGTTTGTGTCGAGAATTATTGGTTCAGCTAAAAATGGGAAAACTTTACGTGAAATTGAGAATAAAATTATTTGTAGATAAATTCATCATTTTTAATAATAAATAAAGCATTCGTCATTGAGTGAGCATATTACATGCTACAAAATCTTTTATGGCAGAGCTTGGTGGACCTCGCCCTTTATTTAAAAGCAGAAATGCACCACTAATCCATAAGATGTTATTGCTGGTTGGTTGGTGATGCATTTCTGGTTTCGAAGGAAGAAGATAGGCTTGAATATGAATGACAGGTTCGCGATATGCAAATAAACAAATGTAATGTTTTGTAATGGTGATTTTATCTACATTTATTTCTCGATAATACCCTTTGTATTGTTATGAGGTGCTTATTGGTTCGACGAAAAATTGTTTTACCTTTTTTGCGTGTGTGTTAAATTGTAGGCGATTATATTAGCTGTGCTATATTTCGATGCCGAACACTTACCTTTACGCTGGTAATCAATTAACGCCAGTGATGTTAATGCAAAAAACTTGCCGTTAATAGAAGCACATAGATTGCTAGAACAGTAAAGACAACACAAACATAAACGTTGCTCATACAATAAAGGTTGGTGTGGAAAAATATAAATAGTGATGATTATTATTGTTTAGTAGGTAACATCTAGACAGAATTGTATGTACCTTCTGGAGCCTTTTTTGCCTTTTGACTCTCTTGTCGTTTTAACACTTCCTCTTTTTGCTTCTTTGCTGACGTATGATTTTGATCTAATTCCACCCTTTCAGCTTCTTCAACCGTTGCTTTTCTAGCTTTGCTTCGCTTGGGTTCTTCTGCATCCTTTTGAATTTCATATTTAGTAATTGTTTCTTCAACCTCGGCACTATCTTTTGTAGCCTTGATTGCTTTTTTAGCAACTTTGACGCTAGCTTCAGTCTCAGTTGGTTCTGGTGTCTTTGGTTCATTTTTAACTTGAACTTCTTCTATTTTCTCTATTGCTGCTGCCTTGCCCTTTTTAAGTTTAAGTTGCACTGTTTCGACCTCTGGAGATTTAGGAATTTGATTTTCAGATGTACAGTTTTCAATTTCTTCTATTTCCTGTATTTCAACAGTCCTAGCGCGACTAGCCTTTCTTTTTGATACTTCGTCCGTTGTGGGTATCTGGGGTTTGTCATCTAAATTGTCCATATAATCTATTGCTTCTACAACAGCAGAAATGCTGTTGCTGGGCTTTTCGGGGGACGGAGGCTCCTCCACAATTGGTTCTGAGTTGTCTTTGAGTTTTAGTTTTTTTACTTCGATGTCGCATTTATCTGCTGCTTTACCTAATTGTGTAAGGGTTATTTAGGTGAATACAAACGTCTTAAATGTTTTGTGATTGGTGGCAATGAATTATGGTTAAAAAATTTGTGAGTAAAAATATTTAATCACAAAAAACAATAGTTTTGGAACAATGTAATAATTTGAGTTCTTTCTGACGACTATGTAGGTAATAATTTTAGAAAATCCATGGACAAAAGCGCACATGTATAAGCATCAACAAGCGGAAGATCTTAAAATCAAAATTATCGTATGGTATTTTTGAAGGTATTTATTTTTATTTGGAACAGTCTTACCTCTCTTTGGGGGTTCGGGCTCTTCGATAATTTCTTCGATTTTAACTGCTTTCGGGGGTGGTTCGCTTTCTTCAATCGCGTCAGTATGAGTCACTTCTGTAAATGGTTAGTTGGAAAATGGATAAATATCAGGGGGTGATATTGGGATCAAGTTGTAAAGATATAGAGGGTGTTACGAAAATGGATTATTCAATTTACCTGGCAGAGTTTGAATACAGTACCGACTATATATTTTTAAACTGAATAAATTGAAAATTTTGTAGAGAATTCAAGAAACCTTGTATTCAAATCTAGCGCAGTTGTAATTGCCATTCGCCAGTTTAACAATTATTTATCATATATTAAATAATTTTCATAACATCCTTTATAGTAAAGTGTTTACATACGACTGTGAGTACACATGTAACAGAGGTATGTGAAATGATTGGGCTACGTAGCACATAACAGATCAAATAAAGAACTACTGATATACACGACAGAAATTCATTTGTACAGTACAGGTCTTCGACAATGTAACCTCTAGAATTATATAAAAACAACTTTGTGTATGCCACAGAAAAGGTTCTACAGTTATATAAAGTTAGAAAATGCCCTGATGGTCCAAGTGTGTATATTATATTTTGTTTATAAAAAATATAGAATTTAGTACAACACACGGGTATAGCGTAAAGTTTGACTATTAAGATAACTCTAGAGGTTCCATTTTCGGATGTGCATAAGGTCAATGATATGCGTTATAGTAGAACAAACACTAAGTGAAGGGGCTACTATTACATGGTGTGGGGACTTCATGCTATAAAGTGAACAAGAGTACTTACTTTTTTTAAATTTTCGTGTGCTATTTCTTAAAGCATGGCAAATAATATACTAGATGTAACTTAAATTATTAAAAGACCGTGTCAGCGACCTTGTTTTAAGGGTACGTGGATAGTTTCTTAACTATAGTGAAGATTGTCAAACGTATTTAGGTCTTGGGTTTTTTTTTTATCAATAACTTACTTTGTACGGTGACAAAGCTCTTGCTAGTAACAGTTCCCAAAGAGTTAGTGATTATGACTTCGTATTCTCCCTGCTCCTCGTATTTGATTAAACTAGCTGCCAGATGGAACGTCTCGTAGCGTTGTTTGTCCCTACTAATTTTTATACGGGCATCCGTTGATACTTCACGCCCGTTCCTCAACCATTTGACAGTCGGGGTAGGACAGCTTTCTACTTCTACTTCCAAGTTTAGTTCTGCCCCTTCGTCGACTATCGTGTCTTTGAGATGTTTGATAATTCTTGGCGCACCTAAAGAAATATCGATTGTGAATTGTTGAATGATGATATGTTTTTCTACAAGCCATCACTTTCATTGTACTCCTACAATCTATAATGCTACTTTTAAAGCAACGAAAAAGGATTTAGAAAACCCGTCCTTATATACTTACAGTTAACTGTAAGTACAGCACTGGTTTCAACAGCACCGCATTCATTACTTAATTTGCAAGTGTATTTGCCAGATAATTCACTGGTAACCTCCTTTATAACCAGCTTTACACCGTCATCAGATTCTACTCTTGTGAATTCGCTTTTAGTTTCTTGAACTTCAACTTCATCCAAATACCTAAATCATACATTAACAAAAAATTAATTAAGCTTGTGCCGAGAAAAATGCAATAACTTGACCATAGCTGTGCTTTGACTATAGATATTGTGAAAATTATATTGTTTATGATAGACATGGAAAACTACGCCAACGACAGCTACGCCAAATCAATGCCAAGATTGACAACTGGTATAACATACCATTTTACAGCTGGTTTTGGATACGCTTCCATTTTAATATCAAGCGTGACGTTCTTGTCATGTTCAGTTACAGTCATGTCATGCAACCCCTGAATAATCTTTGGTGCTTTTTTGACGTGTACCGTCGTCTCATCTTCACCATCTCCGTGAATATTGAAAGCTTTAAACTTGTATTTAGATGCATCGGTTTCCACAGCGCCAGTTATTCTTAGGATGTAAGTATCACCATCTTCTTTTACCACGAAGTGGTCGGTTGATTTGATCTCTTCTTCGTCCTTATACCATTTGACTTGGGCTTTTGGTTCGGCTTCTATTTTGACTTTCAGTTCGAGATTTTCGCCACGGGAGACTACTTTCTCCGCGCCTAATTTCTGGGTGATTTTGGGTTTGCTGTAGACGTCCAGTTTCCAGAATTGAGATACTTGAGCTAATTCGTTACTTGCAACCACGGAATAGGAGCCTGAAATACATTTTTCCTTGTTAGTACAAACATTCGTTTCTTCTTTCAATTATGGTGTATACTTTTATTAACCCGTTTTTATTTACCTGTGTCTGAAATAGCTGTTTTCTCCACAATCAAACTATGTTTCTCGCCCTCCTTGGCTACCTTAATTCTGTCATTCGACCTTATTTCCTTTCCGTCCTTATAAAATTGAACTTTCGGTTCTGGAATGCCTTCTATCTCCAGTGTCATTTTGAGTAATTGTTCAGCATGGATGGAAATATCTTCCAATTTATTTTTTATTTTTGGTGGTGCTAAAAATGAAAGTTTTTTAACAAAATGATCTTATTTTTTTTTGAACACCGATAGTTATTACTTCTAGGCTGTGCTAAAGAAGTCAAAATAGTGGTGTTGGTTATAAGATAGTATGTGCTAGATATTAACATTAAATATGTATGTATAGTATAAACCGAGAGGCTGCTGCCGATGATTTACCGAATGTAGCTGATTTTTTGTAAATTTAAACTAATTTAAAGCAATTTTACTTGATTTAATTAAAGCTGTTTAAATTGATTAAAGTAGTTTTTTTAAATGTAGTGATTTGGCGAAGGTTTAAAATGATTCAATTTGCTTTAACAACATAATGTACGCAGATTTTAGTTATAGACCAGGGTCGATAATTTTTTAAACCAAAAAAAAATAATAGTAGGATGAAACCCATTGGAAAAGGAAGAGAATATAACAAAAATGAAAGGAAAAATAATTTACGGGCGATCCGAGGTCGGGAAGTGGAAAGGGGTGAGGTTTTAAGGGTAGAAAACGATTTATCTCGATTTCCGACAAAACTACAAGTCCTATGGAAAAACGTTAAATGGCAAAGTTGTAGGTAATAAAAAGATCTACAACTTTTGTATTTTTTACACTTTTTTCACATAACCTCAACATTTATGTAAAAAATTCAAATAACCAAGTTTTTGGTTTTTTATTTTTATCTTTTACAAGAGAAATTTTTTTTTTCACGAAATTTGGTGAAAACTTACCTTTTTATCTCCCAAACACACTGTAATTTTTTTGATTTAAAATATTTATTTTTTCACCTTATTTTGACTTAATATCGAAAAAGCACCCTAATTTTCAATCGAAAATTCTCACGTCAAAATATCTGCTTTTTTAAAAAAGTCGGTGGGCTTTTTGTTCCTTGAAATCTCTACTTTCTGATGGTGTAAAAAAATATATACATTACTATGGTAAATGTTCTCAAAAAATGCAAAGAAACGAAAAAAACTCGAATCCGCATTTTTTTTTGTTTAAATTATTATGTACAATTTTGAGCTATTTATTAAAATTTATACTTTAATTACTCGAAAAACGTAAGATTCCATGTTACATTGATAAACAAAAAAATTACAAATCCCTAAAACATAAAGATCGCAAAAAATATGCGAAAATAGTTGTTCTAAATATAAATTAAAGGTAGGATTTAAAGGGGATTTCATCACATTTACCATAGTAATGTATATATTTTTTGCACCATCAGAAAGTAGAGATTTCAACCAACAAAAAGCCGACCGACGTTTTTTAAAAAGCAGATATTTTGACGTGAGAATTTTTGATTGAAAATTAGGGTGCTTTTTCGATATTAAGTCAAAATAAGGTGAAAAAATAAATATTTTAAAGCAAAAAAATTACAGTGTGTTAGGGACATAAAAATGTAAGTTTTCACCAAATTTCATGAAAAAAAAAATTTTCTTGTAAAAGATAAAAATAAATAACCAAAAACTTGGTTATTTGAATTTTTCACATAAATTTTGAGGTTATGTGAAAAAAGTGTAAATACAAAAGTTGTAGATCTTTTTATTACCTACAACTTTGCTATTTAACCTTTTTATCATAGGACTTGTAGTTTTGCCGAAATCGAGATAAATCGTTTTCTACCCTTAAAACCTCACCCCTTTCCACTTCCCGACCTCGGATCACCCGTAAATTATTTTTCCTTTCATTTTTGTTATATTCTCTTCCTTTTCCAATGGGTTTCATCCTACTATTATTTTTTTTCACTTTTTACCATTTTCAACTTCAGCCCTGGTCTATTAGCAGCCCCTCGGTGTAAACTTTATGTTTTGGAGTTTGGTTAAGAGTCAGCATTGAATTAGCTCAATTAATTATACATGAAATCCATAAGTTAATTTGAACCGAAGTATAACAATTTTGAGAGCGACTTAACTGAACTGATTCATTACACGCCCTGTCTAAGACAGCTACGTCCACTTAGCCTATTTAGTCGGTAAATTTGAGTCAAAAAGTTTACAGAAAAATTTAGCATTCGTGCAGCTATAATAGCCTAAGTATAAAAAGTTAAAAAGTGTTTAAGCATTGTATTTTGTTTTACCCTGGATTGTAAATGAGTGTATTTCGTTCTCAAAATACTCTTCTATGTAGAAACAACGTTTAGCTGGAAAAAGGTGTATTTTCAATAATATTACAGTATAATTGGTTAAAAAATTATTTATTTTTGTGCTCTTACCTCTTACTGTTAGTTTCATTTCAGCTGAATCTGAACCCATTTCATTTTCTGCCGTTATTGTATATGTCCCTGCATCTTCCGATTTAACATCTTTAATAATAAGAGACATACTTTCCTCGTCTTCATATAAGAATCTACAAAAATTATTTATAAGTTTAAATTTAACAGCATGATTTAAACACTTACTTGTATTTGCTACTAGGTTCGATTGGTTTGCCTTCGTGGGAGAACTTCACTTGTGGTTTCGGATAACCTTTGACTTGAAGTTCCAACATTGCTTGGTTACCAGCCGTGACGATGGGATCTTTCTTCTCAATAATTAATGTTGGTTTTTCGGGTTCTCTAGAATATATAACACCCATATTTTAATATGTGCTGTAGATAATACATACCTACATGTTATATATTAATTATGAAAACTATTTATTTGAAATAGATGTTCTTGGACTCACCTAAACAGTTGGTTGACGGTTCCATGTACCGTAAGTTCAGCGCTACAACTGATGTGCCCCCTAGAGGTCTGAGCGACACAAGTATACAACCCAACGTCATCTGGTCTGACGTGTTGGAACACCAAAGCCAGAGAATCCTCATCGTCTCCCATAAGCACCTTGAAACGTTCATCCGGTTCGAAAGACGAACCGTCTTTTTTCCAATGGAAGTCTGGTTTTTCTCCTGGTGGAAGGAGTTCACCTTCTGGCATTTCTTCGAAGATTTCTTTATTGTCTAAAAGAAACACGGATATTTTCTAGATTTGCAAACAAGAACAGTTTTGACACATTATATCAGCTTATTTAAAAGCTGATTCAGAATTGTTTCTTTATGCTAAATAAGATCTTTTTAAATCAGGAACGCTGTTAATTCGTAGGAGGCCCCACTAGAAATAGTCAGTTCCTGTTCATTAGAAAGAGTTTCAATTTTATTACAAAGAAGTATTGGACTACTACAATGATTTCTACCTGTCACTGTAACGGTAGCTTCAGATGAAGTTTCCCCAAATTTATTGGTAGCCACGCATTTGTACATTCCAGCATCACTTTTCCTGACCTCCGGAATTACCAATTCATAAAATCCTTTGTCAGAATGTTCTCGAACAACTTGAAGTCGTTGTTGAGTTTCAGCAATTTTTTTCCCATCTTTAAAGCTACAAACAAACATGATTTTAAAATAAATTTAAATCTTGCTAACTTGCTATACACTTTATCAACCTCATTAAGATTTTTTCAGAATTTAGAAATATGTAACTAGTGACTGTAAATGAATAGTATTTGATGCAAAAATATCAAAAAAACTTACAAGTTAATATCGGGATTAGGTTCACCAACAACCTTAACCATAAAACGAAGATAGGTATTTTCTAATAGTTCGGCATCTTTCATAGATACCAAAAATTCTGGATGATCGCTCTTGGCTCTTTCTTCACGTTCTTCAGTGGTCACTAAAAAGTAATATTAATTTTAAACGATAATTGAAGAATTGTTTTGAAGTGCGTTGTACGAAGATTACGTACAGCATCTATTTATTTTTAGAAGCCAATTAGATATTAAGATCAGCAGTTTGTTATGTATATTATACATAAAATGTAAATATTTTCCACATGAACAGTAAACACCCTTTAAGACAATTTGCTTTTTTAAAACAGTTCGGTATAACACGTTTCCAAAATCGAATTAATTATTATTCTGGTTACAAATTATACAGTTAAAAATATTTGTTAGTTTCAATAAACCGACAAAATTATGTCAATCAACATTGAAATAAAAGCAAAGCTTTTCTTTACTAACGTTCATGAACGACCAGCTGTGCAGAGCAAGACGTTTTTCCCCTAGAGTTCTGCGCAATAGCAGTGTATATTCCACCATCTTCATCTTTAACCTGCTTAATAACCAGTTTGTATTCATGACCCTTGGCATCAGTGGAGGTCTGTATTCTGCCGGACATGCTTCCATCTTCGTTTAATGGCTTGCTATCCTTAAGCCACATAAAATCGGCTGGTTTTTCTCTAAGCAACACTTCAAAAAGTGCACTCTCCCCGGCTATTAATATGAGCGGAAAATGAAAAGGTTAACAAAGAATTTAAAGAGAAAGGAATAGAGGAAATGTACTATCAGGTTTAAAAGTGATTTTAAAATGAAGGTGCACTTAACAAAAAAATCAATTGCAGTGCTATATTAAGCAAGAGTTGACTATTTATTATATTAAGAAGAAAACCAACATAACTTACGTTCAATGCTTGTGCCTCTAATAGTTTTAATAAAGTGAGGTCGGTTATCGCCTTCCAGTTCATCCAATTTTTCCTCAGCAGATTTCTCCCTGGTTGCTCTCATTGTTGTTGATAACGTATCGCTTGTAGAACGAGCCTGTAAAGTATTACCAGAGAACATTACTACGTGTGTTTTAGAGTCGCTGGATTCAGCGCTAGCGAGAGCAGATGATAGAGCAGCTCCTGAAGATCTTCGTTCCATTATGTTTTTGAGCTCGGCAATGGAAGATTTGCGACGGACACTCGTTGAGGATGATTCTTGGCTAGACCTCGTTTGGCTTACAGCTATTTTTGACTGAACTATTGATGTTTTCCTCTCGGAAGACATTGCAGTCGTACTAGCTGAGGAGCTGGTTTGTTTCTCAATGACAGCAGCAGATGATGTACTCATGGATGCAGCAGAAGCAGCCTCATCAACTGTTACTGATTTTAGGGCAGCTGTTTGCTGTGTAGTACTTTGAGATGTAGCAACAGCAGTTCTCGAGTTTTGATGAAGCGAAGCGGTAGCTGACTGAGCAGTTATGGATGAATGTTCCAAGGTACTTATTGTTGCAGAAGCGATGGCTTGCGTAGCTGAAGCAGCTTGCGAAGCAGAAGCAATTTGCGTAGCAGAAACAGCTTGCTTAGCAGAAACGGCTTGCGTAGCAGAAGTAGTTTGTTTAGAAACTACTGAAGATAATATTACCTGAGATCTTGATTCCGAAGAACTTTCGATTTTTTTCGATTCCTGATACGATTCTGTCTTGGATTCTTTTGAGTGTGACTCTGATTTTTCTTGTCTGGATTCGTAACTACTTGTTTTGGCCTCCTTACCATTTAAGGTAGTACCTTCGCTTGAGGTTTTTACTGAAGATGCTTCTAAAATTTATAATATAATAACTTTATTATCACCATTTAAATCTTTTAAACTAAAGGCAGATATTAAAATTTCATTTTAAATGTTGCTAATGGCATAGTACTGATACTAAATGTGTCAATCTGGCACTTATTTACATAAATATATGCCTTCAGTTAATTTTTATTCGTACGTGCAATAAAACAAAAAATGGACAAGGTACTATAAACTAGTACTATTACGATTTAAACTCAATATGCAAAGTGTAGATAATTTATGGTGTGGTGGTGATGTAATGTGCCTCTAATTTTTGTAATATGTAAATCTACGTGGTAGTATTGCCTAGAATACAAGAAAAACCAGTGCTTTATAAGTTTTCACTAGAAATTTATATTGTTAGTTAACCGCTAATATTTTATTTTTAACTTACCAACATCTCTTGCAGATCTATCACTGGATTCTCCTCTAGAATACTTTTTACTATACTTAGAATATGCGTCTTCCTCCTCTAAGTCTCTTTTTGAAGAGGAAATTGATTTTGTTTCAGACGATTCCTCCTCCTTCCTAAGATATTTTTTGGCATACTTTTCATATGGGTCTTCTTCTGGTTCTTTAGTTTTGGAGTCGACAGTTTCTTTTCTCGAAACTCGTCTGGAATACCTTGATGTTCCTTCGTCGTCAGCACTTGGTTTAGTTTCCGCTGATTCGGTTCTGGAATATTTTCTGGAGTATTTAGCATAAATATCTTCTTCCTCTTCCCCAATTCCGCGTTTTTCCAGATTTTTTTTGGAGTATTTATTGATTAAATCTTCGGTGTCCTCTCCCATTTCTCTGGATACGGACCTTATGCTGTATTTGCTACCGGCCTCACTGCCTTCAGCAGAAACTGATCTTCTGGAATATTTGGAACCTAGTTCTGACCCGAGTGATCGTTTGGTGCTGTAGCTTAAAGCGTCGGTAGTATCACAAGGGTCGACTCCAGAGCCCTCTAAGGTGCCCCTAATAGACTTTCTGATAGTATAGTTGTCGTTGTCTCCCTCTGCTTCGAGAGTTCCACGGATAGATCTTTTGGAGTAATAACTACTTTCACCGGGTTCTTCGGTGCCAATAGTCTTGTTGGTGCTATATTTTTTTGAATACGAACTGGTATAATCACCATCATCATCTGTTATACCGCTTCTTAGTTTTCTAGAGTAGCTGTATGTGTCTCCGTCATCATCGCCCAAAGCTGATGATCTAACTGATTTTCTAGAGTAGCTACTTGTATAATCGTTTTCGTTACTTTCAGTCAACGGTTTTCTGGAATAACTGGAGGTTAAAGATGACTCGCCTCTTCCGTACTTGGAAGATAAAGAATCGTATTTATCTGTGTCATATTTTGATCCTGTGTCATATTTAGATTTAGTGTCATATTTCGACCCTGTGTCATATTTTGAACTGGTGTCATACTTTGACCCCGTATCATATTTTGATCCGGTATCATATTTCGACGCTGTATCGTATTTTGATGAATCATATTTGGATGAAGTATCGTACTTTGACCCTCCAGTCAAAGAGTCATATTTGGATCCTCCTACGGATTCGTATTTGGACCCGCCCGTTAAAGAATCATACTTAGAACTACCTAAGGCATCTGCCCCTGTCCCATATTTTGAAGCGGATTCAGAGCTATAGCGTGATGATGACAGTCCTCCATCGGTAGAGTATGACTGGCCTGACCTCCTGCTATAAGAAGATTCGTACCCTCCGCCGTCTGTGAAGGTATTTGAAGATTTAGAAATACATTTTTAGAGTTTAGTAATCCACAACACTGCATTGAAGCGATGGAAGCATACATTCAGTTTTCTTCAAGGAGGGACACTGTCTTAATTTAAAATTCTTGAGTATATTTTTTGTTTAAAATGTAAAAGCATGATGAACTGAATGACTTAAGTGTATTATGTTTGCGATGGTTATTTTTATTAGGCATTGCTTGCTTCAAACAACAATACTTGCGTGGTTAGATTGTTTGGACTAGAAGACACATAAAAGATTAGTAGGGGCAATTTTACATAATATTAAAAATTGTTTACAAGGGCTGTATATCCCAAACAGTAAGTAAATTAAAATAACCGTTTTAGACCGAGAGAACCTACCTGAAATATTTTGCTAGGTTCACATTATTAAAAATTTTCGTCATAATAAACTTAAAATAAAAAAAAACAATTTGCTTCCAGTCAAGATATGGATATGCACTTGAAATTATGAAATGAAACGTTCAATTTGCAAGGCTGCTTGATTTAAATCATTTGGCGACTGACTCTGTGTTTTTACATTTCTGCCTTTTGGACAAACGCCAAGTCATTTTGGAAGATACTAAAAAAATCGTTTAGCATGCCTATCAACGACATGTTATTTTGTTATCGTTTAATTTCTCTCGAAACAGTAGACATCGTTTGCTTTAAAACAATAGAAATTTCGAAAACATTTACATGTTTCAATCGCTTGAAAAGCGTTTATGTGATGCTACTTTATATGCATTTTATTACCATAGTTCCTAGCTATTTATAGGTTTTAGCAGGTCCTGAAAAATTCTTTAAACATTAGAATGTGTTTCTTTTAATGATCAGTTTTTGGCCAAAGCTCAATTATGTCATTTTTAAGCACAAGAATAATAATAATAAAGGGAGGTATGCAGGGTCTTCCGAGGCCGCGATAAAGCCTCTCTTAAGGTCTGTACAAGTATCCAAGGCAGCCTTTAGTAATTCTGCATTCCAACACTAGAATAGTTCTTGTGGATATTACGAACCTGGCTCACCGTAAGTACATTCGGCAGATATTAGCCAGTTTTTGCAAACTAAACAAAAGTATTTTTATGTTAATTGGCCGAAAACCCAAAAGAAATGCTGCCATTAAATGACTTTATATTTTTGAAAGTTATAATAGACCACACCTAAATGCCAGTTATATGGAAACCAGCTGTTGAAATTAGTGACGTTCAACACCGTTCTCATGCTACATGACTTTCAATAATATTCATTTGAAGTACATGTTCTGACTATTTATGGAAATTAACTATTTAAAAGACATTAAAATTGTTAGTAAATCAAATCAAACAAGAAAATATTATTGAGTTAATTTATTACTTTAAACACACATCTAACCTCTCGTAGAAGAAGTATATTTTCGACTCATATCGTCTGAAACTTCAACATTAACCTCAACTCCAACTTTGAAGTCGGTAAGAACAGTATCGCTAGGTCCTTGCGACTCGATGCTATAAAGTTTGTTTAGTGCACTACCCGGTACCTTTTCGGGTAAAGGTTTAATATGGTACTCAACTTTTTCCTCTAAAACTCTTGGTTTGTTAATTTGAATCAGAGGTTCAACAGCTTTGAGCTTTCTTAGGTGACCACTCTCTTCGAATTCCTCGATCAAACTTTCTTGTTTGGAAGCTTCGCTGGCTTCTGGGACTAAGGTTTTGTCACTTGAAGAACTGGATAAGTCGTGTCTGGAACTTTGAACGTGATGTAGAGGTTCTAATGCTTCGATTCGCTTTAAGTGATAGTCAATCGGTTCTACAACCTCAGACTCAGGAGTTGAAATATGTTTTAGTGTATCAGATTGAACTAGATCAGTGGTTGTTGTGGTTGTTCCTAAGGTAAAGGCAGCTTTTTTGGCTGCTAGTGTAGTATCACTTGAAAGAAGTTCTGTGTCAGTAGTTGTAGTTTCTAAAGTAAATGCAGCTTTTTTAACTGCTAATACCCTATTACTTAAAAGATGCTGTTCTGTATCAGTTGTGGTTGTTTCTAAAGTAACAGGTTCCTTCTTAGCAACAAGTGTGCTATCAATAGAGGATAAAGTTTGTTTTTGTGTTTTTTCTGTTCCTGTTTCTTTTTTCTTTACAGCTAATTTAAGCTCTGATACTAGACTATCTTGTTGAGCAGTTTTTTTTACTCCTACAAGTTTTGGTTCTTGTTTAGGTTCTTCTAATTTAGCCTTTTTACTAGGCTGTACGTCCTGGGGCCTTTCCTGAAGTTCTTGACGTGACGATTTGGTGGGTTTTTCTTGGGTTTTAGGATTTTCGGGCTTTGGTTGTCCTTGCTCTTTAGAAGGAGTCTTGGGGGTTTCTTGTTTGAGTAATGAGTTGGTTTTGGAATCTGTGGAATCCCTGCGTGATGGCTCGGTAGGTGGGGATGCTATTTGGAATTCGTCGCTTGTATTTTCGTCACTTTCACCTATAGAATTGGAAACAGTATATTATGTCGAAACTTTTTTTGTCCTTATACAGTGTCACCAGTAAAGTCCGCATCATATGGGATTTTTTTTATTAATAGCCTTTATTCAAAATTTGACTTTGGCATCAAGTTCTGCTTCGATCGAGATGAAAATTAAGCAAAAAATAGTAGTCACGTGATTCGCATTATCTGTCAAATTTAAATTTTTTCCAAAAAATAATTCAAAAGTGATATTATTTTTGAAAATATCGAAAAAAGTTATTAGAAAAAGTTTTTTTAAATGCAGTTTCTAGCCCACATGCAATTTCAGCTACATACGATAATTTTGATTTTTTACCTATATTTTGTAAATTGCACCACTTTTGCAAAATAAGACTCAACGCAACCTACATAAAACTTCTTAGTTTTGACAATGCTTTATTTCAGATACATTTTCTTTAAAGTAGCGCCATATTAAATGTGTGTTTTTCTACAAAATCCAAATTGGGCTATTAAAATTTGGTCGCATGTGATGCTAAGTTTATTAGTTTTTGACCCTGTAGAAGGTAACTTCAAAAAATAAGTATTTTTCAAAAGGTAGTTTGTGTCAAACACAAACAAAGCCTTATCAAAACTGAGAAGTTTTTAGGTTGCATTGAGACTTATTTTGCAAAAGTGGTGCAATTTACAAAATATTGGTAAAAAATCAAAATTTTCTTATGCAGCTGAAATTTTGCATGTGGGCTAGAAACTGAATTTAAAAAAACTTTATCTAATAACTTTTTTCGATACTTTCCGAAATAACCCCACTTTTGTATTATTTTTTGGAAAAATGCTTAATTTTCATCTAGATCGAAGTAGAACTTGATGCCGAACTCAAATTTTGAATAAAGCTATTAATAAAAAAAAATCCCATATGATGCGGACTTTACTGGTGACACTGTATATGAATGGACTTTGAGTATTTTTTTATTGCAGAGCAGTTAGTAAACTGCTTACCGTAATTTTTTGCAAATTCTCTGATTTCTTGCAACCAATACTTCTTAATATGATCTCGATGGGCCTTAAGCGTTAAAGATTGTCCACCAGCCTTGTCTATTAACTCAAAAATATAATTAGATTCGGGGTTATCCTTTACTTCAACTTGTGGAAGCTAAAATGGAAACATATAAATAGTGTGGGCCTAGTTTTTGAGACGAAGATACGACATTTCAAGCTAATTTGATTTTAATATTAACAATTTTTGCAAATTGAAATTAATCATAAGACCGATGGCGACTTGGCGCCTCGCCGCTGAACAGTTGCTTGATCTGGATCAGCCTGTTGGTTTATCCTCATATCAGGGTGATTGGCATGGTAAGAACTTACCCTAATAATATCCTTAAGTTGAAATATGGACCGGTCCTCCGATATGCGGCGAACTTTACAAATAAGTACGCGCGCCTTAAAGAGAAATAAGTAGCGTTCCTTAGTAACGTCTCCAAAGGTAACAGTAAAACGGTCGTGGGCCAAAAGGCGTCCAAGTTTGTGGATGCTCCCTTTGTAGCCTTCGATGCTCGAGGTAAATTTGTCGTCCTGTGCTCTGTGAGGAACACTTAGCATCAACTCTAGGGCCTTCTGGAGATCGGTGTGTTTCTCGCCAAGACACGCGCTATACCTTACCAACTCCTAGAAATAAAATTTTAATATGTCAAAGTGATCGATCACAATTTCCTTAAAATAAATGTCTAAGCAATAAGACCTGGGTGTGTTTATACGAAGCGATTTATATTAGGAAACCCATATGGCTAATATAGTAAAAAAAGCAAACTCCATTATTTTTTTGATCGGCACGGCATTTGAGAACAAATCACTAGAGATGATCAGCAAAATGTATAAGTCATAGGTATATTATGTAAGACCTATTTTGGAATACGCCCACAGTGTGTTGACTCCCTATATTGTCAACGACACTAAGCTTTTAGAAAGGGTGCAGCGAGGAGCTACCAAGATGTCGCCAACCACGAGAAATATGCCATATAAAGAGAGACTAATTGCATTTAATCTGTCAACACTTGGAGAAAGACGCCTCAGAGGTGACCTCATAGAAACATACAAGATAGGCCATTGTTGTTTGTACTATTTTGTACACTGTAGATATGAATATACTTCTTAGAAACAATAATATATTGGCTAAGAGGTCATTACTTTAAACTATCAAAAGAGAGATGTGCCAGGCTTCCAAGAAATAATTTTCTCAGCAATAGGGTCGTTTACCCTTGGAATCAGTGGCGGATTTAGAAATTTGCCGCTAGTAGGCTGTTCAATTTTTGCCACCCCTACCAGTGATGGCTCATGAGTCGTGAAACAGGTGAAGTGTTTGGGAAAGAAAAAGCACGCAATAATTTTTAGTAAATATTTTTAAAATTTATGATTACCTACTTATTTTTGAAAATGAAATTTCTTTCTGCAAAGCCAGTAAAGTTTCAACTACCTTTTTTTATCCCCATTAACAGACACGGCCAACAATAAAGTTTATTAAAAAAAATACTATCCGTCAACCATGAATAAAGATTGTACCATTTATTTCTGTAAGATAAAAAAAAATGTTTTGGCCAAATTTGCCGCCCCCTAAAATCGGCCGCCCTAGACTCCAGCCTACTCAGCCTATTGGTAAATCCAGCACTGCTTGGAATAGCTTACGCTCCCTCAGTCAACAGTTTTAAAAACAGAGTTGACTATGACCTTAAAAACATAAATGCTCGCTTGGTCCACTATCTTTGAATTTTGAAACGTGTGTGATTGACTGCCTCTACCTATGTTATCTGTAATATACTGTGATAGTGTGTGTGACTGTGATCTGTCAGTCGTCGATGTATTGTGATAACGTGCCATATCTGCGTGCTGTGATAGCGTACCGTATTAAGAGAAAATGAATATATGCATGGACTTACTTTGCTTTGAACTTAAAATTATATAAAAAAAACACTCACGCATATTTTGCAAAAAGCAGTTTCGTCGAACTTCCGCCTACTGCTTACCCCTAATAATAATAATAATAATAATATAATTAATAATTATCATTAAACTTAACTCTAAAGTGCACCTACTTGGAAAATATTCGTTTAAAGTAGCTTAAATCTTTGTAACATATACACGATCACCATAAAAAATGTTAAAACTCCCAAATAATAAATACAGTCATCAAACTCCATTGTTTTGTTCGGTACTGCCCATTCCGATTGATCGAAATGCAAAGAATATTCTATAAATCACCAGCAGCACAACGACCACTTCTAGTATAAGAATGGTTGTAGGGGATATGATAAAATAATATAGTATTGAAAAGATACAGGCCATGAGACGATGCGAAGAAGCTGTAGTCTGACAATTTTTTCGTGGCTTTTCTAAAAGACACGTCTCATGAAAAATATTACTAAGAATAGTATTGCCAGTAACCCCACGAAATATATGCAACTATCGAATTCTGCCATCATTTTGTATTGTGATCACTATTAATTTTGACGTGTAGAATCCAAAACCAAAAATTGTCTTTTTTGCAGACATGACACATTGAGGTTCGATTAAAGGTGTGCAGTTGTCACACAGTACCTTTTGGAAAAGGTGAGGTAGTTACCGGAAAATATGGACAATGGTTTGTTTGGTTGTTGATTATTATAGTGTTGCTTCATTTAAAATTCCATGAAAAAGGATACCTACTATAGCCGAAGCCTTTAAAAATGGTAAAAAGTGAAAAAAAATAATAGTAGGATGAAACCCATTGGAAAATGAAGAGAATATAACAAAAATGAAAGGAAAAATAATTTACGGGCGGGAAGTGGAAAGGGGTGAGTTTTTAAGGGTAGAAAACGATTTATCTCGATTTCCGGCAAAACTACAAGTCCTATTGAAAAACGTTAAATGGCAAAGTTGTAGGTAATAAAAAGATCTACAAGTTTTGTATTTACACTTTTTTCACATAACCTCAAAATTTATGTGAAAAATAGAAATAACCAAGTTTTTGGTTTTTTTATTTTTATCTTTTACAAAAAAAATTTTTTTCACGAAATTTGGTGAAAACTTACTTTTTTTATGTCCCAAACACACTGTAATTTTTTTGATTTAAAATATTTATTATTTCATTATTTTGACTTAATATCGAAAAAGCACCCTAATTTTCAATCGAAAATTCTCACGTCAAAATATCTGCTTTTTTAAAAGTCGGTGGGCTTTTTGTTCGTTGAAATCTCTACTTTCTGAAGGCTGAAACTTGGTTATTTGAATTTTTCACATAAATTTTGAGGTTATGTGAAAAAAGTGTAAATACAAAAGTTGTAGAAATTTTTATTACCTACAACTTTGCCATTTAACGTTTTTCCATAGGGCTTGTAGTTTTGCCGGAAATCGAGATAAATCGTTTTCTACCCTTAAAAACTCACCCCCTTCCACTTCCCGACCTCGGATCGCCCGTAAATTATTTTTCCTTTAATTTTTGTTATATTCTCTTCCTTTTCCAATAGGCTCCATCCTACTATTATTTCTTTTTGGTTTCAAAAATTATCGACCCTGGTCTATAAAGAAGTTTCAAGAAACTCAACACATCAGGTGAGTGCACATCTTTTTAAGAAGGGGGAGGAAAATTTAGCAAGAGCCCTGTTTTCTTTTTGGGACAAAAATTGAAATTTTAAAGGGGTCAGTAATTCTATCTATCCATAGGGAACACGTTTGTTTGCTGACCTTGGCCTTTGTTATATAGGTTAGAAGATTTGTAACATATAAAGTATCGCAAACCAAACAAAAATGGGTTTGTCCATCGTTCATGGAAAGTTTTTATTTGCATATTTTCCAAAATTTACAGAAGAAACATTTTTCGTTTATTGCGAATGAGAAATTTCGTATATTTAGAGCGACAAAAATAGCAAAATGTTGACCCACTTCGTCATTGGGCGCCCACATAACAATGTCAAGATGTATATTACTCTACTTTTTCGTATTTTATAGGTACACTACTGAATCAGATCAGATCAAGTAATAAGTACAATTATATTACTGTATTTCTGAATTGTATTATTTACTGAATATGGTTATTTAATGTTTTAAATTTTTTTCTAAAATCAGCACTGACATGCTGATCTAAAATCCTCCCTAACATGTCACACGATTTTTCTAAAAACAAGTTTACATAATTTTCTGGATCATGTAAACACTGACCAGAGCCGGCTTGAAATGTATTTAACTATTTTTTGGTACTAAATTTTTGAGACACTGCTTTATTACATAGGATAGCAAAAATAGTTTGGGTACGAAATTAAAAGGAGGTATTAGAAACTACCGTGCGAGCAAAAATTATTTGCATCAAAGAGGGCTTGGATTAAAAAACGGGACGATATATCTAACCTATGGAGGACTTGAGGTAGGAGGCCGATCGCAATGCATTGGATTCAATGATCTTCAGATCATTGATTGGATTCGGTCCCAAATTAGAATCGGTAATTGAGCTTTACGAGTTGCCATAAGATGGCGCTCGTGTTCGAAGTGGGCTATCAAATAAATGGTTTCTTATGGACGCGATAACTATTTTTATTTAAATTAGTTCTTTAAGGAACAAATAAGGACTTTTATATGAATTTACACATACTTTGTTATACTTATTAGTAAACTCGGCCTGTATAAAGTTCCAACGATGCTTGGTTTTTAAAATACAGGGTATTAAACATTCTAGCTACAAAGGTTTTTTTTTTAAGTGAGCTTACCTTTGGAGCTAGAAAGAGACTTATTTGGCTTCGTTTTCTCTTTGAAGAAGATCCTGTCTTACACCCCGACACAAAGCAAACTCTACTTTTATAAATTGTACCATTATTCATTATAAATATGGAAATTAATTACAATACAACGTTATTTGTCTTGTCTTGCCTTCAAACGTTATTTGTTATTTCGAAAAATAAAATGTCAATTGTCAAAAGTAAGCACAGAAAAATAAAGGGTTTAAGTAAAAGTTAAAAAGTATGGAGGATCTAGTTTTCCATATTAAAAACGAAGAAGAAGAAGACAACAGCAGCCCACTTCGGACGCGAGAGCCATCTATCGGCCAATAGCGAACTAACCAAAAAACCGGGACAGAAATTGAAAATGCTGCCATTGTCGATCGGCCTCCTAACTATGGAGGACTTGAGGTAGGAGGCCGATCGCAATGCATTGGATTCGGTCCCAAATTAGCATCGGTAATTCAGCTTTACGAGTCGCTGTAAGATGGCGCGCGTGTTCGAAGTGGGCTATCAAATAATGGTTTCTTATGGACGCAATAACTATTTTTATTTAAATTAGTTCTTTAAGGAACAAATAAGGACTTTTATATGAATTTACACTTACTTTGTTATACTTATTAGTAAACTCGGCCTGTATAAAGTTCCAACGATGCTTGGTTTTTAAAATACAGGGTATTAAACATTCTAGCTATACCTTTGGAGCTAGAAAGAGACTTATTTGGCTGCGTTTTCTCTCTGAAAAAGATCCTGTCTTACACCCCGACACAAAGCAAACTCTACTTTTATAAATTGTACCATTATTTATTATAAATATGGAAATTAATTACAATACAACGTTATTTGTCTTGTCTTGCCTTCAAACATTATTTGTTATTTCGAAAAATATAATGTCAATTGTCAAAAGTAAAAGCACAGAAAAATAAAGGGTTTAAGCTTTGACTAGGAAGGGTTTAAGTAAAAGTTAAAAACTATGGAGGATCTAGTTTTCCATATTAAAAACGAAGAAGAAGAAGACAACATCAGCCCACTTCGGACGCGAGAGCCATCTATCGGCCAATAGCGAACTAACCAAAAAACCGGGACAGAATTTAAAAATGCTGCCATTGTCGATCGGCCTCCTACCCTATAGTTCTCCATACTCCTAACCTCTAGTTCTCCATAATCTAACCAAATCTAGGTTAAAATTTTGTCGAGTTCATATTATGACATGATATGCCAAACTAATGAGTAATAAAATAAGTAGACAAATACAAATTTATTTTTGTTGTTTACAAAATTAACAAAGTAAGAATATACAAAAAGAAAAATAATTAAATAAATTGGCACCATAAATTTACACGTTTTAGCTGCTTCTTAAGAATAGTCCTGCATGTTCCCTAAGATCTTCCCACTTCTTGGGACAGGCGTCTTATACAATTTGTTGGCGTATTTTGCATTATTTCACGTACGTTTTCAACAAGTTCTTCTGTTCTTACAGACGGTCTTCCTGCTCCTTTTTTGTGTTGTATAGAACCTGTTTCCCTAAACACAGCCACGGTTCTTTTCAGGCAATGATAAAAATCCCCAGCAATAAAAGCAACGTTAGGAAAATGTTCGTGAAAATCGTCCATGCACAAACCCGGATTGTATTGACACATTTACTCTAACCTCGTTTCGAAAATACGGTTCAACCATGAATATTTTGTGCTGTTCCGTAAAGCCCATTGTGTGAATTATTCAAAAAATTGGAAAAATTAGCGATGAATCAAATTACTTGTAACGACTGTCAAAGATGACGGAATAACTGATTGATTGGTAATTCAGGTAGTTACTGACACCCAACAGGTATTAGGCTCTACGGCTAAGCATTACGTCCTTAGATGCAAGGCCCTCTTTGATGCAAATAATTTTTGCTCGCAAGGTACGTGTTGTTTTGATGTTTTGGGAAATGTTGCCCCTCGGGGGTAGAAATAGAGGGGGTAAGTTTCCAATATAAACTTTTATACCCCTTACTACTATACTACCCCTATACTTTTGTACCCCTCGTTACTCAAAACAATAAACTTAACTTAACTTACCTTGAGTAAGAGTTGATAGTCGTTTATGCGTTGAATCGGAAGTTTTAAATGCTCGGATATGCTTTTGTCGTCACCCAGGCGTTGTGACAACTCCTGAAAAATAAATAAATTATTTTTCCAACTCATATATTCATATAATTCACTTATTATGTCAAAACATCGCGACGAAAGAAATGATATGCCTTTAGTTTTAAAAATGTGTAAGTTACAAATGTTTGCTAATGACACCTTAATTTACATTAATGTTTTAAATATTTTTGATGGTCTAAATACTCTAAATTCTGAGATAAATATGTTATTAAATTGGCTAAAAGTAAATAAATTAAAATTAAATATTTCAAAAACTAAATGTATGGCTATGGGTAATAATTTAAATTGTCAAAATATAAATGTTGTAATTGATGGTGAAAAATTGGAATTAGTAAACAGTTTTAAATATTTAGGGATAATCATTGAATCAAAATTAAAAATTTTTAATTATTTTGAAAGTATTATAATATCGAAGATTGCCGGAAAAGTAGGTTATTTTAAAAGAATCAGTTCTAATTTAAGTTTGTTTTCTAAAAAAATTGTATTTAATACTATTATATTACCACATTTTCTTTATTTCTTCCATTTTATATTGTGCTAGTGAGGAAATATTTAATAAATTACAAATTTTACAAAATAAGGCAATGCGGATTATTTTAAATTGTGACAAATATACAAAATTTAATTTTTTATTTAGTATGTATCTTTATACATAAAATTAAAAATAATTTATTGCCTGATTGTTTAAAACAATTTTGTTTTTTTAATTATGACCATCATAATTATAAAACAAGAACTAATCAAAATTTTTATGTGGATAGAGTGTCTAAAACATTAGCTTATAAATCTATTTTTTTATAAAGGTTTGATAGAATATAATAATTTGGAAAATTCTATTAAATGTCAAAAATCATGAAAACTGTTTAAAAAAACTTTAAAATTACATTTAATTATAAAACAAAAATTTTCTACTATTTTACTAATTTTCCCTTGAGTTATTGGCGCCAAATTTGGAAATTTTTCATGAAATAAGCTAGCAAGTAGCAACTTCCATTTGTGTCCGTGTTTTATCTCCATAACCAATCATCTGTAGAATTATTATTTTGTGCATTTCTGTTAAATAAACCATTTTTCTGATTATGCAATTAACGAAATTCAGACGACTATAACACTGACAACTACTGTTATGCAGATAGACGACAATTTGGAGTTCAGGAGTTTTAAACAAAAGTATTTATACCTTTTTCTTTATTTCATATCAGTAAAAAGAAACACTGAAATGCAATAAATCTGAAACACTTAATATTTCCGAAACAGTTGAAGATAGGTATAGGATATTGTACAGGGTTATCCAACCAAGACTAGACAAGGCGATTTTTTGACTTTTCCTGTACTTTTATAAAAAAACTGAAATAGCCATCTTAAGTCATTTTCTCCCGCGAATTCGAATATCTTCAGCAAAAAACAATTGAACATCAAACAAAAGTACTAGGGGTCACTTTGATATTTTTTTAAATGGAACACCCTGTATATTTTAACATTTTTAAATTTCACATAAAATTATAATTATTTTTTATTAAATGCACTATTAGTCTATACTTCATAGTTTCCGAGATATTGACTCTCGAAAAGTGACATTTTTGAACTTTGACAGCTTATAACTTTCTAACAGTACGTCTTAGAGCAAAACGGCTTACATGTCCCTGTCTTTAAATTTTATTATCTTCCCAAAAAAATCAACTTCCGGTTAAACCGGATGTAACTCGAAAGAAGGAAATATAGTTGTTCCGGTTTAACTGGAAGTTGATTTTTTTGGAAAGATAATAAAAATTGAAGATAGGGACATGTAAGCCGTTTTGCTCTAAGACGTACTGTTAGAAAGTTATAAGCTGTCAAAGTTCAAAAATGTCACTTTTCGAGAGTCAATATCTCGGAAACTATGAAGTATACACTAATAGTGCATTTAATAAAAAATAATTATAATTTTATGTGGAATTTAAGAATGTAAAAATATACAGGGTGTTCCATTTAAAAAAATATCAAAGTGACCCCTAGTACTTTTGTTTGATGTTCAATTGTTTTTTGCTAAAGATATTCGAATTCGCGGGAGAAAATGACTTAAGATGGCTATTTCAGTTTTTTTAGAAAAGTACAGGAAAAGTCAAAAAATCGCCTTGTCTAGTCTTGGTTGGATAACTCGTACATGAAATATGTCTAAAATTTTCTGAGGAATCCAAAAATTAATTAATATACAGAGTGTTGCAGTTAAAATAAGAAAGTTGGTATTGGCCACTGTTACATGGCACAACCTGTATAAAAAGTTTTTATTGAAAAAAATGCGCATTTTGAAATGCCATACATTGTCCGAGCGTTTTTTCGAACCCCGGGTATCAAAAAGGTTCCTTCAAAAATGCCCAGCGATTGAAATTTAACCAAAAATATTGGTCACTCTTTTGAACGTGTTTCATGACTCCACAACAAAAAGTTTTAATAAGGATTTTTGTACGAAAATCCCTTTAATATGATCGATATAGGAATTCCAATGTGTTAGCCGTTTCAAATGATATTCAGTTTATTCAAATAATTTTAAAAATGCATCAAAAATATCTCATTCACTGGCCAATCTATTAAACGATCAGATGTACCTGACCTTTTTTTGCTGTGCGGTATTTTGTTTAAAAAAGTGTGATAGTCATTGGACGTAGTACATACCTGCTTAGTGATCGTGATACTTAGTAGCTTGAGGTAAGTAATTTATTTTTTTATTAGCTACATTTAGTTTCCACGCTGAAAATTTATGAAAATATTTTTGATTTTTAATTAAGAGTAAATAATATTACTGGTAATATTTGTCATATTTTTTCCACGTTTATTTTTGCAAAATTTTAACATTTTTTTCATTGATGTTTCCGTTATTTCGGCATTTCTCATTTCAAAATTACACACAAATCTAATATTGTTTATATTTTCAAGACAAACAGTTTGTAGTGCCAAAAATCTATTAAAAGATTTATATTGGAGTGAATGGTTTTGGAAAGAGAATGTTTTCTCGTATCTGCTAATTAACACCTATAAATCGGCCTGCACTATTTTTAATTATTTGATATATTTAATTTCAAATATTATTTTCGTTATCGTTACCTTGAACTTATTTTACTAAACTAGAACATAAATTTCGATGGATGTACCAATAATAGGCTAAATTTAGAATTTTTAACTATAACGTACAAATCACGGCTATATATCATCTGTGCGTTGGTCATTAATCGCTGAAATTTTTTGTAAAAACAACTTTGTGAAATATTTGTCGAAAAGTTTTTAAAATAATCTGTTCGATTTTGTTATTTTAACTGCACCGGGCGCCCTCTTAAAACACTGTTGTGCTCTCATTGTAAATACAGGGTGTCTCACAACAAAGGGGTCATCCAGCAACAGGCGATTGTAAACAAATCATCGCCTATTTTCTAAAATAAATGTTTACTTGGTTCACCCTGAATTGCTTTAACCGTAACCATTTTATCATAAAAAATTAATCATAAATTACGAATGTCTACTATCTCCTCTAGCTATATGGCCTCTTATACAGGGTGGTCCAACGAAAAGTTAACACCTCGATTTTCCTGCTTTAAAATGAAAATGTGGAAAATCGCTCGGACCCCGGATTTTTATTTCGAGGGGGACATCTTTTGTGTATATTGTCAATCTTGTTACTTCAAGCCTAAGAAATTTCAAATTATCAATGTCAACCATCTGTCAAACATCAATAATTATGAAACCACGTTCACGAAACGTATCGGTAACCTTAGTTGTGCTATACTACCGGGAGCAGCTCCGCCACGGCTTCGTCAGATGAATGCGCCCAATGTAATTTTTCAAGAGTCAATATCTCGGAAACTGTTAAGTATAGACTAATAATGCTTTTATTGAAAAATTCAGAATTTTATGCAGAACCCAAAGAAATTATATAAAATAGGGGTATCCATTTAAGATTTAGATCTTACCCCCTCCCTCCTAGGGGCTTGAAGTAACAAGATTGACAATATACGCAAAATATGTCCCCCTCGAAATAAAAATCGGCGGTTTCGAGCGATTTTCCACATTTTCATTTTAAAGCAGGAAGATCGAGGTGTTAAGTTTTCGTTGGACCACCCTGTATAACATCCTGTATATGCAAAAATTTAATAGAGAGTACGAAATATATTTTATAACACACAGTACCTAGATCATTTTTTTTTATGGAAAAGCAGTAAAACTGATGTAAAAGCTATTAAAAATTCCAGTGAAATTTATTAGGCTTGGGGCATAAAAATAGAGTTCTTGACGATGATTTGTGTTCAGCAAAATTTATTTCAAAAAGTATATCAGCCATATAAAACTAGACGTGACTAAATATCCCGCAAGTAACATCAATGAATCACAGTGTGGGAAGTCAGTTTTATGGGCGTAACAAACTGTGTGTACTAAAATGTTGACCTTAAAATTTTACAGCATATAGGGAGGCAATATTGTCATAGTTTATTTGTTATACAGGGTGTCCGGAAATGATGAGGAAAAATTTTAGGGGATAATTCTAGACCGAAAATAAATGCTATCTCTTCCTATAACATTTTTTCGAAAAAGTTAAATTTTATTTGCAAAACATTTGTATTTTTTTTCATTGATTTTGAGTTTCAAGGGCCCCCTGCAAGTCTTGGACCCCTAGGCTATAGCCTACTTAGCCTATTGGGTGATCCGCCACAAAAATCAAGTGTAAAATCAGATGAGAATAAATGCTCGTGAATTTTCCTCCCTGTGCCATAATTTTGCTCCCTACGGCCCTGATTGTAGTTATAACATTCTCAAATAAAGGATTTTGTTACGAACTTTGTTTATAATAAAACTTGCAATAACAATGCTTCAAAACGGGTTAATTAAATAAAGATCGCACTGAAGTAATAAAGTTTCTAATGGAAAGGTAGTATATATACCGTGTGTCTAGGGAAAGGTTATAACCTGACTATAGGGTGTAAAAACCACTCAGTTTAAAAATATTCCATTTTTAATTTTAAAGTACGAGGACTAATTTTTAGAAAAACGTGAAAAATCGCTTTGTACTCATATTAGACCAGGGTCGATAATTTTTGAAACCAAAAAAATAATAGTAGGATGAAACCCATTGGAAAAGGAAGAGAATATAACAAAAATGAAAGGAAAAATAAATTACGGGCGATCCGAGGTCGGGAAGTAAGGGGCGGTGAGTTTTTAAGGTTAGAAAACGATTTATCTCGATTGTGTTTGCACTTTTTTCACATAACCTCAAAATTTATGTGAAAAATTCAAATAACCAAGTTTTTGGTTTTTTATTTTTATCTTTTACAAAAAAAATTTTTTATACACGAAATTTGGTGAAAACTTACTTTTTTATGTCCCAAACACACTGTAATTTTTTTGATTTAAAATATTTATTTTTTAACCTTATTTTGACTTAATATCGAAAAAGTACCCTAATTTTCAATCGAAAATTCTCACGTCAAAATAACTACTTTTTTTAAAAAAGTCGGTGGGCTTGTTGTTCGTTGAAATATCTACTTTCTGATGGTGTAAAAAAATATACATTACTATGGTAAATGTTCTCAAAAAATGCAAAGAAACGAAAAAACTCGAACCCGATTTTTTTTTTAAATCATTATGTACAATTTTGAGCTATTTATTAAAATTTATACTTAAATTACTCGAAAAACGTAAGATTCCATGTTCCATTGATAAACAAAAAAATTACAAATCCATAAAACATAAAGATCGCAAAAAATATACGAAAATAGTTGTTCTAATAATAAAATAATAAATAAATAATTAAAGGTAGGATTTAAAGGGGATTTCATCACATTTACCATAGTAATTTATATTTTTTACACCATCAGAAAGTAGAGATTTCAACGAACAAAAAGCCCACCAACTTTTTAAAAAAAGTAGATATTTTGACGTGAGAATTTTCGATTGAAAATTAGGGTGCTTTTTCGATATTAAGTCAAAATAAGGTAAAAAAATAAATATTTTAAATCAAAAAAATTACAGTGTCATAAAAAGGTAAGTTTTCACCAAATTTCGTGAAAAAAAATTTTTTCTTGTAAAAGATAAAAAACCAAAAACTTGGTTATTTGAATTTTTCACATAAATTTTGAGGTTATGTGAAAAAAGTGCAAATACAATACAAATAGATCTTTTTATTACCTACAACTTTGTCATTTAACGTTTTTCCATAGGACTTGTAGTTGTGCCGGAAATCGAGATAAATCGTTTTCTACCCTTAAAAACTCACCCCCATCCACTTCCCGACCTCGGATCGCCCGTAATGTATTTTCCTTTCATTTTTGTTATATTCTCTTCCTTTTCCAATGGGTTTCATTCTACTATTATTTTTTTTCACTTTTTACCGTTTGCAAAGGCTTCAGCCCTGGTCTATATGTAAAATCGAATTTTCTCTTATGTACCCAAGTAGACATTCTTGGATAAAACTTTAATAAGCAAATAGTGGTGTTCGATAATGGATAATATGAAAAAACAAAATTTTCATTACACCAATTCCTGAATATTATCTTACTCCAGCTCGGTAAACTTCCAACCAGACATTAATGATCTTAAAATTAGAAAACCACAAAAATCTTTGTTAATTCAGCCTCTCAATGCCATTGCAGAGCAGAAATATCTTTCAAAATAGATCGCCTTTAAATATTTTTATCTTATGATTCAACGACTATGCCCGACAAAATAAATTTTGCAAGAATGTGGCAAAATTTCAGTTAAATTGTGGAATATAATTTAGTTTGTTTATTGAAGCAAAAAAATATACGTACACTTACAACATGAAATAATATTAAACTTAAAAAACAGAGCTGTATTCTTTGGTATGCCAAAATTAATGAACAGTAGGAATCTACAGGGTAAAAATTAATAGGGTAAGTGCGGGTAATAAGGCCCAGGAGAAAGTAAGGCCCATCTAACATTTGTCTGTGTCATGTTGAGGAGCAATATTGGCGGTACCATATATTGTTTTGTACTACAGACTAAATATAATTCGTTCGGCCCCAACGCATAATGACATTTACCCATTGTAAAATCAACACGTACTTTCCCGACAACTTTTATTGCTTGAACTATAAAAATCGAGTGGTTTTCCCTCGGGTTTTCCTTTATAGTTTAAATGTTAATAGAAAAAAAAACTTAATATCCAATTTAAGAAATTTAACTTTAACATCCTGTAATTCCGTTAATAATCAATTTTCGAAAAAATGTTATAGAAAGAGATGGCATTTATTCTTGGTCTAGAATCATCCCCTAAATTTTATGCTCATTATTTCCGGACACCCCCCCCCCCCCCCCAATAATAATAATAACAAAAATCATTATTTGTTGCGGCAGAACACGAGCCACTAAAAGAAAGTTAATGTTTTTATTTGATTTTTGATCTACTTTTGTTCTAAAGTAAAGGGCCCGAAGTAATTTTTAGTCTAGGGCCTATGGTACCGCTAATCCGGCCCTGAGTCGATACCTTTCCTTTCAAATTGGACAAATAAGTAACATATTACCAATCTAGATTCTTAACAATTTAACAATGAAGGTATTAAAAAAAGATAAATATAAAATTATATAACCCAATTTAAAATAATAACTATTCATAAACATTAAAATAAAAAATTGAAAAAGCCAATTTACGTGCATCGTTTCCACTTCTTAACCTTTTTGAAAAAAATATTTAACCCAAAAGAAAATGTCGGGTAATATCAACAATGAACGTTAGAATTTCTCATCTTACACAACGACCTTATTTCCAAAAAATATCGCACTAAATCCGGATATCCAATTACGTAATCCTCATTTAAAGAATGCAACGTATGTACGCGTGACGTCGTCACGTAGGGCCGTCCGTGACGTAGGCCAAGGTTCGAGTCCTACCTGTGGATTGGGGGTAAATCCACGCGATACACGCTTGCAGGAGACGCACTCACACTTGACGGACGCCACTCGACTGACCAGCGGCGCTCGGCGTCGGGACGTCGATTCTAAAGATAGGCATAGGCGATTTGCGACGCCTGAAGGTGGTTCGAATGTCCGTACGTAATGGATGGTTTAAATTCCGCGGGGGTTTCATCGATTTCGGATAGTTTTTTAGTTATTGATAAAGATTTGACAGTACTTTCGCACTATTTTCGGTTTGGCAGCTAAAAATTTGTCCTTGTTTATAGGTATTTGTTTTTTTTTATATAAAAGAATATGCATTGATTTTATTCGATTCGGCTAAATTATAAAGCAGCTTTTACATATTTATTTTAAGTGTTTATGTCTGTTTCTGTTTATTAAAAATGTTATAGCGAGCACTGTTTTAATATGATCGAAATTTATCATTTGGATTAAAAATATTGAATGCTAAAATTAAGTATCTAAAAATACAGTTGCACGGTTTTATTGCGTAAAAATCCACCCACTCTGCTCCAAAACTCGTTTATTTTTAATGATTGTGTTCATTTTTATTTTGTCAAATAATTTATTTATTTTTGTGTTGTTAATGGAGTGTTTGATTATAGAAAATCGAAAAAAATGATGTGTGTAACTTTGTAAAAAATGTTAAAACTCTACTATACAGGGTGTTTCTTTAATTGATTTTATGAAGCAAAGTTCTTATAAACATGGGTCCGAAAATGCATAGTTTTTACGATACATGGTGTCAAACTTTTAAAAAATATCGGATGTTCGTATAAATATCTCAATACTCTTTTATTCGATTTTGTTGAAATTGGGCAATTTTATTTGTAATAACAAGAGGATAATTTAGCCTCAATTAAATTAAAATTATTAGGTCCAGTGACGTCCCGGAAGACAGTCTAACTAATATTTTTGACTTTTTTTAAATTATGTATATTTTTCGAATTAAGCAACTACAAATACAACTATTTTATCTCCTGAGTTTTTTTCATATCTTGCTTTGTTTTCGAGAAAAAAAATAAAAACCACTTTATTGCCATTACATTTGGTAAATTTATAATCTTAAAACTGTTAAAAATACTTCAAATAATTAGGATGAAATAATTACTTGGCACTTATGACAGTTTATGTAAAAATCAAAATTTGTTTGAACAGCAACTGTTTTTCCTTCCATAGCACTCTTATTCTTTTTCTGTTACTTTTAAAATATTGCAGTAATAAATTATTACGTTATGCGATTATTTTATGTTAATTTATTTTATCGAAAACAGTTTTAATCGGTGCGGAAAAATTAAGAGAAGATTTTCGTGTAATTTTAATTGCTTAATAGTTTGGTAAATAGTTTAAATGCAATAAAGGGATTTTTATTTTTTTTCTCGAAAACAAAGCAAGATATGAAAAAAACTTAGGAGATAAAATAGTTGTATTTGTAGTTGCTTAATTCGAAAAAATACATAATTTTAAAAAAGTCAGTGGCGCGCAATTTTTTTGTCAAAAATATTAGTTGGACTGTCTTCCGGGACGCCACTGGACTTAATAATTTTAATCTAATGAAGGCCAAATTATCCTCTTGTTATTACAAACAGAATTGCCAAATTTCAACAAAATCGAATAAAAGACTATTGAGATGTTTACGAACATCTGATTTTTTTTTAAAAGTTTGACACCCTGTATCGTAAAAACTATGCATTTGCGGACCCATGTTTATATGAACTTTTTTTTCTTAAAATCACTTAAAGAAGCACCCCATAGAGATTGACCACATACTTAAATAACACCCTGTATTCCTATGTGTACCGCGGGAAATGCCATGGAACTTTTGCTACCCTCAAATATTGGTTCCCCTGTTCATTTCACATCAAAATTTTATTGGACTTTTTTGAAGGTCCTTGTATGATGCACTTGTACACTAGTACAGGAAATGAAGCTCAAAAAAAGGTAAAACCTCGCAATTTTTTCGTCCAGCATGGATTTACTTGAAATTTTAACAGAAGGTAGGGGGAATAAGGGGTTGTTTTTACCCCTAAGAAACAATCAGCGCTCACCGGCATGATATAAAATATAAAGTAGAGGGTGAGTTTAGCCTAATCTCAAATTTTTATGCAAATCGATCTAAGGCGAAATAATTTTTTTAGAATTAATAATTTTTTTTTACATTAAGCTCTAACAAGGGTTGCTTTTTAAGGGTTGAAACATGATGAAGCTGTATTCCAAAGCACGAAACAATCATTATTTAACTAATCGAAACCAAATCTTTCCCATATTTAGGTTTAAAATGTTATTTTATAATTTTTGACAATTAGGGGTAGTTTTCACCCCTAAAAACGTTCAGCGCCCTTCGGTGCGATATAGATTTTGATCTGTGGGCTATTCCCTACCTTCTGTTAAAATTTCAAGTAAATCCATGCTGGACGAAAAAATTGCGAGCCAAAATGCTTCATTTCCTGTACTACACCAAATTTTATTATTTTCTAATAAGCCAATTGAAAGTTATTTGGAAAAACTCTTACACCACTGATAGACCAGGGCTGAAGCCTTTGAAAATGGTAAAAAGTAAAAAAAATAATAGTAGGATAAAACCCATTGGAAAAGAAGGAAGGGGATATAACAAAAATGAAAGGAAAAATAATTTACGGGCGATCCGAGGTCGGGAAGTGGAAGGAGGTGAGTTTTTAAGGGTGGAAAACGATTTATCTCGATTTCCGGCAAAACTACAAGTCCTATGGAAAAACGTTAAATAGCAAAGTTGTAGGTAATAAAAAGATCTACAACTTTTGTATTTAGACTTTTTTCACATAACCTCAAAATTTATGTGAAAAATTCAAATAACCAAGTTTTTGGTTTTTTATTTTTATCTTTTACAAGAAAAATTTTTTTTTTCACGAAATTTGGTGAAAACTTACCTTTTTATGTCCACACACTGTAATTTTTTTGATTTAAAATATTTATTTTTTCACCTTATTTTGACTTAATATCGAAAAAGCACCCTAATTTTCAATCGAAAATTCTCACGTCAAAATATCTGCTTTTTTAAAAAAGTCGGTGGGCATTTTGTTCGTTGAAATCTCTACTTTCTGATGGTGTAAAAAATTTACATTACTATGGTAAATGTGATGAAATCCCCTTTAAATCCTACCTTTAATTATATTTAGAACAACTATTTTCGCATATTTTTTGCGATCTTTATGTTTTATGGATTTGTAATTTTTTTGTTTGTCAATGTAACATGGAATCTTACGTTTTTCGAGTAATTAAAGTATAAATTTTAATAAATACCTCAAAATTGTACATAATAATTTTTAAAAAAATTCGGATTCAAGTTTTTTTCGTTTCTTTGCATTTTTTAAACCCCAACAGTATTTAACTTCAAGCTACATGATGCTTGGACTTTTATGAAAAACAATTTTTTTTTCTTTCCCTCTTATTTCAATACTTTTTACATGTCTCTGACAGAGCTGAATAAAATTTAAGATTTTTCACTACTTAATAGATGATTTTTCATTTTTCTGCCCAAGACAGGGCCTTTCCACTAGCCCTTGACTTTCCAGTATGCTGAAGTCTTGTCGGTCTTCTGACTATTCATTTTTTACACCTCGTGTACACCATTGAAAGCTCCATTACGGCTCAATCCCACTTATTATTTTCTCTATTGCTAACAACATCAGAATTGTACCTTTTACTTTGTTTTCCTGATAATGAGTGTTCCTACACTCGAAACATGTCGAATTAAATTATTATGAATTATTCTAGGTTCGCCTAGTTATTCTAATAAAACATTGTGGAGAAAGACTTTGTGCTTTTCTTTTTTCTATATCATTTAACTCCACTTTGAGTATGGACCACTTCTTCAAAATTAATAATGTAAGATCTGGAAGAAATTCTGTAAGAATTGGATTGTATTTGTATAACGTAGTAACATGTCATTGTCGTTTTAGATATGGATGTGGAACCATCAACGTCGGGTTTGAAAAAGGCGGACTTAAAACCAATTTTCGTGATACCAGACGTCATTCTTAGACAGCTAATATGCTCCGATTGTAAACAATACCTGAGCGTTCTGCCCGTCAAAATCTACGGACAAGGAATCATCAAATGTGGGAGATGCAGTAGAACTAATGGCGGAGTAAAATCCCTTTGCAACCTATTGCTATCAGAGATGTCGTTTAAGTGCATCAACCACTACGAAGGATGTAACTGCCTTTTACCAGCAGAGCTTGTTGCCGGCCACGAATTATCCTGCAATAGCAGCAGAATTGTGTGCCCGTCGTGTAACACATTTTCTGGTAATACTTTGCAGCTTTTATGGCACTTCGAAACATCGCATTCCGATAACCGTCTCGTAAAAAACGAGTTTAGTTTTAATACCGAGGAAACGTTTTATCGTGCCTACCTTTATATTTATTTTGGTCGCCTGTTTTTTATAATCGCTTCTTATGATGCCTCCGATGCCCAGGTTTCCGTACGATTGTCATCTGTGGGAAATTATAAGGCTCTAGACAAGCCTCGTTGCACTTTCGAACTACATCTCGGTCAAACTTATCAAATTTTTCCAAATGAAGCGTTGTATCGTACGGGACGCAGCAATCATACCTCTACCGTGTTTCAGCTAGACAAGGAGAAAATACCCACACCTGTATGGATGTGCCGTTTCGAGATAAATTTCCAACCTGTGTTTGAAATGCAACGCACGTCGTTACTTATGAAGGACGGAACATCAACTGATACACAGGAATTAACTGAGGAAAATAACAATTCAATACTAAGTCTTGATGTTTCCAAAAACTCACAGGAATATTTAATAACGTACAAGCTGCCAAGAGCAACAAACCTCCATAGAAGGGATTCTCCGAAGTTTCGGTTATATGAAGCAGAATGGGTATTTCGATTTCATAGATCTGGAATAAATATGGAGGTTATTTTGGAGGCATTTTATGATATGGTCCCATCTAAAAGGCAAAAAGTGAATGCTAAACTTTCCATTATGCCAGTAGTTGATACTGAAAAGTGTATAACAGTTTATTGGAAGGAAGTAGATGTTGGTACAAGGGTAAGGAGTTTTAAAAATACGAAACTAATTGATTCGACTTTGATATTTTCTCGCGGTAGTAGAGATAAGTATATAGATGAAAACGGTGTAATGACCTGTAAGGCCTACGTACAAGTACATACATAAAAATACAAGAGTTCCAAATTGAATCCATTTTTATTTGAGATGTTATCGCACAATTTAATAATTTCTGGATATAAAAACATTTATGTGAGAAGCCACAGTTTTTTAGATTATACAGAGTAGACCACTTCCTGTAAAGTACCACAGTTGATTCAGTTGAAAAAAATAATAATATTAATTGCCATTGTAATACTAGAACAATTTATTTTTGTAAAAATGTTGCCTCCTCAATATGTACAGGGTCGTCCAACCAGGACTAAACAATGGTCTATTTATTGAGTTTCCCCGTACTTTTATTACAACCAATATAGCCATCTTCTTTATGTGTTACCCGTACAAACTAAAATTGCCATTTAAAAATCAACTTTGCTTAAAACAAAGAAACCTTGGCGTAAAGTTTCAATGAAACGCCCTGTACATTTTCTATTAATATGAAAGGTATTTTTTTCCTGTTTCCATAAATATACAGGGTGTCCATTTAGTGTGCCGGTGGACGATATATCGTAAACGGTCGAGTTAAGGAATAAAACTTTTATACAAAAGTTGTACATGTTAATGTCGCGCACCTTTTAAAAATAATTTTAAATATACAGGTTGGACCAAAAATCCAGGGTGGGCCAGGTATATCTTTTTTTAAATGGAACACCCTGTATATTTTTACATTTTTAAATTCCCCATAAGATTATAATTATTTTTTATTAAATGCATTATTAGTCTATATTTCATAGTTTCCGAGATATTGACTCTCGAAAAGTGACATTTTTTAACTTTGACAGCTTCTTACTTTCTAACAGTACGTCTTAAAGCAAAACGGCTTACATATCCCTATCTTCAATTTTTATTATCTTCTCAAAAAAATCAACTTCCAGTTAAACCGGAACAATTATATTTCCTGCTTTCGAGTTACATCCGGTTTAACCGGAAGTTGATTTTTTTGGGAAGATAATAAAAATTGAATATAGGGACATGTAAGCCGTTTTGCTCTAAGACGTACTGTTAGAAAGATAGAAGCTGTCAAAGTTCAAAAATGTCACTTTTCGAGAGTCAATATCTCGGAAACTATGAAGTATAGACTAATAATGCATTTAATAAAAAATAATTATAATCTTATGTGGAATTTAAAAATGTAAAAATATACAGGGTGTTCCATTTAAAAAAATATATGTCTGGCCCACCCTGGATTTTTGGTCCAACCTGTATATTTAAAATTATTTTTAAAAGGTGCGCGACATTAACATGTACAACTTTTGTATAAAAGTTTTATTCCTTAAGTCGACCGTTTACGATATATCGTCCACCGGCACACTCAATGGACACCCTGTATAGTTTTCCTATTATTAGCTCAAACCGTTTTTAAGATATGAGCTAATATGGACAAACTATATATTTGTAGAATCGGAAAAGAAAGACCTTTCATAAAAATAGAAATATACAGTGTGTTCTAATAAAAACACAACAAATTTACGCCAGAGTTCCTTTGTTTAAAAGGCAATTTTAGATATTCTACGGTAACATATAAACAAGATGGCTATATTGGTTTTAATAAAAACATATGGAAACGCAAAAATTTGCCTCTATTCAGTCCGGGTCGTAGGACCCTGTACATATTCAAAAATTATTAAACTTGAATGATCGGTACAGACCAGGGTTGAAGCCTTTGAAAATGGTAAAAAGGGAAAAAAAATAATAGTAGAATGAAACCCATTGGAAAAGGAAGAGAATATAACAAAAATGAAAGGAAAAATAATTTACGGGCGATCCGAGGTCGGGAAGTGGAAGGGGGTGAGTTTTTAAGGGTAGAAAACGATTTATCTCGATTTCCGGCAAAACTACAAGTCCTATGGAAAAACGTTAAATGGCAAAGTTGTAGGTAATAAAAATATCTACAACTTTTCTATTTGAACTTTTTTCACATAACCTCAAAATGTATGTGAAAAATTCTAATAATTAAGTTTTTGGTTTTTTATTTTTATCTTTTACAAAAACATTTTTATATCCACGAAATTTAGTGAAAACTTACCTTTTTATGTCCCAAACACACTGTAATTTTTTTGATTTAAAATACTTATTTTTTAACCTTATTTCGACTTAATATCGAAAAAGCACCCTAATTTTCAATCGAAAATTCTCACGTCAAAATACCAGCTTTTTAACAAAGTCGGTGGGCTTTTTGTTCGTTGAAATCTCTACTTTCTGATGAAAATATATACATTACTATGGTAAATGTTCTCAAAAAATGCAAAGAAACGAAAAAAACTCGAATCCGAATTTTTTTTTTAAAACATTATGTACAATTTTGAGCTATTTATTAAAATTTATACTTTAATTACTCAAAAAACGATTTTTTGTTTATCAATGTAACATGGGGTCTTACGTTTTTTGAGTAATTAAAGAATACATTTTAATAAATAGCTCCAAATTGTACATAATGTTTTAAAAAAAATATCGGATTCGAGTTTTTTTCGTTTCTTTGCATTTTTTAAGAACATTTGCTGTATATATATATATTTTTTTACACCATCAGAAAGTAGAGATTTCAACGAACAAAAAGCCCACCGACTTTTTTAAAAAAGCTGGTATTTTGACGTGAGAATTTTCGATTGAAAATTAGGGTGCTTTTTCGATATTAAGTCAAAATAAGGTTAAAAAATAAATATTTTAAATCAAAAAAATTACAGTGTGTTTGGGATATAAAAAGGTAAGTTTTTACCAAATTTCGTGGATATAAAAATGTTTTTGTAAAAGATAAAAATAAAAAACCAAAAACTTTTTATTTATTATTTCAATTTTTCACATACATTTTGAGGTTATGTGAAAAAAGTGAAAATACAAAAGTTGTAGTTCATTTTATTACCTACAACTTTGCCATTTAACGTTTTTTCATAGGACTTGTAGTTTTGATGGAAATCGAGATAAATCATTTTCTACCCTTACAAACCCCCCCCCCCCCCCCCCCTTCCCGACCTCGAATCGCCCGTAATTTAATTTTCCTTTCATTTTTGTTAGATTCTCTTCCTTTTCCAATGGGTTTCATCCTACTATTATTTTTTTTTGTTTCAAAAATTATCGACTGGTCTAGTACTAGTTATTTAAATTTTGAAAAATAGTACATGTTCACGACTGTATAAGTTTTTTTTACTAACTGGACAGTGGACAGCTCTAAACATTTTCTAGTTTATATTTATTTTTGTTTTATTTTATATATTTAATTGTTGTAAGTTTTGTTTCTTGTTTTTTTGAAATATTTTCTTTATTTTATTATTGCCAGCTTTGTGATTTTCAGCCTTTCAAAAAGACTGTCTTAGATATAGATAAAATAAATAATAAATATACTGTCCTATGCCTTTGAAGTATTATTTTTTGATAATGTTACTGTTATAAGCATGGCTTAAAAGGCATGAGCTATATTACCACATTACTATAAAGGATTTAAATATCTACTGTTCTGTCGCATTTTTACTTTTTATATTGCTAGATGTTAGTGTTTTTTATAGGATAAAGGATTTAAATACCTACTATTCTGTCGTATTTTTATTTTTTATATTGCTAGATGTTAGTGTTTTTATAGGGTTTTAAGCCCAGTATGAATTTTAAAAATTTGTTGAAAAATATCAAATAAATTAAATTTTTATTATTTATTGTTTTTTTAATATTATTATTAAGCCTACAGACTGCGACTTTGTTGGCTGCTTTGCTCGATGAGCGACTCGTCGAACAAAGCAGCCAACAAAAAGGATGTTTATTGTCTTATAGTATACCAGGTGTTTCTCTAAAGACGTTCACCCCTCGAACTTTTTTATATTTATAGATAATAAAATGAAATTTTGAGATTATTGCATAAGAGCCGAGTGCATTTATTGGCATAATTTTCAATTTGTTAGCACTTCCGGTTTGACCGGAAGTGACCTTGACTTTGATATTTTAAATGGGACATCTTGTATATTTTTACTTATTTGGGTTTAGCATTACATTTTGAGTGAAATGACACCTCACTTGTCATTTTTTGACGTGTTATAACATTTTTATGTTTATTTTTTATTTTCAATCTAGAGTGCTACAAATTAATTAAATCGGTTAATTTATAGTCAAGTAGTACCTATATGAAAATTAAAATTATGTCATAATAATAATTGACTTTCTAAGTTTCGCAAGCGTTTAAAAAATGAAATTTTGTTTTCTTGACGTTTACTCCATTTTTCCAAATGGAACGATGGTAGTTCACTAGGATATTTAAAACGAGTATTTTTTCCCAGCAATTTGATACCATACACTCCTATGCTATTTTAAAATTGACAATGAAAAATTTGCCTTAAATCCCAATCGCATATTTAAAAGCGTTATGCATTATTGCCGCCCTCTCTTTTTAAAGAAATATAAAGGCGACTTTGAAAAACAATGAAATGGTTTTGAAAAGCTATATGGCTTTAATTTAAAGTTATAATATTATTAGTTTATAAAACATACAATACATACAATCTTGCGGCTTCAGAAGAATTTTTCTGGTCACTTCAAAAATTAGGAGCATATCAATTTGTTCATTTCTAGTAAAACTAACCATTTTATATGATTTACAATGTAAGTTTAATACACGACTGACATTATAATAATTTTAATTTAAAACCATATTGGTTTTCAAAACCATTCCATTGTTTTTCAAAGCCTCCCTTATATTTCTTTAGAAAAGACAGGGCGGCAATAATGCATAACGCTTTTAAATTTGCAACTGGGACTTAAGGCAAATTTTTTCGTGTCAATTTTAAAATAGCATAGGAGTGCATGGTATCAAATTGTTGGAAAAAAAATGCTGGTTTTAAATATCCTAGTGAACTACCATCGTTCCATTTGGAAAAATGGAGTAAACGTCAAGAAATTTTTAAACGCTTGTGAAACTTAGAAAGTCAATTATTATGACATAATTTTAATTCTCATATAGGTACTACTTGCCTATAAATTAACAGATTTAATTAATTTGTAGCATTCTACACCTTTTCCATTTGTAGTTCAGAACGCGTCAAAAGGATTTCAGAAAGCGTTAAATGTATTTCAGAATACTCTAATGTAGTTCAGAAAGCATCAAATGTACTTCGGAATTGTCAGATGTAGTTCAAAACCGTCAAATGTACTTCAAAATAGTCAAATGTACTTCAGAAAGCATCAAATGTATTTCAGTATAGTCAAATGTAGATTAGAAAGTATCAACTGTATTTCAGGAGAGTCAAATGTAGTTCAGAAAGCATCAAATGTATTTCAGAGAGCATCAAACATATTTCGGAAATTATCAAATGTATTTCGGACAGTATCAAATTTAATGTATATTTTAGGTATATAATTGCTTATAATTCACGCTGAATATTTACAAATACCGCTTTATGAAATACTTTTGAATATTCTAAAATACATTTGACGCTTTCTGAAATACATTTGATGCTTTCTAAAATACATTTGACTATACTGAAATACATTTGACGGTTTCTAATCTACATTTGACTATACTGAAATAATTGAAAAGAGTTTTGTCTGTATACTGAAATACATTTGACGGTTTCCAATCTACATTTGACTATATTGAAATACATTTGACGCTTTCGGAAATACATTTGGAAAAGGTGTAGATTGAAAATAAAAAATAAACATAAAAATGTTATAACATGTCAAAAAATGACAAGTGATGTGTCATTTCACTCATAATGTTATGCTAAACCCAAATAAGTAAAAATATACAAGATGTCCCATTTAAAATATCAAAGTCAATGTCACTTCCGGTCAAACCGGACGTGCTAACAAACTGAAAATTATGCCAATAAATGCAGCCTCATCTCTTATGCATAATCTTAAAATTTCATTTTAATATCTATAAATATAGAAAAGTTACAGGGGTGAACGTATTTTGAGAAACACCCGGTAGATAGCAGTAGTTTTTTAGCCAGTATCTTTAATTTTTTTACGTACATCACACTCCTGGTGCAAACTGTGATTAGGAATTATATCGCTGAAATGGTCAAAATATCCCTTGTTTGAGGATAAATGACTTGTTACGCCTGTTATCACCCCGTCTTCGTAGGCGCCGTAGCTACAGGCTCCTAAGGCGGACTATAGCCATGAAGATAATATATGTGTGAGTAGAGAGACCTAGGGTGTTCACCATCCACCATTCCCTTCTGCGCATGCCCGGGTAGTGCGCACGCGTGTGTCAAATGTTAATTTGTGTGATAACAACGTGTTGTTGTGTCGTTGTTGTGTTGTTTTGTCGTTATTGTGCTTGCGCTCAAATGGTCAAAATATCCCTTGTTTGAGGATAAATGACTTGTTACGCCTGTTATCACCCCGTCTTCGTAGGCGCCGTAGCCACAGGCTCCTAAGGCGGACTATAGCTATGAAGATAATATATGTGTGAGTAGAGAGACCTAGGGTGTTCACCATTCCCTTCTGCGCATGCCCGGGTAGTGCGCAGGCGTGTGTCAAATGTTAATTTGTGTGACAACAACGTGTTGTTGTGTCGTTGTTGTGTCGTTGTTGTGTCGTTGTTGTGTTGTTTTGTCGTTGTTGTGCTTGCGCTCAAATGGTCAAAATATCCCTTGTTTGAGGATAAATGACTTGTTACGCCTGTTATCACCCCGTCTTCGTAGGCGCCGTAGCCACAGGCTCCTAAGGCGGACTATAGCTATGAAGATAATATATGTGTGAGTAGAGAGACCTAGGGTGTTCTCCATCCACCATTCCCTTCTGCGCATGCCCGGGTAGTGCGCAGGCGTGTGTCAAATGTTAATTTGTGTGACAACAACGTGTTGTTGTGTCGTTGTTGTGTTGTTTTGTCGTTGTTGTGCTTGCGCTCAAATGGTCAAAATATCCCTTGTTTGAGGATAAATGACTTGTTACGCCTGTTATCACCCCGTCTTCGTAGGCGCCGTAGCCACAGGCTCCTAAGGCGGACTATAGCTATGAAGATAATATATGTGTGAGTAGAGAGACCTAGGGTGTTCACCATCCACCATTCCCTTCTGCGCATGCCCGGGTAGTGCGCAGGCGTGTGTCAAATGTTAATTTGTGTGACAACAACGTGTTGTTGTGTCGTTGTTGTGTTGTTTTGTCGTTGTTGTGCTTGCGCTCAAATGGTCAAAATATCCCTTGTTTGAGGATAAATGACTTGTTACGCCTGTTATCACCCCGTCTTCATAGGCGCCGTAGCCACAGGCTCCTAAGGCGGACTATAGCTATGTAGATAATATATGTGTGAGTAGAGAGACCTAGGGTGTTCTCCATCCACCATTCCCTTCTGCGCATGTCCGGGTAGTACGCAGGCGTGTGTCAAATGTTAATTTGTGTGACAACAACGTGTTGTTGTGTCGTTGTTGTGCTTGCGCACTTCTGGTGCATGCTCAGAAGGGAATGGTGGATGGTGAACACCCTAGGTCTCTCTACTTATTGTGTGCACTGGCGGCGGCGTAAGCCAGAAATACAACAAAGAAAGGGACAAAGCGGGCGAAGAAATAGTTTCTGAAGAGAAACCACTCGTATTAACCGATTGAAAGATCTGAAACTGGAACCGTGACATTGGTTTATTTATTTACGAAGGGATTACGAAATCTATTGTACTCGTTTAAAATTAGTAATCCCTCTTATTATATCATCAAATAAGACACGCAATTAAGACAATTTATTACACCACATGAGCGACTTGGAGCAAGTTTAAAATTGCTTGCTACAGGCGGATATTACGAAGATTTAAAATCGTCGTTATATTTTGACAGCTGTTATGTTGACTATTTGAATATGTTCCCTAATCACAGTCCGCATGGTTGGTTAGTTAACCTTTAGGTAGGTATATATAATTTAAACCAACAGTTTGTGGGCTCCTTAATTTTCTCCTAACTTCAATGCATCTTAAGCACGGAGGCGGTTCTACACTAAACTATCACAGTCATTAAATTCTGGCAATTAAATGACTCATTTTAAATATCCCATATTTTTTTCCATTCTGGAACCTCGCTGTGGAGAAAAGGGTAATTTACCCAAGAAAGTTATACTTGCGGATGAGGGGTTAGTCTTTGTAATAACTAAACACATGCAATACACTATATTACAGTCTTCTTGCTTGTCAGGTAGTAGTAACATAAATATTATACAAGAAAATAATTTTCTAACTACCTATACCTAATAAATCATATAATATACAATTGTAAAATTCTTACCGAAAAATAATCATACGCTGCGTCGCATGTGTCCAAAAATTCTTGTGCCAGGTGTTCGTCCCTGCAATAGTTAACGTGGTTGTCAAAATCCCTTTCCAGCCTTAAGAATGCCTTCCCCAAAAGGGTGGGTTCGTTAGCGTAGTATTTAACCCCGTCCATTAAGACTCTATAATACAAAAAAATAGATATTTATCGGCAAGCCCGGGATGCCAAAAACCTCCTAATCAAGTTAGTTGACCAAATGATAATATTTAATATTGGACGTTCTTCCACAAAAAATACATAATTGGAGACCTTATTGGTGCAACCCACAATCTGATGGACTTATCTCTTTCTAGCTACTAAGCCTTTAATTATACAGGGTGTCCGGAAATGATGAGCAAAAACATTAAAGGACAATTCTACACCGAAAATAAATGCTATCTCTTTCTATAACATTTTTTCAAAAATTGATTATTAACGTAGTGTTAAAGTTAAATTTTATTTGCAGTTTTTTTGCAATACCTTTTGCCACGCCCATAATATTTTGACAAAATCTTGTATATGTGGCTTTTTCACAAATATTCCCACCATTTTTTCGCATTTTGTAGAGGGCGCCACATAGGAGCCTATACTTTAATTTGAATTGCCCCAACTTTTTTGTCCTACACTGTATGCGCATTTTAACTGAATAGTTTTATTCTTCTAACCGTTTGACATAAAAAGGTAGGTATACTACTTTTTTTTCAATAAAGCTAACCGTTTTCGAAAAAAAACGCTAAAATAACATTGCTTGCATGTGATGAATACGAAATCGTTTTAATTTATTTTCAACCTTGAACATAAGATAGCAGAGGAAGGAATATTCCGAATATTCCATGGAGTTCGTCGGAATTTTTTAACAAGAATTAATTTATGCATTGAAGAGGAAAGACGTCACTTCGAACCTTTTGATTTGAATGTTTAATTTATTGTTCTACACCTTTTCCAAATGTATTTCAGAAAGCGTCGAATGTATTTCAGTACAGTCAAATGCAGTTCCGAGAGCGTCAAATGTATTTCATTATAGTCAAATGTAGATTGGAAACCGTCAAATGTATTTCAGTATAGTCAAATGTAGATTAGAAACCGTCAAATGTATTTCAGTATAGTCAAATGTAGATTAGAAACCGTCAAATGTACTTTAGAATAGCCAAATGTATTTCAGAAAGCATCAAAATGTATTTCAGAATAGTCAAATGTATTTTAGAAAGCATCAAATGTATTTCAGAAAGCGTCAAATGTATTTCAGAATATTTAAAAGTACTTCATAAAGCGGTATTTGTAAATATTCGGCGTGAATTATAAGCAATTATATACCTAAAATATACATTAAATTTGATACTTTCCGAAATACATTTGATAATTTTCGAAATATATTTGATGCTCTCTGAAATACATTTGATGCTTTCTGAACTACATTTGACTCTCCTGAAATACATTTGATACTTTCTAATCTACATTTGACTATACTGAAATACATTTGATGCTTCCTAAAGTACATTTGACTATTCTGAAGTACATTTGACGGTTTTTGAACTACATCTGACAATTCCGAAGTACATTTGATGCTTTCTGAACTACATAAGAGTATTCTGAAATACATTTAACGCTTTCTAAAAACCTTTTGACGCGTTCTGAACTACAAATGGAAAAGGTGTAGTAACTTATGTATGTTAAAACTGCGAATAAAATTTTACTTTGTTAATAATCAATTTTCGAAAAAATGTTATAGGAAGAGAAAACATTTGTTTTCGGTCTAAAATTATCCCCTAAATTTTTTGCTCATCATTTCCGGACACCCTGTATAACTAATACACATGGCTTCTTTCAAAGTATTGCCAACATACTTACTAGCCATAGATAAAGAATCAAATTAGATTTATCAATATGCCAGACGACGAAAGGTATTTATGGTATAACTTACGTTCTATGAAATTCAGCTATCTCTTTCAAATTTCCAAAAACGACATCGAAGTTGTCTTTTATTATCTTGGGAGTTTTACCAGATTCGGTTGGTATTAGATAGTTTTGGACCACGTAATCTAAATCTCTCACAAATTCTTGCTCTGTTTCCACCAGCTCTTTGACCACAGCTCTATAAGAAAATTTTATATTGCAAATATAGCTTTTTACTTTAATATAGGTACTCTAAGAAAATGCTTACTGTCTTCTAAAGGCTGCGTCACCAGGCAATCCAGTTTTTCCTACTGAGGGATCGTCAGCTGTTTGCAAAACTCTGCAGGGAACCCATCCTTGTTTTTTGTTTCCATTCACTTCTCTTACAAGCCATCTAAAGAAATATGCTTTACCAAATTATAAGTTTATTTCAGTACAGTGTTGGATGAAAGGGCTCCATGTTACTTAACTTAATAGTGAGACTGAGACTACGACTAGAACACGTACTATGTACCGTGCGAGAAAAAAATTATTTGAATCAAAGAGGGCTTGGATTAAAAAACGTGGGGCTTGGTTTAGATCACAATGATATGGGGACAATATGTCTAACCAAATCTAGGTTCAAATTTTGTCAAATTCATATTATGACATGATATGCCAAACTAATGAATAATAAAATAAGTAGACAAATACAAATTTATTTTTGTTGTTTACAAAATTAACAAAGTAAGAATATACAGAAAGAAAAAGAAAAATAATAACATAAATTGCTGAAATTGCCATGCTCCAAGCATAAATTCACACGTCTCTTCATATTTTCGAAAGTGTTGACCAGCATCTCTGGAGAAATGTCATCACATTCTTGGATAATCCTTTCTTGTAATTGTTCTAAATTTGCAACTGGTGTTTTAAAAATAGTGTTCTTTAAATGAGGAAGAACGAAGTAATCCATAACCGTTAAACAAGGTGATCTAGGTGAGAATTCAATGTCTGATCGAAAACTGATCAATCTGTCGTCGAAAAAATTGCGTAAATAGTTGATAGTTTCGGCGGCTGTATTGGCGGTTGCACCGTCCTGTTGAAAAAATCCAAAACGTAGTTCGTCGTCAAGTAATTGCTCCACAAATGGATTCAAAATATTGTCTCTATACCACTGTGCTGTAACTATGTCGTGGAAAAAAATAGGACCAACAATTCCTCTTCGGGAAACAGCTAACCAGACACCAATTTTTTGAGGGTGCAATGTGGACTCTACAAAAAAATGGGGATTTTCACTACTCCACTTGCGTGTATTCTGAGAATTCACATAACCGAAGAGGTGGAACCAGGCTTCATCCGAAAAAAATGTCAGGTCTAATAAATCATTTCTTTCCAATAAATTTTGGGTAAACCGTTGAAAGTAATTCCTGCGTCTTTCAAAATCTGCGGATTGTATTTCTTGGAATACGTGCACTTTATAAGGAAATGAATTTAGCTGCATCTTAAGAATAGTCCTGCATGTTCCATAAAATCTTCCCACTTCTTGGGACAGGCGTCTTATACACTTTGTTGGAGTATTTTGCATTATTTCACGAACGTTTGCAACACGTTCTTCTGTTCTTACAGATGGTCTTCCTGATGCTCCTTTTTTGTGTTGTATAGAACCTGTTTCCCTAAACACAGCCACGGTTCTTTTCAGGCAATGATCAACATCCCCAGCAATAAAAGCGACGTTAGGAAAATGTTCGTGCAAATCGTCCATGCACAAACCCGGATTGTATTGCCACTCACCATTTACTCTAACCCCGTTTCTAAAATTTCTAAAATATGCTTCAACCATGAATGTTTTGTGCTGTTCCGTAAAGCCCATTGTGTGAATTGTTCAAGAAATTGAAAAAATTAGCGATGAATCAAATTACTTGTAACGACTGTCAAAAACGACGGAATATCTGATTGATTGTTAATTCAGGTAGTTACTGACACCGAACAGGTATTAAGCTCTACGGCTAAGCATTACGTCCTTAGATGCAAGACTCTCTTTAATGCAAATAATTTTTGCTCGCACGGTACCTATATCCTGCTTACAGGACAAGCATATCTTTAAACTCCAAGGTACTTAATTTTTTTAAAACATGGGGCCTCGAGCAAAAGCTTGCAGGGTGTCCCATATTCCATATTTTGAGGTTGCGCTACTGCCCACGCCCCTAGAACCCAGAACATACATAAACTAACAGCCCGCTACCACGATACACTTATGTATCATGTGCAATATTGTGTACATTTTGGAGGAAGGCGATGTGCCAGTGGGAGAAACAATGCAGCAAAACTCTGTATATATCATACGTACCTTCCATTAACATTTAACCTAGTAGGGGAATGTCTTGAACTGGCGTGCTTACGCCGGGGTTTTACAGAAAGTTTATGTCGTGCTGCGCTGTTGTCAAGTAGGGCACCGGATACTGTGTCTAATTCGGGATCCAGCTTCATCCGTCTGAAAATTCAGGAAAAATAAGGCTGGAATATTATATTATACAGGGTGTCCGGTAAATATATGGCATACTCTCGGGAGCGTATAGGGGAGGTCAAAATACCTCTACTATGTCATATAAAAAAACCTAAAGTGCCCCTTAACGGAGATACAAGGCCCCAAAGAGGTACCCATCAGCGACTGATACCTTTTCGGCTCTAACTTTTGAACCGACACGTATAATTTAATGAAATTTTAGTATTTTGTGTAGGCCATAGAGACTCAAACGAAAACGAAACCTTAGGTTAGTTTAGTTGTATTTAGCATTTTGTAGGTAATTATTGGGATTTGTTACTCATTATAGCTTTGTAATTCAATTTTCGGACAATGTTCTGTTTTGCCGTAAAAATATTATTAAAAAATTCTAGCATCCTATAACGCTTGTCCACTTCTTTCTGATTATTTCTAATGTTTTCACTTACTTCGCAGATGAAGCTGGATCGTTCATATCCACTAGTTCAACAACATCGCCTTCGTTCAAATCAATTTCGTCACCGCTGCTAGCTGTATATTTCTGCCATGCCACAAGGATTTCTCCAGGAGTCTACAAAGGTAAGAAAAAGAAGTAACTAGGTATGTAAGTAGGCTACTTTTAGGTCGCTATACTGTGGCGTCCATGTTTCTTACAATATTTCCCCGGGTATGAATAATAAATAAAGATTTAAATCTATTTTTACGCCTGTATAGGTTTATATTGCTACATGCCGTTAGTATAATTTGTTTTCTAATGTTAAATTTATTAACAGCGTTAAAATTGGCAAGATCTCCTACGTTTTGATTAAGTAGGTATAAAATCACTAAGCAAGGCGTAACATAGTACATTTTTATGTAATATAAACAAGTAGATGTATATTTTGAATGAAAAAAAATCATTCATATTTATTTTATATTATAATCTAGTTGTGCCTAAATTATGAAATATATTTTTAATAAAAATATTATATTTAACTCAAAACAAGTATTTTACTTCTGAGTTCGGAATTGATAGTTTATACAAAAAAAATTATATATTAGCATTAAATGCCAAAAAAATATTTGAATAAACTTTTATTATTATTATTATTATTATTACTATTATTATTATTCATACAGGCACGGGAGTGCGTTGTTCGCCCATATCCTAGCAAACAAAAATAGGTTAGATTTTGAGGTTATGTTACGACCGAAAAGAAAATGGTTGAACTGCAATTGCACAGAGGAATAAATAGGTAAAAGATTGAAGCGTTTTAAATTATTTTTGAGAAATTTTGGCACAAACGTGATCCATTTAAAAAACTGACTACTTTGGAGTATCAATCACAATTATTATTTTAAATTAAAAAGTTTTTTAATTATTTTAAATAATTTTTTTAGCGTCGCTGTTCTTCAAAGGCAGGCAACCAATAATACACTTGCATTAATAAAACATCAATTTGCCCAGGTTTTAAAAACGATATTCCTATTTGTCAATAAATACATTGCTCTATATCTAATTAGTAGTAGTAGTAACATGTTTTATTTAGCAAAAAAAAAGCTACAATTAAATATTTTTTAATAAATTTTTTTAACAACATTTTTATAGATTTATTTTTAATTTTAAAACGGAACCATCTTTTAACGAAAACAGACAGAAAAGTTAAACATTTTGCAAATTGTATCAATTATAACGTATCATTTTGTTCTTTAAATAACTAATTTTAAAGTTTTTTTAAATAGTTTTAATGATATTTGAGATTTAATAGAATTTTACAAATTATATTATATTCTATTAAACCTTTATGAAAAATAGACTTTATAAGCTAATGTTTTAGACACTCTATCCACAAAAACTGTTTGATTAGTTCTTGTTTTATAATTATGATGGTCATGATTAAAAGAACAAAAAAAATTTAAACAATCAGACAATAAATTATTTTTAATTTTATGTATAAAGATACATACCTACTAAATAATTAAATTTCTGACATTCAACCAATTTTAATTTTTTAACATAAAATTTATTTTTGTATATTTGTCACAATTTAAAATAATCCGCATTGCCTTATTTTGTAAAATTTGTATTTTGTCAAATATTTCCTCACTAGCACAATATAAAATGGAAGACCAATGAAGAAAATGTGGTAATATAATAGTATTAAATACATTTTTTTTAGAAAACAAACTTAAATTAGAACTGATTATTTTAAAATAACCTACTTTTCCGGCAATCTTCGATAATATGGTACTTTCAAAATAATTAAAAAATTTTAATTTTGAATCAATAAATTATCCCCAAATATTTAAAACTGTTTACTAATTCCAATTTTTCACCATCAATAACAACATTTATATTTTGATAATTTAAATTATTACCCATAACCATACATTTAGTTTTTGAACTGTTTAATTTATTTACTTTTAGCCAATTTAGTAATATATTTTTCTCAGAATTTAGAGTATTTAGAACATCAAAAATATTTAAAACATTAATGTAAATTAAGGTGTCATCAGCCAATATTTTGTAACTTACACTTTTTTAAAACTAAAGGCATATCGTTTATGTATAAAATAAATAATATTGAACCTAGTATACTTCCTTGAGGAACTCCTATATTATTTATTTTTTTATTTGAATAAGTTTTTAATATTTTTGTTTTTTGTGACCTGTTACTTAAATAATTTTTAAACCATTTATAAACGTTTCCGCAAATACCATACTGATACAATTTACTGAATAATCTAGCCCTGTCAATTGTTTAGAATTCCCGCTTAAAATCCAAAAATACAGCTGTAACATTTTCCCCTTTATCAATGTTTCTATTCCACATCTCAATCACACATTGAATGGCTGTCTCTGTCGAGTACCCTTTTCGAAAACCAGCTTAAAAGAAAATTAAAATTTTGTTGGCATCAATGAATTCTAATAACTGTTCATATACGACTTATTCTAATAATTTCCCAACATCCCATAAAACATTTACTGGCCTAATCTCATCCCATCTTTTAGTGTTTTTTACTTTTGGCACTGGTGTAATGTAAGAACATTTTAATTCATCAGGCATATTTCCATATTTTAAACAAGAATTTATAATATTTAATAATGGGTAAACAATGCTGCCAAATGTTTCTTTTAACACCTTTTTATTCAATATTTCTCCATAGTTCTTATTTGAATTTAATTTTGAAATTACTAGTTTTAATTTATTTAATAATATTTCATTGAATTCTGTTTTTTTTTTCAATTTCTTCTGTGTGACCTGTAAGTCGAAGAAATTTTTGTTCACTTGTTTTTCAGTCATCTTTTTATGTTTAGGTAAGTATATGAAAATTTTTAATTTCGATAAAAGTTTTCTTGCAAAAAGATATTTTTTTTCTCTAATAAAATTTAATTAAAATATTATAAGCAGCGCAAAATAACTTATAAGCAGTGCTGGCAAAAGCTTCAAAGGCATTATAAGCATCTGTAAGCGATATACAAGATACATACAGGGTGTCGCAAAGTAAAAAACATTGGTGCTTCGTCTGCGCTTCGCAACTCGTTCGGTCTCCTTCGGTTTTTTTCGTAAATGCATGTACAAATATGTCAGTGTTATGGTGTGTCTCTATAACAAAACAAAAGGAATTAATACATGGCGTTGTGGAAATGACTGGTCGTGCATCTATTATTTGTTAAGAGTGGTGTGTAGGGTGGTGTACAGAGTGGTCCACATAAAATAATCCACGGTCCACAGACCTGTAATGTATAAGACCACATTTTACTACGGGTGACGCAGAATTTTTTATGTTCATACATTTTCGAACGGTGCAATGTTTTTGGATTGGATTATATTTTTAAAGTATATTAGTTTCACGTTTATAGGGTGTTTGGTTTCTCCTGACCAAGTACTTACCAACTTTTTTATTTTTAATAAAAACCCTATATTATATTATTTAATTTTCGTATTCTACGTTCAATTACAATTACAACATGTTTTTAAAATTTTGAGTGGTTTTTCAGTTTTTTGAACAAAATCAGTATTTTTAAAAATTACGTGTGTTTATGTTTAAAACTATTTGTTTCCTAACATTGTATTCGCTTATTTATTAATCAGTTACGTCTTTTTTCTAAATTAAGCCCGAAACAGCATACAGGGTGTTTAGAGCTCTGGTCCAAAGTTGTCAATATTTGGAGATTAATATCTCAACTTTTTTAAATGGAACACCATGTATATATAAGCAGAATTTATTTCTCTATCATTTAACTACTGCCATAAGAAATGATAAGATATTTAGGTTGCTAACTTTTTTAAAAAACACCTTCTTTGACTTCATCATAAGTGATTAAAATATACGTTTTTCTTAATGTTAATTGTCAATAAGATAAATTGCTCCTTGTGTTTCTATATTGAAACTTTGGATTAGTGTTCTACACACCCTGTATGACATAAATTTAAAAAATAATTTTGAAAATAAACACACGTAATTTTTTAAGAGGCTGGTTTTGTTCCAAGTTGCTTCATTTAAAACAAGAAAGTCGGTACTTGGTCAGGAGAAACTAAACACCCTGTGGACGTGAAAATAATATACTTATAAAATATAAGCCACTCCAAAAATCCTTTGTATTTAACTGTTCTTCATAGGTCTTACAGATTCTGAAATCGGATAGTTGGTCATCTTACGTAGTCCACCCTGTACATTTTCACTATACTGCTTCGACTGGACATAGGAAATTGCATGCAACATTTATGGTGGCCAAGTATTGTCTCCCTGTTTAGTAGACTAAGAATGTACCTAAGTGCGTTCAAAGTTACTTAACAAATTAAATATTATTAAGTGTGTCCACGGATAGAGTTTGGAGGAAGAAAAACTTTTTTATTAGTAGGTATAGAGGAAAAAGTCATTCCTTACAAAAACGTCTGCTTGTGCTGAAACTACAATTTCGAATATGAGATTTGCGATTACTATACAGGGTTTGTCAAAAACAACATTTTTAGTTTTTTGGATCTTTTTTTAATTCCTTGATTTATTAAATTAATTTTGCTAGTGTTGAAACTACTATTTCAACTATTAGATTTGCGATTACTATACAGGGTTGGTCAGAAACAACAATTTTTTTTTTAAATTTTGTTTAAAATAAATTTACGTAAAAACAACTAGTGTTGCAGTCTTACTTCGAATATGATTTTATATCTGGCCGAGTAACGATTTTGTTGTAAGAAAAGCATTTTTTATTTGCCTACTTTTGAAGTATTTTTATTATTATATGTCATATTTCTTCAATTTTTTCAATCATAAATTGTAAAACTTTTATTCAAACGTGGTACCACCGAGTTAGCGCATAGTTCAACTCGACATCTGAATTCCCGATAACAGTTCCTAACTTGCTGTATTGGGATATTTGCAATAACTCATAGGCGTAGTTAGACGGTCAACACTGGGGGTGCTGAAGTCCAGTGGCGGCTCGTGATATGTTAACGTGGGGGTGCACAAAAAGCTATGCGAAATTTTTTTTAAGACCACGCCCAAATTTGATCAATAATTGTTAGTAAATATTTTAATGTGGTGTTAATAGCAGGTTTAGGTCTTTCAATATTCTTGACAATCACTTTCTCCTCCAACGGTAACTTGCTAAAGCATTTTTTTCAAAATTTCCACGGTGTATTTTATATCCGACGACGCACTCATTGTTTTTTCGTGTTTATTTAACTTTAAACTTTAACTGAATTCAATAAAACCCTATTAAACCTTAATAAACAAAAAAAATAGTCAAATTACCGGCTAAAAATTTCGCGAATTTGAACGACTACGACTACGAAATTTAAATTATTAAATTAATGCAGAATTGCAGAACATGACATACACAAGCTATTATGCCGCTCTCGTATTTTACGAGATTTTTATAATCATAGACCCGCTCTGACAAGTAAACTGGGCGTGAACTACACGGTACACGGAGAGAAATTTTGAACAGAATCCGCAACTACCTAAATATACTTGAATTTGTACCAGAATTCGAATGCTTGAAATATTAATATGAAAAATTCATTACATATAATGTATATTATAAAAATTGATGAGTTCTAAAATTAGCCCATATATTGTAACTTTTTTTTGGGGGTGCTAATTTAGATTTCGGGGGTGCTTAGCACCCCCAAGTACCCCCTAACTACGCTTATGCAATAACTACTCTTATTTTTTTTTCAAAAGAACTAAGTTATTATTGATATTGGTTTTATACACATGTGGCTTCAGTTATCCCCATAAATGAAAGTCGATAATTGTGAGATCGGGACTCCTACGTGGCAACTGATTTGGACCAATCCGTTTGTTCCCAAAGTGATGATTTAGCCAATCATCAAAAGAAATTGAAAAAAAAATCCAAAAAACAAAAACTGTTGTTTCTCAAGAACCCTGTATAGTAATCGCAAATCTGATATTCGAAATTGTAGTTTCAGCGCAAGCAGACTTTTTATAAAAAATTACTTTTTCTTCTATACCTGCTAATAAAAAAATATTTCCCTTTTCATACTCTATCCGTGGACACACTGTTTATTAATAATGATTATAACCTCACACACAAGAACTACCAAAATACCAACTTGAAATAAAGTGTGTTGATCATGACATGTTTTAAAATAAACAGTTACCACTAATTTCTCAATTTAACACCAAAATAGATTTTATAATTTTTTGTAGTCTATTGTTTTTTATATATTTTGGCCTCTTTCTCTTCTCTCTATTTATGCATCATATACTGTTAAATCGAGAGGCGATAGCATGCAAGTTCTCTGAATTACCTTTATTATGATTGGAAACATATTTTGTGTAAAAAAATTGATAATACAACGGGGAAAAATTTACATTTCGCACAGAAAAACCATACTACTTACATTGGTTGCTTCTTTATGTTGCGATGCCGCCATCACTCATTTTACCTATAAAAAAATGTTAAACTTTAATAAATATACTAATTCGACAATTTTGGTACCTAATTAAAAATGCAGAACACTTAACGTTTATTTTTAGAATATCATTTCGTAACACATTTTTTAATTACGGAGTATTTCCTGTTCACTTTACTACACACTAAGTAATTCTTGTAGAATGTTAACACTATTTTTGGTTTGTTGCAGGCAAAATTAGATTCTAAAAATTTATTCAAAACCTTTGCAAATCTTTAAAAATTTAAAATATTTCTATTTGGAGTTAAATAAAACACTATAGTCAGTGATAACATACCCCCACCAACAACGCAGAAAAATCTGTTATGATAAAATGTACAGGGATGCAGGCACAACTAAGAAGAAATATTTGTGTGCAATTGGTCTATATAAAGAGTGGGTCAATCTAAACTCTAAATATCAATCAATTGGTAGTTTGCCAGGGAAAGCGTGAGTGGTGTGTTTTTACTTACTGTACAGGATGGAATAAAAGTGTCTACTTTTTTGTACCGTGCGAGGAAAAATTATTGGCATCAAAGGGGGCTTGGATGAAAAAACGTAGGGCTTGGTTTAGATCACAATGATATGGGGACGACATATCTAACCAAATCTAGGTTAAAATTTTGTCAAATTCATATTATGACATGATATGCCGAACTAATGAGTAATAAAATAAGTAGACAAATACAAATTTATTTTTGTTGTTTACAAAATTAACAAAGTAAAAATATACAGAAAGAAAAAGAAAAATAATTACATAAATTGCTGAAATTGGCCACCGCCAATCATAGACAATTTACCTTTAGATACCTACAGCTTATCTCCTGCGCAAACAAAAGTTACGTTTTATGGGTGAAAAAATACGTCCGAGCGCATGACTCGTCGGTCAGCTGTCTTCATTCGGGGAACCTTCGTGCATGCGCACAAACCTCGTGTTATCGGCCGTCCTACTTTATCGACAATAATCAAAGCGCTCAAGAATACTCTCCAAAACCGGCTCGGCCGCCATTTTTGTTGTTGTGTTTTAAGGTTTCTCTTCTCTGCGGATTCCTTGTAGTTTTCTAAAGTTTTCAGGTATCGGATCGGCTATCGTGGATTGTGGGACTGGTGTTTAATATTTATGGATTTCTGGTTTTTGTGTAGTTTAGTTAGTGAATTGTGTTTGTGTTTTTAGTGACTCGGATTGTAATATAAACAATGACTAGTACTATAGTTGCAGCCGTTGTATAATTGTATTATGCCCAAATAGGGGTAAAATAAACCCTCTATGGTGGCATATGCGAGCAAGAATTTAAATTTTAAAGCCCGGACCTGTCTATTTTCCCATTCGTCAAACGATAATGTTGCAGTGCGCATGTCTAATAGTTCCCAGTTTTGTTTACATGCGCGAGGCCATAAAACTGCCACATTCGTGATTATTGTTTGTTTATCTAAAGGTAAATTGTCTATGCCGCCAATAGGTTTTCCGCTAAAAAAATGCCAGGTCTAATAAATCATTTCTTTCCAATAAATTTTGGGTAAACCATTGAGAGTAATTCCTGCGTCTTTGAAAATCTGCGGCTTGTATTTCTTGGAATACTTGCACTTTATAAGGAAATCAATTTAGCTGCTTCTTAAGAATAGTCTTGCATGTTCCATAAGATCTTCCCACTTCTTGGGACAGGCGTCACAATTTGTTGGCGTATTTTGCATTATTTCACGAACGTTTGCAACAAGTTCTTCTGTTCTTATAGATGGTCTTCCTGCTCCGTTTTTGTGTTGTATAGAACCTGTTTCCCTAAACACAGCCACGGTTCTATTCAGGCAATGATGAAAATTTCCAGGAATGAAAGCAACGTTAGGAAAATGTTCGTGAAAATCGTCCATACACAAACCCGGATTGTATTGCCACTCACCATTTACTCTAACCCCGTTTCGAAAATACGCTTCAACCATGAATGTTTTGTGCTGTTCCGTAAAGCCCATTGTGAAAATTATTCAAGAAATTGCACGTTATTAGGGCATATGTTTACGACTCGAAAGCAGCAAAATCGTTTTGTCCTTAGACGCGTGTTCTAAACTTAAACCAGATGATGTTGGAAAGTATAATGAACAACAAATATTTCTTTAAATTAGCTGGAAACCCTTTTTTACTTTCCCTCGTATGAAAATAACATTATGTATATTTCGTTTACTCTAACCTATCGTCTATCGTCATTGCAGTATATTATCTATGTTTCAGGCTCCACAGCGCCAAGGGTTTGCAATTTACCATAACCTCTGGCACGAAGGAATTCAGTTTCAGTTTATTTATTTTCCAAACCAACCTACGCGTTGTTTTTTTCTGCCTTTTTCATTTTGAAGGTGAACGGTGCCAATAAAACTATTTTTAATTGGATTCGCAGACGATAAATTCGGCTTCTGGACAGAAGTAAATACATCAAGGCGAGCGCTGATTATTGTTTTATATTATAATTATTTTGCTAATAACTTTAGTGGGCGATAAATAGAATTGTAATTGTAAGCATTTTATAGTGTGAAAATTTAGGCTGATTGTTGTTGTGAAAACTTTTTTTCAATTCTTTGAATAATTACTGCAGCAGCAACAGATTGGTGTTTAAATACGGGTGGCATATTTCATAATCAACTATTTACGTCAGTAGTGCAACGTATCCTGGCTATATTTGTTATACGTAAATAGATATAAGATTGACCCTAGAACACTGCCTTGCGGCACACCTTTTTTGACTTTTAATTTTGGGTATACATCTTCTCTTTTAACATTAAAGACGTCTACCATCAGTGAGGTAACAAACAACCCCGCACCGCGGGGGGAGGGGGGGGGGGGGGCTAGCCAGGGGGGCCCACATAGACGGCCCCTTCAAAATTTGCTGCCAGCTTTGCTTTGAAAGCGCGGAATTTACAAACGATGTACCATAAATAAAGACTTGTCCATTGACTTTCCTAGTCAAATTTAAAGCATCAGAAAGGGACTTGGAGAGAGTAGGTATTTCAAAATTAAAAACAGTGTATGAACTTGCGGATCATTTATTAATAAAAAAATCAGTGTGTTCTTCATATTTTCCAGATGTATCTAGCGCATTGATGTTATTTCTAACTTTACCAGTTAGTGTGGCATAAGCGGAACGATCTTTTTCCAAACTTAAAATAATAAAAACTCATTTACGTAACACCATGGGACAACAACTCCTTTCGGATTTATCCCTAATCAGTATCGAACACGATTTTGTTAAAACATTAAATATCGACGAAATTATAAACGATTTTGCAAAAAAAAACTCTCGACGATCTGGTCGTTTTGTACAGGGTGTTTCATTAAGGTCGAAGAGCGGCCATATCTCGGAAACTACTGGGCATAGAAACTCAGGAAAAGAAAAATGATAATTAAAGTGGCCATGAGAAAATTCTGGAAATATTTTGCAAGTTCCGCATTTTGCCGCAAGAGGGCGTAATTGAAAAGTAAATTTTTAAATTTTACATAACTCCGAAAATTCCACATTAAGGTATATGTTTGATAACACCATTTTAAAGCTTGGACAATTATGCATCATTTTGGTCCTATGCTCATTGGCGTACCGACTTTAATAAGAATGGGGGAAGCTGTTGAAAGTGTAATCATTTAAATCGCTGTAACTTATAAACGACTTATCCGATTTTAGCAAACTAAAGACTGTTTGGAAGAGAAATGTATGCACTTTGACCAGTCGTATTTAGTTGTCCATAATAGTTCTCAAAAAAAATGCTAGAGGGCGCAATTTGCAATAACAATACATTTTTTGATTTTCCTCCGAAAAAATAAATCATACGGTATAATTATGATACCATAATCGAGAAGGAGATGAAATTTGCTAGAAAGAATATTAAAACCGCAGCTCGATATCTCCGTTTCAGATTTATTGCCAAAACAATAATTTTTAAGACAAATTGCGCCCTCTAGCAATTTTATTAGAAACTATCTTGTACATTGGATACGACAATTAAAGGTACTTACCTTTCTTTTCCAAACAAGCTTAAATTTAGTAAAATTGGTTAAGTCGTTTAGAAGTTACAGCGATTTTAATGTTTACAGTTTCACTTGATAAGAGTGGGAGAAGCTATTGAAAGTTTAAACATTAAAATCGCTGTAACTTCTAAACGACTTATCCGATTTTACTAAATTAAAGCTTGTTTGGAAGAACCTTCAATAGTCGTATCTAATGGGTACAAGATAGTTTCTAATAAAATTGCTAGAGGGCGCAATTTGTCTTAAAAATTATTGTTTTGGCAATAACTCTGAAACGAACGGAGATATCGAGCTGCGGTTTTCATAATTATACCGTATGATTTATTTTTTCGGAGGAAAATCAAAAAATGTATTGTTATTGCAAATTGCGCCCTCTAGCATTTTTTTTGAGAACTATTATGGACAACTAAATACGATTGGTCAAAGTGCATACATTTTTCTTCCAAACAGTCTTTAGTTTGCTAAAATCGGATAAGTCGTTTATAAGTTACAGCGATTTAAATGCTTACACATTCAACAGCTTCCCCCACTCTTATTAAAGTCGGTACGCCAATGAGCATAAGACCAAAATGATGCATAATTGTCCAAGCTTTAAAATGGTGTTATCAAACATACACCTTAATGTGGAATTTTCGGAGTTATGTAAAATTTAAAAATTTACTTTTCAATTACGCCCTCTTGCGGCAAAATGCGGAACTTGAAAATTATTTCCAGAATTTTCTCATGGCCACTTTAATTATCATTTTTCTTTTCCTGAGTTTCTATGCCCAGTAGTTTCCGAGATATGGCCGCTCTTCGACCTTAATGAAACACCCTGTATAAACCTTGCATAGTACTTAGTGACATAATGTTTGTGCAGACTTTTTGAGTGTTCATGTGTTTTACTGTTTTCTGTCTTTTGGATTCTATAGGGCTCGACCACTGCTACCCTCGTTACTACCATACATGGTAAGCAACATTATAAGTTGTGTTTTAAGTTTGCTGGAATATTACGTATAATGACTTAAAAACTATACCTATGTTATGTCTACCAGTCTACCTAGATTATAAAATAAATTCGAATTGTTTGCTGAAAATAAGAATCAATCATCATTTTCCATTCTTTATAGAGAGGGAGCCTCTAAAAACGTTTGCGGGGGGGGGGGGGGCACAAGTTTTAAAAAACCTGTTTATTATTGAAAAAAACTTATAAATGAAAATTTGTCATAATTATTTGCATTTTTATATATTTTTTTATTTTTCTAATATTTCAAATTTTACTGTATTATATATTATTGTTATTGTTTACTAAATGTGTTGCCGATAAAGATTTCAAATTTTTAGACGATAAAATAAATATTGACTTTAACTATTTACAATATATCAGCTTTGCTTTGGCGTAAATCACTTTGTTCAACATTGACTATTTTGTCATTATTATCATTGAATTATCGAATAAATTTATAGGTACTAACTTTGTAAACCTCATTAAAGAAAGAGGAAAACTAAAAATTTACCTGTGCTAAAAACATATATCAAAGATACGCATGCATATTTTTGCATTTTCGCTGCTAATAAAAATCTCAAGAACTAGTTTTAATACACAAAAATTCACTAACCATGAAATATGAATTTCTCCCGAAATATCTTGGCATTGGAATAATTATGACACAGCAGTGTTTATATTTTGAGAAAATCATTTACAACTACGAACAACCACATTTTTTCGGACTTTGTTATAAATCCTTGGTATATCGTCAATTTTAAAGGAGTTGCTCTACACAGGGTGTCCGGAAATGAGGAGCAGAAAGTTTAGGGGATAATTCTAGACCGAAAATAAATGCTATCTCTTCCTATAACATTTTTTATTTGCAGTTTTAAAATACATATGTTACTAGAACAATAAATTAAATATTCAAATTAAAGGTTCAAACTGACGTCCTTCCTTTTCAATGCATAAATTAGTTCTTCTTAAAAAATTACGACGAACTCCATGGAATATTCCTTCCTTTGCTATGCAATGTTTAAGGTTGAAAATAAATTAAAATGGTTTCGTATTCATCACATGCAAGCAATGTTATTTTAGCGTTTTTCTCGAAAACGGTTCGATTTATCGAAACAAAAGTAGTTTACCTTTTTTATGTCAAAAGGTTAGAAGAATAAAAATATTCAGTCAAAATGCGCACACAGTGTAGGCAAAAAGTTGGGACCATTCAAATTAAAGTATAGAGTCCTATGTGGCGCTCTCTACAAAATGCGAAAAAAACGGTGGGCAAATTTGTATTCCTCATCCCAAAAAAGCCCGATATACGAAATTTTGTCAAAATATTATGAGCGTGGCAAAAGGAATTGCAAAAAAACTGCAAATAAAATTTAACTTAAACACTCCGCTAAATCAATTTTCGAAAAAATGTTATAGGAAGAGATAGCATTTATTTTTTATCTAGAATTATCCTCTAAATTTTTTGCTCATAATTTCCGGACACCCTGTATAAGCTAGTTAAAATCATTTATATTATTTGACAAACAAAATTGGTTCGTTTAGGCCGTGCTTATAGTTACCAATTAAAATATTAATTCATTTTTCTGTCAAATGATAGGCCTTGTTATTGACATAGCTTTACTTAACTTGACAATTCGATCTCTCAATTTATCTAGTCTAGTAAGTTTCGTTGCCAATCAGGTTTGTCAATTTAAATTGCAAAATTTAAAGGACAATTTTATCAATCTAATTTTTTTCACCTTGTTTAAAACACTGTTTATTTAACGTTAACACGGGCAAACATGAACTTTACGCACCTATTTACTGTTAAAATGCACCCTGTTTTTCAACTAGACACCTAAACCTAAAAATACACAAATCGAGCGGGTTTTCGAAGCTTGAGCGCTTTACTAGACGCAACGGATTCGCATCCACATCTCTAAATTTAAATTCGTTCTCGTACTTGACGGTTCTGTTACAATCGTCGATAAATTGCTAATTGAAGTTATTTTGGGATTAATCGAATATTATACCGAGTACGTCGAAAAAACTGATCCTAGGTTTGTTTCAAATTATGTAATTATTTACAGACGCGTATATTAAGGGCTGCCAAACAAGTTTATGATAAAACCAGAATTGAGAACGCTCGTAAAAAGCTAGAGAAACCAATTTCATATTTTATTTTATTTTTTTATATCCTGAAAATGTAACTTCGTTAAGTGAAGAAGAATTATACGTGAAAGCGCGGAATTTACGAACGATATACCATAAAGACTGGTCCATTGACTTTCCCAGTCAAATTTTAAGCCGCAGAAAAGGACTTGGAGATAGTATTTTAAAATTAATAACAGTGTATGAGCTTGCGGATCATTTATTAATAAAAAATAAGTGTGTTCTTCAAATATTCCAGATGTATCTAGTGCAGTGATGTGATGTTATTTCTAACTTTACCAGTTGGTGTGGCATCAGCGGAACGATCTTTTTTCAAACTTAAAATAGTAAAAACCCATTTACGTAACACCATGGGACAACAACGCCTTTCGGATTTATCCTTAATCAGTATCGAACACGAGAATATTACTCATAATGACTGTAAATACTGCCTTTATTGTCAAAGATAATTGAGAGGCTTGTTAAGGAGAGAATGATGAAATTTATAAAGCGTATAACAATATGTTGAGTGGTTGTCAGTATGGGTTTCAGGAGACTAAATGTAAGGGAATGCAATTTTTGATTTTTTGAGGCAGCTTTATATAGATCTTAATGGGGGTGATATGGCCGCGGCAGTGTTCAGTGATTTTTCCAAGGCCTTTGATTGTGTCAATCATGGAATACTGCTTGTTGGTTAAGTCATATCTTATAATTAGGAATCATGTTGTATGAACTAGAAACGGACGGACGGACGTTTGACATTCATCACGGAATTCTTCAGTGTTCAGTACTTGACCCACTTCTCTTTCTTCTGTATATTAATGACATGGCTGCCCTTGATATATAGGGCATTTTTTTACAATTTTTGCAGATAATACAACTATCTTATGGTCCCATAGAGTAGCGAGTGTGTTAATGAACATTGTTTCTGAAAAGGAAAGAAAAACAAAGTATTCCTCCACAAAATTTAATAGAATAAAAAAACTCTAGTTTAAAGGTATCTAGTGAATAGTATAAGTCCATACATTAAGGTTCTAATTTTCTCTTTTGCTAACACCATCAGTATAAAATAAATTTCTGTCTCCTGATGATGAACGTTTCTACGTTCGAAACATGTAGAGACCTTTAAACTAGAGTTTTTTATTCTATTAAATTTTGTGGAGGAAGACTTTGTGTTTTTCTTTCCTTTTCATATTTTCAACTCCACTTTGATGATGGACTATTTCTTCAAACATTGTTTCTGTTAAAAAAGTGAAGGTGTGGTGTAATTCTTCTATTAATCGACGAAGTTAAAGTTTGAGAATCACATTGATGTCCTTAACATCGCTAAGGGTTGCTATGCAGTTAGAGTTGTGTCTAGTGAGCTGGGTAGATCAGTGACTAGATCTGCTTACTTTTCCCTAATCGAGAGCCACCTTAGATATGGTATTCCATTTTTGGGGATTTTGTAGCCAATCAAATCACTTTAATTCAAGTTTCATACTAGCAACGAGCAAACCAGGCTAGGATAACTTAAATGGTGAAGGTCGTCCCCTGTTCTTTTAATTTAGCCCCCGGTCGCTAGTGGCGCTATTGTAGGAATTTTGTTTTATAAGGTTGTTCCTCTCCTAACGTTGGTAGGAACAGAATATTCATTTAGAATGAGCATGGCCAACATTCTGTGCCTCTCTCTCTCTCTGTACCTGCATAATATGTGCGAGAAAGATAAAAATATGGCTTGTTGTGACAGATCCTAAAGTCTTACCTGGACTGGTGAAAGATTGTCATTGTCATTTTATGATTGATTTGTAAAATATATAAAAAATAAAGTTATTATCAAATAATTATTCATATATAATTTATAAACTTAACATGGCGCAGTCGGTAGTTTGAGAATCGTAAATAGGTAAATATTTAATATGTCGCGACCAAAGAAATCGGGAAGAAAAACCAAGGCAATTAACAAAAGCGTGAAACCTCCTGAAGACTTTATTATTGTCGCCCAACGATTGGAAAGTACAGCGAAAGCTATTAAAGATATAGAAAGAAACTTTTCTTCACAACTTAATGAACTACAAGCTACAATAACTAGTTTATTAAATAAAAACTTTGAAAATAACACGGAATTGTTAGAAAAATCTACAGAAAATAACAATATAATAATGCATGTAAGCTGTTTTTTTTATGTAAACCATATTTATGTAAATATCTAATATTAATAAATCTTGTCGCCATATCATTGTTATAATTTCCTTTCGTTCTCCCAAATTATTTTAACTTGAATCAGATGTTTCACGCTTCAAACTTTTCCGTTAAGTTGGAAGCGCGAAAATTTGAATTCAAAGTAATAATAAAATTTAAATTTTTATGCTTGGCGCCTACCCCCACCACGACTATATTTAGTTTCGCCCCCGGTTGCATGTGGCGCTATCAGGGAACCAATTTAGTATGTTAAGTTGCCTATCTATCCTTGAGAGCGCGCAACTCGCTTGTCTATGGAGCAAACCCAATTGTTTACATTTTTACCTGATCCATCATCATTCCGTGCACAAAATATATAGAGGTATATTTTGTGATTCCGTGCTTTCTGTCCATTTTATTGCTCCATAGCCAGATTTAAATATTTGTCGAAAATACCTTGAAAAATCCCCCAAAAAATATGCTAGTTTGGCAATACCAATAACTTTAGCAGCTGCTTTAATAAAAGAATAATCCCTCGTTCAGCAACAATTACTACTTTGCAAGACGTCAATATCAACCCCTGCATTTTCAAATTCAACTGTCAAAAAAAGTCAATTTGACGGATTATACCTACAAGACAGTTTTAACTTAAATCGATCGCATGTTGATTTCATTGCAGGCCGTTATACTTCTGGTTTTTTTCTTTCCAGACCAGACATCGAATTATTCAGATAAAGATGAGGAACTATGGAGGGTGGCTAAAAAAGAATTCGCCAGGAGAACTCGAGAATATCTTCGAGCTAACCCGATCAGCGACGAGCTGCGTTCGTTTATCGAAGAAGTGAAATCGAAAAGAAGAAAAAGGCAAGATCATAGCAATATGTATGCGATAAAAGATGGGGAGGTGGTTCCTCTCGAGAAGCTTGAAGAAAGCTTAAAAGCAGAGGCCAATAACTTGGGGACGAATTTTACCGTCGTTCCCCTTATTATACCTATTCCTCTGGAAAATACGATTACTCTTAAGTACGTGTTCGTTTAAGTACACAAAAAAAACGGTTTTAAATTTATAGGAATGGAAAAACTGTTTTTCTCTAACATTCACGGTTTAAACTCTATCGCCGGTCAAAGGGGGTAAATGTAAAGCAGCAAATAGTTCCGCAGCTCCAAGATGACTAAAAATACTTTAATATTTTAGGGATAGTACAGCAACTAAATACGACATGTCGGATAATCAATACGAAAGTTCGAATCGACCAATCCTGGGTCGTGGACAAGCATTGGAAATGACACAACAAAAAAAGGGAGAACAAGTCGAGGCAGAAAGTGGAAACTCGAAAACCGACGAGACGGTAGCTGAAAACCTTATCGAGGATAAATTGAAGTCCACAAGCGAATCTACGGAACTCGGTAGAGTGCTAGAGGATGTCCAGAAGTTGATTAAGTCTCAGAAGAAGGGGAAGTCCTCTAGCAAAGATGGTAAATTCACGGGTTATTTTTACAAATTTCGCTAATAATGTAAACACCGATATCAATTAAACAAACCTAAAAATATTTTAGTAGTAACAATCGCCCAATTTCTGTTGTACCCACATTTTCAAAGATTTTTGAAAAAAATTTAAATAATAGAATAGTAAATTTTTTAGAAGAAAAAAAATACTCTCCTTTTCCATATGGTTTTCGTAAATTTAGAGATACAGAAGTTGCAGCTGCAGATATTATCAAAGATATTCAACAAAACGTCGATAGCAACCCAAAATGCTGCCTACTGTCCCTAGATTTATGTAAAACATTATTTGATACAGTTAATCACAACATTTTACTTAAATGCGTATACAATATTGGAATTCGGGGAAATATCTATTTATTGTTAAAAAATTACTTAAGTACCTAATAGAAAGCAGTTTGTTCAAATTGAAAATGTTAAAAGTTCACAAAAAACATAACTTGTGGTGTTCCGCAAGGATCAACCTTAGGATCTACTTTTTTTTTTAATCTACATTAATTCTATAGCAAAATTTAATTTAAAAGGTAAAATAAAATTGTTTGCCAATGATACTACTATTGTATACTTCATGAAGACTATTCTCAAATTCATAATTACATTAACCACGAACTAAATATAATATGTAAATGGCTTGAAATTAATAAATTATCATTAAATTTTAATTAAGCATCTTTTATGTTTATAAGTAGGTAAATCAAAATTAGAAAATAATAATATTTCTTTACTGTCTTTCAATAATCATTTAATTAAATATAGTACCTAATACAATTAAATTTTTAGGTTTATATATTGATGAAAATTTAAGTTGGAAAAAACATATTAAATATTTAAGTAGTTACATCTCGCCAATAATTGGCAGTTTATTTAAAGCTAAAAATTATATATCGTTAAAATATTTTAAAAAATATATATTATTTTTTGGTTTATTCAAAATTACAGTATATGATTTCAATTTGGGGATCAGCGAATTTAATTACAATTCAGCCATTAAAAAAACTACAAAACAAAATAATTAAATGCATACATAAACTTCCTTTTTTGGAACCAACTATAAATTTGTATGAACCAAATAGATATTTAAATTTAGAGAAGCTTTATAAATTAAAAATATGCATTATAATACACTCTATTCTTATTAAAGAAACCAAATCGAATATAATATTTCCTTTGAACAACATTATTCACATCACGAGACAAAATCATCATATTCAAACACCAATGGTAAAGAGTAACGTTTGGTCAAAAATCAATATTATATAAAGGAATCACAATTTACAACAGTTTGCCGAAAAAAATTAAGAAATATCAAAATTATGGACTTTTAAAAAACACTAAAAAAATATTTTTTAAAACTTTAACTTTTTATAACCTATATATTATTTTTTTTTTGGAAATGGTTATTATATATATATTTTTTTTTATAATTTCGATGGAGTTATTAATAGTTACCCAACATGGTTTTTATTATTTGTACTAGTATTTATATATTGTATCTATATTTGGTGTTATATTCTCTGCAATAAACTTTTTTAAGTTGGTTGAGAATAATAAATAAAAAATTGAAATTGAAACCTTGGAACATTTTTTTACGAAAAAAAAAATATTTTTAGGTGCCCTATGTAATGTAACGGGCTACTGGGACAGTGACGTAGGAGGTATGACATTCAATATAAAGAAAACGAATAGCGGCTCCGAAATCCTGATGATACCAAGGGAACCCCCAAGTGAGGAGGGTTTCATCCCACAGGGGAAGTGGAATGTCACATCTAGAATACCGTTTACACAATCGGCGCAGGTCGTTGTGACGCTTACCGCCAATAAAGGAAGAAGAGTTGCCATTTTCTTAGGTAAGATTTTTTTGGGGTTCTGACTTACTTCCTTAAGGGCGAATGAGTGATATTATTGATAATGTTTGTTGCCAATCCGATATTACATTAGATGATATAATGATCGAACTGTCAATTTGTGTTGACAAATTCCCAACGGGACTACGTATATCTACATTCCTTTAGCAAACTGTTTTAAGGTTATATGAAGTTTTTTTGATTACGCGAAGACATATAATAATAATTATAAGTTTATTTAAAATTTAATAATACAATAAATATGTTTAAATTTGACTGATAATGCGAATCACGTGACTACTATTTTTTTGCTTAATTTTCATCTCCATTAAAGCAGAACTTGATGCCAAAGTCAAATTTCGAATAAAGTTATTAATTTAAAAAAAATCCCATATGATGCGGACTTTACTGGTCACACTGTATATTGGTCACGTTCAGAAAAAGTTTCTTACAGTAGTTGATTTACAGGGGATAAACGTCTCTATATAAGTACAGTATTCTACAGATAGGGTTAAGAAGAGGACAAATGAACCAATTTTTTAAAGATACGTAACTTTAAACTGAGCTTGTTAGGGGCAAATCTTGTTTTAGTATGTAAAATCATAAATCATAAATATGCATTAAAAATCAAGTTTTAAAGTAAAAATGTTAATTTATAGTATAAACGCAGCTTTTTTGAAGAAATATATTACCTATAATAAAATTATTAATTTATAATTTTTAAGCAAAAAATATTACTTAAGTACCTATATAAATTATTCAGAACAATATTAATTAATTAAAGCATTTTTAAAAATATGTTCAAATTGTCTGTTTTTAATATCCATGTTTTTATTTCGATTTTTTTAATGAAATCAATTTTTTAATTTTTGTTGGTAAATAATCGTTTAAATAAAATCATAAATATTTTAAATTTTTTTGTCCTATGGACTTATTTATTTTAGGTTTTATGGTTATTTTATTTTTATGACGTGTATTATGATTATGGTTTTTAAATTGTATGAGGTTTTTATTTTTAAATATATATATTAAGACGTTATAAATGTAAAGTTGTCTTATGTTCAACTTTTTTGTTTCTGAATATAATTCTTTTGAAGGATAAAGATAATCTTTATTGAATATAACTTTTAGAAACCTTTTTTGTAATATTCCTAATTTTTTAACTTAAGTTCTATTTATTCCTCCCCAACCTAAAATTTCGTAATTTAAATGAGTTTTAACTAACGCGTAATATAATATTTCCATGTCTTACATTTAAACATTTTTTAATGTTTTTAAAAATCGGTAGTAAACTTCTTACTTTTTTAATTAAGTATTGTATGTTAAAATTCCAATTTAATTTATTGTCAAAAATATTTCCTAAATATTTTATTTTATTAACTTTTTTATTAAAATTTGAATATCTTCATTTATTTGAATACCATTCAATTAATTATATTACTATTTGTGGTAGGTTATTAAGGTTTAAAGTAAAAGGAATATAATTTGTTTTATTAAAATTAATTGTTAACAAATTGTTATCAAACCAATTTTTTATAATTTTAAAATATTTTTTATTTTTATTATTTAAGTTTTCCCAATTTGTATCGGTATAAAAAATTGTAGTTTCATCTGCAAAACTATGAATTTGTCCATCGCAATTTATACTAAATAAGTCGTTAATATAAATATTAAAAAATAATGGTCCTAAAATTGTTCCTTGAGGAACACCATACTTAAATAAGTACCTTTGGATAGCTTTTTCTTTATCTATTTGAACATAAGTTGGTCTATTTTCCAGATAATTTTTAATTAATTCTAATTGCTTTCCTCTGAATCCAATATTTTCAAACTTTTTTAACAGTAAATTATGGATAACTGTATCATACTTAATATGTTTGAATATCTTTCAGGAGAATGTAGGATTTGCGATGGTAGTGAAACTATTACTGGTGACTGGTTAATTGGAAGAACATCTTCCGGATGTAAAGATCAAAAAGCTTCTCATTCTTTTATGTCTGACGTGTTTAGAAAAAACAACGTTGAAACGCTCAGGGAAGCCCACATGAAGAAAATATCTAATTTAACTACTACTACCACTACTATCGCAGAACCCATCAATAGTTCAGGGACTTAGGATTAAAAATGATTTTTTTACAAAATATCTACAATATATTACAATAAATAAGCTTTATTTATATGATAATAGTTATTTAATTATTTAAGTATTTTAAGAACAAGATTTTTCACACATCTTAATCTAAATGTCATAAAAATGCTCCGTGAGAGTTATTAACATTATGTGGTGCTTTTATTATAAAGAATCAGAACCGTATTTTTGAATTTCGCTAATTTTAGAATAACATGTTTCTAAATAACCCTGAATTACTAAATAAATCATCTCAAAACATTCACAAAATAATAGGAAAGTAAATTACATAAAGCTATCATAGTCCGTGTTTATTTGCACATTAACTTCTTAACATCTACATGCGTCATTCGTTATCACTATCATCCCTCTTTCTTCTTAAAACGGCCAGTGCTGCCCTGTACCGAATCATCCCAACAGAGTTTCCCAAAATACACTGGTAAACGCCCGCGTCCAAAATCTTAGCCTTTCTAATGCCCATTCTAAACTCTGTCCCGTTGTGTGAGGTAATCAACTTGTTCCGGTCCTTTTTGTCCTCGGGATCTATGACTGTTCCTTCCCAGGTCCAAGTGGCTTCGGGGAGGGGATTGCCGAACGATCTCACCGAGTATGTTACGTCGGAGCCTTCCTTGATCACCATGTCAGGCATGTTGACTTCGAGCAGGACCGGTTTGGCTAAAAAGCATTGTCATTGTACAATATATAATAATTATTTGTTGGGATAATTGCAACCGTTTTATGAACACTATTAAACTTACTTAAAACATTTATCGAACATTTGCTTCTCGTCGCTCCAAACTTATTCGTGACTTCAATTTCATACTCTCCTCTTTCAGCGTAGCAAATCTCATTGATAACACAAATAATCTTATATTTTTTCTTGCCGTACGTTTCGAGGCCGATCTGTATACGTTCGTCCGTATCCAGTTCTTGATTGTTTCGGAACCATTTGAATGTCGGTGATGGGTAACCGCGCACCACTATTTCTAGGGTGAGGGTTAGGCCCTCGTCTATTGTTTGATCGTTTAGCGTTACTATTATCCTTGGGGAACCTAAAAGACAATTCAGTTTAATATACTTATTAATTTTTAATGGAATATATAGGTACACTTACAGTTTACAGTAAGTGTAGCACCAGCCTGGGCTTCTCCACACTCGTTACTAATTTTACAACTATATTCCCCTGATAAATCGGTGGTAGGTTCATTAACGATCAATTTTACAGTGTCATTTGTCTGAATTCTCGTGAAATCTTGTATTTTCTCCAACAGTTCATCTCCATCGAGATACCTACAATAATAGATCATATAAATACTCCTTCTATGTGTGTTTTGTGTGTAAGTTTGTTAGATTGGCCCATGCGACAGCGTGTTGGTTATGTTACCAACTCAGCCAACCCCCTCTGTAGGCTGGTATTACAGACTACAGAGTCGTTAAAAGAAAACTACTATAAAAAGCCTTACCACTTTACTAACGGTCTAGGAAACGCTTCTAACTTCACACCAAACTCCACAGTATGAATTATATGAAACACATCTTGCTCAAGCACCTCCGCATTATCGAAGTTTTCAAGTATAGTAGGGGCCTTTTTAACGTCAATTCTTACACTATCCTCGACCAATCCATGGACATTCTCCGCCATGAACTTATATACACCCGAATCCTGTATTACAATTTTTTTAATTTTTAAAATGTAGAATCCATCGTCGTCATCTATGATCACGCGTTTCGAAGATACCAACTGAGAATCGTTTTTGAACCATCTTATGGTAGCCTTGGGTTCCGATTGGATTTTGGCTTTCAGTATGACGGTTTCTGCTTGATGGACTTGTAGGTTTGGGCCTAGTTTATGGAGGAGTTTGGGTCGACAGTAGACGTAGACACCCCAGAATTGGGAAACTTGAGATAGCAGGTTTGTCGCTACCATTGAATAGACACCTAAAAGTATGTATTTTGTAGTTCCTACCTACTGTTGTAAATAATATGATATTTACAACGCCATGTCTGGCATTTCAGTAGAAAGTATAAGTACCCCATATTTGCTGTAAAATAGTTATCATGGACATACTACCTTCCTTGTATCATGTATCAATTATTACCTACCTGTATCTTTAAGAGTTGTATTATTTATATTCAACGTGTACTGGGGATAATTCTCAATAACTTTGATGTGTTCATTTTGACTAATATCTCTTCCATCTTTTAAAAATCGCATCTCTGGCTTGGGAATACCATCTACTTCAGCAGGTATAATGAGAACTTGATCTACCTCTATTGATACGTCCTCAGTTGTGGTTTTTATTTCTGGATATGTATGCCCTAGAAGAAAAACATTTCGTAATAGCTAATTTTGAAAGGAACAAATTTGGTATAGGTTAGTTTTGATCTGTGAAGAACAAAATTCCAAACTTACTACCTGTCAAAAAAATGATATTGTGATAATCACTTACTTATAACTGTCAAGTTGATATCTACAGAAGCAAACCCTATTTCATTTTCGGCCATGATGGTATAAACGCCGGCATCTTTAAAATGGACATCCTTAATTACCAAGAGAAGAATGTGCTCCTCATTTTCATGGTAAATCCTAGAAAAAGACATAAATATCTTACGATAATTATGTATCATCATTCCATAAGACTACGAATTATTAGGCTACACCATCAAGTATGAAAAATAATATACAGTTATGGAAATGCGTTTTGTCTGCCCATATCTTAGTAGTAAGCGCACAGCGAAAAAACTTTTGCATATACTATAATAATGGGAAATAAAATTGGCTTTTTTGGGTTTTACAAATATCTTAAAATTCAAAGGTTGCAAGCTACGATATTACAATTATTAAGGTACTTACTTATATTTAGCACTGGGTTTAATCGGTACATCATTAAAGCTACATCTCATATCGGGCCTTGGATATCCGCTGATTTGGACTTGAAGCATCGCCTGGTCACCTTCATTACAAATAATTTCGGTTTTTTCCACTATAAGGGAAGGTTTCCAGTGTCTAAACTAAATACAAGTTTTTTTTTGTAATTTGATAATAATAAGTTTATTTAAAATTTAATAATATAATGTTTATGTTGTCTTCTATAAACGTATTCTTCAATCCCCTGAAGCTGAGCTTGTTAGGGGCAAATCTTATTTTTTTTAGTATGTAAAATCATAAATCCATTAAAAATCAAGTTTTAAAGTAAAAATGCTAATTTATATTATAAACGCAGTTTTTTTTTGAAGAAATATATTACCTATAATAAAATTATTAATTTTTAATTTTTAAGTAAAAAATATTACTTATATACATTATTTAGAACAATATTAATTAATTAAAGCATTTCTAAAAATATTTTCAAATTGTCTGTTTTTAATACCCATGTTTTTATTTCGACTTAAAATTTTTTTAATGAAATCAATTTTTTAATTTTTGTTGGTAAATAATCGTTTAAATAAAAACATAAATATTTGAAATTATTTTGTCCTATGGACTTATTTATTTTAGGTTTTATGGTTATTTCATTTTTATGACGTGTATTATGATTATGGTTTTTAAATTGTATGAGGTTTTTATTTTTAAATATATATATATTATGTTATAAATGTAAAGTTGTCCTATGTTCAACTTTTTTGTTTCTGAATATAATTCGTTTAAAGGATAAAGATAATCTTTATTGAATATAATTTTTAGAAACCTTTTTTGTAATATTTCTAATTTTTTAACTAAAGTTCTATTTATTCCTCCCCAACCTAAAATTCCGTAATTTAAATTAGTTTTAACTAACGCGTAATATAATATTTCCATATATCTTACATTTAAAAAATTTTTAATGTTTTTAAAAATCGGAAGTAAACTTCTTAATTTTTTAATTAAGTAGGTAGGTATTCTAGTGAAAATTCCAATTTAATTTACTGTCAAAAATAATTCCTAAATATTTTATTTTATTAACTTTAAAAATTTGAATGTCTTCATTTATTTTAATAGTATTATCATATTTCGTGGTAGTTTATTTAGGTTTAAAGCAAAAGGAATATAATTTGTTTTATTAAAATTAATTGTTATCAAACCAATTTTTTATCATTTTAGAATCTTTTTTAATTTTATTATTTAAGTTGTCCCAATTTGTATCGGTATAAAAAATTGTAGTATCATCTGCAAAACTATGAATTAGTCCATCGCAATTTATACTAAATAAGTCGTTAATATAAATATTAAAAAATAATGGTCCTAAAATTGTTCCTTGAGGAACACCATACTTCAATACTTTTGGATGGCTTTTTTCTTTATCTATTTGAATATAAGTTGGTCTATTTTTAGATAATTTTTAATTAATTCTAATTGCTTTCCTCTGAATCCAATATTTTTAAACTTTTTTAACAGCAAATTATGGATACCTGTATCAAAGGCTTTTGCTAAATCTAGAAAAATACTCATACAAGATTTTTTATTATCTGGTGCATCATATATTTTGTTCTGTTATATAGAAAATAATAGCGTTTTGTGTTGATTTATTTTTTTGAAATCCAAACTGTTAATAGAAATTAGAAATTTTTCCAAATAATTTTCAATTCTTAATTTTAAAATTTTTTCGAATACTTTTGCTATCGAAGATATTAATGTTATTGGTCTATAATTACTAGTTTTACTAGGATCACCATTTTTAAAAATAGGTTTTTAATTAATCTTATTATCCAATTAACCCCTGAAGTTGTCACTCATTTAAATACAGTGTAATTGACGGTGAATAAAATCCGTTAAATATCTCGAAGTTGCTACTTATTTTTGGTGGAAGTAGCAACAAATGGTCATAAACGTACCATCCAACGTGAATCACCCTGTATAATAAGTAATTTCAATAACATCCCGTATTTTGCCTTATATTTCTAACACTTACAGGTTTTCTGGTTGCCATGGGACTCCTTTCCTCTCCTCCCTGTCGATGGGCTCGATCCACCTCCCCTTGGACTACCGCCCCAAAACTTAAAATCCCTCGAGTGGTTCTCGCGACGCTTGTCAAAGTCCCGTCGTCGTGGGGACTGACATGTTGAAAAACAAAAGCCACGGTATCCTCATCGTCGCCCATGAGTGCTTTAAAACCTTCGTCCGCGTTAAAAAGTTGGTCGCCATCTTTTTTCTTGACTGCGTCCTTTAGTATGTCTTCCGGCGAGATGTCTAATTTTGACATGATTTCTGGGCTACGGCATTAATAATAGTATATTGTTTAAGGAGCGCATATAATGTATGCCATAATAAAGGGGTGTGTTATAATCATCGGAGTATATTATGATTTATTATATGTGATTCAATCAATATTCAAATCGGTACTATATGCTTCATCTACACTGCAACCATTCGCTTATACGGGCCACCACCCACCACAGGCCACCAAATTCAATGAAGAAAACACCACCTCTTGCCTTATTTTGGTATTTTAAATCTCAGCTGACGTTAATTTTAGATTTATCATTGAATTCTAAACATTTTTGGTTATTTGTTAAAACATTTAAATTTGTTTTAAGGTGGTAGACAATAAAGTAATATCAAAAAAAATTGCCTTGTCGGACTTCCATTGTCTTTATTTTGTTACTTAACACAACGTTTCGCTTAGTTAGTATCTCTAACCGTTTTCAAGTGTATAAACCAAATTATAATTCTAAGGCTACTGTCTTAAATACTATCCGTGTGCAATAAGCTTGATGACTCCGCCTACGTGCTTATTGGAGTGTGAAGTTTGGGCTGTTGGTTTTCGACAAGAAGGGGCTTCCAGATATTGGGGATATCTAAACTTGGTTTACTAAATATACGGGTATTTTTGATTCATGAAAGCTGCTTCTGATCACTGTATATTATGTTGGTTCGTCCATACATGTTCCGCTATACCTGATCTCGAAGTTTCACCTCTTTGAGTATGTTTCAGATGTTCTTTAATTCGTACATATCTATATCTATACAGTGATGGGCTAAAATATAGAACAAATTCATTTAAAAATTGGGTATTAATTTTTTGAAAAAAGCTCGGACACGTCGATTATAATTCTTTCTTCCGGATTTTTTGCTTCAAAAAGAAATTATACCGGGTGTGTCAAAAAGTAGATGTAGCAAAATTTTTTTGTTTTTTAAATAGAACCCCCCTATTTTTACTTATTACCCTAATTCTACGTCAAATTCTGCGCATAATTCATGTAGCATACTCTATCCTTATCTCTAACGGTTTTAGAGAAAAATTACATTATAAAAAAAATTCTTTAAAAAAGGTACATGTACCTACTTAAAGGTAAACAGGTAAATTTAAATGAATTGTTGCTACGATAGCAAGTCATGTGTCAATCAAAAATTAGTTTAGGTATAATTTTGAAAAACGGTGATCATGGTGCATTTAAATGAAACACAAAGAATCGAAATTTTAATTTTAATTGGATGTGGAGACAAAACAAGAAGTCGAGAAGAAGTTTGTAACTTGTTTAACGCTAAGTATCCAGAACGGCCGATTACAAGATCTACAGTAAGTAAAATTGAGAAGAAATTCAGGGAAACAGGGAATGTAAAGGATCGTCTACGGCCAGGTCGTCCAAAAATTAGTGAAAACTCACAATTGAACATTTTGTTAGAGGTTGAAGATAATCCTCATAGTGCATCCACTGAAGTAGCCCTTAATAATGATGTTAGCCGACGATCTGTGTTGCGGGTATTGAAACAAGAAAAGTACCATCCGTACAAAATTAGGTTGCTGCACGAGCTAAACGAAGATGATCCCGACCGCCGACTACAGTTTTGTGAAACTATGATGGAAGTTTGCAACTTAAATCTATTTTTCCATCGCAACATACTTTTTAGCGATGAAGCCACGTTTTGTTTGAATGGTTTAGTAAACAGACAAAATTTTCTGTATTGGAGTACAAATAATCCCCGTTGGATGAGAGAACAGCACACGCAATACCCACAAAAAGTAAATGTTTGGGCAGGGATATTAAATGATAGAATTATTGGACCTTTTTTCTTCGATGGAAATCTTACAGGAGACAGGTATTTACAATTTCTTCAAAATGAATTAATTCCCACACTAGCAGCGGATTTTCCAAATCCGAATCAGCCTCATCTACCAGAAGCGTCTATTTGGTTTCAGCAGGATGGTGCTCCGCCTCATTTTGCTCGACAAGTACGAGAGTATTTGAATACTGTATTTCCCGAACGATGGATAGGTAAAAGAGGACCCATAGAATGGCCTGCAAGATCTCCCGATCTTACACCCATGAATTTCTTTCTTTGGGGTTATTTGAAATCAAAAGTGTATAAGGATAAACCACAAAATTTGGAAGACTTAAAATTTAAAATTAGATATGAAATTAGGCAAATTAATGAAAATACTGTAAATAATGTTTTAGAAGGGTTTTTAAGTAGATTGGCATATTGTCAAGAAGTTAATGGTTTGCATTTTCAACACTTAATAAACTAATTTTTTAACCTTTTTTTATAGAATTTTTTTTTATGATGTAATTTTTCTCTAAAACCGTTAGAGATAAGGTTAGAGTATGCTACATGAATTATGCGCAGAATTTGACGTAGAATTAGGGTAATAAGTAAAAATATTTAAAAAACAAAAAAATTTTGCTACATCTACTTTTTGACACACCCGGTATAATTTCTTTTTGAGGCAAAAAATCCTGAAGAAAGAATTATAATCGACGTGTCCGAGAGTTTTTTCAAAAAATGAATACCTGATTTTTAAATGAATTTGTTCCATATTTTAGCCCATCACTGTATAGATATAGATATGTACGAATTAAAGAACATCTGAAACATACTCAAAGAGGTGAAACTTTGAGATCATGTGTAGCGGAACATGTATGAACCATAAGTATGGACCAACCAACATAATATACAGTGGTCAAAAGCCAAGGTTTTGGATACGGAACAGCACTGGAGAAAACGAAAATTTAAAGAAGCAGCTTTCATGAATCAAAATACCCATATATTTAGTAAACCAAGTATAGATATCCCCAATATCTGGAAGCCACTTCGTGTCCAAAACCAACAGCTCAAACTTCACACTAGAATAAGCACGTAGGCGGAGTCATCAAGCTTCATTGATGCACATGGATAGTATTTAAGACAGTAGTCTTAGAATTATAATTTAGTTAACACTTGAAAACAGTTAGAGATACTAACTAACCGAAACGTTGTGTTAGGTAACAAAATAAAGACAATGGAAGTCCGACAAGGTAATTTTTTTGATATTTAAATTCGTGTTATTAAGAGAAATATTTACAAAACGTTTTTAAAAAAAAACATAACTTTGCACCCCGTATTTTGAAAACCATCAACTTTTGGACTACGGTACTATTGATCCTTATTTTGCGTGACGAAGAAAATCCGTTTAAAATATATTTTTAATTAAAATTTTTTTCTTTATAAATCAAAAGGAAACTTTCTATGCATACTTCAATGTATAAAAAACTATTTAGGAGATGCTTTAAGTCAATGTAAATCAAAAAGTATTAGTTAGATGAAATTAACTTGTTCCCTCATAAAATAAAATACGGTGTGGAGCAAAAATATTTAATATTTTTATGTTTTTATTTTAAAAGGCTATAATATTATAAAAACAAACTAATCGGACTTATAATCGACGGTTATCTCTAATAAAGTCTGCAGAAAATCTTATTTTCGTACTGTTCGGTTGCCATTAATTTTTTATACAGGGTTATTCAGAAAACACGATTAAATCCATTTTTTTGTCCAAAATAAGCGAAATTTGGAATGTAGGTATAACTTTGAAATTAAAACAATAATTCCTAGTAAAAAAATATTCTAAAATGAAAGTAGGAGGTACTTTACTCTTAGCGGAATTTCAAATTTTTGAACCTACCTCGTATACCATAAGACTTTTACCGGATTTAATGGGTGTTATTTTGGTTTGAGAACGTGCAGAACCTATCTAAAATAAAATTAGTTTTCTAACCTTAAAGATAAAAAAACTTTCCCATATGCTGCGCACTTTCTGCCGGTCACTGTATAAACCCCCATTTTGGCCTTTTTTCGACAGCGCAAATTTTGATAATTACCAGTGGCGTATTTGGGGGGGGGGTCCGAGGGGTCTGGACCCCCCCCGTGGGCTCAACATTAAAAAAAACTCAGAACAGATCAGATGCCTTGTTGCATTTAATTTCTAATTTGAGTGAGTAAAATAATATATACACGGTGATTGATAATTCGATTAATTCCTCGCAGGAGGTAATTTGTGATTTTTTCTTAAATATGACCTATTCCGAAAATGCTTGGTTTTCGAGTTATTTCAATTTTTTTCTTGTTTTTTACCTGCGCGTCTAATTTATTTAATTTAAAAAAATTGAAATGATGTTCACTTAGTTTCGTAATTTTTTTGCAAACTAGAACTATTAGCAATACTTTGTTTTTACAAATAATTAAGTAACTGTATCACAGATAACAAAACAACATGGCCAAACTTGGCAAAAATAACTTGAAAACCAATCATTTTCGGAGTCGGTCATATTATGTAGAAATATATATTTTTAAACATAAATATTTAAAAAAATATATATTCCCATTATTGCGTTTATATTTAAAAATTTCTTAATTTCTTCCTTTTTTGGGTTCAGCTATCAAAACATAGAAATTATAAATTTTGATAGTTCAAAATAGGGCGTGGCACCGACAATTTTTTCGCCTGCGGCGCCTTTTTGAAGAAAGAAAGAGAGGTAAAACGAAAGGTATAGACCCCCCCCCGTGCCAATATTCTAAATACGCCACTGATAATTACAATCGAGATCTCAAGTCCTACACTATAATATTATTAATTAAATGGTTGTAGATTAAATAAATTACCATGGGAGCTTCGAAGTCTGCCCCATTTGTCGGTTTGTTAGCTGAACACGTACGTATGACAGACCTGTTCAATTGGCATTGGTAAAAAAAAGTAACATTTATTGTGTTGATATGTCCCATTTGGAATTTCTGATTCTGTAGAGTGTCGTAAATAAAATAAATAAATAATTAAAATATCGATTTAACTTACCAGGATTTTTAATACAAGTTGAAATAAAGAATGCGACAAGATTGAACTTCACTTGTAATTATCGTTTAAAAATTATATTGATTGGTAATAACATTTCCCGTTTGGTCATATGCCAAAAAGAATCGATATAATTAGGACACAGCCGAATTTGTTAGACCCCTCTTTTAAAAATAGGAGAACAATGCAATCAATTTAAATTTACAGGGTGGGTCACAACTAAGTACTGTCTAGGAATACTTATTTATTTGATACTGTCCGAGATCTACGTACTTTTTACGTTACATTACACATTACTGTTCAAAATTTACATTGACGGAATAATTCGAATCCCAAAACTGATACAGTGTGACCAGTAAAGTCCGCATCATATGGGATTTTTTTTATTAATAATTTTATTCGAATTTTGACTTTGGCATCAAGTTCTGCTTCGATAGTAAAATAGTAGTCACGTGATTCGCATTATCTGTCAAATTTTAGTTTTTTCCAAAAAATAATTCAAAAGTGGGGTTATTTCTGAAAACATCGAAAAAAGTTATTAGAAAAAGTTTTTTTTTAATGCAGTTTCTCGCCCACATGAAAAATTTTAGATGCATAAGATAATTTTGATTTTTTACCCCTATTTTGTAAATTGCACCACTTTTGCAAAATAAGACTCAACGCAACCTACATAAAACTTCTTAGTTTTGACAATGCTTTATTTCAGATACATTTTCTTTAAAGCAGCGCCGTATTAAATGTGTTTTTCTACAAAATCAAAATTGGGCTATTAAAATTTGGTCGCTTGTGATGCAAAGTTAATTTTTTTTGCCCCTGTATAAGGTAACTTCATAAAATAAGTATTTTTGAAAACGTAGTTTGTGTCTGAAAGTAATACACCTTAATATTAAGACAAAAAAGAACACAGTGTCATCAGTAAAGCGTTTATTAAGTGGAAAATAAATTTTAGTGGTGGGTAAAAAATCAAAATTATCTTATGCAGCTGAAATTTGGCATGTGGGCTAGAAACTGCATTTAAAAAAACTTTTTCTTATAACTTTTTTCGATATTTTCAGAAAAAACCCCACTTTTGAATTATTTTTTGGAAAAAATTTAAATTTAATAGATAATGCGAATCACGTGACTACTATTTTTTTCCTTAATTTTCATCTCGATCGAAGCAGAACTTGATGCCAAAGTCAAATTTTGAATAAAGCTATTAATAAAAAAAATCCCATATGATGCGGACTTACTGGTCACACTGCATGCTGCTCATCCGGCAAGGGGAAGGCAGGGAAATGAAAAACAAAAATTAAATTATATAATGTAAAATATATTAGCAAATAATATGATTACCTGGAAACTACATTACAAACTTTCAGTGTAAATAAAAGTAGGTTTTATACATATGTATATGAAATTTCAATCAAATAATATCCGTACAATAAATAAATATATTATAAAAATATATCATCAACGTTGTACAAAAAACAACTTAAGTTATTGGATAAATATTTATTTACAATCCGATTAAATTGATATAAAGCTTGTGGGTATGTATAACGACCCAATTGGTATTATGCTCGCTTCCCACCAGATCCTCTAAAAATATAAAGTGTCCTAGTGGGAAGCAGTGTAACTCTGTAGCAATTACAAAAAAATACACAATAATTGTCGAATTTGGGAGACCCTACAATCCTACAAATAAGACTAGATATAATAATGGAAACTATCTATCAGATAGCATGTTGTGGTTGTTAAATTCTATCTGACTGGTAACATTAAAGCTAGCTCTTCCCATGTTATCACTTTATCAGATCGTAACTTAACTCTTCAATGAAAGAAGTTAACTTATAAGCAGCGGTTCTTTTACGCAAAATCTCGGCTGACCCGGCGAATTTTATCGTCGTCTCTACTTATCTTATTAATTTCTAACGCGTTCTCTTTCTTGCGAAATTATACCAACCGGGGTTTTGAGTAAGAGAAAAACAAATGTTATAAAATACCCTGCTACTAGAATTTTATTAATGGCACATTTTAAAAGATACATCTTTTTACTTAACTTTACAGGCAAATATGTAAATTTTATTAATATTTTTTACAATCTTCACCACTAATAGTACAGTAGTATTTCATTAAGTGTGGCGAGGTATCATATATCAGAAACTAATCATCTTAAGGTGGGAGTATCAACATGCTTGCCAACCTATTTCGCGTATATTTATTTAATTTTTCTAGCTTTTACACAAAATTTAAATAAAATCATTATCGTCTTCATATTTTATAGGTAATAATTGACATATTAAATAAATATCAAGGAATTTCATTAAATATTTTAGGAGAATTGTATAGCGAAAAATATCGGGTAAGATTTTTTTTAACATTATTATGTCATTGTTCTTTCACTATACAATTATTCCAAAATTAGCAATAAAATGAATAGATATTTTTGTTATATGTCATACTACCTAAATATTGTACCAACGATATTGATTTTATTTAAATGTTAGTTAATCTAATAATAAACTAAAAAAGGCAACGCGAAATAGGTTATAGGTTGGCAATAGATGGAATGACGTTAAGAATGCCACCTTAAGGAAAGTGGGCCAGAGAAATTACTGAAAATAACTAGTTTTAAGGTAAAAAAAGTAATTAATAAATTAATAAAAGCAAAACTTATGGTAACTTCTATCAAGAAAAATGCGTTTTTTTATATGACCATAACAATTGCGCCCCCTACCGGTGGAGTAGAAAGCTTAAAAACTATTTCCAGCAAATTTTCTTGTCCACTTTCTTTAAGGTGGGAGTATCAACATGCTTGCCAACCTATTTCGCGTATATTTATTTAAGTTTTCTAGCTTTTACTCAAAGTTTAAATAAAATCATTATCGTCTTCATATTTTATTGGTAATAATTGACATATTAAATAAATATCAAGGAATTTCATTAAATATTTTAGATTTTTGTTAACATTATTATGTAATTCTTCTTTCACTATACAATTCTCCCAAAATTAGCAATAAAATAAATTGATATTTTTGTAATATGTCAGATATTACCTAAATATTGTACCGACGATATTGATTTTATTTAAATGTTAGTTAATCAAATAATAAACTAAAAAAAGCAACGCAAAATAGGTTATAGGTTGGCAATAGATTGAATAACGTTGCGAATTCCACCTTAGGATAATTTTTTCCCAAAGATTAGTTTCTGATATTGATACCTCGCCACTCTTAATGAAATACTTTGTATGAGTTGGGATCATATACACGTAAAGCTAACATAACAAAATAATACAAGAACATTTAATTTTGCCTTTACAATCCTATTTCTCTTTAAAAGGCACACTTCCTATTATAATTTTTCTTATTTATCTACACTGCACTGAGTGCTGTAATTGAATTGCCTAATGGAAAAGGGAAATTTCCAATTTTCAAGCAATACAGTAGTGGGTCCCATATGAAGGGACAGTTTAATTGGGAAAGCTGGAGAACATTAATAATATAACAAAATACAAAATTTTACATAACTACCACTAAATGAACTGAAATCTGCCAAAGGTAAGTTTTTCATAAAATGTAAAGTTCTACTTTAGTACCTACACATTTTTTTATGTTCCTGAAGATGATAAAATTGGAATAATTCCCTTATTTTAATAAGCAATTTAATTATTGTTTACATGATTGTACAGCTAGTTTTTTTAATAATTTTTTTTAAATCTAAATATTACTTACCAAATGTGCAAGAGCAGAACGCAAATCTATACATTGTATAATACAAAATTATCAGAATATAAATTAAATAAAAACATTGTTTAGAATATACAGGGACTGGCAGAAATAAAATTTGAAACCGAAAATGGTTTTTCCATATCAAAACTTACTATTGGTAAATGAAAATTTATCGTTTATGTTTTCTGAAGTCTGAAACCTTTGTAATATAAATTGCTAACGACAATTCTAAAAACAGAGTTTTTAACTTTGGGTTGCACAAAAATACAAACGGTTTTAAACTACAGTGTCACCAGTAAAGTCCGTATCATATGGGATTTTTTTTTTATTAATAGCTTTATTCAAAATTTTACTTTGGCATCCAGTTCTGCTTCGATCGAAATGGAAATTAAGCAAAAAAAAATAGTAGTCACGTGATTCGCATTATCTGTCAAATTTTAGTTTTTTCCAAAAAATAATTTAAAAGTAGGGTTATTTCTGAAAGAATCGAAGAAGTTATTAGAAAAAGTTTTTTTTTTAAATGCAGTTTCTAGCCCACAGGCAAATTTCAGCTGCATATGATAATTTTGATTTTTGACCAATATTTTGTAAATTGCGCCACTTTTGCAAAATAAAGACTCGACGCAACCTACATAAAACTTCTCAGTTTTGACAAGGCTTTATTTCAGATACATTTTCTTTAAAGTAGCGTCATATTAAATTTGTGTTTTTCTACAAAATCAAAATTGGGCTATTAAAATTTGGTAGCATGTGATGCAAAGTTTATTTGTTTTTGACCCTGTATAAGGTAACTTTATAAAATAGGTATTTTTGAAAACGTGGTTTGTGTCTGAAAGTCATACACCTTAATATTAAGACAAAAAAGAACACAGTGTCTTCAGTAAAGTGTTTTTTAAGTGGAAAATAAATTTTATTTTAATAACCTAAAGTTTATCTATTTTCAACGATTTAATTTAAAAATCCTATATTATAATTTATTATTAAGCTATGTCATAATAACGTTAACGTGTATTACTTTCAGACACAAACTACGTTTTTAAAAATATTTTATGAAGTTACTTTATACAGAGTCAAAAACAAATAAAATTTGCATCACCTTCGACCAAATTTTGATATCCCAATTTTGATTTTGTAGAAAAACACACATTTAATATGGCGCTACTTTAAAGAAAATGTATCTGAAATAAAGCCTTGTCAAAACTGAGAACTTTTATGTAGGTTGGGTTTGAGTCTTATTTTGCAAAAGTAGTGCTATTTACAAAATATAGGCAAAAAATCAAAATTATCTTATGCAGCTGAAATTTTGCATGTGGGCTAGAAACTGCAATTAAAAAAACTTTTTATAATTAATAACTTTTTTCGATGTTTTCAGAAATAACCCCACTTTTGAATTATTTTTTGAAAAAAATTAAAATTTACAGATAATGCGAATCACGCGACTACTATTTGTTTGGTTAATTTTCATTTCGATCGAAGCAGAACTTGATGCCAAAGTCAAATTTTGAATTAATAAAAAAAATCCCATATGATGCGGACTTTACTGGTGACACTGTATACAGGGAGCCACAAATTCCTGTGTGCGTACCAATTTGGTAAAATTGAGGCAAAGTTGCGCATTTCGGGTTTGTTCTCAGAAAATTGGTAGAAAAAGATCCTCGTGTACGCATACGAGTTTTCCACACCCTGTACGTTGTCGTTTCGGATAACACAATTTTTCCCCTAGATCACCGATTTCTTACCAGCCACTGCAAATATCTTTAACCTAAAGCTAAAAGCCTTTAACTTAAAGTTTGCTCATCGGTTAAAGTAGGACTTAAATTACTATCTCTTATAATGCTATTTCCATTAACAACTACTGGGCTGCCGACTGAGTTATTTAAGGGGGACTGACTCTTATTTCTCAATTCAAAAACTTGCTGGATCGCGTTCCGAAAACATAAAAAGTTGTAGTCTATGATACCTAAAATTATAGTTTTATTATTATTGTATAATGTTAGGGACAAGTTTATTGACATAATGAATGTGTTGACAGGACCTTTAACCTCAGATAGTATAAAATGTGTCGCAATGTTGTAACCTACGATTTGTTAACTTTACTATTCAATAAAAAAGATTTGTAAAATAAGGTTCACTTACCTTTATGATCAAAATTGTCCTCTCTTAATATACAGACAAGAGCTAAGAATTTGTTTACTTCTCTTAGGTATAGAACTGTACCATTATTTAGTTTTATCAGACTCGAACTTTGTTCATCAAAAGCTGCCGGTTCCTGTTCTTCTTTCACTCTAAAAATGAAGTTTACTGTAGTATCCAAAACTCATTATTTGCTGGTAAGCACTGTGCAAGTTCTATTCTACTTCAGTCTATTTTAAACCCCTCTTTCAAAGTCAAAGTCAAATAATCTATATGTCTCAAAAAATACTTAAAAGTATTTAACAAATGGCGTCAAAAAAAAGTACAATAAAATAAAATAAAATAAAATAGAATAGAATACAATACAAAATAAATAAAAACAACCACAACAAAATGGAAACAGAAACCTCTAGACTCTAGAGGACTGAACAATTAAAATTTAAAAATCCTTAAGACTTTAGGACACAAACTCAGCAACGGTATATGGCTCTAACTGCAACCGCAGTCCGTGTACGGGTATGTTATAGTCGAGGGATCTGGTGTTATGCTCATGATCGGGTAAGTATTTTAGGAAAAGGTGCTTGTTGTTATGAAGGAATGTCACACACTCACATCTATGCAAACCAGCCAGGGTTAGAAGACCGTATGTTCTAAAAATGTTCAAATGAAACACAGAGACTGGTTCTTTAATAGTATTTTAAGAACTTTTTGGATTTCTGATTGGTCCAATAAAAAAACGTCTTTAAATATTACATTCTTACCCATAAATTGAAGAAAGATCAATAACTACATCAATCATATCACAACACAATTCATAACTCTGCATATCCACTGGTGTCGAATCCGTTGCTATATAGATTTTAGATACCACATCAAAAAGAAATGATTTTTCAATGGCTGAATTCTAGAACAAATTTTATTATTCAGTAATTTAACAATTTTACAAACAATTAAATTAAACTTTAACTACAAATTGAATCCATTACCGTATTCAGTATATTGAGAAGGTTTTCCAAAGCAGGTAACTGCATGATTAGTTTCTGGACAACTTTGGAAAAGGCTTCAAATATGGAATGATCATAGATAGATGTCAGGTGAAAACTTAGGTGAATTTGTTGATCATAACCTAAAATTATGGATCAAGACTATAATACTTTTAAGAGCAGCCTCTCAAGCCCTTATTATTTTATTTCAAAATGAAATCAACATTTCTAAGCTCTGTATTCCAATATAATTTAAAATAAAACAAAAAAGTGTAATGACGCAAAGGTATTTACCTGAATCAATTAAATCATCTATAGCTCTTTGATGAATGTCTCTTTGGCACTCCATTTTAGAGTCATCTCCCAAACCATCTACCTTATGAATAAAAACCTCAAATTTTATGTTTGGGTTTACCTTGTATGCCTTTGTTACAAATAAATTTAGCTTATTTAAAGCTTCTAAATAGTCATCCTAAAACAATTATAAAACATTTAAATAGTTATTCCTACTTTATCTTAAAAAATACTAGGTACCTACATAGGGAAGAATAGATAATTTTTTCTAATAAAACAATTTATTAAAAAATTAAATACCTGAGCATCAATAACAAAAACTAGAGCTCCACATCCACCAAAAATCATATCAAAGTCAAAGCATGTATCGAAAAAATCTATCTGACCGGGAAAGTCCCATATTTGAAACTGAACAAAACTTGAATTGTTTATATCATCCTTAACTATTTTGTTCGTACTTTCTAAAAATAGGGTTTCATTTGGGGACATCTTATGAAAAACGACTTTCTGAATAGATGATTTTCCTGACCTGAAAAATAGATTTAGGTAGTTCTTTGTTATTTAAATAGATGCAATAAATGAATTATTTAAAACCTATTATTAATTGAATTGGAATGATTCAGTTTTACTGTAAATAGCACTGCTGACAGGAGACACATGCTACATTGTATTAACTTAGAATAACATGCAATTTATTGTAAACTAAATCAATCCTACCAAGGACCTTACCTTCTCAGTCCCATAAGTAAAATTCTGGGTTTGTGGTCTGACGAATTGTTATCCTGGTCTCCATCAAAGGCCCCATAACCAAAATCTTTTGGAAAAGAACCAGGTTGTCCATCGAATGGTACCCCCTCTTCGTCATCTTGGTATGATGACTAAAAATGGTAAAATCATATAATGTGTATTAAATTAGCTTTGTCTTTGTAAATTTGTATCTTCTGTCTTGTTTACAACAGACAATTATTTTTATCAAGATCAAATTCTGTATGGAACTGCCCATAAAATATAAAAACGTCAGGTTATCTTACCATTTTAGGACGTTCTTTTACTAATAAATTATTCACAAAAGTTGTCTTATTTAGGAGACACTAACGTCTAAGAGGCATATTATTATAAATTATTATTTCTTTAGGCAAAAATGCTTTGCTTACACTTTTACGTTTTAATCATTTTTGACACAAAAATTTGAAGGTTATCATTAAATAATTTAAATGTCACATAAAAGAGTACGTTCAAAAAGACGGTTGACCTTTAGATGTTCGGAGCACACAGTGTACACTGACCTGAGACTTCTACGATTTTTGACAATGGGATTCTACATGTAAGTGAAGATCATGGCCCTCTGGGAGTAAACATATTTGGTATTGTTTCTAACCACCCCGTGGCCTGAGAATTCTGTTTTCACTTATATGGTAGAGGCAAAGACAGAATTATCAGACCTAGGGGTTTAATGAGGGGACGACAGGGACTCCTTAAGTTCAGTCCGTCAATCAAGTCCCGGGCATCGCAACCCTACCCGGATGTCAAAATTAGTGGCAATGATTTTTAAAACTAGCTGGCCGACTATAACTTCCATTAAATTAATAACATAGTACATGTTAAATATAGCAAATCAAAGGGTAAAGTTGATACTTTCTTTCCTCTCCCCCTTGCCGCGGTTAAGTATGCCCCTTTCCTTTTTCCCATACAAACTATATGAAGTTTGTCTCAAAGCATTTCTTCTTAGCTAAGCAAAGACATTTACTTTGCAGTTTAAAAGAAGCAAATCGGACGGTACCTATTGGCAAAAGTAAGGAGCATACTTAACCCTCCTGTCTCATCAATCAACCCCAGGAATAAAGTAAAATAAAAAACTGTTATCCTTAATTTCTAAAATTTATTATAAACAAGTCACAATAGTTTTAGACCATCTTTCTAAGAAGATTGTTGATTTTGTCTTCTCTGTTACCAAAGTCACCACCTTCAACGTAGTGGTTGGACTTCTTACGCCATCCACCAGTGGGAGTGTTTAGCTAAAAAAAACATACTAGGTTAAGAAAGGATTTAAAAACAAAAAAAAGTTCAGAACTAGCGTCTAAACATAATAAAAATAATATAACAATGTATCGTGCGTTTCCAGCTTCACAGTTTAATTGATTCAAAAAGTGAAAGGATATACAGGAATTTTTATACCAACAGTATTTAACACAGTATCTATGATATAAACAGCATGTAGATCAAGTTGGTTCCATAAGAAACAAATATATGCATAAATAATTTAAAAAGTTTAAATTGTACATACCTTGAATGGCCACAAAAAGTTTGAGGCATATTTAAAACTAGATCCTACAGTGAAGATTTCATGAATCAAATCTTCAACACAAATAACTCCAGATTTGCCCAGCCTGTCTTCAATAATCTGATTGCTCGTTATTGGGATACGTTGTCCATTTACTTTAGCGAAACCTCTCTTGTAGATAAGCTCCCGAACTGATTTTAGGTTAGGGTATCCCCAAGTGATGTATGGCTCACAAATCCTCAACATGTTGATTGTGGCCTTGTTTAGCTTAACAAATACACCATTGTTAATTTGGAGTAAACGGAAAAGCTGGAGGACTTTGCGTACTTTGGGTGCAACTTTGTTGATACTAAAAATTTTAAAAAATGTAACCATTATATTATCATTAAATTATTTGTAAACAAACATCCAAAATTTATTTCCACTGTTACAAAAAAAATCATGTAACAAAAATGTGAGTTTTCTTTACAATGCATTAGCTATTATTTGTAAACTAAAACATGAACAAAAAACTTTTTCATTTTAGACGACATGGAAAGTGGAGTGCAATGCTGAGCAAAACCACTATTGAAACCGTCTACAAATGGTATGTATAAGAGAATTGGATACTTAAACAACTAAATAACATAAAATTAACATTTACATATTATCTAAAAAAATATGAAAATGGTTGTTAATGAACAGCCCTAAATTACAAATTTGTTAATTCATTTAACTTACCCCTTTATACGAATGACAAAAGCCAATTTAGCTTCTCCGGGAACATAGAAGTTTCCCCTGCTTTTAGCTTGACGAATAAGTCTAATTTCATCACGTTCTTGCAACCTGTATTCCTTAACATATAGTTCAGCTCTTTTAAATATTTCTTTACGTTTCTTGATCTGCCCCGACTTTTTCTTAATTTCTGATTGAACTCTTTTGGCACGAGAGGCCTCGCGCCTTTTGCGGTGTTTTAACACCGATTCGGGTACTGCTGGCAGTCCCTTAACAGTTTTAGTTTTCTTTTCAACCCTAAAATAAAATTTTCCTTATTCTTTGATCATAATTTAGAATAAAAATGCATGTCTGTCAAATTAGACAATTGTAAACACGTTAACTTTAAATAATTATTCTCACTATAACTTGAAAGATTAGCACAGAAATATTTAGTATTTTGAAATTAACAAATGTAAAGGTTCTCATCTTTTTAAAATAAAAAAGCGTAACACCCTATAAAATGTAGATGAATGCAGATTCTTAAAATTTTTAGAAAAACTTACGTCGGCGCCATTGCACACAACAAAAAGGAAGGAAAATAGCACTACCAACATAAAGAATTAAGAAGCCCCAGATACCATCCAATGCTGGTAATATTTTCGTTTGTTTTATTGGCAGCAACTACGGCACAGAGAAATGATAGGTTGCCTTGTCGCTGGACAGAACCCAACGGACCCCCTACTTTCTTGATATATTTCACTTTGGCGGAAATCTGACCAGGGATAGACCGGCGGCTATCTCATTACGCGTTGTTTTGTTTATGTATCCAATCCATTAAATAATAAACTACATGATTTGATGAATTTTAAGGGTGGGGTCTGTCAAGTTGTCAAGTATTTTCGAATGTCAGAAAAATAATTCTGGTCAAAGCCGATGTACGGTGATTGTCTATGTACGGTGAAGAGAAAAACAATTGTAAGATCATATCAAACGGTACTAGCGGGGTGGTTGGGGAGAAGAGAGACGCCCTAGATTCGTTAATTAAAGTTGACAAGACGTCGACATCAGTTTGTTTGTTAGTAAATTGTTAGTTTGAGAAGCTAGTTCCGGGCGTTGCTAGGCCCGCAACCTTCAGATTCCGGAATCAGTCAAAACATCATTTTGCCGTGGCCGGATTATGGAGGATATCTGTTTTTGTCTACTTCTAAACATCTTAGATGGCCATGGACGAGGCGATTGGAAAAGCAGTGGTGTGAAATTTCTATTCCTTGTCCATTATACTGTGCAGATAGAATTTTCGGTCTGTTGCATTGTTGCATACCTCTGTTAGGTTACGAAGTACGTGCAAGGTGCGAAAATGTTAATTATATGCCCCTGCATAAAATTAATGGAGACCATGTTTTCTATTGGCCAGCGCTATTATCACCTGTTATTCTTCTGTGCTTGTCTGTTGTTAATCAGTAACCTTACGAGTCTATGAACGAAGCGATTCGTACGGACACATGAAATCTATTAGTTAAATATCCGGTCGTCGTATTATTTATTATTATCTAGTCCAATATTTTGATTTTAAAAATTTCCCACGTGCATTCATTGCTTTGGAAAAACACTAGTGTTTTTTTGTTATATTATATGGTTTTAGGAATAACGACACAATTTTAGTTATGACCCAGGCTAAAGGTAAATGCAACGTTACAGCTTGAATAATGTAACGAGTACCATTAATTAAATCCTCTAGTTTATCAAACAAAAAAGTTTTCAATAAATCTCTTTTAGCTCTTTTAACTTGGTTAAATAATGATGAAGAACCACCTAGCAAGCGTATAAAAATTGCAAACAATGCCTTTAAGTCCACAGAACTTAGCATACAACGTAAAGAAGCTCTTCTTTTAAAATGGGTGGTAAATAATGTGCAAACTCTATCTCATGAATATGTTTGGCCCCTCACATACAATTGGTTGTCTTCAGAACAGTTTAAAAATCTTACACAGAACGATATTACCAACGATGATATGTCTGCTATAGTGGAGGTAGGTGGAGTTTAATTACTTTTAAAAGATATGTTTGCAATAAGTGAGTTGCATTTTTACACATCACACATAAAAAAAAATATTTTTCAGATTGAATATTTAAGTAAGTAAGGCTCAACAAATTTAAATGAGTGTTTTTTTTTAGCTTTTTTTAAAACAACTGGAGGACATTAAGGAAGAAGATACTATTCAAAAAAAACATATACTGGATGATGTTCTTCTGTTATGTGATCACAAAGTTTTTCAACAATATTTTAAATACAATTTGGAATTATACTGTAGAATTTTGTCGGCTGCGTTAGAAAAAATAGAATTGCCTGGTTCTTTTATAGAATTTCTAAAGCATCCCAGCCTGTTTTCCAAAAATATTTTACTTGAGGAAACATTTTATAAACAATTCCTAGTAGAATTTCTTCCAGTTTTGGTTAAGAAATCATTGGAGTTTAAAGATAACCAGGATATATATATTGAAATATTGAGAATTGTACAAAAAGTAAGTAGTTATATTTATGTGGTACCACAGATAGTAGGTATACTTTTTTCTTTTTTTTTATATCAAGTAAGTTTTTATGTTTAATGCTGGAAACCAGAATTTATCATATTGTTCTAAATTGTTTCTTATTTTATTTTAGTGTATCTTTACTGGAAATAGCAAGAAGTTTGAATGTTTCTTTGCCCGATGTTTGGAAGGGCAAAAAACCGAAAAAGAAAACATTGTGATACCCAAAGCTGTATTCAAGCACTTAGCCTTAACTTTTAATGAAAGTACAGTAATAACAGCCACAAATTTTAAGATAATCTTCCATGCTTATACTCACTGTTTTACTGATTCAATCATGATATATAAGTGTTTTATTTTGCTTGTACAAATGCTACATATTGAAATCAGCAAAGATTTTGACTTGAGCTTGCCTAGCAAGGTATATAATACAATAAGCCTGACAAAAGCAGTAGAAGTAATTTTTACATTGCTAGATGTTCTAAGCACCAGAAACTTTACAGAAAGTGAGGTAGCAAAAATATCTTTTACTGAATTTTTAAGAAAAATTTTAAAGTCACTTTTGTTTTTGCAAATAAGAAGTGTTGTTCTGTATAAAATAATTCTTAGAAGCATTGCAATCAATCCTCTGATTATCGAACCTATAGCTCCAGTAATTCTTGTTTATGTAATGAATACAAACAATGAAAACTTAGAAAAAGACTATGAAAGTGTGGTAATAGCAATATTTGATGTATTTGCAAAGCTGCATAGAATAGAAAATTTCTTTTCTAAAATTATAATTGCGTTGAAAAGTTCTATAATGGAAGGAAAATTAGAAAAATCTTTAACCAATGTATATGACTTTATTGGAATAAATGATGTTCAGCCAATAACTGAATCAACAGTTGCAGTTAGTGATATGCTTACTGAAAATATACTCCAATGTTTTACAAACAGTATTATTGGACTAGCTAGTTGGCAGGTTATAAACATTTTACAAACACTCCTGTTCCATCTTAAGGTTGCAGTGGATGAATATGACACAATGAGCAAACAAGGTATGTAAAATGTTTCTCCTAAATTATTTTTCATTTATGAAAATATAAGATAGATTTTATAAAAAGTATACTTGATGAATTTCTATTCACGGAATTAGCATAGGTATTGTTTAATGAGCATTGTGCATGTGCCGAAGGCCAATGATTCAATCATAAGTGAGAAAATGGACCGTAAACTGTACAAACTTTTTAAATAAAAACTAGAAAACCTTCACCTCACTTATCAGAACCATGAAAAGTTTTTTACAAAGCATAATATTCTAAAATATCCATTATATATAGCTTTAAAATTTTATAGATCACAATGCCCTTATCTTTTTGGAGCTGTTAGGTACACTAATAGGCAGGTTGCTGCAAAGTGTTAAAATTGCTGATCATACCATGCCCCAAACCTTTATAACAAAGCTTGTAAGAGGGTTGGAGGACCTGAAAAGTATTTTAAAAGTCCTTGGACCGGCTATTTTAAATAGAGAACATGTAAGTTTTATTAGGTACTATCGTTTAAATAGTATTTTAATGGAGTCCATAGTTTTTTTGATGTAACTATACCTTTTGTACTTTTAATAACATTGCTGCAAAGTAAAATTTTTAGAAAAAGATATATTTTTAAGGTTGGCAACATTTTAGAAAATATGTTTATATCTGTTTATGTTTCTGTTATGTACTTATTTAGTTAGTTTGGTTATGATTTCTACATAATCTAAATTAAACCAGCCTATTTTACTATCTTTAGAACCACGTTACTATGCGTACATTCCTAAACATATCCTATGTATGGGTTGAAACTTATATGACTTTATCGCACTATAACTCTGAGGTTGTGATGGATAGAGTTATTGACAACACCTATACAGCTTGCAACTTGAGATATTATTCATATCTCGATGTGAAACAGTGGCAACTTATTTCTCAAAGAATCACAAATTTTGGGGAGCATCCTTGTAAAAAATTGTTGGTAAGTTATTTTCCGTTAGAAAATGGTCCCATCGCCTGAAACTAAACACTGGCTGGCGCCTAAGCCTATATAATTGTTCCTATACCATATTTTTTAGCAAAAATTATATATTCAAAAACTAAGAGCCATGTTACTTTTTGAAGAACAATTTAGCAATGACCTTATAACAAATATCGTAAAGACGCTTCAAACACAATCTGAGGATACATGGAAGGACCTGCTGCTGGACAAATTTTCTGTAAATTTTATTTTACCGAAAATGGATAAATCATCATTAACGTTCTTGTCGGAGCAATTAATTTTAGATAAGCAACTGCAGGAAGTACATCATGTGAGAGATTCCACTACTCTGACAAATGCGTTGACTTATGTGGTAATGTCTAAAATAAATAAACTCTTTAAACATAAAAGAAAACATGATGAAGAATTCAAGAAAAATTTAAGCTCAAAGATATTTTCTGCTATTTCCGCAGACATATTTTTTACCAATGAAGGGTATGATGATATGAGTGAGGCTACTATAAAAATGTTATTTGAAAGTCGAGAGGAAGGAGCACAATCGGGCATTGAAAGTAAAGGGGATAAAGTATCAAGCTTTTTAAAAGTTTTAAAGAAATTTCCCGTTATTTACAGCTCAGTTTTCATCCAAAAAAGTGTTTTGCTGTACTTATTTGCTTTGTACAAAGATATTTCAAGCTGTTCTGGACAAGTCAGTAAGGAACTAGAAGATCTCATAATAGGTAACAACTATAATATTAGTTTGAAGGTGGTAGACAATGAAGCAATATCAAAAAAATTACCTTGTCGGACTTCCATTATCTTTATTTTGTTACTTAACACAACGTTTCTGTTAGTTAGTATCTCTAACCGTTTTCAAGTGTAAACTAAATTCTTAGGCTACTGTCTTAAATACTATCCACGTTCAATGAAGCTTGATGACTCCGCCTACGTGCTTATTGGAGTGTGAAGTTTGAGCTGATTTTGGACAAAAAGAGGCTTCCAGATATTGGGGATATCTATACCTGGTTTACTAAATATATGGGTATTTTGATTCATGAAAGCAGCTTCTCTGAATTTTCGTTTTCTCCAGTGCTGTTCCGTGTCCAAAACCTTGGCTTCTGATCACTGTATATTATGTCCATACATTTTTTATTTATTTATTTACTTATAAATACATTATACGATTTGATACAATAAATTTATATTCTAAAACTAGATTTATAAGTTTAATAGTTACCTTAATTATTAAATCAATTTAAATGCATATAAGTAGCACCTAAGTGATTAAACACTTGTGTTGTGCTATACCTTAGTAAGAAGGCAATTACTAAACTAAATCTAAGAGTGAAAGAAAAAAAAACTAACTAAAAGAAAATTATAAAGATATTAATATATACATATATAATAAATGAAACGGTCAATTTTCTATTATGTTAACAAATTTACGGTAATTTTCAAAGATAAATTTTTTTTGACAGTCTTGAGAATACTTTTAGGTTTTTTATCTGTCTAATATATAATGCGAGGGGTGTCTCACTAGTCAAAATTTGTACACCTACTGCCAAATTTGGCAGGACTTGTCGTTTTTGCCCTTGTCCTGCCACGGTCCTATTACTGTCCTACCACGGATACACAACTTCTAAATATTTATATTCTTTCTTAACAAAGAAATAAACTCGGAAATAAACAATATATTTTATCAATAACTTGCATGAACATAATAAATGAGACTGCAAACTCGACTAGTCGACTGTTGTGATTCACCGGTGTTTACAACAGAACTCAAACAGGAATATTATGCGGCGACGCGCGCCGAAAACTTTACAAACTGCGACGTCTGTTACACGCACTTCCATTTCACTTTCAATTAATAAACAAAAGCAAACAAAAATATTTTTTGCTTTCCGCTATTTATCCCTACTCCTAAAGTTATTGGAGAAATCTGATTGGATCTGAAAGGTACTGCCTGCCCTGCTTCGATCCTGCCACCGTCCTGCCAGGTCCTTCCACAGTCCTGCCAGGTCCTTCTACAGTCCTGCCACGGTCCTGCTAAGTCCTGCCTTAACATTTGTACACCTACTGCCACAGTGAGACACCCCTCGATATAATGGTAAGATTGCAGGATTTGGGTAAAGTATAATTTATAAATCTATGGCTAATGTTCCTGTTAAATCTAAGAGTAGGTAAAGGCCTAAGTTTATTACTACGTGTGTTGTATGAGGAAAGTGTATAATTTTGGAAAGAATTGTTTTTAAAGGCGTATATACAAATGCTATGAAAGTACAATGTTCTTATATTACAAATTTCTTCTGTATACAGTAGGTCAGTAGAGAACAGCCTAGTATTTTTAAATATTATTTTTAATATGTAATTTTGCGTAATATTTAATTTTTGTAGAGAGTTCTTATACATTCCCCCCCATATTAGAATACCATACCGGAAGAGTGATTCGGCTAGAGTTTTGTATATAGTTACTAATAATTTTCGAGACAGTGTTTCACGCAGTTGATAAAATTTGTAAATAATTTTTCGTACTTTCTTTGTTAAATAATTTATATGATTACTCCATTTTAAGTTTTCGTCAATAATTATGCCCAGGTATTTTATTTCATTTGTTTCTTTGATTTCATCCACCATATTATTAATTTTAATACTAGCAAAGTTAGGTCTGTTAATTCCTGTTAAAGTAAATAAGGCTATATAGTGAGTTTTACTTGCATTCAAGGAGAGCTGATACATATCTAGCCAATTTTTTATCTTCTTCATACCCTGTTGGCAGGCAATTTTTGTTTCATTCCAGGAGTTTTCGCAAAATATAGCTACTGTATCATCAGCATATGACACAATTTTCGCCCGGGCTTTTATAGATAAAAGTGAGTTTATATAAGCTAAAAAAAGTATCGGGCCAAGGACAGTTCCCTGAGGAACCCCGATTTTTACTACTCTGGGTTCACTGAGTGTATCATTGATTTTTACCCGTTGTTCCCTATTTGCTAAGTAGCTTTCAAAGATATCTAAAACCCTATCACGAACTCCACACCGTTCCAAGACGGTAAGGAGCTTTTTGTGGTTAACAGTGTCGAACGCCTTGGCAAGATCTAAGAAAACTGCAATGCATTTATTGTGTGAATCCAAGCCATCCGTAATATTCTTAATTACTGTATACATGGCATCAGTTGTCGCCTTACCAGCCCGGAAACCAAATTGGTGCTCGTGTAAAATATTATTTTGATTAAAAAATTCTACTAGTCGAGTTTTTAGGCATTTTTCGAATATTTTTCCGAAGTTATTAATAACACTGATTGGTCTATAATTGTGTATTTTTGATTTATCCCCAGCTTTAAGAATTGGCGTGACAATTGACGTTTTAAACTGAGAAGGAATAAGTTTATTTTCAAAAATTAAATTAATTATGTGCTTTAGAGGTTTTAGAAGGTGCAAGCAGGGCCGTATCTGAGGGGGGGTTTTAGGGGTTCAAACTCAAACCCCCCCCCCCCCCCCCCCGAAAACAATAAAATCCTTATGTTTGTTTGTGTGTATGTTTAAATGTATGTTTAAAGTATAACTAGTATTTTTTGCCACTGGTCTAACCCCCCCCCCCCCCAAAATTTTGGTTCAGATACGGCCCTGGGTGCAAGTGACTTTGTTTTATCATTTGGGCAGATATTCCGTCTATGCCGGGAGAACTATTATTTTTTAATGTAGATATGTGCTCTATCAATTCGTTTTCTGTTACATCATTAATATACATAGAATTAAAATTTATAGGTATATTTTCACTAAATGGTACTGCGGTGTTTATACCTTTAACCATATTTCCACCACATATTTTAACCACATGTTCCGCGATACCTGATCTCGAAGTTTCACCTCTTTGAGTATGTTTCAGATGTTCTTCAACTCGTACGGGAAGAGGTCTTTTTGTTTCTCCAATGTACGATTCGCCACACTCGCAACGGATTTGATAGATACAATTTTTTATGTTTTCATTGTGGGGGGGTTTTACTTTTGTAAGAAAGCTTCTATAAGCGTATTTCCGGATTTGAAGGCCGTTTTGATATTATAGTTTTTGGTTATCCTTCTAATTTTTTCAGAAATCCGCTTGACATAAGGTATTGTGGGATATGCTTGCTCTTCTTTCGTTTCTGTATTAGTTTTTACTTCGCGATTTTTAAGTTTTGAGATGGTATTAGTTACAAAGGTTTCAGGGTAACCGTTCTGTTTTAAATCTTTTTTGATGTTTGAAATTTAAATATTAAGGTCTTACAGTTGTTGCAAACACATGATCTGTGATAAAAAGTTTGAATTATGCCCTGTTTTATGGGGTTTGAATGATTCGATTCGTGATTAAAGTATTGCCCCGTGTGAGTAGGTTTCCTGTACACTGACGTTTTTATGTTATCAGCACTTCGTTTGACGAGAAAAGGTAGAGTGGAATGTTTTTCTGTTTCGGTTAGAGATACTAATTAACCGAAACGTTGTGTTAAGTAACAGAATAAAGACAATGGAAGTCCGACAATCTAATTTTTTTGAAACTAATAAGTATTACTTTTTGTCTTAGGCATCATTTTAAAGAGTGATTTTTTAGGGATTCTACAAACTTGCAAGTATCAACTGATGGACATTTTTAACGTAGAACTTCTAGGCACACAAATTCTTAAAAATTTTGAAAAATATGATGTTATATTTTCGTTAATGGCCGAAAATATTTTTAAAAATGAAGACTGCATTAGAAAAGTTGAGCCACTGGTCAATTGTCTCATCAAGAATTTAGATAATCCGAAATATTTGAGTTCAAGTATTTTGGTTTTACAGACTATTAACAAGGTATGTAAAGAGGAAAAAATTAGTGTTCATTTTCATGCTCTAATAAACAGTTTTTTTTTAGATTAAGAAATCTAAAATGGATTCGTCTGCCAAAGAAATCGCAAATCAATACAAGGAGAAACTACTAAGTAAATTAGCAAAATGGGTTTGTAAATCCGAGTATTTAATAGAAGCATATGCGACATGCCTTAAACATTATCTGTCATTGGAAAAAGAATCGGAAACATTGAAAAAATTATTAGACAAGCTGCCTGCCTATATTCAATATTCCCTGGAAAATATTAACAACGAAAATAAAAAAGGCTGCGCGATATTGTTCACTGCAGTGTTGCACAATAAGCAGAAAATAAAGGCTATTGAAGAAAATATGGTCCTTAAAATTTGGAATGCTTGCAAAAAAGTGGACGTCGGCGAGGAGTACTCCCATCTGGTGAAGTTGATTGTAACATTGATTCCCAACGATCAATTTCATTTATTGGTGAAAGATCTACTAATATTTACAGTAAGTAATTAAAGTAATGTGTCTGAATATGTCATTCATTAAGAGTCCAGCATATGTCAATTAAATTTTTAACTTGGCAATAGATTGTCGCCGCAAAAGGTTCGTGTTATAATCGTTAGAGTGCATAATGGTTCATTATGCACTCTTCACGATCGATCGTATCAATGGCTTGCTATTTAAAAACAAGTAATAATAATAATATTAATAATAAAAGTTTATTTAAAATGCTAATATATAATTTTTTTTTATAAACTATCTATTCGGGACTTAGAAGTAAAATACGTTTTGAGTTAAATAATATAACATTTATTGTAAAGAATATATTTCATAATTCAGGCACAACTAGATTATAATATAAAACGAATATGACAATATTTTATTGGTATATTGTATATCACTACAGTATACAAAGATACAATACGTCATGTATATAATATATATATTTATTTGTTTTATTCATTATATCTTGGTATATTCATTATTTATTTATGACGTTCTTGAATATATCTCTTGGGTTGGATAATATCCAATTTTTAATTTTATTTCTATAATTATTTAATGATTTAATTATTTTAATTGAGAGTTTTAAAAACCCCCTGTATAAAAAACGTAAAACCCAAGTTATGGTATCTAAATATCTATGTTTTAGTCAAAAATTATCAAAATTTCAAGTCCCTGCGACTAGTCAATTTGTTGTGACGTAGATCGCTGGTTTTGCGGGTTTTTATTGAAGAGCGTCTATGGGTTAGTTATTAAGTGGTAAATAAAAAAAGTCTATATTTTTATTTAACGTAAACTTTAAGGAAAATAGTATCAACGACAAAAACTATACATTACTAGCAAGACAGCTCAAAACATGGGAATCGATTTTAACCTGTGACGTCAATCCAATCAAAATGAAAATTTGGCAAGAGGTTCTGGAACGACTTGTACTGAAGTCGTTGGACCTGTTAAAAAATTGCGAATATGATGAGGGGTTGTTTAAGAACATTGTACATTTGGAAGAAAGTATTATACAGACGCAACGTGTAAGTGCATTTTTTTTTAAAGTTGGCATAGTTACACCGTGCGAGCAAAAATTATTTGCATTAAAGAAGGCTTGGATTAAAAAACGCATTAAGGTTGAATTCTCAACGTCATTCAATCTATTGCCAACCTATTTTGCGTTGATTTTTTGAGTTTATTATTTTAATAACTAATATTTAAAGAAAATCAATATCGTCGGTACATTATTTAGGTAGTATCTGATATATTACAAAAATATCAATTTATTTCATTGCTAATTTTGGGAGAATTGTATAGTGAGAGAACAATGAGTGACAATGACATAATAATGTTAAAAAAAATCTTACCCGATATTTTTCGCTATACAATTCTCCGAAAATAAGTTATGAAATTCCTTGATATTTATTAAATATGTCAATTATTACCTAGAGAATATCAAGTCGATACTGATTTTCTTTAAATTTTGTATAAAAGCTAGAAAACATAAATAAATCTACGCGAAATAGGTTATAGGTTGGCAAGCATGTTGATACTCCTACCTTAATGTAATAATATTAAACCCTTTTTTTTATTTTCTAGTTTATTCTTTCTCCTCCTTTAATTGACATGTTCATTATGACCACGTCAATTTTAATGCTTCACCAAAACGAACATTTCGAACCAATATTTAATATCTCCATAACAATATTGGAAAAACTTTTAAAACATCGTAATGCAATGATAATGGACAGACTCCCAGCCTATTTGCAACAATACAGGATTGTCCTCAATAATATTTGTGCCAAAAGTAATTCCGATCAAAGCGTGGACTGTCTAATTGTGAATAAGGCCTCTGACTGTGCCCATAAACTGGAAAAATTGACCAAGAATTTGGCTTATTGCAAGAAAGATATGGGAAGGATAGCTGCGTTTTTAATTGCCGATATTTTGGAGAGATATGAACAGATAAATTTGTATCCGAATGTTAAGGTAAGTCCCGCTTCACACACACCCACACAAAATCTAGAGAATAATTGTTTTAGACGAATTGGAATGAATGCGTTTTAAATTCAGAACTAGATATTTCAATAATAAAAAATAATTTGAGTTATGACCTATTAAACTTAAATTTAACTAAAACAAAATTGATGACTTTTTCTTGTTATAATGATACTCAGCCGAATAGTTTAAAAGAAATTAAAATTCATGATTTAAATTGTTTAGAAACATCAGATACAGTGTGTGTATAAAGTCTGGAAACGGCTTAATAACATCACAATTTACTGGCCGATTTAAACCAAATTTGGTACAGTTGTGTAAGAGGATCTAACGCACCGAATGACGATATTGGCGTTGTTGCCAGCTTTTTAGTTTGTCTGGAATTCGAACGAATTTTATATTTTTAAATATCACACCCAGTATATTTTTACATTTTTAAATTCCACATAAAATTATAATTATTTTTTATTAAATGCATTATTAGTCTATACTTCATAGTTTCCGAGATATTGACTCTCGAAAAGTGACATTTTTGAACTTTGACAGCTTATAACTTTCTAACAGTACGTCTTAGAGCAAAACGGCTTACACGTCCCTATCTTCAATTTTTATTATCTTCCCAAAAAAATCAACTTCCGGTTAAACCGGATGTAACTCGAAAGCAGGAAATATAGTTGTTCCGGTTTAACTGGAAGTTGATTTTTTTGGGAAGATAATAAAAATTGAAGATAGGGACATGTAAGCCGTTTTGCTCTAAGACGTACTGTTAGAAAGTTATCAGCTGTCAAAGTTCAAAAATGTCACTTTTCGAGAGTCAATATCTCGGAAACTATGAAGTATAGACTAATAATGCATTTAATAAAAAATAATTATAATTTTATGTGGAATTTAAAAATGTAAAAATATACTGGGTGTTATATTTAAAAATATAAAATTCGTTCGAATTCCAGACAAACTAAAAAGCTGGCAACAACGCCAATATCGTCATTCGGTGCGTTAGATCCTCTTACACAACTGTACCAAATCTGGTTTAAATCGGCCAGTAAATTGTGATGTTATTAAGCCGTTTCCAGACTTTATACACACACATATACAAGTACTGATATTGGGATGTTGACCATTTTTTGAAAACATACTGTATATTTAATGTATTAAATTTCAGCTCCATTTAAACAACTGTATCTACAGCCTTGTAGCATTGTGTGACCACCACGCTGTATCCTATCTTATGAGAGTTTTATCTAGTGCCTCTACAGAAATGTTTAAGATCTTGTATGAACATTACAAGAAATACTACATGTTTACTGGAAGAGTGTAAAGTCAAGCCAGTCTGCTTTGTATGTATATATGTATGTATTTTACCTTTTTTTATATATATTTTTGTATATTGTGATCATAAATAAAAAATTGTAATTTTTTTTTATTGTCTGTTTTTTGAGCAACCCATAGTAGACGATGATAGGTTCTATTATCGTTTATTAACAACCAGCTTGCTTAATTACGTCTAAAATAAATTTAATTAATAACAATAACCAATAAAATTAGCACATAGACAGGCTATTTGTTGTTGACGTGTATTGATTTACCAGATTTGTTTCTTAAAAAATATTTGTGTGATAAAATCACAAGGTAGTAATTAGCATGATATAGAATTTTTTATTTACAAACAGTCGTCTTAGAACCAAATTAATGTATAGAACATTGTTATCGAAAAACTTTTTTTTTACCGCCATAGTAGGTATATACAGGGTATTCCCTACTCGATGGTACATTAGAAGTATCTGGAGAACGAAAAGAAAAATAATTTTGAAATTTTCACTACGGCCATAGGATATTGCGCTCTAGCTTCTAAAAATAATTTCGCGGTTGCAGTGTTGCCAGATCTATTGATTACTGACATCAACTTTGGAATTTTAAATGAGACACCCTGTATATTTTTACATTTTTAAATTCCACATAAAATTATAATTATTTTTTATTAAATGCACTATTAGTCTATACTTCATAGTTTCCGAGATATTGACTCTCGAAAAGTGACATTTTTGAACTTTGACAGCTTATAACTTTCTAACAGTACGTCTTAGAGCAAAACGGCTTACATGTCCCTATCTTCAATTTTTATTATCTTCCCAAAAAAATTAACTTCCGGTTAAACCGGATGTAACTCGAAAGCAGGAAATATAGTTGTTCCGGTTTAACTGGAAGTAAATTTTTTTGGGAAGATAATAAAAATTGAAGATAGGGACATGTAAGCCGTTTTGCTCTAAGACGTACTGTTAGAAAGTGATAAGCTGTCAAAGTTCAAAAATGTCACTTTTCGAGAGTCAATATCTCGGAAACTATGAAGTATAGACTAATAGTGCATTTAATAAAAAATAATTATAATTTTATGTGGAATTTAAAAATGTAAAAATATACAGGGTGTCTCATTTAAAATTCCAAAGTTGATGTCAGTAATCAATAGATCTGGCAACACTGCAACCGCGAAATTATTTTTAAAAGCTAGAGCGCAGTCTCCTATGGCCGTAGTGAAAATTTCAAAATTATTTTTCTTTTCGTTCTCCAGATACTTCTAAGGTACCATCGAGTAGGGAATACCCTGTATATACTTGACATGGACATTCAAAGCTCTATCTGACTTCGGGGCTCCGGCAGCTTTCAAGGAAATCTCAAGACCATTTTCATATCATAGTCCAGAGGAGGTAACTGCATGAACCCTACCCCACTAAACATCGGTTCGCCTTTTTTTAAAGTACAATCTTTCCTACGACATTTGACATTTTACAATTTATATAAGTAGTTTTAATTTTTTCTAACCGATCTAATGTTTTTTCACATCATTTATTTAGAATTAACATAACCAAAATGTTTTATAAAATTTTTTTAAATTGGACAGCAGATTTGAAGTTTATCATGACTTTAAATTTTAAACTATTGACCTCATACCCTTAAAAATTGATCTTCATGAGCTACTGACAGTTTTTTTAATGGCCGGTCTTTGATGTCCGGAGCTAGAGACGGCCCTGCGGTTTTCATATAAAGCCAGTAGTGTCCCCCGTTACTGATGTGGTCTCGTTACAATTTAATATGTGAGAAAAGACCTTACGCTTATTATTCTAATAAGAAAACAAAAAGACGAAGGCCCCCCGTTTTGTTTTTAATTTTAAATATAATAATAGATAAAAAAATTTTGTAACACCACAATAACTCTACGATTGGGCTAAGCCAATATACCCCCCTGGAAAAAAGCTGTGACAGCCACTGCTAGAGAAACAAGTAAAAAAAATTCTTGTTAAATTTATTTTCTAATAATAATATTCAATGAAGAGTATCTTTATCCTTCAAAAGAATTATATTCAGAAACAAAAAAGTTGAACATAAGAGAGCTTTACATTAATTTATAACATCTTAATATATTATTATATTTAAAAATATAAACCTTATACAGTTTAAAAACCATAATCATAATACAGGTCATAAAAATGATATAACCATAAAACCTCAAATCCAATAGGACAAAAAAATTTCAAATATTTCTGTTTTTTTTTAAAAGATTATTTATTAACAAAAATTAAAAAACTGATTTCATTAAAAAAATTTTAAGTCGAAATAAAAACATGGATATTAAAAACAGATAATTTGAGAAATGCTTTAATTAATTAATATTGTTTTGAATAATTTATATAAGTAATATTTTTTACTTAACAATCATAAACTAATAATTTTATAATAAAAAAAACTGCGTTTATACTATAAATTCATATTTTTACTTTAAAACTTGATTTTTAATGCATATTTATGATTTACGATTTTATATAGGTAGGTAGGTACTAAAACAAAAAATAAGATTTTCCCCTAGCAAGCTCAGCTTCAGGGGATTGAAGAATAAGTTTATAGAAGACAACATAATAAACATATTTATTATATTATTAAGTTTTAAATAAACTTCTTATTATTGTTATTATTATATTATGGACCGTGAACATTTTATTTTTGGCTGTTTCAGTATTGTACAGACCACCAGAGGAACATCGTGCATATGTTATCATTTGCTATGATGATGTTATGTTGTAAATTACGAATTAAGATATTAGTCATCTGTTTGATAAATAATAATAATAATAAAATTTGTATTTTAATGACTCAACATCGTTACAATTAATAATAATAATTGATGATTTCGGTATTCGTTTATTTTTACTCTAGCTTTTATACAAAATTTAAAGAAAATCAGTATCGACTTGATATTCTATAGGTAATAATTGACATATTTAATAAATATCAAGGAATTTCATAACTTATTTTAGGAGAATTGTATAGCGAAAAAATATCGGGTAAGATTTTTTTTAATAATATTTATGTCATTGTCACTCATTGTTCTTTCACTATACAATTCTCCCAAAATTAGCAATGAACTAAATTGATATTCTTGTAATATATCAGATACTACCTAAATAATGTACCGACGATATTGATTTTCTTTAAATGTTAGTTATTAAAATAATAAACTCAAAAAATTAACGCAAAATAGGTTATAGGTTGGCAATAGATTGAATGACGTTGAGAATTCAACCTTAAAAGATCAGAAAAATCGAAGTTTGGCAACACTGACTTGCTTTTGTTTTGGTTGTGTTACTGTTTTGTTTGTTTTATGTGCCAAATGTTTGAATAAATTCGAAGTTTCTATCCTGATCGGAAGATTGCAAGTTGAATTTCATCTGTAAGTAAATGCAAAGATTTCTGCTCTCAAGTTTATTTGCTAAATTTGGATTATTGTCATCATAAACACGGTTGGCGGCAAAAATTGACAGGCTGTGTTGCCACGTTGAGCTGAGTTAAAATCCGGGTACCTTTCATTCTAAACTGAGTAGACGTGAATTACCGTCTTGTTTATGTTCCCTTAATCAAAGCTACCATGCTACGATGGATTTAGATTTATCCAATAATGCACAGCTTGAGGAAATAAAAAAGCTCTTTGCAGAGAACACGAGAGTTCTTAAAAGTGAGCTAGAACATCTTAAGTCTGATTTTGCATCTCAATTTACACGCTTAAATACTACAGTGAAAAGGCTTGAGACGGAGAATTCTCAGTTATCCGAAAGGGTTGACTACCTCGAGAGAAAGGTCAGAAAAAATAATATCGTTATTTTTGGACTACCTAAAAGCAATTTAAGAGCTGAGGCTTTAGCCGACTGGGCAACATCACAGTTGAGAACACTGTTGGGAATTGATATCAAGAATGATGTGATTGCTGACATTTATTTCAAGGGAAACCCAGACGGTTCGAATAGGCCATTAATTCTAGAATTTACAAATCATTTTACCAAGCGGACTGTCTTAAGCAATGCATATAAACTCAAAAATAAAAACATCTCGATTTCCCATGATCTAGCCCGAAAGGATCAGGAAATATACAGGGTTTTAGTATCAAATCTGCGACAGGCTAAAGAGAAGAACTTGACTGCCTATATTAAGAACTTTAGGTTGCATATAGGGGATGAGGTCTTTGATTATGCACAATTGAGTGGCAAGATTGACCAGGATGTAGATAAACCTCATAACATATCAATTTCCTCTCCGTCAACTGAAACTAGAAAATCGCTCAGCGCCCCTGGAACGCCCTCAATTATTGATAGTTTTAATTCTGATATAACTAATAGTGCCACGGTTACCATCGATTGGGCCAATCCTCCCACTGCTACCTTGCCTGCGACTGGGTCAACCTCTGACCCGCCTACTTTAAATAAAAAGTCTGATCACGCTGCTGTTCCTACGAGGCTGACATCGGACAAGATAGTGGTACCTCCGACTTCAATTCAAGGTGGTAAGAGGGGACGCTTAGGCAGCGCCACATCGAACTCGTCGCCCTCAAATTCAAGTTCAGGGCTTCTAAGGTCGTCTGCACGAATTAATGATAAGCATATAAAAAAATAATATCACTAACTATTGTTTATTCTTGAACATTTATATTTTTTTTTTCATTTTGTGGTTTTTCATAAATTATATTTCTACCATGATACTTTAAAGTACTATTTATAAGTTAATGTAGGTATATGTACATGTATATAGGTGTGGCGATATTATCTCATTATCTAAATTTCTTGTAACTAGTATCGAGATCTGCTGCACTACATTTTTACTTTTATTTTATTTTTTTTCCTTGCAGCTCGGTGTCTTACTTCTATATTATATTATAATGCTTTCCCTTGCGCATTTGAATGTTCGTTCTCTGTCAAATAACTTTAATACATTATTGGATCATGTACGGATGAAGAGATATGACGTTTTTGGAATTTCAGAAACCTGGCTAAACTTAAATATTGAGTCTGATATCGTCAGTATTCCAAATTATACATTTGTCAGGCAGGATAGGCCACTGAGAGGAGGTGGGGTTGGTGTATACATTAGAAACGACTTACAGTTCTCTATACTTCTCCAGGAAACTAGGGACTATCTGGAACATATTTGGATAAAAATTAAACTCTCCGGCCATTCGATTATAATAGGAAATATTTATAGACCTCCCAACTCGGACTATTCACAATTTTTAAACTATTTTGAGGACACATTGGCCAACTTCTTCGCGGAGAGCAGTTCTCTGTTTTGCCTTGGCGACTTTAATGTTAATATGTACGATTTGCAGTCAAATAATGCGGGTTCTCTCACCCATTTGACCGAAACATTTGGTCTTAATCAAATTATAACCTCCCCAACACGTATCTCGTCTACAGGTTATTCCCTTATCGATTTGATTTTTTCTTCGGCTAAGGAGGTTATCACAGATGTTTTAGATGTGCATGTGTCTGATCACATGTTGATTAATTGTCAGATCAATATTAATCAACCCACTCGACCCACATTTAACTTTAGCTTTAGAGCGTTGCATGATATAGATCCGGCAGCATTTCAGCGTGACCTTGAATTGATACCCTGGCATAGTCTGTATGGCATTGACGATGTTGACGATAAAGTAAAATTCTTAACGGATAATGTCACTCAGCTTTTTGATTATCACGCCCCAGTACGAGAAATTAAAGGCAAAACGCGGCCTTACGCGCCGTGGATTACCGATAATATTCGACTCATGCAAAGACTGCGAAATAAAGCGTTAAACAAATTTCGAAACAACAAAACTAACGAAAATAGAGATAGCTATAAACAACTCCGTAATCTTACGACAAACGCAATTAGAGCAGAAAAAAAAGCTTATTTGAACACCCGGTTACAGAACACAACTCAAAAGGAAAAGTGGCGCGAGCTTAAAAAGCTTGACATCTGCAAAAGAAAGACATATGAACTTCCTCAAACACTACATGATCCTGACAAAATAAATAATCACTTTGTTAATGTCACTAGTGCCAATGATGTACCTGATCCTGAATTAATTCAGTATTACTCCAACAATATTTTAGTAAATAACATCTTTACTTTTAAGCCCGTTGATGATATGGCGATTATGGAGATAATTCAGAGTATTAAATCAAAGGCTATAGGTCATGATAAGTTAAATATAACCTTGCTTTTATTGTGCTGTCCATTCTTAATCCCTTACATTAGACATATAATAAACGTTTGCATAAAAAAATCATATTTTCCCCTACTTTGGAAAAAAGCAAAGGTTATCCCTATTCCCAAAATTAAGAATCCCACAGAATTTGGACACTTAAGATCAATCTCAATATTGCCTGTGCTATCAAAAATATTAGAGAAGGTATTGGAAAAACAAATACAATCTTTCCTGCATGCTAATGATATTATCCCCGAAAAGCAATCTGGTTTCCGTCCTGGTTTCAGCTGCTCAACGGCACTATCTGATGTGACAGACGACATCCTTAGAGCTTCTGACAGAGGCAATGCAACTATCTTAGTACTACTAGACTACTCAAAAGCCTTCGATATGTTAAATCATGAAACCCTTATTGCCATGTTGCACTACATTGGTTTCTCAAAAAATGCCAGTGATCTTGTAAGCTCATTTTTGAGTGATAGGGTACAGCATGTGGACATCAATGGTAAGCAATCTGCTGTATTGAATGTTAATCATGGTGTTCCTCAGGGCAGTATTTTGGGCCCAATCCTATACTCAATTTATACTTCCACTTTTGTTAAACAATTAAAATACTGTAACCATCACATATATGCGGATGACACACAACTGTATTTATCATTCAAACCTACTGAGAGTCTACTGGCTAATGAAATGATCAATGATGATCTTGAACGATTGCAGTCGATCTCCAAAAAACATTTACTTAAACTTAATCCGAACAAATCGTTGGCTATTCTGTTTTGCAGTGAACCGTCAAGAATTAACATTATGAACAGTGTTAATATAAAAATGTCAGACGTAGAAATCCCAATCAAGGAAAACGCTAGAAATTTAGGACTTATACTTGACAACAAATTAAGATATAAAGAGCACATTACATATAAATTGAGATCTGCCTATGCTGCTTTAAAGAGCATTTTCTCCCTGCGTCACACCCTCGATTCTAATGTTAAGGCCCAACTATGCGAATCACTTATACTGTCACAGCTTAACTTTTGTGATACTGTATACGGTCCTTGCTTGGATAGTTTGGATATTCGAAGAATTCAGAAGCTACAAAATTCCTGCCTTAGGTATATATTTGGAATAAGGCGCCGTGAGAGAATTACTTACAAACTTGCGGAGCTTAACTGGCTTAACATGTACAATCGACGAGTGCTGCATGGCTCCTGTTTTGTATTTAATATTATTAAAAAAAAAATTCCACTATATTTATATCGAAAATTAACTTTCCGAACCGACGTCCATAGACTAAACATCAGACCTAAGACTCTTCTTGATATTCCCCTGCATCGTAGAGAGCTATTTAAGCGATCTTTCTCGTATAACGCTGCCAATCTAATGAACACCAATACCCCAACCGACCTCTCGCTGAGCTGCCAAACTTACAAAAAGAGAACAAAACTCAAATTGTTATCTGCTCAAGTGTGATTTTTTTTCTTCTTATTCTTATCACGTGTCTTGAGAATTGCCTGGTTTTTTCTTATTCTTTTTTCCCTTTTCATTCAACAACCAATCTTTCATATCTCAGTTTTTCTTTGCTTCCAGACTTTTTTTTTTTTTATTTTAATGCATATATACAACTATCTATAATCTCTTATTTTGGTGATGGATAGTACGCGTTGCGCCTATTTAATTTTTTCATGTTCTTAATGTTTTTTTTTAAATATTTCTATGTTACTATTTTTATTACTAGTTTTAGTTATTTTTTTAGATTTAGGTATACAAAGGCCGCAACAGCCCCCCGACAACCTGTTGGGAAAGCTGAAACAACGGCCTATTAGTCCTTAATTTATCTAAAGTTGTGATATAACTGTTATTTTTTATCTGTTTTTTTTTTGTTATATATATATATCAACTTTTGTAATACCAAGTGGACTAATAAACGTCTGATTATTATTATTATTATTATTAAAAAAATGTTACGTTATTGTGAAAATAGTAATTAAATTTAACATGCTTGCCAACCTATAACCTATTTCGCGTAGATTTATTTATTTTTTCTAACTTTTACACAAAATTTAAATAAAATCAATATCGTCTTCATATTCTATAGGTAATAATTAACATGTTAAATAAATATCAAGGAATTTTATAAGTTATTTAAGGATATATATCGAAAAATATCGGTTAAGATTTTTTTTAACATTATTGTAATTGTTCTTTCACTATACAATTCTCCCAAAATAAGCAATGAAATAAATTGATATTTTTGTAATATATCATCAGATATTACCTAAATAATGTGCAGACGATATTGATTTTATTTAAATCTTAGTCAATAAAATAATAAACTAAGAAAAACCAGGCGAAATAGGTTATAGGTTGGCAATAAATTGAATGACGTTGAAAATTCCACCTTAAACGTTTTTACGTTTTGTCTAAATATCATAAAAACATTATTACAAGATAGTATACCATCAGGTCTGTAAAGTTTTGGTTTAGTGCCAAGTATAAGTGTTCATAGACATATGAATGTCCTCTATAACCAGCGAGATGTCAGGTCGGCGCAAAGTAATTTTATGAATGAAATGCGTGATCTAACTTTCCTTTATCGTTGGTACTTGTAGTGGTTATTTTATCAGTGGAATTTTACGACAAATTGTTTATATTATTCAGAGATAATTTGTTGTTTTTAACAGCCCACATTTAATTGTTTGTAGTAATTTCGTCACTACAAATGTGATAAACAAAGAATAATAATTATAAATTAAGGATGACCACTAATAATGTATGAATTGACTCATTTAGTTTTATTAAAATAGTTGGTAATACTAATAATAAATATACACGAATTACACGATGCCATCTGCAATTTTAGGTATTTATTTTGCAAGAGAAATGAATGTCTGTAGGTAGTTACACACAAAAAACAAATAATGTATCTATCGCTTGGCAAAAATATGATACCTATACCTAGGTAGGCTAGCAATAGGAAATATTGATAAAACTATTTTTTTAAATTTTGATTTGATCATAGGCATATATTGATAATTTGTAACGGTTAAAAACTATAATATTTTTCTAAAAATAGGGTTTATTTATTTCTTTCCAGATTCATCTATTCTGACAAACATTATTTATTTTTTTGGCTACTATATTTCGTGGCGAAGCTATAATAATTAATAATAATTATTTTTATATCAAATTCCGAGAAATATGTTTCACAAAGCCGCAATACTATTTTTTGTGCTGACCAAAATACAAATTACAAAACTATATTTCGTCATATTTTTAGACATCAGTCTGCATAACATTGTGAGTCATATTTATTATACCCGTTCTTCTTCTTCACTTCTTTATGGCGTCGGCTGCGGTAAGCGCCATTCGCCAGATTATACCCGTTAAGGCCCAAATTATTAATGTCTTGTTAGTACTAACAGCCACATAACTTCCAGTGGCGTACCAAAAACTGAGTGCCCCCCCGCAAACGTTTTCAGGGGCCCCCTCTCTGTAACGAATGAAAAATGATAATTATTATTTTCATTACTATTAGGTTCAGGTTTACGAATTTTTGAATTCGTTAATTGTTAATAATTTAATTAGGCTTAAACCCCCATTATGTGTTAAGTACCTAGTACTAAAATAGCAAACAATTCGAATTTATTTTATAATCCTAGGTAGACTGGTAGACATAACATAGGTAATTATTAAGTCATTATACGTAATATTCCAGCATACATGATGCAAAATCAAAATTTTAAAAGACCACTTATAATGTTGCTTACCATGTATGGTAGTAACGGGGGTAGCAGTGACCGAGCCTTATAGAATCCAAAAGACAGAAAACACATGAACACTCAACAAGTCTGCACAAACATTACGTCACTAAGTACTATACAAGGTATTATACAAAACGAAAAACGACCAGATCGTCGTATTCGTCGAGAGTTTTTTTTGCAAAATCGTTTATAATTTCGTCGATATTTAATGTTTTAACAAACTCGTGTTCGATACTGATTAAGGATAAATCCGAAAGGCGTTGTTGTCCCATGGTGTTTCGTAAATGAGTTTTTACTATTTTAAGTTTGGAAAAAGATCGTTCCGCTGATGCCACACCAGTGGCGCAGCCAGAATGTTGTATTAGGGGGGGTTTTCAAAAAAAAGAACAGGATTTCAAAATTTTAAAAAGAGTTTTTTTTATTTGGTCGTTAATTTTAATACTGTAGGAAATAAATTAATACCTGTTTAAAGGCCGTTTAGACCAGGGTCGATAATTTTTGAAACCAAAAAAAATAATAGTAGGATGAAACCCATTGGAGAAAAAAGAGAATATTACAAAAATGAAAGGAAAAATAATTTACAGGCGATCCGAGGTCGGGAAGTGGAAGGGGGTGAGTTTTTAAGGGTAGAAAACGATTTATCTCGATTTCCGGCAAAACCACAAGTCCTATGGAAAAACGTGAAACGGCAAAGTTGTAGGTAATAAAAAGATCTACAACTTTTGTATTTACACTTTTTTCACATAACCTCAAAATTTATGTGAAAAATTCAAATAACCAAGTTTTTGGTTTTTTATTTTTATCTTTTACAAGAAAAATATGATTTTTAATCGAAAATTCTCACGTCAAAATATCTGCTTTTTTAAAAAAGTCGGTGGGCTTTTTGTTCGTTGAAATCTCTACTTTCTGATGGTGTAAAAAAAAATATACATTACTATGGTAAATGTTCTCAAAAAATGCAAAGAAACGAAAAAAACTCGAATCCTAATTTTTTTTTTTTAATTATTATGTACAATTTTGAGCTACTTATTAAAATTTATACTTTAATTACTCGAAAAAGTAACATTCCATGTTACATTGATAAACAAAAAAATTACAAATCCATAAAACATAAAGATCGCAAAAAATATGCGAAAATAGTTGTTCTAAATATAATTAAAGGTATAATTTAAAGGGAATTTCATCACATTTACCATAGTAATGTATATCTTTTTTACACCATCAGAAAGTAGAGATTTCAACGAACAAAAAGCCCACCGACTTTTTTAAAAAAGCAGATATTTTGACGTGAGAATTTTCGATTGAAAATTAAGGTGCTTTTTCGATATTAAGTCGAAATAAAGTGAAAAAATAAATATTTTAAATCAAAAAATTACAGTGTGTTTGGGACATAAAAAGGTAACTTTTTACCAAATTTCGTGAAAAAAAAAATTTCTTTTAAAAGATAAAAATAAAAAACCAATAACTTGGTTATTTGAATTTTTCACATAAATTTTGAGGTTATATGAAAAAAGTGTAAATAAAAAAGTTTTAGATCTTTTTATTATCTACAACTTTGCCATTTAACGTTTTTCCATAGGACTTGTAGTTTTGCCGGAAATCGAGATAAATCATTTTCTACCCTTAAAAACTCACGCATTTCCACTTCCCCCACCTCGAATCGCCCGTAAATTATTTTTCCATTCATTTTTGTTATATTCTCTTCCTTTTCCAATGGGTTTCATCCAACTATTATTATTTTTTTTTCACTTTTTACCATTTTCAAAGGCTTCAGCCCTGGTCTGCACTAGATACATCTGAAAAATTTGAAGAACACACTGATTTTTTACCAATAAATGATAAGCAAATTCATACACACTATTTTTAATTTTGAAATACTATTTCCGCAAGTCCCTTTCTTAGGCTTAAAATTTGACTAGGATAGAGGATAGTCAATGGACAAGTCTTTATGGTATATCGTTTGTAAATTCTGCGAACGAAATAAGGGTGAAAATTTAAAGGTTACTAATTTTTTTAGCTAGGCTGTTAATAAGGAAGGCAGGCTATAGGTCCTATATCTGTCTGTACCGTAGTTTACACGCACGGATTTAGCTTTTCGTCAAGGGGTGTAGTTTTTCCGTGGTAATTACCCCTTCTACCACTTTTTAAGGGTCATAAAGCTTGTTTTATGAAAACGTATTTGACATGACAATGTTCTTTAATGCATCATTTTTGTTAAGTTAGATATTATAGGTAGGTAGCTTAAATTCTTGCCTATGGCATCAAAAGTATTAATGAACCCACAGTCCATCGACCTTCAATGCACATACGATTCGCTTATTGAGAAGTACTTTTACGATCTGCTTGTACAGTTTTTTTTTATAGATATAGATAGTGTAGTAGTACCTTCCTCGTTAGTATTTTATTGCATTGTACCGTTATATTTATTGATGTCTGTTGTCGGTATTATGTGACCGGGACCGCATACCTACCTACTTTGCTGCAAGTTTTGGCAATGGGCGGTCTCTATTTCAATTTTAGTAAAATGTCGTGAACAGGACACGTTAATTAATCATTTTTTGATAATGCCGACTTCTTATAACAACTAAAATTAATTATGTTTGCTAAGTAGTAAAAAAAATAGTACCTACAAGTTAATCATGTATTTCCTTCAAAAGTTCAAATGCCTTTGAGATTGATTCAACGGAGAGAAGAGAGAACCTTTTAAATATGACATCATATTTAAATTATACGAATCCACGTTAGGTTGGGGTAGCTCTAGAAAAATGTATCCCCATCTTACAGACATAACTTTAGAGAAAAACCTCAAGGTAAATTTAACAGGAAACATTAGTTGCCTTCGGAATACAAAACAGGAACCTTGATGTCATTTTTATTCATGACGTTCCAACTGCATTCTTTCGTAATTTATGATTCACCGTTTCCATCGAATCTTTTCCCATCACCACGTAGGCATTTCAAAACAAACGTATTTGATTCGAAAAACGTTAAACATAACATCGATTCACTTCACATCTCTCTCGCATTCGTTATCGACTCGATCGCTTCTCCTCATTTTAGGGTATTCGGATCGCCAGCAGGATCATCCGACGATTTTAGAAATGACGCTTCCCCCCTTTCCCCTTGCTGGCCCCACAATGTCCCCCCTTAGTGGACCCAACGGACCGCGGAGACACGGCGCAAACGTTAAAACATTTATAGAACATCGGTGTTGGAAGGCTACGTAGCCAGTTTCTAGTCGAAATAGATCTGCGGAGTGTCAGTGATTTTTGAGAAGAGTTTTAAAGAAAATTTTCAAGATGAGTAACAATATTGGTAAGTTTTTTTTTTTAGGGTCGTTCGTTGTTTGATAAAACTGTGGCGTGTTTTTTTTTACAGTAAAGAGGGTTCGAGGTGTGTTTTATATGCCGGTGCCGGCTTATTGGCATTTTTTTTTTATTTATGGTAATTTTACTTTACAAGTAGGTATCTATATGACTTAAGGTGGCATTCTCAACGTCATTTAATCCATTACCAACCTATAACCTATTTCGCGTTATTTTTTCAAGTTTATTATTTTATTGCCTAACATTTAAATAAAATTAGTATTGTCGGCACATTACTTAGGTAATATCTTATATATAACAAAAATATCTATTTATTTCCTTGCTAATTTTGGGAGAATTGTATAGTGAAAGAACACATAATAATGTTAAAAAAAATCTTACCCGATATTTTCGCTATACAAAAGAAAACATAAATAAATCTACGCGAAATAGGTTATAGGTTGGCAAGCATGTTGATACACCCACCTTAAACAATTATTTACCAACAAAAATTAAAAAATTAATTTCATTAAAAAAATTTAAAGTCGAAATAAAAACATGGATATTAAAAACAGACAATTTGAAAATATTTTTAGAAATGCTTTAATTAATTAATATTGTTATAAATGCGCCGACAATACTGATTTTATTTAAATGTTAGTCGATAAAATAATAAACTTGAAAAAATAACGCGAGATAGGTTATAGGTTGGTAATGGATTAAATGACGTTGAGAATGCCACCTTAAGTTGTTCTTATATATTTTCTAAGATAACTTAAACCTAACTTAAAGCGATCTGAACGAAGGGTCTAATCGACGCAATAATAAATTCATGGGTTTCCAAAAATATCTATTTAAAATAAAGAAACAGGAAAACTGCACATTTTATTGACACTTTTAAAAATCAGCAATAAGCCAAATTACACAATTGATTAGGTAAAACACACAAATTAAAACAAGATATTTTTAATACACTACTATACCATAAATATCATGTATCTGCATGTATATTGATTTAGGAAGAGTGTTGGGAAGCGAGGGGGTGGGGGGGGGGGCAAAAACATTAATTGGTTTAATATTTTATTTTTGTGTTTTTCTAACCCAAGTAAGATTTTAATAATAATAATGATTCATTAATTTCTTTCTGTAACCCTGCCTACTATGTATCCCGTAGCCTGTTTTCTCAGAGATCATTTGCCGTGGAAACATGGAATTTGGCACAGCGAACCAAAAACATTCTAATCAAAACTTGTGGTTATTAAAATTGGAAGAAATTGAAAGGATTGTTTTTGTATTTGTATTTTTGTGACGCAAAGAGAGAGAAAGTGTATATTTTTATATCGAATATTTCCATTATTTTTTCTGCTTGTTATATATTTAGATACTTTTAACTTGATTAATTGTTAAGAAATCCCCACGCCCATGCCTGGATGCACGCTATTTATAAATATTGCTTTGGGAGTAACGCCTTGTTTTGTAATAGACGATAGATTTTTATACTGTTATAAAAAACCGCATAGTTTCGGTGATGCAGCAGATTTTTTAAAATGAACAGGAAAATGTTGATTTTGGCCCGCAATTATTGCTGAATGCGCCCCTTAACAGAATACAATTTCCCATTTGAATAATTAAATTTTATTATTTGTTAGAAAATCGTTATGTTTTTCTTTTAATGTTTTTTAACGATCCTTAATGTGACCTTCTGTGTGTTGTCACTTGACCATAGCGACTTTGTATACTTGTTGTATGAGATTACATAATCGTCTATTTTTAGGTGTGCTGTAATAATTCAACTACTGCTGGTTAACTGACTTTGTAATTTAAACAGGACCGGCTTTGATTTATTTTCTTTTTCTGTTTTGGATAAAAATATAATTAGATTAGATATTTTTGAGCCGTATTGGCAATAATTGCCGCTTTTTAACATTATTATTAAAAAGAAAAAATTACTTTGTCGGACTTCCATTGTCTTTATTTTTAAGAGCAGTAACCCCCTTTACCACAATGAAAATTGCCGAACGTTTTGCTGGTCAAACGAAAAAAAAAAAAAAAATTGATATTTAGAAAATAAATTCTACTTTAAATACCCCATCCAGAAAAGTAAATGACGATCGAAAATATTCCCAAAATTTTTTTTAGAATTTTTTTTTATTTTTAATAATTTTGTAATATCTTAAACAATTCTTTATTGGTCAAAAGCAAAATGACTTTCCCGGGTGTAGAATGTTGTACCAAACAATTTTTCTTAAAGCCATTTTTCAATATCGGCCTTACTTTTTTCTCAAAAAGTTTGGGCGCGTAAACCCACTTTACACGCTTAAATTCACTTTACGCGCCCAAACTTTTTGAGAAAAAAGTAAGGCCGATATTGAAAAATGGCTTTAAGAAAAATTGTTTGGTACAACATTCTACACCCGGGAAAGTAATTTTGCTTTTGACCAATAAAGAATTGTTTAAGATATTACAAAATTACTAAAAATAAAAAAAATTTTGGGAATATTTTCGATTGTCATTTACTTTTCTGGATGGGGTATTTAAAGTAGAATTTATTTTCTAAATACCAATTTTTATTTTCGTTTGACCAGCAAAACGTTCGGCAATTTTCATTGTGGTAAAGGGGTTACTTCCTCTTAACACAACGTTTCGGTTAGTTAGTATCTCTAACCGTTTTCAAGTGTAAACTAAATTATAATTCTAAGACTACTGTCTTAAATACAATCCATGTGCATTGAAGCTTGATGACTCCGCCTACGTGCTTATTCTAGTGTGAAGTTTGAGCTGTTGGTTTTGGACACGAAGAGGCTTCCAGATATTGGGGATATCCATACTTGGTTTACTAAATATATGGGTATTTTGATTCATGAAAGCTGCTTCTTTAAATTTTCATTTTCTCCAGTGCTGTTCCGTATCCAAAACTTTGGCTTCTGACCACTGTATATTATGTTGGTTGGTCCATATATACATGTTCCGCTATACCTGATCTCGAAGTTTCACCTCTTTATTGAGTATGTTTTAGATGTTCTTTAACTCGTACGGGAAGAGGTCTTTTTGTTTCTCCAATGTACGATTCGCTACACTCGCAAGGGATTTGATAGATAGGTACAATTTTTTGTGTTTCTTCTTCTAAGCGTATTTCCGGATTTGAAGGCTGTTTTGATATCATAGTTTTTGGTTATCCTTCTAATCTTTTCAGAAATCCCCTTGACATAAGGTATTGTAAGAAATGCTTGCTCCTCTTTCGTTTCTGTATTAGTTTTTACTTCGAGATTTTTAAATTTTAAGATGGTATTAGTTACAAAGGTTTCAGGGTAACCATTGTGCTGTTAATTAACAAAATAAAGATAATGGAAGTCCAAAAAGGTAATTTTTTTGATATTACTTCATTGTCTACCACCTTCAAAGAAACATTATTATTATTTGTCAATTCTGTCACCTTGGATTTTTAAAGTTTGATCTTTTACGTCTTTTTGTTTTTAATTCAAAATCATTTATTTTACCATTTTATAGATGACTATAAATGGTTGGCAATGATTTAGAGAATAAGTAGGTACCTTCTTTCTTTACTGGAAATCTCAACTACTAAATCGTTAAAAAATACTAAATTAGAAACATAAAGAAATAGAAAAATGGGGAAATTGTATTAAAACCTCTAGCATGCACGAAATACCATTATTTCGTGCGTGTTATAATGGTTCCTTGGGGATGGACGGGAAGATTTCGTAGCTCTAGGTGATTCTCTGTCGATAATCTTTGCCATACCTACGATAAATTCAAAATTATTGCCAGCAGTAGTGTCTATTTAACCCAAGTATAAGGGCCGAATTGAAAAAAAAATTAAATAAACTATAAAAATGCTAGTGAAAACTCAGGAATTCAAAGATGCTAAAAAGATAAATTTCGTTACGTCAAGATAACATTTGACTATCAAAAATATAAGTAACTGACACATTCGTCCCAAGTCGTAACTTCAGACTCAATAATTTATGGATTACATCCTTTTCTTCCTACCCTTTCAACGTATTTACTTTCTAACATTCCTACTATTTCCATATGATATTTTGTAGCAGAAATTCCGTAAAAGCTTTTGACAAAATATAATAATTAGTTTGTTCTGACGGTAAAGTTAAACTTCTGATTGACTGTCACCCAACAGCTTTTCTTAAAAGCGGCATTGTGCGCAGCCAGAGCACAATGCCGCGTCGTATTCACCTGAAGACGACTGGAGATACTTACCAGTTGAAACGTTGTGATTTAAGACAAATAAAGACAATGGAAGTCCAAAACTCTTTCATCATTCAAGAAACATCATTGTCTCCAACCTTCAAACATTCACTAAAAATTACATTTATTGCATCATTTTGATGTGCGCCTGTATAACATTTTAATTTTACTTGAAATTTCAGTATAAGCCGGCCCTGCTTAAATCCCACTTATTATTATTTAATGCTATTCACCATTTGTACGAAATTGGCTTAATTAGATAAATGTTGCATGATGTAAGGCGGTTTATTAAGAGTCGAGATTTTCTGATATCTGCGAATCAGTCAGAGTCACGATAAAATCACGATTTTAACGGATTACCGCCCTTCGGGTCGTGCAGTTTCGGTAAATTATGGGGAAATTATTGAATTTGAAGAGGCTCTTCCAACGTTATTTAAATGTTATTTGTAGCATACAAATTTGCCTCAATTTTAATACAGACTGTCCGCGGATAGGGTTTACCTACAACAGCAAAAATGGATGAAAAATTTTATTTTTCGGGAAAAAGTCATTCTTGATAAAAAGTTTTGCTTGTAAAAAAATGCAATTTATGAAGAGAAAATTTTGATTTTTTATACAGGGTTCGCAAAAACTTCAAAAACAAGATTTTTCTTCAAGAGTAAACTACCTTTATTTTTCATTTTTGACCAAAATGCCAATTAGAAATCTTATTTAGAATAACGTTTGTAATTTAAATCCGAGATTTACAATAAATCTTCGATCTTTTTAGTTTTTTTAATTTTTAGAGGTAAATGGAAATTTTGCTGCTCAATAAAAATATTAATATAAAATTTTATTAGACTCTGTTTTCATAATGGGTGGTGTGTAGGTATCTTATTTTAAAATTTTAAATGCATTTCTACCATATTTTGTAAAAACAAGGAAATTTTTTACCTTTTTATATTACTTTGCTTTACGTATGGGGCAAATTTGAAGTTGTTAAATAGAATTTGATGTGTTTTGAAAATGTTGACCTTAGAACAAAGGGTTTATTTAGTTCAATGTTACGGTGCGGGCGAAAGTTGTTACAACTTTGTGATAGAGAAATTTAATCAAAGATACCCTAACGTTTACGTCTCAAAAATGGGACTTCATAAATTATTAAGAAAATTTCACACCTGTCATTCTAAGCCAATCACACACTTTCATTTCGACAGTTACCAATGACAACCTTCAAATTTTTCGGAAATTTTTCTCCTCCTGCCAAGCTAGGCGAACAAAATTAATAAGTGGAAATTTTTTCTTGACAGCTATCATATCATCCGAAAATCAGTATTCAGGATCAAATTTTGGTATTTAATGTTTTTATTCATTTTATAATACTAAATAAATACAAATATTTATTTACCAAATATTTCTTTCATTAAGGCTAAATATTTTTGGAATTCTGGTTCGAACTCTTCTCTTCGTAATGGAGAATAACAAGGATAATGGTTATCTTCCCTTTCCACTTCTATCAGATGTCTATGTTTAATATAATAGATGTAATATTTGGAGCAATTTTGTTCTGCTGAATTCTGGTTTTTCTTAAAAAGGATGGAATATCTTCCTCCAAAATCGTCTGGATAGCTGAGAAAAGGTTTTCTTGATAGGGATTTAATTCAGTTTTTTCCATTAAACATTGCAAATACTTTAAATTTTTATGAGACATATTAATGTCCCCTATTTCAGAGCAAGATTTACAAACACCGTAGAACTTAAAATTAGTTTCTTGATAGTTTACTGCCATGATTTAATTATTGTGAACTAAAGAAGCACGTTTAAGAAATAACTGTCGACGTGACGTATAGCAGAGACGATTTTGACATCACAAGCCTAAGCCTACTTGACTGGTATCTACTATCTACCTAGATTTTAAAAATTGTTTTATCTGGCATAACTAGCCTAAACTAGACTATACTATGCTTTCCCTTTGTTTTAGTAAATGAAATGTAGTAAAAATAAATAAAAAGGATAATTTTCACTTATATTTTTTGCATTTCGTTTAACTAAACGGCGAGGAAACTTTTTTTTGAAAGTTTAAGTATTCCCATAATTATGGATAATTTCAATAAAATAATTCAAATAAATTTTAGGTGTGAAATTTTCTTACCGAATCCCCCGCGTCCTTGAATTAATATCCGGAAATTCTTCCTTAGTCACGCATTTTTTTTAGAAAATGCTATCCTTCGGAAAAATTTCCGGAAATAATTCGAGCACTAGGGAGATTATAAGTGAAAATTTCAGCGAACTAGTTCAGTTTAAAATTTAAACTATGCTATTTTTCATTCATTTGTGCTATTGTAAACCCTATCCGCGGACAGTCTGTATAACTTTTTGTCGAGCCTGACCTTGTTTTTGACTTGATCTAATGATACTTCGGCGCTTATCGTTGGACCAGAGATAGGACCGGTTTATTTTTTCCACCAGAATCCTAACCCCCATGAAAATTTTCGCCTGCGCAACAAACCACTCTCTAAATAAAGGGTCCCATGTTTTGGCTGGAGTTAAACATGGTTTTATATTCGCCTTAATCGATTCTTTAATTTATTTTTGGCTTTGGGTAGGTCCGTATCATTCGATTTTTTATTATCATGCTAGGACTATAAAAACGGCATTAGATTTCTGAATAAATGTAAATATCATTTTTTCATCACGTTCAAACCGATTTTTGTCATCTACGGCAATTTTTTTCCCCGACACGAATACTGGCGAAATGGTGTTTGTCTCTCGCGGAACACGCGATCTAATTTCTATAAAAACTAGAAAATATCGTGAAATGGTTATTGGAAGATACCGTGCGAGCAGAAATTATTTGCATCAAAGAGGGCCTTGCATCTAAGGACGTAATGCTTAGCCATAGCGAGCTTAATACCTGTTGGGTGTCAGTAACTACTTGAATTAACCATCAATCAGTTATTCCGTCATCTTTGACAGTCGTTACAAGTAATTTGATTCATCGCTAATTTTTCCAGTTTCTTGAACAATTCACACAATGGGCTTTACGGAACAGCACAAAACATTCATGGTGGAAGCGTATTTTCGAAACAGGGTTAGAGTAAATGGTGAGTGGCAATACAATCCGGGTTTGTGCACGGACGATTTTCACGAACATTTTCCTAACGCTGCTTTTATTGCTGGGGATTTTTATCATTGCCTAAAAAGAACCGTGGCTGTGTTTAGGGAAACAGGTTCTAACTTCTATACAACACAAAAAAGGAGCAGGAAGACCATCGGTAAGAACAGAAGAACTTGTTGCAAACGTTCGTGAAATAATGCAAAATACGCCAACATATTGTATAAGACGTCTGTCCCAAGAAGTGGGAAGATCTTATGGAACATGCAGGACTATTTTTAAGAAGCTAATAATAATTAATTAAGTTAATTTGGTAAACAACAAAAATAAATTTGTATTTGTCTACTTATTTTATTACTCATTAGTTTGGCATATCATGTCATGATATGAATTTGACAAAATTTTAACCTAGATTTGGTTAGATATATCGTCCCCATATCATTGTGATCTAAACCAAGCCCAACGTTTTTTAATCCAAGCCCTCTTTGATGCAAATAATTTTTGCTCGCACGGTATATAATAAATAATTGTCTTCATTCCTTTATTTTTATGTATAAAAAAAAATGTCCTTAAATTAAGCCTGAAAAACGCAATTATTATTTTATAACAGGAACTACGTTGAATAGTGGTAATTTACGACTTGCCTACGATGTTGCATTGAATTTTTTTTATCCATCCCACGTTACATCTTATAGCGACTTTACACATGTGCACTTTTTCTTCTGGTTTGCTGCATTTAGTTGGTACTTTAGTGTTAAAAGTTTGGCCAAAGATAATAGTACCTATGTCACAACCCACGTGACCAACAGTTATACTGTGACCCAATTAATCAATGACATTTACCTTTAGATAAGCAAACAATAATCATGAAAGGGGCAAATTTATGGCTTCGCGCATGTAAACAAAGCTACACCGGATTAGGCATGCGCACTACAACATTATCATTTGACGAATGGTAAAATAGACAGGTCCGGGCTTTAAAATTTAAGTTCTTGCTCAAGAAATTGTAAAAGTTGCTCTTTGGATTAACTTTACGTGTTATCAGTTAAAGTGGAATTTCTTCTCAATTTTCGATCAAATGGGATAAAAGGTAGTGATTTCTGGCATTTTTAGTAGTAGCAAACCTATCAGATTTTGCGGAGAGAAAATTGTTTTTAAGGTTTTGTTTCTAAAATTTGTTAAAAAATGATTCGTCGTCGTGTTTTTAGTTCGAAAAGGAAGAGAACAAGTCAATCAAACTAGTCTTATAAAATCACAAAAACAGAAAAACGAGCAAAATAACCAATTTTAGATGTTATCGCGTACCTAACCTCAAGTCAAATATTAGTTGGTACTTATACTTATAACTTGTATTAATTTTTACAATTTGGCAAAAACTTGGGTAGGTACCTACGTGTAAAACATTTTTCAAACACAATTTCTTGTTCAAGAATTTAAAAAAGTTTTGCCTGAAAACTTGACCCGTGGAATACTTTTACCCTTGGATTAATATAAACATACCTAGGTATTTACTTTTTTCTTTTATATAAAATAACTTTAAACTTTTTGAATCAATATATTGCCCGAAAAATAGCCGTACCTAATTAGATTGCAGTGCTGCAACTAAAATATACCAAAACACGCATCGGGATAATCTGTCTTGGTGTGTGTTTCTCTTTATTTTATACCTTATTTGTGTAGCCTAGGCCCAGTTAGATGTGTTTAAATTGATCATAATAAAATAAAGTTATATATCCAGACACATCACTACTCCATACTTACTGAAAATACGAAATACCCGGTATTTTACCCCTATTTGGGCCTAATAAAAATTATACAACGGATTTTACTAGTCATTATTTATATTCCAATCCGAGTCAGTGGCGGCTCGTTAATGAAGGGCTCTGGGGCGCCGCCCTCCCTGCAATTATTTCAAACAGAATCCAAAAATACTTTACTTAAAAAACCAATAAAGCAATCTATGTAAGCAATCCATTAAAATAATTCAAACCAAACATAGCCCTATTCCAGCGGGTAGGTTATACTAAGCGCGGGCATAAACCAACGGGCAGGTTATACTCATAGACAAGCGAGTTCCGCGCTCTCAATGTTATACTAAGCGCGGGCGGGCGGGGGCGACCGATTATCCGTCCCGATTCAACGTGGCTTCTCGATGAGTTGCCATGACGACAAAGGCGTGACGTCACCTACACATCGCACAACGAGCGGCCACGGGCGAGCTCCAATTTTCCGCGCCCAACAACAGCTGTTCGCGATGCCACGGTAGAATAATCGATATATTATGTGCTCTGACGAGACGACCTGTCAATGCCGCTAGGCTCTAATGTTTTGTTTATTTGTTTTGATTTCATTATACAGTTGGAAAATGTCGTGTAATATGAAGGTCAGTGATTTACAGAAGCTTGTGTTTAGTTCTCTGAGCTTAAGTGATTGAAAGAACTTGATTTAAAAAATGCAGGGCGGCCACTAGAAATTGAACATAGTAGTACAAGTGCAATCAAAATGTAAAAGTAAGGCACAGTTTACGCGTAAGTTTGACAAATATATAATAAAAAATCCTGAATAGGTATGCGGTTGTGAGGACAAAAATTTTTTTTTGTTTCGTGTGTCTTCTTTTTGACGGGGATGATAATTGGCCTATAAATGGGGTGCAGGACTTAACACATCTTTCAGAGAAAATAAAAAAACATGAAAATAGTCATAAACATCGTCATAATGTGGTAAGTTTTGAGATGTTAGGACTAATATTTTAACTTGTTAAGTAGTGCTTATGCTGATTTAATTAAAATTCACAACCATAAAGTTAGAAAAAACAGACCCGTACTTTTGAAAATAATAGACATTTCAATTTTTTTTTATTTAAAGCCAGCGCCCCCCCCCCCCCCCCTGACTCGCTATTCACAAGCCGCCACTGATCCGAGTCACTAAAAGCACAAACACAATACTTACACTAAACTACACAAAAACTAGAAATCCGTTCCTTTTTTACCCCCCCTCAATAAACAACAAGGAATCCACAGGAAAAACTTAAAACACAACAAGAAAAATGGCGCCGAGCCGGTTTTGGAGTGTATTTTGAGCATGTCGCTAAAGAATGCCAGGCCGATAGCAAGGGGTTTCTGCGCATGCCCAATCCTGCTGGGAGGGAAGGCATCTGACCGGCGAGGCGTGCGCTCAGACGTATTTTTTCACCTATAAAACTTTTGTTTGCGCACAAGATAAGCTGTACGTATCTAAAGGTCCTAAAGGTAAATGTCTATTATATTTATATTTTCTTTTATGATAAAGAGAATAAGATGTCTATCTTGTGTCTTGTGTTGTCATCGTTAATAGTACCAGATGCAAATTTTATTTTTAACTTTTTCTTAACGTTCATTTTTCCGTTAAAGCGATCTTTCTAACTTTCTATGCTATCGATTTGTACCAGAAGCTCCACTTTGTTGGCCATTTGTCTGGCCTATTTTTAAAAGCACTCTATTAACGTAAATATATACGCTGTAAAAGTTTGAAACCAATATGTTTTTTACTGTTGGCATAAATTGTGAAAGTTTTGATTTGAACTTTCTGGCGAGGAGTAAATAAAAATTATTTTCGCTTGTGATAAATGTAAAAATATGAAAGGAAGGAGGCACAATTTAAGGGCATTTTTTTTTTTTTATTTATTTATTTTACGTCGGCCTTTTTCCGCAACGAGGCCAATCACCGACCCCAGGGAATTTGTCACACACTATCTGGTAATTTTTGCCGAATCCCTCTTTGTCGAGGGTAGGGTTCTTTAACGTGCCAACATCCATGACACGGGGCCCACAGTTTAACGTCTCTTCCGAAAGACGGCGCAACCTCTTAAACCAAATTCCAAATTTAACATCGACGTTGCCGGCAGTGGGAATGGAACCCGGGCCTACGATCTGTGAGGCCGCTGCGCTGACCATAGACCACAACGTCGATAATTTAAGGGCATATCTTTCGTTTTACATCATCGCTGAAAAAAAAATAAACCTATGCCAAAGTATACTTTTTTACTTTCTATATAACTACAAAAAATAAGGTACTTTGTTTAATTGTACATATGTATTACAAAATTTCTGTCAAGGATATACAGTATACAGAGTGTCTCGAAGTTGGGATTCACGATAAATTCTCTAAGCGTGAGATAACGATGAAATGAAAACCAAATCTGGATTCCAATTTCATCAAATCGTTTGTTCGTGATCTTTTAAAACATAAAATGATGACTGTGATGACAAAAACCGACACTCAATTTAAAATCTTCATATCTAATAGCTTTCAAAATAATAGATTTATGGATCTGTGCCATTTCCAAGTAGAATAAGGCACACGATATTATAAAACATTACAAACCCATTTAAAGTAATTGTTTTGTAAGGAAAACCGGCAGTTATTTCGGATTGTTCTAGTTGTATCGTACAGAGTTTCTGGTTGTGCTTTAAACGGAAGCTATAGCATTTTCAAGGAAGTTTTACAAATTAGGACATACTTTAATCACATACTGTATTTCTTATGTAATACTTTTTAGTTAATTTTCAAGTCGAAGTGGAATATACTACAATGTGTTGTCGGTCTTATCGCCTTGCCTTCCACATAAAAATGGCAAAGTTGATGTTCCTCCTTCGTGATATATGTATTATATTTATTTCAACACACATAAATATCCACTCAAAGAATCGCCTGCGGACCTGTATACTCGTATATAAAATATAAACTGTTAAATATCATCAGTTTTTGGCTCATAAAATGTCCTGTAGGAACTTTTACAGGCAATACCCCGCGTACGTACGCCCTCAATATACATACGGATTTAATACAACGAGTATCATAATTTACACAGGATGGAATGATCTCATTATTTTAATAATAAAATGTTAGGCAATCTAGGTATATAATTTTTATTAATTTAAATATTTGACCCATAAAGCTTTATAATTTGTTACTTAACCTTTGTACAGTCTATCTAATACATTTGCTAAATTATGGTTTGTTTGTTTTTTAATTTATTTTATTATGTGTTCTGTTCTACCTAAGTACACAATATAGAGTACCCACAATAGTACTTCTGGATTGAATTAAACCCGAATTATGTTATTGCAGACGATTGGATTCTGTCTACCACTGTACCTCTATGATTCTATATTATTCATGGTCAACGAGTCTTAAAGGGCAAATCAATAACTACATATGTAATCCGTGTAACGCTTTATTAGTGAAGTCTATAAACTTTATGTAAAAGTTAATACAGATTTCTTTTACTGACTTCATTGTTTAGAATATTTCATTGAGTACGTCATGTGATCAGACAAAAGATAGCAAATGTTTTACTGCGGCAAGTAAATAAAATTTAGCGTAGTTTCTTTCATTATTGCATTGATAGGAACCAGCATTAATAAGAGAGAAACCAAGTAGGTATATTAATCCATAAATGTTTTTGTTTCTTTCAGAACTCTTCACTGAAGACAGACTCGAATACTTATTCCATCCTAACTCGACTGGTTGTCTTCAGTTCAGAATCAAGGCTCCACATGATGCCCATATTGCCTTGTCTACCCAGGCAGCTGAATGTGACCCTATGTATGAAATCTTCATTGGAGGATGGGGTAATGCGAAATCGGTAAATGATTGATTTTTGTATAATGTACTGTTGCAGCATGAAAACAGAGCTCTCGTCTCTAATTTGATGCTGTAACGCTTGTACATTTTTAAAAAGATAAATGGAGATTAAACTGGAACTCACCCCCTCTATTCACTAAAGAGTGTTTAGGTTTAATCCTGGAACAGTTTTAAATTATAGTAAAATAATACAATAAAGTGTTAAATAGCAAAATTCACCATGTATATTTTCCTCCCTGATAGATAATCCGTAAAAACAGGAACAAACCAGACGTCGCCGAGGCCCCAACTCCAAACATCCTAAGTGATGCTGAATTCCGCGGATTCTGGATTAGATGGAACAATGGTGCCATTACAGTAGGCCGTGAAAATGAGGCCGCACCTTTCTTATCCTGGCACGACAATGAACGTGTTGATATCGAGTACATCGGTGTGTGTACCGGATGGGGAGCGTCTGGAAACTGGATCATTCAACCTTGCCAACGTAAGTTATCGTTTAACTGTGATAGATGCATTTTAATATCTTTTCGCTAAAAATATTCCGCCTTCTTGTCTAGGACATATAAATTTGCAATTACGTTTGTCTTAGTATTATTCACAGACTGTCCGAGACAGCGCCATTGGCGCTTGTCTCTATGGCAACGTGGATAAATTATGTGCGCTTGCCAGTTCTTCCAAATTTTCGGGTTTGTAAATACAATATATAAGTATAGGTGAAACAAATGTTTATTAATTAGTTGTTTTTTAACACTGAAAACACTTTTTATTTTGATTTCAGTTATAATGTTTCTTAAGGACTAAAGAATGTATATAACAATGAATGGCTTGTTATTTTTTCTGTCACACTCAAAACTCCTCGGTTTAAAGTATATTTGCAAACTATAGCTTTCAAAGAGAGTTACTGACTAACAACAACAATTGAATACTGATATAAAAGGAACATTTTTAATAAAAAAAACTTAAAGAATTGAAGAAGAAAGGTCTGACAACACATACAGATGTATTTTAACTTATGACCTTTTAAGGGAAAATATCATTGCATATAACACCAGTGCAAACACAAACATCAATTTTAAAGACTGTCCTTTGTCTTTTTAGCTATCGGAGGCGGTTACGGCGGCAGACCTAGTGGCATGGCCGGAGGTCAATGTTGGGTGGCAGCTAGTCGTGGTCAAGTACCACCCAGTGGTTTTGCAGGTGGTGAAGACAACGGAGAGCCATTATACGTAATTAGAGCTAACTTCAACGGTGGGCTACTTCCAGGAAAATTGGTACCTAGTCACGGTCAAGCCTATGTAGCATGGGGAGGTGCCGAGAATCCCGTACAAGATTATGAGGTGAGTCGGTCTGATGAGTATGATAACCATATAAGTTGGTAAAAAGTTCTGCGTCTGTATGTGCAAAAATCAAATGGTTGTTTGGTTTTCAGGTACTTTGTGACTTCCCCGGTCGCTGGTTGGCCACCTCAGGAGGTAACATTCCACCCAATGCCATTCCCGCTGGGCAGTCTGAAGACGGCGAAGCCCTGTACATCGGCAGGGTAGTCCATGATGGCTGTCTCACCGTAGGCAAGGTCCAACCAAGCCATGGAGTCATCTATATCGCTTATGGAGGACAAGAACTGTCATTCTCCGACTACGAAATCTTGTGTTCGTAAAGACTAATGGACTGATGTATTTTTTTCTACGCATGGGTGGTCGAACAAAGCGCAGTGTTAGACATTTCAGACTGACATTACATTACTGTCTATTTATGTGGTCACTATGTTTAGAAACATATTAAAATGTATGTATTACTTTAAACCGAAAAGTGAACTACTAGAATCTGTCACTTAGCTGTTCTGAAATATCTAAAAGGTATCTTTGTTCTAACCTAACGTTTTATAATCAAAGTAAGCTTATTTATGGCTGCCTATGTTAGAATGTAATAATTTTGTATGTGTTAGGGTTTAAAAATTTTAAAATCGCACAATAAAACGAATAAAACAATATGTAATTTAAAGTGGCTTTTAGGTGCCTTGTTTATATATGGTTATTGATGTATTAAATACAAAAAAAATGATATATTATTCATAAAAACGAAATAAAAATATTGTAACCCTAGTTAGGCTGCTTTTGGCTCTATGTTTACTATCTTTGTAAAAGAAGGAAAGATATTTATATTAGGAATGACGATTTTGTTTTTATTATTGATTATATAGATCTGTTTAATTTATTACAAATGTTTAATATATTCATTAAGTTTTTTTAAAGTCTGGTAATTATATTGTTGTTAAAAATATATAATAAATAAAACGTACCTATTATGTACAGATAGATTGTTTTTTTGGCAGCATATTACTTTTAATTATCTTATTGCTAGTAGATTGTATGGCTTAATATCCTATAGGAATGTTAAAAATATTATGTATTGCAAAACATTATCTATCCCCCACTCCATCGTATCACGCTCATCGCTCTCCTGGTGTCACGCCTCCCGCGACGATTCAATTATTGTTAAATATTTATTCCTGTATATGGAATGTTATTTATTTTACAATAGAATATAACATTACTTAGAAAAAACATATACTAATCAACAAACTAAAAATAAAAACAAGCTACAGAAAAATAAAGGGTTTATCTAATACCCAACGAATATACTTACACCAGGCTAACTAAGTATATTATGGTATTCACAGAAAGCAATGGTAGTCTAACCTCAAAGTTTGACGTCTATACTAACGCCATCCTGCGGCGAAGGGACTGGTACTGTTCTTTGTGTCGATATCCTAAAAACGGGAAACCCTCAGACCAAACCATAGAACTCTTAAAACATTAAGAGGCCTATGGACCAAACCCAGGTGTCTTGAGGGGCAACCTTTTATTTTTATGCTGTTCAGGGGAAACCCTGAAAAATCGGCGTCCTATCCACATCCCCTGTAACATATCCCGTACTAAAATAATAAGAAAAATCTAAAAGAAAAAAAAGCTCGACTCGCACTTTACCGATTATTTTGTAAAATAATAATTTGCTCCACAATATGTTAAAAATCTCCATAGGTATAAACGCAATTATTTTCAAAATATAGTCCAACAAAACGGGGTAACATACCTTTTTCTTATCGTCAAACAAAAAAAAGGTAAACTTTTGCCTCGATTTTAATATTTCGTTTTTATTCCCAGTGGTTGAACCGTTCGGAGCTCTTCTGTAATTTTTGGAAAACCTACCGCGGGGTGGTTCGTTGCGTCCAATTTTTTTAAAGCTCACATTGGGATAAAGTGCGACTTTGTTTTGCTGTTTAAAAGTAACTAAAACAAACCCTGGCAATAAGCGACGATAGAAAGAGAGGTACAAGGTAAAACATAAAATGTTTTATAAAAATTTATCATAAAACCATTAAAAAAAACTGTTAAAAGTCAATAAGAAATTTTCGTTTAAAATGTTTTAATAGAAATAAGGTTTTCGCAATTTTACAAATAATGCATACATATTTTTATATTACAATTTATTTTTACACGTAACGTGTGTTTCTACAGTAATAAATAAGTAGTAAAAAATATTTGTTAATAAACTCGATGGGTGGGAAACAAGATCGTAAACAATATAGCTTATATAGTTCACAGCTTAAGCACTTAACACAACAGAAAATTGAATACTTATAGCACAGAATATATAGCTACGAGTAGCTATATATTCTGTGCTTATAGGCAGGAAGCACTCACCATATTGAAAACATTTTTATTATTTATTTATGTTTCAGAAAAATGGTAAGTACCTAGGTACCTACCTACTCTGGATACTTAAATCAACTTTTTATTTGAAAAGTAAATTTCTCATTTATTTTACACAAAAAAAAAGAACATGGCCATAGCCAAGGGGGGTTATGGGGGTGCTGATCCCCTTCAAAATCCCATATTAGTCGTAATTATCCATAGATCTATAGAGAAATACCACTGGGATATGAATGAATGTCCTGGCATTGAGTCACATTAATGAGTGATTTTGGAAATGTAAATATTGGCAATTACGAAATTTTTCGAAGAGTTTTAACCCTCCTAACCCCCGAAATAAGAATGTACTTTTCTTATTTTCCCATACCTAATACAAAAAAACGTTGATATAACAAAGAAAGCTTTATGGTAACTTATCGTAATCTAAAAAAAACAATAGAAACCTACAAACAAACAAAAGATGTTCAATATTACATACCAAAATCATTTTCACAGAAAAATATATAGCTTTTTCGACCTTACATTGAATTTTGACATCTGTACCAGTTCTTGCGTTATTCAGCATTTATCTTCAGTTGAAAACACTTTTAATCAGTGAAATTATTAGAAATTATTGAATTTGGACAGTTTATAAATTCATACTTGCTAAGTTGCAAATGGTGTCTGACAAGAACATAATAATACAGTGTGTCCACGGATGTAGAGTTTGGGTTTGTTCGGAGAGGAAAAACTTTTTTATTAGTAGGCATAGAAGAAAAAGTCATTCTTAATAAAAACGTCTGCTTGTGCTAAAACTACAATTTCGAATATCAAATTTGCGATTACTATACAGGGTTCGTCACAAACAACATTTTTAGTTTTTTGGATTTTTTTTTTCAATTCCTTAATTTATTAAATTAATTTGGCTAGTGTTCAAACTACAATTTCAGCTATTAGATTTGCGATTACTATACAGGGTTCGTCAGAAACAACAGTTTTTGTTTTTTGGATTTTTTTTTAAATTCCTTTTGATTATTGGCTAAATTCTAAATCATCACCTTGGGAACAAATGGATTGGAAGGTACCTATGGTCCAAATCAGTTGGTACGTAGGAGTCCCGATCTCACAATTTCACTATGACGAACCCTGTATAGTAATCGCAAATCTGATATTCGAAATTGTAGTTTCAGCACAAGCAGACGTTTTTATAAAGAATGACTTTTTCTTCTATACCTACTAGTAAAAAAGTTTTTTTCTCTTTCAAACTCTATCCGTGGACACACTGTATATAACTATATTTAATTTTTGGAGGTAGTAGGATAAATGGAAAGTAATGCACTCTAGGCGAATTTTTTTTATGAGCTTTGTCCATTTTGTCAATATTTCAGGGGATTTAGCTCCTCTCCCCCTACGTCCCAACATAAAACTTTTTGAAAGCAAAACTAGCAAAAGAAAAGATTTTCCATATTTAGTTTAAAGCTCTGGCAAAAGACCTCTGTCAAATGTCATCTGTCAATATTCAATCTAAGCCCGAAAATACTTTGGGGGAATGATTTCATTGATGGCCTTACACGTACTAAAGGACCATTATCTTTTCAAATGGTTAACACATTTTTTTATTTATTTAAAGAGGTGATTAAAATTCTATCTACTAGTAAAAATTATTTACAGGTATTTTGAAATTCTGGTAGATTATAGGTAGTTTAGAATTTGAGACTAACCTAGATGAGATGAATTGAGAAAGATGACAATAAGGGGTAATGTTTTAAAATATTAGCGTCTAATCATCTAGATTTTAACAAATACTACACGTCGAAGGTATAATAAATAATGTAACATAATATGAGCCCAGAATTGAAAGTACTTTAAAAGGAAACGGAAATGCCTTGGCGAAGGTATCAGAACCAAACCATAACTTACATGGAGATCTGCAGAGGTCCCCCTCGACTTTGTGAATTTGAGCAACTAAAAATCTCTCACTCTTATATTTTAATGTAGGTAGTCTTTTAAGGTAGCATTGCATATCAAGTTTCATAAAAATCGAGTGGGAACAATTATGTCGGTATTAAGGTGGGAGTATCAACATGCTTGCCAACCTATAACCTATTTCGCGTATATTTATTTAATTTTTCTAGCTTTTACACAAAATTTAAACAAAATCATTATCGTCTTCATATTTTATAGGTAATAATTGACATATTAAATAAATATCAAGGAATTTCATTAAATATTTTAGGAGAATTGTATAGCGAAAAATATCGGGTAAGATTTTTTTTAACATTATTATGTCATTGTTCTTTCACTATACAATTATCCCAAAATTAGTAACAAAATTAATAGATATTTTTGTTATAATATGTCAGATATTACCTAAATATTGTACCGACGATATTGATTTTATTTAAATGTTAGTAAATCTAATAATAAACTAAAAAAGCAACGCGAAATAGGTTATAGGTTGGTAGTGGATTAAATGACGTCGAGAATGCCACCTTAAGTAAAAGGGGTTGCCAAGGAGTGGTTTTGAAAATATGATTACCTTAAAGAACACCTGTTGAACAAACGATTATTGAGTTCAAGAAATGATTCTACAGAGTCCCAAACTTTTTTGATATTGTTAAAGGTAATTTGACTTAAATGCAGAACAAGTTTTTAAGAGTTCGTATTCAACATCTACGTTAGCTTGATCCCAAATTTTCAAAGTTTTTTAAATTAAAATGTTTTTTTTTTAACAACACCTTAAAAATAATATTATTTGGTTTTTAAAATACCAGACCTAGCTAGTGATTTTTCAGCATTTCCATTTACAAAATTGACACTATTTGATTATTTTTGCCATTATAGTGTCGTTTCATTATTGATAGTTTTTTTAATTAATATTTTAGGGGGGAGATACTCTAGTCCAATTACTACTACTATATACAGGGTGTGCGGAAATGAGGAGCAAAAAATTTAGGGGATAATTCTAGACCAGGGTGTTAAACTAAAGTTAAATTGTATTTGCCGTTTTAAAATACATAAGTTACTAGAACAATAAATTAATAAACATTCAAATCAAAGTGACGTCCTTCCTCTTCAATGCATAAATTAATTCTTCTTAAAAAATTCCGACGAACTCCATGGAATATTCCTTCCTTTGCTATTTAAGGTTGAAAATAAATGAAAATGATTTCAAATTCATCACATGCAAACAATGTTATTTTAGCGTTTTTCTCGAAAACGGTTAGATTTATCGAAACAAAAGTAGTATACCTTTTTATGTCAAAAGGTTAGGAGGTTAAAAATATTTAGTCAAAATGCGCATACAGTGTAGCTCCAAAAAGTTGGGACCATTCAAATTAAAGTATAGGCTCCTATGTGGCGCCCTTTACATGGTGGGCATATCATTCCTTATCCCGAATAAGCTCATACGAGATTTCGTCAAAATAATATGAGCGTGGCAAAAGGTATTGCAAAAAAAACTGCAAATAAAATTTATCTTTAACATCCTGTAACTCCGTTAATAATATAGGTTGAGATAGCTTTTATTTTCGATCTAGAATTATCCCCTAAACTTTTTGCTTATTATTTCCGGACACCCTGTATAATAAAAATGTTAAAATACATAATTAAAAGAAATTTATCATTAATCGCAAACACAGAAGGGACTATATGATCTCCCGTTACTAAATTTTGCATTATTAGTTTTTAGCTGTTTGTTGTTAAGTACCTTTTAAATTAGGAATTTTTCACCTTAAACTTGGTAGTATTTATAGGGATATAATTTTATTTTCAAGATGTCTTATTATACAAGCCTTTTTTTCTGATATACTAGACAGTTCTACAACTATATTTAAAAATAGGGTACTTTTAAAAATACATTTAAAAAAAATTATTTATAACAAGCCTTTAAGGATAATAATTAATATTATAAATTATATAATCTTTAAAGAATGTTGTCCACAAAAGTAATCAAATTCGAGGAAGCAACAAATTAAACAATTAACAGAATATAGCACCCATATTGTGATTCTTTTGGTTCTCTGGACCACCAGCAAAGAAACTTTAGGTAAATAGAGGTAACAAGTTTAGCGATATTTTGTAAAATATCAGTCATATATACACCGCGTTTTTTTTAACGCGCGCCATAGGGATTTACATGGTAAATCTTTAAGCCACATTTATATGAAACAAATAATATTAAAACTTGAGAATAGATAAAATATGAGATGGGAGGAAGAAGTTAACATACAATCTGTGCAAAAACTCTCCAAGTGATACCCAAAAAAGCTCTTTTTATTTTTTCAAAATTACACATTTTTACCCCCTTGTAATTTATGTAATTACCTACCTTAGATCAGGCTAGGATAACTTAAATGGTGAAGGTCGTCCCCTGTTCGCTTAATTTAGCCCCCGGTCGCTAGTGGCGCTATTGTAGGAATTTTGTTTTATAAGGTTGTTCATCTCCTAACGTTGGTAGGAACAGAATATTCATTTAGAATGAGCATGGCCAACATTCTGTACCTCTCTCTCTCTCTGTATTAAACTGTACCAGCATATGTGCGAGAAAGATAAAAATATGGCTTATTGTGACAGATCCTGAAGTATTACCTGGACTGGTGAAAGATTGTCATTGTCATTTTATGATTGATTTGTAAAATATATAAAAAATAAAGTTATTATTAAATAATTATTCATATATAATTTATAAACTTAACATGGCGCAGTCGGTAGTTTGAGAATCATATATATTTAATATGTCGCGACCAAAGAAATCGGGAAAAACACCAAGGCAATTAACAAAGGCGTGGAACCTCCTGAAGACTTCAATAATGTCGCCCAACGATTGGAAAGTACAGAGAAAGCTATTAAAGATATAGAAAGAAACTTTACTTCACAACTTAATGAACTACAAGGTACAATAACTAGTTTATTAAATAAAAACTTTGAAAATAACACGGAATTGTTAGAAAAATCTACAGAAAATAATAATATAATAATTTAAGCTGTTTTTTTATTTAAAACCTATTTATGTAAATATCTAATTATTAATAAATCTTGTCGCCATATCAGAAATGTTGTTATAATTTCCTTTCGTTCTCCCAAATTATTTTAACTTGAATCAGATGTTTCGCGCTTCAAACTTTTCCGTTAAGTTAGAGGCGCGAAAATTTGAATTCAAAGTAATAATAAAATTTAAATTTTTATGCTTGGCGCCTACCCAATAACTCCTATCTAGGAGTTATTGGCCTACCCCCACCACGACTATATTTAGTTTCGCCCCCGGTCGCATGTGGCGCTATCAGGGAACCAATTTAGTATGTTAAGTTGCCTATCTATCCTTGAGAGCGCGCAACTCGCTTGTCTACGGTCAGTATTTTCCTGACTTTCATGAAATTAGTTTTGTAATTTATCATGTCTTGCTACACCGGAAAAGAACGTATTGAAATGGTTTCAAACTGCATAAGAGAAACGTCATATGTCTGCTTTAGAGTTAAGAAAATTAATACATTTTAAACCACTTAAAATAAAACATATTTAATACAAACTAAATAATCATCAACATTGTATAATTGGCCAAATATTATAAAAATGTCACATACCAGTTTATGTCAAATATACCTGGGTAAACTTAATAAACAGGGCTGCGCAATACAGCGTGATATTATAACTTAAAATGGTATTTTTCAATATTTTGCGTTACTAAAGTAATACAAACATGGTACTAAATTGGATATATGAGACCACAAGAAATATTTGAGTAAAATTTCAACTCGTAGTTCTCAATAGAAATATGCCTAACATAGACTTAAAGATTTACGATGTAAATCCCTATGGCCCGCGTTAGGAAAAACGCCCTGTATAGTAGTACAAACCAAGACTTCCCGTATAATGTACCAATGCTTCTTGGGTTTGTTCCCGGTTATAAAACGTATACTTACATTCAATTATATAATAAGATGCCTGTTATCACGACAATCTGCGGATGAAGAAAGAGACAGACCGATTATTATTTAGGAGAGATCATTTTGGCGATTTTCTGTCTTTTATTTCTACTTCTCTATTTACCTAAAATTTTTTTAACAAACTCTTTATTAACGAAGTTGGTAAAAGTTACATTACTTGTAGTAAAACATGTTAAACGACAAAATATTTTTTTTGTGGAGACGCAATTTAATTTAAGTTCAGTTTCAGAAATATTTCCCTGAAAAACAATATTAGGTGTTTCCAGACTATATATAACCCAGGGGCGAGGGAGGAGACTGTTGATCATGGAGCTTATGCATAATTGTCATTTAACATGTTTTAGGACCAGGCCCTTCAACTATATAGGTCTGGTAATATTAAGTTGGTCGATTGATCGCTATGGGTTTTTCCCTTGTCCAACTTCTTCCTAGCTTTATATCTACCTACTTTAAAAGTAGTAATAATGTATATAATAAACTTAACATTGCAAAATATCTATAAGTATCAGTTTTGAATCTAATCGCGAACGTGCATATATAATATTAATAATAATTTTGATTTGTAACAAATTTACTTAAACTATAATTTTCAAATATCTCGGTAATCTTAACCTAATTTCTAAAATCAGTCAAAACTTTGAGCTATCCACTGTAGCAGAAAAACGGCGTTTATTATTAATTTATTATTTATATATCATAAGAATTATATTTTTATGTTGTATGATTTTCTTGTCAAAACCATTAAAATGTTGTTAATTTACAAATAAAACTACATGTTAGATCATTAAAGTGATGACTAGGAGGTTTTATCTCACATTACTTGCTGAAATCGTTCTTGGAATTCTAGCACTAAGTTTTTAGCTCCTGCAACAACTTTAACCTCACAATACGTATAAAAAAACTGCATTCACTTGGGCAATAATCTATTTTACCTGGTCCTGGAATACTATCATCATTCCATCCTGCTAAAGCCAAAACTCCTACTAGGATTGTATACGTCAGCACTAGTTATTTAATTTCTATTCCGCAGTTATAATTTAAAACATTTAATTGGTTCTGAGCAAGTAGGTATACGTATTAAACAAATAAGTGATTTATATTACACTATTTATAATTCGTTTTATTAAAGACTTTATATTTATCAGTTAGGTTATGATGTATCACAGTATAATTTATAAATTCACGATCAATCTTTACTTCGTGGTTCCTTTTTTCGAAGAAAGACCATAGGTTCATTGGTCGCAAACACACTTAACCATTAACAAAAATAAAACATTATATTAACAAAGTGGTATTTTTTTATAAAAGGGACCCGCATAACGTTCATAAATGATTAACTTTCTTTATACTTTATTGCTAACCAAAACTGATTGGTTCATTTTTTTAAAGTAAGCTATTCTGCAATTTATCTTAAGAAAGTCATCATTAAAAAATGCAGGTGACCTTAAAAGATTTATCATAATTTATAAACGTGTCTGCGATTTACTGAGATAACCTAATTATCACATTGATCAATGTAGGCTGGGTTTCCTTTAAAAATAAACGAAGTCAAATCGAAGCCCTGTGATTGGTGTAAATAGCTGGGGATGGTACTATTGGACCGTGTGGCAGATGAAGCTCGTGCATTGGCAATACTGGTAGCAAATGTCTTATATGAGTTGGTGATCTTCTAACGGTAAATCTAAAAAAGTTACACCAAAAAGATACAAAGAATACAATATCGTTTTCCTACAGCCATTATAAGACAGGAAATCTAGCTAGTTCTATGTGTCGTATTACATTATAGGATATTTTTTAACAAATTCGCATCCCTGATCACTCTGACTGGTACCATAAAAGAATACAAAACTTTGTAAAATTATCACTGGTTATACTGCTGCCAATAGCTTTCTCGATTTTAAAGAAGTGAGTGAGACAGCATATTATACTAGCCATAAAGGCACTTTTACGGATCCAGGTGGGGGGTGGGGGTTTGTTCCGTGGGCTGAGATCCACCTCAGATGGCGTCCGCGTCAGCGGAATTGAATTCAACTAAATATTTTGAGGTTACGTTAGTTTTGCTCGTCAAATCATGACAACACGTTGACATCGGTTTATTTTCACTTCAATAAATGTTAAAATACATATTATATAATGATATGAATGAATGATAACGTCTGCTGAACTTATTATTTTGAATTAAAACTGTTTAATTCAAACCTAAAAGTGTTTTATTGCTTTATAAAAGTTATAATACTAGAGAATTGTAGTCTTTTATAAACTCTTATGAAAGTAATTGCCAAGACCAAAAAAATTATCAAGAAGATACAATCAACGCTAATGCTAGTAAATTTTCAAGTGACTGAAATATTATTATCATTTTATTATAACACTGCCGTCCGTCCCGTCTCGTCTCCATGAATTCTGCGGCGCGTGACCTTACGAAATCAGCTCGATTTATTCGATGTTGGTTTTGCATTTGCGCGAATTTTCTTTTATGCATATTAACTAGTAAGTGCATCTCCCTTGTCTATTTTATTGAATAATAAATTCCTGCTTTAGTTTTTCAAGTTTAATAGTGAAAATGCCATCTTGTTGTTGCATTCCTAGATGCAAGTCCAACTATATAAAGGCCTAAGTCCTGTCAAAATATTTCTGTACCCCAACGTCCCCAACCCCCAAACCAACATTTACAAGTACAAGTATATAAATATGTCCGCTCAATTATAATCGCGATACACAATTACGTCTCTGGAATGTCGCGAACTTTCCGCGATCCGCTCATAACTAACTTTCAATGACAGTCAAAATATTGTAAAGTCAAAGGTCATGGTCACTTTATACTTTAAAGCATGCCATCCAACCTACAAAGAATATGTAACTTTTTCTACAATAGAAGGTCTACTGTCTTACCTGTGCCGACTATTTGTTGGTATGCATCCACAAGGACAGGAACACACTGAGGTATCATCAATATCTATAGAAGTAGTTTCTGTACAATGGTGACCTAATTGACCACTAAGAATGGAACCGTTCGCCGTTATGACGTCGCCTTCTAATCTTACAGCTCCTGCCAACGCCTTTAGGAAATATTTAAAATGTAATAATCCGATATTAAATTTGTAAAAAGAAATACATATTTTAAATTATTATTGTTATTCTTTGGATATTCTCCGATCCTAATAAAACATCTTACTTTTTAATGGTAGGTGAAGTATGTTCAATGACCGCTGACCGTTACGTCACGACTAGTGCTTATCTTTCGAACATTCGTGAACTAGGTGAGATAGTAAATGTGCATCAATAATGAATGTCGTATAATTTTATCAGTCAAAAAAATTTTATTGTCATTTTTGATAGTGACATTTTTAATTAACATTATTTTTTAAATGTCACGGTATTGTGAAAAAGAACAAGCATTAATTTTAAAATTATTTGATTATTTTCAAAGAGAAAGTGATGCAGAAGAGACTCTTTTACCCTATAACGCAGTTTACGACGTAAGTAGATATAATAAAATAGGAATTGTGAAAACGTAAATAATAACTAAACATGAAAAATATATGGCAATGTTTTTATAAATACCTATCTGCTTTAGAGAGTTTCTGATGCTTTGGGAGTTTCGTGTTTTTAAAACCTGTTTTTCTGGATGAAATCTGGATATACAGTAAAGGGGTTTTTAGGTGAAGTTGGCAAAATGATACTCTTTACACCGTTAAAAAAATCGTCAGAGGGTATACGATATATTATTCTACATGCCGGTTCAGAAAATGGATTTGTGAATAACGTAAGCTTGGTATTTAAGTCTGGCCTGAAATCTGGTGCTAATTATGATTCGATGAATGGTGAAAACTTTGAGAAATGGTTTAAAGAAAAATTGTCTTGGAAGAATCGTCGCTTATTATCATGGATAACGCCACCAACCATTCTGGGCTAATCGAAAAAATTCCAAATACAAGTTGATCAAAAAGATTACTTATTGCATGGATAAAACAAAGACAAATTCCAGTTTCACCAGTTGCAATGAAGGATCAGATCTGTATAATAGTGAAGCAGCATATTCTAGCCAAACGTTACAAGTAATCTGGAAAGCGTTATTTATTTTATTTTTTTACTATTTTATTTTAATAGGTTGGACGAACTAGCACTGCAACATGGACATCGAGTTTTAAGACTTCCTATATATCATTGCCACTTTATCCTATTGAAATTGTTTGGTCGGAATGGAATGCATGCAAAAATAAGTTGTATGCATCCTGTAACAAATGACGTAGTTTTGGGTCTGTGGAATGAAGCTAAAGAAAATGTAACAGTGGAAAAGATTATGTAACACACACTAATAAAATTATAAATGATATGTGGGAACGGGAAAGATTTATCGATGCTTCAGATATTCTTACACTTACTTGTACGAATCTGACGATGATCCTTATTTTAATTATTAAACTCTATTTCGTTGTGTTTTTTATTATATCTTCTTTATGATTAATTAGAATGAAAATATTTTAAACAAAATTTGTAGACTAATGCACTAGAGATGCACAAGACAAAAAATATATGATTCAGTTCTAAATTTTATAAATGAGTTTTATTTATTTTTCAGTAAATTTAAATCAATTAGGAATATTGATTTTCAAAAATAAAATGTTTTATCCCATGATACCTTTTACCCTAAATAAACTACTTATTTCTGACTTCGTTAACAGTATAAAAATAATTATTAAAAATCTGAAAAAGCGCGTTTTTAGGTAGATCAAGACTAAGAAAAATCATAACCTTTACCAAGTCAAACTGACTGGATTAATTTACGACGTAGGTACCGCAAATATGGAGAATATGACGTAACGGTCAGCGGTCATTGAACAGACTGTAGTTTATTAAAGTTGCTTAGAAAATTCAATAACGACATGTTCTTAGAAAGCATTTACTTGTTTACATTTAATTGTTAACATTATTACCTGAATCGCTTGCGCTTCGTCTCTCCGTTCATCCTCAGTATTCATAGTCACGAACCTTAATACAAGAAGATTTAAAGAGGCGGCAACAATGGCCAAACCAAAGAGAATAAAAATAAGTGAAAACATCACATACTCTGGTTTTTGACTAAGAGCATTGTCCTTCTGCAGTGCTACCTGCAAAAGTATATATAATTAAGAAGTGAAGTTCTAAGAAAATTTAGATTAATTTGTAGGGCTTACCATGTCTCCAAACCCAATCGTAGTGAGCGTGATAAAACAGTAGTAAACGGAGTCAAAGTAACTCCATCCTTCGTACCGTGAAAATGCCGCAGCACCTCCCAAAATGGTCAGCGACGAGAGAAACGTAACCACGCAGATAAGATCTAGCTCGGAAGCTGTGGTCTGTCTACAGTTCAAAGACGATCGAACTGATCTTATTATTACACTGAAAAAAAATTGGAGCCCAGATTTATCTTACAGAAAAAACTGAATATTTTAGGTACTATAGCTAGAGACTTAAATATTAATATTTTGGGTTAACAATTAAAAAATACACGTTAAGAAGCAACAGGCGTCTATTACTGGCTATTTATGCCCCCAAGTTAAACTTACCTACTGAGTTTATTAACTCTTTCACCTATGCTCTGGAACATAACCAGGCCCAATGGAATCCCAATCATGGCATACATCATGGTAAATAATTTGCCAGCTATCGTACTCGGTGTGGAATGTCCATATCTAAAACAAGTATAATATACAGTGTGTGTATAAAGTCTGGAAACGGCTTAATAACATCACAATTTTCTGGCCGATTTAAACCAAATTTGGTACAGTTATGTAAGAGGATCTAATGCACCGAATGATGATATTGGCGTTGTTGCCAGCTTTTTAGTTTGTCTGGAATTCGAACGAATTTTATATTTTTAAATATAACACCCAGTATATTTTTACATTTTTAAATTCCACATAAAATTATAATTATTTTTTATTAAATGCATTATTAGTCTATACTTCATAGTTTCCGAGATATTGACTCTCGAAAAGTGACATTTTTGAACTTTGACAGCTTATAACTTTCTAACAGTACGTCTTACAGCAAAACGGCTTACATGTCCCTATCTTCAATTTTTATTATCTTCCCAAAAAAATCAACTTCCAGTTAAACCGGAACAACTATATTTCCTGCTTTCGAGTTACATCCGGTTTAACCGGAAGTTGATTTTTTTGGGAAGATAATAAAAATTAAAGATAGTATAGATAATAAAAATTAAAGATAGAAGCCGTTTTGCTCTAAGACGTACTGTTAGAAAGTTATAAGCTGTCAAAGTTCAAAAATGTCACTTTTCGAGAGTCAATATCTCGGAAACTATGAAGTATAGACTAATAATGCATTTAATAAAAAATAATTATAATTTTATGTGGAATTTAAAAATGTAAAAATATACTGGGTGTTATATTTAAAAATATAAAATTCGTTCGAATTCCAGACAAACTAAAAAGCTGACAACAACGCCAATATCGTCATTCGGTGCGTTAGATGCTCTTACACAACTGTACCAAATTTGGTTTAAATCGGCCATTAAATTGTGATGTTATTAAGCCGTTTCCAGACTTTATACACACACTGTATATACAGGGTGTTTGGGGAGGAAAGGGCAATATTTTGGGAATGTGTTCAGAGGGTGAAAATAAGAGAAATAAACACATATGTTTTAGGTTGCGTTTCATCTAACACAGTTAGATATTAAAATGCAGATTCAACGGCCAGATTGTATGGCCTACTAAGAGATGGCACTGAAGGCTATATACAACCAACAAAGGTTGATAATATGACAGTTTTTAGTACGAAAATTGTCTGATCGAAGGTATGAATACCTACCCTGTACTGACGAGAACAAAATAGTTCGAAACCGGTCTGCAGGTGGTGACATCCTATTGAGATGATTGACTTTCAATTTTTTAGTAGTACTTAGCAATCTGAATCTGCATTTTAAGATCTAACTGTGTTAGATGAAATGCCGAACGAAAACCTAAATTGACCTTATAAAGTTACATTAATGTATAGAGCAACAATCATGAAAAACGTAAGGTTTTAAAAGTGACAGCATTCAAAATTTCACCTTTCTTCCTATGCATCGATTACCTGAACTTGAATTTTTAAAAGCATTTCATAGCCAAATTAAATCACTGATACAAAATACAAGCTTTATTTTTATCATTATCGTTTTCCGCGCTTTTAAAGGAAATTCAATCAGAAAACCTATAATGGAAAAGGGAAAGAGATAAATTAAATTTACAATTCTTATTTGGGTTATTCTATTCAAAACGGAATATTTATGTTTCCAATTAAAATCTAAAATATAAGAGTATTTCTGTGGTAAAATTTATATTAATTTTGGATTTATGAAAGAAAATTGTTTCGCTGCCAATTCGTTTTTTAACAAGTCATTTACCGTGAAAAATATCAACATATTTCTTGATATCACAATGACACTATATCACTCGCACTTTTTAAATATGTTGCTACAACTTTATAGTTTATGATAAACACATTATTGATAGAAATTCAATTTGTTAAGGTATTATAATAAGGTTCCTATAAAAATTACGTTTATACATATTTTATATTATATTGAAACCAGCATGTTACATTACCAGTTGTACCACAGAGGAGAATGAGGCTAATGGGCGAATCATTTTTAAACAAATTTCAGAAACAAAAAACATTTAAAACAATTTTCTAACCTCAAAACCTAATAGAACACGTTTTCTTGTCAATAAATTGTGGCCATAACGATTATAAACAAAAGCAATAATGATTATAAACCGAAGTACTGCTACTTATATCAAAACTAATTTAAATTAAAGGATTTTGAATAGGAAAGAAAAACACAAAGTATTCCTCCACAAAATTGAATAGAATAAAAAATTCTTTGTTTAACATTACATGTTTCGAACGCAGAAACGTTTATCATCAGGAGACAGAAAAATATATTGCTGATGGTTTTAGCAAAAGAGAAAATGATAAGTGGTAGGCCCGGTAGGCATAAAACCTTAATGGAGCTTTTATGGCATCAAACATTGGATTATTGAAATTAAATTATGTGAATACATTAGAAATGAAGATAAAGTTAAAACATACGTAGTATGTCAGTTGAAAGGGTCTAGAACAACCAAAAAAGGGAACGTGGAGGTAGAAAAACACTTCTAAAAAGAAGATGTCAAAAGGTTTTCTTAATAAAAACATGCCTTGAAGACATTGTAAAATATGGAAAAATTTTTCGAAAAAGTATTCTGTAAGTACTTTCTCTACATTTACAAAAAATCTCATATTTCAATCTGCTTTTTATTTTTACAGATCTTAATACATGATGCCTACAATGCCTAATTTCTATACATGAAATAATTTTTCCATAGTTTACAATTTGTTCAAGACGTGTTTTTATTAAGTAAACCTTTTCGACATCTTTTTAGAAGGGTTTTTCTACCTCCATGTTCCCTTTTTTTTGGTTGTTCTGGAATCTTTCAACTGACTTTTCCACATACTACGTATATTTAATTTAACTTCATTTCTAATGTCCTCACATAATATAATTTCAATAATCCAATTTTTGATGCCATAAAAGCTCCATTAAGGTTTTATGCCTACCACTTATCATTTCCCTTTTGCTAAAACCATCAGTAATATATTTTTCTGTCTCCTGATGACGAACGTTTCTGCGTTCGGAACATGTAGGGACCTTTAAACAAATAATTTTTTATTCTATTTTTTGTGGAGGAAGACTTTGTGTTTTTCTTTCCTATTCATACTTTCAACTCCACTTTAAGTATGGACTATTTCTTCAAATGAAAGGATCTTGTTTAAAACCGATAGGTACAAAAAACCAAAAAATGTGATTTTTTACTTTTTGAGTAGGTTAACCCGTTTCAAAATTTGCAACTCACCCTATCGTAGTTAGAACAGTCGTAGCGTAGTAAAATGCTCCGGTGAATTTCCATTGCTGGCCGGCCCGGTGCGGTTCGGATTTCAGCACAATCGTCTCCATTATTCGATAATCTTCGTGGCTTATGTTGTATTTACGTCTAATTATTACTTGAATTTCTGAAAACAAAATTAATTAAGAAATTTGCATAGTAAGAAAAATTATACAAGCGAACAAACAGTTGAGCTCCAACATGACGAAATATTTTTTCACTAATTTTGAACATATTTTTAACTGATAAAATGAGTTTATAAAATGAATATCGCAGTTATCACACCTGTAAAAATTGATTTTGTCCGCTGATTCCACAATCTCTAAATTCTCTTTGTGATCTACCTCAAAGGTAATATTCTGCATTGCGGAAATCTTTAACTGCGCCTTTGTACATCTTGTGATTTTATACTCTATCTAATATTCATGGTAAAGCTTACGAAATTTGCGCTGGCACCCGCTTGTTGCTGTGCATGGGGTAATAATTTAAAAGTTGTATATTTTACTTTAGTTAGGAAAAGTGAGGAGATCGGAACTGAATAATAATAATAATAATAATAATAATAATAATAATAATAATAATAATAATAATAATAATAAAAGTTTATTCAAATATTTTTTTGACATTTAATGCTAATATATAATTTTTTTTTGTATAAACTATCAATTCCGAACTCAAAAGTAAAATACTTGTTTTGAGTTAAATAATATAATATTTATTGTCAAGAATATATTTTATAATTCAGGCACAACTAGGTTATAATATAAAACGAATATGACAATATTTTATTGGTATATTTTATGTCACTACAGTATACATCATGTATATAATATATATTTATTTATTTTATTCATCATAGCTTGGTATATATATTATTTATTAATGACGTTCTTGAATATATCTCTTGGATTGGATAATATCCAATTTTCAATTTTATTTCCATAATTATTTAATGATTTAATTATTATAATTGACTGTGGTAGCATATCAAAAATATATGGATTGATGTTTAAAAAATGTTTGTGTGCTATTGTTTTGTTTACTTTATTTTTATATGTAATAGTATTTTTATGACGAGTTTCATGTGTGTGAGTAATATAATTCATTTTATTATAAATATATATTAACATGTTGTAAGAAAATATTTGTTTAATATCCATTTTTTTGCTATCTTTAAATAGTAAATCAGAAGAATATTGGTGGTTTTTTTCGTAAATAATTTTCAAAATGTATTTTTGAACATTTTCAATATTATTAAGATACTTCTTATATATGCCTCTCCATCCTAGTATTCCATAATTTAAATGGGTTTGTAATAAAATATTTCTAATTCTGTTATATTTAAAAATTGTTTAGTGTTTAATTTTTTTTATAAAAATTCTTATTTTTTTTTACAATGTAGTCACTATGTAAATCCCATTTCAAATGTTTATCAAAAATTATTCCTGAATATTTAATATTTTCGCCTTTCTTTATATTAATATTATTATTGCATATTATTGGACCAATATTTGAAAGTTTATTTTTGTATGAAGTAAATGGAATGTATGTTGTTTTGTTATAATTTATTGTTAATAAGTTTTTATTAAACCAGTTGCTTATTTTTATAAAATCTTTTTCAATAGTATTTTTTTAAATATTCCAATTTAGACCTCATAAAAAATTACCGTATCATCAGCAAAACTATGTAGTTTTTCTTGACAGTTTAAATTGAAAATATCATTTAGATAAATAATAAAAAGTATTGGTCCTAGGACTGTACCTTGTGGTACTCTATAATTAAATATTTTTGGTAAACTAATATTTTCACCAATTTTAACATGATGTACTCTGTTATATAAATAGTTTTTAAATAAAGTTTATATTTCACCACAAAATCTAAGTTTTTCTAATTTGTTAATAATAATTTTATGACTGCCAGTATCAAAGGCTTTAGCTAAATCTAAAAATATGCATAATAATTATACTGTTCATTTTCCTATCGATTGAATTATATATTTGATTTGTTAGGTGACAAATTGCTTCTTGTGTAGATTTATTTTTTTGGAATCCAAATTGTTTGTCTTATAGGATTTTATTATTATTTAAGAAATTTTCTAATCTTTCTTTTAAATCTTTTTCGAAAACTTTTGGTAATGATGAAATTAATGCTACGGGTCTGTAATTTTGAAATTCAATTTTATTTCCGCTTTTATAAATTGGTTTTATTATACCTATTTTAAAAGCAGATGGATATATTCCTGTATTAAAGAATATAAAACAATTTTTAACAACTATAAATTATTTCTTCTTGGGCGTATGAAATTCTTTCATTAACAAGTAATTTACCCAGAATAACTATTATCAATATGTTTCTTTATATCATATCCCTCGCACTTTTGAAATAAGTTTCTACAATTTTGTAGTTTATGATGAACATATTTTGGACACAAAGTCAATTTTTTAAGGTATGATACACATTTTATTAATTAATTTAGTCTTATTTCCGCTTTCGGTGTGTTTTTTTCATTATATTTATATAGATATTATTGGGTTTTACAAGCTGTATCACAGAGGAGAATGAGGCTATACATTTTTTTTTAAATTTATTCTATAATTTTAAAGAGAACCTCTTCATCCATGTTTATTTACGTATTCAGTGGTCCAAATTATTCATTGGTCACTACCTCTACATTCTATGTTAATATTTAAATCACCAAACTAGTCTTTTGGGTTGGGCAAATTACTTGTTCCTATGTTTACAAAATGATAAACCCCTTTGAGTTTGTATAGGCCTTACAGGGACGTCAAAATTCGCACTATGTAAAACTGGATAACTTTGTAAAGACAATTCAGCATGTGACAAGACAAATTTTGGCTTAAACTAGGTGAAATTTAACGAACGCTCTGCCGGAGCGACTAAAAAGACCTAAATAAATATGCAAATATCCTGGACACTTCGTCAGGTCAAGGTTTTATAATATGTTGCAATACATATATCTATATACAGAGTAAATATTACTCACTGTATGAGGATAAATGTGAAAAAAATTTTATCCAGCCAACATAGCTTGTCTGTTAAAATTTTTTAATTTTTGTTGCAAATATAATTTGAAACGTTTTAAAATAAGATATTCTCTAGTAAAACTATAAAAATTGTTCCGGATTCAATATTTTTTGTAGTGTAGTTTTTTATATAGTATATTTTAATAATCTTTTTTGTGCACTGTATTTTAATAATTTGTTTTGTATAGTTTTTTTTAATAACTTTTTTTGTATAGTTTTTTTTTAATAACTTTTTTTGTATAGTTTTTTTTCTATGATTTTTTTGTTGATTACACTCACCTTGCAGAACGATTTTCCGCTTGCTCTCCGTTTCGGACTCGAGAGCGTCGAAGAAGGCGGCCCCCGTGAGCAGGTACGTGAAGGTGCACACGATTAGAGATAGGGTGCGGACGTTTTGCTTCTTCATTCTCTAGCACGCCGCATGCTGGGGCCGGGGGTCCCGCGCCGCTAGCTGCCCCCCGCGGGCCCCCCTGAAGGCCGCAGCCACATGCCACCTTCTGAAACAAGATATTATTGCTACAAAATAAACGGTCAGATCTAGGAATATTTAAAATTAATTGATCAAAGCAGCAAAGGAAGGAATAATCAATTTTTTTTTTAATGGAAATACGTGAAAGTCGATGGAATACTTTTAACAACGTCTTAGATGGAAATTTAGAGACATGCATTGCCCCGCTAACAATGGGAAAAATTTCGATCTTCTCAAAAAGTAGCTTGTTTGTTCATTTTTAAAATATTTTTTATTTATATTGTATTCTTGTTAACCTATTTAAAAATGGGTAAGAAAGAAAAACTCAAAGTCTTCCTCCACAAAGTTTAATTGAATAAAAATATTCAACACAAGTCTCTACATGTTTCGAACGTAGAAACGTTCATCATCAGGAGACAGAAATTATATTTGGTGCTGATGGTTTTAGCAAAAGAGAAAATGGTGTCGAACCTTAATGGAGCTTTTATTTAATTAAAACTTGATGTTTAAAGTAGACATGATATAAAGAAAATTGAAGAAAGTTTAACCATACTGAGTATGTGAGAAGTCAGTAAATGGGGTCTAGACCAACCAAATAAACTGGGAAAGAAAAAACCTTTTCTAAAAAGTGTCGAAAGTTGTTTTTTAAAAAATTTGTTATTTTATAAAAAAGGACATTTAAGTGGGTATGTGTCTATAAGACATTGTGGGGGAAAAAAATTTTAAAGAAAGTAAGGTAATGGATAGAAGAAACCATAAGGTGTTTCCTTGTTTTTTTCACTTATACAAACTTGTAAGTCAAAAAACTAGCAATTTTATAGGAGGTAAAAATCGTTTAACCCAAAGCAGTTGATTGCAAATTGTTACATGTTTTAAAAATGATGTGAATCGGGTCTTAAGACCAGTTTTTTAGCTCCTGTTATTTATTGAAGATCAAATTTGGAATTCGCAATCTGAAACGAGGTAAACAATCAGCAAATTGCTGCTTTGTTGTGGTACTTATTAGATCTATGCGTTAATTAAAAACACGTCCTGCCTCTAAAATAAAATGGGTTTCAAAAGCCTGAAAGCTGTTTATCTTGGGTAGCTTTTTAACACGGTTTTATTAGCTTCACCTGCATGTTTGTATTATGTATGTTTGTAACCGACTTCTTTGAACCCGATTTTGACCCACTTTAAACGGTCAGATTTAATTTAAATTTTGTAGACTTATCAAGAACCGCTGACAATACAATAATCTTCACGCAAAAAATTCGCCTGTCAAATTTTGACAGCTGTCAGGTATAAAACGGAGAAGCGATTTTGACGAAACTAATTATGGGATCGTATAGTATTCGATGCGGAAACTTCGGCAAAATAAGCAAAAAATTCTCCTGTCAAAATTTGACAGCTGTCAATATGTCAAATCGTTTAAAAAAAATTATATTAATGAAAAAACTATAAGGTCATATGTATATTGACGGTGGAAAGTTAAAAAAAAAAAAAAATTCGCTTGTCAAAATTTGACACGTGTCAATATGTCAGAATTATTACAATAACCGATAGTAATGAAACAAACGTGGGGTCGTATAGATATTGTCGCTAAGAATAGAGAAAATTTTTTAAAAAAATTCTACCCGTCAACATAAAATTTTGACAATTTTTTAAAAAAAATTTGGAAAATTTTTGTCCTTTGTTCGGGTTTGTTTGGGTTTGTATGTATGTTTGTTCGTAACCGACGTCTTTGAACCCGATTTTGACCCACTTTAAACGGTCAGATTTAATTTAAATTTTGTAGACTTATCAAGAACCCCTGACAATACAATAATCTACTAATCTAGCTCAATCTACACAAAAAAAAAATTTAACAATAACTTAAACTAAAAAATGAAAAATAAATATAGTTTAAAAAAAACTAAAAAACACGCTTTAATATTTAATCAAACTAAAAAGCGGAAAATAACTATAGTTTAAAATATTTCTTGAAATTTTTAATATAGGCAGAAAATAATAATGAACGATAAACATTAGTATTATTGTGAAAAAAGCGTGGGGTGCTCGATATACGAAAAATATAGCACAAAGCGACCCACGCTTTTTTCTCAATAATACTAATGTTTATCGTTCATTATTATTTTCTGCCTATATTAAGAATTTCAAGAATTATTTTAAACTATATTTATTTTCCGCTTTTTAGTTTGATTAATTATTAAAGCGTGTTTTTTAGTTTTTTTAAACTATATTTATTTAGGATACTTTCTACTTTAGATTTTTGCTTAAGAAATTAAAACTACTTTTACATCCACATATTAGATTTAACATCTTTACAAATACTATACAATGTGCTACAATTTGTGTGCTTACATCATCTCGAAAACGATAATAAATAAGATGGTTACATTGGGACAAAGTTAAGTACGGATCTGGAATTTTAAATATGGTTTTACGGACTTATAAGCTTTATCATGCTTTCTTTTTTGGCGACAACAATGTGGCGACCCACGCAACAAGACAAGAAATTTTTTAACCGAGCTTTGCATAATTTAATATTATATAATTTAAAGCTAGAAATACGGCAACTAGAAGAAAGTAATAATTCCCTTAACAATGATACATGATAGACAAATAATATAAAAGCAGGATATCCATGACCCAGATTCTATGTAATGTATAAGCACTATGTAAAATCAACAAAAGGTTTTGTGTTTTTAGCAATGTTATTAAAAGAAATGATAAGATAAGACCTCGTGGGATATCACGGTTGATGGCTAATAGATAAAAATAACATACCGCAATCAATTGATGAGTCAAGAGCTGATTAATCATTTTGTGCGGGCTGTAGCTTGACAGCAGAAGAAGGAATGAACCGGAAGTAAATAAATTATGGAGATAGACGAGAAAACTTTATGCAGCAAAATATTTTTTAACCTCAATCAAAACGTTAAATTTTAAAGATAAAATATAAATAGGTACTTTGCCTTTACCTTTGCGTACGAGCTAGACCTGCATGATTAACTTCTGTATTATGTGTTCTCTGTATGATGATAAAGATTGTTATAAATTGGTATTTAATTTAAAGAAGTAGTCCATGCTTAAAGTGGAGTTGAAAGTATAGGAAAGGAAGAAAAACTAAAAGGTTTCCTCCACAAAATATAGAAATTCTTTAGGGGTCTACATATTTCGAACGTTCATCATCAGGAGACAGAAAATTTGTATAGTGCTGATGGTATTGGCAGAAGAGAAAATGGTATAAAAGCTCCATTAAAGTTTTATACCATTTTCTCTTCTGCTAATACCATCATCATTAAATAAATTTTCTGTCTCCTGATGATGAACATTTCTACGTTCGAAACATGTAGAGACCCCTAAAGAATTTCTATAGTCTATTAAATTTTGTGGAGGAAGACTTTTAGTTTTTTCTTTCTTTCCTAAATTGGTATTTGTCAAATAATACTTAAATTTAAAAAAATATTAATTTTTAAATTCTTAAACTCAAATTAATTTTTTAATTTGAAAATTTGTTATTATCTAACACTTTTGTACAATATAAATGATTATTTGATTTAAGGATAGGAATCCCTTAGAAAATTTGACCATAATGTTTAACAATTTCTTAAATTATGACTCGCATTTTCTTACTCCCATTTAAAAAACATTGTAAAAATATCATGGGGGCTGATTTTTAATTAAAAAAGGTATTAAACGGTTATTGTTGTTTCCAATTTTAATTACTAATGTAAAAATATACTAGAATGAATGGCATAGCCGGAATTGACATTTCTATTAATAAAAACAGCATACTCACACTCACACCACCACATAATAACACATAATTTCTTAAGTTTCGTTAAATATAAACAAAGCAAGGTACGTAGATACATAAAAAATCAATGTTTTTTACCGCAATTTTATATCACCTATATTTTGTTGAATGTCCGAATAAACAGAACTGCAGATACCTATCTAAATAACTATGTACAAACTTGTCGTTTATAGTTTTTTACCTACTATCGTTCCATAAAAGTTTAAACTTAATCAGAGTTTACGCAAGAACCTTGAAATTATTAACAGAAAAAAAATTCACGATACTGCAGTTATCTGATTTCCATTAAAACGCTGAAAAAGAGACTTTTCTCAAGGCAACCTACTTTGTTTGCACGAATTGTCAAAATCGCTGACTTTCCACTCACCTCCTTATTGCAACCCCATCCGATATCCCACTCGAAAATTATCCAGATACTTAGTGCACCAACTAATCGAAACTACATAACTTCATATTTTAAACAGGTATGATGCACATGGTAATAATAGCGATGCGTTCTAATTTTAGCACCTCTTCGAGACACTTTTCCGAAACGATGGACCACCGACTACAGGATGATATCTGGATAGTACACGCGGTCCAGAGCGATCGATACTGGCTCCGCAGTGACGTAATTTTGTGCTCAGTTGTTTCTCGATACAGGGTTCAGCGCGGTTTTTAAATTGTCCAGCGTTTCAGTTAGACAGGAGCTTTGGCGAGTTAAAGGCTCTCTTCGTTATCTCGATTACTCTAATGAAGAGGAGTGTTCATTAATTTTATTAACGAATAATATATTTTAGTTATGAACTTTTTTCTTATTAGGAAAGAAAGAAAAAACTTAAAGTCTTCCTCCACAAAATTTAATAGAAATAAATTCTTTACGGGTCTATGGTATTGAGAAATTGAAATTTAGAAGTGACGCATATAAAAAAAGTTGAGGAGAGTCAAAACATGCTGAGCATATGAAAAAAGTTTTTAAAGGAAGTATAAACAACCAACTTAAAAGAGGAAGAAGAAAAAGGCCTTCTAAAGAGAAGGTCTCAAAGATTTTTAAATCATTTATAAAAAAATATTTTTTTTATATTATACAGTCTGACCAGTAAAGTCTGCATCATATGGGATTTTTTTTATTAATAGCTTTATTCGAAATTTAACTTTGGCATTAAGTTCTGCTTCGATCGAGATGAAAATTAAGCAAAAAAATAGTAGTCACGTGATTCGCTTTATCTGTCAAATTTTAATTTTTTTCAAAAAATAATTCAATAGGGGGTTATTTCTAAAAATATCCAAAAAAGTTATGAGAAAAAGTTTTTTTTAAATGCAGTTTTTAGCCCACATACAAAATTTCAGCTGCATAAGATAAATTTAATTTTTTACCCTTATTTTGTCGTTGTAAACAGATTTTTCGTGCATTATTGTAATTAATTTTTTGGAAACAGCACTTAAATAATAAAAGACTATTATTAATTTTTTTATGTCATACCAGTACATTATTGTGTTTTTATACCTTAGATGCCATCTACATAATGAATTGCTTTATGCCTGTGCGGGCATAAAGTAGGTACACATTATGGCCTGCGCGGGCATTAAGTGTTGCATTAAGTGTGCATCTTGTTCCATTTTTGATTTTTACTTTGACACATTAAACATTTTAATAATGTCAAGGTAATGTCGCAGGTAAAAATAAAAAATTGGTAAATCAAATTAAATTAAAAAATAGCTATTTATACAATAAGTTGCGAAATGAGTGTCTTTTAGGCACGCGACGTGAAATTGTCCAACGAGGCGAAGCCGAGTTGGACAACACGTCAAAGTGACTAAAAGACATTGCTTCGTAGTGAATTGTATACAATATTTTTTCTACTGAGGTTTTATAATAAAAAACTTAATTTTACTAACATTTTATTACCTATGTTTCATTGACACTTGCCAAAAAATATTAAATTATACCTAGTCTGTGGTTACGTTTTAATTGTAAATAATTACCTGCGTTACTTTTAAGCACGTTGCTCCTGGTAACGTGCTTAAAAGTTTTTTAAGCACGCTGCGCTTAAAAGGAGGTTATTAAAAAACCATAAAGACAATCGAAAAGAGGTTATTATAAAACGTCAGTAGAAAAATAGCTATTTATGTATCAAGGGCGTTACGGGGACTATAATGCCCTGAAGGTAGAAATAGCCCGAGGGCCTCTGGCCCGAGGGATAGGTTTCTGCCTGATGGGCATTATAGTCCAGTAAAGCCCGTGGTGCATACAATGCTTTATGTTTTACCTAAAAAAGAGTTTTTCAATGACTAATTACATTATTTATTCGCAATATAAAAAATAAGTTGCACCTGTACCTGTATACGTAAGTAGATAATGACTGGTGTTAAGTTTGACTTTGATGTTTCTGTCAGTTAGTCAGTTGGCATTTTTTATTTAACGATTTGCTCAAAATGGAAGAAATTCCACAAAATATAAGAGAAAAGGTCATAAAAGCGACCGAAAATCTTTTGCCAGTTAAATCAAGGCAACAGTATGATCGGGAGTATGGCATATTTGGTATTTGGAAAGATACGAACACAATTCTTCAAATAACCGAAAATGTTTTAATGGCATATTTCCAGGAACTGGTAAGTTATTGATTTTATTTTAATACATATGTTTAACAAACTTTATTATTTTTAGTCGGTAATTAAAAAATTATTTTTTGTATAAACTTGATCTTTATTGTGAGAGAAATAAAATTGGATAAGCAATAAAATTTCCATATTAGCGCATTAGGGTAATATAAGCGGGCATTATCATAATGCCCGCTTATAATGCCCTAGGTGTGATAGCAGGTATTATTGCTATCATAACATATTCCGTTTCTAAGGTATTATAGATCAATAATAGATAGGTAAAACATAAAATATTTATTATTCAAAACGAACTGGTATGACATAAAATTTTGTATGCACCACGGGTACTTATAGATATGTACCCTCGGGCGACTTACGGCTTTGTAAGACTGTCGTCCTCAGGGCATAATCATCTACTTAGTACCCTTGATACATAAATAACTATTATGACAAAGCTTAATAACAAATTTTAATAAAGGGGTTTTAAATTAAATCGTTGAAAATAGATAAACTTTACGTTAACACACAAACTACGTTTTCAAAAATACTTATTTTATGAAGTTTCCTTATACAGGGTCAAAAACGAATAAACTTTGCATCACATGCGACCAAATTTTAATAGCCCAATTTTGATTTTGTAGAAAAACACACATTTTATACACTTTAAAGAAAATGTATCTGAAATAAAGCCTTATCAAAACTAAGAAGTTTTATGTAGGTTGCGTTGAGTCTTATTTTGCAAAAGTGGTGCAATTTACAAAATATGCGTAATAATCAAAATTATCTTATGCAGCTGAACTTTTGCATGTGGGCTAGAAACTGCATTTAAAAAAACTTTTTTTAATAGCTTTTATCGATATTTTCAGAAATAACCCCACTTTGAAATTATTTTTTGGAAAAAATTAAAATTTGACAGATAATGCGAGTCAAGTGACTACTATTTTTTTAAAATTTTCATCTCGATCGAAGCAGAACTTGATGCCAAAATCAAATTTCGAATAAAGCAATTAATAAAAAAAAGATCCCATTTGATGCGGACTGTACTGGTCACAACTGTATATGAATGGCAAATTTTTTTAAATGTTATAAAATATATTAATTTCTATGCAATTATTATGTTTCAGTCGTTTATGGAAACATCTCATAGGGGAGAAGGGAACGTGAGAGAGAGAGGATCGCAAAAAGCAAAGCTAAAAAATAAATTTAAAAAATTGAAACATTTAATTTTTTTATTTACTGTTTTCTTACTTCACTGACGTAATTTAAACGACACGTAACGTAAAATAGTTTACAACAATTTACATTTTAAATGAAGTGTTTTGATTGTGTAAAGTCGTATGAAAAGAATTTAATCAGTTATTATAAAGTGATTTTTTAGATAAGGATTTTAAATATTAGGTATAAAAATATGGCTTTCAACGACGGCTCGTTGATGGGGCTAACAGGTAAATTGGTCTTTAATTTAATTTTATTTCAATTTTTTTTCAATACGTTGAAATTAATAACAGCAAAAGCACTAAAAAATATATCAAATGTGGTGTTCCGCAAGGGTCAATTTTAGGTCCAATATTATTTCTATGTATATTAACAGCATAAGTATCTAAATTAAAATTAAATGGCAAAATACAATTATTGGTTGATGATACAACTATTATTTACTTTGGTGATGATTACTAAAAAATGATTTAAACATAATTTTTTCCTGGCTTCAGTGATATAAATTATCAATTAATTTTACAAAATCTTCTTTTACATTTATTACTAAAACAAAAATAAACAACTTCCTACCAAAAAAAATATTGATAATAAAATAATAAAATATACTAATTTTATTAAGCTTTTGGGACTATATAGATGAAAATTTAAGTAGGAAAATACATATCGAATATATTAATCAGAAAAAATATATCTCCTTTGATTGGAATTTTATACAAAATTAGACAATTACACTTCTGAAAAATATTTATTATTCTCCAATTTATTCTAAATTGCAATATTTAATTTCAATATGGCAATATGGGCATCTGCTACCTCTACAATAATAAAACCTTTAAAAAAATTACAAAATAAACTTATTAAATGTATATACAAGCTTCTCTTTTTGGAACCCACAATAAATTGACTAAAATTTATATAAATTAAAAATATGTGTTATTATTCATTCAATAACCATTCATCAAAAAAAATCAAAAATCATATTTAAAAAATTAATACTTTACATTATCATCATACCCGGCAAACTGAAACTCTTTGGCAGTAAATATTAGAAGTAATTTCGGTAAACGATTATTATTATACAATGGGATTATGATCTATAATAACCTACCAAATAAATATAAAAACATTACAAAATGAGTATACCTACTATTTAAAAATCAAACTAAATTGTATTTTTTAACAAAATAAATGATTCCATTTTTTTTCTAATTGAATAATATTTGACTTTTTTATTTATTTCGTTAAATATATATATTTATGTATTTTTATAAAAATTGTTAGTTTTTAAGTTTGTTATTGTTTATAATTTATATTCCCTGTAATGGACTTTTAAAGTTCGTTGGGAATTTGTTAATAAAAAAAATTATATGCTGTGGTACACAGAAAATTTGTAGAATTCTTTAGATGAATTATCTCGTCGGACACCGATTACTTTGTATTCGTAGGTATGCAGCTATTAATCCTTAATACCAAATTACCGACTACTAACTACATATTTATATTTATATATAGGCACATCGAGCCACTGTCTTTACCTGCGTGTATATTGATTAACTAATTCTACATACATGTCTATAATAATACATTAATTAATTACGCACAGTCTCCCAATAAATTTAAAACGCAATGTTTCGATTAACTCTCTCGATCATTTGTTGCACATTCTTTGCATTGGCACAAAAACAACACAACAGAAATGTTCTTTCCGACGAATATATCGTTTCCGTCAACGCGAGACAATCTTCATGGGTAGCGGGAAGCAATTTTGAAAACGTCCCAAGAATGATGAGTGTAGTGAGAAAATTAGTAAGTAATGTAGCTCTCGATGAAACAGAGTACGAGCTGCGTGACGATACTTATAAGATAGATGATAATACTACCGTGGTACCAGACTCTTTTGATGCCAGAGATGTGTGGTCCGGGTGTACGAGTATTGGCCAAGTTTGGGACCAAGGAGTGTGCAGTTCTGGATGGGTAAGGCTGTTTAGCAACACAGTAGCAATAGAAGGTAAATTATAAAATAAATTTAGAATAAACAGTCTTATCTTTGAAATAATATTCCACGGAGTGTCGATGAGGATTGTACAGGGTGGCCCATTAATAAAGGGACGCCGGCTATATCTCGGAAACCATTAATCGTACAGCTTTCGGAAAAAAAATTTTATGAGTAAAGCGGTCATGAGAAAATTCTGGAAATTACTCTCAAGTTCCTCATTTCGCCGCAAGGGGGCACAATTGAAAGTTAGTTTTTTAAATTTAAAATTTTTCCGAAAATTCCCATATGAAGGTATAGCTCTGATTATATCATTGGAAAGCTTAGACAATTCTGCATGATTTTGGTTTAGGGCTCGTTGGCGTACCGACCTTGATAAGAGTGGGGGAAGCTATTGAATGTGTAAACATTAAAATCGCCGTAACTTCTAAACGACTTATCCGATTTTACTAAATTTAAGCTTGTTTGGAAGGGAAAGATAAGTACCTTCAATCGTCGTATCCAATGGTACACGATAGTTTCTAATAAAATTGCCAGAGGGCGCAATTTGTAATAATAACAGTTTTTTGATTTTATCCCGAAAATTCAAAGCATACGGTATACCTATGACATCATAATCGGAAAGTAGATAGAATTTACAAAAAAAGATGTGAAAACCGCAGTTCGATATCTTTGTTCGTTTCAGAGTTATTGCCAGAACAATAATTTTTAATACAAATTGCGCCCTCTAGCAATTTTATTAGAAACTATTGTGTACCATTGGATACGACAATTGAAGGTACTTCCGAACAAGGTTACATTTAGTTAAATCGGATAAGGCGTTTAGAAGTTACAGCGATTTTAACGTTTACACTTTCAATAGCTTCTCCCACTCTTATCAAGTGAAAGTGTAAACATTAAAATCGCTGTAACTTCTAAACAACTTATCCGATTTTACTAAATTTAAGCTTCTTTCGAAGGAAAAGGTAAGTACCTTTAATTGTCATATCCAATGGTACACAATAGTTTCTAATAAAATTGCTAGAGGGCGCAATTTGAATTAAAAGTTATTGTTTTGGCAATAATGCTGAAACGAACAACAATATCGAACTGCGGTCTTTACATTTTTTCTTGCAAATTTAATCTACTTTCCGAATATGATGTCATAGTTATACCGTATGATTTGAATTTTCTGGATAAAATCAAAAAACTGTTATTATTACAAATTGCGCCCTCTAGCAATTTTATTAAACACTTTCGTGTACTGCTGGATACGACGATTGAAGGTACTTACCTTTCCCTTCCAAACAAGCTTAAATTTAGTAAAATCGGATAAGTCGTTTAGAAGTTACAGCGATTTTAATGCGTACACATTCAATAGCTTCCCCCACTCTTATTAAGGTCGGTACGCCAACAAGCCTTAAACCAAAATGATGCAGAATTGTCTAAGCTTTCCAATGATATAATCAGAGTTATACCTTAATATGGGAATTTTCGGAGAAATTTAATATTTAAAAAACTAATTTTTAATTGTGCCCCCTTGCGGCGAAATGAGGAACTTGATAGTAATTTCCAGAATTTTCTCATGACCGCTTTACTCATAAAGTGTTTTTTCCAAAAGCTGTACGATTAATGGTTTCCAAGATAAAGCCGGCCTCCCTTATTAATGGGCCACCCTGTACAATTGTACATGGAGTAACGTGTGACCTGAATAAATGTTTGCTTTTAAAGTGTTCAATTTTTTTAGGCTCTTTCGGCAGCTTCGACGTTGACAGATAGGATCTGCATCCAAAAAAATCAGAATGAAAATCCCATACTTTCTCCGGAAGACCTTTTGAGTTGCTGCAAGAATTGCAGATTCGGTTGTGATAGTGGATGGCCTAATTTTGCTTGGGAGTATTTTAATACGTCTGGTATTACCACTGGAGGTCCTTATCGATCTGAAGAAGTAAGTAGTAAAATATGCCTATTTTAAATGGAGTACCCTATATAATACATATTTTTGTGTTCCTTTCATCATTTCCAATAACTTTTACTTTTATAGAAGTTTTTGTATGACCTAAAATTGAGTATACTTTCAAAGATAAAAGAGGGGAACTCGAAATTTCGGTTGTGAAATTAGATATTATTGTGCTCGATAATGAAATGGAAATTTAGATACAGGGAAGTAAAAAAATAATAATTTTTAAAAAATCAAAAATTTAAAACACTTATATTTTTAAATACGAAGATACCTTATTACTTCTTCATTTAATAGATGGGTGAGACCAGTTCCTATCTGACCACATATTGTGTCCCTATACCTGACTAGAATAGTTTTGAACTTATTTAAAGTTTTTCATAAAATATTTCAAATATCAAGCACTCTTATTGATTTTTGGGAAAAAGGCCCTGATAGACAAACTAATAATATGCATCTACAGACTCGTGTTATTGTCAGTTAGAACAATAAGTTCTTTTCGTTTTCGACAAGTAGTTATTTATGTTTACCAATTTGATACAACTGTTTGTATGTAACTAACCAATTTTCTTTTAATATAGGGATGTAAACCCTACGTTATCGAACCCTGCAACCACAGCAACGGATCATCGCGATATCAGTCTTGTAGCACTATAGAACCTGGCTGTGTCACCCCTTGCTACAGAGCATGCACCGATGCTTCAATTAACTACAAAGAAAATCTATACTATGCTGAGGAATCTTACAGAATTTATCCGGAAGAAAGACAAATTAAACTGGAAATTATGCAAAATGGGCCTGTACAAGCTACCTTTCCTGTTTGGGAGGACTTTTTAATTTACAAGAGTGGTAAGCATTTCAAATAGCTAAAAAAGTATTCCATTAAGAGCACCCCAGTTTCAAAGATCACTTGGTAAATAAATATTTGCTGATTTTTCATATTTCTCGGGTTTGTTCAATGTTATATATACATCTTCCTTATTATAAATTGTAGGTGTTTACATTGAAACCCTCACTTCGACTTACTTGGGTGCACACTCCTGCAAGATAATAGGATGGGGTACCGATGAAAACGAGCAAGCATATTGGCTGGCAGTAAACTCGTGGAATGAAGAGTGGGGAGATGCCGGACTTTTCAAATGGTTGGTTAACAATACCAACAGTCAAATGGAGTCACAAGTATATGCAGCTTTACCATATTTTCCTGAAAGTTAGTGCTATGGATAATTTAGATTTTCTGGATTATTATGTGGAAAAACTATTGAAACTATTCAAGAGAATAATTAAACAGATTGCTGGTGTTAAATATCTCTATTGACATTAAATGTAAAAGTTTTTATGTAAAGTAAACGATTATTCTTGACAGAAAGCAGAGCAAGTATATATTATTTTTTATTGTTTAATTGGCATTTGGCTAATTAGCCATGCGGCCAGTCGCAAAGTAAAAAAAGAAGAACAGTATTATTCAAAACTTATAACCAGGGATAGATGCTTCACGCCACTTGGGTTTGTCAGGGCGACTTCATTTTAAGACACACAGGGAATGAAGGCCACTAAAAAGGGGGATTACATATAAGGAAAAAATAGGGCAGGTGACATTGCACAAATCACATTTGTCAGAAGGGAAAATACTTTTTTTTATTTAGGTGGGCTGGATAACATTAGGCATGGCCCAATTTCAGTCGTATAGTGGTTGTAATAAACTGTCTTGGAACTATCACCTCCTTATGCCAGTGCTTATTAGGAAGGTTTTTTTTGTGCAAGATGTGATGTGATGTGAGAACATCTGCCTCTCTAAGAGTGAGACTAGAACTAATGGCTGTTCCATTACGAATACCTCTACTATCCTTGGCTAGGGTATCAACAAACTCGTTACCTGTTATACCAGTGTATGCTTTAACCCAAATAAATCTTATGTTCTTTTTTCCTAACATAATATATCGTCATCGTTTTCGAATGTGAATGAAGGATTAGTTTTGTAGGACCAAGGTTTGATATTGGTTAATGCTTTTAGAACGGACATAGAATCAGACAGAATAACAAAATATTATCATATTCAAGTGAAAAATGAAGTGTTAAAAATAGCTAAGGCTCTGTAGTAAAAATACTACAATTTTTTTCAACTCTAAACTTAAATTTATTGTTGATTTGGGGTATATATAGCTGCCCCATTGCATTGTCTTCATCTGTTTTAGACGCATCAGTATATATAAAGATACATTCTATATTCTATATGTTTTATAACTTCTGCCGTTAAAATATGATTAAGAAGTAATTTGTTATCAGTAAAAGAATTGATTATCAGTACAACTTCTTGAAAACCACTATGGTATTCATAATCTGTTATACACAAGGCGCAATTTGGTTTAGGATTCCATTAAAGTTTCTAAATGCCTCACATAAAGGGGGAGGAGTTTTTATGATTCCAATACTTATTAGTTAAATCATAAGTATTTAGTCTAGAAATGTTATGTAGAAGATTAGTTCCAAAAAATTGGTGTTTAAATAAAAATTTAGCACTGAGTGCCTCTCTTCGTAAACACAATGGGGGTTCCAAAGCTTCCAATAATAACGCCTCTATAGGTGATGATCTCATTGCACCTAAACAAAATCGAAGAGTTTTATATTGTACTATTGTACACGATACATTTTCTGTAAATGGGGTTTGCAGGCAAAGCCATACAAAATATTGCCATAGTCAAGTATAGATCCGATATATGATTTATAGAAAATCAGCGCAGTTTGTACATCACAGACCCACCAAGTTTTCATAATGGAGCGCAGAAAATTTATTCCCTTTTCACACTTATTTGATCATTATCATATTAGATAATCAATATGCTGTTTCCAGTTTAGCTTTTTATCTAAAATAATGCCCAAGTATTTAACTTTTGTCGTGAAAGTAATTACAAATTTTTGTAAATTAACCGAATTCAAGTAAGCAGGGGTACTGTGCCTAGTAAAAACACAAACAGCTGATTTCTCAGCTGAGATCTCAAAACCATTTATCTTAAACAAATATAGTATTTTTTCAAAAATTTATGAAAGTAACCTTAAACAATCATCATATTTGTTGCTCTGAATGTAGAGACAAAAATCATCGGCATATTGAACAATTTTAAAAATTGAAAAGTTATGTATATCAGCTGTGTTAAAGAGAAAAGGGGACTAAGTACTGATCCTTGTGGTAAGCCCGTATAATCATATCTAGGACCAACCTTTTCTATTAGACTATTTATCAAGTACCTATCTATTACATAGAGTTTTCGCGACATAATGGCGAAGGAAAAATAATTTATTTTTAATATTTTTAAAACCATATTTTACCAAATTTTAGATTGTAGCACCAACAGAACGTAGAAATCCCGTGGGGATGTCTTCTTGACCAAGTGTCTAGTGAGTTTTTAAGGCAATCTAGCGCAATAAAACTTTTTTTTAAATTCTAATGCATTCATGGAAACTAAAACAAATATAAATTTATCTATAGGTGCTATTTCATATCATGCCCAAGAAGGTATAGTCCAAAAATATTTTAACGCTGCTTTTAGCATTCCTGAATCATTCATGATTCACCATTTTAAAGCGCGAATACAAAACAACCGGCGAAACCACAAATGCAATAAAATCAAGCCGTTTTAAGATGAACTGTGGCAAATTACAATGATTTTGATAAAACGAAGAACATTCAGAACTGTTCACCAAGTTCACCTTATTTATTTAATGGCATGGTAATTGTACTTGTATCATTATATTTCAAGCTATAATAGATTGACAATTTTGGCAGAGAAAAGTAGTAGTAACATGTTTTATTTAGCAAAAAGCTACAATTAAATATTTTTTAATACATTTTTATAGATTTATTTTTAAATTTTTAAACGCAACCTTCTTTTAACAAAAAAACAGACAGAAAAGTTAAACATGGAATTATTGTGTTTTTTTGTTCATTAAACAAAAGAAGATATGTATTTCGCTATTTATATGCTATTTCTACAGGGTGTTTCGTAATTAAATATCAATATTGAAAGGGCTTTAAGTGTCCATGATTTATTTTAAGAAACAAAGTTCAGGCAACGTTTTCATTTTATACAGGGAAAGGTTTTTTTTTGAAAAAATTATTAACTCCAAAACTACATTACAGATTTATATAAAATAAGGTAATTTTTAAATAAATCTAGAAAACGGCGGCGCATCCAATCATGTCTTACCAATAGTCCTTTTTTTCGTAAAATATCTTTCTGATTTGACATAAAAAAGTATAGGTACATGTTAGCGTAAAAAAAGTTATGTCTATTTTTACCCCACTATCCCCAATTTCTGGCCATATTTCTTAAATATCGACATTTTTAAGACCACAGTTCTAGTCAGCGTACAAAGTTTACCAAAATATCTAAATTTTAAGTTTGTATCTACAAAGGTTTCGAAAATATTGAGAAAAACCATCTTCAGAGTGCCCCCTTTAGGGGCTGTCGCTTCGTAGGAAGTCTACTCAATCTCAAATTATTGACTATACATTTTAGGGCACACTGAATATTACAAATACTTATTTTAATCAAGTTTTAGTATTGTATGATCAAATTATTATTGATCAACAAATAATTATTGTACTTTGGAGCTTTCCTGATCAGAACGACTATTCAGTCTGACAACGGCAATATACCTATTCAAGTCAATCCATATAGGAAATGCCGCGTAGCCCGATAACGCATTTACAAACCAGGCCTGAGGCCATTTAGGGCCTAAGGAGTCGGTTTCTTCATTTTCTTTCTTCGTTTTTAAAGGAGGATGCGAAGAAAAAAGGAAGAACACCGCACACACCGGACGGACACCGTATGCAAGTATACCTTGCGGCTAGAATAAAAGTATGTTTTTTAGATACTTATCGCCAATGTGATTTTGGTCCGCTAACGTTAAATGATAAAGGATTGTACCAAAGAGTAATGTACTAATTAATGAATTGTAATTAGTACATCACTCTTTGATTGTACGTTGTACGGGTATTATAATTTACGGTCAGTGTGATAAAAAAAAACGAATAATACTTAACGTAAAAGTTCGAGGATTTTTTTTGAAAAAACGCACAAATATTATGTAAGTCACAGAAAAAATACTTTTCTCTACTCGCCGGCTTGGTAAGGACTTCTTACCGATACTGATTTGGTGGGAGAAGTTTTACTTCCCTAGGGAGGTAAAGTAATACTTACCTCTCTAGGGAGGCAAGTAAATAAAAAGCGGACTGTAATAATTATTTAATAAATACAAATTTAGGAATTCTTGAATTCTTGTAGGCATTTTCGTACCTTTCTTTCGTCTTTTTTGGGCAATAGAGTTGCGCATGCGCAAGCAGCCGCTGTGGCTGCATTGACATCCATTTTACCATCAGTTAACAAAATGCAAATTTTTAGACAAAATTTATTATTTACAACCAGGGACCCGGACCGAAATGAAATAACGGTTCCCTTCCGGTTTCGATTCCAGATGAAGTAAATAATTTGGGTTCCGTTACAGTTCCAGTCCCGATATAATTATTTCGATTCGGTTCTTACCAATTTTTAGGGGTTCCGATTCGGTTCCATACAAACTAGGAAATTTCGATTCCGATTTGGTTCCGAAAAATCAAAGGCAAATAAATAAATACCTGTGTATTGCAGAGTTGTATTCCTAGTACTTGAAGTGGGTTGAGAAAATCAAAAAAGACAAGTAAACCAACGGTAAAAATTATTGTCAAAGACACTCATCACAGATAACAAAAAAATTAGGTTAAAGTTAGTGTTCCCCACAGAACAGAAGTCACGGAATAAACTCAAAATTAAACAATATCCGGCCAAGGCCAAGTATCACCCTGAAAACCGAAAAAAACCCAAAAAACCGTTATAATTTTTAGAGGTTCCGATTTTGCACCTAAAATTGTTTTGCTAGTAAAATATGTGTTCTGTTCCGATTCCGGTCCAAAAATAATATCTGTTCCGGTCCGGTTCTTTGCAGTTAACGGTTCCGGTTCGGGTCCCTGTTTACAACAGGTTAGCAGGTATTTTAGGAAAATAAATCAGCGACGGATTCAAAAAGTGTCAACTAATAATTTTAATTCACACGGTCTTAAAAATATACTAATAACGTAATGTCCGATATGCCACAATATTCGTTTTTAATTATTTTCGCGGACACTATATTACACAGCCCTCTTTACTTACCAAGCCACGAAACAGAAACCTCGACAACACTGCTTGACGGTCCGCTTGTCACGTGCCTTTTTTGAGATTAGCCATGTTTTAGTATGAAATTTACTCCTGATTCAGGTGGTAACCTTGCGGTTTTTCGTATTAATTTGTATTTTTATCCGGTTTTCGATTGATTTAATATAAAATTTCAGTAACATGATTGCTATAAGAGCCTCTACAAAATATTGGTGAAAATTTTGAGTGCGGGCTTGCTTTAATAGCATTAATAAAGTGAGAAATCGAACAGCCTGGCCGGCCGGGCGGTTTGTTTGCTGGTCTTATAAATGACGGCAGAATTTTATTTGTTTTAATTTAAAAGTTGTGTTTTTTTGTATTCTAGTTAGCTCTTTAGGATAAACTTTATTGTTAAGTGGATACCTACAGTTAATTTATTAAATAATGAAGTGTTTATTTAGCTTGAAGGTATATGTGAATTAGTTTAAAAATATCACTAGTAGAGATAGTTCGTAAGTAGGTAGGATACCTCTAGATACCTAGGTACTTAGGTAAGTACTATTTTTTTTTCTTTTAGTTTGTTTATTTATTAAGATGCCAAACTTCTGCTGTATTCCTGGGTGTAACTCTAACTATAAAAGTGCTTTAAAAGCAAGCGAAGAGAGTGAATCAGTTTTTCACTTCCCAAAAGATGAAAATCTGAAAATTCTATGGCTAAAAGCCATTTCAAGAGCTAATTGGTCGCCCATTCAGTATTCTGTAGTTTGTGCTAAGCATTTTGTCCCCAGTGACATTATTCGTGAGGATATTATTTATCTTTTGCCTGATAGCACCACAAAAAAAATCCAACTAAAGTGATACTAAATTTAACAGCTGTTCCGTACTTTTATCCCAATCTACCTGCTTACTTGTCAAAAACTGTATCATTCCTAGAAAAAGTCCAACGAGGAACAACAAGAGCGTACCTCTCACCTTAATCAAGCTTTCGAGCAATCAGATTTTATAAAAAGTTTTGACGATCTCAGTAATTACTCACAAAAAATTAATACTTCTGAATTTTGGGAAGTAAAAATTGTAAGTGACTCAAAAATATATTTTTATAGTCAGGTTTCAGTGGACATTGATATGAAGGTAAAGGTTTTTTTTTAAAGTAATGAATTAGCTTACAATGATTTGAAATGGATTTGACCCTTTGAAATGAAACTAAGCAGGTGGTCTCAGCTTGAAAACTTATTGTCTCGGTACCAATTCATACAGTGTGAAAGTAACGAAGTTACCCATAGTGGGTGACTTTCTTAAAACAAGCGTAGATTTCGTAAACAAAGCCTCCCACAATTTATCCTTCGGTGTACATCTCTTACCGCTTACGAATTCCTAATTGAGCATCGAATTTTGAACACACTGTACATTCTTGATTCTTGTTGCTCTTAAACATGCGCTTAGCGTTATCGTTAGTCCGAACAGCGATACTCGCCCAAAATAAACACCATTTTTCCGCTCAACGGTCGCCCAAACCCGTTGTCAGGTTTTTAGTTTACCTTGAACGACACTGCTGCGTTACGACAAACCGGCAAAATACGAACGAACTCCGCGTGTGGTTACCCGAGTCACCTGTGCTTTTTTTTGTTTACGTTACTTTTATTCTTCCTGTAAAGGGGGGTTCCTGTATTTTTTCTATTTCTGTGGCATCTATTTGGATTACGTTTTTGGATTACCAAGGATCGTTGGCAATTTTTTGTAAGTTTGTAGTTATTAATTCATGTTTTAATTAAATTGAAATGCAATAAATGCGAATACCCTGTCCCTGTCGAAGTCGGGAATTATATGCACCCTACTGGAAGTCCCCTAGCCCTAGCCATCGTACATAAACAATTGCTGTCCTTTGACTTGTTAAAAATAATTGAACACTCGAAAATAATGAATGAATTTAAAATTATTTATATTCAAAAAAAAGTTTTATTTTAAACTAATTTAGCTTTTACAAATTTTATGTTATGTTAGCGTTGATTGTAATTGTGTTTTGCCAAAAAACAATTGGAAAAACTTACATCTAAAGTAAGTTTTATTTCCAAGGTAGACCGATATTAACCCTACGCGTCATAGAGGAAATCAGGTCGACCATCCACCGTCTGATATTCTTGTTATTGCTTATCTTAAAAATAAATAGACTATAATTTGAAGAAATAGTCCATACTTAAAGTGGAGTTGAAAGTATGAAAAGGAAAGAAAAACACAAAGTCTCCCTCCACAAAATTTAATAGAATAAAATATTCTTTGTTTAAAGGTCTCTACATGTTTCGAACGCAGAAACGTTCATCATCAGGAGACAGAAAAATATATTGCTGATGTTTTTAGCAAAATAGAAAATGATAAGTGGTAGGCATAAAACCATAATGGAGCTTTTATGGTGTCAAAAATTCGATTATTGAAATTACATTATGTCACAGAATATATAGCTAGTAGCTATATATTCTGTGATTATGTGAAGACATTATAGGAATAAAGATAAGTTAAAACATACGTAGTATGTGGAAAATTCAGTTGAAATGGTCAAAAATGACAATAAAACTTTTTTGATTTTTGACGACATTCATCATTGAGGCAAATTTACTATCTCACCTAGTTCACGAACGTTAGAAAGATAAGCACAAGTCGTGACGTAACGGTCAGCGGTCATTGAACAGACTTTATCGTCGACGACTGTACATTAAAAGATCACCATTAAAAATCCTAATGATTAACAATAAAGTAAATTTTATTTTAATGTCGAATTTATTAACTTGCTCGTTCGATGCCAAACCTAAGCTATTAGCTACAAAGCCTCATCACAAGTAAAGCACAGTCTGTTGCCTCGGTATAAATTTCATTAAATCTGGAGAAATCCCGGATAGACGTAACTCTTAATCCAGGCTTAATTATTAGTTTTGTAAATCTGATGAAAAATATTTATTTTCGTATGAAGAAAAACAGGAAATCCACATAAAGATGTCAACAGAATAAACAATATTATGTCCAATAGAATTAATGGAATCATGGGTTAATTGGAAAAATAATAACGCGAGAAACTACCAACATACTGATTTAATTAAATTTTGGAATTATATTTTTCGTGATAATCGAGAATCCTTCGTCAAAGGTAATATAATATATGGTGCTCAGTTGTGTATAATAGGTATTTGACTAAAAAAAATGTTTTAAGCCCAATATGTTCCAGATATAAATAGGTGCCAACACTTGGGAGTTGTTTGTATTCACTTTATAGTACAGGTGTGCTGTTTCACTGGAAACACCTGGCATAATAAAAGTTAATACTTCGGCGACGATTGGAATATGTTTATTTTAAATACATTGTTACAGACGGAAAGATGCTTTAGAGTTTAATGATCGAAGAGAGTATTTAAAAAACCCGTTAAACATGGTGTAAATTGTACCATGTCATCAGTGCTTTCCTTTCTCCTATTTTTGGTACTAATTAGGATTTATTATTATACAGGGTGTCCGGAAATGATGAGCCAAAAATTAGGGGATAATTCTAGACCGAAAATAAATGCTATCTCTTCCAATAACATTTTTTCGAAAATAACCTTTTTCCGATCGCAAGACCGGAAAAGTGACGTGAGAGGCCGGAATAGTTATTTACCTAACAAGTGCGGAAAATTAATTTTTCCGCACGAGTCTGCCGTTCACCGAACGACGCGTAGCGGAGTTCGGTGAAGCAGCCGTGTGCAGGGAAAACATTTTCCGCACGTGTCAGGTACAATAGTTTTTCTACAGACGTGTGGAAATAAGTAACACATATTATTTCAAAGAAATTAAATAATTTTTAATTAACTATAACAATCACATACATATGTAACAGTAACTAATTCTGAGAAAAAGTAATAACTACAAGTTATAATTGATATATTATTGATTTTGACATAATCGTGCCGAAAAATTTTTCCGCACTAGTGTGGTAAAACCAATGTTCCGCACGGATATCAGTGCGGAAAATTGGTTTTTCCACACTAGTGCGGAAATTTTTTTCGGCACGATTATTTCAAAAATCCGTGCGGAAAATTGGTTTTTCCACACTAGTGCGGAAAAAATTTTTGGCACGATTATGTCAAAATCAATAATATATCAATTATAACTTGTAGTTGCTACTTTTTTTCTTAGAATTAGTTACTCTTACATATGTATGTGATTGTTATAGTTAATTAAAAATTATTAAATTGTAGAAACTGGAAAACTGTAGAAAAACTATTGTACCTGATACGTGCGGAAAATGTTTTCCCTGCACTCGGCTGCTTCACCGAACTCCGCTACGCGTCGTTCGGTGAACGGCAGACTCGTGCGGAAAAATTCATTTTCCGCACTAGTTAGGTAAATAGCTATCTCCGGTCCCTGTTTTTTGTTTCTCCAATCGCTCTTTGATAATACAAGCTACCTTGATTTCGTTACTATGACAACAACATTTCGATGTATTGTCGAGTGATTTTTAATTTGTTGTTTATGTCAAACTTGTTTCGCGAGTGCGCAAATTTAACAATATGAATTCAGATATTGAATTACCCGACACGGAAAATGAGATTTCAAAAGAAATTTTGAAAGCAGCAAGGAAAGCGACTTACGATATATTGCCAGTAAAATCAACAGCCCGTTACGAGAAGTCATACGACGCATTTAAAAATAATATTAAATAATTTAATGTAAGTATATCGAAGTGTCGGTCTTAAAAAAAATATTGTACGTCACGCAACCGAAAATTAGTGTTTTCCAGGTCTCTCCAAGCTTCCAGGACTCGCCTACGGCTCGCCCTGGAAATGCTTGTCTCGACCTGAAAAATACTACTTTCCGGTCTTGTAACGTAAATTACTATTCTGCAACCACGCTCTTGTATTTCCCGCACTAGGCTGGAAAAGTGCTACTTTCTCAAAAAAGAAGCGTCCGGGAAGTGGTTACTTTTCGGATAGTTGATGATTTTTTCTATATGTTCGCGTTCACGTTCCCTGTATTTGCATATTTAATACGAAAATATTTAAATCATTATTTTGCATGTTCCATCAACCATATGGTTAAAAACATAAATAATAATTATCCTTATTTCCTTGTAAGTCTCGGTATCAGGTTATAAATTGTAAAATTATATAATAATTAAAAAAGTATGTTTCCATTAATTTATTTAAGTTGACTTTATATTAGTTTGATTGCACTATTCCAGTTAAGATCGCTTTAAGTCAGGCTTAAGTCAGTGGCGTAGTTAGCTATTTGCGATTGGGGGTTGGGGATATGAATTTCTGTAGCTCCTAATTCGTCAGCCCGGTCGAGGCGCGAAAATTTCGGAAATAACAATTTTCGTGGTCTTGGGGGGGGGGGGGGGGATTGATCCCCTTAATCCCCCTACCCTCCTATATACGCCACTGGCTTATGTTATACCAGACAATAGAAAAGAATAACTTAAGTATGACTGAACATAAAATGTACGCTCTCCATTATGGCGTTCATGCATGCTGAGGTATTTATAAAAAAAGTTTTTTTCTAATTTTGCATCATAACAAATCTATTACGATACGCGTTTTTTCTTTAATTGATGTTGGTAACATTTAAATGTTTTATTTCATTGACTTGCGCGGCCTTTGTGATTTACGAGAAACCCCATTTTTCGCAGAGGAAAAATAGCTTGATAACCTACTTTTTTATTCTGTGTGGATAACAGTCATGTATGTTGGTTGAATAAATATATAAATCAATCTGTTGTAGATGCTTCAAGCTATCATTTTCTGCCAAATCCTATCCTAAATTCAATCTACTAACCTTCCAATGTCGATGTTAACTTCAACTTTATTTGAATTTTCCATCTTCCCTATACTAAATTGCAATGCCGTGACGTAAAATCACGTCTTTTGAAATTCGAAAAAAAGTAGCAAAATCTCCCGAATTTCCGATCGCTCTGTATATGTACCGAATGTACAAGGATCACACAACGTATTCCGTCCAATTTCAAATCTCATATCGCTAAAATAACTTTAGAATCTCGTGGTGAAAATGGGTCAATAAATCAAAAAATGACAGTTCGCAAAATAATTTTTGTTGTCCAGAGGCTCCTATGATAAAAAATAGTATTACCAACATAAAATTTAGACATAAAAATTTACAAAATTTGAAGGATTTATTTTCTTTTTAAATATTTGTTTTTTTTATTGAAAAACTACAAATTAGAAAAAATAGTATAACGTACGTGTTATATAAAGCAGTTTTAAGCACTTGTCCCGTTATAAAACTTGCCGCAAGGCTCGTTTTTTAACATGGACGCGTGCTATAAAATGATGCGGAAGAAATAAGGAGGAAGAAAGAAGTACATTAGTCTTCGTTTATTATAACCCAATTCGCTTTTGATATAATGGTTATCAGTTATTATCGCGGTTATTTATAAGGATAATGGCTATAAAAACACACCTTATCCTAAATCCTATACGTTACCAATTTCCTATTTTATTATGGAAATTGAAAAATGTCGTAACTGAAAGTATGATAAACCATCCTACTCACACCATTATAATTATTTACTAATAGTTAATCCATTTATGGCAAGTACAGGAAGTAGTTATACATTATTCTGTAACTGTAAATCGAAAGTAATCAAATGAAGAGCCGAACGAATTATTTGATACGGTTATTATGATTTTTTTTAAGAAAAAAATCGTTGATTGCCTATAACGCTTAAGTCGGTTTGTTTCTTGATTTACTGCTGACAAATTTAAATTACAAAGTGAATGGACTTTTAAAAATTTGTTATTGTTTTGGACAACTTCAATAATTTTATTGTAAGTAGATATATGGAAAAATTTCCTGTAGGTCGAAAATAATTTCTGATTCGAGTTTTTTTCGTTTCTTTGCATTTTTTGAGAACATTTACCATAGTAATGTATATTTTTTTTACACCATTAGAAAGCAGAGATTTCAACGAACAAAAAGCCCGCCGACTTTTTTAAAAAAGCAGATATTTTGACGTGAGAATTTTCGATTGAAAATTAGGGTGCTTTTTCGATATTAAGTCAAAATAAGGTGAGAAAATAAATATTTTAAATCAAAAAAATGTGTGTTTGGGACATAAAAAGGTAAGTTTTCACCAAATTTCGTGAAAAAAAAAATTTTTGTAAAAGATAAAAATAAAAACCAAAAACTTGGTTATTTGAATTTTTCACATAAATTTTGAGGTTATGTGAAAAAAGTGTAAATACAAAAGTTGTAGATCTTTTTATTACCTACAACTTTGCCATTTAACGTTTTTCTATAGGACTTGTAGTTTTGCCGAAAATCGAGATAAATCGTTTTCTACCCTTAAAAACTCACCCCTTCCACTTCCCGACCTCGGATCGCCCGTAAATTATTTTTCCTTTCATTTTTGTTATATTCTCTTCCTTTTCCAATGGGTTTCATCCTACTATTATTTTTTTTGGTTTCAAAAATTATCCACCCCTGTCTAATAATATAACATAACCGATAAACAAACAATAAAGCTTTACAGGTATAAATACCACTCTACCATGCTTGTGTCCAATATTCATTCATATTATAGAACTCGCGATCTACTAAAAATTTCTTAAGTTGTTTTTTAAACACACTAAAATTTGTGACATTCCTTCTATTCTGTGGAAGCTTGTTGAAGACAACTGGCCCTAAATTATGTGGCGAACTTTTACTAATATTCAATCTACTCACTGTCGTATGCACATTATGTCTGCGCCACGAGTAAGGTATTGGTGAATATCACGATTTTGTAAAAATGTTGATTTATTCAGAAAAATAAATTTACTCGACTCGTAAATAAAAACGCCTGTAAGAGTAAGGAATCCCAGTACTGTCAACTGTGACCTACAGGTCGTGCCCGTGAAAAGCCAAGAATTCACCTTAATACATTTTCTGTGTTATAAAAACCTCTCTTGAGGTAGAGGAGGCTCCCCAAAAACAAATACCATAATGCAGCCGAGATCCGACATAAGGGTTATAAACAGAAAGAAGCTCCCCAATAGGGGAAACGATTCTTAAATTTCTAATCATGTAACACAGACTGTGTTAAGCTGAGAACACAACAAAGAACAACGTTCCGTCCAGTTGAGGTTCTGGTAAGTGGTTGAACCTAAAAATTTTGAGAAATCCGATCTGGTAATATCTTCATTACCAACTTTTAAATATCTGATTCAGATGTCATCAGCATCGAAGTCATACTCATCTTCCATGGGGCAAAGAGCAATAATTACCCACCGCCCCCATCAAAAAGGCAACACTGTGTATTGTGTACTCCTGTATTTTTCCGTAAAAGAAATTGTTACCTATATAACGTGTTTTACTTTTTATCTAAAAACTGACTTCATTATTCGATATTTGTTTAACATAGGTGATAAAATTCCTGTATCTATAATTGCAGCATCTAATAAAATAAACGATTAAACAGGTGAGTCAGTCGTTAATTATATGGGGTAGATAATAACAAAACGCTTATTAGAAGTAATCTTTTTACTTAGCTTAGCAACGAAATATACCGTGCGAGCAAAAATTATTTGCATCAAAGAGGGCTTGGATTAATAAACGTAGAGCTTGGTTTAGATCACAATGATATGAGGACGATATATCTAACCAAGTCTAGGTTAAAATTGATCTTGAAAAGTGTTGATCAGTATCTCTGGAGAAATGTTACCACATTCTTGGATAATCCTTTCTTGTAATTCTTCTAAATTTGCAACTGGTGTTTTAAAAATAGTGTTCTTTAAATGAGAAAAAACGAAGTAATCCATAATCGTTAAACAAGGTGATCTAGGTGGGAATTCAATGTATGATCGAAAACTGATCAATCTGTCGTCGAAAAAATTGCGTAAGTAGTTAATAGTTTCGGCGGCTGTATGGGCGGTTGCACCGTTCTGTTGAAAATATCCAAAACGTAGTTCGTCTACAAGTACCTACTTACTCCACAAATGGATTCAAAATATTGTCTCTATACTGCTGTGCTGTAACTGTGTCATGGAAAAAAATAGGACCAACAATTCTTCTTCGAGAAACAGCTAACCAGACACCAATTTTTTGAGGGTGTAATGTGGACTCTACAAAAAAATGGGGATTTTCACTACTCCACATGCGTGTATTTTGAGAAATCACATAACCGAAAAGGTGGAACCAGGCTTCATCCGAAAAAAATATCAGGTCTAATAAATCATTTCTTTCCAATAAATTTTGGGTAAACCATTGAGAGTAATTCCTGCGTCTATCAAAATATGCGGCTTGTATTTCTTGGAATACTTGCACTTTATAAGGAAATAAATTAAGCTGCTTCTTAAAAATAGTCCTGCATGTTCCATAAGATCTTCCCACTTCTTGGGACAGGCGTCTTATACAATTTGTTGGCGTATTTTGCATTATTTCGCGAAGAAATTGGAAAAATTAGCGATGAATCAATTTACTTGTAACGACTGTCTAAGATGACGGAATAACTGATTGATTGTTAATTCAGGTAGTTACTGACACCCAACAGGTATTAAGCTCTACGGCTAAGCATTACGTCCTTAGATGCAAGGCCCTCTTTGATGCAAATAAGTTTTGATCGCACGTTAGTTACTCGATTCGGCGCGGCGAGAAGGCAACATTTTTTAACCAAGCAAGAACTTTTATTTAAATATCCTCCTTGACTCCATTGACAGCTCTATCTGTTTCCCGAACGTATCTTACTCCTGATCACTCACATATTATGTATGTATCGATTACAAGCCAAACAATAGCACGTGTGCGCGTACGTCCCCAAATAAGACATTTATACAATAACTTTCTCGAAAACTATGACAATCGTTCCTCGTAAACAAATATATATCCTTAAAAGGAACGTATTTTCAGCCGGAGAATTGCAAGCCCATTTCAATTCTTTTAAGAACTCATTCAAGCCGTCTTAAATCTCACGAGATTATGACATGACAGAACAAAGACACAGGAAAGGGATTTATTAAACGTTGAGAAATCACCGAAATCAGCATTCAATCGTCTGACAATATTACGCTTAATGTACAGGAAAGAGAAGAGAAATTTTGTGTTTGCTGTCAGTGGCGTTCGTAACGGGATATACATAATTTTCCTTTAGATCCGTACACAGTGGCTGGCGGCTTGTTAATGAAGGGCTCTGGGGCGCCGCTCTTCCTGCAATTATTTCAAACAGAATCCAAAAATACTTTACTTAAAAAACCAATAAAGCAATCTATGTAAGCAATCCATTAAAATAATTCAAACCAAACATAGCCCTATTCCAGCGGGTAGGTTATACTAAGCGCGGGCATAAACCAACGGGCAGGTTATACTCATAGACAAGCGAGTTCCGCGCTCTCAATGTTATACTAAGCGCGGGCGGGCGGGGGCGACCGATTATCCGTCCCGATTCAACGCGGCTTCTCGATGAGTTGCCATGACGACAAAGGCGTGACGTCACCTACACATCGCACAACGAGCGGCCGCGGACGAGCTCCAATTTTCCGCGCCCAACAACAGCTGTTCACGATGCCACGGTAGAATAATCGATATATTATGTGCTCTGATGAGACGACCTGTCGATGCCGCTAGGCGCTAATGTTTTGTTTATTGTTTATTTGTTTTGATTTCATTTATTAGTTACGTTATACAGTTGGAAAATGTCGTGTAGTATGAAGATCAGTGATTTACAGAAGCTTGTGTTTAGTTCTCTGAGCTTAAGTGAAAAACTTGATTTAAAAAATGCAGGGTGGCCACTAGAAATTGAACATAGTAGTACAAGTGCAATCAAAATGGGCATTCGAAACAATCGACAGGGCTAGATTATTGAGTAAATTGTATCAGTATGGTATTCGCGGAAACGTTTATAAATGGTTTAAAAATTAGTTAAGTAAAGTAACAGGTCACAAAAAACAAAAATGTCAAAAACATATTCAAATAAAAAAATAAACAATATAGGAGTTCCTCAAGGAAGTATACTAGGTCCAATAATATTTATTTTATACATCAACGATATGCCTTTAGTTTTAAAAATGTGTAAGTTACAAATGTTTGCTGATGACACCTTAATTTACATTAATGTTTTAAAAATTTTTGATTGTCTAAATTCTGAGATAAATATATTATTAAATTGACTATAAAAGTAAATAAATTAAAATTAAATATTTCAAAAACTAAATGTATAGTTTGAAGAAGTAGTCCATGCTTAAAGTGGAGTTAAAAGTATGGGAAAGACTTTTTGTTTTTTCTTTCTTTCCCATAAATGTATAGTTATGGGTAATAATTTAAATAGTCAAAATATAAATGTTGTAATTGATGGTGAAAAATTGGAATTAGTAAACAGTTTTAAATATTTAGGGATAATCATTGATTTAAAATTAAATTTTTTAAATTATTTTGAAAGTATTAATTATATCGAAGATTGCCGGAAAAGTAGGTTATTTTAAAAGAATCAGTTCTAATTTAAGTTTGTTTTCTAAAAAAAACTGTAAGTATTTAATACTATTATATGACCACATTTTCTTTATTGTTCTTCCATTTTATATTGTGCTTATGAGGAAATATTTGATAAATTACAAATTTTACAAAATAAGGCAACGCGGATTATTTTAAATTGTGACAAATATACAAAAATTAATTTTATATTGAAAAATTTAGATTGGTTGAATATCAGAAATTTAATTTTTTATTTATTATGTATCTTTATTCATAAAAGTAAAAATAATTTATTGCCTTATTGTTTAATTTTTTTTTGTTCTTTTAATTATGACCATCATAATTATTATAAAACAAGAACTAATCAAAATTTGTATGTGGATAGAGTGTCTAAAACATTATCTTATAAATCTATTTTTTATAAAGGTTTGATAGAATATAATAATTTGGAAAATTCTATTAAATCGCAAAAATCATTAAAACTGTTTAAAAAACGTTAAAATTACATTTAATTAAAAAACAAAATGATATGTAAGATTTGATACAATTTGCAAAATGTTTAACTTTTCTGTCTGTTTTTGTTAAAAGAAGGTTGCGTTTCAAAATTTAAAAATAAATCTATAAAAATGTGTTAAAAAAATTTATTAAAAGATATTTAATTGTAGCTTTTTGCTAAATAAAACATGTTACTACTACTACTACTACTACTACTATAGGTTTTCCTTGTTTAGCGACATCTTCAAAATACATTCCAGAACCGGCTCGGCGCCATTTTTGTTGTTGTGTTTTACGTTTTCTCTGTGAATTTTTTGATATGTGTAGTAATGTTTATCAGCAACGTTTATGCAGTGACGAAACGTTTTTGGGGTACGTGTCAAATCCGCCTCATTATCCTAAAGTGCACAAGGTTCCAATTTGAGTCATTTTTTGGCCCCCCTATAGAAGCACACCGCAAGCAACTGTCTTCCTTTTCCTATGCCGGTCTGCGCAATGTTTAAAAACCATAAAATTGTTTTGTTTGTACCTTTTTGCAATTGTTAAGGTATTTAGTGAAAGCCATTGTGTTCAAATTATAATCGGTTTTACTTTACGAATCTTAAATTGGGTCTAGGTTAATCAAGTTTTGCGTTTTACGTCAATTACTTTAAAAAATTTAATTGTCATAATTTAAAAATAGAAGTAGTTATAATTGCCTGAAAGATACACACAGTGGTGGCTTTTTCATAAAGTCATTGACGTCCCTCAATAATTCCCTTTTCATGTACCTTAATATTTATTTATTAAGATTATATTATGTTTAAAATGCACCCGATCAGCTAAACCTCTTTTATTATTACTATTGCCTCTTAAATATCCCTCGTAGTATACGCGAATTTTGAGTACACAGCCACGAATCAGTAAAATAAAGGGTATTTTTGTACGCCCCTGCATTTTTTGACCAAGCGAGCTCGGACGTCTGCTCTTATTTATTTTTCAAGTCAAAAATATTAATGCGAATATTAATCTCGTGAGCAAGAGAGATAAACGCATGTTACCACTGGAAAAAAAGACGAAGAAATAAAAGCTTTTGTGGCTAGAAGTAAATATCATGTTCCGATTTAAATTATGAAGAACATGCTGCTTTGCAGAAATGTATGGGGAAGACATTTTGAGGTACGTTGCAGAAGTACCTGTAGTTCTTAGTTTTATTTCTAGGATAATTTCTAGGCTTAAGCGATTTCTGCAGCCGCGGCTGCGCACTGCAACTTTATCGTTTGACGAATGGGAAAATAGACAGGTCCGGGCTTGAAAATTTAAGTTCTTGCTCAAGAAATTGTAAAAGTTGACCTTCAATTTATTTTTACGTGTAAGAAGCTAAAATTTGTTCCAAATTCTTGCCAAAAAATTGGAATGTCTTCTCAATTTTTGATCAAGTTCGGAAATAACATAGTAATTTCTGGCATTTTTAGTAGTTGCAAACCTATCAGATTTTAAGGATAGAAAATGGTTTTTAACGGTTTGTTTCTAAAATTTGTTTAAAAATGATTCATCGTCGTGTTTTTAGTTCGAAAAGGAATAGAACAAGTCAATTAAACTAGTCTTATAAAATCACAAAAAACAAATAAAGCTAGCAAAATAACCAATTTTCGATGTTATCGCGTACCTAACCTCAAGTCAAATATTAGTTGGTACCTATATAACTTGTATTGTATTGATTTTTGCAATTTGGCAAAAACTTGGGTAAGTACGTGTAAAACATTTTCAAGCACAATTTCTTGTTCAAGAATGTGAAAAAGTTTTTGTTCGAGAACTTGAACCGTGGAATACTTTTACCCTGGGATTAATGAAAACATACCTATAGGTATTTACTTTTTTCTTTTATATAATATAAGTATAGAGGAAAGTGTCTTTTAAACTTTTTGAAGCAATATATTGGCCGAAAAATAGGCGTACCTACCTAATTAGATTGCAGGGCTGCAAATAAAATATAACAAAACATGCATCGGGATAATCTGTCTTGGTGTGGGTTTCTCTTTATCTCCATGCATTATTTGTGTAGCCGAGGCCTAGTTTGATGTGTTTAAATTGATCATAATAAAGTTACTCCATACTTATTTAAAATACAAAATACCAGGTATTTCACCTCTATTTGGGCATAATAAAATCATACAACGGCTGTTACTAGTCATTGTTTATATTCCAATCCGAGTCACTATAAGCACAAACACAATTCACTAAACTACACAAAAACAAGAAATCCGTAAATATTAAACACCAACAATCCACAATAGCAAAGAAAACAGCAAGGAATCCACAGAGAAAACTTAAAACGCAACAACAAAAATAGCGCCGAGCCGGTTCTGGAGTGTATTTTTAGCATGCCGCTAAAGAAGGACAGGCCGATAACAAGAGGTTTGTGCGCATGCCCGATGCTGCTGGGAGGGAAGGCAGCTGACCGGCGAGTCGTGCGCTCGGACGTATTTTTTCACCCATAAAACGAAACTTTTGTTTGCGCAGGAGATACGCTGTACGCTGTACGTATCTAAAGGTACATGCCTATATGGTGCCGGCTGGCCGGATTCGATAAATTGTTGGATCTTTATTTTTTATACTATATTAAAGTGTATTAAGTATAGTATCTACTAGCAAACTTCAAGTTATCAAAAATATTTAAGATAGTTTTGCGTAATTAAATATCGCTGTGGGTGCTTCTCTATCGGGACGTATTTGTTGCTATGGAGGGGGAATGTAGGGGGACTGAAATGAGAATGAATCGAGTATTTCTTGCACACAACAAAAACAAGTACCTGTTATTAAATAGCCACAAAGGGCCTGTGCATATAACCTTTAACGGAATTTAAAACAAGGTGTAACATTGTTTAATTACAGATTATGCCACTTTAAGGCCAATCCCAAAGAGTATAATGACAACATTTAGTTCAAGACTTCTTGTAAAACATGTTTTACATAAAAGTGGGTTTAATTTTTCATTTCATTGCAGCATTTTAACGTTTATTACGTGAAACTAGTTTTATTCATCATTCATTAGCGAGGTTTTATGAACGATTAGCCAGATCCGGAACACGCAAAAATTATAATAATGAATAGCTAAAGTAAGTATCATATAAACCCAAAATTTGTCGGTCCTTTATTGATACGTAGTATTAAAACAAAGTGTAAGGATACTTGTATTTATGCTCATAAAAAAATCTAAAATAATAGGTAGGTACTTATATTTTTATAAAAAAATTAAAATATATTATAGGTACTAGGTACCAGAACTTTCACATTTATTTAAATATATTTTTAATGTTTTAGATATATAGATGTTTAGATTAGGAAGAGATAGCATTTATTTTCGGTCTAGAATTATCCCCTAAATGGTTTGCTCATCATTTCCGGACACCCTGTATATATAAAAAAATAATTTTGCGTTTATATTGACCGTAAAAATCGGCCAACTACCCATCTTTGGACCTAGTTTTACGTTAAAAAAGGTTGGTTTTATATACATTAATAAAAGCAGGAAAAAAAAATATCGACAAATTTGATAAATTTTGTTTTTTGCTTTATTTAATTTATTAATTAACTTAAAACTGTAGGTAATTGTTACCCTAAGATGGATATTTGGTCGTTTATTGTAAAAAACGAAATATTGATAAGAAAATGAAATGGTGAATGCACCCAGTTTTCAATGCAAAATTTTTACAAATTATTTATTTTTATATATCATTACTTCGATTAGACATCGATATCTGGTATATTTCATACTCAGAGGTATAACTGTTCCCCGCCCAACTCTAAAGAATATTTACGTTTTAAGAAATAGCGGGTTTACAACACGTCCCCAATGCTTTCAGAGTTCATTTGAAAAGAATTAATTATGAATTTAATGAACCTGTACGATTTTCTTTCCTTATTAATTTACATTTGGTAATGTTAATGACAAAAACAAATAAAAGACATGTCAAACCAGACGATTATAAGATGTTATCATTAGCGACGACGTTGTAAAAAAAACTAAAGTGACACTTTAGAAAACCTACAGTTTAGTGGTGTGGGTTTAGATCAGGGTCTTTGAAAATACAAGTTGAATCACCTTTTAAAGGACCCTATTATGCGACATTAGCATAAGATATAATAATACAGCTATACGCGTATGCGTAGCTATATGTATATTCGGTGACATAAGTAAAGTATCTAATTAATTTTATATAGCTATCACTTTCTTATAGGCATTTTATTATTTAATAATCTCTTTCAGTGCCGTAACAAAAACTGAGTGGACCCCCGCAAATGTTTTCAAGGGGCACAAACATTATGTCTCTATAAGTACTATACAAGGTATTATACAAAACGACCAGATCGTCGAGAGTATTTTTTTTGCAAAATCGTTTATAATTTCGTCGATATTTAATGCTTTAACAAACTCGTGTTCGATACTGAGTAAGGATAAATCCGAAAAGCGTTGTTGTCCCATGGTGTTACGTAAATCGGTTTTTACTATTTTAAGTTCGGAAAAAGATCGTTCCGCTGATGCCATACTAACTGGTAAAGTTAGAAATGATCACTGCACTAGATACCTACATCGGGAAAATTTGAAGAAACACACTGATTTTAGTATTGAAAATACTACTGGGATCGTTTTTATACAAACTTTGCATTGGTGTCGCGGTGTCGATCTGTCTCGACCCAACACCGCAATATCTCGAGCGGTCTTGTAACATAATACTCTGATAACACTTGGTAAATATAAATATGAATAACAGCGTAAAGTCGGCAAGTAAATAATGTTTAGTTTTAGTTTGTGTTTTGAAGACTGCCATAATAATTTTGTTAAATAAGGTAAGTTCACGTTATTTAAATCGGAATATTATATCGAAAAAAAAGAGTGAGAGGCAAAAAGTAGGAGCACAATAATTGCATATACAGGGTCCGCCCAAATTTGGTTAACAAATGGGATAATTTTTTTATTATTGATTTCTGGGAAAATGTTATTGTACATAAAAGTTTTGCATCTTGAGTAAATCATTTTGACGTATTCAAATCTTCTGTGGCATATACAGGGTAAATATTAAATAGAAAAATATGACGTCAGTGACTCAAAATTTTTTAAAAATTTAAAAACTGAAACAGCCATATTAAAGAACTAATAAATCCAAGATAAAAAGTTAAATAACGTTTTTTTCTAGTGCTAATAGTTTTCAAGAAAAGTCAAGTTAAAAATCAAATTTTTGCTTTTATTGAATTTTTACACTTTTCATATTAACTTTACATATTAACTGTTAACGTCTACATGAAAGACCAATATGTTTCTCCCTGTTTAACCCGTCGCGACATATATTTTAATTTATTAAATAATGTAAAACAGATATTCATAATCATATGCATACCTAAATTTAAAATTTCAAATAAATTCTATAAGACAATATTTTGGGTTTTCCAGTAGTTTTTTAATCGAACCATAAGTAATTAATTATAACCTGTACAATAAAACGAGACAATTTTGTCATATTTTATAATATGGATCTATTATTAAATACTAATGAAGTCAATGAACTAAAACATCATAATATAATATGTAACTTTGCTGTGTCCGTGAAAAATAATAATAAGAAATCGTAAAAGTGGAAATTGTATAGGTAGGTATTGTAGGTCTTCGTATTTTATAGGTGCTAGGTATGTTTTTAGCTTATTAGTGTTTATCGTTTTCGTTTCGGCCTTATTTTACAACCCGTCAGCACCATTATTGTGTCCTTTTCTAACCTCCTTTCGGTCAGCACGAATTTGTGTATAGGTTCGTATTTCACTGGTTCGAACCCGATGGACTTTAGTGAAATATTAAATCTTGACGTGGGTCTAGGGTCAAGGGAACAAACTAGGGAAGGGTGGAAAATGCATGTATCATCACCCAATTCCACCCCATTTACGCCGGTAACCATGCCGGGTGATAGGGTGGGGTAGTGCTGGGACATCGAAACGGAATATCGATGTTGACCATCGATATTAACATCGGTTGTAAAACATCGATGTTTTCTAAACATCGAACATCGATATTTAATAATGTGCTCAAAAATTTTTTGACTTCTAAAAAAAAAACAGTGCAATTCAACACGCAAGGCGGGAGAGACGTTTTAAATTAAAACCCGAATGATAACTTTCCGGAAAGATTCTTGGGAATTTTGACTTCTAAAAAAAAAGATAGCCGGTTCCATACTTTTTACTTATTAAGTGAAAAAAAGCATTAAAACCGAATTTTCATCACTCGAATTATAACATTGTTGCATTGAACATCGATAGGTAAACATCGATGTCGACATCGATGTTTATGACCTCTAACATCGATGTCGAAAACATCGAACATCGGTAACAGAACATCGATGTTTCAAAAACATCGAAGAACATCGCCCAGCACTAGGGTGGGGTGCGTGGAAAGGAATACACTACCCAATCGGTACCTTTTACAATTTCTTGATTAAGAACTTAAATTTTAAAGCCCGGACTTGTCTATTCCCATTTGTTAAATGATAATTTTAAAATTTGCAACTTTCGTGATTTTATCTAAAGGTACATGTCTATGGTTAATTATTCTGTGTTACCAGTAAAGTCCGCATCATATGGGATTTTTTTTATTACCTAACTAGCGTGTACCCGGCCTGCGTTGCAGCCCGGCATTATACGACGTGAGATAATAAGGCGAACAAACCTCAAACTCAACCGTTTGCCGGCCCGTCCACAATTCACATCCATGCATAAAACATAGTCTGTCTTGTTGAACGGGCCGGGGACCGGTTAGGTTGTGTCGTTCGTTCTCCCTACTCTAATTTATCAGTGTTTATCAGCGTTTCTCTATAATATTATGCATCTATTATACATAAAAACCTCTATCTATTGAAAAAAACCGCTTCAAAATCCGTTGCGTAGTTTTAAAGATTTAAGCACATATAGGGACAGGACGGGCGATAGCGACTTTGTTGTATACTATGTTAAGATAGCTTTATTCGAAATTTGACTTTGGCATCAAGTTTTGCTTCGATCGAGATGAAAATTAAGCTACAATAGTAGTCACGTGATTCGCATTATCTGTCAAATTTTAATTTTTTCCAAAACATAATTCAAAAGTGGGGTTATTTCTGAAAATATCAAAAATAGTTATTAAAAAATGTTTTTTTTAAATGCAGTTTCTAACCCACATGCAAAATTTCAGCTGCATAAGATAATTTTGATTTTTTAACCACTACTAAAATTTATTTTCCACTTAATGAACACTTTACTGATGACACTGTGTTATTTTTTGTCTTAATATTAAGGTGTATTACTTTCAGACACAAACTACTTTTTCAAAAATACTAATTTTATGAAGTTACCTTATACAGGGTCAAAAACAGATAAACTTTGCATCACATGCGACCAAATTTTAATAGCCCAATTTTGATTTTGTAGAAAAACACACATTTAATATGGCGCTACTTTAATGACAATGTATCTGAAATAAAGCATTGTCAAAACTAAGAAGTTTTATGTAGGTTGCGTTGAGTCTTAGGTATTTTGCAAAAGTGCAATTTACAAAATATGGTTAAAAAATCAAAATTATCTTATGCATGCAATTTTGCATGTGGGCTAGAAAATGCATTTAAAAAAACTTTTTCTAATAACTTTTTTCGATACTTTCAGAAATAACCCCAGTTTTGAATTATTTTTTGAAAAAAAATTAAAATTTGACAGATAATGCGAATCACGTGACTACCTACTATTTTTTTGCTTAATTTTTATCTCGATCGAAGCAGAACTTAATGCCAAAGTCAAGTTTCGCATAAAGCTATTAATAAAAAAAAATCTCATATGATGCGGACTTTAGACTTTACTGGTCACACTGTAGACAGTGGCGCACCCAGGGGGGGGGGGGCAAGGTGGCCTTGGCCCCCCCCAAAACCCCCAATGAAATAAAAATTATGAAAGTGGATAAGTATTTTAAAAGGTCAATTTTCTTAGATTTACCTCACGGGCCTCGTTTGAGGGGGGCCAGGTGGGGCATTTGCCCCTCCCCCTGGAAGTTGACTTATTGACATAATTCGAAAAAGTTTTGTCTGTTTCCTTCCGCCAAACCCATCCCCAGACGCGTTTCGGGTTTGTTCGCACTGGGTTTTAAAATCCCGTTGATTATTGACATAAGTTGACTTATTGAGGTTTAATATGGTTTGACTGAATTTAAGAATTTATTATTTCGAGTTTTCCTTTATATTTTTGTTATTATTTTGGGGTAGTAAAGACTTATTTTAATAAAAATAAACAGTTTTAATGCCAAAACGACTATGAATGTTTGAGAAACAATTTTAGCTCGTTAAGTATTGAGCAAAAAATTGAAATTAAAATTAAGGGGAAATTAAAATTAAGGGAAGACCTAAACTCTCGAAATTAACTTGATACATACCACAAAGTGAAATCTAGGAACTTTATTGTTATTGATAAGTTTGCTGCAAATAAAAACAGATGAATGAACTTTACTTTTAAACAATGTACCCACTAATGAAAAATAAATTAGCCTTTCTATTTTTTATCTTATTTCATTTTCAATAGAATAAGAAGGTAATCATAAATTTTTAAAATATTTACTATAATAATTATTGACCAAATTTGGGCGTGGTCTTAAAAAAATTTCGCCTGCGGCGCATTTCGCTTACAGCAGGCTTTTAGTACACCCCCAAGTTAACTAGTCACAAGCCGCCAATGCCCCCCCCTAAGAAACCGTTTAACGACTCCCATGACTAGGCTATTGCGATCTTCCCTGCAAGAGTACCTGTTAAAAAAGCTCCAAAGGTCTAGAAAAATGCGTAACGTAAAAGTTTATTAAAAAATTTGCTTCCAGCACTGGTTGGCGGCCCCCCCTAACATAAAATCCTGGGTGCGCCGCTGACTGTAGATGTCATCGATCAATCGATCGGTAGTTAAAAAAGATTAAGGATATTTTAATTATGACTTAAAAGGCACGTTTTCATCTTCATCATGTTTCCATATCACTATCTGTTGGTTCCCACCTGAACCATACCAATGCAACGACTCAATTGACGAATACGATCAGCGCTATTTCTGTTCGACTGAAGGATGAATGGGCACAAAGAGGGAACCCAAAAACACCAATTTGAATAACAAAAACGAGCGAGTCCGCTCGCGGCACTTGTCGTTATGGTGACCGACTTCTTCGGGAGGCTGGCTGCCTTCTTCTGCATCTTCCGTTATCTTCGGCAGCATTCCATTTGCTAATCACTTCAAACGTTGACTACGGTGCTTTTTTAGTCAATTATTTATAAATATTAATATCATAGTTAGCAAACGATGCTGGGTTACCTGTGTAAACAAATTTTGCATATATTTAGGTTGGGTTTACCTATTTGAGGTTATGCGCCATTTGATTACTTAACTGTAGACAGCACGGGGATGAAGGTGGGATTGGGCAACCCGCAACATCTTGCCACCGGATATGTCAGCCACCTGGCCATATTTGAACGTATGTGCAAAAGCAATTGAGACGTACGTGCGATTAAAATTTGACATCGTTGACGTTTCGTTTTCGTAACCTTTCTTTTTTTAGACCGCCTTGTGGAAATGTTTTATTTTTTTGTGATTTTTATCGCACCGGCATTATTATTTATGTTAAAAATGTCACTGAAGTTCTTAGTATTTCTCTGAGTAAGTACTAAATATTGTATTATTATTATTAAGCTAAAAATATTGCATCCGAGAATATTTCTTTTACTTCCAAATAATGTTTCTTGGAGGGATGATTTTTTATAACCTTGAATTGAAAGTCTGTACCTGACTGTGAAACTTGCTAATTTTTATTCTAGCGACGTTACTAATCAGTATTTATGTGTTTCATTTAAAGAATATGATGAAAATACTAGACTTACTTATGCCAGTGACAAACTAGTTCACTTACTCGATGTAATTCCACGAGAAATTGTATCGTTTCCTTAATAATAGTGCATTGCTCACTAGAAGATACATTTTTAGATATTTATGGAAATGAATTTCAAAAATTTAACTTCTGTGAGCAACACGACATATGTAATGAAATTGTTAAATTATATGTTCGATTAACAGTTTACAAATATTTAAGAGATAAAAATACTCAAAATCAAACTTTAAGTGCTGGACACTATAAAAAGCATAACATTTTTAATAAAAGTAAAGTTAATGACCCCAGTTATAAAAGATTTAAAACCAATTAAACAATTTTCTCAGTTTCTATTTAAAAATAATTCTTGTTTTAAAACATTTTACTAATGTATGAGATTATTCTGCCCAATTTTTTTTTGTTTCATGTTAATGCACACCTACAAGACTAGCCCAATGTTGACCTCCACCGGATTAAGACTTGCCCCACATGAAGACCTAATTTTAATAATGACCAGCCCCATAGTGCAAAATTGAAAAGCATAGGCAAGGAAGCCGTTGAACGACACCACGGTGACTCTAAACTTGTACCTACTAAGAAGGGTGATATAAGAATCACTGGTGGATACCTTAGATGCTTCCTTGGCTTATATTTTTGTACAGGCCCAGGAAGTTAGTCGACTCTGAATACCACCTTTAATCCCTTAGGAAACTTTTATTTTTGATAGTACAATGTTCCGTAACTAGTTCGTACCAGAAGTTCATATAGTTATTAGAAATTCGTCTTGTGTTAGACTCATTGGAAGTTATGCCTTCTGCATTAAGATCTTTTTGATCTAAACTTGAAATAAATTATAAACAAAATATGGTCGTTTTTTTTTTTCTAGAAGTCTTATTGTTTTTTATAGTAAATTAATTTTTTTAATGTTGTTTGCTTTGCTGTTTTTAATCGTTGAATAAACATAATTTGTCTCAGAAAATTAAAAAGCAAAGTAAACAAACATTAAAAAATTAATTTACTAACCTGCAATTAAAATTAAGCGTTCCCCCGCCTTCCTCACCCCCTGCCACCTAACATGGCGATCGGTTAAACGTCATTCCCGTTTCGTTCAATTAACATGCAAATAACGTTTCTCTTAGTTGGTGTTTTGTGGTAGACAGTATAGTAGTTACTGTAAGTAGTTATTAATTGTTAATTTCATAATATCAAGCTAACAACGAATCTCTTACTTCGAGAGCATCTGGCGTATTAAAAAATAATGACATTATCGAAATATACAGGCTGTCCGCGGATAGGGTTTACAATAATACAAATGGATGAAAAATTTCATTTTTCGGGAAAAAGTTATTCTTGATAAAAAGGTTTGCTTGTATAAAAAAATGCAATTCACGAAGAGAAAATTTTGATTTTTTATACGGGGTTCGCGAAAACTCCAAAAACATGATTTTTCTCGAAAGAGTAAACTACCTTTATTTTTCATTTTTGACCAAAATGCCAATTAGAAAACTTATTTAGAATAACGTTTGTAATTTATAGAATAAATCTTCGATTTTTTTAGTTGTTTTTAATTTTTAGAGGTAAAAGAATTTTTTTTGGGTAGCAGCATTAGCGGTCGAAATACCTACATGCATTATCAATGACAGAGGGGTAGGTATCAAAAAGTTTTAAAAATTGATTTTTGGTGTTACCAGAAATATGTATTTTTAATTTCACAAATGAAATGACCCCGGAAATAACACAAAAAAGCTTAAAATAATAACAAATAATAATTTCATAATTTGCTATGCAAACACTCCCCCTCCATATTCAACACATTTTTGCAGCTGTAAACGAATGCGGTCAAAACTTCTTTAAATTTATTCAAGGGAAATTGAAGCTTCAACAATTCGTTGTTTTAGAAGCTGTACGTCGTTCTCAATTGGACGGGAGTACCTACACCAGTGGCGCAACCAGAAATTTAGCTCGGGGGGGGGGCTTTAATCTCTTGCGCCGAAGGCGCTCTTGCAGGAGAAAATTTTTTTCGGTGCCACGCCCTTTTTTGGGTAAAATACGTATGATTGACGAGAGCGACAGCCCCCTAAAACTTCTGCAATAATACGCCGCTGGCTCTAACTAAATATTTATGAGAAAAAAATTAGAGATTTCATTTTAATTAGTAAAAATGTATTTAAAATAAGTAACGCATATATTAATCATACTTATACTATACTAAAACAAAACAAAAACCTTATAAAGTAAGTAAGTAATCACTAATAATACTAATATTAAAGTAAAATTCTTCGTTTTGTTTTTGCCTTTTCGTCCAGAATTTCTGCCACGGTAGTATCAATATCGTGGTTCGCATAAAGAACTGCCAAACCATTTAATCTGTCCTCTTCCGTGATGCTACGCAGATATGTCTTTAAATATTTTAAATTTGAAAAGGACCTTTCAGATGTGGCGGTTGTAATAGGCAAAGTTAAAAAAATTTGTAAAAGCCTTTTTATATTAGGAAATATATTGGCATCACATTCGGAATACACTTTGCCCAAATCTTCCTTCAGTTTTTGGTTTTGCCTTTTTTTATACCACAGCTCAAGTTCAGCTTTTAACATCGTTTTAATGGAAAACTCTTCAAGGAACTCATTCTTGTAGAAGCTGTGAAGTTTCAAAAAACATTTAAATTGACTATCAAAATCTTGATTATCATATGGAAAGAGGCATTCAAAATTTTGAAGGGTTTCTCGATGTTTTAAAAACCGATCCTCGAGATTTGCTATGAGGCCATCTAAAAACGGAATAAAAATTGGTATTTTAAAATACTCAGCAGCGGAATCGGTTTTTATAACCAATCTTTGTGTTTGTCTTGGCGGTAGTCTAGGTACTCTGATTTCAATATCGTATTCCGAAAGTAGATCTTGAGCTTCCTTAAAAATATTTTGAAAATTATCATCTGCCAGGCCTCTTATTTCTTTAACTTGATCTGTTACGTCAGTAGCTAACTGTAATGCTTAAAAAAGGTTTAAATCGACTGTAGAATCTTGCAAAGGCAGTGTGTAGGCATATATTCTTTCTGTACACATAGTGCGATCACAAATTTGGGACTTATATAATGCTGGCCAGTAATCCAGATGCCTCAGTGGAAGTATTTCGGTCTGTCCATTCAGTCAGCCGTAGTATAATTTCACTATTGATAACATGATTGATGTAAATTATGTGGCTGAATATAAAATATTAGTAAAAGGCGTGACATGAAAAATTGGTTTGCAATTAAATGAATAGGCTAAGTTTCTAAGCTCGAGGGGGGGGGGAGGGCTGCAGCCCGGCAGCCCCCCTGGTTACGCCACTGACCAACACCAATTGTTTGAGGCGCCCCCAAAAATAGGCATCTGAAATAGTTAAATCGGGACTTCTTGGGGGCCACAGAACCGGACTACTCCGACCAATTCATCTGTGGTTTAATGTATTATTAAGCCATCCCCTCTTTTCAATTGCGAAATGCGCTGGGCATCCATCTTGTTTGGCTTCGTCTCCTTCCAACGTTTGATTAAAAGTTGGCTTAAATGGGAATATTTTGTTTGCCTTTAAAATATACTGAATATGAGTTTTTTTTACTACATCAAGTTCTTGAGCTCGGTTTCATAATGAAAGGGTAGGATTAGGATTGTCAGCAACAGACTGCAATACGATTAGGTAAGCTGCGTCATTCTGATGATCATATTTTTTCTTTAAATTGGAAACTGAACCAGTTCGCTGAAATTTTCTTAATAAATTTATGAAGTCCCAATTTTGAGACGTAAACGTTAGGGTATCTTTGATTAAATTTGTCTATCACAAAGTTGTAAGAACTTTCGCCTGCACCGTAACATTGAACTAAATAAACCCTTTGTTCTAAGTTCAACATTTTCAAAACACATCAAATTCTATTTGACAACTTCAAATTTGCCCCATGCGTAAAGCCAAGTAAAGTCTATTCAGCCAGTAAACCTGCAAGATGGCCGACATGTCATATGACAAAAGTCATTGAAACTGCAAAAATTTATTTTATTTAGCTGGAATATGACTTTTGTCATATGACATATCGGCCATCTTGCAGGTTTACTGGGTGAATCGACTTTAATAAAAAGGTAAAAAAAATTCCTTGTTTTTACAAAAGATGGTAGGAATGCATTTAAAATTTTAAAATAAGATACACACCACCCATTATGAAAATAGAGTCTAATAAAATTTTATATTAATATTTTTATTGAGCAGCAAAATTTCCATTTACCTCTAAAAATTAAAAAAGCTAAAAAAATCGAATATTTATTTTAAATCTCGGATTTAACGTTATTCTAAATAAGTTTTCTAATTGGCATTTTGGTCAAAAATGAAAAATAAAGGTAGTTTTGGTACTCTTGGAGAAAAATCATGTTTTTGAAGTTTTTGCGAACCCAGTATAAAAAATTTTTTTTACAAGCAAAACTTTTTATCAAAAATGACTTTTCCCGAAAAATGAAATTTTTCATTCATTTGTGCTATTGTAAACCCTATCCGCGGACAGTCTGTACCTATACAAAAAATAATATCTAATACAAATAGCTCCGGTTCCGGGCGTACTTCCCCCTTGATCCCCACCTTAATCCGACACTGATACTGCTCATTTTGCAAACAAGAAGAGTGTTTGACCGTTCCGCCAATGATGTCCTTGTAGATTGTGTTGTAGACAATCAAATAAGGGCGGAAATAACGTCTCACTGAACCGTTTCCCCCCTTTTACGTTTTCCGGTCGCAAAAGTAGGAATTAAAGTTGTTATAGAGCTTTCGCCATTAGTAGGTATATGTATTATGAAACAACAAACTGCATTTTATAAGCAAGTTAAACCATAATAGACCAGGGTCGATAATTTTTGAAACCAAAAAAAATAATAGTAGGATGGATTGGAAAAGGAAGAGAATATAACAAAAATGAAAGGAAAGATAATTTACGGGCGATCCGAGGTCGGAAAGTGGAAGAGAGTGAGTTTTTAAGGGTAGAAAACGATTTATCTGAATTTCCGGCAAAACTACAAGTCCTATGGAAAAACGTTAAATGGCAAAGTTGTAGGTAATAAAAAGATCTACAACTTTTATACTTACTTTTTTTTCACATAACCTCAAAATTTATGTGAAAAATTCAAATAACCAAGTTTTTCGTTTTTTATTTTTATCTTTTACCAAAAAAAATGTTTTCACGAAATTTGGTGAAAACTTACCTTTTTATGTCCCAAACACACTGTATTTTTTTTTGATTTAAAATATTTATTTTTTCACCTTATTTTGACTTAATATCGAAAAAGCACCCTAATTTTCAAGCGAAAATTCTCACGTCAAAATATCTGCTTTTTTAAAAAAGTCGAAGGGCTTTTTCTTCCTTGAAATCTCTACTTTCTGATGCTGTAAAAAAATATAGATTTTTATGGTAAATGTTCTCAAAAAATGCAAAGAAACGAACGTCTTATTAAATATTAACTTTATTAACTTATTTGGTTGTTCATTATAGTAGGTAGTATATTTCGACTTGCAATTTTTTGTTTATCAATGTAACATGGAATCTTACGTTTTTCGAGTAATTAAAGTATAAATTTTAATAAATAGCTCAAAATTGTACATAATGATTTTAAAAAAAAAAATTTTTGAGTTTTTTTCGTTTCTTTGCATTTTTTGAGAACATTTACCATAGTAATGTATATTTTTTTTACACCATCAGAAAGTAGAGATATCAACGAACAAAAAGCCCACCGACTTTTTTAAAAAAGCAGATATATCGACGTGAGAATTTTGGATTGAAAATTAGGGTGCTTTTTCGATATTAAGTCAAAATAAGGTGAAAAAATATATATTTTAAATCCAAAAAAATTACAGTGTGTTTGGGAAATAAAAAGGTAGGTTTTCACCAAATTTCGTGAAAAAAAAAAAATTTTTGTAAAAGATAAAAATAAAAAACCAAAAACTTGGTTATTTGAATTTTTCACATAAATTTTGAGGTTATGTGAAAAAAGTGTAAACACAAAAGTTGTAGATCTTTTTATTATCTACAACTTTGCTATTTAACGCTTTTCCATAAGACTTGTAGTTTTGCCGGAAATCGAGATAAATCGTTTTCTACCCTTAAAAACTCACCCCCTTCCACTTTCCGACCTCGGATCGCCCGTAAATAATTTTTTCTTTCATTTTTGTTGTATTCTCTTCCTTTTTCAATGGGTTTCATCCTACTATTATTTTTTTTGGTTTCAAAAATTATCGACCCTGGTCTATAAAGCAAACTTTGCAAAAAACTTTTTCTTAGAAATTCCAATTTTTAGAGATTTCTAATTACCACTCAAAAAATCACTATTTTGTTGCATATTTATGAAAACTTATGTATAATAAAAATTGCCCTATTTAGCCTTAGCCCTAAAGACCAGAAAACGTGTAATGTCTTTATTTCATGCTAAAAAGTCCTGATAAATTTTATGACGGTTTTTGCAGCATAATATTAATTGGAAATTTGCGTAGCTGTGACAATAGCAATATAGACACCCTGTATTTTTATACTCACGGCAGTCAGGTAGTATTACCGTGCAAAACAACTGATGTTCGATATGATAATAATAAAGAAGATTTCCTAGTTACCTGAAGTGATTAAACCTGTTACATTTTGGAGGCCGCACCTTATGATATAATTTTTATTTTTATCTGTCCTTGATTTTTTTTGTTGTCTAATTCTTTTTCACATGCGGGATTGTTTATTAACCACTTAAAAAAATACCGACGAATGATTTATTAAATAAACGATGAACCTGTGAGCTTAGGTGTTAATTAAAATATAATAATAATATGGCTAATGGAGTCATTACTCAAATTTTATTATTAAAAGTCTACCATCCTTAAACTCTGTGTCTCATGTAGCAAATTGTACGATTACCCTTTTATGTGTAAATAAGCCAAATTTAAAAATTTACGTTTAGTGGCGTAACAAAAACTGAGTTTGCAGTTTCTAGCCCACAAGCAAAATTTCAGCTGCATAAGATAATTTCGATTTTTTACCCATATTTTGTAAATTGCACCTCTTTCGCAAAATAAGACTCAACGCAACCAACATAAAACTTCTTAGTTTTGACAAGGCTTTATTTCAGATACATTTTCTTTAAAGTAGCGCCATATTAAATGTACGTTTTTCTACAAAATCTAAATTGGGCTATTAAAGTTTGGTCGCATGTGATGCAAAGTTTATCTGTTTTTGACCCTGTAAAAGGTAACTTCATAAAATAAGTATTTTAGAAAACCTATAGTTTGTGTCTGAAAGTAATACACCTTAATATTAAGACCAAAAGAACATAATTAAATGGAAAATAAATTTTAGTTTAACTTAACCTAAGTTTTTCTATTTTCAATGATTTAATTTAAAACCCCTTTATTAAAATTTGTTATTAACTATGTCATAAAAAAAGTTAAAATAGTCTTTTATTATTTAAGTGCAGTTTCCAAACAATTAATTACAATGATACACCAAAAACACGTTTACAACGACAAAATATAGGTAAAAAGTCAAAATTATCTTTGCATGTGGTCTAGAAACTGCATTTAAAAAACTTTTTCTTACAACTTTTTTCGATATTTTCAGAAATAACCCCACTTTTGAATTATTTTTTGGAAAAAATTAAAATTTGACAGATAATTCGAATCACGTGACTACTATTTTTTGCTTTATTTTCATCTCGATCAAAGCAGAACTTGATGCCAAAGTCAAATTTCGAATAAAGCTATTAATAAAAAAAATCCCATATGATGCGGACTTTACTGGTCACACTATAGATATAAATTTTTTTAAATCTTATTTTTATTTTCAAGTATTTATAATATATCTAATATCGAACAACTAAACTAAAAACAAATATTTTAAGATTTAGGAATATAAAGTAATATTCACTAAGTCTACTTAAAATCTTATTCTCCGTTCCTTCAAGTGTGCCCACTGATCAATGGAAAATGAAACAAGCAATATACAGTGTCCGCAAGAAAGTCCGCATCAAATGGGATTTTTTTTTATTATTAGGTATAGGTAAAACTTACTTAATTATTATTATTAAATTAAATTAATTATATTAAACTATATTTTTTTTGAATAAAATGTTTCGAGCGATTAATATTTATTCTTTTTGATCCAATATTAATTAAGTAAAATTTCAACAAAAGCTTCCTAATATTTTCTTTTTGTACATCTGTTTACTAACTGAAGAAAAATGAGAAACGTCGGTTTTGACAAAACTGATGTAATTAGATAAACTTTGCATCAAACATTACATACTGATCAATAACAATTTCAGTTTTTGAAGCAAAATAAATAATTGGAAACAAAAATTTTACACAAAATTGCATTAAGATTACAAATAAAGTAAAGGCAAATGGTTTTACAGCGATGTATAAAAGTTAATTTACGAGGGTTGATTAAAATTTTCAAGAATCTGGCAAAAAATAAAAATTGTATTAGACTGTCAAAATTTCGTATAAAGGCTAAAAATGCCTAAATAAACAACTTTCTCGAATAAAGTTTTTCGATATTTTGATAAATAAGGGCATTTTTGAACCTATTTTATTAAAAATGTCAAATTTGACAAGTAACGCAAGTCGTGCAGCTGCTTCAGTATACGTCATTTTTGGTTTTTAGGTAAGAAAAAACTAACTGCTTTTTCAATTTTTACCTATACCTAATAATAAAAAAAAATCCCATTTGATGCGGACTTTCTTGCGGACACTGTATGTAGGCAAACTACAAGGAAGATATATGATGTATTTTTTTAAATTCCCAACTGACATATAAATATCCCAACTGTTTCTATTTTCCATAGTATTGGGGGGGGGGGGTGGCCCCCCCCCCATCGGTTCGCCCCTGTGCAGGGGCCCCCTCTCTATACTCTATAACGAATGGAAAATGATAATTCTTATTTTTATTACCATTAGGTTCAGATTTTTATAATGATAATGAGTTTTAAGATACCTCCTGGAGAACGCGAGCTACACAATATGGGTTTTGATAAATTCTCGCATATATTTTTTGTCTCTCACTCAAAATATGAAAGAGGGATCTTTTATAGGTCAATAACTCGTACTTTATTAATCTCGATATTTTAATTAGTTTTTAAAGTAATTGCGTTTAAATGCTAGATGGCAAGAAACATTTAAATAAACACCTTTAATAACGAAACATGTTTATTGAAAATTAACCTTGCGTTCTTAAGCATAAATGACATATTTTCAAGTCTACTACTTATCTCCTGTTGCATAATTTTCCCATTAGTCATGAGACATCCTGTATAAACGATAAAAAATGGTTTAACTAGGCACTTTATTGATTTGATAATAGATGAGTTAACCAAAATTGTGTTTGTACTCGCTATTAAACTTAAATAATAAACACCAAGAAAATCTGTCTCTGAAATATATAAAATCCAAGCACAGCATCAGAAATGCTAAAAAAAACACCTAAATCATAAGAAAATAATATGACGCAAGCTGACGCGTGAGCACTGCTGATCTGGGAACTTTAACGACGAAACCAGATCAGCTGTTAATGTCAAATGTCATTGTCTTCTATCGAAACGCTTTGTTTTGAGAAAAAGTTAACTTTACACTCTTACCTAAGCTTAAGAATCCTTCAAGGATAGTATTGTGCTAAATAAAACAATCCTTTGTGCTCGATCCACCTTGATGACTCAAATTCAAATTTAAAAGAATAAGAAGCGATTAAATTAAAACCAGTGACCGTAAACTCGTATTAGGTAAAGTCACTTATGTATTGTCATTGTTTCCTCCTACATGTTTACAAACTGTAACATGAAGCATGAAGTGGGACATATCTTCTATATCTATTATTATACAATCTACATATTATATCTACTAGCACCAGAACTGTCTTTGTAGTTAGCTAAAAAAAATTGTTGTAAGACCGAAGTACCTAAGACCGAGTCCCCATGGGCGTAAATATGACAGCGTAAGTGTGCCACGATTGGTTAAATTGATTCAAACAACATTTTTGTCTTTGGGGGACTCGGGCTAAGGTTTTAATGGCAGCTAGAAAAAAATTAAAGAATGCATGGTAGAAAAATAATACTATTTATACAGTGTGACCAGTACCTACAGTCCGCATCAATTGGGTTTTTTTTTATTAATAGCTTTATTCGAAATTTGACTTTGGCATCAAGTTCTGCTTCGATCGAGATGAAAATTAAGCAAAAAAATAGTATAGTCACGTTGATTCGCATTATCTGTAAAATATTAATTTTTTTTAAAAAATAATTCAAAAGTGGGGTTATTTCTAAAAGTATCGAAAAAAGTTATTGAAAAAAGTTTTTTTAAATGCAGTTTCTAGCCCACATACAAAATTTCAGCTGCATAAGATAATTTTGATTTTTTACCAATATTTTGTAAATTGCACCACTTTGGCAAAATAAGACTCAACGTAACCTACATAAAACTTCTTAGTTTTGACAATGTTTTTTTTCAGATACATTTTCTTTAAAGTATCGCCATAGTTAATGTGTGTTTTTCTACAAAATCAAAATTGAGCTATTAAAATTTGATCGCATGTGATGCAAAGTTTATTTGTTTTTGATCTTGTATAAGGTAACTTCATAAAATAAGTATTTTTGAAAACGTAGTTTGCGTCTGAAAGTAATACACCTTAATATTAAGACAAAAAAGAACACAGTGTCATCAGTAAAGTGTTCCTTAAGTGAAAAATAAATTTTAGTGGTGGTTAAAAAATCAAAATAATCTTATGCAGCTGAAATTTTGCATGTGGGCTAGAAAAGAAACTGTATTTAAAAAAACTTTTTCTAATAACTTTTTTCGATATTTCAGAAATAACCCCACTTTTGAATTATTTTTTGGAAATAATTAAAATTTTACAGAAAATGCGAATCACGTGACTACTATTTTTTTGCTTAATTTTCATCTCGATTGAAGCATATGATGCGGACTTACTGGTCACACTGTACAAAGTTAATTAACTGACAATGATTAAAAATTTCGGACCTTTTAAAGTGTCCAAAATTGTCGTTTTCCATTTAAAACTTTAACGTAACTATTGCATAAATGATACCCACCTTTGACCTCAATCCTTTACCCATTTATCTGGATTTTGGTCGCTACCAATTTAAGAAGCCACAAAAGGAGGTTAAGAGATTCGTATAATAACCGATTTGGTTTGATGACCTTGTTAATTCATGATAATTTGTCAACAAATTCTGATCTATTTTTCTCTTTGTAAAGTGCTTTAATTTGTTTATATTTTCTCTCCATGTTTCCTCGTATTTATCGATATTTTTATTTCGATATTCAGAAACAGGCTGTCCCATTTTACATTGCTACACTACCAGGGTTTCCTAGACTAGCCTAGACTTTTTTTTTATAACTATTTTGATAAGAAATAGAAACTAATTAATAGTGATGGGATCACTCGAGTGAAAAATAACCGATCACTCGATTTTTCAATCACTTGAATTATTCGATTATCTTCGGAAATAACTCGAGTGACGAAATGAGTGACGAACATATGGTTTTTATTTTTCAACGCGTCTCCAAAGTTGCTGCCCGCCTGTCAATCACTCACTGCGGCCAGAGCCATCTCGTAGCGAGCGGCTACACCGAGTGGTTTTCGGTTATTATTGGCGATATTATTCATATTAAATACTGCATTACGGGTTGCCTGCATAAGATAATAAATATGATTTATTTAGATTTAAATACTGCATTACGGGTTGCCTGCGTAGGATAATAGGATTTATTATAGTGGTGAGTATTCAGTATTCATAAATATCATGAGTTATGCAATATCGTGACATCTCAAGGTCAAGTAGTCAAGTGGTTAGTTAAATTAAATTGTAAGTTGTAAGATCTGGGAACCATGCCAAAAAATCCACAAATATCTCGGCCACATTTAACAATCCGCAAAAAATCAATCGATTAATAACACCGAGTCAGTTATTCCCAATACAAATGCTGTATATCAACATAAACAATGAACCGCCAATATTAATAATTAATATTAAAATTTGAGTGAAAAAAAATCGATTATCATTCGATTTTTTAAATCACTCGAATTCTCGGTAGTCGATTATTAAAATAAGTCGATTTTTCCCAACACTACTAATTAATGTATTCTTGATAAAGGTTTGTATAATATGAAGATTAGCCTAATTCTGACATTGTCAGATTTTAGTTACTCTCAGTGGCGTAACAAACACGCCCGCAGACACAGCACTGCGGGGGGGGCACATTGACGGCCCCTTCAAAACTTGCTGCCAGCTTTGCTTTTCATTCATTTCATAATTAATTTTATTTTTTTATATCCTGAGAATTTAACTTCGTTAAGTGAAGAAATGTGACAGCGCGAAATTTACGAACTATACCATACTTGTCCAATGACTTTCCTAGTCAAATTTTAAGCCTCAGAAAGAGACTTGGAGATATATCTAGTATTTCAAAATTAAAAACAGTGAATAAACTTGCGGATCATTTATTAATAAAAAATCAGTGTGTTTCTTCAAATTTTCCAGATGTATCTAGTGCAGTGATGTTATTCCTAACTTTACCAGTTAGTGACGTTAGTGTAGCATCAGCGGGACGATCTTTTTCCAAACTTAAAATAGAAAAAACCCATTTACGTAACACTACGGGACAACAACGCCTTTCGGATTTATCCTTAATCAGTATCGAACACGAGTTTGTTAAAACAATAAATAATGACGAAATTATAAACGATTTTGCAAAAAAACTCTCGACGATCTGATGGTCGTTTTGTATAATACCTTGTATAGTACTTATATGTATAGAGACATAATGTTTGTGCAGACTTGTTGAGTGTTCATGTGTTTTACTGTTTTCTGTCTTTTGGATTCTTCGATCACTGCTACCCCCGTTACTACCATACATGGTAAGCAACATTATAAAGTGGTGTTTTAAAATTTTGATTTTGCATCATGTTTGCTGGAATATAACGTATAATGACCTAATAACTACCTATGTTATGTCTACCAGTCTACCTAGGATTATAAAAAAAAATCAAATTGTTTGCTGTTTTAATAGTAGGTACTTAACACATAATGTGGGTTTAACCCTAATTAAATTATTACAAGATTAACGAAGTCAAAAATTTATAAACTTAAACCTAATAGTAATGGAAATAAGAATAATTATTTTCCAATTATTATAGAGAGGGGCCCCAGAAAAAAATGGCGGGAGGCGCCACTCAGTTTTTGTTACGCCACTGATGATATATACAGTGTGTCCATGAATCGACGCATGAATAGGTGAAACCGACTGACATTTTTCTATACAACCTTTAAAGCATTTGTAATGTCCAAGATAGTTATGCAGAACAAAATAGACACCATGGAATCCTTAGCTAATTAGGATGTTGTTTTTTACTAAAACTTATTATTAACTGTAAAATATACAAAAATATATGTAGCCATAAATGTAATTAAGAACACAAAATTTGAATAATTTACGTCAATTTGAATTTGAATAAGATAATATATGGTATAAATTATTATTAATGATCTGCTTGAACCCACATAACTATATCTAACTACCATGACAACAATAATGGTATCCTTAAAGGTTATCTCACAGTTAAAAATGTTTACAAGAACCTATTAATAATTTGGACCCTAGTACCAATTACTACACCACTGAATGAGCACATACCACAGATTATAACCTTACTTGTAAAAAGATAATTTCGGACTAAAGGGATGTTATTTTCCACAAATCTGACACTAAAGCACTATTTTGCTAAGTGCTTATAACAATAAAATGAAAAATTCTTTATAAAAAAAAATTAAAAAAAAAACATAAAACTTGACAAAACGTACAAATGCGAGTATTCCGATGACTAACCACGACATAGCAAAAACAAATACTACGATTACTCACAGAAAAGGAGAATGGTTTGTTCGGGTTTGCTTAACCCAACAAAAAAAAAACTTGTGTCTTAAAACGTGTGTTCTATTAATTTTATGAATCCGGAAAATCGGCACTGGTTCAACTTCTACATTGCAGGTGGATAATAATAATAATAATAATATAAGGAACACCAGCCTGACCCGAAAGCACGACGGGCACTCGACGGATTTTTATTTTATTACTTAATTTCCCTAGGCATACATAATATAAACTTTCAACGCCTTTTCCATTAAGAATCGCTTATCCTTATTGCATTCTTTATTCTTTGAAATACCTGTACCTTCGACTTATCTACGACATAACAACTAAAGTTGTTCTACTAGGAATGCTGACATAGATAACAAAGAAATATACATGGTGGGTAAGTGCAAACGAAACACGTATAAATGTTTTTGGATACAGGGTTGTACCTCTGTGGTGGTAATAATTTAATTAGGCTTAAACCCACATTATTTGTTAATAAGTACCTAGGTACTATTAGAACAGCAAACAATTCGAATTTATTTTATAATCCTAAGGTAGACTGGTAGACATAACAGGTACCTAGTTATTAAGTCATTATACGTAATATTCCAGCAACCATGATGCGAAATCAAAATTTTAAAACCACTTATAATGTTGCTTACCATGTATGGTAGTAACGGGGGTAGCAGTGATTGAGCCTCATAGAATCCAAAAGACATAAAACAGTAAAATACATAAACACTCAATAAGTCTGCATAAACATTATGTCTCTAAGTACTATACTAGGTATTATACAAAACGACCAGATCGTCGAGAGTTTTTTTTGCAAAATCGTTTATAATTTCGTCCATATTTAATGTTTTAACAATCTCGTGTTCCATACTGATTAAGGATAAATCCGAAAGGCGTTGTTGTCCCATGGTGTTACGTAAATGGGTTTTTACTATTTTAAGTTTGGAAAAAGCTCGTTCCGCTGATGCCACACTAACTGGTAGAGTTAAAAATAACATCACTGCACTAGAAACATCTGGAAAATTTGAAGAACACACCGATTTTTTATTAATAAATGATCCGCAAATTCATACACTGTTTTTAATTTTGAAATAATATCTACAAGTCCCTTTTTGAGGCTTAAAATTTGACTAGAAAAGTCAATGGACAAGTGTTTATGGTATATCGTTTGTAAATTCCGCGCTTTCACGTATAATTCTTCTTCACTTAACGAAGTTAAATTCTCAGGATATAAAAAAATAAAATTAATTATGAAACGAAATACCTATGAAAAATCCGTAAATATCATTTACTGGCATTAAAAAAACAGTTTTATACTCAGACCAAGCACTAGTGCTTGGTCTGAGGTTTTATACAACACGAACGCATATATTTCGTAAGAGACACCCTTAAATAATTTTTCTTTCAATTTAAATTTAAATCTCTATTTCAGCATAAAATTAACATGCTTATATAGGTCCCCGGGGGCGCCCCCCATTTCGTTTTAATGGAATTTCTAAAAAAGTTCGTCTTTACCACAAGCTCTTCTGCATATTCTCTCCCCACAGCTGTGCAGGTAGAGAGGTTAATAAGGGCCTCTATTACACGTAGGGGTTGAATGATCGCCGGAGGACGTAAAAATGTACGGGGGTCCATTCAAAACGTTAAAGCTATCAAATGGTTGCTTCTACCGAAAAAAAATTCCACAAAATACAAGTTGACTATTTTTTTTTTTTTTTTTTTTTTTTTATGATCGAGCACAAGCACTATAGGAAAATCCTTTAAGGCGCTCTGGGAGCGGTGCGTGTGCGAAGAAAGCGATTCACGTTTTTCTTGAATCGTTGGAGGTTATATTCGGTTGGAAACACGGTCTCAGAAAGGCCGTTCCACAAAGATGACGTCCTCCAAATGAAAGAGTTCTGAAACAATGATGTTCGGGGTGTACTAAGTTGAACCACATAGGGATGGGCGGCAGTGGTTCGTCGTGTGTTTCTGCTATGCATTACTCTAGGTGGAATCGAGCGGGCAATATCTGTCGAACACTTGCCATGAAAATATCTGTAGAAGAGGGTCAAATCACCAACCTGCCTTCGATGTTCTAAGCTGTCGAGGTTCTTAGTCAGCTCGTGGTCGCCGATTAGACGAACGGCTCTCCTTTGGATGGAATCCAACAACCGAAGGGTATGCTTCGGTGCAGAACTCCAGATATGAGAACAGTATTCCAGTGATGGTCGAATCTGGGCTTTATAAAGTGTCAAAAGTTGTTGAGGTGTATACAACTTTTTGGTACGGAAAAGTATACCGAGCTTCTGAGAAGCTGCCCTGGCGATTGCCACTACGTGATTATGCCAAGACATATTTCCTCCCAGGTTGACACCCAGCAAATTAATAGACGAAGTCAGTGGAATTGCGTGTCCTGCCATAACGATATCGGGTTCTGCAATGTTGACCTTCTTAGAGAAAACTGCAGCCTGGGTTTTTTGAGCGTTAAATTCGACTTGGTTACTGTCACCCCAAGACAAAATTTCTTCCAGGTCTTTATTGAGGCGTGATACCTCATGTTGTCTGCGAAGATGTGCGTCAGTAGCCGATGTTTGAGGTTTCAAAGTAAAAGATGAGATAAGTGTGCTGTCGTCAGCAAAGCAATATAATGGATTTTCTGTTTTCGCTAGAAGGTCGTTAATGTACAGTAAGAAGAGAGTGGGAGATAATATGGACCCTTGAGGAACACCAGCATTGATGGTGAAGGTGTCTGAGAGAAACCCGTCAATCGCCACTTGCAGAGAGCGGTCCTTGAGGAAGCTAGACAACCATGAACAAAATCGACCGGGCATACCATAAGAACGCAGTTTGCTTAGGAGCCCCTCGTGCCAGACACGGTCAAAGGCTTTAGAGATGTCCAGTGCAATAGCCCGGGACTCCCCATGATGTTCGATTGCGTTGCTCCAAAGATGAGTGACATAGGCTAGCAGGTCTCCTGTTGATCTGGACTTACGAAAACCATACTGATGGTCGCTGATAATTTTAAGGCCTTCCAGGTATTTTATAAGTTGTTGGTTAATAGCTTTCTCCATCACCTTTGATATAACTGAAAGCAATGCGACTGGTCGATAGTTGTTTGGCAGGGTTTTCTTGCCTTTCTTTGGTATAGGCTGGACTCGCGCCTTTTTCCAGCAAGATGGAAATATTCCTTTTTTGTAGGATAAGTTAAAAAGTCTACAAAATACTGGTGTGAGTTCATCGGCGCATTTCTTGAGCACTATAATAGGAATTTCATCTGGACCAGAAGCTTTTTTGGCATCGAGCCCCTTCAGAATTCGTTTGACAGGACGCTGACGGAATACGATATCAGTCATTTCCGATCGAACTGCTGGAATGTTCGGGGGTGTTTTTCCCTGAAAGTCTACCGTGGAGTGTGAAGCAAAGAGTTCTGCGAGTAAGTTCGCTTTATCTTCAGCCGTGGTTGCTATTGTGCCGTCAGAACGTGTTAGCGGTGGAATATTTGATTTGGTAAAATTTATTCTTGTTTGTGTAAATAAAAGAATTTTAGAGGTCAAATTTGTATATTTAACAATCCATAGAGTTCAGAGTAGCCAGAACAACAAAAAAATGTAACTTAAGCAAGAAGAAAACACAATAAACAGCTATGATGACATGACTTCTGTTCCTGTTATTAAAAGAACATTTAAAGTTAATTTAAAACACCTTGATGTCTTTGGCAGTTAATTTTACAAATAGTGTTTATTTACTTTATAAATTGGAATTACATACGGGGACTATGCGATTATTACATATTACATTATTATATGCGATTAAATACGAGGTCAATTTTCAAAGTTACATCCTCTTTCTGCATAGAAGGCACAAACCCCAAATTCAAACGTAATCATTTTGCCACTCTTGGAACACCTCCTTATAGGAACACAGTGGCGTATTCAATATGGATTAAACTTTTAGTTAAAGTTAAATTTGTTAGCCAGATAAATGGCAGACAGAGACAGGACTGGGCTAAGTTCTTTTACCATCCCATTTACCACATTTCAAACTTCTACGGGGGCCTAACTGGTTTATTAGCATTATGGCTTGCAAAAATAGTGCGTTAATTTTATTTGCAAATAAAATATCGAACTCTACGTGCTATAGATTAAAAGTTATGGCGTTATTCATTGGTAAAACATAGAAATACATTTACCAATGGAAAATGCTATGAACAACAAGAGCCATCAATCAAGCGGCAAGCCGTGCGCTCGTTTTGCGTTCAATGCTGCGTTGCCCTATTACTTATAATTTACGTTCGCGGCGTAGAGCAAAGCCGTCAAAATATCATGTGCTTTTAAATACAAACGGCTGGATTAGTTTTCAGAGAGCGCGAGGTTTGGCAACCTATTGTACCGTAATTAAATGAATAAACTAATAATATTAAATTTATAAGAGTAAATGATAATAAATTAAATGTTTGTTATTGGAAATAGAAGAATTATTTAACCTAAACTGGTTTATTCTATCACCATTTAACTCAAAATAAAAAATATCAAGAAAATTTAGTCTCTGAAATCTGACGCGTGAGCTTGCTACGCTACGGTCCACTACTAAACTGGGAACTTTTGGGAAGAAACCAGTATCGGCTGTTAATATCACATGTGGGTGTCAACTGTCAAAATGCTTTGTTTTTAGAAAAAGTTGACTATATTTAAGGACAATATTATTTATTTGATTTTAATAAAGGTTCGTACGTCCGTTTGTTATAATTCATCTGTTACGTAATGAACTTCTAAAATATGCAATTTAATTGAATTTTAGGTTATAAATTAAAAGTATCTACTACTTCAATTTTCAACGATCTAACTTTTGTTTTTTTTTACAGATTACAAAATACCGAACCTGCCTTACACACCATGGAATTTCCTGATAAATGGCAGATAAGAAGAGCACTTTTATATCTCTGCTTCGTCCCGTAACATAACCGCACTCGTTTCATAAACGAACAATGATGTTAATAAAATGCGCGCCTTATTTTCCATTTTTTTCAAAGAAGTAACGAAAACTAACGCCGCCTATGCGCGAATACGAGAGCCCTCGAGCGCGGCTCGATGAAGTCTCGACAGCTCCGGCGCGCGATGCCGTACTGCTGCCGCCATCTAGGAGTAACATGACGGACTGGGAGGGAATGTGGTTGAGAGCTCTCGCCCGACCTCCGCATTGTCGTTCTCTGCAAGATCTTCAAGTGATCTATTACGGCCTCAGCGGTTTGGAGGCGCTGCAATCGTTGCGAGATTCGAGTTTACGCGCGCTGTGCAAAGTGGTGCACTACGAGAAGCATTTGGCCAATGACGTGTTGTATCAGTAAGTATTTTTCTTTTGTTGTTTGTTTATTCGGATTTTTCGCTGAAATTTTGTTTTCACAGAAATCAATGATGACAAATTTCTGCTGATTGTCCTACCGTGCGAGCAAAAATTATTTGCATCAAAGAGGGCCTTGCAATCCTTGCATCTAAGGACGTAATGCTTAGCCGCAGAGCTTAATTAATGCCTGTTGGGTTTCAGTAACTACCTAAATTAACAATCAATCAGTTATTCCGTCATCTTTGACAGTCGTTACAAGTAATTTGATTCATCGCTAATTTTTCCCATTTCTTGAACAATTCACACAATGGGCTTTACGGAACAGCACAAAACATTCATGGTTGAAGCGTATTTTCGAAACTGGGTTAGAGTAAATTGTGAGTGGCAATACAATCCGGGTTTTTGCATGGACGATTTTCACGAACATTTTCCTAACGTTGCTTTTATTGCTAGGGATTTTTATCATTGCCTGAAAAGAACCGTGGCTGTGTTTATAGGGAAACAGGTTCTATACAACATAAAAAAGGAGCAGGAAGACCATCTGTAAGAACATAAGATACTTGTTGCAAATTTAGAACAATTACAAGAAAGGATTATCCAAGAATGTGGTAAAACATTTCTTCAGAGATGCTGGTCAACATATCTATCGAAAATATGAAGAGACTTGTGAATTTATGCTTGGAGGCTTTGGTGGCCAATTTCAGCAATTTATGTAATTATTTTTCTTTTTCTTTCTGTATATTCTTACTTTGTTAATTTTGTAAACAACAAAAATAAATTTGTATTTATATACTTATTTTATTACTCATTAGTTTGGCATCATGTCATAATATGAATTTGACAAAATGATAACCTAGATTTGGTTAGATATATCGTCCCCATATCATTGTGATCTAAACCAAGTCCTACGTTTTTTAATCCAAGCTATCGCTTTAATGCAAATAATTTTTGCTCGCACGGTAGATCTAATATAAACGTCTGCGTTTGAAAACGAAGTTATATTAATTAGATTAGATGTCTTTGTCATGTGTAAATTAAGTAAAAATATTATACTAAATATATGTGTTTTTTAAATTTTCTACTACTAGTCAAATTATTTATAGTTTCCTAATAATATCAAATTATAAAGTTTCAGGAAAATCACTATGGCAACGCTGTATCGAGGTTTTTACTACCCCTGCCCTGAATTTTTAATATTCATTCATTATCTAACGTTACAGTGTTGGTGAGCTATATTTGTGATCAATTGCGTTTTTCGAATAATTTTTAGTATGTTTTTGAAATAGAACTACATATTTAGTGCTATTTATTATTATTTACCATGGTTAATGAATGGAATGTTTTGTCCCCTTATATTACATATCTGTGGTAACAAACACAAACGACAGTTCCGGTCATACCGGAAATTAGCATCATTTTATTTATCACATTATTTGCGAAGGTTCTTATAATATTTTTTTTTTGTAATTTCAGCACTGGTGAATTGTCAACATGTTGGTATATTTTGTTAGCTGGCTCAGTGTTCATAGACGGATCCATGTTCCTTCCTCGTTCCAGGTAAGCACAAAACCAAACCAGACGAGGTGGAAAGTTCAAATTTTCCACATATATCTAGACAATGCTATCAATATGTAGGAAAAAAATTGAAATTCCAAAATTTGTTACCACGAACCGAATTATAGAAGAAAATGCAATATATTTCTTGACAAGATGGTGATGGAACATGAGAGTGCGTTCCGTCGAAGCGGGCGAGAGACCTTGGAATTACGATTGATAGTATTTAAATAATCTCTTAAATTTTAAAAACCTCGGTAAAAAATTTATATACAGGGTGTCCGGGAAAATGTGGGAAATCTACCGGATATGAAAAAAACACGTAAAAAGAATACTACAAGTTCATACCTATAAACTTTTTTCGTATCGGCCTCCTCTTCGGAGATATGGGCTCCCAAAGAGCTCCCATGGAATTAGGTTTTTGACACAGAATTATTAAACCAACAGGTATATTTCAGTTTTTTTTTCATATGATGTATACCAGGTATAAGACCCTTCAAATTACTATCCCAGAAAGTGTTGCGAATTACTCACAGCTGCAGGGACGGATTAGCTGTGACACTAATCTGCCCATTTTTTTTACGCTCTGTATGATAAAAACTTTGGACAACGTTTTTTACATAGGTACCTTTGACTTGACTAAAAATTAAGTACTCTTCATTCATGTCGCTAATCCTAACCGTTTTCGGAAAAACGTTAATATTTTATTAATGCAATCATGTATTAATATTATATAAGCAGTTAAAAGTGAACATTTATAATTTATAGGAACAAAGATGTATATTTTATTGAAATATCCTAAATATACATATGACGTAAATATTATGTTAAAAATGACGTTTTTCCGAAAACGGTTAGGATTAGCGACATGAATGAAGAGTACTTAATTTTAAGTCAATAGTTAAGGGTATGTAAAAAACGTTGTCCAAAGTTTTTATCATACAGGGCGTAAAAAAAATGGGTACATTAGTGTCACAGCGAGCTAGTCCGTCCCTGCAGCTGTGAGTAATTCGCAACACTTTCTGGGATAGTAATTTGAAGGGTCTTATACCTGGTATACATCATATGAAAAAAAAACTGAATTATACCTGTTGGTTTAATAATTCTGTGTCAAAAACCTAATTCCATGGGAGCTCTTTGGGAGCCCATATCTCCGAAGAGGAGGCCGATACGAAAAAAGTTTATATGAACTTGTAGTATTCTTTTCACGTGTTCTTTTCATATCCGGGAGATTTCCCACATTTTCCCGGACACCCTGTATACTACATTTTCACTTCTAGATGTCATAGCTGCCAGTTAACTATAACTGGTTTGACGTTTAGATGTCCAGCAGCTAACGCTTGAGTAAATAACCTTGTGAGGTCGGACATTTTGTATGGGGGTCAGTTATTAGAACCCTAAGTAGGGAAAGCTCAATTTTCAATCTTGAGTTATAAAAATGTGAATAATTCTGTAAAATATTTCTTGACGCGATGGTGAACGTCCTTTATTCCTCCGCCCGTTTAGCGGCTGGACCGATGACGAAACGCTTGCGCAGTGTTGCCAATGGTTCATGAGACGAGAACGGCGTGGCCGGCAGTATAATGTTGATATGGTAAAAATTGTTTATTTATCGATTTGATCGATTAAACACATTTATTATATATTATTTATACTTATTCCTTATTTAATGGATACCTCTCTCCATGCGTTTTATGGTCCAACGACATGCATTTATTAAGAAATAGGATCGAATTTCTTTTTTTAGAAGCGACATCCTCCGAGCCTACGCCAAAAATGTAAAAAAATAAGGTTGCAAAAGTGAATAATCTCGAAAATGAAAGGCGTCAGCGTGGGATACGATTATCAAGAAATAAAAACAAGTTGAAGAACGCTGAGATAGAAACAGTTTATAACATTGAAAGCTGTATAGGTTTGTTATTTGTTTTTTATTGTTGAAAAAAACAACCAAAATCCCAAGAAGTAGTAAAAATAAAACGTTATTATTTTACGATGCCTACGAACACAAAACACCCTGTATGTAAGGTGGAAAGGTTATAAAAACAGTGTTGCCGCTGTGATATATAATAAATACCATAAAGAAATAATAAGAAGAAAAACGGCGCCGGCGGCGCATCTCGGCATTAACATTGCGGCCTTGCGCCTCGCTTTCGCCCCGTTCGTTAGGTGGGATGTCTAGTTGTTCATGATCTTAGGTAGCAGATTATTGTCTAGCTAGGTGTACTTAGTTTATGTATAGACCAACTGTACTTATCCTACAACATTAAGTTAAACTTTTATTCGTCATTATAGGCAGGTAATTGGCGAGTATCAATTTATCGAGCAATATCCCATTCCCCTGCGCCGCAGGCGAAAATTTTTCAGGGCTACGCAAAAAGTTATTCAAGAATTTACCCAATTACTTTGTATATAATTTCGTAAATTAAATCGTATTAAATTTAATTGATTTCAAAGTGTTCAAAGTTGGTGATTTAATTGAGATGTGCCGGAGTACTGAAGAAAATAAATGCCGGGAACCAGTCCAGTCCATTATGCGCATGGGCAATTTTTTAATCCACTCACTATCAATGAAACATTTTTGAAAAACAATAAACCAGAATATTTATTGGTACATGTGACAACGTTGTAAACCACCTAAACGAATCGACCGCAGTCGAAATGGACCTATTACTCCAGTGTTGCCAATGATTCGGATTTTACGGAAATGGCAAGCAGAAATGCAGATCTGATTGGGTGGTGGAAATTTTAGAACAGATTCGTACACTGTTGAGGAACAAGCAAAAAGAGGCGTACTCTGAACTGAAGTAGCTTTACTTTATAATAATTTATAACATAATTAGTTGAAACTTGATACTAGCAAATAAAAAAAACATTTTCAGCTTTATTTAATGCTTGCTTTATACCTCTCATTTAAGATTTAATTTAATTTAAGATTTAATTTATCATTTAAACTAAGCTAAGAAATAATTTTGTTAATTTATACCTCGAAAACGTGCCACTAAATTAAATGAAGTGCAAAAAAAAGAAGATTTGTCCAGCTGTTGTTACAACAATTAAAGCAAGTAGTAAAAAACAAATCATAGTATTCCATTACAAATCACAAGAATTTAGATCAGTCAAAATAAATGAAGAAAAAGCACTTTATTTGTTGATAAAAATAAAAATTCCAACAATAATTTTAGGTTATTGTCACCGATCAAAATATTCATCTTTCTTCCTGGCCAATCACGGACAGTTGTGGAGAACGATTTAACGCGATTTAGCACGATCTGGCACGATCTTTTACCTTAAGTTGAACTCTTAAATTAAATTAAATGATAAATTAGTTTAAATGAGAGGTATAAACGCATGCATAAGAAAATTAACTTTCAACTTTTAAATTCTTAGTTTAGTTTAAATCTTAAATTAAATTAAATGTTAAATGGGAGGTATAAAGCAGGCATAAGAGTTTGTTGTTTTGTCAAATATATAAACATTACCTTTGTAGGTATAGCACAAACGCAGGGAACAGGGGTACTATTCTCTCGGGGTGAGTTTTAGAATATGCCCTTGTGCCCCTCACCTTAAAAATAAAATTCTGTTCGTTTAACGAAAATTATATCAAATAATAACCTATACCTACAAAAAGTTACTTCACCATAAAAATTACCGATTTTCTTGACCGAGGAATTGGCAACGTCGCGTTCCACCATCGAGTTTTGAATTTCAAGCATACCCCGCACGTGGCGCTGCTGCCGCTTTTACCATTCACAGAAAACTAGGTTCTCATTCCGTGATCCGCGGTTGTTGCGTTACGAAATTCCGGATTTGACTGTTTTACGTACAATTTTGTTTATGTTTTTATCGCTAATCGCGAGATAAGAAGATAAACCGACTGACTGTTGTGAGAACAAGGGATTTTATTTGATCTTAAACGGGGTTTTCAACGTTTCCATAAGGAATTTAACTGAATTAACGGAAGAACTTTCCCTTTACCTGGTTTACAGTGAGCCTTTGCCATGCCTACCTTCAAGAATGAATAATCGGATGTACGGTTTTGTTTTTGTTCTGTGATTTCATATTTTTGACTCTGACTCTGTGACTCATTGGTTTTTTGACGGTTTTTATTTTGGATTTTGTGAACGAAATGGGTATGTTCATTATTATGTTTAAAATGTAAAAATACCTAATAGGTGATAATATCGAGATCCTTATGATAATATAATAATATGGAGCGTTATTTATAAGAGCTTTAGTTTCAATGCTTTTATAATAGTTATTTTCCGAATATAATGCTTAATTGATCACAATGGTAACCAATCATAAATAACCTAAATAAAAGTAGTGGTAGTTACTCTACCTTGTTCCTTTTTGTTTTTGTTAAAAAGAGAAGGCTGTGCCTATTTTGTGGATATCAAATATCACAAAACAACAGAAAAGCTTCAAGGTTATGTTTTAATAAAAGTTGACAAAATAAAATAAATTTACCAATCTCAGGTATTTTCCGAAATAAAACCTATTTTTAAAATGAATTTCCACATTAAAAACGCTACTTTTGGGGGGTGCTATCTATCTGTCCTAGTGCACAAATGGTGTCTCGAAAAATGCTGAAATGCAATAGCTAGATAGGTACCTTACTGCATGGCATGATCTATGCTAAAATTATCATGGTCATACGTCATACCTAGAGCATCAGGCGTTTATAATATGTCTTTTAGTTTCTAACATCTTAATCCCAATAATGTTTTAAATAAATTATTAAGTAATAGCATAGATACCACCTTATAATAAAAAAGGCTAAAAGAAAGAATTGCCTTGTCTATGGATAGTATTTCGATAGGCAAGTAATTGTTTCTGGGGGCAAAGCCTACTGGATATTCAAGATTTTTAGGACAAAAGCTATATTAATAGCGATAATTAGCATCTCATTCATAATAAAAGAAAAAAACCTGGCCAAGTGCCTATCAAGCTTGCATAGTAAAAACAAGGTATATAAGACCATGAACTGCTGATGATGATTTTTCAATTGTGACGCCTCCAGGCTCGCCTCCAGGGCAACATCATTCATTACAACAATACCGGATGTCATCAGCCATAGGATTTATACGGAGATGTTTCATAATTATGTTTCTGATTTTTTACTTTAATTAGGTAGCTAGGTACTCGGAAGATACCTACTTTAATTCTTAAGTTATGTTGTTTGTATAAGAGGATGTTCCTCAGTTTGAAGATAATAGAAAAAACCAACTTTGTTTTAGTCGAGGGGTAATTTACTGGCGAAAATGGTGTACAACTTCTAGAAAATACAAAAGAAAATACGAGAAAAATGCAGAAAATACGAAGAAAATACAGAAAATACGAAGAAAATACAGAAAATACAGGAAATACGAAGAAAATACAAAGGAAATACCAGAAAAATACAGGCAACATAAGGAAAGTACCTATAGAAAATACGCGTGGCAATCAATTTGGCAATGACGTAAAATCGTTGGAAGATTTGACAACGCTGCCGGGTTTTCGACGGTTGGTTTTAGTGATGGGAATAACCGACTTAAGATTCTGGAAGAAAAACGCTGCCGAGAATTTGTTTGACTTCTAAAAAAAAAAGGTCGCCAGTTCCGTTATTATTAAAAAAACCTTTTTCTAATCAATGGATGTTGATTTAGTAAGCCAATTTTTTGTAATTTTTTTGGCGAAAATGGTGTACCTACAAGTTCTAGAAAATACGGAAAATACCAGGAAAATACGAGAAAAATTAAGAAAATACAAGGAAAATACAAGAAAAATTAAGAAAATATAAGGAAAATACAGAAAATACAAGAAAAATACAAGGAAAATACCGAAAATACAAGGAAAATACGAAGAAAATTCGGCAGTATGGAAAATGGTGTACAAATTTGTCTCAGTGAATTACCCCTCGGTTTTGGTCCTTTATTGACTTGCCAAATTTCAGCTTCTTACGCAAATGGTCTCAGGTGCCCCCTTTCTAATTAAATTAATATCTATATTAAATAATAATTATCTAATGCCTTTATCCAAAGATAAAAGGGCTAACTAACCAGATGTTAATGTTCTCACCATTTTATTTGTCTATCCCTAATAAAATGGAAACACGTTTTCGTAATTTACCCCCTGTAGGGGTGTAGTTAGTCACGTTCCTTTCCGACCATAATCGCCTCCAGAGAGGGTGCTGGAAGCTTCTGTAAAGTAAACAGTATTTTATGGCCGCTACACAAGCAATTGCCAGCGCAATATGCCCCACAATATGTTACTGTTGATTCAGGTTTCCGGAAAAAACCTAAATTATCTGAGTTTCTACCATCAGAGCTTTACTATTTCTTAGGACTGTAATCTTGAATTATTACATAATTTTATTCATTTTTAACCACTAAACTAATGTGGTTACCTACTTCGTTACTTAGGTACCACTCGTGTCGGTAAAAGTTTTTAAATTTTGGTCAAGCAAAAGCGAAAAACTAACATGATGATTATGACTTACTATTCAGGATAAGCCAAGAAACTAATCAGGAAATATGGGCAAAAGTTTAAAAAGCAAAGTGTTTGACTGTCTCGATCGAGGTCTCGATGCTGCCTAAAACAAATAACGTCCTGAAACTTGGGACACATCTGGCTAAACCCCATAATAAGTACATTTTTTCTAACTTACTTCTAATAGACTTGTTATGATACCAAATTAAGTAAAGTCAAACTAATTCTCGGCAGCGTTGGCAAGTCAATAAAGGACCAAAACCAAGGGGTACTTCACTGAGACAAATTTGTACACCATTTTCCATACTGCCGAATTTTCTTCGTATTTTCCTTGTATTTTCGGTATTTTCCTTGTATTTTCTGTATTTTTCTCGTATTTTCTGTATTTTCCTTGTATTTTCTTAATTTTTCTTGTATTTTCTTAATTTTTCTCGTATTTTCCTGGTATTTTCCGTATTTTCTAGAACTTGTAGGTACACCATTTTCGCCAAAAAAATTACAAAAAATTGGCTTACTAAATCAACATCCATTGATTGGAAAAAAGTTTTTTTTTTAATAATAACGGAACTGGCGACCTTTTTTTTTTAGAAGTCAAACAAATTCTCGGCAGCGTTTTTCTTCCAGAATCTTAAGTCGGTTATTCCCATCACTAAAACCAACCGTCGAAAACCCGGCAGCGTTGTCAAATCTTCCAACGATTTTACGTCATTGTTAAATTGATTGCCGCACGTATTTTCTATATTTTCCTTATGTTGCCTGTATTTTTCTCGTATTTTCTTTGTATTTTCTTCGTATTTTCTGTATTTTCTTCATATTTTCTTCGTATTTTCTTCGTATTTTCTGTATTTTCTTCGTATTTTCTGTATTTTCTTCGAATTTTCTGCATTTTCCTCGTATTTTCTGTATTTTCTAGAAGTTGTACACCATTTTCGCCAGTGAATTACCCCTCGCTTCAAGCTATCATTTTCTGCCAAATTCTATCCCAAATTCAATCTACTAACCTTTCAATGTCGATTTTAACTTTAACTTTATTTGAATTTTTCATCTTCCCTATACTAAATTGCAATGCCGTGACGTAAAATCACTTTTTTTGAAATTCGAAAAAAAGTAGCAAAATCGCCCGAATTTCCGAACGCTCTGTATATGTACCGAATGTACAAGGATCACACAACGTATTCCGTCCAATTTCAAATCTCATATCGCTAAAATATCTTTAGAATCTCGTGGTGAAAATGGGTCAATAAATCAAAAAATTCCAGTTTGCAAAATAATTTTTGTTGTCCAGAGGCTACTATGATAAAAAATAGTATTACCAACATAAAATTTAGACATAAAAATTTACAAAATTTGAAGGATTTATTTTCTTTTTACTTAAATATGTGTTTTTTTTATTGAAAAAACTACAAATTAGAAAAAATAGTATAACGTACTTGTTATATAATTTTTTATTTATTATAAAGCAGTTTTAAGCACTTGTCCAATAACCCCTCGCTTGTCCCGTTATAACATGGACGCGTGCTATAAAATGATGCTTTATAAAACGTGTACGTTAATATACTATTTTGATACTGCATTTTTAGGATTAGTTTTCTTACACTAATTTTAAAGTTTCGTGGATTTGTCTTTACAGACAATGCCGACCAATGTTATATTGGCTACTTTACTGGCAAATTCCACTCCTTTACTCGCATACAAACAATAATAGATGACTTTTCAATTTAAAATAAAAACTTGTATCCAAAAAAAGGCTTATAAGTATTCCTGTAGGACTGTAGACTGTAGGTACATACTACATACCTAGATACCTATAATAGTTTTGATGTTTCTAAGATATAAACAACATCTCTGCACTAAAGGTTCAAATTGAAACATTCCAACACTAATGTGTTTTGCTCGTGATCAACTTATCAATCTTCTCAACCACATAGCGGATCATCGATCGACGGCTCGGATCAACGTCACATAACAATCGGTCAAAAATCTGTTGCTTTCATTGCTAATTCCTCGCTTCGTTGCACGTTAAATATGCGAATGGGTAGGAACTTTTTTTTAATTGTTAAAAATACTGAATGATTGCTTTTCTAATTACATATTGTAGTTATTTTTTTATTACTAATGTAGGTAGGTAAGTAGTACCTACACTACCGCGCAAAAAAAGTTTTTTTCTAATTTTGTATCATAACAAGTCTATTACGATACGCATTTGCGTATCATGATGAAGCTATTTCGATACGCGTTTTTTCTTTATTTGATGTTGGTAACATTTAAATGTTTTATTTCATTGACTTGCGCGGCCTTTGTGATTTACGAGAAAACCCATTTTTCGCAGAGGAAAAATAGCTTGATAACCTACATTTTTATTCTGTGTGGATAACAGTCATGTATGTTGGTTGCATAAATCTATAAATCAATCTTTTGTAGATGCTTCAAGCTATCATTTTCTGCCAAATCCTATCCAAAATTCAATCTACTAACCTTCCAATGTCGATTTTAACTTCAACTTTATTTGAATTTTCCATCTTCCCTATACTAAATTGCAATGCCGTGACGTAAAATCACGTTTTTTGAAATTCGAAAAAAAGTAGCAAAATCACCCGAATTTCCGAACGCTCTGTATATGTACCGTATGTACAAGGTTCACACAACGTATTCCGTCCAATTTCAAATCTCATGTCGCTAAAATAACTTTAGAATCTCGTGGTGAAAATGGGTCAATAAATCAAAAAATTACAGTTCGCAAAATAATTTTTGTTGTCCAGAGGCTACTATGATAAAAAATAGTATTACCAACATAAAATTTAGACATAAAAATTTGCAAAATTTGAAGGATTTATTTTCTTTTTAAATATGTGTTTTTTATTGAAAAAACTACAAATTAGAAAAAATAGTATAAGGTACTTGTTATATAAAGCAGTTTTAAGCACTTGTCCTCGCTTGTCCCGTTATAAAACTCGCCGCAAGCGGATCGTTTTTTAACATGGACGCGTGCCTTAAAATGATGCTTTATAAAACGTGTACGTTAATATACTATTTTGCGAGGGGTTCCTCAAGTTAAACAATTTGTACACCTACTGCGGCAATACCTTGTAATTCCAAAAATATTGCAAATTTTAAGAGAAATTGTTTTTTTGACATATTTTACAAGGATAATCGAATAGTTGTTTTTTTGCCTAAGTAGTGTCAAAACACTGTGGAATAATTAAGAAGCAAAATTACTTCAAAATATCAGTTTACATTAAGCCGCAAATATTCTCTGCATTTTGGTTTTTGGTTCATGTCAATAGGTGCATTTGTTCTCACCCAAATGCAAAATGATCTTGATGATGTCATTAATTTAGGAAACGCAAAACTAAAGCTATGGATGACCGATTTCTTGCCCTTAAAACTCTTCGGAATCGTCGTTTGACGTCAGTACAGGCGAAAAATCAACTTCGAAGGTTCGATTTAAAAATATCATTTCTTGGACAGTTCGTCGAAGATTACACGAAGGTAATTTAAACTCACGCAGACCAGCAACTGGATCTAAATTACTACCTCGTCATAAGAGTCAAGAATGGAGGAATATAACCCAAGATGATATTCGCGGGCTAATTGATGGATGGCATGAACCGACGTGTACAGACAGTAGTAAGGACTAGAGGAGGCAATAGAAATAATAGAGATTGATGTTTTGAAGTGAAAAAGTTGTTGCTGGTACCTACCTGTTAAGTTCGTTTTGAGAAAATGTTATTTTTTAAATCTTAGTTATACGCACCTTTTTCCGTAAATTTATTTGTTTATTAAATCTTGATTATTACAATAACATTTGTTTTCTTGCAAGCAAAAACAACAACTTTTCGATTATCCTTGTATAATATGTCAAAAAACCAATTTCTCTTAAAATTTGTATACACATATTAAAACTAACAAATGTATCTAGAGCTCTCTAAAAAATCACTTAAATCGGAGCAAAAATAAAAACGTTATAAAGCCCTAAACTTAATCGAAATTTTATGATGCCTGTTTTTTTTTGCACGGGAGTGTATTAATGAGAATATCTTTATTTATCTTCCTTTAATGCCACAAACAATAATTATTACACAGACATTTTCTGATATTATATAAAAATCTTTAAACAAAGGAGATACCTGTATTTGGCAACAACGCTAGCGGGTCCAAGCAAACAGTAATGCTTGTAAGGTTATCAAAAACATCTATCTACATTTGTGTATAATTTCTAGTTCACAAAACAAAACAGAGTAAATACCTAGGTACTTAACTAAAATTCTGGAAACAATTTGTTAAATTTCAACTTTTTTATATACTTTGAGAGTAGATAATGTAAGGGGAGTGTGCCCATAAGATTAGCATGTGACCTAATATATTGCAAAAGTATATCCACCTCCGTTGTGAAGCTGTTTTTGAACCTTTTATGCTGTTTTTGAACCGTTTTTATTCGTTTATAGCCGGTGGATATACTTTTGCAAAATATTAGGCTCCGTGTTAATCTTATGGGCCTAGGGTGTTGGAACTCCCCTTACTTCATCTACAAATTGACGTAAGCTTATACCGATATGGGAAAATTGTTGATTCAACTAGTGCCACCTTTATACTTACAAAAGTTTTTATTAACTTCTCAGTTTTCTTTCTGCGTTATGTGAAGTATATCGAAATAATTTAAACGCAATGAATACGAAAAGAAATTATACCATAAAGCGACAAATATACATAATGATGAGGAATTAGAACAAAACAAATGAGAACGTAACGATCTACGTCACATTGTTCTATTGTTTAAAGTTTTTTGACACGTTGTACGGGTTTCTTTAGTTATTGCCTCATTATTTGACTGGGATGGCGGTACAACCAAGTTATTATTTAGCCGTTTCTTGTTTGGAAACCACTCCTCGATAGCAAACAAATTGGATTTGAAAAACAGACATTGTTTTATCACGTTTTCGTACACCTTATAATAATATTTGAAATCATTGCATACGAATGTATTTTAAAGCATTTTCATAATACATAATTCTCTTATTTTATCGACACTCAATAATCCTTCCTGGTTTGGTAATATTGGATTTTCTGTTCTCATCTAGGTACTAAACTCTAAAAACCGTGAAATAATGTCATCCACAATATTTTATTATGACCAAAATAGTAACGTGTTCTCTCCATGTGTCTGCATTTCGATTAATATGCAAAATTCTCTGCTAGCACTTGTAAAATTATTGTCTGTGATTATTATATTGGATCGTTTTAACAAATTTCCTGTTCTTTTGTAACATAGAGTGACTGATTACTGTAGTAATAATAGCCAGATATTAATGTCAATATAAAAAAAGACGGAACATGCCAATTAGTGGCTTACCGAGTGTGTCCGAAATTTTGTTGTTATGTAACAAGGGGAACTAGTATACTTAAACGAACAAAAACTGATTTATTGTTTGTTACAAGTATTATAATAAAAAAGCGCATTTTATTTTTAACAAAGCTTCGTAAAAAAGGAACCCTTTAGTAATAAGTATTGTCTTTTCCTGTGTTGGGACAAAATAAATTTGTTTTCTAGTTGTTTTATGTTCAAGTACCTATATTTTGAAAACATAAGCGCGAATTTTGAAAATTAATTTTGGTAATAATAATTATGCTCGTAATTATGTGTTATATTTTAAAACTGCAAATAAAATTTAACTTTAACTTCGTGAATAATCGATTTTCGAAAAAATGTTATAGGAAGAAATAGCATTTATTTTCGGTCTAGAATTATCCCCTAAATTTTTTGCTCATTATTTCCGGACACCCTGTATATAGTATGTAGGTAACATATATTATCGTGTCAATCGTGTTTGCATTGTCTTGGAATTTCTCCCTTTTGAAAAGTTATTTCACTTGTACAATGTAAAATTAAAATATTAATTTATTTAAGTTATGCTTTGTTTGGCCCCCACATAGGAATGTTTAAAAAAGGAAACAACCTGCGTTCCACGGCGTGACGAAGTCAAGGTTTGATTGGATACTGTAGCCAGTGTTGTCAAATCTAGTTATTTTTCTCAGTGTAGCATACTTATTTAAAAAAACAGCATTTAATTGGTCAAAAATAGGAACATTTTTGTTTCTTTGTTCACTTGTTGAGAGAGCCAAAGGTACATTTTAAAAGGACAATAAATAGGTACCTAATAATGAAAACGTTAAATGTTATTTACTTTATGAGTTATGAATAAGTCATAAGTAGATTATTTTAAATAATGCAACACTGCAGGTAGGTATATTATCTGCATGCCTATATTTTAAAATATTTTTTTTTGTACTATACAGTGTGTCCGGAAATGATGAGCAAAAAATTTAGGGGATAATTCTAGACCGAAAATAAATGCTATCTCTGCCTATAACATTTTTACACATTACAGGGTGTTAAAAGTTAAATTTTATTTGCAATTTTGAAATACATAAGTTACTAGAACAACAAATTAAATATTCAAATCAAAGGTTCCAAGTGACGTCCTTCCTCTTCAATGCATAAATTAATTCTTCTAAAAAAATTGAATTAATTAAATTAAAAAATAATAAACTAAAATGATTTCGTATTCATAACATGCAAGCAATGTTATTTTAGCGTTTTTCTCGAAAACGGTTCGATTTATCGAAACAAAAGCAGTATACCTTGTTATGTCAAAAGGTTAGGAGAATAAAAATATTTAGACAAAATGCACATACAGTGTAGGACAAAAAAGTTGAGACCATTCAAATTAAAGTATAGGCTCCTATGTGGCGCCCTCTATCAAATGCGACAAAAATTTAACTTTAACACCCTGTAACTCCGTTAAAAATCAATTTTCGAAAAAATGTTATAGTAAGAGATAGCATTTATTTTCGGTCTAAAATTGTATCCTAAATTTTTTGCTCATCATTTCCGGACACCCTGTATATGTATATAAACATAGCACGACTTGACATTTGACTTTAAACAGACAGTTAAAATTATTTCTTGTACTTAATTAATAATTATAAAACTGAAGTCGATAATTTGACAACACTGTACCAAGAAGGAATTTCTATTCAATATCTGCCACGGAGTGAAGGCACCCAGGCACCGCTACATTATAATTTGTAATAATTATCATCCAAGTTGCTCGATGTTTTTTAGATATTATTTTAATGTTCCATAACGTCATTTTTCTCCCTCAGAAAAAAGGCTTGCAGGTTCATTTACCGTTTATTATTAGAAAGCAGATGGAACAATTCTAAAACTTCTATAGGTAGGTACAAGGTACAAGACAATAGTAGTAAAATGTTTTTATTTGACTGTTTCTCTTGGTTTTGTTTTTCTATGCCAAAGGTACGGTGCGAGCAAAAATTATTTGCATCAAAGAGGGCCTTGCATCTAAGGACGTAATGCTTAGCCGTAGAGCTTAATACCTGTTGGGTGTCAATAACTATATACCTGAATTAACAATCAATCAGTTATTCTGTCATCTTTGACAGTCGTTACAAGTAATTTGATTCATCGCTAATTTTTCCAATTCCTTGAATAATTCACACAATGGGCTTTACGGAATAGCACAAAACATTCATGGTTAAAGCGTATTTTCGAAACGGGGCTAGAGTAAATAGTGAGTGGCAATCGAGGTGGCAATACAATCCGGGTTTGTGCATGGACGATTTTCACGAACATTTTACTAACGTTGCCTTTATTGCTTTGGATTTTTATCATTGCCTGAAAAGAACCGTGGCTGCGTTTAGGGAAACAGGCTCTATACAACACAAAAAGGAGCAGGAAGACCATCTGTAAGAACAGAAGAACTTGTTGCAAATGTTCGTGAAATAATGCAAAATACGCCAATAAATTGTAAAAGACGCCTGTCCCAAGAAGTGGGAAGATCTTATGGAACATGCAGGACTATTCTTAAGAAGCAGCTAAATTTATTCCAAAAATAAGTTTGTATTTGTCTACTTATTTTATTACTCAATAGTTTGGCATAATTATCATGTCATAATATGAATTTGACAAAATTTTAACCTAGATTTGGTTAGATATATCGTCCCCATATCTTGTGATCTAAACCAAGCCCTACGTTTTTTAATCCAAGCCCTCTTTGATGCAAATAATTTTTGCTCGCACGGTACAAGGAGATGCTGGTATTAAACCTTTAAGTGGAAAATAAATATTTCTCAATGTGTTTGAGTGATGTATAATTTCTAATATTTCCCATGGCACAACACAAATGTTATTAGCAATACATAATTATGTATGTATATTTGTGTTTACATACTTACACTGAAATTGTCTCGGAAATAATGCAATCGAATTTTATAGGACGCCATCTTTAGTCACCTCGTTTTTATCTGAATGCAAACAAAACAAAACATGGCCGCTCCACCTTACTATGTCATTATTTGACTAATTTCAACGACTCGTAAAACATTTTTATTTAATATTTAGATTCTGCCTCCAACGTAATTTCTAAGACTTAAATTAAAGCAACCTCCCAATTCAATCTCTCTTTCATCTCACGAATTAATCTTTTAGAATTAAAGTCCATTTTGCAATGTTTAAAGTGTTTTTGGAAGATCAGGTACTGATTTAGTTTTTTGACACCTGCGGGCTCTTATAACTTTTTTATTTTTACTCCGATTTAAGCTCGGATTAAGTGACTTTTTAGAGAACTCTCGATACATTTATTAGTTTTAATATGCGTATACAAATTTTAAAAGCAATTGGGTTTTTGACAATATTATAGAAGGATAATCGAAAAATTTTTTTTGCTTAGTGTCAAAACATCATGTGGAATAATTAAGAAGCAAAATTCCTTCAAAATATCAGTTTCCATTAAGCCGCAAATATTCTCTGCATTTTGGTTTTTGGTTCATGTCAATACGTGCATTTGTTCTCACCCAAATGCAAAATGATCTTGATATGTCAATAATTTAGGAAACGCAAAACTAAAGCTACTGATGACCGATTTCTTGTAGTTAAAACTCTTCGGAATCGTCGTTTGACGTCAGTAAAGGCGAGAAACCAACTTCGAGAGGTTCGAATTAAAAATGTCAGTTCTTGGACAGTTCGATGAAGATTACACGAGGGTTTTTTAAACTCACGCAGACCAGCAACTGGGCCTAAATTACTACCGCGTCATAAGAGTCAATAATGGAGGAATATTACCCAGGATAATATTCGTGGGCTAATTGATGGCATGAACCGACGTGTACATGCAGTAGTATAAGGGCTAGAGGAGGCAATAGAAATAATAGAGTTTGTTTTGCGAAAATGTTATTTTTTATATCTATACGCACCTTTTTCCGTAAATTTATTTGTTTATTAAATCTTGATTATTACAATAACATTGGTTTTCTTGCATTTTAATAGTCTATTTTATTTTGAATGCAATGGCAATGAGAAAATTATGGAAAAACTTAAATTAGTGACATCATTAAGATCATTTTGCATTTGGGTGAGAACAAAATAAATGCACGTAGTGACATGAACCAAAAACCAAAATGCAAACAATATTTGCGGCCCAATGAAAACTAATACTTTAAAGTAATTTTGCTTCTTAATTATTGCACTAAGCAAAAAAAACTTTTCGATTAGCCTTGTATAATATGTCAAAAAACCAATTTCTCTTAAAATTTGTATAAGCATAGTAAAACTAATAAATGTATCTATAGCTCTCTAAAAAATCACTTAAATCGGAGTAAAAATAAAAATATTAAAAAGCCCTAAACTTATCAAAATTTTATGATTCCCATTTTTTTTGCACGCGAGTGTATAAAATGGTTAAACAAAATCCATTCGCAGGATTAAATAGGTCACTTTACTCCCTCGATAATTAATTTAATATACTGTAAGTATTAATTCCATGCCTCGATTCGATCCTGCAAAAGATTAATAGCGAGCATAATAATCCCTCTTATCCCTAATGACATCATTTATTCAGTAATTTTCCATTCTAAGATGACGAGACGAGTGGGGTTGAGGGGGTTTATCATCGGCAGCCACCCCGTTTTTGTCGATTTTTAGTCGTTTTTCCATATTCTAGGCAACGCAGCGGGTGTCACTTTGGCTGTGTGTTATAAATAAATCCGACGTGACGTCAGAGAACGCGAGGGCGCGACTGGTTGACAACATGGGCATTTTTTTCGTTTGTTTTTCCTGCAAAAGTAATAAAGAGAAAATGACAAACCGGCCAAGTGCAAATTAGGGCTCGTGGCGACGACCTGTCAAAGTTTTTTTAGATGTTTGCGTGTTGTTTGAGGGTGGTTATTAGAGATTCTAATCTTTTGTTGTTAGGCTATGATCATCTCATCACAGTGGCAATTTTTTAAAATTATTTCTATTATATGGTCGACATGCGAAAAGTGACTAAACTGACAGTATTTTAAGATACTTTTAATCCTATCCTAACCAAAATGGCAGTTGATTTTTTGATATTATGACGTCTGGTCATGATTTGACAAAATGTCAACGTCCTGTCATGAAACTAACCTCAATATATTAAATTAATAAACAAACAGATGTCAACGTCTTGTTATAATTTGACAAGTAAAACAAACTCCAAATTATTTAGTTGAACTCCGTACCACTCACCCCTCGGAGACGCCCCCCTCGCTTCCTGGATCCGTCAAAGTGCCTTTATGAAGAGGCTAGTACCGTGCGAGCAAAAATTATTTGCATCAAAGAGGGCTTGGATTAAAAAACGCAGGGCTTGGTTTAGATCACAATGATATGGAGACGATATAGTTAAATTCACATAAAGTTTTAATGCCAAATGTCAAGACTTGTCATTGTCTAGTTACTTTAGATTTCACCAACTTACTAAATTTCTTATACAGCTGAGATTGGTCAGTGTTTTTTCTTTTTCTTTTCTGGAATTGTTCGGCCAACTCTTTTTATTTCTATCTCTTTTTAATCGTATGAAATAATACAAGATAGACATACTTTGTGTGCAGTACAATTATACTAATTAAATTTTGCCATTAGAAATTTATATTTTATGAGTTGCTGCGGTATTTGACAAGTATGACAGAACTGAAATGTCACGGCGTTAAAAGTTTATGTGAATTGAACTATATATCTAACCAAATCTAGGTTAAAATTTTGTCAAATTCATATTATGACATGATATTATGCCAAACTAATGAGTAATAAAATAAGTAGACCAATACAAATTTATTTTTGTTGTTTACAAAATTAACACAGTAAGAATATAATAATAATAATAATAATAATAATAAGAATAGTCCTGCATGTTCCATAAGATCTTTCCACTTCTTGGGACAGGCGTCTTATACAATTTGTTGGCGTATTTTGCATTATTTCACTAACGTTTGCAACAAGTTCTTCTGTTCTTACAGATGGTCTTCCTGCTCCTTTTTTGTGTTGTATAGAACCTGTTTCCCTAAACACAGCCACGGTTCTTTTCAGGCAATGATAAAAATCCCCAGCAATAAAAGCAACGTTAGAAAAATGTTCGTGAAAATCGTCCATGCACAAACCCGAATTTTATTGCCACTCACCATTTACTCTAACCCCGTTTCGAAAATACGCTTCAACCATGAATGTTTTGTGCTGTTCCGTAAAGCCCATTGTGTGAAATGTTCAAGAAATTGGAAAAATTAGCGATGAATCAAATTACTTGTAACGACTGTCAAAGATGACGAAATAACTGATTGATTATTAATTCAGGTAGTTACTGACACCCAACAGGTATTAAGCATTACGTCCTTAGATGCAAGGCCCTCTTTGATGCAAATAATTCTTGCTCGCACGGTATATACTATCTCACACACTTGTTTATTAAAGCAAGAAGGCTATATTCAAAAGAAATACTGACCTGTCAATGTCAGGTATTAAATATCAATTATCTTCATAACTGTAAGTCGTAGCGAATCGAGCGAGGTGGCATTGGAATTGGGTCGTTAAGGGCTATAGGATGCCCTACATACCTAACTATAAAAGAAACCAGAAATTTTGCACAATTTTTTTAAATATTTTAGCCGACATCCAATATGACAGTATGGAATTCCAGTTTGTAGATATAGGAAATACATAATACGTGCGGGCACTACCAGTTTTCCTCCTAAGAAAACAATAATTTTTTTTTAACATGCATACCGTACAAGAGACATCTGGATAACCGACATGCATGTTTAGTTTAACAATTACCTCACCTGGAATTTAAGGTACGAATGTAAATCGTATTTATGTATTAAAGTTCAATATCTTAGATTTTATTAATCCCAATCAGATTTTGGAAACCGATTAACTAAAATAATCACGTAAAAATAGTAAACGAAGGCGATGTGTCGAGTTGGTCTGCTAATTATATCTCAACTCGACACTTGAAGTATCCGGATATACTTTAGTTAGACTTCCGCATAATCTCACGTATTGCATCAACTGCGTGTTGAATTTAAGTTGATCAGAACGAAAATAAGCAAAATGCACATTTCGGTCGGTTTTGTGTTTATCTTAGCCATCAAGGAAATGGGTTTGTGTTATAAATGATTTAAACGCTAATTACCGATTTATTTAACAACAGAAGCTTTTTATACGTTTTAGACTTTATCGAACCCGAATCATTACGTACAATAAATTGTAAAAACTTTCACCGTTGTGACGAATTTATATCAATCACATAAAACGTCTGGAACAGCAGCTTGCCTTGCAACTTGCTACACTTTTTCATTATCAAACCTCGGTGTATATTTGTGCCAACGAGTTTAAAGTATATGGTTGGCAAAGATATACCGTGCGAGCAAAAATTATTTGCATCAAAGAGGGCCTTGCATCTAACGACGTAATGCTTAGCCGTAGAGCTTAATACCTGTTGGGTGTCAGTAACTACCTCAATTAACAATCAATCAGTTATTCCGTCTTCTTTGACAGTCGTTACAAGTCATTTGATTCATTGCTAATTTTTCCAATTTCTTGAACAATTCACACAATGGGCTTTACGGAACAGCACAAAACATTCATGGTTGAAGCGTATTTTCGAAACGCGGTTAGAGTAAATGGTGAGTGGCAATACAATCCGGGTTTGTGCATGGACGATTTTCACGAACATTTTCCTAATATTGCTTTTATTGCTGGGGTTTTTATCATTGCCTGAAAAGAACCGTGGCTGTGTTTAGGGAAACGGGTTCTATACAACACAAAAAAGGAGCAGGAAGACTATCTGTAAGAACAAAAGAACTTGTTGCAATCGTTCGTGAAATGAATCAAAATACACCAACGAATTGTATAAGACGCCTGTCCCAAGACGTGGGAAGATCTTATGGAACATGCAGGACTATTCTTAAGAAACAGCTAAATTTATTTTCTTATAAAGTGCAAGTATTCCAAGAAATACAAGCCGCAGATTTTGAAAGACGCAGGAATTACTCTCAATGGTTACCCAAAATGTATTGGAAAGAAATGATTTATTAGACCTGACATTTTTTTCGGATGAAGTCTGGTTCCACCTCTCCGGTTATGTGAATTCTCAGAATACAAGCATGTGGAGTAGTGAAAATCCCCATTTTTTTCTTTTTTTTTCTGTATATTCTTACTTTCTTAATTTTGTAAACAACAAAAATAAAATTGTATTTGTCTACTTATTTTATTACTCGTTAATTTGGCATATCCTGCCATAATATGAATTTGACAATTTTAACCTATATTTGGTTATATCGTCCCCATATCATTGTGATCTAAACCAAGCCCTACGTTTTTTAATCCAAGCCCTCTTTGATGCAAATAATTTTTGCTCGCACGCTAGATAAAGCATAATTTTTTACTCGAGTATAATGAACCATAAGACAATCTGATCCCTGTTTATAATAGCCTATATTATACACTGGTTAAATAATATACTATTAAAAAATTCCAAGACATCGCCGTGGTTTCCTAATCCTCTAACCTCGTGGTCCTCCCTTAATGTGTTCCACCCTCCCCGAAGACCGTAACCGGAAGCTGTTGCCAAATGTAGACCAATTAAAGTGTATTTTATTGGGGCAGTGAAAGGTGGCTTATACACCGTTAAGGGATAACCTATAGGGATAATAAAAAACGTTTAACGCATTGTATACGGTATAACGGGTAATATAGAATTCGATTTGGAACAAGGGGTTGTAACATTGTTGATGGTTGGATTTTGGATTATACTTAAAGGGGTTATTATTTTCAAAGAAATAAGGCGTTTCTTTGCTGGGCTGTTTATTGCCATATTGTTATGCATTGTATATAACAAGAACGATAGAGCACGATAATATACTTCATTCTCTCGACAAGACGTCTATGCAAATGTCCATCAGGTCCATTCCTATTGTATATTAATTCCATTCCATTCCACTGATATTAATTCCATTCCATTAATATCAGTGGTATCTTTATTTACTTTATTCGCCGACGATACTACTATCTTGTGGCGTGAAAAAAATGCAGAAGAGTTAAGGGTAATTGTGCAGAACGATTTACTGCTTGTCAAACAATGGTGTGATGCGAACCTATTATGTTTTAATATCAGCCAATCTAGTATTCTCTCCTTTAAGTTTTCATTGTCTGACTTAACTTTGACAGATAATTTTGTTAAAACTCGGACGTTGCTAAATCCTTGGGTGTTCAAATCGACGACAAACTTAAGTTTAAAAACCATTCTAGCATTGCATGGAAGACTAGAGTCCGGTTCTTACGCGGTGAGAGTTATCTCAAGAGAATTGGGGAAGAGTGTGGGTAGAATGGTTGATTTTTCACTTGTTGGGAGTCACTTGAGGTATGGTATTGCTTTTTGGGAATTTAGTAGTAAGCGCCTATTGGGCTCTACGTTGGTTTTGCAAAAGAGGGCATTAAGATACTTGTGTGGTGTTAATTGTCATACTCACGGTAAACCTTTATTTGTCAGGGAAATATTTTAACTTTAATTGAAATTTTTATCTTGGAAACGCCTTATCCATAAAAAATATAAAAATTATGCTACTAACAGCTCCTATAACATGCGTACTGTGAATGATATTCCTCTTCCTATACCAAAAACAGCTCTCACCAAAAAATCCTTGATATTTGAGAGCATCAAAATTTATAACCACATACCACTGGCCTATCGGCATGTGATTGATGACAAGACAAGCAAAGACTAAAAAGGCAACTTATTACTAGACCCTACTATATTATCCAGGAATTTTATAATGATAATATCTAGGCATTCCATTTAATTTTTTTTAAACTTTAATTAGTGTATATTCTTGCCAGATTTTTTGTAAGATTGAGCTTGTCTTCGTCTTAGACTGATTTGTGTGTACATTTTTGACCATGACTATTTTGTTGTCTCATAAGGTGTGATTATCTATTTATTTTTTTATTTATCTATTTTATTGGATTATTTTTTCTTACTTTATAAAGTAAACATTGTAATTTCCATAACAGTTTTAATACTGTCCAAAGCTTTGTTAACAAGATGTACTTCTTATCTCATAACAATAAAGTGTATTTTGATTTGATTCGATTTGGTTCCTCACGAGTTCCACAATGAAAAGACGTGAAAATATACACCAATAAAATTGTTGGTCTGGATTAGGTAATACGCTTTTGCTGAAGACTCCAGAGGCTCACCCCTTTTGAATTTTATTTGAACTTATTCTTAAAAAATAAAGAATTATCCCTCGCTTTTGGTAACATTATCTAGTTATGAGGAAAATTCGAATTTTCTACCTCCTCTGAAAGTGTTTTTTTTTTTCGAACAAGCATGCTTACATTCATGCAGCTTTATGTACAGGGTGGTCCAACGAAAACTTAGCACCTCGATTTTCCTGCTTTAAAATGAAAATGTGGAAAATCGCTCGGACCCGTCGATTTTTATTTCGAGGGGGACATCTTTTGCGTATATTGTCAATCTTGTTACCTCAAGCCCCTAGGAGGGAGGGGGGGTAAGATCTAAATCTTAAATGGATACCCCTATTTTATATAATTTTTTTGGATTCTGCATAAAATTCTGAACATTTTTTAATAAAAGCATTATTAGTCTATACTTAACAGTTTCCGAGATATTGACTCTTGAAAAATAACATTTTTGAACTTTGACAGCGTCTAGCTTTCTAACTGTACGTCTTAGAGCAAAACGGCTTACATCCCTATCTTCGATTTTTATTATATTTCCAATAGTGTCAACTTCCGGGTAAACCGGTTGTAAGAAGTATAGTACTTCCGGTTTAACCGGAAGTTGACACTATTGGAAAGATAATAAAAATCGAAGATAGGGACTAGGGACATGTAAGTCGTTTTGCTCTAAGACGTACAGTTAGAAAGCTAGACGCTGTCAAAGTTCAAAAATGTAATTTTTTAAGAGTCAATATCTCGGAAACTGTTAAGTATAGACGAATAATGCTTTTATTAAAAAATGTTAAGAATTTTATGCAGAATCCAAAAAAAATATACAAAATAGGGGTATCCATTTAAGATTTAGATCTTACCCCCCCCCCCCCCCCCCCCCTCCCTCCTAGGGGCTTAAAGTAACAAGATTGACAATATACGCAAAAGTTGTCCCCCTCGAAATAAAAATCGACGGGTCCGAGCGATTTTCCACATTTTCATTTTAAAGCAGGAAAATCGAGGTGTTAAGTTTTCGTTGGACCACCCTGTATGTAAAGATTGTTTTTAAAAAATCAACGTGAAACAAGCTTGGCCAAAATCGCTTCAATAAATTTTCATTAGCTTCATTTAAAGCCGTATTATCGAATCAAAGCCTATTCAGGGTAAATTTAAACCAGCGTATCAAACTTTTATGCCCCCATGTCCCATGTGTAATATGGTTAACGCCATTGTAATCCCTTTAAAACCGTCATTTGGGCTTAATCAAATTTGGGGAACTAAATTTATTGGCCCGAAAGCGACTGCATGACTCGGGACAGTTGACAATGATTAATTGCCGCATTTTATTTGATTATTTTTTACCATTATTTCCATAAAGAGTTTAGCTCATATTTGCCGTCGATATGCGTAATTAACTTCCTTTTTCGTTTGATGATGGATCACGGAGTTTCACAGGTTTAAAGGGTCAAAAAAAATTCCTTGTGTTAAGTAACAAAATAAAAACAATGGAAGCCCGACAAGGTATTTTTTTTATATTACTTCATTGTCTACCACCTTTAAACAAACACAGGTTTAAAGGGTGTTTTTTTAAAAAAAAAATAAGGAAATTTATTTTGTAGTACAATACATGACATGTACTCCTCTACAACTTACCACCCCTGGATTTCGCCGCAGGGGTAGAAACCAATGCGGGCCAGCTTTCGTTGACAAAATAAAAATTGAAGCTCTGTTTTTGAAGGGTGACTCACGAACCCATGGTGGGTTGTAAACAAATCGTTTAATTAGGTTTTTAAAAGGGTTAATGTCAATGAAGTTTTTGATTTATTTTTATCAGTTTTCTATTTGCCTATATAGAGTTCGGCCACAGTTACAAATACTGTTTCATAAACCAATATCTTCTTAACATAGTATAAAACAAAGTCGCTATCCTGACTTATGTGCTTAAATCTTTAAAACTACGCAACGGATTTGGAAGCAGTTTTTTTTGATAGATAGAGTGATTCAAGGGGAATGTTTTTATGTATAACTAGCGACCCGCCCCCGCTTCGCACGGGTGCAATTTCAGAAAGTGGCATGCCGGGTACTAATATATCGGGTTTGTTCGGGTTTATATTTATACCAGCGGGTTGCAACGCATGCCGGGTACACGCTAGTTTTATATAAAGGTAGAAGGCTCCTCTTGCATGAATTCTTGTTTATTCTATAAAAGTAGGGTGATAGGTAGTTTTTTTTTGATGTGCGGCAACTGTATTTTTACACAACGGCCTTTTCCGTTAGGCTGATGGGATATGCGTAGATATCTGCAGAATGCCATTATTGCATATCATGATGCGGTTTACAACCGAGAATTCTACTAAATCTACTAAATTTCTAAGCCTAGAGTTTGCAGGACTGCTCTAAAAAATATCCAATTAATAAACTGAGTTTAATATATTACCGACTTTATTTTTTATTTGTTTTGTATCGGTAACTCTTTCGTCGGTATCGTATTTTGACACAGTCAAAAACCCAATAAATAATAACAATGTAGTTTAATTTCGATTTTGTTTCGTCTAAATATAAAATTTCATTGATCTAGACCTAATTCGCACGAGACACTTTTAAAATAATGATCTATTAATGCAGTTGTTAAGTTTATGGAAGATTAATGTTTGCACAGTATTTATATTATTATTCGCTTTCACCATGTTTGCTTTATTTAAAAAATATATTGTCGTCTCAATGCCCGAGGCTAGATTCTAAATATTTGGTACTTTGACTTATTGTAAAAACATACGTACCTACACTTATAAATAAGGCGACTTTTTCAAACCCCTATTCTTGAAATAGTCTAGAGTGTGACCAGTAAAGTCTGCATGATATGGGATTTTTTTTTTATTAATAACTTTATTCGAAATTTGACTTCGGAATTAACTTCTGCTTGGATCGAGATGAAAATTAAGCAAAAAATAGTAGTCACGTGATTCGCATTATCTGTCAAATTTTAATTTTTTCCAAAAAATAATTCAAAAGTGGGGTTATTTCTGAAAATATCGAAAAAAGTTATTAGAACGTTTTTTTTAAATGCAGTTTCTAGCCCACATGCACAATTTTAGCTGCATAAGATAATTTTGATTTTTTACCCATATTTTGTAAATTGCACCACTTTGCAAAATAAGACTCAACGCAACCTACATAAAACTTCTTAGTTTTGACAATGCTTTTTTTCAGATACATTTTCTTTAAAGTAGCGCCATATTAAATGTGTGTTTTACTACAAAATCAAAATTGGGCTATTCAAATTTGGTCGCACGTGATGCAAAGTTTATTTGTTTTTGACACTGTATAAGGTAACTTCATAAAATAAGTATTTTTGAAAACGTAATTTGTGTCCGAAAGTAATACACCTTAATAATAAGACAAAAAAGAACACGCAGTGTCATCAGTAAAGTGTCCATTAAGTGGAAAATAAATTTTAGTGGTGGGTAAAAAATCAAAATTATCTTATGCAGCTGAAATTTTGACTGTGGGCTAGAAACTGCATTTAAAAAAAGTTTTTCTAATAACTTTTTTCGATATTTTCAGAAATAACCCCACTGTTGAATTATTTTTTGAAAAAAATTAAAATTTGACAGATCACGTGACTACTATTTTTTTTTGAAGTAGTTCATACTTAAAGTGGAGATGAATAATATAGGGAAAAGAAAAGCATAAAGTCTTTCTCCACAATTTTAATTCAGTAGCTAGGCTAGAATCGACATGTTTCGAGTGTAGAAACACTCATCATCAGGAAATTGAAGCAAAAATAAATTTAAAATAAATACATTTTAAAAATTATTTTTGCTTCAATTTTTCTACACTCGAAACATGTCGATTCTAGCCTAGCTACTGAATTAAAATTGTGGAGAAAGACTTTATGCTTTTCTTTTCCCTATACTATTTTTTTGCTTAATTTTCATCTCGATCGAAGCAGAACTTGATGCCAAAGTCAAATTTCGAATAAAGTTATTAATAAAAAAAAATCCATACGATGCTTACTTTACTGGTCACACTGTATATTCACCACCAGATTCTGGTGGATAAAGGAAAGATACGCTTCATAATATCAAAAATACCAGAGTAAAACACTACTACAAGTCTAATTTGTTAAACGCATTAAACAGCCCTTTCGCCAGACCCTTCTACGTACCTCTACGCATAGCATACACGTATAGCTAATACACGCCCCGTGTTCACTATAAAAGGGTTTAATTTAAACCGCGCGCAATGTCTAAATTTAAACCCTTTTATCAAATTCGGGAATTCAGGTTTTCATGGTTACACGTTAAAAGGGACAGGATTGACTGTGTCAAGTTTGTTGGATGTAGTTTCCAGTTCTTTTTTAAGGGTAACAGTGTCGTAACAAACACACCGGCGCCGCGGGGGTGGCTTGGGCTAGCCGTGGGGCCCACCTTGCCCGGGTTACAGTCGAAACTCGACCAACTTTTCTTTTCATATTTCATAAATAATATTTTTTTATTAATTTATTGTCTTTCACGTTTTGCCCTCCACCTTTTAAATTTTGTCCGTACAATGATGGTAGGCAATAAAAATAAGATTGAGATTAATGGTGTTTTTCCCATCATCATTGCAGATGTATGTAAATATTATACCTATTAAATACAGTGTGAGCATTAAATACGTCCGCATCACATGAGATTTTTTTTTATTAATAGCTTTATTCGAAATTTGACTTTGGCATTAAGTTCTGCTTCGATCGAGATGAAAATTAAGTAAAAAATAGTAGTCACGTGATTCGCATTATCTGTCAAATTTTAATTTTTTCCAAAAAATAATTCAAAAGTGGGGTTATTTCTGAAAGTATAGAAAAAAGTTATTGGAAAAAGTTTTTTTAAATGCAGTTTCTAGCCCTCATGCAAAATTTCAGCTGCATAAGATAATTTTGATTTTTTACCTACCACTAAAATTTATTTTCCACTTTACTGATGACACTGTGTTCTTTTTTGTCTTAATATTAAGGTGTATTACTTTCAGACACAAACTACGTTTGCAAAAATACTTTATGAAGTTACCTTATACAGGTTCAAAAACAAATAAACTTTGCATCACATGCGACCAAATTTTAATAGCCCAATATTGATTTTGTAGAAAAACACACATTTAATATGGCGCTACTTTAAAGAAAATGTATCTGAAATAAAGCATTGTGAAAACTAAGAAGTTTTATGTAGGTTGCGTTCAGTCTTATTTTGTAAAAGTGGTGCAATTTACAAAATATGGGTAAAATTATCTTATGAAGCTAAAATTTTGCATGGGGCTAGAAACTGCATTTAAAAAAACTTATTCCAATAACTTTTTTCGATATTTTCAGAAATAACCCCACTTTTGAATTATTTTTGGGAAAAAATTAAAATTTGACAGATAATGCGAATCACGTGACTACTTTTTTTTTACTTAATTTTCATCTAGATCGAAGCTGAACTTGATACCAAAGTAAAATTTTATATACAGGGTGATTCATTAAGGGTGGCGACCGGCCATATCTCGGAAACTACTAGGCATAGAAACTTGGAGAAAAAAAAATTATGATTAAAGCGGTTATGAGAAAATTCTGGAAATTACTTTTAAGTTCCTCATTTCACCGCAAGGAGGCACAATTAAAAAAATTTTTTAAATTCTAAATTTCTCCGAAATTTCCCATATTAAGGTATAACTCTGATTACATCATCGAAAAGCTTAGACAATTCTGCATCATTTTGGTTTAAGGCTCATTGGCGTACCGGCCTTGATAAGAGTGGGGGAAGCTATTGAATGTGCAGACATTAAAATCGCTGTAACTTGTAAACGACTTATCCAATTTTACTAAATTTAAGCTTGTTTGGAAGGGAAAGATAAGTATCTTTAATCGCCGTATCCAATAGTACACCATAGTGTTTAATAAAATTGCTAGAGGGCGCAATTTGTAATAATAAGAGTTTTTCGATTTTATCCCGGAAATTCAAATCATACGGTATAAATATGACATCATAATCGAAAAGTAGATGAAATTTGCAAGAAAAGATGTAAAGACCGCAGTTCGATATCTTTGTTCGTTCCAGAGTTATTGCCAAAACAATAATTTTTAATACAAATTGCGCCCTCTAGCAATTTTATTAGAAATTATCTTGTACCATTGGATACGACAAATAAAGGTACTTACCTTTCTCTTCCAAACAAGCTTAAATTTAGTAAAATCGGTTAAGTCGTTTAGAAGTTACAGCGATTTTAATGTTTACAGTTTCACTTGATAAGAGTGGGAGAAGCTATTGAAAGTGTAAACATTAAAATCGCTGTAACTTCTAAACGACTTATCCGATTTTACTAAATTTAAGCTTGTTTGGAAGAACCTTCAATTGTCTTATCTAATGGTACAAGATAGTTTCTAATAAAATTGCTAGAGGGCGCAATTTGTATTAAAAATTATTGTTTTAGCAATAACTCTGAAACGAACAAAGATATCGAACCGCGGTCTTCACATCTTTTCTTGCAAATTTCATCTACTTTTCGATTATGATGTCATAGTTATACCGTATGATTTGAATTTCCGGGATAAAATCGAAAAAACCGTTATTATTACAAATTGCGCCCTCTAGCAATTTTATTAAACACTATCGTGTACTGTTGGATAAGGCGATTGAAGGTACTTACCTTTCTCTTCCAAACAAGCCTAAATTTAGTAAAATCGGATAAGTCGTTTAGAAGTTACAGCGATTTTAATGTTTACACATTAAATAGCTTCCCCCACTCTTATCAAGGTCGGTACGCCAATGAGTCTTAAACCAAAATGATGCAGAATTGTCTAAGCTCTTCGATGATGTAATCAGAGTTATACCTTAATATGGGAAATTTCGGAGAAATTTAGAATTAAAAAAAAAAATTTGAATTGTGCCCCCTTGCGGCGAAATGAGGAACTTAAAAGTAATTTCCAGAATTTTCTCATGACCGCTTTAATCATAATTTTTTTTCTCCAAGTTTCTATGCCTAGTAGTTTCCGAGATATGGCCGGTCGCCACCCTTAATGAATCACCCTGTATAATAATTTAAAAAAAAATCCCATATGATGCGCACTTTACTGGTCACACTGTATATTATCTTAAAATAAATCCCATAGTTTTAGTAATTTTTTAATCTTCTCATAACAGTCAGCATTCTTAGACAGCCTACAAACATTTTGGGTTCGTATTTTCGGGAAAGATATACCATTGCTACGGTGCCAAAACGTTTGGCAAAATCAAAAAATCACAGGTCCTGGTAAAAATAAATAAGCAAAAAGTCAAAATAAAACTGACTGCATGGACTGTGGGAATATCCTGGTTGAAACTGTGTTGGTTTAAAATTCATGGACCCATTGACATGAAACATGTACTTATATCATTTCTTATTACGTTTGCGTTTGCAATTAGTTCGGTCACGAATACTGATCTGCTATCTGAATGTTATTACTAAAATATTAATGTTAAACAGATAATTCTGTAATGTGTAGTTCGTTTTAGCAATTTAATTTAACTTACATCTTTTTAGTCTTTGTTGTTCGAGTGTCGTATATTTCCAGAGCAGGAAGGTTAAACCTATTACATGTTTTGTAAGGATGCAAAATTTGTAGAGTTTTTTCAAAAATGATATGTATGCGCATCATAGAAAGCATTTTTGCGACTCATTTTAAAGTTTTATTCATGCTTCCTTACGTTAGTTGCTCTTTCAATAAAAATGCCATTTATATCGTAGCTTTGTTCATCAAAATAATACCCCAAGAATAAAATACGAGGTGTGTTCAAAAAGTACCCGGAATTTTCGTTTTTTTCAAAAAAATATTTATTTATTCGTCTACATCAATGTGGTCCCCTTCAAACTAGTCCCCCCCCAGATATAATACACTTATGCCAGCGTTTTTTCCAATCTCCGAAGCACTCTTGATATTCACTTTTTGGTATGTCCTTTAGCACTCTCAGCGATTCGGCCTTTATTTCTTCAATCGAGGAAAAACGCCGTCCTTTCATGGGTCTCTTCAACTTTGGGAACAGGAAAAAGTCACACGGAGCCATATCTGGTGAATATGGAGGTTGGGGCATGACTACGGTATTGTTTTTGGCCAAAAAATTACTATTATTTTGGTCAAAATTCAGCAGTTTTGGAATGAATTTTGCTGCCACCCGTTTCATGCCCAAAACATTTGAAAAAATGTTATGACATGAGCCAATTGATATGCCAACTTCATCAGCAACTTCTCTAATTGTGATTCGGCGATCATTCATAACCATTTTTTCCACTTTTTTCACATTTTCATCGATTATTGACGTGCTGGGTCGACCGGAGCGTTCGTCATCTTCAGCGTCTTCGCGGCCATCTTGGAAACGCTTATACCACTCGTAAACACTTGTTTTTTTCATAGCAGACTAACTCTGTTAATAATCAATTTTCGAAAAAATGTTATAGGAAGAGATAGCATTTATTTTCGGTCTAAAATTATCCTCTAAATTTTTTGCTCGTCATTTTCGGACACCCTGTATATCTACATATTTCATTACGGATCGTTAATAACGCTCACAGAAATGGACTTTGCGCTTATAAACACTTTACGGGTAGAATTTATTGAAATGCTGAAGGACAGGTACGTCAAGAAAGTATGTCAAATATATTTTTTTCCAATATATTATCCCGTTTTACCCCTTTAGGGGCGAAGCCCTGAGGGCACGTGTATATGTAGATGACAAGAGTACCCCCCTTTTTTTCAAAGATATACCACCGTATTTTAAGAAATTTGTGTTATGTGGTATTTTTTAAAATGTAGATAATAATAATAACAATATCTTTAATTAAGCATCTGTTAAAACTCAAAGCCACTCATTAACAGTTCACACATTTCGAATTCCAACAACAGTTGGTTAATACCGAGGTTAATACACATAAATTTTTTGATGTTTATTGGTTTTCACCTGACGATGTTGATTGTTATTGTTATTACACATCAGATTAAAAAGTTAAGTTTATAGCAACATGACAACAGCAAGATCTTGAAACCTATTTGATAAGCATCCCCGATTTTGCAGTTAAAAACCACAGGCTCTAGCAAAGGCTTTAATTTTTTTTTAAATGCATTTTCTAGCCCACATGCAAAATTTCAGCTGCTTAAGATAATTTTGATTTTTTACCCACCACTAAAATTTATTTTCCACTTAATGAACACTTTACTGGTGACACTGTGTTCTTTTTTGTCTTAATATAAAGGTGTATTACTTTCATACACAAACTACGTTTTCAAAAATACTTATTTTATGAAGTTACCTTATACAGGGTTAGGGTCACAAAACAAATAAACTTTGCATCACATGCGACCAAATTTTAATAGCCCAATTTTGATTTTGTAGAAAAACACACATTTAATATGGCGCTACTATAAAGAAAATGTATCTGAAATAAAGCATTGTCAAAATTAAGAAGTTTTATGTAGGTTGCGTTGAGTCTTATTTTGCAAAAGTGGTGCAAATTTCAAAATATGGGTAAAAAATCAAAATTATTTTATGCAGTTGAAATTGCATGTGGGCTAGAAACTGCATTTAAAAAAACTTTTTTAAATAACTTTTTTCGATATTTTAAATTATTTTTTGAAAAAAATTAAAATTTGACAGATAATGCGAATCACGTGACTACTATTTTTTTGCTCAATTTTCATTTCGATCGAAGCAGAACTTGATGCCAAAGTGAAATTTCGAAAAAGTTATTAATAAGAAAAAATCCCATATGATGCGGACTTTACTGGTGACACCACATTGTTTTATAAAGAGAAATTTTTAAAATTGTTTATGATCAACTGTTGTGCCTGGTGATGTCCAAATATTATTAGCTGTTGTGGCTTTTTGACTTGTCAACCAAATAAATTATAATATAACTTTAATTGAAAATAACCCAATACATGGCCAAATAATGCTGTAATAAATAATAGTAAGTGAATTTTAATTTGATCTGGAATAGTAAAAAAAACTCAAATACATAACTTACGTCAACTCTTGAAATAGAATTCCAATTAAATTAGCTGGATATTCGGACGAGGAACAAAATCCACTTTTTACACACGATGTTTCGTGGTTTTAGCGCAAACAACCGGAACTTGGGGGAGTCGACCGAAGGGTGTGCCGATAATCAACGAATTTGATGATGCAGAGATAAAAAAAATCTTAGATAGAAAAATAATGGGGTCCCTTTTCCGCTCTATACAGTGTGACCAGCAAAGTACGCATCATATGGGATTTTTTTTTATTAATAACTTTATTCGAAATTTGTCTTTGCCATCAGGTTCTGCTTCGATCGAGATAAAAATTAAGCAAAAAAATAGTAGTCACGTGATTCGCATTATCTGTCATATTTTAATTTTTTCCAAAAAATAATTCAAAAGTGGGGTTATTTCTGAAAGTATCGAAAAAAGTTATAAGAAAAATCAAATGCAGTTTCTAGCCCACATGCAAAATTTTAGCTGCATAAGATAATTTTGATTTTTTACCTGTATTATGTAAATTGCACCACTTTTGCAAAATAAAACTCAACGCAACCTACATAAAACTTCTTAGTTTTGATAATGCGTTATTTCAGATACATTTTCTTTAAAGTAGCGCCATATTAAATGTGTGTTTTTCTACAAAATCAAAATTGGGCTATTAAAATTTGGTCGCATGTGATGCAAAGTTTATTTGTTTTGTGACCCTAACCCTGTATAAGGTAACTTCATAAAATAAGTATTTTTAAAAACGTAGTTTGTGTCTGAAAATAATACACCTTAATATTAAGACAAAAAGAACACAGTGTCATCAGTAAAGTGTTCATTACGTGGAAAATAAATTTTTGTGGTGGGTAAAAAATCTAAATTATCTTATGCAGTTGAAATTTTGCATGTAAGCTAGAAACTGCATTTAAATAAAACTTTTTCTAATAACTTTTATCGATACTTTCAGAAATAACCCTACTTTTGAATTATTTTTTGGAAAAACAAATTTTTTGCTTAATTTTCATCTCGATGAAGCAGAACTTGATGCCAAATTCAAATTTCGAATAAAGCTATTAAGAAAAAAAATCCCATATGATGCAGACTTTTCTGGTCACACTGTATAAAAAAAAGATAATTATTTGCAATAAAATAACCATAAACGTTTTAACTAATTTACATATTCCTTTTGTGGCCTTTATTTTTATTAATTCACAATTTTCTTTGTAATTATGTTCCCGAGTAAGTTTTATGGCATGTCCAACTTCACTATGACCCATTACATTCATTTGAAAACTTTCCACCTGGATTTTCCTGCTTTAAAATGAAAATGTGGAAAATCGCTCGGACCCGTCGATTTTTATTTCGAGGGGAACGTCTTTTGCGTATATTGTCAATCTTGTTACTTTAAGCCCCTAGGAGGGAGGGGGGTAAGATCTAAATCTTAAATGGATACCCCTATTTTATATAATTTTTTTGGATTCCGCATAAAATTCTGAAATTTTTTTAATAAAAGTATTATTAGTCTATACTTAATAGTTTCCGAGATATTTACTCTTGAAAAATGACATTTTTGAACTTTGACAGCGTCTAGCTTTCTGACTGTACGTCTTAGAGTAAAACGGCTTACATGTCCCTATCTTCGATTTTTATTTTCTTTCCAATAGTGTGAACTTTCGGTTAAACCGGATGTAAGAAATATAGTACTTCCGGTTTGACCGGAAGTTGACACTGAAAGATAATAAAAATCGAAGATAGGGACATGTAAGCCGTTTTACTCTAAGACGTACAGTCAGAAAGCTAGACGCTGTCAAAGTTAAAAAATGTCATTTTTCAAGAGTCAATATCTCGGAAACTGTTAAGTATAGAATAATAATGCTTTTATTAAAAAATGTTCAGAATTTTATGCAGAATCCAAAAAAATTATATAAAATAGGGGTATCCATTTAAGATTTAGATCTTACCCCCCCTCCCTCCTAGGGGCTTGAAGTAACAAGATTGACAATATACGCAAAAGATGTCCCCCTCGAAATAAAAATCGACTGGTCCGAGCGATTTTCCACATTTTCATTCTAAAGCAGGAAAATCGAGGTGGGAAGTTTTCAAATGAACACCCTGTATATTTGACGGTAAATAGAAACATATTTTGTGTATTTGTTTAAGTTATAAATACTAAAATTGCCCCAATTCATTGACTTTTGTTATACGAGGTCCTGCGTTTTGATTTTTCAGATACAACAAAGAATAATACGAGTTATTGCACCTTATCTCGCTGCATTACCTCGTATAATCATTAAATGCCAGTGCAATACCTCGTAAATGACTTAACATTAAATAAATTACTTGATATTATGAAATTATTGATTCTATTTTTCAAGTTTCCCAACACTATGCACAAATATTACCAAATTTTATTTAATCCCTTTTACATGCCGTTTTTGGGCTCTACTGCAAAAGTATTAAAAAAAACATACGAGGTGTTGCACTTTGTCCCTCATATGTAATTTTTATTTATAATTTATATTTATTCGTATGTAGTTTTTATGTAGCCTTTCATTCGAAGTTGGAAATATTCTATGACATAAGCCACCTACCTGTATAGCTATGCAATAATAGATAATTTAATTACTTAAGATCAGGTACCTGTTATTGTTACGCTTATTGGTTATTGAGATTTTTACGACTCATGACCCTCAGCTGTGCTGTCATTATTAAGTAACCAAAATTTGAACATTGTTCAGAAAGCCGTTTTCCTATAAATTCGAGTTCGAAGTTCACCCTAATTTTTGGATATACCTAAACGAAAATAGTTGTTTCACAGACACAGACGGTCAACTTAATTCTCGACCCATTCATTAAATTCATTTAAGTGACTGGACTTGGGACTTTCACTAAAAATGCGCAGACTAAGTATATGCAGTTGCTCCGTCACGAGTGACACAGATACCAACGTGAATATTTTTGTTTACCAAATTTGAGAGTGGAAACATTACAAACAACCATATTTGACATTATAGGAAAGTGCGGAGAAAATGAACGTTGATGCGGAAAATAGATACACAACTCTGTTTAGTTGGATTCCATACGCTTAAATAATTTTTTTACCGTGCGAGCAAAAATTATTTGCATCAAAGAGGGCTTGGATTAAAAAACGTAGGGCTTGGTTTAGATCACAATGATATGGGGACGATATATCTAACCAAATCTAGGTTAAAATTTTGTCAAATTCATATTATGACATGATATGCCAAACTAATGAGTAATAAAATAAGTAGACAAATACAAATTTATTTTTGTTGTTTACAAAATTAACAAAGTAAGAATATACAGAAAGAAAAAGAAAAATAATTACATAAATTGCTGAAATTGGCCACCGCCATGCTCCAAGCATAAATTCATACTTCTCTTCATATCTTCGAAAGTGTTGACCAGCATCTCTGGAGAAATGTTACCACATTCTTGGATAATCCTTTCTTGTAATTGTTCTAAATTTGCAACTGGTGATTTAAAAATAGTATTCTTTAAATGAGGAAAAACGAAGTAATCCATAACCGTTAAACAAGGTGATCTAGGTGGGAATTCAATGTCTGATCGAAAACTGATCAATCTGTCGTCGAAAAAATTGTGTAAATAGTTAATAGTTTCGGCGGCTGTATGGGCGGTTGCACCGTCCTGTTGAAAATATTCAAAACGTAGTTCGTCGTCAAGTAATTGCTCCACAAATGGATTCAAAATATTGTCTCTATACCGCTGTGCTGTAGCTGTGTCGTGGAAAAAAATAGGACCAACCATTCTTCTTCGGGAAACAGCTAACCAGACACCAATTTTTTGAGGGTGCAATGTGGACTCTACAAAAAAAATGGGATTTTCACTACTCCACATACGTGTATTCTGAGAATTAACATAACCGGAGAGGTGGAACCAGGCTTCATCCGAAAAAAATGTCAGGTCTAATAAATCATTTCTTTCCAATAAATTTTGGGTAAACCATTGAGAGTAATCTATGTCTTGTATTTCTTGGAATACTTGCACTTTATAAGGAAATAAGTTTAGCTGCTTCTTAAGAATATTCCTGCATGTTCCATAAGATCTTACCACTTCTTGGGACAGGCGTCTTATACAATTTGTTGGCGTATTTTGCATTATTTCACGAACGTTTGCAACAAGTTCTTCTGTTCTTACAGAGGGATCATTTTTTTGTGTTGTATATAGGACCTGTTTCCCTAAACATAGCCACGGTTCTTTTTAGGCAATGATAAAAATCCCCAGCAATAAAAGCAGCGTTAGGAAAATGTTTGTGAAAATCGTCCATGCACAAACCCGGATTGTATTGCCACTAACCATTTACTCTAACCCCGTTTCGAAAATACGCTTCAACTATTATGAATGTTTTGTGCTGTTCCGTAAAGCCCATTGTGTGAATTGTTCAAGAAATTGGAAAAATTAGCGATGAATCAAATTACTTGTAACGAACGACTGTCAAAGATGACGGAATAACTGATTGATTGTTAATTCGGGTAGTTACTGACACCCAACAGGTATTAAGCTCTACGGCTAAGCATTACGTCCTTAGATGCAAGGCCCCCTTTGATGCAAATAGTTTTTGCTCGCACGGTAAAAGTTCAGCCCATGTAAAATAAATCAATGCCTCTAAATTTAAATATTATTCATGTTTTCAATAAATTACGAAATATTCCATTCAAATTTTTATCTCATCATTCCACTTTGGAGAGTACGGTGGGCGTGAGTTTCGATCCATATTAATTTCGTTGTCCTTCACCCATGGCCGGTCATCAGGTAATTTTGACTCGGACGATTTGAAGCTTGTTTAATGCTTCGGTGCAGTGCTCGCCAAGGGCGTTTTCCCCTCCCCACAACAAGCACGTTCTATCACTATGGCACATTTGCGTTAGAATTTTGTAGCCATTGCATTGACACAATTTTAAGCATACCTACATTTTATAAAGTATATAGTAATTTGGTCGATTACTTTCTTTTAGTTTTTTTTTCAATGTGTTTACTTGTTTTATTGTGCTGCTTTTCTTCCGTTAAGGAAGTCATAAATTTGTGGTTGGCAAACTGGCCAAAACACTGCATTGCCAGAATGGCCTAAAAATCAATAACCTTAGAAGTTAGGTATACAGGGTTTTTCACTTAAAACTCCCCACGCCAATATCTCGAAAACGAATAGAAATATTTAACTTCTGTAAAAAGTAGTCAATATATGGGGTCAAGTAAATATTTTTCAAAGTTTAAAAAATTCGACGCCTACTAAGAGCTAAGCGTCGCGACGCGTCGAAAATATAAATCGATTGCATTGACTTTAAAATTACGCGCATACGAAAGTATCTGTTATTTATAAACTTTTTTGTTACTTACTCGAACTTATTTATTTTACTCATTTCTGAGTTAAAGTAGGTATTAAACAAAAATTATTATTGCAATTAACTACTTACATGATTCTGAGTTTATAATAAACTAAATTATTATTGCAATTAACATGATAAAACAAATTAAAAATTTTGTTCAAAATTATGTCCATCTGCTCGAATACACATATCAAAAACGTTCAACAGATGAGCTTGGGTCACTTCTATAGGAGTGTCCTTCTTGTAATAGCAGCACACGCTGCACTAATTTTGTTAATAAGATCAGCCATATCTTCGATAGGTTCTTCATAGACAACGTCCTTTAGGTGACCCCAAAGAAAATAATCTGGTGGTGTCATGTCCGGGGACCTCGCCGGCCACCTTATCGGTCCATTAGTACCAAACCATCTATTGGGGTATTCTCTGTCTAAATACCTTGTTACAATTACGGCATTATGTGCAGGCGCTCCATCCTGCTGTAGCCACATATTCATTCTAGTCTCAAAGGGTACTTCTTCTAACAGTTCCGGAAGTGTAGTTTGAAGAAATCTTAAATAGCGATCTGCATTTAAAGTGCCTTCGTAAAAGTGAGGTCCAATAAGGGATCCGTTTAATATGCCGCACCAAACATTGATGCCAAAAATTCGCTGACTACCTCTTTCTCTAATCAAACGAGCATGTTTTTCGGACCAAAAACGACAGTTGTTTCTGTTCAAGATTCTGTTTATTATGGAATCGACTTTCGTCGCTCCATAGAATTTTCGAGAGAAAATTTGCATCTTGGCTATACAAATCGGCAAATCTTGCTAAGAAATCCATTCTTCTAGCGGGATCACCTGGTTCTAATTTATGCACTAGTTTAATTTTATAAGGGCGAAAACAGTTTCTATTTAGAATTCTCGACGATGAACTTATGGAAACACCGGTATTTTCTTTTAATTTTGATAGGGATATTTTGGGGTTATTATCAACCTGCTGAATTACAGCAGCAGTATTTTCATCATTTCTCTATTTCGTTTAGGTTTTACGAAACTGCCATATTCTCTTAAGTTTTTACATAGACCTGGAAATGTTTTTGCATCGGGACTCTTCTATGCGGATAACGCTGTGCGTAAACTCTTTTTGCTTCTCTACATTTGGACCTGCATTCTCCAAACACTAGTAGCATGTCTACTTTTTCCTCATTGCTAAATTGAACCATTTTCATATATTTATTGTTAGTATTGTTTAAACCGAACAAAATTAAATATTTCTTGTGACAAAATGTGACAATATCTTTAACACAGCAATGACAACATATCTGTCGCTTGTAATTGCACTTAAAACAATTATTGCTATAACAATGGTTGCCATAGTAACTAATATTCATGGCATTTTTGTAAAAATCATCCGTAATTGCATTTTTTGTAAATCAAGAAATGTTTACTATAAACCGGTATAACTCAGAAATGAGTAAAATAAATAAGTTCGAGTAAGTAACAAAAAAGTTTATAAATAACACGTACTTTCGTATGCGCGTAATTTTAAAGTCAATGCAATCGATTTATATTTTCGACGCGTCGCGACGCTTAGCTCTTAGTAGGCGTCGAATTTTTTAAACTTTGAAAAATATCTACTTGAACCCATACATTGACTACTTTTTACAGAAATTAAATATTTCTATTCGTTTTCGAGATATTGGCGTGGGGAGTTTTAAGTGAAAAACCCTGTATACCTAATAGCTTTAGACGGTGGTCCCTTTTTTCGTGCATCTTGATCTTGTTTTAAGAGGCCTATGATCTTGATGCATGCGTCGTAGCGCAACTATGTTAAAGCGCACCAATCGTTTGCGTCAAAAGGCAAACGGACGCAGTGTTTCCCGAGATGGTTGGGTTGGAAATTTCTATGCGTTACATTTTGCCTCTTCGCATTCTTACGTCAAAATGGAATGGAACAATGCCAGAACAATTTTATTGAGTTTATCGACTCGTATAGAAATTGCACTTGTTTGTGGCGATGTGAAGACCAGAATACCCTAGTTACAAAAACCGTATTGTACGTAATGATGCTATTCAGGAATTATGTAAAAAATACAGTATAACACCAAAGCAAGTCGAACAAAATTAAGAGCTAAAGGAATAGGACTTGTTCCTCAGCAATTCCCGTATCCAACACTTCCGTTTACGTTGTTTATTTCTCGATGTTATAATAAAAACAGCACACAAACCTCCAAACTTCACAACATCCAATGCACCACCGATATAAATTTTAGTGTAACTGTAAATGATATATTGCACGATATAAGAAGGTACGGCTTTATGCGCTACATTGCATGCGCTGCTGCACGAAATGTCGTATGCGCTAACGCACGAAAAAAGGCACCGTCTAAAGCTAGCTTTTAGAGCAATGGATAGTAATACCCGATGTGGGTCAATAGCCCAGTACGTGGGGTTTTTTTGAATGCAAAAGGTGGTGTAGTAGCGATTTTTTAGTATGTTGTTAGGCTTGGGGCCCTAATGAAAAATCCAAGTTTTCGACCTCGAGGCGCATGCGCTCGAGCCGCCATCTTGGATTTTAGGTACAAAAATTTGCTTTTTTGACAATAACTCAAAAACGGTGGCTTTTACGACAAAAGATATTCTATACAAAGTTAAAGAGGACAAAATTTAGTACATTTTTTGTTAAAAATTTTTTTTTGTAGCACACATATGTTAGGAGTTACAGCTCCGTGAAGTTGCACTATTTGAAAAAAAAATGCGGAACCTTCATTTTGGTTGAGTTTTATTTTATTATTCTTATTATATATCATTATAGTTTTACATAAATATAAAAAAAACTATGCACTTGAATATTATGTTCAACATGAACATAGTTGAAACATGTAAACATGTAAAACTAAATTTATAGAGAATCGCATAATGAAAGTTATATCGACTTAAATTTATGTGTTTGATCTTTGTAAGGAAGAATTTAGATCTTTTTTCCGATCATATCAGAGAACACTCACGCGACACAAGAAATAAAACAAATTTAAAGAATACAAAGTATAATTTTAAAATTGTAGTTTTGACTCCCAATTGTTGCACCATACAAACGAAATCTCGATGTTTTGCATTTTTTTTTGTTTATTTAAAAAGTCCGGTGTAATTTCTTCAGTACAGAGAAAACACTGTACTTTAAAATTAAAAGTCGGTATACTACACATCTGCGGGATGTCGACGCTACTTGAGGTTCGTTTTTTTTTACGACAATACGCGGCGATCAGTTTTTCATTATTATAATTTTTTTGACATGCGCAATGCACAGTTACCGAAGGTAGTGTTCTCAAAATGCGCGTATGTGCGCGATTACCTCGTAACTCACTCGATTTTAAAAGTGTCTTTACACCTCTTTCCTTTACAACGACAACGTCACTTTCACTTAAAGTTTTCTCACAAATAAAGCACAAATCAACTTGGAAATTTTCCATTATAACAGCGTAACCTTCTGCAAGTTAGACATGACACATGACACACTGACGCATACAGACTCGATGCACGGAAGGTTATTTATGACCCTCTCTCAATAGAGTCTCTTTAAAAATTATTTCAATATGATTTGTATTTGTTTAAATTATTTATATTCTTTCACAAAATGTTGTGGAGGAAACCTCTTAGTTTTTTCTTACTTTTCTATACTTTCAACTCTACTTCAAGCATGGACTACTTCTTCAAATTATTTATTTTAGTTATTAACAGCCAATTTTTTATTTTTTTTTCAAATAGTGTAACTTCACGGAGCTGTAACTCCTAACATAGGTGTGCTAAAAAAAATTCTACAAAAATGTAGGTAATTTTGTCCTCTTTAACTTTGTATAGAATATCTTTTGTCGTAAAAGCCACCTTTTTGAGTTATTGTCAAAAAAATCAAATTTTTGTACCTAAAATCCAAGATGGCGGCTCGAGCGCATGCGCCTCGAGGTCGAAAACTTGGATTTTTCATTAGGGCCCCAAGCCTAACAACATACTAAAAAATCGCTACTACACCACCTTTTGCATTCAAACACCCCTTTTTGATACCCACGTACTGGGCTACAATAAAAGTCAACTGTATTTCTACTGAACCAGCTGCAAACATTATACAATTATTGTTAAATTATAAAATTATACAACGACCATTAAACAGGACGTTACCCTAGACATCCCACCCCATGTCCTGGGCAACTTACAAAACACAAAAACATTGCATTATTTATTCGCCATTTTATCAAGAAACACATTACTTAAATAACTTCTTGTCGAAACATTTTTACATTTAATTAGGTTCATACAAAATTGAAATGGGAACAAGTAATTGACTAACCACGAGAACTTTGAATAAGTAAGGTACAAAAATAATAATTGAAAATCTCCGCAAATTTTGAGTGAAAGTTGGTACTGCTACGGAACGCCGCAGGTACCACAATAATTTTCCGGCCAATTGGAAACAAAAGATTAAAGGAACCGCCAAATCGCGTGTCGAGTTTCGCTTTTACAATATATAGATACAAAATAGAGTTGTGGGCATGATATCGAATTCCAATCGAGACCTATCGATATTTGTGATGAAGACTGGAATAAGACCAGAGGGGTAACATATTTTTATTACTACATATTAGGTTCAGGTTTATGAATTTTTGAATTATTTAATCGTGTAATAATTTAATTAGGGTTAAACTCACAATTATGTGTTAAGTAGGTACTATTAAAACAGCAAAAAAATCGAATTTATTGTGTAATCCTAGGTTGACTGGTAGACATAACATAGGTAGTTATTAGGAGCTATTCGCACCACACCAACGGCATCCATGGAGGTCCTGTTAGGACTTATACCACTTCATATATATCTGGAGAAGGAAGCTAAATGGGCCACCTTCAGACTATATCAAGCAGCTACTAATAAGCCGCAGTCATGCGTCATGGAGAGCACTAGCATGTTGGAAGGCACGCTAGCCTTTGGCATGTTAAATATGCCCTCTGACATAATGGCAAGAAAGTCCATTAACGAACCGCCGTATAAAATCATCCACCCAAGAAGGGAGGAATGGGTCAAGAACACTGCTGACTTGCTAAAGGCGGAATTTGGAATATTTACAGACGGCTCCAAAACTAAAGAAGGTATTGGAGCCGGAATATATGGCAAAAACCCAAAGATAGAAATAACTGTCAGCCTGGGAACTATGACAACCATATTTCAAGCAGAAGTCCATGCAATTGAAATGTGTGCAAGACTGCTGATAGACCGACGGTATGCACACAAATCAAGCAAGATATTCTCCGACAGTCAAGCTGCATTAAAAGCTCTTGAATCGAGATGGTGTACCTCAAAAACAGTGTGGAGCTGTCACGAAACACTATCCGAACTAAGTCTGAATAACAGAATAACCCTAGTGTGGATACCGGGACACATGGGCCTGGAGGGTAATGAGGCTGCCGACAAGCTCGCTAAGAGAGGGGCAGCACAGAAATTCACAGGACCCGAGCCGGTAATGGGTATATCTCATGCTACGGCCAGGAAAACAATAACAGCCGAAGCAAAAAGCAAATGGGAAAGACACTGGTTAAATCTACCAGGTCTAACACACTCTAAAGCATTTATATACAGCCATATAAATCAACAACTAACTGACAAACTACTTGTGCTCAACAGATCATGCCTTAAAGCACTAGTAGGATTGTACACCGGCCACTGCAGGTTGCGACACCATATGTATAAAATTGGATTAGCCCCAACTGATGAATGCCGGCTCTGCATGGAAGATGCAGAAACAGCAGAACACGTATTGTGCGCCTGCCCCGCAGCAGGAAGAATCAGATTCGCTCTATTCGGTGAGACGACTCTGCTGTCGGACGACATGAAAAATGTTTCTCCCAATACCATCATTAACTTCATCAAAAAGTTAGGCCTATTGCCTATTGGGGGAAATATAAATAAGGTGTGAGCCACAATAGATCGCATGGTCGCAGTGGACGGTTAGCTGTAACCCACTCACTTTTAACCTAACCTAACCTAACCTATTAGGTCATCATACGTAATATTTCAGTAAACGTGATGCAAAATCAAAATTTTAAAACACCACTTCTAATGTTGCTTACCAAGTAGGTATGGTAGTAACGGGGGTAGCAGTGATCGAGCCTCATAGAATCCAAAAGACAGAAAACGGTAAAACAAATGAACACTCAATAAGTCTGCACAAACATTATGTCACTAAGTATTATACAAATCGACCAGATCGTCGAGAGTTTTTTTTGCAAAATCGTTTATAATTTCGTCGATATTTAATGTGTTAACAAACTCGTGTTCGATACTAATTAAGGACAAATCCGAAAGGCGTTGTTGTCCCATGTTGTTACATAAATGGGTTTTTACTATGGCCGTCAATGTGCCCCCCCCCCCCCCCCCGGTGCGTGGTCTGCAGGGTGCTTGTTTCGCCACTGGATTTCAATCTATCGATCGATTAATCGATTTAGGCAAGAAACATATCTAAATATTAAATTAATTTGCAATCATCTGTTACTTACTGTGGGCGTTTCTTACTCTATTATTTTTAAACTAGGTGGATGGGGGGAACCTATCCAATTTCCTTCCTCCATGCTTTGTTGTATACATTAATAACGATTTTAATATTAAGACTACAATAAAACGGAAGAGAGGCCATTCACTGCAGTAATAAGACAAGAAGATTCTTCTTATTAGGCGTTATTGACGGTTTCACTGTAACAATCTGGGCCTATCAAAATCACACAAGTTAATGTATATATACAAGGTGGCCCAAAAGCATTGGCGGCGGAATTTTTTTTTGGGAGGGGACTTGAGGATTTGACAGGGACAGGATTTTATTAACATTTTACGACTCATGACCTTCAGCTGTGCTGTCAGGCTTTAAGGAACTGAGGTACTGACTTGTAATATTGTTTTGTTATAATGTTTACAAAACACTTAAAATAGACGAAATTTTATTACTATTTTCACAATAACCTAACATTTTTTTATCATTCTAAAGTCAAAAATTGTTTTATTTGGGTTTCTTAATTTCACTTGCTACCAGCGTGGAATATTCCGAATAAACCGACTGTTCTGGCTGTAAAGTTAAATATTTGACTGGCTGCCAGCCACAGCTTGTATTGGTACCAGCAAACCAAAAAATTATCGCGTTGTACCAATACCCTCTGAAACTGTTTTTCTGAGGGTATTGATTGGACCCGCGGTGTCCACAGTAATAATCTATGTTGATGCATCAACCATAACTACCATATTTCCCTTACTTCTACGTCTAATTACAGAAAATTATATGGTGTTTACTTAATAATGATGCCTCCGCAAAATTATTCCATTCAACTAAGAACATGGAAGTATCATCTTCAATTATTTTCACATCATTAGGACTTCTTAAGCCGTGGGATTCGTTTTTGAAACCTACAATTATTATAGACACAAAGACAAATGCCATTTAAGTTTTTGATTTATTTTCTATATTAATTTGTCTTTTTGTGAAACAAATGTTAGTTTTCTTTACTACATAATGGGGAAAATGAGCACCGAGATATTAAGAGTTTGTAGCGAAAAACAGAGCAGTGGGAAAACTATCATTAATATAATAAATCAGATCCATCCAATTAGTAAATTAGACTATATAGGGGTCTTCAATGATGAAATAATTAATGCCCCTTGGAACTAAAAAAATGTTGAACACAATCGTGATAAGTGAAACCAAGAGTTGATAGTCCTTAGGGCTACGTTTCTATCACAGAGTTTCGACGTTTTAGAGCCCATGGCAACCTGTCCGTCCCATTCGAAATGATCCCGGTAGATACCGGAGAAAAATTTACAGATCTTGCACCTTACGCAAGCATCCTATGTATTGAAAATACCTGACAGCTTTAAAATTTTAATGTCCTATGTGATGTAATTAAAGCCCACATTCTAATTTGTATTTTGTAAAAGTTTAAAAAATGTTCTTTAATTCTACAGGGTCCGCCCAAATTGGTTAACAAATGGGATAATTTTTTATTATTGATTTCTCAGAAAATTTTATTCTACATAAAAGTTTTGCCTCTTGAGTAAATCATTTTGACGTATTCAAATCTTCTGTGGCATATACAGGGTGAATATAAAATAGAAAAATATTACGTCAGTGACTCAAAAAATTTTAAATTTAAAAACTGAAACAGCCACATTAACAGTTAATAATATGTAAAGTTAATATAAAAAGTGTAAAAATTCAATAAGGGCAAAAATTTGATTTTTAACTTGACTTTTCTTGAAAACTATTAGCACTAGAAAAAAACTTTATTTAACTTTTTATCTTGGATTTATTAGTTCTTTAATATGACTGTTTCAGTTTTTAAATTTTTAAGTCACTGACGTCATATTTTTCTATTTTATATTCACCCTGTATATGCCACAGAAGATTTGAATACGTCAAAATGATTTACTCAAGATGCAAAACTTTTATGTAGGTACAATAACATTTTCTGAGAACTCAATAATAAAAAAATTATCCCATTTGTTAACCAAATTTGGGCGGACCCTGTATACCTATGCAATTATTGTGCTCCCACTTTTTGCCTCCCACTCTTTTTTTTCGATATAATATTCCGATTTAAATAACGTGAACTTACCTTATTTAACAAAATTATTATGGCAGTCTTCAAAACACAAATATACATAATTATATAACTTATCTCAATAAAACACTTTTAACAAAATTATTATGGCATTCTTTAAAACACAAACTAAAACTAAACATTATTTACTTGCCGACTTTACGCTGTTATTCATATTCATATTTACCAAGTATTATTATCAGAGTATTATGTTATAATTTATCCAAATTCAGTGTGATGACATTCCAATCATTCCATACGCATACAAACGGCGGTAACTCTTTGAGACTGTTTACCGCCATATGGAATGTCATCACACTGACTTTGGATAAATTATACCGCCGTTTCTACGCGTATGGGATGATTGGAATGTCATCACACCGACTTTGGATAAATTATACAAGACCGCTCGAGATATTGCGGTGTTGGGTCGCGACAGATCGACACCGCGACACCAATGCAAAGTTTGCATAAAAACGATCCCAATAGTATTTTCAATACTAAAAAATCGTAAAATTGTAAAATGTTTGCCTTCCTCTCCCGTTTACATGAAAATTGGCACTTGTTGATCTTGTGTAAAACGCGATACTTGCATAACCAGTAATTAATCTGAACAGGTCTAGGTATTTTTTATTACCGATGTATTATTACGAGTTATGGAAAAATTATTGTTAACCTTGTCCTTATATTATGAATATAAAAAATGTTTAGTTCTTATATATTATTTAGTAACAATGTTTATATTGATCATATACATAATTCGGAAAACTCTTTATAATTCACGGTAATTTTAGTACATAAATCATAGACATTTACCTTTAGATACGTACAGCTTATCTCTTGCGCAAACAAAAGTTACGTTTTATGGGTGAAAAAATACGAGCGCATGGCTCGCCGGTCAGCTGCCTTCCCTCCCAGCAGCATCGGGCATGCGCACAAACCTCGTGTTATTTGCCTGTCCTTCTTTAGCGACATGCTCAAAATACACTCCAGAATCGGCTCGGCGCCATTTTTTTAAATATTTATTTTACATTTTACTTAAACTGTAGCAGTTTTTAAATTTTAGCTGGTTGGAGTTTTAGTTTCCGTTTGGTTTTTTAATTTAAAAAAAATGTAATCAATCGACACAATAATTCCGCCCTCTGAATTGTTTATTTCCCACGCTACGATCCATGATAAAAATAAAGCTAATCAAAATATTATTTCAACAACTTAAAACAGAAACTGCATAGTATTAGAATTTTATCGAGATTTGATACAAAAACGATAACTGTAATTGTTTTATTACAATAACAAAAGCAATAATACTTATACAATATACAAGGAAAAGCCCCTAGGAGGGAGGGGGGGTAAGATCTAAATCTTAAATGGATACCCCTATTTTATATAATTTTTTTGGATTCTGCATAAAATTCTGAACATTTTTTAATAAAAGCATTATTAGTCTATACTAAACAGTTTCCGAGATTGACTTTTGAAAAATGAGACTTTTGAACTTTGACACTATTCGAAAGATAATAAAAATCGAAGATAGGGACATGTAAGCCGTTTTGCTTCAAGACGTACAGTTAGAAAGCTAGACGCTGTCAAAGTTTAAAATTGTCATTTTTTAAGGGTCAATATCTCGGAAACTGTTAAGTATAGACTAATAATGCTTTTATTAAAAAATGTTCAGAATTTTATGCAGAATCCAAAAAAATTATATAAAATAGGAGTATCCATTTAAGATTTAGATCTTACCCCCCCTCCCTCCTAGGGGCTTGAAGTAACAAGATTGACAATATACGCAAAATATGTCCCCCTCGAAATAAAAATCGACGGGTCCGAGCGATTTTCCACATTTTCATTTTAAAGCAGGAAAATCGAGGTGTTAAGTTTTCGTTGGACCACCCTGTAATTACATGTAGTCGAGAAGCCCCAAGGCAAACGCATAGATATTTTTCTTTTCGTTTAATCTGGCCGTCCTATAACATTAGAAATTCAAATGGGCAAATTCGACATTGAATCTATAAAGTGCTTTTGCCCTCCGGGGAAGCATTATAAAACATTATTAAAAAACGTATAAAATTGAGAACTACATTAAAATAAAAGCAAAAGTTGTTTAACAACAATCGAGTTGTTGCGCAAAACGTTGTGATTAAATTCTCGTTTTGCAATTTTTTTCCGTGAAATGATTAATAGATATTTTAGCGAATTTGATATACATTTTCATTTGCTATTCGCCTAATTAGTCACGCGGCTTTAATTATTAAAAAAGATTAACATTCGTGTTGGTGATGGTGCACATTGGTACCCATTAAAACGGTATCTCCGAATGCCGGTTCTATTGCCGGTATGTTTTGCAATTTATTACCCACGAAAATTTTAAAAAAATTATGCAATTTCAGTTCATCGTATTATTTTTAATGCGGGTAAAACTAAAACCACAATACTAAAACAAACATTGATATTTTAAAAATATAATTAAATAAAATTTTAATTTTGAAGTTCCTTCGCCATTCTATCAGGAATGTTTTTAACTATCGTCCTCTAACAATGAAATCGAATCCCGTAACCTTTTGCCACGCTAATAATATTTTGACGAAACCTCGTATATAGGACTTTTTTGGGATGAGGAATACAAATTTGCCTACTGTTTTTTCCAATTTTATAGAGGGCGCCACATAGAAGCCTATACTTTAATTTGAATGGTCCCAACTTTTTTGTCCTACACTGGATGCGCATTTTGACTGAACCCGAACAAACCCGAACGCCGGACACCCTGTATAACCTATAAGAAGCTATGTATATAAATGTATCCACCCAACATTTTCATGACGATAATTTTCTTTTTCATCGATGTTTCTACAAATAATTTTACCGTAGTTTCTATTAAGAATATTAATTAGGTGAAATGACTGGAATGGTAATAATTTAATGGTATAGGGTCCCGACACGAACCTTGAGCCACACCTTACACACAGACAACAGGCATTTAATAAAAATTCCAATAATTATTTTACAAAAAGAATGGAATTTAATAAACAGTAACTATGATGGTTCTTCATATTCATGAGGTTAGGTCGTATAGATTGCTTTGTTTTATTAAAAGTAGCAGAGTAAGTAGTAAGCAACTTTGATTGTGAGTAAATTATGTTTCCCAATGTCATTTGTGTCACAGTTCAAGTTGATACTGGTCATTCCTAATGATGGGCGGACTCTGAAGACGTAAAAAAAGGATAGACCAGTGCATACACGTGGTTCGGATTCCGAGCTTAACTGTAGGTCCCATCTGGCTGCTTGGAACCTAAATTCTTTTTTCGCGTGGGGTACTTTTTTCCCTTTATTGCTGACCATGGGGTGATAACGTAGATATAGGTATACCTGGTTCAGGTGGCATCCACCTCTATACGCCATTGACCTGGCATACGTATTTCTGTTTCTGTACGAATTACCTTAAAAAAAGGACAATAAAATTTTTATTCTTTGCCATTTCGTTTTTCGCATTTTCTTTGACATTTTCATAACGAGTATATTTCCTTGGCTCCGGGCTTTATTGCCAGTATCGAAGGAAGCGCAATATTTGAAACGCCCTTTATTACCAGATTTGTGTTTGTAAAGCAATAAAACAAAATTTTAGCCTTTATAAAAAAAAAGGTAAAGGAGATAAAAAAGTAATGAAGGCACAATTGGTTTGAGGGTTTACGTAGCTATGTAACTTTAGTTTTTTTGTGAGAGGATAACCATAATATAGGTCTGTACCTTGGGTATTTTTTTACTAACTAAAAATCTAAAGGAACATTGAGCCTAATGAATAAAAATTAAGCAATTACTTTTTAGTAAAAGCAATTGCTTGACTAGCAAATGCTATAAGTAAAAGCAATTGCTAGATCTGGATATGAATAAAATTTTGAAGCGATTGCTGTTTTTCTTACACCTCTGCAGCAAATGCTTATTCAACACAAGTTCAGACGTGGCTTATCCACTTGTTCAGATTATAGATTTCATGTTTAGTTTGGTGCCTAATTTGAAAAAGAGTTGACGTAAATACAACAACGTTGGTCTATTTATTTAGTAGAATAGTAATCTGTTAGGTTTTTGTGGAAAATAGAAAACTTATATTTGTGATATGGCAGATTTCAGTGAAAATGAGGAAAGGGATAGTAGTGATGAAGAAATTAAAGGCAATCAATTGATATTCGTCCACAAATTGAAGGAACATAAATAAATCTCTCTGACCACAACCGTTTAGCTTCCACAACAGCTTCAGCACTTAAATTTAATAAAAATATTGGCCTTCTCCAAACCAAAACTGCATCCATTACAAAAGTGTTTGTCTTACAGACAATAGTTTGGTGAACGCCGAGTTCTTCACCTACAGAATTTTGACAGCCCGGATCCGACAATTTCCGCAGAAAGACTTTAATCTTATTTAAAGGCGACAGTGCACTCCCTCGCCTTTTACCAGTATCAGTTAAAAAATAATTTGCCAACCACTCAACATTTTCGCAGTCAAATCGATTTAACTTTCTGAAATCATCATATCTGCAATTTTTACGTACACTGTAGATTTTTCTTTTACGGACGTTCATATATTCAGCCATAATTAAAGACACAAATTAAGAGCAACGCACGTGTATGCCGCGGAGAACTAAAGTTGACTGCTACCAAGCAAATGATGCAGGGGTCGACCTACCTTAAAAAGTTGAAAGCGATTGCTATACTAGAAAAAGCAATTCCTTAATTTATTCTTCACATTTTAGGCAAACGATAGCTATTGCTTCTATTTTTTTAAGAAAAAGCATTGAGTAAAAGCAATTCCTGCACTTTTAAGCGATTGCTGAACGCAAAAGCAATTACTTTAGTTTTTCTTCATTGGCTTTCAAGAAATTACTTCGATTTTATAAGAAAAAGCGATTGCTACATTTTTATTCATTAGGCTCATTGATTTCGATATGCTCTCTCATTAAAAGTGTTACTGACAATCGAATAAAATATTTTGGCAATTCTTTTCCAGAATAAAACATAAAAGTATAATATATATTTATATACGTTTCAATCACTACCTATTATAATATATTATAATCACACCTGTTCTGTTACGAGAATAATTATCCACGTATACCTGTTTGTGTGCATAATTTAGCTTTAAGAATGTTTTTCATGTCGTGGACACGTGATCGTCGTGATCTACGAGCTTGTTTTATTCCATTTATTGGTTGTTTCTGGTCTATTAATAAAATATCGATACCACAAGGACATTTTTATATTATAAAAATAATGGTAGATATTATATTACTAATTGTAACTTCAGGTCAGCAATATAAGGTGGATATTATATGATAGTACAATAATTCTTTTCAGCCACCGTGCGAGCAAAAATTATTTGCATCAAAGAGGGCTTGGATTAAAAAACGTAGGGCTTGGTTTAGGTCACAATGATATGGGGACGATATATCTAACCAAATCTAGGTTAAAATTTGTTCTAATTCATATTATGACATGATATGCCAAACTAATGAGTAATAAAATAAGTAGACAAATACAAATTTATTTTTGTTGTTTACAAAATTCTTGGAATACTTGCACTCTATAATGAAAAAAATGTAGCTGCTTCTTAAGAATAGCCCTGCATGTTCCATAAGATCTTCCCACTTCCTGGGACATGGGTCTTATACAATTTGTTGGCGTATTTTGTTTGCATTATTTCATGAACGTTTGCAACAAGTTCTTCTGTTCTTACAGATTGTCTTCCTGCTCCTTTTTTGTGTTGTCCCTAAACACAGTCACGGTTCTTTTTAGGCAATGATAAAAATCCCCAGCAATAAAAGCAACGTTAGGAAAATGTTCGTGAAAATCGTCCATGCACAAACCCGGATCGTATTGCCACTCGCCATTTATTCTAACCCCGTTTCGAAAATACGCTTCAACCATGAATGTTTTGTGCTGTTCGGTAAAGCCCATTGTGTGAATTGTTCAAGAACTAACGTGTATCCGGCATGCGTTGCAACCCGCTGGTATAAATACAAACCCGATATATTAGTACCCGGCATACCAATTTCTGAAATTGCACCCGTGCGAAGCCGGGGCGGGTCGCTAGTTATACATAAAAACCTTCCCCTTGAATCACTCTATCTATTAAAAAAAACCGCTTCAAAATCCGTTGCGTAGTTTTAAAGATTTAAGCATATATAGCTGGTAGGGACGGACAGACAGCGACAGCGACTTTGTTTTATACTATGTTAAGAAGTGAAAAATTAGCTATGAATCAAATTACTTGTAACGGCTGTCAAAGATGACGGAACAACTGATTGATTGTTAATTCAGGTAGTTACTGACACCCAACAGGTATTAAGCTCTACGGCTAAGCATTACGTCCTTAGATGCAAGGCCCTCTTTGATGCAAATAATTTTTGCTCGCACGGTACTTAGACAAATGACGGCCTCACAAAAAAAATGCAGCTTTCGCATTGAATTTACGTCAATAAATCCAGATGTTGAATATCCATAATTTTTTTGTTCCAGTCAAATGCATTTTGTAAAAAGGCACTTGTGCTTTTTGAATGGGAATGTCGTCAGAAGCATATCGGATGTCTTGGATTGTATATTTAATATATTGGAGAGCTACTATACAACGATAAATTTTATAACGGTAACGCTAAAGTGCAACCCTGTACATATACATACTATATTTCACAGTACATAACTTGTTAGGTAAAAAAACGCCTTAAAGCACAGAATATATAGCTATATTCTGTTAAATCGTATCTATAGCTTTATCGTTCCCGACAACATCGCCGCCATGATAACTGTCTATACAATATCACTTCACTTCTTTAATATTGTCGCCAGAAACATATACAGATATACGACACATTACATCTGATTGCTCGACATGTCGCCTACAATGACTGAATGAGTTTTATGAAACAGATTGTATCGTCATTTCCTGCATGTGGTGGAATATCAGGAAAACTGTGACGTCGACAGGAAGTTTAAGGAACAATGATGTTCGCGAAGGGATCGAGAGAATAGGCTTTGTTGTTACACATTAACTTTGACTATAATATAATAATTAATATTTTAAATAGCACCATATCGTACGTAGTTCTTATAATATCATTAATTTCAATAAATTTATTAACTTAATTAGGTAGGCACTATATTAATTCTTATTAGGTATTATTAGCTTTGGTCGTACCAGCAAACTGTCAACCGATTTCCAATTTTTCTCTGCGCACGCGTGGTTTTTAACTGGTTGAAAATTTTTTGCTTTGCGTTTACGTTATAATTTGGCTTCTGCGATCGCCGGATTTTCTGTCAGCGGTTTGGGATTTGTCGTGTGCGAACGCTTTTAAAACATGTGCGCATGCGTCATTAATTTGCTGACGGTTTCTGACCGCTGTACGAGTACGACCGAAGCTATTATTTTCAAAACATGACATAATAAACTATTTTTTCCTTATTTTCAGCTTCGGAAAACGGACTGGTGGAAGCGCCAGGAGGCAGAATGAATGTTTTGTTCTCGAGCCTTCTGAAATGATTGTCGTAAGTATTTTTTAAAATTATTTTGAAAATGTCCCCAATCGTGAAACCCAAAATATATTTATTTAACCAGTTATTTAATTTATAAAACATACCCATCCATACACAACAATTTTTCTTAATATTCGGGTAAACATTGTATACAATTTAGAAGATAATATATAGTGTTCGCGAAAATAATTAAAAGCACATATTGTGGCATATCGGACAAGTGTGTTAACTGTTTTTAACACGCTTTTATTAGCTTCACCTGTATGTTTGTATGTATATATGTTTGTTTGTTTGTAACCGACTTCTTTGAACCCAATTTTGACCCATTTTAAACGGTCAGATTTAATTTAATTTTGTAGACTTATCAAGAACCGCTGACAATACAATAATTTGATAAGTTTATCTCATTATCCTGATCAGGATCGCCGGAATTAAATCATTTCCTTCCAGATCCTCTGTATGAGAGTGAGAGAGATAGAGCTCACCGTATGCGCATGCGTACTATCTACCTACTTTCCGGCTCGAGCACTCGGCTTAATAGTGTTGGTGTTGGTACATTCTTTCGCTATCAGTTGATCCGTTAGCCGAGCCGGTTTGTGGATCCAATGCTTTGAATCTAGTCATTAAAAAAAAATGGATCCACTGCTTTAAATGTAGCCGTTTCAAAAAGTCATTGTTAAATTAGTGACAGTATTCCATCTCTACTCCGGACCTCGCTATGACTATCACTACTCAAAAAAAAATTTTTCTTAAAAGTAAATCAAACTAAAAAATGAAAAATAAATATAGTTTAAAAAAAACTAAAAAGCATGCTTTAATAATTAATCAAACTAAAAAGCGGAAAATAAAAATATAGTTTAAAATAATTCTTGAAATTCTTAATATAGGCAGAAAATAATAATGAACGATAAACATTAGTATTATTGTGAAAAAAGCGTGGGGTGCTCGATATACGAAAAATATAGCACAAAGCGCACCACAATTAATAATACTAATGTTTATCGTTCATTATTATTTTCCGCTTTTTACTTTGATTAATCATTAAAGCGTGTTTTTTAGTTTTTTTAACTACATATATTTATTTATATTGGAATTCACAGGGATCCAAGTTTAATGGATACCCTGGGGCGGGTAGACCACGACGGCCGTTTCGTCCCTGTTAGGAGTACGGGCAGCCATAACCCAAGTAGGGAATTCAATCCCGGAGGAAATTTTCAATCCCGGGATCTAAAAAATAACAATGAACATAATATAACTACACTATAACATAATAATATAACCTATAAATAAAACAAATGTTAAAACATAACATAAAAACGATTCTTATAGTAGGAAAGAAAGTTATTCTAAACTTGTTTTTAAAAAAAAATTATTAAAAAAATAAGTTGGATCTAGAGTGTCATCACTCAACCTAGACCTTATTTTAGTACACAATATTCCAGCAATAAAATTGAAAAGGTCCTTTTTGATTCAACACTCGTTGGTGGAATCGTCATCAGCATGTCATAAGCTAACTGCACGATATAAATTAATGAAAAATGCAAAGATATATACCGAAAATCCCGGGATTAAATCCGGGATTTCGAGATCGAAAAAATGTCCGGAATCCCGGGATTGAAATCCCTAAACCCAAGCAATCCCGCTTTGAATGCAAGCAATTACCGCTGTGTCGGGATTGTTTGGGTTATGGCTAGTGATGGGATCACTCGAGTGAAAAATAACCGATCACTCGATTTTTTCAATCACTTGAATAATTCGATTATCTTCGGAAATAACTCGAGTTACAAAATGAGTGACGAACGTATGGTTTTTATTTTTCAACGCGTCTCCAAAGTTGCTGCCCGCCTGTGAATCACTCACTGCGGCCAGAGCCATCTCGTAGCGAGCGGCTACAACGAGTGGTTTTCGGTTATTATTGGCGATAATTCATATTAAATACTGCATTACGGGTTGCCTGCGTAAGATAATAAATATGATTTATTTAGATTTAAATACTGCATTACGGGTTGCCTGCGTAGGATAATAGGATTTATTATAGTGGTGAGTATTCAGTATTCATAAATATCATGAGTTATGCAATATCGTGACATCTCAAGGTCAAGTAAGTGGTTAGTTAAATTAAATTGTAAGTTGTAAGCAATGATCTAGGTAGCAGATCATTGGTTGTAAGATCTGGGAACCATGCCAAAAAATCCACAAATATCTCCGCCGCATTTAATAATCCGCAAAAAATCAATCGATTAACAACACCGAGTCAGTTATTCCCAATACAAATGCTGTATATAAACATGAACGATGAACCGCCAATATTAATAATTAATATTAGAATTTGAGTGAAAAAAAATCGATTATCATTCGATTTTTTAAATCACTCGAATTCTCGGTAGTCGATTATTAAAATAAGTCGATTTTTCCCAACACTAGTTATGGCTGCCCGTAGAGTCCTAACAAGGACGAAACGGCCGTCGTGGTCTACCCACCCCAGGGTATTCATTGTGCTTGGATCCCTGTGTATTCCAATATAAAAAAACAGTTACACACTTGTCCGATATGCCCCAATATTCGCTGTTAATCGTATACATAAAAATTGAAAAAAACTTTGTATTTCATCCATTACAATACTTAGGCACTTGGCTTAAAAAACATTGAAAGTTACAACTACACACTATTATTAACAGAATAATTAGAGTATATAATTTACAAAATGTATGACAATGCAACTGCGGATCTGTTTCGTAAAATGTTGGCAAAGACGCCGGAAAAGGAAACTACATTTTGGTAAAGTGAAAAATACATGGTCCATATTTTATTACCTTACTTTTATTTTATAATTTTTTCGAAATCATTTTGTTTGATTTAAAAAACCGATGATGACGACACTCTTGTCGGTTCAATTTGACAACCTTAAGAAGCTAATGCATAATATATGTTCCGCAAGTGGCGACCTTTGCGAGTATAAGCCCTTTAAATGTTTAAAGGTCATAATGTGAAACATTTAATTTTAAGTTAAAAACATTCGCGTAGGTATACAACACAGAACTACACTACTACATAGTACATACAACGGGTATCAATAGAATCCCTCTTTGCTTTTGCACAAAGGTCAGGGGTTGACTTAGTTGTTTCATAACCATGGAAACGCTTTAGCGTAATCCAGGGTTCTGCTCATTGAGTGGGAAGTGGGATTACCCGGAATTCGAAAAATACTGATTACATTTATTTAGTAGGTCATTTTCCGAAAACACCTAGTTTTAATATTTTTAAGCTTAAGCCACATGATTTTATTAATGCATGTTAGTCGACTCCAAATTGCGGAAATTTGCCGTCATTTAATCTTAGATGTCTCTTCTACCCTCCTAGTCCTACCGTTTACGAAGATAAAAAATTGAAGATGTTATTATTAGGGCTGAAACGTTGATATTTTATTAAATCAGTATTGCAACATTATTTTATTAGACACAAGGTATACGAAAAAATGCAATAAAGAACTACAGACCCGTATTTATCAATACATACCTGATGATGGTACCTGAAGGACGAAACGTCAGAAGTAATATCTGATAGCGACATGTTATAGAAAAAAAAACGGCAATAAAAATGTAAACTTTAACAATCTCTGTTAATAAAGCTAAAAAAAACTCTTACCATTGAATTTCTAACACCCTGTATACAGTGTGACCAGTAAAGTCCGCATCATATGGGATTTTTTTTTATTAATAGCTTTATTCGAAATTTGACTTTGGCATCAAGTTCTGCTTCGATCGGGATGAAAATTAAGTAAAAAAATAGTAGTCACGTGATTCGCATTATCTGGCAAATTTAAATTTTTTCCAAAAAATAATTCAAAAGCGGGGTTAATTCTGAAAATATCGAATAAAGTTATTAGACAAGTTTTTTTAAAATGCAGTTTCTAGCCCACATGCAAAATTTCAGCTGCATACGATAATTTTGATTTTTTACCCACCACTAAAATTTATTTTCCACTTAATGAACACTTTACTGATGACACTGTGTTCTTTTGTGTCTTAATATTAAGGTGTATTACTTTCAGACACAAACTACGTTTTCAATAATACTTATTTTATGAAGTTACCTTATACAGGGTCAAAAAGAAATAAACTTTGCATCACATGCGACCAAATTTTAATAGCCCAATTTTGATTTTGTAGAAAAACACACATTTAATATGGCGCTACTTTAAAGAAAATGTAAGTATCTGAAATAAAGCATTGCCAAAACTAAGAAGTTTTATGTGGTTGCGTTGAGTCTTAAAGTGGTGCAATTAATTTACAATATATGGGTAAAAAAATAAATCAAAATTATCTTATGCAGCTAAAATTTTGCATGTGGGCTAGAAACTGCATTAAAAAAACTTTTTCCAATAACTTTTTTTCATACTTTCAGAAATAACCCCACTTTTGAATTATTTTATGGAAAAAATTCAAATTTGACAGACAATGCGAATCACGTGACTACTATTTTTTTGCTTAATTTTTATTTCGATCGAAGCAGAACTTGATGCCAAAGTTAAATTTCGAATAGTTAATAATAAAAAAAAATCCCATAATATGATGCGGACTTTACTGGTCACACTGTATTATGTATGCAATAGCAACGCATTTCAAGGTTTATTTAAAAATCTAAGAATATACTCTTTAAAAGAACATTTTTTGATATAGTAATGTCATAATTTAATAATATTAATGATAATAATAGTCACAAAACCAAGAATACTAACCTAAATTCTTTGAAAACCACATAATTAATTCAAACAAGAGACAATAATTAATTATTATATTATTAAAAATTTGATATCAAATCTTAGTCATTTAAGCTGCTATCAATAACAAGAGGTTGACTAATGTTTTTCGTTATCTAAACTTCACAGGAACTCCTATTTATTAGGTATTATCATAAACTAAGTAATCCTTCTGGCATTATCTACGGTAATTTACTGAAAAAACTAATGGATTGCCTGCTTTTTTTAAAAGTTTTTGTCCACCTTTACAGTCAATTTAAGAACCGAAACACACAAATTGATTTCCACAATAACAAATTATTTTTATAGGACGTGCGATGAGAAAATCAAGATAACACTTAAAACGAAGTGTTGAAATCTTATATTAAAACATCAAAAGGCAAGAAGCCACCATTAGGGAAGCCATTTCTTTTTAGAAATAACATTATTTACTGGTTTTTTGATTATTTATGAATTCCTTCGGGCATGTTGTTGATATAAACACTGCCGTGTTTTGTCGGTCGTTGTCAAACATTGAAAGATTAATATTTAGATAACAATAATAAATGAACATCTTATATCGAACACTCTACATCGTTTTTTACATTTATTAAGGGCACATTTCGCAAGGTCAATCATGTATAATAGACCTATAAATGGCTTGAATACAGGGGTAACATCCGGAACCTTGCAATTATTTAAAAAAATAATTAATATCTAATTTTAAAAGGACTGCTCAGGTAGGCATTGGCGAATAGTATTCCGGTGTTTTTTTTTAAATAAATGCACAAAAACTAAAAAAAAACAGTTTTTTGAAACCACTAAAATTACCTTAAAATCCTTGAAAGTAAACACGTCGATTTTCAGAACTGAACTAACAACAACAATTTTTACTGGTAACACGATATTTTCTAGTCTATCTAGATGTCATCTCTCCTCACAATTCAAGAGAATATGTGTTTGTTTTAACAGGAAAGGTTCCGTAATTGCACAAAACACGAATGTAAACAAAACTATGACCGGCTGACTAACATCTGCCTTGTTCTACCAGCTCCAAAATATGTCTGTCTTTCTTCTTCGTATGCCGAAAGCATAAAAACAGCCACTCTGATCAACACAGCACTGCAGTGCGCATGCGAACCGTCAATAGTTAGGCAAATCGAATTGACGATAAAAAATGGCGTCGTTAATCCCACCTTAAAGGTTTAGACCAAACCCTTGAATCCACCTCTAAGAGGAAGTAACTAAACGTACATTTTAATGACGAACCTAGTTGTTCGATTTATCCGTCGTATAACGTCATTATTAAATCGCCAACACGAGAGTAATGGTGGTCAGCCTACTGGAGGAAGAATATAACACCAGAACACCAATCAATAGGCCTCCTATTGATTTTTTGAAAATTCAGAATGAAGAGCACTCTAGTATCCTTGACGTATAAATCGTGGCGTATAATAGGGGAGAGTGGGGCACATTCGGCTTGTTGCATTATAATAATGTCTTTAAAAAATGTAAGAATAAATATACAGTTAAAAGTAGGTTAATTTGGTCTTTATAAAACAATTTCAATCAGCTATTATGATAAAACTATCTTACTTACATTTTTGTTGGTCAGCAAAAAAAAATTGCATAATGTCCGAATGTGCCCCACATGGGGGTACGTTCGGCCATAGAGTGGAGTAGGTTCGGCATATCGAAATATTGACTAAAATTATTTAATAAAACAGTAAGGCAGCTGTCTGTTTTATTAGTCAAATATCGCAAATTGAAAATAGCAATAAAAACAGAATACACTAAAAGATAATATACTTATATACTAAAAATAAACTTTAGAACTATCAGGTAGCTATAGAGATACGTATTTTAAACATGTCCTAAAGTTTGTGTAAACGAACTATTTTATATTAAGACCGGTAAAATTATAATGAAATGTTAAGCTCGAGTCTTTTCTCGACTTAACGGCATTTTTAAGTATAGCTGAAATTCTATCCCGGCTACATTTCTCAATGTCCTCCACTTGTGGAAAATAAAACTTATTAGTTTTTGCTCTACGCCTAAGATATTTTACCTCATATGAATTGTCAGAAATAATATTTTGCACATAACCGACATAATGCATGAAAGCATTTTTTAAAGTGAATTTAACTAAAATAAAACTGTTTATTTCGGTATCGTCATTGTCGTCCAGAGACCCAAACCTTAAATTGTCGTCTGTTTCGCTATCATAGTTAATATCTGATTCACTGCTGGAGCTGTCAAATACTTTCTCCTTTGTTATCTTAATTTTTTCACCTTAATTAAATCATTTGGTAATAAAGAATTAGTTTCCTGACTAGGTCCTTTCAACTCCCTCTTCTATTTTTCCAATATATTCTTCTGCTTCGCCAATTTCCTTCTTCAATTTCCTCTATTCTATTTTTTTCTGTATATATTCTCGACTTTCCCTGATTGCCTTTAGGTGGCCTTTTTACTGCTTTTGATATCTCTGCTTTTGGATATGGTCTAACAGACTCAAGAGTTATTACTGTATTTGATGGAGTACTTTTTTTAATTGTATCTAATACCTCACCTTTCTCTTCTATGTTGGTTTTTAATTGTATGCGGTATAATAAAATTTGGTCGGGGCACTTTCGGCCACTGGCTGACTCTGCCCCACTGTCTGTGGCCGAAAGTGCCCCTACCGGTCTTTCTCAATTTTAATGTTTTTTACATGACTGTCACTTATATATAGGTTATGTGCATTTAAATAATAAAACTAGGCATACTGAAGTTAGTTTGTTCCAATTTTCAGAATAAACTGGGTTTAGAGGACGATTAATATATTACATAATAGGATTATTCAAAAACTTACCCTTTTCTGCACAAAACACAATTTTATTCAACAAATTTTTGTTAACGTTACTAAACATATAAATTCTTAACGACAAGTTGTATTAGGGCTAATACCAACTTTCAATAATGAAATTCGCGCGAAAATGTAAACATTTAAATTTTAAAAGGCACTGGCCGATTGTGCCCCATGGCCGAACGTGCCCCACTCTCCCCTACATGGCGTCTGTAAAATTACATTCCTTTTTGTAAACTTACAAAATACATGTAAAAAAAACACCCGCCAAAAACACAAACGGAATTATTACAAAATTCAAAAAGCAATTTCCGTTAGCAGTTTATCTTTGACAAATATTTGATCTCAAATTCGCGAAATTATTTTGATGTTTACAAAATGTCGGGAACTAACACAGCAGACACAGTGTTTATGTATTTACTTGGGGGCCGTCATTTTTCTTGACACAAGACACAAGCCTTCTGTGTATCTACTCGGTCTATTTTTATAATACCCCCAAAGATTAAATATGTTGCACTGTATTTTTAAAGCTTCTGTTTTAGTTCGTTGCATCTCTTATCAGTAGTTGTGTGCAGTGTTTAACTAGAGGAAGATGTTTTAGTGGTTTTATTTTTTAAATCTAGTGTGGACGTTTTATTTTGTGATATATTTGTGGCATTTTAAAGCACTAGAATAGTTTTAGAATACGTACCGGGTGGCCAAACAACCATATCTCAGGAACCATTTGTCACAAGGGTTTGAAATAAAAAATTAAACTACAAAATCGACCTAGAGTAATTGCTGGAAATTGTGTCTAAGTATTTAAATTTACCGCTTAAAGGCGTTCAATCTATGACTAAGATTATCGTTTTTTTTTCATCGATAGTAAATCAAATAAAGTTATTCTTTGAATTATACGACACAACTTTGATTCAATACATGTTGCTCTAAGTTGCAAAATAAACTAAGGGGGAGAACCTTTTTTGATACAAATACTCGTATTTCTATCTAAAGAGGTTCTCCCTCCTTCCATTAGTCAATTTTGCAACTTAGAACAAAATGTATTAAATCTAAGTTGTACCGTATAGTGTCACCAGTAAAGTCCGCATCATATGGGATTTTTTTTTATTAATAGCTTTATTCAAAATTTGACTTTGGCATCAAGTTCTGCTTCGACCGAGACGAAAATTAAGCAAAAAAAATAGTAGTAACGTGATTCGCATTAGGTATCTGTCAAATTTTAATTTTTTTCAAAAAATAATTCAAAAGTATTATTTCTGAAAATATCCAAAAAAAGTTATTGGAAAAAGTTTTTTTTTAATGCAGTTTCTATAGCCCACATGCAAAATTTCAGCTGCATAAGATAATTTTGCTTATTACGCATATTTTATAAATTGCACCACTTTTGCAAAATAAGACTCAACGCAACCTACATAAAACTTCTTAGTTTTGACAATGCTTTATTTCAGATAAATTTTCTTTAAAGTAGCGCCATAATAAATGTGTGTTTTTCTACAAAATCAAAATTGGACTATTAAAATTTGGTCGCATGTGATGCAAAGTTTATTTGTTTTTGACCCTGTATAAGGTAACTTCATAAAATAAGCCGCTAAGTTTTTTTTTGTCTTAATATTAAGGTGTATTTCTTTCAGACACAAACTACGTTTTCAATAATACTTATTCTATGAAGTTACCTTATACAGGGTCAAAAACAAATAAACTTTGCATCACATGCGACCAAATTTTAACAGCGCAATTTTGATTTTGTCGAAAAACACACATTTAATTAATATGGCGCTACTTTAAAGAAAATGTATCTGAAATAAAGCATTGTCAAAACTAAGAAGTTTTATGTAGGTTGCGTTGAGTCTTAGGTATTTTGCAAAAGTGCAATTTACAAAATATGGGTAAAAAATCAAAATTATCTTATGCAGCTGAAATTGTGCATGTGGGCTAGAAACTGCATTTAAAAAAAACTTTCTAATAACTTTTTTCGATATTTTCAGAAATAACCCCACTTTTGAATTATTTTTTGGAAAAGATTAAAATTTGACAGATAATGCAAATCACGTGACTACTATTTTTTGCTTAATTTTCGTCTCGATCGAAGCAGAAACTTGATGTTAAAGTCAAATTTCGAATAAAGCTGTTAATAAAAAAAAATTCTATATGATGCGGACTTTACTGGTGACACTGTATTGCGTGAATGGCATAATGTTCTATAAACAATCCGATTGCTCTATTTCGACTAGTAGGAACCTTAAGGAACCCGGTGTTTTACATTAGTTTATAGCCAAGACTATTTGTTGTGCTCCAAACCGGAAACGCTTCCTTTTTAATAATCATTTTTGCCGAGTTTTCGTATACACCATGCATCAGTACTCCCAGTGATTCCGACCGCGCGATACCTCTACCGTAAAGTTTATTTTTTTCATGTTCTTTCGTTGTTACGAGATTTTCTAAGGAGAATTATTCGTTGTAATAGTCATTATGTTATAATATTAATTTCAATTTTAAAGTGTTTTAGTGAAGTTGGTCGAGTTTTTTTTAAATATACGAGTGAAAGTGAAATTTATGCTTTTGCATCAACAAATTCGCAATAAGTGATGGTTTTGCTTGCTCGTAGAAACCAATTTCTTACACTCCGTCTGTTTTTAAGAGCGCCTATATTCCTTAAGCACGGCTTAAATAAAAGTTATATAAGCCCTTGCCCTTTTACCGTCCCAAACCCATTCCCAAAGAAGGTTAATGTCCTTAAGTTTGTGTATATAGGCCTTGGTTCCTCTTAGGGATTTCTCTATTAAAATAATAAAAGTGATAAATGAAGAAAAGAGAGGAAAAGAGAATGAAGTGGACGAGAGTGAAAGGGAGATATGCGGAACGGTGGCTATTATTGCCAGTTACAAGGCACATTTTTGAAAGAAATGAGATTTGAAATCCTGACGAGTTATACATAGGTACTTGATAATGCTTAAACTTAAAGACTTGGCATTAATTATACATGTTTTTGTGCCATTTTCTTACAGAGACTTAACTACAGTGTCACTAGTAAAGTCCGCATCATATGGGATTTTTTTTTTATTAATAGCTTTATTCAAAATTTGACTTTGGCATCAAGTTCTGCTTCGATCGGGATGAAAATGAAGCAAAAAAATAGTAGTCACGTGATTCGCATTATCTGTCAAATTTGAATATTTTCCAAAAAATATTTGAAAAGTGGAGTTATTTCTGAAAATATCGAAAAAAGTTATCGGAAAAAGTTTTTTTTAATGAATTTTTTAGCCCACATGCAAAATTTTAGCTGCATAAGATAATTTTGATTTTTTACCTATATTTTGTAAATTGCACCACTTTTGCAAAATAAGACTCAACGCAATACATAAAACTTCTTAGTTTTGACAATGCTTTATTTCAGATACATTTTCTTTAAAGTAGCGCCATATTTAATGTGCGTTTTTCCACAAAATCAAAATTGGGCTGTTAAAATATGGTCGCATGTGATGCAAAGTTTATTTGTTTTTGACCCTGTATAAGGTAACTTCATAAAGTAAGTATTTTTGGAAACGTAGTTTGTGTCTGAAAGTAAAAAAATAAAAAATAAAGTAAAGGGGTTTTAAATTAAATCGTTAAAAATAGATAAACTTTACGTTAAGTAAAACTAAAATTTATTTTCCACTTAAAAACACATTACTGATGACACTGTGTTCTTTTTTGTCTTAATATTGAGGTGTATTACTTTCAGACACAAACTACGTTTTCAAAAATACTTATTTTATGAAGTTGCCTTATACAGGGTCCAAAACAAATAAGCTTTGCTTGCATCACATGCGACCAAATTTTAATAGCCCAATTTTGATTTTGTAGTAAAAAGTAAAACACACATTAAATACGGCGCTACTTTAAAGAAAATATATCTGAAATAAAGCATCGTCAAAACTAAGAAGCTTTAGTAGGTTGCGTTAAGTCTTATTTTGCAAAAGTGGTGCAATTTACAAAATATAGGTAAAAAATCAAAATTAGCTTATGCAGCTGAAATTTTGCATGTGGGCTAGAACTGCATTTAAAAAAACTTGTTCTAATAACTTTTTTCGATATTTTCAGAACTAACCCACTTTTGAATTATTTTTTGGAAAAAATTCAAATTTGACAGATAATGCGAATCACGTGACTGCTATATTTTTGCTTAATTTTCATCTGGATCAAAGCAGACGTTCACGCCAAAGTCAAATTTTGAATAAAGCTATTAATAAAAAAATCCCATATGATGCGGACTTTACTGGTGACACTGTATATTATTATAAAACTGCACTACAGACGAAAATTGCAATTTGCAATAGTACTTATATAGAATCTAAAAATGAAAATTGCGTTTTCTATATATCCAGTACCTATGTATGGTATATATTATTATAGATATCCATATCTAGCCATTCTCGAAAACATTTTAGCATTTTGTACCGAACTGATAATCAGAATCAACTAATATGATTACCTAAAAGGAGCAAATCAAAATTAACACCGGTTGACTAAACAAACGAACAAACAATTCATTTTCACACGTTATTTTCAATAACAACAAAGCTTCTTTTGATAAGTAAAAAACATTCGGGTAGTCGTTGGTGGTAGAATAGCGATAGCGTTAATCATAGGTTTGGCGCCATTGGAAATTCTTGAGGTGGATGATAATGGATTTTAAGATTTAACAAGCTGCATGAGGCAAAAAAGTTTAAATACTTTTTGGAATCATAATTCTAAGGATACAGTGATAAAAATAATTTTATTCGCATCTGTCATGTCAAGTTACATCAGGCTTACACAATATTATTGCAACTAAACAGCCAAAAGATTAAAAAATAAACATGCAAGAATTGATGAGCAAAAAATTTAGGGGATAATTCTAGACCGAAAATAAATGCTATAGACCAGGGTCGATAATTTTTGAAACCAAAAAAAATAATAGTAGGATGAAACCCATTGGAAAAGGAAGAGAATAGAACAAAAATAAAAGGAAAAATAAATTACGGGCGATCCGAGGTCGGGAAGGGAGGAGGGGGGGGGGGGGGGGTTTAAGGGCAGAAAACGATTTATCTCGATTTCCGGCAAAACTACAAGTCCTATGAAAAAACGTTAAATTGCAAAGTTGTAGGTAATAAAAAGATCTACAACTTTTGTATTTACACTTTTTTCACATAACCTCAAAATGTATGTGAAAAATTCAAATAACCAAGTTTTTGGTTTTTTATTTTTATCTTTTACAAAAATTTTTTTTTATCCACGAAATTTGGTGAATACTTACCTTTTTATCTCCTAAACACACTGTAATTTTTTTGATTTAAAATATTTATTTTTTAACCTTATTTTGACTTAATATCGAAAAAACACCCTAATTTTCAATCGAAAATTCTCACGTCAAAATATCTGCTTTTTTAAAAAAGTCGGTGGGCTTTTTGTTCGTTGAAATCTCTACTTTCTGGTGTTAAAAAAATATACATTACTATGGTAAATGTCAAAAAAATGCAAAGAAACGAAAAAAACTCGAATCAGAATTTTTTTTTTTAGATCAATATGTACAATTTTGAGTTATTTATTAAAATTTATACTTTAATTACTCGAAATACGTAAGATTCCATGTTACATTGATAAAAAAAAGTATAAATTTTAATAAATAGCTCAAAATTGTACATATTGATCTAAAAAAAAAATTTCGGATTCGAGTTTTTTTTATTTCTTTGCATTTTTTTGAGAACATTTACCATAGTAATGTATATTTTTTTTAACACCATCAGAAAGTAGAGATTTCAACGAACAAAAAGCCCACCGACTTTTTTAAAAAAGCAGATATTTTGACGTGAGAATTTTCGATTGAAAATTAGGGTGTTTTTTCGATATTAAGTCAAAATAAGGTTAAAAAATAAATATTTTAAATCAAAAAAATTACAGTGTGTTTAGGAGATAAAAAAAAGTAAGTTTTCACCAAATTTCGTGGATAAAAAAAATTTTTTGTAAAAGATACCCCCCCCCTGCCCGACCTCGGATCGCCCGTAATTTATTTTTCTTTTCATTTTTGTTCTATTCTCTTCCTTTTCCAATGGGTTTCATTCTACTATTATTTTTTTTCACTTTTTACCATTTTCAAAGGCTACAGCACTGGTCTACTATCTCTTCCTATAACATTTTTTTTTTCGAAAATTAATTATTAACGGACAGGGTGTTCGAGTTAAATTTGATGTGCAGTTTTAAAATACATAAAAAACAATAAATTAAACATTCAAATCAAAGGTTCAAAGTGACGTCCTTCCTCCTCAATGCATAAATTAATTCTTCTTAAAAAATACCGACGAACTCCATGGAATATTCCTTCCTTTGCTATGCTTTGTTTGAGGTGGAAAATAAATTAAAATCATTTCGTATTCATCACACGCAAGCAATGTTATTTTAGCGTTTTTCTCGAAAACGGTTAGATTTATCGAAACAAAAGTAGTATATAGTATACCTTTTTTATGTCAAAAGGTTAGGAGAATAAAAATATTCAGTCAAAATGCGCATACAGTGTAGGACAAAAAAGTTGGGACCATTCAAATTAAAGTATAGGCTCCTATGTGGCGCCCTCTACAAAATGCGAAAAAACGGTGGGCAAATTTGTATTCCTCATCCCGAAAAAGTCCCATATACGAGATTTCGTCAAAATATTATGAGAGTGGCAAAAGGTATTACAAAAAAAACTGCAAATAAAATTTGCTTTAACAACCTGTAACTCCGTTAAATAATCAATTTTCGAAAAAATGTTATAGAAAGAACATTTATTTTCGATCTAGAATTATCTCCTAAATTTTTTACTTATCATTTCCGGACACCCTGTAGAATGATGGAGCCCAAAAGTTCGTTATAGCTTTCTTAAATTTACAATCGGTTGATGTGGAAGGCTCACCACAGCAATGTTCTACTAACAGTTTTTGGCAATGGCAATCTTGGAATTTTCACATTATTCAATGTACCTCCATATCTTTTAATTCCTTCTATATTCACTCCTCTAATGGCCAATACAGTACCTGATGAGTGCCCGAAGAAACGTTTCGTAGACCTTAATTATTTAGCCACAACAGCTGGCACATTTCCTGTCTCGTGTATTTCTACTGGTTGCCTGGAACATTTTTTCGTGTAGTTAATCAAAAACCTGTTGTGGGGTGTCCTAAGCCAGTTAATTCGTCTGTTCTAACTTTCCTAGTACGACCGCAAAAATTCAATCGGTTTTTGTGTCTTCTAGTTCTAGTTTAACCAAAATATGTGACTGGGAATCTTCGACAGATGTTAGTAATAAATCTACCAGCTCTTGTCGTCTACATGCATTAGCTAGACCAAGAAGAACAACCCAAAACAAAATAATTATCAAATATATTTTTTTCTAATTTGGTATCATAACAAGTCTATTACGATACGCATTTGCGTATCGTAATAAAGCTATTTCCATACGCGTTTTTTCTTTATTTGATGTTGGTAACATTTAAATGTTTTATTTCATTGACTTGCGCAGCCTTTGTGATTTACGAGAAAACCCATTTTTCGCAGAGGAAAAATAGCTTAATAACCTACTTTTTTATTCCGTGTGTATAGCAGTCATGTATGTTGGTTGCATAAATCTATAAATCAATCTACTAACCTTCCAATGTCGATTTTAACTTCAACTTTATTTGAATTTTCCATCTTCCCTATACTACATTGCAATGCCGTGACGTAAAATCGCGTCTTTTGAAATTCAAAAAAAGTAGCAAAATCGCCCGAATTTCCGAACGCTCTGTATATGTACCGAATGTACAAGGATCACACAACGTATTCCGTCCAATTTCAAATCTCATATCGCCAAAATAACTTTAGAATCTCGTGGTGAAAATGGATCAATAAATCAAAAAATTACAGTTCGCAAAATATTTTTTGTTGTCCAGAGGCTACTATGATAAAAAATAGTATTACCAACATAAAATTTAGACATAAAAATTTACAAAATTTGAAGGATTTATTTTCTTTTTAAATATGTGTTTTTTTATTGAAAAAACTACAAATTAGGAAAATAGTATAACGTACGTGTTATATAAAGCAGTTTTAAGCACTTGTCCCGTTATAAAACTCGCCGCAAGTGGCTCGTTTTTTAACATGGACGCGTGCTATAAAATGATGCTTTATAAAACGTGTACGTTAATATACTATTTTTAATGCGTAACAAATACATTGAAGAATCTCTTTATCATTCGCATTTATAAGAAACTCTTAGTGTTAAAAAAACATTTGTGTTGAATCATTATAAGTCGTAAGTATTGTTCAATCTTTAATAAAATATCGAATTAAAAAAATCGTCCTGCGGCGGTCTGCTTTTTAAGGAAAGGAATGAAAACATATCCTGTGTAATCTGCATGTCAAAACAATACACCGTCTTATTTCATTAATAATGCAAGGTTGATATAAAATATTAATTGGTCATATTGAACAAATATAAACAATCGGATTCATTAACAAATATACCTTGTGACATACTACAACAGATCATTAATTAAGAGGGTCAAAACTTTTAATTAATTTAAAACATTTGGGTGGTATTTATAGGTACTTGATTAGGTTTTATTAAGTTTACTAATACAAGCACTTAAAGAAATAAAATAAAATGGCGATAATGTCTCCCAAACCCTATTTATCGCGTGGTTGCAAGTACTGGGCCAGCATTTTCCAGATGTTTTTTTTTTAAGTGTTTGCCATTATTTTTATTATTTTGTGTCTTTGATGTCTTTGAGATATACCTTCTGGTTATATAATCGGATCAACGGCCAGGGTTCAACACATGGCTTAATAAAGCACAATGTTCTAGACAATCTTCCTTGTTCTGAAAATGAGTTCAATGAATTTGTCCATATTGATGATAATCTTGTAAGTGTCGAATACTTGGATGACGATGCCATTGCCGCTTCTGTGTCTTCTTCAGTTGGTATTGATGACGATGAGGAGGCGGAAGATTAAGAATCTGTGAGTACAGAATTAAGACAAGTTCCAACCACATCAGAGACCCTTGAGCATATTGACAACGTTCGTTATTTCCTTCAGTCACGAAATGCTTCGCAAAGTGTTCGTAATCGATTAACCGACGTAGAATTACATATACATATTAATAATATTCATTTCACAAAAATAAAACTAAAATAAAAGAATTTTTTACATTAAACTCTTAAAAACAGTTGTTAATGTATCTACTTATTACCTACAAAACATTTTTAAGTACCTTCACATGTACAATATATGTACATATGTATGTATGTATGTATATTAATAAAAAAACCACATTTTTGATATGTATCAGCATTCATCGTTTATTGCGAATTTATAACGAACCGTTTTCGTCGGTCCCATGAGGTTCGTTATAACCGGACATTACTGTATACTGTTATAGAAGAAACAAAACACTCTTGTTGAAATCGGTTTTTGCACTCTTATTTATTATTATATGCCTGGCGAATGTTTTACGACTGGCAAGTGTAGAAATTCGTCTAGTATATTTTCTTAAATTTACTCTAAAGAACAAAATCAATCAATCGTAAACTCGAAAATAGGACAGAAGTTACAAAAATAGATATCCGCGAGTTTTAGATTTACATATTATACTCAATTTCAAAACTAACAGTAGGTTCAAAAAGTCAATGGACCATAATATTCTGGTGAAAATATTGTCGCAAGAAACGCTCTCCATGGTAAAAATATGACCAATTTTGACTTTGACTAAATATAATATATTGGCGCTGAAGCGTGTTACCTCCCTTTCCGTAAAACGTGAGTAAAAGACTGCAATTTTGTAAAGGTCATATCTATGAAAAAAGAGACGTAAGAATCTAATAATAACTCCATCACTGTTATTTATAAAATAATTACAATGCATTGTTACCAAAGTACTAGAATGCAGAACTCACAGCTTCCTTCCTCTGATAATAGAAATGTGACCCATTTCGATAAGTTTATCTCAATGGAATGCAGAAACCGTAAATAAAAGAAACCATTTTAGTTAAATAAATAACTTTTTAACAGTAAAATAAAAGACCAACGAAATTAATTAGAATCAGCCGGACACTGGTCACTAGATACTTTGTTATCTGGTACCTATACTATACATGTGCTTGTAATTAGGTTCTACCATATTGTCTGTAGTTTATACCACAACTGCGTTTTCTAATTTACCTCTATCTATGATAATTTTTTTTAAGTCCCAAGACAGATTTCTCCTATAAAAAATTTTTTATTGACAATTAGTGTGTAATTTAATGGCTCAGCTGTATGAAGCAAATTAAAAGACATTTGTGTTACTTAAAGGAACCTTTTCCAAAAATAAGAACAAATAATTATGTACTGAACTGGACTGTAGGTGAACAGTAATAAAATAAAGGAAACATTTTCTTCTGCCAGTAATAAAAAATGTTAAAACACGCGTTAAGAACTTGTTACGACTTGGACAGTAGACCATTTTATGTTCGAAAACGGGTATCTATGGGTGACTTATCTCTTCGAAGAAAATCGGTCACCTATGAGAACGTCCAGATTTTAAAGAAGTATTTAAGAAGAAGGAATTCCATATCATGGCCCAATGCGACCTGCCTGGACGAAAAATTAGTAGAGGTATAAATATTGATCATTTAGACATACTTTGGACATAGTTAAAAAGAATTTTGGAAAGATATGCGAGGGAAATAATTTTATAAGTACCTTCCCTCCTTTCTAATGCCTTCGACAATAAAGACTGAATAAATAAAGCTCAAAATAAAACAGCTTCTCTCATATTATATCCTAAAACTGTCACAATATTTCCAAATATTACAGCTACAACAATGAAGATATCCCATTAAATTTTTTATTTTATATATATTTTTGTTTCAGATCGACTATCCTGATATAGAAGAAGGTAGAAGAGTTCAGAACTCTCCTCTGATGGAACACCAACAACACAGACCAATCAGCATAATGTTTGACGATGCTGTAAGTAGCTTTCATTATCTTAAATTCTTAATACTAGAATCTGACGTTATTAATATATTAATAATGTTTCATCTATTAAGTGCGTAATCGTGGACGTATTATTATTACGTAAATAAAATTTGAAAATGTGATAAGTACACATTTCCTAACGTCAAAGAACCATAGTGTAAATTTCTGTGTTGGCGATAATAATATCATCAAATATAAATATGGAAATATATGTATGTGCAAATTAGAAAAACGTCAGTCTTTGAAATGTAAATTATTAAAAAAACTAAATTGTACAGAATGGATATGAAAATCTTGGCCTGTTTTTAATCACATAATAACAGATAAAAAAGAAACCTAAGATTTCTATAGATTTTTCTCATGGAGATTAAACTGTCCACCAAAGCCCATTTAGAACACCACTGTTTAAAATTGTAAAAAGAATACAAAACTTTTCTTATTTCGCCAATTTTCTTTTTTATTTGCAGTATGGTAGCCATCCCCACAACAACATCCCCCGCCCGAGCCTTTACCACAAGTGCTCTAGGGGTTCTCACTCTTCGGACACCTCTTCGGCGTATAGTGGATCGGACACCATGGCCTCCACCCATTCCGAATTGGATGGGGATGAACCAGACCTATCAGGACTGGTGGAAAGTATTGTTGATAGTGATGAGGAAGACGACTTAGCGGAGAGTATGGATGTAAGTTTGGGGAAAACGTATGCAGAATTAGTCTACCTTCTTAAAACCTCATAACTCAATCCAGAATCTGAAAACTTTTGTCCTAATTTGTTTTTCTTTCTTAGAGCTTGACAGTAAGAGATAGAGTAAGAGACTGCCTAGAAAAGGAACCATCTGAACGAACTGAAGACGACATAGAAGCTTTACTGGAATTCACACAGCATTTAAAAGCATTTACTAACATGACACTAGCCGTCCGTAGAGCATTGTGTGCAGTTATGGTATTTGCTGTTGTAGAAAAAGCTGGTACGATTGTCATGAATGATGGCGAAGAATTAGGTATGTAAAAATGTACATGATTCAGATTTGTTGTTCTGTAGCTTTTTTTAGTGGACCAATACATACATGGTAATTTTTCGAAAGTACGAAAATATGTTTTTTTTTATTTAACAGATTCTTGGTCAGTCCTGGTGAATGGATGCGTAGAAGTAGTAATATCTGGTGAGGAAAACCAAAGTCTTACCATGGGTGATGCCTTTGGTATTCTGCCCACCATGGACAAACTTTACCATAAGGGTATTATGATTACAAAATGTGATGATTGCCAATTTGTGTGTATAACTCAATCAGATTACTATAGGTAAGTCCATACAACTAATGTATTGTTTCAAATGACTATACATTAGCTACATCTTTGTATGTAGTAAATTCTGCCGATCCTATAGAAGGTTTGTTTTCAGAATATTACATCAAGGGGAAGAAAATACCAGGAGACATGAGGAAGACGGAAAGCTAGTTATGGTCACAGAACTACGAGGTTCTGCAGAACCTGGTTCCAACCGCAGAGGACACGTGGTAATTCGAGGCGCACCAGAACGACTAATGCACCAACTAATCGAAGAAAACTCTCTCACAGATCCAACCTATGTTGAAGACTTTCTCTTAACTCACAGAGTGTTCACTCCAAGTCCTCTACACATCGCCAATCAGCTGTTAGAATGGTTTAAAGACCTAGAAGTGCGAGATAGAGTTACTCGAGTCGTATTGCTCTGGGTAAATAACCATTTTACTGATTTTGAGACTGACCCGGACATGATAGAATTTCTGGAGACTTTTGAGCAAGGTTTGGAGGATGAACATATGGGGGGGCAATTGAGGTTACTCAACATCGCCTGCGCGGCCAAAGCGAGAATTCGAAATGTGGTTCTTGCACGGCCAAATAGAGACGAACCACTAAGCTTTCAGATATTGGGAGGGTTTGAAAGGAATTTTGGCATCTTTATATCCAAGGTGGATAAGAAATCGAAAGCAGAAGAAGTAGGTCTTAAGCGTGGCGACCAAATCCTTGAAGTTAATGGACAAAGCTTTGAGCACGTCTCCCATGCTCGCGCATTGGAAATTTTAAGAGGTACTACTCACTTAAGCATAACAATCAAGTCAAACCTGCTTCATTTCAAGGAAATGCTCAATACTCCAGATAACTCTCCTAGACCTAGAAGTCGAAAGGTGTCGGAAATAGCTAAGATCCAACACGATCCAAGGGCCAGATTATCTAGTGTCGATGGGAACATAATCTTGGGACATGATACACCATGTTCTCAACCGGTGACAATTAATAGTCCGCAAAAAGAGGGAAAGAAGCCTATATTTTCCACCATGGGCCCCAAAAGAAGGTTGCAGAAAGCTCTGATGAAAATGAATATCTTGCCCAAGAATATTATCAAGTAAGTTTTCATTTCTTTAATTTTGTTATGATGTTGAGTGGTTTTAATGGTACCTATTTCTTATCGTTATTTTCAGCATTGGTGCAGATCAAGTTGATAGTTTTAATCCTCCGTCAAATTTAACCACCAATATATACCAATCTCAGAGCAATCCTGATCTCATGTCAATCTGTTATGACGATCTTCGCTGTGCCGATTATCCGGAACATGTTTTAAAAGTAAGTTGGTTGATATAATATTAATTAAAACAAAATCAAACGCTTTAAGTAAATCACATAGTAAGTACATCTGTAGAGGTAACATACATCCTTTATTTCTAGGTTTACAAACCTGACCAGAGCTATAAATACCTTCTCATACACAAGGAAACGACGGCCCACGAAGTGGTCATGTTAGCTCTACAAGAATTCGGAATGACCGATCCAAGTTCGAACTTCAGCTTATGCGAAGTATCGGTGACAGACACCCAGACGATTAAACAGCGAAGATTACCAGATCAACTGCAGAACTTGGCCGAACGAATAGGCCTAAGCAGCCGGTATTATTTGAAAACGAACGGAGTGACGGAAACTTTAGTACCTGATGAGTTGGCTCCCGAATTGGTACGGGAGAGTGCCGTGCATTTTTTACAGTTGAATGCTGTGGAAGTAAGTATCTTTTTAGTAATTTGTATTGGTTGTCGAATGTGAAACTGACCTACCAAAATACCATGGTGCATATACTTAATTTACTTTTTTTAAAACCGACCAGAAAATTTACACTTTCTGGACAATTTTTCGTCTAGAAAATAACGTTTTTCCGATCGCAAGACCTAATGACACTTTTCCGGTCTCTAATGTCACTGTCACCCTGTTTTTTGTTTTTCCAATCGCTCTTTGATAATACAAGATACCTTGATTTCGTTATTATGACAACATTTCGATGTATTGTCGAGTGACAGTTCGTTGATTTTTAATTTTGTTCTTTATGTCAAACTTGTTTCGCGTAGATTATAAAATATATCGAAGTGTCGGTCTTAAAGAAAATATTGTACGTCACGCAACCGAAAATTAGTGTTTTCCAGGTCTCTCCAAGCTTCCAGGACTCGCCTATGGCTCGCCCTGGAAGCTTGGAGAGACCTGAAAAACACTACTTTCCGGTCTTGTAACGTAAATTACTATTCTACTTCTACACTTCTTTCCAGATATGTTATGTATCATTTTTTTTAGGTCGCAATTCAACTCACCCTACAAGACTTTAGCATATTTAGGCAAATAGAACCGACGGAATACATAGACGATTTGTTCAATTTGAAATCCCGATATGGTACTCCCATGTTGGAAAAGTTCGCGGCATTGGTTAATAAGGAGATGTTTTGGGTAGTGAGTGAGGTCTGCTCCGAACAGAATCCTGTGAGGAGGATGAAGATTATAAAGCAGTTTATTAAAGTAGCACGTAAGTACAATAGTATGTTGTTCGATAGCGTTATGATAAAGACACGGATCAGCCTTTTATACAGGGTGTCCGGAAATGATGAGCAACAAATTTAGGGGATAATTCTAGACCGAAAATAAATGCTATCCCTTTCTATAACATTTTTTCGAAAATTGATTATTAACGGAGGAGTTACAAGGTGTTAAAGTTAAATTTGATTTGAAGTTTTAAAATACATAAGTTACTAGAACAATAAATTATTAATTAATTCAAATCAAATGTTCAAAGTTACGTCCTTCCTCTTCAATTCCTAAATTAATTCTTCTTTTATTACCCTAGTTAATTTTTTTTTAATTCTTCAAGAAACATTTTCTTTTAGGACAATGTAAAGAATGTAAAAACTTTAATTCAATGTTTGCAATCGTAAGTGGACTTGGACACGGGGCAGTATCACGATTGCGACAAACTTGGGACAAGTTACCGGGGAAATATTCGAGAATTTTTAACGATTTGCAACAGCTTATGGATCCTTCGAGAAATATGAGCAAGTACCGGCAATTGGTCAGTTCAGAGCAGACACAACCTCCAATTGTAAGTGAACAGTATGATTGACAATTAAAATGGTTATATTAAGTTGCACTATTACACGCAATATACCGAGGCATATGACATTTACTGTAAGAGTAAAGTGGCTTTTTTAATAATGGCTTATTTTCCAGATTGCCACCACTATTCTCTTAGCTTGAATGGCGTATAGGTCTAGAAACTGAACATAATTTAACCAAAATTGAACTATTTTCAAATATTTATATATTAACCTTAATAATTAGTAAAATAAATGTTAGTTTTTATTGGTAGTTCTGGAATAATTCTTTTTTAAATGTTTGCCGGTTACTCCAGAACTATTTATAGACATTGTCATACTTTAACTCCATTACAAAAAACTTACACATTTTTCTTTATTTCTTGTAGTGTTATCTGGTAATAGACCAAATTGTAAGTTTGGTGTGGTCATGTTATTCCCTCGTTTTTATTTTATCATTTTATTTACGTGTAAAGGTGGTTTCTCATGCAACCGTCATCAGGTGGAAATTTTATGTGGCCAAATTTTACCCGAATGTTTTTAAAAATTATCTGACCTCAGACAAAATTAAAATAATTTAAATTTTTGTCCATATCATTTTTTCTCCCGGACTTTTAAGTTTTTTAGGACTTATTAACAGTACTATATTTTCTTTGCTAAATAATATATTTGATGGCATTTTCAGGTTTTATCTTAAAAAAGCTAAAGAAAATTAAATTACAAGCTTTGTTAACTATATTTATTCTTTTCTTGACTATCTTTTTTTTTCACAAATTTTGGCACGATATTCGGACATATGTAAATTGCAAAACTTTGACTTAAGTAGGTACCGTCGGATAACAGATGCATGAGATTTCACGTTAAAAGCCGACTACAATCTTGATTTAAAATTTGACAGTTAAATACAAAATTAAAGAAATTTTGAAGGCAAGATATTAAGTTTATTTAGGTTGTAATATTTAGCTATTCTTAGGGCTGGTACTTTCAGTCCTGATTAACTCAATTGATACGTGGTTACTTTAATATGACGTTTGGAATAGGTCAGAGTGACAGGAAAATAAATAAGCGTTGACGTGTTCCAAACGTCATATTAAAGTAACCACGTATCAATTGAGTTAATCAGGACCGAAAATACCAGCCCTTAGCTTGCTATGCCCTGTATTTAAATATTTTTGGTAGTCTAAAATGTCCAGTTGAAGATGGCTATGTTACTCTTTTTTCGATATACAGTATGTCTCCGTAAGTTTGCACCATATGCCATATGGAAAGCTTTTTTATTATTCATTTTACGAAAAAAAGTTATTCTTCATAAAAAGCTCTGCATGGTCTAAAACCTAAAATGCAACCATCAAATATCGAAATTTTCCAGTCATATACGAGGTTTGTCAAAAAATGTGAATTTTTCCCAAGAATGTGAATTTTTTCCAAGAGTAAAGTACCTTTATTTTTGACATCAAAAATTGTTATTAAAAAAAGTTGATCAGAACTAAAAACCACGTCTAAATATACAATAACACGCATTAAATTAATTAAATAATAAATAATAAATTAATAAAATAATTTTTCAACATAAATGCGTATAATTGCATATTTAGACGTGGTTTTAAGTTCTGATCACATTTTTGGGAAAAATTCACATTTTTTGACAAACCTCGTATATGACTGGAAAATTTCGATATTTGATGGTTGCATTTTAGGTTTTAGACCATGCAGAGCTTTTTATGAAGAATAACTTTTTTCGTAAAATGAATAATAAAAAAGTTTTCCATATGGTGCAAACTTACGGAGACATACTGTATATATCGGGTGTCCCATATGAAAGCCATAAACCTTAGTTATGACTTTAACAAATAATTTATCAACGAAATCGACCAAGAAAAAATGATGTAAAATATTTTTACGTTTCCAAAACGACTGCTAGGGGGCGCAATGAAACCTTTAGCTGCAAAACATTTAATTTGACCTCCAGCCCTCTACAATTCGACATAAGACAAAAAGTTATGATTGCAAAACTTTAATATACCTTAAACAGTAATTTTTCACGCCAGCAGTAATTTAGAATCCTTATAATAATTTGGTCCGACCAAATCAATTTTTTTAATTCCACATTATATCTACCACCCTAAAACACCCCCGTAAACCTGTTGTGTTACTGAACGTATGTCGTAACAAAACCTACCATCATTAAAACTTCTTCTCCCCGCAGATTCCTTTCTATCCGGTCGTCAAAAAAGATCTAACCTTCATTCACGACGGCAACGACTCGCACGTTGAAGGCCTGGTCAACTTCGAAAAGCTCAGGATGATCGCCAAGGAAGTCAGATCGCTGAGCAACATGTGCAGCAGTCCCTACGATCTTTTGACTATGTTAGAATTGGGAGGACAGCCGGCTAGCAACGCCATGGTCGCACTGAATCAGATGACTACAGCTAGCTCGCAGTATCACACTCAAGGTAAAATCAAATTAATCTAAGTACTTGCCGAACCTGCCGTTAATGGCACGCTGTTGCTACGTTAAGCGGTTGGCTACAGAAACAGAACCGGACTAAGTTATTTTACCTTTGCCTTTGCCATCTGTTAAATTTTATAGGGGAGTCTTAATATGATATAGCGTAGATACTAATTTTATTATTTATAAAAGAAAATATTGACAGACCTACCTACCAAAATAAGTATGTAAAAACTAAAAACATTATAAAACTGAAGCAAAAATAGGTATTTATGTATTTATTATACAAGGAAAAAACTAGTACCTTGTTGCTAGGTGTAAGCTTTGTGCAGGGACGTAGCTAGAAATTTTGGCGCCCCGGGCGAATAGTAGTTCTGCGCCCTACCAGACAATCTTAAAACTAAAATTATACATCTATAAATTTTAGTTTAAAAAATATATTAACAGCAGTGGCGACTCGTGATTTGTAAACTTGGGGGTGTACTAAAAGCCCGCTGAAGGCGAAATGCGCCGCAGGCGAAAATTTTTCAAGACCACGCCCAAATTTGGTCAATAATTTTTAGTAAATATTTTAAAAATTTATGATTACCTACTTATTTTATTGAAAATTAAATAAAATAAAAAAATAAAAAAGGCCAATTTATTTTTCATTAGTGGGTACATCGTTTAAAAGTAAAGTCACTTCTTCTGTTTTTATTTGCAGCAAACTTATCAACAGATCAAACAGCTTCATTCAAGTTTGGAATAACTGTAATGTATTGTTTCTCAAATATTCCACATTCATAGTCGTTTTGGCATTAAAACTGTTCATTTTTATTTAAATAAGTCTTTGCTACCCCAAAATACTAACAAAAATATAAAGGTAAACTCCAAATAATAAATTCATACAGCAATGAACTCAACGGCGCACATTTAATTTGTGCGAGTTTTCCTATTAGAATCGCGCCTTCCCCCACCACACCTGCTAGTACAAGATGCATAGAGAAACAGCAGAAACCCCGCCTACGTAACGCATGTGTGCGACTTATGAATTCCTACGCGCCATACGGTTGCTTTTGACAACCGGCTTGGCGAGAGCTATTACACCACGTTTCGTTCGATTGTTTGACGGTACTGTAAAATAGGAGGGTTCTAACTTATATTACGGTAAGAATATAAAGAAGATAAATTTAAATGAACATTATTTTTTCTTTATGGGGTAATTCTTGATGAAGTATGGGGGTGCACGTGCTCCTGTGCTCCAATGGAGAAACCGCCACTGATTAACAGACTTGAACTTAACATTCGTGAAAAGAAAAATTGCTTGTTCGGACTTGTGTGACTTATATCGTGGCAACTCACAATTCACGTAGCATAGTGACGCAATCAAATCGCGGCGCCTTTTCTTCAAATATCGGCGTTGCCAAATGTCAAAAGCATTCCAGTCGTAATTGCATAAGTACATTTTTAAATTCCCGTATTTCTAATGACCATTTTGGCGCCATGTTAATATGGCGCCCCGGGCGGTCGCCCTATTCGCCCCCCCCCCCCCCTTGCTACGTCCCTGGCTTTGTGTTGCACGTCTAATTACAACACCATATTGGGAACCCTTTTTGTATTGTCGCTTTAATGGGAATTTTATATATTATGGATATACAGTGTGGTTGTTTAAGTGTGCAACATATGGGAATTTTTTTTATTACCGATTTCTCAGAAAATTTTATTCTTGATAACAGTTGGTGCATGTTCGATAATCATATTTGGTGCACTTGGAATGGTTGCAAGTCAAACGGCGTATGGCCAAAAATTATAAAATTTGTACAAGAATAAAGTACCCCTATTTCAGAAAATTCAGCAAAATGTTATTAGGAAAAGTTGTTTAGAATTAAAAGTTATGCATAGATTCAAAAATGTGACCTCCTAAAATAAAAAAATATATTTTTTTAAAAAACATTAATTTCCAAAAATTTTTTTTTTTATATTCACCATAAAGACCTTAATAAATTAATCAAAATCAAATCAATTTCACATATCTTTGTTCAAATTCAAGCATATTTGTAAAATTTACTTGAATTTTTAATTTATTAAGGAATCACAAACTTCATGTTTGTTGCAACGATATTAAACACAACTTTAAAATATCCTAAAATTTATTTTTAACAAGATAAAACATTAGTAATGATAATATGCTAATTAAAACGCTATCATTTAAAGTGCAAAATTTTTATTTTAAATGTTTATTAAAGATTTTTATTCTTGTACAAGTTTTATATTTTTTGGCCTACCCTGTACGCCATTTGACTTGCAACCATTCCAAGGGCACCTAATATGATTATCGAACATGCACCAACTTTTATCAAGAATAAAATGCCCATATGTTGCACACTTAAACAACCACACTGTATATAGGATGTCCCGTAACTAAGGGGCTATACAGCAACAGCAGATAGTGGACTTGAAAATATGTCATTTAATTTCATTTTTTTACGGTTAAGGAGTAACAGGGTGATCCAAGCAAATATTTACTCTATAAAATTGGCCATGGTTTGATGTTAGTTGGATATGAATCAAATTTGGTGTAGTTATGTTTTTGAGGGCAAGAAGGAGGATTCCATAATGAGTTTAAGATACCTCCTAAAGAACGCTAACTACACTATATGAGTTTGATAAATTCCCGCATGTATTTGTTGTCTCTCTGTTTCAATTAGTTTTTAAGATGATTGCGTTTAAATGCTAGATGGCAAGAAACATTTAAATAAACACTTCTCTTAACGAAACATATTCATTGAAAATTAACCGTGCGGTGTTAAGCATAAATGACATATTTTCAAGTCTACTATTTCATATTGTTTTATTACTGTAAGTAAAACACTTTTTTACTTAAATTCCACTTTTTATTCACAATACGACATGTTTCACTGCACTGCAGCTTCGTCAGGTAATGTACATTTAATTTTAAAGATACGCTATATATAGATGCCTGTATAATAACAAAAGAAATTTTATTGTAAAGGGTGGTATAAACGATGGGATTTCCTAATATTTTGTATAATTTATTCTAGGATGACAAACAATTTAGTCCTAAGAACAGATCAAAGGTTTGGGGTTTTCCTATCTTAATTTTATTTACAAAATTTATGAAATTGGGAGTTATATTGACTTACAAGAATATTAAAATAAGTTCAATAAAGGTGAATTGTTTAGGTCTAATTGATTATTTAACAACACATTTGCATTTTTAAGCTTGTTTATTTCCAGTGATTCGAGATGGTTTAATTTTGATCCTTTATTTTCTATATGAAGTATTTTAAATTCTTCTTTAAAAGAGTGGTTGGATTCAATAAGATGATTCGCGTAATTGGAATCATTTTTGCTTCAATCAATTAGACCTAAACAATTCACCTTTATTGAACTTATTTTAATATTCTTGTAAGTCAATATAACTCCCAATTTCATAAATTTTGTAAATAAAATTAAGATAGGAAAACCCCAAACCTTTGATCTGTTCTTAGGACTAAATTGTTTGTCATCCTAGAATAAATTATACAAAATATTAGGAAATCCCATCGTTTATACCACCCTTTACAATAAAATTTCTTTTGTTATTATACAGGCATCTATATATAGCGTATCTTTAAAATTAAATGTACATTACCTGACGAAGCTGCAGTGCAGTGAAACATGTCGTATTGTGAATAAAAAGTGGAATTTAAGTAAAAAAGTGTTTTACTTACAGTAATAAAACAATATTATTATGGATTTCCACCAAGTAACGACCAATAATATTAAAGTGTTAATCTACTATTTCATGTTGCTGTATTTGCTCCTTAGTTATGAGACATCCTGTATATAACAATAAGTAAATGGTTTAACTAGGCACTTAATTGATTTGATAATAGATGAGTTAACCAAAATGGTGTTTGTACTCACTATTAAACCTTAATAATAAACACCAAAAAATATGTATCTGAAATATAGAAAATCCAAAAGTAAAATGTGTAAAACACAGACTACACAAAAACCGGCCACAAGAGCACTTATAAAAAACCAAAATCGGAAGAAAATAACATGACGCAACCTTACGCGTGAGCTTGCTACGGTCCACTGCTGATCTGGGAACTTTAACGACGAAACCAGATCAGCTGTTAATGTCAAATGTCGTTGTCTTCTGTCGAAACCTTTTGTTTTCAGAAAAAGTTAACTACACTACTCAAAACAATTATCGCATATTTTGAAAACCCTGTACAAAATCCTTTATTCATAAAATTGGTAAACTAAGATATTTAGTACTAAAAACATTAAATCTTTTTTATGCAAATTCTAGCAGATTTGAGTTTTTCTGTGGTTCGTTACCATTTATTCTGATGGTCTTCTCTACAACTGCTATATTTTTTACTTATCAATGGCACGACTATTCGATTAGTTGACCATAGAGTTTCGCACGAAATTATTAATTTGCTGAAATTTGAGATATGAACGAAAACAACAGACGCCTTACCAGACATTTGACAAATGCTGAGGCACAAACGGCTGTTATTCTGTCAACTGAGGGATACAATCAAGTCCGCATTGCGAAGTTTTTAAATATTACCCAATCGTCAGTAAGTAGAGTGTTAAGACTGTATAGGGAGACTGAGGCATTCTCAAGACGTCCTGGTCAAGGCCGTCCTAGGGCCACAACTGCAGCACAGGATCGATTTTTGCGGTTGCAAACTTTAAGAAACCATACAACTACAGTTAGGAATTTACAAAATGCACTAAGAAGAACTTACCAGGTTAGGATCAGTGATCAGACGGTTAGAAACAGATTGAGAGAATATGAATTAAGGCCAAGACGAGCAGCAACGGGACCACGACTCACCAGGCAACATCGCGTACACAGATTAGCCTTGGCCAGAGAACACCTGAACTGGAGAGCAGCTGATTGGGGCACGGTCTTGTTCACCGACGAGTCCAGATTTACACTCTCAACAAGTGATCGTTGTGTAAGGGTGTATAGAAGACCAGGAACCCGATTTGTACAAGACCACATTGGTCAGTTGGATGCATACGGTGGAGGAGGCATTATGGTTTGAGGAGGAATAAACTTTCGTGGACGCACCGACCTCCATATTATACAACACGGTGCTTTGAATGGTGGAAGGTACATTACTGATATCCTTCAAGAGTATGTGATTCCTTTTGCCCCATTTGTAGGCGATAATTTCATATTAATGCATGATAATGCCCGTACACACAGCCCGCATTCTAACGGGGTTCTTGGGGGATACCAATATTGATGTCATGGATTGGCCAGCAAGGTCACCCGACCTAAATTCAATTGAACACATGTGGGATGCACTCGGAAGAGCCGTTAGAGGAAGATTAAATCCACAGGAAACTTTGGAACAATTGTCTGAAGCTCTTATAGAGGAATGGAATATAATTTCCGAACAGTATGTTCAAAATTTAATTTTAAGTATGGGGAAGCGCTGCAGGGCAGTTGTAACGGCTAGAGGGGGTAATACTCGATATTAATTTATGTTTTGTAGTGTAAAATTCGTTATGGCCGGACAGTTATATTAATTTTGTTCTTTGGTTTTAATGCAAATAAAACACTAAAAAATTAAAAGTTGCCTTATTTCGTCAATTTTGTGTAAATTTTGCAACACTTCGTAAAATTCCTTCAAAACATATGTCCCTACTCTGTAAAAAAATATTTAAATCAAAGCTATTTTTATTTGCTGATTAAATATGGCCATTTAAGAAAATATGCGATAATTGTTATGAATAGTGTATATGCAATAAATTTGCATTTTAAAAGTTGACAGTTGATTTATCAGCTTCTCCTTAAGTTTAACTTGTCGTTTAGGTCAAGCAACAGTTAAACGAAGAAAAAAGTCGACGGCTGCTCCAAATCCTAAAAAGATGTTTGAAGAATCTCAAATGGTTCGACGGGTAAAAGCGTATCTAAACAATCTCCACGTGGAAACTGACGAGAAAAAACTGCACGAAATGTCTTTGGAATGTGAAGGTAAGTTGTTTCAACCAATACGTTTTATCATGCAAATTTTTCGTGTACTAGATCTTCCAACTTGAATAATATAGTCCAGAGATTAACATTTTTTCGAATCTAGGAAATGCCACAAGTGGAGGATTCTCGGGACCAGGTAGTCAAAGAGGGAAGAGACACGCGTCCCCTGCGCCGTCTACTACCAGCAGTACGAGTAGTGCTAGTGATGAAAGAAAACCTTTAGCCAAATTTGGTAAGATGATTTTCTTACATTTTATCTAATATTCAAGTCCTAATGCTTGTGATTAATAGCATCTACATGCGTATACAGAGTATCCTAAAAGGTCAATAATTTGGGATTGACTAGATTAGTTGAAAATAGAGTAAGAACTTCTTATACAATTCCTAGTCCAGCCCCCTAAAGGGGGTACTCTAAACATGGTTTTTTCTAAATATTAAAACCTTTGTAGATACAAGTTTAAAATTAAGATATTTTGGTAAACTCTGTAGGCTGAATAGATGGTTTTAAATATGTCGATTTAAAAAAATGTGGCCAGAAATAGGGGATAGTGAGGTAAAAATAGACATAACTTTTTTTTTACTCATTTATACTTTTTAACGCGCTTTTATTAGCTTCACCTGTATGTTTGTTTGTTTGTTTGTTTGTTTGTTTGTTTGTTTGTTTGTACGTAACCGGCTTCTTTGAACCCGATTTTGACCCACTTTAAACGATCAGATTTAATTTAAATTTTGTAGACCTATCAAGAACCGCTGACAATACAATAATCTACACGCAAAAAATTCTCCTGTCAAATTTTGACAGCTGTTAGGTATAAAACGAAGAAGCGATTTTGACGAAACAAATTATGAGGTCGTATAGTATTCGATGCGGAGACTTCGGGAAAAATAAGCAAAAAATTCTCCTGTCAAAATTTGACAGCTGTTAAGTATAAAACGAAGAAGCGATTTTGACGAAACAAATTATGAGGTCGTATAGTATTCGATGCGGAGACTTCGGGAAAAATAAGCAAAAAATTCTCCTGTCAAATTTTGACAGCTGTTAGGTATAAAACGAAGAAGCGATTTTGACGAAACAAATTATGAGGTCGTATAGTATTCGATGCGGAGACTTCGGGAAAAATAAGCAAAAAATTCTCCTGTCAAAATTTGACAGCTGTTAGGTATAAAACGAAGAAGCGATTTTGACGAAACAAATTATGAGGTCGTATAGTATTCGATGCGGAGACTTCGGGAAAAATAAGCAAAAAATTCTCCTGTCAAATTTTGACAGCTGTTAGGTATAAAACGAAGAAGCGATTTTGACGAAACAAATTATGGGGTCGTATAGTATTCGATGCGGAGACTTCGGGAAAAATAGGCAAAAATTCTCAAAATTTAACAGCTGTCAATATTACAAAACGTTAAAAAAAAATGCTATTATGAAAAAACTATAAGGTCGTATATACAGGGTGGTCCTTAAGTAATGGGACACAGAGCAGCAGTAAATTATTCACTTCAAAACATAACGATTTAGGGCAATTTTTATAATCCGAAAATTTATAATAAGACAGATACAGGGTGTCAAAGTTAAAAAAATTATTTCGAGTTTTTTAGATATTTTCAAAATTTTTCGGAGCATTGGGTTAAAATTTGGTGTAGGGGGGTTTTTTGGGGCGGGAAATAACAATCTGGGCTCATTTTTCTTCTATCGGATAGAGGGCGCTACGAGCAGCACTTTTCTTACTTTTGAACTGCAATAACTTGTTGTCACTAGGTATAATAAGACTTATCACTCCTAATTAATAATCTTACGACTTTTTTACGTAAAAAAGGTACTCTTGTCAAATAACGCTAAAGTTGATAGTTTTCAAAATATTTGCTATTTTAATGTAACATGTAAGGTAATACTTCTTATTTTATCCGAACGTAAAACGTATTTTGTAAAAGTTTAACCAAAAAAATCGTTTTCCTCTTGTAAAATATTATAAACAAAAGTTTGAAATTTTGTGTTTTATTTACCCGTCAATTATTCAAAAACAACTTGTATTGAAGAATTCTTTCTGCTGGATCTCAAACAACGGAAAGGTCATTGAGTATTAAAATAGCAAATATTTCGAAAACTATCAACTTTAGCGTTATTTAACAAGAGTACCTTTTTCACGTAAAAAAGTCGTAAGATTATTAATTAGGAGTGATAAGTCTTATTATACCTAGTGACAACAAGTTATTGTAGTTCAAAAGTAAGAAAAGTGCTGCTCGTAGCGCCCTCTACCCGATAGAAGAAAAATGAGCCCAGATTGTTATTTCCCGCCCCAAAAAACCTTCCTACACCAAATTTTAACGCAATGCTCCGAAAACTTTTGAAAATATCTAAAAAACTCGAAATATTTTTTTTAACTTTGACACCCTGTTATAAATTTTCGGATTATAAAAATTGCGCTAAATCGTTATGTTTTGAAGTGAATAATTTACTGCTGCTCTGTGTCCCATTACTTAGGGACCACCCTGTATAAGTATATTGACGGTGGAAAGTTAAAAAAATACGCAAAAAATTCTCTTGTTAAAATTTGACACCTCTCAATATGTCAGAATTATTAGAATAACCGATAGTAATGAAACAAACGTGGGGTCGTTTAGATATTGTCGCTAAGAATAGAGAAAAATTAAAAAAATTCTACCCGTCAAAATAAAATTTTGACAAATTTTTTTTAAAAATTTTGAAAATTTTTGTTATTTGTTCGAGTTTGTATGTATGTTTGTTTGTTGACTTCTTTGAACCCGATTTTGACCCACTTTAAATGGTCAGATTTAATTTAAATTTTGTAGACTTATCAAGAACCGCTGACAATACAATAATCTACTAATCTAGCTCTATCTACTAAAAAAAATTTTTTTTTTTCTTAACAATAACTCAAACTAAAAAATGAAAAATAAATATAGTTTAAAAAAACTAAAAACGACGCTTTGCGTGCACGCTTTGCACCAAAGCGAAAAATAAATATATGTAGTTTAAAATAATTTTTGAAATTCCTAATATAGGCAGAAAATAATAATGAACGATAAACATTAGTATTATTGTGAAAAAAGCGTAGGTCGCTTTGTACTATATTTTTCGTATATCGAGCACCCCTCGCTTTTTTCACAATAATACTAATGTCTATCGTTCATTATTATTTTCTGCCTATATTAAGAATTTGAAGAATTTTTTTAAACTACATATATTTATTTTTCGCTTTTTATCAAAGCGTGGTTTTTAGTTTTTTTAAACTATATTTATTATTTCAAATTAGAAAATCGAAAATCGGACTTTTCGAAAAAATGGTACTATTGGTAAGACATGATAAAAAATTGCTAATTTACCTTATTTACTAGTTAAAATTTTATTGACTTTAATTTGATTTGTTTACTAGTTTAAAGTTTATTTTAAAATGGCTATTCAGCGTAGAAAATTTACCAAAATATCTAAATTTTGAATTTGTATCTACAAAAGTTTCGAAAATATTTATTAATAACTCCATCTTCAGAGTACTGTAGTAGCTTTATAGGAAGTAGACATAGGACACACTTTTATAGGAAGTTCTTACCTTATTTTTAACCAATCTACTTAGTCCCAAATTATTGACCATCCCTTCTGGAATTAAAAAATAGTATTTCATTTTATTCATTTAAATAAATAAATAAATCATTTTCTAATATCTAGATAGTTACTCATTTCGCTACCATTCTTTTTTCTTTAATAATTTGTTTAATAACGTAATCAATTAATAATTGAGTGTTTGGTTTGGGGATATCTTAAATAATAATTAGGAACCAAAGACCTTATAAGCTCTAGCTAGACCCAATATTTACCGATGAAACGATAAATTCTTATTTGTTTGGTCCACTTTTTTGCATATTACACATCCTTGCACTATTATTGTTTCATCCAGCAACGCCGCAATTAATTTAGAATTTCGAATAGTAAGCGATGCATGTTGCCAATGTGCCGGATACGATTACAATAAAAATAATTTTTTAAATTCTCTCATTGACGTTTTGCAAGATAGAATAATTATTCATAAGTTAATGAGTATGAGGGAAATAAGGAAAGAAGAAAAGAACGTAATGATGAGGGATCGGGTAAAAATATAAACAATTGGGTCTCTGGGTACTTTGAAAGGTCTTTGTTAGGGACTTAATGAAATTGAATAAAACTTAGGTTATGACACCATCGTTATAATTTTTCGGGTATTCTTTTTTAATTTGCAAATCCTTTGTGACGGTATTGCATATGGAGGACACATTTTGCTGTCAAAACGCTAGACGGTGTAAAATTAACAAGTTTTTTTATAGTTTACCATTTTTTCTTCTTCTGACGTTCGTTGGTGCCGTTAAAATTTATAACTCGTTCTGTCTTAATAATTACAAACCAAAAGAATCAAATAATAATGGTTTTGAGAATCAAAGCCAGTAGTTTTTTAATACCAATTTTCGCTAGTATTAGTTCAATTTATTAAAATCTTCAATCATGAAAATTGATTAAATGTTTTTTGTTCTTTTTTAAACCCTTGTTGGTGCCGTTAAAGGCCGAAACTCAACTAGCGACAAAATGTCTAATTCACAAACCAACACTCGAGCAATTGTTTCTATTTTGTCTAGTATCTACGGTGTGTCCACGGATAGAGTTTGGAAGAGGACAAACTTTTTTATTAGTACCTGGTATAGAAGAAAGTCATTCTTTATAAAAACGCCTGATTGTGCTGAAGCTACAATTTCAACTATTAGATTTGCGATTACTATACAGGGTTCGTTACAAACAACATTTTTACTTTTTATATATTTTTTTTTTAATTCCTTGATTTCTTAAATGAATTTTGCTAGTGTTGAAACTACAACTTCTACTATTAGATTTGCGATTACTATACGGGTTCATCAGAAACAACATTTTTAGTTTTTTCGATTTCGTTTAAAATAAATTTACGTAAAAGCAAACAGCTATTGTTGCTTTCTTACTTGGAATATGATTTTAAATCTTGCCGAGTAACGATTTAGTTGTAAGACTTGTAAGATAACCATTTTTTATTTTATTTTTTTAAATTGTCTTCGAGCCCTGTTTCCTTCTACCAAACTGAGCCTCACTGATGAGCCGTTAAACGGCGAAACGCGTCTGGGGATGAGTTTGGCGGAAGGAAACAGACAAAACTTTTTTGCATTTTTTATTTGCCTACTTGTGAAGTATTTTTATTATTACATGTCATATTTCTTCAATTCATTCAATCATAAATTATAAAACTTTTATTCAAACCACCGAGTAAGCGCATAGTTCAACTAGACATCTGAATTTCCGATAATAGTTTATTGGTTTTATACACATGTGGCTTCAGATATCCCCATATAAATAAAAGTCGATAATTCTGAGATCGGGACTCCTACGTGCTAACTGATTTGGACCATATAGGTACCTTCCAATCCATTTGTTCTCAAAGCGATGATTTAGCCAATCATCAAAAGGAATCGAAAAAAAAATCCTAAAAACAAAAACTGTTGTTTCTGACGAACCCTGTATAGTAATCACAAATCTGATATTCGAAATTGTAGTTTCAGCACAAACACGTTTTTATAAAGAATGACTTTTTCTTCTATACCTACTAATAAAAGTTTTTCCTCTTCCAAACTTTATCCGTGGACACACTTTATGTACAATTTAATAAAATATTCACAATTACGAATCGAAACCAGGTTCAGCCTCCCCTCAAGCCGTTAGAAAGCTACTGGCGTTGTCTGAACCAGCAAAAGCCAGGCCCCACCAGCCTAGGCAGCCCCCTACGCACGGTATGCCTATTAACCAACCTAGTCCTGCGGTTCGGAGAGCCCCTAGTGCCACAGGTAACTAACATATTAAACCATTTTACATTTATTAACTGCAATAATTGGATGTTTAATGTTAATGCAAACATTGATTCATATTCTCGTCAAGATAAAGTTTATTTATTTTATGAAGACCATACGTATAATAATGTTAATAATTATATTTTTTAGGTAGTTACTCAAGTTACGGCTCCCACAGCTCGAGCAGTTCTGGGGCGGGGGGACGGGCGATGCACGAAAGATCTCATTCTGACACCCCGACGCCGCTGCCCTCGGTAGCGCTGTCTGCAGAAAGTAGTAGCGTGACGTCGCTCAGCAACTTGCCATTAAGAAAAACTGTCACATCAGGTAAGGGAAAATACTCGATTAAAAATAAATCTGATACAAAATCATATTTACTCTTCAGAACTGAACGAGAAACCAAGTATGTCCACCTTCTTTATGAACATGGACACACAGGGTTCATGTATTTAACGGGTACAGGAACCGAAAATGAGTACAATCACCATACAATCTTATAGCTATACTGTACAACCAAATACCATGCGAGCACAAATTATTTGCATCAAAAAGGGGTTGGATTAAAAAACGTAGGGCTTCGTTTAGATCACAATGATATGGGGACGATATATTATCTAACCAAATCTAGGTTAAAATTTTGTTAAATTCATATTATGACATGATATGCCTAACTAATGAGTAATAAAATAAGTAGACAAATACAAATTTATTTTTGTTGTTTACAAAATTAACAAAGTTAGAATATACAGAAAGAAAAATAATTACAGAAATTGCTGAAATTGGCCACCGCCATGCTCCAAGCATAAGTTCACACGTCTCTTCATATTGGCGTATTTTGCATTATTTCACGAACGTTTGCAACAAGTTCTTCTGTTCTTACAGATGGTCTTCCTGCTCCTTTTCTGTGTTGTATAGAAGCTGTTTCCCTAAACACAGCCACGGTTCATTTCAGGCAATGATAAAAATCCCCAGCGATAAAAGCAACGTTAGGAAAATGTTCGTGAAAATCGTCCATGCACAAACCCGGATTGTATTGCCACTCACCATTTACTCTAACCCCGTTTCGAAAATACGCTTCAACCATGAATGTTTTGTGCAGTTCCGTAAAGCCCATTGTGTGAGTTGTTCAAGAAATTGGAAAAATTAGCGATGAATCAAATTACTTGTAACGGCTGTTAAAGATGACGGAATAACTGATTGATTGTTAATTCAGGTAGTTACTGACACCCAACAGGTATTAAGCTCTACGGCTAAGCATTACGTCGTTAGATGCAAGGCAATTTTTGATGCAAATAATTTTTGCTCGCACGGTATTTAATAAATAAATAAAATGTATGTTCTAATTTCCAAGCTATACGCCGTTTTGAACCTTATATTTGCTCTTCTGAGAAGTGTTAAATTATTTCGCTTTCTGTTCCTGTACCATTCATACAAAATTATGATATTTTTGCATTTTACTTGTCTTGGTATCACTAGGCATGTTTACAAAAATGTATTCAGTATCAGTGGACAGATAAACTGATGTCATAATTAAATTTTGTTCGTTTGTGCTGCATGAAACTAAACCCATATTTAGTATTTCGTATGACATAGAGAACTGAAATTTGGTTGTTAGGACAATTTTATTCGTCACAAACGAACAAACCTAATATGGATGTACTTGTATTGTTAAATTGCTCCCTTAGTAAACAAAACGTATGATACTCTACGTAAACTCTTTCCCCCTCTCTATCTCTCTCTCTGTTGCACTCTATGGTGGCATGTTTCTTTTCTACGCAGGTTCGGTCACTTCTTCCGATTCAGGGCATAGCACCATTAGTCAGGTGACCACGGGTTCCACCGGTGATTGTCACCCGTATCAAGCACGATGTCCGAGTCCGTCGAGACATTCGACAGTGTTGCCCGCAGGTATGTATTGTCTGTCTTTGTTGTACATAAATAAATCCCTACTCTTTTATCTTCTAGATACATATGGGTAGTAGTGATTTAGTTTTGGCGTTTTGACTTAGCAAATTCTTATTGTTTAAGATGTTTGTTAGGCGTTTACGTCTAACAAGGGTATTAGCAAACACTGTGTATTAAAGAAAGCATTGAATATCAAACTATAAGAAGGCCATATAAGCAGATTTCCTAAATCTGCTACGTTAAATTCATAGATGGCACAATGAATCACCAACAATAAAGCGTGATGATGCAGCCACTAACGACGAGCCTTTTCACTGCTAAATTAAAACATTGTTGCCGCCTGTCTGTTTGACTTGCTGCATGATCCTCTCCCCACTACCATAACCATACCGTCACGCGCATCGCGGTGCCTGGATTGCCTTGCACTGGCATAATATATCGTCGGCTTAGTGCAAAAATTCATTAAGTCGAAATTGACAGTTTTGAGTGAAACCCAGTTTTAAGAAATAGCGGAGTTTAAAGTGATTTATTAAAAAACTGTGCAATAATTTATGCCTACGAAGTTGTATGCACAATTCATTAAGTGACTTAGTGAGTTTTCGACCCAACTACAAATAGCTAAAATGACATTTATGAAAACATATTGACTGCCATGATGTTTTCTATTTCTAACAGAATTAAATGACGACTCTCACTATTCAATACATACCTATGCTACAACGTATATGATGGGTAAAATATGAATGATGTGTGGTTTGTATAACTTGGTTTTTATTTGCAATTATTACTACTGTTTAAAATGGTTAAAATAAGTAGGTTTTACTTTCTTACTTAAGAAACATCCAGTTTGTACGTATCTTGCTATTTTTCGACGAATAAAAACCTATTTTAGTTATTCTTGCTGTCGCTTTTTATCTACTTTTATTTGTGTAACATTTAACACCTAATGCAACGGTAAAATCAATATAAAAATCGGTCCAATTACCCCGGAGTAATCAGCCTACATATTATTATCAAAAACATACATTCGGCTGGAATTGAGAACCTCCTGTTTTATTGTCTGTTAAACATGCCTAACTCCTTAAAAATTCCAATAAAATACGATATGCGGCAACACCACGACATTACATCAGTGAATTTGAGACATCTGTTGCCGAGGCGCTGCATTTATAACTGTAGATTTACGATCAACTCCACATTGGCGGCCAAACCGTCTCCAATACAGTCTAAAATGGGTTGTCAAGTTTTCTCGAAGATCCGCTATTCTTATAGTTTGATATTCAATGAAGAAAGTAAAGAATAATTTGAAGATAGAGTTCAAGCCGGTTGTATATGAACAATTTCATGATAACTTTACTGCAGGATTGCTAATACCTTTGAATTTAAAAGGACCTTGTAAGATATTATTATGGTTTATTTAATTAGTGCAAATATGTAAACTCAAAGCACAGTATCAGAAGTCGGAAAGTTTTTCATATAGAAAAATGTAAAATACAAAATATTTCAACTTAAATTTGAACCAACTCTTTTTTGTCGGCCCCCTCATATGTATTTTATTGGGTGTAACTGTTTTTGTTATTGTGATGATGTTGTGATGACGTGTGGTGTGCTTCCCGTGAATACCGTGTATATAAGTGTTACATAGTGTTTGTTGTTTGTCAATGGTGATTAGGCTGGTGCCCTACGCGAACCGGTGCTATTCCGCCTTGCCCCCATGCTGTGGCCGTCTTGCCTCCCTTACCTCATGCTTTGCGCAATGGTAAGTGTTTGACTGGTAGAGGACGTTGACCTTTTTGTTTTTCCTTCTATGCTTTTCATCTAGTAGCTTTTAGAAAGTACCACTTACACTTTCTCATGCGTGTAGTGTTAACCAAAAAGGACAGACATCTTTTTTTAATAGCCTTATTTATAGCTTTCATAAATTAATAATAATGAATAGACTTGTTACATATCAAAGTTTTACAACTGGTATTATTCTTGGGTTTATATGTATATACACATTTTGCTATTTGTAAGGCTGTTCATGATATTATACTGTTTTCCATAAATGATATAAAACTTTACTTATCAAATCATGACTTCAAGACGTTGACATCTGTTTGTTTATTAATTTAATACGAGAAATGAAAGCTAGTAGTAAACGAGTGGTATTTTTAGTAAGAAAACATTAACTATTACTGGTCTTAGAAAAATGATTTATTTCTATTTAGATACAGGGGTCACCTCTGTTTTTGGTTCATATACGAATATAAATTATTTTAATTAATTAATATATGTACAGGGTGTCCCAAATTCGAGCCTCATCATGGGGATCTCGGAAACTATAAGAGATACAGCATCGGTCAAAGTGTGGCAAAGTTGCGCAATTTCGTACTGAGTAATATCGCAAAAAAATATCTGAGCTATCTTTTTTAGTTTTTGAAATTTTTGCAAAAAACTAAAATTTTGAGTTTTTGTTTTTTTAAATTGCTCGACTTATTTTATCCGCTACAGAAAAACAAGCACAACATTGTTAAGGCAACTTTTTACGCTCCATATTGCGACATTTTTAGAATTTCGTTACAACGTTTCGTTTTTGTGGAACTATTATCAACTTTAACTTTTTAAATACGGATCTGCATTTTTTATTTTATTTTTTGATATCCATTTAAGCCCTGAATTCAACCATGTACCACACTTAATTATATTTAGACGTTTTGATGACATTATTACATCTTCAGGAATGTGATAATTGTTTTTAAATACGACCCTGTTGTTAGTTAGTTAATCTTTTTACCACATACAACATGTAAATGGATCCAGAATTTTATACAAATAATTTACTATATTTATGTTTTTATATAAATTGTAAAAAAGTAAAAATAAAACCAAACAACACAAAGGTGGCTATAACAAGAACTTTTACTTGATTGTTTGGCTTAATTATTTTGACAACTGCAGCCACCATTTATACTGAATATTATAAATAATAATATCGTTACAACGTTTCGTTTTTGTGGAACAATTATCAACTTTAATTTTTTAAATACGGACCTGCATTTTTTATTTTATTTTTTGATAGCCCTTTAAGCCCTGAAATCAACCATGTACCACACTTAATTATATTTAGACGTTTTGATGTCATTATTACATCTTCAGGAATGTGATAATTATTTTTAAATACATCCCTGGTGTTAGTTGTTAGATTGAAATATCGTTTAGCGGGATTTTGGTGGGTTACAGAATCTAAAATATTTTGTTGTTCTTCCGGCTCCATTCGTGTACCATATTTGACTCTATGGTTATTAAAACTACCATACTGGGCTAAATTAGTATCAAGCGTAGCAAAATAACTATAATGAGGCTGCAAGCGTTCAGGATAGTCCTGTAAATAACGGTCCCAAGAAATTTGTGAATTCCTATTGAAAGAATAATAAACTAGTAACATGTCGCGCTTTTCTAAAGCAGAAAACATAATTTTGCTAAAATATTCAGTATAAATGGTGACTGCAGTTGTCAAGATAATTAAGCCAAACAATCAAGTAAAAGTTCTTGTCATAGCCACCTTTGTTTTGTTTGGTTTTATTTTTACTTTGTTACAATTTATATAAAAACATAAATAAAGTAAATTATTTGTATAAAATTCTGGATCCATTTACATGTTGTATGTGGTAAAAAGATTAACTAACCAACAACAGGGCCGTATTTAAAAATAATTATCACATTCCTGAAGATGTAATAATGACATCAAAACGTCTAAATATAATTAAGTGTGGTACATGGTTGAATTCAGGGCTTAAAGGGCTATCAAAAAATAAAATAAAAAATGCAGGTCCGTATTTAAAAAAAATAAAGTTGATAATAGTTCCACAAAAACGAAACGTTGTAACGAAATTCTAAAAATGTCGCAATATGGAGCGTAAAAAGTTGCCTTAACAATGTTCTGCTTGTTTTTCTGTAGCGGATAAAATAAGTCGAGCAATTTAAAAAAACAAAAACTCAAAATTTTAGTTTTTTGCAAAAATTTCAAAAACTAAAAAAGATAGCCGAGATATTTTTTTGCGATATTGCTCAGTACGAAATTGCGCAACTTTGCCACAATTTGACCGATGCTGTATCTCTTATAGTTTCCGAGATCCCCATGATGAGGCTCGAATTTGGGACACCCTGTACGTACAGTTGTATTCATAAAAAAAGCGTGCAAGAATTAGAATGAGAGGTAAGTTTTGTCATATTTGCGTAAAACCGGCTTGTCTAAATGATTGTTTATTGGAGGTTATCACACGTCATAGATTATCAAAAATGCAAAGCATTGGCGCCGGTGTAATTAATTTTAAAACTGCACGGTGGTAACGTTTGATAAACTTTGACAGAACATAAAAATGCCTCGTCAGTTGTCTGAAGCTGAAAAGGCTCAAATTGTATCAAGATTCGAAGAAGGATGGTCAATCCGTGCTGTAGCGCAGTTGTATAATAGCAATAAAAAACTATATTGAAAATTAAGCAACGCTGGGAACAAGAAGAATCGCTAAAGAGGAAAATTGGTTCAGGTCGTCCCAAACGTTCCCACCCTGAACAGGATGCTCCTTTTTTGGGATATTTAAGAAATAATCCATTTGCAACTGCAAGGGATGCTGTTATTGATACAGCATTTCCTGCCTCCCAACCTACTTTTAATTATATATCGCAATCCTCAATTTTGGAACAGGGTCATTTTTACTGATGAAAAGACGTTCCAGTCGACTTATAACGGACAAATTCGTGTGTACCGTCCAAACAATACCAGGTTTGAAGAGCGATATACTAACCCCCTCACTTCTACATATGGGCGTTTCTCTGTAAATGTATGGGGCTGGATAAGTGTTCATGGACCTGGTGTTTGCTGGCGAATATAGGGAAGATTTAATGCCGGAAATTACATTAACATTTTAGAAAACATATTGTTACCATCTGCTGAGCAAATATACGTTCATATTTCAACAAGATAATTGTCCAGTCTACACTTCCAATGCTGTAACCCACTGATTTCAAACCCATAATGGGGGTGTGCTGCCTTGGGTCGCTTATAGTCCCGATATCAATCCAATTGAAAATATTTGGGGTATAATCGTAAAAAAAATATGTAATCGAAATTTTAGGCCACAAAATTCAAAAGATTTATGGGAAATAATACATGCGTGCTGGGAAGGGCTTGATCCAAATATTGTATCAAATCTAATTCAGTCAATTCCGAATAGACTGGCTCAAGTAATAGAAAAACAGGGATATATGACCAAATATTAGATTTTCTTTATTCTTGTTAAACGTTTTTTGTTTCTATTGTAATTTTTATAAAACTATTAAGATATATTATAAAATAAAAAAAATAATTTTTGTTATTCTATTCAACTAACGCCCAACGCCAATGCTTTGCATTTTTAATAACCTTTAACATGCGATAAGCCGGTTTTACGCAAATATGGTTAAGGTTTCCTTTCATTCTAATTCGTGCACGCTTTGTTTTATGAATACACTGTACCATTTAAACTGGTCTGTTAAAATTTCTAGAAAAGAGTACAATTTAAGAACCCAGGCGTTGTTTTTTTAGCCGCAAATAGTGTTGGTGATTGAAAAATTAAAAGATTTTTATGGAAAATGTTTAACGATATTCACCCCTCTTCGCTTGGGAATGGTTGGCTTTTCCTTACTGCTTTTTTGCTTTACACCAGGCGTGCATGCTTTAGCAATTATTTAAACATGTAGTATACCTTTAATTGTAACTATTTCTATATATAAATGTATGCACCTATTTAAATGTACAAAGAACAGACGCTGTAGCTTAACAAATAATGTCTATTTTATTCCAGTCAGTTCGATATCGAACGAGATGGAAACGTCTAGTTAGTACGAAAATTGTCACTCAAACTAGTATAATATAAAATACAGGTATGGAAATGCGTTGTCTGCCATATCCTAGCAATAAGTTAAGAGAGTAAAAATATTAGGTATCGCAAAGCAAGCAGAAGTAGGTGGATTAGGTTTCCCCCCACTTCATCGTATTGCATCTCGCTGATCGTTCTCCCGGCGTCACGCCTCCGGTTTCGATTGCATTTTAGTACTAATTACGCTGTAAGAGGAAGATATACTGTGTTGGACGCCGTCTGAAACAAATAAACGTTATATTCTGTTGTAAAATAATGAACATTCTGTACGAAACGTACGAAAGAACGAATATTTATTAATTCTGTTTGATTTGTGATACTTATGGGCCGACAACGCATTTCCGTACCTGTATATAAATCTATGGCAACATTGCATTGTTGCAATTCAAGAAAATTATTATACTCTGTTTCTTAAAGCCTGACAGCACAGCTGAGGGTCATGAGTCGTAAAACCTCAATAAACCATAAGCGTAACAATAACAGGTACCTGTTCTTAAGTAATTAAATTATCTATTATTGCATAGGTATACAGGTAGGTGGCTTACGTCAAAGAATATTTCCAACTTCAAGTGAGGTAGTTTAGTTTTATTTTTAACGTGTTATAAATAAATAGTGCAAGTAAATAAGTCACGTTTTAAAAAATGTGTAATCGACGAAATGGCTAAAAAACGTGGTATCATTTTACTTAGACTGCCGCCCTACCAATGTGAATTAAATCCAATTAGGTTAATATGGGCACAAATGTATGTAGCAAGGAATAACACTACTGACTACATTTAAAATAAAATATGTCCCGGGTGTTCCACCTAAGGAGGTAATCGGCTATATCTCAGAAAGTAATAACACTAGGACTTTGGGAAAAATATATATCGATAAAAGCGGCCAAGAGAAATTGCTGGAAATTAATTTCAAGTTCGAAAAATGACCGCTAGGGGGCGTAAGAGATCTTTCAAAATAGAAATGGCGATTTTCTGTTAATTTTTCTTAATAAAAATATGTTAAAAATATAAGCATTGTATTCTTCATAAAATTATGCAACTTTATGTTAGGAATCTTTTTTTCTATTTTCAATAATAAAGTGGTGGGAGAAGGTCAAACCTTTTTTCTTTCAAACGCTCATATCTCTGCTTTGGATAAACCAATTTTATTCAACTTGGTCTTGAAAAAAAGCCATTCTTTTCCTCTACACGTAGATCTATTAACTATACCATATTAATTCTGATGGTGGCCACTAGATGGCGTTTTTCCGTAATTCCTCAATGAATAAGGATTTTCTCAAAAAAATCAAATGTTATGATATGACTTTTTCATCATATTTTATTTTAGGCGTATAAAGGCTATTAAATAGTGAAATAAAAAATCTAGGTCCGTATTGAAAATAAAAAAGTTGATGATGGTCGCTCGAATCCGAAACGTCGGATTAAAAAACTAACCCCATCAGCTTGTAGAGGAGGAAAAGTTACTATAAGGAACTGAAAACCGCAACGTGTTCTTAGCTGTCAGGCAGTAGGAAACAAACTATAACTATTATTTCCGACCTTTTAGATTTTACTCAACACATTTAATATTTAAACGTTTCGGTCTCCATCATCTTTTTGTATAAATACGGTAACTTTTGCATTAAGTTTTTCTAACACATCAATTTCTTTAAAATAATATTTTAACAATTTAGATAAGTCTCCATCTATTTTGTTTTTACCGCTGTGCTTTATTTCTAGGTGCCAATAGAAGACAGCCCCCTTCATACAGTGTTGCCGCTCATATGGCCCGACTACACAGGCTCGGCCGAGCGCACTCGCACGAGGGGGTAACTCAGGGTTACCATTATCATACCGATCCTGACACTGATCAAGGTTGGTATTTTTTAAATTCATTTTTGTCACTGCGTTTACAAACAAAGGTTTAAAACAAATACCCTTTTGGGGTAAGCTGAATGTTCTAGCTTTTTTATGGCGACTGAAATCGCTTTAAATATTAAATCCATTTTGTGAATCAAATTGGTAAATTCTAAAATATAAAATGATGTTTTTCGGGCACTAACTATACGTTTCCATTCTTTGCGCCGATTGTTTTAATCTTAGCTTGATATTTCTTATTGTCATTTTATTTTTTCTCTAGGTGACGATGAACTGACGGACTCTTCAATAGAATCTGACACTGTCATTATCATGGTCTAACTACATAAACCCATATACTTGACAACATACTTCACAATTTCGACTTTAAAACTTCGTTTGTCATACTTAAACAAAAAACAACCTTTTGCCGATTTTATTAATGAGTTAAAATAACGTTGACAACGACTGACCTGGACTATAGAAGCGTAAGTAACTAGTATAACAGAAACGTCAACCTACTAACAACTAGCGTCAGTCTTGTATAGGGTGATTTATATATACGTGAACAAGACTTAGGAATTGCCTAATAATGAATATTTTATTGTAACATAATGGTAGGAAAAAACACTTGCCTATATGTATTTTTTCTTTTTTTCCAGATGACGAAGAAACTCAAGTTTCAGCTGTCTAATTACCTTCTCCCCCAGTGAAACTCAAGCCAATATAGCTATATTTACCCAAACTGTGAGGTCATTTTTCGCGCCTGTATTTTGACGTATATAGAATACTTAATTGACGTATATCTATCTTTAAGGGTACCGAGGTCAATATTAAATTTGATTCATTCACAACGCATATATAGTATATTGATACAAGATGTATTTTTGTTGAATGTGAAAATGGTCAAAACAACTTTTAAATTAGCTTTGTTTTTTTAACAATTCTAGCTGCATCAGAATAAAATGGTGCAGAAGGAGAACATATTTCAGTATTTTACTGTATGTTTGACAACATTAATTTAATATTCATCTCTGTCACAAGTACCTGACTACAAAATATGTTTCTTTGTCATAGATCTTTTTAGGTAGAATATTATTTATACATATATGGTAAATATTTTATTGCCTTTTAAATACCCTGTATATATTATACTTTATTTATAAGAGACTTTTTAGATAATTTGTATTTTTGCGTTGCCTTCGAATCAGTATTTTTCTTTCAAAGAATTTTCAAGTACTAAGATTGGAACAGGATACATATCTTTTCATAAAGTAAAATTAGACAGTGACAGAATGTGAGACGATTATGTAGAGGTAATTTTTGAAAACTTAAACATTTCTTTTGTGACTTTAGATTTTTATACAGTATTAAATTAAAGTCTTTGATATTATTATATTAAACTAGATTCTGACTTTACAAAAAAACTAAGTTTCTAATATTTATGACTTGCTGAAGGCATATTATAGGCAAGTATCAAGTATCCCCAATTGTTTTAATTTGAAAAAGTGTTATTTTGTGTCGCAAATAAGAATACATTTTCCTAAATAGGGTTTCCATATTTATTTTTTTCAGAATCTAAACAAATATAATGTTATGGTACCTAGATCAACGTTTTTATTACATTTTTTGTATTTAAAAGTCTATTAATATTATCATTGTGCTATTTTTGTACTGGTCAACAAGAAATTTTAGAAGCTAGTAGATATTGTAACTGTTCGCTGGCAAGTTCTTAAATTCATCTATTAATTGGTACCTACTCATTTCTCTTATCCCTGTCAAATATGTCTATGAACGTATGTCTATAAAGTTTTATTAAGGTAAAAAACAATATAAGAAAGAACCTCTTACATCATACCGGTATGGTAACTATAAAACCATAATGTTCCACCGGAATTATGAATCTTACAAGAATCAGGTTTTATAAAAACACCTTTTGGGGTTCTGAAGCGTCATACGTAGTACAATAAGCGCTCATGCGCAGTATTGAAGTGGTTTTTAAAACCAGTTTGTTGTGACAAATGTTTTAAGACTTTTTAAAATTTATTAAACCAAGAATTGTATAAATAACTTCAACATACAGAGTAGTTTGTACTGGCTAGTGAAATGGCCTTAAATACATCCTCTCTTATAAAACTTACAAATATTCCTCGACTCAATTCATGATGCATTTAAGAACTCTGTATTTTATTCGTATAAATCCATTCCATGTATATAATGTTGTGTGTTACATATCTTACTTCTTGTTGAATGTGATTCTTCCAGTTTTTAAATGTAAGTCAATATAACAGGAATGTTCGAAAATGCATTTATTTGTAACTTTTAAAATAGGAATTTCTGATTTTTCGTTATGACAATTTAATTCCAAAAATGTCCTTAAAATATCTTACGTTAAGATATTCAGGGTGTCCGAAAATACGTATACATCGTTTAATTCGATGACATGACAACGGGACGGTCAAAATAAGTCGATTCAAGCCAACCAAGTTAGATTCGAAATTGCTTCGTTTATCCGGAAGATTTTTTGTTTTTCCCAAATTTCTAGAAAACTTGCCAATTAACTAAGTTGGCTTAAATAGACCCAGTTACACTTCCTTGTATGTCATGAAACGTACCTACACGTATTTTCGGTTGAAAATATCAGTTCAATTGAACGGACTTTGATGTTGAACATATTTATATTCCAAAATCCCTAATCCAATAAAATAAAACCACAAAATTTTTACATTTCTGCATGCAAAACAAGAATGTTCACAAGAATAATTAGGTTCCATCATCCAGGGTCCTAATAATAACTTAAAGTAAATATTTTAAGTATCCTGAAGCAAACAGATGTAGGTATCTTTGCAGGTTTTCCCTCACTCCATCATATATGGTATTTATTTTACAACAGAATATAACTTTTATCTCTTTTAAACGGCAAAGAAATGTACCGATAAACAAAAAAACATACCTTGAGTGTGTAATATGTATGGCATCTGTGTCCAACATAGTACATATCTCATTCAACTGCGTAAATGTCACTAAAATTTAAAATTCAGTCTAAGAGGACAGGGAGGTGTGATACCAGGAGAACAATCAGCGAGATACGATACGATGGAGTGGGGAAAAACATGTTCTACCTATTGATAATTAATATTTTTAGTCGTCTAACTTACTACTAGGATATGGACCATCGTCAAATATTTCACTTTTTCTGTACGTCAGAAATCAAAAATTTTGTGTTAGTTTGACTCTAACTGTGACTAATATTTTTCCGATATACTTGTGACTGATAAACGTGTTTAGAATAGTTATTAAGCAACATACCGGGTGTTTCTCAAAAGACATTCACCACTATAAGTTTTTTATATATTTTAAAAAGAAATTTTGAGATTATGCATAAGATATGAGTCTGCATTTATTGGCATAATTTTCAATGTGTTAGCAATTCCGGTTTGACCGGAAGTGACCTTGACTTTGGTATTTTAAATGGGACATCTTGTATATTTTTACCTATTGGGATTCAGCATAACATTCTGAGTAAAATGACACCGCACTTGTTTGTAGCAATCTAAATTGAAAATAAAAAATAAACATGAAAATGTTATAACACGTCAAAAATTACAAGTGAGGTGTCATTTCACTGATAATGTTATGCTGAGTCCAAAGAAGTAAAAATATCCAAGATGTCCCATTTAAAATATCAAAGTCAAGGTAACTTCCGATCAAACCGGAAGTGCCAACAAATTGAAAATTACGCCAATAAATGCCGACTTATCTCTTATGCATAATCTCAAAATTTCATTTTAATATCTATAAACTTAAAAAAGTTATAGGGGTGAACGTCTTTTGAGCAACACCCGGTATACCATGTGTGATTTTTTTCTTTATTTTTTGTCATTGTCTCGGATAACCTGCAGTGATATTTGTTTAGATAATAATATTATGTTATTTCGTCTGTGGGTTTTCCACCAGAAGTCCTTATTTTCACGGTAATAAAATATCAAACATCCCAAATAGTATCTTACAGGACTGACAAATTAAAACATATAACTGTTAACTATCCAATAAAACGGTTTGTTGATAGAACTATTGTTATGTTATTGCCGTCAACAATAGGATTCTTAGTGCCATCAGGTATGGAAATGCGTTTTCCGCCTATAGGTAGATTATGTCTCTACCACTCCATCATAAGTAAGTGAAACATAATCTACTATTTGTATGCTTGAACAACGCATTTCCACACCTGTATATTATTTGTTTTATTGACATAAAACCGCGAATATTATTAATAGGAGGAAAACTATGCTAAGCGCAGTGTATTCAGGAGTGTCGAAGCAATGGCAATGATTATGACACGTATATATTTTTAAGTCTCGGGCCGGGTCCTTCAATTTCCTGTTAATTTACCCATCATCCATGTGACATAAACTGTCAAAATGGACATAGAGTGACTGGTGGACCGAATAAGGAGAACTAGAGGGTAGGAGGCCGATCGACAATGGCAGCATTTTTAAATTCTGTCCCGGTTTTTTGGTTAGTTCGCTATTGGCCGTTAGATGGCTCTCGCGTCCGAAGTGGGCTGATGTTGTCGTCTTCTTCTTCTTCGTTTTTAATATGGAAAACTAGATCCTCCATAGTTTTTAAATTTTACTTTTGACAATTGACATTTTATTTTTTGAAATAACAAATAACGTTTGAAGGCAAGACAAGACAAATAACGTTGTATTGTAATTAATTTCCATATTTATAATGAATAATGGTACAATTTATAAAAGTAGAGTTTGCTTTGTGTCGGAGTGTAAGACAGGATCTTCTTCAGAGATGAAACGCAGCCAAATAAGTCTCTTTCTAGCTCCAAAGGTAAAACCCTCTAGCTAGAATGTTCCTGTATTTTAAAAACGAAGCATCGTTGGAACTTTATACAGGCCGAGTTTACTAATAAGTATAAAAAAGTAAGTGTAAATTCATATAAAACTCCTTATTTGTTCCTTAAAGAACTAATTTAAATAAAAATAGTTATCGCGTCCATAAGAAACCATTTATTTGAGCCCACTTCGAACACGAGCGCCATCTTATGGCAACTCGTAAAGCTGAATTACCGATGCTAATTAGGGACCGAATCCAACGCATTGCGATCGGCCTCCTACCTCAAGTCCTCCATAGGACCGAATAAATAACTACTTAATTCATCTCGAACACGCGTCTAAACAAATCCACGCCGCCAGTGCGGATCAAGCTACCCCGATCTGATAGATGTACATCGAGTGCGGTATGCGCGCTTGTCTTCCTAAAACCGCATGCCCACTGGTCACGCGTTGATCATGTTTCGGACATTTGTTTACAATATCTTTTCTTTGGGATGAATTTAGTATAGGCTATTTCATCTACCCAATTAGTAATTTGACAGGACACTTTAAAACCAGACCTAAATTAATTAAGATAGTTGAGTTGCAATCTTCTAGGTTAATGTGATTGAACTAGTCTCGCTCATTTTTAGGGTCCACGAGAAAAATGCTTTTTTTTTAAACTGGCTGGAAAATTTGTACTTTACAGCCGATTTTTAGACCGGAAAGTAGCATTTTCTCGCCCTAGGCCGGAAAACGGAAAGCGCTTTTTTTTTAGGCTTTGGAAAATACAAATTCCAATCGGCAAAGTATCACTTTGCCTAGGCAGGAAAGTGAAAGTTTTACTGCCTAGGCAGCAATCTACTACTTTGCTGCCTAGTTAAACAAAATAATAATGTTCATAATTTGGTCAATTATCAATCAATGCTTGCAAGCATCTTTTATTATATTTTTCGAAACCTTAACCCATTGGTATAGACTATAGAGCATAAATAGCTATCCAGTGCTAACTAAAATTTGATTTGAAAAAAAGCGCTATATCTCTTTATATTACGGAAAACTCTTCAAATAGGTCTACACTTTTTATCTGATTGACATGGAAACATTTTATATACTTTTTTTTTGAGGAAAAGCATTTTTGTGATGGACCCATTCTCAAATGATATTATGTAATATTTTTTTAAGAATTATGTAAAATATGTACAAATTTATTTTCACTCATATTAAATGGCTATACCTACCTATAGAGATGTCATTTTATTATGCAAGTTATAATTTTAAATAAATTCTTATAGATATTATGGTGTTTGTCTTTATTTCAATTGGTGACCCCCTTACCCCTTTTATTAGTTAATAATACAGTAGGCAGGGACGTAGCTGGGATAGCAATAAATTTATGACATATTATAAGCTTTTACAATAAATAACTCGTTTAGAAATGTAATTTACGCCCCAAAACGTAATTCCTAGAATATTAAATATTTTGGGCTAATCTTTGCGTACCTTTCAAGAAAAATAAATGCTTTACAGACACACAAAGTCCAACACAAAGTAATGGCAAAATACTGAAAATGCATAGAAATATTCCTAAAAAACCAAACTGTCATTTAAACTTCATATATCAAAATCGAAATGTGACGGATCTGCGAGTTTCCGAATGAAAGAATAATAGACGGGATAGAAAGAGATACGACGGTGCAAAGGCATAAGAAAACGATATCTACGCGGCGGCATTTTACCTGAGGTGCAGCACATATTTCACCTGCTAATGCTTTTCCAGGTAAAAGGATTAGATAAGGAGTATGTGTCGTGGACATGTAAATATATGGCCATCCGTAGCAGGTAATAAGAGTTTAAAAATTCACAGATCTTGCATCTTACGCAAGTATCATAGGCGTATTGAAAATACCTGCCACATACAGTGGCGAGAAGGAAACCATTATGTCACAGCACAGATTACTCCTATCTGAGTATGTAACGTGCCGCTATCACGCGTTATTATGAGGGCATGGATGCTCCGATTTAGTTTGAAATAATAATTAAATTATTATACTTAGAAATGTGTAAATTTGACTGTTTTGTTAAAATAAAAAATATAGGATAATCTGTATATTAGTACATATTGAAAAGAGCTCAAAACCACCTTTTCAAAAATAGCGACAAAATTATTTCTTTAGCTATACACAGCCATTTACCTGCTGGTCCTTGTACTGTTTTTTCATGAAATGTCTAAATCTAAAGTCGGCTATGAAATGTTTTGGATTGGTATATCCATTTTCCCCCGACATTCTGTATAATACGCCAAGGGGCCGCGATATTTCGCTTTGTTTCAGCGACATTCACTGTTTATTTTTTTCAATTTTATCGAAATTGAAACAATCAAAAATGCGGTTACCATGATATCGACAAATATGGACACCTGAAAATTTTAAAACTTACGAAAACGTTATCTGATATCAATGAAATTTAGACGAATAAAATCTATTTGCACTGTCGTAGATTAAATTTTGAATGATACACGTTCGATATGAACTTTGTTAATGAAACTTGTGCAATTAAACAACTCGGCTGACGCCTCGTGGTTTAACGTTGCACACGTTTCATTATAGTGTTCATCGAACTAGTATCATTAATAACTATCTACTAACTGTTCTCTCTCCCGGCCATATTATCTTAATATAAACAAATATAATAATAAATGCCGAAACCCAAAACAAAACAATATTAATACTCAGCAGATGATGTCATCGATCCTATGCTGCTCGGATGTTTGTTTAGACTTCACCGCCGTGTTATTTATGTGCATGTCGCGTTCATTTTTCATGAAATAGACCCGTATATACGCACCCAGTAGTATTTTCAATACTAAAAAATCCATAAAACATCAAATTTTTCACTTAGGTATACAAAAATAGCAATCGACGAGATTCCGACTCTCCGGGAAATCTTATTTTTACACGCACATGAAATATTACGTAGCTTTGCGTGGGTGGCACCGGCACGTGTTAACAAAGGACCATTAATGTTCGGTCGTTGGGAACACATGTGTAACTTTGTAGACGTGTAAACAGAAAGATGTTAAAAATAACATCGTTTGTTGATTTTACCAAGCCGCGTACAATTTCTTGTAGTTTAGTCCCGTTCAAGATGTTTTAGAATATTTTTGTTACGTGTAGCAGAGGATGAGGAGGGGGGTCTGAAGTTGTGGAGAGGCAGACCAGCCAATAGTCGGAGAGCTAGTAACATCCGTTTCATGAAGTATTATTTTATTTAAATTAGACGGGAATTTCAAAAATAATTTTTTTTTAAAGAAAAAGCAGTGGCGCACCATTTTTTTCTTCAAAAATATTAAATGCAAGCCCCGCACGGACGCCACTGCTAAAATTTTAAAAAATTATTTGACACCAAAAATGCCTTTTAATGCTCAAAAGACGTGTACCAAATTTCATAAAAATATCTAGAGTGGTTTGAAAATGGCAATGAAAAAAAATGTTTTAATTAAAATGTTAACACCCTGTATCTCCCCAAAAGGTGTCTGCCTTTTTGTTATTATTTTTTATTATTATGTAATTAAGACCCTGTTAAAATGTCAGCGTGAATCAAACACTTCATTTTGTATTTTTAAAAAAACAACTTGGGGGTGTTTTTATTAAATGTTAACCCCCTCAAAAGTGTCTGCCTTATTAATTTTTGTGTTTTGTGTCATTTTAAATTTTGATTTCTGTTTGTTGGCCTCTGAAACAAACACTTTTTTTGGGCAAAATTTTTGGACACCTTTCTCCTATGCGCAGTACCTGGTGTCCCCAGGTAGAGCTAGCCAACACTTGCTTACCTGCTCATCTATCCAGTAGATACTATGACACAAAATTTTGAAGTGCATCAAACACTTCATGAAACGGGTGTTACTAGCTCTTGGACTACAATGCCCTTTGCAAGGGTCTGAGAATTTTGTCTTTGAGAGACATTTTACGAAGGGATCTCAAAAACTAATCGCTATTGGCAACTATCGTATTCTTAATCTACTCCCCAAAAGTTACCATTCCTATAAAAACATCAATTTTGGCGTGGTAAGCGTATATTAAATGTTTACCGAATTTTTTACCCATCAAGCAGATTTCGTAACTTTAACAATGAAGTTTTTATCTACACTTTTACATACCTAGATAAGTATCACAAGCACGATATGGCGCAACTTAAAAAATGCAGTTTCAATGCAAAATGCACATACCAGTCGGTTTTCCATTGTCTATTGAAAAATGCCTGCTGCAGACTAGCAGGAATCTTTAGTATATCGAGCAGATTACTACACTTATATACAAAGTTAAAAAAAATATTTCTAACATACCCAAATAATCAAATTCAAAGCGGTATCACGATCAAGTCCCACAACCAGGCAGTTTTCTACATGACATGCTACATTTTAAGGATGACTAATATGCGACACTGATTTTTTTCCAACGGTACGTTATTGCTCGCTAGTTTTTGAGATTCATGAAATACAATCACTGGGGTGGTTTTTTGAATGAACCGTGGATAATAACAATTTTGTGCGATGGCCACTACCTGTAAATAATGGATTATTATTCACTACTAGTAAATAAGGTATAAAGTTATTTTTTTAAATATTGCGTAATAGCTTTATTATACCTACAGTTGTAAAATTAGAATTATTATGATTGAAATAGTACATTATTTGGCTATAATACACTCTCGTATTCGTTTATATTAAAGCCTACATTATACGCGAGTAAAATAATATGCTTTATCTACAACCATCCACTTATACAGGGTGGCGCGCTCTTTCGGGTCTATCTATTTCCGAAAAGCCATACAATTATTTTGAATTATACAGGATGAAAAAAAGTTACAGACCAAAGTTGTAAACATTTCAATTATTTCAGAGATTTTTTAATCTGAATATTACAATAATTATATTTACAGTTGGGTTATACACAAGGTATTTATTGGGGGTTTGCAGGTATATTGTTAGGGGTTGTTTATTGTCACTTAATGCGTTAAAAAAGTGTTTCTAAAAGCACCTCTAAGAGTGCAGTTGTATAAGGTTGTAATTACCCGGTGGGAAACATGGATTAAGGCCGCAATATTCTACGCAGAGCATTTCGAAGCCATTAAATAAGTAATTTTGGATTTAGATGACGATTCGCAGTGTGTTGTGCAAAGTAAAGATTTGTTAAAAAGTGCAAGTGTAGCTAAAGATCTTGTTTTTATTAAGGTTAATTTCAGTTTTATACCGGACATAATATCCTCGTTGGAATTCCCGGTAAAGTATGAGGTCAAGTAAGGAACAAATTCCATGTAACTGTAAAAAACAATGAAGGATTTAAATACTTAATTGCAGTAAAAATCATTTATGAGGGTAAACCATCCCACGAAGTTGTATCTTGGCCTTATATTTTGGTACCTAAGTTGCAGTATTGTCCGATTACATCAGTAGATGTTGAAAGAAGCTTCTTTTTGTATAAACATATTTTACTAATAGAAGACAATCCTTTTTAATTGAAAATTTTGAAAAATATTTAGTAATAAATGTCTTTTATACAATTTTAGGATGAAAAATTGTTTACTTTTATTTTTCTTTGTTTACTTCTTGCATTAAAAAAAAACATGTTTTTAAGAACCCAATGTGTTTCTTTACCTCTTTTTAATATAATAAATTAAGGAATATTGCATACCTACCGGTATGCATATTTGGTTAAAAAAAATTGCAAATAACTGCATATTTTACAGGCAAGCAAGGCATATACAGGGTGTTCCTTAATGATGTGCTAATATTTTAGGGTGTGATTCCTCAAGTCATTATATGAAGAAAAGTTTATATAAACATATGTCGTAAACGGCTTAAATTTTTTGCTACAAGGTGTTGAATTTTTTCTTTTTTAAAGAGTTTTTTGTAATATCTCCGAAAGTACTTTAGATAATATTTTCAATTTTGGCATGTGCTAATAGGACATAAAACCACATGTTTTAGTTATAAAAATAATTTTTTGTCCCACCAGTGGCGTCCCTGCAAACATGACCTCTGATATTTTTTGGAAAAAAAGTGGTACGCCACTGACATTTTTCCATGTGGATCTTATTTAGAATTAGCCTGATCAATTCTACATAAAAATGGTTTCTTGCGTTTTTGTCCTCAGGCACACTGTTCTTCATTAAAATAATTTAATTAAATTAGCTTCAATTTGCAGTATTGACGAATAATTTTTGATCACATAAATCTAGTTATCCTGGAACGGTGACGTTCTTAAAAACATCATTAACGCCTTAACGGCAGTCTTATCTGCATTTCCTCCCAGAAGAACTACCTGTGTTACTTGAAGATGTACCATTATGCGCTAAGGAATCAAATGTGGTACATGCATGATGGAGCTCCTGCTCATTTCAGTGTAATCGTTCGCGACCATTTAGATGCAGTTTATTCGAATCGTTGGATAGGTCGCGGAGGAGCTCAACAATGGCCAGCAAGATACCCTGATCTCAATAGTTTAGATTTTTTCTTGTCGGTCATCTAAAAACTCTAGTGTATAAAACTCCCATTAACACTTTAAAAAATTTAAGGGAGCGAATAATTGCATTCTGTAAAACAATATCGCCTGGAATATTTGAACGAGTGCGCTATTCGATGCAAAGACGGGCAAAAGCATGCCTATTAAGTAAAGGTGGTCATTTCCAACAATTTTTATAAAACAAAATTTTGCATTATCAATGTTAATAATATAATAATAAATAGTAGAGCTAATTTAATTTAATTATTTTAATTAGGAACGGTGTGCCTGAGGAGAAAAACTCAAGAGACCATTTTTATGTAGAATTAATCAGGCTAATCAGAAATAATATCCACATGGAAAAACGTCAGTGGTGTACCACTTTTTTTCTAAAAAATATCAGGACATGTTTGCAGGGACGCCACTGGTGGGACAAAAAATAACTTTTATAACTAAAACATGTGGTTTTATGCCCTACTAGCACATGCCAACATTAAAAATAGTATCTAAAGTACTTTCGGAGGTATTACAAAAACACCCTGTAGCAAAAAATTTAAGCCGTTAAGGACATGTTTATATGAACTTTTCTTCATTAAATGACTTGAGGAATCACACCCTCAGTGGCGCAACCAGAAATTTTGTTCGGGGGGGGCTTTAACTTCTTGCGCCGAAGGCGAAAATTTTTTTTGGTGCCACGCCCTTTTTTGGGTAAAATACGTATGATTGACGAGAGCGACAGCCCCCTAAAACTTCTGCAATAATACGCCGCTAGCCCTAACGAAATATTTATGAAAAAAAAATTTAGAGATTTGATTTTAATTAGTAAAAATGTATTTAAAATAAGTAACGCATATATTAAGCATACTTATACTAAAACAAAACAAAAACCTTATACAATAAGTTGTAAGTAATCACTAATAATACTAATATTAAAGTAAAATTCTTCGTTTTGTTTTTGCCATTTCGTCCAGAATTTCTTCCACGGTAATATCAATATCGTGGTTCGCATAAATAGGTAGACCAGGGTCGATAATTTTTGAAACAAAAAAAATAATAGTAGGATGAAACCCATTGGAAAAGAAAGAGAATATAACAAAAATGAAAGAAAAATAATTTACGGGCGATCCGAGGTCGGGAAGTGGAAGGGGGTGAGTTTTTAAGGCTAGAAAACGATTTATCTCGATTTCCGGCAAAACTACAAGTCCTATGGAAAAACGTTAAATGGCAAAGTTGTAGGTAATAAAAAGGTCTACAACTTTTGTATTAACACTTTTTTCACATTACCTCAAAATTTATGTGAAAAATTCAAATAACCAAGTTTTTGTTTTTTTATTTTTATCTTTTACAAAAAAAATTATGTTTTCACGAAATTTGGTGATAACTTACCTTTTTATGTCCCAAACACACTGTAATTATTTTGATTTAAAATATCTAATTTTTCACCTTATTTTGACTGAATATCGAAAAAGCACCCTTATTTTCAATCGAAAATTCTCACGTCAAAATATCTGCTGTTTTAAAAAAGTCGGTGGGCTTTTTGTTCGTTGAAATCTCCACTTTCTGATGGTGTACAAAATATACACATTACTATGGTAAATGTTCTCAAAAAATGCAAAGAAACGGAAAAAACTCGAATCCGAATTTTTTTTTTTTTTTTTAATCATTATGTACAATTTTAAGCTATTTATTAAAATTTATACTTTAATTACTCGAAAAACGTAAGATTCCATGTTACATTGATAAACAAAAAAATTACAAATCCATAAAACATTGAGATCGCAAAAAACATGGGAAAATAGTTCGCGTGACATGAAAAATTGGCTAAGGTTCTAAGCTCGCGGGGGGGGGCTGCAGCCCGGCAGCACCCCCCCCCCCCCCCTGGTTGCGCCACTGCACACCCTAAAATATTATCACATCATTAAGGAACACCCTGTATATGCGCATATTCTGGCTGAATTTAAGTGCATATAATCTACCCCTTATTTAAGAATAAATTTAATTACAATTGCCCTTGTTGTATTATGCATAGCATAATACTTTCAGAAGTATTATGCGCCTGTTTTATTAAATGATTGTAAATGAACCAAAAAGATTCCAATGGCACAACTAAAAAATCGTTCCTTTTTACTTATTCCTTCCCCGAAACCTACAAACCCATTAAAAAAAAACACTCGCATTACCAAAAAAGGAATGTAACATCTCAAAACACTGCACGCATAACAAAAATCTATGATGCACTTGGTTCGAGAGGGGGGGTACTCGACATTACAGATCCAGGAGGGGATCGGAGCCGTCAGAGGGGACTCTATATAATCAATTAGGTGCATCCCCCAAGCCATATAAGGGCGTCGCTAAATAATTAGTTATAGCGTCTGCATAGTGACGGTCACAATTGCGCGGGTTGTCAAACTTTGTTGAAATACAGCCACAGCGACAGCGGGTGTTTAAAGATTTGTTTAGTACCAACGATAAGTGACTAAAGCCGGAGTCCCATGCATTTCCGACGTCCGATATCCGAAAATAATTTGGTTTTCGTACGAAAATGTTTTGCATATCCCATTGACACGACTTTCGGATCCGAATTTCTGTAAACAGTACGTTAAAAAAAAGACGAAGAAGTCTGACATTTAAACATAACCATCAAACTTCAAACATTAAGCAGTATGTTAATTGGCAGTACAAATGTATTTTCTACGTTTTAATCATTATTAGGTATAAATATCCAAAAAGCACCGAAACCACAGACCGAAACCAAATAAAAGTCAAATATGTAGTAAAGTGAGGTTAAAAAACTTCCGACATCGGACAAAAGTTAAACTAAATTCAACTCGTACGACGCGTCGTAAATTGATAAAATTATTCGGATAAAATTTGACGCCAAAATTTTCGACCAATGACAGCGCCGACGTATCATCGTATCGTCGGAAATCGTATGCATGGGACTCCGGCTTAAGACCTGAAATTTGGCAATTAGTCCGGCGGAGGGTTCTGGGTTCCCAGGGACCAACATATATAATTTAATTTTATAAATTTCTTTAGATGGCGCTTCGCTTCGCCCTCATAGATAAAGGTATAGATAGGGTGTTTCTCATAAGACCTTTACTCCTATAACTTTTCTGTATTTATAGATATTAAAATGAAATTTTGAGATTATGCATAAGAGATGAGTCTGCATTTATCGGCATAATTTTCAATTTGTTAGCACTTTCGGTTTGACCGGAAGTGACCTTGACTTTGGTATTTTAAATGGGACATCTTGTATATTTTTACTTATTGGGATTCAGCATAACATTCACTTGTCATGTTTTGACGTGTTATAACATTTTTATGTTTATTTTTTATTTTCAATCTAGAGTGCTACAAATTAATTAAATCTGCTAATTTATAGTCAAGTAGTAGGATATGAAAATTAAAATAATGTCATAATAATTGACTCTCTAAGTTTCACAAGCGTTTAAAAAATGAAATTTTGCTTTCTTGACGTTTACTCCTTTTTTCAAATGGTAGTTCACTAGGATATATTTAAAACGAGCATTTTCTTTCAACAATTTGATAGCATACACTCGTATGCTATTTTAAAATTGACACGAAAAAATCGCAAATTTAAAAGCGTTATGCATTATTGCCTTTTGTCTTTTCTAAAGAAATATAAAGGCGGCTTTGAAAAACAATGGAGTGGTTTTGAAAACCAATACGGTTTTTAATTAAAATTGTAATGTTATTCGTTTATTAACCTTACATTGCAAATTAGATAAAATGGTTAGTTTTACTAGAAATGAACAAATTGATATGCACCTAATTTTTGGAGTGACAAGAAAAATTCTGCTGAAGCCGCAAGATTGTATGTACTGTATGTTTATAAATTCGAATTGAACTGAACGCGATATATGCGCAGGCGCACTCCGCATAGCGATTTCCACTTGTAAGTTTAGCGCATTTCAAACGTAGTTCTATGTTTTACCAATGAATAACGCCATAACTATTAATCTATCGCACGTTGAGTTCGCTGGTTCAATTGTAAATAAAATGAACGCTTTACTTTTGCAAGCCATTATGCAAATTAATGAACCTTTAAGACCTCCCCGAACAAGTCCACTCCTGTCTCTGTCGCCAACATCTTAACGTAAAAAACACCAGACTTCAACAGAATACCATCAATGACAGGTGACTTAGCCTCTTGACTTTATTAATAAAAAAAAATTCACAGATCTTGCATCTTACGTAAGTATTATAGGCGTATTGAAAATACCTACCACATACAGTGGCGAGAAGGAAACCATTATGTCACAGCACAGATTACTCCTATCTGTGAGTATGTAACGTGCCGCTATCACGCGTTATTATGACGGCATGGATGCTCCGATTTAGTTTGAAATAATAATTAAATTATTATACTTAGAAATGTGTAAATTATACTTAGAAATGAGTAAATTTGACTGTTTTGTTAAAATAAAAAATATAGGATAATCTGTATATTAGTACATATTATTATTGAAGAGAGCTCAAAATCACCTTTTCAAAAATAGCGACAAAATTATTTCTTTAGCTGTACACAGCCATTTACCTGCTGGTCCTCTTGTTCATGAAATGTCTAAATCTTAAGTCGGCTATGAAATGTTTTGGATTGGTATATCCATTCTCCCCCGACTTTCTGTGTAATACGCCAAGACCGCCGCGCTATTTCGCATTGTTTCAGCAACATTCACTGTTTATTTTTTTCCAATTTTATCGAAATTGAAACAATCAAAAATGCAGTTACCATGATATCGACTAATATGGACACCTGAAAATTTTAACAATTACGAAAACGTTATCTGATCTCATTGAAATTTAGACGAATAAAATCTATTTGCACTGTCGTAGATTAGATTTTGAATGATACACGTTCGATATGAACTTTGTTAATGAAACTTGTTTAATTAAGCCACTCGGCTGACGCCTCGTGGTTTAACATTGCACACGTTTCATTATAGTGTTCATCGAACTAGTATAGTATCATTAATAACTATCTACCAACTGTTCTCAGACTTCTACTGTTCTCTCTCCCGGCCATATTATCTTAATATCAACAAATATAATAATAAATGCCGAAACCCAAAACAAAACAATATTAATACTCAGCAGATGATGTCATCGATCCTGTGCTGCTCGGATGTTTGTTTAGACTTCACCGCCGTGTTATTTATGTGCATGTCGCGTTCATTTTTCATGAAATATACCCGTATATAGGTACGCACCCAGTAGTATTTTCAATACTAAAATTGCAATTAAAAGATTAACAATATATTTTGAAATGATTCCTCCCAAGTACAATACGGCGGTGCTGGCAACACAGCGTGGCTCATAGCACGGGACAAAAATTCGTTACCGTCAAGCCCTAGATGATAATGAAAAAGTTGCGCTTAAACTTAGACTGCCTTAAATGGTTCCTAGGCGAACACAGTTGAGGGCTCTTATAAATAATCACGAGTCAGTGTGGGCCTGCCACTCGAAAAGTCAACTCACGGCGAGTCACTAGTCAGACAACTTGTTATTTTTTTTATTTTAAGGTTAGTATTATTTAATCAGTGCGTTTTCGAAATTGCAAAGTGTAGTGAAGAAAGATGTGCAAAAATTTGAGGAATTTGCGGACGTTTGAAAAATTATTTGGAGCAGTGTATAGTGGACATTCATTAGCGAAAATTTTTTGTGAAGTGTGCGGTTTTTTATTTTTTATTTTTTTTCACAGGGCTTATATCTACATTTATGCGTGACTAATAAAAGTATTATTAATTTTAAGTTTTAAGACTAAAATGAACATTATTTTGAAATATACAGGGTGTCCGGAAATGATGAACAAAAAATTTAGGGGATAATTCTAGATCGAAAATAAATGCTATCTCTTTCTATAACATTTTTTACACATTGATTATTAATGGAGTTACAGGGTGTTAAAGTTAAATTTTATTTGCAGTTTTAAAATACATAATTTACTAGAACAATAAATTAAACATTCAAATTGACGTCCTTCCTCTTCAATGCATAAATTAATTTTTCTTAAAAAATTCTGACGAACTTCATGCTAGGCTATGTTGAAAATAAATTAAAAAGATTTCGTATTCATCACATGCAAGGAATGTTACTTTAGCGATTTTCTCGATAACCGTTAGATTTATCGAAACAAAAGTAGTATACCTTTTTTATGTCAAAAGGTTAGGAGAATAAAAACATTCAGCCAAAATGCGCATACAGTGTAGGACAAAAAAGTTGGGACAATTTAAATTAAAGTATAGGCTCTTATGTGGCGCCCTCTACAAAATGCGAAAAAACGGCGGGCAAATTTGTATTCCTCATCCCGAAAAAGCCCCATATACGAGATTTCGTCAAAATATTATGAGCGTGGCAAAAGGTAATGCAAAAAACTGCAAATAAAATTTAACTTTAACACTCCGTTAATAATAATCAATTTTCGAAAAAATGTTATAGGAAGAGATAGCATTTATTTTCGGTCTAGAATTATCCCCTAAATTTTTAGCTCATCATTTCCGGACACCCTGTATACATAATTCGATGAAAGAAAATTGTAAAAATACAGGAAACAATATAATCCGAAAAAGAACGATATTTTCAATTTCATAGTTTATGATTTCAGTAAAGCCTTATTTTAGCACTGAATTTTAAAGGTTTGGTAGGCCCTGTGATTGTTAAAGTACCAAAATTATTAACACACCTTCTGGTTTTATTTATTTTATTTTTTAAAGTAATCTTTTGATACATTTAGATTTAAATTTAGGTTTTATCGATTTACTATTATAAAATATTTGTGTATAAGTGTAAAAGCCAGTGAAGCATTTTTTCTACTGTTTAAATATTTAAAAACTTGAATTTTTTGCAAAAAATAATTTTAAAAAAATACTAGCATTTCAATAATCTGACGATTTGAGCGTGACGTAAGGGAGTGGGAGGGTCACAAACTTGCAAAAAAAAATGTCACAACGACATTCTCGAGCGCGGTCAATTTTTTTTTTAATTTTGAAGGAAATAATTCAAGGATAACGGGAAAAATATAATCTGCCGATTACCACAAGCCGAAGTAACAAAAATCGTCAATAAAGTTTATTAGTGTGTGCAGCTGCAGTGAAGCACTCCGCGCCTCAATGTCTCTTTCTTTATCACTCACTCTCTCGCACCGTCCGCACACTACTTTCCGTCAGCCATCACGCCATCACAGGCTGATCACAGCATTCGTGGGATTATACAGGGTGGTCCTTAAGTACATCAAGAAAATCTAGGATATGATTCCTGGCATCAATTTAAGTTGAAAAGTTCATATGGACTTATGCCCTAAAATGCTTACCCTCTAAGATACAGGGTGTTAAAATATTTTCCATTTTCCTTTAAAACTACCATTTTTTTCAAAAGCATAGTAGAGACAACTTTTGTTCCGCTTATATCAGTAATGCATAAAAATGCATCAGAGTTTAAAAAAAACAGTGGCGTATCACATATTTTCACAAACAAAATATTGATGGTATCTTTATGCACGCCACTGGTGGAAGTAGGCAAACCCTTTTTTAACCAAAAAGTGCAGTTTAATACGAAATCAATCGACATAAATTTTCAATACCGTATCTTCAAGGAGTTTCGAAATTTTAAAAAAACAATTATTTTTTAAAAATATTTTAACACCCTGTATTTTAGAAGGTAAGCATTTTAGGGCATAAGTCCATATGAACTTTTCAACTTAAATTGATGCCAGGAATCATATCCTAGATTTTCTTGATGTACTTAAGGACCACCCTGTATATGATCCTTATCACGCGAACTCCAAATCGCACACATCCCCCTCTATTATTAACTATTAGCAGTAATTTTGACAATAACAATAATATACACCCATGACAATTTTTAATTAAATTGTTAATAAAAAAGCGCGCTCGGCAATAAAAATATACAACACCAAAATTGGACTGCGACATAAATAAAACAGTCCTACCTTTAAACCAATTAGAATAGGAACGTAATCCTATATCGTAATTAAACTAAAAATAACCATTCAATAGGTATTTGATCGTCGATAATAGAACATTCATAGGTACATTATAAAAGAAATTTATTCAGGTATGTTGAGTCCAAGCCGCATTAAACGAATATATATTTTAAAGTTTTAGAAATACACAATACACTGACCGAATTGATTAGATTAAAAAATACCATACCAGTTTCCCGATTCAACAAAAATGTACAAAAATTATTTTTGAAATTCTTGATTTTTTTTTAATTACTCACAACCCCACCTCTTAATCTTCAACAGTCACAAATCAATTGATATTGAATCGTATCATGTATTGACTTGCTGCTCTAATTCCTATTTCTTCTATTCTCAGGTCAACAACAGTATTAACAAAACTCAAAAATGTGCGACGATGACGTAGCAGCCCTTGTCATCGACAATGGATCAGGGATGTGCAAGGCCGGCTTCGCTGGGGACGATGCTCCACGTGCTGTGTTCCCCTCAATCGTGGGTCGCCCCAGGCACCAGGGTGTCATGGTGGGTATGGGTCAAAAGGACTCCTACGTTGGAGATGAAGCTCAAAGCAAAAGAGGTAAATTTGATTATTTAAATGCATCGGGTTTTTACATTGCTAAGCTGACTCTGAGGATGTCACCCCCAACAGTGTCGAAACGTAGGCGTTTGCGTTGTTTAAAATCAAATATGAAATAACCAGTGGAAACTTTTTAAAGGTATCCTCACCCTAAAATATCCAATTGAACATGGAATCATCACTAATTGGGACGACATGGAAAAAATCTGGCATCACACCTTCTACAATGAACTCCGTGTAGCTCCAGAAGAACATCCTATTTTGCTTACTGAAGCGCCACTCAATCCCAAAGCAAACAGGTAAGAAATATCTATTGAAACGCCTCTTTTTGTAAATAATAAACATGTATCACGTTACTCTCTTTATTACATATTATAGAAGTATATAACTTTCTTTTCATTTCGTATTTTTAGGGAAAAAATGACCCAAATTATGTTTGAAACGTTCAACACTCCTGCTATGTACGTAGCAATTCAAGCAGTACTGTCTCTTTATGCCTCTGGTCGTACCACCGGTATTGTACTTGATTCTGGAGATGGTGTATCCCATACAGTACCCATCTATGAAGGTTATGCTTTACCACATGCTATTCTACGTCTTGATTTGGCTGGTAAGTACCTAAATCTCCTTTTATTTCTATTTCGGAAACAATAATTTACCCAAATTTGTTTAGGACGTGACTTGACCGACTACCTCATGAAAATCCTCACTGAAAGAGGCTACTCGTTCACCACCACTGCCGAGAGAGAAATCGTTCGTGATATCAAGGAGAAACTTTGCTACGTCGCTTTGGACTTTGAACAAGAAATGGCGACTGCCGCCAACTCAACTTCTCTTGAAAAGAGTTATGAACTTCCCGATGGACAAGTTATCACCATTGGTAATGAAAGATTTAGGTGAGAAGATACACAATTATTATTGATGTAGTTTCATGAGGATTATGCCAGGGCTAAATTTTAAAAACGCTTCTTTGATTCCAGGTGTCCGGAAGCCTTATTCCAGCCTTCCTTCTTAGGTATGGAATCTTGTGGTATTCACGAGACTGTCTACAATTCAATTATGAAGTGTGACGTCGACATTCGTAAAGATCTGTATGCCAACACTGTATTGTCTGGTGGTACTACCATGTATCCAGGTATGATACCCAATATAATTTTTTTATTATCGAAGTTGTAGTGTTCCTCTACGTTATTGGCACTTACTGTTTATTATACGCACCCAATGCAAAACTAAAAAAAAGATAACTTTTTAAAACGATCCACAATCGGTGCATACAAGAAATAAACATATTATTGTCGCGTAGTTTCATCAATATCATTTGAATGGGGGTCAATATTCTAACGTTTTCTGCGTAACCTTGATTACGTAGGTCCATTATGATTTTGGATGTAAGCCAAAAATTAACGACTGCCATTATTCAGTTCCGGAAATTAATTTATTTTAAATATAGGTCAAGTTTGGCAGGTTAGAAAACAATTATTGTGGGTGGATGGATTATTGTTCAAGGACATTTTTTTTTTTAATCATTCGTGAATTCACAGAACACGTTTAACAATTGCTGTGTATTTTCCATTGCATGTAACAATGGAAAATACCCTAACAAGCTCAGCTTCAGGGGATTGAAGAATAAGTTTATCGAAGACAACATAAACATATTTATTATATTATTAAATTTTAAATAAACTTATTATTATTATTATTGTGACGTCTTGCAACAACTTCTATAAACAAGGACACATCGCTTATTTGTGACGTCATCATCCGGAGTCATATAAATAAATGAATACGCTATACCTATTATAATATGTTTTTCGGGATTTATACATGGATTTATATTTTTGTGTGACTTAAATTTACCTATACACTTGAAAGTATCGTTATCTACATATTTAAGCTAGCATTTAAGTAAATTACGCATGACCTAAAACATAACATAAGTGAGAAAAGCTATATCTAGACAGATAAAATTTCCTAACTACTTAATTTGTCTTAGATGTTTTACTGTCTTTCTTTAGATAAATACCTACCTAATATGTTAAGGTATTTTATACAATTTATAAAAATAATAATCCATTAAAGTGTCTACCGAGGAGTCTACCATCGCTTTTACTCGCGACATGCACCACCTATCGCATTTATTTCAAGATATATTTGCTTATTTAAAACTAATAAAGTAATTTTGGTACATTCTATACTATTAACGATCTCCAAAATAAAGATTTCAAAAGTATTGGCAGGCGTTCGGCTGTTACACAATATCACAAGTAAAATTTTAAGCAGGTATAAATTTGGAATCACTAAGTAGTTAAAGGTGCAAACGTTGTTTGTCTTGTAAAATATTTTTAATTTAGGCCTTTCATTGGGAGGAAACAATATTTAAAATTGGCCCATTTATACTAACTCAAACTGTATATTTTGAAAAGAAAAGGGCAATTGGAATAGTAATTTTTACGTTACAAGACCGGAAAGTAGTGTTTTTCCGAGCATTTCCAGGGCGAGCCGTAGGCGAAATTTAATTTAACCAAAACGATCTCACCCGTTTTCGTGTCCTATTGCGAAATCTTCGAAATAAAATCCTCTTCTATGAATTGCACTCCGCCATTGTAGGCTGTTTTCCTCATTTTATCATAATAAATTCAAAGTTTCCTTATTTTTTCCAGGTATTGCCGATCGTATGCAAAAAGAAATCACCGCCCTCGCTCCATCAACAATCAAGATCAAGATCATCGCTCCCCCAGAAAGGAAATACTCCGTGTGGATTGGTGGATCCATCTTGGCCTCCCTGTCCACCTTCCAACAGATGTGGATTTCAAAACAAGAATACGATGAATCCGGCCCTGGAATCGTCCACCGCAAATGCTTCTAAGCAATATGTGATTTGTTATTTGATAAACATTTTATACTTTATCTATAGGCATAGTAGAAATATTATTCTTTGTCGATTGGTTATTGATGGGACACGATTTTTCCATATTTCAATTTGCTTTGGATAAAGTATACCAAAAATATCGTTGTGCGGCACTATATATCGCCATGGCACTGCCCCTAAGACTTTTGTACCAAATTTTCTTTTTAGTTATTGAGAGAACTCAAGACCTTTTACATTACCCTCTAAGTTTATTAATTATTGTTAACTATATGTAAGTTTGAAAATTTTTAAAAGACATTGTAGACTAAAAGTATTTGTATTTTAAGAAATATTGTTCAATAAATTTTGGTTTCTTAGTAAAAACTTATTTTCAATAAACAACCTTTAAGTCCCAAATTATTAACGTCATGTTAGTACCGTGCGAGCAAAAATTATTTGCATCAAAGAGGGCTTGGATTAAAAAAACGTAGGGCTTGGTTTAGATCACAATGATATGGGGATGATATATCTAACCAAATCTAGGTTAAACTTTTGTCACATTCATATTATGACATGATATGCCAAACTAATGAGTAATAAAATAAGTAGACAAATAAGTACAAATTTATTTTTGTTGTTTACAAAATTAACAAAGTAAGAATATACAGAAAGAAAAAGAAAAATAATTACATAAATTGCTGAAATTGCCACCGCCATGCTCCAAGCATAAATTCGCACGTCTCTTCATATTTTTGAAAGTATTGACCAGAATCTCTGGCGAAATGTTACCACATTCTTGGATAATCCTTTCTTGTAATTGTTCTAAATTTGCAACTGGTGTTTTAAAAATAGTGTTTTTTAAATGAGGAAAAACGAAGTAATCCATAACCGTTAAACAAGATGATCTAGGTGGGAATTCAATGTCTGATCGAAAACTGATCAATCTGTCGTCGAAAAAATTGCGGTTGTTCGGCGGCTGTATGGGCGGTTGCACCGTCCTGTTGAAAATATCCAAAACGTAGTTCGTCGTCAAGTAATTGCTCCAAAAATGGATTCAAAATATTGTCTTTATACCGCTGTGCTGTAACTGTGTCATGGAAAAATAGGACCAACAACTCTTCTTCGGGAAACAGCTAACCAGACACCAATTTTTTTAGGGTGCAATGTGGACTCTACAAAAAAAATGGGGATTTTCACTACTCCACATGCGTGTATTCTGAGAATTCATATAACCGGAGAGGTGGAACCAGGCTTCATCCGAAAAAATGTCAGGTCTAATAAATCATTTCTTTCCAATAAATTTTGGGTAAACCATTGAGAGTAATTCCTGCGTCTTTCAAAATCTGCGGCTTGTATTTCTTGGAATACTTGCACTTTATAAGGAAATAAATTTAGCTGCTTCTTAAGAATAGTCCTGCATGTTCCATAAGATCTTCCCACTTCTTGGGACAGGCGTCTTATACAATTTGTTGGCGTATTTTGCATTAGTTCACGAACGTTTGCAACAAGTTCTTCTGTTCTTACAGATGGTCTTCCTGCTCCTTTTTTGTGTTGTATAGAACCTGTTTCCCTAAACACAGCCACGGTTCTTTTCAGGCAATGATAAAAATCCCCAGCAATAAAAGCAACGTTAGGAAAATGTTCGTGAAAATCGTCCATGCACAAACCAGGATTGTATTACCACTCACCATTTACTCTAACTCCGTTTCGAAAATACGCTTCAACCATGAATGTTTTGTGCTGTTCCGTAAAGCCCCCATTGTGTGAATTGTTCAAGAAATTGGAAAAATTAGCGATGAATCAAATTACTTGTAACGACTGTCAAAGATGACGGAATAACTGATTGATTGTTAATTCAGGTAGTTACTGACATCCAACAGGTAGTAAGCTCTACGGCTAAGCATTACGTCGTTAGATGCAAGGCCCCCTTTGATGCAAATAATTTTTGCTCGCACGGTACTAACATTCACATAACGTCAATGACAACAATTGATCCAAAGTTGGTAATCCTGGAAGGTATCTTACAGTTAGTGCTAACAGGATATTAATAATTTGACCCTTGGCGGAAGGACAAAAAATGTGTTTCTTTCTGCAATAGGGAACTTGACAAAAATTTTAAATGGGGAAAATATTCTATAAATCATAAGTAGGTATATATTGTCATAAAACATATGGCAGCAAAAAAAAACAACATATTTCGTCCCAAAAGACCGCTAGCAAGATTTAAAAATGCCCCAAAATTCAAATTATCCCAAGCGGGTAAAATAAAAATAATTAAAAGAAATTCAGTTCCCAATTTTTTAAAATAAAAACTTGAAATTTTGTATATTGGGCCTAGAAGGAAAATCCAAACAACTTCTTCAAATACATTTTTTGGTATCTCGTCTCCTAACCTCACTTTTTGTAAATTCACAGTTTTTTCTTTGCCGATATACCAGTAGTTATGTTGCGACCTTTTTGCCAATCAGTATACAAAAAAAACTTGGGACTCTAGCACACAAAGAACCCCGCAGTTCTCTTATGGAAAATGGCCCTGGGTTAAATTTCGTTTTCTTTTTCTACATTTTTGTTGACCCTGTCGTAGATATGATAGAATACTATAAAAGTAGTTTTTGTATTTTATACCGGGTGAGTGACGAAAATTATTTAATATTTTTTGTTAAATCGTTGTATTTTCAGGATTAAATTAAATATTAACAAAGTAATACTGTAGATGAATTAGCTTGGAGCAAGCTATCAGAATTTATATTATTTAAAATTATACAGGGTAACTCAAAAAAATGCATACTTAATACAATGTTAGAATACCCCAATTATTTAAAATACCCTGTATAGCATTAAATATATTTATTTTTCACAATAAAATGAACTTACATAACAAATTTTATAAAAAATTTTAAAAAATGGTATTTTATATGCTTATTTTTTTGAGTTTTGAGTCTGTTCGACGCTGTATATATCCAGATGAACTGGTCATAGGAAAAGGGAAATCAATAGCAAACATGTAAGGAAGACACTTCAAGCAAGAAATATTAAAAAATAACGAAATTTAACCGTCCAATTTTAATATACTGGGTGATTTTTAAATACGTGCATTTTCTGTTATTTTTCTATCGGTTATCATCGGAAACACCCTGTATAACCTTGATAATTATATATATATTTGGAACTATACGATAAGCGACAAACAGTCCATAAAGAAATATCTACAAAATTTCTTTAAAATCTAATAAAAAAATATTAATGTTTTTGAGTTACCCTGTATAATTTTAAATAATATAAATTCTAATAGATTGCTCCAAGCTATAAACTACGAAAATATAATGTATTGAAAACTCATATTTTGCAACTCGGACACCCTGTATCTTAAAAACTGGTCGGCCGATTTTGTTGTGGCCATGAATACTTTTGATCAGAACGACATTCCCTACAACATACTAAAAATTTAGGAAATTTGACCGAGGGGCATTTTTTATAAGAGAAGTGCGGGGTTCTTTAATAAGCAATAAATATTTTCTGCGTACCTTCATGTTAAAGGCGAATGTAATTTGGAAAAACCAAATTCCTAAAGCAACGCACATTTTAAATTACTGTAGACAGTGAAAAGATCATCTCATTTATCTCAGTTCAAGGGAACCCATATTACAAATAATAACAAAACAAAAAGATAAAAAAATATCATTACCATAACATCCTTGTAAATGCTATATAAACCGAATTCAAAAAGAAAAAATAAACATTTTACCAGAAGCCGTTTTGTTGTTAACGTTTACTTGCAGTGTTAAGGTTGTTTAATAAAAATGTCGAAGTCAATTTTGTTGGTCGGAATCTTCTTACTCTTTGTAGCAGTTGTGTACTCTGGCGTGGTCTCGGAAGATGGAGTATTTAAAAAAGAAGGTAAAAAAAATTTAATATTTTATAATATTTAATAAAACCTAGCAGAAAATAATGCCCATCCACCATTTTTCTGTGTCATGTCAAGGAGCAATATTGGCGGTACCATATATTGCTTTGTACTACATAAAGTAATTCTAAGAAAAAATTAACATATGGTGTCTTTCGAATCAACTTATACTAAACGAGGACAAAACGGTTCACATTCATTTCTAAAAAACTTCTCCCAAAATGCAATTAAACCAGGCGGCATCCTCTTCCAAATTTCTGGATGTCATATATCTTACAATGAAACTATCGTGGAAAACCTCCACTGGATCATGCATGCTCAAAATTGGCATAAGCTTACTACGCTATACTAAAGTTAAACACAGTGCCTGTCCCTACTCAACTCAAATAACATCTTACTACGCATTAACCTATCCATCCTCATCTCAGTTATAATATTTTACTGCGGGGACAAGCAGTAAACATCAACTTCTACTTACGTTGTGTTTGTTTACTGATATTAAATAAATTAAATTACTTTTTAAACTTGACCAACTTTTTTATCTCTCTAGATTGTGTTAAGGAACTGAGTAAATCGACCTTTGAATGTGCTTCATTCTCTGAAAGGTGGCACTGGGTCGATGCGAAAAAAACTTGTCAAAAAGGCGTCTTTGGAGGTTGCCATGCGAGTAGAAATAATTTCGTTACCGAAGAAGAATGTAATAGAGTAGCTCCACCAGTGTGTTTATAAAAAAAATGTTTCAGTAAATAAATTGTTAAAGCTTTACATTCTTTGAATATGACCCAAAAATCTTTAATAAAAAATATTTTAAATAAGTTTTTGAAGTTTTCGAAAAAATTTAGTAAAACCTAAAAAACTGTTACTGGTTTTATCTTTAATACCAAAGCCTAATTTTCTGAGAAAATTTAGTTGCATCATGCCTTGGCTTCACAATAGATTATTTTTTTCTTCTCTAGATTGCGCGCAAGATTTGCACCAATCCAAACTGGCGTGTGAAGCATTATTTAGAAGATGGCATTGGGACGAAGCAAAAAAAGGCTGCCATTTAGGGGTTTATGGTGGTTGCAACCCTAGCAGAAATAACTTTAAAACCGAAGAAGAGTGTAACCAAGTGGCTAGACCAATTTGTTCATAAATTAGAAACATCAACGTGTCAATAAAAAAAATTAAGACATACGTAGTTTATTTTATTGATAGCCTCTTGATCTTTTCAAGACAAGTCGATAATAATAACACTCACTTAATAATTAATAGCGTTTCTTTTGTGGGTTATGATTTAAACTTGAAAATTGTAATCGCTGGTAATAATCTACAGCGTGACCAGTAAAAAGTCCGCATCATATGGGATTTTTTTTATTAATAGCTTTATTCGAAATTTGACTTTGGCATCAAGTTCTGCTTCGATCGAGAAGAAAATTAAGCAAAAAAAAAATAGTAGTCACGTGATTCGCATTATCTGTTAAATTTTAATTTTTTCCAAAAAATAATTCAAAAGTGGGGTTTTTTCTGAAAATATCGAAAAAAAGTTATTGGAAATTTTTTTTTTTAATTCAGTTTCTAGCTTACATGCAAAATTTCAGCTGCATAAGATAATTTTTATTTTTTACCCACAACTAAAATTTATTTTCCACTTAATGAACACTTTACTGATGACACTGTGTTCTTTTTTGTCTTAATATTAAGGTGTATTAATTAACTACGTTTTCGAAAATACTTACTTTATGAAGTTACCTTATACAGGGTCAAATCAAATTAACTTTGCATCATAAACGATTAAATTTTAATAGCCCAATTTTAATTTCGTAGAAAAACACACATTTAATATGGCGGCGCTACTTTAAAGAAAATGTATCTGAAATAAAGCATCGTCAAAACTAAGAAGTTTTATGTTGTGTTGTGTTGCGTTAAGTCTTATTTTGCAAAAAAGGTGCAATTTACAAAATATGGGTATAAAAATCAAAATTATATATGGGTATAAAAATCAAAATTATCTTATGCAGCTAAAATTTTGCATGTGGGCTAGAGCATTTAAAAAAACTTTTTCCAATAACTTTTTTCGATACTTTCAGAAATAACCCTACTATTGAATTATTTTTTGGAAAAAATTTAAACGTGCCTGAAATAATGTTCATTTAAATTGACCTTATACAATACAGTAAGTTGGAATATAAACCCTTTATTTTTCTGTGGTTGGGATCTCCTTAGTATTTTATTGTACCGTCAAACCATCTAACCAAACGTGTTATAGCTCTTGCCGAGCCGACTGTCGGGTCTCGGATAGCAGCCTTGCATTATTAGAGGTGGGACCTTTGCAGTTCCTCTATGCTTCCTGTTCTAGCAAATGTAATAAGGAAAACACAATTTGCGTGTTCTTTGTCTGTTAATGTGATATTTTGGTATTTGGAGTTGCCGTCGCTTTATATTTAAGTATAGATTGTTAACACTTATTTTACTAAAAATGAACGTTTTACCGCGAATACGACTGTGAAAGTGGAATAGTTAAGAAATCATTTTTGGTCCTTGCGTTTAGAGCAAAAAATTTAAATTAATTTTTTTTTTCGTGTACCTAGGTCTTTAAAAAAAACCGTCAATAATAAAACCTTCTACTTTTTCTAGATTGAGCCAAGGGCCTAGAGGGAGGCCCCGGAGCATGCTATGGATATATCAAAAAATGGCACTGGGATACTGCAAAAAAATCTTGCCAACAAGGAGTCTACGGCGGTTGCAATCCCAGTAAAAATAATTTTAACTCTGAAGAACAGTGTAACGACGTAGCTAAACCGATTTGTTCATAATCTACAAACCTGTAATAAATGTCTACCAATAAATGAATTATAAAATTTAGAAATATATAAGGAAGCATATACAGTGTCCGCAAGAAAGTCCGCATCAAATGGGATTTTTTTTTATTATTAGGTATAGGTTAAAATTGAAAAAGCAGTTAGTTTTTGCTTACCTAAAAACCAAAAATGACGTATACTGAAGCAGCTGCACGACTTGCGTTACCTGTCAAATTTGACATTTTTATTAAAATAGGTTTAAAAATGCCCGATTTCGACAGTCTAATACAATTTTTATTTTTTGCCAGATTCTTGAAAATTTTGATCAGCCCTGGTAAATTAACTTTTATACATCGATGTAAAATCATTTGCCTTTACTTCATTTGTAATCTTAATGCAATTTTGTGTAAAATTTTTGTTTCCAATTATTTATTTTGCTTCAAAAACTGAAATTGTTATTGATCAGTATGTAATGTTTGATGCAAAGTTTATCTAATTACATCAGTTTTGCCAAAACCGACGTTTCTCATTTTTCTTAAGTTAGTAAACAGATGTACAAAAAGAAAATATTAGGAAGCTTTCGTTGAAATTTTACTTAATTATTATTATTAAATTAAATTAATTATATTAAACTATAATTTTGTTGAATAAAATGTTTCGAGCGATTAATATTTACTCTTTTTGATCCAATTTTAATTTATTAAATTTCAACGAAAGCTTCCTAATATTTTCTTTTTGTACATCTGTTTACTAACTTAAGAAAAATGAGAAACGTCGGTTTTGACAAAACTGATGTAATTGGATAAACTTTGCATCAAACATTACATACTGATTAATAACAATTTGAGTTTTTGAAGCAAAATAAATAATTGGAAACAAAAATTTTACACAAAATTGCATTAAGATTACAAAAAATAAAAATTGTATTAGACTGTCAAAATTTCGTACAAAGGCTAAAAATGCCTAAATAAACAACTTTCTCGAATAAAGTTTTTCGATATTTTGATAAATAAGGGCATTTATGAACCTATTTTATTAAAAATGTCAAATTTGACAAGTAACGCAAGTCGTGCAGCTGCTTTAGTATACGTCATTTTTGGGTTTTAGGTAAGCAAAAAATAACTGCTTTTTCAATTTTTACCTGTAAGTATTTTAATTTTTCACTGACTACTAGGTACAGTAATTGTAGGTATTCATAAAAAAAGCGTACAAAAATTAGAATGAGAGGTAAGTTTTGTCATATTTGCGTAAAACCGGCTTGTCTAAATGATTGTTCATTGGAGGTTATCACACGTCATAGATTATAAAAAATGTTTTTTGGTATATTGTTAGAAATAATTCATTTGCAACTGCAAGGGATGCTGTTATTGGTACAGCATTTTCTGCCTCTCAACCTACCGCCAGGAAGAGAGTCAAGGAATCTGAACTAAAATGTCGCCCAGCTGCAAAAAAAATGTTTCTTACCGAAGAACAGCGACAATAAAATTAAGGATTACTTTTGCTTTAAATTATATATAAGGACCGCAATCCTCAATTTTGGAACAGGGTCATTTTTACCGATGAAAAGACGTTCCAGTCGACTTATAACGGACCAATTCGTGTGTACCGTCCAAACAATACCAGGCTTGAAGAGCCATATACTAACCCCCTCACTTCCAGACATGTGCGTTTCTCTGTAAATGTATGGGGCTGGATAAGTGTTCATGGACCTGGTGTTTGCTGGCGAATGGAGGGAAGATTTAATGCCGGAAATTATATTAACATTTTACCATCTGTTAAGCAAATATATCCCAATAATACTTTCATATTTCAACAAGATAATTGTCCAGTCCACACTTCCAATGCTGTAACCCACTGGTTTCAAACCCATAATGTGGAAGTGCTGCCTTGGGTCGCTTATAGTCCCGATATCAATCTAATTGAAAATATTTGGAGTATAATCGTAAAAAATATATATAATGGAAATTTTAGGCCACAAAATTCAGAAGAGTTATGGGAAATAATACATGCGTGCTGGGAAGAACTTGATCCAAATATTGTATAAAATATAATTAAGTCAATTCCGAATAGACTGGCTTAAGTAATAGAAAAATAGGGATATATGACCAAACATTAGATTTTATTTATTCTTGTTAAACGTTTTTTGTTTCTATTGTAATATTTATAAAACTGTTAGGATATATTATAAAATAAAAAAAATAATTTTTGTTATTCTATTGAACTAACGCCCAACGCAAATGCTTCGGATTTTTGATAACCTTTAACATGCGATAAGCCGGTTTTACGCAAATATGGTCAAGGTTTCCTCTCATTCTAATTCGTGTACGCTTTTTTTCGAATACAATTGTACCTTATTTATTGGGTAAACCTTATAGACCATTGAGTAACAAAACTATGGTACTAAAGTCGAGAAAAAAGTCATCCTGTAAGTTGTTACTTTTTTAAATAACGGTTTATAGTATAATTCGTTAATCCTCATCCTAAACAAATAGGAAAAAATATTTAAGGCCATGTCAAATATCCAAAGATCACTTTAATAATAAAAGTTCTTCTTACCACTACTCACATACACTTAAAACTAATATTTCCTTCTTTAAAATCGAACTTGAACTGGAACTCCAGACTCTTGATTGTCCTGTTTGCAAAAAGGCACACGCCCTGTCTTGTATACATATCCCATTGGATCCTTTTTCCTAATTCTATTGGCTGTGTAGGGCCTGTCGATACTGTGCCTTTTGGTGTGTTGTCCAGGGACCAATCCACCCATAAGGCTATACCATTACATGCTAAATTACTAAAAAAATAGGAAGAAAGAACATGTACAAAATCTTCACGTATTGTGTCAAAGAAAAATAGTTTTTCTCAAACTCCTTGGAAAAAAAGCCGCATAGATTGAAGGTATAAATGTAAGACATGGGAAAAAATGCTTCACAGCGTTGATAGACCGTTAATCAGTGGCGGTTGCTCTATAAGACCGCGTGGCCGCGCGCCCCTCCTAGGAATTTTAGCATAACACACAAATTAAATGTTTATTTAAATATTTATTATGACTATTCATTTTAATACTAATATTATTATTATTCATATAGGTAGTTTCTAATTTTAAAAAACCATAGCAACTCACCAATTCTGAACCATCTCTAAATGTCCGTTTTCGTTGACCAACGATAAGCAAGCCTCCTCGTCTGAATTTTAGATAATAATTGAATTCCGTCGTTGAAACGCTGCGACGGACGGTGAATCTCGCCTGGCGTATATAAATTTCGCCGAACGAACCCGAACGTCACCCGGTTATATCCGATTTATTTAGGGACTCTACGGCCGCGGTATTTTAGCGCCTGCATTGCTTTATACATTTCGGACTTTGTTGTGGCGTAAGCGCGCGTCGAGTTCGAACTAATAAAAATTAATTTCGTCAATAATATAATTCAAATAAATTTTTGTAGGCTGCCATTAGCGGATAAACTTAAAATTAAAGAACTGGGGAGGCCGTTGCCAGATATAAAGTTATCACAAACTTGTGAACGACGGGCCGAAAACCGATCTTTTACGCGTCGGTTTTCAAAAGACATTTATAAATGTATGTATTAATTTACCTACAAATTTTTTTATAAATAGATACTTTTTCGAGCAATTTGCTTATATGTCATTTGGTATTGGATTTCTATTGCGCCCCTCCAAACACAAACCCCACGACACGCCACTGCCGTTAATAGTGAAATTAAGTTGTTTAATTAAGGGTAGTAAATAAACAAGGAACGTAATAAGATGTTTTAATTGTACTGTAATCTGTAATAGTAACTTATTCAAAATGTCACTAACAATATCAAAAATGGTAGATTCTAGGAATTACAAACATTGACAACTTAACTTGGTTACTCAGTCCCCTCCCATAAGATAAAAATGAGACAAAATACATATAGGGAAAGTAAGAAAAATAATCTAGGAATACTCACTGTTGAATTTCAAAATGTCCTTTAGTTTCTAGACAAGTGCTGTGTTCAATAAGTAAATCCACTTCTGCTATTTGAATTTCTGGACTAATTGCTATGCCTGGGTATTCCCAAAGTGGCTGTGCCTCCACAACATCATCACTAATATTACTGGAATGCTAAAATGAGAAAAACATCATACTTAAGGTTGGAGAAAACATTTTAAACATATAATATTAGGGCAATATATATATATAAACCACGGGAGAGGGGTAGGAAAAAAGAAAAATAGTCCTTTTATTATATTAATAGTTTAAAATATCTAATACTTATAATAAAATGGTAAAAAAATACTCACCACAATAAGTTCATCAAAATTTTTCATTAAAATTCCTTCACACTCGCCTAGAGGCACTCTGATTTTGTGTAAATGTTCAAAATTTACCGCCACTCCTTTTATCATACATTTCTTTGGGAAAACTTTAACATTTTTATTTAAAATCGTCCTTATACTGTCACTTAGGTACAAAAACATTAAATTATCCCATGGAAGTATGTTACTTGTAAAATAAGGCTCTCCAAATACCATTGTGATACTTTTTAAGTCTATAGTTTTCAAATCTTCAGCTTTTTCAAGAATAACAGCATTTTCTATGTTATTAAATTTAATAAATTCTTTCAAAACGCGCCTGGAGAGTAAATTAGTGTCCAAAAAAAATATATGTTTTGCACCTAACTTCGATGCCACCAACCCATAATGAAACCCATCGCTTAAAAACATGACACTACTATTTTTGTCAATATTTTCCTCAAATATTCTTAGATACTTCTTATTTCGCTTGGCGTCGTTTAACTGCCCTATCCTGGTTCTTGAAAACGCTACATGCAAGCCACAGTCACAAACTGGGTTCAAATAATGCATGTCTGTTAGCCTTAAAGTTGTGGTAAGATTAAACCATAAAGAATATTCATCATGACAACTTACAAGGTGTACCTGAAATGGATCAATGGTCAATCACCACGATTTGCTTTTTAGCCAAAAAAATTACTATTCTATAATACATTATAGAAAAATAAAAATACATGAATTGATCATTCTGCCTAGTGACAATATTAAGAAGTTATAATTTAGTAGTAGAAAATAAGTTATATACAAACCTCTTGGTCTTTTTTTACATCAACTTCTTGGGGAAAGTAATACACAGCTTGCATCCAATGATCTCTCCAAGGAACATCTGTAGTTAACTCATTCACCGACTTAGGGTGTGCCCAATAAGGAGCACAACTTAAAATATGCTCCCCATTGATATCCATCTGTAAATCCCACCACATGAATACCATCTGAGCTTTACCATCTCTAACAGATTTAAAGGTGTTTATTGTAGATCTATCAAATACAAACGGTGTTTTTCCTGACCTATGGAAAGTAGTTTCATAGTGAGGAATTAATAATTCAAACTTAAATTTCTTACCAATCAAACCTTAGAACTGGGATAGGTGGTACAATGGTGTTAAAAGAAGACAAAGGTAACTGACTTAACTGAATGTCATGAACAGCAGCTGATCCTGGGCAATTTTTGATCGAATCAGGCACTCTGATCAAACTTTCTAAGTCATCATTGTGAATATTTTTTAGTTTATTCCAGTTTTGAGCCAGAGGACACTCTACTATCTAAGAAAAGGCAGGGTAAATAACAGTTCAGTTCTAATTTAATTAAACCATTATTAATGAGTAAAAACTAGTCAGACCACGAAAATGAATTTTAAAAAGGTACAAACCTGTGCATAAACAGTAGCGCTCTCTGGAACAACAATACAATCTTTTTCTAGTAAATGCTTATGAGCATGACTAAAAGTTGAAAGGGCTCCTTCTCCGATCAATTCTGTATCAAACACCTCAGTAACAAGTATATTGCACTTTTCCTTTAAATCTCCTGTACTTCCAACAGTTAGTTCAGTAGATCTCTTAGAAATAACTGATATTTTATCTTTAAAACCATTTAGCTCGATAATTTTAAGTGCACATTGGCTCATTGGTTTAAAAGCTTCACATGCCGTAACTTTATCAGCTCCGTTCCTAGCAGCCATAATAGACAAAAGGCCTGTGCCTGTGCCGATGTCCAAAACATAGGCTTTCTTATGTAGGGAATGTATTTTATCGATAGCAACTTTAAGAGCTTTTTCGTAAAGCTGATTTCTTTCGGTATCGTGGAGCATGTCAGCAAAAGCAGATCTAGCCACTTCTTGATGGTAGTCATAATCTTCATTTTGAATTACCCAATCGTTATGTCCGGTAAGTGGATTTAGTTTTTGCACAAATACACTCATTTTAAAATTATTCTTAATGTTAAATTCAAAAAAACTGTGCGTAAATTTTTTTAAAAACATATAGGTTAAGATGTTTATTATTAGTTACCTGTCAAGCAAAGCTTTCTCAGATTGATGCATGCAGTTCAATTGTACTTCTTTTAGTATTATTAATTTCAATTCAATGTTGTATGTTGAAATCAAAGACTTCATAGATTTAATTATATTAGAAGTCTTTGGTTGTAATTAATATAGCCTATACTATATATCATTGAATATCAAACTATATAAAAATGACGGATGTCCGAGAAAAGTTGACAACCCATTTTTTGACGTATTGGAGCTGGTTTGGCCGCCATTATGGAGCTGATCGCATTTCTAACCTTAAATCTGTCGCCGGTCTCACTGTTGCCATTGCTGGGGAAATTTCCCTAAATCTGGGGAAAATCTGCAATCAGTAGGGAAAAAGGGAAATTTTGTATAATTTAGGGAATTTAGGATTTTGTGATATTTGTAAAAAATATATAAGTAATCCGGTGTTCTGTATTACTTTACGGAACTGGCGACCTTTTTTTTTTTTTTTTTTTTTTTTAGAAGTCTAATCGAACCTGCGCAACTCTAATTCATAAAATTCATAAATGACCAAACCAATCACTGCGGCTGCACAAACTAGTTGGTTTACGGAAGTGGCGACCTTTTTTTTTTTTTTAGAAACGTAAAATATATTGAAGTGAATTAAAAAAAAAACCTTTTTTTTACTACTTTGCCGAACTTTTCAACTGGAATACTTGGAAGTCGATTATTAAAATAACACGATTTTTCCAATCACTACTTTTTTCTTCAAATTAAAAGATGTGGTGAAAATCTGACGAATCTGGGGAATTTTTAAGAAATTATCTAGGGAAAACAAATTTTTGGACCTGGCAACACTGGCCGGTCTATCGTTATAATGCAGCGCCTCGGCAACAGATGTCTCAAATTCACTGATGTGATGTCGTGGCGTTGCTGCATATCGTATTTTATTGGAATTTTTAAGGGTGAGATTACAGAAAATGCATACCTGTAACTTTGCAGATCTGCAAATATGGCGGACTTGCAGACGCAAAATAATTTGCAGAAACTTGACATTCCAAAAACCATTTGCAAATCCGCCATTTTTACAGTAGTTAAACCGTTTTACTACTACTGGTTTATTAATATTGACTGACAAATATGTAAAGTTCTAACTTCACCTCACATTTTAATTTAAGTTTTTTGCTCCGAAAAGAAAAGGGTAAATGGTCTGTCGAGAAGATTCTGTTCAAATTGTTCTGCTTTCAAATAATCAAAATTCTGAATATCATTTTCTTCATAATTCACAGGGACGTTATTTATAGGCCTGCCTTATATATTTATGTAACATAACACAAGATATTACAATTCTTATCACTTTTGAGGGTTTGTAGAGATTTCCTTACACGAGTAAATAGCCCAAATCCATGGCAATAATTAATTAATGTTCCCTTCTCTTTTTTATATACAAATTATTATTGCAAAAAATATGAAATGACTACCATCCGTCAAATCCCCAAAATATAGGTTAGTTTTTAATAAATTTTATACATTCTGAAAGTTTGCAGCACCTTCCAACCATCTGCGAATTTGCAGACGACTTGCAGACGCAAAGTATGATAATCGTTTTCTGGAATCCTACTTCTGTCATTTGCATCTGCAAACTGCTACTTGAAGCTGCAGGTGTCAGATGCAGAGCTTCTGTAATGTCACCCTAAGAATTCAAGCATTTTTAACAGACAATAAAATAGGAGGTTCTCAATTCCAGCCAAATGTATGTTTTTGATAATAATATGTACGCTGATTACTCCGGGGTAATTGGACCGACTTTCATAATGATTTTATCGTTGCATTAGGTGTTGTTAAACAAATAAAAGTAGATAAAAAGCGACAGCAAGTATAACTAAAATAGGTTTTATTTCGTCGAAAAATAGCAAAATACGTAATACACTAATACAAACAAACTGAATGTTTCTTAAGTAAGAAAGTAAAACCTACTTATTTTAACCATTTTGAAAAGTAGTAATAATTGCAAATAAAAACCAAGTTATACAAACCGCACATCATTCATATTTTACCCAACATATACGTTGTAGCCTAGGTAGGTATTGAATAGTGATAGTCGTCATTTTAGTTCTGTTAGAAATAGAATACATGGCGGTCAATATGTTTTCATGTAATTAACGTTGGGACGTCAAAAGGTTGAAAATATTATATGTTACAAAGCAATTAAAAATAGGTACATTTTTAGGTCTAGACGTGGATGGGTGTAGGTGCTTATGTGAAATCAAGTTTTACGATAAGCTATAAAAATAAATTTAAAAAACTCATGCAGCAAGTCAAACTGACAGGCGGCAACAATGTTTTAATTTAGCAGTGAAAAGGTTCGTCGCTTTCTTGGTGGTGAACTCATTGTGCCATCTATGAATTTGACGTAGCAGATTTAGGAAATCGGCTCATATGGCCTTCTTATAGTTTGATATTCAATGCCTATATATAATAATATATGTCCAGTTTCCACCACAGAACTCCAGTGTGTCCACCCCACGAACGTCTTAAAGACTTTCTTAATAGGGAACTTGACAAAAATTTTAAATGTGGAAAAAATTCTATAAATCATAAGTACATATTGTCATAAAACATATGGCAGCAAAAAAAACAACATATTTCGTCCCAAAAGACCGCTAGAAAGATTTAAAAATGCCTCAAAAATCAAATTATTTCAAGCGGGTAGAAACGCGCTGCTAGTAGTCGTGGCGTAAGGGGTATCCTCAAGTTCTCTATAGGGGTATCATTTGTCAGATTTGTGTATGACATCCACGAAATAGGTTATAGGTTTTCAATAAATTTGATGATTTGTCAGATTTGACATCCACGCGTCAAGCGATACGACCTTAAAACAACAATACAATAACAATAACACACGGCAATCGAAATGCAAATTGGGTCGCTCGGCACCTGTCAGAAGTGTCAGGATGACAGATGACCAAAAGTCATACCCCCTGACGTCATCGGGCTTCGCGCGCTTTAGAGATCGTTTGAAATGCTTTCGACACGCGCGAAACTTTTAGTAGAAGAATTTTTACCAAGTTACATTTTTGATTTTTAAGGAGTAATAATTGGGGAATACTTTTTCAGGCCTAACTAAATCATATTATTGAAAAAAAAAAATTGGAAAGTTCCCTATTCTTTTATAAAAGACGTTCGTGTTCGTTGTCCACCCAACGGAAGTTGCGGATAATAAGATGACGTCATATGGTTTTGATCCTCAGACCATGCTTGGTCTGAGTTTTGATCTCATGTTTTCAAACTGTCTGCTTTCGCGGCGTCTTTTAAGTGTCTCTAGGAAAGGTTTGTGACCCTCTAGGAAGATTTTTTATTATTGGGATGTATTTTCAATATAGGTTCTAATTCAGGATGTTAAGGCCAGAGAACAGGCCCCGCCCCTATTGAAAATGGGTATAAAATAGCATGCAAAACAGGGGTACTTGCTGTTCAACATTTCTCTTAAACTATGGGTTTTACATACCTAAAATTTTGGTGAGGTGTCATAGAAGGTTGGTGGATTATCATGAAGTAAATCGCTTTTCGAAAAAAGGTATAAATAATAAAGAAATTACACTTGAAAAATCATGTTTTTGCTTTTCATGACCTCGACAAGAAAATCACTTATATACAGAAGTCCACATAAAAAACACAAATTTAATATACTTATTAATATTCACTACAACTTTCTGTTCTCCTAAAAACCTATTTTTTTGTTAAATGTTCGCACAATTTCGATAAATATAAAAAAAACTTGCTCAGAACCTGGTTTACTTTTAGGCAGTCAGCTGTTAGTAACTTTTAGTAGAGTTGTGTAGTTCGCGAACGAACTAGTTCAAAAGATCGAATCTGGCAACTGAACTAAAAGATTCAATCAGTAATTACTAAAAGATCGAAACAAGGCGAACTAAAGTCTAAACGGAATGTACTACGCAAGCGAGAGCGAGACGACCGAGATTATAGGTTTTGTCACCTGACCGACCTACCTACCGAACTAAACGAACTAGTCTTTTGAACTATTCACTTTATTGAACGAGATCGAAAGATTGAAATCGGCAAAGTGAACTAAACTTCCCAGCACTAACTTTTAGGGATATTTGGTTTTCACCAATATAAAATCTACAGAAACCTACCATTTAATCGGTTTGAGGGGTCTCCGCTAGGTGTCGGCACCGCGAATGTCCCATTCTATTATTTCATTCATAAAAATCCGTTATGTCGGCTTTACACCATAATAACGCAATTATCTATATTGACCCAAGTCGATGTAACTGGAACATAGAATTGAACTTACGATAATTTAAAAGTTATGGCGTTTTTGTCGCTTTTAATTGGTAAAACGATGGTAGAACATGCATTTACCACTAAGCTTGTTATCTCGGTTTTAGTTATGTGAAAATAAGCTAATTTATTTTTTTTTTAATAAAAAAATTAAAACTATAGAGTAAAAGTGTACTTTAATATTTTATTTTACGATAATAATTACACTAGATATATTTTTTGTTATGTTATCTTCATACTTCTTTAATTATTATTCTCTCATCCATTTTGTTTTGCCTCTGTCAGTCGTATGAGTTTTTAAACCATCGGCGGCATGTAGATATGTGTTTCTGTAACTGATCCTAGAAAAATATAGGCATGTTTTAAATATAGGTAAAAAATACGTATAGCCAATCACACATTGCTGCCCTTTAATATTTTAATAGTTTGTTGAGAATAAGTAAAACAAAATGTATAAAACATTGATTCATGTGTCAACCGTCATTAATTCTTGACAAAATATGTATAAACTTACAAGAAATACCTATGCTGTACAGGATGTGGGACAGAATTATAAAGTACTTTAAGACTTTTTTTTTCACTGGATACCTTCTCGAGAGCAAAGTAAATCATCACCATTTTCAGATAATTGGTGTAAATTTTACAGGCACAAACACTGTCATTATCAATTTTTCTGTATTTCTATTCTTTGAAAAATTCCTCAAATAGGTAATACCTATTTAAGCCAAAAAAACTATTCAAAATCCCGTTAGTTGATTTTATATGTAGTAAAAATCAAATAGCAGGACTCTGAATAACCTTTTCGAATCACGTTAAAATAAAATGCTCTATATTATTGTTTGTCTAGCCTCGAAGAAAATTAAAAATAAAACTCGGACATGCAAATGACATTTTCATTAAAATATTAAAAGGAAATCACAATTAAGTACCATTTGAGTCTGTCTTAGAATTCCTCGTAATCTGCTGATCGAGTGCCTCGTTTACTGGTTTTTCATTCATTCTCTACTTGAAGCTTTCTCAGCAATGTGTGTATTTTCAATAAAAATATCTACTTCCATTGTCAGCCTGGAAAAGTGGAAAGGCCTGGGTAAAATAGCTAACCTAAAGGTGACAACAAAATCTTGTCTTCAAAATTAATTCTTTCACATCACATACCGAACAGCTGATCTAAAACAAAAATACCACAATGCAAAAACACTTCAGATTGGGTTAAAATAAAATTATTTCCACTTGAGTTTAGCAGAGAATCGACAAGGTTTAAAAGATCAAAAAAATAGATCGTATAATATACATAGTAAGCAAGAATCAGCAAGATTTAAATTAGTATCGTAGGGTTTAGTAATTAAAATATGCGTGGGTATTTATACATTTACCAAAACTTAGGAAAAAATAATCAAACAAGTGTTGGCACATTTTGGTTAATAATGAGTTATAAGTATGGGATGACTTGTATAATCATAAAAATAATTAATCAAATTTAACAAACTTACCTTTAGCAGAACAAAATGTAAAAAGGCTCGTGTTCATAAACAATATTAGTAGAAAAGATAAATAAACTCTTTGATAAAGTCTGTCAGCCATTATCACTTGGGGTTAGAGTTGTGTAGTTCGCGAACGAACTAGTTCAAAAGATCGAATCTGGCAACTGAACTAAAAGATTCAATCAGTAATTACTAAAAGATCGAAACAAGGCGAACTAAAGTCTAAACGGAATGTACTACGCAAGCGAGAGCGAGACGACCGAGATTATAGGTTTTGTCACCTGACCGACCTACCTACCGAACTAAACGAACTAGTCTTTTGAACTATTCACTTTATTGAACGAGATCGAAAGATTGAAATCGGCAAAGTGAACTAAACTTCCCAGCACTACTTGGGGTTGGGCTGGGCGATTCTATTTTTGTGGCATTGGCCGAGTCCAATCCAAGAAGACTGTGAACAATGCAAAATAATGCTCGGGCCCTTCGTAGCCTATATTTGTCTCCGTCTGCATTAAATTACCTTCGCTACATATAAAGAGAGACATATATAGCTCGAACGAAGATAGCTCTCCTTGCTTAGTAAAGACGTTCAGTTTTTACAAATAACGACGTAGGAGTTATATTAAGTCATACATGATGGGGACGGTAAACGTGGGACGGTAAACGTAGGGCGCCTACTAGCGACAGAAGTCTGGCTCTGACGTCACAACATGTGCTTCCATTCCGCCAATCTTATTTTGTCACTGTTTACAAAAAAATCACATCCAATAAAACTTTTTACCAAATAGCGTAAAAAGGATTCTAGAAGAAGTAAAATTTAAATTTTACCCTACAAAGTGCAATGTTGCCAGAATGTTCTGCAGTGGCAGTTTATACTTTCAGGGTTTATTTCTGCGATTATTTTTTAAAATATGGTTAATAAGTACCTACCTAATTTCGCAAGTATGGACGCAAAAATCCTTATTTTAAACAATATTCAGGACTTATTATTTTATCATTTATTCAGTTACCTACATAAATTGTATATTTACAAAAAATACAAGTACGCGCTTTAGGTAAGTGAATGGGGAATCAAATCAAAAAAATAGTATTTAATTAATTACACAATAAATAATTGCAGGCAATTTCAGAGATTTTAAAACAGTGGTATTATTGTTTGTTTGAAGGTTGTAGACAATGATCAATACCCTCTGAAATACATTACATATTTCAGAGGGTATTGCAATGATGTATCTTGAGTAATAGATGTGTTTTGGACTTCCATTGCCTTTAGTTTTTCATATCACAACCACAACGTTTCAACTGGAGATACTTACCAGTTGAAAGTTGAAACGTTTGTGATATGAAAAACTAAAGGCAATGGAAGTCCAAAACACATCTATATTAGTCAAGTGGTATTTTATTATTATTATTATTACGCAAATATGAGAATATTTATTTAAAACGGCAACATTGCACTGCTTTTGGAGACAGAAAAATAACAAAATACCTATAAAATAAAAGCCCATCAAAAATTATTTTAAATTGGCATTCTATTTTGGGAGTACAATTCTCCGAAATCTTGAACTGACTGCGATTCCAATAGACCAGTAAATTACAGTATATTAAAAAGTGACCATCGGCGAGTAAAGAATAATTTGTCAACTAGCTGTTGCATTGTGTTCATAAAAAGCGCTATGTTGCCATTATAAATTACGTTCGCGGCTCGGTACAGCGCCATGTATTACAAACAGCTGATTAAATTCATAATAAGCGCAAGGTTTGGCAACATCCTAGCTTTGTAAGGAAAATCACACAACACTGCTATTATTGGAGAAGTGGCCTTAAATGAGATCATAGAATTTTACTATCTTTTACAACTCCATTCAAAATTTTAGGCAAGTAAAAATATATTGCAAATCGGAACGGTGGCGCCGTCTTATTAGGTTTTATGAAAGTATTTTGTGATGACGTCTGTGATCACATGATGTGTGGTGAAAAGCACGTGGATAATGTTCCCTTAATGCTAAATATGACGAATTCGCGATAATGAAAAGGCCCATTTGGCTTGGTAATAATTCAGTTGACTTCCTTTCTCTTTGTATGTTTATATGATTATAATACCGAAAGTACAAGGAGAGTTGTAATAAAAGCATTAGGTGCCTAAGTAATGCATTCCAAAGCTATGATAAACGTTATAGTACATTATCTAATTTTAATTTAGTACAATGGCTTTAAATATCATGCCTTTTGCTCTGTGTATTGTTAGCTGCCTATGGTCAGGCAGAAATTAATTTAAAAAATAGTTTTCATAAACACAACGCTAATGGAAAATATTAACATTCATATCAAATTATTTTTAGGCTCACAGATCATTTATAATAATAAGTTAATTTGATTCTAAGAATAAATAATGCATTCTATTTTTTAAATATACTTTTACATATTTTTCTTTTAAATATTAAAATATCTTCTGTGAAAGACACTGAACTGAAAGTTGCCTAACAGTCCTTTATAATTTTTAAAATAAAAATATAATACTCCAAAGATCTTTTTCTTTTGAATAAATGCCATTTGTTGAAAGTATTGGTTTTTAGTTTTACTGTCACACAATTTTTATTTTGAGAATACCTTCCCAACTCCTTACGTTTTAAATTCTTCAATGTCAATGTAATTTGAATTTTGCGCCTTATTTTGGTCGGAAGTAGTGGGGAGGGCTGTTGCCGGGCGTCTATTGCTGAAACTTCCGCCTTCGTCTCGCCCATTTCGTCAGCGACCGTCGAGTAAGAAGCTGTGAATGTATTCGCTCCGATGAAATTTTTAAAAAAACTCCTAAAAAATGGATAATCCGGGTGAAATTTTGCGTCTATGTAGACTGTGTTTAGTTAAGGACCAAGTTAATATTCCAATTTTTGAAGAACAAGGTGATATTAGGCAGATTTTCCTGAAAATTAGTTCCTGTCTACCGGTTAAGGTAAGTAGCGTCGGTCGCCATGTTTCTTCGTCAAATTTTTCATACTTGATTTTCGACAGAATTTTTGCTTTTGACATCCTGTATGTTTACTAAACATACTTGTTTTTATAAAATGTTTATATTTCTTTAGGTTTGGCCAGCGAGGATCATCTTAAGTATTTTTTATTTTATTTTATTCCTTTAGGTTCTAGGCGTGCCTTCCGCCATGGCGTTCATCCATACTGATAAACGAGTTTCGGACTTTGAGAATTTAGTTGAGAAATGCTAGAGTATTTTCTGGGTTCTGAAATTTTATAAAATCTTTTACAGGATAGCCCCAAGATCGACGCTTGTATTACCTATTTTTTCATTTTACGTTTTTCTTTATTCTCTAGCTATCAGAAGCCATTTTGTTTAATTTTGGCGTCGTTGCTTAATAGTTCATTTTTATTGATTTTTCCCCGGATTTTTCGTTAAAAACTAAAAATTTTTGATTGCTTTCTTATAGGGTGTGTTAATTATTGATTTAATAATCTGCCCGGGCATTTTTTTTATACCCTCTATCGATCATTACTTTCATTGTCGACGCTACAATATACGGAGTGCGCAAATGCAAGGCGTTGGATATACAGGGCCAACCAATGAAAAGCCTGCTTGGTGGCGTCGGTTGCCAACAGGTCGAGCGAGCCTAGCCAAGAGCGATGAAAATGCTTTTAATTATTTTAATAAATATTGATTTATGGCCTTTTACGTGTTTGCTCCACATTTTAAAATTTTGCAAATAAAATGTTTTAAATTAAATTTAGGTATATCTGGTAAATTTAGGGCTTTGGGTACTAAAAACTTTGCACAGGTACTTTATTTCTTTTAAGTAAATTGTTTTCCTTGAATCGGCCATGTTCATAAAACTTGTCCAGCGCCATTTTGTTACGTCGTCGTGATAAATGTATGGTATGTTTATATTTTAACGAGTTGCTTTATTTTTTCCGGATTTAAATTATCTACATTTTTTAACTTAGCAATTTACAGATTCTAATTATTGTATTAAAAAAAAGGAAGATTTAAGCTTTGATATTTTATATCAGTGAAATATAAATTTTCCAGAGTTTGATTTTTATCAAAGTTGTAGTTTGGGTAATTTACAAAGTGCCTTGCATCAAGCAGATCTTTTAAAATTAGTTCCTTCTACTTTCCCAAAAAGTATTCAATAAATTAATCCACATCCACATGAGTATGATACTACACAAGAGGTTTACCTTTGGCTTGGCCAATAATTAACAAAATGGCGGATCTTGTCATATTTCTATGCACAATGACCACGTATACATCGCATAAATACGATCCACTGGAACCGAGCGGATGGACGGTCTTTTCAATCAAACCGGAATTTATCGTGTTAGTTGTTAGTCGATCCTATTACAAAACTTTTTCTAATCTCCTGTTCAATCTTTAAAAAAGAACAGAAAATGACGTGAAAAGAGAAAGATAGCGAAAAGAAAAGCGACTGATTCTCACATAATGGTTTTGTGTTTCATTTGATGAAAAATTTAAAAGACAAGTGCACTTTTCAACAATATTATTATTATCTTCCTTAATAATAATACAGCAATTAAAGAACCAAATACCTATTTAGCTGTAAGCTGTAAATAAATTCTATGCTATGTTCTATTTACACATCCAGCTGATTACTGTTATTTGTGTTTCATTCAATTTCAATTCTTGTATTTATCGTTTTTTTGGCAATTTTACATCCACTTCATTAAATTTAAGCCCAACAAATTAAGCATCGACTATTAAATTTGGTTAACCCGAGTATATAACCCGATTTTCAAGTGGATATAACTGCATCTGCTTGGTTTGGTCGGATGTAAATACCTGTTATATACATAGTCTATGACTTGCGCCTGATTTAACCTTGCTGCTCGCTTGTGTTATGAAGTTTGTTCTTGGTTTTAACGAGCTGTAGTTTATTTCGGAAATATCAATTGAATAATTTAGGTATAACTTAATTCAAATTGGCAAAAGAAAATAATACATATAAAAAGGAGTCTCTCTCCTTTACTTAATTTAAATCAAAAACTTCATGTTTGACATTTCCACATGCTTGTAGGTACAATTTTTTAAGTAAAATTTTTGTTTAGCAGTATTTTATCCTTGAAATTTATGCATTTCCTTTTTTATGATGAGTGTTCTTACAGACCTGTTCTGAATAATTTGATGTTACAAAGAACGGCCATCTGACTGAAATACCTAGATTTATTTTTCTAACTAAGCAAATGATCGTATCTGAAAATCACCTTTCTTTGTTACAGGTATCTAGAGACGATAAATTACCAAAAAAGATATGTGACGGTTGCTCGAATAAATTAGATTTACTATATGAATTTTGGAATACCTCGGCGAATGCTGAAAAGACATTATTGTCTTGGTTAGGCCAAGCCGGAGTAAAAGATGCTGATGAGACTATTAGTGCGGTAGCGCAACAAATTGCCAAACCAGCAGAAACACAAGTGAAACAAGAGGCCCTCGAAGATGGACATGCAGCCAGTCAAGCTCACGACAGTTTTGGAGTGCAGTCATTCGATGAGGTAATTGTAGTTCTTAAATATCTTATAATTGTTTTAGTAAATTGAACTTCCTTTCCTTTTTCAGTTGATTCATATATTTTCAAATTGATCTTTCCTTTTTCAGTTTGCTCATAATTTTTTTTGTTACAGGATGCCAAAGATGAGTCTGAGGCGCCGCCTCCGAAACGGGCGCGCCGAACTGCTGCCGTCAAGGCGCAGATTAATATTACCCCTGAGTCTGATGATGACGACGATATGGACAGTGCCGAAGCGATGACCAAAGTAAGTTCCTTATTTGTGCTTATTTCAATGTTTCTATTTTAATATTTCTTTTTAAAATTTTCTTAATTAATTTTTTGCATTGTCAAAATAAAAATAATCAGTTAAAATAATGTATTTTGTTTAAAAAATACTAAAAAGCTGACAAAAAATAACATAATTTCTTGTCATTGTCTTTCCATTACCCTCTTACTCTTTCTTTACAGGTGGAAGATGAGAGTGATGAAAGTGATGGAGAAGACAAAGACCCCTCTTATGAAGAAGCACCCGGAACCAGTGCCGATGACCAAGCTGGTCCATCGGGCGTAGGCAAGGACGGAGTTGAAGCACCGTGAGTACTTGTTTTTTATTTCTCTCCCCAAACCCTCAATTGCGTCTGGATGTACTCGGGAATATTTCCTGATTTGCCTGATGTAGTTTTTTAGTTAAATTTTATGAAGTTTTTATTACTCTTGTATAAAGCTCTCGTTTTGTTTATATTTTATTATTTCAAATTATTTTGGGTTTGGTATTATAAAAATGCTGCAGGCAACAATTTATAAATAAAAGAAAGACATAGGTAGAATTGAAAACAATTAGAAAAATGACCGCAGGTCTCTAGTTTTGCAAATTAAACTTTTTGTTAAGAAGCTGCAGGCTTCCCAATTCGTAGTTCATGGATAATTGATAAAAACAATCTAGTAATAATTTAAAAAGCTGCAGGCTTGAATTTTAATGAACTAGTATTTAAAAAAATATTTTTAAGGTGAGTTTATTTTTGTTTTATGATTAAGGGCAAATCAGTGTCTTTTTTTCTTCTGCAATTTAAACATTTGTTATTTATTTATTTATTTCAAATTATTAGGTCCATATGTCTTCATAAAGTACTGATAAATATTTGTTAAGCTTCGATTCTAAAATTTCATTTAATGTATTATTATGTATTAGCACTACTTTGGAAGAAAGACCAGCTGCATTTTTTTCTCATCACCACTACTTTACTTTTCAGTGATGTTGAAAATTTATGACTGCTGTCTTTTCGATAACTCGCTTTTGCATAATTTCTTACTTGTCAGTTTTATTTGGTTAGTTAAAACGTACCATATTAACAAATATTTTGAATGTCAATTTGACATATTGGACTTAATTGGTCGTTTTTAAAAATAATGTATATCCAGGCGATCTAACTGGCAACAAAAATTAAAAATGGAGCTATTTTTTTGCTTTTAAGTCTAGGCAGAATAAAGTTTGAAATATTTAGAAAATAAATGCTACATGGCTACTTTTATTTTAAAAATTTTCAAATTTGTTATCTGATACTTTTCTATACTTAAAAGGTTTTAAAACGGCTGCTAAATAGATTTTTTTTAAATTTGTGTTTAAAGAATCAGTAATTTTATTCCATGACAATGATGTTTACTTTAATTTTTGTTGCTGCATATTTCAAAGTTTTTTTTTATTGTGGTTGTGGTATGTTTAATATTAATTTTCCATTTTTTGGTGGAAAGTTAAATGGTTGTTTTCAATTGTTCATATTTTTGAACAATGCTTTTTTACTGTTTAATTTCAACTCATAGTTTGATGTTGAAATCTATTTATATTTTTCTTGATGTCATATTGACATTCAAGGTTTTCTTTCAAATTTGTCATTTTTGACAACTTTGGATATTTCAAGTTTTCAGGGGTGTTTTAAAAAACTTTGACTCTGAAGCCTTTAATGTAATTAAAAAACTGATTTTATTATTTAAAAAAAATCTATTAATCCAAATTTCTTTACAACCAAATAAGTAAAACTGATAACTTTTGTCGGTTTTCTAAAAGGTTGCAAAGATGTGAATGTCATTCCTATTTTATGATATAATTTCGCATCAATAATTTGTGTCAGTTTACTTTAATTGACACCTTACATTGTTTCAAATTGTATCCTTAAATGGGGTTGATTAAGGTAGAGCTATACTTAAAATGTCACACTTTTTGACATTTTGTTTTCAAGCTCCGCCCTTTCAGCTGTTTGGTATTAATACTTTTTATTAAAAATAATAAGTTAGTAAGGTGAGAGTTATTTGTTACTTTGGATAGTTGATTGTGTTAAATCTACCAGTTTACTTTCTTTGTATTCAACGGAATTTTAAAGCACTTGTGATTTTTCATAATACAGTTGTGATTCATAAAATTCTACTCTGAATCTGTCTAAAAATCATGATTTAAATCTTACTTAAAAAATGAATTTTTTGCTTGTTGCATGTTTTAGTTATAATTGTTTTTTTTTAATACTAAGGTTTAAGTTTATGATCTTTTGGAGGGCTGGCCTTTCAATTTGAGAATATTGGCCTCTGTGTGGTGTACACTTAGTGTCTTAAAAGGGTTGTTTTTCAAGGTAGCGGTTCTTGACTCGTGGAGGGGTTGGGCTATATATTATAGTGTATTATTATGGTGAAAACGTGACTTTCCACTTAAGTTAATTAAGATGTTATATAAGTGATATTAAAATATTCTGGGATAAATTAAAATTAAGTGAGCCAAAGCTCGATGCGAGAATCTTAAGGCATCTACTCTAGGGAGAAGAGGCCTGAGTTCACATTCCGGCCGAGGCTAAATTTATTATTTAATTTGTCTCAATAATTTTGTAAAGACAGGGTTAGTAATTTTTTTTAAACAGTATTAGGGTTAATGGAGCTCCAAAATTAGTGTAATATTTTAAAGTTTCATTGTTAATAATTGTACATTTTTTAAAAATAACTTAGTATATAAGATAGAACTTCAAGAAAGAAATAAGAAAGAAATTTCCAGATGGTTGGTGCTGTTTACTTGTTCTTCTGTCAATGAATCCTGTATATTAATTGACAATAAATTTCGTTTCAAAAATAATTTGTTTAAATGTGTAGTGAGAACCTTAGAACAACTTATCGTTAGGGAAAAAATAATTAGGAACTCTGAGAATGAGCAACTAAAAAATCATTAATCGTAATAAAAAATAAAAGGAACTCTTACATAAACTTCTTAAAAAAAAAAGTAAAACTGCTTAAAATCATTCAAATTTTTGTCACATTATTTTTATACTAAAATTTTTTCTAGAATTATACATTCATGAGTTTTCAGTTAGGTGTGTAAAAAATATATTTAAGAGTTACATCCAAAATAATTTATTTTATCAGATATTTTTTTCTTCATTCAACATTTTGATTCTATCTTTAATACAAAATAAAAAGGTAGTGTCTTCAAACTTAAAATGTCACCCTACATATTTTTTTTCTCTTTCAATGAACTATGCATATTATGTCATATTATTTTTAAATATGTCGGATGGCATTTTTTATTTCCATGAAAGGCTTCAGCAGCCTCGGATCCAGAATGTGTCCAGGATATGGTCGAAATAGTGGTAAGTCTATGTATAATTTCTAAGTAGTCTTACAGGAATCTGGTTTTATTTTACTATTATAACTTATGCAGTAAATTTTTTTTTATGGAAGATAAAATAATTACCATACACATCATTAAGAAAATAATGCTGCATGAGAAAATTTGTATTCAAATAGTGATTTTTGTTTGGTTTACTGTAATTTTTTACAAAATATTAAATTACGTCTATAAAATACTAGGTATGTTGACGCCGCAGGCGAACATTTTTTATAAAAAAAAAATTTAAATATTGTTTATTTACTTAATTAAGTAGGTCTGGAGAAGGCTTGTTATAGGCTGGCAGTATTTCTAGGTTCAGTGCTTCTGTTCTCAGTTTTCAAAATAGGGGGATCTTTAAAAAATAATACACGATAATTTAAAGCTAAAATTTGATAGGGTGGTTTGTATTATTTTCGTAGTGAGAATTTCGGTCTACAAAACAACTAAAGAGTTATGATATAGTGCCGCAGGCAAAATAATTTATAGTTACAATTTTTATCATCCACAAATTAGTTACAATTTTCAGGTTACATAATAGGGGATTATTCGGGGGTAATATATCATAAGTGCATCTAATTTTACCGAAAAAATTTGGAAAAACGAGTTTACAAGTAATTTGTTTTAAACAAATTGCTTGTCGACGAGTTCTTTAAATTTTTCATAGGAAAAATTAGATGCACGAATGATGTTTGGCAAGATTATTTCCTGACTAAACAGAAAAAGCCTATTTACTAGTAATATGATAATTTAATAAATCAAAGCAACGTATCAAATCATTTTACTGGGTACTATTGCTAAACTTATAATTGTTAGATTGCTATGTGGAATTGTTTTGCTAAAGTCATTCGCTGATAACTAAATAAAAAAATTCAACAATTTTTATTTTTTTCGGAAAAATTACTGACAGGAGCTGACATACGAATTCTTGTCAGTGATCGGTCAAAAAAGTTGCGTTCGATATATCGGTACTTACTTGATTGAAACTATTCATAGTATAGTAAAAACAAAACATACTTAAGGTGGGAGTATCAACATGCTCGCCAACCTGTAACTTATTTCGCGTAGGTTTATTATTCCTAGCTTTTACACAAAATTTAAAAGTAATATCGACTGCATTTCTCTAGGCAATAATTGATTATTAAATAAATATTAAGGAATTTAATAAATCATTTTAGGGGAATTGTGTGACGAAAAATATCTGGCAAGATTTTTAAAATTTGAATAACGTTGAGAATCTTTAAAAAATGTTGGCACACAAAAAAATTACAACTGACGTTAAAGCATTATTTATCTGTCAACAATTGTAACCATAACCGAAATACAAATCCGATGTAGCCACTATCGATAGTCAAGTGCAAAGTATCGATATTTTTTACAACTGTCGATAGTTTGACATCTCTAACCTAAATGGTGCAGCCTGTTATCCTCGTTAGCGACTATGTGTACTAGAAAATATATTTTAAAATAGGTAAAGTAATTTCTAGAACGTACGCGTTTGACTGGTTATTTTACTTGAGAACGAGGAGAATTCTACAGACACGACTTTTCTCGTCTGAGATTTATTTTGTGGATAAGACTAAAATAATCGTCATAATTATACTTCCTAGGAATTGCTGTATCTAAATTACGCCTTTTTCACGTACCCTTTATTTTGTCAACGTCATTAATTTCAACATTGTGGGTGTTTTAGAAGCGGACTCTGCAGTTAAGTGTAAACAAAAATCTTAACATGAAAAGTTAAAATGGACATTATACTAGAGTTAGACAATGACTCGAGGATTAGTGATAATTAATACCAGGTTGTTCAACAAGTCTCTAACATCAATTAACAGAATACAGAAGAAATAAGATTGAGCATTTTATCGCAAATTAATGGTTTAGAGTAGTGATGGGAATAACCGAGATATTTTAATAACCGACCACAGAGAATTCAAGTGATTTTAAAAACCGGTTTTTCACTCGAATTCTATATTTTGGGAATATGGGCGGTAGTTCGTCGAACAACACTGCTGACTTCTAAAAAAAATCACTTGGATTATGCCCAGATATTTAGACTTCTACAAGCCGCAATGAGTGATTGGTACGTCGTATGAATGGCATGCGGGTCGTTGGAAAATAAAAACCTATTTTCGTCACTCGAATTATAACCGAATAATTCAAGTGATTGAAAAAACCGGGTGATAGGTTATTTTTCACTCGAGTGATCCCAACACTAGTTTAGAGTAATAAAAACGATAGTTTATTAAGGAGCAGACATATTACCGCTTTGTTGCAGCTTAGTTAGCAGCGAACAAGAACGACGTCGTATTTTATAATATATGCAGCAGAAGCGTATTAACCCACAGACCATCAATTAACATTTTTATTTTTTTGTCTTTGTATCACTCCTGCGGACTGATTAAAAAACATATCGGATCAAATTATCAGAATAACAGCGTCGCGTTTTACCACTTGTTTTCTCGGGCGTCTGAGTTAGGCTCCTTTTATACTGGGATTATGTATCTCGGATACCGGAATCTCTGCTTCACATTTAACGTAGCGCTTAGGCGAAGCGTTTAGACGGGCGCTTTCTCGGATACAGAATCGCGATTCTAAATTTTGGAATAACACATGATAAAAAAAAGTATGCGTTCCTAATTTCGGTATGCGAGATACTGTATCTCGCATACAGAATCCCAGTATAAAAGGAGCCCTACAGTCTCTTAAAGCACCGGACCTTCAATTTTTCTCTGCGCATGCATGGTTTCTGCGAACGCCGGTTTTTTTTGCCAGCGGTTTGGGATTTGTGCGCGAGCACTTTTAAACACGTGCGCATGCGTCGTTAATTTGCTGACTTTCTAGCCGCTGTACGAACGAAGCTAATATATTTGTGTGCAGTGGTGACGGCATAAGCCATAAAAACAAAACAAAAGTACAAAGTGGATGAATGAATAGCTTTTGAAGGGGCACTAGGTTTATCATATCAACTTATTAAAGTGCTCGAACTGGAATAGGGTTTATCTATTAACGAATTTATTTACTAATGGATTACCAAATAATATACTCTTTTAAAATTAGTTACCCCCTGTTATCATCAAACAAGACACGAAGTGTTATCACACCACGTGAGCAGCTTGCAGTAATTTTAACAGTCTGCTACAGGTAGAAGTCACGAAGATTTAAAATTTTCAATTACGGTTTGACCGCTGTTGTCAATTTGAGCAATATGTTTCCTAATCAAAGAGTCCGTAGTAGTGTAATACAAAGAACAACAATAAAAAAAATTAAAACTGTGCCCTATGTGTTTTAACCAGTGGCGCAGCGAGGGGGGGTTTTAGGGGTTTAACCCCAGACGCCCAGACCAAGATGGTTTTTTACGGTTTAGACCAAGGCTGAAAGCCTTTGAAAATGGTAAAAAGTGAAAAAAAAATAATAGTAGGATGAAACCCATTGAAAAAGGAAGAGAATATAACAAAAATAAAAGGAAAAATAATTTACTGGCGGTCCGAGGTCGGGAAGTGAAAGGGGGTGAGTTTTTAAGGGTAGAAAACGATTTATCTCGATTTCCGGCAAAACTGCAAGTCCTATGGAAAAACGTTAAATGGCAAAGTTGTAGGTAATAAAAAGATCTACAACTTTTGTATTTACACTTTTTTCACATAAACTCAAAATTCATGTGAAAAATTCAAATAACCAAGTTTTTGGTTTTTTATTTTTATCTTTTACAAGAAATTTTTTTTTATGAAATTTGGTGAAAACTTACCTTTTTATGTCTCAAACACACTGTAATTTTTTTGATTTAAAATATTTATTTTTTCACCTTATTTTGCCTTAATATCGAAAAAGCACCCTAATTTTCAATCGAAAATTCTCACGTCAAAATATCTGCTTTTTTAAAAAAGTCTGTGGGCTTTTTGTTCGTTTACATCTCTACTTTCTGATGGTGTAAAAAAAAATATACATTACTATGGTAAATGTGATGAAATGTCCTTTAAATCCTACCTTTAATTATATTTAGAACAACTATTTTCGCATATTTTTTGCGATCTTTATGTTTTATGGATTTGTAATTTTTTTTATTTACTAATGTAACATGGAATCTTACGTTTTTCGAGTAATTAAAGTATAAATTTTAATAAATAGCTCAAAATTGTACATAATAATTAAAAAAAATTCTGATTCGAGTTTTTTTCGTTTCTTTGCATTTTTTTAAAGCATTTACCATAGTAATGTATATTTTTTTTACACCATCAGAAAGCAGAGATTTCAACGAACAAAAAGCCCATCGACTTTTTTAAAAAAGCAGATATTTTGACGTGAGAATTTTCGATTGAAAATCAGGGTGCTTTTTCGATATTAAGTCAAAATAAAGTGAAAAAATAAATATATTAAATCAAAAAAATTACAGTGTGTTTGGGACATAAGAAGGTAAGTTTTCACCAAATTTCGTAAAAAAAAAAATTCTTGTAAAAGATAAAAATAAAAAACCAAAAATTTGGTGTTTGAATTTTTCACATGAATTTTGAGTTTATGTGAAAAAAGTGTAAATACAAAAGTTGTAGATCTTTTTATTACCTACAACTTTTCCATTTAACGTTTTTCCATAGGACTTGTAGTTTTGCCGGAAATCGAGATAAATCGTTTTCTACCCTTAAAAACTCTCACCCCCTTCCACTTCCCGACCTCGAATCGCCCGTAAATTATTTTTCCTTTCATTTTTGTTATATTCTCTTCCTTTTCCAGAGGGTTTCATCCTACTATTATTTTTTTTGGTTTCAAAAATTATCGACCCTGGTCTAGTTTTAGTTTTTAAAATTTTGAAATACTGTTTTTTTTTGAAAACCCCCCTAATACAAAATTCTGGCTGCGCCACTGGCTTTAGCAACAGGGATTGTGCGCAATAGAGCTTCGTTTATTTACAAGAAGATAAAATAAAAACAAAATTGATTTTCGCATTAGCTACGCCCGCTGTTACTGGTTTTTAAACTGTTTATAATAAAAAAATTAAATATTACCCCCGCTATCTACTGAGGACATATACCGTCATACGCCTGATCGACCCCCCGACTATAGTAATAGTATATTTATTTCCACGATAGACCGAATATAAGCAGATCCACGCTGCTTTGTCAACGAAATACCGCCGATATTGCACGTCTATTTCTAATTAGGGTCAAGATGATGGGTTGACTGACGCATCGGGTTTGTTCGGTCTACGTTGGAAATAAATAGACTTTGGAAACTTGTTTCTACTGCTACTGTAACCTGAGCGAGGTTAGGTGCTTTATTTGAAAGTTAACATTTTCCTAAAAACGAATTTTGCTTGCGAATTTAATACAGTGTTCTTCAAGCGTCGATGTGGGGTACAAAAATTGATCTCTGGTTCTCTACATAGTAAAAAACGTAGCTTTAAAAACAAAATCTAGGCTTTGTAAGTTTACAATAAAATACTATTTCTTTGGACCTTTGTTACTTAAAAGCGGCAAGTGCCACCCCTTCCCCTTCGAACGGCACGTTCTCTCCGATATGATAGCTATACAATCGGCATGTCTGAAATGTATGGCATGTAAGAAATTTGACCAATAAATACTAAGGTGATTAAAAAATATCAAGAAAGAAAAAGTCTAGCAAACTAGCACCCGCATATAAAGTAGATGGATGTATTGGTTATATTTCTGGTAACTTTCAGTAAAAACATTCCCATGAAGAAATTAAGTTAAGAGCAGTCATCACTTGTCGCATTTAGGTAAAAAGGAGTGACAGACTACAAGAAAACTATTGGTTAAAATTTGAAATTTAGCTCCGAAATTTGATACTACATGACTATATTGCCTTCAATTTTTTTAAATTGGAAAACAAATTTTCAAAATAAATTTTTTTTTCAAAATTGATAAAATGAAGGTGATACAGTCATGTAGTATCAAATTTCGAAGCCAAATTCCAAATTTTAACCAATTCTATCCAATAGTTTTCTTGTAGTTTGTCACTCCTTTTTACCTAAATGCGGCAAGTGATAACTGCTCTTAACTCTTAAAAACTAAATGGGTTTTGAAGAAATCATCTCTTCGGATTGATTTTACGGATTCAATTGATATTCATTATGGTAATACAGTGATTGGCAGAATTCACGTATCATGGGATTTTTTTTTAAATTAGATTTTAATAAATACCGATATTGGCAAACGCTTTGCATCATCGGAGACCCAAAAATCATTAACCAGTGGTGTTCGTCTTTATGGATTTGGCGGAAAAAAAATTATATGAGGAAACTGACCTTAAGGTGGAATTATCAACGGCATTCAAGCTATTGCCAACCTATTTCGCGTTATTTTTTCAAGTTTATTATTTCATTAACTAACATTTAAATAAGATCAGTATTGTCGGCACATTACTTAGGTAATATCTGATATATTACAAAAATATCTATTTATTTCACTGCTAATTTTGGGAGATTTGTATAGTGAAAGAACAATGACATAATAATGTTAAAAAAATCTTACCCGATATTTTTCGCTATATAATTTTCCTAAAATAAGTTATAAAATTCCTTGATATTTATTAAATATTATTATGTCAATTATTACCTATAGAATATCAAGACTATACTGATTTTGTGTAAAAGCTAGAAAACAAATAAATCTACGCGAAATAGATTACATGTTGATACTCGCACCTTAAAGGAAAAAATATTAACATGGCCGTCTGTGATGTACCTATACGTGCAGACAAATACAGTTTCCAGGTTACGGCCATGAGGTTGGGGTGATGAGACGCCCGGGGTTCGTGAATCAGTCAAGTCAAGTTAGACGGTACATTGACATCGGTTAATAGTCACTTATAGTCTAACCTTGATCCTGGGTTACGTCAAAACGCCATTTTGCTATGGCCGGATATCTGTCTTTGTCTACTCGTAAAATATTTTATAGGACCATGGTCGGTTTGCACAAAGATTGAAACAATAATTGACTAATCAGGGTGGCCAAATGATCATAATTCTTAATTTAGCAAAGCGGACAACTTTTATTGTGATTGCCCAAAGAGTTTTTAATTAAACAATAATTAACTAGTATAAAATCAAAAATATCTTCAGTGACATAAATTGACAAAAAAGCGGCATTATGAACAGGGAAAACTCTGAGGCGTGTTCGATTGGCACAGAGATTTGGATCGATCTGATTTTAAAAATCAGTTGGAATCAGATCCGGATCGATCTGAACCTGCGACTCGGATCACGCCTCAAGGAGTCTAATTCAGTGCCTTACTAACGAACTGGCGATGTGTTGGACGTTACTGGAATAATTTTTGAAGTTGTAGTATAACCTAGGAATTTTAACTGACTAATATAGAGACTTTTTGCACCTCTTATATTAATATCAGTTTTTAGTTCCGTTATGGTTAACTTTATTAAACATAACGAGTAGCGCCACTGTTAAAACCAGAGATTTTGCAGCGCCTATACGTTCTGTCTGTAGTTATTAATTTGGCGCCGGCGCACCCAAACAAAATAAAATACCTAACCTAACAATAATTTGATTAAGTTGTATATTTTAATGTAAAGCTACTATTGCTTTGGATTTTAATTAATTGCTTATCACAATTTTAATTCATAGCAATGATGCTTAATAACTTTTGTATGTTCCGGCGACCATGCAGTTTAAGGATAACGATAAGCTCTTCCTTATCCTTCCGTAACTAACGGAGTCCGTTATGGTTATTCACCATAGCGGATCACCTTTCTGACATTGCGCATGCTCAGAATAACCATAACCACAAAGTAATGACGAATTAAGAGGTGCAAAAAGTCTCTATTGGCAGATAATATGCTGTATCTCACAATAGTCACAATCAAAGTGGCCTGCTTGGCTTAAAGCTGGAATTATAAACTCGTTGACGTTCGTAGTCGGTATTTATAAACTTTACGTTGGCGTTTGTTCGGTTCGCTGTTTTGACAGCTGCCAACTATCTCGTGATACAAATAATAGAATATTATTGGCTTGACGTCGCGGCTACTGATTTGCTACGAACGCCAGTGCCAGAGTAAAAAGTTGGTTCAAACTTTTAAACCATCTTATTACAATCCAATGTTTTAACTTTTAGCGCCAGCGAGTTTGTAATTCCAGCTTAATTTTCGATTTAAAGTAAATCATTTCTGCCAAAGTTAATGGTGTGTCCAAAATTGCCTGGTTATTTTATAGTTATTATCCTGATAAGTGCGGAGAGAGACACACAACTATGACGTTACCCGAACGATGAGTAGCGGGGCGCTGCAGGGTACAGCCAGTGTTGGATTTAGATATTATTGTCGTAAGTATAGTAAGTATACAGGGTCGTCAGAAAAATTCCATTCAAATGGAAAAGTAATAACTGATATATTTTTATTCTTTAAGTATACGAAATATTTGCTTAGTCTCAAACCTATAAATATTACATTTATGCCGTAGTTTCTCCGGCAAATAAATCAAAAATTATAAAAATAATGGTACATACAGTTATTTTTAGGAAAGTTGGTTAAAAATAGGAATCATGGAATTTGAATTAAAACTTCAATTTTTTACCTTATTTGGTACGCCACTGAAAATTTTTATTTTAGACAAATATTTCTACGAATTTGGTATTAAAATTGACTTAACACAATTAATCAATAGATCCAATATAATACACACAGGAAGTAGGTACAATCTTTCGAGAAAAATTAACATTTTGTATATTTTTCTAAAAGCCCTGCAAATGTATTAAACAATTTCTTTATTTAATTTTGATTTAACATAAAGCCAAACAACACTAGTTTAAAAAATGTGCACCAACTATGTTTTTCATGTCTAAAAACTTCAAAAAATAATAACATCCCGGATACAATTTGACACTAAGCAAAATTTTAAGTTGCTGTAAAATTGGTTTATTTATTATGAAATATGCGACTGACTTAATCTTCTATTCTGAGCACTCAATAAATATCACTCCCCGGCACATACACTGCATTATTATGAAATAAGATGCTTGGCTGACATCCCGGTGTTACACATGATCGAGTGATTGAAGTACGCCCTTCGTTTTTTTAGGGTTCATAAAATTGAATGTAATAAACTATTTCCTATGAAATCAAAGACATTATATTTTTTAACATACATCTTAAATCACTTCTTAAAGTGATTTCCATTGGCCCTCAAAGTAGGTATCTGTTCTGAATTAAAAAAAAGACTGACTGATCTAAATTTGGAACAAGTTACATCCACAGAGGGTGCTTCGTTCACTCACACATTGTGAAGGATATTTTCTACATTCAAATTGAAAGCACGAGAGGGGATGTTATTATGCTTTAAAAATATGGAAGATTACGTTGAAAATTAATATCCAAAAAGTTGTATAATTGCAGCTCTTCATTTTGTCCTTGTGAATGTGCTTATATCCTTGTATAGTTCTGTTTATTAAAAAACCGTAAACCATGTCAGTGCATATAGGCATGTTGATAGACGTCGGAAAGTCGAACATTTGACCTACAAGATATTATCAGTCGCAAAGGCCTGTTCTAAATAGCTCTAATAATACAGACTTGTAAGGTTTTTTACGAACAGAACTGTACATATTGACAATCAAGATATAAGCTCTATTCCAACCTAGAGCAAGAGGAATCGTATACCTGAACGATAATTTTCAGCATGTCATAAATTTTAAATTTTGCAATTGATTAATAACAGATTAGAAATTACCGTTCTTGCTGGGTTGGAATAAAGCTATTATACAATAGCGACTGCACAATCTTATGAAACTAATTTACATGGGTACTTAAATGATTCTGTATAGACTTCTAAGATCTCGTCTGCTATAAAATTTCTTTTACTTGAACTTATGAGTTCACAATAGTCAGTATTGCTGCAGGACGAACTAATTAAGTTTGAAAACAATTTATTAACCTTTTTTGGATCTGCCCAAAAATTATTAAGCCGAGATGACTTGACCGCCCTATAAAGTCAAAAATACTTGTTGCTGTTAATATGATTACTTTTTATGCCAAGAGCTACGGTCTACTCAGCAATTTCCAGACGAATGAATTTTCATTACCATAGGCCTATTTTTCCTTTCATATTATGTTACCTCGAAAGATTTTATTTAAATCAAACACACGATTAATTTTAGGAGAGGAAGTGAAGTATTTATATGCACAGTATGCAGCACATATTTCGGAAGCCAAAGAGCATTGGATAATCATTTTAAAAGTCTTAACATTAAAATATTTAAACTTTGTGCGGAATGTAGAAAAACGTATACAGAATGCAAGCAGATTCCAGAATGCAACCATACTATTTCTAAAAAGGAAACTTGCTGCGATTTTTGCCTATTGCCAATTAACCCAGCTGATGTCAGCATGCACATTTGTTTTCATATCAATTCATCCAGTAAAACCAGAAAAAGTCAAAGATCTGTATCTAGAGTAGGATCTACTTTATCAAAAAAATCATCAAGATCTGCATCTAAGAAATCTTCAAGAGCTATTTCTAAAAAATCAGTAAGATCTAAAATTGGAGCAAAAAAATCATCTGTTAAACAAGAGCCGAATTTTATCAGTTCGCCGGAATCAATACCTCCACCGCCGTACACGTGCTCAATTTGTGGAAAATTTTTTCCTAAAAGTACTTACAATGTGTTTAGGACGCATGAAAATAGGCATAGCCAACCGAAAGTTGCCAAATTTCGATGCTCGAAGTGTAATATCAATTACGATTCGAAAGAAGAAAAATGGAAGCATTATTGGACCTTCCACAAACCGAAAAGATCGATACATGTTTGTGCTCTTTGTGGTAAGTACTTTTTGAGAAAAGTAGGGTGTAGTTTTTCTCCTACTTCGGCTTTCAAAGTCCAAATTTGTATCTATGTTCGACCAATTGTTTATTAAACTTGCAGAATTCAATAATTTATGTCCATATTATAAATATGGATGCCTTGAAAGCTTCATTGGTGGCCAATGATCTTGTATGGTTAAGGAAGCCTTCAAGTCATCCTTTGATGGATTCATTTAGCGCCACCAAGATGCATACTATATCGATGATGAAAGTATTGCATTTTTTAAATTGATTATAAGGCACCTATAAATGAAATTCGATATCATTTTCTCGAAGTATCTGTTAAACTGGAAAATACAGAAATCCAGGTTTTTTCAACCCGTTTTGTAACGTAGTAGTTTCATGTGGTTAGGTATTCTAGGATAAGCCTGACTGTTAGGTCTAGAGTTCTAGCTCAGTCACTACCGATATCCAAGAGTATATCCACTATTCTATACTGCTCTCCTACGATGGGTACGTGAATATGAGTGTTCTCACAAACAGCAAAAGATTTTTTCGATCTGTTGCCAAGTCCGGATGTCGCTAATAACAAATACAAGAGGATTTGGATGACTAGGTGTGTTAATTATGGAAGAAATCGCTTGTTTCATTTTCTTTTACAATTTTCAATATCAAAGATGCAATATTTTCTCTCGAAAGTGTATGCCATCATCAGAATGATTATTTCCAAAATCCTTTTTATTTAACTCTAGGAACAGCCACAGAAAAGATGAAGCAACACATGGAAAAGCATAGAAACGAGAAAAAATACAAATGCGGCATCTGTATGAAGAGGTTCAATATTGAGCAAACGTTAAAAAAACACATGCTGGTTCACAGTGACGAAACTCCGCATAAATGCGATGTTTGTCACAAGGGCTTTAAGATAAAATACAATTTGATGGTGCATATGCGGATCCATCAAAAAGTTAAACCGTTTCCCTGTTTTGTGTGCGACAAGACTTTTACCACGAAGCAGTGGAGAGACAATCACGTGAAAACTCATGGTCCTAAGTAGGAATGGGGGTTTTGAAACTAATACTGGTGCGATTCTGTAACTGATTTTATAGCACGTCGTGCATTTTTTAATTCAAACCGATGATCTAACTTTTGTTTCGCCGTCTTCGTATTTTCTTAGCAAGCCTATAGTACCCGTCATTTTTCCAAAGTTTACTTAGGGTTTGAAAAAAGGGGTGTAGCCTATTTCGAAGGGGGTACCTATAACTGTCCATAGTTTGAAGCTATAATATTGTTCAAAATTGGTAATATGCTTATTCTGAAGTTATAGAATCGCATCATGTAAGATTTTTACTTGAGACAAGTTGTTAATAACGTCGGTTAAATATTGGATACATCCAACGATGGGTTTTGTGTATTGCAGACGTTACCCCTGCTTATTAATTTCGCCCAAAGGCCGAGACACAATTAAAAAATAATCATATGTACAACCACCTTGAAAAGAAGCCATGCAGTGACATCGGGCAACGCCGCATCAGCTGGGAGTTGCGGATCCACAAGCTATTATGACGCGCGGCAACGGGCCAGTTTTTATTCTTTCTGATATTTTTTTTTGGCTCTGTCGCCACTATATTGATATTAAAAAATGTACAAAAAAGTAATAAATAGTGTTGGATAACAACAACTTACCTAATTATTAAATAATAGTAATATTGCGTTAAGAAGCTGTTTTTGTTTCACTACGAGTAGATTTATTTGATCGATCAAAAGTAATATTCTATTATACAAATTATTATCTTCTGCGTTTAAATTACAGGATTGACTATCGACTTCTGAAGTCTTGAAATTTAGTAAGCTTAAAGCTTTGTTTAAGAAATCTACGCTTGTCTTAAGAAAGTCACCTACTATCTGGGTAACTTCGTTACAATTAGTTTTCAAACTTCAAATCATTGTAAGCCAATTCATTACCTTTTAAAAACCCTTTACCTTCATTTCAATGCCCACCGAAACCTGATTAACAATATTTATACAGTCATTGGTCAAATCTAAACTATAAAAATATATTACACTCTCTTCACCTGCTTTTAAAACACTTATAGTTAGAGTTACACCCAGGAATACAGCAGGGGCTTGGCATGTTGATAAATAAACAAACTAAAAGAAAAAAAAAATAGTACTTACCTAAGTACCTAGGTATCTAGAGGTATCCTAAATACTTATGAACTATCTCTACTAGTGATATTTTTAAACTAATTCACATAATATATACCTTCAAGTTAAATAAACACTTCAATATTTATAGGGAAAAGGAAAGCATAAAGTCTTTCTCCACAATTTTAATTCAGTAGCTAGGCTAGAATCGACATGTTTCGAGTGTAGAAACACTCATCATCAGGAAATTGAAGCAAAAATAATTAACAGCTGATGTTGTTAGCAAAAGAGAAAATATAATAAAATTAAAGGTGGAACTAATCCATACTTCAATATTTAATAAATTAACTGTAGACACAAAACAATAAAGTTTATCCCAGAGAGCTAACTAGAATACAAAAAACACAACTTTTAAATTAAAGCAAATAAAATTCTGCCGCCATTTATAAGACCCGTAAACAAACCGCCAGGCTGTTGGATTTTTCACTTTATTAATGCTATTAGAGCAAACCCGCACCAAAAATGTTTATCAGTATTTTGTAGAGGTTCTTAGCAATCATGTCATTTAAATTTTCTGTTATATATCAATCGAAGACCGGATAAAAATACAAATTAATACGACACCTACACCTAGTTCACGCATAAATTACATACTAAACCATGGCTAACCTCAAAAAAGTCACGTGACACATGGATCTTCAAAGCAGTGTTGTCGATGTTTCTGTTTCATGGCTTCTTCCAAGGTGGTTGTGGCATAGGCATCAGAAATAAAATTTGATACGTAGAAACAAATCAATCGCGATACAAGTAAGTTTTAAGGAACAAACAACATTATGTATATTTTTTTTTGCATATTGCTTTTATTTTTTAAAATTGTGTCTCGGCCTTAAGACACTAGAATGTAACGGTGATGCCATTTGCGAAGTTAGTTTGAGTGCTGTGTGCTATGATATAGCGACTATAATATCATAAGGAGGAATTGGCGTTCAATTTCTTACTTAACTGGTGGAGAGTGTGTGACATGCTCTTATTTTCAAGCCTGAAATATTTATTAAATGGAATTTATAAGGAACTTATGTCTAGGAGTTTAATTGAACTCATTAAAACTCCCATTATGCTAATTTTTTGAATGCTTTATAAAAAATAATAGCACTTTTTATGTGGGAATATCCTTCCCAGGAAGAAAAGCTATCTATGTGCCTGATTAAACGTTCTTGAACTATTTAATAAGAATATTATTGAGTTAAAAGGTATCGCAAACCGCAAAATGCTGAAAGCATTGTCAGGAACCCACCTACTCCTGGGATCTGGTCTTAGGCTTTAGGTGTTAGGAATAGGAAGAAAATCACAAGTCGTGGTTTTCCTATTGTGCTACTAAATTTGCCAACTACATAAATAATAATATGGCGCTACAAACCGAATTAATAAGGAAAAGGTATTAGGTGTACGGGTTTTATATACAGGGTGACCCATGTACTTCGTGCAGGATTTTATAGCATCAAGAACTACATTTTTTAAATTTCCTTCAAAAACAGTAATGTTATGTTTGGTTGCATACAAATTTTAAACAATTATAAACTAACTAGGCATTTTTAACTGAGAGTTCTTTGATTGCGAGTAAATCATGTCTGCCAATATTGGTAATGACACAATAATAGAGTTTGGTTTTACCATCAGATTTGTCGGATTGTTCCGCGCATGTTCGTTTAATGTTTCAGAGGATGGCGAGAAATTTGAACGCCGTTCGTTTATCATATCTGCGAGCAACTGGAGGTACATATTTTTCGTCGGAGAATTACGACCGATTTTTAAGAGGAAATTTTCAAAAGGAGGAAATTCAAAAGTCTAAACTTGTTTAAGTGATGGAGAACTAAAAATAAAATCACTTTTCGTGAAATTGGCCAATCCTATAATATACCGTGTGACCAGTAAAGTCCGCATCATATGGGATTTTTTAAAAATTAATAGCTTTATTTGACTTTGGCATCAAGTTCTGCTTCGATCGAGATGAAAATTAAGCAAAAAAATAGTAGTCACGTGATTCGCATTATCTCAAATTTTAATTTTTTTCAAAAAATAATTCAAAAGTGGGGTTATTTCTGAAAATATCGAAAAAAGTTATTAGAAAAAGTTTTTTTAAATGCAGTTTCTAGCCCACATGCAAAATTTCAGCTGCATAAGATCATTTTGATTTTTACCCACCACTAAAATTTATTTTCCACTTAATGAACACTTTACTAATGACACTGTGTTATTTTTTGTCTTAATATTAAGGTATATTACTTTTAGACACAAACTACGTTATAAAATACATTTTATGAAGTCACCCTATACAGGGTTAAAAACAAATAAACTTTGCATCACACGCGACCAAATTTTAATAGCCCAATTTTGATTTTGTAGAAAAACACACATTTAATATGGCGCTACTTTAAAGAAAATGTATCTGAAATAAAGCATTGTCGAAACTAAGAAGTTTTATGTAGGTTACGTTGAGTCTTTATTTTGCAAAAGTGGTGCAATTTACAAAATATGGGTAAAAAATCAAAATGATCTTATGCAGCTGAAATTTTGCATGTGGGCTAGAAACTGCATTTAAAAAAACTGTTTCTAATAACTTTTTTCGATATTTTCAGAAATAACCCCACTAGAATTATTTTTTTGAAAAAATTAAAATTTGACCAATAATGCGAATCACGTGACTACTATTTTTTTGCTTAGTTTTCATCTCGATCGAAGCAGAACTTGATTCCAAAGTCAAATTTCGAATAAAGTTATTAATAAAAAAATCCCATATGATGCGGACTTTACTGGTCACACTTTATAACTATTTTATTTTATGAAAGTGAAACGACCCCGATTTTGTTGGAATTGATGATCCTTAAAATTTGGAACTGTTTTTTCGGCAAAGTCTATTATTTCGCCCTCGTATAAGCTATCATTAGGTATCAAGAAATAAATAGTTTGTAAGAGGCACAATATTCTGGCCGTTGCAGCAAGATTCATTTTGTTGCACTATTTTTAGTTATAAACTCATTTTAACTAATGTTTATTGTTTACAAAATTTGTAGGTTAGAAAATAAAAGTCTAAACCATCAAGATCGTTCGCTAAATATCAACGCGCCTGATTCCTCCGTAGTCACATGATCTAAATCTAAACATTTCCTTGCTCTGGTCTCATCTGCGAGGTAAAAACCGAACTCGCCAAATAGTGTCTGGTTATTAAATTATTTTAAATCTTTGTACGACCCAATATTCGTTTCAAATCTAATGTCATTAATGTGGTCAAGTACATAGATGACAGTTTTTTGTTAATTAGAATAAATAGGTACTTAAATGTAAGGTATCGCCAATAAATAATATTGAATATATTAAGTAAATTCCATAACACGATATTTAATTTAATTAAATGCCTTGCCAGTTACACAAATATTTAGGACAAAAAGAGGAGTATTGTCTTTAAAATTTGAGTGTCAAATATTTCTAGTTCGATGAAAACCTGTCTTGGCTTTGTCAACTCTCTAACTTAAAAGGGAAAGAAATAAGGCACTTAAGTCTTCCTCCACTGGTAAATATTAAAATCCAATTTTAAGTTTTATGGAAGGGTAAATTCTCTACATGTTTCAAATGTATATACATTCATCATCAGGAGAATAGAATAAGGAATATGAGAAATACAATAGGTACGAACACTCCGAACGGAGCTACAAGATGATGGAAAGAATAAGTAAAGTATTTGGAAAAACGTCCCACGTAATGATAGACTTAACGAGAGGCCATTCGTGAAGTATTGGTAGAAACTAAGTTATAAAGTTATCATAGCAGTAAGCTATGTGTCATATTAGTGAGACAGCACCATAAGTGTGAGGAGAGAAGACTATTTAAAATTGGAATAGTAGATGTTGTAAAAAGTTTTTTTTAAAATTTTCCAAGAGGCCTTTCAGTATTGATTCCAAAAGACCGTTATCGCCCATCTTTGTTGTATGGTTGTTTCTTTTATAAGGACAGAGGTGACCAGAACGTACGTTTGCCGAGTTTATTGCACTTTTACTTGTAGTCTGAAAACTTGAAGCCAAACGACGTTACATGCATTACAGAAAAAATCTGATTATACGTCAGTAAATTGCCACAACGTACTGCTTATGCTACTTGTAGGTAGGTATACATACCACATGAAAATATATCTTTATGACAGGTACATTCTATTATTTATGAACGTCGGCGTAGTTTTAAAACACACCCTCTCTTTGTCAGTCTTTACTATCTGTCTTTTTCTCAAACTGTTTTAAGGTAAAATGATCAAATCAGAATTTTGCTCCGTTCAACTTCTTTAATTTAGAAAAAAAAAACTACCTCAGGTGACGTCATTTTCCTGATATACAGGGTGTTCATTTGAAAACTTCCCACCCCGATTTTCCTGCTTTAAAATGAAAATGTGGAAAATCGCTCGGACTCCTAGGGGCTTGAGGTGGGAGGTTTTCAAATGAACACCATGTATATATACGGTATGTCCGGCGATGTGGCAAACGGACCAAAAATTTTATTTTTGTTTATAACAAAAATTTGCTTGGTGAAAAAATATGATTGTCAATGAATTTTTTTTTTATTTTTAAAGAATGACACTTCGGAAAATTAAATTTTTGGACCAAAGCTAACTGCTAATACTAAACATGAAAACATAAATTTTAATTCAGAACGTCAGAAAACATCTTAACCCTCTTTTCAAACATTCTTTGTGAGAGCTTGGCCATAGGTTAAGAGTCACAAGAACTGCAGACACTTCATGTTGTATTTTACGTTGTCTATTTAAATAAATTTTAAAAAATTATTTTCACACAACTTTTCCGGAAGGTGAAAACGAAATACCTTGTTTAGAATAAATGAGCAACATTTAGTACATTATAATAATATATTAAGTCGCTGATTTCCGGAATTTTTTTCGATAAATAAGAAAAAGTGGTGCAGAATTTGTGATTTTTAGAAAACGTTAAACTACTGAAAAGAAAGACTCTAAGCAAAGTAGAAGCTGTTATATTATGTGTAATTATGTAAGCACAACGAAGCCTCGCAAGTCATTCCAAACTGAGAAAGTACTTCCAAAAAAAAAACTGTCGACAAAAGTGCCAATTTTCAAAAAATTATGTTTAATAATTTTTAAAATGTTTACAGTGTAGACTTTTCTTATTCGCAGTCTGGTTTTTTGATTTAAACGAAATACCAATGGTTTCATTTGGCTAATTGCAAAAAACAAAGTAAAAAAGAGCAAGGGGATTAAAAATAATAGAAAATCCAGAAGACGATAAGAAACAGAAACAAAAGGAGAAAAAAATATACTTGAAAGAGAAAAATCGAGGGAAATATAACTCATCAATAATTTAAATGATAAGTAAAAGAAATAGAAGAAAAATATGGAGATTAAGTAACGCACGAGTATATATTCGTGTCGTGTCCTTTGCCTAGTGACGTAGAAAACTTTTAAATCAAAAATAAAACAAACCCGAACAGACACAAACTTAGAAGAATTATTATAAAACAACTAACAAAAAGGGCTTCCAGAATGGCAGCGCAGCAAAAGAATAGTAGATTCTGTAACGAGGTTGGAATGAAAATGCGATCCGAGAAGAAGAACCACGAGTATCGAATTTTCATTCTAACCGAGTAGCAGACTATATTTTCTCCACGACCATCCAGTTCCATATCTGATTCATCCGATTTTTCACTCATTTTTTGACTTGCACTAAAATTTGTCTGAAAATAATTATTACAACGCAGCCATTTTTTATCTGACACTGACAGTTTCGAAATTCATGGCAACCTATGTCGTTTATATCAATTACAGAATATTCATTCCGTATCTTGTTATGGAATGTAAATACACGCAAAACGCATAAGAAGCAAGTGTTTTAGAATAAATATTCCAACTCAAGAGCGAGCATTTTTACATTCTATTATCAAAAATGATTTTAGAATTATTGCATTCAGTAGGTAATGGTCGTGGAGAATAAATATTCCAACTCAAGAGCGAGAATTTTTACATTCTATTATCAAAAATGATTTTGGAATTATTGCATTCAGTAATGGTCATGGAGAATAAATATTCTAACCCAAGAGCGAGAATTTTTACATTCTATTATCAAAAATGATTTTGGAATTATTGCATTCAGTAATGGTCGTGGACAATAAATATTCCAACTCAAGAGCGAGAATTTTTACATTCTATTATCAAAAATGATTTTGGAATTATTGCATTCAGTAATGGTCGTGGAGAATAAATATTCCAACTCAAGAGCGAGAATTTTTACATTCTATTATCAAAAATGATTTTGGAATTATTGCATTCAGTAATGGTCGTGGAGAATAAATATTCCAACTCAAGAGCGAGAATTTTTACATTCTATTATCAAAATTGATTTTGGAATTATTGCATTCAGTAATGGTCGTGGAGAATAAATATTCCAACTCAAGAGCGAGAATTTTTACATTCTATTATCAAAAATGATTTTGGAATTATTGCATTCAGTAATGGTCGTGGAGAATAAATATTCTAACTCAAGAGCGAGAATTTTTAGATTCTATTATCAAAAATGATTTTGGAATTATTGCATTCAGTAATGGTCGTGGAGAAAATATATATATTAGGTAGTATTTAAACGGAATACCGAATAGAATTTAATAGATTATACCATGCTTGTCTTTTTTGTGTCTAAATAAAAGTCTACATAGCATTGAATGTAGATTTGCTAAGGTAGAAAATGTGTAACACTGGCGGTCTTGATCTTGAACTTGAACTCTTACTTTCTGTTAAAAGTTTCGCTTTGGCAACAGATTTTTAGTTTCGGCGTGATCGAACTGCTCAGAAACCATCGTTTATCCAAGTGGCCAAGTGGGTACCTGTAATATTACCTCGATGATAACGGTCTTTTTCAGAATTTGATCTAACCTAATATGCATTTTGTAAATTGCTTGAATTGTGCTATTATACAGGGTGTCCGGAAATGATGAGCAAAAAATTTAGGGGATAATTCTATAACGAAAATAAATGCTATCTCTTCCTATAACATTTTTTCGAAAACTGATTTCTAACGGAGTTACAGGGTGTTAAAGTTAAATTTTATTGCAGTTTTTTTAAAACACCTTTTGCCACGCTCATAATATTTTGACGAAATCTCGTACATAGAGTTTTTTCGGGATGAGGAATAAAAAATTGCCCACTGTTTTTTCGCATTTTGTAGAGGGAGCCACATAGGAGCCTATACTTTAATTTGAATGGTCTCAACTGTTTTGTCCTACACTGTATGCGCATTTTGACTGAATATTTTTATTCTCCTAACCTTTTGACATAAAAAAGGTATACTACTTTTGTTTTGATAAAACAGTTTTCGAGAAAAACGTTGAAATAACATTGCTTGCATGTGATGAATACAAATAATTTTAATTTATTTTCAACTTTAAACATAGCATAGCAAAGGAAGAAATATTCCATGGAGTTCGTCGGAATTTTTTAAGAAGAATTAATTTATACATTGAAGAGGAAGGACGTCACTTTGAACCTTGGATTTAAATGTTTAATTTATTGTTCTAGTAACTTATACAGTGATGGGCTAAAATATGGAACAAATTCATTTAAAAATCAGGTATTCATTTTTTGAAAAAACGCTCGGACACGTCGATTATAATTCTTTCTTCCGGATTTTTTGCCTCAAAAAGAAATTATACCGGGTGTACTTATTACCCTAATTCTACGTCAAATTCTGCGCATAATTCATGTAGCATACTCTATCCTTATCTCTAACGGTTTTAGAGAAAAATTACATCATAAAAAAATTCTTTAAAAAAAGGTTAAAAAATTAGTTTATTAAGTGTTGAAAATGCAAACCATTAGCTTCTTGACAATATGCTAATCTACTTAAAAACCCTTCTAAAACATTATTTACAGTATTTTCATTAATTTGCCTAATTTCATATCTAATTTTAAATTTTAAGTCTTCCAAATTTTGTGGTTTATCCTTATACACTTTTGATTTCAAATAACCCCAAAGAAAGAAATCCATGGGTGTAAGATCGGGAGATCTTGCAGGCCATTCTATGGGTCCTCTTCTACCTATCCATCGTTTGGGAAATACAGTATTCAAATACTCTCGTACTTGTCGAGCAAAATGAGGCGGAGCACCATCCTGCTGAAACCAAATAGACGCTTCTGGTAGATGAGGCTGATTCGGATTTGGAAAATCCGCTGCTAGTGTGGGAATTAATTCATTTTGAAGAAATTGTAAATACCGGTCTCCTGTAAGATTTCCATCGAAGAAAAAAGGTCCAATAATTCTATCATTTAATATCCCTGCCCAAACATTTACTTTTTGTGGGTATTGCGTGTGCTGTTCTCTCATCCAACGGGGATTATTTGTACTCCAATACCGAAAATTTTGTCTGTTTACCGAACCATTCAAACAAAACGTGGCTTCATCGCTAAAAAGTATGTTGCCTTGTTTACCTTTAAGTAGGTACATGTACCTTTTTTTAAAGAATTTTTTTTTATAATGTAATTTTTCTCTAAAAAAGTTAGAGATAAGGATAGAGTATGCTACATGAATTATGCGCAGAATTTGACGTAGAATTAGGGTAATAAGTAAAAATAGGGGGGTTCTATTTAAAAAACAAAAAAAATTTGCTACATCTACTTTTTGACACACCCGGTATAATTTCTTTTCGAGGCAAAAAATCCTGAAGAAAGAATTATAATCGACGTGTCCGAGCGTTTTTTCAAAAAATGAATACCTGATTTTTAAATGAATTTGTTCCATATTTTAGCCCATCACTGTATATTTTAAAACTGCAAATAAAATTTAACTTTAACACCCTGTGACTCCGTTAATAATCAATTTTCGAAAAAATGTTATAGGAAGAGATAGCATTTATTTTCGGTCTAGAATTATTCCCTAATTTTTTTGCTTATAATTTCCGGACACCCTGATGTTTTTAATTTTTTGAGTTAAGAATTATGGCGTCTTAGGTTAGCCTGCAGCACATTTCTAATAGTTAAAACATTTTGAAACTTCAGATAATGTAAAATATTTATGATTGACATATTTTTATTGGTTAACGATAACGTAAAAAAAGAGCTATGTATTTTGATTTTTTTAATAATTTTCCTAGTATAAAGTAATAAAAAATAAGTTTAATGTTAGCAACTGTTTTGCATACCACTTTTTTTTGGCAAAGAAATGGCCCCGAAAATTTAACCACTAAACCATTTTTCCATCTTTTTACGTCTTATGATTCTAAAAGAATTATATTTCTTTAAAAAAATCACTATTATTTAAGTTACAGTGTTTAAGTTAAAATAAGTGTAAATAGTACTGTTTCCATTGAAGTCCAGCTTATATATTTTTAGAGAATCACCATTTCCATGCACTATTTGTGGAGAGTCCTTCAACAAAATGTGGCGGTTAAATGTTCATTTTAAACATCTCAGCATAAAACTTGCCCGATATTGCCAACTGTGTTCAAAGTTTTTTGCCATCGATAGAAACAGTACCGACGGACCTACGGTACTGTCTTGCGGCCATAACTCCGATTGTGATACATTATTCTGCAAGTTCTGCCATTTAAAAGTCGACAAAGAATATGTTCAATCACACCCTTGTTTCCACCCGAAAGTAAGAAAGAAACTAAATGGCAAAGGCGGTAAAAAACCCAGAAAAAAATATATGAAAAGGGACTGGCCTCCACCTCCATATATCTGTTCAATTTGCGGCAAGGAGTATGGCAAGTATGGCTATCTACAACTTCTTAACCACGAGAAACGTCATCGAGAGCTGAAGAATGAAAGTGACGTTATCCAATGTAAACAGTGCAATATAGTTTTTTCCACTGAGAAGGAAAAGAGTTCCCACAAGTACAGGGTCCACAAACAGGTCCCCTTAGGTGTTTGTGATATATGTGGATTCGCCACCAGGCATATATCGCGTCACAAAGCTATCCATAGGAACGAGAGACCATTTCGATGCGAACTCTGTCTCAAAACGTTTAGAGCTAACTATGGATTGAAGAAGCATATGATGATCCACAGCAACGAGGCAAAGTATCAGTGTAAAGTATGTGGAAAAGCCTTTAAGTTTAGTTATAATTTAAGGGTACATATGAGAAGCCATGAGGATGTTAAGCCTTTTGAGTGTACGATTTGTAATAAGACTTTTACTACGAAGCAGTGGAGGGATAAACACGCCATGACTCATTGTTAGGGATCACCTCACCCTAGAAAAATAAATGGTATGGGTAACTTAAGTATCTTCTGGTATTTTTCCGATGAGCTGATAGATAAGCTCAAATGATTCCAAGCATTGTTTGCAGTAACTTAGTGCAATTAAAGTTCCTTTTGCTAATTAGTGCTTAAAGCATCTCAAATTTATTTATGTGCAATGTTTAGTTTTTAAAAAACTAATTTTGATTCGTATAATTTTATAAGCCTAGATTTTATTTCTTCCATTAAATTACTAATTTTTAAAATACCTATTTTATTGTACCTATTTTATGTGCAGGTGGGCGGGTATTTGCGATGTGTAAATTATATATATTATTATTGCCAATGTATTATATTTTAAGAGAATACATCGAAATTTTTGTTACTGTTTTACGTTTTAGGTCAAAGTCAACAAAATCAGCTCGCACCAGGTTAGCAAAACTACAATGTTACGTTTGTAGCAAAGCATTTGCCACCAAACCGCAAATAGTCGCTCACTACAAACATCTGGCTATAAATATTTCAGTTAAATGTGTTATTTGCCAGTGTATTTTTGGTTCCGGAAAAGGTTGCGACCACGGTAGCGATAGTAAGGAGTTCCATTGTGAGTTTTGCGGAGATCGTTTGGAGGAACCTAGCAAATACCACATTTGTTTTCATTTAAACGCCAAGACAGTTTCTCGTGCTAGAAGAAAAGTTCTAAGTGAAGATAGGAAATATACTGATAAAGGCTGTGCTACTACTGCTAGCAAAGGTAGAGGTAAAAGAAAAGGAAGACCACGTAAGAAAGTAATAGATATGATGGAAGGGAAGGAAGAAGTGGTGGTGAAACCAGACATAGAAACCATCACATACACTGAAGAAGTTCCGGATTCTCGAATCAATGGTGACGAAAATAAAGATCAAATATTAAATGAGTGTGATGATGATACGGATATGTGCATTTACTGCAACAAAGAAATGCCGGCAATGCTACTGGGTAGACACGAAGACTGGCACAGGAAAAGTGATAAAAAAGTAAAAAGCCTCAGAGACACCGGATCTAAACGACCTTCGAAAAACAGCGAAAGTCTTTGCTCTTTTTGTGGCGTTTTCAAACCAAGCAATAAGCTGCGAAGGCACGAGTATGTTGATCACATAAAAAAATTCGTCAGGAAAGTTTGTGACGTCTGCGGAATTTTCACTTGCCCTACCTACATTAAAGAGCACATGCGTACCCACGATGCAGTTCAAGGCTTTAGGTGCGAAGTTTGTGGGAAACCATTTTTCCGAAAAAAGGCATTGGCAAGGCACAGGTTGGTGCATAGTGACGTAGCCCAGTATGCGTGCTCGATATGCGGAAAGTTGTTTAAGATTAAGTTTAATTTACGGGTGCACATGCGGACTCATGAGGACATTAAACCGTTTCCGTGCTCTGTGTGTAAAAAAACGTTTACGACGAAGCAGTGGCGGGATAATCATATGAAAACTCATGGAATTCTCGCGAATAAATAATTCGAAATGCATTCGTAGCACATGTTTTACATTTTTAGTAATATGTGCCACTATCAGGGAACCAAACGTTTATACAAGAAGGAATTTAGGATATATTTAAAAATGCTTTAATTATGATATTAAACATGACAATTTTTCATATCGTTAGTAAGGTTTCTTTATTAATATTTATACAGTTTAAGGGCGATGACACACACAGCGGTTTGTAACGAGCAGGCATGTTTTAAAACGATGCAAAATCCACATAGCAGTATGTCGCGTACCCTCGGTTGATGTTTTCTGGCTGAAAACGGTTCTAGAACACCTGGAATTATATGCGACTGATCAGACACGGCGCGGCGGTTTTTAGAGCGTCTTTGAAACCCCATCCAGATTTGTTTTGCCCATGCGGCCGCCTCGGCAGAAACCGTTTTTAAAATGCTGTGTGTATCATCGTCTTAATGCTTTGTTGATATTGGTTTTTACCAGTTTTTTTTTATTGTCTGTTGCATTGCAAGTTGTAAAAAGTGACATTTTTAGTACTTTATAGCTTTAGATAGACTTATTATTATTCAGAACTTTTACACATTACTTTAGAGAATTAAAAATAATTTATTTATTAGATTAAAGTCAAATAAATTATACACGACACATGATTAGTCAATTCTTTGCATGTCAATCTTTATACAGGGTGTCCGGGAAAATGTGGGAAATCTCCCGCATATGAAAAAAACACGTGAAAAGAATACTACAAGTTCATATAAACTTCTTTCGTATCGGCCTTCTCTTCGGAGATATGGGCTCCCAAAGAGCTCCCATGGAATTAAGTTTTTGACACATAATTATTAAACCAACAGGTATATTTCAATTTTTTTTTCATATGATGTATACCAGGTAAGACCCTTCAAATTACTATCCCAGAAAGTGTTGCGAATTACTCGCAGCTGCAGGGATGGACTAACTGTGACACTAATGTGTCCATTTTTTTTACGCCCTGTATGATAAAAACTTTGGACAACGTTTTTTACATACCTTTAACTATTGACTAAAAATGAAGTACTCTTTATTCATGTCGCTAATCCTAACCGTTTTCGGAAAACGTTATTTTTAACATATTTACATCATGTATATTTAGCGTATTTCAATAAAAGATACATTTTTGTTCCTATTAAGGGGTACACGCATTGAATCGACTCGGACCGGTCGACTCGGAAAAGAGCAGTCGCAGTCGGCAGTTTTTGATATTCATGAAATTAAATTAGACCCCGCGCACTGCGTCGGACCGGTCGACTCGGCTCGGTCGACTCGACCCCATGATGTTTGATATTCCGACTGCTCTTTTCCGAGTCGACCGGTCCGAGTCGATTCAATGCGTGTACTCCTTAAATTATAAATGTTCACTTTTAACTGCTTAATATTAATACATGATCGCAATAAAATGACGTTTTTCCGAAAACGGTTAGGATTAGCGACATGAATGAAGAGTACTTAATTTTTAGTCAATAGTTAAAGGTATGTAAAAAACGTTGTCCAAAGTTTTGATCATACAGGGCGTAAAAAAATGGACACATTAGTGTCACAGCTAGTCCGTCCCTGCAGCTGTGAGTAATTCGCAACACTTTCTGGGATAGTAATTTGAAGGGTCTTACCTGGTATAGACCATATGAAAAAAAATTGAAATATACCTATTGGTTTAATAATTATGTATTAAAAACTTAATTCCATGGGAGCCCATATCTCCGAAGAGGAGGCCGATAGGAAAGAAGTTTGTATGAACTTGTAGTATTCTTTTCACGTGTTTTTTTCATATCCGGGAGATTTCTCACATTTTCCCGGACACCCTGTAGAAAAACGGATAGATATACCTATTCACAACACGTTTGTGTTGTTAGGTTATAAAAAGACGAATTACCGTTGACAAATGATTGATGAAAAATCATGTATCATCAAATGTGTCGGGACCGAAAGAATAAGCCGCGGACTCATAAGCAAAGCTTTTTCGTCCTAGGTAATCAGATATACATTTTTTTTTTCAAGATTGTAGTAGTAAGGTTTTATTAAAGTCTGCCTTTTAGGCATTTTATATTTACTTTATTATGCACAATGTTGATATTGTTAATTTTTTTATGTTATTAAATATTAAATACATTTATTTTAATTTTTTTTTCTTTTTTTAAAAGGAACCAATAATATACGTCATATTCAACCGTAGTAATAAATACAACGGAGATAATTATATCAAGTCAAAAGTTAATCTAAAAAATCTGTGTTACCGATTTTAGAATAAAAACAACTTGGGGTAGAGAATGAAAAACACGCTGCACCTGTTAAAGTGCATTGAATGGTATTTTTCGAGCGTCAATATCTCAAAAACAGTAAATTTCGACATATGGTAGGCTTTATAAATTAAGTATGGTGGATATTAATTTTTGTACATTCTGTATACTATTTTAAAACAACGGATTTACTTAAGTTTCTCGCACTATTCACCATGTTAATGGCCATACACCCTGCATTTTTTAAATTACTTAATTAACAAGTGTAGCAACACTTACATAATGGAACGAATTTTCTTAGGCCGGCAGGATACTGCTTTTCAAATTTAACCATTCAGATGATTTGTTACGATTACTTTTAGGATCGATCTATACGCTTCAAATACTTTTCTGGAAAAATGTGAAACTCAGATTTGTAACGTTTGTTCCGCAAGCCTAAAGCCAGATGAAATCGACGGTCATTGGAATAATGTAAGCATAAAGACAATGAACTATTGCACTACGTGCAGGAATTTTTTCGGACCTGAAAACATGTGTAGCGATGCTCCAGAAAAAAGTAAATATCACTGCGTATTTTGCAAGAAAACTCTTCAATAAGAAGAGTTAAAATTTCATGACTGTTTTCATAAAAGGCTGCCAATTGAACCCGAAATAGATGTTAGTAGTGAAACAACAGCAGCAAAATATAAGGAACCTATTACAGAAGAACTTTGGAAAATTGTTAATGCCAGAGCAGTATACTACTGTAGGGAATGTGGGGAATTATTTGGCAGTGAGTTTCAGTGTGGTCACCCTCCAGGTTTAAAAACTTTTTACTGTAAAGTCTGTAGAGGCCATCTCCGAGATACTCAGTTGACCACTCATGCATGTTTTACTAAAAAAGCCACTGTTACAAGTGAGGCAACTAAAAGCGTAGGTAAAAAGAGAAAAAATGAAGTTAGTTACACTAAAGAGAATGATGTAGACGGCGATAATGACGAAACAGACTCTTGCGTGTTCTGTTCAATAGAGCTCCCCCTTCGTCTATTAGCAAACCACGAAGATCTTCACAGACTGGAAGAAACAGAGAACGGTCGAGAAAAGTCTAATAAAAAGAAGAAAATTGAGAAACCACACGGTGAAGGTATTTGTTGCCGTTGTGGAAAGTTAGTCAAATACGAAAATCTAAGAGATCACGAATATTTCCATAACAGGAAACAAAAATACGTGGCCAAGACTGTGATTTGTCAAATTTGTGGTATTTCAACTAAATCGATGAAGACTCATAAAGCCGTCCACTCCGAGGAAAGAAGATTTTCATGTGACCTTTGTGGAAAAACTTTTAAGATACGACGTGGTTTGAGAAAACACCTGTTAGTACACAGCGAGGAGGAGGGTAAGCACAAATGCCCTACCTGTGGCAAGGCCTTTAAGGTGAACGGCAACCTAAAAGTCCATATGAGAAGCCATGATTCTGTAAAGCCATTCCAGTGTTCTATTTGTCAAAGAACTTTTACAACAAAACAGTGGCGAGATAATCATATGAAGACTCATTAGGTTTAAGGTTAGTTTGATCTTCGTTAAATTATACAAATCGATAAGAGTGTAAAGTTTTTTCCATAAACATTTTTATTTTTATATATGTTTAGTAAGGAGATAAATACTACCAACTTTCTCTCAAATTTATATTTTTAGTGGTAAAACACCTAAGATATTATTTTAAAAGTTATAGAGCCAATCGTTGTTTCCACCAGCAATGTAAAACAAAAATTAAGTACACTGTAAAAAATGCCTTATTTTTAACATGTTATCATTTTTCATCCATTTAACCAAAATATTTAACAAAAAATTATCTTTTAGGGAACTGATGCCGAATTTGAAAAACACAAAATACGTTTGTAAAACCTGTTTGGTCAACTTTTGTTCCGAAATGGAATTAAAGGAACATTTAAAAAATTTGACTTTTGAAACGACTTCCTACTGTTCAAAATGCCAAACTTCTGCTCTTGATAGCCAGTGTGATCATTTAGATGAAGAGAAACAATTTTTTTGCAATCTTTGCAACTCAGAACTTCAGTTTGTTCATCTGAAAGAGCATTTATGTTTTCACAAAAATATTTGTACAAGTAGAGGCAGCAGCAGAAACAAGACCCTTGTGGAGTGGCGAGGAAATGTCGAACTAGGAAGAAAAAAGTATGGGAATAGAAAAAGTGTTCGATTAAGGCAAAAAGATCATGTTAAATTGTTAAAAATTAAAAAAATATGTAGTGAGAAGCTCGAGTCTAAAAAGCAAATTGGGAATACATTCTTGAAACAAGTAAGGAAGTTAAAGGAAACTAGTGTATCGTCTTTATGTGAGACTGTTATTAATACTGACGATACTATCGACATATTAACAAGAGATGTTAATATCGGCGAATCTAATAGGCCTAATATTTCCTGCGAAACTGATCTCTGTATCTTTTGTGCAAAAGAAATTCCCCTTTCCCAACTGGAAAAGCATGAAAATGCTCACAAGGAAGACGAGAAACGACGCGCGAAGCAACACAGGAACCCGATCGAAAAAGATGGTGATATTATCTGCACCATTTGCGGTAACACGGTTCCATGTAAGGAGCTTAAAAAGCACGAAAGGTCTCATAGACGACTTGGTACCGTCATTTGTACTATCTGTGGGTTCCCCGCTAAAAATATTTACCAGCACATGGCAACCCACAGTGATGAAAGAAGGTTTGCCTGTCAGGAGTGCGGTTTGGCTTTCAAACATAAAAAGAATCTTGATACTCACATGTTGGTGCATGATGCCGTGGGAAAGCATGAGTGTTCCACGTGCGGAAAAGCTTTTAAAACCCCTTATAATCTAAGAGTCCATATGAGAAGTCACCAGGATATTAAACCCTTTTCGTGTCAGTATTGTGACAAGACATTTACGACGAAGCAGTCGAGGGACAACCATCAAAAAACCCATATCACGCACATGTAGGGTTGGATTTCGATGTAGGAAATAGATGTGCACTTGACAATTTAGTTATGTCCATGGAAGGATTTATTTATTTCTACCAACTACACGTTTTGTTGGGTTTGAATAAAAATTTTAAGCAAGAAATTGGTAACCAGACAAGTTGATTGGGGAAAACTCATTTTTGCAATAGTCTTTAATTTCACAATAATTAAAGTTACTTAGCCTATAAACATACAATAAAAGACTACATGATCAGCCATTCAAAAGAGAAAAAATTTAGGTGTGACGAGTGCGGAAAGGCGTTTTTTTATAAATCCAACTTAACAATCCATGTTAGTTCACACTGCCACTCTGAAATATACATGTTCCATTTGTGGAAGAACATTTGAAACCCGCTTCAGCATGCGAGTTCACTTAAGGAGTCCTATGGATGTTAAACCGTTCAAATGTAGAGTTTGTGAGAAAACTTTCACAACTATGGATATGGATAGTCACCGTAAAAGTTTAGTTTCATTAAAATAGGAATTGAAAACACGAAAAACTTAATTTATTTAACAAAAATTATTGTACGTACTCGTATTTTTACGATTAAAACACAAAAAATAATATAAATTTTGCTGTTTTTTTCCTAATACTATAACTTATACGTTTTATAGTTGTTTTAAATGATCGAAACAATCTAAAGTATAATCTTGTTTTAGGGTAAATAATAAATACGATGGTAAAAGCAAGTCCATTGTATGTGATGTCTGCTCACAGTCCTTTCATAGTCACAAAGACCTTGCTTATCATATTGAAAACTTAAACGTCAAATATAGAGTGTTTTGTTTTGAGTGTAATGCATTTTTTACACATAAGAATCATTGCATTCATTTAAATAAAAGGAAAACTTTGTATTGCAATTTTTGTAATATGAAATTGGTGTCTATCGAGCAGGGTCAACATGTTTGTTTTCATTATGCAGATAAAGTTAATTGCAGTTCGTTATGTAAGAAGAGCACCGACATAAGTGATAAAGAAAGTACTTCAAAGCTAGGTTCGCGCAAAATTATCAAACTGCAAAGCCCGCAGGAAAAGGCAGAAATTCGTGGATCCATCACAAATAGAGATACTTTGATTGTTCCTAATGACTATAAAGATTCTCATAATCGTAAGAAGCTGACATTTATTAATCCTAGGAAGACTAAATCAATCAACATGTTAAAAAGAAATTTCACAAGAATAATTCGTACGGAACATAATTATAGTATGTACGATTATAGTAGGATCGGATCAGCTCTCCGTGTAAAAAAATTTTTGCAGATGAAGCAGTTAGGTTCTCCATATTCATCTCAAGAGACCAGCATTGCAAACAACTCAAACATAAATTTATCCGAAAAAGAAGACCGTATCGGCAGAAAGGAAATCATGGATCAACAATTTTCCGCAAATGATATTTCCCAAATTAATATTTTTGAGCCTGAAATAGGTCTTACTGAAATAAAGAAAGAAACAACGCAGCCTGAAATGTTTGAAAACGTCTATCCAGCTAAAAATATGATTTGGTTTAATCAGTTATATGGTAATGAAACTGTGGAACCCGTTGATTTAAAGGCGGAAAAAGATGGCTTATTTCAAAAAATAACCGAAATCTGTGTTTATTGCCTAAAAGAAATACCGGTAAATCAATTACTCGAACATGAAAATATATTGTGCCCAGCAAAAAATGACGACGTCATAATAAGAAAAAGTAATGTTGATTTTCAAAATAGATTACTTACGACAACTTTGCCACAGTTGTGTAATAATATATTAATACATGATATGAACAAGAACCCAAAAATGCCAAAACCAGATATACTTGATTGTAGTGAAAAAAGAAGTTTACACGATTACCTGTCCAACGACAATATTGCCACCGCCAATGACAAAATAACTTTAAGTGATGTCCAGGGTAACGATAAAATGCAAGTACAAGGCGATAACGTAGTAAATTCAAATGTAAGGACCTCACTCTGTCTTTATTGTTTAGAAGAAATGCCTATTTCATGCTTGATAAAACATGAAAATGAACTGTGCGGTAGGAAAACAGATAATGTAATTGTGCAAGTAAATAATGCAGAAGTGAACCAGCATTCCAATTATGATGTCAGTGAGGAGACTGGCGTTTGCGTACACTGTTTAAAGGACATACCGCTTTCCAAACTTGTTCAACATGAGTTTAATCACGTGAGAGGCACATCAGACGACATATTAAACCGGAAAATTAATTCAGGAACAGAAGAAACAATTTGTTCTATTTGTGGAATACAAATTCTACACCAGAAATTACGGCGTCACATAAGAGAAAAACACGACGGTTATCAGTGTGAAGTATGCGGGCGAACATATAATTCATTAATAGGCATGCGGAATCACGCAAACAAACACAACATTAAGATGCACAGTTGTCAGGTATGTGGAAAAACTTTTGGAAGCAATACTATTGGGCGTCATCTGTTGGTTCACAGTGAGAATAGGAAATACAAATGCACCAAGTGCAATAAAGCCTTTAAGTCCTCTTATAACTTAAAGGTTCATATTAGAAGCCACTTGGAGGTCAAACCGTATGCATGCATAATCTGCAATAACACTTTTACAACCAAACAGTGGCGGGATAACCATATGAAAACTCACTGACTTGCATCGGTTATAGTTTGTACCTACGAGTTTCAATGCCGGTTTTACTACAAGTTTCTTGTTTTGACGAATAATTTATTCAGCACTTTTTAAAGAAGTACATTTCTAGCTAAGATAATTAATCACTGTAATTTGCAAGTAGATTTTTAACAGGCTGTATTAGAAATTTTATAGTTAGGTTTTGTTTTTCTCACTGTTATACAATACATTTATTTTATTAAAAAAATGTTTGTTAAATAAACCTATACGTTTTTGTAGTGTCACATGTATAATCGTCAGAGTTTAAGCTTAATAAACACATTAGAAAAACATAAATTAATTTTTGCTGTTACTTATAAATGCTATAAAATTAGTTACTATACACGTATATAAATGAGAGTTCCTCATTTTTATACAGGGTGGTCCAACGAAAACTTCCTCGATTTTCCTGCTTTAAAATGAAAATGTGGAAAATCGCTCGGACCCGTCTATTTTTATTTCGAGGGAGACATCTTTTGCGTATATTGTCAATCTTGTTACTTCAAGCCCCTAGGAGGGAGGGGGGGGCTATTATATATTTTTTTTTTGGATTCTGCATAAAATTCTGAACATTTTTTAATAAAAGCATTATTAGTCTATACTTACAGTTTCTGAGATATTCACTCTTAAAAAATGACATTTTTGAACTTTGACAGCATCTAGCTTTCTAACTGTACGTCTTAGAACAAAACGGCTTACATGTCCCTATCTTCGATTTTTATTATCTTTCCAATAGTGTCAACTTCCGGTTAAACCGGAAGTACTATATTTCTTACATCCGGTTTAACCAAAAGTTGACACTATTGGAAAGATAATAAAAATCGAAGATTTAGCCGTTTTGCTCTTCGACGTACAGTTAGAAAGCTAGACGCTGTCAAAGTTCAAAAATGTTATTTTTCAAGAGTCAATATCTCGGAAACTGTTAAGTATAGACTAATAATGCTTTTATTAAAAAATGTTCAGAATTTTATGCAGAATTCAAAAAAATTATATAAAATAGGGGTATCCATTTAAGATTTAGATCTTACCCCCCCCCTCCCTTCTAGGGGCTTGAAGTAACAAGATTGACAATATACGCAAAATATGTCCCCCTCGAAATAAAAATCGACGGGTCCAAGCGATTTTCCACATATTCATTTTAAAGCAGGAAAATCGAGGTGTTAAGTTTTCGTTCGACCACCCTGTATACATGGTATTAATTATTATAGGACAAAAATTAAATTCTGTCTCAAATCAAAAGAAATAAATACCTGTTGAAATAATTCTTTGCCACTAAAGCCATTTAATTGCTATATATAACCTAATTTTTTTAGATTGCTTGCAAATATTAGCTTTCCAGAAACTTTACAAATGAAGGTTTCTGTTGCTAAAGTAACATCCGAGAAAACTGGCAGCATACTAGTAAAACAACAAACAGTTTCGACAGAACAATACGCTGAACTAATTTCGGAAAAACACCAATGTTTTAGTTGCCCAGCATTGTTTTCCAATGCGGATGAGTTATCTAAACACCATAATTCCTTGATTATTAAAATTAAAGCGTTTTGTATCCCATGCAACCATCTTTTGGGTCCCGTAGATAAGTGTCCACATTCACTTAAGGACATGCGACTGTATTGTCATTTTTCTGCAACTGAAGTTGCGTATGATCAGCTTAATAACCATATATGTTTTCATAATGCCGGTATTATTAGTAAGCGAGTAAAAGAAAAAGGCACGGTTAGAAATAAAAATAAATTTAAGAAAATAATAATAAAGGATGTTATAGCTGCCAGGGCGAAAGATCGTACAAAAAAACTACAAAAATATATGGATAGTACTAATCTAGTAAAGAAAAAATGTATGACCAAGCCTGCACTTCAATCCAGTCAAAGGAATGCAAGGAATAGAAGTGTAGGAAACACAATAGAGAAGAAAGAAATGTCGGATGAAGTTAATAATATATTGGAAGGTGAAGCACAGATTATTCCTTTTAAAATGATAAAAGCAGAAACTGTTGATAACGATGAAACTTCAGCAACAAGAAGTGAACAAGTTAAAGAAATAACATGTACTGTTTGTTGTGAGGTATTTCCTTCTAAGTCAAAATTAGATCGACATTGGAAAACGTTAACAATAAAAACCCAGGGATATTGTTTTGCATGTAAATGTGTTTTTAGTTTGAAGAACTATTGCAATCATTCGTTGACACTAAAGTTATTATACTGTTATTTCTGCAAAATACAGCTTAGTCAAAATCAGATGACACATCATGTATGCTTTCATAAGACGAAGTTTAATGTAGCCCAAGAATCAGCAAATACAGATACGGCCTTTTGCGAAACAGAATATGACGCCATGGTAGATATAATAAAAAAAATAAAAAATAATAAAAAACAGCAACATGTAAAGGGTATTCAGAAAACGATTACACTTGTTACTGATACGACAACAGAGTCACATTCTGAACAACCTGCTTTAAACGTTTCAAATAAATACTCAGGACTTTTTAGATCCCTTAAAGTTAACAGAAGAAGAAAGTGGTGCTATGGAAAGCAGCCGCAAGCATTGCAGAATCATAAAAATAAAGTTTTAAAAGAAATAAAAAAATTGAATTTTTCTCAAAATAAAAATGTAAAAAGAAAAATAATCTTAAGCAATAAGAATGATGAAGACACGGACAACAAAAATAAAGAAGAACTAATACGTGATATTGATGAAGTAAAAGTTAAGAATGAGGATGAAGGTAATCTAAATATAAGGACAGCCCCGTGCTTTTATTGCTTAAAAGAAGTAGTTATTTCACTCCTAATAACACATGAAAATGAACTGTGCAGTAAGAAAAAAGATAATATTATTGTTGAAGTAACTGATGCAGAATTAAACAAGCAGTCAATTTATGACACTAGTGAGGAGACCAACGTGTGCGTATACTGCTTAAAGGAACTACCACTGTCCAAGTTGGTTGAACATGAGCTCAAACACATTAAAAGCCGCCCAAAAGAAAAAAATAAATCCAAAATAATAACAAAAACAAATTCAAGAACAGAAGAAACAATTTGTTATTTTTGCGGAATAACCATTCCACATAAGGAATTACGCAGGCACATACAACGTAGACATGACAATACACGTTATATGTGTGAAGTATGCGGTCAAACTTATCGTTCATTAGATGTCCTGTCTACTCACAAGGCCTGTCACAGCGACGAAAAAAAATTCAAGTGTCACGTGTGTGGAATGTCTTTTAAAACACCAAACGCCCTTTGGCGTCATAATTCGGTTCACAGTGACAATAGAAAATATAAATGTTCCAAGTGTAATAAAGCCTTTAAGACCCCTTATAACCTAAAGGTTCATTTAAGAAGTCACTTGGAGGTCAAACCGTATGCATGTGAAATTTGTGACAAAACGTTCACAACAAAGCAATGGAGGAATAATCATATGTCAGGTCATTCTAAATGACTTCTTCAATGGTATTTTTAAGAGTGCATAAGTTCATTAAAGGAAACCTATAAAAAAAGTTTAATCGATTTTAACATACGCCTAGCTTTTTTCACTGGTGTAACTGGCAGCTAAGCGAATCATCATCAGTTGCAACAGTTTTGTGCTAGATTAATCACAAAAACCCACTCACAGAAACTTAACTCAAACAAACTTGCCCTAAGGATGGGTTTCTCAATGCTTTGTTAACATCTCCAATGAGATAAGAACGACCCAGGAGGTACCAGAAAGAAATGATACCTAACACATTGTCGCTTGATAAGAACCGCTGCAGCAATATAGTTTTTGTTAACTTCTTATTGGGTAGATCCGTTTCCGGCTATACTTAATATTATTTTTTGTATAGTGATCTCAGATATAATATTTAAATTCGGTACCCCAAAACCTCCAGAGAGAAAGGAATTGCAGTACTAACGTCCGTCAAGACTGCTAACATAAATGTAAGACAAGAAGAGAAACACAAGTATTTCTTAAAAAACAAGTCACTAAAATAATTTCGTAGAAACATCAATGTTTGATTTGTTCAGCATTATTTTACAGTGAGAAGGAGCTGACGAAACACCAAAACTCATTGATAATTAATGTCCACACTCTTCAGGATAAGCGATTGTATTGCCATTTTTGTCCAGCTGAAGTTGTTTAAGGAACATTTATGTTTCCTTAATGCTGGAATTCTTAGAAAACGCACAAAAGGACGGATGGTTGACAAAAGATCGGAAAGCGAACCAACAAAAAATTGAGCATACTACAAGTCTAGTCAAAAAGGACTCGCACACAAGTATACGTAAGAAAAAGATACTTTAGACTTAGAGCATGCTTTGGGATGTTTCACAAATTTATTCAGTTTCCTAATGCGTGTTTCGGCCTTTGCGGGTAATTTTCAAAGGAGTACAAGAAGATACATCATTAAGTATGGAAGTAATAGCCCAGAACAATAATTAAACTCTACACTGCACTGTTTGCTATGCCGTGGGATGTTTCAATCTAAACCAAAACTAGTTAAACACTGGCAAACATTAACAATAAAATATCAATGGTAATGCTTTGGAGAGAAAACTTCCCAGATCAAATTTAAACCTATGTTGGACATAATAAACAGTGAGTGAAAAAGGAAGAACATGAAAGTAGAAAGTGTATAAAGGAGACTGTTACTGTCAGTAATATAACGAAGAAGTTACATTCTGAAGACATAAATATGGCATATTAAAAACACCCAGTTTTTTAATGCCCATAAGGCCGTCAGAAGAAGAAAATGGTACAGCGGAAGAAAACAGACTACAGCAATATTACGGGTTCGGTTATAAAAGAAATTAAAAAGCTAGACTTCTCTAAATAGATCTGATAATATTCCTAGGGAAGCCACCAATGAACAATGAAAATGCTGATGATACGAGTAACTGTAGATGACCTATCTAACAACAAAATACAATTAAAAGTAGAAAATACAGTAAATCAAAGTGAAAGGACGTCCGTATGCTCTTATTGTGTAAAGAAAATTAATATTTCAGTCTTAGTAAGACATGAGAATAATCTGTGCAGTGAGAGAAATGATACTATAAATTGTTAAATTAAGTGATGCAGATTTGAGCAAACAGTCAATTTATGAGTCTGATGAGCAGATAGACATTTGTCTATATTACCTTAAGGATGTTCCATTTACCGACTTGGTTGAACATGAGTTTAATCACATTAAAACTATAAACGAACAAAGGGTAACCAAAATGACAGTCGAGGAAATTTATTTAGCAGCAGAAGACTGTAGACTTGTACTTTCTGTGGAAAACCCGTTCTAAATAAGTTTTAAAGTGTCACATACGTCGAAATCGTGATAAGACTCCTTGTTTGTGTGATATATGTGGTAGATTCTGTGAACTAGAGGTTAAACCATATGCGTGCGAAATTTGTGGTAAAACTTTTACAACAAAGCAGTGGAAAAATACTCATATGACAATTCACTCTAAATTTTGAATGTGACAGACATTTAGTTTGATGTTAGGGTAATACACTGTAATAGTTTACTAGTCATTTTCGTAGAAAATAGTGGAAAAATAAATATGCTTAAAAACTAAAAATAATCCAATTTTTTTCGTTTTCCGTTTAGTTTGGAAAATCAAATTTTCATTCACCCTGACTGAAGTGTTTTTATACTCCCCATTACTACCACAAGCAGTTTAAAATTTTCATGATTCATAGAACAGCATAAAAATGAATGTTGTCAAAATTGCACTATTTACTTTTTGATGAGGACGATGATGATAGCTGTGGTCGGAAAATGGCAAAAGTATTAGACTTCTCTAAAGAAACAGTTTACCGCGTAGTATCCATCCCCTCGGTGCCTTTCGTACCTCTGAGCTTCATCTCTTTATGGTCGGGGATATACTAGAAGATTTTTGAGACTACGATGTAATGAAGAAAGAGAAAAATGAAGGTAAAAAGAATATTAAAAATCCAGCAACTATATACAACTACTTTAAATGCAGACCAGATTACTACAGAAAAGGTAGACTATTGGGAATCTTGAGAAGAACGAAAAAATAAATCACCGTAAGCTGTCTTCTGAATATGCCAGTACCTTCCAAAGTACTATTTAAAAATATTTTATTTATATAGTATTTTGCTGACAAAAACCTTAATTATGTTGTAACTTAAGTTTTTTTTTCTAGGGCATCCACAATACCAATTGAAAAAATATTAATAAGTGAACCAAAAATATGTTCAGTTTGTTCAAACTATTTTTCAAACGAAGAGGACCTTACACATCATTTGGGAAACTTAAACATTCAACTTAAAGGTTTCTGTTATGACTGTAAAGGTTTGTTTGGACCTGACAACTACTGCGTTCACTCTAGTGCATCCAAAGTCTCATATTGTGGTCTATGCGATCTTAAGTTAACTGATTTGGATTATACTCATCACATCTGTTTTCATAACGTAATTAACAACGAGGAAATGATTTATGGAGGTGCAATGGATTCTTTAAAAATGGTTTATTTGTCGGAGGAAGATGTGGAGGAAACTGGAAAGACGAAAAAGAAAAAACCTGAGAGAAGGTCAAGACGAAGTGGCAAGGTATTACCAAAAACTAGAAGTAATTTATCCAGAAAACTAAAAGACATTTCTAGTGCGCAAGCTACGTCTGAGCAGTTGGAATCAACAAGTAACAATGAAAGTAGCAAAACAAATGATCTGCAAACACAAGAAACAAACATATTATGTACTATTTGCTCTCTTGCGTTTCCTTCTAAAAAAAGACTTGATGAGCATTTAAAAAAATTACCAATAAAAGCAAAGGGGTTCTGTTTTGCTTGTGATCATTTTGTCAGTCCAGAAAACCAGTGTTTCCATGCTGTTAACGCTAAGTTATTGTACTGCTGTTTTTGTAAAATTAAGCTTGTTGAAAACCAAATGAAATATCACTTGTGCTTTCACAAAAATTACAACAATTTGATTGTAGACGATTTAGTAAAGCAAGAAGATAATGAACATGAAATGAATTTTGTAACCGCAATTAAAGATGCAATAAAAACAGTCGAAGAAAGCGAAAAGAATAAAAGTGAAAAAGAAAAATGGTTGAACGTTCCACACATCGAAGAATTTGATACAAAAGGTTTAAGTCCAAAAGCCTTATCAATTCTGAAAGCTAGACTAAAGAAAAAGAATAGAAAATGGGGACTGAGAAAGTATAACAAGGAACCGTGGGTAATTAAGAAATACAAAGTCACACAAGAAATGAAAAAAAATGGCTTGTTTGTGGAGCAGTTGGGTAATGTCACTAGAAATATTGAGGACCTAAGTACAGAAACTAAAAACGAGCCAGAATTACATGTAAAAAAAGAAGATTTATTACAAGAAAGAACAGCTTTGTGCTTTTATTGCTTAAACGAAATTCCTGTTTCGCTTTTAGTAAGGCATGAAAATGAACAGTGTACTGAAAAACAAGATGACATACACGTTGAAGTAAATAACGCTGAATTGCAAAAGAAAACAATTTTTGACAACACTGAGGAAACTGACACTTGTATGTTCTGTTTACAGGAAATACCACTTTCTAAGTTGATTGATCATGAATACGATCACGTTGTAACCATTAACCAACAAAAAATGACGAAAGTATCCAACGAGGTAGATTATCCGAGAACCCAAGAAACTGTTTGTACTTACTGCGGAGAGACTGTTTTATATAAAAATTTAAATTTTCATATACGTCAAAAACACGAAAATGCTCTTTGTGCAGTTTGCGGTCTGTCGTTTACTGCAAACAGACTTCGATATCACATGCTTATTCACACAGACGATAAAAAATTCGCTTGTGATATATGCGACAAAACCTTTAAATTGAAAAAGGTACTTCGCACTCATAAATTGGTTCACACGGATAACAGAAAACATCAATGTCCTACTTGTGGTAAAGGCTTTAAGGTAGGCTTTAATCTAAGGGTGCATATGAGGAGCCATTTGGAGGTCAAACCATATGCTTGCGAAATATGTGATAAAACCTTTACAACGAAACAGTGGAGAGATAATCATATGAGAAGTCATTCAGAGTTTGACAAATCAGAAATGTATTAGGAATTTAAATTGGACATGTTCGCTGAAGTAGCTTAAAAGTAAGATAAATATATCGTTCTCTTTGTTAGTTTTACATTATTCGGTAAATCTTTTTCTTGGCTGTTAAACTATCACTCGTGTCATTGTCGCTATGCATCGAGTAAATATAGTGTTTCTTAGGTCAATTTAATGACATACAACAGTATGAAACTCCAGGCGTCCCAAACAAATAATTCTGGGACCATTCCCCGGCCCGTCCATAAGTTCCAAATCACGTATATTTTATCTTCGTCTCTTCCACGCCATCGGCGGTCACTGGCCTATCTCTGTCTGACAGAATCGATCGTTGAACGGGCTGCAGACCGCTTTAACTTATACCAGCCGCTTTAACTGCCGCTTATCACCCCTGACAACGTGCATAAACGGTGAACGGTTGCCAGTTTCACCAAATTTTCTGGTTTGTTAATATATTATGTATTAGAATACGAGAAACAAGGGTTTGTTAATTAGTTGTTTTTAAACACTGAAAACACTTTTTGTCTTGATTTCAGTTATATTGTTTCTTAAGGACTAAAGAATGTATTATTATAACAATGAATGGCTTGTTATTTTTTTCTGTCACACTCAAAACTCCTCGGTTTAAAGTATATTTGCAAACTAGCTTTCAAAGAAAGTTACTGACTAACAATTGAATACTGATATAAATGAAACATCTTTAATAAAAAAAACTTAAAGAATTGAAGAAGAACGATCTGACAACCCTGGTTGTAAGGTCGGTCTCTTTGAGACTGTTTACCGCCGTATGGAATGATTGGAATGTTCTCAAACTGAGTTTGGATAAATTATACCATTGAACAGAAGGTTTAACCACAAAAGGCAGCGCTAAATTAGCCGATAGAAATGCATTGGGGCAAATTTTTGAAAACATAACAGCTCCAGAAAAAAAATAATAACATTTGTTATAAAATAACATTTGCACTTTATTTAATTAATGAAAACTTTATAGATATAAATTATGTATTTGCTTTTGATTGGTCTATAAGTCTGTAAAACAGCATGTCATTATGTCAAGTGATTGAAGTAAATGTTTTTGAAAAAGTATATTTCTAAGTTTTATTGTGTTGTCGATAAATGTAATTACAATCGTAGATATATATTATAGATCCAACTTTCCGAATTGGTTTAATACTTTGTTTAAACCGCTAAATGACAAGGAGTTTGTAAGTTATGCTACTGTTAATACTAATTTAAGATATAAGAACGAACGAGGTAACTTGTGTATACAGGGTGTTCATTTGAAAACTTCCCACCTCGATTTTCCTGCTTTAAAATGAAAATGTGGAAAATCGCTCGGACCCGTCGATTTTTATTTCGAGGGGGACATCTTTTGCGTATATTGTCAATATTGTTACTTCAAGCCCCTAGGAGGGAGGGGGGGGGGGTAAGATCTAAATCTTAAATGGATACCTCTATTTTATATAATTTTTTTGGATTCTGCATAAAATTCTGAACGTTTTTTAATAAAAGCATTATTAGTCTATACTTAACAGTTTCCGAGATATTGACTCTTGAAAAACGACATTTTTGAAATTTGACAGCGTCTAGCTTTCTAACTGTACGTCTTAGAGCAAAACGGCTGTCCCTATCTTCGATTTTTATTATCTTTCTAATAGTGTGAACTTTCGGTTAAACCGGATGTAAGAAATATAGTACTTCCGGTTTGACCGGAAGTTGACACTATTGGAAAGATAATAAAAATCGAAGATAGGGACATGTAAGCCGTATTGCTCTAAGACGTACAGTTAGAAAGTTAGACGCTGTCAAAGTTTAAAAATGTAATTTTTCAAGAGTCAATCTCGGAAACTGTTAAGTATAGACTAATAATGCTTTTATTAAAAAATGTTCAGAATTTTATGCAGAATCCAAAAAAATTATATAAAATAGGGGTATCCATTTAAGATTTAGATCTTCCCCCCCCTTCCTCCTAGGGGCTTGAAGTAACAAGATTGACAATATACGCAAAAGATGTCCCCCTCGAAATAAAAATCGACGGGTCCGAGCGATTTTCCACATTTTCATTTTAAAGCAGGAAAATCGAAGTGGGTAGTTTTCAAATGAACACCCTGTATACATTTCCCATCAAAAATTTAAAAAAATGCGAAAACAATTTTTGCGAGTCGCTAATAGAGTTTTGTTTTCCATCCAATTCCCATGACTTATTTAATATAAGGTAGTGATGTTTATCTAAACACTTTTAATCGCAAATTCTGAATTAATAATAAAAATACATTTATATGAATAATTAATTATCAACCTAATTACATGATGTATATTCGTACAACCTTAGATGTAAATACATTAACACATTACATTTTCTGTGTTACCTGTAATTTAAAAAATAATTTAATAAATGTCGTGTTTTACCTCAGTCTAAACTAACTTTATTAAACCATTATGATTCTTTAAAAATATTTTTTCTATGTTCTATAATTAATTTTTAGGGACGATAAGTGTTCTTTCTGTAACCTACAATGTACCACTCCATATTTTTTAAACAAACATATGAAGAACCTCGAGGCTTTTATTTCGGGTTACTGCGATTTGTGCAAAACCTTTTTCCATCTGGATCAATCTTACTTTCACCACAAATCACAATTTTACTGTCAGATGTGTAAACATTACTTCCAGGAAAACTACCGATATCACAAATGCTCCCATACTAAAGAAAATCAAGCTTTAGCCGAAAAAACAAAAGTCTTCTGTTCTTTATGTGAAGGAATTTTTTTTTCAAAGGATAGTTTGGAGAATCACAAAAAAGACTATCACATAAAATTTAAAGGGAACCCTATTTGCAAATGTTGTGGATTAAAATTTGACAGTAGAGAAGAATTGGATGATCATACTGAAGGTTTAGGAAAAATGATTGCAAAGCCCAACACAATCTGCGACTTGTGCATGGAAAATTTAGATTCTGGAAAAACAGTTATGAGGCACAAACATCAGAAACACCGAAGATATTTAAACTTGTTTAAAAAAATCTCGAATCGAGGAAATGAGTGCCAATATTGTTACTTGCTTTTTGGAACCGTGAAGAAGCTTAAGTCGCATAGACTTGAAAGACACAAATTCGAACAGGTGACTTGTTTTTGCGGAAAAAACATGTCTCTTAAGGAAATCCGTCAGCATTACATGACTCATTTAACCCGGAAATATTGGGAAAAGAAGCCGAAAAGGGTGTGCGAGGTTTGCGGATGTTCTGTAAAAGATCTTGCAGATCACCTGCGTCTTCGTCACGAAAATAGAAGAGATTTTAAGTGCGCCAAGTGCTTTCAAGATTTTAAGAAGAAATGGATGCTTGTGAGGCATATTCGGAATGTTCACCTGAATGGAGTTAATAAGTATCCTTGCCCCACGTGTGGAGTAGTTTTTAAGGAATCCTACAACCTTAAAGTTCATATGCGATGCCATGACAAAACCAAGCCCTTTTCTTGTATGATTTGTGACAGAATGTTTACTACAAAGCAGTCAAGAGATATTCATATGAAAACCCATAAGATTAAAAATATTTAGATCTGTTATATTAGTTTTTTTCTTTCTAAAAAATAGAAATACGGATCTTAAAATACATATTATCTCCATAACATAGTAAGATTCAAAACTGACAGCAGAGTATGCTAGGCAGTATATTTACCACAACTATACTTAGATCTATTGTTGCATTTTAAACTTGAAATCATTTTTAGGAATGAACAGAGGAGCCAATGTTTTCAATGCTCTCAGAAATTCTATTCGAAAGCCCATCGAAACCGTCATGAAAAAAACTTGGAAGCGTTCGTGTCAGTTTTCTGTAAAAGTTGTGGTCATTTTGTTGGACTAGACCAGTCAAGATGCCATCATTGTTATCTTTATTTCTGTATGGCTTGCCATGATTACATACCCACTGATAAGTATAAGGAACACATGTGTTTTCATGAAAAGTTTTTACAAGATTTAGCAAATAAGAATAGGATATTTTGCAAGTATTGTAAGGAAGCCTTTTTCTGGAAAAATGATCTTAAGAACCACGAACAGGACTGCAATAACCATGGTTCGCTTTCAACATGTAAATGCTGTAACACAATATATTCCACTTCCAAAGAAATGGAAGATCATCTTCATTTGTTGAATGAAGCCCGGCGTCAGAGAAAGTTTAACTGCGTTTTTTGTAGACTAAAATTTGAAGCTGAATCTGCACTAAGAGCTCATATTAAAGAACATTTAAATATTATAAAATTACCCAAAATAATTAAACCAAAAGAAGTAAGGAGACAAAAAAGAGACAGAGAAAAATTGATTACACAAATTCCATGCAGGTTTTGCAACTTAAACTTTAAAAACAAAAACTGGGTGATATCTCACGAACGAAAGGAACATGCCAATGAACTAATCAAATGCGATATTTGTTTCGAAGATGTTAAAATGAAAAATTCTAAGTCGCACTACGTATCTCATAAATGTCATGAAAAATACAAAAATACCCCTAAGAAAGTTTGTAATATTTGTGGGGTGACCATCAAAAACTTAGAGAGCCACATGGTCAGACATAAAGATGACAACAGGCGCAAGTGTCCGGTATGTCCAAGAACTTTTAAACGCCGTTCGGACATGAAAAGACACGCGTTGGTTCACAGCAACGAAGCCAAACATATTTGTCAAATTTGCGGCAAGGGATTTAAGGTGGGGTACAATTTAAGTGTGCACATGCGCAGTCATGAAGTCGTAAAGCCTTTTCCATGCGTGGCCTGTGATAAGACCTTTACTACGAAGCAAAGTAGGGATAACCACCTGAAGACGCATGATATGTTTTGAGCATTTACGGGTTATGTTTTTAATAATATATATAGTTTTCGTTAAATTTGAATTAGAATTGTTTAAATTTTTATATTATTAATTGTTTATTATGTTTCCAAATAAATTGTTATCTTTAAACGCTTTTAACTTATTTTTCAAATAAAAAATTACTTCATTATCGCTTAAGAATTAAATACAGGGTAGCTTTTATGTATGGAAACGGTCGAGTATTTGCTAAAGTAAGATAGCTAGCGAAGAATGTTAAATACAAAACTTTTAGGGTTTTTATAAATCTATTACACTGCACATAAACTAAGTATACAGGATACAGGATCAGTCAAAAAGCCATGGAAGAACAAAGTTACTTTATTTTAAATGGAACCCCCTGTATATTATTCAATATTTAAATTATTTAAATTATTTACAAGATTCTAAAAGAAAAGTTAAGCACTCCACATACCCAATCTTAACCGTTTTCGAGATATCGAGTTTCAAATATCGTTTTTAAATAAATTATTACATTCATTAATTTTCTAGTCCATCAAGTTACCTTAGAAAATATTTATCTCCGTAACAATGTTGGTTTGTCATCTTGACAACAGATATGCCAAAAATACTTACATTTACAATTTGTGAATAATTTTCGCGTAAAAATGGCACGTTTAAGTGATACCGAGCGCATTGAAATTTTAATGATGATAGGGTACGGCGATAGAACACGGAGTTTTACCCAAGTGGTGAATATTTTTAATGAATTGCATCCATTCATGAATTTTCCAGTCCATCAAGTTACCTTAGAAAATATTTATCTCCATAACAATGTTGTTTTGTCATCTTGACAACAGATATGCCAAAAATACTTACATTTACAATTTGTGAACAATTTTCGCGTAAAAATGGCACGTTTAAGTGATACCGAGCGCATTGAAATTTTAATGATGATAGGGTACGGCGATAGAACACGGAGTTTTACCCAAGTGGTGAATATTTTTAATGAATTGCATCCAGATCGGGAACCTATAACTAAATCAACTGTTTCCAAAACATTGCAGCGTTTTCATAAAACTGGAGGTGTGAAAGATCGACCAAAAAGTGGAAGACCAGTAAGCGTTACTAATGAACAAAATTCTCTAAATGTCATGTTAGATGTGGTAGAAAATCCAATAAATTCGACGCAACAGCGGGCTTTAAATTATAATATGAGTCGATATTCCATTCAAAAAATTACCAAAAGAGAAAAATTCAAACCATATAAAATTCATTTGTTACAAGAATTAAGTAAAGACGATTTTGATCCCAGAATTCAGTTTTGCGAAATCATTATGGATAAATTGAATCAAAATGTCATCTTTGTCAACCACATTTTATTTTCTGATGAATCAACGTTTTGTTTAAACGGGCACGTAAATCGACACAACTGTAGATATTGGTCAGACCAAAATCCACATTGGATGGAACAAGTTCATACCCAACGACCACTAAAAACCAATGTTTGGTGTGGCATTATTGGTGGAAACGTCATAGGACCCTATTTTATACATGGAAATTTAAACTCTGAACGATATTTATTACTTTTACAAGAGAATATTGTTCCACAGCTCAGACGATTATTACCGAACCATAATAATCCCAATTTACCGGCTGAACAAATATGTTTTCAACAAGATGGGGCTCCACCACATTTTGGACGGATGGTGAGGGAATATCTAGAGGAAACTTTTCCTGGTAAGAGCGCAGAGGTGCAATTGAATGGCCTGCTAGGTCTCCTGATATGACCCCTCTGACTGTGGGGCGATATTAAAAATTTAATGTACAAAAATCAGGGTTGTGATTTTGTCCACTTTTTTTGATTTTGTCCAGGACATGGACAAAATTGGACAAAAACGGACAAAATCGGACAATATTGGACAAAATCAAATTTCATTACATTTTATTAAATTTGTTGATTTAGGCAACCCAAAATACACGTTTGTATTGTGTATTATATAAACAATAAATACCAAATTAAAAATTCCAGAAAATGGCTATTTGTTATTTCATTATGGGGCCTTAAGGTTGAATTCTCAACGTCATTCAATCTATTGCCAACCTATAACCTATTTCGCGTTGATTTTTTGAGTTTATTATTTTAATAACTAACATTTAAAGAAAATCAATATCGTCGGTACATTATTTAGGTAGTATCTGATATATTACAAAAATATCAATTTATTTCATTGCTAATTTTGGGAGAATCGTATAGTGAAAGAACAATGAGTGACAATGACATAATAATGTTAAAAAAATCTTACCCGATATTTTTCTCTATACTCCTAAAATAAGTTATGAAACTTCTTGATATTTATTAAATATGTCAATTATTACCTATAGAATATCAAGTCGATGCTGATTTTCTTTAAATTTTGTATAAAAGCTAGAAAACATAAATAAATCTACGCGAAATAGGTTATAGGTTGGCAAGCATGTTGATACTCCCACCTTAAGGTAAATTTTCATACGTCCGTCATCCGACGGTATCCCGTTATTGTTGTTTAAGTTTTGTTTGACACCCTAATCCTAATATAATAAAGTTTTTTTAATTTTATATGTGTTTAATTTGATTTTGTACAATTTTGTCCATTTTGTCCAGAACAATTGATTTTGTCCGGACGGACATAATTGGACAAAATCGTCCAATTATGTCCACTTGGACGAATTCAACCAACCCTGACAAAAATAGGCCACAAAATATCGAAATTTTGCAACAAAGAATAATGCATGAAATTTCCAGTATTGCTCCCAATATCCTTTTAGATTCGCTACCAAATTTTGTTCACCGAATTCATTACCGCCTCGAAAACGGTTAAGATTGGGTATGTGGTGTGCTTAACATCTTTTTTTTAGAATCTTGTAAATAATTGAAATATTGAATATTATACAGGGGGTTTCATTTAAAATAAAGTAACTTTGTTCTTCCATGGCTTTTTGACTGATCCTGTATACTTAGTTTATGTGCAGTGTAATGGATTTCTAACAACCCTAAAAGTTTTGTATCTATCTATCTTACTTTAGCCGTTTCCATACATAAAAACGACCCTGTATATTCTAAAATAATGCGATAGCTTATGTAGTTTTTGAGTAAACATATAACAGAAACGCGCGAATGGAAAATACGTAATGAGGGACCTTTAATGACTGAGTTATGATTGGCAGCAAGAACTAACATTCTATCGTATTTTAAATTTAATCTTGTTTTTAGGAGAAAACTGACTGACGAATGTTTTATATGCTTTCAGAAATTTTATTCCAAATCTCATAGGAAACACCATGAAAAAAACCTAGACGCTTTCGTTTCTGTATTTTGTAAAAGTTGCGATAAACTCGTTGGATTGAACGACTCAACTTTTCATCATTGTTTTGTTTATTTTTGCTCGGCTTGCCATGATTTTATACTGACTGATAACTATCGAGATCACATTTGTTTCCACAAGAAGCCCTTACAAAGATTGGCAGATAAAAAGAGGTTGTTCTGCAAATATTGTAAAGAAACGTTTTTTTGGGATAATGATCTGGAAAATCATGAAACAGGCTGTAGTAACTGTGATCTGAACACTTTAACTTGTAAATGTTGTAATGTGTCATACCCGACTGTTAATGATCTAGAATGTCATCTCAAGCTATTCGCCGATAATAGAGAGAAAACAAAATATGACTGCCTTTCTTGCCAGTTAAAGCTCGAATCTGAATCGTCGTTTCGAATGCACATGATGGAAGAACACCCAAATATTATTAAGCTATCAAGAATAATTAAATCAAAAGAGAAAGATAAAAATAAAATAGACAAAGGAAAGCTTAAGACAAAAATTCCTTGCAGGTTCTGTAACTTGACGTTTAAAAACAAGAATTGGGTTATATCTCACGAACGAAAGGTGCATGCAACAGAACTCATTAAATGCGATATTTGTTTCGAAAATGTTAAAATGGAAAACTCCAAGTCTCATTATGTTTCTCACAGACTCCACGAAAAATACAAAAATACTCCCGATAAAATTTGCAATATATGTGGCGTAAGAATCAAAAACTTGGAAAGTCATATGGTGAGGCATGAGGATGAACGAAAACACAAATGTTCGGTGTGTCCAAAAACGTTTAAGCTTCAGTGGGACTTAAAAAGACACATGTTGGTTCACAGCAACGAAGCTAGGCATATATGTCAAATTTGTGGCAAGGGGTTTAAGGTGGGGTATAATTTGAGTGTGCACATGCGCAGTCATGATGTCGTAAAGCCTTTTCCGTGTCTTGTATGTGAAAAAACGTTTACTACAAAGCAGTGGAGGGATAATCATTTGAAAACACACGATAGGTTTTGATTTCTATTGCAATAATAGGTTTTAAGGCGCAGATATTTTTTGTTAAGATCCTTCCAGGACGAAGGTATTTTTGACTGTATTTTAAAAGGTGTTTTAGTTTTATTTTGATGAATATGAAATTTTACAAATTAATGGTGTTGTAAGGAACAGAAGCTTAATTTTAAAGAAATGTTTAAAAATAATATTTATTTACAACCATACATGTAATGTTGACATTACTGACTTTATTGAAGGTTGGGAAGTGTCACATTACCTACCTCTACTTCCCGCCCCGACTTCCCACCCTGATTCCCCGCCCTCATTTTCAGTCTAAAATGTGATATTTTAACTTAAAATTTTATCATTTTATTCAGCGGCTCCCCTTATTTCCGGCGGGGTACACTCCATTGATTCTTCTTCCATTAATTTTTAAACTTTATTGTATTGATGGCAAAAGATCAGACTTGAACTGACGTTTATTGTTTTAATTTCAAACAAACGTTTCCTTGACAACCGTCGCCTAATTTGAAAATCTGCCTACTTGTAAATTTATTTGATTTTTTTAATATATATTTTCTATAATACTACGTCAAAATTACATTTTTCTTTTAATAACATTTTTAGTTAAAAATTATAAGAAGTGGATGTAGGATGTGGTTGTAAATAAAATAGTATACAAACCTCGGTGAAAAGTTTCATTACTGTCTCCGAGATATAGTTTACCTCGACGCTTCGCGTCTCGGTAAACTATCTAATCTCTTGACAGTAATGAAACACTTTACACCTCGGTACGTAATATACTATTTTCGCATTTTATACAGTAATGCACTAGATTAATGACCTCAAAATCTTACAGTAATGTGTTATTTTACAGCATAGCAACCATTACTGCATAAAACTTCAATGTCATTCAAAACACAATTTTACATATTATATGCTTTCTCGTGTCTTTCCTTGGATTTTACTGGAAGCAAACTTGAAGAAGCTTCGCGGGCCGCATTCAGGATATCTTCCAAGTTGTTTTCATTAGCCATTTCCATAATTCTTCTGAAATTCACTCTTCAAATATGATTTTATTTGGATGCTGTCAATTAATAGTCATCAAACACAAAAAAACATCATGTTTATATTGCTAAGTTACCGAGAAGTCATACTACTAAGTTTTTGTAGATTTTCTTCATTAACTATTCTTTTTAGATTTTAATATGAAATGCAAAATAATTAATTACTTACAAAATGCGCAAAAATAGTATACGCACCTCGTCAGAAAAGTGATTTTACTTGGCTCGGATTCAAACTAACCATACTCGTCAAGTAAAGTTCCACTTTTCTAAACTTGATACGTAATGTACTCTTAAAACCTCACAAATTATGCGTTCCAAAGCTTTTATCCATTTATAATGGACTTGTTTTTATTATTTGTATAAAATAAATTTTGTTTCCAATCGACTGAGAAATGTATTTCTTTTAATTCAAGGGGCTTTCGAACATAATATACTTCCAAGCTATTTATGAAACAAATATACGGTATTTTTAATGATCCATCCTAAAAAAGCGATTAATGTTTACTGCAGTTTTGCATTTATTTTAAATTTGAAATATAGACCTTGCCAGTTGTGTCAGCAAGACAGGTCAATTCATTACATCATGTTATTCTTAAATTTTTATTGCTTGCTTTTTCATATTTTAGGTTGACAGAACCTCATGAAAATACCTGTCACATCTGCAACAAACGCTTTTCCGACTCGAGCGCTCATACTAAACACATTCAGAATGTTGATGCATTTGTTCTTATTTACTGCAAAACCTGTGGACATGTCGGGAACGTTAAAGGCTCGTGCTATCACCACGAATATTTTTTGTTTTGTGGTGTATGTCAACATTTTTTATTAGAAAACTTTTTAGAGCACAAATGTTTGCATAAGGGACGCGTACAAAATTTAGCCGTAAAGTCCAGAATTGAATGCAAGTTGTGTCAGGACATATTTTTTTCCAAGAACGATTTACACGTGCATCGGTACGCTTGTCAAAAGCGAGTGAAGAAAAGGGATCGGCTAGTACGTAAATGTTGCTATCAAGACTGTTCCGAAGAACACATGAAATCAAAAAATTCTCAAACGACTAGGCCTTTCAGCTGTGTAACATGTTGCTTACAATGGACAACAGAAGATGAGTATATGGAACATATTAAAGAAGCACATTTAGGCACAATACCCATGCCCGTTTTTGCCGTTAAATCAAAACGTAAACACAAACTAACTAATAAAAAACGTGTTGCTTCCAAAGTGCCCTGCAGGTTTTGCGAATTGAATTTCGCCAATCAAAATTTTGCTACTTGTCACGAGCGAAAATACCACATGGAGGAAATAGTGCAGTGCCACTTGTGCTTTAAACAACTAAAGCTTAAAAAGTTGAAAGGCCATTTGACGACTCACAGGACGGCAAAGTGTTATTACAACTCTCCTGCGAAAGTTTGTAACATTTGTGGACTTAGTGTGAAGAATTTAAAACGCCACATGAGCACTCACGGTGATCAGAGGAACTACAAATGTATGACTTGTGGTAAAAATTTTAAACATTTGTGGGATTTGAAGAAGCATATGATTGTGCATAGCAACGATGCTAAACACAGTTGCTCAATCTGCGGGAAAAGCTTTAAAGTTGCTTATAACTTAAGGGTTCATCTGCGCAGTCATGAAAATGTTAAACCTTTTGCTTGTTTGGCTTGTGATAAAACTTTTACCACTAGGCAGTCTAGAGATAGACATTTAAATACCCATGATCGATAAAATTATGCTTGTTTTTATTTAATTGATCAATGTACGTGGTAATCGTTAAGTTAGAGACGGAAAATAAAAAATGACAAGACAATAATATTTCCAGTATAAATGATACCGTTAAAAGTGGCAAAGAGTAAGGAAGGGATTCGCCTTAGCATTTAATAAAAATCTTAATATTGTTATGCCAGGTTTAACGATTTGATCGTTACATTTTTACAAATAATACCGTGCGAGCAAAAATTATTTTCATCAAAGAGGGCTTGGATTAAAAAAAACGTAGGGCTTGGTTTAGATTACAATGATGTGGGGACAATATATCTAACCAAATTTAGGTTAAAATTTTGTCAAATTTATATTATGACATGGTATGCCAAACTAATGAGTAATAAAATAAGTAGACAAATACAAATTTATTTTTGTTGTTTACAAAATTAACAAAGCAAGAATATATAGGAAGAAAAAGAAAAATAATTACATAAATTGCTGAAATTGGCCACCGCCATGCTCCCAAGCATTTTCTTGCCAATAAATTTTGGGTAAACCATTGAGAGTAATTCCTGCGTCTTTCAAAATCTGCGGCTTGGAATACTTGCACTTTATAAGAAATAAATTTAGCTGCTTCTTAAGAATTGTCCTGCATGTTCCATAAGATCTTCCCACTTCTTGGGACAGACGTCTTATACAATTTGTTGGCGTATTTTGCATTATTTCACGAACGTTTGCAACAAGTTCTTTTGTTCTTACAGATGGTCATCCTGCTCCTTTTTTGTGTTGGATAAAACCTGTTTCCTTAAACACAGCCACGGTTCTTTTCAGGCAATGATAAAAATCCCCAGCAATAAAAGCAACGTTGGAAAATGTTCGTGAAAATCGTCCATGCACAAACCCGGATTGTATTGCCACTCACCATTTACTCTAACCCCGTTTTGAAAATGCGCTTCAACCATGAATGTTTTGTGCTATTCCGTAAAGCCCATTGTGTGAATTGTTCAAGAAATTGGAAAAATTAGCGATGAATCACATTACTTGTAACGACTGTCAAAGATGACGGAATAACTGATTGATTGTTAATTCAGGTAGTTACTGACACCCAACAGGTATTAAGCTCTACGGCTAAGCATTACGTCCTTAGATGCAAGGCTCTCTTTGACGCAAATAATTTTTGCTCGCACGGTATAACATTTTAACAACATATACAAGGCTCGTGTATATACATATCGAGCTTGTTACTGAATTTTTAAACCTAAGATTAATATTACATGTACCAGTAAATTCTGGCATGAGATCCACTGTTTATAGAAATTATATTTTTTACGCCTAGTATTTTTATATATTTTTATATACATATGTTTATTCATAAAGAAATTGTTCTATCAAGTGATTTTGTGTTTTTTGCTTTTATTGTATAAGAAATTATCCAAAAAGAGAGAGATGCTCGTATACATTTTTGTAAAACTTGGCTCTTCCACACACCGGAGGCCATATCGGGCATTATTAATCAGGTTAGTAGCCATTGCGAGTTTTCTATTCACAATTTTTTAACGTTTTAGGCGTATATATGTTATAAACAGGTAACTAAACATATTTACATATTATATTTCCCATAAATATATTTTATTTTAATTTTTAGACACGAGGATTCCATCTTAATATATTGCAAGTGCTGTCAAGAGATGAAATCCATAGGAGAATCGTTTTATCACCACAAATTCGTATACTTTTGCGTAATCTGTTCTCGCTTTATCTTGGTAGAAAATTACTTTCAGCATAAGTGTTCCGAGCATAGGACGACTTCACAACATAAATTAGACTGTAGTAATTGCAAAAGTATATTTTTTTGTAAAGAAGAACTTGAAAGCCACAAGAACGAATGTAAAATGCTTGATTCTGAATCAGCATTATTTTCATGTAAATGTTGCCATGCTGATTTTGCTACTTTGTCTGACCTTGGAAGGCACCTTAAATCTTCAAACGAGGGAAGAAAGAAAAGTAGGTTGTTACCATGTCCTTTTTGTAATATGGAATTCGACAGCGAGGAGCAACTAAACTTACATGTTAAAGGGCAGCATAAAAGAACTGTGAAATTTGATTTGTCGTACTGGAAGAATAAACGAAACATAAAGTGTATAACCAAAAGAGTGAAACAATTCAAGACAGTTCAAGAATTTCCGTGTAGGTTTTGCCATTTAAACTTTTTTTCAAATATTCGAAAAGCATCTCACGAAAATAAAATACATTGTGATGAACTAGTTATGTGTCCTTCTTGTAACAAGCAAATTCCATTAAAAAAACTTAAAAGTCACAAAATGGCACATAAAATGCGAGAGACATATCATAACATAATTCTCGAAGTCTGCCCCGTTTGTGGAATTACAACTAAGCGTCTGAAAAAACAAATGATTCGTCACGAGGAAAATCGCAAGTACTCTTGTGACTTTTGTGGCAAGACTTTTAAATACGATTCGTGCTATAATAGACACAAGAAAGTACATACTAAAGAAGCCACCCACAGGTGCGTGACTTGTGACAAAGTGTTTAAAAATAAACATAATTTAAAAGTGCATATTGCGTTCCCATGATGAAGTAAAACCTTTTTCTTGTCTGATTTGTTACAGAACTTTCACTACAAAACAGTGGCGGGCTACGCATTTAAAAAATCACGATCCATAAATTGAGTGTCGGAACATAATCTTAGAGAATAAAAACTATAATTTAATTTATTTTTATTATGATAATGCGATGATTACAGTTTTTTGTATATTATTTAAATCGTACAACTTAAAAAAATAATTATGACAACATTTTTAAAGTTTAATAATTGCATATGTTTGAAATATGAATAAACAGGACCTGGACGATATAAAAAAAATAATTAAAAAAAGTTCTAAATATTTTCCTTTAGTTGTATAACCCAAGCAATCTTCATTTTTTGATCCACGTTACTAATTTACGTCTCCTGAGCTGACATGGAATTATACTTTAAAATACTATTGGGTCATGTATTATAAGACGTTTAAGTATTTATTTTAAAGGCAAGTATGATGTACTTGAATTTTATAAAAATGGTTAATATTTTAACGTTGTAAATTTTTAGGCATTCGAACATGCTTCTTTCAGAACACCAATGTTCCTACTGCAAGGAAGAATTTACGTCCGCGCAAGCCTTACATCAGCATATAGAAAATTTACCTGCTTTCGCATCTATTTTTTGTAAAAGCTGCAAAGGATTTTCTCAGTTTAAGGAACCGCTGCACCATCACAACTATCAGTTCTATTGTAAGATTTGTCGCTTACCTCTTCGTACCTATTTTGATCATAAATGTTTTCACAAAAAATCGTCTCAAAGCAAAGCTAGTAAGAGTAAAGTTATTTGTCATAAATGCAAAACGATATTTTTTTCCAAAAAAATCTTGATAGAGCACATACGAGAGTGTCAAAACTTAAGAAGTATAGTGTGTAAATGCTGTAAAAACAAATTTTTAAATAACGAGGAACTTGCGTTTCATATAAATTCCATGGGAAATGTAAAAATCCAGGACATATTAACTTGCTTCCCATGTGAGTTGAGCTTTGATAATAAGGATATTTTGAAAGATCACATGGCAAATTGCAACTATCACCACTTTGAACCAAGAATTAAGAAAATGGGCAAATTAAAACCTAAAGAATACGAATGCAGGTTTTGTCATAAACATTTTAAGTATAAAAATGATATGACATCACATGAAAAACAATCGCACTCGTCTGATATTGTGACATGTTCCATCTGTCAAAAGGAACTCCCATTTAAAAGGCTGGGGCCTCATAGTCGATGGCATCGCACCAGGGAAAAATACAAAACCAAACCAAAAAAGGTGTGTGATATTTGTGGTATTGCATCGAAGTTTATCGATAGACATATGAAAGTACACAAGGAGGAACGGAGATATAAGTGTAATATTTGCAATAAAAGTTTTAAACTCAGCTCTTGTCTTTCAAATCATAAATTGGTACATAGCAATGTTGCTAGACACAAATGTCATGCTTGCGATAAAGCCTTTAAGAGCAATTTTAATTTGCAAGTGCACATGCGCTCTCACGAGGCTGTGAAACCATTTTCATGTGTGGTGTGTGAAAAGACTTTTACTACGAAACAGTCTAGAGACAACCATTTAAAAACGCACGATCGGTAAACAGAGCTCGTTACTAAATTTTGTTTTAGACAACGCCTAAACTATAAGAAACGCGAACAAAAATAATATAGTCTCAAATTGAAATGCTATTGTTTTTTGCAAAATAATAAAAAAAACTATACAGTGTCACCGTAAAGTCCGCATCATATGTTTTTTTTATATTAATAGCTTTATTCAAAATTTGACTGTGGCATCAAGTTCTGCTTCGATCGAGATGAAAATTAAGCAAAAAAATAGTGGTCACGTGATTCGCATTATCTGTCAAAATTTAATTTTTTCCAAAAATAATTCAAAAGTGGGGTTATTTCTGAAAATATCCAAAAAAGTTATTAGCAAAAGTTTTTATAAATGCAGTTTCTAGCCCACATGCCAAATTTCAGCTGCATAAGAAAATTTTGATTTTTACCCATATTTTGTAAATTGCACCACTTTTGCAGAATAAGACTCAACGCAACCTACATAAAACTTCTCAGTTTTGACAATGCTTTATTTCAGATACATTCTCTTTAAAGGAGCGCCATATTAAATGTGTGTTTTTCTACAAAATCAAAATTGGGCTATTAAAATTTGGTCGCGTGTGATGCAAAGTTTATTTGTTTTTGACCCTGTATAAGGTAACTTCATAAAATAAGCATTTCTGAAAACGTAGTTTGTGTCTGAAAGTAATACACGTTAAGGTTATTATGATATAGCTTAATAATAAATTATAATATAGGGGTTTTAAATTAAATCGTTGAAAATAGATAAACTTTACATTGTTAAAGTACAATTTATTTTCCACTTAAAAAACACTACTGAAGACACTGTGTTCTTTTTTGTCTTAATATTAAGGTGTATTACTTTCAGACACAAACTACGTTTTCAAAAATACTTATTTTGTGAAGTTACCTTATACAGGGTCCAAAACAAATAAACTTTGCATCACATGCGACCAAATTTTAATAGCTCAATTTGGATTTTGTAGAAAAACACACATTTAATATGGCGCTACTTTAAAGAAAATGTATCTGAAATAAAGCATTGTCAAAACTAAGAAGTTTTATCTAGGTTGCGTTGAGTATTATTTTGCAAAAATGGTACAATTTACAAAATATGGGTAAAAAAATCAAAATTATGCAGCTGAAATTATGCACGTGGGCTAGAAACTGCATTTAAAAAACTTTTTCTAATAATTTTTTTCGATATTTTCAGAAATAACCCCACTTGAATTATTTTTTGGAAAAAATTTTAATTTGACAGATAATGCGAATCACGTGACTACTATTCTTTTTGCTTAATTTTCAACTCGATCGAAGCAGAACTTGATGCCAAAGTCAAATTTTGAATAAAGCTATTAATAAAAAAAAATCCCATATGATGCGGACTTTACTGGTGACACTGTATATAAAACTGATATGATTTACACCATATTTGGTTAAAGTTTCAAAATAATGTAATATTGGTGCCTCTAAAAACCAAAGTATTTTTAATCACTGTTTTGACCCCAACAAGGATTGTGTGTTAGTGCACTTCATATCTTATAGTTAAGCAGTCATCTAAAATGAATCCTCTTCAAAATAATTTTTATGAAAAAATTCTCACTTTATTCAAAAAGTATTGTTTTATATAGGTTCTGTTAATTTTATTTACAAAAACACTGTTGTGCTACACTGTTTAGGCAGTTCTAGAATTAATATGTTTTGTTCAATAAAATTTTTAAGGCTTAAATAAATACAGCAGAGATATTTTAAAAAATGTTTTTATTTCTATCTATTCAGGTAAATAATCTATTATCTGTTAATGTATACGTACACTTTGTTCGAAAAAAATAATTTTAGGAAGAAGGCAGCAACAAAAAAATGCCTGGATCCGGAGACCTATTTATGCAACGAATGTGGCAAAAAATTTACCAAAAAGAAATCATGGGCTGCACATAAGGCTAGGCATGAAAGACTTAAACACGGAATGTAAGTTTTTTGATTATTTTAGTAGTTTTTAAAATATACTTAAGTATGTTCCACCATCTGCAAACTGCTAATAGACCAGGGTCGATAATTTTTGAGACCAAAAAAAAAAATAGTAGGATGAAACCCATTGGAAAAGGAAGAGAATATAACAAAAATGAAAGGAAAAATAATTTACGGGCGATCCGAGGTCGGCAAATGGAACGGGGTGAGTTTTTAAGGGTAGAAAACGATTTATCCCGATTTCCGGCAAAACTACAAGTCCTATGGAAAAACGTTAAATGGCAAAGTTGTAGATAATAAAAAGATCTACAACTTTTGTATTTACACTTTTTTCACATAACCTCAAAATTTATGTGAAAAATTCAAATAACTAAGTTTTTGGTTTTTTATTTTTCTTTTACAAAAAAATATTTTTTTTCACGAAATTTGGTAAAAACTTACCTTTTTATGTCCCAAACACACTGTAATTTTTTTGATTTAAAATATTTATTTTTTCACCTTATTTTGACTTAATATCGAAAAAGCACCCTAATTTTCAATCAAAAATTCTCACGTCAAAATATTTGCTTTTTTAAAAAAGTCTGTGAGCTTTTTGTTCGTTGAAATCTCTACTTTCTGCTGGTGTAAAAAAATATACATTACTATGGTAAATGTTCTCAAAAAATGCAAAATATTGTAGATGTCTTATCAAATATTAACTTTATTAACTTATTTGATTGTTAATTATAGTAGTATATTTCTACTTGCAATTTTTTGTTTATCAATGTAACATGGAATCTTACGCTTTTCGAGTAATTAAAGTATAAATTTTAATAAATAGCTCAAAATTGTACATAATGATTTAAAAAAAAAATCGGATTCAAGTTTTTTTTTCGTTTCTTTGCATTTTTTGAGAACATTTACCATAGTAATGTATATATTTTTTTACACCATCAGAAAGTAGAGATTTTAACGAAAAAAAAGCCCACCGACTTTTTTAAAAAAGCAGATATTTTGACGTGAGAATTTTCGATTGAAAATTAGGGTGCTTTTTCGATATTAAGTCAAAATAAAGTGAAAAAATAAATATTTTAAATCAAAAAAATTACAGTGTGTTTGGGACATAAAAAGGTAAGTTTTCACCAAATTTCGTGAAAAAAAATATTTTTTTGTAAAAGATAAAAATAAAAAACCAAAAACTTTGGGTATTTGAATTTTTCACATAGATTTTGACGTTACGTGAAAAAAGTGTAAATACAAAAGTTGTAGACCTTTTTATTACCTACAACTTTGCTATTTAACGTTTTTCCATAGGACTTGTAGTTTTGCCGGAAATCGAGATAAATCGTTTTCTACCCTTAAAAACTCACCCCTTTCGACTTCCCGACCTCGGATCGCCCGTAAATTATTTTTCCTTTAATTTTTGTTATATTCTCTTCCTTTTCCAATGGGTTTCATCCTACTATTATTTTTTTTCACTTTTTACCATTTTCAAAGGCCAGCCCTGGTCTATAATGCATGTTTGACTTTAAGTTGATTCCTAATAATAACATAAATTAAATTCCAACCATTGAATTAGTTTTTAGTTTAGTATTTCTAATAAAAGTTAGTATTCATGAGTATTAATAAATAAATAATTTCAAGCAGATTAAGTTATATTAGTTGTTATTTAAAATTATTACTAGACCATTATACCTACATTTTTCTTTTTAGATGTTTTCCATGTGAAGTTTGCGGCATTGTTTTTCTAGACAAGAAAACTGTGGAAAATCACAAAAGAAAAATTCACCTCAACGATTTTCAATACTGTTGCGAACAGTGCGGCAGAGCATTCGTTTGTAAAGGCCAGTTAAACCGCCATGTCAAAATAACTCATGAGCAGCAAGTGATGACTTTATTTTTTTGTGATTTTAACCAGTGCAAAGAGACATTTACTAATAAAGCCACCTTTCGGTGAGTAGACATGCACTCTTATCTGGCAAGAATAGTTCAAATGTTATTTTCTTAAAGTATAAATATTTTAAATTATTTTTAGGTATCATCTTCTAAAACACGAAGAAAAAATTTACACCTGTGATTTCTGTAGTAGAACTTTCAAGCACCCATATAGACTCAAAATCCATATTAAGAATCATCATGGAAACCGCCAAAAAAAAATGTATCAGTGTAAATTTTGTGAGTTAGAAGTTACAACTAAGTTGAGCTTGAGGGACCATATGAGAACTCACACCGGAGAAAAGCCGTTTATTTGTGAACAGTGCGGGCAAAATTTTACTACGAATCAACAGCTTAAAACTCATACCGTCGTTCATTCAAAAGCAAAACCTTTTGCTTGTAAAAGTTGTGATAAAAAGTTTACACAGAGGGGAACTTTAAGTGCTCATGTAAAAATTTCTCATTTACAAAATAAAACTATTGCGTAGTTAAAAAATATACCTACTATTGTTGAAACTACTTTTTAATTTGTTAGTTATTATAAATCATTAATTTTATTTGCTGTCCAATGCATTTTTACTTTATTGTCACTAATGATACCTAAACACTTGATGCATATGCTTTACTGATTTATTTTACTGCATAGACCTTATGACTTTTTTTACGGCTTTGTTTTGGTAATACAAGAAGAAACCGTGTACTAATATAGAAAACAATTTTAATACGATAGTTCTTGTTTAATATCAAATTATAGTAATTAATATAATTATTTAGCTCTTTGCATTGAATAAAAATGGTTATTTTAGCTTTAAACCAAACGAGAAGTGGATTGCGATCAAATGTGCTGAAGGTGACCTGTATATTAAATTACATGATTTAGTAATATCTCCTCAGCAAGAAAACATTTCTCAAATTAAAATCACAGCTGCTGGGTACAACAGAGAAAAAGAAACACTTATAAAAACGGAGAAAAAAGAGAAAATGCCGTGTCCACAATGCGGCAAATCATTTGGCACAAGAAGACATCTTAATCAGCATGTAAAACTTATTCACGAACGTGCGGAAAAGTCTTACTGCACGGATTGCGGGAAACTGTATTTATCTAAAGCATCCTTGAAAAAACACGTTGACATAATTCATCGAGGTATTCGAAGTATTAATAATTTTAGATGTGGCTTCTGTGGCGAAAAGTATTCAACTGATTACGGCTTACAATTGCACAAAATTAAAATCCACGGTAAAAAACTTAAATTTATTTGTGGTATTTGCAAAAAAGGGTTTATGTACGAAAGTAAATTAAAACAGCATATTTCGAAAGTACATGCAAACAAGGTTCCTACCCTTCCTTGTCCCGAGAAAGGATGTAAAAAGGTGTTTGTAACAAGTGGCGGTTTAGGATACCACATTCGGGCCGAGCATACTGAAAATAAACCTGTGTTTCTTTGTGCACGCTGTGGAAAAACATTCGATCACCCTACTGTGTACCGTAAGCACCTTAATCTTCATAAAATGGGCAAACCCAAATTTAATTGCAGCATTTGCCAAAAAGTGATTACTTCTAAAATAGGTTTAGACGCTCACATGCGTATTCATACAGGAGAAAAGCCTTTTATATGTGAGCAGTGTGGAACAGGTTTTAGAACAATACTTATCCTTACAAGGCATATGGTAGTTCATACTAAGGAGAAACCGTATGCATGTAAATTTTGTGATAAAAGATATACTCAGCCGTCTCCTCTCAGTCGACATGTGAAGCAGATTCATCCAGAACTGATGTAAATGCAATTATATGTTAGTGGCACCTTAATTGGCTATTAAACTGCCTTTCTGGTATTTGAATGTTAGTTAGTCGAGGTAAACAGGATTTTTTCGATACTCATTGTGGTTTTATCATAAATTAATATTTAATTATGTATAGATATTCTAACAATTTTGGAATAGTAGCAAACCAGTGATTAAGTTAAATATATCATTTTAAACTCATAAGGTTATTATTTATCATTTTTAATATTTTTTTTTCAGTTTGGTGACAAATATTTTTCTAACAGTTCTTAGTTATTACTAGATTAGTACCTTTATTTTAGCTTTAAACAGAATATGAATTGGGTTGCCTTCAAATGTGCTGAGGGTGATCTGTTTGTTAAAATGAACGATTTAATAATAGTTCCTCAAAACACAAACACTCCCCAAAAAAACTTGGGAATCGAACCGCCAAAGAAAAAAATCACCAATTGTGAAAACTGAGAAAAAAAAATTGCCTTGTTCAGAATGCGGAAAAATATTTCCTAAAAGAAAACATCTTAACGCGCATGTAAATAATGTTCATAAGCGTGCGAAAGTGACTCCCTGTACAGAATGCGGAAAAGTCTTTGTAACCAAAGGATCTTGGAAGAATCACGTCGATATTATTCATCGAGGGATTATTAATACGTTTGCATGTGACACTTGTGGTGAAAACTTTACATCCAAAAGCTCTTTAAAATTTCATTGTAATATTTGCAGTAAAGGATTTATTTATGAAAGTGCATTAAAACAGCATAATTCGGTAGCACATGGAGACGGGGTTCCTACACTTCCTTGTCCCGAGGAAGGATGTAGCAAGGCGTTTGTAACCACTGGCGTTTTAACATACCACATTCGGGCCGAGCATACTGAAGATAAACCCGAGCTTCTTTGTGCGCATTATGGAAAAACTTTTGACCACCCTACTGTCTACAGTAAGCACCTTAGAATCCATAAAATCGGTCGTCCAGAATATAAATGCAGCATTTTTCAGAAAATTATTAAATTAAAGAATGATTTAGAAGGTCACATGCGTATTCATACAGGGGAAAAGCCTTTTATTTGTGAGCAGTGCGGAATAAGTTTTAGGACAAGAACTATTCTGAAAGAGCATATGGTTGTTCATACGAAAGAGAAACCATGTGCATGCAAACTTTGTGATAAAAGATATACTCAACCTTCTCCTCTCACTCGACACATGAAACACGTTCATCCAGAGTTAGTGGAAAAAATAATCTGAAGGAATTAAGCAGCTGTGTTAATCACACCTCAATTTAGTTTGTTTAAACGTTTTTTTATTATATTTATATAGGTACAGTATGGTTGTTTAAGTGTTACATATGGGCATTTTTTTTATTACCGATTTCTCAGAAAATTTTATTCTTGATAAAAGTTGGTGCATGTTCGATAATCATATTAGGTGCACTTGGAATGGTTGCCAGTCAAACGGCGGACAGGGAGGCCAAAAAATATAAAGCTTGTACAAGAATAAAGTTTTTTAATAAACATTTAAAATAAAAATTTTGCACTTTAAATGATAGTTTTTTAATTAGCACATTTTCGTTATTAATGTTTTATCTTATTAAAAATAATTTTTAGGATATTTTAAAGTTGTGGTTAATATCGTTGCAACAAACATGAAGTTTGTGATTCCTAAATAAATTAAAAACTCAAGTAAATTTTACAAATATGTTTGAATTTAAAGAAAGATATGTGAAATTGATTTGATTTTGATTAATTTATTAAGGTCTTTATAGAGAATATTAAAAACAATTTTTGGGAAATTAATAATGTTTTAATAAAATATGTTTTTTTTTAGGAGGTCACGTTTTTGAATCTATGCATAACTTTTAATTCTAAACAACTTTTCTTAATAACATTTGGCTGAATTTTCTGAAATATGGGTAGGTACTTTATTCTTGTACAAGCTTTATATTTTTTGGCATACCCTGTACGCCGTTTGACTTGCAACCATTCCAAGTGCACCTAATATGATTATCGAACATGCACCAACTTTTATCAAGAATAAAATTTTCTGAGAAATCGGTAATAAAAAAATTCCCATATGTTGCACACTTAAACAACCACACTGTATATGTAAGTCGCTATATGTCGATGACACGGGATGAATGATAAAAACAGATATTAATGATCAGTGGTCATGAGTGAGTTCCTTTCCCTTAATAACCCTCTCCCCGGTTTGAAATCACAGGGCATTTCGAACTGTATATACTAACATTAAAATTGAATAAAGTTATATTGCCGAAGTTGGTGAGAGAATCTCAGAGTCTCCGTAGCGCAATTGGTTAGAGCGTTCGACTGGTAATCGAGAGGTTCTGGGTTCGAATCCCGGCGGAGGTGAAAAACTTTTTTCAATTTTAAAAACTTTGTCGGCACGCCGATTAACAGTTTTCATTTATTATAGTAATTATTATAATTATTTAGCTCTTCGCATTGAATAAAAATTGTTATTTTAGCTTTAAACAAAACGAGAAGTGGATTGCGATCAAATGTGCTGAAGGTGACCTGTATGTTAAATTAAATGATTTAGTAATATTTCCTCAGCAAGAAAACATTCCCCAAATTAAAATCACAGCTGCTGGGTACAACAGAGAAAAAGAAACACTTATAAAAACGGAGAAAAAAGAAAAAATACTGTGTCCAGAATGCGGCAAATCATTTGGCAAAAGAAAACATCTTAATCGGCATATAAAACTTATTCACGAACGGGCGGAAAAGTCTTACTGCACGGATTGTGGGAAACTCTTTTTATCTAAAGCATCCTTGAAAAAACACGTTAACATAATTCATCGAGGGATTCGAAGTATTAATAATTTTAGATGTGGCTTCTGTGGTGAACAATATCCAACTGAATACGGCTTACAATTGCACAAAATTAAAATCCACGGTAAAAAACTTAAATTTATTTGTGGTATTTGCAAAAAAGGGTTTATGTACGAAAGTAAATTAAAACAGCATATTTCGAAAGGACATGGAAACAAGGTTCCTACCCTTCCTTGTCCCGAGAAAGGATGTAAAAAGGTGTTTGTAACAAGTGGCGGTTTAGGATACCACATTCGGGCCGAGCATACTGAAAATAAACCTGTGTTTCTTTGTGCACGCTGTGGAAAAACATTCGATCACCCTACTGTGTACCGTAAGCACCTTAATCTTCATAAAATGGGCAAACCCAAATTTAATTGCAGCATTTGCCAAAAAGTGATTACTTCTAAAATAGGTTTAGACGCTCACTTGCGTATTCATACAGGAGAAAAGCCTTTTATATGTGAGCAGTGTGGAACAGGTTTTAGAACAATACTTATCCTTACAAGGCATATGGTAGTTCATACTAAGGATAAACCGTATGCATGTAAATTTTGTGATAAAAGATATACTCAGCCGTCTCCTCTCAGTCGACATGTGAAGCAGATTCATCCAGAACTGATGTAAATGCAATTATATGTTAGTGGCACCTTAATTGGCTATTAAACTGCCTTTCTGGTATTTGAATGTTAGTTAGTCGAGGTAAACAGGATTTTTTCGATACTCATTGTGGTTTTATCATAAATTAATATTTAATTATGTATAGATATTCTAACAATTTTGGAATAGTAGCAAACCAGTGATTAAGTTCAATATATCATTTTAAACTCATAAGGTTATTTATCATTTTTTATATTTTTTTTCAGTTTGGTGACAAATATTTTTCTAACAGTTCTTAGTTATTACTAGATTAGTACCTTTATTTTAGCTTTAAACAGAATATGAATTGGGTTGCCTTCAAATGTGCTGAGGGTGATCTGTTTGTTAAAATGAACGATTTAATAATGGTTCCTCAAAACACAAACACTCCCCAAAAAAACTTGGGAATCAAACCTGCAAAGGAAAAATCACCAATTGTGAAAACTGAGAAAAAAGAAAAATTGCCTTGTTCAGAATGCGGAAAAATATTTCCTAAAAGAAAACATCTTAACGCGCATGTAAATAATGTTCATAAGCGTGCGAAAGTGACTCCCTGTACAGAATGCGGAAAAGTCTTTGTAACCAAAGGATCTTGGAAGAATCACGTCGATATTATTCATCGAGGGATTATTAATACGTTTGCATGTGACACTTGTGGTGACAACTTTACATTCAAAAGCTCCTTAAAATTTCATAGAATTCATACTCACGTTCGAAAATTCAAATTTCATTGTAATATTTGCAGTAAAGGATTTATTTATGAAAGTGCATTAAAACAGCATAATTCGGTAGCACATGGAGACGGGGTTCCTACACTTCCTTGTCCCGAGGAAGGATGTAGCAAGGCGTTTGTAAACACTGGCGGTTTAAAATACCACATTCGGGCCGAGCATACTAAAGATAAACCCGAGCTTCTTTGTGCACAATGTGGAAAAACTTTTGACCACCCTACTGTCTACAGTAAGCACCTTAGAATCCATAAAATCGGTCGTCCAGAATATAAATGCAGCATTTTTCAGAAAATTATTAAATTAAAGAATGATTTAGAAGGTCACATGCGTATTCACACAGGGGAAAAGCCTGTTATTTGTGAGCAGTGCGTAATAAGTTTTAGGACAAGAACTATTCTGAAAGAGCATATGGTTGTTCATACGAAAGAGAAACCATGTGCATGCAAACTTTGTGATAAAAGATATACTCAACCTTCTCCTCTCACTCGACACATGAAACACGTTCATCCAGAGTTAGTGGAAAAAATAATCTGAAGGAATTAAGCAGCTGTGTTAATCACACCTCAATTTAGTTTGTTTAAACGTTTTTTTTATTATATTTATATAGGTACAGTATGGTTGTTTAAGTGTTACATATGGGCATTTTTTTTATTACCGATGTCTCAGAAAATTTTATTCTTGATAAAAGATGGTGCATGTTCGATAATCATATTAGGTGCACTTGGAATGGTTGCCAGTCAAACGGCGGACAGGGAGGCCAAAAAATATAAAGCTTGTACAAGAATAAAGTTTTTTAATAAACATTTAAAATAAAAATTTTGCACTTTAAATGATAGTTTTTTAATTAGCACATTTTCGTTATTAATGTTTATCTTGTTAAAAATAATTTTTAGGATATTTTAAAGTTGTGTTTAATATCTTTGCAACAAACATGAAGTTTGTGACTCCTTAATAAATTAAAAATACAAGTAAATTATACAAATATGTTTGAATTTAAAGAAAGATATGTGAAATTGATTTGATTTTGATTAATTTATTAAGGTCTTTATAGAGAATATTAAAAAAAAATTTTGGGAAATTAATAATGTTTTAATAAAATATAGTTTTTTATTTTAGGAGGTCACGTTTTTGAATCTATGCATAACTTTTAATTCTAAACAACTTTTCTTAATAACATTTTGCTGAATTTTCTGAAATATGGGTAGGTACTTTATTCTTGTACAAGCTTTATATTTTTTGGCATACCCTGTACGCCGTTTGACTTGCAACCATTCCAAGTGCACCTAATATGATTATCGAACATGCACCAACTTTTATCAAGAATAAAATTTTCTGAGAAATCGGTAATAAAAAAATTCCCATATGTTGCACACTTAAACAACCACACTGTATATGTAAGTCGCTATATGCCGATGACACGGGATGAATGATAAAAACAGATATTAATGATCAGTGGTCATGAGTGAGTTCCTTTCCCTTAATAACCCTCTCCCCGGTTTGAAATCACAGGGCATTTCGAACTGTATATACTAACATTAAAATTGAATAAAGTTATATTGCCGAAGTTGGTGAGAGAATCTCAGAGTCTCCGTAGCGCAATTGGTTAGAGCGTTCGACTGGTAATCGAGAGGTTCTGGGTTCGAATCCCGGCGGAGGTGAAAAACTTTTTTCAATTTTAAAAACTTTGTCGGCACGCCGAAAACATTTTTCATTTGTTATAGTAATTATTATAATTATTTAGCTCTTCGCATTGAATAAAAATTGTTATTTTAGCTTTAAACAAAACGAGAAGTGGATTGCGATCAAATGTGCTGAAGGTGACCTGTATGTTAAATTAAATGATTTAGTAATATTTCCTCAGCAAGAAAACATTCCCCAAATTAAAATCACAGCTGCTGGGTACAACAGAGAAAAAGAAACACTTATAAAAACGGAGAAAAAAGAAAAAATACTGTGTCCAGAATGCGGCAAATCATTTGGCAAAAGAAAACATCTTAATCGGCATATAAAACTTATTCACGAACGGGCGGAAAAGTCTTACTGCAAGGATTGTGGGAAACTGTTTTTATCTAAAGCATCCTTGAAAAAACACGTTAACATAATTCATCGAGGGATTCGAAGTATTAATAATTTTAGATGTGGGTTCTGTGGTGAACAATATCCAACTGAATACGGCTTACAATTGCACAAAATTAAAATCCACGGTAAAAAATTTAAATTTATTTGTGGTATTTGCAAAAAAGGGTTTATGTACGAAAGTGCATTAAAACAGCATCATTTGGTAGCACATGGAAACAAGGTTCCTACCCTTCCTTGTGCCGAGAAAGGATGTAACAAGGTGTTTGTAACACCTGGCGGTTTAAGATACCATATTCGGGCCGAGCATACTGAAAATAAACCTGAGTTTCTTTGTGCACGCTGTGGAAGAACCTTCGACCACCCTACTGTGTACAGTAAGCACCTTAGAATTCATAAAATGGGCAAACCCACATTTAATTGCAGCATTTGCCAAAAAGTGATTACTTCTAAAATGAGTTTAGACGCTCACATGCGTATTCATACGGGAGAAAGGCCTTTTATATGTGAACAGTGTGGAACAGGTTTTAGAACAATAACTATCCTTACAAGGCATATGGTAGTTCATACTAAGGAGAAACCGTATGCATGTAAATTTTGTGATAAAAGATATACTCAGCCGTCTCCTCTCAGTCGACATGTGAAACAGATTCATCCAGAACTGATGTAAATGCAATTATGTGTTAGTGGCACCTTAATTGGCTATTAAACTGCCTTTCTGGTATTTGATTATTAGTAAGTCGAGGTAAACAGGATTTTTTCGATACTCATTGTAGTTTTATTATAAATTAACATTTAATTATGTATAGATATTCTAACAATTTTGGAATAGTAGCGAAACAGTGATTAAGTTAAATATATTATTTAAAACTCATAAGGTTACTTATCATTTTTATATTTTTTTTTCAGTTTGGTGACAACTATTTTTCTAATAGTTCTTAGTTATTACTATATTAGTACCTTTATTTTAGCTTCAAAAAGAATATGAATTGGGTTGCCTTCAAATGTGCTGAGGGTGATCTGTTTGTTAAAATGAACGATTTAATAATTGTTCCTCAAAACACAAACACTCCCCAAAAAAACTTGGGAATCAAACCTGCTAAGGAAAAATCACCAATTGTGAAAACTGAGAAAAGAGAAAAATTACCTTGTCCAGAATGTGGAAAAATATTTGCTAAAAGAAAACATCTTAACGCGCATGTAAATAATGTTCATAAGCGTGCGAAAGTGACTCCCTGTACAGAATGCGATAAAGTCTTTGTAACCAAAGGATCTTGGAAGAATCACGTCGATATTATTCATCGAGGGATTATTAATACGTTTGCATGTGACACTTGTGGTGAAAAATTTACATCCAAAAGCTCCTTAAAATTTCATAGAATTCATACTCACGTTCGAAAATTCAAATTTCATTGTAATATTTGCAGTAAAGGATTTATTTATGAAAGTGCATTGAAACAGCATAATTCGGTAGCACATGGAGACGGGGTTCCTACCCTTCCTTGTCCCGAGAAAGGATGTAGCAAGGCGTTTGTAACCACTGGCGGTTTAAAATACCACATTCGGGCTGAGCATACTGAAGACAAACCCGAGCTTCTTTGTGCACACTGTGGAAAAACGTTTGACCACCCTACTGTGTACAGTAAGCACCTTAGAATCCATAAAATCGGTCGTCCAGAATATAAATGCAGCATTTGTCAGAAAATTATTAAATCAAAGAATGGTTTACAAGGTCACATGCGTATTCACACAGGGGAAAAGCCTTTTATTTGTGAGCAGTGCGGAATAAGTTTTAGGACAAGAACTATCCTGAAAGAGCATATGGTTGTTCATACGAAAGAAAAACCATATGCTTGCAAACTTTGTGATAAAAGATATACTCAACCTTCTCCTCTCAGTCGACACATGAAACACGTTCATCCAGATTAGTGGATAAGATAATCTGAAGGAATTAGGCAGCTGTGTTAATCACATCTCAATTTAGTTCGTTTAAACGTTTTTTTTATTTTGTTTATCATAGTTGCTATCACAATAACAAGTTTTTTTAGTACTCCTATGTTAGGAATGTAAAATGTAGGTGAAAAATACAAGTTTATGAATATGAACACATCATATATTTTTCTTTTAACTATGGTTCAACTTAAAACCCAGAATTACTGGGCTTGTTAATTAAATTATTAAAATGAACCCAAACTGGATTTTTATTTTTGGCATTGTAAAATTTTTATTTCATAAAACAAACAGCAAAATATTGTTCCGTTCAATCAGAAATTGGAATAAAAATGCCACGCGGCAAAGAACAACAGGTGGTCAACGTCTAGGAAAGACGGGGAATCACCGCATCGTAAGCGGCATAATACGCTGTTAGCGGCAGCGGGGCCATATATTTATACTGATGAATAGAATTTTAGAAAAAAAAATATTGATATATCAGGATAAATATCGTCGCATAAATATCATGATATTTATCAAGATATATATCAGGATATTTATCACGGATATATACTGCCAACCTTGAAAATCCAACAATCATTGGTTTAGTCTAGATAGCTTCCAAATAAATTCAAACATTGGCCTCAAATATCATTTAAATATAACCTGTGAGACAAGGAGTTCTTGTGTTGGCTATGTTTGTGAATTAAACAGCATAGCGCAACGTTAAACAGGGTGGTGTGAAATATTTTCTAGGATCTAATAATTTGCTCTTATCGATATTCTGGAATATAAATCTATGCTTCTGTCTCTTGTATTCTAGGGGATCTGACATTCACAATAACTTCGTTGATACTTTGCTTAGTTTGTTTTTGCAGTTTTAGTATTAAGAATAATATTTTAGATTGTGTAATTGGCCATGGAGTTTAAATAATTATCAAATTAACCACTCACTTTAGTTCCGTAGTACATGCGCTATTTTTTGTCACTTTCAGGAAAATTAAAACTACTAAAATTAGGTAACTTCTATAAATTCAGAATCAACTGTTAATTATTAAATTTGAGCTAAATAATTTTTTTTTTGTTAAATGAAAGGTCAGATTTCAGCTTTTGGTCAATTTTTTAAATATTTAAATCACTGCCAACGTTTCGGTGCAGTCCGCACCATCATCAGGGCTCGATTTATATTTTTTAAATTTATATCCATACAGGATACAAACACTTAACGAAAACAAACCAGAGGATTAAACACCACCAGCATTCATTAGATGTTTATTTACTTACTATTGATCAGTATTGGTGATAAAAAAATTATTTAATGCAAATTTGAACATAAGTAAAAAAAAAAACAAATAATCAATCTTATTTATTTTGTCACTCATTTTTGATACATTTGCACAACGAAATACAATCTAGTTGTAATTTTTTGCAAAAACAAGCCTTCGTTTGACAATTTGATGTGCAGTTACAGGGCTGCATCCACAGATGGATAGATATGGATTTCCTAAATGCCTCGGAGTTTTTTGTGCAGAATCCAACGATGCAGCTTTTAAAGCATTTTTTTTTTCGATCCCAATCTGCTGATCGAATCGCAACCACTTATAGACAGTTACTTGTGCATATCTAGGAGCAGCAGTACAGAGAAATCGAACGAGCTGTAACGTATTTTCTTTGCTTGAAAAGAAAGGTTTACAATTAGCTGGAATTTTTGTGTGATCATTTGAAATTATAAAATTTCTCATCATTTAACCTTTGCTCCGTAAAGTTGACTCCAAATATTTTATCGAACTATCATCATATCTGTCAAATAGAGTATCTATTCGTTTTACATTTGGCTGCAAGAAAAGATTATGGATTCTTTTGAAGAATGCCTTAGGAAAATCGCCAAAGGTGCTGAAATTTTTAATTGGATTCGATGAACAAGTGCCGTACCATCAACAATATAAATTTTTGGAAGATGTAAACTTAAAACGTCCTGTTGGGTGTTTTGTACCACACTTATAATTGTTAACAATTTTAAGAGTGAGTTCCGATTTTGGAGATTTTCTGTAAAATCCTTCTGCGTCAAAAAGGTACTTGCAGTAATTCAAAATTTTGTAAGATGCTAAAATTTGTGTGTCAAATTCATGTTGATTAGACAGCATATATGTTTTTTTAAAAGATACTTACATCTGTGTTGCATCTTGCAACTTTTTATTAGAAGTACTTTTGCTTGATTTTTCAGAAGTAGGTACAAAGTTGTCTATTTTAATTTTTTGTTCGCTAATGTGTAATCTTTTCGCCGATCTACGGCGCTTTGAATATTTATAAAAGGTTAATCACAAAACAAACACGACATTTCGTTTAGTTTTCGCCTCTTTACATTTATCACTAGTAGCGACATTGTCCACGTTTTTGTTTAAATAAAACACGTAACTACAGGAAAACTTAAATAATATTACGTGAAAACTAAAAAATTAATCGATACCTACTAAGAATTAATTTCTACTGACTATTTCGGGCGAGGGCGTGGGGAAAAACTAAAGGGACCAACACAGCTGCTGGCAACATGGTTTTTTTTTATTGGTGTCTCAGATAAAAGAATTTGAGCATAGTTGCCGGTCCTCACATTTTGCATACTCAACTACCCCTGGCGCCTGCACTATTTGGCTTATACAATATATCTATCCAAAATGAGTATTTTAACAGCCCCTCAAGAATTCAGCTTACTAACTTATTTTTAATTGTGGAAAATAGTTCAAAATCAATATTTTTCTTTTAGCACAAATCAAAGCCAGTCGTCACAATTTTTTAAATGTGTCAAGTGTAATTTGAATTTTCAAACACGTGGCAAATTAGGTGTACATAAAAGAAAGTATTGTCAAACCAGCAAGAATATTGAACGCCATACAGAAAAAACGTCAGTTTTAGAAAAAGAGAACGACGGAGTTAAAAGCTTTCTCTGTCCGGAATGTGGCAAAGCATTTGCTAAAAAAAATTACCTTAACAAGCACGTCAATTTTCTTCATAAGCGAACACAAATGACTTCCTGTGCCGAGTGTGGAAAGTTATTTACAAAAAAATGGTGTCTTAAAAAACACATCGAGACAATTCATCGAGGCATTATCAATTATTTCAAATGCGATATATGCGGCGAAAATTATACCAGCAAATTTATTTTAAAAAATCACAAGGACACCGTTCATCTAAAAAATTTTAACGTCTTCTGTGACATTTGTAATAAGGGATTTATTTATGACAGTGGTTTAAAACATCATAAGAAACTGGCACACGGCGACGAAGTCGTCATAATTGCTTGCTCACAAGAAGGGTGTAGGAAAACGTTTAAAACACCGGGAAGTCTGAAATATCATATAGATGCCAAGCATACTCCGGAGAAACCGGTATTTCTGTGTGGAGAGTGTGGGAAAATGTTTAATCATCCTTTTCAGTATAAGAAGCACCTTCGATTTCACAAGAAAGGGCGGCCTCTATACCCGTGCAAACTTTGTGACAAAGTTTTAGCATCTAGAACCAGTTTGGATGCTCATTTTCGTATTCATACCGGAGAGAGGCCTTTTGTGTGCGAGTTGTGCGGAATCTCCTTCACTAGAAAAAATCTTTTGAAAGGTCATATGGTGGTTCATACCAAAGAAAAACCTTTTGCTTGTAAATTTTGTGATAAAAAGTATACGCAACGATCTCCATTGGCTCGACATTTACACCAGGTTCATCCAAATTTAGTGGAAAAGGAATAACAAAATATATTTCTTATAGAAAGATTTGAAGAATAGAAGTAATAATGAGGAAATGAAAAATTTAATGTACATTCCAAAATACAGTGTCACCAGTAAAGTCCGCATATCATATGAGATTTTTTTTTAATTAATACCTTTATTCAAAATCTGACTTTGGCATCAAGTTCTGCTTCGATCGAGATGAAAATTAAGCAAAAAAATAGTAGTCACGTGATTCGCATTATCTGTCAAATTTTAATTTTTTCCAAAAAATAATTCAAAAGTGGAGTTATTTCTGAAAATATCGAAAAAAGTTTTAAGAAGAAGTTTTTTTACATGCAGTTTCTAGCCCACATGCAAAATTTCAGCTGCATAAGATAATTCTGATTTTTTACCTATATTTTATTGCACCACTTTTGCAAAATAAGACTCAACGCAACCTACATAAAACTTCTTAGTTTTGACAATGCTTTATTTCAGATACATTTTCTTTAAGGTAGCGCCATATTAAATGTGTGTTCTTCTACAAAAGCAAAATTGGGCTATTAAAATTTGGTCGCATATGATGCAAAGTTTATTTGTTTTTGACCCTGTATAAGATAACTTCATAAAATAAGTATTTTCGAAAACCTAGTTTGTGTCTGAAAGTAATATCTACACCTTAATATTAAGACAAAAAAGAACACAGTGTCTTCATTAAAGTGTTTTTAAAGTGGAAAATAAATTTTAGTTTAACTTAACGTAAAGTTTATCTATTTTCAACGATTTAATTTAAAAACCCCTTAACTTTATTTTTTAGTTTTTACTTTCAGACACAAACTACGTTTTCAAAAATACTTATATATTATGAAGTTATCTTATACAGGGTCAAAAACAAATAAACTTTGCATCACATGCGACCAAATTTTAATAGGCCAATTTTGATTTTGTAGAAAAACACACATTTAATATGGCGCTACTTTAAAGAAAATGTATCTGAAATAAAGCATTGTCAAAACTAAGAAGTTTTATGTAGGTTGCGTTGAGTCTTATTTTGCAAAAGTGGTGCAATTTACAAAATATGGGTAAAAAATCAAAATTATCTTATGCAGCTAAAATTTTGCATGTGGGCTAGAAACTGCATTTAAAAAAACTTTTTCTTATAACTTTTTTCGAATTATTTTTTGGAAAAAATTAAAATTTGACAGATAAGGCAAATCACGTGACTACTATTTTTTGCTTTATTTTCATCTCGATCGAAGCAGAACTTGATGCCAAAGTCAAATTGTGAATAAAGTTATTAATAAAAAAGAATCCCATGTGATGCGGACTTTACTGGTGACACTGTATATATAATATGTTACAAACTTTTATTGATGACCATTGCAATAAAAACAAAAAAACTAAAATTACGTTTTTTTATACCTGAGGAGCGTTTATTCAAAAGGGGACATGTCCACATTTTTTCGAAACTTATTTTATATTAAATTTCTGTTCATTTTTATGATTTCTATTGACCCATCTCTTCAAATCCTTTCAAAACAGTACACAACCCGGTAAAATTCCCATATAAAAATCAGATATTCGACCAAAACCAGACACGTCCATGGTATATTTAAATCAAGCTTGTTTCAATCAAAATGAGACAAGTCCAGTAGTATTACTTATGGGTATAAACCAATACATTTCAATAGGGGACATGTCCACTTCTTGTGCAACTTCATGTTTTACTTCTGTGGCGATATCTAATTAGTATCGATACAGTAAAATCTCCCTAAAATCATCAAGGTTAGTGTTCAGCTTCACACAGGGGCCGCAGAACAGTAGTCTGAAAAGATAAAAGTTCAGACACAGAACAAACCCGAACAAAACGGGACATAAACATTTAGTTCAAACAAAAGTAGACATGTCCAATTTTCTTTTCTACTTTTCTCTTAAAAAACAAACATTAATCAAAAAAAATATTTGGAAATACATTTTTAACTAAAAAACAAATCATATATTATTTCGTTCAAAATTGTAGCTTCAACGGTCTTTACATAAAATGTTTTTTACGTTTTTCTCAAAATAACCTTAGATGGACAGGTCCTCTTTTGAATAAACGCTCCTCACCTGTCCAAATTATATCAAATTAAATATTTGATAAACCTCGATAGTGACTAATTTAATTTCGCCATGACAATGTGTATGATAAAACAAGTTTTATTTTAGATATAAAAAGGAGTCGGTCATTGTAACATATCAATGTGTTCAATGTGCTGTCGTTCTAAAAACGAATGAAGAATTGAATGACCATGAAAAAACGTGTTTTGTTCAAAAACGCCAAAAGAAAAAAACAATCAAAAATGAAAAGGAAACACGTTCTATCTGTCGAGAATGTGGAAAATCATATGCTTCCCCTAGATTATTAATGGAGCATATAAAGTACATTCATAAGCGCAGCGAAATGTCTTTATGTGTGGAATGTGGAAAAACCTTTACAAGAAAATGGATTTTAAAGCAACATATTGACGTCGTCCACGAAGGAAATGTTAAACGCTTTACATGTGAAATTTGTGGTAAAACTGTTAGAGGCAAGCAAAATTTAAATGATCATAAGAAACTGGTCCATTTAAAAAAATACAATATGTTTTGTGATATTTGTAACAAGGGATTTCTTCATAAATGTAAATTGAATGAACATAAAAAATTCTCACATGAAGGTGAGGTAAGAATCATTGCTTGCACACAAGAGGGGTGTAAAAGAACTTTTCACACCTATTCAGGGTTGAAGTATCACATACACGCACAGCATACGCAAGATCATCCAGAATTTGTTTGCGGAGAGTGTGGAAAAATTTTCAATTATGCCTATAAATATCAGAAGCATCGCCGATTTCACGAAAAAGGATGTCCCTTGTTCAAGTGTAATGTTTGCGGTAAAACTGTCACCACTAAAGGAAGTTTAAATAATCACATGCGCATCCACACGGGAGAAAAACCATTTGTTTGTGAACACTGCGGACAAGGCTTTGTGGGCAAAGCAAACCTTAAGACCCATATGGTAGTTCATACAAAGGAAAAGCTTTTCGCATGTAAATTTTGTGATAAGAAATATACTCAACAGTCTCCACTAACGCGACACGTAAAAATGACTCATCCGGAATTGTTGGGAAATAATTAATAGTAATCCAAACCTTTTGTAAAGTATAAATTATATCAGAAATAAGATACATATTAGCATTATATTATATATTATATGTACATTTTACCTACCTAAAGGATGGATAAGAAATATGCAACTAATTTGTCTAACCTTCCGCTACCGGAAACACTTACGGTAACGGTACCACAAAAAAAGGTTTCCCCTGTACCAATGTAAGGTTTGTTCGTCTTATTCTTAAAGTCTAATGATTCTTTGCAAATTTACATACTAACTGGTACAGGAGGAAGGCCTTTTGTGAGCATTATCGATAGCCTTTTGTAAACATGAACTACTTTAGAAGTCACATGGTAGTTCACAAGCCCATTAACTTAACATTATAACAAACTGATTAGGAAATGGCGGGAAGAAAGTAAACAAGACATCAATTAATTATGTCAAAGTCCATTTATACCTGAAAAAGGCTCTAGTTGGGTGCGCCAATATGTATAATTTCATACCAGGAAATTTTAAGTTGTGTTTTTATTTTAGCGTAAAAAAGGGACAAGGCACCTATCAATGTATTCAGTGTTCGGTAATGGTTGAAACAAGTGATGCATTATTTGCCCATGAAAAAATATGTTTTGTCGAAACACAGCAGAAAACTGGCAACGCAGAGAGAAAGAATTTTACCAATACAGAAAAAGCTGAATGCTTCAAATGTGAAATTTGTGGCAAAACCCTTATCACCAAATTTAGTTTGATGAACCACAAAAAAAGGATACATTTAAAAAAGTTTAATATATTTTGTAATATTTGCAACAAAGGATTCCTTTATTCAAGTGAACTACTTAAACATGGCGCACACTGTAAAATGCAGTGGGGAATTTACTACAATTATCTTGATAAAAATACTTGATTATTACAGTAAGTTGTGTGTTATATTTTAGATTTGATGTAAAATTTAAAGATTTTTCTCGTAAACTGTAATTTCCCGGTAAAAATACTTAGCAAGTAGTAAAATTACTAACTATTTACGCCACATACTGGTAAAGTTACACAAAAAATACAGTTGATTCTTGAAATTACAGCGAAAATAGAGAAGTTTGTAATTTCACGACAAGCATTGATGTAAATTCACATAAAAATTGTAATTTGCGCGCAACGGACATGTAGGAACGCGCGTCTGCCTAGCTGATGCAATCATTTATTATTTGTATACGAAGGGCGGGCTTCAAGCGTTTGGCTGTGTTAGTAATAGTTTTGCCCTATTTGTGGTAGTTCTACTGTGTTTATTTAACATTATTTGCAGTAAAAAGGGTAAGTTGATTTTCTTTTAATATTTATATCATATACAGGTGTTGTTTTTGTGGTCATACGTTTAATTTAATAAATAAATACAATTCTCATGTGTATCTACATAGACATAGTCGCAAGAATCCTTTTAGGTGTGCTTATCCTGATTGTTTTGTGCAGTTCAAAACATACTCCGCTTTTCAAAGCTACTTAGCTAGGTTGCACACAAGTAATAAAAATATTATTAATTATCAAAAGGAGTACAATATACACACACCATGTTGCTACGTAAAATAATTTCCTTCGTTTTTTTATTTTTTTTTAGATTTAAATGGGGAAAAACTTTTCTTTGTCGCCATGGAGAAACAATTAATTAATGACGTGGGGTATGCTTCGTTTACTCCCGCATTCCAAATCTGTTTTGGTTTGTATTTTAATTTCGGAATCAAATTTTCAACTAGGCTGAGTACAACTTTGAAAATGATCCAAAGGTACATAATGTCAGACCATCCGGATTCGGGTACAAAATCAAGGAAAGCTACAACGTGAAAAAAAGAAAACTGAAAAATTATCCTGTTGATGGGCAGTAACCCATTCCACGATTGAAAGTATTATTTTATTTTAGTTTATTGGTTGTTTTTTTTATTCACTTAAGTTGAATAATTTTTTGTTGTATTTTTAAAGTAGGAAAAAGTTCATTATTTTGTGGGCCGCGTTAGAGAATTTCTAATAAATATTCTTACTTAATTTATTTTATACATACATTTACGAATATTAGAAATTCTCGCTTTATTTAGGTTAGGTATCATTGGATAAGTTCTATTATTACACACAACGTTACAATGTCAAAACTGACTTTTTTTTTAAATAAAATATGTACTTATTTATTTCTAGTTGATTATTTTATTTTGCACTACCTTTGTATTAAACTGCTTTCTTTACAGAATCCGGATTTCAGGATGTAAATAAGAAGGTATAAAATTCCAAAAAAAACAGAAGCTACTCTGCTGGTTATATCTACCTTAAAATAGCTTTTAAATTACGACAAACATAATAATATTTTTACTGTAAAAATCATATTATATTTATGGGGAAATTACATCCATTTTACAAACATTTACAACCTTAATTATTGTTTTTTTACTGAACCTTAGTTTACTGATACGCGAATATTTATGGTACATTTACATAATATCAACCGGAAGATATTTAAATTTACAATAATTATTTTAACAAATTTCATGCAATTTTACATCATCTTGCTGTAACCAAAATGTGGTTACTATAATAATTGTGGTATGTATTTTTATATAGATTTTACATTGATTTCGCGGGTATTTTTTAGGGGAATTTACAAATGCTAGATTAATACATATTTACTTACTATGTGTAAAATTACAATGAGTATGTAAATTCGCGGTGATCTTTGGTGGCCAAAAATAACCAAAGATATTTATTGTAATTTTACCATAATTTCGTTTACAGTGCAATGTCAATGCACTCAAATTGTACCCTGACGTCAAAATAGGTCATTGCAATTTGGTTTCATTAGAAATTTCTCCGTTTTTTGATTTTTTCCAAATTTCTTTAATGCGTCAGTTGATTTTAATAATATTGTTTAGTCAACTTTTTCACAGTAATGGCAATATTCGAATTTTTAATGGGACTTTTCTGTTCGACCTTTACCATTAGTGAAGAAAAATGAAACTAAATTACTCTTAGAATTTAAATACTTTCTGGCTCGTCACGCAATAAACAGTTTTTCTATAGCTATAGCAGTACAACTATCTTTATTACATTTTTATTTTAGGTTAAAACAGGATGAAAGTGATGCTATTTTTCAGTGTATCCACTGTGAACTAATTGTAGAATCTTCTATAAAGCTAAACAATCATGAAAAAACATGTTTTGTCCAGGGTAACAGGGTAACTGCTGCACATGTCAAAAGCAAGTGGAATTTCGCTGAGAAGAATGATAACGAAAACGAAACACGTTTTTTCTGTTCACAGTGTGAAAAATCTTATGCCACACACGTCAGCCTTTTATCGCATATACGACTTATTCATAAGCGATCTGAGGAATGTTCATGTTCTGAATGTGGAAAGAAATTTCCAAGAAAGTGGATTATGAAAAGACACTTCGATTCGGTCCATCGAGGAATTGTTAATTACGTCAGATGTGATATTTGTGGTGAAAACTTCAAAGGCAAGACTGTTTTAAGGAGACACAAACAAATCGTACATGATAAGACCTTTAACCTATTTTGTGATATCTGTAATAAAGGGTTTCTTTATAAAAACCAGTTAACAACTCACAGGAAAAAAGTCCATGAGGGTGAAGTCACCATTATTCCCTGCACAAAAGAAGGATGTCAGAAAACGTTCTTCAATAGATCAAGTCTCATGTATCATTTGGATGCCGAGCATGTTGGAGAAAAACGAGAATATCGATGTAATGAATGCGGGAAAACCTACAATCATCCTTCCAACTTTCAAAAACACCTTCGATATCACAAAAATGGACGTCCCATGTATAAATGTAATGTTTGTGAAAAAACCATAACGTCTCGTACTAGCATTGAGGCTCACATGCGCACACATACAGGGGAGAAGCCATTTGTTTGTGAAGTATGTGGCATAGGATTTGCGCGAAGAAGTTCTCTTACTTCTCACATGGTTACTCATACGAAAGAAAGACCTTTTGCTTGTAAATTTTGCGACAAAAGTTATACTCAGCAAGGTCCTCTAACTCAACATGTTCGACAACATCATCCAGAATTATTAACACAGAAAATAAATAACTTCGAGGTAAATGCTGATGATTTCAAGCAACATTTTAATGAAGAAGAAGAGGAAAGCGATAAAAAATAGTTGAAAGAGTCAGTAAGACGAAAATGTTTCAATTTTCGTGCTGTATTCGGCGAAGCTTTAATGTCAAATAGAAACTTCATCGCTTCCCAAGGAAAACGAAAATACGCTGGGTATAATCTCATCAACCCCCTAAGGGTAAACCTTGATGTCTTGGTAATGTTTGTTCTAATAAAGAAAATGGCTGGAATGTATCTTTATTTGATTTTACCCAGAAGTTATTATTTTTTTGATACTGTTTTTTGTCCCAGTAACCATTATTACGAATATTAAGAAATTGCATTTATTATTGCCACTTGTTTGTGAAATATGTGGCGTAGGATTTGCGCGAAGAAGTGCTCTTACTTCTCACATGGTTACTCATACGAAAGAAAAACATTTTGCTTGTAAACAGAAAATATAGTCAGCAATTTCCTATGACTCGCCATCTTTGACGGCATCATCCAGATAAATTTGTGAGAGATACAATATGATTTCCAGGATGTGTATACGGTGAGTACAACCTCATTTCCTTGGGGATAAGTCGTAACCTATTTTTAATTTTTGTTTAAACAAAATTAAAATTAAAAATAACTTTTAACTATTTAAGGTCGTTGGTTCAATTTTTCTATATTTAATATAGATTCTGTAATTACAAATTTACAAAACTGGCTATATAAGGTAGTTGTTTGTACACAAAATACATTTCGTACTACACTTGTTTACAAATTGTTTAAATATACATGTATCTTGTTTTGCGTATGTTCTGTTTTATTATAGTGCTTTTCATTTTGCCACCCTAAAAATCTATTTTGAATTTTTCCATATTACTAATAAAACGTGTAGCTTCCAGAAACAAACAATGTCAACCTTGTCCAGCGTTAAAAATTTATATTTTAGTACCTTGTAGGTATTGTCTAATTAAATTTAACAGTCAACCTTCTTTTAATGTAAGGTGACCAACTTTTGAAAACCGAAATACGGGACAACCATAGGCGGTTCTAGACCTCTTAATTAGGGGGGGCTTGAGCCCCATGTAGAGGAAGCTCACCGCAGGTGCCGTTGGAGGCTAATTCGCCGAAGGCGGAAAATTTTGGGGGTGCCACGCCCAATTTTTACCCTAAAATCGTTGAAAAAATCACGCCCTCGGCGCCCTCTTGTGTTTGCTGGGTAGTAGATATATGGATGGATGGGGAGGTTTCAAAATTTAAAATACAGGCAAAATTTTTATAATTTAAAAGTTTAAAATATTTTACACCAGTGGGATTTTCGAAAAACTGGGACTCGCTTGGCGGAAAGTATCTACTCGATAAGTCGATACTAATTAATGGACGTTGTACGTTGTAAATAGTGTTACGCTTTCAGAAATCACTGTTGCCAATGTGGATAAAAGATATATCATTTTAAATATTTTGTTTAATGTTTGAAACGGGACAATACGGGACCCAACTGAAAAATACAGGACAATATACGGGAAGCGTTTTTTAAACGGGACGGTTATAGAAATACGGACCATGTCCCAGCCAATACGGGACGGTTGGTCACCTTATTTAATGGCATTAGCCATCAATAAGTAATCGAGTTGTTTTTATTGTACTGGCTTCCAATATGATTAGGATATTTTGATAAACAAACCTGAACAAAATTGATTCTGTTTTATTTTGTTTTAAAACCTATTAACTTGTTATTTTTAAGGCTGTATTAGTTGTATTTTATTTTAGCCCTAAGGAGAACCAAACTGGGGTAACATATCAGTGTAGCCAGTGTGCCATGGTTGTCAATACGTATGAAAAATTTATTGCGCATGCAACAAAATATTGTCTTATTCAAGGAAACACTACTCCATATCTTAAGGGCGTATATTGGCCTATTGTTGTCAAAAACGAACTCGAACACCAAAAATCGTATTCATGTCCAGAATGTAAACAATCATTTTCGTCCCAAAAGAATCTGACCAAACATGTAAACTCGGGTCGTTCGAAAATTTCTTGCCATGAATGCGATAAAACATTTAGAAGACCGAGGATACTGCAAGAGCACATAGATTCAGTTCATAGAGGCATCGCTAAACTCTTCATATGTGAGATGTGTGGTAAAAATCTTGGTAGCAAGGAAGGCGTCGAGATGCACAAAAAAAGAATTCATCTGAAAAAATTTAAGTATTTCTGTGACGTCTGCAATAAAGGATTTTGCTATTTCAGTGAAGTAAAACAACATAAAAAGAGGGCCCATAAAGAAAATGACACTATTATTCCTTGCACACAAGAAGGATGTAACAGAACGTTTAAAGGCAAAATCAACTTAAAGTATCACGTGTACGCCAAGCATACTCAAGAGAAACCTGTATTAAATTGTGAACAATGTGGAAAAACCTTTGACCATCCGTTCCTCTTCAAGAAACATCTATCGTTTCATAAAAAGGGACGTTCCATCTATAAATGTGACATTTGTGAAAAAGCCGTGTTCTCTAAATCTAGTTTGAGAGATCATATGCGCACGCACACCGGAGAAAAACCTTTTGTTTGCGAGCAGTGCGGAATGAGATTCACGCGAATAGACGCCTTGAAGGCTCACATGGTTGTTCACACAAAGAAAAAACCTTTTGCTTGTAAATTTTGTGAAAAAAGATATACTCAACGAGGTCCACTCAGTCTGCATATACGTCTGCATCATTCTGGAAAAAAAATTAGCGATCAGAAAATGAATGCTGATAATGCAAGCAAAAATCTTAATGACACAAATTAAGAAATCGAATAAAATACTTAATAGGAATTGTACGAAACGACAGAACGGACATTCGATAAAAACATTTAACCTGTTTTGATATCTGCATAAAAGGGTTCTCTATAAAAGCCTGTGAACAACTTTCTGAGAAAGAAAAAAAGATTTACAAAAGTGGTCCCGGTCACAATTATTGTCTGCACAAAAGATGGTTGTAAAAAACGTTTATCAGTAGATCCAGTTTAACATATTATATGATAACTGAGGTGAGCAACGTGAACATGCTGGAGCAAACACGAATTTCTCTGGACCTTATAGAAGAAACAATCAAAGACTGGGACGCACACAATAAGCTAGAAGGCTGCAGTGCAACAAGTTTGGGTCACACACCCAACCTTCGCCATCATACTGTTTGCCAGAAGGTGTAGTCGCTGAATATAACAACATCTATCCCTTCGGGATAAGCCGTGACCTGTTTCTAATTTTTGTCCAAAGAATGTTAATAAATTTTTTAACTATTTAAGATTGTTGGTTTAATTTTTCTACATTTATTATAGGTTGTGCAATGTGCAGTTATTACAAATTTTCGAAAATTGGTTATAACGTAATAGTTATGAGAAAATTTTTTGAGCAATATGAAACATATTTTGTTTACGCATAATTATATACATACAGGCTAGTTTTGAAAATATTTATAGTAACAACACCACATGTTTAAATTTGGTACATATAACCATAGGACCGATATTAGCCATAATTAAGAAATTAAGGTTTTTTGGTGGTACTAATTTTCAGTATGATCTGGAGATTTTCTGGCTGCTTTATTGTATTTTATTTTAGCCCTAAGAAAAACCAAACTGAGATAACATATCAATGTACCCAGTGTACCCTGGTTGTTAATACGTATGAAAAATTTGTTGCCCATGACACAAACGAGTGTTGTATTCAAAAAGGAATTTCAACTAAATATCTCAACGGCATATATTGGCCTATTGTTGTCAAAAGGGAAAACGAAGACCAAAAATCCTATTCTTGTCCAAAATGTAATAAATCCTTTTCGTCCCGTAAGAACCTGACCGGTCATATAAACTCAGTTCATTCGAAAATTTCTTGCCCTGAGTGTACGAAAACGTTTCATAGACCGAGGATACTACAGGACCACCTAGATTCAGTTCATAGAGGCATCGTTAAACTCTTCTTATGTGAGATTTGTGGTAAAAATCTTGGTAGCAAGGAAGGCGTCGAAATGCACAAACAAAGAATTCATCTGAAAAAATTTAAGTTTTTCTGTGACGTCTGCAATAAAGGATTTTGCTTTAACAGTGAAGTAAAACAACATAAAAAAGAGGTGCATGAAGAACATGACACTATTATTCCTTGCACCCAAGACGGATGTAACAAAACGTTTAAACGCAAAAGCAATTTGAAATATCACGTAGACGCCAAACATACTCAAGAGAAACCTGTTTTAAATTGTGAACAATGTGGAAAAACCTTTGACCATCCGTTCCTTTTTAAGAAGCATCTATCGTTTCATAAAAAGGGACGTTCCATCTATGAATGTGACATTTGTGAAAAAACCGTGTTCTCTAAATCTAGTTTGAGAGATCATATGCGCACGCACACTGGAGAAAAACCTTTTGTTTGCGAACAGTGCGGAATGAGATTCACGCGAAGAGACGCCTTGAAGGCTCACATGGTTGTTCACACAAAGAAAAAACCTTTTGCTTGTAAATTTTGTGAAAAAAGATATACTCAACGAGGTCCACTGAGTCTGCATATGCGTCTGCATCATTCTGGAAAAAAAATTAGCGATTAGAAAATGAATGCTGATAGCGCAAGCAAAAATCTTAATGACACGAATTAAAAAATCGAATAAAATAGTTAATAGGAATTGTACGAAACGACAGAACTGACATTCGATAAAAAACATTTAACCTGTTTTGGTATCTGCATAAAAGGGTTCTTTATAAAAGCCAATTAACAACTTTCCAAGAAAGAAAAAATATTCACGTAAGTGGTCACGGTCACAATAATTATTGTCTGCACAAAAGATGGTTGTAAAAAAACGTTTAGAAATAGATCAAGTTTAACATAATATATATGATAACTGAGGTGAGCAACGTGAACATGCTGGAGCAAACACGAATTTCTCTGGACCTTATAGAAGGAACAAATCAAAGACCGGGACGCAGACAATAAGCCAGAAGGCTGCAGTGCAACAAGATTGGGCCACGCGTCCAACCTACGTTTTTAACCAACCCCCCCCCCCCCCCCCCAATTCCAACTAGGAATCATACTGTTTGCCAGAAGGTATAGTCGCTGGATATTACATCATCTATTTCTTCGGGATAAGCCGTGACCTGTTTCTGATTTTTGTCCAAAGAATGTTAATAAAATTTTTAACGATTTAAGATTGTTGGTTTAATTTTTCTACATTCATTATAGGTTGTGCAATGTGCAGTTATTACAAATTTTCGAAAACTGGCTATAAGGTAATAGTTATTAGAAAATTTTCTGAGCGATATGAAACATATTTTGTTTACGCATAATTATATACATACTCGTATAGGCTAGTTTTTAAAATATTTATAGTAACAACACCACATGTTTAAATTTGGTACATATAATCATTGGACCGATATTAGCCATAATTAAGAAATTAAATTTTTTGGGTGGTACTGATTTTCAGTATGATCTGGAGGTTTTTCGGTTGCTTTATTGTATTTTATTTTAGCCCTGAGAACCAAACTGAGATAACATATCAATGTACCCAGTGTACCCTGGTTGTTAATACGTTTGAAAAATTTGTTGCCCATGACAGAAACGAGTGTTGTATTCAAAAAGGAATTACAACTAAATATCTTAACGGCATATATTGGCCAATTGTTGTCAAAAGGGAAAAAAAAGGAATCGAGTTATTTTTTTTTACTGGCTTCCTATATGATTAAGATATTGATATTTTGATAAACAATCCTGAACAAAATTGGTTCTGTTTTGTTTTGTTTAAAGACCTATTAACTTTTTATTTTTAAGGCTGCATAGTTGTATTTTATTTTAGCCCTAAGGAGAACCAAACTGGGGTAAAATATCAGTGTAGCCAGTGTGCCATGGTTGTCAATACGTATGAAACATTTATTGCCCATGCAACAAAACATTGTCTTATTCAAGGAGACACTACTCCATACCTTAAGGGCGTATATTGGCCTATTGTTGTCAAAAGGGAAAACGAAGACCAAAAATCCTATTCTTGTCCAAAATGTAATAAATCCTTTTCATCCCGTAAGAACCTGACCGAACATATAAACTCGGTTCATTCGAAAATTTCTTGCCCTAAATGTACGAAAACGTTTCACAGACCGGGGATACTACAAGACCACCTAGATTCAGTTCATAGAGGCATCGTTAAACTCTTCTTATGTGAGATTTGTGGTAAAAATCTTGGTAGCAAGGAAGGCGTCGAAATGCACAAACAAAGAATTCATCTGAAAAAATTTAAGTTTTTCTGTGACGTCTGCAATAAAGGATTTTGCTTTGACAGTGAAGTAAAACGACATAAAAAAAAAGTGCATGAGGAACATGACACTGTTATTCCTTGCACCCAAGACGGATGTAACAAAACGTTTAAAAGCAAAAGCAATTTGAAATATCACGTAGGCGCCAAACATACTCAAGAGAAACCTGTTTTAAATTGTGAACAATGTGGAAAAACCTTTGACCATCCGTTCCTTTTTAAGAAACATATATCGTTTCATAAAAAGGGACGTCCCATCTATGAATGTGACATTTGTGAAAAAACTGTGTCGTCTAAATATAGTTTGGAGTCTCATATGCGCACTCACACGGGAGAAAAACCTTTTGTTTGCGAACAGTGCGGAATGGGATTCACGCGAGGAGACGCCTTAAAGACGCACATGGTTGTTCATACGAACAAAAAACCTTTTGCTTGTAAATTTTGTGAAAAAAAATATACTCAACGAAGTCCTCTGAGTCTGCATATGCGTCTGCATCATCCAGATTCTTAAAAAACAATATATAAAAATATTTTATAATATATAAAACTGCATCAAATGCTCAAATTTAGTACCTACATACCGATACCTTAAAAAGATAGAAATTCTACCTTGATGACCTGAAATTGTTTAAATATACATTTATCTTGCTTTACGAATATTCTGTTTTATTGCAGTGCTTTCCTTTTTATCACTATCTATTTCAATTTCAAGTAACCAGATAAGCAAGATACGTAAGTGATGCAGTTTTAGTACAAACCGGTTTTAAAACAAATTAACTGTATTTTTAAGGCTGTATTATTGTATTTTATTTTAGCCCTAAGGAGAACCAAACAGGGGTAACATATCAGTGTACCCAGTGCACCCTTGTAGTCAATTCGTATGAAAAATTTATCGCCCATGCAACAAAAACATGTCTTATTCAAAAAGGAAGTAGAACTTCACATCTCGATTGGCCTATTGTTGTCAAAAAAGAAAACGAAAATAAAAAAACAATTTCATGCGATGAATGTAAGAAAACGTTTTGGAGAAAGAGAAATCTGCAAGGTCATATAGATTCAGTTCATAGAGGAATCGCTAAACACTTCACATGTGAGATTTGTGGTAAAAATCTTGGTAGCAGGGAAGGCGTCAAGATGCACAAACAAAGAATTCATTTGAAGAAATTTAAGTTTTTCTGTGATGTCTGCAATAAAGGATACTGCTTTGACAGTGAAGTAAAAAATCATAAAAAAATGGTGCATGGAGTACATGACACTATTTTTTGTTGCACCCAAGAAGGCTGTAACAAAACATTTAAAGCAAAAAACAATTTAAAATATCACATTTACGCCATGCATACCGAATTGAAACCTATATTTAATTGTGAACAATGTGGAAAAACCTTTGACCACCCTTACCTCTTTAAGAAACATATGCTTTTTCATAAAAAGGGACGTTCCATATACGAATGTGACGTCTGTGAGAAAATTGTAACCTCTAAATCTAATTTGGACTCTCATATGCGCACGCACACGGGAGAAAGACCCTTTGTTTGCAAGCAGTGTGGAATCGGATTTACTCGAGGAGATTCCTTGAAGACTCACATGGTGGTTCATACAAAAAAGAAACCTTTTGCTTGTAAATTTTGTGAAAAAAGATATACTCAACGAGGTCCACTGAGTCTGCATATGCGTCAGCATCATCCAGAGTCTGAAAAGAAAGTTGATAGTCAGAAGATGACGCAAGCAAAAATCAAGTTTGTGAGAACGTAGAATCTACTTCGGAATCAATATCTGGTTAATTTACCTTGTATTGGACTATAGCATATATTATTTTATTAAGACATTTTGAACAAGTCAAAAGTTATTTGCCGCTTAATAATAATAGTCAAAACATTATCGTGCTCAAACCTTAATTTATCAGTGTATCCACTGTGCTCTAATTGTGCAAACATACGAAAAGTTGAAGACCCATGAGAAAAAGTGTTTTATTCAAGATAACAGTAGCTGGCAAAAGTTTTTTTTTTGTAATAGCTTGTTAGTAAACCATAAAAAAAGATGCATGATGGTAAAGTCACCATTGTTGGCTGCACGCAGGAGGGTTGTAAATAAACTTTCATAAATACTTCAAGTTTAAAGTATCACCTGGAGGGCGAGCATGCCGATAAAAAGCCGGAATATCTTTGTAATCAATGCGAAAAAATCTACAACAATCGTTATCACTTCCAAAAGCATCTTCGTTATCACAAATTTGGACATCCTTTGTACAAATGTAACACTTGTGAAAAAACCATAATGTCTCGTTCAGGGATTAAAACTCACATGCGCACTCATACAGGAGAGAAACCGTTTGTTTGTGAGCTGTGTGGCATGGGATTTGCGCAAAGAAATTCTCTGAAATGTCATTGGGTCACTCATACTAAGGAAAAACCTGTCGCATGTAAATTTTGTGATAAAAAAATATACTCAGTATATGCTGACTAAGCATGTTCGACGACATCATCCAAAAGTATTGGCAAAGAAAATTAATAATACCGAGGTAAATACTGGTGATGACAACCCAAATGTCGATGATGGAAATGAACATGGCAATGTTGATAAAGGATAGTTATATTGTAAAACATAATGGATTAAGATAGCAGACGCAAATAATACGGAAATAGTTATTTATGTAATAAGGATCATAATAACGATCATTTCGTATGAAAAGACATTGGTAGCTTATTTTAAAGAATTATCAATAAAAATCGTCAAATTTATCGAGCCATTAATCTATGATATTGAGCATGTTGTTGATTAGAAAAAATGTTGCTATAAGTAAATATATTGAATTAATTGCTCCTTTAAAGCGTAATTCTGATGGATATCAATCGAAAAGATCTAGAACGCTGACTAAAGAAAATATCACAAAGTACAGCAGGCAGCTAATAAAAAAGTTCTCCTGGTACAAGTAATAATGGTAATTGGCATAGATGTATGGTGCTTGTAGAAGGAAAGAATTAAAAGAACTAAGTACGAAAGGTGTGCATGACGAACGGTCCGTAAATGAATTATACTCGATACAAAAACCACAATACCTCGAGAACATGTTCGTGTCTTTTTCTCAATCAGACAAAACAGTAGCCCGTAGGTATTTATACTATTGGAAATATTGCTTAAATTTTTTTTTAACTGCCTCATCCTGAAGAGTATACCGGCCATTGTTTTAGTAGGTCTTCAGATGCTTTGCTAGCTGATTCCTTGTGTAGATATTCTCACTGTCAAACACCATGGTGACTGAAAAGACAATATTCTTGCAGAAGGATATATTGAGAACTCCCAAGAAAATTATTTCACCACAAAAAACGAAAAGTGTAGAAGTAAGCAATCAAAACGCAACGATTTCGACAGCGATGAACAATATCATCTAATATATAATATATATAAATAATAATAGTAAATTAAACAAGTTTATAAACGATCTATTTGTTTCTTCAATAGTGGTTGTTTATGTTTTTTAATTTAGTTAGGTAAGTATAGCGCCCTTACAAGTAGATTCAAATAAGTATAGCGGGAATGAGGGCAGGCAATGAAATGACACAATTGTATTTCTCCCAACGTTTCGTTTTATATAAAAACTTTTTCAAGGGTCAATAAAAAGGTCTTTAAGCCTAAAGTATATTCATTTTCTACAGAATGAATATACTTTAGGCATAAAGACCTTTTTATTGACCCTTGAAAAAGTTTTTATATAAAACGAAACGTTGGGAGAAATACAATTGTGTCATTTCATTGCCTGCCCTCATTCCCGCTATACTTATTTGAATTTGTTAATTTATTTTAGCCGGCCAAAATTTTGTGCTGGTGCTATTCTGTTATAATCATGCTTTAGCTCATTACTCTATTTTCATTTTAGTTTGAGACAGAAGTCAAGTGATGTAACTTATCAGTGTATACATTGTGCTCTAATCTTAAAAACGTATGAAAAACTAATTGACCATGAAAAGAAGTGTTTCCTGCAAGATAACGGGGCAGTATTTGCCGATTGGAGACATAACAAAATAGAAGAGACACCTGTTTCCTGTTTAGAATGTGGAAAAAATTATAAGTCAGTTAGAGTTTTAACAAAACATGTAAACGTTATTCACAGACGAACAGAAGAATGTTCCTGCCCTGAATGTGGAAAAAAGCTATCAACAAAATTGTTACTTAAAAAACACATAGACTCAGTTCATAGAAAAATAGTTAGTTACGTCAAATGTGAAATTTGCGGAGAAACTTTTAAGAACAAATTTGGCGTGGATAGGCACAAACAAATAAAACATTTAAAACAATTCAACATATTCTGCGATATCTGTAATAAAGGATTTCTGACTATTAGCGAGTTAAAACGACACGGGCAACAGCATGAAGGTAAGGTCATTACTTGCCCACAGGAAGAATGTAAAAAAATGTTCGTAAATGCAACAGGCTTAAGATATCACATTTACGCCAAGCATACTACAGACAAACACGAGTTTCACTGTGTCCGGTGTGGAAAAACCTTTAAACATCAGTATATTTATGATATGCACCTTAGTTATCATAAGAGGGAGGATTCCTTTTATGAATGTAAAATCTGTCAACAAACAATAAAGTCTAAAACTGGCTTGGATATGCATATGCGCACTCACACAGGAGAAACACCGTTTACTTGCGAGCAATGCGGTATGAAGTTTAGTAGAAAGTACAATATGAAATGCCATATGGTGCTTCATACGAAAGAAAAACCTTTTGCTTGTGAATTCTGCGAGAAAAGATTTACTCAGCGAAATCAGCTGAATCAGCATATTCGTCTGCGTCATTCTGCATTAACAACGAAAATTGAACCCGAAAAGCTAAATGATAATATATAAGGATATTGATGAAAACGTAAATGAAATATAGCTCAAAATAATTTTGGCAAGTATGTACTATTTTTACCTAGAAACTATTTTATTACGTGCAATGAAAGTCAATAATCCATCTCCATAATTCGATTTCAGTTTAAGAAATAGTACCTACCGACTGTCGGAGCTGTCGTTAATTGAATTAAAATAATAATTTAAATATCTTGTACAAATTAATTTATGTACTTCAATTACTTTTTGGGAATGGTAATTGTAATTTGTTTTCCATTACTAGGGTTAAAGTAATAATTGCAATTAATAGACTAATTTTTTTTGATTAATTGCAATTGATTGATTTTGGTACATCCAAGATCTTGAATTATTTGCAAAAATTCAATTACCTTTTTACATTAATTTTAAGAAGTAAATCATGTTAGCCCATATAGAGAGGCAGTTGTTATTTTTGTTAGTAATGGAATGGTCATGGGCTCTTGTAATTTTTATCAAGTTATACAACGTATCTTAAAATACTAATTCGAATACCATTAAGCAATTGAATTACTTCGAGAGTAATCCCATTACCATCAAGCATCTGATTTATGTAAATTCAGAGTAATTGTCACATTTAGGGTAGTCCAATTACTTAGTCCAATTACTAGAAAGTAATTGTATTACTTAAAAAATTATTGAATTAATTCGAATGCGGTAAATGCTCAAGGAATCAATTACTTTTCTTATAATACTCTTAGTTTTTGGTAATTGTAATTGATGTTTTTTTCGGAGAGTGATGAGTAATAATTGTAATTAAATTACTTTTTTAGAGTAACTGCGACAGCTCTGCTGAATTTATTTGGTCGCCCCTCTGTTCTTTCGGGGTATGTTTTGTACCTTGGTATATTTAAAAAAATATATTTTCACTGTTGCCAAATATCGCTCAAGACATGTTTTACCCTTTAGCATCACTAGTTCTCTTGTAATTTGTAACTTTATTTTTTTTAGTCCAGAGCAAAACCGAGTCAGCATTACTTATCAGTGTCTTCAGTGCGCCATGATTGTAGAATCAAAGGAACAATTAGTTGCTCATGAAAAGGAGTGTTTTCTTGAAGAGAAAAATATTTCTGAGCAATCAAAAACCGAAAACTCAGTTGTCGAAGTAGGAAACCCTATAAGTTTGTTCTGTGCGGAATGTAATGTGTCTTATTCCTTTCAAAAAGATTTGACTGCCCACATGACGATTTTCCATAGCCGACGGGCGCCGACGAGCAGAACGTGTTCGGCATGTGGAAAATCATTTAAAACAAGATCTGACTTTCGTCAACACTTTGATTTAGTTCACTTGGGAATCGATATAAGAGAAAAAAATGAAAAACCCACACGTTTTTTGTGTCCAAAATGTGGCAAAGCTTATTCCCAGGAAAGAAACCTGAAAGTGCACATAAAATATTTCCATAGCCAAACGCAGACTTGTACTGAATGTGGAAAAACCTGCGAAACAAGATGGCATTTTCAACAACACTTTAAAAAAGTTCACCTAGTGGATAAATGCGATATTTGTTATAAAATTATTCCAACCAAATCATTGAAATATCACCTACAAGTCACTCATGCAAAGAAATTTAACGTATTCTGTGATGTCTGCAATAAAGGATTTGTACTTAAGAGTGCTCTAAGAGATCATTTTAAGTATGTTCATACCGTAAATCCTTGTATACCTTGTACAGTAGCAGGATGTGAAAAGAAATTTAAATCCAAGAAGACCCTCAACGAGCATGTAAACAAGCATCATTCCATCACCGGAAACGTACAGGATCAGGATACTAGCAGCAAACCAGCATTTTTGCCGCCATGTGAAGGATAACATAAAGCACCACTTTGATGCTAAACATGTTATAGAAAAATAATCATTTTTGTGTGGGCAGTCCGAAAAAACATGCTCATCTTCCCAAATTTCCAAAACACCTTTGGCGTCACAAGAAAACGCAAAAATTGCAGTGATACATGCGTATTCATAGTGGGGAGAAACCATTTGCTTGTGAGCTTTGCGGACAGTTTCAACACAATGTTTAGTCTTAAAACCCACATGGTGGTTAAAAATAATAGTAATAAAAACCTTTTGAGTTGTGATAAAGCAGGGTTCTCTGACACAACATATTCGCATGTGTTCGCCAAAACAGCCTAGCAATCACAAAACTGTTAGCAACTATAGTTAAGAGAATAATAATTTAAGTATCAACGAAAATAATGTAATTTTTGTGAATCTGATGTATTGTCATAAATATTGCTTCATGTATGTTTCCATGTTTTTTTTTGTTCTTTCTTTGCAAATGTTTGAAATTATGTACCGGGTGTCCCACTAAGAATAGCTCTCGGCCGTATCTCAGAAAGGGTTAGTCGTATGGTTTGCGGAAAATTTTTTTTTTAGTTAAAGCGGCCATGAGAAATTGCTGGAAATTATTTTTAAGTTCCTCATTTTGCCGCAAGAGGGCACAATTAAATTTTTTTTTAATTCTAAATTTCTCCGAAAATTCCCATATTAAGGTATAACTCTTATTACATCATCAACATTTTGGTTAAAGGCTCGTTGGCGTACTGACCTTGATAAGAGTGGGGGAAGCTATTGAATGTGTAAACATTAAAATCGCTGTAACTTCTAAACGACTTATCCGATTTTACTAAATTTAAGCTTGTTTGGAAGAGAAAGGTAAGTATCTTCAATCGCCGTATCTAACAGTACACGATAGTGTGATGTGAAGACCGCAGTTCGATAACCTTGGTCGTTTCAGAGTTATCGCCAAAATAATAATTATTAATACAAATAGCGCCCTCTAGCAATTTTATTAGAAACTATCGTGTACCACTGGATACGACAATTGAAGGTACTTCCAAACAAGCTTAAATTTAGTAAAATCGGATAAGTCGTTTAGAAGTTACAGCGATTTTAATGTTTACACTTTCAATAGCTTCTCCCACTCTTATCAAGTGAAAGTGTAAACATTAAAATCGCTGTAACTTCTAAACGACTTATCCGATTTTACTAAATTTAAGCTTGTTTGGAAAAGAAAGGTAAGTAACTTAAATTGTTGTATCCAATGGTACACGATAGTTTCTAATAAAATTGCTAGAGGGCGCAATTTGTATTAAAAATTATTGTTTTGGCAATAACTTTGAAACGAATAAGGATATCGAACTGCGGTCTTCACGTCTTTTCTTGCAAATTTCATCTACTTTTCGATTATCATGTCATAGTTATACCGTATAATTTGAATTTTCGGGATAAAATCGAAAAACTGTTATTATTACAAATTGCGCCCTCTAGCAATTTTATTAGAAACTATCGTGTATCATTCGATATTGCAATTGAAGTTACTTACCTTTCCCTATCAAATAAGCGATTTTAATGTTAACACATTCAATAGCTTCCCCCACTCTTATCAAGGTCGGTACGCCAACGAGCCTTAAACCAAAATGATGCAGAATTGTCTAAGCTTTTCGATGATGTGATCACAGTTATACCTTAATATGGGAATTTTCGGAGAAATTTAGAATTAAAAAAAAAAATGTTTAATTGTGCCCTCTAGCGGCGGAATGAGGAACTTAAAAATAATTTCCAGCAATTTCTCATGGCCACTTTTACTAAAAAAATTTTTTTCCGCAATCCATACGACTAACCCTTTCTGAGATACGGCCGAGAGCTATTCTTAGTGGGACACCCGGTACATGAATATCCAGAATGTCATATTTGCAATCAAAAATTGAAGACCAAATATTTGCAGCATAATTTTGGACACCAATACGATTACCTTTAATTAGTGTTCCCTTTTATTTTAGCCTGAACCGTAATGCATCATCAGTGACGTATCAGTGTGTCCAGTGTGCTTTGGTTGTTACCTCGTATGAAAAATTTGTTAGTCATGTGAAAGAGTGTGTCATTCCCTATAATGAATCACTCCAATCGCCTAGCATAAGATCCGCTGTCAAAAAAGAAAAGGAAAAAGAAAAAAAATTCTCCTGCACAGAATGTAAAAAGGCATTTTCTACGAAAAAGTATCTAACTTCACATGTTAACAGTGTCCATAAGAGGACGAGATCGGCTTCTTGTACAGAATGTGGAAAAACTTTTGCAAGAGGATGGAATTTGAAACAACACTTGATAACAGTTCATGAAGGCTTCCTTGTTAGATGTGAAATTTGTGGTACAAATTTTAAGGATAAAGGGGGCCTACGGAAGCATATAAAACTAATTCATTTTAAAGAATTTAACATGACTTGTGATATCTGCAATAAAGGGTTTCTTTATGCCAGTCAGCTTGAACAACACAAAAAAATGGTTCATGAAGGCCAAGTGATTATGCATGCCTGCAAACAAGAAGGGTGTAAAAAAACGTTTAGATCCAGAAGCGGTCTGAAACATCATTTCGAAGCCGAGCATATTACAGAAAAACCTGAATTTTTGTGTGGACAATGTGGAAAGACATACGATCATTTTCCTAACTTTCAAAAGCACATTTGGCGTCACAATAGCCCATACAAGTGCAGTATTTGTGAAAAAACTTTGACGAGCAAGGGAAATCTGGAAAGCCATATGCTAATTCATACAGGAGAGAAACCGTTTATTTGTGAGCTGTGCGGACGCGGCTTTAACAAACAGTACAATCTTAAAACTCACATGATTATTCATACCAAAGAAAAATATTTTGGCATCTAAATTGTGTCACACATCAAGATGGTCTTCCAACACAACATATATTGGATACTATGATTAAGAAATACACAAACTTAAACCTGAAATATTGTAATTATCTTTTTCTAATTTTGTATCATAACAAATTTATTATCAGTTATAATCTCCGTAACTTTTTCGCCACCTTTGTGGTCTAACATGGTCCTAAATGGTCTCAAATGGGCGAGGTCTCTGGAAGTACATTTTATATATTTTATATTTTTCCGTAATTGAAAAAACGGGGAAATATTGGGGTTTTGTTAAAAAGGGGGGGGGTGTTGTTAATTTTATTTATATATTATAATTATCACACATGGAAAATATTGTAATGAGTTCGCCTATATGCGAAAATTGTAATGTCAACAAAGAAATCGATGGAGAAACAACGAAACAAAGAAAGATTTTGTGTGTGGAAAAACTAAAGAATAAAGGTGGCTTACGAAAGCACAAGAAGCTAAGTAATTTTAAAGAATTTAATATGAATTGTGACATTTGCAGCATAAGAAATGGTTCATGAAGGTAAAAAGACAATACATGCTTGCAAATAAAACGAATGTAAGAAAACGTTCTGATCCACTAGTGGTTTAAAACACCACTTTGATGCCAAGTATATTACAGAGAAACCTAAGTTTTTGTGTGGACACCATTGGCGTCACAATAGCACACACAAGTGTAGCTTTTATAAAAAAAACTGTAACGACTGAAGAAAATTCCCAGTCCATGCGATTGCAGAGGGGAATTTTTTTTATTTGTTTGTGCGTGAGCTTTGCGGGCGGGCTTTTAACAAACTCTACATACTTAACAGCGTCCTCTAGCAAAACATGTTTGACAGTGTTTGCTAGGTTCAGTACAGAAAGCTAGCGATCACAAACACTTTGCTTATGATACAGGATAGGAAATGACAACGAAGAATACCTAAAAAAGGCAATAGCTTATTCCCAATAAATGTAGTTCTTTTTGTATCTGATCGTTGTAAATAGACTTATAGCACAATTCCAACTTGCGTGCTTCTTTAATCTTATAATTGGGATGATAAAAATCTTGTATAGTGTAATGTTTTTTAGAACAATACCTTTAATTATATTTTATTTTAGCCCCAACAACGATCTCTCTTCGGTAACTTATCAGTGTACCCAGTGTGCTTTGGTATTTTCTATGTATGATGAATTAGCTACTCACGAGAACGAGTGGTGTACCCTTGGATACAGTGAGTTAACCAATTCGATTATGGAAAGGGAAAACGAAGAAGATAATAGTTTTCTCTGCACAGAAGATGACAAATCGCTGTCGTTGGGAACATACCTATCCAATCATATTGATAATGCTCATGTGCCGCCTAAAAGTGCTTGTACAGAGTGTGGAAAGTCGTTTACATCCTCCAGAGGTCTACGGCGACATTTCGAGACAATTCATCAAGGAATTATTTATAAATGCGAGACATGTGGTAGAAGCTTTAACGATAAAGATCAATTACGAAGACATAAGAATCAGATTCATTTGAAACTATTTAGTATGAAATGTGACATCTGTAATAAACAATATTCTCAGGCCTCCGAATTACAAAAACATAAAAGTATGGCTCACGAAGGTAACGTACATGCATGCGAAGAAGAAGGGTGTGAAAAAACGTTTAAATCCACAAGTGGTTTGAAATACCATTTTGCCTCTAAGCATGCTACCGAAAAACCCGAATTTTATTGTGCAAAATGCGATAAGACGTTCGATCATCTTGTTCGCTTTCGGCAGCATCTTTTTCGGCACAATGGCCCATACAAGTGTACCGTTTGTGAAAAAACTCTTGCAACTAAGCAAAATTGGCAAGGTCATATGATAACTCATGCAGGAGAAACGCCATTTAAATGTGAACGTTGCGAACTAAGGTTTAACCGACGCTTGCATCTTAAAAGTCATATGATTGTTCATGCTAAAGAACCTTTCGTATGTAATTTTTGCGATAGAAAATTTTCTCAAAAGGGTTCGCTAACACAACATTTTCGACGGTGTGCAGTAAAGAAGGCTTCCTCCAATCACACACCTGTTACTGATAGTACATCACATCAGGTACCAGAAACGGAAAATGCTTAGTCTCAATAAAAGTTATATTTTTGTATCCAATATTGTTCTGTAAATGACGTTATATGTATACAATGTGTCTCACGGTGACCGCCCATGAGAATATTTCCAAAAATAATGCGATATATTTAAAATTTCGTTTTTCGATAATTCTTTATCAAAGACAATAATATTTAATTTTACAACCGGAATTTCGGGTTTCACTCTTTTATCTTTGAAAAGATATTCAATTTTCGACACCTTATCAAAAGTCAAAGTTTGAGAAAAACATTTTTTTCCCTCAGAAACATACCTATGGTAGGACACAAAAACGTAAAAGTTGCCGTATGTAAAAATTATATATTTACAGAAAAAAGAAAAGCACAAAATCTTTCTCCACAAGTTTATTAGAAAACTAGGTGAACCTAGAGTAATTCGAAATAATTCAACCTGTTTCGACTGTAGAAAAACTCATCATCAGGAAAACAAAGTAAATATTAAAATGCTGATGTTGTTAGCAATAAAGAAAATAATAAGTGGGATTGAGCCGTAATGGAGCTTTCAATGGTGTACGTGAGGTGTAAAAAATGAAAAGTCAGAAGACCGACAAGACTTCAGCATATTAAAAAGTCAAAGCCTGGTACCCAACAGCATTTTACTTCAAGCTATATGATGCTTTGACTTTTACGAAAAACAATTTTTTCTTTCCCTCCCGTTTCACCACTTTTAAATGATTTTTCACTACTTTTACCTACATGATGTTCACAAAGTCTGCTAAAATTCTCTAATTTTTCTTCTACTCTTCATTTTTCTGCCCAAGACAGGGCCTTTGCACTAGCCCTTGACTTTCCAGTATGCTGAAGTCTTGTCGACCTTCTGACTTCATTTTTTACACCTCGTGTATCTACACTATTCAAAGCTCCATTACGGCTCAATCCCACTTGTTATTTTCTCTATTGCTAACAACATCAGCATTTTAATATTTACTTTGTTTTCCTGATGATGAGTGTTTCTACACTCGAAACATGTTGAATTATTATGCATTACTCTAGGTTCGCCTAGAGCAGTGATTCCCAAAGGGGTCCAGGTGGACCCCCAGGGGTCCACAGGAGACTCGACGGGGGTCTACGTTGGCGTGACAAAAAAATGGGGGTTCACAATTCGTAAGCGGGGGTCCACGAAAATGTATCTGGTTTCGATAGTGAAGAACTAAATTTTTTTTGTTTTTATAGAAGTTACGTTACGTTATTAATGTTTTTTTAATTATATTATACGACTGTTATCATATTACAATGTATTGTAAACCTTACAATGTAATATGATAACAATAATAATTAATAGAGTACCTAATAATTACATATTTGAATAAATTAAACACAAGAAGATATACCTTTTCTAAGGTACCGTACTGGGACGCAAGATGCCGCACCGGGTTCTATAATTCCCGATAATCGATCCTGACAAGTGATTTGTCTTTGAGCCCTGTTTCCTTCTGCCAAACTGAGCCTCACTGATGACCCGTAAACGGCGAAACGTGTCTGGGGATGAATTTGGCGGAAGGAAACAGACAAAACTTTTTTGAACATTAAGATATACTATACTATTTTTCTTTTTATTTTTAACACTCCGGGAGTTTTCTAAATACAATAAGTGAGAATTGATTGGTTTCTTGTGCTGCGAGTAGATGCCAAAAAAGTAAAGTTGGATGTAATCACTTTTTTGATTGGCCAACTTTACTGTTTTGACATCCACTCACAGCACAATCAATTAATTAATTAACCAATCCATTCTTACTTGTTTTTTGAAAACTGTAAATTCGTGGTTGGAACTCAGCCGCAAGGCAAATTTCTATAGTTAGATCTAATCTTCACATTTTTTGTCGAGTTTTGGGAATATGGTAGAAATGTAGCTGCAGGGGTCCACCGGAACCAGCAAAATTTTTAAAGTGGTCTATGAGAAAAAATAGTTTGGGAACCTCTGGCCTAGAGCACAACTTTGTGCTTTTCTTTTTTTCTATACATTTAACTCTACTTTGAGTATGGACTAATTATATATTTACGTTCAAATTTAAAAATTTGGTTCATGTAAATAAATGTCCTTTTATTTTTTAAATAAATTTACGAAATACAAACCATACAGATTCATTGTCAGCGTTTTTGTCGGTAATAAATTACTGGTACTGGCTGTTATTCTTTTAAATCCAGATGGTATATTTATAGACAAGCACTTTTAATGTTGTTGTTTTATTTTAGCTTTCATGACGATCGTTCCTCCCTTGCTTATCAGTGTATCCAATGTGCTTTAATCGTTACCACGTATGAAGAATTGGTGACCCATGAGGACCAGTGCGTCATGCGATATAATAAATCAACCAAACACCCCAAAAGCGAAAAATCTATTGTGAAAAAAGAATCTGAAAAAAATACACGTTTTCTCTGTACAGAATGTGACAAAACGTTTTTAAGGAAATGTTACTTAACCAAACACATTAACAATGTTCATAAGCGGCTGAAATTGGCTTCTTGTACAGAATGCGGACAAATTTTTACTGCCATGCAAAGCCTACAGCGACATTTTGAGTCAATCCACCAAGGGATTGTTCTGAAATGCGAGATATGTAATTTATCATTTAAATGTAAAAGTAGTTTGCAAAGACATAAAAACGAATTCATCTCAAAGTATTTAATATAAAATGTGATATCTGCAATAAACGATTATTTAGCACCAGTGAATTACAAAGACATAAATCACTGGTTCATGAAAATAAGATGGCCCTTCAGATTTGCAATGAACAAGGTTGTAAGAAAACATTCAGATCTAAGGCTGGTTTAAAGCACCATTTCGACGCCGAACATGTCACAGATAAACCGGAGTTTTTTTGTGTACGATGTGACAAGACATTCGATCAGCTTCTCAAATTTCGAAAGCATCTTTTGCGACACAATGGTCCATACAAGTGTAGCGTTTGTAAAAAAACCGTTTTTACCAAGGAAAGTTTGCATAATCATATGCGAAATCACTCAGGACAAAAACCATTTGTTTGTGAGCTTTGCGGATGGAGTTTTAACAAACGCTGCCATCTTCAAGCGCATAGGGTTGTTCATACTAAAGAAAAACCTTTCGCATGTAAGTTTTGTGACAATAAATATACTCAACGAGGCTCTTTGACACAACATATTCGACGGTGTTCGCTAGGTTCGAAAAAGATGGTTAGCAGTCCTGTTGCTGATTCTACAATACTGGAAGTGAAAACGGAAAATGCCTAAAAATTACAATAGATAGATGAAGAGTTTTTTCTTTTATTTAGTGAGATTTGATGAAAGAAAGGATATAGTTATAGAGAATTTTTGCAAACAAGATTAATAATTTTTTAATCGGAACATCAAATTTAGGAGAAGCCTGGATTTTTGTGTGGACAATGTGGAAAGACCTACAATCGGATCGAAGAAAGTTTGCTAATTCATTTTGCTTGTGAATTGTATGATAATGAATATACTATATTCACAAATTCCTCGTCTGGATCACCCAGGTTTGGTGAATGGATGCTAGCGACACGTTTGTAGTTGTTTTAAAGACCAGGATAAAAGCGAATGTACAAAAATGCTTAAAAAGCTGAAGTAAGATTATGGTATGTTCAGGATATATGTTTTCCTCTTAAGCACTACCGAATTACTGTTTGCTGTGTCGTCAATTACACAATTTTATATATTCACAATAAACAAGTACTTTGAATAATGTCATTTAATTTTACTTATAATAAACAACTCAATTTTTGGTAGCCGATTTGGTATACATATACAGGGTGATTCATTAAGGGTGGTGACCGGCCATATCTCGGAAACTACTAGGCATAGAAACTTGGAGAAAAAAAAAATTATGATTAAAACGGTCATGAGAAAATTCTGGAAATTACTTTTAAGTTCCTCATTTCGCCGCAAGGGGGCACAATTAAATTTTTTTTTTTAATTCTAAATTTCTCCGAAATTTCCCATATTAAGGTATAACTCTGATTACATCATCGAAAATCTTAGACAATTCTGCATCATTTTGGTTTAAGGCTCATTGGCTTACCGGCCTTGATAAGAGTGGGGGAAGCTATTGAATGTGTAAACATTAAAATCGCTGTAACTTCTAAACGACTTATCCGATTTTACTAAATTTAAGCTTGTTTGGAAGGGAAAGGTAAGTATTTTCAATCGCTGTATCCAATAGTACACGATAGTGTGTAATAAAATTGCTAGAGGGCGCAATTTGTAATAATAACAGTTTTTTCGATTTTTTCCCGGAAATTCAAATCATACGGTATAACTATGACATCATAATCGAAAAGTAGATGAAATTTGCAAGAAAAGATGTGAAGATCGCAGTTCGATATCTTTGTTCGTTTCAAAGTTATTGCCAAAACAATAATTTTTAATACAAATTGCGCCCTCTAGCAATTTTATTAGAAATTATCTTGTACCATTGGATACGACAATTGAAGGTACTTACCTTTCTCTTCCAAACAAGCTTAAATTTAGTCAAATCGGTTAAGTAGTTTAGAAGTTACAGCGATTTTAATGTTTACAGTTTCACTTGATAAGAGTGGGAGAAGCTATTGAAAGTGTAAACATTAAAATCGCTGTAACTTCTAAACGACTTATCCGATTTTACTAAATTTAAGCTTGTTTGGAAGAACCTTCAATTGTCGTATCTAATGGTACAAGATAGTTTCTAATAAAATTGCTAGAGGGCGCAATTTGTATTAAAAATTAATGTATTGGCAATTACTCTGAAAGGAACAAAGATATCGAACTGCGGTCTTCACATCTTTTCTTGCAAATTTCATCTACTTTTCGATTATGGTATCATAATTTTCGGGATAAAATGAAAAAAACTATTATTATTACAAATTGCGCCCTCTAGCAATTTTATTGAAAACTATTATGGACAACTAAATACGACTAGTGAAAGTGCATACATTTCTCTTCCAAACAGTCTTTAGTTTGCTAAAATCGGATAAGTCGTTTAGAAGTTACAGCGATTTAAATGTTTACACTTTCAACAGCTTCCCCCACTCTTATTAAAGTCTGTACGCCAATGAGCATAATTGTCCAAGCTTTAAAATGGTGTTATCAAACATATACGTTAATGTGGAATTTTCGGAGTTATGTAAAATTTTAATATTTACTTTTCAATTACGCCCTCTTGCGGCAAAATGCGGAACTTAAAAGTAATTTCCAGAATTTTCTCATGTCCGCTTTAATCATATTTTTTTTTTCAAGTTTCTATGCCTAGTAGTTTCCGAGATATGGCCGGTCGCCACCCTTAATGAATCACCCTGTATATATAAAACCATATGACTTAGGGTTTTATATTTTAATTTTTTTTTGCGAAATGCTTTATACGTTACAATCAAAGACCTAACTGTCAGTTGCCTAGTTTGTTTCGGTCGAATACTATTGGTTTATAAATATCTTAAACCAAGCCAAGGCAACAATCGATTGCTAAGTTCAAGATTTCGTTAACATGCTGGAAATAACCGCTGGGTTGGAACAAAGCTTATGTGATGTATGTTTGAACATTGTTTTAAATTGAAGTCGGCTCACCAAAGCGACTGTTACGCGACCTACAACATACCGGGCTTGCAGGACTGAGCGCGCCTCAGTCGCCAGGAGACTAAGACGATGCTCGTTTGCGTTTTAAATGTTTCCCTGTTGATACGCAATTAATATTGGTGATATATGAATGAATCCAATACCGATGCTGCTGTCACTTAAAAACACAGCGACCGTGGCTGCTCCCTCTTTGCTCACCGCGACAAGTCGTTATCCTGTAAAGCTTGTCACCGTAGCGGTCGCCCTGGTGTACGAACTGCCTCAGACTAAAATATACTATTTTACGGGTGTATTTTGTAAATAACAATGATTTGTGAATGCATTATATTTCTTACTATCTTTTTATTTTAGGCTTAAACAAGACCAAACATTTGTAACTTATAAGTGTGTTCAGTGCGCCGTAGTAGTGGACACATATAAAAAATTAATCGTTCATGAAAGGTACTGCTGTGAGAAGTATAATAAAGTAGCAAGACACCCTCGAAGTGAAAACTCCCTTGTCAAAAACGAGACCGACAAGAAACGTACAGGATTTCCCTGTCCAGAATGTGGAAAATCGTATGCCAAAAAGAGCTATTTAAATTCACATAAAAATTATGTTCACAAAAGAACGCTGATGACTTCTTGTGCGGAATGTGGGAAATCATTTACTAATAAATGGATTCTAAATAAACACTTTGATTCAGTTCACCGAGGAATCATTAAATATTGTGAATGCGATATCTGTGGTGAAAAGTTTACACAGAGAAATGGTTTGCTACAGCACAGGGATGCCATCCATTTGAAAAAATTTAACATGTATTGCAATGTCTGCAACAAAGGATTTCTTTATGTAAGCCAATTAAATAAACACAAGAAGAAGGTTCATGATCGTGATATCGAGATTATTGCTTGCACACACGAAGAATGTAAGAAAACTTTCAGATCCACTAGCAGTTTAAAATACCACTTAAGCGCCGACCATACGACAGAGAAACCCAATTTTTTGTGTGGCCAGTGTGGGAAGACGTTTAATCATCCTGGTTTGTTCAAGAAACACCTCCGGTTCCACAAAAGAGAACATTTTCTATACAAGTGTAATCTTTGCGAGAAAACTGTCACGTCCAAAGCTAGCTTCGAATCCCACATGCGTATTCACACAGGGGAAAAACCGTTCGTATGTGAGCAGTGCGGATTGGGTTTTAAGCAACGAGGCAGTTTAAGAAGTCATATGGTTGTTCATACTAAGGAAAAACCGTTCACTTGTAAATTTTGTGATAAGAAATATACTCAACAAGGTCCTCTTACTCAACATATTCGACAATGTCACCCAGACGTGGTAAAGAAAGTTGGAAATCAAATAACAGTTCATGAATTGGATGGAAAGAGGCTGCTGGATTCTGGAATAAAGAACGATAATCTTAATAAAGAACAGTTAACTTCCCTGTAGAATCTAGATAACTTTATAATATAAGTTTCTTAAGGATAGCATTTTTCTTCTAAAATGTCTCTTATATTTTAATTCTACCTTCCCACGTTGTATGTTGTTAATAAGAACCACTTCCCTCCTAACTTGAGAGGCGTATAAAAACAAAAAACTTATAAAAAAGTGAAATATTTTTATTTTTAACTTATTTAAATGTAATTGTTCAAATCATATTTTATTTTTAGGGAAACAGCGATAGATGCCTTTAATTCAATGTTGATATGCGAGCTGTGTTCACTTGTTTCTACGTCACGGAAATCCTTGATTGATCATATGAAGACGTGTCCGATACAAGGCAGAAATAATTTATATCATTGTATCGTTTGTTCTTACGATTTTACTGAAAAAGCTCAGTTTAGTCGACATATTCGTTACCATAAAGAAAAGTTATTTCGCTATAAATGCGATCAATGCTATAAGAGCTTTCGGCGCAAGGGTCTTGTCCTTCAACATCTTGCCAGTAAGCACAGGTATGTTGCCGAGAATATTACGCAGAATGGATATGATATAAAAGTTTCCCTTTATGATAATCCAAAAGACATTCATACCTCGATAGAAGACACCGACACTTTCAGGAGGAGCAACGATGTTGTAGGTAATAAAGAAAAAGCAGTTCATGGGAAAAATCTTCCTTCAGTGACAAATAACGAGAACAACGGCCTTAACCATAATAACGACCTTAGCGACCAGTTAGAGGATGCTCCTATGGGTCTTATAGCTGCAAGTATTCCTGTTGAACCAAATGAAGTTATTCCTACTTGTGAAAAAGTATTTACCGAAGAAAACAAGAATAACGACCATCCAAAAGAGGATCATGTAGATCAAGCCAGTGGTTTTGAAAATACAATCCGCATTATGAAAGTTGTTGCTGGTGCAGATTGTGAAATGCTTTTGCACGATAGAAGCAGCTTTAATGCTCGTTCGATTGATGATGATGGTAATTCTAAAAAAGCTTATATCGACAGGGAAGTTTTCCATTGTCCTGATTGCAATCAACGTTTTTACAAAAAAAAATTCCTCAACGAGCATATGAGAATCCATCATTTTGACGGCACAAATGTTCCTTTTTCAAATAATTACCAAGACATCTTTCTCCAAAGAATAATCGACATTACCGATCACGTCAGAGATACCCATAAATCTGTTGCAAGTATTTCTGAAAAAATTTGCGAAGTCGAAAAAGGTTTTTCTTGCGAGAAAAATAGCTTTAACGACTGTATTAGATTTGAACATAAAAACACCATTAGCAATGTTGATGGCACAAGTGAAGTTGAAGATACAAATGAAATGATAAAACACTTTCCTTGTCCCTGTGGTAATTGCGAAAAGAAAAAAAACAGTGTACCCATTCCTGAATATACAGGTACAGGGCTTTTGAAATGTCCGGACTGTGAACAAATATTTGGTAGTAAGTATAAATTTTTTAATCATATTATTATGGAATCCATGGACATAGGTATAAATGACGAAGCGATTACTTGTAAAGAATGTGAACAAGTATTTAAGACATACTGTATTTTGAATAAGCACATTAGCAATATGCACAAAGTAATGGAAAATGTTAAAGAGTGCGCCGTTTGTGGCATGAACTATAAAGGTTCGTTGGAAGATCACAATAACTTGTTACACCGTGAACCTTTTTGTACATCTTGTACGATTTGCCACAAAGGATTTTATGCTCTGGAAAATTTGCAGAAACACATGGTTAAAGACCATAAAGTACGTGAGAAAATCCGTTTTCCGTGCACGGAAGACGGGTGCGTAAAATTATTTACCAACAGAAACGCCTTTTTGTACCACTTAGGTACAGTACACTTAAAGGCGAAATTTAAGGCTTCCTGTGAAGATTGTGGAAAGGTATTGACGCATCCCAACAAATATATGAACCATGTTAGACATCACAAGAAATACGCATCTTCGGAAACCCATCCGTGTAACATCTGTGACAAAAGATTGTCTTCAAAAAGCAGTTTACAAGATCACTTGCTCTCTCATAGCGGCGAAAGACCTTATATCTGTGAGATATGCGGAAAGAGATTTATTTGTTTAAAACATCTTAAGGTTCACGGGGTGGTGCATACGAAAGAGAAACCATATCCATGTAAATATTGCGATAAAAGATATACCCAGCGAGCTCCGGTCTCTCGGCATATGCGCCTTCGTCATCCTGAGATGGTGAAAAAAACCAACCGACAAAAACTAAAAAAAGTTGATAAGAAAAATAATACTGATGATAATACGGAAAATAAAGATGTCGATAATGTGGAAACATAAGAACTTTTATTAGCTATAGGAACGTCTGGTCGATAATTTGATATTTTAAGAGTTTTTAAAACCACACACTCTAAAAAAATGTTAAAAAAATATGACCTCAAATAAAAATAAATATGGGAAAGAAAAAAAAAACTAAAAGTCTTCCTCCACAAAATTTAATAGAATAAAAATTCTTTAGGGGTCTCTCCATGTTTTCTAGAATTTTTATTTTATTAAATTTTGTAGAGGAAGACTTAGTTTTTTCTTTCTTTCCCATTCTTTCAACTCCACTTTGGGCATGGACTATTTCTTCAAATTAAAAAGAAATATGTTTTGGTAATAAATACCGCGTTAGACTGAAGGCACAACGTTTCGCATTTTTAAAACATGATTTTCAATTGTATAAATTATTGTATACAGTATGAATGAATTTGTAAAAATCTGTATTGTTTTGTTTCAGGATTAGTTAAGTTTTCAAAACAAATAAAATAGTTTTATTTGTAATTTTTTTTTAAATATAAAATGCTTAAATAAACTCTAATGTGAAAAAATAAAAAGGTTTTTTTAAATTGTATTAATATTTTTTGTTTCTTAAATGCCAATGTTCGAATTTTTTTGAACATTGTCAAATTAGGAGGATCCCACTCATTAAGAATACCGATCTGGCAACCAATGATTTGGGGTGCATTTCCGTTTGAATGTAGAACTGAATAAGACAAACAATCTTTATGTTTTCAACAAAGACAAGGGAACATCAACATTGCCGTTAACACTTAGCGGCAAGGCGAGTATTCTATCGTAGTCCACTTCGATTTGGAAGTAATTCATTATATGCTTTATCAAAGGTTTGCAATATACTTAACTTTATTTAAGTTTTCAATGTAATTTCCACTTGACACAATACTTGAACCGTATGAAGGTTTCTAAGACAAGCCTGAACGTTCCAAAAATGTAGTGTTTGATCGATATGTGCTGGTGAAAGTGCCTTGTTCCGAGTCTTAAATTTGGACGCAATTCTCAAAGGCAAACAAAGAAGTGATGGTACCAGAACAATTGCCAATAATAAAAAACACATAAACGACCATTTTTTGTCCTTTATTTGTTTTGCTACTATTTGCCAGCTACTGATGATATCTTCAAAATACTGATGATATCCTTATCGATTATTTTTTTTTGTTTTTGTTTTAGGAATGACCCGTACAATCCTATTAACAGACATTTTAATTGCCTTTATTGCACAGATACATTTAACTCAGCGCAACAGTTAAAGCATCATCAAGATACTTGCCAATTGAAACAAGAAAACTCCTCAACTAATCAATTTTTATTTTGCACCGAATGTTCACGAACTTTTTCAGATGCAATGCAGTTTGCCAGGAATATTCGCTATCACAAAGAAAAGCTGAGGCGGTTTTCTTGCGAAGTATGTAATAAAAAATTTCATTTGAAAACTCGTTTAAAGAAACATATGATATCCATTCACGGGAAAACTGAGGAAGACACAGCATGTGACGAGAAAAAATATGGTGAAGAAAATCAAGGTAACAATAAGGCAAAAAATATGGAACGAGATAATTTTAACATTTCCCGAAGGAGAGGAAGAGGAGGTTTTAAGGAAGTTTGTAAAGAATGCGGTAAAGCATGGGTTTCCAGGAACAATTTGAAACGACATATGATGAGAATTCATGGTGTTGGTAATGAGCTTCGAATTCCATGTCCTCAAGAAGGATGCTTTAAATAATTTAAATCCAAGGATGGTTTAAAGTACCATTTAAAAGCGTATCACCCGAAAGAAACTTTTAAAAAGACTTGTGATGATTGTGGGAAACTTTTTACCCATCCTATGTTGTATGATAGACACCACAGGATGCATCTAAGAGGTCTTGTTTGGTAAGTGTTATTTTTTAATTTGAGTGTGTGAAAGTTCCATGACTTGGTACCTATATGATTAAATATATAAATATTTAAAAAATAGTTTATGCTGATATTTACAAGACTTCCAGTTAATATAGATCTCCGTTTATAGATTATGTTTCTGTTTTAGGATAAAAGATGAAGATAATTCTGATTCAATTTTCGTTTGCCAACTTTGCTCATTTGTTTTTATGTCAGAGCAGTTATTGAATAACCATCGAAAAGTATGCAGGGTAAAGGAAGAAAATGAAAACTGGTAACAAGTAATTTTAAATAAAAATTTGGAGCTGTGAAAACGGTAGATGGTTTTGCAACAAAAATACTTTTGTTCTACAGCATTTCTGTGCGATCTGTTTAAATCAGAACTGTTTTTAGCTTGTTTTGTTAAGTTTAAATAAAATAAAAGTTTTAAAACTACACTTGTTTAATATTGATATTTTTGAAACTACATGTGATATTCAAAATATATTCAGGACTTTACATTCAACCCTTTTTGCACAAGATAGTGGGTGTTCCAGAATTGTTTGCCAACGTTTTTTTTTTAACTATCCTGTATACTTTTTTTTAACTGTATTTTGATGTAGACTAGCATCTTTCTGAAACAACCTAGGTTTATTAAGAATTACAGTTTAACGGACATTGTTTTTATAGTATACATTATAATTTTAGCTCTACAGAAGATGCATTATACCAGTGTGACTACTGTACAGCCTCGTTTAATTTTCGCAAATCTTTAATATATCACAAAAAGCGATGTTCTTCCAAAAATATATCAGTCGTAAACCCCCTGAACAGACAAGAATATGACGCAAATGAAAATTTTCCTTGTTCTCAGTGCGGAAAAGTATTTTCCAAGAAGCGATACCTCACCAATCACCTGAACTACGTTCATAAACTAAAGCCACAAAACAAGATATTTTGTTGCACGGAGTGCGACAAAAGCTTCACTAGAAACTTTACCTTAAAAGATCATATTACTAAGGTTCACAGGGGCATCGTGGAGTTCCATCAATGCGACATATGTGGAGAAAAATTTAAAGGAAAACAAAACATCGAAAATCATAAAAACGCTGTACATTTAAAAAAATTCAATATTCACTGCGAGTTTTGTGGTAAAGGTTTCCTTTATGAGAGTGGTTTAAACCAACACATTAAAAGTACTCACGAAGAACGAGTCACCATTATTCCATGTCCTGAAGAAGGATGCGTAAAAACATTTAAAACGAAAGAAGCCTTAAAGTATCATAAAGACGCTGCACACCCCAAAGTAAAACTTAAGCTAATTTGTGAACAATGTGGTAAAACATTCACGCATCCTTTTCTCTACACAAAACATATGAGATTTCACAGAAAAGGCCCGTCGATGTACCCGTGTAGTATTTGTGATAAAGTTGTGACGAGTCTAGGAAGTTTTAAAGATCATATGCGTAGTCACACCGGGGAAAGGCCCTTTATTTGTGAACAGTGCGGACAAGGGTTCCATGCTAAGAAACATCTGCGAGCACATGTCGTGGTGCACACCAAGGAAAGACCCTTTGGGTGTAAGATCTGTGATAAAAGGTTTTCACAAAGGGGAACCTTGACTTTACATAATCAGAAATGCCATCCGGAGTTACAGATAAACGCTAACACATTCGAATAATATACTTTTTAGACTGTTGGATACAATTTTTTTTATCGTTTAAGAAAATATTATAATCCCCTTTTTGTAATAATAAGGAAATGTGATCAGTGATAAGTTTCTAGAGCTAAAAGTATTAATTTCCATTATTATATATGATTATTTAATATTAGAATGAAACATTAATAACAATTCGTTGTCTTATTCTCATACAACTTGATGATCTACAATTAGTACTCAGCTAAATAGCTCACATATTTGTACTTAGTGATAGTGGTTGTAAGTAGTCCATTCTATAGTTTGGTATTTATTTTATATTTAATTTATTAGCATTTAAACCAAAAACATTAAATTAATTTCCTTTATAAGACTGTTGTGTTTTTCTTTGATTTTTTAAACTTATTCAATACAATTTTCGTCGTTCCTAGTTTATAAATTTAAATATTCCACAAATTTTTAGTTTTTATTCTCACGATCCCTGGTCCAACGATGTCCAGGAATGCCAACTTTGCAAGAAACTGTTTCCGTCAAATTTGGCCTTGCTCAAGCACAATCTAAGCTGCGATCCGACTGGGATGTTCAAAAAATGCTCCATTTGCAAAAAGTTCATCAAAAAGGATAAATACGACCGACACGTGGTTTGCCACAAGGTTAAAAGGAAACAACAAATCCACGCGTGCGAAACATGTGGAAAAACGTTTAGAAGTCAACAATATTTGAAATTTCATAGTGAAATGGTCCATGAGAACAAGGGAGTTCAGTACCCTTGTGACGTTTGTGGCAAGAATTTCTCTACGAAATACCGAGCCGAGTACCACAAGAAGACTATTCACCTTAAAGACTTCAACCTCCATTGTGAGCAGTGCGGAAGAGGTTTCCTGTATCTCACAGGACTCACGACTCACGTCCGAAAAGTTCACGATAAGGAGGTGAATATTTTTGTATGCAATGTAGAAAGCTGTAAAAGAAACTTTCGTTCCAACGCCGCACTGCAATACCATTTACAGACAGGTCATTCCCAGAAGAAGATCGAGTATGTATGCAACCAATGCCAGAAGGCCTTCCATCATATTTCCTTATATAAAAGGCATTTAAGTAGACACACGAACACTAAGAGGTACCCGTGTTTATGCGGAAACCAATATACTTCCAAGCATAGTTTGGAAGTTCACATCCGATCCCATACGGGGGATGGTAATTCTAAAAAAGCATATCTCGGCAGGGAAGTTTTCCATTGTCCTGATTGCAATCAATGTTTTTACAAAAAAAAAATCCTCTACGAGCATATGAGAGTCCATCATTTTGACGGCACAAATGTTACTTTTTCAGATAATTACGAAGACATTTTTAACCAAAGAATAATCGACATTACCGATCACGTCAGAGATACCCATAAATCTGTAGATGTTGCAAGGATTTCTGAAAAAATTTGCGATGTCGAAAAAGGTTTTTCTTGCGAGAAAAATAGCTTTAACGACTGTATTAGATTTGAACATAAAAATACCATTAGCAATGTTAATGGCACAAGTATTAGTGAAGTTGAAGATACAAATGAAATGATAAAACACTTTCCTTGTTCCTGCGCTAATTGCGAAAAGAAAAAAGACAGTGTACCCATTCCTGAATATACAGGTACAGGGCTTTTGAAATGTCCGGACTGTGAACAAATATTTGGTAGTAAGCACAATTTTTTTAATCATATTATTATGGAATCCATGGACATAGGTATAAATGACGAAGCGATTACTTGTAAAGAATGTGAACAAGTATTTAAGACATACTGTATTTTGAATAAGCACATTAGCAATACGCACAAAGTAATGGAAAATGTTAAAGAGTGCGCCGTTTGTGGCATGAACTATAAAGGTTCGTTGGAAGATCACAATAACTTGTTACACCTTGAACCTTTTTGTACATTTTGTACAATTTGCCACAAAGGATTTTATGCTCTGGAAGATTTGCAGAAACACATGGTTAAAGACCATAAATTACGTGAGATCATCCGTTTTCCGTGCACCGAGGACGGGTGCGTAAAATTCTTTACCAACAGAAACGCTTTTTTGTACCACTTAGGTACAGTACACTTGAAGGCGAAATTTAAGGCTTCCTGTGAAGAATGTGGAAAGGTATTGACGCATCCCAACAAATATATGAACCATGTTAGATATCACAATAAATACGTACCTTCGGAAACCCATCCGTGTAACATCTGTAACAAAAGATTGTCTTCAAAAAGCAGTTTACAAGATCACTTGCTCTCTCATAGCGGCGAAAGACCTTATATCTGTGAGATATGCGGAAAGAGATTTATTTGTTTAAAACATCTTAAGGTTCACGGGGTGGTGCATACGAAAGAGAAACCATATCCATGTAAATATTGCGATAAAAGATATACCCAGCGAGCTCCGGTCACTCGGCATATGCGCCTTCGTCATCCTGAGATGGTGAAAAAAACTAACCGACAAAAACTAAAAAAAGTTGATAAGAAAAATAATACTGATGATAATACGGAAATAAAGATGTCGATAATGTGGAAACATAAGAACTTTTATTAGCTATAGGAACGTCTGGTCGAGAATTTGATATTTTAAAAGTTTTTAAAACCACACACTCTAAAAAAATGTTAAAAAAATATGACCTCAAATAAAAATAAATATGGGAAAGAAAGAGAAAACTAAAAGTCTTCCTCCACAAAATTTAATAGAATAAAAATTCTTTAGGGGTCTCTCCATGTTTTCTAGAATTTTTATTCTATTAAATTTTGTGATGGAAGACTTTTAGTTTTTTCTTTCTTTCCCATACTTTCGACTCCACTTTAAGCATGGACTATTTCTTCTAATTATGAATACCGTTGGAAAAGGTAAGTCCTGTCAACGATCCTACCTTACTATATGTTATGTTTTTGAAAAGCTCTTCTGATGTTTTTGGTGCATATATCACAAAAAGCGATGTTCTTTCAAAAATATATCAGTCGTAAACCCCCTGAACAGACAAGAATATGACGCAAATGAAAATTTTCCTTGTTCCCAGTGCGGAAAAGTGTTTTCCAAGAAGCGATACCTCACCAATCACCTGAACTACGTTCATAAACTAAAGCCACAAAAAAAGATATGCGACAAAAGCTTTACTAGAAACTTTACCTTAAAAGATCATATTACTAAGGTTCACAGGGGCATCGTGGAGTTCCATCAATGCGACATATGTGGAGAAAAATTTAAAGGAAAACAAAACATCGAAAATCATAAAAACGCTGTACATTTAAAAAAATCCAATATTCACTGCGAGTTTTGTGGTAAAGGTTTTCTTTATGAGAGTGGTTTAAACCAACACATTAAAAGTACTCACGAAGAACGAGTCACCATTATTCCATGTCCTGAAGAAGGATGCGTAAAAACATTTAAAACGAAAGAAGTCTTAAAGTATCATAAAGACGCTGCACACTCCAAAGTAAAACTTAAGCTAATTTGTGAACAATGTGGTAAAACATTCACGCATCCTTTTCTCTACACAAAACATATGAGATTTCACAGAAAATGCCCGTCGATGTATCCGTGTAGTATTTGTGATAAAGTTGTGACGAGTCTAGGAAGTTTTAAAGATCATATGCGTAGTCGCACCGGGGAAAGGCCCTTTATTTGTGAACAGTGCGGACAAGGGTTCCATGCTAAGAAACATCTGCGAGCTCATGTCGTGGTGCACACCAAGGGTGTAAGATCTGTAATAAAAGGTTTTCACAAAGGGGAACCTTGACTTTACATAATCAGAAATGCCATCCGGAGTTACAGATAAACGCTAACACATTCGAATAATATACTTTTTAGACTGTTGGATACAATGTCTTTTATCGTTTAAGGAAATATTTTAATCCCCTTATTGTAATAATAAGGAAATGTGATCAGTGATAAGTTTCTAGAGCTAAAAGTATTAATTTCCATTATTATATATGATTATTTAATATTAGAATGAAACATTAATAAAAATTCGTTGTCCTATTCTCATACAACTTGATGATCTACAATTAGTACTCAGCTAAATAGCTCACATATTTGTACTTAGTGATAGTGGTTGTAAGTAGTCCATTCTATAGTTTGGTATTTATTTTATATTTAATTTATTAGCATTTAAACCAAAAACATTAAACTCATTTCTTTTATAAGACTGTTGTGTTTTTCTTTAATTTTTAAACTTATTCAATACAATTTTCGTCGTTCCTAGTTTATAAATTTAAATATTCCACAAATTTTTAGTTTTTATTCCCACGACCCCTGGTCCAACGATGTCCAGGAATGCCAACTTTGCAAGAAACTGTTTCCCTCAAATTTGGCCTTGCTCAAGCACAATCTAAGCTGCGATCCGACTGGGATGTTCAAAAAATGCTCCATTTGCAAAAAGTTCATCAAAAAGGATAAATACGACCGACACGTGGTTTGGCACAAGGTTAAAAGGAAACAACAAATCCACGCGTGCGAAACATGTGGGAAAACATTTAGAAGTCAACAATATTTGAAACTGCATAGTGAAAGGGTCCATGAGAACAAGGGAGTTCAGTACCCTTGTGACGTTTGTGGCAAGAATTTCTCTACGAAATACCGAGCCGAGTACCACAAGAAGACTATTCACCTTAAAGACTTTAACCTCCATTGTGAGCAGTGCGGAAGAGGTTTCCTATATCTCACAGAACTCACGACTCACGTCCGAAAAGTTCACGATAAGGAGGTGAATATTTTTGTATGCAATGTAGAAAGCTGTAAAAGAAACTTTCGTTCCAACGCCGCACTACAATACCATTTACAGACAGGTCATTCCCAGAAGAAGATCGAGTATGTATGCAACCAATGCCAGAAGGCTTTCCATCATATTTCCTTATATAAAAGGCATTTAAGTAGACACACGAACCCTAAGAGGTACCCGTGTAATATATGCGGAAACCAATATACTTCCAAGCATAGTTTGGAAGTTCACATCCGATCTCATACGGGGGAAAGGCCGTTTGTTTGTGAACTTTGCGGCAACTCCTTTACAGCCAGAAAGTTTTTGAAGGTGCATTTAGTGGTACATACTAAGGAAAGGCCTTATGTGTGCAAGTTTTGTGATAAAACCTTTACGCAAAAAGGAAGCTTAAATATACATTGTAAGAAAGATCACTACAATAATATTATATGACTAGGAATTACTTTTTTTATTATTATTTGACGACTCCTGATGTAATATACCTACACGTGTTTACATAACAGGGTCGATAATTTTTGAAACCAAAAAAAAAATAGTATGATGAAACCCATTGGAAAAGGAAGAGAATATAACAAAAATGAAAGGAAAAATAATTTACGGGCGATTCGAGGTCGGAAAGTGGAAGGGGGTGAGTTTTTAAGGGTAGAAAACGATTTATCTCGATTTCCGGCAAAACTACAAGTCCTATGGAAAAACGTTAAATGGCAAAGTTGTAGGTAATAAAAAGATCTACAACTTTTGTATTTACACTTTTTTCACATAACCTCAAAATTTATGTGAAAAATTCAAATAACCAAGTTTTTGGTTTTTTATTTTTATCTTTTACAAAAAATTATTATTATAAAATATATTATTTTTCCTTTCATTTTTATTATATTCTCTTCCTTTTCCAATTGGTTTCATCCTACTATTATTTTTTTTCACTTTTTACCATTTTCAAAGGCTTCAGCCCTGGTCTAATAGTGCAGGGGAAATTCTTTACAAGATTTGTTGTATGAAAGAAGCTTAAGTTATTTTGTTTAATTGTAATGAAAAATTTAAATGTAGTGGCATACCGGACGAGTGTAGATGTGGATTTACGTTGGGTTAAGGCTACCCGTAGAGCCCCAATAAAGACGAAATGGGCGTTGTTGTCCACCCACCCCAGGGTATCCATTATGATTGGATACCTGTGTATTCTAATACAAAATACAGTTACACACTTCTCCGGTATGCCGGTAGATTTTTATTTTTCAATATTTTCACGGACACAATTTTACAAAAATATGAATTCAGGTACAAATTTTATGGTCCCCTTTTTGTCACGCCTATAGAACCCTTTTCAGCACTAGTTGGATAAATGATTTCAAATAAAGCTTTATTAATTTTTCTTTAGTTTTATGTTATTTACTGATATTTTGTAAAATAAAAACATAATTATTTAAAAGTTATTATTTCATGTTTTATTTACCTTCCCTTCCTATCAAATTAGGGGACAGGTGCCCTAAAGGTGGGTTTATGCGCCCTTTTTATAATTTTATCCCTGGTTGGTTCAATTTAGTCCCGGTATATTGTTAATGTATTTACCTGAGTTTTTCTTACCACCCTTGTAAGACCTTATTACAAATTCAGTTTGGTTTTGACATCACGATACAAATGCTTCTTTTTTTTACTGTTTAATTTCATCGTTGGTTTAGGTTTAAGTTTGTGTGAATTACTTTTTTGTGATGTTAAGTGTATAGTGATCACGTTTGTGAGTCCCCTCCTATCAAATTATTATAGACTGATGCAATCCTTTAAAATGTCTGAGTGTTCCATCCACAATCTTCCATGAGTGCCAACGTTTTTTGGTTGGTCATTTGGTAAATTCCCAATTAAAATTCTAAAAGTTATTATTACTTCACAGTTATTTTTTTTATATCATACAATAATTTGAGACGTATCATTCCTCTGTGACATAATTAACAACCATGCAAAGTTGTGTAACATCATTGCAAACCAACAAAGGTAACATAACCAGCCGCTCGACTGCGAAATAAAATACTTGTCTTTATGACGTCGATTGGTTTACATTCAAAGCTTATGCTTTCTCTGCATCTTTTTATTAACTGTTTCTAGAAAAGGTTTCTGACATTTTGGCAAGCTTTTTGTTCCTTGGATATATTTTCAATATATGTCAGTAGGTACTAAATATGATAAATTGAGTTAAAGTGAACAACTTTTTTCTTTTTAATGATAAAGATAACAATTCTAGAAACAATGTTTTATAAATTATATGACTATTATTTTAATTTAAATAATTTTATTATTCTTTTAACTTTTTTAGGGGTATTTATTTATAAATTATGGCTCCATTTAAAAAATATTGATTAATTTATTTAGTATAGGTTGTAAAGTCTAATAGTAATAATATTAACGTCTATACCCTTATTTTAAAGGTTTGGACTTTGTTAAATCTTAAGAGCAGTAACCCCTTTTACCACAATGAAAATTGCCGAACGTTTTGCTGGTCAAACGAAAAGAAAAAATAAAAATTGGTATTTAGAAAATAAATTCTACTTTAAATACCCCATCCAGAAAAGTAAATGACGATCGAAAATATTCCCACATTTTTTTTTATTTTTAGTAATTTTGTAATATTTTAAACAATTCTTTATTGGTCAAAAGGAAAATGACTTTCCCGGGTGTAGAATGTTGTACCAAACAATTTTTCTTAAAGCCATTTTTCAATATCGGCCTTACTTTTTTCTCAAAAACTTTGGGCGCGTAAAGTGAATTTAAGCGTGTAAAGTGGATTTACGCGCCCAACGTTTTTGAGAAAAAAGTAAGGCCGATATTGAAAAATGGCTTTAAGAAAAATTGTTTGGTACAACATTCTACACCCGGGAAAGTCATTTTGCTTTTGACCAATAAAGACTTGTTTAAGATATTACAAAATTACTAAAAATAAAAAAAATTTTGGGAATATTTTCGATCGTCATTTACTTTTCTGGATGGGGTATTTAAAGTAGAATCTATTTTCTAAATACCAATTTTTATTTTTTATTTTCGTTTGACCAGCAAAACGTTCGGCAATTTTCCTTGTGGAAAAGGGGTTACTTCCTCTTAAGTATAGTGTTACAATTTAAATATAATAAAAAAACTTTTTTGCAGCTCTATGTCACAGAGTATTTATTAAAGTGAATGTGTCGTCCAGATCACTGGTATTTGTTAAAAGAAATGTAATCGATTTGGTTTTAGGTTTAAACTTCAGCCAACAAAAATATTTATAAAAAAGCATAAACGACTTCCAAACCAATGTCTGCAATGCAAGAAGCAGTTTCAAAGCAAAGATATTCTGCGACGTCACCGACGATCCTGCTCCCTAAGAGAATGCTATTTGTGTAAAAAATTAATCGCTGTAGAAAAATATCGAAATCATCTTATTTTCCACCAACTTAAGGCTAGAATTGACAAAGAAATAGCTGAAAATCCAGAACCGAAGATCAAACTAAAGGCGTCCGATCTCCCGTCATTGACTTGCGACGTTTGCCAAAAAGTATTTCCTAGAAAAGACGCACTTTTGGCTCACAAAACTCGGAAACACGTGGAAAAAGATAAGAGAACTCGCTATCAATGCGATATGTGCGGAAAAATGTTTTTGGAAAAGGGCCGAGTAGACTCGCACATTAAAAGAACACACCTGAAAGAGTTCAAATATCAGTGCCAACACTGTGGGAAAGGCTTCATTTTTTTGGGCGAATTGAATCATCACGTAAAAAGTGTACACAATAAAGAAGAAGAAGTTACTCTCATAGCCTGTACTCACAAGCATTGTAATAAGGTATTTAAAACACAAGGTTCTTTAAAGTATCATTTACACAACCACCTGGAAAAGAAGCCAACGTATACTTGTGATCAATGCGGGAAAGTTTTTAATCATCCTCATCTTCACTCCAGACATGTCCGGTCTCATAAGGTGGAACGTAAAATGTACATGTGTAATATCTGTGATAAAGAAATGACGTCTGTGAAAAGTTGGGAGGATCACCTGAGGTTACATAGTGGAGAACGACCTTTTATTTGTGAACATTGTGGGCGGGGCTTTAGAACGAGATCGATTTTGGCCGCTCACTTGGTTGTGCATACCCGAATTAAAAATCATGTTTGTAAGGTTTGTGGAAAGGCCTTCACGCAAAGAAGTCCTCTTAAGGCTCATCTTGTTAAGGTTCATCCAGGTGTAGAAAATATATAATCTCGTGTGATAATAGTATTTTTTATATAATAATTGTATAGTTGCAAAGTAGTTGTGGTGCAGTTCATTGGCGTATTTTTAATTTTTTTTTTTTTAAATGAAATTTTATTATTTCTAATTGGTTTTAAAACAATTTGAAAAAATTTAGTTATACAGTGTGACCAGTAAAGTCCGCATCATATGGGATTTTTTTTTTATTAATAGCTTTATTCGAGATTTGACTTTGGCATTAAGTTCTGCTTCCATCGAGATAAAAATTAAGCAAAATGTGATTCGCATTATCTGTTAAATTTTAATTTTTTCCAAAAAATAATTCAAAAGTGGGGTTATTTCTGAAAATATCGAAAAAAGTTATTAGAAAAAGTTTTTTTAAATGCACTTTCTAGCCCACGTGCAAAATTTTAGCTGCATAAGATAATTTTGATTTTTTACCCACATTTTGTAAATTGCACCACTTTTGCAAAATAAGACTCAATGCAACCTACATAAAACTTCTTAGTTTTGACAATGCTTTTTTTCAGATACATTTTCTTTAACGGAGCGCCATATTAAATGTGTGTTTTTCTATACAAAATCAAAATTGGGCTATTAAAATTTGGTCGCATGTGATGCAAAGTTTATTTGTTTTTTACCCTCTATAAGGTAACTTCATAAAATAAGTATTTTTGAAAACGTAGTTTGTGCCTGAAAGTAATACACCTTATTATTAAGACAAAAAAGAACACAGTGTGTCAGTGTTCATTAAGTGGAAAATAAATTTTAGTGGTGGGTAAAAAATCAAAATTATCTTATGCAGCTAAAATTTTGCATGTGGGCTAGAAACTGCATTTAAAAAAAACTTTTTCCAATAACTTTTTTCGATATTTTCAGAGGTAACCTCACTTTTGAATTATTTTTTTGGAAAAAATTAAAATTTGACAGATAATGCGAATCACGTGACTACTATTTTTTTGCTTAATTTTCATCTCGATCGAAGCAGAACTTGATGCCAAAGTCAAATTTCGAATAAAGCTATTAATTTAAAAAAAATCCCATATGATGCGAACTTTACTGGTCACACTGTAGAAAAAATTAAGTACCTACTATTCGATAAAAAATCCAATATGGCGGTCTTAAGAAATTATGCTTCCGGGAAACCAAAACGTTAGAAATAAAATATTACCAAGTAGGCATATTATAATATGTGAAAAGTTGCTATAAAAATGTGTTAACAGATTTAAAAAAATCTTGGGAAATAACATAGTTTACAATCGATTTAAGGAAATGCAACATTTTAGTTTATTCAAAATATCTCAAAAACCAATAGAACCAGAATCGCTCCGAAAGCACCAATAAACTGCTAACATAATTGCCTAAAAATTTTCCCATTTAAGGTTCTATCTCTTATAGTTTCCGAGATAGTAATACTGTCAACACCAACTTCGGGAACCCTGTATACATAATCGCTTTTTATTTAAGTGTATTTAATAATAATAATAATGTCTTTATTTCTACATTACAAAGGTTTAAATGTTAACATTTATTATGCTGTATTAATTGCAAGTGTAGTGTAGAAAAAGGCGAAGTTCAGTAATAGATTGTCCCTTAAGGCCAGCCCATTCTGCTCTACTTTAATTTATTGTGTATTTCTCCGTTACCGCTGAGGTAAGTTATCAACAAAAACACCTTTATCTAAAACATTTCAAATAATTTCGATATCTTTGTTGATCAGCTCAGGCTATCAAATAGTATTGTCTAATATTCGTTTTTAGGCTCCAAATCCCATTAAAAGATTCTTAAATATTATTATTTTTTAGCTCTAACAACGATTTAATCGAAAGCAAAGATGAAGACCAAAAAACGTTTCAATGCGATCAGTGCAACAAAATATTTGCCAGAAAAAGAAATCTTATATCTCACATTGCTACAATACACACTAAATTGCACAGGTTCAAATGTTCGCAATGCAATATGGGATTTTACCAAGGAAGTTCCATCAGAAGACATATTGAAGTCGTGCACACAAATAAACATCCATACGAATGCTTTATTTGCCACAAAAGGTTTAAACTTCGGACCTACTTGAATTCTCATTTGCAAAAGCATAATAACGGGTACGTATATCGTTAACATTGATGTATTAGGTATTTCTTTGTGTCAGAAGGAAAATTATCTATATATGACGACATATTTGGTCTTAATATTTTAGAAAAGAAAAATATCAATGTTCCAACTGCGAGAAGTTGTTTTCCTTTAAAGAAAGCTTGTCAAGACACGAACCCAAATGCAAAGGATTGACTACTTTAATCAAATGCGAAATCTGCGGAAAACTTGTAGACAGTTCCAAGATGTACGATCACGTGAGAGCTCACGGCGAGAAAAAGTTCGAATGCGACGTTTGCAAAAAGAGGTTCAGAGAAAATTGGTACCTGAAAAAGCACATTGTTATGGTTCATAAAGGGGGCTTTAAACATCCATGTGATATTTGTGGGCAGTTGTATGCTACAAAAAGCTCCGCGGAAATTCACAAAAAAGCGGTTCATACAAAAGAATATAACTCGTTTTGCGACGAGTGCGGCAGGGGATTTGTAAATATCAACCAACTCAAAATTCATAAAAAACGAAGCCACAGAACTGAAGATGAACCTGTGAAACTAATTCCGTGTCCCATACAAGGCTGTAGCAAGTTATACAAGTCTCAGTCGTCTCTCAAACATCACCTCCCTACTCATGGCGACAAAAAGCCAATTCACCCTTGTCCTCATTGCCCTAAAATCCTTCATCATTCCATCTCTCTACGGCGCCATATTCGTTTTAATCACAGTGACGGACCTAAACCATCTTACAAATGTCACCTTTGTGAGAAAGAGCTCACGTCACAGACAAGTCTCAGAGAACACATCAGGACTCACACGGGTGAGAAGCCTTACCAGTGTGAATTTTGCGAGAAAGCCTTCAGCAGGAATATGCTTTTAAAGGTTCATTTGGTGGTCCACACGAAGGAGAGACCATATTCTTGTAGGAGTTGTGGAAAAGGGTTCTCGCAACACGGTTCTATGAAGGCTCATTTTATTAAGATCCATCCTGATGAGGCGTGGGTTCCGGAAGGAAGGAGTTAGTGTGACAACGGAAGTGGTTATTAACATGTAAGTCTTGATTGTTATAAATTATACGGCTTCAAGAATCGCTCAAATATCATTTGGCATTGACCAATAAAATGCTTGGGAGATTAGAAACACTTTTTACCAAAGCCTTTAGAAAAATTATGGGATTTTCTACCTTACTCTATGGACTCATAATTTTTCTAAGGGGGATTTTTTAAGCGTCTTAGGTAGTTCACACTATTAAAAAAATGTTTATTATCTTAAAATTTGGTATAAAATAACATAACATAGAAAATGGCGCATCCAATTATGTCTTACCAATAGTAGATACCTTTTTTCGTAAAATATGTCAGGTTTTTCTAATTTGACATAAAACAGTATATAAATGTTAGCGTTAAATAAAGTGATGTCTATTTTTACCTCCCTATCCCCTATTTCTGGCCACATTTCTTAAATATCCACATTTTTAAGGCCACAGTTCTATTCAGAGTACAAAGTTTACTACAATATGAAAATTTTAAATTTGTATCTACAAGAGTTTCGAAAATATTTAGAAAAAACGATCTTCAGAGTAACCCTTTAAGGAAGGAGACTGTAGCTTCGTAGTAAGTGGACATAGGACGAGATTTTATATGAAGTTCTAATTATATCGCATTAAACTGGCAATGATATGGCGGCAGTCGTGGAACATCATGGCCATATTCACGCAATATTTCATCTACGGCGTATAGTTTGGGTGATTTGAGAGACTTTGCCATTGATAGGAGTTCGGATTTTAACATATTTGGTAAAGGATTGGTTGTGTTTTTTAAGCCACTCATAAATATCACTTTTTCGCCAACTAGGTTGTTTATTTAAAATTCTTGAATGATATGATACAATCTAATACAATTAAAGACGATTGATTTGTAGTTTTCCGTATATTTTTTTTAAAAACAACACGCTGACTCACTATCTGTGGCTGCTCATATAAAAATATCCGGTTACAGTCTTTTTTATAGCGAAAACCCAACTTTTTTATTAATTTTGATTCAAGTCATTTCCAAAACACGTCGAATTTTTAAATTTTCTTTTAAAACTGGAAGAGTTACATTGGTTTTTGATCTGTATAAATTACGTTCCGAACTCCCATTTTAATATTTTCGCTCAAATCTTCAGCCTTTGGCTTTCTTCGTTTACATTTTTTAGTGTTCTTCGGTATTATATTATACTTTCTTTCATGCACAATTTTCTGTACAGTCCTTAAACTAATTCCCAGTGCTTTTGCTATATATACGGTTTCCTGCATATTGGTTGGTGAATTTTCACTTTTTCTTTCATTCTCGAAATAGTTTAACAAATTAAGCAGCATTTTTTTTTGCTTAGGGATGCAAAAAACCAGAAAATTGCTTTTTATCGTTCATATTGCCCCAGTAAATTAATTGTCAAAGTCACAAAACTGACATCTTTAAATCAAGACGAAAAGGTGGCAGGTACAAGCTTTTGTGAATCGCTGAAAATAAAATACATATCCTTTTCATTCATGTCAAAATTGCATAAGTCTGTCATATTTGTTTTACGGATTTTATTTGGATAGTATGATTAAACGCAATAAAAGAAAAGAAAAATCGAAAGTATGTCTTTGTTAAATCGTAAGACTCGCACGATAAGACCGGTTCTGACTTTACCAGTAGTACCTTTTTTCGTAAAATATGTCATGCTTTTCTAATTTGATATAAAAAAGTATAAATGTAATTTACCCCACTATCCCCTATTTCTGGCCACATTTCTGATATATCGACATTCTTAACACCACAGTTATTTTCAGCGCACAAATTTTACTAAAGTATCAAAATATTAAATTTGTATCTACATTTTCAAAATATTTAGAAGAAACCATGTGCAGAGTACCCCCTTTAAGGGGCTGTAGCTTCATAGTGAGTGGACATAGGACAAGTTCTTACATTGTTTCTAACCAATCTACTTATTCCCAAATTATTGACCATACCTTTTGGGACATCCTGTATTTTGTTTATTTTATCTACTTCATTAGATTTTCTAGTTTTAGTATTGCAATTAAATGCATTAGACGAGAGAAACATGCGAAAATCAGGAAATCACAAGCAGATGTTTATGGGATGTCCAGCTGCCAAAAATGCCACAAAGTTATACCCATTAAAAAAATGAATTACCACTTGCGAATCCACAAAGAAAAACAATACCAATGCGAAATCTGCGGAAAAAACTTCAAAGAACAGTGCACCCTAAAAAACCACCTTAAAAACATCCACGAAAAAGTTCGATATCCTTGTGAAATTTGCGGAAAAGTTCTCTCATCTCAGCAGAGTTACGAGAGACACAAACTCAGCATACACGAAAAGGAAAAGTGCGTTTTCAAATGTTCCTGTGAAAAATGCGGAAAGAATTTCATGTATCAAAGTCAACTTGCCGATCATTTAAAAAAGGTTCACGTTGCCGAAAGGCGCATAATATGTACTGCCAGTGGATGTTCGAAAGTATTTAAAGGCTCGGCAGCATTAAGATATCATCTGGTAACCCACCAAGAGGTAAAACCTACATATGAATGCCCGGTATGTGGTAAGGTTTTAAATCATCCTTTATCGTTAAAACGACATCAAAGGATTCATGAGGGCGGGCACAAAATGTTCGCTTGTCATATTTGCGAGAAGCGAGTGACGTCATCGCAAAGTTTAAAATGTCATTTACGCATCCATACGGGGGAAAAGCCATTTGTATGCGAGACTTGTGGAAAAGAATTCAACAAACTGACACTTTTGAGAATACATACCGTCGTACATACTAAAGAGAAAAAATATGTTTGTTCGGTGTGCCAGAAAGCATTTACACAGGCGGGATCGCTCAAAACTCATTTTCTAAAGTTGCACCCTTTCGGTAATTCGTAGCGGCTACTCTATTTTTATTCGTTATAAAGGTTAATGATTGAAAATATATTTTTTTACATTTTAAAAAATCTTTTTTTTTTGTCTTATGTCCATCTCTCAACTTCGCACTAAAGCCATATTTGCTGCGATAACTTTATTCTACCAGAACAACTTATTGTCGTTTGCTACAAAATAGTAATAAATATATATATATGAATTAGTTTTTCACATTTCATATTGTCAGGCATATCCTCCTTAACTTCACACTGAGAAAAAAGCTTCTATTCCTTATAAGAATTCACATACTCTTTATACAACTGTTTAATATTATATTACAACAACGCGCTCTTCTACTGTAAGACAACAAAAATTGCTAGACTGTTGTGTAGTGATAATATCACGGTAATTTAGCCAACAGGAAATAGGAGTTAATGCTACCATAGAATGGTTTATTGCCATTATTGCTCTGAATACTTACGGTAATTATCAGGTTCTACTGGGGGTGTAATCGGGTTTTATATACTGTATTAGTTCCGACTGGCAGTTGTAATGAAACTTGACATTAATCATAATAATATTTGCTTGCTACGGTTAATAAAGCATATACTTACCACTAAAAATCAGTACTGTACTTCTCAAAAATTTAAATAGCTTCTAGTGTGATGTTGTTCTTGTCGTTTACCATTGCATATGATTATCTATTATGCAACATGGTTTACTGAGATGGTAAAATCCGTCCATAGATTATAAAGTCCAATACTAATGATGGGTTGTGCTAAATAAGAATCTTCTGTTGCTTTATCTGACATGCAAAGTTTAAAAAAACTTAAATACAAAGTAAAAATAAATTAATTGAAACAGGTATTGGTACGATCAATAAAATTTAATTTCAAACAGGACAGAGAAGACTCTGAACAACGATGTGACCTGCGCAACAAATACGTTAAAACAATACTACGGCGCGCGGCGATTGCTGATCGCTACGTACCCCTACCAACGTCTTGTGAATTATAGGTTCTAACGGATACAATTCGTTTTTGGGGACGCTGTTCTGCTTTCTTAATTGTAGAGAAAGTGCTTTGCTGGACACCAAATGCGTCGCATTGAGAAGATACAATTTATTTCTTAACAAAATTGCTGTATATTAAAAGTAGTTCATTATTCAACAAGACTGTGCTGCTAATGGCACTGATTAGGGGAGGGTGGGGGAATGGCGGTCACTTAAGCTAGATTACTTATAGTTAAACAAATAGTAGTGTTTTGATATAAGTAAGTAGAATGGAAGATAGCCTGACCCATCCACTAGATCATGGTTTTCCATTTAAATCAAAATAATTCACCTCAAAGAAGAAGTTAGGACCTGACAAATGAGGTGTCATTGACCAGTATTCCCCCACACTGCGGGTAATTCCGTTCAATCCATTTTAAATGCATTTTATATGGCAAAAATTACTCTAGAATATATTTTTTTAATAAGGAAGGAATAAAGCACATCCATGTATCACAAAGTAATATATTACCAAGGGTTTCATTAAGTTCTTCTAAATGTTTATAAAATATAAAAAAATTAAGCAATTAAACTAGAAAACAATACAAAACTTAGACTGGTATTGCCCCAATTGGGTTGACCGGCATTACCCAAAAGCTACTTGCCACAAAAACCCTAACCCTAAAATTAATCGTAGTGATTTAGACATGTACGAACGCAGGAATCATTAGACCAATTAATTCTGAGAAAGTATCATATAAGGGCATGCAAAAAAATACATTATTTTTATACTTGAGTTTGTTTCAATTCGCCTGAAAGTTATAACAAAACAGAGCAAAAACTTTGAGGTTCAATTGGAGCCAGTACAATGGGGTGATCATAGCGAAACCACATGCATCTGACCGTTGTTTATTAGATGGCAGCACGGTACTAAACAAACTGACTACGTTTACACTCTAGTATTTAAAGTGACCGGAATTACCCACCTGACTGGGATTCCCCCACTCCCCCTACTACCATTAAAAAGACTGTTCTAGCAAATCTGGAATTGTTATAACACTAAAGCGGGTTTGATACACTAGCAAGTTGCTCATAGTGGAGTCAATCCACGGAAAAATGAGGTGAGGTCCGTAAAAATTTGATAGAGGTTGGGGACGTAGAAAAAGTTATTTCTTGTGATAAGAGTAAAGATATTCCAAAATTTCGACAAAAAATATTGATCGGAACCATCCCAAAAATCCAAAAAACTGGTTTTTTGGGTTTTTTTTAGGTCATTTTTGAAGTTTAATTTTTTTTGGACCCCTTAGACTTCTAACTTAGATTTGGGAGTTGAACCCTGTTATTGTCAATGTTCAAGGAAGCTTTAGTTCAAATTTGGAATCTTTGCGATCATTACTTCCCCTAAAAGATATATATATATATATATATATATATATACGTTTTTCCGACTAAAACTTGAAATTAGGCTATATTGGTTAAATCTTCACCAAATTGGATAAAATTTGGTGTAAAGGTGGGTCATGGTGACCACAATAAGTGATCCAAAGATGAAGTCAAAATAAGAAATATTTTCGATAAAAATCCAAAATTTTGAGTTTTTTCCCAAATTTTGAAACTGACCCCCATCCTGTCAAATAAATCGCAGAGTACTCTACTTAGGCTCAAATTAAAGGCTATTTTATATAGTTTAACGTGGTATAACTTGTTTTCCAAGATTCGCTCATTTGTTGGCCATTTACGCCATATATACATATATGCGCGCGCTGATTTTCCACTTTTATTGTATTATAATGGTATTTTTTTACTAATTGATGACAAATTTTTACGGACCTTACCTCATTTTTCCGTAGCTTGACTCCACTATCAGTGCATTGAGTCTGAATAATAATATTTTCCAAAAAAACGACATTTTTGGTGTCAAATATCTGATTAATTTAATATATTTTTATTTTAGTCAACGAAAGAATCCTCTTCTTCATGGAAAAAATGTTAAGCTGGTGGTTTTGGATCCAGCCGCTTATAAGTTTGCCAGAATCAGATGTCCAAAATGCGATCGTCACATACCAATTAAAGAAATAAGTCTTCACGCACAGGCGCATCGGGAACTAGAGAAACTAAAATGTAAATTATGTGGAAAATCAATGTTATCACGACAAAATCTTAACTTTCACATACGTAGTGTTCATGAAAAAAGCACGCAATGTACTTGCGAAGTTTGTGGACGAGTTCTCGCTACTATGTTCAGTTATAGAACTCACATGGCATTAGTTCACGAGAAACGAAAATGTTTTTACTGTGAAAAATGTGGTAAACCTTTTGCGTTTCAATCTCAGCTGGATCAACATATAAAACGAATTCACCAAGGCGTTAAAAGTTTTTTCAAATGCACGGTTACCGGTTGTACGAAAGTATATACCACCACACCAATGTTAAAATATCACCTGACAACTCATCAAGAAAAAAGGCCCACTTACCCATGCTCGATGTGTGAAAAAGTTTACAGCCATCCTAATAGTCTATTTTTACATAAACGCACTCACGAGAGAGGACCCACCATGTACCCGTGTCGCTTTTGTGGCAAAGAAGTTACTTCTGCGCTAAGTTTAAAACATCACATTCGGGTTCATACTGGAGAGAAGCCTTTTATGTGCGAGAGTTGCGGCAAGGAATTTACTACAATAAACCTTTTAAAAACACATTCAGTAGTTCATACGAAAATCAAAAAACATATTTGTAAGGTGTGTAAAAAAGCGTTTACTCAAAGAGGACCGCTTAAATCTCATTTTATTAAAAATCATCCCTTGGACAAATTGGAGTAGCTTGTTGTTCGTATTATTTAAAATTTGTGATTTTTTTTTAGTGTTAACCGTATTTTCTAATCGCGTATGCAACTGTGCTATCCCAGAAAAGGGAACTTTGTCTTAAATTACATAGTACCTACATTTGATTTTTGTTTATGTAGTTGAAATTATTAATAAAATAAACGTCCATTTCTTGTCGTCAATTTATCTGGACATAACCTACTCTTAGACATCACACTGAGAAAAAGCCTTCTTTTCCTTATAACAATTCACATATTTTTTATACAACTGGTTAACACTAAGTATATAATATGTGACAGCAACGCGCTTTCCTACTGTAAGACAACGAAAATTCCTAACCGTTGTATAGTGATAATATCACGGTAATTTAGCCAATAGAAAATAGGAGTTAGGGCCTACCATAGAGGGATTTATAGCCATTATTGCTCTGAATACTCACAATAATTATCAAGTTCTATTGGGGGGGGGGGGGGGGGGGGGGGTGTAATCTGGTTTTATATACTGAATTAGTTCCGACTGGCAATTGTAATGAAACTTACTACGGTTATTAAAGCATATACTTACCACTAAAGCAGGGCTGATCCTAGGGTGTAGGCCGCCCCTCTAAAGAATTTTTCCTATTTTGAGTAATACTTAATGTTGACATTATAAACTCATCTACATGTACCGTGCGTTCAATTTATCTTGATAACATTTTGATTCACTGTAACTTTTTTGTTTTTAAAGATATGAAGGTAAACAAAAAAACAAAATGTAGGGTTGGTTGCCAAGTTTTTTCCCAAGTTACATATAAAACAAAACACTATCAATTTTCTGACATATAAGTCTACCTTATGTTTTTTTTAAATGGAACACCCTGTATATTTTTACATTTTTAAATTCCACATAAAATTATAATTATTTTTTATTAAATGCATTATTAGTCTATACTTCATAGTTTCCGAGATATTGACTCTCGAAAAGTGACATTTTTGAACTTTGATAGCTTCTAACTTTCTAACAGTACGTCTTAGAGCAAAACGGCTTACATGTCCCTATCTTCGATTTTTATTATCTTTAAACTGGTCTATCAGTGCAAATAATATAAATTTATTATTCCTTGAAGGTGTGAACACAACACATTTTACGGCCATTCAACTAAAAGTTTGTTTAAAGGTTAGAGATGATGTTTCTTAAATGATAAAAGAGTTTTGGACTGGTGCATTGTTCTCTCAGGTATGCTTTAGTGCACCTAGCTCCTAGCTAGTATAAATAGAACCGTATTTATTTTGCTTATTTGCATATGAATCAAATTTGGTTTAGTAATGTTATTGAGGACAAAATAGACGATTTCATAATTAATTTTAAGATGCCCCCTAGAAAACGCCAGTTACACAATATATATTTGGTAAATTCTCGTATATACAGTGTGATTGTTTAAGTGTGCAACATATGGGAATTTTTTTTATTACCGATTTCTCAGAAAATTTTATTCTTGATAAAAGTTGGTGCATGTTCGATAATCATATTTAGGTGCACTTGGAATGGTTGCAAGTCAAACGGCGCGCGTACAGGGTAGGCCAAAAGATATAAAGCTTGTATAAGAATAAAGTACCTACCCATATTTCAGAAAATTCAGCAAAATGTTATTAAGAAAAGTTGTTTAGAATTAAAAGTTATGGCTAGATTCAAAAACGTGACCTAAAATAAAAAAATATATTTTTTTTAAAAACAATAATTTCCCAAATTTTTTTTTTATACTCATCATAAGGACCTTTATAAATTAATCAAAATCAAATCAATTTAACATATCTTTGTTCAAATTCAAGCATATTTGTAAAATTTACTTGAACTTTTAATTTATTAAGGAATCACAAACTTCATGTTTGTTGCAACGATATTAAGCACAACTTTAAAATATCCTAAAAATTATTTTTAACAATATAAAACATTAGTATTGATAATGTGCTAATTAAAAAACTATCATTTAAAGGGCAAAATTTTTATTTTAAATATTCATTCAAAAACTTTATTCTTGTACAAGTTTTATATGTTTTCGCCTACCCTGTACGCCGTTTGACTTGCAACCATTCCAAGTGCACCTAATATGGTTGTCGAACATGCTCCAACTTTTATCAAGAATAAAATTTTCTGAGAAATCGGTAATAAAAAAAATGCCCATATGTTTCACAGTTAAACAACACACTGTATATTTTTGTCTTTCACGTTTTCTGACCGCTTCATCTCAAACTATGAACGAAACGGATGTTTTAAACGTAAAAAAGTTGTACTTCAGAACTCTCTTTGTTTCCTTTGGTTTTGAGATATATTGAAAATTAACTGTATATATTTTATCATAAGAAATTAATAAGTGGCACCCTGTATAAATCTCTAAAAGTTATTTCTTGACAAATACAATAGATAAACATAGATAAATACATTTTCCCGTAATTTGCTTAACAATTAATATTATTCTTTCAGTAATCGAAAAAATGCTGATACTCAAAAGAAAAACATTAAGCTGGTTGGTTCCGATCCAACCGCTTCTGGTTTTGCAAAATGTCCAAATGGTGATCCAACAATGACAATTGATAGTCTTCATTTAAGATCGCACAAAGGAAAAAGGACGAAAGAAAAACAAAAGCTGCAATGTGACATTTGTGGAAAAAGTTTTTTTACGACAAAAAGTCTCAATAACCACGTCAGTAATATCCACGAAAAAACCAATCAACGTAAATGTGAGATTTGTGGAAAAGTCCTTTCATGTTTCTCGATTTACAAAAATCATAAAATATTGGTTCACGAAAAGGAACAGTTCGTTAGATTTGCATGTGAAAAATGCGGAAGAACTTTCAGGTATCAATATCAGCTGGCATACCACTTTAAAACAATTCACCTCGATCTCCGCGGCATTTTTAAATGTACCGTAAGCGAATGTTCGAAAGCTTTTAGAAATCAAACATCGTTAAAATACCACCTGGTTACTCATCAGGAGAAGAAACCCACGTACCCATGCCTGATTTGCGGAAAAGTCCTATTCCATCCCGTAGGGTTAAAACGCCACAATAGGTTTGTCCACGAAGACGGGTCCAAAATGTACCCCTGCCATCTTTGCGGTAAAGAAGTTTCCTCAGCTGAAAGTTTGAAATGTCACATACGAACCCATACCGGAGAAAAACCGTTCGTCTGTGAATTTTGTGGCACGACTTTTAAAACGCGTGCGATTCTTCGTGCCCATATTGTGGTACACACTAAAGAAAGAAAACACATTTGTAGGGTGTGTAAAAAAGCGTTTACTCAAAGAAGTCCCCTTAAAGCTCATTTTTTGAAGGAGCACCCTCTGGAAAAACTATAGAATAGCTATTCACCTAACAAGTGCGGAATTTTTCCGCACGTGTCAGGTACAATAGTTTTTCTACAGACGTGTGGAAATAAGTAACACATATTTCAAAGAAATTTAATAATTTTTAATTAACTATAACAATCACATACATATGTAACAGTAACTAATTCTGAGAAAAAAAGTAATAACTACAAGTTATAATTGATATATTATTGATTTTGACATAATCGTGCCGAAAATTTTTTCCGCACTAGTGGAAAAACCAATTTTCCGCACGGATTTTTGACATAATCGTGCCGAAAAAATTTTCCGCACTAGTGTGGAAAAACCAATTTTCCGCACGAATATCAGTGCGGAAAATTGATTTTTCCACACGTCTGTAGGAAATAGCTATTTACCTAACAAGTGCGGAAAATGAATTTTTCCGCACGAGTCTGCCGTTCACCGAACGACGCGTAGCGGAGTTTGGTTAAGCAGCCGATTGCAGGGAAAACATTTTCCGCACGTGTCAGGTACAACTACAGACGTGTGGAAATAAGTAACACATGTTTCAAAGAAATTTAATAATTTTTAATTAACTATTGATTTTGACATAATCGTGCCGAAATTTTTTTCCGTACTAGTGTGGAAAAACCAATTTTCCGTACGGATTTTTGACATAATCGTGCCGAAAAAAATTTCCGCACTAGTGTGGAAAAATAAATTTTAAAAAGGGTACGACTGGATATTTTAAAAACTTTGTTGGGTTGACTCAATACCTTCTGGGATTTAAGAACGAGTAATTGAAACAGAACACAGGCCTGTTCATTAAAAAAAGCAGGTGCAAAAGCAAACCAAAATGACAGGTGATTTATTGATATTATGACGTCTTGTCATGATTTGACAGACAAACTAACCTGAAAATATAGCGATGTTAACGTCCTGTCATGATTTGACAAACATAACTTACGGATTACATTGCGGCACTGTTGTCAGTATGTAGTATGTAAATACTCGATTTTTATTTATATACAGGATATCCGGAAAAGGGGACGTCAATCCGTTAACCCTATATTCCTGGAGAAAAAAACAATATGACTTTTATAATGCCAGTTTTCATTTGCGTATGCCGCGTTGGCAATCAGTTAAGGACCCATACTTTTAAAATTATCTTTAAAACTCATGATTTCATCGAAATTTTATAAGAGACAAAAAATAACCAAAAATAAATTATTAAGCCTACCTACCTGGAAAAATATAGTTCGGAAGTCACTGGCGCACGTACTAAAAAATAGTGGAGGTCAACGGGTACTGGACCCTCCGTATTTTGAATATTTGACAATTGTTTATTATTTTGTTTTTCTCAAAAGATGTAACTCGTTATGCTGAAGCAATGTACCAAATTTGGAATTAATATCTTATTAAATACTCGAATTATGTGAAAAAATCAATTTTTAATCTCAAACTTTGACACTCGGTATGACGTCACAAATGAAAAATGGCATTATGAAAGTCATATTATTTTTGCTCAGGGAATATATGGTTAACGGATTGACCTCCTTTTTCCGGACACCCTGTATTCTATATTATATTTATATTTATAGGCTGCCTGTTGTAACATTATGTATTTATAAACATAGAATAAAGAAAAATTGTATTGCAGGTATTTACAGATATTAGATTATGAACATGTCTAGAAACCTATACTTATTATTACAAGTAATATTTCTTTGTTTGTCGATGCGAGGTGGATGTAGTTTTTTTGTATAGTATTTGCAAAATTATACCGTTGACTCTTACTGCCAAAAATAAACTACCTGATTAAACCCTGTTGTATACGCCTCAACCTCTTCAAAGGGGATTAAATGGGATTAGGGTCGGCTTGAAAATGTACCTACACCACATGATTTATTTTTATACCTAATTTAAAATAAATAGATAGGTATTTTTAGTTTTAGGTAGGTACCTATAATAAATGTAAAATAATGATAACAATTAATGATAATTGAAAATAATATAATTTAAAAGTATAACTATTAGGATAACAAGTACAATAAAAATTAATTAAATTCTAAAAAACGATTGATAATTTATTCAAAATTTAACTCTGTATCACTAAGCCTAAACTTATAAATAAGGGTTGAACATTTGTAATCATACAATTGTGAGAATTTTCCACCTTAAGTACATGCTGTACACAGTTTTTCCAGCTGTCTGCAGAAATTTTTCTTACCTCATTTTTAATTAATTCTACTACAGATGCATTTAATGTAGGATAAATATTATTTCTCCTAATATTGGTTTTTATTGGTGCCATATTAGCTCAATAGGATTGAATATACAATAGTATGGAGGAAGACGCAACACTGTATGTCCATTTTCTGCTGCAAGTTTGTCACACTCGTATTCCTTATTTATTTTAAAAGCTTTTAATACTTCTAGCTGTTCTCGTTTTTTGTAAGTTTCTTCAAAATATAAATCATTTTCAATCATAAAATTTTGAATTTCTGCTTTTGTATTATTAGAATTGGGAATGATTTTTGCTTGCCGACTATGATAACTAGCATTGTCGATTACAATGACGCTATTTTCAGGTATATTTTTAAGGAGTTTATGTTTAAACCAATCCTCAAAAAGTTGTGCGTCGGTATCTTGATGGTAATCTAAAGAAGAATCTGCTATGTTTTTAGCTGAAAGCAACAGACAATTTGAAACAACCCCGTTTTCTGAACCAGCATGTAATATTGAGATTCTTTTGCCTTTATTTGACATTTTTTGGAAGAATCATCCCAACCTTTTCTTGGAGTGTCATGGGTATCGAACCATGTTTCGTCAAGGTAAATAATTGGACATTATTTATTTTATGGTCCAAGGGATAATGAGGGTTTATTGCAGTCAAAAAATCAACGGTATAATTCTACAAATACTATACGCATCCCATGCAGGTCCTTATTGCACCTACTGTAGATGTAGATCAGCAAGGGAGTAGGTATAAGGATGATCTCCATGTACTAAATGTTTTTTTTTTATTTTAGTCACCTCAGTGATCATAATTATTACCATAAGGACGTAAAAGTTATAGTTTTGGAACCAGAATTTTACAGCTTTTTCGACTGCTCACAATGTAAACAACTTATCCCCATTGGCAAAATTAAGCCCCATGAACTATGGCATCGAAATAGTAAAAAACCTTTGTTAAAATGTGATAAGTGTGAAAAGAGTTACGCAAGCCGGAGGTCACTCAATTTACACATAGAAACTCATCACAAGCTGGTCCGCTTTCCATGCGAAGTCTGCGGGAAAGTTCTTTCCACCCGGACGACTTACTGGCGACACAAGCGGTTTATGCACGACAGAGATAAACTACGTCCCGTAAAATGTTGCGAAAAATGTGGCAAGGTTTTTTTATTGCAAGCTCAACTGGTAAGCCATTTGAAAAGAGCCCATCCCAATAAAGAAGAAACTGCTGTCTTAATAAAGTGTTCTGTAGACGGATGCACAAAAACATTCAAATCACCTAAATCGTTACAGTATCATATGTACTTTCATCAAAAGGGCACAAGCGACCTTATTTGTCAATTTTGTCCCAAAATATTTCATCACCCAATCGTATTAAAAGTACATGAAAGGAAACACAGGAAAAATGTGCCGAAAAAATGGTTTACCTGCCACATCTGTAATAAAAAAATTTCCTCTAATCCAAGTTTACAGATTCACATAAGAACCCACACAGGGGAAAAGCCGTATAATTGCGAAATTTGCGGTAATAAGTTTACGTCAGCTTCAATTCTTAAAACTCATAGTGTAGTGCACACCAAGGAACGAAAACACGTTTGCAAGGTGTGTCAAAAAACTTTTACTCAAAGAGGACCACTCAAAGCGCATTTCCTAAAAAAACATCCTTCGGAGAAACTATAGTGAGACCTTCATTAACCTCCATAGACATTTACCTTTAGATACGTACAGCTTATCTCGTGCGCAAACAAAAGTTTTATAGGTGAAAAAATGCGTCGGAGCGCACGGCTTACCGATCCGATGCCTTCCCTCCCAGCAAAATTGGGCATGCGCACAAACGTCTTGTTATCGGCCTGTCCTTCTTTATCGACATGCTCAAAATACACTTTAGAACCGGATCGGCGCCATTTTTGTTGTTGTGTTTTAAGGTTTCTCTGTGAATTCCTTATTTATTGTGGGTATTTATTATTTATGGATTTCTAGTTTTTGTGTAGTTTAGTGAATTGTGTTTCAGTGGCTCGGATTGGAATATAAACAATGAGTAGTAACAGCAATGGTATTTTATTATGCCCAAATAGGGGTAAAATACCGGGTATTTCGTATTTTCAGTAAGTATGGAGTAGTGATGTATCTTGATATATAACTTTATTTTATTATGATCAATTTAAACACATCAAACTAGTCCTAGGCTACACAAACAAGGTATGAAATTAAAGAGAACACACACATTAAGACAAATTACCCGGATGCATGTTTTGGTATATTTTATTTGCAGCCCTGCAATCTAGTTAGGTACGCCTATTTTTCGGGCAATATATTGCTTCAAAAATTTTAAAAGATCTATTATATACGTATATTATATAAAAGAAAAAAGTAAATACCAAGGTATGTTTATATTAATCCAAGGGTGAAAGTATTCCACGGGTCACGTTCTCGGGCAAAAACTCTTTCAAATTCCTGAACACGAAATTTTGCTTGAAAATATTTTACACGTACCCAAGTTTTTGCCAAATTGTAAAAATCAATACAAGTTAAATACCAACTAATATTTGACTTAAGGTTAGATACGCGATATCATCGAAGATTGGTTATTTTGCTGGTTTTGTTTGCTCTTTATATTCAATATTATAAGTTTTATAGTTTGATTGACTTGTTCTCTTTCTTTTTGAACTAAAAACATGACGACGAATCATTTTTAAACAAATTTTAGAAACAAACCCTTAAAAACAATTTTCTCAAAATCTGATAGGTTTGCAACTACTAAAAATGCCAAAAATGTTTACCTTATTTCCCAACTTGATCAAAAATTGAGAAGAAATTCCAATTTTTCGGCAAGAATTTAAATTTTAAAGCCCAGACCTGTCTATTTTCCCATTCGTCTAATGATAATGTTGCAGTGCGCATGTCTAATCGTGTATAGCTTTGTTTACATGCGCGAGGCCATACGTTTGACACTTTCATGATTATTGTTTGCTTCTCTAAAGGTAAATATCTATGGATACCACCGAAGAAATGTTTGTAATATAATTAACACCTTAATGTTACTGTATTATGTTGGTCGACATTTAATGAAAATAATAAAAAAAAGTTGCATGGTAAGTATCAATTTTTTGTTGGTAAAATAAGTTTTTTAATATAAACGTTTATCAACTATAAACTGTTTTAAAAAATAAAAACCTAGTATACGGGGTGTCCCATCGGAACTGCTTCGATTGAAATATAAAAAGCTGTACCTAATTTTAAAAATTTGATAGTACGGTAATATTGATGGTGGCAACCCGGCTAAAATATTTTCAATATGGTGGCCCTTCTGGTTACCTATACCGGAAGTAGACGTCAACTTATTTATTTTAAATAGAACACCCTATATACAGTGTTGTGTTTAAGTGTGCAACATAATATGGGCATTTTTTTTATTACCGATTTCTCAGAAAATTTTATTCTTGATAAGTTGGTGCAAGTCAAACGGCGTACAGGGTAGGCCAAAAATATAAAACTTGTACAAGAATAAAGTTTTTTAATAAACATTTAAAATAAAAATTTTGCACTTTAAATGATAGTTTTTTAAAGAGCATATTATCATTACTAATGTTTTATCTTGTTAAAAAGAATTTTTAGGATATTTTAAAGTTGTGTTTAATATCGTTGCAACAAACATGAAGTTTGTGATTCCTTAATAAATTAAAAATTCAAGTAAATTTTACAAATATGCTTGAATTTGAACAAATATATGTGATTTTGATTAATTTATGAAGTTCTTTATGGAAATATAAAAAAAACATTTTTTGGGAAATTATTAATGTTTTTAAAAATTATATATTTTTTTTATTTTATGAGGTCACGTTTTTGAATATATGCATAACTTTTAATTCTAAACAACTTTTCTTAATAACATTTTGCTAAATTTGCTACTTTATTCTTGTCCAAGTTTTATATTTTTTGGCCTACGCTGTACGTCATTTGACTTGCAACCATTCCAAGTGCACCTAACATGATTATTGAATATGCACCAACTTTTATCAAGGATAAAATGTTCTGAGAAATCAGTAATAAAAAAAAAAATGCCCATATGTTGCACACTTAAACAACCACACTGTATTAGGTATTACGTTTTTGGATTCTATGCAAGATTGTAGGCAGATTTCGTATATCATGCCCTATACCCAAGTCTAAGCGTTTTATGCCAAAAATTACGTTTTTCAGGCCCTAAAATAATTATCAATGTTTCCTATTATATTGAACTTGAGTTGGATTCCTTGTTAAAAAGGGCCTGCTTTAATAGATTTTTTTATAATATTTTGATAACTATTAATACAGGGTATTCAAAAAATAAGATTTAAAATGAACCCTTAAATTTTATAACTATTTAACATTAAAAATAAGGGTAAGTTTGTGTAAGGCCGTCTATTCCTAAAAATTTTGGTTTTCGAAATATGTATTACCAATTTGATCTTTTTATATTGCGATTTTGCTGCGGATTTTAAGTTCAGTTACTCTTAGCTGGCTATGAAGGCGTTGAAAAACAGTCAAATGCATAAAGCTGTCACTTTCATAATAGCCAACTAGGAGAAACTGAACTTCAAAATCGCAATATAGAAATATTAAATTGGACATATTTTAAAAACTAATTTTTTTTTGGAGTAGACAACCTTACAGAAACTTACTCTTATTCTTAATGCTTAAGAAATGATTATAAAACTCAGGGATTTCCATTTGAAAATGTAGATTTTTTACAGTTTTTTCAATTTCATTTTTAATCTTATTGTTTACCTTTTATAAATAGTTATCAAAATATTATAAAAAATCTATTAAAGCAGGTCTTTTTCAACAAAAATCAAACCCAAACTATAGGCTTTCTTATAAGATAACTATGCAAGCGTCATTTTTGACACAAAAACTTAAATAGGTATGTCAAAAACGCCTAGACTTACGTAAAGATTTCAAAAATGGTATTACCGGAAATGCTACCATATTGAAAATATTCTAGCCGGGTTACCCCCATAAACATTAGCATACCGTCAAATTTTCAAAATTTTCCTATGTTTAGTTTTCCATATATAGATGGAAGCGGTTCCCGGTCCTGTATATAAAAACAAAAATCCCAAAAAAAGAAATTAGTTTTAGTCCAATTAGTTCTGAAATTGATTTCAAAATTATACTATGGGCTTTTTATCGAAATAATGTTTAACAGTTTAATTCTTGTATTTTAGATTGGCGGTCCGTGATCTTCTAAAAATAAAAACGAACGAAGATAATGGTAAAAGAAAATCACGTATTTTAAGAAGTCATTTTTCGAAAACGAAACAATTTTCCTGCCAGTTATGCAATCAAACTTACCAGACCAAGTTTGAACTAAAAAATCACATTGCAGTTAGCCATACTCGGGAGTACCGATTTCACTGTGAGGTTTGCAATAAAGGTTTCTATCTCGAATCGCGAAAACGCCGACACTTACAAAGGAGCCACAAAAATGGACCAGGAGACACCGGTAAAGAAAAACAAAAAATTCACAAGAGAGCTCTAGTCCAGAGAGGAAAAAAGATTTTTTCCTGCCATTTGTGCGATAAAAAATACCCATCGAGCCTTGCGCTAAAAAATCACATTGTGGTTATCCATACTCACGAGTACCGTTTTCGCTGTGAGATATGCAATAAAGGGTTCTACCTTGAGTGTCAAAAACGTAGACACTTGGAGATACACAAGGAAAAAAAAGACGTTCAGGAGGTGAAAGACAATTTTCCTTGTTCATCTTGCGATAAAACGTATTCATCGAACCTCCATTTAAAGAATCACATTGTGCTCGCTCACACTCACGAGTATCGATACTACTGTGAGTTCTGTAACAGAGGTTTCTTCTTCGAATCACAAAAACGTACACACTTACTCTCACATAAAGACAAGGAATTTCAATGCGAACTCTGCGGGAAAAACTTTACCTTGGAATCCTCCCTCAAAATGCACATCAAGAATATTCATGAAGGTAAACGGTATCCTTGCGAGATCTGTGGAAAAGTGATTTTGGGGAGATCAAGCTATTACAGTCACAAACAAAACAAGCATAATGAAAATAATCCCTCTCAAAAGAAAAAATACATTTTTAGGTATTCCTGCGAAAAATGTGGCAGACGTTTCATGTACCCCAGTGAGGTGACAAAACATTTGAAGTTAACACGTTGCGGAGGAAATGATGATTCCATTTTTAGATGCACCGTAAATGGTTGTCCAAAAATATGCAAATCGATTTCCTCACTCAGATATCACCAGTCAACTCACCAAGCAAAAAAACCGACTTGTACGATATGTTACAAGGAATTCGCCCATCCCTCGGGATTAGAGGCTCACAAGAAAATTCATGACAAAGAACGCCAAATGTTCTTATGTCATTTTTGCGATACCAGGGTCACTACAGCTATAAGTTTAAAGTATCACTTGCGCACTCATACAAGAGAAAAACTATTCAGATGTAATATTTGTGGAAAGGAGTTTAATACAAATACACATCTGACACAACACCGTCTGGTACACGATGACGTAAAGAGGCATGTATGTAGGGTGTGCCAAAAAGCATTTAGGTATAGAGGAAATCTTAAAGCCCATTTTAAGAAGATACACCCTTCGGAAGTATTTTAGTTACTATTTTATTTTATCAGTATTATGCCCTAACTTCGACTCTCAAGAGGGCCCTACGACCTTAAGACGTGGAATAGAACTGCCGAATTTAAAGAAGAAATGGTCCAAACATATTATATTACTTGTACATAATTTTGCAATGTTGCAACTGTAAACAACTAAAAGTTGTACTTAATTGAGGAGTTTCCCAGAAGAACAAGACTTTTTTTAAAAGTTAAAGTCTGAGATATAACCGAGAAGAAGCAAACAAAAGACGAAATAGTCGTTTTTACAAAAAGTGCTTCACCCACGAAACCCGATCAAACCTGTGTCATAACGATAGAATTTTTTTTTATTTTGTCATTCTGCTCCGAAAACCTGTTCGATTATTATTATCATTAGTGAGATCCTGATGACATCTGCCGTAAGGTCAGCCATATAAAAGTGCGAAGGTATTTTATTTAAGTTTAATAACTAGCTTATAACAAATTTATAAACTGTATATTGAAGAAATTGCAACAAAAAATAAACACTTTTATTTTTAACACACTTTTATTAGCTTCATCTGTATGTTTGTCCGTAACCGACTTCTTTGAACCTGATTTTGACCCACTTTAAACGGTCAGATTTAATTTAAATTTTGTAGGCTTATCAAGAACCGCTGACAATACAATAATCTACACGCAAAAAAATCTCCTGTCAAATTTTGACAGCTCTCAGGTATAAAACGAAGAAGCGATTTTGACAAAACAAATTATGGGGTCGTATAGTATTCGATGCGGAAACCTCGGGAAAAATAAGCAAAAAATTCTCCTGGCAAAATTTGACAGCTGTCAAAATGTCAAATCGTTTAAAAAAAATGTAACCGACTTGTTTGAACCCGATTTTGACCCACCTTAAACGGTCAGATTTAATTTAAATTTTGTAGACTTATCAAGAACCGCTGACCAAACAATAATCTACTAATCTAGCTCAATCTACTCAAAAAAAAAAATTTTTTTCTTAACAATAACTCAAACTGAAAAAGGAAAAATAAATATAGTTTAGAAAAACTAAAAAACACGCTTTAATAATTAATCAAACTAAAAAGCGCAAAAATAAATATAGTTTAAAATATTTCTTAATATAGGCAGAAAATAATAATGAACGATAAAAATTAGTATTATAGTGAAAAAGGCGTGGGTCGCTTTGTGCTATATTTTTCGTATATCCAGGGTTCCAATAAAAAATGTTGTAAATTTTGATGTCGAAAAAAGGCTATTTTTTTACTCCCACTGTATAATTGTCGACAAAATTTGGTACCAACTAGAAAAAAACTTTATGCCAAGAGAACAGGAATGGCGTAAACCGTAGGTGGCTAGCACAACTGGTATAAAAGTTATAAGCATTTAAAATGGGTCACTCTCGGCTGGGACACCCTGTATATATATAAATTTGTTTAGATACAAAATAGATTAAAAACGAAGAAAACTGGTGAAAACCGCACGTCGATATCTTATTTTAGGCCAGAGATACAGAAGAAAATAATTTAAAAATTTTCCTGCTACTACCGAAAAATTGTTTTTGAAATTTGCGAACCTCTTATGACTTCCATTGTACATAAGAAAAAATAGTAATTACGTTTCCTTTTAAGCGTATCGTGTACAGAACTATTATCTTAACATATAATACATATATGAAATTTTTGTCTTAATAAAGTGACAATATATTTTTTAAAATCAAGTGTTCCCTCATGTTTTATAGAGAAAAAAACTTAGATACAAATTGATAAAAGAACCGAGCATATACTGAAACCTTTGACGGCACCGTGACATTGTATGCAAGATACACTTGACAGTATATTTTAATTCTGTTATTTATATTTTAGGGAAGTCATTTGTAATCTCCTCATAATTAAACGAAAGGGAGCTAATAGCGACGAAATCGAATGTAAAGAACGAATTCAAGTTCGGAAAGTTAACAACACATATCCCTGCGAGTTGTGCGATAAAACTTTTCCAAAAAATCACTGGTTAAAAAACCATATCGTACAGAACCACACTCACGAGTACCGATTTAACTGCCAGTTTTGTAGCAAAGGGTTTTATATGGAATCAAGAAAACGTAAACATGAACGAGCGGTTCACTTAAAGCTGGTACCATACAAATACAAGAAGAAAGAGAAAAAGGATAGATTTACATGTTCCTACTGCGGGTCAAGATTTGATTGCAACGTATTTCTTCAAGACCACATAGTCAATATGCATACGAAGGAATACAAGCACTTTTGTGAAACGTGCGGCAAAGGTTTTTACCTTAAATCGAAAAGAGATTTTCATATACGATTAGTGCATTTAAAAACTGTCAAAGTCAATAGATCGACACCTCCGAAACCTAAAAGTGATAATTGTTCGGTATCTTGTCCGGTGGAGGGATGCCAAAAAATAATTTGCTCGAAACACAATTTAAAGATCCACATGAAAAGTCATCAGAATCAAAAGTACATTTGCGAATATTGTTCGAAAGTTTTTACTTCTCATATGTCGTTAAGTCGCCATCTCAAAGCACACGTTGAAGGTCCCTTGTCTTTTGTTTGTGACCTTTGTGATAAAAGTCTTTCTACTCGTTCCGCTTTAATCTATCACAAACGTATTCATACTGGTGAAAGGCCTGCCCAGTGTGAACATTGTGGCAAAAGTTTTATTTGTAACCGAGACCTCAATGTTCATCGAGGAAGATACCACCAAGACCTGCAGATAAGATTTATCTGTGGAATATGTAAAAAGAGGTTTCAAATTTATGGAAAACTTCGACAACATTATACACAATACCATCCTGAGGATGAAATTCCGGATGAAAATACTGATTTATCTTAATAGATTGATTTTTAAGATTAAAACGTTAACGTCATCTAGTTATAAAATAACTTATCAGCAATTTACTAACGTATTCTAGTAAAATTCAAGTAAATCTTGCAAAGGCAAAATGAGTCTTTGAAGTAAAACTAGTGTACTTAAAACCTGTTATTAAGAAATATTACAACCTACCGAATACAGAAAACAATAATTTAATCCGAAGAAAATAAGAACACCAAAGATGTAAAACGAATTTTCTATTTCTCTCAATACCAAGTAAAAAATTATGGGAACAGACCATTTTACATTACCTCAGACTCTTCTACCACTTTGACCTACCACAAACGAATACACAGTGTGAAGACTAGCTAAAGGTTTATTCGCTTCTCAGGGAAGTGCTGGTTAGGGTATACTGCAGATATAAAAAATAATTTCAGGTTTACGTCAACGACTACTGGTAGATTCCAGCTAAAAATGCTAAGCAAACATTATTTGTTTTAATGATAATAGGAAATACTGGAAATATTATTATATTATTATTGAAGGGGGTGCCAAAAAATTAATAGTCCTACTAACCGAAGGCAAATAAAATATCCTTATAATTAAATTTATATTAAAGAAAATAAAGTTTTTTATTGCTATCCTTTACTTCTCTCCAAACTTTGCCGAGAAGCACCTGCGACAAAAACAAATCTTAACTCTAATGATATTTAGCTTTAAAATTTGTTTTTGTACTTATCTTCGCTTAGACACGGAACAAATGAGACTTATTTGTTCGGTGGCTTAGACTTAAATAGAACATACAGGTCTAAAAAACCTAGTTCCAATTTCATATCCTATATTTTGTAACAAAGTCTGATTATCTGTACTTATATTAACAATTTTCAATTTGTAGAGATGAGGACAAAAAATATACTTATATTATAACAGAAGAAGAGGAGGAGGAAATAATTCAAGACATTTTTGGAGACCATGACGAAGCATCTTTAAGTCCCAAAGCTGAAAAAATTGTTTGGTCCTGCGGGTATTGTGACGAAGCGGTCTATTCCAAGAAACCCAAACTTTTGGAGCACATAGCTCACAATCATACCCACGAATATCGCTTCTTCTGCGACTTTTGTGATGAAGGATTTTACTTTGATGGGCGACGACGCTACCACGAAAATAAGGTTCATAAAAAAATCAACCCGCAACCAAAAAAAGCAAAGGAAGCTAAATTTGCTTGTACAATGTGTGAGTTAAAATATAACTGCAATTCGCACCTTCAAGACCATATGGTAAGGGTGCACACGAAAGACTTCCGATTCTTCTGTGACATCTGCGAAAAGGGATTTTATTTGTATTCGAGAAAACTTAAACACATCCGACAGAAGCACGATCCAGAAAAGACGTTAAAGAGACGACCTCAGAGTAAGTTGCATGAGCAGTTTGTGAATAAGAACGCATATCGAGACTTTGAACCAGCCGAGGATGGCGGTGTCCATTGCCCCGTAGAGGGATGCGGAAAAGTCATTTCGAGGAATAACTTGGGTGTTCACTTGGACACCCATGAAAATCAAAAGTATGTCTGTGAATACTGCTCGAAAGTCTACACCCATTATCCATCTTTAGAACGCCATGTAAAAACTCATCAAGAGGGGACGAAAACGTTTCCCTGTGACGTCTGTAACAAAGTCCTTACAACCCATGCGAATTTAATTTATCACAAACGAATTCACACCGGTGAAAAACCGGCCCAATGTGAACATTGTGGCCAAGGGTTTACTTGCACTAGGGACTTGAACGTTCATCGAAGACGCCAGCATCAAGCTATGCCAATGAGATACGCGTGTACTATTTGCGAAAAGAGCTTTATGACATATGGACGGCTTAGACAGCATTATGCCACTTATCATCCTGATGATAGAGTGCCCGATCAAAATTATTTTTAGAGACAAATGATAACGGGATAGTTTATTAGTTTGTAGTTAGTTCTAGCTGATTAGTTTTTTGTAATAGGTATACTTATTTAGGAACATTTTCCAAGCTACACACAGAGCCACTGCAAACATAGTTCAGAGCATTGTTCCGGGGATCTGTCCTCGAACGGGAGAAGTGTCTTATGACGTTCCCAGAGCATATTAACCAATCAAAATCCTCATAACGTGTCTTTGACGCAGCTATTAATACTGTGTTCCAGACAGTCCCTATGTTTGCGGTAGGCTGCATCTGACTGTATGCGTTGCACCTCCTGCCAAATATATGGTATGACGGAATATTGTTACGTATTCAAAATAAAAGCGACAGGAGGGCTAATTGTAGTGTTCCAAATAGCGTAAAATTAGTTTTAGATTTTTTTTATTATTTAAGTTTCAGAAAGAGCTGTCAAAAATAATTTATATAATTTTTTAAAAAAATTGCGAAATAATTAGGTACAGGAAAGGAAGATGCTATGTCCAAAACCCATTGAATAAACTATTGAACATAATTTATCAAACCACTGCAACTTAGGAGAACTATAACTAATATACCTAATTTTTTTCTTTTTCAGTTTCTTATTCTCACGATTATTTTTATTTAGGGTGAGGGTGGACATATAAATTTTTCCCTGTACCTACTTGTACCCTACATATGAATGAAATAATTTTAATGCAGTTTTAGTTTTTAGCAAGTTTACTTTTTACTATAGAAGCAGATCTTTTTGTTTCGGATACATTGCTTCAAAATTTTGTGTAATTTTTAGTTTTTTTTATATATATTTTTTTTGGATTCTGCAGAGCTGGGCGCATTTCTCAATAAGAGAGCTTAAAGCATCAAGTTTAAAACACATAAAAATTACTTTATTTTGTTAAAGGTAATTTAAATCACTTTCAACGCCTCAGAGTCATCAACTATTGCTTAGAGCTCTTAAAAGGGCTTACCCATGCTTTAAGCTCCAGAAACTAAAGAAACCTTCAAGCCCAGCGCACGCAAGTCCTTCCCTTCCCAGCTCTGTTTTTTCCAAAGGGGGCACCGCGTAGTAGTTATATTTTAGATAAGGTCAAGTAATTTAAAAACCTATGTAAGTTTTTTGAGGAATTAAATAAAAATATTAAAAAGTAAAACTCCGTTTAAATTTTAGTGGTGATATTTGGTACATCCGAACGCAGTATAGAAGTCAAATGTCCAAAATTTACTTTACTAATTTTAAATAAACAAATATATTCTGTTAAAATAAATTCGATAGGTTTAGAGGGTTTTGTAAAGAACTACTAAGTAATTAAATTCAACTACTTTACTACTTAATAAGTTAGTGTATTCGATTTCCGAATATATAATAGCATTTTATACCATTAAATCGGGGATTCCCAGAGTTAATAACCTGTCAAACAATGTTTCTAATCTAACGATGGGCATGCCAGATTGACTTTGGTAGTTGCATGTTCATTGTTTTCTCAGTGCTTGAGTTGTGTGGAACTGCGATAAGTTGATAAATGGCAGAAACGCAAAATATTTTAAAACTGGGTGGCTTGAAATAATAATCCATGTGTAGATATAGATAAGATAAGTAAAACAACGGGGTATTACTTACTAGTGCAGTAGAATTTTTGTGTGTATATTTTGTAAAATAATTTTACTTGTCTAACGTTTGGTATTATTTTACATACCCCCTGATGCCATTGAATAGCGACTATATTGATGCCATTTCCCTTTAATTATTTGTTTTCTTTACTTATAGGTACTTACCATAAATATTTACCTTTAGATAAGCAAACAATAATCACGAAAAGGGCAAATTTAGGGCCTCACGCATGTAAACAAAGCTATACCGGATTAGGCGTGCGTACTGCAACATTATCGTTTGACGAATGGGAAAATAGACAGGTCCGGGCTTTAAAATTTAAGTTCTTGCTCAAGAAATTGTAAAAGTTGACCTTCAGTTTATTTTTATGTGTAAATAGCTAAAATTTGCCCGAAAGTCTTGCTAAGAAATTGGAATTTCTTCTCAATGTTTGATCAAGTTGGGAAAAAAGGTAGTGATTTCTGATATTTTTAATGGTTGCAAACCTATCAGATTTTGAGGTTAGAAAATTGTTTTTACGGTTTTATTTCTAAAATTTGTTTAAAAATGATTCGTCGTCGTGTTTTTAATTCGAAAAGGAAGAAAACAAGTCAATTAAACTATAAAACTTATGAAATCGAATATAAAAACAAAAAAACCAGCAAAATAAACAATCTTCGATGTGATTGCGTACCTAACATCAAGTGAAATATTAGTTGGTAGATAACTTGTAGAGTTGTGTAGTTCGCGAACGAACTAGTTCAAAAGATCGAATCTGACAACTGAACTAAAAGATTCAATCAGTAATTACTGAGAGATTGAAACAAGGCGAACTAAAGTCTAAACGGAATGAACTACGTAAGCGGGAGCGAGACGACCGAGATTATAGGTTTTGTCACCTGACCGACCGATGCATGCCGCGATGATTTCGGACTATTTCGGTATGGAAATGAATAAAAAATATTGTCGGTGTCTACTGTATTTTTTGTTAATTTAATATATAATTTAAATTTTAAAATATTTCTTTTACTTCACTATGCCTATGCCAGTATAAATCAGTGAAATAAATGAACTAAACGAACTAGTCTTTTAAACTATTCACTTTATTGAACGAGAACGAAAGATTGAAATCGGCAAAATGAACTAAACTTCCCAGCACTAATAATTGTATTGATTTTTAAAATTTGGCAAAAACTTGGGTACGTGTAAAACATTTTCAAGCACAATTTCTTGTTCAAAAATTTGAAAAAGTTTTTGCCCGAGAACTTGACCCGTGGACTACTGTCAGCCTTGAATTAATATAAACATACCTTGGTATTTACTTTTTTCTTTTATATAATATAAGTATAGAGAAAAGTGTCTTTTAAACTTTTTGCAATATATTGCCCGAAAAATAGGCCTACTTTACTAGATTGTAGGGCTGCAAATAAAATATACCAAAACAAGAATCGGGATAATCTGTCTTGGTGTGTTTCTCTTTATTTTCATACCTCATTTGTGTAGCCTAGGCCTAATTAGATGTGTTTAAATTGATCATACTAAAATAAAATTACATATCAAGATACATCACTACTCCATACTCACTGACAATACGAAATACCCGGTATTTTACCCCTATTTGGGCATACAGCGATTTTTACTAGTCATTGTTTATATTCCAATCCGAGTGTCCGAGTCACTAAAAGCACAAACACATTTCACTAAACTACGCAAAAACTAGAAATCCATTAATATTGTCAACTAAAACTCACAGTGGTCCGGTATATTTCGGATGCTCGACCACTGTGCGTTGTTGAGGTCGCAACCCACTGTACGCCAATCGGGGTCAAGTGAGTTGCAATCTCATCACTTATTTGGGTATATAATCTGGGCCAACTCAAGCTGCAGCATCGAAGCCTACCGCTCGATCAATTCATCAATGGGTGACTATCCTTGACCATCGTCAAGTGCCGCGCCCACTCTTCAGTTCAACAATAGGTGACAAGCCTTGACCATCGTCAAGTGACGCACCTGTCAGTCCGATAACGAGCCTACGCCGAAACACGTCAGACATGCTGGTTTTCCTACTAGGGTAAAAGAAGGATCCAATAGACGAACATTTTATAGACTCCATACTTTCATTCCCCTCATCTACGTCCCCGACATACGAAGATAAGTTCGTGACAATATTAAACACCCACAATCCATAATAGCAAAGAAAACAACAAGGAATCCACAGATAAAACTTAAAACAACAACAAAAATTACGCCGAATCGGTTCTGGAGTGTCTTTTGAGCATGTCGCTAAAGGACAGGCCAAGAGGTTTCTGCGCATGCCCAATCCTGCTGGGACGGAAGGCATCTGACCGGTGAGCTGTGCGCTCGGACGTATTTTTTCACCCATAAAACTTAACTTTTGTTTGCGCACGAGATATGCTGTACGTATCTAAAGGTAAATGTCTATGGTATGGTGAAATGGGGTAAATGCGTTCTCCAACCAATATTTCTAAGCACTACGCTTTTTAATCAGTCTGGCAAGAGCACTTTAACGTTTTTGAGGTAACCTCGGTCGGTTCGCGGTAAACGAACCTCCCGCATTCGAGTGTCGACATTAATAGGTGTTAAAAATTTTAAAAAATTATTGGAAAAAACCATATAGAGGTAAGTAACAGTTGCTAATGTCATGGATTTTGACCAATGTTTAAGTAAACAATCTCTTTTTATAAAGTTGGTCGCGGGGGCGCATTTACCCCGAGGTTGTCCTTGCTAGGGGTAAATGCGTGTGCATTATAAGGTAAAGTGCGCCCCAGGGAACAAGAACGAACCAGACTGTTGATATTGAAACAGACCTCTCTACACGACAGTACCAGCAGCAATATGGATTTTAGCGAAGACGAAAATAGCGATTCCGGCGAAATATCCGTAAACAGTTTTTGTCTTGTGAAATTTACCATGAAAAAACAAATTAAGTACTTCGCTGGGAAGGTTTTGAAGAAAGTGGGAGCCGACGATTACGAAATGAAGTTCTTGCGATGTAAAAATAAAAGATTGGGACAGTTTCGATGGCCAGATATTGAAGAAATATGTGTTGACCCTGAAGCTGACATTGAACGGAAGCTCCCGCTTTCGATTGAAAAAAAAACATTCTAACTATTCAAGTTGATTTTGGTGCCTATTATTTGTCTTAGCTAATAGGATTTGTCATATTGCTTTAGAAATTAGTTTTTTTAAGTTTTTATTTCCTTTTCACAAAGAATAAATATTCTTTCTACTATATTTTTTGAGTTACCGTATGTTGCTGTAATGTTTATTGTTATTTTTTAAAAAAAAGATTTTAAATAAAATTTCAACAACATTTTTTATATTTTTTTAACCCTTAACCGCCGTCGTGACTATTTGATACATAATCGACGTCGTGTGGTCCCTGGGACCTCAATGTTATTATAATTTTTTTCACCCAGATTTTTATTAGGATGATATTTAATTATTATATAAGTCCATAAAATGATGCTTTTTTTATTGTTTAGTAAATAAAAAAACAAATTTAAACTTGCAGATTTTTTTTATTAAAAAATCAAAAATAAACATTTTTTCAGCAAAATTAACATGGCTGTATTCTAACATGAAAAAAAATAAACAGAAAAGAAAAATACCTTTTTTTATCATATAATATTATCTATAACATTGAAAAGTAATGATAATAACCAATATTTATTAAATAAATTTCACCACGAAAAAACGTGCAACTGTGACGTGAGGTCCCTCGGACCGGTCGATCAAAATATCGCAAAGAGAAAAAAACTTAGAGACGCGACTACAGCGTTTAAGTGTTTGTTAAGTACTAACAGGAAGGTACTGGGACGGGCAGAAGCCTAGGCGGAAGATAAGTGGGAGAAATTTGGTATCAAATTATGTTCGCGGTCCGACAGACGCACGACGGCGGTTAAGGGTTAACACCGATATATATTTATTTCACAGATTTAAAAAATACAGGATAAAATTTATATAGCATAATCGATAGCGCACATATTGACTAAGTGTGCATTTACCCCATTCATATATAAACGTAAACACCTAATAAAATAGACCCGCGGTGGGCACTTACCCCGTATTCCGGGGTAAATGCGCCCCCTTGACAACCAAAAAAAATATAGCTGTAAAATATTTTAAAAACTTACCAAAATTATAAGATATGATGTAGTTAAGTCAAATTAGCGCATTTTGGGGGTGCATTTGCCCTACTTCACCCTACTTACGCTATATTATTACTTTGACAAAGGGATGTGACCTGTAACTATACGAAGAGCTTAGGTTAAATAATTTTAATATATATGCTTTATATTTTTAGAAACTCACTTATTAAAAGTAAGAAACTCAAAATAAAAGTAAAGCGAATTAAAAATGAATCCATCGCAAGAAAAAAGAAAATTAATGGAAGATTTAGCTGCGAACATTGCGAGAAATCGTTTACCAGCAATATATTCTTAAAAGAGCACGTAGTTATCGTTCACACTCACGAATACCGCTACTTCTGTAAATATTGTGGAAGAGGATTTTACATGGAATGTCGAAAACGGTTCCACGAGAGGAAAGTCCACGAAAAATTAATACCAAACAGGAAGAAAACTCCTTGGACATGTGATGAGTGCGGCCGAGTTCTAGCTAACAAGTACACGTATCAACAACACAAGTTTTTAACCCACGAAAGAGAGTTAAAATTTTTCTGTGATAAATGCGGAAAAGGGTTTCCTTTATTTAGTTACTTGAAGCAACACGCGCAAGTACACCATACTAAAAACGAAACCTTATTGGTGTGCAATTTAAAAGATTGCGGCAAATTATTTAAAACCAAGGACGCTTTAAAACGCCACCAGTTCGTTCATCTGGATAATCGGGAATTTTTATGCGAATTTTGCCGGAAGACTTTCATCCATATAGTGTCCTACAAGAGACATCTAAGGGAACACAAAAATGGTAAAAAAAATTACCAGTGTGACGTATGTCAACGAATAGTGAGCAGTACAACGAGCCTTCAAGATCACATGAGGACTCATACTGGGGAAAAACCTTTTAAGTGCCCTTTTTGCGTAAAAACGTTCATTTCTAATAAGCAATTAAAGATTCACATTGTGGTTCATACGAAGGAGAAAAGGCATGTTTGTAAAATTTGTGATAAAAGATTTACACAGCGTGGGACCCTTAAGTCTCATTTTGTAAAAAGTCATCCTGATGATATACTGTAAATATTTTATACAGGGTTCCCCATTTAAAACGAAAGAGGCTAAATATCTGGTTCCACGTTAATTTAAAAAAAAACGCTCGGACCCGTCTATTTTTATTTCGAGTGGGACATCTTTTGCGTATATTGTCAATCTTGTTACTTCAAGCCCCTAGGAGGGAGGGGGGTAAGATCTAAATCTTAAATGGATACCCTTATTTTATATAATTTTTTTGGATTCTGCAAAAAATTCTCAACATTTTTAATAAAAGCATTATTAGTCTATACTAAACAGTTTCCGAGATATTGACTCTTGAAAAATTACATTTTTGAACTTTGACAGCGTCTAGCTTTCTAACTGTACGTCTTAGAGCAAAACGGCTTACATGTCCCTATCTTCGATTTTTATTATCTTCCGGTTAAACCGGAAGTACTATATTTCTTACAACCGGTTTAACCGGAAGTTGTCACTATTGGAAAGATAATAAAAATCGAAGATAGGGACATGTAAGCCGTTTGGCTCTAAGACGTATTGTTAGAAAGCTAGAGGCTGTCAAAGTTCAAAAATCTCATTTTTCAAGAGTCAATATCTTGTAAACTATTTAGTATAGACTAATAATGCTTTTATTAAAAAATGTTTAGAATTTTATGCAGAATCCAAAAAAAATATATAAAATAGGGGTATCCATTTAAGATTTAGATCTTCCCCCCCCCCTCCCTCCTAGGGGCTTGAAATAACAAGAATGACAATATACGCAAAAGATGTCCCCCTCGAAATAAAAATCGACGGGTCCGAGCGTTTTTTTTTTAATTAACGTGGAACCAGATATTTAGCCTGTTTCGTTTTAAATGGGGAACCCTGTATAATTGTGGGTAGTATGTAATCGTATTTACATTTACACTCTAACAAGAAAGTGTTATTTATTCTTTAATAATGTAGGTAGGTACCATGTAAATTTACAGAATGCAAATAATGTATGAATTAAAATTCCGCTTTAAAAACATACATAGTAAAATATGTAGTTTGCCACTGTATCATTTTACGAAATTTAAAAAAATTGATTATATTAAATATATTTTTTAAAATTTTGCATTATTCCACTATTATTACATTCGTAACTAATCTACAACATTTAAGGGGCTTTAACCAACAGTATAGTATTTTTTTTTACTTCGAATTATGCATAATATCAAAAAATGCTTACATAAAAGCCATATAAGTACTATATCTACACTAAGAAAAAAGCCTTCTATTCCTTATAAGAATTCACATATTCTTTATACAACTGTTTAATTTTATATGTGACAGCAACACGCTTTTCTACTGTAAGACAACGAACACCTAGACCCTTGTGTAGTGATAATATCACAGTAATTTAGCCAATAGGAAATAAGAGTTAATGCTACCATAGAATGGTTTATAGCCATTATCGCTCTGAATACTCACAGTAATTATCAAGTTATATTGGGGGTGTAATCTGGTTTTATATACTGTATTGGTTCCGACTGGCAGTTGTAATGAAACTAAAAAAAAAGCTACGGTTAATAAAGTATATACTTACCACTAAAAATTAGTAATATAGCTCTCAAAAATTTAATTAGCTTCTAGTGTGATGTTGTTCTTGTCGTTTAACATTGCATATGATTCTCTATTATGCAACATGGTTTCCTGAGATAGTTAGAGTCGTCCATAGATTATAAAGTCCAATACTAAGGATGGGTTGGGCGAAATAAGAATATTCTATTGCTTTATCTGACATGCAAAGTTAAAAAAACTTAATATAAATAAATTTATAAATTAATTAAAACGCAGGTATTGGTAAGATCAATAAAGTTCAAATTCAGACAGGACAGCTACAAGACTCCGAACAACGATGTCACCTGCGCAACAAATACGTTGAAACTAATCCTACGGCGCGCGGCGATTGCCGATCACTACGAACCCCCACCAACGTCTTGTGGATTATAGGTTCTAAAAATATAAACATTGTTAACCTTAATTGCTTTATTTTTTAGCCATACTTTGCCAAATTTGTCACAAGATCATATCGAATTTGAGTGTAAACAATGCACAGAAACGTTTTCTACCTTACAGGAATTAAACAAACATCAGGAAATTTACCCAACTTCCAACTTCAACTGTAGATATTGCCCGTCCAAGTTTCACCATTTTAAGCAGAGGAAGGAGCATTGGAAATTAGTGCATCCTCTGGAATCGAGACCGTTTGTTTGCGATCAGTGTGGAAAAAGATTTGGTACGGAATTACAGTTAAATGATCATGCATTATTACATACAGACAAACAGCCATTTAACTGCGAAATATGTCGTATGAGTTTTAAAAAAAGAGGTAAACTAAAAGCCCACTTGTCTCTTCATAACAATAGGAATGTAATACATTGTAGTATATGCAATATGTGCTTTATAAAGTCGAAAAATCTCGATAGACACATGAAAATTCACACATGGAAAGGACCTGATCAATGTGACAAGTGCAAGAAAAGGTTTATCAGTAAGAGAGATGTTAGAAAACATAAATTTTTGTGTAAAATGAGGGAGAATTTGTCTTCCAAGATGACAAGTCCTACTTCAGTTGAATACTATGAAAAGATGAGCCTAGTAGTCGCAAAGACCGATGATGATCGAATCTAAAAATTTAGTATATTTAGGATTTTTTAATAGTTACAAGAAATGTAATAACAAATTGATAATCAATGATAATGCTTTTTTTGGTGGATGTAATAACTAATGAAATGTGACTTTTGATTTTAGGTATTATCATCTTGGAAAAGAACTTTTATTATTTTCAGCTAAATATTAATTTAAAATCGGAATTTTTGAAGCTGGAAACTTTTCTTTGTTTCTCTATGGATATGACTAAGTTAATCTTTATAAGTGGTGGCACACAACAAATTAAAAATTGCTACTTGAACCTCTTGACCTGCTTCATACAGGGTTAGGAAAAATTAACAGAACGGTCGATTATTTCAAAATATACAGGGGTTATCAAAAAACGTCTTATATAAAAAATGTGAGGCTGTTAAAAATCTACATATCAGTGATAAATTGAAATATACAGGGTCGCCCACAAAGTTGTGGAGAATGATAGTTATATTTTTTTAAATGGAACACCCTGTATATTTTTACATTTTTAAATTCCATATAAAATTATAATTATTTTTTATTAAATGCATTATTATTCTATACTTCATAGTTTCCGAGATATTGACTCTCGAAAAGTGACATTTTTGAACTTTGACAGCTTATAACCTTCTAACAGTACGTCTTAGAGCAAAACGGCTTACCTGTCCCTATCTTCAATTTTTATTATCTTCCCAAAAAAATCAACTTCCGGTTAAACCGGATGTAACTCGAAAGCAGGAAATATAGTTAAATAGTTCCGGTTTAACTGGAAGTTGATTTTTTGGGAAGATAATAAAAATTGAAAACAGGGACATGTAAGCCGTTTTGCTCTAAGACGTACTGTTAAAAAGTTATAAGCTGTCAAAGTTCAAAAATGTCACTTTTCGAGAGTCAATATCTCGGAAACTATGAAGTATAGACTAATAGTGCATAAAAAATAATTATAATTTTATGTGGAATTTAAAAATGTAAAAATATACAGGGTGTTCCATTTAAAAAAATATAACTATCATTCTCCACAACTTTGTGGGCGACCCTGTATATTTCAATTTATCACCGATATGTAGATTTTTAACAGCCCTACATTTTTTATTATAAGACGTTTTTTGATAACCCCTGTATATTTTGAAATAATCGACCGTTCTGGTAATTTTTCCCAACCCTGTATAAACTTATAAGATAAGGTAATAATAAAAATATTTTGCAGATCAATAATTAAAGTGAAAATAGAGGCAAACTGTATCAAGCCCGAGATAAAATCCGAACAGCTCAAGTCGGACCCGTCCAAGCGTTCATACAAGTGCGATAAATGCAATAAATCATACTCAACGAGAAAACGACTGAGCCAGCATAAGACCTTCCACAATGAAAAAACACATCTGTGCGATCTGTGCCCCAAAAAGTATTTATTTGCTCACATGTTAAAAAAGCACAAAGAACTCTCACATGGAGACAAAAACAGGGTATCCTGTGATCTCTGCGGCAACAAATTTTGGAGTAAATACGCCTTAAGAGACCATATTAAGTTTCTCCATGAAAAAAGTTATAATTTCAATTGTAATAAATGCGGTAAAGGTTTTAGGGATAAACTTCACTTAAGTCAACACGTGGAATCGTCTCACAAGGGCTTCAGATTTGACTGTGAGATATGCGGCAAACCTTTCGTATCACAAAAATCGAAAGAAAACCATGTCGTTAGGCACGATCCAAACTACAAAATTCCTGAGTACGATTGTGATCAATGCGGGAAAGTTTTCACAGCTTTGCAAACTTTAAACAAGCATCTATCGAAGCATGCGAATGGCGGTCCGAAGTTCGTATGTGAACATTGCGGGAAATCCGTAACAACCTCGAGTTCTCTCAGAGATCACATGAGGACTCATAGTGGTGAGAGACCGTTTAAATGTGAAATATGCCAGAAAAGGTTTAACAGATCTAGTATGCTTCAGATACACCAAAGGGTGCATACAAAGGAGAAGCCTTACGTTTGCAAGTATTGCCTTAAAACTTTTACTCAAAGGGGATCTTTGAAAATTCATTTAAGGTATCACACTGGAGAACGGCCTTATAGTTGTGTGGGATGCGAAAAGACGTTTGTTAGCAAGACTCATTTAGACAATCATTGCTGTTTAAGGTAGTCAATGTTTTCGACAATACAATGTGATCAGTAAAGTCCGCATCATATGGGATTTTTTTTATTAATAACTTTATTCGATATTTGACTTTGGCATCAAGTTCTGCTTCGATCGAGATGAAAATTAAGCAAAAAATTTGCACCTTACGCAAGCATCCTATGTATTGAAAATACCTGACACAGCTTTAAAATTTTAATGACCTATGTCATGTAATTAAAGCCCACATTATAATTTGGATTTTGTAAAAGTTTTAAAAATGTTCTTTAATTTTACAAGGTCCGCCCAAATTTGGTTTTAACAAATGGGATAATTTTTTATTATTGATTTCTCAGAAAATTTTATTCTACATAAAAGTTTTGCATCTTGAGTAAATCGTTTTGACGTATTCAAATCTTCTGTGGCATAGACAGGGTGAATATAAAAGAGAAAAATATGACGTCAGTGACTCAAAAAATTTTAAAAATTTTAAAACTGAAACAGCCATATTAACAGTTAATGTGGAAAGTTAATATGAAAAGTGTAAAAATTCAATAAGGGCAAAAATTTGATTTTTAACTTGACTTTTCTTGAAAACTATTAGCACTAGAAAAAAACTTTATTTAACTTTTTATCTTGGATTTATTAGTTCTTTAATATTGGTACACCCTGTATATTAACTAAAACATATTATATTAACTGTATGGTTTTATTTCTAAGAATAATAAATATTAATTTGTTTATAAACAATAATATTCACATAGCAGACCAACCAAGGTGAACAATTGCCTTATATTCAATCGGTCATATTGTCTAAGCCTACTTATGCTATGTTTTTAAATTATACTTATTTACCCAAGCGTTCAAAATAGACCATGAAGATTTTAATGAGATAGGTAGGGGTGCAAAATATAACCAATCACCCGGTACAATAACATTTTCTGAGAAATCAATAATAAAAAATTATCCCATTTGTTAACCAAATTTGGGCGGACCCTGTAATATGCAATTATTGTGCTCCAACTTTTTGCCTCCCGCTTTTTTTTTTCGATATAATATTTCGATTTAAATAACGTGAACTTACCTAATTTATAACTTATCTCAATAAAACACTTTTTAACAACGTTACTATGGCGTTCTTTAAAACACAAACTAAACTAAACATTATTCATTACTTACTTGCCGACTTTACGCTGATTCATATTTATATTTCTACCAAGTATTATCAGAGTATTATGTTACAAGACCGATCTAGATATTGCGCTGTTGGCCGCGACAGACGGCAGAGCGACATCGACATGAGCGACATCGACATGCAATGCAAAGTTTGCGTAAACACGATCCTAATAGTATTTTCAATACTAAAAATAGTAGTCCCGTGATTCGCATTATCTGTCAAATGTTAATTTTTTCCAAAAAATAATTCAAAAGTGGGGTTATTTCTGAAAATATCGAAAAAAGTTATTAGAAAAAGTTTTTTTTTTGCAGTTTCTAGCCCACATACAAAATTTTAGCTGCATAAGATAATTTTGATTTTTTACCCATATTTTGTAAATTGTACCACTTTTGCAAAATAAGACTCAACACAACATAAAACTTCTTAGTTTTGACAATGCTTTATTTCAGATAAATTTTCTTTAAAGTAACGTCATATTAAATGTGTGTTTTTCTACAAAATCAAAATTAGTGGGCTATAAAAATTTGGTCGCATGCGATGCAAAGTTTATTTGTTTTTGAATCCTCTATAAGGTAACTTCATAAAATAAGTATTTTTGAAAACGTAGTATGTGTCTGAAAGTAATACACCTTAATATTAAGACAAAAAGAACATATTGTCATCAGTAAAGTGTTCATTAAGTGAAAAATAAATTTTAGTGGTGGGTAAAAAATCAAAATTATCTTATGCAGCTGAAATTTTTGCATGTGGGCTAGAAACTGCATTTAAAAAAAACTTTTTCTAATAACTTTTTTCGATATTTTTAGAAATAACCCCACTTTCGAATTATTTTTTGGAAATAATTAAAATTTGACAGATAATGCGAATCATGTGACTACTATTTTTTTGCTTAATTTTCGTCTCGATCGAAGCAGAACTTGATGCCAAAGTCAAATTTTGAATAAAGCTATTAATTTAAAAAAATCCCATATGATCCGGACTTTACTGGTCACACTGTATATAGATAAGAATTATGATAAGACAATAACAAAATAAGCGATAAACCTACCGTTTTTTTTATCAGATTTATTTAATAGCTGATGCTATTTAGATTTGTTAAACTACTCGTATACATTATCTTGTACAGTGTTTTTTGGTATAATGTTTTTGTTGATTAAGTAAAGCTATTTTTACGAAACATTTATTTTATTTATACGTACGTTGCAAGTGTTCTTAACTATACCCACAAAAAGTAGAAGCAAACAGACTGTAAGTATAAAAATAGATTAAATACTACGTCGTTATCAGGCTATGTATACAGGGTGGGATTTTTAACTGGAATAAATTCAGTATTAGAAAGTATCTTTCTCCACGACCATTACTGAATGCAATAATTCCAAAATCATTTTTGATAATAGAATGTAAAAATTCTCGCTCTTGAGTTGGAATATTTATTCTGAAACACTTGCTTCTTATGCGTTTTTCGTGTATTTTAATTCCATAACAAGATACGGAATGAATATTTTTCTGTAATTGATATAAACGACATAGGTTGCCATGAATTTCGAAACTGTCAGTGTCAGATAAAAATGGCCGCGTTGTAATAATTATTTTCAGACAAATTTTAGTGCAAGTCAAAAAATGAGTGAAAAATCGGATGAATCAGATATGGAACTGGATGGTCGTGGAGGAAATATAGTCTGCTACTCGGTTAGAGTGAAAATTCGATACTCGTGGTTCCTCGCGCTCGCTACGCTCGCGTTCGGAATGTTACACTCGGATCGAATTTTCATTCCAACCTCGTTATAGAATCTACTATTATTTGCTGAAGAAATACATAACTACGGCTGCGTTTATTTTAAGTTTCGAAGAGTCTAGCTTCTATTAATAAACTTATTTTGCAGATTACGTGAAGTTAAACTAGAGGTTTATCCTTATCTAAACGTTGATGTTAAGCCTGCATTTGTTAATATAGATCAACCAGATCGTCTCCATCAATGCGATAAATGCAACAAGTCATACCGAAGAAAAGACCAATTACATCGACACAAGAAATTTCACAGGGAAAAAACTTTCAGCTGTGATCTTTGTTCCAAGAAATATTTATTTGCTCATATGCTAAAAAAGCACAAAGAGGCATCTCACGGCGACAAAGACAGAGTGTCTTGCGATATATGTGGTAAAAATATGTGGAGTAAATATGCCTTGAAAGATCACATCAAGTTTGTACATGAAAAGAAATTTCAAATATTTTGTGAAAAGTGCGGAAAATGCTTCAGAAGTACCTTTCATTTAACTGAACACGATAAAACAACCCATCAAGGTATTAGCTATGATTGCGAGGTTTGCGGTAAGCCTTTTGCAGATCAAAACGGTAAAGAACGACACATTGTTAGGCATGATCCCAATTACGAAGGACCCAAATACCCTTGCAACCAATGCGATAAAGTATTTTCCACACAAACGTATTTAAATAAGCATTTGTTTAAGCATGACGTGAACGGTCAACCTCAATTCGTCTGTGAACATTGCGGAAAAGCTTTGGTAACTAAGAGTTCTTTACGAGATCACCTCAGAATTCACACCGGTGAACGGCCGTTTGAATGCGACATTTGTCAAAAAACTTTTAATAAAACTGCAATGCTTCGAATTCATAAGCGAGTACATACCAAGGAGAGGCCGTATGTTTGTAAATATTGTCTTAAGACTTTTACTCAAGGGGGATCTCTGAGAATACATTTAAGGTATCACACTGGGGAAAGGCCTTATTCTTGTGTGATATGCAATGAGAAGTTTTTTAGCAAGACTATATTGGATAATCATAGTTGTAATAAAAGCAAAATTCACTAATGTTTGCTTGCGCACAATAAAGTTCTCGTTTAAGTTGTATTTTTAGTTAATATAATAGAGTATTTCAAAGAAGTGTGTGAGACAGTATTCTGTTTCACTTACTCCCAGTGCGTTTTGCTTCAGTTCTATTTATAAAAATGCTTTAATAAAGGGGAGGTGGAAATACACATGAAAATATATATGACACATCGCACCTCTTTTGTTATTACTTTTTTTTATGAATACAACTGTACATATAAATATACCATGGGACAAAAAAATGTATGGTAATCCTGAGGGCAAAGCTAGGTGCACGAGTCACATGCAGACAAGGGTACCAATGCCTAAGGAATTAAACTGATATAAATATTGTATTTATTTTCAAATAATACTGAACTTTTTCTACCCAATCATTGCGTCGAGGGAAGGGGACAAGAGTTGGAAGTTGTGGCAGGTACATTTTTGACAGACGACATCTAAAAAGTAAAAATGACCTAGATAATTTCATGGTAACGTGTGTGATCCGGAACTTCAAAACCGAAAAACCATTGCCCTTCAGCTGTCTCACACCATTACACAATTAATGAGTAAAGCTTATGCTTATAAACATTGCCAGGTAATTGTGTAACGTTTTCAATAACTGGATGGCCATTCATTTTGGGGGTTTAAATTGGCCATTCATTTTGGGGGTTTAAATTGCCTGGTCCCTCTTGTTGCCATATAATTATCTACCTTCAAATTATTCTTCCATTGAATGTGAAAGAAGATCTTGCGTAAAACAAAATATATCTCTACACACATAAACATTCTTTCATAAACAAGACATACTATATAACCTTTTTAGATGGACTTTATGTTTTAGGTTAGTAACGTCAAATAGTACCAATCTAAAAAAATTACCCGCCACCCATCAAAAATGCCTACTTTGCCCAAAAGTGTTCTCCAACATCTACCGAATGAAAAAACATCTGCGACAAGTCCACAGTGAAAAAAAATACGGTTGCGATATATGTTCTAAAAAATTTACCACGAGATTTGTCCTGAACAGGCATAAGGAGCAAATTCATCTTTCTGACAGGCCCTACTCTTGTGAATTTTGTGATAAAACCTTTACGAAACTAGAGAAAAAAACCTCCCACGAGTTGGCTAAACATTTGAATAGTAGAATGATGCATAAATGTGACATTTGCGACAAAAAGTTTTATTGTCGAACTACTTTGGGGAGACATGTACAAGTGTCTCACCACCTGGTGTTCTTTGACTGCCCTGTATGCACGAAGCCTTTTAAAAAAGAGGAAACTATGAAAAAACATTACGAGTCCCATAATCCCGATTACGAAAAACCTGAGTATCCATGTGACATTTGTGGAAGTGTCTTGGGTACAATAAATTCCTATAAAAAACATAAAAAATCACATGATACGCCTAAATCGTCTGTGGTTTGTACTGTGTGCGGAAAGTCTATTCTCAGGGACAATTTTGCCATTCATATGCGCCGTCACACCGGCGAAAAGCCTTTTAAGTGTGACATTTGTAGCGCGGCCTTTATAAGGAGCAGCCTTTTAAGGGAACATATGAGAATGCATACCAACGAGAAGCCTTACGAGTGTTCGTATTGCAAAAAAAGGTTCGTTATTAAAAGCACGTTAAATCAACACCTTCTATTTCACAAAGGTGTTAAACCTCATCAGTGTACTTTGTGCCTTAAAAGATTTTATCAAAAATACCAGATTAAAAAGCATAGGTGTAAAGGACCTAATTATTAGGCATTTTCTTATTTTTTCGATTAATTTAATACAAGTAGAGTAATCGCGTCCGTATAATTTATATATATTAGATATTTATATATTAAAGTCCGCTAGCCAAGAATATTTTTCGTTGATATAAATTATACGGACGCGATTACTCTACTTTTTATTAGACATGCCGTTGTAACGGATAGCACGCACCCTGGTGGATACTTCTAGTGCAATCTATTTATGTATTTGCCAATCAAGCCCACTGATGTGGAGAAATACGAAATGTCGTACTCTATACTGAAGTGTTTGCGCCGTTTTGTTTTTTGAGCCCTTTCACATCCACACTTCATTGTAAAGTATAATATAAGACTCCGCTTAACTACCTGGGATGTTTTGCAAGAGCTCGGCCATAAAAATGCAAATAAACTGTCGGTCAGGGTCGGATTATAATTTGTAATTATAGCAGGTAATATTTAACTATCTTGTGCTGTCATTAAATAATATAATATTAATAACGTATTAAATATCTAAAGTCCTACCCTGTAGTGTATTTGCTGGTTGATTGTGTATAACAGTGGGATTAAACCAGTAGTTTTAATTGCAGTCAATAAGTCGATACCATTTAGGGTGAAAAATACTTCACCTGCACTGAGAAAATAGCTCCAAGTAAACTGTGGTAGCTGGGAAAAGTTTACTTACACCGGCTAATATTTCATTTATTATAGAAATTTAGTTTATTTAAAGCAAGTAAAACAAATTAGCTACAATCGGTTTAGTTGGATCTAATAAATTAGTAAACAATGTTTATTTGTTTTTAGTAAACATATAATTTTTAAGTATACTGTACACCTAATTTAAACTTGTGTTCACTTGTTTTGGATAAATTAAGACATGTAAAAAAGTTTACTTTAAATAAGTAAACCAAAATATTCTCCTAAGTAAACTTGGTTGCTTAAATAAAGTGTCCAGTTCACTTGTTTGGCCTTTCGTCAACGTTCGGTTCGCTTTTAGCCGCTCCCGCTTAACTTCGGCAGGATGAAACTCGAAACTCGTGGCGGCAGCGTTGCCACATCTAGTAGATTTCTACTTTTTTGGTAGATTTTCACCCTTTTTCAGAAAATTTTAGTAGGCATATTTTCTTTAGTAGATTTTGGTAGATTTTAAAATATAACTGTCAATAATGTAAAAATGCCATTAAAAATATAATTATTGTTTTAATCAAGTATTTACTTTAATTTCTATAGTGGTAGTGCCTTATGGGGGTTCACCGTTGTTTTTCTCTGTCGAGTTTTCTTTTTTTTTAGAAGTTTAAAAGTCAAAATTTTGAATAATCCCGTTACCCTCAATAATTATGGAACTGGCAACCTTTTTTTTAGAAGTCCAACAAATCTCAAGAATTTTCCGAAAAGCTATTAGAAATGTGGAAATGCTGTAGATGAACAGCCAATATTAATATTATAATTCGAGTGAAAAACCGGTTATAATCCGGTTTTTAGTAGATTTTAGTAGATTCAAGCAAAAATAAAAGTAGATTCGCCAAAATAAATGTGGCAACGCTGTCGTGGCGTCGCACGCAATACGATTTATCATTTTCTTTTCGTCCTAGGCGAAGTCGGTCGGATTGTTTGGTGCTCTGTTGCTGTGATATTTGTGTTGCCGTATTGGACATCGCGGTGTACTATAATATTATGGAGTGTTCTAAATGGAGTATTTGTTAATAAATTGGAATTTAGAAGATCATATTTCTGCTTTTCAGGGTATCCCTTTCCTTATCCCTTTCACTAATTCTAACTAAACAATTTGTCTATTTTAAATAAATGGTTTATTGGTTAAAGGTACATAATTTAATAAATGGGTTACTTATTCCAAGTAAACAGTTCATTTAGATCAGATAACGAATTTCTAAGTACACCTGTTTATTTGTGTTTACTAGTTCTAGGTAAACTATTTCAGCATTTTCCATTTACTTAGGCCAAGTAAACCCTTCACTAGTCACTATATGTGGTGAACTTTTTAATTAAAGTAAGTGTATTTTCACCTAGATCTAATAAACTTTTTTCTCAGTGTGTATTTTGCATTGTTGTTGATTCCAACGTGATAGCATTGCGGCTTATTTACTACTTGCTATTTTATTTAAAAGCGCTGCAGTGTTATCAGTGGAGTTGCTTTGGGTTGTGGCATTCTGATGAATTCCTAACAAGGACGGAACAGCTGTCAATGTCTACTCGGCTCCAGGGAGTCTTTGTTTTTGGCATCATTGTGTAACTTCAATGCCAAATACAGGTCTTTTCACACTTTAAAGTCCTCTAGCCAATACGTTTTGTTTTGCATGAAGTTCCCTTTGTTGTTTTTATATTGCTCGGTGATAGAAACTTGTGTTAGTTTAGTCCCCAGAGTTGAAAATTGTCATAATACTAATGTTCCATTAAAAAAAATTAACATTGTCGAGGATCTGAAATGTTACACCCTGTGTTAAGTGTATCTCTCGATCATTTTAAAATGTGTACGTTACGATTCTGTAGAATTATTTTATTTAAAATGTTTCTCAGCTCCAATCAATCACAACGGAAGTTTGAGATATTCATATACATATTATATTAACGTTACTAAAGTAAAAAATTAAATAAAGTTTGATAATGGTTCAATTGTTTGTTCTTTTACTTGCATTTTTATATACGAACTGGGCTTTTACTAACATTGTTTAATATTAACTTGACGAAAACTCTGGTAAAGATGACGGTCAAAGATAATTAATATTTCCATCCGCGATAACATTCAAAGCGAAAAAAAAATATATCTGGTGTTGACAGTAATATAGGTATAGTCTCTGATAATGATCAAACCGAGTTTTTATCAATTTAATCTAAAATTTACTATGAAAAATGTGGCAAGTTCTCGATCTTTAAGATAGGTGCATGTGGCTATAACACCTGTTGGTTTTGTTCAGTTTTGCTTAAGTGAGAAAAATGAAGGAATTATTAATTCCGCTAAATAGCGCCCTCTAGTTGTCGCAGCGCAATAATTCAGAACATTTTTTTATTAACTTGATAAAACAAGATAAACCCTAATTAGCGAGTTCGGGTTTGTTCGGGAAAACAAAGTTATGAATATTTTTTCATAACAATATTTGTCCCCTCCTATACTCCTCTTACAAAAAAATAGAGCAAAAACTATCCAGAACTAGATTGCAAAATGCTACTTCTGATACACCTTTTCCCGCTTTTTAATTGGCCACTATAATTACTCCCCCTAGCGGCCAACCCAAAAACTTAAAAATAATTTCCAACAATTTCTCTTAGTCACTTTTTCGATAAATATTTTTTCCGCAAACTGTACGTCAACAGTTTCCAAGATACAGCTGGCGTCCCTTTTTAGTTGTACGCCCGGTACATAAGACTCATCCTCTAACGGTTTACGTATTAATGTTGGTAAATAATAAATATATTTTTTAGGCTTGAACTTGAATGTATTTCCGAGGATGATTCTGACCACGACGTCGATGAAAGTATTATGTTCGAAGAATATGATATCGTGGATGAAGTGGAATCTGATGATAATTCTTGCAATATAAATGCAGCAACAACGTCTAAAGTACTAACCGTTCGTACCAAGATGTATTGTGAAAAATGCGGACAACTTTTCGATTCTTTTCGGCAATTATACAAACATGTTATCACCGCCTCAACCCATGGATTTCCATGCATTATTTGCGAAACAGAGTACACCCACATAAATCAACTATTAATACACATTCAAGAAGTCCATGCAAATCAATTACAAGATGTAGAGAAAAAATATATCCCAGAAAACCAATATGTGAAAAACTATTTTTGCGTGAAATGTGGGGAGGGTTTTTCAACCCTATATTTACTAAAAAATCACGAACAATTTACTACATCCCATAACACTCAGATGTTGGTCTGCTCAGATTGCGGAAAGGTTTTTATCGACTACACCATGTTGTTTGCACATTTTTACAGCCATAGTAGTGGTCCAAACACTTTCCTTAAATGTAAGGCTTGTCCATTTGAAGTTAAAAAAATTTATGACTATATTAATCATATGAGAACTGATCACCAAAATCAAGAGATTAAATTTACTTGTGTATATTGTAATGCTCATTTTTCAACGGCAAGTCAGTATTTACAACACATTATAATTCATGATTTTGTATTGGTCCAAACATCTCCAAGTGTAATCGAAAAATTTTCCGTTCAAATTTGTCAATTTTGCCCACAGACTTTTTTGCTAAATAGGGCATTACGTAAACATCTTCACGATAACCATCTTAATTTTACTGGACTTATAAAATGTCATATATGCGGTGAAGAAGAAAAATTTATTTTATTTCGAAGTCATCTTGTTCATAATCATAAACAAGAATATCAAAACGATACCAATAATAAAATTGACTGCGGCAATGTGACTCCGAGTCTCATCGATCATACTAGATTCCATACACATTATACCTGTAAGTGTGGTAAGAGCTTTAAACTTTTAAATAGATTAAAGAGACACGCATCCATTCACTCTGAAACACAGTTGACCAAGAACTCCATGTCACAAATTATAATAAATCAAAGTATTGTAAAAGCAACCAATTTAAATGCCGCCCATTGTAGAAAAAAGTGTGAATCTCCGGCAATAGGACAAAAACCACAAAATTCAACACCTTTCAATAATACTTTTGAATGTCTATACTGTGGAAAAATAGTAAAATCGTATACGTATTTTAAAGATCACATTAGGTGTCATGAATCGAAGCAACTGTCTCAGAATATAGTTGAATATGCAAGTGAGCAACCTGTCAATGATTTTCAGTGCTGGGAGTGTGGAAAAAAGTTTAAATCTTTGCCGTCATTAAGCAATCATATTAACGATAGACATGAATTTAAAAAATTATCTGAAACTAACGTTAAATATGCAGAAAAAGAGTCTAGCCAACCTGTCAATGATTTTCAGTGCTTGGAGTGTGGAAAAAAGTTTAAATCTTTGCCGTCATTAGGCAATCATATTGATGATAGACATGGATTTAAAAAATTATTTGAAACTAACGGTAAATATGCAGAAGAAGAGTCTAGCCAACTATATCAAAACAAAAAATGTAAAAATTTTGAATGCCTAAAATGTAATAAAAAATTTACATTATTAAAGTCATTGAATGATCATATTAACAGTCATAAAGTCAAACGACAAGATGAAAATATACAAAATATCGCAGGTGAACAAGGGAAACTTAACCAAAACGATAAAATACAAACAATTTGCAAAGTTTGTGGAAAAGCATTTCAGTCTTTGTTGGCTTTAAATGATCACATTAAAAATCATGAATTTAAACGTATGTTCCAAAATAAAAAAGAACATGAACATGAAGAAGTAAATAAAACCCATTTTAAATGTTTTAAATGTGGTAATCCATTTGTATCTTTAACATCATTTCAAAGCCACATGAAAAAACATGATTCAAATAATGCCTAAGTCTTAGACAGTACTCATTGGGTAAAACAATAAAGGACGAAACAAATCATAAAAAGAAATCCAGCATTTCAAATTTCACCTGAGAGAACTTGAGAATATTTATTCACACTTCAAGAAAATTGATGTTTTTAGTTTCAAATTTACTAGCATTTTTAAACCTATTTATAAATGCTAGCCTAATTTCTATAGCTTTTATAATAGTTTGCTTTTGGGTTTAATCCCATTTAAATTCAACTGAGCTTTCAGAACTGCTTTATTTTCTTCTATGCGTTAGTTTATAAACTACTTTGTTAATTATGTTATTGTTTTACAGAATAATAACCCATTTCAAATGAATATTGATAAGTAGTGTTGTATGTAAAACACATTGTACCACAATAATAAACATATTTACCGCAATATTGTATTTTTAATTACTCCTGTTCTCCATTTATTTTTTCGTGAAATTTTATCAAATTACTCAAGTTAGTTAGTTACTGCATTTTTTTGATACATAGGTATTATTAATACGTTATATATTAACCAAATAAAAATTTTAGGCCAGATGTTGTGCGTACCATACGAAGCAATGACAATAAAGCTGATAATCAAGCTAATAAAGACAGTCACAAAAATGACGAATCTGATGATAATTTTATATCAAGCTATGAACTTGAAATGCTAAATACCTCAAGTATTAAAAAATCTTTCGAAAGTAATAATAAAAGCAGTAATGTTAAGCAAAGAAAAGAAATTCAATCCAAAACATCTAGTGACATCAATGACGAGGTTCAAATCGATTCTATTAAAAAAGCTACACCTCATTCCCAAAAAATCGTTTTAAATTTAAAGACCAATACAGCTAGTAAAGTGTCTGGTAATCAAAACAGTGAGAATCAAGAAGAAGGTGATGTTATCTTTATGTCAAGCTATGAGATTGAAATGCTACAGTCATCCACTACTAAAAAATCTCAGGTGTGCGAGGGTGGTAATAAAAACAGTAACGTTAAGCAAGGAAAAGAACTTCAACCCAATAAAGCTAATGACAAAAACGATGTTCCAAAAGCTTTTGGTGAAACTGTGGTACCTGACCAGAAAAACGATGTTCTAAATATTACGACGAATAAAGATAACAAGAAAATTCTGACTCAACTTTATTGCAATAAATGTGGAGCATTATTTAGTGACTTTAAGCAGCTACTTGGCCATATTTTTAATCCTCCAGAAGAGGAGCATGTTTTTCGATGTGCTAAATGTGAATGTAAAGTTGGTAACACACTAGTTGAACTTGTTCAGCATGTTAAAGATTTTTGCGGTGTTTCGGCAGCAATGCAGTGCGAAAAAGCTATGGCTTCGCAGTCAGACCAAAAGAGATATTTTTGCGAAATCTGTGGTTCTGGACACTCTGTTTTAACTGATCTAGTTACCCACTCTAAAAAACACTCCGATATTCAATTAAATTGCGGCATATGCGATTTTAAACCGAAACACTTTACAGGACTTATGAATCACTCTAAGAGTCATACAGTATGGTTTAATGTAGAGTTAAAGTGCACGTTATGCTCCTTGCGTTTCTACTCATCAACTCCTTATACACAACATTATTATTTAGTTCATTCGCAACTCCTGAATATACCCTACGCATGTTCCTTATGTCCTAGAGTGATTATAGATGATGAGGAACAATTTGTGAGTCATGTTCAAAGCCATTGTGAAGTTTCCAAGAAATATAATCCGGCCGGTCGACCTCAATCATCTGATGTGGCCAAATTTACATGCGAACATTGTGCCGAAATTTTTTCTACGATTGAAACTTGTATGTCGCACAGAGTTCATACTCACAATTTACAGGGCAAAATACTTCGTCAATGTCCTGAGTGTCTCCAAGAGATTGACATAGCCGAAATATCCCAACACTTGAAAAGAGATCATCAAAAACATAAGTTTATAGATTGGCACCAGCACATGCCAAAAGGTGGGCCAGTTATTACATCAAAGAAATCTGAAGAAGACCACAGTAACATTCATTTACATCCGAATGTATCAGTAAGTAAGAATATAACAGCAAATAAGCCCAAATCATCTATATCAATATCTCCAACTTCAAATAAATCTAAAGATATGTTACAGACTCAGAAATTAACTCTGTCAACATCTTCGAATAATAACGATTCGAAAAAAAGGTCAATTAAAGGGGAACACGTATCAAACACATCGAAATCATCATCGTCTATGATTTCCAATATTACTGAATTATTGCCGACTTTAGATAAGTCTAAAAATGCCTCAAAGATTCAGAAAATATCTTTGTCGACATCCCCAAGTGCTAAAGACCCGGCGGAAAAGCCACTTAAAGAGAAAGATGTGTCAAACATATCAAAAACATCTTTTCCAGTAATTTCAAAAAGTAATGATTCATTATCGACTTTAAATAAGTCTGAAGATACGTCAAAAACTCACAAGTCATCTTTATTAACATCTCTAGGTACTAAAGACCCAAAAGCAAAGCCAATAAAAGAAAAAGATGCGTCAAACACATTTTCAATGATCTCCAATAGTAAGGATTCATTATCAACGTCAAATAAAGCTAAAGATAAGTCAAAGATTCAGAAACCATATTTATCACCATCCCCAAATACTAATGTTCCGGCTGCAAAGTCAATAAAAGAGAAAGATGTGTCAAACACTTCACAAACATCTTCGCCAACAACTTTTAAAAATTCCATATCTACTTTAAATAAGTCCAAAGATACACCAAAAACTCAAAAACCATCTTTGTTAACATCCCCAAGTACTATAAACTTGGCAGTAAAACCAATAAATAAGAAAAATGTGTCAACCCCATCGCAAACATCTTCGTCGATGATTTCAAAGACTAAAGATATAGTAATAACTTCAAATAATTCTAAAGATGATATGTCCAAGACTCAGATACCATCTTTGTCAAACACTAATGACCCGTCTGCAAAACCAATGCAAGGTACAGATGTTTCAAATAGGTCGCACGCATTCTCATCAATGATTTCGCCTAGTAAAGGCTTAGCTACAGCTTTACAAACGTCGAACAAAAAGTTAAATACTGAAAATCCGTTTTTGTCTACAGCTTCGAACGCTAAAAGTTCATCAACGGAGCCAGTAAAAAAGAAGGACCCAATAAAGACTCCGCAAGAATGTTTGCCTTTTCAGCAACGCTCCCCCAAATTTTATAATCCGGGAGCAAATTTACCAAAGGCTACAGCGTTGTCAAGTGTTCAGCCATTTTTTTCGACATCTCTTTCCTTGTCCTTAAGTAAATTTCAATCCAACATAAAGTGTAATGAATGTAATAGAACTTTTATGTCAGTACAAACATTACGAGAACATACTAAAATACACTACAACGAATTGAAGAAAAATGATATTCATTCGCTAACACCTTTAGAAAAGGTGCCGTTGGGTTATCAAAAACCTTTCCTTTCAATCCAATCGTTGCAATCTTCTACAGCTAGGGCAGCGCCATTTGAGCAAAGCAATACTAGATCATTTCCTAGTAATATGTCTCAACTTACTCGCCGATCATTGCCACTAAATAAAATGGAAATGCAAATAAATCCAAACCCTTTCATATCTGAAAAAGGTTTACAATTATCTCAAAGAGAGAAAACTGTGGAGGGTTTTAAGAATCAAGAGAGCAAATCTTTAGAATATGCTTACAAGGAATCAGAAATCTATTTCCCGAGAAGACAAGCAACACAAGATCAAATAGACTATCATGGTAGTTCGATAACACCTAGTCGACGATCGCCACCACATATTTTTACGCGAAGACGTTCACCATCGCCTCATAGGTTTCAACAGTTACCTAGGCGTCAATATTCGCCATCACCACCCAGACGTCATCATTCGCCGTTACCACCCAGACTTGAACATTTCGCTCCGTCTCGAACAGAAGAATATTGGTCGGAAAATATTTATAAGCCCCCTTCTTCAACTAGAGACAGATCTCGATCCAGAGATTTTAAACTTCAAATTGCTGACGTCGAGCCTCAAACTGATCATTTTCAATCTCATACCACCAATTTTGAACCGCGAAGATCGAGGCAAACAGAGTATCAGCTTCAAAATTACGATTTTCAAGAACATAGATCACGATCAAGAGAGTTAAGCTATTCTCCAGAATATTTAAATGAAAATCTATCCAGGGATTATTATGAAAATCAATACGCCTCAGTTTCTCCGAAAATTCACCGATCAAGATCACCACAATTTCATCCCTCAACGAACGAATTTGGAGGACATAGATCCAGATCAAGAGAGTTTCAACAGGAATATTACGATCCTGCAGATCATTCTAAGACAGAGCGTTCACCGGTTCCTACAAGTGCACGCTTATCTAGGTCAATGGAATATCGACATCAAAGATCTCGTAGTCCTAGACAGGAAGAACTAGCTTTTTCGCCTGGTGATACGAATCTCTTTGAACGTCGGGACTACAGGCACTATTAGTATAGCGTCTTATAAATAGAAAATGGGAAATTTTGTAGGTCCGCTACAGCCGGGCCATTAAAATACTTATACTTCAAATAGAATGTGCTATTTTTCTTTAAATGTTAAGATTTAGAATATTCCTTTAAAAATGTCTGTTTGTTAGTCGAACTGAATAATTTGGTTTTACTATATCACTAGCTGAAGGTTATTTGGACTATTTCGCTTCTTTAGCTTAATATAATGTAACCCGTTTCTTTACTTTAACTAACCAAAGTTTGCTTATCCATAAAACTACTCATATGGATATGGGACGAAAAATTACATCATATTTTTCTTGTCCAATATTCAATTCACCTTAAAAAAAATGTTATTCGACAAATAAAACGTTTTTTGGATAAAAGATTTTTAAGTAAGTTATATTTATTAAAATATTTTTAGTTGCGTATTTTAGTAAGAGCATAAGCAAGTAGTTGTAAGATTATTTCAATGTATTTAAGATCAATATAGGAAATCTAAAATGGTGTGAATCATGTTTATAAATAATTTAAACTTCTAGGATGTAACGGAATTGCATTATAATCATAATTAGTATAGTATATTTCTAAACGTCAAGATAGCAAGCTAGTCAGCTGTGTGGTGGATGTTAGATAGAACAAATCTCAAATAAAGTTTTATTAAACCATTGTTTTTGTTTTATTTGATATTGCAACAAATGAGTAGAGGTTGTTACATAGTTATATATTTCTCATCATTGTTACATTAAATTGATAATCCAGAAGGATATTGCAGCCAACCTACCTTATCTAACTCTGTCTTACTTTCTCTACTGAATATGATGATCAGCAAGCCAGGCGTTGTAAACTCAATGAAGAGATGAAAATATGGTAATGTCTGATAATTGATGCTTAAAACTTTAACTATAATGTTATATAATATACAGAAGGAAATTGAAAATGTTGCTGTGTTGCCAATGGCATCATTACTGCACTTGGCTCTTATAGAGGCTTAGCGTCGCGACCTCTCACTTTAGTTCTTTTAAAGGAAGTCTATTCCATTGAACAGGAAGAAAAAATAATAACTATTTTATGTTTCACAAATTTGATCAGTTTCCTGACACGTGTTTCGGCCCTTGCGGGCCATTGTCAAAGGAGTACAAGAAGATACTAAATTCTACGTGACATTACAAAGGTATTTATAACATATAAGTCTTCTCGTTTCTTCCTCAAAAATTTTTATTTTATAGAACAGGTTTCTATAAGCAAATTTTTACTTTTCTGTAAACTTCAAAATTATTGTATATTGTTTTTTGTGCATATACATATATTTTTTATTTTCAATAAAACTCTGGCTGTGGTTTTGGCATGAATATGGTAGTGGTATGATTTGGTAAATAAAACCCAGTGAATCCTAAAAACTTGTGTAAAGTTTAAGTACATTTTAAAAGATAGTAGCGATGGAAATAACATCTATCTTGGATATATGTCAGGCAAGTAGATTCTAATATTTTAGGTATTTCTGCATTCAGCTCAAAAGTGTGTTGTAAATTAGGAAAACGATCTAAATATGATTTTTATTGTGTTGGTTATTATGTTAAGCACCTCTATAACACTAACTGATCCCATATTAGTAACAATAGCATTATATTGTAAGGTCATTGGGTAAATGATGAACCAAAATTTTAAATAAAATTTCATAATTTTAACCTGTTAACTTTTTTGTAGAGGTATCTGCCAGGCCGTTAAAAATATAAATTTCCTTAACGGCGATAAAGATAACGATGTAGCAGCTAGAATAAATGCTAAAAATGAGGATTCTAAATCGTTAAAACCATCGAATAATCAAGAGACTACAGAAAACAATGCACATCAGAATAAAAAAATGCTGTTGCCTATTTGGTCACAGGGCAAAAAGATCCCAAACATAAACATCAATGTGAAACAACTTTATTGTAATAGATGTGGTATTGTGTTTGATTCTTTTGAAAAACTGAAACATCACCTTAATTCTCTCGATAAAGACCACTGTTTTCAATGTGCTAAATGCAAGCAAAAAGTAGGAAATAATATTTTCGAAGTCATTAGTCACGTTGAAAAGTTTTGTGAAAAATCCGTGGTAAAACAGAGTGAACAATTAAATGATCCAAAATATTTAGACGACCAAAACTACTATTGCGAAATTTGCGGTAACAAGTACTCAAATTTAATTGATTTACTTAACCACCAGGCCTTTCATAATAATACTCGTATATCTTGCCCCATGTGTTCTTACAAAGCTTGTAGTTTAAAAGATATAACTGACCATTTTATAATTCATGAAATCGATCTTAAAGAAGATTTAAGTTGCTGTATTTGCCTATTGCGTTTTAACGCCCTAATACCTTATAAACTTCATTATTATATGGTGCATTCAGAACTCAAGGTGCCTTTTAAATGCTATGTGTGCCACGAAGTGTTTAATAATGAAGAATTATTTGCAACTCATCTAAAGCATCATTTCGGCAATGGAACAACTATTTATACTAAGCGAAAAAGAGAAGTGAATAACTTAATTTGTGAAATTTGTTCGAGAGTTTTTGTTAATACAATTGCTTGCTCAATCCATAGAATGTATTCACATGACCTGACTGATGAAAGCCAATGTCAGTGTCCATTGTGTCCAACAAAAACCTGTGTTGGTGAAATTATTTCTCATATAAAGACACATACTATTGAAAAATCATTAATTCTGACCACTTCCAGAGACGAAAATAAAAGAAAAAGAGTTAGGAGTTTAAAATGCACAATCTGCAATGAAGTATGTAAATCACGGACTGGTCTTAAAAAACACAAAAAGCGTCACCTGAGTAAACCTTCTAATACTGTTGGAACTCCATTGGTAGATCGATCAATAGCTAAAGAAATATCTGTTAAAACCTTACCGTTTTTCTCGGAAAAGAAGGAGCTTGAACTGTTAAACGAAATTTCAAAAACTTCCGCAAGACCGACCACGGATAATAGTTTTGCAAGACTTAACTCTACAGGGACTAGTGTATCATCGAGAAAAGTTTTACGAACTCTTGACCCAACGTCTAGCCCAATAATAATAACAGGATATAATAAGACCAATGATTGTGTAAATATTGGCCCTGCGGGGGATAGAAATCCAACTGTTGATTTAACTGTCAATTCGATAATGACAACGGGCTGTATAGATAATAATTTTGTAGACATACGTCCTTGGATGGCTAGTGAATCAGTAAGTAAAGGTTTGGCAACTGCCGACCGAGCTTTTAGTTCGAAAACCAAGTCGCCTCGGAAACAATTAACATGTGTAGGCGGTGGTAAAGTATTTTTATCGGAACGGACCTTAAGAACTCATAAAAGAAATCATCATCTTAACAGTCCTAGTTGTAAAAAATTACCCATGGATATAACATTAGCGCCAGCGTTTAGTTGTGATGATTGTAAAGTGACGTTTGCTTCTTTTCAAGCTCTAAAAAGACATACTGTCATTCACTACGGAGAATGGAAGAAAAACTAGAATTACAGGCGAATGCAAAAGGGCTTATGCACCCGCAGAGCTGTCGCAATTAATCTTAAAAAGTTTTAAATTACTTTTTATACTTATAATTGAATTATTTGGGAGTAACTCAATTACCTTTATTCTAATTAAATTATTTTGGAGTAATTAAATTACTTTTAAGTAATTCAATTACCTCAGATTTCTTAAAACCAATTACAATTACTATTTTCAAAAAGTAATTTAATTACAGTAAGTAATTGAACACGATTTTTCAATTATTTTAATTCAATTACCGACAGCTCTGGCACCCGGAAGTAAAACTTTTACTAGTACAGTTGAAACGTATATCATTATGTATATTATAAAAGCTATAATATTATGCAATTATATTCCTAGGACTATAAAAACTTTCTTTGCGAGTTGTATCGGAAAGTAAAAGGGGAGATTAAAGTTATTTTTAAAATCTCTCCACTATAGAACCGTCGTTATTTGTCGCCTTAAGACTTGATTGGCCATTGTTAAAAATGATAAAGTTTGTAGCAATATGTTTTGACGACTTCTAGGATTAGCCGCTAGAGCTTTGGATATAAAGTACAATGAAACCAACAATAAAACCAAAAAAAAAACACTGTGCGAAAACAATTTATTATAAAATAACACTTGTAAGGCAACTGCAGATTGGGTTTTTTTACCGCTGTGTTAATAAATATCTAGCTAAAATCCTATTTTTCTAATAATCTACCTACGTTTTTACATAACAGTAAATACCATAAGAGTTTGCGATATTTTTACTTTATTCTTTGCTTTATATTTTGTTCAGATCATAATTTACAAGTCAAAAACAAACAATGATGTCTGGCTACTTAACATCGTGTCGGTCTTTCCAGGCCAGACAATTTGTAAACCTTGTCTAAGTAAGCCCTATTTTGTATAATATTTATCCCTTACAAAAAGTGACGAAAAATTATCTATCTTTATTCATTTAATATATTTCTAAGATTATAATAATTTTAGGTCACGCCGCCAACTCGTTAACCAAATTATCATTTTGAGCGATGATGAAGACCAGAAATCTACATTTCAGAAAACTGAAGCCAGGAAATCAGCTACAAATAATGAGAGTGGCGATATTGTTATTATAACTACAGAAGATGAAAAGGAAATTGTAAATCCAACAGATAAAGAAAGTAAATTTGTTACACAAATGAGTATGTATTGCAATCATTGTGGTAAATTATTTGCTAATTTAGAGCAACTGCATACTCATATTTTTAAACCGCCAATAAAAAATCATATTTTCAAATGTGAAACATGCTATATTGAGGTCGGACATGCCTTGCCGCAGCTTGAGGAACACATCAGGTTTGATTGCGACAAAAATAATGATCATAAACGTGCTGATAATGAAGAATTTAAATATTATTGTGAACGATGTGGAAAGGCGTTAAAGGTGTTAGCCGAACTTCATGAGCACTATAAGATCCATGAAATGGAAAAACTGGCTTGTAATATATGCTCAAAAACATCTTGGTCGTTTGACGGAGCTTTGATGCACTTCAAGAAACATACCGTTGACAAAAATGTTAAGTTGGAATGCAAACATTGCAAATTAACTTTTTCTTCTATTTTGTCCTATAAGTTGCACTGTACCCTTGTTCATGGAACTTTTTCAGATCTAACATATACATGCATCCTGTGTTGTAAAATGTTCAACAATGATAGAGAATTTCGGTGGCATGTTCAAGGTCATTCAATAATTGATACTAATGTAAGTGCAACTCGTTTCACTTGCGAAGTATGTGCCGAAATATTTAATACTTCCCGAGCATGTAAGAAACATCAATACACATGCCACGATATGGAGTCTTTAAGAAATGCAATGGTAGGATGTATAATTTGTAATGAGTTCCAGGTAGCTTCTAATATGTTGAATCACGTGGCAAATCACAAGAAAACAAAAGCCAATATTAAGCAAATTAGATTAAACTCTCCAACGGAACTTCATCAAGCCAATAAGAAGGCCCCAGCAGTACTTAATTTTATTCCACCATTGCAACAGGTGGATGAAATTAACCCGGAGGAAAGGTTAGTATTAAATTTTATCCCGCCTTCATGTACGTCTCAGTTAAATACACAGGACTCATTGGGACCATATTCTGTTCCCCCGCCGAAGCTATTTGCTCAAACAAATCGCGAATCGCCTTCCCAAGTAAATGCGGGAAAGCCATTAGGACCATTTCCTGTTCCTCCGCCTACCCGCAAGACAAATACAAACACGTCATCGGCACTAAAGTTTATTCCACCCTCGGAATTATCGTCCAAATTAAACACAGAACCATCGACCCAAGTTAATGCAACTATTCCTATGGCATCTTTTACTGTTCCACCACCAAGACTAACTGTCCCATTGGCACCTAGCTCTATTCCTTCATTGAAACAAAATATTCAGGCTAACACAACGGACCCATTTGTAACAAAGCCATTGGGACCGTTTCCTGTTCCTCCACCTAACCGCGAAACAAATACAAACACGTCATCGGCACTAAAGTTTATTCCACCCTCGGAAATATCGTCCAAATTAAACACAGGACCATCGACCCAAGTTAATGCAACTATCCCTACGGCACCTTTTACTGTTCGACCGCCAAGACTAATTGTCCCATTGGTACCTAGCTCTATTCCTTCATTGAAACAAAATATTCAGGCTAACACAACGGACCCATTTGTAACAAAACCGAGTACTGTTTTACAATTGCGACCGGGTGCCCAATTAAGTACGAAAGCTTCCTTAGTACCAATTCCTCTTTCACCAAAGGAATCGCTTTCCCAATCAGTTACACAAAGGCAGTTACAAACATCTTCTGCCTCTCTATCATTGGGAATATTTGACAAAGTAAAATGTCACATTTGTGACCGAGGCTTTATGACGATGCGGACCTTGGAGGAACATATGAAAGGCCATACCGAAGATGTTTTGCCATTGCCTATGCAAGCTAATAGTTCCTTAAATAAGGATTCTGACAATTGTGTGATGGATTTAAAACAGAATGACGAGAACATCTCTAAAACTCAAATTTCAACTGCTCGTGACAAACAGTCACGATGGTCCACATCATTAACGCAATCAACTCATTCAGACCCTCCACAATCGTCAAACACCTCTGAAGTATATAATGCAAATACGATCTTGTCACCATTTTTCAATGCGCATCCCTGGCTAACTCCGGGTTACGACTCCAATAGAGATAAACCATCAGCCTCAAAGTCACCACATGTGAAAAAAGATTTTGATACTAAAGAAACATCACTACCTTTCACCACAGAAAAAAAAAGAGAAGAAAAAGGTACTGAGGGTACTCCTGAAAGGGGAAATCTTGATACTCGCCAACAAAATCGCTTCTTATCCCGTACAGATAAGCAGCAGCCCTGTGCAAATAAACAAATACCGCTGCCAGCATTCCTAAGTAGTAACACTTTGGAAGTACGTGCCTCTCCCAAGAGACCCTCTGCGTTTTCCTTTTCTGAAAACATCTGGATTACGAGTGATCATGTACAATCAGCCTCACAAAGTTCCAACATTCCTTCGTTAATAAATCGTTCGCCAAATTTTTCATCTGGTAGAACCAGTCAAGCAACTAAGTTACATTTATCTGATAATATCTGGAGTACGAATAATTGTGTACAATCAGCCTCACGAAGTTCCAACATTCCTTCGTCAATAAATCGTTCGCCAAATTTTTCATCCGGTAGAACTAGTCAATCAACTGAGAGGCTGTCTGCAGATAGTTCACCACATTCAAGAATTGAAGAAGCGCGTAAAAAGCTAAAACATGTTTCACAAAATTCCTCTGAAGTTTTACAAGACTCTACAATGGTACCTCGATTTTTACCTGGAAGACAAAATATATCTAAAGACTTAGATCGCTCCCAAACTTCAAATAATAAATCCAGTATAAATACTTTTGAAAACACTTCGATGTTACTACAACAACGCCCACCATCGGTACTGCTTAGAGAAGACCAAGGTATTAGGAACATACCGCCTACCTTTGAATCAGCTCGCGAAAGCCGTTCCATTACTTTAGGAGGCGGATTAATTTTTGAACCACCCCCTCAGATTACTGGATCTTTAAACGATACTCTTGTCATGAGTCGTCATTTAGGCCAAGGCTCTAGGTTGGGTTCTGTTTTGCCTAATCCACCGCTTTTTGTACGGAGACAAAATATTCCTACAAGCCAAGGCCCAAGACGTCAAACCTTTGGTACTTCAGATACAAGTCAGGTTCCACGACAAAGACAGTAAATCTGTTGGGTATTATTGGTTCTTATGTATCATATTACATTTGACCCTATGTGTGTTTTAAATGCAAACGTAGTTCTTTTTTCTAATTTGTAATGTATTTGGTTAATAAAGTCGTGCGTCATCCATATGACATGTTTTGCTGTTTAGATTTAATTAGTCCATCTTGTTCTGTAGTATTTATTAAAAATTGTTAGCATGCACTTAAATGTACTTTCAATATAATTTCTATAACAGTATATTATTTTAGGCCTGAAAGCCAAACCGTAGATGATGTGATTGTCCTAAGCGATGATGATGATGATGACGATAATGATAATGCAGGTTCAAGAAGTGATAGTTATGAAAGAAGTGATGATGAAGGAAGTGAAGATGACATTATTCAAGTTGATGTTGATGATGGAGGAAAAAGTATAACGGAAATTAAAGCAGCGGAAGACAATGAAAAGAATTACAAGGGAAAAAAACTAATTAAGCAATTATACTGCAATAAGTGTGGTGACTTGTTTAGCGACTTTGTACTACTGCATCGTCATATTTTTACCAAAAATCATATTTTCAATTGTGAGAAATGCCATAAGAAAGTTGGAAATACTATTACACAACTTAGAGAACACTTTAAAGCTGATTGTAATGAAAATTGTATTAAAATTGCTGAAAAAGACGACTTTAATGCAAAGCCAGATATGAATGAGCTTAAATATTACTGTGAACGTTGTGGCCAAGGTTTCTGTGCATTTGCCAAGCTCAGTGAACACTACAAGATCCATGTAAATGAACTGATATGTTGTCCTTTATGTCCCATCAGATGTGCGACTTTTGATGGAATATTATCCCATTTTAAAAGTCACACTGTCATTAATAACTTGGATTTAACTTGTAAAGTTTGTGATTTACATTTTTATGCTATTCATCCATATCGTATGCACTGCATTCTTACCCATTCACTATTTGTTAACATTCCTTACAATTGTATTTTATGCACTCAGATTTTTAAAGATCATAAAGAGTTTCTCTGGCATGTTCAAAGTCATACAAAGCTCGTCGTGAAAAGCAAAACGAACCCTCATCGACCTGATAAAAATGTTACTAACATGACCTGTGAGATATGTGCTCAAATATTTGAAGATGCTGAGTCTTGTAAAGAACATAAGGATGTATGTCACGATATTAATACTTTACGACAAGCAGAGGAACCATGTTCCGTTTGTTCAAAGAATTTTAATATAATGGAAATGTCTAATCACTTGGCACAACATGAAATAGAGGAAATGGAATTATCTGGAAACTTGCAGCAAAAAGAAAATGAACCAGATGCAACGCAATCGCATCAAGATGGGCAACAAAGCAAGAAGAAGAGTCAAGCAAAAGTTAAATGCTATACTTGTAAAGAAATGGTATTGCTGGCTACAATTGAACAACATAGAGAATCGCACAAATTTAAATGTAACATCTGCCCTAGATCCTTTAACACCAACCAGGGTTTAAATCAACATCTGATAAGCCATAATAGTGATGAAGCAAATCAACCATTTGAAGAACCAAATGGCGGTAGATCATCCTTACTATTTGACCAACCAACATGTAATAATTGTGGCCGAAGCTTCTTGTCAGTATATGCCCTTAGAGAGCATAGTAAGATGCACCGTATGGATGAGAGAGCAAGTATGTCCACATGGTCCTTACCTTCTTTTGAGGCTTCGCGTAGTATGTTTCCTGTGGGACAATCTTCGAACTACTTAAGTAGAGATTCACAGTTCGATCAACAAGATTCCTTTGGCAGTACTACGCACAGACCAGGAGGTCCCTTTAGTAAAAGACAATTTCCTCCTGTGAGAGGTAATATAAACCCCTTTGTGGAAAGAAACGTCCATGGCCGAGGTGGAGGCCTGCAGGGTACTCTAGGAGGATTTAACTCTGAGCCACTAGATTCATTTCAAACAAGTAATTCGACAGCAGACAGTTTCCCGGGCAGATATAACGATCAGAATATGGTTAGAAATCCGTTTTCGGGAAATTCCCCGGTGCCACTGATGTCCCAGGAACCCACTTTTTCAGAACACCGAGCTGGAGATTTTGGTTATTCTTCCGGTAGAGGTAAATTTGAAAACAAATCGTTTAGGCGATGAAGCCTAGTGAAACGCTAGCAAAGTAATTTAAAGAAACATTTGTTGATTAATGATTTAGTTTTATATTTTTAATAGTTTTAGGCTAGTTCGCAAGTTCTCTCTTAGAGTTATTGTTTAGTTTATGTATTTTAGTGTTTGAATTGATAACTACTAAATTTTGTGGAAGGTATATGGTATCTTGGTTGAATATTTCATGAGGAACGTACCATGGTTTGGTATTTATTTTATACTTAAGGCATAGCGATGTACATGTTAATATTACACTTATTTTGTGAACGTTGTGTATTTTTTGTGTTTAGGCAAAATCGGAAAAAAGGTTATATGCTATGCTCAAATATATGCTGTATGTTCATATTGATTAAAAAATATGTATAAATATTACCTACACGTTTCTCGACATTTCAGCTACTATTTGTATTTGTTGTTTTGGCACTAATAAAGAAAAATAGACAATTCGTTTGACTTTTGTTTTAAATTTAAATACATTAACCACCAAATAACAAACCGCTACCAGCAAAAAATGCTGAAACAGAGAAACTTTCGCTTGAAGTCAGTTCTGTATAATATACTGAATCCAAAATATTGTTGTACTGTTTTTTGAAAACTTTTTATTTATGAAAATAATATTAAATTTGTCAGTTTTAAAACAGATAAATGTTTCTCGCTCTCCTATTTAAGCTGTGTGAAAATTCAATTATTTTCATTAAATAAACCTAATCTCTTAACCATTCCTCGTATACGAACAAACCCGAACAAACCTTTGGACGAATTTAATGATTACATTTTTGGTACATGCAGAACGTTTTCCTCGCAAAAAATATTTATTTCGTGATTAAAAATAATAATTTCTTTGCTATCTTATTATCTGTTTTTTATTATATAAAGATTAATAACTGTATTCTTTACTTTTAGGGCAAAATTCAAAAGAGTATCAGAAAGTTATTCTTGTAGTGAGAATGTTTCCAATAGTAAAGTAGAAGAAATGGATTTGGTTGATGATGAGAATGAGGAAAGTGATATTTCTAATAACCGTAATGATGATAGTAGCGAGGAAAGAAATGCCGATGAAAATATTTTGGACATTCTTTTGATCGATGATGATAATTTGCAAGATACTATACCTAATAACGACGATATAAAAATTCCTTGTGTCCAGTGTGATACGGTATTTTCAATTGACGACTTTCCTTCCCATCAAGCTACACATAAAAAAATAAACCAACTATCTAAAAAAGAAACTAACACTACTTATCAAGAAATTGCGAAAAAATATATTAAAATTCCTTGTATTGAATGTGATGGAGTATTTTCCATGGATCAATTTCCAGCCCATCAAGCTACCCACCGACAAGAAAAACAAGAACAAAAACAAAATACTAATATCCAAATCGCTCAAACTAATATAAAAATTCCTTGTTTTAAATGTAATATGGTATTCTCTATGGCGGAATTTCCCATTCATCAAGCTGCTCACCAACAAGGTATACCTGAACAGAATCCAGACACAGACATTAAATGTACTGAATGTAGTATGACTTTTAATACTGTTGAAAACCTAATTAACCATATGAAAGTCCTGCATTTTTCAATGTGGGGAACTTGGAGTCAGTTTTACAATTGGAATCAAATGGATCAATATGGGTATCCTTACATGCAAACTGTAACAGATGGACAGTCAAGTAATGATGTGTATTTAGGTTCGAGTTATAGTGAACAATCATTTCCACTTTCATCTCAGAGGCGTTGGGCATCCCACAAGAGTGAACATAATCATGTTCGTGGCCACGGTTATGAACATTCCCGGGGTCATGGACGTGGTCATGAACATTCCCGGGGTCATGGACGTGGTCATGAACATTCCCGGGGTCATGGACGTGATCATGAACATTCCCGGGGTCATGGACGTGGTCATGAACATCCCCGGGGTCGTGGACGTGGTCACCGTCATGGCCATGGTCATGGACGACGATTTCACCTACGGCATCGATCGCCATCCACGCCAAGACGTCCTTCACTATCACATGATAGAGGAAGATTTCATCATCATAGACGCTCACCAAAAAGATTTAGAGAACTTCATGGAAGAGATTCACCGCCTCTAACCTTAGCGGAGCTAGCAATCAGAAATGAGAAGTTCCAAACGGATAGTAGTAGTACTGTAGGGCATCGGTTTGGGCGTTCAAGTTTTCATGGGAGTCATAGATCGCGATCGCCTTCTCCAGAGGGTGTAGATTGGGAATTTAGTCATAGATCGCGGTCAAGTTCTCCAATCATAATAGATTTGGAAGAAGATAGAGGGTTCGCTTCGGTTAATGATGAAGCAAATAATCCCAGTTTTCCTGGACCTAATGAAGAATGGGTTGTGGCCGACTCTTGGAACTCTTAAAACAAAACAACCAAGTCATTTTATAACATGAAAGGGTCAGAGCCAAATGGTCCAATTAAAAAAAAACCTAACCTTCGAGATATCTAAATATAAATTGCTTTTGTAAATAATAATTTTTTCAGTATTCTGTCCATTTCGTTTCACCCAAGAAATTTTAATTAAATTCGAGCTGCCAGTTTCAGATGTTCTATTTTTAAATCATCATACCCAGAATTCAGAATCGATTCAACTAAGGCAATTAATCTCAAATCTAGTAGGCAGTTAAATACATTTCTTAGGATGTCAACAATAGACATTAGCTTGTCGGACTTCGATTGTCTTTATTTTGCTACTTAACACAACGGTTCGGTTACAGATACTAACTAACCGAAACGTTCTGTTAAATAACAAAATAAAGACATTAGCTTGCTAGGTTCAAGTATGTAGTTTTAACAGGGAACTTGACAAAAATTTTAAATGGTGAAAAAATTCTATAAATCATAAGTATATATTGTCATAAAACATATGGCAGCAAAAAACACAACATATTTTGTCCCAAAAGACCGCTAGAAAGATTTAAAACTGCCCCAAAATTCAAATTATCCCAAGCGGGTAAAAACGGGTCGTGACGTCACGAAGTATCATTTGTCATGATGACATCCACGCGTCAAGCGACACAACAATAAGACACGGCAATCCAAATGCAAACACGGTAGCTCGGCCACCGGTCAGGATGACGGATGACGGAAAAGTCATACTTCGTGACGTCATCGGGCTTGGCGCGCTTAAGAGATCGTTTGAAAAGCTTTCGACACGCGCGAAACTTTAAAGAATTTTTACCAAGTTATTACTGATTTTTAAGGAGTAATAATTGGGGAATACCTTTTTCAGGCCTAACTAAATCATATTATTGAAAAAAAAAGATTGGAAAGTTCCCTATTACTACAATTAACTCATTTGGTCAAAAATTATATTTGAACCCTTGGCTTTCGACCACATCATACAAATTTATTTTTTAAACGTAATATTAGATTATATTACCTTCCCAATGTATATATCAAAAAACTAAATTTATGTAATAAAAATTAAATGTGAGAATATAAAAAATACTTCTATAACCACATTCTTAATCTTTTTGAAATGGCCAATGTAATAAACTATTTTTGATTAATTTTTCCCGGGACATATGTATTTAAACATAAAGTACCGGGTGTACAACTGAAAAGGGCTCCGGATGTATCTTGGATACCGCTTCCGAAAAAAAAATTATTACAAGAGTAACTAAGAAAAACTGGTGGAAATTATTATTATATTTCTAGGTTGGCCGCTAGTGGACCAATCAAAAGGCGGGATTTTCTTAATAAATAAGAATACTATTTGTGGACACCGCAAATCATTATCTTATTTGAAAAAAGAGATGGAAAATATAATATACCGGGTGTTTCTCGAAAGACGTTCACCCCTATAACTTTTCTGTATTTATCGATAATAAAATGAAATTTTGAGATTATGCATAAGAGATGAGTCTGCATCTATTGGCATAATTTTTAATTGGTTAGCACTTCCAGTTTGACCGGAAGTGGCCTTGACTTTGGTATTTTAAATGGGACATCTTGTATATTTTTACTTATTGGGATTCAGCATAACATTCTGAGTAAAATGATACCTCACTTGTCATTTTTTGAAGTGTTTATGTTTATTTTTTATTTTTAATCTGCTAAAGTGCTACAAATTAATTAAATCTGTTAATTTATAGTCATGTAGTATATGAAAATTACTTTCGTTTACCCCATTTTTTCAAATGGAACGATGGTAGTTCACTAGGAGATTTAAAACGATCATTTTTTTTTTCAACAATTTGATACCATACCATACTATACTATGCTATTTTAAAATTGACACGAAAACATTTGCCTTAAACGAAAAAATTTGCCTTAAGTCCCAATCGCAAATTTAAAAGCGTTATGCATTATTACCAACCTGTCTTTTCTAAAGAAATTAATATAAAGGCGGCTTTGAAAAACAATGGAATGGTTTTGAATACCAATAATATGATTTTAAATTAAAATTGTAATGTCATTCGTTTATTTAACTTACATTGTACCTAAATCAGATACAATGGTTGGTTTTACTAGAAATGAACAAAATTAATATGCTCCTAATTTTTGGAGTGACCAGAAAAATTCTTCTAAAGCCGCAAGATTGTATGTATTGTATGTTTTATAAACTAATGACATTACAACTTTAAATTAAAGCCATATTGCTTTTCAGAACCATTCCATTGTTTTTCAAAGCCGCCTTTATATTTCTTTAGAAAAAAAAGGGCGGCAATAAAGCATAACGCTTTTAAATTTGCGATTGGGATTTAAGGCAAATTTTTCAGTGGCAATTTTAAAATACAATAGGAGTGTATGATATCAAATTGTTGGAAAGAAATGCTCGTTTTAAATATACTAGTAAACCACCATCGTTCCATTTGGAAAAATGGAGTAAACGTCAAGAAAACAAAATTTTAATTTTTAAACGCTTGTGAAACTTAGAAAGTCAATTTTTATGACATAATTTCAATTTTCATATACTACTTGACTATAAATTAACAGATTTAATTAATTTGTGGTATCTACTCTAGATTAAAAATAAAAAATAAACATAAAAATGTTATAACATGTCAAAAAATGACAAGTGAGGTGTAATTTCACTCATAATGTAATGCTGAACCCAAATAAGTAAAAATATACAAGATGTCCCATTTAATAGATCAAAGTCAAGGTCACTTCCGGTCAAACCGGAAGTGCTAACAAATTGAAAATTATGCCAACAAATGCAGACTCATCTCTTATGCATAATCTCAAAATTTCATTTTAATATCTATATAAATATAAAAAAGTTATAGGGGTGAACGTCTTTTGAGAAACACCCGGTAGAGATTAGCTCTATAGGAACAAACTGACGTTTTTATTTGCTATTTGTAGGCAAGAAGTTACAAATATCATACCATTGCAAGGCAGAGTTCAAATTTATCAAATTTTGATAAGCCAAACCAAAGTTAAACAGACCTAAACAGAGTTTTCTTTCTATGGGAATGCTAGCTTTCATAATCATTTACTATGAGGACTATAGATAGAGCTTACGCACTATAATTGCGCCCCTAGCGGCTAAAAACTGAATCACTGTTGTAATAAATGTTTTTTTTCCGCAAACCGTGCGGTAAAAAGGGTTTCCAAGATACAGCCTGCATCGTTTTTTAGTTGTACACATGGTACAATGCATTTAGAATTTATAGGCTGTAGCTTTCTAGTGATAAAATAAAAAGTACACATATAGAAAGGTTTTTTGTTTGAATTAAATAAATGTTTTACTCATAAGTAGATCCGTGTGGAGCCTTAATCTATACCCCAAAAACTAGATAATGCCTCATTGTTAAACATAATGGCAATGTGACCGTAAGAGTTGTAAAAGTAAGTGTTTATGACTATCATAATCCATAGTGACTACGTCTCTTTTGTTTATAATGTGAACCGATTTACCGCACTAATGCTATAGTGTTTTATTGCCTTACTTACCTATCTTAAACCACTGCGGTAATAGGTTGGTTGTTGCACCGTTGTGAATAAATAAATATTGGTAAAAAACTAATCCAAGGGCCCTTTAACAATATCTGGATAGGGCAACGCATGTTTAGCTACTATTAGGCAGACCTCAAATCGCCATGCAATCAAGGTATCGTGAAAAAACCACTTATTTCGAATCTGCAGATATGAAATGGAATACTCAAAATTAGTTACTTCTAGTTAGAATTCAATAACTTGGCAGACTAACTAGTGATGGCAAGGGTAAACTTACCCTTGGTTGCCTATATCCAGATATGTATTTTTCATAAATAATGTACATAAGTAAATTAAAATATTTTTAGATTGACCGATGAATATGATGATATAAAAGCTGAAGCATTATTAGATGATATTGAAGAACATATGTTGGAACTAATATCAGATGACATAGAACAAAAAAGTGAACCAGAAGAAGGCGAATGCTCCAACGAGAGTACGGATGAAACTGTAGAGGAAGTGATTGAGCAAAATAAAAAAATCGAAATTGTTGAGGTCAAGGAAAAAGTAGAGGCAAAGATAGAAAACGTTAAACCTAAGAAAGGAAGAAAGAGAACCTTTAAACGTGATAATCGCTTAGATTTTGATAAAATAGATTTTAATCGTACTACTGGCAAGTATAACTGGGAGAAGGACAACAATGAATTAGGAGCTGACAAAAAAATCGTGGCATGGAAAGTCATACCCGCCATAAAAATTTATTGCAATCTGTGTGGTGAGGGTTTTTCCAAATACGAAAGTCTGGAGAAGCATATATTCAGTTTTTCTAAAAAAGAACACTGTTTTCTATGCAAGCTTTGCGGCAATTGTAATAATAATTTGTTGGTTAATATATACAACCACGCCCGAAACTGTAACAATTTTGCAGCATTTGATTTGGCAGAAAGGGAGTTTGCTAAAGCACACCCAGAGTACATTCAATATCATTGCGACTTTTGCAACAAAGGATTTGCGATATTACAAGAATTTTTAAAACATAAATCAAAGACCCATAGACAAGAATTCATACCTTGTCCCTTTTGTCCGTTTAGATCCAGCAATTGGAATTTATTATATATTCACATGCGACAACATGCTTTAATTGGTAATGTAGATCTTAAGTGTAACCTGTGCCAGTTACATTTCTATTATCCAATTACATATAAAACTCACATTCATACAATACATGATCAATCGGAGCAGCAAGACATTCTATATCAGTGTTGCTTATGTCCTGCAGTGTTTGTAAATGACATGCAGGAATTTATTGCACATGTACATAGGCATAACAATTATTTCCAATTAGGAGATGGGGAACGGCATAAGATAAGTATAAAAAATGGACGTCCCCTATTATTTTCGAGTAATGTACAATGCCCAACTTGTTCAATGGTTTTTCTTTCTGGAATACAACTTGGACAGCATGAGAGACGAGGACATTCTGATGCTAACGCTTTAATCATTCCAGATGTTAATAATACAATAAAAGGTAGAAAGAGAAAATTAAATTTAAGCAATAAAAGAAAGAATAACAAATCCAAGTGTAATATATGTGGATTGTTTATATCACAATTGCTTTTTTCTAAGCACCAAGCTGCCCACAAAGGAATGGAGGCCCTGCTTAAAAATAATAACCAAAGTGATTTAAGGTCTTTGGATAATAAAAAAAATGATAATCGGAGACTAGTTGTTTCTACAGACAGAGTTGAAGTTAACCAAAACGTAACCAAAGACTGCGTAATAATCAAGTGCAATAAATGCTCCATGATATTTAATACAATTCAAGATTTAGTTAACCACACAAGAAGACGTCTTTGTTCAGGTTTTCCCACATCTAACGTGTTCTCTGAACCACAAAGCTCAACTTTTGTACCTTCCGAAACAATACAGTTGCCTAACTGGGCAAATCCATTAAAGCCTCAAAACCAATCTCTAACAAATAATATTACATTAAGTGTACATGACCTACATACTGCTAATTTAAGGCCTGGTTCATTAAACAGCTGCGATTTACGGCCTCAAAACCAATCTTCGATGGCTTCTTTATCCATACAGTTACCAAACAACATTTTTCAACATTCTGAAATGTCAACAACTTCTGGAATACGTCCGATAACCATGGAATTACACAATCAGCTTATGCCAAGTATTCATAGACCAGAAAATTTATCTGTTAGGCCCTCAGCTAGACCTCATTCGTTTGGATCTCCCAGTCCCTATTTATATCAGCCGCCGACAAATATACCTCAAATTATTCAGCGTCCTGGTGATATGTTAAATCAGGATGCCATTCATCGTGATCAGCTGGGGTTTCGTTTTGAACCACCCCAGCATCAGTTTCCTTAGATTCGTAATCAATAGTGATCTTTCAGTATTTTGTTAATATTTAACATATTTCTTAATAAATATTATATTTCACTACCCATTTCTTAATAAATATTGTATTTCACTACGACTGCTGGTATTACTTTTATAAATATTAATTCAGCTTAATTTTAGTTTAAGTATTGCAAGCGAAGACTATGACGAAGAAATTTTGGCAATTTTAAATGACATTGAACAGTGCTATAATTATGACGATGATGAAGGCTCTTTAGATGACAGCGATTTGGAGGAAGGAGAATGTTCGGACAATATTTCAAAGGTCACGAAAAACGAAGAACTAGATAAAACCTTAGATGGTGGTCAAAATACAGAAGACGGCCATTGTCGTAATTTTATTACTTGGAATGACGAACTAGATGATAATTCCGAAGTTGGCGAAAATATAGAAAATTGCGATATGCTCACTTCTAAAATTTATGACTCTGTAACAAATAAGTGGATTGCGCAACTATTTTACTGTTGGGTATGCCGTAAAGTCTTTGACGATCTTTTTAACCTCACCAAACATATTTCTTTTCACAAGGCATTTCCTAGTCGGCTGACCGTGAACATATTCTTAGTTCAGAAAATACATAATTCTAAAACAAAACCGTCATCTGTTCAGTATAATTGTGACTATTGCATTAAGGGATTTCCACAGTTGCAAGGTTTATATAAACATAAAAATTACCAACATTCTTTCGAGTTCGTTCGTTGTCCTATATGTTCGAAACTATTTCGAGACACTGCGCTTTTTTTTTACCATGCTCCAAAGCATTCGTTAATTGGAAATGTGGATCTCGAATGCAAGGAGTGCGCTTTACATTTTTATTCTCCTTCCGTGTACAAATTCCATTTTTTTCTGGTACATTCTCAAACCAAGGACGTTACTTATCAATGTTGTTTGTGCCCTAAGGCGTCGTTTAATGATCAAAGCCAACTTAGAACCCACATTTTCTCTCATGGAATTGTTAATAGGGAGCTATTTAAGGTCAACGAGATTGCTATGAAGAACGGTAGACCATTACAAGATGTCGCCCGCACTTCTTGCGCCATTTGTGCCAAAATCTTTTTTACTGAGATTGGGCTCAACCGGCATAAAACTCGCGATCACCCCAAACATCCTAAAATAGATGTATATTCAACCCATCAAATAGAGCTCGGCAAAGTTGCTAAACATAAAGATAATTCACAGCTAAATCTAAGAGGGGTAGCTCAGGATCAGGACATTACGGAAAATACACCAAATCCCAGTAAGAGAAAAAAGAAAAAGCGAAAAAAAGAAAAAATATTAGAACAGGATACGGTAAATAGAATGTCAGGTGAAGTAGCGGAATGGTCTAACCAAGCAGAAGAAGAGTCTCAATACACAAATTCTGAATCGTATCCGAAAGTGCCGTGGTGTGCTGTAGGAAAACAAGAATTCAAAATTCAACACAAAGTTAATGAAAAAGGGTATGAATCAGAAAATGCTGAATCATATCAGACAAAAGTAGCTTACGCTCAACAACATCGCTACAAAATCCAAGAAAAAAAAGAAAGAAAAATTAAGCAAATAAGAAAGAAAATTAAATCTACAAACAAATCAGTTGAACTGCCTTCTGATACTGGCCGACAAAATAAATTAGTAATCAAAATTCCCGAGAAAAAAGAAAAGCGTGTGGAACAGATAAAAAAGGATTCTCAACCTCTAAAATCGCCGTCATATCAATCAATGCCAAGTTACACTAAACAACAGCATAGCAAGGTATCTAAAACCCAATTGGAAAAAGGTTTGGAGCAGATGAAAAGAAAATCTCAACTACCAAATTTACTATCAGAAAAGGGAGCAAAACTATCTGACCCAGAGTATGAGAGAGTCATTAAAATTTCAGAGAAGAAAGAAAAAACTGCTGATCAGAGAAAAAACGAGTCACAACTTCTGAGATCTCAATCTGAGCTACCATGTTATACGGAACGGCAGCTTAGAAAAGAATCCGGAAGACAATTGGAAAAAGAAGGGCTTGAGCAGGTAACAAGAAAATCTCAGCTCCTAAATTTAGAATCAAAAAATACAACCAAACTACCTTGTTATATTGGCAGACAATACGAAAAAGTTACTACAAGTCTAGAGAAAGATAAAATCCAAATGGAGTCTCAAACTCTAAATTTGTCACCTAATCAATCAAAGGTACTGTGTTACAAACAGGAGCTTAAAACAGAATCTCAAATCCAATTGGTACAAGAAGGGCTTGATAAAGAAGAAAGGAAATCCCAAGTCCAAATAAAATTAAATTTATTATCAACAAAGACAAAACCATATTATACAAAACTAAAACAACTTGAGAATGAATCTAAATTTGAGCAAAATAATAAAAAGTGCTTCGAACCGCCGGAAAATATGTCTCAAATTATTGATTCGCCCACGATCAAATTATTATATAATGCTAAACTGCAACACGAGACGGACTCAAAAAATCAAATAAAACAAAACAAAGAGATCGAACAAACAACCAAAGAAACCTTTTCTACAACAGAAGCTCAACAAGCCTCTATAACAACGCAAAATAAGACCACCCAAAAAAAAGAAGACAAAAAGGTCGAACAAGCAAACAAAGATGTTACAAATTCCACATCACAAGTAGTAAAACTTCCATGTATAAAATGTAAAATTGTTATTCCTATTCAGGAATTCGAAACCCACCAAGCTTCGCATAAGCAGGCTAAAGAAATTAAATGTACCGAATGTGGAATGCCTTTCGACACCGTCGAAAATCTCGTTGGTCATTTGAAATCTCTTCACTTTTTAGCCGGTTCTGCTATACCCAATCAAATGTATCAATACCCTATGTCTATGCAAATGAATCCATGCTTCATGCCTGCTCAGTATTTTGGCTTTCCTGGTATGGGACAGTCGCCGCTCGAACCACAGGCGTTCAACAAGTCACAGATATCTGATCAATCAAATTATGTTCAAATGAATTGGAATCAACTAAATCAGTATAGCTACCCTCTTATGACAACACAGATAATTCAAAATATGAACAATCCTCCACCGCCGCCCCCGTCCCCGACTGAAAGCGCAAATCGGCAGATTACCAAATTTAACATTAGTCAAAATAAAAATAAGATTACAGATATCGTTCCTAAAGATAAAAATGTATCTTCCCTTGAATGCAGTCCAGGATTTAGGAAAAAATCTAGATCGCCAGACAAATTGGGAGCTTACGACAAATCTTTTCGATATAAAAGGTCCTATGTCAGTCCAGACACGGAAAGATCAAATAAATATAGCTCGTCATATATGTCTGACAGATCTCGTGATTATAACAACTATGGCAGTGGTCAAATTAAAAATAAGATTACAGATATCGTTCCTAAAGATAAAAATGTATCTTCCCTTGAATTCAGTCCAGGATTTAGGAAAAAATCTAGATCGCCAGAAAAATTAGGCGCTTACGACAAATCTTTTCGATATAAAAGGTCCTATGTCAGTCCAGACACGGAAAGATCAAATAAATATAGCTCGTCATATATGTCTGACAGATCTCGTGATTATGACAACTATGACAGTGGTCAAAATAAAAATAAGATTACAGATATCGTTCCTAAAGATAAAAATGTATCTTCCCTTGAATTCAGTCCAGGATTTAGGGAAAAATCTAGATCGCCAGAAACATTACGATCTTACGACAAATCTTTTCGATATAAAAGGTCCTATGTCAGTCCAGACTCGGAAAGATCAAATAAATATAGCCCGTCATATATGTCTGACAGATCTCGTGATTATGACAACTACGACAGATATTGTGATCGGAAATACTCCTATCGCCGTAGCAGATCACCAAGTTATGAAAGGTCTTACAAGTACAATTCTGGTAGGTATAGATCTCGCAGTCGGTCACCAAGGTACTAACGGGTATTAGAAGAGAACAAATTTACTAAACATTTTAGCCCTTCAATCTTAAAATATCCTTTTAACTCCTTTTAAACATGTTTGTACAAGCGCTTGTAGCCCAAGAAATGAAAGACCTTGAGGCTTCCTGGGGCAATCATTTTTTAAATTATCATAATTTGTAAATTATGTTGAGCTGAGTGATTTCTCTTGGTTAATAATCGCTGTCAAATTAATTATTGCTTATACAGGGTTCCCCATTTAAAACGAAACAGGGTAAATATCTGGTTTCACGTTAATTTAAAAAAAAACGCTCGGACCCGTCGATTTTTATTTTGAGAGGGACATCTTTTGCGTATATTGTCAATCTTGTTACTTCAAGCCCCTAGGAGGGAGGGGGGGGGGGGGGGGTAAGATCTAAATCTTAAATGGATACCCCTATTTTATATAATTTTTTTGGATTCTGCATAAAATTATGAACATTTTTTAATAAAAGCATTATTAGTCTATACTAAACAGTTTCCGAGATATTGACTCTTAAAAAATAAGATTTTTGAACTTTGACAGCGTCTAGCTTTCTAACTGTACGTCTTAGAGTAAAACGGCTTACATGTCCCTATCTTCGATTTTTATTATCTTTCCAATAGTGTCAACTTCCGGTTAAACCGGAAGTAGTATGTTTCTTACAACCGGTTTAATCGGAAGTTGACACTATTGGAAAGATATTAAAAATTGAAGATAGGGACATGTAAGCCGTTTTACTCTAAGACGTACAGTTAGAAAGCTAGACGCTGTCAAAGTTCAAAAATCTCATTTTTGAAGAGTCAATATCTCGGAAACTGTTTAGTACAGACTAATAATGCTTTTATTAAAAAATGTTCAGAATTTTATGCAGAATCCAAAAAATTTATATAAAATAGGGGTATCCATTTAAGATTTACATCTTACCCCCCCCCCCCCCTTCCTCCTAGGGGCTTGAAGTAACAAGATTGGCAATATACGCAAAAGATGTCCCCCTTGAAATAAAAATCGACGGGTCCGAGCGTTTTTTTTTTTTTAATTAACGTGGAACCAAATATTTAGCCTGTTTCGTTTTAAATGGGGAACCCTGTATATGTCGTAGTCTTATAGTGAAATCCGTCATTTCATGAAAAGCCTAGTCATATCATGAAGCGTGGCTAAAAGGTATATTGGCAACTGGTTTGTTCGTTGGTCCCCAGAGCATTTTTTTAAAATTTAATTTAAATTTTATTTTTATAAAATAATATTAGTTGAAAAAAATGCTCTGGGGAACAACGAACAAACCAGTTGCAATATACCTTTTAGCGACGCATCATGATATGACTAGGCTTTTCATAAAATGACGGATTTCACTATCAGCCTACGACATATACATAAAACCCACTATATTATTGAAGAGAAATAAGAAAGATAAAAGGAATTTATGATAAAAATATGTTTAAGTTTTAGATCCTGATTAAATGCTTTTATACTAGAAATAAAAGCAAAGGAACTGTAAATTCTATTTCTACTATAAAACTAAGTGCTTGTGAAACTTACGGAACAATAAAATTATCTGGCCTGTTTCAATTTGTAAAATTTATAGTTCGAAGTTGTTTACTCTGTTATATCCTGTTAAAAAACAATAAATATAAATGAAGTTTATAATACATCCTTTTTTATTTCTTACCAGAAATTTTAGTTACCGCAATGGTTTTAATGGAATTGAATTGTTGATCGAACGGATTGAATTACTAATATAACGGTTAAGGTAAGTTAAAAGAAAGTAATAGTGGCAAGTGATTACAGACAATGTCCAGTGAGTGTGTTCCAAGGCATTTGGTTGCACTTTTTTTTTTAAATGCCATTATCAGTAATACTTAATCATTTATTCAGCCTACATATAAGCTCTTTGATTATTATACTTACATTTTGTTATTGTAGGTTTAACAATAAAAATCAAGCTTTGTGCAAATATGGAAATATACCCAACACAAGTACCAACAGTGGACAAAGCATTTCTAAGGCTTCTCAACCAAGTGACAATAAATCAAAGGGATCAGATACCGAGTTTGTTCAAAAAGTCGATCGCAACAAACGCTACGATTTAGGGGTACCAAAGATGTATTGCAATTCTTGTGGAAAATGCTTCACGCAATATTTTGAGTTCGAAGACCATATTCTTTCTATACCTAAAGAAAACCACTGCTTTGTTTGTCGTGTATGTGGGAGAAATGACATATACTTGCCAGATCCGTTCAGAAATCATGCTCGTCGGTGTCCTAATTACAACGTTTTTGATGCTGCAGAGCGGAAATATTCCGACTCAAATCCGAATTACTCTCAATATTATTGCGAGTTTTGCAATAAAAAATTTGCGTGCATGAGTGACTTTTATGATCATAAGAATAAAGTCCATAAAGTAGTCGTTCTTCGTTGCCCTATGTGTCCAAAAACACATAGCGATCTTAATAGTTTATATTTTCATGTAAGATCATTCCATGCCACCATAGCTACTATAAGCATTAAATGTGAACAATGTTCTTTGGATTTTTACAGTCCACATGTTTACGAGAAACACTTTTGGAAAGTGCATAATCAGATGGACGGGATCGTTTATAAGTGTTTCTTGTGCTCTGAATCTTTTGAAGATCCAGATAGTTTAATATTTCATGTTCAGAAACATAAAATGTACAACACAGAAACTTTTTGCGAAGATAAAATAGCAAGGAAAAACGGTCTTCCTTTGATCAACGTCGTATCGCGACAGTGTCCAATTTGTTCAGAATTATTATTAACCGTTAACAAGCTTAGAGAACATAAAAAGCGTCTTCATCCTGATTTCTTGCTAGATCTTAAAAAACCCCGAACGCAAGTAAAGAAAAAGAACGTTAAACGCCAGAAAATGGATAATTGTCCTGTTTGCAACGTACAAATTTCTAAAAGTGCTAGACAAGCGCATTTAAATTCTCACAAACCTAAAAAAAAAGGTTATATGCATCGTTTGCAACAAGGCGACCAACATTGCATGCCAGGAATTTCATCAGTCCAATCAATTACTACGGACCCAAACTTACCAAGTCTATTTCCTGCTCGTGGTTTAAATCAACCATCCAATGTGGCTTCTCAAAGTAATTGGAACCGAAATATTTATGACTCGGATCAAATATCGCAACATAACAATCCACCGGCATCACAACAACCAAGGTCTCCACCAAAAAGAGGTGGACATTCTTATTTTAACCAATATAGAAATCAAAAATCCAATAACCCACGCTATAATCGCAAGTTTTAAATAGAATTTATTAAAACTTGAAGCCTGTCTGGCAAAAAAACCTATTGGAAGTTTGACGGTCTTTTACCCCACAATTTTTATTTATACAGGGTGTTTGAAAAATAGACGGAGATATTTTAGAGGGTGATTCCTTGTTAAAAAATATGAAAAAAAGTGTCTATAAACATTGGTCCGGAAATGCAGATGCAAGATACGGGATGTTAAAAAAATAGAAATAAAAAATGAAATTATTAATTAAATTAAAAATACTTACTCGATGCTGTTGAAATTTGGCAATGATATTTGTTGTATTAAGAGGCTAATTTAGCCCTAAGTAGATTAAAATTATTGAGTCCAGTGGCATCCCGGGGGGCACCTTAGCGAATATTATTATCAAAAAAATGTACGCCACTGTCTTTTTTGTAGCTTCAATATTTTTTGTTTAATTAAGCATCTAAAGATACAACTTCTTTGCCTCTTGAATTTTTTTCATATCTCACTTAATTTTCGAGAAAAAAAATAATAACCATTTTATTGTATGTCATTGGACAAAATTGGTTTATTAATTTCTACTAAAATAAATCACAAGTGCATTGGACCACAAATAATAAAAAACATTTCTAGGAAAGAATGTTATTGCAACTTTTCCAATACCATAACATAAACTACAACAAATGTTGGAAATGTCCACCATCCATTTCCGTACACCTTCTCACTCGACGCATCATTGAACGACGAACTCGAGCTAAAATTCGAGGTCTATTTTTTATTTCTTCGCAAGTATTTACGATTTTATTTCTTAGTTCTTCTATTGTTTCTATGGGAGTAGTGTAAACCATCGTTTTAAGGTGTCCCCATAAATAAAAATCTAATGGATTTAAGTCAGGGGAGCGAGGTGGCCAGTTAATTGGTCCACCTCTTTCAATCCGATTTTCACCAAAGGTGTTACTCAGATGAGTTCTGACAGGTCTACTAAAATGAGGAGGAGCTTCATCGTGCATAAAAGTTATTTGGTTACGTATATTTAGAGGAACTTCTTCTAGCAGTACGGGCAATTCTTGTAGAAGAAACTGTAAGTAAGATTCACCGTTTAATCTAAAGGGTAAAAAGAAAGGACCAATTAAATTGTTACCAACAATACCAATCCACACATTTAAAGAAAATTGTTCCTGGTGGCGACACTGCACGAAAGCATGGGGATTTTCGTCACTCCATACGTGAGTGTTATGGTAATTAACAATACCATCCCGCCGAAATCCTGCTTCGTCTGTAAAAAGTATGGTTTTATTTAAATTCCTATTATTATTAACCTCTTGTTAGTACCATTGGCAAAACTGTAAACGAGGAAGAAAATCTCTTGGTAGTAATGCTTGCACACGTTGGACATGATAGGGATACAAGAGTTGCTCGGAGAGAACCTGCCACACAGTGCTGTTGGAATGATTACGCCCTAATCTAGTTGCTATAGTCCTAGTACTGATACCAGGATTTTGTTCCACGGCACGTAAAACTGCCTCGTCAAACTCGGGCGTTCTTATGGACCTCGGCCGGCCTCTATCATTGGTGGGAACGGCAAAACTTCCTAAATAACATTATTGTCAAAAACATCACAAAAAAGAAATAAGAAAATTTACCTCTTTTCCGTAATCTACGGTCTACACTTTCAAAGGTTTTACTATCTGGAAGTTGCCGATTGGGAAACGCTTCTGCATACAGGCGTCTCGCTGCATAACAGTTACGATAGGCACGTGCATACATTACATGCATGTCTGCCATTTCCTCAAAAGTGTAATTTTCCATTACAAAAACCGAGACAAAAACTTTTTAGAACAATTTCGCCAAAAAAAGTGTATAATTCTTTTCTAAAAGAACTAACGCGCAATTGTCAATCCTTCATGCAGAAATGATTATTTGTTTTCCAATTCACTTGTGATTTATTTTAGTAGAAATTAATAAACCAATTTTGTCCGATGACATGCAATAAAACGGTTTTTATTTTTTTTCTCGAAAATGAAGTGAGATAGGAAAAAAATACAACAGGCAAAGAAGTTGTATCTTTAGATGCTTAATTAAACAAAAAATATTAAAGCTACAAAAAAGACAGTGGCGTACATTTTTTTGATAATAATATTCGCTAAGGTGCCCCCCGGGACGCCACTGGACTCAATAATTTTAATCTATTAAGGGCTAAATTAGCCTCTTAATACAACAAATATCATTGCCAAATATCAACAGCATCGAGTAAGTATTTTTAATTTAATTAATAATTTCATTTTTTATTCTATTTTTTTAACATCCTGTATCTTGAAAACCCTGCATTTCCGGACCCATGTTTATAGAAACTTTTTTTCATATTTTTTAACAAGGAATCACCCTCTAAAATATCTCCGTCTATTTTTTGAACACCCTGTATTTCAGTATTCCTTATCTATAATTAATAAGCATATGAAGCAAGATTCTAAATTCCCTTCTAATCTGGGAAAAAACCGTTGGAAAAATACGGGAATGTTTTAAAAATGTTACCAGTTAATTGATAAGTTTGTATAATATGTTATAATTAGTCATTATCAATTGAGGCTATGTTGTAATTATATTTTGGTATTTAATAAATCAGTTCTAAATATATTTATAAACCCTTATTTTACTGGACTAATTATTTATATTTTACTTAATAATAATTTTTTAAAAATGCTTTTAGGGAAAGTATTGGCAGTAACGAATTTAATGATGAGCTTATAGCAATACTGGAAGGAATTGAACAAGATTATGATGAAATCTCAGATGAAGTAATACGTAAAGAAGATAATAAAGAACCTATAAAGGTTGATCCTAAATATGATAAAATTTTAGATTCTCATGCAGAAAAAAAAGAAATCAATACGACTTCAAACAATGGAAAATCAGAGGAACAAAAGAAAGACCATAATGTGGATGATGATGAAGATTATATTGAATATGATGCAGTTTATAAAGACCTTGGTTTATCTTCTGGAGATGAAGATAATAGAGATATTGACGAAAAACATGATCACCAAGAATATAACAGAACTTATGAATGTACTAAAAGATATCTTCCTGAAAAGGGTTATTGGATAGTGGACAAATTTTATTGCTACATTTGCGGCGAAGCTTTCGATAAAATTTCTGATCTTGACGCACACTTCACTAATCCCAAAGAGAATCATAGTTTTGTTTGTAGAAATTGTAAGCGTCGGAATTTTTCTAGTGTTTATGCTATTAAGAAACATTATCCCAGATGTCCAAACCCCAAAGCCTTTGACAAAAAGGAGTTTAAGTACTCCATGAGACATCCCAAATTTGCACAATATTACTGTGACTATTGTAACAAATCATTTGCATGTTTAGCAGATTTTTTCAAACACAAAACCCTAAGACATTCACTTGATTAAATGATCTGCCCAGTATGCTCCATTAGAGTTAGAGACACTGATGCTTTTCTATTGCATGTTCGTAAACATTCGTTGATTGGAAACGTTGATTTTACCTGCAAGCACTGCTCTTTACATTTCTATTCTCCTACTGTCTATACAAATCATCTTAAAATGGTTCATTTTCAGACAAAGTCTTTCGTCTATCAGTGCTGCTTATGTCCTGAAAGGTTTACTGATAGATTAAATATGTTTAGAGCTCATGTTCATTCTCATGGATTTTTTAATAAAGAGGTATTAAAGGGCAATAAAGTTGTTATGAAAAATGGTCGGCCATTACAAAATGTCGACGATACTTCCTGTCCAATTTGTGCACAAGTATTTGTTAGCAAGGATGCACTTCAGAGCCACAACACCCTTGATCATCCCAATAATCTTACAACGTTTTCCAACGAAATTATACAGAAATGTATTGAACTTGAAATTTCTCCTGATATTGATACTAAAGATAAGCTTACACGTGGCAACCATACTAATGAAAAAAACATGGTCGTACACGAAAAAGAAAAAAATATTGAAGAAGATCAAAAGTATTATACCAGCAATTCCAAATTAGTTAAGAATGCACGAGAAATGCATAAGCTAGTAAATAAAAAGTCATGTATCAAAAAATATTCTAATACAAAAAAGGCAGTACTACTACAATCAGGCAAACAAGATGCCAGATGGGAAAAACAATTTAAAATAAAGGAAAGAAATAAAGAATCTGATATTAATAATTTTAATTTACTAAGGGCAGCAAAACTAAATATGTCAAATCAAGCAGTTCTAGTAAAAAATGAGAACATCAAAAAACTGACAAATAAGGAACCTAACGTTAAAGGAGATAAACCGTCAAATAAAGAACCCTCTGATACTCATTCCAATACGCAAGAAACAGTACCACCAAATTTGTCTAACATAGACAAAAAGAAAAATAAAGAATATGCCAGTTCCAAATTACAAGAAGTAATTGAACTAGATAATATACCGTACCCAAAAGAAGCAATCCAAGAAATAACACAGAAGATAGTTGAAGTCGAGACAAAAGATGTTATTACAAATGACTCACAAGAATCAAGACCGCCATGTTTATCGGCGAAAAATAAAATAGTACAATCAAAAAAAGAGAAAGAGTTAACAAGTGAAAAGTCTGGTTCTACAAATTTAATGCTACAAGAAGTAATACTTCCATGTTATAAAGACAAGTCTGCGATACCCCTACATGACGTTAAAAATCATCAAGTTTTACATCACGCAGACTTGGAGTTTAAATGTACCGAATGTAGTATGCCTTTCGACACCCTCGAAAATCTTGTAAATCATATGAAAGCTCTTCATTTTTCATTGGGTGCGCTTGTATCCAATCAAATGTATCAGTTTCCTTTATCGATGCAACTGAATCCAGGATTTATCCCCGCTCAGTACTTTGGATTTCCTTGTCTGAATCAGCCTGTATTAAATGAACATTCACAAGTACCGTTAAATACTTTACCAATTCCTAGTCAAACAGACAATATTCAGTTTAATTGGAATCTAATGAACCAATTAAACTACTCTTACGTAGCAAACCCACTGACTCAACCACCACCGCCCTTACCATTAGCAGACAATGAATCAAAACCTCCGCCTCCTCCAGATAGTCCACCCTCCACTCAAAATGTGGATGAGAAGAATATGGTTAAAGAAACAAGTATATCCAGTACTAGTACGTTACCGCATAGGCCACACAGTTCACTACAAAATAATATTTCCGAAGTACAACAAGAAAAATCCAAGAACTATGTCGTTCATGAGATGTTTGAACCTATAGTGTCATCTGATAGTGAATTATCCGATACATGTAATGTATCCAATAAAAGTATTTCCGGCAAATTTTTTAGACGCCGAAACTCTTCTAATGCTAGGTTAAGCTCCAGAACTATCAAGTCTAACAAGTTACGTAATCGTGAAAGTGGAAGCTGTTATGATCGTAGATCACGCGACCGATCCTTTGAACGTGGAACTTTCTTTGACCGTGATCCACGACAGCATAATACACGTTCTAAGCGTGAAAGATCGTCTGATTCTGAAGACATTTCTCTGCCCAAAAGATTAAAGGATCGGAAATCTCGAAAAGGGCCTAGAACCCCTTCACCGCAACCTAAAAGTTGTAGAAGCCCTAATAATAGTTCCGGCAGTTCTACCAAATGCAGCGGCTGTGGATGTTTTTTTAGTAGCAATTATAGGCTTAAAGAACATACTCGAAAATGTCCATTTTTATATTTTTTTAAATAAATTGGTTAATTTTGTATTTAAGTGGTTGTTAATAAAATTAGTAACATTCTAATTAACACCTGTAAATATATAATATAAGTTAGTTATTAAAGTTACTCCTTTCAAATATATTTATAAAACCCCACATTTTTGTTTGTTTACAGGCCACAAACGTTTCTTAAGGAAGTGTCTTTGTCCAATCAAAGTTCAGACCAGGCGAAACAAAATGTGGACTCTACATCCCGGGACCAGGGCAATAAACAACAAAATATTTTGCTTAATGTTTCAGACATTTCTCAAGCACAAGAACAGGATCTTTCTGGATCTGAAAAGACGGCCATTGGTAAAGGGAAGGATATTGCTATCGATGGCGATCAGATTGATAACACGAATGGGAAAGCGGCTTTGGCATTGTCACGTTCTGAGGACTATAAAGCAGAAACTGATCATACCAAAGGAGATGCCATCGAATCTAATGAAAGTTCAGCAAAAATTGTTAGATCCACTGATTCCCATATACAAACTGAAACTAATAGGAACTCGCCAGAAAGCTTTGCGCCCATGCATGGAGATGAATGTTTAACAATTAACAAAGAAAGTACTGCTAAAGTTGATACAAAATCCGAAAATATTGGGAAGGGCTTCAATAACGAAGACTCCGATCAAAATGAGACTAAAGGGACTGTAGAAAAGAGGAGCATTTTTAAAGCATCGCTAAATGAAGATACGAGAAGTGACGCTACTAAAAATAGAGATGAGTCTAAAATGTCCACAACTGACTTTAATGAGACAGAGGAACAACCCGTTAATCAAGGAACCGCTAGCTCCAAAGATAATGATAATGCTGGTGTCTCTAAACCTTACTTCGAAGATTCTATTTCAGCTTTGTTAGAGTTGCAAAAAGAGGTTACACGCATAGATTCTATGGTCGATAACAGCTCTTCTCGTAAAACTTCGGGAGGCAGTGAGAAGGAGAAAATCACCGATAAAAGAGTTGAAATCAAAGAAGATAAGATAGAAGAAGAAGATAAAAAGTCTGAAAAAGGTAAGGTCTCTAAATCAGCTAAAATTAGTATTGCTGTTGAAAAAAGTACCATGGTAGAATCTCTCTTAGAGCCAAATGAAAAACCTAGCGTAAGTGTTCAGAGAGATGCACATGATGAAAACAAGGATAAGATTATACCTATTATAAAGATTAAGAAAGAATGTTCTGATGATGATGGTAATGACTCTGTACCTATTTTAACTCGAGTTCAGCGTCTAGGTGGTAGAGGAAGAAAACGAGGTATGTTTAAAAGAAAAGTAATTGAAAAATGTCCCATTTTAGGACCAAAAAAATTGATTGTTCGATTACAAAAATTGGATTTTAAAAATCTTGGTGAAACTTGTAAAAGTGAGGTAAAGGATAAAATAATTCATGAAAGTAAGTTTGCTATAGAATCGCAAGGATCAGACCAAAAAGTGGTAAATTCGAAAAATGAACTGCCAGATAAAAGTAAATTCCATAATGTTTCTGCAGCAAACACATCGAAAAAAGAAGATTTAAGCACGAGGATACAACCAAAATTGGTGACCTTAGAAGATGTGACAGGAACTTCACCAACACCGAATGATCCGCCATGCTCATCTACAGGTAAGCTCAAATTTAACTATTATATTATATAAAACTTGAAGAAATAGTCCATACTTTAAGTGGAGTGTATGTTTAAAGGGAAATAAATAAGACCCTTTAAGTCTTCCTCCACTGGTATATTAAAATAAGTTTTAAGGTTTATAAAGGGTAAATTTTCTACATGTTTCGAACGCATAAGCATTTATCATCAGGAGAATAGAATAAGGAATGTACGAAATTCCCCTTTTTGTTTCAGACAACAATAAATCTGCTTCTGATTCGTCAGATGCGCAGGCAGCTAAGACAATATCTCTTTCAGGTATTATGTCGGACCAAGTAGTTTCTGTTCAAGCAACGAAATCGGATAACCAAGTCAGCACACTTATCACCGAAGATGCTGCATCTGAATTGTCCAAATCAACAGAACGCAATGCGCCATCCGATAAGAATGCATGTGACCATAGTAATAGCGAGGTCTCAGAATCTTCGGAAGCAAAATTAGTCAAGGCTGCTAAAGTACAATTGTCAGAAAAAAATATATCCGAAGCTTCTGATGACACAATTCAATTACCGAAAATAGTATCTGCGCTGGGCAAAAATACAGTAAAGGAAAATTTAGGTCATATAGCAAAAGTAAATAAATCAAAATTTTTAAACCCCACCCATCATATTAAAAGATTATTTTTCTGCGAAGTATGTTCTCTTAGCTTTAACTGTGTGAGACGATACTGGAATCACAAGAACTTACTGCACCCCGATCACGACTTTGCTTGTGTTCTTTGTGATAAGACATTTAAGAAGACGTCGGCATTACTGCATCATAGTAAATTTAGGCATAAGGAGTTTTCTGAACACAAACAAGTGGAAGAAGAACCGCCTTTGTTTTATTGTGAGGCCTGCGGAACAGGTTTTAGGAATATTCATAACAAAATAATCCATATTCAGGAAGAACACAAAAAGGGATATATTTTTTGTTCTTCATGCGACCATGCAAGTGCCAGCATCGATGATCTGGTATTTCATGCAAAAGAACACAGGATGTTTAATAACACTTTATTTTCTTGTAAGGTATGCGGTCAAACTTTTTTTTTTCTGCATATGTTCATTAATCATCTCGGGGGTCATCAGAATATCGATTCTCCAAAGAAATTTTATTGCAAAATCTGTTCTAGTAAAGTTAAAGGTTTTAAACATTTCATTCTTCATATGCAACGCCATATCGTTAGCATGCCAAAATATTATTGTTTTATTTGTGAGAAAGTATTTCTGTCCAATAAAAAACTTGACTTACATACAAAATATCAGCATTTAGAATATTATTCTGAACATCAACAATTTTTGCAACCGCGAAATATTAACAAAACCGGGAAAAGTTGCTACTGGTGTGGCAAAGTTGTGCCCAAGGGATACTTGAAACTGCATTTAAAAAGTCATAAACGATTTTTGACGCTATCTAAAAGAAAACAGTTAATAACTTGTAAGGTTTGTCTAAAAAATGTCTGTAAGATAGTGTTTAAAAAACATTTAGCCAAGCATGAAAGAGCTGCCAAAGACAGAGCGGCCGCGAGAAAAGTTAAAATGGAACTTGTCAAGGAACCAGTATTTGTTAAGGATTTGTATATTAACCTTACACGATCCGAAATGGGAAATGTGGAGGTAGTTGATGTAACTCCAGCTATTGAAGTTATTGACCTAACGTCGAATAGTCCGGTAAAGTCTGAAATGACTAAACTAGTGAAAATAGAAAATAATAAGGAAACTGAGGTTTTCATATCAAAGTCGGACGACGTGTTTAAAAAACCTGCCGTGCCTCCTTTAAAAGCCAAATCAAATACAATTAATGCATCTAAAAAAGTTACAAATCAAGAATCCTCGATACCCGGCACGGATACTAAAACATTGGGAAGTTATAAAATTCCCAAAAAATTAAATGTCCAACCTCCAATTGATAAATCAACAGTTACTATAACAGAAAGGAAATTTAATCTTACTGGTACAGTAGAAGCCCTTAAGACAGTAGATGCGGTTTTGGCAAAAACCCTTATTGAAAAGAAACAAACTTCTGGCGTAAAAGAGACTGATAGTTCACTTGTCTTAAAGGATACCTCAGAAGCCGAAAAGTGTAAAGCTGCTAAAAAAAAGTCTCGATTCTCTCCTGTTCCTCCAATAACTTCGACTGTAACTCCAATAAAAAAGAATGTCAGGACTGGTACTCCAATCAAACAGACTATTCCCATTGTTACTTCAGTCAGACAGCATATACCGACTGTTACTCCACCAAAAAAGGCTGAAAAGATTGTTATTCCACCAAAAAAGCGCGAACATATAGTTAAACCATGGGATTGGCAGAATACTAATTCCAGCCCTGGCGCCCAACCGCCATTGAGTTTCGGACCTCATGGAGTAATGGGTCCTGGCGGACAGATGGGTCCTAGTGGCCCAATGAACTTTGGTGGTCCGATGGGTCCTGGTGGACCGATGGGCCCAGGTGGACCGATGGGTCATAGTGGACCGATGGGTCATGGTGGACCAATGGGTCCCGGTGGACCAATGGGTCCCGGTGGACCAATGGGTCCCGGTGGACCAATGGGTCCCGGTGGACCAATGGGTCCCGGTGGACCAATGGGTTCCGGTGGACCAATGGGTCCCGGTGGACCAATGGGTCCCGGTGGACCAATGGGTCCCGGTGGACCAATGGGCTTTGGTGGATCAATGGGTCCTGGATCTGGTTTTAATCCAATGGGCCCTGGACCTGGTCCGAATCAATTTTTCCACCCAGAATCAATGGGACCAGCGCTTGGCCCTCCTGGTATAGACTGCCCACCAGGGGTAGACATAAACCAAGGAGGATACAGCGGACCTTTTCCCGGAAATAATTCACCCTATTTTGAGTCAATGGCTCAAGGACCTCTAAACCAGTCTATGCAAATGTATCCACAGCAAAATATGGACTCTGGTTTGGGACAGGAACAATTCTTTAATCACCCAGCTTTTATGAACCAGTTACAACAAATACAAGGAGGTGCAGATCAAGGATTGCCGTATGTCCAAGATCCAAGTCAATTTGCTTATAATGAGCAAGCTATGGCAATGTATCAACAATATTCTCAAGGGAATTTTAACGCACCTTACATGGCTCAATGGCAAGGACAACAGGCATTGTCCCAAGGAAATGGAAGTATGGTATCTCCCAACTTAAGTATACCACCACCTGATGTTATTAAACGACCTGTCCTCTCTACCCAATGCTCGGGCTGCCAAAAGAACTTTCCCAATTCTAAGGTACTGGGAGTACATGAAATATTTTGCATAAAATTAGTCGAGAAACTGTCCGCAAAAAAACAACACGTTTGTTCAGTTTGTACTAAGAAATTTGAAAAATTAGCAGTTATAAAACAGCATATGTTCATCTCGCACGCTCAAATATTTAAGGAATTTAATTTGATATCGGGAAAAGATAGAAAAGGAACCAAACATGAATGTAAGACGTGCAAACAAATATTTGGTAATCAAGATGATTTAAAAGCCCATGAAAAAACCCACGACTTTTTGCAGTCATTAAAGTTAGACCTTGCCAAAGTTCACGCATCTGCCACTGTAGTTGGAAAACCAACGACCTCCACTATAGTTGGGAAACCAGTGACCTCGACTGTTGGTGGAACTAAAACTTTAAGCACCTCTTCCGGTAAAGGTTTACCGTCTAAACAAAATAGATTTGACATACCACCAAAAGGTAAAGCTCCAGAATTCAAATCTCAACCAGGAAGTTCTAATGTTATTCCAAAGTTTGATGATATCAAACGGCCAGAACCACAAACCCAAAGTAAATTTTCTTCCAGAGATACTAATTCTAATAAATTAGGCCACAAAAAAGAACTTATTCCTCCAAACTTAGTTCAACAAAAACTTAATGAAACTCTTAAGAAGAATCAGGATATTGAGAAGGCTCGAATGGTGGAACAAACAAAACTACTTGAGGCTATGAAATCGCCCACGTTTAAAAAGAATTTAGAACAACAGAAAAAGAAATTGAAAATTAATTTGCTTTACTTTCAGAAGCAAAAGCTGGAACAAGAGAAGCAGGCTAAAAACTTGGAGATGTTAAAAGCTGAACAACAATTGCAGCAAATTCAGAAAGAGTTACTAGAATCTCAAAGAACTGTTGAAAATGACGATATCGATACTATCGATTTAACGGTAGCCAAAGCAACAAGCAGTGGTAGAAAATCGGGATCCAGTCCCATCAAAACTCGGGTTCCACCTCGTAAAGAGCGTTCCAGATCTCGATCACCAGTAAAAAGAAATCAGGATAAATTCTTGAAAGAGCGTAAAAGAGAAGATCGAACTTTGGATAGTCGCAGTAAGCAATCCTCTAAAGTTTCTAAGGAAAGGGGTAGGATATCAGATAAACAGAAGCAGCCGTTAAGTAAGACAGATTTACGTACTTCCCGTCGAAGTTCTCGTTCTAGATCTGGTGAGCGTCGCAGAAGACCTAGTCCAAAAACGAGTCGTAGAAAATCACGTAGCATTTCTCCCAAGACTCGCAGAAGGTCTCTAAGTAAATCTAGTGAAAAACCACATAAGCGTTCCGGCGAGAAAAAAACAGCTGCAAGCAATCCCATATCTGGGCCTGAGCCAGGGGCCTATCGATGCCATAAATGTGCCACCTTGTTTACTAACTATAGAGATTTTATTGTCCACAAGGATATTCATGAGGGTTCAGACGAGGATGAAGAGAACTACCTAACTCTTTTAGATCCTCCCCCACCACCTACGATCACGCACAAAATAGCACAAACCACACAGCATAACTTATACAATCCCTCTCGAAATGACGATAAATCGTCAGATGATGATCGTCGTAATACAGGTTACTACAGTGCAGGTACAAGTCAAAAACAGAGCGGTGCAGGTCCATCATTTCTACAAAGACAACAGAAAGCTGTCGGCCAGCTTACAGAGCAAACTTCATCGGTTGCCCAATATCTTCAGAGACAACCTGTGGCTAGCTCAACCGTGACGTCTTCTTTAGGTGCTAGTCAGATGTCCACTGCGTATGCTCATCTGCAACAAAAACAAAAATATGTCGCAAGGGTTAAATGCCAAGTCTGTGGTCAAGAGTTTCCTAGTCAAGAATATCTTGACTATCATGCTTGTCCTGGACCATTTTAAGCTCGTCACTTTTACGATCGAATTTTCCTTTACTTGTTGACTAAAAAACCTGTATATCTTTTTACAGCAAAAATACACCAGAAACATTAATTAAAAAATGCAATAGTAAAATAATCATTAATACTAGCAACATATTAGCTCAGTGAAGTCTTAATACATTATATTTGCCGTACAATAATTCCACTCAAACAAGTTTTATTATGTACCTAGTTTTTAATTTCTCGTGTATTTTTGCTTTGGATTTATTGCTTATTATTATTTAATATAATTTACTGATTTTTTCCTGATACTATTTAAAATTCAAAAACTCAGAATGTCTCTACGTTCATAGGGTTTATTTTAAAATAGTATCAGATGAGTAATATTTTCGTAATTATTTGTTAAGAAGGTAAGTGGTTTATTCAAACAACTGTTTTGGTTTATATAATATATTATATCCAAAACTTTGTTGTTGATCCTTAATGATTATTCTGTTTTTTATTACTCTATTCAGCGTACATTACTGTTTAAAGAGGTAGTTATATGTGGTAGTTATTTAACTGTAAGGTATAATGTAGGCATGTATTTTTTAACAAATTCCTTAGAAGCTCGTGATTAAGTATTGAGAACTTGTAAGAAACGGAAAAACCCGGTATATTATTGAAGACTAGCTATAATAAATATATCAATTTTGCTTTTCTATATAGGGGAATTGTCTGCATTTTAGAATATTATATAGATTAGGTTGTCAGTACGTCAGTACACACACATATGGTTATGATGTTATACGAAAATACATTAGATACAATTTATTGTCACATGTAGGGTCAAATAAAAGGTGTAAACCACAATATATTGTTTGTGTTTACTTTTCAGCTTGTACCAAAAAAAGTGTGCATTGTAATTAATGTTTTTGTGTAAATTAAATTACACATAACAAATTTAAGTAGGTATAGTTTTACTATTCCTCTTGATTTATTAAAGCTATTATAATGGTATGTATTAAGCTATTAGATAGAAATGAGGACCATATAGTACCTGAAGACCAATACCTTTACAAGCACGAAAGAAAACAACAGTGTCATGATGATGGTAAGTATATTTTGTTATTCTTACTTTTTTAAGATTAACTTTTGTTGGTGTTAAGCATAAAAATATCTTGGATGTTGTAAGGATTGTGTAAATATGTATTACAAGCTGACCTCCGAATTTTATATAATTTTAATATTAATGACAGTGGCCATACATAGCTATCTACGTCATACATTGACGTAATCTACTAACATTCTGTACTAGGTTAAAAGCAACAATCAAGGATAATCTGCAAAACATCCATAAATGCAAATATTTTATAGACATTAGAAAAAAATGGGAATTTGAAATATTCACATTTTGGAATTTTCAGCAGATTGTAAGTCTATCAATAAATTTTATAGACTTGATCAAATAAGAAACCACAAGTTGGATTATTTAATATTAGAAAAACTGGCGTAGCTCGACTTGATCTAGCAGAACCTGTCAAAAAGAGGTGGCGCCCGGATAAGGTAGCCAGTCATTGTTGTTCCAGAACAAACCATAAAAACTGTGTTAAAGATCCCAGATGAAGAAGAAGAAACACTAAAAACCCTGACACAAAACATAACATTAAAAGACCTAGAAACAAACTAAGTACATGTGAACATCTTTTTCTATCAAACATTTCTCAACTACTTTCTTACGCTTCGGTCGCTCCCTTTCTATTAACGGAATATATAGTTTAGGCACTTTTGTGCATATTTAGTTTGAACCTCACGACGCAAAAGTCGACTGATGCACACAGGATTAAAGGGATTTTTTTTCCAATCAGGAACTTTATTGATATTGTTTTAATATAGCTGGGTTCTCCAGGAATAGCCTTCCCACTGGCCTACACTACAGTTTTTAAGTATTATTTTTTTACAGTGACGTCTTTTCTGGTTTTGTTTCCACTGTTTTTTTTAATGGGTTACAATGTCCTCTTATCGTTTGATCCATACTCAGTCAGCTTCTTATCGTATTCCTGTAGAAAATCCAGGGGAAAATATAGGGTTTAATAAAATTTCACTTAAGGTGGAATTCTCAACGTCATTCCATCTATTGCCAACCTATACCTATATGTACAATATTTAGGTAATATCCGACATAATTATTTCAAAAATATTAATTTATTTCATTGCTAATTTTGGGAGAATTGTATAGTGAAAGAAGAATGACATAATAATGTTAAAAAAATCTTACCCGATATTTTTCGCTATACAATTCTCCTAAAATATTTAATGAAATTCCCTAATATTTATTTAATATGTCAATTATTACCTATAAAATATTAAATTTTGTGTAAAAGCTACAAAAATTTAATAAATATACGCGAATTAGGTTGTAGGTTGGCAAGCATGTTGATACTACCACCTTAATTGGATCTTTTGATCTTTTTCTTAGTCTTGCCTTGAAAATAAAATATATGTAAGTGATAAGACTTTGTCAAATCAAATAGGATACATTATTCCGACCTAATTCCCCTTAACATAAAGATTTAAAAAATATTAAAAGGTAATTTGCTAAGCGCTGCTAAAAGATAGGAACCATCTGTACGGATTCCTGTAGCAAAAAAAAACTGTCGCATTCTAAACGGATTTTAAATGGATTGTTTTGGCAATGACATTAAAACAGTTACGTAGAAATTTGTTTGTTGTCTTATCTGAACATTTAATGAAAACTTTTTTGCATTAATATCTTCCCCTTTACGACTGACCTTTTCTAAGGTACCGTACTGGGACGCAAGATGTCGCACCGGGTTCTATAATTCCCGTCGATAATCGATCCTGACAAGTGATTTGTCTTCGAGCCCTGTTTCCTTCTGCCAAACTGAGCCTCACTGATGTAAGCGGTGAAACGCGTTTGGGGATGAGTTTGGCGGAAGGAAACGGACAAAACTTTTTTGCATTTAATGAAATGTTTAGTTTAGTGATGGGAAAAATCGAGTTATTTCAATATCCGATTACCGAGAATTCGAGTGATTTAAAAAACCGAATGATAATCGATTGTTCACTCAGATGCTATATGAGGGGCAATTTAAAAAAAGTTAATTTTTTTAATCACTTAAATAATCAAGAACATATATTTTTAGACTCTAAAAAAAAAAAAAAAAAAAAAAAAAAAAAAAAAAAAAAAAGGTCGCCAGTTACATTAACTAACTACTTTGTATAGCCCCGCAATGAGTGATCGGTTATTTTCTAACTTGAGTGATCCCACCACTATCAAAAACCATTATGTTCATCACTCATTTCGTCACTCGAATGATTTCCGAAGATAATCGAATAATTCGAGTGATTGAAAAAACCGAGTGATCGGAAATTTTTCACTCGAGTTATCCCATCACTAGTTTAGCTCCGAATATTACAATGGACGCCAGAATAGTTTTCTCCCTAAAAATGACAAAAATACGCCAAAATGTTTAACTCTCTAGAACCAATTATTAAAACAAATATTGATGCCTATTTTGATGACAAACAGGCGTTGAGGTTAAGAGTACTTACCTAATGTAATTCTATTAAAAATTAAAATTATATAATAATCGTCCTTTATTTCATTCTTAGAGAGAGAATTTTTCTAGTGTTAAAAATAATGCTAATCATCCTCCACGACCTTTTGTAACATTTGCCATTTCTTTTTAGCCTTAAAACTTCCAACAGTATAATTTACACATGTGGGACATGTCCAAAGCAGTTCTCTACTCTTCAAAAACTCAAAAGACACTCTCGCAATCACAGAGAAAAAAAACTTTCTTGCAAATATTGCACTAAGAAGTTTCAATTGAAGCACCTATTAGATCACCATCTCAAATATGTCCACTTTAAAGAGTACAACTACGTATGCCAGTACTGCGAGAAGAAATTTTTACAGGAAGAAATCATGAAAAGACATATAAACAATATACACTTTAATAAGTTTCGTCATTTGTGTACGTTGTGCGATCGAGGTTTTAATTTCCGCTACGAACTGTTGAAACACGAAGAGTTTAACCATAATGGCACAAGACTGGTGTGTGATGTCTGTAAAAAAGGCTTCAAAAACGAACAGTACTTTAGAGAGCACCTTAGAACTCACGAACCTGACTATTACAAGGAGCATTATACTTGCAACTACTGTTTCAAAATTCTTACTCATAAAAAATCGTATCGTGTTCATATGAAGTCCCATACAGGCGAATCTGTATTAAACGTTTGTGATATTTGCGGTAAAAACGTTACGTCTAAAGCCAGCTTAAGACATCATATGCGAACTCACACTGGAGAGAAGCCGTTTCAGTGTGATGTTTGTGGTAAGAGTTTTACCACAAAGAATCTCCTTAGGACGCACCGAGTAGTACATACTAAAGAAAAACCGTTCGCTTGTGAGCACTGTAGTAAAAGTTTTACTCAGAAGGGGAGCCTAAATATTCACATGAGGTATCATACAGGAGAGAAACCGTACGAGTGCCAGTTTTGTTCGAAGAGTTTCGTTTCCAGAACGTTACTTAATAGTCATAAGTGTCAGGGACGATTATAGGCCTTCCTAGAATCAACGCAGTGGGGCGGCTTGGAGTCTGTCCCTGTATAGCTGTGCTCGAACATTCTCTATTACGGAGTAAGAGGCTGCAAATTACCACAATTGTTTTTTTAGATCGCCAATAACAACAATAAAAAATTTAGTGCGATCGGATAACATTAAAAATCATAAGAAAATTTCGGTGCTGGCGACGAACGTGCTCTTTTGGATATAGAGATACTATATACAGAGTGTTTTTTTAAGGTCGACGAGCGGCCATATCTCGGAAACTACTGGGCATAGAAACTCAGGAAAAGAAAAATAAAAATTAAAGTGGCCATGAGAAAATTCTGGAAATAATTTTTAAGTTCCACATTTTGCCGCAAGAGGGCGTAATTGAAAAGTAAATTTTAAAATTTTACATAACTCCGAAAATTCCACTTTAAGGTATATGTTTGATAACACCATTTTAAAGCTTGGACAATTATGCATCATTTTGGTCTTATGCTCATTGGCGTACCGACTTTAATAAGAGTGGGGGAAGCTGTTGAAAGTGTAATCATTTAAATCGCTGTAACTTATAAACGACTTATCCGATTTTAGCAAACTAAAGACTGTTTGGAAGAGAAAGGTATGCACTTTCACCAATCGTATTTAGTTGTCCATAATAATTCTAAAAAAAATGCTAGAGGGCGCAATTTGCAATAACAATACATTTTTTGATTTTACTCCGGAAAAATAAATCATACGGTATACCTATGGCATCATAATCGGAAAGTAGATGAAATTTGAAGATGTGAAGACCGCAGTTCGATATCCTTGTTCGTTTCAGAGTTATCGCCAAAATAATAATTATTAATACAAATAGGGCCCTCTAGCAATTTTATTAGAAACTATCGTGTACCACTGGATACGACAATTGAAGGTACTTCCAAACAAGCTTAAATTTAGTAAAATCGGATAAGTCGTTTAGAAGTTACAGCGATTTTAATGTTTACACTTTCAATAGCTTCTCCCACTCCTATTAAAGTCGGCACGCCAATGAACATAAGACCAAAATGATGCATAATTGTCCAAGCTTTAAAATGGTCTTATCAAACATATACCTTAATGTGGATTTTCGGAGTTATGTAAAATTTTAAAATTTACTTTTCAATTACGCCCTCTGGCGGCAAAATGCGGAACTTAAAAATTATTTCCAGAATTTTCTCATGGCCACTTTAATTGTCATTTTTCTTTTCCTAAGTTTCTATGCCCAGTAGTTTCCGAGGTATGGCCGCTCGTCGACCTTAAAAAAACACCCTGTATACCAAAGATCAAAAAACTCCGTACCACCGGTAATTTCGTCATCAATGAGGGGCCCAGAAACTGGTTTTAGGCATAGACTGATCTACTTAAATGCCATTGTTTTCTAATAAAACCCACTTTTAAATATGTGTTGTATACTAAAACATGATGTCTGTAATCTTTATTTATTATTTTTTTTAATATGGCGGCGAATATGTCATTTAAATGTCAGAAATTTGAATTACAGTGGTAACATCAAATTCCTGAAGTATTTTTTTTAAATATTGTATATTTGTATACCATGAATATTTTTATACTACTGCCAAAAGAAATAAGTTTTTTTTAAATTTTAACCTAAATATAAAGAATCTCAAAACGCCCGTTTTACTTGTTCCTTAAAGTGTCACTCACAGACTTATTTAACATCAAAGTTCCTTTTCCACTTTCTTTGAATTTTGGATTTTCTGAAAAATCTCTAATTTCAAATACACATTTTATTTTTTTTTAAATAAACTTTTTTACGATATTATATTTGTTTTATTTACGCCAGCATAGTCTAGTGACAGTGTCACTGAAGCAGTGGGGTTGTACCACAGGCTTATACAGGGTGTCCGTAAATGATGAGCAAAAATTTTAGGGGATAATTCTAGACCGAAAATAAATTCCTTCCTCTTCCTATAACATTTTTTCGAAAATTTGTTATTAACGAAGGTGCAGGGTGTTAAAGTTAAATTTTATTTGCAATTTTAAAATACATAAGTTAGAACAATAAATTAAACTTTCAAAGCAAAGGTTCAAAGTGACGTCCTTCCTCTTCAATGCATGAATTAATTTTTCTTACAAAATTCCAACGAACTCCATGGAATATTCCTTTCTTTGCTATGCTATGTTTAAGGTTGAAAATAAATTTAAATGAGTTCGTATTGATTACATGCAAGCAATGTTATTTTAGCGTTTTTCTCGAAGGCGGTTAGATAATAATAAAAAAGTTATCCTTTATAAAAAGTTCTGCATGGTCTATAACTGAAAATGCAACCTTCAGTTATCAAAATTTCCCAGTCATATACGAGGTAACTCCATGGAATATTTCTTCCTTTGCTATGCGTTGTTTAAGGTTGAAAATAAATTAAAATGATTTCGTATTGATCACATGCAAGCAATGTTATTTTAGCGTTTTTCTCGAAAACGGTTAGATAATAATAAAAAAGTTATCCCTCATGAAAAGTTCTGCATGGTTTATAACTGAAAATGCAACCTTCAGTTATCAAAATTTCCCAGTCATATACGAGGTATATCAGAAATAACGAATTTTGCTCAAGAGTAACTTTATTTTTGACAATACAGTTAAAAGTTATATTGAAATATGCAATTCCAGTTATTTAGCATGAAAATTTAGGTTTTGTGATTATTTACGTGTTTTACATTATAAATAAATTATTTGTATTTATCTCTCTTATCTGTTAAAAAAATGATAACCTCTTCATGTGTTAGTGTTTTTGAACAACCTTGCAATTTAAATACGTAATGAATGCATTATACTTATTTATTTTAGGAATAGGCAAATCCATACCAAAAATATTTAGTATACAAACCTCATAAATATTTATACAAAAACAAAGATAAGTAAATTTCTACTCAAGCCTCAACATATCCACCTTCTCTTTGTAAACATTGAATTGTTCTTTTTCCAAACTCCTTCAATACTTTCCGTATCATATTTGGAGTATTTTTTTGGCATTCTTCAGAAATAACCCTCGCCAAATGGTTTAAATTATCAAATGGTCCTTGCTGATAAACCTGCTGTTTTATGTAACCCCATAAAAAAGTCAAGGGGAGTTAAATCAGGTGACCTTTGAGGCCAAGAAATCTCTGAATACCTATGAATGACCTTTCCATTAAACATTTTCAAGGAGTACTCTAACAGTCTAACGTACTATGGATGGGGGCACCGTCTTTTTGGAACCAAATTTTCATACGTTGGATTTGTTGGAAGTTCGTGCATAAATTCACTGAGTTGATTTTCTAAGAATTGTAAGTTATATGCGGCTTTCCATAAATGTCGAGAAAAAAAAGGTCCAAGTAATTTATTTTTGTACATACCACACCATACGTTCGTTTTAAACGGATATTGGTTACGACTTTTTATTAGAAAGTTTGAATTACTGCCAGACCGCCAGCGACAATTTTGTGATGAGACGGTCCCGTTGAAAGAAAATGTTGCCTCATCGGAAAAAATTATACTTTTTGTAAAAAACAGTTCTTCTTTCAACTTTCCTTGGATCAGAGCGCAGAATTCAAATCCTCTATCGTAATCCCTTGGTAGTAATGTGTGTACGAATTGCGGTTTATATGGATAATATCTATTTATTTTTATAATATTTGCTACTGTATCTTTACTTGCAGTAGTATTTTGGATTCTAGAGGCCCTTTTGCTCAATGAAATTTTTGGTTCTTCTATGACAGAAAGTTTCACTTCAAATTCAGTGTCTTCACTGACAACCCGTTTTCGGCGTTTATTCTTAAAATTATTTTCAATGGTCTAGAATTTATTTATTATTTTTGTAACTGTTGAATGCCCAATGTTTCTATGCGGATGTCTATTATTAAAAATATCTGCTGCGTCTCTATGTCAGGTGTAATGGGGAATAAGCATTTTATTTTTTTTATAGGCCTGGCCTAAAGAAGTCTTTGTATTCACTAAAGGGGTCTAAATTTAAAACCGTCTGAAACTGATAGTTTTAGGTTTGAAACGACAAGTGTCAGAATACGTCAACAAAGTTTTGTTTTGTAAGTATTTTCTTTTGGTTTGTCTTTAAGGTGGCAGTGTCAACGTCATTTAATCCATTACCAACCTATTTCGCGTTATTTTTCAAGTTTATTATTTTTTTTTATTGATACCCTATTTCGCTTACTTAAAGTACGCCTCAGCGTGTTTAAATCCCACTTTCAAAAACGCGCGTGTTTTAAAGTTACCATGGCAACATCAACAACCCGTGAAACGTGAAGTCTAAATATGTCAACTTTTGAATTATTGATTTGACAGAATTACCTTTTAACCTCAAATAAAATATTTTTTTAAGCAATAGACAACCAATGTCAACGGTGACAACAATGAATCTTATGTGACAGATTGGAAGGTATTTTTTGTTCTCCTCATTTTCATGACAACGACAGGTATATCACATCGCGAATTCGACCATTTCACTTACTTACTAAGTTATTATTTCGATTTTTTGTAATATAAATACCAATAAAAAAAAATAATGTAAAGTATTCGTGGATAACTGGTCTTTAAAACACTTGCTCTATTTCAAGCACTCCGGCCGCGCCGTCGTGCTTGCAAAATCGCGCGTGTTTTAAAGACCTTAATATCCACTTATACTTTAATATACTATTATTGAAAATATTGAAAGCTAGAAAACGTAAATAAATCTACGCGAAATACGTTATAGGTTGGCAAGCATATTGATACTCCCACCTTAAATTCTTAAAGAAAATATATTTTGATTTGTACTGTTTCCTTCAGTAGAACTCAAACTATTTTGGTAAGAACATCCCGGCAAAAGTAAATTGGTAAAATGTTTTAATTGCAAAAAATCAAATTAACGCAGAAACATTATATGGCGTCAAAAAAATTATCTTGTCGGACTTCCATTGTCTTTATTTTGTTACTAACACAACGTTTCGGTTAGTTAGTACCTCTAACCGTTTTCAAGTGTAAACTAAATTATAATTCTAAGGATACTGTCCTAAATACTGTTCATGTGCAATGAAGCTACGTGCTTATTGGAGTGTGAAGTTTGAGCTGTTGGTTTTGGACAAGAGGAGGCTTCCAGATATTGGGGATATCGATACTTGGTTTACTAAATATATAAATATATGGGTATTTTGATTTATGAAAGCTGCTTCTTTGAATTTTCGTTTTCTCCAGTGATGTTCCGTGTCCAAAACCTTGGCTACTGACCACTGTATATTATGTTGGTTGATCCATACATGACGTTATACCTGATCTCGAAGTTTCACCTCTTTGAGTATGTTTCATATATTCTTTAACTCAAAGAGGTAGAACATATGAAACATACTCAAAGAGGTGAAACTTCGAGATCAGGTATAAGGTCATGTATGGACCAACCAACATAATATACAGTGGTCAGTAGCCAAGGTTTTGGACACGGAACAGCACTGGAGAAAACGAAAATTCAAAGAAGCAGCTTTCATGAATCAAACTACCCATATATTTAGTAAACCAAGTATAGATATCCCCAATATCTGGAAGCCTCTTCTTGTCCAAAACCAACAGCTCAAACTTCACACTTCAATAGGAACGTAGGCGGAGTCATCAAGCTTCATTGCACATGGATAGTATTTAGGACAGTAGCCTTAGAATTATAATTTAGTTTACACTTGAAAACGGTTAGAGATACTAACTTACCAAAACGTTGTGTTAAGTAACAAAATAAAGACAATGGAAGTCCGACAAAGTAATTTTTTTGATATGACTTCATTGTCTACCACCTTCAAACAAACATATGGCATACTAAAACAATGGCACTGTGAAAACACAACTGGGAGATAAGAAGATCTAAATATTGTAATAAACTAAATTCAAAACTCTTTAGTGAATACGGGTGTAGGTGTTTTAAACAGCGTTTTAAACCACCATTAAATTGTTCAGACTATGAGGTAAGTCCTGTAAGCCTTTAAAATAAACATTCATTTGCTGTTATGGCTCTATCAGTGTTTTCAACATCCAGAAAAGGCCGACGCTTAGAAAAAAATTAATGATTTTAAGCTGTAGCTTATAATATTGTTATATGTTGTTAGTAAATACATTTTTCTTAGGATTTGTAATAAAATATATACCTTATATAGGTACAGTGTCACCAGTAAAGTCCGCATCATATGGGATTTTTTTTATTAATAGCTTTATTCAAAATTTGACTTTGGCATCAAGTTCTGCTTCGATCGAAATGAAAATTAAGCAAAAAAATAGTAGTAACGTGATTCGTATATAAGCGTGTTGCACGCCTACTTAAACACATTTTAGCCAACTTCTGTTCGAAACTAAATTATAATAGAATTCAACCCTATTCATAATACTGGAAATAACAATAATAAATCATCAGGTCATAATAAATAAATAAATAATTACGAGAGGGCAAAATACCTATTTTATATGCATTTTTTTAAAGTAGGTTTTTGGACTTCAGCGTACTGGGTGAAAATAACAAATAAATTATTAGTTATTTTCAGTAATATGAATAGGGTTGAATTCTATTATAATTTGGCTTCGAACAGAAGTTGGCTAAAATGTGTTTAAGTAGGCGTGCAACACGCTTATATCTAAACCGACCCGGTTCATTGAAAAGTTTTTAAAAGCTTGCAACTACTTAATGCATTTTTATTATAAACCCACCTTTAAGTTATTTGATAAATATATATTAAAATTGCGTAAACAAAAAATCGACCAGAGGCGTACCGTTTAGGAGAAATTAGAGATTAGGAAAAAAAAATAGAAATTGAGACACCTAACTCAAATTTCGTATTTGGACTATGGTTTTAATTTGCAAAAATATATCCATATAAAATTTTGCTGTATTTTTAATAATTAAGGTACTTTACTCTTAAGGCAATTTCGAAAAAATGGCATTTGCTCCCCTACTATTAGCCGCAGGTGAAATATGAACAATGCATTTATAGTTTTAGGGCATGCACCAACTTTTATCAAGAATAAAATTTTCTGAGAAATCGGTAATAAATAACTTTCCCATACGTTGCATACTTTTTTGGACACACTGTATATTCAAACTCTGACTTTTTAGGAAAATCGAAAAACATCGATGCGGCCACTGCGACAAAGTATTTTCCTCAAAACCCAAACTTAAAAAACATTCCTACATCCACCGAGAGAAACGCTTTCAGTGTTTTCACTGCCATAAAAAGTTCATTTTTAAAAACATACTGGCCCTTCACATTAAGTCCGTACATAACGTTAAGGCGACCATCGAATTTATCTGTCCTTACTGTGGGAAAAGGTTTAAGGAAAAACCATGGTTTGAAAAACACATCAAAAGCCACGAGCCCGATTTCGAACCGGAATTCCAGTGTCCCATTTGTGCACGGGCCCTAACGTGCTACAAATACTTGCAAGTTCATTTGTTGAAGAGACACAGTGAGGATAATCGGTTTCCTTGCCATTACAGACGGTATTGCTGTGATATTTGTGGAAAAGAGATGTTGAAGAAAAATTTAAAGGTCCATATGATGTCTCATACAGGTTAGTAGATACCATGATACAAAGAAAGAAAGATATGATTGATCGTATTCCCAATTCGGTCCGGTCCGCGCAATGACGTCATGTGGTGCTAACGAGATTTAAAATTACATAGGATTAGCCGGTAAAAATAGAAATTTTACTGCATATTTTGCAATTTTTGCTTTGGAAGATTTAAGTGCATATTTATTTTAAGTACTTTAAGGATAGAGGTTCATAAATCAGAACGTATTTCATGATGTTCTTGGGTTAAATGTTAAAAGTTAGCATATATTTGGTAATTGGTATCAATGAAAATAATTTTCTGCTTATGCTGACATACATTTTATCTTTTAAATGATTACAATAATTGTAATTTACTTATTTATTTTTACAAAATCATAAAAAAATACCCTATATTTTTTGGTTCTTCCACCTTAAGCAATAAATTGTTTGAAAAAAAAATAGGTACAAATGTGCAGTCTTAAACATTTTTAGAAAACAGTTTCGAGCCTTAAATGACCAAAATCAATTAATTTGCTTATTAAGATTTTTTTATGCTATATGAAACGATAATATTCTTGGAGATGTCTGTTTATAAATTTATATTGTTAACATTTGACCAGTGGAGGACTGGAATCATTTGGCCCCGGTGGCTACATGACCTCTATGGCCCCAACCCTCATAAAGAACATTTTTTGAAAAAAAAATTGTTGTTTAAATGTTTGGACCAATTGGCCCCCAAAGGCCTTCTGGCCCCGGTGGCGATGGCCACCCGGCCACCCGCTCCAGTCCGCCACTGCATTTGACTATAATTTGACCAAGGATAAGGATGTAAAAAACTAATTCAGACATTAAAAAAAATATACTAGGACTGGTAATTATCATAATAGTAATAAGAGGTACATATTAACAATTATTAAAAAATAAGGCACACATATAACAGTTTATTATTTTAAACCAATTTCGTCAAATTAAACTTTTTTATCTCACCTATGTACGAGGAAGAGAACAATTTTTTTAAGCTAAAATTTTAAATATTTTACATAGATTTGTATCATAAATATGTAGGTATATACTTTTTGCAGATAATTATAACAAATAAAAGCTGTCATATTATCACTTATGCATAACGCCACTGCACAACGCATATTAACAACTAATTGTCAATAACAAACAACAATAATAATCCAAAAAAACACTAAAAACCTCTTTCTGTATAACAAATAATAACAATAGTACATAAAACCAAACGTAGGTTATACGAAGCCCGCCAGAAAATTATCACCACATGACGTAAGCAGCTGTCGATTTGGCTCCGCCCACATGCGCAATGTCATATCTCTTCTTTCTTTGTATCATGAGTAGATACCAAAACAAGATCGCAGCAGCATTGGGGCGGGGGGGGACAATGGCGTGCCGCGGCAGTTAAGGATGTAAACTCAGTTATCGGCTCCCCTATTAATTTTACATTAAAATTGTATTAGACTTTTTTAAAGGTCCTTGAACGGTAGACTAGGACACCAAATTTTATTATTTTCTAATAGGCCAATTAAAAGTTATTTAGAAAAACTCTACGTAAAATTCTTAAAAATTAAATACGGCTCTGATATACTAAAATTTATTAGAATAAAAATATCCAATTAAAGATCTCTACATGTTTCGAACGTGGAAACGTTCATCATCAGGAGACAGAAACATCTTTGCTGATGGTTTTAGCAGAAGAGAAAATGGTACTTTTATGGAAGATGGATGGAGATTTTAACTAAAACCATCAGCAAAGCTTTTTCTGTCTCCTGATGATGAATGTTTCTACGTTCGAAACACGTAGATACCTTTAATTGAATATTTTTATACTGATAAATTTTGGATAGGAAGACTTTAAGTTCGTTTCCATACTTTCAACTCCACTTGCATGGACTATTTCTTAAAATTAAATCAAATAATTTTTTTCCAAACTATTCGAACTTGATGGCGTGAAGAACTTTCAAACTAAATAGGTAGATATTTTGAAAAAGGTAGTTTCGGTTTGAGCTTCTCTTTTCTTTTTAATTACTTTTCATAGGCATTGTAGAAAAATACCTTTTTAACTTATACTCATTCGACTTGTAGCCTTCGCCTTCGGTTCAGGTCAACAAACGTCTCACTCGTATAAGAAGAGTCATTTGCAAACATTGTGGTACAATATAATATTTTTGATTTGAAGAAATAGTCCATACTTAAAGTGGAGTTGAAAGTATGAAAAGGAAAGAAAAACACAGTCTTCCTCCACAAAATTTAATAGAATAAAATTCTTAGTTTAAGGGTTTCTACATGTTTCGAACGTAGAACCATTCATCCTCAGGAGACAGAAATTTTTTTATTTTATACTGATGGTGTTAGCAAAAGAGAAAACTGAAAATTAGAACCTTAATGGAGCTTTTATGGACTTAAAATTGAAGTGTAGAAGAAAGAAACATGATATGAAGAATATTGATAATGGCCAAACCATACTGGGTACTTGAAAACGTCATTAAAGGGGGTGTAAACCAACCAAATAAAATGAGGAAGAAGAAAAACCCTTCTCAGAAGGTGTCGAAAATTATTTAAAATTTTTTTAAAAATCTTATCGAACATACGTCTGTAAGACATTATAAGGGTAAAATTGTAGTTAGTTAAATAGTTTTTACAAATTGTGATTTACATAATGTCTTACAGACGTATGTTCGATAAGTTTTTTAAAATTTTTTAAAAATAATCCTCGACACCTTAGAAGGGTTTCTCTTCTTCCCCATTTTATTTGGTTTTTTTACACCCCCTTTAATGACGTTTTCAAGTACTTAGTATGGTTTGGCCATTATCAGTTTTCTTCATATCATGTTTCTTCTACACTTCAATTTTAAGTCCATAAAAGCTCCATTAAGGTTCTAATTTTCAGTTTTCTCTTTTGCTAACACCATCAGCATAAAATAAAAAAAAATGTTTTGTCTCCTGAGGATGAACGTTTCTATGTTCGAAACATGTAGAGTAGAGAGGCGGGGTGAGGGGGGAGTGTTTGACGCACCTTAGAAATATGGGTATCATTTTTTTCACTTTTAGGTGAGAAACCTTTCAGTTGCGAATATTGCGGAAAGGGATTTGTAACCAGGAAGTGCCTTAAAATCCACACCAGGATTCACACGAAGGAGAAACCCTACTTGTGCTCGCTATGTGGTAAAGGATTTACACAAAAATATTCAGTTACAGTGCACATGAGATATCATACTGGCGAAAGACCGCATAAATGTTTGAGATGTCCGAAGGGATTTGTAACCAAATCAGAATTGAAAACACACGTCTGTTCAGGACCTATAAGAAGATAATATAATTGGAATTTTCCAGTTTTACACGGTAGAAATCTCTATATTTACAATGCTTGTTACTTTTAGAAATATTTCCTTGAATTGAGATTAGGCTTTCTTTTCCGCAGGCGCGGATACAGTGGGGGGGGGGGGGCAATCGCCCCACCCCCCCTGAGCAAGCAAAGACTTTTCGGGGCACCCTTGTCAGTGTGGGTAGGCGAAAAGCCCGAACATTTTTTTTAACTATACGTCCAAATGTATTGAGATTTTTCACTACTGTCGGTTTTTTTCTCAAACAATGTTCTTATATCCATGATTTCTAAAAATAAAATACTAACATTTTAGTAGGTAGGTAATAGTATGTCCTACTTTAAGGAATAATAAAAAAATATGATTTCATAAAATTGTAATAGAGTTGCTAGATATATAAAACTCAAAGCGCATATCAAAACCCCGAAGGCGCCCGAAAGCGCGCCTGCAAAAGGAACACATGATGCGAATAGGAAGTAGTGAAACATTTACTGGTTCTTATTCTTAAAATTTTAGTATTTTTTTTTATAATGCATAACAATACGTATAACAACAGGGAGTAGTGTTTTGTATGTAATTTTTTTTTTTGGACATCAAATTAAAATTTTATGAAATTTTTATTTAGAACGAATTCTCTGGAAGGCAAAATCCCAAAAATTAACCCCCTCCTAAATGCACCGGGTTGTTATTGTAATTTTGTTTTGTATTTTTTATTTTTCCTACTTGAAAACCAAGCACCATGATTCAAAAAAGGGCGTGGCACCCAAAAAAAAATTCGCTTGCGGCGCTGTTTTTTTTACGTCTTCGACGTTACTTTCTGTTTACACCCCCCCTAGGCAAAATCCTAGATCCGCGCCTGCTTTTCCGGCTTAAACTTGAGTAGTTATAGATGCTGGTTTCACCATTAAATACGCACTGGTTTATACGCATGCGCTGGTAATGCCCAGCTGTTTTGAACTATGTATAGTAGCTGTTTTAAAAACAATTAATAAACAACTTCAAATCAGCGCAATTATGATAATAGGACGCTATCCAGCACCATTAGGTCAACTAAAAAAGCCTAATACGCAGAAGCCAGTGATGGTGAAGCCCCCATCTATCACTACTTTGATAGTAGGTTGGTGTTGTAAATATTTTGCAATACAATTTTTTTCTTAATTTGTTTTAAGGTGGGAGTATCAACATGCTTGCCAACCTATAACCTATTTCGCGTAGATTTATTTATTTTTTCTGACTTTTACACAATAGTTATTTACCTGACAAGAGCGGAAAGTGGTACTTTTCCGCACGACGACGGCAGTTGCACGAAAGACGCGAAGCGGAGTAATTACAAAAACTATTGAGCTTCTGGCAAAAAAAGAAATATTTATTTTGGAAGTATTTCACTTTATTGAGTGTTTTAGATAAGGTATTCATTAATTTAACAAATCGTAGGAAACAGGCGCGTATTTGAGGGGGGGGGGGTAATGGGGGTAGTTACCCCCCCATCCAAAAAAATAAACACTGACAAATCAGTAAAAAGGGGCGTAACACCCAAAAAATTTTCGCCTGCGGCGCTACTATTCCTTTTTTCTGCTTCAAAACCACGTCACAGCGTTGAAAAAAGAGCGTGGCACCTAAAAAAAATTCGCGGCGCTATTTTTTTCCCTCCCCCCCCCCCCAAACGGACAGCTGAATACGCGCCTGGTAGGGAACAGTTACTTTTCGGCACGATTTTACTTTCCCGCACAATTTTTACTTTACCACACTTTTTTTGAAATTGTGCGGAAAAGTGGTACTTTCCTCACGATAAATCGTGCCGAAATAGTAACTTTTCCCCACGATCGTAGAAAAAATATTAATAAAATCAATATCGTCTTCATATTCTATAGGTAATAATTAACATGTTAAATAAATATCAAGGAATTTCATGAAGTTATTTAAGGAGAATTGTATATCGAAAAATATCGGTTAAGATTTTTTTTAACATTATTATGTCATTGTTCCTTCACTATACATTTCTCCCAAAATGAGTAATGAAATAAATTGATATTTTTGTAATATATCAGATATTACCTAAATAATGTGCAGACGATATTAATTTTATTTAAATCTTAGTCAATAAAATAATAAACTAAGAAAAACAAGGCGAAATAGGTTATAGGTTGGCAATAAATTAAATGACGTTGATAATTCCACCTTAAGAACTTACTATGAAGACACGCACGTTTTCAAAAGCGTAATATTATTTATAAATGCTGATCTGATTTTTCTAGTTTCATTTTTGAAAATTAATATTTATACATTTCTAAAAATTATTTATTTCAAGTTATTTAATAGATTTTTAATTACACTTTTTTTTAAGTATATCCTGAAATGGGAAAAAGTGTAGCTGAATCTCGCGCTTTTTAAAGAAGCTTTGTTTCTTTTGCTGCTTGCTTCCAATCCTGAAAAAAAAATTGAATTAATACATATCGTCAATTTTCTGCGCAGTCTTACTAAACATTTAGTCTGCGTTTTCTTTAAACGGGATTTGATCGGAGCAAGAGAAAGAGATGTTAAATGTTATGTCATCTATTTTAACGGTATAAAATTTCATTAAAACCAGAATTTATTTTTCTTTGTTATAATTAAAGGGCGCATATATATGTCTTGTTTGCCTTTAAAATATGCAGTTATTTGCATTTTTTTACCTAATATGCATACCCACTGGTATGCAATATTTCTTAATTTATTATAGTAAAATGAGGTAAAGAAACATGAACATGTTTATTTTTAAAAAAATGCAAAAAAAAATAAAATGTTTTGACAAACTAAATCAGAAGTATGTCTTACAAATCGATATAAGCACAGTTTGTTAAGCAGGTAATAACGCATTATTAAGTAAGAATAAACAACCCCTAACAAAATATACCTGCCAACCCCGGAAACCCCCAATAAATACCTTGTGTATAACCCAAAATGTAAATATAACTATTATAATATTCAGATTGGAAAATCCCTGAAATAAGTACCGAACTGAACATTAAACCTCTAACGTTTTAAATTTTTTGATAAAGCCGAAAACATAAAAATATGCTCTTCAAATAATAATTTTTGAAAAATATGCATTTTATTATAAAATTGACAAAATTTGAAAAAAATACATATACAGTGTGTCCAACAAAGTATGCAACATATGGGAAAGTTTTTTATCACCGATTTCTCAAAATTTTTATTCTTTATCAGTTGGTGCATTCCTTAAAACTATAAATGCATATTTCGTATTTCACCTGCGGCTAATAGTAGGGGAGCAAATGCCATTTTTTCGAAATTGCCTTAAGAGTAAAGTACCTTAATTATTAGAAATACAGCAAAATATTATATGGAAATGTTTTTGCAAATTAAAAACTTAGTCCAAATACGAAATTTGAGTTAGGTGTATCAATTTTTATTTTTTTTTATATGCATTTCTTTAAAATGGGTTTTTGGACTTCAGCGTACTGGGTGAAAATGACAAATAAATTATTAATTATTTCCAGTAATATGAATAGAGTTGGATTCTATCGTAATTTTGTTTAGAACATAAGTTGGCTAAAATGTGTTTAAGTAGGCGTGCAACACGCTAATATCTGAACCAACTCGTAACATTAAAAGGTTTTAAAAAGTTTGCAACTACTTAATACATTTTTATTATAAACCCACGTTTACGTTATTTGATAAACATATTAAAATTGCGTAAACAAAAAATTGACCAGAGGTGTACCGTAGGGGAAAATAGAGATTAACCAAAAAAAAAATTGTAACACCTAACTCAAGTTTCGTATTTGGACTAACTTACTAATTTTCAAGAATATTTCCATATAAAATGTTGCTGTATTTCTAATAATTAAGGTACCTACTTTACTCTTAGGGCAATTTCGAAAAAATGGCATTTACTCCCTTACTATTAGCCGCAGGTGAAATATGAAATATGCATTTATAGTTTTAAGGCATGCACCAACTTTTATAAAGAATAACATTTTCTGAGAAATCGGTGATAAAAAACTTTCCCATATGTTGCATACTTTTTGGGACACACTGTATATATATGCATTTTGCATATATTCTGCCCTTTAGTCATAATCCTTGTAGTTTGTTTAATTCGATAAATTTGGCATATATTTTAATTTATATATTTATTTAAATATTTTTAAAAAAAATTTTAGATGTATAAAATTAGTATTATTTTATTAAGCCTAAAATGACCACTCTTTACCACTACTAATATAGAAAATATATTTTTTGATTTTACAAGTATATTGTATTGTTTTTTTTTAATTTTAAAAACATTGAGAATTAATATTAATAAAAATATTGACGTATTTAAAAAAAAACTTCCAAATTCTGCTTCTTTCATTCTTGAGGAACTCCGTTTTCAAACTTGTAACATGAATAACTATTTTTTACACGAACACAAAACAGTTTAAACTAAAAATAACCAAAGTCATGTTAGTTACAAATAAAGGTAAGTAGATTTATATCTAGATCAGCAATTTTACTGAAAAACAAACGAAGAATTTTTAATAATATTTCTTTTTTAGGCCCCAGTGTAGAATATGTTTTAAAATCTTTGCATCTCAAGGCAATCTAAAAAGGCACTCCTACATTCACTCCGAGGCAAAAAAATTTGAAAAATTCGAATGTGGAATATGCACTCTAACATTTAACAACAACGAGGAACTGCAAGCCCATTTTAAAAAACTACACAGTCTAAGTATCCTGGAAAAAAGAAAATGTCCTTACTGCTCAAAATCGTTCAAATATCAACACAGCGCGCTCAAAAAGCACGTTTGGGGAGATCACGATCCAAATTACAAATTTAATTTTAAGTGTTCCATTTGCGATAAAGTTATGACGTACGAAAGCAGCTACATCAAGCATATGGAAACTCACGACCAGGAACAACCCGACTATCGCAAACGGCGTTGCGTTTGCGAAATTTGCGGAAAAGATATTTTAAAGAAAAACATTCGGCCGCATATGAAATGTCACCTCGGTGTCAAACCTCACAAATGCGACCTGTGCGGAAAGGCTTTCGGTAACCGCAAAATCTTACGGCATCATATACGCACCCATACCAAAGAAAAGCCACACAAATGCCCGGTCTGTTTTAAGGGATTCACCCAGCCTTACACTGTTACAATTCACATGCGCTATCATACGGGAGAGAGACCGTTCTCTTGTTGTGTTTGCACCAGGGGATTTGTTACTAAAGCGGAATTAAAAAATCATAATTGCAAAGGACCGCAAGTGTCTGAACAGAAATTAGAACCTTTGGTTATTTTGCAGGAAAGTAAAAACGTGAATTTGACTGAAAAATTTGAAAAAATCGATTGCAAAAACGACAGTGGGCACTGGGACAATTTTTCAACCTAATCGTCCCTAACTTTTCATCTATGCTGCAGAATACGTCTCCCGAGGTGCTTTTTTTTTAAATTTCTGCAAACTCTGACTTTTTCTCATGTACAGAGTGTTCCTAAATATCATGTAAATACGAAAAGGTAAAATTCTTTGGCTTATTTAATGACTAAAAATTCATATAAACATAGGTCCGCAAACGCTTCGTTGCCGATCTACAGGGTGTTGAAATTTCGAGATTTTTTTAGTTTTTTCTTTATAGCTCTTGTAGTTTTTGAGATATTTAGCTCTAATTTGGAATATAGGTTACGCTGTAGGACTTACATCATTGGACATACCAAATGGTTTTAAGAATCTACAGGGAGATATTTTTTCAGAGGTCATGCCCCCTTTTCTCCCCATGAACTTTTTTTCGGTGCGCCGCTGGTGGATTCTAAAATACAAAATGCATTTTTTGTTTTGTTCTAAAGCATTTTAATCTCCTGTAGTTTTTTCGTATTTACCACCGTTATCGAGAAAAAAAATAAAAGGTTTTCTGTGTTTCGCTAGATGAAATTAAAATTTTTTAAATAATAAATAACACAGGCCTGCATTTTTTAACACTTTGAAAGGTGATTTAAAAATTTTAACTGTTTTCTAGTAATTGGGTTGCGCTGATTTCAAATCTGCTTTCAGTTTTTTTATATCACGTAAGGTTATTTTTCAAACCGGTAAAATCCAAAAATATAGAAAAAACACGATTTATTTCATTTATAAGCTAGTTTTTTAATATATTAAGGAAAAAAATACAAAAATATACAAAATATACACATATAAACTATTATAAATTATTATTTATTCGTTACGCTTCTTCAAAAAACGTTTTCTTTTTTCAGAAAAGCTTCTTTTGGTTGTTTTTCTGTTTCAGCTAAAGGAAGATCTCTTCTCAATGTCCAACAGAAATCATTTTCGTCTCCCAGCGCCCCTGGTATCTTTTTTCCATCTCTTTAATATATTAATGAAATCTTTCACCTTGCTCTTCACCCACGTCCCCAAGATTTTCCGGGAATTGGTACAAATGGGAATGTAAAAAGTGACTTTTAATGATCATATTCTGAAATTCCTGAAATTTTCCAGCATATTTTCAACGATCTTAACATAGTAGTAATGTAGGTTCAACTTCTTTAAAAGCATTCCATGCATGTTTTTCCTTATCTTCCATTACCTTTTCAAATTCTGTATCTTTCATCAAGTTGCTAATCTGCGGCCCTACAAAGATTCCCTCCTTTAATTTTGCCTCTGACAGAGCCGGAAATGTTTTACACAAATATTTAAAACAATTTCCTTCTTTGTTTAATGCCTTAACAAATTGTTTCATACGTCCAAGTTTTATGTGAAGTGGTGGAAGTAAAACTTTTTGATGGTCAATAAGACTTTCGCGAATTACATTTTTGTTTCCAGGTGTTAAAGTCTCTCTTTGTGACCATGTCTTTTTATCCAATGCTGTTCTCGATTCCTGCTCGCACAGGAAACATGGAAATTTAGTAAATCCAGACTGCTGACCTAAGAGAAGACCTAAAATTTTTAGATCTTCACACACTTCCCAGTTGTGATTTTTATATTGTATTCTTAAAAGTAATTCCTCTAAATTTTCATAGTTTTCCTTTAACTTAACTGTATGGCCGACCGAAACAGAAGCAAAAACATTGTCATTATGTAAAAGAACAGCTTTAAAGCTCCTTTTTGAAGTCGATAAAAAGTCTCCAGTCGGAAGGTGTGTAGCACCACAGAAAATCATTTTTTATTCATCAATCATTTAGAATTTGAAGTACTACATTCATTTTAAAATGTATTAAAACGCCTATTATAAGTTTTTTTTTAATTTTTTCTTTTTAAAATCTGTAGGTGATAGAGACCAATTGTATTTTAATTAGTTATTTTTATATAAAAACTGAACTCAACAAACAAAAATCACGTCATCACAAATTTCATGCAGGCCTGTGTAATTGGTCTAGCATGCCTTGGCTTTATTTGGTTAATCTCTTATTTTTATTAATTTTGACAGTTCGCATTTGAAATATTAATTTTGTAATTAGTGTTTGTAAATTAAAGGTTTAAATTTTAAACTGTAGGGTGTAAAAGTGTTTGTTTAAATATTCGATATATTCACTTAAGAATGCCAAATTATACCAATTCTGAAATGGCTGAGATGCATTTACACCCTACAGTTTAAAATTTAAACCTTTAATTTACAAACACTAATGACAAAATTAATATTTCAAATGCGAACTGTCAAAATTAATAAAAATAAGGGATTAACCAAATAAAACCAAGGCATGCTAGACCAATTATTATTATTTAAAAAATTTTAATTTCATCTAGCGAAACCCAGAAAACCTTTTATTTTTTTTCTCGATAACGGTGGTAAATACTGAAAAACTACAAGAGATGAAAATGCTTTAGAACAAAACAAAAAATGCATTTTGTATTTTAGAATCCACCAGCGGCGCACCGAAAAAAAAGTTCATGGGGAGAAAAGGGGGCATGACCCCTGAAAAAATATCTCCCTGTAGATTCTTAAAACCATTTCGTATGTCCAATGATGTAAGTCCTACAGCGTAACCTATATTCTCAGTTAGAGCTAAATATCTCAAAAACTACAAGAGCTATAAAGAAAAAACTAAAAAAAATCTTGAAAATTCAACACCCTGTAGATCGGCAACAAAGCGTTTGCGGACCTAATTTTTAGTCATTAAATAAGCCAAAAAATTACCCTTTTTCGTATTTACATGATATTTAGGAACAACCTGTATACAGGGCAAGCAAAAAGCAAAGCATTCTTCACACGGTCGATGAAAAAGTGTTTCTCCAATACACCTGAGTGACAGTGACAGGCTGTACGACCTGAGTACAGGTTGTGGATCCATTTTAACAGTTTTACGATTGTACGCATCGTACTATCAATATTATTGTGATAAACTTTTCAAGTCTTCGCTTTTTTCGTTTAAATTAAATTGTGTAGAGTTTCGGTAGAAATAAATTGGCTTTTTCAATTATTGAAGTTTCGCCAAACTTGTTTCTAACCAATCAGTTATAATGAAGTTGTATGTAGGTTCTTCTACCATTGAATTTCGAAAGTGGGAACGGCGGAACAATGTTAAAAACTAACAACCGATTTACGGAACAAACGCCGGGATTGTTTGTAATTCCGATCATATAACGTCGATTTTCGAGGTTAACGCGTTGTGAATAGTGTTTTGTTCAAATCAATTTTCTATAAAAAAATGTATATTCTTAAAAATCACAAATTTAATGCAAACACTGTGATAATAAATGTATACTTAGGTCATATTGAAACGTGTTAATGGTGCCAGGGATAAAAATTAGTATCTTTCACATTACCAAGAGAATTATAAACTACTCGCCAAAACAACGAAATTGTACATCAATCGGCATCAAATGAAGGAAGACGTGGTTTTTAATTTTAGTGTTTTTTCTTACCAGTGCTGTTATGTTTTAATTTCTTAAAGGTATATTTTTTGTTATGCGGTATTGTTTTGTTGTTTTTGTTACAGTCTTATACAGTGTGTGTATAAAGTCTGGAAACGGCTTAATAACATCACAATTTACTGGCCGGTTTAAACCAAATTTGGTACAGTTGTGTAAGAGGATCTAACGCACCGAATGACGATATTGGCGTTGTTGCCAGCTTTTTAGTTTGTGTGGAATTCGAACGAATTTTATATTTTTAAATATAACACCCAGTATATTTTTACATTTTTAAATTCCACACAAAATTATAATTATTTTTTATTAACTGCATTATTAGTCTATACTTCATAGTTTCCGAGATATTGACTCTCGAAAAGTGACATTTTTGAACTTTGACAGCTTATAACTTTCTAACAGTACGTCTTAGAGCAAAACGGCTTACATGTCCCTATCTTCAATTTTTATTATCTTCCCAAAAAAATCAACTTCCAGTTAAACCGGAACAACTATATTTCCTGCTTTCGAGTTACATCCGGTTTAACCGGAAGTTGATTTTTTTGGGAAGATAATAAAAATTGAAGATAGGGGCATGTAAGCCGTTTTGCTCTAAGACGTACTGTTAGAAAGTTATAAGCTGTCAAAGTTCAAAAATGTCACTTTTCGAGAGTCAATATCTCGGAAACTATGAAGTATAGACTAATAATGCATTTAATAAAAAATAATTATAATTTCATGTGAAATTTAAAAATGTAAAAATATACTGGGTGTTATATTTAAAAATATAAAATTCGTTCGAATTCCAGACAAACTAAAAAGCTGGCAACAACGCCAATATCGTCATTCGGTGCGTTAGATCCTCTTACACAACTGTACCAAATTTGGATTAAATCGGCCAGTAAATTGTGATGTTATTAGGTCGTTTCCAGACTTTATACACACACTGTATATTATATATTATATATTTTTATAATATCTGTGCTGAATTAATAAGCTATTGTAAAAACGAACAGTATTTACAATCACTTGCTTAATGTGTAGGTAACTATCAGTCAAACCAAAGGCCACATAATAATAAGTAAATTGTCTCAGAATCCCGGTATCACCAGTTAGCTACACATTAAGACCATAAAATGTTTACCAACCAACGTGTTTTAAAGCTAGTTATTATTTCCTATAGATCATTCCACTATTTTATTGTTCATGTAGGTACTATGTTGCTATTAAATAGATAATTTGTAAAGCGCGTCAATTTTCTAGCGGGTACATTGTGGCAAATATCCACCTCCTGAAACTGAGCTGAGACTTGGTTTTTCAACACGATACAGCTGGTTACCAATCATGAGCCATCAATATTAAATCATTTTTAGCAAATTCTATTTCCAAAACGCACGAGAGCTATTTTATATAAAAAAGGAGAACTGTAATATACACGGTGTCCCATATAAGAATGCACAGTACAGGGATCTCGTAAACCAAAGGAGATACAGAGATGGTTAAATTAGAGAAAAGTTGCGCTTTGCTAAACCCTTTAAAGTCACGATTCGAAATCTAAAAAAATCCGATTACTTCCGAAGATATTTGGGAAAAACCGAATTTTCCCGATTTCGTTTTTATTTTTTTCTGACTTTATTTAAAAAGATATGACAAAATGCATTTCACATTCTCATTGCCACTTTTTCTGCTCTACAAGCCGGTGTTCTTAAATTTTCAATCCGACGTTTCGTTTTTCCGCGACCATCATCAACTTTGTTTTTTTAAATAGTCGAAAAACTTAATTTTATGCTTAGTAAATTCTACCTTTTATTCTGAATTTAACGGTATATCACACTTAATATTTATAACATGTTTCGGACTTAAAAACTCATCATCAATATTATTATTAATTTTATTAAGTAAGTAGTAAACAAAATGTTATTATCAAAAAACAAAATATTTTAATTTTGCGCTACAAAACGTTCATTGAACAAGCTTATTTAATCAAATGTTCAAAAAATCCTCCCTCATTCTCTAAACAAACGTAGCAACGGTAAACAATTTCATTCATTACGTTTTCTAGCATCATTGGAGTTATCCTTGCAATAGCGGCTTGAACCTCGGCTCTAAGTGCTTCTACATTCTCGTACGTTTTCCAGTAGACTTCATCGTTGAGAAAGCCCCACAAGAAAAAATCCAACGGAGTGATGTCGGGAGATCGTGCAGGCCATCTTATAGGACCATTAGTGGCGATTACATTGTTCTGAAAACGTTCTGTTAGATATTCAATGTTGTTTCGAGAATTATGTGGAGGTGCCCCATCTTGCTGAAACCAAATACTGCTGTTTTCTGCCAGAGGAATGTTATCAAGAAAATCTTCAATATCGTTATTCAAGAACTGGAAATATCTTTCTGCATTTAAAGTACCTTCATAAATTATTGGTCCGATAATCCTTGTTCCTAAAATACCACACCTTTCAGTGTCGAAACAATTTTTATGGCTTTCAATATAACAACATAACATGTCCGATTTTTCTTCATTCGAAAAATGTGCCATAATTAAAAAACACATCAAGAGTAAAGAAAAAGTTTAAATTTAAGTTTACTTCTTTACGTAAAAATTTCGATTTATCGGCAATACTGACAGATTGCCATGATTTATTTAGACAAATGCGTTTCAAAGCCTACTATTTCAAGACGATTTCCCCGAACTATGGATCAACCGAGTGGAAATGGCGCTTCTCAGCGCCCATTAACGAAGCATATCGGAACTTTTGTGCGAATAGGCCAACTTGTATTTTGTATTTTACATACTTTCTGTCATTTGTACCGTACTGTAACCCCATACGCTAAATAAATAAATAAATAAATCAAGACGATATAAATGGAATAACTCGCAATTAATTATTTGATGCTAATATTTTGCTTACTTGCCCTTATAATAGTTAAAACTTAAAATTTTTGATCCGACGTTTCGTTCCTTTGTAATAATTATCAAATAATATTGATGATGAGTTTTTAAGTCCGAAACATGTTATAAATATTAAGTGTGATATACCGTTGAATTCAGAATAAAAGGTAGAATTTACTAAGCATAAAATTAAATTTTCCGACTATTTAAAAAAACAAAGTTGATGATGGTTGCGGAAAAACGAAACGTCGGATTGAAAATTAAAGAACACCGGCTTGTAGAGCAGAAAAAGTGGCAATGAGAATGTGAAATTCATTTTGTCATATCTTTTTAAATAGAGTCAGAAAAAAATAAAAACGAAATCGAGAAAATTCGGTTTTTCCCAAATATCTTCGGAAGTAATCGGATTTTTTTAGATTTCGAATCGTGACTTTGAAGGGTTTAGCAAAGCGCAACTTTTCTCTAATTTAACCATCTCTGTATCTCCTGTGGTTTACGAGATCCCTGTACTGTGCATTCTTATATGGGACACCGTGTATGTTAAAAAATTATTTAAAAATCATTTTAAATTGTTGGCCTTAAAGGCTATTTATATTAAAAGTGCGGTATGAGCTGGAGCTTACAGTTAGGAGTGAGGAATTTGCCAAGGTGATTCCACCAGTCGCGATAATCCCACACTTTAGAGTGTATTAAATTTGATCTACGACCATTTAAATATTAAAATCTTATTCATTTTATAAGCTGAGACCATCGTGAGTAATAATTAATCTTATTACGTGATTCAAACAGCCCAAAATGAATCACGTAGTAAGTAAGTCGTAGATAAATTATGTTTACAAACTTTTATGTTTAAATAGTTTGGTACTACTAGTAAAAATGTTGTACAAAATAAAAATATGGATAATAAAGAAAATACTTCCATTCATTATTGACAAAGTACGGAAAGTAGTTATTAATACCTTTCCTAAGTTGTAAATTCTTATTGCAAATAAATAACTTGTTGAGTTTTACGTTTACTTTCATGTTGTTTTACTCATACCTAATAATTTTAGATTAGCTAATGAAGTAACAATAGATGAAGATGAGATGCTCGAAATCGAGGAGTCAATTGCTGACGGACAAGTCGAACAGTACCAGTGTGGAATATGCTCAAAAATATACTCTACCAAGGAAAACTTCATTAAGCTGCATATAAATAAGTTTGCTAATAAGCTAACTTGTTGCAAGTGTCAGCAAAAGTTCAAAAACTCAGACGATCTATATGAGCACCATGAGACACATAAAGATGAAGAAAGTTACGGAATTATTTACCAAGAAGAAGGTCAGGAAGGCGACGAATTAATTTTCATGGACGAAGGGGAAGAACTATTGGAGATCCAGGAACAAGGAAGTGACGACCTTTTATACATTCTAGATGATACCGATCAAAATTGCGTGAATGAAGTGGTTATTCAAGATGACCAAATCATTCGCGTAGCCGGCCGAAAACCAGCTAGGAAAAACCTTGAAGCTGCTCAGCTGGTTAATTTGGAACATGGCTACATGCTTCCAGAGTCTTTAGAAGATTCTACTTCTTCTGAAGGAAATGTTATAATCGCTAAAAGACTGTCTTTGCCAGCAACGTCGACTTCCACCACTAAACGATCCTATTCGCCACCAAAAGCAAGAACACCACAATTGAGACGACGTCACGAGGTTCCAGATTTCTCCGCAACCAACTATATTCTTATAGAACCAAATGAGGAACTGGATTCGACGCACTTTAAGTGCCAACGTTGCGAGCAGTTATTTATTAATAAATTTGGATTCTTCCGACATATCGAAAAAGGGAAATGTTATGTGAATAACTGTGACGCTTGTAACGGAACGTTCGCGTCCAACAGCGATTTTTATGCGCACTACGTCGCGGAACATACCGACAGGGCAATATGTAACTTTTGCTTTAGAACGTTCATGTACGAAAAAAACGTCAAAGAACATATGCTACGTCATTTGGATCAATTTCGGCATCGATGTGAGGAATGTAACAAAGGTTTTTATACTGTTAGGGAGTATCGAAACCATTACAAAAACAGACATATGGGTATCAGACACAAGTGCGAAGTATGTGGTAGGAGTTTTGCCGACGAGTACTATTTTAGAAAGCATATGGCCACTCACGCTAAAGGCAATAACGTCACTGTTGTTGAAATCCAGAATGAATAAGTTTTTATATTGGTACCGAAGAACAGACAATTGATTACTTAATATAAAAGTGGAATTTTCCTCTACATTTTTGATAAGTCTTAATTGAAAGTTAATGACATGTAGATACAGAATGCGAAGAATTGTCATAAGTTAAAGTTATGGAATCTACGTGGCAAAATATTAAATAAAGGAATGTTTTTTTAATGGCGTTGGGTCAATGTAGAAGGCAATCACCTAGTTATTCTAGGGGGGGGGGGGGGGGGGAATAAAAATTAAGTCTTTTGGTGATATTTCTGTTCCAAAAAAATTAGCTCCCCTAAAAAACCAGAAAATCCCCTGATTTTTTTTTACCTTTATCTTTAAAGATACACTAATAAGTATCGTAGCACTTCTAAGTCAGTGCGATTTTTTTTATCATTTAATGATAACTTCGTTTTTGACATTTTAATATCAAAATATATAACTTTTTCATTTTAAGTAATGCATTTTGAAGCTGAAATTTTCATTGTTAGATTTCTTTCAAGTGCTATTTAGAAGATTTTTTTAGAAAATATAATTTTTTTTTCAAAAACTCAATAAATATGTGTGGCATTACAGGGAAAAAATTGTTGTGCTTAAAAAATGATCATTATGACCCGGTGGTGTAAAAATAAAGTTACATTAGGCTTACTAAAGTTTATGTTTTAATATTTTAGTCTAGGCATACAGTAGATCGTGTACATTTGTATATAATGTTAACGTGTAAAAACTGTAAAATTACATAAATGAAAAGGGAGCGCCTATGCTTTACACGTTTATGAAAACACATAAATATTTTTTTTACATTTTTTAAGTAGTATGCAATATATACAGTGAATTTTTTAGCATTGCATCCAGGTTATTTACATTATATTGTGTTACAGTTTCTTCATTATTAAATATATAAATAAAACGACAATCGTAGCCAATTTTTTAAATCAATTTCCGTATATTTGTATTTAAAAACCTCGATCTTCTTGCATTTTAAAAACGATGAGATCTTTAAAACTGCTGTGTAAGTCAGAACTGCGCCAAATATAATTTATTTAAAACAGGAAAATTAGTAACATGTTATCAAGTTTTTGCTACGTAAATCCCTATACAGGGTTCCCCATTTAAAACGAAACAGGCTAAATATCTGGTTCCACGTTAATTAAAAAAAAAACGCTCGGACCAGTCGATTTTTATTTCGAGGGGGACATCTTTTGCATATATTGTCAATCTTGTTACTTCAAGCCCCTAGGAGGGAGGGGGGTAAGATATAAATCTTAAATGGATACCCCCATTTTATATAATTTTTTTGGATTCTGCATAAAATTCTGAACATTTTTTAATAAAAGCATTATTAGTCTATACTAAACAATTTCCGGTTAAACCGGTTGTAAGATATATAGTACTTCCGGTTTAACCGGAAGTTGACACTCTTGGAAAGATAATAAAAATCGAAGATAGGGACATGTAAGCCGTTTTACTCTAAGACGTACAGTTAGAAAGCTAGACGCTGTCAAAGTTCAAAAATCTAATTTTTCAAGAGTCAATATCTCGAAAACTGTTTGGTATAGACTAATAATGCTTTTATTAAAAAATGTTTAGAATTTTATGCAGAATCCAAAAAAATTATATAAAATAGGGGTATGCATTTAAGATTTAGATCTTACCCCCCCCCCCCCCTCCTAGGGGCTTGAAGTAACAAGATTGACAATATAAGTACGCAAAAGATGTCCCCTCGAAATAAAAATCGACGGGTCCGAGCGTTCTTTTTTTTAAATTAACGTGGAACCAGATATTTAGCCTGTTTCGTTTTAAATGGGGAACCCTGTATTTGATACATTGGTAAAAAACTGCACTGTACCTTTAACTCAATGGCCTCTCAATGCACAGTGATCAATACAGTTCATAAAACCTTCCATTTTTTATAAAAGCTATAGAAAAATTAATGTTAATTTTTTTAAATGTATTACTTTACTTCTAAAGGGGTTAGTCTGTGACGAAAGGGGGCCACCCTGTAAAGTTTTTAAACTTACGTTTGCCTCCTGGGACTTCCAATTTAAATATCTTATATAGGTACATACATGGGAAGTGTCGTACTAACAGTATATCTTGACCAAGTCATTTTAGATGTATCCCTTTATTTAGTCTGTTATCCACAGAACCTTTGTGTAATCTTATCTAAGTAATAAATTATTTAATTTAAAATTTTTGTAGCATACTGTTTTTGGTTATTCGTCATTTTTAAATAAGAGTAATAAACACAAACGTACTTGTAATGTAAGTTTTTCGTTTCAAGAATAAATATTCACATGACATTGCTGTCGTTACTTTGTAACCTTATCTTTTAATAAAACATTTTTTATAGAATACTGATGATCCTTTTTTTGTAGATTGACCATTGAAAATTTACTCACAAAATTTGATATTAAAGATTGTCATGTTTGGGTGGAAGATATAATAAAGGATCCTACCTTGAAATTTATTAAGGGTAGAGTGAAAATACCTCGCTTTAAGTACAAGTGTTACGTCTGCTCTACTAGATTTTTTACCAATGCTGATCTTGAAACTCACAAGAAAAAATATGGAGAAAAGGGATGCAAATATTTTTCGAAAATTAAGGCCGCCAAAGAAAGGAAGAAAAGGAAGAAAATTAAATTAGCAAAAAGACTCAAACACACACCAAAACGGACAGCCTACGACAACACAAAAGATAATGGTTCGAAAAGCGACGATGGGGATGTTTTTTCATGCAAGCATTGTTGGAAAGTGTTTCTTTCAAAACGATCTCTGCAAGAACATATTAACCTTCACTTCGCAAACGCCGAAATCGATCAGACAGAGGTTAAAGAGTTCTACAATGACTACGCCCTGCTTCGTCCTGGAGTAGATCCGTTTTTAACCACTCCTGAAATGAAGTTTCAACAAGAGGCTGTGAAAATTCAAGCAAGATATGATCCGATGCCGGGACCAAGTCATCTACCGATCAATAACAATACTACTTTTGATTTAAATATGAATCCTAGTGTGGATGTAGAGCGGACTGGGCTACAGTTACTCAAGATTCCTTTAGAAGATGTGGACCTAAGTCCACACGACTACTTGGTGAATCTACCGGAAGAACCAAATTTTCAAAGTGCAGAATGCTTTTCAATTGAACAAGCGACTTGTACTACACAGGCTCCAAACTTCCTCATTAACAGAGAACATTATAGTTGTAATAAATGCGATAATCTCTTTTTAACTTTTGAATCTTTTGGACAACACATTGTGAATGAAAAATGCACTATAATTGGAAAATGTTCCCTTTGTAGAAACCCATTTCCTAATAACAGATCTCTGTATGAACATGTTCTTAATAGACACAGCAAGTACAGGGTGATTTGCAATTTTTGCTTTAAGATGTTTGTAACTTTTGAAAATTTGCAAAAGCATATTATTAAGAAGCATCATTACTATTAATATATTTTATTGTTTTTTACTTAGTTCTATCTAATTTAATAGTTTTGCTTAAAAGGCAATTTAATGCTTTTTTCTAAAACATAGTTTATTTGCAAATACATATTTTTTTTGTTTGCCAATATTTAAAAATGCTTTTACAAAATGAAGCTAGAGAATTATAGAAAATTGATCTGTTTTGCGCTAGGTATGCCAGGGTTCTTTAATAAAGCTTTAAAATAACGGAAATATCAAAACATTTTTAAATAAGTAAATATATAAATAACCAGTTACCGTTTTACACGGTTTATATCGATTCAAATTTAACACTGGGTTTTCGCTAAGTCTATTGTGTATAAAGTTGTTTAAAATTAAATATTCTCAGTTGTTGATTGTTATATTTTGAAAACATTTTATAGTTGCCTTATGGGATCTGACTGTGAGTTTATACAGGGTGTCCCAGATAAGAATGCACTCTACAGGGATCTCGTAAACCATAGGAGATACAGAGAGGGTTAAATTAGAGAAAAGTTGCGCATAACTGAATCCTGTAACGTCATGTTTTCAAATTTAAAATATTCCGAATGCTTCCGAAGATATTTGGATAAAACCGAATATTCGCGATTTCGTTTTAATTGATTTATGATTCTATTTGAAGAGACATTTCAAAAAATTTAACATTCTCATTGCCACTTTTTCTCCCCTACAAAATGGTTTAATTACATTTTTGATCCGTTCCGTTTAGTCACAACCATCATCAACTTTGTAATTTTAAATAGTCGGAAAATTTTATTTTATGCTTAATAAATTCTACGTTTTATTCTAAATCTAACGGTGTATCACACTTATTATTTATTAGACGTTTCGATATAGAAAAACACATCATCAATGAAAATAGGCACATTATCGAAAATATTTTTGTTTTTATTGTTGTATTTAAACAATAGTTGGGTTTTAAAACATTTTTTTAAATAAACTTATAACAAAACATAATATCTAATAAAACTTATCTGAAAAATGCAACAAGTAATAATTAATTTTAATTATTAAATACAATTATTTTTATTTTTAAAAAATGCATGATAATATTCTAACATAACGTACCATTTAAATTCGGCATCATATGGGTGGCTATAAAATTGATTGACGTTATTCACAATTGTTTAAATGTTTAATGTGCCTATATTCATTGATGATGTATTTTTCTATATCGAAACGTCTAATAAATAATAAGTGTGATACACCGTTGGATTTAGAATAAAACGTAGAATTTATTAAGCATACAATTAAATTTTCCGACTATTTAAAATAACAAAGTTGATGATGGTTGTGACTAAACGAAACGTCGGATCAAAAATGTAATTAAACCATCTTGTAGGGGAGAAAAAGTGGCAATGAGAATGTTAAATTTATTTTGAAATGTCTCTTCAAATAGAATCATAAACCAATTAAAACGAAATCGCGAATATTCGGTTTTATCCAAATATCTTCGGAAGCATTCGGAATTTTTTTAAATTTGAAAACATGACGTTACAGGAATCAGTTATGCGCAACTTTTCTCTAATTTAACCCTTTCTGTATCTCCTATGGTTTACGAGATCCCTGTAGAGTAGGCTGGGCCGAAAAAGTAAAAAATTGGAAATTGCAAATGGTATATATATTTGCCAATATCTGACTATACATCTAAAAGTTTTTTTTTTTTTTAATTATTTATTTTACGTCGGCCTTTTTCCGCAACGAGGCCAATCACCGACGCCAGGGAATTTGTCACACACTATCTGGTAATTTTTGCCGACTCCCTCTTTGTCGAGGGTAGGGTTCTTTAACGTGCCAACATCCATGACACGGGGCCCACAGTTTAACGTCTCTTCCGAAAGACGGCGCCACCTCTTAAACCAAATTCCAAATTTAACATCGACGTTGCCGGCACCGGGAATGGAACCCGGGCCTACGATCTGTGAGGCCGCTGCGCTGCGCTGACCACCAGACCACAACGTCGATGCCACATCTAAAAGTAATTTGTGGAAAATTTTATTAAAATTCGTAAATGTTTCGCCGCGCCCCTGTGACCTTGAAAATTAGTAAAAAGGCAGATTTTTCAATATTTAATATTTTTTAAATCCAAAATTATAATTTTTTTGTGACTTCTTGTGGATGTGGGAATGTGTATAGAAATAATTTTTCCAATAAAATATTTTTCTGTTGGATGGAAATTACAAATTTGTCTCTGAAAACGTTAAATTACGTTTAAATGAAGATTTTAAGGACAAATTTGTAACTTCCATCCAACAGAAAAATATTTTAATGGAAAAATTATTTTTATACACATTCCCACATCCACAAGAAGTCACAAAAAAATTATAATTTTGGATTTAAAAAATATTAAATATTGAAAAACCGGCCTTTTTATTAATTTTCAAGGTCACAGGGGCGCGGCGAAACATTTACGGATTTTAATAAAATTTTCCACAAATTACTTTTAGATGTATAGTCAGATATTGGCAAATATACCATTTGCAATTTCCAATTTTTTACTTTTCCGGCCCAGCCTACTGTAGAGTGCATTCTTATCTGGGACACCCTGTGTTACTAGTTTTAGAAATATCTATTTTTGTTTATTTTTGTATTTGGATATTAAAATTCTAAAGCTAAATTATAATGTATTATTCTTTCAGAATCTATTGAATGTAATATATTTTGTTAAAAAATTTAGGAATAAAGGTTTCAAAAAGATTTTTCCTTTTAATATTATTTGCAGTGATAGTTGTTCCTTTGCATTAAAGTTGTTTTTGTACTCACAAATATTATTTTGTAGATTTCACAAAATGACTAGAAGAGAGAAACACAAGTTTATTAGAAAACATTTTTGGAGGGAGTGCCGAGTTGTTTTGACGGATGTTAAAAAAAACAAGTATTATAAAAGACTCCAAGAAAAGAAAGATGCAATTTCCGAAGTTTCTCATGGCAGAAAGAAGCATAGCTGTTATATCTGCTTTGAGAAGTTCTACACCAAGGAAGACCTTGCAGCGCACAAATTTGTCCATTTTTGCGAGAAGAGTAACAACACGTTTTCAGACGATGATGAAGATCAAAATGCTTGTTTGGAGGAAATTAAAAGTGTCAAGGCAGACGATGAACGTAACAGTCTTATTGTAGGACCTAACATTGGATCTGATGAAGACAAAATTGACGATCACTTACAAGAAAATAGCTCCGAGCCAGAAAATATCCATGACGCATCCCAAACCGCAGTAACCGATGTAAATTCAAAAGAAACCAGCTACAAATGTTTAAAGTGTAACGTGTATTTTCTTAATCAAGTAGACGTTAAAGCTCACCCCCATGCCCAGTACTTCTGTAAATATTATTGCAAACAATGCCAAAGGCAATTTAACACAAAAGGTGGATTTATAGTTCATGTCTTACAACACGATATGACCAAAGTCTCTAGGCTTTCCTATCGGTGCAACAAATGTCCCTTCTCTTTCGATGATTGTTACAAATTAAAACGGCACTATAGTACTGTACATAGTAGCGAAAACCAAAATACTGCCAAGTATGCTGAAAGTATTGTGCACAATAGAGGCGACATACAAGCAGATGTTGATAATTGTAGCGCAACTATTTCAGGTGATATAGAAGGAGATCCAAGTTCTGTATCATCTGATAATTCCAATGACGCAACGTTGGAAAACGTTGAAAGAATAAATTCTAAGAATCCTATTACAGGCAGTATACCAATATTTGACTGTGATGTATGTTACGATGTGTTTGCTTCCGACAAGGCATTGAATCGGCACAAAATGTTGCACCTCGAATTAGAAAAAACAATAGACAGTAATGTTTCAATTCTTATTGACGATGATGAAATTCAATTTATACAGAAAGACGACATATCTGATAAACATCAAATTGTGTCAAACTTCATTACATCTCCGAAACCCTCTTTACCAAATTTTATTGCCACGCCAATGGCGCAATTAACTCCTATAAGGACTGCCAATGTGCAAACATCCAAACCAAATATATTAACTAAAGAACCAATGTCAAAACAGGAAAGTCCTGTACAAAGCACCGTCAGCGTCGATTTAACAACCGATAAAAGAAAACTGACGTCAGACATAACTGAAATGCTGACAGGCAAGAAATCGTTGCCAAAAGTGGAAATTCCAAGATATACATCGTATAAGAAGACGTACAAGACGGTTGTTAAAAGTCAGCCAAAGGTGGGTAGCAACCAACTACCCTTAAAAATGCCGGAGTTACAACCAATAACAAAGGATCTTGCTTCTCCCAAAAATACTGAAAAAACTTTACCCGTTGATACTTCTACGATGGTTTCCGAAACCGACAAGCCTAAGTATATGTACATTTTATGTCCCCCAAACATTAACCAATCTCTAGGAATTCCTTTTGGTGGACAAGCCTTACTGGCGATTGATTCTAACTCCACCATGACAAATTCAACTGCCGGTTTTGTTTTTAAAAATCAAGGTGAAACAAATACTATCCCAACGATGCCCGGATCTGGAGTACCCAATCAATTTATTATTAATCAGCAGATTAACACTGGAGGCGTTGTTATCAATCCACAGACAAGCGGTGTTTCAGGAAATAGTTTGGTGTTCAACCAACCACAAAATCTTCAAAGCCAAACACCTAGTGTACAAGAATCGCAAAATCTTCAATCCCTTAGTGGAGTACAGGGAGCTGAAGGAGGGCAAATGTTTTATATTGTAATGCCTCCCAATCAAGATACATCAGCTAATCCAAACGTACAGTTACCTCCCACTCCACAGCCTCAGATACAGTCCAATCAACAACCTGTAAAACAGCTAACGGTTGTGTCGAAAAAGGACATTGTTAAAAATAAGAATTTTGCAAAGTGGAAAGTGGACAGGAAGAAAACGAATATGGGAAAAGACTTTAAAAAGCGGTTAAGCCCTGATAAATTTTTAAGCCCCGATTTTAATAAAACATCGAATACTAACGTAACAGTTGTAACACCAGATATTACTACTATAGATGATTCTAACTCCTCTGAGTCTGTTATAACAAATTTATTACCAGGGGAAACTACAGAGGAAGAAAATGGCCGTATCCTTAAGAAGGCGCTGAGTGGTGATAGCGAATTCATAATGCCCATTATTACCAGCATTGGTACTGTTGCTGAAGTTTCTACAAATGTAAAAGAAAAAGTTCGCAAAGATCCTGTATCGGTATACGAAAGTGAGTTTGCAAAGTTTCTTAACCAAACCGAGGAGACAAAGCAATCCGACGACAATAAAAGCCGAAATCAGGAACGGGCTATTATAAACGAAGCCATAAAATCTCTACGAATGTCTAAAAATCGCAAACCAGTATCTTCCAAATTGTCAGGTGATTCTAAGGACGATGATATTATTTTTCTTGATGATGACTCGTCAAGTAATGAAACACACGAATCAAAGAAACCTCAACTTAATGCTGGCACACAAAGTAAAGAAGATACACAACCAAAACCAAAAATATTTGTCAAAAAGCTTAGCGACTTGCTAAGCTCGTCCCAGCCGACAATGCAAGACCTTCAAGTATCAGAAAATTTAACGAGTTCATCTTTCCAACACTGTTGTTTGCGCTGTAATATTCAGTTAAAAGATTGGTACGAGTTAAGGATTCATTTAAAGAATCAACATAATATATACGCTTGTGTTTATAGTGGGTGTTCGATTTCTAACACCTTGGAGGAGTACCGGCTCCACATACTTAAGATCCATCACTGCGGCAGCTGTAATAATGACTTTAATAACTTGCACCTTCACCAAAAAAAATGTACCCAGGGTGTGTTTAAAAAAATCGCACCATCGACGTCTGTGGGAAGTTCAAGTTCGACTGATATTTTTGCTCGGACTGGAACGGACGTTAACTTTTAGACCTGTTTAAATTATTGTTGTGATATGATTTGTTAAGCCGTAGAGATCTAGTTGGCGACCTATTCATGATCCGTTCTCGTACAGACTTTATCCAGATTCATCCACAGCATTTCTTTGGAGCAGTGCATTTGGATTTATACAGTTCTCAGTTCTCAGTGCTATAGAGTTTTGGGGCTGTTATAGAAACATTCGCGAACTGGGTAAGCAGGTTTTGAATATAATAGGTTACCTTCCACTACTTAAAGACATTTTTGATTGTACGGTATTTAGGTATTCTGAGCGAAATCATTGTATTTGTTTAAAATAAGAAAACTAAAATATAAATATTTCTTTTATTTATTATATTTTATTTTTAAACGTAATAATGATATACATTTTTGGTTACGACATCCAGCTATAGAGCAAACGCATAAGGCAAAAATATTCCTGTTGGGAATGGTTTCGGTTATAATATTTTTTATGAGAACTTCGAGAGCTGCCTTTTTAGAATAATGCTGATCTATCCTTTTTGTTTTGACACGCATATATTTAGTCAAAGTCAAAATTAACCTCCTGTTTAAAGAGAGACAAATATAATTTAATACTATGTTATAAGATTCAAGGTACAGGTTGCTTCATTCACCTTCCATACTATTATAGTGACCCATATATAAGGATGTGAAAGTACTAGCGTGTCTCAAAAAGTATAGTCAATAATCAGTCATTATGTAGATTGGGCAAAACAAGGTTAGAACTTTATATCAAATTTTTTCCCCTCCGTACCTAGCTACATCCCCATGAACGGGGACTCTGAAGATGGTTTTTTCTGTTTGATCATACCTTTTGGGAGGGTGTAACAAAACTAAGACCGCATCAAAGTTCCAAAATATTTTAATTCTCGTGCATCCAACATCCTTTTCTCAAAACCGTTATGACGCTGGGTTCATTTGGAAAATTCCCAATGCTGAAAAAACGAATTCTGCGTAATAATCAAGTGCAATAAATGCTCCATAATATTTAATACAATTCAAGATTTAGTTAACCATACAAGAAGTCGTCTTTGTTCAGGTTTTTCCACATCTAACGTATTCTCTGAATTTTCATCCATGTGACTTTCCAGTGAGATTAGATCAACTTTATATAAACCAGAAAGCTCAACTTTTGTACCTTCTGAAACAATACAGTTGCCTAACTGGGCAAATCCATTGAAGCTTCAAAACCAAGCTCTTACAAATAATATTACATTGAGTGTACAGGACCTACATACTGCTAATTTAATGCCTGGTTCATTCAACAGCTGCGATTTACGGTCTCAAAACCAATCTTCTATGGCTTCTTTATCCATAGAGTTGCCAAACAACATTTTTCAATATTCTAAAATGTCAAAAACTTCTGGAATACGTCCGATAACCATGGAATTACACAATCAGCTTATGCCAAGTATTCATAGACCAGAAAATTTATCTGTTAGGCCCTCAGCTAGACCTCATTCGTTCGGATCTCCCAATCCCTATTTATATCTGCCACCGACAAATATACCTCAAATTATTCATCGTTTTGGTGATATTTATGTTAAATCAAGATGCCATTCGTCGTGATCAACTAGAGTTTCGTTTTGAACCACCCCAGCATCAGTTTCCTTAGATTCGTAATAAATTGCATAATGATCCTTCAGTATTTTGTTAATAAATACGAAGCACCTGTATATTGTTTTGATGCATACAATTTTATAGAATTTAATGACCGATTTCATTCTTGGTTGAAAATATTTTGCCGAAAAATGCTTCATGTGTAAATGGAAGAAAAAGAAATGCCGATTTTACGCATTAGAATTTACTTAGTAAGAATTAATTTAGATTATTTGACATATTAACTCTTTCTGCTTTATGTTTGTTGTAACCCGACTTGTAGGCTTTAAATTTGTAAATAGTTTTAAACCACCCTGTATTTAGTTAGTTATATATGGTTTTTTTAGGTTGTAAGATTCATTTTAATAAGAAATAAATGATTTGGTTAGGTAGTTTAAGTGGTTGTTAATCTCAAAAATATATTTTTAACTGTAAAATGCATTGAAACTGTCTGTAAATGCTTCCACTACTATGAATAGGTACACTGCCAGACAAATTCCAAATGATTTGAACCACAGGGGAATGTCCAATAATTTGGACTAAAGCAAGACCAAGAATAATCAGTACAGCATGTACGCGCGCTGTTTCTGTAACGAGGTTTGGCCGAATCTAGTAATTTTACCCAGACGCATTGATAATTTGATAATAGAAATCAGCGCGCGTTAGGTACTTATATGTGGTGTTGTGGTGGAAGTATTTTCATAGTGGGAATTCGAACACACAATCTTTTGGCTTTGTATGGGATACTTTTAATGGAGGGTTGGTTAGGCCAATCGGGTCACTTTGATTGTGATAAAAAAATTTCTGCCAGTGGTATTTATGTCACAGTCAAAGCTGGTTATATATAGTTAATTATTGTTAAACATCTTTGTGCAACCCAACACTAATCTACTTATAATATACTTTGTGTTTATTTCATAATATACCTTTAGACTAGGGCTGTGCGATTACCGAAAAAGATAATCGATTTTCGATTATTTCCTATTAATCGATTAATCGAAAATAATCGATTTATTAAAAATAATCGATTAATCGAAAAATAGTTTTTTTCGATTAATAATCGATTAATTGATTTTGTTGCACACCCCTAGCAATAATATGCTATAATATTTTTTAAACCGATTTTCGGGGTAATGGGGGTTGCTAATAAATATATAGAGACTTACAGCAATAATATGTAACTAGCAACTTCAATCATCCAAAAACATACCTATATTTTCGAATAATCGAAAAATAGTTTTTTTTGGTCAATTGAATATTCGAAAATCGTTTTTTTTTTCGATTAATAATCGATTAATCAAAACATCGTAAATTTAATTTTTTTCGAATACCTTCCTAATTAATTGATTAATCGAAAAATAATTTTTTTTCTATTTTGATTTGATTTTTGATTAATCGAAAAATCGTTTTTTTTTTCGATAATTAATCGATTAATCGATTTTGTTGCACACCCCTACTGTAGACCCGTAGTTTATTTCATGATCAAACAAAAATTAAGTTTCATGGGTAAGAAAATCCGTTGGTACGCACGGCTCGACCGGTCATATCTCTCGACTTCCAGTAATGATGGGCATGCGCGCAACCCTCTTGTTATCAGCTGTTACTTTTTTAGCGCCATTATTGTTGTTGTTGTGGTTTACAGTGCGGAATATATTGTATTTTTTGCTCTTGTAGAAGTGTATACAAATTATTTTGTATATTTATTTATTTGTAAGTGATTACAGCATTTTTACAATAATTATATACATAATTACATCTTCAGGTCTTTCAGCATTAAAATTATACATGAGCATCATATTGCAATCGTCCTATAATCGAAAGTTCGAATTATATATTATTATGTTTAAAAAGCACACTTGTTCTATAATATTTAAAAATATAACCAAAGCGGCCTTCGACGACTCTGCATGGCAGCCTTAAGCTTGTAGTATGATGTACATTTTATATTTTAAAGCCCGAACCTATCTATATCCACATTGGTTAAATGATGTCTTTAAAGTGCGCATGCCCATTTATACTGAACCTTAATTGCAATGTGCAAGTCCATAAATTTGTAATTATTGTTTGTTGACTAAAGGTATATAACGTCTATGGTTTATTTTCGTATCGGTTCTTCATTTTCCTTATTATACTATAGTTTTATTATTGTTTTCAGTATATTCTTATTTCTAGCTATTACTCCCTACACCGATGATTACAAAATATACTTTTTTTAAATGTATTTTGGGTGTTTTATGATTATTCTAACAGTTTACCAAAGTCCGTCTTCTCAATATTTACCCAGTTACCCACGTCAGGTCAACTCAATACTCAATAGGTTCAAATTGAGGACGCTAATGCTGAATATGATAAACTCGGTTATAGCCAAAAGCCCAGTGATGTGCCTGAAAGCTTTTTTTCATAACCTGCACACACCTATTAATTATTGTAATAAAAAGACATTCTAACAATAATGTTTTAATAAATTAGAGTGGCTTTGTTGCTATGCCATTTAATAATTTGACTATTGACACAATCATATCCAGTAACAATATCTTTCATAGATGACTTTGGCGTTTTTATAAGTAAACAGGTTTCCTTCAAAGCATCTTGCTTGATAAATCCCCTATTTATTAATGATTCATACACATTCTTAACAATTTGTTTTCCATCTAATGATAAGTGATTTCGTTTTCATCTACTAGATGCAGAGCGATCATTTTTCCACGGGCGCCCCATAATAAAAAACTAGTTGAACACTAATATTTTTATGCCCCATAGAATCAACAAATTTTTTAAACGCACAATACCTTTTCTTTCTCAAGACTGATTATATATCTTAATTGCACCAGGCCCGGCTCTGGTGTCAATTAACAAGAGTGCCTAACGTAAATAGTAATTGCAAACGCTATAAACTTATCGAATACGGGGTGGACCTACCTGCTCTTGATAACAAGCACAACATTTCTATGCAAAATAATGACAACTTTTAAAAAAAATTGATTAAATAAAACAAACATCATTTTTTTTTTATTTAACGTCGGATTACTTCCGCAACGAGGCCAATCACCGACGCCAGGGAATTTGTCACACGCTATCTGGTAATTTTGCCGAATCCCTCTTTGTCGAGGGTAGGGTTCTTTAACGTGCCAACATCCATGACACGGGACCCACAGTTTAACGTCTCTTCCGAAAGACGGCGCAGCTCTTAAACCAAATTCCAAATTTAACATCGACGGTTTTTTTTTTGCCGGCACCGGGGAACGAAACCGGGCCGGATCTGAGAGGCCGCTGCACTGACCACTAGACCACAACGCCGATAACAAACATTATTAAAATTATTTTAGGTTATTTTTTATTAGCGTTAATAGGTATACGCAGGTAATCGAACAAAACCAGCTGTACTTGTTTACTCACCTGTGATTTACCCATTTTACCTCACTTGCGGCTTTGTATCTGTCATATTCTAATAACATTAACTCAAAAAAAAAAATTTACACCAAGAAACGACTCGCCAAAACAATAGACAAAAACTGGGAGAGCGTCAATGTAAACAAACAATGACATTTAATGGTAAGATGGTGGCGTTGGTGCCCAACGACGATCATGGTAATGATAGACCACCCATCTCACATAGTTACAAATTGAGTCAATTTATGCTCAAATAAAAGACAAAAGCTTTGGATTCATCGGCACAGCAGCGTAATATTCTAGAGTAAAAATTGATGTATATCTTCATGTGGTTTTATTGTGGAAATCGCTTGTTATGATAAAGAAAATGTGACGTCTATCTTGCTATTTCGTCGTTGATGGCGCCTATTCCCCTAAATAAAGTCATATAACAACATTCCTATTTTTTAGGCTTCTCTACAACGATCACCTATATTCAGCCTTTCACATTGATTCCCTGCCCCACAATCTTCAACTTATGGAATCCTTCGATTGTCAAAAATCGACGGAAAATATTCCTGCAAGTTCAGTTGTGGATCAACTTAATGTTTCGGATGAGCTCCTGAACCTTTTATCGACTGAAGAGGAATGCACCGCCATTTTAAACAACATTGCGAGTAACGAACAATTTCAACGGTTGATAAACACTGAAAGTGATTTTGTCAAAAATACTGATATACAACCTTTAATCGGAGAAAAAACAATAACTCCAGACAACACGCCAGCAGTCGATGAAAGACCTCAAGGCTTTAAATGTGATATTTGCGGCAGAGTGTGCACAACCAAAAAGTTACTGAAAAAACATCTAATGCGACATAACGAGGAACGAAATGTACCCTGCAAAGTTTGTGGGAAATTTTTCAGATTTAACTACGAAGTCTCTGCTCACGCAAGGTCTCACGAAAAACCTACGTTTCAATGTGATATCTGCCCAAAAATGTTCATCCACAAATCCCATTTAACTGTCCATAGAAAAAAACATTTAAACGACTTTTCCGCTTTTTGTGATATCTGCAGCAAAGGGTTTATATCACAAGCACAATGTACTAATCACAAGAGATCTCAACATGATAATCAAGGTCATATTTGCGATACTTGTGGGAACAAACTATGCAGTGCTTCGGCTTTAAAGGCACACATGCGTATTCATAGCACGAATCAAGTTAAAAAGCACATTTGTGAGATATGTGGTAAAAACTATGTTACACGTAAAAGTCTTAAGGGTCATGTAATGAACGTTCACTCGCGAAATAAACCTTACGTGTGTAATATTTGTGGCAAATCTGTGAGTAGCAAAAGTATTCTCGAAACCCATCTGAAACTTCACACGGGTCTTAAGGATTATTTTTGTAATATTTGTAATAAATCGTTCGCTTCCCAGGAGTACCTGAATGTGCATCAAAGAACCCATACCGGACATAAACCATTCCAGTGTCACCTTTGTCCTAAAAATTTTACTCAAAAAACGTCTCTTACAGTACATTTGAGGTATCATACTGGGGAGAGACCATATAAATGTGAATGTGGAAAAAATTTTACTACAAAAAGTCACTTAATGACTCATTATAGAACTCATGACATAGGTGGAGTCGAAATTGAATATTTGAATTATCAGTTACATGACTCTCTATAGTAATGTCAATATATTCTTTTTTAAGTTCTTTAAGTTTTTTCTTAAGTTCCAAAGTACCTCTCTTTAGATAAGGTCGCAGAAGTACGTTACGTTATTTTACTAGTAAAATAGTATTATAGTATGTATAATTTTAGGGAATTTAACAGGCCTGGACAGGACTTTATTAAAACGGAAATAGTAGACGAACTTTACTGTATTGAATATGGTAAAATAGGCGACGGTCAACTATCGAAGAGTTTTATAAAAAATGAAGATCCCTTGGTTTTGTTACTTGATAATAACAAAAAAGCATTGCCAACAATTCACAACGGCGACAGTCATACTAGAACCATATATGATCCAGTATTAATTCATGATATCAGTTTAAATTTAAATAAAGATTTTTATAACACAAATAACGGACAAGTCAGTTTGTCGCCTGTTAGGATAGAGGCTTTGTCTGAAACAAACGGTGAGAAACACATAGAAGGTGGGAGTTTAGGCACATCATCACCCAGCATCAGATATGGTTCGGTAAAAGGAAAAGATAATATTCTGGATTCTAAGACAGAAAACGAATCTGTCGATATGTCTGACAATACCACATCAATAAAGATTGAAGAACATACACTGGTTGCTGGTTATGACTTTAATAATATAAATGACCAGCCCGCATGTTTTTCTTCTTCAAAAGTTGCACTTGCAATGAACTTAGTACAGGCCTTTGAATGCCCCATATGCGGACGGAATCTCTACGACCAAAGTAATTTAAACGAACATATTAAAAACATGCACGGAACGTTTCCATGTAAATATTGCACTAGAAATCGTGTTTGCTCGAAGAAAAAAGCAATAAATGTTCGTAAATCTTTTAGTTGCTCCATTTGCAAAAAAATGTATGCATCAAAACCTGGATTGACGCATCATATAACATCTATGCATAAAATTGCGGTGCTAAGTTGCCCCAAATGTTGTAGAAAGTACACGTCCCGAGGGTCATTATCACTGCATCTACGGAAAACACATTTTAATACGCTCAATAAACGTCACACATGATCCGGTATGGTATCTACTGAAAAACGGGAAACCAAAACAATAAAGAATAAAACTACACATCAATAAAAGTTGAAGAAAATATTCTAAAGGCTAATGCACACTACCGATTACGATCCGATCCCGATTCACGATTACGTTTACGATTGCACGTTCTTGAACTCACACTACAGTGACAATCGTTACGGTTCGTTTCACGATTGCACTAAATATAACCTATAAAATTACAGAGGCCTGCCCCGAGGAGCCTCGTACCTCGCGTATAAATGCTAATTCCGCATCAATAGTTCATTTTTTGGACTTGGGGGGCATTTTTGGTGCTGCTTTATTATTATTATTATTATATACACGACTTTTTGACTGAAAACTGAAATGTTATGATTCGAACCACAGAAAAATAAAGGGTTTAATTCGAGCATGAAGATGAGGAGCAGCAACAGAGGATCGCGCGATCACGTGATTGCACGCGGCAATGCTATTGGCTACGGTTGCCTACGATCCGATTGAAAATAGAACTCAGCCAAACGTCCTAACCGAATCGTAATCGTGGACTGGTTCGCTCTGATTGGGCGATGAGTCCAACATAATCGCAATCGTGAACCGTGATCGGATCGTAACCGGTAGTGTGCACTGGCCATAATAGCGGGTGCTGGGTAGCGATGTTAGTAATAAATAAAGGGCATGCAAGTTATTCCCGTTCACTAACATTTGTTTTCTGTGGCTACTGAGGTCATATGATGCTATAGCGGGAAAATCCCCAAAAACCAATGAAATGAATACAGTGTTCAACTGAAGACGACTGGGAATACCTACATGCTTACATGCAACAGTTTTATCAAGAAGCCTGGTGTTAATGCCATTATTTTTTCTACATGGCGTAAAAGTTCTAAATGTGCCTTATTTTCTTCGGCTCTACCATCGAGAATATGATTTTTTTGCTGTAAGCAGTTACATTTACTATTTATCTTAACTATAAAATAATACGTATAATTATAATATAATATACATACAACGTATTAATTATTTAACGATTTTTGTTTTCCATAGATATGCATTAAAATGGTTTTTATTTTTATTTCTTGAAAACCAAGCAAGATTAGAAAACAATTTAACAGACAAGAAAAGGATATTTTTAGTTGCTTAATCCGAAAAAAATATAAAAATTACCGAACACTCGGTGGCGTCTTATTTTTTGCCAATATTATTTGTTAAGGCGCCCCCTGTTGAGACGTCACTGGTCGTTATAATTTAGCCCTACACAAGCGTTTTATCACTAAAATTATCATTACCAAAATTAAATTAAAATCTGCTAAAGGATATTAAAAATATTTATAATTAAAATACTCGTTAAAATTATTTTTTTTAAAAACTTAACCCCAAATATCTCCTTTCATGTTGGATTTATCAAAATTTTTTATGGGTCATAATTTGATCAAAAATTAATTATCTTTAAGAGCGACAACATTTAAAAGTTCCTGTCATCGAAAAATTTCTTTGCACCGTAGCGCGACCTACATCTAGTATTATTCAAAAACATTTTTTACACAGTTGTGAAGCCAATCATAGAGGCTAAAAACTGGCGTTTACAGAATTTACATGTCACTTTTAGTTTTCGAAATAATTGGCCAGGGAGTTTTTATTGAAACACCCAGTATGTAGGATTTTATCTGAGCTGTTGATAATATGAGATCCATATATCCAGCCATAGTCAGCTGCACCTGACTTTTTCGGTTTCTCTTTTTAGAGTGTAGTTTTTGTATTCTTTAATCCTTGTTTCGAATTGTCTTAGTGTCTTACCAATAGAAGGTTGGCCGCACTCGCAGGGGATTTGGTAGACACAGTTTTTCCTGTCTTTTTAGCTTGTTGGTGCTTTTCTTAATTATGCTTCAGCATTACAAATAGAGGTGTAGTTACTTTGCTTATTTAGTATTCTCCTGAAGACTACTGGAGATGCTTACCAGTTGAAAATTTGTGATTTAAAATAAATTAAAGACAAAGCAAGTCCAAAATTCTTCTATCATCCAATAATATCTGTGTTATTAATGATCTGATTTTTGAAATTTTTAGTTCGCCTAAAAATAAAATAAATTAATAAAGAATAGGTTTATATAGTCAATCTTGAATAATATTATTATTGTAAACTCGTAGAAGTTAATTTTTATCACTTGATTATCCTGACGGCATAAACAGTATATTATTTGACGATATTTCGGTTCTAAAGTTAAATTCTGGCCACCATCAATCTCTAGATCGATCTAAGGAGATATTAAAAACTTTTTTCTCAACCCCTAAATTATGGGAGTTTCTAAATTTTACTAAAAACCCATAATTCTGCTAGGGACTTTGACAAAAAAGTTTCACTTATCTTTGAAGATGGACACCAAAATTAATAATGGAAAAACGTTTATTGCATGTAAGTAATGATCTGCAATCAAGAACCTTAATCAGAGTTCATAACCCCATTTTTAAGTTCAAGGCAGCTTAATATTCATTAAACATAATATGTTACCATTTTAATAATTACAAATGTTAGTGGATAATCTCTTTATCTTTAAATATACTCATACCTTTATCACACTAATACTGACATCAAATTTTAGGAAAAAATGCAGAATTAGATTAAAACCACAATATAAAGTTGGCAAGGGCAATGAAACACCTGACATAATGGAATTAAGAGATAACGATAACGAGTTGATGATAATCAAAAAAACATCAGAAGGATATCAATGCCCGCACTGCAAAAAATATTTCCAGCAACGTTGTAAACTTAAAAACCATCTTATTATTCACAGTTCAGTCCGACCGTGGCAATGCTCTGTTTGTGATAAGACCTTCAAACACAAGCGCGTCCTGGATTATCACGAGAAAACCGTGCACGGTGAACCGCAGAGCTACCCCTGTGACGTATGTGGAAAAATATTCGGCAATAAACGGAATTGTATAGTTCATCGAAACAGACATACCAAGGAATACAGCGTCAGGTGTAACATATGCGGAAAAGGATTCCTGGCAAACTTTTACTTAAAAAAACACATGATAGTTCACAGTGACGATAGGCCGTTGAAATGCGATGTATGTGATAAGACTTTTAAACATCAGCGTGTGTTGGACTATCACTTTAAAACGCTCCACAGCAAAGAGAACACTGAAAGGTATCCTTGCCATATCTGCGGAAAATCCTTCACCACAAAGAGAAACTGCGTCGTTCATAGCAAGCGACACATGAAAGAGTTTTCTGTTTATTGTGAGCATTGTGGCAAAGGTTTCTTAAACAACTTCTATCTCAAAAAGCACTTGAACTCGAAGCATTACGGCAAGAGACACATTTGCGACATATGCGGGGCAAGCATTGGCGATAAGGGAAATCTCAAAAATCATATGAAGCTGCACGATCCTAATTACAAAAGACCACCTCCTGAAAAATGTAAGCTTTGCAACAAAACTTTTTCTGATCTGAAACGTCATTATAAGGCCGCACATGAGAACGACGGGAAAAACTACAAATGCGAATTCTGTGGGAAATACTTTAGAGGAAAGGACGGGTTAAAGTTTCACTTGATGATTCACCGAGGAGATAAACCATTCAAATGTGAGTTTTGCAAGAAAGGTTTCATTTTGAACACGTTTTTGAAACAGCACCTTCGGACTCACCCCGAAAGCAATGTGAAGCCGTTTATATGCATGTATTGTGGGAAAACTTTTATCAAGAAAAGTCTTTTGGATCATCATACCAATACTCACACTGGCGAGCGTCCCTTTGGATGCGAGTTTTGCAGGAAGAGTTTCACTGGACGGAAGTATCTTACCGCGCATATTCGGAATCAGCATTCAAATGAAAGGCCCTAAACCAACGGAATATGTTGTGATACTTTTGTATTAAAAAAACTTGATAACAATATGATTTAAACATACTTTCTTGATAGACCAGGGCTAAAGCCTTTGAAAATGGTAAAAAGTGAAAAAATAATAGTAGGATGAAACCCATTGGAAAAGAAAGAGAATATAAAGATAACAAAAATGAAAGGAAAAATAATTTACGGTCGATCCGAGGTCGGGAAGTGGAAAGGGGTGAGTTATTAAGGGTAGAAAACGATTTATCTCGATTTCCGGCAAAACTACAAGTCGTATTGAAAAACGTTAAATTCGTAGGTAATAAAAAGATCTTCAACTTTTGTATTAACACTTTTTTCATATAACCTCAAAATTTATGTGAAAAATTCAAACAACCAAGTTTTTGGTTTTTTATTTTTATCTTTTACTAAAAAAAAATTATTTTTTTTCACGAAATTTGGTGAAAACTTCCTTTTTATGTCCCAAACACACTGTAATTTTTTTGATTTAAAATATTTATTTTTGCACCTTATTTTGACATAATATCGAAAAAACACCCTAATTTTCAATCGAAAATTCTCACGTCAAAATATCTGCTTCCCACTTCCCGACCTCGGATCGCCCGTAAATTATTTTTCCTTTCATGTTTGTTATATTTATATTCTCTTCCTTTTCCAATGGGTTTCATCCTACTATTATTTTTTTTTTGGTTTCAAAAATTATCGACCCTGGTCTATGAGTACCCTTTCAGGTTTTTAAATGGACAAAGAAAAACTTTAAATATTTTTTAAATTTGTCTCGTAAACAATATTTTTATACTATATACCTATTTTTTTATACACTAACACTAGACGTTTTATTTTATAAATTTATTTTGTAGTTTGAGGTTATATTATTTATATCTAAATCCTTAGTTTTTATTATTCTAACTAACTTAAGATAATTGTAATAAAAGAATATCGTTTCAATCTTTACAGTTTTATATATTTTTCATTAATAACACCCAGTGAGCCTAATAAATAAAATGTAGCGATCGCTTTTTCTTATAAAATGGAAGTAATTTCTTGAAAGCCAATTAATAAAAACTAAAGTAATTGCTTTTGCGTCCAGCAATTGCTTAAAGTACAGGAATTGGTTCTAGTAAATGCTTTTTCTTAAAAAATAGAAGCAATTGCTATCGTTTGCATAAAATGTGATGAATAAATTAAGGAATTGCTTTTTCTAGTGTAGCGATCGCTTTCAACTTTTTAAGGTAGGACGACCCCTGCATCATTTGCTTGGTAGCAGTTAAATTTAGTTAACCACGGCATACACATGCGTTGCTCTTAATTTGTGTCTTCAATTATGGCTAAATATATGAACGTCCGTAAAAGAAAAATCTACAATGTACGTAAAAATTGCAGATATAATGATTTCAGAAAGTTATACCGATTTGACTTCTGTCATGAATGTTGAGTGGTTGGCAAACTATTTTTTGACTGATACTGGTAAAAGGCGAGGGGGTGCACTGTCGCCTTTAAAGAAGATTAAAGTCTTTCTGCGGAAATTGTCGGATCCGGGCTTTCAAAATTCTGTAGGTGAAGAACTCGGTGTTCACCAAACTACTGTCTGTAAGACATACACTTCTGTAATGGATGCATTTTTGGAGAAGGCTAATATTTTTATTAAATTTTCTACAAGTGCTGAAGCTGTTGTGGAAGCTAAACGTTTGTGGTCAGAGAGATTTATTTATGTTCCTTCAATTTGTGAACGAATATCAATTGCTTGTCTTTAATTTGTTCATCACTACTATCACTTTCCTTATTTTCACTGAAATCTTCCATATCACAAATATAAGTTTCCTATTTTCCACAAAAACGGAACAGATTACTATTGTACTAAATAAACAGACCAACGTTGTTGTATTTACGTCCACTTTTTGCAAATTATTCACCAAACTGAACATGAAATCTATAATCTGAACAAGTGGATAAGCCACGTCTGAACTTGTGTTGAATAAGCATTTGCTACAGAGGTGTAAGAAAAACAGCAATTGCTTCAAAATTTGATTCATATCCAGATTTATCAATTGCTTTTACTTATAGCATTTGCTAGTCAAGCAATTACTTTTACTAAAAAGTAATTGCTTAATTTTTATTCATTAGGCTCAATAATAGGTAGAGTATGGTTTTGCCACAGATAATAAAAATACATAAAAGACAATTACCCAGGCGGTTTTGTTCCAATGGAACTTATGTTAAACTAGACAGGGTATTACAAATTCGACGCTCACTATTGGGATCTCGTAAATGGTAAGAGATGCAGGTACGGTTAAATTGGGGCAAATTTGCGCAATTTGGACTTGACTAACAATCGAAATTAATTTTTCGCCCTCTCGGTAAATAAACCTAGGAAAAAATAAAACCTATAGGTGGCAAATGTTATCCATAAACGCTATTAAAATGTGTTGACAACATCTTTTGTAGAAGAGAAAGTGTAAAGAGCTGGGTGGAGCAGAAAGTAAGGATTACTGTGGATTTACCTTTGAATGTGACCTTTCTACTATAGTTTAAACCTAACCTACAAACAGAGCTGTCGGTAATTGAATTAAAATAATTGAAAAATCGTGTTCAATTACTTTTTAGTAATTGAATTACTTTTTGAAAATAGTAATTGTAATTGATTTTCCAATTACTGTGATAAAGTAATTGGTAATTGGTTTTAAAAAATCTTAGGTAATTGAATTACTCCCAAATAATTCAATTCCTTTAAAATTTTTCATAATTCCTTTACTCTAGAAAAAAAAAATATTTTATTTTTCCTAATATTACGTTTGTTTTATTTCAACAAATAAATCATATTAAGTAAAAAAGACAGTTGTTATTATTGGTCAATTTGTTAAAGGTAAGTAGGTACTTATCAAAATTAGGAGATCAAGTTTAACTAATTTTCGAATTTTTTTAAATTTCTTTCTATAATAAAGTGTGATAGCAGGACCTACTACTATTAAAAAAAATAATACCTTACCTATACATTATACAACTCCTTTTTGTAAAATGTAAAAAGTAATTCCATTGCTCATATACTAATTCAATTTTAAAAATGTAATTCAATTACCAAACTGTAATTCAATTATCAGAATGTAATTCAATTATCAAAATGTAATTGAATTACCAAAATGTAATTCAATTATTTACCAAAATGTAATTAAATTACTCAAGAGTAATTTATTTGCCAAAAAAGTGCCTATAATTTATAGATTCAGAGTAATTCAATTACTTTTAGGGTAGTTCCATTACTATAAAGTAATTGAATTAGTATAAAAGTAATTGAATTAAATAATTCGAAACCGCAGAATTATTATTTTCCGAATTATCGCGTACTTGACACTTGCGACTCACTTTAATTAATCCCCAAAAATATCACAAAACATTAAAAACACATCAATTTATTTCACAAAACCGATAAACTGAAGAAAATTTCAAACTGCTGTCAAAAAAACACCAAACGAAAATAGGGATGTTTCGATATACATCAAAAACATCCATATTTTCAATGCGAGACATCGTTTTCAAGCGATGCATCGAGGCCATTTATTATTTATCGATGTATTAGGCCTTAATTTTATTCGCAAAATAATTATTTTGCCTCTCGACCTTGATTATACCTTTATTACCTTTGGTTTGTTAAGTTGTGAGCTTAAAAATAATTAAATTTGTGATTTGTTTTGTAATTTTAATTCTATTAAAAAAAATTTTTCGATGCACATCCCTAAATGGAAATGAATGAAACAACGTCATCATGGCCTCAGACCAATGTCGTGGCCGTCTCTTACTACTGCGTTGCCATACTGCAGATGTTTTATAAGGTGTTAGACAAAGTTTTGAATATCCCACATCATGTTACACTTTTAACAGCTTAAGTTAGGCAAGCACAGTGGAGGGGCGAAATTTGTATGTTGATTTACTTCAGAATGGAATACGGTTTTGTTAATATGTTCATTTGTTATTGATTCATCTGTAGGTACCAAATCATTGATCTTACCGTTTACGATATCCCAATGATAAGAGTTGGATTTGTCTTTTTTTAGAGATGAGGTAAGAAGACATATTTTGCATCTAATTCGCCCCTCGTCCTTTTGAGATAGGTTTCATCCTTTTTGAAAAGAAGCCTAGTTTATCGGACGCTTCTTCACCTAATATGATTTGAAACTAGTTTTCACAAAAATATTACAAACTTTGCATTAAGTTTTGATTATTTGGAATATTGTTGCACGCCAGTTTAAAATAAAGTGAAAATACCTCGATATTTTTTTGTACTCTTAGACTTAGACTCGCGCCCGTAAAATATAACTTTGTCATTTTAGGGATTTACTTTCGCCAATTGTCAAGAAACGTCGAAGTAGAAGTTTAAATCAAAAGAAAAAAATCAAAAGGAGTAAGGAAAAGGTAAATGAGACAACTCTGCTGGAATGTCCCCACTGCCCCATGATTTACACAAAACGACGAAACCTTAAACAACACCTGGTTTCCCACAACCCAGATAGACCCTTTACATGCTCAATTTGCGAGAAACGATTCAAAAAGAAGGGCGCCCTCAATTTTCACATTAAAAATATCCACAACTCATCCAGAGAATATCCTTGTGGAACGTGTGGAAAAGTTATAGCAAATAAAAAATATTACGAATATCACATGCAGGGTCACAGAAAAGATTATAATATGTTTTGCGAAACTTGCGGTAAAGGTTTTGTATATAAACATCAACTTAAGGTCCACATGGAAATTAAACATAGTACGGTAAAACAACGTTTCGTTTGTGATATATGTGGTAAAGAATTTCCTCTAGCTAGTTACCTCAGAAGGCATCAGCTGCGCCATAGAGAAGACCCCAATAAGAAGTCGTTAACTCCCACTGAGTGTGTAATTTGTAAAAAATCCTACGCGAGAATCAACAGACATTATAGGGAAGTTCACTCGAAGGAAGGCGCAAGCTATATGTGCGATCTTTGTGGCCAAAAATTCCGGCAGAGCTTTGAACTGAAACTTCACACAATGCGTCACAAAGGGGAGAAGCCTCACAAGTGCTCATACGAAGGCTGTGATAAAAGTTTTGTTAGGAAACAGCATTTACATTTGCATATGCGAAGCCATACCGGGGAAAAACCTTTTGAATGTAAACTATGCGGGAAAACTTATACTCAAAAACCTACCCTTGTAGTTCATATGCGCGGACATTTTGGCGAGAGACCCTACGCATGTGACCTTTGTGCCAGTACATTTGCTTCAAAGCAAAGATTAAATATTCACAAACGAAAAGTTCATAAATTAATAGTGGTTAGTGGTCGGTTTATAAAAAGCGAATAAATGCCTAAATGTGGAAGGATACATGAGTGTATTCTCAGTGATCAAGTATATCGAGGCCAAGGGAAGCAAAACAATGTTACATGAATGAATATTAAATTGTCGTCACCTCTTTATAGGTGCTGAGCAAACACTAGTGACTTTGTTAAAAGGATCCTAAGAGCATTTTATAAAATTGAGCTAGCTGAATTTACTATCACAGTATCTATAAAATTATCTCAATTTATTCTGTGAAAAATGCACCCAGATTCGACTGTTGCTTCCTTGTAGAGAATATTGAAGTCTTTCTATTTAAATAGGAATGGTGCCATTCTGTAAACGATTTTACAGCTGGTGTAGTGTATATTCCATTACAATATGGATATGGGATACAATACATACACGACAAGATTTAAATTAATATTTTATTTATTATTGTACCTTGTACTTTTATCTTGTGTTAGTAAAGATTTTTTTAACTAAACTGTGTATTACAAGAATAAATATGTCGTTTCCTTGCCTTCATGGGACCAACCTCCATACTGATAAAACTCTAGTGTTGAGATCGCTCGAGTGAAAAAAACCTATCATCCGGTTTTTCCAAGAACCGGTATTAGCCGGGGTTTTTTTCAATAACCGGAAAAATCCGGTTACCAATCGGTTATTATTCGAGTGACGAAAATTCAGGAATCGTCCGAAAAGTCATTACAAATGCCGTAGAAGATGAACCGCCAATATTAATATTAGTATTCGGGTGAAAAACCGGTCATCCGGTTTTTAAAATCCCACCTGGCATTAATGGCTGCACCGTGTTGAAGTCTGGTAAATTTTACGTTAAACGGTTCGCCAACGCCATCTGTTAAATTTTGTAAAGAAGTATTAATATTTTGTAAAGATGCAAATTTTTGTACCTAAAATCCAAGATGGCGGCTCGAGCGCATGCGCCTCGAGGTCGAAAACTTGGATTTTTCATTAGGTCCCCAAGCCTAACAACATACTAAAAAATCGCTACTACACCACCTTTTGCATTCAAAAAACCCCCACGTACTGGGCTAAAAGAAAAAAGTAATACATTTTTTGCGAGGTGTAAGCTTTGTGGTGCACATTTATACAAAAAACAGCCACAGAATCGGAAATAATATAAGGCAACCTGACGCGTGAGCTTACTACGGCCCACTGCTGATCTGGGAACTTTAACGACGAAACCAGATCAGCTGTTACTGTCGAATGTCGTTGTCTTCTGTCGAAACGCTTGGTTTTAAGAAAAAGTTAACTCTACCGCAGGTTTGCTTGATCAATATTTTATTTGACCGTTAAAGTCATCCAGTCCAAGAACTCGATAGGCTACCTGTCGGACTTTTTGGGTAACAAATTGGTTTGCACCCACAAACTCGCGGGTTCTTCTGGTTAACCAAAATAATGATGAAACGTGATCAAATTACAAGTTTTTTTGTTCGGATTTTTAGAATATTGCTCTCAGGGGCGGATGGGCCCACCGGGACACCGGGAGATTTCCCGGTGCGTCGGTCCCTCAGGCGCCGCTGTTTGCAAACTTTTTTCTTTTTTAACAATTTGAATAAATTTTAAAATTAATGGAAAAAGCAAAAAACCAGTTCCTTTTTTATTTACAGTGTCACCAGTAAAGTCCGCATCATATGGGATTTTTTTTTATTAATAGCTTTATTCAAAATTTGACTTTGGCATTAGATTCTGCTTCAACCGAGATGAAAATTAAGCAAGAAAATAGTAGTCACGTGATTCGCATTATCTGTCACACTTTAATTTTTTTTAAATAATTCATAGTGGGGTTATTTCTGAAAATATCGAAAAAAGTTATGAGAAAAGGTCTTTTTAAATGCAGTTTCTAGCCAACATGCAAAATTTCAGCTGCATAAGATAATTTTGATTTTTACCTATATTTTGTAAATTGCACCACTTTTGCAAAATAAGACTCAACGCAACCTACCTACATAATACTTCTTAGTTTTGACAATGCTTTATTTCAGATACATTTTCTTTAAACTAGCGTCATATTAAATGTGTGTTTTTCAACAAAATCAAAATTGGGCTATTAAAATTTGGTCGCATGTGATGCAAAGTTCATTTGCTTCTGACCCTGTCTAAGGTAACTTCATAAAATAAGTATTTTTGAAAACGTAGTTTGTGTCTAAAAGTAAAAAAATAAAAAATAAAATAAAGGGGTTTTTAATTAAATCGTTGAAAATAGATAAACTTTACGTTAAGTTAAACTAAAATTTATTTTCCACTTAATGAATACTTTAGTGATGACACTGTGTTCTGTTTTGTCTTAATATTAAGGTGTACCTATTACTTTCAGACACAAACTACTTTAAAGAAAATGTATCTGAAATAAAGCATTGTTTATGTAGGTTGCGTTGAGTCTTATTTTGCTAAAGTGGTGCAATTTACAAAATATAGGTAAAAATCAAAATTATTATGCAGCTGAAATTTTTCATGTGGGCTAGAAACTGCATTTAAAAAAACTTTTTCTAATAACTTTTTTCGATATTTTCAGAAATAACCCCACTTTTGAATTATTTAAAAAAAATTGACAGATAATGCAAATCACGTGGCTACTATTTTTATGCTTAATTTTTATCTCGATCGAAGCAGAATCTGATGCCAAAGTCAAATTTTGAATAAAGCTATTAATAAAAAAAATCCCATATGATGCGGACTTTACTGGTGACACTGTATGTTATCTTTATGGTAAATATTTTTTATTTAATTTTTATATCAATAAATATTTTTTTCACCTAAATGTGTTTTAAATGTAAAAAATGAAGTTTGTTTTTTATTTATGAGTTATTATAAAATATATGTCGTAAGTGGATGAAAAAATACATATTTATGTCTTTTCACTTTTTTATTGGATCGACACGACGACGCCGACACGGCGCCGTTTCAATTGACTTCCCGCGCCGGTTCGAGGTGTCCCATCCGCCCCTGTGCTCTTTTCTTTTTTCTTTTCTTGGATGGTGTTAATATGTTTCGAAATTTAGAAAGGAAATAACTATAATTTCTGGTAAGTGCATAAATGTTATGTCCCAACAATTTTTACTACTAATTTTTTTGCATTGTCAATATATTTAGAGTATATTAATATAGGGTATACATAAATTAAATGAATGATAACGACCTAATACGTAATTTCATAAAAACAATACAATATGGTGGTATGGTGGTGGTTGTTATAGTAATGCACTGGTTTCTAAAAGTTATTGACCGTTTTCATTTTAGGAATGTCTTGGTAGTTAAACCAGAAACTCGAAAAAAACATAAAAAGAAAACAAGCTTAACTAAAAACTCACTTAAGATAAAAAATGTAAGAAATAAATCTAAACCAAATTCCGATGAACCAATTAAATGCCCACACTGCCCAATAACATTTGATCAACATTTCAAGCTCAAAGGACATCTGAGCGTCCACCAGTCGGAAAAGCCATTTTCCTGTACTATCTGTAACACGGGGTTTAAAAAGAATTCGGCACTAAGACGACATATTCGTGAAATTCACGAACAAATACAAACGTATTCGTGTTTGGAGTGCGGGAAAACTTTCAACAGCAAAACAAACTATGTCATCCATACAAAAAGACATATGGAACAATATGTCGTTCATTGCGAAGTTTGCAATGAGGGCTTTGTTACGAAAACCGAGTACAGGAGACATATGGATGTTAAGCACATACGTAAAGAATTTGTGTGTGATACCTGCGGAAAAAGTATTTCCAGCGAGAGACATTTAAAGGAGCATAGGCGGATACATGAGGAAAAATATGCTGATAGGTATTTCCAGGAATGTCGTGTTTGTAATAAGAAATTCAGGCATCTCAAAAAGCATTACAGGTTAGTATATTTTACTTTTCCTGACAGTTGAAGCAGCAGTCACTATGATATCTGTTCGAGTTGCATTTTAATGGTATAAGTCATAGTATTTATTCGGCGTCATGGGTATCATACCCCATGCCCATCCCTGGCTGGCTGGTCTTCGTGGGGTGCAAGAGACGATACACACTGACTGGCGATTGGGGTTCGTAGCCCATAGGTCCCCTTGGGACTGGCCATGGGCAGCCAGCAAAAAGAAAATAAAATTAAGGCACAGAAACATAATCATAGTAGAAATCTTGCCAAAGTTGAAATAATTTTCCCAGTAATCACAAAATAATAGCCTATAATAAACTAATTCACTATTTTTTAGAGAATCTCACGAGGGTGACGGTAACAACTACGTCTGTGACATTTGTGGAAGATCATTTCGTGGAGAAAATAGCTTTAAAGTTCACCTTAAGATCCACAAAGGCGAGAGACCTTTTCAGTGCGAAGTTTGTCACAAGGAATTCTACTCGAAACAGTACCTAACAATCCACTGGAGGGTCCACACTGGAGAGAAACCTTTTGAGTGCGAGATATGTGGGAAAGGGTTCGCTCAGAAGCCTCCTCTGAAGGTACACATGAGGTTGCATTCGGGAGAAAGGCCTTATGAGTGTGATTTTTGTGGGGAAAAATTTGTCTCCAAACAGAAAATGAATTTTCATCAGAAGAGCGTGCATCAAGTAGTGAACTGGCGAAAAATCAAGGTTGACAGTTGAAAGCTCTTTCTTAATTAAAAAAAAAATGTGTTCGCAATTATTCGAAAAAATATCGACCTACTTCCTATTCCATCTTCCTTGGCTTCACGTTAATTTACTGGACTCATGCATCTACAGGTACACTAAACGTCTTTAGCATTAAGTTAGCTTATTTGAAGTCATTGAAAAAAGTACCGACCTGGTAGGTCATTTTAACGAAGCTTTTATAAAAAAAATGTTAATGTAAAATACTAAATTAAGTTACAAAATTATTGCTTTTCCAATTACTGTTTGTTCGTTATTGGATGAGATTGGAATTTTCCCAAAATGTATCCAACTTATAAAGCAAATAAAAAGCCATTAAAACCCAAATATTTTGTTTTTGTGTTTAAAGAAAACTTCTATAGTTTCTCCGTTGTATCGTCTAACGGCATAACCGACTATAAAATTTCTAGGGAATTATTAAGAATAAAGTTTGAAGAGGACTATAAAAAAGATCAAGATTTAAGCGAGGAACAACTAATTAAAGCAAACACTTTCGCATGCTCTGTTTGTGAAAAAGGATTCAATAAAAACTATAAGTTGTCAAGACACATAGCATCATTACATTCTGAGGAACGTCGATATACATGTCAATTATGTAACAAAGCATTTAAGTTACATTCTAATCTTAGCACCCACATGAAAACTGCCCATCTATCTTTAAAAATTAAGTGTAATATTTGTGATAAAATATTTAAAAACAATTTATCATTGAGGGGACATTTGAGACTTCATGATCCAAATAAGAAAATGTACTGGTGTCCGCTCTGCAAACGTGGATTTGCCAGAAGTCGTTCTTTAACCTATCACATGGCGAAATTTCATCGTAATGAAAAACCTTTGATAAAAAATGAGGAGTTTAAGAGTCGTTAATTATAATCAGAATAAACGCCTAAATAACGAAAAAGAGTTAAGATGAAATCCTTACTACAAAACGTTTAGCAATCATCTCTCATCCGTCATTACCATGAACATTGCACGGCAAAAGACATCATTCGTAAAATGTTGGACCAACACAGTTTTATTTGAACCATGACTTTGAGAGTCAGATGCTATCAAAAGATGCAGCAAAAATGTTCCCTGGTTTGTGCTCAAATAATGTAAACTAAGGCTCAATGTCGGGGAAAAGATTTTTAGAATTAATTGTCCTTAGTGTCCAAAAAAAACTTTATTTAAAAGGGAATAATAATGATTATGACACTGACGGCAAAACTTATATGCAATCTTGGCGGTAAATATTTTAGAGAAAAGATATGTTTAAAACTGATGATTTATCAAGGAATCAGATCACACACGGAACATTCTTATGAATCAGCATTTGATATTCACACGCTCAAAAGAATCCGTACGAGTGTTACATTTATAGCAAGAAATTTACTAAATATCTGAGATGGAGGCACTACGAATCCAGACGTAATAAAAAATAGCATTTTAAAGAAATTACTTCATTGCCTACCACCTTTAAACAAACAAAAGCATTTTAGTTGTAAACAAAGCAATTAGAATTTAAAATTTTATTATTATTTTTTTTTAATAACTGATGGGATTCTATTAAATAAAGCAAAACGGGATTTTTTTGTCGTTAAAAGATTTATGTCTGTAGTGGGTTTGTGGATCAGCTGATTTAAAAAAAAATCCAGACATAACAAAAATATATGAATAGAAACAGGCCATTTGTTTAAAGAAATTCAAAATTATTATAGTTATCATTTTCCTTATGAAAACGAAAAGAATATTGGAAATTACAGGATTTTAGTTATGTCTGTGATATTTAATGAAAAAGTATAAATTCTGTATAGTCGGAATTATTATCATTTTAAAAATTTGTAGGCAAATAATAAAAATGCAATTTGTAAGCAATAGAAAACAACAAGGACATGTGATCAAGACTCTATTGTGTCCAATATGTGGAAAAAGTTTTAGTCAACACTACAAATTGTCTAGACACATGGCATGTAGACATTCCGATGAAAGACCATTTCAGTGTGAACTATGTAAAAAAGGATTTAAAAGGAAAGCCCACCTAAAAACTCATATGAAAACTGTCCATCTTTCTCTAGGCCTTAAATGTAAAATTTGCCAAAAAACATTAAAGAATGATATTTCACTCAAGGAGCATTCAAAACTTCACAATCCCAATAAAAAAAGAAACAGCTTTGTTTGCGATCATTGTGGTAAAGAATTTACAGAAAAAAAGAGCTTCAAACTGCATCTTATGATTCACCAAGGAATTAGACCACATCAGTGCAAGGAATGTGGGAAACATTTTCTTACAAATAACAAATTAAAAGTGCATACCCGTTTACATACAGGGGAAACACCGTATATGTGCGATCTTTGTGGAAAAAGATTTACTCAAAAACAAGCATTGAATAGGCATATGAGATGGCACTCAGGAGAAAAATCTTTTAAATGTGAAATATGTGACATGGCATATTATGATAACAAATATCTTAGGGCACACTACAAAGCTAAGCATAACAGCTCTGTAATTCCAAATGCCGCACAAGACAAAACCATAATTTCGTATGAATAATATAATTTGCAACTTTTCTGAAATTATCACCTAGCATTTTTAAGATGATAGACACAACAAGACGAAAATTATTTTCTTATAACTGGACTTCAAGAAGTTGTTAAGCTTATGTACGAAAGCTGCAAATCGATGGTCTTCTTTTGTAATCATATTCAGACTCCTGGTGGTGCTCTTCCATTAATTATTTTAAGTTTCAACTTTGTGCTAAAAGATCATAAGCTTTTAGACGTTTCTTTCGAATCTGCGCCGTAGAATTTACCGCTTTTTCATTGTATATTCAAAAGAATCGACTAGCTTAACTGGAAACGTTATGAATCTTTAATAGAAATGGTTAGGAAGTAAATATTAAGATAAATAGAATTTTTCTGTCATTTGAACCGTTAAGATATTGCATTCAAGTGTCAAGTACAATAAGTTATATTTTAAATGCTATTATCTCACAGACATGCATATGCATAATTTATAATTCTGATATGTATTTAATATTTCCTTATTTATATTCGACTTTAGTTTTAAATAGCTTTTTATAGATGATAGAATAAATTGTACCATGCTCTTGATACTAATTCGTTAACTAATTTTTTTAATTTGTAGGGAAATTATAAGAATAGAAGTTGAAGTTCCTGATTCCAATGAAGAAGAGGGTAAGAAAACAGTAGTTGTCCGCAAAATTCTTCTGTGCCCTATTGACGGAAAAGCATTTACGCGAAGCTACTCTTTATCTAGACACATGGCTTCAGTACATTCTAAGGGACTATCATACCCATGTGAATTTTGTGAACAAACCTTCAAGCTAAAAATAAGCCTTAATGCTCATGTAAATACTGCCCATGTTTCTGAGAGATTTATATGTAAAATTTGTAAAGAAGTTTTTACGAATGTTATAACATTGACGTCGCATTTAAAAAATCACGTCCAATATAAAAATAAAAGCTTTTCGTGTCCACTCTGCGAACGAGAATTTAGCAAAAGTAGTGATGTTAATCGACACGTATCTGCAGTTCATCTTGACGAACGACCTTTTGGATGTGACATTTGCAACCAGTGGTTTAAAACAAGCGGTAATCTTAACCAGCATAAACAGGGAAAACATCAGGAAAACGCCAAAGACTTAAAATGCAAATTTTGTGAAAAGACATTTAAGTATCAGAGTGGTCTAAAGATGCACGAGAAAAGGCATCTTAAACAATTCGTCAAATACTGTGAACCATGTCAGCAGCCATTTTATTTCGAACGTGACTATGATAAGCATATACTGTTAAAGCATTCCGATCGTACAATTCCATGTACCGTGTGTGACAAAATGTTCGCCACTCCAGAAATTATGATGGAACATCGGTTACGTCACGGTAGGCCTCGTAAACCCGCTGAATTTCACGAGTGCCCCCACTGCAATAAAAGTTACATTAACATAAATGCACATATTCGAGATTTTCACCAAACTAATGGGAAAAACTATGTGTGCGATAACTGCGGGAAATGTTTTAGAGAGAAAGGTGGTTTGAAACTACATATGATGGTTCACCAGGGAATAAGACCACATCAGTGTCATAATTGTGGCAAAAGTTTTGTGACCAAGCAACATTTGATAGTACATAATCGTGCACATACCGGGGAGACGCCGTATAAGTGTAAAATTTGTGGAAATGGATTTGCCCAAATGAATAAATTAAATATTCACATGGCATTGCATTCTGGGAAAAAACCATTTAAATGTGATATTTGTTCCATGGGCTTTTATGATAAGAGATATCTAACTAGGCACAACAAAATTAAGCATAATCAGTGCGATTAACAAATAATATAGAAAACATGCCGAGAGCGTTATGAAACTCCTTACCTTTCAATTTTTTTCTTTTTACAATGACAGTTGTCAAGGTTACTTATTAGTTACTTATCCTTAATTGAAAATGGAAAACTTAAGCATGGGTATACTAATTTTACTAATAAGGAACATATAATATATATTTTAATGCAGTTGTGTTTTGTGCATTTGGATTTATTACCCTAATAATAGATTTTTTATAGAAAACTCTAACTTTTGCTTACATTAAGAATATGTTTAGTTGGACTAGACCTTTATTGTATCAATAGGAGACTAAGCTACGAGTTTCTGCCTCAACTTAGCATTTTGTAACGTTGCTGTAAAATAAAGTAATTTATTATATATATTATTATAATTTTTTTAAGCTTTTTTCTTACAATTTTATATAAATTTCAATTATATTTTCTGCCGGACACTGTAACCAACGTTTATGTATGATCTTTGTGGTCGAACATCTTTTTTTGTGTATAATATATATTTAATGGAGGTTCGAAGTGAGTGATACCCGTAATGAAAATCACAGTTGAACTCATGATTACTTTTTTGATTCAGTATGAAATTCGTAAGGTACGGACATGGGGATTGGGGTCAACTTTTATTTTCAGTCATCCAACAAATGCGTCAGTTGCTACTATTAGTGCTGTCGGATTCAGTAAAGTGACTATTATTTCTTAGTTTTGCATTAGAAGTAGGTTTTCGAAAGTTGTATAAACCACATCAGATCCAGAGCTTTTAAGAAAAATGGTATATCCCATAAAAAAATATAGCTATTATAGGTTTTTATTTTATTATGATTTTTAGGGAAGAAATAACAATTAAATTCGATGATTACGATTGTGACGGAAAAGTACTTGTTCACAAGATTCTTTTGTGTCCTGTCTGTGGACAAGGATTTAGTCGAGCGGCCGGATTGAATAAACACGTTGCATCAGTTCATTCAAAGAAACGACAGTATCAATGCCGATTATGTGAGAAAGCTTTTAAATTTAGGTCCCACCTTGCTACCCACGAAAGAGTCCATTCTTCTGTACAACTTAAATGTAATGTTTGTGAAAAAACATTTAAAAGCGATGCAACATTGAGGTTACATTTAAAAATTCACGATCCCGATAAGAAAATGTTTTCGTGTTCAATATGCAAACGTGAGTTTAGCAGAAGTCACACGGTGACTAGACACATTGCCCAAGTTCATCACGACGAACGACCTTTCCATTGTGAAATTTGTGATCAGCGATTTAAGACAAAAAGTAATCTTAACCAACATAAACAAGTTCAACACTTGGAAAACCCAGTGAAGTTGAAATGTAACTTTTGCGAAAAAACATTTAAACATAAGACAGGGATCGCGTTGCACGAGAGAAGACATCGTAAGCAGTACGTCAAATACTGTAAAATATGCGATAAGCTATTTTATTTGAACCGAGACTTCAAGATGCACATGCAATTGAAACATGCGGCTAGAATTGTTCCCTGCGATGTCTGCGGCAAAATGTTTCCTACTTTGAAACTAATGCATAAACATCAAATGTGTCACGTAAAGTCGAGCAAGAAAAGCTTTCACCAATGTCCCCATTGCAATAAAAAGTACATCAATTTAAAAATACACATCAGAGATTATCACGAAACTGACGGAAAAAACTTTGTTTGTGATCACTGCGGTAAATATTTTAGAGAAAAACGTGGCTTAAAACTACACCTTATGATGCATGAGGGAATAAGACCACATCACTGTAAAGATTGTGGTAAAAATTTTCGCACAAACCAACATTTGTTAGTTCATACGCGATCACATACTGGAGAAACACCATATGGATGTGAACTTTGTGGCAAAAGATTTACTCAAAAGCAAGGATTTGATAGACACATGAGATGGCACTCTGGAGAAAAATCGTTCAAGTGTGAAATTTGCGCCATGGCATTTTATGATAATAAATACCTTAGGAGGCACTTTAAAGTTAAGCATAATAGCGACGTTATTCAAAAATTTGTTTAACAATTTGATTTCTAAGTTTTACTTTGCGTTTTTAAATAGTGATTGTGGCTAACAAGTTACACCAGTCCGAGGAGAACCCTGCTAAGGAAATATGCTGGCCTCACTGATGAAATTGATGAAAATGGAAAATTGTTTAGATTCGATACAGGAGTAGAAATATTTTCTATTATTTTTATTGTAAAATAAAGTGCTTTATATACTTATGCCGCATTTTATTATTCCTTTCATACAAGAATATTACTAAATCTTCTCAAAAATACCTCTAAGGTCAGGAATAAAAACTTTACAAATAAAATATAGTACTATTGTTATTACCAATTTCGTAAATAAATTTTTTTAATGTATTATCTCATTTTTTGTAGGAAGATTATCAAAATACAAATCGAAGCCGGCAGCCTTCACAAGCATAATCAGACTGTCCATTATCCTCATGATAAAAAAGAAACTTATCCATGTTTAATTTGTAATCGTGAATATCGTACGCGAAGCGCTGTGAATAGACACGTTGCTACTGTTCATCTTGATGAACGACCTTTTCACTGTAAAATTTGTGACAAGTGGTTCAAGGCAAGTAATATTCTTAACCAGCATCAACAGAGTGAACATCATCTGGAAAATACAACACTGTTTAAATGTAAAATTTGCGAGAAAACATTTAAAAATAAAGCAGGACTTACATTGCACGAGAAACGTCATCTTAAACAGTACGTCAAGGGCTGTCAAATTTGTCATAAACTATTTTATTCACTCTCTCAATTCAGATTACATATGCAAAACAAGCATGCGCCGCGTACAGTTCCCTGTACTATTTGTAAGAAAATGTTTCCTAGTTTAAAATTTATGCTTGAACATAAAAGATGTCACACTGATAAAAGTAGAAAGGGCACCATTTTAGAGGAATGTCCTTATTGCCATAAAAAATATCTGCAATTAAAAGAACATATTAGAGACATACATAACAGGGACAGCAAGAACTTTATGTGCGATCAATGCGGTAAATATTTTAGAAGAAATAGGGAACTGAAACAACACCTGATGATGCACCAGGGAATACGACCACATGAGTGTAAGGAATGTGGAAAGAATTTCATTCAATTTCAAGATTTGAAAGTTCATACTCGTACACATACTGGGGAAAAACCATATGGGTGTGAACATTGTGGCGAAAGATTTACTTACGTACAGCAATTCAATAGGCACATGAAAAAGCAGTGTTGACTAGGACGTCCCGATCACGCCTTCTTATTTTACATTGTTCTAAAATACTTGTTATGAAAATATCTAAACGCGAAAGCCTTACTTCTTTTTTCATGATTTGTAATGAGAAATACTATTATTTTGCTGTATTTGACTTTGACGTTTTATTTAATTGTCTTAATAATAACGTATTGATAAATATGTGGCTTTTAACACGCCGTCCTGAGATATGCCTGGAATAGTATAATAGTGAAATGTGTCTAATCAATATTAATCATAAAAAGTCAAGCCAACATTAAAATGAATTGAAATGGAAACAAATTGAAACGTCTGGAGACCCTTTAAAGTAGTTTTTTCGTTTTTGGCGTTTAAATATTCTTTCAAAATTAAAATAGTTGTTTAAAAATAGCTTTGTTTAAAATTTTATGCGATTTTAAACGTTACTATACTTATGGATGCTAAAACCCATTAGTATAATATGGTCGTGAGTTTAACAATTGTAAATTAAAATGTATATTTTGTAGGGAGATTATTCAAATAGAATTTGACGATGGCGAGTGCACTCAGCTTGTATTTAACCAAGAAAAGCAACTTGTGTGCAAAACATTTTTGTGTCCCTTTTGTAAATTAGAATTTGACGAGGATTGCCAGCTGGCTGCTCATTTAACATTAACACATCCTAAGGAACCACTGTATTCTTGTAAATTTTGTCTAGAAACATTTAAGGCACAAAACAGCCTCAACAAACATATTGAAACTGTCCACTATCATTCTCAATTTAAATATGAAATTTGTGAAAAAACCTATGCAGATACGACGTCTTTGAAGCTGCATTTAAGAATTCATAATCGAAATAAAAATACTTATCCTTGTATAATTTGTAATCGTAAATATGGCTCAAGAAATAATTTGAATAGGCACATAGCTTTTATTCATCTTGATGAACGACCGTTTCACTGTGAAATTTGTGATAAGTGGTTCAAGGCAAGCAGTACTCTTGATCAGCATAGACAAAGTCGCCATCCTTTGGAAAGTACAATACCGTTTCAATGCAAAACGTGCGACAAACCATTTAAAAATGAGGCGAACTTAAAAGTGCACGAGACACAGCATCTTACCTCCCCGAAAGTCTGTCCAATTTGCAATTAACAATTTTATTTTAACTCTCGAATAAATTTGCATATGCAGCAAATACATGCGCCTCGTACTATTCCTTGTACCATTTGTGAGAAAATGTTTCCTTCTTTAAAACTTATGCAGAAACATCAAATATGTCACACAGATAAAAGTAGAAAAGGCACCATATTAGAAAAATTTCCTTATTGCAGTAAGAAATACCTGCATGTAAAAGAACATATTAAAGATATCCATAAACGGGATAATAAAAACTTTGTTTGCGAACAGTGTGGAAAACATTTTAAAAGAAAAAATGAACTTAAACCACATCTTATGATGCACCAAGAAATAAGACCACACCAATGCAATGAATGTGGCAAAAAAATTCGTACAAGTCAGAATTTAAAAGTACATATTCGTTGGCATACTGGGGAAAAGCCATTCGTGTGTGAAGTTTGTGGCGAAAGATTTGCTCACAGGCAGCCATTTAATAATCATAGGAAACTACAGGAGTGTCGCCGATAAGGTCCGTTTCAATGTTACTGTTTCCTTACGTGAATGCGGTTTTTTCAAAAGCAACGTATTAAAAATATCTGAGGGCAAACGTTTATTTTAAAAAAATTGTAATTTACTTTTACAGCAGAAGCTCGCATAAAATGTTGTCCCTTTTTACCAAGATCCGAGGTACGTGAAGGTCGCTATTTTAACAAAACACTGACATTGTTTTTGTAACGTATTTAGTAATAAATGGCATTACTTTAGACATTTTAGAATTGGCAATAATAATACTGTATTTTTAATATTAAAATAGTTATTTAAAAATAACTTTGTTTAAAATGGTCGCGAGTTCAAAAATTGTATATTAAAATATACATTTTGTAGGGAGTTTATCAAAATAGAATTTGACTATGGCGATTCAACTCAGCTTCTATTTGGCCCAAAAAAGGAACTTGCGTGCAAGACTTTCTTGTGTCCCTTTTGTAAAACAGGATTTGACGAGGACTACCAGTTGGCTGATCATTTGGCATCAAAACATTCTAAGGAGCCGCTGTATTCGTGTCAGTTTTGTCTAGAACCATTTAAGGCACAAGACAGCCTCAACAAACATATTGAAACTGACCATTATCGTACTGAATTTAAATGTACAATTTGTGAACAAACTTTTACAGATAAGACGTCTTTGAAGCTGCATTTAGAAAGTCATGATCTAAATAAAAAAAAGACTTATCCGTGTATAATTTGTAATCGTGAGTATGGTACAAAAAATAATTTGAATAGACACATTGCCACTATTCATCTGGATGAACGACCGTTTCACTGTGAAATTTGTGATAAGTGGTTCAAGACAAGCACTACTCTTGATCAGCATAAACACAGTCACCATCCTTTGGAAAGTACAATATTGTTTAAATGCGAAACTTGCGACAAAACATTCAAAAATGAAGCGAATTTAAAGGTGCACGAGACACAACATCTTAAAACCCCAAAGGTCTGTATAGTTTGCAATCAACTATTTAATAATAACTCTCGATTAAATTTGCACATGCAGCAAAGACATGCACCTCGTACGATTCCTTGTACCATTTGTGAGAAAATGTTTTCTACCGAGAAACTTATGCATAGACATCTAATATGTCACACAGATAAGAGTAACAAAGGCACCATATTAGAACAATGTCTTTATTGCAGTAAGAAATACCTGCATCTAAAAGAACACATTAGAGATATCCATCAACAGGGCAAGAAAAACTTTGTATGCGATCATTGTGGTAAATATTTCAGAAGAAGAAAGGAAATTAAGGAACATCTTATGATGCACGAAGAAATAAGACCACATGAATGCCACGAATGTGGCAAAAAATTTCGTACAAGACAGAATTTAAAAGTACACACTCGTTGGCACACTGGGGAAAAGCCATTCGTGTGTGAAGTTTGTGGCAAAGGATTTGCTCACAGGCAGCAATTTAATAAGCATATGAAATTGAAACAATGTCGCCGATAATGTCCGATTCAAGTTCACTGTTTCTTTATGTGAATGTGTCTCTTTTTCTTCAGTAACGTTAAAAATATCTGAATGCAAAAAGTTCATTTAAATAAAAAAAATGTAATTTAATTTTAGATAAACTAACATATAAAATTAAAATCAAAGTTAGACGTCTTGCAATGCTACTAGAATTATTTTAATAAAACACTTTCAAGCAAACTTTTGCATTAAAATATTATTTCAGCATTGAAATAGTACTTTTATATAAACTTATTTATTTTAATTTGAAGAAATAGTCCATGCTTAAAGTGGAGTTGAAAGTATGGGAAAGAAAGAAAAACTCAAAGTCTTCCTCCACAAAGTTTAATAGAATTAAAATATTCAACACAAGTCTCTACATGTTTCGAACGTAGAAACGTTCATCATCAGGAGACAGAAATTATATTTGGTGCTGATGGTTTTAGCAAAAGAGAAAATGGTGTAGAACCTTAATGGAGCTTTTATTTAATTAAAACTTGATGTTTAAAGTAGACATGATATAAAGAAAATTGAATAAAGTTTAACCATACTGAGTATGTGAGAGGTCAGCAAATGGGGTCTAAACCAACCAAATAAACTGGGAAAGAAAAAACCTTTTCTAAAAAGGTGTCGAAAGTTGTTTAAAAAAAAATTATTTTATAAAAAAGGACATTTTAAGTGGGTATGTGTCTATAAGACATTGTGGGGAAAAAAGTTTTGAAGAAAGTAAGATAATGAATAAAATAAATCATAGAGGTGCCTAGTGGGGTACTGAGTTTTCAGGCTCAGTAACCCTGTAGGGGTTTGTTCGATTAAACCCCTACGGGGTTACTGAGCCTAAAAACTCAGTACCCCACTAGGCACCTCTATGATTTTTTTTATTCATTATCTTACTTTCTTCAAAACTTTTTTCTCCACCCACAATGTCTTATAGACACATACCCACTTAAAATGTCCTTTTTTATAAAATAATTTTTTTTTTAAAACAACTTTCGACACCTTTTTAGAAAAGGTTTTTTCTTTCCCAGTTTATTTGGTTGGTTTGGACCCCATTTGCTGACCTCTCACATACTCAGTATGGTTAAACTTTATTCAATTTTCTTTATATCATGTCTACTTTAAACATCAAGTTTTAATTAAATAAAAACTTCATTAACGTTCTACACCATTTTTTCTTTTGCTAAAACCATCAGCACCAAATATAATTTCTGTCTCCTGATGATGAACGTTTCTACGTTCGAAACATGTAGACACTTGTGTTAAATATTTTTATTCTATTAAACTTTGTGGAGGAAGACTTTTAGTTTTTCTTTTTTTCCCTTATTTATTGTGTGTGAGTAGTTATAGATGATATGTTTACCATCAATTTCCCGAGGTCCCTTCTGCGCATGCGCCAATAGTGCGCATGTTTAAAGCTGTTCATTATAGCCGTCCTAGAATGGCTATAAACGACTAATGAAAGCTTTGAACCTGCGCACTGCTGGGCCATGCGCAGAAGGGACCTCGCGAAATTGATGTGAACATACCATCTGTAACTACTTGTGTGAGTTGTTGTTAACTACTATTCTAAATATAAAATGTTGTCTCTTTTCACCTAGTTCCTATATTTAGGTAAAGGTTGTTTTAACAAAACAATGACTTTATTATTGTAACTAATTTAGTAACGAATGGTAATTTAGTCGTTTTGGAAGTGACATTAATAATACTGTAATTTTAACATTAAAGCAGTGATCCAAAAATAACTTTTTTTTATAATTATCCGCTACTTTACAAGTCATTATAAATATGGCTCCTGAAAATGACTTCACTACCACTAGTATAATATGATTGTGAGTTTAAAAATTGTTTATTAAAATGAATATTTTGTAGGGAGATTATCAAAATAGAATTTGACAATGGCGATTCCACTCAGCTTGTAATTGGTCAAAAAAAGGAACTTGTGCGTAAGATTCTGTTGTGTCCCTTTTGCAAAAGAAGATTTAACGAGAGCCACCAGTTAACTGATCATTTGGCATCAAAACATTCTAAGGAACCGCTGTATTTTTGTCAATTTTGTTTAGAACCATTTAAGGCACAGGACACTCTTAACAAGCATATTGAAACTTTCCACTATCTTTCCGAATTTAAATGTAACATTTGCGACCGAATCTATAACGATACGACTTCATTGAAGCTGCATTTAAGAATCCATGATCCAAATAGAAAGACTTATCCGTGTATAATTTGTAATCGTGAGTATGGCACAAGAAATAATTTGAATAGACACATTGCATCTATTCATCTTGATGAACGACCGTTTCACTGTAAAATTTGTGATAAATGGTTCAATACAAACAGTGCTCTTAATCAGCATACTTACCGGCACCATCCTTCGGAAAATACAACTGTGTTGAAATGCGAAACTTGCGAAAAAACATTCAGAAATCAGCAAAATCTAAAATTGCACGAAGCACAACATCTCAAGTCCCCGAAGGTATGTCCAATCTGCGGACAACTATTTAATAATAACTCTCGATTAAATTTGCATATGCAGCAAAGACATGCACCTCGTACTATTCCTTGTACTCTTTGTGATAAAATGTTTCCTAATTTGAAACTTCTGGAAAGACATCAAATTAGTCACACGGATAAGAGTAACAAAGGTACCATATTAGAAGAATGTCCTTATTGCAGTAAAAAATACCTGCAACTCAAAGAACACATTAGAGATATCCATCAACAGGGCAAGGATAATTTTGTGTGCCATCACTGTGGTAAATATTTTAGAAGAAAAAAGGAAATTAAGGAACATCTTATGATGCATCTAGAAATAAGACCACATGAATGCAACGAATGTGGCAAGAAATTTCGTACAAGACAGAATTTAAAAGTACACACTCGTTGGCATACTGGGGAAAAGCCATTCGTGTGCGAAGTTTGTGGCAAAAGATTTGCTCACAAGCAGCAATTTAATAAGCATATGAAACTGAAACAATGTCGCGCATGATATCATTTTAATTAAGTTCATTAAATGAAAGTTCGACGTCTGGAAATCCATCCAGAATTATCCCAAGAGGACATTTTCAAATAACTTTTGCATTAAAATATTATTTTTTAAATAAACTTGTTTAAACCCGCATGTATGTTAATTTTTGTGGATTTCTGCTAAGCTAAATATAAAATGCTGTCCCTTTTTACCAGGTTCGTTATTTTAACAAAACAATGACGTTGTTATAGTAACGAATGGTATTACTTTATCTGATCGTATAGAGGCCCACATAGCAGGGTGGTAAAAACTACAGGTATTTTTTTTTTGTAAAATAAAATGCCGAAGGACTGTGTTAATACTGGCGAGCGGTACACGATGAACGTTGATCGTCGAGCGATAACATTTTATTGTCAAGCAATGGTCTTTATAATATGTACGTGTGTATACTGGCTGCAAGCGATGAGCGCTGTAAGTTGTTGTCAATGTTATAATGATTTCTTATAGATATTTATTAGGTATTTTTTTAATTTTTAGGGAAATAATAAAAATAGAACTAAATTACGACCATCCTGAAGGTGATGATTGTGAACAGATGTTTGTCCGCAAGATCCTCGTGTGCCCCCTTTGCGGAAAAGGGTTTGATCGACATAACTCATTGAACAGACACATGAAAACAGTTCATTCAAACAAGAAACCACATCAGTGTCAAATATGTGGAAAAGCCTTTAAATTGAATTTCAACCTCAGCACTCATATGAAAACAGCACATCTTTCTATAGGACTTAAATGTAAAATTTGTGGAAAAACATATAAAAACGAAACTACATTGAAATTGCATTTAAAAGTGCATAAGAGAAATAACGAATCGAACGCGAGCATTGACGATCCCTCCTTCCATTGTGAAATTTGCGACCATTGGTTTAAATCAAGCCGTGCCTTTGATCAACATACGCAAAAACATCATCCCGAAACTCTACTAGAGTTGCAATGTAAATTTTGCCAGAAAGCATTTAATAATAAATCAAGCCTTAATTTACACGTTAAACAACATTTAAACGGTACATTTTGCCAAATTTGTGACAAACAATTTTCGTCGCCACACAATTTTAGGATCCATGTGCAAACAAAGCATGAAGCTCGCACGGTCCCTTGCGGTATTTGTGAAAAGTTATTTCCCACCGTCGGAATTATGGCTAAACATCAAAAAACGCACGAAGAAAAGCAAGTCGAATTACAAGAATGCCCGTATTGCAAGAAAATGTATGCCCAATTACAAATTCACATTAAAGGTCAGCACGAAAACGTTGAGGAAAGTTATGTATGCGACTTGTGTGGTAAACATTTTAGAGCAAAAGGTGGTTTGAAATTGCACCTTATGGTACACCAAGGGATAAAACCACATCAATGCAAGGAATGTGGCAAAGATTTTATTACAAATCAACATTTGATAGTGCATATGCGTAAGCATACCGGAGAAACTCCGTATGTGTGTGAGCTTTGCGGAAAAAGGGTTAAGAGGAAGTCAGCATTAAATAGACACATGAGGATGCACTCTGGAATAAATTCATTTGTCTGTAGTATTTGTTCCATGGGTTTTTACGACAAGAAATATCTTAATAGACACTATAGGTCTAAGCATGCTAACGAGGTTAAGTGAAAAGCCAGTATCAGACTGGAGCGGCAGTTGTTAACAGATTGGTCGTCCTTATATTTTTAGCGATGGAAAACTTCTTTTCCTTTAAACATCTTTGTCACCTTATTTGATTGTCATAGTAAATTATCGTTATTAACATATTAATAGTTTTATTTTGAAAAGTAACTGTTCTATCAACTTTAATCAAACACATAATATGCATTATATGCAAGATTGTTTGCTTGTCAAGATTTGTAAGCTACAATACTAATAATATAAAAATGACCTAAACTTATTAGATTATTATCTAACAGGAACTGTACTTAATATTTGAATGCCTATGGCATGAAAATAAATTGGAATTTGGAAGGAAGATGGTGCAGAATATGTAAACTAAAACCATTGATTATTCGGTTATCTATCGTTTAGGCCAAGCGAAGTAAATAATATACAGGGTGTCCCAAAAGTAATAAGACACAGAGCAACAGCATACTCCTTAAGGCGAAATAATGCGATTTGTTTAAACTTGAATTGATAACAACCAAGATACAGGGTGTTAAAGTTTTAATTTTGATTTCGGGTTTTGCGATTATTTCTTAACGAAACGACATAGCAGCACAAAATTAAGGGTTTTGGGGTTTTTTGAGGTGAGGAATTCAAAATTATCCAAATTTTTGTGTAATCAGTAGAGGGCGCTGCCTACGGCATGGCCCACTCCTTTTATCTAGCATAACTTTGTTTAGGATTCTTATATCGATCCGACTATTAAAAAAATAAGTTACTTTACTTCTTTTACATCAAAAACGTATAACTTATTGAAGTCGCTAGGAGCAACCATTTTCGAGATAATCGCATTCGATATTTTTAATGCAAGAATCCTAAAATATTTAAAATAATTGTGTATTCGTATTAATATTATTTATCACAGCTGGCCTTAATTAAAAACAACGACGTTTCTAAGGCACAACATGTTACATAAAGTATCATCTGTCAAAGTTATTAATTTTCTTCGTACAATACCTAAGTACGTATATATTATAATTTTTTTAGGAATGCCTCGACATAATTTATTTTCCAATGCGGAAATGCGTGATATGCTTTGTATTTAGGCACAAGAACATTTTAACGGTCTGAGTGCAGGGCACAAGTAAATGTATTAAGATGAATGGTGCCCATTTTGAACAATTGCTATCACGGCGTTACAATTTTTTTTTCTATTTTGTTACTTTTAAATGTTATGAAACTAAGTATTAAATAAAATTTTTGTATGGAATAAAATTAGTAATTCCGTAGGTATACGAAAAAGCGTTTTTATGAGAAAAAAATAGTCAACCTTAAGCAAATGTAGCTGATTTACAATAATTTTAAGTTAGAAATTCATCGTTGCTTGATTTTCCGCTGCTTTTGGACCACGTACTTAGTTGCATAGGACATATGAAATGCGATTATCTCGAAAATGGTTGCTCCTAGCGATTTCAATAAGTTATATGTTTTTAATGTAAAAGAAGTAAAGTAACTTATTTTTTTTAATAGTCGAATCGATATAGGAATTCTAAACAAAGTTATGCTAGATAAATAAGTGGGTAATGCCGTAGGCAGCGCACTCTACTGATTACACAAAAACTATGGATAATTTTGAATTCCTCATTTCAAAAAACCCCAAAATCCTTAATTTTGTGCTGCTATGTCGTTTCGTTAAGAAATAATCGCAAAAAAACAAAAACAAAATTAAAACTGTATCTTGGTTGTTATCAATTTTGGGATAAGACAAGTTTAAGTAAATCGCATTATTTCGACTTAAGAAGTTTGCTGTTGCTCTGTGTCCCATTACTTTTGGGACACCCTGTATAAGTAATAATAATGCTGTCCTGTATGATACGAAAACGCAGGCATTAAAATACAAACACACAGGAAGCATGAAAAACTTCTTGTCTTAGGAAATTTAAATAAGTTATTTTTCGTTAAAAGAAACATGAAGTGGCCACATGGAAAGGGCAGTCACTCGTCGAAGTACTAAAAGTACGCAATCTCGGTTAACTTAAACGTGACATGCCGAAGGAATCAAATTTACATATTATTTATTTTTAACTTTAAATCTTGCACTTGTGTTGAAAATTTACCGCACCAATGATATTAAGGAATTTAACATACTTGCCATTAAAACATTAAATTAGTGATTTCAGATCCCAACATTTGATTAGATAACATTAAATATTTTATATCAGAAACTTCACAATTGGGGGAAATTAGGAAATGGAGCATGGTACTTATACTCTCAAATTACCAGATTCAAATGGCCACGTCAAAATGTGTTGTGGTACTATTGAAGCAACAATAAGAGTAATAAAATTAATCTATTTATTAAATTTAATTCATTATTTACTTATTTTTAATCGATATTACGTACAGTGTCACCAGTAAAGTCCGCATCATATGGGATTTTTTTTTATTAATAGCGTTATTCGAAATTTGACTTTGGCATCAAGTTCTGCTTCGATCGAGATGAAAATTAAGCAAAAAAATAGTAGTCACGTGATTCGCATTATCTGTCAAATTCTTAGTTTTGACTTTGAAGAAAATGTATTTGAAATAAAGCATTGTCAAAACTAAGAAGTTTAATGTAGGTTGCGTTGAGTCTTATTTTGCAAAAGTGGTACAATTTACAAAATATAGGTAAAAAATCAAAATTATCTTATCCAGCTGAAATTTTTTCGATATTTTCAGAAATAACCCCACTTTTAAATAATTTTTTGGAAAAAATTAAAATTTGACAGATAATGCGAATCACGTGACTACTATTTTTTTTGCTTAATTTTTATCTCGATTAAAGCAGAACTTGATGCCGAAGTCAAATTTCGAATAAAGCTATTAATAAAAAAAAATCCCATATGACCATATGATGCGGACTTTATTGGTGACACTGTATATATATTTAATTATGATATTAAATAGTTTACTTTTGATTAGGGTAGTTTTTAATTTAAAATAATCGTACTTCTTGCTTCATCCAAATACATCCAAATTTAGTATTCAATATTTCTTATACTTACTTATGTAGTTACAATTACTTTATTTTAATTGAAATTATTATTTGCAACTACTGCAACGGTTATCCTTTATATAGATAGATTTTCTTTCCGTGCTTTGACCTGGTATATAGAAATTAATATTTATTATCAATAATGACATCTTTATTTTTAGTGGTTTAATAAAAACACAGTTAAAACATGGCAAATCCAGTCAAGTTACCGATAGACAAGTACTTATACGCAAGATTCTGTTGTGCCCTTTTTGCGGAAAAGGTTTTGACCGAAGCAATGGTTTGAAAAGGCATATCGCTTCAGTTCATTCGGAAGAACGTCCCCATGTATGTCAGTTGTGTGAAAAAACCTTTAAATTAAAAGGCAACCTTAATATTCATTTAAAAACTGCCCATCTTTCTGTAGGACTTAAATGTAAAACTTGCGGTAAAACATATAAAAATGACACGTCATTGAAGTTGCATTTAAAACTACACGATCCTAAGAAAAAATCCATTAAGCAAGTTCGTCTTGGCGAGCGACCTTTTTACTGTAAAATTTGTGATCAGAAATTTAAATCAAAAAGTACTTTGTATCAGCATACACAGAAACAACATTTTGAAGACCCATTACATGAATGTAAATTTTGTGAAGAAACGTTTAAAAATAAATCGGCCTTGAAATTGCACCACGTTAAACAACATTTGACTGGCACATATTGTCAAATTTGCGACAAACAATTTTCCTTGCCCCAAAACTACAAAAGCCATATGCAAACCAAGCATGGAACCCGTACTGTTCCTTGTACAGTTTGTCAGAAGCTGTTTCCCACCATGAGACACATGCTGCAACATCAAAAAATGCATCAGGAAAAAAGTGTAACGCTACAGGAATGTCCATATTGTAATAAGAAGTATGCCCAATTGAAAGCACATATTAAATTATACCACGAAAGTGATGGAAAAAACTTCGTATGCGATCTCTGTGGTAAATATTTCATAGGAAAAAGTGGTTTGCAACTACACCTTATGGTTCACCAAGGAATTAAACCACACCAATGCAAACAATGTGGAAAACATTTTCTTACAAATCAGCATTTGATCGTTCACACGCGTACACATACCGGAGAAACTCCATTTGTGTGTGAGCTTTGTGGCAAAAGTTTTACTCAGAAGGCAGCGCTGAACAGACATATGAGGTGGCACTCTGGAGAGAAATCGTTTAAATGCGAAATTTGCTCCATGGGTTTTTATGATAAAAAATATCTAAACAGGCATTATAAGGCTAAGCATACTGGCGATATAATTTAATACTGTATATTGCCTACGCTGACACAGAAGTGTGGTTAAGATACTCATTGCTACTCCGAACAGAAGTGATATTATTAGAATAATTATTATGGTATTTGGTATCAGCTCATCTGAATTTAAAAGATGTTTCCAAGATTCACCTGGCTACAAAATACAAGAAAGAGAATGTCATTTTTATATATGGTCCAAAATACCGAAAAATGTGTACTGATTGTGTCGGATATATTTATATTTTAAGTCGAACTTAGCTCAACGATAAGTAGAATTGTATTGTAAATAATATATCTTTTGCTTACAGCTGACTCATATAAACTCCCCCGCAAAAAAAACGCCACCCTTTTAGCAAAATTGTAACTTTTTTATTTCTAATCTGATTTTTATGATTTTTCTTTCAGATTTGTAGATAATTTTGTTAAGGATATATCATGCTGCTCCAAAAATTAGTTCTATTTGCTGGAGGGGTAAAAATATTTATGTTGTTTTGTACCAACTTTAAGATCCGTAGAATTTCATTCTCATTTATTTTTTGACAAAGTTTCATCTATTCCTAATATACAGGTTTTTAGATGATCTCAATATCTCAATTTTTAAAGGAAATATGCAATTTTTAAATAAAATGTGAATTTCTACGATTTCCTTTATTCGAACGTTACCAAACCATGAAATAGAAATGAAAGTATAGTGTTTCTTAGGTCAATTTAATGACATTAAACTGTAGGAATTTCCTAACCATAGGCGTCCCAAACAAATAATTAAAATATGTATACACACTTATAAGTTTGTTTTACATTAGGTGTTTGTACATAATACACTTTATAAACCCACTGTATATATAATAATATTATATTGAAATAATAAATATAAGGTAACTCAAAGATTCTATACACAAAACTAAAACCAGAAAAATAAACCTGACACGGCACGACACTGCTCAGAAAATGCTTTAATTTTTTTACCAGAACTCCATTCTCGACGACCATTCTCCGGCCCGTCCATCAGTTCATAACCACGTATATTTTATCTCCGTCTCTTCCACGCCATCGGCGGTCACTGGCCTATCTCTGTCTGACAGAATCGATCGTTGAACGGGCTGCATACCAGTTCAGCTTATATCCTGGCGCTTCCAACCGCAACAAATTACATGCTGTTGCCAATTCTTCAAAATTTTCGGATTTGTAAGCATAATGTAAGTATATACGAGAAACAAGGGTTTGTTAATTAGTTGTTTTTAAACACTGAAAACACTTTGTCTTGATTTCAGTTATATTGTTTCTTAAGGACTAAAGAATGTATTATTATAACAATGAATGGCTTGTTTTTTTTTTTCTGTCACACTCAAAACTCCTCGGTTTAAAGTATATTTGCCAACTAGCTTTCAAAGAAAGTTACTGACGAACAATTGAATACTGATATAAATGAAACATCTTTAATAAAAAAAACTTAAAGAATTGAAGAAGAAAGATCTGACAACCCTGGTTGTGAGGTCGGTCTTTTTGAGACTGTTTACCGCCGTATGGAATGATTGGAATGTCCTCAAACTGAGTTTGGATAAATAATAATAAAAAAAAGTAGCGAACGTATCTCAATAGCGTGTATGGGCCCCCTCTAGCTGCAATGACAGCGCATATTCTTCAAGGCATCGAATGGATAAGATGGATTATTCGTTCTTGAAGAGTGCTGGGTTGCACAAGACGATAGCGAACGACTCTTTTTAGCTGATCCCAGAGATGCTCGATTGGGTTCATATCCGGGCTACAAGCAGGCCAATCCAATCTCCTAATAGCAACTTCATCAAGGTACTGTGTAACAATCTGTGCAGTATGGGGCCGTGCATTAGCATGCATTAGTATGAAATTGTCTCCAATGAAAGCAGCGAACGGAATGACGGCTTCTTCAAGAATTTCTTTGATGTATCTGTTGGCATTCGAAGCTCCATTTTCTACAAATATGAGAAACAGATGTTGCTTTCTGATCTCTTAGGGACTTCAGCAGAAGAAAACGGTCGTCAACTGCGGATGTTATTTTCTTATTTCCAGACCCCTGTCGCCTATTTAAATTGCCTCTTTCTGTGTATCTATTCCAGGTGTCTCGAACAACTTTTGTTTTAGTTGTAGCACTTAGAACCATGTTGATACCAAAAAATTATTTTAGCACTGTCATTGTCAATATTACTTAATTATAATCAATAATGACGTAAGCTTACTTAGTTTTAAAATGAATGATAGGCGAAACATTATTTCTAAATTTTCCCCATAAAAAAAATCGTAGAAATTCGCATTTTATTTAAAAAATTAAATATTTCCTTTAAAAATTGAGATATCAAGATCATCTAAAAACCTGTATATTAGGAATAGATGAAACTTTGTCGGAAAATAAATAAGAATGAATCCAAATGTTTCGGATTTTCTACAGGGCGTTTCAAAGTTGGTACAAAAAACATAAATATTTTTACCCCTGTATAATACCACTCCAGCAAACAGAACTAATTTTTGGAGCAGCATGGTATATACTTAACAAAATTATCTACAAATCTGTAAAAAAATCATAAAAATCAGATTTAAAATAAAAAAGTTATAAAGAAACAAATTTTAGGGTGAGGTTTTTTATTTTCGGTGTGTCAGCAAGAAAAAGGCAAGTATTTCAAATTTTTCCACTGTTGCAGTATAATGAATTGCTAAGTACCATCTAAAAGTACTGTGGTATTTTCAATATTAATATATTTTTTACTAAATTTTGTTTTATAATGCTTATAATTTTTTATATAAGAAACCTTTAACAACTAATGCTAGATGTAAAATTATATATCTGCATTTTATATATTATATACATAAAATCGAATGTTACTCTATGTTATCCGACTTTCATACTCCAATGCTTCAAGGTTGTATACACTTATTACCGTCGTTCCAGTTCTTCTTTGGCATTGCCTATTTCTCTAATGTCGTGGTATTCAACTTATGATTTGCTTGGACAGTCTCTGAGGTTATCATCATGAGCTGGGTAAAATAGATAGAGCTGAATAAAATGGTCTTATTTTTCAGTAAATAATATGTTTAATATTTTGGATAATCTTGATAATATACTAATTATTTTTAGGAATATCGTTAAAATAGAATATGATGATATTACACGACCCTCCAATAAGCAAAAAGTATATGTTCGCAAGATTCTCTTATGTCCTGTTTGTGGAAAAGGATTTAGTCGAAACAAAGAATTGAACAAGCACATTTCAACAAATCATTCCAAAGAACGACCATATAAGTGTCAAAAGTGTGATAAAAAGTTTAAGTTGCAACATAACCTGGATTGTCATATGAAAACCGAACACCTTTCCATGGGAGTGAAATGTGAAACCTGCGGGAAAACCCTTAAAAATGAATATGTATTAAAATTGCATATAAGAGGCCATAATGCAACGAAAAAAACATTTTCTTGTTCGATATGTAACCGTGAATTTACCGCTAAAACATCTGTAACTAAACATATTTCTCATGTTCATATGAACGAACGACCCTACCATTGTGAAATTTGTGATAAGTGGTTTAAAGCAAAAGATACTCTATATCAGCACAAACAGGCAGAGCATCTAGATAATCCAGTGAGATTGAAATGTGATTTTTGCGAAAAAACGTTTAAATATAAAAATAATTTAGCATTCCACGTCAACAAATATCATCTAAATAAATTTGTCAAGTGTTGTCAAATTTGTGATAAGCAATTCTATTCGGATCACGACTACAGAAGCCATATGCAATCCAAGCATGAACCACGAACAGTTCAATGCACGATTTGTGGAAAAATGTTTCCCAATTTGAAACTCATGCTTCGACATCAAATATGCCACGAGGAGAATCGTAAGACTGACCTGCAGGAATGTACCATTTGTAACAAAAAAATCGCAAATATAAAATGGCATAATAAGAGTTTCCATGAAAACGATGGAAAAAATTTTGTTTGTGATCATTGTGGTAAATTTTTTAGGTACCAGAGTGGACTGAAAGAGCATCTCTTGGTTCACAAGGGAATTAAACCACATCATTGTAAAGAGTGTGGGAAAAACTTCCGTACAAGTTCACATTTGATATTGCATGCTCGTACACATACCGGCGAAACGCCTTTCGAATGTGAACTTTGTGGTAAAATGTTTACCAATAAGCCGTCGTTAAAAAGACATATGAACTGGCACGCGGGAGAAAAATCGTTTAAATGTGAAATTTGCAACATGGCGTTTTATGATAAAGTATACCTGCAGAGGCATAACAAGGCTAAGCATAATAGTGGTATTATTCAAAAGCCTATATAATATATAATACCTACATCATATCGGAAAATGTTACTCTTAGGCAGCTTTTAAAATAACATTAAAGATCTACTTTAGAAGATAATATAGTGTCCGCGAATACAGGGATCCCAGCACAATGGGTACCCTGGGGCGGGTAGACCACGACGGCCGTTTTGTCCGTGTTAGGACTCTACGGGCAGCCATAACCCAAGCAATCCTGACAACAGCGGTAAGATGTATTAGAAGCCTTTTGCAAAATCAAAGCGGTCATCCATATACCGTAGCGCCATCCCAGCGGCATTACCCTGTGTATTCCAATATAAAAAACAGTTCCAAACTTGTCCGATATGCGACAATATTCCCTTTTAAAATAATTTTCGCGTACACTATATTGTCTTTTAAACATTTTTATGGCTTTTCTTAAACGGATTGCGCGCATTCTAGTGGGCGCCAGCGTTGATCTGTTTCTAATCTGTAAAAACGGCAGATGTTCCGGTGAAAACGCACCTATACTGGATTGTGATGCACTTCGTGGTTTATTTAGTTGCCTACCTTTCGATTATTACCAGTGTGACTGCCTTTTATATTGGAGTTAATTTCGCTGGGATGGCGCTACGGTGTATTGATGGCTGCTTTGCTTTGGTAAAAAGGCTTTTAATACATCTTACCGCTGTTGTCGGGATTGCTTGGGTTATGGCTGCCCGTAGAGTCCTAACAAGGACGAAACGGCCGTCGTGGTCTGCCCGCCCCCGCCCCCGAACAAACCCGCCCCATTGTGCTTGGATCCCTGTATATTCCAATATAAAAAACAGTTACACACTTGTCCGATATGCCACGCTTTTTAGATCTACCTTGAAGCGTTCTCTCACTTGTCATTTACCTTTTCATATAAAGATATATATTTTTTGACATGTTTCTGCTCCGATTACCTTTTTGGTCTACTGCGCACCTGTAGTTAATTCTCAAGGTCATGCAGTGTTTGGACATGAGCGTTATCAAGGTCAAATGATGTAAAGAACACAACCAGGATTTTACACTATTGTCCTGTTGAAGATACTTTTTGAATTAATTGTCTGGTAGTTTATTGTAAAGATAATATCAAAACTAGATTTCTTATATATTTTGAAAACTGCTCGATCGGGTCGACCTTTTTTTAAGTTGTAAATAGATGAAGAGCTCTATCAACCGTTTCAGTTAACTCTCTTTTTCGTTTACGAATAGGCCTAGGAGTAATGTGTCGTCTTTTAAAAATACTTGTATATAAATAAAATGTAACCATAAATAAGTTATTATGTATATAAGTTTAAAAAGAATTAACAATGCAATTGATCATTTAAGTTATGAATAAACTACGATATGCTTATAACTTTAATGTTTCTTTTGATATCCATTGTTTATCCAATTTAAGTTTAGGATTGGTTTAGAAGGGCTACGTGGAATATATGTTTTTATCACCAATTTTCTCGAAAACAGAGACGGAAAGGTTTTTCGTTTACTTATAGAGCGCAACGTTTAGATTGTGAACATGCTTTAGTGTAGGTTTGGTCGCCTTCTTTATGCTGTAGGCTTGTTAGTAGTTTTAAATATTTCTATTTCTGTTTAAAATGCAAAAAACAGTACTGTTTCAGAAAAGGTGTAAAACCCCCGAACCAAGAAAACTAGAAAAACTGTACAAAATCCGTAAGAACAAGGTAATAGAAGTACTTAGACTTCTGCATAGGTTAGACAGAGTCATAAGTATTAGGGTTATTAAAAAAAATATATTAAAATACAGGTCAGTTACAAAATTCCTGAACTCCTTTTTTTTGTTGGATCTTTGGTATCTCTACTAAATACTTGCCGGATTTTACATAAAAAGAAAAGTGTTAGATTTTTTGATGCGTTAGCATGCTACAAGACTATTCAATCAATAAATTCATTTATTTTTTTATTTAACTTTTAGTTGGGAATTAATAACAATCAAAATGGAACCTCTTCAAGAATACCCTGTAAAGATGGAGCAGCCCTTACAAAACATATATCAAAACGTTAAAAAATCTTTATGTAAACTCTGTGGCAGTGCATTTTCCAAACCTTATAATTTACAAAGGCATCTTCTCACCCATAATAAAGATAAGTCTTTTCAATGCCCACACTGTGATCAATCCTATAAAACAAAAGCTTCACTTACATATCATATAAACAACATACATAAGCAGTTAGGCTGCATAAAATGTGAAGCTTGTGGAAAGAATTTTAAACATAAAAGATGGTTTTTGAGCCATCAGAAAAAGCACCTGAACCAATTCACCATTCGGTGTAAAATTTGTAATAAGGGATTTTTTCAGCATCGCGTATATCAATTACATATGGAATCGCAACATGACACTGGTGCTTTTCCCTGTAAAACTTGTGGGAAAATATTCCCTGCGAAGCATAATCTCCGTACACATGAAATTTGCCACAGAGATGATTACGTAGAAAAATATTTCAAAAATTGCACCATTTGTAATAAGAATTTTAGAAATTTATCTCGACATAATCAAATATGCCATTCGAAGGACGACAATATTTTTGTCTGCGATTTATGCGGCAAATATTTTCGAGACAAGTGGACGTTGAAACTCCACCTAATGATTCATCAAGGCATAAGACCCCATACGTGTGAAGTATGCGGCAAAAACTTTTTAACCAATCAGCATTTGGTAGTTCATACTCGCAGTCACACCGGTGAAACTCCGTACGGGTGTACGTACTGTGAAAAAAAGTTTGTTCGAAGAGCTGGGCTAGTTTTGCACATCAGACAACACACTGGGGAAAAGCCTTTTAAGTGTACAGAATGCTATGACACTTTTATCGGAAGGTCTCACCTTAAAAGACACGTTCAATTAAATCATAAATAGGGTTTAAAAAAAATTGTATACTATTATATTTCTGCTCTACAACATAATAATATAGGTAATAAATACTAATTCCATAGAAAATTGATATGTTATTTTTGAATAAGGCTGGTCGTCCACTGGGGGCGTAAACAAGCGACAGATCCCAAGGACTAGTTTTCACAGTAACCTCTGTCCTGGATATCTTCAGTTTTTATATTAGTTTGTTATAACAATCTTTTTATACCCATCTACTCTCAGTAATGGACGAGGACACGGAAAATCTTATCAGTGCTCTATATTCATATTTCCCTCTGTGGGATGTGAAAGACCCATTCCAAATAGGGTCAACCCAACAAGATGTTCTAAGAAATAAACATCCTCAGCATCCATTTTAAATAAAAGAAAACATAATTCCTATCTGTGAGTTATCTGCTAACTGCAGTCCGAATAGGCCGAACGGCCAACAGTGGACAACGACAGCATGTCTCATAGCCGCTTGTTTATGCTCTCAGTAGACGACTGGCCTAAAGTAGACCAGGGTCGATAATTTTTGAAACCAAAAAAAATAATAGTAGGATGAAACCCATTGGAAAAGGAAGAGAATAGAACAAAAATGAAAGGAAAAATAAATTACGGGCGATCGTCGGGAAGAGGGGGGGGGGGGGGGGGGTTAAGGGTAGAAAACGATTTATCTCGAATTCCGGTAAAACTACAAGTCCTATGGAAAAACGTTAAATCGCAAAATTGTAGGTAATAAAAAGATCTACAACTTTTGTATTTACATTTTTTTTATATAACCTCAAAATATATGTGAAAAATTCAAATAACCAAGTTTTTGGTTTTTTATTTTTATCTTTTACAAACATTTTTTTTTATCCACGAAATTTGGTGAAAACTTACCTTTTTATGTCCTAAATACACTGTAATTTTTTTGATTTAAAATATTTATTTTTTAACCTTATTTTGACTTAATATCGAAAAAACACCCTAATTTTCAATCGAAAATTCTCACGTGAAAATATTTGCTTTTTAAAAAAGTCGGTGGGCTTTTTGTTCGTTGAAATCTCTACTTTCTAATGGTGTTAAAAAATATATACATTACTATGGTAAATGTTCTCAAAAAAATGCAAAGAAACGAAAAAAACTCGAATCCGATTTTTTTTTTAGATCAATATGTACAATTTTGAGCTGTTTATTAAAATTTATACTTTAATTACTCGAAAAACGTAAGATTCCATGTTACATTGATAAAAAAAAGTATAAATTTTAATAAATAGCTTAAAATTGTACATATTGATCTAAAAAAAAATAATTTCGGATTCGAGTTTTTTTCGTTTCTTTGCATTTTTTTGAGAACATTTACCATAGTAATGTATATTTTTTTTAACACCATCAGAAAGTAGAGATTTCAACGAACAAAAAGCCCACCGACTTTTTTAAAAAAGCAGATATTTTGACGTGAGAATTTTCGATTGAAAATTAGGGTGTTTTTTTGATATTAAGTCAAAATACGGTTAAAAAATTAATATTTTAAATCAAAAAAATTACAGTGTGTTTGGGACATAAAAAGGTAAGTTTTCACCAAATTTCGTAGATAAAAAATTTTATTTGTAAAAGATAAAAATAAAAAACCAAAAACTTGGTTATTTGAATTTTTGACATACATTTTGAGGTTATATGAAAAAAGTGTAAATACAAAAGTTGTAGATCTTTTTATTACCTACAATTTTGCGATTTAACGTTTTTCCATAGGACTTGTAGTTTTACCGGAAATCGAGATAAATCGTTTTCTACCCTTAAAACCCCCCCCACCCCCCCTCCCCCCCTTCCCGACCTCGGATCGCCCGTAATTTATTTTTCCTTTCATTTTTGTTCTATTCTCTTCCTTTTCCAATGGATTTCTTCCTACTATTATTTTTTTTCACTTTTTACCATTTTCAAAGGCTTCAGCACTGGTCTATAGAGTCGTCACCACATTTTAAAATTAAATGGAGATGAAGATGAATTTTGCAAAGAAAATGATAGATTTTCTGTAATTTATGACAGCAAGGAAAGCGGTGTTTTCATTGCAACAAATTCTGAATAGGCCTTATACAAACATAATGACACATTTGGTATATTTGATTCTCACAGACAGATCAGACGATACATTTTAAGCAACCTCTACCAGATATGTATGTTAATGATTTCTGGTGAGCTAGTTGTTTATTTTTTATTTTAGTTCTGCAGAGGCCTTTCTAGAAAAACCAGAAACGTTGAAAGCAGATAATACCAAAAAAATGAAAAAATTCTTATGTAATCTTTGTGGTCGTCCATTCACCAAACATTACGGTCTTCAACGGCACCTCCTTACCCACAGCGAAGAAAAACCCTTTCAGTGTTTACAGTGTAACAAATATTATAGAGACAAATGGACTTTAAAACTTCATCTAATGATTCACAAGGGCATAAGACCTCATACTTGTGAGGTGTGCGGAAAAAACTTTTTAACCAATCAACATCTGGTAGTTCATTGTCGTAGTCATACTGGTGAGACTCCATATAAGTGCAAATATTGTGAAAAAAAATTTAGTCGAAAGGATGGGTTGCTTGTACATTTGAGGCGGCACACTGGCGAGAAAACATTTGAGTGTTCAGTTTGTTCCGACAGATTTTTCACAAAGTGGGAACTTAACAGACATTCTCAAGTTAATCATCAATTGGTTTTTCTGAAATAAATTGTATAATTTTATTTTAATGCTAATATTCTGATTATCTTTGTTAATGGATCAAAAGCTTAATTGTATGTTGTAAAATATAAATAAAAGGTACATCGTAACGTTGAAAAGTCAGTCGGTATAACGTAACTTGCTGTTGCTATATTTTTGTTAATTATATTTTTAGGCCTTGGAAGCTTACACCTAGTGAAATAATAATAAAACCGGAACCTTTGTTGCAAATAACACCAGGAGAAAATTTCTTAGAACCACCTCCATTGATACCGTTATTTAAAAAACTTGCTAATGATGATTATTTAGCTGTACCTCCGTTAGCTCCGATCTCTAAAAAGCTACCGCCACCTAAGGAACAACGCTTATATTCATGCCTCGTTTGTGATAATGTTTTTGTCACCAGAAAAAGTATTATTGATCACCTACATGCGCATAAAAAAAAATGTAAATAATGGATTCAAACACGTTCAATAATACTGTAAGATTTGTAAAAAAAAGGTTTCGACTATCAAGAAGATTATAATAATCGTTTTCAAGTTGAACATTCCTAAAGGACTTTTTGCTGCGAAATATGTGGAACAACAATCCAGAATTCTTATATAAACACTAAAATATACATAGGTGTGTTAAATTTAATTGCGATATCCTTGAACATCTGTGACATTTCTGATACAAGGTTTGGAGCATCATATTGATTACCGGGCAAGGCTTACAAGATCAGCATGGTACACAAATTTCTTTATCGTGCGATAAATGTGGACTAACGTTTTCTAGTAAACGGAGAATAATTTATTACGTGTAAAGATTCACGTAAAACGAACTTATGCCCTTTACCAGTATTAATAGCAGATTACTTATTTGCATTCTCATCATTTTTAATGTTATTCCTGTTTATGTTGAATTTTGTTTTTAAGAACATAGTCCCTACTTATTTTGTTGTTTTATGTACTTCTTCTATACTGTACTGTCTTTTATTTTTGTTTAAGACAATTTACGACTAAGTAAAATAATAAAAATAAGCACTCTAATTTTAAGAACCTTCTCTTTACTTACCTTTTCCCTTGGAATCTTTGGCGGCAACTCTATAGCAAACGCGAATGTAGATGCAAGTTTGGATAGAAAATTTTGGAAAGACGTAAAAAAAGGTTAGAAGATGATAATTATTAAAAAGTTACCGACATTGTTAAATAAAATCACAGTAAAACATTTAATCACATTTTATTAACAAATGTTTTTTTAGTTTTCATTCCCAATTAAAAATTAAAGAAGAACCTATGGTCGAACCTCATTTAAGGTCCAAGAAGTGTCCTCAGTGTTTCAAGGCTTTTAAAAGAACAGGGGAATTAAACCGTCACTTAATAATACACTCGCCTGAACGACCTTTCAAATGTTCAATCTGCAATAAAAGCTTCAAAGTAAAAACTACACTTGTCAAACACGAGGCAATACATACCATAAGACAAACGTTTCAATGCGATAGTTGCCAAAAAGTATTTCTTTCTCAACAAAACCTTGCCACACATATTTTAAGGCACTCCAATAGTTACGTTATGAAGTGTGAACAGTGCGGCCAGGGTTTTTTCAATAAAGTTCATTACAAACTTCATATCGAATCGGTGCATAAAAACCAAAGCGTCTGTGACATTTGTGGCAAAAAACTATCCAACAAATATAACCTTAAATATCATCTTATGGAGACTCATGGTCAAGGTCCACCAGTAGATCCAAAGGAATGTCCTATTTGCAACAAGGAATTTAAAAATATCAGAATTCATATGCGAAGGTTTCATGGTTCTAGAAAAAAGGCCAAATTTAGCTTGTGTGACCTTTGTGGCAAGGAATTTAAAACTAAAGAAGGCCTTAACATGCATTTAATGAAGCATCAAGGAATAAAACCTTTCCAATGTGAATATTGTGAAAAATCTTTTACTATTAAAGATAATTTAAAATTGCATATTAGAACCCATACAGGGGAGAAGCCTCATCAATGTCCGGAATGTAAAAAATGTTTTTCTCAAATCACTCCACTAAAAATCCATATGAGAATGCATTCGGGGGAGAAGCCATATGGGTGTGAATTATGCAATTCCAAGTTCGTGTCAAAAACATTGCTAAAAATTCACAGAAAAAGTAAACATAATATTCTGTAGTAATTATTGCAAATAAATAATATTTGACCTAAAAAATAAAATACTATTGAATTAATGCCTTCCTATATGTGTATATTATATAAATGAGGTGAGTCTCACTAGGTAGGGTAGGCGTATGTCCTTTTATTATTGATAATTATGACACGTTTGTAAATATTTAGGTAAATGTGTTACTTATTAAGGATACATGTTGCAGTATAGTGTATTAGATGTCTGTGAACTAATGAGATCGTTACATCATATCCACATAACTATCAGATGTTTAATTATTAAAACTATTGGAAATGCTTTTGTTAAAATGTAAAAATAGTTGTTTTCTATGTACTTAATGTAACAAATGACTCTTAGAAAACTAATTCACAAAAGTTATTTTTACCGAGTATTCCTCCCCCCTCCAAAAATTAATCTACCACCCCTTACTTATTGCATAAATTTTTTTTAATTGGTTGTAGGTTTTTCACGAGCCTTTTTATTCTTTTATAAACCGTTTTACTATCCTTAAAATTTTTTAGGCTCAATAATTTTCCAGATCTTGGACACATGTGTCAAATTGTAATCAAAGAAGAAACCCTGCCTTCAAATCTGGTTATTAAAACGTTTCAGTGCAACCAATGCCTGAGATTCTTCGCCAAAAAGAAATACTTGGAGAGGCATATAAAAAACCACATTCGTGAGTTAACGCGACCATTTAGATGTGTTCATTGTGACAAGGGTTTTACTACAAATTACGGCCTCAAAAGTCATATGTTTGTACACGAAGACCGTCCTTCGACTTTCGTTTGTGACGTATGCCCTAAGAAATTTAAAAGACAAAAGAATTTGGTGCTTCACCAAAAAAGACATTTGAAAGAGTACGTCATAAAATGTGAAGAGTGCAATCAAGGTTTTGTGTGCAAAGGAGACTATATTCAACACATGAGGAACAAACATGAGATGGATAAAGAAAAGGTCGTCTGCTTTATATGTGGAAAAGATTTTGTAAAAGGTCATTTCAAGAGGCATATAGCAAATGTACATGGGGAAACTGGGGAGTTTCCCTGTGAGCTGTGTGGAAAAGTATTTGACAGGAAAATTAGTCATGAGAGACACGTGAAGATTTTTCATAATCTTACTCCTCAAGTGTGCGATATATGTGGACAGGAGTTTAGGTGGAAACATAGTCTAAGGGATCATCTGAGAATTCATGCAGGTTTGTCTTTTACTTAATATTGATACAATATTGGCGTTAAAAAAATCATAAGAAATATTACACTGTACATCGAATATCAAACTATAAGAATGACTGATGTCCGAGAAAAGTTGACAACCCTTTTTTAGACGCATTGGAGGTGGTTTGGCCGCCATTGTGGAGTTGATCGTAACTCTAACCTTAAATCTGTCGTTATAATGCAGCGCCTTGGCAACAGATGTCTCAAGTTCACTGATGTGATGTCGTGGTGTTGCCGCATATCGTATTTTATTGGAATTTTTAATGATATAAGCATTTTTAACACACCATAAAATAGAAGGTTCTCAATTCCAGCCGAATGTATGTTTTTGATAATAATATGTACGCTGATTACTCCGGGGTAATTGGACCGATTTTCACAATGATTTTACCGTTGCATTAGGTGTTAAATGTTAAACAAATAAAAGTAGATAAAAAGCGACAGCAAGTATAACTGAAATAGGTTTTATTTCGTCGAAAAATAGCAAAATACGTAATACACTAATACCCATTTCGAAAAGTAGTAATAATTGCAAATAAAAACCAAGTTATACAAACCGCACATCATTCATCTTTTACCCAACATATAAGTTGTAGCCTGTATTGAATAGTGAGAGTTGTCATTTAATTCTGTTAGAAATAGAATACATGACAGTCAATATGTTTTCATGTAATTAACGTTGGGACGTCAAAAGGTTGAAAATATTATATGCTACAAAGCAATTAAAAATAGGACTAGACACAAGTCTAGACTATACCTACTATAGGTAGGAAAATAAATGTAAGCTTCTTAAATCTAGAATAGGTGTAGGTACTTATGTGAAATCAAGTTTTACGATAAGCTATAAAAAAAATTAAAAAACTCATGCAGCACGTCAAACAGACAGGCGGCAACAATGTTTTAATTTAGCAGTGAAAAGGCTTGTCGTTAGTGGCTGCATCAACACACTTTATTTTTGATGACTCATTGGTGCCATCTATGAATTTAACGTAGCAGGTTTAGGAAATCTGCAAATATGGCCTTCTTATAGTTTGATATTCAATGCACTGTTCTATTTTTTTTTAACTAATTACGATTTCTAGCTTGGATTCACTGGACCCCTTAACATCATGTTAATCGGTCCCTTTAAAAATAATCTTTTGTACTATTAGTCTTTAATATTTTAGGTTTAAAACCCCATCAATGTGTGTACTGCGACAAGGCTTTCACAAGAAGCGATTTTCTAAAACAGCATATCAGAACTCACACTGGTCAAAGACCATTTGAGTGTTCGGAGTGCGGAAAAGGGTTCACTCAAGCCACTCCTCTGAAGGTTCACTTAAAAAGTGTTCACAAGAAAGATAAAGTTCCTTTAAAGTTAGGTGATGAGTTGTTTACAGAGGAAGACTCTTTGTTACAAACATAAATATAAACGTGTTGTATAAATGTTTGTTCCTCTTCCATTTTGAAGCTATAAAATTATTTTATGTTTTGTTACTTTTTGAAATTTGAATTGCCAAGCCTTAAACGCCTAACAAGCATTCCTACGACTTAAATATTAATTTGTTGTTGGTAATGTTATGTCAGAAAACTTATTAAATTAGCCTTTTGAATATTGCTAGAAAGATATGGTAAGTGGGTAAAGAAAAATATTTTATGATTTAATTTATTTTGTATGGTTTAAAATAATTTATTTTCCTAAATTGTCAAGTTTTATGTTATCTAGTGGTTTAATAGATGTAATAAAAATAGTTTGTTGTTTAAAGCAAATTGTCTTATTCTTAAATTAGACAATAGTGAAAACACATATTCCATGAAACGAACTACATAGAACTTATATTTCCTTTATTGGCAACATTGTAACCTTTACTGTCTGCTCTTAAACAACTACGCAATCATATAGAAACAAAACATACAGTGAGGACGTAAAGTCTGGAATAAATTCATTATTTAGGAAACGCTGAATGTTTTTAAAAATCGCTCGGACACGTCGATTTTGTTTTTTTACTACGAATTTTTTTCAATATTTTTTATTATACAGGGTGTCTCCGAAAGCACTCTGCTTGGACCAACTTTAATTTTTTTAAATGGGAAGCCCCATTTTTTTTTTTAATTTTAGGATTCTGTGCATAATTGTGAACATTTTTTATCTAACATGTCATTATGATTTATCGACAGTTAAAGTTCAAAAATAAATGCGACAATTAATTATTTATCATTTTAATAAATGTTGCCCAAAGGTTAATTGGCAGTAACCTAGGCGATCGAAAAATTCTTTCTGCGCATTTCTGACAACGTCCGGACTGATTGACCTTATTTCTTGAACAATTCGATTCTTTAAGTCCTCCTTGTCCATTGGCTTAGTTTGGAAAACTACCTTTAAGGTAACCCCACAGAAAAAAGTCAAGGGGGGTTAAGTCGGGAGACCTCGGCGGCCATTCAATAGCTCCCCTTCTTTCAATCCATCTATTTTTTTAAATTTTTTTAACTATTACTTAATAAACTTCAAAAATTAGAAAAACGTTAGAGTAAAAATATTCTATCTTGAAAATAATGACACAATATTACGATATTTTGACACGAAGCATAAAACTGTCTAATTTGACCAAATGTAACAATGTGACAAGTAATTATTCACTGAGTTATGCTGATACTGATTTTATTATCGCATTTATTTTTGAACTTTAACTGTCAATAAATCATAATGACATGTTAGATAAAAAATGTTCACAATTATGCATAGAATCCTAAAATTTAAAAAAAAATGGGGGTTCCCATTTAAAAAAATTAAAGTTGGTCCAAGCAGAGTGCTTTCGGAGACACCCTGTATAATAAAAAATATTGAAAAAAATTCTTATTAAAAAAACAAAATCGACGTGTCCGAGCGATTTTTAAATACATTCAGCGTTTCCTAAATAATGAATTTATTCCAGACTTTACGTCCTCACTGTATATACCGACATTATGGAATTACAGCATAACTGATAAAACGAGTTGACCCCAGATTTCTGGTGGGGTCATTACTAAGAAACTTATCAAACCGAAATAAATATTTTTTTAAATAATGGTAAATTTTGCCGAATTGTAATATTGCTTTTTATTATACTAAAAAACCACCCTGGTTGGTAAGATAAGTTTGAAACCTTAAGAGTACATATGTCGTAGCCTGATAGTGAAATCCGTCATTTCATGAAAAGCCTAGTCACTTCATGAAGCGGCGGCAGATTGTGTAAAAACATGAAATTACACGATCTGCCGCGTCACTTCATGAAGAGACCTTGACGTTTCGGCGTATTATGTATAACACAATCTGCCTAATTTTAAATATCGTCACTTCATGTAGTACCTAACGATGTCATGTCAGTCGGCAGATTGTGTAATTCCGCCTAAAGGGTATATTGGCAACTGGTTTGTTCGTTGTTCCCCAGAGCATTTTTTTTTAATTAAACTTTTTCAACTAATATTATTTTATAAAAATTTAAAAAATGCTCTGACAAACCCGAACAAACCAGTTGCCAATATACCTTTTAGACGGAATTACACAATATGCCTTGTTTTTGTGGCATTTCATGAAGTGACGATATTTAAAATTAGGCAGATTGTGTTATACATAATACGCCGAAACGTCAAGGTCTCTTCATGAAGTGACGCGGCAGATCGTGTAATTTCATGTTTTTACACAATCTGCCGACGCTTCATGAAGTGACTAGGCTTTTTCATGAAATGACGGATTTCACTGTCAGCCTACGACACATACATACATTGAGGTTGTGATAAACTTTTTAGTTTATGTTTGACTCTATCTTTGTTTTATTTGCAGTTTGCAGTATAAACTAAATTGGCTAATTGTATTTTAGAAACAAGATAAAAATCAAAACAGAAATAAAAGAAGAATTATTTGACGATTACGAGTATGATAATTTGGACAGCCCCGATCTAATCCCGGAAATCTCTATCCAAGAAGATGGGCCAGAAATGTATGTGAAAAAAGAGAAAGAAGAACCGCCGGATGAATGTAAAACGGACTCCAAAGCTCTGTATGACAAGTGCCCACTATGCAGAAAAAACTGTAAAACCAAATGGTTCTTGCTCTCTCACATGTTTAAGGAGCACAATCAAACACTTTATAAATGTCACGGGTGTAAATATATGTTTTTAAAAAAAATCGACCTAGATAAACATTTAGCTGATGAACTTCATGTAACTCAGCAAATTGAAGCTTGCCTTAAATGTGGTCTGGGATTTACCTCGAACTTGGAGTATGTACGTCATTTAAGACGGAAACATGAACTTCGTTTCGAATGCGATTACTGCCACAAGTTTTTTGTAAGTAAACTAACATTAAAAAGTCATCTCCCACTGCATGGATTGGACTTTTACGAATGTAAGCCATGCTTAGAAACTTTTATTCGGAAGAAGGCTTATTTAACACATATAAGATCGCATAAACAATGTGGTGCTTCTAGCAAAAAGAAATGAGTTTATTTGGGAAATGAATTACATTTGAATTGAATTATAGTATACTAGACGTAGAACTTGTTTCTATTTTGCACTAAGAAGTTGCGAAGTCTTTGCTTTTTGTTAATTTATAAACCTAATAAATTGCTCTCTAAGAAACGTAAGTTAAAAAGTCAGATAGAATTTTACCACCTTATCAAACTTTCATTCACTTCAATATTTTGTACAGTTGTATTAATAAAAAAAAGCGTACAAGAATTAGATTAAGAGGTAAGTTTTGTCATATTTGCGTAAAACCGGCTTGTCTAAATGATTGTTTATTGGAGGTTATCACACGTCATAGATTATCAAAAATGCAAGGCGTCGGTGTAATTAATTTTGAAACTGCATGGTGATAAACGTTTGATAAACTTTGTCAGAAAAACATAAAAATGCCTCGTCAGTTGTCTGAAGTTGAAAAGGCTCAAATTGTATCAAGAATCGAAGATTGATGGTCAATCCGTGCTGTAGCGCAGTTGTATAATAGAAATAAAAAAACCTATATTGAAAATTAAGCAACGCTGGGTACAAGAAGAATCCACAAAGAGGCAAATTGGTTCAGGTCTTCAGGTCGTCCCAAACGTTCCAACCATGAACAGGCTGCTGCTTTTTTGGGATATTTAAAAAATAATCCATTTGCAACTGCAAGGGATGCTGTTATTGATACAGCATTTCCTGATGCCTCCCAACCTACCGCCAGCAGGAGAGTCAAGGAATCTGACCTAAAATGTCGCCTAGCTGCGAAAAAAAGTTTCTTACCAAAGAACAATCACAATCAAGGATTATTTTTGCTTTAAATTATATATACGGCAATCCTCAGTTTTGGAACAGGGTCATTTTTTACTGATGAAAAGACGTTCCAGTCGACTTATAACGGACAAATTCGTGTATACCGTCCAAACAATACCATCATGTTTGAAGAGCGATAATAATATACTAACCCCTTCACTTCTAGACATAGGCGTTTCTCTGTAAATGTATGGGGCTGGATAAGTATTCATGGCCCTGGTGTTTGCTGGCGAATAGAGGGAAGATTTAATGCAGGAAATAACATTAACGTTTTAGAAAACATATTGTTACCATCTGCTAAGCAAATATATCCCAATAATACTTTCATATTTCAACAAGATAATTGTCCAGTCCACACTGCCAATACTGTAAACCCACTGGTTTCAAACCCATAATGTGAAAGTGCTGCCTTGAGTTGCTTATAGTGCCGATATCAATCCAATTCAAAATATTGGGGGTATAATCGTAAAAAAAATATATAATCGAAATTTAGGCCAAAAAATTTAGAAGATTTATGGGACATAATACATGTGCTGAGAAGAGCTTGATCCAAATATTGTATCAAATGTAATTCAGCCAATTCCTAATAGACTAGCTCAAGTAATAGAAAAACAGGAATATATGACCAAATATTAGATTTTATTTATTCTTGTTAAACGTTTTTTGTTTCTATTGTAATTTTTTAAAACTGTTTAAGATATATTATAAAATAAAAAAATAATTTTTTGTTAATCTATGAACTAACGCCCAACGCCAATGCTTTGCATTTTTAGTAACCTTTAACATGCGATAAGCCGGTTTTACGCAAATATGGTTTAGGTTTCCTCTAATTCTAATTCGTGTACGCTTTTTTTTATGATTACAACTGTACAGGGTTATCCAACCAAGACTAGACAAGGCGATTTTTTGACTTTTCCTGTACTTTTTTAAAAAAGCTGAAATAGCAATCTTAAGTCATTTTCTCCCGCGAATTCGAATATCTTCAGCAAAAAACAATTGAACATCAAACAAAAGTACTAGGGGTCACTTTGATATTTTTTTAAATGGAACACCCTGTATATAATAATAATAATTATTTTTTATTAAATGCACTATCAGTATATACTTCATAGTTTCCGAGATATTGACTCTCGAAAAGTGACATTTTTGAACTTTGACAGCTTATAACTTTCTAACAGTACGTCTTACAGCAAAACGGCTTACATGTCCCTATCTTTAAATTTTATTATCTTCCCAAAAAAATCAACTTCCAGTTAAACCGGAACAACTATATTTCCTTCTTTCGAGTTACATCCGGTTTAACCGGAAGTTGATTTTTTGGGAAGATAATAAAATTTAAAGATAGGGACATGTAAGCCGTTTTGCTCTAAGACATACTGTTAGAAAGTTATAAGCTGTCAAAGTTCAAAAATGTCACTTTTCGAGAGTCAATATCTCGGAAACTATCAAGTATAGACTAATAGTGCATTTAATAAAAAATAATTATAATTTTATGTGAAATTTAAAAATGTAAAAATATACAGGGTGTTCCATTTAAAAAAATATCAAAGTGACCCCTAGTACTTTTGTTTGATGTTCAATTGTTTTTTGCTGAAGATATTCGAATTCGCGGGAGAAAATGACTTAAGATGGCTATTTCAGTTTTTTTTATAAAGGTACAGGAAAAGTCAAAAAATCGCCTTGTCTAGTCTTGGTTGGATAACCCTGTACCGTGCACTATTTTATAGGAACATAAAAAAAATGTTAATATAATTTTAACACTTTTGTTTTTAGTTTTCCTTTAATATAATTAAGTGTCAGATGTGTTGTGTTTATAGATGTGGTTAGTTCACAACTACCTATACTTCCATTATATTTTATACTACCATAGTTTTAAATACAATATGTAATGTATAAGGATTTTATTTCTATCACAATTATTGGAAGGTTCCAAAGAATAACAAAATGTAGTTCACTTAAAACTCCAATGGTCCATTTTATAAATTTATGAAACGGTAGGTAATCAAAATGTTTGTCTAAAACTCACGTTTAACCAGTTATTATTTTTTTAGAACATCAAGTTTCCTAAAAAAAGAATCGAAGAAGTCCACAACGAAGCAATGCATTTCATGTTTAAAGATTTTTAAAAATACTCGATGTCTCAATAAGCATTTGATTTCGCACCAAACTGAAAGACCTTTTAAATGTTCGAAGTGCCCAAAAAACTTTAAAAGAAGATACGATGTAAATATTCACATGGCGGTTCACGGTCAGCATCCGCAGTTTAACTGTAATTTATGCTCAAAAATGTTCAAAACGAAACAGGCTTTTTTGGTACACAGAAATAGACATTTAAAAGAATATGCTGTAACATGCAATTTATGCAATAAAGGATTTATAACAAAGTATGAATATAATAAGCATATAGAAGTTAAACATGGATCGAATCCGAACATATGTGATACCTGCGGTAGAGAATGTTATGATAAGGCATCGTTGGCAAACCATATAAAAACGCACGAGCAGGGGTATCACATTGAAAAATACAAATGCGGATTCTGCGGCAAGAAATTTGCACAACAAAGAGGTCTTGATCAACACTACATTAGAATTCACAAAGACGGTGGTCAAAAATACGTATGCGACATTTGCGGTAAAGAAATTCATTCAAAAGAAAGCCTTAAAGGTCACTTAAACATGCATAGAGGCTCAAAGCCTATTCAATGCAAGTATTGTTATAGAAACTTTGCTTTAAGAACTACTTTGAGACAGCATTTGTTGACGCATACCGGAGAAAAGCCTCACTGCTGCCCACAATGTGGAAAGAGTTTTACTCAGAGGGGGCCATTAAAGGCTCATATTCAAGGGCACTTAGGCGAGAAGCCATTTGGTTGTGATTTATGTGAGTCCAAGTTTTTAACTAAAGCACAGTTAAATTATCATGTTAAAAATAAACATTGGCAAATTTATGTAATTTGTTTTATTTTGTAACCTCCAATGTAGCCCACGACTTGCTAATTTCTAATATTGTAACATTTAACAGACTGGCATTAAAGTAAACAAGTTGAATACAATACAGTATACTAACAACCATATCTGCAAGCTTTCCCAAATGGTAAGTATTTGTTCCTTCTGTAGGTGGTGCCCGTCAGTTCACGCTATGATATATATTTATATTAGCCATAAAGCTGTATTAAAAGATAACATGGGCGCAGTTAAATAATGATTGAGATCTTTCAAGTTAAAAGTTTATTTTTTACCAGTAAAACTAAACATCAGATAGCAAGAAGGATTACAAAGTTACATACGACCATGGTAATATATTTATTATTTTTCTAAAAAAAATGTATTTTTTAGGCTCGATTATTTAAGAACTGAGCTTTGTGAAAGCAGCTCTAATATAAATCATATACCGTTATCTTGTGCTGAATGCAATAAGGTGTGCAAAAACATGAAATTTTTAAAAAAACATATGGTTTGTCATATGGAGGAACGGCCATTCAAGTGTCCGATATGTAGTAGAGGTTTCAAAAGATCGCACGAAGTTAAAAATCACATGGTATCCGTACACGAACAAAGCAAAAAGTTTCACTGCAATCAGTGCCCAAAAATATTCAAAACCAAACATGGCTTTTTAGATCACATTAACAGACATTTAAAACAGTTTGTTGCTACGTGCGACGATTGTGGTAAAGGGTTTGTGACGATTCAAGAATACGAGGCCCATATAAACAAGAGACACAACGACAATCGACAAACGTTAATCTGTTTTGTTTGCGGACGAACTTGCGTCGATAAGGCTTCTTTAACTGGTCATTTAAGAACTCACGAGGATGGCTACTACGACGAAAAGTTCTCTTGTAACTATTGCGGGAAAAGGTTTGCCCAAAAACGTGGCCTTGATCACCACTATGTCAGAAAACACAAAGATGGAGGCGAGCGCTTTATCTGTGACCTTTGTGGTAAAGAAGTAAATTCGAAACGTAGCCTTAAAGGTCACATGTTGCTTCATCAAGGCATGAAGCCAGTGCAGTGCCCTCACTGTGAAAAAAGTTTTGCCTTGCATAGTACGTTAAAGCAGCATATCCTAACGCATACTGGCGAAAGGCCGCATAAATGTGAGGAGTGTGGAAAATGCTTCACGCAGAGAGGACCTTTAAAGGCTCATATGCGAGCCCACTCGGGAGAGTTACCTTATGTTTGTGATATATGCACTAGCGCCTTTCCTTCAAAGGCACAACTTAATTATCATATAAAAACTAAACACAATAAAGTATAAGTTTTAAAAAGAAATAGTTTTAATGCTCAAGTTCCTCAAAATTTCTAGCTAGCAGAATAACTATAATTAATAATTTGTCATTAATTTTTCAGTTTCAGAAAAAAAATGCCGTAATATTAAGAATGAAAAAATGAGTTGAAATCAATAAAAGTTTTGCTTTATTTTTTATAGATGTTATAAGAATATATTAAGCAGATTTGGAAATACACCGTTACAAGAAATTAAAAAATATGTTGACGTTTTTGCGTCGAAAGCGACAAAGCGATCGTATAATTCGACGTGGAACATTTTTTGTTCTTTCTGCAAAGAAAGGGGATACAAACAGTTACCTTCCACAACAATTGACCAGTTAGCCCAGTATTTGACAGATTTTGGTTTTAACATGAGGAAGCAAAACGGCGAACATTATAAGGAATATAGTGTGAAGACTGTTTGGAACACCGCTGCGAAAATATTACAACGCAAATACGCAGAAGAATACGGTGTCTGTTTCAATCCCTTTGACGATATACGGTTTAAAAAAGCTCGAGAAGCAAGGGACACATTAAGAAAAATGCTGAAAAGCAATCCACAAAAACGAAGAAGTTCAGAAGTCCTAACTTTAAATAATTTAAAGAGAATAACAGATACTTGCGATGAAGAGACGCCAGATGGCCTTCAAAAGAAATTTATCCATATTGCGTCATACGAACTGGCTTGGCGAGGGAAAGAGACTAGTGGATGTATGATTTATTTTTTTCGGGTGGAAACTGATAATAAAGGAAACTTAACTAATCGGATAATTTATAACTCTAAATTCACTAAAACCAATCAAGATGATATTAGAGACTATACGGGAAACAAGTTTCTTCACGGAAACTTGGTAGATCCTAGTTTGTGCCCAGTACGATTATTTAGAAAATTACTGAGCAAAAGAACTCCAAATATTCATACCGATCGACTGTTTTTAACTCCCAATCAGTTTTGGAACAAGCATTCCACCTCTTCGTGGTATAAAAATACCCCCGTTGGAAAAAATGAATTGGGTAAATGGAGAAGGCAAGCTTTGGAAAGGATCGGCCCTGATAGGAAAAAGAAATGGACAGGCAAGGATTTCAAAAGGTAAAAAGGTGTTTTAAACAAGTTGAACATTTTATTGTCCATTGTTTCTTAATTTGTTATAGTTTTACCAAAGGTAGTTTCAATTTTCCAGTTTCAAAATGCATCGCTATATATTTTAAAAAGAAGTTTACATTCCCACACTTAGGAAGATAAACTATGACACCTAAAGACCATATTTTATAATAACGTAGTGGTTTAAAGTTTGTTTAGCTGTCAAAATATACTTACCTTATTTGGGTGTTAACTCAAAATAAGAAACAATGTTGTTTTACCATTAGAAAGTAATCAACAAAGGCTTTTGCAGGTCTACTGAAGGCGTTAAACATCAAATCATGCCAGTTCATCGATTAGTCAATATAACCGAACGTTTAAAATCACGTAAGCCTAGTCATCCCCATTTAAAACCAGTTTTTCAACAACCCTATAGCAATTTTAAAATAGTAGTAGGTTCGCTACCTTCAGAAAACCCCAACACCGAAACAACAATTGTGCAACACATTAAAACAGAAGACCAGGCCTGGTACTTACCGGAAAATGTAGTGAACATAAAAGACGAACAAACATGGTCCTACGAAGAATTTACTGAACAACAGAGTCAAAATCATTAAGTTTAAATTCAAGTTTGTAGAAATAATTTCTGACATACTTCATACTGAAAACTGGTGCTTAGATTGTGAATGCTCGTTTGCTCGTTATGTTTTTTAATTCATCAGGTTCTATTTAGAATAGTTTATATGCTTAACAAGCAGAAGATGTAAGGATGAATTTAATGATCTCAATATTTATTTTAAATTTATAGTAACTTTACTACGATAATTGTTAAAAAAATAATAATTTTTGTTTTTGTTTCTAGTTCATATAATTTTTTTTTTGTTCTTTGTATTGTAGTTTTTAAATAAATTAATTTAATAAAATACTTTTATTTTACTTGCATTGGTTTTTCATTTCAGCACCAATTAAAAAAAACAAATATTAGGTGTAAGTGTTATTACTACAAAACTTTACAGATCTGTAAAATCTATTACAAAATCGTACCTACTGTAAATGAATGGCTTGTTTCAGTTAAGGTAAAATAGTTAGTCTTATCACTAATCCTGTAACCTCCAGTTTTTGAGAATCCAACTTTAAAAGTTGATGGAATTAAAAGAGACTTAGAATCAGTATTTGTTAATAGTATTCTGTTTTTTAGGAATGTTATTGTAAAACAAGAATTTAACGAAATAAGTCCCTTAAAAAAATCATCGAAAATGCCAATTTGTCCACAATGCGGAAAAAGGTGCAAAAACATGACATTCTTGGACAAACACATCCTCACCCATTTTGAAGCACGACCTTGGAAATGTCCCATTTGCCCCAAATGTTTTAAACAACGATATGAAATGTATAGACATGTAAAATCTATACATGAGGATGGTGGTAAAACCTTTCACTGCAACCAATGTACTAAAGTTTTCAAAACCAAGCACGGGTTTTTGGATCATATTAGCAGACACGAAAAACAGTTCGTTGTACATTGTGACCTTTGCGATCGAGGTTTTATAACGAAATACGAATACGACGCACACAATAAAAAGAAACACAACGATAATCAGGACCTTTTGATTTGCTTCGTCTGCGGACGAACATGCTGTGATAAGTACTCTTTAACATCCCATTTAAGAACCCACGAAGATGGTTATCACGATGAAAAATATGCTTGTGAGCACTGCGGTAAAAGATTTGCTCAGAAACGAGGTCTCAAGCATCATTATATACGAAAACATAAAGACGGCGGCCAGAAATTCGTGTGCAACCGTTGTGGTAAAGAAGTGCACTCAAAAATAAGTCTTAGAGGCCATATGTTGCTCCACGAAGGAGCGAAACCTATGCAGTGTCCGCACTGCGAAAAATCATTTGCCTTAGCCAGTACTCTCAGGACTCATCTTCTGACTCACACAGGGGAAAGACCGCACAAGTGTGAAGAGTGCGGTAAATGTTTTACACAGAGGGGACCTTTAAAAGCCCATATGCGGAATCATACCGGAGAAACTCCTTATCGGTGCGATATTTGTGCCAGTGCTTTTGTTACTAAAGCATTACTTACGTTCCATATGAAGAAGACCCATAGAACCGTTTAAATTTGGTCGGGTGGGGTATGTGTGGACGTAGTAGTTCTTACTGAATATTAACTAGGTAGGTAGGTTACTGCATAGGTCAAATTAAGCTTACAAAATGGTACTTTGTTAGTTTGAAAGAGAAGCCTTAAAATAACTTAGGTATCCTAAGTGGTAACCTTGCTTAGATGGAACCAGAAAAATCTTTTTGTCTGAACCGGTTTTGACTTAAAAATCATATTTCTCTAATTTTTTTAAACGTTTAATATTCGCTGTTTGACAGCATTTCAAATTTTACCTGTTCCAAATTTTATATACGTCTTTGATTTACTGTTACTTTAGTCGACGATTTATATTCATTCAAATGCCTCAAATCTTATAATGATAATAAGCCTCGTCGAACATTTGCTTCGAAGAAGGCTGCTTGACCGTCTTGACCCGATTAATATTAAAACAAGGTAAAATAACGGTTGCACAATTTCTAAAATAATATTTATCGTCAACCGTCAGTAAAGCCGTACATTATCAGAGTGATTTCCGGAAGTAAACGAACACTTTATTTTATTGTAAAATAAAATACTTTACCTGCGGCAGATAAATACTTTTACCCTCCGCAAATTAGTGACTTTGACATTTATTAATCAAAAATCACCTGTCACTGTCACGCCTTTCCCTATGACAGCTCGATAATAGTTTTCTCGCGATTTATTGCAATGAGTTATACCTCAATTTTTTATACTTATTATAAATTCCGAACGGTTGGCGATAAAATTTTGTATGCACCACGTCAGTAAAGTGTCTTTATCGACTCGCCTGTTATTCGCCTCGCTCGCTCATCTCATAATTTCAGACTCGTCCGATAAAGAATCACTTTACTGCCTTGGTATATAAATAACTATTTTCTCCAAATGACATTAAAAGCGGTCTTTTAATGACACCTGACAGGCTCAAAAGGTGTATTTTTTCTGCCTAGGCATAAAAATCTAATACACCTTTTGAGCCTGTCAGGTGTCATTAAAAATTAAAATTTAAAATGACAAGTAAACACAACAATTCAATAAATGTCATAAATAACATACATAAATATAAAAAATACGATTTTGCGTGAAATTGGAACAAATTTAGAGAAAAAATTATATGTTTTGCTAGGCAGAAAAGCAGATTTAATGCCTTGGCTGGTTTCCTAGCCTCGGGTGCGCCTCGTCTATGAAACACCAGCCGCGGCATTAAATCTTGTGCTTTTCTGCCTAGTGAAACAAATAACTATTATCTGTTGGAGTCTTCTAAGGATAATACTATATTTGATGAGAATTTAATTTATGGCGATGAACGAATCCTGAGAATGTCAGTAATAAGTCTCAGCAGAAACAAGTGCTACAAATGACAAAAACAGTATTGAAGGAACAGGTACTTATTGTTTCTTGAACATAACCGAATCGAATAGTCCTTGCGGCATGAAATTTGTTACAGTAAACGGATTGGAGAGTCATAGGGCCACATCGGATACAATTAGATAATCCGAACATAGACAGACACTGTCAAGTGCTTACAATTTGAAAAAGTATTTGATCCTGAAAGAAACAAGAACCAACAAGCCTTTACACAACAATTGCTTCAGCTGGGCACGGGTGCATAAAGGGTTTGTTCGTACACTCAGGGAAATGTCCATTTCTAATTAAAACTAGAGATATTACTTTTGGTCTATTTAAGTTTATAAACTTCGTATAGTAAGTAGTTATAATATTAAGAATATTAAACCCAAGTAATATACAACAAACCTAGGTAATATACTTTTATGTTATAAAGATTTTTTCCTATATGAAAGCAGTATTAAATATGAAAAAAAAGATTTATGGCTAACAGTACCTACTATCCTAAATATTTAAATTTACATAATTTTTAGATTTTTCAACAATATAAAGTCACCTGACGTGGAAAATAAACCAAATATAGCAGATATGTTAAACGTTTCAATAACGTATCCACTTTCATGTACTGTATGCTTTCGAACATTTGCTTCTTGGAAAAATCTCCATAAACATAAAGAAACATTTATGCATACCAAACAAATTCATTGTACAACACATAAAAAGTTATCTTCAATAATCGATAAAAATAACTTATCTAAGCCTGAAGATAGCATTTGCGACTTATGTCAAAAAATGTTCCCTTCTGCTAGACGATTACGGATGCACGTAAAAGGCGTTCATACTGAAGATCGTCCTCACATATGCACTCAATGTTTAAAATCGTTTAAAACCAAAAATGCGTTAACCCACCATTTAGAAATTCATACAAGAACTTTAGTACAATGCGAAGTATGTTCGAAACATTTAACCAGTAATACTGTGTTGGAATTACACATGAAAAGACATAAACAAGAATTTGTCGCCGAATGCCAAATGTGTGATTTAAAATTTGTCTCAGAGCATGAACTAAAAAGTCACATGAGAGTCAAGCATGGCGAGAAAGAATTATGTCCTCATTGTGGAAAAGGATTTCACAGCAACACCTCTTTAATTTACCATATGAAAACACACGACCCAAATTTTAAAAAAGGAACTTTAAAGTGCAGTCACTGTATGAAAGTTTTTGACCAGGAAAGAAATCTTAAACGTCATTTAAGAGTCGCGCATGACGATTGCAGAAAAACATATTGTTGTGATCTTTGTGGAAAAGTTCTAACGTCTTTAGATGGTTTCAGACTACATAAGTTACATCACCAAGGGGAAAAGCCGTTGGAATGCGAAGTTTGTGGAAAAAGGTTTTTAAGAAAATCTACTTTGATGTGGCATTTGCGCACCCATACAGGGGAAAAACCTCACGAGTGTAATTTTTGTCCGCAAGCATTTACTCAACCGAGTGCCTTAAAACGACATGTTATGGGAGTGCATGGATTGAAACTCCCCTTTATTTGCAAAATTTGCGACGAGCATTTTTCCACTAAGATCTTCTTAAATGATCACACCAGAGCTAAACATTCAGAGTAACTGTCTTTGGTAGGAAAAATTATCAATCAGATAAATAATTTCAATTTCAATATGAGAATTAACCAACGAAATAAGAGGGTCAATTAGCTTTATTCGTAAGTTGTTCAGTGATTTAAATAATCAATTGTTCATCGGTTGTAAATGAGACTTTTTCTTTTGTATGGTCTGATTTGTTTTATATTAATAAAAAGTGAATTAAATATTTGCATTTTTGTTGGAAATATTCATCACTGAGAGCGGCAGAAAAGGATACTACCACTTGTGCTTACATTGGTATTTTATCATACATAGTTTAGCATGCACAAAAAGTAGTATATACTAGCGGTCAAGCTTCTATTACTTTTAAATAGCAAATAATATAATTGAGTGTGTTGTCTTTAAAAGAAAATCTATTAAGATCCTGTTTAGTATTTCACATTGCCCGTAGTAGCTTTTGATGCCTTATTATACGATACGTTAATGATTTGATTAATGACTAATTATTGTTCTTATCAATCGGTAGCAATAGTTTTTCGCAACGAATGGTAAGTATTGATACTCAAATAGAAAATATGTTAATAGTTTCTAATGATAATTTATTTTTAGAGACGATATGCTCGATATTAAAAAAGAAAATTTAGACGACAACCAAAACCCACAAGCGAAAAGTCGAAAAAGAAAGAAAAAACGTACCTACAAAACAAATTTATCTTGCCAATTTTGTCAGAAAGTATTCCATGACAATCGCCATTTAAAAAAACATCTTATAGTCCACTCAGAGGCCAGACCTTATAAATGTCAAACTTGTGACAAGTGGTTCAAAAGCCGGTATCAAGCAAAATCACATGCCGAACGCGTTCATACAGATCAACAAAAAATATATGAATGTGAAATTTGTTTAATGAAATTGAAATCAAAGGGGTCGTTAACAATTCATACCAGAAGACACCTGAAGGACTACGTAGCAAAATGTGAAAATTGCAATATTGGGTTTGTGACAAACCAAGAGTACATAAACCATATGGGTTCGAAACATGGTCCAAGTAATCACATTTGCAATGTGTGTGGACGATCATGTTATGATAAGGCAGCGTTGCAAGGTAAGTTCCTCTATACTACGTATTTAGGCAACAGAAGTTAATCAGAATCTTGTGTTTATTAACAATTAATCCTAATTTACTTTCAGGTCATATGGCTCGCCACGCTAAGGATTACGGCGTAAATCCAACTATTCGTTGCGACATTTGCGATAAGACGTTTTTGCAAGAGAAGTACCTCAAACACCATTGGCTGAGAATGCATCAAAATGGTGGTCAGCGATTCATATGCGACCTTTGTGGCAAAAAGGTTAATTCCAAACGCTCCCTAAGAGACCACATGTACATACACCAAGGTCTTAAACCTCTGGAGTGCAAGGAATGTGGCAAATCTTTTGCCTTAAGAACAACTTTAAAGTTACATTTACGGACACATACAGGTCAACGACCTTACGGGTGTAACATATGTGGTAAAACTTTTACGCAAAGAACTCCCTTGACTGTTCATTTAAGATATCATACTGGAGAGAGACCCTATGAATGTCACTTGTGCGAGGAAAAGTTTGTCAGTAGAGGAGTTTTAAACATGCATGTAAAGAAAATTCATGGATGCAGTATTTAAATCAAGATATTTTCGCGATTTTTTACTTTTAAATGATTGTAGTAGACTTCAATTATCAGCTATCCGTTTCCCGTGCCCAAGTATACAAATTTTAACGAGTTAGTAACATTTCTTTAATTAGTTTTCCTTTAAATAACTAAATAATAACAAATATTTTAGTCTTTACCCTAAATTGTCGTGTTCGTGTACGGAGACCACTTACCATTTCTTTACTTATCCAAAAACTTTTGACATTAATAAAAAACGGTTTGCTTTCTTCTAAGACTGGCAAACCAATAAGCTTACTGGCTCTGTCGACCAATTACATAGCTCAAAACTGTATTGATATATATGAATTAATTTTATTAAGGTTACTGGTTTATACATATTATATTTATTTGTAAATAAATGAATTTTGAAAAATAATGTATTCTTATGTAGTAGTTCCCTACTAATTCCTTATTATACAGCATTAATAATAACAGGTTTTGTTATTTTTAGAATTCGTATCAAAAGAAAATACAATAGGCAAAAAGCATTTAATATCAGAAATAGGCATGTTGGAGACATGAATGTAGAATCAGAAAACTCCCATAATTCTGAAGACGACCACGCAAAGAAGTACATCGACATACAAATTAAAACCATTTCCTATGTTTGTCGAAACTGTAATCGAAAATTTAGCACAGAAGAAGATCTTGTATGTCATATGAATGAAGAAGCTAGTTCAGAGAATTACAAGTGCAAAATTTGCGAGAAAACATTTAAAAACAATAAAATTCTTCGTACTCACATTAAAAACCTACACGTAAATCCAAGGAAAACGTACGAGTGCTGTGGTCATGTGTATGTTAAGGAAGAAAAATATGTTTACCATATTAATAAATTTCATAATGACGAGTTGGATCGACTTCCAAATGGTGAATTTCTTTGTAAATACTGTAACAAAAGTTTTCGCGCCTACCAGACGGTTGTTGATCATATTAACAATCTTCATACAAAGGACCAATCATTCCTCTGCAATATTTGTGGTAAAACGTACTATTCTTTGGTAGTTCTAAGGCATCATACCAAAAAACACACCCTACCTGATGAACCTAAAATAAAACTAGTGTTTGAATGTCCTTATTGCGGCAAGGAATGTCGCACTGCCGAATCCTTAGAAGCTCACAAGATCACGTCCCACACTGAAAACTTTGACAAACTACTAAATGGTAAATATAAATGTAAGCGCTGTGGTAAGGAAACAGTTGCCAAAATATCAATGGACGAACACATAAACGCCACCCATTTACATACCGAGACCTTTCTTTGTGATGTATGTGGAAAAGACTGTTATTCGACTGTCTCCCTGCGAAAACACAAAATCGTACATTTGAAAACTAGACAATTTCAATGCTCTTTATGTCCAAAAACGTTCAAACAAAGACACGATGTTAAGAAACATTATTATAACGTGCATGATGTTTCAAGGAGACATGTTTGTCCAATCTGCGATAAAGATTTCACAAAAGAAGTATCATTAAACAGACATATACATTTATTTCACGAATTAGCGAATGCAGAACAAAAATTGTATAAACTTAATGACGGTAAAGAAGTAACCTTGTACGAAGTGGACGAGGCAGAGGATAAAGATCAAATAGAAGAAATATCGATGAAAAATAATGGTAACGAAAATGAGGGAAGCCTTAGTAATATTGAAACGTTGATAATTAAAGAAGGGCCCGATTCAGACGGGGACGAAAGTAAATCTCTGGATGATGAAGACTTAAATGTAACTGTTAACTATTACAAAGTGGAGGAAGGATCTAATAGTGAAGATGAAAATGAACAAGAAGGTGAAAATGAAGGAGAGGAAATAACAATTTATGAGTTCTATGACTAATAAACGGTCGAACATTTAAGTAAAAATATTGAATTAAAATATCGATTCTTTACTTTTTTTAAAACATTTATCATAAGTCTCATAAATTGATTTTTAAATTAAAATTTTTGGTAATTAGATATAGTATTTATGTTTTACATTTATTGCATAAGTAGTAGCCTTTCATATTTCCTATAATTTTTGTGGTCGGAATATATTTGTTTAGTCAATTTTCTGGCCTATACAGGATGTCCGGAAATGATGAGCAAAAAATTTAGAGAATAAATCTAGACCGAAAATAAATGCTATCTCTTCCTATAACATTTTTTATTTGCAGTTTTAAAATACATAAGTTACTAGAACAATAAATTAAACCTTTAAATCAAAGGTTCAAAGTGGCGTTCTTCCTCTTCAATGCATAAATTAATTCTTCTTAAAATATTTCGGAGAACTCCGTGGAATATTCCTTCCTTTGCTATGCTATGTTTAAGGTTGAAAATAAATTAAAATGATTTCGTATTCATCACATGCAAGCAATGTTATTTTAGCGTTTTTCTCGAAAACGGTTAGATTTATCGAAACAGAGGTAGTATATCTTTTTTATGTCAAAAGGTTAGGAGAATAAAAATATTTAGTCAAAATGCGCATACAGTGTAGGATAAAAAAGTTGGGACCATTTAAATTAAAGTATAGGCTCCTATATGGCGCTCTCTACAAAATGCGAAAAAACGGTGGGCAATGTGTATTCCTCATCCCGAAAAAGACCCATATACGAGATGTGGTCAAAATATTATGAGCGTGGCAAAAGGTATTGCAAAAAAAACTGCAAATAAAATTTAACTTTAACACTCCGTTAATAATAAATTTTCAAAAAAATATTACAGGAAGAGATAGCATTTATTTTTGGTCTAGAATTATCCCCTAAATTTTTTGCTTATCATTTTCGGACACCCTATATACAAGGTGGTACTTCTTACGAGGTGATTCTAAATTTCACGTCTAGGTATCTATTTTAATACTTTTACATTAGGAAGTGAATTATACTTTAAATGTTTTTTTAATTGTTTAAACATTAGTAACTACAGGTGTCAGATAAAGCAGTAATTGGACTAATTTGGATTCTATGATACTGTGCCTGCAATTTTTTAAAATTATTTGTTCTTGTAATGTTTGTAATACTTATATGAATTGTTCGATACTGCCATAAACTCAGTACTTATTAATTTACTTAGTTTACCTAGTATATTTTACTCAATATTTCAAATAAAAATATTAATTAATTTGCTACCATTAAAAAAAAAGTGAAAATTCCATAAGAATAAAACCATTTTGTATAGTACCTAATATTTTGTACTTGGTAATTTTAGTTTTATTTAGATATAGTTTTGATTCAGTTATTGTCAACAAAAAAGTTTTGAATAAATGTTTCAATCGAACCGATAGTTAAATTTCAGAATAAAATATCGATATGTCGAATAACGATATTTAAAAAATAAAATATTGGTCAAATCGATTTATAGAGATATTAATAAACAAATAAATCGGTAATATCGATATTGGGTTTTTAATATCGCCCAGCCCTAACTTCTGCACCTAAAAAACCTTCCTCGTAGTAATATATATACAGGGTGTCCCATAACTTATGGGCCGTAGAGTAACTGGAGATACTAGACATCAAACTAAGCCGATTAAGTCATATAAGTTTTTTCGGATTGTTACTCGTTCTAGAGATACAGGGTGTTGAAAGTAAAAGTTTATTATTATTATTATTAATATTATTATTTATTTAGTTAAAAGTTTAATAAAGTGTATTGAGGTCAACGGTGGTCACTTTCAACATTTACTAAAGTGAGCTTCTTGTTTTTGTTCCACTGTTTCGAATTTATTGCGTTGTGATAATTAAAATATTAATTTAATTATGTACTAAGTATGTTTTTTTATGCTTTGGGATGTTTAAAGGAAAATATCTCGAAAACCGTTAAAGATATTAGGATCAATCAAGTACACCTTTTTGACTCAGAAAATGCCCTTCTTTAAGAAACTTTAATTGAAAAACACCTAATATCACAGGTAAGAAAAAAAATCATAGATTTATGAAGCCCAGTGTATGCAACTAGCGCCCTCTAGTGTGAAACCTAAAAATTTCTACAAATTCTTATTTCTTGCTCATAAAAACATAATACTGCCAACTTTCAATTCAATTCATTAAACGGTTTTAAAATTATGGCTTATTTTCGAGAATAAACTTTTACTTTCAACACCCTGTATCTCTAGAACGAGTAACAATCCGAAAAAACTTATATGACTTAATCGGCTTAGTTGGATGTCTAGTATCTCCAGTTACTCTACGGCCCATAAGTTATGGGACACCCTGTATATCCATATACAGGATATCCTATGCAGTGTGACCAGTAAAGTCCGCATCATATGTTTTTTTTATTAATAGCTTTATTCGAAATTTGACTTTGGCATCAAGTTCTGCTTCGATCGAGATGAAAATTAAGCAAAAAAATAATAGTCACGTGATTGAAGTTATTAGAAAAAGGTTTTTTTAAATGCAGTTTCTAGCCCTCATGGAAAATTTCAGCTGCATAAGATAATTTTGATTTTTTTACCCACCACTAACATTTATTTTCCTCTTAATGAACACTTTACTGATGACACTGTGTTCTTTTTTGTCTTAATATTAAGGTGTATTACCTACTTTCAGACCCAAACTACGTTTTCAAAAATACTTATTTCATGAAGTTACCTTATACAGGGTCAAAAACAAATAAACTTTGCATCACATGCGACCAAATTTTAATATCCCCATTTTGATTTTGTAGAAAAACACACATTTAATATGGCGCTACTTTTAAAAAAATGTATCTGAAATAAAGCGTTGTCAAAACGAAGAAGTTTTATGTAGGTTGCGTTGAGTCTTATTTTGCAAAATGTAATTTACAAAATATGTGTAAAAAATCAAAATTATCTTATGCAGCTAAAATTTTGCATGTGGGCTAGAAACTGCATTTAAAAAAAACTTTTTCCAATAACTTTTTTCGATATTTTCAGAAATAGCCACACTTTTGAATTATATTTTGGAAAAAATTAAAATTTGACAGATAATGCGAATCACGTGACATCTCACAACAAGGAATAAACGGCCGTCGTGGTCTACCCGCCCCAGGGTATCCATTAAACTTGTATCCCTGTGTATTCCAATATAAAAAATAGTTACACACTTGTCCGATATGCCACAATATTTTCTTTTAATTATTTTCGCGGACACTATATCATCTTCTAGAAGTAAATTATTTTTGGTAAGTACTAGCAAGAAAACAGCTAGACGGATGCTAATTTCAATGGCAATGGGCATGGTATACAGCGTATATTATACAGAGAACCTATATTTGATATAATTTAACTAAAAATTGCTACATACAAGGTAATTCTGGTATTTGTCGTGCTAATTTACTTTCAAACCAGAGTGTCCTATTTTAAAAAATATCAAAATGAGTCTCAGTTAATTAGGTTAAGTTTACACAAATTTTAATAACTAATCGTGTATTGTGTGAGATGAGGGTCCTGCATTTCTGATTTCGTACCACGTTACCATGATCCTAAATATTTTTTTACTGCCGAAGTATCCTACATTCAAGGCTGTGTCTGAGACTGAGCTTTAGAAGGATTTTTTTTGAAGCTCTCATATTTCGCTTAAGACTTTAAAAAGCTTTCTTATAGTATTTGTGAAAACGTACAAGGAGAAGTCTGGTTGTAAAACGGCGAATTATTTACAATAATTCTTTTTAGGAAAAAAAAGGGAAAGAAGCAAGAGACGTCGATGGTAGTAAGAGACGAATTACAAAAAAACCTAGAAGAACTTCATAGAATGTTTATTGCGGCGTCCAAAAACCACGCTTTAAGCACAGAAGCAGATCATAAAATTCGTTTCACCTGTGAAGTTTGCGATTACACCGCCAAACATAGCTTAGACTTCGCACTGCATTCGAAACTACACGCAGAAAAATATTACTGTCAGTATTGTCCGTACAAGACTGGAAAAGAGACCAACATGGCGAAACACATGAAAAGTCATGGATCCGCCAAGGACATAAGCCATTGCTCAGTTTGTTACGGCATATTTTCCGAAAGTATTCAAGCTGAAGAACATAAACATTTCCATACAGGAGAGATGCCCTACAACTGCGTGATGTGTGGTAAACATTTCATGTTTTCTTGGCTGTTAAACGCACATAACAGGTAAGAATAGCTACTGACATTATTCCACATAACAGTATCCATTAGGGCTGGGCGATATTGAATCGAATATCGATATTTAAAAAAATATCGATATAGTCGATATATCGATAAATTCGATATAACGATAAGATCGATAAATCGATATTTTATTTTTTAAATATCGTTATTTGATGTATCGATATATCGAATTTTTGCCCAGCCCCACTTATACCTATATCAAATTAGGCGATTTTAAATATTAATATGTGTATTGATACACTGACATTTATATTATACCAAAAGATTAACTTTATTAAACAGAAGACACATGTATAAAAATGCTTCCCTCCTTTTATTATCAAATATTCATCCAAATATTTAGGCGACATTCTTACACCAACATCAAATAATCGAAAAATCGATATTATCGATGTGATCGGATATATCAATAATATCGATAAGTATCGATTAATATCGATAATGTCGATAAATATCAATATAGTCGATATATCTAATAATAACTACATATATTAATATACAGTATGTCTCCGTAAAATTGCACCATATGGAAAACTCTTTTATTATTCATTTTACGAAAAAAAGTTATTCTTCATAAAAAGCTCTGCATGGTCTAAAACCTAAAATGCAACCATCAAATATCGAAATTTTCCAGTCATATACGAGGTTTGTCAAAAAATGTGAATTTTTCCCAAGAATGTGAATATTTCCCAAGAGTAAAGTACCTTTATTTTTGACATTATCAAACTGGTCAAACTGGAAGTACTATATTTCTTAAAGTTCACACTATTGGAAAGATAATAAAAATCGAAGATAGGGACATGTAAGCCGTGTTGCTCTAAGAAGTACAGTTAGAAAGCTAGACGCTGTCAAAGTTCAAAAATGTAATTTTTCAAGAGTAAATATCTCGGAAACTGTTAAGTATAGACTAATAATGCTTTTATTAAAAAATGTTCAGAATTTTATGCAGAATCCAAAAAAAAATATATAAAATAGGGGTATCCATTTAATTTAGATCTTACCCCCCTCCCTCCTAGGGGCTTGAAGTAACAAGATTAACAATATACGCAAAAGATCGACTCGACTGGTCCGAGCGATTTTCAAATGAACACCCTGTATATACATAGACGTGGTTTTTAGTTCTGATTAACTTTATTTAATAACAATTTTTGATAATGTCAAAAATAAAGGTACCTACTTTTACTCTTGGGAAAATTTCACATTCTTGGGAAAATTCACATTTTTTGACAAACCTCGTATATGACTGGAAAATTTCGATATTTGATGGTTGCATTTTAGGTTTTAGAGTTAAACCATGCAGAGCTTTTTATAAAGAATAACTTTTTTTCGTAAAATGAATAATAAAAAAGTTTTCCATATGGTGCAAACTTACGGAGACATACTGTATAATAACTATAGTCAATATATCGATAATATCGATAAATCGATATTTTATTTTTTAAATATCGTTATTCGATATATCGATAAAAATATCGATATATCGAATTTTTGCCCAGCCCTAGTATCCATATCCATATAAATATTTCCAGATTTCTACATCATGGCGTAGCCAGAGAAGACGACCTCTACTCTTGCCTCCTATGTAAACTAACATTCGGAACCAGATCGGGATTAAAAAAGCACCAAAGTCGCAAGCACGAACCGAAAGTACAAACCCTTTGTGATATCTGCGGGAAAAGTCTCTCCAGCACCGAAACCTTAAAATTTCACAAGAGAACTCACACGGGGTACAAACCTCACATTTGCAGCACTTGCGGTAAAAGTTTCTGCAAAAAAGGGTTGCTGGTCGAGCACGAAAGGGTGCATACAGGCGAACGACCTTTTATGTGCAGTTTCTGCCAAAAATGTTTTAGTCAAAGGGGACCTTTGAAAATTCATTTGAGGATACATACAGGGGAAAGACCGTTTATCTGTAGGTTTTGTGGCAAGGGATGTATTTGCAAAAGTGTATTGGATGCTCATTTGAGAACTTGTTTAGGAGCTCTAATGTAAATAAAGTTATTTAGATTTTGGATTTTAGGAGAAATGGGGTGTAAAGGGGTAAGTTTAATTTCATTACATTCCACCACAATTTTATACCATAATAAATGTTACATGACCATCATAGTCCCATGCCAAGTATTCCCTGTATTATATAATATACGGTTACGTAACTGTCTGGTTATAGAGTTAACTTTTTCTTAAAACAAAGCGTTTCGACAGAAGACAATGACATTTGACATTAACAGCTGATCTGGATTCGTCGTTAAAGTTCCTAGATCAGCAGTGGGCCGTAGCAAGCTCACGCGTCATGTTGCGTCATATTATTTTCTTCGGATTTAGGTGTTTTTTAAGTGTTTCTGTGGCTGTTTTTGTGTTGTATGTATTTTAAACATTTTACTTCTGAATTTTCTATATTTCAGAGACAGATTTTCTTGGTGTTTGTTATTTAAGTTTAATAGTGAGTACAAACACCATTTTGGTTAACTCATCTATTATCAAATCAATAAAGTGCCTAGTTAAACCATTTACTTATCGTTATACGGGATGTCTCGTAATAATAATAGCGTGATGTCGGCGATATTGGTTTCAGCAAGACGGAGCTACGGCACACACAGCGCGCTAAACAATAGCTTTATGGAAGAAATCAGTTTGGTGAGCAGATAATTTCGCGTTTTGGACCGGTCAACTGGCCGCCCTTGGACTTTTTTCTTTCGGGTTATGTCAAATCAAAAGTCTTCGTCGATAAGCCAGCTACGATTCAGGACTTAGAAGCCAACATTACTCGCGTAATTCGGCAGATACCGGCCGCAATGCTAGAAAGCGTGATCGAAAATTAGACCTTCCGAATGGACCACGTACGGCGTAGTCGCGGCCCGCATTTAAATGAAATTATTTTCAAAAAAAATGTTCTTTCAGCTCATAATAAAGATTCCACCATTCTATTCCATTTTATATGTTTTATTTAGAATTAAATAAAAAAAGGGTCTAAATGAATCACCCTTTATAATAGCAAATGATGATAATTCAAATGATTGTTATTGGAAATAAAAGAGCTACGGCCCACTGCTAAACTGGGAACTTTTAGTAAGGTCACAGGTGGGTGTCAACTGTCGAAATGCTTTGTTTTTTAAAAAAGTTGACTATACCCCATGCAGTTACCTAACTACCTTTATTACCAAATATTCTGTGCTTAGGGGCGTATACTAAAATTTTCCATGCTTTCTTATGTACATAAAAGTGTGTGTGCCCTTAGATAAATTTCCAAGAGCCCGACTTGTATTGTTGACATTGTAATGTTTAATTATATTTTAAATACCCATTGTTAATATTAACTTTAAATAAATGTTTTGATTTGGTTAAATCTTTAAATTAATTTTTGTTGATCCTATAACCTTTCAGAAAAATTATTGATTATGATTATGATTGGCTAGTGCCTTTTGCAACGTAATAAGGTGTTTCGTTACCTGTTTTCAGTGTAACAGTAAGTATTCGAATGAATCATTGAATTTTTTTCAGTCAATTTTTGTTAACGCTTTTCAACACTAACACAGTTTAATTTTAGGTACTTCGACACATCGATACTCAACAACCTGATATATGGCCCGGGGATCTCTATAACTCCAATCAAACCTGAAAATTATGATTACTCTTTGTACCCTAGCAACAACTACCAGAACGTTAGCAATTCCAACAATTTCTTTAATTATAATAATTTTGAAAATTTTCCCAACGTCAATCCTTTCAATGGTCTCACTAGTACAGTTTTAAATAAGATTTTAGAACCGCAAGTTCGCGAACAGGTGACTGATGACCTTACAGTGAAAAGCGTCGTAAAAACTGAAGATATTATTAGCCTGGACCCTTTAATTTTAAAAAATTTACAAAAGGAAGTCAAACAGGAGGAGAATATTCTCAATTGTTTATTATTAAGTAAGACTAAAAAGAAGAAGAAAAAAGATAAGATTAAAAAAGACAAGCCTATAGAGAAGCATCCGCCGCCAATAGAGCTAGACGAGCCGATAGAGTGTGACCAGTGTAATGAAACGTTTAAAAACAACGTTGCTTTTTCTCTGCACTCAATAGACCATGCCCAAGATAATAAGTACTACTGTCATTTGTGCGACTTTAAAAACAGCTCCAAATATCATATAGAGATGCACGTCAGAGCTCATGAAGGTACCACCAAGTACAAATGCGATATTTGCGGAAAAGCGTTTACTATCAGTACCCATGCTATTGAGCATAAGTATTTTCATACTGGCGAAAAACCTTTTCAATGCGAAATTTGTGGAAAGCATTTTATGTTCTCGTGGTTTTTGACGTCGCACAGAAGGACTCAGCATTGGGAGATTGTCACTGGAAGTCCTTTGGTGAAATACGATTGTAATGAGTGTAACAAGCATTATACTTCCTCTACTGGTAAGTTCTATTTTTTTATAAAAAAATTAAATATTAGCTTCGTTCGTACAACCAATTTGTTCTGCTCATGCGTAGCTTTTAACTGGTTGCGAACTGGTTGGAAATTTTTTGCTTTGCGTTTACGTTACAATTTGGCATCTGCGAACGCCGGATTTTCTGCCAGCGGTTTGGGATTTGGGACTGTTTCTGATCACTGTAAGAACACAGCTATTGACAATTTTTCAATCACCCTGGTACTTATACAGGGTGTCCTGAAACGTATGGTCGATAATTGGGCGTCAGGTAGATTGGGCCGAAAAAAGGTTTGAGTTTATATAAAATTTTGTCCTGAAGGGGGGGACTCTTTCTAAATATTTTCGAAACCACCAAAGATGAAAATACGAAATTTGGAAAAGACAAAATGTTATATAAATGTCTAACCTTACAATTAATTTGTGTTGGGCTACATGCTTGGTGAAACTGTTGCACAGGAAGTAAAAATATTAACTACTTGTTATGTTTTACAAATTTAATCGGTTTCCTGACCCGTGTTTCGGCCCTTGCGGGTCATTATCGAAGGAGTACAAGAATATACTAAATTCTGCGTGGCATTACAAACTACAAAGATATTTATATCATATTATGGTAACTATAAACATGTCATAAAATTAAAATTAGGATTAGAAGATTGAATGGTCAATTGTGGGTTTTTCCTAATTTTTAAAGGTACAGATACATATTTAATCCTAAAGTAGTGTGCTATTATGAATTAGGGAAACACCGGAAGGTATTTCGGTTTGATTATTAACAACATTACCGTAGAATGGGGTAATATGAAACACATTTTTAACAAAAATAATTATAACTTTCTTAAGAATTATCCAATAATTTTGGAAATAACATGTCTGGATGCGGGTTGACTAGAGCAATCATATCCATAACTAAAAAAAAAATTTAGTCAACCCACTTCCGAAAAAAACATTGTTTTAGGTATTTCGTTTAACTCCATGCTCGGGGTTATACGAAACACTAGCATTTTTCTGTAGTAAAGGTAACAATATCTGGATTTTTATTTCTTATTAGACTCTATTGGGGTTTTATGAAACATATTATATCATCCTTGTAACGTAGGGACCTTGTGGATAAGATAGGCAGGCATATATATATATTTAAAGAATATTTCATATGCTTTCAGCTCTATTAATAGTTGTCGATCGATTTGTAGGGGAAAAATAAAGGTTAAAAACGTTTTATAAACTTATTTTAATGAAAAAGAAAATCGGAATGAACAATGAACATTTTCTTAAACGTAGAATTACAAAACTCTGCTTACCCAACTTTCTTTTATATTTTCTAGGCATGTTTCATATTACCCCTAAAAAAGACGTTTTTTGTTATTTTCAACCTCAACAAAAATTGCTATAATTTAAACTAATTTCGTTTACATAAGATGTTTGTTAAGGTTATGAACTCACCTTTTTTTCATTAGAGTCTATTTGTAACTATAATAATAAACTCTGTACTGATGAGACTCTATGGGATTCACAAAAAGTCATATTTTAATTAGATTTTTTAAATAAATTTAAAGTGTTTGTAAGGCACGTACCACAAACCTATTAATCGTAAATAGCACAGGTGGTTATCTGTCTGAACCGCAAAATTTTCTTGACAATATCAGACAACTGCCAGATGTCAATTTTTGCGCCTAATTTGAAATAGGTACGTTTGTTTCATATTACCCCGGGTGTTTCATAATCCCCCATTCTACGGTACATTTGTTTTTTATGGCTTTTTTGGTAGCTATTGTTTCTAGTAGGTTTAGTTTTCTGCAATGCTATCTACATTGGACGAACAGGTAGAAATTTTGACACCAGACTTAAAGAACATAAAATACAAACACTCAATCTCTAACAACATAAAACCCATACATACACAAAAAAAGCAGAAAACTAAACCTACTAGAAACAATACCTTTCAAAAAACGCCATAAAAAACAAATAGAATGTTGATAATAATCAAACCGAAACACCTTCAGGTGCTTTCCTAATTCTTAATAGCACAATAATGTAGGATTAAATATGTATCTGTACCTTTAAAAATTAGGAAAAACCCACAGTTGACCATTCAATCTTCTAATCCTAATTTTAATTTTATGACATGTTTATAATTACCATAATATGATATGTACTCCTTTGATAATGACCCGCAAGGGCCGAAACACGTGTCAGGAAACTGATTAAATTTGTGAAACATACAAGTAATTATTATTTTTACTTCCTGTGCAATGTCTAACCTTGTAGTAATCTTAACATAGTATAAAACAAAGTCGCTATCGCCCGTCCTGTCCCTATATGTGCTTAAATCTTTAAAACTACGCAACGGATTTTGAAGCGGTTTTTTTTTAATAGATAGAGTGATTCAAGAGGAAGGTTTTTATGTATAATACATGCATAATATTATAGAGAAACACTGATAAACACAGATAAATTAGAGTAGGGAGAACGAACGACCCAACCTAACCGGTCCCCGGCCCGTTCAACGATCGATCCGAAGCACCGAAGCCGGAATAGACGAAGACAGACTATGTTTTATGCATGGATGTGAATTGTGGACTGGCCGGCAAACGGTTGAGTTTGAGGTTTGTTCGCCTTATTATCTCACGTCGTATAATGCCGGGCTGCAACGCAGGCCGGGTACACGCTAGTTTATTATACACAATATAATTTTCTTTATACAAAATACGAATTATATATATCATCATCCAATTTTCAGAAAAACCTTCGAAATAAAAAATCGTCTTTCAAATAATTTGTATTACTCAATTTTACATCAGCTTAAAATTTTTAGGTCTTAAACGACACAATATGACTCACCACGGCTCGCCAGGAGTCGATCACTCAGTCTTATGCGACATATGCGGTAAAAGTCTTTCCTCCAAAGAAAAACTCAAATTCCACCGTCGAATTCACACAGGATACAAACCGTTTGCCTGCGAAATATGTACGAAAAGTTTTTCGCGAAAAGAGCAACTCAAGGAGCACGAAAGAGTTCATACCGGGGAAAAACCGTACATTTGCAAGTTTTGTGGAAAAGGTTTTACACAGAGGTCGCCACTGAGAATTCATGAACGTACCCATACTGGAGAACGACCTTACACTTGCATGATATGTCAGAAGGGGTTTATCTCGAAAGGAGTTATGGATACTCATATGAAAAGTTGTTCAGCGGCTAGACATGCGTATGAGCCACATTTTGATTTTTAGCCTATCGAGTAATAAAAAGAAATATAGGACCTAATTTAATTTAGGACTAAAAGAAATCATAAGTAAAGTCTTTTCGATGACCGCTGACCATTACGTCATATTGTCCATATTTGCGGTACGTCGTAAATTAATTCAGTCAGTTTGACTTACCGGTGGTAAATGTTATGATTTTTCTTAGGCTTGATCTCCATAGAGTAAAATAATAAGAAAAAAGAAAGCGCGTTTTTTCAAATTAATTATTATTTTTATACTGATAATGAAATCAGAAATAAGTAGTTTATTTAGAGTAAATATCATCGGATGAAAATTTTCTTTTTGAAAATCAGTATGAAATTTTTAATTGATTTAAATTTACTGAAAAATAAGTAAAACTCATTTATAAAATTTAAAATTGAATCACATATTTTTTCGTCTAGTGCATTTCTACCAGTCCATAAATTTTATTTCAAATGTTTTTATCTATTTATAAAATCATTAAGAAGAAAATATAAGCAAAAGTTACAACACAACAAAATACAGTTTTTTAATAATTAAAATAAATCATCTCCGCAATGATCATCATCACCAGATTAAACCATTTCAACAGGATTAAAGCGGCAATGATGTGGAGGAAGTCTTAAAACTCGATGTCCATGTTGCAATGCTAGTTCGTCCAACCTATTAAAATAAAATAGTAAAAAAATAAAATAAATAGCGCTTTCCAGATTACTTGTACGTTTGGGCTGCTTTACTATTATCCAGATCCAGGGCCTATTTTTAGTTCAAGTGGGCTCTAGGCCCACAAACCCTCTGGGGGCCCCTCAAAAAAATAGCGCCGCAGGCAAAAACTTTTTGGGAGCCACGCCCTTTTTTTATTCAAAAAAACAATAAAAACAAGTAGAACTGTCAAAAACTATCATTTATATTATTTTGTCATAAAATAAACATAACATAAAATAAATAATAGAACAAACACAGAACACAAATAACCAAAAAATGATTCATTAAATTAAAATGTTTAAATGTTTCGTTTGCGCATTTTCATTTCTGCAAATTGATTAAAATTTCATTCGAATCTATATTTTCTAGTTCTTCATTTTCCACGGTAAGAAGGGCCAAAGATGATAAATTATCTTCGTTCAAAGAGTTTCTCAGATATGATTTAACCCTTTTAAGACAACTTGCATCTTTTTGCTTTTCTCGTTCATTTTCTATCATTTTTTTCTTCTTGCGTTTATTGCTGCCGCTTAAATATTGTCTAGGAATCATGGTACCTACTTTTATCTGCCGACTGAAGATGTAGAATACTAAAAAAAATCAATTCTTAAATTTACTATAATATTGCATACAAGTTTAATCAGAAAAAGAGCTATGAAAATATTTTTTTAAAAAAAATTAATTTACTTACCCACAAAAATAGATATCTATTAATTTTGTCAAGTTAACAGTTAAAGCACTTTTGAAAAATACTAATTATTTGCAATTCAATTAGGTTTGCCTAATGCTTACAATGTTTACATAACATTAACTGCATGAACTATTAACGAATAAAAACAAAGACAAAAGCATGCGGCGACTCCCGCTATTCAGGGGCGAAGAATGTTGTCGGTACCGTTCAAACCTTTGACGCGTCGAGCATCAAAAGATCCTTTTGTGATGCCGAAATGCCGCCTATTGGACAGTTTATCGCGTTGAATTTGAATTTCGGATCGTAATAACAATAAATGGTAGCTACATTTTTAAAATAATTTTTAATTCGAATTTTTTATTTTTCTTTTATTTTTATATACCTATTTCAGTTAGGACAATCTTGGGGCCCCCTGAGCCAGGGGGCCCCAGGCCCGGGCCTATAGGGCCTATTGGAAAAATAGGCCCTGACCAGATCTGATCCTTCATTGCAAATGGTGAAACCGGAATTTTGTCTTTGTTCTAACCATGAAATAAGTAATCTTCTGGACAAACTTGTATTTGAAATTTTTTCAATTAGCCTACAATGATAGGTCCTTGATAATAAGCGACGGTTCTTCCAAGTTTGGTAACAATTTTTCTTCAAAGCATTTCTCAAAGTTTTCACTATTCATCGAATCATGATAATCAGACTTGAATATCAAAGTTGCATTATTCACAAACCCATTTTCTGAAGCAGCATATAGAATAATATAAAGAACACCCTCTGACGATTTTTTTAACGGTATGAAGATATCATCTTGCCAACTTTGTCTAAAAGCCCCTTTACTGTATATCCCTAAAAAGAGGTTTTAAAGAAAGTTGGCAAAATTATACGTACATTCATTATTGCCGCAAATTTACTATCTAACCTAGTTCACGAATGTTAGAAAGATAAGCACTAGCATTGACGTAACGGTAAGCGGTCATTGAAGAGATTGTATATCGGTTTTAAAATAATATCTATTAATTGTGCCGGATTCATATTGGAAAATCTTTTTTTTTGTATTTCTCCACATAAACCTTTTCAAGAAAGATCACTTTTGGTCCCGTGTTATAGAAATCTAAAAGTTTCAAAAAATTAACTAATCTGCAAACTGCAACAATTAGCTCTACAAACAACAGCTTTATATCGATATAGGTTATAAAAAAATCACCGAAATGTAAAATCATATGTAAGTTAAAAACAATAATTTCGTTAGTAGGTTAAAAACATGGTAAAGATCCTAAGAAAAAAAATTAATTTGGGAAATAAGTATTTTAATTATTTCCTGAAATGACTGCTATTATTACTGTTAATACCGCTTAATAAAAAAGTAGATACTGTATTGATATAATATAGGAATAAATTATTATTTGTGTTAGAATGATGCAATGTAGGGCCAAATAAATAAACAAATAATTATGATATGTTTTTTTATCATCATACCAGCAGCGACAAAAGAAGATTTTTATTATGGGTTTCAAGGGTACAAGAAACCATCAAAGGAAACTAAAAACTTCAATTTTAGGGTTTTGCTTTTTTTGATGGGAACTTGGCACTGGTAAATAACAATTACTTACATTATCTAAAAAAGAAAATACTTAAAAATTATGTAAGTTAAATTTTCCAGAAATTGATTTTTGACATTTGACTAGCAATTTTTTGGACTATTTTTTTCCACGCAAACTTTTTTTCTCTAATTTTTGTTTCTAAATTTTTGTAACCCACCTCGTTTAGTTCCTTTAAACATTGTTTACGAAAATATCTGGAAAATATTTGTACTTCATGGTCATAAAAAGTATTCAGTTAATTTACCGCCTAAAACGTAATTAAGGTGGCATTCTCAACGTCATTTAATCCATTACCAACCTATAACCTATTTCGCGTTGCTTTTTTTAGTTTATTATTAGATTAACTAACATTTAAATAAAATCAATATCGTCGGTACAATATTTAGGTAATATCTGACATATAACAAAAATATCTATTCATTTTATTGCTAATTTTGGGATAATTGTATAGTGAAAGAACAATGACATAATATTGTTTAAAAAAATATTACCCGATATTTTTCGCTATACAATTCTTCTAAAATATTTAATGAAATTCCTTAATATTTATTTAATATGTCAATTATTACCTATAAAATATGAAGACGATAATGATTTTATTTAAATTTTGTGTAAAAGATAGAAAAATAAAATAAATATACACGAAATAGGTTATAGGTTGGCAAGCATGTTGATACTCCCACCTTAAGGTTTACAATGGGAAATTTTACTGTCTGTTAAATTTTATAACTGAAAAATGTTTAGAGGCGTGCATTTTTTTAAAATTGAAAAGGTCCGCCGGGAATCGAACCTCTCGATTACCAGTCGAGTGCTCTGCCATTTGCACTACGGAGACTTTTAAATTCTCTTCCCAACTTCGGCCATTATACTTATCTTATTTTATATACTGTATAGTACTAACTTATAATTGAATAAGTTATATGGCCAAACTTGGTGAGAGAATTACACGGTCTCCATAGGGCAAATGGCAGTTTTTTTACATTATTTTTGTTCTAAAATAAAAACTTTTACCATCAATCTGTAGAAAATAGAACAGCTTTAAGCAACTTTCCTGTGGCACTGTTGCTCATCGAAGACGTTTCCCTGGAAATAAAATTCGCATTGGTGGGATCTGCTTTTCCCAATTTTTTAAAACTCATTTACTGTAACAGTTTTGTTTTCAGGCCTCAAAGGAGAAGGCGAAAAAGCAAAAAAACTAGACAATCGAAACAAGATGACGATCCAGATTTTGAAATAAAAATAAAAGTTGAAAAAGATGACGGGAACAATGAAGCGATAGCTGGCGAAGGTATAAAAAAACCTAAAAGAGGTAGAAAAAAAGGATCGAAGAAAGGCGACAAAGTAGAAAAAATACAAAAAAGAGTAAGGAAGGAACGAGGACACCACCCTCCTCCGATCGAATTAGACGAGCCCATAGAATGCGATATCTGTACTAAAACTTACAAAAACAACGTTGCATTTGCCATGCATTCTAGAGAACACAGCGATGAAAACAAATACAGCTGCCACCTATGTGACTTTAAAAACAGTTCGAGGTATCACATAGAAATGCACATCAGAGCACACGAAGGCACCACAAAATACAAATGCGAAATTTGTGATAAAGCTTTTACTGTAAGCACGAACGCCATAGAGCACAAATACTTTCATACTGGAGAAAAACCTTTTCAATGCGAGATATGTGGAAAACACTTCATGTATTCCAGGTTCTTGGCATCACATAGAAGAACACAGCACTGGGAAATCATGACCGGTACTCCTTTGGTGAAATATGACTGCAAAATTTGCAACAAGCATTACACATCATCCAGTGGGCTGAAGCGGCACAATCTGAGAAATCACAATACTGAAGGTATAGATACCAGCGTCCTTTGTGATACTTGCGGGAAACGTATTTCTAGCAAAGAGAAATTGAAGTTTCACATTAGAATCCACACTGGATACAAACCATTTGCGTGCGAAGTTTGTGGAAAAGCGTTTACAGAGAAAGAACGGCTAAAAGAGCATATGCGAGTTCACACTGGAGAAAAACCGTTTGTATGTAAGTATTGCGGCAAGTCCTTTACACAGCGCTCTCCACTAAAGATCCACGAGAGAACTCATACTGGCGAGCAGCCCTATGTATGTCGACTCTGTGGCAAAGGCTTCGTGTCCAAAAGTGCTATGGATGCTCATATGAAAAGCTGTTCAGCATTACAGATTCCTAGCCACAATGCCAAACCACAGTATCTTTATATTCCGCCGGTGGTAGAAGAACACCCTCCCTTCAACTGTAGAGTTTGCAATAAGATGTACGGCTCTAAAGGAGCTTTAGAAGCTCACATGGTTTCTCACAGTGTTCACAGTGCTTCTTACAGCATGGTTTCATCTCCAGCTCATAGCTATGTCTACCAATCAGACGACACTACCGACAACACTGTAGACGGACATCAATTGCAATTACAGAGTCACATTCACGACATGTTGCAAAAGCGACAATTCGCTGCATCTTTAAGCGAATTGATTGCTCGGAAAGAGTTTTCTAATAATGTTATTGTTAAACCAGAACTTTTGAGTGATCATAATGAAGAGTCTTTTCACTCACAAGATTTTAATGAGAAACGTGAGTATCGCGCGGATGAGGAATTAGGCGAGAAAAGCGAGTACACCGACGAAGTCAGTCAGTGATTCTGTGTGATCTTAAAGCAACTATTTATACACGTCTGCAGACCAATCTAAACTTGGCCGAGCATTTTCATACCAAGGAGCAAATTATCATTGCCTTTATTTGATAAAAAAGTTTACATTACGTCTTTTTATTCTACTTCTTTTTTATACAAATGTCTTCAGCAAATGGGGTAATGTTCACTACACTAAGAATGCTCTACCACTTACCACTTAATAAAATAAGTAATGACTTATTACCAAGTAAATCTGTACTAAAATAATTAAGACTTTTTTTGTTGGCTCTATTGGGGTTCTAACATTTTCGCTACGATTTTTGATGAGTAGATGTAGATAAATAGCTGTATCTATGCCGGCCGAGACCACTGAGGCGACCTCGCAAAGCATAGGCTTGTGGCATAGGTCTGTATGGAGTTGCCTCGCTTGCTCAATGCTGTCGTTGATTTTTTGGCGAACCTTCCAGTGAGCTCGCCCGGTCTGGACACGGGTCCATACGTCTACCCGCTCAAGATTATTGGTTACTTAATGAATTGTTTAGTTGTTGGGGACTTTTTTTGCACGTTTGGATTGTTACTGTTGCACTGATCGAACCAAGTTTATCTTTTATTATGGCTATTATTATAGGACTTAAAGGTTTAAGTCATTGTATGTACCATAAACCAAAATTTTATAGCAAATTTTGAAATGTCCAAAAATAATGGATAAACTTTAAATAGTGTAGGTAGATAACGTTTATACGGTATCACTTGTTACTTTTAAGATTGCCAGTAACAAAATATATGTTCAAGGACCAAAAACAGTTTTATGTTACCTGCAATATAAGAAGCATAAGGTGTACCTACTGTAACTTACAAAGATATACAGTGTATCCACGGATAGAGTTTGGAAGAGGAAAAACGTTTTTATTAGTAGGTATAAAAGAAAAAGTAATTCCTTATAAAAACGACTGCTTGTGCTGAAACTACAATTTCAACTATTAGATTTGCGATTACTATACAAGGTTCGTCAGAAACAACTTTTTGGTTTTTTTTTTCAATTCTAATTTTCAATTCCTTTTGATGATTGGCTAAATCATCACTTTGAGAACAAATGGATTGGAAGGTACCTATGGTCCAAATCAGTTGGCACGTAGGAGTCACGATCTTACAATTATCGACTTATTTATCGGTATAGCTTAAGCCACATGTGTATAAAACCAATTTCAATAATAACTTAGATCTTATGAAAGAAAAATAAGAGTAGTTATTGCAAATATCTTAATACAGCAAGTTAGGATGTTATCGGGAATTCAGATATCGAGTTGAACTATGCGCTAAGTCGGTGGTACCACGTTTGAATATAAGTTTTATAATTTATGATTGAATGAGTTGAAGAAATATGACAAGTTATAAAAAATACTTCAAAAGTTGGCAAATTAAAAATGGTTTGCTTACAATAAAATCGTTACTCGGCCAGATATAAAATCATATTTGAAGTTAGAAAACAACAATAGTTGTTTTTTCGTAAATTTATTTTAAACGAAATCCAAAGAACTGAAAATGTTCTTTCTGACGAACCCTGTATAGTAATCGCAAATCTAATATGTGGTTGAAATTGTAGTTCCAACACTAGCAAAATTCATTTAATAAATCACGGAATTTAAAACGTTGTTTGTGATGAAACCTGTATAGTAACCGCAAATCTGATTTTCGAAACTGTAGTTTCAGCACAAGTAGACGTTTTTATAAAGAATGACTTTGTCTTCTATACCTACCTCTACCAAACTCTATCCGTGGACACACTGTATAACTGGATATATTTTATTCCATATTTTATGTATGCAATTATTAAAACCAGCAAAACTCAAACATTAATACTAGCAGCGGTCAAATTTTCGAACCCAGTCATCTTTTTTAGCTGATATAGGGACATACCTATAAATTTTCAAATTTTGGATTTTCAATATAATTATTGTTTATTTTGATGTTATATTATTGTTATTTGTTGACCTTGACTATGTAGTGTTTGCTGTCAAGGTGTAGCAGCATAGTCAGAAAAATTTAAGGAAACCCCAATTTAGACATGGCCAATGGGCCATTGTTTTGCCATTGACAAATAAACTGTTTCGGAGTTTTGCTGTTTTTATATTTTATTTAGTTTTTAAATGGTGGTTTCTTGTAGGTACAAGGTTATTCACAGTTTTTTGACACGTCTCTTCCTCTTTACAAAAACTGCATGTTGGGCGTTTTCTTTAGAAATGGGGAAACTTTATTTACGGATGGTAACGTGGGTGACCCACCAATTCAAACCCATAAAATCATCGCTTATAAAAGGCATGTAGGGGTGTCAAAATACAGTAAATCTCCCTGTACATAATACGTATAATATATTAGACTAATCAAATTTAAGTAACTTCGGTTATGGTCATGGGTTGATTGATAGGTTATTGCGAAAAAATACCATAATAATTAAATCATATCCAAAAATGCTTAAATTTGGTGATAGAATGTGTTGTCTGTCAAACCAGTATTCGTTAAAATGTTCAAGTACAAATTGGGCGGCTAGTAGTTTTGCTGACGTTTTTTAAAATGTATATTTTTGTTGGGTTTTTAATAGACACTGTATAAAATTGTTTTTATATATATTATGGAAAACTTAAGAAGTTCTAGTACTTAAGATATTTTTTATGTAAATAATGGTGCATAATTTTAAAACTCATGTTTAGAAAAGAACTTACTAAAAACTAAGAGTTATTAAGTTAAAATTTTATTATGAAAGTAAAATAATTATTCATATACATTAAAATCGTTTATTTTATTTTTTAAATATTGGATTTATTTATTAGTTGATATCATGGTGTAAAATATATGGGTAAGTATACCATAATATACAGTGCAGCTTAAAAGTAAGTCGCCCCCTTATTATTTTTAGGCAACAAAATAAATATAAAGAAAACAATGTTTTTGCTTTAGTTTTAACGCAATTTGACAAAACGTTAATATTTTAAAAACTTTTGAATTGTTTTAAATTTCTAAGCCTAGAAAATCCTAAATCATACATATCAGATTGATTTGAAGTTATCCAGTTAGAAAGGGAAAATGAAAGCACTGTATAATTACCTGTTTTTTTGAGAACACCTACTAATGCTTCGTTTTTTTAGTGTGGGTAATTTTCAATTTGATGACTCATTTGATTTGATGGAAGATCACAAATATAAATTTGAAATAAAAGAGGAAGAAGAATATAAGATAGAAATTCCGAGAAAAGTGAAAAAAGCAGGAACGAGAAACAAAATAATCAAAGTTGGAACCAAGAAAATCTCGAACCCTAAGAAGCAAAAGCGTATAAGAAAGGAAAAGGGTATAAAAATAAAAGTTAAAAGGCAAATGCGAAAAGCGCATCCACCACCAGTAGAACTGGACGAACCCATTGAATGCGAAATTTGCAATGCCACGTACAAAAATAACGTTATTTTTGCCCTACACACTATCCGCCACAGCGAGGATAACAAATACTCTTGCCATTTGTGTCCCTATAAAAACATTTCCAAATATCACATTGAAATGCACGTGCGCGCTCACGAAGGTACCACCAAGTACAAGTGCGAAATCTGCCAAAAGGCTTTTACTGTAAGCACTCACGCCGTGGAACACAAATATTTCCATACCGGAGAGAAACCGTTTCAATGTGAAATTTGCGGAAAGCATTTCATGTTTTCCAGATTCCTCGCTGCTCATAGACGTTCTCAGCATTACGAGATCCTTACCGGTAGTCCCCTTGTTAAGTTTGACTGCAAAGTATGCAGCAAGCATTACGCTTCAGCTTCCGGATTACGCCGCCATAAACTTAGCAAGCACAATGACGAAGGTATCGATCTTTCAGTGCTGTGCGACATCTGCGGAAAACGTCTTTCAAGCAAGGAAAAACTGAAGTTTCATCGGCGTATCCATACTGGTTACAAACCCTTTGCTTGCCAAGTGTGTTCCAAGGCATTTACGAAAAAAGATCAATTGATTGAGCATGTTCGGGTTCACACCGGCGAGAAACCGCATATCTGCAAGTACTGTGGTAGAGGTTTCACGCAGAGAACACCACTGAAAATTCACGAACGCACTCACAGCGGTGAGCGACCGTACGTCTGCGCTTGTTGCGGCAAAGGATTCGTAACCAAGACGTCTGTGGATTCTCACATGAAAAGCTGTGGGGGCAATGTCGTTTCGGCATTTGCTGCTTCTTGGATGGGGCATCCGTTACCCCCGGTACTGCCACAAGGGTTACTGCCTCAGGGAGTGCAGCCACCGAAATATTTTACTTTGTAATAACTTAAATACTTTTAAAAAAATTGAAAAGGGGGTACTCTATAATATTGGGTACAAATTCGATTATTTAGGTGTTTTATTTTTTATTTGAGGCCACGGGAATAAAGAAGCTTTTAGGAAGTACTGAAAATGCCTATGTATAGATTATTTTTAATTAATATACCGTATACTATATGTCATTTATTATTGTTATTTAATAAGATTAATCTAGGTCATGGGGATAGGGCCTAAAAGAGTGGAACGGCCAAATGGTTTACATTAAGTTCTTTATGACTATATCAAAATGGCTAAACATTATTTAAAGTCCATTGGCCTAAGAGCTATGTATTGGATTGGTCAATAAAAGTCTAATCTATAGGGTGTCCCAGATAAGAATGCACTCTACAGGGATCTCGTAAACCATAGGAGATACAGAGATAGTTAAATTAGAGAAAAGTTGCGCATTACTGAATCCTGTAACGTCATGTTTTCAAATTAAAAAAATTCCGAATGCTTCCGAAGATATTTGGATAAAACCGAATTTTCGCGATTTCGTTTTAATTGATTTATGATTCTATTTGAAGAGACATGTCAAAATAGGTTTAACATTCTCATTGCCACTTTTTCTCCCCTACAAGATGGTTTAATTACATTTTTGATCCGACGTTTCGTTTAGTCACAACCATCATCAATTTTGTTATTTTAAATAGTCGGAAAATTTTATTTTATGCTTAATAAATTCTACGTTTTATTCTAAGTCTAACGGTGTATCACACTTATTATTTTTTAGACGTTTCGATATAGAAAAATACATCATCAATGAAAATAGGCACATTATCGAATATATTTTTGTTTTTATTGTTGTATTTAAACACTAGTTGGAATTTAAAACATTTTTTTTAAAAGAAACTTATAACAAAACATAATATCTAATAAAAATTATCTGAAAAATGCAACAGTTAGTTACAGAGACCTGTTGGTTTAAATTTTTAACTGTTGCATTGTGCAGTAAAATTTAAAATAATGGAACATTATTCTAATGAAGAAAAATTTGACATGATTTGCTGTTACATCGAGAGTCATAAGAATTGTGCGCAAGCAGAGATGCAATATTTTGAAAAATATCCCGAACGGCGTCAACCAAATCGATCAATTATTACTTGTTGCATTTTTCAGATAAGTTTTATTAGATATTATGTTTTGTTATGTTTCTTTTAAAAAATGTTTTAAAATCCAACTAGTGTTTAAATACCACAATGAAAACAAAAATATTTTCGATAATGTGCCTATTTTCATTGATGGTATTTTTCTATATCGAAACGTCTAAAAACTAATAAGTGTGATACACCGTTAGATTTAGAATAAAACGTAGAATTTATTAAGCATAAAATAAAATTTTCCGACTATTTAAAATAACAAAGTTGATGATGGTTGTGACTAAACGAAACGTCAGATCAAAAATGTAATTAAACCATCGTGTAGGGGAGAAAAAGTGGCAATGAGAATGTAAAATTTATTTTGACATGTCTCTTCAAATACAATCATAAATCAATTAAAACGAAATCGCGAAAATTCGGTATTATCCAAATATCTCCGGAAGCATTCGAAATTTTTTAAATTTAAAAACATGACATTACAGGATTCAGTAATGCGCAACTTTTCTCTAATTTAACCATCTCTGTATCTCCTATAGTTTACGGGATCCCTGTAGAGTGCTTTCTTATCTGGGATACCCTGTATATAATCTAAAACTAAACCTTTATTTTTAGTTTAGGTCGGTTAACTTGACTTTTAAAGGCCACAAGGTCAGTGAGCTATCGCAATATTTCAAAACTTCTAAAATAAGGGGAATAATTAGTGGCAGATGTCATTCAATATCATTGTCATTTAGAATCTTGCTATAATTAAACATGAAAGTTTTATACAACTTTTTTTTTATTGGTGTTAAATAAATTAAAACGAATGTAGCACCCTAAGAATTTTGACCATTAGGTATTGTAAATATTAACAAAGATACCAGATAATATCTAACACAAAAACCATTAAAAATATTTTTGCAATTATTTGTTTAATAGGTGTATAATGTTTATTTATATTGCTTTGTGGTTTCAGTAAAATCATGAGTTATGATTTCGATTTATTATTTTAAATAATAGAAAACTATTATATTATGCAAGCTTCTTGATCACCCTGTATTTAAACTAACAAAAATGTAAAATTACCTCCTCTATCACTGAAATACTAGTGCAACGCTAAATTTATTTTTTCAAGTAATTTTATTTTATTGTCTTACTTTACTTAGATAAGTATACTAATTTTACTCGTTATATTGTTTAATTTTTCGATAAATATGCTTATTTGTTATACTAAGTAGCTAATCTTTCGCAAGACGTTGATAACGGTATATTTTTTTACAAGTAGGTATTGGTTTTACAACACCCATGCATAAATGAAATATTAATAGGTACCTATATAATTATGCTTGCTATTATTTTAACCTCCGCTGTATTGTTAATAAAAAATCGGTATTTGACTAAAACGTAAAACAATATCTTGTTTGCCAATGGGAGGTTGGGCATCCCGAGCCGCAGGCGACTACGATAACCCCATTGTTAAAAAATTACCAACCAATAAGTTTTCTGTGATCTTAAAAAAGTCCAATTTAAAATAGATCGGTGGCGTACTGTGAATGGCATTGGTCATTGTAGGTTCTATTTAGAGGGGGTAAAGTTGGGGTTAAAATTCCCCCCTGTTATCTCTTGGGACAGTAAAGGCATTTGAATTAATGAAATTGTTTGAGTTTTAAAATGTCTTAATGATGTTTAAGGTGGTACGCCCCTGAAATAGATGGAAATATTTCCATATAAATTGCAATATAATTTTTCTATTAAATCGGCCTTGTTGTCGATCGCATGAAACCTTTTGTCATCGAACACCCATATGTGTCTTTCATTTTAAAGAGGTAATTGTTTTGTATAACGGTATCTTGTAGAAGGCCTGACGAAACCACCCTAAAGGGTGCATTTTTCAGTGACTCCCCTGCGTTATCAAGCGAAGGTCAAGGTTAATACTTTGAAATAAGAATAAAAGATGTGAGGTTAAATGCGATCATCTCCCGACCTATAGATAAGTTAATAGAAAACTTATGTTTTGACTGAGGTCAATAATCAGATTTGGCTTTATCGTTAACATACTATTTTTTTAATGTATAATTTAAAAAAACATAGAATTTATTTTATTGGGTATAAACATTTACACTGTATTTACACTTCTTTATATTTCATGTTATTCCTGTCTAGGTTTTTTAGATTTATAAATATTTGTATATCACAATAAAAAATAAAATATTAATTCGTGTTTATTAAACGCAGCTACAATAAAATATTATTATAATTATAGGAAGGCTTCAAACCTGAACAATCCCTCGTAGTATTTTATTCATTGTTTGTAAAACCTTCCTTCAATCCTAATCTGATCCGGTCCTGTCAACCACTTCTCTGATGCGGCAAATTTTATGCCGCGTTCGCCCCTATCGACGCGTGTGTTCGCTATGCGCACTCTTGCAACGTTGCCAGCTGGTAGATAACATACTTAAATGTAAAGATTTATCACTGCCTGCTACCTGCACTATTAAACCGTTTTTATTTACATTTGCAAAACAACTACCGACCGTTTTTGAAATACATCCTAATCTACTGACATTAAATTTGGGTTTCACGTTTGTTAAACGCGTTTTACCTCATTTTCGAACAAATATAAAAAACCGCTGTGGTAACATAGAAATCAGCATTGCCACCTTTGGCAACACCGTTTCAAGATGGCGAAATACCGAGTGTTGTGTTGATAGTGGATTCACTAATCTTTTAACCTTTTTGGCAGAAACTTTTTGAATTACCTTGTGTGAGAGTGAACCGACAAAATTCTTTCAAATTTACGGTATTTTCAATGGAGCAACCCAAGTAAGTACCCATATTTTTGTTAATTATTGTTAAAATGTTTGTTGTGAAGAATCCCTTCCTAAACGTGTGTTCGTGTTGCGTTATGAGCTTGCGCAGGGGGATGAGCGCGGGAGGCATAGGGGAATAGAGGGGTAATGTTTGTTTAGAGCTTTGCTGGTTTAATACACCCAGTAGAACGATGAACGAAGTGAAAAATCAATAATGATGTTTCTGGCTTGATTGCTAGATTCAGGGCAGGAGTAACTTCAAATTTAATGATTTAAAGCCGAATAAATTAAGATATTCGTTCGCAAATACATGGAATAAGTACAATTTTCACGATTTTAAAAACAAAAAGAGTTTTAATACCTCTATACAAGAGCTAAGACTTTATATGCCAAACTATTTATTATATGCTGGGCTGATTCGGCTCATTGTTTGTGATTAGGTTGTTAGGTCTAGCTTAATAACCATTAATTAACTAACTAAACAACTTTGATAGTGAGCAAATTATTTCTTCCAATGTCAGTGATGTCACAAAGTTGTTTTGTTAGTTAATTATTGCACATCATTTTCAAATTACCTACACGATGTGCTATATTTATGTTATAAAATATTGTACTATTGTTTTTTATAAAAATCAATTGTGGGTTTTATAATATAAACTTACAATCGTAAACACGTATTATAGGTCTCAGCCTACTTAAGTGTCACTTGAAACCATTTTTATTGTTTTAAATTAAAATACGTGCTGGCCTATTTAAATTCTTATAAGTCGTAATGTTATACGGGTTTTGTTTAAAAAATACTTACTATAATGGTTTAAATAGAAAACAGCGCCTGCTCATTTATTGGAGTCGAAATTTCGCATATTTAGTAATAGCTCATACGTAGATGATGAAAATTATTAAACTCAAAATCATTGTCTGACGTAAATGAGGAATAAATTTAATAAATAAATAATAACTTGTTAAACAAAATTTTAAAAATATCTCAAAAATCTCTGCTTTACCCCTGTGCATTCGACCCGACACACAATCTATTCTAGTTCTAAATTATTGTTATAGCCCTAAACTAATTTCTTGTAAAAATGTAAAATATTACAAAATTAAGACAGTAGTTTCATAATATATAATAAAATATAACTTAATATGGATATTTAAACATTAAAAAAAATTATGTTGTTTCCTTTTTTTAGGACATGTCCAATAACATTCTTTACACCGATAGTAGAAATTGCGGAAGCCCCACCTCAACAAGAAATACAAACCAAAGACAAGACGAAAAATAAAGAAAAAAAACAAGACTTGGTTGAAATAAAAGACGAAATCGAAGAAATAATAGTTAAAGAAGAGGACGAAAATGAGATTTCAGGAGAAAAAAATCAGAAAATAAATATAAAAGCCGAAGACGAAAAACAAGATACCAAAGATGAAGACGTTAAAGTTAAAGTTGAACCGAAACAGGAAGCAAATACCAAAGATGTAGAAGAAGTACAAAACAAAAGAAAGCGCGGTAGACCCAAGAAATCAAACGCAAGTCAGGCAGTTAGGAAAAGTCAGAGAACCTATAATAAGAAAGTCAAAGTTGATGTTGATGTTGAGGAGCCGGTTAAAAAAGAAAAGAAGCCTAGAAAGCCTAGAAAACAACGCTCACCAAAGAAAAAACCACTTGAAACAGACGTAATTGACGTAAAATTTGAGGATGAACTTTTGATATCTCCTGAACATCTAGATGAAAACAAGGTCATAAAATGCCCCATTTGCAAGGATGAAAGAGAGTGGAACCTGAAAGATGTAAAAGAGCATTACAAAAAAGACCATCCAGGCAAGAGGCTTAGAACCTCCAGGTTCTTTGGAGACCTCCATCCTTGTGATATATGTGGTAAAGAATTTAAAAGTGCAGGAAGCTTAAGAGACCACGTGGAGACACACAGCAACTACTTTTATTGCGACATTTGCAATCATTCAACGAAAAAAATTTTAGATCATATACTACACCTTAGAATCCATCACCACATGGGTATATTTCAGTGCTTAATGTGTGAATTTAGCACTTTGGAGATAACTAAGATAAACGATCATGTGAATCACCACGACGATTTGTTAAAGTACTGGTGTGATTCCTGCAAAAAGTCCTTTCAAATCCTACAGCATTTTCAGGAGCACGATAATTACCATACAGGCCTAAAGCCCTTTGACTGTGAGTTTTGTGGAAAGTGCTTTTTGTATTCCCGATATCTCCACGCGCATAAAATTAACATGCATAAGGAAGAGATGAATTGTCCGAGCACTTACGAATGCGTCATCTGCAATAAGATTTATCAGCATAGAAATAGTTTGAAGCTTCACATGAATTCGCACACAGGGAATTTTGCGATCTGCGATATTTGCGGAAAGACGTTGTCGAGTAAGGAGAAATTGAAGTTTCATTTGAGAACGCATACTGGATACAAACCTTACAGGTGAGTCAGGTACTTTTTTTATTGAAGGAATTAACCTCGGAATTAACTTAATTAAACAACTTTTTTTTAATTTGAAGAAATAGTCCATGCTTAAAGTTAAATTGAGAGTATAGAAACAAAAGAAAAACTTTCCTTCAATTTTTTCTTCAATATTCATTTTATATAAGTATCAACAAACATTTTTCTATATTCCATAAAAGCTCCATTAATGTTGAATACCTTCTACCATTTTGTCTTCTGCTTGGCACCATCAGCAAAGCTTTTTCTGTCTCCTAAAGATGAACGTTTCTACGTCCGAAACATGTAGAGACTTTGATTGAATATTTTTATTCTAATAAATTTGTGGGGGAAGACTTTTGACGTGCAACGTAATGTCTTCATTCAAACAAATAAAGTAAATATTTTATTTCAGTTGCCAATACTGCGGAAAATGCTTTACCAAAAAACCGATCCTAGTCGAACACGTTCGAGTTCACACGGGCGAAAAACCCTACATTTGTGATTATTGTACCAAAGGGTTCTCTCAGAGAAGCAGCTTAGTGATTCACATGAGAGGCCATACCGGCGAGAAGCCCTACGGATGCCAATTTTGTGGCAAAGGATTCGTAGCCAAGGCTATGTTGAATATTCATTTGAAAACTTGTAAGGGCTACTTTCAGGTTCCTAAAACTGAGTTTTAATGTTTTACGAGTATTTTTAGTAAAGACTCTGGTGTAAAATAATGACGATATGTAATACCGGGTTGGCTACACAGAAAAGTTCATAGGTGGCAGAACATTTTTTTTTTGCCAATGTGGTTTCGCACATGCATACAAGGCGTTATTTCAGTATGTGGCCAAACTCCAAGGGGTGCTTCTTTAAGTGATTTTAAGAAGAAAAGTGCATATAAATATGGGTCCGAAAATGCATAGTTTTTACGATACAGGGTGTCAAACAAAATCGGATGTATATATATCAATATTCTTTTATTTGATTTTGTTGAAATTTGGCAATTCTGTTTGTAATAACAAGAGGATAATTTAACCTCAATTAGATTAAAATCATTAAGTCCAGTGGCGTCCCGGAAGACAGTCCAACTAATATTTTTGACAAAAAAATTGCGCGCCACTGACTTTTTTAAAATTATGTATTTTTTTCGAATTAAGCAACTGCAAATACAGCCATTTTATCTTCCGAGTTTTTTTCATATCTTGCTTTGTTTTCGAGAAAAAAAATAAAAACCACTTTATTGCATGTTCCCGGGACAATTAAGAGTAAAAAATTTAAACTACTTACCAAGCTATCAAGCAATTAAAATTACACAAAAGTCTTCTTTTGAATTTTTTCGCACAGATTAAAACTGTTTTCGATAAAAGAAATTAACATAAAATAATCGCATAACGTAATAATTTATTGCTGCGATGTTTTAAAAGTAACAGTAGCAAGACAATTTCTAGATGCAGCTTATGGAGAAAACTAGATCGTCGAAAACTGCAATGTTTTAAAAGTAACAACTACTTATAGCTCTTATTGTCCCGAGGATATGCAATAAAGTGGATTTTAATTTTTTTCTCGAAAACAAAGCAACATATGAGAAAACTCAAAAGATAAAATAGTTGTATTTGTAGTTGCTTAATTCGAAAAAAATACATAATTTTGAAAAAAGTCAGTGACGCGACATTTTTTTGCCAAAAATATTAGTTGGACTGTCTTCCGGGAGGCCACTGGACTTTTAATCTAATTGAGGCTAAATTGAATTGCCAAATTTCAACAAAATCGAATAAAAGAGTTTTAATTCAGATTTTTAAAAGTTTGACACTTTGTATCGTCAAAACTATGCATTTTCGGACCCATATTTATATGAACTTTTCTTCTTAAAATCACTTAAAGAAGCACCCTTTGGTGTTTGGCCACATACTTAAATAACACCCTGTATGAGTTGATTTTATTTTACGTTAATCTTATGGCATTGTTTTGATCTCTTTATCGATTAAGTTTAGGTTTGATCGGCTGTTATATAATTTTATTTGAGCCGTTTTGTCTTTTCTTGTACAAACAAACCAGGGAATCGACACTTTGAAAAACGTTTTTAGAATTACCGTTAACAAACGTTATTTCCTCAATTTCCGGAATATAAATTTTGCAATCACGCAAGTTAGAGCAAAAATGTATTACGCGACAAGTGTCTTATTTCTTTTAATTTACTAAGTAAATAAATTTGAAAAATGCTGATAGACATTTTAGGTTCATTTCAAAATATTGATAAATTTAAGAACCAACATCTTTGAGGCTTTTTGCAAGTCGGTACCCACCCCAATAGGCATACTATTTAAAAATGGCCAGAAAGTACCCCAAAATATTTATTATACTATTTTAAATAATATAATAGCTTTAAAATATTCAGGGTGAAAATATATTATATAACTATAGGCATTAGTGCTTTTATCAAATGTACTTTTTTTCTTATTTCCATCTCTTTTTAACACTTAAGATATCTTCTACCTTTCGGGATATAAATATTTAATTTTTTTTAAGTACAGGAACAATACAGCGTCAGTATTACTCACAATACAAAGATTAACACGATATTATGATCTTTAAAGGATGTGAAGTCACGTGGTTAGCAAGTAACCATAGAAACGATTGTTTTCATTGTTTCCATGGTTACGAATAGAAATTTTAATTACCACGTGACGTCATAGCCACGTGTCTGGTGAGTGTTACTAATGTCACTAAAGTAAAGAAAGAACTACGTTACTAAAATAATATTATTATTTTGTAAATATTCGCAGTATTCCCAAACATGTAAAGGACCTTTATATAGTGGTTTAATTCAAATTATTTCAGAACCAACATGTCTCTAAAAAGATTTTCTACGAATTGACAAAAAATAAACATGTTTGTTTGTAAAAATTGGACGAGTGAGACGAGTCCTCACATTAATTTCCCCTTTGTATTTCAAAAAAATTGATTTATTATTATTATTATTATTAAATCGAACGGCTTAGATTTAAAGAGTCAGAGCTGGATAAGTTATGTAATAGGTACACATAGGTCGAATAAATGCCACATTAAAATGAGAATTAGGTAGATATTTTATTAGACTATAGAAAATAAACAAATATGAAATAATAAATTATGTAGTATTATTTTAAAGCTGATAAAACATTTCAGAGGTCAAACTGAACTAACAGTTCTAGCAAATTAAACAATTAAAACAAAATTATAAAATATACACTCTGTACATTAAATTGAGATATTTTCTTCTGGGGTTCAAGCATGCCAAGTCGCATGTCTTTTTAATTATTCAAGGCAATGATTTCATTGCCCCAGGTGAATCTGTGATTCACACATCAAATTATTGCCTAAACTTTTTGATCTTTAATATTATTTACGTCAAAAACGCAATTTTTTTCATAAAAATTTTAGAGCAAATTGTACGCTGTAGAAGATATCCTTCCACAGGCAGCACTCCTTGTTAACTTTCCCTTATTTCCTCGCTTAGCACGTAGTTAGGGAAATATTTACGCAGGTCCGGGATCGCTGCCTATAGATTTTTATTCCCCTCCCCTTCTTCCGTCCCGTTAAACAGGACGGGGCAATCACTACAAGAACCTTTATCGATTTTAATAAAAACTATATTATTTAATTAAATTGATCGTAGGTTACCTACCCAAATTTTAGCTTTATAATTTCAAGAACTTTAAGGTTTATTGAAATGTTCCTAATATAACACAATATTCCTTAGAAGGGATATTATTTCTATTTATCGGAAAATAAATATACCTACTAAAAGCTGTAGGGTATACTTTTATACCTATACTTTTAAGAATTCTCCAAATCGCAAAAGGCTAGATAGGTATAGGTACCTAACCTACCTATCTTGTAGGTGTGGCCCGGTACTAATAATTTATGAAAATATACCTAAATAAAAGTAATTTTTCACAGATGCTTAAATTCAAGGTAAGTATATTTTTATACCCCTCCGTCTCTTCTGCAAGAAGTAGGTAGATACACCACAAACGATTAGAAACTAGAATTAACATTACCGATTGTATTACCGACGCTTTGTTTATGAAATCACTGATAAATAATAAACCCTACATTAATTCGTGTAACTTGTGTTTGTTTTTAAATACTAACAGCAGTATGGTACCTAATGGTGTAACAGAAATTACAGACATGAAACCAACATTAATTTATTAATCAGATTTATAAAATGCCAAGGTCGTACCTATCAAATCGTGTAAATTAACGAAAGATTTATGTTGTATGACAATTTTTCTTTAAATTCAAGTATTTTTAAAAATTATAGTAAAACAAAAAACACCGATTATTAAATAAGTAGTTATTTATTATCTAATCCTGTTCCAATTCAGAAAATTACCAACATGGCGTCTGTCGACGAAATCAATACGGAATTTCCTTGGACAGCCCAGCTAATGCATCTATTCTGGCTCTTTCACCATAATGGAGGTTTTCTTATCATGGCGATCAATAGTTATAGCAGTTTCTGGAAATAACAAATAATTTATAATACTGAATTAAAAACAACACTATTTTTTTTGGCAATTACAGTAAAACTATTGCTTTTTAGTCACAAATTAGGTAACCAGTAGCGTCTGGCTTCACATGCGGCAGTTGCAAGAGTCGGAATGTACCTACATTGAGTCTGTATTTTAAATTAAACCCACGTCCCAAAAGACTTTCATACATTGGCATCGTTTGAAAAAATACCCATTAAATTGAGCTTTTTTATTTTAATGGAAAATGTGTTACCTAAAATAGTATGGTTCCAAGTATTCATTGACAACTACTGAGGAAATTGTCCTGTTCTTGCGCCTTCGCCAGTACGTTTTGCATGTAAGGCATGGCGTCGTCTTTTACGACTTAAAATTAAGTATTTTTAGATCTTATGCTGAATAGTGAATTTAAAAAGTTTCAAGGGATTTGCCAGACCATTAGGGGACATTTTTAATGTATTATATAAACTGAAATAAACAAAATTATACCGTACCTACTACCTACCGACATTTTTTGACCTTAACTAACCTTTGTATTATTGTAATCAATACCCAATATTTTTACTTGTAAAAAAAATAAATCGTAAAGTACTTATACCTGCTTTTAGACAAGGCCAGGTTTGCTTGAAAGTAGAGGAAGATGAAGAAGAAATTTTAATACATTTTATAGATGACGACGACGATAACATTGATAATGAAGATTGTGATGATAATGATGACGAATATCAAGAATATTATAATGTTGTCAATGTAAAAGACGAGCCTTTGAACGTCATAAACGCAGAACAACCTCTTCAAATTCTAGGTTCCCGAGAACCGGTAAAAACTGTTAAAAAAACAGAAGACGAATCAAAACTTATAAAGAAATATCTATGCAACATCTGCGGATGTTATTTTCAGCTTATAAGACGCCACCTTGAAAGTCACGGTCCCCATAACTGCATGGAGTGTCTCACTAATTTTAAAACAGAAGAATTGTACGGTGAACACCTGATGACCGTCCACGATAACGGTGGTGAACGATACCCTTGCGACCTTTGTTCTTTAACATTTTCTTCCGTAACCACAATGGCTGTACATAGGTTTATCCATACCAGACAATACAGCTGTCCTCTTTGTAATTTTACAACCAAAGGAAGATCTAGATACTCGTTGGTGAACCACATAAAGAGGCACGAAGGGAATTTTTCGGAGAGGTGCGAGATTTGTGGTCGAGGGTTTATGGACAAAAATATGATGGCTTATCATATGGAAATGCATGAAGCTATTCCGAAATATGAGTGCGAGTTTTGCAAGAAGAAATTTACAGTAAAAAGGTAAGTTATAACACAGTAAGATGGACATCTCATTATATTTATCGTAACAAGCCGTAAAATCAAAGTACGAAATAGTGAGAGTGAGAAGTTTTCTACAGTGTGGCCAGTAAAGTCCGCATCATATGGGATTTTTTTTAATTTAGCTTTATTCGAAATTTGACTTTGGCATCAAGTTCTGCTTCGATCGAGATGAAAATTAAGCAAAAAAAATAGTAGTCACGTGATTCGCATTGGCATTAGGTATCGTGTCAAATTTTAATTTTTTCGAAAAAATAATTCAAAAGTGGGGTTATTTCTGAAAATATCGAAAAAAGTTATTAGAAAAAGTTATTTTAAATGTAGTTTCTAGCCCACATGCAAAATTTCAGCTGCATAAGATAATTTTGATTTTTTACCCACCACTAAAATTTATTTTCCACTTAATGAACACTTTACTGATGACACTGGGTTCTTTTTTGTCTTAATATTAAGGTGTATTACTTTCAGACACAAACTACGTTTTCAAAAATACTTATTTTATGAAGTTACCTTATACAGGATACAGGGTCAAAAACAAATAAACTTTGCATCACATGCGACCAAATTTTAATAACCCAATTTTGATTTTGTAGAAAAACACAACTTTAATATGGCGCTACTTTAAAGAAAATGTAGGTATCTGAAATAAAGCATTGTCACTAAGAAGTTTTATGTAGGTTGCGTTGGTAAAAAATCAAAATTATCTTATGCAGCCAAAATTTTGCATGTGGGCCGAAACTACATTTAAAAAAACTTTTTCTAATAACTTTTTTCGATACTTTCAGAAATAACCCTACTTTTGAATTATTTTTTTGGAAAAAATTTAAATTTTACAGATAATGCGAATCAATAATACTATTTTTTTGCTTAATTTTCATCTCGATCGAAGAACTTGATGCCAAAGTCAAATTTTGAATAAAGTTATTAATAAAAAAAAATCCCATATGATGCGGACTTTACTGGCCACACTGTATATTCATTTATTCTAAATAATTTAGCATTTCCGTTATTTTCTTGTTTTTATCACACCCCAATTCTTATTGCTTTATTTTGTAAAACCTGTCAGAACGTGAAACAATGAAGATTTCTTACCTTCAAGAAGTAAGAAAACATCAATGATTTATCATTTCCGCTTATTTAAATAGAGATTTTTTAAAAACTTTTAACAGTCGCCATTTTGAAATAGCTTGACATAATCGCGCCAAGCTTTTATGAGCATACTGTACGAGATATTACCTTTCAAATGATGTATCACAAGCTGTATGTTTCTATTTAAAAAAAGATCGATGTCGTCATATCTTTCACAAAATGTCTATAAAAAACAACAAAAAACGTCAAAATGTGAGCTTATATAAAACTAAATTGACGTGTCCGAGCGTTTGCCCCAAAAGTTACAGTTTAAGGCTAGGACTTCTGAGCAACACTGTATATAAAATTTAACTACAAAAACACAGTGAGGTAAAATAATACAATTAAAAATCATTTTCTTACTATTAACACTTCAATACAGAAAAGTTATAGGGGTGAACGTCTTTTGAGAAACACCCGGTAGATTATAAATAATAAATAAATGAAAAGCGTGGTCTATACCTATTTGCTTCATCGTCGTTGTATAAAAGACCCCTCTTGACTAAAGCCCTCAAATAAAAATAAAAATATAATAATCCCTTTCATATAAAATATGATCTCTTTAGCGATATAGAAACTTTTTTCCAGGGGATACCTTTAATTAAAGGTTTTTTTTAATTGATAAAAATATTAACTCCAATAAATTCCCATTTTTGCAAATCCAAAGGATCTTGCATTGTTTACCAAAGATTGATAACCAAATACTAAATTCCTTAGGTACTTGGATGTCCATAAAAGTTACAACCACAAAATGGAAATGTATGGGATAGAGGAGATGTATCAATGCGAGGTGTGTGGACGAAGCTTCACTTTCGAAAAAAGTTTAGTTCGACATTTGAGCTGTATTCATAAAATTGGAAAGGATAGAACGAGAGAATGCCCGGTAAGAAACATATACAGTGTGACCAGTAAAGCCCGCATCATATAGGATTTTTTTTTTATTAATAACTTTATTCGAAATTTGACTTCGGCATCAAGTTCTGCTTCGATCGAGATGAAAATTAAGCAAAAAAATAGTAGTCACGTGATTCGCATTATCTGTCAAATTTTAATTTTTTCAAAAGTAGGGTTATTTCTGAAAGTATCGGAAAAAGTTATTAGAACAAGTTTTTTTAAATGCAGTTTCTAGCCCACATGCAAAATTTTAGCTGCATAAGATAATTTCGATTTTTTACCCACATTTTGTAAATTGCACCACTTTTGCAAAATAAGACTACGCAACCTACATAAAACTTCTTAGTTTTGACAATGCTTTATTTCTGATACATTTTCTTTAAAGTAGCGCCATATAAAATGTGTGTTTTTCTACAAAATCAAAATTTGGCTATTTAAATTTGGTCGCATGTGATGCAAAGTTTATTTGTTTTTGACCCTGTATAAGGTAACTTCATAAAATAAGTATTTTTGAAAACGTAGTTTGTGTCTGAAAGTAATAAACCTTAATATTAAGACAAAAAATAACACAGGGTCATCAATAAAGTATTCATTAAGTGGAAAATAAATTTTAGTGGTCGGTAAAAAATCAAAATTATCTTATGCAGCTGAAATTTTGCATGTGGGCTAGAAAATGCATTTAAAAATTTTTTTTCTAATAACCATTTGGATATTTTCAGAAATAACCCAACTTTTGAATTATTTTTGAAAGAAATTAAAATTTGACAAATAATGCGAATCACGTGACTACTATTTTTTTGCCTAATTTTCATATCGATCGAAGCAGTACTTGATGCCAAAGTCAAATTTCGACCTAAATATTTTAATCAATTTGTTTTAAGGTGTGTCACAAAATCATTTCCAACAACCATAACCTCACGAAGCACATGCGCACCCACACCGGGGAAAAAAGGTTCTGCTGCGACAGTTGTGGGAAAGCGTTTTCGGAGAAAAAGTACCTCAATAAGCACCAGCGCGTCCATTTGAAGCAAAGAATGAGAAATCCCGAATCGCAGGAAGTAGAAAGCGATGAAGATAGCTATTTCGTCAAAGAAACGGTACATAAAGAAGTTGCTGGTCCATCTGAAGACTGCAATAAGATTAGTGCGGACGATGAGGTTGAGGAGTATAGGATTGAAGATGACGATGAAGAAAGTCAGGATGTTTTTTATTTTGATATTAAATAATTGTTTTGCCAACGCTATTAGAGGAGTAATTATTTATGGTAAAGAGAATCATATAGGTACATTTCTTTTTTTTTATGAATTTTTATGCTGCTTGGAATATAAAAGTTTTTAGGCTTTCGAGCCAAGAGATAGACAGTTCCACAGAAGAAGGAAACATGTATTTTTGAACTAGGAACGTTAAAGGTGCTTCTAGTGCGACATGTATTTGGATATTGGGGATTAGTCATGATTGGTTTACTTGAATCACACAATTCAAGGTAATCACGTGGACATTACGTCTGATGTTATCTCAATACCAAAATTTTTGATTACATTATTTTCTCTGCTAAAGGGAGGGAAGGGGTTAATTTTACAAAAAAATATTTAAATTTTACAGCGAGATATTACAGCTATTTTTATTGTTAAACATTGCAAACCAGTTGTTTTTTTAAATTCCTTCAACCGAGAAAATTTACAAACCAAAATGTCAAAGTCAATTTTTTTTATTTAATAATTACTTCTCTTTTATAAGGAGCATACAGTCGATATTTAATTATTAACTTTATTTTATTTAACATTTTTGAGCATTGTAGACCTTTATTTTCTGTATAGAACAGCTGTGGGCCAGGTGTGTTCCAATTTTTTTAAATTCTTTTAAAAATTTTGCTTGTTTTTAGTTTAGTTTGTCCTAGCATCTATTTTATACGTGTTTCCTGTTGCATGTATATTTTTTAATGTTGTGTAAGTTGCTGCACTTCATCCCTAAAAGATATTTTTTTGAAAGGTAAATGTCTTAAGTTCGGATAATAAAAAAATATATTTTCGTCTGGGAAGCATTTTTTAACCCCATCTATATATTATACTGGAAACAGGCGCGTATGCAGGATTGCTCTTGGGCGGGTTTAAACCAAGAACCCCGCAGCCTGACAGGAAGCTTTCCTCTGTGATGAAAGTATAGGGACGTAATTTTTACTGCGCTTTCCATTTATCGCTCACTTGAGGCATGTCATCTTATTTATTAGCTTGGTAGTATATCTCTGTATGTAGATATGTAGTTAAAATTATATTTTATTAAATAAAGCACAGTTTAAAATAATTATTCGTGCTTTATTAGATATGTAACGTATACATTTAGCTTTAGGTACGAGGTTTAAATGTTTATTTCGTTACAAATGGATGTTTGATTAAGTACTGAAAACACACCCCTATAATGGGGTGGTCTTCCTGGCACTCCCGATCAATAGTGAGGTAAGACACATCAAGATATTTAAGACTTTCCATACTATCTAGAGACGAAGAACAAAGATCTTCTATGACCTCCTAAACTGTAATATATTTTTGAAGATTGACTCCAAAACGGAAGCCTACAAGATTACCTCTGTAACTTAATATAGTCACAAATTTGATTATTGGATTGTGTAAAATGTATATGTCTATTAATTATTCGATAGGTTAGCGATCGGTTTCTCAAAATAATTTAGTCGGGAAACTTTCATGAATTTCAGAACAATGAAATTAGCAAAAAAACACTCAAACCAAAATGTGGTAAGCGATTAAATTATTTAGGCAACCGAGCTCAAATTACCGAATAGTCCAATAAATTGTTTCTAATAAAAGCACTTTTTAGAGACAACGTTAAACCACAGTTATACCTGGTTAAAACAGAAGGTGGACTACAATTTATTGTTGATACGGCACCGCCAGTGCTCGAGACCCCCAGATTCGATCTTACAGAACCAAAGATCAAGATCGCATCGAACGTTGTACTTACTCCAAAGTCAGAAGTCTGCCCGGTATGCGGAAAAACTGTTAAATATTTGAAACAGCATTTTAGGTTCCAACATCAAGGTGCCAAACGAACCGAGAGGAACCATTCCGGATTGTGTCCTATTTGCGGCAAGTTTTTTAAACACGTTGCTTATCACATGTCCAAAACTCACAAGGAAGAGTTTTGTTGTGATCAGTGTTGCGCTATCTTTAAGTCGCAGGAGCTTTTGGACGAACACAAACAAATGCATACTAGTGATCACTATAGATGCGACAATTGCACTATGGTCTTTAAGAGCCTTACGGACTTAGCCATTCACAACTATTGTCATACCAACACGTACGCTTGTCCCAAATGCAATACCATATGTAAATCGAGACAATCTCTGAAATTCCACGTAAGAAAAGAAGAGGAGAGTTTCAACTATCACTGTCACATTTGTGGACGAGGATTTGTCCAGCAACACCTTCTACAAGTTCACATCGAGCGGCACGAGAACGTCAAGAAGTATGAATGCGATATATGCCAAAAAAAATTCACCTTCAAAACCTATTTGAACAATCACAAAAAGTTCAATCATAAAAAGGAACTTTTTGGCGTGGAGGAAGTGTTTCAATGTGAAATGTGCGCCAGACCGTTTTCCTTTGAGTGTTCTTTGAAACGGCATCTAAATCTTGTTCACAAAGTTGGTGAAGAGCGGAGTGTAAGTTGCAATGTTTGTAACAAAATCTTTACTACTGCCTATAGTCTTAAGGTCCACATGAGACTTCATACGGGTGAGAAAAAATATAATTGCATCATTTGCGGGGAGGCATTTTCTAGAAATCAATATGTTACCAGACATATGGCCAGGAAACATGGGATTAATAAGCAGAACAAAATTAATTGAGGTGCCATCATTACTGTCGTTAAGAAACATAATTATATTTCCAAAGGTTTAGAAGCCAAGGTGTTCAAGTAGAAAAACATAACCATTTAGTTATTCGATTTTAAAGATGTTGTGTAATAATTCTACAGTTCTCAAGAACCGCCAAACAAATTTAAAGATATTCGGGCTGTGGGTTTCATCTAGTCCAGATAATGTAATAGATGGAAAAAATATTAAAGCAATACTAGGTGTAAGTAAATTTCGAGAGGTAGCATAGAGAGATACGAAATGTAGCTTGGATTTTTTGCAGGCAAATATCTGATCTGATTATCTAATTTTTATTTCTGATGCGGTTAACTCGATGTGTAAAGAAAGGTTCCCACTTGGAACTCATGGCTTCTGATCGCAGCAATTGTCGTTAAAAAGATAAATATATTTCAAAAAGGTAAAATCCTTGTAATCAAATAAGCTTATTTTCTGCAGTGTGTCTAGTTACAAGGCAAATTAGCTTAGTTTTAAAGTAAATAAATATATATGAACAAAGATCCTGAGTTTCTTTTATTCCTATATTTAATTTCATATCTTCTATTCGTATTTAAATAAATGTAATTAATTACTCCTCAATTTCTCCCTTTTTATTGCTAACCTACGTGTATGCTTTTAGGTCATCTAAGTTACTAAGTGCCATTCTAATAATTCCTAAAAATTCCTCAAAATCACAAAAAATCACTCAAAGAAAAAAAGCTTCAAACTGCAAAATAAAGGACGTGATTGGAAAAAAAGTAAAGGTGGCTTTGTTGAGAACAAGAACAAAGAAAAAACTTATCAGGAAGAAAAGAAAAGAGACTTGGAGTTCCGACGATGATGATTGGGTCATTGGGAAGGATTCGGAATTACATAAAGAAAATAGTTTAAGGTCGAGAAAAAACTCTCGTAAATGCAAACAAAACGCAATGGAAAAATCGGTACTGGAAAAATTATCCCTTAAACTAAATGAAGAACTACATACAGAAGCGAGTATTAAGGATGAAAGTGATTGGTCGGAGGTGGAATCCGATTGGGTAATAGACACAGATACAGACGAACACACAGGAACAGGAAAGAAAAAATCAACGGACGACACAAGTCTGCAAAATAAACGAAAACAAGACAAATCCGGACTTTGTCCTCAGTGCGGAAAAGTCGTTTCTGACATTAGAGGACACACGAAAAGTCACGCGAATGTATTTTCCTGTGATCTATGTTTTATAAACTTTAAAAACGAGAAGCTTTTAAACGAACATAAAGAAGTACACGAATCGGAAAACCCTTACAATTGTGACAGGTGCAATATGATATTTAAAAATGTTACTAAGTTAGCATTACATAGGTTTCTACATACGGGAAGTTATACTTGTCCTATATGTGGATTTGTAGCTACGAGTAAATTTAGAAACTCTATTATAGCACACATTAAAAGACACGAAGACAACTACGCAGTAAGATGCGAAATTTGTAACAGAGGATTCCTGTGCAAGAAGAAATTAGAGGAACACATAGAGTGGCATGAAAACATTCCCAAATACAAATGCGAACTCTGTCACAAAAAATTCCCCGTAAAGTCTTATCTGACACTTCACAATAAGTTCAATCACAAAAAGGAACTTTATGGTACGGAGGAGATATTTCAGTGCGAACTTTGCGGAAGAAAGTTTACGTTTGAAAAGAGTTTTAAAAGACATTTGAGCTGTATTCACAGAGTTGGAAAAGATTTGACAGTAAAGTGTCAAATATGTGGTAAACTAATCGCCAACAATCACAACTTGAAGAAGCACATGCGAGTTCATACCGGAGAGAAAAACTACAGTTGTGACGTGTGCGGGAAAACATTTTCTCAGAAACAGTACGTCACTAGACACCAGAAGGTGCATCAACCGGATAGAGAGGGCAAGAAACGTTCTGCTGGAGATCTAGCTCAATACAAAATTGAGCCTCTGGTATAGCGGTTTTCAAAAAAGTATTATTTCGTCTGAAGTCTGTTTATTTTTAAGGAAACTTTGTGAGTTGACCACGGCAAGTCTACTTACATCATAGCGTAAAGTACGATAATGTTCCTTAACAAAACCGTCGGCGTCGAGGCCACGGAGACTTCTAGTAGATTTAATCGTAGAGTAAGTTTTCTAATTATATCGACTAGTCCGGCAATATGAAACACTGCTGTTCTTTGTTCTTTAAAACCGCAGAAAAATGCAAACTCTATAATCTAATAAAATTTCATTAAAAAAAAGTACCTTATGGTGTTGTGGTAGTCCATATGTAGCGAACTTACTCTACTAACGTGGTAAAATCGAGTTTTAAACAAATATGTGTCGTAGAATACGCTGGTTCAAAGGCGACGATGTATAAAGTACTCCTCGCAAGAATAGACTGGCAAAGAATGGTGTTTTGCCACCTTTTCTAATTTACCTGGAAGCGAAAATAGGATGTTGGTCAGTTACTGAGTAACCGGTAAGCCGGTCTCCTTTTGCTTAGTACACCATGTTTTATTTGGTATTCAGGGACACTTTTGGCTGGATGGTATACCAAAATTAACATCAAGTTGTCATGCTATTAATTTTAAAAATAATGCAATGCAAAAGATCTTAATAGTTAGGTGATTTTAATAGTTTTAATTATTTTTCGATGGTATTCAGTTCTGTGAATACTAAATGGTCATACGAATAAATTAAGCTCCCATCTATTTTTTTAATACAAAATAGGAGTACATTGATTGAACAAAGCTTTTTATTGATAATAGAGTGCTCGCATTATAAGCTCACTGTCTACAGGGTGAGTTTTTTAAAGTGTTACAAGGCGATATCTCGAAAACGGTTCAAAATCTTTTCTTGAAATTTTAGTGAGGGAATGGGGAGACATATTTAAACACATTTTGAGGGATGGGGTTAACTTTGGACAATGTACTTTTTTTTGGTAAATACGAACCTACGTAAAAAACTACGTACGTATACAAAAAATGTTTTGATTTGCTCCCCTGGTTACGAAATTCTTTTAAAAACCAATTACCCCAATTATTAAGCCAAAAAAAAGTTCTGACATGTGGTTTCAATAGGACGAAGCTCCACCGCATTATGTGATACAGGCCCGTAATGAGTCGAACGAATTATTTGAAAACAGGTGGATAAATCGAGCTGGTTCGGTAAACGGCCTGCTAGGTCCCCGGATTTGACCCCCCTTGACTTTTTCCTTTATTTATTTTTTATTTTATAAAAGATAAAGTGATGGCGGCTACACCTACGACTTTAGATGATATGAAATACCGAATCGGCGTTGCATGCTTAAAATGTTACAACGGGTACGATATTTATTCTGAAAAAAAGTGACTAAGTGTTTGGAAGTTGAAGGGAGACATTTTGAACATCTTTTGAAGCATGACAGATGATAAATAAGTTGAAATTAAATAGTAAAGTATTTTTTGTATTTTATAACCTAAAAATCATAATTTCGTAACCAGGGGAGCAAATCAAAAGATTTTTTGTATACGTACGTAGTTTTTTACGTAGGTTCGCATTTACCAAAAAATAGTACATTGTCTCATTTAAAATTCCAAAGTTACCCCCCACCCCTCAAAATGGGGAAAAGGGGTAGACATCAAAAATATGTTTAAATATGTCCCTCCCATTCCCTCACTAAAATTTGAAGAAAATATTTTGAACCGTTTTCGAGATATCGCCTTGTAACACTTTAAAAAACTCACCCTGTATACAGTACGTGTGGATTGGCCAAATGGAATAAATTCGATAATAAATACATGAGGGCGTGTCCGAAAAAACGCTCGGACACGTCGATTGGTATTTTTAGTTGCGCATTTTTTTCAATAAAAACGTTTTATACAGGGTGTGTCATGTAACAGTGGCCAATAGCAACTTTCTTATTTTAAATGCAACACCCTGCATTCACTTTTGGATTCCTCAGAAAATTTTAGACATAGTTCATGTACAATATCTTCAACTGTTTCGGAAATATACAGAGACCGGCAGAAAGTACGCACCATAGGAGATTTTTTTTTACCAAATTTTTTTGGCGGTTGAAAAGTCTTGCATGTCCCTAAACAAAAAAGAGCATAGACAAAACTAGTAAATATTGCGCCGTATACGAGGGAGATGTGAAAACGTTAAATTCACTCAAGAATAAATTGCCCTTATTTTTCAATGTGGAAAATTTTTTTATTAGGAAATGTTGTTTGCACTTAAAAGTTATCCATCCAATACCAAATTTCAGTTCGGTGGCACAAATATAAATATTTTTCATGGCAGCTAGATTTAAATGAAAACGAATTTTATTGTAAGGGTTTTAACTTTAATTCATGAACCAATGGGTTTAAGAGTTTTTGAAAAATTGGGAACGGCAAAATATTGTTAAATGTATGAAGTAAACCCTCATTTATTTTGCATAAAGTTTTTCCGCTAATCCATAGAATAATGTACCAGAAAAGTTAGATTATTTTTGACGAACGCCCAGTTCTCGCGCATTTAAACAAATTTAAGTAAGTTATGTGTCGAATTGCCCAAGAGCTGTTAAAAAATTGAATTTATAGGTTGCATAGCTTCTATCGGTTCGTTATACAAGGAGGCGTCAAAAAAAGTGTTTTAAAAAATAAAAACACTTTTTTTGTGCTACCGAGCTAAAATTTAGTATTTACGGATAACTTTCAAGTGCAAACAACATTTCCTAATAAAAAAAAATTCTACAGTGAAAAATAAGGGCACTTTATTCTTGAGTGAATTTAACGTTTTCACCTCTCCCTCGTATACAGCGCAATATTTACTAGTTTTGTGTATGCTCTTTTTTGTTTAAGAACATGCAGAACTTTTCCATTGCCTAAAAAATTTGGTAAGTTTTGAAATTTAAAAAAATCCCATTTGGTGCGTACTTTCTGCCGGTCACTGTATAAGTGTTTTCAGATTTATTGCAAAAATTAACAACACACTTAAAAACTAATAAGTGTAATACTGTTTATTTCTTGATAATGTAAAAAAAAAACATTAATGTAGGAGATGTTGAAAATGCTCGCCGCAAACGTCTTGACAACATCCAAATCTTAAATAGAAATTTCTTTTAATGTTACTAAACATCTAAGGCGTGACCGATTCTAATCGCAATCGTTATTCGCCTTTAAGTCGAGGGGACAAGTTCGTATACAATGGTTTTGACCATCATCTGTAGAATTATTATTTTGTGAATTTCTATTAAATAAACCACTTTTCTGATATGCAGTTAACGAAATTCGACTATAACACTGACAACTACTGTCATGCAGACAGACAACAATTTGCTAAGGTCAGGAGTTTTAAACAAAAGTAAACAAAACTATTTATACCTTTTTTTTATTTCATATCAGTAAAAAGAATGGCTAAAATGCAATAAATCTGAACACACTTAATATTCCCGAAACAGTTGAAGATAGGTATAGGACATTGTACATGAAATATGTCCAAAATTTTCTGAAGAATCCAAAAAATTGAGTAATATACTCAAAAGTTGCATTTAAAATAAGAAAGTTGATATTGGCCACTGTTACATGACACACCATGTATAAAATGTTTTTATTGAAAAAAATGCTCAACTAGAAATACCAATCGACGTGTCCGCGCGTTATTATCGAATTTATTCCATTTGGCTGATACACACTGTGTAAGTCATTATTAGGGCTGGACGATTATGAAATTTCTTAATCGATTTTCCATTATAAAAAAAATCGATTAATCGAAATAATCGATTTTAAAAAATGTTATAATGAAATATATATCGATTAATCATCGAAATAATCGAATAATCGATTATTTTGCCCACCCCTAGTCATTATTACACCATTTCTACTACACAATGGCATAATATACAATTAAATTAAACGGGTTGAATATGGGACAAACAACGAAACAACAACTGTATGTTATTGCACGATACAAAGTGTATCGGGTTCTGTCATATGGCTTATACTCCCATGAAGGACACCGTCCATTGGCAAAACTTTCTCGTTACTAGGGGGCAAGGGGCGACCCATCTAGATGTTTGGGCGTTGAAACTAAATCGTTCTTTCGATACAGCGTTGCGCATGCTCATAACAGCAACTTGCTTAGGATCCGAAAATGTCTATTGCCTTTGTTTTTAAGTCAAATCTTTATTTTAATACACCCATGGACTGTATCAATGATATTCCGATAGTATGTATATAAGTTTAATTTTAGAAATAGAGAATAAAACATAATGGTATTTAAGAAAACGAATCTTGTTTTTTTTTATGTAAAATACCTAATGATTTGGCCAAACGATGTTTGGTTTTTGTGTAAAGTTTATTATTATGTCATCAAACTTGTGTCCATGTATTTTCTACTGCGTTTACTTTACAATTACCCAAATGTGATAAATTAAATATCGAGAAATAATTGGTTTTCTATTTTATCTGTCTTGTAGACACGAAGCAAAATACCTATTATTAATTTTAAATAACACCCTACGTTTTAGAGACCCATTTCTTGTAATTATTCGACAATCAGAGCCGGTAGATCCTCAGTATATGCATGAAGTCAAACCAAAGAACAATCGGCTCGGAACTAATATTCGAATACTATCCGACACTGTTATTCCAAGGATTGCCACGGGTATTCAACGATCCCTTACCAATAATATCACTCAAATTAAGCCAGAACCACGCAGATCTGATAACAAGAGGGAAGTATTATGCACAATTTGCGGTAAAATGGTCAAAAACTACAGTCAACATGTAAAAAATCATGGAAACTACATATGCTCCCATTGTATGGGAAACTTTAAAACAGAACGTCAACTTGAAATCCACCAAGAAATTCATGTCGTTGCCACTCAATATGATTGTGATACTTGTCAAATGACGTTTAAAACTCTGGCGCAGCTAGCAATTCACAAATATAGTCATACCAATCAGTATGTATGTCCTGTATGTGGATTTCAGGCTTTAACTAAAAACGCTAGCTCACTTAAAGCCCATATTTTAAGGCACGAAGAAAAATATCCTGTTAGATGTAAGTATTGCAACAAAGGATTTTTTTCTCCTTCGAAACTCCAGGACCACCTAGAGGTCCACCAGGGCTTTCCTAAATACGAGTGCGAAATATGCCACAAGAAGTTTACTGTTAAGGCCTACCTAAAGATTCACATTAACTACAATCATAAAAAGGAAGTGTTTGGCATCGAGGAGAGACACCAATGCGATATCTGTGGCAGGAACTTTTCTTTTGAGAAGAGCTATCGAAGACACTTAAGTGCTATTCACAAGATAGGCAAAGATTATACTGTAGAGTGTCAAATATGTCACAAAATCATTGCCAATAAGACTAATCTGAACAAACACTTGAGAATTCACACGGGAGAGAAGAATTTCGTTTGTGAGACTTGTGGAAAGAAATTTTCTCAAAAAAAATACTTGAAAAACCATCAGTCTGTACATTTACGCGAAGCTGGTGTTTTACCGAAAAAACAAAATTCAGCAAAGGTTTTAAATGTTGAAAGTATTGTACAAACAAATGAACATGGGATTGCTATTACTGTATAAATTCTACTGCGTTGCAGTCAGTTGAACATCGAACCCCATACGGATTGGAGTTTAATAGCAAGTAGGATCTCCCTTTATATACTGTCAATAAGAAAAATAGCTTTGCATATGTTACCTGTTGTAAAACGATATTTTTGGCTCTTTTCAATAACACTTTACTATTTGTTGGCATTGTACAGTTTACACGTTATTTTTAGCTACCTTGTACCTAAAGTGTCTAAATAAAGTTATTACTGTAAAGAAATACATAACTTATTGTCGATAGGTCGGTATTTGCTTTTCTTTTTTATGTAGAATAACAAGTACCTACCTCTTTGCTTCTGTAATGTGCAGACCAAGATCACACCAAGACACCTCATTAAAACAGTTAAGTAATGTAATGACTAGACACTACATTTATTTTTCAGGGAGGATATTTTATTACTAGTTGAAGAAGACCAACCCCATAAGGAATCAATTTTAACTACAGGGCATCGAGCTCAGAGCCAACGATATCCGGACGAAGAAAAGTCATACCCAGTTTGTGGAGAAATAAAAAAACACATAAAAATCCATTGTAACAAGTGCCCTCTGAGGTTCAAAACAAAAGAACAGCTCACTGAACATCAGAAAATTCACGAAAGCAAATACCGATATGATTGTACCGTTTGTAAAGAGTCTTTTGCCACATCATTGCTTCTTGCATATCACGGATACAGCCATTCAAAGAAATACGAGTGTCCAATCTGTGAAAACTTCGATGGAGATAGAGATGCTATTAAATCACATATGGCTCGTCATAATGACAATTGTACATACACGTGTGAAATTTGCAGCAAAGGATTCCTGGGTTTGGCTGGTCTTCGACGTCATGTGGAAATGCACGAGGCCATACCCAAATACATGTGTCCCATTTGCCCGAAGAAATTTACCGTTAAAACCTATTTAAAAGTACATTTGGGATATAAACACAAAAAGGAACTGGGCAGTGTTGAAGAAACATACGAATGCAAAATCTGCGACCGAAAGTTTAGTTTTAAACAAAGCTTGACGAGACATTTAAGTGATGTTCACTGTATTGGTGACGATCGTTCCGTAAAATGCCAGGATTGTAATAAAATATTTACAAACCCAGCTAAACTTAAAGAGCATAGGAAAAGACATACGAACGAAAGAAATTTCTCTTGTGAAGCTTGTGGTAAACGGTTCTTTGCAAACTATCTTTTAAACAGACATCAAAGAATCTGCGAAATATTTGATCCGCAAAGACTTTCTGAATAATAGATATTCCAGACTTTATCTATTTTAATCAAACCTTTTCATTATAGTCTTTGTTCGAGTATCTTGTTTTTTCAATAAACCTAATATTATACCATGTTGTATTTTTCGTAAAAGAGGTTATAATGATTAAAAGAAAACAAAAAAGCTATCAAAAAAATTACCTTGTTGGACCTCCATTGTCTTTATTTTGTTACTTAACACAACGTTTCGGTTGGATAGTATCTCTAACCGTTTTCAAGTGTAAACTAAATTATATTTCTAAGGCTACGGTCTTTAATACTATCCATGTGCAATGAAGCTTGATGACTCCGCCTACGTGCTTATTGGAGTGTGATCACAGAGCATCTAACGTTTGCAACAATCCGGAAGACCTTAATATTGAAATTTCAAACATCAAAAAAGATTTAAAACAGAATGGTTACCCTGAAACCTTTGTAACTAATACAATATCAAAACTTTAAAATCGCGAAGTAAGAACTAATACAGAAACGAAAGAAGAGCAAGCATTTCTTATTATTTATCCAATCTCCAGTTTGAGAACATTCCAATCATTCCATGCGGCGGTAAATAGTCTCAAAGAGACCGACCGCACAACCAGGGTTGTCAGATCTTTCTTCTTCAATTCTTTAAGTTTTTTTATTAAAGATATTTCATTTATATCAGTATTCAATTGTTAGTCAATAACTTTCTTTGAAAGCTAGTTTGCAAATATACTTTAAACCGAGGAGTTTTGAGTGTGACAGAAAAAAATAACAAGCCATTCATTGTTATAATAATACATTCTTTAGTCCTTAAGAAACAATATAACTGAAATCAAGACAAAAAGTGTTTTCAGTGTTTAAAAACAACTAATTAACAAACCCTTGTTTCTCGTATATAGGTACTTACATTGTGCTTACAAATCCGAAAATTTTGAAGAATTGGCAACAGCATGTAATTTGTTGCGGTTGGAAGCGCCAGGATATAAGCTGAACCGGTACCCGGCCCGTCTAACGATCGATTCTGCCAGACAGAGATAGGCCAGTGACCGCCGATGGCGTGGAAGAGACGGAGATAAAATATACGTGGTTATGCCTTGATAAACGGGCCGGAGTCTGGTTGACGAGAATGAAGTTCTGGTAAAAAAATTAAAGCATTTTCTGAGCAGTGTCGTGCCGTGTCAGGTTTATTTTTATTACCTTATATTTATTATTTTAATATAATATTATTATATATACAGTGGGTTTATAAAGTGTAGTATGTACAAACACCTAATGTAAAACAAACTTATAAGTGTGTATACGCATATTAATTATTTGTGTGGAACGCCTATGGTTAGGAAATTCCCACAGTTTAATGTCATTAAATTGACCTAAGAAACACTATACAATGCCTTATGCCAAGGGAATTTCTGAAAATATTAGAAGGATGACCAAAAACCATATTATCGAAACAGCCTTCAAATCCCGAAATACACTTAGAAGCTTTCTTATACAAAAGTAAAACCCCCTCGTAATGAAAACACAAAAAATTGTATCTATCAAATCCCTTGCGAGTGTAGCGAATCGTATATTGCAAAAACAAAAAGACCTCTTCCAGTACGAGTTAAGGAACATCTGAAACATACTCAAAGAGGTGAAACTTCGAGATCAGGTATAGCGGAACATGTATGGACCAACCAACATAATATACAGTGGTCAGAAGCCATCATGAATCAACATACCCATATATTTAGTAAACCAAGTATAGATATCCCCAATATCTGGAAGCCTCTTCTTGTCCAAAACCAACAGCTCAAACTTCACACTCCAATAAGCACGTAGGCGGAGTCATCAAGCCTCATTACACATGGATAGTATTTAAGGCAGTAGCCTTAGAATTAAGTAAGTTTACACTTGAAAACGATTAGAGATACTAACTAACCGAAACGTTGTGTTAAGTAACAAAATAAATACAATGGAAGTCCGACAAGGCATTTTTTTTTCTGCTATTACCTCATATATTTTTACGCCACTCTTCTGCTTTCTATATCGAAATTGGAATATTGAACCTTAAACAGGTTCAGAGCTACACGCACAACGTGGTTCAGATCGTTCTTGCAGGTATGAAATACGTGTTACAAATAGAAATTGTAAGTATAGTATCTAGTATAGACAATTATTCTAATCTAAATGTGTGTGCTAAACAGTAAAAATCAGAATTAGGTATACAACCTTTATTTTAGGAGCAACTCTATATTCTCATAAAAAGGCACATTTAGAACATAACTATCATCATCGTTTATTTTAGGGAGGAGGAAATTATTATTCAAATAGAAGAAACTGGTAATGATTCGGACTCTCAATTCAGCCCTTCATCTGTTGATGAATCAGTTCTAAGGAAACGGGCACATAGCAAACGATATCGTGATAAAACAGCATTTTGCAAGATCTGTGGAAAAGTAAAAAGAAATTTTACTAGACATCTCAAAATTCACGGAAGTTTTGCTTGTAATATATGTCCTTCAAGATATAAAACTAACGATGAACTTACCGAACATCAGGAAATTCACAGAAATAAATCCCAGTATGAGTGCGACGTTTGCCATATGCCCTTCGTAAGTTTATTGTTGCTTGCCTATCATGGATACAGTCATGCACAAAAATATACGTGTCCAATATGTCCAAATTTCGAAGGTGGGAGAACAGCCATTCGAACCCACATAGCCCGCCATGAAGACAAATATAACTACCGATGTGACGTTTGCAATAAAGGTTTTTTGGGTTTAGCTAAATTTAAACATCACCAAGAGATGCATGAAGGTGTACCCAAATACAAATGCCCCATTTGCCAAAAGAGGTTTACCGTAAAGAACTACCTAAAGATCCATATGGGCTACAATCATAAAAAAGAAATGTACGGTGCTGAAGAAACGTACGAATGCGAACTCTGCGATCGAAAATTTACCTTTAAACAAAGTTTAAAGAGACACTTAAGTTCGATTCACTCCGTGGGTGAAAATCGATCCGTTGAATGTCCAAAATGTTATAGAATAATCGCTGATCGTTCCAGTCTAATGAATCACATGAAAACTCATACTCGGGAAAAAAATTTCACTTGTGACTTATGCGGTAAACAGTTTCGTACTGTCTGTAACCTCAATAAACATCAGCAGACACACGTACAAAATAATTTTACTAAAAAACGTAATGTTAAAGATGAACAATTTAAAAAAGTAGTTGCAAATAAGTCTCGATTACAAGATCACGTAACAAAAATAGAGGAAAAGGATTTCGTTTGTAACTTATGTGGTAAGGGTTTTTTTCATGAACATAACCTAAGAATACATCAAAAGAGACATGATACAAAAGATTTAGAGTATGCCGAATAGAACACTGTTGGACAATAAGACGATTCTGTTCTTTAAATTTTCAGATATTATGTCTTCATTATTTTTTTTAATAAATAAAAAGTTTCAAAAGATTTTTTAATGAGTAAAGTGGTGAAGATAAATTGCTGGAAATTACTTTTAAGTTCCTCATTTCGCCGCAAGGGGGCACAATTAAAAATTATTTTTTTAAATTTCTCCGAAAATTCCCATATTAAGGTATAACTCTGATTACATCATTGGAAGGCTTAGACAATTCTGCATCATTTTGGTTTAAGGCTCATTGGCGTACCGACCTTGATAAGAATGGGAGAAGCTATTGAAAGTGTAAACATTAAAATCGCTGTAACTTCTAAACGACTTATCCGATTTTACTAAATTTAAGCTTGTTTGGAAGTACCTTCATTGGTACACGATAGTTTCTAATAAAATTGCTAGAGGGCGCAATTTGTATTAAAAATTATTGTTTTGGCAATAACTCTGAAACGAACAAAGATATCGAACTGCGGTCTTGACATCTTTTTATGCAAATTTCATCTACTTTTCGATTATGATGTCATAGTTATACCGTATGATTTGAATTTTCGGGATAAAATCAAAAAAACTGTTATTATTACAAATGGCGCCCTCTAGCAATTTTATTAAACACTAACGTGTACTGTTGGATACGGCAATTGAGGATGCTTATTTTCCCCTTCCAAACAAGCTTAAATTTAGTAAAATCGGATAAGTCGTTTAAAAGTTACAGCGATTTTAATGTTTACACTTTCAATAGCTTCTCCCACTCTTATCAAGGTCGGTACGCCAATGAGCCTTAAACCAAAATGATGCAGAATTGTCTAAGCTTTCCAATGATGTAATCAGAGTTATACCTTAATATGGGAATTTTCGGAGAAATTTAGAATAAAAAAAAACAAATTTTAATTGTGCCCCCTTGCGGAGAAATCAGGAACTTAAAAGTAATTACCAGCAATTTCTCTTAACCACTTTACTCAAAAAAAAATCTTTCCGAAAGTTGTACGATTAATGGTTTCCGAGATAAAGCCGACGTCCTCGCTTATTTGACCACCCGGTACATAATATGTAGATATTAGTAGTAAGTAGTAGTGGGTAGATTCCCCAATTGTGTTAATCTTAATAAGGTTATGTTTTGTAATAATTTGATTTAGTAAAGAAAGTAGAAAACAAAGTAAAGAATAGGAAGTTATTTTGGCAGTGTTAAATTCTTTAGACAATAAATACACATTAAAAATCTGATGCTATTTACTTTTTTTACCCACGCAACAAACTAAATTTTACATACGTATAATAAAATATTGAACAGCTGATTTATAAAATAATCTTTTAGGATAAAATTGACCATCAAACAGGAAGAAATATTTCTAGAAGCCGACGATGAACCTAGAAAGACCAAAAGAACTAGAAGAAGAAGATTGCCAATTAAAAAAACGAAAAGAGACCCCGAATGGAAACTCCAGCTGAACAAGAAACCTAAAATCGAGCCAAAAGATCGAAAAATTCGAGTAAAGAAGGAAAAAAAATTTTCCCCGCCGAAACTTCCCAGAAATCAAAAAGCCAATATGTGGACCTGTAAGTTTTGTTTCGATACGTTCGCTTCAAGAAAAGAAATGTTCGAGCACAGAAAAGAACATCTCGGAGAAGATAAACGTGGCCAAGGTGAAGTTTTAAAATATACTTTCGACGAAGCGCACGAAATATATATTTGTACCAATTGCTCCGCGGAATGTCAAGACCTTGATGAAATCGAGAAACATATAGAAACTCACGAGGAAAAGTTCAGTTGTTATGTATGTAAGGAAGATCTTTTTGGACCCATGAACTACTCAGTGCATGTGCAAAAGCATCGAGACGACAAATTATTCCCGTGCCCTTGGTGTCAATACATGTCCCAGAAAAAGGAAGCCATGCAAGTCCATATTAATCGACTGCATCTCCAGATCTACGATTTCCAATGTACCAAGTGCGGAAAATGCTTTAACGACGCGTTAAGCTTCAAAGAACACGACAATGTTCATTTAAACTTGAAACCTTTTGGTTGCGTGGTTTGTAGCAAAAATTTTTACTATTCCAGATATCTACTCTCACACCAAATGCGCACCCATACTGTTAGAGTATTAGATCCGGAGTCAAAGACTCAATGTAACATATGCCAAAAGATTTTTGCAAGACTTGATACTTTGGAGAAGCATTATGCTGCTAAACATTTGACCGTACGCACCGGTCCTTACGAGAAAAAGCATCTCTGTGATGTGTGTGGTCAAGGTTTTTCCAGACCCGATAAGCTTAAAATTCACTATAGAAAACACACTGGGGAAAAGCCTTATTCCTGTGTTTACTGCAGCAAGAGTTTTATCAAGCGAGATTATTTAATTATGCATGAACGTATACATTCGGGAGAGAAACCTTACAGTTGCGAAATTTGCGGAAAATGTTTCAATCAAGGAGCACCTTTAAGGATCCATTTACGGAGCCATACAGGAGAACGACCTTATATATGTCCCTATTGTGGTAGTGGATGCGTTTCAAGGGGAGCTCTTAATAGCCATATTAAGAGCTGCATAAATACTGCCCAAACGTTTGTGAACTAGGTTGATCCGATATAAGAAAAATATGGTTCTCTATTATAGTTATGTCTTATGACTGACACAGTGTTGCGTCTGAGCTCTTCTACAGTTTACAGCGGTTGGAATAACTTTTTGAATGTGTTTTATCTAAGTCATAGTTTAAATGCCCATTCATTTTCGTTGTTATTTGGCTTTGACGGTGATTAACCAAGTGGCACCCCCTTGGTTTTGCACCTCCAGTCACAGTATTTAAAAATTAAACTTTTGTTTAGTTGTACCAATGATCTGGTTCCTATAGATGGCACACGTCATTCATAAACGCTAATAAAATGTGTTGAGAACGTCGTTTGTAGGAGAGAGGCGGTGAAGAGCTGGGTGGGGCAGGGAGTAGGGATTACAGTGGATTTACCTTACAATGTGACCTTGCTACTATATGGTTTAAACCTAACCTACAAATATCCCACCTTTCTATTTACTCACCTATGAAAAGCAACTGCAGAATCATTATTTTCCGAATTCTCGTATACTGTACTGTACCTACGACTAGGGCTGGGCAAAAATTCGATATATCGATATTTTTATCGATATATCGAATAACGATATTTAAAAAATAAAATATCGATAATATCGATATTTATAGAAAATTATTATCGACTATATCGATATTTTTTTTAATATCGATATTCAATATTGAAATTTCAATATCGCCCAGCTTTATGCCCGGCCACTATTTTAAAGCTTAATTATTATTATCCTAAGTTTTCTTTTATACAAAAAAGGTATTCGTGTAAAAAATTATTGGGCTAATAGTTTAGGAAAAAAAGGATTTATTTAAATCATTTCATAAGCTATAATTGGTATGTTAAATCAATAACCCTTTGGACGGCCATAGCTTCCTTAATAACACATTTAAGGACCAATATTAAATTGAATCTTTTTTCTTCATGTTTTCATAATTAGAGTCTCCCCTTGAAATAAAGGTATGAAGTTTTACAGGGCACATAAGAAAATATTGATATATTTTTTTTATATATATAATATTTTTATGTTTTATCGATAATATATATTATCGATATCGAATAACGATATTTAAAAAATAAAATATCGATATTTATCGATATTTTCTATATTTATCGATATTTATTGAGATTATCGATATTATCAATATTTTCCATATTGATATCATCGATATTTATCGCGATATGTCAACTATATCTATATTTTTTTAATATCGATATTTATCGACATTATCGATATTTTCTATATTTATCGATATTTATTGACATTATCGATATTTTCGATATTATCAATATTTTCCATATTGATATCTTCGATATTTATCGCGATATATCGACTATATCGATATTTATCGAAAATTATTATCGAAAGATACTATCGACTATATCGATATTTTTTAAATATCGATATTCGATATTGGAATTTCAATATCGCCCAGCCCTACTTACGACTCATCTGAATTAGTCTCCAAAACATATCACAAAACACTAAAAATAGCAATTATTACACAAACCCCGATAAACTGAAGAAAATTTCAGACCGCTGTCGAAAAACACCAAACGGAAATAGGGATGTTCGATAGACATCGACGTATCGAAAACATCGATATTTTCAATGCGATATATTAAGCGATGCATCGAGGCCATTTGACATTTGTCAATGCATCGATGTATTAAAAGCCTTAATTTTATTCGTAAAATAATTATTTTGCCGTTATACCTTTGTATTGAGTTAAGGTGTGACGTAGAATAATTGGATTTTTGATTTGTTTTGTAATTATAATTCTATTTGAAAAAAACTTCAATGCATCGCAAACCAGTGGCGTAGCTAGAGGGGGCGGGGGGGCGGACCGCCCCGGGTGTCACCCCTAAAAGGGTGACACCCGACCCACCCGATAACCCGACAGTGATGAAAAAAATACACAAATCATAATTATGACAATTTTTATCAACAATAATAATCACTGAGTAAAGCCACTTTTATTTTTTTTTTAAGATCATTCAGTGGTTATTAACATACATACAAAATGTGTTATTTACTTATATGCGGCTGATTTTACTTTACAAATCACAATTTTATTTTATAAAAATAAACACAAAAAATTTTGTAATTTTTATGACGATGAAGTATCGAAAGCCGAACTCCTCTTGGAGATACCAAGACTCCGCCGACATATTCAAGCGGCCAATATATCAGTGTCTAATTGGTTGTCTCTAGACTTTTTAAAGTTTATTGTGCAATGGGATTTTATAGAATCTGTGCCAAATCTTGTGGTCGCTCTCAAACTAGTTGTAACAATTTGCGTATCGGTAGCCTCGTGTAAAAGAAGTTTCAGCAAACTCAAATTAATAAAAAACTATTTGAGGGCTACAATGAGCGAAAGAAGACTCAACAGTCTAAGCATGTTAACAATAGAACACGAGGCAACGCAAAAAATAAATTTTGAGGACGTAATTAGTGAGTTTGCAGCTGTTAAATCTAGAAAAAAGAGCTTTTAAGGTACTTACATATTTTTGTTTACTCATTTATATTTTAATTAGAAAAAATAATAATCAGTTTTCATTTTTGGGGTGACACCACGAATTCCGCCCCGGGTGTCACCCGCTAGTAGCTACGCCACTGTCGCAAACATCGATGTTTTTCCGCGATACATTTTCTGTGGACATCCCCAAACGAAAATGAACAAAACAACATCGTCATGGTCTCAGACCAATGTCGTAGCGGTCATATTTTCGGGGGCGGATCTCTTACTGCTGCGTTGCTATACTGCAGACTTTTCATAAGGGTTTAGACAAATATTTAAATTTGCTACATCATGCTAACACTTTTAATAGCGTAAGTCTGGCTAACAAAGTGGAGGGACGAAATTTGTATGTTTATTTACTTCAGAATGGAATACGATTTTGTCAATATGTTTATTTGTTATTGTGTCATCTATGTATTGTATAGCTACCAGATCATTGAGTTATTCACAAATACAAATACGGGCTATAATAAGAGATATCTTTGAAAAAGTACCTACCCAGACTAGAGAGTATTTCGGAAAATCCTTATGCTTTCCAAAAGTTGTTTTTCCTGTTGTAAGACTTTTCTTAGATATGTTTTAGATCTTTTGGTTTAGGGTAGTTGTAAGACACTTTGATCTGTTATTTATAATTATGTAAATAGTTGTTTAGATTTGAATTTACCTTGTTCTAGCCACTGTAAATAAGACTATGAGATTTTCAGAGAGTAAGGAAGAAAAAATTAAAATTTATTGATACCATTTACTAGTAAATTTATATTTGATGGGAATATATTGAAAAATAAATTTCTAGTCTTGTCTTAAATAGCAAGAAATAAATAGATTGGTATCATTTAAAAAAAAATTGTATCTAGTATACAGGGTGTTTCAATAAAAACTCCCAGGCCAATTATTTTGAAAGCTAAAAGCGACATGTAAATTCTGTAAACGCCAGTTTTTAGCCTCTATGATTGGCTTCACAACTGTGTAAAAAATGTGTTTGAATAATACAAGATGTAGGTGGCGCCACGGTGCAAAGAAATTTTTCGATGACAGAAGCTTTTAAATGTTGTCGTTCTTAAAGATAATTAATTTTTCTTTTAAATAATAGTTTTTTTTTAAACTTAACCCCAAATATCTCCTCTCATGTTGGTTTTATCAAAATTTTTTATGGTACCATTTGACCAAAAGTTTATTATCTTTAAGAACGACAACATTTAAAAGTTCCTGTCATCGAAAAATTTCTTTGCATCGTGGCGCCACCTACATCTTGCCTTATTCAAACACATTTTTTACACAGTTGTGATGCCAATCATAGAGGCTAAAAACTGGTGTTTACAGAATTTACATGTCGCTTTTAGTTTTCGAAATAATTGGCCTGGGAGTTTTTATTGAAACACCCTGTATACTGCGAGTTTGATTTTACCATCAGATTTGTGCGATTACTCCGCGCCCGTTCATGCAACAAACTCGTTCTGAGATATGGTCGGCGTCTATTCATCTTTGGCCATCCGATATCATAGACAAGACGAAAAAATTTTTAAGACACCAATATATATTCATTGAGACGCCACCCTTATTAAAAATGAATTTAATAGATTATACAATAATAATTTTATTTATATTTATATTTTATTAGCTTTTCGTTAGAACAATAATAATTTTTGTAATATGTTTGTTGAGTATGACTGACCGTGTATTATTTTAATAGACATTGGAAAAACGACCATGTTGAATTTTTTTAAGTAATGTTTTATGTCAATTTAGATCTCCAATTATTCTTGACATTTTTAAAATATAGGTATGTAACCAGTGGCGGCTCGTTAATGAAGGGCTCTGGGGCGCCGCCCTCCCTGCAATTATTTCAAACAGAATCCAAAAATACTTTACTTAAAGAACCAATAAAGCAATCTATGTAAGCAATCCATTAAAATAATTCAAACCAAACATAGCCCTATTCCAGCGGGTAGGTTATACTAAGCGCGGGCATAAATTCAAACCAAACATAGCCCTATTCCAACGGGCAGGTTATACTCATAGACAAGCGAGTTGCGCACTCTCAATGTTTTTTATACTAAGCGCGGGCAGGCGACCGATTATCCGTCCCGATTCAACGCGGCTTCTCGATGAGTTGTCATGACGTAACCTACACATCGCACAACGAGCTGCCACGATGAGCTCCAATTTTCCGCGCCCAACAACAGCTGTTCGCGATGCCACGGAAGAATAATCAATATATTATGTACTCTGGCGAGGCGACCTGTCGATGCCGCCAGTCGCTAAAGTTTTGTTTATTTGTTTTGATTTGATTTATTAGTTACGTTGTTGTTGTTGTTGGAAAATGTCGTGTAATATGAAGGTCAGTGATTTACAGAAGCTTGTGTTTAGTTCTCTGAGCTTAAGTGAAAAAATTGATTTAAAAAATGCAGGGCGGCCACTAAAAATTGAACATAGTACAAGTGCAATCAACATGTAAAAGTAAGGCACAGTTTACGCGTAAGTTTGTCAAAGAAATATATAATAAAAAATCCTGGATATGCGGTTGCGAGGACAAAAATTCTTCTTTTTTGTTTCGTGTGTCTTCTTTTTGACGGGGATGATAATTGGACTATAAATGGGGTGCAGGACTTAAAACATCTTTTAGAGAAAATAAAAAAACATGAAAATAGTGCAAAACATCGTCATAATGTGGTAAGTTTTGAGATGTTAGGACAAACTAATATTTTAACTTGTTTAAGTAGTGCTTATGCTAATGAAATTAAAATTCACAACGAGAAAGTTAGAAAAAACAGACACGTACTTTTGAAAATATTAGACATTTTAATTTTTTTTTATTTAAAGCCAGCGCCCCCCCTGACTTGCTAGTCACGAGCCGCCACTGTATGTAAACCATGAATCCATACAAAAATTAAAGGCACCTTTAATATAGTATTATGGGATATAGTAAAACAAAGTTGAACTTGTAAATTTCCACTATTTTAACAAGAAAAATTACATGTTTCGCTCTTTTTTAGAATATATTAACAGCCTACACAATAAATCAAGTTTACAATAGAACACGAAAGTTACAGTTCTATAAATTTTTTTGATTTAAATATTAAGATAGAAAATGATAGACGCGTTTTCTCCGTTTTCCATAAACCATCTCATACTGATACTGTCATACACAACTCTTCGTGCCACCCTATACAATACAAGTTAGCTTCTTTTCACAGTATGATCCATAGACTAGTAACTCTCCCCTTAAATAAAATCGATTCTTAAAAAGAACTAAACATTATTAAACAAATTGCAGTTATTAACGGATATAACTCAAATCTTATTGACCAAATCCTAAAAAAGAGAACTTACAAAAAGGCTATTGACTTAGTTTTTCCTGGAAGCAAAAACTTTGACCAATTAAAACTTATCACTTTCTTTGGACAACCTAGCAAAGTAATTGGCAATTTTCTTAACAAACTTGATATAAATTTAGTGTTACAAAACTAATAACTCTTTAAGTAAATTTATCAAAAACAATAAAACCAAAAGCGATAAAAACAAAAAATCAGGCGTCTATAAAGTAAAATGCAAAGATTGTCCTAAACATACATTGGCCAAACGGGTAGACATTTTAACAAAAGAATACAGGAACATTAAGTATAACAGTTTTCTAAAAAACAAAACAGACTCAAACTATGCTAACCATTTACTTGATTATCAACATAATTTCGATCCTTCCTTTAAAATCTTACATACAGAAAACAAAGGCTTAAAACTAAATTTGTTAGAATCTCTGGAAATAAATAAACTTAAAAATACGGACCTGTTACTTAATGATCAATTAGATTTAAATAACTCACCTTTGTTAAATTTATTCTATTGACCATATACTTAAGCTTTTGTAAACTACCCATATTGTACCTTATTTAATTTTTAAACCCTCTGTTGGATTTTCCCACAATTGTAACACTTCTACTGTTTTATTTACATCTTCAATAATTTAATTTTATTACACCTCCTTTTTATTTTTACCTTTTATTAAATCATTGTCATTTGACGAAGCTACAGTGTTAGCGAAACATGTTATTTTTCTTGTTAATATAGTGGACATTTACACGTTCAACTTTGTTTTACTGGCATCCCATAATACTATAATTATTACGGATTTCCACCTAGTATCGGCTAAATCAATTAATTTGCACTTTTAATACATTTTTCCGATTTTTAGAACTTTGATCTTCTACTACAGCTTAACACAAACCCATAAGTATACGACACATCGAACATTAATGTTATGTTAGATGATGCTCTAAACAATCAATCAAATCAAGTAAAGAAATTATTTTTAAATCTTTGCTTTGTTCTGATTTGTGGTAGTTTTTGGTTAAACTATAAATAAAATTATACTTATGGGTACATATATCACTGATGTTAAAAGGACAAGAGGAAAATCATACGTTTGAAAATGGTCAGGCTTATTTTTATAATAAGTAATATGGTGTCGATCCTGTAAAACTTCATGGGTCGATGTAAAACAGACCCAGCGTTATTTTAATTTCTTTAACATTTTAGAGCCTTTGATCTTCTACTACAGCTTGACTCAAACCCAGAACCATATGGCACGTCGACTATCAATGTATTAGATGATTCTTCGAACAATCAGAGAATAAAGAACCCAAGCCAAGTGGCAAAAGAGAAGCGCGCCTTAGATTTAGAGTACTATTACAGCCCAGACGGGAAAAAGATATTGCCCAAAAAACAAATCGGACCTCGTTGCAATTCAGAAATTTGTAAAACTCTCCTTAAACAGTGCCTGGAAATCACCGAAAATGATCGCCAAGATATTTTTAATTATTTTTACAATCTAGTAAATCGTCACGCGCAATGGGAATTCGTCATTACCTACACACATATTACGGATATTAAAAGAACGAGAGTCAAATCTACCAGGAAGAAGCATACGATGATTTATACGCTTCCCGTTGGAGGAAAGGTACTAAGGGTATGCCTAAAAATGTTCAAAAATACACTGGATATTTCGCAGAAAGTAATTGGTACCGCGTGGCAAAAAGTCAACGACCAAGGCGTTCTGGAGCAGGATCGAAGAGGACAAAACTGCAAAGAAAAACTAGTACTGATAAAAATAAATGTCAATAAGTACTTGGACGACTATTTGAGGGAACACTTTGATCCAAAAAATCCCATGAGTGTCGCGTACCGAGCTTATTTGGAGGAAATGGGAAAAAGAGACATTGAAGAAGTTGCAAGTTTATTTACATTTAAAAAGATTTTTAAGGAGAGGGTTGCTGAAATGCGAATAAGGGAAAGTTTGTAAAAAGTAAAATGTTTGTTATACAGGGTGAGTTTTTTAAAGTGTTACAAGGCGATATCTCGAAAACGGTTCAAAATATTTTCTTGAAATTTTAGTGAGGGAATGGGGAGATGGGGGGACATATTTAAACATATTTTTGATGTCTACCTTCTTTCCCCATTTTGGGGGGTGGGGGGTAACTTTGGAATTTTAAATGAGACAATGTACGTTTTTTTGGTAAATACGAACCTACGTAAAAAATTACGTACGTATACAAAAAATCTTTTGATTTGCTCCCCTTACTTACACCATCAGAAAGTAGAGATTTCAACGAACAAAAAGCCCACCGACTTTTTTACAAAAGCAGATATTTTGAGTGAGAATTTTCGATTGGAAATTAGGGTGCTTTTTCGATATTAAGTCAAAATAAGGTGAAAAAATAAGTATTTTAAATCAAAAAAATTACAGTGTGTTTGGGACATAAAAAAGTAAGTTTTCACCAAATTTCGTGAAAAAAAAAATTTTTTTTATAAAAGATAAAAATAAAAAACCAAAAACTTGGTTATTTGAATTTTTCACATAAATTTTGAGGTTATGTGAAAAAAGTGTAAATACAAAAGTTGTAGATCATTACCTACAACTTTGCATTTAACGTTTTTCCATAGGACTTGACTGGAAATCGAGATAAATCGTTTTCAACCCCTAAAAACTCACCCCTTTCCACTTCCCGATCTCGGATCGCCCGTAAATTATTTTTCCTTTCAGTTTTGTTATATTCTTTTCCTTTTCCAATGGGTTTCATCCTACTATTATTTTTTTTCACTTTTTACCATTTTCTAAGGCTTCAGCCCTGGTCTATCTTTGGTGGTACCAAAATGCGGCAATCATATTGACGCTGTGCTGTGACAGTGAGAATGCAGACTTTATTTTTGTAATAAATAAAATTATGTCGACTTGTTTTACTTATACTTATAGAAATATGTACATCCAAAATTTTTTAAATGAACTTGACGCATTAGTTTCATATTTTTTTAATTTTAGAACCTTTGATCTTTTAAGACAGCTCCAACCAGACGCTAACGTATATGAAACATCGAATACTAATTGTATGCTAGACGAGTCTAGCACACAAAGAATAAGGAACCAACGTCAAGTGGCAAAAGAGCAGCGCGTCCTGGGTTTAGAGTATTACAGCCCGGGCAGTAAAAAAATGGTCCCCAAAAAACAAGTCAGGCCGCGTTGCAATTCAGAAATCTGCAAAAATTTCCTTAAACAGTGCGTGGAAATCACCGAACAAGATCGGCATAACATATTTAATTATTTCTACAGTCTCGGGAGTCTTCACGCCCAAAGGGAGTTCATTATTACCCACACAGAAATAACGGATATTAAAAGAAAAAGAGCCGAAAGTTCTAGAAGGAAGCATACAATGATCTATACACTTCCTGTGCGAGGAAAGGTTTTGACAGTGTGCCTAAAAATGTTTAAATATACCCTGAATATTTCCGAGAAAATGATACGTACTGCATGGCAAAAAGTCAACGACCAAGGAGTTCTGGAGCAGGATAGAAGAGGGGGTACAAAGCCAAAACTGCAAGAAAAATCAGTGCTTATTAGGATAAGTGTCGATAGGTACTTGGATGACTATTTAAGGCAACCCTTCGACCCGAAAAATCGTCTTAGTGTAGTTTACAAAGCGTATTTGGAGGAGACGCGAACAAAAGGCAGCAAGACAGTTGCAAGCATATCTTCATTTAGGAGGATTTTTAAGGAAAGAGTTGCTGAAATGCCGTATAGGGAAAGTTTGTAAAAATTACAATTTTCGAAAAATACAGGGTGTCCCAAAAGTAATGGGACATAGAGCGCAGCAGACTCCTTAAGGCGAAATAATGCGATTTATTTAAACTTGCCTTATCCCAAAATTAATAACAACCAAGTTATAATTTTGTTTTCGTTTTTTTGCGATTATTTTTAACGAAACGACATAGCAGCACAAAATTAAGGGTTTTGGGGTTTTTTGAGGTGAGAAATTCAAAATTATTCATAGTTTTGGTGTATCCAGTAGAGGGCGCTGCCTACGGCATGGCCCACTCTTTTTAGCTGGCATAACTTTGTTTGGGCTTCTTATATCGATTCGACTATTTAAAAAAAAGTTACTTTACTTCTTTTACATCAAAAACGTTTAACTTATTGAAGTCGCTAGGAGCAACCATTTTCGAGATAATCGCATTCGATATTTTTAATGCAAGAATGCTAAAATATTTAAAATAATTGTGTATTCGTATTAGTATTATTTATCACAGCTGGCCTTGATTAAAAACAACGACGTTTCTAAGGCAACAACATGTTACATAAAGTATAATCTGTCAAAGTTAATAACATTTTTGATTAGAATAAAATTAATAATTCCGTATACGAAAAAGCGTATTTATTAGAAAAAAATAGTCAACCTTAAGTATTTGCATTAACTTTGACACTTAGCAAATGTAGCTGATTTACAATAATTTTAAGTTAGAAATTCACCGTTGCTCGATTTTCCGTTGTTTTTGGACAACGTACTTGTTGCATTGGACATATAAAATGCGATTATCTCGAAAATGGTTGCTCCTAGCGACTTCAATGAATTTTACGTTTTTGATGTAAAAGAAGTAAAGTAACTTACTTTTTTAATAGTCGAATCGATATAAGAAGCCTAAACAAAGTTACGCCAGCTAAAAGGAGTGGGACATGCCGTAGGCAGAACCCTCTACTGGTTACACAAAAACTATGGATAATTTTGAATTCCTTACCTCAAAAAACCCCAAAACCCTTAATTTTGTGCTGCTATATCGTTTCGTTAAGAAATAATCACAAAAAAACGAAAGCAAAATTAAATCTTTGACACCCTGTATCTTGGTTGTTATCAATTTTGGAATAAGGCAAGTTTAAATAAATCGCATTATTTCGACTTAAGGAGTCTGCTGTTGCTCTGTGTCCCATTACTTTTGGGACACCCTGTAGAACCTGCATTTATTGCAGTCCAAAAATTCGTCCATCTATTTATAGTTCCGAAAGACGCATTATAAACGGCTTCTGATTGTAACGTCGCGCGTCGTTGACATTGTAAAATTGTTTTTCTACAACAAAATTTTTTGTAGATAACCAAGGGAAGTACCTACCGGAATTTTTTTTAATAACTTCACTTAAAGCATTTTCGGTTTACTGCTCCCGGCTTAATCTGAGAGTAATACTGCGCGTTCAGTTGTCAAAACGGAGTGATGTCGCTCAGAATTGTACGCTCGCTTTACTGTTTGCTCAGAAATCCGGTAGTGCCTAGTAGGTATATAAAGTAATATTTTTGTTTAATTTTAAATAGGAACTGTTTCAACTAGATATTTATCATGTATTAAACTTATAATTATTTTTCCACCTGTCAAATTTTCTTGCGCAATCATAACCACACTCGCGAGGCATAAACAAATCTTGTATACACACACTTATGACGTCACACAGCTCTCTCAGAGCACACTCCGAGTGGTAAACTGAAAACGCTATAATTAATAAAAATGATTGTATATTTGTTAAGTTTAAATGATGCTGTATATAAATTGGTGCTTTAATTAAAGTTTTATTTTTATTTAAAATATTTAATTTTTCTGATGTTCCTCTTAGAAATAACTAGTGTTGGGAAAAATCGGCTTATTTTAATAATCGACTACCGAGTATTCGAGTGATTTAAAAAATCGAATAATAATCGATTTTTTTTTACTCAAATGCTAATATTAATTATTAATATTGGCGGTTCATCGTTCATGTTGATATACAGCATTTGTATTGGGAATAACTGACTCGGTGTTGTTAATCGATTGATTTTTTGCGGATTATTAAATGTGGCGGAGATATTTGTGGATTTTTTGGCATGGTGTGGCATCTTACCACTTACAATTTAATTTAACTAACCACTTGACTACTTGACCTTGAGATGTCACGATATTGCATAACTCTTAACTCATGATATTTATGAATACTGAATACTCACAACTATAATAAATCCTATTATCCTACGCAGGCAACCCGTAATGCAGTATTTAAATCTAAATAAATCATATTTATTACCTAACGCAGGCAACCCGTAATGCAGTATTTAATATGAATAATATCGCCAATAATAACCGAAAACCACTCGGTGTAGCCGCTCGCTACGAGATGGCTCTGGCCGCAGTGAGTGGTTGACAGGCGGGCAGCAACTTTGGAGACGCGTTGAAAAATAAAAATCATATGTTCGTCACTCATTTCGTCACTCGAGTTATTTCCGAAGATAATCGAATAATTCAAGTGATTGAAAAAATCGAGTGATCGGTTATTTTTCACTCGAGTGATCCCATCACTAGAAATAACATATTTATATTTTATCCCCGTTACCTCAACGATGCTAAAATTTGTCAGCCATAGTGGTATGATTGTTTTAAATCTTTGCGAAACCCGTAATTATTTTTTAATGGTTATGTGTGGTTTTATTATACATCCGCTAGTAACTAAGGGGGTCTTAATAGCTTGAAATGATGGCACCGAAGATGTTATAGAAGTATCTGATTTATATACGATAGAAATGCCAATAATTTCCCTCGGATCAAAAATAGGGATTAAACTGAAAGATAACACACATCTCGATGGTATTGTTAAGAAATTTTTGACCGACACTGACTGCAACAAAAATAAGAATGTAACCAATTTACAAGATATTGTTGTGATCAGAAGCATTCGATGTAACTGCAGGGAATATAGTTGTCACGAAATAACTGACAAGGAACTCCTCTCTCTTAAATACTATTTCGAGTCATTAAATAACAATTTATACAAAAAATTTAAGAAAATTCGCTCACTTAGAAAGTTTGATAAAAATTCTCTTAAAATGTAGTATAGCTTTTGTCTCCGCGAAAAAAAAAATTCCTACGTGTCAATCGATGTTTCTCAAGGTGATTAAAGAGGAAGAAGCAACACTAGATAGCAGGATTTTAAATTGCATTAAAGTAATAGGTGAACCAGAATTAGAGGCAAATGGCAAAACAAAGGAGGAAATGCACAGCCTAATCCATCAATGTAGCCATAGTAATAAACACTTCGACTGTCATAAAATATCCAGTGAGCAACTCCAACTAACTAAAACATACTTTAATTCTTTTAGCAATGCTTAGAAAAAAAGTATGCCATTCAATTACGTATGGCCGTAGAGGACCCTAAAAAAACACATCCTATTAATATATACTAAAATGTTCATTAGTTATTGAGAACCAAGTGTTAATAGTGTGTTTTTACTTATGCTGTTACCGAATCAATCTCCGAAATAGATAAAATAATAGTAGACATATTTGCGAATTATGTGGCAAAACCAGTAGTGAAAAAAGAAAAATCAAATTTTAAAAGTATAGTCCAGCGAATGTGATTATACTCATGTTAATTGCAATCAAGTTTGTTCATTTAAACTTTATTTATTGCGAGAACACTTTAAATCGTTGCCTTTAGATAAAAAAATTGTTGAAATGAAGTCTCTGATCACCATCACAAAACAACCTTCTAGTGATACTACTGATATACAACAATATTCATTAAATATTGACAACCAAAACTTGATGTATGTAAATCATTATTTTCCTAATTAGTGAACGAACCAGAATGTCAAATTGACCATATTACAAATTTGGAAATATCCTTGGACTATTTCATCAGTCGATGTAAAGACAAATGTTTTCTTGATTGTTCTAGAATAACCGTTGAACAGCTTTCAAAAATTAGAAACTACTTTAGATCTCTTGAATTTAACTCTCAAAATAAACTGCATGAAATTGGATCACTGATCTCCATAAAAACTACCACCGCTGCTGGTGTCATATTACCCGATGAATCGATTTATTTCTTACCTATTGTCGACAAGAAAATTAACGTTTGCAAATATATGTTTTACTTTGCGGTAGCCGAAACAGAAAACAGAATTTTTAGGATGGTACGTAAGCTCTAATAAGCGATTAATGAATGTTCTAAGGAATGTTCTCTTGGTTGCACCGAAATACCCACTAACCAGCTGTTAGAGATTAGAAATTACTTTGAATTTTCTGCATGACTGAACAAAGAAAAAAAAATTAAATTACACTGGCCAGCAAAAAATTTAGGTCACTTAGTAAATTTGAAAAAAATTAGGAAATAAATTCAATTTCGAAATATTTGGTCTAGTAAGCGGAAATCATTTTTACTGCTGTATCATGTAAGCTAAATTTAACATTGAATAATGAATTAAAAGCCTTGTTTTGGTTTTTCTGATTTATTAAGAAAAAAACAATAATTTCACATTTTCAACTTATTGCTATTCCCAACTAAAAAAATTGATGAAACTTAACCTAAACAAAAAAACATAAAAATTAGTGATGTGTATTCCCTCCCCTTGCATTAATGACTGCTTGAAGTCGACGAGACATACTCTGAATTAAGTTAAGGATCACATTCTGGTCGATGTTATTCCACTCATGCAATAACAACTCTTTCAGCTCCTGTGAAGTCCTTGGGGCTGGTGAGTGCGTTCGGATACGTCGTCTCTCTGTTCAATGGGATTCATGTCTGGACTAAGCGCTGGCCAATCAAATCGCCTAATTCCTACCTGATCCAGATATTCTCGGACTATTCTGGCTGCGTGGGGTCTAGCATTATCGTGCATAAAAATGCCATGTTCGCCCATGGTAACCATAAAAGGCATCGCATGATCTTCGAGAATTTCTGTAATGTACCTGTGAGATGTTAGGGAGCCATTTTGTACGAAGACCAATTCTGTGCGGGCTTGTGCAGTGATTCCTGCCCAAACCATTACCGAACCACCGCCAAATGAAAGACGCTGGTCAATACAAACTGCAGCATATCTTTCTCCTGGTCTTCTCCATACTCGTCGACGTCCTTCTGAGCCATTGAGGCAAAAACGTGACTCATCTGTAAACAGTACATTGCTCCAATCATCATATTTCCATGCCAAGTGATTTCGGGCAAAAGCCAATCTTGCAATTCGATGCCTCCGTTGCAATGGTGGCCCTGTGGCCATCAGCCTACAAGACAAATCATTACTACGGAGCCTTTTTCTAACGGTTCACTCGCTAACATTAACATTTCTAACCTCTTGAAGTTGATTTCGCAAAAATGATTTCGCAAAAAAACCGCAGAAGCTGTTCTATTCCGCAAACTTGTGGACACCAAAAACCGGTCACCTCTTTGGGTGGTCACTCTTTTTTTCCACATCCCGGTCTTCTGGTTATCAAGCCAGTCTCCTGATAGCGTTGATACATATTTTGTACAGCACATAGGCTTTTGCCAACAATTCTTGCAGTTTCACGTTTTCCCCTACCATCCTGTATCAACGCTACAATTCATGCCACAACAATAGGATCTAAGGGCATTATGGGTTGGTTAAGACATACTACAAACAGTACAAAATACGATCGACAAGTAATAAAAAAAAAATCAACACTGAACTGAGAAATAGGCAACGATATTTTGAATTTTTAATTCGACCGAATTAACGTCATATCTTCAAAGTCGTAAAAACAGTGACAATTTGACAATCTGTGACAGATAACACAATATGACAAATAACATTACTCGGGAAACAAATGATTCACCGCCTACTAGACCAAATATTTCGAAATTGAATTTATTTCCTTATTTTTTGTAAAATTTCCTAAGTGACCTAAATTTTTTGCTCGCCAGTGAATTACACTTTTATTTAAAACAACTGAAGGTAACTTAACCTTTTCGTTAAATATGGACAACAATATAAAGTCCGTATGTAAATACATGTTTTGTTATGCTGTATCAGAGTCCATTGATCAAATTTTCAAAATATATAATGAAGAAGGCGAAGAAAATAGTTAGTAGTAGTAAGAGTAGTAACATGTTTTATTTAGCAAAAAGCTACAATTAAATATTTTTTAATACATTTTTTAACACATTTTTATAGATTTATTTTTAAATTTTAAAACGCAACCTTTTTTTAACAAAAACAGGCAGAAAAGTTAAACATTTTGCCAATTGTATCGAATATTACGTATTATTTTGTTTTTTAATTAAATGTTGTAAAGTTTTTTTAATGATATTTGAGATTTAATAGAATTTTCCAAATTATTATATTCTATCAAACCTTTATGAAAAATAGACTTATAAGCTAATGCTTTAGACACTCTATTCACATAAAAATGTTGATTAGTTCGTGTTTTATAATTATGATGCTCATAATTAAAAGAACAAAAAAAATATTAAACAATCGGGCAATAAATTTATTTTTAATTTTATGTATTAAGATACAATAATACAACTAAATAAAAAATTAAATTTCTGACATTCAACCAATCTAAATTTTTTACCATAAAATTTATTTTTGTTTATTTGTAGTGATAGTGACACTATTTAAAATTATCCGCATTGCCTTATTTTGTAAAATTTGTAATTTATCAAATATTTCCTTATTAGCAAAATATAAAATGAAAGAACAATAAAGAAAATATGGTAATATAACAGTATTAAATACAGTTTTTTTTAAAACAAACCTAAATTAGAACTGATTCTTTTAAAATAACTTACTTTTCCGGCAATCCTCGATATGATACTTTCAAAATAATCAAAAAATTTTAATTTTGAATCAATATTTATCCCTAAATGTTTAAAACTGTTTACTAATCCCAATTTTTCACCATCAATCACAACATTTATATAAAAAGGAGAGTCGGTTGCAGTGGCGCAACCAGAAATTTTGTTCGGGGGGGCTTTAACTTCTTGCGAAAATTTTTTTGGGTGCCACGCCCTTTTTTGGGTAAAATACGTATGATTGACGAGAGCGACAGCCCCCTAAAACTTCTGCAATAATACTAGCCCTAACGAAATATTTATGAAACAAAAATTTAGAGATTTTATTTTAATTAGTAAAAATGTATTTAAAATAATTAACGCATATATTAAGCATACTTATACTAAAACAAAACAAAAACCTTATACAATAAGTTGTAAGTAATCACTAATAATACTAATATTAAAGTAAAATTCTTCGTTTTGTTTTTGCCATTTCGTCCAGAATTTCTTCCACGGTAATATCAATATCGTGGTTCGCATAAATAGGTAGACCAGGGTCGATAATTTTTGAAACAAAAAAAATAATAGTAGGATGAAACCCATTCGAAAAGAAAGAGAATATAACAAAAATGAAAGAAAAAATAATTTACGGACGATCCGAGGTCGGGAAGTGGAAGGGGGTGAGTTTTTAAGGCTAGAAAACGATTTATCACGATTTCCGGGAAAACTACAAGTCCTATGGAAAAACGTTAAATAGCAAAGTTGTAGGTAATAAAAAGATCTACAACTTTTGTATTAACACTTTTTTCACATTACATCAAAATTTATATGAAAAATTGAAATAACCAAGTTTTTGTTTTTTTATTTTTATCTTTTACAAAAAAAATTATGTTTTCACGAAATTTGGTGATAACTTACCTTTTTATGTCCCAAACACACTGTAATTATTTTGATTTAAAATATTTATTTTTTCACCTTATTTTGACTTAATATCGAAAAAGCACCCTTATTTTCAATCGAAAATTCTCACGTCAAAATATCTGCTGTTTTAAAAAAGTCGGTGGGCTTTTCGTTCGTTGAAATCTCCACTTTCTGATGGTGTAAAAAAATATATACATTACTATGGAAAATGTTCTCAAAAAATGCAAAGAAACGGAAAAAACTCGAATCCGAAATTTTTTTTTTAATGATTATGTACAGTTTTAAGCTATTTATTAAAATTTATACTTTAATTACTTAAAAAACGTATGATTCCCTGTTACATTGATAAACAAAAAAATTACAAATCCGTAAAACATTGAGATCGCAAAAAACATGCGAAAATAGTTTGCGTGACATGAAAAATTGGTTTGCAATTAAACGAATAGGCTAAGTTTCTAAGCTCGGGGGGGGGGGGGGGGGGCTGCAGCCCGGCAGCCACCCCCCCTGGTTGCGCCACTGGTCGGTTGTACGCGCCGTATTTCAACAAATAAAACATTATTTTTTGTATTCAGCGCAATTTATTCACTATCGCCTTGCGCTTTCGGCCCATTATGAGGCCATCGTCAGGGCTTAGGTTCTAATCTAAAAGAAAAACACAAACAAGGGTAAAAACAGCAGAAACACACACTACGGAGAATACTTACTCGTCAAATTATGTCCAGGAGACAAGAAACATACTCAAAAGGTTTTGAAAATTTCTCAACAAATTTTCAGGTACAGGTTTCCAATATAAACAACACCTGACTGACACTTGACACATGGACACAAAGTGGTGAGGGACATCTCAGATAAAAACGTAGTAGTTAACATAGACAAAATTACAAATAATAGAAAACAGAAAGGTGGTACAAAAACTTTAAATAAGTCACAATGAATAAAATTGTATAAAAAGAGGTAGGTAACTCCATCACTTTTATATTTTGACAATTTAAATTATTACCCATAACCATACATTTAGTTTTTGAATTTACTTTTAGTCAATTTAATAATATATTTATCTCAAAATTTAGAGTATTTAGACCATCAAAAATATTGAAAACATTAATGTAATAATCAGCAAAGATTTGTAACTTATACATCTTTAAAACTAAATGCATATATATCGTTAATGTATAAAATAAATAATATTGGACCAAGTATACTTCCTTAACCTATATTATTTATTTTTTTATTTGAATATATTTTTGTTTTTTGTGACCTGTTACTTAAATAATTTTAAAACCATTAATAAACGTTTCCGCGAATACCATACTGATAAAATTTACTCAATAATCTAGCCCTGTCAATTGTTTCGAATGCCCGCTTAAAATCCAAAAATACAGCTATAACATTTTCCCCTTGATCAATGGTTCTCTTCCGTGTCTCAATAACGCATTGAGTACTTTATGAAGTACCCTAGTTCGATTCCATTAAAGGTAATTTCTGAAAAAAAGGCCGAAATTTTGGCACTTAATCAGTAAATACGTCTGGAAACTGAAACGTTTCAATAAATACTGATAACCAACGACTGGCAGTATGTAAGTTAATGTTTTCTTCTGCGGTTGTCGACCCAAGTGAGAAAATAATATAACTTTTGGATGATAGGTCTAGCATCATCAACCAAATGTCATCCAAAAGGAATTAGAAACATGAATTTACAACGCAAAGTCACTATAATAAATCCTTCGATATTTTGATAGAAATGTTTCATATTTGAAATTGAATATAATCAATAAGGTCGACTTTTGTTCTTAAGATAAACTAGAGTGAAAAACATAACCCAACATACAATATTTCGTATCTACTCATCTGGACCATTACGCCTATTAAGAATGTATTTTTAAGACCTTAAACCTATTTTATTAAATTTAATTTTACTTATATATAATTTATAATTTTACAAGTATTAGTTTCAATATTTAGCAACTCTTGGACGATATGAAAATAAGTAGAAATTTGTTAGTTTTATAAAATAACAGAAATAAATATTTAATTCTTTTAACTTGTAAAATTGTATCTTTAAACCCAAAAAAATGCCGGTTTGGACAAACCAACTTCCACATATACAATTGTTTTTGCACCGTACTGTTGCAATGGATGTCTAGAATTCCCAAAATATACATTCCTAATTATTGTTTATATATTATTTTAGGGACCAAGCGTTAGTTACAAAGGCAGTGTTAATAGCCTGGAGTGATGGTACTAAAAGCGTGATTTGCATATCCGATTTACATTCCATAGAAACTCCAGTAATTTCCCTTGGATCCAAAATAGATATTACGCTAGAAGAAAATTCTGTTGTTGTAGGCACCATTATGCAGTTCTTAACCAACGCTGATTGCGAAAAAAATATTCATATAACTAATTTACAAGACTTTATTTTAAATAGAAACATCCGATGTAACGACAGCCACGGTAGTTGTCGGAAAATAACTGATGAAGAACTGTTAAGTCTCAGAAACTACTATCGATTAATAAGTGATGATTTAGAGAGAAAGTTAAAAGAAATACGTTCACTGATACAATACATAAAACGAGACTGTGACAAGTCATACCTCAGATATAATTTTCGTATCGGCAAACGGAAATTACGTGTGTGTCAATCCCTGTTTATTAAGGTGGTGGGGGTGACTCCTAAAACATTAAGAGAAATTTTAGATGAAATTATTGACGAAAACAAACCAAAATGTAATGATATCAAAAGGACACCCTGTAAACATAGAAAAGATCAAAAACCGTTCGATTGTTATAAAATATCCAGTGATCAACTTAAAACAACTAGGAGTTATTTTAAATCATTAGACAATGATTTAAAAAAAAAATTTGCAGAAGTTCGTTCACTTTTATCAGTGGGAGTGCTGAAGAAGGAAATTCGGAAGTACTCAGTTATTGCTCTAGGAAAGAATCTTAAATGTACTTTAAATATCGACAATCAAACACTGGTCGTGTGTAAAGACTTGTTCTCGTATGCTGTGGTAGAGCCGTACTCTACCTCACCAAAATTTTTTTGGAAGCAAATTAAAGACAGTTTTTCAGGCAAACAAGTTGAAAATGAATACAAACTAGAAATAGACACTCGTGTACGATGTCAATGTAATCCCAAAGCCCGTCAATGCAGTAGAATATCAAATGATCAACTTCTGACAATTAGACATAAATTTAAAGCACTTGATTTTGATTTACAAAAAAAATTTGCTGAAATTGAGGCTCTTATTCGTTTTCCCAATTCAGAATCTCCTGTCCAGTATGTACCTAAATATTACCTTAAAGTTAACGATGAAATGTTAGTGGTATGTAAGCATTTGTTTCTCTATGCGGTGGTTGAATCTGAGCATAATATTAAAAACATTTCGAATAGGATTAAAGCCAGCAAAATGACCGCAGACATAATAAGGACAAAAGTAAATAGTGTGATGGACCATTGTAAAAACGAATGTCATCAACTCGATTGCTCTAAAATATCTTCTGGTCAGCTTTTAAAAATCAGAAGCGACTTTAAATCAGCTCGTGATTTGCAGGAAAATATTAAGAAAATTCGATCACTTATCTCTACAGATACCCCGAACAAACCCGAACAACCCCGAACAAACGAAGAATTAAAGTATTCGTTAGAGGTTGAAGAACAAACACTTACTGTCTGTCAAACTATGTTTTCTTATGCTGTCGCTTTGCCTACATTAGATATTAACAGGATATGGCAAGGTACTTACAAAAAAAATTTTAAATAATCTATTGCTAATCTTATTGCTTCGGAATTACCAACCAATCTATTAAAGGAAACAGTAGACGAATATTCTTAATCATTATAGTAAAATAATAGTTATTTTCGTTGACAGGTACTTTACTTGCTTCAACTTTAAAACACCTTTGACTGTTTTTTTAGTTACAATCACTGTTCTAGAAATATACTTATGTTGATTAACATATTAATTGTAGTTTTAGTTTCCTTCGTATCCACATTTTATTATACAGAAACCAAGAACACCAGAGTTAAGTTGACTTACTGTTAACAGTCGATTACCGCATGTAAAAATAACCCAATTTTCCCCCTCCGCTGTCACCGAATTTCTCTGAAACCGCACATACGATTACTTCAAAATTTAAAAATATTGTTAAACTTATCCCCAAACTTTGTTACTCACGTTGCAGATTTTTTTTCGATTACAAATGTACAAAAATTCCTTTATTATTTCTAAATAAATAAATATATCTTAAAATAAATTCGATATACAGTGTCACCAGTAAAGTCCGCATCATATGGGATTTTTTTTATTAATAGCTTTATTCAAAATTTGACTTTAGCATCAAGTTCTGCTTCGATCGAGATGAAAATTAAGCAAAAAAATAGTAGTCACGTGATTCGCATTATCTGTCGAATTTTAATTTTTTCCAAAAAATAAATCAAAAGTCTGAAAATATCGAAAAAAGTTATTAGAAAAAGGTTTTTTTTAAATGCAGTTTCACGTGCAAAATTCCAGCTGCATAAGAAAATTTTGATTTTTTACCTATATTTTGTAAATTGCACCACTTTTGCAAAATAAGACTCAACGCAACCTACATTAAACTTTTTACTTTTGACGATGCTTTATTTCAGATACCTACATTTTCTTTAAAGCAGCGCCGCGCCATATTAAATGTGTGTTTTTCTACAAAATCAAAATTGGGGCTATTAAAATTTGGTCGCATGTGATGAAAAGTTCATTTGTTTTTGACCCTGTATAAGGTAACTTCATAAAATAAGTATTTTTAAAAACGTAGTTTGTGCCTGAAAGTAAAGAAATCAAAAATAAAGTAAAGGGATTTTAAATTAAATTGTTGAAAATAGATAAACTTTACGTTAAGTTAAACTAAAATTTATTTTTCACTTAATGAACGCTTTACTGATGACACTGTGTTCTTTTTTGTCTTAATATTAAGGTGTATTACTTTCAGACACAAACTACGTTTTCAAAAATACTTATTTTATGAAGTTACAGGGTCAAAAACAAATAAACTTTGCATCACATGCGACCAAATTTTAATAGCCCAATTTTGATTTGGTAGAAAAACACACATTTAATATGGCGCTACTTTAAAGAAAATGTATCTGAAATAAGGCTTTATCAAAACTGAGCAGTTTTATGTAGGTTGCGTTGAGTATTCTTTTGCAAAAGTGGTGCAATTTACAAAATATAGGTAGAAAATCAAAATTATCTTATGCAACTGAAATTTTGCATGTGGGCTAGAAACTGCATTTTAAAAAACTTTTTCTAATAACTTTTTTTGATATTTTCAGAAATAACCCCACTTTTGAATTATTTTTGGAAAAAATTAAAATTTGACAGATAATGCGAATCACGTGACTACTATTTTTTTAAAATTTTCATCTCGATCGAAGCAGAACTTGATGCCAAAGTCAAATTTTGATTAAAGCTATTAATAAAAAAAAAATTCCATATGATTCGGATGGTGACACTGTATTTAAAGAGTTTCGAATAAAAGCAATGGTAGGCTATTAAAGTAATTTATTTTTGCACAGGGTTACTCAGAAATGTGAAATAAAACTCCGAATGCAGAATTATCATATAACTTGCCTTATTTTTAGGATAAGCTCAGTAGTAACCGAAGCTGTATTAATAGCCTGGAAGGATGGTACCGAGAGTATGCTGCGTATATCAGAATTACGTTCACTCGAAACTCCAATGATTTCTATTGGATCGACAATTGATTTAGTTCTGGGGGAAAATTTAATTCGTACGGGGACCATTAAACAGTTTTTAAGTAATGTTGATTGCAAAAAGTACAATTTTGTCACCAACCTGAAAGCAGTAATCAATAAGAGCGTTCGATGCAACTGCACTCAAATTGGTTGTCACAAGATAACCGACGATCAACTTGTGAATCTTAAAAATTACTTTAAATCATTAGATAGGGACAAGAAGTTACAAGAAATGGGTACTCTTGTAACTTATGAGCGTATATTCGATAGCAAGCCAAAATTACAATACTGTTTTTTCATTGAAAACGAAACCTTTACCGTTTGCCAATCAATGTTTCTTGATGTGGTGGGAGAGACGTCTGCTACAGTAAATAAAATTACAGGCGAAATTGCTGAAAAATATAAAAGAAATCCTTTAAAAAATTATATTAAATGTTATGATAAGAACTCACTAGAAACGTCTGGAGAAATCCATTCCCTTGCATTTTTGAAATGTTATATGAATCAATTTCATACTAACCCAACAATGCTCTTTGGTGGCATTCCAGAGCATCCACAAGATTTTGACAGGGAGATGCTGACGCTGTGTAAGTTTTTGTTTACTTATGGAATTACATTATCCAATGAAGAGATTAATTCCATTTGGACACGGACTGAAGCTTTTAAATCATTTATTACTAGTCGGGAGTTACACGAATTAATTATTGTTTGTAACGAAAAGTGTGTAACTTTGGATTGCTGGAAAATACGCATGGACGATCTTTTTAGAATTAAAAATTTTTTCACGTCTACCGATATCGAATCATCTAAGGGTACCGAAATTCGACAGCGGATATTAGTAAATTTCCAAAATAGTGATATCGTCGAATGGGTACCAAAATATACGCTAGTTGCTGACAAACAAATACTAGTTGTTTGTAAAAATATGTTTTGTTATGCAGTGACTGAAACCGAGATAACCATAACCAATATTTGGAACAGTATTAGGGAAAATCTAACCGGACGCAACTCATTGCAACTGATACAAATGCAAAACAATGTTATTCGTTGTAGTGAACACTGTCATCGTCTTGATTGCTCTAAAATGTCCATGCACCAACTTGTGCAAGTCAGAAAGACCTTCGAAGCGTTTAAAATGGATATACAAAAAACTAAGCGAGAAATCCAGTCCCTTATTATAGTCAGCATCTCTAAAACTAGTAGAGAAATTGTGCCGAAATACTCGTTAAATATTAGTAATGAAACACTTTTAGTGTGTAAAAATTTATTTTCATATGCTGTGTCGGAGTCAGAATCTACGATTGATAAGATTTGGGAAAGAGCTGAACGAATTTTTGTTTCCAAATTGATTGTCACTGAAAAAGATTTAAATGTAAATCTTGTAATCAGTCGATGTTATCGCGATTGTGGGCATCTCGATTGTAATAAGATATCTATTGACCAGCTCGTGGCACTTAGAAAATTCTATATATCTTTAGTTGATTACAGACAGAGAACTTTGTATATTAAATCACTAATAATCAATCAATCAATAATAATAAACGAATCGTTTCGATGCTCCCCGCGATACACATTAATGGTTAATAATCAGAGAATGATAGTATGCTTATTGCGGTTTACCTATGTAATTACAATGTCATTAAACGAGATTCAAGCACTTTTTAGGCAAATTGAAGGAACCTATAAATCATTTGCTACTAGCGAGGAACGAATTACATTGATGGGCATATGTAAAGACCAGTGTAACCTTCTCGACTGCTCTCGAATATCCTTTAACCATCTTTTTACATTAAGGAACTACTTCGAGTCACGCGACTCTGAGTTAAAGAACAAAAATGCTGAAATTCAGTCACTTATATCATTGATTATTTCAAAAAAAAGCGACGGGTCGTTTAGGTATGTACCGAAGTATTCGTTAAAAGTTGAGAACTTGACACTGGTAGTTTGTAAATCAATGTTTTCTTACGCTGTTGCAGAACCAATTTCTAAGATTGACACATTGTATAAAAAAGCTGAAAAGTCCTTTCACCTTTCGTAGAAAAATTAGTACCAACGTTGCGTGTAAAAGCATAAGTGCAGTGGGTCGATATTTGAAAATATTTAAAATAAAGGCGATTTTTTATTTATACAGCAGCAGAAAGTGCGCAGCATATGGGAATGTTTTTTTTATCTTTAAGTTTAGAAAATTAATTTTATTTTAGATAGGTTCTGCATGTTCTTAAATTAAAATAACACCCATTAAATCCGGTAAAAGTCTTATGGTATACGAGCTAGGATCAATAATTTGAAATTCCGCTAAGAGTAAAGTACCTCCATCTTTCATTTTAGAATATTTTTTTTACTAAGAATTATTGTTTTAATTCCAAATTTCGCTTATTTTGGACAAAAAAAATGGATTTAATCGTGTTTTCTGAATAACCCTGTATAAAAAATAAATGGCAACCGAACGGTACGAAAATAAGATTTTCTGCACACTTTGTTAGAGATTACCGTCGATCATAAGTCCGATTAGTTTGTTTTCATAATATTATGGCTTTTAAAATAAAAACATAAAAATATTAAATATTTTTGTTGCACAACGTATTTTATTTTCTGAGGGAACAAGTTAATTTCATCTAACTGATATTTTTTGATTTACATTGACTTAAAGCATCTCCTAAATAGTTTTTTATACATTGAAGTATGCATAGAAAGTTTCCTTTTGAGTTATAAAGAAATTTTTTTTTTAAATAACTATATTTTGAACGGCTTTTATTCGCCACGCAAAATAAGGATCAATATTTTTTAAAAATGTATAAAAAACTATTTAGGAGATGCTTTAAGTCAATGTAAATCAAAAAATATCAGTTAGATGAAATTAACTTGTTCCCTCAGAAAATAAAATAGGGTGTGCTGCAAAAATATTTAATATTTTTATGTTTTTATTTTAAAAAGTCATAATATTATGAAAACAAACTAATCGGACTTATGATCGACGGTTATCTCTAACAAAGTATGCAGAAAATCTTATTTTCGTACTGTTCGGTTGCCATTTATTTTTTATACAGGGTTATTCAGAAAACACGATTAAATCCATTTTTTTGTCCAAAATAAGCGAGATTTGGAATTTGGGTATATACCTTTAAAATTAAAACAATAATTCTTAGCAAAAAAATATTCTAAAATGAAGGATGGAGGTACTTTACTCTTAGCGGAATTTCAAATTTTTGATCCTACCTCGTATACCATAAGACTTTTACCGGATTTAATGGGTGTTATTTTGGTTTGAGAACATGCAGAACCTATCTAAAATAAAATTAATTTTCTAAACTTACAGATAAAAAACTTTTCCATATGCTGCGCACTTTCTGCCGGTCATTGTATATTATACGTTTTGTTTAATAGTTAAGAAGAATTAATATTTTCTTTAAATATAATCTGTTCAAAACCCATTTATAGTATTATTCTTATCCACATTTTATTATCAAGCAACCAGTGTTAAAAAATATCGCTATGGAAACCTTTTTGACTTTCCCTAGTCATTTAAATATTTGACTGGTTCTCAGACGGCAGCTTATTTTTTTAAAGTATTCTGTCACTTATAAACAGCACTGTATTTTTGATTTAAGTTTTGTTTTTGGGCATTTGAGACAACTAGTAAGTAATAAGTTATATTTCGGTATTTAATTCAATACTATTATAGTTAGGCTATGGTTATTTCTTGACCTTAAGGTAATATTTTGTGTAGTTTAATTAATTCGTTTAGATGTTGGTTCAATACAACTTTGTAAAGAGTTGTACAAGATTTTAACGAAATGTTTCAACTAATTTTTGCGTGTGTACAGTGTGCACAATTAATTTTTAACAAGAAAATGAGCATTAAGTTTTTGTGGTAAATGGAAATTTAGCTATTTTGGAAAAAACCTTGAAAGATAGGTCTAGGGAACCGTATTATATTTAAAATTATATTAAAAATGCCTTTCCATTAGGAATAAAAATAATAGGGGTTGTATTTAACATAACGACTACGGTAAATATTTTCAGGAGAAATAACGTGATGAATTACGGGCTGAATAGTATTCATTTCAGTTTTTTCATATAAACTTTACTACTACACTTCTCTCGATTTAGGGGAGTTGGGACATTACCTGTAGGTATAAGAATTCGCCATATTGTAGTTACCATGGCTGAATTCATTTCAATTTTTCTTTAATTACAAGGTGCCACTAATAAATCCGTATTTTTTTTAACGTTAAAGCTTGCAAAGCTACCTAATACATTTATATCGAATTGAAATGTAAATTTAAAAAAAATATATGTTTTACTGACATTAAACAATTTTTAGGTACTTTAATCAATACTCGAATTACCCACATTTTCCATTTACCGGCGACCATCTACAAGTAGAAATGGAAGTAAGTGATATCGAAATTAAACCAGCAATTATGAATTCCACTTCACCTTCAAAACATTCACCGAAAAAAGGTAAAATAAAAACGGAGAGTGGTGACGAAGAGTACGTTCCTGGGAAGAAGAAGAAGAAATCGGCGAAGTCGCCAAAATCACCTAAAAAGGAAAACGATGTTTCGCCAAAACCGAAAAGAAAGAAAGCTAAAAAGAAGAAGCAGGAGCACAAACTTTGGACTTGCAGGAGATGCCTCCAAGAGTTCGACACACGCAAAGGTCTCACTGAGCACTCAAAAATTCATAACGAGGAGACGAGCGAAGAGCACACCTTCAAGTACGATGAGGAACAAGACTTGTACTATTGCAACACGTGCTCGGCTGAGTATCAAAGTCAAAAGGAGGTTGAACAGCACATCTCCAAAATCCACGAAGAATTCTATGCTTGCGAAGTGTGCAATCACACCTCAAAGAAAGCCTATACCTTCGCCATTCACATGAAGAGTCACTCGAATGATGACATGATGGTGTGTCCTCTGTGCAGTTACAGCACTCAAAGAAGAACTTGCTTACAGACTCATATTAATCGAGTGCACTACCATAAGTTCTACTATACCTGTGGGACATGTGGAAAAGGTTTTAATGACTCTGTTATTTTTAAGGAGCATAACAACGAGCATTTGGGGATTAAGCCTTTTCTATGCGTGGTGTGTGGAAAAGCCTTCTGTTATTCGAGGTGAGTACTAACTAATTAAGGTTATTTATTTTTATTTACGTTATTTAATGTCAAAGCCTCCATAGATAAGGCAACTGCTAAGGTAAAATAATTGTGGAAGTATTCTTCATTTTCGAGCTCAATCTGTTAGGTCTTAAGTCATATAATAAAAGCTAGTGAAATAATAAATTCAAAATTGTATTTAAGCAGTAGAGTAAAAATTTAATTTTTAATAAATATTGTGTTGTTTTAGATACATGAACATTCACCAGGTAAGACACCATACAGTCTACATCGAGGGTACGCTTCACAAAACCCAGTGCAGCATTTGCTTAAAAGTATTCTCCAAAGTAGAGACTCTCTTGAAGCATATAACTTCCAAGCACAAACACGGAGAAGATAAACACGAAAAGCGACATCTTTGTGACCTTTGTGGAAAAGGATTTGGATCCAGTGACAAACTGAAGATCCACTATCGGATCCACACTGGAGAAAAACCGTTCCACTGTAGATTTTGCGAAAAATGCTTCACAAAAAAGGATTATCTTATTATGCACGAGAGAGTGCATACTGGAGAGAAGCCGTATCCTTGCGAGTATTGTGGAAAATGCTTTAACCAAGCATGTTCCCTCAGGATTCACGTTAGAGGACATACAGGGGAACGTCCTTACATATGCCAGTTTTGTAGTGGGGGCTACATTTCGCGAGGGTCTTTGAATTTGCACATGAAAACTTGTTCTGGCATGAAGATTGAGTAATAGGCTATAAAGAATGGAAAAAACTGCCAATATTTAAAAAAAAAAGATTTTTAATTGAAGTCACAAAGTAACACACATCATTTTTTCTTTAAATATTTGGCTGCCCATTCCTGGATTCTTTTACGAGCAGATTCAAATTTCAATTTGGACCAGATAGTGGTTGACTTTATGACGTTTTATGGTAACTCCCGCTAGAGAAAAAGTCATAAAGTATTAAAGTTTAAAAATACACATGGTGTTTAGAAGTGTTATTAGTTAGTAGTATTATTAGTGTTTGTAAAGTTTTTGCTTATATAAAGGTAATTAAATGTTTATGACTTATTGTTGTTATTTTTAAAAAAAAATTAAGTAATCGGTTTTTTGCCTAGTTGTAGATGGCAAACTTAGGCCCAACTTAATCTGACTTTAACTGGGAATAATTCATATATATCATAGACATAGATCAATCTATGATGATCTATGTCAAGTTAAAAAAAACGTGGGCCACAAATCTATGTTTTATTTGACAACAACGTTTTTTGTAAGGGCAAGTTTCCAGGTTCTATTAAGCTGGGTTTAGTCTAGACATCTACCAGTGGGCCGTTTGACGTGGAGGTCGAAATATGACATAGTCCTGTTAGAAACAGACCACGTAGCCTGTGTACAATATGTATAAAGTATAAAAAATTTAAGTATTATATTTTTTTGTTTTTGAATTCATAAAAAACTAAGTAGCGGCGAACTTGGAAACTGCACCAAATGTCAAAAACAGTGTTACACCGCCTAAAGGTAATGTCTCATGCATCCGTCATCGGACGGTACGACGATCCGAAATTGCTTCTATTGGTGGAAATATTACGGCGCCAAGTTTCACTCGAATGTTTTTGAGAAAATTATCCGACCTCTGGTACAGCCAAAATAATTTTAACTTTGTTCAATATCATGTTTTCTACCGGACTTTTAAGTTTTTTAGGACTTATTACCAGTACTAACTTTTCTTTGCTTATGACGATCAATACTATAAATATATATTAACTTCAAATACGTCAGAGTCCGGTAGAAAACAGAAAACTCATGATACGGAAGAAAGGTAAAATAATTTTAACTTTGTCCTACGTCGAATAATTTCTAAAAATATTCGGGTGAAATTTGGCGCTATTATATTTCAACCAATAAGAGCAATTTCGGATGGTCGTACAACGGATGCATGAGAACTCACCGTTTTTTGCAAATATTCACGAATTGTGTCCTTCTAACACTCAAAAAACTAATTTTATACACGCGACATTTTTTAATATGTAATTCTAAAATTAACGAAATTGCCTGTTTTCTCGCCCTCTAAAGGTGCTATAAACGAGCTTTTTATTGTTGTGCAATATTTATAGCAAAAACTTTACAAACAAGTGATATAAAATGGTTAGGAAATAATTAAATATAAATCCGTACTGTAAAATTTTTACTATACATTTCAGATTTTATAAATCAATCTGAATTGTATAATTTAATGAACTATAATTATTATTAAAGGTCTATATATATAGAAAATAGTATAATAATTGCAATTAGGTGATAGATAGCAGGACTAGAGTAAGAAACACTATAAATTTATACTGCCAAAGTTTTTCTTTGGAAAAGATACTTCTGCAATATTTGAAAATAATTTAAACCTAAACGGTATTATTTGCACTCTGGCGTCTTTTAATCCCTCCCGAGATTAGTTCTGTTAAAGCAACCGAAGACTGACAAGTATTTTTAATTCTATGAAACCACTAGAGGGAACACATAATCATTTTTGTTTGGTGGCAATGTTATTAGCTTTTATTCATAACAATATTTGTGTTTTCACAAATTAGCTCTATTTTATTTTGTTCTTTATTTCTAGTATACAGGGTGGCCCTTTAGTGTGGCAAAGTACAATACCTCCGTTACTATTTCAAATACATTAAAAATATTAATACAAAAGTTGAAGGGCAGTAAGTGACTTATAACGTAAAATTATTTTTAACTCTATAGGGTGGCTCAAAAAAGCGGAACAAGAAAAAATGTACTTTTTTCAAATGGAACACCCTGTATATTTTTTCATTTTTAAATTCTACATAGAATTATAATTATTTTTTATTAAATACATTATTAGTCTATACTTTATAGTTTCCGAGATATTGACTCTTGAAAAGTGACATTTTTGAACTTTGACAGCTTCTAACTTTCTAACAGTACGTCTTAGAGCAAAACGGCTTACATGTCCCTATCTTCAATTTTTATTATCTTCCCAAAAAAATCAACTTCCAATTAAACCGGAACAACTATATTTCCTGCTTTCGAGTAACATCCGGTTTAACCGGAAGTTGATTTTTTTGGGAAGATAATAAAAATTAAAGATAGGGACATGTAAGCCGTTTTGCTCTAAGACGTACTGTTAGAAAGCTAGAAGCTGTCAAAGTTCAAAAATGTCACTTTTCAAGAGTCAATATCTCGGAAACTATAAAGTATAGACTAATAATGTATTTAATAAAAAATAATTATAATTTAATGTAGAATTTAAAAATGAAAAAATATACAGGGTGTTCCATTTGAAAAAAGTACATTTTTCCTTGTTCCGTTTTTTTGAGCCACCCTATAGAGTTAAAAATAATTTTACGTTATAAGTCACTTACTGCCCTTCAACTTTTGTATTAATATTTTTAATGTATTTGAAATAGTAACGGAGCTACCCTGTATTCATAAAAAAAGCGTAAGTACACGAATTAGAATGAGAGGAAACCTTAACCATATTTGCGTAAAACCGGCTTATCGCATGTTAAAGGTTATTAAAAATACAAAGGATTGGCGTTGGGCGTTAGTTCAATAGAATAACAAAACATAATTTTTTTATTTTATAATATATCTTAACAGTTGTATAAAAATTACAATAGAAACAAAAAACGTTTAACAAGAATAAAGAAAACCTAATATTTGGTCATATATCCCTGTTTTTCTATTACTTGAGCCAGTCTATTCGGAATTGACTGAGTTATATTTGTTACAATATTTGGAACAAGCTCTTCCCAGCACGCATGCATGTGTTATTTACATTAATATTCTGAATTTGGTGGCCTAAAATTTCGATTAAGTATATATTTTTTTTGCTATTATACCCCAAACATTTTCAATTGGATTGATATCGGGACTATGATAAGCGACCCACACACACTTCTACATGGGTTTGAGACCAGTGGGTTACAGCATTGGCAGTGTGGACTGGACAATTATCTTTAATATGTTTTCTTAAATGTTAATGTAATTTTCGGCATTAAATCTTTTCGTTTATTCGCCAGCAAATACCAGGTCCATGAACCCATGGACCCCATACATTTACAGAGAAATGCCCATGTCTAGAAGTGAGAGGGTTAGTATATGGTTCTTCAAACCTGGTATTGTTTGGACGACACACACGAATTTGTCCGTTATAAGTCGACTGGAACGTATTTTTATCAGTAAAAATGACCCTGTTCCAAAATTGAGAATTGCGGTATATACAATTTAAAGCAAAAATAATCCTTGATTGTTGCTGTTCTTCGGTAAGAAACATTTTTTTCGCAGCTGGGCGACATTTTAGTTCAGATTCCTTGACTCTTCTGCTGGCGGTAGGTTGAGAGGCAGGAAATGCTGTATCGATAACATCATCCCTTGCAGTTGAAAATTGATTATTTCTTAAATATCCCAAAAAAGCAGCATCCTGTTCAGGGTTGAAACGTTTGGGACGGCCTGAACCCATTTTCCTCTTTAGGGATTCTTCTTGTTCCCAGCGTTGCTTAATTTTCAATACAGTTTTTTTTATTTCTATTATACAACTGTGCTACAGCACGGATTGTCCATCCTTCTTCCATTTTTGATACAATTTGAGCCTTTTTAACTTCAGACAACTGACGAGGCATTTTTATGTTCTTCTGTCAAAGTTTATCAAACGTTACCACCATGCAGTTTCAAAATTAATTACACCGACGCCAATGCTTTGCATTTTTGATAATCTATGACGTGTGATAACCTCCAATAAACAATCATTTAGATAAGCCGGTTTTACGCAAATATGACAAAACTTATTCTAATTCTTATACGCTTTTTTTATGAATACAACTGTACTTTGTTTATGTCGCTTGTTTTTATACAAGGTAACATTCCATGTATTTCCTCTTGTGGTTTTCTTTGCTCGGTGTTTTCAAAGTACAAGTCAAGTGAACCGAACAAACCCGAACAAACCCAATTTTTGCCCTCCGCTGTCACCGAATTTCTCGGAAACCGCACCTACGATTTACTTTACAAATATTGGAAGACCTATCCTTAAACTGTGTTTCTCATGTTGCAGATTTTTCTATTACTTGTGTTAGTATAAATATGCCAACTTTAAATATTATTTTTCTTTTAAGGAAAGGCTTAAATTAAAAATCTATTACAGGACAAACAACGTTTAATCCTTTAATTATCCAGTTATACCAAATTTGCCCCAGTTTAGTCAAATTTTACTTGTGATATTTGGTGACAGCTGAACGTCTGCAGGTATTTTTGAAATATTTATCTTGGCAATCGTTAATACCTAGTATAGAAGTCAAACATACAAAAATTACTTATTATTTCTGAATAAACAAATATATCTTGAAATAAATTCGATAGGTTTAGAGGGTTCCGAGTAAATTGTATAAATGCATAATATCGCGAATAAAAGCGATGATCTTAATCCGTGAGGTATTGTACGGAGTGCAAAAAATATATTATATATTCAAATGTACCAATGCGGTGATTGTTTATTTGTTTGCGTCGGTTATGTTGTAACCTGTGAGGTCCAATCTCACGAACAAAGATAGTTTATACGGTAAGATTTAAAAAGGGGGCTTATTGAAACTGAAGCTTCGTGCTAGATAACTGAATAGACTTGTCATGGGCTTCAAAAGAGGCAAAACCCTAGAATTATGATTACTTTTTGTAATTTATTTTTAAAACATTACCTAGTTCAGTGCAGTGCAGTCCATGCAGCCTCGCAGGCAAGCCCATACCGAGCAAATCAATGCATCATATGGCTGCCTCGCGAAGCTGCTTGTCCGGTCTAGACTATTTGTGTAAAAAATATAACTTCATTACAACTATACCCATTGATTCTAGGGATGGTAAATACATCGAGGACGCATCGAAGGCTTCCTTGGTCTAAGTATGCTTTTGTATAGGCCAATGAACCCTTCAAGGCAGTCTTAGACGACTGCAGACCGACCTAGGCGTCAAATCAGTAAATTTCGTTATAAAATATACATTTTTAAATTATATGTTTTATCATAGTATACCCTATTGTATCTATTTTGTTTCTATATCTTTGTGTTTTGTTTTTTTAATTTATGTCTATTTTATTAAGAGTTGGCTGATTAAAATATAGAAATTATAAAGCTTCTTTGCAGTTATTTATATAAACAAACCCGAACATATAAAATTTATTCATTTACGAAACATAATCAAAATGAGAAAAAATCGGTTTTCCAAACTTATTATATAGGTAACCCATTGTTTTTCTTATTTGTAGTATATTATTATCATCAATAAATCCCATTACAAGTTATTTGTTTTTAGAGCTGTCAACAATGTAACTCCAGAAACAACGATCTCCGGAATATCTTGGCAATGTTGTCATTGTAATCAAAAATTCGCTAACCTCAGCAAACTAAAAGCACACATGGAATCCGATTGCCCAATAAAAAATAACCCACAAAAACGGAAACTTAGATCCAACCCAAAATCGAACTCACTGGCATCAGCGAAATCCCTCTTAAGCAAACTACCCAACATCAGAGCGAAAATCATCAAGATAAAAAACGACACGAAAACAACCAAAAAAAACCGAACAATTAGACAAAAAGGAAGTAGGTCTAAATTTGCAAGCAACTCGGAGAAAAGATGCTTTTGGCCGTGTACGCAATGCCCTCAGATATTTTCGTCTGAAGTCAGACTTGGTGAACACCTCGTAAAGTGCACTAGAAATATCGCACAGGTGTTTATTAAACCGAAAAAGAAAAAACCAGACTCTAAAGGTCCCTCTCCATTTGATCCGTACCATTTTGACAGGTTTAAGAACGTCTATATATGCAACCGTTGTCTTAAGGAGTATAACGTAAAATCTTCTATAGAAGAGCATGTAAAGGTAGATCATCCCGGGTTTAAATGCAGTAATTGTTCTATTGCTTTTGAATCCATCGTTGACGTGGGATATCACAGCGCCATTCACAGCGACACCAAAGAAATGACGTGTCCTCGCTGTGATTTTAAAAGTGCAGTCAAGTCGAAGATGGCTTTCCACATTCACACCGTGCACGTGACTAGCTCGGATTTAATAGATGTCCAAGATGTCTGCTTTACTTGCGTAGTATGTGGCAAAACGTTCTACAATCGCAGGAAGCTTTGGCACCATCAAAAGAACTATCACAAAGCGACCGTTGAAATTCTACCGTCTATGGGTGCCCGTTTGGACGGACCTGTTACAAAGGCGGCGTCTTCCGCGCCCAAGGTTTACCTTTGTGATACTTGTGGTAAAAACTTCAACTCCAAGTACCGTTTGGAACGTCATCAGCGAGCAATGCACCAGGGCTTAAAGCCGTATATATGTCGATTCTGTGGTAGAGCTTTCACTGGGAAAGATACGATGCAGAAGCATGAACGTATTCATACAGGAGAGAAACCTTACTCGTGCGAGTATTGTGGAAAGTGCTTCAGGCAACCAGGACCGTTCTCTGTACATTTGAGAATTCATACTGGCGAGAGGCCGTATGTTTGTAAATTTTGCAAAAAAGGATTCATTACGAATCAGAGTAGAAAATCTCATTCTAACAATTGTGTGGGGAAAGATATTGATTATAATTATTTAAATATGCTTAATTATTAAAATAGGTATTAATAGTGTGTGTGTGTGTAATATTATCGTAATATTAGATGAGCCAAATCATTCTGTTCTTTGTCATTTCTTATGGTACAGGGTCTTCCAACGAGGACTGAACAGGGGCTCATTTTTGAGCTTCCTTGTATTTAAAGAAAAATCCAAAATAGCCAATCGATGTACTTTTTTCTGCAAAATTCAAAAATGAAACCAAAAATTTATTTGAACCAGAAACAAAAGAGTTACGATATGGATAAGGTGTTTTTTAAATGGAACATAGCTTTTTTTATACGATTTTTGAAACGAGTGATTTTTTTTTTGTCCGTTCTGATTAAAATATTTAATATTGTGACAGCTATTTTTATTAAATTTTAATGTTTTATCCAGTATAATTTAACTTTAACCTGTTTGAAACATACACTAGGTAATAAAGGTATAATCACCTTTGAATCCTTCAAAGTCATTTCGGCAATATTATAGTAAATTTGTCAAATTTTTTGACTTTGAAGGATTCAAAGGTGATTATACCTTTATTACCTAGTGTATGTTTCAAACAGGTTAAAGTTAAATTATACTGGATAAAACATTAAAATTTAATAAAAATAGCTGTCACAATATTAAATATTTTAATCAGAACGGACAAAAAAAAAATCACTCGTTCCAAAAATCGTATAAAAAAAGCTATGTTCCATTTAAAAAACACCTTATCCATAGCGTAACTCTTTTGTTTCTGGTTCAAATAAAATTTTGGTTTCATTTTTGAATTTTGCAGAAAAAAGTACATCGATTGGCTATTTTGGATTTTTCTTTAAATACAAGGAAGCTCAAAAATGAGCCCCTGTTCAGTCCTCGTTGGAAGACCCTGTACATATTTAACGTTTTTATATAAAACCTCATTTTTGAAGTTATTAAGGCATATTGTGTAGGTAAGTTTACAGATTTTTGGACGTTGAAAGTGTCAGTCTATCAGCTGTAGGTTTAATTGGCGTTATATATACAGGGTTGCCCAGAAGTCCGGAATAAAATTAATATAGCCTTAAGCTGTAACTTTTGGGAAAAACGCTCGGACACGTTTAGTTTTATATATGCTCACAGATTGACGTTATTCGTATGTTTTTTTATAGCCATTTGTTAAAGATATGACCACATCGATCTTTTTTTTTAAATGGAAACGTGCAGCTTGTGATACATTATTTGAAAGCTAATATTTCGTACAGTATGCTCATAAAAGCTGAAAATGCTGTTAAAAGTTTATTTTTAAATCTCTATTTTAATAAGCGAAAATGATAAAGCGTTGATGGTTTTTTTTGCCTTTCTAAAGAAATCTTTATTGTTTCACGTTCTGACATTTTGTGACTATTTTGTCAAAAAAATAAAAATATAACGAAGCAAAACAAAACACAACAAAAAAGTGGTTTAACGTGGCAAATGCTGGAAATGTCCTCCACTCTTTACTTGTCATGCTCCGATGGTAAAATCCGTCGACGGAATTCCAAATGGTGTTTTGTTTTGCTTCGTTACATTTTAATTTTTATTGACAAAATAAATAACAAATAAACCATAACTATCGTTAAGTCACAAAATGTCAGAACGTGAAACAATGAAGATTTCTTACCTTGAAAGGTAAAAAAAACATCAATGATTTATCATTTCCGCTTATTTAAATAGAGATTTTTAAAAACTCTTAACAGTCGCCATTTTGAAATAGCTTGTCAGAATCGCGCCAAAATGTATGGACATACTGTACGAGATATTACCTTTCAAATGATGTACAACAAGCTGTATGTTTCCATTTAAAAAAGATCGATGTCGTCATATATTTGACAATCTATAAAAAAACAAACGAATAAAGTCAAAATGTGAGCATAATATAAAACTAAATTGACGTGTCCGAGCGCTTCCCCAAAAGTTACATGTTAGGGCTATATTAATTTTATTCCGGACCTCTGGGCAACCCTGTATTATACAGGGTGTTCCTAAATTAATGGTACATCCGAGACTAGGCGATTCTTTGGCTTATTTCATAAATAAAATGTTATATAACCATGGGACCCTCGGATTTCACCAACTTACTAAATTTCTTATACAGCTGAGATTGGTCAGTGTTTTTTCTTTTCTGGAATTGTTCGGCCAACCCCTTTTTATTTCTATCTCTTTTTAATCGTATGAAATAATACAAGATAGACATACTTTGTGTGCAGTACAATTATACTAATTAAATTTTGCCATTAGAAATTTATATTTTATGAGTTGCTGCGGTATTTGACAAGTATGACAGAACTAATATGTCACGGCGTTAAAAGTTTATGTGAATTCAACTATACAGGGTGTTAACATTTTAATTAAAAAAATATTTTTTCATTGCCACTTTCAAACCACTCTAGATATTTTTATGAAATTTGGTACACGTCTTTTGAGCATCGAAAGGCATTTTTTTGGTGTAAAATAATTTTTTTTAATTTTAGCAGTGGCGTTCGTGCGGGGCTTGCGTTTAATTCTTTTGAAGAAAAAAATGGTGCGCCACTGCTTTTTCTTTAAATAAAAATTATTTTTAAAATTCCCGTCTAATTTAGAGCAAATTCGGTCTCTTGACTTATTTTCTTACGGTGCACCGTTTTCGAGTAAAAAATAAAAATCATTTTAATGCACATTCCTGGAAACACATAACCCATTTAATTACCATTAACACCCTCCTGTATTTCGGAAAGGAAGCTTTTTCGGTCCCATGTTTATATAACATTTTATTTATGAAACTAGCGTGTACCCGGCATGAGTTGCAACCCGTTGATATAAATGCAAACCCGATATATCAGTACCCGGCATGCCACTTTCTGAAGTTGCACCCGTGCGAAGCCGGGGCAGGTCGCTAGTTATACATAAAAACCTTCCTCTTGAATCACTCTATCTATTTAAAAAAACCGCTTCAAAATCCGTTGCGTAGTTTTAAAGATTTAAGCACATGAATAAAGAATCGCCTACTTTCGGATGTACCATTAATTTAGGAACACCCTGTATACTTTAATATGTTTTATAATTTTAAGTTTTACTTAATTCTTTCGTTTTTGAAGTGCTTTTTATTACTTTTTCATTATCTCGTCACCTGGTTATTATTGAAATTAAGCGAAAGTAAATATACTAAATTGTTTTTTAAAGAAATTTAAACGCAGATACATTTCATAGGTAAGCCTTGTCGATTTTGAAAATAGTTTCATTTATTCAGAATTTCAAAAAAAACTTTGTCGGCACGCGAAGAAACATTTTAGTGACAATGAAATTAGTATTTTTTCTTAGTTAAGATGTTTAGAAATATTTTTTCTCTCTTTGATTTTCATGTAAATGTAACATGTTATGAGTTTCTTTTAAATTTTTAATGTCCTGTGTATTTCTTTCAATAAAAGAATTAGCTATATGAGTTTTTAAACTTAATATTTTTTAAATAATCCACAATGTGAGAGTGAAAGTACCATCTTCACAATAAAAGGAGTGAAAACAGTTCAACTGTTTAACCAATGACTTTTAAAAAAATTGTTCGTTTTCCTGCTCCATTGACCAATATTTTCATAAGTACAGTCGTATTAAAAAAAAATCGTACAATATTAAAGTGAGACGTGGGATTTGTCATATAAGTACAGTGTGACTAGTAAAGTTCGCATCATATGGGATTTTTTTTATTAATAGCTTTATTCGAAATTTGACTTTGGCATCAAGTTTTGCTTCGATCGAGATGAAAATTAAGCAAAAAAATAGTAGTCACGTGATTCGCATATCTGTCAAATTTTAATTTTTTTCAAAAAATAATTCAAAAGTCGGGTTATTTCTAAAAATATCGAAAAAAGTTTTTTTAAATGCAGTTTCTAGCCCACATGCAAAATTTCAGCTGCATAAGATAATTTTAATTTTTTACCCATATTTTGTAAATTGCACCACTTTAACCTACATAAAACTTCTTAGTTTTGACAATGCTTTATTTCAGATGCATTTTCTTTAAAGTAGCGCCATATTAAATGTGTATTTTTCTACCAAATCAAAATTGGGCTATTAAAATTTGGTCGCATGTGATGCAAAGTTTATTTGTTTTTGAACCTTCATATAATACGTTTTTGAAAATGTAGTTTGTGTCTGAAAGTAAAAAAAATAAAAAATAAAATAAGGGGTTTTAAATTAAATCGTTGAAAATAGATAAACTTTACGTTAAGTTAAACTTAAATTTATTTTCTACTTAATGAACACTTTACTGATGACACTGTGTTCTTTATTGTCTTAATATTAAGGTGTATTACTTCCAGACACAAACTACGTTTTCAAAAATACTTATTTTATGAAGTTTCCTTATACAGGGTCAAAAACAAATAAACTTTGCATCACATGCGACCAAAATTTAATAGCCCAATTTAGATTTTGTAGAAAAACACTAATTTAATATGGCGCTGCTTTAAAAAAAATGTATCTGAAATAAAGCATTGTCAAAACTAAGAAGTTTAATGTAGGATGCGTTGAATCTCATTTTGCAAAAGTGGTGCAATTTACAAGATACGGGTAAAAAATTAAAATTATCTTATGCGCAGCTGAAATTTTGCATGTGAGCTAGAAACTGCATTTAAAAAAAAATTTTAATAACTTTTTTCGATACTTTCAAAATTAAACCCCACTTTTGAATTATTTTTTGGAAAAAATTAAAATTTCAGATACCTAATGCGAATCACGTGACTACTATTTTTTGCCTAATTTTCATCTCGATTAAAGCAGAACTTGATGCGAAAGTCAAATTTCGAATAAAGCTGTTAATAAAAAAAAAAATCCCATATGATGCGGACTTTCTGGTCACGCTGTATATTATCATGTGTGAGTCGGTAAGTAATTCAAAGAAACACCAACACAATTCATTAAACTACACAAGAACTAGAAATAGTAAATAATAAATAAACCGTAACAACAAAAATGGCGATGAGCGTGTTCTGGAGTGTTTTTAGATGATGTCGCTAAAGAAGGACGGGCCGATAACGAGAAGGTTGTGCGCACGCCCTTCGTTAACGGAGCTGAGCGTAAAAACTTATTTTTTTACCCATAAAACTTTTGTTTGCGCGTTTATAAGCTGTACTGGTCTAAAGGTCATATGTCTGTGGTTTAGGTAAGAACTCTGTATAAATCCAACAAATTAAATTATTTTAGGAAAGACAAAAATGAGCTCAAACATTTTCCATCATCCTACACGTGTTGGCTACAGTAGCACCTCTATAACGGGAACACAAAAAAAAATTTTTTTTTAAATTTTCCACACAATGTGTCTGCTTTGACTCTGGCGGGGTAACTGGGCCGTAAAAAGCCTGGTACCCCAACTGTTTTTACTTTTACATTAAAAGATGATCTGACCAAAAAAACAAATTTTTCTTTTTCTCTTCTTTCTTTACATCTCACCCCAACATTTTCAAATGTTTCTGACTGGGCTCAATAAAACTCAGGATGTTTCAGTAATTTATTAATACTTTTAACAGATATGTTTTTCAAAACTCCCTAATTTTTACTACCCTATCTTTTTTTTTCGCACGACAGTGTGCTTCTACGTTAACCCTCGACTCTTCAGTATGCTGGAGTCTTGATTTTTGATCTTCTGATTTTTCAATTTTACATCTCTTGTATACCATTAAAAGCTCCATTACGGCTCAATCTCACCATTATTTTCTCTTGCTAAAAACATCAGCATTTTAATTTTCACTTTGTTTCCTGATGATGAGTGTTTCTACACTCGAAACATGTCGATGTAATACTAGGTTCGCCTAGTTTTTCGTTTAATAAAGATTGTGGAGAAAGACTTCGTGCTTTTCTTTTTTTGTATTTTAAAAAAAGAAAAACTAGATCCGGTAAGGTAACACCAGATCAATTTAAAGAAGGCCTTTTATTTAGACCAAAAGTTAAAAAAACAACTAAGGGCTCTCGACCGAGCTGCCCTATTACAAAACCACACAAGGTATATGTTTGCCAGATCTGTGGTAAGACCTTTAACACAAAATATCGCCTGAATCGTCACCATCGCGCTTTACACCAGGGGATCAAACCCTTTATATGCCGTTTCTGCGATAAAACGTTCACTGGAAAAGATACTATGCAAAAGCATGAGCGAATTCATACAGGAGAGAAACCTTACTCGTGCGAGCACTGTGGAAAGTGTTTCAGGCAATCGGGAGTATTCTCGGTACATTTCAGAACCCATACCGGCCAACGGCCGTACGCATGTACAGGGTTATCGGCCACATTTTGACCAATAGGTAACTTTTTTATTTAAAGTTTTTCATATATAGTTTAAATGTAACATTTATAGGTCCTTTTGAGAAGCGCCAGTAAAAGTAGGTTTCGGATATACAGGGTTCCCCATTACGAAATGTCAGAACAATGTTACTTTTTTTAAACGGAACACCCTGTATATTATTGAATTTTTAGATTCTCCAGACAATTCTAAGTATATTTCGTGTATAATATCCTATACCTATCTTCAACAGTTTCCGAGATATTCATAATTGAAAATCGGATTTTCGGACTTAAATTGGGCTATTATTACTGTTTTTATCATATTACCTTGAAATCATATTATGACAGAAACAGAATTAACTTTCATTTTTTCTAAAAGTTTTGACGTTTCGCAATCATAATTCTGTATAAAGATGGGCTATACAGAACAAGAAAAATTTGATATTTTACAGTTTTACATAAAGTGTAATAAAAATAAGCGTTTGGCAAAAGAAAGATACCAAAGAGAATACAGAAACCGTCAAACACCAACTGAAAACACTTTTGTTAATGTATTTAAGCAGTTACAATACTTTAAAACATTGCAGAGGAAGAAGGCTTATCGTGGTGTGGATGAAAATACAGAGCTTAATGTCTTATTATATTTCCAAGGTAAAATTTTAACTTGATATGTTTATTATTCTTAGTTATTATTTATTATTTTTTAGAAAATCCAACACATTCCATTCCCACTGCTGTTAAAACTTTGGATATAAAATACTGGAAAATACAAAATACGCTGAAAAAATATAAATTCAGACCTTTTAAATTCACCAAGGTTCAGTTTTTAAGCGAAGATAATAAGCGGGAAAGACTACAATTTTGCCAAATTATGCTGCGGGAGCTGGAACGAAATCCAAATTTTTTTTATAAAATTGCGTGGACCGATGAATCGAATTTATCAACAAGTGGGATCTTTAACAGAAAAAATTGCCACTATTGGTCCCAAACGAATCCGCATCAAACAAAAATTATAAAGTCGTCTGGTCGAAGATCCATTAACGTTTGGTGTGGTATTACAAATAATATTATTTTGGGGCCTTTACTATATGAAGGGAGCTTAACGGGAGAAAGATACCTTCAATTCCTAAACAACGAAATTGAAGAATATCTGGAAGAGATCCCTTTAGTTCACGTGAACAGGTTGATTTGGCAACATGATGGGGCTCCTCCACATAACGTTCAAAATGTAACGAATTATTTAAACCGTAAATATCCTAGATGGATAGGAAGATATGGAAACATCAAATGGCCCCCAAACAGCCCAGACCTTACTTTAATGGACAGGTTTTTTTGGGGTACGATTAAGGGCAGTCTCTTTGACAATAATCCAACATTTCCAAACATCGAAATCTTGCAGAACGCACTTATAATCTCAATTAATGCTATAAAAAACGATCCACTTATGGTAAGCGATGCAGTGAAGAACTTAGAAAAATGTTACCGACTTTGCGTTCAAGAAAATGGAGGCCATTTTGAGCATTTATTAACGAATTAGTTCATTTCTTTACTTTTCAATTATTTCATTTTAACTTTTTATTCATTGTTTAATTTAATTAAATTGAAATAAATAATAAAAGAAAATCCGATTTTCAATTATGAATATCTCGGAAACTGTTGAAGATAGGTATAGGATATTATACACGAAATATACTTAGAATTGTCTGGAGAATCTAAAAATTCAATAATATACAGGGTGTTCCGTTTAAAAAAAGTAACATTGTTCTGACATTTCGTAATAGGGAACCCTGTATATCCGAAACCTACTTTTACTGGCGCTTCTCAAAAGGACCTATAAATGTTACATTTAAACTATATATGAAAAACTTTAAATAAAAAAGTTACCTATTGGTCAAAATGTGGCCGATAACCCTGTACGTTTTGCAAAAAAGTGTTTATTACGAATCAAAGTAGGAATTATTATTCCAAAAAGTGTGGGGATAAAGACTTTATTTAACACAGACGAAAAGGGGCTAATCAGAGAGCCGTGACTCTTCCCACGATGTTTCTGATTAGATCAATATGGAAATGTTTTGTCAGGAAATCATTTTACGATGACGATGACAGAACTAGTTCCCATATACCCCTGGATGAGGTAAAAATAGTAAACTTTTAGGCCGCATTATTTCTTATCAGTTGTTGGTAGTGGTTTTTCCCCTGTGCCAATCCGTAAATGCTTCTGACGAATCAAGTCTCCATCTCACTGACCAGAGGACTATAAGTAAAAGTCCCCTTCAAATATTTTTTTAAACTGCCATATATTTTGATATTTTCTTTAAGGTAATGTCTATTTCTTTAAGTAAAAGATCAAGTAAATAAGGTCAAAACCAATTTTCAATTGTGAATTAAAAAAGGCTTAATATATTCTCAGTATTATCATCCTTTTATAGTATAAATAGATAGTTTACTGGTGACGGTAAGTATTCAGCTACATCTCACACTATTTTTTTTTATGTCAATGTAGAATTCAACATTTCTAACGTAACATTTTTTTAGGATTAAAAAAGAGGACGAGAAACCTATCTTAAGACGAACTAGATCCAGTAACACAAAGAAAGAATTTAAAGAAGAAAGCGAAGACGAAGTTGATCTCTTATCTAGACTTAAATTCAAGGGAATTCCAAAAGACTTAGAGGACGACGACGAGGTGACGAAGAAAAAGAAGAAGTCACGAGTCTTCGGTGTTAAATCTTGGAGATGCGAACGTTGCCAAGAGGTTTTCTATGATTCGAAAATTTGGCAACGACACAAGCACCAAAGAGATTGTACGTTTGAACCGTTGAAAAGCAAGTGGACTGGCACTTCTAAAAGACCGTACAAGGTACGCGTATACACGTGTAAATATTGCGAGGAAGACTTTAAAACCTTAAAGTTACTGAAGATTCATAGGAAGACTCATAAGCCTGACATAGAGGAGCCTGAAGAGGAACCGCCAACGTACAAATTTGATAATCTCCAAGACCTTTACATATGTAGCGTGTGTTCGGCAGAGTTCCAAGAAGAATCTGAAGCTAAGGAGCATGTAAAAAAACATCAAGAAATAATTACTTGTCACGAATGCAAAGAATCATTTAAAAGTTATTACGATCTGGGAATGCACTCTCCTACGCACGACCCACACCACAAAGTCCACTGTCCATTGTGTTCATATGTATCTTCCACTGCAAATAGCTACAGTTTTAAAGCTCACATAAACTACGTTCACTTAAAAAAGTTTCCATTTCATTGTAAGGATTGCGACAAAGGTTTTAAGCAATACAAGACTTATCGCGAGCATCAGAATGCTCACTCAGGAGAGAAACCATATGTGTGTATAGTCTGCCAAAAGGGGTTTACTCACCAGAAGTACTTGCAAGTTCACCAAGTAAGAAATCATCAGGTAAGTTAGTAAAATTGGAAGGTACTTCACCTTTGCCTACCTTACGCTTATTTTTTTTATCCATACCATTGAATATCAAACTATAAGAAGGCCATATGAGCCGATTTCCTAAATCTGCTACGTTTAATTCATAGATGGCACAATGAGTTCACCAACAAGAAAGCGACTAGCCTTTTCACTGCTAAATTAAAACATTGTTGCCCCCTGTCTGTTTGACTTGCTGCATGAGTTTTTAAATTTATTTTTATAGGTTATCGTAAAACTTGATTTCACATAAGTACCTACACCTATCCTAGATTTAAGTAGCTTACATTTATTTTCTTACCTATAGTAGGTATAGTCTAGACTTAAAAATGTCCCTATTTTTAATAGCTTTGTAGAATTATAATATTTTCAACCTTTTGACGCCCCAACGTTAATTACATGAAAACATATTGACCGCCATGTATTCTATTTCTAGCAGAATTAAATGACGACTCTCACTATTCAATACATACCTAGGCTACAATGTATGGTTGGGTAAAATATGAATGATGTGCGGTTTGTTTGTATAACTTGGTTTTTATTTGCAATTATTACTACTTTTCAAAATGGTTAAAATAAGTAAGTTTTACTTTCTTACTTAAGAAACATCCAGTTTGTTTGTATTAGTGTATTACGTATTTTGCTATTTTTCGACGAAATAAAACCTATTTTAGTTATACTTGCTGTCGCTTTTTATCTACTTTTATTTGTTTAACTTTTAACACCTAATGGAACGGTAAAATCATTGTATGAATCGGTCCAATTACCCCGGAGTAATCAGCGTACATATTATTATCAAAAACATACATTCGGCTGGAATTCAGAACCTCCTTTTTTATTGTCTGCTAAAAATGCTTATATCATTAAAAATTCCAATAAAATACGATATGCGGCAACACCACGACATCACATCAGTGAATTTAAGACATCTGTTGCCGAGGCGCTGCATTATAACGACAGATTTAAGGTTAGAGTTACGATCAACTCCACAATGGCGGCCAAACCACCTCCAAGACGTCTAAAACTGGGTTGTCAACTTTTCTCGGACATCCGCCATTCTTACATAGTTTGATATTCAATGTCCACACCTATTCATGCCATGACAAGATTATTCGTATATTATTTTAGGTTGGTACTACTGGCAATAAAATCGAAAACGAATGTCGCACTTGCAACAGATACTTTTACAAACCCGAAGCGCTCAAAGAACACATTGACGTGTGCTACAAAAAAAAGAAAGTTAAAAGTGCTATTCCGGCTAAAGCGTTTCTTTGTGATACGTGCGGCCAGACATTCACCGAGAAAGCCAAGCTGTTGGAACATCTCAGAGTTCACAAGGGCGATCTTCCTTTCGTGTGCACGTGGTGCGGCAAACGGTTTCCCGTTAAGGCTTATCTAAAGACTCACGAGAGGGTTCATACAGGCGAGAAACCATATTCCTGCGAGTTTTGCGGGAAGAGATTTGGACAGCATGCGCCTTTTAGGTAACTATAAACGCAAGGTTTTTTTTAAGGTCTCAATAACTTTATAGTGATTCCCAAACTTTTCTTTTACGAGTAGTTCTATTTTAAAAAGTCCACTTAACAAATATGAAATATTGAATAATTGTTCTTTTAACGATAAAATGTTATAATTTATTTATTTAAAACTACAACTGCAGTAAAAAGAGATGAACTCAATATTTCTTTAGAGGGAACAGAACTGTACCTCCAGACAAATCTAATTTACAATCTAAAGTCACTATAAGCGGCTTCTTTGTACTAAATGTCGCCAAGACTGTGACTGGAACGTCTTTTTGACAACGCACCAAGAGATCAATACTTGAAACCTCCAATGTATAATTTTTTAAAGTACACTAATAAATTAGGCGACTTTTTCAAACGCTATTCTTGAAAAACGTTCGATTTTTAATCATGCAATGTAAAAAATTTAGGGGATAATTCTAGACCGAAAATAAATGCTATCTCTTCCTATAACATTTTTTCGGAAGGTGGTTATTAACGAGTTACAGGGTGTTAAAGTTACATTTTATTTGCAGTTTTTTTTGCTATAATATATAATATATAGGGAAAAACAAAAGTTACTTTTTTACCTCTATATTCTTAACGCCCTGTGGAAAAATTGAGCGGTAAAATGTAGCTTTGTTACGTTTTGTTTTAAAGTGTGACTCTTTTTTGACAGAATGTTTTTTGGTTCACCCTAATATCTGCTTTTTGAGAAAAGATACAGATGTTTAAAAAAAAGTGGTGCAATTTTTTAAATTAAAAAAAAAACTAAAAGTACTATACAAGACTCGATTAGCCGGTTTCGCCAAACTGGTGAGTACACCCGGCGCGGAGACTCAGGGAGACCACGCACTACTAATCAACGTGATAACCAATTTCTAAACTTAACTGCCTTACGTAATCGTAATGTACCGTCTACTGTAATTAGTCGCAGACTTCAAGACGTACGTGGTACCACAATCTCTGCAAAATCCATCCAACGCAGGTTAAATGAAGCGGGATTGAAGTCCAGAAGACCCGTTGCATGTCCCAAATTACTCCCAGCTCACCGTACACAACGGTTACATTTTGCACAAGAACATGAAAACTGGGGACTGGAAGAGTGGTCGCAGATACTCTTTACAGATGAATCGCGGTTTTGTCTGCGCTCACCTGACGGACGTGAACGGGTTTGGAGGAGACCAGGTGAACGATACGCCCAATGTTGCATAACTCCAAGAATACCGTTTGGAGGCGGTAGTGTCATGGTGTGAGCTGGGGTATCACAACATGCTCGTACAGATCTAGTGTTGGTTAAAAATGGTTCTATAACTGCTGATAGATACATCAACCAATGCTTGGCAGAACACGTGGTACCCTACGCGTTCGTTGGGCCAAATTTTATATTAATGTAAGACAATGCAAGGCCCCACGTTGCACGGGTTGTAACGGAATATTTTGATCAGGTTAACATTCAACGACTTCAATGGCCCCCGCATAGCCCAGATTTAAACGCAATTGAGCATGTGTGGAATATGCTAGGTAGACGTGTTCGAAATCGAAATTTAGAAACATTACCAGATCTGTGAGCAGCTCTTCTTGAAGAATGGCAAAACATTCCTCAAGAAGTCATTCAAAACTGCGTTGCAAGCATGCCACGTCGCATGAGAGAAGTTATAACGGCACGAGGTCCCAACACGCTCCATTAAATTTTAGGATTTTCTTTAAGCTAGTCTATAAGATAATGTAACATTATAAATGTGAATAAAATTTAAAAAATTGCACCACTTTTTTTAAACATCTGTTATATTATCTCAAAAACCCGATAATAGGGTGAACCAAAAAACACTCTGTCAAAAAAGGGTCACACTTTAAAACAAAACGTATCAAAGCTACATTTCACGGCTCAATTTTTCCACAGGGCGTTAAGAAAATAGAGGTAAAAAAGTAACTTTTGTTTTCCCCTATATATTGGTCGAGCCATCAGTATTTTTTTAAATCTAAAATTTAGGCTAACTTGTCAAAACATAGGGCTACACTTTGCTCAAAATTTCAATAAAATCGGAAAAGAAATAAAAAAGTTACAGGACTATCAAAATGACTTTAATTTTTCTTGTCCGGAATTTATTGTCGGGGAGTGTATTTTAAAACTGCAAATAAAATTTAACTTTAACACCCTGTAATTCCGTTAATAATTAGGTAATTTTTAGCATTTATTTTTGGTCTAGAATTATTCCCTAAATTTTTTGCTTATTATTTCCGGACACCCTGTATAAGTGTTAGACTAGATATGCCTTTTACTGACTTATAATTTTTAAATGATACTTTTTGTCATCGATTTTGTAAATTTTGGATTAAATTAAGTAATTAAATTAAATCATGTAATTGCGGTTATGACTGTCATCCAAAAAAAAAATGCAAAACGTCGTCTATTGGGCCAAGGCTTATCGAGTGCACTTTTTGAATTAGGAGGTTTCAAATCTCGACTCCCCATTTCCCAACGTATTTCTATGACTTATTTTAGAGTGCACCGACGTACCCATACAGGAGAAAGGCCTTATGTCTGTGATTTTTGCAACAAGGGTTTTACCACTAACCAAGGCCTGAAACTGCACAAAAAGAATTGCCCAGATAATCAAGTTATTAAAATGCAGAACTCGAATCCGTCGAACTCCAATACAGAACCGGCGTTGTTGCCCAAAACGGAACATATTGCACCGAAAGTGGAAAACCAATCGGTTTTTGGATATTTTTAAGTTTATTTGCTAGAATTTTGTGATATTTTCATTTTTGTACATATTTAATAGTTAAGCAGAAAATAAATACGATAGATATACGTACCTAATGGCCTTGAAAAAGTAAATTTTTAACAGATCGATGTAGAGGGAGGAGAAGGGATGGCTTTTTATATGAAGGGTGATTTACGGATATTAGCAGGTCTATCTAAGTCATCTGAAGACATCTCTGCAGACCTCACGCAGTAAAACTATCTGAACCTTTAAAAGAATATTATTTTTTGCTATTATTATATTACATACATACATCAAGGGCTCGTCGAAGACGAAGAAAGTAATTATCAGCTGTGAATGTTGAAATATCACAATATTTGTAATACAGGGTGTTACAAATTCGACATACCACTCATACCAGCATTGGAATCTCGGAAACCATGGGAGTTAGAGAAACGGTTAAATGGGGGCAAAGTTGTGCAATTCGGTGCTGATTATAATGCCGCTTTAAAAGTTTTCAAATTCCGAATATTTCCGATTTTATTCGAAAAAAACCGAAATTTTGCAAAATCGTTTTTATTTTTTCCTGAGCTTATTTGACTAGCTATTTAAAAATAAATGACATTTTGTCATTGCCGCTTTTTCTCCTCTATAAAATGACGTTACTACACTAAAAATCCGCCGTTTCGTCTCCGAGCGGCCATCACCAACTTTACTTTTTTAAATACGGACCTGAATTTTTTTAAACCGATTTTAAAACCCTCCTACCCTCAAAATGTAATGGCGATATTACTTTCTCATAATGATGAATTGTCCTTACTTATTTTTTTAAATTCATATTTTTTTACACTTCTTGTCAGTTCGGTCCTGGCAACGAATCACAATATTAATTAAAAACTTTATTGTATTTAAAACATTCATACATAAGTAATATAATTTATTTTATAAGAATTTTCTAATAATTCTAAATTTACTAATAATAATTATAAATCCTAATTTTGTAAATGTTTAAATAGTCAAAATTCTTTTAGGGGAGGTATTACATGTATTACTCAAATACCTAACATGAACTTTAGACAAACTTTTTCTTGAAACTTATTTGTAAGTTTTAAATGAAATACATTTTTTAATTAATATTGTGATTCGTTGCCAGGACCGGACTGACAAGAAGTGTAAAAAATATGAATTTAAAAAATAAGCAAGAACAATTCATTATTATGAGAAAGTAATATCGCCATTACATTTTCAGGGTAGGAGGGTTGGAAAATCGGTTTTAAAAAACCCAGGTCCGTATTTAAAAAATTAAAGTGGGCGATGGCCGCTCGGAGACGAAACGGCGGATCTTTAGTTTAGTAACGTCATTTTGTAGAGGAGAAAAAGTAGTAATGACGTAGTGTCATTTATTTTTAAATAGCTGGTCAAATGAGATCAGGAAAAAATAAAAACGATTTTGCAAAATTTAGGTTTTTTTTTAATAAAATCGGAAGTATTTGGAATTTGAAAACTTTTAAAGCGGCATTATAATCAGCACCGAATTACACAACTTTGCCCCTATATAACCGTTTCTCTAACCCCTATGGTTTCCGAGATTCCAATGCTGGTATGTCGAATTTGTAACACCCTGTATATTGCTTGTTGTTGTTGTTGACCAGCATTATTCCATATAACCATGCAGAAACAACACATCTTAAAACATAGCTTTATAAAGTTCAGAGTTAATTATAATCCATGCAAACGTTTCAATAAGATAAGTCGGCCACTTTCCTGAATCATCGTGCATAAGTTCGTTTCAATTTTAATTCGTATCATTTCCCAGATAAATATCAGTTATCTGGCATTTCATCCCTATAAATTTAAAGAATATTTAACTTTGTTTTAGGAAAAATGTTGCAAAAAAGAAAACCCTTTTAAATTCTAAACTTCGACGATCTACTCGACCGCGAGTCAAAAAATTAAGACCTCTAAAAGAAAGTGATGATGAATTTGATTTAAAGACACTAAACAATGACAAAAAAACAAATATTGGAGCCAAGACTTGGCGTTGCGGTGCCTGTCAAAAAACGTTTCCCAAAAAGAAGTTTTACCATCAACACAAGTCAACTAACGATTGTCTATTTAAACCGGTTATACCGAAAATTAAAACAGAGAAATCCCCCAAACCACAACGCAAGGAAAATATACGGCATTGCAAGTACTGTAACGAACCTTTTGCCAACCTAAAACTCCTACGGGATCATAAAAAATCCCACAAGGTTGAAGAAATTCGGGAAGAGGACCCATCGTTTAAATTTGATGAGCTGCAGGATCTTTATATCTGCGAGGTATGTTCGGCCGAATTCCAAAAGGAAAACGAGGCAGAAGTTCACCTCAAAAGCCACATAACCGGTCTAAAATGTGAGGTCTGTCAAGCATGGTTCCGAACACCTTTTGAGTTAGGAATGCATTCGATTGTTCACGGTAACAAGTGCATTAAGTGTCCACTTTGCAACTACGTTAACAAAAGTGCCAATCAATACAGCTTCAAGGCACATCTCAACTATATGCACTTAAAACGATTTCCTTTTTACTGTAAAGAATGCGGGAAAGGATTCAAGCAATACAAGACATACAACGAACACCAAAACACCCATACCGGTATCAGGCCTTACGTGTGCATGGTATGCGAAAAGACGTTTACGTTTCAAAAATGTTTAGTGACGCATCAAGTTAGGAGCCATCAAGTTTCCACTAACGGGAACAGAATGGAAAACCAATGCCGCAGATGTCATAGGAACTTTAAAAACCCTGTGTCTATGCAAGAACATATGGACGAGTGTTACAAGAAACGCAAAAGCACGAAGAAGCCTAACTCTTTCCTCTGCGACACTTGCGGACAAGGATTCATCGAAAAGGCGAAACTTCAGAAACATATACGAGTCCACCAGGGTGTCTTACCTTTTGCATGTGAGTGGTGCGGCAAAAAATTTCCTCAAAAGGATTACCTCAAAACTCACGAACGGGTTCACACTGGCGAAAAACCTTACTCCTGCGAGTTTTGTGGAAAACGTTTCGGTTTTCACGCCCCCTTCAGGGTGCACATCCGGACTCATACGGGAGAGAGGCCGTACGTGTGCAATTTTTGCGATAAGGGCTTTACAACTAATCAGGGTTTGAAGCTGCACAAAAAAAATTGTCCTGAAAATCAGTTGAACAAAATGTTGAACTCGGAAGGGAGCGGGTATTTATTTATGAAGTGATTGTAATAAGTGCTATTTTAGTTAAACCTGCGAAAGCTTTCCTGTGCGTTGTTCACAGGAGAATAAACCAACCGAAACTGTGGCTCTTGGAAATTTAGATTTTTCTTTGTAAAGAGCATTAGTTTTATTGCAGTAAAAACATTATAAATATTTTTTGTGCTAGATGTAGAGTCTAGTACTTTGTAGCGATATGATAGGAATTTAAAATGTAAATAAGATCCTACCTTGTTTGGCCAACATTTAGGAACTATAAAGAGTATGTCTAACGTTTGACATAGGTACATAATAGGAGAATGTTTAGGCCATCTTTATTTCAGTGAACAGGGCGCGTGCGAAATATTGTTTTTTGCTACTTAATTGTATAAATAATTAATTATTGTCTTACCTTTTATAGACTTGAAAGTTTTATTATTATTATTATTATTATTATAAATTTGTGTATATTATTTTTGTTTTAGTTTTTTTGCAATGAAGAAAGTTAATTATTAAGGCTCTACAATGGGCAAAATTATAGGATGATTAACACTGTTTCGCTACTGCAGGATTCTGGAAAGCCTATTTGAAATGACTGTTGGGACGAATCATATTTTAGTAAAGGAATGTTTCTATTTCTAAGGTATAGAGCCCTTTTTGCAAAAAAATAAGAAAATATATGAAAAAATGCTCACTGAAAGTACGTATTTTTAGGCATTTTCCAGGGTTAATACCGTCGCGAATAATTTTTTTTTCAAAAAAATCGCTCTATACCTTAGAGCTTCTATGTCTTATGTTTACTATTCCAAAAATTGAGACTTAAATATCGCGTAATAAGCCCGTTATCCTGCAGCGCGCGAAACGTGTTTCAGGTAAATTTTGTTAAAATGTGTTAGAAGTTGCCTATCTATAGCTTTATTTATTTCCTGCCGACGTGATACTAGATAAAATCATGATACACTGAGAAAATGTTACATAGGTTAAATAATTTGGAGATGATTTCGTGCTAATTGTAATTTTTTTTTGTATTGTCTGCCAATAAGAGAATATAGGAGCGTTAATTTTAGATAGGTAGTAAAGGAAGGAGGTGATTCGTTTCGCCTCCACTAAAGGCGTACCTATTAATTTTGGGTAAGCATACATCTTTCGGCTTAGACCGGAACGGTTTATAACGTGACACAGGACCAAAAGTTACAAAGCGCGTTCGCCAGTTTTTCAACAAAATGATGTTTTAACTTTTAAAATTGTGTTTTTAATGTTTGGTAAAGGATAAAAATTAAACGAAATGCAGCCGATTTGTTTGTGTATTGAAATCAAAAATGGGCTATCGGATTTTTAATTTTTTATGTTGCGTTCTTCCTCGAAGTGAGTGAAGTCTCTTGATAGTAAAACAAATATATAAAGTTAAATAGCTGATCGCAACAGACATCGGGACAAAGCAATTGAAACTGGTTATATGTCCCAGTAAACCGGGACGTCTGGAAACTCTATATTAATTGTTAAAAGTTTCATGTGCCTTGGTTCACAGGTGCAATAAAATTAAGCTATTTGTGAACTTTCTTAGTTGGTACGGGAGCGTAAAAAGAAAACGAACTGTTAGGGCGATGACACACACGGCGTTTTTGTAGCGGTTTCTACCGAAGCGGCGGCCGACGCTGCTGCAGCAGTGACAAGACACACGTTATGGGTTCGGCGCGGTTTCTGTCAAGGCGGCGGCCTTGGAAAGACAAACCTAGGTTAATTTTTTAATTAAATAAAATAATTTGCTTTGTGTGTGTTTTGCGTCAATTAACAACACGTGTACCGACTCGGCTGCGCGTTCCATGGTTTAACGACTGAATAGTACATTTGAGGTACTAATCCGGCGTCGGTCATATTTATCTGGCCTTTTTATTGACTCGCAGCGCTGCAATTTTTGGTGTAGCGAGATTCCTGTGTATTGACAAGGCGGCTAAAAAGCTATACTAAACATCAATTTTAGTAATGGGAGTACTCAAGTACAAGAAGTGAAGTGAAGTTCGATTCCCAAAAAAATCGATGGGATTCGAATACCGCTCGGAATCGATTATAATGATAATCAGTAATTCTCTGGAATTGATTTTTTTATTACAAATACCTTTTTCGAGTAGGAGATCTTTATGTGTGGCGACCTTCTTTTAGATTCTTTAAGAAGCCATTTTTAGTATTGAAAATACTAACTGGTCGCGTATATACGGGTCCATTTCATGAAAAATGAACGACATCAGCAAGCGTCACGCTAGAGACCGCGTCGGCTTGGCGGTGTGGGTAGGTCAAGGTTGCACGGGGGGTAAAGAATTTAAAAAAGTGGAAAAAAACTAAACCGTGAATGTCTCTGAAACAAAGCGATATAGCGCGGCGGTGTTGGCGTATTACACAGAAAGTCAGGGGTGAAAATTTCAAAAAAGCAGAAAAAACTGAAAAGTGAATATTTCTGGAACTAAGAATATTAGCGTGGCGGTCTTAAAATATTACAAAGGAAGTCGAGGGTAAAGAAGTAATAAAAAGTGGAAAAAACTAAAAAGTGAATATCTCTGAAACAAAGCAAAATAGCGTGGCGGTCTTGACGTATTACAAATAAAGTCGGGGGCGAAGATTGCAAAAAGCTGAAAAAATTAAAAAATGCATATCTCTGGAACTAAGAACAATAGCGCGGCGATCTTGAAATATTACAAAGGAAGTTGGGGGTAAAGAATTGAAAAAATTGGAAAAAACTAAACAGTGAATGTCGCTGAAACAAAGCGAAATAGCGCGGCGGTCTTGGCGTATTACACAGAAAGTCGGGGGAGAATATTTCAAAAAAAAACCGAAAAAAACTCAAAAGTGAATATACTGTATGTGGTAGGTATTTTCAATATGCCTATGATACTTGCGTAAGATGCAAGATCTGTGGATTTTTTTCAAGAAATGGAAGATGTTTATACGGCATTGACGACCATCTTTTTAATAGTTCTGGCCCCTTGCGAGCTGATAATTACTACTCAATAAAGTAATCGATTCCTAAAAGTACGTAATTTTAAACTATCCGATTCATGAGAATATCCGACTCTGCCCACCACTAATAAATTGGACAGTATGTCATGTAGAGTATAAAAATACATTGCGTTGGTAAGCATGGCTGTTCACAGGGAGGGGGACAGTGTCTATATTTTTTACAGCCAGGTTTTAATAGGAGAAGTTTACCGGTTTTTTGGCTGCCCCCTTCTGAAATGTAGCAGTCAAGTGGTATTATTAGGTTGAATACCCTAAATAAGGCACATATAAATATTATAGTAAATATTTATTAAAAATATGATTTAACAATGACAGTCTATTAGATAGCAGAAATAAATGAAAATTGTCTTTAATTTTTTTCTTGTTTGAGTATTGTGGATTTATTATTTCGAGAAGAAGGCAACTGAAAAAAAAAATTTTAACTGCTCTTCCATTTTTCCTTGCCAAAACCGGTCATCTCTGTATATGAAACAAAATAATTATTAAAGGAAAATAAATAAACTTTAAGTCTTTCTCCATTGGTATATTAAAAAACACAAGTTTCAAGGTTTAATACAGGGTAATTCTCTACATGTTTCGAACGCATCACGAGAATACAATAAGGAGTTTAGAAATATAATAAGGTGAAGTGGGGTAAATGTGACATAGTTTTGAAATAGTTCGCGAACAAAGTGATAGATCTTACACTTTTGATGGAACAAAAAAAAATTAAAAAATACTAAATACCTCAAATATAGTACTGAATTGATTCTAGGATTGACATCTTTTCAGCTTCTTTTTGAAATATGTTAGGATTTTTTTTTAAAACCATGTCAGTATATCACATTTACCCCGAAGTTTGGGGCAAATGTGATAATGCTGTCTAGCTACCTATAAAAAAGGTCCTTGAAATAGAATGGGGCAAATGTATAACAATTGTAGTTTGCTCATTATTTTGCTTTTTACAAAATCAAATTATATCAAGAGGGCAAAAAGTTATCAACTTTATTCAGAACTGACAAGCAAAAACTAAAAAATTAACTTCCTCTGTAGTCAAAACAAATGGTAAAGGGAATGTAAGTAAAAACTTTTGGCCATAAAAATGTGTTTTTTGAAAATTTTACTGCCAAAATTAAATTTTCTGTAGTATATTTCATATCAGCTTCATTTCTTTTTTTGATATATGTTCGCACCATGATGTAGATATCTATAATAACGGGGTAAATGTATTATGTACTTCACAATTGCCCCAAAGTCATATATCACAATTGCCCCAAAAAGCATTTTTTACGGGGCAAATGTGATATAGTAAAAAAAAGTACGACGTCGTGATTGTTTAGTCATTATGATTTGTACACACGCTAGATGACTATAAAGAATAAGTTTTAAAATACTAAAGCAGGCTTAATCTCAGTAAATATTAATTTCACTTAAAAATTGCTAAACACGTGTCAACTGAAATGTTGGGTTATATTATGACGAATCCTTGTGCGGCCGCTTGCAGCTACATTGGTTGGAAATTAGGTTCGCTCTAGTGTTGCGCTTATTGGTATGCAAGGTTAAAGATGTGTACGGTAGATGGCAGCACTACTCATAATTTTGAATGAAATTTATGAGCCATTATCACATTTGCCCCTTTATCACATTTACCCCACTTCACCTTAGGTGCAAACAGTTCTAACGGAGCTACGAGATGATGGAAAAACAAGCAAAGTGCTGGGAAAATCTTTCAACGTAATGCTAAACCTACCGAGAGGCCAGACATTTTTTTTTTAAAACTTTAATTTTTTTTTATAGAAATCCTATTTGCCCCAATTTGTAGCATTGTTGCCTGTGAAATTGCTATAAAGAATGGCTTTTACGTAACGTACTTTTACGTAATTTTTTACTTTGTAAAAATCCTTCTACAATGATTTCGGATTCCATAGTTGTTGATGCTCTGTCCCCGTTTTTGTAGCAGATGTGATCTTTTGCGGTTTAGGTTTTTAACATAGGAACATTTTTATTACTTCTCTAGACGAAAAGTACAATTTAGCAGCTAAATAGTAAGTACAAGACTTTTCGCCGCATGGTCAAATGTTCGCTGACGCTTTCATTATGATGCAGTTATATAGACGGGAATATCCATCGGTTCCCGCCTATTGTCGCATTACTTTTGCAATAACTCCAGAAAAATACCGCAACAAAATACCGCGACTTTGTATTGAATCGACACTGATACTGGAATGTTTTATTCCATTTTCGTAAGTGTGACAATACGGTACCTTCTTTCTTGTTTAAAAAAAAGGTTGCCAAATGTAAAACGATTACTTACCTTGTTCTCTTTTGAGGGGCAGGCAGCACAACGGTTCCTCAAAAATAAAATGCTCTAAAGAATTAAATATAACGGAACGCGACAGAAAAAATAACGCACGAGAGTCAATGACAGTTTCTACATTTTGTTATGTATAAAGTTATCCACTAAATACAATTTAAGTTGGCACCTTTAGTTTCAGGATGGGCCAAGATTTCAAAACTTTTATTACCTACCTTTTAAATCATTATAATAGGTAGAGTTTTTCAGGGAATTCATAATACCTAATATATGTAGGTAATTAGAATCATAACAGATCTTTACTCACAAAACTTTTTGCTATCCCAAATTTTATTTTTTAGATACCTATAAAACTTACAAATTTTCTTTGATTTCATTAATAAAATAAAATAAAATAAAACAAAAAAATATAAAAATCATACTATCCATAGGATTAGGTATATTATTTTGTCTAATTTTAGAAGTACCTACCTATTTTCTATAAAATAAAATTCGTATCCGAAATAAAATCAAGTCAAATGTATCTTCATTTATTTAGAAATAAATCGATGAAAATAACAAATTCTCGGAATTCGATCGCCTCGCTCGCGGTGAAGACTTCTGATTTCAGTGTATATCGGTGTTTACGGAATATTTTCCTACACGGCGTGATATCGCGAATATGTCCAGCTCAGATGAGTCTTTGTCGCAAATAAATTCCTTTCTCAACAAAGTCGGGCCTTAAATATTTAATTTATTTTGTTTTATTTTCTTCCTTTAAAAACATGTTTTGTTCTAATATAAAACGGACATTTTAAAGTTCATAACGCACTATTTGTGCCCGCCATTTTAATCAAAATTTTTTAAATCAGTACATGCAATGTAGGAACTGCTAAAAGACCGCACTTGACACTGGTGTCGGTCACATCACAGATTCCCAAATCCTACTTTTATGAAAAAATATTGTTAGTAAATAGCATTGACATTTACCTTTAGATAAGCAAACAATAATCATGAAAGGGGCAAATTTATGGCCTCGCGCATGTAAACAAAGCTACACAGGAATAGGCATGCGCACTGCAAAATTTTCGTTCAACGAATGGGGAAAATAGACATCTTGTTTGTGTGGCCTAGGCCTAGTAATAAGTTATAATCGATCCTGACAAGTGATTTGTCTTCGAGCCCTGTTTCCTTCTGCCAAACTGAGCCTCACTGATGAGCCGTAAACGGCGAAACGCGTCTGGGGATGAGTTTGGCGGAAGGAAACAGACAAAACTTTTTTGCATTAATATCTGTGGTCCGGCACTTGTACCGGTTTTGAGACCACACTTGCAAAAATTTTCTGTTTTCACAGAATAACCCCTTTACGACTGACCTTTTCTAAGGTACCGTACTGGGACGCAAGATGTCGCACCGGGTTCTATAATTCCCGTCGATAATCGATCCTGACAAGTGATTTGTCTTCGAGCCCTGTTTCAGGGTTGCCATTGCTAGGGAAATTTCCCTAAATCTAGGGAAAAGCTGCAATCAGTAGGGAAAAAGGGAAATTATCTATAATTTTATTTAGGGAATTTTTATACTTCTTTGATTTTGTGATATTTGTAAAAAATATATTAAGCAATCACTTAAAAAATTATTAGAAAACGATTGACCCATGGCAAAAACGCTATCTTTCTTAAGTCCAATTTACTATTAGCAAACCTTACTCTCGAGATATAAACAACGAGAAACTCTGTAAATCCCAGGCCTCCGTTCGCTGGTATTTTAAGGGGAACGCATTTTTCAATTTTCTGCGTTAATTTCAATAATTCAAATAATAGTCATCACCAGTTTATTTTCTATGTATTTATCTTGTATTAAATTATTATTTTTTAATGTTGAAAAAAAATGTATTATTTTTTGAATAAAAAATGTATTATTTTTTGAATAAAAAATGCATTATTTTTTGGATAAAAAATGAAATATAAGTGGCTTGATTTTTATTTGTAGAAAATTTTTTATTAATAAATAGGGATATGGTTTGTTTTCAAGTATCTTTTTTCTTTGTTTTTAAGTTAAAATATCTGGGGAAAATCTGGGGAATTCTTAAGAAATTATCTAGGGACAAAAAAAATTTGAACCTGGCAACACTGCCCTGTTTCCTTCTGCCAAACTGAGCCTCACTGATGAGCCGTAAACGGCGAAACGCGTCCGGGGATGAGTTTGGCGAAGGAAACAGACAAAACTTTTTTGCATTAATATCTGTGGTCCGGCACTTGTACCGGTTTTGAGAGCACACGTGCAAAAATTTTCTGTTTTTACAGAATAACCCCTTAACGACTGACCTTTTCTAAGGTACCGTACTGGGACGCAAGATTAGTTAGATGTGTTAAAATTGATCATTATAAAATAAAATTACATATCAAAAACCATCACTACTTCATTCTTTTACTTCAAGTGCCATTTCCTCTTAGAAGGTTGGCTATCATCATAGCTATTCTCACTTTCGATGCGCTCTAAACAACTCAACGGAACTTCAGTTGTATCTACCTTTTTCTTAGGCTATTTAACCAGGAAATGCGTCTTCTTCCTCTACTTCTTTTTCCCTGTATCTATCCCTGCATAATATTCTGCCACAATACATATTTCTCTCCCCTCACCACGTGGCCCAGATATTGCAGCTTCCTTATTTTAATTGTGTTCAATCACTACTTCATACTTCCTGAAAATACGAAATAACCGGTATTTTATCCCTATTTGTTTGTCAACGATTGAGTTCCTTTTAGTTACTTTTAAACAGCAAAGCAAAGCCAACGGCTAAGTTGAGGAGAGTTCCTTTCAAAAATTTAATTTAACTTAGCACAGCAAAGATTCCCTTCCTTCCCCCTTGCCGCGGTTAAGTATGCCCCTCTACATTTTGTTCGCAAAGCGTTCCTTGTTCCTTTAACAACTTTGCTTTGCTGTTTAAAAGAAGCAAATAAAAGTACCTATTGTATCCAAGTCACTAAAGGTAAACAAAATTTACTAAACTACACAAAAACTAAAAATCCATAAATATCAAACACCTACAACTGCGCATGCCCATACCTGTAGGGCAAGGGATGTGTCTGGCAAGCTGTCCTTAGAGACGCATTTTTCACCCTTCAAAGATTAACTTTTATTTGCGCACAAGATAAGCTATACGGATCTAAAGGTAAATATCTATGGTAAATCCTGCCAATATTAATGGCTGATGGAAATTATTTTCAAGTTCGTGAGATGACTACTGGGGTACGTAATAGACATGATCAAATAGAAAATTTGGTTTTTCTAAAGAAAATAACATAAAGATGTGGCCCAATTAAGAGATACTGGAAACATTTAATTTTACCTCTTATTTGGGCAACATAAAAAACTTAATTTTCTTTTTAATCATGTAGCCGAACGCCTGCCACTATTTTTGAAATGTTTATCTATGCATTTGTTAATAGCGCTAGTGGAAAATGCAACAACGATGGGAAAAACTAACCCTCCGTTCCTTGAATGTGTATCCTTCAGCCCTCCTATCTGTCCGTTTAGGTCATAACTTAAAAACGTTCAGATTTAATCAGCTATAGTCTGGTCAATTCCAAGAGGCCAGCATCTTTGACCTTTTGGAATTGACCAGACTTTAATAATTAGTAGCAAACGCAAAATTGTTTTTTTTTTCATCTCAAGAAAACACCTTTTCTCACTGTTGTTATTTGATTTTCAAATAAATTTGTTTTCTCCGGTTCGACAGAGTTTGTTCGTTTATGCTGTATAAACCTGCAGATTTGGGATCAGTTTTTATTCGACTCAACCATAAAAAAAGATATAAAAAAATATGTGCCGTGGGCACCGTTTAGAAAGGCTCTCCTTTATATTTGTAACAAAAATAAAGCCCTCGGTAGAAGAATTGAATCACATAAACGAACATTCTCTTTATATTTATCACTTTCTCTAACAAAAAAAATATTTTAGGAAAAAGCCTCCAATAAAAATAAAACTTCGCACTAATCCCCGACGAGCCAGCACGAAAAAGTTGGATGAATTTCTTGATATCGTTAAACATTCTGTTAGCGACGACGATGAAAATTCTGTCTCTAAAGAAGAACAGCCAAGCCCTAGCAAAATATCTTCTCGTAGCAAAACGAAAAGCAAAACGCATTACGAATGCAAGAAGTGCACAAAAATCTTTACCACCAAGATCCAACTTGATAGGCATAAGAAAAAAGATGACTGTGAGTTTGCTATAACACTGCCAATAAAGGAAACTCCTGCCAAAAAGAAACAAACAGACTGCAAAATTCTTAAACACCATAAGATTAAATCCGAATATAAGGTTATCGTTACCACGACAGAAGATGGAGAGAAGGTATACCACTGCAAGAAATGCCCGTTGAAGTTTAACATGCTCAAAGACCTTAAACAACATAGAAAAGAACATGTTCCAAAGGAATTTATTGAAAATCATACTTTTTATTTTGATGACGCCCAAGAACTCTATATTTGCAATACATGCTCGGCAGAATTTAAAGACAAAGAGGAGGTGGAACGGCATACGAAAGCTCACGGAGAAAATTTTGGGTGTTCGTTGTGCGAAGAGAAATTTCAAACTTTGTTTCAGCTTGGAAGTCATTTAAAGGTCAGTATGTTTAATTTTCTATAATTCTCATGGAAATTTGAACCAAGACATCGGTTTGGATTGGCTGAATTGTCCCAATTAGGGCTGGGCAAAAATTCGATATATCGATATTTTTATCGATATATCGATAAACGATATTTAAAAAATAAAATATCGATTTATCGATAATTATTGATATTATCGATCTTATCGATATATTGACTATATCGATATTCGATTGGAATTTCAATATCGTCCTTATAACACATTTAAGGACCAATATTTAATTCAATATTTTTTCTGTATGTTTTTATAATTAGAGTCTCCCCTTGAAATGAGGGTACGGAGTTTTATAGGGCACATAAGAAAATATTGATATACAGTGTCACCAGTAAAGTCCGCATCATATGGGATTTTTTTTTATTAATAGCTTTATTCAAAATTTGACTTTGGCATAAAGTTCTTTTTCGATCGAGATGAAAATTAAGCAAAAAAAAGTAGTCACGTGATTCGCATTATCTGTCAAATTTTAATTTTTTCCAATAAATAATTCAAAAGTGGGGTTATTTCTGAAAATATCGAAAAAAATTATTAGACAAAGTTCTTTAAAATGCAGATTCTAGCCCACATGCTAAATTTCAGCTGCATAAGATAATTTTGATTTTTACCCATATTTTGTAAATTGTACCACTTTTGCAAAATAAAACTCAACGCAACCTACATAAAACTTCTTAGTTTTGACAATGCTTTATTTCAGATACATTTTCTTTAAAGTAGCGCCATATTAAATGTGTGTTTTTCTACAAAATCAAAATTAAGCTAATAAAATTTGGTCGCAATGTGATGCAAAGTTTATTTGTTTTTGACCCTGTATAAGATAACTTCATAAAATAAGTATTTTTAAAAGCGTAGTTTGTGTCTGAAAGTAATACACCTTAATATTAAAACAAAAAAGAACACAGTGTCTTCAGTAAAGTGTTTTTAGGTGGAAAATAAATTTTAGTTTAACAACGTAAAGTTTATCTATTTTCAACGATTTAATTTAAAACCCCTATATTATAATTTATTATTTAGCTAGGCCATAATAACGTTTTGTAAAAAAACACACATTTAATATGGCGCTACTTTAAAGAAAATGTATTTGAAATAAAGCCTTGTCAAAACTGAGAAGTTTTATGTAGGTTGCGTTGAGTCTTATTTTGCAAAAGTGGTGCAATTTGCAAAATATAGGTAAATAATCAAAATTATCTTATGCAGCTGAAATGTTGCATGTGGGCTAGAAACTGCATTTAGAAGCCCTTTTTCTAATCACTTTTTTCGATTTTTCCAGAAATAACACATTTGAATTATTTTTTGGAAAAAACTAAAATTTGACAGATAATGCGAATCACTTGACTACTATTTTTTTTGCTTAATTTTTCATCTCGATCGAAGCAGAACTTGATGCCAAAGTCAAATTTTGAATAAAGCTATTAATAAAAAAAAATCCCATATGATGCGGACTTTACTGGTGACACTGTATTTATAATTAAATATTTTTATGTTTTATCGAAAATATATATTATCGATATATCAAATAACGATATTTAAAAAATAAAATATCGATATATCGATATTTATCCATATTTATCGATATATCGACTATATCGATATTTTTTGTAATATCGATATTCGATATTGGAATTTCAATATCGCCCAGCCCTAGTCCCAATTATGATTTGTGTAGTCAGTTCAAGAATTATTAAAGTAATATTTCGTTTTGCTTTTTAGATTACTCACAGCGATGATGACCAATTTAGTTGTCCTCTATGCCCCGACCTCAAATTCCCAAAACCCTCACTGTTTATGAAGCACATCGACATGAAGCATCAAAAACGATACATGTACACTTGCAAAGAGTGTGGGAAAGGATTCCACAGCAAAACTCTATGCAGAGAGCACGGCAACGTCCATCTTGGAGTCAAACCGTTCGCCTGCATAGTATGTGGCACAAGTTTTACTTACTCCAAATCCGTCACCACTCATCAGTTAAAAGCCCACAGAGTGGAGATTTTAGGTAAAAACCACGCCACCGAATGTTCGTTTTGTAGAAACAGGTTCGTATCCATAGCGTCCTTGGACCGCCATATTCGGCAAGTGCACTCGACTCCGAAAGCTCCGAAAGAAAAGATCCATCTATGCGATATCTGCGGAATGGGTTTCGCTAAGAAAAACAAAATGGTAGTCCATCAAAGGGTACACACAGGTGTAAAGCCTTACCCCTGCCGCCATTGCCCTAAAAGTTTTTCTAAATCAGGAGAACGTAACTGCCACGAAAGAATCCATACGGGAGAACGACCTTACAGTTGCGAATATTGTGGGAAGGCCTTTAGACAAACTGCACCATTTAAAGTTCACATAAGAACTCACACGGGGGAAAGACCGTATGTGTGTGATATTTGCGTTAAGGGTTTTACCACGAACCAAGGGTTAAAGCTTCACAGAAAGAATTGTGGAAATATGGATCTTAAAGCGTTTTAGCCTAGTTTTAAGAACGGGTTTCACGAGGAAAAAACTTCATTAACTTTGTAGCCTTGTATACGGAATAATGTGCATGGATATAAAGATAAACAGGTTTGTTTGGCTTACACCTATCGGCAGAGACAAGGTGGAGTCCGCATCAAATGGGATTTTTTTTATTAATAGCTTTATTCGAAATTTGTTGACTTTGGTATCAAGTTCTGCTTTAATCGAGATGAAAATTAAGCAAAAAAAATAGTAGTCACGTGATTCGCATTATCTGCTAAATTTTAATTTTATCCAAAAAATAATTCAAAAGTGGGGTTATTTCTGAAAATATCGAAAAAGTTATTAGAAAAAGTTTTTTTAAATGCAGTTTCTAGCCCACGTGCAAAATTGCAGCTGCATAAGATCATTTTGATTTTTAACCTATATTTTGTAAATTGCACCACTTTTGCAAAACAAGACTCAACGCAACCTACATAAACCTTCTCAGTTTTCACAAGGACTTTATTTCAGATACATTTTCTTTAAAGTAGCGCCATATTAAATGTGTGTTTTTCTACAAAATCAAAATTGGGCATTAAAATTTGGTCGCATGTGATGCAAAGTTTATTTGTTTTTGACCCTGTATAAGGTAACTTCATAAAATAAGTATTTTTGAAAACGTAGTTTGTGTCTAAAAGTAAAAAAATAAAGTAAAGGGGTTTTAAATTAAATAGTTGAAAATAGATATTTTTTTTTATTTTTTTTTACTTTCAGACACAAACTAAGTTTTCAAAAATACGTATTTTATGAAGTTACCTTATACAGGGTCAAAAACCAATAAACTTTGCATCACATGCGACCAAATTTTAATAGCCCAATTTTGATTTTGTAGAAAAACACACATTTAATATGGCGCTACTAAAGAAAATGTATCTGAGAAGTTTTTATGTGCGTTGAGTCTTATTTTGCAAAAGTGGTGCAATTTACAAAATATGGGTAAAAAATCAAAATTATCTTATGCAGCTGAAATTTTGCATGTGGGCTTGAAACTGCATTAAAAAAAAACTTTTCCAATAACTTTTTTCGATATTTTCAGAAATAACCCCACTTTTGAATTATTTATTGGAAAAAAATAAAATTTGACAGATAATGCGAATCACGTGACTACTATTTTTTCCTTAATTTTCATCTCGATCAAAGCAGAACTTGATGCCAAAGTCAAATTATGAATAAAGCTATTAATAAAAAAAATCCCATATGATGCGGACTTTACTGGTGACACTGTATATTACAAAAGAATATTTATTTTTTCCTTAAAAATTTAACATGTAGTATTATGATTGCCACAAACCAAAAATTGTCAGGTGAAAAAGGTACCTTATTTGCTTGTTACGCCTAAAACTAGGTTGTTTATAAGAAATATTAAAAGATTAGACTTTTAAGGACTGGTCTGAATAGTTGTATGTGGTGAGAAAAAGGCCATGTATGTATAAGCCAAACGAATAGTAAGTTTCCCAGTTAGTACTTTTATTAATAAATTTGTCTTTTTTCTTACTTACTTATTGCAATACCAAATTTCAACTTATTACGTTGGTAAATACGAGATTAATTCTCAGATCGTGACCATTTTAAAAAAGTGTTTGTATATATTAGAAAAAAAGGTAGTTGTCTTTGTTTTTGAGATTAAGAGTGCGTGTTATTTATTTTAGTTGTTCTGACTTGCACCAAGTCATTTTAAACGCGTCGGCAAAGTCTTAAGTAAAAAAAACGAATCGGACTGCATCATTTGTCACCAAAATATTTGAATATAAATTTAAACATTTTTTTTTATCGTAGTCCAAATAGACTGACGTCTCATTCAAACCACATATTTATTTTCCAATTTATTCGGTATCCCGTTATGGAGTGATAAACTGAAACCAATTTTAAATTTGTTCTAGGGTATATATATTTGTGAATGAAAATAAATTGAAGATGAATTACAAATTAAGAGGTTTTATTTTAACCTTTATTAATACTACCTTAATAAATCTGAATCTACGGTGGTGATAAAAATATTTGATTATTTTAAATGGTGAAATATGTAAACGGAAACTCTGCTTGTCCTCGCTCTTGTCCTTACAAATAGATACATTTTCATGCTTTGAAATCGAAACTGTTCTTCGCAGTACCTGAAATATATATAAATCAGTATATGTACTTTTGTCACTTATGGTTCCTTTCTATTTTTTAAAGTTTGTCCAAATGGTAAGTATTTGATAAAGAACAATATTATTAGGTTAATTAAATAACGATTAAAAATTGTTTATTTTTAATGTAAAAATACATTTTGCTTAAGTAGAATAACATGATTGCTAAAAATAAACTTTTTTTTTTAGATATCAAAGTAAGATAAGACCTAAAATACCAAAACCAGTATCCGAAAGGAGAACTTTGAAATACTCAGATTGTGACTGTGATACCGACGACATTCCACTGAGAAAAATGAACTTAAGAAAAAGCACTGTAACAGCTTCAGACAATAATACAATAGATATAAAAGAAGAACGGCTTGTTCTTAATTATTCTTTAGATAGCGAAAGTGATTTCGAACCTCCGAAACCCAAAAAACGGTTAAAACTTAAAAGCAAAGTTACCAAAACCAAGGGGAAACGAAAATACAATTCTGCCAAGAATTGGGAGTGTAAAAAATGTCAAGAGGTATTTGTTACTTTAAGCCTGTTACGAGATCATCGTAAAATTCACAGAAAAAAGGACCTAACGGAAAAGCATACTTACAAATACGACGTGCTTCAAGATCTGTATATTTGCAATACTTGTTCTGCAGAATTTCAAGATGAAACGGAAGTTAAAAATCACATAGAAGATCTCCACGAAAAGGAATATTCTTGTACACAATGCGAAAAGAGTTTTAAAACATTGTATGAGATGGGATCGCATTCGGGAACGCACCATCCCGAAGGACACGTTAACTGTCCTCTGTGTAATTACAAGACTCCGAAGAAAGGGGCTCTTTTGATTCATATAAACTATGTCCACCTGAAGAAATTCGCCTATTTTTGTCAGAAATGTGGAAAAGGCTTTAACGACCATCTTCTATTTAAGGAGCATGAAAATGAACACTTGGGTGTGAGACCGTTCAGTTGTGTGGTCTGTGGAAATAGTTTCACTTATACCAGGTAGGTTTTCGCAAACATCTTTTTGTAATAATTAATTGTCTAATAATGTAAAGGGTTTTCCAATAAGAACGATATGATTTTAAAATGAAATAAAATTAAAATAATTTCAGATACAACAAAACGTTTTATATTATCTTAAACTTAAAGTATAGTTGATAACATTTATGTTTTGAATAACACATCGTTTAAATGTCCTCCGCGACTTCGTGTACACGAGCGAATTCGACGAACCCAATTTTCGATGACTTTATGCAATAAATCGGGCGTGATCTGACGAATGCAGGGTTCAATGTTCAACCTTAATGCATCAAGTGTTTGTGGTCTGTTTTCAACAACCTTAGATTTCAAATAGTCCCACAAGAAGTAATCTCAAGGAGTTAAATCACAGCTTCTTGGAGGCCACTGGACAGTAGCATTCCTTGAAATTATCCTTTCGTCAAACTTTTCTTGCAGTATATCGATAGTTTCATGAGCAGTGTGACATGTGGCACCGTCTTGCTGGAACCACATATCCTCCAAATCAAGTGCATCTAAATTTGGCCACAAAAAAATTCTTAACATCTGTCGATATCGTTCACCATTCACTGTAACTGCATCTCCTGCCTCATTTTGGAAAAAAAATGGTCCGATGATGCCACCATACCGCAAACCACACCATACAGTTACCTTTAGCGGATCCGAAGGCTTCTCATGAATCTGTTGGGGATTGTTTTCACACCAAAAACGGCAATTTTCCTTGTTAACGTATCCACTTAACCAAAAATGAGCTTTATCTGAAAAGATAATTTTTTTGGCAAATTTAGGATTCCCTTCAAGTTTTTCTAAACTCCAAGCAGAAAATTCTCTGCTCCGACGATGGTCCAGTGGCCTAAGTTCTTGGGTCAAAAAAATCTTATACGGGTGAAAATTCAAGTCTTCTTTCAAAATACGCCAAGTTGTCGTTTTTTTAATCCCTAACTCTTGAGCACGACGAGGAATTGATAAATTTGGATCCACTGCAACACTAGCTCTTACAGCAGCAATATTCTCAACAGTTCTTGCGTTTCGATGTCTTCTTGGTGTTTTTACATCGTGAAGAGTAAAATTATTTTCAAATTTCTCAACGATGCGACGAATGGCAAGCAAAGGAGGACGATTATTTACACCAAAGTTTTCGCGAAGTGCGCGAGAAGTGGTCACAAAAGATTTTTATTTTCGTAAAATTTTTGGATAATAACCAAACGTTCTTGAAGCGCGTATTTAGCCATAATAAATTGTTATAGTTTACTGACAATAACTGACAACTGGTGACAGGTATAACTTTATTACCATGGTTACCATATTGTTTCAAAATCATATCGTTTTTATTGGAAAACTCTTTACTAGGCTGCAAACGCTGATTAACAACAACATTCTGCCATCAATATGATAGGAAAATCCATTAAGAAATTACCCGATTCTTAATTGTAGCACCCTGCTTTGAAACTTCTAAAGTTGAAATTTAAAAAAATTGTATAAATAAGCTGCAGCCTAGATTTAGCTAAATATAATGCCTGTTATAAAGAAAAGCGAGAAGGTAAAACCACAATCACCTTGAAAGAAGCCGTGAAACAGAAACATCGACAACACTGCTTGTAGATCCATGTGTCACGTGACTTTTTTGAGGTTAGCCATGGTTTAGTATGTAATTTACTCACGAACTAGGTGTAGGTGTAGGTTTTCTATTGATATCTAATAGAAAATTTAAGTGACATGCTTGCTAAGAATCTCTACAAAATACTGATGAAAATTTTTGGTTAGTTATCATAAATAATTTAATGCACAAAGTTTGCCTGCCCCTATGGCCCGGACCGAAATTGAGCCGAACTGGACGGAATTTCCCATAGCATTAATAAAATGAAAGTTTAATGGTGGTTTGTTTACGGGTCTTATAAATGGCGGCATAATTTTATTTGTTTTATTTTAAAAGTTGTGTTTTTTGTATTCTAGTTAGCTCCCTGGGATAAACTTTATTGTTTTGTGGCAACAGTTAATTTATTAAATATTGAAGTGTTTATTTAACTTGAAGGTATATGTGAATTAGTTTTAAAATATCACTAGTAGGGATAGTTCATAAGTAGGTAGGATATCTCTAGATACCTAGGTACTTAGGTAAGTATTATTTTTTTCTTTTAGTTTCTTTATTTATCAACATCCCAAATCCCTGCTGTATTTCTGGGTGTAACTCTAACTATAAAAGTGTTTTAAAAGCAGGCGAAGAGAGTGTAATATATTTTTATAGTTTAGATTTGACCAATGACTGTATAAATATTGTTAATCAGGTTTCAGTGGACATTGATATGAAGGTAAAGGTTTTTTTAAAAAGGTAATGAATTGGCTTACAATGATTTGAAATGGATTTTACCCTTTGAAATGAAACTAAGTAGGTGGTATCAGCTTGAAAACTTATTGTCTCGGTACCAATTTATACATTGTGAAAGTAACGAATTTACCCAGATAGGAGGTGACTTTTTTAAGACAAGCGTAGATTTATTAAACAAAGCCTTAAGGTTACTAAATTTTGAGACTTCAGAAGTCGATAGTTAATCCTGTAATTTAAACGCAGAAGATAATAATTTGTATAATAGAATATCAATCGATCAAATAAATCTACTCGTAGTGACACAAAAACAGCTTCTCAACGCAATATTACTATTATTTAATAATTATAGTCTATTTCAGAAAGGTGCAGAGTAATAAAAGCTCATTAGGTATGCAAAGGGACTACAGAGTGACCCAACGAATATTTAAGCCACTTTCATAATTTGGCATTGATTTCATTGCAAAATTCTTTCTTTTCATCAAGTGCAGGTAGTGCCACCCGGGTTTGGGTCAATTTATGGGTTTTGCCTATTGTTGTCCATTCACAAACACTGAAAATGGTGAGACAAAGGCGTGCCGGTAGGATATTCGTAAAAAGGAAATAATTTTATTTTAACAGAATAAAAATAAGGCATTATGTACATAGTATTAGCTACGCTTATTTTTTATTAAACATTATAAAAAAATACATTATACAGAAATTAAATTATAATATTCTTCGTCATCTGAGGAACTGTCATCTCCTCTTGACGTTATAATTAACGGGTCGACGGTCTGATCGATCAGGTGGTCAAGATCCCACATTTTCTCCTCTTCTTTAATGACATGATGGACTGCTTTTCGCCAGTTCTCTGGTGTCACTTCCATATGGCTTGCTCAAATAGTAGCTTAACGTATTTCATTTTGAATGTCGTGTTGTGTCTTGCTACAAATCCTTTTACTTGCGCCCATATAAGTTCTATAGGATTTAGTTCGCAATGATATGACGGTCTGCGCAGCACAGTTACACCATGTTTTTCTGCTATATCTTCCACGGCATATTTCATAAAACGATGTTTGTGTAAATTTGCTATAGCTAATAGTTCCTTCTTTATCAAATTATCTTCAAACTCGATACTTTTGATGGTTAACCAGTCGATAATTTTTTGTTTTCTCCAAGATGAAGTTGGAGTCTTCTCTGTGCGTCGTGAATGATAGGTTGCATTATCCATAACTACTACTGAATCAGCTGGAAGATATGTTATCATTTCACCAAAATAGTCCTCAAAAACATTCGAATTCATGTCCTCGAGATAATCTCCCGTATTGATCGACTGAAAGGTTAGCAAACCTTTTTTTTTAAATCCCTCTTCGTTTCCAATATGGACGATTATATTAGTCTCTTCCCTTTACATGAAGGCACCTTAATACCCGTTGACAGGCCTTCCATGAAAGCTTGGCGAGCACTGGTTATATTTTTGTCTTGCCACAATACTATTTTTTCTCTGACATTTTTGGTTAGTTATCATAAATAATAATTTAATGCATAAAGTTTACCTGCGCCTATGGCCGACACCGAAATTGGACGGAATTTCCCATTTTATTACTCTACACCTTTCTGAAATAGACTATAGGTAAGTTGTTCTTGTTATCCAAAACTATTTATTACTTTTTTGTACATTTTTCATTGTCAATATAGTGGCAACAGAGACAAAAAAACACAAAAAATATCAGAAAGAATAAAAAACTCGCCCGTTGCCGCGCGTGGATCCGCAACTCCCAGCTGATGCGGCGTTGCCCGATGTCACTTCATGGCTTTTTTTTAAGGTGGTTGTGGTGAAACGCTCTTACTGCCTCTATTCACAGAAATGTTATTTTCAGATATTTGTATACTCACCAAGTGCGAGCGCATAGAGTACCCATTGACGGGCAACGACTACCGAACCAATGTCCCTATTGTAGTAGAAAATACAGCAAACCCGAGACGTTGGGAAGGCATCTGGAAGAAGCCCATTTTAAATCGGGACCCCACGAGAAAAAGCACCTTTGTGATACCTGCGGTAAAGGTTTTGCCCAACGAAGTAAACTGGTTATTCATAAACGAGTTCATACAGGCTACAAACCTTATGCGTGCAGATACTGCGAGAAATGCTTTACCAAAAAAGACTATCTTGTAATGCACGAGAGAGTCCACAGCGGCGAAAAGCCTTACTCGTGCGAGTACTGTGGAAAGTGCTTTAGCCAAGGAGCGCCGCTTAGGATTCACTTGAGGATTCATACCGGGGAAAAGCCATATCAATGTCAGTTTTGTTTAATGCGATTTACTTCTAGGGGAGCTTTAAATTTACATAAAAATTGCTCAGCAATAAATAACGTATGTTAAGTTTAAAATGTATTGAATAAAGATATTAAGCTTATATATAATTTTCTGTGTTTAAATAACATTATATTTATTAAAGAGTACCAGTGGCTTTCAGAGACGATTCATCATTCAAAATTACTTTTTTACCCGTTATTACTTTCTAATAGGGCTGCCAGACCTCCCGATTTAGGCGGGAGCCTCCCGATTTGTTATGGACCCTCCCGCCTTTTAAACCAAGTCATCAAACTCCCGATTTTCTATTTAACCTCCCGCATCCTCTCGCATTCATTATAAATTTAATGAAATGTGAAAGGGCTTAAAAAAAACCCACTCTACTCTAAAACAATATAAAATATGTGAGCATTACTAAAGGTTAATAATTAAATGTTCTAAGTATCAAATATCGATACATTTTGTCCTCGCCCGTCCTGCTCATTCCTCTCAAATCGGCACGCTTTTGCTGGACCGCCGGGCCAGCGCCTTATTTTCGGAAGGTTTTTGAGACAGATGTCATTGGGTTGCAATCGTAACAGTTTTAATGCCAAAACGACTATGAATGTGGAATATTTGTGAAACAATTTTAGCTCATTAAGTATTGAGCAAAAAATTGAAATTAAAATTGAGGGAAGACCTAAACCCGAAATTAACTTGACACAACCCACAAAGTGTAGATCTAGGGACTTTATTGTTATTGATAAGTTTGCTGCAAATAGAAACAGAAGATTGGAGTTTACTTTTTAATAATGTGGCCACTAATAAAAAATAAATTGGCCTTTTTAATTTTTTTTATCTTATTTCATTTTCAATACAAATCCATAAATTTTAAAAATATTTATTAAAAATTATTGACCAAATTTGGGCGTGGTCTTAAAAAATTTTCGCCTGCGGCGCATTTCGCCTGCAACGGGCTTTTAGTGCACCCCCAAGTTAATAAATCACAAGTCGCCACTAGCTAGGACCCTACCTCCCGCTTTTTAATATTTTAAATCTGGCAGCCCTACTTTCTAATAAGAAAATCATTAAATAGGTGTTAATTATAGTCGGTGGCTGAATGAATTTGATTACACATTGTTTTTAATACGGGTAAGTATGATAAGCATTGGAACCAAATTATTATTTAAAGAGATATAGAATACATAGATAACTTTTCGAATCTATTTATTTGCCTTCAAAAATTGAAGTTAAATTTTATCTCTATCTTTCAAATATTGTATCGCTTTTAAAATTAACTTGGTTTGACTCCACTTTATTGTATTGAATTTTTCTACGTGCTACACCGAAACCCCATTCCTAATTTGTCTAGCCGTTCGTGAGGTTGACAAGTGTGTAAAATATTGTAAAAACTGTATTTACACAAACATTCTAAACAGGTTATGTTAATAATTTTAATCCTTTAACTCTTTATTTAATTTTTTATTTTAGTTCCCGGTCCAGGCGAAAAAGATTACAGCCAAAGCGCAAAAATAGAACAAGGAAAAATGTTTCTGAAAATATAGTAATAATACAAGAGCCGAAATCTTCCACTGACACTGTTTACAGTCTCGAAAATACTAAAAAAAGCAATGGTGAGGTTGGTCACCGTTGCGGAGTATGTTATAAACAGTACTCGTCATTGCGCCTCCTTAATTTTCATCGCAAGATCCATAAAATAGAAGCTAAGGAACCTTTATACTCGTTAGATTCATCCAATAATATTTTCCAGTGCAATTCTTGCATACTGGTATTTCAAAACGAGACTGATATAATGTCCCATGTTGCTTCCCATTCCTTTCAGTGCCCTGTGTGTCAAGAGAAATTTTCCAAAGCTATTTTTCTTGGATGTCACATGGCGGAACATAATACAGATGGTACTGTTTCCTGCCCTCTTTGTCAGTACCAGTACAGTACTCCATATGGTAACGTCCTGCAGACACACATCAAAAGGAGACATCTTAAAATGGGCTGTCACTATTGTGAACATTGTGGCGCATCGTATTACAAGAAAAAGCAGCTGTTGGAACATATTAATGTTGTTCATCTCAAGCAGGAACCATATAAGTGCGTAGTATGTGATAAGGAATTCATAATGAAGACCAGTTTGTACAAGCATCAAGTTGATAAGCATAAGGTACTTGTTGAAGGCGATATACCATCAAATTATTGCCTTTTGTGCAAGAGAACTTTTCAAAAAGTTTCCTCCCTTGAGAAACACTTGGAAGTGAAGCATAGTCAGATAAAATGTAAAAAAGAAGAAACTTTTGTTTGCGACTTGTGCGGTAAAGCCTTCGGCTATCGCCAGAGCCTTAAGGTTCATTTGAAAGGTCATGCTGGTATACGACCTCATACGTGTTCATTTTGCCCCAAAACTTTTAAACTTAACTCTCAAAAACTTGACCACGAGGCTGTCCATACAAATTTAAGGCCATTTTCGTGCGAGCAGTGCGGACAAAGGTTCAAACTTATAAAAGCCTTAAGAGTACATTTAAAAATTCACCAGGTAGAAAAAGACTTTATTTGTAATTTTTGTGAAAGGGGTTATAATCGGGCGGATCACTTTAGATTACACCAGAAAAGTTGTAGGAAGAATCCAGTTAATGTCCGAAGATTCGACGATGTTGAGTAAAAAACAGCAAAACTTTTGCTACACATGTTTAGTAGTGACGTAAATCCTACCCGTAACATTATCTGGTTGTTTTTGGTATTCTTTTATTTTCATAGTTTCTTTCTAGTATGTTGTTTACCAGCTAATAGGCTTGCTTTTGTAATAAACCTGTTTTGTAAGAAACTATTAGTTGTGTTTGTTTTTTTTTAAATAAAAGCTTCTTATCGGTTCAGTAATTCAAAATAATAACTTGAGATATTTTTAGATTCAAGAAACGGCGAAAAGGACGACCAAAAAAAGTAAAGCAGCCCGATGAACCAGATTTTTCTTGTCCAGAATGTCCAAAAATATCTGCTTCCCAACGTTTAGCCAATCTACACAAACATTTTCATTACGAAGAGTCCTCTTACACCTTTGACAAGTCAAAGCGTGCCTTTACCTGTAATTTTTGCTCTAAAGTATTTATTGATAAGAGTGATATGGAAGAGCATATGGACTCCCATGCAATGAGCTGCAAGCAGTGTCACCAATGCTTCCAACATCCATTTTTCCTTGGTTTGCATATGGCGGAACATAACTCTAAAGAGCAAGTTTTTTGCCCTCTTTGTAACTATCGCGGAACGTCAGTTTTGCCGTTAAAAAAACATATTTTTAATACCCATTTCGGAGATGAGACCGATGAAATTAAGTCTGAGGAAATAAATATAGATGACGATGACATGCCCTTAAAACCCAAGGAAACTATTACCAAAAAAGCTAAGTCGGATGATGATGACGATGATTATGATAATGAATATGATGATGATGAGGACTATTGGCCTGAAAAACCTAAACAAATTTGCACCAAAAAAAAATTACCCAATGACGCCCACGCTCCTGAAAAGAAAAAAAAATATATCTATAAAAAAGCAAACATAAGCAAAAAATTGCTGGAGAGGCTTAGAAGAGAAAAGCAGACTTTAAAGAAAAGGGCACAAAGGGCCAAGACTCAACTAATATGTAAAATATGTAAGGTTAAATATCCTACCTTTAAAGATCTCAGGAACCACAGAAAAGTGCACAAAGCGGAAAGACAGGAATCCCTTTACACGTACAATCCTCTAAGAAAATCTTACACTTGTGACACTTGTTTACAAGAGTTTATTCAAGAGGACGATGTAAAAAAACACGCTGAAAGTCACACTTATTCGTGCACCGTTTGCCCTGCAATATACAAAAAAGCCTTGCTCTTAGGACTACACATGGCTGAGCATAACGATGAATCAAAATTAAGTTGTCCTTTATGCAACCATGAGTATAAGTCGCATTGTAAGAGTCGACTCATAAGACATATTAAACAGACTCACCAAAAAGAAAAACCTAAAACAAGTCAATGCGAGTATTGCGGATCCTCTTACTTATCGAAGAGCATGCTGGAAGATCACATTAGCGTCGTACATCTGCAGAATGAGCCTTTCAAGTGCATTGTTTGTGGCAATTCATTTACCTTACAATCAAGTATGCGCATACATCAAATAAATAAGCATAGGGTTGTGGACGAGAGCGAACTATCGTCCACGTATTGTTTGCTCTGTAAAATGGAATTTAAAAAGCCAGAATCCTTGGAAAAGCATTTGGAGATGAAACGCTGTATACCCATACCGAGAGTGGAGAGGCAAGGACATTTCGTTTGCGACCTTTGTGGCAAAGAATTTCGATTTTACAAGTCCTTTAACCTCCATCAACGAGAACATGCGGGCGATAAGCCTTTCAAATGCTCTTTCTGTCCCAAGGCTTTTGTAATCAACTCAAAAAGACTAGCTCATGAGGTATCTCACACGGATTTGAGACCTTTCTCTTGTGAGACTTGTGGACAAAGTTATAAGACTTGGAAGCATTTACGAAGACATTTAGCTGTTCACAATAGTGGAAATAACCCTAACGTGACATATAATTGTTCTTCTTGTTATAAATCGTTTTCTACTAAGGATACTTTGAGGGCGCACATAAGAATTTGTGCTAGACCTAAACCACCTCCCCAGTGTTATTGAATCTCGACTTCACTTTTATATGTAGGTAAATAAAAAGGTTTCTGGTTTACTTCAGATTTAATCGATTTAATATTTACTGAAGAAGGAAATTTTACACCTGTCAAAAACAAAATATGTCTCCTTGCGCTACAAGTGTCCACTTTTGCTGTACTAAGACTAAGGGCGGATTGTATAGGTTTGGGTTAACTCAAAAATGAGAGTTAATCGGGGGATAAGTATAAAAATACATTGTATAGGCAGAGGTTATTCCCTATTCTAGGATAAACCCTCAACTCGTGGATCGGGTATGAGTTAACCTACAATCTCGGGATTAGAAGCCTGAAAATGGCGTATTTTGTTATTTTGCAACCTAATTTATTTACATGATTCCTATTTGTTATTTTATTATTAAAAATTATTATGGAGGCCTTTGATATTGTTTATATAATTCTCTTTCGGATGATGAAGATGATTTTATTGACCTTATATCATACTAAAGTTAGCAGCTAGTTCCAATAAGACTTTCTTAACACAAACCCATACAACTGGCAAAACATTTTACCTTGGGTTAACTCAGGGAATAACTCTAGGAAAAAACTTAGGTTCAACTCTAAGGTAAATTTATACCTATACAATTGGCCCTAGTAAAGTTTCTATCCGTCTGGGATGTTACCTTTGGTTGTGGCTGCCTCTAACGAGTTTCAAAGAAGATGTAACACCTATTATTTTCTTTTTTCTTCCTCTGTGCGCCAGGGTAAAAAGCAAAATTTAGTGAAAAATTCCGTTATGAGGCAGGGGGGGCTCTATTTTATTAATATATCGAATAAAATGTTAAATAAGTGTATAAAACTAACTACTTGAACACGTTCAGACACCTAAATGATTTTAGGGCATTTTATATTAAGAATTAAGCTGAATTAAGTACCAGTTTTTTATGTCCGAATTCTAATTTTTAAAATAGAAAAAGTACCTAGTCCTCAATTTGCTACCAAAACCGGAGCAATAAAAAGTATATTAAATTATTCATAGTTACTTACGCACATCCATGTTTAGCCAATGAACATTTTCGCCTTCGAGAAAATTCACTGGTATAAAATAGTATTCCTAGAATTTCCTTTAGAAGATAAATTCGGTGGTTTAGTTTATTTATCTTGTATTATCCATAGACATATATCGTTATGCCTGTACAGTGTACAGCCTATTTCCGGCGCAAACAAAAGTTTAGTTTTATGAGTGAAAAAAAACGTTTATACACACGACTTCACATCTTTCGACGTCTATTAACGATAGGCATGCGCACAACCCCCATTGTTATCAGCCTGTCCTTCATTAACGACATCATTTTCATCTAAATACACTCCAGAACCGGCTCGTCGCTATTTTAGTTGTTACGGTTTTTATTATTGTGGATTGTGGGTGTTTTTTAATATTTACAGATTTCTCGTTTTTGTGTAGTTAAGTGAATTAATTCTGTGCTTCTTTGAATTGATTTCTTATTGACTCGGTTTGGAATATAAATATAAACAATGTATGGTACAGTTGTTGACGACATATAAATTCATACACTCCACCCATACATAACTCAATTACAACAAAATTGGGTAAAACGGGTTTCTCACCTTGCTGCTTATACCTGGATAGAACACCATTGTATGTACGATTTTTTATCATAAGTAATAATGGTTATTTTTAACAATTTTTGTGTTTAAATTACAGCCGCGAAATAGGAAAATTATAAGATAATACCAGGAAAACTACAAAAGTATAAAGCCAAAAAGGGTAAATTTGTTAACAAACAACAAACAAAATACTAATATTTAATTGCTGCGTCATTGGATTCTAACACTAATCGTAATCTTCTTGGCATTGACAAAATAATACTTCTGGTGTAATCCAGAGTTAGCCCTTCCCAAATTTCTTCTATTTTATCAAATAACTCTACTTTATTCTGTGGTTTAAAATTTACTTTGTACATTTTTTTTACCATCGATCCCCAAACATTTTCAATTGGATTTAAATCAGGACTTCTTGAGCACCAAGGTTGTTTTGTCTAAACCAGTTTCCTATAGGGCAGTTATCCTGCTGAAATATAAAGTTATTTCCTTCAAAAACTATCGCGGCAGAAGGAAGAAAAACATTTTCCAAAATCTGAACATATATATATCCTACTGTTTAGTGTTCCACCAATATTCCAGCATGCACCTGCACCGTAAACACTTATCCATGCCCACACATTATCGGAGAAACGTCCACTGGTTTGCTTTTTTTGAGTATACTTCTCATCATATCGGGAATTTGGTGGTCTATATACTCGAATCCTTCCATTATAATATGTAGACTGAAAAGTTTTCTCATCGGAAAAGATAACATTTTGCAAAAAAAAAACATCATTTTCTTGTAAATATTGCATAGCAAACCCAATTCTTTGTTCCTTATCACTATTTTTTAAAAGCGGGTTGGATGCAGCTGCTCGATTTCTTAATTTGGAACATTGTGTTACTCGGCGTTGCGCAGTTCTAAATGAAGCAAGGAATCCTGTTATGTGCATGGCGGATACTGCAGTTTCAAATGGATTTTTCCTTAAATACTCCACCAAATTTCGGTCTTCTTCATTTGATGATTTTCTATTATTTAAACCAGACCCAACAGACCTTTCAAGCGTTTGATGATAGCGCCATTTTTTTACAATTCCTTGAACAGTACTTCTAGGTACTCTAAAATGATCAGCTATTTTTCCATAGGACCACCCTATTTCTACTAAACATATTACTCTTGCTTTTTCAATAATACTTAAATGAGGCATTTTTTAAATCAAATAAGATAATGACAATACTTTGACTGACAGATATCATGATAACACGTTACAAAGGTAATAAAGGTAAAAAAGTGGCATTTATAGTGTCACAGTTTAGTGTACGAATTTTTCTGTCGTCAACTGTACCTAAAGGTGTATATTTTTGTCTTGCCCAAATAGGGATAAAATACCGGGTATTTCGAATACGTAACTTTATTATATTATGACCAGTTTAAATACAGCTAATGCCTAATAGGCCACACACTGCAATGATTCTAATTAGATACGCCTATTTTCCTTGCATTGATTCAAAAAGTTTAAACGATATTTTTCTCTATATTTATATTTATAAGAAAAAAGTAAATACCTATGTTCATATTAATCCAAGTGTGTACCAATTATTTTACTTGAAATTATTAATCTAGTCTCTGAAGTCCTTTAGACATTAAAATTATACATGTGCATCATTGTAATCGACCTAGAAAGGTTAGGGCGGGTGGGAGCAGTGGCGCACCCAGGGGGGGGGCCAAGGGGGCCTTGGCCCCCCCAAAACCCCCAATAAAAAAAAAATTATTAAAGTGGATAAGTATTTTAAAAAGTCAATTTTCTTAGATTTACATCACGGGCCTCGTTTGAGGGGGGCCAGGTAGGGCATTTGCCCCCCTCCCTCCCCCTGGAAGTTGACTTATTGACAAAAGTTGACTTATTGAGGTTTAATATGGGTTGATTGAATTTATGAATTTATTATTTCGAGTTTTCCTTTATATTTTTGTTATTATTTTGGGGTAGTAAAGACTTATTTTAATAAAAATAAACAGTTTTAATGCCAAAACGACTATGAATGTTTGAGAAACAATTTTAGCTCATTAAGTATTGAGCAAAAAATTGAAATTAAAATTAAGGGAAGACTCTCGAAATTAACTTGATACATACCACAAAGTGTAAATCTAGGGACTTTATTGTTATTGATAAGTTTGCTGCAAATAAAAACAGATGAATGAACTTTACTTTTAAACAATGTACCCACTAATGAAAAATAAATTAGCCTTTCTATTTTTTATCTTATTTCATTTTCAATAGAATAAGAAGGTAATCATAAATTTTTAAAATATTTACTATAATAATTATTGACCAAATTTGGGCGTGGTCTTAAAAAAATTTCTCCTGCGGCGCATTTCGCCTACAGCAGGCTTTTAGTACACCCCCAAGTTAACAAGTCACAAGCCGCCAATGCCCCCCCCCCCCCCCCTAAGAAACCGTTTAACTACTCCCATGACTAGGCTATTGCGATCTTCCCTGCAAGAGTACCTGTTAAAAAAGCTCCAAAGTTCTAGAAAAATGCGTAACTTAAAAGTTTATTAAAAAATTTGCTTCCAGCATTGGTTGGCGGGCCCCCCCTAACATAAAATCCTGGGTGCGCCGCTGGGTGGGAGGCAGCGTCTTTAAACCAGGCTTTATTTAAGTCCGGACCTGTATATCTTCCCATTCGTTAAATGAGAATTTTGCAGTGCGCATGCCCATGTTTACTGGGCTTCATTTACACGCGCAATGCCGTACATTTGCTACTATCGTGATTATTGTTTGCTGATTTAAAGGTATATGTCTAAGGTGTTATCGAATTCGTAATAATAATTTTATTGTAAATGTGTCATTAATTAAATATGTTTTTTTAACAAAAAAAGTCGGTGGAAGGGATGTAAATTATCACGTACATAGTATTTATTTTAACTTTAAGCTAGACTAATTTTAAGTGCGAAAGTTTAATATAGGTATGTACATTATTTTTCGAATTATTCTTTTCTTTTAATCCTAGGAAAACGAGGTTTTTAAAAACCGCTAAAATAATTGTATAAATTAATTCCTGTCAATGTCCTTGCATAAATGCCACCATATTAGAAAAGTATACAGGGTGTCCGGGAAAATGTGGGAAATCTCCCGGATATGAAAAAAACACGTGAAAAGAATACTACAAGTTCATATAAACTTCTTTCGTATCGGCCTCCTCTTCGGAGATATGGGCTCCCTTGGAATTAAGTTTTTGACACATAATTATTAAACCAACAGGTATATTTCAATTTTTTTTTCATATGATTTATACCTGGTAAGACCCTTCAAATTACTATCCCAGAAAGTGTTGCGAATTACTCACAGCTGCAGGGACGGACTAGCTGTGACACTAATGTGCCTATTTTTTTACGCCCTGTATGATAAAAACTTTGGACAACGTTTTTTACATACCTTTATCTATTGACTAAAAATTAAGTACTCTTCATTTATGTCGCTAATCCTAACCGTTTTCGGAAGAACATATTTACATCATGTATAACAATTTAGCGTATTTCAATAAAAGATACAATTATCTTTGTTCCTATAAATTATAAATGTTCACTTTTAACTGCTTAATATTAATACATGATCGCAATAAAATGACGTTTTTCCGAAAACGGTTAGGATTAGCGACATGAATGAAGAGTACTTAATTTTTAGTTAATAGTTAAAGGTAAATAAGTAAAACGTTGTCCAAAGTTTTTATCATACAGGGCGTAAAAAAAAGGGGCACATTAGTGTCACAGCTAGTTCGTCCCTGCAGCTGTGAGTAATTCGCAACACTTTCTGGGATAGTAATTTGAAGGGTCTTATCTGGTATACATCATATGAAAAAAAAATTTGAAATATACCTGTTGGTTTAATAATTATATGTCAAAAACTTAAGGTGGGAGTATCAACATGCTTGCCAACCTATAACCTATTTCGCGTATACTTATTTAATTTTCCTAGATTTTACACATTATCGTCTTCATATTTTATAGTTAATAATTGACATCTTAAATGAATATCAAGGAATTTCATTAAATATTTTAGGGGAATTGTATAGTGAAAATTATCGGGTAATATTTTTTTAACATTATTATGTCATTCTTCTTTCACTATACAATTCTCCCAAAATTAGCAATGAAATAAATTAATATTTTTGTAATATGTCAGATATTACCTAAATATTGTACCGACGATATTGATTTTATATAAATGCTAGTTAAGGTGGGAGTATCAACATGCTTGCCAACCTATAACCTATTTCGCGTAGATTTATTTATGTTTTCTAGCTTTTATACAAAATTTAAAGAAAATCAGTATCGACTTGATATTCTATAGGTAATGATTGACATATTTAATAAATATCAAGGAATTTCATAACTTATTTAAGGTTGAATTCTCAACGTCATTCAATCTATTGCCAACCTATAACCTATGTCGCGTTGATTTTTTGAGTTTATTATTTTAATAACTAACATTTAAAGAAAATCAATATCGTCGGTACATTATTTAGGTAGTATCTGATATATTACAAAAATATCAATTTATTTCATTGCTAATTTTGGGAAAATTGTATAGTGAAAGAACAATGAGTGACAATGACATAATAATGTTAAAAAAAATCTTACCCGATATTTTTCGCTATACAATTCTCCTAAAATAAGTTATGAAATTCTTTGATATTTATTGAATATGTCAATTATTACCTACAGAATATCAAGTCGATACTGATTTTCTTTAAATTTTGTTTAAAAGCTAGAAAACATAAATAAATCTACGCGAAATAGGTTATAGGTTGGCAAGCATGTTGATACTCCCACCTTAAGGAGAATTGTATAGCGAAAAATATCGGGTTAGATTTTTTTTATCATTATTATGTCATTGTCACTCATTGTTCTTTCATTATACAATTCTCCCAAAATTAGCAATGAAATAAATTGATATTTTTGTTATATATCAGATATTACCTAAATAATGTACCGACGATATTGATTTTCTTTAAATGTTAGTTATTAAAATAATAAACTCAAGAAATCAACGCGAAATAGGTTATAGGTTTGCAATAGATTGAATGACGTTGAGAATTCAACCTTAATCTAATAATAAACTAAAAAAAGCAACGCGAAATAGATTATAGGTTGGTAATGGATTAAATGACGTTGAGAATGCCACCTTAATTCCATGGGAGCTCTTTGTGAGCCGATATCTCCGAACAGGAGGCCGATACGAAAGAAGTTTATATGAACTTGTAGTATTCTTTTCACGTGTTTTTTTCATATCCGGAAGATTTACCACATTTTACCGGACACCCTGTATAAAATGTGGCATTGGCGGAATCTATGGTCGCTGTATCAGGTTTTCTGTGGTAACAAGCTCTGTTCGAGTATGTCGTTGACGATATGCACGTCGACCTGTCGCACTGAAACAGAGAGAACGTTTGAATGTCAATGATAAAATATCGCTGTTTTCCGATAAGATCACTTTTTGCTCTTTACCAATTGAAAATAGAGAATAGACTCACCTAGACATGTCGTCGGGTGCTAAGGAAGCTTATATTAAAGTAGAAATTAAACTGCGCATGGCGCATCACAAAGTTCGACAAATTGTAGATGTTGCTAACATTTATTGAGCTCTTAAATGAATATAGTATAATAAATATAATTTTTCTTTGCTAGCACACTATCTAATTTTAGGTTGTGTCAATACTATGTTGATCGATTGTTTTCTAAAGGTAAATAGGTAGGTAATGTATAATAAAAAAGTGCGAGTATCTTATAATTTTCTGACATTTTAGGTTAATGTTTTAGTTCGAGGCAGGCTAGGATAACTTAAATGGTGAAGGTCGTCCCCTGTTCGTTTAATTTAGCCCCCCGGTCGCTAGTGGCGCTATTGTAGGAATTTTGTTTTATAAGGTTGTTCATCTCCTAACGTTGGTAGGAACAGAATATTCATTTAGAATGAGCATGGCCAACATTCTGTACCTCTCTCTCTCTGTACCTGCATAATATGTGCGAGAAAGATAAAAATATGGCTTGTTGTGACAGAAGTCTTACCTGGACTGGTGAAAGATTGTCATTGAGTCATTGTCATTTTATGATTGATTTGTCAAATATATAAAAAATAAAGTTATTATTAAATAATTATTCATATATAATTTATAAACTTAACATGGCGCAGTCGGTAGTTTGAGAATCGTAAATAGGTATATATTTAATACGTCGCGACCAAAGAAATCGGGAAGAAAAACCAAGGCAATTAACAAAAGCGTGGAACCTCCTGAAGACTTCATTAATGTCGCCCAACGATTGGAAAGTACAGCGAAAGCTATTAAAGATATAGAAAGAAACTTTACTTCACAACTTAATGAACTACAAGGTACAATACCTAGTTTATTAAATAAAAACTTTGAAAATAACACGGAATTGTTAGAAAAATCTACAGAAAATAATAATATAATAATGTAAGCTGTTTTTTTTATGTAAACCATAATTATGTAAATATCTAATATTAATAAATCTTGTCGCCATATCAAAGAAACGTTGTTATAATTTCCTTTCGTTCTCCCAAATTATTTTAACTTGAATCAGATGTTTCGCGCTTCAAACTTTTCCGTTAAGTTGGAAGCGCGAAAATTTGAATTCAAAGTAATAATAAAATTTAAATTTTTATGCTTGGCGCCTACCCCCACCACGACTATATTTAGTTTTTCCACCGGTCGCATGTGGCGCTATCAGGGAACCAATTTAGTATGTTAAGTTGCCTATCTATCCTTGAGAGCGCGCAACTCGCTTGTCTATGGTTCAAGGTTAAAAAATATTTTGGCAGAATCACACGAGAACAGAAAAATAAATAACAGTTTTCGGTATACCTACAACAGAGTTTGTGTGGTAAAAGAATTTGTAAATCGGTATGTTTTAAATTGCATTCAGGCAGTTGTAAAAGTTTAAAATAGAACCTTATTACAATATTTTTTTAACGCAATCGAATAATAAAACTTCAGAGTGATGTCATGCGCCACTCGACAGTGGTTACTTTTTAAGTAGCAAAAAAAGGTACTTTCGTAGGTGTTAACTAATGATTAGTATGCAACTATTATGCTTTATAGACCAGGGTCGATAATTTTTTAAACCAAAAAAAATAATAGTAGGATAAAACCCATTGAAAAAGGAAGAGAATATAACAAAAATGAAAGGAAAAATAATTTACGGGCGATCCGAGGTCGGGAAGTGGAAGGGGGTGAGTTTTTAATGGTAGAAAACGATTTATCTTGATTTCCGGCAAAACTACAAGTCCTATGGAAAAACGTTAATGGCAAAGTTGTAGGTAATAAAAAGATCTACAACTTTTGTATTTACACTTTTTTCACATAACCTCAAAATTTATGTGAAAAATTCAAATAACCAAGTTTTTGGTTTTTTATTTTTATCTTTAAGAAAAAAAATTTTTTTTTACGAAATTTGGTGAAAACTTACCTTTTTATGCCCCAAACACGCTGTAAATGCTTTTTTAAAAAAGCAGATATCTTGGCCGTCAGAATTTTCGATTGAAAATTAGGGTGCTTTTTCGATATTAAGTGAAAATAAGGTGAAAAAATAAATATTTTTAATCAAAAAAATTACAGTGTGTTCGGGACATAAAAAGGTAAGTTTTTACCAAATTTCGTGAAAAAAAAAATTTTTTTGTAAAAGATAAAAATAAAAAAAAAATTGGTTTATTGAATTTTTCACATAAATTTTGAGGTTATGTGAAAAAAGTGTAAATACAAAAGTTGTAGATCTTTTTATTACCTACAACTTTGCCATTAACGTTTTTCCATAGGACTTGTAGTTTTGCCGGAAATCGAGATAAATTGTTTTCTACCCTTAAAAACTCACCCCTTTCCACTTCCCGACCTCGGATCGCCCGTAAATTATTTTTCCTTTCATTTTTGTTATACTCTCTTCCTTTTCCAATGGGTTTTATCCTACTATTATTTTTTTCACTTTTTACCATTTTCAAAGGCCTGGTCTATTTGTGGTTCTTATTTTGTTTATTAGCTTTTTATAAACATTGCCCACGTAAAACGGTATAATGGTAATGTATGGTAAGTAAAGGAATTAAATCAGTAAATTAAATGTTTCTTCGTTCTATATTCTAACACACTTTTCTTTTAGATCAGAGTTTGATTTGTTGAAATTAGAAGAAGGCGTAGAGGTAGAAATACATGTAAAGTCTCAGGCAGGGGTTGCTTATAAAATAGATATTATTAAAAAGAATCGGACGATAGTCGACAACTACAGAAAAGAACAAGCCAGGTTAAAAGAAGAAAAACTCCAGGAGAAAATGCGGTTACGACGAGAAACAAGGGAAAAACTTAAACAAACAAAATTAAAGAAAACGAAGTCAAAAAGTAGAAAGCAAAAAATATTCGTTCAAGAAGAAAGTTCCTTTTTGTGTACCCTGTGCGACAAGCAATATCTGTCAAAAAAATTGTTCGACCTGCACAAGTACTTTCACAAAGTAGAAGCAAAGGAAACTCAACAGAAAATAGATAGTAATAAAAACACATTCGTTTGTAACTTTTGCGAAGCCCATTGTACTTCACCTGAAAAACTAACCAATCACATTGAATCGCATAAAGAAAACTGCAAAGAATGCGAGACAACTTTTGCAAATGCCTTTACTTTGGGCATCCACATGGCCGAGCATGACAAAGACGAAAAGATTTGTTGTCCTTTTTGCGATTACCGGGGAACACTTTCCCACTGCTTAAAAACCCACCTTCTAACGCGACATTACAAATTAAAAATCTTCAGGTGCGAGATTTGCGGAGCCAACTACAGTTCAAAAGTTCATTTGGAAGAGCATACTCGGTTTGTTCACGATAAAATGGAGCCTCATATCTGTATTGTCTGCGGAAGAAAGTTTATTTTTAAAAGCAGCCTTAAAAAGCACCAGATTAATGCTCATAGGCCTTTAATCGATGGTGATGTGCCCTCCAACTATTGCATTCTATGTAAAAGAACGTTAAATACTGTAGAAGCATTAAGGAAGCATGTAGAAGATAAACATACCAAGGAAAAACCTAAAAATACTGAAAGGTTTATCTGTGACATTTGTGGCAAAGATTTCTCGCATCGCCAATCGTGGTTACTTCATACTAAAGGTCATAGTGGTCTAAAGCCTTATAAGTGTAAACTTTGCTCTAAGGCCTTTAAAGTTCGAGCCTTTCTTACTGTACACGAAAAAATACACTCTGACGAGAAGCCTTTTTCTTGTGAAGTATGTGGAGCGGGGTTCAAGAGAAAAGAGGGTCTTAGAAGACATTTGTTAACGCATACTGATATCAAACCTTTTATTTGTCCAAATTGTTCGAAGGCTTTTCGAAGGAGAGAACATTTAAGGCTACATTTGAAGTGTTGTAATAAAAAGCATGAGTATCTTTTGGGAATATAATTTAATTTATTTTTATATTACTGTTATCTGAAAGATCGAGATCACGTTAAAGTCTAAATATTTTTTCTAATTTTGTATCATAACAAGTCTATTACGATACGCATTTGCGTATCGTAATGAAGCTATTTCGATACGCGTTTTTTCTTTATTTGATGTTGGTACCATTTAAATGTTTTATATCATAGACTTGCGCGGCCTTTGTGATTTACGAGAAAACCCATTTTTCGTAGAGGAAAAATAGCTTGATAACTTACTTTTTTATTCTGTGTGGATAACAATCATGTACGTTGGTTGCATAAATCTATAAATCAATCTTTTGTAGATGCTTCAAGCTCAAGCTATCATTTTCTGCCAAATCCTATCCAAAATTCAATCTACTAACCTTCCAATGTCGATTTTAACTACAACTTTATTTGAATTTTCCATCTTCCCTATACTAAATTGCAATGCCGTGACGTAAAATCACGCCCGAATTTCCGAACGTTCTGTATATGTACCGAATGTACAAGAATCACACAACGTATTCCGTCCAATTTCAAATCTCATATCGCTAAAATAACTTTAGAATCTCGTGGTGAAAATGGGTCAATAAATCAAAAAATGACAGTTCGCAAAATAATTTTTGTTGTCCAGAGGCTACTATGATAAAAAAATAGTATTACCAACATAAAATTTAGACATAAACATTTACAAAATTTGAAGGATTTATTTTCTTTTTAAATATGTATTTTTTATTGAAAAAGCTACAAATTAGAAAAAATAGTATAACGCTCGTGTTATATAAAGCAGTTTTAAGCACTTGTCCCGTTATGGACGCGTGCTATAAAATGATGCTTTATAAAACGTGTACGTTAATATACTATTAATTATTCGGAACACTACTAAAGCTTCTTTAAAAAGTTTAAGTACCTACCTAAGTACTGATATACTTTACGATCTATTTTAAAAAGTTAAAACGTTTAACACAAAGTTATTTGCGGTTAATAAAAGATAACGAAAGTGTTCAGGAAGAAATTTGGGAACAAATAGGGCAGAGTATTTTGTTTTATTTATTTATATTTATTTTTTACGTTATCAACATCCCTGTAGCTTAATTTCTTAAATGTTGGGGCACGTTATTTACTTCTTATAATTTTCTTAGAAAAGAAAAACCACTGATGGTTTCATTAAATTATAGATGATAAGAGGACCTGTAATAATGTCCTTCATATCAACGGTCTTAGAATAGTTTTCTTTACTCCAAACTGTTGAAATTTATTTTCGTTTATAATAAATAATTTTGTTATAATGTGTTTTTTATTTATCTCGATAGATATATTCTTTAAAATCCTTTTAGAACCCAACAAATTGATGTACTTTTAAACTAACTCCGACTATTTTTTTTTTAATTATAAAATTTACTATAAGAAAATGGCTTCCTTAAAGAATCTCACAATCTTGCTCTTTTTGCAGCGTTAGTTACTGTTGCGCAAGCAACTGCTTTTAATAGTTAGATTGAAAATTTCATTAATTTATTTTTAACCAATTAGAAGGCTCCTTTTTGTTTACGTTGCTTATAGAAACGGGAAACTATCGCGAAAATTTCATAAATTTATTTTCAACCAATTAGAAGGCTCCTTTTTGTTTGCGTTGCTTATAGAAACGGGAGACTATCGCGAAAATTTCATAAATTTATTTTCAACCAATTAGAAGGCTCCTTTTTGTTTGCGTTGCTTATAGCGACGGGAGACTATCGCGATAGTCTATAGCCTATTAACCTAATAAAATTATTAAGTGATAATTTTTCTGTCAAAAATGAAGTGCTTTATTTTTTATGGCAAATGTCACTTAAAATAAAATCAAAATACATTTTGTTGCTAACTTATAATTTTTATTGAGAATAGGTCGTAGGTCTCATCATCATATTAAAAGAAACTCCAATTTATGAAATTTTCTTACCGAATCTCCCACGCAGCAGAATTAATTCCCGATAATTTTTTTCTCGGTTTCACTCATGTTTTTGTTGATAGAACATTTTCTATCAACAAAAGCATTCGTGACCTTGAAAAAAATTATCGGTAATAATTCTGCTGCTAGGGAGATTATAAGTGAAAATTTCATAAATTGGAGTTTCTTTTAATATGATGATGAGACCTACGACCTATTCTCAATAAAAGTTATAAGTTAGCAACAAAATGTATTTTGATTTTATTCTAAGTGACGTTTGCCATAAAAAATAAAGCATTTCATTTTTGACAGAAAAATTATCACTTATTAATTTTATTAGGTTAATAGGCTATAGACTATCGCGATAGTCTCCCGTCGCTATAAGCAACGCAAACAAAAAGGAGCCTTCTAATTGGTTGAAAATAAATTTATGAAATTTTCGCGATAGTCTATAGCCTATTAACCTAATAAAATTAATAAGTGATAATTTTTCTTAGGTACGACTACTACGACTTAATTTTTATTCAAATGTCAAGTCATTTCGAAGTGACAGGTGAGACAATCCATTGTCTTTATAGTTTTAAATTCAAATATAACTTTAAAAATAGTAATTTACGTTACAAGACCGGAAAGTAGTGTTTTTCAGGTCGAGACAAGCATTTCCAGGGCGAGCCATAGGCGAGTCCTGGAAGCTTGGAGAGACCTGGAAAACACTAATTTTCGGTTGCGTGACGTAAAATATTTTTTTTAAGACCGACACTTCGAAATATTTTATAATCTACGCGAAACAAGTTTGACATAAAGAACAAAATTAAAAATCAACGAACTGTCACTCGACAATACATCGAAATGTTGTTGTCATAATAACGAAATCAAGGTACCTTGTATTATCAAAGAGCGATTGGAAAAACAAAAAACCGGGTGACAGTGACATTAGAGACCGGAAAAGTGACATTAGAGTCCGGAAAAGATTTTTCCGGTCTCTAATGTCACTTTTCCGGTCTTGCGATCGGAAAAACGTTATTATCTAGACGAAAAATTGTCCAGAAAGTGTAAATTTTCTGGTCGGTTTTAAAAAAACATATTTTCGATGAGTTTAGTTTAATATGACGCACTGTATTTTTACAATAGAAGTTTATTTTACTTGTTAGTAACTAAGGTTTATTACTAAAATTTCAGGAACATTAAAAAAAAACTCCAATTTACCTTACCGAATCTCCCACGCAGCAGAATTAATTCCCGATAATTCTGCTGCTAGGGAGATTATACCTAAGTGATAACTTATCTGGTTATCATTAACAATGATACTTATTATAGCTGTAGTAAAAAATAAAATATTATTTTTTGTTTTATTTAGTTTTACTTTTATCATTTTTTCTTTCCTCACTTAATTTTTGTTCGTTATTTATTTTTGCATACAAAATATTTGATTTTTTTTCGGGTAAAATAATTAGCTAACCTTTAAAATAATTGCTTTAGGGAAATAGCTGAGACCCTTGAGCAGCGATGCCAAAACGAAGCAACTATTGGCCAAGCGACGCCAATACCCAAAGCAGGTGTGTGTTCATTTTGCTATTTTTGTGGCAAAGAATTTGACGTATCCGAATTCGAAGCGCACAAATGCCGCATACATAACTTCGATTTCCCGGATTCAGTTGAAGAGTCTGAAAAATCTGGAAATGATGATGATTCTGTGGAATTACCAACGGCCCAAACCAACGAAGCCAATTTTGAGTCAACAATCACTCAAAATAATGAAGCAGATTTGAACTCCTCAGCGACACACATAAATAATGTAACCCTGGAGACAGTTGAAAATGGTGATGAAGATAAATTAAGCAAAGTCGAGAGAACAACTCAAAAATCTGATGGGCATAGTTTAGAAAATCAGAATTTCACTTTGGGTCCAAATGTATCATTGAATTTAATAAGCAACAACTTTCCTGTTTATAATCACCCAGGAACGTTTCAGCACGTCGAATCAAGTAATTTGGTTCAAAATGTGGACAGTGGCAACACGTATATGAATCAAAATAGTTGCTCCTCTGAAGCTAGACTCAGTTCGACAAATGCACCAGCCCAAAACATTGATAGGTAAGTTAATTATTTTACGATATAAATGGATGTTCTATCTAATGACATTTTAGAAATAACCGAAATGATTAATAAATATTTTCGTTACCAAATCAGATATATTTGCCTATCACAAAAGGAGAAAATCATCACATAATATCAGAGCGATTTCGTGAACCTGCAGATATAGTTTGCTAATAAGTATGCAACTCATATTGTGTTCACAACTGGGTAAAACTAAATTGTCTCCACTTCTTCATTGGCATTTATTTATTTTTTAACTTTGCTACTGCGTATTTCTACTCAATTCTACCTTAACGTGGAATTATCAACGTCATTCAATTTATTGCCAACCAATAACCTATTTCGCCTTGTTTTTCTTAGTTTATTATTTTATTAACTAAAATTTAAATAAAATCAATATCGTCTGCACATTATTTAGGTAATATCTGATAATATTACAAAAATATCAATTTATTTTATTCCTAATTTTGGGACAATTGTATAGTGAAAGAACAATGACATAATAATGTTAAAAAAATCTTAACCCATATTTTTCGATATACAATTCTCCTTAAATAACTTATGAAATTCCTTGATCTTTATTTAATATGTCAATTATTACCTATAGAATATGAAGACGATATTGATTTTATTTAAATTTTGTGTAAAAGCTAGAAAAAATAAATAAATCTACGCGAAATAGGTTATAGGTTGGCAAGCATTTTGATACTACCACATTAAATGCCTTATCATTAAGACGCTAACAATAGGTCCTTTTGAATATTTCAATAAAAATCGTATTTTTTAGCTGTGGAAAGGCACCACCTTCTGAAGAAATATTCTGCGAATTTTGTGGTCTACTAGTATTAAACATAAAGGACCTACAAGCTCATCAACTTATACTCCATGAACTAGAACACTTTTCGTGTTTTCTTTGTGAAGATAATTTTAATGAAACTAACAAGCTGATGATTCATCTCAAAATAGAGCATCGGGAGACGGATGTTGTAAAAGCTGAAGTAAATCATGTTACTATTAGGATGGCTAAAAACAATTGTATTTATTATTGTAACCAGTGTGGGCAGGGCTTTAATCTTATCCATAAGCTTCTGGATCATAAAAGGCAATTAATTAAATTGGGTAAACATTTGTTTGACGAAGAGCTAAATGCCATTGGGAATTATTTGGAAAGCACACAAATAAACAGCGTCCTCACGTTAAGCGCCAAAAGAAAAACAACTGGCGTTTTTAAAAACGAAGAAGTAGCTGATGGTGCAAAGAAAATGGCCATTATTGATAATAATGCTATCAAGAAACAAGTTTCAGAAGAAAATAAAAAGGACAGTCGCACTGAAGCTTCAAAGAACAAAAATAACGAAAATAGATTTTTAAACCAAACATCTGTACGAAAAAATAGTGTAGATGCCAAAGCACAAGAACACGAGAATAGATATTCTGTCAATAATAAAAAAGTGGAAGATCAAAAGGATAATGCAACTATAAGTGATAAAAAGTTCAAACAAAGCTGCAGCAGTTCTAAAAGTAAAACTGCAAAGAATGATGCTTCTATAAATACAGAAAAAGACAAAATGCAAAAGACCTCTAGTTTAATTCGCGAAAAAGAGAATAAAAAAATTACGAATAAACAACAAATGGTTTTACCAACGATTAAAAATAAACAAATAAAAGAAAACAAAACAGACAGCAATACAAAAGCTACTAATAAGAGCTTAAAACAATGCAAAAAAAAATCTGAAAATGAAAATGTAAATAAGAATATAGAAAAGAAAATTCAATTAAAGGCCAGTTCTAAAAAAGACATAATTAATGATGAAGGACGCGATAACAAAAAGCAAGACGATGACAGACGTTCTAAAAGTTCTAGCTGTACATCTAAAATTATTAGTAATATCGACCATAAGAAAACTGCAGATAATAAGAAAATTATAGAAAGTAAACAAGATGTTTCCAAACAAAAAACTAGTACTGTTACAAACAAACCGAAACGAGATTTACTAATTGATATTGAATCCATTAAAAGGGGACCAGTTCAAAATATAAAGAATGACCCCAAGACAATGAACAAATATAAAGAAAAAAATATACTTCCTAACGACTTTAAAATTAAGCCATTCAGTGTATTGTTAAAAAGGGAAAAAGTAGAAAACATAACAAGTCAAAGAACAAGTAGTAAAATTAATAAAGACACTAAGCAAGCAAATACAGAGAAGAATGACAAGGAGGCTAGACGTACTAAAATGGTGGATTATAGTGCTAGAAGTAAAGATTCCCTCAAGGCAACCAAGGGTAATGGAAGCGACAGTATTGCCAAGAAAAATGAATCGTTATTCAGAATAGAAGAAGTAAAAGAAAAAAAAATAGTTAAGCGTATTAGTACCGACAGCGTGCAGAATCAAACAATAGATAAAGTCAAGAAATTAAAAGAATCTCTTTTGAAAATGCGAGCAATAAAAAGTAAACAAACGGAACAGACAGATGAGAGTCATAATATTAATATTGAAGCCACATATCAAAAATCAAGTGATAAATTTAAGATCACCTCTGTTGAAAATAAAAGCGTTGTAAAGAAAACGACAGATAACATAATAAAAAATCTCCCACAGTGCCGAACAAAAATTATAAGTGAATGCGATATTTTTAGCGTTAACAGAAACGTTGCCGCTGAACCAAAGAAAAAATTACAATTTACTAAAGAAAAAAACATGGAGACAATAAAGCAAATCGGTCGAAACAATGGCAATGATAAAGAACATATTAATTATTCCAAGGAAGACGGTTATAGTAAACAAGATTCTAATAGAACTGATTTAAGTATACTAGAGCCTAGTAAAACACAAATAGACCAAGAAAACAAAAAAAAATTATCACTACAGCAATATAAGGACATACGGAATATTGTGTCACAACAACCTCATACTCTTCCCTATTTAATTGTTACTAAACCTCAGCTTAGTAACCATGCAATGCATATAATTAACGAAGCAGTTCAGGAAATTGAAATTTACAATACGACCCGAGAAAGTGATGCTGCAAAGTTCTCCGATGATGCCGAATCAGAAGTCGAGTAAGTTTTTATTTTTTCATAGTTTTTGTAACTAACTAATACGTTCTATTTCTAATGCAACACTAATTACAAAGGTACTGTAACACATTAATATCTTTGATAGCAAAAGTATTCGAAAAAGTTTTAAAATTAAGAATCGAAAATTATTTGGAAAAAATAAATTTTATTTCTAATAAACATTTTGGGTTTCAAAAAGATAAATCAACACAAAACGCTATTTGCTATCTAACCGAACAAATATATGATGCACTAGATAATAAAAAACCTTGTATTAGTATTTTTCTAGATTTAGCAAAAGCCTTTGATACCGTTAGCCATAATTTACTGTTAAAAAGTTTGAAAATATTGGATTCAGAGGAAGGCAATTAGAATTAATTAAAAATTATCTGAAAAATAGACCAACTTATGTTCAAATAGATAAAGAAAAAAGCTATCCAAAGGTATTTAAGTATGGTGTTCCTCAAGGAACAATTTTAGGACCATTATTTTTTAATATATATATTAACGACTTATTTAGTATAAATTGCGATGGACAAATTCATAGTTTTGCAGATGATACTACAATTTTTTATACCGATACAAATTGGGAAAACTTAAATAATAAAATTAAAAAAGATTTTAAAATTATAAAAAATTGGTTTGTTAACAATTAATTTTAATAAAACAAATTATATTCCTTTTACTTTAAACCTAAATAACCTACCACGAAATATGAATAGTATTCAAATAAATGAAGATATTCAAATTTTTAAAGTTAATAAAATAAAATATTTAGGAATTATTTTTGACAGTAAATTAAATTGGAATTTTCACATAGAATACTTAATTAAAAAATTAAGAAGTTTACCACCGATTTTTAAAAACATTAAAAATTTTTAAATTTAACACATATGGAAATATTATATTACGCGTTAGTTAAAACTCATTTAAATTACGGAATTTTAGGTTAGGGAGGAATAAATAGAACTTTAGTTAAAAAATTAGAAATATTACAAAAAAGGTTTCTAAAAATTACATTCAATAAAGATTATCTTTATCCTTCAAAAGAATTGAAAAACCATAATCGTAATACACGTCATAAAAATAAAATAACCATAAAACCTAAAATAAATAAGTCCATAGGACCAAAAAAATTTCAAATATTTATGTTTTTATTTAAACGGTTATTTACCAACAAAAATTAAAAAATTGATTTCATTAAAAGAATTTAATAACAAAATAAAAACATGGATATTAAAAACAGACAATTTGAAAATATTTTTAGAAATGCTTTAATTATTAATTAATATTGTTCTGAATAATTATTTATATAAGTAATATTTTTTACTTAAAAATTATAAATTGATTTTTTTATTATAGGTAATATATTTATACTATAAATAAAAATTTTTACTTTAAAACTTGATTTCTAATGCATATTTATGATTTATGATTTTACATACTAAAACAAAAAATAAGATTTGCCCCTAACAAGCTCAGCTTCAGGGAATTGAAGAATAGGTTTATAGAAGACAACATAAACATTTATTATTATATTATTATAATTACAAAGGTACTGTAAAATATAAAGTACATTTTTGACTGATTGTACCCATCGCAATAACAAACAGACAATGCATAATTTCATAAGGCATTACATAGTTGTAACTTTTGGCACTTGAACTGTAATTAGTGATTAACCCTTATTTTCTTTAAATGTTTTCAGGGTTTCGCAAGAAAACATATCCGCTATATTCTGTGAAGCTTGCGGTTCTCAATGTGAAAATTCAGACCACCTGAAGAAACATATGGCATTTATGCATCAAGGTTTCCATTTTGTTTGTTTCGTTTGTGATCACAATTTTGCAACATTGGATGCTGTTATTAGCCATCAAGTAAAATATAGTAAAGAGAATTTGATGTCAGCCGAGAGTCAATTCTTACGGCGAAGAAAGAGTGCTTTTTATCCCTATTACTGCAATCGTTGTGGAAAGGGCTTTACTTTAATCGATTTGGTAGCCTTACACAAGAAACAAAATCATGATAAGCCGATAAAGAAGGGAAAAAATGGGGTAAAGAAAAAGACCGCTGACGACAAGGAAAAATCTGATCGGATGCAGGATGATAACCAAAAAAAGAAAGACGAGGAAGTTTCTATTATAATAAGTAGTGCAGAAAGTAGTAGACGAAATAGTTTAGACATAACCGAAGATGAGAGAAATTCAGAATATATCTCAAGACATATCATTAACGACATTTCCAATATAAATAAAGAAACAAATTCTTTAACTGAGAAGCATGGTAAAATTGTTACTAGGTGAGTTTTTCTAATCTACGGCGCGTCCTTATTTGAATTTTAAATAAATTCCATTGACAAGCATTCAAAAATAAATATGATTTAAATCTTAAATTGATCATTGACTTATCTTTTTATTTATAGCTCGCCTAAAACACAAAATGATGCCAGTTCAGACTGCCTTATTATCGATTTGGAAAATATAAATTCTTCAGAAGACTTTGATAAAAGTGGATCATCAAACTTTGTTGATGTTGAGGAGTTTATGAAGGAAAAACAGCAGAAAATCCACAACGAAGAGCAAAATAATGATAAAAAAGCCGATGTTCCCAAAACCGTTAGGCATATTAAAAGTTTAAGAAATCTCAGAAGCGACGAATGGGATGACGTAGCAAAACAAGTTTCTAATGAACTATCTTTAATGGAGGAAGAATATCTTTTAAATAATTCTCAGGAAGATATACTAACTATTAAAGACCAAGTATCTATACCAACAGACGAAAATCTTTTGGAAAATTGTCACGAAGATGTGGTTGAGTAAGTAAAAATTTTTATAATATGAATTTTATTATTCGTGTAGGGATTTTTCTAAAATTTTGTAGTTATTAATATAAACTCTGTTAACAAGTATACATTATACAAATCTTGTCATGTTCCTTACTTTAACAAGCCTCAAACTTTCGATGACTCAGTAGGAGGCTGTAGCTTCACACTCTTAATACAGGACTGTCATTTTCCAATTAAGACCATTAATAGTTATACATTTTTTTTTCTTTAGAATCTCACCATATGCACAAAAATTCATCAATAAAGGACCAGCCCAAGATACAGCACCTAGTTTTTGTGAAGCGTGTGGCCAGAAATTTTCAAGTAAGGTCCACGCTGAGCATCACTTCTTTCGCAATCACCGACCATTTAGATGCTCAGTATGTGATAAGAGGTTCACATTACTTCATAAACTAATCCAGCATCAAAATTTCAAGTACAAATTACCTACCCTTGAATATGCCGAAAAGGAGTCTTTAAAATTGTTGCTTTCCAAAGAGGTCCCTGAGCATTTTCGATATTATTGCGATGTTTGTGGAAAAGGTTTTAATTATATCTACGACCTAAAATCACATAAGGACTTGGCTTGTTCAGTGAAACCCATAACCACTATTTTATCTGATTCCTTTAACAAGACCATCAAAAATGGATGCGATACCCTTATTAGAAGCGAATATAAGATAAACAAAGACAAAGTAACAGTTACCAGTGAAACAAATATTTTAAAGAGTATGGATATTAACGTTCGATCTCCCAGTGAAACTTTATCAATAAATAAAACATGCATGTCTATTGCACAGAACCATAAGGATATTATAACTACAGATAAAATCAATACACAGATAAAGCCGTCTTGTAAGAGTTGTGGAAAGACTTTTTCACGTTGGCACCTTTTAAATGAGCATAGAGCAGCGCATGGTTGCACCGATAAAAATTCCGAAGACTGTAAAAAATTTAAGGAACAGCCTGATAAATCTTGTAATGTACATTTGGATTGTCAAAAATCCAAGTTGACGGCCACAAGCATGGACGAGAATGTTTCTAAGAAAGCGCCTAATAAAGCCCATTCTTGTCTTACTTGTGGTGTAACTTTCCTTTACACGTGCGAATTAACCTGGCATATATTTAAGGAATGTCCTGCCCTCAAAACAATTAGCCCTCTAGCTTCGGAAGTTTTGAATTTTTCCATTCCATTAGAATTGCCAAGGACTGCAGCTCGAAGTTCTTCTGTGGATATTAAGCAGCCCCCTACTTCTGCATCTGGAGACAATCATAAACCATTTCAATGCCCAATATGTCCAAATAGGGCTTTTATATCAGAAGACGGTCTTAATCAACATTCACAATTTTCCCAAAAACATATTAAACGAGCTAACAGGAAAAAGCAAGTGTCTTCCAAAAATCTTAATTTACCTGTTACCTGTCTAATAACTAAAGAGGATTCAACCACAAATAGACAGGCTGTTGATCTCTCTAATCCTGTATCATATTACAGTAAAGAAAGCCGTCAAGCACAACGTATATTGTCATTTAGAAACAGATCTCGATCGCCTCCTCGAAGTCGAAAAAGGACAGATTTATTAGATCTAAGACGAAGATCGATTGAAAGAGAATTAGAAACAATAATGAAGGGTGATAAAAGTGAAAAGAAACTAAGAAAGCCTACGAAGCGTTCACATAAGAGATCAGAAAGTGAAAAACGTAATGTGAAGAAGCCTAGATGCGATGAAAAAGCAGAATCTGTCATGAAGGAGAAAATCAGCAAAGATTCTAAATCTATTCGAAAATTTGAAAACGCGACCAAGAACAAAAAAAATAAAAGTCAAAGAAGATTCCAAAAACATGTTGATAAATCAACAGATGTTAGCGCTTCTAAAAGGAAAAAAGAAAATGGTGTAGATGATCTTGAAGGGATATACACGTTGAAAGAGGTGCAACAAATATGTCCTTGATTACAAGAAGGTAATATATTTTGATATCTTTAATAATTTAATTTGTGTTTAACTTTTTTTTATTGGAGACGTTTTAAAATGTATTTCTACTTATCTTTTAGGTTATTCTCAGGAAAAAATGGAAAACACAATGATCAAATTTACCATATCTTATAGGTACACTTAATAATTATACAACTACATCTTTTAAGTTGTGTAACTAAATGTTTGCTTACTTAGGTATGTGGTTTTTAGTCAAAAATTTAAAGGCTATGTTTTTTACAAATTGCTCAATTTAGTCCAGTTATGTATAAGCTATCATTCAAGCCTGAGAAACCTTTAATGTTAACTTTAATTGTTTGCCAGATGCACCTACATGTTATTTTTTGTAAGTCTTTTGCCAGTGTTATTTTTATTGTTACTAGTTGCTATTAGCTAGTTATATTGATTGTATTCTATTCTTACCAAGGTAATCTTTTAGTTTATATCTGTAAAATACGATAGTCTTATGATTTAATAAAGCTGAGATATTAAAGAGTGTCCTTGGTAAAGGTAGATATCTGTAGAAATTTAAGTATTTAGTAATACAGTGAGACGTAGAATAATCTATGAAAATTTATGCTCTAGAATTAGGTCATATTTTTCTTATTCTCGTAACATTTTTACTTTTGTATTTTTTAAATAAAGTTATTTTTTTCTTATTTTGCCTTTATTCTGATTTAATTTTTTTGCACTTCGTAGCGAAAAATTAACATTTCCAATCCATATTTTATGGAACTCATTTGGAAAAGCTGTACGTAAAATTCTTAAAAATTAAATACTATCCTACTTATACATACATACCTCAATAAAACCAGTTTAGTTTCAACATGTTTAACAGTATTCAAGAAAATATAATGATTGTACTAATTTAATAAGCCCAAACAAAATAATAAAAACGTTATTCTACATGAAGTAAAGTATTTTAAGCACAAACCAGTATTTTTTGCATTAAATTACCTATTGTATAATTTTTTAAACGTAAAAAGCATATTTTTTTAAAAAGTAAGTACACTATTTACATGCTATGATTTTTCAGCTTTTGCCAAAAAAATATTCTAATAAAAACTTGTTTTAGGAATGAAACGAAGAATAAAAAGTCGAGTAAACAACGAAACGACATGAAATACTACTGTTGTAAATGCAATGCCGAATATGATAGTCTTCTCTCATTGACTAAACATATCGTGAACAAGTGCGTCGCAAATGCTTTTAGTTCAGTCAAGAAGGAAATTCTCGAAATAGTGGATTTAACAGAGGAAGATAACGCACATCAAGAAATGACTTTTAGACAGCCACACAACTACGAAAAAGTATCTAAAAATCCATTTAAAAAAGGAAATAAAGTCAAATATAATGACAATAATCAAGAATTTTATGTACCTAAACATTGTGATAACGTAATTATAAGCAAACAAGATACTACTAGCTCAAATAAAACCACAAAGGATGTGACAGCCAAAAACATAGATAATAAAATAGATACTAAAGACTATATTTCTAGTAATAAACCAAGCCTGCTAGCAGAAAAACAAAGAGATATAAGGAAAGAAAACATTTCTCAAGACTATGCTTTAGTCACTAAGCAGCTTCATGTAGGTACTAATAACCATTCTTCTGCTATAGATGAAATGGCAAACGAAAATAAAAATACCAAAGAAACTCAAAGTGACTCTATTGAGTTCAATAATATTACTATTAGCGATAATCAATCAACACCTAACATTTCAGCTGAATCTCTATCTTCCGTAAAACCAAATCTATGTGTATTTTGTAAAAAAGCCTTCTTGTTTAACTTCCAACTAAAAAAACACAAGCTTAAAAATTGTAAACCATTTTTTATTGTGAAAAAAAAATATAATTGCACTTTAATTCGAAAAAATATATGTAAAAATTGCAATTTAAAATTTAAAAACAATATTGCTCTCAGCACGCATAGAGCATTGTGCTGTAGAATCTTTAAACCTCAAACTAAAACTCCGTTAAAAAAAATACGTAAGAAAACTGCTCAAAAAAAGAAATATAAGAAGAATGACAAAAAAATAAAAATAAACGATCATAAAGTGCACGTGTCGAAAACAAAAAAAATACCCCCTTTTAAAGAAGTAAGTTCAAGTAAAAAGACTATAAAAAAAGTAGAAAAAGCAACTAGTATTAATGGAAATACTGCTTTTCCTGATGTTGTTTTTAATACCAGTTACGCAGTAAATACGAAATTCGTAAAATCTAATTTAGTCAGTAATATTCAAAAATCTAACATTGATCAAACAATTTCCGAAACTAAGACTGACGTAAAAGAAATAATTAAATTAGCAAGCGGTGCTTCTGAAAGTAAATCATCATCTACTGATATTCTAACAATTAATAGCCCGAATGAACTCAAATATATTCTAGATTCTGAGAACGATACTGAGAAACCCAAACTAGCAACAACAACTTTTGATTTGTCTGGTAAGTCTAATTTTACAAAACTCCAAAACAATCCAGCAAAATTTGCAAAAAATACTAAATCAAAATTATTAATATCAGATTCTAATAGTTCTAAGACATCAACTGTAGATCAACTTGACTTAAGTTCTGAAGAATCTCTAAGCCGTTCTAAACGTACCCTGCAATTCTCTAAAAATCGAGATGCTCAAAGTACAAAACTTCTTAAAGGAAATAACGACAAGAAATTACTTGATGTAAAAGCCAAAAATAAATCGGTTCCTATTTTAAAAAATATTCTGCACTGCACTGATATTCTTGCACATAAAAAATCTTGTAGTAAAGTAAGTTTAAAACCGCCGGCCCAAAAGGACACGGTAAACATATTTGATAATTGTGATGCCAAATTTATCCATACGACCGATCTAATGGGTCACAAACGTTTTTATTGTAAGAAAAATAACTTCAACGAACAGCCAACTGAAGTTAAAAAAATACAAAATAAAAGCGAAGCTGGTAAAAAAAATGTAATCACTAGTTTCTCTAGAGCCAATGAAAATAATAAAACGACAGTCGATGATACAGCAACGAAAACTGAAGAGACAGATATAAAAAAGGGCGATCAAGTTAGTAATAATGGGCAAACTAGTAAGCCAATTTCTAAACCTAATATACAAAATTCCAATATAACGTTGTCACAAATCACCACAGATGAGAAAGAGCCTAAAAATCCTGAGGTTAAATTTTCACAATCTAATAAAGATATTTCTAAAAGGCAAACCGAAGCAAAAGCTTCTACTTCCAAAGACCGTGAAAGCTCTAAAGATCAAACCCAAACCAGGAATGATGCTCAAAGATATGATGCCCAACTGGATGACAGAACTTGTTATCGATGTGGCACCGAATTTTATTATATATTTGCTCTGAAAAGACATCAGTCCTTATACTGTAAAATTTTTAATATACCAAAGAGAAATGTTGATAATAGAACCGCTGAGAAACGTTTGGATACCGATGAAACCAGTAATTTAAAATCATATTTGGCCCAAAAAATACAAAATATAGCCGAAACAAGAAAAGAGGTTTCTAGAAAAAAGACTGCCACAGAACCAAGTGATGTTATAAATATAATACCAATTATTAGTAACTTTGATAAAAGCGTAGAAAGTGATAATAAAATAACTAGTACCATTGAAAAACTTCCCAAAGATAGAGATATTCCACCAGGTGTATCAGCAAAGACGATTTCCACTCCAAATTATCCGCAGAAAAATAGCACTACTAATATGCCAATCGGCACAACTCCAGATATATTAAATATAAATAAAAATGATACAAATAAAAAGGACACAGATATAGACGCAATAGATAAAAATTTGACTACAGCGACAGACGTTATTCGAGATAATAAAACTAAAGACAAGTCTACAAAACATTTAAAGGAACAGGAAAATCAACAGAAAAAAAAAGATGATAGTAAAACACACGCGGTTAACTCAATACCGTCTAGCTTCGAGACAAATAAAGACAAATCTACTGAAAAAGACAACCTAAAAAAGCAACCCACAGCAAAAGATTCTACCGCAGAAGTTTTAGAATGTTCGAAGGATCAACCACAAACTTCCAGAGCTGCTGACCCTTTTCGACATACCCAGTTAAAAAAAAATGATGATAAAATTTGTCAACTATGTGGGAGTCAGTTTGAATATATTTTTGCTCTACAGAGACACCAATCATTATACTGTAAAACGTTCAACGTCTCGAAACTAAATTACGATAATAAGAGTATAGAGAAAAAAGTAAAAAGAGAGGAAAATAAAGATATTAGGAATATTGATAAGAAAAACATAAAACAGGAAAAGTCATATTTATCTAAAACAATTAAAAGTGAAACAGATCTAAAAAAAAAAGATGAGGAGCAAGCCACTATCAGTAGCGTTATCGGTGAAGATAAAAATAAAGAAAACTGGATAAAATTTGACAAAATGAAACTTAATACTAAAAATGGGAATAGTAGATATTGTAAAAAGGAAAATTTAATTGAAATCGACTACGCAGAAGGAAATGATAATTTGCCCATATCACCAGAAAAAGAAAAAGAATCTACTACAACAGATGCTGAAGCAAATGAAAATACTATTATTGGAACGTATAATAATACCAATACAAATGAAGATTTCATAATGGTAGAAACTGTAACATCTTATGGAGAACAGAAAGTTTTAGAGAATACACCTAATAATATTGTTGATACAAAAACAATTCATAAAGAGGGTTCCAACAGTGACAACCAAATGAAATTAGATATAACATTGGAAACTACAGATTCCAAAATAGATCGAAAAACATTCAATGAGACTGAACCAAAACTTACTATGCCCGAAACTTCTCAATCCCAAGAAATAGCCGACTCTAAGAACATATTACAAATTCCACTAGACACAGAAAATTGTGATAAATTAAATATAGCACCAGCCAGTTCAACAGAAACTGTGGATAATACCAAAGAAAATTCTGACACCGGAGAAATATTAAAGAAAGCATCAAATCAAAACGATAGCGAACCCCATATTGACAACAAAAATGACTCTAAAATAACTAGAAATTATTATAGAAACCTCCTTAATAAGGAATCGTCTAATACCAATAATTCTGCAGGAAAGAAGCCAACAAAAATGCCAATTACAGCCCCCAAAACTGACCCAGCAGACACTAACACTTGTGATGTTTGCGGATATAGATTTGAGTATTCATTTGCTCTTCAAAGGCATAAGACTTTGTATTGTAAAGTGTTTAAAGTTACTACATCTGCTGATACGGATTTAAAAACAAACAGTAGTAAAACCAAGTCAGATGAGAAAGAATCTAGTACTAAAGACAAGGAAACTTGCGTACCGTCTAAAACAAAAGAAAAATTGACAATGGACGATTTTGGCAAGGCAAATATGAAAGAACGTGTGCCTCAAATGCCTGATGAAAATTTAGTAGAAATTACTAACGATACCGAAGATGATCAAAATTCTCAGAACCGAAACATGATTTTTGATTTAAGAGAGAAATTAAACAAAAAACCAGACCTTAGGGAAAAAATTATTTCTAAGAAAAAAAACTCTACTGACAACGAAACTGATTCGACAAAAGATACTGTTAAGGAAAAAGCCAAATTCAATGACAACAAAAATGCCGAGAACGTCGAAAATACACCTGACATAACACAAAAAAGAACTCCACCCTATAAATTATCGGTAACGCGGGTTATAGATAAAAATGACAGAGTAACGGTCAAGCGCCATGTAATTGATACAAAAGAAACAGAAAAGAAACCTATTTCCTCTGTAATTAAACCACCTTCAACAATAACTAAAGCTATTGCGAAACAAATAACTAAAACATCTGTCGATCCTAACAACTGTGCTAACTCGTCCATTGGTGTAACAAGTAAAGAGAAATCATCTTTACTCGAAATACACCCAACAGCTATACGAGTTTACAATAAAGTGTCTACTTTTTTAAAAGACCAAACGCCCAAACTATTTTGCGAGAAATGTGGAAATGTTATAAGTAACATGGATGATCTTGAAAATCCGCCATGTGGACATAAGAGAACTTTTTTCCAATGCCCTGTTTGCAGAATTGATTTTTCCAATATAAATTCGCTTATATTGCATCGCGACGAAATACACAAAGATGGCGAAATTCTAGTTAAAGAAATGGAAAGTAAAAGAAATAAGCTGGTTTCTTTGTATTACTGTTGTAATTGTGGAGAGGGCTTTAAGTTTTTGATACAACTTATTAATCACAAAGTTGATCATCATCAATTTTATCGCAATTCATGTAATAATGTTGCACCAATTATAAGACTGGGACCAAATCAACATGAAGAAAAGATGTATTTGTGCGCTTTTTGTAACGATAAACCGTTTAGCTCTTTAGAACTGCTTCTAAAACATGAAGAACGCAGCGGAGATCATAGACAAAATAAAAAGAAATTTCCTAATATTCGACCCACTTATGCTCCTAAATTACCACTGAATTTCGAACATGTATGTTATATTTGCAATTTTGAGTTTCGATCGTTTAAAAATCAACAAATTCATTTGCTCAAGAGCTATGAGCATTATGATTTAGCAAAGAAAGTATCGAAAAAAACTCTGAAACCAGAAATGGGTAAGTTTTCCCCTGTGAAAGTAAATTTGGAACATAAGATGGTTATGCAGCAACAACACGATTCCTATTCTGCGCCATTTCAAGAGCCCTTTCAATTTCCTCAATATTTTCAGAATGCTCCTATAGCACTACAAGAGTATCCAGTTTACCAAGAAGGGACGGTACACCCCCCACCTCAACAATACTTTGCACTAAATCAAAACCATAATTTTTATGCACATATGCTGCAAGATCAGGCTACTTATTTTAATCAACCACAGTGCTATCCTCCTTTGCAAGCGTATCAACCAGTATTTCTGGGAAATCAAGTTGAACAATCTCACACATGTTCTCGCCCCGATGACTATTATTCTAAAAGTATTCCAGTTCACATACCAAACATCCTGCCTAAGAAAACTGTAAATAAAGGAAGTGTAAATTTAAAACAAGATTATTCTCCGCCCATCTCTATTGAGAAAAGTAAGCTTTACCAAAAAATTGTAGGTGCCTTAAATCCAGATCTCAGAATTACTTCTAGCCCTAGTTCTGTTGAGACGAAGTTATACAGACCAGGCTCAAGGACAATATGTCAGTTGCCAACTTTGTCACAAGAATCAACTAAGACTACGCTGGAAACTAGAAATGAAACCACCACGAATATTACTGCTCAAACTACTTCTGATACAATTATTCAAACGACCTCGGAACATATTGCTCAAACCTTGAAAACTGCTATTTTAACTACCTCGAAAGCAACAGTTCAAATGTATCCGCAAAGTGCTTTAATTAGGGAAACGTCGTTATTAAGTTCAACTTCTTCCGTTCAAGAAACGTCTCCATCTAAAAGCTTAACCAGTGCATCCAATCCAGACTATCAAGTGGCCTATACTGTTTCTGCAGCACCTTTATCTTCTTCCGAGCCAATTCTCGTGTCAGACGATCCTTTAGAATTAGAGAAACCCTTTATTCGTTACTATGACATCCAAAAGCACGCCGTTCTGAGTTATAACGAGTATGAAGATAAAGAGCGTAAAAAGGCTCAGAGAAACAAGATGGCATCGAAAGATGAGCACTCAGAAATTACAATTTCTTCTGATGATGAAGTTCATGTTGTTAATGCGCACAAGTGCTTTGTTTGCGGTGAAAGTTTTCGCATGCAACGCGTGCTGGATGAACACGAATGTTCGGGACCTTTTTAATATTTTTTTTATTTTTTTTTTAGTATTAGTTTGTGTTTTCTTAACGATTATGGCCTTATTTCAGATTTGATTTGGATAAAAAATAATTAAAACGAATTTACAGTTTTATTATGGGGCTTAAAAAAACATAATATGCAATAATAAAATGGCTTGACGTACCAGTACTGCAAAGGATGTTTATTACTGACATCCACAATTTTATATCCCCGTGCATAAAAAGTGTGAAAAATTTTATAAAATGGTTCAAAAAGTTATCAAAATGAAGCTCTTAGAAATATTATTTTTACCAAAAACAAAGCCTAATACAAAAGCTATAAAAAAGATTTCTACAACTATAAAATATATCGTCGAGTAGAAATACCTCTTACCTTAAACGTAATATACAGGGTGTCCGGAAAAAGGAGGTCAATCCATTAACCATATATTCCTTGAGCAAAAATAATATGACTTTTGTAATGTCATTTTTCATTTTTGACCTGTTCGATGTAGTTAGGCCCGGTTCCAGCGCCCGGGCAACCCGGGCAGACGCCGGGGGCGCAGAGTCCAAGGGGCGCAAAATATTGCCAAAGATAAAACAAATAAGCGTCTGTATAACCTTCGATGTATAATATACTATTTAAAAGATAAGGGCGCCCATGTATTTTTTATAAATTCTGAAACAAAGCGGGTGCCTTTAACCCATTTAATAGGGGCCAAAAAAACATCGAAAATGGAACATAATATCACGTCAAACAAATTAAATATTTTTGATGGTATAAGTATATATATTATTATATATTCAGGAAAAAAATATGAAATAAAAATTTCGAATGCGCTAAATAAAACCCTTGCCCGGGGGCGCCAGGACTTCTAGAACCGGGCCTGGATGTAGTTTAAATTTAATAAATGTTTTTTTTTTTCATAATTCGAGTAAAGATATTAATTACAAATACAATAAGCTGATCAATAGCAGTGGCAGTCGCATTTTTATTACAAATGGGGTAGGTTTAGTAGATGGTAGCCCAATCATCAGGTTACGAAAAGAATTACCTATATATATTAGAAATTTTTATATAGGGTAAATGAAAAGGGGCAGGTCGATCCCCCCCCCCCGCCCTTAGGACAGCTACTGAATTTAGTATGTCACTGCTAAATATGATGAATTCGTTTACAGTGAAAAGGTCCATTGGCGTTCCACATGTTCATTGAGGTCGATCAATGGCATGTTCTAAGAGAAATTTTATTTATACCGCCGGCACTGGCGATAACTTAACGCATTATTTGACCATTTAGTTATTTTGTGACTTTTTAATTGTTATTATCCAAATATTGGACTGTTTTTTCGTAGATATAAGAATTTTTATTTTTATTTTGGGGATTTATATTGGTAAAATCACAAAGTTATTTTAGTTCTTAATTTTTTTTCTCTTAATAAACGGCATTTATACGATGAAGGAGGAAGAGTAATAATAAAAACTTTTGTGATTTTGCCAAATATATGATTATATTTAAGACTTTTCGAGTATTTTATTGACGGCAACTATGTTACTTAGTTAGAGTTAATTATAAAGGTTTATTTGAAAGCTTGTGCCAAAAATCTTTATTATATTTATTAGGTTAGGTATTGTTATATTTTGACATTTTATTGCCACGTTACATCCATTCCTATAGATTTGAAACAGTTTATAAAGTTGTAATCTTTTTACGCATAATATGTGCAAATAAAGATATCTATTTTTTTACATTATTATAATAAAAGTTATGCAAATTGGATTAACCGTTTTAATTGTTCCCAAACATTATATATTGTTTTTAAATACTAATAATATGTTATGTGGTCAAAATAAATGTTGGATATCTACACAAAATGTTATTTCTTAACAAGTTTCATAAAAATTTCTTTCTGATTTTGACTAAGTGCTGATTTCTTAGTACTTAAGATTACAAAACCATGTGATATGAAGTAAAATTTTCGCAACCGGTAGCATAACTATTTAGATATACAGGGTGATTCAAAAGTACTTTGACAAACTTCGGGAGGTAATTGCTGGCAATATTTTAACATGAAAAGTTCTTATAAACAGTGGTCCTTGGCGACTTCGTTACGGAGATACAGGTTGTTGAAATGTTAAAAGAAATAGTAATAATTTTTAAATAACTCATTAACGAGTTATTTTTTTTTTATGAAATTTAGCGAATTAAATAAGCATCCAAGGACACTTATTTTCAAAGTACAACAAGTTCGTAAATTTAACCAGTGGCGTCGGTACAAAATGTTACTATCATATTTTTTGTGAAAAGTATGCTACACCACTGATTTATTATATTTTAACTTTTTTCTTATAAACTCCCCCTTTATTTACAACAAAAAAGATCACGTGTGTTTTTTTGATACGAATGTATATGTTTTAAACTGATCAACCACTCAAATATTTATTAAAGTATTTTAACGAATACCTACATACATACTTACTAATAAACAAAAATGTATATGCCTAAGGAAGGTATCTGAGGATGCCTAATTTCTAAGTATAACAGGTTTTCAGTGGCATACATATTTATTTATTAGTACCTATGTTATTTTTTAATATTTTGTGTTGTTTTGGCTTTGGAAATGCATTTTTTGTCGATAAATTAAAACATATTTGACAGTTAGTTACCACTGAAAATAACAAAACTGAAGAAATAAAACTCAATGGTAACTAACTGTCAAATATGTTTTAATTTATCGACAAATGCATTTCCAAAGCCGCCTTGTCAAAATACAAAATATTAAAAAATAACATACTAATAAATAAATATGTATGCCACTGAAAACGTGTTACTTAGAAAATATGCATCCTCAGATACCTTCATTAGGCATATACATATTTGTTTATGAGTAAGTATGTATGTAGGTATTCGTTAAAATACTTTAATAAATATTTGAGTGGTTGTTTAGTTTAAAACACATTTTTTAATATTTGTGTATAGTCAAGTAAAATAATCATTTACCCTTAAACCGTCCCTCGTATCAAAAAAACATACGTGATCTTTTTTGTTGTAAATGAGGGGGGATTCATATAAAGAAAGTTAAAATAAAATAAGTCTGTGGCGTAGCATAGTTTTCACAAAAAATATGGTAGTTACATTTTGTACCGACGCCACTGGTTAAATTTACGAACGTGTTGTACTTTGAAAATAAGTGTCCTTAGATGCTTATTTAATTCACTAAATTTCATAAAAAAAAATAACTTGTTAAGGAGTTATTTAAAAATTATTACTATTCCTTTTAACATTTCAACACCCTGTATCTCCGTAACGAAGTCGCCAAGGACCACTGTTTATAAGAACTTTTCATCTTAAAATATTGCCGGCAATTACCTCCCGAAGTTTGTCAAAGTACTTTTGAATCACCCTGTATAGAGTTTGAAAGAGGAAAACGTTTTTTATTAGTAGGTATAGAAGAAAAAGTCATGCTTTATAAAAACGTCTGCTTGTGCTGAAACTACAGTTTCAACTACTAGATTTGCGAATACTATACAGGGTTCGTCAGAACAGTTTTTGTTTTTTGGATTTTTTTTCAATTCTAATTTACAATTCCTTTTGATGATTGGTTAAATTATCACTTTGGGAACAAATGGATTTGAAGGTACCTATGGTCCAAATCAGTTGGCACGTAGGAGTCCCCATCTCTTAATTATCGACTTTCTGTATGGGGATATCTGAAGCCACATGTGTATAAAACCAATTTCAATAATAACTTAGATCTCTTGAAAGAAAAAATAAGAGTAGTTATTGCAAATATCCCAATACAGCAAGTTAGGAACTCTTATCGGGAATTCAGATGTCGAGTTGAACTATGTGCTAACTCGGTGATTGAATAAAAGTTTTATAATTTATGATTGAATGAATTGAAAAAATATGACATGTAATAATAAAAATACTTCAAAAGTAGGCAAATAACAAGTGACTTTCTTACAACAAAATCGTTACTCGGCCAGATAGAAAATCATATTCGAAGTAAGAAGGCAACAATAGTTATTTGTTTTTACGTAAATTTATTTTAAACGAAATCCAAAAAACTAAATATGTTGTTTCTGACGAACCCTGTATAGTAATCGCAAATATGATATTTCAAATTGTAGTTTCTGCACACGCAAAATTAATTTAATAAATCAAGGAATTGAAATTTAGAATTTGAAAAAATCCTAAAAAGTAAAAATGTTGTTTTTGACGAACCCTGTATAAAAACGCAAATCTGATATTCATAATTGTAGGTTCGGTACAAGCAGACGTTTTTATAAAGAATGACTTTTTCTTCTATACCTATCTACTAATTAAAAAGTTTTTCCTCATCCAAACTCTATCAGTGGGCACACTCTATATTAGTGCCACAGCGGCCTTTATGGTAACCACATAACGTATACGTTACTTTTTTAAATTTTCTTCCGGATATTAACGGACTTTTTTTTAGGAGAATCCCACTTTTGAAAATTAAAGTCGAAAAAGACGTGTTCCATTGCGACTACTGCGAGGAATCTTTTGAAAAAAAACGCACCCTAACCTACCACCTCAAAACCAAACACAAAGGGGCTCCAAGATTCCTCTGTTCTACATGTAAAAGGGGATTTAAAACCAGACAAAAGTTAGCTAATCACAGCATCATCCATCAGACGAAAAGAGAGATGTACGAATGTGATACGTGCAAAAGAAAACTTGGTTCTAAACAAGCTCTCGTCACCCATACGAAAAGACATCTTAAAATTTACAACATTAAATGTACGGTTTGTGAAAAAGGCTTTTTTTGCACACCCAGTCTTAGACTTCATATGAACTCAAAACACACCGGAAAGGGACAATTTATATGCGACATTTGCAATAGACCCTGCTACGACAAGACAGCCTTGAAAAACCACATAGAAAAACATTCCCCCGACTACAAGCAAAGGTCCAAGGTCAAATGCGAAGAATGCTGTCAAGAATTTCTAGACGAAAAATACCTGAAGATTCACCAGAAGAAAAAGCACGTTCAAGACAATAGGTTCGTCTGTGACCTTTGCGGGAAAAAGCTCTACTCGAAGAGCGGCCTTAGGGATCATATGAACATTCACGAAGGTCTCAAGCCTTACAAGTGCGAGATATGCGGTATAGGCTTTGCAAATTCCACTACCTTAAGGCTTCACGGTCGGAGGCATACTGGGGAAAAACCTTACAAGTGCACCATGTGCGAGAGAGCCTTTACCCAAAGTCACAGTCTCAAGGTTCATTTAAGAATTCATACTGGAGAGAAACCGTTTATTTGCAGTATATGCAATAAAGGGTTTGTTAGCACTAGCGTTTTAAGGTCTCATATGAAAGGTAATCATAAAATTGATTAAATTTTGTGATATAGGAAGTTAATTTAAAAATCGACATTGACGGCTTGTTTTCCGTTTTTAAATTTAGATATTTTTCCATTCCGTTACGGTGAAATTAGCATACAAATGTGGGATGACACGCTGTCAAGGACAATGATCTGGTACCTATAGAAGGTATAATATGTCATTCATGAACTCTACCGTGCGAGCAAAAATTATTTGCATGAAAGAGGGCTTGGCTTAAAAAACGTAGGGCTTGGTTTAGATCACAATGATATGGGGACGATATATCTAACCAAATCTAGGTTAAAATTTTGTCAAATTCATATTATGACATGATATGCCAAACTAATGAGTAATAAAATAAGTAGACAAATACAAATTTATTTTTGTTGTTTACAAAATTAACAAAGTAAGAATATACAGAAAGAAAAAGAAAAATAATTACATAAATTGCTGAAACTGGCCACCGCCATGCTCCAAGCATAAATTCACAAGTCCCTTCATATTTTTAAAAGTGTTTACCTGCATCTCTGGAGAAACGTTAGCACATTCTTGGATAATCATTTTTTGTAATTGTTCTAAATTTGCCACTGGTGTTTTAAAAATAGTGTTTTTAAATGAGGAAAAACGAAGTAATCCATAACCGTTAATCAAGGTGATCTAGGTGGGAATTCAATGTCTGATCGAAAACTGATCAATCTGTCGTCGAAAAAATTGCGTAAAGGCTGTATGGGCGGTTGCACCGTCCTGTTGAAAATATTCAAAACGTAGTTCGTCGTCAAGTAATTGCTCCACAAATGGATTCAAAATATTGTCTCTATACGCTGTGCTGTAACTGTGTCATGGAAAAAAATAGGACCAACAATTCTTCTTCGGGAAACAGCTCTACGGCTAAGCATTACATCCTTAGATGCAAGGCCCTCTTTGATGCAAATAATTTTTGCTCACACGGTAGTTCGTTCCTGTACGATAGAGGAATAAGGAATAAATTTAAAAAGGTATTAACTAAGTACATAATATATCAGAATTTACGGCAGCAGTATCTCACAAAGCTTGCATTGAAATGATTCATCAAGTAATGACTAATTTTCCATTTTATAAAAATCGATGAAAAGCGAAAATTATTCAATTTTTTTGACTTAAACACATTCATAGTTTAAAAAAGTCTATTGTCATTTTTCCATTTAGAAATTAAGACATAATTTATTCTCTCAAGTAAAACTTACTTTCTACTATTGTCATTAGGAGTTCTCCTTTGACAAAGTTGCGTATTATTATTTTTTGTAATAAAACATTTTTTGTCCAAACTTGAAAATTTTTGTATAAGAACTATATGTTTTTTTTTCATGTAATTTAAAAGGTAATACATTTCTTGTTGGTATACGTACTTCTTAATTCATTGTCATTGGTTTAATAGTGTCGACAGTTCAAACAATCACTGTATGTATTTTGTTTAAAACTGTAACTATGTTTTAAGAAACGCCAAGGTCATCTTTGATGTGAGATTGACGTGAAATTGGTCTGAGAGCGAGACATATAACAGGCCATTCAAGGTAGTAGCTGGTGTGGGGATGAATAGTATTTAATCGCCCGCCCACGAAATATTATTTACTGGATTTAAACATCAGTTACCGCATTGAATATCAAACTATATAAGAATGACAGATGTCCGAGAAAAGTTGACAACCCATTTTTTGACGTATTGGAGCTGGTTTGGCCGCCATTGTGGAGTTGATCGTAACTCAAACCTTAAATCTGTCGCCTGTCTGTTGTTATAATGCAGCGCCTCGGCAACAGATGTCTCAAATTCACTGATGTGATGTCGTGGTGTTGCCGCACATCGTATTTTATTGGAATTTTTAAGAATTCAAGCATTTTTAACAGACAATAAAATAGGAGGTTCTCAATTCCAGCCGAATGTATGTTTTTGATAATAATATGTACGCTGATTACTCCGGGGTAATTGAACCGACTTTCATAATGATTTTACCGCTGCATTCGGTGTTAAATGTTAAACAAATAAAAGTAGATAAAAAGCGACAGCAAGTATAACTAAAATAGGTTTTATTTCGTCGAAAAATAGCAAAATACGTAATACACTAATACAAACAAACTGGATGTTTCTTAAGTAAGAAAGTAAAACCTACTTATTTTAACCATTTTGAAAAGTAGTAATAATTACAAATTAAAACCAAGTTGTACAAACAAACCGCACATCATTTATATTTTACCCAACATATACGTTGTAGCCTAGGTAGTTATTGAATAGTGAGAGTCGTCATTTAATTCTGTTAGAAATAGAATACATGGCGGTCAATATGTTTTCATGTAATTAACGTTGGGACGTCAAAAGGTTGAAAATATTATAAGCTACAAAGCAATTAAAAATAGGGACATTTTTAAATCTAGACTACACTACAGGTAGGAAAATAAATGTAAGCTACTTAAACCTAGGATAGGTGTAGGTACTTATGTGAAATCAAGTTTTACGATAAGCTATAAAAATAAATTTAAAAAACTCATGCAGCAAGTTAAACAGACAGGCGGCAACAATGTTTTAATTTAGCAGTTTCTTGTTGGTGAACTCATTGTGCCATCTATGAATTTAACGTAGCAGATTTAGGAAATCGGCTCATATGGCCTTCTTATAGTTTGATATTCAATGGTTGCCGTCACAAAAATTCGAGCAGCAGATTTTCTATTGTAAGCCGACCTTTACACATCTCGAATACCTTAAAATTACCTGTTTTAATGACATTGACGAAAATTGTCAACTGAATAGCTATTTACCTAACAAGTGCGGAAAATGAATTTTTCCGCACGAGTCTGCCGTTCACCGAACGACGCGCAGCCGAGTGCAGGAAAAACATTTTTCGCACGTGTCAGGTACAATAGTTTTTCTACAGACGTGTGGAAACAAGTAACACATATTTCAAAGAAATTTAATAATTTTTAATTAACTATAAGAATCACATACATATGTAACAGTAACTAATTCTAAGAAAAAAAGTAATAACTACAAGTTATAATTGATATATTATTGATTTTGACATAATCGTGCCGAAAAATTTTTCCGCACCAGTGTGGAAAAACCAATTTTCCGCACGGATTTTTGACATAATCGTGCCGAAAATTTTTTCCGCACTAGTGTGGAAAAACTAATTTTCCGCACGGATATCAGTGCGGAAAATTGATTTTTCCACACGTCTGTAGGAAAATTTATTTACGGCTAGTGAAATAAATTTACAAATATGCCCCGTCATTTAAATGCTGCGGAAAAGGCCAAAATTGTGACACGCTAGAAGAAGGATGGTCAGATAGACGGAAGGCTCAAAGATTTCAAACGCCAAAAAGTACGTACAGTTCATGACATCAAAATAAAATGGCTGGAAATATTCGCTGGAAAGAATAGAAGGAACAGGCCTTAAAAGGGCATCGACAGAAGAACATGACAATACTCTTATTCAATACCTAAGGGAAAATCCTTTTAAAACGGCTGTTTTAGCTCACAATGTAACTGATTTTCCGGATTCCGTTAGAACCGCACAACGAAGAATAAGAGATTGTTCAAATCTTCGCAATCACCCTGCAGCTAAAAAGCCTTTCCTAACGGTAACCAACAAAGAGCAAAGAGTAGGTATGCATTACAATATTATACGGAGACGGAGGTGGTATAAATGCTTGGGAAAATGTAATTTTCACAGACGAATAGATTTTCCAATCATGTTACAGCGGGAGAGTAAGGCTATATAGAACACCAAGACCCGGTTTGATGAACGCTACACTCGTATTCAACAATCGGCCGTTTTTCTTTGGGGGTGGATGAGTGCACAGGGTATAGGAGTTTGTACGCGCATAGAAGGTAGATTTAATGTACAAAATTACATACAGATATTGGAGAACGCGATGTTGCCATCGGTTAATGATACTAATACATTTACCAACATGATAACTGCCCGGTTCATACTGCCCACGCAGTATCTGATTGGATGCAACAAAGAGACATTCCAGTATTACCCTGGCCCTCTCTAGGAGTCCAGATTTAAATCCGATGGAAAACGTTTGAAGTTACATGATCAAGAGAATTAACAAATAAAATGATTTTCGGCCAGAAAATAGAGCACAATAATTATTGTGGCTGAAAATGCAAGAGACTTATTGGAATCAACTAACGCAAGAATAGTGTAATGTTCTGGTGGCTTCAATGCCTAAAAGATTAACTTCAGTTATTCAAAGTAACGGAAAGGCAATAATAGTATATTAAAGTACACGTTTCATAAGAAGCGGTTTTAGCGCACGCATTTTAAATTAATTGACACGTGCGCTAAAACGCCTTATGAACCACGTGCTTTATACTATTTTTTCTATTTGTAGTTTTTTCACTAAAAAATACATATTTAAAAAGAAAATAAATCCTTCAAATTTTGTAAATTTTTATGTCTAAATTTTATGTTGGTAATACTATTTTTTATCATAGTAACCTCTGGACAACCAAAATTATTTTGCGAACTGTAATTTTTTGATTTATTGACCCATTTTCACCACGAGATTCTAAAGTTATTTTAGCGATATGAGATTTGAAATTGGACGGAATACGTTGTGTGATCCTTGTACATTTGGTGCATATACAGAGCGTTCGGAAATTCGGGCGATTTTGCTAATTTTTTTTTAATTTCAAAAGACGTGATTTTACGTCAATTTTTCAATTTCAATGTTACCAACATCAAATAAAGAAAAAACGCGTATCGAAATAGCTTCATTATGAACTTCATTTCAAGTTCATAATGAACTTATTATGAACGTCAAATAGAAAAAATATTATATACCGGTACTATTGGTTTAATGTCCTCCTCAGTTTATTTATATTGTCATAGTTTTGTTGTAGTAAAGTTACTTTACTTTCTTTTAAGCTGTATTGAACAACAAGTTATTATTGTCTAGTTTACTTTGCCAAAATCTCTTTACCACTACTTTTACCTTCCAATCTATGGTAGTTGGTAGTAAAGGTAGAAGCCTGAATTACCAAAATTCAGGAAAAACATGTTAGCTGTCAGATTAGTGCCCGGATTTTTGTGACAGTAACTATACATATTTTTCAAATAGTAATGTCGGTAACGGACCTGGCAATTTTCGTCTCATGATCAACCGTAAATGTTCTGCCCCCTGGTGCAGTATTTTATTGGGATAGAACATATTGAAAAAATAAAATAAAACTAATTTTTACTTTATATTTTATCGCTTTTTTTAAATTTGCTTGAACATGCTCGATGTAGCCCCCTTTGACTTTATCTTGGATCCGCCACTGCCATCAAAGAAGGCCTTGCGAAATGTAATTGACCGTAAACAGTTTTGTTAAAGGTATGTTTTTATTTATTTTATAATAAAAAAAATATAACATAACAGTGTGTACATTATTTAAAAATATTTAATTTAAACTGAGCAACTACTTCATGTATATTTTGCAAATAAAATGACAACAGGTAAGTAAAAAGTTTTATTTATCATGGTATGTACATACCATAGACAAGCGAGTTGCGCGCTCTCAACGATAGATAGGCAACTTAACATACTAAATTGGTTCCCTGATAGCGCCACATGCGACCGGGGGAAAAACTAAATATAGTCGTGGTGGGGGTAGGCGCCAAGCATAAAAATTTAAATTTTATTATTACTTTGAATTCAAATTTTCGCGCTTCCAACTTAACGGAAAAGTTTGAAGCGCGAAACATCTGATTCAAGTTAAAATAATTTGGGAGAACGAAAGGAAATTATAACAATGATATGGCGACAAGATTTATTAATATTAGATATTTACATAAATATGGTTTACATAAAAAAACAGCTTACATTATTATATTATTATTTTCTGTAGATTTTTCTAACAATTTAGTGTTATTTTCAAAGTTTTTATTTAATAAACTAGTTATTGTACCTTGTAGTTCATTAAGTTGTGAAGTAAAGTTTTTTTCTATATCTTTAATAGCTTTCGCTGTACTTTCCAATCGTTGGGCGACATTAATGAAGTCTTCAGGAGGTTCCACGCTCTTGTTAATTGCCTTGGGTTTTCTTCCCGATTTCTTTGGTCGCGACATATTAAATATATACCTATTTACGATTCTGTGTTCGATCTGTCACAACAAGCCATATTTTTATCTTTCTCGCACATATTATGCAGGTACAGAGCGAGAGAGAGGTACAGAATGTTGGCCATGCTCATTCTAAATGAATATTCTGTTCCTACCAACGTTAGGAGATGAACAACCTTATAAAACAAAATTCCTACAATAGCGCCACTAGCGACCGGGGGGCTAAATTAAACGAACAGGGGACGACCTTCACCATTTAAGTTATCCTAGCCTGGTACATACCTAACAAGATTAAAATTTGCAAACAGTATAACCATGACAGCGATTTGTCAAAAATAGTTTGACGTATTTTTAAGGTCCCTGTCAATGAAAGATTTGTAGGACAATCTTGACATGGCTGCTTCCCTGGTTCTTAGTAAAAATATAAAATCGTTGTTTAGAACACGATTTTTTAGAAAATCTTTTCAGGTAAATATGTATCAATATTTTATTATAGTTTTGCATTGCTTTCTATGTCTAAGAACATTATCACAATCTCACACCTTGTAGAAAAATACTGTTTTTTTTAGTGGTTTACACCATCCTATGGAGGACTTGAGGTAGGAGGCCGATCGCAATGTATTGGATTCGGTCCCAAATTAGCATCGGTAATTCAGCTTTACGAGTCGCCGTAAGATGGCGCTCGTGTTCAAAGTGGGCTATCAAATAAATGGTATCTTATGGACGCGATAATTATTTTTATTTAAATTAGTTCTTTAAGGAACAAATAAGGACTTTTATATGAATTTACACTTACTTTGTTATACTTATTAGTAAACTCGGCCTGTATAAAGTTCCAACGATGCTTCGTTTTTAAAATACAGGAACATTCTAGCTAGAGGGTTTTACTTTTGGAGCTAGAAAGAGACTGATTTGGCTGCGTTTCCTCTCTGAAGAAGATCCTATCTTACACCCCGACACAAAGCAAACTCTACTTTAATAAATTATACCATTATTTATTATAAATATGGAAATCAATTACAATACAACATTATTTGTTTGTCTTGTCTTCAAACGTTATTTGTTATTTCGAAAATAAAATGTCAATTTGTCAAAAGTAAAAGTAAAAAACGAAGAAGAAGAAGACGACACCAGCCCACTTGCGACGCGAGAGCATCTATCTAACCAAAAAACCGGGACAGAATTTGAAAATGCTGCCATTGTCGATCGGCCTCCTACCTCTAGTTCTCCATACACCATCCTAATAGATTTGAGGGGGTCACAAGTCGAATGGTTTAAGTAAACCAAAATAATATAACCTATATACAGGATGTTCCTAAATTAATGGTACATCCGAAAGTAGGCGATTCTTTGGCTTATTTCATAAATAAAATGTTATATAAACATAAGACCGAAAAAGCTTCGTTTCCGAGATACAGGGTGTTAATGGTAATTAAATGGGTTATGTGTTTCCAGGAATGTGCATTAAAATGATTTTTATTTTTTGCTCGAAAACGGTGCACCGTAAGAAAATAAGTCAGAAGACCGAATTTGCTCTAAATTAGACGGGAATTTCAAAAATAATTTTTATTTAAAGAAAAAGCAGTGGCGCACCATTTTTTTCTTCAAAAATATTAAATGCAAGCCCCGCACGGACGCCACTGCTAAAATTTAAAAAAATTATTTTACACCAAAAAATGCCTTTCGATGCTCAAAAGACGTGTACCAAATTTCATAAAAATATCTAGAGTGGTTTGAAAATGGCAATGAAAAAATATTTTTTTAATTAAAATGTTAACACCCTGTATCTCTGAAACGAAGCTTTTTTGGTCCCATGTTTACATAACATTTTATTTATGAAATAAGCCAAAGAATCACCTACTTTCGGATGTACCAATAATTTAGGAACACCCTGTATATACCATAGACATTTGCCTTTAAATAAGCAAACAATGATCACGAAAGTGGTTGCTTTCTGCAACTTTATCGTTTGACAAATGGGAAAATAGACAGGTCCGGGCTTTAAAATTTAAGTTCTTGCTCGAGAAGTTGTAAAAGTTGACCTTCAATTTATTTTTACATATAAACAGCTTAAATTTGCCCCAAATTCTTGCCAAAAAATTGGAATTTCTTCTCAATTTTTGATCAAATTGATAAAAAAAAAGGTAGTGATTTCTAGCATGGTAGTTGCAAACCTATGCGATTTTGAGGATAGAAAATTGTTTTTAAGGTTTTGTTTGTAAAATTTATTTAATAATGATTCGTCGTCGTGTTTTTAGTTCGAAAAGGAAGAGAACAAGTCTAGTCTTATAAAATCGAATATAAAAAATAAACAAAACCAGGCAAAATAACCAATCTTCGATCTTATCGCGTACCTAACCTCAAGTCAAATATTACTTGGTATATAAGTTGTATTGATTTTTACAATTTGGCAAAAACTTGGGTACGTGTAAAACATTTTCAAGCACAATTTTTTGTTCAAGAATTTGAAAAAGTTTTTGGCCGAGAACTTCATCCGTAGAATACTTTTTGGATTAATTTAATCATACCTAGGTATTTACTTTTTCTTTTATATAATGTTCAGGGTCTTCCAACGAGGACTGAACAGGGGCTCATTTTTGAGCTTCCTTGTATTTAAAGAAAAATCCAAAATAGCCAATCGATGTACTTTTTCCTGCAGAATTCAAAAATGAAACCAAAATTTTTTTTGAACCAGAAACAAAAGAGTTACGATATGGATAAGGTGTTTTTTAAATGGAACATGGAACTTTTTTTATACGATTTTTGGAACGATTGATTTTTTTTGTCCGTTCTGATTAAAATATTTAATATTGTGACAGCTATTTTTATTAAATTTTAATGTTTTATCCAGTATAATGTAACTTTAACCTGTTTGAAACATACACTAGGTAATAAAGTCACCTTTGAATCCTTCAAAGTCATTTCGGCAGTATTATAGTAAATTTATCAAGCGGTACGGATCTAAAGGTAAATGTCTATGGGGTTCGATTAACCAGTGGCGGTTGCTCTATAAGGCCGCGTGGCCGCGCGCCCCTCTTTGGAATTTTAACATAACACACAAATTAAATGTTTATTTAAATATTTATTATTACTATTCATTTTAATACTAATATTTCTAAATTTTAAAAAACCATAGCAACTCACCAATTCTGAACTCATCTCTAATTGTCCGTTTTCGTTGACCAACGATAAGCAAGCCACGTGTGAATTTTAGATAATTGAATTACGTCGTTGAAACGCTGCGACGGACGGTGAAGCTCGCCTGGCGTATATAAATTTCGCCGAACGAACCCGAACGTCACCCGGTTATATCCGATTTATTTAGGGACTCTACGGCCGCGGTATTTTAGCGCCTGCATTGCTTTATACATTTCGGACTTTGTTGTGGCGTAAGCGCACGTCGAGTTCGAACTAATAAAAATGAATTTCGTCAATAATATAATGTGAACGACGGTCCGAAAACCGATCTTTTACGCGTCGGTTTTCAAAAGACATTTATAAATGTATGTAGGTACTAATTTACCTAAACATTTTTTTACAAATAGATACTTTTTCGAGCAATTTGCTTATATGTCATTTGGTATTGGATTTCTATTGCGCCCCTCCAAACACAAACCCCACGACACGCCACTGCGATTAACATCCGAGAATCGATATGTATCTATTATACTAACTGCAAATAGCGTTAACATTTGTTCTATTTAAGATTGCGCAAATCTCAGATCATGAACGCTACATGATTGGAAAGAGGGAAATCGTTGGATACGGTTTCAATGGACAACCTGTCTATATAGACAGGCCGGAATTTCCGTTTCCCGCCATTAGATGGAAAGAACCGACCACCGAAGTACAGGCATTAAGAGAGAAAGAGAGAGGAGATTGGAACGAGTTGTCTTGTGAAGAGAAAAAAACGTTGTATCGGTAGGTACTAATGGTCAATATCAATGTCGCTATAACAACGGGTTGCACAAAGAACGATTCTAGTCGACATAGGCGCCGTGTTTCTAAAAGTTAAAGAGGGCCTGAGCTAGGTACTAAATTTTTTCGAGTATCTACCAAATACAATTATTATAGTTTTTCTCAGGTTAATTTAATGACATAAAAAAGTATTAAATTAAAGATGATAATAATATAAATAAAGCAACATTAATATAAAAAAGCATTAAACTCCTAATCATAGGCGTCGTATCTCTAAATAATTAAAATGCGTATACAGGGTGTTCCTTTGAAAACAGGGGCCACTTTTTGAAAAAAACGAAATATTGAAAATAAAATAAAATGGCGAATGCGTCATTTGCTCTTAAGGCATTTTATTACAAACACCAGAGTTGGCCTAGTCAGCTTTTTCTTTCTGCAACCTGCAAGTTCAATTTCCTGAATGCACCTGTCACCCAAAGAAAATTTATAGGGTTAGAAATGTTAACTCCTTGTTAAAAAATCGCAACACAGTAGAGGGAGAAAGAAGAGAGAGAGAGGGGTGTTAGTGTGCCCGCCGGCCATCAGAGGCGGGAAATTTGAACAGCGGTTTTAGGACTTTTCAATTTAATTATTAACTTTTGAACGAGTTTTTATTGATTTAATTTGTGATTCAATATAAATATTATTAAATCACAAATTAAATCAATAAAAAGACGCCCAAAAGTCATTATTTTATGGAATAAATAATGCACATTTTTATATTAACCAAGATTTAGAAAATAAAGATGGAAGCACTTTATCGTAAATAATGTTTTCTACGTTTATTTATAAATAAAAATTGCATTGACAACCATAACAAAAAATAACTGTTTAGAATAAACTAATGTCCTTAGGTTACGTCTCACAGGTCTCACTCATCTGGAATTGTCTCAATTCATATAATATTATCACAAATACTGTATAAACACAAGCACTAGGATGCATTGAGACACGTACTAAAAGATCCATAAACTATCAGGTGATTCTTACAGCGTTCTCTGAAACAAAAGAAACAGTATCGGGTAGACATTAAATTTCTCTGTAAAATATGGCCGATGGCCAAGTATCTACTTATCGAGTTAGCTCAAACCATTAGCTTTGTGCCATTATGTTATAATTTTTAATCCACTCAGTAAAACAAAAATGTTAAAATTATCATTTCAAGAGACTAAACTTATCTGTTCGTAACTGATAGATTGTTAGGTATTACCTCGGACACAATGTGTTGCAGTTATCTGCAGGTTGCCCAGTGATATTTTGTTAAGATTGGCTTGTTAACCAACACCTATTATGTATGTGAAACATTTCATGTTAATTTATTTATTGTAAACTTACATTTCCTATATTCCTATATAAAAAATAGGTAAGGAAGTGTAAAATCAATTTGATAAACAATAAAAAATAATTACCTGCATAGTAGGCTGGAATAATAACTGAAAGATTACACACATCGGCGAAATTTTCTAGAATAGAAACTAATAGAATTGTATATTAAAATGATAATAAAAAATTAATTAATTTCCTCAGAAAAAAAACGTGGACAAGAAAAATTGACAGCTGTGACATGGATGGATAGCGGGCTGGCTAGTTCCAATTAGCACCTGGCGCAGTTTGGGAAGCGTTATAGTAGGTTAGAATATAACTGTCCTCTTCTATACGTCAAAAATATGCGACAGAACCCGGTTACACGGCCAGCTGGCGACAACAGCGCTAATTTGCCCTGATGGCCGGCGGGCACACTAACACCCCTCTCTCTCTCTTCTTTCTCTTTCTACTGTGTTGCGAAATCGTCCATTTAAGCTTCACCGGGGTGCTGCAATACCCTCTGTCAGAGGGTATTGGGTGCTGTCACCAACGCTAGCGATTTTTTAAACTTTATTTTCCATTAGGGCGTCCTTCTGCCAAACCTTCTCCGAGTTTAGATGTAGTCACCAAGGAGAATGGAAGAGTGTCACAGCAAACCTGTTTCTTCTTATGACTGCTGCTCTTTGGATCTATTTTTTCTTTAAAAAAACCATTTATCAGTCTATGGGTAAACCGGATTCATTTTCAGAAGAAAACAGAGAATGCCAGTTTAGAAGAATTTTAGATTTAAAAATGAATCCTGTACAGGGCATTGCATCAAAATGGGATTACTCTAAGGACACTTGGAAATAAAGGAAAAAAATTATTTTATATTAAAAAACTTTTTGTTTGTTTCTATTTCGTAACGGTTTGTAATAAAATAAAAACATGTTTAAAAAATCATGCTGACTTTGATTATACAAGGTGTTATTTAAGTATGTGGCCAAGCTCCAAGGGGTGCTTCTTTAAGTGATTTTAAAAAGAAAAGTTCATATAAACATGAGTCCGAAAATGCATAGCTTTTACCACTTTTCCGATACGGGATGTTCGTATAAATATCTCAATACTCTTTTATTCGATTTTGTTGAAATTTAGCCTCAATTAGATTAAAATTATTAAGTCCAGTGGCGTCCCGGAAGACAGTCCAAATAATATTTTTGACAAAAAAATTGCGCGCCACTGATGTTTTTTTAAGTTACAGTGTGTGTATAAAGTCTGGAAACGGCTTAATAACATTACAATTTACTGGCCGATTTAAACCAAATTTGGTACAGTTGTGTAAGAGGATCTAACGCACCGAATGACGATATTGGCGTTGTTGCCAGCTTTTTAGTTTGTCTGGAATTCGAACGAATTATATATTTTTAAATATAACACCCAGTATATTTTTACATTTTTAAATTCCACATAAAATTATAATTATTTTTTATTAAATGCCATTATAAGTCTATACTTCATAGTTTCCGAGATATTGACTCTCGAAAAGTGACATTTTTGAACTTTGACAGCTTATAACTTTCTAACAGTACGTCTTAGAGCAAAACGGCTTACATGTCCCTATCTTTAATTTTTATTATCTTCCCAAAAAAATCAGTTTCCAGTTAAACCGGAACAACTATATTTCCTGCTTTCGAGTTACATCCGGTTTAACCGGAAATTGATTTTTTTGGGAAGATAATAAAAATTGAAGATAGGGACATGTAAGCCGTTTTGCTCTTAGACGTACTGTTAGAAAGTTATAAGCTGTCAAAGTTCAAAAATGTCACTTTTCGAGAGTCAATATCTCGGAAACTATGAAGTATAAACTAATAATGCATTTAATAAAAAATAATTATAATTTTATGTGGAATTTAAAAATGTAAAAATATACTGGGTGTTATATTTAGAAATATAAAATTCGTTCGAATTCCAGACAAACTAAAAAGCTGGCAACAACGTCAATATCGTCATTCGGTGCGTTAGATCCTCTTACACAACTGTACCAAATTTGGTTTAAATCGGCCAGTAAATTGTGATGTTATTAAGCCGTTTCCAGACTTTATACACACGCTGTATGTATTTTTTCGAATTAGTCAACTACAAAAATACAACTATTTTATCTCCTGAGTTTTTTTCATATCTTGCTTTGTTTTCGAAAAAAAAAACCGCTTTGTTGCATGTCTCCGGGACAATAAGAGTAAAAAATTTAAACTACTTACCAAACTATTAAGCAATTAAAATTAAACGAAAGTCCATTTGAAATTTTTTCGCACAGATTAAAAATGTTTTTGATAAAAGAAATTAACATAAAATAATCGCATAACGTAATAATTTACATTAACAGTAGCAAGACAATTTCTGGATGCAGCTTATGGAGAAGACTGGATCGATCACCGGATTTAAATCCTTTAGATTTTTTCCTTTGGGGGCATTTAAAGGATCTCGTGAACAGATAAGACATACGCCAGGAATATTTTAACGAGTTCGGCAATCAATGTTAAGACGAGCCAATGCTTGCATTGAAGTTGAAGGAGGGCATCAGCAGCAACTATTATAAGTTTCGTCTTATTTTCTGTTAAATACATAATTAAACATTGCAGTAATAAATTAATATGTTATGCGATTATTTTATGTTAATTTCTTTTATCGAAAACATTTTCAAACTGTGCGAAAAAATTTAAATGAGCACGTTCCTGTTATTTTAATTGCTTAATAGTTTAAATTTTTTACTCCTATTGTCCCGGGAACATGCAATAAAGTGGTTTTTATTTTTTTTTCTCAAAAACAAAGCAAGATATATCAAAAAACTCAGGAGATAAAATAGTTGTATTTGCAGTTGCTTAATTCGAAAAAAATACATAATTTAAAAAAAGCTAGTGAAGCCCATTTTTTTTGTCAAAAATATTAGTCGGACGGTCTTCCGGGACGCCACTGGACTTAATAATTTTAATCTAATTGAGGCTAAATTATCCTCTTGTTATTACAAACAGAATTGCCAAATTTCAACAAAATCGAATAAAAGAGTATTGAGATATTTATACGAACATCCTGTATCGGAAAAGTGGTAAAAGCTATGCATTTTCGGACCCATGTTTACATGAACTTTTCTTTTTAAAATCACTTAAAGAAGCACCCCCTTGGAGTTTGGCACATACTTAAATAACATTAACTGTATTATAGGAGGGAAGATATCAACGGGTGTAAGTAGAAAAATGACCAAATTCAATTTACTAGCAAAAATGAGGATTTTGTACATGACCCTTAAGATTCCCACCCCCTGAGTAGTAACGCACAAAAGTCGACCAAATTTGCGGTGAAGCATTCGAGATGTAGAATAATTATTGTAGAATAAGAATAGCAACATTTAGCAAAAAACATGTATATTGTAAGTAAGCTCCTTATGTATGCGACAAACGATCGGCCTATATTTTCTTCGATTACTTAGTATTCATCCAGCTAACAAACAATTTTTTTAGGTTTTATCTAATGACAGAAAAAGAAAGACAATGTTACATTTTAAAACACTTTTCGAAAGAGTGCAGTGTTATACTACAAGACTTTCAAAAAGCTAAACGGAAAAAACAAACTGCTAAAAAAAATATATTTTCTTGTTGTACATGCCTGAGGACATTTTCTACCAAAGTAAAATTAGATCGCCATAGGTGTACTCGGATTAATAATAAAAAGATGAAATTGCGAAAAAATACCACGTCTCTAGAAAAAACAGAAGTTGTAGTAAGAGATAAAGAACATTCGCCTAAAGCCAAGAAAGAAAAAAATAAGGTCATTTCGACGATTTTATGTAAAGATAATGAAAAATGCTCTGAAGAAGATAAAGGGGTAACATCTATTGATAAAAATTTGATTTCACTGTGCAATTGGTCGTGTCTGACGTGCGCAGTACCTTTTAAGAACATTTTGGATGTTAAGGAGCACATGCACAAACCGTTTGCGTGTAAATATCAATGCAAAAAGTGTAGGAACTACTGTTCCACTAAAAATGGTTTTGTTGTACATATCTTACAACAACATAACATCTCTGAGAGAAAGAAAATCGAAGTTTCCACTCATAACGCGATGTTCAAAAATATTATTTTAACTACAACTGTCTCAGGAACCGAAAAGCCTACGGAGTTGGCAACTGGTGGATCGATTTTGAAAACAACAGATACAAGTAAAACCAAATTTATTTGCAAAACTTGTAACGATGTTTTTGAGAGTTTGGAAATACTCATAAAACATAATTACACTAAACATATCACTTTACACCAGATCGAAGGGCCAACAGAAAGAAGAAAAACAACACGTATCTCTGAAGAACAGAACATTGTCAATTCAATTTTAGTAAACCCGATTAAACTTGAAGAAAAAAAGGAAAGTTCAGCAATAATAAAAGAAGAGTTTATTTCTGAAGTAGATGATGTTGAAGAAAAGGAAGAAAAAAGTTCAGCAATAATAAAGGAACAGTTTATTTCTGAAGTAGATGATGTTGAAGAAAGGGAAGAAAAAAGTTCAGCAATAATAAAGGAAGAGTTTATTTCTGAAGTAGATGATGTTGAAGAAAAGAAAGAAAAAAGTTCAACAATAATAAAGAAAGAGTTTATTTCTGAAGTAGATGATGTTGAAGAAAAGAAAGAAAAAAGTTCAGCAGTAATAAAGAAAGAGTTTATTTCTGAAGTAGATGATGTTTTTATTGAGGAACCCATTAAATATACTAACTACAACATAGAGGAAGAAGCAATTCCTGTGGAAAAGCCGTCTGATGTATGTACTGGTATAAGTTGCATCCAAGGTAAAACCGAAGAGCAGACTGTTCAGGACTTTCCAACTATATATATTCCAGAGACCCCCGTGCTGCCAACGCAAATCAGGGAATTACTAAGGATCGGGAACCTTGCACAACCTAAAATTGATAACTCTTTCTTTCAACCAGTTCCTTTACCTGAATCTCACCCTCAAGAACTGCTTGGTAATCAGTTGTTACCTCTTTCTTATCCTGAAATAAATCGAGCTTCGTTAGAACCTGGCACATCTCATGCGAATAAGAAGCAAGCAAGAGAGAAAAGAAGCCTATATAGGATCATTAAAGTACATAGGCCAAAGGACAAAACAGTGGCCGATACAATTTCACAGATTGAAAATCCAATTATTTTTAGGCAGCAACCATTAAAGATGGAAAGCACAGAAAATTACAGACTTAAAAATGTGTTTTCAGTCTCAAGTACTTCTAATAAAAATCTAAAAGTACCTGGTAGTAATGTATCAAATAATGATATGTTATTACCTATAATTACTGATGTTCGTTCCGTGGTTGAAGACGGCGATGCCAATGAGAATCAAACCATATCTAAAGCTTCAGCGTCACAATATAAGGGTGAAGTTACTACAAAAACAAGTGAAATTATAGCTATAGATTCTAACGACAAAAGTATAAATCCTGCTTTAAAATATGATGATTGTGATACATGTGAAAATGATAATGATGACAATGTTGTTGATAATTATGATAACGATTCAACCACCAATAGAGATGAAATCGAAATCATAGATTCTACGTCACAAGATTGTGCGACAAATATAAATAAAAATAAACTCATAGATCGTAACAACGTGAAACCCTTTGTGTCAAAATATGAAGATGAATTTGCCAAGTTTGTTTTGCTTAAAACGGATCCCAAAGGAACCACCACCGAGTAGACCAAATTAGAATGCCAATTTTAAGTATTTTAGAGGATCTACCTTCGAGAACTTAAGGTGGGAGTATCAACATGCTTGCCAACCTATAACCTATTTTGCGTAGATTTATTCATGTTTTCTAGCTTTTATACAAAATTTAAATAAAATCAGTATCGTCTTGATATTCTATAGGTAATAATTGACATATTTAATATATATCAAGGAATTTCATAACTTATTTTAGGAGAATTGTATAGCGAAAAATATCGGGTAAGATTTTTTTTTAACATTATTATGTCATTGTCACTGATTGTTCTTTCACTATACAATTTTCCCAAAATTAGCAATAAAATAAATTGATATTTTTGTAATATATCAGATACTACTTAAATAATGTACCGACGATATTGATTTTCTTTAAATGTTAGTTATTAAAATAATAAACTTAAAAAATCAACGCGAAATGTTGGCAATAGATTGAATGACGTTGAGAATTCAACCTTAAGTCCTACATTGTTTGAAATAAACAAGTTTGTGGTGTCCTATAACGAAGTATACAAATCATCAGTGGCGTATTTAGGATTTGTTCTAGGGAGGGGCGAAAAGGATTTCTTGGCGAAAAAATTTTGGGTGCCACGCCCTTTTTTGGGTAAAAAAAATATCTGAAGTACCTACTTACTTTGTACTAAATTACAAAATCAAGTTTCCTGTTCTTAGAAGAGAAAATATTTATGATTTTGTAACAAAATCATAAATATTTTCTACACAACAAATATTGTAATAAAATGTAATGTGCTTATTCAGTACCTAAAAATTGAAAATACATATCTGGGGGGGCCCGGGCCCCCTGAGCCCCCCCCCCCCCCCGTAAATACGCCACTGCAAATCATCGACATTGGGCTTGTTCGAACGAAAAAGAATAAAAAATGTAACTGAAAAAACCGCTATGGTGTGTAGACCAGGGTCGATAGTTTTTGAAACCAAAAAAAAATAATAGTAGGATGAAACCCATTGGAAAAGGAAGAGAATATAACAAAAATAAAAGGAAAAATAATTTACGGGCGATCCGAGGTCGGGAAGTGGAAGGGGGTGAATTTTTAAGGGTAGAAAACGATTTATCTCGATTTCCGGCAAAACTATGGCAAAAGGTTAAATGGCAAAGTTGTAGGTAATAAAAAGATATACAACTTTTATAATTACACTTTTTTCACATAACCTGAAAATGTATGTGAAAAATTCAAATAACCAAGTTTTTGGTTTTTTATTTTTATCTTTTACAAAAAAAAATTCACCTTTTTATGTCCCAAACACGGTGTAATTTTTTTGATTTAAAATATTTATTTTTTTACCTTATTTTGACTTAATATCGAAAAAGCACCCTTATTTTCAATCGAAAATTCTCACGTCAAAATATCTGCTTTTTTAAAAAAGTCGGTGGGCTTTTTGTTCCTTGAAATCTCTACTTTCTGATGGTGTAAAAAATATAGATGATATTTTGACGTGAGAATTTTCGATTGAAAATTAGGGTGGTTTTACGATATTAAGTCAAAATAAGGTGAAAAAATAAATATTTTAAATCAAAAAAATTACAGTGTGTTTGTGATATAAAATGGTAAGTTTTCACCAAATTCGTGAAAAAAAAATTTTCTAAAAGATAAAAATAAAAAACGAAAAACTTGATTATTTGAATTTTTCACATAAATTTTGAGGTTATGTGAAAAAAGTGTAAATACAAAAGTTGTAGATCTGTTTATTACCTACAACTTCGCTATTTAACGTTTTTCCATAGGACTTGTAGTTTTGCCGGAAATCGAGATAAATCGTTTTCTACCCTTAAAAACTCACCTCTTTCCACTTCCCGGAAGTTGACACTATTGGAAAGATAATAAAAATCGAAGATAGGGACATGTAAGCCGTTTTGCTCTAAGACGTACAGTTAGAAAGCTAGACGCTGTCAAAGTTTTAAAATGTCATTTTTCAAGAGTCAATATCTCGGAAACTGTTAAGAATAGACTAATAATGCTTTCATTAAAAAATGTTCAGAATTTTATGCAGAATCCAAAAAATTTTATAAAATAGGGGTGGGTATCCATTTAAGATTTTGATCTTACCCCCCCCCCCTCCCTCCTAGGGGCTTGAAGTAATAAGATTGACAATATACGCAAAAGATGTCCCCCTCGAAATAAAAATTGACTGGTCCGAGCGATTTTCCACATTTTCATTTTAAATCAGGAAAATCGAGGTGTTAAGTTTTCGTTGGACCACCCTGTATTATATTCTACCTCCTCCATTATGATGGGTTCTCTTAACTGAATTTGAATTGAATTTGAATCTATTGACAATATATATTTTTCGTTATGTCTTGTCTTATTTATCCCTCCACCTTTCAATATCTAGGGTTTTTACAAAACTATAAGTCCTGTTAGAACCCCTAGTATTAATACTAATAAAAAGATTCTTATTTAGTTATCAAAGTATTTTTTTTTTATTACATGTATGTATACGTCAATAGCTTTTCGCAGCACGATTACAAAGATGTTTTGTCAGAATTGTAACTTGTTTATTAAAATTATGTTTATCGATTTTTAAAAATGATACATTGACATAATATTTGCTTAAAGAAAATTTCGAACAATTAAACCAAATCTCACACAAAATGGGCTAAAAAATAGACATTTACCTTAAGATAAGCAAACAATAATCACAAAAGTGGCAAAATTATGGCATGTGCACTGCAACATTATTATTTGACAAATGGGAAAATAGACAGGTCCGGGCTTTAAAATTTAAGTTCTTGCTCAAGAAATTGTAAAAGTTGGCCTTTAATTTATTTTTACGTGTGAACAGCTAAAATTTGCTTCAAATTCTTGCCAAAAAATTGGAATTTCTTCTCAATTTTTGATCAACCTGAGAAAAAAGGTAGTGATTTCTGGCATTTTTAGTAGTTGCAAAAAACCTATCAGATTTTAAGGATAGACAATTGTTTTTAAGATTTTGTTTCTAAAATATCTTTTAAAATGATTCGTCGTCGTGTTTTTAGTTCGAAAAGGAAGAGAACAAGTCAATTAAACTAGTCTTATAAAATCGAATATAAAAACAAACAAAACCTGCAAAATAACCAATCTTCGATATTAACGCGTACCTAACCTCAAGTCAAATATTAGTTGGTATATAATTTGTATTGATTTTTACAATTTGGCAAAAACTTGGGTACGTGTAAAACGTTTTCAAGCACAATTTCCTGTTTAAGAATTTGAAAAAGTTTTTGGTCGAGAACTTGACCCGTGCAATACCTACTTTCACCCTTGGATTAATATAAACATACCTAAGTATTTACTTTTTTCTTTTATATAATATAAGTATAGAGTAATGTGTCTTTTAACCGTTTTGAAGCAATTACCTATTGCTCGAAAAATAGGCGTAGGTACCTACCTATTTAGATTGCAGGGCTGCAAATAAAATATACCAAAACATGCATCGGGATAATCTCTCTTGGTGTGTGTTTCTCTTTATTTTTATACCTTGTTTGTGTAGCCTAGGCCTAGTTAGATGTATTGAAATTGATCATTATGAAATAAAGTTATATATCAAGATACATCACTACTCCATACTTACTGAAAATACGAAATACCAGGTATTTTACCCCTATTTGAGCATAATAAAATCATACAACGGTTTTTACTAGTCATTGTATATATATTCTAATCCGAGTCACTTAAAGCGCAAATACAGTTTACTAAACTACACAAAAACTAGAAATCTGTAAATAGTAAACATCCACAATAGCAAAGAAAACAACAAGGAATCCACAGAGAAAACTTAAAACGCAACAATAAAAATGGCGCCGAGCCGGTTCTGGACTATATTTTGAGCATGTCGTTTAAGAAGCACAGGCCGATAACAAGGTTTGTGCGCATTTCCAATCCTGCTGGGAGGGATAAATAAAACTTAACTTTTGCGCAGGAGATAAGCTGTACCTATCTAAAGGTAAATGTCTATGGTATTTATACCGTTGTTGCAAAGATCGTATGTCTAAAGGTTGTACCAGATTCAAGTTTGGTCGCATAGTTTAGCATGGGCAACATTTAAATATTATCTTCAATGTTCTTAGAATATATTTTTTTTAATCGATAGAAATTTTTACGGACCAAAACAATAACACATTTTAGATGATAAAAATGTTTCTAACTTTAAATTTATTTCAGGTTTTACCCAATGTCCAAGCAAGAAAAAGATAACTTCATACAAAAGCATTTTACTAAAAAGTGCTGGATTATTTTACAGGATGTTCGAAAGTCCAAGAACTTTAGAGAAATCACCCAGCCGGTTGCTGAAAAAAAATATACGTGTGTTATTTATAACAATGAATTAGTTATTAAACCACGTATGCCAGGTGAAGGTTCTAAAGATATTACCAATCATGATGCCATTGATAAACCAACTAAAACCTTAAATAATCTAACAGCTAAAAGTATCTATCCGGTTTGCCCCTTTCATAGGTGCCTAGGATGTCGAGTCATTTTTAAAGGCCTATCAGATATTAGACTGCACACTCACAAAACTCATACATGTAAATATCATTGCAAAGATTGTAATCAACAATTCAATTTCAAAGTGCCATTTGTTACCCATGTTTTAAATCATTCCATTAAAAATAAAACATATAACGTTAAAAATAATCGGCCAAATGATAAAGTTGACAAACTCAAGTATCCACGTTTTTCTTCCAATACTAACAATGTATTTTTAGAAAATGGCGTAAAAGCAATAAACACAACCACGACTATAGAAAAAGCGGCATTACAATCTAATGATAACCATACCAACGTTGATCCCAATGTTTTAGATCTTCGTTCGGCATCAACAGTTCCTCTGCATTCAGTTTTATATGAAACTAATATGGCCCAAGATTCTCTTAAATCTAGTATCTCTGCAGTCTCAACTTTAAGCAATGGTAGTCGTGTGCCAGGAAAAAAAAATACAAACAATAATCTTAAAAATCTTAACGTAGCTGAGGGTTTAAATAACACAAAAACGCCTAATTTAATTGTGGATGGACCAGTTTCCCCTGCATCAGTTGCTCCTAAACAAGTTTCCCCTGCATCAGTTGCTTACCCATCAAATAGCGTGACGTTATCAGGTCTGAATCCAAAATCAATGGAAGAAATATTTAATTGTGATCTATGTCCCAGACTCTTCACATCAAAGCAGGGACTCGAAAACCACAAGATTTTGCATTTTGACATTGATCTTTTTTATTACAAAAGGACTGATAAAAAATCCGATTTATCTGATGGCGCAAAATCCTTGCCTGAAAACGTACCATCGACTTCTGAAGAATTTAACACTACAAACATTTCAATGACTTCCGAGACCTTACCTAAAACATCGACAGAAAAGCAAACAAATCTATTAAGCGATCCTGATGGGGAAAGTTTGGAGTCATTTACTAACCCAACGCAGAAGACTAAGAGCTGCAAAATTCATCCGTTAGAACCTCTGAATTACAATCAAATTTCTAAAAATCTGAAGTCGAGTATAACTTTAAGCGATGGCAGCCACGCTGTTTCCAAAATAAATCCAAACAATGATTATGAGAATGTGAACGAACTAGAAGTTTTAACCAACCCAAACACACCTCATTTAACTGTAGATCGACCAACTTCTATACCAATTTCCTTTAGATCAATTGCGCCTAAACCAATTTTATCTAGATCTGTTGCGCCTACACCAGTTTCACCTGGCACAATTGCATCTAAACCAGTTTCCTCTGGTCCAAATGCGCTTAACCTTCAAACTCCTTATTCAGCTTTAGACTTAGAACAAAAACAATATTTTTACGATGACCCTTCAAATTGCGTAGAATTTTCAGCTATGAATCCAAAATTAATGGAAGGAATATTTTATTGTGATCTATGTCCTAGAAGCTTTCCATCAAAACAGGGACTTGAGAACCATAAGATTTTGCACTTTGACATTGATCTCTTTTGTTTTAAAAAGACTGGTAATAAATTTGAGCTATCTGATGCCGCAAAATCCTTGCCTGAAAACGTACCATCGACTTCTGAAGAATTTAACACTACAAACAACTCCATGACTTCCGAGACCTTGCCTCAAACATCGACAGAAAAGCAAGCAAATCTTTTAAACGAATCCGATATGAAATGTTCGCCACAATTAACAAACCCAACCCACAAGACTAAAATCGGCACAAGCGTAATCCCAATAGCACCTGAATTAAATAGTGTTTCGACAAGTTTAACTGCAGGAGAAGCACCGTCTAGAAGCCAGAATAAATTGCGCGTGTTGCCCGACAAAAACTTACCTGTTTTGAAATTGACCGAGCCAACAAAATACAAGAAGAGTTTAACCGTACAGAAAGGAGTTGTCAAGAAAGTAATAGGACCAACTAAAGGAGTTGTCAAGAAAGTAATAGGACCAACTAAAGGAGTTGTCAAGAAAGTAATAGTACCAACTAAAGTAGTTGTCAAGAAAGTAATAGGACCAACTAAAGGAGTTGTCAAGAAAGTAATAGGACCAACTAAAGGAGTTGTCAAGAAAGTAATAGTACCAACTAAAGTAGTTGTCAAGAAAGTAATAGGACCAACTGTAATCAAAGATACGGAAATGTTTAATGTTGCAAGCAGCACAAATGGTTCCACCAAACTCACAAAAACGATGATTGTAGATGAGTCTTCAGCATATCCCCAAAGGAACTTTTTTCAAATTTTATCGTATGGTGCATCGAATAAATTTATTAAAATTGTTCCTAAAAGTGTTTCTACAGAAACCAATAAAAATATCAAACGTACTTGTGCTGCTATAAAAGATAATTCGGAGTTACCTGATAAATCACAAGATCTCGTCCAGACACCTGATAAACCTCAAGATAATAATGAAATCTCCCAAACGGTTCGTGTTCAAGAACAACAACAAAACAATTGCCCCAACGAGAGAACCGAGTTAACTTTAATACAACCGCAGCTTAGTGATCAAGACTACTATACTGAGTATAGTAGTGAATCTGATGGTGCAACTGAAAGCTATATAATTTTGGAATTGAATCGGATGGATGTAAATGTATCTCAAAAAGAAGCACATTATACATCGGTTTCTCATTTGAAACAGTTATTACCAATTGAGGGTAAAGTAGAAACGACACAATTAAAGGAAAAAGTTACAAAAAGCAGAAGCTTCCGACACATACTCAAAAATAGTAAAGGGTTGAATCCAGAAAAACGTAACCACATAAAAGAAGTAGTACCAAAAGTGATAAACGACTCTTCAATCCGCCAAGCTCCAAACACCAGTAGGACACTTTTAAGGTCTATTGTCCAGAAAAATTGTTCTAACACATTACCATTTCAGAATAATATTAAAGGCCAGGATCCAAAATCTACTTCTGTCAACGATAAGAATACGTGTCAATTATCTAACAAAGATCAAGTTTTAGAGCAAAGTACAAATTCTGTCCCACGAGTAATGGATAATAACGTTTTGTTACCACTTGATGTACTGCAAGAAAACAGTGAACTAGCTCAGACACTGCTGATAAATCCAAATAAGGAGTTAGCTATGGTATTGCCACCGGCAGAAACATGTGACAATCTTGCATATGGCATTCAATCATCAGTGCTTTCCTCAACAAGAGCTAGTATATCGGCAAGCGACAACGGCAAAGTATTTAATTTCGCTGAGAAACAAATGCCTGTATCTGAAAATAATCTAGAGATTTCAAAGGCCAAAGAACTATTATCAACCAAAAGAAAAATCGAAAATCCATTATCCATAAAGAACTCCCAGGATACTGCAGCAACTAAAGTCTTAAATATTCCAACTGCATCGAAGGATACCTCAACTAATAGCACATTATATAAAACAGTCCTACCACGTATCTCGCCAATATATAAACGTCATAAGTTCATGATTGATCCGAATTCAGCACTTTCCTCAATAAAAACAAGCGACCACGGCAAAGTATTTTCTTATGCTGAAAAACAAATACCTGTGTCTGAAAAGAATGTAGAGATTACAAAGGCCAAAGAACTATTATCAACCAAAAGAAAAATAGAAAGTCCATTATCCATACAGAACTCCCAGGATACTACAGCAACTAAAGTAGTAAATATTCCTACTGCAACAAAGGATGCCTCAACTAATAGCACATTATGTAGAGCAGTCCTACCACGTATCTTGCCAATATATAAACGTCATAAGTTCATGATTGATCCGAATTCAGCACTTTCCTCAATAAAAACAAGCGACAACGGCAAAGTATTTTCTTATGCTGAAAAACAAATACCTGTGTCCGAAAAGAATGTAGAGATTACAAAGGCCAAAGAACTATTATCAACCAAAAGAAAAATAGAAAATCCATTATCTATACAGAACTCCCAGGATACTACAGCAACTAAAGTATTAAATATTCCTACTGCAACAAAGGATGCCTCAACTAATAGCACATTATGTAGAGCAGTCCTACCACGTATCTTGCCAATAAGAAAACGTCATAAGTACTCGGATATATCCGATTATCCTAAACCACTTAATGATATGAACCATATTGATCCGAATTCTAAAGTCGTCTTGCCTGTTATAACCAGTGTTTTCACTGTAACGGAAAATGAATGTGCAAAAGAAACCCTTAACGAAAAAGCATTGCCGCCGTCTAGAGATAATGTTGCAAAGAAACGTGGTAAAATTCCATATGCAAATGCAGAACTTGATGAAATGAATGAAACAGTAATAAACCCTGAAGAAGAGGAAAGAAAAGAAAAAGCACGAAAGGCGGTATCCGTACAATTACAAATACTAAACAGTTTGAAAGAAAACTTCCTAAAAGTTCGTGACGCATCAAGTCAGATTTTTCAAAATACACATACTTCAAATAATGAGTTGCCTTCAACTGGTAACTGTTTACCAGAAGCAGATAATTCTGATATCGATCATAACTACAAAGAGACGGTTACACAGAAAACAGCAAGAAATTCTGACACTATGAAAGATGATGATGATCAAAAAGTTGAAAATAATGAAAATTGTGAAAAATTAAAGCCCAATGCTCCTGACATGATTTTACCTATTATCAGTAGCGTTTTCACTGTCACTAAAGATACCGACATTGAAATACAAAATAACGACGAGACTATTACTTTGCATTCCAAGACTGCAAACGAAAATACCGTTCAGCAACTTATTGATTATACGATATATGATATATTAAATACTCTACCTGTTACTAAGAAATCAGACGTAGGGATAAATAGGGAGGATAAAATAAATGATATCCCTATTATAAAATTACAACAGCCTAAAAATGTCAAACTATTTAACTCACAAACAGCAAATAAGAGGACTGTAAACAAAGATGTATCTACTAAAGAGTCAGTTACGCTTTCTTCGACTACCAAAAACCTTAACACCATAATAAGCACCAATGAATCAGTAATCCAACGGCCATACTTAATACTAAAAGAACCCTCAGATACAAACTCTAATGCAAAAGTTGATTTAAACTTACTACAAGACCCGCAACACTACTTGAACTGTGTTGGGTTCCTGCAGCCAGTGCTGTGTATAACAAATACTGATGAAGGCGACATTCACCAGACAAATTCCAATACGCGCGTATTGCAGATTAAACCAAATGATTTGGTTTAAGATAAAATGTGTCTTATACCAGATGGCTGGGAAATGTGAAGCTATTTAAAGGAGACTGGTATTTTTTTTATATAACTCTATATAAAGAAAGATAAATCGGGAAGTATAAGTGATACTTAGAGGCTGTTCAAACAGATTAGTTTTATTAAATACAAATCAAATATTATAAAGAACCAAACCTACCACTGGTAAACTAATACCTGTCTTTTTTTTTTACTAATTCCGTTATGTTTGGGGAAAACCTTGTTTTCATATATAGTGTTACCATCAGTAAAGTCTGCATCATATGGGATTTTTTTTTATTAATAGCTTTATTCAAAATTTGACTTTGGCATCAAATTCTGCTTTGATCGAGATGAAAATTAAGCAAAAAAATAGTAGTCACGTGATTCGCATTATCTGTCAAATTTAAATTTTTTCCAAAAAATAATTCAAAAGTGAGGTTATATCTGAAAATATCGAAAAAAGTTATTAGCGAAAGTTTTTTTAAATGCAGTTTCTAGCCCACATGCAAAATTTTAGCTACATAAGATAATTTTGATTTTTTACCTATTTTGTAAATTGCACCATGTTTGCAAAATAAGATTCGACGCAATTATTGAATTATTTTTTGGAAAAAATTTAAATTTGACAGATAATGCGAATCACGTGACTACTATTTTTTTGCCTAGTTGTCATCTCGATCGAAGCAGAACTTGATGCCAAAGTCAAATTTCGAATAAAGCTATTAATAAAAAAAAATCCCTAATGATGCGGACTTTACTCTTTACTGGTGACACTGTAACAACTGTACATAAATGTTAGTGCTAGATTTCGTATTAACCATTAATACAAAAGCGCAATTTGCTTGAATATGGTAAAAATAGAAGACATTAACTTTGTGTTTTAAAAAATTGGTAAAGTGAGCATCGACGATCTCACGAGTAACCTCCCAGGACGTCTATTCTCCAATTTAAGAGAAGTGAATTCACATCATATGCTCACATCGTCTGAACTTTCGATGGAAATTAAGTTTCAAGAATACAGTTTAATCATTCTTAAGAGAAAAACTAATAATTTCTCTTGAAATGATCATTCGCCTATTTCGAGAATAGACGTCCTGGAGATTTGCGAGAGATGTACACCTACGTCGTCTGATATAGTGCATCAAGCTGATTGTTCACTATCGTTCGCGTAAGGTGTTTTCTTATTAATAGGTGTTTTACAAAATGCGTTTTAATATTCGTTGATTCTATTTTTATAGTTTAGTCTAGATTAAACATAAAAGGGGTAGTAGTAGTCGTCTTATTGGAATTGTTGAAAGCTAATCGAACTCGTGTGATACGAGCGATGGTATTGCTATAATGTTGAAAGAATCTCACCAATCACAATTAAATGATTAAGAAGGCCATCGCCCTATTTAAGATAAATTTATTTTTAGCCCTTGGTCATCACTGTTCTCTGATTTACATCAGTTTAAGAATATTGACAACCTTAAACTATGTTTCTGATGTAACAGATATTCAGATTTAACGGTAGGAATTATTTTCTCCCAATGAAACCGCTAAAATATAAAAATCATACAATGAACAGTGATGCCATGTGTTTTTGTATTAAGTTGTAAAATTATGTTTTTCATTTATACTTTTCAATAGTTCTGTTACTCATTGTTTAACTAGTTTTATTTTCATATTTTGAAATAAATGGAATTTAAATCTTTTTTCAGTTTTTTTTTACAAAGTTCGACATGTTTTAAGTATATCATATTAGCTCTTGGTAAAAATGAAATTTGTTGAGTTTAGTGGTAAACCAGTAATGTTAATAAATGAATGCCGTCGTTTCATTTTTATTTTAAACTATGTATTTTAAATAGGGCTTAAGTTGAAAGATATCTTTTTAAACAGTCATATTTCCTAAGGCAAAATCATTCAAAAATACAAGGGTTCTAGGTGAGTGTAAGATTTTTTCACACTCCGTTTTTAAATGATCATTTTCAAGTGATGAGATGAGATCTATACAGTGTGGTTGTTTAAGTGTGCAACATATGGGCATTTTTTTTATTACCGATTTCTCAGAAAATTTTATTCTTGATAAAAGTTGGTGCATGTTCGATAATTATATTAGGCGCATTTGGAATGGTTGCAAGTCAAACGGCGTACAGGGTAGGCCAAAAAATATAAAACTTGTACAAGAATAAAATACCCCTATCTCAGAAAATTCAGCAAAATGTTATTAAGAAAAGTTGTTTAGAATTAAAATTGGTAAAACCATTGGCACCATATAATAATAATTAATTTTAGCCCTTATAGGTATCTGATTATTTTAATAGGATTTCATGTTTGTCGCTTAATTTGTACAGTTTTTTTAATAAACATTTAAAATAAAAATTTTGCCCTTTAAATGATAGTTTTTTAATTAGCATATTATCATTACTAATGCTTTATCTTGTTAAAAAGAATTTTTAGGATATTTTAAAGTTGTGTTTAATATCGTTGCAACAAACATGAAGTTTGTGATTCCTTAATAAACTAAAAATTCAAGTACATTTTACAAATATGCTTGAATTTGAATAAAAATATGTGAAATTGATTTGATTTTGATTAATTTATGAAGGTCTTTATGGTGAATATAAAAAAAAATTTTTGGAAATTATTAGATAGTTTTTAAAAAAATATATTTTTTTATTTTAGGAAGTCACGTTTTTGAATCCATGCATAACTTTTAATTCTAAACAACTTTTCTTAACAACATTTTGCTGAATTTTCTGAAATAGGGGTAGGTACTTTATTCTTGTTCAAGTTTTATATTTTTTGGCCTACCCTGTACGCCGTTTGACTTGCAACCATTCCAAGTGCACCTAAAATAATTATCGAACATACACCAACTTTTATCAAGAATAAAATTTTCTGAGAAATCGGTAATAAAAAAAATGCCCATATGTTGCACACTTAAACGACCACACTGTATATGATCAAAAAAAGTCCCTTGATATTTACGTTGATGATTTACAATAATTTTAGTGAAATAAGTATCTGGTAAATATAAAATCAAACTTAAGAGAAATATTTGCATAAAAATAAAATACAAGTGAATACCGTACGCAATAAAATCATGGAAGAACTGCACCGATGTTTCTAATTATTTTTCGATTCACTTACTGATAATATCATAAATTTTAGGAATATGTCATCAGTATCAGTTAAATTAGAAAATGTTGATGATGATGCAATAAATACTGCTTTGCCAGGAAGTACGATTTTTAGAAAAATATTGGACCACTTGAAACCGGACGCGTTTGACGACGAACAACAATGTAAGTATGCAAGTTTTGAACTTTATTGTTATGTAATAAATACACTAAAATAACGAAAATGCTAAATTGTTTGCAATGGATGAATACAGAAATTTTTTTATTATTTCGTATTTTGATTTTTATTCATAAAATAAATTTAAATATAACAGCACCATACTATGAAAATTTCTTGACAAAATGTAATGAAGTTCATATTCATGAAACAAGAGGAAAAATAACTTTATTTTGGATCATACAAATTTGAAATCGACTCAAAGATCAATATTTTTTGGTGGTGCTATAGAATATAACAAGTCAGGAAATGAAATTAAACGATGTAATTTAAAACTATTTGTAAAAAAATTAAAGAATCCAATTCTATGTAAAAAAGTTTAATAAAATAGTCTTTCTAGATTGTAATTATCTATCAGGAGAGAAGAAAAAATTTACAATTTGAAATGTACTTAAATAGTTCAATAAACTAATAAAAATTTGTTATTATTATTATTATTATTATTATTATTATTATTATTATTATTATTATTATTATTATTATTATTATTATTATTATTATTATTATTATTATTATTATTATTATTATTATTATTATTATTATTATTATTATTATTATTATTATTATTATTATTATTATTATTCTCAAACATCACATAACGGACATGCTTTGTTATGGTTTTACTTTCTAAAAGCACCGGGTGCAATCCAAGCACCTAAGGTGCTTCTCTTGATCATGATGTTAATCTTTATAGGACTTTGCGAACTATGTGTGCCCAGTGGCGTAGCGTGCAGGGGGCCAGGGGGGGCGACCGCCCCCCCCCGCCCTTTGAACTTTTTCCCAAACGGCGCCCCTTCCCACTCTCCCAGTTCAATTTCACTTCACATGATAATAATTGATATTATCGCAGCAAGAAAAAATTTACTATTTTTATGAATATAAATAATATTTATATACCAAAACCCTCATCTTATTATTATTTTATTTTCACTACTTGATTTAATTTATAATTAAAATATTATTTGCCACGATCAATAATTTGTATTCTTTCAGTTATTTTGCTTTAACAATTAAAAATTGCTTGAAATGTCTAATTTACTAGAGACTAAATTTTATCTTTTTAAAAGTAGTGTGTTATTGTCGCCAATGAGAATAATATGCTTATATTATTATGTAATTTGCATAAAATATTTTATAGAGTTTTAACAAAATTCCCCTTGTCGTAAACATATTCTGTTTTCATGTGACCATTTTAGACATGACGAAACAAAAACTTTATTTCTCAGGCCAAAATTTACTAATAAACGAAATTATACATTAGCAGTGAGGCGCCCTCTGAACAAGGGCATAGATGAGGGGGTAATTACTCCCCCCCCCCAGGACCCATAATGAGCTATGAAAACGAAGCAGTTTTTTTTAATTGATCAATTTTTTAGTGATTTTCTTAAGGATCTTGTGTATTTTATATTTTTCCTACTTCAAAATCAGGCAACATCATCGAAAAAAGGGCGTGGCACCCAAAATTTTTCGCCTGCGGCGCTATTTACACCCCCCTCCCTCCCCATGAAAAAATGTCTACGCCCTTACCTTTGAAGCTTCCGCCCCCTCCGCCCCTTCAACCACGCTACGCCACTGTGTGTGCCGTGCCCAACAGTACTGTTTTCTGCATACTGAGAAGGTTGTGGTCTCCTGGGATATCTTTCAGCGTCACAAGTTGCGTTGGATATTAACCCTGTGGCCCCGATTACGATGGGTATCACTTTTGCTTTTATGTTCCACATTCTTTGAATTTCTATTTGTAGGTCTCTATATTTCAGGTACTTTTCGGCTTCCTTCTTGTTGATATTATAGTCTGACGGAACGGCAACATCTATTAGAAGGCATGTTCTTTTATTTTTTTGTTTTAGGATGATATCTGGTTTATTGGCTTGTATCATTCTGTCGGTTTGGACTTGGGTGTCCCATAGTAGGGTGACCTCCGAGGTGTCGATGACCGGATCTGGGACATGTTGATACCATTTCTCTTGAACTTCTATCTTGAAAGCTTTACATATGTTCCAATGCAGCTGAGCTGCTACCGCATTGTGTCTCTCGAGGTATGCCTTCTTTGCAAGGATTGGGCAGCCAGAAATTACGTGATGGATCGTCTCATTGTTTATCCGGCAAAGTCTACACTTTGGGTCCGTGCCAGATTTCATAATTCTCGTCCTCGTGTAGTTTGTTGCCATTGCTTGTTCTTGGCAGGCGGTTATTAGTGCCTCAGTTTCAGTTTTGAGGTTTGCCTGAGTGAGCCATTTCCAGGTATGATCTTTATTTATTGTTTCTTTCTCCGCTTCCCTTTCTATCTGTCCGTGCATTGCTTTGTCTCTCCATCTGGCTTTCTGTTCTGCTTTTTTCCTTATTCTCATCTTCTCCTTTATTGCCTTCACCCTTTTTGTTTCAGTTTTGTCTGGATTCGTGTTCTCAATTCTTTCGTTTTCAGCTGCTGCTGTACATTCCGCTTCAATGTGTTTCTGAGATTGTCGGTACACCATTCCCAAGTGTTTATCTGTTTGTTTCAGCTTCAGGTACAGGTTAAGGCCTGCGTTGGATATGGAGCAGCTTGTTTCGATACTTTGCATTCCTCTTCCTCCCTCTCTTTTCGGGATGTATAGCCTGTCTACGTCTGCTCTTGGGTGGAGGGCTCCGTACATATTCATCAGTTTTCTTGTTTGCTGGTCAATTCTTCTTGTTTCTTCTTTGGTCCATTTGATTATTCCGCAGCTGTATTGAATGACTGGTATTGCCAGGGATGTGATGGCATATGTCTTGTTTTTGGCACTAAGTTCAGTTTTCAGGATTTCTCTGGTTCTTCGATAGTATTCTTTAGTGAGTTTGGTTTTCATGTTCTTCTGCTGCACACCATCGTGCTCGTTTACGCCGAGATATTTGTATACGTCATTCTGTTCTAGTGCTCTAATTGCCGTTTTTTCACAGAGTTCAATGTTATCGCTGTTTTGAAGTCGTCCGTTGAGAAATGTGGCTTTGGCGCATTTATTATAAAGTCCGCACATACTGCATGGCGTCGTCCACAAATTTAAGTTTAAGATTCTTTCCAAATTGCAATAATTTTCTATACAACAATTTTTATTAAATAAAAATAATTAGAAGGTAATAATATAGTGTCTGCGAAAATAATTAAAAGCGAATTTGTGGCATTTCGGACAAGTGTGTAACTGCTTTTATATTGGAATACACAGGGATCCAAGTTCAATGGATACCCTGGGGCGGGTAGACCACGACGGCCGTTTCGTCCTTATTAGGACTCTACATGCAGCCATAACCCAAACAATCCCGACAACAGCGGGAAGATATATTAAAAGCCGTTTTCAAAAGCAAAGCAGCCATCAATACACCGTAGCGCAGTCCCAGCGGAATTAACTCAAATATAAAAGGCAGTCACATCTCCATTTTGCAGATTGCGCGCATTCTATTGGTTGCCAGCGTTGATCTGTTTCTAGTCTGCAAAATGGCCAATGTTCCGGTGAAAACGCAAATACCGTTCCCTATACTGGATTGTGATGCACTTCGTGGTTTATTTAGTTATCTACCTTTCGATTATTACCAGCGTGACTGCCTTTTATATTGGAGTTAATTCCGCTGGGATGGCGCTACGGTGTATTGATGGCCGCTTTGCTTTTGTAATAGTAAGGCTTTTAACACGTTGACTGCCATGTGAATTGAATATAATTTACACGGCCTTGTTCCACACAAGCCGCGTGAGTTAAATATAATTCCACGACCACCGTATCTTTCAGGCTCCGTGAATACTATTTAAATCACGGCGGTACAGTAAGCTTATATAGGAAGTGTTTTCGGATGGCCCTAGGGTAAAATATATGCAGTTAGCCCCCACTGTTTCTATTCTATGTTTTGAATAAATGATATATATTATGTAGTATAAAATAATAATTAAATTTTGCTAAATAAATATCTTTATATTTTACAACCAAAACGAGTCATTCTGAAAAGGTAAATCTATAAAGCTCTTACTATTATTGTAATAAATGACCAATTGTGGCTTTTGACCTCCATGGGTTCCCTCTACGTTTGACATACTGTCACAACTGTCAAAACCCGGTTCTACTAAGTGCCAGAAGCGACGTTGCGACGACGAGTTGTATGTGAATCAAATATAATTCATGTGGCCCTGTAATATAATTTTTCCCCACGGCCGCTGAATTATATTTGATTCACGGGGGTTATTGCTACCCTTACCAGAAAAAAATCGAATTTCCCCATAATATGTGTTTCATTGCTCAATAAAACCTCAAATTTATTAAAAAAAGAAGATGTAGTAGTAGTAGTAGTAGTAAAAAGATTTATTTAGCACGGGGCCACATGATACATTTTAACAATTTTATACCCTTTTTTTTATTTATTTTTTGAATTAAATGACCTTTTGAAACTTTATTTGTCCTGTTGAGTTAATAAGAAAGATTTTAAAATTTTTTTAAAAGATTTTAAACTTTTTTGATTTTTAATTGACTTGTTTAATTTATTAAATTCAATAAGACCCTTATGAAAAACTGATTTATATGCAATATTTTTTGAAAAATTATTAAGAAAAAAATTATTGTTAGTTCGTGTTAAATAATTATGTTGATCACTATTTAGAATAGTCAATTGCTTTAAATGTGGCGGTAACAAATCATTTTGAATTTTAAAAATAAATATTAGAACCAAAAACAATCACATTAATTTTTGTATATCTATCCATATTAAGTAAAATTCGCATTGCTTTATTTTGTAAAATTTGTAATCTATTTATTACACTTTCATCCGCCATAAACAAAATTGTAGAGCAATAAAGAAAATGTGGTAAAATTAAAGTATTGTATACAATTTTAAATTTAAACTTATTCTTTTAAAATAACTAATTTTTCTCGCAATTTTGTAAATTAAATTTTCGAATTGGTTATTAAATTTTAATTTTGAATCAATCAATATACCTAAATATTTAAAAGAATTGACTATTTCTAGATTATCACCATCAATTAAAATATTTATATTTGTATAATTATTTAAATTTACACCCATAACCATACATTTTGTTTTAGAAACATTTAATTTTAATTTGTTAACTTTTAACCAGTTTGACAATAGAATCAGTTCTGAATTTAAAATTTCCAAAAGATTTTTACCGCTTATATAGATAAGAGTATCATCAGCAAACATTTGTATTTTAAGAAATTTTAGGACTAATGGCATGTCATTAATATATAAAATAAAAAGTAAAGGCCCCAAAATACTTCCTTGAGGCACTCCTATGTTATTAAATTTCTTTGTTGAAAAAAAATTACCAAATTTAGTTTTCTGTGATCTATTATTTAAATAATTTTGAAACCATTGATAAACTTTACCCCTTATACCATATTCAAATAATTTTTCTAATAATATATCTCTATTAATCGTTTCAAAAGCTCGCTTAAAATCAAGAAATACTGCTATTACATATTCTTCTCTTTCCAAGGCTCTTTTCCAATTTTCTACTACATATTGTATGGCTGTTTCACTAGAATATCCTTTTCGAAACCCAGCTTGAGAATATATAAAAATTTTGTTTTTATTCAAAAAATCCATAACTTGTTCATAAACTACTTCTTCTATTAATTTTTCTATATCCCATAATACATTTATTGGTCTCATTTCATTCCATTGTTTTAAATTTTTAATCTTTGGAACCGGAGTAATATATGAACATTTAAGTTCTAATGGAATTTCTCCTTTGTTTAAACAAACTTCAATAAAGTAAAGAAGATAATATCCAATAACTGTAAATGTTTCTTTCGTCAATTTCTTAGTTAAAACCTCGTTATAATTTTCATTTGAATTTAAATCATTTATAATTTAATGGCCCACGGGACATTTCTTTTTTTCGGTAAGTGCTGCAGTCAACGTGTTAATACATCTATCCGTCGTGGTCTACCCGCCCCAGGGTATCCATTGTGCTTGGATCCCTGTGTATTCCAATATTATAAAAAACAGTTACACACTTGTCCGATATGCCACAATATTCACTTTTAAATAAAAATAATGTTTTATTTTTCAGTCCACTTGGCCAACTCACTAAACGTGGAAATAAACGAGCTCGGAGACGGGATGAGTGACTGGAGCGAATTCCCTTTATTAAACGCGTCCACTTCCGACTCGGAAATCCTGCCACCAAAATCGAAACTGAAATACGAAGCGGCCTATAACGTTCTGCAACAATGGTGCAAAGAGAATAAGGTCAAGGAAATATCAGAAAATGTCCTCATGCAATATTTTTCGGAAAAGTCGAAAATATTGAAGTCTTCGACGCTTTGGGCGCAATTTTCGATGCTAAAGGCCACGATAATTGTCAAGGACAATATTGATATCGGGTCTTTTAAAAGGTTGACGACTCTGTTGAAACTCTACAATAAAGGCTACGTGGCGAATAAGTCGAGAATATTTGCCAAAGAAGAAATACAAACGTTTCTGAAAGAGGCGCCAGATGATATCTACCTTATGATGAAGGTATTATATTATACAGGGTGTCTGGAAATGATTAGGGGATAATTCCAGACCGAAAATAAATGCTATCTCTTTCTATAACAGGTTTTCGAAAATTGATTATTAACGGAGGGAGTTACAGGGTGTTAAAGTTAAATTTTATTTGCAGTTTTAAAATACATAAGTTAGAACAATAAATTAAACTTTCAAATCAAAGGTTCAAAGTGACGTCCTTCCTCTTCAATGCATAAATTAATTCTTCTTAAAAACTTCCGACGAACTACATGGAATATTCCTTCCTTTGATATGCTATGTTTAAGGTTGAAAATAAATCAAAATTATTTGGTATTCATCACATGCAAGCGATGTTATTTTAGCGTTTTTCTCGAAAACGGTTAGGTTTATCGAAACAAAAGTAGTATTCCTTTTTAATAGGTTTGTTCCTACAGCAATCAGAAACAGTCCTTGACAGTCAGGATTCTGCGCAGTAAATATAAAAGTATTCCCACAAAGATTTTGGACAGTTTGAAAACCCAAAGTCGCTGTTCCTACACGTTTCTCTGATATAGTGCTGGGAAGTTTAGTTCACTTTGCCGATTTCAATCTTTCGTTCTCGTTCAATAAAGTGAATAGTTCAAAAGACTAGTTCGTTTAGTTCATTTAGTTCACTGATTTATACTGGCATAGTGAAGTAAAAGAAATATTTTAAAATTTAAATTATATATTAAATTAACAAAAAATACCGTAGACACCGACAATATTTTATATTCATTTCCATACCGAAATAGTCCGAAATCATCGCGGCGACGCGGCATGCATCGGTCGGTCAGGTAAAGTCTATACGATGTCAGTTGAGACAAACAAAAAAAATTAAATTTGGCTAAAATCGGCATCTCCTTTGGGAAACATGGGCGGCGGTAGAAATTTAAAAATGTTTTAGTAACTTATATATTGTATTTTTAAAGAAATTTATCACAATTTTAATCAATTCCAACTATAAACTATCTGATGTATTTATAAACTGAATATAAGATGACGGTTAATTTTTTTGATTTTTATGGTTTTCTTTATAATTTATGTCATTATAAATTCATATATAAATAGGAAAATAGGTAGGTATTTAGGGTTTATACACAGTGTTTATGCAATAGGTAAAGTGTTTCTCAGGTCAATTTAATGACATAAAAATGTATAAAACTCCTAATAGGCGCCCCAAACAAATAATTAAAATGCAGGGTATTGTTTTAAATTGTTAATATGATAATAATATTATAAATAAAGCAACTTTAATACGTAACACGTTTTAAACAAACATTATTGATTTAAAATGCAGTGACAATTTAATTGTTTTTTTTGTCGATGAGAATCTTCAAAAGACTGACCCCCTGTGGTAATACTAACAGAGAAGTGACAGATTCAACCCCCTGTGGTGGGGCCGCCTACCGACTAAACTCACCGTGTTCCTGCGGTTTCCGCATTATAGGCGTATAAACCTTCAGACCACTCGGTTTGGTGTTTCCGCTCTGCACAGGCGTGCTTTTTTTGCGGCTAACGAGGAGAATCTACTTACAGACACATGTGTACTCCACTTTCCGGGTACAGCCAGAGCAAAGGGCCCCCACCGGAGGAAGCACAGACGTAGTGTCGGGTTGACATTTATCCTGAGGGGGCAACTGCCGACCGACTAAACTCCCCGCGTTCAGTGATATGTGGTTTCGGGCTGGATAGCCTATTAACACATTATTGGTTTTAAACGCTCGTATGGCTCGAGTCCATACTCAGTTGATTTTAAAACCCTCCCATATTTTCGCATACAAATATGGAGGTTGACTGAAAAATGTAAAAACAATTTTGAAATTTTGTACGGAATACGTATGTGAGAAGACTGGCATAATTTTTGTGATGCACCTAATAGGTATTCCGTGCGTATGCAAAATAAAAATTAAAAATACCCAAATTGTCCGTTTCGTTATCACTAGTATCAAAAGGCCGCCAAAATGCCATTGTAATTGTCTAATTAAAACTCGATACTAAAATACACTACAACACACACACACAAAATTATCACTAATCACTAATGCAAATTTAAGAAAACATCAACAACAATTTTCCCCATTCGACACAGCACTGTATTAAAAATCATACGATACGCATTCCATGAAAATGATCTAAATATCGAACTAAAGTATTTCTAACCAACCAAATTCGCAACTGACAAATCAAATTTGCGGAACATAACTCCGCCCACAATTTTTAATGACAGACTCGTCAAGTCCACGTTGACTATCTTCGAGCATCTGTACAGGGAGCGATCAATACAAATTTGGTTATATTTGTATTGTAGTTTCAATGTGTGATGCAGTAAATTGATCGTACCCCCAATATTTATGTTGTCTCAACTGACTTCGTATAGACTTTAACAAAACCTATAATCTCGGTCGTCTCGCTCTCGCTTGCGTAGTACATTCCGTTTAGACTTTAGTTCGCCTTGTTTCAATCTCTCAGTAATTACTGATTGAATCTTTTAGTTCAGTTGTCAGATTCGATCTTTTGAACTAGTTCGTTCGCGAACTACACAACTCTACTCTGATAGTTTGCTAACTGTCAGAGCAATTTGCGAATCTTTTGCCAGTAAAATGTCCGGAGCATGCGCGGTTAAACGCTAGCATAACATATGACATAACCTATTTTTGTTAGCCGTGTTTTTGCGGTTTTTGCTTTTGTATAAGACTTTTTCTATTATTAAATTGAGAAATGAGCGACATTGCGTCATCTGATGAAGATTCAGAAATATTTACCTTCATAACTTTGTTCATTCATTTTATAAAAGCTACTTAATTTGTTTAAGTTTATTTATTGGGCCGAGCCAAACGAGTTTAATTAACGAAATAACAATAAAACAATTATGAAAACGATAACAAAATATATAAACTTTGAGGTTATGTCCATCGTTTAAAATTTCTTCAGTTTTAAACACCAAACCGAAATTAGTTGATTTCGAACGTCTGTTCCTACAAGAGTTTGAAACCGGTCAGAAATCAAACTTGCGCCGTAAAGTGGGTTTGAAAATTGTCATGAAGTTGTCGGGGATTCGTTGTAGGAACAAACCTTTTGTCAAAAGGTTAGGAGAATAAAAATATTTAGTAAAAAAGCGCATACATTGTAGAACAAAAACGTTGAGACCATTCAAATTAAAGTATAGGCTCCTATGTGGCGCCCTCTACAAAATGCCAAAAAACGGTGGGCAAATTTGTATTCCTCATCCCGAAAAAGCCCAATATACGAGATTTCGTCAAAATATTATGAGCGTGGCAAAAGGTATTGCAAAAAAACTGCAAATAAAATTTAACTTTAACACCCTGCAGCTCCGTTAATAATCAATTTTCGAGAAACTGTCATAGGAAGAGATAGCATTTATTTTCGGTCTAGAATTATTATCCCCTAAATTTTTTGCTCATCATTTCCGGACACCCTGTATAAAGTATTATTATAAAATGGGTATTTTGAAAGGTCTCTAATAATAACATGTTTCAATTGACTATCTTCTGCAGATGAAAATGTAATCCTCCTATTTTACGGGGACCATTTGCTTTTTTCCGCCTTTATTAACATTATTTTCTGATAGGTGGCCTTGATATTCGGAATTTCTGGAGGCTGTCGCAGAGATGAATTGGCTCAATTGACAATTGATGATATAGGTAAGTAATGGGCCTTTTCACTATAACCGAATTGCATCGTATTCAGCATTAACATCCTGAATTAGAACCTATTGAAAATACATCCCGATAATAAAAATCTTCCTAGAGGGTCACAAACCTTTCCAAAAGACAATTAAAACGACGCCGCGAAAGCACAAAGTTCGAAACCATTAGATCAAAACCTTATTACGTCATGCCATTATCCGCGCAATTCTTTAATTCGTTAGCCTCGACGGATTATCTTGCTCTCTTTGTTTTCATGAACTAAATAGACAAGAACAGCTTATAAATAGAAAACAATCCGCTCGATATTCAGATAGATGCGGCGTTCGACCTTCAGCTGAATAACTCGGTTCCATGGGTCGAAGCAGATGTGACGTCAGTGAGTTTATTCCATAGACAATTTACCTTTAGATACGTACAGCTTATCTCCTGCGCAAACAAAAGTAACGTTTTATGGGTGAAAAAATACTTCCGAGCGCATGACTCGCCTGTCAGCTGCCTTCCTTCTGGACACCTTCGTGCATGCGCACAAACCTCGTGTTATCGGCCTGTCCTACTTTATCGACATGCTCAAGATACTCTCCAGTTGCTCTCCAGAACCGGCTAAGCCGCCATTTTTGTTGTTTTGTTTTAAGGTTTCTCTGTGGATTCCTTGTAGTTTTCTTAGCTATCGTGGATGTGTTTAATATTTTCGAATTTCTAGTTTTTGTGTAGTTTACTGAATTGTAATTGTGAGAAAATTAATTCTGTCAAAGTTGCTGGTTGGTTAACTTTTTGGTTAAAATCTGTGCTTTTAATAAAGCCAGTATTCCACGGGTTACCACGGGTCAAGTTCTCGGGCAAACACTTTTTTAAGTTCTTGAACAAAACAAGTTTTTGCCAAATTGTAAAAATCAATACAAGTTATATACCAACTAATATTTGACTTGAGGTTAGGTACGCGATAACACCGTAGATTGATTATTTTGCTGGTTTTGTTTGTTTTTATATTCGATTTTATAAGACTAGTTTAATTCGCCTGTTCTTGTTCTCTTCCTTTTCGAAGTAAAAACACAACGACGAATAATTTTTAAACAAATTTTAAAAACAAAACCTTAACAACAATTTTCTATCCTCAAAATCTGACAGGTTTGCAACTACTAAAAATGCCAGAAATTACTACCTTTTTTACCAACTTGATCAAAAATTGAGTAGAAATTCCAATTTTTTGGTAACAATTTAAATTTTAAAGCCCGTACCTACCTGTCTATTTTCCCATTCGTCAAACGATAATGTAGCAATCATAGACAAGCGAGTTGCGCGCTCTCAAGGATAGATAGGCAACTTAACATACTAAATTGGTTCCCTGATAGCGCCACATGCGACCGGGGGCGAAACTAAATATAGTCGTGGTGGGGGTAGGCGCCAAGCATAAAAATTTAAATTTTATTATTACTTTGAATTCAAATTTTCGCGCTTCTAACTTAACGGAAAAGTTTGAAGCGCGAAACATCTGATTCAAGTTAAAATAATTTGGGAGAACGAAAGGAAATTATAACAACGTTTCTGATATGGCGACGATATTTATTAATAATTAGATATTTACATAAATAGGTTTTAAATAAAAAAACAGCCTAAATTATTATATTATTATTTTCTGTAGATTTTTCTAACAATTCCGTGTTATTTTCAAAGTTTTTATTTAATAAACTAGTTATTGTACCTTGTAGTTCATTAAGTTGTGATGTAAAGTTTCTTTCTATATCTTTAATAGCTTTCTCTGTACTTTCCAATCGTTGGGCGACATTATTGAAGTCTTCGAGAGGTTCCACGCTTTTGTTAATTGCCTTGGTTTTTCTTCCCGATTTCTTTGGTCGCGACATATTAAATATATATGATTCTCAAACTACCGACTGCGCCATGTTAAGTTTATAAATTATATATGAATAATTATTTAATAATAACTTTATTTTTTATATATTTTACTAATCAATCATAAAATGACAATGACAATCTTTCACCAGTCCAGGTAAGACTTCAGGATCTGTCACAATAAGCCATATTTTTATCTTTCTCGCACATATGCTGGTACAGTTTAATACAGAGAGAGAGAGAGAGGTACAGAATGTTGGCCATGCTCATTCTAAATGAATATTCTGTTCCTACCAACGTTTAGAAGATGAACAACCTTATAAAACAAAATTCCTACAATAGCGCCACTAGCGACCGGGGGCTAAATTAAACGAACAGGGGACGACCTTCACCATTTAAGTTATCCTAGCCTGGCAACTACTAAAAATGCCAGAAATTACTACCTTTTTTACCAACTTGATCAAAAATTGAGTAGAAATTCCAATTTTTTGGCAACAATTTAAATTTTAAAGCCCGTACCTACCTGTCTATTTTCCCATTCGTCAAACGATAATGTCGCAATGCGCATGTCTAATAGTGTCTAGCTTTGTTTACATGCGCGAGGCCATAAATTTGCCACTCTCGTGATTATTGTTTGCTTATCTAAAGGTAAATTGCCTATGGGGTATTCTCGTGTTTTTATTAAGACCGTATCTTGTTTATTTATTTTCTCAGTAAATAATTGAAAATTTTAAAAAGTGAAAAGGTGGAAAATTTAATTTTTTTTTCTCTATGATGATCAAAATTTTGTGCGAAAGCCCATTATTACGTAGATTCGTACAAGACTATTAATATAATCAATGGGCGTTCGATATCTCAATTCAAAATTTGTAAATAACATCGTCGGTACATACCCATTTTAAAAGAGTGTTATTTTGAACCAGTGTGAAAACTAGTCTAACGAGTTTTGTTTAATTTATAGATGATTTGGGAGCAGCCTTACTGATAAAAATCCCCGACGAAAAAACCAAAATCCAACGCACATTTACGGTAATTCCCGAAAAAGAAACCGAACTTAACATTTTGGAAATATACAGAAAGTATAGGAGATTAAGACCACCGGAAGTCAGACTTCACCATCGGCGCTTTTTCGTGGCTTATCGATTCGGAAAGTGTTCTCCGCAGGTGGTGGGGGTAAACACTTTCGGTAAAATACCGAGTCGCATCGCAAAATATCTTCAGCTACCCGAACCGTACTTGTACAATGGTCACTGTTTTCGGAGATCGTCGGCTTCGCTTACCAAAAATGACAAGTCCTTTTAAACGCAAAGTAGCAAAGATGCGTAAGTACAGGGTTATCCAACCAAGACTAGACAAGGCAATTTTTTGACTTTTCCTGTACTTTTATAAAAAAACTGAAATAGCCATCTTAAGTCATTTTCTCCCGCGAATTCGAATATCTTCAGCAAAAAACAATTGAACATCAAACAAAAGTACTAGGGGTCACTTTGATATTTTTTTAAATGGAACACCCTGTATATTTTTACATTTTTAAATTCCACATAAAATTATAATTATTTTTTATTAAATGCACTATTAGTCTATACTTCATAGTTTCCGAGATATTGACTCTCGAAAAGTGACATTTTTGAACTTTGACAGCTTATAACTTTCTAACAGTACGTCTTAGAGCAAAACGGCTTACATGTCCCTATCTTTAAATTTTATTATCTTCCCAAAAAAATCAACTTCCGGTTAAACCGGATGTAACTCGAAAGAAGAAAATATAGTTGTTCCGGTTTAACTGGAAGTTGATTTTTTTGGGAAGATAATAAAAATTAAAGATAGGGACATGTAAGCCGTTTTGCTCTAAGACGTACTGTTAGAAAGTTATAAGCTGTCAAAGTTCAAAAATGTCACTTTTCGAGAGTCAATATCTCGGAAACTATGAAGTATAGACTAATAGTGCATTTAATAAAAAATAATTATAATTTTATGTGGAATTTAAAAATGTAAAAATATACAGGGTGTTCCATTTAAAAAAATATCAAAGTGACCCCTAGTACTTTTGTTTGATGTTCAATTGTTTTTTGCTGAAGATATTCGAATTCGCGGGAGAAAATGACTTAAGATGGCTATTTCAGTTTTTTTATAAAAGTACAGGAAAAGTCAAAAAATCGCCTTGTCTAGTCTTGGTTGGATAACCCTGTACATTGAGTGGAAGAACACCAGTTAAAGTGGTCCTAATATTCTACTTAGATATAAAATTGACGAATTAAATTTAATTCTTAATTTTAAAAAAATGCTGAGCATGCCTCGTTGTGTTGCCAGTCGGTGTACTTTTGCTCTTTGAACTTCAAAACTGTTACATACAGTGTCACCAGTAAAGTCCGCATTATATGGGATTTTTTTTATTAATAACTTTATTCGAAATTTGACTTTAGCATCAAGTTCTGCTTCGATCGAGAGGAAAATTAAGCAAAAAAAATAGTAGTCACGCAATTCGCATTATCTGTCAAATTTTAATTTTTTCCAAAAAGTAATTCAAACGTAGGGTTATTTCTGAAAGTATCGAAAAGAATTATTTTAAATGTTTCTAGCCCACATGCAAAATTTTAGATGCATAAGAAAATTTTGATTTTTACCCATATTTTGTAAATTGCACCACTTTTGCAAAATAAGACTCCACGCAACCTACATAAAACTTCTTAGTTTTGACACTGCTTTATTTCAGATACATTTTCTTTAAAGTAGCGCCATATTAAATGTGTGTTTTTAAACAAAATCAAAATTGGGCTATTAAAATTTGGTCGCATGTGATGCAAAGTTTATTTGTTTTGGACCCAGTATAAGGTAACTTCATAAAATAAGTATTTTTGAAAACGTAGTTTGTGTCTGAAAGTACTTCACCTTAATATTAACGTTGAATTCTCAACATCATTCAATCTATTGCCAACCTATAACCTATTTCGCGTTGATTTTTTGAGTTTATTATTTTAATAGCTAACATTTAAAGAAAATCAATATCGTCGGTACATTATTTAGGTAGTATCTGATATATTACAAAAATATCAATTTATTTCATTGCTAATTTTGGGAGAATTGTATAGAGAAAGAACAATGAGTGACAATGACATAATAATGTTAAAAAAATCTTACCCGATATTTTTCGCTATACAATTATCCTAAAATAAGTTATGAAATTCCTCGATATTTATTAAATATGTCCATTATTACCTATAGAATATCAAGTCGATACTGATTTTTTTAAAATTTTGTATAAAAGCTAGAAAACATAAATAAATCTACGCGAAATAGGTTATAGGTTGGCAAGTTGATACTTCCACCTTAAGACAAAAAAGAACAGTGTCATCAGTAAAGTGTTCGTTAAGTGGAAAATAAATTTTAGTGCTGGGTAAAAAATCAAAATTATCTTATGCAGCTAAAATTTTGCATGTTGGCTAAGAACTGCATTAAAAAAAAACATTCTCATAACTTTTTTCAATATTTTCAGAAATAACTTCACTTTTGAATTATTTTTTGGAAAAAATTAAAAGTTGACGGATAATGCGAATCGCGTGACTACTATTTTTTTGCTTACTTTTCATCTCGATCAAAGCAGAGCTTGATGCCAAAGTCAAATTTCGAATAAAGCTATTAATAAAAAAAAATCCCATATGATGCGGACTTTACTGGTCACACTGTATTTTAATATTAGAGACTTTTTGCACCTCTTAATTCGTCATTCTTTTGTGGTTATGGTTATTCTGAGCATGCGCAATGTCAGAAAGGTGATCCGCTATGATTAATAACCATAACGGACTCCGTTAGTTACGGAAGGATAAGGAAGAGCTTATCGTTATCCTTATTGTTATGCTTAAACTGCATGGTTGCCGGAACATACAAAAGTTATGAAGCATCATTGCTATGAATTAAAATTGTGATAAGCAATTAATTAAAATCCAAAGCAATAGTAGCTTTACATTAAAATATACAACTTAATCAAATTATTGTTAGGTTAGGTATTTTATTTTGTTTAGGTGCGCCGGCGCCAAATTAATAACTACAGACAGAACGTATAGGCGCTGCAAAATCTCTGGTTTTAACAGTGGCGCTACTCGTTATGCTTAATAAAGTTAACCATAACGGAGCTAAAAACTGATATTAATTTAAGAGGTGCAAAAAGTCTCTATTAAGTTATGTTTTCGATGTTAAAGTTTTGGGGCTGTTATAACAGTTAAAGTGTGGAAAATGTATGTTACACGGTTTTCGGAATAACTTTTGTAAAATTAACGTTAAAAACGTTATTTATTTTTTTTTAAGTTACTATTTTATAGTAAGATTAATAAAATAAGGAATATGGTCGTATTTATGCAGTTTTTTGCGGCACTTTCCCACTGCATTCACAGGATTTAAAAAACAAACGCATCTGAACCCGCCCCTTGACTTTATTCTAGATCTGCACCGCTCTTCTATAAACTGATTTTGGCTAAATGATTGGGGAAATATCTCAGATAGTTATAATAATAGCTTGCCTTCTTCCTTATTTTATCACTCTCTAGTTATTGTTATTTATTTATTTATTTATTTATTTACAATAAGTATTTATCACATAAGAATGGACGTCGTTGTCACATGTCAAACATTTTTGCCGACCTTTAATTGCAAAGTCGTTAATTATTCAGGATATACCTCGTTGACACAGACAATCGTTGCGTTAATAAGAGACGGGTATATAAACGGCCACATATTTACATGTACACGACGCAGATACATAAATTCGTCATCTAACCCGTTTAGTCCGAAACGCGTCAACAAGTGAAATATGTGCTGCGCCTCAGAAGAATGCCGCGTGGGGCATCTTTTTTCTTATGCCTTTCTATTATTCTCTCATTCGGTAACCTCGGGAACTCACAGAGCCGTCACATTCCGATTTTGATTTATGAAGTTTAAATCAAAGTTTGTTTTCTAGGAATATTTTTGTGCTTTTTCAGGGTTTTCAGGAAGTGTATTTGCCATTATTTTGGGTTTATGAGATATTTCAGTTGTATGTGATTCTATAAAGTGTTTATTTGTCTTAAAAGTAAGTGTTTTTTTAGCAATTATCTATTACACAAATATTTTTGTGTAATAGATAATACAATAAATGTCTTTGTCCCTCTTTATTCTACCATAGATACATATTTATATTCTTTACGGTGATTTTCAAGTAGTTAACTACATTTTAAATCTCCCTAATACGAAGATAATACAGTCGTATAAAGCATTAGCATTCAAGTTTTTTATGGTTAATTATAACTGAAAATAAAATAAATTCCATCATTAACATTTAATAATGAAAATATTCAATGTTCAAAAACGACAAAATTTTTAGGATAAGCTTTAGACGAAAATTTAAATTGGAAATGCCATATCCAGTATATTATCAACTCGATATCTCCTTTGGTATCTGTTTTGTACAGAGCTAAATATTTCATTCCTTTGAAATACTTAAAAAATATATTTTTTCATTAATATATACAAAATTACAATACTTAGCTTCTGCATGGGGATCTGCTTGTTTATCAATCTTAAAACCATTACAAAAATTGCAAAATAAAATTAGTAAATGTATGCACAAATTACCACATTTAGAACCAACTGTTAATCTATATAGATAGAAAGGGTATTTACACGTTCAAAACATGTATAAATTAAAAATTGATATTCTAATTCACTCTATTATTTTAAAAGAAAAAAAATCAAACATAACACTTCGGGAGAATAAGACATTACATGATCATAACACCAGACGTTGTATAAATTATCAAACTATACCAGCAAAAAGTAGTTTCGGAAAAAAATCGCTTTTATATGACGATATAATAAAATATAACAATTTTCCAAAAAATAACAGAAAAATTTAAAAATTGGCAAAATATCATTAAAGAGATATTTACTAAATTAAATTATTTATACTATTTTTTTTAAATTGATTTTATTAATGAATTAAATTGGATTAACTTTCATTTTTTTTTATTGTTATTTTTTTTAATGGTTATATTTTCTATATTATGTTGTCACTTTCCATGTAATGAACTGTAAAAGTTAGTTTGGAATAAAGACATTTTGAAAGTTAAGTTTGTAATAAACGTCTCAGAAAAAATGTTCGAAAATTTTTCTTTCCAAAATAGATAAATATACAATTTTTTATATGAAAGTATGCATTTGGCTTATATAATATTATTGTTGTTTCTATGTGCGGAACTTTATGAATAATACTTTAAAAAAAGTGAAGTCCGGTCCCAACCAACGTTCAAGTTGTGTAAACATTTTGTTACTAGAAATGACATGTGACAACCACTGGCGGATCCAGAAATACTCCTAAGGGGGGGCCCGTATGCAAAAAATCAAAATAAATCAGTATATTTAATAAAAATAAATAAATAATAAAAGACCTTTTGATGTATTTAGTATTAAAACTTTGGTTCGCAGGTGGCGCTGATTTATGCTGGGTAAAAACAAATTGCGCTAATTTAAACAAAAAATAATTTTCCAATGTTTCAACGGGCTTTAGGGGGGGCCGGGCCCCATTGGCCCCTCCCTGGATCCGCCTCTGGTGACAACCGGCGGCCATTACCTTCGTATGTGATGAATTATTTTATAGTAATACTCAATTTATTGTTACTAGTTTACTACATTTTACGAAATTATCATTTCGTAAACTTGGTTGGACTATACTGGGTGTTAAGACGAACCCTGGACATATCTAATAAATTAAATTTTAAAGTGTGTAAATAATAACACCCTCTATATTATACAGTGTGTACACGGATAGAGTTTTGGAAGAGGAAAAACATTTTTATTAGTAGGTATAGAAGAAAAAGTCGTTCTTTATAAAAACGTCTGCTGGTGCTGAAACTACAATTTCGAATATCAGATTTGCGATTGCTATACAGGGTTCGTCACAAACAAAAGTTTTTGTTTTTTGGATTTATTTTTCAATTCTAATTTTAAATTCCCTTTGATGATTGGCTAAATTATCACTTTGAGAAGAAATGGATTGGAAGGTACCTATAGTCCAAATCAGTTGGCACCACAAGTTGGCACGTATAGGAGTCCCGATCTCACAGCCACAGGTGTAAAACAGCAATTTCAATAATAACTTAGATTTCTTAAAAGAAAAATAAGAGTAGTTATTGCAAATAGCCCAATACAGCAAGTTAGGAACTGTTATCGGGAATTCAGATGTCGAGTTGAACTATGCGCCAACTCGGTGGTACCACGTTCGAATAAAAGTTTTATGATTAATGATTGAATGAATTGAAGAAATATGACATGTAATAATAAAATACTTCAAAAGTAGGCAAATAAAAAATTGTTTTCTTACAACAAAATCGTTACTCGGCTAGGTATAAAATCATATTCGAAGTAAGAAAGCAACAATAGTTGTTTGTTTTTACGTAAATTTATTTTAAACGAAATCCAAACAACTAAAACTGTTATGTTTTTGAACCCTGTATAGTAATCGCAAATCTGATATTCGAAATTGTAGTTTCAGCACAAGCAGACGTTTTTATAAAGAATGACTTTTTCTTCTATACCTACTAATAAAAAAGTTTTTCCTCTTCCAAACTCTATCCGTGGACACACTGTATATTATTAATTATTAATTTTATTACTGTAAATATTTTAGTTATTTTTAAAATAAGATACTTACTCTAATATAAATGCTGATTCACTATATAAAAACTGGAATAAGGAAACAACTAAACTGAAGTGAACCCTAGAAATGATTATTTTTTAATTAATATCTCATCCAATGAATTACCTGGGATAAAAGACAAAGAATATCAGAGGGCAAGAGAAATGTTAAAATACCACATACAAAAATAAAATTTTAGACAAAATACCTATTTATTTACTTTACTTAAATCTAAAATTTTGTACTACAACAACAAAATCTAAATTGTTGTATTGTTCACCATTATCTGATATATTTTGTGGCATCCACTGTTTCCTATTAATTTTTTGATACCACTTCTGAATGCTGGCGTTTCCTGTTTTTATATTAGAGAGACCTCATATTATACAATGCACAAGAAAAATACGAATTGAAAGACCGACACATCGATAGTTTGCACATAAACGTCGTAAAATAAATAAGGTAGCTTTTATTTATTGCACTATAGTATCTTAATGTACCTCCCCAAACAGATGTTAAATTAGTTATTATTGTTTTTAAATTAATAAAATGGTTTTTGGTATTGAGTATTTTATTTCCCCATACATCATACTCCACCAGTAGCGGCGAGCCATAAATTTCATAAGACAAAAGGTGAATTTTCTTGCTTGGCGACATTAAAGAACATTTTTCTGCAATTTGTTTTTGTCCCTCCACCCTGTATACTTTTAAATTTAATTATAAATATTATAAGGTGTGTTTGTGTAGCCGTAAATTTTAAAATAACTAAGCTGTCTTTTACATTTTAGTGCACTAAACTTTCTAAAAAGGGAACAACCTTCTGATGGAGACGAAGAGCTTTATTCAGCATTTATGCATCTGAATTCGATCATCGATTTGAAAGCTGACGATCCTCTCGATATCAAGGACTTTGTGACAGACCAATACAGGTCGAAAAATTGCACATGTATAATGTGTTATTCCGATAATGTTATCAAACGAGAAGAACTTATGAATGATGACGAACCACTTTTTTTCTGTCAAGCCTGTAACAAAAGGTTTCCATATCAAAGAGAGCTAGTGCGACACATGAGCGTTCATAGTGACGTGCGTCCGTACGAATGTCCGACGTGTTTTAAGAAGTTGAAGAATAAAAACTATTTCAGTGTTCACGTTGCTCAACATAAGCCTAATAAAACTTTATTTCCCTGTGAGATATGTTTGAAGGTTCTTAGAACTAAGGTTTCGCTTCGGAAACACATGGTAAATCGCCACACAGACCCGTCAACTACGTTGACCGGTGATCGGAACAGGGATTTTTTGTGTTCGGTTTGTGGAAAGACGTTTTTAAACAAGTATCAACTCGGCGAGCATTTAAAGACTCACGAGCCCGAGGAGAAAAGAAGGAAATTTAAATGTAACTTTTGCGACAAAACTTTTTATAGAACGAAAAACCAAAAAGTCCATATGAAAAGATGCGTGAAAAACGACAACCAGCAGAAGTTTGTTTGCGATATATGCGGGAAGACCCTAGCGCATTTAGTCACGTTAAAAATACACAAGTTGGGCCATAAGGGTGAAAAAAAATTTGAATGCGACGTGTGCGGGAAAAAATTTTTACGCATAGAGACAATGAAACATCACAAACATACTCATGACGGACTTAGACCGTACAAATGTAAATATTGTGACAAGGGATTCAGTCAGAGGACTCCGCTGAAAACTCATATAACTTCTATGCATGCTAAGGATAGACCTTTTTTATGTTCTATATGCAAGGTGGGGTTTGCTGATGAAGACATATACGAATATCATAAAAACAATAAACATTCTGAAACGGTCAGTTCAGATTAATTCAAAAGATTATAGCTCAAAAGTAAATGGTTATAGTAGGTACAGTCTAAACTAAATTCTCATAAAGTTTCCGCTTAATAGAACTTTAGAGTATGAGCGATAGTAGGTCGGAACCAAATCTGGTGAAAAGGGTGAACAACAAAAATTTCAACATAATTTAATTGTGCTGTTTTGTGTATGGTACTAGTGTGTGGTCTTGTAGAAACAGCACCATTGGCTGTGCTGTTCCTAGTCAGTTTGCATAAATTTCTGCATTTTGTTTTTCTAAAAGGGCTTTCTAATATTCCCCACTACTACGGTTTGTCCTTTTTCTAGGTAATTCCAAAAAATAAATGCCAAACTGGTCCATGCAACTAAATAGTATCTATTTGCCTCTTTAAGACTATCCACGACTAACCCATTGGTTCTTTAGTTTCGGGAGTATATTGGTTTCATCCGTGGTTATAAATCATAAATATTATTATGCATCTCAGCCATAAGGTGTGTTTGTGTAGCCCTAAATTACAAAATAACTAAGCAGTCTTTTACATTTTAGTGCACTAAACTTTCTAAAAGTGGAAGAACCTTCTGATGGAGAAGAAGAAGTTTATCCAGAGTTTATGCATCTGAATTCGATCAAAAGTGAAGACTGCAGCATCGATTTGAAAGCTGACAATACTCTCGATAACAAGGACTTTGTGAAAGACGAATACAGATCGAAAAATTGCACATGTATTATGTGTTATTCCAATAATGTAATCAAACGAGAAGAATTTATGAATGATGACGAACCTCTTTTTTTCTGTCAAGCCTGTCACAAAAGGTTTCCATATCAAAGACAGCTAGTGCAACACATGAGCGTTCATAGTGACGTGCGTCCGTATGAATGTCCGACGTGTTTTAAGAAGTTGAAGAATAAAAACTCTTTGAGTATTCACGTTGCTAGACATAAGCCCAATAAAACTATATTTCCCTGTGAGATATGTTTGAAGGTTCTTAGTACTAAGATTTCGCTTCGGAAACACATGGTAAATCACCACACAGACCCGTCAACGACGTTGACCGGTGATCGGAATAGGGATTTTCTTTGTTCGGTTTGTGGAAAGACGTTTTTAAACAATTATCAATTGGGCGAGCATTTGAAGTCTCACGAGCCCGAGGAGAAAAGAACGAAATTTAAATGTAAATTTTGCGACAAAACTTTTTATAGAACGAAAAACCAGAAAGTCCATATGAAAATATGCGTGAAAAACGACGACAAGCAGAAGTTTATTTGCGATATATGCGGGAAGACGCTGGCACATTTCGGCACTTTCAAAATACACAAGTTAGGCCATAAGGGTGAAAAAAAATTTGAATGCGACGTGTGCGGGAAAAAATTTTTACGGATAGATACAATGAAACATCACAAACATACTCATAACGGACTTAGACCGTACAAATGTAAATATTGTGACAAGGGATTCAGTCAGAGGACTCCGCTGAAAACTCATATAACTTCTATGCATGCTAAAGATAGACCTTTTTTATGTTCTATATGCAAGGTGGGGTTCGCCGATGAAGACATATACGAATATCATAAAAACAATAAACATTCTGAAACGGTCAGGTCAGATTAATTCAAAAGATTATAGTTCAAAAGTAAATGGTTATAGTAGGTACAGTCTAAACTAAATTGTCATAAAGTTTCCTCGTAATAGAACTTTAGAGTATGTGATAGTAGGTCGAAACCAAATCTGGTGAAAAGGGTGGACAACAAAAATTTCAACATAATTTAATTGTGCAGCACCATTGGCATTGCTGTTCCTGGTCAATTCGCATAAATTGCTGCATTTTGGTATGGAGGCGTGTAGTTTATTACCTTGCTAGCTAGGCATGTTGCTTCTAGTTCTCCTTCTTCTTCTTCTTCTTCTTCTACAGCGAATTTCCTTTCATTTGCTATTATAATAGCTGATTCCTTGGGAGCTTATAGTATACCCTAATTCTTGCGGCCTCCTGTACTGGATCATAATCCACTAATCTTCTTAATTCTTCATTGGAATGAGTTCCTGCTTTTTCAAACACTGTTGCTACTTTTCTTTTCATAAAGGTTGATATCGTTTCCCATTCGAGATCTCTATGGATTTATGCATTTCTAACAAACCACGGTGCAGCTACTACTTTTCTTCTGTGGCTTCGAGCCGTTTTATATATATGTATTAGCTGCATAGCCCCATAATGCTGATTCGTAGGTCAGATGTGGTCTAGCTACTGCGTTTATCATTGTCAGCTTTGTTTTCAGCCCCATAGTGTTACCTATTTATTTCCCACTATTACGGTTTGTCCTTTTTCTAGATAATTCTAAAAAATGGATGCCAAAACTTTTCCATACAACTAAATAGTATCTATTTGCCTCTTTAAGACTATCCACGACTAACCCCTTGGTTTTATTGTTCTTTAGTTTCGAGCTCTATGGTTATAAATCATCGGAGAAAGTAAACTTTATAGTTGCTTCTAAACAACTTTAAAGATTCTGCTGAATTTTGCGTTTCTGCTTTGGAGTAAGTCAATGGGTGTCCATCGTTGTGGAAAATATAAACTACCGTTTAGCCCATTAGTGCCGTAAAGATCCTTAAAATTGCCATTTTAATGCACAAAAAAGGTCCCTTTAAATCCCCCCTTTATCACGGCTAAGCTTCTGGTCATAATTGCTGTATTTTTCTTATTCTTTTTGCGTAGGTACTTTATTTATTATTGTATTCTTAATTTTATTTAATTACAAATAAAGATTTTTGAAAATTTTTAAATGTATTTTAATTCGTGTATGTTTTAAGGTAGATTTGGCCAACCAGGCAACTTTGATTATAACACATAGTCATCTGACTAGTCTGATATATATCTCTATCTTGTTTGATAGATTGGCAACAAGCTCAGACAAAGGATTTCAACAATTTTGATTTTTAGTTAAACTGACAAAGTTTGTTGAATCCAATAAATTATTTCAAAACTATTTCTTTCCTGGTTTTAACGAGACCGATAAGGTTGAGGAAAGCAATGATAGGTACTACTGATGGTAGTAACAATAATCATACACACAATGATCCTAGTTCCGATACCGATAGTGACTATTTGGTTCAAGAAGAACAAGATGTCGAAGAATACATTGGAAGACAAAAAAAAAAGTACAAACGATCGGTTCATTGCATTGTGTTTATTGTAACAAAACGTTCCGCCTTAAGGGGAATGTTAAATAGCATATGACGGTAAAATGTTTGTATTGGATGGTTCCTCTTGGCTTTCTTCCTCTACTTTATTTGGAATAATTGAACGCTGCTGCACCTATATTCTTATTTATTTATTTCTTTTAGTTGGCTAAACCTTGTAAAAATAGAAGAAGATTCTACTAAAGTCAAAAAAGAAGAAACAAGTCATGATATTCTAGTTGACGTTAAGATTAAGGAAAGTTATAATGCGACTCCTTCGGAAATTAACAGTGTGATATTTCCTAATAAGTGTGATTTTGTCAACGGCATAAAAGTGAAGAAGAAAAAAGCGTCTGCTGGAAGCAAGAATTTAATAAAAATAGAAAAGAAAGATAAACCTACCATGGAATGTCATATTTGTTCGAAACGGTTTCCCGAACAGTGGCGTCTGAAGATGCATCGCGTCGTGCACAGTGAGGATCGACCCCACGAATGTCAGACTTGTTTGAAAAAATTCAAGTGTAAAACATCTTGGCGCGCCCACCTAAGATTGCACGAAAGTAAAAAAAATAACATTTTTCCCTGTAAGATTTGTTTAAAATTTTTGGGTAGTCAAGCATCGCTGAACAGCCATACATTGAGATTACATAACCAACAACATCGGGCTCTTCAGAAGAAACAGGTAGAAAATACAGAACTGTGTTCGGTTTGTGGAAAATCGTTTAAATCTCTCAAGGGATTAAGATACCACGTGGAATCGCATAAACCAAAAAAAACTCTGGATGTGTTACGGTGTGATTTTTGCAATAAAGCGTTTTCTAGAAGCGACAGTCGCAAACATCACATGACGGCATGTCGAAAGAATACAAATCAAAAGAAATATATTTGTGATATATGTGGAAAAGTGTTACTTCATCAACGGACCTTTAAATTACACAAGGAATCTCACGTGGGAGTTAAAAATCTGGAATGTGACATATGCGGAAGGAAATTTCTACGTTTAGATACGTTAAAAGATCATAGAAACGCTCATACCGGGTTGAAACCGCACAAATGTAATTTTTGTGATAAGGGTTTTACGCAGCGGACACCACTCAAGGTACATTTGAGATCTATGCATTCTACGGACAGGCCCTTTTTGTGTTCCATTTGCAATGTGGGTTTTGCCGACGAAAAATTATTTCAATATCATAAAACGAACAAACACTCTAATGCTGACGCAACCTATTAGTTTCTACAGTGTGACCAGTAAAGTCCGCAATAGTCCGCATCATATAAGATTTTTTTTATTAATAACTTTATTCAAAATTTGACTTTGGCATCAAGTTCTGCTTTTTTTGCCAAAAAATAATTTAAAAGCAGGGTTATTTCTGAAAGTATCGAAAAAGTTATTAGAAAAAGCTTTTTTAAATGCAGTTTCTAGCCCACATGCAAAATTTCAGCTGCATAAGATAATTTTGATTTTTTACCCATCACTAAAATGTATATTCCACTTAATGAACACTTTACTGATGACACTGTGTTATTTTTTGTCTTAATATTAAAGTGTATTACTTTCAGACACAAACTAGGTTTTCAAAAATAATTATTTTATGAAGTTACCTTATACAGGGTCAAAAACAAATAAACTTTGCATCACATGCGACCAAATTTTAATAGCCCAATTTTGATTTTGTATAAAAACACACATTTAATATGGCGTTACTTTAAAGAAAATGTATCTGAAATAAAGCATTGTCAAAACTAAGAAGTTTTATGTATGTTGCGTTGAGTCATATTTTGCAAAAGTGGTGCTATTTACAAAATATGGGTAAAAAATCAAAATTATCTTATGCAGCTAAAATTTTGCGTGTGGGCTAGAAACTGCATTTAAAAACACTTTTTCTAATAACTTTTTTCGATACTTTCAGAAATAACCCTACTTTTGAATTATTTTTTGGAAAAAATTTAAAATTTGACAGATAATGCGAATCATGTGACTACTATTTTTTTGTTTAATTTTCATCTCAATCGAAGCAGAACTTGATGCCAAAGTCAAATTTCGAATAAAAATATTAATAAAAAAAATCCCATATGATGCATGGTCACATCTGTATGTAGTTAATACACCGAAAAGATTTCACTGGTGGTACACTAAGGAAAATAATCTAATACAGTATTGATTAGCTTATTTTTTATAACCCATATTAAATAAATTGCTACTGTATCAAACCCTCTTTAGAACAGTGTTTTTATTCGTAGTAATCAGTTCCATTGGCAGCACAGTCTGGTAGAATAATGAACTAGGTACTTTTAATACAGCAATTTTGTTAAGAAATAAATTTTATCTTCTCAATGCGACGCATTTTGTGCCCAGTAAAGCGTTTTCTCTACCGTGCGAGCAAAAATTATTTGCATCAAAGAGGGCTTGGATTAAAAAACGTAGGGCTTGGTTTAGATCACAATAATATGGGGACGATATATCTAACCAAATATAGGTTAAAATTTTGTCAAATTCATATTATGACATGATATGCCAAACTAATGAGTAATAAAATAAGTAGACAAATACAAATTTATTTTTGTTGTTTACAAAATTAACAAAGTAAGAATATACAGAAAGAAAAAGAAAAATAATTACATAAATTGCAAAATGGGGATTTTCACTACTCCACATTCTACATAACCGGAGAGGTGGAACCAGGCTTCATCCGAAAAAAATGTCAGGTCTAATAAATCATTTTTTTTTCAATAAATTTTGGGTAAACCATTGAGAGTAATTCATGCGTCTTTCAAATCTGTATTTCTTGGAATACTTATACACTTTATAAGAAAATAAACTTAGCTGCTTCTTAAGAATAATCCTGCATGTTCCATAAGATCTTCATACTTCTTGGGACAGGCGTCTTATACAATTTGTTGGTGTATTTTGCATTATTTCACGAACGTTTGCAACAAGTTCTTCTGTTATTATAGATGGTATTCCTGCTCCTTTTTTGTGTTGTATAGAACCTGTTTCCCTAAACATAGCCACGGTTCTTTTCAGGCAATGATAAAAATCTCCAGCAATAAAAGCAACGTTAAGAAAATGTTCGTGAAAATCGTCCATGCACAAATCCGGATTGTATTGCCACTTACCATTTACTCTAACCCCGTTTCGAAAATACGCTTCAACCATGAATGTTTTGTGCTGTTCCGTAAAGCCCATTGTGTGAATTGTTCAAGAAATTGAAAAAATTAGTGATAAATCAAATTACTTGTAACGACTGTCAAACTTTTTTTTTGATGAAATTTGTATGAAATCTATTCCTTTTTTAAAACATGTTCACCGCTGCCTCTAATAAAGATGTGTTTGAAAATAAGTCGAGTATTATTTTATTTTATTAGATTTAGTTACATTTAGCTTTAAGTATGTTCCACCGGAAAAAAAAACTACTTCAAGATTAGGTAGGAAGATTAAATTTTCCCTATATCTTGGCAAAAATATTTATATTATAATTATTTTGTCTTTTAGTTTACTACCTCTAAATTTGGTGAATGTTAACAAAAACAACCCAGAAACTAGAAAAAATGACACCCAAGACTTTGTCCATGTTAAGGTCGAAGACACCAATGTTGACGTTAGATTTTTTAATAGTACACCAGATAACAAGGACTTTCTGAAAGTCAAAAATGAAAACCTGAATTGCACATGCATTATGTGCTACAAATTCTCCGAGACTGATGAATATTTAATTAAAAAAGAGAACGACGAGCCTCTCTTTCTTTGTCTAGTCTGTCAAAAACGTTTTACACACCAATGGCGTTTAAACGAGCACATGCACACCCACAACACCGATCGTCCCTATGAATGCTCCACGTGTCTCAAGAAGTTCAAACACAGATTTAGCCTGAAGAATCATATTAAAGATCAACATTTATCCGATAAAAACGCATTTCCATGTCCAGTATGCTCAAAGTTTTTTAGGAGCGAACAATACGTCAATAAGCATGTTAAAATGCATTCCTCCAACTTCACTCCGACGAAACGGGAACGCAATTTTCTATGTTCAATGTGTGGAAAATCATACGACAGCAATAGTCGTTTAAAAGACCACATGAAGACCCACGGAGGAACGAACACTTTTAAATGTAATTTTTGTAAAAAAGCATTTTGCTCGAGACGATACCAAGGCGCTCACATGAAACGTTGTTTCGAAAATCCGAACCGAGTAAAGTATATTTGTGACGTATGTGGAAAAGTACTAGGCAACCAATATAAATTCAAAATACATAAACAAGGACATTTGGGAGTAAAAAATTACATCTGTGATATTTGTGGAAAAAGATTTTCACGTTCGGATACGTTGAAACATCACAAAAACACTCACACGAGGCAGAAGCCGTATACATGCAAGTTTTGTGATAAGGGTTTTTCTCAGCCCACCCCGTTGAGAATTCACGTCAGGTCGATGCATTCGAAAAATAGACCGTTTTTGTGCACCACTTGCAATATCGGTTTCGCTGAAGAAAAAATATTCGAATATCATAAAATGACCACGCATCCTGAAGATGTTTTGGGATGTCCACCCTTTGCCGAAAAATTAGACGACCATATCGACGATTGAAAGGAGAAATTGCTATAGGCGTAGTTAGGGGGGTACTTGGGGTACTAAGCACCCCCGAAATCTAAATTAGCACCCCCAAAAAAAATTTACAATATAAGTATAGGCTAATTTTAGAACTAACCTATTTTTATAATATACATTATATGTAATGAATTTTTCATATTAATATTTCAAGCATTCGAATTCTGGTACAAATTCAAGTATATATTTAGATAGTTGCGGATTCTGTTGAAAATTTCTCTCCGTGTACCGTGTAGTTCACGCCCAGTTTACTTGTCAGAGCGGGTCTATGATCATAAAAATCTCGTAAAATACGAAAGCGGCATAATAGCTTGTGTATATCATGTTCTGCAAATAATCTCCCGCTCTCCGGTAAAAATCACCCTTGTCAAAAGTGAAAATCTCACCCGTCAAAACTGAAAATCGCACTGGTCAACAGTTAAAATCACACCTCTGTAACAACAGGTTTTTTTTATTGTCGTGGTGATGTTTGATGATTATCTAGATAACGAACAATGGCGTTTTTGGTTGTTACTATGGACAACAAATAAAATACAAACAATCGCCAAAGTGTCATTTTGAGATATCATTTAAACGTTAGTTTTTTATTTGGTAAATAATCTTCAAAATACATTTCGGGATTGGGAAATAATCAGAAAATCTTCGGAATGATTTTCGATAATTTCCCCATCCCTTAATATATTACTACAGATAATTTAAATTTAACCAGTCGTAGTCGTTCAAATTCGCGGAAATTTTTAGCCGGTATTTTGACTATTTTTTTTTTGTTTATTAAGGTTTAATATGGTTTTATTGAATTCAATTAAAGTTTAAAGTTAAATAAACACGAAAAAACAATGAGTGCGTCGTCGCATAAGAAATACACCGTGGAATTTTTGAAAAAATCTTTTAGCAAGTTACCGTTGGAGGAGACAGTGATTGTCAAGAACATTGAAAGACCTACCTACACCTGCTATTAACATCACATTAAAATATTTACTAAAAATTATTGACCAAATTTGGGCGTGGTCTTGAAAAAAATTTCGGCTTTTTGTGCACCCCCACGTTAACATGTCACGAGCCGCCACTGGACGTCAGCACCCCCAGTGTTAACAGTCTAACTACGCCTATGGAAATTGCTAATGTGCCATTGAAGTCTCCCGATCGAAGTGTGGCTTAAAGTAGCCAAAAATGAGTATAGAAATTACCATTGACGATAAAGCAAAGATAGACACGTGTAACTTTCATCACTATTTTCACAATAACCTAACATTTATAATGCCAAAATTCTTGAAAATTCCTATAGTCTATTTCTTATTGCCTGACCGCTAAGAACCCTCATTAAAAATGCAGAACACAAATTTTAGCTTACCGGGTGAACATATTATTTTTTCTACTACCTTACTAGAAAACTTAATTTTCAACCCCTGAGCTAGGGAGGAAAATGCCTCTTTTCCTCCCTCTCATTTTTTAAACATTTTTACATTAGCAAGAGTTTTTTTTTACCTCGTCCAGCCCTATTTGATTTTGTAGGAAAAATATTTATGAAAGTCTTCACATTATCACCATATTTATTTTTTAATTAAATTAAACAACAGTAAGTATCTATAGCAGATAAAAAAAAATTAACGGCTTAAATTAATTGTACAATTCGTCAAATTATTAAAAGTTATCCTTCCGGAAAAGCCACTTTCCGCTGAAGTATTCACTACTCCTTCTTGGTGGTTACTTATTGACGTGGTATGGCTGCTTGTAAGGTTGCTTTCCAATGAAGGAGTAGCTATCGGCACATAGATATCAACGTGATCCTTGGAAGAACTTGGCGTTAAAGACAATTGTCGACCAGTAATGATTTGGCTTGCCACTTCCTTTTTTCTTGTTAATGATTCTGCGACATATCCCTCCGCAATCTTCCCAGACTCCCAACCTCCATGCTGCTTAAGTGTCAACAATGGCCTGTATAACTTTGAGGGTTTTTTAATTTTTAAAATGTTGCAATTTTAAATGGAATTTTGGCCATTGTATTTTTTCCAATCACATTCACAGATGATTTCCCTTTACAGTAATTGATAAAAAATCTGGAGTGCGGTGCTCTGGGCTGTCTAGAATTCTTGTACTTTCTGTATAAATCCAAGGCGGACAATCCGTTTATAGGCGACGCCCCCCCCCTTCCCTTTAAAGTTACCTTAAACATCAAAAGTTGGAAAAATTTGGTACACAAAAATGTGTGTAGCCTATTTAACTTCCATTAGTTACCCGGACTAACATGGGATCGTCTCGTATTAAATTTCAAAATTATCGGACTAGTAGGAGGACGAAATCCTGACTGCGGCGCAGCCAATGACCTGTACCAGATCATTGGGCGCAGCTATCGCTTTGCTTGCGTCGCACACTACACAATTCAAGTTAAGTTAAGACCGACTATAATATACAGGGTGAGTCGGGAGAAATGGGCCAAACTGTAAGGGTGTAATCTATGCATCAAAATAATAAGAAAAAACTCAAATGTTGTTATCCAATATTCATTTGTTTTCAAATTACAGCGTGAATTAAAATAATAATGTTTAACGAAAATATGCAACATTAACATTGTTTTAAATAAATCATTGGCTTTTTTTTAGAGGTTTGGATTGGTTGCGGTGGTCCTATTAGTTGGCCTCCTAGATCGCCAGACCTCACACCGTTGGACTATAATTTATGGGGTTGGTTAAAAAATGAGGTATACAAAGTAAAAGTAGATACTATGGGGATGCATTAATTATTAGACGCATTAGAAATGCTGCGCTCAATATTAAAGAAAGGCACGAATCAATTAGAAGAGCCACGCGCGCCCCTCGTAAACGAAGCAGGAAATGTTTGGAAGTCAATGGCGGTATATTTGAAAATTTATTAAACCAATGATTTATTTAAAACAACATTAATGTTGCATATTATTACTTTATTTAACGCTAAAATTTGAAAACAAATAAATATTGGATAACAACATTTGAGTTTTTTCTTATTATTTTGATGCAATGATTACACCTTAGAGTTTGGCACATTCCTCCCGACTCACCCTGTATAGATAGATACATTTGGCATTTTCAGTCATTTAACGACTGTCGTGTATCGTACACAACCTAAGTCTTTGGAGGATCTTAAAAGCAGTATTTTAGATGCTGTGCATGTTATTTCTCGTGAACATTCGCAAAACGTACTTTCCCAATTTTCCGAGAGGATTGGACATTATCATGCAGGTGGCTGAAGGACGACATTTTGAACATTTAATTAAATAACTTTAATTTTATATTATTGTTTATTTAAAAATTATTACCAATTTTGTTTAAATAAAATGTACTTGCCCGTATTTCCGAAACAGTTGAATTTAGTCATATGAATGATTATCATACGAAAAATATTTTAAATTTATTGAAGATTTAGAATATCTGATAATATACAGGGTGTTCCATTTAAAAAAAAAATAATGTCAACACTTGACACTGACATATTATGGTATAATAGTTAAATAGTAAAATTTTAGTCCTATGGATTGCCCAAAACCCGGATCCGATATCACTTTTAGTTCCCCTGTAATTAAGCCGTTCCGGAACATTTGCCCAGCAAACCCTGTATATGTTTTTTATACAGTTTATTTGATAATTATGGGTAGGCCTGAAATATATACTTTTTAAATTGTGTTATTTTTTTATATTTTATAAAGTTGGGAAATTTAGGAATTTCACCCCTCCCAAACCAGAGGCCTTCGCTACGTCCCTGTTTTTATGATATACGCACAAGCTTTCGATAACACGTTAAAAATAAAACTAAACTACCTCACTTGAAGTCGGAAATATTCTATGACATAAGCCACCAACCTGTATACCTATGCAATAATAGATAATTTAATTACTTAAGATTAGGTACTTGTTATTGTTAGGATTATGGTTTATTGAGGTTTTACGACTCATTACCCTCAGCTGTGCTGCCAGGCTTTAAGAAACAGAGTATAAATTGTCATATTTCATTATCTTAGTAAGCAAGTAACCCGATGAACCTTTGTATTTGACGCTTTATCGTCTAGTTACGATAGTGACAATGACATGTCTCTCTTGCTCCATCGTCGTTGGCAGTTATTACCTACAGTTTAAAGTTAAAAAATTTGATTGTTAATTAAATAAAAACTAATTTTTCATAATAATATCTTTTCATAAAAACCACCCCCTTGATACGCCAATGTAGGTTAGGTTAGAGTGGCAGACCTCTGGCATTGTCCAAACAGTCACACGTAGTCCTATAAGGACCGTTGTGGTACCACACATGTTCCGCGGAACCTATACGCATCAGCTTCCTGCTGGTTAACGCGACGTGGATCGTAGAAGAATATTGACAGCAGGCTGCTCACTTCCTCCGGATCATTAAAGAATAGTTCGCCCAGGGCATTGAACCTTCTTCCCGCGAGGCCGGGGCATTCACACAAGAAATGCTGAATACTTTCCTCCTCTTCCTCATCTCTGCAACTTCTACAGAAGTCGTTAGTTGGTATTTGCATACGTTCAGCGTGTCTACCGAACAGGTAATGTCCGGTGACTACGGCAGTGATGTATCTTAGGTCCTCCCGACCGTGCTGTAATAGCGCTGCGGTTTTCCTGCCGTCTAGTAGGGGCCGCAATTGCCTGGAGATGCTACAAGTTGTCAGCCCTGTTCGACTGCTTTGCGCAAGTTGTTCAGCTATCCGATCTATTTCCTCTTTGATTGATCCCAGTGGTATTACGCCAATGTAACTTAATTTATAATTGTTATTTTTGGTGCTGAACCATGTGACCAATCAGAAGTTATTAAATGTGAACATTGCACAAGTGCCTACCAATGCGGCACCTTATCAGAATTGGACATGTACTTTGTTAATTCTTCATTTTATGAATCTTCTTCAAAAATTGTTCAGGAAAATTTTATTATCAGCAGCTGTTTAGTTGAAACTCCCAAGCGTCGACGTCCCAGAACAAACCGAAAGAGCATTCCTTTAGGTTTTTTTGCGGACAATGGATGGGAATATAGTTCCAGTGTGTCAAGCCACGTTTTGTAGTATTTTGTGCTTCTCAAAGAAAAGGAAAAGGACCAGTAGAATATTGAATAAGTTTTAGCCCCTAAAAATCCCGAAAATTATAAAGAAAAATGTTCGCAGTTTACAAAATCGTACGAATGTGGATGTCTAATTTCGTATTATTTTTCCTTAGTTACAACATATTAATCCTATTTAGTTTTATATAATTTAATGGGTATTATTGTTATTAATTTAAAGATAATTTTTGTATAATTTCTAATTATATGATACTGGATGGACAAAGAAAAAGGAAATAATTTGAAATTATAATTGTATTAAAATTGTACATAAGTATTATCATTTTTAGTTATTTACCCAACGAATCGGTGGGTGTAATTACCTGTGGACATTGCACAAGAGCATATCAATGTTGTACCTTATCAGAAGTGGACATGTACTATTTTCATTCGCACTTTTATGAAAACTCTACGAAAATTGCTCAGGACAATTTTATAATTATGAACTGTTCAACTGAAACGCCCAAGAGAAGACGCTCTAAGAATGGAAACAACAAACCCAAACAGCTTTCCTCAAAGTTTTTTGTACGAAAAATAAATGGCGACAGTGTTCCTGTATGTAGATCGACTTTCGTGAATATCTTGTGCGTCTCAAAAGATAGAGTGAATGGGGTTTTAAAAAGATTTTTACAGTCATCGGGAGAACTGGCTAAGGAAAATCGTGGAGGAGACAGAGTAAGTTATAAAAACTCAAACCGTCGACAAGCAATACAAGTTTTTCTAGAAGGGCTTAAATGTTCTGAGATGCAGCATTGTAGCGTCGCTGGACGCGTTTACCTACCACCAGAACTAAACATTCGAAAGTTATACGAAATGTACCAAACCTGGATCGATGATGACAGCATAGGGGTTAAACAAAGTTTTTTTCGACGAGAATTCGTGGAAAAATACAAAACCAATTTCGGAACCCTGCAAACAAATGTTTGCCCATCTTGTCTTCAATTAAATGACGAAGTAAAACCATAGTTCAAAAGTTTACCTTTTTAAGCTTTATTTATATAAGCAGTAGGTACAAAGTAGTTTTAGTGATTATGATCAGCAAACATCAATTAGTTGGGAGGACAAGAGGATTTACTGTCTAACATGTAATATTTGGACAACTACCAGGACCAGGTTCCTGTTTGCAAATCTACCATCCTATGTATGAGTCAGGCTAGAGTTACCCCTCAAAGCAATGCTTGCTCGGATTGCCTGGAACTAAATGAGGCAATTAAATTACAAGAAGAGGCGTTCCTTCGCTCCAAAATTAATTAATTCGAACAATTGTCTTACTTTAAACATATTCTAATCCGATTTTGATAAATCCTGTTCTTTTTTGCTTGCCTCATGACTGCAGTTTTATACTAAGGGTGCACTTGTAGCATAGCTATTGTTCTGTGCCAGATAGCAACATGAGATATTGCGTGTGTCTGCTTCGGTTCTTGTTGTTCATTTGATTAGATTTGAAAATTATGTGTATGTTAAAAGGATAAGTTGTGATGGGTAAGGGTCTGACTGCCCCGTTCCCTTGAAATGTGTCTATGTAGAACGTACGTGCGATAGCGTAGAGACCCTCATCTATCACTACAATGATTTAATACAATAATATTTTAGGATTTTTGTTAAAATGGAAGATATTAAAAATGAAACGATCATAGAGGAGGAATATATAGAGGTTAAACCCCTTTACGTCGATGTTATCTATGAACCTACTCCACTCGATCGCAATGAAATATCATCTTGCTTATTTTGCGGAGAATCTTTTCTCTCCAGGCACCAAATGAAAGAGCACACTGACAGCCACAAAAAAGAAGGGCTATTCCAATGCACCGTCTGTCCCAAAACTTTTCCAATTTACAGAGACATCAAGAAGCACTCGCGTATACACGACCCGGATAGACAATCCTTTCAATGCGAAGTATGCCTCAAATTATTTACAGCCAAAATGAGCTTGTCCAATCATATGAAAATTCACAATGAAGAATATGTCGCTGAATGTGAACACTGCAAAAAAAAATTCTATAGACTGTCGGAAAAAAACCGCCACGTACTAGAAAAGCATAAAGGCTTGCTTTGTCCCGAATGCGGCGAATGCTTTAACTCGCACAAAAAGTTTCGTTTGCACAAACAATTACACATAGATCCCGACTTTAAAAAGAAAAACTCGGTTCATTGCAAATATTGCAAGAAATCTTTCGCTATGGGGACATTTATAAAAGCTCACATGGCTAGATGTAAAGAAAATAACGAAAAGCCTCCAGTGGCACCTTTAAATTTAGTTTGTAATATTTGCGGTAAAATTTTCCCCAGCAAACACACATTTAGATACCACGTGTTAAACCACAAGGGACCCCGGCCTTTGAAATGTGACATATGTGAAAAAGGATTTCGTTCCGAAATGTTATTTAAATTTCACCAACGGACTCATACGAAAGAAATGTCATTCAAATGTAGATTTTGTGATGAATCCTTTGAACTGGCAGAAACCACCAAGCAGCACGAGATAAATACGCATTTAAATAAGGATGATCAAAAATATTCCAATTGTCCTCATTGTCAAAAACTATTAACGGCCGACTATGTAGAGAGACACATCAGTAGATGTGATAAAAATAATGATAAACAAATGGTTACTTGTGATAATTGTGGTAAAACTTTTAAATGCTTAGAAAGTTTGAGACATCACATGCAACATCACACCAAGGAAAAACGCTTTGAATGTGACGTGTGTCAGAAACGATTTCTACGCCATTTTACTCTGAAAATGCACAAACTTACTCATACAAAGAAAAAAACATTTGAGTGCAAGTACTGTGGCAAGTCCTTTACTCGACCGTCTTCGGTTAGGAAGCATGAATCACGTGAACATTTAAACAGTGGTAGCAATTCTGACAACGCAGAGGCTGTTGTAGATACATCATCATTTGAAAATCACAATCAGGAATGAAAAGGCAAGAAGCTTTTATAATTTTATTTTGTTTAATGTTAGTTATATTTTAGTAAAAATAGCAAATTTTAGTATTGTGAATGTATATCTTCTTGCCCTTAAAGACATTCTCGTACATAGTTAATACCAGAATTTACAGTTAGGTATTCTGTAAACTCTAGTAATACAGTGTAATTTTTCAATGTCAGGCTGCTCTTTAGAGTGTTTTATTGCAAGTAGAGGGAGATGATATGTTCAACGCCAGATTCCCGAGGTCCCTTTTTGATCTTTTGTCGGGCTATAACTGGTCTATTAATGGTATATAGTTGGTCTAGTACTGTCCTATAACTGTTCTATCAGTGCCATGTGCCTTATAAATAGTGTTTGAACGTATAAAGATACCGATAGTGCGCTGATAGAATAGTAGACAGTTAGTAATAGACCAGTTATAGCCCAACAAAAGACCAAAAAGGGACCTCAGCAATCTGGCGTTGAACATATCATCTCCCTCTCCTATTGCAATATATTCATCCAATATGTAAATTGACACTAAATAATTATAGATAACTTTATGTAAATAGCCATTAAAATTGGGATTTTACATTAATGGGGAAAAATTCTGTTTTTATGTAAAAATATATATATATTTAAAACTACATTATTGTATGTTTTCAATTCGATTAAGTGAAACCAGCTCATTCGATAACGCTATTATCTGTTTTAGCGGTTTTTTGGTAGCGGAAAATATTAAAAAGGAAATAGAAGAAATGCTAGAAGAAGACGAAGAACACTACCAAGAAATTAAACCATTATATGTCAATATTTCCTATGAAGCCACCGACCCAATAGATTCCCAATTAAAATGTCCTTGTCTTTTTTGCGAAAACTCATTTGTTAATATAGAACAGTTAAACCAACATACGGACACGCACAAGACAGATGGAGTTTTTCCATGTCCTTTCTGTCCTGGGAGTTTTAAAGATTACATCGATATTAAGGAGCACCTCAGAGTACACGATCCTGGAAGAGAATCGTTTCGATGCGAACAATGTTGTAAAATATTTACTTCCAAAGGTAATTTGACGACCCATATGAAAAAACATAATCAAGAATATTCCGTCGAGTGTGAACACTGCGGTAAAAAGTTTTATAGTATGTGTAATAAAAGACAACATATACAAGAAAAGCATAACGGAGGATTTGTGTGTCCCCAATGTGGAAAACGTTCGAACTCCACAAAGGCTTTCAGTATACATAAGAAAATGCATATTGAACCTAGGAAAATGTGCCATTACTGCCAAAAAATGTTTGCTATAGATTACGTTCAACGTCACATAAAAATATGTGATCAAAACACCGAGAAACAAACATTTATTTGCAATATCTGTGGAAAATCTTTGAAATGCATCACGCATTATACAGCCCACTTGCAAGTGCATAACGAGGAAAACCCATTTACATGTGATGTGTGTCAACGGAGGTTTACACGACAATCTTCCCTCGATTTGCACAAAAAGATTCATATAAATTTAAGACGGTTTAAATGCAGATACTGCTACAAAGCTTATTCAAGGAGATATGCAACCAAGAAACACGAAGAACGCGACCACGCTACGGGTCTTGATAGCAATTCTGCAAAAGAGTGAATACAATGTCTTATTGCAAGCAAATCACTCAATTTTTGGCATTGACTTTTTATACGAAATAATAACCTTTATAGGTATAGCTGAAGAATGTTAATCGGCGTGCAGACAAACCCATATATTTTGTAAACCAAGTATAGATATTTCCAATATCTGGAAGCCTCTTCTTGTCCAAAACCAACAGCTCAAACTTCACACTCCAATAAGCACGTAGGCGGAGTCATCAAGCTTCATTGCAAATTGATAGTATTTAAGACAGCAGCCTTAGAATTATGATTTATTTTACACTTGAAAACGGTTAGAGATACTAACTAACAGAAACGTTGTGTTAAGTAACAAAATAAAGACAATGGAAGTCCGACAAGGTAATTTCTTTGGTACTTTTATACAAATTGAAAATGGTTTAAAAAAACATTACTATAGTTCAAGTAATAGGAATACTGAAAGCAATCCAGTAAATACAAACTAATGAAGTAGTACGGGGTTTTTTTTTATTGGCAACATTGATATTTTTATTATATGCTCTCTTTATATACAATCCTACAGTTATATCGTATCGTTCTATACATTGTCCAGATGCGTTGCTGTTGCTGATGTAGCTTTTCATTTATACTACTGTGTGGCAAATTACACGCCACAATTTCAACTATTTTTGGTGCCTTATTTCCTATAGTAGAATTGTTTAATTTTTAATCATCATTAAATGTTATTAACCATATGGTTCTGTTTTCAATTCGATAAAGCGAAACAGGTTCATTATTGTATATCACTTTAATTGTTTTTTAGAATTTTTGTAACAACGGGACATATTAAAAAAGAAAAAGATGAAAATATAGAAGAAGATTACGAGGAAATTAAACCCTTATACGTAAAAATTGTTAATGAATCATCCGACCCAGTGGATCAACAACAAAAATTCGCTTGCTTTTTTTGCGAAAAATCGTTTATTTGGTTGAAAGACTTAAACGAACACACGGACACCCACAAGGAGAATGGACGTTTTCCGTGTCCCTTTTGTTCTAAAAAATTTAAACGTTGCATAGACGTTAAAAAGCACTTTAAGATACACGACGCTATAAGGGAAACGTTTCAATGTGAATTGTGTGATAAAATATCAACTTGTAAAAGTAATTTTACTACGCATATGAAAAGACATAATAAAGAATACTCTGTCGAATGTGAACATTGCGGTAAAAAGTTTTATAGTATGTGTAATAAAAGACAACACATACAAGAAAAGCATAACGGAGGTTATGTGTGCCTTCAATGCGGAAAACGTTTCAACTCTACAAAAGCCTTCAATATACATAAGAAGATGCATATTGAACCTAGGAAAAAGTGCCATTACTGCCAAAAAATGTTTGCTATAGATTACGTTCAACGCCACATAAAAATATGTGATCAAAACACCGATAAACAAACATTTATTTGCGATCTTTGTGGAAAATCTTTGAAATGCATGACGCATTATAGATCCCACTTGAAATTGCACAACGAAGAAAATCCATTCAAATGTGATGTGTGTCAGAGGAAGTTTACACGACAGTCTTCTCTTGATTTGCACAAAAAGACTCATATACAAATTTAAAAACGTTTAAATGCAGATATTGCTACAAGGCGAAATACAACCAGGAAACACGAAGAATGTGAGCATCCTACAAGTCCTGATAGATACATTTGTTGCACTCAAATCCCTCAATTTTTGACATTGACATGTTTTATACGAAATAATAACCTTTATAACCTCTATATGGTATAACTTGTATAGTTATACAGGGTGTCCGGAAAGGATGATGAAAAATTTTAAGGTGTGATTCTACATAAAAAGATATGAAAAAAAGTTCATATTAACATAGGTCTGGAAATGCTTCCAGAGGGAGCTGACAGGCCCTTGAAGATGGTGTCATAAAAGTGGTTTTTATTTAATTTATTAGGATCTACTTACAATACAGGAATTAACTTCTACGTATAAGTTAGAGTGATTGGAGGTCACTCTTTGAAAATATCAGGTGACCCATAATTGCAACCAGTGGCGTGGGAACAAAGGGGTGGTTAGTTATTTAGGGTTATATTTTTTCGCCGAGTGTATTTTCGCTATCTTTTAAATAAATTATGGTTCTTTGAACATTTTTACGTAAAAAAGGTTTCCTTGGTATAAAGTCGTATAGTCGACCGTTTTCGAGATAAACGGACTTTTATGCTCAGATTTTTTTTTAATAATAATTTTATTAATAAAAATACCAACAAATCAATAACAAAATAATAAACAACGCTGTCCCTAAATTTTTAAATCCTTTTCAATGTTATTATAAATTTTATAATAAGTGTTGAAAATGATTTCCGTTCATTTCAATGCATCCTCGAACTCGTTTTCTCATAGATCTTCTAACTTTTCTAAAAATACCAGGTTTATTTCTTATAAGTTATAACTTCACAATAAGCAAACACCCGCTGCTCTAATTCTTCAACGCTGCGAACTGGTACTTCGTATACTAAGGATTTTAGGTAATAGGTAACCCCATAAAAAAATCTGAGCATTAAAGTCCGTTTATCTCGAAAACGGTCGACTATACGACTTTATACCAAGGGAACCTTTTTTACGTAAAAATGTTCAAATAATCATAATTTATTTAAAAGATAGCGAAAATACACTCGGCGAAAAAATATAACCCTAAATACCTAACCACCCCTTTGTTCCCACGCCACTGGTTGCAATTATAGGTCACCTGATATTTTCAAAGAGTGACCTTCAATCACTCTAACTTATACGTAGAAGTTAATTCCTGTATTGTAAGTAGATCCTAATAAATTAAATAAAAACCATTTTTATGACACAATCTTCAAGGGCCTGTAGCTCCCTCTGGAAGCATTTCCGGACCTATGTTGATATGAACTTTTTTTCATATCTTTTTATGTAGAATCATACCTTAAAATTTTTCATCGTCATTTCCGGACACCCTGTATAGTATATTAGTTTTTAGTGATCTTTAAATAATAATTCCTATTAACCATATAGTTATGTTTTATTTGTATTAGATGTCTTCAATTTGATAAAGTGAAGCAGGTTCATGATATAATGCTACAATCGTTAGTATTTACTCTGGCGAATGTAAACATGCGGTAAAAAGTTTTACAGCATGTGTGCTAAAAAACTACATATAAAAGAAAAGCACAATGGCAGGTTTGTATATCTTCAATGTGGAAAATGTTTGAACTGTAAGAGAGCGCGCCATGTACACAAGAAGAAGCCTTTTGAACCTAAAGACATGTGCCAATACTGCCGGAAAATGTTTGCTATAGATTCACCTACACATTAAACACAATAAAAAAAAATATTTATTTGTAATCTCTGTGGAGACACGTTGACCTGCATCGCTCATTATAGAGCCCACATGCAGATACACAACGGGAGGAAGCCATTTGAATGTGATGTGTGTCAGAAGAGATTTACACAACAGTCCTCTTTTACAGCATACAAAAATACTCTGATGAGTTAAAACGGTATCAATGCATATATTGATATATCCTATGGCGAGCTTCTTACTGAGAGCAATTCTGCAAAAGAGTGGATACATTGTATTGTACACTTATTGCAAGCAAATCTCTCAATTTTTGTCATCTACATTTTTTATACGAAATAATAACCTTTATATAGCTGAAAAATGTTAATCGGCGTGCAGACAAAGTTTTTTAAAATTAAAAAAAGTGTTACACCTCCTCCCGGATTCGAACCCAGAACCTCTCGATTACCAGTCGAACGCTGAGCACTGGAGAAAACGAAAATTCAAAGAAGCAGCTTTCATAAATAAAAATACCCATATATTTTGTAAACCAAGTATAGATATCCCCAATATCTGGAAACCACTTCTTGTCTAAAACCAACAGCGGAGTCATCAAGCTTCATTTCACATGGATAGTATTTAAGACAGTAGCCTTAGAATTATGATTTATTTTACACTTGAAAACGGTTAGAGATACTAACTAACAGAAACGTTGTGTTAAGTAACAAAATAAAGACAATGGAAGTCCGACAAGTTCATTTCTTTGGTACTTTTATACAAATTGAAAATGGTTTAAAAAAACATTACTAGCTCAAGTATAGTACGATTACTGAAAGCAACCCAGTAAATACAAACTAATGAAGTAGTACGGGTTTTTTTTTTCATTGGCGACATTGATATTTTTATTATTTATGCTCTCTTTATATACAATCCTGTAGTTATATCGCGACGTTGTATACATTGTGCAGATGCGTTGCTGTTGCTGATGTAGATTTTCATTTATACTGTATGGCAAATTACACGCCACAATTTAAACTATTTTTTGTGCCTTATTTCCTATAGTAGAATTGTTTAATTTTTAATCATCATTGTTATTAACCATATGGTTCTATTTTCAATTCGATAAAGCGAAACAGGTTCATTATATAACGCTATAATTGTTTTTTAGAATTTTTGTGACAATAGGACATATTAAAAAAGAAAAAGATGAAAATATAGAAGAAGATTACGAGGAAATTAAACCCTTATACGTAAAAATTGTTAATGAATCATCCGACCCAGTGGATCAACAACAAAAATTCGCTTGCTTCTTTTGCGAAAAATCGTTTATTTGGTTGAAAGACTTAAACGAACACACGGACACCCACAAGGAGAATGGACGTTTTCCGTGTCCCTTTTGTTCTAAAAATTTTAAAGGTTACATTGACGTTAAAAAGCACTTTAAGATACACAACTCTATAAGAGAAACTTTTCAATGTGAATTGTGTGATAAAATATCAACTTGTAAAAGTAATTTGACTAGGCATATGAAAAGACATAATAAAGAATACTCTGTCGAATGTGAACATTGCGGTAAAAAGTTTTATAGTATGTGTAATAAAAGACAACACATACAAGAAAAGCATAACGGAGGTTATGTGTGCCTTCAATGCGGAAAACGTTTCAACTCTACAAAAGCCTTCAATGTACATAAGAAAATGCATATTGAACCTAGGAAAAAGTGCCATTACTGCCAAAAAATGTTTGCTATAGATTACGTTAAACGCCACATAAAGATATGTGATCAAAACACCGACAAACAAACATTTATTTGCGATCTTTGTGGAAAATCTTTGAAATGCATGACGCATTATAGATCCCACTTGAAATTGCACAACGAAGAAAATCCATTCAAATGTGATGTGTGTCAGAGGAAGTTTACACGACAGTCTTCTCTTGATTTGCACAAAAAGACTCATATACAAATTTAAAAACGTTTAAATGCAGATATTGCTTCAAGGCGAAATACAACCAGGAAACACGAAGAATGTGAGCATCCTACAAGTCCTGATAGATACATTTGTTGCACTCAAATCCCTCAATTTTTGACATTGACATTTTTTATACGAAATAATAACCTTTATCTACAAGCGTGCGGTAAGTAACTACTTACCGCACTGATTTGAGTGCGGTAAGTATCACTTTACCGCACTAGTACTATAAAAACAAATTTTTATATTATTCAAGTGTATTTTTTATTTTTAAATAAATTAAGGGTGGCTGCTTTAGCAATGTCCAGAGTTTCCTTCAAAATTTCATCATCACTTGCTACTGACTTCCATTTAAGGGACGTAAAACACACTTTCACAAAATTGTTACAAAAATAATTATGTTATTAAATGTCAATAATTTATTTCCCTAGCAACCTGATATTAATGCATTGTTGATAACGACTTACGAGGCACCTACGGGGTAAATTAAAACAGTGCTCTTTTAGTTTTTAATATTGATGCCCTAAAACATGCTTGTAGATAAAATATCGTACAATACACTTACAGTAGGTGTCTTTACCGCATTTGCGTGATTTACCAAACTCGCCTTCGGCTCATTTTGTTAAACATCACGCACATGTAAAGAAGTACCTGCCGTACTTGTATTGTAATATACTATTATATCTAATCTATATGGTATAACTTGTATAATTATATAGTATATTAGTTTTTAGTGATCTTTAAATAATAATTGCTTAGACCATGTAGTTCTGTTTTATTTGTATTAGATGTCTTCAATTTGATAAAGTGTAGCAGGTTCATGATATAACGCTACAATCAGTATTTTTGTGATAATTAATAAAGAAGTAGATGAAAATAGAGATGACAAAGTAGACTACGAAGAAATTAAACCAATATATGTTAAAATTGTTAATGAGTCACCTGAGCCTATCAATCGTCAACCAAAGTTATCTTGTCTCGTTTGCGAAAACTCGTTTATTTGGTTGAAATATTTAAACGAATACACGGACACCCACAAGGAGAATGGACGTTTTCCTTGTCCCTTTTGTTCTAGAAATTTTAAAAGTTTCACAACTTTTAAAAGGCACTTTAAAACACACGACCCTGTAAGAGAAACGTTCCAATGCGAATTGTGACTTAAATAACATGAAAATACACCATAAAGAATACTCTGGCGAATGTGAACATGCGGTAAAAAGTTCTACAACATGTGTGTGTGTGTTTGTTGGTACTGTTGGTATGTCTTCAATGTGGAAAACGTTTGAACTGTAAGAGAGCGTTCCATGTACACAAGAAGAAGCCTTTTGAACCTAAAACAATGTGCCAATACTGCCGAAAAGTGTTTGCTATAGATTACATTCACCGACACATTAAACACGATAAACAAATATTTAGACACGTTGACCTGCATCGCACATTATAGCCACTTACACAACGGTGGAAAGCCATTTGAATGTGATGTGATGTGTATCAGAAGAGATTTACACAACAGTCCTCTCTTACGGCATACAAAAATACTCTGATGAGTTAAAACGGTATCAATGTAGAATGAATAAATTAAAGAATTCAAGATCTTAAAGGCTAAAACCATAGAAGAGGTTATGTTTCTCCATGTGGTAGAATCAAAAAGCCCTTTGGTAAAAGCATAACCTTCTCGATTTTAAAGATCTGAGTGAAACAACAAGATATCTTTGACTTTTGATTTTTTACTTGAGAAGCACTTAAATTGGAATATTCTAGTGGGTTCGTGTAATTTGACCTGGCATTGATTTAACCTAAAAATTTTCTCATGAGCAACGGTTGAATGAAAACTGGCCAATTCGGGACTTATACGTCCTTATTTGTAAACATGCAGAATCATGATAACTATTTAATTTCAGTGACTGCTTACTGTGGTCTTCCACAGCAACCAATGTCATCAACGGCTTTTTTTTAACAAATGTTTCACCGAATTAACCGTCATATAAGATATTGGTGCGCAAATCAAGGTAAAATATTTTAGGAAGGAAGTGGTCCTTCCTACTGAACCCGTGCTCGAGAAAGAATAATAGTAGATGTCCTTAGGGTATCTCAACTTTGAAATACCGACTAGATCCAAGTTCCACGCTGGGTCCAAATTCCGCTGATCTCCCCTATTTTCTTCTCCATTATTAAAAGTATTAATTGATGCAACACAAGAACAGTTTAAAAATCGTATAAATCAATTAATTGCATTATTTTATTTTAATTGTTTTCAATTATGCTTAAAAGGCACCAAAAACCATGGCAATTATGTCGATATTAAATTTTTATTTATACTTTTAAGCGTTTTAACATATTTTTTGTGGCAAATTATACACTCCACAATTAAATCTTTGCTTTTGGGGTCAGATTTATGTATTAGTAGAATTGTTTTATTTATTTATGATTTATTCTCGGTGTAATTAGATAACGCATTAAATAAATTTTAGGATTTTTGTGAAATTAGAATATATTAAAGAGGAAGAGATGAAAATAGAGTGCGAAGATATTAAACTATTATATAACGTCAATAACGAATCATCAGACTCAATGGATCGCCAACTGAAGATTTCTTGTTTTTTTTGCGAAAAATTATTCAATTCTACAAATGACTTGGGCCAACATACAAAAAACCACAAGAAAAATGGGCTTTTTTCGTGTCCTGTTTGTCCCAAAACTTTCAAAATTTACAAGGAGATTAGGAGGCACTTCAGAGTACATGACCCCGTAAGAGAGACATTTCAATGCGAAATGTGTCATAAGGTATTTACGTTCAAAGGTAATTTGACAAGCCACCTAAAAAGACATAGAAAAGAATATTCTGTCGAGTGTGAGCGCTGCGACAAAAAATTTTATAGGCTGACTGACAAAAAACGTCACGAACAAGAAAAACATAACGAAGATTTTGTATGTCCTGAATGCGGAAAACGTTCCAACACGGCCCTCGCTTTTTTTGTACACAAAAAAATGCATGTGAAACCCAAGATAAAATGCTGTTTCTGCCGAAAAATGTTCGTCATTAATTACATTCAACAACACATCAAAATATGTAATCAAAATACTGACAAACAAACGTTTACTTGTCATCTCTGTAGGAAAACTTTTAATTCAATTGAACATTATAGAGGCCACATGCAAGTCCACAAAGAGGAATGCCCATTTGAATGTGACGTGTGTCAAAAGAGATTCAAACGGTTGTTTAATCTTAAACAACACAAAAATACTCATACAGAGCATGGGCATAGTTAGGGAGAGCTGAGGAGGGGGCTGTTGTAAGAATAGCCCCCCTGGGTAATTAAGCACTAAGCAGGAAAAATTGGAAATTAAACAGAAGCAAACCCTCTGAGAGTCTTGCACTTCGTAGTTTTATTTACTTGTCTATCTTTCGATTATTACCAGTGAAACTGCCTTTTGTATTGGAGTTGATTCTGCTGGGATGGCGCTACGGTGTATTGATGGCCGCTGGACTTTTGCAAGGTGGCTTTTAATGCATCGTGTCGTTTTCTGTGGAGTTGCTTTGGCCCGTAGAGTCCTAATAAGGACGAAACGGCCGTCGTGGTCTACCCGCCCTAGGGTATCCATTAAGCTTGGATCCCTGTGTATTCCAATACAAAAGACAGTTTGCACACTTTTTATCCGATAAGCTGCTACTTTTTTGCTTTTAAAGATTTTAATGTTTAGTTTTAGTTTATTTTTAAGATGTCATAATCCCAATATTTGATATTATTTTTTTGGCGTAGGTACTTATAATTAAAATATACATTTTCTAAGATCGTAGTATAGGATTACTGTTAAAACATCATTGTGATGAACATCTCAAATATTTCCATTATATTTTCACCATTTGACCTTAGCCGTACGTAATAGTATAATAACGTACACGTTTCATAAAGCATCATTTTATAGCACGCGTCCATGTTAAAAAACGAGCCGCTTGCGGCGAGTTTTATAACGGGACAAGTGCTTAAAACTGCTTTATATAACACGTACGTTACACTATTTTTTCTAATTTGTAGTTTTTTCAATAAAAACACATATTTAAAAAGAAAATAAATCCTTCAAATTTTGTAAATTTGTATGTCTAAATTTTATGTTGGTAATACTATTTTTTATCATAGTAGCCTCTGGGCAACAAAAATTATTTTGCGAACTGTCATTTTTTGATTTATTGACCCATTTTCACCACGAGATTCTAAAGTTATTTTAGCGATATGAGATTTGAAATTGGACGGAATACGTTGTGTGATCCTTGTACATTCGGTTCATATACAGAGCGTTCGGAAATTCGGGCGATTTTGCTACTTTTTTTCGAATTTCAAAAGACGTGATTTTACGTCACGGCATTGCAATTTAGTATAGGGAAGATGGAAAATTCAAATAAAGTTGTAGTTAAAATCGACATTGGAAGGTTAGTAGATTGAATTTTGGATATGATTTGGCAGAAAATGATAGCTTGAAGCATCAACAAAAGCAAAATAGTTCTACGTCAATAAAGTTATTATTTATTATGTGTTTTTTAATGAACTAAAACAATACATACAGATTTGTAGATCTAGGCAACCAAACATACATACGTGGGTTCGTGTAGTATTTTGCATATTTGGACTAAAAAATATTAGTTATCTAGAATGCTATGCTAAACGGTGAAAAAAAAACATGTCATGTAGGGCCAACCTTTAAATAATAAAATTCGGAGTTCGAAATAGATCTATTACGAACTCGCTAGCGCGTTTGAAATAGATCTGTTTTGAGACAAAATTAGAAAAAGTATATTAAGATTCCTAGTTGGTCGAGAGTATACAGGGTGTTTCAATAAAAACTCCCAGGCCAATTATTTCGAAAACTAAAAGTGGCATGTAAATTTTGTAAACGCCAGTTTTTGGCCTCTATGATTGGCTTACAACTGTGTAAAAAATGTGTTTGAATAATACAAGATGTAGGTGGCGCCACGGTGCAAAGAATTTTTTCGATGACAGGAACTGTTACGTGTTCTTAAAGATAATTAATTTTTTATACATATATTTTGATTTTATTGGTATGACTGAATGTTTTCGGTTCACTGGAACTAAACGGGACCATTAGATATATTAATGCAATAAATATGTTTTAGGATTTTTGTGGACTTGGAGCTTATCAAAGTGGAAGGTATAGAAGACGACTGCGAGGATATGAAACCATTATATGTCGATATTGATAATGAATTATCGGATCCAATCGATCGCCGCCGCCAACCAATGTTCCACTGCATTTTTTGCGAAAAAACCTGCGTTTCAACAAACAGTTTAAAACAACACACCGACATCCATAAGGTAGACGGATTGTATCGATGCCCTAAATGCCCTAGTAGTTTTAAAATTTACAAAAATATCAAGTGGCACTTTAAAATACACGACCCTGTAAAAGAACCGTTTCAATGTGCAGAGTGTCACAAAATATTATCATGTAAGGGCAGTCTCACGAGTCACATGAAAAAACACAACAAAGAATATTCCGTCGAATGTGAACAATGCGACAAGAAGTTCTATAGGCTGTCGGATAAGAAACTTCATGTACAAGCTAAGCATCTGGGAGGTTTCTGCTGTTCTCAATGTGGAAAACGTTTCGATTCTGCGAAAGCGTTCAGTATACACAAAAGAATGCATTTTGAACTAACGAAAAATTGCCAATATTGCCAGAAAATGTTTGGCTTAGATTACGTTCAGCGACACATAAAAATTTGCAATCAAAATACTGACAAACGAACGTTCATTTGCAATCTCTGTAGGAAAACGTTCCATTCCATTGAACATTATAGAACCCACATGCAAGAGCACAAAGGGGAAACCCCCTTTGAATGTGACATATGTCAAAAGAGGTTTACACGAGAAGCTACTCTTAAATCGCATAAAAAGACTCATACAGGAGACCAAAATGTAATCCGTCTAGAGAAGAAGAGGAACCAATAGGACAAGCTGTAATAGAAAATTTTAAAGGAGAGAAATAAGACACGTTAAGTCTTCCTCCACTGGTATTTTAAAATAAAGTTTTATTGAAGGGTATGTTTCGAATGTATATACATTCATCATGAGGAGAATAGAATAAGGAATATAAGAAATACAATATGGGTGCGAACAGTCCAAACGGAGCTACAAGATGATGGAAAGGTCGAGTTAGGTCGTTGGAGAAACTTCAAACATACTCTAATGGGAGGCCATTCGTAAAGTATAAGCAGAAACCGAGTCAGAAAGTTATCACAGCAGTAAGTTATGTGTCAATGTAGAAGTATTTGTAATAAAGAGAGAAAGAAGCTGATTGTTGTAAAGGAGGAACAGAAAGAAGTGAGTAAAATGAAGGGTCGATTCAATTGACCAATTAAAGGGGCTAATAAGGAAATAATTTTGTGTGTGGTCAGATATTAGTGAAACAGCACTGTAAGTGTGAGGAGAGAAAATTATACAGGGTGATTCATTAAGGGTGGCGACCGGCCATATCTCGGAAACTACTAGGCATAGAAACTTGGAGAAAAAAAAATTATGATTAAAGCGGTCATGAGAAAATTCTGGAAATTACTTTTAAGTTCCTCATTTCGCCGCAAGGGGGCACAATTAAATTTTTTTTTTTTTTAATTCTAAATTTCTCCGAAATTTTCCATATTAAGGTATAACTCTCATTACATCATCGAAAACTTAGACAATTCTGCATCATTTTGGTTTAAGACTCATTGGCGTACCGACCTTGATAAGAGTGGGGGAAGCTATTGAATGTGTAAACATTAAAATCGCTGTAACTTTTAAACGACTTATCCGATTTTACTAAATTTGAGCTTGTTTGGAAGGGAAAGGTAAGTATCTTCAATCGCCGTATCCAACAGTACACGATAGTGTTTAATAAAATTGCTAGAGGGCGCAATTTGTAATAATAACGGTTTTTTCGATTTTATCCCGGAAATTCAAATCATACGGTATATTTATGACATCATAATCGAAAAGTAGATGAAATTTGCAAGAAAAGATGTGACGACCGCAGTTCGATATCTTTGTTCGTTTCAGAGTTATTGCAAAAACAATAATTTTTAATACAAATTGCGCCCTCTAGCAATTTTATTAGAAACTATCTTATACCATTAGATACGACAATTAAAGGTTCTTCCAAACAAGCTTAATTTTAGTAAAATCGGATAACTCGTTAAGAAGTTACAGCGATTTTAATGTTTACACTTTCAATAGCTTCTCCCACTCTTATCAAGTGAAACTGTAAACATTAAAATCGCTGTAACTTCTAAACGACTTAACCGATTTTACTAAATTTAAGCTTGTTTGGAAGAGAATGGTAAGTACCTTCAATTGTACAAGATAATTTCTAATAAAATTGCTAGAGGGCGCAATTTGTATTAAAAATTATTGTTTTGGCAATAACTCTGAAACGAACAAAGATATCGAACTGCGGTCTTCACATCTTTTTTTGCAAATTTCATCTACTTTTCGATTATGATGCCATAGTTATACCGTATGATTTGAATTTCCGGGATAAAATCGAAAAAACTGTTATTATTACAAATTGCACCCTCTAGCAATTTTATTAAACACTATCATGTACTATTGGATACGGGGATTAAATGTACTTACCTTTCCCTTCCAAACAAGTTTAAATTTAGTAAAATCGGATAAGTCGTTTACAAGTTACAGCGATTTTCATGTTTGCACATTCAATAGCTTCCCCCACTCTTATCAAGGCCGGTACGCCAATGAGCCTTAAACCAAAATGATGCAGAATTGTCTAAGCTTTTCGATAATGTAATCAGAGTTATACCTTAATATGGGAAATTTCGGAGAAATTTAGAATTAAAAAAAAAAATTTAATTGTGCCCCCTTGCGGCGAAATGAGGAACTTAAGAGTAATTTCCAGAATTTTCTCATGACCGCTTTAATCATAATTTTTTTTCTCCAAGTTTCTATGCCTAGTAGTTTCCGAGATATGGCCGGTCGCCACCCTTAATGAATCACCCTGTATATAAAATTTGAAAAGCAGTAGGTAGATGATATAATGTTTTTTTATTATTAATACTTCTACTCTTAAACAAAGGATGCCTACATGATACAAAAAAAAAATTTATAACATCTACTGCTTTTCAAATTTTATATATAATTTTCTCTCCTTACACTTACAGTGCTGTTTCACTAATATGTGACCTCACACAAAATTATTTCCTTATTAGCCCCTTTAATTGGTCAATTGAATCGACCCTTCATTTTACTCAATTCTTTCTGTTCCTCCTTCACAACAATCAGCTTCTTTCTCTCTTTATTACAAATACTTCTACATCGACACATAAGTTACTGCTGTGATAACTTTCAGACTCGATTTCTGCTTATACTTTACGAATGGCCTCCCATTAGGTCTATCATTATGTTTGAAGTTTCTCCAAATACCTAACTCGACCTTTCCATCATCTTGTAGCTCCGTTTGGACTGTTCGCACCCATATTGTATTTCTTATATTCCTTATTCTATTCTCCTGATGATGAATGTATATACATTCAAAACATGTAGAGAATTTACCCTTCAATAAAACTTTATTTTTACTTACCACTGGAGGAAGACTTAAAGTGTCTTATTTCTCTCCTTTCAAATATACACACCACTTAAAGCATGGACTACTTCTTCAAGTAGAAAATTTTAAATTAAAGGCATTGTTAAATTTGCGCAAGCAAGGGGATAGAAGATAGAGTCCCAGATCGCCGTATTGGTGCTACTTGTTAATGTTTTTTTATATAAACCTACATGTCTTGCGTTTATTCTAGTTGGTTTCATTGCTGAGTGCCTTTTTTTAACAGAATTTTTTTAAATTTAGTACCTACTTCAATCTATCTGTTTACCAAAATGTTTTGTAATAATTGCCAATAAAAATTGTATACCATAAACATGTAATATATAAGAAATCGTTGTTAAAAGAAATCAATGATTACAAATTTCTGCTGATTGCCCTAGAACTACCGCCTGTGTTTGAAAACAAGGGTTATATTAATTATATTAGATGCATTTATCATGTATACCTATTAAGTAAAATATAGGTACTAAATATGTATATAACGAAGTCATAACTACTCTCCAGAAGGGACCTTGTAATTTAGGGGTAGGGAGAGAAAGCCCTATCTTCTTTCTTAAATGTATTTAAAAGAAAATTAGTGCCTACGCGTTTCGGCCAAATAGATCATCATCCGGACCGCTGTACGAAACATGAAACAAGTTATACAATATAAAGAATAATACAAACTAAAAACTTACAGGCAGCGAGGTCCAAAAACACAGGGATAAAGTAGGACGCACTTTTGTCAATTAAAATAAATAAAATTAATAATTTAACATAAAACACACAGGTGGTATATTTAAAAAAAGACTGCAAACAATCAAAACATAGCGTCATGTAATCAGAGTCAACCACTACTGACAAATTATTTATTTTTAAATAAAATAGTTGGTGCAAAAAAATACATAGCCTTTTATCGAACATCGAGACAAAAGAGAATGCATGTATCCCCGAGAAATATATAAAAAGTAAAAAATGATCTAGATTTAATTTATAAAGATTTTTTTTTTAAGTTTTACAGCATAAACATAATTACGATATGAAAAACTACTCTGTTCATTATGGTTGTGTGGAGAGCGGGATGGAATAGAGCGATTTCTACGTTCTCTAACACGTTCAGTTTTAGTTATTTAGGTGGTGTAAAACTCTAACGTTTTCATCTTGTTGTCAAGTTAACGAACAAACCTTATAATATGCTTCTTAAAATAAAGCCGACTCTTTGTTAATTATACTTATACAATTTTTAAGTTGACAAAAGCGATGATAACACTATAAATATTTTTTAGGATTTTTGTGAAATTTGAATGTATCAAAGAGGAAGAAATAGAAGTAGACTGCGATGATATTAAACCTTTATATGTAGACAGTACCAGTGAAATATCTGTACCAATCGATCGCCAACGTCAACAGAAATTTCCTTGCCTCTTTTGCGAGGAATTATGTGTTTCTACACAAACCTTAAAACAACATACGGATACACACAAGAAAAATGGAATTTTTTTTTGTCCTTTCTGTCCAAAGAGTTGTAAAATGTACATAGATATTAGACGGCATTTCAGAAAACACGACCCGGTAAGAGAGACATTTCAATGCGAAATATGTTGTAAGCTATTTTCGTGCAAAGGCAGTTTGACGAGTCACATAAAAAAACATAATAAGGAATACTCTGTCGAATGTGACCAGTGTGACAAAAAATTTTACAGGCTGTCTGATAAGAAAATTCACGTACAAGAAAAACATAACGGAGGTTTTCGCTGTCCTCAATGCGGGAAACATTCCAACTCCGAGAAAGCGTTCCGTGTTCACAGGAAAATGCATGTCGAACCGAAAAAAAAATGCCAATACTGTCAGAAAATGTTTGCCTTAGATTACGTTCAACGTCACATAAAAATATGTGTCCTAAATACGGACAATCCCAATAGAAGACCTGTTCAATGCGAAGTCTGTCGTAAACTATTTACTTCACAAAGCAATTTAACGAGCCATATGAAACGACACAATCAAGAATATTCTCTCGAGTGTGAACATTGCGACAAGAAATTTTATAAACCATTTGAAAAACGAAGACATGTACAGGAAAAGCATACCGGAGGACTCGTTTGTCCTCAATGTGGAAAACTTTTCAACTCTGCGTCAGCGTTCCGTTCGCACAAAAAACTACATGCCGAACGCGATGTTGAACCTACGCCTATGAAGAAAACATGTCGTTAATGTCAAGAAATATTTAGGTACTTTAGATTACTTTCAGTATCAAAATACCAATCAACAAAAGTTAACTTGTGACTGTTTAAAGGACAAAGATGTTTCTTGAATTTTGAACTTACATTGAGTCTAATAAATAAAAATTAAGCAATTACTTTTTGGTAAAAGCAATTACTTGACTAGCAAATGATATAGGTAAAAGCAATAGCTAAATCTAGATATGAATAAAATTTTGAAGCAATTGCTGTTTTTCTTACACCTCCGTAGCAAATGCTTATTCAACACAAGTTCAGACGAGTCTTATCCACTTGTTCAGATTATAGATTTCACGTTCAGTTTGGTGCCTAATTTGCAAAAGAGTTGACGTAAATATAACAACGTTGGTCTACTTATTTAGTACAATAGTAATCGGTTACGTTTTTGTGGAAAATAGAAAACTTATATATTTGTGATATGGCAGATTTAAGTGAAAATGAGGAAAGTGATAGTAGTGATGAAGAAATTAAAGACAAGCAATTAATATTCGTTCACAAACTGAAGGAACATAAATAAATCTTTCTGACCACAACCGTTTAGCTTCCACAACAGCTTGCTTCAGCACTTGTAGGAAATTTAATAAAAATATAGTCCTTCTCCAAAACTGCATCCATTACAGAAGTGTATGTCTTACAGATAGTAGTTTGGTGAACACCAAGTTCTTTACCTACAGAATTTTGAAAGCCCGGATCCGACAATTTCCGCAGAAAGACTTTGATCTTATTTAAAGGCCACAGTGCACCCCCTCGCCTTTTACCAGTATCAGTCAAAAAATAATTTGCCTCGCAGTCAAATCGATATATAACTTCCTGAATTCATCATATCTGCAATTTTTACGTACACTGTAGATCTTTCTTTTACGGACGTTCATATATATTCAGCCATAATTGAAGACACAAATTAAGAGCAACGCACGTGTATGCCGCGGAGAACTAAAGTTGACTGCTACTAAGCAAATGATGCAGGGGTCGACCTACCTTAAACATTAAAAGCGATTGCTACACTAGAAAAAGAAATTCCTTAATTTATTCATCACATTTTAAGCAAACAATAGCGATTGCTTTTTTTTTTTAAGAAAAAGCATCGACTAGAAGCAATTCCTGCACTTTTAAGCAATTGCTGGACGCAAAAGCAATTGCCTACTTTAGTTTTTATTCATTGGCTTTCAACAAAATAACTTCGATTTTATAAGAAAAAGCAATTGCTACATTTTTATTTATTAGGCTCAATGTCTTTATTTGATATAAATTATAACGTTTCAACTGGTAAGTATCTTCAGTCGTAAGTCAGGTGCATGCACTGAGAAAAAAATCTTCTAATGCTTCTTACTTAAATTCACATAGGTAGGTACTCTTTATACAACTGTTTAATACTATATGTGACAGCAACCCGCTTTCCTACTGTAAAAAAACGAAAATTGCTAGACCGTTGTGTAGTGATAATATCACAGTAATTTAGCCAATAGGAATTGGGATTTAAGAGCAGTAACCCCCTTTACCATAATGAAAATTGCCGAACGTTTTGCTGGTCAAACGAAAAGAAAAAATAAAAATTGATATTTAGAAAATAAATTCTACTTTAAATACCCCATCCAGAAAAGTAAAGGACGATCGAAAATATTCCCAAAATATTTTTTAGAAATTTTTTTTATTTTTAGTAATTTTGTAATATCTTAAACAATTCTTTATTGGTCAAAAGCAAAATGACTTTCCCTGGTGTAGAATGTTGTACCAAACAATTTTTCTTAAAGCCATTTTTCAATATCGGCCTTACTTTTTTCTCAAAAACTTTGGGCGCGTAAACCCACTTTATACGCTTAAATTCACTTTACGCGCCCAAAGTTTTTGAGAAAAAAGTAAGGCCGATATTGAAAAATGGCTTTAAGAAAAATTGTTTGGTACAACATTCTACACCCGGGAAAGTCATTTTGCTTTTGACCAATAAAGAATTGTTTAAAATATTACAAAATTACTAAAAATTTAAAAAAATTTTGGGAATATTTTCGATCGTCATTTACTTTTCTGGATGGGGTATTTAAAGTAGAATTTATTTTCTAAATACCAATTTTTTTTTTCTTTTCGTTTGACCAGCAAAACGTTCGGCAATTTTCATTGTGGTAAAGGGGTTACTTCCTCTTAATGCTACCATAGAATGGTTTATAACCATTATTGCTCTGAATACTCACAGTAATTATCAACTCCTATTGGGAGTATAATCTGGTTTTATATACTTACTGTATTAGTTCCGACTGGCAGTTGTAATGAAACCTGGCATTATTCATAATAATATTTGCTTGCTACGGTTAATAAAGCACGTACCACTAAAAATCAGTACTGCAGTTTTCAAAAATTTAAATAGCTTCTGATGGTGTGATATTATTCTTGTCGTTTAACATTGCATATGGTTATCTATTATTCAACATGATTTACTGAGATAGACTCGTCCATAGATTATAAAGTCCAATACTGATAATGGGTTGTAAATAAGAATATTCTATTCTTTATCTGACATGCAAAGTTTAAAAAACTGAAATACTAAGTAAAAACAAATTAATTAAAACAGCTAGAAGACTCCCAACAACGATGTGACCTGCGCAACAAATACGTTAAAACTAATAATACGGCACGCGGCGATTGCCGATCCCTACGAACCACCACTAACGTCTTGTGGATTATAGGTTCTAGCGGATACAATTCGTTTTTAGGGACACCCCAGTAAACACACATACGTTGACTAAACGTTGTTTTAAACAATAACACCATTTCATTTTTGCGTTATTTTTTTACGTACAATCAACTTTAAAATGTCGCGGTTTTTCACCTTAAACATCACCAATAAATACACGTTTAATCGGCCCGTTAGAAAATCGATCATTATACGTTTTAAAATGTTCTATTTAAAACCCTTTTTGGTAACGTTTAATAGTCGTGTATTTGAAACGTAAATTAAAATATTTTGTTTGCCTCATTTCAAACGTTATTATAGACGTTATATTTAAATCCTTATTAATATCGCTTATAACGTTAAAGTATAAAATAAATAAAATGCTACAAATGTTTGTTTTTTTAACGTATTTAATATAACCAAGAGGTATTTAAATCGTTCGTTAAACGTGAACTACAAATTTAAAAAAACATATGTATAAAATACAAAACACTAAATACTGAGTAAGGCTACTATTTAGTTTTATTTCCTTGGTTCATGCGTGTTGATGAATGTTTTAACCATTCTTTTACCGCCCAGGCAACTTTTAAATCATTTCTTTCGTTTGCTGGAAAATTTAGCTTTGCTGCTTCTGAAATACAATTTTTTTTCAGTAAATTAGCTTGTATTTTTACTTTTCTTTGTACTTGACGTTTGGACAGAATTTTAAAACGTGGCATACTTGACTACCTAAAAGTATAAACAATCTTATTAATCCCTTCCTTCTTTATTTGTAAAATTAATTTAAAAATAATTCTATTTCTAAATTTAATATCACGTTAAATTTTAACGTTATAAAAACGTAAAAAAAAATTCTTAAAATAAACCAATATGACTTTATTATTTCTACAGACACTGCCGAAAGTATAACAAGAACAAAATCGCAAAAGGCCAAATAATAATCAGAAAGCCAAAACCTAAACTACCGTGATAATCACATTGTTTGTATTTTGAAACAATAATATATAGATACTTTATTGCTGCGAACAAAAAGCGGACGTAAACAAATAAATGCACACTAGCCGCCATTAGGCACGATGGAACAGAACCTTTTGTAATATAATTGTGTAAGTAGGTATTTTTATAAATTGTACAGGTACTTACTGTTGTATAGGTAGGTACTTATTATTATAATATATGTTGTATACAGGGTGGCCCTTTAGTGTGGCAAAGTACAATAGCTCCGTTACTATTTCAAATACATTAAAAATATTAATACAAAAGTTGAAGGGCAGTAAGTGACTTATAACGTAAAATTATTTTTAACTTTATAGGGTGGCTCAAAAAAGCGGAACAATAAAAAATGTACTTTTTTCAAATGGAACACCCTGTATATTTTTTCATTTTTAAATTCCATATTAAATTATAATTATTTTTTATTAAATACATTATTAGTCTATACTTTATAGTTTCCGAGATATTTGCTCTTGAAAAGTGACATTTTTGAACTTTGACAGCTTCTAGCTTTCACAACAGTACGTCTTAGAGCAAAACGGCTTACATGTCCCTATCTTTAATTTTTATTATCTTCCCAAAAAAATCAACTTCCGGTTAAACCGGATGTTACTCGAAAGCAGGAAATATAGTTGTTCCGGTTTAACTGGAAGTTGATTTTTTTGGGAAGATAATAAAAATTGAAGATAGGGACATGTAAGCCGTTTTGCTCTAAGACGTACTGTTAGAAAGTTAGAAGCTGTCAAAGTTCAAAAATGTCACTATTCAACAGTCAATATCTCGGAAACTATAAAGTATAGACTAATAATGTATTTCATAAAAAATAATTATAATTCTATGTAGAATTTAAAAATGAAAAAATATACAGGGTGTTCCATTTGAAAAAAGTACATTTTTTTTGTTCCGCTTTTTCGAGCCACCCTATAAAGTTAAAAATAATTTTACGTTATAAGTCACTTACTGCCCTTCAACTTTTGTATTAATATTTTTAATGTATTTGAAATAGTAACGGAGCTATTGTACTTTGCCACACTAAAGGGCCACCCTGTATGTGAGGGTACTTACCAAATTAATTTCACACACAAATTAAAATCACGGGGAGTTGGCTTTTACTTGTTGCATCTAGGAAAAATCAGGTAAAAATGAACGATGGCATTTATTCACGCATGCGACGCCAGCGTGCCGGTGGTACGTACACCAATTAAAAGCATCACGCGAGTGTTCTAGACCAATCAAATTGCTCCGTTTAGCAAGTACGTTAATATTGGGGTTTATCTGAACGTATAAAGTACGTTATTTTCTTCTATTATTATAACGGTTTAAATAATTTCACGAAGGTTAGCAAAATTATGCTTTTTTGTTGTCATTATAATATCACAACGTTGTATTAACGTATTTTACTAGTTCAGCCGTATTTTCCTAGTAAAAAATGAACGTTATCAAAACCTTTTAAACAAATGTTTTTAAATAAAATATCAAAACGTTATATTAACGTATTTTACTAGTTCAGCCGCATTTTCCTAGTAAAAAAATAAACGTTATCAAAATCTTTTAAACAAACGTTTTTAAATAAAATATTAAAACGCTATATTAACGTATTTAACTAGTTCAGTCGTATTTTCCAAGTTAAAAAGAACGTTATCAAAACCTTTTAAACAAACCTTTTTAAATAAAATATCAATACGTTATATTAACGTATTTTACTAGTTCAACCGTATTTTCCTAGCAAAAAAGAACGTTATTAAAACTTTTTAATTAAACATTTTTAAATATGATATCAAAACGTTATATTAACGTCTTTCACTAGTTCCTATTCGTTAATTCGTTGTAAAGGACGTTATAAAAACGTTTTTTTTGGTCGTGTATAAGTAATCTGTAGTTAACGGAATTTTAACGTAAAAGTATTGGTTAATTAGAGTATGGTTAGAAAATCACGTTCTAAAAACGTTAGATACGAACGGATTTTTTTCTTCTTAGAATTGACACGTTGATTTTGTAACGTACACGGTTTATTAACCATTGACACGTGTATAAGACGTATAAGAAACGTATGTGTGTTTACTGGGACTGTTCTGCTTTCTTAATTGTAGAGAAAGCGCTTTATTGGGAACAAAATGCGTCGCATTGAGAAGATGCAATTTATTTCTTAACAAAATTGATGTTTTGAAAGTAGTTCATTATTCAACAAGATTGTGCTGCTAATGGAACTGATTACTACCAATAAAAACACTTTTTAGCAAATCTGGAATTGATATAACACTAAAGCGGTAAAAAAAAATTGTGTGTGCTTAAGACCACACGACAGAAGTGAAAACTTCAACAAGGTGAAATTAATAATATCGAATAAATATATTTCCTAAAATTAAACAACCCTTGAAAAAAATGCCAGAACATACCTAAGACGCAACAAGTGTCTATCTTGTGATCTTAAACACACAAACAACGCACACTGTTTCCACGTCGATACTGAATGCGACTGATGCGGCATGCTCTTTTATATAACGTTCATTCGGGTCAGTTCGGATTGAATATAGGAGTCGAATTCGAGCGTAACGCGTGACGGCTCAGTTTAATTCAGTGCCCACAAAAAGTGCTAAACGCGCCTAAAGAAGTTTTCACTTCAAAAAGTAAAGTTCGTGTAACTTGTGGTGCTCAAGTGGTGCTGGAGTTTTCAGGTCGCGCAAGCGCCTCTAGCGTGACTTAACGACCAGAGATGGCCGGGACCGACAGCTTTACGTCTCCTCCGAAAGACGATCTTACACCAACCAACTAAAATTCGGTCATACTTTTTTTATTATGCGTATGCCCACTCCGGGAATCGAACCCGGATCGCCACGGCCGTAAGCGGTATCTCTACCATTGAGCTACGACCGGGCTTACTAAAGCGGTTTTGATACACTAGCAATTTATTTAATATTGGTTAATAAAAAATAAGCTATAATCAATACAAACTATGTCCTAGTAAACCTGTTGTCTTAGATCATATTTCTCAGTGTGGACACATGGCCATTGGCCATCTTATGTGGTTGGAAGCATAGACAATTTACCTTTAGATAAACAAACAATAATCACGAATGTGGCAGTTTTATGGCCTCGCGCATGTAAACAAAACTGGGAACTATTAGACATGCGCACTGCAACATTATCGTTTGACGAATGGGAAAATAGACAGGTCCGTGCTTTAAAATTTAAATTCTTGCTCATATGCCACCAAAGAGGGTTTATTTTACCCCTATTTGGGCATAATACAATTATACAACGGCTGCAACTAGTACTAGTCATTGTTAATATTACAATCCGAGTCACTAAAAGCACAAACACAATTCACTAACTAAACTACACAAAAACCAGAAATCCATAAATATTAAACACCAGTCCCACAATCCACGATAGCCGATCCGATAGCTGAAAACTACAAGGAATCCGCAGAGAAGAGAAACCTTAAAACACAACAACAAAAATGGCGACCGAGCCGGTTCTGGAGAGTATTCTTGAGCACGTCGATTATTGTCGATAAAGTAGGACGGCCGATAACACGAGGTTTGTGCGCATGCACGAAGATTCCCCGAATGAAGACAGCTGACCGACGAGTCATGCGCTCGGACGTATTTTTTCACCCATAAAACGTAACTTTTGTTTGCGCAGGAGATAAGCTGTAGGTCTAAAGGTAAATTGTCTATGGTTGGAAGATGAAAGCCTGCATAAAAACGGCACTGGAGAAAAAGGAAGTTGAAAGAAGCTACTCTCCTATACACCAATGGAGTGGAGATACTACTAGTTGAAAAGTTATAAGAAAATAAAAACAATTTTGTGATTTTTTGTGATCTTTGCGGAAACACGATAAACAGCATTGCCCATTATAAAGATCACATGCAACAGCACATCTAGGAAAATCCTTTTGAACGTGATGTGTGTTACAAGAAGAGTCAGAATAAATAAACAAATATAATTGAACATTCCAATTTTTAGTTAATAGACTAACCGTTGTAACAAAAACTAGAGGGAATGCTGTTTTCACCTTGGTACTGTCAATGATACTATACCTGCGAGCCATCTTATATGACAGGAGGTTTGAACCAAGACCGGATTAAGGTCCAGAGCTATTAAAGTTTTAAGGGTCCCTTTATAAATAAAACGCAAAAAAATATTCCCGATATTACACACAAAAAAAGGAATACTCTATTCAATTATATATGCTTTCTCACACTTTTCAACTCAATTTGAAGATACAGATACTCTCTCGAAGAAATGATACTTCGCTTGATTATCGACGTTTAGTTAAAATTAGTATTTGAAATACTTGGTTACTTTTCTTGATTTGAGTAGATATTTTTAATTGAAATACCATATAAACTTGGTCAAAGTTATAATTAATGCTAATTTTAAGTCAAAGTATGCATTCAATAAAGAATACTTTAAGCTCTAAATTAGAATTGACAGTTTAAAACAAGAAAAATTATTGCTCAGTTTACGACTTCTATTTACTTCATTTAAATATTATTTAACTACATTTAAGATTATGTAATTCTTAATTTGAATAAACATATGGTTTAAAATTTGACGTTTCTTAAAATGAGTATATATTTGAATTTATTGAAGCAACTATGTTTCTCTTTTTAAACAAGTCTACTGTTTCAAATTAAAAAAAAAAAGAATATTTACTAATATTGAAAATCGTTGTGATCAATTTTGCTTAAATGAAGAATTCGCAAGTATCACTTCACCCCTTTCCACTTCCACGCAAAATATTTGCCAATCGGCGGCACAGTCTTGCATCGGACAGCGGAACGCGTCACGCGCCAATCCAAGTTACGAGTCTATTATATCGTCGGCTTAGTGCAAAAATTCGTTAAGTCAAAATTGACAGTTTTGAGTAAAACCCAGTTTTAAGAAATGGCGGAGTTTTAAGTGATTTATTAAAAAAATGTGCAATAATGTTATGCCTACAAAGTTGTCGTGTGCGTATGTACAAACTTTTTTCAATATATTTTTACAAAAAAGTATTTATTATATGCACAATTCATTAAGTGACTTAGTGAGTTTTCGACCCAACTACAAATAACTAAAATTACTTAGTCTGATTTTTATATTGGTATTTTTAGAAACTTATTGAGTTTTTACTTTTGTGATATTTTTTCAAATATTGTATCGGTAGAAGAATTTGTGAAAGTGAAATTTACAATAATCTCGAAACCTGGAAATATTGACTTAGTGAGTTTTTGCACTAAGCCGACGATATGTTAGAACTTGTTTGAACCTTCGGAAGCGTAGGTACCTTATTAAGTAGTTAAACGGCTATTACTATACAAACTTTAATGATTTTTTTCAGATTTCGTGGTACGAAATAAATGGTATTAAATATGAATCAAATAGTGTTGTAAGGCTTGAATATGATGAAACTATTCTTTTATTTTGCCAGATAAAAGAAATATATGTTAATAAATTAAATTCAAAGAGTGTCTATTTTCAATGTTTGGTAATGAAAACTGTTGATTACAACGCACACTACCATGCATTTAAAATAGAAAAAACGGACATATTTAAGTTTTGTAATAGAAATAAGTTTATATCTGACACTTAAACAATTTGTCATAAAATAGAAGGCGAACTTTTTGTGACTGAGATTTAAGGCACTGTAAGGAATGTATTTTGTTTTTTATTTAGACGTTTTTCTGTTTCGATATAGTTTATGTTTCTGATCTAACTGATCTAGTCTTAGTAGACAGATAGATCATTAGTTTTGTTCGTATTTAAAATGATTTTCAAATAAAAAAATATATTTCTTTTTTTACTTACCCACCTATGGATTAATTTGTGTGTCAGAGGTCTTCAGGCGTAAGGGATTACGGAAAACAAGGTAATCCGCCATAATTTATTTGTTTAAGAGGAAATACCAAAATTTCGCCTCGGATATACCTACATGTTTTTATTTAAAACAAAATTTGTTCGACCTATGAAAAGTAACATGTAAATAAATACTTTGTTGGCATTTTTGTAAAAATTATAGAGAGCTTTTGGGATACCTTATAGTAGCTCAATTATTATAGAGATATTTAACGAATTAATTCAATAATTTCCATATACTCGAATAGATCATAATGTTCTCTATTCAAGTATTCCATATTATACTCGAATGGATAAAAATATTATCTATTCCAGTATATGAAAATTCTTGAATTGATTCGTAAAATATCTTACATCATTCTCTATTAGAGAATATGAAAATTCTTGAATTAATTCGTAAAATATACATGATTCTCTATTCGAGTATTCCATATACTCGAATAGATTAAAATATTATCTATACGAGTATATGGAAATTCCTGAATTAATTCATAAAATATACAACATTCTCTGTTCGAGTATTCCACATACTCGAATAGAGAGTGTGCATCTTTATTACTAAATGGAGCATTTCTCATTCTAAATAAATTTTAATACTTAAGTAAAAAATATGATCATTTGGTATTTTTGCAACAAGAACCAATAATACTTATTTTAATTATCAACAAGCTTTAAGTAAGAAAGCGGAGCGTCAATTTAAAAATTTGTTTTCTTAAAAAAAGTCACTTATTTTTGTTCCTACAAATATATTTACTTGCTTCACTACTTTAAAATTTTTAAAATGAACAATTTTTTAGTTCAATTTTTAACACCATAAAATACTTAACTTGATAATACAAATTCTCATTTGGAAAAATTAATGTATTACTACGAGATTACTTGTGTATCCAATTAAGTATTGGAAATACTTATTTGAAAAATATATTTCTTTGCGTATATACAAAGCTAAGATTTATTCTAATTAAGTATTTTATTTTTCAAATAAGTATTTATTTTTTTGTGTGTACAAAGGAGGACACTGTTATACATATTTTACAAAAACTCGTAGATCAAAATACCTTTTTGGGTAACAAGTTTAACAAATTCTTGTATAACAACGTCAAATTCTAATTCCTTCAGAATGTCCCTTTCTATGCACATCATGTTAATGAAGATCGGCTTTCCTCCTGCATTGTGGTCCTATATTTATTTTTATTGTAAACCATTGTACAGCACAGTAATGATGGTACTCTGTCCTTATGTGAAGCATGTGAATATCAATTACATAAAAGAAATCACACTGAGTCCGCGAATAATCCATGTTATAAACTGTTGAGGAAAAATCCCGATAAAGAAGCATAAACTGTGATGTATTCGACAGTGTAAGCCTTATTTTTTAAATCTAAAAGAGCTAAAAATACTGTTACCTCTTAAGTAATGAAAGGGATAGTTTTATTTATAAAAAACATAGAAGAAGAAGTAGCAGAGATAATAGATAAACCAATATTAAATGATTCTTTCTCTCTTTACAGAATAAAAATACTTGTTTTTATAATAACGAAGGTTGTTTATTGTGTTATAGCCATTCCACTATTGAACTATCCCTGGATCATCTGTAAAGGATTTAGTCAGTATATATAGTCGTTTTTTTTAATCGTGCAAACTCGTATAATTGTATAAAAGCATATTTATGATTTTAGAATTATTCTCTTACAAACGGAAGATATTGGTATGGAAATAAAAATGGAAGAGAAATTCGACTATATTCAGCCAGTATATACATACCGAGGACGTAACGCCGTCGACGACCAAGAAGTGTATATCTGCCTATTTTGTAAGGAATCCTTTTCCACCAAACCTAAATTAAAGAAGCACACGGACAACCACAAAAAAAACGACCTTTTTAAATGCCCTTTCTGTTCTAAAAGTTTCATCCATTACAGAAATATCAAAAGACACTCTAAAATGCACGATCCGGATAGAGAAGTATATCAGTGCGAAATATGTCTCAAATTATTTACTGTCAAATACAGTTTGACTTGCCACATGAAAAGACATAATAAAGAGTATATGCACGAGTGCGAACAATGCGAAAAAAAGTTTTTCAGACTATATGAAAAGAAAGAGCATATTATTGTAAAGCACAATGGCGGCATAAACTGTTTTCAGTGCGGCAAAAGTTTCAGCTCGCACTCATCGTTTCGGTTACACAAAAAATTACATATTGATCCGGAGTTTACAAAGAAGTAGTCTGGTAGTTGCAAGTTTTGCAAAAACCGTTTTCTATATGTCGATCGGAGCAGAATTTGATGCCAAAGTCAAGTTTTGAATAAAGCTATTAATAAAAAAAATCCCATATGATGCGGACTTTACTGGTGACACTGTATATACGGATATATGAAACGTTACTTTCAGCAAAATGTAGGGAGTAACTATGTACTAGTTTGATGGTGTCCAGTTGTCTGTGGGAATTGCTTTTAATAATTTTTTTTCTATAAATCATAACTGGCCGGAAATTTTAAAGTAGATAAAGTTTATTATCTTGTTTAAAGGAGCTATGATCAATTCTCAATAGTTACAAATTGAGTCAATTTAAGCTTTAAAAAACCCAAAAGGTTGAGTTTTTGAGTCTTCAGCAACAGCGTAGTTATTTACGTGAACATACATAAAGTCCGCCCCCGCCCCACCGCAGATTTATGTAAAATACTTTTTAACAAAAAAATTGTTGTTTTGTTATTCAAAATAGCAGATAGCAATTTGAAAAGGAATTAAACGTAAAAATAAGAACCCTTTTTTTTTCATTTAAATGGGTTTTTGAAGATGGCGGATCTCCACCATCTTGAGTAACAAAACATTTTTTACTTATGATTTACAAATACTGAACTTGAATAATATATCTAAATCCTTTTCCGGGTAAGCAAGGGGACAGCAGACTTATTTGTCTCTTTATCAACATAAGTAGTCGAGTTAAAAATAAAATCATACTAATATAACAAGTGTTTTTTAGGAACCATACTAGCGGATTAAGGATAACCCGAAGTAGCAAGGCGCTCGAGCGAAAACACGATCAAGTTATAAATAAAATTGTAAAACCAGCCCGTAATTCCCGAACAAGAAAAAACAAAAAACCACTTATTTGTCGCGAATGCAATGCGAGTTTTAACTCGAGAAAGCTTTTTACTATTCACGAAAAGAAGTGCGAATATGTACCTCCCTCTCAAATCACTGTTAAGCCCAAAATAGAGGACGTTCAAGAACCAGCAGACAATGAAAAGGAACGCAGAGCTTACAGGGTCCCACGTCAATGTAAAAAGTGCCCTCAAACTTTTATGACCGTCAAAGAACTAAGAACTCACCAAAAGGAGCACAGTTCCATGGACCCTGTAGAAGAACATACTTACACTCACGACGAAGACCTAGACCTCTACATCTGCCAAACATGTTCGGCCGAATTTCAGGATTCTTCAGAAGCTGAAGAACATTTGAAAATCCACGAGGAACAAAGTTTTGCCTGTTTGAAATGTTCTGACAAGTTCAAGTCTTTACGCGCCCTTTTTTGTCACATGGAAAATCATCTAGAGGATGATAAAATACCGTGTCCCATGTGTTCCTTTAAGACTGTGAAAAAGAAAAAGCTTCTAAATCATCTTAGTGCCAATCACCTGAAAACCAGCGTATGTTCTAAATGTGGTAAAGTATTTAATAGTCGTTCGAATCTCCGGAAGCATATGCTTCGGCACGATGAAACAAAGAAGCATGCTTGCATAGTGTGTTCGAATGTGTACTTTGGCGAAAAAGCATTGTTAAGGCATCAGATTTGCATGCACAAAGCCAATATCATCAACGACCCCTCTCTTCTATGGTGTCACATCTGTAGAGTCGAATTCAAAACGATGAACCTTTTAAAATACCACATCAATAAAGCGCATACGAAAACTACAAATAATCCAGTAGAAAAAAAGTGTTTATGTGATATATGCGGACAAGGTTTTAAAGACAGCGATAACCTCAAAAAGCACAAAATATCACATACGGAAGAAAGGCCATTTATGTGCTTTCAATGTGGCAAAGCTTTTAAGCACAAGTACGTCTTGACCTACCATCAAAGAATTCACACTGGAGAAAGGCCTTATAGTTGTGGATATTGTGGAAAGAGCTTTAGGCAATGGACGCCCTACAAAGTGCATTTAAGGGGACACACCGGGGAAAAACCGTACGTCTGTAAGATATGTAACAAGGGGTTTACTACGAATCAAGGGTTGAAACTGCATATTAAGAATTGTTTGGATGTTAGAGAGAATATTGCTGTTTTTGAGTAAAGATTGATCCCAAGGTACAGTACTTAAATGTTCTAATAGGCATAGAAACTAAAATTCCAGGTTACGGGAATAAACAAGACTGAAGTTCATTTTGGGGGAGAATTAATTAATAAGGATATTAAAAAATATTGTGTCATGCCACAAATCAGGTCACAAAAATAGTAAATTATTGAGTTACCTCTATGTGGAGGACGGATTTTCCTTAACGTAATATACTCTCGGATCATTTAAATTTGGGAAAATACTCCTTGATTTCATCCAAAATAGGCATGCATGCTCCTATCGAATTTTAAAATTGTTAAAAACAAAATCGAATAAATCGTTGTTACTCTAGACCGAAATGTACATTAAATATACCCGTGTAAATATTGTAACTATAATAATAAATTATTTTAATTTTAAGAAAATTGTTATTTTTTTCATTTACAAAATAGTACATTATAATTTTAAATTGGACGTGCTACACTATCATATCTATAAATATCTAGATATAAGACAGTTTATCTAAGAGCAAAACTGTTAGATGTAGCAAAGAAATGCATTCTTAAGGTGGGAGTATCAACATGCTTGCCAACCTATAACCTATTTCGCGTAGATTTATTTATGTTTTCTAGCTTTTATACAAAATTTAAAGGAAATCATTATCGACTTGATATTCTATAGGTAATAATTGACATATTTAATAAATATCAAGGAATTCGATAAGTTATTTAAGGAGAATTGTATATCGAAAAATATCGGTTAGGATTTTTTTTAACATTATTATGTCATTGTCACTCATTGTTCTTTCACTATACAATTCTCCCAAAATTAGCAATGAAATAAATGGATATTTTTGTAATATATCAGGTATTACCTAAATAATGTACCGACGATATTGATTTTCTTTAAATGTTAGTTATTAAAATAATAAACTCAAAAAATCAACGCGAAATAGGTTATAGGTTGGCAATAGATTAAATGACGTTGAGAATTCAACCTGAAGAGAAGTATTACCGACTTGTGCCCTTATCTAATGTACGGGTCTCCAATTCTTTTTTTTAAATCATTGTTATCTCAAATCGATTAAAACCTTTGCGTTAGCCCACTAGACCAGCGCTGAAGCCTTTGAAAATGGTAAAAAGTGAAAAAAAATAATAGTAGGATGAAACCCATTGGAAAAGGAAGAGAATATAACAAAAATAAAAAAAAACTAGCTATTTACCTAACAAGTGCGGAAAATGAATTTTTCCGCACGAGTCTGCCGTTCACCGAACGACGCGTAGCGGAGTTCGGTTAAGCAGCCGAGTGCAGGGAAAACATTTTCCGCACGTGTCAGGTACAATAGTTTTTCTACAGACGTGTGGAAATAAGTAACACATATTTCAAAGAAATTTAATAATTTACATATTTAACAGTAACTAATTCTGAGAAAAAAAGTAATAACTACAAGTTTTAATTGATATAATATTGATTTTGACATAGTCGTGCCGAAAATTTTTCGCACGGATTTTTGACATAATCGTGCCGAAAAAATTTTCCGCACTAGTGTGGAAAATAGCTATTTACCTAACAAGTGCGGAAAATGAATTTTTCCACACGAGTCTGCCGTTCACCGAACGAAGCGTAGCTGAGTTCGGTTATGGAGCCGAGTGCAGGGAAAACATTTTCCGCACGTGTCAGGTACAATAGTTTTTCTACAGACGTGTGGAAATAAGTAACACATATTTCAAAGAAATTTAATAATTTTTAATTAACCATAACAATCACATACATATTGTAACAGTAACTAATTCTGAGAAAAAAAAGTAATAACTACAAGTTATAATTGATATATTATTGATTTTGACATAATCGTGCCGAAAATTTTTTCCGCACGGATTTTTGACATAATCGTGCTGAAAAATTTGTTCGCACTAGTGTGGTAAAATAAATTTTCCGCACTGATATCCGTGCGGAAAATTGGTTTTTCCACGTCTGTAGAAAAAATAATTTACGGACGATCCGACGATACGAACGAACAAAAAGCCCACCGACTTTTTAAAAAAGCAGATATTTTGACGTGAGAATTTTCGATTGAAAATTAGGGTGCTTTTTCGATATTAAGTCAAAATAAGGTGAAAAAATAAATATTTTAAATCAAAAAAATTTCAGTGTGTTTGGGACATAAAAAGGTAAGTTTTCACCAAATTTCGTAAAAAAAAAATATTTTTTTTGTAAGAGATAAAAATAAAAAACCAACAACTTGGTAATTTGAATTTTTCACATAAATTTTGAGGTTATGTGAAAAAAGTGTAAATACCAAAGTTGTAGATCTTTTTATTACCTACTTTGCCATTTAACGTTTTTCCATAGGACTTGTAGTTTTGCCGGGAATCGAGATAAATCGTTTTCTACCCTTAAAAAACTCACCCCTTTCCACTTCCCGACCTCGGATCGCCCGTAAATTATTTTTCCTCTTATTTTTGTTATATTCTCTTCCTTTTCCAATGGGTTTCATCCTACTATTATTTTTTTGGTTTCAAAAATTATCGACCCTGGTCTACACTGCCTTAAGTCATCCAGGGCTGCGGGTGATAAAGAAAGCGGGCAGGAGAGGAGACGACAATGTGCAGAAACAATACTGCCTATTGCCTAAATAAAAACTGCACTCTGACTCTTACTATACATATAGAGAGAGAGATGGGTGCAATTTTATACTGCACTTGCGTGACCTTTTCCTTTATTTCCTCGCTCTCTCCCCGTGTCCAACAGTTCGACCACCGACTATTTGCAAAAATAGTGCTTGTGCAAATAATTTTTGTGTGTACCTTTTACCATTTTGTATTGTATAATAATTAAACCTTCTTTTAGGCTCGATTATAAGCTGCAAGTTCGAACCCATCACACTTGCAAAATTTGCTCCCAATCGTTTACTACCTTGGGAGCTCTACGAAAACATTGGGATAAGCTATTTATACGAACTATGTGCTTCTGCAAAACCTGTGGTCATTTCTTCGGGCCTGATTTTCAATGCAACGATCCGCCAGAGCGAAAAAAGTTCAACTGTTTCATGTGCAAAATTGAACTCCAATTTTCTCACCTGCAAGATCATATCTGTTTTCATCTAGGAAGAAAACCGTATGATCCAAAAACGGATAATGCGGGTAATCGAGAAATGCGAGGCAGTGCCCTAAAGAAAGATAGCAAGCTTAAGGCTGCCAAGAAACGAAAAATAAATAAAGCCATAAAAAATAAATATTTCGATAAAGTAAGAAAAATCATGAATAAAAGGGCATTAGGTAATGTAAACGATGAAGATAATTTTATGGAACCTGAAGTATTACTGCATGCACCAAGCGAAGATGACGAAACAGATTTGTGTATGTTCTGTTCCGAGGAAGTACCTGTTAAGCTGCTGTCTGAGCACGAAAATAATCACAAAGTGGAAGAGCAATTAATTGCAATACAGCATAAGCCAAAAGTAAAGAAATCAGAACCTGAGATAGATGACTTCACTATTTGCCACATCTGCGGACAGTTTGTGAGAAGAAGGAGCTTCAGAAGTCACAAGCAATTTCACACCAGATTAAAGAAGACGGTAATTTGTGAAATATGTGGATTCTCAAGTAAAAACATTACGCAGCACATGATCAGCCATAGCGATCAAAGAAAGCACAACTGTGACAAATGTCATATGTCGTTCAAAACAGCAAACGGACTGCACAAGCATGATTTAGTCCATACGGAAGTGGGACTACACAAATGTACTAGTTGTGAAAAAACGTTCAAGGCTGCGTACAATCTCACCGTACATATGAGATCCCATATGGATAAAAAGCCCTTTGAATGTGAATATTGTGAGAAAACTTTTACGACCAAGCAATGGAGGGATAATCATATGAAGAGTCATAGATAATGAAAATGGTGATCATATTGTAGAAGCTGTTTTTCGGTTTGGATATATTAGATGTTAAAGTTTGGTAGTTTGTAATAGCTCTGCCATGGAATGAATGCTGATACGAAAAAGCACATTATATAATATCTAGGACCTAGGATGTATAAAATTCTTCGTTGGCTCGATAACTTCCGCTGTTAAACCACATGATCGGAGTTAATGAATAAAACTAGCGGAGAATAGAATGTTGCAACAAATAGTAAACGAGAAATCGAAAGTATTATACAGTGTGTCCAAAAAAGTATGCAACATATGGGAAAGTTATTTATTACCGATTTCTCAGAAAATTTTATTCTTGATAAAAGTTTATGCATGCCTTAATACTATAAATACATATTTCATATTCCACCTGCGGCTAATAGTAAGGGAGCAAATGCCATTTTTTCGAAAGTGCCTTAATTATTAAAAATACAGCAAAATTTTATATGGAAATGTTTTTGCAACATAAAAATATAGTCCAAATACGAAATTTGAGTTAGGTGTCTCAATTTTTAATTTTTTTGCCTAATCTCTAATTTCCCCTAAACGGTACGCCTCTGGTCGATTTTTTATTTACGCAATTTTAATATATTTATCAAATAACTTAAACGTGGGTTTATAATAAAAATGCATTCAGTAGTTACAAACTTTTAAAAACTAGTTAATGAACCGGGTCGGTTTAGATATGCGTGTTGCACGCCTACTTAAACACATTTTAGCCAACTTCTGTTCGAAACTAAATTATAATATAATTCAACCCTATTCATAATACTGCAAATAACTAATAATTTATTTGTAATTTTCACCCAGTATGCTGAAGTCCAAAAACCTACTTTAAAAAAATGCATATAAAATAGGTATTTTGCCCTCTCGTAATTATTTATTTATTTATTATGACAAATAAATTATTAGTTATTTCCAGTATAATGAATAGGGTTAAATTCTATTATAATTTGGTTTCGAACAGAAGTTGGCTAAAATGTGTTTAAGTAGGCGTGCAACACGCTTATATCTAAACCGACCCGGTTCATTGAAAAGTTTTTAAAAGTTTGCAACTACTTAATGCATTTTTATTATAAACCCACGTTTAAGTTATTTGATAAATATATTAAAATTGCGTAATCAAAAAATCGACCAGAGGCGTATTGTTTAGGGGAAATGAGAGATTAGCGAAAAAAAAAATTAAAAATTGAGATACCTAACTCAAATTTCATATTTGGACTATGTTTTTAATTTGCAAAAAACATTTCCTTATAAAATTTTGCTGTATTTTTAATAATTAAGGTACTTTACTCTTAAGGCAATTTCGAAAAAATGGCATTTGCTCCCTTAGTCTTAGCCGCAGGTGAAATATGAAATATGCATTTATAGTTTTAAGGCATGCACCAACTTTTATCAAGAATAAAATTTTCTGAGAAATGGGTAATAAATAACTTTCCCATATGTTGCATACTTTTTGGACATACTGTATAATAATAACTCCCTCAGTGTCATTTCTCGTATAAATAAGTAAACATTTTCATTATTTTTGTTCAACCAAACTATTTCTGGACCCATAATTTATATCGTTTGGTTAAACAAGGCCTCCATGTTTAATTAAGAGATTATTTAGAAATACGTTAAGTTTGAAATATTTTTTTGTTTTCCTAAAACTGTAAAAATTGATGCAATAATAAATTAGTTTTCATCATCAAAATGTCTTAGATCTTCTTTGTGAGATTTGTAACAAGACGTATACTACAAAGCAGTGGAGAGATAATCATAGGAAAACCCGTGAATACAATACGGTTCTTGCATTATAAATTAAATAAGCAGCTCGTGTGTTTTCAGCTTTGTACTTAGTACCACTTGTACAAAAAGATATTTTTTTAATAAATTACTTTGTCTTAAAATCATTATAGTATTTGAACTCTAGCCACGAGCATTTTATAATCTCTTATATTAACAGTTCAACTTTTTATAGTCATCATTAAAGAAGAATAAGAAATTTACGTCTGTATCGTTTGCTCTCAATGATTTCTTACTCCAGAAACGCTGTCTAACCATTGGGAAAATTTAGCCATTCATACAATGTGTTTTTGCAAAACATGTAAACAATTTTTTGGATCAGACTTTCAGTGCTGCGATCCGATAGCTAGAAAAAATTTTCACTGCTTTCTTGGTAAAACAGGCCTCGAATCTTGTAATATGTTTTCATAAAAATTTGGATATAATAAAAGAAGTTATCGATAAAGAAGTTGACTGCGGCAGTAAACAGACCGATCTCGAATCTTTGCAGAGTATGTTAGACATAAAAAATGATACCGGCTACACTGAACCTGAAAACATGCAGAACAGGAAATGATCCGAAACAAGCAGCTAATATAAAATAAGAAGAGACTATGCCAGAGCAAGAAAAAAGTATTTGGATGAAATCAAGAAGATTTAAGACGAATCATACATCATACGCTTTCACTAAGTGGGCAGAAAATAACCCAAATGATAGTACTAGAATTAATTTTCCCGGCGGATTTCCCGAGGAAAATGATTTATGTATTTTTTGCACAGCAGAACTCCATTCATTTCCACAAATAATATGAAAATAAGCATAGATCAGTGGCTTTGTCTACACTATTGTAGCAAAAAATAGGGCTAGGAGCCCCTAACAATATTACAGAAACAAATATACTTTGCTACATCTGTGGACCATTTGTAAAAAGTGAGAAAACCAGAGCTATATAGCAAACAGCCATGTAAGAAAAAAGAGATACAGCAGTGGTATGCGAAATTTGTGGTGGATGGTCGATCAAATATGGAGTTGGAAGTAGCCCCTTAAAAGGTTCAAACAGAGATTGGAAAGCGTCAATCTTCTACTTGTGGCAAACGATACAAAACTCCTGCTGGTCTAAGAGATCACATGATATCTCATCTGGATAAAAAAACCTTTTAAGTGTGAGATTTGTAGCGAGTACTTTACTACCAAACAGTGGAGGAATATTCAGATAAAAACACATAAATAACATATGTATAAAGTAGTTTCTGCCTTTACCCTAAACTTTTTTTTAATTTATATTTAAGAGATTGGGGAAGAGGAATATTTGTTAAAAGAAATAAACTGACTACACTTATTGTGAGAAAGCATCAGGTTCGCCTTGTCTAAACCTATACAGTCGACAGGGGGAAGTCCCTTGTAGAGCAAAATTTGGAGGTTTTTTTTTACCTCATCGCTAGAAGGATTTAAACCCATGTTTGACAAAACTAAATTGGTTGCTTAAAGGCCTTCTGTACTTGGAACCTTTAGTTTTTGAGACATTGGCATTTCAAATTGACATGCTGAGGCTTTACATCTTAAGAAAAAACTGTTCTCACATTCGTATGTTAATTTGAACGGTCTTTGTTTAAGTTTGAATTAAATAAATTGTCTTATGAGTAAAAATGAAAATAAATAATGTTATCTATTGTTTTTAGGTTAAGGATCAAACTTGAAACAGAAATTTATACATGTTGCATTTGCTCTCAATGGTTTATTAGTTCAGAAGCATTGTCTAGTCATTTGAAAAATTTAATCATTAAAACGGTGTGTACTTGTGAAACTTGTGGTCAACTGTTTGGACCAGACTTTCAATGCAACGAAGCCATAAATAAGAGAACCGTTCATTGCTTTCATTGTAAAACCCGTCCCGAATTTTGCGACATGAAAAGTCATGATATTAACAATTCAAAGCTAATAAAAGAAGAAATTAAAGACATCGACATCAAAAAATATAAAAAAATGCTTCGCAAAAGAAAGAGTCAGGCGAGCATATACTCTAAAATCAGAAGTGAATATGCCAAAGCAAGAAAAAAATACTTTGAACAAGTAAAAAAAATTAAGAAGAAAGGATCTTATGACATAGGTAAAGTGGAGGGAAATAATGCGAATGATAGCGATATGGATTATGACATGACTACGTTTTGTGAAGTTGAATTAACTGATAGATCCGACGACGAGACGGATCTGTGTATGTTTTGCTCAAAAGAAGTTCCTCTATCCGACTTGTCCAAACATGAAAATAAGCATAGGTCAAAGAAGGCTCTACGTATGCTATCACAAAAAAGGTCAGCTCCAGAAGCATCTGAATCTATCGAAGAAGAAAATTCTCTTTGCTTTATCTGTGGCGAACTTGTTAAAAGAGAAAAGTTCAAATTTCACAAACAACTTCACAAGCAAATGATCTGCGAAATATGCGGCTTCACAAGTAATAATATCAGGGAGCATATGGTGTCTCACAGCGATCAAAGAAAATATAGTTGTGATGTATGTGGATTGTCATTTAAGACGAGCCGTACTCGACGAGTTCACAAATTGGTCCATACAGATATTGGCAAGCATGAATGTTCTACGTGTGGAAAGAGATTCAAAACTCCTTACAATCTAAGAGTTCATATGAGATCGCATATGGACAAAAAACCTTTTGAGTGTGAAATTTGTAGTAAATCGTTCACAACCAAACAGTGGAGAGACAATCATACCAAAACCCACAAATAATAACATGTATTGCACGTCCCGCGTTAAAAGATTATGTACATATATATGTTATTGTATACAGGGTGTCCGGGAAAATGTGGGAAATCTCCCGGATATGAAAAAAACACGTGAAAAGAATACTACAAGTTCATATAAACTTCTTTCGTATCGGCCTCCTCTTCGGAGATATGGGCTCCCAACGAGCTCCCATGGAATTTTTGACACATAATTATTAAACCAACAGGTATATTTCAATTTTTTTTTCATATGATCTATATTCAGGTAAGACCCTTCGAATTACTACCCCAGAAAGTGTTGCGAATTACTCACAGCTGCAGGGACGGACTAGCTGTGACACTAATGTGCCCATTTTTTTACGCCCTGTATGATAAAAACTTTGGACAATGTTTTTTACATGCCTTTAACTATTGACTAAAAATTAAGTACTCTTCATTCATGTCGCTAATCCTAACCGTTTTCGGAAAATCGTCATTTTATTGCGATCATGTATTAATGTTAAGCAGTTAAAAGTGAACATTTATAATTTATAGAAACAAAGATGTATTTTTTATTGAAATACGCTAAATATACATGATGTAAATATGTTAAAAATTACGTTTTTCCGAAAACGGTTAGGATTAGCGACATGAATGAAGAGTACCTACTTAATTTTTAGTCAATAGTTAAACGTATGTAAAAAACGTTATCCAATTTTTTTATCATACAGGGCGTAAAAAAATAGGCACATTAGTGTCACAGCTAGTCCGTCCCTGCAGCTGTGAGTAATTCGCAACACTTTCTGGGGTAGTAATTCGAAGGGTCTTACCTGGTATAGATCATATGAAAAAAAAATTGAAATATAGTTGTTGGTTTATTAATATCTCCGAAGAGGAGGCTGATACGAAAGAAGTTTATACAGGGTGTTCATTTGAAAACTTCCCACCTCGATTTTCCTGCTTTAAAATGAAATTGTGGAAAATCGCTCGGACCCGTCGATTTTTATTTCGAGGGGGACATCTTTTGCGTATATTGTCAATCTTGTTACTTCAAGCCCCTAGGAGGGAGGGGGGGGGGGGGGGGGGGGGGTAAGATCTAAATCTTAAATTACATCCGGTTTAACCGAAAGTTCACACTATTGGAAAGATAATAAAAATCGAAGATTGGGGCATGTAAGCCGTTTTGCTCTAAGACGTTCAGTTAGAAAGCTAGACGCTGTCAAAGTTCAAAAATGTCCTTTTTCAAGAGTGAATATCTCGGAAATTGTTAAGTATAGACTAATAATGCTTTTATTAAAAAATGTTCAGAATTTTATGCAGAATCCAAAAAAATTATATTAAATCCATTTAAGATTTAGATCTTACCCCCCCCCCCCCCTCCCTCCTAGGGGCTTGAAGTAACAAGATTGACAATATAAGCAAAAGATGTCCCCCTGGAAATAAAAATCGACGGGTCCTAGCGATTTTCCACATTTTCATTTTAAAGCAGGAAAATCGAGGTGGGAAGTTTTCAGTATATGAACTTGTACTGTTTTTTTCATATCCAGGAGATTTCCCACATTTTCCCGGACACCCTGTATATATGTTTATTGTAAAATTGTTAATTTTTTGTCACTATGTTAATAAAAATAAGTTTAATATAGATACATGTATTGTTCTGTAGAACTGTCTGAGGACTGTAAAATATACAATCACTGGTGTATGTGGAGAATTGGCGGACTATGTAAAGTATCAATGGTCTGTGTAAAGATTTTGGGTAGAGAATAATTCTATATAAATTATATTCATACATGTTTTCAGTTAATTTAAAAAAAAAGTTATAAATGGATGTGTTACAATTTTTTAGATCGAACGTCAAACTCGAAGAAGAAATTTTTACGTGTACTGTTTGCTGCCAATGGTTTGTCACCAAAAAAGCGTTATCCAATCATTTAAAAAGTTTGATCATCAAAACGATGTGTTCCTGCCAAAAATGTGGTAAACTCTTTGGACCAGACTATCACTGTAAAGATCCAGTAAGCAAGAAAACATTTCACTGTTTTATTTGTAAAACTCGTCTTAAATCTTCCGAGTTTAAAAAACATTTATGCTTTCACGGAGGTGTAGACCTATTCGACACAAAACTCGATTTGCAAGACGTTGATATCGATAAAAGTAAACACGCGCGAAAGAAGAATTGGTACGAAACAAGCCTATATTCTAAAATCAGAAGCGAATATGCCAAAGCCAGAGAAAAATATTTCGAGAGAGTCAATAAAATTAAGGAAGGATCGTACGTTGTCAATGAGTGGGTGGAAGATAACGCATTAAGTGATAGCAACACCGACTGTGGTATGAACACATTTTTGGAAGTCGAAATAGCTGACAGATCTGACGACGACACTGACCTGTGCATTTTTTGCTCAAAAGAGGTCCCTCTATCTGACTTAGCCAAGCATGAAAATCAGCATAGATCAGAGAAGACTTTTAAAACACTACCGCAAAAAACCAAAAGTGTAGTCGACACTGAATTAACGCCAGAAAAGAAATCCCTTTGCTTCATTTGTGGCGATTTGGTGAAAAGCAAAAACTTTAGAAGTCACAAACAATATCACAACCGGGTAGTAGAGACGGTCGTATGCGAGATATGTGGATTCGGTAGTAAAAATATCAAACAGCATATGGCAACGCACAGTGATCAAAGAAAATATAGTTGCGAAATATGTGGATTGTCCTTTAAAACCAATCATACCTTGAAAGTTCACAGTCTGGTTCATACGAATGTGGGAAAATATAAATGTAATACGTGTGAAAAACGGTTTAAAACTCATTACAATTTAAAGGTTCATATGAGGTCGCATATGGACAAGAAACCCTTTGAATGTGACGTTTGTGAAAAGTCGTTTACTACCAAGCAGTGGAGGGATAATCATATGAAAACACATAAAATCTAATAACGGCGTTCGGTTTAACTAAAATCGACCGAATTGCCACTTGCCAGATAGATAAAGTATGTTCAATGACCGCTGACCGTTACGTCATATTCTCCATATTTGCGGTACGTCGTAAATTAATTCAGTCAGTTTGACGTACCGGTGGTAAACGTTATGGTTTTCTTAGGCTTGATCTACATAAAGACGGATTCATGTGAACAAGTAAAATTTACTTGAAAATAAATAAAACTCATTTATAAAATATAAAATTGAGTCATAGGTATATATTTTTGTCTAGTGCATCAGTCTATAAATTTTGTTTTAAATATTTTCTTCTGATTTATAAAATCAAAATATATAATAAAAAATGACTACACAACAAAATACATTTTTTAATAATAAAATAAATCATCTCCGCAAGGATCTTCATCATCAGATGCGTTCAAGTTAATAGTATATAAGAGGAAGAGTATCTGAAGCATCGATAAATCCTTCCCGTTCCCACACATCATTTATAATTTTATTAGTGTGTGTTACATGATTTTTCCATTTTTCCACTGTTACATTTTCTATGACTTTCAGTCCACAGACCCAAAACTACGTCATTTGTTACAGGACGCATAGAACTTATTTTTGCATCATAATAGAGGCTTACATTCCGACCAAACCATTTCAATAGCATTAAAGTGGCAATGATATAAAGGAAGTATTAAAACTCGATGTCCATGTTGCAATGCTAGTTCGTCCAACCTATTAAAATAAATAAAAAATAATTAAAAAATAAAATAAATAGCGCTTTCCAGATTACTTGTACCGTTTGGGTGGGATATGCTGCTTCACTATTATCCATGAACCAGTGGATATTTCAACACCATCAATATTTTTAGGGTTTAGTTGTATTGAGCGAATGGTAGCGTGTTTACCTGCTCTATATATTCCATAAATACGGTCTCTCGTGGTGTTCATGAATTTTGAGAAGTTGTCGACCACGAGATGACAAGACAAAATAGCTACATTATTGCAATTCTTAAAATCTACATCCTTCTCTATATCTCCTTTGCTTTAATTCATTGGATTGTTAAACATGAAACTACCAAAGCATCAGAAACTCTCTAAAACAGATAGGTATTTATAAAAACATTGCCATATATTTTTTATGTTTATTATTTATGTTTTCACAATTCCTGCTTTATTATATACTAGCGTGTACCCGGCCTGCGTTGCAGCCCGTCATTATACGACGTGAGATAATAAGGCGAACAAACTCAACCGTTTGCCGGCCCGTCCACAATTCACATCTATGCACCGGTTAGGTTGGGTCGTTCGTTCTCCCTACTCTAATTTATCAGTGTTTATCAGTGTTTCTATATAATATTATGCATGTATTATACATAAAAACCTTCCCCTTGAATCACTCTATCTATTAAAAAAAACCGCTTCAAAATCCGTTGCGTAGTTTTAAAGATTTACGCACATAAGGGGACATGAACAGGCTAGCGACTTTGTTTTATGCTATGTTAAGATTATTATATATATGTACTTACCTCGTAAACTGCGTTAAAGAATAAAAGAGTCTTTCCGGCATCACTTTCTCTTTGAAAATAATCAATTTTTTTTTAAACTGATGCTTGTTCGTTTTCACATTTTTAAAATAATGTTGATTAAAAATGTCACTGTCAAAAATTACAATGAACCTTTTTTGACTGGTAAAATTATACGACATTCATCATTGACGCAAATCTACTATCTCACCTAGTTCACGAATGTTAGAAAAATCAGCACTAGTCGTGACGTAACGGTCAGCGGTCATTGAACAGACTTTATGTTATTGTTAATGTAATAATATATCATTTTTAAAGGGTAATAGTAGTGTAAATTGAGTATTTATATTATTAATCATGTTAATAAATGTAATATGCAAGAGGAAGCGACTGGTTTTATGGAACAGTTTTTGATTTTAAATTCTTTAAACGTAAACTATATAATAAAGAAGATTAAACGAAAGCGGTGGTTTGTCATATTCTTTAGACTATTTATTTGTGGACCAGTATAAAACAATCGGATAAAATGGAATTTTTATATTCATCAGAATGTATGGTTTGTTTGAAGGTAGTAGACAATGAAGTATAAAGTAATATCGAAAAGATTACCTGGTGGAAATTCCATTGTATTTATTTTGCTACTAAACACAACGTTTCGATTAGTTAGTATCTCTAACCGTTTCACGTAAAAGATAGGTTCTATGCCCAAGATGACGGTCTTCCAATGGGTTCATCCCTCTCTCCGGTGGTGGCTAACCTGTACATGGAATGTCTTGAGTCACTCGCTATGCACTGCCAAGATTAAACCTAAACTTTGGCTTAGATATGTGGATGATACCTTTTTATCTGGACAGACAGCAACGAAGAGCTGATACGGTTTTTGGAACATATTAATAGTATAAGACAATCCATTTAATTTACTATGGAAACAGAAAAACATTCCACTCTACCTTTTCTCGATATTCTCGTCAGCCTTCAAATCCGGAAATACGCTTAGAAGCTATCTTACGAAAGTAAAACCCCCCGTAATGAAAACAAAAAAAAAATGTATCTATCAAATCACTTGCGAGTCTGGTGAATCGTACATTGGAGAAACAAAAAGACATTTTGCCGTACAAGTCAAAAGAACATCTGAAACATACTCAAAGAAGTGAAACTTCGAGATCAGGTATAGCGGAACATGTATGGACCAACCAACATAATATACACTATACAGTGGTCAGAAGCCAAGGTTTTGGACACGGAACAGCACTGGAGAAAACGAAAATTCGAAGAAGCAGCTTTCACGAATCAAAATACCCATGTATTTAGTAAACCAATACCCAATATCTGGAAGCCTCTTCTTGTCCAAAACCAACAGCTTAAACTTCACACTCCAATAAGCATGTAGGCGGAGTCATCAAGCTTCATTGCACATGGATGGTATTTAGGACAGTAGCCTTAGAATTATAAGTTAGTTTACTCTTGAAAACGGTTAGAGATACTAACTAACAGAAACGTTTTGTTAAGTAACAAAATAAAGACAATGGAAGTCCGACAAGGTAATTTTTTAGATATTATGGTTTATTATACACGAGTCAAAATACTATGCTTTATCTACCATCCATTTATATAGAGCTACTAATTTTAAATTCTAAGAAACATATCACGGTATTTCGAATTACCCGAATGTTTCTTAAATTCGTATTACCCGCCGCACCTCTAGTATATTTATGTACTGTAAATTTTTGTTGAATGTCATGTTTTAATAGAAAAATCCTTTAAATTTTAATTATTTGTTTATTTATTTTGTTAATGGCATTTGTGAATAAAATAACTACAACTCTTACAAAGAATTTTTAACAAAAACAAGCGAACTTGTGACGTTTGATGCAACATACAGTATAATTTTGTTTGTAATTATCGTACAACAAGTGGTTAATTGGACCAACCATGAATTTAGCTTTTGATTTGCAATTTTGTTAACTTTTCCGTTAATTACTTAACAAAAACTCACAATATAATCGAAAAAAACTTTAAGGTTTGACCTACAGAACGAAGAACACATTTGTCCAACTTGCCATCAACTATTCACCTCACCCGAAGAACTTGACGAGCATCTAGAAACCCTGGAAATACAAACTGCGATCTACTGCACCATTTGCAAAACATTTGTTGGATCGAATCCCGACTGTAATCACGAAGACACCGAAAGAAAAATCGTCTGTTCCCTGTGCAAATCGCACCTCGAATACGCTAAACTAAAAGAACATTTTTGTTTCCACGATTTTTGTCACACCTGTTTCCAGAGATTTCCATCGTTGGAGAAACTCTATGGACACGTGAAGGTAAGAACGATGTGTATGTGCAAAATCTGCAGGCAATTCCTTGGTTCGGACATGGAATGCGACGATCCCCACACAGCGAAAACCTTTTATTGTGACTTCTGCGGCATAAAGCTGACTAGCTACCATAAAATACAAGACCATTTATGTTTCCACGGAAAAAGATTTAGAACCATAAAAGGTCAAAAAAAAGATGGCGATGTGGAACCAAAGAAAGAAACAGTACCAGCACCTAAGAAAAAAAGAGGGCGGCAAATAAAAACCCTCAATGGTATTTACAATAAAGTCAAACGGAAATACTTTCAAGCCAAGATGAGGTACCTCAATGAAGTAAGACGAATAAGAGATGGCTACTATAATACACGTTCCTATATGGACTTGAGTGACAGTAACGATAGTGAAACCGAAAACGAAAACATCCTGTTAGATGATAGCTTACCCCAAGAGGAAGAGACAGCCATGTGTGTTTTCTGTTGCGAAGAAATTTCTTTAGCAGTTCTAGAAAAGCATGAATCATACTGCAGAAAGCGTTACGTGCCGCCAAGTACGCCGAGTATACCAAACAATCTAAGCACAACGGACTTATCGCAAGACAAAAAGGTTCTTTGCTACTTTTGTGGAAAGTTCTATCGACCCGATGAATTTAAACACCATAAGATAACGCACAAGGAAATTGCGTCTGTGTTATGTGAAATTTGCGGAGTTTCCACTAAAAGCATTAGAAATCATATGACCACCCACAACGATAAAAAAAATTTTAGCTGTGAAGTATGCGGAATGCTGTTCAGAAACGCTCATAGATTAAGTGTTCACAAACTGGTCCATACCGAAGTTAGAAAGTTTAAATGCACTACTTGCGAGAAAAGATTTAAAACGCCTTTTAATCTTAGGGTTCACATGAGAAGTCATATGGATAAAAAGCCTTTTGAATGCGGACTTTGTAATAAGTCGTTCACCACTAAGCAGTGGAGAGATAATCATTTAGGAACTCATAAATAGATTTAACATTTCTACGAATAAAACTAGTAAAGCGACATCATAAAAGTGCATGTTACACTTCCCAAGAGCTTAAACCGACTAAAAATATTGCAATATCTCGTCAGACGTCAGCCCTTCAGTTTACAAACAAGCTTCATCTTCAAATAACTTGCTATATTTTAATCAAATATTGTTGACATGATATATACAGGGTGTTAGTGAATAAGTGCGACAAACTTCAGGGGGTGCTTCTTTAAGTGATTTTAAGAAAAATAGTTCATATAAACATGGGTCCGAAAATGCATAGTTTTTACGATACAGGGTGTCAAACTTTTAAAAAAAATCGGATGTTCGTAAATATCTCGATATTCTTTTATTCGATTTTGTTGAAATTTGGTAATTCTATTTGTAATAACAAGACAATAATTTAGCCTCAATTAGATTAAAATTTTTAAGTCCAGTGGCGTTCCGGAAGACAGTCCAACTAATATTTTTGACAAAAAAAATGCGCGCCACTGGCTTTTTTAAAAATTATGTATTTTTTTCGAATTAAGCAACTACAAATACAAATATGTTATTTTTTGAGTTTTTTCATATCTTGCTTTGTTTTTGAGAAAAAAAATAGAAACCACTTTATTGCATGTCCCCGGGACAATAAGAGTAAAAAATTTAAACTACTTACTATGCTATTAAGCAATTAATTACACGAAAGTCCTCTTTTGAATTTTAATATTTTAAAATTTATGCGAAAAATTCGAAAGAGGACTTTTGTGTAATTTTAATTGGTTAATAGCATAGTAAGTGGTTTAAATTTTTACTGTTATTGTCCCGGGGACATACAATAAAGTGGTTTTTATTTTTTTTTCTCAAATACAAAGCAAGATATGAAAAAAACTCAAAAAATAAAATATTTGTATTTGTAGTTGCTTAATTCGAAAAAAATACATAATTTTTAAAAAAGCCAGTGGCGCGCATTTTTTTTGTCAAAAATATTAGTTGGACTGTCTTCCGGGACGCCACTGGACTTAAAAATTTTAATCTAATTGAGGCTAAATTATCGTCTTGTTATTACAAATAGAATTACCAAATTTCAACAGAATTGAGTACAAGAGTATCGAGATATTTACGAACATCCGATTTTTTTTTTTAAGTTTGACACCCTGTATCGTAAAAACTATGCATTTTCGGACCCATGTTTATATGAACTTTTCTTCTTAAAATCACTTAAAGAAGCACCCCCTGAAGTTTGTCGCACTTATTCACTAACACCCGTATACAGTGTGGCCAGTAAAGTCCGCATCATATGGGATTTTCTTTTTATTAATAGCTTTATTCGAAATTTGACTTTGGCATGAAGTTCTGCTTCGATCGAGATGAAAATTAAGCAAAAAATAGTAGTCACGTGATTCGCATTATCTGTCAAATTTTAATTTTTTCCAAAAAATAATTCAAAAGTGGGGTTCTTTCTAAAAATATCGAAAAAAGTTATTAGAAAAAGTTTTTTTAAATGCAGTTTCTAGCCCACATGCAAAATTTCAGCTGCATAAGATAATTTTGATTTTTTTCCCATCACTAAAATTTATTTTCCACCTAATGAATACTTTACTGATGACACTGTGTTCTTTATTGTCTTAATATTGAGGTGTATTACTTTCAGACACAAACTACGTTTTCAAAAATAGTTATTTTATGAAGTTACCTTATACAGGGTCAAAAGCAAATAAACTTTGCATCACATGCGACCAAATTTTAATAGCCCAATTTTGATTTTGTAGCAAAACACACATTTAATATGGCGCTACTTTAAAGAAAATGTATCTGAAATAAAGCATTGTCAAAACTAAGAAGTTTTATGTAGGTTGCCTTGAGTCTTATTTGGCAAAAGTGGTGCAATTTACAAAATATTGGTAAAAAATCAAAATTATCTTATGCAGCTAAAATTTTGCGTGTGGGCTAAAAACTGCATTAAAAAAACTCTTTCTAATAACTTTTTACGATACTTTTAGAAATAACCCCACTTTTGAATTATTTTTTGGAAAAAAATTAAAATTTGACAGATAATGCGAATCACGTGACTACTATTTTTTTTGCTTAATTTTCATCCCGATCGAAGCAGAACTTGATGCCAAAGTCAAATTTTGAATAAAGTTATTAATAAAAAAAATCCCATATGATGCGGACTTTACTGGTCACACTGTATGTTACTTTCGATCAATTCGTACCGCCGCTGGCATGTGTTGGTGAACGCTGTCCGTACAGCACCTCTCGGCCACTATCTGGGTTGACTGCGGACACATAAACAAGGATTTATTGGAACTGACATGGGCTCCTAATCTTCGTAGAAATATTTAATCTGAGGTCGGAACCTCGTGACCAAGATAACAATTCTTATTATTATTCATATATCTGTAAGGTGCTGGTGGTGTTATAAGTGAAAAAACCAACGAAGATAAAGCAAAGACAGACCACACATCTCTTTTGTAAACGTACTTTTTCGTATGACACTAGCCGTTTAGTTTGTACTTTTACTTTGTAACAAAAATGTTAAATGTATGATCCATAACTTATTAAAACTGTTATAAAATTATGATTCTTTCTTTCTTGAATAACTTTAACGTTCCCTGGCGACGATCCCCCCCCCCCCCTCCTCCTCCTCCCTTGGAGAGAGGTTTAATAAAGATATAATTTAATTGCATATTCATTTGAATATTTTTAGAGTTTTTGTGAAGTTAGAAACTGAAACATATCGCTTTGAACCCGATATTATAATAAATGAAGAAAGAATCCATAGACTCCGCAAATCTCATAAACAGAGGTCATCAATGATCTCTAAATATCGTTGTGATGATACTGATGACAATCTAATCTCTGTTAAAGACAACGTAGTGGGGACCTATGCGAATTGCAGGAAAAGGAAACCTACGAAAAAAGGAAAGAAATTGTTCGGTCACTGCATTAGATTAAACCCAGTAACGATTTACAGCAAAATAAAATATAAATTTATGAAGGCAAAATCGCAATACATTGGGAAAGTAAAAAGAATTAAGGAAGGATATTACGAAAAGCACAGATGGGATGATAGTGGCGATACCAGTGATGGATTATATGATTTTCAAGAATCCGAAGAGCTATTTTCCAAAATTAGTGATGAGGAATCGACGCTATGTTGCTATTGCTTTCAAGAAATCCCGTCGCTATTACTGACAGTACACGAAAGCACTTGCTATAATAATCAAGATGACAATTTACCAAAAAAACCTGACAAAGAAGATATGGCTTTATGTTTCATTTGTGGGGAAGCAATTGACCCAAAACAATTCAGTAATCACAGGAAAAATCATAGAAGACGTAAGGATAAAACTATCATATGTGAAATTTGTGGTTTAGCGAGTACCCACATCAGACAACACATGTTGAAGCACAGCGACGAAAGAAACCATAGTTGTCACGAGTGCGGAAAGTCCTTCAAAAGACAGAAGACGTTGAAGGTCCACAGTTTAGTCCATACGAATGTGGGAAAATATAAATGTCATACTTGTGGGAAGGATTTTAAGGTTCCCTATAACTTGAAGGTGCACATGAGGATTCATATGGATAAAAAGCCATTTGAATGTCAGTTGTGTGATAAGACTTTTTTTTTCAATCGACCGGAAAGCAAGCACTTTCTAGACAATTTTTTGATCGGAAAATATCACTTTGCTGGTCTAGACCGGAAAGTAATGAAAAATTGACCGGTAAAGTACTTTACCGGTCAATTTTTGTTGCGTTCCGCTCCCAATTTAAAAAAATTAACCAAACTCATTTATATAGGCTTTGACATGTTTATGTTTTCTTGCTTCCATAGTAACGAACTGTCAGGTACGATATTGACTTTGATAAATAAACTTTTGTGGCTTTATAAAATTGTGTGGAAGACTTTAGATATGGAACTTAATTTGGATTGGGAAGAAAATGACGTTCCAGTTGAAATAACAGAGGCAGCTGCTAGAGCTACAGACGATTTGTTGCCGCATAAGTCCAGAGTGCGGTATGAAAAAACGTTTAGCGTCTTTAAAAATTGGTGTAGAGAAAAAAATGTCAGAAATGTTTCTGAGGATGTTTTGTTAGCTTATTTTGCTGAAAAATCCGAAAAATTAAAATCATCTACACTGTGGAGCTTGTACTCAATGATCAAATCTATGTTAAATTTAAAAGAAAACATTGATATAAGCAAATATTATAAACTGATAGCATTCATAAAGAGAAAATCTGTTGGATACATTCCCCAAAAATCGAACGTACTTACCAGAGAAGACATTGACAAATTTTTGCTGGAAGCCCCTGATAATGATTATCTTTTAATCAAAGTAAGTACTTAAATACATAATACGAGTTTTCTTAAAGTTCTTCTTTTCTTATATTGTGTTTAAAAAAAATATATTTAAACTATTTCTTATTTTTTTTAGCTTTTACTAATAATGGGTTCGGCTGGAGCGTGTCGCCGTGAAGAATTGACCAATATGACAATTGACGATGTTAAAGATAACGAATCGATGTTGGCGGTAAAAATTCCAAATACAAAAACATACCAACCCAGGTCATTTATAGTTGTTGGGGAACGAAACCTAAATATATATAGAAAATATATTTCTTTACGTCCGCCTAGTGTTCCACATCGCAGGCTATTTCTTTTCTATAATAAAGGAAAATGCACTATTCAACCAGTAGGTTTGCATTCAGTAGGAAAAGCGCCATCAAAAATAGCATCCTATTTGGGATTACCAAACCCAGAGCAATTTACAGGGCACTGTTTTCGACGTAGTTCGGCGACACTGTTAGTTGAAGGTGGAGGCGATATCCTTAATTTAAAACGACATGGCGGCTGGAAATCATCCCAAGTTGCCGAAGGCTACATTGAACAGTCTCTACAAAATAAGATTGATATAGCCAGTAGAATTCAGGAAGCCGGAGGATCAAAAGTGGATATAACTTCACAAACATCCTATAAAGATGAATCAAAAAATTTCCCGTCATGTCTACAATTTAATACACCACAAAATTGTACTTTCAATATAACAATTAACAAATAGATATTAATAGATAAAATAGAATTAAGAACATTTGTACCAAATTGTATTTATTATTAAACATAATTTTCCCAACTATTAGAGTTTTCTGCTAAAACTATACCCATATAGTAAGCTATTATTAACGTTTTCTCGCACGCCACTGGTGTCTTGTGTCGATTGTAAAAAAAATATTGTACGTCACTCAACCGAAAAGTACGTTAACAGGACTCGCAGGCTCCCAGGACTCGCCTGGCGGCTCGCCCTGGAAATTGCCTGCTTCGTCCTGTAAAATAGTACTTTCCGGTCTTGTAACGTAATATACTATTACCACGAAGCAGTGGAGGGATAATCATTTGAAGACTCACAAATAACGAAAATGTACGAATGGTGAACGACTTCTTTACTAACACAATACAATTAATTTTATTTCATTTGGCAGAATAATTTTTGGCATAAACGAAAACAAGTTTGTGGTTAAAAATATTTAAAAAATAAATTATTTTGTTATTGTTCCTTATTTAATTCTTATGCTCTTTTAATTATTGTAAAACATGGTGAACTAGGGTGAATCCTGAGACCCTAAAGCATTGTTTTGTTTCGATAATCCCTTAAGTTCCTAACAGCGGTTCCACCCATTCTTAATCGAAATTATCCTTTAATCCTGCTTCAAATACTTGTTTGGTATGTTATCTTTTAGATACGTACAGCCATTGAATATCAAACTATAAGAAGGCCATATGAGCCGATTTCCTAAATCTGCTACGTCAAATTCATAGATGGCACAATGAGTTCACCAACAAGAAAGCGACTAACCTTTTCACTGCTAAATTAAAACATTGTTGCCGCCTGTCTGTTTGACTTGCTGCATGAGTTTTTTAAATTTATTTTTATAGCTTATCGTAAAACTTAATTTCACATAAGTAGGTACCTATACCTATCCACGTCTAGACCTAAAAATGTACCTATTTTTAATTGCTTTGTAGCATATAATATTTTCAACCTTTTGACGTCCCAACGTTAATTACATGAAAACATATTGACCGCAATGTATTCTATTTCTAACAGAACTAAATGACGACTCTCACTATTCAATACCTACCTAGGCTACCACGTATATGTTGGGTAAAATATGAATAATGTGCGGTTTGTATAACTTGGTTTTTATTTGCAATTATTACTACTTTTCAAAATGGTTAAAATAAGTAGGTTTTACTTTCTTACTTAAGAAACATTCAGTTTGTTTGTATTAGTGTATTACGTATTTTGCTATTTTTCGATGAAATAAAACCTATTTTAGTTATACTTGCTGTCGCTTTTTATCTACTTTTATTTGTTTAACATTTAACACCTAATGCAACGGTAAAATCATTATGAAAGCAGGTCCAATTACCCCGGAGTAATCAACGTACATATTATTATCAAAAACATACATTCGGCTGGAATTGAGAACCTCCTATTTTATTTTCTGTTAAAAATTTTTGAATTCTTAAAAATTCCAATAAAATACGATATGCGGCAACACCACGACATCACATCAGTGAATTTGAGACATCTGTTGCCGAGGCGCTGCATTATAACGACAGACAGGCGACAGATTTAAGGTTAGAGTTACGATCAGCTCCACAATGGCTGCCAAACCAGCTCCAATACGTCAAAAAATGGGTTGTCAACTTTTCTCGGACATCCGTCATTCTTATATAGTTTGATATTCAATGGTACAGCTTATCGTGTGCGCAAACCAAAGTTAAGTTTTATAGGTGAAAAAATACGTTCGAGCGCACGGCTCACCGGTCAGATGCCTTCCCTCTAAGCAGCATTGGGCATGCGCACAAACCTCTTGTTATCGGCCTGTCCAGCTAAAAATATAGATCTGCCATTTTACTTTGGCGTTCAATCCCTTTAAAATCGGATACCTTATGTCGGTGGCCTCTGGAATAGGGTTGCCAGGTGTCCTGGATTTGAGGCTTAAATTTAGCGTCCTTCGAAGACCTTTGGAAGGACGCCTAATGTCCTGGATTTCTTTTTTTCTTTAAAAAGCCCCTTTGACTTTGATTCAATGGTGGAAATCCTAACTAACTTATCCATAGACATAAATATTGATAATTTGTATGAAGAATATTGTATATTAAAACCTACCCTTGACAAAGCTTGCGCTTTACATGAGGAATCCATTATCCAGAAATGGAACAACATCTTTTTAGCTAACCCCGAAATTAATTATTTTTTAAAAATAATACAGTTTGTGTTTTCAATATACCTACGGGTCAAACGCCGAAAGAATTTTTTCTTTATGCAATGCAGCCTGGAGCTACAGCCGAAATAAACTTTTGGTTGACCACGTAAAAGCAAAGCTACAGATAAAAACAAATTTTAATTTAACCTGTTAAGAATTTTATAATATGGAAGTTAGAAACAAAAAGCTCTTGGAAGCCGCCCGTTCTAATAAAAAATATTCTGTATAATAATACATTTTTTTAAAGCATTTTTAAGTTGTTATTTTCTTAGAAAAAACTTAGCTTTTGTTCATTTTTTACATAAAATAAATTCTGTTTTAGTTTTAAAAAAATGTCCTTTTTTATTTGTGTCAGTCCTTCCTTTTTTAAACTTGTGTCCTGCGGTTTGTAGATTTAAACATGGCAACCCTACTCTACGACAAGACAGAGGACTTAGACACGTCTAATGAAATAAAGTTTTCTAGTCATCCACAATGTCTAATGCGTCATGAATAATAAAATAAGTCTTCTATTTCAAGAAACCATGAAATTTTTTTTCCGAATTTACTAAAATGACGTCATTGTTAATAAGTAAATATTCGGACCTTAAAAAACTCCTCTGCTTAACCGAACCAATGCAATATATTTTCACTTATCTCTAACAACACAGGAAAAACCCGTTTGTGAATGGATTACCCACAGTGATCTTGGTTATAATCATTAAAAGCTAAAAGCTATCATTAGGTTACGTTGTCATTTCTTTGATATCCAACTACGAGGACAAGCGGAAAAGTATTTAAATCTTACACAAAGAGTGATTTAGCCATTTCGGTTTTCGCTTAATATTTCGTTGTTAGTAGTTAGTAAGTTGTATGCAAGAATCGTTAAAACTGGTTGGATTCAAAAATGAATAAGAGCAGAAAAAGAAATGTGGGTAAATTTGACGTCTCTACCTAATCTTGGTACGGAATAATACAAACTTTGGTAAGATATCTTTAAGGTGGAATTCTTGACGTCATTCAATCCATGGCCAACCTATTTCGCGTTTTTTTTTAGTTTATTATTTTATTAACTAACATTTAAATAAAATCTATATCGTCGGCACATTATTTATTTAGGTAATATCTTACATAATATTACAAAAATATTAATTTATTTATTGTATAATGAAAGAACAATGACATAATGTTAAAAAAAAACTTACTTGATATTTTTCGCTATACAATTCTTCTAAAATAATTAATGAAATTCCTTGATATTTACTTAATATGTCAATTATTACCTACAGAATATGAAGTTGAAGTAAGGTTTTAAAATCACCTTAAGGAACTTATGGTCACTTTGTAATAGTTATTTACCTAACAAGTGCGGAAAATGAATTTTTCTGCACGAGTCTGCCGTTCACCGAACGACGCGTAGCGGAGTTCGGTGAAGCAGCCGAGTGCAGGGAAAACATTTTCCGCACGTGTCAGGTACAATAGTTTTTCTACAGACGTGTGGAAATAAGTAACACATATTTCAAAGAAATTTAATAATTTTTAATTAACTATAACAATCACGTACATATGTAACAGTAACTAATTCTGAGAAAAAAAAGTAATCTACAAGTTATAATTGATATATTATTGATTTTGACATCATCGTGCCGAAAAAATTTTCCGCACTAGTGTGGAAAAAACAATTTTCCGCACGGATTTTTGACATAATGGTGCCGAAAAAATTTTCCGCACTAGTGGGAAAAACCATTTTTCCGCACGGATATCAGTGCGGAAAATGAATTTTTCCGCACGAGTCTGCCGTTCAACGAACGACGCGTAGCGGAGTTCGGTGAAGCAGCCGAGTGCAGGGAAAACATTTTCCGCACGTGTCAGGTACAATAGTTTTTCTACAGACGTGCGGAAATAACTAACACATATTTCAAAGAAATTTAATAATTTTTAATAAACTATTACAATCACATACATAGTATAACAGTTAGTAACTAATTCTGAGAAAAAAAGTAATAACTACTTTAAGTTATAGGAAACTGTTAAAAAACTTATTCTTTGTTAAAATTAACTTGGTGTAGGTAACCGAAAAGTGATATTGATATATTGTTGATTTTGACATAATCGTGCCGAAAAAATTTTCCGCACTAGTGTGGAAAAATCAGTTTTCCGCACTGATATTCATGCGGAAAATTGGTTTTTCCACACGTCTGTAGAAAAAGTATATTTGTAATTTTCATAAGTACCTACTTGGTAGAATTTTTTAGCACGTTTACCTAGAAAGAAAAGTATCTTAACTATGTAAAATAAAAGGAAAAGTATACTTTGTTATTTGTCACTAATTTTTATTTAAAAATCATCAGTCTTGAAGATGTAGTTGTACTACGAAACGGCCGTAACGCCAAATTTTTAAATAAAAATTAGTGACAAATAACAGAGTATACTTTTCGTTTCAATTTACATAGTTAAAATGTATTGTCACAAAGTAACGGACGAGTCAATTATTTCTTTGAAACTGAAAAGTATCTTGTTGACAATCCCCTGTAAACTCTAACATAAAAATAAAACAATAAGGTTTCTATAAATACTTCTTTCCACGATATTATAAATAATATTTCGCGTTTTGTTCATGGTAGCATCATAACAAATTAAGATATAAATTATGTGCTCGCCATTTTATATTATTTCTTTAGTAATTTTATTAGTAAAATACAGTGATTGTCAGGATATTCAAGATTTTCAAGCATATTCTGTCCCCGAACCTACAATCGAAGTGTTTCCAAAAGGTTTTAGGGTGTCCATACCCCATCAAGAGGGAATCAACCTTTTCGCTTTCCATGGCAACATCAACTTTCCGATGCAAGATTTGGAAGCTGGACAGTATTCCCAGGATATTTTGAAGAAAGAAGGTAATCACTGGGTGTTCGAGAACACAATGGCGAGAATAAACGTTGGTGATGTGATGTACTATTGGTTGTTCGTGATAAAATTCAATTTGGGGTACCGATATGACAATGGAAAATTCGTAGTTAAAAGTAAGTTTTTATTTTTTTTTTACTCGTTTACTCTTTATCTTTGCTGTACCTAAACTAAACTGCCAATCACAAAGTTCGACAATTTGTTTTTTTAACACCTTTATTAAAGGTCTGTAGTTTGGAAAAGGCATTACAACAATATTATAGAGGGTGCTCTCTGTTCTCTCTGCAAACCACATTAAAATCCGTGATGGTTCCGAACTACAGACAGAGAGACAGATATAATCGAGGATATAATATAAAGATGCATAGACTATATCCAAAAATATGACAAAAATGTCCTATAAACATACCCCGAGAAATGCTCCTTTAGGGGGCTAGAGCCCCTCAAAGAGGGTCGGGAAGGAAGTCTTTTTTTATAATAGTATGGAAACCCTTAAAGATAATGACATGAAAATTGGTACGTGCCTTCCAACTGATAAACTGTACATAACAGTTAGTTTAGAGTAAAAATATTTCTTCCAGTGGCGTCGCACGGAGTGGGGCTGAGGGTAAATAGTATCATATATTTTTTATTTCTAGGATTTTTTAAATTTTAAGTACAATATTTTAAGAACCTCGAGTTTTTTCTTTAAAAAAGTACCTCTTGTTTTATTTCGATAGGAGGCACCGTTTTCAAGTAAAATTAATTTTAAAATAAAACTTATTTTTCAAAAGAAAGGTTAGTCCATATGAGTTCAGGTAAATCCGAAAGTTAGCGTGCAATATTCCTAGGGCGTAAAGTACATCCACAAATATTACAAAAATGTTTTATAAACATACCCTCAGAAATGCTCCTTTAGGGGACTAGAGCCTGAAATGATCCATTTTCTATTAAATTTCGATGGACCGTACAAATATTCTACGGCTAGGTATTCTTCTATGCGGAAATCGCCTCATGTACTCTATTACAGCGGCAGTAGAACTACCATTACAAAATCAATACACAATACATAAATAAATATAAAATGAATATCTGTGAGTTCTCTGTTGCCCCCATTTGAGAGGCTCTAGTCTCCTAAAGGAGCATTTCTGAGGGTATGTTTATAGAAGATTTTTGTAATATTTTTGGATGTACTTTACGCCCTAGAAATATTGCACGCTAACTTTCGGATTTACCTGAACTCATATGGACTAGCCTTTCTTTTGAAAAATAAGTTTTATTTTAAAATTAATTTTACTTGAAAACGGTGCCTCCGATCGAAATAAAACAAGGGGTACTTTTTTAAAGAAAAAACTCGAGGTTCTTAAAATATTGTACTTAAAATTAAAAAATCCTAGAAATAAAAAATATAGGATAATATTTACCCTCAGCCCTACTCCGTGCGACGCCACTGGAAGGAATATTTTCACTCTGAACTAACTCTTATGTACAACTTATCGGTTGTAAGGCACGTACCAATTTTCATGTCATTATCTTTAAGGGTTTCCATTCTATTATAAAAAAAGACTTCCTTCCCGACCCTCTTTGAGGGGCTCTAGCCCCCTAAAGGAGCATTTCTCGGGGTATGTTTATAGGACATTTTTGTCATATTTTTTGATATAGTTTACGCCCTAGAAATATTGCACGCTAATTTCGGGACAGGGTGTTAAAGTTAAATTTTATTTGCAGTTTTTTTTTGCAATACCTTTTGCCACGCTCATAATATTTTGACGAAATCTCGTATGTGGGGCTTTTTTGGAATGAGGAATACAAATTTGCCCACCGTTTTTTCGCATTTTGTAGAGGGCGCCACATAGGAGCCTATACTTTAATTTGAATTGTCCCAACTTTTTTGTCCTACACTGTATGCTCATTTGGAATGAATATTTTTATTCTCCTAGCCTTTTGACATAAAAAAGGTATACTACTTTTGTTTCGATAAATCTAACCATTTTCGAGAAAAACGCTAAAATAACATTGCTTGCATGTGATGAATACGATATCATTTTAATTTATTTTCAACCTTAAACATAGCATAGCAAAGGAAGGAATATTCCATGGAGTTTGTCGGAATTTTTTAAGAAGAATTAATTTATGCATAATACTCAATTTTCGAAAAAATGTTATAGGAAGAGATAGCATTTATTTTCGGTCTAGAATTATCCCCTAACTTTTTTGCTCATCATTTCCGGACACCCTGTATGTACCTAGTCCACGTCTACAACAAACATCACCTCCACCATAGATCTATAATTTATAAACAATATAATTATTTTTTTAGAAATAATTCAGCACAAGTCACCCCAAATAGATTCCGGAGAATCTTCGGCAACTTTTAACGGAAACACCAATAAGAGCAATAGTTGGTACTTCGAACCCCTGGACGGCCCGAACATCAGACCCCACGCGCAAAAAGGATCATCATCGCACAAACCACAGAGTTTAATACCATCAGGACCGTCAAACAATAGAGACGATGCATTAACAGCATTGACAGATGGGCATAAACCAATTTCCACTTGCTGTCAACTGTTTTTGAACATGACCGCTCAAGTGAGCATGTTGTCAGAGCAAATCGACACTCTTACTGAAGAAAATAATATATTGCTTGAAATCGCTCAGAAAGAGCATCATTACGCCACGACTCTCAAAGTTTTCGGGAAATACAACGATGAGTTGTATCCGACACCACAGGATTTCGCTCAGAACCTCGTTTCTGAGAAATTGAAGTTGAACGGAATAAAGGTGGTTGAGGCGAAGAAAATTCCTGATAATGGAATCAGTTTTATGGTCGCAACTCTGAAAGATAAGGTCAAGATTATTTTGGCCGAGGCGAGGTTGGAAGGATCGAATTATGATCTATCTTGGTAATTTTTTAATAAAATTTTAGCCGTTGTTAATTTTTTTTTGACTGACTTTTTTTTGTTGTTATGGTTGCACAAAACGCCTCTTTTAGAAAATTTTTTGAAGTGGGAATTTCTTTAAAAATTCGCAACTGAGATAAAATTCCGGAATTTTAATTCAAGCTCACAGGAGATTCGGCAAGAACATTTTATGCGAAAGCTATTTGAAAATAGAATTAAATTAACTTTTAAAATGTCTTTATTTCAAGCTAACTTTTACAGTTCATTACATGGAAAGTGACAATATAATATAGAAAGTAATAACCATTCAGAAAAAATAACAATAAAAAAAAATGGAAGTTAATCCAACTTAATTCATTAATAAAATCAATTTACAAAAAAAAATTAGTATAAATAATTTAATTTAGTAAATATCTCTTTAATTGTTTTTAAAAGTTGCCAATTTTTTAATTTTTCTGATATTTTTTGGAAGATTGTTCCGAAATTACTTTTTACTGGTATAGTTTGATAATTTATACAATGTCTGGTGTTATGATCATATAATGTCTTATTCTCCTGAAGTGTTATGTTTGATTTTTTTCTTTTAAAATAATGGAGTGAATTAGAATACAAATTTTTAATTTATAAATATTTTGAACGTGTAAATACCCTTTCGGCCTTTGTAGATTAACAAATGGTTCTAAATGTGGTAATTTGTGTATACATTAAATAACTTTATTTTGCAATTTTTGTAATGGTTTTAAGTTTGATAAACAAGTAGATCCCCATGCAGAAGCTAAGTATTGTAATTTTGAATATATTAATGAAAAATATATATTTTTTAAGTGGTATTTCAAAGAAATAAAATATCTAGCTCTGTACAAAACAGATATCAAAGGAGATATCGAGTTGATAATATACTGGATATGGCATTTCCAATTTAAATTTTCGTCTAAAACTAGGAAAAATTAAAATAAATTGGCGACATACCGATGTAAGGGACATAATACAACCCTGTGTTATAAAAAAACAATAGCGGGCACTATATTTTGGTAAATCATAAGCAGTTTAAATTGCATTATTTTTACTTTCCCTGTGCTCTCGTAAAACAAGGTTTAAATAATAATCTAAAATAAAAATTATTCTTTATACGTTTCATATTTTTATACTACTAGAAACAAGTGAAAAGTATTAAAAAAATAAATAATAACGCGTACAAAATGAATAATAAATGTCCGCCTTATAATAACACACCCGTCACTGTTCCTATTACAGCTGTCAAGCCACGGAAATTTTCACTTATTAATCTTACTACCTGTAAGAGGGAGATTTCCAAAAATATTTGTTGTCATTGCAACATGTCAAAACGCAAATGTCTGATTACAAAGATAACTATTTTCGACACCTCAAAAATTTTTGTTTTATTATACAGGGTGTCCGGAAATAATGAGCAAAAAATTTTGGGGATAATTCTAGACCGAAAATAAATGCTATCTTTTTTATAACATTTTTTCGAAAATTGATTATTAACAGAGTTGCAAGGTGTTAAAGAGAAAGCTTTTATTTTCGGTCTAGAATAATTATCCCCTAAATTTTTTGCTCCTCATTTCCGGACACCCTGTATATTTTGTGGCATATACACTTTTCGTAAGACCAAATTTAAGGGTCAAACCCATAAACTATATGTAGATAACTAATAATGATATTAAACGTCAATCTATTGTCATATTTGAAGATAGCTGACTTTAAACCTGACCACCGATTTTTTTCACCCCCCGAACCATGCCTACAAAATTTAAAAATAAAACAACGGTTTTTTTTTTTAATACCTATATTATATTAATCACATCACATTTTGTGGGGGACCCGAAATAACTACTGGACATCAGCTCCACATTATTGTAGACAAACGACTTTATGCGATGACATTTTCTCTTAATGTAATTTATCTTCTCTTTTAATTGGCATTGCTGAAGTGGGAAGTTTAGGTTTATATATTCTGTAAAAAAAATATATATTCTGTTAAAGAAACATCGTTGAACTTTTAAAACGTTTTGCCAGAACGCGAATCAATGCAAATTTCTCGGAATCTAAAACGCAAACAGGATTCTATAATATTGTTCTTGTTTTAGTCTTAAAATTTTAAAAAATGGATAATTTACGATTGTAAAATTTTTAATCGTCTTCCTATTTATATTAAAAAAATATGTACGTTCAAACTGTTTATGGGAAATTTCGACCTAAGCGTGGATCCCTCCCTCATTTTGTAAATTATTGCGTACTTCTAAACAGAATTACTAGAATTAAGAATAAAATACAATAGGTCATCGTGACCTCCAATTTTTTTATGTTTCCGGTAACGTGACTAGAGGGGGGGGGGAGCATTAGGCCCCCCCTCAAGTTCGTGGCACACCTAACCCCTAGCTCTTCACCGTTATAATTATTTGTTTTATTGTTAACAAATAATTATGTTTTGTTCAAAAAAACCAATGGTTAGTTTTAAATGTTCCGGTTCCATTTGCAGCAAAAATTTACTTCTATTAAAAATATTCTTATTTTTAAAATAATTAAAATATATTTAAAGACCCATATACAGGGTATTTTAACGGGAACCGCTTCGATCTATACAGTGTGTGTATAAAGTCTGGAAACGGCTTAATAACATCACAACTTACTGGCCGATTTAAACCAAATTTGGTACAGTTGTGTAAGAGGATCTAACGCACCGAATGACGTTATTGGCGTTGTTGCCAGCTTTTTAGTTTGTCTGGAATTCGAACGAATTTTATATTTTTAAATATAACACCCAGTATATTTTTACATTTTTAAATTCCACATAAAATTATAATTATTTTTTATTAAATGCATTATTAGTCTATACTTCATAGTTTCCGAGATATTGACTCTCGAAAAGTGACATTTTTGAACTTTGACAGCTTCTAACTTTCTAACAGTACGTCTTAGAGCAAAACGGCTTACATGTCCCTATCTTCAATTTTTATTATCTTCCCAAAAAAATCAACTTCCGGTTAAACCGGATGTAACTCGAAAGCAGGAAATATAGTTGTTCCGGTAAAAATAAGATAATAAAAATTGAAGATAGGGACATGTAAGCCGTTTTGCTCTAAGACGTACTGTTAGAAAGTTATAAGCTGTCAAAGTTCAAAAATGTCACTTTTCGAGAGTCAATATCTCGGAAACTATGAAGTATAAACTAATAATGCATTTAATAAAAAATAATTATAATTTTATGGGGAATTTCAAAATGTAAAAATATACTGGGTGTTATATTTAAAAATATAAAATTCGTTCGAATTCCAGACAAACTAAAAAGCTGGCAACAACGCCAATATCGTCATTCGGTGCGTTAGATCCTCTTACACAACTGTACCAAATTTGGTTTAAATCGGCCAGTAAATTGTGATGTTATTAAGCCGTTTCCAGACTTTATACACACACTGTATATGGAAAACCATAAATAGGAAAATTGAGGAAATTTGACAGTATGCTAATGTTGATGGGGCTATAGCTAAAATATTTTCAATATGGTGGCACTTCCTATAATACCCGAAGTAGGTGTCAACTGGCTTATTTTAAATGGAGCACCCTATATTTTTGTATATTACGCAAGATATAACAAGTTTGGGCGTTTTAGACATATTTAAGGTTTTATGTCAAAAACGCTTAGACTTAGGTATAGGACATGATATTCGAAATCTGCTTAGAATCTTGTGTAAAATCCAAAAAAGTAATAATATATAGGGTGTTCCATTTAAACTAAACAACGCACCTACCGTGCGAGCAAAAATTATTTGCATCAAAGAGGGTTTGGATTAAAAAACGTAGGGCATGGTTTAGATCACAATGATATTCAAATTATGACATATGATATGCCAAACTAATCAGTAATAAAATAGGTAGACAAATACAAATTTATTTTTGTTGTTTACAAAATTAACAAAGTAGGAATATTATACAGAGAAAGAAAAAGAAAAATAATTACATAAATTGCTGAAATTGGTCACCGCCATGCTCCAAGCATAAATTCACACGTCTCTTCATATTTTCGAAAGTGTTGACCAGCATCTCTGGAGAAATGTTAGCACATTCTTGGGTAATCCTTTCTTGTAATTGTTCTAAATTTGCAACTGGTGTTTTAAAAATAGTGTTCTTTAAATGAGGAAAAACGAAGTAATTCATAACCGTTAAACAAGGTGATCTAGGTCGGAATTCAATGTCTGATCGAAAACTGATCAATCTGTCGTCGAAAAAATTGGGTAAATAGTTAATAGTTTCGGCGGCTGTATAGGCGGTTGCATCGTTCTATTGAAAATATCCAAAAGGTAGTTCGTCGTCAAGTAATTGCTCCACAAATGGATTCAAAATATTGTCTCTATACCGCTGTGCTGTAACTGTGTCATGGAAAAAAATAGGACCAACAATTCTTCGTCGGGAAATAGCTAATAACCAGACACCAATTTTTTGAGGGTGCAATGTGGACTCTACAAAAAAATGGGGATTTTCACTACTCCACATGCGTGTATTCTGAGATTTCACATAACCGGAGAGGTGGAACCAGGCATCATCCGAAAAAAATGTCAGGTATAATAAATCATTTCTTTCCAATAAATTTTGGGTAAACCATTAAGAGTAATTCCTGCGTCTTTTAAAATCTGCGGCTTGTATTTCTTGAAATACTTGCACTTTATAAGGAAGTAAATCTAGCTGCTTCTTAAGAATAGTCCTGCATGTTCCATAAGATTTTCTCACTTCTTGGGACAGGCGTCTTATACAATTTGTTGGCGTATTTTGCATTACTTCACGAACGTTTGCAACAAGTTGTTTTGTTCTTACAGATGGTCTTCCTGCTCCTTGTTTGTGTTGTATAGAACCTGTTTCCCTAAACGCAGCCACGGTTCTTTTCAGTCAATGATAAAAATCCCCAGCAATAAAAGCAACGTTAGGAAAATGTTCGTGAAAATCGTCCATGTACAAACCCGGATTGTATTGCCACTCACCATTTACTCTAACCCCGTTTTGAAAATACGCTTCAACCATGAATGTTTTGTGCTGTTCCGTAAAGCCCATTGTGTGAATTGTTCAAGAAATTAGAAAAATTAGCGATGAATCAAATTACTTGTAACGACCAGGGGCGGATGGGCCCACCGGGACACCGGGAGATATCAACAAAATAAATAGGTAAAACCCGGCATAAAGTGATTGATTTTGATCTGTAACATAGGTCTACCGGATTTAGAAATGGTTTCTGGGATTTTTAAGGTCGTGTGATCATTCGTCAAATGTTAAACACACACTTGGAATGGAAAATTAGTTTTTTTCTATTAAACTATATCTATGTTTAATAAAAAAATCTAATTCCTTAAAAGAGTATTTACTGAATTTTCAAAGCAATCCAGAGCGAAAATAACAACATTTTTTAAGGGTTCATTTTGAGCTGATCATTTCTCCAGTACCCTACCCCCTACCTACAATCTAAGATACGAATGTCAAAAGCACAAAATAAGGCAAGTACAGCACTAAACTGCACTAAACAAACAATAAACAAGCACTAAACATTGTCCTATACTTTTCATTAGAACTGGCATGAGTGGCATGATATATAATATGTGGTGATAACTGCACACTAACACTTACTTATTAATTAAGTTAGGATTTTGATATTTTGCAGATCTTCCTTGTATCTTGGGGCGCATTTCAGGAAAATTTATTTTTCATACAGGGTGTTCCAAAAAAGTGTGACGTCATAAGGATGTATTTTTTTAGATTACATGCCACATATTTTCTTACTTATTTGGGTGCCTCCTATAATTACCTACATACCCCTAAAATTTTATTAAAATCGATTCAGTATTATAGATTCATGCTTTTATTAGCCTAAAAATTACCTCTAAACGACAGAATACCATCCCTCACGCTACTCTGTTTTATCAATGGGACTTTCCTTATTATTACTTTTAAATATTTACTATGCGGGGGCGGTGATAGTAAAATTCGGAAAAGTAGTACGAAGGTCAAGTGTTTTATGAATGAACTCGGCTCGACTTCCTACGGTTGACATGGTAACCCGAAATAAGGGCGAAGTGGTCTTCGACAAAAATCGTCGATTCAAAATGGCTTCTTCTAACGAGTTACAGGTGTTTGTTTTGGTGTTTTGACTGTTTTGAATATTTTTCAAAAACTTTCGGTGTTTAAGCGAACCTTTGACCATGTAACTGTTATTAAGTGTTAATATTGTGATATAAATGATATATCTTATGTAAATTGCCTGGTGAGTTTGTGATTTCTTTCTGGTTTTCTCCAAAATGCGGAGTTTTGTCTTTAAAACGACGGAGAGTTACGTGGATCATATTGTAAGTTTTTTATTTAAAATATTTTAAACTATGCATAATCTTTGGTAATTATCTATTATACGCACACCACGCCGATTTTGATGATTTTTTTCAGGAAACACGTATTTCGATGCGTAGATTACGAATCCGAAAACGAAAGTTGTCGGAAAAGCTTAGTTTCCGAGATATTTCCTTCTTAAGTTACGATTTTTCATGGGTTTGTTTACATTTGGGATTTTTATCGTTTTTCAGCCACCTCTCACTACTTTTTAGGTTACACAGGATATATACTAATTTAAATCGCGTTTTCACGCGCATTTTCCTTTTAACCACGATTTTCCTCTATGGGAAGCCATCGAAGAAACGAGGTTAGGGTAAGTTTAAGTTTTAAATTTTATGTTGGTAACCATGAGTAATATTTGGTGCGAAACTATTTATATTTAAATCAATCTAGTGGGCGCTCTTTTTTCAATTTTTCTCGTTTTAAATGACGCTACCAACCAATGCGGCTTTATTTTCATTATTAAGGTTGAATTCTCAACGTCATTCAATCTATTGCCAACCTATAACCTATTTTGCGTTGATTTTTTGAGTTTATTATTTTAATAACTAACATTTAAAGGAAATCAATATCGTCGGTACATTATTTAGGTAGTATCTGATATATTACAAGAATATCAATTTATTTCATTGCTAATTTTGGCAGAATTGTATATTGAAAGAACAATGAGTGACAATGACATAATAATGTTAAAAAAAATCTTACCCGATATTTTTCGCTATACAATTTTCCTAAAATACGTTATGAAATTCCTTGATATTTATTAAATAAGTCAATTATTACCTATAGAATATCAAGTCCATACTGATTTTCTTTAAATTTTGTATAAAAGCTAGAAAACATAAATAAATCTACGCGAAATAGGTTATAGGTTGGCAAGCATGTTGATACTCCCACCTTAAGTTTGGTTTGTATTAGAACGCTATTCCAAAAAATGAATTTCACTGAATTTTTAGTATTAACTAATGCTTATTGGCCGCTTATTGATTATTTATTGGAGCTCGGAATATTTGTATCTGAAATTAATTGTGGAAAGTGCTCAAATATTTGCAAGTTAAGCAAATATACTCTAAAGTTCCGCTGCGGCAAGTATTGTGTGAATCAAAAGAAGAAGAAAACACAGTGCAACCTCATTTTATAGGCAATATTCATTTTTCTTGTTAAATCCATTGTTTCTAATTAATTATAAACTCACGTTCAAAAGTTCCTTAATTTAACCTAAATAAAAAGACGGAGACTGAAAAGTAGTGGAAAGCACTTTTAAAAACGAAAAAAATTGAAAAAAGAACGCCCACTAGATTGATTTAAATATAAATAATTTCGCACCAAATATTACTCATGGTTACCAACATAAAATCTAAAACTTAAACTTACCCTAACCTCGTTTCTTCGATGGCTTCCTATAGTGGAAAATCGTGGTTAAAAGAAGGAAAATGCGCGTTTTCACGCGCATTTTCCGTTTTCACGCGCATTTTCCTTCCTATAAATTAGTATATATCCTGTGTAACCTAAAAAGTAGTGAGAGGTGGCTGAAAAACGATAAAAATCCCAAGTAAACACGATGTAAACAAACCCATGAAAAATCGTAACTTAAAAAGGAAATATCTCGGAAACTAAGCTTTTCCGACCACTTTCGTTTTCGGATTCGTAATCTACGCATCGAAATACGTGTTTCCTGAAAAAATCATCAAAATCGGCGTGGTGTGCGTATAATAGATAATTACCTAATCTTTTATTACAGTGAAATTATCTTTAAATTTATAACCTTTCTTAGCCCGCTTTCTTTCTACGACACGGATTAAATCGATTGGTTTTCATTTATGTTGATTAAAATGTGGACAAGGTGTTACACAGGTTGCCTAGTCCCAAAACAATCTTTCAAATTAATAAAATTATTTTTGCGAGGTTTAGGTACGTATAACCTGGGATGGGCCCACTGGGAGATTTCCCGGTGCGCCGGTCCCTCAGGCGCCGCCGCTCTTTGCGAACTTTTTTCTTTTCTTTTTTAACAATTTGAGTTAATTTTGAAAATCGATAAAGCAAAAAACCAGAAATTATTAGTAGTAGTAGTAAAAAGATTTATTTAGCACGTGGCTACATGATACATTTTAACAAGTTTATACCCTTTTTTTATTTATTTTTTGAATTAAATGACCTTTTGAAACTTTATTTGTCCTGTTGAGTTAATAAGAAAGATTTTAAACTTTTTTTAAAAGATTTTAAACTTTTTTGATTTTTAATTGACTTGTTTAATTTATTAAATTCAATAAGACCCTTATGAAAAACTGATTTATATGCAATATTTTTTGAAAAATTATTAAGAAAAAAAATATTGTTATTTCGTGTTAAATAATTATGTTGATCACTATTTAGAACAGTCAATTGCTTTAAATGTGGCGGTAACAAATCATTTTGAATTTTAAAAATAAATATTAGAACCAAAAACAATACTAAATTTTTTACATTTAACAATTAATTAATCAAGCTTTTGGAGGCACTTTTTATAATAATTTTTCTGCACTATGGAAACAAATGAAAAAATATTAATAATAAATATTTTTTTCACCTAAATGTGTTTTAAATGTAAAAAATGAATTTTGTTTTTTTATTTATGAGTTATTCTAAAAAATATGTCGTAAGTGGTTGAAATAATACATATTTATGTCTTTTCATTTTTTTATTGGATCGACACGACGCAGCGCTGTTTTGTTTCAATTGACTTCCCGCGCCGGTCCGAGGTGTCCCATCCGCCCCTGCCGGTAACGACTGTCAAAGACGACGGAATAACTGATTGATTGTTAATTCAGGTAGTTACTGACACCCAACAGGTATTAAGCTCTACGCCTAAGCATTACGTCCTTAGATGCAAGGCCCTCTTTGATGCAAAGCAAATAATGTTTGCTCTCACGGTACTTTCGGTATAAAACCGGTAATGCCACCCATATTAAAAATATTTATCGGAATTGCCCCCATTAACTTTCTTTTCGAAGCAACTGAAGATTTTTATCGGAAATAATTACACACTTAGACACTTACCTAGAGTCCTATATTGTAAATTGGCAATTCGCTCCAAACATTGAAAACAATCAGTTTGACACGAATCCCTATAAGTAGGATAATGCCATGAAAACGACATCAGAGGATAGTGTTTCTGCAGTATGTTTTTAAACTGCTCATCTTCGATGGTCCTCTCGATGGTAAGATTAACGGCTGCCCTGGGTAAGTATGCGAAGAACATCTCCCATTGGGTCTCGCGAATCACCGGTATAGTATCGAGTTTTCTGAACGAGTCGTCAAGGTATAGATTTAGCTCTTTTAGTTTGCAGATGCGTACTTGCAGCTAGAAAATAGGACGACCATTTTTTTAGTAAGATACTCCTTGTATTAAAACGTAGGTAGATAACTTGAAGCATAATTAATATAAGGAATGTGGAAATGAAAAGGTTTACGCTTTCTATTACGTAATCTAAATTAGAAATTGATGACAAGCCAATTACGTTATACGTGGTTATTTTGGGTAAATTTACGCGAATTTTACTTTTTAAAACCTTGAATAAAGAGCATGAAACTTTGAAAAATCTCCTGTTACTAGTGTGCCTTATTTTATGCAGTTGTTAAGGTTCTTTTTTGCGAGAATTATGTAAAACATGCGCAAGAAAAAGTGTGTCAATCAAACAACTCTTCAAATATTGGCCCGCTTGTTAATTTTAGACTAAAGGAAGGAGCCCAGAGACGGCGGCGTCGAATCGCGGACCCACTACCTGATTTAAATATGTAATTATGTACTTGAATTGCGGACCAAACCAAGAACAAGAAGACCCCTCTTTTAAAAACCATGAATTGCGGACTAGGATTCATTTTATACAACTAGGGTAAGCACCAGTGGCGCAACCAGGGGGGGGGGGGCTGCCGGGCTGCAGCCCCCCCCCGAGCTTAGAAACTTAGCCTATTCGTTTAATTGCAAACCAATTTTTCATGTCACGCGAACTATTTTCGCATGTTTTTTGCGATCTCAATGTTTTATGGATTTGTAATTTTTTTGTTTATCAATGTAACATGGATTCTTACGTTTTTTGAGTAATTAAAGTATAAATTTTAATAAATAGGTCAAAATTGTACATAATGATTAAAAAAAAAATTTCGGATTCGAGTTTTTTCCGTTTCTTTGCATTTTTTGAGAACATTTACCATAGTAATGTATATATTTTTTTTCACCATCAGAAAGTGGAGATTTCAACGAACAAAAAGCCCACCGACTTTTTTAAAACAGCAGATATTTTGACGTGAGAATTTTCGATTGAAAATAAGGGTGCTTTTTCGATATTAAGTCAAAGTAAGGTGAAAAAATAAATATTTTAAATCAAAATAATTACAGTGTGTTTGGGACATAAAAAAAGTTATCACCAAATTTCGTGAAAACATAATTTTTTTTGTAAAAGATAAAAATAAAAAAGACAAAAACTTGGTTATTTGAATTTTTCACATAAATTTTGAGGCAATGTGAAAAAAGTGTTAATACAAAAGTTTTAGATCTTTTTTATACCTACAACTTTGCCATTTAACGTTTTTCCATAGGACTTGTAGTTTTCCCGGAAATCGAGATAAATCGTTTTCTAGCCTTAAAAACTCACCTCCTTCCACTTCCCGACCTCGGATCGCCCGTAAATTATTTTTTCTTTCATTTTTGTTATATTATCTTCCTTTTCCAATGGGTTTTATCCTACTATTATTTTTTTTGTTTCAAAAATTATCGACCCTGGTCTACCTATTTATGCGAACCACGATATTGATATTACCGTGGAAGAAATTCTGGACGAAATGGCAAAAACAAAACGAAGAATTTTACTTTAATATTAGTATTATTAGTGATTACTTACAACTTATTGTATAAGGTTTTTGTTTTGTTTTGTTTTGTTTTAGTATAAGTATGCTTAATATATGCGTTACTTATTTTAAATACATTTTTACTAATTAAAATAAAATCTCTAAATTTTTTTTTTCATAAATATTTCGTTAGGGCTAGCGGCGTATTATTGCAGCAGTTTTAGCGGGCTGTCGTTCTCGTCAATCATACCTATTTTACCCAAAAAAGGGCGTGGCACCCAAAAAAAATTTCGCGGCGCAAGAAGTAAAAGCCCCCCCCCCCCGAACAAAATTTCTGGTTGCGCCACTGGTAAGCACAATATAAATTAGGGAATAATTCTCCAATCGGGTCTAAAAGGTATATTGGCAATCGGTTTGTTCGTTGTTACGTGTTAAGAGGTGCTAATAAAGTACCTATATGTAATGACAAGCAGGTATATTTAAAGAAATAGTCCATGCTTAAAGTGGAGTTGAAAGTATGAAAAGGAAAGAAAAAACTAAAAATCTTCCTCCAAAAAATTTAATAGAACAAAAATTTGTTTAGAGGTCTATACATGTTTCGAACTTAGAAACGTTCATCACCAGGAGACAGAAAAATGTGTTGCTGATGGTTTCAGCAAAAGAGAAAATGATAAGTGGTATAAAACGTTAATGGAGCTTTTATGTACTTAATTAAAAAGTTGGTGTGTCGAAATGACATAATGTGAAGAAAAATAAAAATAGAAATAAGTAAAACATACTGAGTATGTGAAAAAGTCAATTAAAAGGGTCTAAAACATCCAAATAAACTGGGAAGAAGAAAAAATCACTTCTAAAAAGAAGATGTCAAAATGGTATTTTTATGATAAGTAAAGTATGTCTGTAAGACATTGTAAAAATTTAAAACTTGCCATGTATAGAAAACAGGTATCAAGAAAGTACCATGCATTTAAAATAAACGATCCTTTCAAAGAAGGGCAGTTTGGGGCACTGGGTTCTGAGTTCACTGAGTTGAAAGGACCGTTTATTTTAAATGCATGATACTTTCTTGATACCTGTTTTCTATGCATGGCAAGTTTTAAATTTTTACAATGTCTTACAAACATACTTACATAAAAATACCATTTTTACATCTTCTTTTTAGAAGTGATTTTTTTTTCTTCCCCAGTTTATTTGGTTGTTTTAGACCCGTTTAATTCACTTTTTCACATACTCAATACTTTTTAACTTATTTCTATTTTTCTTCACATTATATCATTTCGACATACCAATTTTTAATCCCATAAAAGCTCCATTCACGTTTTATACCACTTATCATTTTCTCTTCTGCTAAAACCATCAGCAATACATTTTTCTGTCTCCTGATGATGAACGTTTCTACTTTCGAAACATGTAGAGGTAGAGACCTCTGAACATATTTTTTAGTTTTTTCCTTCCTTTTCAAAAACAGGTAGGTATTTGTTTGCCAATTATCGGGTAGGTAGATTTCAGAATGTCCTTTCGTCTTTGGTAGGTACTCAATTCATGATCATTAAAAAAACATTGCAAAATCTGAAAATCGTTTAGGGTTTTTTGGTTCGCAATTCCTATAGACTGATGCTTTATACTGTGCTTGACGAGACGCTCGAAATTTTGCAAGCGATTTCCTATGTTGCGCCAGCGGAAGCTCCATATCCTGTACACTACCTATACCTTATTAAAAAACTGCCAAAATATCCAACAATCAATAGTGAGTACTTCAAGATTGTAAAATTGTTCCATGCAGTTTGTGAAAATCCAGCTATCAAATTGCTTTCTCGAATTGTACGTGGAATAATGGAGGTGAATATTTTTGATGGTCGGTTTACACATCAGACAAGATACGAGAATATTGACGAAACCCATGTCAAACAGATTGGCGTTGTTCAGAACAACAGATTGGAGATTTCTTTGACGTCTAGAAAAAAGAATAATTGGATAATGTGGCTGGGTGACCCGCCATCAGTTATTCACAACCACCCTCTGGTTGTGAACGCTTGAATACCAGGTCACCCACGTTACCATGCATGGAATTACTTGACGAATACTTACTTAACGAATCTCAACAACAGGTAACTCAATTTCCTCAAATAAAAAATATCATACCAATCGAAAATTTTGATGTGATCGATTTGGATCATGCGTTCATGCAAAAGAATGAGGAACCTCCCGGCTCTTTTAGTGAGGTCCTTGTACCTAAGGTGGGGCCATTTTGTACTGTGGTTCGATGTGGGGTTCGACCACCCTATTGCTAAGGATTTTATATAGTGGCAGTACTTCTGAGTGAGGAAGATCAAGCTGGGTTCTAAAAAGAGTTTGAATTGGTAAAAATATGATAAAATTAGACCGTCCTCCCTGTCTGATTTTCTGCATGGTGCTAATATTTTATTTTTACCTTCATTAACTATTGTTTTTGCATTTACCTACTTTTAGTGAACCCTTTTTTTTGATTTATGTAAGTAGTAGGTACCTAAATATAAAAAAAAATTTAGGTACCACCAAAAAGTACTTCTTTTTAATTAGTATAAAAATGAAAGTTTTTCCATTGCTGATTTTATTCACTATTAATTATCAGGGCTAGATTATTGAGTAAATTGTATCAGTATGGTATTCGCGAAAACGTTTATAAATGGTTTAAATATTATTTAAGTAACAGATCACAAAAAAACAAAAATTTCAAAAACATATACAAATAAAAAAATAAATATTATAGGAGTTCCTCAAGGAAGTATACTAGGTCCAATATTATTTATTTTATACATCAGCGATATGCCTTTAGTTTAAAAATGTGTAAGTTACAAATGTTCGCTGATGACACCTTAATTTACATTAATGTTTTAAATATTTTTGATGGATAAATATATTATTAAATTGGCTAAAAGTAAATAAATTAAAATTAAATATTTCAAAAACTAAATGTATGGTTATGGGCTCAGACCAAGCAACTGAGGTTATGGGTAATAATTTAAATGTTTTTTTTTTGTTTAATTGGTATTTGGCTAATAAGGCAAAAATATATAATATAATATTATATATTATACCGGGTGTCAACGGAAGGTGGCTCGCCCCTCTAACTTTTTTGTTTTTCAAGATAATGAAATAAAATTCGGGGGATTTGCATACGACATAAAACTGCATTTTTTGACAGGTGACTCAACATTATGGAACTTCCGGTTTAACCGGAAGTGACATAAACTTTCAATTTTTAAATGGGACACCTGGTATATTTTTACTTTTTTTGACTCCATATGACATTCTAAATACAACGATGTGTCACTTGTCACTTTTTGTCACCAAGAAAATTTTTTTTTCCAAATTTATTGTTTTATCTAGAGGGCTATGAATACCTTAAAATCACTTATTTCAGTTCTTTAATCTTGGGAAAAATACAATTTTACTATTTTTGGTCCAAAGCTATGTGCTATGTAAAATGTAATCTTTAAAGTTGTATAACTCATTTTTTTTAAATGGCAACATGGTGGCTCGTCGGGTTAAGAAAAAAGAGGATTTTATTTCGATTATTTTCATACCATACACTATTAGGTTTTAGAAAAGCTGCCATTAAAAAACTTTAAAAAGTTAACTTAGAACTTTCCTAAAATGAAGCATCTTTTGAGAATAAATTTAGATTTAAATGCATCAAGTAGCCTGTGACTAGCAAAACTGATAAAACAAAAGCATGCCTTGAAGAAAATTGAAATGCCAACAGCTTCTGCCAAAGTAAATTAGTTTGTTATTTAAAAAACATGGACAATAATAGTTTACAAGTATATTTTCCATGCGTTTTAAACAAAACCTAATTTACTTTGACAAAAGCTGTCGGCATGTCAATTTTCTTCAAGGCGTAATTTTGTTTTATCAGTTTTGCTGGTCACAGGCTACTTGATGCATTTAAATCTAAATTTGTTCTCAAAAGATGCTTCATTTTAGGAAAGTTCTAAGTTAACTTTTTAAAGTTTTTTAATAGCAGCTTTTCTAAAACCTAATAGTGTATATGGTATCAAAATAATCGTAATAAAATCCTCTTTTTTCTTAACCCGACGAGCCACCATGTTGCCATTTAAAAAAAATGCGTTATACAACTTTAAAGATTAAATTTTACATAGCACATAGCATTGGACCAAAAATAGTAAAATTGTATTTTTCCCAAGATTAAAGAACTGAAATGAGTGATTTTAAGGTATTCATAGCCCTCTAGCTAGATAAAACAATAAATTTGGAAAAAAAATATTTTTTTGGTGACAAAAAGTGACAAGTGACACATCGTTGTATTTAGAAGTTCATATGGAGTCAAAAAAAGTAAAAATAGACCAGGTGTCCCATTTAAAAATCGAAAGTTTATGTCACTTCCGGTTAAACCGGAAGTTCCATAATGATGAGTCGCCTGTCAAAAAATGCAGTTTTATGTCGTATACAAATCCCCCGAATTTCATTTCATTATTTTGAAAAACAAAAAAATTAAAGGGGCGAGCCACCTTCCGTGGACACCCGCTATGTACAGGGTCATCCAACCAGGACTAAACAGGGGCCTATTTTTTTAGTTTCCCTGTATTTTTATTTAAACCAATATAGCCATTTAGTTTATGCTTTGCCGTAGAATCTAAAATTACCATTTAAAAAGCGATCTGACTTAAAACAAAGGAACTGTGGCGTAAAGTTGTTGTTTTTTTAATGGAACACCCTGTATATTATTTATTTTTATGAAACGCCCTTCTTTCCTGATTCCATAAATATATAGTTTGTCCAAAATTCTATCTTCATTAGTTGCTGAGCTATGGCAACACTGTAGTTCCATTAAAAAGTACAGGAACGCTTATCTACCTTTAGAACCGTTAAAGTTGCGCTTACAAAATTTACTATCTGGGGGTTTCTGGGCAATGATCTAGGTAGCAGATCATTGGTTTCTGGGCATGCAGAAATTAACAATGATATCGGCAATGTTGTCAGATTTCTCAGCTGTGTGCTACAGGCGGTAATTTAATTCGAACAAATTTGACAAAAAAAACACAAAAACACGAAACTATAGTTCTATCGATTTATTATTTCAAAAGTTGTTTAAAATGCGCTCCATTGACTTCTCGGCAAAAAGCCAATCGGTTATAAAACTAACTCATTTTGTAGGCTGCGTAAAACCTAAGGTGGTATATAGATCTGATTTCTAGTCTAATCCGATATTTTAGATCTTCAATATTTGTGGGTTTCCCATAAATAAAAATCTAAGGGTGTTAAATCAGGCGACCTTGCTGGCCATTCAATATCTCCCCGTCGTCTAATCCACCTGCCAGGAAAGGCGGTATTCACGTAATTTCGCACGTTAGCTGCATAGTGCGGAAAAAAAATCTTTCTTCCAAGTTATTATTTCCGGTGGGGTATGACTCAATCAGTTCTGGCACTAAAGTTTCTTGCAAAAATTCCAAATATCTTTCACCTGTTACGTTAGTGGTCCCCGAAACCGATCATCATGAGAATTTCTATTTTTAAGGTTTTAGTTAAATAAGCCATTTTGACACGACAAGAACTTTTCTTGAAGCTTGTCAATAACTTAGTAACTATGGAGATGTTACCAAGGTAACGCTACTTTAAGGTAAATAAGCGTCCCGGTACTTTTTAATGAAAATACAGTGTTGAGTGTTGCCATAGCTCAGCAACTAGTGAAGATAGAATTTTGTAAATTTGGAATTGTACTAAATTTGACACGCCCAATTTACTGCAATAAAAATAAATTGGGCATTCCATTTAAAATAACAAAATTACTAAGAGTAGCGAAAAACTGGGAAATCTGGCAACAGCGCCGATACCATTTTTTAATTCCGCATGGTCCGAAACATACACAAACCAAATTTTGTAGGCACAACTTCAGCGGTTTTAATAATATCGAATTTATTCCAGTTAAAGTCCCCACCCTGTATATGCCCTGCCAGCTTCCGTACGCTCTTCCTAATATTTCTATTTGCATTAAAATTTGATAGGTGAAAAAATACCTTGGGTTTGCCCCTTCCGCCCCTAAAAGCTGCCTACCTACTGCAGCTGACTGAAAAAAAATTGGAATAAAATTATAAATGCAAACCAAAAAAATCCTCGTCCATGTATACCACAAAATGTTTCCAAAACATAGCCCCATCAGTCGCTTCCTCCCATTGCGGACACACTAATGTAAATGCAAGTTTGTCCCTTCTAGGCAGATATTGAAAAATATACCCCAATATTACTACGGGCAAATCTTTCCAAGGCGGATAATCTTGTCCCATGGTGGGCCGTCCACAATTGACCTAATTTTCTCATCATACGATTTTTCTGTGTGCTTTAGTAGGTCCCCGTTCTACCAAATCCGTGTGCGCTTTTTAAATAAGTTTAACTTTTAATTTAATCTCAAAACAAAAAGTGACAAAAAACTGATTAAAGTATGATTAATGTGTTTCTAAGGAAACTAATGGACTTTTTAAACATGTATTTAACAAATAAGACATTTTGCACCTGACAAATATATTGGTTTTATAATAATAGAGACTTTTTGCACTTCTTAATTCGTCATTCTTTTGTGGTTATCGTTATTCTGAGCATGCGCAATGTCAGAAAGGTGATCCGCTATGGTTAATAACCATAACGGACTCCGTTAGTTACGGAAGGATAAGGAAGAGCTTATCGTTATCCTTATGGTTATGCTTAAACTGCATGGTTGCCGGAACATACAAAAGTTATGAAGCATCATTGCTATGAATTAAAATTGTGATAAGCAATTGATTAAAATCCAAAGCAATAGTAGCTTTACATTAAAATATACAACTTAATCAAATTATTGTTAGGTTAGGTATTTTATTTTGTTTGGGTGCGCCGGCGCCAAATTAATAACTACAGACAGAACGTATAGGCGCTGCAAAATCTCTGGTTTTAACAGTGACGCTACTCGTTATGTTTAATAACGTTAACCATAACGGAGCTAAAAACTGATATTAATTTAAGAGGTGCAAAAAGTCTCTAATATACTTTCTTATTGTTTACTTAATTGGCGACTGCGCTAGGAAACTTTTTCTTTGTTATGACTGGTTGCCTAATACTTAACAGTAATGAAAAGTTATCGAAACATTTATAGGTATCGTTTCACTTTTAACAAAGGCTGTTTAATGGGAAAGTAGTTATAGGGCGGTTCTCGTTATACTTTACTATAGAATTTATGTTGAGTATGGGTACTCACAGCAGCTCCTCTTCGTGGCCTGGTGATTTAAACGCAAACATTTTTTTGTTCGCTTGACGCTGGCACCCCTAAGCAAATTTGCTTATAGGGATGCGGTTCGTTACCCTGGCATAATGGAACACTTATTTTGTAAACGTACACCTCGCCGTCTTAGAGCATACTTATCATTAAACGATAAATATTAAAATCCTTATCGATCTGTCTAAAACATCCCTACTGTTTTGACATTTAGTTTAGTTACCATAGCAACAGCAATCAATGCAAATTATCTTAACCAAAGATTTTTTTACAATATAATTAAAATTAATGAAATTTTCCGAAAACTAAAGCAAAATAGTCCAAATAATTTTATTGAAATATTAAGAGGTGGGTTATTAAGTATTTTTTATGTAGCATTGTTGAACTTAATTTCATGGAAACTACAAAAATCCGTTATTAACGGTTTGTGTTATCGTGTTCTGTGTGTTGTAAAAATATATATATGGTTGTGTTGTAAACCATTACCTACCTATTGAGTTATAGGAAATAGGAATAATTAAAGAATAGATCATGAGCGACGATGTAGAGCCCAATGATGCAACATCTGACAACGTATCGTGTGTATCATCATATGGTGAAAATGAAATTGCCTTTTCGGCTTCATTTGAAGATTTTAATGATAAACAGCTGAGTCATGAATCAGTAGGCCCCATTAATTCTTACCAAATCAAACCCAATTTACAAGAAAAGTAAGTAACATTCTATATTTATTCTGCTTGTTCTTAATACTTTTGTAAAAACCATAGATTCCTAAAACTACTACTTAACTAGGTACCTTTATGTCAGAGTGGACCAGATTTCTGAGGAAATGCCACTTTCTGAGTTGAGAATTGACATTATTTTTGTTCCAGGTTCAAAGAGGTACCTGTAAAAGAAATTTTAAGATATGTCCAAACTAACACACTGGATGGCAAAGTCTATGACCCTGATAGTGTTAAAAGATGGACAATTAAAATGGCAAATGAAATCAGTGAAAAAGTTAAAGGTAGGTACCTACTTAACTATTTTTCACACAGTTGAAGGCTTTTGTAAACTTTAAGTACTCAGAAAGAATTTTGCAGGTGCTTAAACCTAAAAATAACACTTTTAGAAGGTTTTATTTAGGTACTTATTTATTTGTAGACTTAGAAATGAAACGATACAAGCACATAATTCAAGTTTTGATAGGAGAACGAAAAGGACAAGGAGTAAAATCCGGAGTCAGATGTCTTTGGGATTGTGAGGTAGATAAATACACCAGTGAAATATTTATGAATGTAAGTTTTCTTTTATATTTTTTATTCTATAAATAATAGCTGCATAATAATATAGGCACTAAGAATATCCTCACATTATTACTGTTATTTTTTTCAGGATACCATTTTTTGTGTTACAACAGTATTCGCAGTGTACTTGTATTAATAAGTGAAATAAAAAATAATAAAACACTTTTGTTGATAAAAATTTATTATTTCCATCTAGTTCATCATACAGGATTCATAAGTTGGTATAAGATATTTAATATTAATAAAAGCATCTTCACCACCATAGCGTTCCAATATTTCTAGCGTTTCATTTATAATATCAGCTAAGTTATCACCTCTCATTTGGCTGTAATCTATTTCATCTCCACAATTTACTGCAAAAAAAGTCAGTAAAAATGTGTAAGTTACCTTAATTTACATTAATGTTTTTAATATTTTTGATGGTCTAAATCAGAGAACTACCTTGGTAGGTAGTTCTCTGGTCTAAATACTCTAAATTCTGAGATAAATATATTATTAAATTGGCTAAAAGTAAAATTAAATATTTCAAAAACTAAATGTATGGTTATGGGTAATAATTTAAATTGTCAAAATATAAATGTTGTAATTGATGGTGAAAAATTGGAATTAGTAAACAGAGTTTTAAATATTTAGGGATAATAATTATTGATTCAAAATTTAAAATTTTTAATTATTTTGAAAGTATCTTATCGAAAATTGCCGGAAAAGTAGGTTATTTTAAAAGAATCAGTTCTAATTTAGGTTTGTCTTCTAAAAAAACTGTATTTAATACTATTATATTACCACATTTTCTTAGGCAATACGGATTATTTTTAAATTGTGACAAATATACAAAAATAAATGTTATGTTAAAAAAATTAGATTGGTTGAATGTCAGAAATTTAATTTTTTATTTAGTACTTATGTATCTTTATACATAAAATTAAAAATAATTTATTAATAATAATAATAATAAATCGTCTTTTTTAGTATATGCATGCAAAATAGGCGAAGTTTAGCTACAGTCCTGGCACTTAACCTAATTTGCATGAGGTTGAATTCTTAATATACAATAATAAAATAAAAATAATTTCCTTTAAATTAACCAAATAAAAATAATTTACGAACCAATATAATGATACAGTGATACGTCTATTAGAAAACTGAAGGTATCCACCTACAACTGTTATAAAAAAAATATGCCAATATTAAGATGAAGTGTTCCTTATATAACATTTAATTTTGTGTTTAAAATTATAGCCTGTGATAGATTTGATATATAGATATTGCCTGATTATTTGAAAAAAAATTTGTCATGACCATTATAAAACAAGAACTAATCAGAAATTTTTTTAGAGTGTCTATGTCTAAAACATTAGCTTATTATAAGACTATTTTTTATTAAGGTTTAATAGAATATAATAATTTGGAAAATTCTAATAAATCTCAAATATCATTAAAACTATTTTAAAAAAATTTAAAATTACATTTCATTAAAAAACAAAATGATATGTTATATTTGATACAATTTGCAAAATGTTTAACTTTTCTGCCTTTTTGGTTAAAAGAAGGTTACGTTTTGAAATTTAAAAATAAATCTATAAAAATGTGTTAAAAAATGTATTAAAAAATATTTAATTGTAGCTTTTTGCTAAATAAAACATGTTACTACTATACTAAACTGTACGTCTTAGAGCAAAACGGCTTACATGTCCCTATCTTCGATTTTTATTATCATTCCAATAGTGTCAACTTCCGGTTAAACCGGAAGTACTATATTTCTTACAACCGGTTTAACCGACAGTTGACACTATTGGAAAGATAATAAAAATCGAAGATAGGGACATGTAAGCCGTTTTTCTCTAAGACGTATTGTTAGAAGGCTAGACGGTGTCAAAGTTCAAAAATCTCATTTTTCAAGAGTCAATATCTCGGAAACTGTTTAGTATAGACTAATAATGCTTTTATTAAAAAATGTTCAGAATTTTATGCAGAATCCAAAAAAATTATATAAAATAGGGGTATCCATTTAAGATTTAGATCTTTCCCCCCCTCCCTCTTAGGGGCTTGAAGTAACAAGATTGATAATATACGCAAAAGATGTCCCCCTCGAATAAAAAATCGACGGGTCCGAGCGATTTTCCACATTTTTATTTTAAAGCAGGAAAATCCGTGGTGGGAAGTTTTCAAATGAACACCCTGTATAAGTATCTTTAGGTATGATGGTAAAATGATAGGTAAAAATAACCTTACCATTCTTTTCTTTAAACAAGTTTAAAGTAGGAAGTATTTGTCGGTAATAGGGAACTAACGCTTCTCCAATCATATCTCCAGACTTTACCAAGTGTTGCACCACTTTGAGTGTTGTGCACATGACTTCTTTATTTTTAGATTTAAGCGCATCTGAAACACATAAATATATCCTCAAATCAATATGCTTATTGCTAAATCATTCCCTTGAAAATTTACCTTTTATGGGTATGATGAGTTGTGGTATGCAGGGGAAAATTTTTTGGCCTCCATTAGCAAGCAAATCGTGAATTCCTTGTTGGGTGAACAGTTTGTATGGGTTTTCGGTCTCTCCGAGTCCTTCGAAAAACATCGGGAGATAGTAGTGGAAATCTAGTTTACTGATGTCTGCCTGTAATCATAGAAGAACTATCTTTATTGATACAAGGCGCGCAAGTACTTAGTAATCTATAAATGATAATGCTGACTTTGCTTTTGATCGGTATTACTTACTTTCCATGAAACTCTTCCCCCTTTTGCATCCATTGCAATGGGCAGATTGCCTCGATTGTAATTGGCGCGAAATTTGGAGGATTTTGGTATTACTTCCTTGAAGGCGTTACATTTTGGCGGGGGAATAACACAGGTACCTGTAGTAACAAAATATGGCATAAAAATGTTGTAAACGAGTAATTTAAGGTGGGACTATCAAGATGCTTGCCAACCTATTTCGCGTAAATTTATTTATGTTTTCTAGCTTTTACACAAAATTTAAATAAAATCAGTATCGACTTGATATTTTATAGGTAATAATTGACATATTTAATAAATATCAAGGAATTTCGTAAGTTATTTTAGGAGAATTGTATAGCGAAAAATATCGGGTAAGATTTTTTTTAACATTATTATGTCATTGTTCTTTCTCTATACAATTCTCCCAAAATTAGCAATGAAATAAATTGATATTTTTGTAATATATCAGATATTAGTACCTAAAATGTGCCGACGATACTGATTTTATTTAAATGTTAGTTTAAAAAATAATAAACTTGAAAAAACAAAGCGAAATAGGTTATAAGTTGACAATAAATTGAACGACGTTGAGAATTCCACCTTAATAATACGAAAAAACATATTTTTAGACAGTATTTTTGGATTATTTTAAAAAATGTGAAAGAAAATTTTAAGTTTGCTCACTCAAGCTTGCACTTTCTCTAAAAGGAACTCAAATATCATCACATTTGATCACAATTGTTATAAACCGTTTAATCACAAAATACTTACCTCTTTGAAGAGCTTGAATAGAAAAAGGGGGAACCAAACGGCATCCTAGTCTATCCTTCTTTGTGTTGGGCAGGGGTTTTTTCAACGTTCCTCTAAATTCTTTTCCACTTACCATAACTATTTTTATTCAATAGGTTGAATATTCATAGTTTAATATCGATGAAAATGGTGACAATGGGTGAAGTTGACTGATGGAACTTTTAACACAGCAAACTGTTGATGGTTGCCTGGGCGACGTTTGTTTGGTCAAACTTTGTACCAGTTTCTAGGTGTTAAATGGGTGTTGGTATAGGTTGAAAATTATTCAAGAACGCGATATTTTAGGACATACGGGTACCACTCAAAAAGTTAAACTGCGTTTTTCACTAAATATTGATTTTTATACTACCGCAGAGAAAGAAAAATGAGAAAATAATATCTCTATTTTTAAGCTGTTCTATTCTACTTAAGGTGGAATTCTCAACGTCATTCCATCTATTGCCAACCTATAACCTATTTCGCGTTGCTTTTTTTAGTTTATTATTTGATTAACTAACATTTAAATAAAATCAATATCGTAGGTACAATATTTAGGTAATATCTGACATATAACAAAAATATCTATTCATTTTATTGATAATTTTGGGATAATTGTATAGTGAAAGAACAATGACATAATAATGTTAAAAAAAATCTTACCCGATTTTCTTCGCTATACAATTCTCCTAAAATATTTAATAAAATTTCTTGATATTTATGTCAATGATTACCTATAAAATATGAAGACGATAATGATTTTATTTAAATTTTGTGTAAAAGCTAGAAAAATTAAATAAATATACCTACGCGAAATAGGTTGGCAAGCATGTTGATACTCCCACCTTAAATTATCGAAACAAAGTGCATAGTAAAGAAGTATCTGATCTTTTTTCACGCTTTCGCGGCGCGTCTTTAATTGTTTCCCGAAACCGCCATGGCGCTAGGATCGCCTGGTAAATGGTACATCTTACACAACTAGAAGGCTTATAAGACCTAAACATTTTGATGGACTCCATTATAACCTCTTTAGTGAACAAAGGGTTTTAAAAAAGCCTATTTACATTAGGTGCAATCACTGTATGCAAGTTATAGCAAGGCAATTAATTGCATTGCATGACCGTTTACATAATAAAGCAATTATTTTTATGCAAGATCAGCTGATTTTATTGTAAAGTTTAATTAAAACAATGGATACAGAAGTGACAAGGTCCGTGAAGTTACTGATCTTAATATTCACAAGAATCAACAAAAAACTTACAAACCTATATTCACTTTTTTAAGGTTGGTATTGAAAATATTACTAGAATAATCACTGAAATTGTAACAATCAAATTAGAACATTTCCCAATTTCAGGCGATGCAAATAAAATTGCATCATCTGATCAGAGAGTCACCCAAAGTCCATGCCTTTCGTTCTTTTTATTGCAATTGCATTGACTGCACCCAATGTAAACAGGTTATTAGTGTCTAACAAAAATAAAGCATAGATGGGGGTATCCTTGATGGTTTTATTTAAAATAAATTAAAATATACAATTTTTTGATGTTACTTTCAGGAAAGATATTCCTGACTTCTTCACTTTTTCAACTTATCACAAAATAACAATAAAAGGTACATGGCTTGTTACATTTTTCCATAAATATAGCTTAAATAGAAAATTGCCTAAATCAAAAGTTACAAAAAAATGTGTACTTACCTAAATAATAATTTTAGTTCTTAATATTCTATAAACTGTTTAAAATTGCAAGAACTACTGTCATAGTTAACCAGGGACAGGAATACATTCAGGTATTATATATATAGGTATGGTATAGTTACATGGAAGTCAAAAAAAATGTAAACTTAAATTGATTTTAACACATTGGTAGTTAAAAATTAGTTGATTCTTAATATGAACTAAAATTACCATTTTTAGTAATACATTCCAAAACCAGAGCACCACTTTAACCTACAACCAATAAATCTTCACTAGTGAACGAATAGGCTGGCACTTCTAAATTAAGGGGAGCGGGGCCCTTACGGATTCTACCTGACGCGTCATAATGGGAACCGTGGCATGGGCAGTAGTACCCGCCAAAATCACCCGAGTTGGCGATAGGCACACAACCAAGATGGGTGCATACCCCCAAAACTATGAGCCATTGCGGGTTTTGTACGCGTTCGTGGTCGTGTTGGGGATCTCTCAGGGAGGTAATGGGGACTGCTTTTTCTGCAGATATTTCATCTGCCGTCCTGTGACGAATGAAAAGAGGTTTACCTAGAAAACAAGTAAAATTATGTTTATTTTAAATTGTATATTGAAAATACAGGTTGTGGAACATAAAGCTTTTTTATAATTCCTATAATTTGGAAGAATTCAAATTTATTAAAAAAAAATGTACTTACCTCTCCATTTGAAAGTAACGGATTTTCCCTCGGGAATATCTGACAGTTTAATTTCAATTTTAGCCAAAGCCAATACATCAGCAGAGGCACTCATAGAACTCACAAAGTGAGTGACTACAGATTTAGTACCATAGGCTGCAGTGGCACCCAAACCTCCTGCAATAAGGTATGTGAAATTTTTCCTACTCTCCTCAGATTCTGAGCTTTTTAATTCTGGGTTCTTTACACTACTTCTGCGATAATTGTCCCAATCTGGTACAGTAATGTCAGTATGTGCCCACCTACAATCAACAAGCTTTTATAAGGGACTACCCTAGGTAAAGCATTTACAAAGCCCTGATAAGAAAATAGATATTATTTAAAGTTACCTGATTTGAGTGGATACAGCAGGTCCAGAAGACACAGTTAAATTAGCATTGGGTAAAACTTTAGCAAGGGATAAGGCTGTGGAGCCCTGAAATGGGATCTGGGCAATTTGTTTCTTGGCTAGAACGACCGCAACACTCGAAGTATTCAACTGGTTGCTTACAGCTTGGCTTGCGACACGGAAATATCCACAGGCAATAGTGGGCTTCAGCATTTTGACCACTAAAACTAAGGAAAATTGGAAAATTTGATGTTATGCAACGAAATAAGGAATTCAAACGGTGACCTACCGATCCCCCTCGAGCTTCGGAACGTCAAAGACTGACAAGACAGATGACAGCCCCTGACAGTGACAGAAAACAATTTTCCCAAGGTTGGCTCAATAAATATGCAATGCTGGTTGCTTACGATAAATTTTTAAAATGTTCATAGAATATTTTTAATTTGTTTCCTACCTGAAAATTATTTTTCTTTTTGACATAAAGTGCCATTTTTTTACAAAAATGGATGAAGAAATACAAATGCTACAGCTGGATAAACCAGGCCAGGGAAAAGTAAATTGAAATCATTAACTTCGAGAACCCTTTTTATAATTTTATTATAATATTTCGATTCCAGAGCAATGTAGAACTTCAAAAGCATTCCATAGACGAAGTTTTGTTTGAACATAAACCCATAGAAAGGGCTCTTTTTATATTGGCGTAAGATTTTTTATTATTTTAAATATACACACCTTAACCACATCCTTATGCGCTTGCGCAAATCAAGAATACGGGGGGCTCCGTTCCGTCATCTAAAACGTAACCTAGTTTTCTGTTTACATTCGTTATTATTTATTTGTGTTTACGTTTGCCGTCCTATTTTTTAAAAATTCTGTTATAAATGCGTTACGGTGTATTGTATTGTATAATATCAATATTTACAGATTTTTTTTTAATTTAATCTTTTTCCGGTGCTTTTTCTCATAAAATGTAAGGTTTAATAATTATAAAGGGGGCCTAAAAAATGAGTGACAATGAAGACGAATGGAAGAAAACTAATTTTTTGGAAATAGAGGAGCAGTTGTTAATGTAAAGTCTATTTCGTTGCCTTAAAACCAGAGTGTATAGGTATATTTTGTTACATTTTTTTTTCAACATATACCTAAGTAATTGCATTACTCTACTTCTATGCTTCATATTATCACTCAGTTTATTTCAAAGTTTATCGGCCAGTGCTGGAAGATTTGGAGGTTCCACCGAGTTTTGATAAAGTTGACGTGGACCTTAAAGTCCCCAATTCCTAAAGAAATGTAAAACTAACAGGTTTTACTGTAGAATTTATAAAAAACACTGAACACTCTGGTTTTAAGGAGGAGATTTGTAGCCAGAGAACTCACAGCCAACTAATATTCTGTGTTTGTAGCTACAATAAAGTTAATGAACTTAGGAACTTGTCTACCTTCTTTGTTTTGTTTTTTTGATGTTATATTCTTCCCAAAACAAAAATTTTATATACAGTGTCACCAATAAAGTCCGCATCATATTGGATTTTTTTTTATTAATAGCTTTTTTCAAAATTTGACTTTGACAACAAGTTCTGCTTCGATCGAGATGAAAGTTAAGCAAAAAAATAGTAGTCACGTGATTCGCATTATCTGTCAAATTTTAATTTTTTCCAAAAAATAAATCAAACGTGGGTTATTTCTGAAAATATCGAAAAAAGTTATTAGAAAAAGTTTTTTTTAATGCAGTTTCTAGCTCACATGCAAAATTTCAGCTGGATAAGATAATTTTGATTTTTTACCTATATTCTGTAAATTGCACCACTTTTGCAAAATAACGCAACCTACATAAAACTTCTTAGTTTTGACAATGCTTCATTTCAGATATATTTTCTTTAAAGTAGCGCCATATTAAATGTGTGTTTTTCTACAAAATCAAAATTGGGCCATTAAAATTTGGTCGCATGTGATGCAAAGTTCATTTGTTTTTGACCCTGTTTAAGGTAACTTCTTAAAATAAGTATTTTTGAAAACGTAGTTTGTGTCTGAAAGTAAAAAAATAAAAAATAAAATAAAGGGGTTTTAAATTAAATCGTTGAATATAGATAAACTTTACGTTAAGTTAAACTAAAATTTATTTTCCACTTAATGAACACTTTACTGATGACACTGTGTTCTTTTTTGTCTTAATATTAAGGTATATCACTCTCAGACACAAACTACGTTTTCAAAAATTCTTATTTTATAAAGTTACCTTATACAGGGTCAAAAACAAATGAACTTTGCATCACATGCGACCAAATTTTAATGGCCCAATTTTGATTTTGTAGAAAAACACACATTTAATATGGCGCTACTTTAAAGAAAATATATCTGAAATGAAGCATTGTCAAAACTAAGAAGTTTTTATGTAGGTTGCGTTGAGTCTTATTTTGCAAAAGTGGTGCAATTTACAAAATATAAGTAAAAAATCAAAATTATCTTATCCAGCTGAAATTTTGCATGTGGGCTAGAAACTGCATTTAAAAAAACTTCTTCCAATAACTTTTTTTGATATTTTCAGAAATAACCCCACTTTTGAATTATTTTCTGGAAAAAATTCAAATTTGACAGATAATGCCAATCACGTGACTACTATTTTTTTGCTTAATTTTCATCTCGATCGAAGCAGAACTTGATGCCAAAGTCAAATTTTGAATAAAGCTATTAATAAAAAAAAATCCCGTATGATGCGGACTTCACTTTATAGTAGTTAGTTACGTACATCAATTTATATACAAGGACTATTTAAAGACTTGTTGCTGGTCACAATGGATTAGTAGTACACTATCACTATTAAGCTGATTTAATTAAGTTACTGATTTTGTATTATTATTATAGGAAAGGAGATGAATTACAAAAATTAAGTGTAATAGGATCGTTACCGGAACTTTTAAAATTTGACAAAAATGGAATGGTTGCGAAGATATTGCCGAAGATTCAACAAGAGCTGCCGAATTCATCCTCAGAATTCAGCCTGGCTGTTAGCAGAATGTTTAATATTCTTATGCATATGGAGGTTCCAGTAAATTTGGTTCCTCAGGTAAAAATGACTGGTCAGATTTAAAAGAATGTTGTGATGGTAAACATATTTATGTTGATTTGTATTTCTTCTTCTTCATAGCATATTTATTTAAAATTAAAACTGTTTAATATATTTAAATTTTAAATACTACTTACAGTGTCACCAGTAAAGTCAGCATCATACGGAATTTTTGAAGTGAAAACTTCTTTAGGCGCGTTTAGCACTTTTTGTGGGCACTGAATTTAACTGAACCGTCACGCGTCAGGCTCGGCTGTGTTACGCTCGAATTCGACTCCTATATTCAATCCGAACTGACCCGAATGAACGTTATATGAAAGAGCATGCCGCCCGCATAGTGCTGGGAAATTTAGTCCACTTTGCCGATTTCAATCTTTCGTTCTCTTTCAATAAAGTGAATAGTTCAAAAGACTAGTTCGTTTAGTTCATTTAGTTCACTGATTTATACTGGCATAGTGAAGTAAAAGAAATATTTTAAAATTTAAATTATATATTAAATTAACAAAAAATACAGTAGACACCGACAATATTTTTTATTCATTTCAATACCGAAATAGTCCGAAATCATCGCGGCATGCATCGGTCAGTCAGGTGACAAAACCTATAATCTCGGTCGTCTCGCTCTCGCTTGCGTAATACGTTCCGTTTAGACTTTAGTTCGCCTTATTTCAATCTCTCAGTAATTACTGATTGAATCTTTTAGTTCAGTTGTCAGATTCGATCTTTTGAACTAGTTCGTTCGCGAACTACACAACTCTACGCCCGCATCAGTCGCATTCAGTATCGACGTGGAAACAGTGTGCGTTGTATAGACACTTGTTGCGTCTCAGGTATGTTCTGGCATTTTTTAAATTATATCAATTTCACCTTGTTGAAGTTTTCACTTCTGTCGTGTGGTCTTAAGCACATACAATTTTTTTTTTATTATCTTGGCATGACTTTGGCATCAAGTTTGTATGGTATGTAAAGGATATCGAATCTTTGGACAGAGTTCAACGTAGAGCCACCAAGCTAGCCATGGAATTGAAAAATCTACCCTATCAAGAAAGACTGCAAAGACTAAACCTACCAACCCTTCACCAAAGAAGGCTTCGAGGCGACCTAATTGAGACCTTTAAATTGATCACCGGTCATTATTCCTGCAACCTAGAAATCTTTCAGCCATCGGAAAACCAACAACTCAGGGGCCATAATAAGAAATTATCAAAGGAAAGATGTGCCAAACTTCTAAGAAGAAACTTTCTCTCAAACCGTGTGGTGTACAACTGGAATCGACTAAGTCAAGACACAGTCAGTGCAACCTCTATAAACCAATTTAAGAATAGACTGGACAAAGACATTAAACAATGGAACAATTCATTCGTCCATTATACGCTGTGATATTTTGTAATTTTTACATGTGACAATAGAATAGATGCAATAGTCTCATCGGTTTTACCGCTCACTATTGCTAAATAATAATAATAATAATAATAATAAAGTTCTGCTTCGATCGAGATGAAAATTAAGCAAAAAAGATTAGTCACGTGATTCGCATTATCTGTCAACTTTTAATTTTTTCCAAAAAATAATTCAAAAGTTATTTCTGAAAATATGGAAAAAGGTTATCAGAAAAAGATAATTTTGATTTTTTACCTATATTTTGTAAATTGCACCACTTTTGCAAAATAAGACTTAACGCAACCTACATAAAACTTCTTAGTTTTGACAATGCTTTATTTCAGATAAATTTTCTTTAAAGTAGCGCCATATTAAATGTGTGTTTTCCTACAAAATCAAAATTGGGCCAAAATTTGGTCGCATGTGATGCAAAGTTTATTTGTTTTTGACCCTGTATAAGGTAACTTCATAAAATAAGTAATTTTAAAAAGTGTGTGTCTGAAAGTAATACACCGTAATATTAAGACAAAAAGAACACCAGTGTCATCAGTAAAGTGTTCATTAAGTGGAAAAAATAAATTAGTTTAACTTAACGTATAGTTTATCTATTTTCAACAATTTAATTAAAAACCCTTTTACTTTATTTTTATTTTTTTACTTTCAGACACAAACTACGTTTTCAAAAATACTTATTTTATTAAGTTACCAAAAATAATAAACTGCATCACATGCGACCAAATTTTAACAGGATGACGATACTGAACTGAATAAAATTACCATTGTTAATATTGTTATCCATGGAAACGATACATCTTGACTAGAATGACCTTATTTTCTTATACAGTGTGTGTATAAAGTCTGGAAACGGCTTAATAACATCACAATTTACTGGCCGATTTAAACCAAATTTGGTACAGTTGTGTAAGAGGATCAAACGCACCGAATGACGATATTGGCGTTGTTGCCAGCTTTTTAGTTTGTCTGGAATTCGAACGAATTTTATATTTTTAAATATAACACCCAGTATATTTTTACATTTTTAAATTCCACATAAAATTATAATTATTTTTTATTAAATGCATTATTAGTCTATACTTCATAGTTTCCGAGATATTGACTCTCGAAAAGTGACATTTTTGAACTTTGACAGCTTATAACTTTCTAACAGTACGTCTTAGAGCAAAACGGCTTCTTCAATTTTTATTATCTTCCCAAAAAAATCAACTTCCGGTTAAACCGGATGTAACTCGAAAGCAGGAAATATAGTTGTTCCGGTTTAACTGGAAGTTGATTTTTTTGGGAAGATAATAAAAATTGAAGAAGCCGTTTTGCTCTAAGACGTACTGTTAGAAAGTTATAAGCTGTCAAAGTTCAAAAATGTCACTTTTCGAGAGTCAATATCTCGGAAACTATGAAGTATAGACTAATAATGCATTTAATAAAAAATAATTATAATTTTATGTGGAATTAAAAAATGTAAAAATATACTGGGTGTTATATTTAAAAATATAAAATTCGTTCGAATTCCAGACAAACTAAAAAGCTGGCAACAACGCCAATATCGTCATTCGGTGCGTTAGATCCTCTTACATAACTGTACCAAATTTGGTTTAAATCGGCCAGTAAATTGTGATGTTATTAAGCCGTTTCCAGACTTTATACACACACTGTATAATATATTATAGTAATTTTCAATCATCAATAAATCGAAACACCCTGTATCTACGAAAATATATTTTGCAAGAAGTTTACATTAAATCCTACAACTTTTGTATTCAACAGTTTTTTCCTAATTGCGAAACAAAGAAGTTAAAGGGGGATAACATTATACGCGATCACCCTGTACAAAATTATTGTCTAATTTTGATGATTTATTCAAGGTTCTACAAGGCATCGAAAACAAAGACCCTGTAATAGCCAATGCCTGGATGGAAACCCTGCTTTCTGTAATTCCAGTTTTGAAAGAACCATTGATAAAAAATGATGTTCTCAAATGTGCAGTCTCCAAGTCTCAGTTGTCGAAAACACCGTACTTTCGCGTGTCCAGCTGTAAAATTTTGGGAAAGATCTCAATACATCGAGCTATGAATCCTTTTGAGTAAGTTTTTTTTGTGGTACTTATATATTCTAGCTCACACAGTTTTTTTTGTATACCTAGTTAAAATGTTGACTGTAATTTAAATGTAATTTTAGAAAAAAATCATACCATCATTATGTTTTGCCAGTGTTGTATGTTGCTTATGTTAAGTTTTTATTTTAAAGTGTAAAGAAAGATGTGTTGCCTCTTGTGCAAAGCCTGTGTCAAGATTGTTTTTACGAAGTTCGAGCGGCTATGTGTAAAGAATTGCCCTATGTAGCACAAGGTAGGATTACTTCTAATTATTTGTACAGGAAAAAAAGAGGAAAGGACCATAATTTTAAAGTTTAAAGAGAGTCAGTTTTTTTAGGTCAAAGTAGTAGGTAACCCTAAAGATGGCGATTAAAGGGTCAATAACAAAGGGTCCACTTCACCTTTTTGCCCTGTACCCTTTAGATGTACAGGGGGAGGGGGTGGAATTTTTAACAGGAATAAATTCAGTTTTTTTTTTACGATATATAAATTCACAAATGATATTAATAACTCCATCGAAATTATTCAAAAAAAAAAATATAATAACATTTTACAATAGAAAATATTAATATATAATAATAGAGTCGATTCACTCAGTAAACCTGCAAGATGGCCGACATGTCATATGACAAAAGTCATATTCCAGCTAAATAAAATAAATTTTTGCATTTTCAATGACTTTTGTCATATGACATGCCGGCCATCTTGCAGGTTTACTGAGTGAATCGACTTTAGTTAGTTCAGTTTTAAAAAATATTTTTTAATGGTTTTTTAAAAGTCCATAATTTTGATATTTCTTTAATTTTTTTCGGCAAACTGTTGTAAATTCCTTTATATAATATTGATTTTTGGCCAAAACTACTCTTTACCATTGGTGTTTGAATATGATGGTTTTGTCTCGTGATGTGAATAATGTTGGTCAAAGGAAATATTATATTCGATTGTTTTTCTTTAATAATAATAGAGTGTATAAGAATGCATAGCTTTAATTTATAAAGCTTTTCTAAATTTAAATATCCATTTGGTTCATACAAATTTATAATTGGTTCAAATAAAAGAAGTTTATGTATGCATTTAATTATTTTGTTTTGTAGTTTTTTTAATGGCTGAATTGTAGTTAAATTCGCTGATCCCCAAATTGAAATCATAAATTTTGAGTAAAAACCAAACAATTATATATATTTTTTAAATATTTTAACGATATATAATTTTTAGCTTTAAATAAAATGCCAATTATTGGTGAGATGTAACTTCTTAAATATTCAATATGTTTTTTCCAACTTAAATTTTCATCAGTATATAAACCTAAAAATTTAATTGTATTATAGTATATTTAATTAAATGATTATTGAAAGACAGTGAAGAAATATTATTATTTTTTAATTATTTTTTAATTTTGATTTATTTATAAACATAAAAGATGATTTATTAAAATTTAATGATAATTTATTAATTTCAAGCCATTTACATAATAATTATATTTAGGTCGTGGTTAATGTTATTATAAATTTGAGCATAGTGTTCATGAAAATATACAATAATAGTATCATCGGCAAACAATTTATTTTACCTTTTAAATTTAATTTTGCTATAGAATTAATGTAGATTAAAAAAAAAAGTAGGTCCTAAGGTTGATCCTTGCGGAACACCAACAGTTGTTTTTGTGAACTTTTAACATTTTCCATTTGAACAAACTGCTTTTTATTACTTAAGTAATTCTTTAAAAATAAATAAATATTTCCCCGAATTCCAATATTGTATAGGCATTTAAGTAAAATGTTGTGATTGACTGTATCAAATGCTTTACATAAATCTAGGGACAGTAGGCAGCATTTTTGGTTGCTATCAACGTTTTGTTGAATATCTTTGATAATATCTGCAGCTGCAACTTACTGTATCTCTAAATTTACGAAACCCATATTGAAATGGAGAGAGTAATTTTTATTCATTTAAAAAAATTACTATTCTATTATTTAAAATGTTTTCAAAAATCTTTGAAAATGTGGGTAAAACAGAAATTGGGCGATAGTTACTACTAATATTTTTCTGCATTTTTAAAAACTGGTGATACTTTTGCTATTTTTAATTTATCTGGAAATAGCCCGGTTTTAAAAGAAATTGTGATTAAATGATGTAATATAGGAATTATATTATATTATATTTTAGAATTTTAATAATTTTGATGGAAATATTATCAAATCCCGTTGCTTTCTTCGAATTAAGTTCATCAATTATTTTGCCTATTTCTTCCAATGCGATATCTTCTTTATTTAAAAACATAGAACTTAAATTTATTTCTACATCTGGGTAATTTTCATTTTGATTAATTGGAATTTTCTTGACCACATTTTCTCCTACTTTGATGAAATGGTTATTTATTAGAAATCCATTTTATTTGCTGAAAAAATACGGACCTACGGCTGCTTTTATTTTTAGTTTAGCATACTTTTTTTGGGGCTTCATAAAATGTATCCCTCTTTTTGGGGTAGAAACCGTCCCCAACCAACAAGGTTGTTTATTTACTTGATGCCGCATTCCAATGGTCAATTTATTTCCAGTTTAGAAGAAGTGAATACTTATCTTTTGTAGTATTTTGTGCTGTTTAAACCATTACTGGTTTAAAAGGCATTAAAAGGTATTTTTGGTATACTGTAAATAAAGGGGCTTCCCAATAATGAATTTATTCTAGTTAAAAATTCGACCCTGTATAATAACTGACTATCAATTCTTCATTTATTTGATATGACAACTTTTTAAACGTGTTAATATAGATTTTGGTTTTTCTTTAGGATTGTGTAACCTAGGTGACGCCATTGTCAAAGTGAATTTGCTGCCTCTCTTGGTAGAGCTGTCTGCAGATGAAAACGTCTTTGTCCGATCGATTGCCATAGAATCGGTAGTGGCCATTATTCCATTTTTAAGTTCTGGTAAGAAAGAAAATACGTCTTCCATCATTTTTAATTGAGAATTTATGCTTTTTTTATCTTCGGAAGTTCTTACCAAATGGGAAACTTTTTTATTATTAATTTTACGAAAAAAAATTATTCTTTATAAAAAGCTCTGCATGGTCTAAAACCTAAAATGCAACCATCAAATATCGAAATTTTCCAGTCATATACGAGGTTTGTCAAAAAATGTGAATTTTTCCCAAGAATGTGAATTTTTCCCAAGAGTAAAGTACCTTTATTTTTGATATTATAAAAAATTGTTATTAAAAAAAGTTGATCAGAACTAAAAACCACGTCTAAATATGCAATAACACGCATTAAATTAATTAAATAATTAAAAAATTAAACAATTAATAATAAATCAATAAAATAATTTTTCAACATAAATGCGTATAATTGCACATTTAGCCGTAGTTTTTAGTTCTGATCAATTTTTTTAATAACCATTTTTGATAATGTCAAAAATAAAGGTACTTTACTCTTGAAAAAAATTCACCTTTTTTGACAAACCTCGTATATGACTGGAAAATTTCGATATTTGATGGTTGCATTTTAGGTTTTAGACCATGCAGAGCTTTTTATAAAGAATAATTTTTTTTCGTAAAATTAATAATAAAAAAGTTTTCCATTTGGTAAGAACTTCCGAATACGTATTTATTATGAATGCATTCCTTAATTTGTGCTGTATTGATCTAAATTTTAAATCTAGGTTCCATGAGCTCTGAGAAAATATAGGCTAAGGCTCCTGCACAAAGAAAAAAATATTTTCATAAGTAAGTGTTATATCTCTAATTTTCTTTTGTTTTAGACACTGTAAAGGGTACAATAATACCTCTTACCAAGAAACTATGCACGCGAAGTGTCGCAGAAGGTAAGAAACTTATAGTCATACTACCTATAGTTTATTTTATAAGATATAACAATATCAAATTAAATAAATTATGCCTGACAAGCGATCATTTTCACGGGCATTGTGATGCGAAGAAGAAATTATTTCCAAGTTGACAATGTTCAGTATATGAGGCAGTGTTGTTAAATAGTATAAACTAGTAGGCCAGTGGCATAACAAACACCACATTAACGGCCCCTTTAAAATTTGCTGCCAACTTTGCTTTTCATTGGTATTTCATTTCATAATTATTTTTATTTTTTTATATCCTGAGAATTTAACTTCGTTAAGTGAAGACAAATTATACCTGAAAGCGCGGAATTTCCAAACGATATACCATAAAGACTTGTCTTAAAAAGAGTGTATGAACTTCCGGCTCATTTATTAATAAAAAATCGGTGTGTTCCAGATGTATCTAGTGCAGTGATGTTATTATTTTAAACTTTATCAGTTAGTGTGGCATCAGCGGAACGATCTTTTTCCAAACTTAAAATAGTAAAAACCTATTTACGTAACACCATGGGACAACATTTTTTACTTTAAACCTAAATAACCTACCACGAAATATGAATAGTATTCAAATAAATGAAGACATTCAAATTTTTAGAGTTAATAATGAAATAAAATATTTAGGAATTATTTGTGACAGTAAATTAAATTGGATTTTCACTTAAATACCTAATTAAAAAATTAAGAAGTTTACTACCGATTTTTAAAAACATTAAAATTTTTTTAAATAGGTATAAAACATATTTTTGGAAATATTATATTTCGCGTTAGTTAAAACTCATTTAAATTGCGGAATTTTAGGTTGGGGAGGAATAAATAGAACTTTAGTTAAAAAATTAGAAATATTACAAAACAGGTTTCTAAAAATTATATTCAATAAAGATTATCTTTATCCTCCAAAAGAATTATATTCAGAAATAAAAAAGTTGAACATAAGACAACATTACATTTATAACATCTTAATAAAGTTGCCACAGTGGATCTTTGCCCGTGCGTCATCAATCAACGATCAGGACTCGACGTGGTTAATAACTCTGCATCCTTGTTTATTACAGTAACAAGTTTGAATAAAAGCATAAAAGAACGTCTCCAAAATTCCGCAATAATATAACGTGCTAGACAAGGATAAAACTATAAACGTCAGTTAATTATTTTCTTTATTTGTTTAGTTGACAACCGTTGTATTTTAGAACGTCATTGTCAACCTTATTTTGATCTGCCAATCTAATTCGTATTTTGTAAATCTGTGTGCCTAAAGAACTGTTTCTAAAAATAGTTCTTTTTAGAGGTAATTATACCCACCATCTGTTTTGGCGGTAAGTATTTATGGATTTTTATAATAACTAATTTATTTATTTTAAATATTCTAACCGTGAAAGTTCTTTGAAACGTTTACGGCAGTGGCTAAATTCCCTGAAATGAAAGGATGTTAAAAATTTGACTTTTGCGATTTTAATAGTCAATAAAACACCAAACTTTCGTAGATTTTAAGCTTTAAAAATAGTATTAAATGTATAAACATTTGTTTGTCAATTTCTTTTAGATAATAGAGAATGCCGGGCAAAACTTAAAATAAATAATAATTTTTCGTGATATTATGTAGGTACGTCAAACGGTAGGCAGGCACGTCCATTTTATGAACTTAACTTAGTTTTCACTTTTTTCGTCTCGTAATTTTGATTTGATTCATACGATTTTGATGACGTAAAAGTGATGACGCACGGGAAAAGAACCACTGTGGCGACTTATATATATTTACCAATAAAACCCTTATACAATTTAAAAACCATAATCATAATACACGTCATAAAAATGAAATAACCATAAAACCTAAAATAAGTAAGTCCATAGGACAAAAAAATTTCAAATACTTATGTTTTTTTGTTTAAACGATTATTTACCAACAAAAATTAAAAAATTAATTTCATTAGAAAAATTTAAAGTCTAAATAAAAACATGGATATTAAAAACACAAAATTTAAAAATATTTTAAGAAATGCTTTAATTAATTAATATTGTTCTGAATAATTTATATAACTAGTACCTAGGTAATATTTTTTACTTAAAAATTATAAATTATAATTTTATACATTTCTTCAAAAAAAAACTGCGTTTATACTATAAATTAACATTTTTATTTTAAAACTTGATTTTTAATGCATATTTATGATTTTACTTACTAAAACAAAAAATAAGATTTGCCCCTAACAAGCTCAGCTTCAGGGGATTTGAAGAATAAGTTTATAGAAGACAACATAAACATATTTATTATATTATTAAATTTTAAATACACTTATTATTATTAACAACGCCTTTTGGATTTATCCCCAATCAGTATCGAACACGAGTTTGTTAAAACATTAAATATCGACGAAATTATAAACGATTTTGCAAAAAAAAACTCTCGACGATCTGGTCGTTTTGCATAATACCTTGTATAGTACTTAGTGACATAATGTTTGTGCAGACCTGTTGACTGTTCATGTGTTTTCTGTATTTTGGATTCTATGAGGCTCGATAACCGCTACCCCCGTTAGGTACTACCATACATGGTAAGCAACATTATAAGTGGTGTTTTAAAATTTTGATTTTGCTTCATGTTTGCTGGAATATTACGTATAATGACGTAATAACTACCTATGTTATGTCTATCAGTCTACCGCGTACCTAGGATTATAAAATAAATTCGAATTGTTGGCTGTTTTAATAGTAGGCACTTAACACATAATGTGAGTTTAAGCCTAATTAAATTATTACACGATTACCGAATTCAAAAATTCATAAACCTGAACCTAATAGTAATCAAAATAAGAATTATCATTTTCCATTCGTTATAGAGCCTAGGGGGCCCCTGAAAACGTTTGCAGGGTGGGGGGCACTCAGTTTTTTTATGCCACTGACTTAGGCTATTATGTACCTTACAGACTTTAATAATAACTCTTACTTTTAGGCGACATTACTTACACTTCCGTAGCATGTGTTTTTAGCAGACTTATAATAAATATGCAAAATCACTTGACTCCGACCGACGCAATGTGGTATTTGGACTATTATAACCACATTTGTAAGAAAGGATTGTCTTTGGTTGAGGATTTAGATATAGATCCGTCTGTGGTAAGTTAAAAGTAATTTCACAGATGTATATTTGAGAAACGGTGTTGCTTTTGACGACTGTTTGAAGGTTGGAGACAATGATGTTTCTTGAATGATGAAAGAGTTTGGGACTTCCATTGTCTTTATTTGTTTTAAATCACAACGTTTCAACTGGTAAGTATCTCCAGTCGTCTTCAGGTGAATACTAAATAAGTAAAGTAACTACAGGACTATTTATACTAGCTAGGTGCACTGAAGCATAACTGAGGTGGGTGCAGTCATGCCTTCAGTTGGCACGCGATCTTATCCTAAGATTACATCTATCTAACAAAGGTTTCCAGATATTTCTTATGTCTAATGATGGTTTACTAAAGCAGCCTGGGTTCTGGTGAATAACACTCAATATTCCGTATGTTAGAGGAGTATCTGAGAAAATAAGAAGATACAACGATATAACATCAACACCGTATTCAACTCGAGGGACACCCTAAGAAGCCACCTGACGAAGACAAAGCCTACAAGTCAAAAAGATAGGAAAAACTGCGTCTACCAGATCCCCTGCGAATGCGCTCAATCTTATATAGGTGAGACATTAAAACCATTAGAAACGAGGATTAAAGAACACAAAAACAATACGTTAAAAGGAGAGACCGAAAAGTCAGGTGCAGCAGACCATGCCTGGAAACATGGTCACCATCATGTGGTCAGAAGTCAGAAGCTGAAATCCTACATAAGGAACCACACTGGAGGAAAAGAAAGTTCAAGGAAGCTGCTGCTATTCACCGGAACCCAGGCTGCTTTAGTAAACTATCATTAGACATAAGAAATATCTGGAAACCTTTGTTAGATAGGATTAGGATAAGATCGCGTGCCAACTGGACGCATGACTGCACCCACCTCAGTTATGCTTCAGTGCACCTTGCTAGTATAAATAGTCCTATAGTTACTTTACTTATTTAGTATTCACCTGAAGACGACGGGAGATACTTACCAGTTGAAACGTTATGATTTAAAACAAATAAAGCCAATGGAAGTCCAAAACTCTTTCATCATTCAAGGTGTTTCTTTTGTTATATTTCTGTCATTTACTGAAGGCATACAGGGTTCCCCATTTAAAACGAAACAGGCTAAATATCTGGTTCCACGTTAATTTAAAAAACAAACGCTCGGACCCGTCGATTTTTATTTCGAGGGGGACATCTTTTGCGTATATTGTCAATCTTGTTACTTCAAGCTCCTAGGAGGGAGAGGGGGTAAGATCTAAATCTTAAATGGATACCCCTATTTTATATAACTTTTTGGATTCTGCATAAAATTCTGAACATTTTTTAATAAAAGCATTATTAGTCTATACTAAACAGTTTCCGAGATATTAACTCTTGAAAAATTACATTTTTGAACTTTGACAGCGTCTAGCTTTCTAACTGTACGTCTTAGAATAAAACGGCTTACATGTCCCTATCTTCGATTTTTATTATCTTTCCAATAGTGTCAACTTCCGATTAAACCGGAAGTACTATATTTCTTACCACCGGTTTAATCGGAAGTTGACACTATTGGAAAGATAAAAAAAATCGAAGATAGGGACATGTAAGCCGTTTTACTCTAAAGACGTACCGTTAGAAAGCTAGACGCTGTCAAAGTTCAAAAATTTCATTTTTCAAGAGTCAATATCTCGGAAACTGTTTAGTATAGACTAATAATGCTTTTATTAAAAAATGTTCAGAATTTTATGCAGAATCCAAAAAAATTATGTAAAATAGGGGTATCCATTTAAGATTTAGATCTTACCCCCCCCCCTCCCTCCTAGGGGCTTGAAGTAACAAGATTGAAAATATACGCAAAAGATGTTCCCCTCGAAATAAAAATCGACGGGTCCGAGCGATTTTTTTTTTAATTAACGTGGAATCAGATATTTAGCCTGTTTCGTTTTAAATGGGGAACCCTGTATATTTGTTTGTATATTATACTTCTTTTTAGTGTATGTTATGCAGAGAGAATTGTGCTTATACGCTACCGAGAGTTGCACAGATGGTCTTGGCCGAAATTCCCATTGAAATCGCAGCCAAATGGTATCAGACATTTAAAGCTCTTGCTGCTGATCCATGTTATATCGTCAGAAAGGCTGTTGCTAGTTGTCTCATGGACATCGCTCAAATATTAGGTAAATAAATTTCAGCAAATAAGTCGTGATCCTGAAAACAAAATAAGCTGGTACTTATAAAATATGTAGGTACTCGAAATATCTGTATATAAACATTTTTTTAAGCGTCTCGCCTGATTGGGTATTTACTAAAGGTATACATATAATATATAAAGTCGCCACAGTGGTTCTTTTCCCGTGCGTCATCACTTTTACGTCATCAAAATCGTATGAATCAAATCAAAATTACGAGACGAAAAAAGTCAAAACTAAGTTAAGTTCATAAAATGGACGTGCCTGCCTACCGTTTGACGTACCTACATAATATCCCGAAAAATTATTATTTATTTTAAGTTTTGCCCGGCATTCTTTATTATCTAAAAGAAATTGACAAACAAATGTTAATACATTTAATACTATTTTTAAAGCTTAAAATCTAGAAAGGTTTGGTGTTTTATTGACTATTAAAATCGCAAAAGTCAAATTTTTAACATCCTTTCGTTTAAGGGAATTTAGCCACTGCCGTAAACTTTTCAAAGAACTTTCACGGTTAAAATATTTAAAATAAATAAATTAGGTATTATAAAAATCCATAAATACTTACCGCCAAAACAGATGGTGGGTATAATTAGCTCTAAAAAGAACTATTTTTAGAAAAAGGAACAGTTTTAAGGCACACAGATTTACAAAATACGAATTAGATTGGCAGATCAAAATAAGGTTGACAATGACGTTCTAAAATACAACGGTTGTCAACTAAACAAATAAAAAAAGTAATTAATTGACGTTTATAGTTTTATTCTTGTCTAGCACATTATATTATTGCGGAATCTTGGAGACGTTTTTTTATGCTTTTATTCAAACTTGTTACTGTAATAAACAAGGATGCAGAGTTATTAACCACGTTGAGTCCTGATCGTTGATTGATGACGCACGGGCAAAGATCCACTGTGGCGACTTTAGGTACAATGTGTTCACAGATAGAGTTTGGAAGAGGAAAAACTTTTTTATTAGTAGGTATAGAAGAAAAAGTCGTTCTTTATAAAAAGGTCTGCTTGTGCTGAAACTACAATTTCGAATATCAGATTTGCGATTACTATACAGGGTTCGACATTTTTACTTTTTAGGATGTTTTTTTCAATTCCTTGATTTTTTGAATCAATTTTGCTTGTGCTGAAACTACAATTTCAAATATCACATTTGCGGTTACTATACGGGGTTCGTCAAAAACAACATTTTTAGTTTTTTGGATTTCGTTTGAAATAAATGTACAGGGTTTTTCCGTATATTTTGGAGCACCCCTGGAGCTTTTATTTGAAGACCTAGAAAAAACTTTAAATTACCAAAGTTGCATGATTTCTCCTGAACTGCCAGAATTTGTTATCGGACAAAACAAATGAACATCGTAAATTTGTTTAATAATGCCAATGTCGATTTTTTTAAATGGAAAACACTGTATATTAATTTTTTTTTAACTCCTCACTCTTTTCTGATTCCAAATATGTATATATGTTATATGTTTACTTTAGTCGTTTAGGCAAAATTGCATTTCAAAATATTGCGGATTAGAAAATCTATATTGGTGTGAGGAAAACATGATAGAACATAATGCTTATTCAGTAACAATAATTAATATAAATAATGATAATAATTTATGAAACAAACATATAACATATATAGATATTTGGAATCAGAAAAGAGTGAGGAGTTAAAAAAAAATTAATATACAGGGTGTTCCATTTAAAAAAATCGACATTGGCATTATTAAACAAATTTACGATGTTCATTTGTTTTGTCCGATAACAAATTCTGGCAGTCCAGGAGAAATAATGCAACTTTGGTAATTTAAAGTTTTTTCTAGGTCTTCAAATAAAAGCTCCAGGGGTGCTCCAAAATATACGGAAAAACCCTGTACGTAAAAACAAACAACTATTGTTGCTTTCTTGCTTCGAATATGATTTGATATCTGGCCGAGTAACGATTTTGTTGTACGAAAACCATTTTTTTTTTGCCTACTTTTGAAGTATTTTTATTATTACATGTCATATTTCTTCAATTCTTTCAATCATAAATTATAAAACTTATTCAAACGTGGTTCCACCGAGTTAGCGCATAGTTCAACTCCACATTTGAATTTCCGATAACAGTTCCTAACTTGTTGTATTGGGAAATTTGCAATAACTACTCTTATTTTTTCTTTCAAGAGATCTAAAGTTATTGTTGAAATTGGTTTTATACACATGTGGCTTCAGATATCCCCATAAATGAAAGTCGATAAATGTGAGATCGCGACTCCTACGTGCCAACTGATTTGGACCATCGGTACCTTCCAATCCATTTGTTCCCAAAGTGAGGATTTAGCCAATCATCAAAAAGAATTGAAAAAAAAATCCAAAAAACAAAAACTGTTGTTTGTGACGAACCCTGTATTCTGTAGGTATAGTAATCGCAAATCTAATAGTTGAAATTGTAGTTTCAACACTAGCAAAATTCATTTATTAAATTAATGAATTGAAAAAAAAGATCCAAAAAAACAAAAATGTTGTTTGTGACGAACCCTGTATAGTAATCGCAAATCTGATATTCGAAATTGTAGTTTCAGCACAAGCAGACGTTTTTATAAAGAATTACTTTTTCTTGTATACCTACTAATAAAACGATTTTTCCTCTTCCAAACTCTTATCAGTGAAATTTGACAAAGAGAAGTAATATGCCCACTTCATTAGATTTTTTATTTAAACTTTAAAAATATACCGTATGGTGCAGAAGCACTGCAATTTGCACTGTTCCTAAAATATGTAATTGTCTAGAAATTATAAGACCTAAATCTTGTATTCTCAGGGACAAGTAACAAAATAATATTGATTGATTTCACAAAACTCCTACGAGATGAGGATGAAGAGGTACTCCAAGCACTTGTGCCGAATTGTGCCATTATCATGGACCTTTTCGCATCTTCAGGCGTACTAACGCGTGGTAAGATTTATTTATTTGAAGACCTGTGGTTTGGCTTAAAAATTTACTTTTTTTATATAGATATTCCAGTACAAGGTACATTGGATATCGGGAGGGCGATGCTAAAATGTCAAAATGAGGTGTTCAAGACGAATAATTGGCGCATGAAGGAGCAAATGTTAAAGCAGTGGGAACGGTTGCCAAATTGTATGCCATCGGATTTCATACATCAACATTTTACTCCTGTAGTACTAACGTCTACTTTAAATGGGGTAAGTTATTTTGGGCCTGGGTTATTTTACAACTATTATTAGGTAAGTGGAATGACGTCCACTTGGAAAAAAAAGTGGCAGCGCTTATTATGATGCAGTTTCAACTCGAAATTAATAATAATAATAATAATAATATATATCTTTTTTCTCAACCAACTTAAAAAAGTTTAATACAGATAATATAACACCAAATATACAATACAGGGTATTCCCTATTTGATGGTACATTAGAAGTATCTGGAGAACGAAAAGAAAAATAATTTTGAAATTTTCACTACGGCCATAGGAGACTGCGCTCTAGCTTTTAAAAATAATTTCGCGGTTGCAGTGTTGCCAGATCTATTGATTACTGACATCAACTTTGGAATTTTAAATGAGACACCCTGTATATTTTTACATTTTTAAATTCCACATAAAATTATAATTATTTTTTATTAAATGCATTATTAGTCTATACTTCATAGTTTCCGAGATATTGACTCTCGAAAAGTGACATTTTTGAACTTTGACAGCTTCTAACTTTCTAACAGTACGTCCTAGAGCAAAACGGCTTACATGCCTCTATCTTCAATTTTTATTATCTTCCCAAAAAAACCAACTTCCGGTTAAACCGGAACAACTATATTTCCTGCTTTCGAGTTACATCCGGTTTGACCGGAAGTTGATTTTTTGGGAAGATAATAAAAATTGAAGATAGGGACATGTAAGCCGTTTTGCTCTAGGACGTACTGTTAGAAAGTTAGAAGCTGTCAAAGTTCAAAAATGTCACTTTTCGAGAGTCAATATCTCGGAAACTATGAAGTATAGACTAATAATGCATTTAATAAAAAATAATTATAATTTTATGTGGAATTTAAAAATGTAAAAATATACAGGGTGTCTCATTTAAAATTCCAAAGTTGATGTCAGTAATCAATAGATCTGGGAACACTGCAACCGCGAAATTATTTTTAAAAGCTAGAGCGCAGTCTCCTATGGCCGCAGTGAAAATTTCAAAATTATTTTTCTTTTCGTTCTCCAGATACTTCTAATGTACCATCGAGTAGGGAATACCCTGTATATAAATTCACAAATAATAAAAACCATGTTATTAATAACTCCATCGAAATTATTCAAAAAAATATATATAACCATTTACAAAAAAAAATATTAATATAATACCTACGTTAAAGTTAGTTCAGTTTTAAAAAATATTTTTTTAGTGTTTTTAAAATACCATAATTTTGATATTTCTTTAATTTGAAATAATGCAAACTGTTGCAAATTGTTATTCGTTTATATAATATTGATTTTTGGCCAAAAGTACTATTTACCATTGGTGTTTGAATATGATGATTTTGTCTCGTGACGTGAATAATGTTGCTTAAAGGAAATATTATATTCGATTGTTTTTCTTTAATAATAATAGAGTGTATTAGAATGCATAGTTTTCATTTATAAAGCTTTTCTAAATTTAAATATCCATTTGGTTCATACAAATTTATAGTTGGTTCTAAAAAAGGAAGATGTATGCATTTAATTAGTTTGTTTTGTAGTTTTTTAATGGCTGAATTCTAGTTAAATTCGCTTGTTCGCAAATTGAAATCATATACTGTAATTTTGAATAAACCAAAGAATAATATATATTTTTTAAATATTTTAACAATATATAATTTTTAGCTGCCAATGCCAATTATTGGTGAGATGTAACTTCTTAAATATTCAATATGTTTTTTCCAACTTAAATTTTCATCAATATATGAACCTAAAAATTTAATTGTATTAGTATATTTAATTAAATGATTATTGAAAGACAGTGAAGAAATATTATTATTTTTTAATTTTGATTTACTTATAAACATAAAAGATGATTTAATAAAATTTAATGATAATTTATTAGTTTCAAGCCATTTACATATTATATTTAGGTCGTGGTTAATGTTACTATGAATTTGAGCATAGTCTTCATGAAAATATACAATAGTAGTATCATGAGCAAACAATTTTGTTTTACCTTTTAAATTTAATTTTGCTATAGAATTAATGTAGATTTAAAAAAAAAAGTAGGTCCTAAGGTTGATCCTTGCGGAACACCACAAGTTATGTTTTTTGTAAAATTTTAAAATGCACCGCTACTTTCATCGTTTTAGAAAGCCAAACCAGTACGATCACAAGCTGCTCGTACTCTTCTTATGATTTTGCGATTCAGTCTCAAAGAAAACCATCGCAAGTGGATTCGAGAAATGATAACCAACCAATTGTGTAACTCGAACTGCTGTTATTCCAGACAAATATTTGTGAAACTGTGCGGACACGCCATTGACATTTTCAGTTGGAAATATTTCAAGGAGTATTTTTTTTTGCCTTTAATATCTTTAGCGGGTAAGTGTTGTTGCATATCTTCGTCGGCAAGCTTCACAGTTCTATGTCTCTCTTGTCGTTCAATCTGGTTTCAATCAGAAATAATGATTTATTTTCGTCTTCGTCGTACTACAGATCGTCCTGACGTTTCACTATTCACAATAATCACAATACATCGTAAAGAAAAATATAAAACTTCTTTTAAATATAATTATTGTTCAATAATATATACAGGGTTGGCCAGAAGTCCGGAATAAAATTACTATAGCATTAACCTGTAACTTTTTTTAAAAGTTAATATCTCGTACTAGTAGGGGAGCCAACGATGCTAAATGGGGATTTACTCAAATATGACAGAACCTAACCTGAACGCGTTAAAACTTTTCGTGATTTTGACTATAATAGATATTTTTTGATATAATATGACTGACATGACTGTCAAAGTTTTATACATTTTTTAGTTTTTCAAATTTTTATCTCATTTATTATTTTATCTAAATTATTAAATAAATATACAAAATATAATATCCTTTAAATTATTTTATTTTTTAATTCATAAAAACAATCTTGTCGGTAAAGTAGGTAGTTATTTGCAATAGGTAGCTTAAATTATTTTTGGGTAACTTAAGCTACCGAAAGTAGCTTTTTCGACTAACTAGCTACTTTTAAAAGTAGCTTTATGAATACACTAAAAAATAATGTAAAGCTACAGCTACAAGCTACTTGGTTTTAAAAGTAGCTCGAATAAAGCTATTAGCTACCAAAAAAGTAGCTAGCTAGTAGCTTAACTACTTAGTAGCTAGCTACTGCCCAGCTCTGCACATGGATATACTCGAGCGCGTCAGATATTAATAATGTATATGCCCCACGTGACTCTCATGACGGAGGTACATTAATCTGCCGGTTTTGATGGTGGGGGCGGCGGTACGGAAGGGTTAAAAATGGGGGGAAAAAAAATTTACTCGAGCGTGTCAGATATTCAGAGGGGATGTTAAAGGATCCCTAAGGAAGCTCCGATTCAATAGACTGACGATTCGGATGTGACGCAAGCTCGTGGCGACTTTTCGAAAATGCAAAAAAAAACGCTATTTTGACATACTCGAGCGCGTCAGATTTTCATACAGACGGTTCAGCTTGGTGTCCTGGTCGTGCTGATTCATAATCTGACGATTATTTTGAGGGATTTTGTTAATCTGACCGTTTAAAATAAAAATTTCATGATTTTTTTTCTTAAATCTTAAAAATTTTCCGAAAAATTTAAAAAATCCCCATAACAATAAGAGTGACAGACTGCGATATAAATAAAGACAAAATCCATAGCAACAAAACGGTTTCATAACTATCTTGATGCTTTTTAATAATATTATTTTTACATATTTTTGATGAAATTAAGAGAAGAATGCATAAGTGTGTTATATTTTTGAAATCGGAAGAAAAGGAACCATCTAATGCGCTTCTAATATACAGAGTGTCTCATTTAAAAAAAAAATTAAATATTTGGTTTTAAATGTGACATGTGACACCTACTGTCATTTTTGACAAAACACATAAATACTTGGCCAAAAGTTCTACATCCTACTTTTTGAGTGAACGCGCTAACTCAAAAAACAAAAACTTACAGGCTTTTAAAAGTGGGACAAACTAAAATGTAAAATAATAACCCTGTACATATAATCCCACGAATGCTGTGATCAGCCTGTGATGGCGTGATGGCTGACGGAAAGTAGTGTGCGGACGGTGCGAGAGAGTGAGTGATAAAGAAAGAGACATTGAGGCGCGGAGTGCTTCACTGCAGCTGCACGCGCTAATAAACTTTATTGACGATTTTTGTTACTTCGGCTTGTGGTAATCGGCAGATTATATTTTTCCCGTTATCCTTGAATTATTTCCTTCAAAATAAAAAAAAAATTGACCGCGCTCGAGAATGTCCATGTGACGTTTTTTTTTGCAAGTTTGTGACCCTCCCACTCCTTTACGTCACGCACAAATCGTCAGATTATTGAAATGCAGACTCTTCAGCATGTAATTAACCCACCACACCTTAATCTGACGCGCTCGAGTAAATCCAGCCATCGATTTTTTTTTACTATTCTGATCAGCTGCCGTACACGCGCGGCACTATATAGAGGGCTTAGACATGGCAGAGGTACTCAACAGGGTGCAAGGTATCCCCCATATGTTTCACGTTCTGACATTTTGTGACATTGTGAACTTGTAAAATTAATTTAGGTATTTCCGAAGTGTTATTTTACAATGTTCTAAACAAAAATGGGTTGGTTTTTTACATCTAGGAGGTACTATTGGAAGCTTTTTGAAAGCAGCAAAATTCCACCCTTATAAAGTATATCTTGTCCAAGAGCTTTTAGAAGATGACTATGACCGGCGCGGCGTTTGCAATTTTGCGAAGAAATTATGAGACTGTGTGACGAGAATAATAGGTTTCCACAGAGCATATTATTTTCGGGTGAAGCTACTTTTTATTTAAACGGGGTGATTAACCGACATAATTATCGTTTCTGGAGTTAATAAGAAAATCCACGATGGATATTTGAAGCGCATACTCAACGGCCCCAGAAAGTAAATGTATGGGCAGGTATCATTAATAACCGAATTCTGGGGCTGCTTTCCCGCATTTTGGTGTCAATGTGAGAAGATATTTAGATGAGATATTTCCAGGTCGCTGGATTCGACGACGTGGTACAATTGAATGGCCACCGAGGTCCCCAGACTTAACGCCTCTAGACTATTTTCTTTGGGGATAATTAAAAGAAGAAGTTTACCAACATAGGCCAATAATATTGAAGATTTGAAATACAAAATTAGATTGGAGAGGAGGGACACATAACATACCGGCTGAAGCCATCCGGAATTCCGTCGACGGATTTTACCATCGTCTGGGAGCGTAGAGGGTGGAGGACATTTACAGCATTTGCAAACGTTAAACTACCTTTTTGTTGTGTTTTGTTTCGCGTCGTTAATTTTTTTTTTTTGACAAAATAAATAACAAATAAACCATAACTATTGTTAAGTCACAAAATGTCAGAACGTGAAACAATGAAGATTTCTTACCTTGAAAGGTAAAAAAACCGTCAATTTATCATTTCCGCTTATTTAAATAGAGCTTTTTTAAAAACTTTTAACAGTCGAACAAACCCGAACAAAATTTACATGGGATTTCCCATGGAAAGTATGGCGATTTACCACCCATATCAATTTCAGAGGATGCAGTATCGATCGTTCGCCTTTGCATGGTAAAACTCTGCCCCGTCCTTAAGCAGATGTTGATTTTACCAATGGACAGAAGTCTACAATTGAAACTAGAAAACGCGCTTTCCAAAATGGAAATGATGGAACAAGATAAAGATGTAGTGAGAATGTTGAAAATAAAACTGAAAGAGATGAGGTCGATGGCGGTTAATAGAGCGGAAGTTCTGGCCGAAGAAAAGCGCAAGGTTGATGAAGAGGACAAGGTGTTGAAGGGGAAATTACCACCGCTTAAGACGCAGTCATCGCCAAAAGGTAAGTGACCGTGGTCTGCGCTTTTAAGGTGGAATCATCAACGTCATTCAATTTATTGTCAACCTATAACCTATTTCGCCTTGTTTTTCTTAGTTTATTATTTTATTGACTAAGATTTAAATAAAATCAATATCGTCTGCACATTATTTAGGCAATATCTGATATATTACAAAAATATCAATTTATTTCATTGCTTATTTTGGGAGAATTGTATAGTGAAAGAACAATGACATAATAATGTTAAAAAAAAATCTTACCCGATATTTTTCGCTATACAATTCTCCTAAAATAACTTATGAAATTCTTTGATATTTATTTAACATGTTAATTATTACCTATAGAATATGAAGACGATATTGATTTTATTTAAATTTTGTGAAAAAGTTAGAAAAAATAAATAAATCTACGCGAAATAGGTTATAGGTTGGCAAGCATGTTGATACTCCCACCTTAAGTCACTCAAATGGAATGTTGAAATTATATTTATTTATTTATTTTTACACGACGATGGATACAAGTTGATGGCTACAAAAAAAAGTTAGCAAATGAAATCTCCGTCCGACCATCGAAGCTCGCATGTATTAGACTCCAGCTTAAATCGTAATAAAATATTTCTAATCTTTCAGATGCGTGTTCTGAAAGTCGGGAGGCCGACAAAACCTCAGCGGTGACAAAACCCTCCTCGGGCCAAAGACAGGCAAATAAAAGGCTGATTGATGGCAGTGCAAGGTAAATACCGTAATGTGTTATATACAAAGTTGGGCAAATGTTCCGGAACGGCCTAATTACAGGCGAACGAAAAGTGATATCGGATCCGGGTTTTGGGCAATCTATATAGGACTAAAATTTTACTATTTGACTATTATACCACATGTCAGTAATGTCACCAACTGTCAAGTGTTGACGTTATTTTTTTTTTAAATAGAACACCCTGTATATTTTTACATTTTTTAATTCCACATAAAATTATAATTATTTTTTATTAAATGCACTATTAGTCTATACTTCATAGTTTCCGAGATATTGACTCTCGAAAAGTGACATTTTTGAACTTTGACAGCTTATAACTTTCTAACAGTACGTCTTAGAGCAAAACGGCTTACATGTCCCTATCTTCAATTTTTATTATCTTCCCAAAAAAATCAACTTCCAGTTAAACCGGAACAACTATATTTTCTGCTTTCGAGTTACATCCGGTTTAACCGGAAGTTGATTTTTTGGGAAGATAATAAAAATTGAAGGTAGGGACATGTAAGCCGTTTTGCTCTAAGACGTACTGTTAGAAAGTTATAAGCTGTCAAAGTTCAAAAATGTCACTTTTCGAGAGTCAATATCAAATGGGTTTCTCGTTACGGCTTAATTTTTACGTCTTATCGACTACTGCTTACTTCTTACGGCTTACGTTACGGCAACTATAAATCCAGCTGTAAGCAACCTTTGTGTTTCTTGAAAAATGGAAAAAAGTGAATTTCGTGCAGTGATTAAACACTATTATTTGAAAGGGAAAACGGCGAAAGAGACAAAAGAAAAGCTCGATAAACATTACGGTGAGTCTGCTCCTTCAGATTACATGGTAAAATATTGGATTGCTGAATTTAAATGCGGCCGAACAAGCACTGCAACAATGCCATCAACAGGAAGGCCAAAAGAGGTGGTTACTGAAGAAAATATCAAGAAAATCCTCGATATCGTTATGAATGATCGCCGATCAAGTTACGTGAGATTGGTGAAATGGTAAACATATCATATGAACGTGTGTTCAACATTTTGCATGAACATTTGCATATGAAAAAGCTATCGGCAAGATGGGTGCCGCGTTTGCTCAGTGTCGAACAAAAACGAGTTCGACAGACCACTTCACAGCGGTGTTTGGACATGATAAAGCGTAATCCTGTTGATTTTTGGCGTCGATTAATAATAACTGTTGATGAAACGTGGGTACACCACTACACACCTGAAACCAAAAATCAATCGAAACAATGGGTGGAAGCTGGTGGAAGTGCTCCGAAGAAGGCGAAGACAGTGAAATCGGCTGGCAAGGTTATGGCCACTGTATTTTGGGATGCACACGGAATATTGCTCATCGATTATCTTGAAAAAGGATCCACAATCACAGGAAAGTATTATCGTGCATTATTGGATCAATTGATTGATGCAATCAAGAAAAAACGACCACATTTAAAGAAGAAAAAAGTGCTCTTTCTTCAAGACAACGCACCGGTTCACACAGCATTAGATACGATGCTAAAATTACGTGAAATACACTTCGAATTGATTGATCATCCACCTTATAGTCCAGATTTAGCTCCTAGTGACTTTTTCCTGTTTTTAAACTTGAAAAAATGGCTCGCAGGAAAAAGATTCATCTCAAACGAAGAAGTGATTACCGAAACTAAGGCGTATTTTGAGGGGTTCCCAAAATCGTATTATTCAGATGGTATAAAAAAGTTGGAATATCGTCTTACTAAGTGTATTGAGCTAAATGACTATGTTGAGAAATAAATGGTTTTTGAAAAAAAAAATGTTTTTTTCCTACTAAGGTAGCTTCAATATCAATCCGCCCTCGTATGTTATGTCTACCAGTCTACCTAGGATTATAAAATAAATTCGAATTGTTTGCTGTTTTAATAGTAGGTACTTAACACATATAATGTGGGTTTAAGCCTAATTAAATTATTACACGATTAACGAATTCAAAAATTCATAAACCTGAACCTAATAGTTATCAAAATAATAATTATCATTTTCCATTCGTTAGAGAGGGGGCCCCTGAAAACGTTTGGGGGGGCGCCCACTTAGTTTTTTATACGCCACTGATTTGTGTCTATATCTCCATGCTACAAGCCCCTAAGGGAAAGCCACTGAATATTTTATTTTCTCAATATTTTCCAAATCTTTAAAGAATTAAACTTAAAATTTAGATATTCTATTATGCACTGAATCAAACTGTTGTCAATTCGGTATCGACTGTAGCAATATTAATGCTGTTTTGTACACACATTTTGTGCTTTCAAGCTGCCTATTTTTGTTCTTTTTTTTTGCAGCACTATGTCTTTTCTCCATCACCATTTTTATATTGATGCTGGAGTAACCCTACCCAAGTGTGACTATCAAGAAACCAGTAACGTTGCTGTAAATGCATCTAGGGATATTGACAGATTAATTAATTCTACTGAACATTTGACGTTGAATGTAGGAGATACAAGTTTACAAATAAATAATAATATTTTAAAGGAACCTGACAATGATCTTAAATTTAAACACGATACGGTTATCTCAGTTGAAAACGTGAACATTGAATCGTTAACCGAAAAAGATTTGCAAGCTATAGAAACGACCACGACAAATATAACTGATGATGTAAAAGTTAACCTACAAAAAATTTCTAAAGAAGGGCAATTTAAAAAAAGATCAAAGAGAAACTCCTGTATTTTTAGCAGTGATATTAACGTAAATGCGGCAAAAAGTAGAGACTCATCCTTGAAACGAAGAAGCCTGAATATAACTACATGTGATAGTAAAATACCCGTGTGTTCAAAAGCCGGCAAAAGATTGTCATACTGCCAAAAGTCGGCGAGTGACCAAAATCTTGATGTTAGCTCTTTCAGCTCGCCAAAAATAAGCGGATTGCCTAGATTTACTAGAAGCTCTGTTAATTTGAGAAAAAACGACGGGCAACAGGGTAAAAATTTAAATACAATCGATAGTTTTGTGACTGACAGCCATCATCAGGTACCGACATATAAATCTGATGACGAGGTGATTGTCAAGAAGAGAAGTTCATTGACTACAGTAATATCCAACGTGTCTTCCAAAGAAATAAGTGATAAAGATGCCAAATTAGGTTTAGAAGTGTCGTTGCAAAATAATAATGTTGATATTTCTCTTATCAATGGTATGGATGATACGAATTGTATTAATATAGGCGACCAAAGACAATCCAAAGAAATTAGGCGAAGAAGTTCAGGTTTGCCTGTATCCATAGGAAGGTACGTTTTCTAAGCTTTGCTTTCTCACACATCTTTTTCGCCTCATTTATATTAAGAGCATTTTATTTTCTGTTATTAAAAGTGCATGTACAGTTGTATTCATAAAAAAAGCGTACAAGAATTAGAATGAGAGGTAAGTTTTGTCATATTTGCGTAAAACCGGCTTATCAAAATGATTGTTTATTGGAGGTTATTACCTGTCATAAATTATCAAAAGTGAAAAGCATTGGCGTAGCTGTAATTAATTTTAAAACTATATGATAAGCATACACAGGTGACCATACTATGCTATTATATTCTAATAAACTCCGTACTAAACTGTTATATAAAGTTTTTATTGCTTTGGTATTTATTTATTTATTTATTGAAAAAGAAATAAGCAAACACATTCATATCAATACATGTCATTGTTTCATGTTCTTACAATATTTATTATGCACCTAGGTGATAATCACCTGTATGTGCAACTAGAAAGTACCTATACTACACAACACAAATAAGCCCATAAAAGGAATAAATAAGCTTAACCCTACGCTGTTAATATTTATCAAATTGAGTACACTTTAATCATCGTGAGTGCCATGTTATAGTTTTTATAATAGTCTGTCAATATACAACTTATTGCTATAAATGAAGCTTTTACATTTACTTATGAAAGATTTATATTTTGTTGTTGTTCGTATGTCATGGGGCAATAAATTATAAATTTTTGGTGCCAAAATTGATGCATATCTTTGACCTGCATCATATCTTCTAAAGGGTACAACCATCATTCCACCTGTACCGTGTCTAGTTTGGTAACAATGATTTACAAATATTTTGTTTTTAGATTTAAAACAGTGGATACAGTTGCTTAGATAATATATGCATCGGACACTTAAAATATCCTCATTGTAGAGAAGATCACTCGAATACAGTTTGTCCCTATAAAAAATAATTCTCAAAATAAAGTTTTGTACAATCTTTAAAGGCTTTAATGCATTCTCATATAGCCCGCCCCAAACTATAATGCCGTATCTAAGAATTGATTCTATTAGCAATTTATATATTTGAATCAGTAGTTTTTTAGGAAGTATTCTTCGTACTAAGTAAAACTTATATAGTAAGCTCCTTACTTTATTTGTAAGGTTTTCAATATGATTAGTCCATTTTAAATTTTTGTCTATGGTAATGCCTAGATACTTTATTGTGTCCGTTTCTTTTATACAGAGATCAGATTCAGTTATTGTAATGTGATTAAAAGCCGGCCTATTTGCATCCGTCATCGAAAAAGCAATATAGAATGTTTTGTCAGTATTTAAAGTTAATTTATTTTGATCTAGCCAATGTTTCACTTTTTCTAATCCCTTAATCACCTTCTCCTTAACATGTTCCCATGAATTGCCTCTAAAGAATAGAACCGTGTCATCGGCATACGACACAGTAACCCCTTCTATGCTCAGATTTAGTAAGGAATTAATGTATATAATAAAGAGGAGGGGTCCCAGCACTGTACCCTGTGGGATACCCATCCTCACCTCCAATGGATCACTATAGACACCTCTTATTTTCACGACTTGCCTTCTCTCTGTCAAATAATCTTTAAAGACATCAAGCACTATACCACGAATACCATACTGCTCCAGAACGCTAATGAGCATCCCATGGGGTACAGTGTCGAAAGCCTTTGCCAGATCAAGAAAGACCGCAATACCCTTTTCCCCATTATCCAGACTACCTTTTATATTATTCATGAGCTCAAACATGGCATCATTAGTGCTAACGTCCCTCAAGAATCCAAACTGTTTGTCGTTCAGTATTTTAGTGGAAGTGAGATAACTATATAATCTGCACTTCAAGCATTTTTCAAAAATTTTGGTAAATGTCGAAATTAGACTGATTGGTCGGTAGTTTGTAATATTGTTTTTAGAGCCCTTTTTAAATATTGGGGTAACTACTGATATCTTAAATAATGAAGAATGAACTGCATGGTGGTAATTGTTTGATAAACTTTGACAGAGGAGCATAAAAAATGCCTGGTCAGTTGTCTGAAGTTGATAAGGCTTAAATTGTATCAAGAATCAGAGAAGGATGGTCAATCCGTGCTGCAGCGCAGTTGTATAATAGAAATAAAAAAAACTTCGAAACTATTGAAAATTAAGCAACGCTGGGTCGAAGAATTCCTAAAGAGGAAAATTGGTTCAGGTCGTCCCAAACGTTCCAACCCTGAACAGGATGCTGCTTTTTTGGGATAGTTAAGAAATAATCCATTTGCAACTGCAAGGGCTTTTGCTTTTATGCTTTTATTTATACAGCATTTCCTGCCTCTCAACCTACCGCCAGCAGGAGTCAAGGAATCTGAACTAAAGTGTCGCCCAGCTGCGAAAAAAATGTTTCTTACCGAAGAACAGCGACAATTAAGGATTATTTTTGCTTTAAATTATATATACCGCAATCCTCAATTTTAACGGACAAATTCGTGTGTGTGTACCGTCCAAACAATACGAGGTTTGAGGAGCGATATACTAACCCCCTTACTTCTAGACATGGGCGTTTATCTAAAAATGTATAGGGCTGGATAAGTGTTCATGGACCTGGTGTTTGCTGGCGAATAGAGGGAAGATTTAATGCCGGAAATTACATTAACATTTTAAAAAACATATTGTTACCATCTGCTGAGCAAATATATCCCAATAATAATTTCATATTTCAACAAGATAATTGTCCAGTCCACACTGCCAATGCTGTAACCCACTGGTTTCAAACCCATAATGTGGAAGTGCTGCCTTGGGTCTCTTATAGTTCCGACATCAATCCAATTGAAAATATTTGGGGTATAATCGTAAAAAAAATATATAATCGAAATTTTAGGGCACATGATTTATGGGAAATAATACAAGCGTGCTGGGAAGAGCTTGATCCAACAATATAATTCAGTTAATTCCGAATAGACTGGATCAAGTAATAGAAAAACAGGGATATATATGACCAAATATTAGATTTTATTTATTCTTGTTAAACGTTTTTCGTTTCTGTTGTAATTTTTATAAAACTAGGTATTATAAAATATAAAAATAAAAAAAAATTTATTCTATTGAACTAACGCCCAACGCCAATTAATGCTTTGCATTTTTAATAACCTTTAACATGCGATAAGCCAGTTTTACGCAAATAGGGTTAAGGTTTCCTCTCATTCTAATTCGTGTACGCTTTTTTTTTATGATTACAACTGTACGTCGCTTTTTAAATTTCGTTCGGTTGATTTTAAACCAAATAAATCATCAACCCCAATTTCCCAATTTTATCAAAATGTTTATTAGCCAGCCAAGCTGCTCATTATATTGTTATTGTTTGCGGCAAATAATACATTTGTTCTTCTCAATCATATATACCTATACAATATACAACACTCGTTACTAAAATATTTTTAATTTTTTTTAGAAAAGGTGCCAAATAATGTTGTTACGACTGCCAGTTTTATATACGTATATTTCTATTAGTAATGTATTAAGGTTTTTAATACCTGCCTATATATTTTATATACATGTCCTATCTATAATATACTTCTGTTTTTATTTATTTAAAATCTCTGAATAAAAAACTTTTAAATCTACAATTATACCACAACCACCTTGAAAAGAAGCCATGAAGTGACATCGGGCAACGCCGCATCAGCTGGGAGTTGCAGATCCACAAGCTATTATTATGACGCGCTGCAACGGGCGAGTTTTTTATTCTTTCTGATATTTTTTGTGTTTTTTTGGCTCTGTTGCCACTATATTGACGTTGATGTGATGTTCAAAGTTTTGGATAACAAGAACAACTTACCTAATTATTAAATAATAGTAATATTGCGTTGAGAAGCTGTTTTTGTTTCACTACGAGTAGATTTATTTGATCGATCAAAAGTAACATTCTATTATACAAATTATTATCTTCTGCGTTTAAATTACAGGATTGACTATCGACTTCTGAAAGTCTCAAAATTTAGTAAGCTTAAGGCTTTGTTTAAGAAATCTACGCTTGTCTTAAGAAAATCACCTACTAACTGGGTAACTGTTACTTTCGCAATGTATGAATTGGTACCGAGACAATAGGTTTTCAAGCTGAGACCACCTGCTTAGTTTCATTTCAAAGGGTAAAATCTATTTCAAATCATTGTAAACAAGTCATTATCTTTTAAAAAAACCTTTACCTTCTTATCAATGTCCACTGAAACCTGATTAACAATATTTATAGTCATTGGTCAAATCTAAACTATAAAAATATATTTCACTCTCTTTACCTGTTTTTAAAACACTTTTATAGTTAGAGTTACACCCAGGAATACAGCAGGGGCTTGGCATGTTGATAAATAAACAAACTAAAAGAAAAAAATAGTACTTACCTAAGTACCTAGGTATCTAGAGGTATCCTACCTACTTATGAACTATCTCTACTACTAATATTTTTAAACTAATTCATATATACCTTCAAGTTAAATAAACCTTCAATATTTAATAAATTAACTGTAGAACAATAAAGTTTATCCCAATAAAGAGCTAACTAGAATACAAAAAAACACAACTTTTAAATTAAAACAAATAAAATTCTGCCGCCATTTATAAGACCCATAGACAAACCGCCAGGCTGTTGTATTTTTCACTTTATTAATGCTATTAGAGTAAACCCGCACCAAAAATTTTCATCAGTATTTTGTAGAGGTTCTTAGCAATCATGTCACTTAAATTTTCTATTAGATATCATTCGAAAACCGGATAAAAATACAAATTAATACAACACCTACATGTAGTTCGCGCGTAAATTACATACTAAACCATAGCCTATAGCTAACCACAAAAAAGTAACGTGACACATGAATCTTCAAGCAGTGTTGTTGATGTTTCTGTTTCGCGGCTTCTTTCAAGGTGGTTGTGATCATACATATATTGGAAAATAATAATTTACAATCTACAATAATAAGTATATCTTTATAATACTGACTCGAAATTTTATAATGAATTTACATATTTTTATACTGTAGTTTTTGTGCAATAAATGGTCGTTTAATTAACATGCGCTATTTTTTTACTGTGATCTATTATACTATCGACAGCTTCCACAAAACTTGGAAAAACTTCCGTTGGATAAGGAGAGATTAGAGTTTCATCTCCAGCTCTGTATTTGCCAGTTTGAACAAGATATCCATGTAATCCTGCCTCCATTGCACCTTTTATATCATCGGTTACGTCCTAGAAACAGGAATAGAATAGTTGTTTTTTTACTCGAGTATTATAATTTATAATAATATAGTTCTTACGTCACCAATCATGACGGCCTCATTTGGAGGTACATCCAACACTGATTCAAAAAACATCTTGTTTGGCTTTCCCACCAATGTTGCAGTACATTGTGCCGCATACTCCAGGCCTTTTACAAAGCACCCAGGCCCAAGAGATAGACCATTACTGGTCTGATAGAATTTTCCAGCATGTATTGCAATAAGTTGAGCTCCGTTCTGTAGATGTCTAAAAATAATATGTACATTTTTCTTTGTCGAACTAAATAATAGCTTAATGTTTTTTTTCTTACTGGAAAGCCTCATTTAATCTATTATAGTTAAATTCTGTAGGAGCTAGTCCGATGACAACTGCATCAGGGGTCTCATCTTTAGGGCATGATAGCCCCTCAAAGTCTTCTAGGGCATCTGGTGCTATCTTTCAGAATACCAAAAAGAAAACATTTTATTCTGACAAATCATACTCTCAAACTCATCAAAAAGGCTTTATTATCAGAAGACAATTTAACGAGATCTAAGGACCGTTTATGACTTACCATCAGCATAGGTTTAATCTTATTCTTTTCGATTAGATTCCTGCAAGCCCCAAGCGAACTTACTATATCATTTTTATTGACACTGAACCCCAAACTTACAAGTCGTTCGTGTAAAATCCTTTTACTTTCTTTGGTGGTGTTCGTTACAAATTTTACTTTTAAATGTTGGTTTTGTAACCTGAAAAAGCAGTTTTTAATAAGTTGTTAGTTGTCAGCTTTTAGAAACTACCTTTTTAACGCTTCAACAGCTCCTGGAATTGCTTTATTTTCAATGTGGAGGGTACCGCTCAGATCTACTAGTACTTCACGTATCATGTTTTTATTATATTGTTATTATTTTTCAACATTGTTGACGTAAAGTAAGGTCAGAAATAGATTTGAATCACAGAATACGGAACAAAATCCATATTCTGTGATTTGAATTGAAAGTTCTCGCTCTCGTTTTTATTGGAGCAAATTATTTTTTTTTGTTTTTAAACATTTTAGCAGCAAAATTAGCTCTCTTGACAGCTTTGGAGTCCGCTGTTGCCGCTTTTCTCATTTTTTTAACCAGGCGCACCCAAACTTGCCTTATTATAAGAGAATGACAGGCATACGACTAGAAAGAGACCTGTATGACCTACTGCAGTTAAATATTTTAAATGATAGTTCTTAAACGTCACCTTGTGCACGTGGCGGTTACAGTTTTGACGTTTATGATGATTTGTTTGCTTTTATGAGTTCAGTTGTATAAAAATGCAATAAAAGGTGTCAAAAGCCGGGCAAAACTCAGCGATTAAATAGTGTTATAGATTTAAACAATGGGCAGCAACGAGGAAACTATTTTAGCTTTTAAAAATTTGGGTTTAAGTGAACAAAAGGCCAAAGAAACTGTAAAGAATGGTCCTGTGACGAAAACCTTACTGTCTATCTTAAATGAGGTAAGAATTTCCAAAAATAACTATTTCCAGTAGCCCAGCTGTAACTATATATATAATAACATACTCAAAATAATTTAATACACGACGCCTAGCTAATAACATAGCTGTATGCGCCATAAATATAATACACTTTACATATAATTTTTTCACCATTACATGTAAACTTGTATAGGGTTTAGGGTTTGTTCGGGTTGGGGGGTGGACCCTTGGGCCATCAAATTCTTTAATTTAATCGAATAGAACAATAAAAGTAAAATTTATTTAAAGAAAATTAATTTAAATACAACAAAACAAAAATAATGTAAACAAGGTAGGTATTAAACAAATATTCTATTAATTATTAAAATTTGGGTTGGGCGTGATCCATTGATATTTTTAATGTCGATAACTGCTGCATATGATGCTTTGCAAAATAATATGTTCATTCCGGGACAGATTTAACAAATGCGGGACGATTTTAGGTAAATCACTCATCATTATTCAGACAAACTACACAAAAGTGCTTGACATATTGCTTTTACTTGAAGGATATTAATTTGTAGACTTAATTAATGGGTTTTTATTTTAATTTTATTGTAATAAATGTTAGCTATTGTGAAATGACAAACACAGAATTTCTAAAATACAAATACCTAACATTGATTTTACCTTAGGTCCGAGGAGTTGTCATACCAGATGGAACAGGAATTCTTCTTTACCATTTGGCCACAAAATTGAAACCCCAGATCAGCCACCATCTACCCATTTTAGTAAAATACATTATTACAAAGAAATTAGATAACACTCTAAGAGTGGATAAAGCAATAGAGTTTGCTCTATCTCATATAAATAATATTAACTCGAATGAATTAGAAGTATATTGTGGTGTGGGGGTGGTTGTTACCCCTAAGCAAATAAAGGATTGTGTGCAGAAACATATTGGTGCCTGTAAAAATGAGTTGGTTGAAAAGCGATACAGGTTTAATATGGGACCGGTAATGCAAAAAATAAGGGAAGAATTACCATGGGCTGGTAATGATTTTTAAAATATGGTGATATATTTTCATGACTATATTTGTTAATGTTTTTAGATGGCAAGGCAATTAAGAATGAGATAGAGGTACAAGTACTAGATGCTTTAGGCCCTAAGACTGATGCCGATCTCGCACCCATACCCAAGGGTGATAAGAAAGCTAGTAAACCTCCTAAGACAGTTGAGAAAGCGCCTGTGGTGAAAAATACAGAAGATAATAAGGGTATTTTTACATCACCTTTCATTAATTTGTTTGATAGCATAAATAGTTGTTGTTAAAGTGCCTTATCCTTGTTTAGTAACACGTAAAAGAATTGATATTGAAAAAATTACTTTTCAAAAAGAAAGATTTTGTATTACACTTAAATTCTTAATGTGCTGAAAAGGTCTTGAGTTGAAAGGCCCATCATGAAAAAAATATAATACAAAATTAAGCTTAAATAATATATAAAATGTTATTTTTAAGATACGTCAAGCCAGGGACTCACCATTCAGGATGTAATGAAAAAAATCAATTTTCATGCTCCAGGAGAAAATTTCAAAACTGATGGATATGTTGTAACAGAAAATACTGAGAGACTTCTTAATGAACATTTAAAAATAACTGGTGGAAAGGTAAAGAAAATAGTTCAATAACTAAATTACCTAAGCAAATAATAGGGAATTATTGGAAACGCTATAAGGTAAAGTAAAGGCCTTATTATTAATGTTGGGAATAACCGACATATTTTAATAACTGATTATTCTAGTACTTTTAAAAATCGGATACTTCTAAAAAAAAAAGTCGCCAGTTCCATAATTATTGAGTACAGCGCAATCGTCACTCGAATTATAACCGATTGAAAACCGGATGATTCCAGTTATTAAAAAAAAACGGTTATTGAAAAATCGGATTAAGGTGCAGTGGGGTAAGTGGGGATCTGGGGCAAGTGGGTTTTTTGGAAATATTTTTTAATTTAATTACGAAAAAAATCCAAAATTATAATAAAATACTTGTCACAGCTGTATAGGCAGGCCCCAATATATTGTTAAAAATGCATAGATATTTATTTCTTCAGGTTACACTGCTTTCTTTAAAATGTGTCCAATCTTTATCGATTATGTCAAGTTACGGAATAAAATTTCAAAAAATTGTATCTCTACTAATTAACAACCTAGGATTAAAATTTTTACATTCTTAAAGATGTAATCACTTATGTTGTCCCTTATATTTTTTCAACAGTTTTATTTTTCAGGGTTTTCGTTTTAGGTCCATAGTGCCCACTTGCCCCGCTTTTCCTACTACCGGGGTAAGTGGGCACTACTGTTTCAGGGAAAGTGGGGATTAGTTACCACATTGTTGTTAGTATTTTCCTAACTATAACCTAAGCTAGATCAAGCTTATATTTGCGTTCTTTTTGATACCTATATGTAAACCTAACTTTTTTTTTCTTGTTTAAGACTCGACTTTAAATTGTTCTTATGTTTAACAATAAATAGGTAACACTTTTTTCAGGTTTGTTGTGTAATTTTCTTTTTAAATTCCTTGTACCTCAAAAAGTTTGTAACTTCTGTATTTGAAGACTTTTTTTTATATCTGAAAAAGTTTCTTGTGGATGACGACGTATAGGTCGACCCACTTGCCCCAATTTAATATAACGCTGCTCAAACGTGATTTGCAAATCAAAAAACCCACTTGCCCCAGTACCTGGGGCAAGTGAGTACTATGGGTACATTTAAACGAAACATTTTTTTTTCTTTAATGTTTTTTTCGTAAATAGTTTAACAATATTAGGATATATTGTAAACATAACTAACTAATTCCTGTCTAAAGAGCACCTCTGTATCTCGATTTTTCGTAAAGATATATGGTTTCAAGGTCGATCTTTCATATTTGTAGTACCCACTTACCCCACTGCACCTTATAGGTTTTTCACCGCGTGATCCCAACTATTAAAAAAACGGATAATAAACCGGTATTTGATTACTAATATTGATGTTGGCGGTTCACCCAGCCAAGAAGAAGAAATTTTGACTTCTAAAAAAAAAGGTCGCCAGTTCCACCCTTATTGAATACTACGCAACTTGGAATATAAAAACCGAACAACCGATTTATTTAAGAAAAACCCGAATTATGCCGGTTATTAAAAAAACCGGATTATAGGTTATTTTTCACTCGAGTGATCCTAACACTACTTTATATGACAGCTGATAACGTTTTCTTGTTTCCCTTATTCGGCAAACCAAACCTCAAAAATCAGATGGTTGCATTATAAACCTTAACTTGAATTTTATGTTTTGAGTCTGTTAAATTTTTAAATACATTTTTAATATTTGCATGCTGTAAAGTGTAAAAAACATGAGTAGGTTAATCCAAAGCCTTGGTCAAGAAAGCGGCACAAAAAATGCAGATTAAGGTTTACCTAATGACGATTTGGCCCTTTTAAGAGAATTTGTGGGACAAAATCCCTTATCAAATCCTGAAGGATGGGAGGTCATTAGACATTAGGTTAAAAATAACGCTGTCGTAAAAAGAAAAGCGTTCCAATAAGTCCTTATTTTTTAGAGAAATAAGGTTAAGACCTTATTAAAATAGGGCATTCCCTTATTAGTGCTGACGTAAAAATTATCTTTTCAATAATTCCCTATTAACTTATTTTTTTTAAGATTCGCACTCGGTTTCCACCTGAACCGAACGGAATTCTGCACATCGGACATGCCAAAGCAATTAACATAAACTTTGGTTATGCTGCTGTCAATAATGGTATCTGCTTCTTAAGATACGATGATACTAATCCGGAAAAAGAGGAAGAAAAATTCTTCACAGGCATTCATGATATTGTCAACTGGTTAGGTAAGCAAGACAATGATTATTGATGTGACGTCAAGTTTAAATATTTCGTGTCTACTACTTATGTAATAAGAATTAATAGTTATTTGTTTCACTAGGCAGAAAAGCACAAGATTTAATGCCGCGGCTGGTGTTTCATAGACGAGGCGCAGCCGAGGCTAGGAAACCAGCCAGGGCATTAAATCTGCTTTTCTGCCTAGTAAAACATATAATTTTTTCTCCAAATTTGTTCCAATTTCACGCAAAATCGTATTTTTTTTATATTTCTGTATGTTATTTATGACATTTATTGAATTGTTGTGTTTACTTGTCATTTTAATTTTTAATGACACCGGACAGGCTCAAAAGGTGTCATTAAAAGACCGCTTGTGCCACTTACACGAAGGAATGTGAAAAATATTAAAACCATAAAAAGGACGAGAACATTTTGTGTACTAGTACACACGTGATGATGGTAGTACCGAAACATGTACACCCCCCCAGTAAACTGACTTTAAATATATATGTGGAGACGAATGTGTATTTTTTTTTAATTTTAGGATATAAACCTTACAAAGTTACACACTCGTCTGACTATTTTGACCAACTTTACGTATGGGCAGTTAAATTAATCAAAAAGGGGATGGCTTATGTGTGTCATCAAACTGCCGATGAGATGAAGGGCTTCAACCCAGAGCCCTCTCCTTGGAGGGACCGCCCTATTGAGGAAAGTTTGCAATTGTTTGAGGTAATAAGGTGCTCAGTGCCAGTGAATTGTTTAAATTCTTTTGATTATCTTTATTATAGGATATGAAAAACGGCAAAATTGACGAAGGTTTAGCGACCCTCAGAATGAAAATAACACTTGAAGAAGGAAAATTGGATCCTGTAGCCTATAGGGTTCGCTTTACTCCCCACCATCGCACTGGAAACAAATGGTGCATCTACCCTACCTACGATTATACCCATTGTCTGTGTGATAGTATTGAACATATAACCCATTCTTTGTGTACTAAAGAGTTTCAGTCTAGGTAAGTAGCTTTCTGTCATTTTCACTTCATTTTGCGCAAGGAATTCCCACTTTTTGAATATACTAGAGTATCAAGTGGCTATCTAATCAAAATCAATAGTTACTAATTCCATTTAACTTTCAAAATGTCTTTATTCCAAACTAACTTTTACAGTTCATTACATGGAAACTGACAACATAATATAGAAAATAATTACCATTAAAAAAAATGGAAGTTAATCCAATTTATTTCATTAATAAAATCAATTTAAAACAAATAGTATAAAATATAATTTAATTTAGTAAATATCTCTTTAATTGTTTTTAAAAGTTGCCAATTTTTTAATTTTTCTGATATTTTTTGGAATATTGTTATATTTTATTATTCCGTCATATAAAAGCGATTTTTTTCCGAAATTACTTTTTACTGGTATAGTTTGATAATTTATACAATGTCTGGTGTTATGATTATGTAATGTCTTATTCTCCTGAAGTGTTTGTTTGATTTTTTTTCTTTTAAAATAAAGAGTGAATTAGAATACAATTTTTTAATTTATAAATGTTTTGAACGTGTATATACCCTTTCGGTCTATATAGATTAACAGTTGATTCTAAATGTGGTAATTTGTGTATACATTAAATAACTTTATTTTGCAATTTTTGTAATGGTTTTAAGTTTGTTAAATAAGCAGATCCCCATGCAGAAGCTAAGTATTGTAATTTTGAATATATCAATGAAAAATATATATTTTTTAAGTATTTCAAAGGAATTAAATATCTAGCTCTGTACAAAACAGATAACAAAGGAGATATCGAGTTGATAATATACTGGATATGACAGTTCCAATTTAAATAAAAAATAATAACGGACCTAATATCGATCCTTGTGGAACTGCCCATATTATTTCTTTTTCCGAACTTTTTCCTTCCCCAATTTGAACAAATTGTTTACGATAGCAATAGCTTAAATAACTTTGAAGTAGTTTGTGTGTATTTCCCCTTATCCCAATACTGTATAATTTTCTTAATAAAATATCATGATTTACGGTGTCAAAAGCCTTACACAGATCTAAGGATATTAAACTGCATTTTTTACTGCTGTCGACATTAGCTTGAATATTTGCTATGATATCTCCTACAGCTATTTCTGTATCCTTAGTTCTGCGAAAACCATACTGGTTAGCAAAAAGTAAATTTTGGCTTTCTAGGAAGTCGCATCATTTATTATTTTTTCTAATATTATTGAAAAGATTGATAAAACAGATATTGTGCGATTATTGCTGCATTTATATCTTTTATCAGTTTTAAATACTGGAGTTACTTTAGCAATTTTAATTTTTTCTGGAAAAATACCCGTTTTTAGAGATAATTTAGTTAAATGAAATAAAATTGGAGTAGTTTCATTTTTTTATATTTAATACAGTGTGTTCATAAAGTCCTCACCGCTAACTCTGGACTAGCTTGAGATATATGTTTAAATTCGGTATGTGTAAATGGTTAAATACTTTTGAACAAAATATTTTTGTTACGTTATTCAAAGTAACGGATTTTCGCCATCTTGGAAGCCATATTTAAATGGAAGGGGGTCGAGTGATACTTCATTTCATGTATCTTAAACAATTCCTAGTTTGCGGCGAGGGGCCTTGTATGTTATTATGAGATAGTAGCAAGGGCGGATCCAGGGAGAAGTTTCGGGGGGGGGGGGGGGGCACTATTGAGTTGAATTATACAAGAGGTTAGACAACGTGTAGGGTAAATAGCGCCGCAGGCGATTTTTTTTGGGACCACGCCGAAATGTCATAAGAATGCATGGGTGGGCACTATTTATGTTGTAGGGAGGTAATTCGGCGCATCGACGAATGCATGAATGCAATCGATCAGTCATATTTCTTCTGTATTTCTTCGGTTCTTAGGGCGCTCGGGGGGGGCACTTGCCCCTAGTGCCCCCCCCCCCCCTGGATCCGCCCTTGGATAGTAGGATATTTTATTAAAATTAATTTTAGGAGGTCCAGTTACTATTGGTTATGTAACGCACTAGACATATACTGTCCTGTACAGTGGGAATACGGCAGATTAAATATAAATTATACTGTTGTGTCTAAAAGAAAAATAGGAAAGCTCATCACAGAAGGGATTGTAAAAGGTAATAAATAGCTTACATTGCATGAATTAATCAAATTAAAGATGAAAATATATAAAATTGTCTCATGTAGTAAATCTTGCTCTTTAGATTGGGATGATCCAAGGCTATTTACCTTGACTGCTTTACGAAGAAGAGGGTACCCTCCAGAAGCAATAAACAACTTCTGTGCCCAATTGGGGGTTACCGGTGCCCAGAGTACTGTAGATCCTTCAATGTTGGAGGCATTTGTGAGAGACTACCTTAATAATGTTGCCCCAAGGTAAGAAAACTATTATTAAGAGTAGTATAAAAAATGCTTTAATTGACATGAAAATGAAAAACCATTTTATGGGCAACCTTTTTTTTTGTATTATAGGCATATGGTAGTATTGGAACCCTTGAAAATTACGATAGAAAATTACCCCCATAGTGGCTCTGTTAAAATTTCTGTACCAGATTTTCCAAATAAGCCAGAGATGGGTAGTCATGTTGTAACTTTTGACAAAGTTATTTACATAGATAAGGCAGATTTTATGCAGGTGAAAATTAAATGTTAATTAAAAATAGAGTTCTAGAATGCGTTTTCATGTCAAACACTGTACTTCTTCGTATGTTGGCAATTTTTATAGTCAAACTAAAAATGTTTGTAGGTTGGGGACAAAGGTTACAGACGTCTTACGGAAACTCAATCGGTAGGATTAAGGCATGCAGGTTGTGTTCTCAATGTCACCGACGTGAAAAAAACTTCCACAGGCGAAGTTCAGGAAATTGTATGTAAATGTACCGACGTTGAAAAGGCAACTAGTAAACCTAAAGCCTTTATACATTGGGTTGCTGATCCAGTCGAGATTGAAATCAGATTATATTCCTCACTGTAAGTTAAATTAAAATAACACGTATCTTGCTCAAATACTATCGTTCAAAATTTCATTAAAATATACCGAACGGTTTAGAAGTTAGAGGGGGGGGGACGGACTTTAGGTCCTCACTGTATACAGGGTGTTTCAGAATAAGATGCTGATCCTTAACGGTGTGAATCCTTAGTACAAGAAATAGTTCATGCAGTACCTCTCAATAAACAAATGCCTTTATAGCTCTTCCAGCTGCGGCGAATATAAAAACTTTAGGTAGCTTTGTTTTTTAGGTTTAAACATAAAAATCCAGAAGATGCCAATGAAGTTCCAGGTGGTTTCTTATCGGATTGCAATTCGGAAAGTTTGCAGATTTTACGGAGTTTTGCTGACAAGTCATTGAAAGGAGCAAAAGTTTTTGATAAGTTTCAGTTTGAGAGAACAGGATTCTTTTCCGTAGATCCCGACACTACAGCAAATAAAGTAAGTTGCCCATTTGTTTTTATTAAAATTTCTTTGGGAATTTAAGCATGGGCTGGAGAGTAATTTTCTTGCATTTTGTAGATTGTTGTAAACCGAACAGTCGGACTTAAAGAGGATACTGGCAAATAGCGAAGGAACATTAAATTAAGACCCAAAGAAATTACAGATTTATTTACATTGTGCATTAATAAAAAGAAAATATTTGGTTTCACGAACTGTGGTTGCCTTTTTATAAAATCAGACCAATATATCTATGGTTAAATTGCAAAATATCTTAAGTCGATTTGTTGAAATTTTACAGGAGGAAGGAAAAACGTTTATAGAATTTAAATATAATATTTTAAAAACAATTTCGGTTACAAATTTGGCTAAATAATACTAGTTTTTGAATAGTTAATAACATTTTCAGTAATAGTTGTTTATTAGAAAAATAAATGACTTACGTGGTTTTGACATATAATTTGGTAACATTTTCTTGACTTGCGAGGTTTCGTTCACCGCTAAACTCGCAATATATTAATCACGATTAACTGACATAGTTATTTGAATTTAAGGCTTAAAAACTATTTTACACCTTGCCGAAATCCGACTTAACTAACACGTTTCAAGTAGTCGACGAAACCTCGTATCTAACGATATTCATAAAATGGCGCCAAATACGCTTAAATGGCAACTAATAAGGTTTCCCATTTTAACTATTTTTCATGTTAGTATTACTAGCTTTTGAAAGATGCGCTACAAGTATTAAAACTGAGTATTAACTTAATAGATTTTGCAGCTTCAAGGCAATCACTATTTTTAAACTTTTTCTGCAAATAACGTCTGAATGACAAAAATCGACTCGAGGTTTTGCAATTTAACCATCGATATGTGGAACGCTCTTCAGTTATTTTAAAGCTATTTGGAGTGCATAAGCTTAAACTTGATAACACCTTTTACCCTTTAAATCTGCTAGCTATACTTCATGGTCGTAATTTAGCGAATAAAATACCTATCAATTTTTGAGGTTTTTATTTTGATTTTCAAAAAATGCAACATTTTGATACCCTGAATTATTGCTACAAACTAAAGGGCGATAGTAAAAAAAAGGACAAAAAGCTATTAAAATTATTTAATTTAATAATTACATTATTTTACAAGTATACTTTATTCAAAAATCAACAAAAAAATATATAAACAAAAAGGCATTATAAACACTTTAAAGATTATAGTAATATTTTGGTAATTATATTACAAATAGATGGTATAGTAAAATGGGTACAAAAACAAAACAGAATAATGTAAGATAAAAGGGGTAAACTTAGTAGAATTACCAAAAATAGACAATACTAATGGTAAATCACGGGGTATTCAGCGCACATCCTCACATCACGGTCTTTATCTGCTTGTAATCGCCTTAAAACATTATCTAATGACTCTAGTTGCTCATTGGCAGGATCTAGGAAGTATTCTGAAAAAAAAAAGAAAAAAACCGTTTCAAGATTTGTGATGAACAATCAAATTTGTATTCGTTATCCTATTTAGCGAAAAAATACCTTAACCACCCCAAATTTATACCCTAAAGGTCACCTCTTAGAAGTATACACAAACTCACCGATACTCATGATGTGCTTCACAATACAGTTCGCCACAACCAGTCTTATGTTTGCAACAGGGTCCCAGCTCAGGTCTAACAAATGCGGCAGCATCACAGAGGCGAACTCCTCCGGATCCAACGCGTTTTGCTTAAGAAGTTCCACACACAATAAGGCGAACGTTTGGCGAGGTTTCCATTTTCTAGAATGAGCAAATTTTTCTGCCAACACCGACAGGTAATTGGCGGCGAGGCCGTGATCTTTTGTTATGTGCTTGACTATTTCTGTAACCTGAAAAAATAGAAACATTTTATTTCCTTGCGATAAATTTAATATTTTTATTAAAACACTTCTAATAAAAGTTTGGATCAGTTTGACGTAATAATTCACTTCATTTATGTGTCAGAAGACCGTCGTCATATATCATCATTAAATTGTTTAGATTAAAAATAGAAAAATTAATATACAGTGTGGTTGTTTAAGTGTGCAACATATGGGCATTTTTTTTTAATACCGATTTCTCAGAAATTTTATTCTTGATAAAAGTTGGTGCATGTTCGATAATCATATTAGGTGCCCTTGGAATGGTTGCAAGTCAAACGGCGTACAGGGTAGGCCAAAGAATATAAAACTTGTTTAAGAATAAAGTACCCCTATTTCAGAAAATTCAGCAAAATGTTATTAAGAAAAGTTGTTTGGAATTAAAAGTTATGCATAGATTCAAAAACGTGACCTCCTAAAATAAAAAAAAATATTTTTTTTAAAAACTAATATTCACTATAAAGACCTTCATAAATTAATCAAAATCAAATCAATTTCACATATCTTTGATCAAATTCAAGCATATTTGTAAAATTTACTTGAATTTATAATTTATTAAGGAATCACAAACTTCATGTTTGTTGCAACGATATTAAACAACTTTAAAATACCCTAAAAATTCTTCTTAACAAGATAAAACATTAGTAATGATAATATGCTAATTAAAAAAACTATCATTTAAAGTGCAAAATTTTTATTTTAAATGTTTATTAAAAAACTTTATTCTGATTATTCTTGTACAAGTTTTATATTTTTTGGCCTACCCTGTACGCCGTTTGACTTGCAACCATTCCAAGTGCACCTATTATCACATGCACCAACTTTTATCAAGAATAAAATTTTCTGATAAATCGGTAATAAAAAAATTCCCATATGGTGCACAACCACACTGTATACATAATAAATTCGGACTGTGGTTTTGGCCCAGAATGATGACACTATTAAAAAAAAAAAACTCACCAAAAGCATTCCTGCTTGTCGAACAGCTGCCACTTTGTCCAGCATAAGTGCCATGGCGTACCGTCCAATGTGCTTAGCTATATCAGGAGGTTGGAACAGATTTACGGACAGCGTCAACTGTTCCGCGAGCGTCTCCTCGAATCGCCAATTACATACGTTGTCTACCCGCAGGAATTCTCCCAATTTCGGAAGAAACATGACCCTCTTTTCTGGGCTTACTAGTTGTAGAAATTGTGCTAGATGTTTTAATATTCCTATGCGAACCTAAAGTAGAAAAAATGTTAATGAATAATCTATAATTTACATAATCATTTATTCTAAAATTAAATTAGAAGGGGCTATCCAAATTTCACTTCATACAGAGTAACCGAAAAATGTAGCAAACCAAAAACGTATCTTGCTTAGAAAATCATTTGCAATCAATGCAAATTATTTAGACTTACCTCATCTAAATCTTTTAGGAAGCCCTCAAAGAGCGGTGATAAATTTTCTGTGGTTATTTCAGGTCCCAAAATTGAAGCAATTTCATGAAAGCTACTTGCAACAGTCCTTCTGATTTTGTATGACACATGCCCTAAAAAACATCACAACAGGTTTATTAAACATATTTTTTTTTTACTTAATAGGTCATTTCATTTTTAGATGTCTCTTGGTTAAACTTTTAAAGATTTTGCCGTGATATACAATCAAAAGCGATACATAAAACGTGGGAATAAACACAAATAAGCGACTATGTGAAAGTGTGACTTTACCTGCTAATAAATGTACCATATCCCTTAGCAAATGCCAGTTTTCCTTGCCCAGCGTTAAAATTACAGCCGGCAGAGAGTAAACGCAATGGAATGAAAAGTCGGCATCTTCTAAACTCCTCTCACAACTAGCCATCGAGACAAAGTTGTCTATCAGCTCTTGAGGAACGATTTTTTGAGGCGGTTCTTTCAGTTCTACACTGTCTGTGTTATTTACACTATCATTATTTACATCGCTACCACTACCTGCAGGAGAACAGTGAAACGAGGGTTAGTATGACAAATTAAACGAATGTTAAGGTGTATTTGGGACAGGGTCGATCATAGTCTGCCTTATACAAAAGCGTCTTCATGGATGTTCATTTTGTATATGATATAATCATGTTAAAATTATTATTTTTTGAGTTTTGACTTTATGGCCTAATGGTGTATACCAAGGAACCAATTTAATCCCGCAAATGCTGTTTGTTAGTCTCGTGGCACAAACTTACAGTTTTAGGAAAATTATTATCAAAATTAATTTAAATAAGTCAAATATATTATAATTTATAACCTAAATAAACATGGTATTTGACGACCAATCCAAAAGCTTAAGACCGTCAGAGATCGCGATAGAGTCCCTGTATAAATTCTAAAATAAATCTGCCAACAAGATTAAAAAATGACCCTCTTAATGTGGAATTCTCAACGTCATTCAATCTATTGCCAACCTATTTCGCGTTTTTTTTTTTTTTAATTATTAACTTACATCATTACAAAAATATCAATTTATTTCATTACTAATTTTGGGAGAATTGTATAATGAGAGAATAAGGAGATAATAATGTTAAAAAAAAAACTTTCTTGATATTTTTCGCTATACAATTTTCCTAAAATAAAATTCCTTTATATTTATATTATTATTATTATGTTTATTGGTTACCCAATTGGCCTTTGACCGAGGTCCTTCAGCCATTGATATTTATATTATTTAAATTGTGTGTAAAAGCTAGAAAAAATAAATAAATCTATGGAAAATAGGTTATAGGTTGGCAAGCATTTTTATACTCCGACCTACATCTCTGAAAAGGACTAAAGAAGCACCTACTGCCAATTTTAACTGGTTTTTTAACGCTCTGTCATACTAAAGATGATCTAGCTCCAGATTTATGTGGGGTTATCAAAAACCAATAGAAATAAATAAAAATTTCAAATTAAGGTAATGGCCAGAGTTGTACTTACTTTTTACGACTAAATTATCACCCTTATTATCACCTGCTGGTAGAATTGACTTATTTTGGCCATCATCAGAACTATCATTCAGACTAATCGTTGCATATAAATCTTCCAAGTGACTGGTCTAAAATAAAAACATAATCCGTTACTACAATGGAGATTGTTTCTTTCTTCTCAGTTTCTATGTTGTGGCTCAGATGAGGTTTATCATTTAGCTTCATAACATTTTCAGAAGACCATCGGTTATCATCAGCGCAAAATAATATCATTAGGTTTTAGAACCTATGGGTAACATTTTTTCGGTCTGATTTTAGACCTTTTCACTATGCTTTCTTATTTATAATTTGCAATATTGAGTTTGGTAACTGTAGAAAAATATATGAAATACTAGAGTGGAGTTGCCGGGATATTTTGAGGAATCCATGAACTTTATTGAGAATTATATATTTTAAGTTTACGAAAAATGGTTCAAATTTTGTAATAATTATTGAAATTAATACTCAAAAATCACCGCGTATGTAGGTAGGGTTTAAACTTACGAAAAATAGTATTTTAAATTTCCGGCCAAGTATAAACCACGTGGTAATTTTTTTAGGTAAAGAAAATAATCAAAAACTCACCAACATATAATAATACTACCCTCTTTCGAATAGCACACATTTTTAATTTATTTTTAAATAAGTACTGATATTTTAGCGGTTTAAACTTTTCCATGTTGCACGTGTTACAAGTTACAAATGTTTCAAGAGAAATGATAAAATAAAATGCGCTGGCAATGAATGGATTTTGTAGCGGAAATGACGTAACCTCAGATAAATGTTAACAGGAATTTCGTCATAAAAGCGGCAAATTTAAACGTCTACTTAATACGAAACACTGTGGAGTTTTTGCATACACGAAAATGATATTTTAATATTCCGGAAATTACACAGACGACCCCGCAGACGCTAGCAGTTTTGGAGAAATTAGCGTGTGTGCAAAAAGTCTTAACGAACAAAGATGACCAAGAAATGTCTTTCTTCCTGACAATAACACCAACATTTTTTTTATTCGTCTGCAAAATGAGGTGCATGTACCTATGGAGAATAGCCGATGCAGTTGTGCAAAGAGTTTATATTATCAATCAATCAAATTGCACAAGTTCATTGTCAGGAAGAAATAATTTCCAACTCACCTTGTACTTCATAAAAATACTCTATTATTACAACACGTTATGAAAATGATGTTTAAAAATAAAATTAATAAAAAATGGCACGAATACAGCGAGACAAAAAAAAAATTAGGCAAATGGTTACTTACATTTGGCATTCGGTCCATGCCCAAAAATAAAGACTTAAAAGCGTAGCAAAAAAATCTGCCACACTGTACTTACTGGTGAACAGCTATGAAAAAGAATGAGTCCTTACTGTCCCATAAACAATTTATGATGAGAATGTATTAAAAAATAAAAATTTCTTGTAAATTACATGTTTAATAGTGTCCTATCACCTACGTGTCATAGGGGCATCAAACTTTTTTTTATTTAAGTTTTTCCATCACTTTCAGTGACTACTAGTCCATTTATCTATCACACTAATCCTAATTATTATAATATAAAATAAAAATTGTGTTCTCAAGTTCTAAACATCAATGACGATGACGTCAAAAACCTGTATGCAGATATTTCCGTTCAGAAACTTCAGATATCATAAGACAGGGCACTATTATTTCTATAATACTATTATACAAGAAAATTGACGGAAAATATTGGTTCCTCGTGCATTAAATGCGTGACAGTTCTTTTAAATTGTTCGACTGCCTCTTGAATATTTCATAACGTTGGCAACAATAAAAATGTTTTATAGAATTCATCTCTATTTGTCAGGGTATATACTACTGACAGGCTTCAACGAGCGTAGGTAAACGAGTTCCTCTACAGAAAAAATTAGGTACTATTTTTGTGTACAATCACGTTTTTTTTTTTTATTGTACTCTAATATAGTTTTCTGTGAAAACCTCATTGCACTTACCATGAGATCCAATGAAGTCGATCCATTTCGATTTCCACCATGGACAGTATCCTTAAAATCCACAAGACCATCTACCTCGACATCCGGGGGACTTATGTACCAATAGTTATACTGATTATAAGAAAGCAAGTCATCCTCGTGCTGCGATATTAAACATTCAGAATTGTTATCATGCAAGGCGTTTTTACGTGGAGATTTTTTTTGTAAAATACTTTCAAAATTAAGCTTTTATCAAGGCCTGAGTTATCTGTTTAAACTTTTGGCTATACGTATCTACCTTACCTACACATATACAGTGAGCAACAAAAAGTTCGCAACATATGAGAAAAATTTTGATAGCAAAGTACCGAAAAAAACGCTTCCGGGGATCGGTTCTGCATGTGCGATAACATAAAAATCGATTAATACGTCACGTGACTACTAGCATAGGGCAAATTTTAAAAAGAATTGTGAATTTACAAAAATTGATGTAGGTGACGAGATATACAAAAAAGTGTTTGAAAGTCGTTTAAAATTATGTGCAAGAAATTTCAAGATTTTCTTTACAAAAATTTGGAAAATACAATTTTTTTCTGAAATTACTAGTTTTTTCTTTCAAAAAACTTCTACATTCGTGTATTTTCATAAAATTACATGTGCTTTACATTAGCCATGCTATCTAAAAGAAAAAAAAACTAAAAAGCTTGTAAGTCGCTTAAAAATATTTTTTTTTTAATTTCCCAATTTTTTTCCATAAAATCTTGAAATTTAGCATATAAATTAAAATTGTTTTTCTCATAATTATGTTGCAACCTTTTTGCTGGTCGCTGTATAGGGATTATATTATATCATTGCATAATTTTCGAATTGAAGGGTCAATGGAATGGTAGATACTTTTTCTATCAACATCTTTCCACATAGACGACACTCGACTCAACTCAAAAATATGCTGCAGTCCAAAGTGTTCATAACAGTTTTTACAAAAAAAATCTCTTCCGACAGACGTGTGTGTAGTAAAACACGTAGGATGTATTTTCATACAAGTTACCTTTCCATCTTGCGACGTCCCCGATATCGTAACCACGGGTATTGTTTTATCTTCTACAACTTTGCTATACGCATGATCTACTAGTACTTCTAAATTAGGACCCTGTTCTTTTGTGTTTAAATTATCTGGCGTTGTTTCTATAACTGGATTATCCTCGCTGTTCAGGTTTTCGTTGAAATCGACTACAGTTTTACCTTCTGTATTTTGATCATCTGCTGCTCCCTCTTTGTCAGAAATTTCATCAGTCTCTAAATTTTCTTTAAGTAGTCCTGGTTCTCGCTCTGCTCTTCTTTGGGCTCGGCGGCTAGGATCTATAACGCCCACTAGGTCGTCTATATCATCTACATCATCTACTAAACTAAAACACTGCATTTCCTCTTTAGTCGACATCGTTATGAAACCTCGACCGATAGGACGGCTAAAACAATTACGAGTTACGCTAGGCTTCAACAAACTATTATGAGGGATAAAAATCTAAAATGCTGAAAACTGCCTTCTTGCCTAGGAACGCTTCGTCATAAGCATCACGTATTGGACACAACTATACAGTGTGGTTGTTTAAGTGTGCAACATATGGGCATTTTTTTTATAACCGATTTCTCAGAAAATTTTATTCTTGATAAAAGTTGGTGCATGTTCGATAATTTTATAGGTGCACTTGGAATGGTTGCAAGTCAAACGGCGTACAGGGTAGGCCAAAAATAAAAAAAATTGTATAGAAGAAAATAAAGTACGCCTACTTCAGAAAATTCAGCAAAATGTTATTAGGAAAACATGATAAAGAATTAAAAGTTATGCATCGATTCAAAATGTGACCTTATTTGTTTATTTCCATAGGTATCTTCGATTATTTTAGTAGGAATTCATGTTTGTCCCTTAATTTGTAGTTTTTTTAATAAACATTTAAAATTAAAATTTTGCACTTTGAATGATAGTTTTTTAAGTAGCATATTATCATTACTAATGTTTTATCTTGTTAAAAAAAAAATTTAGGATATTTTAAGTTGTGTTTAATATCGTTGCAACAAACATGAAGTTTGTGATTCCTTAATAAATTAAAAATTCAAGTAAATTTTACAAATATGCTTGAATTTGAACAAAGATATGTGAAATTGATTTGATTTTGATCTCTCTTTAAAGGTGAATATAAAAAAAAAATTTTTGAAATTATTTGTTTTATTTTTTTTATTTTAGGAGGTCACGTTTTTGAATCTCTGCATAACTTTTAATTCTAAACAACTTTTCTTAATAACATTTTGCTGAATTATTTGAAATAGGGGTACTTTATTCTTGTACAAGTTTTTTATTTTTTGTCCTACCCTGTACGCCGCGCCGTTTGACTTGCAACCATTCCAAGTGCATCTAATATGATTATCGAACATGCACCAACTTTTATCAAGAATAAAATTTTCTGAGAAATCGGTAATAAAAAAAATGCCCATATGTTGCACACTTAAACAACCACACTGTATATATTTGTAAAAAATCAGCATTCTACATTATTTTATCAGAAAAAACACCATAATATACTTACAATTCATTACCATGCTGATTGAACAAAACTAATTCCCCGGAACTGTTGTACCCTATACTCGTCAATGGGGGACTAGCGAAAGTCGATATGAAAGCCCCCAGAGTTTGAAACGCAGACATTTTCACCCAACGACACTCGTCCTGAAGTAACTTTATAAAAGCTGGGGCCAACAAAGACTTTCGCAACTCGGGGGGACACATACACGATATAAACATTATTACTTCGGCACAGGATTTTCGTACGCCCCAAATTTCGTCTTGACAGAGGGCTAAGTAACATGGAAGCTAAAAAAATTATTTATACTTAAGATTGTTAAAATATCGAACTCGGTTAAAAGAAAGAATTTTGCGATTGTTTCAGTAAGACGAGTTTGACTTCAATTAGGTTTTCAGAAGACCGTCGTCAAAATTCATCATCGTGGTTGTCCTAACAACGACAAAGCAAGATAAACATCTCGCTCTCAAAGGTTTACCCGGTTCTTCGCGAATTCCATAATAAAACAACGTGAAAATATACAACAATTTTTACTCTAGAATAATACTCAATAGACCAGGGTCGATAATTTTTAAAACAAAAAAAAGTAATAGTAGGATGAAACCCAATGCAAAAGGAAGAGAATATAACAAAAATGAAAGGAAAAATAATTTACGGGCGATCCGAGGTCGGGAAGTGGAAGGGGGTGAGTTTTTAAGGGTAGAAAACGATTTATCTCGATTTCCGGCAAAACTACAAGTCCTATGGAAAAACGTTAAATGGCAAAGTTGTAGGTAATGAAAAGATCTACAACTGTTGTATTTACACTTTTTTCACATAACCTAAAAATTTATGTGAAAAATTCAAATAACCAAGTTTTTGAGTTTTATTTTTACACACATTTTTTTTTCACGAATTTTGAAGAAAACTTACCTTCTTATGTCCCAAACACACTGTAATTTTTTTTTCACCTTATAAATTTTAACTTAATATCGAAAAAGCACCCTAATTTTCAATCGAAAATTCTCACGTCAAAATATCTGCTTTTTTTAAAAAGTCGGTGGGCTTTTTGTTAGTTGAAATATCTACTTTCTAATGGTGTAAAAAAAATATACATTATATGTCATATGGGTTCCTGGTCACTCAGGGATAAACGGCAACGAAAAAGCAGATGAACTGGCAAGAACCAGATCTGCTTAAAATTTCAGGGGCCCAGAACCCGCCCTTGGAATATCAAAAAAGGCAACCAAAACAACATTAGACAGATGGGCGCAAAAACAACATCTATCTCGATGGAATGGTACACCTGGCCAGGCACACGCACGGGCCGTCATCGATAGGCCCTCGAAGAAGCTATCAGCTGGAATGCTGCTCTTGACGCGTACCCAGCTAAAGCAAGTGACCGGCCTACTAACAGGCCATTGTCACTTAAGAAAACACCTTCATAGAATGGGAGTCTATAATGGACCCATTGAATGTAGACTTTGCGGTGAAGAGGACGAAACCGCCTCCCATATCATACACATACTGCGAAGCGCTAAACCGCAAAAGATTCAAAATCTTCGGAAATATTCGATGTGGCGATAACCTCCCGCATGACAAACTTGAAAGAAAACTACTGGACCTCGTAGCAGGAACAAACATTTTCTAACAAGACTGGGGCGCACAATAAGCCAGAAGGCTGCAGTGTAAGAAGCTTGGGCCACACGTCGAATCCGACCCCCGCCTTTAACTAACCAACCATAGTAAATGTTTTCAAAAAATGCAAAGAAACAAAAAAAAAATCGAATCAGAATTTTTTTTTTAATCATTATGTACTATTTTGAGCTATTTATTAAAATGTATACTTTAATTACTCGAAAAACGTAAGATTCCATGTTACATTGATAAACAAAAAAATTACAAATCCATAAAACATAAAGATCGCAAAAAATATGCGAAAATAGTTGTTCTAAATATAATTAAAGGTAGGATTTAAAGGAGATTTCATCATATTTACCATAGTAATGTATATCTTTTTTACACCATCAGAAAGTAGAGAACGAACAAAAAGCCCACCGACTTTTTTAAAAAAGCAGATATTTTGACGAGAATTTTCGATTGAAAATTAGGGTGCTTTTTCGATATCAAGTCTAAATAAGGTGAAAAAATAAATATTTTAAATCAAAAAACAGTGTGTTTGGGTCATAAGAAGGTAAGTTTTCACCAAATTTCGTGAAAAAATTTTTTTTTTGTAAAAGATAAAAATAAAAAACCAAAAACTTGGTTATTTGAATTTTTCACATAAATTTTGAGGTTATGTGAAAAAGTGTAAATACTGTAGGACTTGTAGTTTTGCCGAAAATCGAGAGAAATCGTTTTCTACCCTTAAAAACTCACCCCTTTCCACTTCCCGACCTCGGATCGCCCGTAAATTATTTTTCCTTTCATTTTTGTTATATTCTCTTCCTTTTCCAATGGGTTTCATTCTATTATTTTTTTTCACTTTTTACCATTTTCAAAGGCTTCAGCCCTGGTCTAAAACTCAATTTGTAACTATTGCTATTTGCTTAATCGTTGTTGGGTTGTCCAGTGTCACTTTCAACAAGTATAAAACAAAATGGGTCATTTAAAATAGTGGTTAGATAGCAGTGTTTTTTTTAGACGGGGCTTTACACTTACCAAAATTTTTTCAAATGCATCCTTCCCTACAACAACACAATAATGTCCAAAATGAGAAGCAGATAATTTCCTAACGTAAAATATGTGGCTTGAACAGAGCTCTGTGAACCTTTTTAATAGTATCCTTTCGGTTATATCTTTTCCTAACAGTGGCGCTAGCTTGCTCATTAACTGAAAGTAATATTAAACAGCGTCATTGTCAGTGGAAGTAATTTACAAAAAAATAATAAGAGATGGTAGTCTTTCTATTACGAGAAGTCTTCTGTATGAAAAAAATTACTTATGAAGAATAATATCAATCTAGAATCATCAGCAGTAAAGATGTAATTTCTATCATTGAAATAAAGAAAAATAATTCCACTGTTGCTAAAGGCAAGTTACTAAACAAACAAGCAGCGCATAACTTCAAGTCTGAAAAAACAGTTTTACCAGTGTAAAAGTTAAACAGATAGTTGTAATTTTGAATAGAAAATGGAAGACTAAGAATATGCAAGTTCATCACAAGGGTGATGAAGCTTATTATTTATTTTTCAAAAGTCGATATTTCAAAAACTGCAAGTTTTAAATAGTCAATAAAGCTACAGCAACTTCAGATTGGTTGTTTTAAAATGGCACCGTAAATCCCCATATATGTTTACACTTTAATCAGAAGAGAGATAAGATATAATACATTTTTCCTACTTTCAACTGAATTTCCACATCCGGTCTATAGTTATTATTGTTTGTATTTATTTTGATTAAAATTTTGTACATTTTTCTGTCTTGTTTGATGTCGCGATCTACCGGAACTATCTATGCTAATTTATGCAAGCAATAATTGCTCCTCTAACATGTTCGTCCGAAAGTGGGAAGCTTGTATATAAAAATGTAGTTTAATGGTAACATAAATAATTGATGATGAGCTGAGTTTCTCTTTATAAATATAAAATTTGCAAGATATTACGTTTCCTTAGTCTTCCTTTATTCAAAAATCATTAGTTTGCAAACTACAAATATAGTGCAGGATTACTAGGGAACCATGAAATAATTTGTTTCTATATTTGGGAATAAGAGTTATTTTTATCAATTTAATAATTGTATATAGGTTGTGCTTAAAAAGTAGCTAGTAAAAGATTACGAAAAAGTGATAAGAATAATACAGTATTTATAAGTGTCTATGAAGAAGACAAACTGTTAAAAGTGCTCCCATAAAAACAAGGCTGGGATGACAAGGCATTAAAAAGTAAGTGACACTTTATTGTAGCAAAATAAGATATTTTCTTAAGACATAATAGATAAACTACCACCACAATAAATATTTTGTTTGTTTTATAAATCTACTTAAGTACAAAAATTACAATTTTATAAAAAAAAATTTACAAACTTATTTGTCAAACTATCTAATTAAAAAAAACTTACATTTAGAGCAATTCTCTTGAAGAAATTTATGTACGCTCACGCTCATCAAAGCTGGCTGTGATATGCATTCAAATCTTCATTTCACATCCAACTGATAAGCGAGAGCATACACTATTTTTTTCATCAGGAATCTCAAGTCTTCATACTCCCTGCAGTAGTTACAATCACGAAGCTTTTAATGTTGCATCGCTCATCAAAGCTGGCTGTGATATGGTATCAAAGCAACATTTCACAACCATCTGATGAGCGGCACAGGCATCTAGTGACGAGGACATATCACAAACTCAAAATCCGACTAAACCCATATAGTGACATCCAAGTTGAAGGGTGATTAAGTTATGCACAGAACTCGTCAAAATGGCTGTGATACCTGATTAAGAACACGGTACACAGACAAATTGACAAGCTACGGACTAAACTCGATAGAAGACTTCCTTTCTTCTAACTTTCCAGGTGTTTTGGTCCAAGGTGGAAATCTTGTGATGATTGTATCTGCAACCTAACTCATCAAAGTGGCTGTGATATCACGTTAAAGCCAGAATTCACAGCCAAGTTGACGATCGCAGGGCACAGATAATAAACAAACCGCCATGTGAAGCTCTCTTGTTGCAGCAAGTTCAACACTGCTCATCAAAGCTGGCTGTGATAGAAATAAAAATCTAAAACTGCCAACTCTAATGGGCAAAGGCAAACTTTAAATAAATTTCTCGTGCATCTAGGGTGGTTTCCTATTAAAGCTTCTGTAGAGTTCTGGTCTTCTGGTATTTCCCCTCAACAGATGAATTTTGCTATCGCCTCATGAAAGACAAGGTAGTGAGACAAAACATTATTTGAACATCTCACTACCCATGTCTTTCACAATGAAATAGCCATACAGGATAGGGAATAAAACTAAAGTTACAGTTAAATTAACTTACTTATTTTACACAAACAATACATCTACAAAATAAGACAATTTAAAATTTAGACACCATAAAGACTCTTTTATCATAAGTTTGGGGAGTCAAACAGATTATTCAATATTTTAAAAAAGGTACAATGGTCAAGCCACTGTCTCCTGAGTTTTAGAGTTGATAAATAAAAATGAGAGTAAGTTATAAAGGACATAAGTGTTTTTACAATACAGTAGATACTGACCAGCAAAAATATAAAAATATTATTTAATGAAATTTGTTAACTACAGTCATATATAAAATGCTAGTCATTTAAAATCAACTGCATATTTTGGCAAAGAGTCAAAATAGTAAAGTATTTTCTTTTTGTTAATTGTAGAAATATGGCTTAAAATATTACAAAAAGAGTGAAGGTTTTAGATCAAAACATAGAAGAACATCAGATATGTACAGAAAATATGATTAGATATTAATTACTATTGTAACTTAAAGCCTATTACAAATTTAATAAAATATAGCCTTTTAAAATACAGAATAATAAAATAAATCTTTGAACTTATAAATTATAACCATAAAGCTCTGTATTAAACTTACCGTTACAGCTCCCGTATTTACATCCAGCTGACTCTCCATTTTGGTTAGTGCTAAAATGGAGGGACATATTTTGATTTCTGCTTGAAATTTGGTTACAAATCCCCTCTCGATTAGTTGTATGAGAGTAGCCTGAGCAGCTCCCGTATCTGAGCATCCCAAATTCCTCACCACCAAAGGTATCAAGTAATCCCCAATTACATCATTGAGAGCTGCTACACGAGTGGAACTTTCTACAGCCTGAGCTGCTATATTTGGGATATTTTCAAGGAGGTCGGCTCTCAGTAGTGATTCTGAAAAAAAATTTAAAATACTGTAATAATAATAATTATATTAAAGACATTGAATTTTACCAAGTTAAAAAAATTACTAACTGACCAAATTTGTATGTAGGTACATGATGTGTACACAACTTAATGCGTTTCAAAAAGGATTGTTTTCAATAGTTAGATACCCTTTTAAAGAATGTTTAAAGTAAAAGTTCACTAGCCTAATAAATAACATTCATAATCATAACAGTGCCTGCTGTTGCTGTTTTCAACAAAATGCTTAAAACCACTTTGAATGTTTTGAATACAATCTACAAGTTTGACAATAAATAGGGTAAAGTCTTAAGATAAAATATTAAACTTATTTTTCTACATTTTAAAGAGAAATTTAACGAATAAAGATGCAATTTACTACACTTTAAGTAATGCCCTAAATATTTACTGTTACGAAACCAAACGCACATTTCTAGGCACGCTTATATAAACTGGGAGAATATGAGCAGTTAATCGGAAATCCCACAGGCACATAGTGAAATACCTGAAAATACGTAAAAACCACAACAAAATTCATCAAAGTCCATGAAAATCAATTAAAAGTGACGTGAATTTGGAATAAAAGATATGAGGGGAACCGGGCGTGTTTACCGTAGAAAAAGCGGCAAACGCAGAAAGCACGCGGTATTTTCCACCATTTTGATTCGGGCCCCAAATATTCTTGCAGGTTAGCCGGAAACGCTTCGAGCGAATACGCGCGGTACAGACACAATCACCACATAAAACTATCACAAAATTAAACCTCACCTTTTTGCCGACAAAATTACACATTTTTCACCAAAATAATCGGCATTTTCACCATTTTTTTCGCAAAAAATAACACGAGCAAACAGCAAGCGATGCCTCGCCATGCTGCGTTCACTACTTCGTGGCATCGCCGCATGGTGGCGCTTCCGTCACTTGGTTTGCGGCGCGCCGGCAAACAGAAATCGAGCTAAGAAATCGACGTTGCCAAATGTTTTTGATATTTTTACTTAAGAATGTAATATTATGAGTTCTTGTAAATATTTTGATTTGAAAATAAGTTCACAATAAAAATAACCAGTAGACCATACCTACCCTTAGCAGATTCATAGTCTAGGACGTAATCACGATTCAAAATTGAGTTTCAGAATTCATTCAATGGTTTAAGAGCTATCAACCTAGGCACCTGGACAACCTAGCAAAGTACCTACCTACTTAATTGGTAATTTTCTTAACAAACTTGATATAAATTTGTGTTACAAAACTAATAAGTATTTAAGTAAAATTATCAAAAACAATAAAACTAAAAGCGATAAAAACAAAAAATCAGGCGCCTATAAAGTAAAATGCGAAGATTATCCTAAAACATACATTGGCCAAACGGGTAGACATTTTAACAAAATAATACAGGAACTTTATAACAGTTTTCTAAAAATCAAAACCGACTCAAACTATGCTAACCATTTACTTGATTACCAACATAATTTCGATCCTTCCTTTAACACCTTACATAAAGAAAACAAAAGGCTTAAAACTAAATTTGTTAGAATCTATGACGGACCTGTTACTTAATGATCAATTAGATTTAAATAATTTACCTTTGTTAAATTTATTCTGTTGACCATATACTTAAGATTTTGTAAATTATCCTTCTATTGTACCTAATTTAATTTTTAAACCCTCTGTTGGATTGTCCCGCGATTGTAACCATTCCAATGTTTTATTTACATCTTCAATAATTTAATTTTATTACACCCCCCTTTTTATTTTCACCTTTTATTAAATCAATTGTCATCTGACGAAGCTACAGTGTTAGCGAAACATGTCATTTTTCTTGTTAATATATTGGAAATTTACAAGTTCAACTTTGTTTTACTGTATCCCTTAATACTCTTTATATCAAATATACTTTGAATGAGTTTAAAAAGAGACTGATCTCCCCTCAATAGCTCAATGTCAGTGGCGGATTTAGAGGGGGGCACGGGGGCACGTGCCCCCCCTGTCATAATAATTTCGCACGAACCAACCTAAGCGCAACACCCAAAATTCCAAACACAGTGACAAAAAATTATTGTACTCTAACAAACAAATATATTTTTTCGATGCCAAAACTTTACAGTATTTAGGAACAGGATCTTAAAATCAGGTTTTCGAATTTTCTTCTATGTTTCCTAACATACAGTGCCTCTTAAGAATTCTTTGTGTTTTACCAATCACAACTGCAACTGCTGAATGGTCTTTTAGCGCTTTAAAAAGAATAAAGACATTTTTGAGGTCCACTATGGGTCAGGAGGGGTTAAATGGCGTAAGTATGCTGAATATTAACAGAGGCATTGGAGTAGATCCTGAAGAGGTTTTAAATATATTTATAAAGAAGCATCCTCGAAGACTACAATTAGATTTTATTTAAACTGTTTATTCTAGGTTTATAATAATTTAATAAATAAACCCTTTAAAAATAAAACTGTCTGTAAACTTATATTCAATGTGTGCCCCCTCCCCCCCCCCCCACTAATGAAAAATAAAATGGCCTTTTTTATTTTTTTTTTGTCTTATTTCATTTTCAATAAAATAATAGGTACCTAAACATAAATTTTTAAAATATTTACTAAAAATTATTTACCAAATTTGGGCGTGGTCTTTAAATTTTTTTGCCTGCGGCAGGCTTTTAGTACACCCCAAGTTAACAAGTTAAGAATCGTCGTTGGTGCCCCCCCTGTCGATTTTTTCTGAATCCGCCACTGCTCAATGTTGTTCGGTTAACTGTTATTGTAAAGCTTTATCGAATGATAAAAGGTTATTTTTTCAAAAAGCGTTCTTCCGATAAGGATAATGTTGTCGTAATACTCGTAATCTTTAAATCTAGCATTATTTTCGTGTCTTCTTGTATATATGTCGTAGGCTGATAGTGAAATCCATGATTTTATGAAAAGCCTAGTCATATGCTGCACGCTAAAAGGTATATTGGCAACTGGTTTGTTCGTTGTTCCCCAGAGCATTTTTTTTTTTAATTTAATTTAAATTTTATTTTTATAAAACAATATTAGTTGAAAAAATTGGAAAAAATGCTCTGGGGAACAACGAACAAACCAGTTGCAATATACCTTTTAGCCACGCTTCATGATATGACTAGGCTTTTCATGAAATGACGGATTTCACTATCAGCCTACGACATATCGTCGTTAATTTCACAAAGTGTCGTATCTCATTTATTGTAATTTTTCAGGACAGAGGTTTAAAGATTTTCGTAAGTTTTGGCTTTCGATAAAAGTAAAAAAGCATTTGTTTTATAATATTTATTCGGTCTTGTGTTATAGTGTTAGGACTTTTCTTTGTAGTTTCATGATAAAACATATGATATGATTTTTTTACCCTGAATTAAGAAGAAAAAAAATAGATACGACCATTTGTGAGAATAAAATTTTACCTGTATGTTGAGATATGTCTTTGTTATTTATGATAAAATATATTATTTTATAATAGAAAAATAAGGCAAACCCTTCGAAATGAACAAATTTTATTTTAAATACCTAAACTAGAATATAAATATACAAAACTATCTTGACGTAGTATGTAAAACTGGTAAATGAAACTTTGCAGGCATTTTTATGCAAATATTGAGGCTACATTAACTAGCAAAAATACAAAAAGAAATATGAAAACGTAAAAATGGGTAAAAAAAAATCGTGAACATTTAATTTTTTTAATGTGGTAGTAAGTTTTTGTTTGTTAACTATTCCCTTCTTTCTTTGACTCGGTTCGCCTTTCTTTTTACTTCCTTCCACTTGATGCTGTTTAAGCTGCAAGTCCCTATTAACATTGGTTATTCTTGTAGCTTTCTTTTTTAGTATACGTGTTGTATGGTAGTCACAATGTGGGTTATCCATGAAGTGATCGTAGCACAAAAGAATCCAACAACGATGACAGGAACTCTATACTTCTCCGTTACATCGGTAATATTCACAGGTGGCTGTATACGGAGGATCGGCATCGGAATCGTAAACAGGCTCTTCACTTATTTCACTCTTATTGTCAGAAATTGCCGTTTTTTGATTACTTAAAGATTCACTCAAAATCAAAGCCCTGATTTGGGCTAGAGGTACATTGTCCGAAGAATCCGACAAGGAATCGACATCTGAAATGTCCACGTGGTTTCTAAACTCACTCACAAACTTGACATCTAGCTTGTTCACTTCCTGCGTAGGTACAGGTACATAATCTGAATTATGTTCATCGAAAATATTAATGTCGCACTCCGTTAAGATCACTTTGCCATTATACCACTTTTTTTCGTAAAACATTTTTACTTTAGTTCCTTTTTTCAATGCACCACGAAACATAAGTTCACTTGATAACACAACATCTTTTGTGCCATCCTCCATAGTACAAGTGCATCCATCGTAAAAATGTATTAATCTCGCCGTCAAATATTGCTTTACTGCACCCGGATACGTTTAAAACTAGACTAAATGCATAATAATTGCCGTAAAATAAAAGACCCGGTCAAGTATAATACGAGTTCTAACTCGTCAAATTAAGTTACGTCGGCGACCTGCACAAATCTCTTTAAAAAGTAAATCTCACAAACCGACCTAACTCGAGTTAGGTCGGTTTGTGAGATTTATAAAGTTTACTATTATGAGATTCGTCACCGACCAAATGTTAATTACGAGAAAAGTATAGCAGGTAAAGTTACGACACTTTGTGAGATGAAAAAGGTTTATATAAGGTAAACGTTTTCGATCGTATCTCAAAATAGCGATTTTCTGAGATACGTCAGTTTGTGAAATTAACGACGATATATACCCAAACTACTTCCACACTCCACGTTCTTAGAAAGTCGCTTTTACTCACGAAACTCTCCATACACTCACTCACTCCACATACCTATTTTTGTTTATTAAAAATCATAAAGAAATTTTTGATCTATGACTTCTTTACTACGAACGATCGCCAAGATACCTACGTGCTTTCGGCAACGATAAATAAAACCATTAATGTGAAACCAGAAGAAAAAGTAGTTTGGTGAAAGATAAGAAGCTGACCAGTTTATGGTGTAATTTAATTCTATTGTGAATCCATCGAAAACTTTTTGGACATGCTCCCTTATCGTGCATTGTGGGCAGGACAACACGGTCCATTCATCGTCATCCTCAGGAGAAACTTCTAATGCAAATTCAATTTGATTTTGTGAAAGTGCCAAAAAATGCGTCCGAATATGTCCGCCCAAACAATTTCAGGGTACGGAGTTCTTTGTGCAAATCAGTGTTCATTTTCTGTACTCACTCCAATATCTAGAATTTTAATCGTTTGGTTCAATGTTTAATGTAGTTGCATTCGTCGGTAGACCAAACATCGCGTGAGAATTCCCCATCGTTATTTATCCTTTCCATAACTTCAAAACAAAAGTTGGCTCTTCGTATTTCATCACCTTCCCTTAATTCCTTATGTAATTTGCGCAGTACTGGGGAGTGATGCTGTCCTACAGTTTTGCCAACAAGCCTGGTGGTAATTCCATTATGTTCTTCAACATGCAGTAAACGTTCTAATGTTCTAAACCTGCATTAATTTCTTGTGCTCTATCATCGAGTACATCATTATTTTGTTCTAAGCAGTCTCTTACAGTATCAGGAGAGGGTTGATTTGCTTGGAATGGGTCTGGGTCTGTCAGGAAACATCGTAGAAAACATTTCGGATACTCTTCGAGAACTATTTTCCATGTGGTACCTACTACCTAATCACTGTTATTTTTTCTTTAAAACTGATGTGCACGTGAAAAATTATTAAAAAATAAAACGTCTAGTAACATTTGACATAACCATAATTATTACTAGCGGTTTTATTGGGGTGTGCATCACAGCCGTATTTAATATTTAAGAATTTTAGGAAGAGTTTTTTTCTCAATAACTTTTAATTGGTTTATTAGAACATAATCAAATTTGGTGTGCATGGGGGAGCCACTATTTGAGACATGTGATTTTCCATGGCCAGTGTATGGTGTACCACGCGGTATAACAAGAAAAGTTGATATACCTATAATGTATTATGGCCTGCATGTTAAATTATGACGCCAATATAAAATACGAATGAAATGAAGTATCAGAAGAAAAGAAAAGCCACCCTTCTATTTTTTATTAGCATAGCGATTATCGCTGATTTTTGTTGTTTTTTCTTGTTATTCTCTCAAAAAATCCACATCGATTGTTCGCATCCATTCAATCACTCCATACGCCTTTACGTCACGCCGTTTTGACATTCCCAGTAAAAAAACAAATCAGATCAACCCACTGGAGACACCTGTCGGATAAATAGATTTGCAAAGGGACATAAGGAGCAATAACAACCGTTGGTGGCGCTCCCGAAAGCCGAAAAATCTCGCAGAATTTTTTCGAATAATTTCCTTATTTATTGACCTTTACCAACCGGCCTTGATGTGGCAACACCGCGGGGGCCCCGAGATCGTTGAACGTTCAGCGTAGTACTCGCCGTTTCATTCAACTTCGCGCAGCACCGCCCAACGTCTGATTCCGACTGGCATGGCCCAAATTGTCGCGGCCGTCGATTTTCGGTATTTTCGACCGCATTATTTCGACTAGCCAACTTATTTTTTTTTTCATACTCACAGTGGCGCACGTCGAGAGAATTTGGCAACGTCGCCTATTATTGACAGAGGTGAACCGGAACTTGGTTAATATACCGGAAGGAGCTTGATGAGGAAAAAACGGGGGAAAACGAAACCACCGTATGCTGCTTCTTGTTAAAATAATAATTGATGGGGTTCAAGAACAACACCAATTTTGGTTAACGCCACCACTGGCATTAATATAAGGACTGATGACCGTACTTTCCGAAAACACGTTTTAGGGTATTATATCTTAAAGGGCTGAATTCGTTGCCCCTTATACCAACGCAGCAGGACCAATGAGATCTCGTCAAATAACACCGCCACCAATCAAGTGAATTTGTAAATCCAAATAAGTAACTCACCGCTTGACCGGACTGGACTAACCTGCCATTGAACCAGTCATTTTTTTTTCAATGGTCAGAGTTTGAAAAAGAAAACATCGACAAATCCAATAGATCGCCCCCACAGCCCATTATTATCTCTTCTCGATTCGATACGAAGATGGGGGTGCAGGGGGAGACGGGGCGACGCGCGGCCCGCGATCGATACGGACAACTTCACGAGGCGAGGGAAGCGACCCCCGCACGTTTTTCCAACTCCACCTACGCCGGCTTCACACGCTCTCTACGAGGAAGAGTTTTATACGATTATAGGCGCACCTTGTCGGCAGTCTTGACACGTTTCGGATGCCAGATATATACGGCGATTTTGATCGGGGATATTCGGGAAATAGACAAAATAGTAGTCCATTTTGGTTAACTACCAAATTGGTTAATACAAAAAGAAAAAGACACAATATGCGCCGTTTTACTATCTATATTAGAGTTGTAGAAAATACGAGACTCTACAAAAAAGTAATAACTATTTTTGTCGTAGCATCAATGATTTACAGGATATCAAGCACTTTTCGCAAAATCGGTATCGGATAATATTATAATATACCTATGTATCGCATCCCGCGGGAATGTAACGATGGTACAAAAATAGCCCGCGTCTAGCCATTTTTAAACCCCGTCGCAGGGGGCCCACGATGCGATCCACGTGTGCACCGACTTCCTGTCAACTCCGGAAATGCCATCGGGAGTCAGTCGGAGGTTCAACGTGCTCCAGAAATAGAACACGCCCTGGATCTGTGAAGCCGGTATCCAGAACGACGATTTCGGGATTTAATTTATGGGGGAAAGTCTAATTAAACGTTTGGGCAATAGCTAGAGTGACAGATTATTTTTTTTTGGTTTTGGCCGAGTGTCCATTGTCGCTGGACTTTGTTGTGTCTGTTATTTGGCATCAAAGATTCAATTTAACTTAATAACGGAAACTAGCATAAAAAATATAATTACATTCCCGGATTTTCGAATTGTTATAACTATCTATTTCTCGGTTTTTCCGCCTTTACAGGAATAGGCATGCGCGCTGCAAAATTCTCATTGAACGAATAGACAGGTCTGGGCTTTAAAATTTAAGTTCTTGCCCAAGAAATTGTAAAAGTTGACTTTCAATTTATTTCACGTGTAAACAGCTAAAATTTGCCCCCCAGTTCTTGTCACAATTTATTATTGTCATGAAACTAATTTTTTGTCCAAGTTAGTTATTTCTGGGGTTTTTAGTGGCTGCCAACCTATCAGATTTTGACGTTAGAAAATCGACACAATTCACTTAACTACACAAACCTAGTTTCCATTGGTTGCTTTTAAATAGCAAAGCCAACGGCCAAGTTGAGAGTTCCTTTTTAAAATTTAACTCAGCTCAACAAACATATTTTCTTCCTCTCTTGCCGCTGTTAAGTATGCCCATCTATATTTCTCATAAGTACTACACGATTTATTCGCGAAGCGTTCCTTCAACAACTTAGCAAATGCTGTTTAAAAGAGGCAAAAGGAAAGTACCTAATGAGCCTAATGAATAAAAATTAAGCAATTACTTGAAGCAATTACTTTTTAGTAAAAGCAATTGCTAGATCTGGATATGAATAAAATTTTGAAGCAATTGCTGCTTTTCTTACACCTCTGTAGCAAATGCTTATTCAACACTAGTTCAGACGTGGCTTATCCACTTATAGATTTCATGTTCAGTTTGGTGCCTAATTTGCGTGTGTTGACGTAAATACAACAACGTTGATGGTCTATTTATTAAGTACAATAGTAATATGTTACGTTTTTGTGGAAAATAGGATACTTATATTTGTGATATGGCAGATTTCAGTGAAAATGAGGAAAGTGATAGTAGTGATGAAGAAATTAATGACAAGCAATTGATATTCGTTCACAAATTGAAGGAACATATATCACAAATCTCTCTGGCCACAACCGTTTAGCTTCCACAACAGCTTCAGCACTTGTAGGAAATTTAATAAAAATATTGTCCTTCTCCAAAACTGCATCCATTACAAGAAGTGTATGTCTTACAGACAGTAGTTTGGTGAACACCGAGTTCTTCACCTACAGAATTTTGAAAGCCCGGATCCGACAATAATTGCCGCAGAAAGACTTTCATCTTATTTAAAGGCGACAGTCGACAGTGCACCCCTCGCTTTTTACCCGTATCAGTCAAAAACAATTTGCCAACCACTCGACATTTTCGCAGTCAAATCGATATATAACTTTCTGAAATCATCATATTATCGGCAATTTTTACGTACACTGTAGATTTTTCTTTTACGGACGTTCATATATTCAGCCATAATTGAAGACACAAATTAAGAGCAACGCACGTGTATGCCGCGGAGAACTAAAGTTGACTGCTACCAAGCAAATGATGCAAGGGTCGACCTACCTTAAACGTTGAAAGCAATAAATTGCTACACTAGAACAAGTAGTAATTCCTTAATTTATTCATCACATTTTAAGCAATTGCTTCTATTTTTTAAGAAAAAGCATAGACTAGAAGCAATTCCTGCACTTTTATAAGCAATCGCTGGACGCAAAAGAAATTACTTAAGTTTTTATTCATTGGCTTTCAAGAAATTACTTCGATTTTATAAGAAAAAGCAATCGCTACATTTTTATTCATTAGGCTCAATAGCAAAAGAATACGAGAAATACACAGACACAGAGGGAACTTTCACAACTACAAAAATGGCGCCGAACCGAACGAGTGTATTTATATAATGTCGAAAAAGAAGGAAAACCTGATAACAAAATAGTTGTGCGCATGCCCATTCCTGTCGGGCGTCAAGGGATCTGACCGGCGAGCCGTGCGTGCGCACTCGTATTTTTCACCCTTCATGTTAAGGGTTTTCCAATAAGAACGATAAGATTTCAAAATGAAATAAAATTAAAATAATTTCAGATACAACAAAACGTTTTATATTATCTTAAAGTATAGTCGATAACATTTATGTTTTGAATAACACATCGTTTAAATGTCCTCCGCGACTTCGTGTACACGAGCGAATTCGACGAACCCAATTTTCGATGACTTTATGCAATAAATCGGGCGTGATCTGACGAATGCAGGGTTCAATGTTCAACCTTAATGCATCAAGTGTTTGTGGTATGTTTTCATAAACCTTAGATTTCAAATAGCCCAACAAGAAGTAATCTAAAGGAGTTAAATCACGGCTTCTTGGAGGCCACTGAACAGTAGCATTCCTTGAAATTATCCTTTCGTCAAACTTTTCTTGCAGTATATCGATAGTTTCGTGAGCAGTGTGACATGTGGCACCGTCTTGCTGGAACCACATATCCTCCAAATCAAGTGCATCTAAATTTGGCCACAAAAAATTTCTTAACATCTGTCGATATCGTTCACCATTCACTGTAATTGCATCTCCTGCCTCATTTTGGAAAAAAAATGGTCCCATGATGCCACCATACCATAAACCACACCATACAGTTACCTTTAGCGGATACAAAGGCTTCTCATGAATCTGTTGTGGATTGTTTTCACACCAAAAACGGCAATTTTGCTTGTTAACGTATCCACTTAACCAAAAATTAGCTTCATCTGAAAAGATAATTTTTTTTGGCAAAATTATGATCCCTTTCAAGTTGTTCTAAACTCCAAGCAGAAAATTCTCTGAGCCGACGATGGTCCAGTGGCTTAGGTTCTTGGGTCAAAACAATCTTATACGGGTGTAAATTCAAGTCTTCTGTCAAAATACGCCAAGTTGTCGTTTTTTTAATCCTTAACTCTTGAGCACGACGAGGAATTGATAAATTTGGATCCACTGCAACACTAGCTCTTACAGCAGCAATATTCTCAACAGTTCTTGCGTTTCGATGTCTTCTTGGTGTTTTTACATCGTGAAATTTCTCAACGATGCGACGAATGGCAAGCAAAGGAGGACGATTATTTACACTAAAGTTTTCGCGAAGTGCGCGATAAGTGTTCACAAAAGATCGTCTATTTTCGTAAAATTTTTGGATAATAACCAAACGTATTTAGCGCGTATTTAGTCATAATAAATTGTTATAGTTTACTGACAATAACTGACAACTGGTGACAGGTATAACTTTATTACCATGGTTACCATATCGTTTCAAAATCATTTCGTTCTTATTGGAAAACCCTTTATATGCATTATACCTACATTTTCTTTTAATGCCAGCCGGTAGAGTCAACCCCTCCGTTTATGCGGCGCCCCTGTTTTTATAAATCCCCTAGATTCCCATGATATCGCAATTCGGAAAACGAGATTTTTTTGCAAAGCAAGCATAATTTTATTAAACAATCAATTTGATAAATACGTAAAATAATATGTTTAATGTTTCATGGGCGCCAATAATATAATCAAAGGTCGTCATCTCCACGAATGACTAACCGAACAAAATTGCGAGCGCGATATATTTTCGTGCGGTACACGTCACAAAAGTGACATTTTCCTTTGAGTTAATGAAATGAATGAGTAATTCCGATGAATGGATCTCGTTTATTACTACCAGGGAACTTGGTTTCCTGCGAAATCATTTCAGCAGGGTAAAGTATCGCAGCATTATTTGTAATTTCGGTTTAAAAGTCGGTCATTCGTCGAAACACTACCTTCGTGTGGTGGCAATTAAAAATCAATAAGCCCTAATAAACGCAGGAAGGGAATTCTTGCTTGGAATAGGACATTAGCGCGCGGCGGTCGGTTCGCTTGCACCGAAAAAATTACTCGGTTTGGGCATTGAATATCAAACTATAAGAAGGCCATATGAGCTGATTTCCTAAATCTGCTACGTCAAATTCATAGATGACACAATGAGTTCACCAACAAGAAAGCGACTAACCTTTTCACTGCTAAATTAAAACATTGTTGCCCGCCTGTCTTTTTGACTTGCTGCGTGAGTTTTTTAATTTATTTTTATAGCTTATCGTGACTTGATTTCACATAAGTACCTACACCTATCCTAGATTTAAGTAGCTTACATTTATTTTCCTACCTATAGTATAGTCTAGACTTAAAAATGTCCCTATTTTTAATTGCTTTGTAGCTTATAATATTTTCAACCTTTTGACGTCCCAACGTTAATTACATATTGACCGCCATGTATTCTATTTCCAACAGAATTAAATGACGACTCTCACTATTCAATACCTACCTAGGCTACAACGTATACCAATGTTGGGTAAAATATGAATGATGTGGGGTTTGTTTGTATAACTTAGTTTTAATTTGCAATTATTACTATTTTTCAAAATGGTTAAAATAAGTAGGTTTTACTTTCTTATACTTAAGAAACATCCAGTTTGTTTGTATTATAGTGTATTACGTATTTTGCTATTTTTCGACGAAATAAAATCTATTTTAGTTATACTTGCTGTCGCTTTTTATTTACTTTTATTTGTTTAACATTTAACACCTAATGCAACGGTAAAATCATTATGAAAGTCGGTCCAATTACCCCGGAGTAATCAGCGTACATATTATTATCAAAAACATAGATTCGGCTGAAATTGAGAACCTCCTATTTTATTGTCTGTTAAAAATGCTTAAATTCTTTAAAATTCCAATGAAATACGATATGCGGCAACACCACGACATCACATCAGTGAATTTGAGACATCTGTTGCCGAGGCGCTGCATTATAACGACAGACAGGCGACAGATTTAAGGTTAGAGTTACGATCAACTCCACAATGGCGGCCAAACCAGCTCCAATACGTCAAAAAATGGGTTGTCAACTTTTCTCGGACATCCGTCATTCTTATATAGTTTGATATTCAATGGTTTGGGATAAAAGATAAAAAAAAAACGATTATTTTGCCGTTCTTTAGGATAAGAACTCTTCTGACTTTAGGATTAGTTCAATGTTCTGATATACCTTCTTTCCAAAAACTCTAATTAGTTGCCCAAAAAGTAACAGCATTTATCAACAAAGAAAGAAAAAAAACTACCTCATCCTCATTACGCATTGTTTTACTTTGTCTGTCCGGCAGTGATCTGGTAGTACAGGAATTCAAATGGTGTTTGTGTGGAAGTGTAAAGTTTTTGTTATGTTTAAAACATTTGTATGTAATATAATTTATAATTCTTGGGTTATTGTTTAAAACTGATTGTGATTACAGGTTTGTTAATCCTTTGCATTTGATTTCGTTTTCAAATGCATAATGTTAAATTTTTTTCTAGTCTTAGTCCTACTAATATTTAGAGTGTTCAACTGGACAAAATAACAGTGAATCCAAACGATTTTATTTTATTTTTTAATCTGACGACATAAAATGCTGCAGAGCCATATTCCATTGGGACAGAGATTTGGATCGATCTGATCTTAAAAATTTGTATATCAGTTGTTCGTTTGGGTTTCGATTTTGACTTAACCTCATTTCATGTTCAAAAATTAGCCAGAGAGTAGCGTAGTAGTATTTTATAAAGCGGGGGACTAAAATAAAACAACTCTAATATATTATATTTCCACTCTTCTCATTCACGTACAAGAAATATTTATCTAGATGGGTTTAAAAATACGTAATTCATCCATTTCTACTTTTACATCACAGTTAATTTTCTTGAAAAAATACATAATCCAAGAATATCAATAAATAACCAACGAAAATCTAAAAACAGGGACATAATGGAACTATAACTTCCAAAACCATAAAGTAAACAAAACAAACAACTGATGATATGATTTTGGAGATTCTGTAATTTTCCTGGTTAACTTTGACGGTAGTGTGGATCATTTGCCAATCGAACACAGGTCAGATCAGTTAGAATCAGGTAGATCGAGCGAATCGAACACGCGTCTGGTAACCTGTAGAGTGTAGAGCATCGATTCAATCGTTTACTGAAATTCGCTATAGCTTGCATGAGGATAAGAAACGAAATTTGTTATAAAAGAATGAATGGTTTGGCTTAAATTTATGAAGCTTTTAAAACAAGTAAAGTAACTTATAATAACCGACTAATTCTTTTCGGTCAAGATCACGATTAACTTGAATTAGAAAACGGTACTTGCAACAATTGAATGACCAATAGTATTCGTTTGATTACAAAAACATCATAATATATTGTCACACCCTCAAAGCTATCTACACTGTGACCTGTAAAATCCGCATCATATGGGATTTTTTTTTTATTAACAGCTTTATTCAAAATTTGACTTTAGCATCAAGTTCTGCTTCGATCGAGATGAAAATTAAGCAAAAAAATAGTCATGTAATTCTCATTATCTGTCAAATTTTAAGTTTTTCCAAATAATAATTCAAAAGTAGGGTTATTTCTGAAAGTATCAAAATAAGATATAAGAAAAAGTTTTTTTAAATGCAGTTTCTAGCCCACGTGCCAAATTTTAGCTGCATAAGATAATTTTGATTTTTTGCTCATATTTTGTAAATTGCACCACTTTTGCAAAATAAGACTCAACGCAACCTACATAAAACTTCTTAGTTTTGACAATGCTTTATTTCAGATACATTTTTTTTAAAGTAATGCCATATTAAATGTGCGTTTTTTACAAAATCAAAATTAGGCTATTAAAATTTGGTCGCATGTGATGCAAAGTTTATTTGTTTTTGACCCTGTATAAGGTAACTTTATAAAATAAGTATTTTTGAAAACGCAGTTTGTGTCTGAAAGTAATATACCTTAATATTAAGACAAAAAAGAACACAGTGTCATCAGTAAAGTGTTCATTAAGTGGAAAATAAATTTTAGTTTAACTTAATGTAAAGTTTATCTATTTTCAACGATTTAATTTAAAACCCCTTTATTTTATTTTTTATTTTTTTTACTGGGCTAGAAACTGCATTCAAAAAACTTTTTCTAATAACTTTTTTCGATATTTTCAGAAATATTTTTGAATTATTTTTTTGGAAAAAATTAAAATTTGTCAGATAATGCGAATCACGCGACTACTATTTCTTTGCTTAATTTTCATCTCGATCGAAGCATAACTTGATGTCAGTCAAATTTCGAATAAAGCTATTAATAAAAAAAAACCCCATATGATGCGGACTTTACTGGTCACACTGTATGTATGATACTTTTCGTAAACTAAGATTTCTTTGAATTATTTTAAACTTTAACTAAAGAAATGGTGCCCTTAAATCAAATTAATGTAGGGGAGACCGGGGTAAGTTGCAACACGGGTAAGTTGCAACACACGCAATATCTACTGCACAATCATATTTGAATGGGCACCAAACGCACCCGGCCATTCCACTTTGCACCATAGTTGATGGCCAGAAAGCGCGCGGCGACAATTAGCTTCCAGACGTTGTTCCGCAGTGACATGTGTTTTGTGAATTTATTTTCAATTATTTGCGTATTAGTTTAGCTCTCGTAGACTGTCTGACTTTTGTTAATAGAAAGTGATCTTAGTGGCCAGTTTTGGCTAATATTATATATGTTTTATTCAACAATTAACACTTATTAAACATTTTACGTGTGCCTAAATTGCCTTTCTGAGGAGTCTGAGTAGTCCGTTGCAACATGCCCCTTACCCTGTCGCAACTTGCCCCTTACATGGGGCATGTTGCAACACATAGCAACTTTTTTTTAAATATGCGAATTAGTTTTAATTTCTTTTGTAAAGTACAAAATTACTTTTTTAATATGTTACTTAAACATAGATCCAAGCTTTGTATGGAGAAATAACCAAATTAATTATTATGTGTTCCGAAAAAAAAAATATAATGCATTTTTGTTGCAACCTACCCCGGTTTCCCCTACCATTTATTTGGCATATTAATTCGTAAATGTCTATCCGTTCGACTACCTGCACTTGCACTTCTACGAGGTTAGAGTAAACGTGGCCGCGGAGCGCTAATGGGCCGTGCCCTCATGCTTATACAGGTGGAAAATTGGTCGCATTTACGTAGTATTGGTAGACTACGAGCCGAAATGACATTTACTACGGTTCACGGGGGTCATTTTATTATATTATTCATCGTATTTACGCTGTTTACATTGCTCTACCTTACGTCAGACGCCGAGCGCCGTCTACAAGAACCAGCTGAAAAACAATAATGGAAAAATGCATTTATCTTTACTGAACCTTAAAATTCAGTGCCCCAAACCGCTTTTCCCGAAAAATCGTTCTAAAGGGTTTTCCAATAAGAACGATATGATTTTGAAACGATATGGTAACCATGGTAATAAAGTTATACCTGTCAGTTGTCAGTTATTGTCAGTAAACTATAACAATTTATTATGGCTAAATACGCGCTTCAAGAACGTTTGGTTATTATCCAAAAATTTTACGAAAATATACGATCTTTTGTCGCGCACTTCGCGAAACTTTGGTGTAAATAATCGTCGTCCTTTGCTTGCCATTCGTCGCATCGTGGAGAAATTTGAAAATAATTTTACTTTTCACGATGTAAAATCACCAAAAAGACATCGAAACGCAAGAACTGTTGAGAATATTGCTGCTGTAAGAGCTAGTGTTGCAGTGGATCCAAATGTATCAATTCCTCGTCGTGCTCAAGAGTTAAGGATTAAAAAAAACGACAACTTGGCGTATTTTGAAAGAAGACTTGAATTTACACCCGTATAAGATTGTTTTGACCCAAGAACTTAAGCCACTGGACCATCGTCGGCGCAGAGAATTTTCTGCTTGGAGTTTAGAACAACTTGAAAGGGATCCTAATTTTGCCAAAAAAATTATCTTTTCAGATGAAGCTCATTTTTGGTTAAGTGGATACGTTAACAAGCAAAATTGCCGTTTTTGGTGTGAAAACAATCCACAACAGATTCATGAGAAGCCTTTGTATCCGCTAAAGGTAACTGTATGGTGTGGTTTATAGTATGGTGGCATCATCGGACCATTGTTTTTCCAAAATGAGGCAGGAGATGCAGTTACAGTGAATGGTGAACGATATCGACAGATGTTAAGAAATTTTTTGTGGCCAAATTTAGATGCACTTGATTTGGAGGATATGTGGTTCCAGCAAGACGGTGCCACATGTCACACTGCTCCTGAAACTATATATCGATATACAGCAAGAAAAGTTTGACGAAAGGATACTTTCAAGGAATTCAGTGGCCTCCAAGAAGCTGTGATTTAACCCCTTAAGATTACTTCTTGTGGGGCTATTTGAAATCTAAGGTTTATGAAAACAGACCACAAACACTTGATGCATTAAGGTTGAACATTGAACTCTGCATTCGTCAGATCACGCCCGATTTATTGCATAAGTCATCGAAAATTGGGTTCGTCGAATTCGCTCGTGTACACGAAGTCGCGGAGGACATTTAAACGATGTGTTATTCAAAACATAAATGTTGTCGACTATACTTTAAGATAATATAGAACGTTTTGTTGTATCTGAAATTATTTTAATTTTATTTCATTTTGAAATCATATCGTTCTTATTGGAAAACCCTTTATTTTAAATACATGATGCTTAACAATATTTAATTTCTATCCATAAAATTATTTTCTACATTTTACTGCCTCTCCGGTCCTGACTTTTTCACATACTCATATGTTTAAACTTTTTTTCACTTCTATTTTTCCTCACATTAATGTAATTTCAACAATTCAATTTTTGATGCCATAAAACCTCCATTAAGGTTTTTTACCATGCACTTATCATTTTCTCTTCTGCTAAAACCATCAGCAATATATTTTTTCTATTTCACGTTCATAATAAGCTCAGTACGATACGCATTTGCGTATCGTAATGAAGCTATTTCGATACGCGTTTTTTCTTTATTTGATGTTGGTAACATTTAAATGTTTTATTTCATTGACTTGCGCGGCCTTTGTGATTTACGAGAAAACCCATTTTTCGCCGAGGAAAAATAGCTTGATAATTTACTTTTTTATTCTGTGTGGATAACAGTCATGTATGTTGGTTGCATAAATCTATAAATCACTCTTTTGTAGATGCTTCAAGCTATCATTTTCTGCCAAATCCTATCCAAAATTCAATCTACTAACCTTCCAATGTCGATTTTAACTTCAACTTTATTTGAATTTTCCATCTTCCCTATACTTAATTACAATGCCGTGACGTAAAATCACGTACGTCTTTTGAAATTCGAAAAAAAGTAGTAAAATCGCCCGAATTTCCGAACGCTCTGTATATGTACCGAATGTACAAGGATCACACAACGTATTCCGTCCAATTTCAAATCTCATATCGCTAAAATAACTTTAGAATCTCGTGGTGAAAATGGGTCAATAAATCAAAAAATGACAGTTTGCAAAATAATTTTTGTTGTCCAGAGGCTACTATGATACAAAATAGTATTACCAACATAAAATTTAGACATAAAAATTTACAAAATTTGAAGGATTTATTTTCTTTTTAAAATGTATTTTTCTTGATTATAAAAGGTGAAATAGAAAAAAATGTATAAAGCACATGTTTCATAAGGCGTTTTAGCACACGTGCCGCTTTGTGGCTCGTTTTTTTAAAAAAGACGCGTGCGCTAAAACCGCTTCTTATAAAACGTGTACTTCAATATACTATTTCCGTCTCCTGATGATGAACGTTTCTACGTTCGAAACATGTAGATGTAGAGACCTTTGAACAAAGAATTTTTATTCTATTAAATTTTGTGGAGGAAGACTTAGTTTTTTCTTTCCTATTCATACTTTCAACTCCATCAAGCATGGACCATTTCTTCAAATTTATCTTTATTGTTAACTAGCGGGTACCATACATACTTATATAGCCATGGAATAAAATCTTTTAGAAGATAAAAATGTCCTTATTTCCCTTTTTTCCAATTCACTTTTCATAACATCCCAGTGGTAGGGGATGTGTAAAAATATACAAAACCTCGTATTTTGTCGAGATAAAATGGACAGGGAATGGTTGTCCATTATTGCATAAAAGAAAAGCTTTATTCTCGAAAATTTACTGAAGTTCCTACAATTTTTCTAAGACCTAAGAGTTTGTAATAGCGTTTTCTAAATTGAATGAAACAACTAATAATTGCAGTATGTACAGGGTCTTCCAACGAGGACTGAACAGGGGCTCATTTTTGAGCTTCCTTGTATTTAAAGAAAAATCCAAAATAGCCAATCGATGTACTTTTTCCTGCAGAATTCAAAAATGAAACCAAAAATGTATTTGAACCAGAAACAAAAGAGTTACGCTATGGATAAGGTGTTTTTTAAATGGAACATAGCTTTTTTTATGCGATTTTTGGAACGAGTGATTTTTTTTTTGTCCGTTCTGATTAAAATATTTAATTTTCTAACAGCTATTTTTATTAAATTTTAATGTCAGTCAATAAATTTGACAAATTTACTATAATATTGCCGAAATGAAATATGCATTAGATGAGAGATTGCAGATTGTTATCTTGTTCTACAAATGCCAAGAAAACGCAAGAGAAGCAAGGAAAAGATTTATTGCAAATTTTCACAGAAATATATCCGTCAATACTATTCTAAGGATAAAGAACCTATTTGAGGAAAATAAAACATTACATGACAGAAAAAGAAATCCAGAAAGGAATAGAAATCGAGACCGTGCCATTGTGAATTATTTTCGACTGAATCCAACCAAATCAATTTCGGACGCAGTTCGGGACGTTCAATACGGCGGCGGTGTAAGACGCAGAAGAGTTACCCAAGGAACTGTTCACAGAACTTTAAGAAATCATAAATTTAAGTCTTATCATATCCTTCCACTTCAACATCTAACACCGGCACAAAAAGAACTTCGCTTCCAATTTGTTTCCCAAATTGTGATTCGGAAAGAAAACGAAGACCCTAATTTATTCAGAAATATCTTATGGACTGACGAAGCCACATTCACAACATCGGGGGTTTTCAATAGACATAATAGTCATCACTGGGCCGTTGGAAATCCAAGAAAATTTCAGACAATTAAATTTCAAGGAAGGACTTCAATCCATGTTTGGTGGCATAAAAAATAATAGAATTTTGGGACCAATATTTTTTAACAGGACTTTAAATGGACAGAGATACTACGAGTTTTTAGAAAACGAAATTGAGAACTTTTTGGAAGATTTACCATTGGAAGAATATCAAAATTTAATTTGGCAACATGACGGGGCCCCTCCGCATGCCGTGCGTGAGGTTACTCAATATTTAAACGGACGCCATGAAGAATGGATTGGTAGAAATGGATCCTATGCTTGGCCACCCAATAATCCCGATTTGTTAATATTAGACACATTTCTTTGGGGCCATTTAAAGAACATGGTATACAAGCAGCGAAACCACGATATTGAAGAGATCATGCAGAAAATTTTGAATGATATAAATCGCCTTAACCAGGAAAATCACAGTGTAACAGCAAGTTTGGAAAGGCTACAAAGAGGTTGTCGCACTTGTTTCGAGAACAACGGAGGTCACATTGAACAATTAAATTATTAATGTTTTTTTTTTTAATTAGTAGATATAAAGTTAATGGATTTCTTTTTCTGTCATGTAATGTTTTATTTTCCTCAAATAGGTTCTTTATCCTTAGAATAGTATTGACGGATATATTTCTGTGAAAATTTGCAATAAATCTTCTCCTTGCTTCTCTTGCATTTTCTTGGCATTTGTAGAACAAGATAACAATCTGCAATCTCTCATCTAATGCATATTTTATTTCGGCAATATTATAGTAAATTTGTCAAATTTTTTGACTTTGAAGGATTCAAAGGTGATTATACCTTTATTAGGCAATCCAAACCACGTGGTAAAAAACTGACGTTGGTTGGCACACATGACTGACAGTCATCCATAACCAAAGCATTTATTTTTCTGTATTGAACTGTTTGGATCGTATTTTTAAGTATTTTGGTATCTTTTTTCTTTTAAATAAACTAAATTCTTCTGTAAGGGAGAGTGAAAATCTACGAAAATTATTAGTAGAGAATCCAGATGTTGGTCAAAGGTAGGTTTAAATGCAATCAATTTTCTTGTTTACCTTTGTAACCATTGTTTTCTTTTTAGGTATCAACTGAAATTAAAATTAATAAGCAGCTTGGATCCGTTTCTTATTAATTCTCAGGACCTTGATTATACTATTAATGGTGTTCCACCTATATCAATCATGGACATTATTGCTTATTTGGTTTTTCCCATAGTTTTTATTCAAAAGAACAAAATGAAGGCATTTAAAAGTTTGCAGGCATACAAATATTTTGAGTCTGGCTTTCTTGTACAAGCTGGAACTAATTGGAAAAGTAAGATGTTTGTTTATTCATTACCAATTTTGTGCTTTTTACTCATAATGTCATTATATTGCTTCAAAAATTGAACACCAACGATCGATGTTATAATGTAATTAGGTAAATTAATTACAATTTTACTTATAACTTTTTACTTTTAGGTCAAACATTCTCAGAGAACCACTTTGAAACCATTAGAGGCCTGGGTAATAATTGGAAAAGATGGAAGTGTGTGCACTGCCCACTGTACTTGCATGGCAGGGAACAGCGAGGTCTGCAGCCATGTATGTGCATTACTTTTTGCTGCAGAGTATGCTCACTCCAGGAAAGAAGCATTGTCTTCAAGTATTGTGCACATACAGGCATTGAGTTGCCTAGGTGCATTTGTAAATACCCGGAACCATATTTTACAATGTTATACCTACGAATAATTCTGTAAATTGTTGAAAATTATGTAAATACTGAATTGAACTGAAATATTTGTGATAATTCAAAATTGAGAATGAACTGTATGAAATATTTTTTACTTTTGACTGTATTTTCATAAATTTTTATTCTTAATTTTAATAAATATCAACGACTAAAAAGTATTTTTTTATTAAAATACAATTAACCAAGATTAAACAAAAGACAAAGAAACAACTAAAGGTGAGAGAATATTAAAAACCAATACAAATTGTTTAGTAATTTTATTTCAAATTATATAAATACCTATTTCTTACACATCACATCTTACTATACTATAACTATCATGTGTAGTCTCTGCTTTTTTTACAATAATATAGAACTATATTTCTTAAATCGTTTCGTTCTGGCCATATTGTTGGTGATTTAAACCTTCTATATAAAATATCTATTAAATTCTCAAAGTAACTAGAAGCAGTTGTCGGAGATATTTTGAAATTATAAGCAATTAGTTTAAAATGAAGATCTAATCGTAACTTAATTAAAGTTAATACTAATTGACTGAAGGCACTGAGAGCTGTAGTAGTTGTAGTTGGGATGTATGTATCCTTCAAATGTATCTCCATTTTTCGTCGTTAGAAGTATTATCCATCAATCCGAATGGTGAATTATCCACTTTGCTTAGTTGCTCAAATTTTACTGCAAGTTGTTGTATCGGTCTGAATTGCAGTTCCTCCATCTTCCCCTTCCGAGTCAATATTTAGTTCAGTGATATCACCTTGATTTAAATCCATATTCTCAACCTGCAAATGTTATAATTTATTTACCAAATATTATCTTTAAACGAATCATAAAAAAATCACTATTTTAGCTTAAGGTTGATATAGGAAACTTGCATATCCTCATGGTAATGAGCTAAGTTTAAACACACAAAAATCAATATCACAAAAAAAACTTATGCATTTAGAAAGTAAAACATCTAAGTTCAGTAATAATCTAATAAAATATCAAGAAACCTCTTACTTCACATTGTAGCATCTTTCGTCTTTTCTCTAGACGTTAATTTCTTTCTAAAGCTTCAGGCCTCCTTTCAACACTTTGTGCAATATGCCCCATATTTTGAGAAGGAACCCAATCTGGATATTCTTTGTTTTCCAATATGGCAGGCTCACCTATTAATCATAAATGCATTAGAAACAGAAACTAAAACCACTGAAATTTCCATTCTCAAAACTCTGAAGAAGGTTTTATTCTATGGAGTTTTAGAACTTACCAGTTATAAAATGTTTACTGCCGACTCTCTGATATTTTAGCTTTGATTCAGTTAAATCATCGCGCTTTATAGCCGCTATCCACAAAGCCCTACGTTCTCTCGACATCTCATTTTTATGGGGCTTATTAGATAAATTCAGTATGGTGGGAATTCTATAAAACGACACATTGTCACGATCGCGCCGACTTCCGCAGTTAACAACAATACAAAATAATAATAAAGCTCTTCAAAAACAGTATAAAAATATTCAACAGATAACAAACACCAAAATAAACTGTAAAATATGAATATAAATACTACTTTTTACGCAAGCTCAAACGGTTGTTTACATACATGTGTGCCAACCACTGTCATATTTGATAGGTCGTTGGATTGCCTAATTACCTAGTGTATGTTTCAAACAGGTTAAAGTTAAATTATACTGGATAAAACATTAAAATTTAATAAAAATAGCTGTCACAATATTAAATATTTTAATCAGAACGGACAAAACAAAAATCACTCGTTCCAAAAATCGTATAAAAAAAGCTATGTTTCATTTAAAAAACACCTTATCCATAGCGTAACTCTTTTGTTTCTGGTTCAAATAAATTTTTGGTTTCATTTTTGAATTCTGTAGGAAAAAGTACATCGATTGGCTATTTTGGATTTTTCTTTAAATACAAGGAAGCTCAAAAATGAGCCCCTGTTCAGTCCTCGTTGGAAGACCCTGTACAGCGATAGTGGCCCAAAACAAAAAATCTTTACAAATAACTAACTTAATTTGCTTATAGTATTTCGCTCCAAATCGCCGTTTCTATGATTACGAAATAAAAAATTGAATAGGGAAACAAACAATTCTTAGTAGAATAGATAACTCCTGATAAGGTACGTAATGGGCGCCTATTTTGTATACTGAAGTTTTAAGGTTAATAAATCTATTCCACATTCCAAAAAAATGTTTAGGTAAAAACAACAACGCCGTTATCATGGCGCCCATTTTTCACAACTGTTTAAAATTCTACGTCACTAGAGTGTCGAGATCTAATCGCCGTAATTTGTTTTTTTTTTATAATAATAATTCTGCAATAAACAAAACCTATTTTATATCAATATTCAAACACCTGTTTCGAAATATAATTGCGTCATCGTGTGTGTTCGTTTTAAATATTGTACAGGGTAAATTTGGTGGAGTATTTAAAGCAAAATCCATTTGAAACTGCAGTATTCGCTATGCACATAACAGGATTTCCTGCTTCATCTAGAACTGCGCAACGCCGGGTAAGACAATGTTCCGAATTAAGAAATCGAGCCGCTGCATCCAAACCGTTTTTAAAAAATAGTGATAGGAAACAAAGAATTGGGTTTGTTACCAGAAAATGATTTTTTTTTGGCAAAATGTTATCTTTTCCGATGAGGAAACTTTTCAGTCTACCATATAATGGAAGGATTCGACCACCAAATTCCCGATATGATGAGAAGTACCTATACTCAAAAAAAAGCAAACCAGTGGACGTTTCTCCGTTAATGCGTGGGCATGGATAAGTGTTTACGGTACAGGTGTATGCTGGAATATTGGTGGAACACTAAACAGTAATATATATCTTCAGATTTTGGAAAATATTTTTCTTCCTTCTGCCGCGATAGTTTTTGAAGGAAATAACTTTATATTTCAGCAGGCTAACTGCATACTGCAAGAAATATAGGAAACTGATTTAGACAAAACAACATGTCTGCTGTCTAGGTGCTCAAGAAGTCCTGATTTAAATCCAATTGAAAATGTTTGGGGATTAATGGTAAAAAAAAATGTACAAAATAAATTTTAAACCACAGAATAAAATAGAGTTATTTGATAAAATAGAAGAAATTTGGGAAGGGCTAACTCCGGATGACACCAGAAGTATTAGTTTGTCAATGCCAAGAAGATTACGATTAGTGTTAGAATCCAATGGTGCATACATACCAGCATTAAAGTGTAAACGGTTGAAGTTAGGTATGGTTTATGAAAAATGTCTAAAATGTCTTGATTAAGTGGATTGACGGTATTCTACAGGGTGATTCATCAAGGGTGGCCACCGGCCATATCTCGGAAACAACTAGGCATAGAAACTTGGAGAAAAAAAATTATGATTAAAGCAATCATGAGAAAATTCTGGAAATTACTTTTAAGTTCCTCATTTCGCCGCAAGGGGGCACAATTAAATATTTTTTTTTTTAATTCTAAATTTCTCCGAAATTTCCCATATTAAGGTATAACTCTGATTACATCATCGAAAAGCGTAGACAATTCTGCATCATTTTGGTTTAAGGCTCATTGGCGTACCGACCTTGATAAAAGTGGGGGAAGCTATTGAATGTGTAAACATTAAAATCGCTGTAACTTGTAAATGACTTATCCGATTTTACTAAATTTAAGCTTGTTTGGAAGTTAAAGGTAAGTATCTTCAATCGCCATATCCAACAGTACACGATAGTGTTTAATAAAATTGCTAGAGGGCGCAATTTGTAATAATAACGGTTTTTTCGATTTCATCCCGGAAATTCAAATCATACGGTATAACTATGACATCATAATCGAAAAGTAGATTAAATTTGCAAGAAAAGATGTGAAGACCGCAGTTCGATATCTTTGTTCGTTTTAGAGTTATTGCCAAAACAATAATTTTTAATGCAAATTGCGCCCTCTAGCAATTTTATTAGAAACTATCTTGTACCACTAGATACGATAATTGAAAGTTCTTCCAAACAAGCTTAAATTTAGTAAAATCGGATAAGTCGTTTAGAAGTTACAGCGATTTGAATGTTTACACTTTCAATAGCTTCTCCCACTCTTATCAAGTGAAACTGTAAACATTAAAATCGCTGTAACTTCTAAACGACTTAACCGATTTTACTAAATTTAAGCTTGTTTGGAAGAGAAAGATAAGTACCTTCAATTGTCGTATCCAGTGGTACAAGATAGTTTCTGATAAAATTGCTAGAGGGCGCAATTTGTATTAAAAATTATTGTTTTGGCAATAACTCTGAAACGAACAAAGATATCGACTTGCGGTATTCACATATTTTCTTGCAAATATCATCTACTTTTCGATTATGATGTCATAGTTATACCGTATGATTTGAATTTCCGGGATAAAATCGAAAAAACTGTTATTATTACAAATTGCGCCCTCTAGCAATTTTATTAAACACTATCGTGTACTGTTGAATATGGCGATTGAAGATACTTACCTTTCCCTTCCAAACAAGCTGAAAGTTAGTAAAATCGGATAAGTCGTTTACAAGTTAGAGCCATTTTAATGTTTGCACACTCAATAGCTTCCCCCACTCTTATCAAGGTCGGTACGCCAATGAGCCTTAGACCAAAATTATGCAGAATTGTCTAAGCTTTTCGATGATGTAATCAGAGTTATACCTTAATATGGGAAATTTCGGAGAAATTTAGAATTTAAAAAAAAAAATTTAATTGTGCCCCCTTGCGGCGAAAAGAGGAACTTAAAAGTAATTTCCAGAATTTTCTCATGACCGCTTTAATCATAATTTTTTTTTCTCCGAGTTTCTATGTCTAGTAGTTTCCGAGATATGGCCGGAGGCCACCCTTAATGAATCACCCTGTATATAAAAGGCTGGTCCTTTTTTTTTAATAACGCTGTATACAAACTTGCATTAAGGGTCCATTTTTGTCATAGCTATAAAACATTTTATAAAAAATACTTACCATCGCCGATTTTAGTGAGCACTTTCATAATATCCGGAAGCTCTTTCGTAAGAATGTCGGCCGGAGCCGTCCGGAAGATATCCTGGACCACCCTCGGAACCATATGTCTGAAAACAAAAGAAACACTGTCATGTAGATTCGGTCAAGTCTTCTTAAAAACTAATAATTTTTAAACTCTTCCTTTTATCGTAAAAATGGAGTGAAATGCAGTTCAAATCATCCTCTATTTTTTTTCTCATTTTAATATGTCAATATAATATACATACTAGGTTGGGCCGTTTTTATTATTTTTTATTTTTCCGGGGGGCTTATCGCGAAAAAGGTGCAAAACGATTAAAAACTAACGTGTGCAAAATAGTATTCCATTCTAATAAGTCCTTCTGCCTCCGGATTGTAGGCAAAGTTTCGAAATTTTTGCGTACCCACTAAACCACTAAACCACCTAACGTTTATGAATTCTGAAATTATGTTTTGTCTTTTTTATTTTTCTAGTACATAAAGAAAACTAATAAACTTGTGTTTTATTTTATAAATATATATTGTTTGTCCGTGGTTGCCTTGCTGTTATGTTTTAAAAAAATTCGACTTTTTTTTATTAAATTAGCTATTTTCAAAGCCAATCCGGAGGCATAAGTTGAAATCCGGCCTCAACCATATTTTACGTGTGCTCTAAAGGTATCATGAGGCACTCTTTTCGCGATGAGCCCAAAGGAAATCGGCCAATTTTTTTTTTACATATAAAACGGCCCAGCCTAATACATACAACAACCGTGCAGAACCAGAACACTATTTGAACGAAAACAAACTGCTGTACCTATACTAACGAAAAACCAAACGTCATTATTTTTCCACAAATAGGGCCAGCCGAACAGAGTCAGCTTCTGTAAGCCTGGCAAATCTGGTGGTACAATATTACAGATAGTCTGTAAATTTTTTAGGTATGCACATCAACTATACCGGGTGTTTCTCAAAAGACGTTCACCCCTATAACTTTACTGTATTTATAGATATTAAAATGAAATTTTGAGATTATGCATAAAAGATGAGTCTGCATTTATTGGCATAATTTTCAATTTGTTAGCACTTCCGGTTTGACCGGCAAATTTTTTCGTGTCAATTTTAAAATGGCATATAGGAGTGTATGGTATCAAAATTGTCGAAAAAAAAATGCTCGTTTTAAATATCCTAGTACTAACTTAACTACCATCGTTCCATTTGGAAAAATGGAGCAAACGTCAAGAAAACAAAATTTCATTTTTTAAACGCTTGTGAAACTTAGAAAGTCAATTATTAACATAATTTTAATTTTCATACATCTACTACTTGACATAAATTAACAGATTTAATTAATTTGTAGCACTCTAGATTGAAAATAAAAAATAAACATAAAAATGTTATAACACGTCAAAAAATGACAAGTGAGGTGTCATTTTAATCAGAATGTTACGCTGAATCCCAGTAAGTAAAAATATACAAGATGTCCCATTTAAAATACCAACGTCAAGGTCACTTCCGGTTTACCGGAAGTGCTAAGAAAATAATAATTATGCCAATAAATGCACTAATCTCTTATGCATAATCTCAAAATTTCATTTTAACATTTATAAATACAGAAAAGTTATAGGGGTGAACGTCTTTTGAGAAACACCCGGTATATAATTACCTCAGCCGGTAAGTTCATATAAATTATCTATGTAAGAAATTGTCCTCTGTTCTTTATAAACTGCCAGAACTGCTGAGATTTTTATCTGAAATCTTTAGACCATGATGCGTTAATTATGCAAACTTTTATTCTGTAGCAAAGTTTGACGTTAAAATATGGGGCTGTTCACAGGACTTTAGTAGAACGTTTATTCCTGGAAGAGGGCCGATTAATATGAATTTTAGGGAAGTTTTTAGGCCATAAACTGTTAGGGATTTATTCTTATGTGGGTATATGAATGTACCTATATAGCTTCCTTTGAATTTTGTAGCATAATATGAAAAAGGGGACAATTATTATGGATATCAAAGTATAGGTGCAAGGACCAATTTGGTTGTCCTATTTGCAGAAAGAGCTAAGAGAGGTTTAATGCCTAGTTATGCAAATATTTCCATATTAAAACACGATCTGTAGGTAGAAACCTACTTATTAAAATCTGATTACTCATATTATTTATGCATTAAAATAATATTCAAAGAAAAAACTGAGTAAGGAGCCTTGTCAGGAATGTTTACAACAGGAAACCGTCCATATTAGGGCAGATACTCGATTATTTAAAAAATTCCATTATTCAAATACTATTCAAGGAAACGACATGAGTAAATAGTAAAGAGCCTAATTAGTACCAAATACCTGATTCCGGAAAACAATAATTATGAGAATTTAAGATGACAAACACATCCTGTAGATATTTGTTACTTACGAGAAAAAATAGTTTTAAATGTTTAACAGTTAATGGGCAAAGTTTATTGCATTTTAGTTTTTACGAGTAGATTCCGAAAGTTCCCAATTAATTTTTTTATTAGTTACACAAGGGCTGTCCACCCAAAGTTTATTGCATTTTAGTTTTTACGAGTAGATTCCAAAGTTCCCAATTATTTTTTTTTTAGTTACACATGGGCTGTCCACCTTCAAGTGGCCAGATAGGTACAAAAAAAACCTTGATGTTTGTATCATTATTTTTATTTATTCCGAAAAATAACAAATATACAAAAAAAAAATAGTGGGAAGTTTGGGGATATGTTGGCTTTCACTAACCAGTGCGTCAATATGAACAATAATATTTTGTTGTTGACAAACGAAGCAACTGAGTAAGTGAAGTTTCAAGAAGGTATCGAAACTCCAGATCCTATACTTACTCACGTAAAATAATCAGGTCAATAATTAAAAAATAACTGTAAACTGTAGTAAAACGATATAGGTATCTACAGAATATAAATGTTATGGGGCTTAGCTTACTCTAGAGGTTTATAGAGTAAGTTGAAAGGATTCTTATTATAGTCTTATATGTATTATTGTATTATAAGTAATGGTTTTAGTTGCATGATTAAGGACGGAGATAATATCGACAATATTTTATCTAAGTGGGTATAGGATAGAATTAAATTGGACTTTCCGCTAATGGCAAGTGTGAACATCAGGAACATTTGAACGTTAAATGAGTACCAATACGTCAGAACAGGATAAGGTATGTAGCTGAGGGGATGCCTATAAACCAATAAACATAACTCGCAACTTTAAAATGGAATATTAATATCTTATATTAAAATCAGGTCCAGAAAAACATCTCTTTGAACTATGGAGGTATAATATCTACCTAATGAATTGTAGACAATAGTTAGCTATAATAGGTAACGGGCATACCATGAAGCAGAATAAATAATACATATTAAAAGAAAATGATTATCTGTCATAAGTTATGAGTCTTCATTCCAAACTAACTTTTAATTATTTCTTACTTATTATGGTGGTTAGATGAGTAGCCATCAGGTTACAGTTTACGTCATTGTATAGCTGCATGGCCGAATTATACAAATAAAGACTATTTATTATTATTATTAGGTACAAATCCCGCACAAGACATAAATACGACTTATTTTTTTTATTTGCACAAACTCACCGTTAACAGTTTTCGCGCGGAAAGAGCTCGCGACCACGTGGTTATACGACGTACCCTTCGTGGGTACCACCATTTTGGCGGGAACTAGAGACATCACGCATCACGTTCTCTACAAGACGCCAAGACGGTTGAAAAGAAGACACGAAAGGTGGCGCGCGCACCGCCAAATTTCGGCCGTCTATCATTGGCGCAATTCGAGAGCATCGTCGGGCTATGCCGGGGGCAAGGGGAGTACCGGCGTACCTACCGCACGGTTCTCGGTCGATTCCACGAAAAGCCTATACAGAATATGGGTTGGCAATGTTGGCATTGATCGACAGAGTCGGATCAGGCTCATCTGTTAAATAAGGGCAAAAGACAGCATATTATAATCTATATGGCAAAAAAGATCGAATTTCGCCAACCTTAAAAAATCTGTTTTTTATGAGCGTATGGAACGTGGGTATAAGCAATAGATATATCTACTCGCAAGAGTCGCAAGCTCGCAAGGATTGCTAAACATCGATTCCCACCCGGAATTTTATGACAAGAAGATTACAAATCTTAGAGAAAAAGATTAACACGTTAACTGCCACATGGCACAGTATCTGTGCCTTAAGAATTTTTCTCCTTATGTTTCCTGGCACGAATTTAGGCCATGAATGTAGTCATCGGTTTAAATTCGGTGGCACAGACCTGGAGCCATGAAGCTTGTATATTTAAATGGGATTCGTTAGAGTACGGCGCTGAAGACCCAAAAATGGAAAAACCCAGTGGCGGCTCGTGGGGTAGAGCCAGAGTGCCATGGCACTACCTGCCCTCCTGTCCAGCGTCCTGCCCTTTACAAATTACCAAAACCTATTAAAATTAATATTCTCCTTTTTAAAGCAATTAGCAAAATAATTTAAAAATGGAACACAGTCGGGTGCAAATTTCCATCTATTGAGGAAGCGATTATGCGTAAAACGGTAACGTAGCTTTAGCGCCAAAGCGACGAGGCACACGGGAGGCCCGAAGTTATGACGTAATTGCCATAACACACCAATAAAAAACATAGGAAAATGACCTTGAATGCGAGCAGGAAAACATCTCCGTGTAGCGCCAGGCTCTTTGACCCCGTTTGACGTTTCAAATTCAAACAGTTGTTTGTCCGCGTCGTGTCGTGTAAGGTTGTTTGTAAACTAAATAATTTTCGTTCGGCCTGCTGATGTAATAGAAATATTTATGGAAAAAATACTTGGGTGTGCGGTTGTGATAAATCTAATAGACTATTTTGTTTTATGTTTGTTTTATTTGATGGGGGAGCAAACTTGGTCCCAAAAAGGTACAGATGATTTGGTCCATATCTGGGAAAAAATGAAGACACATGAAAAATCGAAGGTACATTTAAACAATATATTTAATTTCAGTATGCTTGGTAAAATTAACATTAAAACTCAATTAAATTCTGCATATCACAATGAAATAATAAAGAAAAACGAACAAATTGATAAAAACAGATACATATGAAACCAAATTATAAACTGCGTTCGGTTTGTGGTTCTTTCGGTCTATTATTAGTACACTCTACCTACAGTATTTTTTTAAAATACAAGATATGATTGTAAATTCATAAATTAAATTAGGTGCCTTTTTGCTTATTTTTCCTACTTCAAAAGCAAGAACTATTAACAAAAAAGGGCGTGGCACCCAAAATTTTTTTGCCTGCGGCGCTAAGGGTTTACCTGGCCCTACTTCACTAAAATGGCACGAGCCGCCACTGGAAAAACCCCCGTTATTTTTTGTATATTAGTAGTAAATATTTTAAATAAAATCTTAAAAAATATATATTAAGAAAACGTACAAAGTAAATGGCGCCAGCGACCCATTTCTTTTTATGCACTGTGGCAGTTAACGTGTTAAGGGTGCACTCAACTACTTAAAACTTCAACCCACCGCATAAAATGATGGCAACACATTCGCGAGAACTGATAGATGCAGGATAGATAGATAACTGTAATTACCGATTTTTACCTTCGACCGCGAGATGGCACTAATATACCTACTTGTCAAAGAAATGACACTGTTAAGGGGTTGTTTGATAAATTAGACGTTGTCATATCGCTCGGGTTTTATTAACCTAATTTGATTTAATTTGCCCAAAGCAGATAATTTTTGACTTGTGAAGGTCATACCGTTAGTTTCAGTCACAGGGCAATAAAATAGTAGAGATGGATGGAAAAATAAAATTAATTAATACCGGTGGAATGAATAAAACTTTTCTATATGACATTAATAAATCAAAGAAGAAATGACAACAGATGGCGCCACTATGATTATAAGTAGTAAGAGGTTTTTAAGGGGTTAAGGGGTGTTTATAGTAGTAAGGGGTGTTTATAGTAGTAAGGGGTTTAAATGAATCTGAGAAAAAAATTATATCTAAGTACTATCTGATATTGGTTCTGCAGGATGTTTTTTTTTTCTTCTTTTAGGTACTCTTGCATGGTGCTTTTTTATTATACCTACTCCGGTTTTACTCATACCAGTTTGGCAGTTTCACTCAAGACTGTGACCAAATGAGTTGAAATCCGTACCAATGAAAATATTTCTATAATAAAAATGATCGATAGTATTTTTATAAATTAGCGTTAATCAGGATCTGTTCTAGGTTTCCAAAAATAACAGTATGACAACAAAGCGAAGCGATTTTAACAATATCCTTTTCGTGGCCCCCTGACGTCACAGCGGTCATCGTCACGCGTTATCATCTAAAAAATGCTCACAAACCAAATGGCGAGTAAACACTGTTGTCTAACTTCTATCCTATAAATTCTTTGAAATATTATAACTAAAACAGTGCTTCCAAGATAAAACAGTCCTAGACGAAAAATTATTTAACATTGTCTGGACAATGTTGCTTTAAATTAAAAAAAATCAAAAATAAAATATGCATATAGATGAAGCAGTGATAAAAACGTTAAAATTTACGATTTTTTGTCGAAACGGCAACACTGTAATAGTCCTGTATCTTTTACGTCGCGGCAATCACCTCGCGAAATCAACGGTCGGCATCTTCCGCCGACGCGGGACGATCAGCACTTCGCGAATTTATCGCGGGAAATACGCGATTCTTATTGGCCATGACCAAGCTCCGCCCCACGGAAATCCACGAAATGGCCGGCCGCGATCAAGATATCTGGCAATACGCAAAGGGTTAGTTTGTATGTGGTCAGGGGTGAGAAAAGATTTCAACAATGTGTCCGGAAATTTGGCAACCTGGTTTAAAATCTGGAGAATATTTGAAAGTAAGGTTTTTAATTGGAAGTAAGGATTAAAACCATTTAACGATGTGGAGGGGCCTTAAATGGGTGAAAATGGGAAAATAATAAATATTTGTTTCAATAATTTTTCACTCCCCATGGGAATAAGACAAACAGAAGATAAAGAGGATCGCAATGCGATGCTAGGGATCGTGCCGAGAAAAAATTTCCAGCTGATGCTGATCAAAGGATAAAAATTGTAGATTTTATAATACTTAAGTAGGTATTAGATACCTACCTATATACCTACATTTTAGAACTTTTAAGTTCTGAGGTAGGTATGTACCCACCTAAGAGGCATTTTTTTCTAAAGAGCATTCCACCATTACTTATTCATGAAGTGGTAGTAGTGTAGATACCTACCTATTTCCTTCTGAATCACATAAGTATAGGTATGACTGGTATGAGCATTGCATTTTTTTGTTAAATAAATATATACCTAGGTAGTATACGTATTCTAGCTTTTTTCGGAAAACGTTAACACTCAGCAACTGCCGTTTGATTGCTGTCTTGAAATTAGAAAAAGGGTCATCAGTTGTGTATCCATTTTTAAAACTTTACTTGGTTCGTCTTTTAGACATGGCTTGATCGATTGATCTATACGCACGACTAATTCTCTGTGTCGTCATGATTTTCCATATCTTGTGGGAAGATTTTTAGCCGCGGCGACTTCCTTTTATGTTGTACTTTTAAATAGCAAAGCAAAAACCACAACAAAAAAAATTGCCTCCCCCCTTGCCGCGGTTAAGTACCTATATGCAGATAACTTTTCTAAGCCAGTCTATAAGAACAGCAAATTCATCAGTCTTGTAAGTTAATTTAAATTGTATTTAATTATATCTACCTATTGTTTAATTTGCTGCGTACAATCTTCAAATCCATTTTTATGAAGACATCAGAACTAAAACCAAATAATATTTTCCTATTAGAATTAATTTTCCAGATAAGTACCTTCTTTGACTTTTCTATTTGCGTTTGAATGCAACTTGTTTCAACTATTATCTAGGTATGTAAAGTTTGGAACTGTTCAGTAAAATTCAAACATAAACCAAAATATACCTATGTTTGTTTTAATAGTATAGAAAAGGGATATAAATTTAAACCTTACACATCAGTTGTTTCTAAAACAAGGTAGGTTAAAGCCAATGCTGTTATATTATATCTACAAACCCGAATGACAGTGGCGTGCAGTCAATGTTAGGCAAAAAGGCATTGCCTACCCTAGTAAAATCATAAATTTACAAAAAAAAAATTATAACATTTCCCAATTTAATTTTTACAGAAAATCATACTATTACTTATGCGTTTCCTTATCTACTTTTTTATGAAACTACTAATCGTCTATTACTATATTTCTATAATAGTATCAAGGATTGTCCCAACATAAACATAAATCATCAAACAAATGTAATAATCGCATTTAAAACCGACCGAAATCAGCATAATATTTCCTTTGTAGATGGCCCATAATAATATGAGCAGGACGAAGGTGTTTTAAATTTTTTTATAAAGTCTATAGCCTCGTTTGAAGGCAGCACCTATTTTCAGGTTTCAAGTGCGGATTTAAAGGCATGCGCAGGGATGTAGCGCCTTATGTTAAAATGAGACAGAGCGATTGGCAAATGTCGTAGCGAAATTAATTTTGTCACGTGTGAAACGACAGGTCGCATTGTTTTCGGTTCTGTAGAACTGACTTTATATTATTATTTTCAAAGACATTATTGATAAGTAAAGTTTGGCGCCTTCAGGCCCATAAGTATCATGTTACGCTTAGAATTAGTTTTGTGTATATAAACACACCCATTTTTATGAGGTTTAGAAGTATCAAGTGTACGGATAGAAGTAGGTAATTTTAGTTTTTGTAAAGCCGTCGTGCAGTAATACAGGTTTCATATTTTTACGGAATTTTATTAAAAGAGAGTCTTACAGTTCCGTTCGGGATTTTGCGGAAATTAACTGTTTACTATCGCCAGCGCGGCCCAGCGACGCAGTCCGGACACGTGCGCGATTTGCAATTATTGCGTTATAAAGATATTTCTTTTTTAATAATCATTTTGCGTTTTTAGTGTCCCGTATATGTTTTATTTCACAGATAATTATTGTTTGTTACCCTGTTACCCATAACAATGCAGTATCAGTGCAGTGATAATGAAAATTGCGTACAAGGGCTAAAAACAATTCGGTTTCGGTCCAGAAGTTTTGAAAATAAACAAGCCATAATTTTAACGGGGCGTCCTGTTCCCCCCCTTAAAATTGTTCAGCAAAAGAAAAATTGCAACAGGTATTTTAGGGATAAGTTTTATGATAATCATAAGTGGTTTACATGTTGCAGTCATGTTAATAAAATGTTCTGTTGGCCGTGTTTACTATTTTCTTATGATAATCACAAGTGGCTTACAGGTTGCAATCATGTTAATAAAATGTTCTGTTGGCCGTGTTTACTATTTTCAAAAAATATTCAAACAACCAAATTTAATCTAATTTAATTTCAGAAATTTAATAATAATTGACCGAATTTTTAACGAAATTTGGGCGGGGCATCAAAAAATTTTCGCCCGCGGCGCATTGCCTCCGGCGGTTTTCCTTTTTCCCCGCCAAATCTTTACGCCTACCCTGTTTCCAATGTCAGTGCACGCCACTGCCGAATGGACTTTACATGTAAGTACCTATCCATTAGAAAAGCTAACAATATAAACATACATCATAAACTATGGAATTTCGGCATAACAGCTTCTAGTTTGGAGAAATTGTTGCAGCCATAAAATAGAAATGTTATCGGGATAGAGTTCCGAAGCCATGAGGTCGTAACACTTTAAATAATAATATCATCGGTAACAGTTCCAGTTTTAACACAGCATCACCAACTGTATAATGGGAGTCTTAAAATTCTATGTGTAGAGGCCCAATGTTAAGGGGTTCTTCCTTAAGAGTAAATATATGACGGTAGATTGTTTAACAAACAATAGGTACCAGTGCAATCTAATGTACTTATCCCCACCTGCGACTTGTCCATAAAAATTTCAGATAGATAAGGGTATAAGGAAATAAGGGAGATGAATACATACGTCTAACAAACCCATATACATGATACAATGACATGTCATGCTTCCGTAATATACGAATGCGGAGTAGGTAAGTTTATGTTCTGTAAAGTTTTCTATAAAGTACCCAGTGGCGGCTCGTGGGGTAGAGCCACAGTGCCATGGCACTACCTGCTCCTGTCCAGCGTCCTGCCCTTTACAAATTACCAAAACCTATTAAAATTAATATTCTCGTTTTTAAAGCAATTAGCAAAATAATTTTAAAATGGAACACAGTCGGGTGCAAATTTCCATCTATTTAGGAAGCGATTATGCGTAAAACGGTAACGTAGCTTTCGCGCCACACGGCGGAGGCCCCAAGTGATGACGAAATCGCCATAACACATCAATAAAAAACATTGGAAAATGACCTTGAATGCAAGCAGGAAAAAATCGCTGAGTAGCCAGGCTCTTCGTTTGACCGTTTGACGTTTCAAACAGTACAGTTGTCCAGCGTCGCGATTTGTTTGTGTTAGGTTAGGTTGTTTGTAAACTAAATAATTTTCGTTCGGCCGTCTGATGTAATGTTAATTTTATTTTAGAAATACATAAATTAATACTATTAGATAGGGTGTGCGGTTGTGGTGAATCTAATAGACTATTTTGTTTTATGTGTGTTTTATTTTGTGGGGAGCAAACTTGGTCCCAAAAAGGTACAGATGATTTGGTCCATATCTGGGAAAAAATGAAGACACATGAAAAATGGAAGGTACATTTAAACAATATATTTAATTTCAGTATGCTTGGTAAAATTAACATTAAAAGGTGCCTTTTTGCTTATTTTTCCTCTTCAAAAGCAAGAACTATTAACAAAAAAGGGCGTGGCACCCAAATTTTTTTTGTCTGCGGCGCTAAGGGTTTACCTGGCCCTACTTCACTAAAATGGCACAAGCCGCCACTGAAAGTACCTACCTTCTATCAGTAAGGCAGTTGTATGTTAAGGGTACTCTTAGGTTTATGAAAAAGTGTAATAAATACAAAAGAAGGATCATGCACAATGTTCACACCAGATCTGTAAATAGTGGGTGTCTAGTCGTTTTACTAGCCTCATATACTGCCTCGCAGAGGCATATTATGTATACCCTTGAATTTGAAATCTGTTGTAAATTTACATACCTGTTGGGCATTTCTAGATGGATAAAGATAAATTATCAGCAAATAACCTGTACCTACGGTGCCTTTACTGCCTTTATTGAATGAGTATATACTAGAGGGAATTTTGAAATTCTTGGACTAATTTAACTTGTGCTATGTAGTTTGTTTTTGGCATATCATTATGGCCTTTCTTTTCTCCTTTTTTTTTTGTTCTTAAGGATTGTAAAAACTATTCATAACCTGAAATCCAGACAAGCTGCCTGTAGTTTTGGATTTCAAACATGAATATTCTGTTATGGCATGTTATAATAGGAAATGTAAATTTTTTATGAATAAATTATGAAATTTTTTATGAAGAAAAAAAAAAGTTTGATGTCAATAAAGATTAGTAATGTATATATACACGTCCAAATGGAAAGCTATATAGATACTTCTTCTACATAACCAATAATTTTTTGGCAAAAAACCTCCCGAAAAGTCAATATAGAAAGCATCGCTTCCCAAAAGTTAATTCCTGAAACATTCAAGTACGAAGGGTACCTATACCTATACAGGTCACCAACACCAAAAAAATAGTCCGTTATATGCAATGAGACTCATTGCATATAACGACAACAATAATTCTAAATTGTAAATTCAATAGAATTTGTAATTAAGACTTAATTTAAATGTAAATAATGCATACCTTACAGCGAAGGTATATAGCAACAAAAATCTGTACGATAATGATTCTAAGAAAAATTCTGCATACTTAGTCCACTGGTCGGTTACGTCATCGCGGTATTCGGTACCGTTGCTTTTCCTGTCTATAACCGAATGGAGTCTCTATGAAACGTGCCAAAGCGAAAATTATTCTAATAATGTGAATGGAATGCTCGTATGTTAATGATTGGCATTTTACATAAATAACCCAAGGACTACGTGACCATTTTTACAGGCTGTGGCCTATACTGAATTTGTATCTTTTTTACAAGGGACGTAAACGTTAAGCCACCCTTAAAGGGATGATGCACTTCAGCCGGGTGTCTCAAAACCTGAAACCATCCAGTGTCTTGGAACATTTAGCCATAATTCGCTGAGCTTGCAGAAGCTGATTTCAAATTACATTATTACGGTCACCTGACTCTCGAAGTACAATAATACTATTAACTATATCTGTCCTTAAAAACTCATAAAAGTGAAATGCCCTAAATTATGCAGAATAAAGACGAATCTAAAGATCTTAGTCCTGCAGCATGGGGAATTACCAAGACATATGTAATATTTTGTGTTGCTTAACTAGGTAATTAAAACTAAAGCACCTACTAGTCCTAGTCCCAGAACCGTCCCATTTATAAAACTCCAAACGAAATATTAAGTTGTATCGATTGAATGAACATTTATAAAGGCTTAGGACCTCCAAAACATAGCAGAAGGTAAAGAACGTTCAATTAATGCCAATCGTGTAAATTATATTTTTACAGGCTGTGGCCTATACTGAATTTGAATCTTTTTACATGCTGGGACGTAAACGTTAAGCCACCCTTAAAGGGATGAAGCACTTAAGGTCTCAAAACCTGAAACCATTCAGTGTCTTGGAACATTTAGCCATAATTCGCTGAGCAGAAGCTGATTTCAAATTACATTATTACGGTCACCTGACTCTCGAAGTACCATAATATATATGTCCCGAAAAAATCTTAAAAGTGAAATGCCCTAAAACATGCAGAATAAAGACGAATCTAAAAATCTTAGTCCTGCAGCATGGGGAATTACCAAGACGTAATCTTTTGTGTTGCTTAACTAGGTAATTAAAACTAAAGCACCTACTAGTCCTAGTCCCAGAACCGTCCCATTTATAGAACTCCAAACGAAATATTAAGTTGTATCGATTGAATGAACATTCAAATCAAAGGCTTAAGACCTCCAAAACATAACAGAAGGTAAAGAACGTTCAATTAATGCCAATCGTGTAAATTATAAACAGTTTGCAAAATACATAAATGGAGAAAGAAGCTTGTTAATTTTCAGTAAAAAGTTTAACTGGAGATTAAAACAGAACAATATATTTCCCTACGAGTCTTATTTATGTTCGGGTGCTTATGCTCCATTTTCTAGTCTAGTCATTTCGCCACAATACTATACACGAAATGCAAATTTGCGGAAATTAAATGTCATTCGTTTTGCGCAAAGTCATGCTGTCATTGGTCAGAGACGCGAATATATTAGTATGGTCGAAGGGAAATAGAAGGGCGTAACGACGAGTTGGATATTATAAAATATTATGCATAGAGTAGGTACCTATTTTATTGGATTGGATAAGGGTATGAGTAATAACATGCAGTATTGTAATATATTTTCTTTTAATAGCTGTGAAAAAAAATGCATAGATAATGATGACGACGACCTATGAACAACTGGCAGATATAAATGTGAACGGTCCAAAGTTAGGGAATTTCATCTTTGAAGAAAAACGTTACAATATCATTTTAGGCAATCTAATCGAAGTGAGAGGATCTATACCCACTTGGGCTACTCATTCATGCACAAGCAAAACATTGTTCCTTTAGTTAAAACATCAGAGCTTTCTTTTTGTTGGGTTCCAGAACCCAGAGCACAATAGAAATAATACCACTATCATGATACAAGAACATCAACGAAAAAGATAAATTATAACTAATTCAGTATAAGTCCACTGATGGTTTAAGTATCATGCACCATGCATAGATATAATAGGTTTGCCGCAGCATGTTAAAAGAGATGTTGAAAACATGTAGGAGACCTTAGTAGCTGTAGTTGAGGGAACAAACCCGACTCTATGCCAACCCAATTTTACGTGGGTATATAATGTCAGCCAGACGGAATCTACAGTTTTGTTTTATATAGGATCCGATGATCCGAACCATAATTGTACCATCAGATATGATTCTGGGCACAGCGTTTACGGTCTTGCAACACCCCTTGTCCACCACCATAGACCTTTGCGCGACGAGGGCGAACCAATTACGTCCTCGTGGTGCGACTTAAAGGACGTTGATAATCTATTCGGATCGGAATCAGATGCGATACCTTAACTCATAATAAGAAATCTCAAAGAAATAGTTTTAGGACATCGATGTTGACAACGATTTAGATCTATCAGTTCATTCATATTATATGAATGGGTATAAAATATACATACATATTACATAGGTCCTTTGCATTAAATTCCACATCCATATATATACCATCAGACCTGGCCGACGAAAATTTGAGAATAAGTGCTTAAAAGTACCAACCCTTATTTCCTGAACAAGGACGGGAGATCGTTAACGTTACCATCTACACGAAGAGGAGACAAAAACTCGGGCAGCGGCCACGCACTTCAACTGGGAAGTAATTCCTTACTTAGTTAATTCTTGACATGGTAATGCATAAAAAAAGTATAGGTATATTAAAAATGCTTGATAGTCATTTAACTCAACAATTGTAATTGTCTCACGGTGTCATCTCGTTGGGAGGTATTCGTAATGCCGATGCCGTCGTCCCGATGCTCGCCTTCCACACTCGATGCGGAATACCGGGAATTCCCGCGTTCGATGACCCTTGTGGGCAAAGGTGCGCGCTGGGCACCTGTCTACCGTGGCTGCAGTTATAAGAAAACAACGCCATCACTTGCCGGTGGAAATTGGTCGTGCTTGATGGCGTCCAATTAAAAAAAAATCGCCGTTAACGGCCATAGAGCTGATGCCTCGGAACTGATATGATAAATATGTATTAATTTTCCTGCTGGGGCGTTATTAACTTAATAACAATTACAATACTCTATATACAATGTATTATGTTCATTATCAACTTTTTCTCTGTTTTACTCCTAGTGTTAGACTATACTTATTTAAAATTACGATACCGACATGGCGTTGGTAGAGTTGTAGACAGTAGTAGATAATGGCGCATCAGTAATATGAACTATTTACTATTTAATGACAGATTGGCTAAAGATTACTGAAGACTTAATACCTCGTTAATACCAGCTTTGTATCACCCTACACCACACAGATAAATCCTAGATAATGGAACAACCCTAAGTCAGGTAGACTAATGATACTGTCATTGCTGTCCTTGTTGGGACGTCGCAATTTAAACCGCATTAGCCCTAATCTGGACCTCTGGAAATAAAAAAAAACGGTTTCACACGAAATATGTTTTCCACTATCCACAAGAGAAGCAACACCTACATTTACGATCCCACAAAATTCTTCGAAAAGTAAGCTTTTGAAGCCAAATCCCCCACAAAAAGTAGTCCTTTGAAGAAAAACAATGGTACGCCACTGGAGTTCGTGTTCGAGTTTGTGTGTTAGCGTAAAAAGAACGGGAGAGGTTGTTGACTGTTCTATGTTGTTGTGATTCTGTCTGAGGCCCGCATTCCTCCACCGGCACCGGTTTATACATATACACGCACACTCACACACATTAAAAGTCCGACGAGTGCGCGACGTTGCCGAACAGCATGGACAGATTAAATTCGGCAATTAATATTGAAAAATCCTAATCAGGTTTGCTCAAGTTAGTAGAAAGGATCTGTTTGTTATAGCAGTGAATTATGCAAAAAACAAGAATGGCAACTGAAAAACAACGCATACATTTACAAATAACGTTAAAGGAAGTGGCATCAGTGCAAACGGAAATCATACAAAAGCCCATCACACACGATGCAGGGTGGCATTATACCAGAATAGTGACGACATTTATTGGGGTAGCGTTAGTTAAGATAGTAACGCCACGTTATTGGCGGGAAACGAATAAATGTTAAAAATTCTGGATGAACTTGAATATGACATTTTGGAATTACCTTGCTTCTTGCATGCCCTTTCTGAAATTTAACAAGATTCTCGGCTTACCTGAATAGAAAATACGTACTCACGATATTTTATGTGATTATATATTATCCTCGGTTTTTGCTGATCCCTATATAACAAGGAGATCTTTTAGTAACCTAGAAAAAACACAATTCGATATCTTCTGAAGGGAATAACTAGCGGAAACGTAAACATTTAGTGGTATAATAGTGCCACTACTTTCGACATGATTAACCCATTTATGTTTTGACTTTAAATAAGTGGTATAGAAGGGAAAATAACTGTTGACATGTTCCTACGGTGCGGAAATATGTGTATTTAATGTATAAGATTGAAAGTAGGTACCAACCGTTAATGGACCATGAGTGAAGATGACTGGTGAAGGAATAAGTTTAATATGTTATGTGCAAGGATAGAATCTTCGATTGCTTTTTGGACAGTAACCAGTCCTTAATGGGTTATAAAAGAAGATTACTGGTGAAGGAATAAGTTTAATATACAAGGATAGAATCTTAGATTTCTTTTTGGACATTAATTAGTCCCAAATGGACCATGAAAGAAGATGACTGGTGAAGGAATACGTTTAGTATACGAAGATAGTCTTCGATTTCATTTTGAACAATAACCTCTAAGGACTATAACAGTTACCTATATTTGATCCAAGAACAAAAACAATTGTTTTCAACAATTCATCACATCAGTACGCTCCCGTCTTTCTTCCAGTTGCATTGGAAAATGGATTATTGACCTCTTATATTATTATATATTATTCTTGGTTATTTTCCAACAAAACAACACGAAATAAGTAGACGGACTAGTAAATACAAAACAAAAACAAAATGTAATATGTCACGATCAAGCATTTAAATATTGGGTATTGCCAAATGATAAACAACTATTAACAACTATCTAACGAATTCGCACAACTTCAACCGACAACGACCGATGGAAAAACTTGGGATGCGGCACCATTGCAACGCAAGGGACAAGGACGGACCATAAAGGCAATGCACTTCGATGCATCCTCTCAAATTAGTCCACAGTCAAAAGCTAAGTAATTGCACTGCTTTTCCAGTTTTAAATATACAAAAATAACAATGACAAGTGCCGAGAAACAACTAAATTTCCTGTTACAAATATGTTAAACAGAGAATGAAGATTTGTAAAACATGCATGCATGCAAAATGTAGTGGTATATAACATAAAGAAACCTGTTATTTTGAGATATTTGGAATGATAGAATAACAGACATCGACTGACATAATTTCAAATATTACACAGACTGCCAGACCCGGTTGGTCACATGCTCGCGGACTACACGCTCGGTTTAGTGCCACTGCATCATGTTGTTTTGATTCCGAGGCCATTTAGGGCCCCACAAAAGAAATGTGCCCGATGAATGTGAGAACCGAGACGTTAAAAGCTGACGCCGTGGGCCGCATTCTTTCCTCGATTGGCTGCGGCCTTTCGATATTATATTCGGCGATTGATATTGATGATCCGATATTTCGCCGACATCATTCTTGTTTACTGCAACTTTTCTCGATTATCATACATCATCTAGGAACGTATATCTATTAACGTCATGAACTGCTTAATAAATATATTTTGTTTTTTTTTAACACACCATAAGGTTCGTGAAACTTGTACTACCCCGCTTCTGGACAATATACAGGGTGTCCGGGAAAATGTGGAAAATCTCCCGGATATGAAAAAAACACCTGAAAAGAATACTATACAAGTTCATATAAACTTCTTTCGTATCGGCCTCCTCTTCGGATATATGGGCTCCCAAAGAGCTCCCATGGAATTAAGTTTTTGACACATGATTATTAAACCAACAGGTTCAATTTTTTCTTTCATATGATGTATAAAATGTAAATGCAATAAAAGACACATCTTTGTTCCTATAAATTATAAATGTTCACATTTAACTGCTTAATATTAATACATGATCGCAATAAAATGACGTTTCTCCGAAAACGGTTAGGATTAGCGAAATGAATGAAGAGTACTTAATTTTTAGTCAATAGTTAAAGGTATGTAAAAAACGTTGTCCAAAGTTTTTATCATACGGGGCGTAAAAAAAATGGACACATTAGTGTCACAGCTAGTCCGCCCCTGCAGCTGTGAGTAATTTGCAACACTTTCTGGGATAGTAATTTGAAGGGTCTTACCTGGTATACATCATAGGAAGAAAAAATTGAAATATACCTGTTGGTTTAATAATTATGTGTCAAAAACTTTATTCCATGGGAGCCCATTTCTCCGAAGAGGAGGCCAATACGAAAGAAGTTTATATGAACTTGTAGTAGGTATTCTTTTCCCGTGTTTTTTGCATATCCGGGAGATTTCCCACATTTTCCCGGACACCCTGTATATTAAGCATCATCATTTATTGGCAAATCTACCGTTACACGAGAAGCAAAAAGATTGATTAGGCCTAGTAAATCAAAATGTTTTATATATATACGATTTACTACTAACTCCAATAATCGGTCACTCACAGTTTCTCTTAGTTGAACGGGCTTCAACGAAGCTCTAGCACCACCTAATCAGACATAACTTAAGGAATAAATTCTCGTACGATACGATGCGAATACATTCCGATCTAAAAGCTCCTCGCCTAGACTAGATCTCAGATATGTAACGGGTATCCTAAAGAATGTAAAATTTTCATTTACATGACCAAAGAAGAAAGGTATTTAAAGTGACAAACGCAAACCGGCAACCCGTTAGTTTAATGTATCTTCATGCATATTATTGTTGTTGTTTCCATTACATTCCTTCGGCTAGGTCTAACGGTCCGTTTTATGACCATTTTTTATGACGCGACTCGTGCATGGGTATTCATAATATGTGAAATTTCTCGAATCTTACCCACCTGCTGTCTATTTCATTTAACATATTTCCGTTTATTAATGTATACGTTTGAAGAACCTAAGGAAGAAGCAGTGTTCTAAAATCCCGTTCCCTCTCATAATCATAAATGGGATAGACGAAGCGCTATATAGTAAGTCGCAAATCTGACTCGATAAAATTTAAATTATGGTGGATTCAACTTGTTTAAATTTAGCATTAACTCGATATGAGTGCGTGTTGTACCGGGTGGTCAAATAAGCGAGGACGTCGGCTTTATCTCGGAAACCATTAATCGTACAACTTTCGGAAAGATTTTTTTATGAGTAAAGTGCTCAAGAGAAATTGCTGGAAATTACTTTTAAGTCCCTCATTTTGCCGCAAGGGGGCACAATAAAAATTGTTTTTTTTAATTCTAAATTTCTCCGAAAATTCCCATATTAAGGTATTTAACTCTGATTACATCATTGGAAAGCTTAGACAATTCGGCATCATTTTGGTTTAAGGCTCATTGGCGTACCGACCTTGATAAGAGTGGGAGAAGCTATTGAAAGTGTAAACATTAAAATCGCTGTAACTTCTAAACGACTTATCCGATTTTACTAAATTTAAGCTTGTTTGGAAGGGGAAAATAAGCATCTTCAATTGCCGTATCCAATAGTACACGATAGTGTTTAATAAAATTGCTAGAGGGCGCAATTTGTAATAATAACAGTTTTTTTGATTTTATCCCGAAAATTCAAATCATACGGTATAATTATGACATCATAATCAAAAAGTAGATGAAATTTGTAAAAAAAGATGTGAAGACCGCAGTTCGATATCTTTGTTCGTTTCAGAGTTATTGCCAAAACAATAATTATTAATACAAATTGCGCCCTCTAGCAATTTTATTAGAAACTATCTTGTACCATTGGATACTACATTTGAAGGTACTTACCTTTTTCTTCCAAACAAGCTTAAATTTAGTAAAATCGGTTAAGTCATTTAGAAGTGACAGCGATTTTAATGTTTACACTTTCATTTGATAAGAGTGGGAGAAGCTATTGAAAGTGTAAACTAAAATCGCTGTAACTTCTAAACGACTTATCGGATTTTACTAAATTAAAGCTTGTTTGGAAGTACCTTCAATTGTCGTATCTAATAGTACACGATAGTTTCTAATAAAATTGCTAGATGGCGCAATTTGTATTAAAAATTATTGTTTTGGCAATAACTCTGAAACGAACAAAGATATCGAACTGCGGTCTTCACATCTTTTCTTGCAAATTTCATCTACTTTTCGATTATGATGTCATAGTTATACCGTATGATTTGAATTTTCGGGATAAAATTGAAAAAACTGTTATTATTACAAATTGCGCCCTCTAGCAATTTTATTAAACACTATCGTGTACTATTGGATACGGCAATTGAAGCTTATTTTCCCCTTCCAAACAAGCTTAAATTTAGTAAAATCGGATAAGTCGTTTAGAAGTTACAGCGATTTTAATTTTTACACTTTCAATAGCTTCTCCCACTCCTATCAAGGTCGGTAAGCCAATGAGCCTTAAACCAAAAAGATGCAGAATTGTCTAAGCTTTCCAATGATGTAATCAGAGTTATACCTTGATATGGGAATTTTCGGAGAAATATAGAATTAAAAAAAATAATTTTTAATTGTGCCCCCTTGCGGCAAAATGAGGGACTTAAAAGTAATTTCCAGCAATTTCTCTTGACCATTTTACTCATAAAAAAATCTTTCCAAAAGTTGTACGAATAATGGTTTCCGAGATAAAGCCGACGTCCTCGCATATTTGACCACCCGGTACATGAGTCAGTAAGTTATACTCGCGACGAATCTAATTATTGCATTCGAAGAAGTCCAATTTTTCTAAGAGGCCTGATTCGAGTAAAACAGACAAATTTCACAAAGTTACGGTCTCATACAATTACATGTTATTGGGATTGGGTAATGAAGGACAAATGTTCATTGTTATATGACTGACATGACCGTGTATGTCATACCCAACCAGGGCCTAAGGGTTCACGAGCAAAGAAAGCTTCTGCATGATGCACTCCACGGTTTTCAAGACAAACCAGAAAATGTTAAAATACGTTTGCAATAACAGACCCATAAATATGCCACGGAATCCTTGGATGCGCAGGTCAAGCCCCATTCTTCAAAGAACTGTTCTGCATTATTTTTGCACTCTAAAATTGTAACTTTACCTGCGCTTGACGGTGTAAGTATGCAAGCGGAATTCCCCGGAGCTTCTTACCGAGAAAAATACATGTCGGAAATATGTTGTGTGTTTAAACTTAATCCTAACCGACTTGCCTGTATGTTGCAAAGGAATTTCTATATTTTTGTTCTACCTATAGGTATCAACCCTTCTATGTTCAGGTATAGCTTCACTCTAAAACTATTCCTTATTCTTTTCATCCCGTTTCGAAAACCTCAATTCCACTGACCCGTTTCTCCGGACGGGTTATCGATTAGACGACGACTCGGTTATTTAAATTTACGATTTTTGGGTTCGTCGACCTCTAGGCGGTTTATTTGGTTGCATTATTTAAAAAATACAATAAGCACCACGTTAAGTTTAATTAGTACAGTTTAAAAGTACTTTCATGTTCCAGGAACATTGTAATTCAATGTTATTAGGTATTTGTTGCAATGGCATATTTCTAGGCGCGAACTGGTATACAAAAACAGGCGATTCGTGTAAAACGATACATGTTTGGTGTGGTTTAGATTTAAAAAAATACTTATTATAATGTCTTGACATGCTGGATGCCAAAATAACAAACAAAAAGCCAATTTTCTAGAGAACAACTTGCTTCACAAGCTGCAGCGCTTGACGACAGAAAAATTCCTACATCCAAAACCATAATATGAGAGCGTTCCAAAGAAAATGCATCAGCAGAAGTGATACGATACCTTCCTAGAAACAACTAGCAAATATTTGTTTGAATGCATTCATAATCATTATTATCAAACATAAACAACATACTTCGCGACATTCGTAAAAGATAAGGTCCCACGTTGGGCGCCATAATATATACCCAGCACCAAATTTCTTTGACGCTCTGTAACTCGTGTTGTGTAAACAAACAATACGGGCTTTTAGTCCGTAAATATAGCTACCGAGAAATCCTTTATGCATCGATCAATTACCTTAATGGTCTTTACTCTTTAGCGTTAAAAGGGCTATTGAGAGTTTTTATGTGCACGGCACAGCGTGTCTACAAATTAGGTTTAAACTCTCTTTCTCTGTCTGACGAAATTAATGGCGAAAAATGTTTATGAATAATGATAACTGGACGCTAATGTAAACGTCAATGCCCCTTGCTAATTTCGGATAACTTTAAAAATAAATATAGCTTATTTTCGTATTAACTATTAAATTATTATTCATAAATAAAAAGGCCCAAGGCTGTAACTTTCTAACGTAGGATAAAGGGAGAAATACGTCAATGGGACAACGGCCTTTATTGATTCTTACTTTTGAAACGGTAAAGTCACATTTTAACAAAGTTATATTTAGGTACGTTTTAAATATAGATTATAGATATAAAAATATATGAAAATGTGCATTGTCTATCCCATTTCGTGGGAATCCCAAGGATCATTTTGGGCTTAATTCTACAGATGATTGATTAGCAGCTTGCTCCTCAGATACCTACTCTGTTGTTGTTGAATCCGATAAGGGTTCAAGACACATCATACTTTCAGTCTGTATAGTCTCGGTGTCTTGGACTTCTGCGTGGTCACCTTGTAACTAGTGGAGACTATTTTTCTCACTATTTTAGTTTTTTTTGTACTTTATTTACGCCGTAAGGTCACCCTACTATTAGAAACATAAATGATCGTTATGCGACCTCCAGTTAATTCAACAATTTTATTGAAAATACGCAAATTTTTTTAAAGGACAAGGTCGCCATTGCTAAGTTTGCAACGTAAGATTCGTGCCTAGCAAATTTGCTATTATTGACCAGTTTGGGGTCCATTTTAACGAAATGGTAAGACCGTTAACGGTCCCCCCCGTTATTTACCAAAGTCCGAACGGTTCCTATTTGATACGTCCGCCATACAAACCCCAAAATGATCGCATAGGCAATAAATCCGTCCAAAAACGGTTACAATATCCGATGCATACTTTCCTTTCTGCGACGCAATATTATCATCATCGTATGCGATGATTATATGAATGGAGCCATTTTGTGAGTGTGTACACCGACGAAAAAGAGGTCACGCTTCCGGCCTCATGGCGGGCGGCCGGTTTTTTTTATCCGTGTTATAGCGTGTCCTTGAAAACAAACGCTCGCCGGTTAATACCATAGGCGAATGTCCTTCATTGACTATGACTACTAGATAGTTTTAAAAGAGTAAACGGACGTAACGAAAGCCGCGATTAGGCAATTCGTCTTGAGCGATGATTGGCCGGGGAAAAGAACGAGATGATGCGATGCCGTTTCGAACGAGAACATGGGGGATAGGTATAAAATGAATAACGACAAAACATCTTTACTCCATTAAAAGCTTAAAAATATACGTGGGGGTGTTAGGTTTATGTAGTAGCAGTACATGCAGGAACTTAGTAATAGGTATTCGTATATCAACTAGTTCTATGTCTAGTCTAATCATCACAAACATGTCATTGGGAGTTTATAAAACTGGAAACAGAAGCGGGTTTTAATTGGGTACAAAATATGTTCTTCGATGTGTTTGTAGTCTACGTAATGCATTCTCGGAGAACATTAAAAACACACAAACAAAAATGCAGTTAATTATTTAATTTCGTCTTTATCTTGACGTATTTACGGAGGGATAGAAAGAAGCAGACGCAGAGCATTCTTTTCTGATTTCTTTTAAGTTTAATACACAGGGAACTGACCTTGCTATTTGAAGCCAAACACATCCATAAATCTACCTGATGCTGTTGTTGATCAAAAAAAAAAAAATGCCGGAGACTTCTAAGAAATGGTCGTAAGAATGAACTTCTAAAAAGGTGTAATTGATGTAGGTAAGATATATGAATATTTTAAAATTGCTAACTTAAAAAATGCATGTATTGATAAACGTCGTGGAGAAATGCACAAAAGGAGACCAGCGGAATACCTATTCATTTTATACCGTGATAAATTAGTACCACTCAGCGTTCGTTGTATATAACACGGGCCATTATGAAGCGGCGTCTATTTAGCCCATGTTATTGTAGTCCGCAACCACGAAAACTAACGCCCCATACGGGGTTTCCAGCCACCTAAGCAAAGCGGAGGCGGCAAAAAGCACCTTGGATCATTAATAAACGTGCGCCGGATTAATTTTCGGAAAGACTAATATTTCATATAGCTTCAAGTTTCATTAAAAACCATTAATCACGACGGTCGTATATTCCACGATTCCTCGCGCTAGAGTAGTGCTAATGAGCCTCCGTTTTAAATAATTATTATCAGTTTCGCAAATCATTATCGCCTCGACGAACGTACAAAAAAAACAAAAAAAAACAACATCAAAACCTTATCTATTTATGTTCATGGAAAATCGTATCAAAGTTGTATTTTACAAGGTGGACGTCATAGTTGCAGAGGTCGGAGTCGACGTCGGCCGGTTGCTTAACAATAGTCGGTAGACGAGGATTAACAAGGAGATGGTATGGGACGACCTAAATATAAATGTTACCTGATTAATGGCGTGGAAAATCTACAAATACAAATTTGAAGATGTATTGAATTAAATCCCTGCGTCTTACTTAAATTCCTCATTTCACGACACTCAATAACAGTGTTTATAGAGGACATTCTACCGTATGATACTTGTAAAAAGGCACTAAATCAGTTACCTACTGCTGACCTGGTGCTGTCTTATAATAATATTATCTTTTTGTTCACACAACATGTAGAAACGTTTGAATTTCATCACTATTTTCGTAATAACCTAACATTTCTAAGGTCACAAATGTCATCCTACCAGCCAACGGCTTTTTATTGATACAACTTGAGTCAATTTAACCTCAAATAAAACCCAAAAGGGGTAAATATTTGGAGTCTTCGGCAACAGTGTATTCTAGCTAGAGTAAAAATTGGTGTAGTTTCACGTGGTTTGATTCTGGAATTGGCGATGGACCTATAGGTACATTTGAAGTTTTGTCGGCTTCTTATGATATAAAGAGAATGAGATCGCTATCTTGCTCTATCGTTGTTGATAAAAACAACGGAAAAGGCAAGCGCACGAATGCTTACGACCCCAATATAATGCTTATGTTTATAGAAAACCACATTCTCGTTTAGCATGCATGGTGTGCATCAGATTTTACAAGGTGCATGCTAAAAAATGTTAATCTCATTCATCATCTCAATTCTGAATTTCTGTATCATCACAGAAATGCTAAATACCTTTGAAAATTTCCTTCTAGTGAGCAGCTAATGCACGGACGCTATCATTAATAATTATAACTACAGGTCTCAAAGTTTTGGCAAAATGAGATTGACAATGTTCCAGTACCAACTGACACTTTTGTTGGTTGATTCGATTTATTTGAATCGTAATAATAAAGAAATACAAATATAGAAACAGCCTCTCCATGCCTTTTAAACGATGCTAATCATTTTTCTCACCTTGAAATCCTATAAAGCCTTAAAAATGTCAGGCATACCTAGTTTATTACAAGCCAGTCAAATGCACTTTACAAAATTTTAGCACACCCTCGTATATGCATAATATTTAACCATGAGCGTCTAAAAAAAAAGCAGCCGTTAATGAATGGCGTAGTAGGCCGCGGTGTGTCGCATAAAACAAATGCACCATCATCGTAATCGTTAAAAAGAGAGATGTGCCCATACTTTTGATGCATTCCTCTCTTTTTATCGCATCAAGACAAATATGCCAGTAATGCGCAATTAAAGGGGGGCAACGATCCGAACGGGCGGGAGGGGGAATGTTTTGGTCGCTTCATAACGGGACACATGCATTCCAACGGACACAAGTCTCTCACGGTCTTTTTAATTGGAGAATTTGACATTTTTATGGGATTTTTACGGGGAAGAAGAGGAAGATTGTTGATGGCAAAAAGAAGTGTTCAAAGTCTTACCTCGCCGTGACGGTCCCGCACAACGACACAAAACCCAACCGGAAGTAATCCGACGACGCATCCTGTTGTGTCCTGCTCGCACACGTGTTCACCATAGTCTGGATGATTGGGGCACATCCTGTTCGTTAACTGTCTGCACTGTAAACTTTGTTAAAAAGCACCAAAAAGTCACAAGCGAGCACTGAACAGAATCCGCGATCTAGAAACGTTAACGACATCAAGAAGAGCATTTTCCGCGGTTTTTGCGCCGCAGCAGCACCGCCGCACTTGGCGACCTCTCTCAACTTTCCCACGTAGCGGCTCAGACTGAAAGAAAAGAGAAAAGCCGGGCGCAGGCGAGGTGGCGCGAACACGAACGAGACGGGGCGACGGCCGACGAACCGACCTCAGGGGAAGGGGGTGAGGCACACTAAATCGCCCTTATCGGAGGCCGAAGTTTCGTCGGCGTCGTCCCGCTAGTCCGGAAGTCGATGCGCCCGATCGGCTCGGGCGGTCGGGACACTTCATAACTTGAAACAGATGTCACAAAGTTGCACCCAAACAAAACAAGCGATTTTATTAAAAAAGAAAAATGCGATTATGATAGGAAGAAAAATAAAAGCAATAAAGGCAAAATCGAACCTTTTAAATTGAATGGAAAAAGATTTTTGATAAAGCGGAATTCAAAACATAAAAAAAAACTAAAAATTCCAGCAGCAAATAAATCGAAAAAAAAAACATTTTTAAAATAGGAAGAAATAGTCCATGCTTAAAGTGGAGTTGAAAGTATGGAAAAGAAAGAAAAAACCAAAAGTCTTCCTCCACAAAATTTAATAGAATAAAAATTCTCTAGGGATCTCTACATGTTTCGGACGTAGGAACGTTCATCACCAGGTGACAGAAAATTTATTTAGTGCTGATGGTTTTAGCAGCCCCCACAAAACGCTTTAATCCTCAGTACCCCACAAAACACTTTTTGGAATGTAATTTTATTGTGATATCTTCATAATTATGACAATTTTATCCTTATAATGTATTACAGACATAATATTATTATACTTGAAAAGTTTCATAAAATTTTTTAAATAATCTGCGACATCTTCTTTTTAGAAAGGATTTTTCTTCTTTCCCGGTTTATTTGGTTGGTTTAGACCCCCTTTAATAACTTTTTCACATACTCTTTATCAATTTTCTTCATATTATTATGTCTCTTCTACACATCAAGTTTTTAATTCCATAAAAGCCCCATTAAGGTTCAACACCATTTTCTCTTCTGCTAAAAATCAGCATTAAATAAATTTTCTGTCTCCTGATGATGAACCTTTCTACGTTCGAAACATGTAGAGACCCCTAGAGAATTTTTATTCTATTAAATTTTGTGGAGGAGGACTTCTGGTTTTTTCTTTCTTCCCACATTTTTAAAATGTTGCTAAAAAATTGATGACTGCTACTATCTTATTATATCCCTTCTTTTAATAAAGACATTTTAAACATTTCCTCATTTTACCATTTTTCTCTTCTAGTATGCAGTACTTTAGCCGCATCCAACTGCCCGAAAGTTGTTGTGTCTGAAAAGTCGACGACGGCGAGGACACTTACAAAAATAACAACAGATGTGTGTGTGTGTGCGATAACCAGCGAAAATAATTCCAGACAATATTAATAATACATTATGAGCAATTCCCTCGTCGCAGCGTCCTTCGTCGGCGTCGGTACCAATCCTTCTTTGGGAATTACTGAATTAGAAAAGAAAAATGTCAATTTAAAAAGAAAATATCTAATTACAAACTCTATGTAATATTGTGAGCCAAAGTCGTTAAATGTAATGTTTAAATCTACACTTTTGATTCTTCTATTTCTAGAGTTGAAAATTTATAAGTTTCACAAAATCAGTACTTGGATGATCTTACTTTGTCTACTCCATTCGATCACTTCTCGTCGTCGTCGGTGTTGGTACCAATACTCCTGTGAGAATCAGAACATGGCAACCTGTCGGTTTTGTATAAAATTTTCATGAGGAACCTCACAAGGAAAGACATCTGTAATCGTGGGAAAACATCGTTTAAATGTTTATGATTAGATACATTCACACTTGATGGTCAGTTCGGACATCCCCTTACCCCACTCTAATAGTTGGTTGCATGAGAAAATCATTATTTTGATCATTCTACATTGATGTCTACAACCTTCAAGCTTCTTTCGCACATAGGAGGGAAGTCCACAGTACAAATTAACAGCAGGACAATTATTTTTCCCAAGAATCATTTTGGACTTAATTCCACCCAATTCAAATATATTTCTGTATGTCTTTGATAAGCACCTTCACCACATTTGTATCTCTTTTAATTATTAATAAATTGAGGATTGGGTTATCCTATAAGCCATAATATAGATTGCACACTCCAGATTCTGATTAGCAGCTCCTCAGATATCCCATTGTTGTTGATTCCGATAAGGGTTCAAGACACATCATACTTTCAGTCTTTATAGTCTCATTGTCTTGAACTTCTGCGTGGCCACCTTGTAACTAGTGGAGACTATTTTCATCACTATTTTAGTCTTTTTTTCACTTTATTTACGCCGTAAGATCACCCTACTATTAGAAAATAGCTTTTAAAAATTGTATTGCCAGAATTCCCTCGTATTTATACACCCTGTATATTAATATTATTTGCTTCGTTCATACGGTTATCGACATGATCGTAAATTAACGCAGTGCATCATTACAGGCGCCGGAAACGATCATTTGATCACCTGCACCGTGACGTCATGACAGGGGGCACTTTTTGCGATTTATTTGTAGTTATAAAGCTATTTAATAGTTTAAATATCATCGTCTTGTAAAAACCAGGATAAGAGTAGATAAATAGACGTGATGTAAAAAGTAGAAAAAAGATTTACACAGCAAACAGCATTGATGTAAATGTTCAAAATATTATATTATAAGTCCCTACTTTTACGTTAAGTGGTGATGGGAGACGGAGCACCTTCTCCCGGACTAATATCCTGAATTCGCTACTCTTACGAATGTAAAAACACTTTTAATTAGCGAAAATAATCTTAAATTTAAGAAAGCACACAACCTTTTAAATTTTCCTTTAATACCTAATATACCTACCAAGAAAAGACCAGATTAATGTTTCAATTGCCCTCTTTGGCAAATAATTTAGTATTCGAAATCGTGGATTGGTTTTATTCTGCCCTCTTAACCTTAGCTTCTGTGAAATAAATTTTAGGGCAAATGGTTTGCTTTAAGAACTTTGAACCTCAATAAGGGGTATCGAAAATTGAAAACGGTTGAACCGAATCACCCACGTTAATGGGAAGAAAGGTCGCTCCAATATCGTTATTTGTGAGTAATTTCGATAATAGGAAAATGCCAATTGAAGGTTCAAGTTTTATTTAAAATTTATTTATTTATTCACAAGAACAAAAAATTACTTTATAGTATGCGAAAGCTGAGACTGTAGATGAAGTGGTTGGGCGTTTTGCATTGTTGCTTGGGGGGTTCAAAACTTGCTATTTTACCAGCTTTGCTTTTCATAGGTTTTTCATTTCATAATTAATTTAATTTTTTTATATCTTGCGAATTTAACTTCGTAAAGTGAAGAAGAATTATACGTGAAAGCGCGGAATTTATATACGATATTCCTATATCCTAGTCAAATTTTAAGCCTCAGAAAGGGACTTGGAGATAGTATTTCAAAATAAAAACAGTGTATGAACTTGCGGATCATTTATTAATAAAAAATCAGTGTGTTCCTTCAAATTTTCCAGATGTATCTAGTGCAGTGATGTTATTTCTAACTTTACCAGTTATTTGATAAAATAGAAGAAATTTGGGAAGGGCTAACTCCAGATTACACCAGAAGTATTATTTTGTCAATGCCAAGATTAGTGTGGCACCAGCGGAACGATCTTTTTCCAAACTTAAATTAGTAAAAACCTATTTACGTAACACCATGGAACAATAACGCCTTTCGGATTTATCCTTAATCAGTATCGAACACAAGTTTGTTAAATCATTAAATATCGACGAAATTATAAACGATTTTGCCAAAAAAAATTCTTGACGATCTGGTCGTTTTGTATAATACCTGGTATAGTACCTACTTAGTGACATAATGTTCGTGCAGACTTGTTGAGTGTTCATGTGTTTTACTGTTTTCTGTCTTTTGGATTCTATGAGGCTCGATCACTGTTACCCCCGTTACTATACCATACAGGGTGTTTTTTTAAGGTCGACGAGCGGCCATATCTCGGAAACTACTGGGCATAGAAACCCAGGAAAAGGAAAATGATAATTAAAGTGGCCATGAGAAAATTCTGGAAATAATTTTTAAGGTCCGCATTTTGCCGCAAGAGGGCGTAATTGAAAAGTAAATTTTAAAATTTTACATAACTCCGAAAATTCCACATTAAGGTATATTTTTGATAACACCATTTTAAAGCTTGCACAATTATGCATCATTTTGGTCTTATGCTCATTGGCGTACCGACTTTAATAAGAGTGGTGGAAGCTGTTGAAAGTGTAATCATTTAAATCGCTGTAACTTATAAACGACTTATCCGATTTTAGCAAACTAAAGACTGTTTGGAAAAGAAATGTATGCACTTTCACCAATCGTATTTAGTTGTTCATAATAGTTCTCAAAAAAATATGCTAGAGGGCGCAATTTGCAATAACACTACATTTTTTGATTTTACTCCGAAAAAATAAATCATACGGTATAATTATAATACCATAATCGAAAAGTAGATGAAATTTGCTAGATAAAATATTAAAACCGCAGTTCGATATCTTTGTTCGTTTCAGAGTTATTGCCAAAACAATAATTTTTAATACAAATTGCGCCCTCTAGCAATTTTATTAGAAACTATCTTCTCTACCATTGGATACAACAATTGAAGGTACTTACCTTTCTCTTCCAAACAAGCTTAAATGTAGTAAAATCGGTTAAGTCGTTTAGAAGTTACAGCGATTTTGATATTTACACTTTCACTTGATAAGAGTGGGAGAAGCTATTGAAAGTGTAAACATTAAAATCGCTGTAACTTCTAAACGACTTATCCGATTTTACTAAATTTAAGCTTGTTTGGAAGAACCTTCAATTGTCGTATCTAATGGTACACGATAGTTTCTAATAAAATTGCTAGAGGGCGCAATTTGTATTAAAAATTATTGTTTTGGTAATAACTCTGAAACGAACAAAGATATCGAACTGCGGTTTTAATATTTTTTCTAGCAAATTTCATCTACTTTTCGATTATGGTATCATAATTATACCCGTATGATTTATTTTTTCGGAGTAAAATCAAAAAATGTATTGTTATTGCAAATTGCGCCCTCTAGCATTTTTTTTGAGAACTATTATGAACAACTAAATACGATTGGTGAAACTGCATACATTTCTCTTCCAAACAGTCTATAGTTTGCTAAAATCGGATAAGTCGTTTATAAGTTACAGCGATTTAAATGATTACACTTTCAACAGCTTTCCCCACTCTTATTAAAGTCGGTACGCCAATGAGCATAAGACCAAAATGGTGCATAATTGTCCAAGCTTTAAAATGGTGTTATCAAACAAATACCTTAATGTGGAATTTTCGGAATTATGTAAAATTTTAAAATTTACTTTTCAATTACGCCCTCTTGCGGCAAAATGCGGAACTTAAAAATTATTTCCAGAATTTTCTCATGGCCACTTTAATTATCATTTTTCTTTTCCTGAGTTTCTATGCCCAGTAGTTTCCGAGATATGGCCGCTCGTCGACCTTAAAAAAACACCCTGTACAATGCTAAGCAACATTATAAGTGGTGTTTTAAAATTTTGATTTTGCATCATGTTTGCTGGAATATTACGTATAATGACTTAATAACCACCTATGTTATGTCTACCAGTCTACCTAGGATTATAAAATAAATTCGAATTGTTTGCTGTTTTAATAGTAGAAACAACACATAATGTGGGTTTAAGCCTAATTAAATTATTACAAGATTCACGAATTCAAAAATTTATAAACCTGAATCTAATACTATAGTATCTTCTTGTACTCCTTTAAAAATGACCCGAAAGGGCCGAAACACGTGTCAGAAAACTGATTAAATTTGTGAAACATAACAAGTAGTTGTTATTTTTTCTTCCTGTGCAATGGAACTTCAAATTCTAAATATTACTGAACACTGAAACTGAATTAATGTCGACGAAGCAAGGTGATTTCGTCGGTCTGTTGTCCTTATTGTGAACATCTTAACATTTATTATCTACTAGCGTGTACCCGGCATGCGTTGCAACCCGCTGGTATAAATACAAACCCGAACAAACCCGATATATTAGTACCCAGCATGCCACTTTCTGAAATTGCACCCGTGCTAAGCCGGGGCGGGTCGCTAATTATACATAAAAACCTTCCTCTTGAATCACTCTATCTATTAAAAAAAACCGCTTCAAAATCCGTTGCGTAGTTTTAAAAATTTAAGCACATTAGACAGGATAGCGACTTTGTTTTATACTATGTTAAGAATGTTAAGAATTAAGATTAAGATTCTCTCATATACCCACATAAAATGCCACTGTATATAAGTTGGAGCTTGCCAATATATATGGCGCACGGGGGTAATGGGGGTATAGTACCCCCTAATCCAAGGACAATTTCGAGATTAGTCACAACATTTAGAACCGCCGATCTAAATTCTAATAATTTGATCTACATACGGCGGCGAGAGGTAGTTGGCATATATCCATCAGGACGTGGGATAAGCGAAAACACAATGTGAACTAATTTCGAAAAACAGAAATAACACACCAACATCACGTAGAATATGTCTGGCTGGTGACGCACTACGCTGTCATTAGTACGAAATAATATTCAAATAAAAGAGAAAACAAAATTCTAGTATCAAACAGTTTTAAATGGCTCTAAATACATGTTTAAAAATGTCAAAAAACTTAATTGTAATCGATCAAGCAAAGATAAACATTTCATTCGTAATACTACTTTTGCGCCGAATCGACGCGCGATGTCTTGCTGTTTTTTTTTAGAGGACATTCTATCAATGACATGTCTGAGAACCCTTACTTGTAAAATGAAAATCCAGGCAACAGACCCGGTATTCTATCTTGTAAAATTGTTTTCTTATAATGTTTATACAATAGGGAAAAACGTTTAAATGTAATTACTATTTTCACAATAAACTAACATTTCTTTTATCATTGTAATGCCAAAATGCAACAATTGCCATATTACAAAATTGCATATTTCATTTTTTTTTATTTTAATTTTTTTGCAGTTTTAAAATACATAAGTTACTAAATCAATAAATTAAACATTCAAATCAAAGGTTCAAAGTGACGTCCTTCCTCTTCAATGCATAAATTAATTCTTCTTAATAAATTCCGACGAACTCCATGGAATATTCCTTCCTTTACTATGCTGATGAATTAAAATAATTTCCTATTCATCATAGGCAAGCAATGTTATTTTAGCGTTTTTCTCGAAAACGGTTAGGTTTATCAAAACTAAAGTAGTATACCTTTTTTATCTCAAAAGGTTGGGTGAATAAAAATATTCAGTCAAAATGCGCATACAGTGTGGGACAAAAAAGTTGGGACCAGTCAAATTAAAGTATAGGCTCCTATGTGGCGCCCTCTACAAAATGCGAAAAAACGGTGGGCAAATTTGTATTTCTCATGCCGAAAAAGCCCCATATACGAGATTTCGTCAAAATATTATGAGCGTGGCAAAAGGTATTGCAAAAAAACTGAAAATAAAATTCAACTTTAACACCCTGTAACTTCGCTAATAATCAATTTTCGAAAAAATGTTATAGGAAGAGATGGCATTTATTTTCGGTCTAGAATAATTATCCCCTAAATTTTTTGCTCACCATTTCGGGACACCCTGTATTTTTACGTGGTCTTATTGGTGGAACTCGTGAGGAACCTTTACACTTGACGTCCTGTCGACTTGTTATGACAAAGACAATGAGATGTCCATCTTGCTCTGTCCTATACCGATTCGTATTAGCAGGTCAAAATAATAATCCCTACCTATCTACTACTAACAGGACATGATCGTTTCTTGTGGGCCCGTTTCATGGTTATATTGTAAGTGCTCTTGTTTACCAACAACACATACCACTGCAAGCCCCGAAGAAGTAAAAGTCTGGTTTCTGCACAATCTGGGTGGTCCGTATTTTTCATATCGATACCAATTAAGTTGTTCTACCATTAACAATAATTCTCTTGCGTGCATATTTTATTCATAAGCAAGTATCAAGATAAAATCCGAATATTATTAACGAAGAGGCATACTTTTGTTCCAGGCTAGAAACCTAATTACCACACGAATTCTTATTGAGTCACTCTTCGAAAATGAAACCGTTAAAATTAGAAGAAAATGTTTCATTTATTTCGTCTGATCCATGCTTAGACGCGTTTCGCCGTAAGGCTAGGATCTAACGAAATAAAGAAACGTGTGTACCACCTAAATATAGTAAATATGGCGATCAGCCGAGAGAATGAAGCGCATGGCGACATCTAGCGTTAATTTTAGACACCTTAAAAGCATACCAACACCTCTAAACAGAACTTTTAAGAAAAAATCACTTGTAAAGACCAAAGCCACAATTACAAGAGTTAGGCTAAGCAGCGCTAAGACCATTAAAATTAGCCTTATACAAGGGCGATGCCTTAGGTCAGGTGTGCTAGTAATTGTAGGTACTAACAGCCCTTTTCACTATAACCGAATTCATCATATTTAGCATTAACATTCTGAATTAGAACCTATTATTGAAAATACATCCCAAATCTTCCTAGAGGGCCATATACCTTTCCTAGAGACAATTAAAAAGAAGCCGCGAAAGCAGAAAGTTTGAAAACATGAGATCAAAACGTTATTACGTCATCCCATTATCCGCGCAATTCTTTTATTTGTCAGCCTCGACGGATTATATTACTATCTTTGTTTTGATAAACTAAACAGACAGCTTAAAAATAGAAAAACAACCCGCCCGATATTCAGGTAGACGTGGCGTTCGACCTTCAGCTGAATAACTGGGACACATAGGTCGAGGCAGATGTGACGTCATTGAGTTTATTTCCCTGTTTTTCTTCAAGAGCGTATCTTGATTATTTATTTTCTGAGTCAATAATTCGAAATTTTAAAAAGTAAAACCGTAGAAAATTTTATTTATTTTTCTCTGTGCGATAGAATAAAAATCAAAATTTAGGGGACATGCCCGGGTATAGGTCAACTGAAGTGGTCACAAATACATATACAGGGTGTTCATTTGAAAACTTCCCACCTCGATTTTCCTGCTTTAAAATGAAAATGTGGAAAATCGCTCGGACCCGTCGATTTTTATTTAGATGGGGACATCTTTTGCGTATATTGTCAATCTTGTTACTTCAAGCCCCTAGGAGGGAGGGGGGGTAAGATCTAAATCTTAAATGGATACCCTATTTTATATAATTTTTTTGGATTCTGCATAAAATTCTGAACATTTTTTAATAAAAGCATTATTAGTCTATACTTAACAGTTTCCGAGATATTGACTCTTGAAAAATGAGTTTTTGAACTTTGACAGCGTCTAGCTTTCTAACTGTACGTTTTAGAGTAAAACGGCTTACATGTCCCTATCTTCGATTTTTATTATCTTTCCAATAGTGTCAACAATACACTATTTCACCTTGTTTTGTTAATGTATTGTATCGGCTAGAACTAAATCAGATAAAGTTTTTACTATGTATAATTTATTTACAACACGGGCAGGAAACAAAGGGAATTTATATTTCATAAATAAAATTCTAAACGACCGCCACTGTCCGAAGATTTATTCTAAATCATCGACTTGCCCTATTGTTACAATTTTAAGGTGGGAGTATCAACATGCTTGCCAACCTATAACCTATTTCGCGTAGATTTATTTATGTTTTCTAGCTTTTATACAAAATTTAAAGAAAATCAGTATCGACTTGATATTCTATAGGTAATAATTGACATATTTAATAAATATCAAGGAATTTCATAACTTATTTTAGGAGAATTGTATAGCGAAAAATATCGGGTAAGATTTTTTTTAACATTATTATGTCATTGTCACTCATTGTTCTTTCACTATACAATTCTTCCAAAATTAGCAATGAAATAAATTGCTATTTTTGTAATATATCAAATATTACCTAAGTAATGTGCCGACAATACTGATTTTATTTAAATGTTAGTTTAAAAAATATTAAACTTAAAAAAACAAAGCGAAATAGGTTATAGGTTGGCAATAAATTGAACGACGATGATATTTCAACCTTAAGACCATATTGTGACAGATAAAATTAGGGGTGTGATACAGTGTTTAAACTACCCGTATTGTTACTAAAAAAATATACTTTCAGGCGAAAAATAATATGTTCACCCGGTAAGCTAAAATTTGTGTTTTGCATTTTAAACCAGGGTTCTTAACTGTCAGGCAATAGGAAACAGACTATAGCAATTTGTTTAAAACCAAAATAAAATGCTACACATACATCAAGTTGTTTTTGGTAAATTTTTGAAAGAGTCCCTTAAACCAATGCCGAAAAAAAATCCCGATACTCGAGCCCTTCTTTCCGACGGCGGCGCCTCAGGATCGTGTACCGTCGGAGGCGGCGGCACGCCCGGTTCAACGACCCCGGGCGCGTCTCTTCTGCCGTGCCGCATCCCGCAAGGAAGCGCTGGCGCAAGAAGGGGTACGCGGGAATCGAAGGAGAAGTTTGAGGTTCGTTATGTTAAGTTCTCGATATTCTGGATGAGAAAACCGAGATGTATTGCAAAGGGTTTTGCTATAGGGAATTTCGACCCACGTACTGGTCACATTATTTTTCGGTCAAAGGATTGGACAATGTTCATCGCATTATTATTTTATAGTATATTGGGTCAATATGGTCTAGGTCAATATAAGGCAAAACCACGCCACGAAATGTGGTTCTATAGGGCATCGAAGAAATCACTCATTTAAATATACAGTGTCACCAGTAAAGACCGCATCATATGGGACTTTTCTTTATTAATAGCTTTATTCGAAATTTGACTTTGGTATCAAGTTCTGCTTCGATCAAGATGAAATTAGGCAAAAAAATAGTAGTCACGTGATTTGCATTAGGTATCTGTAAAATTTTAACTTTTCCCAAAAAATAATTCAAAAGTAGGGTTATTTATGAAAGTATCAAAAAAAGTTATTAGAAAAACTTTTATTAAATGCAGTTTCTAGTCCACATGCAAAATTTCAGCTGCATAAGATAATTTTGATTTATTACCCATATTTTGTAAATTGCACCACTTTTGCAAAATAAGACTCAACGCAACCTACATAAAACTTCTTAGTTTTGACAATGCTTTATTTCAGATACATTTTCTTTAAAGTAGCGCCATATTAAATTTGTGTTTTTCTACAAAATCAAAATTGGGCTATTAAAATTTGGTCGCATGTGATGCAAAGTTCATTTGTTTTTAACCCTGTATAAGGTAACTTCATAAAATAAGTATTTTTGAAAACGTAGTTTGTGTCTAAAAGTAAAAAAATAAATAATAAAGTAAAGGGGTTTTTAATTAAATTGTTAAAAATAGATAAACTTTACGTTAAGTTAAACTACAATTTATTTTCCACTTAATAAACACTTTACTGATGACACTGTGTTCTTTTTTGTCTTAATATTAAGGTGTATTACTTTCAGACACAAACTACGTTTTCAAAAATACTTGTTTTATGAAGTTACCTTATACAGGGTCAAAAACAAATAAACTTTGCATCACATGCGACCAAATTTTAATAGCCCAATTTTGATTTTGTAGAAAAACACAAATTTATTATGGCGCTACTTTAAAGAAAATGTATAAGTTTTATGTACGTTGCGTTGAGTCTCGTTTTGCAAAAGTGGTGCAATTTACAAAATATGGGTAAAAAATCAAAATTATCTCATGCAGCTCAAATTTTGCATGTGGGCTAGAAACTGCATTTAAAAAAACTTTTTCTAATAACTTTTTTCGATATTTTCAGAAATAACCCCACTTTTGAACTATTTTTTGGAAAAAATTAAAATTTGACAGATAATGCGAATCACGTGACTACTATTTTTTTTTGCTTAATTCTCATCTCGATCGAGGCAGAACATGATGCCAAAGTCAAATTTTGAATAAAGCTATTAATAAAAAAAAATCCCATATGATGCGGACTTTACTGGTGACACTGTATTAAGTAATTTCCCACAATACCCCGTATTTAACAGCATAAATATGATGCAATAAGAGAAAAAAGGTCGTTTTCTACCCGAAAAAACATCAAAACATGATTATAATTATATGCCAGATATGAAATGATACCTAATCAGCCCGAAAAATGTAAAAAAAATGTGAATGAACTAGCTGATCAAGGCAATGAAGCAATTTAACATCGGATAAAGATAATATTTTTCCAACGAGTTCTGATGCTAAAGAGATTTTCCTTGTAGGTATTATCATAGACAAATATTCTACATAATTATGAATTGAAAGAAAAGTATTAAATATTTCAATGAAATAATTCCGCAAAACAAGTTTGATACAGATATAATTAAAAAAAAACTGCCAAGCGAAAGTCGAACTTACGTGTAAGTATTCGATAATAGACTGCTGATAGATATTGAGCCTAATGAATAAAAATGTAGCAATTGCTTTTTCTTATAAAATCGAAGTAATTTCTTGAAAGCCAATGAATAAAAACAAAAGTAATTGCTTTTGCGTCCAGCTTATTGCTTAAAAGTGCAGGAATTGCTTCTAGTCAATGATTTTTTTTTAAAAATAGAAGCAATTGCTGTCGTTTGCTTAAAATGTGATGAATAAATTAAGGAATCGCTTTTTCTAGTGTAGCAATCGCTTTTAACTTTTTAAGGAGTGTCGACCCCTGCATCATTTGCTTGGTAGCAGTCAACTTCAGTTCTCAGCGGCATACACGTGCGTTGCACTTAATTTGTGTCTTCAATTATGGCTGAATATATGAAGGTCCGTAAAAGAAAAATCTACAGTGTACGTAAAAATTGCAGATATGATGATTTTAGAAAGTTATATCGATTTGACTGCGAAAATGTTGAGTGGTTGGCAAATTATTTTTTGATTGATACTGGTAAAAGGTGCACTGTCGCCTTTAAATAAGATTAAAGTCTTTATGCGGAAATTGTCGGATTCGGGCTTTCAAAATTCTGTAGGTGAAGAAACTTGGTGTTCACCAAACTACTATCTGTAAGACATACACTTCTGTAATGGATGCAGTTTTGGAAAAGGGTACATTTTTAATAAATTTCCTACAAGTGCTAAAGCTGTTGTGGAAGCTAAACGCTTGTGGTCAGAAAGACTTATTTATGTTCCTTCAATTTGTGAACGAATATCAATTGATTGTGTTTAATTTCTTCATCACTACTATCACTTTCCTCATTTTCACCGAAATCTGCCATATCACAAATATAAGTTTCCTATTTTCCACAAAACCGTAGCAGATTACTATTGAACTAAATAAATAGACCAACGTTGTTGTATTTACGTCAACTCTTTTGCAAATTAGGCACCAAACTGAACGTGAATTCTATAATCTGAACAAGTGGATATAAGCCACGTCTGAACTTGTGTTGAATAAGCATTTGCTACAGAGGTGTAACAAAAACAGCAATTGCTTCAAACAAAATTTTATTCATATTCAAATCTAGCAATTGCTTTTACTTATAGCTTTTGCTAGTCACGCAATAATCGCTTTTACTAAAAAGTAATTGCTTAATTTTTATTCCTTAGGCTCATTGTCATTTTATACAAATGCTGGCATTATCAGTAGAATTTTTTTAACTATGACTACGGGATTCAGAAGTGGGATAAGTTTGTAAATTTTTATCAAATCATTTTTTTAATGCGTTTATTAATCAACTTTTCTTTACGAACCCAACTCAAATTCATAATTTTTTTATAACTGTTGACATGTCATGATGACATTTGATCAAGGGTGTTTTTGAGTCGTCGATACTTACGTAAAAAAAAATAAAGATGACTGATTACACTACAAAATATTATGGAAAGTCTTATTATTAATAAAATAATAGACGTTTCTTTTTCGCATTTCGTTTACAGAACATTCCTTTCGATCTAAAACAGTATAGTGTGCACTCTATACTTGAATATCGCTGCCACTAATGAATGAACTTTGGGACTCATTAGTGTCGGGGCATTTCCGACGTAAGCAGCGCGGGTCACTGGTTTTTAGTGACGCAACAACCGTCGAAAATATCGTTAATCCCCTTAAAAACGTTATACGTCTTAAATAGAAGAGGATTTTGAAGTAAGACTAGGCAAAAGTACAACATGAATAATGATAATAATAATAATAATAATAAAAATGTCCAGTAAGAAAATACTTCAGACAGACAATGTGTTTTGAGAGAGAAAAAAACGGAGATGACGTGTGCTGGTTAAAGCAACCTAGACTAGTAAGATTGTAGATCTTAAGACGCGTAAGCCCGGTTAATTTCATATCCTAACAAGGGTGGATGCATGGTCTCTATCGGCCGAAACGTTTATCAAGTATGTAAATTAACAAACCTAACAAATACAGTAACGGGTCACTCTACTTTCATTGATGCAGGTCACGGTCGAAAGTTTGACAAAAATATTTGCCAAATTGCGCAAAACTAAGATCGGCGCGATACCGCGAAAAACAACCTCAAAAAACATGCGGTTCTTGCGTCAATGTGTATACGAAATTTGGATAATGCATCCAAATTTAAACGAAAACATGTTGACATGTTTATAAACACAAGATTTATGGTTGTTTTGTTTTAACTGGCGTTCCGATGGACGATTTGCAAGTCAAAATGACGAACATATTTTATTAATTTTTTTTTGTAAATGCCTTTTTGGAACATGTTAACTATTTTCAAAGAATACGTTTCCTAAGGCTGCAATAGCAGCGCGGCAATTGTTTCTTCTTTGAAATGGACCGATCAGCAATCGTGTGCTAAGGCTACGTTAGGTGACATAGACAATTTACCTTTGGATACGTACAGCTTATCTTCTGCGCAAACAAAAGTTACGTTTTATGGGTGAAAAAGTACGTCCGAGCGCATGACTCGCCGGTCAGCTGTCTTCCTTCTAGACACCTTCGTGCATTCGCACAAACCTCGTGTTATCGGCCTGTCCTTCTTTATATACCGACATGCTCAAAATACCCTCCCAGAACCGGCTCGGCCGCCATTTTTGTTGTTGTGTTTTGGTTTCTCTGTGGATTCCTTGTAGTTTTCTTAGCTATCGTGGATTGTGGGTGTTTAATATTTATGGATTTCTAGTTTTTGTGTAGTTTAGTGAATCGTGTCTGATTGTAAGAAAATTAATTTTGTCAAAGTTGCTGGTTGGTTAATTTTTTTGATTAAAATCTGTACACACCGACATTAAGCTTTTAATAAAGCCAGTATTCCACGGGTCAAGTTCTCGGACAAACACTTTTTAAATTCTTGAACAAGAAATTTTGCTTGAAAATGTTTTACACGTACCCAAGTTTTTACCAATATACCAACTAACATTTTACTTGAGGTTAGGCACGCGATAACTCCGTAGATTGGTGATTTTGCTGGTTTTGTTTGTTTTTATATTCGATTTTATAAGACTCGTTTAATTCACTTGTTCTTGTTCTCTTCCTTTTCGAAGTAAAAACACGACGACAAATCATTTTAAACAAATTTTAAAAACAATTTTCTCTCCTTAAAATCTGATAGGTTTGCTACTACTAAAAATGCCAGAAACTACTACCTTTTTTCCCAACTTGATCAAAAATTGAGAAAAAAGTCCAATTTTTTGGCAAGAATTTAAATTTTAAAGCCCGGACCTGTCTATTTTCCCCATTCGTCAAACGAAAATGTTGCAGTGCGCATGTCTAATAGTCTCTAGCTTTGTTTACATGCGCGAGGCCATAAATCTGTCACTTTTGTATTATTGTTTGCTTATCTAAAGGTAAATTGTCCATGTTAGGTGCACGTGTTCCAGCGATGGATAAATAGCGCATATTGCACAGCGATGTACTTCACCGCTTCTCTTTTACAAACGATGTATGTACTTACGTACATATTATTATAATTAAATTTATTTATTTTAGTAAACAACAACGTCCTGTTTGCAGATAATTCGTACAAACACACGAAATTTATAAAAACATTTCTTGGAATTTTTAATTCATAAATTCGTCTTGTAATTAATAAATATGTGGTTAATTATAATTATAGTAAAGAGTAGATTAAAATTACAAAAATAAATTAGTGTTTATTTTATTTCCTAATTAATTACATATTTAAAAAAAAAACATGAAACTGTGTATAGTGTTTCTTAGGTCAATTTAATGACATAAAACAGTATGAAACTCCTAACCATAGGCGTCCCTAACAAATAATTAAAATGCGTATACACACTTATAAGTTTGTTTAACATTAGCTGTTTGTACATACTACACTTTATAAACCCACTGTATATATAATAATATTATATTAAAATAATAAATATAAGGTAACTCAAAGATTCTATACACAAAACTAAAACCAGAAAAATAAACCTGACACGGCACGACACTGCTCAGAAAATGCTTTAATTTTTTTACCAGAACTCCATTCTCGGACCATTCCCCGGTCCGTCCATAAGTTCCAAATCACGTATATTTTATCTTCGTCTCTTCCACGCCATCCGCGGTCACTGACCTATCTCTGTCTGACAGAATCGATCGTTGAACGGGCTGTGGACCGCTTCTGCTATACCAGCTGCAGGTAGCTGGCGCTTATCACCCCTGACAAAGTGCATAAATTGTGACCGGTTGCCAGTTCTACCAAATTTTCTGGTTTGTTAATATATTATGAATAAGTATACGAGAAACAAGGGCTTGTTAATTAGTTGTTTTTAAACACTGAAAACGCTTTTTGTCTTGATTTCAGTTATATTGTTTCTTAAGGACTAAAGAATGTATTATTATAACAATGAATGGATTGGTATTTTTTTCTGTCACACTCAAAACTCCTCGGTTTAAAGTATATTTGCAAACTAGCTTTCAAAGAAAGTTACTGACTAACGATTGAATACTGATATAAATGAAACATCTTTAATAAAAAAACTTAAAGAATTGAAGAAGAAAGATCTGACAAGCCTGGTTGTGAGGTCGGTCTTTTTGAGACTGTTTACCGCCGTATGGAATGATTGGAATGTCCTCAAACTGAGTTTGGATAAATTATACCTACTTACAGCCGTCTGCACTCTGATTGTTTTATATTATTATACATTTAACTACCGTTACTTCTAAATATTATTTTATGCACCGTCAGGTTTAATGGGCTTAACTGATCTGGTACCTATAATAGATGCCACATGTCATTCATAAACGCTATTAAAATGTGTTGACGACATCGTTTGTAAAAGAGAAGCGGTGAAGAGCTGGGAGGGGGCAGGGAGTAGCGATTACGGATTTACCTTTGAATGTGACCTTGTTACTATAGTTTGAACCTAATTTACAAATAACCCAACTTTCTATTTACTCGCCTATGAAAAGTAACTGCAAAATTATTATTTTCTGAATTCTCGCATACTTGACACTTGCGACTCGTCTTAATTAGTCTCCAAAAAACATCTCAAAACACAGCAACTATTACACAAAACCGATAGGCGATGCATCGGTATTTTAATTGATGTTTTAGGCCTCAATTTTATTCGTAAAATAAATATTTTGCCGTTTACCTCTCGATCTCGATTATACCTTTTACCTTAAGGTACCCACTCACACTTCGGAAATCCTCAGAGGAAAAACTGTAGTTTTTTCTTAAGGATTTTAGTGATATTGGCCTGAATACACCCGGCTCCACACACGCTCCGGTAATCCCTAAGGCCAAAAAGTGGTAAGACCATAATTTATGGTTTTTAGTTTTTAATTTAAAAAAATGTTTTTACATTCCTAGTATAAGTGGCTCTTGGGGTAAGTACGTCAATCTAATTTGTCCTTCCTCTTTCTATTCGTTCTACATTTATTTTAGCCCTTCGGTGCTGATGATGATACTCTTTAGTACCGAAACATGTACATACACCGCATTAATTTGACTTTTTTAATGTATTTGTGGAGACGACTATGGGTTTTTTCCCTATATATTAGATTTGTGATATGTTTTGTAATTTAAATTCTATCAAAACGGAAATGAATAAAATAACGTCATTATGGCCTCAGACCAATGTCTTGGCGGTCACATCTTTGAAAATATTTTTAAGCGACTTACAAGTTTTTTAGTTTTTTTTCTTTTAGATAGCATGGCTAATGTAAAGCACATGTAATTTTATAAAAATACAAGAACGTAGAAGTTTTTTGAAAGAAAAAACTAGTCATTTGAGAAAAAAATTGTATTTTCCAAATTTTTGTAAAGAAAATCTTGAAATTTCTTGCACACGGGGGGCGGATACCTTACTGCTGCATTGTCATCCTGCAGACTTTTTATAATGTTGTAGGCAAAGATTTAAATTTTCAACATCACGTTAAAATTTTTAACAGCGTAAGTTCGGCTGTTCGGCAAAGTCAAGGGGTCGAAATTCGTATGTGCATTTACTTCATAATGGAACATGATTTCGTCAATAGGTTCATTTGTTATTGTTTCATCTATAGGTACAAGATCATTTGGCTTAACTACGGTTAAATTTAATCTCACACATTTCTAGGTTTAACAAGAGACTAACAAAATAACTGCCTCGTGAGCATGTTTATATTTATATTTTTCTGACTTTTTGAACAAATTAATTTTATATTTTCTATAATATGTGTAAAACTAACAGCAATTATTTTAATTGTGAAATGCTGATTAAACTACCTTAATTAACTTTGACGCGATGCATAAGCACAATACTTTGATTAACTAAATAATACGGTCCTGAAGTTGCATTTTACTTGTTACCGAAAAACACATAAATACAAATTAATTTCAAACGCAAACACAATCATATTTACAGACTGGTTTTAATTCTCACATTTGGAAAAATACCAGATCTTTTTTCTAAGAATCAAGATCGTTCTTTTCATTCATTTAAGTATTTTATTTGGACCAAAACAGATTTGAATAGAGCCGAGGTCAATAAATCCACAATTTCTACCTGACTCCTAATGGGGCTTTTGGCCACAATTCCTGGTAATCCAGGTATATACCACCAAAAAGTGGTTGTTCCGATAAGCTTTCAGCTTACTTAGTTAATAAAATATTCACATTATTGAAAGCATTCATTGTTGTGGATTAAAATCCTGTTGATCTACAAAAAAAATTCTGACTGATCTCGATTTTTATTCCACAACAGAAAATACATTTCCTGCTGTTTAGAAATTTCAGAAACTCGAAATAAATTTGTTAAAATTCTATTTGCAGGCGAAAATCCATGCACGAAAAGCAGCTTTTTGAAATAATCCCCAATGGAAAGTATACAACAGAAATGTGTTGAATAAACAACATTTGTCCAACCCGAGAATTATGAAATAAAACCGGCGATAGCAAGCAATAACTATAAAGATTTGGGATTAAAACCAGACGCAAAAAGGGCGCTAAAACCATGCCACAAAATGAATAAGCAATGTGATGTAAAACCTTGACAAATTAAATAATCCTTTAAAAAAGGTTCCCCGCTACTTTGATTTTCTAATTTGTATATATTATTTATATAAAATCATATCATACCGGTATAAGCCAATGAGGTTAATCTTCGTCCTACCGTGCTAAAAAACATAGAATACTGTGCGGGGTACATTTCTGTACCCCACTTGAAAGTGTTGCACTCTTACTTTAAATATTATTACAGGAAAACACACAAAATTAATAAAAAAACAAAACATAATTTATTCAAAAGAAAAGGTGACTCCGCTAATCATGTAACAAGGGAAACTAAAACAAGAGTACCCACCCCAGCCGACATTTTCTATCTTTTGTCGAATTGTTCTACAATTTTTTTGAAAATTTATCATAGAAACACTCAGCAGATGGTAATTGAGGATAACTAGAAGGCTCGAAGGAAAACATTTGGATTTTAGAAAAATATTCAAAAATTTCTGAGGAAAATGATCTAATACAAACAACAGGTTTGTTAAGACAGTTTGTATTGATTTGAAAGCTTATTTTGTATTAACGCATATTAAATAAATTGGTAGTGTATCAAATCCGCTTTAGTGTTATATCAATTCCAGATTTGCTAGAACAGTGTTTGTATTGGTAGTAATCAGTTCCATTAGCAGCACATTCTTGTTAAATAATGAACTGCTTTAAATGCACCAATTTTGTTAAGAAATAAATTGTATATCTTCTCAATGTGATGCATTTTGTTCCCAGTAAAGCGCTGTCTCTACAATTAATAAAGCAGAAGAGCGTCGCCAAAAACGAATTGTATCCGTTAGAACCCATAATGCACAAGACGTTGGTGGGGGTTCGTAACGATCGGCAATCGCCGCGCGCCGTAAGATTAGTTTTAACGTATTTGTTGCGCAGGTCACATCGTTGTTCGGAATCTTCTAGTTGTTCTGTCTAAATTTAAATTTCATTGATCGTATCAGAAAGGAAAAATAATTTACGGGCGATCCGAGGTCGGGAAGTGGAAGGGGGTGAGTTTTTAAGGGTAGAAAACGATTTATCTCGATTTCCGGCAAAACTACAAGTCCCATGGAAAAACGTTAAATGACAAAGTTGTAGGTAATAAAAAGATCTATGACTTTTGTATTTACACTTTTTTCACATAACGTCAAAATTTATGTGAAAAATTCAAATAACCAAGTTTTTGGTTTTTTATTTTTATCTTTTACAAGAAATTTTTTTTTTTCACGAAATTTGTTGAAAACGAAAATTCTCACGTCAAAATGTCTGCTTTTTTAAAAAAGTCAGTGGGCTTTTTGTTCGTTGAAATCTCTACTTTCTGATAGCGTAAAAAAAATATACATTACTATGGTAAATGTTCTCAAAAAATGCAAAAAAAACGAAAAAAACTCGAATCCGAATTTTTTTTTTAAATTATGTAGGTACAATTTTGAGCTATTTATTAAAATTTATACTTTAATTACTCGAAAAACGTAAGATTCCATGTTACATTGATAAACAAAAAAATTACAAATCCATAAAACATAAAGATCGCAAAAAATATGCGAAAATAGTTGTTCTAAATATAAGTAAAGGTAGGATTTAAAGGGGATTTCATCACATTTACCATAGTAATGTATATTTTTTTACACCATCAGAAAGTAGAGATTTCAACAAACAAATAAAAGCCCACCGACTTTTTTTAAAAAGCAGATATTTTGACGTGCGAATTTTCGATTGAAAAATAAGGGTGCTTTTTCGATATTAAGTCAAAATAAGTTGAAAAAATAAACATTTTAAATCAAAAAAATTACAGTGTGTTTGGGACATAAAAAGGCAAGTTTTCACCAAATTTCGAGAAAAAAAAATTTTTTAGTAAAAGATAAAAATAAAAAACCAAAAACTTGGTTATTTGAATTTTTCACATAAATTTTGAGGTTATGTGAAAAAAGTGTAAATACAAAAGTTGTACATCTTTTTATTACCTACAACTTTGCCATTTAACGTTTTTCCATAGGACTTGTAGTTTTGCCGGAAATCGAAATAAATCGTTTTCTACCCTTAAAAACTCACCCCCTTCCACTTTCCGACCTCGGATCGCCCGTAAATTATTTTTCCTTTCATTTTTGTTATATTCTCTTCCTTTTCCAATGGGTTTCATCCTACTATTATTTTATTTCACTTTTTACCATTTTCAAAGGCTTCATTATTTTTCCTTTCATATTTGTTATATTCTCTTCCTTTTCCAATGGGTTTCATCCTACTATTATTTTATTTCACTTTTTACCATTTTCAAAGGCTTCAGCCCTGGTCTAGTAAGACAAAGACATGCCTATAACGCAATAAAAACTAATATCCTTTGCAGACTTCGCAATATAGTTAATGATTGCATGAGCCACTTCAATATGCCAAAATGTCGCTGCGGGACGTGATAAACGGTAATCGACGAGCCGCCGCCGATCGGTTTCGAGAGTATATTTCGCGTGCGAGATTAATAATAGAGCGGCGAAAAGAGCCCCTCTCCGAACCACGAATCGGTCGATTTTTTCGGGCAGATAATTGCGGCGAAATTATTGTTTGTGTACTTAAGGCGAAAAGAAAGGATGCTCGATTGATGCCTACATCAATGATATGGCGGGTTATAGAGATGCAAAAAAAATGTTGCATTTTTAGTTGTTAAGTGTACCTACAACATGAACAAGACATGCAGACATAATATCTGAGATCTCCGAAAATTCGGTTAAAAGAGATGGTTTTGGTTTAAACATAAAGAAGAAGAAACAGTATTTTGTTAATGTAGATATTTATTGTATCTTATACCAACTTGTTGGAACAGCTATTACTATAATCTGGCAATCTTCTACATATAGAATCTACGTAAACACCGCGCCTCTCGTGATATTTTGTCACAAACGCAAGAACTAAAAACACTTCTTTCTAAATTTTATAGTGGCAAATTCGTTTATCACTTTATTAAAGTCAATTTTGCGCGCTCTTCGATTTTCAATGGACAGAAGCGCTAAATTACTGAGTCTATTCTGCCCCCCTGAGGTACGCAAGTAGTTTTTTTTTATCAACGTTAATTTGGAGAAAGTCCGTTCAGCTTTCGCAGTAGTGACAGGGACAGTAAGGAATATCAGAAGTGCTGTGCATACATCTGGATAACTGGACGACAACGACGCATTCTGAATGATCAAGAAACGGGCTAACTCTTTAACATCTTTCATTGAACTTATCTCTTCCGAAAATGTCGACCATACAGTAAGCAACTGAGAGGAAAAAGAAGGTGACACATCGTCTGAGAAAGTTTTGGAAAACAAATCAGCTTCTTGCTCCAACTCGCTTTTCGATGAATTTGTGAGATATTGAGGTTGCAGGATTTTATAAGTATTCAGAACATTTTTCATACCAACAAACCTAGATTCGAGTTGCGATGATATTGTATCTATAATCGGGTAGAAAATGTTCACTCGGAGGCGTTGTTGAGGATCATTTGAGATTTGCTTTTTTCTCTTACCTGAGCATGTTTTTTAACTTTTTTTTTAAGTTTGTTGGGAGTATTGACAAAAAAATTGTTTGCAATGTATTCGAATAAAGCTAAATATTTCCCTCTTTCCAACACCTGCCGGGGGCCCCTCTGGGTCGGGGGCGCCGCCCCGCTGTAGATCCGGCCCTGGACAGAAAATGTATATAGTGCTGATGGTACCGTGCGAGCAAAAATTAGTTGCATGAAAGAGGGCTTGGATTAAAAAACGTAGGGCTTGGTTTAAATAACAATAATATGGGGACGATATATCTAACCAAATCTAGGTTAAAATTTTGTCAAATTCATATTATGACATAAGATGCCACACTAATGAGTAATAAAATAAGGAGACAAATTCAAATTTATTTTTGTTGTTTACAAAATTATAATACTTGCACTTTATAAGGAAATAAATTTAGCTGCTTCTTAAGAATAGTCCTGCATGTTCCATAAAATCTTCCCACTTCTTGGGACAGGCGTCTTATACAATTTGTTGGCATATTTTGCATTATTTCACGAACGTTTGCAACAAGTTCTTCTGCTCTTACAGATGGTCTTCTTGCTCCTTTTTTGTGTTGTATAGAACCTGTTTCCCTAAACACAGACACGGTTCTTTTCGGGCAATGATAAAAATCCCCAGCAATAAAAGCAACGTTAGGAAAATGTTCGTGAACATTATCCATGCACAAACCCGGATTGTATTGCCATTCACCATTTACTCTAACCCCGTTTCGAAAATACGCTTCAATCATGAATGTTTTGTGCTGTTCCGTAAAGCCCATTGTGTGAATTGTTCAAGAAATTGGAAAAATTAGCGATGAATCAAATTACTTGTAACGACTGTCACAGATGACGGAATAACTGATTGATTGTTAATTCAGGTAGTTACTGACACCCAACAGGTATTAAGCTCTACGGCTAAGCATTACGTTCTTAGATGCAAGGCCTCTTTGATGCAAATAATTTTTGCTCGCACGGTATTAGCCAAAGAGAAATTGGTAAAAAACCTTAATGAATCTTTTATGGCATTAAAAATTTGAGATGTAGAAGTGACAAATATAAAAAAGTTGAGGAGAGTTAAAACATGCTGAGCATGTGATAAAGGATGTTCAAACAACCAAAAGAAATGAGGAAGAAGAAAAAAGGCCTTCTAAAGAGAAGGTGTCGAGGATTTTTTAATTATTTATTTAAAATATTTGTAAAATTATTGATGTGTGTGGTGTGTGTAAGACAGTGTAACGATATAATTGTCATTTGTCAAAGTCATGATGTCAAAATTTTTTTGAAGAGTGGTTTTTGGGGTACTGGGGGGTTACCAGTAACCAGTAACCCCTCGAGAGGTCAATTTCGACAATTTTCGATACCTATTCTTAAACAAGGCATTTCATTATATCTTCCGAAAAAAATATTCCCGAATTATACCTTTTGCACGCCCCTGAATACCATAGGCGTTCCCCATTCCCTTCAGTCCGTTCGTCAGCGGAGGCCGCATTCCTCCTAACAGGAATGTGGAATGCGACCGCGAGGTCCGCGTTTCTGAGAACTGACCACCGACCTCTCTCGTTCGATGGCCGACGAAGAAGCCGGCCACAAGCCGGGCGGGAGCTTTGGCCTGTCGCTCGTTGCCAAAGCTCATAGTCAGGGAGCTCATCCTACAGATCCTTCCGTCGTACATTTCTCGTTAGATTGATTAAATTACGATTTGTAAGGTTAATAATCGGTCAATAATGGCCATTTCATAAGTTAGTAGTGGAAAAAGTATTGTGTTGATGTAAGCGATAGGGATACATATTGCTTGGCTAAAATTAACTTCAGCGAATATACTCTGAATTTAAGAAAAAATTATGACATGCTTTGTGACAAAACAATTGCTAAGGTGGGATCTCGGACTACCAGCTTATATCATGCACATGATGCTCCTAGTTCCATATCAGAACTTTTTATAATATTGTAGCTTTTACTCACATTGTACACGACGTTCTGGCTAGGGGTGTGCAACAAAATCGATTATTCGATTATTAATCGAAAAAAATATGTATTTTTCGATTTTTTGATTAATCGATTATTAAGTAATCGAAAAAAAAACTATTTTTCGATTAATCAAAAATCGAAAAATAAATGATTTTTCGATTAATCAATTAACAAAAAAAATATTTTTCGATTAATCAAATTATTAATAATTAGGTATTCGAAAAAAAAATTTACGATGTTTTGATTAATCGATTATTAATCGAAAAAAAAAACGGTTTTTCGATTAATCAATTGACCAAAAAAAATATTTTTCGATTATTCGAAAATATAGGTATGTTTTTGGATGATTGAAGTTGCTAGTTACTTATCGCTGTAAGTCCCTATATATTTATTAGCAACCCTATAACCCTGAAAATCAGTTTAAAAAATATTATACTTGGCATATTATTGCAAGACAATCAACGAAATAATTTGAACAAAGTTTCAATCTGCGCGCCTTTCATAAAATTAATATTCTTAACGATCTAATATTAGAAACGACTTTTTGATTTATTTTGATTAAATCAATCGATTATTATTTTCGATTAATCAGAAATAATCTATTATTCTCGATTAAACGATTATTTTCAATTAATCGGTTATTTTCGATTAATCGGAAATAATCGATTATTTTCGATTAATCGGAAATAATCGATTATTTTCGATTAATGGATTATTTTCGATTAATCGATTATTTCAAATAATCGAAAATCGATTATCTTTTTCGGTAATCGCACAGCCCTAGTTCTGGCACCAACCCTTATAGTAAACTAGTTTTATTTAAACTACATATATTAGAAGTTTGAGGTTCTACCACCACAAGACTAGGATTACGTGGATGGTATCGGATGTACAACTCGGGAATACACCACGGATAACAATCTTGTTCTTGTACTTACATCTAGGCTTACATTTTTTTTAGATAAAGCAGTATTCTGTAAAACACTTACCTGATTAAAGCTTTTGAGAAATTGGGTTTTGGGCCTTACCTGGAAAAAAAGTAAGCATTAGTTTTAGAAACGCAGAGGATGGAATTTTATTTCGACACAGCCTTAATAATACTATTGCAAGCACGGCGTTTGAAGTAGGGAAAGTCAAATACTAAGTAAAGCAGTTTTTCGCGTATTCTAAATAAACGTTGGAGTGTTTTTGGCAAACAAAACGCATCACAGTTTCATTCAATTACTACTTTACACATTTACTTTTTCATAGGTATGACTATTTGCTGTTTTCAAGCCCCGGTTAGTCAGCAATAGGTTTGTTCCATAGACAATTTACCTTTAGATAAACAAACAATAATCACGAATGTGGCAGTTTTATGGCCTCGCGCATGTAAACAAAACTGGGAACTATTAGACATGCGCACTGCAACATTATCGTTTGACGAATGGGAAAATAGACAGGTCCGGGCTTTAAAATTTAAATTCTTGCTCATATGCCACCATAGAGGGATTATTTTACCCCTATTTGGGCATAATACAATTATACAACGGCTGCAACTAGTACTAGTCATTGTTTATATTACAATCCGAGTCACTAAAAGCACAAACACAATTCACTAACTAAACTACACAAAAACCAGAAATCCATAAATATTAAACACCAGTCCCACAATCCACGATAGCCGATCCGATAGCTGAAAACTTTAGAAAACTACAAGGAATCCGCAGAGAAAAGAAACCTTAAAACACAACAACAAAAATGGCGGCCGAGCCGGTTCTGGAGAGTATTCTTGAGCGCGTCGATTATTGTCGATAAAGTAGGACGGCCGATAACACGAGGTTTGTGCGCATGCACGAAGGTTCCCCGAATGAAGACAGCTGACCGACGAGTCATGCGCTCGGACGTATTTTTTCACCCATAAAACGTAACTTTTGTTTGCGCAGGAGATAAGCTGTAGGTATCTAAAGGTAAATTGTCTATGGTTTGTTCCTACAGCGAATCCCCGACAACTTCATGACAATTTTTAAACCAACTTCACGGCGCAAGTCTGATTTCTGACCGGTTTCAAACTCTTGTAGGAACAGGCGTTCGAAATCAACTAACTTCGTTTCGGTGTTTAAAACTGAAGAAATTTTAAACGATGGACATAACCTCAAAATTGTTTATTATTATTTCGTCAATTAAACTCGTGTGGCTCGGCCCAATAAATAAACTTAAACAAAATAAGTAACTTATATTAAATAATATGTTGTAAAAATGTTAATATCTCCTCCAAAGATTGGCATTTTTCAAATCAAAAGTATTAAGAGACTATGGGAAGTTTTAGGTCAAGAAGTAAATAAAATATTAAACACCAACCTAACAGCAGACATTTCTGAATCTTCATCAGATGACGCAATGTCGCTCATTTCTCAATTTAATAATAGAAAAAGTCTTAAGCTGGATTTATAGTTGCCGTAACGTAAGCTTTAAGCAGTAACATAAGCGGTAAAAGAAATAAACATTATTATCAGTAACACATCCATTTATAGTTCATAAAAACTTAAGCAGTAAGAATTTGTCCCAAAACGTAAGCAGTAAGAAATGGTTTATTTTTATTTCTTACGTTACTGCTTACTGAATCGGCCGGGAACGGTCATATTCGTACATAACCGTCTTGTTTACAACCATACGATATAACCTTACTTTTTATTTAAATACCTGCATTTTGTGATTTTAATAATAAATAACAACGCAATATTGTTTCAGCTATAACAACTACGTCTTGTTAATCAGTTAAATCCATTTTAAATCAGATTTGAAACAAAAGCAACAATTTTAAATTATAACCTAACTTGTTCTTACTTCTTAACTAATTAGAATCTATAAATGGGTTTCTCGTTACGGCTTAATTTTTACGTCTTATCGACTACTGCTTACTTCTTACGGCTTACGTTACGGCAACTATAAATCCAGCTTTATACAAAAGCAAAAACACGTCTAACAAAAATAGGTTGTCATATGTTATGCTAGCGTTTAACCGCGCATGCTCCGGACATTTTACTGGCAAAAGATTCGCAAACTGCTCTGACAGTTGGCAAACTATCAGAGAAACGTGTAGGAACAGCTACTTTGGGTTTTCAAACTGTCCAAAATCTTTGTGGGAATACTTTTATATTTACTGCGCAGAATCCTGACTGTCAAGGACTGTTTCTGATCGCTGTAGGAACAAACCTTATAAAGGACAAGAACACTTAGTTGAATAGAAATATTTTCGTCTTTAAAATACTGATTTTCTTGAGCCGAAAAGCGAAAAGAACGGCTATTATGATACTAAGTCCTTAATTTCGACTAATAACTTCAATACAATGTAGGTCAGAAATTAAGTTTTTAAATGCTCTGTAATATCCTCTAAAAATTAAATTTTTTCGTAGTTAACGTGGTAACGGCGTGATGGAGAAGGGTAACAATTAAAAATACTTATAAAATGCTGTAACTTCGGTCTGCGTTAACCGAATTTAACAAACTACAGCTTATTTTAAAGAACATTTTATCCTGTATAAATATCATTAACATTAGGGCATGCGGTTAATAAAAGAGGTTAAAAAATATTTTCAGCAATTTTTTTGGTCATATTTCATAATACATTTTTGAGCCCAATGTCGTAGCGTGTATGATTTTGGAGATATAGCCGCTCTCCGCCCTTCGTGGATCACCCTGTATAATGTACAAACCAAGAGAATGATTGTTGGATGTTTTTTCCACTCAGCCAAGTGCTTAATACGTCATTTCGTACCGGCCACACGCCCGTGTCTGTGCGTGACTCGAGCATTTATATTTATTATTATTTTAACACCACTTTAATGTTAAATTACTTAATCGTAATTATTTTAATTAAATAACAAACCGACTATACGATCTGTAAGGTGCGATAATAAATTTAAAAACATAACAATTGGAATTAAATCTACCTTAGCCAAAAAAGTGATTTAACAGATAATTAGTGTGAGATTTTTACTACCACTTAAGGCGTTATTACCCAATCTGGCGAAAATACAGAAATTACAATAAATAAGACAATTTCATTTTATTTACGTTTGTGGTATCATGTACTGAGGAAAATGATCGAATACAACAGGTGCTGAGACATAGTTTGTGTTGATAGGTTATTTTTTATTAACACATATTAAATAAATTGGTAGTGTATCAAACCCGCTTTAGTGTTATATCAATTCCAGATTTGCTAGAACAGTGTTTCTATTGGTAGTAATCAGTTCCGTTAGCAGCACAGTCTTGTTGAATAATGAACTACTTTTAATACGGCAATTTTGTCAAGAATAAATTGTATCTTCTCAACGCGCCGCATTTTGTCCCAGTAAAGCGCTCTCCCCACATCTACAATTAAGAAAGAAGAACAGCGTCCCCCAAAACGAATTGTATCCGTTAGAACCTATAATCCGCAAGACGTTGGTGAGTGTTCGTAGCGATCGGCAATCGCCGCGCTCTGTATTATTAGTTAACGTATTTGTTGTGCAGGCCACATCGTTGTTCGGAGTCTTCTAGCTGTCCTGTGTAAATTTGAATTTTATTGATCGTACCAATACCTACATGTTTCAATTAATTATTTTTACTTTGTATTTACGTTTTTTTAAACTGTGCATATCAGATAAAGCAATAGAAGATTCTAATTTCGCACAACCCATCGTTAGTATTGGACTTTATAATCTATGGACGAATTTTACTTCAGTAAACCATGTGGCATCTTAACATAGTATAAAACAAAGTCGCTGTCGCCCGTCTGTCCCCTTTCATATGTGCTTAAATCTTTGAAACTACGCAACGGATTTTGAAGCGTCTTTTTTTAATAGATAGAGTGATTCAAGGGGAAGGTTTTTATGTATAATACATGCATAATATTGTAGAGAAACACTGATAAATTTAGAGGTTTGTTCGGGTTTGTATTTATAAATCTTGACGTGATGGTATTATCTCAGAGAAAGCGACGTCGTATAATGCCGGGCTGCAACGCAGGCCGGGTATATGCTAGTAATAGATAATCATATGCAATGTTAAACTACAAGAACAATATCACATAAGAAGCTATTTATATTTTTGAGAACTACAGTAAGTACTGATTTTTAGTCGTAAGTATATGCTTTATTAACCGTAGCAAGCAAATATTATTATGCTTAATGTCAAGTTTCATAACAACTGCCAGTCGGAACTCATACAGTATATAAAACCAGATTATACCCCCCATAGGACTTAATAATTACTGTGAGTATCCAGAGCCAATAATGACTATAAACCATTTTATGGTAGCATTAACTCCTATTTCCTATTGGCTAAATTACCGTGATATTATTACTACATGCAACGGTCTAGTAATTTTCGTTGTCTTACAGTAGGAAAGCGCCTTGCTGTCACACATAGTATTAAACAGTTGTATAACGAATATGTGAATTCTTATAAGGAATAGAAGCCTTTTTTCTCAGCATGCTACGAACACAAAAGTTTTTGAAGTGAAAACTTCTTTAGGCGCGTTTAGCACTTTTTGTGGGCACTGAATTAAACTGAGCCGTCAGGCGTCAGGTTCGGCTGTGTTACGCTCGAATTCGACTCCGCTGCCGCATCAGTCGACGTGGAAACAGTGTGCGACACTTGTTGCGTCTCAGGTATGTTCTGGCATTTTTTAAATTATATATTTACGTACTGTGAAGTAAGGTAATTAGTTTTACCGTAATTGCTTATTCCGTGGACCTAATTTATTATGACTTCTGACGTCTGTTGAAGATGTGAAAATTCAAGGGTTGTTCAATTTTAGGAAATATCTTTTTTCGTATGCAGTAAAATTATCCCGTATTCCAAGTTTATGTTATTTTTGAAGTGAAAACTTCTTTAGGCGCGTTTAGCACTTTTTTGTGGGCACTGAATTAACCTTGTTGAAGTTTTCACTTCTGTCGTGTGGTCTTAAGCACACACAATTTTTGAAGTGAAAACTTCTTTAGGCGCGTTTAGCACTTTTTGTGGGCACTGAATTAAACTGAGCCGTCAGGCGTCAGGTTCGGCTGTGTTACGCTCGAATTCGACTCCGCTGCCGCATCAGTCGACGTGGAAACAGTGTGCGACACTTGTTGCGTCTCAGGTATGTTCTGGCATTTTTTAAATTATATATTTACGTACTGTGAAGTAAGGTAATTAGTTTTACCGTAATGGCTTATTCCGTGGACCTAATTTATTATGACTTCTGACGTCTGTTGAAGATGTAAAAATTCAAGGGTTGTTCAATTTTAGGAAATATCTTTTTTCGTATGCAGTAAAATTATCCCGTATACCAAGTTTATGTTATTTTTGAAGTGAAAACTTCTTTAGGCGCGTTTAGCACTTTTTTGTGGGCACTGAATTAACCTTGTTGAAGTTTTCACTTCTGTCGTGTGGTCTTAAGCACACACAATTTTTTTTATTCTATAGCCTCATTTGAATCATTGAAAAATGTCAATTACGAAAGTGGAGACAGAGACAACGAAAAAAGATAAAAAAGTAAAAAAAAAACATAATTAATTTGTAATGAAAATAATATTATTAATCGCTTTTATAGGAAACAACGTTTAAATATCGATAAATAGCATATTCCGGCATCGAACCTTTCCTTTTTTTTTAATAAACCTCCATCGGTGCATGCCTTATCCGCCAACACAGCGTGGGCAGCCTATGAAATATTCGCTGTCAAGACCCAATGTACACTTCCTCTAGCTTATGAATTTTACAATGGTCTCGTCGCATCTATGAATGGGAATTACTATCTAAAGTCTATCAAGGTCGAGCGATAGTAACAATGCCACAGGCCGCATATTTATTATAGTAGACCGATGTGCATTATGTTATTAAATATAAGGTAGGATTGCCAATTCCAAATTTTCAAAATCGGAATTAGAAGATGAAATTACCGGGACATTTTAGTTTAAAAAACAGAACGCAGTATAGAAGCAATATACAGTGACACGCAATGCAAGCAGGAACAATGAAATTAAGATGTATTTCAATTGAACTACCTATAATCTAAATCGACAACCAGTTAAAACCACATAACTCACAACCGCTAAAAAAGAGTAACAACTCAAAAAACATATTATATAGGGTGTGTGCACGGATAGAGTTTGGAAGAAGAAAAACTTTTTTATTAGTAGGTATAGAAGAAAAAGTCCTTCCTTATAAAAGCGGCTGCTTGTGCTGAAACTACAATTCGGAATATCAGATTTGCGATTACTATACAGGGTTCCTTAAAAACAACATTTTTACTTTTTTGAATTTTTTCTTCAGTTCTAATTTTCAATTCCTTGATTTATTAATTGAATTTTGCTTGTGTTGAAACTACAATTTTAAATATCACATTTGCGATAACTTTACAGGGTTCGCCAGAAACAACATTTTCAGTTTTTTGGATTTCGTTAAAATAAATTTATGTGAAAACAAACAACTATTGTTGTTTTCTTATTTCGAATATGATTTTATATCTGACCGAGTAACGATTTGGTTGTAAGAAACCCATTTTTTATTTGCCCACTTTTAAAGTACATATTTTTATTAGTACATGTCATATTTCTTCAATACATTCAATCATAAATTATAAAACTTTTATTCAAACGTGATATCACCGAGTTGGCGCATAGTTCAACTATACATCTGAATTCCCAAAAACAGTTCCTAACTTGCCGTATTGGGATATTTGGAATAACTACTCTTATTTTTCTTTCAAGAGACCTAGGTTATTATTGAAATTGGTTTTATACACATGTGGCTTCAGATATCCCCATAAATGAAAGTCGATAATTGTGAGATCGGGACTCCTACGTGCCAACTGATTTGGATCATAGGTACCTTCAAATCCATTTGTTCCCCAAGTGATGATTTAGCCAATTATCAAAAGCAATTGAAAATTAGAATTGAAAAAAATGGAAAAACAAAAACTATTGTTTCTGACGAACCCTGTATAGTAATCGCAAATCTAATAGTTGAAATTGTAGTTTCTACACTAGCAAAATTAATTTAATAAATCATGGAATTGAAAAAAAAAAATATCCAAAAAAATAAAAATGTTGTTTGTGACGGATCCTGTATTGTAATCGCAAATCTGATATTCGAACTTGTAGTTTCAGCACAAGCAGACGTTTTATAAAGAATGAGTTTTACTTCTATACCTACTAATAAAAAAGTGTTTCCTCTTCCAAACTATATCCGTGGGCACACTGTAGTTTTGAGAAAAAGCCAATTAAAGAAACAACTGCCCAGCGCTTTCACCCTATTAATAGGCCATTATCAGGGCTAAGGTCTCGTCAAATTATGTCCAGGAGACGAGAAACAAATCAAAATAATTGAAAATTTCTAAACAAATTTTCTCAAGAACTGGTTTCTAATTTAATTCTGACATAATATTTTGCTAAGCAAAATCATTTTTCTTAAAAAATCACAAATCCAGTTGAAGGAAATAAAAAAGTAATTATTATTATTATTATTAGGCCTATGGTTTCCGACAATAAGGAGTCGCCAGAATGCGTGGGAAAGGACGAAATTATTTTCAGGAATTACACTATAAATCCGCGGGGAGATAATGATACTAGATTTAGATTACATTTGCGAACAAGGCACTTTTTGACGTAGCTAGGTGAGATAAACAACAAGAGCGTAATAAAATATATTATAATATATTTTTTAAACCGATTTATAAGGATTTTTAAAATTACCTGGCAACGCATCAGAATTTTTGAAATTTCTTTGCAAATTAAAACAAATCCATCCGTAAGTGACCCTTCAACTCTAAGGGGAACTCCAGACACTAAAACTGTGATGTGATTTATTGTAATATTTTCGGGGTCTAAATGGCACAAATATTGATTTATCCGGCTCCGACACGAGCCGATAAAATTTTTAACCCTGCGACACATAATTATCTGTTATCCAGGATCGAGATCCAAAAATCACGAACGGCTTGCATGGACATGAAGAACCTTTTGAATAGCTTTAAAAAAATTATCACACTATTACACACGGATTAAATGATATATACATATACAGTGTGACCAGTAAAGTCCGCATCATATGGGATTTTTTTTTATTAATAACTATATTCGAAATTTGACTTTGGCATCAAGTTCTGCTTCGATCGAGATGAAAATTAAGCAAAAAAATAGTAGTCACGTGATTCGCATTATCTGTCAAATTTTAATCTTTTCCAGAAAATAATTCAAAAGTGGGGTTATTTCTGAAAATATCGAAAAAAAGTTATTAGAAAAAGTATTTTTAAATGCAGTTTCTAGCCCACATGAAACTTTTTAGCTGTATAAGATAATTTTAATTTTTTACCCATATTTTGTAAATTGCACCACTTTTGCAAAATAAGACTCAACGCAACCTACATAAAACTTCTTAGTTTTGACAATGCTTTATTTCAGATACATCTTCTTTAAAGTAGCGCCATATTAAATGTGTGTTTTTCTACAAAATCAAAATTGGGCTATTAAAATTTGGCCGCATGTGATGCAAAGTTTATTTGTTTTTGACCCTGTATAAGGTAACTTCATAAAATAAGTATTTTTGAAACCGTAGTTTGTGTCTGAAAGTAATACGCCTTACTATTAAGACAAAAAAAGAACACAGTGTCATCAGTAAAGTGTTCATTAAGTGGAAAATAAATTTTAGTGGCGCTAATCTAAAGAGAATGTATCTGAAATAAAGCATTGTCAAAACCAAGAAGTTTTATGCAGGTTGCGTTGAGTCTAATTTTGCAAAAGTGGTGCAATTTACAAAATATGGTAAAAATCAAAATTATCTTATGCAGCTAGAAACTGCATTAAAAAAAACTTTTTCTAATACATTTTTTCGATACTTTCAGAAATAACCCCACTTTTGAATTATTTTTTGGAAAAAATTTAAATTTGACAGATAATGCGAATCACGTGACTACTATTTTTTTGCTTAATTTTCATCTCGATCGAAGCAGAACTTGGCGCCAAAGTCAAATTTCGAATAAAGCTATTAATAAAAAAAAATCCCATATGATGCGGACTTTACTAGTCACACTGTATGAATATGAACCCATACCATCACACATTTCCCTTTTAGATACGGCACTGCAGAAAAAGACTATACACATAACATTATATAGGGCCGATGTCAACGGCTTGAAAAGCTGATAAGTATGTAAACAGAGGCACGTGCTAGGCTCATCTTTCTTCAGGTTCAACGATTTTTAGGAATGTCCTTTTGTGACTTTGGCGTTTTTCTTGGTACATATAGGAAAAACGGGTTGTCAGTTTGGCTTTGAATTATTTAGAACCTTTTTAATTATTGTGGTCAGAGGCAGTCCTATTTTGTGTTCCGAGCCAGACGTTTTAAGGGGGCTTCAAAAGGTTGACCAATATTTTATATATTGTAAAGTAAAGTAAAGTAATCTTAATTCGTCATTCAAGCTCATTTACAATATACCTACATATAAATTAGCAGACTTGTCAATATGTACTGATTGATTTGCTCTTTCAATAGCAGTCATGATGTGGCCGTCAGAAATTAAGAAGAGTGAAAAAGAGCAAAAAGCACTTTCAAAAATTTTAGCAATGTGATTTTGAACACAGATGTAACGAAAATTAGCTGGATCCATTTATAAAAATTGACATTGTTTTAATAATTTTAACATAAAATATTGATCTTGTTTGTGAAAAACATACGTTTCTTCACAAATGTTACTACAGCAATGGCCTGCCCATATTGCCTGGATCTTTGGGAATACAACATTTTAGTATATGACGTACATTTTCTTAACGCGTTATAAACAACACATAGAGATATGACAGGCTTGGCTTCTTTTAAGTAACGCGACAACACATTCGGATATGATACACATTTTGAAAAGTTTTCTGAATAAATTATCAATCAAAAATCAATTATTGTAATAATCAAGACCGAAAGTACCAGTCCTTTGCCAAAAGTTCGGAGAAATGAGCAACAATAAAACTCAACTTGGGGAGAAAATAAAGTGAATACTTATGTAGGGGAATCTATTATGTGTCATTGGTCTTATTTTCTGGCTTAAAACAGAGTATGTCAAAAAGTGTACATCAAGTTAAAGCAAAATACGTTATTTTTCCTGGAATGTACCAGTATAGAGGCATCTTTTGGCAAAACATTAAAATATCAAAGTAGACTGTAAAGATAAGAAAAACTTTTTTTTTAAAAGTGTCATTGGGAGCATGATGGGATGTTATATTTGTCGCGTACCCTATTTTGCCCCAACTAATATTTTTTTAATTTGAAGAAATAGTCCATACTCAAAGTGGAGATGAAAGTATGAAAAGGAAAGAAAAACACGAAGTCTTCCTCCACAAATGTTTTTCTTTCCTTTTCATAATATTTTTTTCTTAAAAATCATACTAAAAAATTAAAGCATTATGAATTTAAATACAAGGTATTTTTATTTTCAGAAATGGTTCGCAAATATAAAAAAAACCGCGAGAGGAGAGTGATCCAAAGAAAATATTAAACCACGGAATGTTTATATTGCGTGACATACTCGGAGTCCGCGCAAGGATGGACTGCCTGTCAAATATGTCAAGAATAGTCCTACAATTTTTATGCCAGCATAGACGAAGGTGATCCCTTAGATATCACCCACACATGTCATTGTGATTTTCGTAAACAAACCCCATCATCCCCGTACCCGGGGCAAGATGGGATAATTGTTTGTTTTTAAATAAGTATAGTTTTTAGTATTTTGGGGTAAGTTAAGCCAAACATTTTTATGCTAAAAGAGCTATGGATGGAATCCAAAGAATTTCTAGAATAAACTTTATTTTTTGATGGATTGGTTTTATTTTTATTGATATAAATGCGTAGCGTCACCGTCTTGCCCGTACAGGTAGCAAACAAAATATCCGAAATTAAGAAATAGTGCCATCTATGTTCCAACAATAAAAATAAAAAATATGCCGCTGTTGGTCGAGTTAGAAAGAGACAAACAGCCTTCAGCTGATTATAATTTTAGTAAACTTAGTTTGCTAGCCTAATAAGGTAGCTTTTAAACTGATTTTCTATTATTAAAGGTCTATGATGCAACAATAAGGCATTAGGGTTTAACATATTTACTATTAAATTGTCATCCCCTCTTCTGAACCTTTAAATTAACAAATTCGGGTTAGGTTAGAGAAATATTGTGAACGTTTGTCTCCTATCCTAATCTCTTAACCAAAAATGTTGTACAAAAATCTTGCCCAACATGGCAACCATGTAAAGTGCAGGCCGATCACCGTGGGAAAGGTCTCACAGTGTACATGTACAACAAGGCCTGAAGATTTGTGTATAGCAGTCGCAGTCGGTCTGTTTAATTATTGTAAATTTTATCGAGTAGCGCTTGGGTTATCTGTGGGTCTTTATCAAAATATAAAAAAAATCGGTTTTCTATTCACTCAATTTCTGAATGAAATCGTTACCTATGTGGTCGATTCGGAGATATGTTTATTTAGGTTGGCCAGTAACAGTCCGAAATACGAGGGGCAGTTGGAAATTTTTTCTTGCAATGGAATAAAATACCAGATAATTTTAGCAACGACTAAGGTCCGGTATTTTCACGCTCTGTTAAATCCGGAAATATGTAACAGTCGATTATTAATTAACAACGCTAAAACAGCAGAATAAGGAAAATGGGTATTTTGACTGCTTTTTAACAGACAGTTAGGTAACATTAGATTTAATCGGAAGTACATATGACAACGTTGCACAATACGACCTACGCCTACTCCGTGTCGAATAGTAGTCACAGTATCGGACCAGTATTTCCTCTGTGTAGGTATAATCAGCTGTCTTCTAACCGAAACCAACCTAACTTCAAATTTTTATTTGTTGTTTTTAAATTGGTTGGTTCTTGTTTTTGATAAAAGAGGATGAAACCAACTATGGGCCGTGTTTTTTTTGATTGATGTAAGTATAGAAAAATCAATTTGCTATCCCAATAACAAATATTTATACTCAATTTAATATGACTGCTGCTTTAATATTATTATAGTTTTACTTTTTAGAAACACGAGTGGCCCACAGCCAAAAACATGCTCTCCCAATTTAACAAATGAGGAAATGCGACTTCTTATTAAACTCGCTGGCCAATTTAAGTCCACGGATAATACCACTGTAGGGGACAAAAACAAAGCATGGGAAAAGATTGCAGAATATTTTAATGCTTCTTCGGGTAAATAAATAGCTTATAACATACTGATTAAAAAAAGAAGCATAATAAAAAATAACTGTTCATAACTACCTAATTGTTTTAGGAATTTGTTACAGAAAGAAACACTGAAAATTTAAAAAACCAATATGAAGCAATGAAAAAATTATAAAGAAAAAATTTCAAGAACTGTTTCCTTTGATCGATGAAAAATTCTGCATTATTCTAAAAATTAAAGTTGTCAATGCGTTCTCTTACGTTGTACTCTCTATGATTTGGCATTTCTTCTATTATGTTAACTAAATGAATTACATCAATATTAAAGTATTCATCAAAATCCATCCTACAACATTTTATTTTATAGGTACCTATAGGTATATTTTTAAATTTTATGTTTATTGCCTTAAAACTCACATGATGTACTACCTACCAAAACACAAGAATTTAAAACTTTGGATGTATAATCTCGAAAATTTTCCAATTACATTCAACAAATAAATATTTCTACTTTTTATTTTATAGGTTAGAAAACATACTTATTCTCCTGTTAACTACATATCCGCCCGATTTATTACCGGTTAGTTAACAAAGAATTAACAAACATTTAACAGACGGTTAAATGTAATGAGGAGTGAAAATACCATAAATTTCGTTTAACAAAGGAATAAAATTTAACCGACTTTTAACCAATGATGAAGATACCGGGCCTAAGAGCCCGTTCAATATCGTCTTTTAACTGGTTAACGTCAGAGGCGCATCTATAGGGGCGGCAGCCCCTCCCCCCCCATGTCTTAATAATAATAAATAAAAATATTGATGGAAAATGGAAGCAGTGTTTTCAGAAATAATTAGAAAAATTTTGAAACAGCTCAATTTTTCAAATTAATCGGTTATTGAAGCCTAAGAAAATGTAACACACAGTTCTCAAGGTCAATCATCTATAAAAGACCTATAAATGGCTAGAATGCAGGGGTAGCTTCCGGAACCTTAAAATTATTAAAAAAAAAATATATTATCTAATTTTGGAAGGGCTGTTCAGGGAGGCATTGACGAATAGTATCCCGGTGTTTTTTTTTTAAATAAATGCACAGAAACTTAAAAAAAAAGCATTTTTTGAAACCACTAAAATTGCCACAATTTACCTTAAAATCCTTGAACACGTCGATTTTCAGAACTGAAGTAAAAACAACAATTTTTACTGGTAACACGATATTTTCTAGCCTATCTAGACGTCATATCTTCTAAGAATTCAAGATAATATGAGTTCGTTTTAACAGGAAAGGTTCCATAATTGCACAATATACGAAAGTAAGCAAAACTATGACCATCTGACTAACATCTGCCTTGCTCTACCAGCTCCAGCATATGTCTGTCTTTCTTCTTCGTATGCCAAAAGCATAAAAATAACTACTCTGATTAACACAGCACTGCGGTGCGCATGCGAATCGTTATTAGTTAGGCAAATCGAATTGACGATAGAAAATGGCGTCGTTGATCCCACCTTAATGTAAAAAATACTTTAAAGGGGTGCCATAAATGACAGGTGGCTAAGCTAAGCCACGATGCGGCCTTAGAGAAATTTAACTTTATCTCGAGAAGCCGGTATTTCCAATATCGGCATCAAAGTTCCCAAACGAAAACCCCTTATAAAATCATAGTTAATTAGTAAATTTTAATGGCACCTTAAAAGATATAGCTGCATAATTCATTCTAACGAGGTAACTAAGTATCGACCCATTAAAACATTTCAATTATAAAAGGACGTAATTAATTTTTTACAAGTGTTTAAAGGTTACGAGATAAATACGTTAAAGGACGTTTCCGTTACTCATGCAAAAAGAATTCACTGTCATTTCCATTTCAACGTATTTTGCGTTTTGTTGTGCATCGGTTTTATGAATGGCTGGCTCGCGATGAAAAAAGGCGGAAAATAGTCATCGACTTTTTTATGTTTTTGTAGCGATGTTTCAGACGTTTATTTTCTTTCGGAAAATGAAAGGGGTGGTTTTGAAGGGTTTGTTCGGTTATAAAACATTGTTTTATACTACGGTGACGGCAGTTCCTTTTCCCCAGGGGCGAACTGGCCCTAATGTAATGTCAACATTAAAAAGCGATATCTCAAAAACGTTAAAAGTTTTTTCACTAACAACGATAAGAAATATTTTCGTGTGGCTCTCCAAATAGGCATCAATGCCTCGTTTCATTCGACGCCCGTCTGCAAAATAACGTTCTCTCGGGTTCCAATTTCTAAACAAAAATTCACAGATCTTGCATCTTACGCAAGTATGGTAGGCGTATTGAAAATACCTACCACATACAGTGGCGAGAAGGAAACCATTATGTCACAGCACAGATTACTCCTATCTGTGAGTATGTAACGTGCCGCTATCACGCGTTATTATGACGTCATGGATGCTCCGATTTAGTTTGAAATAATAATTAAATTATTATACTTAGGAATGTGTAAATTATACTTAGAAATGAGTTAATTTGACTGTTTTGTTAAAATAAAAAAATATAGGATAATCTGTATATTAGTACATATTATTATTGAAGAGAGCTCAAAATCACCTTTTCAAAAATAGCGACAAAATTATTTCTTTAGCTGTACACAGCCATTTACCTGCTGGTCCTCTTGTTCATGAAATGTCTAAATCTTAAGTCGGCTATGAAATTTTGGATTGGTATATCCATTCTCCCCCGACTTTCTGTGTAATACGCCAAGACCGCCGCGCTATTTCGCTTTGTTTCAGCGACATTCACTGTTTATTTTTTTCCAATTTTATCGAAATTGAAACAATCAAAAATGCGGTTAGCATGATATCGACTAATATGGACACCTGAAAATTTTAAAAATTACGAAAACGTTATCTGATATCAATGAAATTTAGACGAATAAAATCTATTTGCACTGTCGTAGATTACATTTTGAATGATACACGTTCGATATATACTTTGTTAATGAAACTTCGAACTAGTATAGTATCATTAATAACTATCTACAAACTGTTCTCAGACTTCTACTATTCTCTCTCCCGGCCATATTATCTTAATATCAAGAAATATAATAATAAATGCCGAAACCCAAAACAAAACAATATTAATACTCAGCAGATGATGTCATCGATCCTGTGCTGCTCGGATGTTTGTTTAGACTTCACCGCCGTGTTATTTATGTGCATGTCGCCTTCATTTTTCATAAAATATACCCGTATATACGCACCCAGTAGTATTTTCAATACTAAAAAAATTCAGACGAAGCTATTTTTCCTAAAAACTTTAGCAAGTTTGCAAGTCCTGTTAAACGCGCGATATTAAATGAGATAACCCGTTCCTCCCGGACCGTAACCTTTTTCCGCAATCCCAAGAATAACCTGCCGCTGACATTTTTTCCACAATAACAGGAAACTGATGTTGACATTCCGTATCAAATACACCGTCGTCGTGCGCGTTATCTTTATCGTAACGGCCTGTCATCGATACATTGACGATATTTTTCTTATTTACAAATGTAGTATTTTTATTTGTTTACGATTAAGATTAATTAAACATACTTAATTCCATATTTTTACAATAAACATTATCATTGATTTATCCAGTTGTAACTGGACCGATTTTTCCCATTTTTACAAATTTTTGGTTACGGACGAGCGTGTCGTGTGTCCTACATTATCGGCTGAAAAGGCGCTAAGAATTCGGTAAACAAATAAGTATGTTAGCTGCATAACGAATGATAAAAAAAAGTATTTCGACTAGAACAAAATAAACACGAGCAGGGTCGTATTTGTTGAATTTAAAGAAAAGTGGGAGCAATTTTAAAACTGTGAACGTAATTAACATAGTCAAAATACAAAGCTATGATAAAGAACGCCAAATAATTTTTTGTAATGAAACATTGTATATTTTTACATTTTTACATTGCCATATACTTATCTTCAACCGTCTACGAAATATTAACACTTTAATGCTGGTATGTACCATTGATATTTTTTTCAACTTAGCAACGTTCTTAACTCAAGTATCTTTAACACTTTGATTGCCACGTGTATACCTTAGTATACACACGGCGTGTGTTTAAATTGCCACGTGTATATTTTAATATACACGGTCGAACTCGTCTATTGAGCCTTGTGTTTCCTTGAGTGGCACACTTTACATGCATTTCTTATGGTATATCAATTGCTGTGGCCTGCAGCAATGCAAAAATTATCTTGGCGCAGTATTTTATTAAAGATTTATTTTTTATTTTCAATTTCTTAAAATACCTAAATTTATCAAAATAATAAAATAAAAGAGGGTATTTTATTACTTGTAATTTGTGTAAACAAAATCAAAATAAGATAGAAACTAACAAAGTTAATAAAACGCAAAATTAAAAAACATACTAATCAATGAATGTCTAACTTTTCTTAACAAATTTATCACTTGCTCATCTAAAAAAAGTCTGTAATATTCAAGCTCATCCCCGTTTCTCAAATCGATGACTTCTTGTGTTATACCGACGTCTTCTTGAAAATTAAGTTGTCTACAATTTTCGACGACTATTCCCCAGTCATTGATATAATTATGCTCTTCAGGAATCGATTCTCCAGAATCAGAGTCCGGTGCCGATTGAAGAAATTCACCTGAATAAAAAAAGAATAAACTTACTTACTGTTACGCAAGCACTTCCTAAGATTTTTACAAATACCTTTAGCTGCTTTCTTTACTCGCTTGGCAGGCATGCCATGCCGGTGCTACTATCGCTGGACGTTTCTGTTTCGTAGGCGGGATCTCCATCCCAATCATTTTGGTATGGATCATCATCACTCAATCTGGTTCATCCCATAAAGCTTGTAATATAGCTTGTTCTTGCTCAAAAGAAGACATTTTGTAACAACAAACACATTAACGTAATATATACGCACTGTACTCTACCACCGTCTAAGTAAAACTGACAAAGAGCAATCAATGCAATATCTAAACAGAAATATGCAAGATTCGACTTCTAAAAAGTATGTATATTTTCGTATACACGTAGCACCAAAACCATTTTCCCATTTCAGCGCCACGTGTATCTTTTTTGTACACTAGCCAAATGGGCTTAAAAAAATCAAAATAAAAAAAATACAAAAATAGTGATGATCAACAACTATATCAGAATACTTATTTAAAAAAAAAATCGGGTGGCGTATGTGATCACTTTACGAATAGGGCGTGGCAGTCAAAGTGTTAAGAGCACAGTTCTCAAGGTCAATCATCTAAAAAGGTTTGAATGCAGGGGTAACTTCCTGAACTTTGCAATTATTAAAAAAAATAATTAGTATCTCATTTTGGAAGGGCTGTTCAGGGAGAAATTGACGAATATTATGCCGGTGTTTTTTCTTAAATAAATGCACAAAAACCTAAAAAAAAGCAGTTTTTTGAAACCACTAATATTGCCACAATTTACCTTAAAATTCTTTAAAGTAAACACGTCGATTTTCAGAACTGAAGTAAAAACAACAATTTTTACTGGTAACACGATATTTTCTAGGCTATCTAGATGTCATCTATCCTAAAAATTCAAGAGAATATGTGTTTGTTTTAACAGGAAAGGTTCCGTAATTGCACAAAATACGAAAGTAAACAAAACTATGACCGACTGACCAACATCTGCCTTGCTCTTCCAGCTCCAGAATATGTATGTCTTTCTTCTTCGTATGCCAAAAGCATAAAAATAACTACTCTGATCAACACAGCACAGCAGTGCGCATGCGAATCGAAAATGGCGTCGTTAATCCCACCTTAATGCAGTTCCAGAGTATCCTTTTAATGAAATTATTACATAATACCTAGGTACATTCCTTTTTTTAAGACAAAAATGCACACCCAATCTACAAACTGTTTCTTGTTGCATGATGATGGTGCACTTCCAACAGAATCTCTGAATCTCTTCACCATCGCATCTCGACGGTGGCCGCATTCCTCTTCGTCGGCGCGGTGGGGCGTGCGGGCGGATTGTTTGTGTCCATCGAGGGCCTCGGGAGCATTCCTCAATGGTCGAGGAATGTCCGGCGACCCCATGATCATCGCGGTTGCCAAATCTGAAGAGATGTATTAACCAAGAGGTTTTTTCTAGCTCGCAATATAAATAGCTGTTGCTGTTGATTTATATTACTATCTTGGATCGCATTTTTGTCGATTTGGATGGGCCTAGAAACGGATATTCATTTCATCAATCAGGCACTTCAATCACCTGAGTTGCAGTTTATAGCTAGAAGAAGCTTTGACAATTGATATTTGCTTTTGCAAACGCCATTAGAGGTAAAGCTAGTGGCAACAATGGTTTCGGTTGCATTGCACTAGCAAGGACACCGTGCAGGTTCAAGGCGAAAATTCTTCGGTGTTTTAATGCTGCACTTGAAAGAAAGAACCAAACATAGATTATCTTTATGCTCTATCACATTCCATTTGCAAAAGAGAAATCTTGACACGCACTTATTTTTCTTTGAATGTGACCACGCCAAGTCGAATTCACGTGTTAGGTGGGTATGCTCTGCTAAGGTTTTTGTGTTGATCCGTCCTTTTTTTGAACTTTGTTTTACCAAATACAGGGTATCGATTGTTCAGACTATTTTTTTTTGTGGTAAATTAATGTTATTAGATCAAGTATTCGATTCACTGTTGTCAATATCTACTAAAATGATGTCATAATGTTGTATGTAGGAGTATCAGCACAAGATGGACGGTTTTGCTCATTAATTTATACAGGGTGTCCGGAAATGATTTAGGGGATGGTTCTAGACCGAAAATAAATGCTATCTCTTCCTAGGTATAACATTTTTTCAAAAATTGATTATTAACGTGCAGTTTTTTTTGTAATACCTTTTGCCACGCTCATAATATTTTGACGAATTCTAGTATATGGAATTTTTTCGGCATGAGAAATACAAATTTGCCCACCGTTTTTTCACATTTTGTAGAGGGCGCCACATAGGAGTCTATACTTTAATTTGAATGGTTCCAACCTCGGTTCCAACTTTTTTGTCCTACACTGTATGCGCATTTTGACTGAATATTTTTATTCTCCTAACCTTTTGACATAAAAAAGGTGTATGTACTACTTTTCTTTCGATCTATCTAACCGTTTTCGAGAAAAACGCTAAAATAACATTGCTTGCATGTGATGAATATACGAAATCATTTTAATTTATTCCATGGAGTTCGTCGGAATTTTTAAGAAGAATAAATTTATGCATTGAAGAGGAAGGACGTCACTTTGAACCTTTGATTTGAATTTTTAATTTTTTTTCAAGTAACTTATGCATTTTAAAATTGCAAATAAAATTTAACTTTAACACCCTGTAACTCAGTTAATAATAAATTTTCGAAAAAATGTTAGGAAGAGATAGCATTTATTTTCGGTCTAGAATTATTCCCTAAATTTTTTACTGATCATTTCCGGACACCCTGTATATACTGCCTATTTCGAAAACAGTTATTTCTACCTACATAAGCAGAGCATATATTGTGGTCTTTTAGATACTTCCTTGATTTAAATAAATTTTTGATATAATTATTACCATTTAACTTATACCTAATTATTATTGTCTTCGCTAAGATACCTACTTGTCGCATTCCTCGAGAGCAGCACCTTCTTAAATAAGGCCATTTTATGACGTTGTTGATCTCAATAAGACAAAACCAAAACAACCGGCCAGATCCGGTCGAGAATATGCATCTTTCGCCGCCTACAGTCTCGCCATTCCGAAAAGAACCTCGTCTGATTTTTATTTAAAATCGGCTATTTGATTTTTCGACAAGTAAATGATCATTCGATGAAGATAACATATCTTTACGTCTAACCATGGTCATGTCACGTCCACATGGACGTCGAATGGGTCATTTTCCATACATCACTTTAATTGAAATTTCATCATTCAAGGTACACTTTTTGGCAAAATGCCTGTATCTGATGCATTATCCTTCGGCGGGGTCTCCGGCCCCCGGATGAAATGGATGCAATGGAGACCTCGTCGAGAAGGTGGCCCACAACGAGTTATAGGAGAAAGAGAAGCTTTGCAAAAAAATATTTAAAGTGATTTAGGGGGAGAAGAACGAATGTTTTTAATTCCACCCCTTCCTAATTTAAAAAAAAATTAGGCCCTTCATTTCTAATTATTTCCTATGCGAGAGTATACATAGCCCGTCATTAATTACCTTAGGTAAAAGAGGCTTTAACTGACATGCTTAAATCTTTAACGAGCTGCCAAAAACACGAGCTCACAATCGACGAAAGAGGTAGTCGCCTAGTCAGGCGAATTTATCACCCATATGGCCTTTTAATCAAGACTAATTTGATTTCTTCAAAGAGTTCTTGTAAAACGTCACATTTTTTATTATAAAAAGATACTTCGTAAGCTGTCACGCAGAGGGGTGGAATAGAGATTGAGAGTCATGCACAATAGGGAACTTTCCAATTTTTTTTTTTCAATAATATGATTTAGTTAGGCCTAAAAAAATATTCCCCAATTATTACTTCTTAAAAATCTTTATTATGTATATGGGATATCCCAAATTTCAATCAATTACCTTTAAAACTGACGGAGATACGGGGGGTGTACCATGATCCTGTTACACCCGGTATACTTATGATTTATAGAATTTCTCCCCATTTAAAATTTTTGTCAAGTTCCCTATTGTCATTATCAATACCTTAAGGTGGGATTAACGACGCAATTTTTTATCTAGATAGACTAGAAAATATCGTGCTACCAGTAAAAATTGTTGTTTTTACATAAGCTCTGAAAATCGACGTATTTACTTTCAAGGATTTTAAGGTAATTTGTGGCAATTTTAGTGGTTTCAAAAAACTGCTCATTTTAAAGTTTCTGTGCATTTATTTAAAAGAAAAACACCGGTATACTATTCGTCAATGCCTCCCTGAACAGTCCTTCAAAAATTAGATAATAATTATTTGTTTTCAATAATTGCAAGGTTCCGGAAGTTACCTCTGCTTTCAAGCCATTTATAGGTTTTTTACATGATTGACTTTAAGAACTGTGGCCCTTAAAAAGTGGTGTATATATTTCGAGTGATGAAAGCGATTTGTGGGCCTCAGGACCCAGTGGATTCCGGTATCCAATTCCCATTTTTTACATGTCACTATACATATTTGCAGAAAATAGATGCATGGTGACTATATATTTCATTCGATGATTCATTTTGTTAATATTCACCTATTTCCTGATATGCTCAAACAATTTCTCAAGGTTTTTACATACCTACAAATCTCTTCCGGCAACAAAAAGGTAATGCGTAGTTAACGTCCTATCTAGCACAATATAACAAAAACAAATAATCCCAGATCCATTTTAAATATTATTATCTGGAAAGGCATTTCTTCAATGAATTCGTTGACCTGAAAAATTATCAGGTAGAAGATCAAAACATTATCTACATAAAGCTTTAAATAAACAGCTTGTACTGATGTACTGTGCATGTATAAACAGATTGATAATCGTGTATCTTCTAAATACAAGAAATTGAGTAATAGCTTTATTTCTTTGGATTTTATTTCGTTTTTCTGTAATTATTCTTATACTTTTACCCATTGCTCGATTTTTTCTCGTACCCGTTTCAAGTTCTCTTATGATCAACCTAGCAGCAGAATTATTATCGATAATTTTTTTTTAAAGTCACGAATGGTTTCGTTGATAGAAAATTATCCCGAGTCGAAGACGAGGGAAATTTTCTATCAACAAAAACATGAGTGAAACCGAGAAAAAAATTATCGGGAATTAATTCTGCTGCGTGGGAGATTCGGTAAGAAAATTTCAAAAATTGGAGTTTCTCTTAATGTCCCTGAAATTTTAGTAATAAACCTTAGTTACTAACAAGTAAAATCAACTTCTATTGTAAAAATATAGTGCGTCATATTAAGGCGATACATCACCGAACAGAAATTTCGGTGTCCGGAGGAAATCTGCAGGCATATTTCTATCTAAACCCGTTCACCCGCTGACTAATATTTTTGCACCGGCATCATCGCTGTTTAATTTCACCGGGCATGAACAATTCGCAGAACTAGACCGCTCCAAGGGCCAAAATCTCGGCCAAAACAGTTTATTTTTGTATTTATTCAATTACGACTAATAGTCCAGGAAAATTATTAGTCCAGGAAAATATTATTTTAATTTGTATGCTCATGTATATAAAGATATATTTTCGACATTTTTACTGCCAGTGTTCTTATAATATGTACAGTATCTGTTAAATATTAAAGTTTATTTACAAACAACAACAAATACTTTGTTAATTACCTACCTACCAAATTTTAACTGTTAAGATGAACTAGTTAACTGAAAAAGTTGTGATTTTCTTAATAAATCCAATTTAAACAAATGTATCTATTAGTAATTTGCAACATGATTAAATTATTCCACACAAAATAAGTAATAAGAAAAAAAAATAAGAAAAAATTAAATAATTTCATCAAAATATATTAATCATCCCGAGGGGGATTCCTAATCTGTAGTCTTCTTGTATATCTAGGGTCGATAATTTCAGGTGGTAAGCATTTTAAATAAAACCTTATTAAATATGGCTCCATTTTGTCTGTCCAAAACACATAATTTCTTTCAATCTTAAAAAATTGTGTAAATTTAAACATTTTAAGTCAGTTTAAACGGTTTTCTGCACTATATTATAGCATACACAATTTACCTTTAGATACGTACAGCTTATCTCCTGCGCAAACAAAAGTTACGTTTTATGGGTGAAAAAATACGTCCGAGCGCATGACTCGCCGGTCAGCTGCCTTCCTTCTGGACACCTTCGTGCATGCGCACAAACCTCGTGTTATCGGCCTGTCCTACTTTATCGACAATAATCGGCATGCTCAAGATACTCTCCAGAACCGGCTCGGCCGCCATTTTTGTTGTTGTGTTTTAAGGTTTCTCTGTGGATTCGTTGTAGTTTTCTTAGCTGACGTGGATTGTGGGTGTTTAATATTTACGGATTTCTAGTTTTTGTGGAGTTTAGTGAATTGGGTTTGTGCTTTTAATGACTCCAATTGGAATATAAACAATGACAGTAAGAGCCGTTGAATTATTTTGTTATGCCGAAATAGGTGTAAAATATCGGGTATTTCATATTTTTAGTAAGTATGGAGTAGTGATGTATCTTGATATATAACTTTATTTTATTATGAGCAATTTAAACACATCTAACTAGGCCTAGGCTACACAAATAAGGTATGAAAATAATGAGAAACACACACCAAAACATATTATTATCCCGATGCATGCAAAGAAAAAAGTAAATACCTAGGTATGTTTATATTAATGTGAAAGTATTTTATGAGTCAAGTTCTCGGGCAAACCCTTTTTCAAATTCTTGAAGAAAACAAGTTTTTGCCAAATTGTAAAAATCAATACAAGTTATATACCAACTAATATTTGACTTGAGGTTACGTACGCGATAACACTGTAGATTCGTTATTTTGCTGGTTTTGTTTGTTTTTATATTCGATTTTGTAAGTTTTATAGTTTAATTAACTTGTTCTCTTCCTTTTTGAACCAACAACATTTTAAAACAAATTTTAAAAACAAAACCTTAAAAACAATTTTCTATACTTAAAATCATATGTTTGCTACTACTCAAAATGTCAGAAATCACTACCTTTTTTCCCAACTTGATCAAAAATTGAGAAGAAATTCCAATTTTTTTGGCAAAAATTTAAATTTTAAAGCCCGGACCTGTCTATTTTCCCATTTGTCAAACGATAATGTTGCGGTGCGCATGTCTAATCGTGTCTAGCTTTGCTTACATGCGCGAGGCCATAAATCTGGCACTTTCGTGATTATTGTTTGCTTATCTAAAGGTAAATATCTATGCTATATAGATACAACAGAACAATACATTACATTTTACAAATTAGGTATTTTTTAAATTACAGATATTGTATAAAAGTATGGCACAATATCATACCTTTTCTACAAGGAATCCTAATGTAGTCCACAACAGAAAATAGCAATATGAATTATTGGTTACTTGGAACAGTCCTTGTATTTGATAATAATAATTATGGTTTTTCTTTAATTGTAATATGCCATTATTTATTGTAGCAAAAGTTTTTTTTTTTTTTGTTGAATGGCCTCTTCTGGTGTTTACATTTTCGCTGTTGAAGGAGACTTTACTTCTATTATCCCTTCGTCTTGAATAAGTCCATCTGGACTAGCTGCCAAGAAGCAATGTTCTTTATGGACAAACAAACCACAAGGCTCGACTTTTAGATTTGTTCTTTAGTCTCAAATGCTTTTATAGCTATAGGTATAATATTTTTCTAATTTGCAAAATACATCTAAAAATGACTAGGTACTTATCCTAATAAACGCTACCGGGCTGGCATAAGCCGGGGACAAACTGTCCCACTAAGGTTTCTTACTTTATAAATAATTAACAAATTTTTAAATAGCCAAATGATGTCAAAATTAAGTAACTTAATGGCAAAGTTGCCTAGCAATCCCTATTAGTTGGCAATTTTGTTTTGCATGTATATCTTGATTAAAGTAAATAACATGAATAAAATTGTTATTTGTAAATAACTTAAGAAGGAATAAAGATATCAAATTATAGTTTGCACCAGAATTTAGCTATTGTCATTCTCTTTAAGCAAGGTCATATAAAAATATGAATTTCCAGGGTTGTAGTGTTGCAAGTTTACTTTTATGAAGAAAACTGTAAAAAAACAAATATTTGGAAATCAACGCCCTCTAGAAGACGCAGTATCAACATCAACTCCCCATCCCGACGGCATTCGGTGTTTTAAAAAGGGTAAAATTACCTTTAAAACAAGACTAAGTTGATTAAATTTGGATAGAGGGTATGGAAGATACATAAATTTTTTACAGGATTCCCCCGCCCTTATTATCGACGATATAAATTATTAGTCTACAAAACAAATAATCGCAAAAATTATCGATCTTTCTATTTCCGTTATTAAATGATAACCTCAATAGCGCTTATTCAGAGATAAATTGAATTTTTAGTTATATCATAGTAAATGCACCCCCTAGCAGCCATTTGGAACGTTGAAAATATTTTCCGTCAATTTTTCTTGGTCGATTTAGTCAATAAAAGTTTTTTTCAAAGACATATTTGTGGCTTCCATAATACCTATCCTACCTCGCCGAGCTTAGTGGGACATCCTGCATATTCCTTATTCTTAAAAAATTAGGGGTACTTAAATACTTTCAAAAAATGTCGAAATGTTTTCCTGTAAATGTAAAAGAACCGAAATAGTGGACACTTCCCTAAAATGATGAGCAGTTGCCCATGCCCTGCAATCCTGGAAATTGTAAAATTGCCCAAAGGCCGTGGCGTCGGATCGGCATCTTACCTTGTAACGGTGAATGGTTTTTGCTGGATTCTTTTCTCCCCTTGACTTTCTAACAATTAACATTTTTTGTCGAAGACTTTTCCTTTTGGATTGAAATTGTTCTTTTTGTTTCTTTTTTCCCATATTGATAGGAAAATAAAATATAAATAATAATTAATCCGTATGTATACCACCGATCGCAATAAGTAAATCACAAAAAATAGAACACACACATATAAGATTCATGAGAATACCTACTTACATATCCACGGATGAAAAAAGGTAATGTAATTTTATTACTAATAATAATTATTTAAGTAACCTAACAATATTAGGTACTTATTTACAATAATACATTATAAAGGTGTAATGAAATTTATGAGATAATCCCATAATTATTATTAATCTACCTAACCATCAACCTCAACAAAAATAAGAACCCCTAATAAAATGTGTACGGATAATTATTATTCTTTACATGGAAAATTATGCACCTGCTAATAATAAATTCATAGTTCCTACTATTTTCTTCGGTCGGGCACCTAATATTGACAAGGTCAATCGCGTTGCCAGCGTTTCGCCAAGATATGATTAGTGGGCTTGTCTCTAAAAAAGAACGCAGGGCGGAGGACATTTTCCGCAAAATCGTTTTTCCAGGATTTTGAACAAACTATTTACTTTTAATTTTTCATTTTTTTACCAACATGTCTAAATTAACACCCTCTAGGGCGCTATAGAGCCTGTTTTTTAAAATATATTCTATTTTAAAAAATATAAATTCAGAAAAAAAAATATATAGTTTTGGGCTCTATAGCGCCCTAGATAAAGTAATTTTATGCTACTTTTATATATAATAATTTTTTGATATTATGCATATTAACGAAGAAAATTTGGAAATAAAATAATGATAGGTATAGAATCCCCTTAAACTAAACTCATCGGAAATATGTTTTTTAAAGTTATATTTGAATTTAAAACTATAAAGACATTGGATTTCAGATAAAAGATTTGTTATTTAATGTTCTCACATTTTAGTGATAAAAATGAGTTACTAACTGCTCAATTTCTTTAGCAATCGAACTTGCTGATTCATTACCAAAGCGAATAATTTTTTACACAATATCATTACCAAAACGAATAATTTTTTACACAATATTATTGTAACAATAAATATCACGGGTACGACTAAAAAACTGATTGTTACTTGCTGGTTTGTCTCACCTGTCACTTCGAAATGACTTGACATTTGAATTAAAATTAAGTCGTAGTAGTACCTATACCTAAGAAAAATTATCACTTATTAATTTCATTAGGTTTATAGGCTACAGACTATTAGAAGGCTCCTTTTTGTTTACGTTGCTTATAGCAACGGGAGACTATCGATAGTCTATAGCCTATTAACCTAATAAAATTAATAAGTGATAATTTTTCTCAGGTATACTACTACGACTTAATTTTAATTCAAATGTCAAGTCATTTTGAAGTGACAGGTGAGACAAACCAGCAAGTAACAATCAGTTTTTTAGTCGTACCCGTGATATTTATTGTTATAATAATATTGTGTAAATAATTATTCGTTTTGGTACTGAATCAGCAAGTTCGATTGCTAAAGAAATTGAGCAGTTAGTAACTCATTTTTATTACTAAAATGTGAGAACATTAAATAACAAATCTGTTATCTGAAATCCAATGTCTTTATAGTTTTAAATTCAAATATAATTTTAAAAAACATATTTCCGATGAGTTTAGTTTAATATGACGCACTATATTTTTACAATAGAAGTTGATTTTACTTGTTGTTACATAACTAAGGTTTATTACTAAAATTTCAGGAACATTAAAAGAAACTCCAATTTATGAAATTTTCTTACCGAATCTCCCACGCAGCAGAATTAATTTCCGATAATTTTTTTCTCGGTTTCACTCATGTTTTTGTTGATAGAAAATTTTCCTCGTCTTCGACTCGGAATAATTTTCTATCAACAAGACCATTCGTGACCTTGAAAAAAATTATCGGTAATAATTCTGCTGCTAGGGAGATTATAGGTGATAGTCTCCCGTTGCTATAAGCAACGTAAACAAAAAGGAGCCTTTATTAATTTATGAAATTTTCGGGGGTGAGTGCACAAGTGCATCAAAATTACCGATAATTTTTGAATGAAATGTCTTTTTTTATAATTGCAAGAGTTTGTTTTCATATTTTCGCGAAAAAGCCCGACTCCGCAGGAGGAGGGCATTTTCGTAAAATATGAAAACAAACGATTGCAATTTGTAAAAAAAAACACATTGAATAAAAAAATTATCTGGTTATTTTTATGCACGAGTGTAATTTATTTGAATATTTCCCAAATTAATTAAGAACTTGAATCAAGTAAATTTAAATATTTTATTTAACAGAATGCAAAGAGATAGTTATTAACAATTCTTGACAAAATGAAAGGAAAACATTCGTTGACATTGACTTTTTTGTCTGCTGTCACTCAATAAGATGACGTTAATTGTCAGAATAATACATTTTTTGACGTTTGTTAACAATAAAATCCCGCTTTGACGTTGCGTCAACAATATAAACTTGCGATGCAATTTTCGAATTCTGGTAGTGCTGTTTTCGCTGTAATTTCTCTTATGGGAACTTTAACATATGAGGGAAATATTCTGGGGTAAGTGCACAAGTGCATCAAAATTACCGATAATTTTTGAATGAAATGTGTTTTTTTATAATTGCAAGAGTTTGTTTTCATATTTTCGCGAAAAAGCCCGACTCCGCAGGAGGAGGGCATTTTCGTAAAATATGAAAACAAACAATTGCAATTTGTAAAAAAAAACACATTGAATAAAAAAATTATCTGGTTATTTTTATACACGAGTGTAATTTATTTGAATATTTCCCAAATTAATTAAGAACTTGAATCAAGTAAATTTAAATATTTTATTTAACAGAATGCAAAGAGATAGTTATTAACAATTCTTGACAAAATGAAAGGAAAACATTCGTTGACATTGACTTTTTTGTCTGCTGTCACTCAATAAGATGACGTTAATTGTCAGAATAATACATTTTTTGACGTTTGTTAACAATAAAATCCCGCTTTGACGTTGCGTCAACAATATAAACTTGCGATGCAATTTTCGAATTCTGGTAGTGCTGTTTTCGCTGTAATTTCTCTTATGGGAACTTTAACATATGAGGGAAATATTCTGGGGTAAGTGCACAAGTGCATCAAAATTACCGATAATTTTTGAATGAAATGTGTTTTTTTATAATTGCAAGAGTTTGTTTTCATATTTTCGCGAAAAAGCCCGACTCCGCAGGAGGAGGGCATTTTCGTAAAATATGAAAACAAACAATTGCAATTTGTAAAAAAAAACACATTGAATAAAAAAATTATCTGGTTATTTGTTTACACGAGTGTAATTTATTTGAATATTTCCCAAATTAATTAAGAACTCGAATCAAGTAAATTTAAATATTTTATTTAACAGAATGCAAAGATATAGTTATCACCAATTCTTGACAAAATGAAAGGAAAACATTCGTTGACATTGACTTTTTTGTCTGCTGTCACTCAATAAGATGACGTTAATTGTCAGAATATTACATTTTTTGACGTTTGTTAACAATAAAATCCCGCTTTGACGTTTCGTCAACAATATAAACTTGCGATGCAATTTTCGATTTCTGGCAGTGCTGTTTTCGCCGTAATTTTGCGAAAATTGCATTTCTCTTATGGGAACTTTAACATATTCACTTTAATTGTGAGTAAATTATGTTTGTCAATACCATTACTGTTACAGTCAAAAAACTGATGAGGTAATCATTGTTAAAGACCTTTGTGCAATCCAATATAAGTGTTTTAAAATTTTACCTCCCTGAAAGTTACCGTTTTTGAGATATCGTTTTTTAATATTGCCCCCCCCCCCCTGGGGAAAGGAGCGGCCGTCAATGTATGTAAAATAATAAATAATATATTCCAATCCGTCCTCATGGTGACTCAGATTTAAAGGTCCTTTCACTACCTAATATCCGCTCTTTAGTAATCACTACGAATTACGATTATGTTTTTTGAAATGCGTATATTTAAATGCATTAAACTCGATAATGGATTAAACTACGAGAAATATTATGTAGATTATTTGCGCATTAATGTACTCAAATGTAAGGTCAGTGAGGTTTCAAATTATTTACTTTTGCTATATTATGCGATAGATAATGTGAAAAAAACTACGCATTACCTTTTGTTGCCGGAAGAGAATACCTTAGAACGTTATTAAAACCTTGGGAAACAGTCTAAGCATATCAGGAAGTGAAAAATATTAATTAAACTAATTTTGAAATGTTAATTTTATAAGTGACAACACTCTTATGAAAAAAATCTTCGGCAACTACAATGCGTACTATACAGGGTGTCCGGAAATGATGAGCAAAAAATTTAGGGAATAATTATTCTAGACTGAAAATAAATGCAATCGCTTCCTATAACATTTTTTCGAAAATTGATTATTAACGAATGTTAAAGTTAAATTTTATTTGCAGTTTTAAAATACATAAGTTACTAGAACAATAAATTAATAAACATTCAAATCAAAGGTTCAAAATGACGTCCTTCCTCTTTAATGCATAAATTAATTCTTCTTAAAAAATTCGGACGAACTCCATGGAATATTCCTTCCTTTGCTGTGCTATGTTTAAGGTTGAAAATAAATTAAAATGATTTCGTATTCATCACATGCAAGCAATGTTGTTTTAGCGTTTTTCTCGAAAACGGTTAGATTTATCAAAATAAAAGTAGTATACTTTTTTTTATGTTAAAAGGTAAGGAGAATAAAAATATTCAGTCAAAATGCGCATACAGTGTAGGACAAAACAGTTGGGACCATTTAAATTAAAGTATAGGCTCCTATGTGGCGCCCTCTACAAAGTGCGAAAAAACGGTGGGCAAAGAACCCCGCACTTCTCTTATGGAAAATGGCCCTCGGTTAAATTTTCTAAATTTTTAGTATGTTGTAGGGAATGCTATTCTGATCAAAAGTGTTCATGGCCATAACAATATCTGCCGACTAGTTTTTGAGATACAGGGTGTCCAAGTTGCAAAATATGAATTCTCAATACATTATATTTTCGTAGTTTATAATATTAATTCGTTTTGTTTTTCTAAATTTTTGTTGGCCCTGTCGTAGATAGGATAGAATACTATAAAAATAGTTTAAATTTTTTTATGATATACCGGGTGAGTGACGAAAATTATTAAATATTTTTTGTTAAATCATTGTATTTTCGGCATTAAATTAAATGTTAACAAAGTAATACTGTGGATGACCTTAGCTTGGAGCAAGCTATTAGAATTTATAATATTTATATTTATACAGGGTAACTCAAAAGAGTTAATATTTTTTTATTAGTTTTGAAAGAAATTCTGTAGATATTTCTTTATGTACTACTTGTCGCTTATCGTATGCTTCCAAATATATATAATTATCAAGGTTATACAGGGTGTTTCCGATGATAAGCGATAGAAAAATAACATAAAAATGCATGTATTTATAAATCACCCGGTATTTATAAATACATGCATTTTTATGTTATTTTTCTATTGCTTATCATCGGAAACACCCTGAATAACCTTGATAATTATATATATTTGGGAGCATACGATAAGCGACAAGTAGTACATAAAGAAATATCTACAAAATTTCTTTCAAAACTAATAAAAAAAAGATTAACTTTTTTGAGTTACCCTGTATAAATATAAATATTATAAACTCTGATAGCTTGCTCCAAGCTAATGTCATCCACAGTATTACTTTGTTAACATTTAATTTAATGCCGAAAATACAATGATTTAACAAAAAATATTTAATAATTTCCGTCACTCACCCGGTATATAATAAAAATTTTTTAACTATTTTTATAGTATTCTATCATATCTACGACAGGGCCAACAAAAATTTAGAAAAACAAAACGAATTAATATTATAAACTACGAAAATATAATGTATTGAGAATTCATATTTTGCAACTTGGACACCCTGTATCTCAAAAACTGGTCGGCAGATATTGTTGTGGCCATGAACACTTTTGATCAGAATAGCATTCTCTACAACATACCAAAAATTTAGAAAATTTAACCGAGGGCCATTTTCCATAAGAGAAGTGCGGGGTTCTTTGTATTCCTCATCCCGAACGAGATTTGGTCAAAATATGAGCGTGGCAAAAGGTATTGCAAAAAAAACTGCAAATAAAATTTAACTTTAACACCATGTAACTATAGAAAGAGATAGCATTTATTTTCGGTCTAGAATTATCCCCTAAATTCTTCGCTCATCATTTCCAGACACCCTGCATAAGTTAAAAAATTTGTCAGGGACTCACATTCTAAATTTCAAAATTCCTGTTAAGAACGAGATTTAGCAAGTAAAATAACAATATTTCCTTTTTTGAAGAAGTAGTCCATACTCAAAGTGGAGTTAAATGTATAGAAAAAAGAAAAGCACAAAGTCTTTCTCCACAACTTTATTAGAATAACTAGGCAAACCTAGAATAATTTATCGATCGACATGTTTCGAGTGTAGAAACACTCATCATCAGGAAAACAAAGAAATAGTACAATGCTGATGTTGTTAGCAATAGAGAAAATAATAAGTGGGATTGAGCCGTCATGGAGCTTTCAATGGTGTACCCGAGGTGTAAAATATGAATAGTCAGAAGACCGACAAGACTTCAGCATACTGGACAGTCAAGGGATAGTGCAAAGGCCCTGTCTTGGGCAGAAAAATGAAGAGAGCAAACGAAATATTAGATCGTTTTAACATACTTTGTGAAAATCATTTAGGTATAAGTAGTGAAAAATCTTAACTTTCATTAAACTTTGTCGGAGACATGTAAAAGTAGTGAAACGAGAGGGAAAGAAAAAAGAAAAAATTGGTTTTCGTAAAAGTCCAAGCATCATTTAGCTTGAAGTAAAATGCTGTTGGGTACCAGGCGTGTTACGGCCCAGTTACCCCGGCAGGAGCCAAAACAAACACATTGTGTGCAAAATCAATAGATTTAAAAGATTTTTAAATTTTTTTTAGTTTTACTAGAACATCTTAGAAAAGTAACCTTTTATTTGTTAAAGAAGTTCAACTGCAAGCAGCACGTGTCAGAAGGGAAATTATATACAGTGTCATCAGTAAAGTCCGCATCATATGAAAATTGAAAATTAAGCAAGAAAATAGTAGTCACGTGATTCGCATTATCTGTCAAATTTTAATTTTCTCCAAAAAAAAATTCAAAAGCGGGGTTATTTCTGAAAATATCGAAAAAAATTATTAGCAAGTTTTTTTAAATGCAGTTTCTAGCCCACATGCAAAATTTTAGCTGCATAAGATCATTTTGATTTTTTTACCCATATTTTGTAAATTGCACTACTTTTGCAAAATAAGACTCAACGCAACCTACATAAAACTTCTTAGTTTTGACAATGCTTTATTTCAGATACATTTTCTTTAAAGTAGCGCCATATTAAATGCGTGTTTTTCTACAAAATCAAAATTGGGCTATTAAAAAAGTCAAAAAATAAAGTAAAGGGGTTTTTAATTAAATCGTTGAAAATAGAAAACTTTACGTTAAGTTATACAAAAATTTATTTTCCGCTTTACTGATGACACTGTGCTCTTTTTTTGTCTTAATATTAAGGTGTATTACCTTTAGACAAAAACTACGTTTTCAACAATACTTATTTTATGAAGTTACCTTATACAGGGTCCAAAACAAATAAACTTTGCATCACATGCGACGAAATTTTAATAGCCCAATTTTGATTTTGTAGAAAAACGCACATTTAATATGGCGCTACTTTAAAGAAAATGTATCTGAAATAAAACATTGTCAAAACTAAGAAGGTTTATGTAGGTTGCGTTGAGTCTTATTTTGCAAAAGTGGTGCAATTTACAAAATGGGGAAAAAATCGAAATTATCTTATGCAGCTGAAATTTTGCGTGTGGGCTAGAAACTGCATTTAAAAAAACTTTTTCTTATAACTTTTTTCGATATTTTCAAAAATAACCCCAGTTTTGAATAATTTTTTGGAAAAAATTAAAATTTGACAGATAATGCGAATCACGTGACTACTATTTTTTTACTTAATTTTCATCTCGATCGAAGTCAGAACTTGATGCCAAAGTCAAATTTAGAATAAAGCTATTAATAAAAAAAATTCCCATATAATGCGGACTTTACTGGTGACGCTGTATAACATATTTCCGTTTCCGTGACAAAAATCCATAGACAGTTATCAATTGCCTACTTCAATATTCTTCTTCGCCGCCGTGTTAAATTAAATCATAAAAATATTATCAGAATGTTTCGGTTTATGAACGTAAATCAGGAATCCGGTACCATAAAATCGCGAATCGGTCACGCTCTTTACCGTGGCGCCATCTATATAAAACGGCCGTTAGTTTACGTGTTTTTATGGGCTTCGTTCTGAGGACATTGCATAAAAGACCGTCAAGGGAAGTGATATCGTAATTCGGTCGAACTAAAGATTTCCTCACCACAATAATATTCAAAATCTAATTGATAGAACGTCGAACAGGTTTCGTAAGATTGTAATTGAAAAATGTTTAGCCGGGTCTAAAGTTTTTCAAATTGAAAAAGTCTTATGCCTACGCAAGGAATCAAACCCGCGAAAACTCTCGATTATCAGACATTTGTCAAAGATATGACGACATCGATTTTTTTTTAATGGAAACATACAGCTTGTGATACATAATTTGAAAGCCAATATCTCGTATAGTCTGCTCATAAATTTTGGCGCGATTCTGTCAAGCTATTTCAAAATGGCGACTGTTAAAAGTTTTTAAAAAATCTCTATTTAAATAAACGGAAATGATAAATCATTGATGTTTTTTTACCTTTCAAGGTAAGAAATCTTTGTTGTTTCACGTTCTGGCATTTTGTCACTTAACAATAGTTATGGTTTATTTGTTATTTATTTTGTCAAAAAAATGTAACGAAGCAAAACAAAAAGGTGGTTTAACGTGGCAAATGCTGGAAATGTCCTCCACCCTCTACTTGGCATGCTCCAAGACGATGGTAAATTCCGTCGACGGAATTCCGAATGGCTTCAGCCGGTATGTTATGTGTCTCTCCTCTCCAATCTAATTTTGTATTTCAAATCTTTAATATTATTTGGCCTATTTTGGTAAACTTTTTCTTTTAAATAATCCCAAACAAAATAGTCTAGAGGCGTTAAGTCTGGGGACCTCGGTGGCCATTCAATTGTACCACGTCGTCCAATCCAGCGACTTGGAAATATCTCATCTAAATATTTTCTTACATTGACACCAAAATGCGGGGGAGCACCATCTTGCTGAAACCAAACTGTTTCATTATCTGGATCTACTTCGTTGGGAATAATTACAGCTAGAGCAGGCATCAACTCGAAGGTACCGTTCGGCTGTGAGGTTTCCTTCAAAAAATAATGGCCCCAGAATTTGGTTATTAATGATACCTGCCCATACATTTACTTTCTGGGGCCGCTGAGTATGCCCTTCAAATATCCATCGTGGATTTTCTTGACTCCAGAAACGATAATTATGTCTGTTAATCACCCCGTTTAAATATAAATTATCTTCATTCAAAAGTAATATGTTCTGTGGAAACCTATTATTCTCGTCACACCGTCTCATCATTTCTTCGCAAAATTGCAAACGCCTGTCATAGTCATTTTCTAAAAGCTCTTGGACAATATATACTTTATAAGGGTGGTATTTTCCTGCTTTTTTGTTTAGAAAATTGTAAAATAATACTTCGGAAATACCTAAATTAATTTTGCAAGTTCACAATGTCACAAAATGTCAGAACGTGAAACAATGAAGATTTCTTACCTTGAAAGGTAAAAAATACATCAACGATTTATCATTTCCGCTTATTTAAACAGAGATTTTTCAAAAATTTTTAACAGTCGTCATTTTGAAATAGCTCGACAGAATCGCGCCAAAATTTATGAGCATACTGTACGAGATATTCGCTTTAAAATGATGTATCTCAAGCTATATGTTTCCATTTAAAAAAAAGATCGATGTCGTCATATCTTTGACACTCGGACCCGTCAGGTCCGAGCGTTTTTTTTTTTAAATTAACGTGGAACCAGATATTTAGCCTGTTTCGTTTTAAATGGAGAACCCTGTATACATTATACATAGGCAATTTTTTACCCCAGAAAAGATCCTTTAATATAAAAAAAAATTAGGTAATCCTTTTCCTAAATGAATGTCTACGGAATATATTGTTAGATCAAATCTCTTACGTGGATGGATTACAATCTCGGTTCATTGCGACATGACAGGTTAATCCTTTAGACCCTAACTATTGTGACGGGGACGCCATTGGCTTAATCCTAAGACCCTAACATATACCAGGGAAAAATTCTAATCAGGCCATATTTTTAGGCATGATTAATCGTTCCTTGATCCGATACGAGTCGTCCTCCACACATTAGACGGTTCGTTGATAACCTACATCTCGCAAAATTGCAAAAACCGAAGCACCAACCCAACTGCCGGTTTAATTGTGAAACCGGTTTAAACGTTTGACAGTTGAATAAAAAACGAAAAAGTAATGAATCTGTATAAGCAGATTTTTTGTGTTAATATCTTAAAATGGAAAGTTTTAGGTTGTTTTATACAGGGTGTCCGGGAAAATGTGGGAATCTCCCGGATATGAAAAAAACACGTGAAAAGAATACTACAAGTTCATATAAACTTCTTTCGTATCGGCCTCCTCTTCGGAGATATGGGCTCCCAAAGAGCTTTCATGAAATTAAGTTTTTGACACATAATTATTAAACCAACAGGTATAGGCAATTTTTTTTTCATATGATCTATAATACCAGGTAAGACCCTTCAAATTACTATCCTAGAAAGTGTTGCGAATTAATCACAGCTGCAGGGACGGACTAGCTGTGACACCAATGTGCCCATTTTTTTTACGCCCTGTATGATAAAAACTTTAGACAACGTTTTTTCCATACCTTTAACTATTGACAAAAGTTAAGTACTCTTCATTCATGTCGCTAATCTTAACCGTTTTCGGAAAAACGTCATTTTATTGCGATCATATCAAGCAGTTAAAAGTAAACATTTATAATTTATAATTTATAGGAACAAAGATGTACCTATCTTTTATTGAAATATGCTAAATATACATGATGTAAATATGTTAAAAATGACGTTTTTCCGAAAACGGGTACGATTAGCGACATGAATGAAGACTACTTAATTTTTAGTCAATAGTTAAAAGTACGTAAAAAACGTTGTCCAAAGTTTTTATCATACAGGGCGTAAAAAAATGGACACATTAGTGTCACAGCTAGTCCGTCGCTGCAGCTGTGAGTAATTCGCAACACTTTCTGGGATAGTAATTTGAAGGGTCTTACCTGGTATAGATCATATGAAAAAAAATTTTTTGGGAGCTCTTAGGGAGCCCATATCTCCGAAGAGGAGGCCGATACGAAAGAAGTTTATATGAACTTGTAGTATTATTTTTACGTGTTTTTTTCATATCCGGGAGATTTCCCACATTTTTCCGGACACCCTGTATAAAAAAAAATACTTTTAAAAAATATTATTCTTGATAAATGGGGAAAAAGAAGATCGCACCGTTTCAATAAAATAACGATAAAAATGGTATTATATAAAATTACCATTTAAAGTTACTGTGGTAGGTATTTTAGAATAAATTTACATAAAAAACAATGGAATGCAATAAAATGAAAACCAGCTTCTGGCTTGTTCCTTGTGGTTTTTAATAAAACAAAATGTTCTTAAAACCAACCCGCCCGATTTACCGACGTTCAACGTCATATAGAATTAAATATAAGGTTGAACGTCAGTCAGCTTGTTAAAATGGCTATAAATATTGAAGAAAGAGAATACCATACCATACCATAATGAACTGCAATGGTAATAATCTTTAATGTGATACATAATACAGTGTCACCCAGTAAAGTCCGCATCATATGGGATTTTTTTTTATTAATAACTTTATTCGAAATTTGACTTTGGCATCTAGTTCTGCTTCGATCGAGATGAAAATTAAGTCACGTGATTCGCATTATCTGCATGTCAAATTTTAATATTTTCCAAAAAATAATTCAAAAGTGGGGTTATTTCTGAAAATATCAAAAAAAGTTATAAGAAAAAGATTTTTTAAATGCAGTTTCTAGCGTACATGCAAAATTTTAGGTGCATAAGATAATTTTGATTTTTTACCTATATTTTGTAAATTGCACCACTTTTGCAAAATAAGACTCAACGCAACCTGCATAAAACTTCTTAGTTTTGACAATGCTTTATTTCAGATACATTTTCTTTAAGGTAGCGCCATATTAAATATGTGTTTTTCTACAAAATCAAAATTGGGCTATTAACATTTGGTCGCATGTGATGCAAAGTTTATTTGTTTTTGACCCCGTATAAGGTAACTTCTTAAAATAAGTATTTTTGAAAACGTAGCTTAATAATAAATTATAATATAGGGGTTTTAAATTAAATCGTTGAAAATAGATAAACTTTACGTTGTTAAACTAAAATTTATTTTCCACTTAAAAACACTTTACTGAAGACACTGTGTTCTTTTTTGTCTTAATATTAAGGTGTATTACTTTCAGACACAATGTAACTCGAAAGCAGGAAATATAGTTGTTCCGGTTTAACTGGAAGTTGATTTTTTTGGGAAGATAATAAAAATTGAAGATAGGGACATGTAAGCCGTTTTGCTCTAAGACGTACTGTTAGAAAGTTATAAGCTGTCAAAGTTCAAAAATCTCACTTTTCAAGAGTCAATATCTCGGAAACTATGAAGTATAGACTAATAGTGCATTTAATAAAAAATAATTATAATTTTATGTGGAATTAAAAAAAAATAACGTCAACAGTTGACAGTTGGTGACATTACTGACATATGGTATAATAGTCAAATAGTAAAATTTTAGTCCTATAGATTGCCCAAAACCCGGATCCTATATTACTTTTCGTTCGCCTGTAATTAAGCCGTTCCGGAACATTTGCCCAACCCTGTATATAAAGCCAGTTCACTACTCCATATTTACTGAAAATACGAAATACCAGGTATTTTACTCCTTATATGGGCATAAAAAATCATACAATAGCTGCTACTATAGTCATTGTATATATTCCAATCCGAGCCACTAAAAGCACAAACACAATTCACGAAACTACACAAAAACTAGAAATTCGTAAATATTAAACACCCACAATCCACAATAGCAAAGAAAACTACAAGGAATCCACAGAGAAACCTTAAAACACAACAACAAAAATGGCGGCCGAGCCGGTTCTGGAGTGTATTTTGAGCATGTCGCTAAAGTAGGACAGGCCGATAACAAGAGGTTTGTGCGCATGCCCGATGCTGCTCAGAGGGAAGGCAGCTGATCGGCGAGCTATGCGCTCGGACGTATTTTTTCACCCATAAAACGTAACTTTGGTTTGCGCAGGACATAAGCTCTACGTATCTAAAGGTAAATGTCTATGGAAAATATACACCACCCCTTTTTGAGTTTTATTCGCGACGAAAAATCACCATGTTCATACGATAGAACTCTATAAACCAGTGACATGTTGGCCCGGCATAAAAGTAGGTACGTTTATGAATGAAATGATTTATCTATATCTGCTTGATGGTCGTTGATCGTATCTATAATAATATCACTTTTCGGTGGTCATAAATGTCAGATCTAAAATTACGTTATATTTTATTATTTCTGCAGGTGATTTTTTCATGCTTAAGTTTACAGCAAGTCAAGTATTATACGCACCTATGTAGTTTTATCAAAAACGATTATAGCTACGGACTTTATCCATCACAAGATGTTCTCGAAAAGTATATAACTTTTAAGACATTGCTGGATCTCATAAAACGTTTATTACTGAAAAGAATGATGTTTTCCGAAAACAATGACATCACAATTTATTACCTAATGTTATAAGTTAGTAACTCCAACCTCCAACGGCCTAGTTTCTTTTGTTTTGCCCTTCTTTTTGGATAACTTTTTGCTTTTCATAAAATTTCCCCGGGGAAAAAACGAAAATCAGTAAAATGTTACCGGCTGAGGCCCAAATTAAGAATGTCCTGTTAGTGATAACAGCCACATAACTTCCATGACAACAATTTTGTCAATAATGGTATCCGTAGGAGTTACCCTACAGTTTGAGCCTAAATGAGGCAATTTGGATTGGCATTTATATAACTAAGTTGGCTATAAAAGAAAAAAGTAAATACCTATAGGTATGTTTATATTAATCCAAGAGTAAAAGTATTCCACGGGTCAAGTTCTCGGGCAAAAACTTTTTCAAATTCTTGAACAAGAAATTGTTTTACACGTACCCAAGTTTTTGCCAAATTGTAAAAATCAATACAAGTTATATACCAACTAATATTTGACTTGAGGTTAGGTACGCGATAATATCGAAGATTGGTTATTTTGCTGGTTTTGTTTGCCTATTTAACAATAATTTTTCAGGATTCTTTCAGGAGCCCATGACAATTTGGAAACCAATTAGCTGGTGCATAAAAATATAGGAATACACTCACGTTTCACCGCATTCTTGTTATTCTTTTAGCACCTCCGACTTTTTAAAGAAGCACGGCTGCCCAGAGGGCATTCTCAGTGTGAGAGATTTCGATCTAAATTGAGTTGGGCGCCGATCGGCTCCAACCAACCAACCAACGGCACGCCGGCATTTTTTAAACGAATCAAATTATCGTCTAAATCGTGATGGGCACAAACGCGCTTATCGGGCTTGGATGCAGGGTAGGTAATATCGGGAGTCTAGTTAAAATATAACCATTAAGAATGACGCGATGCCAGGAACCATGTATGTGTCGTAGGCTGATAGTGAAATCCCTCATTTCATGAAAAGCCTAGTCATATCATGAAGCGTGGCTAAAAGGTTGGCTAACTGGTTTGTTCGTTGTTCCCCAGAGCATTTTTTTTTCAATTTTTTTAACTAATATTATTTTATAAAAATAAAATTTTAATTAAATTTAAAAAAAAATGCTCTGGGGAACAACGAACAAACCAGTTGCCAATATACCTTTTAGCGTGCAGCATGATATGACTAGACTTTTCATGAAATGACGGATTTCACTATCAGCCTACGACATATGCAATTCCACTTATAGGGAAGTGATTTTTTTTACTTATCTATCGGTTTATGTTTATGCACTTACTGCTACTAGCACTTACTACCACTGGCACTTACTCCCACTGTCACTAACCACCACTGGCACTTACTACCACAGGCACTTACTGCCACTGGCACTACCTCCTAGATTGCCAGAACTCACACCGTTGGACTATAATTTATGGGGTTGGTTAAAAATGAGGTATACAAAGTAAAAGTAGATATAGTATTTGTAGAATTATACCGTTGATCTTTTGACTGCAATAAACCCTTATTATCCCTTTGACCATAAAATAAATAATGAAATCCCAAATTTTAAAACCTTTTCGAGCAGAGCCGGACCAGGTACAAATTCAATTTATACCTATGCCTGCTAAAACTAACCTATCTATTTTTTTTTAAATTATAAAAATAAATCATGTGGTGTAGGTACATTTTTAAACCGACCCTGATCCCATTTAATCCCCTTTGAAGAGGTTGAGGCGTATACAATAGGTTTTATTTAATCAGGTAGTTTATTTTTGGCAGTAAGAGTCAACGGTATAATTCTGCAAATACTATACATTAATTAGACGCATTAGAAATGATGCACTCAATATTAAAGAAAGGCACGAATCAATTAGAAGAGCCACGCGCGCCCTTCGTAAACGAAGCAGGAAATGTTTGGAAGTCAATGGCGGTATATTTGAAAATTTAGTAAACCAATGATTTATTCAAAACAATGTTAATGTTGCATATTATTTTGGTTTAAAAATATTATTATTTTATTTAAAGCTAAAATTTGAAAACAAATGAATATTGGATAACAACATTTGAGTTTTTTCTTATTATTTTGATGCATAGATTAGACCCTTAGAGTTTGGCCCATTTCTCCCGACTCAACCTGTATAGGTACCATGGCCCTCAATCTGGTGTAAATTATAGCATTTTGTTCTACAGTTAATGCTGAAATTATCGATTTTTTAAATCCCTAGAACCAACTTTAATGCAATATACAAGAAGAATATTTAAGCAATAAAAACGATGTAAACGGCTGTCAGTACGACTAATATGTAAAGTATACCGCGCTTGCGGTATTTTTAAAGCGACTTGGCAACGCGCAAATTTGCGACTATCACGACGCAGACGCTCGCACGAATCAAGGGTGAGTTATTATTGGGTTTTTGGCCTCAGGCCCTTGAATTACATTTCAGTTAGACGGCGTCTAAATTGGAAACGCCGTTGCGGTACGTTTTTGTTGCCATTTTTGGTGAGCCGAGTGAAGAAGTTACTTCAGTCTTAGGTCCCAGTGGTGGGTGCGGTAAGAACGTTTTATAACCGACTAGCGACCCGCCCCGGCTTCGCACGCGGGTCTAAAGTGTGTTTATTTACGACATCACATTAGAAACCTGTAAATTTATCGGTGTTTCTTTACAATATTATGCATGTATTATACATATAAACCTTCCTTTTGAATCAACCTATCCATTAAAAAAAAAACCGCTTCAAAATCCGTTGCGTAGTTTTAAAGATTTAAGCATATATGGGGACGGACAGACAGCGACTTTGTTTTATACTATATTGATATGACCCGCAAAGAGCTACACTATCGGTTCATAAATCTGTCGCTATGGCGTATAAACTGCACAAATAAGACACCAGGGGGCGCAGACATCGTCACCGAATTATTATAAAGTCAAATTAATGTAAAAACTCGCCGCATTACCTGTCATTAATGGCACCCTGTTGAGGTCTGGTATAATTTAACGTTAAGCGGTTAGCAACAGAAACAGAACCGGACCAAGTTCTTTACCTTCGCCTTCGCCATTTGTAAAATTTTGTAAAGGAGTCTTAATATTTTGTAAAGATATAGCGTAGATACTAATTTTAGATTTTAGATAGAAAACATTTATTTATTTTACTATTTATTTATAAAATGCAAAAAGAGGTATTTATGTATTTATTATACAAGGAAAAAAGTTACTTTTGTGGGAATTTTATATATGGATATATATAGGGTGTACCGTACCTACCTAAGGGGCTTTACAGCAACAGGCGATAGTGGACTTAAAAATACGTTTTAATTCCATGTATTTTACGGTTAAAGAGATACAGGGTGATCCAAGTAAATATTTACTTTATAAAATTGGCGATGATTTGATGTTATGCAGATATGAACCAAATTGAGTGTACTTGAGTGTTGAGTTTTTGAGGGCAAGGAGGATTCCATAATGAGTTTTAAGACATTTCAGAGAACGCTAGCTATACAATATGAGTTTGAAAAATGCTCGCATATATTTTTTGTCTTTCACAGTTCTGACCGCTTTACCTCAAATTATAAAGGAAGGATCTTTTATACGTAAAAAAGTTGTAGGTACTTCATAAATTTCGATATTTCAGTTAGTTTTTGAGATAATTGCGTTTGAATGTTAGATGGCAAGAAGCATTTAAATAAACACCTTTCTTATCGAAACATTTTTAATGAAAATTAACCGCGTGCGCAAATTTCGGGGGGGGGGGGGGGTAATTCCCCCCCCCCTGGATCCTAAACCTAACCAAAATTGAGTGCCCTCTTATAGGTACTTATAAATATTTTATAATAAAATCCCTGCGTACCTGCTGACAATTCTGAAGATTATTACAGAATTTCGACATATATACCGATTATAGATCATATCATAGAAGACACACAGTTTAGATTTGATGAGGATTTTTTTTCAACTTTTTACCTCAAAATTCTGGAAAATCTACATACTGTAAGACCCAACGACGACGAGTCGATCAATAAAATTTGTGCTCTCTTCTTGAGCCATTTGTGGATCCAGAGATGTTGTTTCAACGTTTAAGAGCAGAAACTGACCTGTGGAGATTATCAAATGAAGAGATAAATCAAGATTCTCCCATCGAATTTTTGTTTAGGAAATGTGACGAAAGTAAAGAGTTTTTTCCTCTTCTGCGTAAATTATTTATTCTGTTACTTACTCTTTCAGCAAGTGTTGCATCTTGCGAAAGGTCATTTTCTGCTCTTAAGCGGTTGAAATCTTGGACCAGAAGCAATATGGCTCAAGAAAGACTGTCTGGTTTGGCTTTGATGCACATTAACCGCGGTATTGTCATCGATGTTGAAAGTGTCATTAATCGGTTTGTTGACCTCAAAAATCGTTTAATAGATTAAATTTTATAAATGTGCTATTTCAGTTGCATAAGATAATTTTGATTTTTTACCTATATATTTTGTAAATTGCACCACTTTTGCAAAATAAGACTTAATGCAGCCTATATTTATAAAAGTTCTCAGTTTTGACAAGGCTTTATTTCAGATACATTTTCTTTAAAGTAGCGCCATATTAAATGTGTGTTTATCCACAAAATCAAAATTGGGCTATTAAAATTTGGTCGCATGTGATGCAAAGTTTATTTGTTTTTGACCCTGTATAAGGTAACTTTACAAAATAAGTATTTTTGAAAACGTAGTTTGTGTCTAAAAGTAACATACCTTAATATTAAGACAAAAAAGAACACAGTGTCATCAGTAAAGTGTTCATTAAGTGAAAAATAAATTTTAGTGGTGGGTAAAAAATCAAAATTATCTTTGTTTTAAGAAAAAGTTAACTCTACATATCGAGGTTTTAATTACAAATTTTATTAAATATTCTTTTAAACAAACCACCATCGAAAAAAATGATTTTAACTATGATACTGAAAACGTTTTATTTTATGGTAATGAAATTCCTTCATAATTTATAACTTGTGACCAATTTATTGAGGCCCGAGGTTTCCAAAAGTACAATAATTATGTACGGAATTATACAAGCAAATCCATTTTTTGCCAATAATTACAAACATGTTTTCAAAAATTTGCTTTTATTTTAGGCTAGTTCGTACAAGGTTTTATGGAAAAAACTCATTTATTATATTTAAATCCGCAAATCCTGATAGACCAGGGCTCAAAAGCCTTTGAAAATGGTAAAAAGTGAAGAAAAATAATAGTAGGATCAAACCCATTGGAAAAGGAAGAGAATATAACAAAAATGAAAGGAAAAATAATTTACGGGCGATCCGAGGTCGGGAAGTAGAAAGGGGCGAGTATTTAAGGGTAGAAAACGATTTATCTCCATTTTTGGCAAAACTACAAGTCCTATGGAAGAACGTTAAATGACAAAGTTGTAGGTAACAAAAAAACCTACAACTTTTATATTTACACTTTTTTCACATAACCTCAAAATTTATGTGAAAAATTCAAATAATCAAGTTTTTGGTTTTTTATTTTTGTTTTACAAAAAAAAATTCTTTTTCACGAAATTTGGTGAAAACTTACCTTTTTATGTCCCAAACACAGTGTAATTTTTTTGATTTAAAATATTTATTTTTTCACATTATTTTGACTTAATATCGAAAAAGCACCCTAATTTTCAATCGAAAATTCTCACGTCAAAATATCTGCTTTTTTATAAAAGTCGGTAGGCTTTTTGTTCGTTGAAACCTTTACTTTCTGATGATGTAAAAAAAGATATACATTACTATGGTAAATGTTATCAAAAAATGCAAAGAAACGAAAAAAACTCGAATCCGAATTTTTTTTTAATCATTATGTACAATTTTGAGCTATTTATTAAAATTTATACTTTAATTACTCGAAAAACGTAAGATTCCATGTTACATTGATAAACAAAAAATTGCAAGTCGAAATATACTACTATAATTAACCAAAAAAGTTAATAAAGTTAATATTTAATAAGACGTTCGTTTCTTTGCATTTTTTGAGAACATTTACCATAGTAATGTATATTTTTTTTACACCATTAGAAAGTAGAGATTTCAAGGAACAAAAAGCCCAAAGACTTTTTTAAAAAAGCAGATATTTTGACGTGAGAATTTTCGATTGAAAATTAGGGTGCTTTTTCGATATTAAGTCAAAATAAGGTGAAAAAATAAATATTTTAAATCAAAAAAATTACAGTTTGTTTGGGACATAAAAAGGTAAATTTTCACCAAATTTCGTAAAAAAAAATTTTTTTTTGTAAAAGATAAAAATAAAAAACCAAAAACTTGGTTATTTGAATTTTTCACATAAATTTTGAGGTTCAAAAATTATCGACCCTGGTCTATGATATAAAAACAAACTGCAGAAAAAATGTTTAGAATGTTTTTGTGGTACAAAGCACCCTTCTACGCCCCTGCCACGTGATGGAGAGCACGTAAGCTCCGAGACACATTCCCAAAGCTTCTCAGCGGTGGCGAGTGCACGGCCGCACCTCCAAAGTAGCCGCTCCGGGGCCCCCACGTCCACTTTTCTTCGACCCGAGACAACAACAGCCCCGGGCCATGGCGGCAAAGGCCGACAAACGCGGCACCGATTCCTGGAAGGACTCGCAGAATTTCAACTCGAATCGGGAATAGAAAGGCATTAAAACGGTGTGATTTAAAGTACGATGGCGCAAAGTCCAAAGTACTATTTATTGGGGGATGCAGGGCCGGACTGAACAATGAAATAATTCGAGACATAAAAAAACATATAGCAGAACTTAGTGTGGTGAGTCTTTGAATTTTTTGGCAATAGCGTATTATTGTAAAGTAAAAAATTGGTGGTTCATCGTCAAACTCGCGAGGAAACCAGAGGGGAATTTGAACAAATTGTGCAAAATATACTAAAAAAAAATACTATTTCTAGAAACCGACCGAAGGTTCGGTTTCGGCTAGTTTCGGCCAAAAAATCTAGTTTCGGTGACAGTTTCGGTTTTGGCCAAAAACCGGCCGGATCTTCGGCCATACCGAAACTCAGTACCTATTCGTGAATTGTCCGCACCGTTCAGCTAACTTTGGGTGGGTTTGTTTTTTTTGATTTTGGCATCAAGTTCGGCTTCGATCGAGATGAAAATTAAGCAAAAAAATAGTAGTCACGTGATTCGCATTATCTGTCAAATTTTAATTTATTTCTGAAAGTATCGAAAAAAGTTATTAAAAAAAGTTTTTTTTTAATGCAGTTTCTAGCCCACATGCAAAATTTCAGCTGCATAAGATACCTTTGATTTTTTACCCATATTTTGTAAATTGCACCACTTTTGCAAAATAAGACTCAACGCAATAACCTACATAAAACTTCTTAGTTTTGACAATGCTTCATTTCAGATACATTTTCTTTAAAGTAGCGCCATATTAAATGTGTGTTTTTCTACAAAATCAAAATTGGGCTATTAAAATTTGGTCGCATATTATGATGCAAAGTTTATTTGTTTTTGACCTTCTATATGGTAACTTCATAAAATAAGTATTTTTGAAAACGTAGTTTGTGTCTGAAAGTAGTACACCTTAATATTAAGACAAAAAAGAACAGTGTCATCAGTAAAGTGTTCATTAAGTAGAAAATAAATTTTAGTGGTGGGTAAAAAATGAAAATTATCTTATGCAGCTGAAATTTTGCATGTGGGCTAGAAACTGCATTTAAAAAAACTTTTTCTAATAACTTTTTTCGATATTTTCAGAAATAACCCCACTTTCGAATTATTTTTTAAAGAAAATAAAAATTTGACAGATAATGCAAATCACGGGAGTACTATTTTTTTGCTTAATTTTCATCTCAATCGACGCAGCACTTGATACGATGCTTGAGTCAAATTTCAAATAAAGCTATTAATAAAAAAAATCCCATATGCTGCGGACTTTACTGGTCAGACTGTATATAAATAATAGATTTTTTCTGTCGAATTTTTTTTTTAGTGGGAATAGTTCAATCCGTTCCAAAGATCGATCTTGTCCTATATAAAATAAATTAAATTTCAGTAACACAATAAAATTTTTAAGTTTCGGTTTCTGCCGAAACTGAGACCAAGGCCGAAGATTCGGTTTCGGTTTCGGCTGAAAATCTTGTTTCGGTCGGACACTAACTATTTCTTAAACGAAGATGACAATAAAGTCCATTAAACGATCCTAATTAAGCCCTATTATCTACAACAGTCTATCAAATCAAAACAATAAACCACTCCCATCTATTTCTATGCCACTTTTACTCAACTTCTGAACCATTACGTCGAGTAAAACTAGAAACGAAAGGTCCCCGCACATATTTCTGTCTGGAATTCCGTGATATTTCGGGATTAAAACGCAGAAAGAAGCGCCTGAAAAGAGAAAAAGGTACTTGGCCGCTTTTCGCGGAAGTTGTTGGCTTATAAAAGGATGATAAAGGTGTTAAAGCGAGAACATTCAAACTATATACAAGTGTCAACTTTTGTAAGCGTGTGGTTCTAAAGAAAAAGAAATATAAGTAGGTACGGGTAAATTTGTCAACATTTCGTTTTTCGTTATTATTAATTTAACTAAGCAAACTTAAAACTAGATAATCGGGCCTCATGGCCAGCAAAATTACACAAAAATGACAGCTACAAACAATCACACACGAATTGTCCAAAGATTTGTTTTTCAGACGAAGCTACATTTTCTTTAAATGGTCAGGGTAATCGACAAAACTAGGGATACTGGACACACGAAAATCCTCACTGGTTCAAAGAAAATAACACCCCGTATAATCAAAAGGTCAATGTCTGGGGCGGGCATTATTGAAAATAGGGTTATCGGACCATTTTTTTTATGACTGGGGAAAAGATATCCAAATTTCCTTCGAAATGATCTGGTTCCAGCTGTTGCCTCTATTTCCAGATGATACAATGATCCTGATTGACCAAGTTTAATGGAATGGTTTCAACAGAATGATGCTCTCCTGCATTATGCTGATCATGTAAGGGAGTACTTAAATACAATTTTCCAGTGGCCACCCAGATGGCCCGATCTTAACCCACTGGACTTTTTTTTAGATAGTAGTAGAAAATGTAAAACCAGAATTTTAAGATTGATTGACCTACTGCAGAACAGTTGGTCGAGGACATTTTCAACATCTTATAAAATAGCTTAGTAAAAGGGGAATAATTTATGAAAAACGTCCAGAATACAATATGCTCCATTAAAAATATTAAAGTTGATACACGCAGCTTTTTCCTGATCCACCCAGTGTAATATTTTTTTCCAAAAAAAAAATGCATTTAAAAAAATTAATTTGACGGGTCCGAGCGATTTCTGATTACGTGGGCGGTATTCTATACAAAAGGCTAATCCCTTTCTTTATCAAATGAATAATCATAAACGATAACGACGAGGGCAAAATGCGATCTCACCAGTCATCACGCGAACAAGATTAAAGTACCAACAGTACTACCAATTACATCGGTGACCTCTGTACTAAAAGAACCTCGAACCCATTTGCTTACTGCGCATTTAGCGCTAACGCGGAATGGCATTGGTATCATGGCATGCCGTATCCTACTAGGTACTTATACCTTCTACGATTGTTTCCAACTCCCTTTGGTACTTTTTTTGTTCTTGTATTAATGCAAAATGCACGCAATGCCAATATTCCGGCCTTAAGACAGATGTGAATTGGCAGGACTAATCTCAATAATTATTAATGGGTTATTAACTTATTTTTTTTTATTTATCAGGCACAGCTATAAAATGCAGCAAAATAAATTTATAATGAATGATTGTGTGTGACTTATACACTTACTCATACCTTTATGGAGCTGAAGGATTTGGTTCCTAACTTATAAGCCTATAGAATTTTGTAACACCAATATCAACACTAACGTAGCTTTGTGTTATGTCTGACCGAGGTTAAGAACCAAGGGAGTATGCACAAAGAAGTCTCAAGTCATTCAAATTATTGTCTAGTCTTGTCTTCCGATTTGGTCTTGCTGGAGCATTATTACGGTTGATTGACATTTAAAATGTAATAGATTTAAATCTAATCGTTGCATCGATGAAAGATGGATATATGAATGGTCATATATTTACATATACACGCGACGAGACAGACATCTCATTCTCTTTATTATAACAAGCCGAGAAAACGTCACATGCTAAACACTTTATTGTCAAGAACCTAAAACTTGTTCCATCGGCGGGTAACATCGGAAACTTGCAGAGCTGTCACATTCCGATGATGAATTTTGCATTGAATCAGGCAAGCATTTGGCGTGAAATTTCTGACGAAATACTAGTACCGTGCGAGCAAAAATTATGCATTAAAGAGGGCTTGGATTAAAAAACGTAGGGTTTGGTTTAGATCACAATGATATGGGGACGATATATCTAACCAAATCTAGGTTAAAATTTTGTCAAATTCATATTATGACATGATATGCCAAACTAATGAGTAATAAAATAAGTAGACAAATACAAATTTATTTTTGTTGTTTACAAAATTAACAAAGTAAGAATATACAGAAAGAAAAAGAAAACTAATTACATTATGTATTCTGAAAATTCACATAACCGGAGAGGTGGAACCAGGCTTCATCCGAAAAAAATGTCACGCAGGTCTAATAAATCATTTCTTTCCAATAAATTTTGGGAAAACCATCGAGAGTAATTCCTGCGTCTTTCAAAATCTGCGGCTTGTATTTTTTGGAATAGCACTTTATAAGGAAATAAATTTAGCTGCTTATTAAGAATAGTCCTGCATGTTCCATAAGATCTTCCCACTTCTTGGGACAGGCGTCTTATACAATTTGTTGGCGTATTTTGCATTATTTCACGAACGTTTGCAACAAGTTCTTCTGTTCTTACAGATGGACTTCCTGCTCCATTTTTGTGTTGTATAGAACCTGTTTCCCTAAACACAGCCACGTTTCTTTTCAGGCAATGATAAAAATCCCCAGCAATAAAAGCAACGTTAGGAAAATCGTCCATGCACAAACGAATTGTATTGCCACCTCACCATTTACTCTAACCCCGTTTCGAAAATACGCTTCAACCATGAATGTTTTGTGTTGTTCCGTAAAGCCCATTGTGTGAATTGTTCAAGAAATTGGAAAAATTAGCGATGAATCAAATTACTTGTAACGACTGTCAAAGATGACGGAATAACGGATTGAGTGTTAATTCAGGTAGTTACTGACACCAGACAGGTAAGCATTACGTCCATAGATGCAAGGCCCTCTTTGATGCAAATAATTTTTGCTCGCACGGTATAGAAAGCCCAGTTAAAACAAGCCGATGTAGTAGCTGACATTAGGTTAAATCTGATTGGTTAATTGACATGCTTTACTATGCAATCAACCCACTGAAGCTGGCTTGTCTTGAACTTTAAAACAGCCCAAAATATTTCGATAATGAAAAAAAAAAGTCGTCTTCCTTCGACAAACCTCGTCGATAATAAAGTAACTTATCCCTCGCACATGCACAGGTATAATAATAATAATAATAATAATAGTGGCAATGGTAACACACTAACAAGCTTCCCTTCCTTCCCGCCAAGAAATAATATCTCTATTTATCGTTTAATCTGACGAAGTTGTTTACGATTCGAAGCAAGCGCCTTCCACGAGTTCCACGTCGTAACATCGTAAGAACGAAGGGACCCTTCCGCGGGGGGCTCCGGCCACGGGTTCGAGGGGGCACGGGGGGGCCTAGAGCGGCAGCCATTGACCGGGACCGGATGCGACATAGGCAGCGTGGCGGGAACGAAAAGAGCGCCAAGCAAAAGGGGCATCTGTGGCGTGACAGTCGTAATCTTGCGCGGTTGCCAAATTGTGATAAAATGCTGCGTTATAATAGCTATAATTTCGACCAGACACCTTTAGATTAGTGTTGGGAAAAATCGACTTATTTTAATAACCGAATACCGAGAATTCGAGTGATTTAAAAAACCGAATGATAATCGATTTTTCACTCAAATGCTAATATTAATATTGGCATTGGCGGTTCACCGTTCATGTTGATATACAGCATTTGTATTGGGAATAACCTTTGACTAGGGAATAACTGACTCGGTGTTGTTAATCGATTGATTTTTTGCGGATTATTAAATGTGGCGGAGATATTTGTGGATTTTTGTAGCATGGTTCCCAGTTCCCGGAGCTTACAATTTAACAACTTGGCTACTTGACCTTGAGATGTCACGATATTGCATAACTCATGATATTTATGAATACTGAATACTCACCACTAAACATTAAGTTTTCAGTAGACGCCGACGATTTAAATCTAAATAAAATAATAAATCCTATTATCCTACGCAGGCAACCCGTAATGCAGTATTTAAATCTAAATAATAAATCATATTATCTTACACAGGTAACCCGTAATGCAGTATTTCATTTGAATTATATCGCCAATAATAACCGAAACCACTCGGTGTAGCCGCTCGCTAGGAGATGGCTCTGGCCGCAGTGAGTGATTGACATGCGGGCAGCAACTTTGGAGACGCGTTGGAAAATAAAAACCATATTTTCGTCACTCGAATTATTTCCGAAGAAAATCGAATAATTCAAGTGATTGAAAAAACCGAATGATAGGTTATTTTTCACTCGAGTGATCCCAACACTACTTTAGATCCGTACAAAAGTGCGCAAACAAAAGTAAGTTTTATGGGTGAAAAAATGCGTTCACGCTAGCCACGTCTCTTGGCGCCCAACAGGGATGGGCATGCGCACAACCCTCTTGTTATTAGGTTTTCCTTCTTTATCGACTTCATATAAATACACTCATTTATGTTGTTATCTTTGTGGATTTCTTGTATTATTCGCTATTACGTAATTTCGTTTTGCTTCTTTTAAACAGCATAGCTAAGTAAAAATAATTGCTTAGCTAAGTTGTTAAAGGAACGTTTCGCGAACAACTCGTATAATCGTACGAGAAATATAGATGGCATACTTAAGGTGGGATTAACGACGCTATTTTCTATCGTAAATTCGATTTGCCGAACTGTTGATGATTCACATGCGCACTGCAGTGCTGTGTTGATCGGAGTAGTTATTTTTATGCTTTCGGCATACGAAGAAGAAAGACAGACATACTCTTGAGCTGGTAGAGCAAGGCAGATGTCAGTCAGCCGGTCATAGTTTTGTTTACTTTCGTGTTTTGTGCAATTACGGAACCTTTCCTGTTCAAAACAAACACATATTCTCTTGAATTCTTAGGAGAGATGACATCTAGATAGATAGCCTAGAAAAAATCGTGTTACCAGTAACTAGGATTTTAAGGTAAATTGTGGCAATTTTAGTGGTTTCAAAAAACTGCTTTTTTTTAAGTTTCTGTGCATTTATTAAAAAAAAAAAACACCGGTATACTATTCGTCAACGCCTCCCTGAACAGTCCTTCCAAAATTAGATACCTACTAATTTTTTTAAATAATTGCAAGGTTCCGGAATTTACCCCTACATTCAAGCCATTAATAGGTCTTTTATACATGATTAACCTTGAAAACCGTGCCCTTAACCGCGGCAATGGAGGAGAAAAAATCTTGGCTGAGCTCCACTTAGCTGTTGGCTCTGCTTTTTAAAAGCAACCAAAAGGAACGCGGCTATTGTGGATTGTGGGTGTTTAACATTTCAGATTTCTAGTTTTTGTGAACTTGTATAGTTAAGTGAATCGGGTTTGTGCTATAAAAAATGACCGGTACCGAAGACTTTTTCAAATTCTGGATCAAGAAATTGTGCTTGAAAATGTTGCTTTACACGAACCTACCCAAGTTTTCGACAAATTGTTAAATGTTAATAAAGGTAGTACCTATCTATACAGTGTGGTTGTTTAAGTGTGCAACATATGGGAATTTTTTTTATTACCGATTCCTCAGAAAATGTTATTCTTGATAAAAGTTGGTGCGTGTTCGATAATCATATTAGGTGCACTTGGAATGGTTGCAAGTCAAACGGCGTACAGGGTAGGCCAAAAAATATAAAATTTGTACAAGAATAAAGTACCCCTTTTTTAGAAAATATAGCAAAATGTTATTAAGAAAAGTTGTTTAGAATTAAAAGTTATGCATAGATTCAAAAATGTGACCTCCTAAAATAAAAAAATATATTTTTTTAGAAAACATTAATAATTTCCAAGAAAAAAATTATTTTATATTCATCATAAAGACCTTCATAAATTAATCAAAATCAAATCAAGTTCACATATCTTTGTTCAAATTCAAGCCTATATTATGTAAAATTTACTTGAATTTATAATTTATTAAGGAATCACAAACTTCATGTTTGTTGCAACGATATTAAACACAACTTTAAAATATCCTAAAAATTATTTTTAACAAGATAAAACATTAGTAATGATAATATGCTAATTAAAAAACTATCATTTAAAGTGAAAAATTTGTATTTTAAATGTTTATTAAAAATTTTTGTACAAGTTTTATATTTTTGGCCTACCCTGTACGCCGTTTGACTTGCAACCATTCCAAGTGCACCTAATATGATTATCGAACATGCACAAACTTTTATCAAGAATAAAATTTTCTGAAAAATCAGTAATAAAAAAATTCCCATATGTTGCACACTTAAACAACCACACTGTATAGTTGCTGTTTGATTTGTTTTTTATTTTCGATCTGATAAGGTAAGTTTAATTGACTTGTTCTCTTGCTTTTCGAACTTAAAACACGACGGCAAGTCATTGTTAAACAAATGTTAGAAACAAAACATTAAAAACAATTTTCTAACCTCAAAATCGGGTTGGCAGCCACTACCATTTCCCCCGACTTGGACAAAAAATTAGAACAAGTTCCAGATTCTTGACAAAAAATTGTGGCAAAAGAACTTGGCGCAAATTTTAGCTGTTTACACGTGAAAATAAAAACTTTAACAATTTCTTGACCAATGACTTGGACCGTGAAATATACGGGCTTAAAATCTGTGCACGACTACATTATATAAGGTTTCAGCAAGACATTTTAAATTTTAAAACCCGGAACTGTCTATCTTTCCATTCCTTAAACGAGAATTTTGCAGCACGCATGCCCAGGTTTTGTTTACATGCGCAATGCCTTAAATTTGCCACTTTCGTGATTATTGTTTACTGATCTTAGGAGCAGTTATCACTTGCCGCATTTAAGTAAAAAGGAGTGACAAACTACAAGAAAACTATTGGATAGAATTGGTTAAAATTTGGAATTTAGCTCCGAAATTTGATACTACATGACTATATCGCCTTCAATCTTTTTAAATTTAAAAACAAATTTTCAAAATGAATTATTTTTTCAAAATTGATAAAATGAAGGTGATACAGTCATGTAGTTACAAATTTCGAAGCTAAATTAAAAATTTTAACAAATTCTATCCAATAGTCTTCTTGTAATTTGTCACATAGTCTTCTTGTAGTTTGTCACTCCTTTTTACCTAAATGCGGCAAGTGATATGTCTATGATTTCTACACATCAAGCGTACACCACAGAGAAGCTGGCAAGGTGGCATGGTTCGTGGCGTGCAGTAAAATTTGTGACCGTCATACTTTAAACGGCAGTCAAGACAGAGGCGCGCCTAAACGTATGAAATGTAAACAAGAAGAAAGATTAAAGAGGTTTATGGTCTCTGTTAATGAAGTTGAGCCGGATGAGTGAAACAACGTATTTTATTTTATTCTGATTAAGGTATCAGAATAGATATTTATTACTCGCTCTGGAATTTTTACGGCCTTATACGCGTTTTGTTCACGTGGCCCATGCAAACACAGGTCAAATCGGTGATAACAAATTTTCTGTTTTATACGTTTTTGTAGTTCTTCCTCTATTAAAGCGTTAACGACTGAACTTTACACTCTTTGGACGTAATTATATGTAGAATTACTGTAAATGCAATTTTTTAACTTTTATTACCTTTGTAACGTGTTAATTGTTATCATGATTATGGAGGACTTGAGGTAGGAGGCCGATCGTAATGCATTGGATTCGGTCCCAAATTAGCATCGGTAATTCAGCTTTACGAGTCGCTGTAAGATGGCGCGCGTGTTCGAAGTGGGCTATCAAATAATGGTTTCTTATGGACGCAATAACTATTTTTATTTAAATTAGTTCTTTAAGGAACAAATAAGGACTTTTATATGAATTTACACTTACTTTGTTATACTTATTAGTAAACTCGGCCTGTATAAAGTTCCAACCATGCTTGGTTTTTAAAATACAGGGTATTAAACATTCTAGCTATACCTTTGGAGCTAGAAAGAGACTTATATGGCTGCGTTTTCTCTCTGAAAAATATCCTGTCTTACACCCCGACACAAAGCAAACTCTACTTTTATAAATTGTACCATTATTTATTATAAATATGGAAATTAATTACAATACAACGTTATTTGTCTTGCCTTCAAACATTATTTGTTGTTTCGAAAAATAAAATGTCAATTGTCAAAAGTAAAAGCACAGAAAAATAAAGGGTTTAAGTAAAAGTTAAAAACTATGGAGGATCTAGTTTTCCATATTAAAAACGAAGAAGAAGAAGACAACATCAGCCCACTTCGGACGCGAGAGCCATCTATCGGCCAATAGCGAACTAACCCAAAAACCGGGACAGAATTTGAAAATGCTGCCATTGTCGATCGGCCTCCTACCCTATAGTTCTCCATAATCATGATATCTGTCAAAGTATTGTCATTATCTTATTTGATTTAAGAATGCCTCATTTAAGTATTATTAAAAAAGCAAGAATAATATGTAAAGTAGAAATAGGGTGGTCTTTTTAGAGTAGCTGATCATTTTAGAGTACCTAGAAGTACTGTTCAAGAAATTGTGAAAAAATGGCGCTATCAAACCCTTGAAAGGTCTGTTGGGTCTGGTTTAAATAATAGAAAACCATCAAATGAAGAAGACCGAAATTTGGTGGAGTATTTAAGGCAAAATCCATTTGAAACTGCAGTATCCGCTATGCACATAACAGGATTTCAACTTCATCTAGAACTGCGCAACGCCGAATAAGACAATGTTCCGAATTAAGAAATCGAGCAGCTGCATCCAAACCGTTTTTTTTTTTAAATGTGATAAGGAACAAAGAATTGGGTTTGCTATGAAATATTTACCAGGAAATGATTTTCTTTGGCAAAATGTTAGCTTTTCCGATGAGAAAACTTTTCAGTTTACATAATGGAAGGATTCGAGTATAAAGACTACCAAATTCCCGATTTGATGAGAAGTATACTCAAAAAAAGCAAACCAGTGGACGTTTCTCCGGTGATGTGTTTACGGTGCAGGTGTATGCTGGAATATTGGTGGAACAGTAAACAGTAATATTATATATCTTCTGATTTTGGAAAATGTTTTTCTTCCTTCTGCCGCGATAGTTTTGAAGGAAATAACTTTATATTTTAGCAGGATAACTGCCCTGTGCATACTGCAAGAAATATAGGAAACTGGTTTAGAAAAAACAACGCAACATGTCTGCTTTGGTGCTCAAGAAGTCCTGATTTAAATCCAATTGAAAATGTTAGGGGATTGATGGTAAAAAAAATGTACAAAATAAATGTTAAATCACAGAATAAAATATAGAGTTATTTGATAAAATAGAAGAAATTTGGGAAGGGCTAACTCCGGATTACACCAGAAGTATTATTTTGTCAATGCCAAGAAGATTACGATTAGTGTTAGAATCCAATGGCGCAGCAATTAAATATTAGTATTTTGTTTGTTGTTTGTTAATAAATTTACCCTTTTTGGCTCTATACTTTTGTAGTTTTCCTGGTATTATTTTATAATTTTCTTATTTCGCGGCTGTAATTTAAACACAAAATATTTAGAAATAACCATTAAGTATTACCTATGGTAAAAAATCGTACATACAATAATTTACAGCTATGTATTGTATATAGCTGGTGTTCTATCCAGGTTTATATAAGCAGCAAGGTGAGAAACCCGTTTTACCCAATTTTATTGTAATTGAGTTATGTATGGGTGGACTGTACGAATTTATATATTTTGTCGTCAACTGTACCTTTAAATTTAATAATGCACATCAACACAGAAAAACCCTCACCAGAAAATCGCATTCAGTATAATAAAAAGGTTAATGTCTGGGTGGGCGTTGTTAGAAATAGGGTAAACGGAGATTTTTTCTTTGATGAGAGCCTCACTGGAGAAAGATATCTACATTTCCTTCGAAAGACTCTGGTTCCAGCTGTTGCCTCTATTTCCAGATAATACAATGATCCTGATTGACCCAATTTAACCTTACATGGTTTCAACAGGATGGTGCTCCCCTGCATTATGCTGTTTACGTAAGGGAGTTCTTAAATACAACCCACCCACCCAGATCGTCCGATCTTAACTCACTGGATTTTTTAGATAGATACGCTTAAGGAGTTCATACGATGAGTAATACGAAAAATTTCTCTACACGCAGTACAAAAATGTGCAACAGGACTTTTTAGATTGATCTACTGCAGAACATTTTGATGCAACATATTATAAAACATTTTTTTTTTAAAGATAAGAACATTAGACATTAAATTTCACTCTATAGGTATTGCAATGATTTCTTATCAAAATTAAATCGAAAAATCTCGTTCGAAGCAAAGAACATGTGCAAAGTGCATCAAGGGCCCCACGAAGAAAAGAAATCGACGGCAGCCGCCGACGAGGGACAGCTGCGGCCCGTGCCATCGGCAGCTGATGGTGGCGGACATCTGGTGCCCCTTGCGCCCCCGCGCCCGCACCTTGTATAACCCATCATATACCCGGCGGTGCCAGAAAACGTGGGGTTTAGGATTTTGGCGAATTTCTGGTGAACAAGGTGCAAAATGGTGCAGTCGGAATACGGGGAAGATTAGAAAATTTGCATAAGTATATTAACTTTCAAAATGTCTTTATTCCAAACTAACTTTTACAGTTCATTACATGGAAAGTGACAACATAATATAGAAAATAATAACCTTAACAAAAATAACAATAAAAAAATGGTATAAATAATTTAATTTAGTAAATATCTCTTTAATTGTTTTTTAAAAGTTGCCAATTTTTTAATTTTTCTGATATTTTTGGAAGATTGTTATATTTTATTATTCCGTCATATAAAAGCGATTTTTTCCGAAATTACTTTTTACTGGTATAGTTTGATAATTTATACGTCTGGTGTTCTGATCATGTAATGTCTTATTCTCCTGAAGTGTTATGTTTGATTTTTTTCTTTTAAAATAATAGAGTGAATTAGAATACAAATTTTTAATTTATAAATGTTTTGAACGTGTAAATTTCCTTTCGGTCTATGTAGATTAACAAATGGTTCTAAATGTGGTAATTTGTGTATACATTAAATAACTTTAATTTGCAATTTTTGTAATGGTTTTAAGTTTGATAAACAAGCAGATCCCCATGCAAAAGCTAAGTCTTGTAATTTTGGATATATTAATGAAAAATATATATTTTTTAAGTATTTCAAATGAATTAAATATCTAGCTCTGTACAAAACAGATACCAAAGGAGATATCGAGTTGATAATATTCTGGATATGGCATTTCCAATTTAAATTTTCGTCTAAAACTAATCCTAAAAATGTTGTAATTTTTGAATAGGTATTGAATATTTTCATTATTATATTTAAAGGTTAAGGGGTTAATGATGGAATTTATTTTCTTTTTAGTTATAAACATAAAAGAAGATTTTGTAAAATTTAACGTAAATTTATTTGATTGAAGTCAAGAAAGAAGTATTTTTAAATCATTATTAATATCAAAATACATTTCTGCAAGAATTTCAGCAAAAAAAATAATTGTTGTATCATCTGCAAATAGTTTTATATTGCCTTTTAAGTTCAATTTGGAAACGGAATTAATGTAAATTAAGAATATAACGGAAGTAGTTTGTGTGTATTTCCCCTTATCCCAATACTGTATAATTTTCTTAAATAAATATCATGGTTTACTGCGGGACACCTATTTTAATATTAGATGGGTCACTCAAAACATTGGCAATCCTCACATATTGCATGGGACTTTGAATTTGCTTACAATCATGGAGAATCGCCCCTTGAAGTTACCCGACACCAAATTAATAACAGAAGTAATACGTCATCAAGACTACTATCCAACCGATCAGCCTCTATAAATCATAAAGCCGCTAAATGGATCCCCAATTTTTCACCTTTATCACCGTATATCTGGGACATTTTAACACCATACGGGTGGAGGAAAAACTCACATCCGGGCCGGCATTTTTTTCCTTACAAGGTTTTCGGTCCCGCAGATGTTCGTACCTTGAAAACGGTATTAAGGCACGTGTTCGCGGGGCAAGCTGCAACTCACGGGTGCATATTTCTTTTGCGGGCTTCTTTGCCCCCTTAAAAGGTGAACGATTTAATTGATGACATACCAAAATAGATCTTGGGGTGCAAAGACCCCGAAAGATGGTCTCGGAGGTTGAGGTTACGTCGGGGTGGTTGTATCCGATGGAATTAATCGCAAGAAAGGTTCCTGTTAACTCGTTATCTTTATTATAGCAAGCTGACGGATCCTCGCGGGTTCCAAAATGAAACCACGTAAAAATATACACCAAATTTTACTCTATAGAATAAGAAGATTTTGATTTACTTGGTAACTAATAACGTTTCTACGAGTTTTCTGAAAATCATAACAAAACAATATTACAAGACAGTATACTGGGCCTGTAACGTAACTGATTTAGTGCCAAATATTTTATTTTACAAGCAGATAAGAGTTCATAGACAATGTCATGATAGAATGTCCTCTATGAAGAGTGGGTTGTACCGTGCGAGCAAAAATTATTGGCATCAAAGAGGGCCTTGCATTTAAGGACGTAATGCTTAGCCGTAGAGCTTAATACCTGTTGGGTGTCAGTAACTACCTGAAATAACAATCAATCAGTTATTCCGTCATCTTTGACAGTCGTTACAAGTAATTTGATTCATCGCTAATTTTTCCAATTTCTTGAACAATTCACACAATGGGCTTTACGGAACAGCACAAAAAATTCATGGTTGAAGCGTATTTTCGAAACGGGGTTAGAGTAAATGGTGAGTGGCAATACAATCCGGGTTTGTGCATGGACGATTTTCACAAACATTTTCCTAACGTTGCTTTTATTGCTGGGGATTTTTATCATTGCCTGAAAGAAACGTGGCTGTGTTTAGCCTTAGAATTATAATTTAGTTTACACTTGGATACGGTTAGAGATACCATTGAATATCAAACTATAAGAAGGCCATATGAGCCGATTTCCTAAATCTGCTACATTAAATTCATAGATGGCACAATGAGTTCACCAACAAGAAAGCGACTAACCTTTTCACTGCTAAATTAAAGCATTGTTGCCGCCTGTCTGTTTGACTTGCTGCATGAGTTTTTTAAATTTATTTTTATAGCTTATCGGAAAACTTGATTTCACATAAGTACCTACACCTATCCTAGATTTAAGTAGCTTACATTTATTTTCCTACCTATAGTATAATCTAGACTTAAAAATGTCCCTATTTTTAATTGCTTTGTAGCTTATAATATTTTCAACCTTTTGACGTCCCAACGTTAATTACATGAAAACATATTAACCGCCATGTATTCTATTTCTAACAGAGTTAAATGACGACTCTCACTATTCAATACCTACCTAGGCTACCTACAACGTAATATGTTGGGTAAAATATGAATGATGTGCGGTTTGTTTGTATAACTTGGTTTTAATTTTCAATTATTAGATACTACTTTTCAAAATGGTTAAAATAAAAAGGTTTTACTTTCTTACTTGAGAAACATCCAGTTTGTTTGTATTAGTGTATAACGTATTTTGCTATTTTTCGACGAAATAAAACCTATTTTAGTTATACTTGCTGTCGCTTTTTATCTACTTTTATTTGTTTAACATTTAACACCTAATGCAACGGTAAAATAATTATGAAAGTAGGTCCAATTACCCGGAGTAATCAGCGTACATAAATTATTATTATCAAAAACATACATTCGGCTGGAATTGAGAACCTCCTATTTTATTGTCTGTTAAAAATGCTTGAATTCTTAAAAACTCCAATAAAATACGATATGCGGCAACACCACGACATCACATCAGTGAATTTGAGACATCTGTTGCCGAGGCGCTGCATTATAACGACAGACAGGCGACATATTTAAGGTTAGAGTTACGATCAACCCCACAATGGCGGCCAAACCAGCTTCAAGACGTCTAAAACTGGGTTGTCAACGTTTCTGGGACATCCGTCATTCTTATATAGTTTGATACTATTCAATGGAGATACAAACTAACCGAAACGTTGTGTTAAGTAACAAAATAAAAACAATGGAAGTCCGACAAGGTATTTTTTTTGATATTACTTAAAGCGTAAAGCATTTGGCATCCATACCGAAGGTCGCGCTTCTACCAGCTCGAAAAACCATGATGTAACCATCATCGGGCATGGGACGTCTGCCAACGGCGTTTTGAAATTTTTTTGTCTTTCTCCAGACGTATCCGAAATTGGCAGCTTTTTGAAAGATGGCCAATTGTGTAACCGTCCTTTTTTTGTCGAGTGAAATGTGCATTGTGATTGTGAGTTATGGCCTTTGAAGGTGAAAGTTTTGGGGGGTAGGCATAAATATACAGGGTGTTTTTTTAAGGTCGACGAGCGGCCTTATCTCAGAAACTACTGGTCATAGAAACTCAGAAAAAGAAAAATGATAATTAAAGTGGCCATGAGAAAATTCTGGAAATAATTTTTAAGTTCCGCATGTTGCCGCAAGAGGGCGAAATTGAAAAGTAAATTTTAAAATTTTACATAACTCCGAAAATTCCACATTAAGATATATGTTTGATAACACCATTTTAAAGCTTGGACAATTATGCATCATTTTGGTCTTATGCTCATTGGCGTACCGACTTTAATAAGAGTGGGGGAAGCTGTTGAAAGTGTAATCATTTAAATCGCTGTAACTTATAAACGACTTATCCGATTTTAGCAAACTAAAGACTGTTTGGAAGAGAAATGTATGCACTTTCACAAATCGTATTTAGTTGTTCATAATAGTTCTCAAAAAAAATGCTAGAGGGCGCAATTTGCAATAAGAATACATTTTTTGATTTTACTCCGAAAAAATAAATCATATGGTATAATTATGATACCATAATCGAAAAGTAGATGAAATTTGCTAGAAAAAATATTAAAACCGCAGCTTGATATCTCCGTTCGTTTCAGCGTTATCGCCAATAGAATAATTTTTAAAACAACTTGCGCCCTCTAGCAATTTTATTAGAAACTATCTTGCACCATTGGATACGACAATTGAAGGTACTTACCTTTCTCTTCCAAACAAACTTAAATTTAGTAAAATCGGTTAAGTCGTTTAGAAGTTACAGCGATTTTAATGTTTACCCTTTCACTTGATAAGAGTGGGAGAAGCTATTGAAAGTGTAAATATTAAAATCGCTGTAGCTTCTAAACGACTTATCTGATTTTACTAAATTTAAGCTTGTTTGAAAGAACCTTGTATTGCCGTATCTAATGGTACACGATAGTTTCTAATAAAATTACTAGAGGGCGCAAGTTGTTTTAAAAATTATTTTATTGGCGATAACTTTGAAACGAACAAAGATATCGAACTGCGGTCTTCACATTTTTTCTTGCAAATTTCATCTACTTTTCGATTATGGTATCATTATTATACCATATGATTTATTTTTTCGGAGTAAAATCAAAAAATGTATTGTTATTGCAAATTGCGCCCTCTAGCATTTTTTTTGAGAACTATTATTTACAACTAAATACGATTGGTGAAAGTGTATACATTTCTCTTCCAAACAGTCTTTAGTTTGCTAAAATCGGATAAGTCGTTTATGAGTTACAGCGATTTAAATGATTACACTTTCAACAGCTTCCCCCAATCTTATTAAAGTCGGTACGCCAATGAGCATAAGACCAAAATGATGCATAATTGTCCAAGCTTTAAAATGGTGTTATCAAACATATATCTTAATGTGGAATTTTCGGAGTTATGTAAAATTTTAAAATTTACTTTTCAATTTCGCCCTCTTGCGGCAAAATGCGGAACTTAAAAATAATTTCCAGAATTTTCTCATGGTCACTTTAATTATAATTTTTCTTTTCCTGAGTTTCTATACCCAGTAGTTTCCGAGATATGGCCGCTCGTCGACCTTAAAAAAACACCCTGTATCTGTATTAAATCTTTCTTCTTAACATAGTATAAAACAAAGTCGCTGTCGCGTCTGTCCCCAGCTATATGTGCTTAAATCTTTAAAACTACGCAACGGATTTTGAAGCGTTTTTTTTTTTAATAGATAGAGTGATTCAAGAGGAAGGTTTTTATGTGTATAATACATGCATAATATTGTAGAGAAACACTGATAAATTTAGAGGTTTGTTCGGGTTTGCATTTATAAATCTTGACGTGATGGTGAACTCGCCTTATTATTATTATCTCAGAGGCGTATAATGCCTGGCATTGCAACGCAGGCCGGATACATGCTAGTATTCTTATATACCTATTAGTTATTTTTATTAAGATTTCGATTTAGTATACAGGGACAGGGTGATTCTCGTAGCACGTTTGTTAGGAAATTTTTGATTTTACAGCTAGTCCATTATAAAATTCATCTTTTCACTCTTGTTTCAATGGAAATAAAAATATGATTTTAAAAATTCCATTCCTAAAGATTAGGTAAAAATTTTGCACTTTTAGACTGAAATTATTAATGTCTTGTGTTAGTAATAAAGTAATAACAATAGGCTGTGGAAGAGAAACCATTGATCAAGGGGAAAATGTTATAGCTGTATTTTTGGATTTTAAGCGGGCATTCGAAACAATTGACAGGGCTAGATTATTGAGTAAATTGTATCAGTATGGTATTCGCGGTAACGCTTATAAATGGTTTAAAAATTATTTAAGTAACGGGTCACAAAAAACAAAAATATAAAAAACATATTCAAATAAAAAAATAAATAATATAGGAGTTCCTCAAGGAAGTATACTAGGTCCAATATTATTATTTTATACATCAACGATATGCCTTTAGTTTTAAAAATGTGTAAGTTACAAATGTTTGCTGATGACACCTTAATTTACATTGATGTTTTAAATATTTTTGATGGTCTAAATACTCTAAATTCTGAGATAAATATATTATTAAATTGGCTAAAAGTGAATAAATTAAAATTAAATATTTCAAAAACTAAATGTATGGTTATGGGATGGGTAATAATTTAAATTGTCAAAATATAAAAGTTGTAATTGATAGTGAAAAATTGGAATTAGTAAACAGTTTTAAATAAGTATTTAGGGATAATCATTGATAAAAAAATTTAAATTTTTTAATTATTTTGAAAGTATCATATGGAAGATTGCCGGAAAAGTAGGTTATTTTAAAAGACTTAGTTCTAATTTAAGTTTGTTTTCTAAAAAACTGTATTTAATACTATTATATTACCACATTTTCTTTATTGTTCTTCCATTTTATATTGTGCTAGTGGGGAAATATTTGACAAATTACAAATTTTACAAAATAAGGCAATCCGGATTATTTTAAATTGTGACAAATATACAAAAATTAATTTTATGTTGAAAAATTTAGATTGGTTGAATGTCAGAAATTTAATTTTTTATTTAGTATGTATCTTTATACATAAAATTAAAAATAATTTATTGCCTGATTGTTTAAAAAATTTTGATTATGACCATCATAATTATAAAACAAGAACTAATCAAAATTTTTATGTGGATAGAGTGTCTAAAAGATTAGCTTGTACCTAAGTCTATTTTTCATAAGGGCTTGATAGAATATAATAATTTGGAAAATTCTTTTCAATCTCAAATATCATTAAAACTGTTTTAAAAAAATTTTAAAATTACATTTAATTAAAAAACAAAATGATACGTAATATTTGATACAATTTACAAAATGTTTAACTTTTCTGTCTGTTTTCGTTAAAAGAACGTTGTGTTTTAAAATTTAATAATAAATCCATGAAAATGTGTTAAAAAATGTATTAAAAAATATTTAATTGTAGCTTTTTGCTAAACAAAACATGTTACTACTACTACTATAAGTTTATTATCCTCGTATCCGATTGCGGGAGTTAAAATACCCAAAAGACCTATCACATTATGTTCCCAAATAAAATCCCGTTCAATCTACCGAGCGCACCCGGAATCGCATTTCCAATTCCCCGAAACACGTTAGAATCCTTTTTACGTCGACGTATTTATTGACAAACGACGCAGTTAAAGCTTTTAATCGCTAGTCTTACCTACAATATTTTCGTTTCTTTTCAATAATCCCGCTTCTAAATCCGTTTAACGCTTTTATAAAATCTAAATGTGGATCTAAGGCCCCCAGCGGACATTCCTACGGTCTAAATTTGGAAAAGGATCGAATAGGTGACGCGGGGAATGAAGAAAGGTGTTAAATTTGTTTACACAAACGTCGGAGAAGACGCATACCGTAAAACGGGGCTAATTCGGCCAGATTTTACAGTTTTCTGCATTTTTTCGCGATGCAATTAATGTTTTTTATGTGGGATACTACATCCTTGCTAGAGTACTTCCTAAAAGAAAAATTTTGGTTTTTTTGTTCTAACATACTTAAATATACTTATATTTTTTTGGTTGAAAAGTGTCCGAATTTACCCTACAAGGTTGGGGCAACTTCGGACACCTTCTTTAAACCGAAAAATATTGAAGTAAACATGGCTTAATAATTATTTCGGACACTAATTTAAATTTTAAAAATATATAAGGTGGGTAGGTACTAAAAAAAGTTAGCATAAAAGCTAGAAATATTTAAAAAAAAGCTTCATATTTACCATATCACATAATAATATGATATTATTTTTTTTGCTTACACCTCTCTAAAAAACATAGCAACTATAAATTTCAAATTTTTTCAAAATGTTAACAACATATAGGGCTACTAAAAAGTAAAATAAAGTTATCCCCTATTATTACTAGTTTCGGCTGTGCGCCAGTTACTTTTACCACTTTTGAAAAAGTTCAAAAAATGGCTTCATAATAAAATAACACGTGGATATAGTGATGTTAAAGAGCAGGTAAATTGCTGAACAGGTTCGAACAGTTCGGTTCTCACCCGGGAACCTGTTCCGTAAACCTGTTCACCTGTTCTTTTGATCATAAATTATTGTCACTTACTCACTTGGTATATTAATATTATTCTGGATAGTATGGCGAAAGCGGAAGAAAAGAGCGGATATGATTTTTAATTATCTGTACAGTACAATACAATTTAGTACACAGAAAAGAAATAACTGCACCGACCCGAGCGAACGCGAAGAAAACAGCAAACACACCAAGATTCCCGGTAAATTTCAAAAATTTCTAACCGCGCCATCCTGCCAGTTCAGCGGTCCCCGTCACCGTGTCGGTCGAATCTCACTCTCTTAAAGAACTGAACCTACTCAAAGAACAGTTGGGTAGAAAGAACAGGCTGTTCTTTCATGCCGCGTGGAGCAGGCAGGGAACAGAGAGCAGTGAGAGCACACACACGGATGCAGCGGTGTTCTGTGAACAGAGCGCGCAGCGCCGCGTGGTTGGTTGAATAGGTTAAGCGAGCGCAATCATCTGTCATAAGTCTATTTAAAGAACCGGTACAGTTCTTTTATAAAGAACTGTTCAATGAACAGGATATCTCTAACCTGTTCTAAAGAACCTGTTCGGTTCTTTTCTTAACAACTCTAGGTGGATACTCTACATTTACCTCTAAAGGCTGCTAACTGTCGGGACGTACAAAGTACAAAGGCAACTGTTAAGACACGTTTCTGAAGAGAAACAGCCCGCTTGCATTATCTGTTTCCCCACCACTTAATTATTTTAACCCTGATGTCGCGATGTCCGAAGTTACCCGCACTATCCGAAGTAGCCCCGTTTTACGGTACCTATATGGTTTTCCCGAAATAGACAGCGATTTGATTTTCCCTTACAAAGTAAAAAACGCTGGTAAATGGATTGCCATTATTGCATGGTAATTATTGCTTTAAAAAAGTAGACTGTGCTTAATTCCCCTGACTTGTGTTATCAGTTAATATATTTATATTAAAATAGCACCTCAAGGAAAGGCTGTCTGGCAGGGCTGCGCGATTACCGAAAAAGATAATCGATTTTCGATTATTTAAAATAATCGATTATTTTCTATTAATCGATTAATCGAAAATAATCGATTTATCAAAAATAATCGATTAAACGAAAAATAGTTTTTTTTTTCGATTAATCGAAAAATCGTTTTTTTCGATTAATAATCGATTTTGTTGCACACCCCTAGCAATAATATGCTATAATATACTAAGTGACATAGAAACCCGAACACCCATAAAAATGATTTAACTTCAATAATATTTTACATAAACATCCGGAGTGTCATAGTAAGGAAATGATTAAAATTTCAATCCATCTTTAAAGACAGACTAAGTTTATTCGGTTTGTTCGGGTTTGTGGAATGTGAAACTGATATGGCTAAAAATTTAATCATACCTTCCTTTTGTGATGATAAACTTGTATACAAAATATTATTAAAATTAAATCATTTTTACTGGGTGTTCGGTTTTCTATGTCACTTAGTATATTTTTTAAACCGATTTTCAGGGTAATAGGGTTGCTAATAAATATATAGAGACTTACAGCAATAATGTAACTAGCAACTTCAATCATCCGAAAACATACATATATTTTCGAATAATCAAAAAATCGTTTTTTTGGTCAATTGAATAATTGAAAAATCGTTTTTTTTTTTCGATTAATCGATAAATAGTTTTTTCGATTAATAATCGATTAAAAAATTATCTCTAATCGAATAATCGGTTAATTGATTTTGTTGCACACCCCTACTGTCTAGTCGGGAAATTAATTGTTGGCAACCATTTGAAATGATCTTGACGCCAACCAAAAACACGATATCTCACGTAACGACGTAAATGACTTTTATAAATTCTAGAGGAGATATTATAAATATATGCAGACAATAAACTAACTTGAAAACTTGCATTCATAATCTAGCAAATATGAAATTTGGCTATGGCAATGCTTATACAGTGTGACCAGTAAAGTCCGCATTAAGGTTGAATTCTCAACGTCATTCAATCTATTGCCAACCTATAACCTATTTCGCGTTGATTTTTTGAGTTTATTATTTTAATAACTAACATTTAAAGAAAATCAATATCGTCGGTACATTATTTAGGTAGTATCTGATATATTACAAAAATATCAATTTATTTCATTGCTCATTTTGGGAGAATTGTATAGTGAAAGAACAATGAGTGACAATGACATAATAATGTTAAAAAAAATCTTACCCGATATTTTTTACTATACAATTCTCTTAAAATAAGTTACGAAATTCCTTGATATTTATTAAACATGTCAATTATTACCTATAGAATATCAAGTCGATACGGATTTTCTTTAAATTTTGTACAAAAGCTAGAAAACATAAATAAATCTACGCGAAATAGGTTATAGGTTGGCAAGCATGTTGATACTCCCACCTTAAGTTCTGCTTCGATCGAGATAAAAATTAAGCACAAAAATAGTAGTTCGCATTATCTGTAAAATTTTAATTTTTTCCAAAAAATAATTCAAAAGTGGGGTTATTTCTGAGTATCGAAAAAAGTTATTAAAAAAGTTTTTTTAAATGCAGTTTCTAGCCCACATGCAAAATTTTTGCTGCATAAGATAATTTTGATTTTTTACCCATATTTTGTAAATTGCACCACTATTGCAAAATAAAGACTCAACGCAACCTACATAAAACTTTTTAGTTTTGACAATGCTTTATTTCAGATACATTTTCCTTAAAGTAGCGCCATATTAAAGGTGTGATTTTCCACAAAATCAAAATTGGGCTATTAAAATTTGGTCGCATGTGATGCAAAGTTTATTTGTTTTTGACCTTGTATAAGTTTACTTCATAAAATAAGTATTTTTGAAAACGTAGTTTGTGTCTAAAAGTAATACACCTTAATATTAGGACAAAAAAGAACACAGTGGAAAATAAATTTTAGTGGTGGATAAAAAAATCGAAATTATCTTATGCAGCTGAGATTTTGTATGTGGGCTAGAAACTGCATTTAAAAAAACTTTTTCCAATAACTTTTTTCGATATTTTCAGAAATAACCCCACTTTTGAATTATTTTTTGGAAAAAATTAAAATTTGACAGATAATGCGAATCACGTGACTACTATTTTTTTGCTTATTTTTCATCTCGATCGAAGCAGAACTTGATGCCAAAGTCAAATTTTGATTAAAGCTATTAATAAAAAAAAAACCCATATGATGCGGACTTTACTGGTCACACTGTATATCTACAGCGTTCTTGTTTGCCAGAAAATGTAGACAAATAAGCATGTTAACCGACGCATAAGTTCCGATTTCTCCATAACACCGAATAATAAAATATTTCTTCCCTATAGACAAATTTCTCGAGAAAACCTCTCGCCCAAAACGGTAACACTCCCGCCTTTTTTCTCGTCAGCCGAGAAAACACCTCGACGAATGGTTAATTTTTACCCCCGTGCGCCGAGAGTGCAATCACCCCTATTTTTTTCGGTTCAAGTTACCCCGAGACGCAGACTTGGGATGGTTTCGAACAAAGTAAGAAAAGAAACGGTCGCCCTAACCGACTTACAAATTAGAGGGAATTCCGGAGGAACGAGACCCCTCTGTCTTGGACTTAGATTAACACAGTGGCGCGTATTAAAAACAATATTTAAATAATATAATGACATTACAATGTAGGTGCCATTCTAATAGTCTTCAATTTTTTTCAAATATTTTTTTTTTTCGCAACATTTGGTCGTATAATAAATTGTAACCCTTTGAACCATGAGAAATGTAGACTTCTTCAATAGGTTACAACGATGAAACAAATAAACAATTGCCCAACCCCCCACAACTAGGTCTAGGAAAGGATGTCTAGTCGAGGAATTATTAACAATTTTAAATAATACCTATGAACGCCAACCGAAAATTGTAATGATCTATCGCTACCGGGATTTGCCATCAAATTTGCCGACGATACCACGGTTGCCATATCAGCACTAGATGACCCTGAAGCACCCAGAAAATACGAATATATGCAACTTGCGTACAAGGATTATTTCTTCCAACTTGCGTACACGGGTAGGTAGGTCCCGCGAACCAGGTAAAACTGCAAGAGTATATTATTCCAACTTGCGTACATACACAAATATTAGAAGCTTATAAACAAACTAAGGACATAAAAAAATGCTCTGATAACAACGAACAAACCGGTTGCCAATACACCTTTTAGAACCGATTGGAGAGGGCGTATTATTACGGTCCGGTTAAAACTCTATGTATGTGAAGACATAAAAAAAATACTCTGATAACAACGAACAAACCGGTTGCCAATACACCTTTTAGAACAGATTGGAGAGGACGTATTATTACGGTCCGTTTAAAACCCTGTGTATGTGATGAAGACATAAAAAAATGCTCTGATAACAACAGACAAACCGGTTGCCAATACACCTTTTAGAACCGATTAGAGAGGGCGTATTATTACGGTCCGTTTAAAACTCTATGTATGTGAAGACATAAAAAAAATACTCTGATAACAACGAACAAACCGATTGCCAATACACCTTTTAGAACAGATTGGAGAGGGCGTATTATTACGGTCCGGTTAAAATCCTGTGTATGTACGCAAGTTGGAATAATGTACTCTTGCAGTTTTACCTGGTTCGCGGGACGTACCTACCCATGTACGCAAGTTGGAAGAAATAATCCTTGTACGCAAATTGGACGTACGCAAGTTGGAGGATACCTACCAGAAAATACAAGAGTAACAGAAGAAATGAATAGATGGTGTTTTTCGAATCAACCTATACTAAACGAGGACAAAACGGTTCACATTCATTTCTACAAAACTTCTCCCAAAATGCAATTGAACCAGGCAGCATCCTCTTTCAAATTTCTGGGAACGTATCTTGATTCCAAACTATCGTGGGAACCTCAACTGGATCATGTATGCTCAAAATTGGCACAAGCTTACTACGCTATATACTAAACTTAAGATACACAGTGCCTGTCCCTACTCAGATAACATCTTACTAGGCATTAGCCTATCCTCATCTCAGCTATAATATTTTACTGTGGGGACAAGCAGTAAACATAAACCTAGTATTTCAAGCACAGAAACGTCTAATAAGGCTCATCTTTGGATTGAAACCAACACAAGCATGCAGAGAAATATACAAAAAACAGAAAATCCTCACAGTCACTTCAATATACATCCTAAAAGTGCTCCACATATTATGTATACAAGAACAAGAACAAATTCCAAGAAAACAGAAACAATCACAACGATCCTACAAGAAACGCAAATGGCCTTATAGTCCCTTCAACACGATATGAAAAATCTTCCCACTATGCCTGCATCAAAATTTTTAATAAACTATCAGAAGAAATCAAACAATCCATAACAAGAGGTATATTTGGAAGAAAACTAAAGGACTTTCTTATAAAAAATGCATTTTACACACTAAAGGACTTTTTGAATGCCTAAACGATGTCATATTATTTGTATGTAAAAGGTTTTGACTTTCTAGATTTTTCTCGTACATTTAATGTTTGTAGTCGGAAATTTAAGGTAAACTGCCTCCTAGGTTAGTTAATTTTATAGTTTTATATGACGAACCTCAAATCATAGTCTCGCCGAGCCACAATGAGTCAATCAAGCCTACTGTTATTAACTTAACAATAATATGTTGTAATACCGCCACTGTGTTTAGTGCATAATTGTGTTAAATAAAAAAAATGCCGCAGAGGATGGATATATCTTTTAACAGGTAATGAATCTCAATGCATTGTTTTATTAAGATATTAGAGATAATATCATGAAGAAATTTCCAGATAGTATTAGTTATTTTTTTATATATTATGTAACTTAACGGCAGATTGAAAGGTCGCCGCCCTACCAGCACCTACGCCCCTGATTTTTACTTTACACGGGTGCACATCTGCCGCGGGCAGGTGCCAGACTCTGACGATGCCTTAGCGAAATGCACCGTACCCGTCGTCGACCTAATGGCGCATCCACAGTCCACACTATTGTAACATATGCCCCGCGTCTCGCTGTTGCTTGCATCCCCCTAATTCCCGTATACCGATACACATCACCGATGTATTATGGGCTTCCGGTCCATATACAGGGTGAGGGTGCCTCTAAATTATCAACCGCATAAATTGACTTTTTTTGTTCGTTGCATGTAAGAAAATAGCTTCTTCATATCAAGTGGAATAACGGATGCCGCAGAGTGACAGAAACATTGTAAAAGATGTAAGTAAGTCACCTTTAGACATCTGGCTGTACAAAATCAAGAATTCGTATGCTCGGTGTGAAGCAATTCTTTACATTTCACTATACTATAGAGATGAATACTGTGGGTTTTTGCACATAGAAGAAAAACAAAATTTTCTACGCGAAACCAGCTATCTACGTTATAACAAATTGATTAGTCGCGCCGAAGGTCGACCCGCCGACATCTACCTGAATAATATCGCGCGTCTAGTCTCCTGTTATTGTCTATTTAAGTTTTAGAAACAAAGATACCGATATAAACGACCTCAAGAGTGGCAAATGAAGGAATTGCGGGATGGCAATGGCATTAATTGTTTCTAAAAAAGGTTTGTATATAGAAGAGATATAATTTTAATAGGTCCTAATGCTGAATATGGTAAATTGGATTATATACAGTGTGGCCAGTAAAGTCCGCATCATATGGGATTTCTTTTTATTATTAACACACATTTAATATGGCGCTACTTTAAAGAAAATGTATCTGAAATAAAGCATTGTCAAAACTAAGAATTTTTAGGTAGGTTGAGTTGAGTCTTATTTTTCAATAGTGGTGCAATTTACAAAAAATATGGGTAAAAATCAAAATTATCTTATGCAGCTAAAATTTAACATGTGAGCTAGAAACTGCATTTAAAAAAACTTTTTCTAATAACCTTTTTCGATACTTTCAGAAATAACCCCACTTTTGAATTATTTTTTGGAAAAAATTTAAATTTGACAGATAATGCGAATCACGTGACTACTATTTCTTTGCTTACTTTTCATCTCGATCGAAGCAGAACTTGATGCCAAAATCAAATTTCGAATAAAGGTATTAATAAAAAAAAATCCCATATGATGCGGACTTTATTATTATTACCTTAAGTATTGTACATAATTTTTATGGTAGAATAATTTGGATATTTACATTATGCGAAAATACTGGCACGCGTCGGAAGGGAAACACCAAATTATATATAAATGGGACCACCTGCACGACGACGCAAAGATTTTACTCGAGGGCAGCAGGAACCCAGACATCACCACCTGATGATTTGATTTGTTATACCTAAATAGGTATCCCAAAAAGCAGATGTATCTGGTTGATAACTTTTTTATTAGGTAAAATCAACAGGATACCATCAGTACATCAAAATATTAACGGCTAACCTTAAGGTGGCATTCTCAACGTCATTTAATCCATTACGAACCTATAACCTATTTCGCGTTGCTTTTTTTAGTTTATTATTAGATTAACTAACATTTAAATAAAATCAATATCGTCGGTACAATATTTAGGTAATATCTGACATATTATAACAAAAATATCTATTCATTTTATTACTAATTTTGGGATAATTGTATACATAGTGAAAGAACAATGACATAAAAATGTTAAAAAAAATCTTACACGATATTTTTCGCTAGATACAATTCTCCTAAAATATTTAATGAAATTTCTTGATATTTATTTAATATGTCAATTATTACCTATAAAATATGAAGACGATAATGATTTTATTTAAATTTTGTGTAAAAGCTAGAAAAATTAAATAAATATACGCGAAATAGGTTATAGGTTGGCAAGCATATTGATACTCCCACCTTAATGTCAATTTTTTTACCATACCAACGAATTAGAAAACGTCGAAGTCGTCAAGAATCAAATATAAATGTAGACAAAGACAAAATGCATAAGATCCGGTACGGTAAGCGGTAAGTAAGCTAAGGAAATACTACATCGGAAATAGAGATAGAGGACGTCGGCGACCCCGAATCATACCGATCGACAGATTGATGGTGCGTCGGGACGCACGGCGCGTAGGTGCGAAGAGGACTTCTATTTTTATCGCGCCGTGTTATGACTGCGGACCCCCTGCGAACGCGAGCGTCTGGTTATATTTAAATATCCCGTGATATTAGATCTGGAATGACGGGAGGAAAGGTGCATGCCTTGGACGGAAATAATCTATCTATACATATAACAAAGAAAAACCTCATTCATTTTAATTAAAAACATATTTTTTTAAACTAATAGTTTTATTGGCTGTTATATTCGCATTTATAGGGTTTTTTGTTTTTAATTTTTGGCGCCTTAATTTTTGACTTGGGAAAGAAACAAATAACGTTTTCTCATAGCCCATCTCTATGTTATACAAGATGGCGTTATTAGTTTCCAAATTCGACGTTTCGTTTCTTAAATACCAACGTCAATTTTTAAAAACGGACCTGGAATTTTAACTAATTTCTTTTTATAATTACCTAAATATTAAAACTACATCACACAAACTTAAAACTATGGTGTTTAAAAGCAAAGCACTAGTGACGCCTTCGTCATTTCGCTTTTTGAACAATATTTCGTATGCGCAACTTTTACAAAATTTCGTTTTTTTGCCGTATCTAAAATTTCAGGTCCGTATTTAAAAATACAGGGTTGTTATTTGAGCTTGTTGAAAGGTTAAGGTGGGATTAACGACGCCATTTTCTATTGCCAATTCGATTTGCCGAACTGTTGACAATTGGCATGCGCACTGCAGTGCTGTGTTGATCGGAGTAGTTATTTTTATGCTTTCGGCATACGAAGAAGAAAGACAGACATATTCTGGAGTTGGCAGAGCAAGGCAGATGTTAGTCAGCCGGTCATAGTTTTGTTTACTTTCGTGTTTTGTGCAATTACGGAACCTTTCCTGTTAAAACAAACACATATTCTCTTGAATTCATCACCAGGCAAGGCAATACGAAAATTTATCATAAACAATTTTTAACATTTTTTTACGATATTTATAATATCTTTAAAAAAACAATGCGCCTATTGAGAATCATTATCTGTTGAAATAGATATCCGGACTTTTCTCACTGGTAAAACAATTATGCACAAAACACAGTGGCATTGATAATACCTTTTATTTTGAAAGTTTATACAGGGTGACCAGTAAAGTCCGCATCAAGTTCTGCTTCGATCGAGATAAAAATTAAGCAAAAAAAATAGTAGTCACTTGATTCGCATTATCTGTCAAATTTTAATTATTTCCAAAAAATAATTCAAAAGTGGGGTTATTTCTGAAAGTATAAAAAAAGTTATTCAAAAAAGTTTTTTTTTTAATGCAGTTTCTAGCCCACATGCAAAATTTTAGCTGCATAAGATAATTTTCATTTTTTACCCATATTTTGTAAATTGCACCACTTTTGCAAAATAAGACTCAACGCAACCTACATAAAACTTCTTAGTTTTGACAATGCTTTATTTCAGATACATTTTCTTTAAAGTAGCGCCATGTTAAATGTATGTTTTTCTACAAAATCAAAATTGGGCTATTAAAATTTGGTCGCATGTGATGCAAAGTTTATTTGGTTTTGACCCTGTATAAGGTAACTTCATAAAATAAGTATTTTTGAAAACGTAGTTTGTGTCTGAAAGTAATACACCTTAATATTAAGACAAAAAAGAAGACAGTGTCATCAGTAAAGTGTTCATTAAGTGGAAAATAAATTTTAGTGGTGGGTAAAAAATCAAAATTATCTTATGCATCTGAAATTTTGCATGTGGGCTAGAAACTGCGTTTTAAAAAACTGTTTCTAATAACTTTTTTCGATATTTTCAGAAATAACCCCACTTTTGAATTATTTTTTGGAAAAAAATTAAAATTTGACAGATAATGCGAATCACGTGATTACTATTTTTTTTTTGTTTAATTTTCATCTCGATTGAAGCAGAACATGATGCCAAAGTCAAATTTCGAATAAAGCAATTAATAAAAAAAATCCCATATTATGCGGACTTACCTACTGGTCACACTGAACTTACCTATATCACAAAAAAAAAATGTTCTATAAAATTAACAAACACGCGAACGTTAATAATATTAGGTTTGATTGGCTCGCCAACTCGCCGTAGTTCGGCGAGACTTTTACGATGCTATTTATAATTGCTAGCGCCTAGGGCCCAATTTATTTAAAAATATGCCCTGCCCGTAATACCGCGGACGCGGTAAACTAGCCCAGGAAATTTTTTCTAGAATTTAACGACTTCCCATAAAAATGCCATGTCCCAACGGCTTCCAAGTAAAACGCTCGGTGCGCTATGGGTGCGTGCATTTCTAGTTTTTAACGTCATAAAACGGCCATAAACTATACAATGGCATTTAAATAAAACTACGGAATTCCGAATGCAGAAGAATCGAACGGCCGGACTGAGACGGATGTTACTTACGAGCAGTGTTGCCAACCTTTAAAAACAAATTTCCCATGAGTAGGATGAAAATTTCCCTTTTTTAAAGAAAAATCCCACGAATGGTCAAACGTTTCCAAATAATAAATATTAGCGTAAATTATAAAAGAAAATGTCACCTCTAGTAATAGGGTAAATTCCTAAATGCAAATTCCTAAAGTAAAGGCAACTTTAATTGGTAGAACGATAGCAAAATATTCTTTAGGGTTAGATTACAGCTCTGCATTGGACGTCTGCAGCTGCAAGTAGCAGTTTGCAGACGCAAATGACAAAATTGTAATTCCAGAAAATGTTTATCATACTTTTCGTCTGGAAATTTGCCGAAGGTTGGAAGGTTCTACAAACTTGCAGATTGTAGAACGTATAAAATTTGTTAAAAACAAACCTATATTTTGTGGATTTGATGGATGGTGGTTATTTATAATTTGTATTCGTTTTTATATATAAAAAAAAACAAGGGAACGTTGAGATTTAAGTTTAATTAATTAAATATTGCCATGAATTTGGGAATATTTCACATATTTGGCAGTCGATCTCGATAAACCAGAGAAGGTTAGAAGAATAAAGTTTGAACTGCGGTAAAAATGGCGGATTTGAAAATAGTTTTTGGAATGTCAAAGTTATTTTGCGTCTACAAGTCCGCGATATATTTGCAGATCTGCAAGTTCTGATGTGCGAATACACTCAGTGCGCACTACATCTACCAATGGAAATCGCAATACTCACGATTACGTCTGTGTTATTATCTTAACTTTAATTGTATTAATTAATCAAATTCCTGTTTAGCAGGCTATATGGAATATCCCACGAATATTGAACTTTACGTAAAAATTTCCCTTTTCCCTTTAGACCTTATAATTTTCCACGAATCGGGAAATTTCCCACGAGTTGGCAACACTGCTTACGAGATAATATATAATAAATTAAATAGTTTTTAAGGTGGGATTAACGACGCCATTTTATATCGTCAATTCGATTCGCATGCGCACTGCAGTGCTGTGCTGTGTTGATCAGAGTAGTTATTTTTATGCTTTTGGCATACGAAGAAGAAAGACAGACATCTTCTGGAGCTGGTAGAGCAAGGCAGATGTTAGTCAGCCGGTCATAGTTTTGTTTACTTTCGTGTCTTGTGCAATTACGGAACCCTTCCTGTTAAAACAAACACATATTCTCTAGACTAGACTCTAGAGTTCTTAGGAGAGATGACATCTAGATAGACTAGAAAATATCGTATTATCAGTAAAAATTGTTGTTTTCACTTAAGTTCTGAAAATCGACGTGTTCAAGGATTTTAAGATAAATTGTGGCAATTTTAGTGGTTTCAAAAAACCGGCTTTTTTAAAGTTTCTGGGCATTTATTTAAAAAAAAAACACGGGCATACTATTCGTCAATGCCTCCCTGAACAGCCCTTTCAAAATAAGATATTAAAATGCATGTAACGAATAAAAGAGATGGTAGACTCTTTAAATTAAACTGATTTTGTTGGCAACACATAAAATAGGCATAAATAGGGTTTCGGGACACCTATTTTCAGATATTTTGGCCCCCAGCCCTGGAATGTATTTCGGCCGCGAGAGGAGAAAAATACGCATTAGGCATGGAACATCGAAATCGATTTTCTTCAATATAAAATGATCTTTTATCAGGAATACAAAAACATTGACTCATATGCGTTTTGTGAACATATGTGGTATACAGGGTGTCCGGAAATGATGAGCAAAAAATTTAGAAAATAATTCTAGACCGAAAATAAATTTAATGTTATCTCTTCTTATAACATTTTTTCGAAAATTGATTATTTTATAATATTTTAAAATACACGTCCTTCCTCTTCAAGGCATAAATTATTTCTTCTTAAAAAATTCCGACAAACTCCATGGAATATTCCTTCCTTTGCTATGCTATGTTTAAGGTTGAAAATAAATTAAATTGATTTCGTATTCATCACATGCAAGCAATGTTATTTTAGCGTTTTTCTCGAAAACGGTTCGATTTATCGAAATAAAAGTAGTTTAACTTTTTATGCCAAAAGGTTGGGGAAATAAAAATATTCAGTCAAAATGCGCATACAGTGTAGGACAAAAAAGTTGGGACCATTCAAATAAAAGTATAGGCTCTTATGTGGCGCCCTCTACAAAATGCGAAAAAACGGTGGGCAAATTTGTATTCCTCATCCCAAAAAATCCCCATATACGAGATTTCGTCAAAATATTATATATTATGTCTGCTGTTCTTTTTTAAGAATAGAGACATTTTTCAGTTACAAACTTTTCACGAATATAATACAAGAACTTTAGATGTTAATTATCCAAGACATAGATTAACCTTAACGGAGAAAAGCCCGTATTATATGTGCCTGAAATTGTTTAACAATTTACCAATTAATGTAAAAAGTATTAATAGTTTTAAGTTATTTAAAATTAAGGTTAAGAGACTGCTTGTTGACTTGGAACCCTATTCTATTCAGGACTATATTAGATGAGCAATACGTTGTAGTTGTAGACAATTATTTTCACTGGCGCCATTTCTTTTTCTGTTGTGTATGTCGTCTCTTGTTGCGCAAATGATGTATATGACATTATTAGAAATAAAGATGATTATTATTATTATTATGAGCGTGGCAAAAGGTATTGCAAAAAAACCTGAAAATAAAATTTAACTTTAGCACCCTGTAATTCCGTTAATAATCAATTTTTGAAAAAATGTTATAGGAAGAGATAGCATTTATTTTCGGTCTACAATTATCCCCTAAATTTTTTGTTTATCATTTTCGGACACCCTGTATATTAAAGGAGTGACCTTTTTGACAATGGCCCGCAAGGGCCGAAACACGTGTCAGGAAACTGATTAAATTTGTGAAACATAACAAGTAGTTATTATTTTTTCTTCCTGAGCAATGTTAAGTAATTATTAGCTTGTGGTGAAACATACAGGGTTAGGAAAAATTACCAGAACGGTCGATTATTTCAAAATATACAGGGGTTATCAAAAAACGTCTTCTATAAAAAATGTAGGGCTGTTAAAAATCTACATATCGGTGATAAATTGAAATATACAGGGTCGCCCACAAAGTTGTGGAGAATGATAGTTATATTTTTAAATCGAACAACTTCCGGTTAAACCGGATGTAACTCGAAAGCAGGAAATGTAGTTGTTCCGGTTTAACCGGAAGTTGATTTTTTTGGGAAGATAATAAAAATTGAAGATAGGGACATGTAAGCCGTTTTGCTCTAAGACGTACTGTTAGAAAGTTATAAGCTGTCAAAGTTAAAAAATGTCACTTTTCGAGAGTCAATATCTCGGAAACTATGAAGTATAGACTAATAGTGCATTTAATAAAAAATAATCATAATTTTATGTGGAATTTAAAAATGTAAAAATATACAGGGTGTTCCATTTAAAAAAATACAACTATCATTCTCCACAACTTTGTGGGGACTCTGTATATTTCAATTTATCACCGATATGTAGATTTTTAACAGCCCTACATTTTTTATATAAGACGTTTTTTGATAACCCCTGTATATTTTGAAATAATCGACCGTTCTGGTAATTTTTCCTAACCCTGTATAGTCAATTTTATATCCTGTAACTTGCAGGCTTGTCAGTACTGTAGATCTGTTGATTCGTTGTTAGAGAGAAAATGGAAATCTCGAATGAGTAAATGGTTCTAATCTATATCAGCTAATATATAGCTTCGAAAAATCGTTTCATTCCACCATCCCTACGCCCGCGTCGCGGCGCTACATTCGCGGTCATCGGCCCACGCCAATGACTCATGCGGCGTGCCGAAGAGGGGCGGGGGGGCGGGTTGGCAAATGCGGGGGTGTCGGGTCAGGGGGTAAAGGTCGAAACTCGGCAAGTGTCGACCGATGATGGGGTCATGGGATTACCACCTGATCCGGGTGATTCGGCGACGCAAAAAGGATCCTAAAGGGGTTAAACGGGGTGAGTCACGCGGAAAAAATATTCGAAAGATCGTTGTTATCGCAGCGGAAATTGGGGTAGATATTGAAAAAATCGGATTTCGGCGATCAAAATAAAGCGGTTTGTGCGGCGACAACAAAGAAGGGTCGTTTGTTGGGCTATAGGCAATTAAAAGGTAAATAAAAAAAGGGAAATAGAACTGTCGAGATCCAAAGTTTAAGAAAATTACGTTATTGTCATTGCATAATCCAAAATTTCTTTAAAAAACAACAAAGTACTTGTAACCTTCAACTAAAAATGTTACCTATGTTCCCATTCTTTTTTTACACAATGGAAAACATTGGTGAGCCCTTAAGGCCCAAATTTTATTTATTTATTACTTATATATTTATTTATTTACATGTTCAAAACATTTATAAATTAAAAATTTGTATTCTAATTCACTCTTATTTTAAAAGAAAAAAAATCAAACATAACACTTCAGGAGAATAAGACATTACATGATCATAACACCAGACGTTGTATAAATTATCAAACTATAACTGTTACCAGTAAAAAGTAATTTCGGAAAAAAATCGCTTTTGTATGACGGAATAATAAAATATAATAATCTTCCAAAAAATATCAGAAGAATTAAGAAATTGACAACTTTTAAAAAACAATTAAAGAGATATTAACTAAATTAAATTATAATTTATACTATTTTTTTAAATTGATTTTATTAATGAATTAAATTGGATTAACTTCCATTTTTTTTTAATGGTTATTATTTTCCATATTATGTTGTCACTTTCCATGTAATGAACTGTAAAAGTTAGTTTGGAATAAAGACATTTTGAAAGTTAAATTAAGAATATTATGTTAACCCTAACTGTATAATACCAGATAGGATACCAATATTGGAACAATTATACGACTAATGATTCCATTACAGTATCGATCGCGTCTAATTGTCTTTTAAAAAAAAATTGTCCAATTAACTTTATTTTCGATATGACCGCCCACACGCCAACTTTCTGAGAATACAGGTTTTTCTTACTTTATAAAGAAATGAGAGTTTTCATTCTCATTTGTTGAGAATTTACATAACCAGCGATAAAATTATGGCTCGAAAGTATGATTTTTCAAAGACGTTTTCATTACTATGCAAATTACGCATATACACATACCACTCTGAAAACTGCACTCGCTGCGGCTGATCGTTTGGTAACAATTCTTGGACCGAGGTTGTACGATCAACGTGTATAATATAATATACTGGTCACATTTTAGAACTGTATTGCAGGTTCCGTATAGGCTACATGTTCCTGCTGGTTTAAATGCCGAATCGGGGTTTGTGCTTATTCATTAACAAGTTGCTTTATAGTACCAACTTCAGGTCTTTTTTCGTTAGTGTATCTCTATACAGAGCCTACGATTTAGTCAAAAGTGAGCGAAATTGGGTGGAAATCCATGTGTATTATACATACAGGGTGTCCGGAAATGATGAGCAAAAATGTTTGGGGATAATTCTAGACTGAAAATAAATGCTATCTCTTCCTATAACATTTTTTCGAAAATTGATTATTAAGAGATAGCATTTATTTTTGGTCTAGAATTATGCCCTACATTTTTTGCTCATCATTTCCGGATACCCTGTATATAGGTTCAATCAGCAAGCTTTGCCCTGTTGTAGGTAATATTCCAATAAATGATAAATAAATATTTTACATGTAAAAACATTCGTCCCGATCGTACATACACATTTTATGTAAAAAAATAATATATACAACATATTACCCTTCGCTCCCCTCCCGCCTTACCCCCTCAACGTTTCGCTATGTGCAGAAAAATATATGTTTCGTGACAAGATGCCGTTAATAAAATTATTTCCCGCCTCAATGCACAAAACACACATTTATAATTTTATTAAATGCATATAGGATTTAACGCGTTTAATTCATTAAAGAATAATTATAATTAATATCTATTACAAGATGCACAGATACGGAAAAAGAAGTTAAACAAAAAAGATAAAAGAAACCGTTAATGAATTAAAATTTAAAAAATATATATAGGTATACTTACCTAAGTATTTTTTTTATTAACAGCGTTATGATCCACTTTAATTTTTTTAATATTGCATATTTTTACATTATACCATCTATTCTAGACATTTTTCATATGCCCTATATTTGAACCTACCGATCTTCCACCGTTTATCAAATATTTTAACAAACAAAAACTGTAAATTTAATACTATTATATTTCCACATTTTCTTTATTGTTCTTCCATTTTATATTGTGCTAGTGAGGAAATATTTGACAAATTACAAATTTTACAACCATGACCATCATAATTATTAATTATAAAACAAGAACTAATCAAAAATTTTTTGTGGATAGAGTGTCTAAAACATTAGTTTATAAGTCTATTTTTCATAAAGGTTTAATAGAATATAATAATTTGGAAAATTTTATTAAATCTCAAATATCATTAAAACTATTTAAAAAAAAACTTTAAAATTACCTACATTTATTTAAAAAACAAAATGATACGTCATATCTAATACAATTTGTAAAATGTTTAACTTTTTTGTGTTTTTTGTTAAAAGAAGGTTCCGTTTTAAAATTAAAAATAAATCTACAAAAATGTTGTTAAAAAAATGTAAGTATTAAAAAATATTTAATTGAAGCTTTTTGCTAAATAAAACATGTTACTACTACTACTACTACTACTAACACTTACACTTATTTAACGCTGGTATAATATGTGTCGTATGCTAATGGAAGTTTTAGGCAAATGGCATTTGTCTATAGGCAAATGCTATAATATGCATTCCGTCTAAAAGGTATATCGGCAACCGGTTTGTTCGTTGTTAGCAGAGCATTTTTTTTAAAATCAAATTAATTTCATAATATTTCATAAAATGATAATTAAATTTTAAAAAAATGCTCTGGGTAACAACGAACAAACCGGTTGCCGATACCTTTTGATATAGCATTTGCCTAGACAAATGCCATTTGCCTAAAACTACCATTAGCCTACGACATAATATGCACCATCGCTGTTTCTCAACTTAGCGACGTGCTGAACTCAAGTCACAATCTTTAAAGCATTGACAATGGCAATTTGCTATTGAGGTTTGATACGTCAACAGTGAAAGTTAAACAAATCAGAATTTCGCTCTGCTGAGATTACATCCAAAATACGCCTCGCTAAAGATGAACGCATAGAAATTTTGATTATGTCGGGTTGTGGAGATAAAAGTAGAAGTCATTGAGTTGAACTAACAGATATAGATATAATCGGACACGAATTGTCCAAAGAAGTTGTTTTTCAGATAAAGCTAAGTTTTCTTTAAATCGTCAGGTTAATCGACAAAACTAGGGATACTGGGCATACAGGAAAATCCTCACTGGTTCATAGAAAATCACATCCAGTAGGTACAATGAAAAGGTTAATATGAGTGGACGTTGTTAAAGATAGGGTAAACGGACATTTTTTCTATGATGAGGGCTTCACTGGAGGAAGTTATCTACATTTTCTTCGAAATACTCTGCATTATGCTGTTTATGTAAGGAAGTACTTAAATACAATTTTCCTAGACGGGGCCACCCAGATGACCCGATCTTAACCCACTGGACTTTTTTTTTTGTGGGTTACGTCAAAAATTAAGGTTATAAATTTAAGTTTAACTCAATAGATGGCATTTTTATGATCCACCTTCTATCTTTTTTCTAAAAAACAATATATTTCAAAAAAATTAATTCGACGGGATATTTTCACTATTTTTGACGAATCGGTAATCGACCTACCCCAGCTATAAAACCAACCTATAAAAACTCATAAAAACCTCCCGGAACACCGAAAAAAACGCCAAAAAAACGGCAAAAGTCGGCTTTTAGCCGCAAAAATGTCTCCCGCGCCGCCGATGTCGGGTATCGGCAAACGACGGTGAAAGGTTCGCGAATATCGCGGCCACATTTTTAATACAAACACGCGTTTTATCGAAAACGACGCCTTTGATTGGCCGACGGGTCCGCGAGGTTAGTATACACCCACCGGGCGGTGTTGTCACATTAAGTAATCTATACAATAATTAGAAGAATTATATTACAAGAACAGGTATTGTGACTAGGTACTAACGAAATAATTTGAGGTTAATTTTCCTTGTCAAATCATGACAAAGCGTTTTTTTATTAATAGTTTTATGACAGGACGTTGACATCTGTATATTTTTAGGTTAGTTTGTTTGTCAAATCATGACGGCATTGTGATTTACTTCTAGGTACGTCATCTATGGGGTTGACATCAATTTTTTATGAACAGGCCTGAATATTCACTTTCCGAAACGTCGGCAAATTAAAATAGGTTTTTTTTTATTTAGCTATTAAAAATACCATCAACTATTATTTAAAAAACTTACACCGGATTAGCACTTTTCAAAAATATCACATTACATTTTGAGGCCAGGAGGACTGAAAACCAAAACTACGTGGGCGTACATTTTTAACTCGAAAACACGTGAACCATTCTAACCGATATTTCGGATAAATATTTTGACAGATTGACAACACCGCCATTTACCAAATCTATTAGGCGACGCGAGAGTGAAATTCCGCCGTAGTTTAGAATTCATAAGTGCGCCAAACATAATTTATGAAAATAAAACGAAATTCCAAATTTTCAAATAACTGAGCATACAACTATTTTAATTTATAATATAGACCGAAGTAGGTATTACGCATAAAGGATAAGTCACTAAACCAGGGGCGGACTAATAAGTCTCAAGGCAACAAGGCAGAAAAAATCGTCTCTCCCTTCAGTTAATTGCTAAAGAGCAGTGCTGGATTTACCAGTAGGCTGAGTAGGCTGGAGCCTAGGGCGGAAGATTTTAGGGGGCGGCAAATTTGGCCCAATTTTTTTTTTATCTTACAGAAATAAATGGTACAATCTTTATTCATAGTCGACGGATAGTATTTTTTTAAATAAACTTTATTGTTGGCCGTGTCTGATAATAGGGATAAAAAAAGGTAGTTGGAACTTTACTGGCTTTGCAGAAAGAAATTTCATTTTCAATAAAATAAGTAGGTAGTAATCATAAATATTTACTAAAAATTATTGACCAAATTTGGGCGTGGTCTTAAAAAATTGTCGCCTGCAGCGGGCTTTTTCTTTCCCGAACACTTCACCTGTTTCACAACTCACGAGCCGTCACTGGTAGGGGCGGCAAAAATTGAATAGCCTACTAGCGGCAAATTTGTAAATCCGCCACTGCTATATAAAGAGATAAACCTAATACAGAAACAAAAAAAAATTATAAAGTTTGGCTCACATATTGGCTTTAGGGCGGAGTCAATAATAATAATAATAATATACTTCCTTACTGTACCTAACGATTGGGCCTCAAGTAGGTAGAAATCTTAGTACGCCACTGTTTTCAACCAACGAAAAATACAGAACAATAAATTAAGGTAGGTGGGCGCACAGATTTAGCAACAATCCTTTCTCTTCACGGGTAGTGGACAAGATGGCCGCTATATTGACGCACAAAATGGACGGTTGGTATGGAGTTAATGGGGTTAAATTATAAACGTATTTTTTTATAAACGAAATAATAAAAATGTGAGGTGTTATTAGCGTATCTACCTCACCTTCCAGAATGCACCTAATTGCGGTAATAAATAAATTATTATTTCAAATATTTCCCAGGCTGCGTGCAACTTCCTTGGACTGCAGACTGGGCAGAAAAATTTATTACTCACTAAAAACCGCGATGACGATAAAAGATATACCCATCGATTTTACAATAAAAATGATTTTCAAGGAAATAATCACAATTTACATTGTCCCCTGACAATTGCGGTAATCAGAAAATGCTTTGCACTGAGTAATGGAAATATCTATTAGACTAGATTAATTTTTAATATTTGGGGCTTGGATCTTCTTTACTTAATCAATATACAGAAACCATCAAGTTAAATGTATAACTGTCAAATGCTATTTGGCAAAATAACCCTACCGGCTAGGTTTTTTTTTTCGCCCCTAGTCCAACAGTAACTATTATAACATAACGTCACATACCTGTCAAAGATATCTCCACTTTGAGCATACTTCTGAATCCGCAGCAGCGGCGACAAAGACGGATCATCCCCAGGGGTCCTTGATGATGTACAATCTCCTTGCTCGAAACCTGTAAGTAACAAGTCTAGTGTAAAGAAATGAATCCGGCAGTTTTTCTTTAAAAACAATAATTTAATTGTTAGATACAAGTTGTATTATTGTTGTCATAGAGTTTAGAGCTTCTATTGCTTTTAATAACTCTAGAAAACGGTTTTCAACGTATTTCAAAACACAAAGTGATGCTTCAAAAGAGGGAAATTTTAAATTGTTAGAAACGATTAAGTAAGGATTTACAAAAAACGAAAAAAAAATGTCCTCTTCGCTTGGTTAGTATTTTTGATATAGATCTCTTTGGACAAAGCTTTCTTTAGTTTCCGGGCTCCATAAGATAACACTTTTTGTGTTAGCGTTGGAGGGTACAAGTTTGCAAACATTCCTTCACGGGTATTATAAAGAAGAAGAGGTCATGATTCAGTTAGGTTTGCATTTACTGTTGCAAGACTGTTATGACGTTAAAACCAAAAAAATCTTGGAGGCCGGCTAGTGTTATGGAAAATTAGTTCTAAATATCTGCGACAGAACGCCCTGATGTCCTCCCAGGCAGTTCCCTAATATTCTATAGTTTGGTACTATTAATACCCAAAATTTCACTTCAGAAATTGTATATTAACATCTTATTATGCGTGCCGAGAAAACGCGTTCAACATCGGCAAGAATTTCAATAGAAAACCTCCCTCAAAAGAGTTTACTCCTGTGGTTTCCGGGATTTTTGCGTTTGTAGACCGTCCAATACCTAAGCAAATAACCTGCAACAGTTTCAAGAACAAATCGCACCAATAATAAGCGGCCCTTATTGGCTTACGGAATGGGTAAGCATAAGATTTCTCCGTCCGTCACTAACGTCAACTTTTAGGGTGTGAAAGACGTAATCGTTCCCTGGGGTGCTGTGACCGGCGCTCTGCCAGCCACATTAGAACGAGACAAAAACAAAACAACGGAAGGATAGAAAACACGTTTGACAACAGGACCGTATTAAATATCAAATCAATATAAACATATTGTTATTGTATTTTGAACATGCGGTGTGTTAAGGACACAATTCTCTAGGTCAATCGTGTATAAAAGGCCTATAAATGGCTTGAATGCAGGGGTAACTTCCGGAACCTTGCAATTATTAAAAAAAAAATTAGTATCTAATTTAGGAAGGGCTGTTCAGGGAGGCATTGGCAAATAGTATGCCGGTGTTTTTTTTAAAATAAATGCCCAGAAACAGTTTTTTGATCACTAAAATTGTCACAATTTACCTTACGATCCTTGAAAGTAAACAAGTCGATTTTCAGAACTGAAGTAAAAACAACAATTTTTACTGGTAACACGATATTTTCTAGTCTATCTAGATGTCATCTCTGCTATGAATTCTAGAGAATATGTGTTTGTTTTAACAGGAAAGGGGTCGTAATTGCACAAAACACGAAAGTAAACAAAACTATGGCCGCCTGACTAACATCTGCCTTGCTCTACCAGCTCCAGAATATGTCCGTCTTTCTTCTTCGTATGCCAAAAGCATAAAAATAACTACTCTGATGAACACAGCACTGCAGTGCGCAATGCGCATGCGATTCTTCAATAGATAGGTAAATGGAATTGACGATAGAAAATGGCGTCGTTAATCCCACCTTAACAGAACACGAAGCTGTATGGTTAAGAAATATAACAAAAAATGTTTAGGATAATATGATATTAAATGCATGCCTACCTCGCGCCAAAACTTTAAAATAATATGTAACAAAAAAGTTGTGATCTAACGCCATGGTGTCGATATAGGTACTGTAAGGATGAACCAACCAATATAAACCTTTCCTGTAATGGGTGTTTATACTGAGCTCTTTTTAATTTTTTAGTCAAAAACTTTGACAGGCACGTGATCATTTTCGATATTGTACCACAACTGTCTAATCGAGATGACGGGTGGTCTATAAAATACCTATAGGTGGTATCACGCCTCAATAAAGACCTGGAAGAAATTTTGTCTTGGGGTGACAGTAACCAAGTCGATTTTAACGCTCAAAAAACCCAGGCAGCAGTTTTTTCTAAGGCTTCGTCTATTAATTTGCTGGGTGTCAACCTGGGAGGAAATATGTCTTGGCATAATCACGTTGTGGCAATCGCCAGGGCAGCTTCTCAGAAGCTCGGTATACTTTTCCGTACCAAAAAGTTGTATACACCTCAACAACTTTTGACACTCTATAAAGCCCAGATTCGACCATCACTGGAATACTGCTCTCATATCTGGAGTTCTGCACCGAAGCATACCCTTCGGTTGTTGGATTCCATCCAAAGGAGAGCCGATCGTCTAATCGGCGATCACGAGCTGACTAAGAACCTCGACAGCTTAGAACATCGAAGTTGGTGATTTGACTCTCTTCTACAGATATTTCCATGGCAAGTGTTCGACAGATATTGCCCGCTCGATTCCACCTAGAGTAATGCATAGCAGAAACACACGACGAACCACTGCCGCCCATCCCTATGTGGTTCAACTTAGTACACCCCGAACATCATTGTTTCAGAACACTTTCATTTGGAGGACGTCATCTTTGTGGAACGGCCTTTCTGAGACCGTGTTTCCAACCGAATATAACCTCCAACGATTCAAGAAAAACGTGAATCGCTTTCTTCGCACACGCACCGCTCCCAGAGCGCCTTAAAAGGATTTTTTTTATAGTGCTTGTGCTCGATCATAAAAAAAAAGTCTAAATTAGGTACGTCATCGAGTAAAAGTTTACGCGAAAACCACCAACTTTGCGGAAACTTCAACGATAAATCTATCATCACAAATCGTTGCTGCTGCGAAAAAAAAGTAAAGACCTTTTTTTCTCTATTCTATTGCTGAGTTATAGAGAGTCAATTTTCCAAAAACACTAATAATGTCCTATGATAAATATAATATATTATACTAGATATGTTTCAACCCGTAAAAATGCGGTCCTGACTTTGCAATGGACATGGAAAATCACAAGGGTCGATGGGAAAACGACAACGAAAACCGATGCACTGAAGTTGAGAAGAGAATATCACCTTCAAGAGGCATCGTCGATCAATGTTTTGATAACAATTAAGGAGGTTTTATCAGAAGGGAAGTGCAGAAGACAACTTTCTTAATTTTAAGACCATCATGCTACATTTTTAATATTGTGGGAATGGTAAAATCCATATCAAAAAAATTAAAAATAATGTAAGGATGCATAAGAATTTATAGAACATCATTTTCTTAAGCTTTGCACCCTCTTTAATAAGGTTTAATGCGGTGGAATAATAAACTTATGTAATTCTTATCAGTACATTTTAGGCACGAATTTTCCACTTTAAAATTTGTATTTGAATTGTAGCAGTTAATAAGTCGGAAATACATATTTTGGTCAACTAACGACTACTCATCTTACCGAATTGGCTAAGAATTTCATATAACAGTTAAAAAAATACCGATAAATACATAAATATATTATATCAAATAACAATATCACACACCTAATATCGTTTTAAGGTCCTGTCCATATCGTCGCTTGCTTCGTATTTCACCAAAACATTTATTCCAACCAAGAAATAGAGATGGGGGAAACCCACGACTTGTATGAAAAAATTAAGAATATTATAATTCGTGAGCAGAAAACTTTATAAACATTTACGATTATTTTTGTACGTGATACCCAACTATGTGACAACTTAAATTTTTTTTTTTTATAAATGTTACCACTGCCGACAGCCAATCAAATCTTCGGTACACGTACAAAAACAAACCCTGAATCGGTTAAAAAAAGCACACCGTTTTTCAAAGATAATCCGAAATCTACTCCCGGCATTTTTCCGCGTGGTTGAGGACAAACACCCCGAAGCCGGGTGGAGTTTTGGCCTAGTTGAGAGCGCCGCCGCCCGACGTCGTGGGGGCGCTGGTGCTCCAATCGATGGGACGTGCGCAGAGCGGCGCCTCCCCGAGGGTGGACAAATCGTTATATCCTAGGACGTGACTGTCACAAATTCCCAATAATAAACTGCTTGTTTTTTAAATTAGGCTGTTTAATTGGTTCAAACTACTATTATTTTACTTGTTCTTGACGTTAGCTTCACGCTTCACTAGTGTGTTCACAATTACTTAATTTGACGCGTGTACCTACTTTTTTTTCACGAAAAAAACATATACAGTGTGTGTATAAAGTCTGGAAACGGCTTAATAACATCACAATTTACTGGCCGATTTAAACCAAATTTGGTACAGTTGTGTAAGAGGATCTAACGCACCGAATGACGATATTGGCGTTGTTGCCAGCTTTTTAGTTTGTCTGGAATTCGAACGAATTTTATATTTTTAAATATAACACCCAGTATATTTTTACATTTTTAAATTCCACATAAAATTATAATTATTTTTTAATAAATGCATTATTAGTCTATACTTCATAGGTTCCGAGATATTGACTCTCGAAAAGTGACATTTTTGAACTTTGACAGCTTATAACTTTCTAACAGTACGTCTTAGAGCAAAACGGCTTACATGTCCCTATCTTCAATTTTTATTATCTTCCCAAAAAAATCAACTTCCAGTTAAACCGGAACAACTATATTTCCTGCTTTCGAGTTACATCCGGTTTAACCGGAAGTTGATTTTTTTGGGAAGATAATAAAAACTGAAGATAGGGACATGAAAGCCGTTTTGCTCTAAGACGTACTGTTAGAAAGTTATAAGCTGTCAAAGTTCAAAAATGTCACTTTTCGAGAGTCAATATCTCGGAAACTATGAAGTATAGACTAATAATGCATTTAATAAAAAATAATTATAATTTTATGTGGAATTTAAAAATGTAAAAATATACTGGGTGTTATATTTAAAAATATAAAATTCGTTCGAATTCCAGACAAACTAAAAAGGTGGCAACAACGCCAATATCGTCATTCGGTGCGTTAGATCCTCTTACACAACTGTACCAAATTTGGTTTAAATCGGCCAGTAAATTGTGATGTTATTAAGCCGTTTCCAGACTTTATACACACACTGTATATGTAATTTTACAAGAGAACTGCAAATCTTACGTACAGTTGACAGATAATTTCGTACACTAACCTGTGACACTGTAAATGCAACTTTTTACCTTTATTACCTTTGTAACGTGTTAATTGTTATCATGATATCTGTCAAAGTATTGTCATTATCTCATTTGATTTAAAAATGCCTCATTTAAGTATTATTGAAAAAGCAAGAATAATATGTTTAGTAGAAATAGGGTGGGGTGGTCTTATGTAAAAATAGCTGATCATTTTAGAGTACCTCCTAGAAGTAGGTACTGTTCAAGGAATAGTAAAAAAAAATGGCGCTATCATCAAACACTTGAAAGGTCTGTTGTTGGGTCTGGTTTAAATAATAGAAAATCATCAAATGAAAAAGACTGAAATTTGGTGGAGTATTTAAGGCAAAATTAGTTTGAAACTGCAGTACCCGCTATGCACCTAACAGGATTCCCTGCTTCATCTAGAACTGCGCAACGCCGAGTAAGACAATGTTCCGAATTAAGAAATCTAGCAGCTGCATCCAAACCGTTTTTTAAAAATAGTGATAGGGAACAAAGAATTGGGTTTTTTCAATATTTACCGGAAAATTATTTTTTTTTGGCAAAATGTTATCTTTTCCTTTGAGGAAACTTTTCAGTCTACATAAATAATGGAAGGATTCGACCACAAAATTCCCGATATGATAGAAGTATACTAAAAAAAAATAAACCAGTGTTTCTCCGTTAATGTGTGGGCATGGATAAGTGTTTACGGTGCAGGTGTATGCTGGAATATCGGTGGAACACTAAACAGTAATATATATCTTCAGATTTTGGAAAATGTTTTTCTTCCTTCTGCCGCGATAGTTTTTGAAGGAAATAACTTTATATTTTAGCAGGATAACTGCCCTGTGCATACTGCAAGAAATATAGGAAACTGGTTTAGACAAAACAACGTAACATGTCTGCCTTGGTGCTCAAGAAGTCCTGATTTAAATCCAATTGAAAATGTTTGGGGACGAAGATTACGATTAGTGTTAGAATCCAATGGCGCAGCAATTAAATATTTGTATTTTGTTTGTTGTTTGTTAATAAATTTACCCTTTTTGGCTTTATATTGTTGTAGTTTCCCTGGTATTATTTTATAATTTTCTTATTTCGCGGCTGTAATTTAAACACAAAAATATTTAGAAATAACCATTATTCCTTATGGTAAAAAATCGTACATACAATAATTTACAGCTATGTATATAGCTGGTGTTCTATCGAGGTATAAGCAGCAAGGTGAGAAACCCGCTTTTCCCAATTTTGTTGTAATTGAGTTATGTATGGGTGGAGTGTACGAATTTATATGTCGTCAACTGTACCTTTAAATTTAATAACGCACATCAACAACAAACCAATAACTAATTATATGTATTATAAAACAGAACGTATTATTTATTTGCATCGGTATTTTCAACAAACACAGTTTACTACAACGTGCGATATTGTGACAGGCATTGCCCTAGACGATAACGGACAACTCGCTAAAGATTCCCCCGGGGTGGCTGAGGGGACTCGCGGGGGGGGGGGGGGGGGAGCTCATGTAGAGGGAGTGAATTGTGCGGTTTCTGGATTGGACTTGACCTTGCTAGCGGAGAGGCGAAATATGACATCTAAGATAAGAGTCGTCTTTGATGAAACCTGATACCAATACCGAGGTGGTTGACTTTTTAGATGCCGCGAATCTAAAGCTTTCTGACGGGTGTTTCGTTTGTTTTTCTCATATTATGCTTCTAGCAGAGAAAATTATTTACATGATTACAACCCTTAAACATATTATATTATAGTTAATAGTAAAAATATAGGCTAAACAGTTAAAATTTTGTCGCAGCTATTGCTTTCTTTCTATATTTCTAATTCAATGGGTTTTAATTTTTAACTAATTAAAATTGTTGCTAGCCCTGCCATAAATCCTCTTTGTGTCATTGAAAGTTGGATAAATAATAAACACAGAAGTTTTTGTTTAAAAATAAAATAAATTTAAAAAAAGGAGGAAACATTTTTAGCTTTAATTTTTTCTATCAAAAGAAACATTTCCCCCTTGTTTCAAGCTATTTTAACTTCATTCATTCGTTAAATTTAAACTCCATCAAAAGTTTATAAAACTTTTTGCTTATTATCCTCCTAAAACTTTTCGGACAAATAAATAAACTATTTAACAGAAAATTTAATGCTACCTCTGAAAGTTTAAAAACTGTAATATTGAAAAAAAAAACAATTTTCTTTGGAACTCTTGTTTTAAGGATTTAACTTTATATTAGCATATTTATAGATAAATTATAATTAGTGTGGCCTTTTTATTGATTTCTATAATAACCTAGCTAAGACGGAATTTTGAAATTGCTACTTGCAACTTGCACCACTCGAAAAAAATCTTACCTATATAATTCAAATCTGACTATTGGTCATTTTGTTGAACACCTAACCTACATGAGGTTATGTATGGATAATTTAGCTGTGGCAACAAAGAAGGACGTTTAAAAGTAGCTTAAAAACTGTTAAATACATATACTCCCAACAAAAAGGTTCTTTAAGAAGTAAAATAAATACAGCGGGGGTGACCCAAGCTATTTGCATTTACTGTTTGTTAAACTGGCAACAAGTTTACCTCTAATGTCTTTGATAACAGGTCACTGGTCTGGCTTTAAATACCATGGGATCTTAATCTGTGTCATTCCATTTAAAACTTCCTAAGAACCACTAGGTATAATATCATCAGTATTCACTGAATATAAGTATGTTTGATTGACTGATCTCTTACCTACTTCCTTTTAACTAAATATAAATATTCTTAAAACATTGACGTATTAGATATATAGGAATGATATTTCCATAAGGAAAAAGAAAAATCCACCTTGTGGAAAAGGGTTCTTCTAACATATGCCTAGTAAAAAAAGCAGCTTAAACAATTTACTGCATAGTGTTACCAGCGTCGGAGTTAGTTATCTCTCAGACTCCACATGGCAGCAAAAAATCTCTCGTGGGCTTAAAAGTAATGTTTAGTGAAATGACGAACAGTTACCACAAATAACAAGGTCCTACAGTTCAGCAGAACCTTTGGAAAATATTAGAAATAAAAACAGTGAGCTGTTTCCACTCCTCAGTACCTACTGTTTATGATTCGTATCTAGGTACATATTAGGTATGTACTGAAACATTTATAAGGTGAGGATATAAATCCCATGCATGACATAAAATTATTAAGGAATAAAATAAGTTTCTCAAATATGTCCACTCTGTAAGGCAAACCATTCAAAAAACGTAGTTGGGTAGTTGCATCAGTTGACATTTTGAGAGGGGGGCATTTTAAAGCTGGAAAGTTGGATATTTAAACGAAAAATTGCGACTAAAAATAATTCATAAAACAGGTCATACCTTCGTCAGTCAGATCATCCGGACAGTCATCGTATGTTAGTGAAACATCTAAAAAAATAGGAACAACGTCACAAGGTTTATTTTAGTCAAAAATACACAGCGTAACTTACCAGCACCGGCCATTTTATTTCAGATTCGTAAACGGAGCATTTGCTGCGACACGTGACTAGTTAATACTGTCTTAAGGGTTACTGTAAGGGCTGATTTCACCTATTGAACGTTTGTGGTGTTAAGAATTGGCTAAATAAACTTATTTTAAATAAAATTCAACAAAATGACAGAATGTTTATCAAAAGAAAATTGTTGTTTTTCATTTTTGGGGATTTCAGTGGCGCCATCATCCCGAGGAAATGTTATGAAATGTCACTAGATTGTGGCGGATAATTTGAAATGGGACAATTTATTAGCTCTAATAAACGATTCGTGATTAAAAATTTGGCATACCTATGAAATAATTCCAAAGTATTGTAAATAACACGTATTTCGTAAAATTTAGAAGGCAGTGGGTTGTTGTCGTAAAATTTTTATTTAGGGAATATATGGGACATGATCCAACTTCAAACACGAAGATTTAAAATTTGATTATTGATTTTTAGGGCGTCATTTAAAAATGTGCCTTTTTACTGTTAATATTTTAATGGTTATTGGAGTAAGAAACTCGAACAAGAAAACGCTTACTACTCAGGGAAAATGCTAAACACTAAAACAAAGTCAGTTTTTTTAACATTAAAAATATATTTCGCATAAAATTAATGAAAAACAACATTTTCTTTAAGAAAAATATAAATTTAGCAATAATTTAACCCTTCCTAACACGTTTTTACTTTGTAGACTAGTTTAATACAAAATAAATGCATATCTGTGGTACTATATGGCCAGTATATTTTTGTATTATTGTATTTTATGGTGAGGTTGAGGAATCATCTATCTTATACTATATTTTATATAATATGTACATATCCAAACAAAATAAAAAGCATGTTTTCTTCTTCCCTTCTTTATGGCGTTGGCTGCGGTAAGCGCCATTCGCCAGAAAAAGCATGTTTTATACAAAAAGTTACTTTGACAAATAATTAAAACAAAAAAAAAACTACTCAGATATGGCTAAAAATATCGTAGGTACCTATTATGTACCAAGACGAGTAGCCTTTGAAGAAACAAAAAAACTTATTGTGTACTTTTGTTTTGCTAACGTCATTTCAAATAAATATGGCATACCTATAGGTATAGTTACTATATAAAGTGAAGATAAAAGCTAGTTTAATGGTTTCTTCAAGAGCTAGCTCTGGTTCTGGTAAGTAATTTCTAAAAAATCTAATTACCTATGGGATGGGTAATTTATAACAGGGCGGGTATCCAAACCATAGGGGTGGTATTCTCAGGTCCTAGAGTGGTTCGGGGATACCTTGAAAACTTTCTTGACCTGTTTTTTTGTATAGGCCTTTATAAAAGCCTTAAAAGGGACGTCACACAACTCTCTATAGGTATCAAAATATAGTAAATGCTATGGTGTGTGTGAAAACAACTTTTTCCAGAAATAAAATATTTTTTTCTTTATTTTTACAGCCGAACCGAAGAGAAAAATTTCGTATTGCTTCAGAGTTAGTGGAAAATATGCTTAAAATATTCTGTCCATGCCCTGTTATAAAATACCCATCTCAAAAATTAAGTCTCCCTGATTTTATAATTATGTGTAGGTAGTCAAAATATAATATAATAGAATTAAAAGTCCTAACTAAAAAAACAACAACAAAATTTAGTCAACATTTACAATAATTCATCACCTATAATTTGTAAAATATAAAATAATAACGTTAGTATGCGTAACGACTATACAGTAACATTTTGTAAGTATTGGTAATTCACCAGTGCTATGGAGAAGTATAATGCCGGTTTTAAGAAAAGCCGTTGGCTGGTACCCAATTAAAAATTTAACTTAACTCTTAGAACAGTACCTACGTCAATTATTCGAAACGTTCCACACTGGTGTAGTCCGCAAAACATAGCAACGTCTGCCTCCTAGCGGTGGAAAGTGGAAGTAGAAAACTGGTATATGACAGTTTGGGGATTTTAACATTAGAAATGTTAGGTTATTGTAAAAGTCATCTTTGCTTGATCGTCGTCTACAGTGTGACCAGTAAAGTCCGCATCATATGCGATTTTTTTTTATTAATAGCTTTATTCGAAATTTGACTTTGGCACCAAGTTCTGCTTCGATCAAGATGAAAATTAAGCAAAAAAATAGTAGTCACGTGATTCGCATTATCTGTCAAATTTTAATTTTTTCCAAAAAATAATTCAAAAGTGGGGTTATTTCGGAAAATATCGAAAAAAGTTATTAGAAAAGGTTTTTTTTTTAAATGCAGTTTCCAGCCTATATGCAAAATTTCAGCTGCATAAGATAATTTTGATTTTTTACCCATCACTAAAATTTATTTTCCACTTAATGAACACTTTACTGATGACACTGTTCTTTTTTGTCTTAATATTAAGGTGTATTACTTTCGGACACAAACTATGTTTTCATAAATACTTATTTTATGAAGTTACCTTATACAGGGTCAAAAACAAATAAACTTTGCATCACACGCGACCAAATTTTAATAGCCCAATTTTGATTTTGTAGAAAAACACACATTTAATATGGCGCTACTTTAAAGAAAATGTATCTGAAATAAAGCATCGTCAAAACTAAAAAGTTTTATGTAGGTTGCGTTGAGTCTTATTTTGCAAAAGTGGTGCAATTTACTAAATATGGGTAAAAAATCAAAATTATCTTATGCAGCTGAAATTTTGTATGTGGGCTAGAAACTGCATTTAAAAAAACTTTTTCTAATAACTTTTTCGATACGTTCAGAAATAACTCCGCACTTTTGAATTATTTTTTGGAAAAAAATTTAATTTGACAGATAATGCGAATCACGTGACTACTATTTTTTTGCTTAATTTTCATCTCGATCGAAGCAGAACGTGATGCCAAACTCAAACTTTGAATAAAGTTATTAATAAAAAATAATCCCATATGACGCGGACCTTATACTGGTCACACTGTATACAGTGAGGACCTAAAGTCCGCCCCCCCCCCTCTAACTTCTAAACCGTTCGGTATATTTTAATGAAATTTTGAACGATAATATTTGAGCAAGTCTTGCACTTTTTGACATACCAATGACAGCTTTAAATGTCAAGATGACAGCTGGGTCCGCTTTTGGAATATTTTTTTAAATGGAACGAACACCCTGTATAGTTTTACATTTTTAAATTCCACATAAAATTATAATTATTTTTTATTAAATGCATTATTAGTATATATTTCATAGTTTCCGAGATATTGACTCTCGAAAAGTGCCATTTTTGACCTTTGACAGCTTATAACCTTCTAACAGTACGCCTTAGAGCAAAACGGCTTACATGTCCCTATCTTCAATTTTTATTATCTTCCCAAAAAAATTAACTTCCAGTTAAACCGGAACAACTATATTTCCTGCTTTCGAGTTACATCCGGTTTAACCGGAAGTTGATTTTTTTGGGAAGATAATAAAAATTGAAGATAGGGACATGTAAGCCGTTTTGCTCTAAGACGTACTGCTAGAAGGTTATAAGCTGTCAAAGTTCAAAAATGTCACTTTTCGAGAGTCAATATCTCGGAAACTATGAAGTATAGACTAATAATGCATTTAATAAAAAATAATTATAATTTTATGTGGAATATAAAAATGTAAAAATATCCTGGGTGTTATATTTAAAAATATAAAATTCGTTCGAATTCCAGACAAACTAAAAAGGTGGCAACAACGCCAACGCGTACAAGAATTAGAATAAGATGTAAGTTTTGTCATATTTGCGTAAAACCGGCTTGTCTAAATGATTGTTTATTGGAGGTTATCACACGTCATAGATTATCAAAAATGCAAAGCATTGGCCGTCGGTGTATTAATTTTGAAACTGCATAATATGGTGGTAACGTTTGATAAACTTTAACAGAAGAACATAAAAATGCCTCGTCAGTTGTCTGAAGTTGAAAAGGCTCAAATTGTATCGAGAATCGAAAAAGGATGATCAATCCGTGCTGTAGCGCAGTTGATGGGGCTGGATAAGGGTTCATGGGCCTGGTGTTTGCTGGCGAATAGAGGAAAGATTTAATGCCGGAAATTACATTAACATTTTAGAAAACATATTGTTACGATCTGCTGAGCAAATATATCCCAATAATACTTTCATATTTCAACAAGATAATTATCCAGTTGACACTGCCAATGCTGCAGCCCACTGGTTTCAAACCCATAATGTGGAAGTGCTGCCTTGGGTCGCTTAATTATAGTCCCGATATCAATCCAATTGAAGATATTTGGGGAATAATCGTAAAAAAAATATATAATCGAAATTTTAGGCCACAAAATTCAGAAGATTTATGGGAAATAATACATGAGTACTGGGAACAGCTTGATCCAAATATTGTATCAAATATAATTATTAAGTCAATTCGGAATAGACTGGCTCAAGTAATAGAAAAACAGGGATATAATATGACCAAATATTAGATTTTATTAATTATTCTTGTTAAACGTTTTTTGTTTCTATTGTAATTTTTATAAAACTGATAGGATATATTATAAAATAAAAAAATTAATTTTTGTTATTCTATTGGCCCAACGCCGATGCTTTGCATTTTTAATAACTTTAACATACGATAAGCCGGTTTTACGCAAATATGGTTAAGGTTTCCTCTCATTCTAATTCGTGTCCGCTTTTTTTATGAATACAACTGTACTATAGCTATACAAAAGCATTCTATTGAAAAGAATCTTCAATTTTGTTTTTTCATCTTGCTCCTTTTCCTTTTCCATAGAATACTCACAAACTATATTGCAAAGTACAAAAATGAATATATTACCTACTGATAGCAGCGTTGAATAATAATGATCCCTTAGCTAATATTGTAAAACGGATGGATTACTGTATTACTGACCTGGATACAGGGTACATTGTTAACATATGTTTTATTGAATTAAAGACCATTTTACATATTTTCTTGTATGAATGACATCAAATTTATGCCTACTAAGAAGTCTAAATTAGTACATTTTGTGTTTAGTTTTTTATACCAATCTTAGTACTCCAGTTTGTGTTATGATTACCACAGGATTTACAAGAGGCCAGTTTTGCAGACACTTTTTTAGATCTAGTTTTAGCCAAAAATAGGGAAGAAGATCCCTAAACTCAAAAGTTATAGTTTTGAAGACCAAACTGGATTATCTGCATTACAATTATTATGCTACGCTTTAGAGCTTTAAATGGTGTATAAAGAACGTTTTATTTTTTTTAAATTTCAGTTGCTTTTTGGAAAATCTAGTAAGGCCTATCTATACAGGGTGTTCATTTAAAAACTTCCCACCTCGATTTTCCTGCTTTAAAATGAAAATGTGGAAAATCGCTCGGACCCGTCGATTTTTATTTCGAGGGGGACATCTTTTGCGTATATTGTCAATCTTGTTACTTCAAGCCCCTAGGAGGGAGGGGGGGGGGGGGGTAAGATCTAAATCTTAAATGGATACCCCTATTTTATATAATTTTTTTGGATTCTGTATAAAATTCTGAACATTTTTTAATAAAAGCATTATAAGTCTATACTTAACAGTTTCCAAGATATTAACTCTTGAAAAATGACATTTTTGAACTTTGACAGCGTCTAGCTTTCTAACTGTACGTCTTAGAGCAAAACGGCTTACATGTCCCTATCTTTGATTTTTATTATCTTTCCAATAGTGTCAACTTCAGGTCAAACCGGAAGTACTATATTTCTTACATCCGGTTTAACAGAAAGTTCACACTATTGGAAAGATAATAAAAATCGAAGATAGGGACATGTAAGCCGTTTTGCTCTAAGACGTACAGTTAGAAAGGTAGACGCTGTCAAAGTTCAAAAATGTCAATTTTCAAGAGTTAATATCTCGCAAACTGTTAAGTATAGACTAATAATGCTTTTATTAAAAAATGTTCAGAATTTTATGCAGAATCCAAAAAAATTATATAAAATAGGGGTATCCATTTAAGATTTAGATCTTACCCCCCTCCCTCCTAGGGGCTTGAAGTAACAAGACTGACAATATACGCAAAAGATGTCCCCCTCGAAATAAAAATCGACGGGTCCGAGAGATTTTCCACATTTTCATTTTAAAGCAGGAAAATCGAGGTGGGAAGTTTTCAAATGAACACCCTGTATATGTTAAATTAAAGCTCATTTTAAAACAAAAAAAAAAACATTTTAAAAATAATCATTCAGTAACATAAAATAAAATCAAGCGTATTAATAAGCTTGTATCTCAGCCTTACTTAACATTAAATAAAGACTTACGTACTAATGATTTCAAATTTTAACATATCCTGTTATTTCCGTATCAATTAAAGTGGCCCTGTTAGCTCAATTCGACTTGGTTAATTAATCAGACAGACAACTTTGATTTTGAATAAAATCACTTCAGCTAAAGTCAGTGAAGTCAATCATGATCACAGATGTCTGGGTTAGTTAATATTGTTTCAAATCTTTATGCAACCCAAAGACCTTTTAAAGAGACCAAACCGTTTACATTTTGATCCGTGTCCCACATATCTTTCCGTCCTTTTCTTAAATTTCATTGCGTCATAGCCCGATTTACGTTGTCGAAAATATCAATAGCGGATCGGGTTTCAGTCGTTTTATAAATGAAACATTGGGTCTACATTTTACAAGTAGACCAGGGTCGATAATTTTTAAAACCAAAAAAAATAATAGCAGGATGAAACCCATCGGAAAAGGAAGAGAATAAAACAAAAATGAAAGGAAAAATAATTTACAGGCGATCCGAGGTCGGGAAGTGGAAGGGGGTGAGTTTTTAAAGGTAGAAAACGATTTATCTCGATTTCCGGCAAAACTACAAGTCCTATGGCAAAACGTTAAGCGGCAAAGTTGTAGGTAATAAAAAGATTAACACCTTCTGTATTTACACTTTTTTCACATAACCTCAAAATTTATGTTAAAAATTCAAACAACCAAGTTTTTGGTTTTTTATTTTTATCTTTTACAAAAAAATTTTTTTTTTTACGAAATTTGGTGAAAACCTACCTTTTTATGTCCCAAACACACTGTAATTTTTTTGATTTAAAATATTTATTTTTTCACCTTATTTTGACTTAATATCGAAAAAGCACCCTAATTTTCAATCGAAAATTCTCACGTCAAAATATCTGCTTTTTTTAAAAAGTCGGTGGGCTTTTTGTTCGTTGAAATCTCTACTTTCTGATGGTGTAAAAAAAATATACATTACTATGGTAAATGTTCTCAAAAAATGCAAAGAAACGAAAAAAACTCGAATCTGAAATTTTTTTTAAATCATTATGTACAATTTTGAGCTATTTATTAAAATGTATACTTTAATTACTCGAAAAACGTAAGATTCTATGTTACATTGATAAACAAAAAAATTACAAATGAATAAAACATAAAGATCGCAAAAAACATGCGAAAATAGTTGTTCTAAATTAAAGGTAGGATTTAAAGGGGATTTCATCACATTTACCATAGTAATGTATATTTTTTTTACACCATCAGAAAGTAGAGATTTCAACGAACAAAAAGCCCACCGAATTTTTTAAAAAAGCAGATATTTTGACGTGAGAATTTTCGATTGAAAATTAGGGTGCTTTTTCGATATTAAGTCAAAATAAGGTGAAAAAATAAATATTTTAAACCAAAAAAATTACAGTGTGTTTGGGACATAAAAAGGTACGTTTTCACCAAATGTCGTGAAATTTTTTTTTTTGTAAAAGATAAAAATAAAAAACCAAAACTTGGTTATTTGAATTTTTCACATAAATTTTGAGGTTATGTGAAAAAAGCGTAAATAAAAAAGTTGTAAATCTTTTTATTACCTACAACTTTGCTATTTAACGTTTTTCCATAGGACTTGTCGTTTTGCCGGAAATCGAGATAAATCGTTTTCTACCCTTAAAAACTCACCCCTTTCCACTTCCCGACCTCGGATCGCCCGTAAATTATTTTTCCTTTCATTTTTGTTATATTCTCTTACTTTTCCAAAGGGTTTCATCCCACTATTATTTTTTTCACTTTTTACCATTTTCAAAGGCTTCAGCCCTGGTCTAAAGGTCTTTAGTGCAATCCAACATTATCTTTTGTGACTTATCGAATTGTGTAACTTTTAATGTCATTTATTGTAAAATTTAAGTAAAATTCCTTTGATATTACGTATGATATTTTACAGAATAGCATTTTATTATATCGTTGTATGGCGGCCCTTAAAATTCACTTCGATTCTATGATTTATTTGTTTCTTATTGGAGTACATGGATTTTAAATGATACTTTGCGATCTACTTGCAGCTCACTGAAACGTAGGATGTTACAAGAGTGCGACAAAAGTAAAATAATTCCTATACGCTTAGAGCTACCAGAAATTTCATTGTGAAACATTTAAAAGGGTGTGCATTTGAAGGTGGTAGACAATGAAGTAATATCAAAAAAATTACCTTGTCGATGTGACATAATGAAAACACAAAAAAATGTATCTATCAAATCCGTTGCGAGTGTGGCGAATCGTACATTTGAGAAACAAAAAGACCTCTTCCCGTACGAGTTAAAGAACATCTGAAACATACTCAAAGAAGTGAAACTTCGAGATCAGGTATAGCGGAACATGTATGGACCAAATACATAATATACAGTGGTCAGAAGCCAAGGTTTTGGACACGGAACAGCACTGGAGACAACGAAAATTCAAAGAAGCAGCTTTCAAATACCCATATATTTAGTAAACCAAGTATAGATATCCCCAATATCTGGAAGCCTCTTCTTGTCCAAAACCAACAGCTCAAACTCCACACTCCAATAAGCAAGTAGGAGGAGTCATTGAGCTTCATTGCACATGAATAGTATACAAGACAGTAGCAATATATAATTTAGTTTACACTTGGAAACGGTTAGAGATACTAACTAACCGAAACGTTGTGTTAAGTAACAAAATAAAGACAATGGAAGTCCGACAAGGTAATTTTTTTGATATGTAAAAGGGTGTTCCATTTAAAATACATATGTAGGCTTTTCGGAGCAACCCCTTTAAGAGTCAAAGATAATTTTTAGTGTAAAATAAATATAAAGACTTTTATTTCCCATTGTAAAGAATATTTAACTTGGTGGCACTGTCAGAGGAAGTCCCCGTATACGCATAACTTTAATATAATATGTTCTGTAACAATTATATACAAAATATACCAACAACTTGCATGTATACCAACAGTCTTTTCCCATACACAATTCTGGTCTGTGTCAATGTCACGATACCGGATTTTCTTCGATTACTAGCTGGAAAGGGGCGCGACACATGGGGCACTCTGTCAGTTGGTTAGCGCATGATGCACAAAAACCTCTGCAAAAACAAAAAAGAAAATAATATTTTATACAAAAATAAGACAAGTTCAATACCTACTTAACTTTCAAAATGTCTTTAATTCAAACTAACTTTTACAGTTCATTACATGGAAAGTGACAACATAATATAGAAAATAATAACCATTAAAAAAAATAACAATAAAAAAAATGGAAGAGTATCCAATTTAATTATTTAATAAAAAATCAATTAAAAAAAAATAGTATAAATAATTTAATTTAGTAAATATATCTTTAATGTTTTTTAAAAGTTGCCAATTTTTTAATTTTTCTGATATTTTTTGGAAGATTGTTATATTTTATTATTCCGTCATATAAAAGCGATTTTTTTCCGAAATTACTTTTTACTGGTATAGTTTGATAATTTATACGTCTGGTGTTATGATCATGTAATGTCTTATTCTCCTGAAGTGTTATGTTTGACTTTTATTCTTTTAAAATAATAGAGTGAATTATAATACACATTTTTAATTTATAAATGTTTTGAACGTGTAAATACCCTTTCGGTCTATATAGATTAACAGTGGTAAATGTGGTAATTTGTGTATACATTTAATAACTTTATTTTGCAATTTTTTTAATGGTTTTAAGTTCGATAAACAAGCAGCTCCCCATGCAGAAGCTAAGTACTGTAATTTTGAATATATCAATGAAAAATATACAGGGTGTTCCTTAATGACGTGCTAATATTTTAGGGTGTGATTCCTCAAGTAATTTTATGAAGAAAAGTTCATATAAACATATGTCCTAAACGGCTTAAATTTTTTGCTACAAGGTGTTGAATTTTTTCTTTTTTAATGCGTTTTTTGTAATATCTCCGAAAGTACTTTAGATAATATTTTTAATTTTGGCATGTGCTAATAGGACATAAAACCACATGTTTTAGTTATAAAAGTTTTTTTTTGTCCTACCAGTGGCGTCCCTGCAAACATGTCCTCTGAGATTTTTTAGAAAAAAAGTGGTACACCACTGACATTTTTCCATGTGGATATTATTTCTGATTAGCCTGGTCAATTCTCCATAAAAATGGTCTCTTGAGTTTTTCTTCTCAGGCACACCGTTCTTATTCAAAATAATAAAAATAAATTAGCTATACTATTTATTATTATTAACATTGATAATGCAAAATTTTGTTTTGTAAAAATTGTTGGAAATGACCACCTTCACTTAATAGGCATGCTTTCGCCCGTCTTTGCATCGAATAGCGCACTCGTTCAAATATTCCAGGCGAATTCCGTATTGATTCACAGAAGGCAATTATTCGCTCCCTTAAATTTTCTAAAGTGTTAATGGGAGTTTTATACACCAGAGTTTTAAGATGACCCACAAGAAAAAATCCAAACTATTGAGATCAGGGGATCTTGCTGGCCATTGTTGAGCTCCTCCGCGACCTATCCAACGATTCGGATAAACTGCATCTAAATGGTCGCGAACGATTACACTGAAATGAGCAGGAGCTCCATCATGCATGTACCACATTTGATTCCTTAGCGCATATGGTACATCTTCAAGTAACACAAGTAGTTCTTGGAGGAAATGCAGATAAGACTGCCGTTAAGGCGTTACTTATGTTTTTAAGAACGTCACCGTTCCAGGATAACTAGATTTATGCGATCAAAAATTATTCGTCAATACTGCAAAATGAAGCTAATTTAAACACAGAACAGTGTGCCTGAGGAGAAAAACGCAAGAGGCCATTTTTATGTAGAATTGATCAGGCTAATTAGAAATAATATCCACATGAAAAAATGTCAGTGGCGTACCACTTTTTTTCTAAAGAATATCAAATGACATGTTTGCAGGGACGCCACTGGTGGGACAAAAAAATAACTTTTACAACTAAAACATGTGGTTTTATGTCCTATTAGCACATGCCAAAACTAAAAAGATTATCTAAAGTACCTACTTTCGGAGATATTACAAAAAACTCATTAAAAAAGAAAAAATCTGTACACCCTGTAGCAAAAAATTTAAGCCGTTTACGACATATGTTTAAATTAACTTTTCTTCATAAAATTACTTGAGGAATCACACCCTAAAATATTAGCACGTCATTAAGGAACACCCTGTATATTTTTCAAGTATTTCAAAGGAATGCAATATCTAGCTCTGTACAAAACAGATATCAAAGGAGATATCGATACTTACGAATGATCACAAGGAATCAGCCGAACCGTAGCCTTCTGATCATAGCACAATGTACAACTGTCTTCTCCGATATTTTGCTGCCTCAACTGACTCAGATATATATGCCTGGGCAGTACGATTTTTTCTTCAGGTCTCAAGTTACCGTGTTCGTTAAAGGTACTAAAGGCGATATTTGGCGGGTATTTGAAAGGCTGTGCTCCGAAATTAAAGCGGCACTGCTGAAATGACATAAACGATGCTGCTGCGAAAAAACCAGACCTAAAATAATAATAATAATAAGGTTATTTAAAATTTAATAATATAATAAATATGTTTATGTTGTCTTCGATAAACTTATTCTTCAATCCCCTGAAGCTGAGCTTGTTAGGGGCAAATCTTATTTTTTGTTTTAGTATGTAAAATTATAAATCATAAATATGCATTCAAAATCAAGTTTTAAAGTAAAAAATGTTAATTTATAGTATAAACGCAGTTTTTTTTTCGAAGAAATATATTACCTACAATAAAATTATTAATTTATAATTTTTAAGTAAAAAATATTACTTATATAAATTATTCAGAACAATATTAAATAATTAAAGCATTTCTAAAAATATTTTCAAATTGTCTGTTTTTAATATCCATGTTTTTATTTCGACTTTAACATTTTTTAATGAAATCAATGTTTTAATTTTTGTTGGTAAATAATCGTTTAAATAAAAACATAAATATTTGAATTTTTTTTGTCCTATTATTTATTTTAGGTTTTATGGTTATTTAATTTTTATGACGTGTATTATGATTATGGTTTGTAAATTGTATAAGGTTTTTATTTTTAAATTTATATATTAAAGATATTATAAATGTAAAGTTGTCTTATGTTCAATTTTTTTGTTTCTGAATATATGTAAATCTATAATCTTTATTGAATATAATTTTTAGAAACATTTTTTGTAATATTTCTAATTTTTTAACTAAAGTTCTATTTATTTCTCCCCAACCTAAAATTCCGTGATTTAAATGAGTTTTAACTAACGCGTAATATAATATTTCCATATGTCTCACATTTAAAATTTTTCATGTTTTTAAAAATCGGTTGTAAACTTCTTAATTTTTTAATTAAGTATTCTAAAGTCGCCACAGTGGTTCTTTTCCCGTGCGTCATCACTTTTACGTCATCAAAATCGTATGAATCAAATCAAAATTACGAGACGAAAAAAGTCAAAACTAAGTTAAGTTCATAAAATGGACGTGCCTGCCTACCGTTTGACGTACCTACATAATATCACGAAAAATTATTATTTATTTTAGGTTTTGCCCGGCATTCTCTATTATCTAAAAGAAATTGACAAACAAATGTTTATACATTTAATACTATTTTTAAAGCTTAAAATCTACAAAAGTTTGGTGTTTTATTGACTATTAAAATCGCAAAAGTCAAATTTTTAACATCTTTTCATTTAAGGGAATTTAGCCACTGCCGTAAACGTTTCAAAGAACTTTCACGGTTAGAATATTTAAAATAAATAAATTAGTTATTATAAAAATCCATAAATACTTACCGCCAAAACAGATGGTGGGAATAATTACCTCTAAAAAGAACTATTTTTAGAAACAGGAACAGTTCTAAGTCACACAGATTTACAAAATACGAATTAGATTGGCAGATCAAAATAAGGTTGACAATGACGTTCTAAAATACAACGGTTGTCAACTAAACAAATAAAGAAAGTAATTAACTGACGTTTATAGTTTTATCCTTGTCTAGCACGTTATATTATTGCGGAATTTTGGAGACGTTCTTTTATGCTTTTATTCAAACTTGTTACTGTAATAAACAAGGATGCAGAGTTATTAACCACGTCGAGTCCTGATCGTTGATTGATGACGCACGGGCAAAGATCCACTGTGGCAACTTTAAGTGGAAATTCCAATTTAATTTACTGTCAAAAATGTCAAGTCAAAAATAAATCCTAAATATTTTATTTTATTAACTTTAAAAATGTGAATGTCTTTATTTATTTGAATACTATTCATATTTCTTGGTAGGTTATTTAGGTTTAAAGTAAAAGGAATATAATTTGTTTTGTTAAAATTAATTGTTAACAAATTGTTATCAAACCAATTTTTTATAATTTTAAAATATTTTTTTATTTCAAAACGATCAAAAAATAATTCGATTTTTACTATCTTTTAAAAAGAAGTAAAAGGATCAATACTTACTTAATACTTTTTAAAAGCTGTGTTATACCGGGTGAGCAAATAAGTATGCCCAGAGTTAACTTTTTCTTAAAACAAAGCGTTTCGAAAGAAAACAGCGACATTTGACATTAACAGCTGATCTGGTTTCGTCGTTAAAGTTCCCAGATCAGCAGTGGGCCGTAGCAAGCTCACGCGTCAGGTTGCGTCATATTATTTTGATTTTGGTGTTTTTTAAGTGTTTCTGTGGCTGTTTCTTGTGTAGTGTGTGTTTTAAACATTTTACTTTTGGATTTTATATATTTCAGAGACAGATTTTCTTGGTGTTTATTATTTAATTTTAATAGTGAGTACAAACACCATTTCGGTTAACTAATCTATTATGAAATGAATAAAGTGCCTAGTTAAACCATTTGCTTATAGTTATACACAGGATGCCTCACAACTCACAACTAATGGGCAAATACAGCAACAGGAGATAGTATATTATAGACTTCAGAATAATAGGTCATGTATGCATGGTGGTTAATTTTCAATAAACATGTTTCGATGAGAAATGGTGTTTATTTAAATGTTTCTTGCCATCTAGCATTTAAACGCAATTATCTCAAAAACTAATTGAAATATCGAGATTAATGAAGTACAACTTTTTTACGTATAAAAGATCCCTCTTCCATAATTTCCCTGTAGCATCAATCAGTCATGAAATGAAACTTACTTTGCCATACTAAACACATGCACACTCGGCGGTAAACTAACGCCATTAACAGAAAATATAATTTGCTCGTTCTCCAAATTCAACAAGCATCCTAAAATATCTCCGGATTGCCATCTCGGTAAGGTTTGTGGATCCGATTTGGCATTGTACCATATAATTCGCCGGCACCCGTCGTAAGAAAGAGAGTATCTGTCGTCTCCTATACCATAGCCTTCCTAAAAGGTAATAAGGGTAAAAAGATTGATGTAGTGGTAAAGTGTATACGATCTTAGTTGAGACAGACAAAAAAACTAAAAAAATCTTGATGACAGACTTGTCAAGTCCACATGTACTATCTTCGGACATCTGTATAGGGAGCGATCAATACAAATTTTGTTACATTTGTATTGTAGTTTCAGTGTGTGATGCAGTAAAGTGATCGTACCTCCAATATTTACGTTGTCTCAAATGACTTCGTATGAAGTATACCAATTTCGCACTTGTTCAATTAATTCCATAATACCAGTGTACTTACATGATTCAAAAAATTACTATTCTTCGTTGCCCACCCTATCTGCATGACGCCGGGCGTAATAATGAGAACTTCATAGTACCACACCCCAGAATCGGCTTGGGCTGTACACCTGACACTCTCGAAACTGTATGCGTCACATCTAGCTTCAAGTCCATCAGGTGATATCTTAAGATATTCACTAACGTCACTTGTGTTTAACATTGCACTAATGTGGTCCATGCTTACGGATAGGTATGAGTACTTTCTGTCTTCAGTTATGACTAAAAAATTACAAACATAGTTGGAAATTCCTTGACGCAGCTACCGTGCGAGCAAAAATTATTTGCATCAAAGAGGGCCTTGCATCTAAGGACGTAATGCTTAGCCGTAGAGCTTAATACCTGTTGGGTGTCAGTTACTACCTGAATTAACAATCAATCAGTTATTCTGTCATCTTTGACAATCGTTACAAGTAATTTGATTCATCGCTAATTTTTTACAATTTCTTGAACAATTCACACAATGGGCTTTACGGAACAGCACAAAACATTCATGGTTGAAGCGTATTTTCGAAACGGGGTTAGAGTAAATGGTGAGTGGCAATACTATCCGGGTTTGTGCATGGACGATTTTCACGAACATTTTCCTACCGTTGCTTTTATTGCTGGGGATTTTTATCATTACCTGAAAAGAACCGCGGCTGTATTTAGGGAAACAGGTTCTATACAACACAAAAAAGGAGCAGAAAGACCATCTGTAAGGACAGAAGAACTATGAAGAGACGTGTGAATTTATGCTTGGAGCATGGCGGTAGCCAATTTCAGCAATTTATGTAATTATTTTTCTTTTTCTTTTTGTATATTCTTACTTTGTTAATTTTGTAAACAACAAAAATAAATTTGTATTTGTCTACTTATTTTATTACTCATTAGTTTGGCATATCATGTCATAATATGAATTTGACAAAATTTTAACCTAGATTTGGTTAGATATATCGTCCCCATATCATTGTGATCTAAACCAAGCCCAACGTTTTTTAATCCAAGCCCTCTTTGATGCAAATAATTTTTGCTCGCACAGTATATGGATGCGATACGACTCGAATTTGAAACCGCTTATAACAATGCAAAAATATGTTTTAAAAATATTATTTAATAAACATATTATTTTGTTTACTTCAAAAATACTATTTGTTAATAATAATATTCTGAGTTTAAAATAACTTTATTACAAAACAAGACAAAAACAAATCTATGTTTATGTTATGATAATTTTAATTTAACACTTTTTAAAAATAATGCTTTATTTGTTGGCAACAAAATTTTTAATATATTTCCTACTTATTTGAAAACTATGAGTTTTTTGACATTTAAAAGAAAATTAAAATCATGGATTATGCAAAATTATATAAAGGTAAGCCAACTTATATATAGGTAATATAATAATAATACTAAATATTACAATTTTTCTATTATAATTTCTCCCTTATTTATAATTTTTCCTTTTTTTTCTTTTTGGGTTAAATATTTTTGAATTACCTACTTACTTATATTTTTAAATATATTTATGATGTGATTAAAATTAATAATCTAAATGGGTGTAGGTATATTTTTTCATTACAAAATCGGACAGATTTGTTAATCTATGGTTTTGTAACGATGCTTTCATTGGATTTATTTTTATTAAAAAAGAACAATGTTATTGATTTTTAATATTATTATAAAAAAAAAACCTGCAAATAAATAAATAAATAAAAGTGTAACTTTGGTTATTTTATGACAAGCAGTAGTACTGGTGGTTGAGCGGAGGTTTCGAAACCTGGTGAATAGAGCAACTATTAAGACAAACACGCAAGAGCAAGACCCAATGTAAGACTTATCATACACATTTAAAAAAGCTGAATCACCAATATTTATCTACAGAAACAAATTCCTTCCTCTCTGTCTTTGTATAATGTGTAAAACTTATTTTTTACCTCAGACTTTAGGTTTAGCTGAGTCCTTGGGAAGCACTCACAGATTCACTTGAATCCATTGTGCTGCCTAAATACTAAATACCTTATTGTTATTCCCGTACATAATAGTTCTTACTTAAAAACTAATTGTTGAAACTTATAATTTATGGACTGATACAATGTATTACTTATATTATTATGCTATGTGATTGATAACAATAATGAATAAATATTATATAAGTATTATAAAAAAAATAGATTAGAGAGAAAAAATACTTACAAATATTGTCTAAAATCCATTGTGCGCAGAATCCAGCTTGTCTCTTGACATAATGAGTCTCATTCTTCCATTTTTCTAAAGCTAATATGGGCGACGGATGGAATTTCTTAAGCCTTTTTAAAACGACTACTTTATTTTGACTAGACTGCGCAAATTTCTCTAGCGCTATTAAAGAAAATAAGATCACATTGGGGTTCGTCTCTGGATCCTAAAAAAGGGGTAATATTTTCAATGTAGATGTTGGTATTATTTTGCAAGATATAGGGGAGGGACGATTTTTATAAATTTTCTTTTTATATTTAAGTAACTGTACAAAGTAGTTTTAAGTATCTTGTGTTTAAGTTTCAACTAAAAATGACAGAAACATTATTGTACTAACCAGATTAGTTAAAAGGTAGTCTATAACCCCATCATTTAAAATATCCATATTCCTCGGTCCTGCTAGTTTTTCCGCTATACTACCTAAAGCTACACAGGTATTCCTTTGTCTGGTAGGATTCGTTCTCTCAGTCAAGGCAGTTTCACGAGAAAGTGAAAACATATTAACAACCTAGAAAATACGTTTTATAATAATATCAATAAATAGAATGAGCTCTGGTCACATTCCTTGTGATTTTGTAAATTTAACAAGTTAAAAACTGCTGCTAGCTTAAGTTAGTAATCCCATTTCTCATGCATTACCCACCTTAATAATAGATTCTTTACAAGGCAAAGGGCAATCATCCAACAGTAAAGTTATAACTGAAGGACCTAGAGGATCCGTCAAAGGTATCACTTTTATCATCGAATTAACAACTTGAATCCAGCCATCCTCGTTGTCTGCGATATTATGGAGATGTAGCATAGAACTGGGTGGTTCTTGCTCACTAAAAATATATGTGTATATATCTGGTTCACCATTTACAACTCAAGCAGGTACCCAACTATATTATTTTTTTTAGGTCTTAAGTTTTCGATTGTTATTAATATAGGTATATTACACAATACATATATGCTTAATGCTTTCTACTAATTTCATCAAGTTTTTGTCAAAACAAATAAAGGCTAAAAAAATGCATCTTATCATTAATTTCTTAATATAATGTGTCTTACTATTTTATTGGCTCACTCAAAAGGTATTTAACTTATCAAAAGTTATTTGGATATGATAAATGATAATAGTTATTTGTCTAAAAGTAGGTAAGTATATGAACAAGTTAAGAAAAATAAATACAGGAAAATTAACTATTAAACATATATATAAAGGGTACCAACAGAATCTCCTTTGAAATAAAGTCTTAAAAAATCATACTTAGTAAAGCAAATGACAAAGGCTGCTTCCTATAAAAGAAAATAACTATGTTGAGCTTGTTTAGCTTATCTCCTGCTTATCTTGCATACTTACTTGTCAACTAGAGTTTCGATAACTCCCAGTGTCTCCAAAACCAACTTATCAACCAAAGCGGGGTCTGGAGCTTTGCTTATTGAAGTCCTGCTATAAAACAACTGTGAAGTAAGGGGCGAAGGGAGAGGAATCACTTCTTGGTGTGTCGCTATCTGTGGGACGTAACATTCCTGTTCCTCATTTTTCTTTTTGCACCAACACATACCCATACCGTTTCTTATTTTTTCTACTTACTAGCTACATAATTTAATATTTTTCCTAAAAAGTGGGTGTCTTTTATGTTGGAGTAATTTTCACTTGCAATAACATATCACTTTTGCCGTTGTACCTTTGTTGATTTAAGGCTTTTCTAGACATTAGGGTCAAGATTATCGTAAAGGACACCTCAATTTAAGTATAATTGCATTGCGTTCGTTTATTTCTTAATTTTTTAAGTTTTTTTGGTCACTTGAACTTTTTAAGGTTGGAATTGGAGAAATTTCGAAATGTCACTGTCACTTGATTCAAACGTCAAATTCAAGGTTAAAGTAGTTCAGTTGCACCATTTATAAGGAAGTTCAGTTGGCTGTTTCTTACCATCTTTTGGTATAGAGCTTTTGATATACCCCAAAAATGCCTAAATTTGTGGAGTTTGTTCTGCGCAAAATAATTTTTGGCAGGTGATGGGGATGGTGACAACTTGTCAAAAACAGTGGGTGTACAAAAATAAAATAATCGAAATTCTTTACTTAACTAAAAATCTAATCGCTCAATATGCTTTAATTCACGTGGAAAACTGAGAAAATCGCACTACCAGTTGTAAACTTAAAAAATCAATAGTCGTTACCTCCAAATTATGTTAATCTGCAACATCTAAAATAGCTAGGAAAGGAAACCACCACACATATTATTGGTAAGGAAACCCACATAACATCAATAATAATATATTTAAAACTTAAAACGTATATTTACCGTCTAAACGCATGACACTTTGTTCTCGTTTTCATCTATTTAAATTTTAATTAATATGTTATTTTGTATTTTACATAAAACAAATAAATTTTACTTCCAAAAGGCTCAAAAATAATGGATATATCAGATCCTGGGGGCAACATGATGAGCATGGGGGCAGAAGTGGTCTACGGAACCCATGAGGACTCTCATGTTGTAATGTCAGAAAAGGTGCAATCTCTTGCTGGAAGTATATACCAAGAATTTGAAAGAATGATAGCTCGATATGATGAAGACGTGGTAAAAACCTTGATGCCTTTGCTTGTAAATGTCCTCGAATGCTTGGATGCAGCTTACCAACAAAATCAGGTAATTGGAATTGATTATTCCTAATTTGTAGCTTGTTCTAATGACATTGTCCTCAAAATAAGATTATATTTGTTTAGTATTAAAATATTTGCTGTTATTAATTTTTAGGAACATGATGTAGAGTTAGAGTTATTAAGGGAGGACAATGAACAGTTGGTAACTCAGTATGAGAGAGAAAAAGGTGCTCGGAAAGGAGCTGAACAGAAATTGTTGGAGTATGAGGATGCGGCAGAGGGTAAGCACAATAATGTGGGCTTTGGATCCAAAATTTTGTACATTGCTGGTGTAGGCACTAGTCTGAATATTACTAGATTTCTATACTATAAAAACCCAGACAAATGATTTTTTGGGATATTTTCTCTTGGTAGATACTTATTTAGGTACCTATCTATAATAAATATTTTCATATTTTGAGCCCTTGATTATAGTTTAAGAAATATTGTAAAAATTTTATTACTCTATATTATTATAAGGTATTATGTAACAAGTAACAATTGCCTATTTTTTATAATTTTTGTTGGACCAAACAGATAACATTTTACATTAAAATCTGTTCAGTACTTTATGATTTATGGATAGAGAGGTTGTTGTAATCTAAAATAAAAAGTTAGTAAAAGTAAAATATTCACAATAACAGTAGAAGGATAAAAAATGTTTACCTTCATCATAATTTAATACCTTTCTTACAAAGTAACTATGTAAAATAAAGTATTAAATTTGTCCTATATGATTATTGGTGTATTAACAATACACATTAATAATTTTAATTTAGAAATTATTGAAGGTTGGAATTTTATAGTTGGCAGAGTTCAAAGTAATTTTATAATTATTATAACTGGAATAATTAGGAAAAAAAGCTGTTCCGAGTGTTCGGACAATAAAAAATACATTAATTTTTTGTGTTGTAATTACAATTTTGAATTTTTTTTACCAGCCTATGATATGGGTAAATTATCGAAAATGGACAGATAAAGTCGATTCACCCAGTAAACCTGCAAGATGGCTGACATGTCATATGACAAAAGTCATATATTCCAGCTAAATAAAATGAATTTTTGCATTTTCAATGACTTTTGTCATATGACATGTCGGCCATCTTGCAGGTTTACTGGCTGAATCGACTTTAGTATTATGTTACAAAAATTTGAATGAAAAGAAAATATTTAGTGATAGAAAACTTTATTTTACCTACTCCATAATTTTTTTTTTTGAAAGATAAAATTGATTTAATATGTTTTTAATATGTAAAGGGGAACGGAAAGAACTTTCTTCACGCCTGGAAGCTTTGGAATCAATTACCCGGATGCTTGAACTGAAACATAAAAATTCTATGGAACATGCCAGTCGGTTAGAAGAACGTGAGGCGGAGCTTAAAAAGGAATATGCCAAATTACATGAAAGGTGTGAAAAAAAATTATCTTATCTGGTTTTTAGCATATTGTTTATGTATCTATGCATATTTTCGTATAAAAAATTAAACCCCAAGCCTTCGTTTAATCGTCTCTGCCACAAATATCATTAATTTAAAACAAACAAAGGAACAAACTAAAACTTTCTGTTGGCATTTTTGGATAGAGAATTGAAAACTATGATAAGAGTATTATACACATAAAATGCAAATATTTATTTAGTGTTAAAATTCTCATTTACAAGTCAAATAGTATCTAATACCTACGATTATTTCAATGCTAAAAATATAGTGATCAAGAATTAAAATTTAGTAACATAAAATATATACAGGGTGATACAAATTAACTTTCAAAATGTCTTTATTCCAAACTAACTTTTACAGTTCATTACATGGAAAGTGACAACAAAATATAGAAAATAATAACCATTAAAAAAAAATAACAATAAAAAAAAAATAGAAGTTACTTAATCCAATTTATTATAAAATCAATTTAAAAAAAATAGTATAAATTTAGTAAATATATCTTTATTTGTTTTTTAAAAGTTGCCAATTCTTTAATTTTTCTGATATTTTTTGGAAGATTGTTATATTTTATTATTCCGTCATATAAAAGCGATTTTTTTCCGAAATTACTTTTTACTGGTATAGTTTGATAATTTATACAATGTCTGGTGTAATGATCATGTAATGTCTTATTCTCCTGAAGTGTTATGTTTGATTTTTTTCCTTTTAAAATAATAGAGTGAATTAGAATACAAATTTTTAAATTATAAATGTTTTGAACGTGTAAATATCCTTTCGGTCTATCTAGATTAACAATTGGTTCTAAATGTGGTAATTTGTGTAAGTATACATTTAATAACCTTATTTTGCAATTTTTGTAATGGTTTTAAGTTGGATAAACAAGCAGATCCCCATGCAGAAGCTAAGTATTGTAATTTTGGATATATTAATGAAAAATATATATTTTTTAAGTATTTCAAATGAATGAAATATCTAGCTCTGTACAAAACAGATACCAAAGGAGATATCGAGTTGATAATAATATGCCGGATATGGAATTTCCAATTTAAATTTTCATCTAAAACTAATCCTAAAAATTTTGTGGTTTTCGAATATTGAATATTTTTATTATTAAATGTTAAGGGGTTAATGATGGAATTTATTTTATTTTTAGTTATAAACATAAAAGAAGACTTTGTAAAATTTAACGTAAGTTTATTTGATTGAAGCCAAGAAAGACGTATTTTTAAATCATTATTAATATCAAAATACATTTCTGCGAAAGTTTCAGTAAAATAAATAATTGTCGTATCATCTGCAAATAGCTTTATATTGCCCTTTAAGTTCAATTTGGAAACGGAATTAATGTAAATTAAGATAATAATAATAATTCGTGTGAGTACTTGGGAATCTTGAAAACGGTAGGAGATACGAAGATAATTAATTTGAGGCAAAGATGCGTATTTTGGGGATTAATAATTTGGTGAAGTAAAATTGTAAATATTTTGAATACTTCCGGAGATATCCAAAAAAAAAAATTGGTTTTGATTTTTAATTTTTTGCGCCTTAATTTTTGACCTGGGGAGAAAACAAAAACACTTTTTTTACAGACGTTTTTTTATATTTAACAATGAACGATCATTTCTTTACTATTAAATAGTTTCAAATTTTGAAAGATGGTCTATTATGTACAAAACGTTTTCCAGATATACAGAACTATTTAAAACCCATGTGGACTATATGGAACGAACAAAATTGCTTCACTCGGGACAGCAATTGGTTAATGACCGCGCTGAAGCGACACAACGCAATTCTAACCGCCTGAATTTTGGAAGAAGTTCCGGACCTATTTCTTACGGGTTTACTAGCCTGGAAAACGCTGAGAATGTGGACAGTGTTCCTTCGTCTCCTATTAGTAGTACACATTCTTCACCCAGGTAAATTTTCTTTATTTCATTGATGTCTTTCTAGTAGTAGTAGTAGTAGTAACATTTTTTATTTAGCAAAAAGCTACATTAAATATTTTTTAATACATTTTTTTTTAACACATTTTTATAGATTTATTTTTAAATTTTAAAACGCAACCTTTTAACAAAAACAGACAGGAAAGTTAAACATTTTGCAAATTGTATCAAATAATAATAATAATAATAATAATAATAATAATAATAAAAGCATTTATTGATCGCAAGAAAATACATTAAGAAAAGAAATAAAGAATTTAACAATAAACACAATTCCCACAGGAGATAACTCGTGCGTGGTTTGAAATATTATATAAAAAAAAAAATAAAAAAAAAAAAAAAAAAAAAAAAAAAAAAAAAAAAAAAAATATTACGTATCATTTTGTTTTTTAATTAAATGTAATTTTAAAGTTTTTTTAAACAGTTTTAATGATTTTTGAGATTTAATAGAATTTTCCAAATTATTATATTCTATCAACCCTTTATAAAAAATAGATTTATAAGCTAATGTTTTAGACACTCTATCCACATAAAAATGTTGATTAGTTCTTGTTTTATAATTATGATGGTAATAATTAAAAGAACAAAAGTTTTTTAAACAATCAGGCAATAAATTATTTTGTATATTTATCACAATTTAAAATAATCCGCATTGCCTTATTTTGTAAAATTTGTAATTTATCAAATATTTCCTCACTAGCACAATATAAAATGGAAGAACAATAAAGAAAATGTGGTAATATAATAGTATTAAATACAGTATTTGTAGAAAACAAACTTAAATTAGAACTGATTCTTTTAAAATAACCTACTTTTTCGGCAATCTTCGATATAATACTTTCAAAATAATTTTAAAATTTTAATTTTGAATGAGTATTTAGACCATCAAAAATATTTATAACATTAATGTAAATTAAGGTGTCATCAGCAAACATTTGTAACTTACACATTTTTAAAACTAAAGGCATATCGTTGATGTACAAAATAAATAATATTGAACCTAGTATACTTCCTTGAGGAACTCCTATATTATTTATTTTTTATTTGAATTTGTTTTTTGTGACCTGTTACTTAAATAATTTTTAAACCATTTATAAACGTTACCGCGAATACCATACTGATACAATTTACTCAATAATCTAGCCCCGCCAATTGTTTCGAATGCCCGCTTAAAATCCAAAAATACAGCTATAACATTTTTCCCTTGATCAATGGTTCTCTTCCACGTCTCAATCACACATTGAATGGCTGTCTCTGTAGAGTATCATTTTCGAAAACCAGCTTGAAAGAAAACTAAAATTTTGTTGGCATCAATGAATTCTAATAACTGTTTATATACGACTTCTTCTAATAATAATTTCTCAATATCCCATAAAACATTTACTGGCCTCATCTCATCCCAGCTTTTAGTGTTTTTTACTTTTGGCACTGGTGTAATGTAAGAACATTTTAATTCATCGGACATATTTCCATATTTGAAACAAGAATTTATAAAATTTAATAATGGGTAACCAATGCTGCCAAATGTTTCTTTTAACAACTTTTTATTCGATAATTTTTAAATTACTAGTTTTAATTTATTTAATGAAATTTCATTGAATTCTTCAAAAAAATTATTACTTCTACTAATTATTTGGCATAGTTCTTCATTTCCTGAATTTATTGACTGAACAATTTCTTTAATGCTATGAATATAATAAGAATTTAATTTTTCAGCAATAATAAATGGTTCCGTTTTTTTTTATCTTCAAAAATTATTTCTTTAATGTTATTTCTAACTGTAGGTTTAACTAAATTTTTTATCATCTCCCTTGTTATTATCTATTTGTAAATTTAAAAATCGTTTGTCAATTTCACAAGTTATTACTTATGCTGGTCAAAACGGTAATAAACTTCGTTTTGATTGAACCAGAATACTACCCGATCAGATCTTCATTAACCAATTAAACCTTAGTTTACACAGCGAAATGGACAACTTATCATCCAAACCAGTCCTGAAGGTGGAAAAGGCGCAGGAAACTGACTCTGTTAATTTCGAAAATAAGAGTATGGTCACCTCACCTGTTAGTCCGCCAAACAACAAAAGCGGAAAGTCGCAATCTCACAAGGAACACCGGAGTGCCAATACGTTGTATCAAGAATTCAGTTTTCAGGTAATGCTTTTAATAATATATTAACGTACTTACACGTTTTATAAAGCATCATTTTATAGCACGCGTCCATGTTAAAAAACGAGCCGCTTGCGGCGAGTTTTATACAAGTGCTTAAAACTGCTTTATATAACACGTACGTTATACTATTTTTTCTAATTTGTAGTTTTTTCAATAAAAAACACATATTTAAAAATAAAATAAATCCTTCAAATTTTGTAAATTTTTATGTCTAAATTTTATGTTGGTAATACTATGTTTTATCATAGTAGCCTCTGGACAACAAAAAATATTTTGCGAACTGTTATTTTTTGATTTATTGGCCCATTTTCACCACGAGATTCTAAAGTTATTTTAGCGATATGAGATTTGAAATTGGACGGAATACGTTGTGTGATCCTTGAACATTCGGTACATATACAGAGCGTTCGGAAATTCGGGCGATTTTGCTACTTTTTTTCGAATTTCAACAGACGTGATTTTACGTCACGGCATTGCAATTTAGTATCGGGAAGATGGAAAGTTCAAATAAAGTTGAAGTTAAAATCGACATTGGAAGGTTAGTAGATTGAATTTTGGATAGGATTTGGCAGAAAATGATAGCTTGAGCTTGAAGCATCTACAAAAGATTGATTTATAGATTTATGCAACCAACATACATGACTGTTATCCACACAGAATAAAAAGTAGGTTATCAAGCTATTTTTCCTCTGCGAAAAATGGGTTTTCTCGTAAATCACAAAGGCCGCGCAAGTCAATGAAATAAAACATTTAAATGTTACCAACATCAAATAAAGAAAAAACGCTTATCGAAATAGCTTCATTACGATACGCAAATGTGTATCGTAATAGATTTGTTATGATACAAAATTAGAAAAAAATTATTTCGTACCGAAATTGAAAAATTCAATTTGCTTCTAAACACACCAAAGGTTTGTTTTGCTAGACTTGTGTGTGTAAAAACATGAGACAAGAAGAACAAATTTAATTTTTTTTAATTTTTAGGATGTTGATGGTGATGAAGATGCAAGTGACATCACTGGTATGTTTTTTTAATTTATTTATGTACCTACATACAGGATGGCGCGCTCTATTCGCGTCGGTCTATTTACGAAATTAGAATCAAATTATGATAATAAATACCCATGTAAAATAGGAAATTTATTTAAAAGTATATTTTTTTTTAACATTCAAAATATCTTTATTCCAAACTAACTTTTACAGTTTATTACATGGAAAGTGACAACATAATATTATAGAAAATAATAACCATTAAAAAAAATAACAATAAAAAAAAGGAAGTTAATCCAATTTAATTCATTAATAAAATCAATTTAAAAAAAATAGTATAAATAATTTAATTTAGTAAATATCTCTTTAATTGTTTTTTAAAAGTTGCCAATTTTTTAATTTTTCTGATATTTTTCCGAAGATTGTTATATTTTATTATCCCGTCATATAAAAGCGATTTTTTTCCGAAATTACTTTTTACTGGTATAGTTTGATAATTTATACAACGTCTGGTACGTGTTATGATCATGTAATGTCTTATTCGCCTGAAGTGTTATGTTTCATTTTTTTTTCTTTTAAAATAATAGAGTGAATTCGAATACAAATTTTAAATTTATAAATGTTTTGAACTTGTAAATACCCTTTCGGTCTATATAGATTAACAGTTGGTTCTAAATGTGGTAATTTGTGTATACATTTAATAACTTTATTTTGCAATTTTTGTAATGGTTTTAAGTTTGATAAACAAGCAGATCCCCATGCAGAAGCTAAGTATTGTAATTTTGAATATATTAATGAAAAAAATGTATTTTTTAAGTATTTCAAAGGAATAAAATATCTAGCTCTGTACAAAACAGATACCAAAGGAGATATCGAGTTGATAATATACTGGATATGGCATTTCCAATTTAAATTTTCGTCTAAAACTAATCCTAAAAACTTTATCGTTTTCGAATATTGAATATTTTAATAATAATAATAATAATAATAATAATAATAATAATAATAATAATAATAATATATCTTTATTCTCAACCAACTTTATTACAATTACAAAGTTTATTACAGAGAATATAACACCAAATATGTTTAGTAACTATTAATAACTCCATCGAAATTATTCAAAAAAAAATATATATAATAACAATTTATAAAAAAAAAATGTATTACTTACTTTAAACTTAATTCAGTTTTAAAAAATATTTTTTTAATGTTTTTTTAAAAATGTAATAATTTTCATTATTAAATGTTAAGGGGTTAATGGTGGAATTCATTTTATTTTTAGTTATAAACATATTCACACACCCTATACATTTTTTTACCCTATTTTAGAATCAAATCTGATATTTTTTTGCTAAAGTATCATTACAATTTGAAACACCCACCCCAAATAGGTACGGCAAGTAGGTATACTCCTTGAATTATGATCTACATTTTAAAAAAAAGTAAATATCTCAGAAACGTCATGACTTAGGTATAGGTATAAGAGTGACTTGCCTTTATTTACTCCCCGCTATCGAAATATGTAATCCATTGAAAGTTTTACAACTTTGGTCCATAACTTTTTTTTGAATCACCCCATAAAATACAAAATAATTTTATGGCGTTTCGTAACTAGACCGACGCGAATAGAGGGCGCCCCCCTGTATAACTAACCTGAAATATTAACTTTATACTACCTGTGACATCCTTATAATATAATGGTATTAATGTACAAGTATATATTTGTTTAAGGTGGCTGGGTACATCCTGGAGAATACGCTTCGTCAGGTAAGACAAAGTTTTTTTTACATTTTTGTACATAAGTCCTCACCTGTTTTAAATAATTTTTTGTAATTTGCTCTAAACAGCATTTATTTGCATGGGCTTTGTAGCCTACAATAATACATGATACTTTGAATTTTCAGAATTGTTACAAAGTTTTATAATTATTTTACAGGATAAATTATAAATAAGATATTTTTTATATCCCCATTAATAGACAATTCAAAGTATCATACAATTGCTAAACTAATCAAAATCGCATATAGCAAACACACGTATACACAGTGTGTCCAAGAAAGTATGCAACATATGAGAAAGTTTTTTATCGCCGATTTCTCAGAAAATTTAATTCTTTATAAAAGTTGGTGCATGCCTTAAAACTATAAATGCATATTTTATATTTCACCTGCGGCTAATAGTAAGGGAGTAAATGCCATTTTTTCGAAATTGCCTTAAGAGTAAAGTACCTTAATTATTAGAAATAAAATTTTATATGAAAATGTTCTGAAAATGAAAAATTTGAGTTAGATGTCACAATTTTTAATTTTTTTTTGATTAATCTCTATTTTCCCCTAAACGGTACACCTCTAGTCGATTTTTTGCTTACGCAATTTTAATATATTTATTAAATAACTTAAACGTGGGTTTATAATAAAAATGTGTTGCACGCCTACATAAACACATTTTAGCCAACTTATGTTCTAAACAAAATTATGATAGAATCCAACTCTATTCATATTACTGGAAATAATTAATAATTTATTTGTCGTTTTCACCCAGTACGCTGAAGTCCAAAAACCTATTTTAAAGAAATGCATATAAAAAAAATAAAAAATTGACACCTAACTCAAATTTCATATGTGGACTAAGTTTTTAATTTGCAAAAACATTTCCATATAACATTTTGCTGTATTTCTAATAATTAAGGTACTTTACTCTTAAGGCGATTTCGAAAAATTGGCATTTGCTCCCCTACTATTAGCCGTAGGTGAAATATGAAATATGCATTTATAGTTTTAAGGAATGCACCAACTTTTATAAAGAATAAAATTTTCTGAGAAATCGGTGATAAAAATCTTTCCCATATATTGCATACTTTTTTGGACACTCTGTATAAGTAACTATGTTAAAAACACCCTTGACAAAACCGTTGCATACTTATAACTCATTACTTATTTACCGTATTATATTATAAACATGACGTAATATAGAGTTTCTTCTTTTCAAAGGATTGGATCCCCGCGGGCGTAAATTTGACAAGTGCGCTGTCAAATTTACGCCTGTGGGGACTGGAGTCCCCTATTTTCTAAAAGCTGATTGGTTGATTAACCGCCATTGTTAAAATGGCGGCTGTAATAGACCAATCAAGTCACACTGTACACTGTCATATTTTTTACGCGCGTGGAGACTGGGTGTGAGAGAATAAATACTTATACGGTTATTTAATTTTACAAATATGCAATGTTTTTGTTCAGAGTATACATTTTTTTATTCATATTTTAATAAACTAACCTGCTTGTTTTGCTTTTTTACATTGCTTCGGCTGCACAGTCAACGATAATTTTTATGGTAAGTACTTTACCCAATCTTATAGAGTAGCTTAAGAATCCACGAAAAAATGAGGCGTTCTAATATTGATAGATAGGTTCAAGTGCCGTCACCCGTCACCTCTACGTTAATAAGTTATATAACTAGGTTTTTATCAGTACTTCATAGGTATAATATGTAGGTAGATACTTAAAAGATTGAGTACCTATGTACATGTTATGTATAGTGGTAGTGGTAGTCTTAAGATTCTTAATGACATTGGTACTCTTAAGCTGAGTAATAATATTCAAATTCACAACGCTAATGTCTCGTCTCAGTCGTCTCTCTAGTCTCTCAGTATCGCTTCGTCTCTGTGGTATTCGACGTATTGGGATTTGGGATCCGTGTATAAAGTATCTCGCATTTACTATTAAGATTATTTAATTCACAAAACATAATATATAACAGATAAAGGCAACTCACAATACAGTAAGAGTACACAAATAACTAGGCAATTAGTTCAATTGAACCGGATCGAGTAAACCGATACTCGAGAGTCCGTCCGCCTCTAGATATGAGGAGGTTTTAGTTCAAAGCTTGTAGAGTACCTAGAGAGAAAGAAAAAATGCTTTTTATTAAATTATTTGTAAGAAATGAAGGACGCACGCTCTTGAATTGAAATACGGCACACAGGCCTTATTGATGGGATCTCGTTCGACGAAACCCATTTAGATAACTTTGTTTATGTTACGTTATGTATACTCTTAAGTTAGATAATATATAGGAAAGCGTTATAAGAATAAGAAGAAGGAAGTTCAGTTTCAGTCTAGTCTCAGTCTTACGAATATACCGAGACGATACGTTTGGTTTTAAAATATTATACCTACTGTATGTTTGAATATAACTTTATTTGGACATAATAAAAAGTAGTTTATCTAATTATCTTTAATTGTATGCATTAAAATCAGGCGTTTACATATGTACTACAAATTCTTAACATTTTTAGGCATGGGAAAAGAAGTTGAAAACCTAATTATGGAGAACAATGAACTATTAGCAACTAAGTGAGTGTTTATTGTAATATTAAATTGAAAACTGTTTTTATTAATGTATATATTTTCTTTTTTTTATTAGAAACGCATTGAACGTAGTTAAGGACGATCTGATTGTTAAAGTTGACGAACTAACCGGCGAAATCGACATGTTAAGAGAAGAAATTTTGTCGCTGAATGTATCGCGGACCAAACTAAGGTAAGGCGGTGTCCGTTTAAGTTTAAGTTATGGAATAAATTACAATAGTCATTTACGTTACTAATAATAATTAAAAAATTCTATAGCAAAATTAAATTTATAAGGTTAAATAAAATTGTTCGCCGATGATACTACTATTGTATATTTTCATGAAGACTATGCTCAAATTCACAACAAAGTGGCGACATACGAGTACCTATAGATACTATAAAATTTACTTAGTGGATGTGTAAGGCACAACCTTAGTTTGAGTGGCTTATTTTAACGATGTGCTGTTTCTAGGGATCGCATTACGGAACTAGAAGAAGAATTAAAAAAAGTTAAGGAGGCGAACGAAGCTAAACAGGACGCCGACGAAGAGGCCGATGTCCCAATGGCTCAAAGAAAAAGGTTCACGCGAGTCGAGATGGCCAGGGTTCTTATGGAACGAAATCAATACAAAGTGAGTATAATCGAAACCGTCCAAATAAATTGGAGTATTTTAAAAAATACTATTGAAGAAGATTTTATAAAAATAAGCAACTGGTTTAATCAAAACTTATTAGCTATAAATTATAAAAAAACAACATACATTCCATTTACTTCATACAAAAATAAACTTCCAAATATTGGTCCAATAATATGCAATAATAATATTAATATAAAGGAAGGTGGAAATATTAAATATCTAGGAATAATTTTTGATAAACATTTAAAATGGGACTTACATAGTGACTACATTGTAAAAAAACTAAGAATTCTTAGACCAAAATTTAAACACCTTAAACAATTTTTAAATATAAAAGAATTAGAAATATTTTATTATTCTTTAGTATATATTTAAATTATGGAATACTAGGATGGGGAGGCATAAATAAGAATTATCTTAATAATATTGAAACTATTCAAAAATACATTTTGAAAATTATTTACGAAAAAGACCTCCAATATTTTTCTGATTTACTATTTAAAGATAGCAAAAAAATTGATATTAAACAAATATTTTCTTACAACATGTTAATATATATTTTTAAACATAAAAATAAAATAAATTATATTAATCACACACATGAAACTCGTCATAAAAATACTATTACATATAAAAATAGAGTAAACAAAACAATAGCACACAAACATTTTTTAAACATCAATCCATATATTTTTGATATGCTACCACAGTCAATTAAAATAATTAAATCATTAAATAATTATAGAAATAAAATTAAAAATTTGATATTATCCAATCCAAGAGATATATTCAAGAACGTCATTAATAAATAATGAATATACCAAGCTATAATGAATAAAATAAATAAATATATATATATTATATACAAATATACATGACGTATTGTATCTTTGTATACTGTAGTGATATAAAATATACCAATAAAATATTGTTATATTCGTTTTATATTATAATCTAGTTGTGCCTGAATTATGAAATATATTCTTGTCAATAAATATTATATTATTTAACTCAAAACAACTATTTTACTTCTAAGTTCGGAATTGATAGTTTATACAAAAAAATTGTATATTAGCATTACTTAAATGTAAAAAAAAATATTTGAATAAACCTTTATTATTATTATTATTATCTGATATATGAAAAATAACCTTTGAACCTTTAAATCTGTAATCTGTATGTACGTCTAAAAATTCCTATTTTAGGAAAGCTTCATGGAATTACAAGAAGCAGTTCGCTGGACCCAGATGCTCCGGGCCTCGAGAGAACCCACGCTCGACAAGCACGCGAACAAGAGCATATGGCGTTTTTTCTCGAACCTCTTCAGTGGCGGCGACAGGGTGCAACGTCCCCTCGTGGTCCCGCACCTGAGGTACCAGACCGCCACCAATCAAGTGGCCCCCGGTCTGAAGGCGCTGCCTAGGATCCAGGATAGGGGCGAGGTGGAAATGGGTACGGAATTGTGATTTATTTTTGTAGGGGCATGGGCGGAATGCGATTGGTGTAATGGTAGTTTTGAGAATTGAAGAGGTGTATTTCTGGGTTCATAAAAAAAACGTACACGAATTAGAATGAAAGGAAATCTTAACCATATTTGCGTAAAACCGGCTTATCGCATGTTAAAGGTTATTAAAAATGCAAAGCATTGGCGTTGGGCGTTAGTTGAATAGAATAACAAACATTTTTTTTTTATTTTATAATATATCTTAACAGTTTTATAAAAATTACGATAGAAACAAAAAACGGTCAACAAGAATAAATAAAATCTAATATTTGGTCATTTTCCCTGTTTTTCTATTAATTCAGCCAGTCTATTCGGAATTGACTGAATTATATTTGATACAATATCTGGATCAAGCTCTTCCCAGCACGCATGTATTATTTCCCATAAATCTTCTGAATTTTGTAGCCTAAAATTTCGATTATATATTTTTTTTACGATTATACCCCAAATATTTTTAATTGGATTGATCTCATTGATCTATATAGACTATAAGTGACCCAAGGCAGCAAATGGTAACAACATGTTTTCTAACATGTTAATGTAATTTCTGACATTAAATCTTCCCTCTATTCGCCAACAAACACCAGGTCCATGAACACTTATCCAGCCCCATACATTTACAGAGAAACGCCCATGTCTAGAAGTAAGGGGGTTAGTATATCGCTCTTCAAACCTGGTATTGTTTAGACGGTACACACGAATTTGTCCGTGTTATAAGTCGACTGGAACCTGGAACGTCTTTTCATCAGTAGAAATGACCCTGTTCCAAAATTAATGATTGCGGTATATACAATTTAAAGCAAAAATAATCCTTAATTGTCGCTGTTCTTCGGTAAGAAACATTTTCTTCGCAGCTGGGCGTTATTTTAGTTCAAATTCCTCGACTCTCCTGCTGGCGGTAGGTTGGGAGGCAGGAAATGCTGTATCAGTAACAGCATCCCTTGCAGTTGCAAATGGATTATTTCTTAAATATCCCCAAAAAGCAGCATCCTGTTCAGGGTTGAAACGTGTGGGACGACCTGAACCAATTTTCCTCTTTAGGGATTCTTCTTGTTCCCAGCGTTGCCCAATTTTCAATATAGTTTTTTTTATTTCTATTATACAACTGCGCTATGGCACGGATTGACCATCCTTCTTCGATTCTTGATACAATTTGAGCCTTTTGAACTTCAGACAACCGACGAGGCATTTTTATGTTCTGTGAAAGTTTGTCAAACGTTACTACGATGCAGTTTCAAAATTAATTACACCGACGCCAATGCTTTGCATTTTTGATAATCTATGACGTGTGATGAGCTCCAATAAACAATCATTTTGACAAGCCGGTTTTACGCAAGTATGACAAAACTTACCTCTCATTCTAATTCTTGCACGCTTTTTTTATGAATACAACTGCACTAGGTGTTAGAGAGAGTGATTGTGCACACAGGCAGTGGCGGATTCAGAAAAAATTGACAGGGGGGGCACTTACTTGTTATCTTGGGGTGCACGAAAAGCCCGCTGCGGACGAAACGCGCCGCAGGCGAAATTTTTTTAAGACCACGCCCAAATTTGGTCAATAATTTTTAGTAAATATTTAAAAAATGTATGATTACCTACTTATTTTATTGCAAATGAAATAAGATAAAAAAAATAAAAAAAGGCCAATTTATTTTTCATTAGCGGGTACATTGTTTAAAAGTAAAGTCCAATCTTCTGGTTTTATTTCCAGCAAACTTATCAATAACAATAAAGTCCCTAGATATACACTTTGTGATCTGTGTCAAGTTAATTTCAGGTTTAGGTCTTCCCTCAATTTTAATTTCAATTTTTTGCTCAATACTTAATGGGCTAAAATTGTTTCTCAAATATTCCACATTCATAGCCGTTTTGGCATGTTTATTTTTATTAAAATAAGTCCTTACTACCCCAAAATAATACACTTTCTTTGTAAACAAAACCACAGATTACAGTTTTCTGTAACAAAACACAAATTCTAAAATCCTAAAATGTATGCTTTTTATCTAACGTGCTTTTACGCCATCTTTTCGCTAATTATTAAACCACGTTGAAAACCTGATTTTTAATATCCATTTCTAAATGCTGTAAAGTTTTGGCATCAAAAAAATATTTGGTTGTTATAGTACAATGCTTTGTCACTGTGTTTGAAATTTTGGGTGTTGCGCTTAGGTTGGTTCGTGCGAAATTATTATGACAGGGGGGGGGCACGTGCCCCTGTGCCCCCCCTCTAAATCCGCCACTGCACACAGGCATGTAATATAGGGAGACAAAATATTCCATTCATCAAAAACCATTTGTCTACATCAGACTTACTTTCAAAGTTTCAGATAAGTTAGAAGGAGATGGCTTTAAGAAACGGCACGATTTTTGATCGGGACAAAATGTAAATAATTTGATCTCCTTATCTATATTACATGTTTTTGGTTGCGCAGAAAAAAATGTTGCTTGCAACTGGGCCGTGTTGATATGTGGTAGAGGCTACCTGAAGCTAAATCGCTGTAACACCCTGTATGTGTATTGTGTATTGATACGCTTCGTTATCGAAAATATGTTGTGTTAAATGTGTTATGATTTTTGACGGACATAGGGATTTAGGTTACCGGAATAAATTTATTGGTAATTCACAATGACGATCGAGCAAAGGTAGACATCGTTATAACAGGCCGACAAGACCTAAAATGCTGAGGTCCACCAGGTTCACCGCGAATGCAACCATGTGAAAATATTAGCGATGCGTAAGGTTTTACGCAATAACCTACTACAGATGGACCCAGACCAGAAATTCCACAGTTTAAATATATTTTGATAAGCTTGACAACGCCAACAATCGACAATAGCCAATGTAAATTTAAAAAAATATATTTTTTTTTAATAATATTTGACTTTTTTATTAATTTCGTTAAATATATATATTTATATATTTTTAAGTTTGTTATTGTTTATAATTTATATTCCCTGTATGGGCTTTTAAAGTTCGTTGGGAATTTGTTCATAAAAAAAAAATAAAAAAAATAAAACGCACCAATGTGCCAAAGCCATCCAAATTCAATCAATCAATAGAAAATCATTTGTCATTCTAGAAACGTTGTTATGTTATAAACTCTGCGAAATTTAGGTTATATGTCGGCAAATCGAGGCTTATTTGTGGTTTGATTATTGTTAAAAATGTATGGTCAATGATTAGATACTATATTGCCTGAAGAAAATGCGCCCCTTTATTAGTTTTTATCTTTTTAACGGTAAATCTACTAAAAGCAAAAAATGACGAAAAATACAGGGTGTCCGAAAATGATGAGAAAAATTTAGGGGATAATTCTAGACCGAAAATAAGTGCTATCTCTTCCTATAACATTTTTTCGAAAATTGATTTTTAACGGAGTTAGAGGGTGTTAAAGTTTAATTTTATTTGCAGTTTTAAAATACATATAAGTAATTTTAACAATAAATTAAACATTCAAATCAAAGGTTTAAAGTGACGTTCTTCCTCTTCAATGCATAAATTAATTCTTCTCAAAAAATTCCTACGAACTCCATGGAATATTCCTTCCTTTGCTGTGCTATGTTTAAGGTTGAAAATAAATTAAAATTTCTTATTCATCACATGCAAGCAATGTTATTTTAGCGTTTTTCTCGAAAACGGTTAGATTTATCGAAACAAAAGTAGTATACCTTTTTTATGTCAAAAGGTTAGGAGAATAAGAATATTCAGTCAAAATGCGCATACAGTGTAGGACAAAAAAGTTGGAACCATTTAAATTAAAGTATAGGCTCCTATGTGGCGCCCTCTACAAAATGCTAATAAACGGTGGGCAAATGTGTATTCCTCATCCCGAAAAAGCCCCATAGACGAGATTTCGTCAAAATATTATGAGCGTGGCAAAAGTTATTGCAAAAAAACTGCAAATAAAATTTAACTTTAACACCCTGTAACTTCGTTAATAATCAATTTTCGAAAAAATGTTATAGAAAGAGATAGGTTTAGAATTATCCCCTAAATTTTTTGCTCATCATTTCCGGACACCCTGTATATTTAAGATATCTCTATCATCTAATAAAAAAACCATTTATAAATGAAATGATTTGATATCTTTGCTTGATGGTCGTTTGTAATTCATCCCTTCTCAACTGTCTCGTCTCATAATATCTGTGTACTTGTCCACCTGTAGTTAAATGGTTTCTGACTGTGATAATAACTAGGCGTTATGTACCTACATAACAGTTAATGGTTTTATAATTTCTTAAATTAATTGATAGCATATTTATGCAAAATTTAAAACAACTGAGTAATCGCGTTAATTTATTTATATTTATCTGTTATCTAACAGATTGTCAAAGAAATGTGTGTGTTTTAACGCCAAAGTGTAGTTGTCAAAGTTACATATTTAGTTTTTGTCTTGTGCTTAGCATAGCTTTTTGTAGGTATTGATTTTTAATTTTAAAGCTAACAAAGTCTGAAACTTGTTTGGATAGTACAACGATTAAGTAGTGTTCTTAATTTATATGTTACTATTAAAAGTAAATAGTTATTACGGTCTAGTTAATCAGTCTTTTAAATCTAGCGGTGACAATCTGTAATTTTTTTTGTAATTTTTCTCCTTACAAACAATCGTATACGGTTAATCCTCTACTAGAAAAATTATCGCATCGAATGCCAGTACCCGGTGATCAAAATTCCAAATACCAAACGCTGGCTACCGGACTGCGATGTGATCATTTTTCTAGCTCTATTATAATTATGTCTACATTAAGTATCTAAAAAGTATCTCAAAGGTAAAATAATAATGTCTAAAGTAACTAGCCTTTGTTGCCTAAATGTGCCTTAAAAAATACCCGAGTTTTAATTTACATCACATATTATTAGGCTTAATACTGATAAAGCATTGCTGCTGTTTTGTGTACTATTTATCATTGTTGAGCTTAATAATATAAAAATAAGAGTATATTTATATTTTGTGGAGGTTAAGGAGTTCTTTGTATAATTTTAACTTCATCTTTTAATAACTTAAAGCATAGCATTTGGTCTTGTGTTTACCTGTTTGTGTAACTAACTGAGACCGGGTTCCCACGGACGTCAATCTGACAGCGTTCCTATTCTCTAAGCGGTGATTGGTTGATTAGCCGGCCCCATCGACACCAATCGCGTCATACTTACGCTGTCAAATTTACGCCAGTGGGGAACTCGATCTGAAAGCGTCCGTCTTTGGTCCTAACCCAAATTGGCTTGGCTTGGCTGAAAAATTATTAAATTACGAGGGGTTTAAAAAATGTATAGCAAGCGTTTCTGGGTGCAGTTCTATTTACCTATATTGGCCATAACAGGACCCAACAGAAATCCAGTAATATACGAGGGCAGCTAAGTATTATATTTGCAGTAATAGTTTTATTGAAAGTTTTGCAAAAATTTAAAACATATTAAAGTTTTCTAGAACAAGAGACGTGTAGTTTCGCTTAGAATGTTTCTTGAAATTTTGGTTATCCATTTTGTGATATGGCAATAAAAAATAATTTAAGTAGCAAATTTATGGCTTTCCTCATGTAAATAAAGTCCATTACACAAAATTCTCATTAAGCGAGCGGGAAGATAGACAGGTCTGGACTTTTGAATTTGAAAGCTTAAAAATTGAATAAATCGTCCATTATTCTTAAGAGACTTGGTATAAGATAATTGAAACGGGTGTACTATTATTTGACAGTAAACTATCTTTTGTTCCCCCATAAATGACCTTGTTACGGCCTGTCATAGATCCCTAGGTTTTATAATAAGACATTCTCGTGATTTTTTAAATTGTCATACCTACACTAAAAATACTTTTTTATGCATTTGTAAGATCTAAATTGGAGTACGCCTCGGTTGTGTGGTCTCCATATTATCAAGTACACCTTAATCGCATTGAAATGATCCAACGACGTTTTCTAAAATATCTTAGTTTTAAAATTGATGGTCGGTATCCTGAAATCGGTATTCTAGAAGAAGCTCTATTGCAAAGGCACTCTTTTTGCTTCTTAGAAGTTTAGCAAGATATGAAAAAAACTAAGGAGATAAAATAGTTGTACTTGTAGTTGCTTAATTCGAAAAAAATACATACCAGTGGCGCGCAATTTTTTTGTCAAAAATATTAGTTGGACTGTCTTCCGGGACGCCACTGGACTTAATAATTTTAATCTAATAGAGGCTAAATTATCCTCTTGTTATTACAAACAGAAAACTGTAAAATTTCAACAAAATCGAATAAAACAGTAGTGAGATATTTACAAACATTTCGGACCCATGTTTATATGAACTTTTCTTCTTAAAATCACTTAAAGAAGCACCCCTTGGCGTTTGGCCACATACTTAAATAGCACCCTGTATAGTGCAGTTGTATGATTTTTTCCCAAATAGGGGGTAAACTACCGGGTATTTTTTTGTCACCCATAAAACTTAACTTTTGTTTGCGCCGAAATAAGGTCTAAAGCTATATTGCGTCGCTGATCTTAAGATTAAAAGGGGAAGCTGAAGCTACCATTTAAATTCTTATCCTAGGGCATTTTATATTAATAAAAAAATAGAATTTACATCCACCACCATTGTTCATACATTTTTTAAGGCGCCCCTTTATATTGGAATAAATTTCGTTATTTTCAGGTAGACACAGACTTTTTGTTTGCCAACTTTTGACAACATTAAAGAGCCATACGTATTTGATAATTTTGTTACTGTTTCCCATACTGGGTATCCTAGGCAAAGATGTCATTGACCGTCTTATATTTTTTATAGTATACGACGTATTAGGCACTGAAAGATGATCGGTGCATCCTGTTGTCCTGTGTAAAAAAATAATTATATTTGCTCAATGTAGAAAATAAGTTTTATTTAATTTTAAAAGGCTAGGGATTTTATAAAAGGCATATCAGTAAAAAGGTTGAAGGTTACGGTGTAAATAGGCATTTGTGATTGTAATTTTAGGGAACTAGAACTGATTTGTTAGGTTAGTGAATAGAGGAAAAGGTAATTTTAACTATAGACCAAGTATATGTTTTTTTTTTGTTATTCTTGTCCGCAGTTTTATAAAATTGCAAAAGAAAGTACGACAATGGGATTTTTGTTTATTAATAGCTTTATTCGAAATTTGACTTTGGCATCAAGTTCTGCTTCGATCGAGATGAGTATTAAGCAAAAAAATAGTAGTCACGTGATTCGCATTATCTGTCAAATTTAAATTTTTTCCAAAAAATAATTTATCGTATCGAAAAAAGTTATTAGAACAAGTTTTTTTAAATGCAGTTTCTAGCCCACATGCAAAATTTTAGCTGCATAAGATAATTTTGATTTTTTACCCATATTTTGTAAATTGCACCACTTTTGCGAGATAAGACTCAACGCAACCTACATAAAACTTCTTAGTTTTGACAAGGCTTTATTTCAGATACATTTTCTTTAAAGTAGCGCCATATTAAATCTGTATTTTTCTACAAAATCAAAATTGGGCTATTAAAATTTGGTCGAATGTGATGCAAAGTATATTTGTTTTTGACCCTGTGTAAGGTAACTTCATAAAATAATTATTTTTGAAAACGTAGTTTGTGTCTGAAAGTAATACACCTTAATATTAAGACCAAAAGAACACAGTGTCATCAGTAAAGTGTTCTTTAAGTGTAAAATAAATTTTAGTGGTGGGTAAAAAATCAAATTATCTTATGCAGCTGAAATGTTGCATGTGGGCTAGAAACTGCATTTAAAAAAATCTTTTTCTAATAACTTTTTTCGATACTTTCAGAAATAACCCCAAGTTTGAATTATTTTTTGGAAAAAATTAAAATTTGACAGATAATGCGAATCACGTGACTACTATTTTTTTGCTTAATACTCATCTCGATCGAAGCAGAACTGTACCTATATTAATTTAAAAGAAATTTCGGACAGAATAACAAAAAAATCATATACCAGGTCTTGGGCCTAGAAATAGAATTTAAGTTTACGACAAAGCGAAGTGCACTTTTATATGAAAAATAATCGGTTATTTTTCCTAATTGTTTATTATGTTTTAAATGAGATGAAAGCATGCATAAAAATGTACGTACTTATATCTAAATTTCAATGCATGTAAGAGTGCTTAGGATTAAATAATCATTAAAGATCTGAGTAATGTACTTGGGAAAACACCCAGAATACAGCTTTTATATAATAATGTTCCAAGCCCTTCACTAGGTTTTAAATCTGTACTAGTGCAATATGATAATACAGTAAAATCTTCAATATTCTCGTTTTAAAATACCGATATCTCTAGACCATCTTCTGGTACTAGAGATTCTGAATTAGCCAAACGTGATAAGTTATTAAAACCATGTACATTTGTATTCATAACGTACACGAATTAGAATGAGATGAAACATTAACCATATTTGCGTAAAACAGGCTTATCGCATGTTACAGGTTATCAAAAATGCAAAGCATTGGCGTTGGGCGTTAGTTCACTAGAATAACAAAAGTCAATTTTTTTATTTTATAATTTATCTTAATAGTTTTATAAAAATTACAATAGAAACAAAAAACGTTTAACAAGAATAAATAAAATCTAATATTTGATCTTATATCCCTGTTTTTCTATTACTGGAGCCATCATCAGAATGGACTGAATTATATTTAATACATTATTTGGATCAAGCCGTTCCCAGCACGCAATTTCCCATAAATCTTCTGAATTTTGTGGCCTAAAATTTCGATTATATATATTTTTTTACGATTATACCCCAAAAATATTGGATTGATATCGGGACTATAAGCGACCCAAGGCAGAACTTCCGCATTATGGGTTTAAAACCAGTGGGTTACAGAATTGGGATATATTTGCTCAGCAGATGGTAACAATATGTTTTCTAAAATGTTAATGGAATTTCCGGCATTAAATCTTCCCTCTATTCGCCAGCAAACACCAGGTCCATGAACACTTATCCAGCCCCATACATTGACAGAGAAACGCCCATGTCTAGAAGTGAGGAGGTTAGTATATATCGCTCTTCAAACCCGATATTGTTTGGACGGTACACACGAATTTGTCCATTATAAGTCGGCTGGAACGTCTTTTCATCAGTAAAAATTACCCTGTTCCAAAATTGAGGATTGCGGTATATACAATTTAAAGCAAAAATAATCCTTGATTGTCGCTGTTCTTCGGTAAGAAACATTTTTTCGCAGCTGGGCGCCATTTTAGTTCAGATTCCTTGACTCTTTTGTCGGCGGTAGGTTGGGAGGCAGGAAATGCTGTATCAATAACAGCATCCCTTGCAGTTGCAAATGGATTATTTTTTTAAATATCCCAAAAAACAGTGTTGGAACGTTTGGGAACCAAATTTCCACTTTAGGGATTCTTCTTGTTCCCAGCGTTGCATAATTTTCAATATAGTTTTTATTTCTATTATACAACTGCGCTACAGCACGGATTGACCATTCTTCTTCGATGCTTGATACAATTTGAGCCTTTTCCACTTCAGACAACTGACGAGGCATTTTTATGTTCTTCTGTCAAAGTTTATCAAAGGTTACCACCATGTAGTTTCAAAATTAATTACACCGACGCCAATGCTTTGCATTTTTGATAATCTATGACGTGTGATAACCTCCAATAAACAATCATTTAGACAAGCCGGTTTTACGCAAATATGACTAAACTTATCTCTCATTCTAATTCTTGTACGCTCTTTTTTTGAATACAACTGTAAGCAAGGAATTCGTAAATATTATAAATTTATTTTCCCGAAAAATCCTAAGAGTTCCAGCTTTTTTGTGTTTTCTATAATGCCTTTAATCTCTGTTAACATACTTTTAACCGTTATTATTTTTAATCTTCCATGATCCAATTATCGTTTATTATTTTAACTAGCCTATTATTGAAAATTATATGCCTAAGGAATCATAGCTTTCGGGATATCGATTGTAGACTAGAGCAATTAAATAACCTGACAGTAAAATATAAAAAAGGCTTGTTTGAATACTAGATGATTTTTGACTTTAAACTGCTTGAAAGTAATTTTTTTTACCTACTGAATACATAGATATCTTTTTCTTGCCAAAAAATAGGTACTCCCCTTAATATAAATCCAAAGAAAATCTATTCAGTTTAAGGATAAGCTCAATAGTATAATAGTCAAAAACCTAGGTATATTTCCGAGAGGGAAAATCATAGTAAACATAATTGTTTCTTACTAAACAAAAATCACCCAAAATAGTCACCAATCCTGCGTCCTGCCGCCAATTCCATTCATTTAGAATTTCGAATAGTGAGCGATTCTCATTAAGTAAAATGCATATTTATATTGAGTACCGGATACTATTAGAATAGTAATAAATTCTTCGTCTATCAGTATTCTGGTGCATAAAAATGATAGATTTTCCAGCAGTTTATATTTTAACGTTGTATAGTTTAACTTTAACAACTAGTCATTTGTTTTTGTTACCGGTAATACCAAATATATTTTGTTAATGTTTTAGTTATTTTATTTATTTATTTACTTATTTTGGGATTGCAGTTAATTTATGTATTCTTTCAGTTACGACACTTTCTATGTACAGCTTGTATTTGGCAAAAAAATAAGCCTGTGTAAAAAGTAGTGTTGGGAAAGTTAAATTTAAGTAAGTAGATGACGTAACTAATTCGATAAGTCATACAGTGTTTCTTTTTGTAGGTTCCGACAAGTATGCTTTGAGGAAAGCGTTGGAAAGGAGGGAGCAATATAGACAGGTAGGTAAACACCACATTTATACACCCCCAAAAATTACAAGAAACATTTTGCACAAGTTTGTCAATAATTCTCTATTTAATGTTCTACATTGAAAATACACGGTGCTAAAACTTCTACACGTATTTTTTACTCACAAAGTCCTTGTAGTTAGTTATAAACACTATTTTTATCTGTAGGTTAGAGCTCACGTTAGAAAAGACGATGGAAGATTACACGCCTACGGCTGGAGTTTACCGGGAAAAGTATCTACGTCAGAACCATCAGTGAAACACACAAATGGTTTAGCCGTTCCCGTGCCCGTATACTGTAGACCTCTTGCAGAAACAACGTCAAACATGCGTATTTGGTGCGCCGCAGGTGTCAATTTGATGGGAGGGTTTACCAAGGATGGAGGCTTAATGGTAAGTTAACCATTTAACTTCAATAATAATAATAATACCTAATAATAATAATAAAAGTTTATTCAAATATTTTTTTGACATTTAATGCTAATATTATAATTTTTTTTGTATAAACTATCAATTCCGAACTCAGAAGTAAAATACTTGTTTTGAGTTAAATAATATAATATTTTTGTCAAGAATATATTTCATAATTCATGCACAACTAGATTATAATATAAAACAAATATGACAATATTTTATTGGTATATTTTATATCACTGTAGTATACGAAGATACAATACGTTATGTATATAATATATATATTTATTTATTTTATTCATTATAGCTTGTTTATTCATTTATCATTAGTTATTAATGAGATTCTTGGATTAGATAATATCCAATTTTTAATTTTATTTCTATAAATATTTAATGATTTAATTATTTTAATTGACTGTGGTAGCATATCAAAAATATATGGATTGATGTTTAAAAAATGTTTGTGTGCTATTGTTTTGTTTACTCTATTTTTATATGTAATAGTATTTTTATGACGAATTTCATGTGTGATTAATATAATTTATTTTATTTTTATGTTTAAAAATATACATTAACATGTTGTAAGAAAATGTTTGTTTAATATCAATTTTTTTGCTATCTTTAAATAGTAAATCAGAAGAATATTGGCGGTCTTTTTCGTAAATAATTTTCAAAATGCATTTTTGAATAGTTTCAATATTATTAAGATAATTCTTATTTATGCCTCCCCATCCTAGTATTCCATAATTTAAATGGGTTTGTACTAAAGAAAGAATACAATGTAGTAGTCACTATGTCAATCCCATTTTAAATGTTTATCAAAAATTATTCCTAGATATTTAATATTTTCACATAGGTGTCAAATATGACCTAGTTGACAACAGGGATTAACGAGAGTTTGTCTTGTACTTGAACCCTTTTCATTTATCGGCTGTTTTTAGTAGTTTCTGTCGTTCCAGGTGGGTGGTAGTGTCTTCTATTCGGAAGAACCGAAGCTCCCCAACAAAAAAGAACCCGAAAATGAGGTGCAAACTCTGGATCAAGAGATGAGTGACTGTAAGGAAGGGGCTTTATTAGAAACTCGGTTGACTTCGTTAGTATGGATCGTGACAACAACTCAACAAGCTAGTTTAGTCACGGTAAGTATTTATTAATATGTTTTTTTTATAGCATGGAACTGTCAACCAAAGATCGACATTTCTAATTGCATTTTTTAGGTTATAGACGCAAATAATCCAGCTGAACTCTTGAACAGTTTTGGAGTGTGTTCCGCTCACGTTCTGTGTATAGCCAGTGTTCCCGGTGCCAGTCCCAGTGATTATGTTGACACTCCAGTTGATATACCACCAGAACGTAAGTAATTGACAAAGCATTTTTCAAATACCGTGCAGCAAAAATTATTTGCATCAAAGAGGGCTTTGTATCTAAGGACGTAATGCTTAGCCGTATAGCTTAATAACTGTTGGGTGTCAGTAACTACCTGAATTAACAATCAATCAGTTGTTCCGTCATCTTTGACAGTCGTTAGAAGTAATTTGATTCATCGCTAATTTTTCCAATTTCTTGAACAATTCACACAATGGGCTTTACGGAACAGCACAAAACATTATTCATGGTTGAAGCGTATTTTCGGAACGGGGTTAGAGTAAATGGTGAGTGGCAATACAATCCGGGTTTGTGCATGGACGATTTTTACGAACATTTTCCTAACGTTGCTTTTATTGCTGGGGATTTTTATCATTGCCTGAAAAGAACCGTGGCTGTGTTTAAGGAAACAGGTTCTATATAACACAAAAAAGGAGCAGGTAGACCATCTGTAAGAACAGAAGAATTTGTTGCAAACGTTCGTGAAGGAAGTAATGCAAAATACGCCAACAAATTGTATAAGACACCTGTCCCAAGAAGTGGGAAGATCTTATGGAACATGCAGGACTATTCTTAAGAAGCAGCTACAATTATTTCCTTATAAAGTGCAAGTATTGTAAGAAATACAAGCCGCAGATTTTGAAAGACGCAGGAATTACTCTCGATGGTTTACCCAAAATTAATTAGAAAGAAATGATTTATTAGACCTGACTTTTTTTCGGATGGAGCCTGGTTCCACCTCTCCGGTTATGTGAATTCTCTTTTTCTTTCTGTATATTCTTACTTTGTTAATTTTGTAAACAACAAAAATAAATTTGTATTTGTCTACTTGTTTTATTACTCATTAGTTCGGCATATCATGTCATAATATGAATTTGACAAAATTTTAACCTAGATTGGGTTAGATATATCGTCCCCATATCATTGTGATCTAAACCAAGCCCCACGTTTTTTAATCCAAGCCCTTTTTGATGCAAATAATTGTTGCTCGCACGGTATTTATTACACTTTACCACAATATATCCCTTGATATACGGTGAACACCAGTGGTGTACCTAGAGCAGTTAGTATCCCCGCCACCCCTTGTTCATGGCGCCGCTAACACAAAATTATGATTGGATGGTTTCTCTTGGGATTGTTTTTTTTATTGTAATATAGATGTGGTTTTTAGAAATAGAAATTATGGCAGAAAACGTGAATATAAAAAAGGATGATGAAACTGAAATTAACGCCGCGCCTGCTAAAACAAGTGATGGCAGCGAAGATTTCGGCATCAACATTTCTTCCGTAGTTAAACAGTCTGCAAGGAATCAGGAAGAACAAAGGGAAGCTACCGTTGTAAGTGTTTAATGCAGTTATATTATTATTTAAATAGTACTTTGAATGAAAATTTAATATACTGACTTTATTTTTTTTTTATTAGTTAGGAAATATTGTTTTTATTGAAAAGGACGAAAGTGCAGTCAATAAAAAAGACAAATACAAAGCAGAAGCAAGCGTTCAAGAAACCAAAGATTCCCCGGAAAACGTTAAAGAAGAATTGGGAAGTACAAATAAAGATGAAGCAGAAAGTAAGAAAGAAAAATCCGAACCAAAAGTAGTACGGTTTGAAGCTGACATTAAAGGAAAGGACTCCGACAGTAGTTCTAGTAAAAAATCGACAGAGGCAAGTGATAGTCCCGGAGCCAACCCTACTCAGGAGGTATTTAGAATTTTTCCCAAGCACCCAATAACCATAAGAAATATTAAGAGATGATTTATATTTTATTATTTTAGGTTATGTCAAGTGTACTAGCCACAATGTGGCTTGGAGATGAAAATGGAAATGTATATGTTCATTCTTCTGTAGCAAATTGGGCTCAGAGGTTGCATACTGTCAAATTGAAAGATGCTGTGATTAGTATAGTGTAAGATTTTTAAATATATACAGGGTTCCCCATTTAAAACGAAACAGGCTAAATATCTGGTTCCACGTTAATTTAAAAAAAAAAACGCTCGGACCCGTCCGTTTTTATTTCGAGGGGGACATCTTTTGCGTATATTGTCAATCTTGTTACTGCAAGCCCCTAGGAGGGAGGGAGGGTAAGATCTAAATGTTAAATGGATACCCCTATTTTATATAATTTTTTTGGATTCTGCATAAAATTCTGAACATTTTTTTATAAATACGTTATTAGTCTATACTAAACAGTTTCCGGGATATTGACTCTTGAAAAATTAAATTTTTGAACTTTGACAGCGTCTAGCTTTCTAACTGTACGTCTTTAGAGTAAAACGGCTTACTTGTCCCTATCTTCTTATTATATTTCCAATAGTGTCAACTTCCGGTTAAACCGGTTGTAAGAATTATAGTACTTCCGGTTTAACCGGAAGTTGACACTATTGGAAAGATAATAAAAATCGAAGATAGGGACATGTCAGCCGTTTTACTCTAAGACGTACAGTTAGAAAGCTAGACGCTGTCAAAGTTCAAAAATCTCATTTTTCAAGAGTCAATATCTCGGAAACTGTTTAGTATAGACTAATAATGCTCTTATTAAAAAATGTTCAGAATTTTATGCAGAATCCAAAAAAATTATACAAAATAGGGGTATCCATTTAAGATTTAGATCTTACCCCCCCCCTCCCTCCTAGGGGCTTGAAGTAACAAGATTGACAATATACGCGAAATATGTCCCCCTCGAAATAAAAATCGACGGGTCCGAGCGTTTTTGTTTAAATTAACGTGGAACCAGATATTTAGCCTGTTTCGTTTTAAATGGGGAACCCTGTATATACGTATTGTAAAAAGTTTGCTAAATTTTATTTACTTAAACAACTTGTATATTTTCTAGGCATGTCGATGGAAGGGTGGTTGTAGCCCTCGCAAACGGTCAAATAGTAATTTTTAAAAGGAACCAAGATGGCGAGTGGGACCTCTCGCAATACTACATGGTGCAAATAGGACTGCCGCATCAGTCTGTACGGCAGCTGGCTGTAGTGGCAGATAAGGTGTGGTGTGGCTATAGGAATAAAATTCACGTCTTACAGCCTAGGGAGTTGAAAATTATTCATACATTGGAAGCGCATCCTAGAAGAGAAAGTCCGGTAAGTCCAAATGAAAGCTAATAACATAAAAGAAGAATTATGACTGATTAGAATCTTTTATAATACTATTCTGAGTTTAAAAGAACTTTCTTACAAAACTTCCATTTTATACAGGGTGATTCATTAAGGGTGACTACCGGCCATATCTCGGAAACTACTAAGCATAGAAACTTGAGAAAAAAAAAATTATGATTAAAGCGGTCATAAGAAAATTCTGGAAAATATTTTTAAGTTCCTAATTTCGCCGCAAGAGGGCACAATTCAGTTTTTTTTTTTTTAATTCTAAATTTCTCCGAAAATTTCCATATTAAGGTATAACTCTGATTACATCATCGAAAAGCTTAGACAATTCTGCATCATTTTGGTTTAAGGCTCATTGGCGTACCGACCTTGATAATAGTGGGGAAAGCTATTGAATGTGTAAACATTAAAATCGCTGTAACTTCTAAACGACTTATCCGATTTTACTAAATTTAAGCTTGTTTGGAAGGGAAAGGTAAGTATCTTTAATTGCCGTATCCAACAGTACACGATAGTGTGTAATAAAATTGCTAGAGGGCGCAATTTGTAATAATAACAGTTTTTTCGATTTTATCCCGAAAATTCAAATAATACGGTATAACTATGACATCATAATCGAAAAGTAGATGAAATTTGCAAGAAAAGATGTGAAGACTGCAGTTCGATATCCTTGTTCGTTTCAGAGTTATCGCTAAAATAATAATTTTTAATACAAATTGCGCCCTCTAGCAATTTTATTAGAAACTATCGTGTACCATTGTATACAACAATTGAAGGTACTTACCTTTTTCTTCCAAACAAGCTTAAATTTAGTAAAATCGGATAAGTCGTTTAGAAGTTACAGCCGATTTTAATGTTTACACTTTCAATAGCTTCTCCCACTCTTATCAAGTAAAAGTGCAATCATTAAAATCGCTGTAAATTCTAAACGACTTACCCGATTTTACTAAATTTAAGCTTGTTTGGAAAATAAAGGTAAGTACCTTCAATTGTTGTATCCAATGGTACACAATAGTTTCTAATAAAATTGCTAGAGGGCGCAATTTGTATTAAAAATTATTATTTTGGCGATAACTCTGAAACGAACAAGGATATCGTACTGCGGTCTTTACATCTTTTCTTGCAAATTTCATCTACTTTCCGATTATGATGTCATTGTTATACCGTATGATTTGAATTTTCGGGATAAAATCGAAAAAACTGTTATTATTACAAATTGCGCCCTCTAGCAATTTTATTACACACTATCGTGTACTGTTGGATACGGCAATTGAAGATACTTACCTTTCCCTTCCAAACAAGCTTAAATTTAGTAAAATCGGATAAGTCGTTTAGAATTTACAGCGATTTTAATGTTTACACATTCAATAGCTTCCCCCACTCTTATCAAGGTCGGTACGCCAACGAGCCTTAAACCAAAATGATGCAGAATTGTTTAAGCTTTTCGATGATGTAATCAGAGTTATACCTTAATATGGAAATTTTCGGAGAAATTTAGAATTAAAAAAAAAAAATTGAATTGTGCCCTCTTGCGGCGAAATTAGGAACTTAAAAATAATTTCCAGAATTTTCTCATGATCGCTTTAATCATAATTTTTTTTTCTCAAGTTTCTATGCTTAGTAGTTTCCGAGATATGGCCTGTAGTCACCCTTAATGAATCACCCTGTATATACAGCGTGACCAGTAAAGTCCGCATCATATGGGATTTTTTTTTATTAATTGCTTTATTCGAAATTTGACTTTGGCATCCAGTTCTGCTTCGATCGAGATGAAAATTAAGCAAAAAAATAATAGTCACGTGATTCGCATTATCTGTCAAATTTTAACTTTTTCCAAAAAAAAAATTTTATATATTACCTACTAATTTAAAAACTATGAGTTTTTTGGCAATTTATATAAAGGTAAGCCAACTTTTCCTTTTTTTTTTTGGGTGAAATATTTTTGAATTACTTACTTATATTTTTAAATATATTTATGATGTGATTAAAATTAATAATCTAAATGGGTGTATATTTCTCCATTACAAAATCGGACAGATTTGTTAATCTATGGTTTTGTAATGATGCTTTACATTGGATTTATTTTTATTAAAAAAAAGACAATGTTAGTGATTTTTAATATTATTATAAAGAAACCTGCAAATAAATAAATAAAATAGGAACTATCATAGCTACGGGAACTATGCAAATAAATGTTGCGTGAGACGTTCGTTTTTAATGATTTTTAGGTTAGGCAAATGGCATGGCTGGGGGAAGGTGTATGGGTTTCAATACGTTTAGACTCTACCCTAAGGCTATACCACGCCCATACTTATCAACACCTACAAGACGTCGACATCGAACCGTATGTTAGTAAAATGTTAGGTAAGTAGACCTGACATCCACAACCAAATTTTGTTAATTGTTTTTCATTCTTAAACATAATTTTTCCTTTTCAGGAACCGGCAAATTGGGCTTCTCCCTAGTCCGTATTACAAGTTTGTTGATATCCTCGAATAGATTATGGATTGGTACCAGTAATGGGGTTATAATATCGGTTCCGTTAAGCGATGGTAGTAGTAATTTGGGTGCTGTTCTGCCGAGAAGTGCGGGCTTGACTGGAACAGGTACGATATTAGATAGAAAGTTTTCTCCTGAAAAAATTACGGTTTTATTATTATATCTTTATTCTCAACCAACTTAAAGTGTTCATTATAGAAATATAACATTAAATAAACAATATGTAAAATCACAAATAATAAAAATTATGTTGTGTAACTGTTAATAATATTATCAAAATTATTTAAAAATATATACAGTGTGTCCACGGATAGAGTTTGGAAGAGGAAAAACGTCTGCTTGGGCTGAAACTACAATTTCGAATATCAGATTTGCGATTACTATACAGGATTCGTCACAGTTAGTTTTTTTGAATCTCGTCTAAAATAAATTTACGTACAAACAAAATACTATTGTTGCTTTCTTACTTCGAATATGATTTTATATCTGGCCGAGTAACGATTTTTTTGTAAGAAACCCATTTTTTATTTGCCTACTTTCGATGTATTTTTATTATTACATGTCCTATTTCTTTAAATCATAAATTATAAAACTTTTATTCAAACGTGGTACCACCGAGTTAGCGCATAATTCAACTCGACATCTGAATTCCCGATAACAGTTCCTAAGTTGCTATATTGGGATATTTGCAATAAATACTCTTATTTTTTCATTCAAGAGATCTAAGTTATCATTGAAATTAGTTTTATTCACATGTGGCTTCAGATATCCCCATAAATGAAAGCCGATAATTGTGAAATCGGGAGTCTGACTGCCAACTGATTTGGACCATAATAGGTACCTTCCATTCCATTTGTTCCTAAAGTGATGATTTAGCCAATAATCAAAAAGAATTGAAAAAAAAATCCAAAAAACAAAAACTGTTGTTCCAATCTATAGTTGAAATTGTAGTTTCAACACTAGCAAAATTCATTTAATAAATCAAGGAATTGAAAAAAAAATATCCAAAAAACTAAAAATCTTGGTTGTGACGAACCCTGTATGGTAATCGCAAATCTGATAGTTGAAATTGTAGTTTCAACACTAGCAAAATTCATTTAATAAATCAAGGAATTGAAAAAAAAAATATCCAAAAAACTAAAAATGTTGTTTGTGACGAACCCTGTATAGTAATCGCAAATCTGGTATTCGAAATTGTAGTTTCGGCACAAGCAGGCGTTTTTATAAAGGATGACTTTTTCTTCTATACGTACTAATAAAAATGTTTTTCCTCTTCCAAACTACAATAAAGAAATATTCAATATGTTTTTTCCAACTTAAATTTTCATCAATATTTAAACCCAAAAATTTAATTGTATTAGTATATTAAATTAAGTACATGATTATTAAAAGATAGTGAAGAAATATTATCATTTTTTAATTTTGATTTACTTATAAACATAAGATGATGATTTATTAAAATTTAATGATAATTTATAAATTTCAAGCCATTTACAAAATTATATTTAGGTCGTGGTTAATATTATTATGATTTTGAGCATAATCTTCATGAAAATATACAATAGTAGTATCATCAGCAAACAATTTTATTTTACCTTTTAAATTTAATTTTGCTATTGAATTAATGTAGATTAAAAGCAAGTAGGTCCTAAGGTTGATCCTTGCGGAACACCACAAGTTAGGTTTTTTTGTGAACTTTTAACTTTTTTTATTTGAACAACCCGTTTTCTATTATGTAAGTAATTTTTTAACATCAAATAAATATTTCCCCGAACTCCAATATTGTATATTAAGCATTTAAGTAAAATGTTATGGTGATTGACTGTATCAAATGCTTTACAAAAATCTAGGGACAGTAGACAGCATTTTTGGTTGCTATCAACGATATGTTAAATGACTTAATCATTATGGCTTAAGTTAGTTCAAAACTAAAAAAAATTACGATGGGCTTTTCTCGTCATTTTTAACTTTAACGGGTTTATATTTTTTCAGGTGTACGAATACCTCCTCTACCCGGTAGCTATGTTCCCTACTGTACTATGGCGCATGCGCAACTAAGTTTTCATGGTCACAGGGACAATGTTAAGTTTTTCGTTGCAGTACCTGGAAATGGCGGTAAGTTGGTTAAATATCTTAGAATTCTTTCTCATTCTACTAGCTGAAGTGGTAACCCAATTAAACACACTTTAAGCCCAAATTATTAATTTCCTGCTAGTACTAATAGCCATATAACTACCATGGTAACAATTGTTCCAATAATGGTATCCTTAGAAGTTATCTAACAGTTATAGACTAGGGTCGATAATTTTTGAAACCAAAAAAAATAATAGTAGGATGAAACCCATTGGAAAAGGAAGAGAATATATAACAAAAATGAAAGGAAAATAATTTACAAGCGATCCGAGGTCGGGAAGTGGAAGGGGGTGAGTTTTTAAGGGTAGAAAACGATTTATCTCCATTTCAATGGCAAAGTTGTAGGTAATAAAAAGATCTACAATTTTTGTATTTACACTTTTTTCACATACCCTCAAAATTTATGTGAAAAATTCAAATAACCAAGTTTTTGGTTTTTATGTTCCAAACACACTGTAATTTTTTTGATTTAAAATATTTATTTTTTCACTTTATTTTAACTTAATATTGAAAAAGCACCCTAATTTTCAATCGAAAATTCTCACATCAAAAAATCTGCTTTTTTAAAAAAGTCGGTGGGCTTGTTGTTTGTTGAAATCTCTACTTTCTGATGGTGTAAAAAAAATATACATTACTATGGTAAATGTTCTCAAAAAATGCATAGAAACGAAAAAAACTCAAATCCGATATATTTTTTAATCATTATGTACAATTTTGAGCTATTTATTAATATTTATACTTTAATTGCTCGAAAAACGTAAGTTTCCATGTTACATTGATAAACCAACGAGTAATGAAAGTATAAATTTTAATAAATAGCTCAAAATTGTATATAATAATTAAAAAAAATATCGGATTCGAGTTTTTTTTTGTTTTGCATTTTTTGAGAACATTTACCATAGTAATGTATATTTTTTTACACCATCAGAAAATAGATATTTCAACGAACAAAAAGCCCACCGACTTTTTTAAAAAACCAGATATTTTGACGTGAGAATTTTCGATTGAAAATTAGGGTGCTTTTTCGGTATTAAGTGAAAATAAGGTGAAAAAATTAATATTTTAAATTAAAACAATTACAGTGTGTTTGGGACATAAAAAGGTAAGTTTTCACCAAATTTCGTGAAAAAAAATTTTTTTTTTGTAAAAGATAAAAATAAATGATCAAAAACTAGGTTATTAGAATTTTTCACATAAATTTTGAGGTTATGTGAAAAAAGTGTGAATACAAAAATTGTAGATCTTTTTATTACCTACAACTTTGCCATTTAACGTTTTTCCATAGGACTTGTAGTTTTCCCGGAAATCGAGATAAATCGTTTTCTACCCTTAAAAACTCACCCCTTTCCACTTCCCGACCTCAGTTCGCCCGTAAATTATTTTTCCTTTCATTTTTGTTATATTCTCTTCCTTTTCCAATGGGTTTCATCCTACTATCATTTTTTTCACTTTTTACCATTTTCAAAGGCTTCAGCCCTGGTCTATTAGTGTTAACAGAATATTAATAATTTGGGCCTTATGTATAGGTTTGTCTCTTCGCAACATAACTTATTTTCAAGGTGTAAGTGCTGCTTCTACGCCCTCCGAAGCCATGTCGGTATCGGTGAGTTCCGTTGGAGGTCCGACGAAACATCCAAGTTCAATGTTGGTTATCTCAGGGGGAGAGGGTTATGTAGATTTCAGAGTTGGTAAGTATTTGGTCTTGATGATGTAGTAGAAAAGTAGTGGCTTGAACATTTTTTAGAAAGTAAAAATACGATATTTATAAAACATCTGATACACTGGAAGATTTGGTATATTTAATTGAGAAATTTAAATGATAGTAAATTCCCTACATGTTTCGAATGTAAACAAACATCCTCATAGTCATAAAAAGTTTTTTCAATATTCCTTCAATAAAAAAAATTCCCATATGTGGGGTATCACTTGTCTTCTAAAATGACCGTACCATGACCCGGCGTCGTTCCAGTTGATGGGGGAGCACAATATTTATTTTTTAATTCATGTCAATTGTTGCAAGAAAAACGTCTAAAGCCAACTCGTTTGCAACCATGGCAATACTGAAATAAACCTTTTTTTAAGACCGACCGGAAAATATACACTTTCTGGACAATTTTTCGTCCAGAAAATAACGTTTTGTCGATCAAGACCGGAAAATGGACGTGAGGGACCGGCAAAAGATTTTTTTTAAAACCGACCAGAAAATTTACACTTTCTGGACAATTTTTCGTCTAGAAAATAACGTTTTTCCTATCGCAAGACCGGAAAAGTGACATTAGAGACCGGAAAAATATTTTCCGGACTCTAATGTCACTTTTCCGGTCTCTAATGTCACTGTCACCCTGTTTTTTGTTTTTCCAATCGCTCTTTGATAATACAAGATACCTTAATTTCGTTATTATGACAACAACATTTCGATGTATTGTCGAGTGACAGTTCGTTGATTTTTAATTTTGTTCTTTATGTCAAACTTGTTTCGCGTAGATTATAAAATATATCGAAGTGTCGACTGTCGGTCTTAAAAAAAATATTGTACGTCACGCAACCGAAAATTAGTGTTTTCCAGGTCTCTCCAAGCTTCCAGGACTCGCCTATGGATTGCCCCGGAAATGCTTGTCTCGACCTGAAAAACACTACTTTCCGGTCTTGTAACGTAAATTACTATTTCCGGTCCCTGTTTTTTCATTTTTCCAATCGCTCTTTGATAATACAATCTACCTTGATTTCGTTACTATGATAACAACATTTCGATGTATTGTCGAGTGACAGTTCGCTGATTTTTAATTTGTTGTTTATGTCAAACTTGTTTCGCGAGTGCGCAAATTTAAAAATATGAATTTAGATTTTGAATTATTCGACACGGAAAATGACATTTCACAAGAAATTTTGGAAGCGGCAAGGAAAGCGACTTACGATATATTGCCAGTAAAATCAAAAGCCCGTTACGAGAAGTCATACGACGCATTTAAAAATAATATAAACTAAAATAAAGAATTAAATGTATATCGAAGTGTCGGTCTTAAAAAAAATATTGTACGTCACGCAACCGAAAATTAGTGTTTTACAGGTCTTTGTGTGCTTGTCTCGACCTGAAAAACACTACTTTCCGGTCTTGTAACGTAAATTACTATTAAATTTGTACACGTCGTCGTCTCCTTTACCAATGGGCAGCCAAAATACGGATAATTCGTTGTGCAAATGCTACAGTAAATACAGTGACGGTTATTATTTATAAATATTCCCATTGGTGATGGGAACAACGGAAACTGATGATAATTACGTAGATTATTGACACAAACCAAATGCACGCTTACTCCATTTGTCTGCATTGCACGAATTTCACTGTGCTTTTGAGCATGGCAATTAGTAGAAAAAAATAATATAAAAGACAGTTACTGTGGGATTCCTGGGATCTAGATTTAGCAATTTTTCCTGTGGTAAATAACATTTATTTTCAAAATACTTCTTTCGGGAAATTTCGGTGTACGTGTTTTTCGTTTCGGGTTCCTTTTACGAAGTTTTACTTCAGAGAATTTTTTGTTTCTTATCCAATTAACGGTGTTTTTATTTTGTTATTAATTTTAACTTTTATGGTTAGGATATCTGGCCGTTTTAGCTTATATGACTACGGCATATGGTGTTACTTTGTGCAGATACCTAGTCTTGATAATTCAGGGTTGTTTTTTAAGAGACAGAGGAGCAAAGAGGCAAAACATCAATATCGGATATAGCTTACCACCATATAAATGGTCAGGCTACAATTTTTTTTTGTAAAGAGCAGTTAAAACGAAATTTTATGGAAGTAGCTTTTACGAACCAAAACCATGTTTTTTTAAGTAAACTAAGCAGTAACATATGGGATTTACATGGTGACTACATTGTAAAAAAACTAAGAATTCTTATACCAAAATTTAAACACCTTAAACAATTTTTAAATATAAAAGAATTAGAAATATTTTATTATTCTTTAGTACAAACCCGTTTAAATTATGGAATGGATGGGGAGGCATAAATAAGAATTATCTTAATAGTATTGAAACTATTCAAAAATACATTTTGAAAATTATTTATGAAAAAGACCACCAATATTCTTCTGATTTACTATTTAAAGATAGCAAAAAAATGAATATTAAACAAATATTTTCTTACAACATGTTAATGTATATTTTTAAACATAAAAATAAAATAAATTATATTAATCACACACATGAAACTCGTCATAAAAATACTATTATATATAAAAATAGAGTAAACAAAACAATAGCACACAAACATTTTTTAAACATCAATCCATATATTTTTGATATGCTACCACACTCAAAGCACAAACAATTAAATCATTAAATAATTATAGGAATAAAATTAAAATTGGATATTATCCAATCCAAGAGATATATTCAAGAACGTCATAATCAATATACCAAGCTATAATGAATAAAATAAATAAATAAATATATATATTATATACATGACGTATTGTATCTTTGTATACTGTAGTGATATAAAATATACCAATAAAATATTGTCATATTCGTTTTATATTATAATCTAGTTGTGCCTGAATTATGAAATATATTCTTGACAATAAATATTATATTATTTAACTCAAAACAAGTATTTTACTTCTGAGTTCGGAATTGATAGTTTATACAAAAAAAATATATATTAGCATTACTTAAATGTCAAAAAAAATATTTGAATAAACTTTTATTATTATTATTATTATACCGAACATCTGAAAGTCAAAATTATTAATTTTCACCTTGATTCCCGAAAAATCGTAAAAGGAACACGAAACCGTTGCTTCACATTTACAGACAAATTCTTCCACAAATACACAAACCTGTAAAAATGTAAATAACTTACCATTCATAACTTAAAATATATATAAAAAAAACAAACGACAATTTACAGAAGAGGATAGTGAACCAAGAGACGGAGCGTCGCATCTTCTAATGTGGCAAGTTATAAACACCGAACCTGGGAATCCCATGGGGGTAGGTCTGCATTGATTACCTAGTTTTTTTTTTTTGTAGAAAAGTAGTAGTTTTTTTTTTAATTTAGCTTTAGCCCCAAACAAAATGGAAAGTTATAACTATTCACCATGTTTCTATAAAAGTTTAAAGAAATAATTTTATCATGTAACTGTGTAAATTTTTTTCTTGATTTCCTTGTGTGCACCAGGTGACGAAATGGAAGATAGCATGATTGGAGATGCAGCTACCTATGCCGATTCTCAGAGCAACAGTCAAGGGGAGCTAAGTCACCTAATTGTTTGGCAAGTATCGACTAACTAATGGTGTTACGAGTTATTTTTGATAGTTAAAGAATGTAAAATGTGTGGATACTGGATACATACAGAGTATCCATTTCAAGTTCAATAATTATTGCTATTGGTGGTAAATGACAGTTGACATCACTCGCAGCCAATATATCTTTGTCTCCTAGTGTTGCAAGCAGATTGTAATAAATAGAGATGACCCATGATGACCTCTTAATCACTTTAAATGGACACACCCTGTATGCTGGGACTATTGCAGACGCTGTAGACTGTAGAGTCTACAGCATTGACAGAACTCAAGAGTGTTAACGTAGAAACGTTTATCCTGTATGTCGGTACAGCATTTTTAACATAACAAAGTGTAAGGGCGTACTAAAGCTTCTTAAAAATACAAGATATTATTGGTTCTAAAAATTCTCTATTGACCTGTTGTACATTAATTAAATATGTTTTTATACTTATGAAAGTTAGAACACCAAAAAAACGTTTAGCATTGAAATGTAACTTAGCCAAAAAGTAATGCTGTGACTTTTGACATCTGTGTTTGTTGTTGCTGGGTATTAGTATACATAAACACGTATGTAGGTATATATGCCCAAATTTATAAAATTTAATTGTTAAGAGTTACCAGTTTTAATATTTTCATTATTATCAAATCGGTCTGCACCTTAAAATCGGCCGAGAAATTTAATCATACGACAATTTGAAACGACCCTGTATACAGTGTGCCCAAAAAAGTATGCAACATATTATGAGAAACTTCTTTATTACCGATTTCTCAGAAAATTTTATTCTTGATAAAAGTTGGTGCATGCCTCAAAACTATAAATGCATATTTCATATTTCACCTCCGGCTAATAATAAGGGAGCAAATGCTATTTTTTCGAAAGGCCTTAAGAGTAAAGTACCTTAATTAGTACAAATACAACGAAATTTTATATGGAAATGGTTTTGCAAATAAAAAACTTAGTCCAAATACGAAATTTGAGTTACATGTCTTAATTTTTTATTTTTTGTTCTTAATATCTATTTTCCCCTAAACGGTACGCCTCTGGTCGATTTTTTATTTAGGCGATTTTAATTTATTAATCAAATATCTTAATCATGTGTTTTTTTATTATATATATATAATATATTATAAAAATATATTAAGTAGTTGCAAACCTTTTAAAACTTTTCAATGATACGGGTGGGTTTAGATATTAGCGTGTTGCACGCATATTTAAACACATGTTAGCCAGCTTGGGTTCTAATAAAAATTATAACAGAATCCAACTCTATTTATACGAGTGGAAATAACTAATAATTTATTCGTCATTTTCACCTAGTACGGTCAAGTCCAGTCTTAGAGCAATTTAGAAAAAATGACATTTGCTCCTTTACTATTAGCCGCAGGTGAAATATAAAATATGGGTATATAAATTTACGGCATGCACCAACTTTATCAAGAATAAAATTTTCTCAGAAATCGGTAATAAAAATCTTTCCCATATGTTGCATACTTTTTTGGATACACTGTAGAAAGAAGTGAGCTAGATTGACAGCTCCATGCTCTACGGGCAGTCTGGCGGTGCACCCTCGGTATACACAAGCAGGGAAGTAGGTATATTTTTATTCTAAACGAAACATTGCACCGAGTTTTGGTATAAGATTTAAAGTAGGAAAATTATAAATTTTGATTTTAACAGGCGAAAGTGACTGGAAGAATGGTACAATGAACTGCATGGGTTTTGGTAGTAAGGGTTGTACAAAATATGCCAAAAGTTCATTTCAGATTATTTGAAACCCTCTTATCATTCAGTTAAAACGTTTTATTCACGAATGATTTCAATAAAAAACGATATTATTATAATTCAAAAGTAGAGTTATTTCTGAAAATATCGAAAAAAGTTATTAGAAAAAGTTTTTTTAAATGCAGTTTCTAGCCCACACGCAAAATTTTAGCTGCATAAGATAATTTTGATTTTTTACCTATATTTTGTAAATTGCACCACTTTTGCAAAATAAGACTCAACGCAACCTAAATAAAACTTCTTAGTTTTGACAATGCTTTATTTCAGATACATTTTCTTTAAAGTAGCGCCATATTAAATGTGTGTTTTTCTACAAAATCAAAATTGGGCTATTAAAATTTGGTCGCATGTGATGCAAAGTTTATTTGTTTTTGACCCTGTATAAGGTAACTTCATAAAATAAGTATTTTTGAAAACGTAGTTTGTGTCTGAAAGTAATACACCTTAATATTAAGACAAAAAAGAACACAGTGTCTTCAGTAAAGTGTTTTTTAAGTGGAAAATAAATTTTAGTTTAACTTAACCTAAAGTTTATCTATTTTCAACGATTTAATTTAAAACCCCTTACTTTATTTTTTATTTTTTTATTTTCAGGCATAAATTACGTTTTCGAAAATGCTTATTTTATAAAGTTACCTTATACAGGGTCAAAAACAAATAAACTTTGCATCACATGCGACCAAATTTCAATAGCCCAATTTTGATTTTGTAGAAAAACACAAATTTAATATGGCCCTACTTAAAAGAAAATGTATCTGAAATACAGCATTGTCAATTGTCAAAACTAAGAAGTTTTATGTAGCTGTTGAATCTTATTTTGCAAAAGTGGTGCAGTTTACAAAATATGGGTAAAAAATCAAAATTATCTTATGCAGCTGAGATTTTGCATGTTGGCTAGAAACTGCATTTAAAAAAACTTTTTCTAATAACTTTTTTCGATATTTTTAGAAATAACCCCACTTTGAATTATTTTTTGGAAAAAATTAAAATTTGACAGATAATGCGAATCACGTGACTACTATTTTTTTGCTTAATTTTCATCTCGATCGAAGCAGAACTCAATGCCAAAGTCAAATTTTGAATAAAGCTATTAATAAAAAAAAATTAAATATGATGCGGACTTTACTGGTGACACTGTGTATTATGACGGTGAAATTCTGTACCATTCTTTAGAATCATTGGCGTCATACTTAGAATGATATCTTAATTTTGGCAAAAACATTTACATGATAAGTTTGATAGGAAAATTATACTTTCACATTTATCATTAGATATATTATGTAGTTATCATTTTGTGATATATTTTAGAATAGGTAGGTAATATAGTGTTCGCATATTATTTGCAATAAAAGAGCTAAATTTAGTTTTAAATAAGTATACAGAATATTCTACTTTTCAGTAATACTAAAAGTTTAAAATTAAGCAAATCTACTCATTACCCACAATTATTTTATTGGCTGGTCGACCCCCAACCCCCAACGGTGGAACTACCCCCATTACCCCCCCCTCAAATACGCGCCTGTCATTCAGGTGGGAACGCTTCGGGAATGCTTAATAATCTGTATAAACGACACATTATAATATCTCTCTCTGTACTAGGTAATGTTTTTTTTTTATAGGTTGCCATCCACTAATTCACTAAGGTTATATTATTTGGGTTTGTTGAAACGTCAAAAAAACAAAATAGCTAATAATTAGAATAAGTATAGCGGGAATGAGGGCAGGCAATGAAATTACGCAATTGTATTTATCATTTATCCCAACGTTTCGTTTCATATCAAAACTTTTTGAGGGGTCAATAGGAAGGTCTGGTGTTCATACTGTAAGATATGAAAAAACATTTTCGTGAAAACACATTCGATCTATACATGGATCCAAACAACTGGTTAGGTTATCGTGTGTTTTTATTAGCGTTCTCAGTAAACAATTCAAGATTTTAAAAACTGAACCCCTAAAAAATATTATTTCTTCATGTTCTGTTAAATCAAAGTTTAGTGAAAAGCCATTGCCACTTCTTCTTTCTAACTCACTACCCTTTTAATGAAAAGTAGAAATAACTACTTATTTATAGTATAAAAAATCTATTATTTGACACATAATAGGTAACTGAAAAAATATTTTGGATAACTTTTACTAATTTTAAATGTTTTAGCATTACCTCCGGAAATAAAATACATTTTTATCGAGCTAACTATTTACCTAATGTTAAGGATTTTACTAAACGAATTTTGTGTACATTTTTGTTGAACATTTTATATTGTTTTAGTTACTGTGTAAGTACTTGTATATCTCATAAAATAATATTTATTTGTATATTTAGACGAGTGCTTTGCTGTATTTTATTTATGTTAATGTGCTTATATTTATGTTAAAAATAAAAATATGATACAAAAAACCAGTACTTATTCAAATTTTTAAGAGGGGTTTGATTAAAGGATAATGGAAAAAAAGCATTAAATAGGCTTAACGTAGAGTCTTTATTACAAAATGTGTTTTTTTCATAAAAAAAATAGTCATCAACAAAACTTAAAAATTAAATAAATATGTTTTTGTATTTTAATATAAACCATAACATTGTGTCCTATGATTCTTTTGATACCATATGCCTTACTAGATTATTAATGAATTTATCTATTTTTCTAATATCTTGGGCAACTTCTGTCTTGAACTGAAGGCACTAAAATAAAACAAAAATTTGATTGAGATTTTAAATTTGATGATAATTTTTAATTGAGTCGTTACGTTGATAGACTAGTATTACTCTTTGTAGAGTTGCTTTTTAAAAGCTTATCGGTACAGCTTTTTGTGGAGCAGTAGGCCCAGCCTGTCGGTGGTACTGTAACACTTGTGGAACCCGATTGAAATGTAATATTAGTCACTAAACATAAACAGATGGATCAATATTTGTTGGATAGAAAAATACAATAAATATTGTGTATGATAATTTTTCTGTTTTAATGGTATCTTTAACAATAGCGCATTATGTTTCTTTAGTTTATAGGATTGCAGAAACGGCAGAAAGTGTTAAAAACATCTTAACATACTTACCACAACATTGTCAGTCATTTTCAAAATTAGTTGGCTTTTCGAATGAACGTATTTCATAGTATATCTAACTTTGGAGGGGTCTTGTAGGTATAGTTTTTCGGCAGCCTTTTCGAATTCTTCCCAGGATTTTAAAAAAGTCATATTTTTCAAAAAATTACTTTTCAAAAGACGACATTGAGGTTAGAAATGTTGACAGGACACGTCGTTACCAAATCAGTTGGGCAATTTCGAACGTTCCAATTCACAAACCGAGATGTTTATATGGGCGTCCATTCGAAATCTCTTGAGTTTGGCAACGTCGGATGCGTGTACTTTGTTTAAAGTCGACAACTGTTCATTGAATTTAGTTGTGTATATTTGGTTGTATAATTTCTTACCGTAGTTTTACAGATATTTTAATTGTTACGGACATCCCATCAGTATTCATTCTCTAATAAAAAAAAAACAGTATTTCAAAAAAATGGCGATCCACATACAAAGCGGGAAAAATAATTTAGATTGTAATTTAAAAAGCAGCAAGATACAAAGCGTTCCTTTTAAAATTCATGCTGACTGCGATGCTGCTGTATCAAAATATTTTGAACCTTTCGTTCAAACAGCCGAAAATGAACGTAAGTAAAATATAACCTGTACATTTATTTTACCATGTAAAATGCTCCAGTGGAAGTAATTGGAAATTTAACTTATTCACAATTTATTTTACTTGTTATGCTACTAAGGTACTATTATTATTATCGTTAACAATTTTAACGTCTAGACAGCACTAGCACAACCTTTCTTTTCAGTATTAACCGGATCTTTCCGGGGCTTCCCTTTGAAGGGCAAAATAGTAAATGTACCAGAAGGCTATGTAGGAGTAGTATTACATGAAAGTATAAGACCTTCCAGGGAAAAAGATGAAAGAAAATTTTACGTAGTCAATAAATTTAAGGACATGGTTTTTTGGAATTGGGACAAAGTGCCTACGAAAAATGATGCATTTTTAAAAGCTCTGGATTGGGTAGATATATCTGAAGCAGTAAGTAATGTTTATTTTGTTATAAATTACTATCTTCGGGGTTGAAAACTCACATAAAAAAGGTATTTTAGGATTTAACTTGATCAAATGCAATTTGGGCAACCAATAAAGCAAAATATTACTGTAGTGGTTTTAAAATAACAACATCCTATTTGTTTTAGCTGCATAGCCCTATAGTAGAAGAATAACTCTCTAGGTATCCAAGTATTGTATAATGAGTGCCTTAATCATTAAGTTTTTTGTAGGTGTAAGGATTTTTGTAATAAAACAACTCTTTTCTTGTTAAAAATAGTTAAATTATAATAAATAATTACAAACTTTATAATACATGTTTTTAAATAGACTAGAATGAGATACGCTTATATATTCTATGATATATTAAAAACAAAAATATTACAACTTGAATAAAATTAATATCTTGTCACGAAATGGCAGTATAGAAAAATAATACCACCTTTGAAATAGAGAAAAAAAATATATCACACAAGAACTATAGTTATGTAAAAGAAGACTAGTTGAACTGTTAAGATATGGAAGAGTCATAGTATACAGCCTATGTTTTAACACTTATTTAATTATATTTTTTGAGAATATGTGAATATTTTTTTGTTTTTTATGGACGTCACAGCAAGCAAGTGGATATATTTTCAGCTTAATTCTGTATCTGTACATTGATACTTATTGTGGAATGGGATTCTTTGGACGTGCATCAAAAAGAAATGAGAAAAATTTTAAAACAACTTTTCTACATATTCTATGTTATGTACAGTCATTATAAAAATGCAAAACATAAATACTCTGTTCTAAAACCTACATTTAAATACACTGGTAGACATAATCTTTTAGTTCGTCACTCCAAAAATGACAAATTAAAGGCATATAATTTTCTCATGTAAAAAAAAGCTTAAAACTACTAATGCCAATATAGGTACTATACGAATCAACAAATTCGTAATTATTTTGTGGTTACCAGTGCAATGGATGGATTACTTACAACTTAATATGAATTTCTATATGCTAAATCTACATTGTACAGTAACATTTTAAATGTGAGATCATAAAAATACCACAAATGTATCGTTTACTAAATGGTTAAGCTTTGGCAGGGTAAAAAGATATCTGAATTGGTCAGAGCTGTGACCATCAGGGAACTGTGTGCCTTAGATTGTTCTGTCTAATCTGATTCATCATAATTTTGGCGGTAAACTATTAGACCAGGGCTGAAGCCTTTGCAAATGGTAAAAAGTGAAGAAAAATAATAGTAGAATGAAACTCATCGGAAAAGGAAGAGAATATAACAAAAATGAAAGGAAAAATAAATTACGGGCGACTCGAGGTCGGGAAGTGGGGGGCAGTGAGTTTTTAAGGTTAGAAAACGATTTATCTCCATTTTCGGCACAACTACAAGTCCTATGGAAAAACGTTAAATGGCAAAGTTGTAGGAAATAAAAAGATCTACAATTTTTGTATTTGCACTTTTTTCACATAACCTCAAAATTTATGTAAAAAATTCAAATAACCAATTTTTGGTTTTTTATTTTTATCTTTTACAAGAAAAAATTTTTTTTCTCGAAATTTGGTGAAAACTTACCTTTTTATCCCAAAGACACTGTAATTTTTTTGATTTAAAATTTTTTTTTTTTCACCTTATTTTGACTTAATATCGAAAAAGCACCCTAATTTTCAATCGAAAATTCTCACGTCAAAATATCTGCTTTTTTAAAAAAGTTGGTGGGCTTTTTGTTCGTTGAAATCTCTACTTTCTGATGGTGTAAAAAAAATATACATTACTATGGTAAATGTGATGAAATCCCCTTTAAATCCTACCTTTAATTATATTAAGAACAACTATTTTCGCAAATTTTTTGCGATCTTTATGTTTCATGGATTTGTAATTTTTTTGTTTATTAATGTAACATGGAATATACGTTTTTCGAGTAATTAAAGTATAAATTTTAATAAATAGCTCAAAATTGTACATAATGATTAAAAAAAAAAATTTCGGATTCGATTTTTTTTCGTTTCTTTGAATTTTTTGAGAATATTTACCGTAGTAATGTATATTTTTTCTAACACCATTAGAAAGTAGAGATTTCAACGAACAAAAAGCCCACCGACTTTTTTAAAAAAGCAGATATTTTGACGTGAGAATTTTCGATTGAAAATTAGGGTGCTTTTTCGATATTAAGTCAAAATAAGTTTAAAAAATAAACATTTTAAATCAAAAAAATTACAGTGTGTTTGGGACATAAAAAAGTAAGTTTTTACCAAATTTCGTGTATAAACATTTTTTTTTGTAAAAGATAAAAATAAAAAACCAAAATAAACTTAGCTATTTGAATTTTTCACATAAATTTTGAGGTTATGTGAAAAAGTGCAAATACAAAAGTTGTAGATCTTTTTATTACCTACAACTTTACCATTTAACGTTTTTCTATAGGACTTGTAGTTTTGCCGAAAATCGAGATAAATCGTTTTCTAACCTTAAAAACTTACCGCCCCTCCACTTCCCGACCTCGGATCGTCCGTAATTTATTTTTCCTTTCATTTTTGTTATATTCTTTTCCTTTTCCAATGGATTTCATCCTACTATTATTTTTTTTGGTTTCAAAAATTATCGACCCTGGTCTATATTAGAATAGTAGTTTGCAATATGATAGCAGAACAAACCTGAAAAGTCAGCTTTTTTATAGTTTCCTGATGGTCACCCCCATGGACTATATACAGGGCCATTTTAAGCGATATCACTAGTATCACCTTTGAAATGGACATGCTGAATATTAAATAGTTTTTGGATATCACATTTATATGGATTATAGATAGCTGCTTTGGTCTTATTTAGAGGGTGTGTTCCTTTTACTTTTTACAGGAATGTCTATTTTACATTCTAAGAATGAATGCTGCTGGTATTTGTCATAGTATCTCCATCCATATGACTAGCCATTCGTGCCCTTTTCACATTCTCTTGTTTAATAAACATCAACAACCTATCTATCAAAAATTTCTTATCGTGACCTTCAAGGACCAGTTGATTTTTCAACACCGTAACCATATGCCTATTTGCCGCATTGACAGCCGTGTAATAGTATAGAAGCAATATCAGTACTATAAAGACTGGAATAGCGAATCCTGCTGTTGTTAGAAATGCTGCTATACTTTGGATCCAAACGGGGCCGTCCAGGAATGTTTTTTCTATAAGAGACCAGATTGAAGGAAGGCTTTGAAAGGGGCCGCACGATCGACTAGGTCCCAGTTCCGCAATTGTAAAAGCTATAGGGGCGAGCGCTACCACATAGGAAACGAGGAGCACCACCATAAACATGGAGTTTGATCGGGAAGCCCTATAAACTGTAGCACTGGGCTTGCAGTTCACTAGACAAGCGAACTTTTTGATATAAAATAGGATGAAGAATATAATAGAGGACATGAGGCCTAATAGAGGTGCAAAAAATATACCCACCCAGCACAAAGTCTGCGTGTAAACGACGTCCAACACGTGTTTAGGAAGGTCGAAGTATTGCTCGCCAATAAACTTGATAAACTTATTTTCGATATGCTTGGCAAGAAAAGCCCTAAAAAAATTCACTATAAATGTAATACCTAATTGAATCGCAAAGTCGGTTAGAAGCAATTTGTAAATTTGCTGCCCTACAAACGTTTCCCAGCAGACTGGTCTGTCGCAACCCTGTGTGACAGTGCAAGCGCCCTCTTCCAACGGACTAACGCATCGAATTTTACTGTACATAGATACATAAAACATTATAAGTGAAGCTAACCTTAGAAGCACTGTGCGTAGCAAAGCCATTCGTATCTGAACTATGGGGCTGTAGTTCTCATACGTTATAAAAAACTGAAAAATAAATGGTATGATTATATTGAGCGCTACTATACTCATGGAGGGCAAGAATTCATAAAGTAGCTGTTGCATTTTTGTTTCTGTGTCTGTTACACTTATACCGTTGAGCTGCTTGTTGGACAAATCAAAAATAAAATAAATAGCGCCCCCACAGAGCATTAGAATGGCTAGAACTGCTGAATTGACGAGAAAACGCAAGAATATAATCTTCCATCTTTCTTGCCTAGTTCGGCTCTGCCTCTCCTCCTCAAGCCTCTCGTTTTGTAAAAATGTTTTAATTTCGGCATATAATGCCTTGTGCTTAATTCTAGCGCTTTTTTCGTTGTGTATACAAAAATCCCAGCCTGCAAACACCAGATTGGAATATTGATAAAATTGACCTTCACCCTCTACAAGGCGTTCTCGAAAACCTTTAGCTCCCGTCCTAAGAATAGCTATTAGGGATACTAAGAAATAGAGCAGGTTTGCCAATATATATGCTAAAGGCAAATTGAAGTAGAAATTTGTGCCATTTACAGTGTATTCCATTATTTGGTCTGGATAGTACCCATAAAAGAGAGCGGTTATTTCCAGCTGGCCTGTACCCTGTACAATTCCTAAAATTAAATTTGATTCATTTCCGCTGTTTATGCTACAGTAATACTGATTAAAACAGGATCCTTCGCTAGAATTTGTGCAGTTGATTGATCTGTTTTCCAATAGCCATGTTGGCAGAGCAATTAACAATAAAACCACCAAAAATATAAATATGTTTAGATAAAATAACCACTTTAGGAAGCGAAAAAATGCTACTACCCCTGTTCCAAAGTGACCTTCAATGTGTTTGAGGTCCTTCCTCCATAGTTCGATTTTGTGATAGGTTTCCACAAGCCTTAATCTAAATTGATGCCATGCTTTTCGGCGTTTCCAGTTAAATTGTTCGAAACCTTGTAATCTTAGGTGCTGTTCACTCTAAAAAAAAGAATAATATAATACATAATAAACATCTGTTTTACAATAGATTAAACAATTATATCAAAATTGATGATCTAAATCCATTCCGCAATATTCTGGGATAAGATTAAGGCAATTTGAAGTATCCTATTGCTATTGTAAAATGTATGAATCATAGTTAGGTACCTTTTAAAAACTCATTTGTAAATACTAATTAGTATGGTCTAGAATGTAATTGTGCTTACTGTTATTTTGGCTTTCTCTTCCCTCTTTCTAGCCATGGAGATTGGCATAGCCTTTATCTGCATGATTTCCTCCCAAGCAGTTTGTTCATTTGACCTATCACAAAGATATATATTTTTTTTAATGTTCAAGAATTGTCAGTATTATCTCTTGAAATTAAAGATGGAAATGTGGAACCTTTATAACTACCTCATTTCTGAAAGATCTGGAAGCATAGAAACTTGTACATCTCCCCCTACTGTGGAAGCTCTTCGAGTTACTGTAGAATCTCTACGAGATCTGCTAGCTGTTAGCCTGCGTACTGTGCCTTTATTTGTTCTGGTGTCATTTGTTCTTAGACGAATAGTTGCAGCAACTAAACAAACAGATATTATGTTATTGATAGCATAAGAAAGAATGGTTCTCAAAATCTATCAAATGAAACTGCGTACCTGCCCTAGTCTGTTTACTAGGCAACAATGTGGCCAATCTTTTAGGGTCTTTCCATAACACCTCCATTTCTCCATCTCCGGGGTAGCTTTCTTGATAAAACTCGGAACCAGCTTCTTCCCAGCCCTGGGACCGAGTGTTTTTCTTCTTTTTCTCCCCGCCGGACATTTTTTCCAGTCAGGAAACAAAGTTAATCTGCAAATAACAGATGCGATTGAAAAAATGGATTAGATATATGAAACCTACAATACCTTGTTAATTACATGGTGTTAAGATAATAATTGATAAGGCGATAATAAATCCCATTTTTCTTTTAATTTGCTTTCTCGTAGCGGAAATTGCTACAATTTACTTTCTGGGAGCAGCCGTCACTGTCAGTGTCAAAGTTGCCTCGGCGAAACAGCTAGACAACAAAAACGTTGATTTGAACTACCAATATTTGTGTGAGGAAATTTCGGGCCCACGAACCCGGTTATTCTACCAGGTTGTTAACCAGAGACCAATTATTTCTTTTGTTAGAACCAGTTTTAACCCATTTGTTTTCTTTATGTGACGTGTCATGTCGGAGCAATGTTGCCGTGACCACAACTATTTTTAACGTTTAACTTAAATATTTGTCAAAAACTCAATGGCGATGGCGGTCTTTATGTTTTAATAAAAATGCCGTAACCATGATTCTTTAAAATAAATTCGTTTAATTAAATCATTGAATATCAATGATATTCAACGATTAAATTTAGATGTTAATTTTCAAAACTTACTACACGGAAAAAGCTTTTGGATGTTGTGGCAACACCGTAAAGTTTACAAAACACGACGTTGACGTTCACGAGATGAAATAAACAAGAAAATTATTATTTTTAGTCAATTGAGAAGAAATAAAAGGCCAAAATGGTTTTAGCAGATTTGGGGCGGAAGATTACCTCTGCCCTGCAGAGTTTAAGCAAGGCGACCATCATCAATGAAGAGGTAAGTCAGTCCAGATGTTTTTAGGTTAGAATAATTCATACTTTACTCAAAAAGTATTTAATTTTTGCGTTCAAAAATATTATCTAAAGGGTCAGAATGCCCTTCTACAGATCGCATTTATGTTCTAAAGTCATATCCTGTTTTTTTAGGTCCTCAATGGCATGCTTAAAGAGATATGTGCAGCGCTATTGGAGGCTGACGTTAATATCAAAATGGTAAAATCTTTAAGAGAAAATGTAAGGGCTGTAATAGACTTTGATGAAATGGCTGGAGGCCTTAATAAGAGGCGCATGATCCAAAGTGCCGTATTTAAAGAACTTGTAAAGGTGGGTTACTTAAAAATTTCTTTGTTAAACATTTCTGTGTGACACAGTTTCAATTTTAGCTTGTAGACCCTGGTGTAAAACCATATCAACCAGTTAAAGGCAGACCCAATATAATAATGTTTGTTGGTTTGCAAGGTTCAGGTAAAACCACAACATGTACTAAGTTAGCCTACCATTATCAAAAGAAAAACTGGAAGTCAGCATTGGTTTGTGCCGATACTTTCCGTGCTGGAGCTTATGATCAGGTCAAACAAAATTGTACTAAAGCTAGAATACCATTTTATGGAAGGTAAATTCTATTGATGAGCCTTGTGATTTAGGATTTTATGATGTACTTTCTTTTAGTTACACTGAAGTAGACCCTGTAGTAATAGCACAAGATGGTGTAGATATGTTTAAAAAAGAAGGTTTTGAGATCATTATTGTAGATACAAGTGGTAGGCATAAGCAAGAAGACTCATTATTTGAAGAAATGTTGCAAGTGTCCAATGCAGTGGTAAGGATTTTTGTAATTCAGTAAAAAAATTGATTCAGGTTTTGTATACATACATATATACTAGAATAACTGTTAAAAGTACAATTTATTTTTAGAAACCAGATAATATAGTATTTGTTATGGATGCCACAATAGGTCAAGCTTGTGAAGGTCAAGCAAGAGCCTTTAAAGAAAAAGTAGATGTAGGTTCCGTCATTATTACAAAGTTAGATGGACATGCCAAGGGTGGTGGGGCCCTCAGTGCGTAAGTAAAAAAAATTTTAGTTTCTATGATATGTTTTTCATAAAAAAAATTTCAGTGTTGCAGCCACAAGTAGTCCAGTTATATTTATTGGTGTGGGAGAACATATAGATGACTTAGAACCTTTTAAAACAAAACCTTTTATAAGCAAACTACTTGGTATGGGAGATATAGAAGGCTTAATAGATAAAGTTAATGAACTGAAACTCGAAGACAACGAAGAATTACTGGAAAAAATTAAACATGGACAATTCACTCTTAGGGACATGTATGAGCAATTTCAGAATATCATGAAAATGGGACCTTTTTCACAAATTATGGTAAAATAATGGTTTGGTATTGAATTTTCGGTATTTTCTTATTATTTTGTTTTTAGGGAATGATCCCAGGTTTTAGTCAAGATTTTATGTCAAAAGGAAGTGAACAGGAATCTATGGCTAGGTAATTTTTTATAATAATAATCAATAATCTTTATTTAGCACTTGCTAAGAAAATTACAAAACTGTATTTATATGGTAGTTACAAAAATTATAAATTTTAATCAATGTGTCCCTTAAATAATGAAATACTTTTCTGGTAAAATCACCTAAACTATTTGCATTTTTAATACTCTCCGGGAGGTCCTTAAAAAGGCAAACTCCCTATAAAAAACGACGAGTTTTGTAAAGTTGTAGTGGTGCCTAGAGCGAATGTTATAATCATGAAAATTTTACATTTTTTAAAGAAAAGCAATATCTTGGTAACTGCTGGGGGTATTATGAATATTTTTTGCAATAAGTCATCTTATTGGTGCAGTTTTAAAATCTCTCACGGTGATTTAATGTTTAGGTTAAAAAAACTTATGACAGTAATGGATAGTATGAATGATGGAGAATTGGATAGCAGAGATGGGGCAAAGCTATTCTCCAAACAGCCGACGCGAGTGATAAGAGTTGCCCAAGGTTCAGGAGTTACAGGTAATTATAACAAAAAAGTTAATCAAATCAAAATACACTCTATTGTTATAAGAAGTACATCTTGTTAACAAAGCTTTGGAGACGAAAAATATAATAATATATAAATTACAATGTTCAGTATATAAAATAAGAAAAAGTAATCCAATAAATAGTCACACCTTATGAGACAACAAAATAGTCAAGGTCAAAAATTTACACACAAATCAATCCAAGACGAAGACAAGCTGAATCTTACAAAAAATCGCAAGAATATACACTAATCAAAGTTTTTTAAAAAAAATTAAAGAGAATGCTTAGATATTATCATTGTAAAATTCCTGGAGAGTATAGTAGGGTCTAGTAATTGGTTGCCTTTTTAGTCTTTGCTTAAAAATCCTGTCATCAATCACCTGCCGATAAGCCAGTGGTATGTGGTTATAAATTTTGATGCTCTCAAATATCAAGGCATTTGTGGTGAGAATTGTTTTTGGTATAGAAAGAGGAATATCATTCACAGTAATAGTATGCATGTTATAGGAGCTGTTAATAGTCTAATTTTTATATTTTTTATGGATAAGGCAGGCCGTTTCCAAGATAAAAATTTCAATCAAAGTTAAAATGTTTTCCCTGACAAATAAAGGTTTATAGTGAGTATGACAATTAACACCATACAAGTATCTTAATGCCCTCTTTTGCAAAACTAATATAGAGCCCAATAGGCCTCTACTAAATCCCCAAAAAGCAATACCATACCTCAAGTGACTATCAACAAATGAAAAATAAACCACCCACACTCTTCCCCAATTCTCTTGAGACAACTCTCACTGCGTAAGAACCGGACGCTAGTCTCCCATTCAATGCAAGAATGTGGTCCTTAAACCAAAGTTTGTCGTCGATTTGAACACCCTAGAATTTTATTTAATTTAGTAAATAATAATATCTCTTTACTTGTTTTTTAAAAGTTGCCAATTTTTTAATTTTTCTGATATTTTTTGGAAGATTGTTATATTTTATTATTCCGTCATATTATAAAAGCGATTTTTTTCCGAAATAACTTTTTAGTTTGATAATTTATACAACGTCTGGTGTTATGATCATGTAATGTCTTATTCTCCTGAAGTGTTATTTTTGATTTTTTTTCTTTTAAAATAATAGTGAATTAGATTAGAATACAAATTTTAAATTTATAAATGTTTTGAACGTGTAAATACCCTTTCGGTCTATATAGATTAACAGTTGGTTCTAAATGTGAAAAAAAGTTTCGCGCGTGTCAAAAGCATTTCAAACGACCTTTTAAGCGCGCCAAGCCCGATGACGTCAGGAAGTATGACTTTTCCGTCATCCTGACCGATGGCCGAGCTACCGAGTTTGCATTTGGATTGCCGTGTGTTATTGTATTGGTGTTTTAAGGTGGAATTCTCAACGTCGTTCAATTTATTGCCAACCTATAACATATTTCGTGTATGTCACACACGAATTATACTTCTTGACGTCACGACCCGTTTTTACCCGCTTGGGATAATTTGAATTTTGGGGCATTTTTAAATCTTGCTAGCGGTCTTTTGGGACGAAATATGTTGTTTTTTTTTTGCTGCCATATTTTTATGGACCTTTCTTACTCTGTCGTCGTTAAGTACATGCTCGGTTCTATCATCTATCTCGCTCTGTTTTAGAACGTGAAGTAAAAGAACTAATAACCCAATACACCAAGTTCGCCGGTGTCGTCAAGAAAATGGGTGGCATCAAAGGCCTCTTCAAAGGCGGAGATATGGCCAAAAACGTCAATCAAAATCAAATGGCCAAACTTAACCAACAGATGGCGCGTATGATGGACCCCAGAGTGTTGCAGCAAATGGGTGGAATGAGCGGACTACAAAATATGATGAGGCAGTTACAATCGGGGGCAGCCGGGGGTCTGGGAGGCCTCGGGAATTTAATGGGGGGCTTCGGAAAATAGTTGGAGCAATTACAGTAGGTGTCAGGTATTTAATTTTTATTTTCGAGGGCCACAAACGTATAATTTTCCATAGTTGTTTTTCTTTTTACAAAATTCATGCGCTTTCCGTAAGGATATTATTGTGTATATATTTAAATATTAATTAACATTGCTGCAATATGCATATAAACCATCTAAAAATTTTTAATTAGGTCAAATTGAACTTTGTATTTATGTTTTTGTTTCATATTATAAAAAATAGTTTTTATAAAACAATATTTTTTTATTTTTTGAATTTAGCTTACAGGTTCTTAATTTCTTATGATCATTGGCGGCATTTCTTAAAGATATAGATAACTCATTCCAGGTCCGGATTTTGTTACTCTGGTAAATTTTGTTATGAATATACATTTTATGTTTTCTATAACTATGAAGCTATGCTACCCCAATAATTATAATTTAACACGCAGAAATTGCTAATAGTTTGAGAATAATAGCAACGCCGTGTCCTAGCTAAATACGAGTGCGTGCGATGCGGGAACTACGTTGCACGCACGCATCGTCCTTTTTTGCGGCGGAAGCGGAATTGGCAAAATACGGCACGATATTTGACGTATTGCGTTCACACATAGTAGCAATATTATTAGTTTTAAAAAATATTAATGAGAAATTAACGTAAAAGAGAAAAACTCAATAGAGACTTTTTGCACCTCTTAATTCTTCATTCTTTTGTGGTTATGGTTATTATGAGCATGCGCAATGTCAGAAAGGTGATCCGCTATGGTTAATAACCATAACGGACTCCGTTAGTTACGGAAGTATAAGGAAGAGCTTATCGTTATCCTTATGGTTATGCTTAAACTGCATGGTTGCCGGAACATACGAAAGTTATGAAGCATCATTGCTATGAATTAAAATTGTGATAAGCAATTAATTAAAATCCAAAGCAATAATAGCTTTACATTAAAATATACAACTTAATGAAATTATTGTTAGGTTAGGTATTTTATTTTGTTTAGGTGCGCCGGCGCCAAATTAATAACTACAGACAGAACGTATAGGCGCTGCAAAATCTCTGGTTTTAACAGTGGCGCTACTCGTTATGTTTAATAAAGTTAACCATAACGGAGCTAAAAACTGATATTAATTTAAGAGGTGCAAAAAGTCTCTATTATGATCTTTAGAAACAGGTTAATTTATGGTGAGTTTCATCCTTTTTATCCGCAATTGCGTGCCGATTAGAAACCGAGCGAAGGTTCGGTTTCGGCTAGTTTCGGCCAAAAAACCGGCCGAACCTCAGCCATGCCGAAACTCGGTGTTCGTGAATTATCGCGCACCGTTCGGCTAACTTTGAGTAGGTTCCGTAGGCAGTGTTGTCTATTATAAATAGATTTTTTTTGCTGTCGACCTTTTTTTTTTTAATGGGAAGAGTTCAATCCATTCCCAAGATCGATCTCGTCCTATATACCGGGTGTCCACGGAAGGTGGTTCGCCCCTCCAACTTTTTTGTTTTTCAAGATAATGGAATAAAATTTGGGGGATTTGTATACGACATAAAACTGCATTTTTTGACAGGTGACTTAACATTATGGAATTTCACGAAAATATTTTTTGGGTGACAAAAAGTGGCAAGTGATACATCGTTATATTTAGAATGGTATTATGGAGCATAATATGGAGTCAAAAAAAGGAAAAATATACCAGGTGTCCTATTTAAAAATCAAAAGTTTGTCACTTCCGGTTAAACCGGAAGTGACATAATGTTGAGTCACCTGTCAAAAAATGCAGTTGTATGTCGTATACAAATCCCCCAAATTTTATTCCATTATCTTAAAAAACAAAAAGGTTAGATGGGAGAACCACTTTCCGTGGACACCCGGTAAATAAAATAAGCATACAATAAAATTTTTAACATGTATAAATAAGTTTCGGTTTCGGCCGAAACTGAGACCAAACCCCCAATAGAGTCTAATAAGAAACAAAAATCCAGATATTGTTACCTTTACTACAGAAAAATGTTTGTTTCGTATAACCCCGAGCATGGGGTTAAACGAAACACCTAAAAAAAAATTTTTTTTCGGAAGTGGGTTGACTACATTTTTTTTTTCAGTTATGGATATGATTGCTCTAGTCAACCCGCATCCAGATATATTATTTCCAAAATTATTGGATAATTCTTAAGAAAGTTATAATCATTTTTGTTAAAAATGTGTTTCATATCACCCCATTCTACGGTACCGATTTTGATTCACCTTTAGAGGTGCTGGTATATGCTTTAAGAGTGTCTAAAAACATCACGCATCATCGCTACGCGCTACTTCCCCTCTGCTGATTGTTTAAAATCTTTCATCAGAGCGGTTTTCAGAAAGAAAAGACTGTAGTTACCAAAATGTATTTATTTCGTTTAAATAATAGAACAAATAACAGGCAATAAAGCCAGATTTTTCGTAACATCACAATATAAAATCACAATTTTTTTATAAATGCTTCACTTACGTTTTTAGTAAAATTGCACCTACCCTACGGATAAATAATAATCGTTAGGATCTAATATACAATTTCTTAAAAATAAATATAAATATTTCACATATATTAAAACAATCCTCTATTTAATTTAACAAATAACAAAATACATATTCGCTATATTACAAGCACGTTTCCTACCTATACATAAATGCACCGCATTTAATACTGATTTCTTTGGGCAAAATAATAAGAACCTCGGTACGAAAAGAACTACTAAAATGTAACTCGCCTACAATTGGGCACACGCGCTCATGCCTTTACTAGGCTGCGTAGACATTTTGTAGAGTGAGTGAGACAACGGCGAGGCCACACGAGACGGCGTATTCCAGTCAGCGCACCGGCACGTAGTTCAACTAAATAATTTGAGGTTAGTTCTGATTGTCAAATTATGACAAGACGTTTGTTTGGTTATTAATTTAATATTTTTAGGTTAATTTGCAGAAATAGTCCATACTTAAGTGGAGTAGAAAGTATAAATAGGAAAGAAAAACACAAAGTCTTCCTCCACAAGATTTAATAGAATAAAACATTCTTTGTGCATTTTTCGAACGCAGAAACGTTCATCATCAGGAGACAGAAAAATATATTGCTGATGGTTTTAGCAACAGAGAAAATGATAAGTGCATAGAACCTTAATGGAGCTTTTATGGCATCAAAAATCGGATTGTTGAAATTACATTATGTGAAGATATTAGAAATGAAGATAAGTTAGAACATACGGAGTATGTGGAAAAGTCAGTAGAAAGGGTCTAGAACAAGCAAAAAAAGGGACGTGGAGGTAGAAACACTTCTAAAAAGATGTCAAAAAGGTTTTCTTAATAAAAACATGTCTTTAAGACAATGTAAAATATGGAAAAATTATTTCATGTATAGAAATTAGGTATTGTAGGCATCATGTAATAAAAAAGAATATTTTTTTACTCCGTAAGTTTTAACTTATCTTCATTTCCTAATATCTTCATATAAATTAATTTCAACAATCCAATTTTTGATGCCATAAAAGCTTCATTAAGGTTCTATGCACTTATCATTTTCTCTTTTGCTAAAACCATCAGCAATATACTTTTCTGTCTCCTGATGATGAACGTTTCTGCGTTCGAAACATGTAGAGACCTTTAAACAAAGAATTTTTTATTCTATTAAATCTTGTGGAGGAAGACTTTGTGTCTTTCTTTCTTATTCATTTTTAGGTTAGTTTTGTTTGTCCAAGACGTCAAAATATCAACAAATCAGCTGCCTTTTTAGTTCGGCTGTGACCTACGTCGTCCAGGGGGTAAACTTCAAAATTTCACTTGTTTTTTTTTATTGAACAGGCCCCTCACTCACTCCTTAAATGTCAGAAGGCCTTGGCCCAAACCAGAGTTTCCAACATATACATTACTTACTTGCTTGCTTACTCAAGAACCAATGTGATGAGGAAAATTACAAAAAAAGGAAAAAAATCGTATACTAATTAAAAATAATCCAGGACGTGTAAAAAAATGTACACATCAAAAGAATACGCGAATACAGTTCGCACTAGATAGCTTGTTTCCTGGCAATTCTTTTGTCATATCATAGCAAATAATGTTTAAAAATGTAGCATAAATATTTCTGATCGCAAAACTCAATAAAGTAACCAACCAACAACAAGTTGTTTACTGGAAAATAGGCAATGCTAAATTCACTTGTTTTAACGATGAAGCTCATCACTAACCTTTTATAAGTAAAGCATTGTTAGTGAACGTTAGGTATAAAGATTTATGTATAGTGACACAGTACTGTTGCCTAAAGCCATGTACTGTAGTCAAGTCATAGAGCGTTTGGGAGCAGATCTAAGTCCAAGATTAGTGCCCCCCCGCACCCCTCCTCTTTAACGAGAAAATGCTTTCCTAAAGTAGTTTCTATAAGCGTATACGCTTGGATGCGTTTTGTAAAAATGTATGGTAGAGTATTATTGTTTTAGGGTAATCGAGCACAAATATATAACATATTTACCAGCACTCGACACATAAAGTGTCAGCCATCTTGATAAAGTCAAATATATCGACCATGGTCGTCTGCGATGTACGTGAAGACAGACGTAATTTTCAGGCAATGGCAGAGCGGTTGGGAGGATGAGACACGCCCGGGGTTCGTTGAATAAAGTCAACTTGACGTTGACACCTACTTGTTTATTATTGGATTGTCAAGATTGACAAGCGAGCTCCGGGCGTCGCTCACTACCCGTCAAAACGTCATTTTGCCGTGGCCGGATATCTATCCACTCTTAAACATCCTACGCTTCGTCACAACCTATATTTGTCATATCAATCTACTGACAATCTTAGTATCTAGGTTCAGTTAATCTTAGCGCAGAATATGGGTCAGTGTACTCAAAGTTTTTAATCCTTTAACGGGGAGAGATGTTTTCCCTGCTTTATTAAGTAATTAAGAAACGACGATTAATAAAATGGTATATTCAATCCTACTCGATAAGAACTAGTCCAGGTCGAAAATCCGACGCACCTTCTCGTACGTAATTTCCTTCCATCATTTTTTTACCGAAGTTGACAATTATTTAGCAAGGTTTAATATGCAAATTTTTATACAGATCTATTTTATTTAAACTATAGCATTGTTAGAAATGGTGGAACGCAATATTAGTGTCACTTTTGTGTATAACTACATTGTAAATTTTATTCTCTCTAAATCGGTCAAACGAGACAGACCCTCGTCTTATACCACCAACGAAATGATCGAGAAAACCTCGGAACAATCTCTACTCTCTTTGAACCTAGAGACTAAGACTGTGACTGAATCTTAACCGGCTTCAACCGAAAGAGCTCCCTCTTAATTTATCTCGGGATTTTATCCAAAAAATCGGATTCCACAACCTTATCGATTCTCTCCAAAATCAAATCTAATTCCTTATCAGATTGTCTGTCTGTAAACAAATTGTCACTCGGTACGGACTTTCTACATTCCGTCCTGTGCCTATTCGAACACGAACTAAGCGTTTTGAAAAAACTATGTAGATCTTTCAATTGTGTTATGCTATTGGTCGTTAAGAGTAGTTCGTTTCGTTTCATTGGAAGTACGTCTATCTGTGTGTCTGTGAATTTTTGGTCCATGAGTTCCCCTATCCTTACTACGTGGGGCGTGAAGGCGACTTGATGGGCTGTCTCTAGTTTGCGAATGTGGTCGTCTCCTACGAAAGCCCAGCGGTACCTTTTAAAGAGAAAGTGTCGCATTAAAATTAATTTTTCTACAATGCATTTTTTTTATGCCCCGAATAAAAGAGCGGTCAAAAGATTCTGATCATAATTTTTTAACTTACATTTGAAACTGTGGTAACGTCGTGGCCGGCAACAACAATGCCAGATCTAACAACTTCCCTGTAGCTAACTGCAGTCGTAACCAATGAGGGTTGCCGAGAGCGTGAAGTCCGTTGATGCTATTAGTGGCCCAGCTGGCGTCGAGAGACGACATTAGTTTTATGTAAGAACTGTATAATTGAAAAGAAAAATACATGTTAAATAAATAAACACATCTACAATAACTGTCATAGCTTCTTCTCTGGCCGAGAATCGAACTCGTGACAAGACCTGTTATAGAATGAGAGGCGTTTGATGGTGATGTATAATGTTGTGTGGGTATTAATATATTATATTAAAAAATCAATTCGTAAGCAAAGGGGGTTAATAATTTTTGTTTAAAGTTTTGTGCAGTTTAAGAGAAAAAAGCAGTTAGGCATACGACCAGAAGTTTTTATTTTTGCTTAAGCTTCGGTTTCCTACAAAGCGGCACCGCAAAAGAGCGGCCGTAATTTGACGGCGAGTCTCGCCGCAAAAAAACGTGTATGTACTTGCAAATCGAGTGTGTTCTCCCAGAGCGTTCGGCGCAAAAAATACGTCACCGTATTTTCTAAAGCGGCCGCTCTGTACGTTGGGATAGTGCAAGCACGATTTTTGACGGTGCGCCAGTGTAGTGATTGTATCGTTTTAATACTAATATTTAGAAATGGCTGCAGAAATTAGTTGGTCTAGCGAACAAGATGAAATTTTAATCGACTTTGTTTGAACTCATGAGGCAATTTTTAATGTAAAATCAGACTACGATTCTTCGTCCTCAAGAACTATTAGAATAGCCAAACTTAGGTCGTCTAATTTGTAAATACCACACACAATTTTGGAAATTGAACTGTCAACTGGCTCTTGCCGCCGTATTTTATCGAACCGTATTTAATGTTACTTTCCAATAATATTCACCGTACAAAAACGGCCGCTCTTTTGCGGTACTACTTTGTAGGAAACCGAAGCTTTACCAAAATTATTTTTAAAAAGCTTGAATGTATGCGTGTGTTTTTCTCAAAGACGTTTTTGATTTATTAAGCTGAACTATGACACAGATATATACAACAAAGCAGATAGATGAGGAAAACTGTTAAAATTATAGATATGTTATCAATATTATTTACCTGTTATTGGTCCTGTGAAATCGGCACACCCAGAGTAAAGCACAAAACAAATAACCAAGTTAATTTACGAATACTACAAACACGCTAAAAAGAAGTCCCCATGGCTATAAATCTTGTTAATCTTAATAATACCATCTATCAGAAGTTATTTTTCATTAAAAGAAAGGTCTACTGTTTTAATATACTTTAGTAGGAAACCACAGGCTCCGAGACAATAATCATAGGGACCATATCGTGCCGATCAAAAACTAGAACAGCAAAATCTTCTCTTTTTTTCCTAGACTATTAGGAATTAATTATTTACTGTCGAGCCTGGTACCAGTAAATTTTAAAATGAAAATTGTACATGTCAATAAAGATTGTCACTTTTTTAACTGGACATTCACATTTTTCTCTATAAATGTTTGCGGTTGGATTAGCGCTAGAGGACCAGGACAGCCGCATAGGTTGGTATATTTTTCCAGCTCTAGAGCACCTTTTATAGTCTAGGACAGCGGTTCTCAAACTTTTTCTTTCGCGTACCATTTATGTGCAATGTGAATTAATCGAGTACCACCGAACTAAATAAAACAAGTTGTGCTGCATGTACGTATTTCTTGAACTTGTAGTGTAATAAGAAATACTGATAACCGTGTAACAGAACATATTGTTATAGTATTAAAACAACTTTTTTAAAAGCTTTTATTAAAGAACAAAGAATTTATAATAATAAAATATTTAAACTAATGTACCTCAGCACATCACCTTAAAAGTCAGTGGGAATGATGAGGCTCATCGTTTACGTTTGGGAACGTGAATCCTACATTAATGTATTCCGGATTTTATTTTCTTATTACTTTCCGTTTTTTGGAAGGATCTTCTTTATGTTTATAAACAACACATTCTGATTCTGAAGTAGAACTTGATGGAACAGGATTTTCCAACGTTTTTATGTCTCTTTTAAGCCATGCACTTATCCATATTTTCCACGAGTTAATTTGCCATAAAAACACAGTAAATACGTTGGCTTTACTAGAAGACAATCACGACACTGAACAAAACAAAATACGTATGACTCGTCACGATTTTAAAACGAGCAGTGACACAACAACAGTGTTGCCATTTACAATATAAAATGTGGGAAACGATAGATTCTTAATAAAATTGAGACAAAGATAATTTTATTTGAAGGCAAGTACATAACTGTTCGCGTACCACCTTTGGAGGCCTCACGTACCACTTGTGGTACGCGTACCATCGTTTGAGAACCGCTGGTCTAGGAGATATATGTTTCCTTTCCCAATTTTGTGATTTTGCTGTCTTAGTTTTTATGGCATGGATGGTACACATCCTATTATGTATTATTGTTTAAGGTGGCATTCTCAACGTCATTTAATCCATTACCAACCTATAACCTATTTCTCGTTATTTTTCAAGTTTATTACTTTATTAACTAACATTTAAAATCAATATCGTCTGCACATTATTTAGATCATAATATGGAACATATTGCCAAAATATTAATGCATTTCATTGTTAATTTGAAAAGAAACGTGTGTAAAAGAAAAATGACACAATAAAGTTAAAAAAAATCTTACCAGATATATTTCGCCACACGATTCTCCTAAAATAATTTATGAAATTCCTTGATATTTATTTAATAGGTCAATTATCACCTGCTAGCGGCATTGATTTTATTTAAATTTTGGGCAAAAGCTATTAAAAATAAATAAATCTATGCCAACCTATAACCTGTTTCGCGTAGATTTATTTATGTTTTCTAGCTTTTATACAAAATTTAAAGAAAATCAGTATCGACTTGATATTCTATAGGTAATAATTGACATAATATTTAATAAATATCAAGGAATTTCATAACTTATTTTAGGAGAATTGTATAGCGAAAAATATTGGGTAAGAGTTTTTTTAACATTATTATGTCATTGTCACTCATTGTTCTTTCACTATACAATTCTCCCAAAATTAGCAATGAAATAAATTGATATTTTTGATATATATTAGATATTACCTAAGTAATGTGCCGACGATACTGATTTTATTTAAATGTTAGTTTAAAAAATAATAAACTTGAAAAAACAAAGCGAAATAGGTTATAGGTTGACAATAAATTGAACGACGTTGAGAATTCAACCTTAAGGGACTTCTTTTTTAATTTTAGCCACTTAAACATATACTAGTTGCTGGTATTTTTGACAAGTGACTATTTACTGGCAAATATGGTTGGACTGTTACAAGTGATGAGACAAAAGGTCTGGCTAAAATAGTCATGTATCAAGGACCATAGGCACTACAATTTAGTAACAAAAACATTATTTAAATGTGCGGCTAGTAAACAATCATCTGCTGCTACGCCGCGCCGTCTAACGCGTTCTGACGTAGCATCAGATGAATGTGCACGCTTCTCATTTAAATATACGATAAAAAAGGGGTATGATTTGTAAAGCGTCACATCACAACACGTCAGAACAATTTATCTCCGATTTTATTGTACAAATAACGCATTCTACACTACTGAATAATAAGTTTGGTGAGATTTCCTATCAATGCACTCATAACAAACATTGCTACTACAAAACCCATAACAATAACAAGTAATCATTCAATTATTATTAAAGCCACAACAAACTCTGATCATTGTAGATAAATGAATAAGTGTAATAATATTTAAAGTTCAATTTTATTTAATAACGTACCATGTTAATCCCCAAATAGTAATTCTACCATAATTAGTATGACTAGAATTTTAATCATTTAAGTGCATTGAATTAGATTAGCGATCGGTTAGAAAATATATTCATAGTCTGTCAAATTTACGACGATGGGGACTCTGTCCGACAGATAAACAACATTTAAGTAGAGCAGAGTAATATTCGACCTACCTAAACTCCTCGGTATCAGTCGCCAACGCATGCTCAATCTGCAAAAACACTTGCAACATTTCACTGATTATGATTGGCCACAGACTTGTCACGTGCAGGGGACTCATTCTAATAAGAATCACTCGGAAACACAGGAAGACTTGTGCTTGAATTCCTGGTGAGGTAAGTCGTAAACTTGTAGTCAATTGTTCTAAAATCAAATGTTATGTAACTAAATAATGCATTTCAAACTGTATTTTACCGCATAAAAATGACTTGGTTCTGTTGAGTTAATGGTTACATACCTTGAATTTCGGGCATATATTTGGCATACTGATCGATCTCACTGCAGAATATTATGTAGGCCAGTCTTTTCAGTAACTGAGCTTTTTGCTCGTACTCTTGTTCCCGTGATGAAAATATTCCCAAAGTTCCGCTTTGTGTCATAGATACTCTGCCTAAAAAATAGTTAATGGGGTTAATGCGAGCCTGGAAAATAGGCCGATAGACCAGGGCTGAAGCCTTTGAAAAATGGTAAGAAGTGAAAAAAAAATAATAGTAGGATGAAACCCATTGGGAAAGGAAGAGAATATAACAAAAATGAAAGGAAAAATAATTTACGGGCGATCCGAGGTCGGGAAGTGGAAAGGGGTGAGTTTTTAAGGATAGAAAACGATTTATCTCGATTTCCAGCAAAACTACAAGTCCTATGGAAAAACGTTAAATGGCAAAGTTGTAGGTAATAAAAATATCTACAACTTTTGTATTTACACTTTTTTACATAACCATAAGTTTTTGGTTTTTTATTTTTATCTTTTACAAAAAAAATTTTTTTTTTCACGAAATTTGGTGAAAACTTACCTTTTTATGTCCCAAACACACTGTAATTTTTTTGATTTAAAATCTTTATTTTTTCACCTTATTTTGACTTAATATCGAAAAAGCACCCTAATTTTCAATCGAAAATTCTCACGTCAAAATATCTGCTTTTTTAAAAGTCGGTGGGCTTTTTGTTCGTTGAAATCTCTACTTTCTGATGGTGTAAAAAAATATACATTACTATGGTAAATGTGATGAAATCCCCTTTAAATACTACCTTTAATTATATTTAGAACAACTATTTTCGCATGTTTTTTGCGATCTTTATGTTTTATGGATTTGTAATTTTTTTATTTATCAATGTAACATGAAATCTTACGTTTTTCGAGTAATTAAAGTATAAATTTTAATAAATAGCTCAAAATTGTACATAACGATATGATTTAAAAAAAAAAAAATTTCGGATTCGATTGTTTTTCGTTTCTTTGCATTTTTTGAGAACATTTACCATAGTAATGTATATTTTTTTTATACCATCAGAAAGTAGAGTTTTCAACGAACAAAAAGCCCACCGACTTTTTTAAAAAAGCAGCTATTTTGATGTGAGAATTTTCGATTGAAAATTAGGGTGCTTTTTCGATATTAAGTCAAAATAAGGTGAAAAAATAAATATTTTAAATCAAAAAAATTACAGTGTATTTGGGATATAAAAAGGTAAGTTTTCACCAAATTTCGTGAAAAAAATTTTATTTTGTAAAAGGTAAAAATAAAAAACCAAAAACTTGGTTATTTCAATTTTTCACATAAATTTTGAGGTTATGTGAAAAAAGTGTAAATACAAAATATGTAAATCTTTTTATTACCTACAACTTTGCCATTTAACGTGTTTCCATAGGACTTGTAGTTTTGCCGGAAATCGAGATAAATCGTTTTCTACCCTTAAAAACTCACCCCTTTCCACCCACCGACCTCGGATCGCCCGTAAATTATTTTTCCTTTCGTTTTTGGTATATTCTCTTTCTTTTCCAATGGGTTTCATCCTACTATTATTTTTTTTGGTTTCAACAACACAAACTTACTCATTAAATCCCTAAAAGTAGTATTGTCATGCGTCATCAAATTGTCAACAATCACTCTCCAAAACTTCAAACATGAATGGTCCATCTGAAACAGCGTATTATCCAGCAACAAATCGAAAACGTCTTTTTTCCAGGCTTTCCTGGTATACTGGTAACTGCTCAGGCTCGATAACAATTTAGAACATGCATTGAAACTGGGCATGTTCCTGACAGTGTGGGTTTTTAGGTAGGGCACGATGTTGATCATTAGAGAAGCGAGTATGTTGTTGACTTTGTCTTTTTCTGAAGAGCCGAAGCATATGTCGAGGATTGGGGCTAAAATTTCGGCTAATACCTAAAATAATGGAAGAGTCGTTAGAATAAAATCTTTTAAAATTTTGCTGTAGAGCTTTAGTGTATTTTAATAATAAAGACCAAAAATGCTGAATGTAAATGTGTAATGAGGATTCAGTGGCCTTCTGCTTTAAAACAAATAAGTTTACCAATTGCGCTTGTACGCTGTGACTAGAATTCAAAACTAATTCAGCTGTTCCACTAGTAATACTGTTTTCAGGAGTGGTATCTTCTTCTTCTCGGACGGCAAAGTTCCTTCTTAGCCAAGTGGTCTGTTCCAAGCACGAACCGCAAACTTGAGATACACAATCTATCAGCTAAAAAGATATACGTAAATTAAACAACATTCTCATTTTCTTATACAGTGACTGGAAAAAGTTCGTGACATGGAAAAAAAATTCACAATTCACAAATTTCCAGTTTTTTCCTTTTAGGTAACTTGGCTAATGTAAAGCCCATGTATTTGGACAAAAATAAATTAATGTAGTAATTTTGTCTACAATTGCCAGGACAAAATCGAAAATATATTATATTTTTGTGCTAATGTTTTGAGAAAAGGACTATTTTTATTATTTAGGATCAATTTTCATGGATAATCGCGAATAAGTGTTCTACGCGCACACACATTTAAAAACTCTAAAGTCTATTTAGTTTAAAGATAGATACAGACCATTGCAACAGTGACATAAACTTGTTTTTTCGATTTTGTATACATACGACGTTGAATGACATACTCCTGACATTAAAATAGATCAACTTAGTTACATTTACAGAATAATTCATTATTTACCTTGGCAGTCACATCCTGCAAATCTTTTTGATCCTTTTTCTCCTCTAGAGGGCAGCACTTGATCATCATTTCGTGCAAAATGGCGGCCAACAAGAATTGGGCGGACGGGCTGAGAGAGTTCACCTCTCTAATGAGAGATAATAAGGAGCCCCAAGCTTCGGACAATTGGGTGGCTGAGGCGTTACGCATATAACTAAAAAACATATTTTTTTGTTATACGATCATTTAAATAAAATAATATTTTAGAGCTTCTGCTAGATATTTCTAGCTTACCAATAAAATAATTCCAACACAGACACATCCAGACAAATATCCGAGCTAAGTCCTTCACATGGTGGAGGATTTTTGATCACAGCAGTTACAGTTTGTACTAAATTATCAAGGGGAATTACTCGTATAGCTGAAATAAGGTAGACCAAGTTGTTCTGACCGACGTTGGGTTCTGGTAGAACCTGGAAAAAGAATCATATAAACTAAAAGTTCCAATGAAAAAGGTGCTCCCTATTACACAAATATTTGACGATAACAACACAGATATCATTATAAAAATAATAATATAATAATTAGACCAATTTTTAAGTCAGGCGATAATGCTTGCTTTATACCTCTCATTTAAGATTTAAGTTAATTTAAGATTTAATTTATCATTTAAACTAAGCTAAGAAATAATTTTGTTAATTTATACCTCGAAAACGTGCCACTAAATTAAATTAAATGAAGTGCAAAAAAAAAGAAGATTTGTCCAGCTGTTGTTACAACAATTAAAGCAAGTAGTAAAAAACAAATCGTAGTCTTCCATTACAAATCACAAGAATTTAGATCAGTCAAAATAAATAGAGAAAAAGCACTTTATTTCTTGATAAAAATAAAAATTCCAACAATAATTTTAGGTTATTGTCACCGATCAAAATATTCATCTTTCTTCCTGGCCAATCACGGACAGTTGTGGAGAACGATTTAATGCGATTTAGCACGATCTGGCACGATCTTTTACCTTAAGTTGAAAGTTGGTCAACTCTTATGATAAATTAGTTTAAATGAGAGGTATAAACGCATGCATAAGAAAATTAACTTTCAACTTTTAAATTCTTAGTTTAGTTTAAATCTTAAATTAAATTAAATGTTAAATGGGAGGTATAAAGCAGGCATAAACAACAACTAAATAATTACCGGCCGATATCAGTGTTGCCAATAATGTCAAAAACAATCAAATAAAATTAAATTTTTGGGGTTAATAATAGATGAAGCTATTAATTGGAGTGAACACATTGAATATAGTTGCACCGGTGGGGATTTTAAAAAACTCAGTTTTTTTACCCAAATTATATGTGACGTCCTATTTATTTTGCTATTATTCACTCTCATTTACAATATTTAACTTTAATATGGGGATCAACTTTTCAAAATTTGCTTAATCCTTTACAAGTTTTACAAAATAAAGCAATTAAAAATATATAATGCTTGGATAGAGTATTCAACTAAACTTTTATATACAAATTTTAATATTTTGTCAATTAAGGATATTCACTTAATGCAAAATATTGTTTTTGTTCACCAAATTATATCAAAATAATAAACATTCAAATATAAAGTTCAATTACAGACGTGACGTACATGATCATTTAACTAGAACTGTTGTCAATATTGATTTACCTTTAATACACACTAGGGCAGGTCAGAACTCCATTTATTATCAAGGTATGAAATTTTACAACGAAATACCCCAAGAATTAAAATTTTTAAATATAAAACGTTTTAAAATGATAACTAAGAAAATACTTAAAAAAGGGGAAGCTAAATTTTTAACTAAAAAATATTTAAAAGTGCACTTATTTTATGATTAATTATTGTTTTCAAAATTATTTATAAATGATATCTAAAAGTTATTATTAGTTATATTATTTTATTAAAAAATAATAATTGAATAATTTTATACATATTTAAATATTTTTATTATTGAATATTAACATTTTAAGTATTATTTTGACTTACCTTGTATTTTAATTAGTTATATTTAACAATTGCATTTTTAGATGTTGTTATTAGTAGAGAATCCCTCATGAACAGATGTTTTTGGGATTTTATTTGGAATAAATAAATAAATATATCATATATGATAGATTTCCGGTATATTATTTAGTTTATTATAAGTTTTAAAATAATACTTACAGCTTTACCACTTGTAAACGGATTTCTTCTCTCGTACCACGCTACCGCCACCGCGGCCAGGAAACTTGCGCCATGATGGACAGAAATGGGACTTAGAAACTCTAATAGTTGTTGTTTAACCACCTTAGAATTGCCATAAACACTGTTAAAATCAGTTTCTATACCTGAAATTAAAAAAAAAATCATGAATATCCTAATTTATTTATTAAGTTAATAAAGCAATGGAAAGCAAAGTCCTTCCCCACTTTGACAGTACAGATATAAAACTATACATACCTACAACAGTTTGCCACAACTTCGCCACGCTAGAAATAATCCTGGGCATATGACTCAAAATAGTCTTCCTCGCATTCTGATAGTTATCCGAATTCTGTTTCGCAGAAAAATTGATGTCAGAGCTAAGCGGGGTGAAGAATACATTAACTAAGTTATTGAAAATTTCCCCTGGGTTAGATACGACGGGGGTGGTCGTTGAAGCAGGTACGTTTTGATTCACGGTTTGTGAAGAATCCAACAGACAATAGTGACATAAAATTGTGAGGAATTCGAGTTGAGTTATGGTGTAGTCAGAGGCCAATTCGTAATCGTCCGGTTCGGGTTTCTTGTAGCTCGAGGCCAATTCTTCTATGTTGTTACAGATCTGAAATGGAATTAAAGCGTTTGCAAAACAAAATGTTTGGTTAAAAAATAACTTACCTGATGAATAACACTGATCGAAATCTGTTTCAAATTATCCCCAAAATACGGCAGGCAACATGTCACCATATTCAACCATTTTTCATGTAAATTTCTCATATTTTGGTTTCTTAGAGCACTCAAAATCGCCGACAAAAATATCTGTTGTTTCGGTATCAACACTGTAGGGGTGTAGTTCAGGTGTTCGCCGTTTGAAGTTCCCACAACCGGTTCTGGTGTCGTCTGACCTGTAGTTTTGGCCGTTGAAAATACCGAATATTCCAAGATTATCAGGGAATGAATCAACCTTAAAAATAAAGTTTTTTTTATACCGTATGCTGGTCACTGTATATACTTAGGTTGCTTATTAATTGTATGGTATAGGCAAGGGGAATAAGAAATAAAACCTACCTTAACAACTCGATTTGAAATGATTCCACATGTTCGCCTATCCTATTTTCGGCGTTGCACACCTGAAAATTATTGAACAACAAAATATCCTCGGCGAAAGACATCTCGTCATCGAAATTTCTTACAGAAGTCAACAGACAGTGCAACAAAATCTTCTGTATCTTACATTTAACTAACAAATCCGCTATATAACTAGCGAACCCTTTATTAGAATTTTCTTCTACCATTGTAGTCAGGTTTTCAATGACTGTCTGCAATATTTCCAAGGATTCTAGTTGAATTTGAATATTGTTATTGATCTCTTCAATCATTGGACTAGAGTCTTCTAGAAATGGAAAAAACGTCCTTGCATAGTTCAAGCAAATAGACAGAATGACATCGAGGAACATATAACCCCTATAAAAATTAATATGTTCTTGGCTAAGTTCCCCATGAAAACCTTGTCCTAGTAAACTCTTCCGATGTCTCGCTAGAAGATACAATATGTCATTGTTTTTTAAATTCTTAATTCCACTGGTCGCTGAACACTTTATAAAAAGCTTTGGGTTGCATAGGATGCAGTTCTTCAAGGTGCGAAGTGCATATATTATTTGATTAGAATCGAAGAGTTCATAGTATAAACAAATATGCGAGTGGATGGGGTATAAGACGAAATTCTTTGAGTTGCAAGTGTTTATCTTCGATTTTAAATCCAGATCTGTGGGTCTAGAGTATATGTGTAGAGCAACGTCACCATTCACTTGGCCTTTATCAGCTTGTTGGCAAACATTATCTAGAATCTTGTTCAGGATATTCGTGACGATAGCATATTCTTCGTTTTTCCCTTTGAAAAACTCCTCCGCGCTTTTCCCAATATCTAGCTCGCCGTGTAAGTTAGAAGAGTCGGATATGCAGTAGGACCAACTTTGAACCAGGGAACTTTCCATGTCATCATTCTTGATGTTACTTTTCTCGTCAAAACTTCGGGATTTTGGCAGCTTGACAGCTTTTATACCGTCGGATATGGGTTCCATGCTTTCCAGGAGTGCTTTTTTGCCATTGTCGACTAAAGCGTTTATGATTTCGGATTGTTTTCTTTGGGGTTTCAAAGAGTCATAGCCATTATCTTTGTTGTCGTCTGTAAATTTAAAAACAATATAGTTTACACTAATACAACTAGAGCAACGAAAATAAATATTAGCATTCTCTAATAAATGCAACTAACTTACCAGATAGCGATTCAGACTTCTCATACTGCCGTTTCTCGATAGAATCATCAAAACTGATGGTATTATCGTTACTTGACAAACTATCTATGGAACTGTGAGAACCTCTTCTAGAATACGAACCGTCCATTCCTTTCGGATAAATCTCTTTAGTGGTCAGCGGATTTATTATCAATTTCACGTTCCCTTTCGATTCTTTATCTAGGTTGGGGGATACGTTATACCCTTTAAAGTCTTTATTCTTCCGCGTAACAATACTCGTATCTTCCATAAGGCTTGTTGTCATGTTTACCGCCGAGGCATACTTTTTCCCCGTTCTTGAAAAGGCAAACCAACGTTTTTTCGGGGATTTAGGCCTGGGACTATCCGTCACATGGTACATTATGTTTCCGTTGACGCTGCTTACAGCGTAAACCTTCTTGGCTTGAGATTCTTCGAGTTTTTGGTTGTCTTGGTCGATATTTTCGTTCTGAACGTCTCCATCTTGGATATTCACGTGTCTAATGGATACTCTTGCGGTATTCGACGCTAGGAGCTTGATCAGAAGAGGGTTTAGTACTCTCGGAAGGTCGTTGTGTAAAAGACTGTGGTTCAAAAATGATTCAGAAAGAAGCTGTAGGGCAGGCTTATCTTTGTTTTCAAGCAGATCCAAGATTTTCAGAAGAGACCTAGAAAGATATCTTTGTTTGTACGGGTTTCTATACGACATTTTAGTGATTTTACCTGTCAAAACTTCTAGTGTTAGTTTTTTGAGGGGGGAGCTTGATATTCAAGTCCCTTCCCAAATGCCATAATATAAAAAACTGTTTGATGTGTTTGGTGTTGAGGTTTTCTTGAGACAAAAACCTTCCTATGACTTGTTCAACAAACAGTTTGCTGTCAAATGTATTGTGAATTTGGTAGAGTTGCGTTACACACAGCATAAGTTGATTCTGGTTCTTTACTATGCCTAACAGAATCCATAGAATTTTCGATATAACCTGAAAAGTCACAGGAATGAGAGTATTTTAGAAAATCTTTATAAACGGTGTAATAATAATGAAATTTATATATTAAAAAAATACGTAAATTTACCTCAAGAACCACAGTATGCTCCTCAATGTAATGTACGTGTCTATGATCCAAAATCCCCGTTATAATAACATTCTTATCGGTCTCATCCTTCTTTAAAAATTCCTGATTTTTCGACAGACTAAAAATTTCTAGCAATGTATTCATGGCTGTAGCTTGTATTTCCCTCGAAGAATCTTTACAACATGCGGCAACTATAAGCACCTCTAACCAAACAGGTAACTTTTTTTCGCAAGTTCCGGTCTGAAGATTGGGAAAAGTACAGAACTCGAGCAAAATGTTGCAAGCTGTACTTAACGAAAGCTCATATTCCGACACCACTCTCTCGGAAGCTATACTGTACGCTGTCAAAGGTTCTTTTTTGAGTTTTAACGTGTAATCTAAAGATAAAAATTCAGTCTTGCCATTTAGTACTCTATTATTTAACAGTTTCTGCAGCTCCTTTATTCTCTGGTTTTTGTCGCACATCAGTGTTTTAAAGAAGGCTTTAATGTCAACGTTAGGCAGTATTTTGCACTTGATTAAGGACACAAAAAACAACTTGAACTCTTCAAGGCATTTAGAAAAATGTTTGTTTTCGTACTTGGCGGTTACTGGCGCGGGTGGCGTGCCCTCTTTGGAAGATGTCTCCGGCGTTTCATCCGTTGTGGAACTAATTGATTCGCTACCGTCGTTTTTGAGATCGCACAGCTTCGAGCTGGATTTTGATTTTTTGTTTTTGGATTTTTTTTCTATTCGGGGGCTGGATTTTTCTTTCTTTTTTACAAATTGATTGCTGTAAGATCTAAAAGTACAAAGAGATTGTATAGGTGAGTTTATTAGATTCATATAAAGACTCGCTCAACCAAATTTTATTATTATCTAGTAAAGCAGTTAAGTCATTTAGAAGAAGAGAAATAAATCTTGCTAGATTTAAAACGTAATTCGACTATTTCCTAATTTGATAACGCATTTTAATAAATTTGTGTAAATTAAAAGACATTGTTTCACTTCAAACTTCAGTAAGAAAACAATTTTCATCGACGATTTTCTAATGGGTAATTACATTAAAAAATATATATTACTACCTATTGGCTATCCCACTTCTTATGCCACTGGGACCTTCAAGAAAGTCTAATACAATTTTAATGTAAAATTAATAAGGGGGCCAATATTTCAGGGTAGCAAAATGTTTGTTTTATACATGATATTAAATTTTTCGCTGATTGCAAAAAGAGGGAAAATTGTAAACAACTGACAAAAAAACATTAAATAATAATAGTTTTATTACATACAGTGTCACCAGTAAAGTCCGCATCATATGGATTTTTTTTTATTAATACCTATATTCAAAATTTGACTTTGGCATCAAATTCTGCTCGATCGAGATGAAAATTAAGCAAAAAAAAAAGTAGTCACGTGATTCGCATAATCTGTCAAATTTAAATTTTTTCCAAAAAATAATTCAAAAGTGGGGTTATTTCTGAAAATATCGAAAAAGGTTTAGAAAAAGTCTTTTTAAATGCAGTTTCTAGCCCACATGCAAAATTTCAGCTGCATTAGATAATTTTGATTTTTTACCTATATTTTGTAAATTGCACCACTTTTGCAAAATGAGATTCAACGCAACCTACATAAAACTTCTTAGTTTTGACAATGCTTTATTTCAGATACATTTTCTTTAAAGTAGCGCCATATTAAATGTGTGTTTTTCTGCAAAATCAAAATTGGGCTATTAAAATTTGGTCGCATGTGATGCAAAGTTTATTTGTCTTTAACCCTGTATAAGGCAACTTCATAAAATAATTTTTGAAAACATAGTTTGTGTCTGAAAGTAATACACCTTAATATTAAGACGAAAAAGAACACAGTGCCATCAGTAAAGTGTTCATTAAGTGGAAAATAAATTTTAGTTTAACTTAACGTAAAGTTATCTATTTTCAACGATTTAATTTAAAACTCCTTTATTTTATTTTTTATTTTTTTACTTTCAGACACAAACTACGTATTCAAAAATACTTATTTTATGAAGTTACCTTATACAGGGTCATAAACAAATAAACATGCGACCAAATTTTAATAGCCCAATTTTGATTTTGTAGAAAAACACACATTTAATATGGCGCTATTTTAAAGAAAATGTATCTGAAATAAAGCCCTGTCAAAACCGAGTTTTATGTAGGTTGAGTTGAGTCTTATTTTGCAAAAGTGGTGCAATTTACAAAATATAGGTAAAAAATCAAAATTATCTTATGCAGCTGAAATTTTGCACGTGGGCTAGAAACTGCATTAAAAAAAACTTTTTCTAATAACTTTTTCGATATTTTTGAATTATTTTTTGGAAAAAATTAAAATTTGACAGATAATGCGAATCACGTGACTACTTTTTTTTTTGCTTAATTTTCATCTCGATCGAAGCAGAACTTGATGCCAAAGTCAAATTTTTTACTGGTGACACTGTATAATAAAAAAAAAGTAAGCTTACCTTTCTCGTGCAAGTTCTTCAACAGTCAGCTCGTTCTTATCAGCAAGCCCGTTCCAACTTTCGTTTATCCTGGAATCGGACTTACTTTTCTCAATAGTTCTTTGCCCTCCCTCCTTACTACTTTCCGTCAATATCGACCCATTCATCGACTTATCTAGAGCCTCCGTGGTAGCCTGTTCCAACTCCATTTCTTTCTGAACCTGCGTTATTGTTATCGGTTGAATTTTTGTTAGTATTTTTGTACATAACTCCAGACTTTTCACTATCTCAAGATGGTTCAAGTCTGATATATGCGAATTTAGAGCTTTGACTATTTTGTTGAAGAGGTTAGGTAGGATGTTTGAGGTGCTCTCCACGTATGACTCTATCGGAATAATGTCTAGCAAAAAGTCCGTCAGAATACAGAGTTCCAGGATGTACGGTGCACCGCTACCGATATCGTTTACTTGACATCTGTCTCTATATTTGTACTGTTTGATGTTCTTAACTGCTTCGTCGTAGAGCCTCTCTATATACGACCAGATATAGTAGCTCTGCAGCGTATTGAACAGCAAATTTGCATTTTTTACTAGTTCCTTACAATTCTTACTGACATATTGTTTATTTAACACATTGTCATTGTTATTCAAGCTACTTAAGTCGCCGTTAAAAGAAACACACCTCACGGTTTGATGTGGGTCTTTCTGCAAATTCAAACACGACAAGTACAGAGTTCTGAAAACGTCGTACAAGATTCCATCTAAAATCACAGGACCAATCTGGGGCTTTTCGAAGAGCGACGTCAGTAATCTGTAAGCTTTGACATCGAGGGGGACGCTGTTACTGGATTTTTTAAGTATATCTTTGATTGCGTCGTTTAACAGATCGTAAGCGATGGAATGGGTGTGTGTGTTTGACGCTTCTTCCGGTATGTCGCCATCCAGGGTGACTAAAGGAAGGTTGTTGACTTCGGTTTCCAGGAGCCATGAATATAAGCGTCTGAAATAAAAAAAAAAAATTTTTAATTTCATGTATAAATTGAACATTTTGCTACCCGTAAATATTGGCCCCCTTATTAATTTTACATCAAAATTGTATTAGACTTTCTTGCAGATCTCAGTGCCATAAGAAGTAGGGTAGACAATAGGTAGTAATATATTTTTTAATTCTTTAACAAACCCCTTAGAAAATCGTCAATGAAAATGGTTTTCTTGCTGAAGTTTGAAATGAAACCATGTCTTTTAATTTGAAGAAATAGTCCATGCTTGATGGAGTTGAAAGTATGAATATGAAAGAAAAAAGTCTTCCTCCACAAAATTTAATAGAATAAAAAAAATTTGTTCAAAGGTCTCTACATGTTTCGAACGCCGGAACGTTCATCATCAGGAGACAAACAAATATATTGCTGATGGTTTTAGCAGAAGAGAAAATGATAAGTGGCCAAAAACCTTAATGGAGCTTTTATGGCATCAAAAATTGGATTGTTGGAATGACATAATGTGAGGAAAAATAGAAATGAAAATAAGTTAAAACATACCGAGTATGTGAAAAAGTCAGTTGTAAGGGTCTAAAACAACCAAAAAGACCGGGGAAGCATGAAAAACACTTCTAAAAAGAAGATGTAAAAAAGGTTTTTTTTTGATAAAAATAAGTATGTCTTCAAGACATTGTAAAATATAGTAATTTTTTTTTATGTATAGAAATTAGGTATCAGCAAGGACAGCAAGCATCATGTAAGTATTTAAAATGAAACAATTTTTCAAACCGCTTTTTCTGAAAAATACCTAATTTCTATACATAAAAAAAATTCTATATTTTACAATGTCTTAAAGACATACTTATTTTTATTTAAAAAAAAACCCTTTTTGACATCTTCTTTTTAGAAGTGTTTTTTCTGCTTCCCCGGTCTTTTTGGTTGTTTTAGACCCTTTCAACTGACTTTTTCACATTCTCAGTATATTTTAACTTATTTTCATTTCTATTTTTCCTCACAGTATGTCATTTCCACAATCCAATTTTTGAATTGAATAGGAGAACCAACATTTAAGGGTAGCAAAATTTAAATCTGGCCACAAACCCCGTATATAAAAATGTTTGCGTAATTCGGAGAAAATGTTTAAAAACCGAGCTTAAATACATTGATACCATTTTTGATACTTATGCCTGGGAACATTTCCCATTATTACAAAAAAATTAAATAAAGAGATCAGGATTATTTGCAAAGCATTATCTGTTAACAATGATAAGAGGAGTCTTTATTTTATTACTCATTTTTGTTTATGGAATTAAGATTATAGTTTTTATCTACATGATAAAATTAATTTTTTTATAGCTTTAGAAAATCCCTTTAACAGGCTTCAGCTTAATGTAAATAATGTAAAACAATATAGTAAATGTAAATAAATAGAATACAACGAACTGTTTTGTATACTTAATATAGAAGTTTGAAGTTGGTAATTTTATATACTCGTTTACAACATTTTTTTTCTTTTAACTTTCCAAATGTTTTTATTCCAAACTAACTTTTACAGTTCATTTACATGGAAAGTGACAACATAATATAGAAATAATAACCATTAAAAAAAAATAACAATAAAAAATGGAAGTTAATCCAATTTAATTCATTAATAAAATCAATTTAAAAAAATAGTATAAATAATTTAATTTAGTAAATTTAATATCTCTTTAATTGTTTTTTAAAAGTTGCCAATTTTTCTGATATTTTTCGGAAGATTGTTATATTTTATTATTCCGTCATATAAAAGCGATTTTTTTCCGAAATTACTTTTTACTGGTATAGTTTGATAATTTATACGTCTGGTGTTATGATCATGTAATGTCTTATTCTCCTGAAGTGTTATGTTTCATTTTTTTTCTTTTAAAATAATACAGTGAATTAGAATACAAATTTTTAATTTATAAATGTTTTGAACGTGTAAATACCCTTTCGGTCTATATAGATTAACAGTTGGTTCTAAATGTGGTAATTTGTGTATATACATTTTATTTTGCAATTTTTGTAATGGTTTTAAGTTTGATAAACAAGCAGATCCCCATGCAGAAGCTAAGTATTGTAATTTTGAATATATTAATGAAAAATATATATTTTTTAAGTATTTCAAAGAAATGAAATATCTAGCTCTGTACAAAACAGATACCAAAGGAGATATCGACTTAATAATATACTGGATATGGCATTCCCAATTTAAATTTTCGTCTAAAACTAATCCTAAAAATTTTGTCGTTTTCGAATATTGACTATTTTCATTATTAAATGTTGAGGGGTTGTTGATCCTCAACCTCAGCAAATAGAAGGTCAAAACGACACAGGCGACAACGGCGAACAAGATTCAAATTGTAAATATTACATTAAGACTAACGTTAATGTTATTATTTAGAGTAGTTAATAACATTAATATAATCATAATCATTTAGATAAAGGATGAAAAAAGGTCAGACTAAACAAATTAAAATTAAATGATTGAGGAAGGTCTACTTTTCCGTTAACACAAAATAAAAACTAGTTTTAATATCCCTATCTAAAGTTTATTTTAAAAAGTATCGACCCTTGTTAGGATACGGGGTACAAGATACTAAGGTAGTATGTCAATAGTTTAAAAAAGTGTTCAGTTCGTCATACTAACCAAACACGTTGGCGAGAAGAAAAAAAACCGCGCTGCAAGAGAAAATATTTCAATAAATTTACAGGAAACAAATCGAGGGAATTGATATTAAAACCTACCTGTTTAAAGACATGTCTCTTCTCAAAATGGTAGACAAAGACGATGTGACTAAGCGCACCATATCAGCGTACAGGAGTTGTTTGTTTTGCATGGGAAAACAGACCATCAGCAAGTCCAATGCCGACCTCTGGACGAGAACACTGGAATCTTGGACGGCTGCACATAGACCCGATACCTACGAAAAAAAGAGTATGAATGAAGAATCTCGAGATGTGTGTCTAGCTGACTCTAGCTCTATCGTATGCTATTTCAGCAAACGCATTTATTCTTAAATTTGTTTAAAGATATAATGCGATTTCAGGCGGTGAATAATGTTTTTATGTGCACATAAATTGCATTTTAAAAAGTTGATAAGTAAATTCTCGAAAATGTATTTTTGGAAAAAGGTCTCCGCAACCGAGGAAAAACGAGTTTAGTTCGTGTATATTTGTCACTGGCGACAACACCAATAAAAAGAGCGCATAAAAACCATTCATTTAGCAGAATATTGTTTTCTCCGAGGTTCCTAGTTATTGTCAATTGAAAGCTGTAAAACAATATGCTAAATAGTATTAAATATAAAAGAGCATATTGCCAATTTAATAGAAATAATTATATTTTTATTGCTGCGCCAGTACTTAAAATTTAATTTTTTTAGACGACATTAATTTTTATTTTAAAGGCCAATAACAGGAATATTCAAATAATTTTTAAAAAATGTTTAATGTTGCGTACTTTCTGCGTATTATTCTTGGACCACAGTTGTATGTTCCATGACTTACCATCAGTCCTATATCGTGTCCCATTAAAAATAGCTGGTCTTCCATTGGTAACTTTCTGTTATAGTGAGCCAATACATAAGTTATGGCAGGTAACCTGACGGGACTATTATTGGCGACGCACTGCCATATGCAGGTGTAAAAATATGTTGGTTCCACCCCTTCACAAACATTTCCCAGCAATTCGTTAACCCTAAAAGGCAATGTATTTTTCTACATAAAGTAACGTTTCGGTTAAAAAATGTGGGCAATCTTTATTAATAAAAAATAGTTTAAGACAATTTAAATTAAGATGCGACCGCAAATTACAATTTTATTAGTTCGACAATTCAAGGATTTCTTTACTTCGATAAAAAGCAACGAATGTACCGGGTGGTCAAATAAGCGAGGACGTCGGCTTTATCTTGGAAACCATTAATCGTACAACTTTCGGAAAGATTTTTTAATGAGTAAAGTGGTCAAGAGAAATTGCTGGAAATTACTTTTAAGTTCCTGATTTCGCCGCAAGGGGGCACAATTAAAAATTGTTTTTTTAAATTCTAAATTTCTCCGAAAATTCCCATATTAAGGTATAACTCTGATTACATCATTGGAAAGCTTAGACAATTCTGCATCATTTTGGTTTAAGGCTCATTGGCGTACCGACCATGATAAGAGTGGGAGAAGCTATTGAGAGTGTAAACATTAAAATCGCTGTAACTTCTAAACGACTTATCCGATTTTACGAAATTTTAGCTTGGTTGGAAGGGGAAAATAAGCATCTGCAATTGCCGTATCCAACAGTACACGATAGTGTTTAATAAAATTGCTAGAGGGCGCAATTTGTAATAATAACAGTTTTTTCGATTTTATCCCGAAAGTTTAAATCATACGGTATAACTATGGCATCATAATCGAAAAGTAGATGAAATTTGCAAGAAAATATGTGAAGACCGCAGTTCGATATCTCTGTTCGTTTCAGAGTTATTGCCAAAACAATAATTTTTAATACAAATTGCTCCCTCTAGCAATTTTATTAGAAACTATCGTGTACCATTAGATACGACAATTGAAGGTACTTCCAAACAAGCTTAAATTTTGTAAAGTCGTTTAGAAGTTACAGCGATTTTAATGTTTACACTTTCAATAGCTTCTCCCACTCTTATCAAGTGAAAGTGTAAACATTAAAATCGCTGTAACTTCTAAACGACTTAACCGATTTTACTAAATTTAAGCTTGTTTGGAAGAAAAAGGTAAGTACCTTCAATTGTTGTATCCAATGGTACAAGACAGTTTCTAATAAAATTGCTAGAGGGCGCAATTTGTATTAAAAATTATTGTTTTGGAAATAACTCTAAAACGAACAAAGATATCGAACGGCGGTCTTCACATCTTTTCTTTCAAATTTCATCTACTTTTCGATTATGATGTAATAGTTATACCGTATGGTTTGAATTTTCGGGATAAAATCGAAAAAACTGTTATTATTAGAAATTGCACCCTCTAGCAATTTTATTAAACACTATCGTGTACTGTTGGATACGGCAATTGAAGATACTTATTTTTTATTTTCCCCTTCCAAACAAGCTTAAATTTCGTAAAATCGGATAAGTCGTTTAGAAGTTACAGCGATTTTAATGTTTACACTTTCAATAGCTTCTCCCACTCTTATCAAGGTCGGTACGCCAATGAGCCTTAAACCAAAATGATGCAAAATTGTCTAGGCTTTCCAATGATGTAACCAGAGTTATACATTAATGTGGGAATTTTCTGAAAAATTTAGAATTAAAAAAAAAATGGTTTAATTGTGCCCCCTTGCGGCGAAATGAGGAACTTAAAAGTAATTTCCAGCAATTTCTCTTGACCACTTTACTCACAAAAAAATATTTCCGAAAGTTATACGATTAATGGTTTCCGAGATAAAGCCGACGTCCTCGCTTATTTGACCACCCGGTATCTTCTGGGACCTCCAGATTTTTAGCTAAGAAACGCCGAATTGTGGTTTGTTCAAAAAAAAAAGTACTCTGCTAAATTTCCCCATTTTAGACTTTAGAAAATGTGACAAAAACCAATCCAATATCAATTTATTTCATCATCTCTTTACTAGCGATACCAGCCAGATAAAATTTGTCAAATAATCTTGAAGGTCCTTACCACATCATCACGTCATCCCACTAGGTATAAACGGTTATTGGTCCCTGGTAATTTTAAATATACTATACCTGTCAAAATGATCGGTTCCATTATCCAACCCGGGTAAAATTCCGCTAAGAAATCCGCTTAAGGCCGGACGTAACCTATCTCCCAATGGAACGAAATGCGTTTCGTAAATGGTTAACAGTGTTGGGCGTATGTTCATTGCTGCATGACCCATTAGCGGAAATAGACCTGAAAAAAGGGTATTTTTACAATTTTTTAAAGTCTGGTTATACCGTTATCGTACCATTTGGTTATGTATCAAAAAAATGACCTTGTCGAACTTCCATTTGTCTTTATTTTGTTACTTAACACAACGTTTTTATAGTTAGTATCTCTAACCGTTTTCAAGTGTAAACTAAATTATAATTCTAAGGCTACTGTCCATGTGCAATGAAGCTTGATGACTCCGCCTACGTGCTTATTGGAGTGTGAAGTTTGAGCTGCTGGTTTTGGACAAGGAGAGGCTTCCAGATATTGGGAATATCTATACTTGGTTTAGTACATATATGGGTATTATGATTCATGAAAGCTGCTTCTTTGAATTTTCGTTTTCTCCAGTGCTGTTCCGTGTCCAAAACCTTGGCTTCTGACCACTGTATATTATGTTGGTTGGTCCATACATGTTCCGATATACCTGATCTCCTAGTTTCACCTCTTCGATTATGTTTCAGATGTTCTTTAACTCGTACGGGAAGAGTTCTTTTTGCTTCTTCAGTGTACGATTCGCCACACTCGCAAGGGATTTGATAGATACAATTTTTAGTGTTTTCATTACGGGGGGGTTTCACTTTTGTAAGAAAGCGTATTTCCGGATTTGAAGGCTGTTTTGATATTATAGTTTTTGGTTATCCTTCTAATCTTTTCAGAAATTCCCTTGACATAAGGTATTGTAAGAAATGCTGGCTCCTCTTTCGTTTCTGTATCAGTTTTTACTTCGTGATTTTTAAGTTTTGAGATGGTATTAGTTAAAAAGGTTTCAGCAAGTAGGGGAGTCATCAAGCTTCATTGCACATGGATAGTATTTAAGACAGTAAGCTTAGAATTCTAATTTAGTTTACACTTGACAATGGTTTGGGCATGCGCACAACCCTTTTGTTATTAGGTTTTCCTTCTTTATCGACATCATATAAATAAACTCCAGAACCAGCTCGGCGCCATTGTTGTTGTTACGTTATCTCTGTGGATTTCTTGTATTCTTTGCTATATTAGGTACTTACCTTTATTCCTTTTGCTTATTTTAAACAGCATAGCAAAGTAAAGATGTGTGCTTAGCTAAGTTGTTAAAGGAACGCTTCGCGAACAAATCGTATAATCGTATCAGAAATATATAAGCAAGGGGGAAAAACCCTTTTTGAGGAGCTGAGTAGTTTTTTAAAAGGAACGTTCAACTTAGTCGTTGGCTTTGCTGTTTAAAAGCAACTAAAAGGGAGTCGTTTATTATGGATTGCGAGTGTTTAATATTTGGGTTTCTAATTTTTGTCTATTTGTGTATTGTGTAGAGTTAAGTGAATTGTGTTTGTGTTATAGACAATGACTTGATCAAGAAATTGTGCTTCAAAATGATTTTTACACGTACGCAAGTTTCTGGCAAATTGTTAAATGTTACCAATTAATAATAATAAGTTTATTTAAAATTTAATAATATAATAAATATGTTTATGTTGTCTTCTATAAGCTTATTCTTCAATCCCCTGAAGCTGAGCTTGTTAGGGGCAAATCTTATTTTTTGTTTTCGTATGTAAAATCATAAATATGCAATAAAAATTAAGTTTTAAAAGTAAAAACGTTAATTTATAGCATAAACGCAGTTCTTTTTGAAGAAATATCTTACCTATAATAAAATTATTAATTTATAATTTTTAAGTAAAAAACATTACTCATATAAATTATTCAGAACAATATTAATTAATTAAAGCATTTCTAAAAATATTTTCAAATTGTCTGTTTTTAATATCCATGTTTTTATTTCGACTTTAAATTTTTTTAATGAAATTAATTTAGTATTTAATTTTTGTTGGTAAATGATCGTTTAAATAGAAACATAAATATTTGAAATTTTTTTGTCCTATGGACTTATTTATTTTAGGTTTTATGGCTATTTCATTTTTATGACGTGTATTATGATTATGGTTTTTAAATTGTATACGGTTTTTATTTTTAAATATATATATTAAGATGTTATAAATGTAAAGTTGTCTTATGTTCAACTTTTTTGTTTCTGAATATAATTCTTTTGAAGGATAAAGATAATCCTTATTGAATATAATTTTTAGAAACCTTTTTGGTAGTTTTTCTAATTTTTTAACTAAAGTTCTATTTATTCCCCCCCAACCTAAAATTTCGTAATTTAAATGAGTTTTAACTAAGGCGTAATATAATATTTCCATATGTCTTCATTTAAAAACTTTTTTAATGTTTTTAAAAATCGGTAGTAAACTTCTTAATTTTTTAATTAAGTATTCTAAGTGAAAATTCCAATTTAATTTACTGTCAAAAATAATTCCTAAATATATTTTATTTTATTGACTTTAAAAATTTCAATGTCTTCATTTATTTGAATACTATTCATATTTCGTAGTAGGTTATTTAGGTTTAAAGTAAAAGGAATATAATTTGTTTTATTAAAATTAATTGTTAACAAATTGTTATCAAACCAATTTTTTATAATTTAAAAATCTTTTTTAATTTTATTATTTAAGTTTTCCCAATTTGTATCGGTATAAAAAATTGTAGTATCATCTGCAAAACTATGAATTTGTCCATAATTAATATTTGGTTTGAGGTTAGGTACGCGATAACATCGAAAATTGTTATTTTGTTTGTTTTTTATTTTTGATTTGATAAGGTAAATTTAATTGACTTGTTCTTTTGCTTTTCGAACTAAAAACACAACGGCAAATAATTTTTTAACAAATTTTAGAAACAACACATTTGAAAACGATTTTATAACCTCAAAATTTGGTTGATAAAAATACCAGAAATCGCTACCTTTCCCTCAACTTGATCAAAAAATTAGAACAAGTTCCAGTTTCTTGACAATAAATAAGACAAGAACTTAGGGCAAATTTTAGCTTTTTACACGTGAAAATAAATTGGAGGTCAACTTTTACAATTCGTTGACCAAGAACTTAGCCCTGAAACGGGCTTAAAATCTGTACACCGCAACATCAGGTTTTTAATAGGACATTTTGAATTTTAAAGCCCGGACCTGTCTATTTTCCCATTCGTTAAGGTGGGAGTATCAACATGCTTGCCAACCTATAACCTATTTCGCGTAGATTTATTTATTTTTTCTAACTTTTACAGAAAATTTAAAAAAAATTAATATCGCCTTCATATTCTATAGGTAATAATTAAGGTGGAAGTATCAACATGCTTGCCAACCTATAACCTATTTCGCGTAGATTTATTTATGTTTTCTAGCTTTTACACAAAATTTAAATAAAATCAGTATCGACTTGATATTATATAGGTAATAATTGACATATTTAATAAATATCAAGGAATTTCATAACTTATTTTAGGAGAATTGTATAGCGAAATATATCGGGTAAGATTTTTTTTAACATTATTATGTCATTGTCACTCATTGTTCTTTCACTATACAATTCTCCCAAAATTAGCAATGAAATAAATTGATATTTTTGTAATATATCAGATACTACCTAAATAATGTACTGACGACATTGATTTTCATTAAATGTTAGTTATTAAAATAATAAAATCAACGCGAAATAGGTTATAGGTTGGCAATAGATTGAATGACGTTAAGAATTCAACCTTAACATGTTAAATAAATATCAAGGAATTTCATAAGTTATTTAAGGAGAATTGTATAGCGAAAAATATCCGGTAAGATTTTTTTTAACATTATTATGTCATTGTTCTTTTACTATACAATTCTCCCAAAATAAGCAATGAAATAAATTTATATTTTTGTAATATATCAGATATTACCTAAGTAATGTGCAGACGATATTGATTTTATTTAAATCTTAGTCAATGTCAATAAAATAATAAACTAAGAAAAACAAGGCCAAATAGGTTATAGGTTGGCAATAAATTGAATGACGTTGATAATTCCACTTTAACTGAGAATATTGCACAGTGCGCATGCCTATTCCTGTTATGGCTTTGTTGAGATGTGCAAGGCCATAAATTTGCTACTTTCGCGGTTATTGTTTGCATATCTAAAGCTACATGTCCGTCTATGGTTTTAAGTGACGATTCTACCAATAAAACTTGTATGCTCCGACTCCAAGCTCGAGAGGACCACCCAGTATGAACGTAAGCATGTGGTTTAGTGGTTTTATCGTTAATATGTAAAATTTCCACATTAAATTAAAACTATTTCAAAGTATTATCATAATTTATATTAATAATTATAAATATTTAAGTTGGAAATTTATTTTGCATGTGTAGGTGTATGCATTACTCACTACCAGCTTTTAGCAAATTTGGCTAGGTAACCTTAGGAAGTAGGAAAACATCAACAAAACGATAAAAAGAAGACATCGTTTTTGTAAAATGTAAATATGTACTTTACTTTACCTAAAAAAATTGTTTTATTGGTGTAGGTGGAAAACTTAATTGCTTGCAAATGTTATTTAGTCAGATAATATTTTTTACAGTAATTGCGTGACAAAAATATTTTTACTAGTAATTATATGGTGCTTTCGCTGGCGCAACATAGGAAATCGGATGTAAAATTTAAATATTGGCTTCCTCGTTAATTTTAGACCGATATTTATTTTTATTTTTTAAAGGGAAAATAATTTGGCGAACTAACTTTTCACGTCATTTAATTAATATTAAGTAATTTTTACTAGCTATGTTATTGTTAGTAGTTGTTTGTTGTTATTATCGTTATCGATATACTATTATGTACATGCATTATGTCTACCAACCTTCCTTTTCACATTATTTGAAACGTTTTTAAATGGAAATAGATTGAATTTTTTTAGAGTTAGAATTGTAACTTATTACCATTGAACTATTTGAGATAAAAATTTGATACTATCAGGAAATGGCAATCTTGATGGGAGGAATCGAATTCAATAATAAAAAAGTAGTGTTACATTTGAAAAAAAAAAACATTCCTCGAGTTACAGAAAAAACTAAAAATCTGGCAACGTCGCAATTGTCAATTTTCAATTCAATTTTTTAAGTTATCCATCTGTACCAAAATTCATTGGTTTAGCCCTGGTAGTTTTGAAGAAAATTAGCCCTTCTGGTTATTTTAACTAACCCTGTATAATATATATTAGGACCCCTTTTTGTATGAAATTATTACATAACTGCATAAATTCCTATTTTCCGATCTTCTTGCACTGCTGTTTCATAACGAAACTTTATATTGGCCATGAGCAATACGGTGCACAACCTGCAACCTCTTGGAAACGGGCGTGATCAATATTTTTATTAGAGAAAGAAAATTTGCATTTTATTATAAAATATTTTCCCATTTTCCCACACTACTAAGTATTATTACTCAATATACAAATTTTTATTAGATTTTCTCGTAAAACAAAAAACGCTGTTTTCGTACACGTTCAATTTTTTATTGGGGAATAAAATAGGTTAAACTTTGTTTTAGATCGATTCGTTTTTGTTTGCGTTTAGTTTGGAAGCTAAATTTAAATAAATTGACTGAAAATAATAGTTAAATGTTTAGGTCAATTTAACTCCTACACACACACTAAACAAACGTTACCTACATCACAGAATATATAGTCGCGTAGCTCTATATCTATATATTCTGTGCCTACATGCATAATAAAATTATTGTAAAATGTAGTTTTAGTATTGAAAATACTATTAGGATCGTGTTTACGCAAACTTTGCATTGCATGTCGATGTCGCTCATGTCGATGTCGCTCTGCCGTCTGTCGCGGCCAACAGCGCAATATCTAGATCGGTCTTGTAACATAATACTCTGATAATACTTGGTAAAAATATAAATATGAATCAGCGTAAAGTCGGCAAGTAAATAATGAATAATGTTTAGTTTAGTTTGTGTTTTAAAGAACGCCATAGTAACTTTGTTAAAAAGTGTTTTATTGAGATAAGTTATAACTAAGGTAAGTTCACGTTATTTAAATCGGAATATTATATCGAAAAAAAAGCGGGAGGCAAAACGTTGGAGCACAATAATTGCATATTACAGGGTCCGCCCAAATTTGGTTAACAAATGGGATAATTTTTTTATTATTGATTTCTCAGAAAATGTTATTGTACCGGGTGATTGGTTATATTTTGCACCCCTACCTATCTCATGAAAATCTTCATGGTCTATTTTGAACGCTTGGGTAAATAAGTATAATTTAAAAACATAGCATAAGTAGGCTTAGACAATATGACCGATTGAATATAAGGCAATTATTGTTCACCTTGGTTGGTCTGCTATGTGAATATTATTGTTTATAAACAAATTTATATTAATTATTCTTAGAAATAAAACCATACAGTTAATATAATATGTTTTAGTTAGTATACAGGGTGTCCCAAACGTAATGGGACACAGAGCAACAGCAGACTCCTTAAGGCGATTTATTTAAACTTGCATTATCCCAAAATTGATAACAACCAAGATAAAGGGTGTCAAACTTTTATTTTTGTTTTCGTTTTTTTGGGATTATTTATAGTTCACCTTGGTTGGTCTGCTATGTGAATATTATTGTTTATAAACAAATTTATATGAATTATTCTTAGAAATAAATTTTTTATTATTGTTTTCTCAGAAAATGTTATTCTACATAAAAGTTTTGCATCTTGAGTAAATCATTTTGACGTATTCAAATCTTCTGTGGCATAAACAAGGTGACTATAAAATAGAAAAATATGACGTCAGTGACTCAAAATTTTTTTAAAATTTAAAAACTGAAACAGCCATATTAAAGAACTAATAAATCCAAGATAAAAAGTTAAATATAGTTTTTTTCTAGTGCTAATAGTTTTCAAGAAAAGTCAAGTTAAAAATCAAATTTTTGCCCTTATTGAATTTTTACACTTTTCATATTAACTTTCCACATTAACTGTTAATATGGCTGTTTCAGTTTTAAAATTTTTAAAATTTTTTGAGTCACTGACGTCATATTTTTCTCTTTTATATTCACCCTGTCTATGCCACAGAAGATTTGAATACGTCAAAACGATTTACTCAAGATGCAAAACTTTTATGTAGAATAAAATTTTCTGAGAAATCAATAATAAAAAATTATCCCATTTGTTAAAACCAAATTTGGGCGGACCCTGTAAAATTAAAGAACATTTTTAAAACTTTTACAAAATCCAAATTAGAATGTGGGCTTTAATTACATGACATAGGTCATTAAAATTTTAAACCTGTGTCAGGTATTTTCAATACATAGGATGCTTGCGTAAGGTGCAAGATCTGTGAATTTTTTTTCAGGTTTTATATACGAATAAGTATGTTTAGGTTTAGACAATGATCTGCTTCTGCTACCTAGGTTTAGAGCATTCAGCTAAATTGTGTGTGAAGGGTTTAAATTTCACTTTGGTCTCATTTGTGCCAATCGAAACAAAGAAAACGATTAAGAGCGTTTTATGCTTTGATTGATTTAGGAATTAAGTTTTTTTTCGATTGATGATGACAATGAAATGACGGTCACTAGGTTTACTCTGAATAAAAATGCTTTTGTGCAATGTACAAGTATGTACAGCAATAAAGCAAAACGAATATAACAATAATTACTTATTGTTACTGATTGTGGAAATTAACAATAGGAAAACCTGATTGATAATCATGCTTGTTTTCTTGAAGATTGCATTGAATTAATAATTTCTTAAAGCAATGTAGCTATAATACATTTAAAAATAAAAACCCAATAGATTATCGTGCAAATAGAAATTTGCTATGTAAAACTAGTATAGCCAATAGAAAAATATATTTTTATTAAAAAAAGGTGCGACTTTTAGAGATTTATGGCCAGTATTTGAGTAGTCAACAAAGATAAAATGATAAGTACACACTCCGATGATTACCTATGGTGTTCACGATGATAAGACAGATTAATCAGTATTTTCTATTTATAATTTCGATGGCAAATTCTTCCTGGTACATTAAGTAGCAGACTTGTTTATACTAACAGATATCGCGAGTAGCATCATATCTTAGAAATTAAAACCAAAATTGAAAACTAATAAAATCACCTAGGTAGTTCAGAACTTTTTTTTTTGCTCCCTGTATGAATTCGGTATGAAATTTGAACTCTCTGTTCCTTTGTTTAGCGTTCTAGTCTCTTGTACTATTTTCTTATCTGTGACCGTTTTCGATTTATTTGCAAAAAGAGCCATCGATGGAAATTAAGTGTAGGCGAAATAACGCAATAATAAATATGAGAAAAAAAATATAATTTCCATCGATGGCTATTTTTGCAAATAAATCAAAAACGGTCACAGATACGAGAATAGTGCAAGAGACCAGAACGCTAAAGAAAGGAACAGAGAGTTCAAATTTCATCAGGGAGCCAAAAAAAAAAGTTCTGAAAGATAAAATTGTAGCCGATTCAAGAAAATGTAACACCCTGTATACTGCGACCGACAATTTTGATACTTTATTGTAGAGATTTAAAAAAATGGTTGATGTTCCAAATTTGAAACAATTATCCCAGAATATAAGAGAGAAAATGCAAAATACGAGAAAAAAAGTTAAAATTTTGCCACCTTGTATAACGAAGATAACGCGTTTTTGACCATGCATATATTGGAATTTTTTTCTTATTTTGACGAGCACTATCACCCCTTGAAATATCTGCATGACATTAATTAACACCCTGTATACAGTGAGGACATAAAGTCTGGAAAACTACCTTTTGCAAGTAAACGAAGCACCTGAATAAAAAACGCTCGGATACGTCGATTTTATTTAATTGTCTTTTATCTTCTAAGATTTCTGAAATATATACAGGGTGCCTTAAGAAAGCTGGGCAGCTATTAACTTCTTTTTTTTTTAATGGAGTACCTACCCTGGATATTATTGCATTTTTAAATTCCACATAAAATTATAATTATTTTTAAATTATTATTAAATACATTATTAGTCTATACTTTATAGTTTCCGAGATATTGACTCTTGAAAAGTGACATTTTTGAACTTTGACAGCTTCTAACTTTCTAACAGTACGTCTTAGAGCAAAACGGCTTACATGTCCCTATCTTCAATTTTTATTATCTTCCCAAAAAATCAACTTCCAGTTAAACCGGAACAACTATATTTCCTGCTTTCGAGTAACATCCGGTTTAACCGCAAGTTGATTTTTTTTGGGAAGATAATAAAAATTGAAGATAGGGACATGTAAGCCGTTTTGCTTTAAGACGTACTGTTAGAAAGTTATAAGCTGTCAAAGTTCAAAAATGTCACTTTTCGAGAGTCAATATCTCGGAAACTATGAAGTATAGACTAATAGTGCATTTAATAAAAAATAATTATAATTTTATGTGGAATTTAAAAATGCAATAATATACAGGGTATTCCATTAAAAAAAAAAGTTAATAGCTGCCCAGCTTTCTTGAAGCACCCTGTATATATTTCAGAAATCTTAGAAAATAAAAGACAATTAAATAAAATCGACGTGTCCGGGCGTTTTTTATTCAGGTGCTTCGTTTACTTGCAAAAGGTAGTTTTCCAGACTTTATGTCCTCACTGTATACAGGGTGTCCCGAAATTAGCTGACAATATTTTAAGGGGATAAAGTACATTCAAAAATAAGACTAAAATCCTCTATTAATATACCTTCAAAAACGCTTCGCTATGGGGCTAGAGCCCCCCGAATTGGAGCTATGACAAGCAGTTTTTTTACAATATCTCAGAAACCGTTTAGGGTATCAAAACAAAACTTGGTACATGTTTTACCCATAGCTAGACGCGATAAATGGTTTAATTAGCTTAACTGTATTTCTTCCAGTGGCGTCCCACTGGGTAAGTAGTTGGGAGAATATTGCCCTAAGTTTTTTATTTGTAGGATTTTTTAACTTTAGGTGAAATTTTTAGAAGCCCTGAAGTATTTTGTTGAAAAAAGGTACTCTTGTTTTATTGCGGTGGGATTCACCATTTTCCAGTAAAATCGATTTTAAAATTTTCGGTTTTTTGAAATCCAGTGAAAAGGCTAAGGTTTTTTTTGCATCTCAGCAAACACTTGATATTAAAACATGAAATTTATTAGAAGTTCTACTAGCGACAAATAATAATAATACATAATCAACTTGGGGATTTATTAGATAATGTGCCACAGGATTTACGTTTAGGGCACTTCTTCAAGTGAGGAATTGGCTTGAAGAAAATTACCAGGTGGATTGATAGCCATAGCCTGGCCAACAAGATCACTTCTTGATTTAAATCCCCTTGATTATTATTTTTGGGGGCAGATAACTGGTACTTGCTTAAGTATTAGTTTCCCGTGTGGTTCACAATCAAATTTAATTTGCAATTTGTTACTCTTTTTTGTTTTATTTTAAAACTCTCTTAAAATCTTCATGAAAATAAATATTTAAAAAACAAAGGAATCTAAAAATATGTTCAATTTAAAAACGTCACATTCTGTCAAATTACAATAATGGAAGGTTTTATTAACAAAAAATTTAAAATGAAAAAAAAAATACATTAAAACTATGAAATTAAAAAAATAAATAATAATAATAATATTTACTTAAGGCTCCACCCCGTGCGACGTTACTGGAAAAATATTATAAAGTAACATCCTTTAATACATATGCCTTATCGCTAGTAGAAGTTCTAATAAATTTCATGTTTTAATATTAAGTGTTTGCTGAGATATGCAACCTTAGCCTTTTCACCCAATTTCAAAAAACCGAAAATTTTAAAATCGATTTTACTGGAAAATGGCGAAGCCTACCTCAATAAAACAAGAGTACCTTTTTTCAACAAAAGACTTCAAGGCTTCTAAAAATTGCACCTGAAGTTAAAAAATCCTAAAAATAAAAAACTTAGAGCAATATTCTTCCAACTACCTACCCAGTGGGACACCACTGGAAGAAATAAAGTTAAGCTAATTAAATCGTTTATTACGTCTTATCATGGGTAAAACATGTATCAAATTTTGTTTCGATACCCTAATCGGTTTTTGAGATATTGTGAAAAAACTGCTTATCATGGCTCCAATTCGGGGGACTCTAGCCCCATAACGAAGCGTTTTTGAAGGTATATTAATAGAGGGTATTAGTCTTATTTTTGGATGTACTTTATCTCCTTAAAATATTGTCAGCTAATTTCGGGACACCCTGTATATCGAACGCAAAGAGCAGTAGCGTAAAAAAACTGAGTGCCCCCCCGCAAACGTTTTCAGGAGCCCCCTCTCTATAACGAATGAAAAATGATAATTCCTATTTTCATTACTATTAGGTTCAGGTTTATGAACTTTTGAATTCGTTAATCGTGTAATAATTTAATTAGGCTTAAACCCACATTATGTGTTAAGTACCTAGTATTAAAACAGCAAACAATTAGAATTTATTTTATAATCCTAGGTAGACTGGTAGACATAACATAGGTGGTTATTAAGTCATTATACGTAATATTCCAGCAAACATGATGCAAAATCAAAATGTTAAAACACCACTTATAATGTTGCTTACCATGTATGGTAGTAACGGGGGTAGCAGTGATCGAGCCTCATAGAATCCAAAAGACAGAAAACAGTAAAACACTTGAACACTCAACAAGTCTGCACAAACATAATGCCACTAAGTACTATACAAGGTATTATACAAAACAACCAGATCGTCGAGAGTTTTTTTTTGCAAAATCGTTTATAATTTCGTCGATATTTAATGTTTTAACAAACTGGTGATCGATAGTAATTAAGGATAAATCCGAAAGGCGTTGTTGTCCCATGGTGTTACATAAATGGGGTTTTACTATTTTAAGTTTGGAAAAAGATCGTTCCGCTGATGCCACACTAACTGGTAAAGTTAGAAATAACATCATTGCACTAGATAGGTACATCTGGAAAATTTGAAGCAACAAACTGATTTTTTATTAATAAATAATCCGCAAGTTCATACATTGTTTTTAATTTTGAAATACTATCTCCAAGTCCCTTTCTAAGGCTTAAAATTTGACTTTCACGTATAATTCTTCTTCACTTAACGAAGTTAAATTCTCAGGATATAAAAAAATTAAATTAATTATGAAATTAAATACCTATGAAAAGCAAAGCTGGCTCTGTGACCATACCATAATTCCTCTTATCCTATTTTTCATGGTGTTTTAAAATTTAAAAGCATTAAAAATTATTTGACGAAATATTTAACTTCACTATTGCCATCATGTTACGGATATAAAGAATTTATGTGAGTAGGTCAAAGTTCATTAAAAAAGAAAGTATCGTTTATGTCAGAAGCATACTTCCGCTGAGATTTATTTTAGGCCTATTTAATGAAATGATATAACGTAAAAATCGTTTTGCCCTGATGGAAGACGGAAGACCTAGCTTTTACAAAAGATATTCTATATTACTGGCAGAAAACATGGGAAAACTATATAAAAAGCATACACGTGACTGTATGAATGTTTTATAGGTTCTTTAGTCCTTATACTACTTAAATAGTTAAATATTGTTTAAGGTGGGAGTATCAACATGCTTGCCAACCTATAACCTATTTCGCGTAGATTTATTTATGTTTTCTAGCTTTTATACAAAATTTAAAGAAAATCAGTATCGATTTGATATTCTATAGGTAATAATTGACATATTTAATAAATATCAAGGAACTTCATAACTTATTTTAGAAGAATTGTATAGCGAAAAATATCGGGTAAGATTTTTTTTAACATTATTATGTCATTGTCACTCATTGTTCTTTCACTATACAATTCTCCCAAAATTAGCAATGAAATAAATTGATATTTTTGTAATATATCAGATACTACCTAAATAATGTACCGACGATATTGGTTTTCTTTAAATGTTAGTTATTAAAATAATAAACTCAAAATATCAACGCGAAATAGGTTATAGGTTGGCAATAGATTGAATGACGTTGAGAATTCAACCTTAACATAAAATTTTCGTATCATTAAGAACCTGCATACACAAAAACTGGTTATATAAACATGGTCAAAAATCTTTATAACTTCTGTATAAAATAGAATAATTTAATTGTCGTTAATATTAAAATTGAATATTTAAAAAACTGGACAGGCTATATAAAAAAAAGTTGAATATTATTCTAGTCACCGATAAAATTTAATTTTTATATTTTCAAAGGTCTTTGACATATTATTTAATTTTTTGTATACGTGTATATATCGAGCATTGAATATCAAACTATATAAGAATGACGGATGTCCGAGAAAAGTTGACAACCCATTTTTTGACGTATTGGAGCTGGTTTGGCCGCCATTGTGGAGTTGATCGTAACTCTAACCTTAAATCTGTCGCCTGTCTGTCGTTATAATGCAGCGCCTCGGCAACAGATGTCTCAAATTCACTGATGTGATGTCGTGGTGTTGCCGCATATCGTATTTTATTGGAATTTTTAAGAATTCATTTCTAACAGACAATAAAATAGGGGGTTCTCAATTCCAGCCGAATGTATGTTTTTGATAATAATATGTACGCTGATTACTCCGGGGTAATTGGACCGATTTTCACAATGATTTTACCGTTGCATTGGGTGTTAAATGTTAAACAAATAAAAGTAGATAAAAAGCGACAGCAAGTATAACTAAAATAGGTTTTATTTCGTCGAAAAATAGCAAAATACGTAATACACTAATACAAACAAACTGGATGTTTCTTAAGTAAGAAAGTAAAACCTACTTATTTTAACCATTTTGAAAAGTAGGAATAATTGCAAATTAAAACCAAGTTATACAAACAAACCCCACATCATTCATATTTTACCCAACATAGGTATACGTTGTAGCCTAGGTAGGTATTGAATAGTGAGAGTCGTCATTTAATTCTGTTAGAAATAGAATACATGGCGGTCAATATGTTTTCATGTAATTAACGTTGGGACGTCAAAAGGTTGAAAATATTATAAGCTACAAAGCAATTAAAAATAGGGACATTTTTAAGTCTAGACTATACTATAGGTAGGAAAATAAATGTAAGCTACTTAAATCTAGGATAGGTGTAGGTACTTATGTGAAATCAAGTTTTAATTAAAGCTATAAAAATAAATTTAAAAAACTCATGCAGCAAGTCAAACAGACAGGCGGCAACAATGTTTTAATTTAGCAGTGAAAAGGTTAGTCGCTTTCTTGTTGGTGAACTCATTGTGCCATCTATGAATTTGACGTAGCAGATTTAGGAAATCGGCTCATATGGCCTTCTTATAGTTTGATATTCAATGTATCGAGGCATTAAATCAACACAGAGTAAGATAGACATTTCATTCTCTGTATTGGTTTAGTGACAGAATTTTTATTTTACTGTAAGTTTTACTTTAAGGTGGGAGTATCAACATGCTTGCCAACCTATAACCTATTTCGCGTAGATTTATTCATGTTTTCTAGTTTTTATACAAAATTTAAATAAAATCAGTATCGACTTGATATTCTATAGGTAATAATTGACATATTTAATAAATATCAAGGAATTTCATAACTTATTTCAGGAGAATTGTATAGCGAAAAATATCGGGTAAGATTTTTTTTAACATTATTATGTCATTGTCACTCGTTCTTTCACTATACAATTCTCCCAAAATTAGCAATGAAATAAATTGATATTTTCGTAACATATCAGATACTACCTAAATAATGTACCGACGATATTGATTTTCTTTAAATGTTAGTTATTAAAATAATAAACTCAAAAAATCAACGCGAAATAGGTTATAGGTTGGCAATAGATTGAATGACGTTGAGAATTCAACCTTAAGTAAGTGTTCCCAGACATGTCAAGCTCCTGTTTGTTTTTAAATTTAACGAAAAAACCAAATTGTAAGATTAATTATTTTCGTGAAATATACTTTCATGCTATCCCCATAAAAAACATGACACAATACATAAATGTCGTTGTCCATTGATAACAATGATACACCAAATGTACCTATATCTATATTTTATTTATCGCAAAAAAGGTAAAAGTATACATACAGTGGCGTAACCAACACTCCCGCAGACCCCGCACCGCGGGGGGCCCACACCGACGGCCCCTTCAAAATCTGGGCCAGCTTTGCGTTTCATAGATATTTCATTTCATAATTAATTTTATTTTTCTATATCCTGAAAATGTAACTTCAAGAATTATGTACGTGAAAGCGCGGAATTTACAAACGATATACCATAAAGACTTGTCCATTGACATTCCTAGTCAAATTTTTAGCCTCAGAAAGGGACTTGGAGATAGTATTTCAAAATTAAAAACAGTGTATGAACTTGCGGATCATTTATAATAAAAAATCAGTGTGTTTCTGCAAATTTTCCAGATGTATCTAGTGCAGTGATGTTATTTCTAACTTTACCAGTTAGTGTGGCATCAGCGGAACGATCTTCTTCCAAACTTAAAATAGTAAAAATCCCTTTTCGTAACACCATGAAACAACAACGCCTTTTGAATTTATCCTTAATCAGTATCGAACACGAGTTTGTTAAAACATTAAATATTAACGAAATTAGAAACTATTTTGCAAAAAAAAAACTCTCGACGATCTGGTCGTTTTGTATAATATCTTGTATGTACAGGGTGTTTCATTAAGGTCGAAGAGCGGCCATATCTCGGAAACTACTGGGCATAGAAACTCAGAAAAAGAAAAATGACAATAAAAGTGGCCATGAGAAAATTCTGGAAATAATTTTCAAGTTCCGCATTTTGCCGCAAGAGGGCGTAATTGAAAAGTAAATTTTTAAATTTTACATAACTCCGAAAATTCCACATTAAGGTATATGTTTGATAACACCATTTTAAAGCTTGGACAATTACGCATCATTTTGGTCTTATGCTCATTGGCGTACCGACTTTAATAAGAGTGGGGGAAGCTGTTGAAAGTGTAATCATTTACATCGCTGTAACTTATAAAAGACTTATCCGATTTTAGCAAACTAAAGACTGTTTGGAAGAGAAATGTATAAACTTTCACCAATCGTATTTAGTTCTCCATAATAGTTAAAAAAAAAAAATGCTGGAGGGCGAAATTTGCAATAACAATACATTTTTTGATTTTCCTCCGAAAAAATAAATCATACGGTATAATTATGATACCATAATCGAAAAGTAGATGAAATTTGCTAGAAAAAATATTAAAACCGCAGCTCGATATCTCCGTTCGTTTCTGAGTTATTGCCAAAACAATAATTTTTAACACAAATTGCGCCCTCTAGCAATTTTATTAGAAACTATCTTGTACCATTAGATACGACAATTGAAGGTTCTTCCAAACAAGCTTAAATTTAGTAAAATCGGATAAGTCGTTTAGAAGTTACAGCGATTTTAATGTTTAAACTTTCAATAGCTTATCCCACTTTTATCAAGTGAAACTGTAAACATTAAAATCGCTGTAACTTCTAAACGACTTAACCAATTTTACTAAATTTAAGCTTGTTTGGAAGAGAAAGGTAAGTACCTTTAATTGTCGTATCCAATGAACAAGATAGTTTCTAATAAAATTGCTAGAGGGCGCAATTTGTCTTAAAAATTATTGTTTTGGCAATAACTCTGAAACGAACGGAGATATCGAGCTGCGGTTTTAATATTTTTTCTAGCAAATTTCATCTCCTTCTCGATTATGGTATCATAATTATACCGTATGATTTATTTTTTCGGAGTAAAATCAAAAAATGTATTGTTATTGGAAATTGCGCCCTCTAGCATATTTTTTGAGAACTATTATGGACAACTAAATACGACTCGTTAAAGTGCATACATTTCTCTTCCAAACAGTCTTTAGTTTGCTAAAATCGGATAAGTCGTTTATAAGTTACAGCGATTTAAATAATTACACTTTCAACAGCTTCCCCCACTCTTATTAAAGTCGGTACGCCAATGAGCATAAGACCAAAATGATGCATAATTGTCCAAGCTTTAAAATGGTGTTATCAAACATATACCTTAATGTGGAATTTTCGGAGTTATGTAAAATTTAAAAATTTACTTTTCAATTACGCCCTCTTGCGGCAAAATGCGGAACTTAAAAATTATTTCCAGAATTTTTTCATGGCCACTTTTATTATCACTTTTCTTTTCCTGAGTTTCTATGCCCAGTAGTTTCCGAGATATGGCCGCTCTTCGACCTTAATGAAACACCCTGTATATGTAGTACTTAGTAACATAATGTTTGTGCAGATTTGTTGAGTGTTCATGTGTTTTACTGTTTTCTGTCTTTTGGATTCTTCGATCACTGCTACCCCCGTTACTACCCTACATGGTAAGCAACATTATAAGGTTTCGTTTTAAAATTTTGATTTTGCACTTGACTAAACCACCCTAAGCCTGTAAAAAAAGCTGCGACAGCTACTGTTATTTCTATTCTAACTTCTAACCTACATTCAAGAAACACACTTGTAATTAAATATTTATTGTCGTTTAAAAATATCTCACCTAATAAAAATATAATTTTATGGCTATTTTAGCTTTTAATAAACATGATATTTATTTTGTAAAAGGTCTTTTCCATAATGTTTGTTGTTTGTCATGTCATAGATTTGATGACATAGAAACCTTTTTTAATAAATATCCAAAGAAAAAGAGTTATATATATATATATCTAAAAAAAGTGACGGGTGGGGCATGGGTGGGAGTGGGAACTATCCCCCCCAATCCGCTCGATATTAAATCGATTATTAATAAAAAGAGCCGCATACTGCAGGCCGAACAAAAGCACTTGGGTGACTAATAATAGAATTTGAAATGGCAGTCACAAAATTGATTTCGATTTGCTAGTTATGAAGGTCAAGGATTATTAGTTTTAAGGTTGTCAGGGTCAAATCAGTAAAATCAATTTTCCTTCCAAAACCACAGGGTTACATTATTACTAGGTTTAAAAAAAAATAGTGAATGTTTGGAGTAAAGTTATCGATTACTACGTGCGTTTGTGATAATAGCTAAATAGTTATACCTAATTGAATTAGCACCTATTATTTATTTAAGTACATTAATAATAAAGAAGCCATTATTAGTACTGCTAGTACTTTTAGATTAAAATAGACAGTTGCAATAATATGACCAGGAAGAAATATGTATATATCTTTCAAAAGATAAACATTCCTATACCATAATTCAATGCATATTTGGTTCATGAAATTTGTAAAAATGTACGAGTGTCTTTTAATACATTGATAAGCAGAAAGTAATGACTGTATGGAAAACTTTCATCATTGAAATCTCAAAAAATGTTATTATGTTAAAAGTTGGCGCAAAAAAAAAAGGAATACCTACTTTCGCCACAGGGAAAAGCAAACTAAAAAGTACACCTAAAGTAAAAAAAAAATTTAAACAAAAAAATTAAAAATAATGGAATTTTTTTTAACTGGAGATCCAAAGTGCTCCGATTGCTTTGAACTACAATAAAAATGTTTTTTAGATTTTTTTATGGGCTGGGAAAATTATTTTTAAAGAATTACAAAACTTAAGTTCTTTCATTACATATTAAAAAAATTTATGCTGGTATTTGGTAGCGAATTTTTTATTTTAATTTTTTTATTAATTTATTTAAAATTTTATTGGCAAAAATCGAATTATTTTAATAGTTGGATACTAGTGGATACTATAGTGATTTCAATAATCGATATGCTGCACACTTTTTGTCAGTATATTTACTGCTATATGGTTTTTCAATTTTCTCAAAATTAATTGAATGCCAAAAATAAAGCTTGCAATCACTTAAAATATATTTTACAAAGATATTTCAGATTTAAATTTTTGTCACCCAGCTAAACCCATAGTAATTTACAGTAATTAACAATTGAGATAACATACTCTGTCTTAACTTTGGTTAAGAAAAGTACTTTTATCTTTGTAACCCATAATGTCAACGCTATCGAGAAAGTAGATAAGAAAGTTTCTAGTAACATGTTGTTGCATTAAATTTTTGGCAGAATTCCCATGAGAATTTACACTTGTCTCGTGTATAATTTTTTTGAGTGGGTAAACCTTTATTTTTAACTTATAACTTTTGCAACATTAAAAAAAGTTAATTTAAGAATAAATTATGGGGTTGAATGACCATACACTTAAGTAACACATGATAAAAATAGGTATATTAATTTGGTAGGTAAAAGTATATTTTCCTAGGATAGATGTTTTAACAATAACCAACATAAGTTTATTGTAGGAGAAAGAAAAAGGCTAGCAAAGAATGAGGCAAACCCAACAACACCTAGCCCAATTTTAACATAATTCATAAATATAATAGTAAATCTACCTTATTAGATTTTGATCTTTGTCTATTAATTTATCTCAACAACAAGGGAACTAGGTATTTTATAAAGAAACCAAATAAGGAATAAACTCAGACAAAATGTCCCCATATACAAAAAAAATATTGTCTGCAACCAAGATTTCGGATCCTATACTTTAAAGAACTGACAGCAGGCTGGACAGTATACAGAAGTTATTAAGTAGAGTAAAGAAAAACACTAGAAAACTTAAGGTTCAGGAGCACACCTATTACATTATTATATATAAAAACACTTATATGAATTTAAATAATGAAACTTACCAGAACTATAAATGAATAATTCGCATGCCAGTCTATTGGTTCCCATACACCTGAAGATGATGTCGTATGTCTCCAAAGCTTTCAAATGCACCCCTGAAGGTAGAGCAGGATGCATACATTGAGCTAATCGTTTGCTAATTTTTATCCTTCTAGGAATCACCGGAAATTTTGTATAACTTAGCAAAACCTAAAAATTACATTAAATTTGAAATGTGTTAGTTTTCTGGAAGATGTTGGGTTTGTATTACCTTATTTAGCTTCCCCAGAGCTGAGATAAGATCTGCCCATTCTGAAGTGTAATCAAAATTTTTTAAAGCTTTGTCAACTGCTGCGACATACATTCGATATTTTGAGTCTTTCATTAGCTCGTATTCTTCCATTGTTATTGTAGTCATTTTGTTAGATTATCGCCAACAATAAATTCACCAAACAATACTAGTTCAATTTCTTTAGAGGTCTTTGTTTACCGCTTTTAGACACTACATAATTTAATGAATGCTTAGCAATAATACCCTGTACCTATATTTTTAGAATTAAAAATTCCACGATAAAAATAAACTTAAATTCTAAACGGCGTTACAATACTTTCTCTATACATTTACTATTAATAGTCTTAATAAGTAATAATCTAAATATCTAGTTCATATGATCATTACGATACATCAACACTGTTACTGTTCAATATTTGTAGCTAATTTCCTTGTTGACGTGTAGTTTTTGAAAAAATAATTTCTTTTTTCTAACATATCACTACAACTCGGTCACTCACATCGCGCTGTTGGGTTTTAAATTTAAAAATACGATAAATTGCATAGCAATAATCTTCGATGTTGTTCCTAAACTCGATTTATCGGCTGACATTTCAACATATGATGGCATGCGTACGACGACATACGAGAGTGACATTTGAACTAATTTTTATAGGCATTTCGAGATTTTTCTGACAACCGAAGCGTGGGAGGAGTTGTTAGGTGATTTTTTTATTACGTCCTTCAATTGTTAGGGTTCCGAGTATAAAATGTTCTCTTGCATCCTACTCTTGTCTATACGGGTAATAAAGAATAGAAATGCTTTGGATCAGTAATATTTGAGCGCTACCTACTGGAACTATCTATAACTGCTACTATTGCAGAACCAACTAGTATGTAGAAAACTTACGAAAATAAGTGACAGCTTAGTGACTTTTGTCGATAGCTAATGACAAAAACGTCAAAAACAGCTGGGCCTGTGGGGGGGTTTTAATTTGACGTGAAAACACGAAGCGATTTAAAACATATTGGTATAATTTTTTTTTAATTTCATAAATAATGGACGAACAAGACATTCCCATCGACATAAATACTACTAAACTACTGGACTGGTTGATTTCACGTCGCCACATTCCCAAGGATTGGCAAAATACGGTTCTAAAAGTAAGAGAAAAAATTAACAATGCTATCCAGGACATGCCTGCTCACGAAGGAATTATAAAACTATTGAGTGGACAGCATATAAACTATTTTCACTGCTTAAAGATTGTAGAAATCCTTAAAGAAACAGAAAAAGACACTAAGAATATTTTTGGAAGGTATGGATCGCAACGAATGAAAGATTGGCAGGACATCATCGGATCGTACCAGAAAGATAACATTTATCTTGCAGAGGTAAATTGTGTTTCTTCTACTAAGCCTTACTAGCTCTTACTTACTTTAAAATTTTAGGTAAGTCAGATGCTTATTCGTAATGTATCTTATGAAATACCAAGTCTAAGGAAACAAGTACAAAAATTGGAACAAACTCAAGCCGAGAGTGAGAAAAAAATTAAAGACTACAATAAGACAGAAGCCATAGCCTTAAAAGAATTTAGTGCTGCTTGTGAACAGTTAGGTAATATATTATAACTTACATTTAATCACAATCCCTTGAAACTTGTTTCAATGCTACTTTATAATTACAGTTTTATGTATTTTGTTTTAGGAATCAAGGGTAAAAATATAAAAAATGAACTTCTGGAGCTTCTCAAAGAACTTCCAAAAATCTACAAGGAAATACCAGAGAAGATAAATATTGTTAAACCAGCCATTGATCTATATATTGCTTTTAATAGATTTTTATCTGGACAAGACATTACGTCAAATGCTAACTTAAATATTGTTCCTACCCTCAGTTACTTGATAGAAAATGGTAATACAACAACCTATGAGTTTATCTATGGAGAAAAACCAAGTACAATTGAGGAATCCAACATACCAACATTAGGGGAAGAAAAAGCAGAAGACAATGAAAATAATAAGATTGATTTTGGAGATCCTAATATAGATTTTGGAGATACCGGTGGGGAAATTGACTTTGGAGATCAAATTGTAATTGAGAGTCCTGAAAAAGTCGAACAGAACATTGGGTTTGGATCTTCCAGAGGTAAGGGTAAGGCATACCTACCAAATGTTAATTTTTTTTTACCTAGTTATTCAGTGGTCAAAAACTTTGTGCACTGAACCAGCCTTAGTAAATAGCTTATTTAGATCTAAAAAAAAAACGTTAAAGTTTGGTTTTTAAGTTTTATAATATTATTACAGGGTCTTCAAATGAAGAATCTTTTGAAATTGTAAACTATGACGAGCTGAACAGAGAACTTGAAATTAATCTAGAGGAATCTGGCATTGTAGTAGAAAAATCAGGTCCAGGAGGGGTTGCAAGTGGGGAAGAAGCACTCACTCTTTTAGACAATCCCCAATATAGGGAGAATATTATAAATGATCTTATGGAACTTGAGGCATTCCTAAGAACGCGTCTCTTGGAAATGTCCAGTGAATCTGATATTTTAACAATGTCTCAAATGCAGGATGCCCCAGCTATTTTACAAATGCAGACGCTAGAATCGGTAACGGCTCTATGTGATTGCGTTAACGTAGCTCTAAATAATCTTAAAAATAAGAGGATTCAACATCTGCACAACATCAAACACTCTCCTAATTATGTAGATATATTGACGGGCGATTTAAAACAAAAGTTGGCAGTGGTAGATAGGATGAAAGCAAATAAAAACGGATTGGAAAAAAAGATTAAGGAAACTGGGGAAGAAATTAGAAAATTGGAACCAGTCATTGGGATGATGATTGAAAGAACCAAGGAATTACAGAAGGAGATTCAAGAAGATATATCGAAGAAGTACAAGGGAAGAGTAGTCAATATTGTTGGGGGTGTAAATACTCTATGAAGTAGGAACTAGGTGTAAAATTTTAATTGAGGTTCTATCGTAAAATATTTTGTGACTTAAAGGGATGAATATAATGTGCTAAATAGTTTGAATTATTAGAACTATGGGTATTATACAGACTGTCCGCGGATAGGGTTTACAATAGCACAAATGGACGAAAAATTTCATTTTTCGGGAAAAAGTCCTTCTTGATAAAAAGTTTTGCTTGTAAAAAAAAATGCAATTCACGAAGAGATTTTGATTTTTTATACAGGGTTCGCAAAAACTTCAAAAACAGGATTTTTCTCCAAGAGTAAACTACCGTATTTATTTTTCATTTTTGACCAAAATGCCAATTAGAAAACTTATTTAAAATAACGTTTGTAATTTAAATCCGAGATTTAAAATAAATATTCGATTTTTTTAGTTTTTTTAATTTTTAAAGGTAAGAATTTTTTTTTTTTGGATAGCAGCATTAGCGGTCGAAATGCATACATTATCAATGACAGAGGGGTATCAAAAAATTTCAAACTGACTTTTGGTGTTACCAGAAATATGTATTTTTAATTTTACAAATAAAATGACCCCGGAAATAACACAAAAAAATCTTAAAATAACAACAAATAATAATTTCATAATTTGCTATTCAAACACTCCCCCTCCATATTCAACACGTTTTTCCAGCTGTAAACGAATGTGGTCAAAACTTCTTCGAATTTCTTCAATGGCAATGGCTTGAACAGCTTCAACAATTCGCTGTTTTAGAAGCTGTACGTCGTTCTCAATTGGACGGGATTACACTAATTGTTTGAGGCGCCCCCAAAGATAGGCATCTGAAATAGTTAAATCGGGACTTCTTGGGGTCCACAGAACCGGACCATTCCGACCAATCCATCTGTGGCCAAATGTATTATTAAGCCATTCCCTCACTTCAATTGCGAAATGCGCAGGGCATCCATCCTGTTGAAAGTACATTTCGTTCCTAAATTAGGGAGGCAATTCTTCTAGGTTGTCAGAAAGGAATGTTTCCAACATTTCAAGGTAACTCCTACTGTTACACGTGTTTTCGAAAAAGTATGTGCCAATAATGACGTAATAAGAAATCGCACACCAGACATTTACTTTTTTGTAATATTGTCTTCTTGCAGGAATTCTAAAACGGGGATTATTTTCGCTCCAGTATCTAATATGCGCAGAAAACACTTTCCCGTTTGTTGAAAATGTCGATTCATCGGAGAACATGATAAATTTATGAAAATTCCGGTTTTCACTTAAAATTTCGTTTCCGACCCAAAGACAAAAATCCAAACGTTTGGATTCGTCTCATTCTTCCAGTTTGATTAAAAGTTGGGTTAAATGGGAATATTTTGTTTGCCTTTAAAATATACTGAATATGAGTTTTTTTTACTACATCAAGTTCTTGAGCTCGGTTTCTTAATGAAAGGGTAGGATTGTCAGCAACAGAGACTGCCATACGATCAACGGCGGTCCTGGAATGTTTTTCTGGGGGGGGTACTTCCAAGGATTTGCGCCAAAGGCGCAATCTACGTTGCGCCGCAGGCGAAAAATTTTTGGGTGCCACGCCCTTTTTTGGGTAAAATAACCGTAAAGCTTAATCTGCGGCGATATGCCAGACTTTAAAACACTCTTTTAATTTAAAAGAAATTTGAAAGGGCGACAAAATAAACAAGTTTTAAAAGCTTCGAGGGCATTATCCGTGACAGATGAACTTTGTTTATGCAATTGTACCTACTATACATATCTGGGGGGGGGGGGGCGAGCCCCATCGTAAATACGCCACTGATGTAGTATGTTTTAATATTGTAACATAAGTCAAAACACTAAAATAAAACAAAACTTAAATGTATATGTATAATAAAGAAATCAGAACATGAAAATAAAGCTAAAAAAAATTACAATTGTTTTTTAATATATTTTGCATCGACTTATCGACGGACTATAATAGAATATATTATAATATTAAGCTGTTGATATTTTTATATAAAACAATGTTTTTTCAAATTTATTGGTTTTGTTTTTTATTTAAAAATAATAAATATTTATAGTTTTTTGGACATATTATTTTTAGTTTTTGCGTCCTCAACCTGATCTCTGGGGGGGGTAATTACCCCCAGTACCCCCCCCCCGTAGGACCGCCCTTGCATACGATTAGGGAAGCTGCGTCATTCTGATCATAGTTCGCTGAAATTTTCTTAATAATTTATGAAGTCCCATCGTAAACGTTGGGTATCTTTGATTAAATTTCTCAATCACAAAGTTCTAAGAACTTTCGCCCGCACCGTAAGTAACATTGAACTAAATAAACCCTTCGTTCTAAGGTCAACATTTTCAAAACACATCAAATTCTATTTGACAACTTCAAATTTGCCCCATACGTAAAGCAAAGTAATAAAAAGGTAAAAAAAATCCTTGTTTTTACAAAAGATGGTAGGAATGCATTTAAAATAAGATACACACCACCCATTATGAAAATAGTCTAATAAAATTTTATATTAATATTTTTATTGAGCAGCAAAACTAAAAAAATCGAAGATTTATTTTAAATCTCGGATTTAAATTACAAACGTTATTCTAAATAAGTTTTCTAATTGGCATTTTGGTCAAAAAGAAAAATAAAGGTAGTTTACTCTTGAAGAAAAATCATGTTTTGGAAGTTTTTGCGAAGCCTGTATAAAAAATCAAAATTTTCTCTTCGTGAATTGCATTTTTTTTACAAGCGGAACATTTTATCAAGAATGAGTTTTTCCCGAAAAATGAAATTTTCATCCATTTGTGCTGTTTTAAACTCTATCCGCGGACAGTCTATAAAATTAGAAAGTGACTTGACTGACTGATTTATCAACTTCCAGCCCAACCCCTCAACGTCTTCTTCTTATAACGTAGGCATTCACTAAGAAGGGATTTTTTGAAAATCAACCTCCTAAGGGGGCAATACGTGGGGTTCAAGTTTATATACGAATTTCTGTATCTCAAAAACTAAAACCGACAACTAAAATTCTCAATAGGCTACAGCCTATATTGGGTTGAGGTAATTATACTGTCTGCAGGCTACGTGGGTACCTACTATGCTTACTCTATTAAAATAAGCGTCTTGATTTTTTTGGAAAATTTTGCCCCCAGGGGGTTAGAAAAGGAGGGGGTAAGTTTCCAACGCAACCGCTAGAGAAAAAATATAACACCCGAAAGGAGTATACTTTTGGTTCAAATATCTTGGCACGGCATAAATACGCTAAACACCATCAGTAATAATTCAAATTTACAAAAATATAATAAATTATAATAAATAAAATTGTGTGTGCTTAAGACCATACGACACAAGTGAAAACTTCAACAAGGTGAAATTAATAATATCAAATACAATTGTAATTTTACTGCATACGAAAAAAGATATTTCCTAAAATTGAACAACCCTTGAAAAAAATGCCAGAACATACTTGAGACGCAACAAGTGTCTATCTTGTGATCGAACACAACAACGCACACTGTTTCCACGTCGATACTGAATGCGACTGATGCGGCATGCTCTTTCATATAACGTTCATTCGGGTCAGTTCGGATTGAATATAGGAGTCGAATTCGAGCGTAACACAGCCGAGCGTAACGCGTGACACATTGTAACGCGTGACGGCTCAGTTTAATTCAGTGCCCACAAAAGTGCTAAACGCGCCTAAAGAAGTTTTCACTTCAAAAAGAGCTTGTTTGCTGAATTAGGTTGTGTTTTTGAATATGGTAATGCACGAATTGGAAAAAACAGCGTGACGTGTTACGTGTTTTAACTTTTAAAATGTCTTTATTCCAAACTAACTTTTACAGTTCATTACCTGGAAAGTGACAATATAATATAGAAAATAATAACCATTCAAAACATAAAAATAAAAAGAAAGCTAATACAATAATTTAATTCATTAATAAAATCAATTGAAAAAAAAAGTATCTATAAATAATTTAATTTAGTAAAATCTCTTTAATTGTTTTTTAAAAATTTAATTTTTCTGATATTTTTTGGAAGATTGTTATATTTTATTATTCCGTCATATAAAAGCGATTTTTTTCCGAAATTACTTTTTACTGGTATAGTTTGATAATTTATACAACGTCTGGTGTTATGATCATGTAATGTCTTATTCTCCTGAAGTGCTATGTTTGATTTTTTTTTCTTTTAAAATAATAGAGTGAATTAGAATACAAATTTTTAATTTATAAATGTTTTGAACGTGTAAATCCCTTTCGGCCTATATAGATTAACGGTTTGTTCTAAATGTGGTAATTTGTGTATAGATTTAATAACTTTATTTTGCAATTTTTGTAATGGTTTTAAGTTTGATAAACAAGCAGATCCCCATGCAGAAGCTAAGTATTGCAATTTTGAATATATTAATGAAAAATATATATTTTTTAAGTATTTCAATGAAATGAAATATCTAGCTCTGTACAAAACAGATACCAAAGGAGATATCGAGTTGATAATATACTGGATATGGCATTTCCAATTTAAATTTTCGTCGAAAACTCAACCCAAAAATTTTGTCGTTTTTGAATATTTTCATTATTAAATGTTAAGGGGTTAATGATGGAATTTATTTTATTTTTAGTTATAAACATAAAAAAAGGTTTTGTAAAATTTAACGTAAGTTTATTTGATTGAAGCCAAGAAAGAAGTATTTTTAAATCATTATTAATATCAAAATACATTTCTGCAAGAGTTTCAGCAAAATAAATAATTGTTGTATCATCTGCAAATGGCTTTATATTGCCCTTTAAGTTCAATTTGAAAACGGAATTAATGTAAATTAAGAATATAATAACGGACCTAATATTGATCTTTGTGGAACTCCACATATTATTTCTTTTTCCGAACTTTTTCTTTCCCCAATTTGAACAAATTGTTTACGATAGCTTAAATAACTTTAAAGTAGTTTGTGTGTATTTCCCCTTATCCCAATACTGCATAATTTTCTTAATAAAATATCATGGTTTACGGTATCAAAAGCCTTACACAGATCTAAGGATAGTAAACAGCATTTTTTACTGCTGTTGACATTAGCTTGAATATTTGTTATGATATCTTCTACAGCTATTTCTGTATCCTTAGATCTGCGAAAACCATTTATTATTATTATTATTATTATTATTATTATTATTATTATTATTATTATTATTATTATTATTATTATTATTATTATTATTATTATTATTATTATTATTATTTAAAGGGGAAAGGGGGGTAAATCAAATTAAACTGTACACCATACATTTATTTGTGAAAACAAGTTCTCAAGTACATATTAAGCAACCATCTCTACAAGTTTAATAACTTTCTTTCATCTTTTAAAAGCATAATGTATATAATAAATATATTAAAATTCTTATAATAAAACTCACGATGTCTCAACTGTGACAGAAAACAGTTTTTAGTACCTCTCATCAGCACCTAAATTTTTCTTTTAAAATATTTTAAAAATGAGATAATATTTTTTTCATGTCAAGCTAAAATTTCTCTGTTGAGCAACCAATTATATATATATTTTAAATAACTTTTGGTTGTCATTTTTTAAATATTTTAACAAGAAAATATAATTTTAAATATATAAACTTTTACTTGAAAATGTAGTTTCAAGTAAAAATTCAGGCACTATAGTCTCTATATTATAAATTTAAAGAGCTTATTTTTAGCTGGGCTAAACGTATGTTATTCTTAAAATTTTATAGTAAGAATGTTGTAAATTGGCTTACAGTTATATAAAGAGTTTTGAACTTCTAATATTGGCTTTTGATTTTAATAATCACTGGAAATAACAACAAATCTTTAAACCGCTTGGTTTGGAAGAAGTTGTCTCTAATTCTGTTATTATTTCAAAACCTTTTATCTAATTTATTTTTATAGTTAAGATAAAAATGTACCTTCTTACAGCAGAGGAAACAGTTCACAACACAAAATAAAATCCAAATTATAACAGTAAGTAAAAAAGTTATAAGTAGTAGAAAATCACCGGATAGAAATACTGCGAAGATAAAAAGTATACTGGTTAACAAGTTTTTATTTTTGTTGGTTCCATGGACATCAAACAGTTTTTGTAGAAGTTCTAGGGTGAAACTTTAGTTTATAGTCAAACATTTAGAGGGCAGCACGAAATCTTACTAGTTATTAGTTTGTTGCGCCTCTATTCAATTCAAATTTGGTTTTTATCACTTTAAAACATGTCTAATAGACAACATGAAGTTTAATAAAAATATTATATGTCCAAATTGCCCATTTTATTTCCACGAAAAAAACTTGTTGACCGGTAGTAGATATATTATTATATTACGTAAGTAAAAAGTAATTTGTATAGAGCTAATAAATTGTCGTTTTATCATTAAAAACATACTTAAACTAAAAATGTTCACTGGGTGGCTTTTTTTTTTAATGAGGATTCCTTTCTTCAGACATGAATTGGTCCAGAACATTTTGCATGGTCTGCCGAAGCTCGGCCTCGTTTGGTGACACGATGGAATGGCTTACAAGAGTTTTTATTGTTTTGGTTATTCTGAAAACATTAAAAACCTGTTTGCACTTCGAAGATAAATATATAATTTTAACCCCTATTTTAGGAGCAATTTTAATCCTTCAACAATTATTTTATAATACTTTTTAGACCAGTGTAATGGTATATAAGCTTCTCTAAACATTACAGGATGTGTGATAGTCAGTTGTGACAGTTGTCTTTTAATATTTTGATCGTCAATGGTTTTGTGTTTCCTACGTTACATTTGAATATTTGTTTTTGTATCTAGAAGGATTAAAAATGTTATCTGTAGATAAAATAAAAGTTTTTATTTCCCTAGGGTTAAAAGTGCTACTGCAGTCGTTAAAAATAAGAACCAAAATTACTTTATTTTACTACGAAGTGCAAAACGCTTATTGACGTCTTTTTCTTTATTTATTCTATCAGAATATTGAAATTTTAAATGCCAAAAATTTAAAGTTTGCGATGCTGAAAGGTTTTATCTCACTCAGGCATATTATAATTATACGACTTTGTTACTATACAGGGTGTTATTTAAGTATGTGGCCAAACTCCAAGGGGTGCTTCTTTAAGTGATTTTAAGAAGAAAAGTTCATATAAACATACTTTTTTTTTTTTTTATTTATTTATTTTACGTCGGCCTTTTTCCGCAACGAGGCCAATCACCGACGCCAGGGAATTTGTCACACACTATCTGGTAATTTTGCCGAATCCCTCTTAGTCGAGGGTAGGGTTCTTTAACGTGCCAACATCCATGACACGGGGCCCACAGTTTAACGTCTCTTCCGAAAGACGGCGCACCTCTTAAACCAAATTCCAAATTTAACATCAACGTTGCCGGCACCGGGAATGGAACCCGGGCCTACGATCTGTGAGGCCGCTGCGCTGACCACCAGACCACAACGCCGATTGGCCACATACTTAAACAACACCCTGCATATGTATTATTACTTTGTTAAAAAAATTACACCTACTTTGCTCCAGTGACAGGATCAATCTCTTCTACAGTGGTCTCAGTGTACTGAGGCTCTTGATGGTAAAAATCCTCTAGAAAATTTAATAATTAACAAAAAATAAAATATTACCGACTTGGATTTGGGTTAGAAAAAAAATAAAATTCTATTGAAAAATTTCTCAAAACTGGGCAAAAGAAGGTGACATTTCGAAATTGAAAAGTTAAATTTCTGTAAGTAGTTAAATCATGCAAAAAAAACTGTTATTTGTTATGCAACTTTACGTTTCAGTTTTTACCTAACCCAAAATAATCTAAAAGAGCGATTAAAACGTACCCTTTTGTCTCAAAAAAAGATTTTAAATTGTAAATTTTAACCGCCCGTTTTACCTAACTTAATAAACGTATGTATTTGGGAAGTTGACTTTTCTGTACGAAAAGAACTACAAGAGAAGAAGCAGAAAGTGTTATAGAAGCGTTTAAATACAAAAATGTAGTATAGAAGATGTTTCCTTATCTTAGCAAAAAAATAAGCTTTGCAAATTGTGAATATCACTAATAGACCAGGGCTGAAGCCTTTGAAAATGATAAAAAGTGAAAAAAAATAATAGTAGGATAAAACCCATTGGAAAAGGAAGAGAATATAACAAAAATGAAAGGAAAAATAAATTACGGGCGATCCGAGGTCGGGAAGGGGGGGGGGGGGAGTTTTTAAGGGTAGAAAACGATTTATCTCGATTTCCGGCAACACTAAAAGTCCTATGGAAAAACGTTAAATGGCAAAGTTGTAGGTAATAAAAAGATTTACAACTTTTGTATTTGCACTTTTTTCACATAACATCAAAATTTATGTGAAAAATTCAAATAACCAAGTTTTTGGTTTTTTATTTTTATCTTTTACAAAAAAATTTTTTTATACACGAAATTTGGTGAAAACTTTGCTTTTTATGTCCCAAACACACTGTATTTTTTTTGATTTAAAATATTTATTTTTTAACCTTATTTTGACTTAATATCGAAAAAGCACCCTAATTTTCAATCGAAAATTCTCACGTCAAAATATCTGCTTTTGTAAAAAAGTCGGTGGGCTTTTTGTTCGTTGAAATCTGTACTTTCTGATGGTGTAAAAAAATATATACATTACTATGGTAAATGTTCTTAATTCAATTCAATTCCCCTTTAAATCCTACCTTTAATTATTTTTAGATCAACTATTTACGCATGTTTTTTGCGATCTTTTTGTTTTATGGATTTGTAATTTTTTTGCTTATCAATGTAACATGGAATCTTACGTTTTTCGAGTAATTAAAGTATAAATTTTAATAAATAGCTCAAAATTGTACATAATGATTAAAAAAAAAAATTCGGATTCGAGTTTTTTTGCATTTTTTGAGAACATTTACCATAGTAAGATATATTTTTTTTTACTCCATCTGAAAGTAGAGATTTCAACGAACAAAAAGCCCACCGACTTTTTAAAAAAAGCAGATATTTTGACGTGAAAATTTTCGATTGGAAATTAGGTTGCTTTTTCGATATTAAGTCAACATAAGGTAAAAAAATAAATGTTTTAAATCAAAAAAATTACAGTGTGTTTGGGACATAAAAAGGAAAGTTTGCACCAAATTTCGTGTATAAAATTTTTTTTTGTAAAAGATAAAAATAAAAAACCAAAAACTTGGTTATTTGAATTTTTCACATAAATTTTGAGGTTATGTGAAAAAAGTTCAAATACAAAAGTTGTAAATCTTTTTATTACCTACAACTTTGCTATTTAATGTTTTTCCATAGGACTTGTAGTTTTGCCGGAAATTGAGATAAATCGTTTTCTACCCTTAAAAACTCACCCCCTTCCACTTCCCGACCTCGGATCGCCCGTAAATTATTGGTCCTTTCATTTTTGTTATATTCTCTTCCTTTTTCAATGGGTTTCATCCTACTATTTTTTTTTTTTGGTTTCAAAAATTATCGACCCTGGTCTATAAATATAAAAGTGAAACATGGATTAACAACGATATGCAAGGTTGCAAGACTAACTTAAATTTTTTTTACTGATTAATTAAAAGATAATCTAGATTAACATTAACATTTCATATTAAAACGCTTTAAAAAAAGCGTCTAAGGCAGACAAGCTGCTAAATAGACAAGCATTCTGTTAAAAAGCTGTTGTTCTGTTCTTTGCATACAGATTAATAGTGTTCAATGAAAAAACGATAAAGACACACAATGGTAACGATAAAATGGTCAATAAGACGCCGAGTGCCGTTATCGTTTTCACAATGCGTTCATAAATTGTTAAGGAAAGATGCAAGCAAAATGATGTGTAGTGTGTATGTGTATTTTCTCACTATGTTATTAACAAAAATCATGCCACATCTTAACAAACTTTCGAAAATTAAGTTTCAATGTGTGATTTTGCTACTTTTCTAGACGACAAATATCATAAAAAATAAAGATATTACCTGAGATTCTTTGTATAATTAATACGGTTTAGTTTCAAGTGTCGTGTTGTGGCAAAGCGTATTAGCAATAGTGGTGCCCGCTTATAGCGACAGATAGCACTCAAAATCACTCTCTACTTACTGTTTATATGTATAGCAATATTTAAAAGCGACTTGCAAGAAATTAACGTTGTGCTGAAATAAAGAAATGTCAATTTTTAGCCGATAAAAGATATAAGAACTGGGGAACGTGCAAACAACACAAAGGGGAATTCTAAAAAAAAAACAACAAATACTACTAACAAAATTAGCAAAGCACATTTTTTTTTAGTTATGTCTACTTCCTACACAAAGCATGTTTGTATGAAAATATCCTTATATCACGCTCAAGTAAGTATCGCCCCAGTCCCAGTACAGGAGCAGTTTATAATACTATTTCTTGGTAAACTATACTTAAAAGGGTTACTATTCGTGTCGATTTTTGTGTAAAAGTAATCAGCAAGTAGGTAAGCATGTGGTGTGAGGTTTAAAATGGATAAAATTATTTTAAATTTAATTCTACTTGAAACTTGCACCAATGATTAGTGTCTTATGTTAAAGAAAAAAACTAGTTGGTGTTCCCACAACCTGAGGTTTAGTTTTTAGCTGAATGAACACATGATACACCAAAGGGATACATAGTTATTCTGACGAAGTAGATGTACAATTTAAATTAGATGAGCTAGACCGAGAACAATACCACTTTTCTCTAGGTCATCTGTGCGTTACCGTGAAAACCATATAGGTTAAAAAATAGTATTTATTGTTTCGTTCTAGCTTGTACCATTTCAGCAGTACCTATATACGTCGTCAAAATCTCACCCGATGTATCTTTCCCTACCATCAAATAGATTGATAAATGGCGTTCTAATGTCGCTGTGTCTGTGTTCAATATGAATAATGATGTAAAGTGCTTATCGACGAACACGTCGCTCCAAATAGTGGCAGCCTTTTAGAGCCTGTAGTAATAGAAAAAGTGAAACAACAATAAAATAAGACTGTTTCTGCACATATCCAGAATCCTGGATGTTCTTGATGTCCGTTGCGTATTTTTTTGTTCCTCGCAGTTTAAAAGCTACTTAGGCACTATTAAAACCTTAATACAAAGCCTGAACCGGATCTGCACCACGAGTCCACGTGAACTGACCACAGAGAAGGTATTGGTCGATATAAACGTAATGTTTTTTACTCAGCCTACCACTATTTAAAGTAAATTCAACAACGCGGGCACCATACATCACTAAAAATGACTGTAAAATGAGAGAACAAAATAATACTCTGAATTTGCATACCGTATGAATTAGTACTGTGCGAGAAGTGCCAGAACAATCATGCTTGTGGCTATTGCGAACAAGGACCAGACTAGGGGAACGTACAGAGCATGCCAGGAGGCGTTCGCCAAGCACAGTTTTCGCTCGGCGGTGGGGCCATACACTTTAGAAAAAGGCGTCAGTACTTTTGAAAAGGAGGGCTTCATACCCGGGCGAAATTAACATTAAGTTACGCCTTTTAATTCCGGCGAGGCGGTTCCGCGCATCCGCATGGTTTAAATGTGCGGGAGGGAGTCAACACCCTCCCCGATTTGTCCGGGTAGTCGAAGATTCTAACGGGTGTAGTTAATTAATCACGATCGACCAAAGATCGCATTTTTTTACCACAACATGCCGACAAGACCTAAAATCGCTGGAAAATCTACAAAACGTGGCAACGCCTAGTAGGTAACGCTAGTCTTTTCAAGGACGAACGAATTTTTATTAGGTTCGCCATTTAGTTAGAGAGGGCATACATATCGAATAAATGTTAGGTTATTGTATGAACTTAAAACAAAACAATATTATCACACATTACCAGGTCAGTAAAGTATGTTCTTATAGACATTTACCTTTAGATACGTACAGCTTATCTGATGCGCAAACAAAAGTTAACTTTTATGGGTAAAAAATACGTCTGCGCGCACGGCTCGCCAATCAGATGCCTTCCCTCCCAGCAGCATTGGGCATGCGCACAAACTTCTTATTATCGACATGCTGAAAACACACTCCAGAACCGGCTCGGCGCCATTTTTGTTGTTGTGTTGTAAGGTTTATCTGTGGATTCCTTGTTGTTTTCTTTGCAATTGTAGATTGTGGGTGTTTAATGTTTACGGATTTCTAGTTTTTGTGTAGTTTAGTGAATCGTGTTTGTGTTTTTAGTGACTGGGATACTCAGATTGGAATATAAACCATGACAATAGTAAAAACCGTTGTATGATTTTGTTATGCCCAAATAGGGGTAAAATACCGGGTATTGCGTATTGTCAGTATGTATGGAGTAGGTAGTATATTGATATATAACTTTCTTATATTATAATTAATTTAAACACATCTACCTGATGGGCCTATGCTACACAAACACTGCGTGAAAATAAAGAAAAACACATACCAGACAGATTATCCCGATGCATGTTTTGGAATATTTTATTTGCAGCCCTGCAATCTAATTAGGTAGGTACGCCTATTTTTCGGGCAATATATTTGCTTCAAAAAGTTTAAAAGACACTTTTCTCTATACTTATATTATATAAAAAAAAAGTAAATACCTAGGTATGTTTATATTAATCCAAGGATGAAAGTATTCCACGGGCCAAGTTCTCGGGCAAAAACTTTTTCAAATTCTTGAACAAGAAATTGTGCTTGAAAATGCTTTACACGCACCCAAGTTTTTGCAAAATTGTAAAAATCAATACAAGTTATATACCAACTATAATATTTGACTTGAGGTTAGGTACGTACCTACGCGATAACATCGAAGATTGGTTATTTTGTTGGTTTTATTTGTTTTTAATATTCGATTTAATAAGACTAGTTTAATTGACTTGTTCTCTTCCTTTTCGAACTGAAAACACGACGACGAATCATTTTTAAACAAAACCTTAAAAACAATTTTCTATCCTCAAAATCTGACAGGCTTGCAACTACTAAAAATGCCAGAAATCTTTACTTTTTTCCCAACTTGATCGAAAATTGTGAAGAAGAATTTTTTGACACGAATTTGGGACAAATTTCAGCAGTTTACACGTAATAATAAATTGAAGGTTAACTTTTACAATTTCTTGAGCAAGAATTAAAATTTTAAAGCCCGGACCTGTCTATTTTTCCATTCGTCAAATGATAATGTTGCAGTGCGCATGCCTAATCCAGTGTAGCTTTGTTTACATGCGCGATGCCATACATTTGCCACTTTCGTGATTATTGTTTGCTTATCTACAGGTAATTGTCTATGAATGTTCTCTATAAATAGTCAGACCACGATTAAAAAGCAATCCTAGTTTGATTCCAGGGTGCCTGTCCCTCCTTTATTCAAGCTACTGGCACATTTGAATTTTAGTTTGTAGATACCGATCTCAATTAATAACAACACGAATTTACAAATACGAATTTCAAACCGAGCGAATAGCCAATCGAGAAAAGAATTATACATTAAGGATAAGTATTAAATTTTGGTTAGTCGGTGAGTATTAATTTAAGAATACAAAACATGTTAAAGTAATTCGTGGTAGTAAGTTAATGTTAATTTACCGGGGTTAATATATAAATTAAACGAAAAATAACACTGAATAATGTCAAAAATGCATTCTACAAAAGGTTGCTAGCATTTGGAAAAACACATCACATAATGCAGAATAGGGTAGCAAAAAGAGTCCTAAAAATTAAAATAAAAGTTTAAATAAATATACAGGGTGCTTCGTTTATAGCGGTGATGCAACATTTGAGATTTTAAAATGTCAAAAGTTGATAAAATTTTACTTTTTTCTTGACTTTATTTCAACTGAAACTTTTTATTGCCAAAGGTAATTTACGACACAAAGACAAGAAGTAATATTTGTAAAAAGAAATGCCAACCACAAATAAAAATACGATGGCGATATTCCAAACTGGTAAACGGAACACCCTGTATAATATGTTTTAGATAATTAATAAACATTTAAGGATAGTCGCTCGACATTGAAAATAAAAATTATTAAAAACTATTCAGGAATTTACAACATTCAGTTATGTATATACTACGCATGCTCGTTGAAAATTGCAATCATTTTTTAAAAATTTTGACACAAATTAAGCTACAATAATTAATATTTTATCTTTTAAAAAGCATTTTTCTAATATTGAGTAGTCACATACTACTGTTATCAAAGTTTTAAGCTACTGACAAGTTTCGTAAAGCAAAAAGATTTTTTTAAAGGGGGTTTCTTAAAAATTAAATACGGCCCTGCCCGCTCGATCATAAACAACCAGTAATAATTGAATCGGTTATTTCAGAAAGAACCTAAGTCACATTTTATAGTTTTTCAGGAAACAAGAAAAACGTTTTCCAACCATATGACTTTTTTTAACTATACTATAATTTTTCGATGTGAAGTGGTACATATCGGGCCATAAATTAAAATAAAAAATAATATTGCATTTGTTATCATTAATCCTTAAATAAATAAATAAAAAGTGGACTTAGGTTGTTTCTGAAATAAAATCGTGGACTTAGGTTGTTTCTCAAATAAAATCCCTGAAATCAAAGCATATAATTTTTAAATAAGGCCTTAATTCGTTAAAATAGGAAACATATATAAACATATATAACATGTATAATCGTAATTTTTTTTTCCTTTGGTTGTCGATGTTTTATAGGTGAATTGGCGATTATGTCTTCATAAAGTGCTTTATGTGGCTGTGTTGAAACAACCTAACTTCTGGACTTAGGTTGTTTCAACACTAAACGCGAATTTTGCCGCGTCGCTACATCGATACGGATAGCTTTACTTAGGTTTTTCCTGCAACAAACGATGCGTGACCTCCAAAAGTGACTGCCGAAACGGATAACTCGAAATGGCCCAAATGTGACTTAGGTTGTTTCTGAAATAACCGATTCAATTATAATAATGTCAAACGTTACTAGACGTTTTAATTTTTATTAGTTTTAACATGTTTTATAGTATTCAAGAAAAAAATAATGATTGTACCAAGTTAAGGTGGGGTTAACGACGCCATTTTCTAGCTTTCAACTGTTAAATTCGATTCGCATGCGCACTGCAGTGCTGTGTTGATCAGAGTAGTTATTTTTATGCTTTCGGCATATAAAGAAGAAACACAGACATATTTGAACTCTTAGAGGCTCTAATATATACCATACTTGCTCTTTCGGCTAGGGATAAGGGCAAACACATTCAAAGAGGCTTCCCCCGTTTCCTTTTGCTTAACGAAACCAACTTAAGAAAAAAACACCCTTCCACATCAACAAACTACACAGACTACCTACCAGAATCCGAACTTAGTTCCGCCCCCTCTTCGTGCAGGGCTATATCCGACCCGCTAGAGCTACCTATGGGGTTCCCCGGAGGCGGCGCTCTTTTTTTCAATATGCTCTTCAATGGTGGGGAGGGGGATACCCTTCGAGAGTCCTCCTCCGAATCGGAATCCATTGTACTCGATTTATTCGACGTTCGTGAAATCGGAGACACTATGGTAGTCGTAGTCGTTTCCACGACACGCGTTGCGTTCGGTGTAACTGTTCTCTCGGTATAAATCGTATCGGGACTCGATATAATCATACTTTCCGTCTTGAGGACTGGGATTTTACTTTTTGGAGTACCGTGAACATCCATATCCATCACCTCCGCGATTCTATCATCCCTTAAAATGCCACCGTCGCCTGCCAAAGTGGGTATTTTACTCTTTAGATGGTCGGGAACGCCTTCGGACGTTATCCTGGTCACCGTAGTCTTCACAATGGGATCAGTCGTAACCGTCTTAATAATCCTAGTAGTCACAGTCTGTTCGTCGTCCTTCTCCCAGTCTATATCTTTGGAAATGTTAGCGAATTCCTTCAGGGGGTCCTTAGAATGTTTCTTGATGGTTTTGACTTTGGTGCCTTTGACGATGGGTATTTTGCTCAGCAGCTCGTCCTCGGCGGGTGATTTGCAGTCTCTGTTTTGGTCGGGCAAGGGTTGCTTGTGTTTCTCTGAAATATAAATCTGATTAATACACAAGACAAAAATTATTTGAGCAAAAAAGGGAAAATATTTTTAGTAGAATATTCAAAAAAGTATCTAAAAACAATTTTCTTGTTACCGTATACAACTTTTCGGTTAGTTATAGGAAGTCGTCGAACAAAAACGATGATGAATGTGACGTCATAGTCGACGATAATATATAAATATAAAGTCGCCACAGTGGTTCTTTTCCCGTGCGTCATCACTTTCACGTCATCAAAATCGTATGAATCAAATCAAAATTACGAGACGAAAAAAGTCAAAACTAAGTCTAACTTCATAAAATGGACGTGCCTGCCTACCGTTTGACGTACCTACATAATATCCCGAAAAATTATTTATAATTCCGAGTTTTGCCCGGCATTCTCTATTATCTAAAAGAAATTGACAAACAAATGTTAATACATTTAATACTATTTTTAAAGCTTAAAATCTAGAAAAGTTGGGTGTTTTATTGACTATTAAAATCGCAAAAGTAAACTTTTTGACATCCTCTCATTTAAGGAAATTTAGCCACTGCCGTAAACTTTTCAAAGAACTTTTATGGTTAGAATATTTAAAACAAATAAATTGGGTATTATAAAAATCCATAAATACTTACCGCCAAAACAGATGGTGGGTATAATTAGCTCTAAAAAGAACTATTTTTAGGAAAAGGAACAGTTTTAAAGCACACAAATTTACAAAATACGAATTAGATTGGCAGATCAAAATAAGGTTGACAATGACGTTCTAAAATACAACGGTAGTCAACTAAACAAATAAAAAAAGTAATTAATTGACGTTTATAGTTTTATTCTTGTCTAGCACGTTATATTATTGCGGAATCTTGGAGACGTTCTTTTATGCTTTTATTCAAACTTGTTACTGTAATAAATAAGGATGCAGAGTTATTAACCACGTTGAGTCATGATCGTTAATTGATGACGCACGGGAAAAGATCCACTGTGGCGACTTTAAGTATTCTTTATTGGTTTTAAATCACAATGTTTTATACTTTGTTTTTTAAAGCCTGACAGCACAGCTGAGGGTCATGAGTCGTAAAACCTCAATAAACCATAAGCGTAACGATAACAGGTACCTGATCTTAAGTAATTAAATTATCTATTATTGCATAGGTATGCAGGTAGGTGGCTTATGTCATTGAATATTATTTCCAACTTCAAGTGAGGTAGTTTAGTTTTATTTTTAACGTGTTATCGAAAACTTGTGTGTATATTATAAAAATAATACTGAAATGAGGAATAATTATTCCCCAGTGGTTTGTAAAGGTGTGCTTGACTGAAGAGAAGATATCATTTTTTAGAGACGAGTATCTAAGAGATATAAGCAGATATAGAAGTGAAAAAGGACCATTTTTTATTTAGATGAAACCTAGGTTAGGTTAACATTCAGTACAAAAGATATGGCAAGATAAAAATATGCAAAGCTCTTGTCAAGCATTTATAGAAGGTTGGTTTGAAAATACATACAGGTAAAGGTCGCAGGTTAATAATAACGCATATAGGTAGGGAAAGTGGATTTGTAAATGGTGGTTTACTTGAATTGAACGATCGAATTTTTTTGCAGAACTGTTCTCTTAAAACGATACACTATTTCACTATCACCTTGTTTTGTTATTGTATATTATCGGCTAGAACTAAATCAGATAAAGTTTTTCCTATGTATAATTTATTTACAACACGAGCAGGAAACAAAAGGAATTTATATTTCATAAATAAAAACCTAAACAACCGCCACTGTCCGAATCATCGGCTTGCCCTATTGTTACAATTTTACGACCCTATTGTGAAAGGTAAAATTAGGGGCGTGCCAATCTATATACTGTTTAAACTATACAGTGATGGGCTAAAATATGGAACAAATTCATTTAAAAATCAGGTATTCATTTTTTGAAAAAACGCTCGGACACGTCGATTATAATTCTTTCTTCCGGATTTTTTGCCTCAAAAAGAAATTATACCGGGTGTGTCAAAAAGTAGATGAAGCAAAATTTTTTTGTTTTTTAAATAGAACCCCCCTATTTTTACTTATTACCCTAATTCTACGTCAAATTCTGCGCATAATTAATGTAGCATCCCAACTAGCAATATGGCTATCCAAAACGACAAAAGTATTATATAGGTGTTCGTTTGTGCTATTTAAAGAATACTTCAGTTCTATAATGCCGATAGTTAAAACCATTCTAGCGAACGAACCAAATTATCCCATAATATAGTTGTAAGAATGAATATACAACAAATATTATAGTAGAAACGGCAATCAGAAGTATCTGTGTTTTATTAGTATTGCATAATTATTTATATCACATTTTACACAGCCTTTTTAAAATAGTTCTAAAAGATGTATATATAAACTGTATAGTATTTGTCAATACTCTTATACAACAGTTATAAAATAGTTTTATACACATTGAATAAGAAGTTGTATAGCTTATTTTAAAATAATTTATTAAAATTAGTATAATATTAAGACAATACAACTCTTACAGAATTACTTTAAAACTATTTTATAGACGTTTATAATCTTAGAAATTGTCACTATTATAAAATTCTTATAACATTAAAATGTATCTTATTAGAATAAAATTTTTACTAACACCGCGTTATACAACTTAACCTCATTTCCGTTTATAGAACAAAAATGACGATAACAAGTTTAAATTAAATCAAAACATGCTTTATTGTTGAAGAACATACAATTTCATTGACAAAGTGTATATAATAAAATAATATATTCTAGATCCTACCTAAAAATAGAGATGAAAACAGAGAAGGGGACAAACACGTCCTTAAAATTCACAAGTAGTTAAGTCAACAAACTATAAAATAAAATAAATCCTCTTACTTAATTACTTTGGACATGGTTGGCTCATAATGGTCCCAAAATTTAAGAACGGGTTTCGACTTTTGTCTAGTATTATAATACACCTAGGTACCTACCTAATCAAGAGTTAACAACCTTTCAAAAACGGTATAGATGGCGTTCATGTAAGGCTTCTTTAGCGCCTGCATAGGCATTACACCAGTAAAGTCTCCTATAATGACCCAAAAAGAACCAAACGACTTTTTAGCGTATAATTAGACAACATTATTCAACAAAAGCGTCGTATAATGACGAAAAGAGAACAAAAACATTGTATTAAAAATCCGCCATATTTTTCACTTCCTTTCGCTATTTCGACTGACGCCATTATGCAAATGTTATTTTCTTAAACAAAAAATACACGAAAATTATCAATTTCTTTAGACAAAGACCATAATTACATAATTATTCTATCATTCACTTATTAAATCTGGTGTAAAATATACTGCAGATTAAATTTTACTTTTTTTTGTTAAATAATTGTTATCGTAATAAACCCAAATTTACGCCAAAGAGAAGGCGCTTGCATTTTTTACTGTAAAAGTATATATATTTTGTCAGAAAAAGTTGCCGGGCACATAAAATTCGTCATTTAATGCCGTTTGTTAAAGATTCTATCATTACAAAATATTTTTTATTAGAAATATTCCATCGCCATTTTAACTTATAAATGTTATCCATATTATTTTGCAAGACCTGGGTTATACAGCAATTTTGCGATATTTTGGTGTAGTTCTTCAACATTATAAAATTAAATTGTTGTTTAAAATAAATGCAATTTATAACGCAGCCCAAGAGGATATCTATATAACAGTTTTATTAGTGTTATTTAAATATACCTATATGAATTGTATAATGACTGTATAGCCTTACAATACAGACACTATAGAATTAAAATATTTTATAAAAATGGGCCTTTTTTGGTTGTATAGCTATCGTATTGCGGTTTAAAAACCCCTTTAAAAATAATTTGGTTTTATCAACTTTCCTTGTGTAGTGGTTTATACAATCATTATAAATATAATTTTGCTAGTTGGGATACTCTATCCTTATCTCTAACGGTTTTAGAGAAAAATTACATCATAAAAAAAATTATTTAAAAAAAGGTACATGTACCTACTTAAAGGTAAACAGGTAAATTTAAATGAATTGTTACTACGATAGCAAGTCATGTGTCAATCAAAAATTAGTTTAGGTATAATTTTGAAAAACGGTGATCATGGTGCATTTAAATGAAACGCAAAGAATCGAAATTTTAATTTTAATTGGATGTGGAGACAAAACAAGAAGTCAAGAAGAAGTTTGTAACTTGTTTAACGCTAAGTATCCAGAACGGCCGATTACAAGATCTACAGTAAGTAAAATTGAGAAGAAATTCAGGGAAACAGGGAATGTAAAGGATCGTCTACGGCCAGGTTGTCCAAAAATTAGTGAAAACTCACAATTGAACATTTTGTTAGAGGTTGAAAATAATCCTCATAGTGCATCTACTGAAGTAGCCCTTAATAATGATGTTAGCCGACGATCTGTGTTGCGGGTATTGAAACAAGAAAAGTACCATCCGTACAAAATTAGGTTGCTGCACGAGCTAAACGAAAATGATCCCGACCGCCGACTACAGTTTTGTGAAACTATGATGGAAATTTGCAACTTAAATCTATTTTTCCATCGCAACATACTTTTTAGCGATGAAGCCACGTTTTGTTTGAATGGTTCGGTAAACAGACAAAATTTTCGGTATTGGAGTACAAATAATCCCCGTTGGATGAGAGAACAGCACACGCAATACCCACAAAAAGTAAATGTTTGGGCAGGGATATTAAATGAATTATTGGACCTTTTTTCTTCGATGGAAATCTTACAGAAGACCGGTATTTACAATTTCTTCAAAATTAATTAATTCCCACACTAGCAGCGGATTTTCCAAACCGAATCAGCCTCATCTACCAGAAGCGTCTATTTGGTTTCAGCAGAATGGTGCTCCGCCTCATTTTGCTCGACAAGTAAGAGAGTATTTGAATACTGTATTTCCCGAACGATGGATAGGTAGAAGAGGACCCATAGAATGGCCTGCAAGATCTCCCGATCTTACACCCATGGATTTCTTTCTTTGGGGTTATTTGAAATCAAAAGTGTATAAGGATAAACCACAAAATTTGGAAGACCTAAAATTTAAAATTAGATATGAAATTAGGCAAATTAATGAAAATACTGTAAATAATGTTTTAGAAGGGTTTTTAAGTAGATTAGCATATTGTCAAGAAGTTAATGGTTTGCATTTTCAACACTTAATAAACTAATTTTTTAACCTTTTTTTAAAGAATTTTTTTTATGATGTAATTTTTCTCTAAAACCGTTAGAGATAAGGATAGAGTATGCTACATGAATTATGCGCAGAATTTGACGTAGAATTAGGGTAATAAGTAAAAATAGGGGGGTTCTATTTAAAAAAATAAAAAAATTTTGCTACATCTACTTTTTGACACACCCGGTATAATTTCTTTTTGAGGCAAAAAATCCGGAAGAAAGAATTATAATCGAAGTGTCCGAGCGTTTTTTCAAAAAACGAATACCTGATTTTTAAATGAATTTGTTCCATATTTTAGCCCATCACTGTATGTATTGTTTCGTCTTCAGGTGAATACTGTATTTACCGACGACTCGCTATTGCTTTAGTTGATAAATAAAAACAGTTAAAAACCGGTTGATAAGGATTCAAACAAGTAGAAACTATATGTTTTAAGGAGAGTCCTATTATTTGTCAGTGCTTAACAAAATAATGATATTATTGCAACGCATTTAGTAAAGAATGATATCACTTCCAGTCATTTAAGGAACACCTCATTTAACTAGTGACAATCAGTAAGTACACCAATGAATATAAGTACACGTCAATTCTAACAAATGTTTTTTTTCTAAAAAGCAGGGAATTTACAGCAAGTTCGGCGGGTTCAAACTTTCATATTCATAACAAGCAATTTATTTTTAATTTTTCAACTTTGTCAAGCCTAAAGAAGATACAAAGTAAAACTTTCGAGGGATTTAATTTCGATTTAAAAAAATTAAACTTTTATCAATGTTTAAAAAGCAATTGAATTTGAGCTTATGACAACCGTCGTAAAATAAGGCTCGCTTCTAGTTTCTGTCTACTCTACGTCAGTGGCGCAGCGAGGGGGGGGGGGGGGGTTTTAGGGGTTAAAACCCCCCCCCAGACGCCCAGACTAAGATGGTTTTTTTACGGTTTAGACCAGGGCTGAAGCCTTTGAAAATGGTAAAAAGTGAAAAAAAAAAATTATAATAGTAGGATGAAACCCATTGGAAAAGGAAGAGAATATAACAAAAATGAAAGGAAAAATAATTTACGGGCGATTCGAGGTCGGGAAGTGGAAAGGCGTGAGTTTTTAAGGGTAGAAAATGATTTATCTCGATTTCCGGCAAAACTACAAGTCCTATGGAAAAACGTTAAATGGCAAAGTTGTAGATAATAAAAAGGTCTACAACTTTTTTATTTACACTTTTTTTATATAACCTCAAAATTTATGTGAAAAATTCAAATAACCAAGTTATTGGTTTTTTATTTTTATCTTTTAAAATAAAAATTTTTTTTCACGAAATTTGGTAAAAAGTTACCTTTTTATGTCCCAAACACACTGTAATTTTTTTGATTTAAAATATTTATTTTTTCACTTTATTTTGACTAATATCGAAAAAGCACCTTAATTTTCAATCGAAAATTCTCACGTCAAAATATCTGCTTTTTTAAAAAAGTCGGTGGGCTTTTTGTTCGTTGAAATCTCTACTTTCTGATGGTGTAAAAAAGATATACATTACTATGGTAAAAGTGATGAAATTCCCTTTAAATCCTACCTTTAATTATATTTAGAACAACTATTTTCGCATATTTTTTGCGATCTTTATGTTTTATGGATTTGTAATTTTTTTGTTTATCAATGTAACATGGAATGTTACTTTTTCGAGTAATTAAAGTATAAATTTTAATAAATAGCTCAAAATTGTACATAATAATTAAAAAAAAATTTAGGATTCGAGTTTTTTTCGTTTCTTTGCATTTTTTTAGAACATTTACCATAGTAATGTATATTTTTTTACACTATCAGAAAGTAGAGATTTCAACGAACAAAAAGCCCACCGACTTTTTTAAAAAAGCAGTTATTTTGACGTGAGAATTTTCGATTAAAAATCATATTTTTCTTGTAAAAGATAAAAATAAAAAACCAAAAACTTGGTTATTTGAATTTTTTACATAAATTTTGAGGTTATGTGAAAAAAGTGTAAATACAAAAGTTGTAGATCTTTTTATTACCTACAACTTTGTCATTTCACGTTTTTCCATAGGACTTGTAGTTTTGCCGGAAATCGAGATAAATCGTTTTCTACCCTTAAAAACTCACCCCCTTCCACTTCCCGACCTCGGATCGCCCGTAAATTATTTTTCCTTTCATTTTTGTAATATTCTCTTCCTTTTCCAATGGGTTTCATCCTACTATTATTTTTTTTGGTTTCAAAAATTATCGACCCTGGTCTAAACGGCCTTTAAACAGGTATTAATTTAAAAAATACAGAATTTGTATTCATACAAATTTTCCTACAGTAATAAAATTAACGACCAAATAAAAAAAAAACGCTTTTTAAAATTTTGAAATCCTGTTCTTTTTTTTGAAACCCCCCCCCCTAATACAACATTCTGGCTGCGCCACTGCTCTACGTTATTGACAATAACCAAACCAATGAACTTTTAAGCTTGACAAAACATTAAAACATAAAAAATATAAGCGCACTTACCTTCTTCACTTTTACTCTTTCCTTTTTTCTTCTTGTCCTTTCCTTTCCTCGATTTGGACAACGGTATCGAACTCCTCGGACTAACAGGACTTAGAGAGTCCGGGCTCTGCGACTCGGAAATACTCGAGTCCTCGCTCTTAAACTCTGCGTCTATTTCTTTTTGAAGAAAAGCATCAGACTCGTCTAAGGTAGGACTTGTTTGTGTGGTGAAGATATCCTCCGCGGCGCCGCTAAGTTTAAGGGGACTAGAAACTTCATTTTCTAGAAATTTAAAAGCCTCTTCGCTTTTCTCTTGTATTGCACTGATAGAGTCCTCTTTCAGGCTCTCTAGATTATCGAGGGAGTCTTCGGTGTTAGTCCGAATATCATCAAAGATACTATCCGCACGTTCTTCAACGATAAACTTAATTTCTTTGCCCTTTTCTTGCGAGATATCCTCACCATTTTTCTGCATATCATTAACAAGATCTTCGGCTTCCCGTATGACTTCCTGAACCTCTTGCTCTGCAACGTCGCGTACTGAATATTCATAATCGAACGCCTGTGAGGGATCTACGACGTTACCATTGGGAATTTCATCATGAAATTGAACTCCTGAAATTTTTTTTGGAGGACAAGAGTCTACAGGTTCGTGTCCTTCAAATTCATCACCTGGAGGTTCTTGCGAGGGCATGTCGAAGTCATGATCAATTTGAATTTCTACGGGAGACATCGCAGAACCTCTTTCTTTAATTCTATCGACTTTTTCAATTATTTCCTTAGGTACAACAGCTTCATCTTGCATAAATTCCTTTAAGTGATTTTTAAAACTTTCGTAATCGTTATTAGACGACCACTGTGGTTTATCTTCAACTTTATAAACGTCATCATATGCCTCTTGTTGGAAATTTTGAGGAGCATCAACATTTTTACCTGTTTCCTTGAAAATCTCCACAGGTTCTGTGGCACTATTAGATTCATCAAACACAAACTCCTGGTTCCTTTTCGGTGTCTTCAAACTTATATACTCCAAATCAATTTCCTTAGCGATGTGATCGTCCTTTCTTCTGGGAATAATAATGTCATCCTCAGGAAGAAAATCATTCCTTTCCTGGTGCAAAAACGTTAGAGTATCGTTAACGTTTTTCTTTAAAACTTCGATGGGGTCTATGTAGGGTTTCGATTGTTTTTTAATAGGGGTCGAGGTGAAGAGTTCTTGCTGTCGGACTTCGTCGTCTTGTTGAGAAATTCCTTTTGAAAATTTTTAGGATGTAACTATGCTCAAAGGGGTAAGTATTTGACAGTTAATTTTGGAGCATGGAAATGTAAAAATGGTGTTGGTGATACGCAAAACCATGATTCCCATTCCGTAAGACCTATTCGTGATAGGCAGTGCCAGAAACCTTCGTAGGGAGCATCTACGTTTTGTTGTTTGACATAATTATGTTTTTTTAATACTACTACCGAGACTACTACCATCAAGAATAATAAATTAATCCTGGGTATGGTATTATTCTATAGAGAACTGAATTTATCTTATTCAAAAAACGTAGAGTGATTTAAATTCGTTTATAAATAAAATTAAGGCTGAAGTTGTAAAAAGTGTATAATACTGTGTCTTTTAAACTCGATCCAACAAACTGTCAAATACTTCCTGAAAAGGCAAATTTCTATAAAATTATAGCTATGTTAGACGACTAAAATTGGTGCTAGTTAGTGATAAGCTAAAAAAAGAAAAGGCAAGACTAGCCCCTTACCAGTGCTAGAAGAAATAGCGAAAAAAATCAGAAGAAAATGAAGAAAGCAGTATTAAAATGGGCATGAGAGTGTTAATAACATGTTGCTGCAACTAAAAAAAATTATAAATTATTGCCAGTTATAGTTGGTAAGAATTTTTTTGCAAGTTACCATGTATGTACAATAAAAAAATTGGGACATAATAAAAATTCGACCCTAATTGTATGAAGCATCCTCACGTTTACATATCGATGTAAATTACTTGTCATTTGCAAAATTACCTAATCTTATCAATAATTTTTGTATACAGTGTACAGTGTCACCAGTAGTCCTCATCATAATATGGTATTTTTTTTTATTAATAGCTTTATTCAAAATTTGACTTTGGCATCAAGTTCTGCTTCGATCGAGATGAAAATTAAGCAAAAAAATAGTAATCACGTGATTCGCATTATCTGTCAAATTTTAATTTTTTCCATTTCTGAAAATATCGAAAAGTTATTACAAAAAGTTTTTTTAAATGCAGTTTCTAGCCCACATGCAAAATTTCAGCTGCATAAGATAATTTTGTTTTTTTACCTATATTTTGTAAATTGCACCGCTTTTGCAAAATAAGACTCAACGCAACCTACATAACACTTCTCAGTTTTTACAAGGCTTTATTTCAGATACATTTCCTTTAAAGTAGCGCCATATTAAATGTGTGTTTTTCCACAAAATCAAAATTGGGCTATTACAATTTGGTCGCATGTGATGCAAAGTTTATTTGTTTTTGACCCTGTATAAGGTAACTTCATCAAGTAAGTATTTTTGAAAACGTAGTCTTGTCTGAAAGTAATACACGTTAACGTTATTATGACATAGCTCAGGGGCGGCTAGTGCATAAGAGCTGCAGAACCCCCAAAATTTTCACATTATTTGACTATTTTTCTAATATAATTATTATATTTCTAAAATTATTGGAACAGCAGTATATTTTCGGTCGGGTGTTGGTATAATAGGCCTTCAAATCGCGTAGGTGTGTTGAGTATGACGCCGTCGCCGAAGCCCGCATTTCACAGTCGGTCAAATGAAGTTATTGGCATTGTTGCGCTGCTAAATTGCAACACGACGTAGCTGGGACGCTAACGAGCTCTGTGCTCGGCTAGGAACCCCTTCCTTCGCCCCGTACCGCACTTGCTCTTGGGTTTAGATAGCGAAATTTAAGCAGAAATAGAGCTGCAAAACGTGCAGTACAATTCCTGACGGCGGGCTCAGCGTTGGTTGCGTGTTCGCGGTCGCATTTATTTATTTAGTTTAGAAGACGCCAAACGGATGAGCGGGAGGTTATGGTCGTGTTTGTTATTTGTTTTTCTTTTGTAAAAACGTTGGACTTACGCTTTTTAGCTATTTTTTCCTAGACATTGTAATTTTTGCCAAACCAAACTTGGCAATTTTTTACTTTTTATAATAGACACGTGATCTAGAGACTGTAAAAAAAAAGCGTTTTTTATACCCTATCGGCAGAACTCACAAACTTTACTGTCACGAGCCGCCACTGACATAGCTTAATAACAAATTATAATATAGGGGTTTTAAATTAAATTGTTGAAAATAGATAAACTTTACGTTGTTTAAATTTATTTTCCACTTAAAAACACTTTACTGAAGACACTGTGTTCTTTTTTGTCTTAAGATTAAGGTGTATTACTTTCACACAAACTACGTTTTCAAAAATACTTATTTTATGAAGTTACCTTATACAGGGTCAAAAACAAATAAACTTTGCATCACATGCGACTAAATTTTAATAGCTCAATTTTGATTTTGTAGAAAAACACACAATTAATATGGCGCTGCTTTAAAGAAAATGTATCTGAAATAAAGCCTTGTCAAAACTGAGAAGTTTTATGTAGGTTGCGTCGAGTCTTATTTTGCAAAAGTGGTGCAATTTATAAAATATAGGTAAAAAATCAAAATTATCTTATGCAGCTGAAATTTTGTATGTAGGCTAGAAACTGCATTTAAAAAAACTTTTTCTAATAACTTTTTTTTGATATTTTCAGGAATAACCCCACTTTTGAATTATTTTTTGGAAAAAATTAAAATTTTACAGATAATGCGAATCACGTGACTACTATTTTTTTGCTTAATTTTCATCTCGATCGAAGCAGAACTTGATGCCAAAGTCAAATTTTGTTTAAAGCTATTAATAAAAAAAAAATCCCATATGATGCGGACTTTACTGGTGACACTGTATCTATTGCTTAATGCTGGACTAACGTCTTGACTTATATTGACAAAATCTACCGGGCTCGAACCAGCACTGCGATATACGAACCCATAATCTAAAGTTCGCAAGATTACGTTTTAGATTAATTTCTTATTAAATTAAAGAAATCTAATAATTTAATCAAAACAGAATAATAATATTATTGCAAAAAAATCCTTCCAACAAAAAAAAATAAAAGCAAAAACCTAATATCCATCGTCCAATCCCCTACCTTTCTGGTGCGCAATTTCCCCAACGTTCTTATTAACAAAGTCCTCTTCGGCTACCACTTCCGGACTGGGGGGAGGTGTAGCCCCGAAACTGTCGATTTGGACGACCGGAGCCGATTGGAGAGAGTTGAGTTGTTGGGTGATCTCGTGGAGGATCTCTTCCTTGTTGCCGTTGGTCTGGTGGGTGTTGTCCAAGAGATCGGGGAGTGGTTCCGGTTCCCTTTGGTTGGACAGGTTGTCGAGGTTCGTGTCGGTTGTATCGAAACCGGTCGAGTGGTTTTCGTTTTGGATATCGTCTGTAACGGTTGGTTTTTAGTAATAATTTAACAAAATTAAGACAATCGTATTATCGTTAGAAAGGTTTATATAATTACCACTTTTTTCGCTTCTTTCCAGTTTTTCTTCACTGCCAAGGTAAGACCTGTCAATATGAGTGTCTCTCCTTAAAGAGGTATCTCTGGAGGGTCCCAATTCGTCCTTAAGATAGTCGAAGCCTGATTGGTCCAAATGAAGCTTAGCGAGCGCCCTCTCCATGTCGTCCGTCACCAATTCGACATTACAGATACACTTATCCACAATGTCTTGCCTGCCAATTTTGTTAAGCGCCCTCTCCAGCTGGTTCCCGGTGGCTTTGTTCGCCTTCTGCCTCAACCATAACCTGAAAAGGATCATGGCTTGTTGCGGATGATTCTCGGGGTATTCTTCTTTGATCAGTTCTATATCAGAGGGTGGAATGTCCAATTCTAGGGCGAGTTTTTCCCAATCTTCGTCTAGGAGGTTACAAATATCCGATAATCGGAAATCCGCTCTGTGAATCGAGTTTGGTTTACCTAGAAAAGAAAATAATAAGGTTAGGTTCTTGCATATTTACATATAGAGGTATGAAAATGCGTTGTCCACCCATATACTAGTCATAAGTAAGCAGATTTAAAATATTAAGCATCGCAAAATCGCAAATATTTCCCTCGCTCCATCGTATTGCAGTAAAATTTAAAATTCAGTCGAAGCGGGAGGAGAGACACCAGGAGGATGATCGGCGCAATGCGAATTTATCACTGACCGTGTGATGAATAACTTACTTATTCCGCCATGATGAAGATAACTGTGATCTTTATTGATCGACAGTAAATCACTTTGTGAATCTCTGTCGGGGATGATGTCTTTGGGCAAAATAAGGTTGAGGGTACACAATGGGTTGCTCTGGGTGAATCCGGTGCGTGCTGCTTTGGGTTCTGTCATGAAAATGATCCTTCCTATTGCGTCCTCGTCCTTAAAAAATGTTAATTATTAAATATATTCAAAAATATTTTATATTAGCAGACTATTACGGCACCACCTCCTACCTAACTAACTAACTATACATAAAAAAAATATTATTTCATCGACTATACTTACATGGTCCCTAAGTCTCATATTGAAAGCGCATCTATTCTCCTTAAAAGCTTTAAATCCTAACTTTGGTTGGTCATTGGACTGAAGTACTGGTACCAAGTTGCCTGCGAATTCCATATAGACGTCTTTTCCTTCCATAACCTTAAAAATAATTATTATATTTGTCTTAAAAACACAAAAGAATTGGTAGAGTCTCTCTAGTCAAATATGAGCCCTAGTAGATTTTTAACATTGAAAAAAAAAGTGTAGTTTACATTGAAAAAAATACCTCTATATCTCTGCTTTTGGATACTTCAGTAAAATGTTCTTGATGCTCTAATGTTTTGTCCTCCTTATCATCTGTCATACAGAACACTCTTACTCTTGCTTCGAGTTGACTAACTCGTTTGGCAAAAACTACGAATTTTGCCATGAAAGGAACATGGGCAGCCTACGAGAAAAATTAAATTGAATTCAACATACTATTGACGACATCGTTGACAACACTTCTTTGCCTTTTAAATCTACATTAATAATAAAAGTAACATATCCCGTAAGTGATATGATATAATAAATATGTTTATGTTGTCTTCTATAAACTTATTCTTCAATTTCCTGAAGCTGAGCTTGTTAGGGGCAAATCTTATTTTTCGTTTTAGTATGTAAAATCATAAATCATAAATATGCATTAAAAATCAAGTTTTAAAGTAAAAATGTTAATTTATAGTATAAACGCAAAAGAATTATATTATATACCTATAATAAAATTATTAGTTTATAATTTTTAAGTAAAAAATATTACTTATATAAATTATTCAGAACAATATTAAATTAATTAAAGCATTTCTAAAAATATTTTCAAATTGTCTGTTTTTAAAATCCATATTTTTATTTTGACTTTAAATTTTTTAAATTTTAATAATAATTTAGTAAATAATCGTTTAAATAAAAACATAAATATTTGAATTTTTTTTCTCCTATGGATTTATTTATTTTATGTTTTATGGTTATTTCATTTTTATGAGTGTATTATGATTATGGTTTTTAAATTGTATAAGGTTTTTATTTTTAAATATATATATTATGATGTTATAAATTTAAAGTTGTCTTATGTTCAACTTTTTTGTTTCTGAATATAATTCTTTTGAAGGATAAAGATAATCTTTATTAAAACCTTTTTTGTAAAAATTCTAATTTTTTAACTAAAGTTCTATTTATTCCTCCCTAACCTAAAATTCCGTAATTTAAATGAGTTTTAACTAACGTTTTAATATATTTCCATATGATGTCTTACATTTAAAATGTTTTTAATGTTTTTAAAAATCGGCAGTAAACTTCTTAATTTTTTAATTAAGTATCCTAAGTGAAAATTTCAATTTAATTTACTGTCAAAAATAATTCCTAAATATTTTATTTTATTAACTTTAAAAATTTGAATGTCTTCATTTATTTGAATATTATTCATATTTCGTAGTAGGTTATTTAGGTTTAAAGTAAAAGGAATATAATTTGTTTTATTAAAATTAATGGTTAACAAATTGTTATCAAACCAATTTTTTATAATTTTAAAATCTTTTTGAATTTTATTAAGTATTTAAGTTGTCCCAATTTGTATCGGTATAAAAAATTGTAGTATCATCTGCAAAACTATGAATTTGTCCATCGCAATTTATACTAAATAAGTCATTAATATAAATATTAAAAAATAATGGTCCTAAAATTGTTCCTTGAGGAACACCATACTTAAATACTTTTGGATAGCTTTTTTCTTTATCTGTTTGAACATAAGTTGGCCTATTTTTCAGATAATTTTTAATTAATTCTAATTGCTTTCCTCTGAATCCAATATTTTCAAACTTTTTTAACAGTAAATAATGGCTAACTGTATCAAAGGCTTTTGCTATCAATGCCATAGTTTGTCGTTTTGTAATAATTACTTATAACATATTTCTGGGTCCACAAAATTATCGACACACACTTTTAATAACAAAATTCCTAGTATAAGCACCTTTCAGAAAAACATTTCTTCTTTATCTGAAGGAACCTTACGCCATTCAACAACTTCAGGTTAATGCGTGTTAGGTACTGGTACTATTCTATTTTATTTTGTTGTGATTCTATTTATTATGTTGTTATTATGTTTTATTGTGATATTCGCAATTGTGATAAGAGAAAGTGTAGGAATAAGATTATTATTGTTTAGCTCTGCTAGTTTATATTTTGTGTTTGATAATAAAATCAATAAAATAGATAAATAAATCAAATTTTACCTGTGTGTACAACTCGGTGCCCATTTTGGCAGCATCGGCAACATTCCTACAGTCCATAAGCCAGAATCTGGCGGACACGGTGGTCGTGAATGAGACGCAATCTTTCACAAAGTTCACAGGAGTAGAACCGGTAACGTCCTCCCATATGGCTTTACTTTGTCCGCCTACAGATGAAGAAATATAAGTTTTTTGTCGAAGAGTGATTCGCGCTAGATGTAAGTAGATCTAGATGCAGTTGATACAAGATAAAAATAAAAGGTAGAGGAATATTACCACGTTGGAGATTCACTAATAATTCGCCGTAACCAAGCCAAATTTCAGCTCTCTATGTCTCCCCGAAATAAAGGGTATCCTCCAACTTGCGTACGTCCAATTTGCGTACAACGATTATTTCCTCCAACTTGCGTACATGGGTAGGTAGGTCCCGCGAACCAGGTTAAACTGCAAGAGTACATTATTCCAACTTGCGTACATACACAGTGTTTTAAACGGACCGTAATAATACGCCCTCTCCAATCTGTTCTAAAAGGTGTATTGGCAACCGGTTTGTTCGTTGTTATCAGAGCATTTTTTTATGTCTTCACATACACAGAGTTTTAAACGGACCGTAATAATACGCCCTCTCCAATCGGTTCTAAAAGGTGTATTGGCAACCGGTTTGTTCGTTGTTATCAGAGCATTTTTTTATGTCCTTAGTTTGTTTATAAGCCTCTAATATTTGTGTATGTACGCAAGTTGGAATAATGTACTCTTGCAGTTTTACCTGGTTCGCGGGACCTACCTACCCGTGTACGCAAGTTGGGAGAAATAATCCTTGTACGCAAGTTGCACGTACGCAAGTTGCATATATTCGAAATAAAGTGCTGTGATAGACAGACAAGCAGGTAAGTGATCCTTTGTTACCAATTTTGGTAAGCCTTATTGTGAATATTTTCTTGCATCAACTACACTGATTCTGTGTAATATGTATCATATAAATAGTGTTAAATGAACAAAAATGTATCTATCTTTTAAAAAAGAAAAAGTTAATGTAAAGAAGCGTCTCCTTCCATTTCGTCATATCCATTTTGAGACGCGTTACGCCATACTCGCTCAAGTTAGAATGTGACGGAAGAAAGGCAGGTGGTGTACTACTATTATAAGTCAAATGCAACCGGGGCGGCGACAGTTGTGTCGATATTGGACATGTAAAGAAGCTGCAGGTATTTAAAAAATTTACTCATGAATATAAAGTAATGTGAAAATAAAAGCAGAAAGTGTAAGTATGAAAGTAGAAAGAATATTATGACTATACAACCGTAATGTTGTATAGCACAAGAAAGCAATTTCGATTGCGACATCTATACACTTTGAGTGTGACAAAAAACTATATCCCATTGATGCCACAGTCAACGTTTATTGTGTAAAAACTTTTTCACCCAACATACACTCTCGTGCAAAAAAAAACGGGCATCACAAAATATGGCTTTATAACTTTTTTATTTTTACTCCGATTTAAGTGATTTTTTAGAGAACTCTAGATACATTTATTAGTTTTACCATGCTTATACAAATTTTAAAACAAATTGTTTTTTTCACATACTATAAACGAAAAGAAGTTTTTTTGCCTAGTGTCAAAACACTTTGTGGAATAATTAGGAAGCCAAATTACTGCAAAATATCAGTTTCCATTAAGTCGCAAATATTATTTGCATTTGGTTTTTGGCTCATGTCAATACGTGCATTTGTTCTCACCCAAATGCAAAATGATCTTGATGATGTTAATAATAATTAAGGAAGCGCAAAACTAAAGCTATTGATGACCGATTTTTTGTACTTAAAACTTTTCGGAATCGTCGTTTGACGTCAGTACAGGCGAAAAACCAACTTCGAGAGGTTCGAATTAAAAATGTCAGTTCTTGGATAGTTTATCGAAGATTACACGAAGGCAATTTAAACTCGCGCAGAGATCAGCAACTGGACCTAAATTACTACCGCGTCATAAGAGTCAAGATGGAAGAATATTACCCAGGTTGATATTCGCGGGCTAATTGATGGCATGAACCGACGTGTACAAGCAATAGTAAGGGATAGAGAAGGCAATAGAAATTATTGAGATGTGTTTAAGTGAAAAAGTTGTTGTTGGTACCTGTTAGTTTGTTTTGCGAAAATGTTATTTTTTAAATCTTAGGTATACGCACTTTTTTCCGTAAATTTATTCGTTTATTAAATCTTGATTATTACAATAACATTTGTTTTCTTGCATTTTAATAGTCTATTTTTCTTTGAATGCAATGGCAGTGAGAAAATTATGGAAAAATTTAAATTATTGACATCATCAAGATCATTTTGCATTTTGGTGAGAACAAATGCGGTTTAATGAAAACTGGTATTTTGAAGTAATTTTGCTTCTTAATTATTCCACAGGGTGTTTTGACACTAGGCAGAAAAACAACTTTTTGATTATCCTTGTATAATATGTCAAAAAACCAATTTCTTTTAAAAGTTGTATACGCATATTAAAACTAATAAATGTATCTATAGCTCTCTAAAAAATCATTTGAATCGGAGTAAAAATAAAAAATTGTGTGTGCTTCAGACCACACGACAGAAGTGAAAACTTCAACAAGGTTAATTCAGTGCCCACAAAAAAGTGCTAAACGCGCCTAAAGAAGTTTTCACTTTACCTTACTTCACCCTACGTAAATATATAATTTAAAAAATGCCAGAACATACCTGAGACGCAACAAGTGTCGCACACTGTTTCCACGTCGACTCATGCGGCAGCGGAGTCGAATTCGAGCGTAACACAGCCGAGCCTGACGCGTGACGGTGACGGCTCAGTTTAATTCAGTGCCCACAAAAAGTGCTAAACGCGCCTAAAGAAGTTTTCACTTCAAAAAGTTATAATCCAAATTTTATGATGCCCGCTTTTTTTGCACGGGACTCGGGAGTGTATATTTTTTATAGTTAAATTTTTTAGTTTGGTTATTCAAATTATCAACAACGGGATCAAAAATCTTGGTAAACTTTGTTCCCCAAAATTACAATTCGTTTAAACCGAAATAAGCGTCCCCAATTATTGAAAACTGAAAATGTGTACCTTGGTTTTTAAAAAAAATTAATTCCGAAAACAAATTAATTATCTGTTAAAAACATGCGTACGCATTTGTGCAAATAATAGGGTTAAGAATAGGGCTGGGCAAAAATTCGATTTATCGATATATCGACTATATCGATTGGAATTTCAATATCGTCCTTATAACACATTTAAGGACCAATATTTAATTCAATCTTTTTCTTCATGTTTTCAAATTAGAGTCTCCCCTTAAAATGAAGGTACGGAGTTTTACAGGGCACATAAGAAAATATTGATATACAGTGTCACCAGTAAAGTCCGCATCATATGGAATTTTTTTATTAATAGCTTTATTCAAAATTTGACTTTGGCATCAAGTTCTGCTTCGATCGAGATGAAAATTAAGCAAAAAAAATAGTGTCACGTGATTCGCATTATCTGTCAAATTTTAATTTTTTCCAAAAAAATAATTCCAAAGTTGGGTTATTTTTGAAAGTATCGAAAAAAGTTTTTTAAATGCAGTTTCTAGCCCACATGCAAATTTCAGCTGCATAAGATAATTTTGATTTTTACCTATATTTTGTAAATTGTACCACTTTTGCAAAATAAGACTCAACGCAACGTACATAAAACTTCTTAGTTTTGACAATGCTTTATTTCAGATACATTTTCTTTAAAATAGCGCCATATTAAATGTGGGTTTTTCTACTAAATCAAAATTGGGCTATTACAAATTTGGTCGCATGTGATGCAAAGTTTATTTGTTTTTGACCCTGTATAATGTAATTTTATAAAATAAGTATTTTTGAATACGTAGTTTGTGTCCTAAAGTAATACACCTTAATATTAAGACAAAAAAGAAAACAGTGTCTTCAGTAAAGGGTTTTTTAAGTGGAAAATAAATTTTAGTTTAACAACGTAAAGTTTCTATTTTTAACGATTTAATTTAAAACCCCTATATTATAATTTATTATTAAGCTATGCCATAATAACGTTTTTGTAGAAAAACACACATTTAATATGGCGCTACTTTAAAGAAAATGTATCTAAAATAAAGCATTGTCAAAACTAAGAAGTTTAATGTAGGTTGCGTTGAGTCTTATTGTGCAAAAGTGGCACAATTTACAAAATATAGGTAAAAAATCAAAATTATCTTATGCAGCTGAAACTTTGCATGTGGGCTAGAAACTGCATTTAAAAAAACTTTTTCTAATAACTTTTTTCGATTTTTTCAGAAATAACCCTACATTTGAATTATTTTATGGAAAAAATAAAAATTTGACAGATAATGCGAATCACGAGACTACTATTTTTTTTTGCTTAATTTTCAACTCAATCCAAGCAAAACTTGATGCCAAAGTCAAATATTGAATAAAGCTATTAATAAAAAAAATCCCATATGATGCGGACTTTACTGGTGACACTGTATTTATAATATAATATTTTTATGTTTTATCGATAATATATATTATCGATATATCGAATAACGATATTTAAAAAATAAAATATCGATATATCGACTATATCGATATTTTTTTCAATATCGATATTCGATATTGGAATTTCAATATCGCCCAGCCCTAGTTAAGAAGGTCAAGCGTATGGGATGTAGAACATTTTTTAAAATTATTTACATACAGGATTCCCCATAAAAAGTGCATTAAGTATGTATTTGTATACATGTTCAAGTATATAACATGTACATTGTACATGAACATTTTTTTCTTATAAGCTAACTAAAGATCAACGATCAAAAATACTAAACAATACAAAGCATTCAAAACGAATAAGCAGCTAGACGAACTAAATTTTACCTGATTTAGTTCCTAGTTTGAAGCATGAATAGTAAAACAACAGTTTTGGCAACAATATATAGGACACACTTGTTACAACTAACAATAACATGCAAAAATAAGTATTGGAGTATATACGAAGAAGAAATATCTCATAAATTCATTAGCTTTATATTGGCCAAAAGAATTTAGACATAACATTGTGTATATTGAGGAATTTCGCTGCACTAGAAAGTAAATGTGATACTTGTGGGTATAGTAGGCCAATAATCAAGTGAAATTAAAGATGTATCTTCGAAAAAATTATTATATCCCAGGCCCAGCTGTATTCTTAAAGATATATTTATATTGGTGTAATAAGTGTTATGAGAAAAGGTTCCCATCGATAATGATATCTAACCAAAGACCTTATAAACTCTAGACCCAATGTTTCAATCATAAAACCGTTATTTTTTTGGTTTATTTAAAATTTAATAATATAATAAATATGCTTATGTTGTCTTCTATAAACTTATTCCTCAATCCCCTGAAGCTGAGCTTGTCTTTTGTTCAACTTTTTTGTTTCTGAATATAATTCTTTTGAAGGATAAAGATAATCTTTATTAAATATAATTTTTAGAAATCTTTTTTGTAATATTTCTAATTTTTTAACTAAAATTCTATTTATTCCTCCCTAACCTAAAGTTCCGTAATTTAAATGAGTTTTAACTAACGCGTAATATAATATTTCCATATGTTTTACATTTTAGTAACCTTCTTAATTTTTTAATTAAGTATTCTAAGTGAAAATTCCAATTTAATTTACTGCCAAAAATAATTCCTAAATATTTTATTTTAGTAACTTTAAAAATTTGAATACTATCCATATTTCGATATTTCGTGGGAAGTTATTTAGGTTTAAAGTAAAAGGAATATAATTTGTTTTATTAAAATTAATTGTTAACAAATTGTTATCAAACCATTTTTTTATAATTTTAAAATCTTTTTTAATTTTATTATTTAAGTTGTCCCAACTTGTATAGGTATAAAAAATTGTCGTATCATCTGCAAAACTATGAATTTGTCCATCGTAATTTATACTAAATAAGTCGTTAATATAAATATTAAAAAATAATGGTCCTAAAATTGTTCTTTGAGGAACACCATACTTAAATACTTTTGGATAGCTTTTTTGTTTATCTATTTGAACATAAGTTGATCTATTTTTCAGATAATTTTTAATTAATTCTAATTGCTTCAAACTTTTTTAAAAGTAAATTATGGCTAACTGTATCAAAGGCTTTTGCTAAATCTAGAAAAATACTAATACAAGGTTTTTTATTATCTAGTGCATTATATATTTGTTTGATACGTTATTGAAAATTGGTAATGGGTGAAAGAGAGAACCCCTCGGGTCCTCCCTGCATGTCAACACTCTTCAACGCTTGACGTCAAACATAAATATTAAAACATAACCATACTTACCGATAAACGATGGCTATGGCGCAATGAAACGAAAGAAAAGATAAGAGAGCGGGTAAAAATGTAAACAATTGGGTCTCTACTTTGAAAGGTCGTTGTATCTAACAAATCCTAGCCTGAGTTCGCTTTGAAAGTTATTCAAGTTAGCGTGTACAAAAATCCAGCTGGGATTAAATATTTCCGAATCCAGAAACTAATGTAATTGAGGTAGGAGAATTTTTGCAGCCTTTCTTTCAACAATTTATTTCTGTTATAAAACAATCCCAAATATATTAGGGTAAAATTTGAAATAGTATTGTGTGTAAGTTGCAAGACTCCAAAAAATGAGATTTGTATTAACCAGCACTATGATACATAGAAAGAAATGCATAAAGTATGCGTGAAGGAAAATGAGTGGAAATTCGTGACAATAAGCTAAACTTTACTAACAAGGATTAAACACCATCATAATCATATCCAGGAATTTGTGTGGGGGGATAAAATGAATGAAATGTGGGCCGTTTCCTGTAGATTTCTGACATAAACTATAAACATTTCAAACCAACTGAAAAATTGGCTTTAAAATACTGTATGAAATGGTTCATTCATGCCTTGATGCAACCATACTTTTTACTTAAATTTGCTTCGAAATCATCTCTTATATAAGAGATATGGTAAGCTTGGGTCTATATATTAGCAAACATACAAAACACTGTTAACTTACGTTACTTGCAAACACTTAAAATGTGGTATATGCATATCACCATCCCAATCTTGACCATCCGTTTGTCAAAAACCCACAGAAATTTCCCACAATCCTAACCTATCAGTGACAAAACACCTCTAAAATTCAACAAACCCGAAAAAATACTTAGAAACCCACCAGTAATGGAACAGAGTAGCCTCAAAGTGGTGCTCGAAGCTCCTTGGTACTGATTGATCATGCCCTGGGAGTGAGCCTTTGGCGCGGGCATGCTCAGCATGATGGCTTTGTGGAACTTTCTTCTACGAGGCTCTACAGTTACGATAGGAGACACCGCCACCCCATGGCCGAGCAGCTTGGACACCAGTTCCGGTTCTATTGACTGTGCCTGTAAACACAAAAAATAATAAAGGAAATACCGTTTTTAAGTTAGTAAAAGCTTACCTGTAATCCAACTCTGATTTTTTTCGTCAAAGCATTAGGTGGGAAAACAGCTTGCACCATCGGCACTGCCGTGCTGGATACAGTTCCGCCGTCCGGACCGATAGCGTGAATCTCTTGCTTTATCCGTGATACTACGGCGAAATAGTGTGGAAAGTCGTTAGTCAGAATTCGAGTGATGCGGTTTGTGTGAAGATCTTCCAGCTGGTTCAGTTCTACAAAAGGAAAGAAGTATTTGGCTTTATTTTAATGGTAATTTCATGACCTTCTGGATTTTAAAGAAGCGCTAGGACAGTTCTCATATTAACTTGACCTTTCGATCTGTACCCTATTTACGACCTACTGCATTCGACTTTAATTTCGAAAAGCCTTACCTTCCCCGTCAAAACTATGATTCAAGACATCCTGTATAGCTTCCTCGTTGGATTCCAAAGTGTGTTCTTTCCAAGTCTCTCCATTTTCCGACCTTAACACGATAATCTCACGATGTTTTCCTCGAAGGGAGGCAAAGTGCGGGACTTCCAGGATAACCGGACTAAAATATTCTCAAATTAATAAAAATATCGATTTTTATGCATAGACGTATACTTTTAGATCCGTACACCTTATTTTGTGCGCAAATAAAAGTTAAGTTTTATGGGCAGAGACCTAGGCGCCCAACAGGAATGGGCATGCGCACAACCTTCTTGTTATAAGGTTTTCCTTCTTTACCGACATCATATAAATACACTCCAGAGCCGACTCGGCGCCCTTTTTGTTGTTACGTTTTCTCTGTGGAGTTCTTGTATTCTTATTAGGTACTTTCCTTTCGCCTCTTTTAAACAGCATACCAAAGTAAAAATCTTTGCTTAGCTAAGTTGTTAAAGGAACAAACGAAGCATATTAATATAAATAAAAATTAGGAACAGAGAATGCAATCGTTAATGTTACTCATTTTATATCAAAATGTTTAGATGAAGGGAAAAATTGGAATATTCTTAGATTTGCAAAAAGCATTTGATACAGTATCACACAATAAACTGTTATCTAAACTAGAATCTTATGGAGTTAGAGGTATCGCATATAATTTATTTAAAAATTACTTATCAGATAGAGAACAGAAAGTAAAAATAGAGAATTTCAGTAGTAAAACAAATACTTTAATTTGTGGTGTTCCTCAGGGTACTGTTTTGGGACCAATTTTATTCTTACTTTATATTAATGATATATTAAAATCAGAGTTAAGTGGAAAAATATTTTCATATGCAGATGATACTGTATTAATAATACCAGCTAATACTTGAAATGAATGCGTTTTAAATTCAGAAGTAGACATTTCAATAATAAAAATTCAAATAATAATTTAAGTTATGACCTATTTAAATTAACTAAAAGAAAATTTATGACTTTTTTTTGTTATAATAATACTTAGCGGAATAGTTTAAAAGAAATTAAAATTCATGATTTAAATTGTTTAGAAATATCAGATATAGTTAGAATTAATTATGCTAACTGTTCTTGCCAAAATAAAATTAAAAAAGTTGAATTTATAAAATATTAAGGAATATTGATTGATCAAAATTTAAAATTAAACACTCTTACAAAAATTAAGAAACACTATGTAAATTTAGACTTTTTCAATCAATTCTTTCCTATGGTATGGGGAAGTGCATACGACTCGAATTTGAAACCGCTTATAACAATACAAAAATATGTTTTAAAAATAATATTTAATAAACATATTTTGTTTCCTTCAAAAATATTATTTGTTTATAATAATATTCTGATTTTAAAACCACTTTATTACAAAATTTCCATTTTATATAAGTAAGTATATATAAAAATAAAAATTTATTACATAACATTACTCATCTTAACATAGTATAAAACAAAGTCGCTGTCCCCGTCTGTCCGTCCCTATTCTTTTATGCTTAAATCTTTAAAACTACGCAACGGATTTTGAAGCGGTTTTTTTTTAATAGATAGAGTGATTCAAGAGGAAGGTTTTTATGTATAATTAGCGACCCGCCCCGGCTTCGCACGGGTGCAATTTCAGAAAGTGGCATGCCGGGTACTAATATATCGGGTTTGTATTTATACCAGCGGGTTGCAAAGCATGCCGGGTACACGCTAGTATTATTATATACCAAACAAGACTAACGCTTTATTTGTTGACATAAAAATCTTTAATATTATATTACCTACTAATTTAAAAACTATGAGTTTTCTGACATTTAAAAGAAAATTAAAATCATGGATTATGCAAATTTATACTCGTATAAGGGTAAGCCAACCTATATATAGGTAATATAATAAAAATACTAAATATTACAATTTTTCTATTATATTATAATTTCTCCCTTATTTATAATTTTTCCTTTTTTTTTGGGTGAAATATTTTTGAATTACTTACTTATATTTTTAAATATATTTATGACTTGATTAAAATTGATAATCTAAATGGGTGTATATTTTTTCATTACAAAATCGGACAGATTTGTTAATCGGTTTTGTAATGATGCTTTCATTGGATTTATTTTTATTAAAAAAAAAACAATGGTATTGATTTTTAATATTATGATAAAGAAACCTGCAAGTAAATAAATAAATAAATAAAATAAAAAAATCGTTTAGAAATAATAATATAATAAAGATAGAGACGCTAGTTCAATGAGAATTTTGCAGTGCGCATGCTCATGTATGGTAGGCTTTGTTTATATACGCAAGTTCATTAAAGGTATATGTCTACTTACGTTTCTATGGGGGGAGAAAAAAATTGAAGCTTCAAGACACGCTTAATAAATGACTTACCCCAAAAACTTGGCACCAACAGGCGCCAACTCCAACAATCTACTAGCCAATGCTTCCCCTTCCATTAATGGGGGCGGATGGGGGGCTCTGTGGGGTCTCACGTAGCGACAAGTCACTCTGGTGGGCGAGTGAGCGCACCGCGGAGGCACAATGACTCTGACTCCGGAATGCCTGCAGCCTCTCATAGCGCCACCTCGCGCATCGACGAGGAACGACACTAAGAAGCTAAGGGACAAAAAGTAGGGTTAGAAGTGTTTTCTGTGGTAGCGAGGTATTAGTAGGTGAAAATGTACGTCTTAATGAAATTTTTTTAAAAACACGGTCCAAAATCACGGAATTAAAAGGACATATTATAAATTTGCACTATTTTGGTTTAAGATGGGAGGATCAACATGCTTGCCAACCTATAACTTATTTCGCGTAGATTTATTTATGTTTCCTAGCTTTTACACAAAATCAATATCGACTGCATATTCTATACCTAGGTAATAATTGACATATTAAATAAATATCAAGGAATTTCATTAATTATTTTAGAAAAATTGTATAACGAAAAGTATCGGGTAAGATTTTTATTAAGTCCTTGTTGTTTCATTATACAGTTCTCCCAAAATTAGCAATGAAATAAATTGATATTTTTGTAATGTGTCAGATATTACCTAAATAATGTGCCGATGATATTGATTTCATTAATTTTTAGTTAATACAACAATAAACTATAAAAAACAACGCGAAATAGGTTGGCAGACGTTGAGAATTCCACCTTAATATAGAGTTTTAAAAAACATGTTCTTACAAATTGTCATTAAGACCTACACTGTAACAAATATCGTGTATTAAAAGCTCAGTGTGTTGATAATAAAAATGAAAAGTGAAACATTTAAAGTTGTCAAGATATAAAATTAGGTTAAAATATGGCATTAAGAAAAATAGAATGGGTTCTATTCGGGTTAAGAAAATAATAAAATTCGCTACGCCAAAAAGAAAATAGTCGCGCAACAGTAGAAATTAGGGCTGGGCAAAAATTCGATATATCGATATTTTTATCGATATATCGATAAACGATATTTAAAAAATAAAATATCGATTTTTTTTTATTAATGGCTTTATTCAAAATTTGACTTTGGCGTCAAGTTCTGCTTCGATCGAGATGAAAATTAAGCAAAAAAAAATAGTAGTCACGTGATTCGCATTATCTGTCAATTTTAATTTTTTTCAAAAAATAATTCAAAAGTGGGGTATATTTTTGAAAATATCGATAAAAGTTATTGACAATTGACTATTTGGCGATATGTTTCCCCTACACGTTCCGCAGTAATGTGAGGCAAAAAAGGGCAATAGTAAATATAAAGAAAATAAGTAAAAATATTCTTTTATTGTAAATTTATTTTAGTACTAATAATAGATGCACCCTCGGGTGACGATTAGCGATATGTACCCAGTCTAGTTTTAAATACACGTTGACTCTTTATGTGATGTCAAAAAGCTGGTAATTTTCCCGAAAGTTGCAAGTCATCTTTAAAATAAAAAACACCTTAACTGACAATTGGACAGTTTATGTGCTTATGGCGACTACTAATCCACGAATTTTATTATATTCTCGCCTTGGAATATCGCCCATTGCCCGTCAAATGACATAAAATATCAAGGCAGTTACGAAAATTATAAAAAAATTACATGATAGATTACTATGACAAAAATTAAATCGCAGGTAGGGTGGTCTACATACACTACATCATATTAACACAAAGTTATGGGTTAGGTACTGTACATGTATAGGTATACGAAGCCACTTACTTCTTCCAACTGGGGACGCTGTAGACAAAAGTACACAAACGATAGGTTATTAAGTCTGTACATTGTATATACAGTAAAGAAATTAAAGATATATGGGTGTTTATACTGAAATGTACAATATCAGCAAGGTTAAACGAAATTTCTAAAAATTCATTTAAAAAAAGTGAGAAAAATTGTCGTGTATGTTTTGAGGTTGAGAATGAATTTCCAGTAGTTATTCGAGCTTAATTTTTTTTTTTAGGTTTTTTGAAAGTTTTTAGGGACACGCTAATGATTAAAATCCACTCTAATGATAAATTTACTCATTTGTTTAAAAAAAAACTACAAATGAACTAAAACTAAAAATCAAATGTAACAAAACTTAAAAATGTATTAGGTACATACTAAAAATAGAAAAATGTACAGTATTCGGAAATTTATTTTTAAGAACAAAATCCATAATTTAATTAAAAATTATCATTAGCGTGATTCCAATCATTAGAGTGGAATAAAAAACCATGCTAATGATGCAAAGGAAAATCCACGCTAATGATAGATCAGGTGGATTTTTGATTTTACAAAAATTGCTTGTAATATTTTAAACAATATTAGGTATGCAAAAAGTACTTACTATTGTTGATAAAATAACGAATAATTTTATGCAAAATCATATAAAGGTATCCAAATTATATGTGCCACTCTACTGATGGTATTAAAAAATACGCACCAAAAATCTGACCAATACTCCCCGCTTGCAAGGACAGCTCGATACTGACAAACTGAACAAGTCTTGTCGCGGTTTATGAAGTCCCGTACTTCCCAAACATATTATAAGCCAGATTTGTTTTTTTTTAATCAACCACGCTAATGATGAGCAAGTTAAGGGACACAGTTTGGCTTAATTTTTTTTTAGGCCACTTTGAGTGGTAATTATTTTGCTTTACCATATTGTCCCTGGAAGTATTGTAGGAGAAATGAGATCATCCAATCAATTAAATTATGAACATTAACCCTCTTTTGTATTTATACTAGTATCAAATCCATTGTAGGGACATCCACTCTACTGATATTTTTGACTTTTAATCTTTATTTTCTTTTTGTTTAAGGATTGGAGAATACGTATAATTAGTGGTTCAAATAGGCCTAATAGACATGTATATGATTAAAAAAATTGAAATTTTATAATGAAAAACTAAAAAAGTTATTGTTCAGGGACATTGATTTTACACATTTCGGAATATACACCCATATGGGCAAGTACAGTGTTATTATCCAGTATCGCAAGTTTCTCAATACGTATATAAGTCTATGATGGGATAAAAAAAGGAAAATTCCTTTGCATTAGAGCCTTGAATTCCAAAATGTCGAAATTTTTGAATTTTTTTACTTATAGGTGTTTTATCTTTCTTTTACCCATAATCCATAATACGATCTTACGATTCTTGATTTTAACGTATATATTTTAACTTTAAACCCACTCTAAATATGTACTGATAATAAGAGTTTATTTAAGGCGGGAGTATCAAAATTCTTGCCAACCAATGACCTATTTCGCGCAAACATAATTAAAATAAAATCAACGTGGACTGTATATTCCATATAGGTACTTAATAATTGATGTATTAAATACATATCAGGGAATTTCATAAATTGTTTAAGGAGAGTTGTATAGCGAAAAATAAAATTAAAGGGATAATTCTAGACCGAAAATAAATGCTATCTCTTCCTATGACATTTTTTCGAACATTGATTACACAGGCCTGCATGAAATTTGTGATGACGTAATTTTTGTTTGTTGAGCTCAGTTTTTATATAGAAATAACTAATTAAAATACAATTGGTCTCTATCACCCACAGATTTTTTTTTGGAAAAAAAAAGGAAAAATATAAAAAAAACTTATAATAGGCGTTTTAATACATTTTAAAATGAATGTAGTACTTCAAATTCTAAATGATTGACGAATAATATGTTAGTTAATGAAATAATAAACTAAAAAAAAAACTCAAAATAGGTTATAGATTGGCAATAGATTGAATGACGCCGAGAGTTCCACCTTTATACATAAAAATGTCAAGGAATCCCGAATCAGATTTACACCACAAAAAATTAGTATCTACACGTGGTTACACCTAGGCCAGGCAAATTACTGTACACAAAATCTACTTACACCCAATATTTACATATCATACAAAGTCAGTGCATGGGCCCCAATATTCAATTATTTATTTACAACACAAAAACTAGCAAAACAACTTTTTATTCAACATAATATGAAGATCGTTCTTTGAAACCTCCTTACTGAAAAATCTTGAAGTAGAAAAAATTCTGGGATAAAAGTACTAACCAGTTGTTTATTGATATACATATATGATCCGGTGTGAATTTTTTTGGTGCAGATACCCAAAATAATCAAATTAGATCCTTCCCAAAAACTAGCCCGTTAAAACAATAAAGAAATAAGGGTCACCCCCACGCAGTGTTGATTAGTAGTGGTCAATTGGTAGTGCAGCATTCAGTGCGTTATCGATCAACGCCCTCTTACGGCGTCGATCTTCATTAAAAACGTCGGTGTGTGGAATACCTTTCTCTGCACAGGCCTGTCCCGGGGCTTTTGGGTTTGGGGCCCAAGTGAAACAGGGATCTTTCGAGCAGCACCCACTCACTGCCGTACCCGTATAAGCTTTGAACACATACACAAACGGACAGTTATAGGACGTATTTTTTTTTCGGCGACGTTAGCAAGAAAAGACGTCTTGCAAAAAGCTTGGAGGTAGAAAAATGATTATTATTAATATACAGTGTCACCAGTAAAGTCCGCATCATAGGCATCAAGTTCTGCTTCGATCAAGATCAAAATTAAGCAAAAAAATAGAAGTCAGGCATGCACGTATTTAGGGGGGGGGTCCGGACCCCCCCCCCCCGAAACGAATTTATAATCATATAAATGCCGCTAAAAATCCCGCTATTCCCTAAAATGGTTTGTTCACAGCAAGATTCGTCAACAAAAAAGGGCGTGGCACCCAAAAATTTTTCGCCTGCGGCGCAAAGAATCCTCGATGCCTGCGTCCCGCTTTTATTACTTTCAATCTGGACCCCCTCCCCCCGCCGAAACCAAATCCTGGATACGTGCCTGTAAGTCAGGTGATTCGCATTATCTGTCGAATTTAAATTTTTTCCAAAAAATAATTCAAAAGTAGGGTTATTTCTGAAAATATCGAAAAAAGGTATTAGAAAAAGTTTTTCTAAATGCAGTTTCTAGACCACGTGCAAAATTTCAGCCACATAAGATAATTTTTATTTTTTACCCATATTTTGTAAATTGCACCACTTTTGCAAAATAAGACTCAACGCAACCTACATAAAACTTCTTAGTTTTGACAATGCTTTATTTCAGATACATTTTCTTTAAAGTATAGCGCCATATTAAATGTGTGTTGTTCTCCAAAATCAAAATTGGGCTATCAAAATTTGGTTAGCTGGTCAGAAAAAGAACGATCTTTCGTCTCCCGAAAACCGGAGTGCTCTAAAGTCGCCACAGTGGATCTTTGCCCGTGCGTCATCAATCAACGATCAGGACTCAACGTGGTTAATAACTCTGCATCCTTATTTATTACAGTAACAAGTTTGAATAAAAGCATAAAAGAACGTCTCCAAGATTCCGCAATAATATAACGTGCTAGACAAGAATAAAACTATAAACGTCAATTAATTACTATTTTTATTTGTTTAGTTGACTACCGTTGTATTTTAGAACGTCATTGTCAACTTTATTTTGATCTGCCAATCTAATTCGTATTTTGTAAATTTTTGTGCCTTAAAACTGTTCCTTTTTCTAAAAATAGTTCTTTTTAGAGCTAATCTGTTTTGGCGGTAAGTATTTATGGATTTTTATAATACCTAATTTATTTATTTTAAATATCCTAACCGTAAAAGTTCTTTGAAAAGTTTACGGCAGTGGCTAAATTCCCTTAAATGAAAGGATGTCAAAAATTTGACTTTTGCGATTTTAATAGTCAATAAAACACTAAACTTTTCTAGATTTTAAGCTTTAAAAATATTATTAAATGTATTAACATTCGTTTGTCAATTTCTTTTAGATAATAGAGAATGCCGGGCAAAACTTAAAATAAATAATAATTTTTTGGGATATTAGGTATGTAGGTACGTCAAACGGTAGGCAGGCACGTCCATTTTATGAACTTAGACTTAGTTTTTTACTTTTTTCGTCTCGTAATTTTGATTTGATTCATACGATTTTGATGACGTGAAAGTGATGACGCACGGGAAAAGAACCACTGTGGCGACTTTAGCTATCACGGAAAAAAAGTGACGTTTGAACGATTCGAGAAAAAATACAGCAAAGTTCTATACTATCAATTGTAATTATTATTAACCTTATTTTGCATCTATTTTTTCGAAAACCTTCAACGACCGCAATGAAAAGGCAACTTCGACTGCTTGGGCTATGTCGAGAGTAAATTATTAGGAAAATTCCGGAATTTTAGCAGTGGCGTATCGTAAAAACGGCGGAAAGAGTTAGATAGAGTTTTTTTAAGTTTAAGACTTGTAATATTTTTTTTAAACGACCCGCAAAAATCGAAAAATAAATTATCGACATTGAAATTTTGGTAGCTGGTTAGAAAAAGAACGATCTTTCGTCTACCGAAAACCGGAGTGCTCTAGCTATCACGGAAAAAAAGTTACGTTTGAACGATTCGAGAAAAAATACAGCAAAGTTCTATACTATCAATTATCCCATACACTACTAAGTAATAAACCTTAATATTTAGTCATCAGTAAAGTGTTCATTAAGTGGAAAATAAATTTTAATTTAACTTAACGTAAAGTTTATCTATTTTCAACGATTTAATTAAAAACCCCTTTACTTTATTTTTTTACTTTCAGGCACAAGCTAACTTTTCAAAAATACTTATTTTATGAAGTTACCTTATACAGGGTTAAAAACAAATAAACTTTGCATCACACGCGACCAAATTTTAATAGCCCAATTTTCATTTTGTAGAAAAACACACATTTAATATGGCGCTACATTAAAGAAAATGTATCTGAAATAAAGCCTTGTCAAAACTGAGAAGTTTTATGTAGGTTGCGTTGAGTCTTATTTTGCAAATGCGGTGCAATTTACAAAATATAGGTAAAAAATCTAAATTATCTTATGCAGCTGAAATTTTGCATGTGGGCTAGAAACTGCATTTAAAAACTTTTTCAAATAACTTTTTTCGATATTTTCAGAAATACCCCCACTTATGAATTATTTTTTGGAAAAAATTAAAATTTGATAGATAATGCGAATCACGTGACTACTATTTTTTTGCTTAATTTTCATCTCGACCGAAGCAGAACTTGATGCCAAAGTCAAATTTTGAATGAAGCTATTAATAAAAAAAAACCCATATGATGCGGACTTTACTGGTGACACTGTATTTGGCCGATTTTTGATTTAAACGAAATAGTTTACGAAATATTAAACTTTTAATCATTAACCTCCAAGGTTCTTTCAACTGTCATTTGCTTAGGTCACCTACTAACTGTTATAGTTATTCTCTATTTTAACAATAACTAATGTTTAATCTATACTATCAAGACAGTTTTTCTAGTCATATCTAAAGCAAACTTCTGCCATAAGTCCCAACTTTGACAGAAATTATGACAAGACACTATATAGCTCTACTTCTAACTACTTGCTACGCAATAAGATTTATTGTAAGGAATAAGGCTCATAGAAGCCATACGAGCTTTTGAGGTAACTGATAGGATTATAAAACTTTTACCTCTAAAGGGCGGAATATATGCAAAATGCCTATACATATATGCATTGTTTGCCTAGTTTGTCAATTTTATACTGAAATGCATATTTTTCATAAAATATTATTTTAAAAGCGTATTTTTATGTTTTCGGCTTTATTAAAAAATTTAAAACGTTAAAGGTTTAATGTCCAGTTCGGTACTTATTTCAGGGATTTTCCAATCTGAAGATTATAATAATTATTTTTACATTTTGGTTATACACAAGGTATTTATTGGGGGTTTCCGGGGTTTGCAATATATTGTTAGGGGTTTTTTATTGTCACTTAATAACGCGTTATTATTACTTGCTTAACATATTATATCGATTTGTAATACATACTTCTGTTTTAGTTTATCGAAAGATTTCTTTTTCCGCTAAATGCAACAACATTCCCGTTAAAGTAAGAGGTCAAGTAAGGAACAAATTGCATGTAACTGTAAAAAAGAATGAAGAATTTAAATACTTAAATGCAGTAAAAAGCATTTATGAGGGTAAACCATCCAACGAAGTTGTATTTTGGCCTTATATTTTGCTAAAGTCCGTCCGGAGAGTGAATTCACATTTGCCATAAACCGATTATGGTCAAAATTAGTCTACAATAAAATAGACAGCGGTCCTCAAACAATTTTAACTACTTTTAGCTATATGGGCCGTAATTAAAATTTCCATTGCAATTATTTATTTATTTTGTAATTATTGAATTATGTAATATTTTTATAATAATAATAATAATAATTTTATTACATATAGTAGGTAGGTACATTTATTTTTTAAATTTATTTATTTCCAATCTTCCTGTCTGACAGAATGTAAATTGTATATATCAATACTTATAAACTAAAACTTAAATCTAGGCATCTATTATAGATGTGTCTATAACAGACACATATTTATTCAATCTATAATAACATTTAGAAATCAAAAATAGCTGGAGGTGGCTTTTAAACATTTTCAAACCTACGACATTTGGTGATTTATATATTATTTTGCGTCCTATAGGGGGTATTCAATCATCAATATATTCACTATCACTATAATCACTATTGTCACTGTCACTATTAAAAGTTATAATAATTGGCCTTATTTCATCAATGACCTGTTCAGAATCGAAAGTATCTTGAATCAATTTTTCCACGTGGTTAATACATTTTGACCAAGTCTCTGGTTTAATCTGTTTTAAAGCTTCATTCCATAAATATAAAGTGCCTTCTTCATTAGTCGTTTGACATGCATGCTTGTCATAGTAGTTTTTGCAAATTCCCCACACTAATTCAATAGCATTAAAATCACAATGGTAAGGAGGCAAATGTAATACCTTGTGACCGTATTTTCCCGCTAGGGAGTCCACCATGTATGACCTATCTTTACCAGCAGTGTGTATCTTAATTTCGGTTAACAAATCTGCTTTCAAAAATATGTAGTCGTTATAAATAAAATAAAAATAAATCCCCATCCCCAGTTCCAGTAACTTACCTGTACATTATGCATTTAATTACACCTAATAAATACTTATCGAGTATATTTATTAGAATTACCCAAAATGAATTGTTCCATTTTCTTTGAAGACAAATCGACAAATAAAATACAAAGAAATCCCCAGTCCCAGTCACTACCTGAACATTATGAATTTAATTGATTTAATAGATTTCTTATTGAGGGTTACTGAAATTTGCAGGTGCCAGGGGTTATTTAATTTATGCAACCTTAATCCGATATGTGAATTCATTCGCTGGACAGACTTTATCTAAGTTGCAGTATTGTCCGATTACATCAGTAGATGTTGAAAAAAGCTTTTCTTTGTATAAACATAGTGTTACTAATAGAAGGCAATCCTTTTTAGTTGAAACTTTTGAAAAATATTTAGTAATAAATGCCGTTTATACAATTTTAGGTTAAAAATTGTTTACTTATTTTTCTTTGCATTTAAAAAAAAAATAAACATATTTTTTAGAACGCAATGTGTTTCTTTACCTCATTTTACTATAATAAATTAAAAAATATTGGTAAAAATTTGGTAAAAAAAATCAAATAACTGCATATTTTAAATGCAAGCAAGGCATATTATATATGCGTATATTTCGGCCGAATTTAAGGGCATATAATCCGCCCTTTAAATAGCATTAACCCACATATACAGTGTGTCCACGGATAGAGTTTGGAAGAGAGAAAAACTTTTTTATTAGTAGATATAGAAGAAAAAGTCATTCTTTATAAAAAAAAAACGTATGCTTGTGCTGAAACTACAATTTCGAATACCTATCAGATTTGCGATTACTATACAGGGTTCGTCACAAACAACATTTTTAGTTTTTTACAAAGTTACAAATTGGTTAATAATTTGTTTTTTCTTCAAACGTCAATAAACCTGACATTTTTCTACTAATTTTTTTGACGATGAAGTCCTGCTTTTTGCCAGAAGGCGGTTGCTATTGGCAGCGGAAGAAAAAGTACTTTTTACTTCCGTTGCCAATAGCAGCGGAAGTAAAAGTCTGTATATATGAAACCCTGGAAACATCCCTTAGTCGCAGTTTTAAAACTAACCCACATTAACCAATAAAAGGGAAACATTAAACTACAAGTAAATATATTCAAATCTAAAAACAATATCCTAGCGTTACTTTTGCCACTAAAAGCATAATACCTAAAATTAGAGAGAAAAAAGAAACTGTCTTGATAATTTTATTTACCCGATAAACATTCGAAAATCACCAAATTGATTATTGTCTTTAAAGTTTCATAATTAAGTTACTTCAATAATATTAAACACAAAAAAGCATTATTAAGTCAAATCATTTCAAAAACGTAGTATTTGATCGTGATCGTGTGAGCCACAAAATTATTTAAATATTATTTCAAATAAGTAAGCACAAGTAAGTAAATATTATTCATTACATTAGAATGTGTGAAAATTAAATAGCTTACCCTGCGGTGATTGGTTGTTTATTTATGTCGACATTGTCAGGTTGCGAATAGTACTGTTTAGCTTGCTGAGGTTGGATTATTAGCTCGCTACTGACATGGGAAGGAGCTAAAAAATATGAGCTATTAAAAAAAAACAGAAGACATAAAACAACTAATTACTACAGATGGATCCGGTTTGTTTACATATGCATTTCACATTCAGTAGCGCACAGTCTAAGCTCTCGTGCTAGGAGACTAACAGAACTGGTCCTTCCTGATTATAAAGATGTGGATACAAATCACAAAGGATAGAGAGAAAAAAATCACATTTTTAGATCCATCTACGGCTATCGGTGATACCGAAGGAAACCACAGGCCTATGAAAAAGTAATTCCCCATAATAATAATAATAATAAATGTCTTTATTTAACAATTAATTAAGTTTAATTAAGTTAAGGAAACTATTTTATAAAAATGGTGGCGTTATCCAACATGCGCTGCCCCTTATTACAAATACCTACCCTAAGAAAAGAAATTTAAATAAGCATCATACGGCTAATATAATGTTAGCATATAGCAAAAAAGTATACCTAAACAGTATAATTACAGTTGTATTCATAAAAAAAGCGTACAAGAATTAGAATGAGAAGTAAGTTTTGTCATATTTGCGTAAAACCGGCTTGTCTAAATGATTGTTTATTGGAGGTTATCACACGTCATAGATTATCAAAAATGCAAAGCATTGGCGTCGGTGTAATTAATTTTGAAACTGCATGGTGGTAACGTTTGATAAACTTTTGACAGAAGAACATAGAAATGCCCCGTCAGTTGTCTGAAGTTGAAAAGGCTCAAATTGTATCAAGAATCGAAGAAGGATGATCAATCCGTGCTGTAGCGCAGTTGTATAATAGAAATAAAATAACTATATTGAAAATTAACAATGCTGGGAACAAGAAGAATCCCTAAACAGGAAAATTGGTTCAGGTCGTCCCAAACGTTCCAACACTGAACAGGATGCTGCTTGTTTGGGATATTTAAGAAAATAATCCATTTGCAACTGCAAGGGATGCTGTTATTGATACAGCATTTCCTGCCTCCCAACCGCCGCCAGCAGGAGAGTCGAGGAATCTGAACTAAAATGTCGCTCAGCTGCGAGAAAAATGTTTCTTACCGAAGAACATTCCGCAATACTCAATTTGAAACATGGTCATTTTTACTGATGAAAAGACGTTCCAGTCGACTTATAACGGACAAACTCGTGTGTACCGTCCAAACAATACCAGGTTCGAAGAGCGATATACTGCTGGGCAAATACTTATATCCCAATAATACTTTCATATTTCAACAAGATAATTGTCCAGTCCACACTGCCAATGCTGTAACCCACTGGTTTCAAACCCATAATGTGGAAGTGCTGCCTTGGGTCGCTTATAGTCCCGATATCGATCCAATTGAAAATATTTGGGGTATAATCGTAAAAAAAATATATACTTAATCGAAATTTTAGGCCACAAAATTCAGAAGATTTATGGAAAATAACACGTGCGTGCTGGGAAGAGCTTGATCCAAATATTGTATCAAATATAATTCAGTCAATTCCCAATAGACTGGCTCAAGTAATAGAAAAACAGGGATATATGACCAAATATTAGGTTTTATTTATTCTTGTTAAACGTTTCTATTGTAATTTTTATAAAACTGTTAAGATAAATATTATAAAATAAAGAAATGAATTTTCGTTATTCTATTGAACTAACGCCCAACGCCAATGCTTTGCATTTTTAATAACCTTATTAATATGCGATATAAGCCGGTTTTACACAAATATGACAAAACTTACCTCTCATTCTAATTCGTGTACGCTTTTTTTATGAATACAACTGTACAGGGTTATCCAACCAAGACTAGACAAGGCGTTTTTTGACTTTTCCTGTACTTTTATAAAAAAACTGAAACAGCCATCTTAAGTCATTTTCTCCCGCGAATTCGAATATCTTCAGCAAAAAACAATTGAACATCAAACAAAAGTACTAGGGGTCACTTTGATATTCTTTTAAATGGTACACCCTGTATATTTTTACATTTTTAAATTCCACATAAAATTATAATTATTTTTTATTAAATGCACTATTAGTCTATACTTCATAGTTTTCGAGATATTGACTCTCGAAAAGTGACATTTTTGAACTTTGACAGCTTATAACTTTCTAACAGTACGTCTTAGAGCAAAACGGCTTACATGTCCCTATCTTTAAATTTTATTATCTTCCCAAAAAAATCAACTTCCGGTTAAACCGGATGTAACTCGAAAGAAGGAAATATAGTTGTTCCGGTTTAACTGGAAGTTGATTTTTTTGGGAAGATAATAAAAATTGAAGATAGGGACATGTAAGCCGTTTTGCTCTAAGACGTACTGTTAGAAAGTTATAAGCTGTCAAAGTTCAAAAATGTCACTTTTCGAGAGTCAATATCTCGGAAACTATGAAGTATAGACTAATAGTGCATTTAATAAAAAATAATTATAATTTTATGTGGAATTTAAAAATGTAAAAATATACAGGGTGTTCCATTTAAAAAAATATCAAAGTGACCCCTAGTATTTTTGTTTGATGTTCAATTGTTTTTTGCTGAAGATATTCGAATTCGCGGGAGAAAATGACTTAAGATGGCTATTTCAGTTTTTTTATAAAAGTACAGGAAAAGTCAAAAAATCGCCTTGTCTAGTCTTGGTTGGATAACCCTGTACATTAGTACATTAGCGAATTATGTATATTCAAAGAATAGAATAATATATTCAAAATACATATGCCATACAAATAATTTTTTCTATAGGCCTGCGAGTGAAACACACAAAATATTCTATTTAGAGAACTTTTGCAGACACACTATAAATTTGAAAGTTCTTACCCATTGAGTTCCTATTGTACTCGCTCTTCTCATCGTGAGTGACATCCATTCTCATGGAGTCGTCTCCCAGTGATTTCATGTCGTCCACAGTCATGTATTTGTATTGCTGTTGATCGCCTAGTAAAGGATCGTCACCTAATCATCGGAAAAACAAGTTCGTTTAGTTTTCAGGTTTTATGCAGCGTGAGAATCTTTTTTTTATATCGGGAATATCGGGATTAATGAAGTACAACTTTTTGCCTAGAAAAGAGCCCTCTTTCATAATTTGAAGAGTCGGTCTTTATATTGTGTAACTGCGTCGTCTAGGAGGTATCTTAAAACTAATTATGCAATGCCCTCAAAAATATTACTACACCAAATTCAAGATTCATATCTGCTTAACCATTTTCTTTACTCAGTATCTCCGAAATCATCCAATTTTGGACTGAGGTAAGGTGGTTTAGATCAGATCGTCATATTAAAGCCTCAGGAATTTGTGGTAGCATTTTTTTCAGCACCTTTTAGACACACCCTGTATATGTTGTGATTTCTATACATATATCATTTGTCTGATGATGATGAGTGGATGGTATTTTTTTCGTACTCCGATAGATGCATCAAAAGTTCTACTAAGAAAAAAGGTTTGAGTACTTCTTTAACTGCTTTTGAAACGCGTTTATACGATTCCAAAATCTATAAGACTTCGTATATTTTCGTCTAGATATAATCAAACAAAAGAAACAACTTATTCTTAGGACACACACCTACAACTAAAGTTCGTCCACTTAAAAGTTCATATTTTAAGAGCTGTTTTGTAACAAAAAATAAACAATAACTTCCAAATCGAAGATACTTATAATAGTTTAAATATAATCCTTACCCTATAGTATTGTACTACACTTGGGAGTGACAAATGCTTTTTTACTAAAATGAATGTATATATTCATCCCGTAAAAGGTCGCTCCTAAAACCAAAGTGCCGATACGTTATCATTTGTTTCGAGGATGTAATAATCATTGATAACGACAGATTACGCAAGCAAATTGATATGTTTAAGTACTTGTCGTGAAGTAAATAAATATTTTTTTTACTTTCTTTTTGGGATCACGAAAAACATGTTTCCCATTTTTGTCTGTTTGTTGCTCGTAACCCTAAAAACTACCTGAAGGAAATGACGAAATTTTAAATATGGACTCGGTAATAGTAATAACCCGACTCAAAACTTGATATAAGTAGTTTGGGTTTGTTATATTATTATACAGGGTGAGTAACAGAAAACAAATTAATTCCATTTGTTTTTAGATTAATTTGGGTATTTTTGCCTATATTAACCACATTGTACAGGGTGTCCCAAAGTCGAGCCTCATCATGGGGATCTCGGAAACTATAAGAGATACAACATCGGTCAAATTGTGGCAAAGTTGCGCAATTTCGTCGCAATAGCTGAGCAATATCGCAAAAAAATATCTGAGCTATCTTTTTTAGTTTTTGAAATTTTTGCAAAAAACTAAAATTTTGAGTTTTTGTTTTTTTAAACTGCTTGACTTATTTTATCCGCCACAGAAAAACAAGCACAACATTGTTTAGGCAACTTTTTACGCTCCATATTGTGACGTTTTTAGAATGTCGTTACAACGTTTCGTTTTTATGGAACTATTATCAACTTTAATTTTTTAAATACGGACCTGCATTTTTTCTTTTAATTTTTGAAAGCCTTTTAAGCCCTGAAATAAACCATGTACCACACTTAATTATATTTAGACGTTTTGATGTCATCATTACATCTTCAGGAATGTGATAATTATTTTCAAATATGGCCCTGGTGTTAATTACTTAATCTTTTTACCACATACAACATGTAAATGGATCCGGAATTTTATACAAATAATTTACTATATTGAAGTTTTTATATAAATTGTAACAAAGTAAAAATAAAACCAAACAAAACAAAGGTTGCTATGACAAAAACTTTTACTTGATTGTTTGGCTTAAGGTGGAATTCTCAACGTCATTTTATCTATTGCCAACCTATAACCTATTTTGCGTTGCTTTTTTTAGTTATTATTTGATTAACTAACATTTAAATAAAATTAATATCGTCGGTACAATATTTAGGTAATATCTGACATATTACAAAAATATCAATTTATTTCATTGCTAATTTTGGGAGAATTGTATAGTGAAAGAACAATGAGTGACAATGACATAATAATGTTAAAAAAAAATCTTACCCGACATTTTTCGCTATAAAATTCTCCTAAAATATTTAATGAAATTCCTTGATATTTATTTAATATGTCAATTATTACCTATAAAATATGAAGACGATAATGATTTTATTTAAATTTTGTGTAAAAGCTAGAAAAATTAAATAAATATACGCGAAATAGGTTATAGGTTGGCAAGCATGTTGATACTTCCACCTTAATTATCTTGACAACTGCAGTCACCATTTTATACTGAATATTTCAGCAAAATTATGTTTTCTGCTTTAGAAAAGCGCGACATGTTACGAGTTTATTATTCTTCCAATAGGAATTCACAAATTTCTTGTGACCGTTATTTACAGGGCTAACCTTAACGCTTGCAGCCTCATTAGTTATTTTGCTACGCTTGATACTAATTTAGCCCAGTATGGTAGTTTTAATAAACCAAGAGTCAAATATACACCAGGGCCGTATTTAAAAATAATTATCACATTCCTGAAGATGTAATAATGACATCAAAACTTCTAAATATAATTAAGTGTGGTACATGGTTAAATTTAGGGCTTAAAGGGCTATCAAAAAATAAAATAAAAAATGCAGGTCCGTATTTAAAAAATTAAAGTTGATAATAGTTCCACAAAAACGAAACGTTGTAACGAAATTCTAAAAACGTCACAATATGGAGCGTAAAAAGTTGCCTTAATAATGTTGTGCTTGTTTTTCTGTAGCGGATAAAATAAGTCGAGCAATTTAAAAAAACAAAAACTCAAAATTTAAGTTTTTTGCAAAAATTTCAAAAACTAAAAAAGATAGCTCAGATATTTTTTTGCGATATTGCTCAGTATGAAATTGCGCAACTTTGCCACAATTTAACCGATGCTGTATCTCTTATAGTTTCCGAGATCCCCATGATGAGGCTCGAATTTGGGACACCCTGTACACATACAGTGTCCCCAGTAAAGTCCGCATCATATGGGATTTTTTTTTATTAATAGCTTTATTCAAAATTTGACCTTGGCATCAAATTCTCCTTCGATCAAGATGAAGCTCTAAGAAAGAAGTACCACAAATTAAGCAAAAAAATAGTAGTCACGTGATTTGCATTATCTATCAAATTTTAATTTTTTCCAAATAATAATTCAAAAGTTTTTTTAAATGCAGTTTCTAGCCCACATGCAAAATTTCAGCTGCATAAGATAATTTTGATTTTTTACCTATATGTTGTAAATTGCACCACTTTTGCAAAATAAGACTCAACGTAACCTACATAAAACTTCTCAGTTTTGACAATGCTTCATTTCAGACAAATTTTCTTTAAAGTAGCGTCATATTAATTGTGTTTTTTTTTACAAAATCAAAATTGGGCTATTAAAATTTGGTCGCATGTGATGCAAAGTTTATTTGTTTTTGACCCTGTATAAGGTAACTTCATAAAATAAGTATTTTTGAAAACGCAGTTTGTATCTGAAAGTAATACACGTTAACGTTATTATGACATAGCTTAATAATAAATTATAATATACGTAGGGGTTTTAAATTAAATCGTTGAAAATAGATAAACTTTACGTTGTTAAAATAAAATTTATTTTCCACTTAAAAAACACTTTACTGAATACACTGTGTTCTTTTTTGTCTTAATATTAAGGTGTATTACTTGCAGACACAAACTACGTTTTTAAAAATACTTGTTTTATGAAGTTACCTTATACAGGGTCAAAAACAAATAAACTTTGCATCACATGCGACCAAATTTGAATAGCCCAATTTTGATTTTATAGAAAAACACACTATTAATATGGCGCTACTTTAAAGAAAATGTATCTGAAATAAAGCCTTGTCAAAACTGAGAAGTTTTATGTAGGTTGCGTTCGAGTCTTATTTTGCAAAAGTGGTGCAATTTACAAAATATAGGTAAAAAATCAAAATTGTCTTATGCAGCTGAAATTTTGCATGTGGGCTAGAAACTGCATTTAAAAAAACTTTTTTCGATATTTTCAAAAATAAACCCACTTTTAAATTATTTTTTTGAAAAAATTAAAATTTGACAGATAATGCGAATCACGTGACTACTATTTTTTTGCTTAATTTTCATCTCGATCGAAGCAGAACTTGATGTCAAAGTCAAATTTTGAATAAAGCTATTAATAAAAAAAAATCCCATATGATGTGGACTTTACTGGTGACACTGTATAGGCATTTTCAACGAGCCCATGTATACCAGGGTGTTAGAAAGTATTCGAAATACGTAAAAAAATTGTAATTATTGCCGGTTTCAAGAAAAGCTGTTTCTATTCGGAATATTGACATGTTAGGATATCTTTTTCTGTCGTTGAGTACGCATTTAGATTTGTAAGGAATCCGCAAAAAATTCTTATCTTCTTTAAAATTTCAAAACGAAACACGACAAGTGTTTTATCGATAATGCATTTTTAATACGCAATTTATTATGCAGGGCGACAATGTGTATTAAGAAATACAGTGCGTCCCCGGATGGAGTTTACAAGAGGAAAAATATCTTTATTATTGAATTTACGACGAAAAGTTATTCTTTATAAAATATTCTGCTTGTCGAGAAAATTAATTTACCATATAAAAATGGTAGTGTTGATAAATTAAGAAAACATGAAAATGCTCTAAGAAAGAAGTACCATTATTTATTATTTTAGACAAAATGTTTATAAAACAAAGTTGTTTATAATCCAAAATAAAGCCTAAATACAAAATTTCCAATCTGAATTCGAACTTTCGTTTTTTATTTTTTACAATAGAATTTAGGAACATTCAAAATGTTCAATTGTGGAAAAAGTTAATATTCTACATATCCTCCTCCAACCTGCACACATTTCTCCAAATTAGAAATAAATTAAATAAATAGGTCAGCCCCCTCAGGTTTTCATTTTGAATGTTCATAAATTCTATTGTAAAAAATAAAAAACAAAAATTAGAATTCAGATTTCAAATTTTGTATCTAGGCTTTATTTTGGATTATAAACAACTTTGGTTCATAAACATTTTGTCTAAAATAATAAATAATGGTGCTTCTCTCTTAAAGCATTTTTATGTTTTCTTAATTTATCAACTAAAATTTTTATATGGTAAATTCATTTTCTCGACAAGCAGAATTTTTTATAAAGAATAACTTTTCGTCGTAAAATCAATAATAATAGTATATTAAAGTATAAGCGGATATTAAGGTTTTTAAAACACGCGCGATTTTGCAAGCACGACGGCGCAGCCGGAGTGCTTGAAATAGAGCAAGTGTTTTAAAGACCAGTTATCCACGAATACTTTACATTATTTTTTTTATTGGTACTCTTATTGGTATTTATATTACAAAAAATGGAAATAATAACTTAGTAAGTAAGTGAAATGGTCGAATTCGTGATGTGATATACCTGTCGTTGTCATGAAAATGAGGAGAACAAAAAATAACTTTCAATCTGTCACATCATTGTTGTCATTGGTTGTGTATTGCTTAAAAAATATTTTATTTGACGTTAAAAGGCAATTCTGTCAAATCAATAATTAAAAAATTGACATATTTAGACTTCACGTTTCACGGGTTGTTGATGTTGCCATGGTAACTTTAAAACACGCGCGTTTTTGAAAGTGGGATTTAAACTCGCTGAGGCGTACTTTAAATAAGCGAAATAAGGGTATCAATAAAAAAAAAGATATTTTGCCTCTTGTCAACGCTGTGTCACACTCATAGACAATTTACCTTTAGATACCTACAGCTTATCTCCTGCGCAAACAAAAGTTACGTTTTATGGGTGAAAAAATACGTCCGAGCGCATGACTCGTCGGTCAGCTGTCTTTATTCGGGGAACCTTCGTGCATGCGCACAAACCTCGTGTTATCGGCCGTCCTACTTTATCGACAATAATCGACGCGCTTAAGAATACTCTCCAGAACCGGCTCGGCCGCCATTTTTGTTGTTGTGTTTTAAGGTTTCTCTTCTCTGCGGATTCCTTGTAGTTTTCTAAAGTTTTCAGCTATCGGATCGGCTATCGTGGATTGTGGGACTGGTGTTTAATATTTATGGATTTCTGGTTTTTGTGTAGTTTAGTTAGTGAATTGTGTTTGTGCTTTTAGTGACTCGGATTGTAATATAAACAATGACTAGTACTAGTTGCAGCCGTTGTATAATTGTATTATGCCCAAATAGGGGTAAAATAAACCCTCTATGGTGGCATATGAGCAAGAATTTAAATTTTAAAGCCCGGACCTGTCCATTTTCCCATTCGTCAAACGATAATGTTGCAGTACGCATGTCTAATAGTTCCCAGTTTTGTTTACATGCTCGAGGCCATAAAACTGCCACATTCGTGATTATTGTTTGTTTATCTAAAGGTAAATTGTCCATGGTCACACTGTATACAGGGTATAATTCAGAAGAAAAAAGATGAATCGAAACTAAATGATCAAACATATAAATTAACCACAAATCTACCTACAATCTACATTGCTACAAATGTTAGTAGAAGCGAAAAAAGAAGCTAGCTAGCCTATAATAGCTAAATGTACAGTACAGAAATAAACTGGTAGTTAACGAACTTGAAGAAGAAGAAATATTTCTCAATTTCCCTGTACAAAGAAAATGATTTTGCCATAATAGGGGAATAATAAAAATGTATTTTCTGACTTTCTGTCCGAGAGTTTATATTATATGCGTTAACAATTGCGAATACTCATGTTCTCTGTACAAAGACGATCAAGTGACTGAACTTACAGTTTGGGGGGACCAAAACTTACGTGTATATGTCATTTGTCCCTGGTAGTAGGGCAGATAGACGTGCTGCGCATGCGTCGGCCGGCCGTACACCACTGGCGGTTCGTCCACTCCGCCTGAGGCATGCAACATACCAACCACCACCCTTAGCATTTTATTTGTACCCCTAACAAACCCCCCACCCCGCTCCAACTACTTTTTATTCGAGTCTTTTGAGTTAAATCGCTACTTGCAAGGTAAAAGGTAATGAACAATTATTATTGTTTATTGATAAATTATAGTTGAATATTTATACATAATATACAGTTGTATTCATAAAAAAAGCGTTACAAGAATTAGAATGAGAGGTAAGTTTTGTCATATTTGCGTAAAACTGGCTTGTCTAAATGACTGTTTATTGGAGGCTATCACCCGTCATAGATTATCAAAAATGCAAAGCATTGGCGTCGGTGTAATTAATTTCGAAACTGCATGGTGGTAACGTTTGATAAACTTTGACAGAAGAACATAAAAATGCCTCGTCCGTTGTCTGAAGTTAAAAAGGCTCACATTGTATCAAGAATCGAAGAAGGATGGTCAATCCGTGCTGTAGCGCAGTTGTATAATAGAAATAAAAGAACTATATTGAAAATTAAGCAACGCTGGGAACAAGAAGAATCCCTAAAGAGGAAAATTGGTTCTGGTCGTCCCAAACGTTTCAACCCTGAACAGGATGCTGCTTTTTTTGGGATATTTAAAAATTAATCCATTTGCAACTGCAAGGGATGCTGTTATTGATACAGCATTTCCTGCCTCCCAACCTCTACCGCCAGCAGGAGAGTCAAGGAATCTGAACTAAAATGTCGCTCAGCTGCGAAAAAAATGTTTCTGACCGAAGAACAGCGACATAGGATTATTTTTGCTTTAAATTATATATTATACCGCAATCCTCAATTTTGGAACAGGGTAATTTTTACTGATGAAAAGACGTTCCAGTCGACTTATAACGGACAAATTCGTGTGTACCGTCCAAACAATACCAGGTTTGAAGAGCGATATACTAACCCCCTCACTTCTACATATGGGCGTTTCTCTGTAAATGTATGGGGCTGGATAAGTGTTCATGGACCTGGTGTTTGCTGGAGAATAGAGGGAAGATTTAATGCCGGAAATTGTATTAACATTTTAGAAAACATATTGTTACCATCTGCTGAGCAAATATATCCCAATAATACTTTCATATTTCAACAAGATAATTGTCCAGTCCACACTGCCAATGCTGTAGCCCACTGGTTTCAAACCCATAATGTGGAAGTGCTGCCTTGGGTCGCTTATAGTCCCGATATCAATTCAATTGAAAATATTTGGGGTATAATAGTAAAAAAATATATAATCGAAATTTTAGGCCACAAAATTCAGAAGATTTATGGGAAATAATACATGCGTGCTGGGAAGAGCTTGATCCAAATATTGTATCAAATATAATTCAGTCAAATCCTAATAGACTGGCTCAAGTAATAGAAAAACAGGGATATATGACCAAACATTAGATTTTATTTATTCTTGTTAAACGTTTTTTGTTTCTATTGTAGTTTTTATAAAATTGTTCAGATATATTATAAAATAAAAAAAAAATAATTTTTGTTATTCTATTGAACTAACGCCCAACGCCAATGCTTTGTATTTTTAATAACCTTTAACATGCGATAAACCGATTTTACACAAATATGGTTAAAGTTTCCTCTCATTCTAATTCGTGTACGCTTTTTTTATGAATACAACTGTACATAACATGGACAATTTTATGCCGGTTACTGTATACGAATTATCTTGTTTATTACCTTTTTCTATAAAGCATCGCTTCGTCGTGATTTAACTAACTTTTTTTAGTTAAGGCTGTTTTATTACCTACACGCCCTCATAGGACATAAAGGTTCAGTTCTTTGACGATATTTTCGTTCTAAAATTAAAAACTGGTCACCGTCGATCTCTGTGGTCACTAGTCTCCATCGATGATGGCCAAATTTTATTCCATAACAGAAATATCGTGAAAAAAGACGGTATGTAATAAAATATCCGTAATTACTATTAATAAAGTTAATAAAAACCAAATTAGAACGCAAAACAAACAAAATGCAATTACAGGGATAACACGTTTTAGTAATATCGCTGATCATGCTTTACAATAACTTTTTTTATTACAAAAAAAACTACTTCTATTACCCCTGTAATTGGACAAACAAAATAAGAACTAAAACAAACTAAAATTAGACAAAATTAAAAACGAAAAGTTATATTTTAGGCCAGACGGCAATATATAAGGCGCAAACCTAACTCTACCCCACTAATGGTTACAAATTAAAAAATAAGCCTAGCTTAAGCCAAAAAGAATTGTCATTTTAAGGCGACTTCAAGTCCGAAGAAGACTATCAAGTAGACCGGTTGAGACCTGTGTAATTGAGATCAGGGTATAATCACAATCTGGCTAATAATAGCATTACTTTTAACTAGCAAAGCAAAGCACAACAAAGATCCCCCCCCCCCCTTTCCACAGTTAAGTATGCCCCCTCTATTTCCCAAACGGTTTATATGAAGTTGTTCGCGAAGCTTTCTTTTAACAACTTAGCTCAGCAAAGATACTTTGCTTAGCTGTTTAAAAGAAGCAAATGGAGAGTACCTAAAAAAGCATAATATGCTCGATAGAAATGACAATTCTTTTACTTCAAGCCACTCTTTGGCAAAAATAAAAATTAAATTATTCAAAAAAAAAACTAGCTCACCTCCTTCATCCTCGGAGTCAGACATGAAGGTCTCCTGCATCGCCTCCGGCGCCACAACCTTGTACTTCTCGTCAATGTTCATGGTTGTGGTGGTGTTGATGGTGAGCTCCGTAACCACTTTCAGTTCTTCGACTACGCTGATGTAACCCAGTTTGCTGGCGATACCCAACGCAGTTTGTCCATTCTACGATGTTAAAATAAGTGTAAAGAAATGAAATATATACCCAAACCTACTTGCAACCATGTTCATATTTATGGCACCCGAGTCAAAACACGTTAAATCTCACTTCCACAACGTAAATCAGACTAAAATTTAAAATGTACTTGAAGTAGGAGTCCTGACACCGGGAGAACGATCAACGATGGAGTGAGGGAAACAAACTCTTACCTATTTCTGTTTGCTTTGCGACAATATTTAAACTAGGTCCTAAAAATAATTATGTCTGTGTTCATTGCCTTACCTGTGTCACAGCATTGGGATCGGCCTTGTTCTTCAATAAAAGGCTTATGACTAAGACATGGCCTTGTTGCGCAGCCTGGTGCAATGGTGTATATCCTGCCCCTGTGACAGGATTAATCTCTGCTCCTTGTTCTATCAACAACCTGACCTATGACAGATTATAACAATCTAAGGAAAACTGTAAAACTATTAACTATAAACTACGATAACGTTAAAAAAATTGTTCATCAGCAGCTATATTGTATTAAAGTATTTTTCACAATGAATGGTTGACTCCGTTTAACTACCTGGGACGTTTTGCAAGAGCTCGGCCATAAAAATGCAAATAAACTGTCGGTCAGGGTCGGATTATAATTTGTAATTATAGCAGGTACTTAATATTTAACTCTCTTGTGCTTGTATATTATTAATAACTAATTAAATATCTAAAGTCCTACCCTGTAGTGTATTTGCTTGTTGATTGTGTATAACAATGGGATTAAACCGGTAGTTTTATTACAGTCAATAAGTCGATACCATTTAGGGTGAAAAGTACTTTACCAAAGACTCCTTACCATGTTAACATGTCCGTGATGACAAGCGACGTGTAAAGGCGTGTATCCACTCTTGGTCTGGGTGTCTTTCTGCGCACCCGCTCTAAGAAGTAATTGAGCGACCGCCACTCTGTCTTCTTGGGCACAAAGATGGACGGGGGTAAGTCCATTCTAAAACAATGCTGCGTGTAAGTAAATCTGGCAGTTTGGGTTTAAAAACATATGTAGATTTACAGGGTAGCAATCAGTATACCTCGAAAAAAGGCACCTCTCTTAGTGCAAACCATTTATTTTAAAAATAAATAAAAATATTTCGTCACGTCGATGTTATTTCAAGAATAAAATATGGGACAATTGGGGTCCAGTTATATGTTATTTTTAATATATTATTATTCATCATATCATATACAGTGACCCGCAGAATTTCGGCTTCATATGGAAAAGGTCTTTATTTTTGATCAGTTAGAAAATTTTATTCTTGATAAAAGTTTCTGCATCTGCTTTTTTAAAAGATGCTCAAGTTTTTCATATGGAGTGAGAACTGAGAATCCTGCCGGTCACGTTATAAGAATTGTTTTCACCATAGCCTTCTTAATTTTAAGGAACTGAGTAAGTAAGACAGATTAACAACATTAAGTAAATTAACCATGCCTCATCATCGGAGCGCCATGTTTCAACGATCAATTTCTTATAATGCACTGAAATATTATAATTCCATTCCCACTGAAATGTTGCCTCTAAATGTAATTTTTTTAAAAACTAATCATAGAAAATATCTTTTAAATGTGCAGAATACTTAACATTTTCATGTAAATTATACTCATGTATTTTATTTATTTAATTATTTGCTTTTAGTTGTTTATATTTCTTAATTATATAATTGCCTATTTCATTGCCCATGTTAAATATCATTGAAATTAAAAATATTCATTTAATAATGACAATCAAATTTTACTTATTTGTCTTTGACTGGTTCAGTAGATTAGCTACTACAGCCTACAGCTACACTGCGCCAGGATTTGACATTCATTTCCTGATTTATTAATTGTAAATTTTATATTATATTGAAATAAAAGACGTTTATTATTATTATTAAAAAACATCAATACCTTTGAAGCACGGTTTGGATCCGCATGGTGCTCTAAGAGCAAGGAAGACATATCCGAGTGGCCTTCTTGAGCACTCAGGTGTAAGGGTGTAAAGCCTGCCTTAGATTCTGCGTCCGCCTGAGCTCCGTATTCGAGCAGTGTCGTGGCAATGTCCATCTATTTAAAAATTATGATACATTAAGAAATTTTTATTTTATTGATGTGTATAGCATACAAAAGAACATTATAATATGTACATATATACCTGATTCTTTCTAGCAGCTATATGCAGAGGCGTATGTCCATTTTTGGCAGCTGCATGTGGGGAAGCACCTTTGTCTAAAAGAAGTAATGCCACTGGTTGGTGATCGTAGTGAGCGGCGACGTGAAGTGGAGAAACTCCGTTTTTACCTAAAAATATAACGTAGAAATCGATTTTCCAATTGATTTTGACATTATTTTGACTCGACTGTATTTTTGAATTTTAAGCGGGCATTCGAAACAATTGACAGGGCTAGATTATTGAGTAAATTGTATCAGTATGGTATTCGCGGAAACGTTTATAAATGGTTTAAATAGTACATTATATACTTAGGTTGAGAAGTGAGCTATTATATAGCGAGCGCTTTTATATACTGAGGCGCGAAGCGCCGAGGGATATAATGTGCGAGGTATATAATAGCCTTCTCAACTGCGGTATATATAGAATTTTTTCTACTACTAACAATAAAATATTACATATTTTAATTCGTTTAAATCTTTGTTACCCATTTTCACCTAATTTTTTTAAAAAATTTGAAAATCAAGTCACTTAGGATTTTACTTGTCAAATGCGATCTTCTGTCAGTATGTAGAAAATATTCGGGTTAGATAATAATATAAAGTTTAAATTATAAAATGTCTGAAATTGAGAGTGAAGAATTGGAAATTTGTACCCCTCCCGAGCTTAGAGAGGCGGCAAATAGCGCACAGTGCGATCTGTTACCAGAGAAATCTAAGAAACTATACTTGAATGCATACGCGCAATTAATGGACTGGTGTGTAAAAAAAAGCTGGTAAAATATCAGAAAATGTGTTATTAGCATATTTCCAAGAAAAAGCCGATAACAAAAAAGTGTCCACATTGTGGGCACACGATTCTATGCTTAAGTCGACTCTTTCAATAAAAGACAATATCGACATTTCGAAATTTTTTAAACTGACAGCATTTTTAAAACAAAAAAACCGTTCCTATAAACCCAAAAAATCATCGGTATTTACATAAAATTATAATAAAAAGTCCTATTTTATTGATAATTTAATCCTGTTTTCCAGAATTTCTTTGTTTAAAATGGTCAAAAAAGGCTCAAAATCAATAATATGTTAAAGAAACGGTGAGTTAAGTTATAAAATTGTCTGCAACAACCTCATTGAACAGCTGTTTTTCATTATTGACCTAGGAAATTTTTTATTATTATTATTAACCTAGGTGAAGAAATGTTACTTCTCGATAAAGGAACGAAGTAAATAATGACGATTTCTCAAGTAAGTAGTAGAAAAAATTATTTAAGTAACAGGTCACAAAAAACAAAAATATCAAAAACATATTCAAATAAAAAAATATATAATATAGGAGTTCCTCAAGGAAGTATACTAGGTCCAATATTATTTATTTTATACATCAACGATAAGTATGCCTTTAGTTTTAAAAATGTGTAAGTTACAAATGTTTGCTCATGATACCTTAAATTCTGTCATTAATTCAATATTAAAATTTTTTATTGTTTTGAAAGTATTATATCTAAGATTGCCGGAAAAGTAGGTTATTTTAAAAGAATCAGTTCTAATTTAAGTTTGTTTCCTAAAAAAACTGTATTTAATACTATTATATTACCACAATTTCTTTATTGTTCTTCCATTTTATATTGTGCTAGTGAGGAAATGTTTGATAAATTACAAATTTTACAAAATAAGGCAATCCGGATTATTTTAAATTGTGACAAATATACAAAAATTAATTTTGGTTAAAAAATTTAGATTGGTTGAATGTCAGAAATTTAATTTTTTATTTAGTATGTATCTTTATACATAAAATTAAAAATAATTTATTGCCTGATTGTTTAAAAAAAGTTCGTTCTTTTATTTATGACAATCATAATTATAAAACAAGAACTAATCAAAATTTTTATGTGGATAGAGTGTCTAACACATTAGCTTATAAATCTATTTTTTTATAAAGGTTTGATAAAATATAATAATTTGGAAAATTCTAATAAATCTTAAAAATCATTAAAACTGTTTAAAAAAAACTTTAAAATTACATTTAATTAAAAAACAAAATGATACGTAATATTTGATACAATTTGCAAAATGTTTAACTCTTCTGTATGTTTTTGTTAAAATAAAGTTGCGTTTTAAAATTTAAAAATAAATCTATAAAAATTTGTTAAAAAAAAATATATTAAAAAATATGTACTTGTAGCTTTTTGCTAAATAAAACATGTTACTACTACCTCCTTCCATTTGAAGGCTCGATGCGAATATAAACCATTTATAGAATAGTTTATCAGTCGCATCTTTGATTGTAAAGTTTGTATACAGTCTTACCTTGAGCATTAGCAGGAGCATCTCGTTGCAAAAGAAGTCTGGCAACGTTGAGATGTCCATATTTGGCAGCTAGATGAAGTGGCGTGAACCCTTTTTTCGTAGTGGCAGTTAGATCGGCACCGTTGTCCAAGAGAACTGAAGCAACCTAAAATAAAAACAAATCATACCTACACTTTGGACCGTACCTAGATGTTTTACAAGTTTCCCTTGCATATTTATGTTTCTAAAAGTACGTTACCTACCTCTTCCTGTCCCTCCTTCGCGGCAATATGTAACGGAGTATACAAGTCCTTGGTAGTGGCTCCGGGTTGGGCACCATGTTGCAACAACAACATGACAATATCGACGTTGCCCAATCTGGAAGCGACGTGGAGGGGAGTCTGTTCTTCTCGTGCTTTGGCATCGACCGATGCCCCGTTGCGGAGAAGGATCCTTATTATATCTGTCTGGATAATAATTATAATAATAATTAATGTTTTCTCTCCATCTATTGTCAACAATTTACCTGATTTGCTCTTGCGGCTAAATGCAACGGTGTCTCTCCTCGTACTGTGGGTATATCCGGACTAGCATCATGTTGCAGCAAATATATAACTATGTTCATACAACCCATAAAACTGGCCACATGAAGGGGCGTCAAACCGCTTTCAGTAGTTGCACCAATACCTGTAAAAATTAATTTAAAATAATTATTTGTAATTGTTAGCAAAAGTACAGTTGTATTCATAAAAAAAGGGTACAAGAATTAGAATGAGAGGTAAGTTTTGTCATATTTGCGTAAAACCGGCTTGTTTAAATGATTGTTTATTGGAGGTTATCACACGTCATAGATTATCAAAAATGCAAAGCATTGGCGTCGGTGTAATAAATTTTCAAAATGCATGGTGGTAACGTTTGATAAACTTTGACAGAAGAACATAAAAATGCCTCGTCAGTCGTCTGAAGTTGAAAAGGCTCAAATTGTATCAAGAATCGAAGAAGGATGGTCAATCCGTGCTGTAGCGCAGTTGTATAAAAGAAATTAAAAAACTATATTGAAAATTAAGCAACGCTGGGAACAAGAAGAATCCCTAAAGAGGAAAATTGGTGCAGGTCGTCCCAAACGTCCCCACCCTGAACAGGATGCTGCTTTTTTGGGATATTTAAGAAATAATCCATTTGCAACTGCAAGGGATGCTGTTATCTGTTATTGATACAGTATTTTCTGCCTCTTAACCTACCGCCAGCAGGAGAGTCAAGGAATCTGAACTAAAATGTCGCCCAGCTGCGAAAAAAATGTTTCTTACCGAAGAACAGCGACAATCAAGGATTATTTTTGCTTTAAATTATATATACCGCAATCCTCAATTTTGGAACAGGGTCATTTTTACTGATGAAAAGACGATCCAGTCGACTTATAACGGCCAAATTTGTGTGTACCGTCCAAACAATATTAGGTTTGAAGAACTCAATTCTAGACATGGGCGTTTCTCTGCAAATGTATTGGGCTGGATAAGTGTTCATGGATCTGATGCTTGCTGGCGAATAGAGGGAAGATTTAATGCCCGAAATTACATTAAAATTTTAGAAAACATATTGCTACCATTTGCTGAGCAAATATATCCCAATAATACTATCATATTTCAACAAGATAATAACTGTCCAGTCCACACTGCCAATGTAGTAACCCACTGGTTTCAAACCCATTATGTGGAAGTGCTGCCTTGGGTCGCTTATAGTCCCGATATCAATCCAATTGAAAATATTTGGGGTATAATCGTAAAAAAAATATATACTTAATCGAAATTTTAGGCCAGAAAATTCAGAAGACTTACGGGAAATAATACATGCGTGTCGGGAAGAGCTTGATCCAAATATTGTATCAAATATAATTCAGTCAATTCCGAATAGACTGGCTCATCAAGTAATAGAAAAACAGGAATATAAATATTAGATTTTATTTATTATTGTTAAACGTTTTTTGTTTCTATTGTAATTATTATAAAACTATTAAGATATATTATAAAACAAAAAAAATAATTTTTGTTATTCTATTGAACTATAACGCCCAACGCCAATGCTTTGCATTATTAATAACCTTTAACATGCGATAAGCCGGTTTTACGCAAATATGGTTAAGGTTTCCTCTCATTCTAATTCGTGTACGCTTTTTTTATGAATACAACTGTACTGTACGTATCTTTAGTCTCTAGAAATTTGACAACTGTTGTCTATTAAGAAAATATCTTGTTCAGGCCTTAATTAAAAAAACATCGATCCACCCATTCCTTACTCTTAGCAATAAATTTTAAAAGTTAAAGAAGGCCAGAACAGCCCAAAAAAGTTTTTGGGGCGTCAAGAATAGATTCCACTAATCCGTCTTTCTATAGAGTTAGGAATTGAAAGATCACACTTACTAGCACCATGTTTGATTAACAACTCCACCATTTTCAACCGATTTTTCTTGCAAGCTATGTGCAGCGGGGTAAACCCGTTCAATGCCCGTGCGTTTACATCGGCGCCTCTTTCTAGCAACAACTTGGCAACCCTGATATGCCCGCAGTGGGCTGCTACGTGGAGCGCTGTGAGGTAGTCCACTGTTACTTCGTCGACGGGGGCTCCGTGGTAGAGGAGGATACGGGCAGCGTCTACGTGTTCGCCTTGGGCTGCCATGTGTAGTGGGGCTAGTCCGTTCTAAAGGAAATACAAGAATGTAGAACGTGAGGCTAAAATAATGTCATGTTTTGAATTGTTTCAATGAGCTATGAAGGTGCATCTAAACAACAATTTGATGTACACTACAGGTGTACCGTGCGAGCAAAAATTATTTGCATCTAAGGACGTAATGCTTAGCCGTAGAGCTTAATACCTGTTGGGTGTCAGTAACTACCTGAATTAACAATCAATCAGTTCTTTGACAGTCGTTACAAGTAATTTGATTCATCGCTAATTTTTCCAATTTCTTGAACAATTCACACAATGGGCTTTACGGAACAGCACAAAACATTCATGGTTGAAGCGTATTTTCGAAATGGGGTTAGAGTAAATGGCGAGTGGCAATACAATCCGGGTTTGTGCACGGACGATTTTCACGAACATTTTTCTAACGTTGCTTTTATTGCTGGGGATTTTTATCATTGCCTGAAAAGAACCGTGGCTGTGTTTAGGGAAACAGGTTCTATACAACACAAAAAAAGGAGCAGGAAGACCATCTGTAAGAACAGAAGAACTTGTTGCCAACGTTCGTGAAATAATGTAAAATACGCCAACAAATTGTATAAGACGCCTGTCCCAAGAAGTGGGAAGATCTTATGGAACATGCAGGACTATTCTTAAGAAGCAGCTAAATTTATTTCCTTATAAAGTGCAAGTATTCCAAGAAATCCAAGCCGCAGATTTTGAAAGACACAGGAATTACTCTCAATGGTTTACCCAAAATTTATTTTTAAACCACCAGTTGCAAATTTAGAACAATTACAAGAAAGGATTATCCAAGAATGTGGTAACATTTCTTCAGAGATGCTGGTCAACACTTTCGAAAATATGAAGAGACGTGTGAATTTATGCTTGGAGCATGGCGGTGACCAATTTCAGCAATTTATGTAATTATTTTTCTTTTTCTTTCTGTATATTCTTACTTTATTAATTTTGTAAACAACAAAAATAAAATTTGTATTTGTCTACTTATTTTATTACTCATTAGTTTGGCATATAATGTCATAATATGAATTATATAATAAAAAATTCTAACCTAGATTTGGTTAGATATATCGTCCCCATACCATTGTGATCTAAACCAAGCCCTACGTTTTTTAATCCAAGCCCTCTTTGATGCAAATAATGTTTGCTTGCACGGTATTATACTGATAAGGAATTTTCTAGACTATGTCATCTATTTGCTAATACAGCATAAACTTGTCAATTTGTTATGCAGAAGTAAGTTTTATTTATCGATTATATTTTATATAAAAAGGTAGAAAATTAGAAATATAGAAGGTTTGTACAATAACAGTGAGACATTAAGAGACAACACCCAGTAGGCAATATAAATTTAAACTTACAAGCTAAATCAAATGGAAGCAGCATATTATAAAAATAGTATGGCGTTTAGATACGTTTAAAAAATTAGAGACAAATATTCTAAATACGTGAATTTTAAGATTTTATAAACGATATTAATGACCTAAAGTAAGCAAACAAAATAGCTTTTAAGCTGCTTAATTTAAATAAGCTAAAAAAAAATACTAAAACTATGGTAGTTCGCAATACTACGATTACTATATTTCTAAATGATACTTGATAATCATGCCTCAAAAAGTGTTTCTTAAAACGAAAAATGACTATTTTAAATTCCAAATTTCTATAGTATAACATAACTCTATAATTCCCCTGAAAGGTCTTTTAGCATAAGCCGATTTGGCATTAAATATAAAGTAACAACTCGTGGGGGGCCTCTCGACACTTAGAGCTAGTGATGTAAAATTCTCGGTAATAATCTTTTGGAGAATATTCTCAAGTTAGAGAATTTTCTGAGAATGGCAAGAAAATCGCTAGAAATGGCAATAAAAAGAAATTAAAAATTACCTATTCTGCTTATTTTCGGCAAATGTCAAACGGCGTTAATCAAACAAAACGTAAAGAAATAAAAGTCTCACCACCACCACACCATTTACAATTCACACAGCTGTATACGAGTATACGTTCGCGCTTCTAGGGGATTTCCCTGAATCACTGTTGCCAGACGAACACTGTTGCCAGAGTTATAGAAAAGGTTAGAGAAACTCAAAATTTTAAAAAGCATTGCAAAATTTTTTAGTGTAAATCGAGGCGGTGTAAATTATGTAGAAAAACTTCTCTAGAGAATATTCTTGGGAGAATTTTCTTACAGAGAATATTCCCATTCTCGAGAATATTCTCCTCTCACATCACTACTTAGAGCACCGCAGGGGCATTCACTAAAGGCCCCTCTTATCAATTAAATATTACTTTTCTTATTATCTACCCTAATTTTGCAATTTACCTTGGTTTTGGCATGTATAGGAGCCCCATTTTCCAACAACATATCAACGACTTGATCGTGACCACTTCTAGCTGCACAATGAAGAGGGGTAAGTCCGTCTCTGGTTTTGGCCTGGATATCTGCCCCTTTGGCCACCAAGAGGGTGACCATGTTGATCTTGCCCCATTTGCTGGCGACGTGAATGGGCGTGATGTTGTGTTTGGCTGTGTAGTTTACGTTGGCACCCTGGAAAAACGAGGACGATATTATTTTTTTTGGTGTGTATTCGGTCCTTTACAAATATTTAGTGTCCGACCGAAACAAGATTTTCAGCCAAAACCGAATCTTCGGCCTTGGTCTTAGTTTCGGCCGAAACCGAAACTTATTTATTTATATATTTTATTACGTGTTAATTAAAAATTTTATTGCATGCTTAAATTTAATTTATTTTATATTATATAGGACGAGATCGATCTAGGGAACGAATTGACCTCTTCCCCCCCCAAAAAAAAAAAAAAAGTTGACAGAGAAAAAATCTATTTATATACAGTGTGACGCAGCACGACCAGTAATGTCCGCATCATATGGGATTTTTTGTTATTAATAGCTTTATTCGAAATTTGACTTTGGCATCAAGTTCTGCTTCGATCGAGATGAAAATTAAGCAAAAAATAGTAGTCACGTGATTCGCATTATTTGTCAAATTTTAATTTTTTCAAAAAAATAATTCTAGTGGGGTTATTTCTGAAAGTATCGAAAAAAGTTATTAGAAAACGTTTTTTTAAATGCAGTTTCTAGCCCACATGCAAAATTTTAGCTGCATAAGATAATTTTGATTTTTTACCCATATTTTGTAAACTACACCACTTTTGCAAAATAAGACTCAACGCAACCTACATAAAACTTTTTGACAATGCTTTATTTCAAATACATTTTCTTTAAAGTAGCGCCATATTAATTGTGTGTTTTTCTACAAAATCAAAACTGGGCTATTAAAATTTAGTCGCATGTGATGCAAAGTTTATTTGTTTTTGACCCTGTATAAGGTAACTTCATAAAATAAGTATTTTTGAAACCGTAGTTTGTGGTTGAAAGTAATACACCTTAATATTAAGACAAAAAAGAACACAGTGTCATCAGTAAAGTGTTCATTAAGTGGAAAATAAATTTTAGTGGTGGGTAAAAAATCAAAATTATCTTATGCAGCTGAAATTTTGCATGTGGGCTAAAAAATGCATTTAAAAAAACTGTTTCTATTAACTTTTTCTATATTTTCAGAAATAACCCCACTTTTGAATTATTTTTTGGAAAAAATTAAAATTTGACAGATAATGCGAATCACGTGACTACTATCTTTTTGCTTAATTTTTATCTCGATCGAAGCAGAACTTGATGCCAAAGTAAAATTTCGAATAAAGCTATTAATAAAAAAGTTTCGGCATGGCCGAAATCGAAACTGTCACCGAAACTAGATTTTTTGGCCGAAACTAGCCGAAACCGAACCTTCGGTCGGTCACTAACAAATATATTATGTATAATAGGTTAAAAGGCGGGGGTAGAAGGGGGGTTTCTCACCTTGTCATACAACAACGACGCAACCTTATCGTTCCCATAATGCGCAGCAATATGCAACGGGGTGAATCCGCTCTTCGACGTGACGTCCGGGTTGTGTTCATTTTGCAGTAGCAGGGCAGCGGCCTTGACGTCGTCCTTCTTAGCTGCGATGTGGAGGGCGGGAAGTCGGACTTTGCCCCTCGTGTCGTTTTCCAAAAGGACCGCCACTACCTTGTCGTGGCCTTGTTGCATTGCCACTGCTAGTGGCGTAAAACCATCCTAGAACCGAGAATGAAGTAAACGCAATGAGGATAACTTTTTAATGGTCATTTTCGTATCGAAAAAGTAATTAAATTTATGTTGTCCATAATATGCTTCTTAACCAAGATAAATTAAAAATAGCAAAAGTATCACCAGTTTTTAAAAATGCAAAAAAATATTTTAGTAGTAACTATCGCCCAATTTCGGTTTTACCTGCATTTTCAAAGATTTTTGAAAAAATTTTAAATAAATTAAATAAAAGAATAGTAAATTTTTTAGAAGAAAAAAAATTACTCTCTCCATTTCAATATGGTTTTCGTAAATTTAGAGGTACAGAAGTTGCAGCTGCAGATATTATCAAAGATATTCAACAAAACGTTGACACTCAATCATAACATTTTACTTAAATGCCTATACAATATTGGAATTCGGGGAAATATTTATTTATTGTTAAAAAATTACTTAAGTAGGTAAGTTTGTTTAAATTGAAAATATTAAAAGTTCACAAAAAAACATAACTTGTTGTGTTCCGCAAGGATCAACCTTAGGACCTACTTCTTTTTTTAATCTACATTAATTCTATAGCAAAATTAAATTTAAAAGGTAAAATAAAATTGTTTGCCGATGATACTACTATTGTATATTTTCAAAAAGACTATGCTCAAATTCATAATAACATTAACCACGACCTAAATATAATATGTAAATGGCTTGAAACTGATAAATTATCATTGAATTTTAATAAATGTTTATGTTTATAAGTAAATCAAAATTAAAAAATAATAATATTTCTTCACTGTCTTGTAATAATCATTTAATTAAATATACTAATACAATTAAATTTTTAGGTTTATATATTGATGAAAATTTAAGTTGGAAAACACATATTGAATATTTAAGAAGTTACATCTCACCAATAATTGGCATTTTGTTTAAAGCTAAAAATTATATATCGTTAAAATATTTAAAAAATATATATTATTCTTTGGTTTATTCAAAATTACAGTATATGATTTCAATCTGGGGATCAGCGAATTTAACTACAATTCAGCCATTAAAAAAACTACAAAACAAAATAATTAAATGCATACATAAACTGCCCTTTTTAGAACCAACTATAAATTTATATGAAGCAAATGGATATTTAAATTTAGAAAAGCTTTATAAATTAAAACTATGCATTCTAATACACTCTATTATTATTAAAGAAAAACAATCGAATATAATATTTCCTCCGAGCAACATTATTCACATCACAAGACAAAATCATCATATTCAAACACCAATGGTAAAGAGTACTTTTGGCCAAAAATCAATATTATATAAAGGAATAACAATTTATAACAGTTTGCCGAAAAAATTAAAGAAATATCAAAATTATGGACTTTTAAAAAATCACTAAAAAAATATTTTTTAAAACTGAACTAACTTTAACGTTAATTATATATTAATATTTTTTTTATAAATGGTTATTATATATTAATTGATTCAGCCGATACTAGGTGGAAATCCATAATAATAGTATTATGAGATACAGTAAAACAAAGTTGAACTTGTAAATTTCCACTATATTAGACAGAAAATGACATGTTTCGCTAACACTGTAGCTTCGTCAGATGACAATGATTTAATAAAGGTGAAAAGTAAAAATTGGGTGCAATAAAATTAAACTATTTAAGATGTAAATAAAACAGTGGGAGGGTTACAATTGCGGGGAAATCCAACAGAGGGTTTAAAAATTAAATTAAATTAGGTACAATATGGGTAGGTATTTACAAAATCTTAATTATATGGTTAACAGAATAAATTTAGCAAAGGTGAATTATTTAAATCTAATTGATCATTAAGTAACAGGTCCGTATTTTTAAGTTTATTTATTTCCATAGATTCTAACAAATTCAGTTTTAAGCCTTTGTTTTCTGTATGTAAGATTTTAAAGGAAGGATCGAAATTATGTTGATAATCATGTAAATGGATAGCATAGTTTGAGTCTGTTTTATTTTTTAGAAAACTGTTATAATGTTCCTGTATTCTTTTGTCAAACTGTCTACCTGTTTGGCCAATGTATGTTTTAGGACAATCTTTGCATTTTAATTTATAGACGCCTGATTTTTTGTTTTTATCGCTTTTAGTTTTATTGTTTTTGATGAATTTACTTAAAGAGTTATTAGTTTTGTAACACAAATTTATATCAAGTTTGTTAAGAAAATTGCCAATTACTTTGCTAGGTTGTCCAAAGAAAGTGACAAGTTTAAATTGGTCAGAGTTTTTGCTTCTAGGAAAAACTAAGTCAATAGCCTTTTTGTAAGTTTTCTTTTTTAGGATTTGGTCAATTAAATTTGAATTATATCCGTTATTAACTGCAATTTGTTTAATAATGTTTAGTTCTTTTTGAAAATTGATTTTATTTAGAGGGAGAGTTACTAGTCTATGGATCATACTGTGAAAAGAAGCTAATTTGTGTTGTATAGGGTGGCAAGAAGAATTGTGTATGACAGTATCAGTATGATATATATATATATATGATACTGATACTGTCATACACAATTCTTCTTGCCACCCTATACAACACAAATTAGCTTCTTTTCACAGTATGATCCATAGACTAGTAACTCTCCCTCTAAATAAAATCAATTTTCAAAAAGAACTAAACATTATTAAACAAATTGCAGTTAATAACGGATATAATTCAAATTTAATTGACCAAATCCTAAAAAAGAAAACTTACAAAAAGGCTATTGACTTAGTTTTTCCTAGAAGCAAAAACTCTGACCAATTTAAACTTGTCACTTTCTTTGGACAACCTAGCAAAGTAATTGGCAATTTTCTTAACAAACTTGATATAAATTTGTGTTACAAAACTAATAACTCTTTAAGTAAATTCATCAAAAACAATAAAACTAAAAGCGATAAAAACAAAAAATCAGGCGTCTATAAATTAAAATGCAAAGATTGTCCTAAAACATACATTGGCCAAACAGGTAGACAGTTTGACAAAAGAATACAGGAACATTATAACAGTTTTCTAAAAAATAAAACAGACTCAAACTATGCTATCCATTTACATGATTATCAACATAATTTCGATCCTTCCTTTAAAATCTTACATACAGAAAACAAAGGCTTAAAACTGAATTTGTTAGAATCTATGGAAATAAATAAACTTAAAAATACGGACCTGTTACTTAATGATCAATTAGATTTAAATAATTCACCTTTGCTAAATTTATTCTGTTAACCATATAATTAAGATTTTGTAAATACCTACCCATATTGTACCTAATTTAATTTAATTTTTAAACCCTCTGTTGGATTTCCCCGCAATTGTAACCCTCCCACTGTTTTATTTACATCTTAAATAGTTTAATTTTATTGCACCCAATTTTTACTTTTCACCTTTATTAAATCATTGTCATCTGACGAAGCTACAGTGTTAGCGAAACATGTCATTTTCTGTCTAATATAGTGGAAATTTACAAGTTCAACTTTGTTTTACTGTATCTCATAATACTATTGTTATTATATATATATATTTTTTGAATAATTTCGATGGAGTTATTAATAGTTACTAAACATAGTTGGTGTTATATTCTCTGTAATAAACTTTTTTTTTTAAGTTGGTTGAGAATAAAGATATATATTATTATAATTATTATTATTATTATTAATACGGAAAATGGCCAAAATTTACTTTGCCGAAATAAATCTTCTATACAACACTGAGGGACGTAAACAGGGCCCAGATTATCAGTTGATAGGGGAATGTGAGCAAACTTGATTTGCTATATCCATCTATGTTGTGTAGGTCTAAATGTAAATGGCTTTATATTATTCCATTATGTGTTCATGGTTAAATTTGACGATTGCACGAAATACACGTGACCAAAACTTTATCAATTTTTAATTTATTATCGATCTTTCAATATAAAAAACACCGCTAATTGGAAACCTCACATCTAGAATAGAATCGGTAATTTGTTTTTCTACAGTTTCAATTTGAGCGTGTAACATCCAATTACTGTCAAAAGGCTTAATTTTTAATAGATAATGGGGCTTGCTGATTAAAACCTATATTAAACAAGAACATAACAAGATAATGAACTTTTTCGCTATAATGAAAATTGTGTGGTAGATTCTCAGGGCATAAAACATTAGTTTCAGCACGTGTTTTTGCACAAAAATAATATTTGCTTACATACATCTTTTCTAATTCTAGTTCTATTTTACGAAAAAAAAATTAATTGATTCAGCCGATACTAGGTGGAAATCCATAATTATAGTATTATAGGATACAGTAAAACAAAGTTGAACTTGTAAATTTCCACTATACTAACATTAAAATGACATGTTTCGCTAACACTCTAGCTTCGTCAGATGACAATGATTTAATAAAGGTGAAAATTAAAAATGTGTGCAATAAAATTAAATTATTGAAGATGTAAATAAAACAGTGAAAAGGGTACAATAGCGGAAAAATCCAACAGAGGGTTTAAAAAATTAAATTAAACGTGAATTATTTTAATCTAATTGATCATTAAGTAACAGGTCCGTATTTTTATGTTTACTTATTTCCATAGAATCAAACAAATTTAGTTTTAACCCTTTGTTTTCTGTATGTAAGATTTTAAGAGGATCGAAATTATGTTGATAATCAAGTAAATGGTTGGCATAGTTTGAGTCTGTTTTATTTTTTAGAAAACTGTCATAATGTTCCTGTATTCTTTTGTTAAAATGTCTACCCGTTTGGTCAATGTATGTTTTAGGACAATCTTTGCATTTTAATTTATAGACGCCTGATTTTTTGTCTTTATAGGTTTTAGTTTTATTATTTTTGATAAATTTACCTAAAATAGTTTTGTAAGACAAATTTATATCGAGTTTATTAAGAAAACTGCCAAAAGAAAGTGACGTGACGTATCTATATTTCCATTTTAAAAACAAAATAAAAAATACTACTACTTCACAGATAACTAACCTCCGTTGCCAATGTCTGATTGGCTCCCTTCGATAAGAGGTACCGAACCACCCCATCGTGGTTTTCTTGAGCTGCCATATACAGTGGTGTGAACCCATTCTGAGATTGTACATTCAGAGAAGCGCTGTGTTGTACCAGTAACCGTACCACCTCTTCTTGGCCGGCTGAAAGAAATAATTAACGATAAAATGATTTATTTATGGTTTAAACTTTCTGTCGGAAGCATGTTAAGACTATAGGGCTGGGCGACATTGAAATTCCAATATCGATATATTATCAATAAAACATAAAAATACTATATTATAAATACAGTGTCACCAGTAAAGTCCGCATCATATGGGATTTTTTTTATTAATAGCTTTATTCAAAATTTGACTTTGGCATCAAGTTCTGCTTCGATCGAGATAAAAATTAAGCAAATAATAGCAGTCACGTGATTCGCATTATCAGTCAAATTTTAATTTTTTCCAAAAAATAATTCAAAAGTGGGGTTATTTCTAAAAGTATCGAAAAAAGTTATTAGAAAAAGTTTTTTTTTAAAGCAGTTTCTAGTCCATATGCTAAATTTCAGCTGCATAAGATAATTTTGATTATTTACCTATATTTTGTAAATGGCACCACTTTTGCAAAATAAGACTCAACGAAACCTACATAAAACTTCTCAGTTTTGACAAGGCTTTATTTCACATACATTTTCTTTAAAGTAGTGCCATATTAAATGCGTGCTTTTCTACAAAAAACGTTATTATGGCATAGCTTAATAATAAATAAAGGGGTTTTAAATTAAATCGTTGAAAATAGATAAACTTTACGTTGTTAAACTAAAATTTATTTCCCACTTAATGAACATTTTACTGATGACACTGTGTTCTTTTTTGTTTTAATATTAAGGTGTATTACTTTCAGACACAAACAACGTTGTCAAAAATACTCATTTTATGAAGTTACCTTATACACCTTATACTTATACCTTATGCGACCAATTTTTAATAGCCCAATTTTGATTTTGTAGAAAAATACACATTTAATATGGCGCTACTTTAAAGAAAATGTATCTGAAATAAAGCATTGTCAAAACTAAGAAGTTTTATGTAGGTTGCGTTGAGTCTTATTTTGGAAAAGTGGTGCAATTTACAAAATATAGGTAAAAAATGAAAATTATCTTATGCAGCTGAAATTTTGCATGTGGGCTAGAAACTGCATTTAAAAAAAACTTTTTCGAATAACTTTTTACGATATTTTCAAAAATAACCCCACTTTTGAATTATTTTTTGGAAAAAATTAAAATTTGACAGATAATGCGAATCACGTGACTACTATTTTTTTGCTTAATTTTCATCTCGATCGAAGCAGAACTTGATGCCAAAGTAAAATTTTGAATAAAGCTATTAATAAAAAAAATCCCATATGATGCGGACTTTACTGGTGACACTATATCAATATTTTCCTATGTGCCCAGTAAAACTCCGTACCTTCATTTCAAGGGGAGACTCTAATTATGAAAACATGAAATTCCAATCGAACATCGATATAGTCGATATATCGATAAATATTGATAATATCGATATTTTATTTTTTAAATATCGTTATATCGATAAAAATATCGATATATCGAATCTTTGCCCAGCCCTAGTTAAGACTAGCGGACGATTATTCGATTGCAATAAAAAATGTTTCCTGTGTTGTAAATTTAGAATTTTCAAAACTCTCGACTTAACAACGGTATGTGTATATATTTGAAAAAGTACGCACTCTATTTAAAAACAACGATTAAATCTGTTTTCAATACCCAAACCGAATTACCAAAATCAATTAATCAGTTTTAAAACAGATGGAATTATATTCCTTTTAAAACTACACCTGTTAAAAGTTTACACTGGATAAATAAGCACTGTGCTTAATAGCTTCCACTTCTAAAAATAAATTAGATCTTTCGATTTAATTAAGAAGCCACTTTTGACGTGCTTGCTTTACTTTAAAGAATAGGTACTCGTTTTGTTGAAGTGAAATAGAGAGAGCGAGAGAATCATTATTTCAGTTCCAAGGCCTTCCGACCTTAAAGGCTCATTAACGTGTATGGAATAAGCACACTTTGGTGACCGCGATTTGCGGCGATTTTTATAAAAATGGTGAGAAGTGTGACGTCATTACAAATGGGATAATATACAGACTGTCCGCGGATAGGGTTTACAATGGATGAAAAATTTCATTTTTCGGAAAAAAGTTAATCTTGTTAAAAAGTTTTGCTTGTAAAAAAAATGCAATTCACGAAGAGAAAATTTTGATTTTTTATACAGGGTTCGCAAAAACTGGAGAAACATGATTTTTCTGCAAGAGTAAACTACCTTTATTTTTCATTTTTGACCAAAATGCCAATTAGAAAACTTATTTAGAATAATGTTTGTAATTTAAATACGAGATTTAATCTTCGATTTTTTTAGTTTTTTTAATTTTTAGAGGTAAAAGATTTTTTTTTAATAGCATTAGCGGTCGAAATACCTACATACATTATCAATGACAGAGGGGTATTAAAAAGTTTCAAAAACCGATTTTTGGTGTTACCAGAAATATGTATTTTTAATTTCACAAATGAAGCGACCCCGGAAATAACACAAAAAAATCTTAAAATAACAACAAATAATAATTTCATAATTTGCTATTCAAACACATATTCACATTTTTCCAGCTGTAAACGAATGTGGTCAAAACTTCTTCGAATTTCTTCAATGGAAATTGTTTGAACAGCTTCAACAATTCGCTGTTTTAGAAGCTGTACGTCGTTCTCAATTGGACAGGAGTACACTAATTGTTTGAGGCCCCCTAAAGATAGGCATCCGAAATAGTTAAGCGGGACTTCTTGGGGGCCACAGAACCGGACCATTCCATCTGTGGCCAAATGTATTATTAAGCCATTCCCTCCAGTGGCGGCTCGTGACATTATGAATAGGTGATGCAGCATCGCTTGAAAAGCGCCGAAGGCGCAATAAATGCGCCGCAGGCGAAAATTTTTGGGGACCACTCCCAAATTTCGTTTTTGTCTACTATTTTCTAATATTTGCAGTGAACACGTGCATGATAAATTATTTAATTTCATAACATACCTATAAATTTGGGGGGGGGGCATGACTCCTCCCATGAGCCCCCCCCCCTGGATCCGCGCTTGCCCCCTACCTGATACTTAAATTTGGATCGTATACATACATACATAAAATAATATTGCAATATGTTAATAATATGAATTTTCTACCAAAAACTTACCTAAATTCGGTAACATCAGGGAAATTAGGAAGGTAACACGACTAATTTAGAAATATTTTACTGTTTGAATGTGAGGCAAATTCTTCTGTCCTTTAAATTTGCAAACTTATTTATAATGTCCTCGTAAAATGGCTGTGCAAGTATAAGTTCATTTAATAGTTCTTTTTCGATCGAAATTTTTGATAAGTTTGTCAGCCTCAAACATTGTGAAATATAAAACTAAATACCGCAAAGAAACAATACCCGGCACGCGACATAAACCGTTACCATCGGTGGTAGTGCATAAACGCAGGTGGAAAATTTGCATCACTTGTCGCCGGCCGAATCGAGCCCGAGCGTCGTGTTGTCATGGCAACCGCCGCATCCCTCGTGTCTGACGTGAGCCAGCGGAAGCGTCATCAAGACTCTGCTTCAGAGCGCCAAGCAGCGCGTTTTACAGGTTGCCGAATGGTTTTTCCAGTGTGTGTTATAAAATCAAATCTGTAGCATTCTGTTAATTGAATAAAACGCATCATAATATATGTAAATAATATCAGAAAACAAAGTTTTATAGAAGCGAATGAATTTTTAAATAATTATTTAGTCAGTCTGGAAATAAAATGAGGTAGGTGAAGCAGCGCTTCACCTGCGTCATCGGGCGAGCCGCCACTGATTCCCTCACTTCAATTGCGAAATGCGCAGGGCATCCATCTTGTTGAAGTACATTTCGTTCCTAAATTGGAGAGGCAATTCTTCCAGGTTGTCAGAAAGGAATGTTTTCAACATTTCAAGGTAAATCCTACGGTTACACGTGTTTTCGAAAAAGTATGTTCCAATAATGCCATAATAAGAAATCGCACACCAGACATTTACTTTTTTGTAATATTGTCCTCTTGCAGGAATTTCAAAACGGGGATTATTTTCGCTCCAGTATCTAATATGCGCAGAAGACACTTTCCCGTTTGTTGAAAATGTCGATTCATCGGAGAACATGATAAATTTATGAAACACATCAAATTCTATTTGACAACTTCAAATTTGCCCCATACGTAAAGCAAAGTAATAAAAAGGTAAAAAAATCCTTGTTTTTACAAAAGATGGTAGGAATGCATTTAAAATTTTAAAATAAGATACACACCACCCATTATGAAAATAGAGTGTAATAAAATTTTATATTAATATTTTTATTGAGCAGCAAAATTTCCATTTACCTCTAAAAATTAAAAAAAACTAAAAAAATCTCGGAATTATTTTAAATCTCGGATTTAAATTACAAACGTTATTCTAAATAAGTTTTCTAATTGGCATTTTGGTCAAAAATGAAAAATAAAGGTAGTTTACTCTTGGAGAAAAATCATGTTTTTGAAGTTTTTGCGAACCCTGTATGAAAAATCAAAATTTTCTCTTCGTGAATTGCATTTTTTTTACAAGCAAAACTTTTTATCAAGAATGACTTTTTCTCGAAAAATGAAATTTTTCATCCATTTGTGCTATTCTAAACCCTGTCCGCGGACAGAGTCTGCAGTATTTTTAAATTGATTCGATTTGTAACTATTGGGAAGTTACCAATGCTATGGCGACGCATTATGCCGGTTTCAAGGACAGCTGTTGGCTGGGAGCCAATCAAAAACATAAAGTTTACAACTAGAATAGTAGCTGTATTGTTGATACGATATCGTAAATCTTTGGGTCTGGATCACAAATAAATTGTACATTCAAGTCAAGGAACAAACCCATTGTTCTTCTCCAAAGTATTTTGAATTTTTATATGGGTAGAATCCATGATACATTTGTATTTATAAAAAAAGCGTACAAGAATTAGAATGAGAGGTAAGTTTTGTCATATTTGCGTAAAACCGGCTTGTCTAAATGAGTGTTTATTGGAGGTTATCACACGTCATAGATTATCAAAAATGCAAAGCATTGGCGTCGGTGTAATTAATTTTGAAACTGCATATGGTGGTAACGTTTGATAAACTTTGACAGAAGAACATAAAAATGCCTCGTCAGTTGTCTGAAGTTGAAAAGGCTCAAATTGTATCAAGACTCGAAGTAGGATGGTCAAACCGTGCTGCACTGTTAAAAATAGGGTGAAAATTACATTAAACTTGCCTAAAAAAATTATTATTTTTAAAGGATCTTTACGTAATGAATTAACATACGTTATATTAAACGATATTTTACTAAAATATTGTATTTTTACTTAATAGTATTGTAATTATCCTACCGTACAGTGTATTATTACGTTAAAATAGGTAAAATCACAAATTTATTAGTGAAATTCACTTAGTTTTGGAATATTACCAGTAAACTATCGTAGTTTTTCGGCAAATCTCTTAATTTTACCACACGCCACTGTAATACCTTGTCTGTCATGTGTCGTGTCGGTCTTCTCGCATACCGTTTGATCACTGTTGTTTTGTCTTCCATTTTTTTGCGATCTTCGATCAGAATCACGTTTTGCAGTATCGTGTTTAGGTATTTTTTACGGTTTAAACATTAAATCGCGTTTATTAGTCAATAAGCAGAATTTTGGATTGACAACTGAGTGAAGTACGTACCATCAGTTTCAGTGAACTGTTAATCGACCAGACACGGCGACTTCAATCTTTGATAGTTTATTACAACATCATAAAAATTCAAGGTACCTAAGTAATTTCATAATGATTTGTTCTTATTGTAAAATTGTATGTATTTCTTTTCAAAAATATGTCACATAAAAAAATGTACAAGGTGGATGTCAAAATATAAATAAAAACTTTACACAGGGTATTTACAGATAGTGTCATACATACATACAGGATTTTCTATGTAGGAAACTTTGCGTAAGTATGTAGTACAAATAGGTGAATAAAACAATATTATATTTTTGTTTCTTTAAAATACATTATAAAGTTAGTACTGATACTAAATTAGTAACCTTAGTTAGAAATAAGGGTTCTGTTTGTAGGTACTTTGCCATAAATCGATTTTTAGGTAAAGTTCCTGTTGTGAGAAAAATGTTTGTATTTTTTAAGTTTTACGACTCCTATACCCCCGATTTAGCGATTTAAGCCAAGCTTATCAAAAACCGATATATTTATTATGGCTGTGCTATGAACGTCAGAAACGAACTGAAAGTGTTACTCTGTCACATCAATTTTAGATAGGCTTGGCTTAAACCACTATCACTTAAGCCAATTTACAGTAGATGCAATTGCAAGTAAAAATTGCCTAAATGCATGCGCTTTGGTGACTAAAATTGCATCAGCTGATCAGAAAGTCGCCAAAGCGCATGCCGTCAGGCATTTTTTACTTGCAATCGCTGCCATTGCATCTTAATGTAAATTGGCCATTAGGAATACCGAGGTTGGGACACTAAGGATAGATACCTAAAAAAAAATTTGTTTGTATTATGTTAACTAGATTTATGATAACAGTTCTATCTGAATAAAATAAGGTTTTGTTTTATATATTTAATAGAGTTTATAATAAAATGTATATTTATATGAATTGTTTTTTATTTCTTTCATAAATAATACAATAAATTACAAAATAAGTACAGAAAACCACTAATAATAAAATATAAAAAATAAAAATAGTGTTATGTAATTTTACAATAAAAGCAGAAAAACGTATTAATAATACAGTAAAAATGTAGTAAAAATACATCCATTTTTAAAAAAATTTGTTACTTACCGGAAATAATTTGTAAATTTACTCTAATAATAAAGTAAAAATACTTATTTATAAACCTACTTTTCCGACTTTTAGTTGTGATTTTAAGTAAATTTTACAACTTTTAGTTGTGATTTTACGTAAAGGCTTAATTACCTTTACATATAAACTTATGTCATATTCCGGTTCATTTTCCGTCAAAATACCAGAATTTTAATGTAATTTTCATGTGTAATTTTACCACTACGAATGTAATTTTCCGGCAGGTTTATGTAGAAATACAATCGATGTAGTAATTTTACGTTCATTTACGGTTGTAACATAATTAAACCGTAATTTAACGTAAAATTACTAATTCTTTTTAACAGTGTGGGAACAAGAAGAATCCCTAAAGAGGAAAATTGGTTCTGGTCGTCCCAAACGTTCCAACCCTGAACAGGATGCTGCTTTTTTGGGATATTTAAGAAATAATCCATTTGCAACTGCAAGGGATGCTGTTATTGATAAAGCATTTCCTGCCTCCCAACCTACCGCCAGCAGGAGAGTCAAGGAATCTGAACTAAAATGTCGCCCAGCTGCGAATAAAATTTTTCTTACCGAAGAACTGCGACAATCAAGGATTATTTTTGCTTTAAATTATATATACCGCAATCCTCAATTTTGGAACAGGGTCATTTTTACTGGTTAAAAGACGTTCCAGTCGACTTATAACGGACAAATTCGTGTGTACCGTCCAAACAATACGAGGTTTGAAGAGCGATATACTAACCCCCTTACTTCTGGACATGGGCGTTTTTCTGTAAATGTATTGGGCTGGATAAGTGTTCATGGACCTGGTGTTTGCTGGGATAGAGGGAAGATTTAATGCCGGAAATTACATTAACATTTTAGAAAACCTATTGTTACCATCTGCTAAGCAAATATATGCCAATAATACTTTCATATTTCAACAAGATAATTGTCCAGTCCACACTGCCAATGCTGTAACCCACTGGTTTCAAACCCATAATGTGGAAGTGCTGCCTTGGGGCGCTTATAGTCTAGATATCAATCCAATTAAAAATATTTGGGGTATAATAGTAAAAAAAAATATATAATCGAAGTTTTAGGCCACAAAATTAAGAAGATTTATGGGAAATAATACATGCGTGCTGGGAAGAGCTTGATCCAAATATTGTATCAAATATAATTCAGTCAATTTCGAATAGACTGGCTCAAGTAATAGAAATACAGGGATATATGACCAAATATTAGAGTTTATTTATTCTTGTTAAACGTTTTTTGTTTCTATTGTAATTTTTATAAAACTGTTAAGATATATTATAAAATAAAAAAAATAACGAACTAACGCCCAACGCTTTGCATTTTTAATAACCTTTAACATGCGATAAGCCGGTTTTACGTAAATATGGTTAAGGTTTCCTCTCATTCTCTCATATCTGGTAAACTTTATATAATGGGTAGAATCGATAGATCCTATCTACAATGCCTCAAAAGTCCCATTTCGTGTAATACTTCTGCTTGGGGAATCACCCTGGCACACAGAAAGAAAAAATTGCCTAATTATTCTAAAATTAGCCCGCCCGTATTTCCTATTGTTTACTGTGTTCTCCGCTAAGATTGTTTTTCTACGATAATTTGGTACCTACTCAGTGTACTGCTAAAAGAAGCAGAGCATGACTTCCTGCCAGTTTTTTCAGTCGCACTTCTTTCTTTGTTTTTGTTTATAACCTGTTGGTGATAGAATGGAGTCATTATTACAAATAAAAATTTAATGAAAAAGGAAATTATACGTTACAACAATCGCCTTAAAATACATGTGCAAAACGATAGGAATATTTAAATTAAATTGATATTTTATGTAAAACTGTATGTTAGCTGCCTGTTATCAAATTGTATTTTTATAAATATTTTTTTGTAACGTAGCTAAAGAAATTGGATAGCACTAGTCTCTGGATCGTTTAACAACTAATATAATAATATATAAGGCGTTAAATGATCGCAAACCCTCAATGGCTATCTTTGTTGATTTAAAAAAGGCTTTTGATACGGTTAGTCATACTCAACTTCTTACTGCACTAGAGAAAATTGGTTTTAGAGGAATTCCTTATCAACTCATCGGTGATTATCTGACAGGTAGAAGCCAAAGAGTTAAAATTGGTAGCACCCAAAAATTGTAAAATATGGGGTACCACAAGGAACTGTGTTGGGACCACTGTTGTTTTTAATATATTTAAATGACTTGTTTGAGTTGCAGATTAATGCAGACATTATTAGCTTTGCCGATGACACGGTTTTATTTTTTCAAGCTGACAATTGGAATAAATTTAAAAACAAAGCAGAAACTGAAATGTGTAAAAATATTCACTATTTTAAAAGGCAAACTTCTAACGATAAATATTACAAAAACTAATTATGTCCCTTTTACTTTATTAGAGTCAAATTTGCCTACTTTTACCAAGTTAAATATCAACAACCCCTGCAAGTGTGCGAGTGTGGAGATTGCCGGCCGTAAGAGCATAAAGTATATGGGGATCTTTCTTAGATATTCATATAAATTACGTTACAAAGAAGGCAAGGTCCCTTCTGGGCAGGTTTAAAAAATTTAAACAAGTTTTTAAGAAGTTTACGATGCTGTACATTTCTCTCGTTCAACCACATATTTCCTATGGTACTGTAGCATAAAAGGGAGAATATTTACCAAGAGATGCTATATGTAGAGCTGTATTTCCCTTTTTCGTAGCTGCGTCGACGACAGCTCCTCTCTTTAACAGTTCCCTGGCAATCTCTACATGTCCATCTTTGGCTGCCAAGTGAAGCGCATTTAGCCCATTCTAAAAAATTTAATAAATAAAGTTTGCCACTCTCAATAATAAAATTTGGGGTTCTAGTCCATCCTACAATAAGGACATTCAAAAAAGTCGATTTCAATTTTGATGTAAAATTAATAGGCCCAATATTTGAGGGTAGGAAAATTTACAAGGGATTTCCCATACTTACTGCATTTGACGTATTAATGTCTCTAACTGTTCCAGAATCCAGATATTCTTGAATCTTGTCTAGTTGTCCTGCTCTAGCCGCCCTTAGAAATGCTGTGTTTGGATCAGTCTGAAAACAAAGTCAAATTTTAAGTCATGAGTCGATTATAAAAATACTACCTACAAAAAGGATTGTCGATTGTCAAAATCAAAAATACTCCTTTCCCCTAAGTATATACAGGGTGTCCCAAAAGTAATGGGACACAGAGCAACAGCAGACTCCTTAAGGCGAAATAATGGGGATTTATTTAAACTTGCCTTATCCCAAAATTGATAACAATCAATATACTAATAATATGAATACACAATAATTATTTTAAATATTTTAGCATTCTTGCATTAAAAATATCGAATGCGATTATCTCGAAAATGGTTGCTCCTAGCGACTTCAATAAGTTATAAGTGTATAATACAGGGTGTCCGGAAATGATGAGCAACACATTTAGGGGATAATTCTGGACCGAAAATAAATGCTATCTCTTCCTTTAACATTTTTTCGAAAATTGACTATTAACGGAGTTACAGGGTATTAAATTTAAATTTTATTTGCAGTTTTTTTTGCAATACCTAGTGATGTAAAATTCTCGGTAATAATCTTTTGGAGAATATTCTCAAGTTAGAGAATTTTCTGAGAATGGTAAGAAAACCGCTAGAAATGGCAATAAAAAGGAATTAAAAATTACCTATTCTGCTTATTTTCGGCAAATGTCAAACGGCGTTAATCAAACAAAACGTAAAGAAAAAAAATTTTTATTTAAAAAACATAACATACCTTCCCAAGAATAACTAAAAACTAAACAAAAAAAACAGTCAAATAAAGAAAGATCACATTTAACCGAGGGGTAATTCACTGGCGAAAATGGTGTACAACTTCTAGAAAATACAAAAGAAAATACAGAAAATACGAGGAAAATGCAGAAAATACGAAGAAAATACAGAAAATACGAGAAAAATACAGGCAACATAAGGAAAATATAGAAAATACGTGTGGCAATCAATTTGGCAATGACGTAAAACCGTTGGAAGATTTTACAACGCTGCCGGGTTTTCGACGGTTTTAGTGATGGGAATAACCGACTTAAGATTCTGGAAGAACAACGCTGCCGAGAATTTATTTGACTTCTAAAAAAAAAGGTCGCCAGTTCCGTTATTATTAAAAAAAACGTTTTTTCCAATGGATGTTGATTTAGTAAGCCAATTTTTTGTAATTTTTTTGGCGAAAATGGTGTACAAGTTCTAGAAAATACCAGGAAAATACGACAAAAATTAAGAAAATACAAGGAAAATACAGAAAATACGAGAAAAATTAAGAAAATACAAGGAAAATACAGAAAATACGAGAAAAATTTGGAAAATATAAAGAAAATACAGAAAATACGAGAAAAATACAGAAAATACAAGGAAAATACGAAGAAAATTCGGCAATATGGAAAATGGTGTACAAATTTTTCTCAGTGAATTACCCCTCGCATTTAACTATTAAAAACATACGAGTATACGTTCGCGCTTCTAGGGGATGTCCCTGAATCGCTGTTGCCAGACATAAAACACTGTTGCCAGAGTTATAGAAAAGGTTAGAGAAACTCAAAATTTTAAAAATCATTGCAAAATTTTTAAGTGTAAATCGAGGTGGTGTAAATTATGTAGAAAAACTTCTCTAGAGAATATTCTCGGGAGAATTTTTTTACAGAGAATATTCTCGAGAATATTCCCGTTCTGGGATCACTAGCAATACCTTTTGACACGCTCATAATATTTCGACGAAATCTCGTATATGGGGCTTTTGCGGGATGAGGAATACATATTTGCCCACCGTTTTTCGCATTTTGTAGAGGGCGCCATATAGGAGCCAATACTTTAATTTGAATGGTCCCAACTTGTTTGTCCTACACTGGATGCGCATTTTGACTGAATATTTTTATTCTCCTAACCTTTTGACATAAAAAAGGTATAATACTTTCGTTTCGATAGATCTAACCGTTTTCGAGAAAAACGCTAAAATAACATTGCTTGCATGTGATGAATACGAAATGATTTTAATTTATTTTAAACCTTAAACATAGCATAGCAAAGAAAGGAATATTCCACGAAGTTCTTCGGAATTTTTTCAGAAGAATTAATTTATGCATTGAAGAGGAAGGACGTCACTTTGAACCTTTGATTTGAATGTTTAATTTATTGTTCTAGTAACTTATGTATTTTAAAACTGCAAATAAAACTTAACTTTAACACCCTATTACTCCTCCGGTAATAATCAATTTTCGAAAAAAATGTTATAGGAAGAGATAACATTTATTTTCGGTCTAGAATTATCCCCTAAATTTTTTGCTCATCATTTCCGGACACCCTATATGATCAGTAATAATATGTTGATTATGTTAATGTACAGGGTTATCCAACCAAGACTAGACAAGGCGATTTTTTGACTTTTCCTGTACTTTTATAAAAAAACTGAAATAGCCATCTTAAGTCATTTTCTCCCGCGAATTCGAATATCTTCAGCAAAAAACAATTGAACATCAAACAAAAGTACTAGGGGTCACTTTGATATTTTTTTAAATGGAACACCCTGTATATTTTTACATTTTTAAATTCCACATAAAATTATAATAATAATATTTCTAACAGTACGTCTTAGAGCAAAACGGCTTACATGTCCCTATCTTCAATTTTTATTATCTTCCCAAAAAAATCAACTTCCAGTTAAACCGGAACAACTATATTTCCTTCTTTCGAGTTACATCCGGTTTAACCGGAAGTTGATTTTTTTGGGAAGATAATAATAAAATTTAAAGATAGGCAGATGTAAGCCGTTTTGCTCTAAGACGTACTGTAAGAAAGTTATAAGCTGTCAAAGTTCAAAAATGTCACTTTTCGAGAGTCAATATCTCGGAAACTATGAAGTATAGACTAATAGTGCATTTAATAAAAAATAATTATAATTTTATGTGGAATTTAAAAATGTAAAAATATACAGGGTGTTCCATTTAAAAAAATATCAAAGTGACCCCTAGTACTTTTGTTTGATGTTCAATTGTTTTTTGCTGAAGATATTCGAATTCGCGGAAGAAAATTACTTTAGATTGCTATTTCAGTTTTTTTTATAAAAGTACAGGAAAAGTCAAAAAATCGCCTTGTCTAGTCTTGGTTGGATAACCCTGTACAAAGTAATGTATTTTATTCCTGACCTAGAATTGTTACTCGGACAATATTAGGAACACAAATTAAAGCTTAAACAGCTCAAGATAATAATATATTGTCGTAAACTCACGAAAGTAAGACTAAAAAACGGTTATAGCAGCAGCAACTTTAATGTTCCTGTTTATATCTTCGCATGCCATCGTGTCCATAAAATGGTTTCATCAGGATTTTATTGATGCATTTTACCCAGTTCAATTTAATTTGTTAGGCTTCATTACAGAAAATTATTTGCAGTAAAATAGTTGCTTATAATCTTACGCTGTTAAAAGTATCTATTAATATGTGGGAAATTGAAATCTTTCTCTTATACTTTATAAAAAGTCTGCAGTATGACAACGAAGCAGTAAGATTCCCCCCCCCCCCACGACATTAGTCTGAGGCCATGATGACGTTGTTTCATTCATTTTTGCGATGCATCGTAATTTTTTTAAAATAGAATTAGAATTACAAAACAAAGCACATCTAATTATTCTAAGCTCACACCTTAACTGAAACAAAAGGCAAAAAATTGGTGTCTGGCTAGCTGTTTCCCAAAGAAGAATTGTTGGTCCTATTTTTTTCCATGACACAGTTACAGCACAGCGGTATAGAGACAATATTTTTAATCCATTTGTGGAGCAATTACTTGACGACGACGAACTACGTTTTAAATATTTTCAACAGTACGGTGCAACCGCCCATACAGCCGCCGAAACTATTACTTACGCAATTTTTTCGACGACAGATTGATCAGTTTTCGATCAGACATTGAATTCCCACCTAGATCACCTTGTTTAACGGTTATGGATTACTTCGTTTTTCCTCATTTAAAGAACACTATTTTTAAAACACCAGTTGCAAATTTAGAACAATTACAAGAAAGGATTACCCAAGAATGTGCTAACATTTCTCCAGAGATGCTGGTCAACACTTTCGAAAATATGAAGAGACGTGAGAATTTATGCTTGGAGCATGGCGGTGGCCAATTTCAGCAATTTATGTAATTATTTTTCGTTTTCTTTCTGTATATTCTTACTTTGTTAATTTTGTAAACAACAAAAATAAATTTGTATTTGTCTACTTATTTTATTACTCATTAGTTTGGCATATCATGTCATAATATGAATTTGACAAAATTTTAACCTAGATTTGGTTAGATATATCGTCCCCATATCATTGTGATCTAAACCAAGCCCTACGTTTTTTAATCCAAGCTCTCTTTGATGCAAATAAATTTTGCTCGCACGGTACTTCTACATCACAGTTAATTTTCTTGAAAAAATACACATAATCATAAGAATATCATAAATAACCCAACGAAAATCTAAAAACAGGGACAGAATGGAACTATAACTTCCAAAACCATAAAGTAAACAAAACCAGCAACTGATCTGATTTTGGTAATTCTGTAAGTTTCCAGGTTCACTTGGAATTACTTTGACGGTAGTGAGTCAATCAAACATAGGTCAGATCACTGATCAGTTAAATCGATCTAAACCGGCGAATCGAACACGCTTCTGGTTGGTATGCCAATTTAGTGGACTCATTTGATTGGCTTTTAAATAGGGTTTGCTAATTTAAATTAACAGGTATTAAATAATTAAAATTCACAGATTCTTACAATAAGGATTGTCACTTGGCTATCCAGACTGGCCGAGTGATCGATCTTCTCCATAAAAAACATCGGCCATATTCGTTTTTCGAATCTTTTTTTAAACCTGTTCATTTTTTAACATAAACTTTGGGTTCATTCACTCTATTTAAAAAGACCGGTCTAATCCAAGTGGGAGTAACCGAACTATCAAACTACGATTATCAGACGGTATATCAACATAATTTATTTTGTACACATTAATAGTCATAAAAAGTTACCGAATTATTAGCACCAAAGCACTAGTATTAAGTATATTATACACACTTTTATCTGTAAAACAAACACTGCCTGTTTGTTTAACTATATTTTGAACGATTCGGTTTTTTACGGTTTCTTTCAATTTTAATCCTGATTGATTTAGACGAAAATTATTACATCTGGAAGCAGTAATTGAAATATCGAATCGTCAAAATAAAATTCCTAATAAACACAGTGGTTTTGCACTTGGTCCAAAATCGTTGGTTGTGCTTGATAGACCGGGGCTGAAGCCTTTGAAAATGATAAAAAGTGACAAAAAATAACAAACCCATTGGAAAAGGAAGAGAATATAACAAAAATTAAAGGAAAAATAATTTACGGGCGATCCGAGGTCGGGAAGTGGAAGGGGGTGAGTTTTTAAGGGTAGAAAACGATTTATCTCGATTTCCGGCAAAACTACAAGTCCTATGGAAAAACGTTGAATGGCAAAGTTGTAGGTAATAAAAAGATCTACAACTTTTGTATTTACACCTTTTTCACATAACCTCAAAATTTATGTGAAAAATTCAAATAACCAAGTTTTTGGTTTTTTATTTTTATCTTTTACAAAAAAAAAATTTTTTTTTTCACGAAATTTGGTGAAAACGTACCTTTTTATGTCCCAAACACACTGTAATTTTTTTTGATTTAAATTATTTATTTTTTCATCTTATTTTAACTTAATATCGAAAAAGCACCCTAATTTTCAATCGAAAATTCTCACGTCAAAATATCTGCTTTTTAAAAAAAATCGGTGGGCTTTTTGTTCATTGAGATCTCTACTTTCTGATGGTGTAAAAAAATATAGATTTAATAATTTAATTAGATGAAATCCCCTTTAAATCCTACCTTTAATTATATTTAGAACAACTATTTTCGCATATTTTTTGCGATCTTTATGTTTTATGGATTTGTAATTTTTTGTTTATCAATGAAACATGGAATCTTACGTTTTTCGAGTAATTAAAGTATAAATTTTAATAAATAGCTCAAAATTGTACATAATGATTTAAAAAAAAAATTTCGGATTCGATTTTTTTCCGTTTCTTTGCATTTTTTGAGAACATTTACCATAGTAATGTATATTTTTTTTACACCATCAGAAAGTAGAGATCTCAACGAACAAAAAGCCCACCAACTTTTCTAAAAAAGCAGTTATTTTGACGTGAGAATTTTCGATTGAAAATTAGGGTGCTTTTTCGATAAAGGTAAAAAAATAAATATTTTAAATCAAAAAAATTAGTTTGTTTGGGACATAAAAAGGTAAGTTTTCACCAAATTTCGTGAAAAAAATGTTTCTTGTAATAAAAACCAAAAACTTGGTTATTTGAATTTTTCACATAAATTTTGAGGTTATGTGAAAAAGTGTAAATACAAAAGTTGTAGATCTTTTTATTACCTACAACTTTGCCATTTAAAGTTTTTCCATAGGACTTGTAGTTTTGCCGGAAATCGTTTCTACCCTTAAAAACTCACCCCCTTCCACTTCCCGACCTCGGATCGCCCGTAAATTATTTTTCCTTTCATTTTTGTTATATTTTCTTCCCTTTCCAATGGGTTTCATCCCACTATTATTTTTTTTGGTTTCAAAAATTATCGACCCTGGTCTATGGTAACCTGATGTTCATCTATAACATATTTCTCTCTTCTAAACTTTTGAAAACATATTATTACGTACACTGCTTTGGTAAAACTAATTTTTTTCTATGCGAAATCTGGGGTAATGGATTAGGAACTCACTTTTAATTAGATTACTTGAAATAATGAAAAGAAGCCGGTGAAAAAAATATGTAAAACGGAAACCTTGGGAAGGATACGTCATCCACATCTTTGCTTGACCCGTCGTTGTGACAGTTGTATGAATGACTTTAAAAAACTCGCAATAAGACAAAAAATAGTAATTTACGTTACAAGTCCGGAAAATACTGTTTTTTTAGTACGAGTCGACAAAATTCTAGTCTGCGAGTCCAAAAAAACTGTTTTCGGACGTGTTGCGTACACTATTTTTTCGGCAATCGTGTAGAATAACAAATCAATGAGACACATTTCTTTATTATATTTCTTTGTAGAACAAAACTTCGAACATTTTAATTCTTATTTGTATTAAATATTGAAATTCGAACAGAAGATAGGTACTAACAGAAACATTCTAATTCTTATTTATATTAATACTAGCGTGTACCCGGCCTGCGTTGCAATGCCTCTGAGATAATAATAAGGCGAGTTCACCATCACGTCAAGATTTATAAATGCAAACCCGAACAAACCTCTAAATTTATCAGTGTTTCTCTACAATATTATGCATGTATTATACATAAAAACCTTCCTCTTGAATCACTCTATCTATTAAAAAAAACGCTTCAAAATCCGTTGCGTAGTTTTAAAGATTTAAGCACATATAGCTGGGGACAGACGCGACAGCGACTTTGTTTTATACTATGTTAAGATTTATATTAAAATTCGAGCAATTGCTAATATTGATGTGATTTTTCCCGGCCTAGTCCGGGAAGTACGTACTTCCCGGATTAGGTCGGAGAAATGCTACTTTCTCAAAGGAAAAGCGTCCGGGAAGTGGGTACTTCCCGGACGGTGGCCGAAAATAGTAATTTACGTTACAAGACCGGAAAGTAGTGTTTTTCAGGTCGAGACAAGCATTTCCAGGGCGAGCCATAGGCGAGTCCTGGAAGCTTGGAGAGACCTGGAAAACACTAATTTTCGGTTGCGTGACGTACAATATTTTTTTTAAGACCGACACTTCGATATATTTTATAATCTACGCGAAACAAGTTTGACATAAAGAACAAAATTAAAAATCAACGAACTGTCACTCGACAATACATCGAAATGTTGTTGTCATAATAACGAAATCAAGGTATCTTGTATTATCAAAGAGCGATTGGAAAAACAAAAAACAGGGTGACAGTGACATTAGAGACCGGAAAAGTGACATTAGAGACCGGAAAAGTATTTTCCGAAAATACTTTTCCGGTCTCTAATGTCACTTTTCCGGTCTTGCGATCGGAAAAACGTCATTTTCTAGACGAAAAACTGTCCAGAAAGTGTAAATTTTCTGGTCGGTTTTAAAAAAAAATATTTACCATGTTGTTACAGAACAATTTTTCTTGTAGTTTAAAATTGTAAATATTTTTTATTGATGTTCTTATCATAAAAACTGCCCCTACTTTATCCTTTATAGAAGTTTGAGCAAATTATTACTCTCTTGAAGAAGCACATCGAGAAAAACCAATACTGAATTGGAAATTTCCCAAGAATAAATCGCAAGTTGAGTAATCAACCAAATAGGAAAAATATAACATACTGAATGATTTGTTTTATTGGTTGTGTAGTTTCCTGTTTTAATAAAATGGATCGATGGGGGGGGGGGGGCTTTTTAGCTGAAGATAAAGTGCGGATCTTTTTAAAAGGTAGAGTTTTTTAGAAAAAATAAAATAAAAAATTTTTAAGAATTTTTTTTAAACAACCAAGATTAAGTTTTTTCTGATGGAACAAGCAGCACCGGGCATAGAAGGGAAATCGCCTTTGCTTGCGTTTTTGTTATAAGCACGACCCTCTGTTATTTAAGGAGAAGTAAGTAAAACAGAATACAGGTCTGCTCAATAAACATATTTCCTAACGAAACATAATTTATTAAATTAACCGTGGATATCATAACATAAATGACCTATTTTCAAGTCTTCTATCATAGATATTTACCTTTAGATAATGCCCGGTCGTAGCTCAGTGGTAGAGATACCGCTTACAGCCGTGGCGATCCGGGTTCGATTCCCGGAGTGGGCATACGCATAATAAAAAAAGTATGACCGAATTTTAGTTGATTGGTGTAAGATCGTCTTTCGGAGGAGACGTAAAGCTGTCGGTCCCGGCCATCTCTGGTCGTTAAATCACGCTAGAGGCGCTTACGCGACCTGAAAACTCTAGCACCAGACTTGAGCACCACAAGTTACACGAACTTTACTTTACTTTACCTTTAGATAAGCAAACAATAATCAGAAAAGTGGCAAATTTATGGCCACGCGCATGTATACAGAGCTACACACGATTAGACATGCGCACTACAACATTATCATTAATTTGACAACGAATGGGAAAATAGACAGGTCCGGGCTTTAAAATTTAAGTTCATGCTCAAGAAATTGTAAGAGTTGACCTTCGATTTATTTTTACGTGTGGACAGCAAAAATTTGGCCCTAATTCTTGCCAAAAAATTGACATTTCTTCTCAATTTCTGATCAAGTTGGGAGATACGGTAGTGATTTCTGGCATTTTTAGTTTAAAAAGAAAGAGAACAAGTCAATTAAAATATGAAAGTTATAAAATCAAATATAAAAAGCAAAATAACCAATCTTTGATGTTATCGCGTACCTAACCTCAAGTCAAATATCAGTTGGTGTACAACTTGTATTGATTTTTACATATTGGCAAGAACTTGGGTACGAGTAAAACATTGTCAAGCACAATTTCTTGTTCAAGAATTTAAAAAAGTTTTTGCCCGGGAACTTGACCCGTGGAATATTTTCACCCTTGGATTAATATAAACATACCTAGGTATTCACTTTTTTCTTTTACGTAATATAAATAGAGAAAACTATCTTTTAATCTTTTTGAAGCAACATATTGCCCGAAAAATAGGAGTACCTAATTAGAATGCAGGGCTGCAAATAAAATATACCAAAACATGCATCGGAATAATCTGTCTTGGTGTGTGTTTCTCTTTATTTTCATACCTTGTTTGTGTAGCCTAGGCCTAGTTAGATGTGTTTAAATTGATCATAATAAAATAAAGTTATATACCAAGATACATCACTACTCCATAATTACTAAAAATACGAAATACCCGGTATTTTACCCCTATTTGCAGTGGCGCAGCTACGGGGGGGGGGGGGGGGCTAGGGTGGCTAAAGCCCCACCCTTTGAAGTTCCTTCAAAACTTATTTGCGCAATACAATGACAGAAAATAGACCCATTTAAACATCCATCGAGAAATACCAGTATCGGTTGATGAAGTGATAAAAGAACTTCAAAATCTGGGACCTCGTAGACTTCAGTTCAATTTGTAAAAGTTTCAATATATACTTTATGTTTACACTTAGTTTAAAATAAAAGTTTGTAGTATTTGGCTAGTCTTTTTTTATTGTAACGTGTTTTATTTAACAGCCGTGGAAAAAAATATTTTCTACGAAATAGTAAAGAAGATTTAAAATAATTATTTAAAGTAGGTATGTGTTTAACGATGTTTTAATATTCTACTTATCCTAGAAAGTGTAAAAAAAAATTTTTAAGCACGTTGAAAATTTTAAAAAATCGTGAGGCTAATTATTATTTCTACAATTTTTTATGCTACCAAAAAATTAAAGGTAGCCTTTTTAGATTTTCTTTAATAGACCAAAAAAGGGCGTGGCAGCCAAAAAAAATTTGCCTGCGGCGCTTTTTTTAGGAAAGAAAAAAAGAAAGAATGATCCTCTCTGGTAGCCCCCCCTAGAACGAAATCCTGGTTGCGCCGCTGCCTATTTGAGCATAATAAAATTATACAACGGTTTTTACCACACAAACACCATTCACTTAACTACACAAAAACTAGAAATCCGTAAATATTAAACACCCACAATCAACAACAAGGAATCCACAGAAAAAACTTAAAACACAGCAACAAAAATGGTGCCGAGCCGGTTCTGGAGTGTATTTGAAGCATGTCGATAAAGAAGGACAGGCCGATAACAAGAGGTTTGTGCGCATGCCCAATTCTGCTAGGAGAGAAGGCATCGGACCGGTGAGCCGTGCGCTCGGAAGCAGGAGATAAGCTGTACGTATCTAAAGTTAAACGTCTATGTCTTCTACACAACTCCTGTTGCTGTATGGTTCCTTAGTTATGGGACACACCCTGTATATAAATATATATTTTCTTTAAACCCTAAAGATGATCATGATAAGGGTTTTTTTTTGTATGTATTCCTTTATAGAGCAACAAAATTCCGCGATCTCTAAACCTACAACCTCAAAAAATTCATTCCATTATGTAAACGTTGGCGCTCGCTGGCTGGGGCCTATTTTCTGCGGCCTCAGATGAATTTCCTTAGAATTTCTTTGACCGTCAAAGGCCTCATAAATTATCAAAAGCTTCATTTATTACAAAAAATGCGAACAAAACCGAGGTTTAGTAAGTGTGAATAGCTGAAATAAGGAACGGAAACGCCTTATGAAAAGTAAAATCTAAATGACGTAACTCAACTGTTTGTTATTGGGGGGTTTGGAAGAGAAGCCAAATTACATTGTTATGGTATCAAACGAAGCATAATATGAAGGTTATAAAGGGGGTAAACAAAAGCTGACAGCTGGGGTAAATGTTATTTCACCTGGTACAATAGTATTCCACGTTTAGTGTTAAATATTTCTTTATTCCCCCACCAGGGCCTAGGGCCCCCATTTTCAAAGTTGTCTTAATAGGTATTTTTTGATACAGTGTCTCCAAATGTTAAAATGCATAAAGTTCTCAAGTAGGTATGTACCTACTTATTAAATTAGTACCGGGTGATTCAATAAGAAAGGCAGCCGGCTATATCTCGGAAACTACTAAACGTAGAAACTTGGGATAAAAAAAATTATGATTAAAGCGGTCATGAGAAAATTCTGGAAATAATTTTTAAGTTCCGCATTTTGCCGCAAGAGTGCGTAATTGAAAAGTAAATTTTAAAATTTTACATAACTCCAAAAATTCCACATTAAGGTATATGTTTGATAACACCATTTTAAAGCTTGGACAATTATGCATCATTTTGGTCTTATGCTCGTTGGCGTACCGACTTTAATAAGAGTGGGGGAAGCTGTTGAAAGTGTAAACATTTAAATCGCTGTAACTTCTAAACGACTTATCCGATTTTAACAAACTAAAGACTGTTTGGAAGAGAAATGTATGCACTTTCACCAATCGTATTTAGTTGTCCATAATAGTTCTCAATAAAATTGCTAGAGGGCGCAATTTGTAATAATAATAGTTTTTTTGATTTTATCCCGAAAATTCAAATCATACGGTATAATTACGATACCATAATCGAAAAGCAGATTAAATTTGCTAGAAAAAATATTAAAACCTCAGCTCGATATCTTTGTTCGTTTCGGAGTTATTGCCAAAACATTAATTTTTAATACAAATTGCGCCCTCTAGCAATTTTATTAGAAACTATTGTGTACCATTGGATACGGCAATTGAAGGTACTTCCAAACAAGCTTAAATTTACTAAAATCGGATAAGTCGTTTAGAAGTTACAGCGATTTTAATGTTTTCACTTTCACTTGATAAGAGTGGGAGAAGCTATTGAAAGTGTAAACTTCGGGAAAAATAAGCAAAAAATTCTCGTGTCAAAATGTCAAATGTCAAATGGTTTAAAAAAAATGATATTAATGAAAAAAGTATAAGGTCGTATGTATATTGACGGTGGAAATTTGAAAAAAATACGCAAAAAATTCTCTTGTCAAAATTTGACACCTGTCAATATGTCAGAATTATTACAATAACCGATAGTAATTAAACAAACGTGGGGTCGTATAGATATTGTCGCTAAAAATAGAGAAAAATTATAAAAAAAATTCTACCCGTCAAAATATTTGACAAATTTTTTTTTTAAATTTTGAAAATGTGTCGTTTTTTTATTTCTTGCCAATAACTCCGTTATTGTAAGTTTGAGAGAAAAATGTTATATAACTATATTTATGGAACGTTCGGAGACGCGTCTTTTTTATTTAAAAAAATTTCGTCTAAGTATAATCAGTTTCGAGATATAAGGCAAAATATAGAAATCATATTTTGGCCGATATCTCGAAAACCGTGAGATACGAAAAAATAATAAAGCAAAGATGTAGATTTCTTCGAGATACGATACAACTTTTTAGCTATATAAACTTTTTTCCTAAAGTTTATACTTTCTGAGAAAAATGGCAATTTATGAATATTACGAAATTTTCCTGAAATATGTATGGAAAATGTCTGAAAATTAAAATTTTTTAAAAATTTGCAAATATCGTTCTTATAATTCGGCATAGACGATCGGGTTTGTTCGAGTTTGTTCGGGTTTGTATGTATGTTTGTTTATTTTGACCCACTTTAAACGGTCAGATTTAATTTAAATTTTGTAGTCTTATCAAAAACCGCTAACAATACAATAATCTACTAATCTAGCTCAATCTACTAAAAAAAAATATTTTTTTTAACAATAACTCAAACTAAAAAATGAAAAATAAATCTAGTTTTAAAAAACTAAAAAACACGCTTTAATAAATTAATCAAACTAAAAGGCGGAAAATAAAAATACATAGTTTAAAATAATTCTGGAAATTTTTAATATAGGCTGAAAATAATAATGAACGATAAACATTAGTTTTATTGTGAAAAAAGCGTGGGGTGCTTTGTGCGCTATATTTTTCGTATATCGAGCACCCCAAGCTTTTTTTCACAATAATACTAATGTTTATCGTTCATTATTATTTTCTGCCTATATTAAGAATTCCAAGAATTATTTTAAACTATATTTATTTTCCGCTTTTTAGTTTGATTAATTATTAGAGCGTGTTTTTTAGTTTTTTTAAACTATATTTTTTTTTTAAATGTAACAACAACCAGTTTTAGAAAAAAAATACCCATGCAGTGGCCTAATTTCGCAGCGTTAACTCCATAACTCTTATTTCTAAGCCTGGCACAATAAATATGCAATAGAAAGAACATCGATCTCGCTATACCAGGGATGTATTAATATATTTGTTCCATTTTGTATAGCCTATTTGTCTTCATCAATTCGCTACTTATATGACTAGCGTCTGTTTAGTATTCTTAGCGGAAACTCAGAATGAAATTCAGGACACTGCTTACTATTATTACTATTCTTATAGCCTACGTTCATTCTAAATTGATGTAATATCATGACATATAAATATAAAAAAATTGTTAATTGAAGTTCTTTAATTATTGATGTATTGAATATGACTAACTGTAAATTAAGCAGCAATTTTTTTATTTACGTCATTTCTAGGTGAATTTATAGGCATGGATTTCCCAGAAGCCTGAAGTTTTTATTTCAACCTTGTTATTTGTATAATGTACCAAGTACACGTGATTAAAACAAGTTGGTTGCCGATACATTTTTTAAAAACCTAAAAATTTGTATACCTACTCCTTCTCTGTCCGCTTATTTCCTCCATAACCTTCCCTAAATTCTCTCTTAGCCCTTAACCTACTTATTCCCGATGCCTTTTACCCTAAATGACGGTGGCGCCTCTGGGGATCAAAAACGTCCTCAGGACTTTCCCGAATGCCAACATAGTTTAATATTTTTGTTCCTAATTGGGGTATGTGACAGGAAAATGATTTTTCATAACAGACAGAATCGACAAAAATTATGGTTTATTAGTGATAAATTATTTGGAATGCGATAGAAGCGTGAAGAGAGTGTATTCTAGAGTGTGCGTATAGGGTATATTATGTACAGTATAAGCTTTGACAGCAGGTATAATGTGCACTACATATTGTTTTTACAGCTTTATCAAATTGAGTCAAACGCATAATATGCAGATGGCACTCAAATATATTTTTTCTTTTTCCTCTTAGAACTTGCTGCTTCTGTACACAAAATAAATTTTGATTTATAAATTATTTCTAACTTATCCAGAGTCCATGGGGTGCAAGATTCATTGCAACCCTCTATAACCTGCAAGAATCTTGGATGAACCATGACATGACATAAGCCACCTACCTGAACCTGTATACCTATGCAATAATAGATAATTTAATTACTTAAGATCAGATACCTGTTATTGTTGCGCTTATTGGTTATTGAGGTTTTACGACTCATGACCCTCAGCTGTGCCGTCAGGCTTTAAGAAACAGAGTTTAACAATATATTAGCTGTATGTTTCTAATTAAATTTTTTTTCTTAAGGTATTTTAAATAAGGGTGGTTGCAGTGGCGCACCCAGGGGGGGGGGCCAAGGGGGCCTTGGCCCCCCCCAAAACCTCCGATGAAATTGATTTTAACTTACTATACCCACTAAGCCACTAAAAAATTAAAAAAACGGGGGCCTCGGCCCCCCCCAAAATCCCCGATAAAATTTACTTCAACTTACTATACCCACTAACCCACTACTAAAAAAAACGTAAATTTCCAGGCGCGATACAAAGAACGATATAATTTTGATTATTTTTCTTCAGGATTATAAAATATTTGCAAAGCTGTCCCAACCTTCTAAAAAAAAAAAAAAAAAAAAAAAAAAAAAAAAAGTATTATTATTATTATTATTATTATTATTATTATTATTATTATTATTATTATTATCATTATAAATAACTGCTCGTGTAGGTATGGGAAATCCCGTTATGCATGGATGGGTGTGTAGTATATACGAACAAGAATGACAAATTGACAAATACTTAAAATTATATTAACAACTCACATAAAGAAGTCACACAAGAATAGAAGTGTTACTTACTTAGGCCATACCTACATATATTTGCGTGCAACGCGATTAAATAAAAGCTTTTTTTAATGTGACTCGACTATTTATTGTTCTATTTGTAATTGGAGGTTGTAAAAACAAAAACCCACCGTTAATGTCTGCAATTATGTTTAAAGAAGAGTACTTTTTGTTTTTGTTTCAGATTGTTGGTGCTGGGAAAATTATTCTATCGCTGTATCGTCATTGTATTGAGTTACGACGTGGGGGATGACGCAATCAACGGGCCATAAACGGCATTAAGATTAGACAGACTGGTAAGACTAAGAGGTTCGTTGTCATAAAACAACGGTTGCTTTATGTAATTGCATCTGTGCAACACTTTTAAAATAAAACAATGAATGGGGTTCGAAATTAAAAGGCCAATCAACAGAACGCCGGATTTTCTGCCAGCGGTTTGGGATTTGTCTTGTGCGAACGCTTTTAAAACACATTCGCATGCAAAATGTCCATCTCCAACCTCCATGCAATTGTAAAGGCTAAATGTTCGCGAACATTATGGAGCATTGCGGGAGTTATTTGTCGGCACTCGTACACTATTCGTTGTCGCAAGTCTTCCAAAGAATTGGGTTGGGTTGCATAAATTTTAGACTTTAAATGTCCCCACAAAAAAAGTCCAGTGGCGTCAAATCAGGAGATCTTGCAGGCCATTCAATAGGAGCTCTTCTTCGGTCTTCCAATCCATTTTCCTGGAAAATGTTCATCCAGAAACTGTCTAACGGGGAACGCATAATGCGGGGGTGCTCCGTCTTGCTGAAAGTAAATATTTTCTGGCCGATAACGGTAATTTTCTTCTATGGCATTCGTTAAAGCAGGGTTAATAGTGGTTTTCAACAGGTTCAGGTAAATTTCACGTGTTAAAGTTCCAGGTATAAAATACGGCCCAATAATACGGTCCCAAAAAATTCCAGCCTACACATTTAATTTTTCGGGATGTTGAGTATGCACTTCTCTAAAATTCTAGGGTTGGAATCCGACCAATACCTGCGGTGCGCCACCCTGTATCTCTTTACTAATGGGGCTTTGGTTTTTATAGGTTGCCATTGCCATCCACTAAGTTGAGTTGGCAGCATCATTCCAACTGACTAACTTCGTGGCGATCAACGAGCGCCTTTTGAAAATACAGGGTTACGTTATTTGAGTTTGTTGAAAGGTTAAAAAAAATAACTAATAATATACCGGAAGTACTATATTTCTTACATCCGGTTTAACCGAAAGGTCACACTATTGGAAAGATAATAAAAATCGAAGATAGGGACATGTAAGCCGCTTTGCTCTAAGACGTACAGTTAAAAAGCTAGACGCTGTCAAAGTTCAAAAATGTCATTTTTCAAGAGTAAATATCTCGGAAACTGTTAAGTATAGACTAATAATGCTTTTATTAAAAAATGTTCAGAATTTTATGCAGAATCCAAAAAAATTATATAAAATAGGGGTATCCATTTAAGATTTAGATCTTACCCCCCTCCCTCCTAGGGGCTTGAAGTAACAAGATTGACAATATACGCAAAAGATGTCCCCCTCGAAATAAAAATCGACGGGTCCGAGCGATTTTCCACATTTTCATTTTAAAGCTGAAAAATCGAGGTGGGAAGTTTTCAAATGAACACCGCGATTTTCCACATTTTCATTTTAAAGCTGAAAAATCGAGGTGGGAAGTTTTCAAATGAACACCCTGTATAATATCATGAAATGATAACAAATTGTTCAACAAAATTAATAAACATTGTACTCATTTGAAATGCGGATACGCCTTATGCAACCAAAAATATAATAATGCCGTCGAAAAAATGTTAGATTATTATGAAAATTTCACACCTGTCATTCTAAGCCAATCACACACTTTCATTTCGACAGTTACCAATGACAACCTTCAAATTTTTCGGAAATTTTTCTCCTCCTGCCAAGCTAGGCGAACAAAATTAATAAGTGGAAATTTTTTCTTGACAGCTATTATATAATCCGAAAATCAGTATTCAGGATCAAATTTTGGTATTTAATGTTTTTATTCATTTTATAATACTAAATAAATACAAATATTTATTTACCAAATATTTCTTTCATTAAGGCTAAATATTTTTGGAATTCTGGTTCGAACTCTTCTCTTCGTAATGGAGAATAACAAGGATAATGGTTATCTTCCCTTTCCACTTCTATCAGATGTCTATGTTTAATATAATAGATGTAATATTTGGATGCAATTTTGTTCTGCTAAATTCTGGTTTTTCTTAAAAAGGATGGGATATCTTCCTCCAAAATCTTCTGGATAGCTGAGAAAAGGTTTTCTTGATGGGGATTTAATTCAGTTTTTTCCATTAAACATTGCAAATACTTTAAATTTTTATGAGACATATTAATGTCCCCTATTTCAGAGCAAGATTTACAAACACCGTAGGGCTTAAAATTAGTTTCTTGGTTGTTTACTGCCATGATTTAATTATTGTGAACTAAAGAAGCACGTTTAAGAAATAACTGTCGACGTGACGTATAGCAGAGACGATTTTGACATCACAAGCCTAAGCCTACTTGACTGTGGTATCTACTATCTACCTAGATTTTAAAAATTGTTTTATCTGGCATAACTAGCCTAAACTAGACTATACTATGCTTTCCCTTTGTTTTAGTAAATGAAATGTAGTAAAAATTAATAAAAAGGATAATTTTCACTTATATTTTTTGCATTTCGTTTAACTAAACGGTGAGGAAACTTTTTTTTGAAAGTTTAAGTATTCCCATAATTATGGATAATTTCAATAAAATAATTCAAATAAATTTTAGGTGTGAAATTTTCTTACCGAATCCCCCGCGTCCGTGAATTAATATCCGGAAATTCTTCCTCAGTTCTTCCTCAGCATTTTTCTAGAAAATTTTCCCTCGTCTACGACTCGGGAAAATTTTCAAAAAATGCGTTCCTTCGGAAAAATTTCCGGAAATAATTCGAGCACTAGGGAGATTATAAGTGAAAATAGTGATGGAAATTAAATATCAATCAATCATCACAAATAAATAACAACTGTCAGATGCTATCGTATAACTGCAACAAACAAAACTAAATTCTCTTCGAAACTGCAAGATCACAGATACAGATGAATGAGTTTTAACTGTTAAATTGAAAGTATCGAGTTTAAATAAAACAAACTTTTATTTTTGTTATTGCGAGTTGTGAAAAAACTATAATGCACTTCACCTCGACACCAATGCATTTAATAAAAACATGAAATTAATAATTAATCTTACAGGCGAACAATTGACCAAAATAAGACCTTCTTCACCTGTTAGAGTCAACTTTTTTTTACAAACAAAGTGTTTCGACAGTTGACACTCACATGTGACATTAATAGCTGATATACTGGTTTCTTCTTAAAAGTTCCCAGTTCAGTGGTGGGCCGTAGCAAGCTCACGGGTCAAGTTTCAGAGACTAAACTTTCTTGGTGTTTATTATTTAAGTTAAACGGACAAACGGAGACTAGAATAAACCAGTTTAGGTGAATTAACTCCCCATTTTCAATAACAAAAATTTTCATTTATCATCGTTTGCCTCGAAATTTAATATTAATAGGTTATGTATTTTAATTACAGTACAATAGGTTGCAGTGGCGGTTGCTCTATAAGGCCGCGTGGGCGCGCGCCCCTCCTAGGAATTTTAACATAACACACAAATTAAATGTTTATTTAAATATTTATTATTACTATTCCTTTTAATACTAATATTATTATTATTATTCATATAGGTTGTTAAAATTTCTAAATTTTAAAAAACCATAGCAACTCACCAATTCTGAACTCATCTCTAATTGTCCGTTTTCGTTGACCAACGATAAGCAAGCCTCCTCCTGTGAATTTTAGATAATTGAATTCCGTCGTTGAAACGCTGCGACGGAGGGTGAATCTCGCCTGGCGTATATAAATTTCGCCGAACGAACCCCGGTTATATCCGATTTATTTAGGGACTCTACGGCCGCGGTATTTTAGCGCCTGCATTGCTTTATACATTTCGGACTTTGTTGTGGCGTAAGCGCGGGTCGAGTTCGAACTAATAAAAATTTCGTCAATAATATAATTCAAATAAATTTTTGTAGGCTGCCATTAGCGGATAAACTTAAAATTAAAGAACTGAGTAGGCCGTTGCCAGATATAAAGTTATCACAAACTTGTGAACGACGGGCCGAAAACCGATCTTTTACGCGTCGGTTTTCAAAAAACATTTATAAATAATGTATGTATTAATTTACCTAAAAATTTTTTTATAAATAGATACTTTTTCCAGCAATTTGCTTATATGTCATTTGATATTGGATTTCTATTGCGCCCCTCCAAACACAAACCCCACGACATGCCACTGATAGGTTGCTAAACATTGCGTTCACTGAGAACTAATCCAGTTGTTTGTATTTAAAAGCACATGGCATTTTGGGGGGCTTTGTACTACGCCACAAACGTAAATTATAATATGGCAACGCAGCATTGAAAGCGAAACAAGCGCAGGCGCACCGCTTGATTGGCTCGCAGCTACAATATTTGGGCGGCGAAACTCTTGTACGTTATCTGGGTCGTTCATAGCGTTTTCCATTAGTAAGTTTAGTGCCTGTCAAATGTATTTTTATATTTTATCAATGAATAACGCCATAACTTTTAATCTATCGCACGTTGAATTCGACGTTTCAATTGTAAATAAAATTAACGCTGTTTAAGTTTAATAGTATTTTAAAGTACGCACGTTTCATAAGAAGCGGTTTTAGCGCACGCGTCTATTTTAAAAAACGAGCCACAAAGTGGCGAGTTTTTTTATTGACACGTGCGCTAAAACGCCTTATGAAACATGTGCTTTATACATTTTTTTCTATTTCACCTTTTATAATCAGGAAAAATACATTTTAAAAAGAAAATAAATCCTTCAGTTTTGTAAATTTTTATGTCTAAATTTTATGTTGGTAATACTATTTTTTATCATAGTAGCCTCTGGACAACAAAAATTATTTTGCAAACTGTCATTTTTTGATTTATTGACACATTTTCACCACGAGATTATAAAGTTATTTTAGCGATATGAGATTTGAAATTGGACGGAATACGTTGTGTGATCCTTGTACATTCGGTACATATACAGAGCGTTCCGAAATTCGGGCTATTTTGCTACTTTTTTTCGAATTTCAAAAGACGTGATTTTACGTCACGGCATTGCAATTTAGTATAGGGAAAATATGGAAAATTCAAATAAAGTTGAAGTTAAAACCGACATTGGAAGGTTAGTAGATTGAATTTTGGATAGGATTTGGCAGAAAATGATAGCTTGAAGCATCTACAAAAGATTGATTTATAGATTTATGCAACCAACATACATGACTCTTATCCACACAGAATAAAAAAGTAAGTTATCAAGCTATTTTTCCTCTGCGAAAAATGGGTTTTCTCGTAAATCACAAAGGCCGCGCAAGTCAATGAAATAAAACATTTAAATGTTACCAACATCAAATAAAGAAAAAACGCGTATCGAAATAGCTTCATTACGATACGCAAATGCGTATCGTACTGAGCTTATTATGAACGTGAAATAGAAAAAATATAGTAAATGCGATGGTAAAAGAACTTAGCCCAGTCCCGTCTCTGTCGCCAACATCTTGACGTAAAACAGACCTGAATTCAGCAGGGTGCCATAAATGACAGGTGACTTAGCCACGATGTGTTCTCAGAGAAATTTGACTCTACAAGCAATAATTGTCAATCGATTTCCAATTTTTCTCTGCGCATGCGTGGGTGGTGTGGTGTTGGAAATTTTTTGCTTTGCGTTTAAGTTACAATTTGGCTTATGCAAACGCCGGTTTGGAATTTAGAGTGTGCGAACGCTTTTAAAACACGTTCGCTTGCGTTTAAAAGCGTTCGGGTTAGTTCGACGACAAATCCCAAACCGCTGGCACAACATCCAGCGTTCGCAGAAGCAAAACGGTCGTGGATTAGTTTCTAACGCGTTCGCAAAGCAAAAAATGTCGACCATGCATGCGCAGAGAAAAATTGGAAATCGGTCGACAATTTGCTTATACGAACGAGGCTAATTACAATCATGACTTGGTATCTAATGTTGGAAAGAAAATTATGGCATAAGGCCTTCTCCTCCTGGGAACATTAAAAGAGTCAGGTATCAAAAATTTGGAACAGTTTCAGTAACCTTAGAAATAATAATACATATTTAAGTCTTGTTTGGGTTTCATCGACATAGAACACCAATGAAATATGATACCCTACCCACTTAAATCTTGTACAACATAACAAATAATAAACTCGGTTTGTGAAGCAAAACACTGCATTATTATTTTTATGGTATTGGCCTTCTTGCCTCGTTTTTACTGCGTCGAAATAACCTCGAACATGAATGATATAAAAGAGTTTGGGACTTACATTGTCTTTATTTGTTTTAAATCACAACGTTTCAACTGGTAAGTATCTTCAGTCTCGGTCGTCTTCGGGTGAACACTAAACAAATAAAGACAATGCCAGTCCAAAATTCGTCTATCATTCAAGAAACATCATTGTCTTCAATCTTTAAACCGAAACTGTGAACATGGTTTATACATGGTCACCAGTAAAGTCCGCATCATATGGGATTTTTTTTTATTAATAGCTTTGCTCAACATTTTTTGACTTTGGCATCAAGTTCTGCTTCGATCGAGATGAAAATTAAGCAAAAAAAATAGTAGTCACGTGTTTCGCATTATATGTCAAATTTTAATTTTTTCCGAGTTTTTTCCAAAAAATAATTCAAAAGGGGTTATTTCTGAAAGTATCGAAAAAAGTTATTAGAAAAAGTTTTTTTTAATGTAGTTTCTAGCCCACATGCAAAATTTCAGCTGCATAAGATAATTTTGATTTTTTACCTATATTTTGTAAATTGTACCACTTTTGCAAAATAAGACTCAACGCAACCTACAAAAAACTTCTTAGTTTTGACAAGGCTTTATTTCAGATACATTTTCTTTGAAGTAGCGCCATATTAAATGTGTGTTTTTCTACAAAATCAAAATTGGGCTATTAAAATTTGGTCGCATGTGATGCAAAGTTTATTTGTTTTTGACCCTGTATAAGATAACTTCATAAAATAAGTATTTTTGAAAACGTAGTTTGTGTCTGAAAGTATGTTCAGTAAAGTTTTTTTTAAGTGGAAAATAAATTTTAGTTTAACAACGTAAAGTTTATCTATTTTCAACGATTTAATTTAAAACCCCTATATTATAATTTATTATTAAGTTATGTCATAATAACGTTAACGTGTATTACTTGCAGACACAAACTACGTTTTTAAAAATACTTATTTTATGAAGTTACCTTATAGAGGGTCAAAAACAAATAAACTTTGCATCACATGCGACCAAATTTTAATAGCCCAATTTTGATTTTGTAGAAAAACACACATTTAATATGGCGCTACTTTAAAGAAAATGTATCTGCAATAAAGCCTTGTCAAAAATAAGAAGTTTTATGTAGGTTGCGTTGAGTCTTATTTACAAAATATAGGTAAAAAATCAAAATTATCTTATGCAGCTGAAATAACTTTTTTCGATATTTTCAGAAATAACCCCACTTTTGAATTATTTTTTAGAAAAAATTTAAATTTGACAGATAATGCGAATCACATGCCTACTATTTTTGTTGCCTAATTTTCATCTCGATTTAAGAAGAACTTGATGCCAAAGTCATATTTTGAATAAAGCTATAATAAAAAAATCCCATATGATGCGGACTTTACTGGTGACACTGTATAATTTTTTTCTACAGTGACTAGAGGTCAGAAGTTTTGACAATACCTAGGTACTTTTCTTTTGCTTCTTTTATACAGCAAAGTAAAAATCTGGCTAAAACCTACCCGATGAAACATTATAGGTTGTCGTCTTTTGATTCCCCATTACCCAATAAGGTAACTTTATATATAAGCGTGGCAACGTTGGGCCACAAGGACTCTATACTCTATCGAAGAAATTGTGATCTTAGTTGATTGTCATTGGTGCAGGTAAAGTATCGAATTTAAATGGCGAATTTCTTAAATAAAAAGTTTATTTCGTAATACAACAGTGATATTAAAATAAATCATGTAAAAAGGTTAAAATTCTCGAAAATATCACTACTGCTGACCACTTAAATAAACATTACGCCTAGTCCGCGCAAACAAGCTCTGTCCACAATTACGCGAGATGACGTAATCTCGCCCATAAAGCAAATTCGCACGCGACCTTGGTTCTTTTATGTCGACAGCCCCATCTCGTCGAGAAATTTGAATAATTTATATGATTTTTTATTTAAAATAGACGCCTTGTTTATTCACTTTTTTAATTCTAATTAACTGGACTGGTTTTGAGGAATAAAGAATAGAATAGTCTCAAGTATTGTTTTGTTAGGTTTTATTTTTCTTAACTTTAAATAGACCAGTATTTGAGTGGCCATCGGCCATATCTCGGAAACTAGTAGGCATAGAAACTTGGAAAAAAAAAATTATGATTAAAGCGGTCATGAGAAAGTTCTGGAAATTACTTTTAAGTTCCTCATGTCGCCGCAAGGGGGCACAATTGAAATTTTTTTTTTAATTCTAAATTTCTCCGAAAATTCCCATATTAAGGTATAACTCTGATTACATCATCGAAAAGCTTAGACAATTCTGCATCATTTTGGTTTAAGGCTCATTGGCGTACCGACCTTGATAAGAGTGGGGGAAGCTATTAAATGTGTAAACATCAAAATCGCTGTAACTTCTAAACGACTTATCCGATTTTACTAAATTTAAGCTTGTTTGGAAGGGGAAAATAAGCATCTTCAATTGCCGTATCCAACAGTACACGATAGTGTTTAATAACCATTTTAAAGCTTGGACAATTATGCATCATTTTGGTCTTATGCTCATTGGCGTACCGACTTTAATAAGAGTGGGGGAAGCTGTTGAAAGTGTAAACATTTAAATCGCTGTAACTTCTAAACGACTTATCCGATTTTAGCAAACTAAAGACTGTTTGGAAGAGAAATGTATGCACTTTCACCAATCGTATTTAGTTGTCCATAATAGTTCTCAATAAAATTGCTAGAGGGCGCAATTTGTAATAATAACAGTTTTTTCGATTTTATCCCGAAAATTCAAATCATACGGTATAACTATGACATCATAATCGAAAAGTAGATGAAATTTGCAAGAAAAGATGTGAACACCGCAGTTCGATATCTTTGTTCGTTTCAGAGTTATTGCCAAAACAATAATTTTTAATACAAATTGCGCCCTCTAGCAATTTTATTAGTTACTATCATGTACCATTAGATACGATAATTTAAGGTTCTTCCAAACAAGCTTAAATTTAGTAAAATCGGATAAGTCGTTTAGAAGTTACAGCGATTTTAATGTTTACACTTTCAATAGCTTCTCCCACTCTTATCAAGGTCGGTACGCCAATGAGCCTTAAACCAAAATGATGCAGAATTGTCTAAGCTTTTCGATAATGTAATCAGAGTTATACCTTAATATGGGAACTTTCGGAGAAATTTAGAATTTAAAAAAAAAAATTCAATTGTGCCCCCTTGCGGCGAAATGAGGAACTTAAAGGTAATTTCCAGAATTGTCTCATGACCGCTTTAATGATAATTTTTTTTCCAAGTTTCCATGCCTAGTAGTTTCCGAGATATGGCCGATGGCCACCCTTAATGAAACACCCTGTATAAACCTAACTCAAAAGAAAATGTTTAATTGGTTATTTTGAAATGACAATTTCCGGCATAACAGACTGCATCGTCGAAGCAACTTTTATTCACTGAAAATTCTCGCTTAAGGCAATATTATTTGTTAAAGACAAACATTCATTCTGCTGCGGGTTGATTTACCACCACCATTCCTTGACCCCTATGACCCACTTTAAAATATTCCTCCTTGTCGTTTAATTTGAAAGTCTGTTGCCCGATTATTTTTCTAAACCTTCGCGCCATTCGTAAAAACCAAGCTATATCTGTCGTGATTATGAATCGGTGACTTTTTCTTTTATACCTTTTTTTTTCTGTACGAGAATATAGTCGCCGCGGGCACACATCAGTGAATATTAAATAATCACTATCACTATTACTGCTTCTCTACCATATCAAGTACAAATAGGTAATAAAAGTAATTAAAGATCAGAAATGGCAAAACACCGAGCGGTTGTATCTAATTTTCTTGCTCCAAATACGCTCGAACTGTAACAGTAGTACAATGACTAATTTTGATTTAGAACCACCGTGACTACTGTGGTGGTACCCCGGCGGTGCTCTCATCATTTGATGGGTAATCTATAATTTTATACTTTCCAATTCGTTTTCAACCGGTTTCTAATGGTATAATGCCATGGTTCTACTCGGTATTATACCATACCTCCATACCAAATGGCAGCTATTTAAGTAATGGTGCTTTGGTAAAACTGTACAAAATATATAAGTCATAATATAACAGTAAAATGGCTACCGATGTTACTGCTAGACAAAGAAATAATGGGTTTTAATGGAGGATGGCGCCAACAACAAAAGAATCGTGTCTTTCATAGGTGTCCACCTTTAGTTTTAGTTAAGTTAAAAATTTTCGATTTGTATAGGTATAAAAGCAGAAAAAAAATAGGTATAAATAAAACAGGACAAATGTGTACGACCGACAGCCAGTGCTACCAAGGACGACATAGCAAGATGGACTTCTCACTCTTCTTATCTTAACAAGTCGACAAGACGTCAAAAGCATAGGTCCACCATCAGGTTCCTCACCAGTTCCACAATGAAAGCACGTGAAAATATCATAGACTTTAGATTATAAGTTTTATAGTCTATTGACTTGTCTATTTGACTCGTTCTCTACCTTTTCCAACTAAAAACACGACGACGAATCATTTTTAAACAAATTTTAGAAACAAAACCTTACAACACAATTTTCTCTCCTCAAAATCTGATAGGTTGGCGACTACTAAAAATGCCAAAAATCACTAACTTAATTCCCAACCTGATCAAAAAAATTGAGAAGAAATTCCAATTTTTTGGCAAGAAGTTAAATTTTAAAGCCCGGATTTGTCTATTTTCACATTCGTCAAACGATAATGTTGCAGTGCGCATGTCTAATCGTGTGTAGCTTTGTTTACATGCGCGAGGCCATACATTTGACACTTAAATTCCAATTTTTTGGCAAGAAGTTAAATTTTAAAGCCCGGACTTGTCTATTTTCACATTCGTCAAACGATAACGTTGCAGTGCGCATGTCTAATCGTGTGCAGCTTTGTTTACATGCGCGAGGCCATACATTTGACAGTTAAATTCCAATTTTTTGGCAAGAAGGTAAATTTTAAAGCCCGGATTTGTCTATTTTCACATTCGTCAAACGATAATGTTGCAGTGCGCATGTCTAATCGTGTGTAGCTTTGTTTACATGCGCGAGGCCATACATTTGACACTTAAATTCCAATTTTTTGGCAAGAAGGTAAATTTTAAAGCCCGGACTTGTCTATTTTCACATTCGTCAAACGATAACGTTGCAGTGCGCATGTCTAATCGTGTGCAGCTTTGTTTACATGCGCGAGGCCATACATTTGACAGTTAAATTCCAATTTTTTGGCAAGAAGGTAAATTTTAAAGCCCGGATTTGTCTATTTTCACATTCGTCAAACGATAATGTTGCAGTGCGCATGTCTAATCGTGTGTAGCTTTGTTTACATGCGCGAGGCCATACATTTGACACTTAAATTCCAATTTTTTGGCAAGAAGTTAAATTTTAAAGCCCGGACTTGTCTATTTTCACATTCGTCAAACGATAATGTTGCAGTGCGCATGTCTAATCGTGTGTAGCTTTGTTTACATGCGCGAGGCCATACATTTGACACTTAAATTCCAATTTTTTGGCAAGAAGTTAAATTTTAAAGCCCGGACTTGTCTATTTTCACATTCGTCAAACGATAACGTTGCAGTGCGCATGTCTAATCGTGTGCAGCTTTGTTTACATGCGCGAGGTCATACATTTGACACTTAAATTCCAATTTTTTTGGCAAGAAGTTAAATTTTGAAGCCCGGAGTTGTCTATTTTCACATTCGTCAAACGATAATGTTGCAATGCGCATGTCTAATCGTGTGTAGCTTTGTTTACATGCGCGAGGCCATACATTTGACAGTTAAATTCCAATTTTTTGGCAAGAAGGTAAATTTTAAAGCACGGACTTGTCTATTTTCACATTTGTCAAACGATAATGTTGCAGTGCGCATGTCTAATCCGGTGTAGCTTTGTTTACATGCGCGAGGCCATACGTTTGACACTTTCGTGATTATTGTTTGCTTATTTTTTAAATTATTGTCTAACAGTGAGATATCGGCCCAGCGCGAAAATACGTTTATGAATGAGATGCGTAGTCTCTATCTTTGCTTTATCATCGTTGAGTGTTACCACCCATCCTTTATTCAATAACATCCAATAATCCTGACCTAACAGGAAACCCGTATGGGCAAACCAAAAAAAATAATTGTCTGAATTGGCACAACAAGATATTTGACAGAGGCTATAAAGGATCACTCTAAATTGATAAACTGGGTTTAGATTTACTCCCACACCTATTATAAATGTCTGGGTGATATAATTTAATCAATTCTTGATTGATTTATTAGATTCTTCATTTGTGGCTGTAAATTTTATTAAATCCCACCAATCATGTGATTGAAACGATTGTCTTGACACTGTATATTTAAGAAACGTACTAAAAAAAACTTAAAAGTACAGTTGTATTCATAAAAAAAAACGTACAAGAATTAGTAGGTACAGATTTGCGTAAAACCGGCTTGTCTAAAATGATTGTTTATTGGAGGTTATCACACGTCATAGATTATCAAAAATGCAAAGCATTGGCGTCGGTGTAATTAATTTTGAAACTGCATGGTGGTAACGTTTGATAAACTTTGACAGAAGAACATAAAAATGCCTCGTCAGTTGTTGTCTGACGTTGTAAAGGCTTAAATTGTATCAAGAATCGAAGAAGGATGGTCAATCCGTGCTGTAGCGCAGTTGTATAATAGAAATAAAAAAAACTGTATTGAAAATTATGCAACGCTATAGGAACAAGAATCCCTAAAGAGGAAAATTGTTTCAGGTCGTCCCAAACGTTCTAACTCTGAACAGGATGCTGCTTTTTTGGGATATTTAAGAAATAATCCATTTGCAACTACAAGGGATGCTGTTATTTTGATACAGCATTTCCTGCCACCCAACCTACCGCCAGCAGGAGAATCAAAGAATCTGAACTAAAATTTCGCCCAGCTGCGAAAAAAATGTTTCTTACCGAAGAACAGCGACAATTAAGGATTATTTTTGCTTCAAATTGTATATACCGCAATCCTCAATTTTGGAACAGGGTCATTTTTACTGATGAAAAGACCTTCCAGTCGACTTATAACGTACAAATTTGTGTGTACCGTCCAAACAATACCAGGCTTGAAGAGCGATATACTAACCCCTCACTTCTAGACATGGGTGTTTTCACTGTTTCTCTGTAAATGGATGAGGCTGGATAAGTGTTCATGGACTTGGTGTTTGCTGGCGATAGAGGGAAGATTTAATGCCGGAAATTACATTAACATTTTAGAAAACATATTGTTACCATCTGCTAAGCAAATATATCCCAATAATACTTTCATATTTCAACCAGATAATTGTCCAGTCCACACTGCCAATGCTGTAACCCACTGGTTTCAAATCCATAATGTGGAAGTGCTGCCTTGGGTCGCTTATAGTTCCGATATCAATCCAATTGAAAATATTTGGGGTATAATCGTAAAAAAAACATATAATCGAAATTTTAGGCCACAAAATTCAGAAGATTTATGGGAAATATTATATGCGTGCTGGGAAGAGCTTGATCCAAATATTGTATCAAATATAATTCAGTCAATTCCGAATAGACTGGCTCAAGTAATAGAAAAATACGGATATATGACCATAATATTAGATTTTATTTATCATTATTAGAATAACATTGGTTTTCTTGCATTTTAATAGTCTGTTTTATTTTGAATGCAATGGCAATGAGAAAACTATGGAAAAATTTAATTATTGACATCATCAAAATCATTTTGCATTTGGGTGAGAACAAATGCACGCATTGACATGAACCAAAAACCAAAATGCAAAGAATATTTGCGGCTTAATGGAAACTGATCTTTTGAAGTAATTTTGCTTCCTAATTATTCCACAGGGTGTTTTGACACTAAGTAAAAAAAAACAACTTTTGGATTATCCTTGTATAATATGTCAAAAAACCAATTTCTTTTAACATTTGTATAGGCATTAAATAGTATATATATTAAAGTACACGTTTCATAAGAAGCGGTTTTAGCGCACGCGTCTATTTTAAAAAACGAGCCACGAAGTGACACGTGCGCTAAAACGCCTTATGAACCACGTGCTTTATACTATTTTTTCTATTTGTAGTTTTTTCAATAAAAAATACATATTTAAAAAGAAAATAAATCCGCAAATTTTTATGTCTAAATTTTATGTTGGTAATACTATTTTTTATCATAGTAACCTCTGGGCTAAGTTCGAGAACGACACACCAGTGCGAATTTTACTAAAATAGGTGTCCGAGAACCATCGAGCGTCATTTGGTTGTGTATTCCCCTACCGTTCGAGAACACACCGGTGCGTAATCCGAGCGTCGCTCGTATCACACCAGTCTAGAGTTGGTTAAAAATTACTCTGACAGTTTTTTTTGCTTTTAAAGTTGTTGGAGGTTAGTGTTTATTTCGTTTTTGAAAGTATTATCAGAATCGCTTTCGGAATCGAAATTGACCACTTCTAGTAATTGCTTTCCTATGGAAGCGATTAATACTTTCAATTTATTTTCCCTATTCATTTCGCCTCAAAACAATATTGGGAAAGAAAGTTTGGATTTATGAGAAATTGCTGTTTGCAGAAGCAATTTTAATTTGTTTTTGTTTACAATAAAAGAACCGGCTGCACAGAAAAATATAAAATGTTTGATTCCAATGACATAATGTCAAATGTCATTGGGTGAAACACACCGTTCCGTCCGATAACATAACATACCACGCGTCGCACTAAAGTCACACTTTACCCCCACTCCCCTGGTGTAAAACTTCAACCGGAGCGACGTTCTCGAATACACCCCTGGACAACAAAAATTATTTTGCGAACTGTAATTTTTTGATTTATTGACCCATTTTCACCACAAGATTCTAAAGTTATTTTAGCGATATGAGATTTAAAATTGGACGGAATACGTTGTGTGATCCTTGTACATTCGGTACATATACAGAGCGTTCGGAAATTCGGGCGATTTTGCTAATTTTTTTGAATTTCAAAAGACGTGATTTTACGTCAATTTTTCAATTTCAATGTTACCAACATCAAATAAAGAAAAAACGCGTATCGAAATAGCTTCATTATGAACTTCATTTCAAGTTCATAATGAACTTATTATGAACGTCAAATAGAAAAACTAATAAATGTATCTAGAGCTCTGTAAAAAATCACTTAAATCGGAGTAAAAATAAAAAAATTATAAAGCCCTAAACCTAATCCAAATTTTATGATGCACCTTTTTTTTCCACGGGAGTGTAGTATGTCCTGTAAATTCTTTTCTAGTATTTCATTTTATAACGATCGATCTTTCTCCTAAAATGTAAAATATGAAAGTTTATTTAAGTAGTATTTATAAGTATAGATATTAGTTCAATAGACATTTTAGTGTACTTAATTTAAATAAAATGCATTTCGTCGGACATTTTCACACAGCTTAGGCCATGTTTGTTACTGTACTGACGAAATAACAAATTACAAAATTTAATGTCGATGAACTTTTACTCGTTGAAAGCATTGGCACATGGCGTGACGATGGGCTTTTTTACAGCCCACAGAATCGGATTCTTTTCATTATTTCGACTCTGTTTTGACAGAATGTAATAAGTGCAGGAGTAAGATAAACCGATGAATTATTATAGATGTTAAGATTGCATTGCCAATCGGTTTTTCATGTCTTTGATATGACACATTGGTAGTTACTAGTAAAGCTACGGTATTCGGTAGGTAATATACGGTGTGTCCCCGGATGGAGTTGACAAGAGGAAAAATATCTTTAATATTGATTTTACGACGAAAAGTTACTCTTTATAAAAAATTCTGCTTGTCGAGAAAATGAATTTACCATATAAAAATTTTAGATCAGATGTACAGGGTGTTGATAAATTAAGAAAACATGAAAATGCTTTAAGAGAGAATAAGCACCATTATTTATTATTTTAGACAAAATGTTTATGAAACAAAGTTGTTCATAATCCAAAATAAAGCCTAAATACAAAATTTAAAATCTGATTTCTAATTTGTGTTTTTTATTTTTTACAATAGAATTTATGAACATTCAAAATGAAAACCTGAGAGTGCTGACCTATTTATTTAATTTATTTCTAAATTGGAGAAATGTGTGCAGGTTGGAGGAGGATATGTAGAATAATAACTTTTTCCACAATTATTGTACATTTTGAATGTTCATAAATTCTAATGTAAAAATTAAAAAACAAAAATTAGAATTTAGGCTTTATTTTGGATTATAAACAACTTTGTTTCATAAACATTTTGTCTAAAATAATAAATAATGGTACTCTCTCTTAAAGCATTTTCATGTTTTCTTAATTTCTCAACACCCTGTACATCTGATCTAAAATTTTTATATGGTAAATTAATTTTCTCGACAAGTAGATTTTTTTATAAAGAAAAACTTTTCGTCGTAAAATCAATAATAAAGATCTTTTTCCTCTTGTCAACTCCATCCGGGGACACACTGTATACTGCAAGGAGTTTTAAAGTAAATAAAGTAGGTACATACTATATAATAATAATAATAATAAATGTCTTTATTTCTGACTTCCACAGTACAAACTATATTATGTATACATATTGTTAAAGACTAAAATAATGGTCCTCAAAAAAAGACGAAGTTCAGATGAGGTATCCCAGGATACCTCCCCGATACCTATTTAGTTGTGACTAGTGAAAAATCGGTTTAAAAGTATGGATATCTATTTTTTTTTATTTAAAAAGTAAATGGAATAAAATAAATGTTCCTAAAATGGTTATACAGTATGTGTATAAAGTCTGGAAACGGCTTAATAACATCACAATTTACTGGCCGATTTAAACCAAATTTGGTACAGTTGTGTAAGAGGATCTAACGCACCGAATGACGATATTGGCGTTGTTGCCAGCTTTTTAGTTTGTCTGGAATTCGAACGAATTTTATATTTTTAAATATAACACCCTGTATATTTTTACATTTTTAAATTCCACATAAAATTATAATTATTTTTTATTAAATGCATTATTAGTCTATACTTCATAGTTTCCGAGATATTGACTCTCGAAAGGTGACATTGTTGAACTTTGACAGCTTCTAACTTTCTAACAGTACGTCTTAGAGCAAAACGGCTTACATATCCCTATCTTCAATTTTTATTATCTTCCCAAAAAAATCAACTTCCGGTTAAACCGGATGTAACTCGAAAGCAGGAAATATAGTTGTTCCGGTTTAACTGGAAGTTGATTTTTTTGGGAAGATAATAAAAATTGAAGATAGAGACATGTAAGCCGTTTTGCTCTAAGACGTACTGTTAGAAAGTTAGAAGCTGTCAAAGTTCAAAAATGTCACTTTTCGAGAGTCAATATCTTGGAAACTATAAAGTATAGACTAATAATGCATTTAATAAAAAATAATTATAATTTTATGTGGAATTTAAAAATGTAAAAATATACAGGGTGTTATATTTAAAAATATTAAATTCGTTCGAAATCCAGACAAACTAAAAAGCTGGCAACAACGCCAATATCGTCATTCGGTGCGTTAGATCCTCTTACACAACTGTACCAAATTTGGTTTAAATCGGCCAGTAAATTGTGATGTTATTAAGTCGTTTCCAGACTTTATACACACACTGTATGTATTAGTTATCATTAGAAATTAAATTAAAAGCAACAGTCTAAGGCTAAGGTCAAACAAATAATAAATGTTTCACTGAGTTACATGCATTAACAATAAATTATATTATTAGCAATGATATTGTTGAATGCATAACAAAATAAAAAAAAATTTAAATAAAATTAATTTTACTTTACTACACCTTTAGTAGATAGAGGTGCCATTTTAGAAATACGTAATAACTAATAAAGATTAAAATTAAGATAAATGTAGGTAAACCGATTCATATTGGGTACTTACAATAGGTACCTACCTATAATAAGATATAGGAAAATATAATTATTCTTTTATTAAGTTGTAACATATGTAGTTGTTTTAGGATTATTAACACCCAAATAATTTTTATTTTTTATCGAAAAAAAAAGTTGTTAACCAAGCATCCCTGGTGGGGATCGAACCCACGACCTTTGGATTAGAAGTCCAACGCGCTATCCTCTGCGCTACAGGGACTGACGAGAAAAATTGACTGGAAACCCCGAGCGGTGAACAATGCTTACAACAGAAATCAAGACCAAGGACAAAGTATTGTATGATAATTTGACAAATTACAAATTATTATTTATCAAAGTGCGAAATAAATTATTTATAAATTGTACTGCTTTTGGGTTTTTGTGGAATTTATTAGCAGTTAGGCGATAGTTGTTAAATAGTGCTATCGCACAAGCAGTTTCGTTTTTTTAATCAGTTATTAGCGTTATTATTATTTATTTCTCAACCAACTTAAAAAAGTTTATTATAGAGAATATAACACCAAATATACAATATATAAATTCACAAATTATAAAAACCATGTTTAGTAACTATTCATAACTCCATCGAAATTATTCAAAAAAAAAATATATTATACGTATATATAATAACCATTTACAAAAAAAAAATATTACTATATAATAAATACCTAATACCTACCTTAAAGTTTTAAAAAATATTTTTTTAGTGTTTTTTTTAAAAGTCCATAATTTTGATATTTCTTTAATTTTTTTCGGCAAACTGTGTAAATTGTTATTCCTTTATATAAAATTGATTTTTGGCCAAAAGTACTTTTTACCATTGGTGTTTGAATATGACGATTTTGTCTCGTGATGTGAATAATGTTGGTCGAAGGAAATATTATATTCAATTGTTTTTCTTTAATAATAATAGTGTATTAGAATGCATAGTTTTAATTTATAAAGATTTTCTAAATTTAAATATCCATTTGGTTGATACAAATTTATAGTTGGTTCTAAAAAAGGAAGTTTATGTATGCATTTAATTATTTTGTTTTGTAGTTTTTTTTAATGGCTGAATTGTAGTTAAATTCGCTGGTCCCCAAATATTGAAATCATATACTGTAATTTTGAATAAACCAAAGAATAATATATATTTTTTAAATATTTTAACGTTATATGATTTTTAGCTTTAAATAAAATGCCAATTATTGGTGAGATGTAACTTCTTAAATATTCAATATGTTTTTTCCAACTTTTAATTGTATTAGTATATTTAATTAAATGATTATTGAAAGACAGTGAAGAAATATTATTTTTTTAATTTTGATTTTTTACTTATAAACATAAAAGATGATTTATTAAAATTTAATGATAATTTATTAATTTCAAGCCATTTACATATTATATTTAATTTAGGTCGTGGTTAATGTTATTATGAATTTGAGCATAGTCTTCATGAAAATATACAATAGTAGTAGGTATCATCGGCAAACAATTTTATTTTACCTTTTAAGACGTTCGCGGACAAAGCGGCATATGCCGCTCCTTGTGCTGGGACAAAGCGGAATATACCGCGGAAGTTTATACCCTCCATAAATCCAAAGCGCCAAACGCCGCGCATTTTTATGTATAAAGTAATATGCGTTTACTCTATTCTTACGGACAGGGGAATATATTTTGTCGGTGTGATTTTACGAACATATCTGATGAAGCAACTGTCCGCGAACGTGTTAAATTAAATTTTGCTATAGAATTAACGTAGATTAAAAAAAAAAGTAGATCCTAAGGTTGGTCCTTGCGGAACACCACAAATTATGTTTTTTTTGTGAACTTTTAACATTTTCAATTTGAACAAACTGCTTTGTAATTTTTTAACAATAAATAGATATTTCCCCGAATACCAATATTGTGTTGGTATTTAAGTAAAATGTTGTGATTGACGGTATCAAATGCTTTACATAAATCTAGGGACAGTAGGCAGCATTTTTGGTTGCTACCAACGTTTTGTTGAATATCTTTGATAATATTTGCAGCTGCAACTTCTGTATCTTTAAGTGGCACTTTAGAGTTTAGTCTTTAAAAATAGATAAGTAGGTAAGTACCTAAAAATGAGCGCAAACAATTTTGCAGCCTAGAATCCTAGATAGCTGTTCGCGGAGGGCTAAAAAGGCAAGGCCGGTGGGGCAAAAAATATATTTGAAAGCCTTTTACTTAATTACCATACTGCCGAAAGTAAAATGAAATGCAGCCTTTATTAAAACGGAACCCTATCATTTAATTTTAACTGCCGAATTCCAAGCAATTTTCACAATTAACCCACATAACATTCCAGTGGGCGTACAGATGTTACATTAAAACATAGATTAACACAACCAAGACTATAAGTGCAAAACCCGTTCAAAATTAGGGCCTAAAAATCAATAATTCATATATTTGACATTAACATCTACAGTATTCGTACATACGTAGATCTGTAAACACTTACATGTAAAATGAAAATCCTAGCACAAAATAATTTCCTTTATAAATCTTACATACAGGGTTAGGAAAAATTACCAGAACGGTCGATTATTTCAAAATATACAGGGGTTATCAAAAAACTTCTTTTATAAAAAATGTAGGGCTGTTAAAAATCTACATATCGGTGATAAATTGAAATATACAGGGTCGCCCACAATGTTGTGGATAATGATAGTTTTTTTTTAAAATGGAACACCCTGTATATTTTTACATTTTTAAATTCCACATAAAATTATAATTATTTTTTATTAAATGCATTATTAGTCTATACTTCATAGTTTCCGAGATATTGACTCTCGAAAAGTGACATTTTTGAACTTTGACAGCTTATAACCTTCTAACAGTACGTCTTAGAGCAAAACGGCTTACATATCCCTATCTTCAATTTTTAATATCTTCCCAAAAAAATCAACTTCCGGTTAAACCGGATGTAACTCGAAAGCAGGAAATATAGTTGATCCGGTTTAACTGGAAGTTGATTTTTTGGGAAGATAATAAAAATTGAAGATAGGGACATGTAAGCCGTTTTGCTCTAAGACGTACTGTTAGAAGGTTATAAGCTGTCAAAGTTTAAAAATGTCACCTTTCGAGAGTCAATATCTCGGAAACTATGAAGTATAGACTAATAATGCATTTAATAAAAAATAATTATAATTTTATGTGGAATTTAAAAATGTAAAAATATACAGGGTGTTCCATTTAAAAAAATATAACTATCATTCTCCACAACTTTGTGGGCGACCCTGTATATTTCAATTTATCACCGATATGTAGATTTTTAACAGCCCTACATTTTTTATATAAGACGTTTTTTGATAACCCCTGTACATTTTGAAATAATCGACCGTTCTGGTAATTTTTCCTAACCCTGTATAGTAAAATTTTGTCTAATGTTGGGATATCTCTATTGAAATAAAAATTATGCACTTTTCTTCTTATGCTACTTTTCAGATCCTCATCAATGTGTATAGGTGGTTTTTCTGGCAACTGTTTAGGAGGGGCTACAGTCCAGATTTTATTTCCCTAAGAAGCCGATAGATTGTTGATTGAAAGTTGAAAGAGCAACCAAGAATAACGTACAGCACCAATATCTCGACCAATATAGTTTGATATTCAAAGGGGCATTGAAGGAAAATCGCTTTTGTCTGCGTTTTCGTTTTATTATGAACTGGGAAGATTTTTCTTCTCCCGCCTTCATTAGATATAGAAGGTACCAATGATCTGCTACCTATAGATGCCGCACGCCATTCATAAACGCTATTTAAATCTGCTGCCAAAATCGTTTGTAGGAGAGAGGAGGTGAAGTACTTCCCCTCGGCCGGGAGTGGGGATTACGTTGGGGCCATTAGAATTTTACCTCGTTACTATGCGCTATCATATGGTCACAGCGGCGTCTCGTGTCAGGGTTCACAATAAAATATAATTATCCAATCTGAAATCAAATATTTTTTAACGTTTGTGAAAAAAAGGGTTTGTAGAACAGTAAAGTTTAATGTATGATAGAAAAAATGGTCCGCGGAGCAGTAAAATTTAATGTAAGTTAATAACTATTTATTGTAATAATTATTATAAGAGAAACTTTGGATAGCTATAATTATAACATTTGGTGAACTGAGCTGACCTAAAAATAATTACACTATGTATACTTAAAACACGATTTTTACGGTTTTATTGAAATTTAAAAGAAAAGCAAAGTTCCTTTTACGTTAGGTACTTTTTAATAGCGAAAAAGCACAACAATAATTTTTTCTTCCCCCTAGCCGCGCTCAAGCAGGATGCCTCTTTTTATTTTCCATCATGCCTACGAACTATACGAAGTTGTTCGCAAACTTCCTTTAACATAGCTAAGCAAAGATATTTACTTTGCTTAGCTGTTTAAAAGCAGCAAATGGAAAGTAAAGTCAAAATTTTGAATACTCTCGCAAGATGGAGGTAAAGTCAAGTGACACTCTTTCAATTTTGCTCCATTAAACTTTTATAAGTTGGCCTGAATTCCAGGACTGGACTTGAAAATTTAACATGTGATACCTTCTAAAACAATTGATGCAATAGTCTCATCGGTTTTACCGCTTTAATATTGCCACATAATAATAATAATTTATTTTAAAAGTTTTGTTCTATAAATATTATAATTTAAGAAAGGTAAAGTCGATTCAGCCAGTAAACCTGCAAGATGGCCGACCTGTCATATGACAAAAGTAATTGAAAATGCAAAAATCCATTTTATTTAGCTGGAATATGACTTTTGTCATATGACATGCCGGCCATCTTGCAGGTTTACTGGCTGAATCGACTTTACCTAATAATAAACATGAGTTTTTATATGGTTTAAAGATAAAGTGTCAAAATAGATTTAAAAACTATATTATATTACAATTACCTATTCAAACCTTGAAAATACTAAATTAACTGAAACGCAACTTTAAATAGGATTCTGTCACTCATATTTACAACAGAATTTTTTTTGTTTTATTTCTTCATATTATACCCAGAGAAGTCAGAGCCAACTAATATTCTGTGATTATACCTATCTATAGGTAAAATACAATACCTACAGTTCAACATAAACTAATTGAATTCAGTCAGATATTACATTTTTACTGTCGAGGAAATCCCCATATATGACTTACATAAGGTACGTAGACCCAAAAGTGGTTTTTATGAAATTCGATGGTTATGATACAGTTACATTTTTAAATTTGTATGTGGGCTAACGTAAAGTTAAAAGCTTCAATTTAGCCAGGGATTTAATTTTTCTCTCAATGGAAACCCCAATTTAACAGTTTTTGACTTACGTAAGGTACGAAGACCCAAATACGGTTTTTATAGAATTTGTTGGTTATGATACAGTTACATTCCTAAACTTTTGTGTGGGCTAGCATAAAGTTAAAAGCTTCAATTTAGCCAGGGATTAATTTTTCTGTCAGTGAAAACTCTACTTTAACAGTTTTTGACTTATTACGTATAAGGTACGTATACCCAAAAGTGGTTTTTATGGAAATTGTTCTTTAAAATGCAATTTATTGATAAGGTTATATTTCTAAACTTGTATGTCGGCTAACTTAATGTTAAAAAAATTAGAAATAAAACCAGCATATAATAATAATCATAGGTACCTAGGTAGGTATATATCTTTATTCTCAAGTAACTATATAGTTTATTACAGGAATTAACTTACATATCCAAGTAAAGTATTTTTAACAAATAATAAGTAGGTTCATGAATTAACAACTTATTAAAACAAACATTATCTAGGTACTAGATACCTACATAAATATCTAATTCAAAAAAGTTTTCTTTAAGAGACCTGATTTGAGTACAACTAATAAATTTCACAAAGTCATAGTCTCACACGAATATTTATTTTCCAAACAGGTTAGGTACATGTTTCGCTCGTAGGTACCTGAGCATCAGAACAAAATAAGCCTAACATTGGTCTGATGATGCTCAGGTATGAGCGAAACATGTAGGTAACCTGTTTGGAAAATAAATATTCGTGAGACTCTGACTGTAAATTATTATATTAATGTCCTATTCCATGAAACAAAATCATTATTTTTCCAAAATACGATATTTGTTGCCACATGCTTTTGAATAATGGGCTAAAAATAATAATATAGTGGCCGGCTAAAATTTGGCCGCATATGGAAAACTTACACAAATATTTTGTCTGGTACCTACAACATATTATGAAATCCCATGCAAAATTGAAGAGTTAAAGGCACGAACCCACGAACGTCATAAATGACGTTTATGGTTAAAGGTGATCAAATAGTGGCTTCCTTGTTTATTTTAGACTAAGAGGGTATCTGAGTTGTTTAAAGAATTCAATAAGCCAAACCATTTGCAAAAGTTATACCTATACAGTCTATCCATAATGTTCCTTAAATAAATAATACGTTTAATAAAATAAAAATGTAAAGTTTTAATTATTTTTCCCCACCTACCCACGCCTATGAATAGTTAAACCTAACCTACAAATAACCCAACTTTTTATGTACTCACCTATGAATAGTAACTGCAGAATTATTATTATTATATTTCGCAGTCTTGCACACTTCAAACCTGTGACCCATATTAATTAGTCTTGAAAAAAATATCACAAAACACTAACAACACAGCAATTAATACACAAAACCGATAAACCGAAACAAATTTCAAACAACTTTCGAACGAAGAACGACCAAACTAAACCCTTAATTTCTCTGTGGACCACACGTCAAAGAAATTATGAATGAAAAAAGGCAGGCTCTCTTCTGACCAATGGGAACGCAACGTCTTCTGTGTTTGCCAAACTGCATAATTTTTAAGGGAAATGTCTATGGGTTTTTAGACAAAGATTTAAATTTACCACATAACGTCATATTTTTTTCTCTTCTGGAAGGTAAAACCTGTAGATTTATGGCTTTAGGGATGAATAATATGTAAAATTATTAAATAAGTGTTGTTATTATTACTTTTAAAATATTGTTATAGCCGTAATTTATATATTGGTACTCTAAGAGTGTTAATACCTACTTTTAAGAGGTACGTTTGGCAAACAAAGTGGAGGGGCGAAATTTGCGACAAAAGTTACTTCAGAATGGTATACGATTTTGGCAATAGGTTCGTTTGTTATTGCTTCATCTATAGCTAGCAGATCATTGGAAGGTACCAATAAACCTACTAAAATATTATCAAATACATTTCGTAGTTTTAGATTTAGATTTCTTTGTCGATGAATAAAAATACAAACGGGTCTTGCCAAATGGTACTATTAGTGTTTTATAGACTGTGTACAAGTCAAATATAAACTACATAGAGTGGGTGGTTGGTTTACTACGTCGATTATTATTATAATCAAGGTTGGATTTGTTATTATAGAGATTAATACTGAATGTCCAGAAGTATTTTGGGAAAATAGCCTCTACACACATGCACACGTGTTTCATTAGTCATTATTTTTGACACGTGATTGTACCCATATAGACTCTAAAATCAATACCCAAATCTTCGAAAATAAACTTGTAGGTATACGGGGTGTTATTTAAGTATGTAGCTAAACTCCAAGGGGTGCTTCTTTAAGTGATTTTAAGAAGAAAAGTTCATATAAACATGGGTCCGAAAATGCATAGTTTTTACGATACAGGGTGTCAAACTTTAAAAAAAAATCTGATGTTCGTAAACATCTCAATAGGTACTCTTTTATTTGATTTTGTTAAAATTAGGTAATTCTGTTTGTAATAACAAGAGGGTAATTTAACCTCAATTAGATTAAAATTATTAAGTCCAGTGGCGTCCCGGAAGACAGTCCAACTAACATTTTTAACAAAAAAATTGCGTGCCACTGACTTTTTAAAAATTATGTATTTTTTTCGAATTAAGCAACTACAAATACAACTATTTTATCTTTTTAGTTTTTTTCATAATATGGACTTTCGTGTAATTTTAATTGCTTGATAGTTTGATAAGTAGTTTAAATTTTTTACTCTTATTGTCCCGGGGACATGCAATAAAGTGGTTTTAATTTTTTTTCTCGAAAACAAAGCAAGATATTTAAAACCACTTTATTGCATGTCCCCGGGACAATAAGAGTAAATCTTGCTTTGTTTTCGAGAAAAAAAAATAAAACCACTTTATTGCATGTCCCCGGGACGATAAGAGTAAAAAATTTAAACTACTTACCAAACTATAGTCAAAATCACGTAAAGTTTTAACGCGTTTAGGTTAGGTTCTGTCATATTTGACCTATATTGCACACAATTTATGTCAAATATGACAGAACCTAACCTAAACGCGTTAAAACTTTTCGTGATTTTGACTATATCAAGCAATTAAAATTACACGAAAGTCCTCATTTGAATTTTTTCGCACAGATTAAAACTGTTTTCGATAAAAGAAATTAACATAAAATAATCGCATAACGTAATATATTATTACTGCAATGTTTTAAAAGTAACAACTATAGCTCTTATTGTCCTGGGAACATGCAATAAAGTGTTTTTTTTTTCGAAAACAAAGCAAGATATGAAAAAACTCAAAAGATAAAATAGTTGTATTTGTAGTTGCTTAATTTGAAAAAAAATACATAATTTTAAAAAATGTCAGTGGCGCGCATTTTTTTGGCCAAAAATATTAGTTGGACTGTCTTCCGGGACGCCACTGGACTTAATAATTTTAATCTAATTGAGGCTAAATTATCCTCTTGTTATTACAAACAGAATTGTCAAATTTCAACAAAATCGAATAAAAGAGTATTGAGATATTTACGGACATTCGATTTTTTAAAAAAGTTTGACACCCTGTATCGTAAAAACTATGCATTTTCGGACCCATGTTTATATGAACTTTTCTTCTTAAAATCACTTAAAGAAGCACCCTTTGGAGTTTGGCCACATACTTAAATACCACCCTGTATACGGAAAACACTGCACTGGTGTCAAATTTAACTCCTTTTTTCCATTCCCAAAGGGACCCTCGGTCTATCCATGCTGTCTCATATACAGAGTCCACGATTCAGGGCGTGAGCGTCCTCGCCAGACACGCCGCAATAAAGGATGGGACCAACCGAGCATAAAAACCTCTTTATTAAATTAAAAATGTACGAACACGTAGCGTCTAATTACAATAATGCCGCATAATTTTTGTTTAATAAAAAGGGGGTGATGAAGACGAGGTTAAAAAATGTGGGTGCATCCAAGTCTATATATTAGGTAGGTGATATAGTGAAAGTGAAAATAAAGGTATTCCATATTTTTCTTTAATTTTTATGCCACTTTATTTACATCTACCTACCTAGGTATAGTGTGTGCAATTAGGATTTGCGTATACTTTGAAATTAAAACAACTTTCATTAATAACTGAAAAAAGTGAAAATGAGGGTCTGGGTGGGTATATCGTGCGAGCAAAAATTATTTGCATCAAAAAGGGCCTTGCATCTAAGGACTTAATGCTTAGCCCTAGAGCTTAATACATGTTGGGTGTCAGTAACTACCTGAATTAACAATCAATCAGTTATTCCGTCATCTTTGACAGTCGTTACCAGTAATTTGATTCATCGCTAATTTTTCCAATTTCTTGAACAATTCACACAATGGGCTTTACGGAACTGGACAAAACAATCGTGGTTGAAGAGTATTTTCGAAACGGGGTTAAAGTAAATGGTGAGTGGCAATACAATCCTGGTTTGTGCATGGACGCTTTTCACGAACATTTTCCTAACGTTGCTTTTATTGCTGGGGATTTTTATCATTGCGGGTCATTGCCTGAAAAGTACCGTGGCTGTGATTAGGGAAACGGGTACTATACAACACAAAAAAGGAGCAGGAATACCATCTGTAAGAACAGAAGAACTTTTTGGAAACGTTCGTGAAATAATGCAAAATACGCCAACAAATTGTATAAGACGCCTGTTCCAAGAAGTGGGAAGATCTTATGGAACATGCAGGACTATTCTTAAGAAGCAGCTAAATTTATTTCCTTATAAAGTGCAAGTATTCCAAGAAATACAAGCCGCAGATTTTGAAAGACGCAGGAATTACTCTCAATGGTTTACCCAAAATTTATTGGAAAGAAATGATTTATTAGACCTGACATTTTTTTCGGTTCCACCTCTCCCGTTATGTGAATTCTCAGAATACATGTAATTATTTTTCTTTTTCTTTCTGTATATATGTATTCTTACTTTGTTAATTTTGTAAACAACAAAAATAAATTTGTATTTGTCTACTTATTTTTTATTACTCATTAGTTCGGCATATCATGTCATAATATGAATTTGACAAAATTTTAACCTAGATTTGGTTAGATATATCGTCCCCATGTCATTGTGATCTAAACCAAGCCCTACGTTTTTTAATCCAAGCCCTCTTTGATGCAAATAATTTTTGCTCGCACGGTACAATACAAATATTTTTCAATTTAACATTTTTATATGTCTAAAATTAAAGGTATTGTCGCATTATTGGAACGAATACCCAATTAACAGGTGAAAAAAATATACTCCAGACAATCCGACAAATTTTCTATTATTATCGCAACACACTAACACAGGTATAACTTGTCGACGGAATTCCTGACCCACCCAAGTTAATAACCCGTGAAAAAATGTATGGGAACGAACTGATACAGGATGTGTAAGTTTGTTTAATTAGATATGTAAATATGGCGTATTTTACACAAGGTTATTGTTTTAAGCATGCAATTATTATTAAAATGAACTAAAAGACAAGCATCTAGTACTATTAAGTAGTGGTGTCCCTGGGCTTTGCCCTGGCCCTGGGTACGTACGTATCCACATTTTTCATGGTGCTTATATCCGAGTTTGGTCGCGGTGTTAAGTTTTGATGAAGCTAACTATACAGGGTGTTTCATTAAGGGTGACTACCGGTCATATCTCGGAAACTACTAAGCATAGAAACTTGAGAAAAAAAATATCATTTAAGCGGTCATGAGAAAATTCTGGAAATTATTTTTATGTTCCTAATTTCGCCGCAAGAGGGCACAATTAAAATTTTTTTTTTAATTCTAAATTTCTCCGAAAATTCCCATATTAAGGTATAACTCTGATTACATCATCGAAAAGCTTAGACAATTCTGCATCATTTTGATTTAAGGCTCGTTGACGTACCGACCTTGATAAGAGTGGGGGAAGCTATTGAATGTGTAAACATTAATATCGCTGTAACTTCTAAACGACTTATCCGATTTTACTAAATTTAAGCTTGTTTGGAAGGGAAAGGTAAGTATCTTCAATTGCCGTATCCAACAGTACACGATAGTGTTTAATAAAATTGCTAGAGGGCGCAATTTGTAATAATAACAGTTTTTTCGATTTTATCCCGAAAATTCAAATCATACGGTATAACTATGACATCATAATCGGAAAGTAGATGAAATTTGCAAGAAAAGATGTGAAGACCGCAGTTCGATATCCTTGTTGGTTTCAGAGTTATCGCCAAAATAATAATTTTTAATACAAATTGCGCCCTCTAGCAATTTTATTAGAAACTATCCTGTACCATTGGATACAACAATTGAAGGTACTTACCTTTCTCTTCCAAACAAGCTTAAATTTAGTAAAATCGGATAAGTCGTTTAGAATTTGCAGCGACTTTAATGATTGCACTTTCACTTGATAAGAGTGGGAGAGAGAAGCTATTGAAAGTGTAAACATTAAAATCGCTGTAACTTGTAAACGACTTATCCGATTTTACTAAATTTAAGCTTGTTTGGAAATACCTTTAGTTGTTGTATCCAATGGTACCCGATAGTTTCTAATAAAATTGCTAGAGGGCGCAATTTGTATTAATAATTATTATTTTGGCGATAACTCTGAAACGAACAAGAATATCGAACTGCGGTCTTCACATCTACTTTCCGATTATGATGTCATAGTTATACCGTATGATTTGAATTTTCGGGATAAAATCGAAAAAACTGTTATTATTACAAATTGCGCCCTCTAGCAATTTTATTAGAAACTATCGCGTAGCGTTGGATATAAAAATTTAAAGTACTTACGTTTCTCTTTCAAACAAGCTTTAATTTAGTAAAATCGGATCGTTTAGAAGTTACAGCGATTTTAATGTTTACACATTCAATAGCTTCCCCCACTCTTATTAAGGTCGGTACGCCAACGAGCCTTAAACCAAAATGATGCAGAATTGTCTAAGCTTTTCGATGATGTAATCAGAGTTATACCTTAATACCGGAATTTTCGGAGAAATTTAGAATTAAAAAAAAAATGTAATTGTGCCCTCTTGCGGCGAAATTAGGAACTTTAAAATATTTTCCAGAATTTTCTCATGACCGCTTTAATGATAATTTTTTTTTCTCAAGTTTCTATGCTTAGTAGTTTCCGAGATATGGCCGGTAGTCACCCTTAATGAAACACTCTGTAATAGGTATGACTACAAATAAATAATAGAAAAATATACAAGAGAGCTTTTAGCATTTAATTTGAATTAATTATTTAAACATTACATAAATAACGGAGTCAATAAGGCCCAAGGTCAAAAAAGTACATGCAAATTAACAAAAGTCAAGATCAAAACAATAAAATCGGTTTACTTTTCGACTTACTACCGCACATCATAATAATTCCAGGAATAACTAACTATTTTAGTTTCTATACTGGCACTGATGAAAATAGTTTCAATTCTATCATTTTTTGTTTAGGTTTATTATTAGCTTATTACTTTTTTTATTAGCTTTGCCTAGAGATTATAAATTGGTTTTATTGCCTAATCCTGGTACAAAGTATGACTAAACTAAAGCAATTTCTGCAAAAAAACTTTCATATTACCATTTTTTTCATAAAGTCTAGTTTAATTGGTGAGATCATGCTGGAAGTCAGAGACTCACTAATAAAACAACAATAAGCCAATGTCCAACTCATAATTAATTAGGTACTGCCTTCGGTACGTACCTACTGCTTAGTTTTTGCCATAAAAATTTGAAGAAAAAAAAAAGACAACCCCCTTGGTTTCAATAAACTTTTTCCAACTTTTAAGCAACCACCCATCCACCAAAGTGCATCCCATGGAACTTAGTTTGAAACCTTTCATAGAGGAAAAATTATGTGGTAAAATCTTGCACAAAACAATGATCAATTCCCACGATTACCTATTAAAACTTTGTTTAAAAAATTAGTAAACGTGGTTTAAAAATAAATGGTTAGGTATCAAGTTCTTTATGTTCGTGGTATTGTTCTTCTGACAAGATGTTTTAATGTTTTAAATTGTTTATAATAAATTTCTATTTGCACTGGGATGTAGTGGAAAAATTTGGTTAGCTACCTATATTAAGTAGGTATAGCCCGAGCCGTATCAGTTATAACTATTTTCTTATTGTGGGTATAAAACTTAGCAGTTCTTATACCTAATACACGGTTATAATTTAAAACCTCTTTAGATGGATTTTCATAATTTTCTGGTTTCGAAAAGATCCTCGCAGAGAACAAATATAACTTGTATTTTAGGAGATATTCCAAAATAGAGTTGTCAAAAGTCATATTTTAATACCAGCTGAGTACAAGCACCTTAAGCGAGTATATTTAGATTGAACGGTGTTTATTTATAAGCAGAGGTAAATGTTATGTTTGCTGTTTGCATAACACTCCAAATGAAACCAAAATATACACAAACTTTCTCCAGAGTTAGTTCTCCGTCTCAACGACTTGCAAATTTAATATAAATACCCCTAGTCAGTAGGTTTCCATTTATGGAATATATATATTTAATTATAATAATATGTTCATTCAAGTTCAATCGGGAAAACAACGTTAACACAGGCCTTTGAATGCAACCATAATAAATGGCAGGGTTGCTATGGAAACTAACAATACCTAACCACCTGAATTTATGATCGGTTACCATAGTTACCCATACAATTCAGTTTTGTAACCATGACAACCACTGTGGGACTATGGAGACAAAGATATCAGGTTGGCTATGGAAATAGCAAAGAGCAGCGATCAGACAGCACTACTGACAGCAGCCATAAACGATCTTTACTTAAGTTTTATCGTGAAAATTATTTATAAAAATAATAAAGCTATAATAAACTCGATTTCACTCACCATACTTAAGTATTATAGAGAAACCAGTTTTTAAAAGGAACATTAAACTACAATGTTATGCCCAAAAATGGCAAAAATGTATTGAATAAGAACCAGTAGGAGAGCCGCTGAAGTGATTTTGATTGCGAAACAGATGTTTTCTTATGTTCTCTTTATTTACCATTAACTTCACTACTTTACAGTTATTTGATTCAGCTCATATGCTGTTATTCTAGGGCACGAAATCAGTTTTTAAAATGTGAGCTTTATTTTGTAAATAGCTCTGTGGCTACAAACATTTTGAATATTCACCTAACTCAAGTTTAAACAGCTTAATACTTTCTTCAGTTGTTTTATATCAATCGTTTCATTTAAATTTTGTAATATTGGAAGATCAATTTTATAATGTCATTTGTATGCTGCTGCTAAACGGTTTAAGCAAGTTTATAGCCTAATTAACATAAAACATGCTTAATTAACGAATTCCATCAAAAAAGTAAAACTTTTCATTGGACTTTTCCACTCAAAATTACCTGTTTCCCGGTCCTGGGCAACGTTTCCATATTAGTCCCATTCACTACAGGGGCCTTCTCACTGACCCCTCCGTTGGGGGTGCTCCCGTTTCCAAGAGCCATTCTAAATAAACGAACAAACACTAAACATATAACAAGAATGAATTTTTCCGCACTGGGAAATCGCTATCGCATTTTCAAATGAATATTTTCGCAAATTTCGGAAGCAAAACTGTATAAACCTCGAAACGCCCGATACAAACGCGTCAAAATTCAAGTCTGCAATGAATTTTTCGTTTCGGGTACAATTTTGTTTTTCGACTTAAATTTAGATATGTATTTATACTGTATCTCTCTTCAACTCAAACATCGTTTCAAGTCGATTCCAAAGCCGCACGTCTGTTCTTAATTCATAATAAACTACCTGCATGAATGCCGGCTCTACGTTAGCGATGCTATCTCTCTCGGTTGCATAAGTTGTCAATACACCGCATATGTTTAATATATTGCGCAAGACTGTAAACCTAGAATCATCGTTCTTGAGAAAATGGTGAACGTAATTTTAATATTTTACAATGACAACATTGTTGAATATATTGAATATCCACAGAAAAATAAAAGGTTTCTTCAAAAAGCAGTTCTAGCACGGAATATTTAGCTACGTAGCTATATTTTATGTATTGTTTGTAACTTGCTTGGACGCCGGTATTAACATTATTTGAAGTTGTGGTATTTTTATAAAAAAAAATACTGATTAATTTGTCGATGTGTCCTAAATTAGAGATTTGACGATACCTGCTTTATTCTTTAAATGACAAATTGACAACCCTAGTTTTTTATTGACTATTTTTTATTAATTTATAAGTACCAAATTTCAAATTTTTACCACCAGACATGAGTGTAGGTTTATTTCTCCAGAAGTAATTAGAAATGTTTAAAACGAGTTTTACTTAACGTTTATATAGGATATTGCCAATTAGAATTAGTGAATGGACAACGTTTTCGATCAGCGATCTTTCCTTGGAGGACGCACCCAAAAGGTCGTAGTAGGCCCAATAAAGACATCAAAAGCTAGTAATATATACTATGGTGTTCCTCAGGGTTCAGTGCTAGGTCCTATAATTTTCCTTATTTATATTAATGACCTTTGCTTCTATAGACATTGCAGGCCAGTTTACGATGTTTGCTGACACAGTGACGACACCACAGCATGTCCTCGCTGGCATGATTCAAATCCCAATATATTAAAGATCGAGGTTTCGTCTGATCTTTCTAAAATTACAATGGTGTGACGCTAACCTATTGACCCTAAACTTTGACAAGACCAACATATATTTGTGGGTTTTCGATGTGATATGGATGGTTTGCATCTTGGAGGAGCTCCACTATCAAAACAAGCTAACACCAAGTTTTTGGGACTTTTAATTGATGACTGGTCTGAGGCTTGACTCTCATATCTTGGGACTTGCTCGCAAAGTGGCTTCGGGATGCTACGCAGAGTGCGATTAACATCGATGGAGGTTGGAGCCACTTTTTAGCTATAAGAGGGTCTACCATCTCACTGGTGAAGTCTCACTTTGCGATATCTAATTTGTGTTCTGGGTCTGGGGAAATACGTGTAACTACCTGCTGAACTCAGTGTTTATTCGGCAGAAGCGTGTTGTAAGATATCTTTGTGGTGTGTATGGCAGAGAGTCATGCAGACCGTTATTTATATATCTAAGAAAACCTTAACTTTGCCATACCTGCCTTATTCTTGAAACTGTCTGCATGATTTACAAGCACAGGCTGCACAGGGATACATTGCCAGTGCCTGATGACCATCACTCTCATGATACACTATAAAAGATCAAAAAACCTGTACCTGCCCATACCGCCATTATTAGAAACTCTGTTTAACCATCTTCCTGAGCAAATAAGAAACATACCTATACCTACCCTAAAAAGATTTAAATAAAGAACTATAAGAGAACTATACTGGTTGAATGGTATGACGTTTTAGTAAAATTGAGAGACATTCTGGTAGAATTATATTTTAAATTTGGTAATCGATGTAATATGAGTGGCGTACGTAGCCGACGTAGGGACTCTACTATAAAAGTGGCACACATTATATTATGTTATATATGAGGACCCTACCCTACACTAAAATCATGCTTTACTGGCAATTCTAAGATGAAATGAAAACTAAAGGATGGACTAAAAAAAATAAGTTGGCAAAAGAGGCCCATACAAAATTTAAGTTTTTTTTAATACCATATCTGTTACTCTCATATACTCGTATAATTATTTTGTTTATTTGTTGTTAATTCTTTAGACTACTAGCTAAATTACTGGCTTTTAACAAATCGGCGGAAATGAACTGTGTCAATCCGCTGAATGTAGCGAATTATTTGCCAACAATGGAAAGGAAGAGGTATGTTAACAATTTTTAATTTCATCTAATTCCGTGAAGCATCGTCGTTTTTATTTTCCGATCCTGTTTTTTTTGTGATTATGTAAGTTCGATTCACGGTCATGGTGACATGAACCACAGGGAAGGAGCATGATTGATAAAATAAAGATATATGTACAAAAGGCCTACTACTTTCAACCCCCTTACTGTTGTCATTTTAGCAATAACAAATTAATTGATTCAGCTTATACTAGGTAGAAATCCATAATACTACACTTAATAACCTGATGTTCTACAGATCGCTATATATCAGTCATGTCATTATTGTCATTATTAATGAGGTCAAAACTTCAATGGAAATTGTTTGAATTGTAAAGAACTTTCGCCCGCACCCCGTAACATTGAAATAAATAAATCCTTTGTTCTAACATTTTCAAAACACATCGAATTCTATTTGACAACTTCAAATTTGCCCCATACGTAAAGTAAAGTAATAAAAAGGTAAAAAAAATCCTTGTTTTTACAAAAGATGGTAGGAATGCATTTAAAATAAGATACACACCACCCATTATGAAAATACCTAGTCTAATCAAATTTTTTTTCTACTACTGTATAAATAAATTAACTTTCGGGCCCTAGCAACACGAAAGAAAACGAAAGTAAATGTTACAGTTACCTGTATATTATCCGTTGCTAGCTACGAAAGTAGGTTATTGCTAGCTACGAAAGTAATACTTTCGGTGCCAGGACAAAAAAATCGAACTGACAGACTCTGACAGTACTCAAATAACTATTCAACAATACTCAAATAACTAGTTGTCATGGATTATTTTATAGGTGAAAAAAAAAATGTATTTTATCATTTTAATTTGAATGAAATCAAAGTTTATTACTTAATAATATATTGATCAGAGAACAGTAGTAGAAAAAATTTAATACATTACACGATTCGAAAGCCTTTTTTGGTGGTCGGAGGTATTAAATCACCTCGGCTTTGCCTCGGCAATTCAAAAACCTCCTCACACCAAAAAATTAACTTTCGCATCTAGTAATGTAAATAACTAATATTAATATTTTTATTTGAGCAGCAAAATTTCCATTTACCTCGAAAAATTAAAAAAAACAAAAAAAATCGACGATTTATTTTAAATCTCGGATTTAAATTACAAACGTTATTCTAAATAATCTAATTTTGTAAACCCTATCCGCGGACAGTCTCTATATAATATGATTCGCTAAAATGATCCTCCGGTGGCTTCAGATTCGATTCAAACGGCTGGCAAACATGTTCAAGCATGGTGGATTCTGTCGGAATAATATATACCTAGGATCTTATCTATCTCTGATTCTTATTAATACCTAAGGGGTTGCTATTGCTACGCAGCAGCGCAAAGGCAACAGAATTAACATACTTTTTGAAAACCTATACTATAAAAATTATTATTTGAATATTGTTTACCCCTATATTTCGGTTACGGCCGGAAATAGGACCCATGTTTATACGAACTTTTATAAAAAAAAATGTCGCTACTTTTTTCTAATTGTAACCCGCCTCTGCCTCTTAAATTGAATAAGAGAAAAATCCTCGATTACCATACCCAACCATATAAAAACGACTTGCATATAATCACGGAAGTTATTTCAAATTTTACTTAGGTACTCTTGTAAAAAATTGATAGACGATCGAGATGAATCTAAAATGTACCTCAGTAGTGGTACTGATCTTTGTTTTGGGTTTAGTTTATTTTAAAAGTTGCGAGGGGGTAAGTAAAACTAAAAAAATGAAAAAAAAATTGAAAAGCTAAAAAAAAGTAGTCACTCTATATCATTTTCTGTAAGGAAGGAAGCTTATTTTTGTGGCCTGATGTAGTTTAAATAAAAATAATATAATATAATTATAGTATTTATGTATTTTTGTGTATTGATAAAAGTTAGTGAGGAAAGTCAAGTCCAGAAATTATTTGAAAAAAAAAAATCTCTATCTAATTTAAAAATTAGTCAAAAATATATTTTTAGCAGCACATTGGTAGTTTATATCTATCTAACGCTCCTAGTCGATGTTTAGCTGTTCTGGATGATCGGGAGAAATTGGTTTCCTCGTTGTGGTTTAAGATTGTCTTGAAAGGATGTTCTCTTTAGAAAGTTTATATACGCTCGGTACATCTTAATAATTCATCCTCCGTCGAGATCTTCCTTCTTCCTCCTATGCTACAACCTGGTTTTCTCTTAATTTTTTCTTTCTTGTATCTCACTGCATTCGTGCTTACTCTTAATTCCGCAACAAACTTCTCTTGCAAGTACCCTGTCCTCAATTTGGTGTGAATTATAGCTTTTTATTTTACAGTTCTATCTGTTTTTATATACCAAATATTGATGATAATATAATATATATTTGACAAGTTGATGAACACAAATCAAACAGTATGTCACTGAATATTCAATATATAGCTATACAATACATATTAGGTATGTACTTATACCTATCAAGTTTTAAGAACTAAAATCTGTCAAAATAATCTATCATAGCAGAAAAAGCTTATATACAGTGTGGCTGTGACCAGTAAAGTACGCATCATATGGGATTTTTTTTATTAATAGCTTTATTCGAATTTTGACTTTGGCATCAAGTTCTGCATCGATCGAGATAAAAATTAAGCAAAAAAATTGTAGTCACGTGATTCGCATTTGACAAATTTTAATTTTTTCCAAAAAAATAATTCAAAAGTGGGGTTATTTCTGAAAATATCGAAAAAAGTTATAAGAAAACGTTTTTTTTAATGCAGTTTCTAGCCCAAATGCAAAATTTCAGTTGCATAAGATAATTTAGATTTTTTACCCACCACTAAAATTTATTTTCCACTTACTGAACACTTTACTGATGACACTGTGTTCTTTTTTGTCTTAATATTGGTGTATTACTTTCAGACACAAACTACGTTTTCAAAAATACTTATTTTATGAAGTAACCTTATACACGGTCAAAAACAAATAAACTTTGCATCACATGCGACCAAATTTTGATTTTGTAGAAAAACACACATTTAATATGGCGCTACTTTAAAGAAAATGTTTCTGAAATAAAGCATTGTCAAAACTAAGAAGTCTTATGTAGGTTGCGTTGAGTTTTATTTTGCAAAAGTGGTGCATGGGTAAAAAATCAAAATTATCTTATGCAGCTAAAATTTTCATTTGGGTTAGAAACTGCATTTAAAAAAACTTTTTCTAATAACTTTTTTCGATACTTTCAGAAATAACCCTACTTTTGAATTATTTTTGGAAAAAATTAAAATTTGACTGATAATGCGAATCACGTGACTACTATTTTTTTGCTTTTGAATTTTCATCTCGATCGAAGCAGAACTTGATGCCAAAGTCAAATAAAGTTATTAATAAAAAAAATCCCATATGATGCGGACTTTACTGTTCACACTGTTATAGTACCTGCACTAAACTAAACAAAATATTTTTTTAAAGGCTCCCCGACCATCAAATTCAGAACTCCTGGAGAAAAGAATAGCAGAGTACCTTCGTCATGACCCACAGTTAGTAAAAGACTTGCAAGAATTAGGATTTGGTAAGGATTTAAAAAAAAACTGGCAATAATAACATAAGAACAAAGATTGTTCTGGTAATCCTCAACTAAATAAATGTTTGCATTAGCAACAAAAACTGCCTTGAACGTGAAGCAATCAATAATTTCCAAACAAGTTAGAAAAACTACAACTAATTTTATTTTTAGCTAATAAGGGGTCCAGTTCCGACCGAGTCAAACGCCAATCAGAATTCGATGGTGGCTCAAATAACTCGGAACTAGATGAAGGACCAAAGCAACCAGGGTTTTTCGACAGAGCTGCCAAGTTCGTGGTCGAGCTCCTCCAGAGATTTCTCAAATGGGTTAATTCGGACGGCAATTAAACAGGGCATCAGTGTGGCCGTCAGTGCTGTAACTGGATGGATCTTCAGTTAAAAATGTGTTTTGTTAAATTTTTTTTCAATAAAATTGTTGTTTTAAAGTTTTTTTTTAATTGACTAAATTCAAAAATAAAACATTTCTAAACGTGACTGTTTTAAATGCTTTTGTTGAACATCAGAATCTTTCTCGACACTGCTTGCAAAATAAACCACTTTTATGTCCTCTACAGGATAGATGTCACTTATTGGCATTATAAGAAATTGCGGTAAATATCTAATAGACACTCACCATGTCAAAATTGACGATTATTTTAGGAACGATGAATGTGCGTAAATACGAATCTGATAACGATTTTTGCCAGAAACGCTTAGTTTTTGAAATATTTTTTATTAAAGGGCTATTAAAATAAAATAAATCATTATTATTCTACGTTACATACGGTGTGACCAGTAATAATTAAAGCCCGCATCATATGGGACTTTTTTTTATTAATAGCTTTTATTCGAAATTTGACTTTGGCATCAAGTTCTGCTTCGATCGAGATGAACATTAAGCAAAAAAATAGTAGTCACGTGATTCGCGTTATTTGTCAAATTTTAATTTTTTCCAAAAAATAATTCAAAAGTGGGGTTATTTCTGAAAATATCGAAAAAAGTTATTGGAAAATGTTTTTTTAAATGTAGTTTCTGGTCCACATGCAAAATTTCAGCTGCACAAGATAATTTGGATTTTTTACCTATATGTAAATTGCACCACTTTTGCAAAATAAGACTCAACGCAACCTACATAAAACTTCTTAGTTTTGACAATGCTTTATTTCAGATACATTTTCTTTAAAGTAGCGCCTTATTAAATGTGTGTTTTTCTACAAAATCAAAATTGGGCTATTAAAATTGGGTCGCATGTGATGCAAAGTTTATTTGTTTTTGACCCTGTATAAGGTAACTTCATAAAATAAGTATTTTTGAAAACGTAGTTTGTGTCTGAAAGTAATACACCTTAATATTAAGAGAAAAAAAACACACAAAGTGTTCATTAGGTGGAAAATAAAGGTTTTCGGATCTAACCCCACTTGATTTTTTCTTGTGGGGTTACCTAAAACAAAAAGTTTACAAACAAATACCTTTCCGTAATGTTGATCATTTTTGGAAACGGTGATTCGAAACTGTATTTTAGAAATAAGGCCCATTAGTATCAGAAACTCCACTAAAGAAGTGTCAAGAAGGACAATTGTTTGTAGGTATTGAACGCAATGGAAGACACACAGAAATGTAATTTTAAGTTTTTGAATTGTTTTCAATTTAATATTCAAATACCAAGAATAGTTCGTTATTAATTAAAAAGGTGGAATTTTAAATACGTTTAATTTTCATATAATTTTTTATTAGAAAAATTGCCTCTTTTCAATTAAACTTTTTTTTTAACGTTAACATGTATTAGGTACTTTCAGACACAAACTACATTTTTAAAAATACTTATTTTATACAGGGTCAAAAACAAATAAACTTTGCATCACTTGCGACCAAATTTCAATAGCCCAATTTTGATTTTGTAGAAAAACACACATTTAATATGGCGCTACTGTAAAGAAAATGGATCTGGAATAAAGCAAGAACTAAAGAAAACTAAGAAGTTTTATGCATGATACAAAGAAAGGAAAAAAATTATCTTATGCAGCTGAAACTTTGCATGTGGGCTAGAAACTGCACTTAAAAAAACTTTTTTTAATAACTTTTTTCGATATTTTCAGAAATAACCCCACTTTTGAATTATTTTTTGAAAATTAAAATTTGACAGATAATTAATGCGAATCACGTGACTACTATTTTTTTGCTTAATTTGCATCTCGATCGAAGCAGAACTTGATGCCAAAGTCAAATTTCGAACAAAGCTATTAATAAAAAAAAATCCCATATGATGCGGACTTTACTGGTCACACTGGTAGATGCAATGATATTTAAACTTATTTCTTTAACGTTAAAATTTTAAAGAAAAGGGCAATTTTTTTTGTTTTCTCAGTTGGAGAAATCAATGAACCAAAGGTTATATTTTGATTATTTTTAAGAAAAATAAGGAGGAAAAGATATGGTTGATGTGTTAATTCTTGCGTCAGCAAATAATCGTTCGCCTGGTGTCAATCCTCTCGCTTCGACTGAATTTTAAATTTTAGCGCTATTTACGCTATCGTTATAATATCGTAATAATAATAATAAGTTATATTCTGTTGTACAATAAATAACGAACGAAATGTACGAAAGAATGAACGTTTATTTAATATTAATTGAATCCAAGCTGAAGACGTGACACAGGATATGATGGACAACGCATTTCCATACCTGTATATATCATTTAGTTAACAGAATAATTATATAAATTTCAAATATTTGTTTACATAATAGTTAAGTGCACAACTTTTTTAAATTTTAGAAAAAAAAATCGTCAAATAACTGCGAGGCATATATAGGTCTATCATAAAACACCATTGGGGCTCTTATAGGGGGGTTACCCAGCATCCAGAGCATAATAAATATTATATAGATGACACAGTTTAACAGTCCGAGAAAAACCAGAGAACCAGCTGGACTAAGTTTCTTATACATAAACACACAAATATCTCTACATTATCTGCTTATTATCCTTAGGAAAACAAGAAGCGCCTCATTATTGACAGGATATCAAACCAATAATTAAAAGAATTAAAAAACAAATGACAACTTTACCAATTGTTATGGAAAACACACAATTGCTTCATCAACCAAATCTCCAATTAGGACACGGTTGAAGGACAAGGAAGGACGCATTACGAAAATTATGAACACATGAAGTTTGTACTTTATACTAAAAGGTACCTACAACATATATAATAAAATAATAAAATAACGTATATATGCTTAACCTGAAGAAATGAGGGGTATTGTGACAAGGTTTTTGGGAATTATAGTTACTGTATTGGTATTTTTTAGGGTAAGTATAGTTGAAAGTATTAAGATTTTCAAAAAGGACCATTAATAAGCGAGTAAAAGAAGCAAATTTCTGTCAAAACCAATAAAATGACATAAAAGGGGGAGGCCAATGAGGCAGATAAGTACAAGTGAACCAATTTTAGCCTATTGATGCAGTCTGCGACAGATCAAACCGAATGTTAGGCGCCGAAGACACCTGCTGGACTGCCAAAATAAAATTCGCCGACAGAGTACAACATACTACCAAGAGCGTGTTAAATTTTGCAAAAGAAAAACTGGGCATTGGGAAGGAGGAGTCTTTTCAGCCACAAAAGGTGAGTTGCAAATATCTTTTCACACAATGGCGTGGCCAGGAGGGAGGGGGGACCCCACCGAAATAATTAGAAATAAAGTTACTCTCATTGGGACACCCTATATGTGGAGGGGATTTTTGAATATTACGTGCCACATCACAACTTTTTCTCTACCTACTGGTTTAATAAACTCCAGTTCAAAAAAAAAACGGGCATCATAAGATTTGGATTAAGTTTAAGGTTTTATAAATTTTTAGCATTTGCAAGGTTCGTTTCGTCGCGAAAATACTACTTTCGACTGTGTTTTATATTTTTATTCTAAAAAACATATCCACTATGAACTATTCGCCGTGACATTATATTTCTTTTCTATTTTAGTGTGACTATTATCAATGCATATTTGGAGAACTAAAAATGGTAAATATGTTTCTTCCGCTACTTGCAAGACCACGGAAGAGGTTTACTATTAGGTATCATTTTTTTAGTTGAACGACAAGGATTACCCAAACTTCCACAAAATAACCGAATGGATTGATAACAATATAATCTATAACCATGCTAAGGTCATATATGACAGGCTCAACTTGTGTAACAATGCTTTAGCCAAGAGTGTGGGTTAGTATGATTTTGAATTAAACAAATTCGAATATATTTGTTTAAAATAATAATTCCCTTTTTAAATTGTAGGAATATTAATAACTACATTTTTTTTTCAGAAACAAATTCGTACTTTTATGGTAATCTCACAACTCCTTTAACACGTAAGTATATAATTTAAGACACCTTGGTATCGACGGACATGGTAATCCCATATTTTAGGTTCATGATATGGCCTTATCGTGAAATAAATCTTGAAAAGATATTCTAAACAGCTGAAAAAGAGTTTGTTAGCAGTTTACGCCAATTATTTATCTTTCACGCTTCAAAGACTATCTTTATATTAACAATACAATATATGTATTTTAGAAGTGCCTGAATTACAAGAAAATTGCGATGTGCTAAAAGAATTTATGAAATGTTTAGCAATGGAAGAAACGGACGTAAGTATAACAAGACTGTCGGACTTTTCTATGACTTTAAACTAAATAGGGCCCAAATAACTTCTTAATCTTTCAGTGTGTGATTTTCAAATACCCATAGAAGTACTGAAGAGAACAAACATTGAAAAGTTATATAGGTAAATGTTTGGCTAATGATACTTGGAAAATAACAATTCATTACTCAGAGGTAAAGTCTGATTTTTCGTCGCTCACCAAATTCGGAATCCCTTTGTAAAAATTTTAAAATGCATATTCTAACTAGGGCTCGTATATTCGACTATTCTAAATTCGAATTTTTTGTTAGTTAAAAAATTCGACTATTCGAAAATTTGACTATTCAACTATTTAAATATTCGAATATTTGATTATGCGACTATTATTGAAGTATCTATTCGACTATTTGAATATTCGACCATTCAAATATTTAACTATTTGACTTTGTTCGGATATTTATATGTTCGACTATTCGTGTTTTCTGTGAAACTGTAAACAAAAATAAAATTATATAGTCAGCAAGCAGTTAAACCACTTCTACCGTGATTAGACGACTGTATTTCGATATTTAAATAGACGAATATTCGAAATTTGACTATTCAAGTATCTATTCAACTATTCGAATTATTCGACTATTCGAATGACATACCAAACGACTATTCGAATACTTTATATTTTAAAAATTCCGAGCCCTAATTCTAACAAACGTTATTTTTTGCGAGAACTATATAAGGAAGCCGCTGACGCCATGGCGGGTGACGGACCAACTGCAAATGTACCGGGTGGTCAAATAAGCGAGGACGTCGGCTTTATCTCGGAAACCATTAATCGTACAACTTTCGGAAAGATTTTTTTACGAGTAAAGTGGTCAAGAGAAATTGCTGGAAATTACTTTTAAGTTCCTCATTTCGCCGCAAGGGGGCACAATTAAAAATTGTTTTTTTTTTATTCTAAATTTTTCCGAAAATTACTATATTGTCGTATCCAATGGTACAAGATAGTTTCTAATAAAATTGCTAGAGGGCGCAATTTGTATTAAAAATTGTTTTGGCAATAACTCTGAAACGAACAAAGATATCGAAATGCGGTCTTCACATCTGTTCTTGCAAATTTCATCTACTTTTCGATTATGATGTCATAGTTATATCGTATGGTTTGAAATTTCGGGATAAAATCGAAAAAACTGTTATTATTACAAATTGCGCCCTCTAGCAATTATATTAAACACCATCGTGTAATGTTGGATACGGCAATTGAAGATACTTATTTTCCCCTTCCAAACAAGCTTAAATTTAGTAAAATCGGATAAGTCGTTTAGAAGTTACAGCGATTTTAATGTTTACACTTTCAATAGAGCTTCTCCCACTCTTATCAAGGTCGGTACGCCAATGAGCCTTAAACCAAAATAATGCAGAATTGTCTAAGCTTTCCATTGATGTAATCACAGAGTTATACCTTAATATGGGAATTTTCGGAGAAATTTAGAATTTAAAAAACAATTTTTAATTGTGCCCCCTTGCGGCGAAATGAGGAACTTAAAAGTAATTTCCAGCAATTTCTCTCGACCACTTTACTCATAAAAAAATCTTTCCGAAAGTTGTACGATTAATGGTTTCCGAGATAAAGCCGACGTCCTCGCTTATTTGACCACCCGGTACAGTGGTCCGATATGTAAGTACAAATAGGATTTCTATTATTTGATTTAATTTATTAAAAATAATAATTCTCTTCAAAAATAAACCCTAATATTTCTGGTCGGATATCGTCTTTGGATTCCCTTTCGACCCTTTCCGTCCGGACACGTGCAGGCCGTTTCTCGGAAAATGCAAAAAACGATATAAATCTCTTGAGTTCAAAGGTGCCGCTTCTCAGAAGGGCTCTTTGGTTAACCCTGTGGCAAGGATGGACCAAACAGGGTTTTAGTTATTCTTCTGACGGGTTAGCATATCTATCGACTCGCGATTATTTATTTATTTGACTAGTTTTTAAAATTTTTGCTGTTATTATTTATTTTTTATATTTCGTTATTAGTTTATTTTATTGAACCATGGCATTTTGGCGTCCATTTGAAGACCCGGAAGAGGAAATCCCTTTTGAAACCCCAGTACATTTATTGGTACAATATAACACAGCTAGGTATAGGCGTATGTTTCCAATTTGTATAAATAAAAAATGCAACACAAAATTCGGCAAGTTATCTTAACGTCATATTTTAAAAACTTTCCCAACATTTGGCCTGATATTGATATACCTATATCCCTTGAAAAATAACAATATGTTTGGAGATTTTTATTTTTAAATTCAATCAGTGACGAACAATCAGACTTTACACCACTTACACCCAAAGGATGACTAGCCAAACTTGTATGTATTTGGATATTTCATAAATAAAGCATTATTGTAAATTTTAGTCCTATTAATATAAATTTATTAATATTTTTAATAGTTTTCTTTTCTTATCTTGCGCTTAAGGTGGGAGTATCAACATGCTTGCCAACCTATAACCTATTTCGCGTAGATTTATTTATGTTTTCTAGCTTTTATACAAAATTTAAAGAAAATCAGTATCGACTTGATATTCTATAGGTAATAATTGACATATTTAATAAATATCAAGGAATTTCATAACTTATTTTAGGAGAATTGTAAAGCGAAAAATATCGGGTAAGATTTTTTTTAACATTATTATGTCATTGTCACTCATTGTTCTTTCACTATAAATTTCTCCCAAAATTAGCAATGAAATAAATTGATATTTTTGTAATATATTAGATACTACCTAAATAATGTACAGACCATATTGATTTTCTTTAAATGTTACTTATTAAAATAATAAACTCAAAAAATCAAAGCGAAATAGGTTGGCAATAGATTGAATGACGTTGAGAATTCAACCTTAAGAGCTTTTAGAGTATTTTTAGACAAACTACAGCTTCTCTGTGATAGAAATCATGGTCTGAGATGTAAGTAAAGAAAAAGACAAAATTTTCAGGCCATATGGCCAGGGTTCGTTAGTGAAAGTTGAATTGACAAGATGTTGAGTTTATTATTGAATTGTATGTTTGACAAGCATGCCCCGGGCATTGCTCATCTCACCAACCTCCATGCCATTAAAATATTTCTGTGAGTAAATGGTACAAATGCAAATACCAGGATCCCTTACTAGAATGGTGTTAAATAATAAAAAATATATTAATAAAACTTAAATATATTTAGCGAAAAGGATATACACAGCCACTCCATAGATTGGAAATTGTATACCAAATATCCAAAACAACAATTCCATAGAGATGAATACTTGAGACACAAGGGAGTGCTGGAAATTATGTACCCATTTACTGAAAAAAAAAACAGATAAAAATTAGGTACATTAAATACAACAATAACACACACATTATTGTTCTGATAAATATTGAAAATTTAAAAACATAAAAAATTAGAAATCATTCCAATATTATATTTGTTAAAAACCAATAGGAAACAACATAATTAAGATAAAGTTAATTACTGAAAAAGGACAGAAGTATATAATAATATAACTAAAAGAACAAAGTCTCAATGTAGTTTAAAATTCCATTTCTGCAGGTGTAAAATGATTTTTTTAAAGTGATAAAATAGCATAGAAGTCCTTAAGTAAGGTAGGTAGAACGTTTTTAAACATGTAGAATGTAGGTAGCTTGGTAGTTCTTATAGGTAAATTATAAGACTTGTAAATATGATTGAGTTTATGTCAGTAGCTATTTGTTGTTTAACACGTTCGCTACCGACCAGAAATGGCAGGATCCCGCTGTGAACCAGAACCGTATTTCAGAATATACCTAAATTTTTTTAAATTTTAAGACGCGCTTAATGACTAACCTAAATCAAGTACCAATGGCCATTATAGTGGCAACAGACCGACGACAGACCGCACAAAGGAAAACAACCACCTCGCGTGGACCAGATCTAATTTACATGCATAAGAATGAGTGTGCATTTTTGGCCACTATAGCGGCCGCGGTTCACCAAGGAGGATTGGAAAGGCCACTATAGTGGCCGTCGGTAGCGAACGTGTTAAAAATCCAGGTTAGAATAACAAACTTACAAACAGCATTAGAGTTAGTTAATATGCAAAGTTAAGAGCCACACAACACACAAAAAACCTATAATACCTGATCTTTATTTTATTTGCCTCCCTAAAAACAACAATAATGTAAAAAATAATTTCTTTTAAACTATACTACATAAAGACGTAAACTTAACTAACATTAACAAGTGAAAGCAATAGATACAAATAATTTTGGATTAAAATTTATTTGAGAACAAAAATAACTTACCTTCTTGGCTGCAGCTCCCACTTTGGTCTTTTTCGTGCCACGGACTTTCTTCATTCTGTTCTTCCTTTCTTTGCGTTGTTTTCTGGTCTGTTGTTTCTTCTCATAGAGACCGTGCCTGGCTAATCTGTGTTTGGGCTCGAATTTTTTGGCAAAGTCTAATGTGTCATAGATGAGAGCAAATCCTGTGGACTTGCCGCCTCCAAAATTGGTTCGGAAACCAAAGACAAATATGACATCTGGAGTTACCTAAAATATCGTAGATTAGTAAAGTGACTAAACGTTTACTGGAGGTATAAAAATTAAAAAGAGTTCTTAGTATCGCTATACATCGAGTTTGTTCACATACCTTGTACATCTTAGCTAATTTTTCCCTGATATCTGATTTTTTAACAGATGGTTGGCCTGGATGCAAGACATCTACGACCATTTGCTTGCGACACAACAGTCTGTTGGTCATAAACTTCCTAGTACGGACTGTAGCGGTTCCTTCCGTCTGAAAACACAAAGTTAGAGGTTATAAAATGTCTAGACACTTTTTTAATTTTTCCTGAAAGATTCGTAGGGTACCATAAACTTAACTAAAATCCATTTCATATAAATTAGTACGAATAACTTGTTAAATCAACTAAGTAGTTCTTGTGTTTTTCATATTGCAAAACACTGAACTGGTCTGGTGTCCACTTGGTAAACATTAAAAAAAAATATGAAAAATCACACAGCAACAAAAACTGTTGGCGTAACTCAATGGGCGAAAGGTTTTTCTAATAATCTGTATCACAATTTTCTTGAAAAACTTAAAGATGAACCGAAAAAAATAGGATTTTATACACCTACCATTTTGAACGGGAAAATGTCACTACGCGAAAGAACCTTGGAAGAAATTTGACAGGAAAATACGTCAAAAAATTCAGTGTTGCGCCGCGAGATGTCACTCCATTCTTCTTCTTTTCTGTAATGATGGTTTTAAATCAGGTTGTATATTATGCAGTTGGCGTCGATACTGGCCACTGTCCACTGACCATAGGCCTCCTGACTAGTTTCTTGGTTTTTTTTTTGAGGAAGCATGATTGAAATATGGCCCTCTATAATGGTGCATTTTTTTCTACCCTAGATTTACTCCCTAGAATATATAAACTATAAAGACGTTTTACAAGCAGAACAGAAGTCAGAACTGCACTAGCATAGCATATGCAGGCAAAGAAGCATAAAGCGACGTGTAAAGGCCATGGGTTCACAGATGTTTGAAAACCTATTAGGGTTGTGATATTTTTTTAATTTGTACTAATGTATATGAAATTATTAATTCTGGGGTACGCGAGCGCGGCGAGCAGCTTCAATTTTTGAGCTTGTAAAACAATGGTGAAATTTAATGTAAAAAACAAATATCGCTCAGCTAAATCGGATAGAAGCGTTGCCGTAATCACAAACACACAAACAATGCATAAAATTAAATATAATTTCGTACATATAAATTTGAAAGGAACAACCCTGCCTTAGTATCTCCCCTGCATCCATCGAAATGCAACCAATCACATTCAAAGAAGGCGATACCAGTAAATAAGGACAAATCGATACAGATATGACAAGCTAACAAAAGATAGGGTATATAAACAAAAAAAAACAAAAGAAGGCGCGTGGATCTATTCTGTTTTGACTTGACGTCTTCGTCTTTGCTTGCAGTGAGTTCATAGCCCCTTTGTTTTGTGAACGGTCGTTTGATACGAAAAATAAGTTGTATAATGGAAAATAATGGAAAAGATGAAGTGGGAAATGGGAATAACGGTACGGAAGTGTTCTACGACGCTAAGGACGGAAAATGCTGTGGAAATGGAAACGGTGAAAGTAACGATATTGAAAATGTTGATGATGAAGGAGATGCTCTAGGCAGGCCTGGGTAATTTTGCTCTTTTATTCTTCACGTGCTTTGTAAATGGTTGTTTTGGTAATGTTTGAGCCATATTTTTACATTGTTTATTAAAAATATGCTCTGGTCCAGTTTACTTTATGAAGGCAATATACAGGGTGTGCTGAAAACAGGTGCCTACTTATTCGCCAACTTTTCATTATATCAGTTTTTGTTGCCTACTTGTGTTACCATTTAAATATGCTACACTTTCAAAGAACCTATGGACACGAAAGTTTGATATCTGCTAGTTTTTATCCACTTTGTATTGTAATCTTACCTAGTATCTTGACGAGGTTTTATTGTAATACCCTCGGTAATACCTAACATGTGAATGTTAGGAATGTAGATGCATGGCTACTCAACTGTTTCCTGTACAGGGTAATATTAAAATACAAAATGTTATTCTAGCATCTTTGAACAAAGAGTAAATAAGGATATGGGATACCTAAATTAAGCTAAATAGGCCAAATATGCAATTAACTGATATAAATAAAATGCATTCTCTTTCCCTATAGGTAAGATGTCAACTGGATGATGAGTAATCAACTTACCCAACTTTTTTCCATCCATTGTTCTAGCTACAATCTAGTAGTAAAATAGGTCCCTTGACCCTATATTTTTCACCGTATCCCTATCTATATAATATCTACCTATCAGTCGTTGTTCCCAGGTATTGAAGATAATTCATTTTACAAATTCATCCTTTAGCTAGAGAATATTTGTTAAAAGTATGTTATTCTCTATTTTGGTACATATCATAGAGTTTAAAATGTCGTTTTTCAATTTTTTTTTTAAATTTAGGGGTCGTCCTGGTGAAAACTATGCTAGTATGCCCGTCCCCAAATACGCATCCCACTACAAAATGGACCATCAAAAAAGGGGCTTAGCACTGATATTCAACCACGAAACATTTGTGTGTGGTAACTTAAAATCACGATCTGGTACCAACAAAGACTGCGAAAATTTGAAAGACACTCTTGCTGGCCTGGGATTTGACGTGCAAGTATTTAAAGATTCGAATTATGTGGATTTGGAGTATCAAGTTAAACAAGGTCAGTATATTCATCGGTATCTTAATTTTCTTGTTGCATAAGGTCCTGCCCATGCTCAGGTGTTTACTATGAGTAGGTCGTTTGTACAGGGCCCCACAAACGCTTAGGTTTTAACTAGGGATTTATTTATTTATTCGTGTCAGAAGCATCATTAGATAACAATAAATACCAATATGCAATTGCTTTGATGCTTCTGGAGTGAAAGGATCAGCCAGCCGAAGCTGTTTCCAGGGGACGCCCGAATGTATATCTAACACATTCTTCGTGGAGGCTCCTTTCATGTCCCCCTAACTAGGGATGAGCCGTGCAAATTCAGTTTGTGGATGCATCTCGAAGATGTTGATAAATTAGTCCCCCCCTGCAATAAAATAAATTTGTGTAATTTGTTTGGGCACCAATATTTACCTCGGTCTTGGTAAAACCTGGGGGTGAGTGGGGGACTTGCTGGACTACTACTTTTTATATTTTATCAAGTTATAAAACTAAAAAATATTATTTTTAACGTTTTTTTTTGAATTTTTAATTTTAAAATTGAAAAAACATTTTAGAATTAATTTTGTCTTATCAATGCATGTAATAAATCCTTTTATTGCGAAGTTTCCTAATAAAACCTACACAAATTCTTTGTCCCTTTTTGTGGCCTCATAGCATTTTTATTCATGAAAGATAAAAACTATTTTAGGGAAACTAGGTTGATAAAATGTGATCAATCCTTGTTATCTACAATGCAGTTCAATATTCAGATAAGTTATATTATATTATGCATTATTTCTATAGGGTATGTAAGTAAAATATAAAATTTGCATTACTCTAAAAATGATAATAAAAAGAACTGCTTGATGCGTTGCAATCATAATTTTTTCCTAGTTTTATTCTTTTCAAAAAGGCATTTTTGAAATGTCACTATTTCAAAGACGCGTAATTTAAAGACTATAGGGCATTCGCGTTATACAAAATGATTATGTCAATATCATGGACGTCATAAAAAAAATATGTCCGTAGTATATAGTCAGATCCTGTCTTATCATGCGGAAGTTTGTACCGGTCACCTTCGTCTTGATTTAAAGATGTCAGTTTTGTGACCCTGACAATTAATTTAATGTGACAATATCAACGATAAAAAGCAATTTTCTGATTTCAAAAAAAAAATGGTGCTTAATTTGTTAAACTATTTCGAGAATGAAAGAAAAAGTGAAAATTCGCCAACCAATATGCAGGAAACCGTAGCAAAAGCACTGGGAATTAGTTTAAGGACTGTGCAGAAAATTGTGCATGAAAGAAAGCATAATATAATAGCGAAGAATACTAAACATGTAAACAAAGAAAGCCAAAGACTGAAGGTTTAAGCGAAAATATTAAAATGGGAGTTCGGAACGTGATTTATGATTTATACAGATCAAAAACCAATGTAACTCATCCAGTTTTAAAATAAAATTTAAAAATTCGAGGTGTTTTGGAAATCAGACTGAAATCGTTATCAAAATTAATAAAAAAAGTTGTGTTTTCGCTATAAAAAAGACTAACTGGAGATTTTTATGTAAGCAGCCACAGATAGTAAGTCAGCGTGTTCAGTTTTTAAAAAAATATATGGAAAATTCCAAATCAAAATTTAGAAAAGTAGTACTTTTAGACAAAATAAGTATGGATATTTTTTCAAATGGAAGCGGTTCAAAATCTTGGCAAGATGATTCTGTGAAAAGCGTGAAAAGAAAAAAGGGATGTGGCACGGGAAAGCGGTTTATTATTTTACATGCTGGTTCTGTAACAGGATATGTTCCAGGTGCAAGCTTAATTTTTTCTTCCACATTAAAAAGTTTCCTATAACGATATGAATTGCGAAATGTTTGAAAAATGGCTAAAAGCTCAATTAATCTCAAATTTAGATGAGTCGTCTTTAATTGTATTAGACAATACATCATATCATTCAAGAATTTTAAATAAGCAACCTAGTTCATCTTGGCGAAAAATTGATATTTATGAGTGGCTTGAAAAACACAACCAAAATCCTTTACCAAATATGTTAAAATCCGAACTCCTATCAATGGCAAAGTCTCTCAAATCACCCAAAATATACGCTGTAGATGAAATATTGCGTAAATATGGCCATGAGGTTCTACGACTGCCGCCATATCATTGCCAGTTTAATGCGGTAGAATTAATATGGGCTGGGGCAAAATCTTTTTATAAAAAACATGTAGGTGATTGTCTTAAATCCTCGCAAGTAGAGATAGTTTGGCAAGATTCGTTGGTTCATATTAAGCAGGAGTACTGGAAGAAATCGGTAGAACATACAGAAAAAGTTATAATGAATTGGTGGGATCGAGAACAAGTATTAAATGTCGAAGTAGCGCCGATGATCATTGCTCCATTCAAGGACGACTCAAGACGAGGAGTTTTCAGAATTTCTAAGTGATGACCGTTTTTTGTCTATAATTATAAACGGGTTTCTTTGTTTACATATTTTTTAGTAGGTATTCTTCGGTATTATATTATGCTTTCTTTCATGGACAATTTTCCAGTGCTTTTGCTACTGTTTTCTACTTATTGGTTGGCAAGTTACCATTTTTCTTTTTATTTCTTGAAATAGTTAATCGGATTAAATACAAATAAGTTCCAAAATAGTTATAAAATGTTTATCAATTTGTTTAAAATAACTGGCAATATTTTTTTAAGACCCCATGACTAATCTTAATTAAATTGAAGGTAGAATAGAAAACTATGCAATTAATATTTTCTAATGATATGTTAATAATATTGTGGTACTGAATAACACCCTAATCAAAATAACTGAGGATTGTTTCTACAGGACGCGTGATTATGATTAATCTTAATAAAATACAGTAATTCATATTTTCTAATGATATGTTAATAATAATCTGGTATTTTGTGGTTATGAATAAGACCCTAATCTTGGAAACTAGTAGTTCACCTGTCCTGAATGTCAATTCACTATAAAATTGGGTATTCATAGCAAAATACCTATTCAAGGCTCTAAGCCTCTTAAGTACTAACTAATTTGAGGATTGACTCTGGAGGGGGGTTATTATAAATGATCATAATATTTAGGACTAGAGAAAATAACAATGTCGCTGTAAAAAGTATTCTAACAAAAAAAATGTGGTCTACCAGAAATATTCAATTTTTCTTTGAACACCTTAAAAAAAGGTAAAGGTTTTTAAAATCCTGGGAGGAAAACCTCCCCCCCCTCCATATGGTCGGTATTTCGCTTTGCAAGCAGTATGCATCTTTTTATGTTCAGTCTCCCTTTGAAATAAATACACTAGCTATTTTTTTTTCTAGTTGCTGCAATGGACCATTCACACCACGATTGCCTATTGGTAGCCATTCTATCTCATGGTGAATTGGGAATAATTTACGCAAAAGATACTCCATATAAACCTGATAACATATGGAGTTTGTTTACTGCAGATAGATGTCCCACACTTGCCGGTAAACGTTAATTTTTTCCAACAATCGTTACTTAATAATCAATAATATGATTAGCCATGTTTAGATATGTGATCAAACTTTTTCTTTATACAGTGTGGTTGTTTAAGTGTGCAACATATGGGCATTTTTTTATTACCGATTTCTCAGAAAATTTTATTCTTGATAAAAGTTGGTGCATATTCGATAATCATATTAGGTGCACTTGGAATGGTTGCAAGTCAAACGACGTACAGGGTAGGCCAAAAAATATAAAACTTGTACAAGAATAAAGTTTTTTAATAAACATTCAAAATAAAAATTTTGTACTTTAAATGAGAGTTTTTTAATTAGCATATTATCATTATTAATGTTTTATCTTGTTAAAAAGAATTTTTAGGATATTTTAAAGTTGTGTTTAATATTGTTGCAACAAACATGAAGTTTGTGATTCCTTAATAAATTAAAAATTCAAGTAAATTTTACAAATATGCTTTAATTTGAACAAAGATATGTGAAATTGATTTGATTTTGATTAATTTATGAAGGTCTTTATGGTGAATATAAAAAAAAATTTGGGAAATTATTAATGTTTTTTAAGAAAATATATTTTTTTTATTTTAGGAGGTCACGTTTTTGAATCTATACATAACTTTTAATCTAAACAACTTTTCTTAATAACAATTTGCTGAATTTTCTGAAATAGGGGTACTTTATTCTTGTACAAGTTTTATATTTTTTTGCCTACCCTGTACGCCGTTTGACTTGCAACCATTCCAAGTGCACCTAATATGATTATCTAACATGTACAGGGTCTTCCAACGTGGACTGAACAGGGGCTCATTTTTGAGCTTCCTTGTATTTAAAGAAAAATCCAAAATAGCCAATCGATGTACTTTTTCCTGCAGAATTCAACAATGAAACCAAAAATTTATTTGAACCAGAAACAAAAGAGTTACGCTATGGATAAGGTGTTTTTTAAATGGAACATAGCCTTTTTTATACGATTTTTGGAACGAGTGATTTTTTTTGTCCGTTCTGATTAAAATATTTAATATTGTGACAGCTATTTTTATTAAATTTTAATGTTTTAACCTGTTTGAAACATACACTAGGTAATAAAGGTATAATCACCTTTGAATCCTTCAAAGTCAAAAAAGGTGAAGGATTCAAAGGTGATTATACCTTTATTACCTAGTGTATGTTTCAAACAGGTTAAAGTTAAATTATACTGGATAAAACATTAAAATTTAATAAAAATAGCTGTCACAATATTAAATATTTTAATCAGAACGGACAAAAAAAAATCACTCGTTCCAAAAATCGTATAAAAAAAGCTATGTTTCATTTAAAAAACACCTTATAAATAGCGTAACTCTTTTGTTTCTGGTTCAAATAAATTTTTGGTTTCATATTTGAATTCTGCAGGAAAAAGTACATCGATTGGCTATTTTGGATTTTTCTTTAAATACAAGGAAGCTCAAAAATGAGCCCCTGTTCAGTCCTCGTTGGAAGACCCTGTACCAATTTTTATCAAGAGTAAAATTTTCCGAGAAATCGATAATAAAAAAAAATGCCCATATGTTGCACACTTAAACAACCACACTGTATAGCTGCCTGGTTGGAACCACTTTTCTAGTAGTAGGGTAATTGGATTTGCGTTTGCTTGGGAAGCAGGATAGTTAATCCTTAACCTACATGTAGTAATTCCTTTTTGACTGCATAATTTTTACGGTTCTAATTTTTTAGGTAAACCAAAAATATTTTTTCTACAAGCTTGCCAAGGCGATAAGTTAGATGGTGGGGTACATCTGATCAAGACTGGCAGAACCGAAACTGACGGTGAAACTTACAATACTTACAAAATACCAGTTCAAGCTGATTTTTTGATTGTTTATTCCACTGTCAAAGGTATGTATGAGAGCATCAGCAAAGTTTTCTCGCAATTTTTAACTGTCAAATAACGGTATATTTCATACATACAATTTCAATAATATAATTAATTAACTAACATAATTTCACGAAAAATCCACGCTATTATTAATTCGTGGCAACAATGGATCATATTTTTATTATCAGTAATAATTTAATAATTTTGGGAAGCTGGTATATGTAGCGTGGGAGAGTTTCCCAAAGTGTATATCCTGATTTGGTTAATAATTATTAAAATTACTAATTTATATTGGTTAAAAGAGGTTACGGTTTACCACCGACTAAAAACTAGCTAGCTAGAATAGCAGTTTTGTTGATATTTTACTTATTTTAAACATGTTTATCTGTCTAATTAAAAAATTGTATTTGCTTATACCGGGTGTTTCTCAAAAGACGTTCACCCCTATAACTTTTTTATATTTATAGATATTATAATGATATTTTGAGATTATGCATAAGAGATGAGTCTGCATTTATTGGCATAATTTTCAATTTGTTAGCACTTCCGGTTTGACCGGAAGTGACCTTGACTTTGGTGTTTTAAATGGGACATCTTGTATATTTTTACTTATTTGGGTTCAGCATAACATTCAGAGTAAAATGACACATCACTTGTCATTTTTTTGACGTGTTATAACATTTTAATGTTTATTTTTTATTTTCAATCTAGAGTGCTACAAATTAATTAAATCTGTTAATTTACAGTCAAGTAGTATATGAAAATTAAAATTATGTCATAATAATTGACTTTCCAAGTTTCCCAAGTGTTTAAAAATTGAAATTTTGTTTTCTTGACGTTTACTCCATTTTTCCAAATGGAACGATGAGTTATTTCATTCTGTGGTTTAAAGTTTATTTTGTACATTTTTTTACCATCAATCCCCAAACATTATCAATTCAATTTAAATCAGGACTTCTTGAGCACCAAGGCAGACATGTTACGTTGTTTTGTCTAAACCAGTTTCCTATATTGCTTGCAGTATGCGCAGGGCAGTTATCTTGCTGAAATATAAAAAAAAACTATTGCGGCAGAAGAAAGAAAAACATTTTTCAAAATCTGAAGATAGTATATTACTGTGTTTAGTGTTCCACCAATATTCCAGCATACACCTGCACCGTAAACACTTATCCATGCCCACACATTAACGGAGAAACGTCCACTGGTTTGCTTTTTTTGAGTATACTTCTCATCATATCGGGAATTTGGTGGTCGAATCCTTCCATTATATGTAGACTGAAAAGTTTTCTCATCGGAAAAGATAACATTTTGTCAAAAAAAAAATAATTTTCTGGTGAATATGGCATAGCAAACTCAATTATTTGTTCCTTATCACTATTTTTTAAAAACGGTTTAGATGCAGCTCCTCGATTTCTTAAATCAATCAATCAATCAATCAATCAATATTTATTTCATGTCATTACACAATATAGTTTACACACGTCAAATGAAAATGAACTTAACAACAATCTTTAAAATTACACTAAACAGTTAAACATCATAAAATATCAAGTAAAAATCCTATTCTAATACATACAAACAAGACTATATACCCTACATTTGAACACACAGTCACAGTCTGTTAAAATTGAAAGTTCAGATATTCCTGGATCGAATAAAAAGTATTCTCAAGTAATAAGAGTTGATTTTAGCCTTAAAATTGTTATAAGGAAGGTTTCTTATGTCGGGAGGTAATACATTAAAAAATTTTATTGACCAAAACCCTGGGCCATCCTGACACCTCCCCAACCGTCTATAAGAAGGCACCAGATCGTTACTGGATCGGGTTTCATAGTCATGAAGATCTCTATGCATTCTAAATGATCCCTGGTTGCGCTTAACAAACAGAAGATTCTCCATAACATACAGACAAGGTAAAGTGAGTATTCCCAATTCTCTAAAAGACCCTCTACAATCTTCTTGATACGCAAGGCCACTTATCAGTCGTACAGCTTTCCGCTGGAGGGCAAACAGCCTCTGGGCACCAGAGGAGTGTCCCCAAACCAATATCGCGTAAGAAAGGTGGGAGTGAAATAAGGCATAATAAGCCGTTCTTAAAACTTCTTTCGAGACACAGGTTCTCAAGCTTCGCAAGAGGGATAAGTTCTGGCTCAGCTTGCAAGCCACCGCCTCAATGTGTGCTCCCCATTGCAGCCCCTGATCCAGGTACACACCCAAGAACTTCACCGATCCCCCGCCCTGGTCAGCATCTGCAAGATCTCGCATGGAAAAGACGATTCTTTTTGTTTTATTCTTATTAAGAAGCAATTTGCTTGAGCAGAACCACTTTTCTGCTCTATCCTGGGCCTCCATGATCCATTCCATGATTCCAGGAGGGTATTAGCAGTGAAAGACATGGTCGTGTCGTCGGCAAAGAGAGTATAGAGTATAAAGTCCCTCTGTGGAGCTGGTAAGTCATTGATGTATACCAGAAAGAGTATTGGTCCCAGTATTGACCCTTGTGGGACTCCAACAGTAAATCTACTCTCCGCCGACCTCACCCCTGCCACCTCCACTACCTGAGTCCGGTTCTCAAGGTAGGATTCAATCAACCTGACGCTGGTCTGTGATAATTTATACTTCCTGAGTTTTTCCAGAAGAATATCATGGCTAACGCAATCAAATGCTTTACTCAAATCACAGAATAGCACAGTATTAAATTGTTTATTGTGGAAGGCTTCATTGATACTATTTATAAGATTTAAAATGCCCATAACAGTATTTCTATCCTTACGGAACCCAAATTGATTTTCAGAAAACAGACCGTTAGACTCAAAAAATTCCATTAACCTCAATGCCAAACACTTTTCTACAACCTTTGATATAATAGGCAGCAAAGATATAGGTCTGTAATTGTCTGGCTTTGACTTATCCCCCTTTTTGAAGATTGGTTTTACGACAGCTTTTTTTAGTATATCTGGAAAGACACTTTCTCTGAAGCAGAGATTTATTAACCTTGTAAGGGGTATTATTATGATATTTTTAATAGATTTGAGAATTTTTACATTGAATCCAAATATATCCCTACTGTTCTTGTTCGTTAAGTTATCTATAATATTCCTAACCTCGACAAAAGTAGCCTCTGGGAAGTTAAAACACTCTATATTTGATGTATCTGGGAAATTAAAATTGTCTGTAGGTTCATCTACGTGAGGTATGTTCTTTATGATATTAGCAATATTTGAAAAATTAAACTCATCAGAAGTAGGTCCTCGGCTGTTATCATTGGGCTTATCAGTCGCGCGATGTTTGTTAATAATTTCCCACATGCACCTAGGAGAGTTCGAAGAGTTTCTAATCAAATTATCATTAGCTTTTATTTTGTCCTTGCGTATTTCATCCCTATAATAAGCCCTAAATTTATTTATCTGTTGGTTACTAACTAAATTATATTGTTCAGATAATTCTCTCAGAAACCTGAGATGCTCTCGCATGCTCCTGAGATTTTCATTAAACCAATTTAAATTATTTGAGTGATCCGATCTTACTTTATAAGTTTTTTTAGGAAATTATTTCCAGATATGCCCGCTCTAAAAAATCGGAACATTGTCTTACTTGGCGTTGCGCAGTACTAGATGAAGTACGGAATCCTGTTATGTGCATAGCGGATACTGCAGTTTCAAATGGATTTGCCTCAAATACTCCACCAAATTTCGGTCTTCTTCATTTGATGATTTTCTATTAAACCAGACCGCAACAGACCTTTCAAGTGTTTGATGATAGCGCCATTTTTTTACAATTCCTTGAGCAGTACTTCTAGGTACTCTAAAATGATGAGCTAGTTTTCCATAGGACCACCCTATTTCTACTAAACATATTATTCTTGCTTTTTCAATAATACTTAAATGAGACATTTTTTTAAAATCAAATAAGATAATGACAATACTTTGACAGATATCATGATAACAATTAACATGTTACAAAGGTAATAAAGGTAAAACAGTTGCACTTACAGTGTCACAGTTTAGTGTACGAAATTGTCTGTCGTCAACTGTACTTTATAAGTATTAATTTTATACACATTACGCGTTTTTTTTTTTCATCAGGTTATTATTCCTGGCGCAACACTACCAACGGTTCCTGGTTCATCCAAGCGCTCTGCGAGGAGCTGCGTCGCAGGGCGCCAGAAGAGGACCTCATGACCATTCTTACTTTCGTTTCTCAACGGGTAGCCATGGATTTCGAGAGCAACGTGCCGGACTCCACCACCATGCACCGTCAGAAACAGATACCTTGCATCATGAGCATGCTCACCAGACTCATAAGGTTCACCGTTCCGGTAGGAAAATAGTCGTTTTTTTTTGGTTTGAATTGTTTTGTGTGTAAATAATTTTCTTTTTGCGGATTAATTTTTTTGGGAGCAGGACGGTTTGGTGCGCGTCAGGCGAGGCTGTGTTCTTTTGTGTGTACTTAAAAATTGCTGAAGATGCGAAAAGTTCCGGTGTATCTTTACCCGTACGTAATCACTAGTGTTGGGATCACTTGGGTGAAAAAATAACCTATTATCGGGTTTTTCAATAACCTGAATTATTCGGCTTTTTTAATTTTCGGTTATTTATCAATCGGTTTTTTTACCGCACCTTTTGTGTCACTGTGTACAGGGTTATCCAACCAAGACTAGACAAGGCGATTTTTTGACTTTTCCTGTACTTATATAAAAAAACTGAAATAGCCATCTTAAGTCATTTTCTCCCGCGAATTCGAATATCTTCAGCAAAAAACAATTGAACATCAAACAAAAAGTACTAGGGGTCACTTTGATATTTTTTTAAATGGAACACCCTGTATATTTTTACATTTTTAAATTCCACATGAAATTATAATCATTTTTTATTAAATGCACTATTAGTCTATACTTCATAGTTTCCGAGATATTGACTCTCGAAAAGTGACATTTTTGAACTTTGACATATTATCTAACAGTACGTCCTAGAGCAAAACGGCTTACATGTCCCTATCTTCAATTTTTATTATCTTCCCAAAAAAATCAACTTCCGGTTAAACCGGAACAACTATATTTCCTTCTTTCGAGTTACATCCGGTTTAACCGGAAGTTGATTTTTTTGGGAAGATAATAAAAATTGAAGATAGGGACATGTAAGCCGTTTTGCTCTAAGACGTACTGTTAGAAAGTTATAAGCTGTCAAAGTTCAAAAATGTCACTTTTCGAGAGTCAATATCTCGGAAACTATGAAGTATAGACTAATAGTGCATTTAATAAAAAATAATTATAATTTTATGTGGAATTTAAAAATGTAAAAATATACAGGGTGTTCCATTTAAAAAAATATCAAAGTGATCCCTAGTACTTTGGTTTGATGTTCAATTGTTTTTTGCTGAAGATATTCGAATTCGCGGGAGAAAATGACTTAAGATGGCTATTTCAGTTTTTTTTATAAAAGTACAGGAAAAGTCAAAAAATCGCCTTGTCTAGTCTTGGTTGGATAACCCTGTACTTAACAACGACCGGTTTTTCGTTCGAATACTAATAAAATAATTGGCGGTTCATCATGAATAGGTCACTCGATTTATAACCGATTATGCATCCGTTATTGAAAGAAAGACGGTTTTTTTTTTAATAATTACGGAACTGGCGACCTTTTTTTTTTTTGAAGTAAATAACAGCGTTCTTTTTCCAGAATCTTCCGGAGAAAGTAATTTAATCATTAATAATGTTGTAGTTGAACCATCGCCCATATTAGTATTCGAGTGAAAAAAAAACGGTTATTATTCGGTTTTTAAAATCACTTGCATTCTCGGTAGTCGGTTATTAAAATAAGTCGGTTATTCCCATCACTAGTAATCACACAAAATATCGAATTGACGTGGAAAAAAAATTGTCAAAATAAAGTCTAATTTCATAAACATAATGTCGCTTGATTGTTTAATAACGATTACGCACGGTTAAAGATCTACTAGGTGAAGTAACAACACATTGCAGAAAAGTATATTTTAATGGCATTAAAAATTGATTTTTCTGTGGAAACACTATTTTTACTGTTTAGTGCAATAATCTTGCAATAGTAATCTATTATTTTAATCATGTTGGGTCGTAGTTTGTGAAATATTTTTCGAATAGCCGGAAAATTTCCTGCTCTTTGTGATGAAAAAATTGACTGATTTTTTCTAACATTCTGTATTGCTCATACTAATCTCTAATATTAATTTCTATAATATAGTTTAATATTTTTCTTAGACAATCTATGTAAAAATATGCATGTTTCTATGTGTAGTTTGGAAGTTGTATATTAAATTTACCATATTGTTATAAGAATTTATTATGTATTCTTACGGTATGTTTGACACATAGACATTTACCTTTAGACAAGCAAACAATCACGAAAGTGGCAAATTGATGGCATGGCGATTACATTTTTGAACTTTGACAGCGTCTAGCTTTCTAACTGTACGTCTTAAGGCAAAACGGCTTACATGTCCCTATCTTCGATTTTTATTATCTTTCCAATAGTGTGAACTTTCGGTTAAACCGGATGTAAGAAATATAGTACTTCCGGTTTGACCGGAAGTTGACACTATTGGAAAGATAATAAAAAACGAAGATAGGGACATGTAAGCCGTTTTGCTCTAAGACGTACAGTTAGAAAGCTAGACGCTGTCAAAGTTCAAAAATGTAATTTTTCAAGAGTCAATATCTCGGAAACTGTTAAGTATGGACTAATAATGCTTTTATTAAAAAATGTTCAGAATTTTATGCAGAATCCAAAAAAATTATATAAAATAGGGGTATCCATTTAAGATTTAGATCCGTAAATATTAATCACCCACAATAGCAAGGAAAACAACAACAAGGAATCCACAGAGAAAACTTAAAACACAACAAAAATGGCGCCGAGCCGGTTCTGGAGTGTATTTTGAGCCTGTCGTTAAAGAAGGACAGACCGATAACAAGAGGTTTGTGCGCATGCACAATCCTGCTGCGAGGGAAGGCATCTGACCGACGAGCCGTGCGCTTAGACCTATTTTTCACCCATCAAACTTAACTTTTGTTTGCGCACAACATAAGCTGTACGTATCTAAAGGTAAACGTCTATGTTTTGACCATTGATTGCTTTCCAATTGTTGAAGAAATTTTGCACCACCAAGCATTTTTCTTCGAAAAAATCGTCCACTAACGTCGCACAGTCTAAACGCAATCTTACCTATGTAAATGCCGTCATATTTTACTAAAACTGTTCCATCTTTATGCGTTTTATGTTAGTTTTGTTTTATTCTGTTTCACTTCTTTTTCTTCTGTTTCCAATTCTTTTTTTGGTGTCAATTTGTAACGTTGTTTTTTTAATTTACCTATTTCCAACTTTTTAGTGGTCTATTTATTTAAATTCTTACGTCTAACAGGTTTTACCCATTATTTATGACGATTAACAAAGATTGTAATTCAAGATGAATAGAATTTAGAATCTTAAAAGCATAAATTCAACTGGTAAACTTCATAGCTTTTCTTTAAAAAAAATTATCTTGTTTCAGACAATCCATTTAGGTGGTGCATCATTTTTAAGTCATCGTGGCATTTTGGAATAGTGTAGTGTTTATAAGTATTTGAAATTATCGATAAAAAACTTCACTGCCATCTACAAAAATCTTATTTAAAAAAGGTATTTTATATTTTTTAGTGCAATTCCGAAAATAGCACAACGCAAAAACCGGAAAAACCAAAAATTTCCTTTGGTGGATTTTTTAGCAGCCAAAATAAAACTTAAAATGTAAAGTAAGAGTGAGCCTGCAGTGACAAATTTCAATTTTAACCTAATTTAGGGGAAAGTCTACTTATACATTATATATTTTTATATATTGTGCCATGGTCTTTCAGAGATGTGTCTTATGAACAAAGAGTTATATGTCAATTTACAATGTTATCAATTCTATTGGCCTATAGTAAAATCATCGAAGGAGAAAAAAATGACAGAGTATATTGCGATGGTATACAGGTGGTAGGCAGTTATCTAAGGACCCTTCTGGCCTATGCTTTTGTGTAGGCCACGATAGTCTTCAGGACGTCCTCGAGGGACTAGGTCCACAATTTCTATCCTTTCTAAAATAAATGACTGAAACGCTTCTGTAGCTATTTTTTCTTGGTCAATATCTAAGGTATTCTACCAGCTTAAAAGAATACTTTAAGGGTCCACAAAAAAGTAAATATTTTTTTTTGCCTATAATAGGCCTCTGGGCTTCTAACTGTAATTTTATAAATTTACAATAAATAAAAACTAAATAATAAATTTATTAATGTTTATATATAAGATAATGCCTTTCCACTGTGTACTGTCATTTTTCTCTACATCGGGCCATTTAAATAATTTTTATTTAGCCAGTTATATTAATTCTTTCTAGGGCTTAAGATTTAAATTAATTTTACCGTTTTGAAGCTTTTGGTAAGTAACCAATTTTATTTAGCTAAATTATTTTTTAAGGTTACATTTTTTATACAGGGTTTCGCAGCGGTTTGGGATAAATACGCGTAGTGCAGCCAAATAATGCTTTGCACTTTTGTAGATGGAGTTGAGCCACTTTTTGAAGTGATGCAACGATGCAAAATTATATTGGCACTTATCAGCTTATCACTAGCTATATTTTTATAAAGATTTTTTATGTTAAGAAACCGCTGCGTCACCCTGTATAATATTTAGGTATTATTGCTCATATAGATTAGAAAATTATACAGTATGAACCCCCCATTCCTATTATACAAACTTTTTGATTCCCTTTTTTATTTGTATTAAAATATTTACAAAGATAACTGGTTATTATTTTTATCTTTCTGCTAAATTAGAAGAGGCTTCCAGATATTGGAGATATCTATACTTGGTTTACTAAATATATGGGTATTTCGATTCATGAAAGCTGCTTCTTTGAATTTTCGTTTTCTCCAGTGCTGTTTCGTGTCCAAAACTTTGACTTCTGACCACTGTATTTATGTTGGTTGGTCCATACATGTTCCGCTATACCTGATCTCGAAGTTTCACCTCTTTGAGTATGTTTCAGATGTTCTTTAACTCGTACGGGAAGAGGTCTTTTTGTTTCTTCAATGTACGATTCGCCACACTGGCAAGGGATTTGATCAGTGGCGGCTCGTGCCATTTTAGTGAAGTAGGGCCAGGTAAACCCTTAGCGCCGCAGGCAACATTTTTTTGGGTGCCACGCCCTTTTTTGTTAATAGTTCTTGCTTTTGAAGTAGGAAAAATAAGCAAAAAGGCACCTAATTTACTTTATGAATTTACAATCATATCTTGAATATACCTAAACACGATAACAAGTTGAAACACACAAGCAATGTCAGTGGTTTCATCTGCGATAACAGCGATAAACGGAGAGTCCTTTATTTCTTTTATGACTTCATCATGATACACATCTAACATACAGTCCAGAAGTTCATTTTGTATGGTTTTTGATGTTCCTTTAAATACTTTCGATTTTTCAATATGATCTTTAAGAGTTTTGTCTAATTCTGAGCTGAAATTTATTAATTCACGAAATATGCCCCTATTTTCCGACGTCTCTTTTTCGTCATGACCTCTCAAATGCACCACAAAACCGAACGCAGTTTATAATTTGGTTTAATATGTATCTGTTTTTATCAATTTGTTCGTTTTTCTTCATTATTTCATTGTGATATGCAGAATTTAATTGAGTTTTAATGTTAATTTTACCAAGCATACTGAAATTAAATGTATTGTTTAAATGTACCTTCGATTTTTCATGTGTCTTCATTTTGTCCCAGATATGGACCAAATCATCTGTACGTTTTTGGGACCAAGTTTGCCTCCCACCAAATAAAACACACATAAAACAAAATAGTCTATTAGATTCATCACAACCGCACCCCCAAGTATTTTTTCCATAAATATTTGTATTAAATTAACGCAAACGCAAACGCAAAAAATCTGGTAACGGTCGTCCTAATTCCTTAATTTCCAATTTCTGTTCTAAGGAAATGGTAGAAAATGGAGTTTCCTTTAAAAATCTAATAGTATTCATTACTTATGTATTTCTAAAATAAAAAGTTCGTTAACCCTACATTAAATCAGCCGGCCGAACGAAAAAATCGGGACGCGACGCGAACATCAGCTGTTTGAAACGTCTAACATCAAACGGTCAAACGAAGAGGGCCTGGCTACCCCGCCGAGATTTTTGCCTGCCTGCATTCAAGGTCATTTTCCAATGTTTTTTTATTGAGGTGATGGCGTTTCGTCACCTCCCGTGTGCCTCGTCGCGCTTGGCACGAAAGCTACGTTACCGTTTTACGCATAATCGCTTCCTTTTAGATGGAAATTTGCACCCGACTGTGTTCCATTTTAAAATTATTTTGCTAATTGCTTTAAAAACGAGAATGTTAATTTTAATAGGTTTTGGTAATTTGTAAAGGGCAGGACGCTAGACAGGAGGGCAGGTAGTGCCATGGCACTGTGGCTCTACCCCATGAGCCGCCACTGGATTTGATAAATACAATTTTTTGTTTTCATTACGGGGGGTTTTACTTTTGTAAGAAAGCTGCTAAGCTGTTTTGATATTATAGTTTTTCGTTATCCTTCTAATCTTTTTAGAAATCGCCTTAACAAAAGGTATTGTAAAAAATGCTTGCTCCTCTTTCGTTTCTGTATTAGTTTTTACTTCGCGATTTTCAAGTTTTGAGATGGTATTACTGACAAAGGTTTCAGGGTAAAACCATTCTGTTTTAAATCTTTTTTGATATTTGAAATTTCAATATTAAGGTCTTCCGGATTGTTGCAAACGTGATAAAGAGTTTGAATTATGTCCTGTTTTATGGAGTTTGAATGATTCGATCCGTGATTAAGGTATGGCCCCGTGTGAGTGGGGTTCCTGATGTACACCGAAGTTTTTATGTTTTCAGCACTTCGTTTGACGAGAACATCGAGAAAAGTAAGAGTGGAATGGTTTTCTGTTTCCATGGTAAATTTAGTGGATTGTCTATGGGCTGGTACTTTCGGTCCTGATTAACTCAATTGATACGTGGTTACTTTAATATGACGTTTGGAATACGTCAACACTTATTTATTTTCCTGTCACCATATTAAAGTAACCGCGCATCAATTGAGTTAATCAGGACCGAAAGTACCAGCCCTTATACAATTAATATGTTCCAAAAACCGTATCAGCTCTTCGTTGCTGTCTGACCAGATAATAAAGGTATCATTAACATATCTAACCGAAACGTATTAAGTCAAAAAATAAAGACAATGGCAGTCCGACAAGGTATTTTTTTTGATATTACTTCATTGTCTACCACCTTCAAACTAACATTGTAAAACATGTTGAACTCAGATCGGGGAATGTTGAACCTGATAATAAATAAGACGTCAAGTAACATTTGACACAATTATTACTGGTGGTTTCATTAAGGGATGTATCATGTTACTTACAAATATGGGGTACAAATTAGAACAACTATATTATATTTGATAAATTTATTTACTTAAATAGAAATAGTTGTATATTTTTATAAAAACATTCCTATAGTATAATTTGTCTAAAAAGTCCGACATAAAAATAACCATTTAAGAGCTAAATACGTTGTTTCAATATATTTTGAGCAAAATGGGTTAGAAAATGATGGCATGGTAGTATAGACAGTCATAACCATTGGTTTTTCCTTTTGCTGCTTTTAAACAGCATAACAAAGTAAAAATCTTCGCTTGGGTAAGTTGTTAATGGAATGCTTCGCGAAAAACTTCGTATGAGAAGTGTAGGGGGGGTATACTTAACCGCAGCAAGGGGGCAGGAAAAAAATCTTTGTTGAGCCGAGTTGAACCATTAAGAGTTTGTTATGCTATTTAAAAGTGATTAATAAGAACTCCTGTACCTTTTGGTTAGCAAAGGCAGGGAACTTGTAGAAAAATTAGGGAATAACCTTGTTTTGTATACGCTATTTAGAAAGTAAGGAGGGGTTGTCGTGTGTTTTTGAGAATTCCAAAATCAATTGATGTTTTACTTTCAGAATATCTAGGTATACTAAGCAAAGTAATAAGAGGAAGTAGGATATGATCATGATCAGTCAATAAGAGATCAGTACTTAGGAACTTAAGGAATATTCCCTAAAGCTACCGGGACTTTTCTTATGGATACTGGCCTCTGACAAAAAAGTTGAGTCAGTTTTCAAGTTTAAAGACGGAAGATTTTTAATTACATTTTGACACTTAGGTACATTATGTATTACGCAAAAATCTGTGGCAAAAATTTAAAAACGAAGTTTACTATTATTTTTTTTTTACAAAATCTTGTTCTTTATTACCTCTTTCAAAACTTTCCTTTTTTACGTATCCGTTTTAGATTCGAGAGAAATCTAGTATAATTGGCTAAAACTAGATTTGTGGCCACAGTCCTCCTCTTAATAATTTTAGTCGATTTAAGTAAGTTTCCATAAGAAAAGTGCGTTTACCACATTTAAATCACATGAGGCTTGTCTGTATTCAGTAAAAGCCAGGAAGTACACTATACAGGGTTGCCCAGAAGTCTGGAATACAATTAATATATCCTTAACCTGTAACTACCTATCTAAAATATTTTTAACAATACAGTGTTGCCGCTTCCACACAAAAATAATAGCTACTTCGATATTTTAAATGAAACACCCTATATATTATTAAATTTTTAAATTCTACATAAAATTATAATTATTTTTTAATAAAAGCATTATTAGTCTATGCTTAATGGTTTCCGAGATATTGTCTCTTGAAAAATGACATTTTTGAACTTTGTCAGCTTCTAGCTTTTTAACTGTATGTCTGAGAGCAAAACGGCTTACATGTCCCTATCTTCGATTTTTATTATCTTCCCAAAAGTAACAACTTCCGGTCAAACCGGACGTATTATATTTCCTACATCCGGTTTAACCGGAAATTGACACTTTTGGAAAAATAATAAAAATCGAAGATAGGGACATGCAAGCCGTTTTGCTCTCAGACGTACAGTTAAAAAGCTAGAAGCTGTCAAAGTTCAAAAATGTCATTTTTCAAGAGACAATATCTCGGAAACCATTAAGCATAGACTAATAATGCTTTTATTAAAAAATAATTATAATTTTATGTAGAATTTAAAAATTTAATAATATATAGGGTGTTCCATTTAAAATATCGAAGTAGCTATTATTTTTGTATGGAAGCGGCAACACTGTATTGGTAAAAATATTTAGATAGGTAGAGCGTGTCCGTTTATGTAAAGGACCAAATTTTCAGAACGATCCTTTACTGGTTCGTCAGAAACGTCTAACGTTCCATCCACCGTGAATCACCCTGTATATGCTCATAAATTTTGGCGTGATTCCGTCAAGCTCTTTCAAAATGGCGACTGTTAAAAGCTATTAAAAAATGTCTATTTAAATTATTAGCGGAAATGATAAATCATTGATGTTTTTTTACCTTTCAAGCTAAGAAAATTTCATTTTTTCACGTTTTGACATTTTGTGACATTGTGAACTTGTAATAGTATATTAAAGTACACGTTTTATAAGAAGCGGTTTTAGCGCACGCGTCTATTTTAAAAAACGAGCCACAAAGTGGCGAGATTTTTTATTGACACGTGCGCTAAAACGCCTTATGAAACATGTGCTTTATACATTTTTTTCTATTTCACCTTTTATAATCAAGAAAAATACATTTTAAAAAGAAAATAAACCCTTCAAATTTTGTAAATTTTTAAGTCTAAATTTTATGTTGGTAATACTATTTTTTATCATAGTAGCCTCTAGACAACAAAAATTATTTTGCAAACTGTCATTTTTTGATTTATTGACCCATTTTCACCACGAGATTCTAAAGTTATTTTAGCGATATGAGATTTGAAATTGGAAGAAATACGTTGTGTGATTCGGTACATATACAGAGCGTTCGGAAATTCGGGAGATTTTGCTACTTTTTTCGAATTTCAAAAGACGTGATTTTACGTCACGGTATTGCAATTTAGTATAGGGAAGATGGCAAATTCAAATAAAGTTGAAGTTAAAATCGACATTGGAAGGTTAGTAGATTGAATTTTGGATAGGATTTGGCAGAAAATGAGAGCTTGAAGCATCTACAAAAGATTGATTTATAGATTTATGCAACCAACATACCGATACCCTACTATGAAAACCTCGTAAGTGCAATTTTTTGCAAAATTGAACTTTATGCGTCATTACATTAAAGGTGTCATATTTTATGTTATGTGAGAACCTCGTATGGTCATCATGAATAATACGCCACATATTGGCGAATTTAAATACCTCGTAAGTTACCCGTTTGATATTTCTAACTGAAAACCTCGTAAGTTTGATATTTCTAACTGAAAACCTTGTAAGTTTTAGATTTTGGTTAGATAAATAAGAGTAGGTAAGTACTTTTGTTATTTTTATGTGTAATCTAAGGATTGTTACATAATGTTCTACTAATAAAATTTAAGCTCCGTTACATTGTAAAACGTTAGTCATTCATAGTTTATTACTAAAAACTTAAGAGGTTTTCACATACCACTATTTACAACTAACACAAAACAGTTTTTCTTTGCTACTGCAAAATATAGGAAAATGCACTTACCAGGTTTTCAAAGTAGGGTATCGATACATGACTGTTATCCACACAGAATAAAAAAGTAAGTTATGAAGCTATTTTTCCTCTGCGAAAAATGGGTTTCCTCGTAAATCACAAAGGCCGCGCAAGTCAATGAAATAAAACATTTAAATGTTACCAACATCAAATAAAGAAAAAACGCGTATCGAAATAGCTTCATTACGATACGCAAATGCGTATCGTACTGAGCTTATTATGAACGTGAAATAGAAAAAATTAATTTAGGTATTTCCGAAGTATTATTTTGCAAGTTTCTAAACAAAAATGGTTTTGTCGGAAAGACAGCGTTGATATCGTCTGGGAGCATGCCAAGTAGAGGGTGGAAGACATTTCCAGCATTTGCCACGTTAAACCACCTTTTTGTTGTATTTTGTTTCGTTATATATTTTTTTTTACAAAATAAATAACGAATAAACCATAACTATTGTTCACAATGTCACAAAATGTCAGAACGTGAAACAATAAAGATTTCTTACCTTGAAAGGTAAAAAAAACATCAATGATTTATCATTTGCGCTTATTTAAATAGAGATTTTTTAAAAACTTTTAACAGTCACCATTTTGAAATAGCTCGACAGAATCGCGCCAAAATTTATGAGCATAAGTACTGTTTGAGATATTAGCTTTCAAATGATGTATCACCAGCTGTAGGTTCCATTAAAAAAAAAGATCGATGTCGTCATTTCTTTGTCAAATGTCCATAAAAAAAAACGAATAACGTCAAAATGTGAGCGTATATAAAACTAAATTGACGTGTCCGAGCATTTTTCCCAAAAGTTACAGCTTAAGGCTATATTAATTTTAATCCGGACTTCTGGGCAACCCTGTATATGGCTTGGTGTGTACTTTCTACTTGTCATTGTATATACATGTATCCAAAAACTGGAATCCTTGTATTTTAACGCTTTAAGTAATAGATTCGATATAAAATTCCGATTATTTCTAAAATTCTTAATATACAGGGTGTCTCACGGTCGATGGTACCTTAGCCGTTTCTGACGAACCAGTAAAGGAATCGTTCTGTAAATTTGGTCGTTTACATAAACGGACATGCTCTACCAACCTAAAATATTTTTAACAATGCAGTGTTGCCGCTTCCCCACAAAAATAATAGTAACTTCGATTTTTTAAATGCAACACCATATATTTTATTTTATTTTCGAAACCCCCATTACTTTCCTTACAATTTTTATTAACTCTACTCTATACTTATCTTTTACCGTTTCTAAGATATAAATTAATTTCCGTCACTTTTAAAAATGCTGATAATTTTGAACTCTAAAACACTGAAACCCTGAAATTTGATAAATAGTTAACTAATACCATAGGGCTCTTTGCCCTAGTCCCAAATCTTAGTTGCAATATACAGGGTGGTTGAAAAATACACTTATTCTGGTAACTTGAAAAGTTACCATAAGTCCTTTTTTTCAAATGTAACACCCTGTATATTATTACGGATTTGAAAAGCTGCTAAAATTTCACTTAATTCTTGTATATCATACCTGTACCTAACTAACTAGTTTAACCAATTTTTTGACGTATTAAGCATAATTTGTAAAATTTTCTATACAATTCAATTTTTATTCGGTTATTAGTTAGTTAGCCATGACAAAAACTGATGTTTACGTATGTTACTATGGTTATCGTTTTGACATTTTATTAAGTTTAGGTACAAGATAGAAATACACTTTAAAGTCATGGAAGAAAACTATACAAATGCAGTTCTTATGAATTTATTTATTTTATTTGGACCATGTGATAGAATTATCGCCAGGACATGCATAAACAATAAATTACTCTAATTTACCGCCAATGAATCTTAGAAAATTCATAAAGATCCAGGACAATTTTATTAAATGTTAACTAGGTAGTCAAATAATAAAAGACTACTAAAAATTATAACTAATAAAATGCTATTTAATTTAACAGATGTTCAAAACGCTGGCCGTTTACATCCAAACGCTTTAATATGCGGGTGTTGACTGCATGGATTTCAAGAAAAATTTAGTTTTAATGTTTTTTGCATGTTAATGCAAACACACAATGTCCAAAAAAAAATATATAAATTCATAAAAACTGCATTTGTATAGTTTTCTTCCATGACTTTAAAGTGTATTTCTATCTTGTATCTAAATTAAATGAAATGTCAAAACGATAACCATAGTAACATACGTAAACATCAGTTTTTATCATGGCTAACTAACTAATAACCGAATAAAAATTGAATTGTGTAGAAAATTTTACAAATTATGCTTAATACGTCAAGAAAATGGTTAAACTAGTTAGTTAGGTACAGGTATGATATACAAGAATTAAGTGAAATTTACGCAGCTTTTTAAATCCGTAATAATATACAGGGTGTTACATTTAAAAAAAAGGACTTATGGTAACTTTTTCAAGTTACCAGAATAAGTGTATTTTTCAACCACCCTGTATATTGCAACTAAGATTTGGGACTAGGGCAAAGAGTCCTATGATATTAGTTAACTATTTACCAAATTTCAGGGTTACAGTGTTTTAGAGTTCAAAATTATCAGCATTTTTAAAAGTGACGTTTTCGGTCAAAAAAAACTGAAATTAATTTATATCTTAGAAACGGTAAGAGATAAGTATAGAGTAAAGTTAATAAAAATTGTAAGGAAAGTAATGGGGGTTTCGAAAATAAAATAAAATATATGGTGTTGCATTTAAAAAATCGAAGTTACTATTATTTTTGTGTGGCAGCGGCAACACTGTATTGTTAAAAATATTTTAGGTTGGTAGAGCATGTCCGTTTATGTACGCGACCAAATTTTCAGAACGATTCCTTTACTAGTTCGTCAGAAACGTCTAAGGTTCCATCGACCGTGAGACACCCTGTATAAATATGTTCATACTTTTAAAATACATAAAAAATGCAGTAAAGAATAAGTTTAAGTAAAAATACAGGACGGGTAGTAGGTTTGTTCACAGAACGAACAAATCAACTGACTACCATTAAAAACTATACAATCAATAGTTTCTCGAAAGCGTCGCCATGGCGCTGAGGTAGTTGGTAAATTCCCGATTACCAATATGTTTTATTAATAATAATAAGTGATATTCCCATTAAATACAAATTATATACTAATTGAGCCATAGGTGAGAAGACTACGCCGACGCGATGGTCGGAAACTCTACGTCATCTAACATCCTTTTGTTGTTAATTCAAGCGTAAAAAGAATATATTGGTGTGCCTTGTAGACAACGACGATCCAACTGACGTCGTTCCTTGTCGATCACTTTCGCCACAATAAGACAATAGATCCAGAAAAACGATGTTCAATGCGTAGTGTTTCCAGTTGTCGGCGTCGTGTCGCCTTCTGAACTACATAACTCTACCATCTTCTTCTCTCCCCAAACACTAATTGACGAGTCAAGGAACTCTGAATGTAAGGAGCCTGCCTTTTCTTATCCTTATCTATATTTTTATAATTGTCAGATTCAAACTCTAATGCCATCCTTTGATTGACAATAGTTAAAATCGAATGTATATCAATAAGCTTGTAGTAGTTTTTTTCCAGGACTTCGCACAAAATCGTTATCCACTTCGAACCGTTTGTGTCGTTACGAAAAGCATAGTAACCTACAAAAGAAAAGTGTGTTAATTTTAATTAGCGGAAAAATACCGCTATTACCCCATTCAAAACCACGAATCAGTAATCCTAATGTAAAGGCACGTGAGGACACGCCAGAACCGCTTTAAGAAATGGTGTGTATATATATATACAGGGTGTCCGCCGGTAAGTATATGGCATACTCTCGGGAGCGTCTAGGGGAGACGTCAAAATAACTCTACTTTGTCATATTAAAAAAAACCTTAAGTGCCCCTTAACGGAGATTAAGGGCCCCAAAGAGACTTACCTTTTCGTCTCTATCAGAATAAATTCTTCTTGCCTCCACACAATAGGGAACTTTCCAATTTTTTATTTTTTTTTAATAATAGGTATGATAGTTAGGCCTAAAAAAATATTCCCCAATTATTACTCCTTAAAAATCAGTAATAACTTGGTAAAAATTCTTTAAAGTTTCGCGCGTGTCAGAAGCATTTCAAACGACCTTTTAAGCGCACCAAGCCCGATGACGTCAGGAAGTATGACTTTTCCGTCATCCTGACGGGTGGCCGAGCTACCGAGTTTGCATTTGTATTGCCGTGTGTTCTTGTTATTGTATTGTTGTTTTAAGGTGAATTCTCAACGTCGTTCAATTTATTGCCAACCTATAACCTATTTCGTGGATGTCACACACGAATTATACTTTTTGACGTCACGACCCGTTTTTACCCGCTTGGGATAATTTGTATTTTGGGGCATTTTTAAATCTTGCTAGCGGTCTTTTGGGACGAAATATGTAGTTTTTTTTTGCTGCCATATGTTTTATGACAATATATACTTATGATTTATAGAATTTTTTTCCCACTTAAAATTTTTGTTAAGTTCCCTATTACCGAGTGCTTGTCCATAAGTTAGATGCATGTGAGCATTAATGAGATGTAATAATTTATTTAATTATTTTAGTGCGTAGTATTAATCTTAAAGTTATTTAGCTTTTAATAAACTTGATTATTAAATTAATTTCGAATCAATGCAACGTGATATACAAAAACCTTATTTTTCTCGAAAACCGCTAATTCCATCGAGACAAATGTAAAGTCCTTTTTTTGAATGAAAATAACTAAAGTATATTTAAAAAACCGGTTTTTAGCTCTGTAAAATGACACCTGTCGAAATTTTGGCCCAACGAGTGTGGTGGCAAGTCCGTTCCTAACTTCCCTGACGATGTAAAACATCTAATATAGTAAGGTTTTATGAGTCTCTATGGCCTACACAAAACACTAAAATTTCATTAAATTATACGTGTCGGAGTCGGTTCAAAAGTTAGAGCCGAAAAGGTGGCTGGGTAGACCTTTGGGGCCCTGTATCTCCGTTAAGGGGCACCTTACGTTTTTTTATATGGCGAAGTAGAGTTATTTTGACCTCCCCTATACGCTTCCGAGAGTATGCCACATACTTACCGGACACCCTGTATATACAGGGTGTCCGGAAATGATGAGCAAAATGTTTAGGGGATAATTCTAGACCGTATTATGAGTCTTGGTTATGAATAGTATATTTATTTTATGTTAGCGGATGTACCCCTCAGTTTTGTCACGGGAATTACATTTCTATCACTAAAAAAAGGAATATGCTTAATTATTTTTTAGCTTTACCATCACTAGTAGGGTAACCAATCAAAAAATCTGCACATACTGGCAATATGTACGAAGGAAGAGCGCCGTGACACTGAGACAGCGCCGGCGTCTGGTGCTTCACTAGCTTTATTCCTGGGTCCAATTTCTTCCCTTGACAAGCCTGTACGAATATGAGTTTTGGCTTTCCTAAAATAAGTAGGTAATTAGTATTTTTTAAATAATATCCAAAAATAGTAATGGTGGAAAGTTAAATCGCGAAAAAAAGATAAGCAGCAAAAAGCGCCGTCTTACACAACATACAATTAAAAAAGAAATTACCTTGTCGGACTTCCTTTGTCTTTATTTTGTCACTTAACACAACGTTTCTATTAGTTAGTATCTCTAACCGTTTTCAAGTGTGAACTTAATTATAATTCTAAAGCTACTGTCTTAAATACTATCCATGTGCAATAAACCTTGATGACTCCGCCTACGTGCTTATTGGAGTGTGAAGTTTGAACTGTTGGTTTTGGACAAGGAGAGGCTTCCAGATATTGGGGATATCTATACTTGGTTTACTAAATATATGGGTATTTTGATTCATGAAAGCTGCTTCTTTGAATTTTCGTTTTCTCCAGTGCTGTTCCGTGTCCAAAACCTTGGCTTCTGACCACTGTATATTATTATATATAAGTGGTAGTATATAATATAGTAATAAATAATATACAGTGGTCAGAAGCCAAGGTTTTGGATACGGAACAGCACTGGAGAAAACGAAAATTCAAAGAAGCAGCTTTCATGAATCAAAATACCCATATATTTAGTAAACCAAGTATAGATATCCCCAATATCTGGAAGCCTCTTCATGTCCAAGACCAACAGCTCAAACTTAAATTCGCACTTCAATAAGCACGTATATGCGGAGTCATCAAGCTTCATTGCACATGGGTAGAATTTAAGACAGTATCCTTAGAATTATAATTTAGTTTACACTTGAAAACGGTTAGAGATACTTACTAACCGAAACGTTGTGTTTAGTAACAAAATAAAGACAATGGAAGTCCGACAAGGTACTTTTTTTTATATTACTTCATTGCCTACCACCTTTCAACAACATACAATAGTGTATATTATATTAATATGTTAAATCATTACATTATTGTTGAAAAAAACCATAACTCTTACAACTACCATGAAATGAATATAAGCTTGAATATAATAATATGTCATATAAAAAGGCAATTCGTTCCTATAATTTCAAGTGTAAAGAAAAAGACAATGCGTATCATGTACAGGGGTTTTCCGTATATTTTGGAGCACCCCTGGAGCTTTTATTTGAAGACCTAGAAAAAACTTTAAATTACCAAAGTTGCATGATTTCTCCTGAACTGCCAGAATTTGTTATCGGACAAAACAATTGAACATCGTAAATTTGTTTAATAATGCCAATGTCGATTTTTTAAAATGGAACACCCATTAATATACAGGCCTGTATATTAATTTTTTTTTAACTCCTCACTCTGTTCTGATTCCAAATATGTATATATATATTATATGTTTACTTTAGTCGTTTAGGCAAAATTTCATTTCAAAATATTGCGGATTAGAAAATCTATATTGGTGTGAGGAAAACATGCTACAACAATGCTTATTCAGTAACAATAATTAATATAAATAACGATAATAATTTATGAAACAAACATATAACATATATACATATTTGGAATCAGAAAAGAGTGAGGAGTTAAAAAAAAATTAATATACAGGGTGTTCCATTTAAAAAAATCGACATTGGCATTATTAAACAAATTTACGATGTTCAATTGTTTTGTCCGATAACAAATTCTGGCAGTTCAGGAGAAATCATGCAACTTTGGTAATTTAAAGTTTTTTCTAGGTCTTCAAATAAAAGCTCCAGGGGTGCTCCAAAATATACGGAAAAACCCTGTACAGGGTCTTCCAACGAGGACTGAACAGGGGCTCATTTTTGAGCTTCCTTGCATTTAAAGAAAAATCCAAAATAGCCAATCGATGTACTTTTTCCTGCAGGATTCAAAAGTTAAGAGTTAAAAGAGTTACGATGTGAATAAGGTGTTTTTTAAATGGAACATAGCTTTTTTTATACGATTTTTGGAACGAGTGATTTTTTTTTGTCCGTTCTGATTAAAATATTTAATATTGTGACAGCTATTTTTTAGTAAATTTTAATGTTTTATCCAGTATAATTTAACTTTAACCTATTTGAAACATACACTAGGTAATAAAGGTATAATCACCTTTGAATCCTTCAAAGTCATTTCGGCAATATTATAGTAAATTTGTCAAATTTTTTGACTTTGAAGGATTCAAAGGTGATTATACCTTTATTATCTAGTGTATGTTTCAAACAGGTTAAAGTTAAATTATACTGGATAAAACATTAAAATTTAATAAAAATAGCTGTCACAATATTAAATATTTTAATCAGAACGGACAAAAAAAAATCACTCGTTCCAAAAATCGTATAAAAAAAGCTGTTTCATTTAAAAAACACCTTATCCACAGCGTAAATCTTTTGTTTCTGGTTCAAATAATTTTTTGGTTTCATTTTTGAATTCTGCAGGAAAAAGTACATCAATTGGCTATTTTGGATTTTTCTTTAAATACAAGGAGCCCCTGTTCAGTCCTCGTTGGAAGACCCTGTACATAAAAGCTATCAAAATGAGGAAGAAAGCGTTAATAAATCTTGATAATACATTTATATGGAATGGTATACCAGCTAAGGAGGTTAGGATTGTAGGGGAAAGCATTCTAAACGTCACTAACTTGTTAATTCAACATTTTTTTAAATAACTTAAAATTAAAATGTATTATATGCTTTCGTATTCGGGTCAAAATCGCTAACACCACAATAGTTACATGACCTTATGATTGTAAACCGACAAAATTAGACCACATATTGCTTTTATCTCGACGATATGTAGGTTAAAACTGGAAAAAACAGCGGAAATATTAGCGCGTATGTAACTTTATAAATAATATCGCAATCGTGAAAATAACTAGGGACAAAACTGTTTCCATTAAGTTCTACTAAATTTTTTACAAGATATGAATGTTTCAACATACTCTATAGACGATTCGGAGAAGTCGGGATATGACAATTAAGTTTAAAAAGTTCCTCGGACATCTATAAAGTTTATAAAAAAATCGTAGAAATAAATAATTGTACCTAATTATTCAAATTTACATAACACTACACATAAGATCCGATTTTCCGAACAAAATTTGTAGTGGAAAATATTGAAAAAAAAACTTTCATTTTTATAAAAATAAAATTTAAAAAAATTATTGATGTGTTGCAGTTGACAGATAATTTCGTACACTAAACCGTGACACTGTAAATGCAACTTTTTTAACTTTATTACCTTTGTAACGTGCCTAATGTTATCATGATATCTGTCAAATTGTCATTATATATTATTTGATTTAAAAATGCCTCATTTAAGTATTATTGAAAAAGCAAGAATAATGTTTAGTAGAAATAGGGTGGTCTCAAGGAATTGTAAAAAAAATGGCGCTATCATCAAACACTTGAAAGGTCTGTTGGGTCTGGTTTAAATAATAGAAAATCATCAAATGAAGAAGACCGAAATTTGATGGAGTATTTAAGGCAAAATCTATTTGAAATTGCAGTATCCGCTATGCACATAACAGGATTCCCTGCTTCATCTGCGCAACGCCAAGTAAGACAATGTTCCGAATTAAGAAATCGATTAGCGGTGCATGCGTATGCTGGAATATTGGTGGAACACTAAAGAGTCATATATTATATCTTTAGATTTTGGAAAATGTTTTTCTTCCTTCTGCCGCGATAGTTTTTTTATATTTCAGCAGGATAACTACCCTGTGCATACTGCAAGAAATATAGGAAACTGGTTTAGACAAAACAACGTAACATGTCTGCCTTGGTGCTCAAGAAGTCCTGATTTAAATCCAATTGAAAATGTTTGGGGATTAATGGTATAAAAAATGTACAAAATAAATTTTAAAATAATCCAATAAAATCAAATAAATCCAATGGCGCAGCAATTAAATATTAGTATTTTGTTTGTTTGTTGTTTTCTTATTTCGCGGCTGTCATTTAAATACAAAAATATTTAGAAATAACCATTATTACTTATGGTAAAAAATCGTACATACAATAACTTACAGCTATTTTATGTATATAGCTGGTGTTCCAGGCATAAGCAGCAAGGTGAGAAACCCTTACCCAATTTTTTGTAATTATGGGTGGAGTGTACGAAATTATATGTCGTCAACTGTACTTTCACGTAAAATCGATTTAAAAAACATTTAAGTACCTACGTAAAGTCGCCACAGTGGATCTTTGCCCGTGCGTCATCAATCAACGATCAGGACTCGACGTGGTTAATAACTCTGCATCCTTGTTTATTACAGTAACAAGTTTGAATAAACGCATAAAAGAACGTCTCCAAGATTCCGCAATAATATAATGTGCTAGACAAGAATAAAACTATAAACGTCAATTAATTACTTTTTTTATTTATTTAGTTGACAACCGTTGTATTTTAGAACGTCATTGTCAACCTTATTTTGATCTGCCAATCTAATTCGTATTTTGTAAATCTGTGTGCCTTAAAACTGTTCCTTTTTCTAAAAATAGTTCTTTTTAGAGCTAATTATACCCACCATCTGTTTTGGCGGTAAGTATTTATGGATTTTTATAATAGCTAATTTATTTATTTTAAATATTCTAACCGTGAAAGTTCTTTGAAAAGTTTACGGCAGTGGCTAAATTCCCTTAAATGAAAGGATGTTAAAAATTTGACTTTTGCGATTTTAATAGTCAATAAAACACCAAACTTTTCTAGATTTTAAGCTTTAAAAATAGTATTAAATGTATTAACATTTGTTTGTCAATTTCTTTTAGATAATAGAGAATGCCGGGCAAAACTTAAAATAAATAATAATTTTTCGGGATATTATGTAGGTACGTCAAACGGTAGGCAGGCATTTTATGAACTTAACTTAGTTTTGACTTTTTTCGTCTCGTAATTTTGATTTGATTCATACGATTTTGATGACGTAAAAGTGATGACGCACGGGAAAAGAACCACTGTGGCGACTTTAGGTATTTGAATTTTTTGTATTAAATTGTATTTTTATTTTTGAAAATTGGAATTACTTTATAAACTTCGTTGTCGTTCGGGTTTTTCATCTTCCCTTCATTTCCCCTACTATCTACGTCAAATTTACGCCCATGGGGACCCGCGCTTATGCTAAAAAATGCATGATTTGCCAAATTTTGTAAATATAAAAATGGCAACTTAAGTGTCGGGGATTTGACCGCCCCTGTATGCTTTGTACAATATATTTCTTATTTACCTAAGACTCTAAGACAATGCGTATTATGTACAGGGTTATCCAACCAAGACTAGACAAGGCGATTTTTCGACTTTTCCTGTACTTTTATAAAAAAAACTGAAATAGCCATCTTAAGTCATTTTCTCCCGCGAATTCGAATATCTTCAGCAAAAAACAATTGAACATCAAACAAAAGTACTAGGGGTCACTTTGATATTTTTTTAAATGGGATGCCGTATTTTTAATGAGCTTATCCGATTTCTCATATAAATTTTGATCTAAAATGTTGGATTTTTAATTCAAAAACGCCTTTTTTCTTCAGTTTTAAATTCGGAAAATGTTCGTCTACCGTACGATTAATACCTGATAGATGGATACCCGTTTCACCTGTTCACCCTTTAACCTGCTTTAAAGTGTCCGTCAGTTAGACAAAATAATCAAGTGTCAAATTTCTATATATTTTTCACGAATTAATTACAAATTTAGTAGTTCTTGCAAATCTATTATTGCTTACGTATAAAAAAAGTATGACATATTAGAAAAAACTATAAACTAAAGTGAATAACTTTAATCAAACAAAATAAATTTGTAATTAATTCGTGAAAAATATATAGAAATTTGACACTTGATTATTTTGTCTAACTGACGGACGCTTTAAAGCAGGTTAAAGGGTGAACAGGTGAAACGGGTATCCATCTATCAGGTATTAATCGTACGGTAGACGAACATTTTCCGATTTTAAAACTGAAGAAAAAAGGCGTTTTTGAATTAAAAATCCAACATTTTAGATCAAAATTTATATGAGAAATCGGATAAGCTCATTAAAAATACGGCATCCCATTTAAAAAAATATCAAAGTGACCCCTAGTACTTTTGTTTGATGTTCAATTGTTTTTTGCTGAAGATATTCGAATTCGCGGGAGAAAATGACTTAAGATGGCTATTTCAGTTTTTTTTATGAAAGTACAGGAAAAGTCAAAAAATCGCCTTGTCTAGTCTTGGTTGGATAACCCTGTACATAAAGCCGTCAAAATAAGGCAGAAAGCGTTAATGAATCTTGATGATAATACATTTATATGGAATGATATACCGGCTAAAGAGGGACATTTATCACTGGTCAAGTTGCCCCATATTACTTCAGCTGGATCATACAATTCATCCCTAGCCCACAATAATCGACCTTTCTCCCCATGAGTCAGTATAAATATCGCCAGGCTGTCACAGTTGTTGTAATTTGCATCTCCACCTAAAAGATCTTATTTCAGATTCCCATATCTGTAAGCATTTGCGGTGTTTCTTTTTCTGCTTAACAAAGAGAATAGCAGATGATATTAACGGTTTTATATTACCATACTCAGCAATATGACTTTTCTTTTACAATAAACTGAAAAAACCATTGGTGCTGGTTTAAAAGTTGAGAACTTTAAAATATTACCATCAAAATCTGGCATATGATGGAGTCAACTTAAAGCCAAAATACTCACATTGTTTTATACGGGTTTCTATTTGCTGAGCCGTTAAATCGTTACAAATCTCACTCTCATACCCAATTTTTTTGAAACAGTTTTCAATTTTTTTCACATCCTCTCCTGTAGCCAATCTCTCGTCCTGTTTAGTAGATTCGTCAAAAGTTTCATGATTAAAAATAAGCAGTAGACCTCTACGTTCATGAGACATATTATAATATATGTCATGCTTTTCGACTGGCATCCGGGCTTCCATGATATTGGTATTTGGTGGCTGATTTTCGGCATTGTCATTTTGTAGCTGCACTGATGGCTGCTGATTATTGTTGCTACTGTCAATTTGTTGCTTCTCCCTGTAAAATTATGAGGCTTTATTACATCTTTAACTATATATCCTCTCAGTAAATATTTATTATACCTACTTAATATATTATACAAATAACACTTTATACTTAATTTATGATTTTTCAGGAATGATATATTTTTTTGGCCGCATGTATAGGAAGTAATAAAACACTGAACCTTTTTTTTAGTTAGATAATATGTATTTACCTCACAAAGGTATACACAGTACCTACAATACATTACTTTTTGAGAAAAAGAAGTGCCACACTTGCCTACCTCAATATATTGACCTATATATAGGCTTCATTTTCAAGTGTAAGTGCAACAATATATCATTGTTCAGGCATATACCTATTATTTATACCTGTGTAAGCAGAATGCAAGATTGTTTATTAAGGGTAGAAATCACAGTCCAGTCTTTATTCTTATCCTCAAAATTACTTTCATTTCTACCCTCAATAGTCAATAATTATGTCCCTTCTAGAAAGGAGTTACGACTTTGTTATAAAAAATTGTACCTATATACAGTGTCCGCAAGAAAGTCCGCATCAAATGGGAATTTTTTTTTTATTATTAGGTAAAGGTAAAAATTGAAAAGGCAGTTAGTTTTTGCTCACCTAAAAACCAAAAATTACGTATACTGAAGCAGCTGCACGACTTGCGTTACCTGTCAAATTTGACATTTTTAATAAAATAGGTTCAAAAATGCCCTTATTTAACAAAATATCGAAAAACTTTATTCGAAAAAGTTGTTTATTTAGGCATTTTTACTCTCTGTGCGAAATTTTGACAGTCTAATACAGTTTTATTTTTTGCCAGGTTCTTGAAAATTTTGATCAACCCTCGTAGATTAACTTTTATACATCGATGTAAAACCATTTGCCTTTACTTCATTTGTAATCTTAATGCAATTTTGTGTAAAATTTTTGGTTCCTATTATTTGTTTTGCTTCAAAAACTGAAATTGTTATTGATTAGTATGTAATGTTTGATGCAAAGTTTTTCTAATTACATCAGTTTTGCCAAAACCGACGTTTCTTATTTTTCTTAAGTTAGTAAACAGATGTACAAAAAGAAAATATTAGGAAGCTTTCGTTGAAATTTTACTTAATTATTATTGGATTAAAAATAATAAATATTAATCGCTCGAAACATTTTATTCAACAAAAATATAGTTTAATATAATTAATTTAATTTAATATTAATTAAGTAAAATTTCAACGAAAGCTTCCAATATTTTCTTTTTGTACATCTGTTTACTAACTTAAGAAAAATGAGAAACGTCGGTTTTGGCAAAACTGATGTAATTAGATAAACTTTGCATCAAACATTACATACTGATCAATAACAATTTCAGTTTTTGAAGCAAAATAAATAATAGGAAACAAAAATTTTACACAAAATTGCATTAAGATTACAAATGAAGTAATGGCAAATGGTTTTACATCGATGTATAAAAGTTAATCTACGAGGGTTGATCAAAATTTTCAAGAACCTGGCAAAAAATAAAAATTGTATTAGACTGTCAAAATTTTGTACAGAGACTAAAAATACCTAAATAAACAACTTTCTCAAATAAAGTTTTTTGATATTTTGATAAATAATGGCATTTTTGAACCTATTTTATTAAAAATGTCAAATTTGACAGGTAACGCAAGTCGTGCAGCTGCTTCAGTATACGTCATTTTAGGTTTTTAGGTAAGCAAAAACTAACTGCTTTTTCAATTTTTACCTATACCTAATAATAAAAAAAAAATCCCATTTGATGTGAACTTTCTTGCGGACACTGTATACGTTTGTGTTGGATAGCAAATATTTCATTCAATCAACAACTGTAAACGGTAACTGGCAGCTGTACGCGTTTAGGTTGTACTTCATCACTCATACTTTGGTTTTTACAAAAAAATTTTTTTTAAATTTTCCTTTGTCACTATAAGATTAAAAAAAAACAGTGGTCGTTGCATTATTTTAAGGTAAATTCGAATATTTTCGGAAATCCTGGGCTTAACCTTTGATCTTATACGTTATCTTTTATGGCGGATTATTGTGCAATTGGGAGTCATCTTAAAAATCCAACTAAGCATTTTTGAACAAAATTGTTTTTAAATTTGTAATTTATGCGGCAAAGTTAATGAGTTCTGAAACAATCAATTTTGGCGTGGTGTTTTTATAATGAATACTTATCAAATAGCCAGGGGAAACCCATATACCGGCCAGCACCCCCTGCTAGTCCCTACAAAACTAATTTTAGATGTATAGTGTAAGTATACTTTAGTATAGGTATATCATAAAAAAAACGAAATAAATTTTTAAAGCCAAACTTACTTCAAAGGAAGATTTTCTGAGTTTTTCATTTTTGGCAGCTACCGAATAATATTTTTCTGGAATGATTCTTATTTTATTTTTACACACAGTTTTGTTATCAGATTTATTTCTCACAGCTTATCTTTAAAAATAGTATGTGTAAAAGTTTTGAATAGTTTATTTTTATCAATATATTACTCTAGTTCTCGTATACGTATACACAACCAATAGCGATCAACCATGACGCACAACAGAAACAAAATCCTCGATTCCTCGAAACGGCGATTCCCGCGTTTTCATATCTTCTGTCAGTGCGTTCAGAAATCCATTTAAACTTGAGTATGCAGAGCAATTTTAGGGAGACATTTTCTTTAAATTTTCGAACGTTAGATAAATGGCAAGTCATATTATAATCGTTTATTCATGGTATGGGTGTTATGTAAGTATGAACACATTATATCAATAAGAATTAATAATTGTAAAATTGCTAAAATACAAATAGGGAAAAAGTCAGTAAGACACAATTAAAATTATAGAAAACCTTTATTTATCCAAAATATATATACAACAAAATGTGATTTATACTTGTCATTGTGCGCCTTTTTAAAGGTATAGGACGGTAATTTAAATTTACAATCGATAGCACCCCATATGGAGCTTCGACGGTAAAGTGGTAGTAAAAAGTGCAGTTCGTCATATAAAAACTATATCTGGGCTAAATAAATAGGATATATTTGCTGAGGTAGATAGAAAGTAAAGAAACAATTACCTTCTTTTGTATTGCAATGTGCAAAATCAATTGATTTTTTACTTCGCGAATACGCTGTAAGCAAAGTAATGAACATGATCAGTGACATAATATTAAGAGATCAACAGTAGAAACTTAAGGAATGTTCACTAAATCTATTGGCACTTTTCTTACGGCAACTGGCCCCCTTATGGTAGAAAGTTAATTAAATTATAATATATTTATTTATAATAAAAGTGACTAGGAACAATTTTGTTCATATAGGCACGATAAAACGACAATCCTTAAGGATCCCATAGGAAATCCCACGTAATTTAATAAGGGAGCCAATATTTGCCAATAAATTGCTCCTATTAACCTAATAGAAATTTTAAAACATTTGACCAAGGATGCCATATCAGTTGTGCAATAGATTTTATAAAACTATAAGGTCTCTATTAGGGCTGGGCAAAAATTCGATATATCGATATTTTTATCGATAAACGATATTTAAAAAATAAAATATCGATTTATCGACTATATTAATATTCGATTGGAATTTCAATATCGTCCTTATAACACATTTAAGGACCAATATTTAATTCAATCTTTTTTCTTCATGTTTTCATAATTAGAGTCTCCCCTTGAAATGAAGGTACGGAGTTTTACAGGGGCACATAAGAAAATATTGATATACAGTGTCACCAGTAAAGTCCGCATCATATGGGATTTTTTGTTATTAATACTTTTATTCAAAATTTGACTTTGGCATCAAGTTCTGCTTCGATCGAGATGAAAATTAAGCAAAAAAATAGTAGTCACGTGATTCGCATTATCTGTCAAATTTAAATTTTTTTCAAAAAATAATTCAAAAGTGGGGTTATTTCTAAAAATATCGAAAAAAAAGTTGTTAGAAAAAGTTTTTTAAATGCAGTTTCTAGCCCACATGCAAAATTTCAGCTGCATAAGATAATTTTGATTTTTTACCTATATTTTGTAAACTGCACCACTTTTGCAAAATAAGACTCAACGCAACCTACATAAAACTTCTCAGTTTTGACAATGCTTTATTTCAGATGCATTTTCTTTAAAGTAGCGCCATATTAAATGTGTGTTTTTCTACAAAACCAAAACTGGGCTATTAAAATTTGGTCGCATGTGATGCAAAGTTTATTTGTTTTTGACCCTGTATAAGGTAACTTCATAAAATAAGTATTTTTGAAAACGTTGTTTGTGTCTGAAAGTAATACACCTTAATATTAAGACAAAAAATAACACAGTGTCTTGAGTAAAGTGTTTTTTAAGTGGAAAATACATTTTAGTAAAGTTTATCTACTTTCAACGATTTAATTTAAAACCCCTATATTATAATTTATTATTAAGCTATGCCATAATAACGTTTTTGTAGAAAAACACACATTTGATATGGCGCTACTTTAAAGAGAAAATGTATCTGAAATAAAGCCTTGTCAAAACTGAGAAATTTTATGTAGGTTGCGTTGAGTCTTATTTTGCAAAAGTGGTGCAATCTACAAAATATAGGTAAAAATCAAAATTATCTGATGCAGCTAAAATTTTGCATGTGGGCTAGAAACTGCATTTAGATTTTTCGATTTTTTCAGAAATAACCCCACTTTTGAATTATTTTTTGGAAAAAATTAAAATTTGACAGATAATGCGAGTCACGTGACTACTATTTTTTTGCTTAATTTTCATCTCGATCGAAGCAGAACTTGATGCCAAAGTCAAATTTTGAATAAAGCTATTAATAAAAAAAAAATCCCATATGATGCGGACTTTACTGGTGACACTGTATTTATAATATAATATTTTTATGTTTTATCGATAATATATATTATCGATATATCGAATAACGATATTTAAAAAATAAAATATCGACTATATCGATATTTTTTTTTTAATATCGATATTCGATATTGGAATTTCAATATCGCCCAGCCCTAGTCTCTATATCTGGACAGGCAGAAAGTACAGTAATATAATTTTTTTAATTGATAAAAATAGTAATAAAAATAGCACTTTTACTAATAATAACTGTTAAATAAAATATACTGGGGAGGATGGGGGGGTAATGGAGTAATAATTAGAAAGAACGATGAAGCGTTTGTTGAAGTCTTAAAAAAAAATCAAACTTTGAAGTATGAAGAAGAATGAAGTAAAATATGGGGATAAAATTAAAGCTTTTCTGGAATATAGTAAGTGATTAAGTTATTGGAAATGTTAGCTCTTGGGCAGTATTTCATTTAATGAAGCAATATAATACTGGAATTTTTTTCTAAAATAATGTTGAGATATAAAGAATAAAATTAAGTTAAAATACAAAACAGACAGTAGGTTTGTTTGGAAAGGGATCAAATCAATTGTTGACAACTATACTCTGCCAAGCTGAGGTAGGACAGACCAAGTTATTTTTTTACAGGACAATTAAGTAACATTTAAAAGTTTAAAATATGTTAGAAAATAAACATTTATGTTAAATGAGGTACTAGACACCCATCATTTTGGGGTAGTCTGTCAGGCACGCCCATCAGGATGAGGCGAGGAACACCAAAAAATGACTTTACTACACATTTTTACAATTTTTCCCCAAACACCAAGACCCGAGTCAGGGAACTCTTAAAGTAGGAAACCTGTTTTTTTCCATCTTTACTTTTGTCCCTCCAATTGACAGATGTAAACTCAACAGCAACCTTTCGGTTGACATGGGTTAAAATTGTCTGCATGTCAAGCTTGGTGTAGTTTTCTTTTAGGACTTGGCACAATATTGTAATCCACATCGAACCATATTGGTCATTGCGAAAAGCAAAATAGCCTAAAAAAAATATAAGTGAAACCACCGAGGACATACTGCGGCCACAGTATAAGGATTTATTTCTCTACCCCAGCACATGATAGTTTTTGTGTCCGCGGACAGGGTTTACAATAGCACAAATGAATGAAAAATTTAATTTTTCGGGAAAGTCATTCTTGATAAAAAGTTTTGCTTGTAAAAAAATGCAATTCACAAAGAGAAAAATTTGATTTTTTATACAGGGTTCGCCAAAACTTCAAAAACATGATTTTTCTCCAAGAGTAAACTGCCTTTATTTTTCATTTTTGACCAAATTGCCAATTAGAAAACTTATTTAGAACGTTTGTAATTTAAATCCGAGATTTGAAATAAATCTTCGATTTTTTTAGTTTTTTTTAATTTTTAGAGGTAAATGGAAATTTTGCTGCGCAATAAAAATATTAATATAAAATTTTATTAGACTCTATTTTCATAATGGGTGGTGTGTATCTTATTTTAAAATTTTAAATGCATTCCTACCATCTTTTGTAAACACAAGGATTTTTTTTACTTTTTATTGCTTTGCTATACCTATGGGGCAAATTTGAAGTTGTCAAATAGAATTTGATGTGTTTTGATAATGTTGACCTTAGAATAAAGGGTTTATTTAGTTCAATGATACGGTGCGGGCAAAAGTTCTTACAACTTTGTGATAGAGAAATTTAATCAAAGATACCCAACGTTTACGTCTCAAAAATGGGACTTCAAAAATTATTAAGAAAATTTCAGCAAACTGGTTCAGTTTCCAATTAAAAAAAAAAAAACTATGATCAGAATGACGCAGCTTCCCTAATCGTATTGCAGTCTGTTGCTGACAATCCTACCCTTTCATTAAGAAACCGAGCTCAAGAACTTGATGTAGTAAAAAACTCATATTCAGTATATTTTAAAGGCAAACAAAATATGTGCATTTAAGCCAACTTTTATTCAAACGTTGGAAGGAGACGAAGCCAAACGTTTGGATTTTTGTCTTTGGGTCGGAAACAAAATTGTAAGTAAAAACAGGAATTTTCATAAATTTAACTTTCAAAATGTCTTTATTCCAAACTAACTTTTACAGTTCATTACATGGAAAGTGACAACATAATATAGAAAATTATAACCATTAAAAAAAAATAATAATAAAAAAAAAAAAATGGAAGTTAATCAAATTTAAATCTTTAATAAAATCAATTAAAAAAAAAATAAAATAAATAATTTAATTTAGTAAATATCTCTATAATTGTTTTTTAAAAGTTGCCAATTTTTTAATTTTTCTGATATTTTTTGGAAGATTATATTTTATTATTCCGTCATATAAAAGCGATTTTTTTCCGAAATTACTTTTTACTGGTACAGTTTGATAATTTATACAATGTCTGGTGTTATGATCATGTCATGTCTTATTCTCCTGAAGTGTTATGTTTGATTTTTTTTCTTTTAAAATAATAGAGTGAATTAGAATACAAATTTTTATTTTTATTTAAATTTATCATGTTCTCCGATGAATCGACATTTTCAACAAACGGGAAAGCGGCTTCTGCGCATATTAGATACTGGAGCGAAAATAATCCCCGTTTTAGAATTCCTGCAAGAAGACAATATTACAAAAAAATAAATGTCTGGTGTGTGATTTCTTATTATGGCGTTATTGGCCCAAACTTTTGCTAAAACACGTGTAACCGTAGGAGTTATCTTGAAATGTTGGAAACATTCCTTTCTGACAACCTAGAAGAATCGCCTCTCCAATTTAGGAACGAAATGTACTTCAACAAGATGGATGCCCTGCGCATTTCGCAATTGAAGTGAGGGAATGGCTTAATAATACATTTGGCCACAGATGGATTGGTCGGAATGGTCCGGTTCTGTGGCCCCCTCGGTGGCCCCCCAAAAAGTCCCGATTTAACTTTTTCAGATGCCTTTGGGGGCGCCTCAAACAATTATAGTGTACTCCCATCCAATTGAGAACGACGTACGGCTTCTAAAACAGCGAATTGTTGAAGCTGTTTAAACCATTTCCATTGAAGAAATTCAAAGAAGTTTTGACCACATTCGTTTACAGCTGGAAAAATGTGTTGAATATGGAGGGGGAGTGTTTGAATAGCAAATTATGAAATTATTATTTGTTGTTATTTTAAGATTTTTTTTGTGTTATTTCCGGGGTCATTTCATTTGTGAAATTAAAAAGACATATTTCTGGTAACACCAAATATCAGTTTTTGAAACTTTTTGATACCCCTCTGTCATTGATAATTTCGACCGCTAATGCTGCTATCCAAAAAAAAATCTACCATCTCTAAAAATTTAAAAAACTAAAAAAATCGTTAAATTACAAACGTTATTCTAAATAAGTTATCTAATTGGCCTTTTTTTTTTAAAATGAAAAATAAAGGTAGTTTACTCTTGGAGAAAAATCATGTTTTTGAAGTTTTTGCGAACTTGTATAAAAAATCAAAAGTTTCTCTTCGTAAATTGCATTTTTTTTAGAAGCAAAACTTTTAATTAAGAATGACTTTCCCGAAAATTGAAATTTTTCATTCATTTGTGCTATTGTAAACCCTATCCGCGGACAGTCTGTATATGCGACTAGGTTTTGACAATAATAATTAACATTACCTTCAAAAGTGGCGTAAACAATCAATAGATCTGCACATATTGGCAATTTATAGGAACGGAGTGCACCGTCAAACTCAGTACGCGTACGAGGCCCCACCAGTTTTATTCCTGCATCAAACTCTTTTCCTTGACACGCTTGTAAAAATATGAGTTTGGGCTTTCCTAAAAGAGGTAATTATTGAAACGTTGTTGTTATATCAACAAATTTAACTTCGCAAGCATCAGCGAAAGCCTGCCCCACATGAAATGAATATGCAAGGTCAATTTGCACCTATTAAGGTCATTTTACTAGGGTACTACCCAATAAAATATCCAGCTTAAGTCTAAGGAAATCAGGAGTTATTATTTATTAGTATTAGTATTGCCAATTTTACTAATAGACCAGGGTCGATAATGTTTGAAACCAGAAAAAATAATAGTAGGGTGAAACCCATTGGAAAAGGAAGAGAACATAACAAAAATGAAAGGAAAAATAATTTACGGGCGATCCGAGGTCGGGAAGTGGAAAGGGGTGAGTTTTTAAGAGTAGAAAACGATTTATCTCGATTTCCGGCAAAACTACAAGTCCTATGGAAAAACGTTAAATAGCAAAGTTGTAGGTAATAAAAAGTTCTACAACTTTTGTATTTACACTTTTTTCATATAACCTCAAAATGTATGTGAAAAATTCAAATACCTAACCAAGTTTTTGGTTTTTTATTTTTATCTATTACAAGAAAAAAAAAATTTCACGAAATTTGGTGAAAACTTACCTTTTTATGTCCCAAACACACTGTAATTTTTTTGATTTAAAATATTTATTTTTCCACCTTATTTTGACTTAATATCGAAAAAGCACCCTAATTTTCAATCGAAAATTCTCTCGTCAAAATATCTGCTTTTTTAAAAATGTCGGTGGGCTTTTTGAAAATTACTATGGTAAATGTTCTCAAAAAATGCAAAGAAACGAAAAAAACTCGAATCAGAATTTTTTTTTTAATAATTATTATGTACAATTTTGAGCTATTTATCAAAATTTATACTTTAATTACTCGAAAAACGTAAGATTCCATGTTACATTGATAAACAAAAAAATTACAAATCCATAAAACATAAAGATCGCAAAATTATGCGAAAATAGTTGTTCTAAATATAATTAAAGGTAGGATTTAAAGGGGATTTCATAACATTTACCATACATACACCATCAGAAATTCGAGATTTTAACGAACAAAAAGCCCCCCGACTTTTTTAAAAAAGCAGATATTTTGACGTGAGAATTTTCGATTGAAAATTAGGGTGCTTTTGCGATATTAAGTCAAAATAAGGAGAAAAAATAAATATTTTAAATCAAAAAAATTACAGCGTGTTTGGGTCATAAAAAGGTAAGTTTTCACCAAATTTCGTGAAAAAAAAAATTCTTGTAAAAGATAAAAATCCAAAAACTTGGTTATTTGAATTTTTCACATAAATTTTAAGGTTATGTGAAAAAAGTGTAAATACAAAAGTTGTAGATCTTTTAATTACCTACAACTTTGCTATTTAACGTTTTTCCATAGGACTTTCATTTTTGTTACATTCTCTTCCTTTTCCAATGGGTTTCATCCTACTATTATTTTTTTCACTTTTTACCATTTCCAAAGGCTTTAGCCCTGGTCTATAACTCAAGGTTGACCTTTACAGAATCTATTGACCTTACTTGTTATTTACCTAATGGTTAGTATACATGTACATGAATTCATCAAAATTAGTCAGAAAGCATTAATAAGTCTTGTCAATAATATATGTTTCATTCTATACCAGCTAATGAGGGACACTTGTCACTGGTCAAGTTGCCCCATAGAACTTCTGCTGGATTATACCATCGATCTTTAGCGTACAATCTATCTTTGTCTCCATGGGTGAGGACGAATATTGCTAGGCAGTCTCTGTTATTGTGGTCTTCCGTTGTACCTAAAAATAGGTTACTTTTATAATTTTGATAACTTCTTCCACTGCTCAAAAATTTACTAAATTTGTATATTTATATATGTACGTATATCCAGGGACTGCAATTAATTTTATGACTATAATAATTATAAATACTTACAATGCCATATGCAAGTATTTATTTCTGAAGCTGTCAAATCTTTATAAATCTTAATCTCAAATCCGAGTGCTTCGAAACAGTTGACAATCTTCAGTTCATCTTTATCTGTTCCCCATCTCTTATCCTGTTTGGTAGATGGGTCAAAATTCTCATGGTTAAAAATCAGCATAGAGCCTCTAAACTGATGGGACATATTATATTCGGTATCGTGGTGATCGACTGGCATCAAGGCTTCTTCAATATTGTTATTGTCTGGTGGCCGATTCCTAGACTTGTCATTGTTATCTCTGTAAAAATATAAGGCTATATAAAATATGGGCATCCTACAACAGGTGAGGCTTTTAGCAATGAATAATGTGCACATAAGATGGAATATAACCAGGTATTTTTTAGGGTTAGGGCCCCTAAAAAATTACTGGAAAACTTCCCAAGAAAAGTGATTTTAGGTATTAGATATAGATATATTTTAAAAAGCTAACAAAATGAAACACTTTAAAGCAAAACCTACTCCAGGGGAAAAGTTCCAGTGTTTTTCATTCTTCCCATACAGCCACCATCTACATGATCCATTTTTTTTCTGAAATAGTCCTTTTTATATTTTTACACAGTTCCGTTGTCAATTTAATAGCTAATCGCACAAATACTTAATGGTCTTGATCGCTTAATCCCTAATTAATTATTATTATCAGTTGTTATCACTAACCATTATCATCAACCTTTACAAATAGTACAGGGCAGGGATTCCCGCGTTTTCTTCTGTCAGTTTGACACATTGAAATGGAACACCACAGAAAAACACTCATCGCTTCATAGGTTTGTTCGGGTTTTTTCAACAAAAATCAGCTGTTGAAGGGCGCGTTCAGAAAACATGTGTTACTGTCACAGGCCATGCTTGTGGTTACTGCATTCATGTATTAACTCCATAGATAAAAAACGAAGAGATGGAAAAGAAAGAATTCCCGCCTTTTTTAAACCGACAACGGCGCACGCACACGGCGTCACCCAGAAAAAATCATTCGTTTTCCCGCTTTTAAGAGGTTTGGTTAGTTGTGTTTTGTGATCTGTAAAAGTCGATACATTTTAAAGTAAGAAACATGTCTGGAAGAGGAAAAGGTGGTAAAAGCAAGGCGAAAGCCAAAAGCCGTTCCAGCAGAGCAGGCTTGCAGTTTCCAGTAGGCAGAATTCACCGACTTCTACGAAAAGGTAATTTGGGGCTTCATGTGGGGCACTACTCTCATGGGTGGGGCTCTCGAATATGCTATAGTGGAGCCCATTGTTTTAATAACACAAATAATTCTATCCGTTTTTTTACCCACAATTCTAAATTGTTATTGTTTGGTTAGGTATTTATCCTTGAATCTATCCCAAAGGGATGATGTCCCTATTGATTACCCAATATATCTCTTTATCTAAATAACTGTTTATTTAGCTCTTAAGACAATATATTATGTAGTTAATGGATATTCTGCCCTACACAAGTGTCACAAAAATTACAATAGTTTAATTGTAAGAAAAAAATTAGACTTATTCTTCTTCTTAGGAAACTATGCCGAACGAGTAGGAGCTGGTGCCCCAGTGTACTTGGCTGCCGTCATGGAGTATTTGGCTGCTGAAGTCCTTGAGTTGGCAGGAAATGCTGCTAGAGATAATAAGAAGACTAGGATCATACCTAGGTAGATATATAATAATAATAAAAGATTTTATTGCAAACATGTGTTATATGTGATGACAGACAAATTTGCTCATTGTTTCGATTAAGATATGCTTTAAAATATATAATATATTGTTTGCCAGTGGTTTATTTAGCTTGTGGAATATTGTGCTCAGCATCCAGCTTTTTTATGGTTATTAAATGTTTACTGATAAGCTTAAACATCCAGAAATGTGGACCTACTATTAGTTACGGTCTTAACTTAAAACTGCTACAAAAAGATCTTTATATTTTGTGTTTTACAGTGAATTGGAAAGCTCTATATTTCTTAAGAAAAGTTTTAATTAAGATATAGGTATAAAAACCATAGATATGGGATCAGAATTACCTTAGTTCGGAACTAGCACTTCTTTTATTATTTTTAAGTATAATACTGAAAACATATACATCCCGTGGGTCTTCTTTTTATCTTATCATACTGCTCAGCTGATCTCAACTCAGAAACATACAAGTGATGTCTAGCACCCGTGTTTTACGCTAGGCCTATTGTTTTAGTGTCATTTCTTTACAGGCATCTTCAGCTCGCTATCAGGAACGACGAGGAGTTAAACAAGTTGCTTTCCGGAGTGACTATAGCTCAGGGTGGAGTTCTGCCCAACATCCAAGCAGTTCTCTTGCCCAAGAAAACGGGCACTGGTACCACTGGAGGAAAGTCGGCCAAATCTCAGTCTCAAGATTATTAAACTTGACTGAACTTTAATCTTTACTTGTTCTTCACATTTTTTTAGATGTAGTGTATATGCATTTTTGTCAATTATTTTTTAAGCGTTTAGGGTTTACAATGTTGTGCTATTATTTCTTATTTTCTAATTTTGTCTATTTTTAATATAAAACTTGTTAGAATATCCGAATATGAAAAAAGTTGTTTAAATACAAACTTTGAAATCAAAATTCGTCTTTTTTCTTAAATCCTGTGGGAGAATTTATGGTAAATAAAAAAAAATTTTTAATAAATATTATATATTCGAGAAACGTATAAAAATAATTTATTATCGACCTAATCCTACAATAAAATAAAAACATGGTTGTGCTTTTTTTCAATTTGCTTCCACACACTAGTTTTTTTTTAATAAAGGTCCCATAGAAAGTTCTTTAGGTACTATAGAGTTACTTTTCAATAAATCATTTATTCAAAACTAACAATTTATGAAAATTGTTATTTGTACCCCCAAGCAAATTTTTTTTTGAAGGTACTAACTTTTTCGTTTTCTGACTTAGCTTCGACAGATAATTTTGTTAAAAACTCTGGCATTGCTAAATTCTTGGGTATTCAAATTGACGACAAACTTAAGTTTAAGGACCCCATTCTTGCATTGAATGGTATACTAGAGTCCGGTTCTTATGCAGTGAGAGTTGTCTCAAGAGAATTGGGGAAGAGTGTGGATAGAATGGTTTATTTTTCACTTGTTGAGAGTCACTTGAGGTATGGTACTGCTTTTTGGGGATTTAGTAGTAAGGGCCTATTGGGCTCTACATTGGTTTTGCTAAAGAGGGCATTAAGATACTTGTATGGTGTTAATTGTCATACTCATTATAAACCTTTATTTGTCAGGGAAAAGATTTTAACTTTGATTGGAATTTTTATCTTGGAAACGGCTTGCCTTATCCATAAAAAATATAAAAATTATGCTATTAACAGTTCCTATGCGTACTGTGAATTATATTCCTCTTCCTCTACCAAAAACAGCTCTCACCAAAAATTCCTTGATATTTGAGAGCATCAAAATTTACAACCACATACCACTGCCTTATCGGCAGGTGATTGATGACAGGATTTTTAAGCAAAGACTAAAAAGGCAACTAATTACTAGACCCTACTATACTATCCAGGAATTTTACAATGATAATATCTAGGCATGCCCTTTAATTTTTTTTTTAACTTTGATTAGTGTATATTCTTGCCAGATTTTTTGTAAGATTGAGCTTGTCTTTGTCTTAAATTGATTTGTGTGTAAAATTTGACCATGACTATTTTGTTGTCTCATAAGGTGTGATTATTTATTTATCTATTTATTGGATTACTTTTTCTTACTTTATATAGTGAACATTGTAATTTCCATACCAGTTTTAATACTGTCCAAAGCTTTGTTAACAAGATATACTTCTTATAACAATAAGGTGTATTTTGATTTGATTTGATACCTTCTTTTCAAACTTTCTACAGTCGACAGTGGGTCTTATTCTGATCAAGAAGATATTTAAAAATAGATGGACCCAATATTCTTTCGTCCCGGCCATAATACAAAGAAAATATCAATAAACGCTTGGATTTGTCCCTAATTTGTTTGCACTTTTAGCCTCTCTAGCTTGGTTAGTTTGTCACTGATTGCTATACAGGGTTAGGAAAAATTACCAGAACGGTAGATTATTTCAAAATATACAGGGGTTATCAAAAAACGTCTTATATAAAAAATGTAGGGCTGTTAAAAATCTACATATCGGTGATAAATTGAAATATACAGGGTCGCCCACAAAGTTGTGGAGAATGATAGTTATATTTTTTTAAATGGAACACCCTTTATATTTTTACATTTTTCAGTTCCACATAAAATTATAATTATTTTTTATTAAATGCACTATTAGTCTATACTTCATAGTTTCCGAGATATTGACTCGAAAAGTGACATTTTTGAACTTTGACAGCTTATAACTTTTTAACAGTACGTCTTAGAGCAAAACGGCTTACATGTCCCTATCTTCAATTTTTATTATCTTCCCAAAAAAATCAACTTCCGGTTAAACCGGATGTAACTCGAAAGCAGGAAATGTAGTTGTTCCGGTTTAACTGGAAGTTGATTTTTTGGGAAGATAATAAAAATTGAAGATGCGACATGTAAGCCGTTTTGCTAAGACGTACTGTTAGAAAGTTATAAGCTGTCAAATTTCAAAAATGTCACTTTTCGAGAGTCAATATCTCGGAAACTATGAAGTATAGACTAATAATGCATTTAATCAAAAATAATTATAATTTTATGTGGAACTGAAAAATGTAAAAATATACAGGGTGTTCCATTTTAAAAAATTAACTATCATTATCCACAACTTTGTGGGCGACCCTGTATATTTCAATTTATCACCGATATGTAGATTTTTAACAGCACTACATTTTTTATATAAGACGTTTTTTGATAACCCCTGTATATTTTGAAATAATCGACCGTTCTGGTAATTTTTCCTAACACTGTATAACTTTGACAGTAGGTTTCTACAAACACTACTGACGTTACACTAAACGTTTCGGCATAACGAATTTTATTATCTTCTTGACGAGAATGCGGCCCAATATTTAAAAAATCAACTAATATAATTGTTTCTTTGGATCTAGCCTAACTATTTTTTTAATTATCAAGTCTCATAATAAGTTTTGTTATAAAAAATTCAAACTATAGATTCAGGATCCCAGGCATATTTTGTGGATTTAAAGTTCGTCAGGGCGTTCATATCTTGTTCAGGAATGTCGAAGTTTAAATCAAAGTTTTCGTCTATGTGCTGTTTGGATCTGCCTTTAGGAATAACTGCGATTCTTTGTTGCAAAGACCATCTTAACAGTACCTACAATCATTATTTTACTGTTGTAAAAAATGGAAAATATTAATTTATTTCAGTGGCCCAGGGAATTAATTCAAACTCATTCCACCAATAATATTAAAAATATAAAATATTACCTGAGATGACGTCCTTCCAAGTTTTTTGGCCATATGTTCAATTTTTGGGTCTCTTATTAGATCTGGATTGTTAGTTCCTCCCAAAGAAGAGTAAGCTTGTACTAAGATTCCTTCTTTCTGACAATAATCTAGCAATTCTTCAGGATGGTAACGTGGATGCCACTCAACCTTTAAAAGAAACGTTTTTATAGTGAATGTTAAATAGTGTGGACATTAATTACCAAAAAAATATATCTACCTGGTTCACAGCAGGTTTCATTCCATAATTATTCTCCATCAGTTCCTTTAAATGTCTAACAAGGTAGTTTGATACCCCTATATTCCTGGCAAGTCCATCTTTTACTCCTTTAACCATGTGTCTCCAGCTTTCATCTCTAAACCTTAAAAATAAAAAAAAACATATAAAATTCAGTTGATTCATCTATCTTATAGACATTCTATTTTTTTTTTGTCTCTCATTTCTTTCTTATTCCACACTGTTTGGGAGTTGCTTGGTAGTAGAAGTCATTCTATCTTAAAACAATATTATATGTAGGTACATTACTTTGAGTTGTCACCATCAGAAGCATTAATTTTAAATACACCTGGCCAATGAATGAGGTACAAATCTATATATTCACAGTCCAGCTTTCGAATAGATTCTTGAAGTGCTACATATGCTCTTATGCCTTGGTCTTCTGGAGCTAAAAAAAATATATAATGTATATACATTTTGACATTTAATATATGTGTACCTTGAGATTATTTTTATTAGTAATATCTTTAATTAAGCAACTTAACATTTTAGAACAATCTTTTAGATAAAATGTAGTTCTTTGATTTAGAATGAATATTTATCTTTGTACCCACACAGTTTCGTCGTTATCCAAATATCTTTCCTGGTCAAATTATATTTTGGAAGCAATTCTTTTAGAGCCTTTCCTATGTCCTCTTCATTTCGATACACTTTGGCAGTATCTGCAATAATAATTTTTAGGTTTGGTAATTTTATTTTAAATAATTTGTTCCTTAGAGTACCTACTACCTACTAAAGTTTTGAAAACTTACCTATAAGACGATAACCTGCGGCAAGGGCTTTGTCCAAAACGTCCCGAATAAGCTCTGTACCCCTTATTTGATATGTTCCAACTACAACATCACAATATACGGTATATACAAGAAAAAAATATATATATTTTGTGAAATTTGGGAAACTATTTCTTAAACACTAATTTTGTAATTTTTTCAGTGTTGGCCAAAATATTTACAGATCAATTTTAGAATTGCTCTATTTAGCGCGTGATTTTAACGTCCCAAATACATCGTGCCATCGTGATAGTAGCCACTCCCACTATGACTGATTATTGTCTAATCGGGGTTATGTATGGTTAAAAAATTCCGATTCTACTACTCTTAAGGTAAAAATATAATACTTACATCCCACTAAAGGCATTAAATCGCCACTGAGAAGTTTAAAATTCATGATTTCAGGTAATTATGAGCCCCGTTCGCTGCTGACTTGACAAATGGCCGCATTCGATCACAAAGAACAAAGAGGCGTAATTACTTTGCGGTCAACGGCCTTTTTATTTATTTGTAAAAACCCGGCCGATTACATTTTCTTTGAAACTGGGTTTTTGTTCTTTGAACAACACATTTAAAATGGAAACTTTGACCCAGAATCCCAGAAATTTTGTAGTTATTGGTTGGTTGGATAGGTTTTCGTCTATATTCTTATAAGTGTTTTGGAAATAAAAATACCCTACATAGTTTTATTAACATATCTTTATTAAAACAACATTTACAAAATACTTATATTATATAGGGTACCTATTTAAATAGTGTCTGGATCCCAAGCATATTTATTCGATTTGAAACTACTTAGAATTTTCATATCTTCATCTGGAATAACGAAATTCAAGTCGATGTTTTCAACGATGTGTTGTTTGGATCTGGCTTTTGGAATTATAGCGATATTTTGCTGAAGGGCCCATTTTAGTAGAACCTAAAAATGAGGAAAGTAGGTACAACTCTATACTTACTAAACTACTTGATAATTAGGTATAAGGCTGAATTAAAAAGTATTTGAAATCTCCTACAGATGTTGTTCTTCTCAATTTAACCCTTGAGCGCCCAGCCTACTGAAAGCAACGTAAATGCCCAACCGGGGTCCCCAAGGGACCCCCTAGTAAATAAAAAAAACATATGGATATGCATTAAAGTGTATTTTAATTATCAAACACAAGCTTAAGGTTGTTCAAAATATTTATTAAATATATAAAAAAAAACTTACAACACCTTTTGAAAAATATTAACAAAAGTAAAACAAATACTAATATGTAGGTAGGATACTATTATCTCTGAAGGACACCACCTTCCTAACAGCGTTATAACCTGGCACTGTCGCGGCGTCGGCGGCTCAAGGCTCAAACCAAACTAACACGTGCTAACACTATTTTCAAGCACATACCTAAAGGCGCAGTTGCCAGATTTTTTTTATTCCAGAAATATTAAAGAAAATACTGTACTGGGGTCCCGCAAGGACCCCGCTTAGGCATTCAAGGGTTAAGGGAGCATGATAGTACATACACCAGCAATGAAAACCCCTCCAGAACGTTTTAAATCTGTCGATAGTCCAGAAATCATTTAACAGATATACAGTTAGTTAGATTTCATTTTAATTCCGGATATCTGCGCTTGTATCATACCTGAGCAGAACTTTTTCCTAATTTCTTGGCAATTTCTCCAACTTTTGGGTTTTTTCTTAAATCTGGGTTGTCGGTTCCACCCAGTGAAGAGTAGGCTTGTAGTAAAATTCCCTCTTTGCGGCAGAAATCTAGCAGGTCTTGAGGATGATAGTGAGGATGCCATTCAACCTTTAAAAAGCGAGATATTTTCAGATGAGATCGGCGGGACAAACAGTGAATAAACCATTAAAGGGGAGTCCTTATTTTTTTCACCACAACCCCCCTCCCTCATAGTCGAATATTGTGAAAAATATTTATTAAAAACTAAGACCAAATTGAAGAAAGTATTTTTTTACTTCGTTTCTGAATAAGAATATTAGTTTTTTGGTCAATTTAAGTTCAAGTTTTTTTGCTTACCTGGTTGACAGCTGGTTTTATTCCATGATCGTTTTGCAATAGTTGCTTCAAATGTCTGACAAGGTAATTAGATACTCCAATGTTCCTAGCAAGTCCTTCTTTAACTCCTTTAACCAGTTGTTTCCAACTTTCATCCCTCAATCTAAAAGAAAAACGTCCTTATATTTTTAGCGCCCTGTTTCCTTCGTCTGTTGATATAGAATTCGCTTCGTTTACCTCATTAAAAAAAATGGATTTTTACAAATGAACACATAGAGTGTGGCAAAAAGAAACCCACCACAATTTAATAAAATAGAGGGTAGATATCATATTCTACAAAGGTAAATAAAATAGTCCCAACCTTGCATTTTCTTCGTTAGTAGCAGCTTCTGCATCTCCACCAGGCCAATGAATAAGGAACAAATCTACATAACCCAAATCCAATGTTTTTACTGATTTTTGAAGGGCCGCGTATGCCTTGTCTCCTTGGTCCTCTGGAGCTAAAAGATTATCTTTCATCACCGACTTGAGATTCTTCCAACCCCCAGGCGTTTTACATTTGGTAATATAAAATATAATGTTGGGTGTCGTCCATTCTCAAGTTGATTTACATAATATTCTTAAAATTAACTATCAAAGGTGGGTCAATATCCGCCTAATTTTTCTTGAAAAACTCGTTTATTGTTAATAATATAGGTATATATAGCATAGACATTATGTCTTATTATATACAGGGTGCTATAAATTCGTCTGCGTAAGAAAGTTATTAACATCTTCTACCTTCTGAAAGCAGTGATACCAAATTTAATATTAATATCCTAACTTACCTAACTTTGTTGTTATCCAAATATCCTTGCGCGTCAAGTTATATTTTGGAAGCAATTCTTTTAGAGCTTGTCCTATTTCCCTTTCATTTCCATAAAGCTTCGCAGTATCTGAAAATGATTAAACACAAAAAAACCTGATATAGCGAACGCCTCTAAGGATGGATCTGACTAAATGACAGGAAAACACTGTTCTTCTGACTTGAATGGTATTTATTGAAGAAGTCATGTCGATTAATACATATTATTTGAAGAAATAGTCCATGCTTAAAGTGGAGTTGAAAGTATGGGAAAGAAAGAAAAAACTCAAAGTCTTCCTCCACAAAGTTTAATAGAATAAGAATATTCAGTAAGAGCCTCTACATGTTTCGAACGTAGAAACGTTCATCATCAGGAGACAGAAAATATAATCGGTGCTGATGGTTTTAGCAGAAGAGAAAATGGTGTAAAACCTGAGTATGTGAGAAGTCTCATCAATTTCTATATATTATGTTTAATTTACACATCAAATTTTTAATTCCATAAAAGCTCCATTAAGGTTCTACACCATTTCCTCTTCTGCTAAAACCATTAGCACCGATTATATTTTCTGTCTCCTGATGATGAAGTTTCTACGTTCGAAACATATGTAGAGACTCTTACTGAATATTCTTATTCTATTCAACTTTGTGGAGGAAGACTTTGAGTTTTTTCTTTCTTTCCCATTATGTTCCAATTGAGGTTCTACTTACCAACAAGACGGTAACCAGCAGCTAATGCTTTGTCTAACACATCTTTTACAAGATTTATTCCATTTATTTGACTGGTTCCAACTAAAAAATTATATGTTGTAATTACTTTACAAGTTTTACTTCGAAACTATGATCACATCTCGATTTGTCATCCTAAAAAACTCCTACCAAATTGCGTGCAAATCATACCATTATTAAGATAAATATTTAGAAAAAAGTTTAAAAAACTGTATTTTGGAAACTAAGGTAAATTGGATTAGATCCTCATAAAGTGTGTTCAATGACCGCTGACCGTTACGTCACGACTAGTGCTTACCTTTCTAACATTCGTGAACTAGGTGAGATAGTAATTTTGCGTCAATAATGAATGTCGTAGAATTTTACCAGTCGAAAAAGTTTTATTGTCATTTTTGACAGTGACATTTTTAGTCAACATTAATTCAATAATGTCAGGCTATTGTGAAAAAGAACAAGCATTAATTTTAAAATTATTTGATTATTTTTAAAGAGACAGTGATGCCGGAAAGACTCCTTCCTTTACACTTTATCACAATTTACGAGGTAAGTAGATATAATAAAGCAGGAATTCTGAAAACATAAATAATAAACATGAAAAATAATAGTGGAGAAATGGAAAAATTATGTAACACACACTAATAAAATTATAAATGATGTATGAAAACGGGAAAGATGTATCGATGCTTCAGATACTTTTTCACATGGACGAATCTGATGATGATCCTTGCGGAGATGATTTATTTTATTTATTAATAAACTGCATTTTGTGTGCTGTAATTTTTTTATTATATTTTCTTCTTTATGATTTTATAAATAAGATGAAAATATTTGAAACAAAATTTATAGGCTGATGCACTAGAGATGCCCTCGACAAAAATATATACCTATCATGCATCCGTTTTTATGTATATCAAGCCTAAGAAAAATCACAACCTTTACCACCGGTAAGTCAAACTGACTGATGAATTAATTTACGACGTACTGCAAAATATGGAGAATATGACGTAACGGTCAGCGATCATTGAACAGACTGTACTTTAGGAATTTGTGCTAGCATTTTGTCTACGTATTTTTCGGACACTCTGTATAATATAAAAACAAGTAGATACCGGCCACCTGTGTCAGTTGAATGACAACTGACTACTAGACATGTCATTGTATGACGTTGAGCTTTAGACAAATAATGTTTTATTAATCTTATATTCTTACATCCTACAAACGGCATCAAATCACCACTATGCAACTGAAAACGCATATTTCTAGATTCATCGGCAGATATTAATACAACTGTAGTTAAAAACAATAAAAATATACACTTGATCATTTTTGCGGTTTGAATAGTTTTCAAGTCCGCATTTACCTGACAAAACACTAAAACAAAGCATTTGCCGGTGGTAGCAAAAGAGTTTTATATTGGTTTGTTATTGTTTATTGGAGTGGGATGGAATAACCAAATCCAGGGGCGTACCTGGAAGACCCAATGAACGAATAAGTAAGTGCTGTGTTATGTTCACCCTAAGGCCGGATCCACAAACATCCGTGATACGCATCCGTTATGTACCACATGATTAATCTGAACCAATGAAATTTTAGAGCCCTAAAATTTCATTGGTTCGGATTAATCATGTGGTACACAACGGATGCGTATCACGGATGTATGTGGATTCAGCCTAAGTCTGGATCCACATACATCCGTGATACGCATCCGTTCTGTACCACATGATTAATATGAACCAATGAAATTTTAGGGCCCTAAAATTTCATTGGTTCATATTAATCATGTGGTACAGAACGGATGCGTATTACGGATGTATGTGGATCCAGCCTTAAGGTGGAATTATCAACGTCATTCAATCTATTGTCAACCTATAACTTATTTCGCGTTGATTTTTTGAGTTTATTATTTTAATAACTAACATTTAAAGAAAATCAATATCGTCGGTACATTATTTAGGTAGTATCTGATATATTACAAAAATATCAATTTATTTCATGGCTAATTTTGGGAGAATTGTATATTGAAACAGCAATAACATAATAATGTTAAAAAAAATCTTACCCGATATTTTTCGCTCTACAATCCTCCTAAAATAATTTATAAAATTCCTAAATATTTATTTAATATGTCAATTATTACTTACCCATAGAATATGCAGTCGATATTGATTTTATTTAAATTTTGTGTAAAAGCTAGAAAAATAAATAAATCTACGCAAAATAGGTTGGCAAGCATGTTGATACTCCCACCTTAAGGCGACAGCGAGTATGGGGGGGCACAATTCCTACTACTAAATCGATGGATAAATGGGAAATCAAGGACCTATATTCGGTGGAAAGGAATATTATATTTCACAGATTCTTAGGTGTACCGCTATATCCGCTATCCCCTTAGTCCGTTACTGATGCGCAGGATGCACACCAACCGCCAAGGCCACCAACTTCTTAGGTAAAAATGTGTACAGGTTTTAATTTAAATTAACATTAATAACAAGCGGTTATTAAACCTAGCTTTAATTATTCTTGTAGCATTAGAACAACAACGATCTGGATATAAAATATATGAATAAATTACATATGTACAGGGTCCGGGAAAAATCTTGCATGATAATCCCATAATCATATGATTTACATAGTGACTACGTATACATTGTAAAAAAAAACTTTTATAAAAAATTCTTATACCAAAATTTAAACACCTTAAACAATTTTTAAGTATAAAAGAATTAGAAATACTTTATTATTCTTTAGTACAAACCCATTTATGGGGAGGCATAAATAAGAATTTTCTTAATAATATTGAAAGTATCCAAAAATTCATTTTTAAAATTATTTACGAAAAAGACCACCAATATTCTTCTGATTTACTATTTAAAGATAGCAAAAAAAATGGATATATTTTCTTACATGTTAATATATATTTTTAAACATAAAAATAAAATAAATTATATTAATATCACACACATGAAACTCGTCATAAAAATACTATTACATATAAAAATAGAGTAAACAAAACAATAACACACAAACATTTTTGATATGCTACCACACTCAATTAAAATAATTAAATCATTAAATAGTTTTTTCTATTTCACGTTCATAATAAGCTCAGTACGAACCGCATTTGCGGATCGTAATGAAGCTATTTCGATACGCGTTTTTTCTTTATTTGATGTTGGTAACATTTAAATGTTTTATTTCATTGACTTGCGCGGCCTTTGTGATTTACGAGAAAACCCATTTTTCGCAGAGGAAAACTAGCTTGATAACTTACTTTTTTATTCTGTGTGGATAGCAGTCATGTATGTTGGTTGCATAAATCTATAAATCAATCTTTTGTAGATGCTTCAAGCTATCATTTTCTGCCAAATCCTATCCAAAATTCAATCTACTAACCTTCTAATGTCGATTTTAACTTCAACTTTATTTGAATTTTCCATCTTCCCTATACTAAATTGCAATGCCGTGACGTAAAATCACGTCTTTTGAAATTCGAAAAAAGTAGCAAAATCTCCCGAATTTCCGAACGCTCTGTATATGTACCGAATGTACAAGGATCACACAACGTATTCCGTCCAATTTCAAATCTCATATCGCTAAAATAACTTTAGAATCTCGTGGTGAAAATGGGTCAATAAATCAAAAAATGACAGTTTGCAAAATAATTTTTGTTGTCCAGAGGCTCCTATGATAAAAAATAGTATTACCAACATAAAAATTTACAAAATTTGAAGGATTTATTTTCTTTTTAAAATGTATTTTTCTTGATTATAAAAGGTGAAATAGAAAAAAATGTATAAAGCACATGTTTCATAAGGCGTTTTAGCGCCAGTGTCAATAAAAAAACTCGCCACTTCATGGCTCGTTTTTTAAAATAGACGCGGGCGCTAAAACCGCTTCTTATGAAACTCGTACTTTAATATACTATTAATTATAGAAATAAAATTAAAAATTTGATATTATCTAATCCAAGAGATATATTCAAGAACGTCATTAATAAATAATAAATGTATCAAGTTATAATGAATAAAATAAATAAATATATATATTATATACATAACGTGTGATATAAAATATACCAATAAAATATTATCATATTCGTTTTATATTATAATCTAGTTGTGCCTGAATTATGAAATATATTCTTGACAAAAATATTATATTATTTAACTCAAAACAAGTATTTTACTTCTGAGTTCGGAATTGATAGTTTATACAAAAAAAAATTATATATTAGCATTAAAGGTCAAAAATAAATTTGAATAAACTTTTATTATTATTATTATTATTATTATTATTATTATTATTATTATTATTATTATTATTATTATTATTAAAAAGTAACCGTATATGAAATTAAGTATATATTAATTATTTTCAAGTCTGTTATCTTCTGTTGCAGTATGGCCACTTAGTTATGGAACATCCTGTATGTTGGGTATAATTATAGACCTTCTAGAGGAGTATATGTAAGAAGTAGTATAGGATTCGGAGTAGAGAGTAGTAGAGTTAATGAGTAAAAAGAAAGGACCATCAAACAGTCAATTAGTTTTATTTTTAAACATAACACATTTATTTTACAAGTTTTTTAACATAATATCGATATTAAGTCAGATAATTTTTTTGACAAGACTGAATTGAAAATTTTTGTAAAAATGCCAAGAACTTTTACAGATTAATCTGTGGATGTGTTAGCATTGACATCAAAGATATCCTAAAAATGTTAAATGATCATTGATTGTATTGTTTATGTTTAATTTTACAGGTTTTTACACAATTCTATCGGGATCCCAAACGAATTTGTTCGTTGTAAAGTTACTCAGCGTTGCCATGTTGTTTTCTGGAATAGTAAAGGCCAGTGCAATGTTTTCATCAATATGTTTTTTGGACCTGGCCTTAGGAATGATGGCGATGTTTTGTTGGAGAGCCCATTTTAACAGAACCTAAAAATAAGAGAAGGTAAGGTTGGCATTTATCCTCGTACACAGCTAGCTCACATTGCCAAATCTGGAAATGGGCTAAGTTATTATACCAAATTGATTTTGGCAATGAGTTTAAGACCCGGTAGGTAATCTATTTTTAAAATATTTGAAAGTTTGGCGTTCACACAAAGTCATAAATATGTTGCAAAAATTCTTTCCGTATCATACCTGAGCTGGAGTTTTCCCCAATTGTTTAGCGATTTCTTCGACTCTGGGATCTTTAATTAGATTTGGGTTGTCGGTTCCGCCCAACGAAGAGTAAGCTTGTATCAATATTCCCTCTTTGCGACAGTAATCTAGTAGGTCTTGAGGATGGTATCCTGGATGCCACTCAAACTTGAAAAAAATTTAGTTATTTTTTGCATCGTCAGGTTCTAAATAACACCATTTACCCACATAAAATAATAAAATTGAAAACTCCATTTCTGGTTTACGATTTGTTTAATACAGGGTGTCCGGAAATGATGAGCAAAAAATTTAGGGGATAATTCTAGACCGAAAATAAATGCTATCTCTACCTATAATATTTTTTCGTTTTTCGCTACATAGGAGCCTATACTTTAATTTGAACGGTCTCAACTTTTTTGTCCTACACTGTATGCGCATTTTGACTGAATACTTTTATTCTCCTAACCAGACATAAAAAAGGTATACAACTTTTGTTTCGATAAATCGAACCGTTTTCGAAAAAAAAAGCTAAAATAACATTATAGGGAAAAGAAAAGCATAAATTCTTTCTCCACAATTTTAATTCAATAGCTAGGCGAACCTAGGGTAGAATCGACATGTTTCGAGTGTAGAAACACTCATCGTCAGGAAATTGAAACAAATATAATGAACAGCTGATGTTGTTAGCAAAAGAAAAAATAAAATTAAAAGGTGGAACTAATCCATAATGGAGCTTTCAATGGCACGCATGGGGGGTGAAAAATTTTTTTGTAGTCAAACAACAGAAAATATATCAGCACGCTGAAATGTCCAGGACCAGTGAAAAGCCACTGTGGGTGGGAAAAGAAAAGAAAAATTAGGAAGTATTAAATAAAGGACTTTGTAGAAATTATTTTAAGTGTATGTGATAAAAACATTTTAGTTAGATTCAACTATGTCGAAGAAGTGTGAAAGACGTCAAGTATGAGGGAGAGAGAAAGAAAAAGTATGTATTTTGCCATTGAAAGCTCCATTATGGATTAGTTCCACCTTTTAATTTAATTTTTATTTTCTCTTTTGCTAACATCAGCTGTTCATTATATTTGTTTCAATTTCCTGATGATGAGTGTTTCTACACTCGAAACATGTCGATTCTACCCTAGGTTCGCTTGTGGAGAAAGACTTTATGCTTTTCTTTTCCCTATATCATTCAACTCCACTTTGAGTATGGACTACTTCTTCAAAATTAAAATAACATTGCTTATGCATGTGATGAATACGAAATCATTTTAATTTATTTTCAATCTTATACATAGCATAGCAAAGGAAGAAATATTCCATGGAGTTTGTAGGAATTTTTTAAGAATTAATTTATTTATTGAAGAGGACCTTTGACTGTAACTCGGTTAAGGTTGAATTCTCAACGTCATTCAATCTATTGCCAACTTATAACCTATTTCGCGTTGATTTTTTGAGTTTATTATTTTAATAACTAACATTTAAAGAAAATCAATATCGTGGGTAAATTATTTAGGTAGTATCTGATATATTACAAAAATATCAATGTATTTCATTGCTAATTTTGGGAGAATTGTATAGTGAAAGAACAATAAGTGACAATGACATAATAATGTTAAAAAAAATCTTACCCGATATTTTTTGCTGTACAATTCTCCTAAAATAAGTTATGAAATTCCTTGATATTTATTAAATATGTCAATTATTACCTAAAGAATATCAAGTCGATACTGATTTTCCTTAAATCTTGTATAAGAGCTAGAAAACATAAATAAATCTACGCGAAATAGGTTATAGGTTGGCAAGCATGTTGATACTCCCACCTTAATAATCAATTTTCGAAAAAATGTTATAGGAAGAGATAGCATTTACTTTCGGTCTAGAATTATCCCCTAAATTTTTTGCTCATCATATTCTGAAGTATAAATGAACTAAGTAAATATTCTTTACAAACCTGGTTAACGGCCGGCTTAATTCCGTGATCATTTTCCAACAATGGCGTTAAATGCTTGACAAGATAATTTGATACCCCAATGTTTTTGGCTAGACCGTCTTTTACACCTTTTACCATTTGTTTCCAACTTTCATCTCTCACTCTAAAACAACCAAAATATTTTTACAATATTAACACAATATAGGTGTAAGGGAAATGACTATCTTAAATGGGGGTCCTCCCCCGCAAACTCTATAACGAGTGGAAAATGATAATTCTTATTTTCATTACTATTAGGTTCAGGTTTATGAATTTTTGAATTCGTTAATCGTGTAATTATTTAATTAGGGTTAAACCCACGTCCCACATTATGTATTAAGCACCTCTATTAAAACAACAAACAATTCGAAATTATTCTATAATCCTAGGTAGACTGATAGACATAACATATAGGTAGTTATTACGTCACTATACGTAATATTCCAGCGAATGTGATGCAAAATCAAAATTTTAAAACACCACTTATAATTACCATGTATGGTAGTAACGGGGGTAGCAGTGATCGAGCTTCATAGAATCCAAAAGACAGAAAACAGTAAAACACTTGAACACTCAACAAGTGTGCACAAACATTATGTCACTAAGTACTATACAGGGTATTATACAAAACGACCTGCAGATCGTTGAGAGTTTTTTTTTTTGCAAAATCGTTTTTAATTTCGTTGATATTTCATGTTTTAACAAACTCGTGTTCGGGATAAATCCGAAAGGCGTTGTTGTCCCATGGTGTTACGTAAATGGGTTTTTACTATTTTAAGGGCCGGTATTTTCATCCTCGGTTAAAGCTTCGTTATTTTAATTCCTCGGTTAAACTTGACATTTGATGTTTATAACATGCTTTATGTGCAGTGGCGGCTCGTGACTAGCGAGTCAGGGGGGGGGGGGGCTGGCTTTAAATTAAAAAAAAGTTAAATGTCTATTATTTTCAAAAGTACGTGTCTGTTTTTTCTAACTTTCTCGTTGTGAATTTTAATTTCATCAGCATAAGCACTACTTAAACAAGTTAAAATATTAGTCCTAACATCTCAAAACTTACCACATTATGACGATGTTTTGCACTATTTTCATGTTTTTTTATTTTCTCTGAAAGATGCAGTTTTAAATCCCGCACCCCATTTATAGTATCCCCGTCAAAAAGAAGACACACGAAACAAAAAAAAGAATTTTTGTCCTCACAACCGCATACCTATTCAGAATTTTTTATTATATATTTCTTTGTCAAACTTACGCGTAAACTGTGCCTTACTTTTAGATTTTGATTGCACTTGTACTATGTTCAATTTCTAGTGGCCGCCCTGCATTTTTTAAATCAAGTTGTTCACTTAAGCTCAGAGAACTAACCACAAGCTTCTGTAAATCACTGACCTTCATATTACACGACATTTTCCAGCTTTATAACGTAACTAATAAATCAAATCAAAACAAATAAACAAAACATTAGCGCCTAGCGGCATCGACAGGTCGCCTCGTCAGAGCATATAATATATCGATTATTCTACCGTGGCATCGCGAACAGCTGTTGTTGGGCGCGGAAAATTGGAACTCGTCCGTGGCCGCTCTTTGTGCGATGTGTAGGTGACGTCACGCCTTTGTCGTCATGGCAACTCATCGAGAAGCCGCGTTGAATCGGGACGGATAATCGGTCGCCCCCGCCCGCCCGCGCTTAGTATAATAGAGCGCGGAACTCGCTTGTCTATGAGTATAACCTGCCCGTTGGAATGGGGCTATGTTTGGTTTATGCCCGCGCTTAGTATAACCTACCCGCTGGAATAGGGCTATGTTTGGTCTGAATTATTTTAATGGATTGCTTACATAGATTGCTTTATTGGTTTTTTAAGTAAAGTATTTTTGGATTCTGTTTGAAATAATTGCAGGGAGGGCGGCGCCCCAGAGCCCTTTATTAACGAGCATCTGACACATTTGAACATATGAAAAATTTGAGAAACTGATTTTTATTAATAAATGATCCGCAAGATCGTAATACACTGGTTTTTTTTTTAATACTATCTCCAAGTCCCTTCTGAGGCTTAAAATTTGACTAGGAAAGTCAATGGACAAGTCTTTATGGTATATCGTTTCTAAATTCCGTGCTTTCACGTATAGTTCTTCTTCACTTAACGAAGTTAAATTCTCAGGATATAGAAAAATAAAATTAATTATGAAATGAATTACCGATGAAAAGCAAAGCTGGCAGGAAATTTTAAAGGGGCCGTCAATGTGGGCCCCTCGCGGTGCGGGGGAAAGCTTTAAATTAATACCAACTTAGCTAAGCAAAGGTTTTTACAGCAATGCGACATTTAAAAATAGGAACAGGAAAGCAAGCGTTTAAATATATAATAATTAAATAATTTCCACACCCCGTATATCAATTAAACAAAAACCCGTACGAGAAAAATGATAAAAATGAAGCCACGTTAATAATTTACTGCTAAATATGGGTAAAAGTGTTTCTCAACTCTTGAATAGCATAAACTTTTAGGATACATACTTTGGATTATTTTCATTTGTAACGTTGATGCCTTTGAAAGCACCTGGCCAATGATTAAGATATAGGTTCACATATCCAACGCCTAGTTTTCTAACTGACTCTTGTAGAGATTCGTAGGCATTTTCACCTTGGTCTTCCGGAGCTAAAAAAAATTTAAAGACAACGTTGTATTTTAAAATCCCCCGGTTATTCCCCGTTTTCTTCTAATTCTACTTACGTAGCTTGGTCGTTATCCAGATGTCTTCACGCGTTAAATTATGTTTCGGAAGTAATTCTTTTAAAGCCTTTCCTATGTCCTCTTCATTTCCATACGCTTTGGCTGTATCTAAAAGATGTTTCTTGTTTTAATAGTATTTATGACAAATTAAAATGTTTACTTACCTATAAGCCGATAGCCAGCAGATAATGCTAGGTCTAAAGCATCGCGCATAACATCCGCACCCTGAATTTTCCAAGTTCCAACTGTAAAAATATGAAAAATAATATTAAAACCAACATTACTGTATTTAATTGATGCGACGTCATTAAATGTTTGGAAGTCCTAACTAACGTTGTGTAAACATTATAAAGTCGCCACAGTGGATCTTTGCCCGTGCGTCATCAACGATCAGGACTCAACGTGGTTAATAGCTCTGCATCCTTGTTTATTACAGTAACAAGTTTGAATAAAAGCATAAAAGAACGTCTCCAAGATTCCGCAATAATATAATGTGCTAGACAAGAACAAAACTATAAACGTCAATTAATTACTTTTTTATTTGTATAGTTGACAACCGTTGTATTTTAGAACGTCATTGTCAACCTTATTTTGATCTGCCAATCTAATTCGTATTTTGTAAATCTGTGTGCCTTAAAACTGTTCCTTTTTCTAAAAATAGTTCTTTTTAGAGCTAATTATACCCACCATCTGTTTTGGCGGTAAGTATTTATGGATGTTTATAATACCTAATTTATTTATTTTAAATATTCTAACCGTAAAAGTTCTTTGAAAAGTTTACGGCAGTGGCTAAATTCACTTAAATGAAAGGATGTGAAAAATTTGACTTTTGGGATTTTTATAGTCAATAAAACACCAAATTTTTCTAGATTTTAAGCTTTAAAAATAGTATTAAATGTATTAACATTTGTTTGTCAATTTCTTTTAGATAATAGCGAATGCCGGGCAAAACTTAAAATAAATAATAATTTTTCGGTATATTATGTAGGTATATGTACGTCAAACGGTAGGCAGGCACGTCCATTTTATGAACTTAACTTAGTTTTGACTTTTTTCGTCTCGTAATTTTGATTTGATTCATACGATTTTGATGACGTAAAAGTGATGACGCACGGGAAAATAACCACTGTGGCGACTTTAACAAATAAGCAATATTACAAGACAGTACCAGCAGGTATATGTAGACATCTAATAAAATGAACAGTATATGCATATTTTTAGATTTAGCTAAAGCCTTTGATACTGTCAGTCATAAAATTCTTATTAACAAATTAGAAAAACTTGGATTTCGTGGTCAAATATTAACTTAATTTAAAAACTATTTATATAACCGAGTACACCATGTTAAAATTGGTGAAAATATTAGTTCACCAAAAATATTTAATTATGAATGGAGTGCCACAAGGTATAGTCCTAGGACCAATATTTTTTAATATTTATCTAAATGATATTTTTAATTTAAAGTATCAAGGAAAACTACACACGGTAATTTTTTATGAAGGTCTAAATTGGAATATTTAAAAAAAAATATTGAAAAAGATTTTATAAAAATAAGTAACTGGTTTAATAAAAACTTATTAACTATAAATTATAACAAAACAAGATACATTCCATTTACTTCATACAAAAATAAACTTCCAAATATTGGTCCAATAATATGCCATAATATTAATATAAAGGAAGGTGAAACTATTAAATATCTAGGAATAATTTTTGATAAACATTTAAAATGGGATTTACATAGTGACTATATTGTAAAAAAACTGAGAATTCTTATACCAAAATTTAAACACTTTAAACAATTTTTAAATATAAAAGAATTAGAAATATTTTATTATTCTTTAGTACAAACCCATTTAAATTATGGAATACTAGGATGGGGAGGCATAAATAAGAATTATTTTAATAATATTGAAACCGAGATTGAAACTATACATATTCAAAAATACATTTTGAAAATTATTTACGAAAAAGACCACCAATATTCTTCTGATTTACTATTTAAAGATAGCAAAAAAAATGGATATTAAACAAATATTTTCTTACATGTTAATATATATTTTTAAACATAAAAATAAAATAAATTATATTAATCACACACATGAAACTCATCATAAAAATACTATTACATATATAAAAATAGAGTAAACAAAACAATAGCACACAAACTTTTTTTAAACATCAATCCATATATTTTTGATATGCTACCACAGTCAATTAAAATAATTAAATCATCAAAATAATTATAGAAATAAAATTAAAAATTGGATATTATATCCAATCCTAGAGATATATTCAAGAACGTCATTAATAAATATACCAAGCTATAATGAATAAAATAAATAAATATATATATATATATATTATATACATGACGTATTGTATCTTTGTATACTGTAGTGATATAAAATATTGTCATATTCGTTTTATATTATAATCTAGTTGTGCCTGAATTATGAAATATATTCTTGACAATAAATATTATATATTATTTAACTCAAAACAAGTATTTTACTTCTGAGTTCGGAATTGATAGTTTATACAAAAAAATTATATATTAGCATTAAATGTAAAAAAAAATATTTGAATAAACTTTTATTATTATCTCATATGGTAGAACGTCCTCTACAAACAGCGAGTTGTATAAGTTTGGCGCGAAAGTACATGCAAGAAATACGTGATCAATCTTTGCTTGGTGGTGGTTGATGACTTAAATAACTTTTTTTTAAAACCGACCAGAAAATATACACTTTCTGGACAATTTTTCGTCTAGAAAATAACCTTTTTCGGATCGCAAGACCGGAAAAGTGACGTTAGAGACCGGAATAGTAATTTTTTTAAAACCGACCAGAAAATTTACACTTTCTGGACAATTTTTCGTCTAGAAAATAACGTTTTTCCGATCGCAAGACCGGAAAAGTGACATTAGAGACAGGAGAAATCTTTTCCTGACTCTAATAATGTCACTTTTCCGGTCTCTAATGTCACTGTCACCCTGTTTTTTGTTTTTCCAATCGCTCTTTGATAATACAAGATACCTTGATTTCGTTATTTTGACAACAACATTTCGATGTATTGTCGAGTGACAGTTCGTTGATTTTTAATTTTGTTCTTCATGTCAAACTTGTTTCGCGTAGATTATAAAATATATCGAAGTGTCGGTCTTAAAAAAATATTGTACGTCACGCAACCGAAAATTAGTGTTTTTCAGGTCGAGACAAGCATTTCCAGGGCGAGCCGTAGGCGAGTCCTGGAAGCTTGGAGAGACCTGCACAACACTAATTTTCGGTTGCGTGACGTACAATATTTTTTTTAAGACCGACACTTCGATATACTTACATTAAATTATTTTTAAATGCGTCGTATGACTTCTCGTAACGGGCTTTTGATTTTACTGGCAATATATCGTAAGTTGCTTTCCTTGCTGCTTCCAAAATTTCTTCTGAAATCTCATTTTCCGTGTCGGATAATTCAAAATCTGAATTCATATTGTTAAATTTGCGAACTCGCGAAACAAGTTTGACATAAACAACAAATTAAAAATCAACGAACTGTCACTCGACAATACATCGAAATGTTGTTGTCATAGTAACGAAATCAAGGTAGCTTGTATTATCAAAGAGCGATTGGAAAAAAAAAATAGGGACCGGAAAAATACTTTCCGGTCTCTAACGGCACTTTTCCGGTCTTGCGATCGGAAAAGGTTATTTTCTAGACGAAAAATTGTCCAGGAAGTGTAGGTATATTTTCTGGTCGGTTTTAAAAAAATATTTTTCCGGTTCCTGTTTTTTGTTTTTCCAATCGCTCTTTGATAATACAAGCTACTTTGATTTCGTTACTATGACAACAACATTTCGATGTATTATCGAGTGACAGTTCGTTGATTTTTAATTTGTTATTTATGTCAAACTTGTTTCGCGAGTTCGCAAATTTAACAATATGAATTCAGATTTTGAATTATCCGACACGGAAAATGAGATTTCAGAAGAAATTTTGGAAGCAGCAAGGAAAGCGACTTACGATATATTGCCAGTAAAATCTAAAGCCCGTTACGAGAAGTCATACGACGCATTTAAAAATAATATAAAATAATTTAATGTAAGTATATCGAAGTGTCGGTCTTAAAAAAAATATTGTACGTCACGCAACCGAAAATTTGTGTTTTCCAGGTGTCTCCAAGCACCCAGGACTCGCCTACGGCTCGCCCTGGAAATGCTTGTCTCGACCTGGACAATACTACTTTCCGGTCTTGTAACGTAAATTACTATTCTTTTACGTTATACTTACATCCTACTAATGGCATCAAATCACCACTATGCAATTTAAAATTCGCATCTTTAGGCAACACTTCCGCTGCCTTAATTGTCACCACCACTGACGTCACAAACAAGAAATAGATGACCCCGGTCATTGTTTTGATTGTGGGCTTTCTAATTTTTCTAAAACCCCCGATCAACGTGACCGTTGAAATGTTGAAATGAAAGTAAAGCAGTTTTCAATGGTAACATTTGATTTTATATTTAGTTATTGTGAGTAGGATAAGATGATTATACAGGGTGGTCCAACGAAAACTTAACACCTCGATTTTCCTGCTTTAAAATGAAAATGTGGAAAATCGCTCGGACCCGTCGATTTTTATTTCGAGGAGGACATTTTGCGTATATTGTCAATCTTGTTAATTTAAGCCCCTATGAGGGAGGGGGGGGGTAAGATCTAAATCTTAAATGGATACCCCTATTTTATATAATTTTTTTATTCTGAACATTTTTTAATAAAAGCATTATTAGTCTATACTTAACAGTTTCCGAGATATTGACTCTTGAAAAATGACATTTTTGAACTTTGACAGCGTCTAGCTTTCTAACTGTGCGTTTTAGAGCAAAACGGCTTACATGTCCCTATCTTCGATTTTTATTATCTTTCCAATAGTGTCAACTTCCGGTTAAACCGGATGTAAGAAATATAGTACTTCTGGTTTAAACGGAAGTTGACACTATTGGAAAGATAATAAAAATCGAAGATAGGGACATGTAAGCCGTTTTGCTCTAAGACGTACAGTTAGAAAGCTAGACGGTGTCAAAGTTCAAATATGTCATTTTTCAAGAGTCAATATCTCGGAAACTGTTAAGTATAGACTAATAATGCTTTTATTAAAAAATGTTCAGAATTTTATGCAGAATCCAAAAAAATTATATAACATAGGGATATCCATTTAAGATTTAGATCTTATACCCCTCCTCCCTCCTAGGGGCTTGAAGTAACAAGATTGACAATATACGCAAAAATATAAAATAAGAAATAAAAATCGACTGGTCCGAGCGATTTTCCACATTTTCATTTTAACACATTCGCTGCCAAGCCAAATTTGTAAAAATGGCCTCCCAGGCCAAGGTTGAATCCTATAAGATACGGCAATTCTAAGACTATTGGGTATAGCAGTTTTTTTTATGTGTTTTTTGCGTGTTTTTTTAAAATAAAACCTAAACAGACACCGGTGTCTGACGTGGCGTGGTGAAACCATTTTCCCATAACGCGCCACAGAAGACACTCTGAGAAGACATTTTTCTTACATGGTTACGCCACAGCGGACACGACGTAGATAGCGGACACATCAAATCCGCCCATCGTATACAGCTATAGCCCTACTGTAAGGAGAGTAAGGAGACTTCAGTTGGAAGTAAGATAACGTTGTGTCTACTGTTAGTTCTTCGTTGCAAATTTAGGCCGATTTACGTGATTTATTTTATTACATTCTATTTTTGTGCAAAAATGAATAACAGAACCGGAAGAATTATGTATTTTGTGACCAATGAAGAACCAGGGAGGGATTTCTTTATATCTGTTTATATAATACAACACCTGATATAATGTGTTAACATTTTGATTACCTTTCTTAAAAGAAAATAAAGAAATACAAAACGCGCTTTAAATTTTTATTGAAATGTTGGGTGTCTGCCCTGGCGTGTATGGAAATTAATTAAAAAAATTAAGTCTGCTCGCCATAGCGGACACAATAGCAGACACGTGTTATAAAATCCATTTACAGTGTCCAATCAAAAAACCAAGATAAGTGGACTATGCCGCAGCGCCAATACAGACACCTCATATGAAAACTTTTATAGACAAGTGTGTCCGCTGGGCAGTGTCGTTGAATAACTGTAGCGGACACGGGTGTCTGACGTGGCGTGGTAAATTCATAGCTGATCAGACACCGGTGTCCGCCATGGCAGCGAATGTGTTAAAGCAGGAAAATCGAGGTGTTAACTTTTCGTTGGACCACCCTGTATACTGATTAGCAAGGTTATCACTTTCTTAAGTAATACAACGATGCGGGATTGAAAAAATTGCATAATTACCCCATAATGGAAAATGCTGATGTTATTAATAATATATTATAGTAATAATAATGTAATAAATTTATATTGAGTGTCCCAACACAGAGAGATAATTAAGAACGCCTAAAGGTGACGATACTAAACGGTAAATTTATTCTGTCCTTTATGATTTTGCAATCATGTTTTCATTAGATTTATTTATATTTTTTATTATTTATTTGTATTACAAACATACAACTTTACTAATTTTCAATATCATTATTAAAATTATTAAAACAAAGTAGTGACCGACCGAAGGTTCGGTTTCGGCTAGTTTCGCCCACAGTTTCGGTTCCGGCCATGCCGAAACTCAGTGTTCGTGAACTGTCGCGCACCGTTCGGCTAACTTTGGGTGGGTTCGTAGGCAGTGTTGTCTCTACCGTGCGAGCAAAAATTATTTGCATCAAAGAGGGCTTGGATTAAAAAACGTGTGGCTTGGTTTAGATCACAATGATATGGGGACGATATATCTAACCAAATCTAGGTTAAAATTTTGTCAAATTCATATTATGACATGATATGCCAAACTAATGAGTAATAAAATAAGTAGACAAATATCAACGTATTTTTGTTGTTTACAAAATTGACAAAGTAAGAATATACAGAAAGAAAAAGAAAAATAATTACATAAATTTTTTTTTTTTTTTTTTTTTTTTTTTTTTTTTTTTTTATGATCGAGCACAAGCACTTGAATTGGCTGAAATTGGCCATTCCAACAAATTTTGGGTAAACCATTGAGAGTAATTCCTGCGTCTTTCAAAATCTGCGGCTTGTATTTCTTGGAATACTTGCACTTATAAGGAAATAAATTTAGCTGCTTCTTAAGAATAGTCCTGCGTGTTCCATAAGATCTTCCCACTTCTTGTGACAGGCATCTTATACAATTTGTTGGCGTATTTTGCATTATTTCACGAACGTTTGCAACAAGTTCTTCTGTTCTTACATATGGTCTTCCTGCTCCTTTTTTGCGTTGTTTAGAACCTGTTTTCCTAAACACAGCCACGGTTCTTTTCAGGCAATGATAAAAATCCCCAGCAATAAAAGCAACGTTAGGAAAATGTTCGTGAAAATCGTCCATGCACAAACCCGGATTGTATTGCCACTCACCATTTAATCGCACGGTATAAATAGATTTTTTCTGTCGCGACTTTTTTTTTTAGAAATTCGATCTCGTCCTATATAAAATAAATTAAATTCCAGTACCTATACAATAAAATTTTTCAGGTTTCGGCCGAAACTGAGACAAGGCCGAAGATTCGGTTTCGGCTGAAAATCTTGTTTCGGTCGGACACTAAAATAAAGGAATAAATTGCAGAAGAATTCGAAAATCGATTTACCGACGAAGGAGAAATTTCAGTTTTTACTCGGCCACTTTTTCTGTTGAGAACGTAATCTGAGCAAATCTTCAACGGGAATTGTGTGATTTGCAGTCGAATCCTTTTTACCAGAGAAGAACCGAAATAGGATTGGAGTTAGGTTACTCCCAGGAGTCCCAGGAGAAGATTCTCCGTTTCCGTTTCTGATAAAAGTCACTTACTCAATTGTTTCGTTTATCAACAACAAAAAATAAACTTCCCACTTTTTTATATTTGTTTTTGGAATAAATAAAAATAATTATACAAACAAACAATTTATTTTGTACCTATTACTGTTAAAGTTACATACAAAGTATTTTATTTACATCGGCTCTTGGGCCTCTTGAAGGGACATCTATGATCTAAACGACTGCAAATAAAAAAAAAAACGTTCATAAAATAGCTATTTACCCAATAAGTGCGGAAAATGAATTTGTCCGCACGTGTCAGGTACAATAGTTTTTCTACAGACGTGTGGAAATAAGTAACACATATTTCAAAGAAATTTAATATTTTTAATTAACTATAACAATCACATACAATATGTAACAGTAACTAATTCTGAGAAAAAAAGTAATAACTACAAGTTATAATTGATATATTATTGATTTTGACATAATCGTGCCGAAAATTTTTTCCGCACTAGTGTGGAAAAACCATTTTTCCGCACGGATATCAGTGCGGAAAATTGATTTTTCCACACGTCTGTAGGAAAAAGTCTTAGTTTAACTTCTTATTACTATAACGCCGAATACATGGTATTGGCGAAAAAAGTATTACAATGACATTGATTACGAACAAATTGTTGAAGCTAATTAAAGAAGAAACAAAACCTCTTAAAGATTTTGGTAGCGCAAAAATATATTTTCTTTATTAATTTACAGAATTTTTTCAGGATTCCATGAATATTTATTTCTTTCATAGTTGTTTAGGGTTTTCATATCCTCGTCTGGAATGGTAAAGTCCAATTCGATATTTTCGTCAATGTGTTGTTTGGATCTAGCTTTTGGAATGATTGCGATGTTTTGTTGAAGTGCCCATTTTAGTAGAACCTGAAAGTGAAGGGGTAAATTTTGAATTTATTTTTGTCAACTTAAGAGCATTTTTAACAAGTTGAAATATTTATGGATTGATAGAAAAAAGAAAATACCACCTATTTCTGACATCTTACCTGAGCTGGCGTTTTCCCCAACTTTTTGGCAATCTCTTCAATTTTCAGATCTTTGATTAGATCTGGATTATTGGTTCCGCCCAGAGAAGAGTAGGCTTGAAGTAAGATTCCATTGTTGCGGCAGTAATCTAGTAAGTCTTCTGGATGATAATGTGGATGCCATTCGACCTAAACAATGGAATAGAATGTTGCCTAAGATTTACCTAGTAAATCTTAACAAAGAACAAGTACAAAAGTGTGTGCCAGTGCATACATAAATAGTGATTTAAAAGCAATTCCTACCTGATTGACTGCTGGTTTTATCCCATGATCATTATCCAACAGTTGTTTTAGATGTCTGACAAGATAATTTGATACGCCAATGTTTCTGGCTAGTCCATCCTTAACTCCTTTGGCCATTTTTTTCCAGCTTTCATCTCTTAATCTAGTAAACAAATTAATTAATTTATGTGTGAGTCCAGAGCTGTCGCAATTACTCTTAAAAAGTAATTCAATTACAATTACCCTCCGAAAAAGGCATCAATTACAATTACCAATTACTAACAGTATAATAAAAATATTTAAATTACCAATTACCCACTAAAAGTAATTGATTCCTTGATCAATTACCGCATTCGAATTACTGAGTTTAATTCAATTACTTTTATACTAATTCAATTACTTTATAGTAATGGAACTACCCTAAAAGTAATTGAATTACTCTGAATCTATAAATTATAGGCACTTTTTTGGCAAATAAATTAGTGTGAGTAATTGAATTATATTTTGGTAAGTAATTGAATCACATTTTGGTAAGTAATTGAATTACATTTTGGTAATTCAATTACATTTTGATAATTGAATTATATTCTGGTAATTGAATTACAGTTTGGTAATTGAATTACATTTTTAAAATTGAATTAGTATATGAGTAATATGAGCAATGGAATTACTTTTTTTACATTTTACAAAAAAAGAGTTGTATAGGTAAGGTATTATTTTTTTTAATCGTAGTAGGTCCTAATATCACACTTTATTATAGAAATAAATTTAAAAAATTTCGAAATTTATAGTTAAACTTGATCTCCTAATTTTGATAAGTACCTACTTACCTTTAACAAATTGACCAATAATAACAACTGTCTTTTTTATTTAATATGATTTATATGTTGAAATAAAACAAACGTAATATTAAGGAAAATAAAAAAAAAATTTCTTTCCAGAGTAAAGGAATTATGAAAATTTTTAAAGGAATTGAATTATTTTGGAGTAATTCAATTACTTTTAATCTAATTGCATTATTCGGGAGTAATTAAATTACTTTTTATGTAATTGAATTATTTTGGAGTAATTAAATTACTTTTTAAAATAATTGAATTACTTTTAAGTAATTCAATTACCTCAGATTTCTTAAAATCAATTAACAATTACAATTACTTTATCACAGTAATTGGAAAATCAATAACAATTACTATTTTCAAAAAGTAATTCAATTACTAAAAAGTAATTGAACACGATTTTTCAATTATTTTAATTCAATTACCGACAGCTCTGTGTGTGACCATAAATCTATTGAGAATCTTTATTTCTTTGTCTGGAGTAATATATATTTCATGACTAAAAATAAGTTTCATAGATATACGTACATTGCATGAGTTTCATTGGAAACGTTCCCGGATGCACCTGGCCAATGAATGAGATACAGATCCACATATTCAACGTCGAGTTTTTTAACTGATTCTTGAAGAGCTTCGTATGCTTTTTCACCCTGATCACTGGGAACTAAAAAAAAATAGTAATGTCAAAAAACGAGCAAAACCAAGTGAAAAATTTGCTGAATGTATTACTAAGTCGTTATAGGATATTTTGGATCAACTGAAAGTGCTCTAAAACTCAAAAAAAAATTCTTTAAAACTTAAAGATACTTACGGAGCTTCGTCGTTATCCAGATATCTTTCCTGGTTAAATTATGTTTTGGCAACAATTCTTTTAGAGCCTTTCCGATGTCCTCTTCGTTCTGATATGCCTTAGCTGAGTCTGTAAGTCAATAGTACGTCAATAATAAATTTTTATCATCTCTTTATATATACAATAATTTCAACCACATGGAATCCATTATTACCGTTTTTAGATCACCGTGTTATAAAACAAGAAATAAACATATTTTATTGGTAAAAAATCAGCTGCTTTCTTACAAGCACCGATTGTGTATAAGTCTCTAAAAAATATGTCTTGCGAAATAGTCATAAATGTACTTACCAATAAGACGATATCCAGCAGCCAACGCGTGATCTAACACATCTCTTATTAGCTCTGTACCCTTTATCTGGTAAGTTCCAACTAAATAACAAGAATAGTGTATAAATATACCTTCTAAAAGGTGTATAATAATAAAAGTTTATTCAAATATATTTTTTTTTACATTTAATGCTAATACATAATTTTTTTGTATTAACTCAATTCCGAACACAGAAGTAAAATACTTGTTTCGAGTTAAATAATATAATATTTATTGTCAAGAATATATTTCATAATTCAGGCACAACTAGATTCTAATATAAAACGAATATGACAATATTTTAGTGGTCTATTTTATATCACTACCACTACAGTATACAAAGATACAATACGTCATGTATTTCGATTGAAAATTACGGTGCTTTTTCGATATTAAGTCAAAATAAGGTGAAAAAATAAATATTTTAAATTAAAAAAATGACAGTGTGTTTGGGACATAAAATGATAAATTTTCACCAAATTTCGTGAAAAAAATTTTTTTTTGTAAAAGATAAAAATAAAAAACCAAAAACTTGGTTATTTGAATTTTTCACATAAATTTTGAGGTTATGTGAAAAAAGTGTAAATACAAAAATCTTTTTATTATATACCTACAACTTTGCCATTTAACATTTTTCCATAGGACTTGTAGTTTTGCCGAAAGTCGAGATAAATAGTTTTCTACCCTTAAAAACTCACCCCCTTCCACTTCCCGACCTCGTATCGCCCGTAAATTATTTTTCCATTCATTTTTGTTATATTCTCTTCCTTTTCCAATGGGTTTCATCCTACTATTATTTTTTTTTCACTTTTTACCATTTTCAAAGGCTTCACAGCCCTGGTCTAATAAGGAAAGCCACTTTTACCGCGTGCAGCAATCGATCAGTATAAAAGAATGCGCCACTTGACTATCCGTTCATTGAATGTTGGTTATTTCAGTATCACTTTTTACTATTAATTGTTTTAAGAAGTGTCAAGTGTTTATGCTACAGACCTAAATAATGCTTTATTATATCGACAATATCATATACCTATACTTAGCTGTGAAAATATAAAGCAATTTAAGAGTTTTATTAATCTACTTACATCCTACCAACGGCATCAAATCACCACTATGCAACTGATAATTTCGATCTTTCGGCAATGTATCTGTTGTATTTATACCGCATATTAACGTTGCTGATGTCACAAATAATAAAAACAAGAAGGTCGTAGCCATTTTATGGCGGCTAGTCTTGTTTTGTTCTTAGACTTGAGTAGAAGTCTTGAAATAAAATAAACTTATTGATATTTTTCACCGGCAACTTAGCTTTTATATTTGTTAATTGTTTGGTTGAGAGAGGGGACATAAACCAACCGCACAGCAACCAGACTACCACGTATTCGTTTGTCCGGCAGTTTACTTACATAATCAACCGTGATTACTAGAAGAATTTTATCCAGACTAATATAAATATTTTATTTAATTGCAATTTATTTAAAAGTTGTAGAATGCACAAAAGATTTTAAATATGTACTATACAATCAACAAGATAAACAGTTGAACTCAATAATCGGGCCTTTATTTTTTATTAGTTTTGTTTCTTATTTATCGGCATTTTAATTTCATATGAATATTTGCATATTCAATTATTAAGTATTAATTTAAACGATAATTGATTTAAACTAGTTCATCAAGTTCAAGATCAAATTTACAGTGGAGGGAAATAGCCAATTTCTTATAATTTATAATGACTTAAGATTAGAATAATTATTACATAATACAGGAGATAATTCTTTAGGTACATACAGGGTGTCCCTAATAATAGGTCTGGACAAAACGCTAGCACAAATTTCTGACATTAAATTATGAGGATCTAATCCCAATTTACCAAAGTCCAAAAGTTGATAGTTTTTGAAATACAGGGTGTCACTGCCTGGGTGGCAATAATACATGAGGCATTTACACATGCAGGATTTTATTTAATTGATAGCTTTTTGCTTAGTACAACCTCAACTACCTCTAATAATAGCTTTTCTCTTTATTTACCCCTTCAGTGATCACAAAGTCATTTTTAATAGCACCTGCCTTGTCCGCTAGACCGCAATTGTTAATATCCTTTATAGTTGAACTGATGAATTGATCCTTGAACCTTTATGATCAATGATTATATTAAAGAACCACCAAGGTATACGTATAAAAAAAACAGTGGCTTATATTAGTTTTATTGCCTCAATTAAAAGTCAGTAATGGGATAAATGCAGTACCTATTAGGAAGTCTTTCTATTTACTCAAACAATACGGATGTACGGCTGCGTTTATTTTTAATTTGGCATACTTTTTTCGTGTCTTGGGGGGTAGAAACCGCCCCCAACTTTTTTTTTCAAATGTAAAGGTATTTATTGTGATAGCTCGTTGAAAAGGACATAAAAAAGAGAATACGATCCGCTATATTTTTTTTTATACAGGGTTAGTTGAAATAACCGGAAAGGCTAATTTTCTTTAAAACTACTAAGGCTAAATCAATGAATTTTGGTACAGGTGGATAACTTAAAAAATTGAATTAAAAATTGACAATTGCGACTTTGCCAGATTTTTAGTTTTTTCTGTAACTCAAAGGAACATTTTTTTTAAAAATGCAACACTAAACTATATTCACGTTTGAAATACGCCCGATGTAAACACTGACCGGCGCGTGCTCTCCGCAAGCCGAACCGCCAGCTAACCTCGTGATTGCCAATTCTCGCAACGCTATTGGCCGCGCGGTCCTGTTGTTCACGTGCTTTTGTTGACATTAGGCGTATTTGAAATGTGAATATAGTTAGGTACTCTTTTTTTTTATTAAATTTGATTCCTTAATGTAAAAAGGAAGGTTGGGACAGAGGTCGAACAGAAACTTTATGCTGTGGGAATAAGGGGAAACGCACTGTCTTTAATAACGTAATTTTTAACCGAAAGAAGGCCGTTAGTCAAAATCGGAAACCATACCTCCTCAGAATATGAACTAAACATCGGAGCTTCGCAAGGATCTGTCCTTGCACCTCTCATATTGATATTATTTGTAAACGATCTATCACTACCTGGATTTATAATTTATCCAATGTCAGTGTGATGACATTCCAATCATTCCATACGGCGGTAAACGTCGGTCTCTTTGAGACTGTTTGCCGCCGTATGGAATGTCATCACACTGACTTTGGAATAACAATACCATCAAATTTGCCGACGATACCACGGTTGCCATATCAGCACTTATGACCCTGAAGCACACAGGAAAATACAAGAAGTAAAAGTAAAAATGAACAGATATGGTGTTTTTCGAATCAACTTATACAAAACGGTTCACATTTATTTCTACAAAACTTCTTCCCAAAATGCATTTAAATCAGGCGGCATCGTCCTCCAAATTTCTGGGAACATATGATTCCAAACTATTGAGGGAACCTCAACTGGATCATAATGTATGCTCAAAATTGGCACAAGCTACGCTACGCTATACTAAAGTTAAGATGCACCGTGCCTGTCCCTACTCACCTTACCCTATCCTCATCTCAGCTATAATATTTTACTGTAGGGACAAGCAGTAAATATAAACAGAATATTTCAAGCATAGAAACGTCTAATAGGGCTAATTTTTTTTTGAAGCCAACACAAACATGCAGAGAAATATACAAAAAATACAAAATCCTCACAGTCACTTCAATATACATCCTTAAGTGCTCCACATATGTGAACAAGAACGAATTCCAAGAAAACAGAAACAATCACAACTATCCTACAAGAAACGCAAACAGCCTTATAGTCCCTAGATACTCTTCAACACGATACGAAAAATCTCCCTATGCCTGCGTCAACATTTTTAATAAACTACCAGAAGAAATTAAACAATCCATAACAAGAGGTATATTTGGAAGAAAATTAAAGGACTTTCCAACAAATGCTTTTTATCAACTAAAAGACATTTTGAATGCCTAATCGATGTCATATTTGCGTAAAAGGTTTTGACCTTCTAGATTTGTCTCTTATATTTAGTGCTAGTAATCTGAAATTTAAAGTAAACTAAGTCAATTTGAAGAAATAGTCCATACTTAAAGTGGAGTTGAAAGTATAAAAAGTCCTGGGACTTTCAATCGACTTTATTGGTCCTCAGTACCCCAAAAATGCTTTTTACTACGGAATATTATTGTGATTCTACAATTTTACCCTCATAATGTCTTACAGACATATGTTCGATAAGTTTTTTTTAAATAATCTTTAACACCTTAGAAAGGTTTTTCTTCCCCATTTTATTTTGTTGGTTTACACCTCCTTTAATAACGTTTTCAAATACTCACTATGGTTTAACCATTATCAATTTTCTTCATATCATGTTTCTTCTACACTTCAATTTTAAGTCCATAAAAGCTCCATTAAGGTTCTAATTTTCAATTTTTTCTTTTGCTAACGCCATCAGCATAAATTTAAAAAAATGCTGTCTCCTGAGGATGAACGTTTCTACGTTCGAAACATGTAGATACCCTTAAACTAAGAATTTTATTCTATTAAATTTTGTGGAGGAAGACTTGGTGTTTTTCTTTCTTTTTAAACTAAGTTAGTTAATTTTATAGTTTTATATGAGGAACCTCAAATTATATAATAATATAATGTATGATCCTTATGAGGATAAATTTAATTTGAAACAAAAACAAATGTTTAAGAAACAATATTTTATTGCTTTAGTACCCTAAATGTTAAATATATATATACACTCATTATAAATTAAATAAAAAATTTATTAATAAAATAAAAAATATAACTTGAAAATGTCTTAACTATAGATATAATATCAACTAAATTTGGATCTGTTGGGCCACAAACATATAAATAAATACTTGTACAAAAATAAGGCTTACCGACTATAAATTTTACAATTTTTATAGAAAAGAACAACATTTTTAACAACTTAAAACGTTTTATACAAAGGTTTATTGTAGATACCTATTTCAAGTAAAACTATTTTATTCTAAAAAATTTCTCATTTCTCAACATAGGAAACGAGTCTTTTTTCAAAAATCTCATTACACATGTTCATATTCGTAAAAGCCATTCTTACTTGGTATAAAACAGTTTCTATTGTCTAAATACCAACCAATTTTAAGCTGGGTTAAATCGACAGTTAACCAATCGGTCAAGTTTAAATGACATATTCAGTCAAACTACTTCACAAATTAACGACTCTCATAAGCCATAGTTATTGGCTATTTAAATTGGTTAATTGCTAGTCTTTCAAAGTAGGTGGCTCGATTAGAATTGGCTGTCAAAATAATTAAAAATCGGTTAGTTTTAAGTAAATACATATTTTCTTGTAGGGCTACTTATATAGATAGATCTTATTAGTGTTTACATGACCGTATAAAAAAATATGTTTTGTGCACAACCATTCGTATGAAAGAAATATGATTAATAATGTCAATTGTTAAACGTTTTTTTGCGTGGCAAACAAAATAAATGCTATGGTATTATACAAAGTGATCAAAAATGGTAGACATTTTTTTAAAAATTTACCAAAAAAACTAAAAACGTTGAAGGTAGTATACTCCAGTACGTGGTCAAAAAGGGGTGTTTGAATGCAAAAATACTAGTAGCGATTTTGTCGTATGTTTTTAGGCTTGGGGCCCTAATGAAAAATCCAAGTTTTCGACCTCAAGGCGCATGCGCTCTAGCCGCCATTTTAGATTGTAGGTACAAAAATTTGTTTTTTTGATAATAACTCAAAAACATTGGCTTTCACGACAAAAGATATTCTATACAAATTTAAAGAGGATAAAATTTCCTACATTTTTTGTAGACATTTTTTTTTGTAGCACACATGTTCGGAGTTACAGCTCCGTGAAGTTGCACTATTTGAAAAAAAAAGTATTATATTTTGTTATTTGGCTATTTAGCACCAGCCGAAAGTTCTATCTACTTCCGTAAACCTGAAAGAGGAAAAACTGCTGAGAGGTTATATTCAGCAAGTAGCCTCAAATATCAAGAAGCAACCAAGCACATTCTGTTCTTGCATGCCTTCAGTGGTTGTGATACTACGTCATCCCTATTCAATCAGGAAAAAACTACAGGACACCGACAATAACCAATCCGGACCATCGAAACGTACCAAAATGTAGTAGAAATTAATTTTTGTAACGCCTAAAATCATAATTTACTATTCTTAAATTTAAAAAGAAAATGCGATATACTTTTCGCCTTTAACTTTGTTTGCCTACGAAAAGTATCCTACTGTTAAATGATAATATTCAAATGCCTATAGTTTTTTTTATAATTATGTAAAACTATACCTAGTTATATACAGTGTCACCAGTAAAGTCCGCATCATATGAGATTTTTTTTTATTAATAGCTTTATTCGAAATTTGACTTTGGCATCAAGTTCTGCTTCGATCAAGATAAAAATTAAGCCAGAAAATATTAGTCACCTGATTCGCATTATCTGTCAAATTTTAATTTTTTTCAAAAAATAATTCAAAAGTGGGGTTATTTCTGAAAATATCGAAAAAAGTTATTGGAAAAAGTGTTTTTAAATGCAGTTTCTAGCCCACGTGCAAAATTTCAGCTGCATAAGATAATTTTGATTTTTTACCCATATTTTGTAAATTGCACCACTTTTGCAAAATAAGACTCAACGCAACCTACATAAAACTTCTTAGTTTTGACAATGCTTTATTTCAGACGCATTTTCTTTAAAGTAGCGCCATAGTAAATGTGTGTTTTTCTACATAATCAAAATTGGGCTATTAAAATTTGGTCGCATGTGATGCAAAGTTTATTTGTTTTGGACCCTGTATAAGGTAACTTCATAAAATAAGTATTTTTGAAAACGTAGTTTGTGTCTGAAAGTAATACACCTCAATATTAAGACAAAAAAGAACACAGTGTCATCAGTAAAGTGTTCAATAAGTGGAAAATAAATTTTAGTTTAACTTAACGTAATGTTAATCTATTTTTAACGATTTAATTTAAACCCCTTTACTTTATTTTTTACTTTCAGACACAAACTACGTTTTCAAAAATACTTATTTTATGAAGTTACCTTATACAGGGTCCAAAACAAATAAACTTTGCATCACATGCGACCAAATTTTAATAGCCCAATTTTGATTTTGTAGAAAAACACACATTTAATATGGCGCTACTTTAAAGAAAATTTATCTGAAATAAAGCCTTGTCAAAACTAAGAAGTTTTATGTAGGTTGCGTTGAGTCTTATTTTGCAAAAGTGGTGCAATTTACAAAATATAGGTAAAAAGTCAAAATTATCTTATGCAGCTGAAATTTTGCATGTGGGCTAGAAACTGCATTTAAAAAAACTTTTTCTTATAACTTTTTTCGATATTTTCAGAAATAACCACTTTTGAATTATTTTTTGAAAAAAATTAAAATTTGACGGATAATGCGAATCACGTGACTAATATTTTCTGGCTTAATTTTCATCTTGATCGAAGCAGAACTTGATGCCAAAGTCAAATTTCGAATAAAGCTATTAATAAAAAAAAATCCCATATGATGCGGACTTTACTGGTGACACTGTATAATAAGAATAATAAAATAAAACAACCAAAAAGTTTCCGCATTTTTTTTTCAAATAGTGCAAATTCACGGAGCTGTAACTCCCAACATATGTGTGCTACAAAAAAAAAATCTACAAAAAATGTAGGAAATTTTATCCTCTTTAACTTTGTATAGAACATATTTTGTCGTGAGGCCACCGTTTTTGAGTTATTATCAAAAAACAAATTTTTGTACCTAAAATCCAAGATGGCGACTCGAGCGCATGCGCCTCGAGGTCGAAAACTTGGATTTTTCATTAGGGCCCTAAGCCTAACAACATACTAAAAAATCGCTACTACCCCACCTTTTGCATTCAAAAAAAACCCCACGTCCTGGACGTAGTAGCTTTAAACACATATTCTAAGCAATTTTATCACATTTCCTTTATTTTGTTCACTTTGTATATCATGGATCGCCTTTGTGAACGTTTTATATGACTTCTTACATTAACATGAACGTGAAACAATGCTTTATCTCCCTGCTACTATATGTATAAAGTATGGAGTTAGTGATATTTCATAAGACTTGATTTGTATGGAATTTTTTTTACCTAAAATTGTTGGTTGTTATATCGCACCGGTCATCTTATAAAGTATTGTACAACCAACAACTACTGTAAACTCCATACGGGAACACCTTATCCTAAAAGTCCTATTTATAGAAAGAAAAACATATTTATAGATAGTGTTTTAATTGACATTTAGCAGATTATTTTTATATATGTATTGTATAGTATTTATTTTTAAAAATCTAGATAAACTACAAATAAAGGTACTAGACACTGGATGATTACACACCACACATTGAAGGTACAAAATGTAGCTAAGTGCAAAAGAAATAGTTTATTGCGAGTTGTGTTAACAATAATAGGATCGTCGGCACCTTGCAATAATTTTAAATATCATCTTACTCTTAGCTACTATTTAACCATACCTCACGAATTTAAAAAAATATAAATATCAGTCAGAAATTTGCACTAACTAAAGACATTGATCATTATAATTTAAAAATATCCATATTTAATGCATTCCTTTGTTATATAACAACACGGTATCCCTTATTCAAAGCAATTTGAAAATTACATCGTTCTTTATTGGGCTGTTTCATTTTTAAATAAATACACTTAAAATAGTGTAATGGACGCCCAGAAAGTGTGTGGCAGGATTTGGGGAATAACTAAACTTTGCTCGAGCAACAGATTTAACTAAAAACCAAGGAAAATTGTCAAAATGTATTGGGTGTTTATAACGTCATTGATTTATAAGGACTTTGCTTTCTTTCATAAATAGTTGAACTTTTTATTAGTCATTTTGAAAAATCGACCCTATGAAAGAGGAATTATTTGCACAAGTTTGGGCAAGCGTATAAAGTATGCGACCTTGCTTTAAGCGCTTTCTTATGCACTTATTATAACAAAGAGGGTGATACGTCCGACAACACCGAAGACGGAGTCCAATTATGTATTTTAAAAACCCGCCCATTATTTTGCGTGTGAAAAATATAGATTTGAATGATTCTTTTTTATGAAATATTTAGGAACTGTTTATTTTTTAGTTTGATGTTAACCAAAAACTGCATGCACAATTTAAACATTCTCTAGTTTTAAGAAAGTTTAAATATTTTCTAGAAATATAACAAAAAAATACGCTTTTCAGAGATCAATTATTTCCCAAATTGGTACGACATTCGTTTATATTATGTATATCAGACAGATACATACATATATTACATTATTACATCTTAAACATTTACACCAATAACAATAAAAATGATAACACAATATATAGTTTTTTTTCGTAAGGAAATTATTTTATTTTATTAGAAAATCGTTTGAAATTAAAAGTATATTGTAGTAAAATACACCAATAGTCCAAAATACATCCGTTGTGGTTAGAATAAAAAAATATTATGTAAAATATGTAGGCCGTAGTCGCGGTAATCCCATTGCTGTAATAAGTCATAGTTTTCGTATATAATCTAAGACCATTTCAATTTTAAAAAAATATGTAATGACTCATTATATCCTAGCGCGGTTATGAATCCTATTACATAACTCAAACAACCCAAAATAAATAAGGGAATAAGCTCTCGTCCTGTATGCCGTATATAAACATAATTTTTTTAAAACCGACCAGAAAATATACACTTTCTGGACAATTTTTCGTCCAGAAAATAACGTTTTGTCGATCAAGACCGGAAAATTGACGTTAGAGACCGGAAAAGAGTTTTCCGGTCCCTGTTTTTTGTTTTTCCAAACGCTCTTTGATAATACAAGCTACCTTGATTTCGTTACTATGACAACGACATTTCGATGTATTGTCGAGTGACAGTTCGTTGATTTTTAATTTGTTGTTCATGTCAAACTTGTTTCGCGAGTGCGCAAATTTAACAATATGAATTCAAATTTTGAATTATCCGACACGGAAAATGAGATTTCAGAGGAAATTTTGGAAGCAGCAAGGAAAGAGACTTACGATATATTGCCAGTAAAATCAAAGGCCCGTTACAGGAAGTCACACGACGAATTTAAAAATAATATAAAATAAAATAATTTAATGTAAGTATATCGAAGTGTCGGTCTTAAAAAAAATATTGTACGTCACGCAACCGAAAATTAGTGTTGTGCAGGTCTCTCCAAGCTCTCGCATACGGCTCGCCCTGGAAATGCTCGTCTCGACCTGAAAAATACTACTTTCCGGTCTTGTAAGGTAAATTACTATTACTGTAATTTTAACTGGCGTCGGAAACATTTTTCTGAAAAAATAACCCAATTTCCTTATCACATTTATTCGCGGATTCATTCACGGCGGCCGGTAAATTAATAAAGAAATTTATTGATGCGGATCTACTTTTAAATGCTAATTTTATAATGTTCATAAGCCGCACAAAAATAAACTTCTTTTTTAACTTCTGCACCAAGGAAAACATAAAAATATATTATACAAAAACAACAATTCGACTAGTCCACGCCGTTTTAATATCTTCTTTTTAACTAGAAACTAATATAGGCATTATACATATTTATGCTGAACATACAGTGTCACCACTTAAGCCCGCATCATATGGGATTTTTTTAAAAATAATTAATAGCTTTATTCAAAATTTGACTTTGGCATCAAGTTCTGCTTCGATCGAGATGAAAATTAAGCCAAAAAATAGTAGTCACGTGTCACGTCACGTCGCATTATCTGTCAAATTTTAATTTTTTCCAAAAAATAATTCAAAACTATGGTTATTTCTGAAAATATCGAAAAAGTTTTTTTAAATACAGTTTCTAGCCCACGCATGCAATATTTCAGCTACATGAGATAATTTTGATTTTTTACATATATATTTAGGTATTTTGTAAATTGCACCACTTTTGCAAAATAAGACTCGACGCAACCTACATAAAACTTCTTAGTTTTGACAATGCTTTATTTCAGATACATTTTCTCTAAATGTGTGTTTTTCTACAAAATCAAAATTGGGCTATTAAAATTTGGTCGCATGTGACGTGTATTTATTTGTTTTTGACCCTGTATAAGGTAACTTCATAAAATTAGTATTTTTGAACTTAGTATTTAGACAAAAAAGAACACAGTGTCATCAGTAAAGTGTTCATTAAGTGGAAAATAAATTTTCGTTTAACTTAACGTAAAGTTTATCTATTTTCAACGATTTAATTTAACACCCCTTTACTTTATTTTTTATTTTTTTACTTTCAGGCACAAACTACGTTTTCAAAAATACTTATTTTATGAAGTTACCTTATACAGGGTCCAAAACAAATAGACTTTGCATCACATGCGACCAAATTTTAATAGCCCAATTTTGATTTTGTAGAAAAACACACATTTAATATTTTTTTTATTTTTATTTAAAGAAAAATGTATCTGAAATAAAGCATTGTCAAAACTAAGAAGTTTTATGTAGGTTGCGTTGAGTCTTATTTTGCAAAAGTGGTGCAATTTACAAAATATAGGTAAAAAATCAGAATTATCTTAGGCAGCTGAAATTTTGCATGTGGGCTAAAAACTGCATTAAAAAAACTTTTTCTTATAACTTTTTTCGATATTTTCATAAATAACCTTTAAATTATTTTTTGGACAAAATTAAAATTTGACAGATAATGCGAATCACGTGACTACTATTTTTTTCCTTAATTTTCATCTCGATCGAAGCAGAACTTGATGCCAAAGTCAAATTTCCAATAAAGTTATTAATAAAAAAAAAATCCGATATGATGCGGACTTTATTGGTCACACTGTATTTTTACTAGGTTTACCTATTTTAGTTTCAAATTGAAAACTCAAAAACCCCATCGACTAGTGCTATTAACTTACAAAAAAAAACCTAACAACATTCCGACATACTCTCCGAACTAGAGTCGTCGTCACGACAAGACGACTTCTCGTCCGGATCGTAATATACTTCCGCGCCCGGAAATATATACCTACTTGGGGGTACCAGATGGAAACTATTCGGGGGCAGCCTCTCCGCGAGGCTCTTCTTCACCTTCGGCTGCCAGTAGCCCCGCATGTCCTGGCTCTTGTCGTCGAAACAGGACGACGCGACTCCTTTCTTGAAGCTACACGACGCGTCGTTCGAGATTATGTCTAGGTTGAAACTGGTGCCTTCTTTACTTTCCGTTTCGAGATCTGTGAAATTCGAATTCTCGCCGATGCCGGAGTCTCGCGCCGAATCTATGCTCATGTGTCTTTCTTTGAATGATTTACCTGTAAAATAAATAGATAAGAATAATAATAAGTTTATGTAAAATTTAATAATATAATAAATATGTTTATGTTGACTTCTATAAACTTATTCTTCAATCCCCTGAAGCTGTGCTTGTTAGGGGCAAATATTATTTTTTGTTTTAGTATGCAAAATCATAAATATGCATTAAAAATCAAGTTTTAAAGTAAAAATGTTAATTTATAGTATAACCGCAGGTCTTTTTAAAGAAAAATATTACCTAAAATAATAAAAAGGTAATAAAATAATTAATTTATAATTTTTAAGTAAAAAATATTAGGTAGGTACTTATATAAATTATTCAAAACAATATTAATTAATTAAAGCATTTCTAAAGATATTTTATATATATATTTAAATTTTTTTAATGAAATAAATTTTTTAATTTTTGTTGGTAAATAATCGTTTAAATGAAAACATAAATAATTCAAATTTCTGTCCTATGGACTTATTTATTTTAGGTTTTATGGTTATTTCATTTTTATGACGTGTATTATGATTATGGTTTTTAAATTGTATAAGTAAGGTTTTTATTTTTAAATATAATAATAATATATAATATTAAGATGTAATAAATGTAAAGTTGTCTTATGTTCAACTTTTTTGTTCCTGAATATAATTCTTTTGAAGTATAAAGATAATCTTTATTGAATATAATTTTTAGAAACCTTTTTTGTAATAATTCTAATTTTTTAACTAAAGTTCTATTTATTCCTCCCCAACCTAAAATTCCGTAATTTAAATGAGTTTTAACTAACGTGTAATATAATATTTCCATATGTCTTACATTTGAAATTTTTTAAATGTTTTTAAAAGTCGGTAGTAAACTTCTTAATTTTTTAATTAAGTATTCTAAAAAATAAAATAAATAAATCTTGTATTAATGAATGTTAGCGAGAATTAAATACAAATAAAACAAAAGGTCCTTTATATTATGCGATTAGTCACTGCATTGCCATCGGTTTCGCTCGCGGACTATAGTTACGTTGTAAAAGAAATACATACCTTCCGATTTACACATACATCTAGATTCCTTTAAAGTCGAATTGGAGCTACTCGTACTGGAACTCATCGCCGATACGTCGCAAGTACATTTGTCACTCTCTTCCGACTCTAACAACGTATTATCTATTGTACAATTTGATTCCACTACTGTGCCCGAATCGTCCCGCCACTTGTTAATGTCAAAGAGGGTATTTTCCTTGTAGGGCAGAAGATCCCTTGCTTCTATAAGGACGTCAGGGGTATAGATTCCTTCTTCCCAATTTTGCCCCAATCTAAAAGTAACAAGATCATAAGTATTTTTTATAAATAGTGAAACAATACTCGCTCACCATTACAACAAAGCCGATAACAATACTTACAATCTACACAGATGGTTGATGATGACGTCGCAATCTCCTAGAAGCTCCACGTCGAAATGACAGTGAGGTAACGGCTCCCTGTTGATCAGGATCTGCGGTACGTGAGCCGGCAGGGAGCTGGGAATCAGAGCCACCGGCCGGACTTTCAGCGAACTACCGATGACGAGCAAAAGGTCGCACTCTGTTTTATCGGCGGTCATTGCTTCGTGAAAAGTATCTGGAAGACCTTCACCGAAGAACACGATGTCTGGTTTCATTATTCCCGAACATACCAAGTCCTGAAGAAAATTCTTGTTTTAAGATACCTACATTTACTTACTATAGTAGACCAGGGTCGATAATTTTTGAAACAAAAAAAAATAATAGTAGGATGAAACCCATTGGAAAAGGAAGAGAATATAACAAAAATGAAAAATAATTTACGGGCGATCCGGGGTCGGGAAGTGGAAGCGGGTGCATTTTTAAAGGTAGAAAACGATTTATCTCTATTTCCGGCAAAACTACAAGTTCTATGGAAAAACATTAAATGGCAAAGTTGTAGGTAATAAAAAGATCTACAACTTTTGTATTTTCACTTTTTTCACATAACCTCAAAATTTATGTGAAAAATTCAAATAACCAAGTTGTCGGTTTTTTATTTTTATCTTTTACAAAAAAAAATTTTTTTTCGCTAAATTTGGTGAAAACTTACCTTTTTATGTCCCAAACACATTGTAATTTTTTGATTTAAAATATTTATTTTTTCATCTTATTTTCACTTAATATCGAAAAAGCACCCTAATTTTCAATCGAAAATTCTCACGTCAAAATATCTGCTTTTTTAAAAAAGTCGGTGGGCTTTTTGTTCGTTGAAATCTCTACTTTCTGATGGTGTAAAAAAAATATACATTACTATTGTAAATGTTCTCAAAAAATGCAAAGAAACGAAAAAACTCTTATTTAACTTAAATTATTAACTTTATTAACTTATTTATAGTAGTATATTTCGACTTGCAATTTTTTATTTATCAATGTAACATGGAATCTTACGTTTTTCGAGTAATTAAAGTATAAATTTTAATAAACAGCTCAAAACTGTACATAATGATGTAAAAAAAAATTTCGGATTCGAGTTTTTTTCGTTTCTTTGCATTTTTTGAGAACATCTACTATAGTAATGTTTATTTTTTTTACACCATCAGAAAGTAGAGATTTTAAGGAACAAAAAGCCCACCGACTTTTTTTTAAAAAAGCAGATATTTTGACGTGAGAATTTTCGATTGAAAATTAGGGTGCTTTTTCGATATTAAGTCAAAATAAGGTGAAAAAATAAATATTCTAAATCAAAAAAATTACATTGTGTTTGGGACATAAAAAGGTAAGTTTTCACCAAATTCCGTAAAATTTTTTTTTTTGTAAAAGATAAAAATAAAAAACCAAATACTTGATTATTTGAATTTTTCACATAAATTTTGAGGTTATGTGAAAAAAGTGTAAATATAAAAGTTGTAGATCTTTTTATTACCTACAACTTTGCCATTTAACGTTTTTCCATAGGACTTGTAGTTTTGCCGAAAGTCGAGATAAATAGTTTTCTACCCTTAAAAACTCACCCCCTTCCACTTCCCGACCTCGAATCGCCCGTAAATTATTTTTCCTTTAATTTTTGTTATATTCTCTTCCTTTTCCAATGAGTTTCATTCTTCTATTATTTTTTTTTCACTTTTTACCATTTTCAAAGGCTTCAGCCCTGGTCTATAATTCTACACACCCTTCTTAGAAGGGGCAGGGCGATAAAAGGCATAAAAAGTAAGGGTTAGCATGAGCGTGCGCACTTTTATGTTTTCAGTCTAAAATTAAAGCAACCATCCATGATATAAATCACTATAAAACAGTAATCAAGGTGACATATTACAATATAATGGAAAATGTGTTTATTTAATGGCAAAGTAGAAATTTATATAAAAACTTTATGAAAGGTGATGGGGACCTTCAAATTAATTGTTGCTCTTCCACGCAACCATCATTATTAAATGCTATATTTGAAATTTAAACTGAGCACTAGCATTTCTTTGGCAGCTCAAAATCGGTGACGGCTTTTATGTAAAATTGATTTTCCAAAATTATTTATTTTAAAAAATACTTATACTTTTTCCTGAAAATAGCTACCTACCTTATAATCTGTTCCTTCACTGCCCAAATCGTCCGTAGACACCGAATTCACCTTATCTCCATGACATACTTCACAGAGAGGAATCTTCTGCGCCAGAACGATGTCTCTAATTTTATAAGCGCTAACCTTATGGTCGCATTTTGTACAGGTAGCAGTAGCAAATGAACCGTGACATTCGATCACCCTATCAATGTTTGCCTCTTTTTCTAATGTATCTATGTTCTGCGTGTAGTTCCGCAGAAGTTTGTTGTGTTTTTCTAGTAATTTAATGAACCTATGACAGGGACTGGGTAGAAATTTTCCAGGGTATATATCTCGGGCGAATTTGAAAAACGGCCTAGGGTCTTGGGTGAAGTAACTGATATCGAACATAGCCTGCGGATCGGGTAGGTTCGGAAAATCTATTGCTAGTCGGGAATAAATCCCGTCTCTGGATCTGAAGTCGGGAATGCCGCAGGACACTGACACTCCAGCGCCAGTGAGAACTATGATTCTTTGAGCACCTAAAAAATATCGCATAGTTTTAAAAAATGTTTCTCCTTAATCACAAAAAAATCCTATTCATCAGATTTGATTCCGCCGGACTTTGGGACCAATGAAATCCATACTAATTTGCAAGTCTCAAAAAAAAATTAAAATTTAACGCCGGTGTATCAATGGAAAACTATTTTCAATGTTTTTCTTACCTTTCAATAATCGCACAACGTCGTCCAGTGTGTTGACATGTCTCAATTTATTTCTTCTAGGCGGTTCCGCGAACATATTAATGACAATCTTCCAAAGTGTCAAATCGTCCACATACTGGGGAATTTGATCCAGGTCTACTCCTGAAATATGAAAAAGCACACATGAAATCCACGCACGGAAGAAAAAATAAGTAAAACAACTAAAATAGTTACTTCTCTGTTTTTTTTTTCATAAAAAATGTACAGTTCATTATTCATTGTCTTGTAAAAATTAAGAAACGAGTCTCTCTAGTCCTTCCAACATTATCTGTTGGGTCTGCCTGGAACAATCTTTGGTTTTGTCCCTATGAAAATTTAAACTTTTAGTTCCGTTTTAGTCCTATCCTATTTTCTGAGTCATTTAAAATTAAGGTTAATAAATTGTCGTAAAAATAGATCTATGTTATTATAAATAATGGCTTGTTATGTAAATTTTTTTGTCCTATGTTTTCTATGACAGGGTGAAATAAAAAAAAAATCCATGTTTAACCTTACCCAAGTCCGTTAGTATAGTTCTCGGATTAATCCCTTTGTGAATCTGTTGTTGGATCCAGATCATACTGCCAGCCATTGGTTTCCATTCTTGGCCGCTAAGGTCCGATAAGCCGCTAAGTTCACTCAGGTGGCTCACCGTCGAGGCGTTGTCATCATCTTCTGCCTCTATACTTTCCTATTTAAAAAAATACAGTGACGACAACAAATTTTTAAAATAAAATACCTAAGCTTGTACAAACTGTAGCCAAAATACTAAGATTAGACCAGACTACAACATACCTGAGATGTGTCTAATTGATCGTTCTGGTCGCGGGAAGGGGAGGTAAAAAAAGACTCAGATAGGCTGGAGAGGCTCTCCTGTAGATCGCCGTCAGTGTGAGGGGATGTGTGGTGTGAGTGAGAAGGTGTCGGAAGGGATTCCATAGTTGACGCTTCGTATCCTGAATCGCAGTCTGTTGTTAAACCTGTAAAATAATTGTTTGCTTATTTTTGAAGAGAAAGGGAATTATAGTCAGTTGTAAAGAGGGAAAGAGAGGAATACAATTAATTTAAAATTGAGGCTAAGTTCTTGTTTTAATACACATGTTATCATTTACATTTTTAACATTATAAAATAGGGAAAAGCTCTTCTAAATCATTTTTTCGCTTTATAAATATCGACAATTACCTTTTAGGTTGATTTACATTTAGGTTGAACCACATTTTGTTACGATTTTGCTTATAAGTAGAGACCGACCGAAGGTTCGGTTTCGGCCAAAAAAGCTAGTTTCGGTTTCGCCTTCGGCTGCGCCGAAACTCAATGTTCGTGAATTGTCGCGCTCCGTTCGGCTAACTTTGGGGATCTCATCCTTTAAGTTTTTTCTGTCTACTTTTTTTTTAGATGGGAAGAGTTCAATCCGTTCCCAAGCTATATAAAATAAAGATTAGATTCTGATTTAAGTATACAATAAAATTCTTAACATGTATAAATAAGTTTCGGTTTCGGCCGAAACTGAGATCAAGGCCGAAGATTCGGTTTCGGCTGAAAATCTTGTTTCGGTCGGACACTACTAAGATATACAAATTTAATTTAATTTTCTTTGGATAATCAGTGGAATTAAGCAAGTTTGTCCAATTTTACTAATATCTATATTTCTTACGGTTTTTGAGAAACCAATGCTATTGAGATTCCGCAACTTTTCAACAACCTGTATAAACTGTGCATTTAAAAAAATAAAAGGAATAATTAAAATTTAATACAGTAATAAAATAAGATTGAAAACTGATTAATTTACCCTCGATTCCAATTTTCCACAAGCAGTAGTAAGATACATATGGGCGTTAAAATAGTGACAAACTGTGGCACTTTCTTGTCAATCTAAATGACTTTTAGACAAAAATACCTTAATTTCTTGATTGTTCATCTTAAGGTAATTTTCCTTAAAAAGCGACTAAATACCAGTCTTAGGGAGAAATTACCTACAGTTTTAAGTTTAATAAATTTAATTCATAAATTAAGACAAAAAAAACGAAAGGGCAAATAGTGTTGGCTCTTAAAGAACATCCACCATTAATAAACACAATATACAGGGTGTTGCAAATTGGTGTGCGTACATCTAGAAAACGGTAACAGATACGAAGATTGTTAAATTAAGGCAAAGTTGCGTATGGTACTTATTTTGAGATGGTTTTTATGTTTATCCACCATAATTTTTAACTTTGGAAGACAACAAAAAACATTTTTTCATAGCCCTTTTTGTGTTCTACAAGATGAGTTTCAAAATTCGACGTTTAGTTATTCAGATACCAGTTTCAAGTTTTTGAAAATATTGGATTCAGAGGAAAGCAATTAGAATTAATTAAAAATTATCTGAAAAATGGACCAACTTATGTTAAAATAGATAAAGAAAAAAGCTATCCAAAGGTATTTAAGTATGAATGATGAAAGAGTGTTGGACTTCCATTGTCTTTATTTGTTTTACATCACAACGTTTCAACTGGTAAGTATCTCCAGTCAGGTGAATACTAGATAAGTAAAGTAACTACAAGACTATTTATATAAATAGTCTTGTAGTTACTTATTTAGTATTCACCTGAAGACGACTGGAGATACTTACCAGTTGAAACGTGATTTAAAACAAATAAAGACAATGGAAGTCCAAAACTCTTTCATCATTCAAGAAACATCATTGTCTCCAACCTTCAAACAATCAGTATTTAATGTGGCATTTTCAATGTCATTCAATCTATTGCCAACCTATAACCTATTTCGCGTTGTTTTTTTAGTTTATTATTTTATTTACTAACTTTTAAATAAAATCAATATTGTCGGCCTATTATTTAGGTAATATCTGATATATTACAAAAGTATCAATTTATTTCATTGCTAATTTTGGGAGAATTGTATAGTGAAAGAATATGACATGACAATGACATAATAATATTTCAAAAAATCTTACTCAATATTTTTCGTTACACAATTCTTCTAAAATAATTTCTGAAATTCATTGATATTTATTTAATATATCAATTATTACCTATAGAATATGCAGTCGATATTGATTTTATTTAAATTTTGTGTAAAAGCTAGAAAAATAAATAAAATCTGCGTAAAATAGGTTATAGGTTGGCAAGCATGTTGATACTCCCACCTTAAGTATGTTATTCTTCAAGGAACAATTTAAGGACCATTATTTTTTAATATTTATATTAACGACTTATTTAGTATAAATTGCGATGGACAAATTCATAGTTTTGCAGATGATACTACAATTTTTTTATACCGATACAAATTGGGAAAACTTAAATAATAAAATTAAAAGATTTTAAAATTATAAAAAATTGGTTTGATAACAATTTGTTAACAATTAATTTTAATAAAAAAAATTATATTCCTTTTACTTTAAACCTAAATAACCGACCACAAAATATGAATAGTATTCAAATATTTATCATTTGAAGACATTTAAATTTTTAAAGTTAATAAAATAAAATATATAGGAATTATTTTTGACAGTAAATTAAATTGGAATTTTCACATAGAATACCTAATTAAAAAATTAAGAAGTTTACTACCGATTTTTAAAAACATAAAAAAAATTTTAAATGTAAGGCATAATATGGAAATATTATATTACGCGTTAGTTAAAACTTACGGAATTTTAGGTTGGGGAGGAACGAATAGAACTTTAGTTAAAAAATTAGAAATATTACAAAAAAGGTTTCTAAAAATTATATTCAATAAAGATTATATTTATCCTTTAAAAGAATTATATTCAGAAACAAAAAAGTTGAACATAAGACAACTTTACATTTATAATATCTTAATATATATTTAAAAATAAAAACCTTATACAATTTAAAAACCATAATCATAATACACGTCATAAAAATGAAATAACCATAAAACTTAAAATAAATAAGTCCATAGGACAAAAAAATTTCAAATATTTATGTTTTTATTTAAAGGATATATTATTTACCAACAAAAATTAAAAAATTGATTTTATTAAAAAAATTTAAAGTCGAAATAAAAACATGGATATTAAAAACAGACAATTTGAAAATATTTTTAGAAATGCTTTAATTGATTAATATTGTCCTGAATAATTTTTATAAATAATATTTTTTACTTAAAAATTATAAATTAATAATTTTATTATAGGTAATATATTTCTTCAAAAAAGCTGCGTTTATACTATAAATTAACATTTTTACTTTAAAACTTGATTTTTAATGCATATTTATGATTTTACATACTAAAACAAAAAATAAGATTTGCCCCTAACAAGCTCAGCTTCAGGGGATTGAAGAATAAGTTTATCGAAGACAACATAAACATTTATTATGAGTAATAATAGATGTGTTTTGGACTATCTTTTAGGCAGGATGAAGTACAGCCACATTTTTGAATAACGTTTTTCCTAACCGGTGAATAGGGAGAAGAGGTACAATTGAACGAAATCCGAATATTCATTGCAATTCATTCTACTCAGACTTTGAAGTTGTAATATATGAGTCGAATCATTGGTCCTATAAAAACATTTTAAAAACATCATGTCACTATCAAGTTATTTTAATAATTCACATAAACAAAGCTATCAGAGTAGTTGGTTACAAGATAAGAGGGAGATAAGCAAATTGATTCAAGCACAGGAATAGTTTAGCAGAACTGTGTTAACAAAGGTAAGTAGAGGACGATTTTTATTAGGTACTTATAGGGTAGATTATTTTTTTACATGTATATTTAGCCCAGCAAAAATTAAATATATTTTTTGAATATTATTTTATGACAAATAAATTTTTAAAAATTTGCCTTCAATGCACACGTGCGTTTTTATATTAATCCTACCATACTCGCTTTCAGTGATTTATTTTACTTAATATTATAATAAAATATAATTTATTACTTTTTAATAAAAAAGTTGTGGGCAGGAACAAATAAAAAAGCCCACCTTCGATTTGACAAAATATTTAGTTTTCAGTGGAATAATTTTGTCCATGACACCACTCCTTTCTATGACTGGTTTCGACCCTAGAGGGCAGCAAAGTATGCACACGGAAACACAAGAATATTTTTATTTTACATTATGCTATTATGTAATTTATTTAGAGAAACTTCTAATGTCAATTACCAATAATTTTTGAGCTATTTAATGTTTTTTCTTTGACTAATTATGAATTTTTGGTTAATACCTTTATTTTAGAGTTTTATTATAATCGTCGTGTTAACTTGGTTTCCCTTGCCCCACCATGGCGGAAGAGTTTGGCAGACCACTCCAAGGACGGCAAAGCAAGATATACATCTCATTCTATTTATCATATACAGCAATTTTTACTTCAGAATAATAATAATTTATTTATTCATTCCTTCGCAGCAACAGCCTTTAAAGTCTACAGTTTAAACTATTACTAGATATACAATATAATATGAATAATACACCACCCCATAAGGTCTGTCTGTTACCCAAGTTACCTGTAAACATAGGCCTCTTAAAACATGTATTGTATGTATTGTATATATATCTATGCCTGTAAAGCAGAACTTTACTATTTCCCATAAAGTCTGTCCATTATTTAAGACAAACTAGAATTTTTTCTCCAGCATGATTACCAGAAAAGTAAAGTTGTTGAAAAATAACATGTTACACAATATTACCGGCCCTAACTTTTTTAACCCACTTCGATTAAAAGAAACCATTGAACTTGTGTCAACATACCAAACTAATACAGAGTTCTCAGTTAAAATTATTACTCTAGGAACCATTAGATAGATCATGGCCCTTTAGGATGTTTCAGAGTAGACAAAGACAAATATCAGCCACGTTTTGATGAATCCCAGGAACGGTGGGGTGATAATAGACTCCACTGCCTGGCATAAAAAACTGACAATTTATTAATAAACAAATCGATGTCAATGTCTTTTCTATTTGACTTTAATTAACGAACCCCAGGTGTCTATCATCCCCTCAACCACCGTGCTAATACCCTGAGAATTCTGTCTTTGGTTTTTCTTAGGCACATCATAGATGAAGAATGAGAATATAATATCTCAACACTTTATGATTCGTTACAAATTTATAAATATAACTTCACTTGACAATGCTAAGTTAATTTTGTTTCTTTCTTTTGTAGGAATGAGGGTTTTAAGAGAACCAGTGACATGTAGCCAGATATATTGATTTTGACAGGTAAAACAAAGCAATAAACCTTTATTCTGCTTCCACTGGATTTGGACAAGTCTTGATAAGAAAATAATACCTAAGTATGAAACAAAATATTACTGCCAGTATTTTAAAACAAAACTGATGTTCTCAAATGCTTCCCTGCCAATGTACTAAGTAATACCTTAAAAAGTAAAACAAATATTTTCATTATAATTTTTCTTCTTTTTGGATACCTATAGGTTCACTTGCTAAAAGTTCCCAGGTAAGTAATTCAACATTTTTTGCATGGGAAGTAGGTCATCTTCTTTTTTAGGTTACGAACGCCGATTAAAACAGTCCCGAAATTTTACAGTAGGGTCATCCTGGAAGGACAGTAAACATGTTGATGTCAAATTCGTAAAAACATTGCATCATTCAAAAATTCATGGAAAATTACAATCGTCATAACTCAAGGCGGTGAGCTGTCCTTGGAGCTAATTAATAAATAGGTAAATAAAAACAACATTGCAGAAGTAATTTGATGTTTTATTTTTCTCCAAATATGCTTTACTGTTATAAAAAATAAGTAAAAGGCAAATAAAAATCGTCGAAATTGGTTTTTAAAAGCTTGAAATGGAAAATTAGGAATATCAGGATCGAAGTCACCACGCCTACAAAATGTCCGCAACTTGCCTTTGTTTGTCGCCGCCATGTTGGATGAAAAGTTTTGCCTAAACAACCAAACATATTTTACAATTTTTACCTTCTGTAGTGTCAATCGTGGTCGAAGTTGATGAGGAAAAACAAGAAAATCCATCGCCATTGCACAATTCACGTATATTAGACTCGCCAAAGTCGATTTTTATTCTTTTAGCACTTGATTCGTATTCTTGCACGTCAGGATTGGAATCCATCTTTGACACGAATAAAAACCTTTTCGAGAATCGAGCAGCCGGAAGAAGGTGACTTCAGCGCGCTCTGGTGGACGGTTTCTTCTACCTGCTGTCCGTCACAGACGGATGAGTGTTTCACAAATTACCTGAAAAATCATTAAAACCTCGTGAAAATTAAAGTTCTGTGTTAAATTATACAAAATGCCGAAAAATAAAGGTAATAATCTATGTTTCAAAGTAGGAATATCCTTATTTTTAGTATAAGTAACCTTGCTCCAAGGTTTTTACGACCAACCATGTTTTTGACGTTTCATAAATCGAAAACATCGGGGGGAAAATTTTTCTACATTTCTTCGAAATGGGGCCCTCTCCATTAATGCCCTAGATACAGGATAACTATTTATGTTTTTGTCACGTTATTTTTAAGACTCCTGTATAAAATACTCGCAGGCTAAATGGTCGTTTTAAAAATCTGGGGCAAATTTTCAACATTAATTATTTGTCCCAAAGTCAGGAAGCCCTTTCTTTATTTAAGAAGTTAATTATAAATAAGGCTTTTTTTAACTGCAAACTCGTCTCTATCACAAGAACATTATTATTTTAGGAAAGGGAGGAAAGAATCGTAGGAGAGGAAAGAACGAAAATGAAACAGAAAAACGTGAGTTAATCTTCAAAGAAGATGGTCAAGAGTATGCCCAAGTAACTAAAATGTTAGGAAATGGAAGGCTTGAAGCAATGTGTTTTGATGGAGTTAAACGCTTGTGTCATATCAGAGGAAAGCTTCGTAAGAAGGTAACAATAATTTCACAAGATTGCATTATACCTATAGAAAGTATGTACCATAATACAACATTGAAAGCAATATTGTAAAACTGAAAGACTCTGAACTGTCCTGACGTAGAAATCTACTATTTGTTTCATTGAATAAAGTTTTAATTAAATGTTTGTTTTTTAGGTTTGGATCAACCAAGGAGACATCATTCTCATAGGTTTAAGGGATTACCAAGATGCCAAAGCAGATGTTATTCTTAAATATACACCGGATGAAGCTCGTAACCTTAAAACTTATGGTGAATTCCCTGAGTCCGTCAAAATCAGTGAATATGTCACGTTTGTTGAGAATGATCTCGATGAAGATATTGAGTTTGGCGACGATGTTAGCTCAGGAGATGATGCAGATCCCGTAGATGGTATATGATGGAGGAATTTGATTGATATTTGCGTAAACCAACCTCAAATAATAGTTTTTTCACAATATATTCACTTGTTTTTAGGTTGGGCTATTTAAAGTTAGGGAAATGATGGTGCTTTATTGAGTACATTATGTTCCTGGACAACTTTTATTTTCCTAGAATCTTCACATGTAGTTTTATTTAAAAAAAGGATTTCATTTTTGAACTGACACTCACTTTCTTTTAACTTCAAAAAGCCCATTTGTTAGCCCAAAAAAACATAAACATAGAAATAAATTACTAATTCAATGACATGTAACTTGTGTGTATAGTTCACTTATTTAAATAGATATTAGGTATTAAGTGATTGAAAAAATTTAGGATTTGGGAGACAATTTTTATTTGAAGTTTATTAAATCCATTGGATGGGTTTGTTGATTCTGAACAAAAATCTATGGAAAATAAATATACCCATCAATTGGTTTTAGACTGACATTAGGCATAATTTTTACCTACGTCCTACCGAATTGTTTCTTTGTATTATACCGTTTTGTATCATAATACGTTACTTTTAGTTTGATTTTTTATATTTTTTTTTGTTGGGAAAATATAAAGAAATAAAAAAGGTAATATTGATTGATTGTTTTATTTTGGAAGTGATACTCGTTATAAAAAGGCTGCTGGTCTTTTATCTTCATTATGCCATTTGTTTAATATTAATTTCCTTATAACTAAAGAAAGGCGAAATAGCTTAGCAAAGTCGCTCGCTGACTCCCGGACTATCTAATGTCATTCAAGTTGCGTCGCATGGCCGTTACTTTTATTGGTACAAGACTGGTATTTTTACAGAAACTATACTTCAGTTCTCATTGGTTTATAACTGAGGAATAACAAAATCAAGCAATGCAGGATCTTTTTTGCTCCACACCCCAAATTTTTGCTTTAACATAGTCCAATTTTCTTGATAGGTTTTGTCTAGGTTTTTAGCATTTTTGTAAGTTAATGTCTCAATATCAGATGCTAAGGGTACTTTAAATTCTTTCAGTTTGTTCACAAATGTTTTAAAAAGTTCTAGTTTACAAATTTTAAGTCTACCTTTTTCTGAAGACAAATGCTTCTTGGTTACACCTTCTTTTCTTCCATTTACAGCCACTTCAAAATATCTAAAAGTGAAAGAGATTTATAAAATAGTGTTCTGATCTAATGTATTAGACAGTTTTACTCATAAAAAAGCCATAGACGTACTTAGTAGAGAAGAAGAGGTTACATGACAAAATATATGGGAAATCCCTCTCATTTTATTGTTGTACATTTTTTTTTTGAATACAAATTTGATTTGTTAATTAATATTTCAAAATGTTTAAAAAAATATGTTGGAAAGGGCTCATGGAGGGGCTCTTAGAAAAATCTAAACAAATAAAATGTAATTCATATATAACAATTTTTTTTAATGCACCTACAGGGTATTCCCTACTCGATGGTACATTAGAAGTATCTGGAGAACGAAAAGAAAAATAATTTTGAAATTTTCACTACGGCCATAGGAGACTGCGCTCTAGCTTTTAAAAATAATTTCGCGGTTGCAGTGTTGCCAGATCTATTGATTACTGACATCAACTTTGGAATTTTAAATGAGACACCCTGTATATTTTTACATTTTTAAATTCCACATAAAATTATAATTATTTTTTATTAAATGCACTATTAGTCTATACTTCATAGTTTCCGAGATATTGACTCTCGAAAAGTGACATTTTTGAACTTTGACAGCTTATAACTTTCTAACAGTACGTCTTAGAGCAAAACGGCTTACATGTCCCTATCTTCAATTTTTATTATCTTCCCAAAAAAATGTACTTCCAGTTAAACCGGAACAACTATATTTCCTGCTTTCGAGTTACATCCGGTTTAACCGGAAGTTAATTTTTTTGGGAAGATAATAAAAATTGAAGATAGGGACATGTAAGCCGTTTTGCTCTAAGACGTAATGTTAGAAAGTTATAAGCTGTCAAAGTTCAAAAATGTCACTTTTCGAGTCAATATCTCGGAAACTATGAAGTATAGACTAATAGTGCATTTAATAAAAAATAATTATAATTTTATGTGGAATTTAAAAATGTAAAAATATACAGGGTGTCTCATTTAAAATTCCAAAGTTGATGTCAGTAATCAATAGATCTGGCAACACTGCAACCGCGAAATTATTTTTAAAAGCTAGAGCGCAGTCTCCTATGGCCGTAGTGAAAATTTCAAAATTATTTTTCTTTTCGTTCTCCAGATACTTCTAATGTACCATCGAGTAGGGAATACCCTGTATATGAAATTTCACAGCATTTTTGAAATGCATATCAAGTTTTTTGATGTCAGCACAAGCCATTGGTTCAAAATAAAAAATCTACATTTCAAAAGACATGGTAAATTTTCTTGCTTATTAGAGCAAACAGTCTTAGTCTGGGAGAGCAAAGCGATATTTTTATGCAATTTGCTTTTAAAAAATAAACTGCTGAAACTAGAGGCAAACTTAAAGTTCACAGAGTATACAAACTGCACTGCTATACCAACCTTTCTTCATGTGTTTTACACCATGCAATGCTAGATGAACAGGGCATCCTATCCTCTCTTTTACTGTTGGTAAACTCCAGGCTTATTGCCTGAACATCGAGCAAATGTCTATCATAGGGCGGTAAAAATTCAGGTTTTTCAAGTCTATCATACAGTGCCCGTTTTAAAGCTTTCTCACAAAATGGTGTTTTACTTAGAATCGTGAAAGTTGCTAGGTATATGGGTGTGTCAAGTAAGACCATGAGTAACGATCCTTGTATACCAACATGGCACCACTTTGACAACTTATCGCTGCAAGATACTGATGATGTTGGATCACCTCTACCTACAATAATTTTTATAATTGCATGTAACAATCACAAGGCAGTATTGATTTGCCTAAAGCCATCATTTTTGAGACATTGTTGGATTGCCAACGTGTTAATTGTTTTATTAAGACTTTATATTCTACAAAAGTACATAATTGACTATTTTACTTGTAATGTGCACCTAGGTCCACAATCGAAAGTAAGTATTTTATAATTACCTGGTTTAGTTCTAACTACTCCTATAACATGGTATTCACTGCCTTCAGATTTCAAATCTTGTTTTGTATCATTGTCTAAACATTTAGCACCTGTTCTATAAATATCTTCATCTACCTTTCTTTTCTTAGTTGGTATTTCTTCAGGATCTGCCGGCGTGACAATACAACCAAAATCTTCATTATTTGTTTTGGGAAAGATTGCTGCATCACCACAGGGTACGTGAGTGGTAAAAAAATGAAACTTTACATTGGGCTTCAGGGAAAATTTAAACTTGTCACTGTTAAAATTAAAAATTATAGAGGCAGTTTTCATCTGTGAATATAAATACCTTAAAAATGCCCTTCTACATATAACTTCAGCATGACTATCGTTTACTACAGTGCCATTTGGGCACATTCTTGTTTTACCGATACATTTGGAACCGGTACCTAAAGCTACAACTTCAAACTTTAAATTTTGTTCCTGTACAATGCACGAGAGTATAGTCCATTCATTTTCATTGGGCTTGCCTGTTTTTGAAAGGGCGTTAAACTGTTTAAGCGATAATTCTCCAACAATTTTGTTATTTGATTGAAATTCAGTTTTTAATTCGTTCATCTTTTTTGTTTAAGTTCGCAGGTTCATCACAGAAAATTAAACGGCTTGACCACAAACCAGTGTTGCCAATGACATTAGGTGAAAAGGTCCGCCCAGTGGCACGAAAAAGTCCGATTTATTAGTCCGCGTCGAAATGAAAATGCTTCGACTGGCGCATTCGCCATAAGTGATATTTATTTTTACTGTTGGAGGTATATTATACAGGGTTAGGAAAAATTACCAGAACGGTCGATTATTTCAAAATATACAGGGGTTATCAAAAAACGTCTTACATAAAAAATGTAGGGCTGTTAAAAATCTACATATCGGTGATAAACTGAAATATACAGGGTCGCCCACAAAGTTGTGGAGAATGATATTTATATTTTTTTAAAGGGAACACCCTGTATGTTTTTACATTTTTCAGTTCCACATAAAATTATAATTATTTTTTATTAAATGCATTATTAGTCTATACTTCATAGTTTCCGAGATATTGACTCTCGAAAAGTGACATTTTTGAACTTTGACAGCTTATAACTTTCTAACAGTACGTCTTAGAGCAAAAAGGCTTACATGTCCCTATCTTCAATTTTTAATATCTTCCCAAAAAAATCAACTTCCGGTTAAACCGGATGTAACACGAAAGCAGGAAATATAGTTGTTCCGGTTTAACTTGAAGTTGATTTTTTTGGGAAGATAATAAAAATTAAAGATAGGAACATCTAAGCCGTTTTGCTCTAAGACGTACTGTTAGAAAGTTAGAAGCTGTCAAAGTTCAAAAATGTCACTTTTCGAGAGTCAATATCTCGGAAACTATGAAGTATAGACTAATAATGCATTTAATAAAAAATAATTATAATTTTATGTGGAACTGAAAAATGTAAAAATATACAGGGTGTTCCATTTAAAAAAATATAACTATCATTCTCTACAAGACTTTGTGGGCGACCCTGTATATTTCAATTTATCACCGATATGTAGATTTTTAACAGCCCTACATTTTTTATATAAGACGTTTTTTGATAACCCCTGTATATTTTGAAATAATTGACCGTTCTGGTAATTTTTCCTAACCCTGTATAATGAAAAAGACTGGATAACTCTATAAACATTTACTTTTTAATAACAAAAAAAAACAATAATAAAAAAGTTAATGTAATAAGTAATAAGATAACCCAACACTTGGTAAATAAACAGTAAGTTACCTGCCGATTTTATTTCCAAATTTGTGCATTTAGCATATTTTCGTCAGGTATCAAAAAGTCCGAAATAGTTTCAAAGTCCGACAAAAGTCCATAGCCTTAAAAAAAGTCCGAAAATCGGACTAAAGTCCGCCGATTGGCAACACTGCCACAAACAAGTTTGTACTTTTTACATTTTATTTGAGGTTATGAGCACAAAACACAAACTAATATTTAGCTACACAAGTTATATTTGTCCAAAGGCTAAGCAAGAGAGCTCAGACCGGATCACCATGGGAGGCGTAAATTCGACAGCGCATCATTAGTTTTTCTACGCTCATAGGGACTCGGGCTCACAGTCACCTCTCCTTTAGTACTTGTGTGTCATTTTTTTAGGAATTAAGTTTTGTTGCACCCTAGTTACTTTTACAAAATTTTCATTTTTCGACCCAGCATTGCGGCTGTCAAAATTTTTTTCGATGGGGGTGTGATATAGGATTAGTCCGCCAAAGATGTACAAAGAAACTCAGATATAAATCAAATTACCCCCTTTACCGTTTTCGGTTGTGGCGAATACGGATCTATTGAACTTTATTTTTAACTTGTACAGCATTATGGGATGGGGGAGGTTGTAGTAAAAGATATATAAGCAACCTTAAACATAAAAAATATTTATTTAGTACACAATTTGATTTGATATACATTTTTCTGAAACAAAAATGAGGAACAAATTTTATAAAATATCAAAAATATAAACATAACATCTTTAAAAAATAATTTTGACTATCGTCTTAATAACTAGTAAGTATTGCACCAATTATCATGATGTATTGTAAGACCCAAATTTAATATTATAGGCAATAATAAAACACACATTTAAAATCTGACTACGTTTAAAGTGGGCTCCCACAAATCATCGCACTGACGCGAAGATATATTGTTGTGCGTATAGTTGCTGCCGCAAATTGGTTGTTGTGAATAAGTCGCGTCAGTCTGTAAGATCCTTTTATATATCAAGCATTCATACATATATAAAAGTGAGTAATATAGGGAAATCTCATTTTAGAAAAATAGGAAAAAGAGGGTTGTTAGCGACGACAATAGAGCAAAACAGACTTCTCATTCTCACTCAGGAGGTTTCACACTGGTCCGAAAAACGTACCCCCTAGCGGTAGGAGGTGTAAATGAGAAAATGAAATAAGTATGATAATTTTGACAGAAATGTTTTTTGATTTAGTGCCAGGCTTTTGATTTTAACTTTCAAAATGCTTTATTCCAAAGTTCATTACATGGAAACTGACAACATAATAGTATAGAAAAAAATAACCATTAAAAAAAAAATGGAAGTTAATCCAATTTAAGTCATTTATAAAATCAATTTAGAAAAAAACTGTATAAATAATTTAATTTAGTAAATATCTCTTTAATTGTTTTTTAAAAGTTGCCAATTTTTTAATTTTTCTGATATTTTTTGGAAGATTGTTATATTTTATTATTCCGTCATGTAAAAGCAATTTTTTTCCGAAATTACTTTTTACTGGTATAGTTTGTTAATTTATACAACGTGTGGTGATCATGTAATGTCTTATTCTCCTGAAGTGTTGTTTGATTTTTTTTCTTTTAAAATAATAGAGTGAATTAGAATACAAATTTTTAATTTATAAATGTTTTGAACGTGTAAATACCCTTTCAGTCTATATAGATTAACTAAATATGGTGTATACATTTAATAATTTTATTTTGCAATTTTTGTAATGGTTTTAAGTTTGATAATCAAGCAGATCCCCATACAGAAGCTAAGTATTGTAATTTTGAATATATTGATGAAAAAATATATTTTTTAAGTATTTCAAAGCAATGAAATATCTAGCTCTGTACAAAACAGATACCAAAGGAGATATTGAGTTTATGATATACTGGATTGGCATTTCCAATTTAAATTTTCGCCTAAAACGAATCCTAAAAATTCGTTTTTGAATATTGATTATTTTCATTATTAAATGTTAAGGGGTTAATGATGGAATTTATTTTATTTTTAGTGATAAACATAAAAGAAGATTTTGTAAAATTTAACGAAAGTTTATTTGATTGAAGCCAAGAAAGAAGTATTTTTAAATCATTATTAACATCAAAATACATTTCTGCAAGAGTTTCAGCGAAATAAAGAATTGTTGTATCATCTGCAAATAGCTTTATATTGCCCTTTAAGTTCAAGTTGGAAACGGAATTAATGTAAATTAAGAATAATAACGGACCTAATATTGATCCTTGTGGAACTCCACATATTATTTCTTTTTCCGAACTTTTTCTTTCCCCAATTTGAACAAATTGTTGACGATAGCTTAACTAACTTTGAAGTAGTTTGTGTGTATTTCCCCTTATCCCAATACTGTATAATTTTCTTAATAAAATATCATGGTTTACCGTGTCAAAAGCCTCACACAGATCTAAGGATATTAAACTGCATTTTTTACTGTCGACATTAGCTTGAATATTTGCTATGATATCTCCTACAGCTATTTCTGTAACCTTAGATCTGCGAAAACCATACTGGTTAGCAAAAAGTAAATTTTGGCTTTCTAGAAAGTCGCATAATTTATTTAATATTTTACAGGTTCAACCCATTTTTAATTTGTCGACGAACCTCATTTTCTATTTTTCTAAAGAAACACAAAATGTAGAAATCTCATTATAATAATACTTAAATAAATGGAAATATGTTATTATTTAATTGTTAATATAACTTTAAAAAAAAATATACACATGTGTCTTCTGACATCTTGTATCTTTTTAAATGTTTTATCTTACTAACAGAGATCTAAAATATAAAATCTACCAATGAATAAAACTTCACTATAGTTCAAAAATGAAATTACCAAGAATACTAAATCGATGTTAGTTTTAAATGATTGTATGAAGGTTTTCTTGATAAGTTTTATATCACTAGTATAAAAAAAATAAAATAGTGTAGATAAACGACAATTTTTCTTAACCAACACTAGAAAACTTGGCTGCAAGAATTTTTGGTGGCAGCATCATTCTACAGCCTACAGAATTACTGTTCCATTTAGTTATTCCCAATGACAGATCATTAGTTATTTCATACAAAACTGTTTTTGGTAGAAGTGAAATAACTTTAAATGTTAATACTTTAACTGCGGAAACTCCTTTTAGCCAAGTTTCAAGTTTTTCACTTTGGATAATATCTTTAAGCTACACACGTCTGAATATCAAAATAGCGGTCCCAAATACCATAACATAACCTAGTATTATTCGACCGTGACACTCTTAGCCAAGTTCCGGGGACAGTCTACGTTACATCCCCTTCTGACGGCAATGTGGAATGACAGGAGTTGCATTGGAATGACAGTTAGGACGCCTTGGAGACAATCGACTGTTTTTGGAACTTCCAGGTGTTGGCTACCGAAGCTCATGGTTTCTTTGTCTCCTTCTTCGCAGATGAGAATTGGGTTGCCTTCGCGAGACTTTACCTAGAAAGGTGTATGTTAAAATTTAGATTTTTACTTTCCATTGTAATTCAACAGTAAGACAGGTAAAAATAGAGAATTCTGCGTACCTGTTGTAGAGCGTTCATACACTTGCTGTAAACGGGGTCTCTCATTACAATCATCATTACAGGCATGGTGTTGTCAATAAGAGCGAGGGGTCCGTGTTTCAGCTCTCCTGCCATGATGCCTTCGCTGTGCATGTACGTCAGTTCCTTCACTTTCTGTAAAATTGAGAAAATATAACATTTATTATAATAATAATAATAATAACAACTTTATTTAAAATTTAATAATATAATAAATACGTTTATGCTGTCTTTGATAAACCTATTCTTCAATCCCCCGAAGCTGAGCTTGTTAGGGGTAAATCTTATTTTTTGTATTAGTATGTAAAATCATAAATATGTATTAAAAATCAAGTTTTAAAGTAAAAATGTTAATTTATAGTATAGACGCAGCTTTTTTGATGAAATATATTACCTATAATAAAATTATTAATTTATAATTTTTAAGTAAAAAATATTACTTACTTATATACAGGGTTAGGAAAAATTACCAGAACGGTCGATTATTTCAAAATATACAGGGGTTATCAAAAAACGTCTTATATAAAAAATGTAGGGCTGTTAAAAATCTACATATCGGTGATAAATTAAAATATACATGGTCGCCCACAAAGTTGTGGAGAATGATAGTTATATTTTTTTAAATGGAACACCCTGTATATTTTTACATTTTTAAATTCCACATAAAATTATAATTATTTTTTATTAAATGCACTAATAGTCTATACTTCATAGTTTCCGAGATATTGACTCTCGAAAAGTGACATTTTAGAACTTTGACAGCTTATAACTTTCTAACAGTACGTCTTAGAGCAAAACGGCTTACATGTCCCTATCTTCAATTTTTATTATCTTCCCAAAAAAATCAACTTCCGGTAAACCGGATGTAACTCGACAGCAGGAAATATAGTTGTTCCGGTTTAACTGGAAGTTGATTTTTTTGGGAAGATAATAAAAATTGAAGATAGGGACATGTAAGCCGTTTTGCTCTAAGACGTACTGTTAGAAAATTAGAAGCTGTCAAAGTTCAAAAATGTCACTTTTCGAGAGTCAATATCTCGGAAACTATGAAGTATAGACTATTAGTGGATTTAATAAAAAATAATTATAATTTTACGTGGAATTTAAAAATGTAAAAATATACAGGGTGTTCCATTTAACTAACTATCAATCTCCACAACTTTGTAGGCGACCCTGTATATTTCAATTTATCACCAATATGTAGATTTTTAACAGCCCTACATTTTTTATATAAGACGTTTTTTGATAACCCCTGTATATTTTGAAATAATCGACCGTTCTGGTAATTCTTCCTAACACTGTATATAAATTTATTAGGTATATATTATTTATTCAGAACAATATTAATTAATTAAAGCATTTCTAAAAATATTTTCAAATTGTCTGTTTTTAATATTTATATTAAACTTGCAAGCGAGAAATATATGGTTTTATAAGCTTGACAAAAATATTATTTTAGTCATTTATTACCTCTGTACTATTAATTTGACTTATAAACTTACCAATGCACCTTCGAGACATGTAGCGAAATTAAATCCTCTACCCATAATAAGCAGTGATTTTTTGTTGTACAAATTCTCAGCCAAAGCCTTTACTTTTTCGTCCAGTTGCAACACCTTACGAATCTGTTCTTGCAGATTTTTCAATCCTTCAATAATCTAAAATAGAATACTCATAAATATAATATATGATTATTTATGTTTTCGGCTTTATCAGAACATTTAAAAGGTTAAAGGTTTAATGTCCAGTTCGGTACTTATTTAGGGATTTTCCAATCTGAATATTATAACAATCATATTTACATTTTGGTTTTACACAAGGTACTTATTGGGGGTTTCCGGGGTTTGCATATATTGTTAGGGGTTGTTTGTTGTCACTTAACAATGCGTTATTATTACTTGCTTAATAAACTGTATTCATACCGATCCAGAACCTGTAATTACCCGGTGGGGAACATGGATTAAGGCCGCAATATTCTACGTAGAGCATTTCGAAGCCATTAAAGAACTAATTTTGGATTTACATGACGATTCGCAGTGTGTTGTGCAAAGTAAAGAGTTTTTAAAAAGTGCAAGTGTAGCTAAAGATCTTATTTTTATCAAGGTTAATTTCAGTTTTATACCGGATATAATATCCTCGTTGGAGAGTAGAAATTTAAGTTTAAGAGATTCAATTAATATTGTTGAAACTTTTTCCGCTAAATGTAACAGCATTCCCGGAAAGTAGGAGGTCAAGTAAGGAATAAATTGGATGTAACTGTAAAAAAGAATGAAGGATTTAAATACTCAACTGCAGTAAAAAGCATTTATGAGGGTAAACCATCCAACGAAGTTGTATCTTGGCCTTATATTTTGCTACCTGAGTTGCGGTATTGTCCGATTAGATCAGTAGATGTGAAAAGAAGCTTCTCTTTGTATACACATATTTTTACTAATAGTTGAAAATTTTGAAAAATATTTAGTAATAAATGCCTTTTATCTACAACCATTTAATAATAGGTGCATCATACTTCTGATAATAAGAGCATTATGCTATCCATAATACAACAAGTGTAATTATCATAAAACAACAAGTGTAATTATTATATTTCCCATATGAACTCAACTTTTTTTCTGATAATAAGAGCATTATGCTATCCATAATACAAGTGTAATTATTATATTTCCCATATGAACTCGACTTGTTTTCAGGCACTGTATAAATGGATGGTTTTAGATAAAGTGTAGTATTTGACTTGCTTCTAATGAACCATAATACACCCGGATGATTTACAACACTCGCCTTTGGCTCGTGCCGTAAACTTCACCCTCGTTTTATTATGGCCTACATTATACGCTCGTTAAATAATATACTATTATACAATTTTAGGTTAAAAAATTGTTTACTTTTATTATTGTTTTTTTGCATTTTTTGAAAAAATATACCTATTTTTTAGAACCCAATGCGTTTCTTTATCTCATTTTACTATCATAAATTAAGAAATATTGCATACCAGTATGCATATTTGGAAAAAAAATGCAAATATCTGAATATTTCAAAGGCAAACAAGGCATAAATATGCGCATATTTTGGCTGAATTTAAGCGCATATAATCCGCCTTTTACTCATAAGTAACACATAACCTCAATCACAGAATAGAACGATTTTTTGTTTCACACGTGAAGACCAAGATCGAATTCCCTAGCCCTGGAAAAGTATTCCCGAGCCAGGATGTGTTTTTTTGCCCACGGGCGTAAATTTGACAGCGTACCTATTTTCTAAGAGGTCATTTGTCGACTAGCCGCCATTTTAAAAAATGGCAACCTAATCGACCAATCACCTCATACATACACTGTCAAAATATCCTAGAGCCATGGTTCCACTAAAAAAGAACACTAGAACATTTTTATTTACCTCGTCCCTCCTCTTTTTCAAACTGAGCCTATCTTCACTCATAACCAGCGCGAACATAACCAAAGAAATAAACTGGCTGGTGTAGGCCTTGGTCGAGGCGACGCCGATTTCGGGGCCTGCGTTGATATGGACGCCGCAATGAGACTCACGACAGATTGAGCTACCGACAGTGTTGGTTATGCCGACGATTAGGGCGCCGCGTTGCTTGCAGTAGCGGAGGGCCATGAGAGTGTCAGCTGTCTCACCTAATAATTAATTATATATTATAATAACAAAGGGATAAATATGAAACTAGTTAGCATCATTAATCAATTTTAGCTACTAAAACAGTAAGGCATAGACATTTAGCTTTAGATCCAACGTTGCTAACTTCACACATATTATTTCTTGTTATTTTCTTTGCTATTGATGATTTTATTGTGCCCAAATAGGGGTAAAAAAACCGGGTATTTCGTATTTTCAGTAAGTGGTTCTTGATATGTAATTTTATTTTATTATGATCAATTAATACAAATCTAACTAGGCCTAGGCCACAGAAACAAGATGTTAAAGCCCGGACTTGTCTATTTTCCCATTCGTTTAACGATAATTTTGTAGTGCACATGCCTATTCCTGTGTGGTTTTGTTTACATGCGCAAGGCAATAACTTGCCACTTTCGTGGTTATTGTTTGCTCATCTAAAGGTAAATGTCTATGGAGTAGGGTAACCATTGGGCATGGATGAAACCTATTTACCAGACTGTGATATGAAGAAACACACATCGTCCCTAAACACGGGAGTCGTCCTGTCCAAAAAGTCGCTGGCCAATTCTACCATTACCGGCAATTCCGTCAATTCTTCGAGCAGTTGACGGGTGGCGATGGCACTATGGTATGACGTGCCGCAGCCGATGAGCATGAGTCTTCTACACCGCTTGATTTCTGGGATGTGTTCTTTGATTCCACCCAAAGTAACACTCTACAAAGAAAAAATACTTCATGGTATAGTGGAGTTCACCTTAGTTTCTAATGCTTTGACGTCTCTCTTGTCAAACATATTAGCCAACACGTGATTTTAAAATCCCTAATTCTATAAATGGCTTTCAGGCACGGGCGTTGGCTAGATTAACAAGGGATGGATATATAACTGACCGTATAGTTACATGTACATGACGAAGATGCACACTACACAGTTCAATACGTTGCCCTTCAATGAGCTCAAACTCGTCAAAAGCACAGCATCGCTCGTATATGCCGTTAGTATGTGCATCTTTGTCTTACGCATTTGCTCTCGCATATCTCTTTTCGTACTTCATTAATCCGATTGTCTCGTCGCGTTCTTTAAATATCACAGAACCGCATTGGGACTTGGGACACACCGCGCACCGCGTGTATTCTGCTGTTAACTCTTAGAGTCTTTAATTCTTGATCGTTCGTGTTATTGTTTTTGGTATTTTTCAGACAGCATTTTGCTTATATTTTGTGCGTATTAGACTTTTTGGTTTTAAACTGCCGGACTGTGTGTATCTGTGACGTGTTTCTTTTTATGCAAAAGTAAGTAAATAATTATTCATGTCTCGGACGGTGACGACGACATCGACAGCTTGTCAGATGAAGACCAAAAATAATAGGGAACTTGCAACAACATTAAATTTGAAAACCACAGTGAACCATTATGCTAAAATAAGTTTTACATACAGTTGTATTGAAGAGTGCTTGAGGTATCTGTTCTGCAAACGCATGGACGAAAATCTTTTTTTGTAGTATCTACTTACATTATTTTTTCTTTATTCATTAAAAAAAATACCTAATTCGATAACATTACAAACTTTTATTGTTTTATTATAAACCAACGAAAAGTTAGACCTATTTTGTAAACTTCAAACTCTTTAGAACCTAGTCTAAAGAAAAAAATATCTACCCGTGAATAAGAAAATAAAAAAGTAAACAATAAGCTGTTAAATATAATATATAGATTTTTTCAACTTAACACTGCATGGTCTAAAATCAAATTTAAAAACAAAATAATTCTTTAATAAAAAACGTAGTTAATTATTGATGATACTAGATTCACGACTTCCCCTTGTATATTTTTTATTGTACTAATTAAGAGTGTGTTTTAACCAAAATAACAGCACTTTATTATATTATAAATAAAAATTAAATGAAATTGTTTTTCTGATATTCTATCCTATTTCCATTCCCCTTCAGTGTTTTTTTTTTAAATATCTTAAAAATTGCTTAGGTAATTCTCGTTTCCATCCATAATTACAACTACAAATAAATTGACCCGTGTTCACACATAATTTTTAAGTCCGGCCCTGGCCAATCCTTAAGTTCTGTAAAAAGAAATGTTATAAATGACATGTGTCAGCGGCGGCCATTAAAAACTAAGGTGAAATCCACTATATACAGTGTGGTCCACGCAACAAATGGGAATTTTTTTAATTAGTTGTACAACCAAAGTTTAAATATTGCCAAACGTTGGGGCATGTCCGAGAACCATTTCGGATGCACTTAGAACGACTTCAAGTCAAATAGGATACAGGGATGGGCAAAAAATATGAAAGGAGGCAATGATTTTAAATCCAAACATAACTTAACATGGTTTTCGTAAATTTAGGGATACAGAAGTGGCAGCTGCAGATATTATCAAAGATATTCAACAAAACGTTGATAGCAACCAAAAATGCTGCCTACTGTCCCTAAATTTATGTAAAGCATTTGACACAGTCAATCACAACATTTTACTTAAATGCCTATACAATATTGGAGTTCGGGGAAATATTTATTTATTGTTAAAAAATTACTTAAGTAATAGAAAGCAGTTTGTTTAAATTGAAAATGTTAAAAGTTCACAAAAAAACATAACTTGTGGTGTTCCGCAAGGATCAACCTTAGGACCTACTTTTTTTTTAATCTACATTAATTCTATAGCAAAATTAAATTTAAAAGATAAAATAAAATTGTTTGCCGATGATACTACTATTGTATATTTTCATGAAGACTATGCTCAAATTCATAATAACATTAGCCACGACCTGTAAATGGCTTTAAATTAATAAATTATCATTAAATTTTAATAAATCATCTCTTATGTTTATAAGTAAAAAATCAATATTAAAAAATAATAATATTTGTTCACTGTCTTTCAATAATCATTTAATTAAATATACCTACTAATACAATACAATTTTTAGGTTTATATATTGATGAAAATTTAAGTTGGAAAACATATTGAATATTTAAGAACTTACATCTCACCAATAATTGGCATTTTATTTAAAGCTAAAAATTATATATCGTTAAAAGATTTAAAAAATATATATAATTCCTTGGTTTTTACTCAAAATTAATGATTTCAATTTGGGGATCAAAGAATTTAACTACAATTCAGCCATTAAAAAAAAACTACAAAACAAAGTAATTAAAAGCATACATAAACTTCCTTTTTTAGAACCAACTATAAATTTGTATGAACCAAATGGATATTTAAATTTAGAAATGCTTTATAAATTAAAACTATGCATTCTAATACACTCTATTATTATTAAAGAAAAACAATCGAATATAATATTTCCTTCGAGCAACATTATTCACATCAACAGACAAAATCATCATATTCAAACACCAATGGTAAAGAGTACTTTTGGCCAAAAATCAAAATTATATAAAGGAATAACAATTTACAACAGTTTGCCGAAAAAAATTAAAGAACTATCAAAACTATGGACTTTTAAAAACACTAAAAAAATATTTTTTAAAACTTTAACGTATTATATATTAATATTTTTTTTTGTAAATGGTTATTATATATTTTTTTTGAATAATTTCGATGGAGCTATTAATAGTTACTAAACATGATTTTTATTATTTGTGAATTTATAACAATATTGTTTATTTGGTGTTCTGTAATAAACTTTTTTAAGTTGGCTGAGAATAAATTAAAAAAAACTTGATTCTAATCGACTTTTCTTTATGCCATTTTGCTTTATTTTTTTATATAAGGGTACTTTAACGTTCAAGATTTTTTGTCCTACCCTATATCCTATTTGAGTTGAAGTCATCGTAAGCGCATCCGAAATGGTTATCGGACATACACCAACATTTGGCAGTATTTAAACTTTAAAACAACTACAAAAAAATAATCTCATTTGTAGCGCATTTGGACCACACACTGTATATCTTCCTTTAACCGTTAAATTCTATAATGATAATAATTATTATCAAGCTTACACTGGTCTCGAAATTCAAACGTCCCCTCATGGTATTAACGACGGATTCCGGTTGTTCAAAGATTTCTTTCTGCATGTAGTAGTCGTAGTTTCCTTTCATAATTTGTTGCAGTTCCATCTTGACGGTGGTGATTTCACGGTGGTTGGGATCGTCCATGCCGTCCCTCCTGAGTCTATGAATGCTGAGAATGCCGTTTCTAACAGCGGCAATGTCGTCATCCTAGGATTAACAACGCACTTTTAAAATTTCCACAGGATCGTTTGAGCTAAAATATCTGGATCTTGCGCGATGTAGAGAAGGGGGACAGTTTTGTGTGGCAAACCGCAGGATCTCTTCGGTATGTATTCAACAAGAAGAAGAAGAATACCTCCTGCGGAGGTTGGAAGCAAATAAACTCTTACGGATCCATCGCTTTAGTGGTGGGTTGTTCGCGAACGAAGCATTAAAAATAACTCTTCTTTCAGGTGAACTAGTCCACAGACAAACTAGTTCACAGACGAACTAGTTCACAAATTTAGAACGAACTAGTTCCCCGCGAAATGTTAAGGTGGGAGTATCAACATGCTTGCCAACCTATAACCTGTTTCGCGTAGATTTATTTATTTTTTCTAACTTTTACACAAAATTTAAATAAAATCAATATCGTCTTCATATTCTATAGGTAATAATTAACATGTTAAATAAATATCAAGAAATTTCATAAGTTATTTAGGGAGAATTGTATATCGAAAAATATCGGTTAAGATTTTTTTTAACATTATTATGTCATTGTTCTTTCACTATACAATTCTCCCAAAATAAGCAATGAAATAAATTGATATTTTTGTCATATATCAGATATTCTCTAAATAATGTGCAGACGATATTGATTTTATTTAAATCTTAGTTAATAAAATAATAAACTAAGAAAAACAATGCGAAATAGGTTATAGGTTGGCAAAAAATTAAATGACGTTAATAATTCCACCTTAAGGGATTTCTGTAGGCCTTTTTTTTCTCAAACTCAACTAAACAGTCGAGAAGGATAAACCTAGTTCATTTTTGTACTAGTTCACGCGAACTAAAAATGAAAAATGCTGCTTACTATCCTTAGATCTGTGTAAGGCCTTTGACACCATAAACCATGATATTTTATAAAGAAAATTATACAGTATTGGGATAAGGGGAAATACGCACAAATTACTTTAAAGTTATTTAAGCTATCGTGAGGAATTTGTTTAAATTGGGGAAAAAAAGTTCGAAAAAGAAATAATATGTGGAGTTCCACAAGGATCAATATTAGGTGCGTTATTATTCTTAACTTACATTAATTCCGTTTCCAAATTGAACTTAAAGGGCAATATAAAACTATTTGCAGATGATACAACAATTATTTATTTTGCTGAAACTCTTGCAGAAATGTATTTTGATAGGTATTAATAATGATTTAAAAATACTTCTTTCTTGGGTTCAATCAAAGAAACTTACTTTAAATTTTACAAAACTTCTTTTATGTTTATAACTAAAAATAAAATAAATCCTTAACATTTTATAATGAAAATATTGTATTCAATATTCAAAAACGACAAAATTTTTAGGATTAGTTTTAGATGAAAATTTAAATTGGAAATGCCATATCCAGTATATTATCAACTCGATATCTCCGTTGGTACCTGTTTTGTACAGAGCTAGATATTTCATTCCTTTGAAATACTTCAAAATTACAATACTTAGCTTCTGCATGGGGATCTGCTTGTTTATCAAACATAAAACCATTACAAAAATTGCAAAATAAAGTTATTAAATGTATACACAAATTACCACATTTAGAACCAACTGTTAATTTATATAGACCGAAAGGGTATTTACCCGTTCAAAACATTTATAAATTCAAAATTTGTATTATAATTCACTCTATTATTTGAAAAGAAAAAAAATCAAACATAACACTTCAGGAGAATAAGACATTACATGATCATAACACCAGACGTTGTATAAATTATCAAACTATACCAGTAAAAACTAAAAAGTAATTTCGGAAAAAATCGCTTTTATATAACGGAATAATAAAATATAACAATCTTCCAAAAAATATCAGAAAAATTAAAAACGTGGCAACTTTTAAGAAACAATTAAAGAGATATTTACTAAATTAAATTATTTATACTATTTTTTTTTCAATTAATGTTATTAATCAATTAAATTGGATTAACTTCCATTTTTTTTATTGTTATTTTTTTAATGGTTATTATTTTCTATACATATAATGTTGTCACTTTCCATGTAATAAACTTTTAAAGCTAGTTTGGAATAAAGACATTTCGAAAGTTAACTAGTTCAGTAAAAGGAACGAATAAACCCACCACTACATCGCTTCGAGTCTGCAGGAACCCAGTGATCCAGAGAAATGGTCAGAGTTTGCGCAAATTTAAGGGTATGTAAAAAAATATACCCACCTCAAAGTAGATTACACGGTTAGTGTGCTCAATTATGGCCGACGCATCCGAAGCAAAGAAATATTCCACCTGCTTGTCTTCGAGGGGCTCGAATTCAGTGGAACCGGTCCTTGGAAGGGTCGGAAATTCGGCACGTCCGTGAGGTCTGTGGTCTACAATAAATACAACACCAATTAAACAAAAAAAACTTTTGCATAATTTACAGTAGTTTCTTGCTTCGCAAAATTAAAATTCAGCTTCCACGTGCACCTTTGTTTTGTTATAAAATATTGGTTGAACATCAGATTCCATTTCTACCTAAGTTTTTTATTATCAACTTAATGTCACAACGATTTTTTTATATACAGACTGGATGCGCGGATAAATGGATGAAAAATTTAATTTTTCGGGAAAAAGTCATTCTTGATAAAAAGTTTAGCTTGTAAAAAAAATGCAATTCACGAAGAGAAAATTTTGATTTTTTATACAGGGTTCGCAAAAACTTCAAAAACATTATTTTTCTCCAAGAGTAAACTACCTTTATTTTTCATTTTTGACCAAAATGTCAATTAGAAAACTTATTTAGAATAACGCTTGTAATTTAAATTCGAGATTTAAAATAAATCTTCGATTTTTTTAGTTTTTTTAATTTTTAGAGGTAAATGAATTTTTTTTTGGAATTTTTATTTCCGGGGTCATTTCATTTGTGAAATTAAAAATACATATTTCTGGTAACACCAAAAATCAGTCTTTGAAACTTTTTGATACTCCTCTGTCATTGATAACACAGGCCTGCATGAAATTTGTGATGACGTGATTTTTGTTTGTTGAGCTTAGTTTTTATATAGAAATAACTAATTAAAATACAATTGGTCTCTATCACCCACCGATTTTTTTTTTGCAAAAAAAAGAAAAAACATAAAAAAAACTTATAATAGGCGTTTTAATACATTTCAAAATGAATGTAGTACTTCAAATTCTAAATGATTGATGAATAAAAAATTATTTTCTGTGGTGCTACACACCTTCCGACTGGAGACTTTTTATCGACTTCAAAAAGGAGCTTTAAAGCTGTTCTTTTACATAATGACAATGTTTTTGCTTCTGTTTCGGTCGGCCATACAGTTAAGTTAAAGAAAAATTATGAAAATTTAGAGAAATTACTTTTAAGAATACAATATGAAAATCACAACTGGGAAGTGTGTGAAGATCTAAACATTTTAGGTCTTCTCTTAGGTCAGCAGTCTGGATTTACTAAATTTCCATGTCTCCTGTGCGAGTGGTCTAGCTAGCGAGAACAGCATTGGATAAAAAGAGACTGGTCACAAAGAGAGACTTTAACACCTGGAAACAAAAATGTAATTCGCGAAAGTCTTATTGACCCTCAAAAAGTTTTACTTCCACCACTTCACATAAAACTTGGACGTATGAAACAATTTGTTAAGGCATTAAACAAAGAAGGAAATTGTTTTAAATATTTGTGTAAAACATTTCCGGCTCTGTCAGGCAAAATTAAAGGAGGGAATCTTTGCAGGGCCGCAGATTAGCAGCTTGATGAAAGATACAGAATTTGAAAAGGTAATGGAAGATAAGGAAAAACATGCATGGAATGCTTTTAAAGAAGTTGAACATAAATTACTACTATGTTGAGATCATTGAAAATATGCTGGAAAATTTCAGGAATTTCAGAATATGAGCATAAAAATTCACTTTTTACATTCCCATTTGGACTAATTCCCGGAAAATCTTGGGGACGTGGGTAAAGAGCAAGGTGAAAGATTTCATCAATATATTAAAGAGATGGAAAAAAGATATCAGGGGCGCTGGGACACAAAAATGATGGCCGATTTCTGTTGGAACAGAAAAACAACCAAAAGAAGCTTTTCTGAAAAAAGAAAACATTTTTTGAAGAAGCGTAACGAATAAATAACCATTTATAATAGTTTATATGTGTATATTTTGTATATTTTGTATATTTTTGTATTTTTTTCCTTAATATATTAAAAAACTACCTTATAAATGAAATAAATCGTGTTTTTTCTATATTTTTGGATTTTACCGGTTTGAAAAATAACCTTACGTGATATAAAAAAACTCAAAGCAGATTTGAAATCAGCGCTACCCAATTACTAGAAAACAGTTAAAATTTTTAAATCAACTTTCAAAGTGTTAAAAAATGCGGGCCTGTGTAATGTATGTATTTCGACCGCTAATGCTGCTATCCAAAAAAAAATTCTTTTACCTCTAAAAATTAAAAAAAGACTAAAAAAATCGAAGATTTATTTTAAATCTCGGATTTAAATTACAAACGTTATTCTAAATAAGTTTTCTAATTGACATTTTGGTCAAAAATGAAAAATAAAGGTAGTTTACTCTTGGAGAAAAATCATGTTTTTGAAGTTTTGCGAATTCTGTATAAAAATCAAAATTTTCTCTTCGCGACTTGCATTTTTTTTTACAAGCAAAACTTTGTATCGATAATGACTTTTTCCTGAAAAATGAAATTTTTCATCCATTTGGCTATTGTTAACCCTATCCGCGGACGGTCTGTATATATCGTAACCAATATTTTGATAACCGTCTGATCACCAAAACGTTATTTCACTTTTTCGCAGCACAGTTATGGTACAATCTATATACATTTCTTATTTTGGCATTCGAAATAGAAAGCATAAAAGCGCAATGTAACGCAATATTCCATTTTGTGCAAGCCTCGCCGATTCTGGAAAAATCTCCAGATTTTTAAATCTCATGCCAAAATAAAAAAACAACTCCGCGACCCATAATGACCGTTCCAAATTTTACCATATTATGGTTAAACATCCAACAACGCAAAAATCCTTACCACATACCAGAATCACCCAAGCAATAATTTGTTTGTCCTATACCTACGAGTACCAACCCTAAAGATTTATATCACTACGGTTTCGCGACCATGAATAACATTTTAGTTTGTTTGAAATAAAATATTTATTATGCAGAGATAATGGGCAAATGTAAATTACCGTTTTTGTAATAAACAAAATACATAATACTACAAATCTATAAATGTTATTCAAGGTGCCCAACTCCATATTCCATTAAAACTGTTAAAATAAAAGAAATCCTTTACCTCATTGCATGTACTTACCGTTTACAGGAGAGAAGGACAAGCTTAGATTTGTATATGTCTGTCCTTCACCAAGAATACAGAAGTTTTACTTGAAAATAATATGGACCCATCATCCAACCACCGAAAGTTAGTCGTCAAAGCCTTAAAGCAATGCGAATAAATAAGGCCTGTTTATAAAGAACTATGTAAAAAATGCAATTTGGCAACACTGATGAAATAAAGCAATGATGCCAAATGTGCTCTTATGGACGACTTTATTTTGTCTGTATTGAGCTGTATACAATTTAAGGTGGGAGTATCAACATGTTTGCCAACCTATAACCTATTTCGCGTAGATTTATTTATGTTTTCTAGCTTTTATACAAAATTTAAAGAAAATCAGTACCGACTTGATATTCTATAGGTACTAATAATTGACATATTTAATAAATATCAAGGAATTTCATAACTTATTTTAGGAGAATTGTATAGCGAAAAAATCGGGTAAGATTTTTTTTAACATTATTATGTCATTGTCACTCATTGTTCTTTCACTATACAATTCTCCTAAAATTAGCAATGAAATAAATTGATATTTTTGTAATATATCAGATACTACCTAAATAATGTACTGACGATATTGATTTTCTTTAAATGTTAGTTATTAAAATAATAAACTCAAAATATCAACGCGAAATAGGTTATAAGTTGGCAATAGATTGAATGACGTTGAGAATTCAACCTTAATCAGTTTTTGGGTAAATCCAAACAGTTTTCTTTAATAAACAGACCTTTAAGCTGTCATATAAATGTCAAAAAGTAACTACCTGGATCGGTTTCAGCGTCTGCTTGCAACAAGGTCCCAGGAAAAAATAAAAAGGAAAAAAAAACAACAAAAGATTAAAATACAGGACAAAACTAAAATGGGTTTACAACATAATAAACTGCATAAACAAATACAAAAGTTATTATTACTAGTTTTGGTGTATTTTTCGGACTCAGATACAGAAATAATGGCAGATTCCAAAAAACAAATTATAAGCAACTCTATATATTATGTCTATATAGGTACAGTTGTATTTATAAAAAAAGCGAACAAGAATTAGAATGAGAGGTAAGTTTTGTCATATTTGCGTAAAACCGGCTTGTCTAAATGATTGTTTATTGGAGGTTATCACACGTCATAGATTATCAAAAATGCAAAGCATTGGCGTCGGTGTAATTAATTTTGAAACTGCACGGTGGTAACGTTTGATAAACTTTGACAGAAGAACATAAAAGTGCCTCGTCAGTTGTCTGAAGTTGAAAAGACTCAAATTGTATCGAAGAAGGATGGTCAATCCGTGCTGTAGCGAGGTTGTATAATAGAAATAAAAAACTATATTGAAAATTAAGCAACGCTGGGAACAAGAAAAATCCCTAAAAAATAAAATTGGTTCAGGTCGTCCCAAACGTCCAACCCTGAACAGGATGCTGCTTTTTTTCTTTTTTTTTTGGGATATTTAACGAAATAATCCATTTGCAACTGCGAGGGATGCTGTTGTTGAAACAGCATTTCCTGCATCCCAACCTACCGTCAGCAGAAGAGGAATCTGAACTAAAATGTCGCCCAGCTACGAAAAAAAATATTTCTTACCGAAGAACAGCGACAATCACAGATTATTTTTGCTTTAAATTATATATACCGCAATCCTTAATTTTGGAACAGAGTAATTTTTACTGATGAAAAGACGTTCCAGTCGACTTATAACGGACAAATTCGTGTGTACCGTCCAAACAATACCAGGTTTGAAGAGCGATATACTTCTAAATATGGGCGTTTCTCTGTACATGTATGGGGCTATATAGGTGTTAATGGACCTGGTGTTTGCTGGCGAATAGAGGGAAGATTTAATGCCGGAAATTATATTTACATTTTACCATCTGCTGAGCAAATATATCCCAATAATACTTTCATATTTCAACCGATTCAACCAGATAATTATCCAGTCCACACTGCCAATGCTGTAACCCACTGGTCTCAAAGCCATAATGTGGAAGTGCTGCCTTGGGTCGCTTATAGTCCCGATATCAATCCAATTGAAAATTTGGGGTATAATCGTAAAAAAAATATATAATCGAAATTTTAGGCCACAAAATTCAGAAGATTTATGGGAAATTCAGTGGCGTAGCGTGCAGGGGGCCAGGGGGGGCGACCGCCCCCCCCCGCCCTTTGAGCCCTTTCCCAAACGGCGCCCCCTTCCCACTCTCCCAGTTCCCAGAGGCAAAAGTGTACAGTTGGCCATTTGGCAATATGGTAATATTTTAAATTTCATTAGCAGATCTTTTATTTTTGGTTGTTAAAATTTAAAATTATTTTATTTATTACTATTATTATTATTAAGGGTAATGAAACACTCAGTCTGCTCCACTAGTATATTAAAAAATTTAAATTACTTCGGACATGTTTCGAAAGCAAAGGCTTTCATCTTCAGCGACATTTATATGTTAGTAATTGGCAAAAAAGTCGAAAGAAAACTTAAAAAATAGGTAATTTATTAATATGTACTTAACCTAAAAATGTTGGAAGGTTAATTTTTAAAATTTTTTAAATCCAATACAATTAATTTTCTACCCATTAGTATATTTTCATGTTTGGGCCCAATGTAAGAATTGGAATGCAAATGTGAAGTTTTCTTTCGACTTTTTTGCCGATTACTAACATATAAATCTCGCTGAAGATGAAAGCCTTTGCTTTCGAAACATGTCCGAAGTAATTTAAATTTTTTAATATACTAGTGGAGCAGACTGAGTGTTTCATTACCCTTAATAAATATTCACTCCACTGTGAGATGGACTCCTTCCATAATATTATTATTATTATTTTTTAGTTCTTTGTTTCTGTTTATATTATAAGATGACCATTATCAGAAGAATATTGGCAAATATGATATTTGATATTTTGTGAAGCTCTCTTTCCCTTTGTTTTTAAAGTATTTTTATGGGTTTTAGAGTAAAGAAACAGATAAAATAAACCTGTTACCTATTTTGGGATTCTATTTTATTTCCACTACTTGATTTAATTTATAATTTTGCCACGACGAATAATTTGTATTCTTTCAGTTATTTTGCTTTAACAATTAAAAATTGCTTGAAATCTCTAATTTACTAGAGACTAAATTTTGTCTTTTTAAAAGTGTGTTATTGTCGCCAATGAGAATATATGCTCCTATTATTATGTAATATGCATAAAATATTTTATATTTTAACAAAATTCCCCTTGCCGTGTTCATATTCTGTTTTCATGTGACCATTATGACGAAACAAAATCTTTATTTCTCAGGCCAAAATTTACTAAAAAAACAAAATTATACATTAGCAGTAAGGCACCCTTTGAAGGGCGTGCGTAGAGAGGGGGGTAAGAACCCCCCCAGGACCCATAATGAGCCATGAAAACGAGGAACTTTTTTTTTACTTTATCAATTTTTTTGTGATTTTCTTGAAAATCTTGTGTATTTTATATTTTTCCTACTTGAAAATCAGGAAACATCATTGAAAAAAGGGCGTGGCACCGTAAAAATTTTTGCCTGCGGCGCTATTTCTTTTTCCCTCTCTTAACCTATAAGGAAAATTTACGCCCTTACCTTTGAAGCTTTCGCCCCCTCCGCCCCTTCAACCACGCTACGCCACTGGAAATAATACATGCGTGCTGGGAAGAGCTTGATCCAAATATTATATCCAATATAATTCAGTCATAGACTGGCTCAAGTAATAGAAAAACAGGACCAAATATTAGATTTTATTTATTCTTGTTAAACGTTTTTTGTTTCTATTGTAATTTTTATAAAACTGTTAAGATATATTATAAAATAAAAAAATTAATTTTTGTTATTCTATTGAACTAACGCCCAACGCCAATGCTTTGCATTTTTAATAACCTTAAACATGCGATAAGCCGGTTTTATGCAAATATGGTTAAAAGTTTTCCTCTCATTCTAATTCGTGTACGCTTTTTTTATGAATACAACTGTATTTTAATCATTTTATTTACCCTTAACTTCAAGTACTTGTTGTGCACCTGTTTCACTATGCGACATTATCAAATAAAAACTTTAACGGGGAAAATTATTTAGAACGTCTTCTATTTTTAATTGTTCACTATTTAATAAGCAAAATTTTACAGCAAGAAGTAAGAACAATTAATTTTTGGCTTTTAGCCAACATCCAGCCAGCAGTCACGTAAAGTACCGCGAACACCGACATAAAGCGGGACTTCCCCGGTTTGCTCGATCAATTAAACGTTTTAAATGTAATGGTTAACTACTATTTCTATTTGTTTATTGCAGTTACCCACAACTAGCTACAAAGAAAACATAAACTGACTAATTTAAATGCTTTACCTAGATTTAAATATATCGAGCAACAAACATTATATCTACTGGGCTGCCCAGAAGTCCGGAATAAAATTAGTATAGCCTTACCCTGTAACTTTTGGGAAAAACGCTCGGACACGTCAATTTAGTTTTATATATGCTCACATTTTGACGTTATTCGTTTGTTTTTTTATAGACAGTTGTCAAAGATATGACGACATCGATCTTTTTTTTTTAAATGGAAACATAGAGCTTGTGATACATCATTTGAAAGCTAATATCTCGTACAGTATGCTCATAAATTTTGGCGCGATTCTGTCAAGCTATTTCAAAATGGCGACTGTTAAATGTTTTCAAAAAATCTCTATTTAAATAAGCGGAAATGATAAATCATTGATGTTTTTTTCCATTTCAAGGTAAGAAATCTTCATTGTTTCACGTTCTGACATTTTGTGGCATTGTGAACTTGTAATAGTATATTAAAGTACACGTTTCATAAGAAGCGGTTTTAGCGCACGCGTCTATTTAGTTAGTTTTTTAATTGACACGTGCGCTAAAACGCCTTATGAACCACGTGCTTTATACTATTTTTTCTATTTGTAGTTTATTCAATAAAAAATACATATTTAAAAAAAAAATAAATCCTTTAAATTTTTATGTCTAAATTTTATGTTGGTAATACTATTTTTTAACATAGGAGCCTCTGGACAACAAAAATTATTTTGCGAACTGTCATTTTTTGATTTATTGACCCATTTTCACCACGAGATTCTAAAGTTATTTTAGCGACATGAGATTTGAAATTGGACAGAATACGTTGTGTGATCCTTGTACATTCGGTACATATACAGAGCGTTCGGAAATTCGGGCGATTTTGTTATTTTTTTTTGAATTTCAAAAGACGTGATTTTACGTCAATTTTTAAATTTTTCAATTCCAATGTTACCAACATCAAATAAAGAAAAAACGCGTATCGAAATAGCTTCATTATAAACTTCATTTCAAGTTCATAATGAACTTATTATGAACGTCAAATAGAAAAAATTAATTTAGGTATTTCAGAAGTATTATTTTACAATTATTTTCTAAACAAAAATGATTTTGTCGGAAAGACAGCGTATCGAAGTCTTGATATTGTTAGGATGTGGAGATAAAATAAGAAGTCAAAGTGAAGTGTGCACTTTATTTAATGCTAAATATCCGGATAATCAAATTTCACAGGGTTAGTAAAATATTCCACAAATTTGATGAACATGGCACAGTAAAGGACGTGCCTAGGAATGGACGGCCACGTGTTTTAGGCGACGATGAAAAATTGGTTATTGCATTATCTCTGCAGGATAATCCGCAGTTTCAACGGCTCAAAATCATGATACATCTAGAGGTACTATTGGAAGATTTTTGAAAGCGGAAAAATACCACCCGTGTATAAAGTATACCTTGTCCAAGAGCTTTTAGAGGATGACTATGACAGGCGTTTGCAATTTTGCGAAGAAATGATGAGACGGTGTGACGAGAATAATAGGTTTCCACAGAACATATTATTTTTGGATCAAGCTACCTTCTATTTAAACGGGGCGATTAACAGACAAAATTATGAACCATAACTACTGTTAAGTCACAAAAATGTCAGAACGTGAAACAATCAAGATTTCTTACCTTGAAAGGTAAAAAAAATCATGAATGATTTATCATTTCCGCTTATTTAAATAGAGATTTTTTAAAAATTTTAACAGTCGCCCTTTTGAAAGAGCTTGACAGAATCGCGCCAAAATTTATGAGCATACTGTACGAGATATTGGCTGTCAAAAGATGTATCACAAGCTGTATGTTTCCATTAAAAAAAAAAAGATCGACGTCGTCATATTTTGACAATTAATGCCTATAAAAAAACAAACGAATAACGTCAAAATGTGACAATTATATAAAACTAAATTGACGTGTCCGAGCGTTTTTCCCAAAAGTTACAGATTAATGCCATATTAATTTTATTCCGGGCAACCCTGTATACAGGGTGTACCATATTAAGTGGGCACTATTGCTAACTCTTTTATTATTAGAGATACAAAGTCGGTTAAATTAACAAAGTAGTAGCATTTTTTATGCTGATTATGATTATGAAAGAAGAAAAACAATTGAACGTGGCGTTTCCGAATAAATGATTAAAATGACATTTTTTTAAATGGAACACCCTGTATATCTTTACATTTTTAAATTCCTCATAAAATTATAATTATTTTTTATGAAATGCATTAATAGTCTATACTTCATAGTTTCCGAGATATTGACTCTCGAAAAGTGATATTTTTGAACTTTGACAGCTTCTAACTTTCTAACAGTACGTCTTAGAGCAAAACGGCCTACATGTCCCTATCTTCAATTTTTATTATCTTCCCAAAAAAATCAACTTCCGGTTAAACCGGATGTAACTCTGAAGCAGGAAATATAGTTGTTCCGGTTTAACTGGAAGTTGATTTTTTTGGGAAGATAGAAAAATTGAAGATAGGGACATGTAAGCCGTTTTGCTCTAAGACGTACTGTTAGAAAGTTAGAAGCTGTCAAAGTTCAAAAATGTCACTTTTCGAGAGTCAATATCTCGGAAACAATGAAGTATAGACTATTAATGCATTTCATAAAAAATAATTATAATTTTATGAGGAATTTAAAAATGTAAAAATATACAGGGTGTTCCATTTAAAAAAAATTCATTTTAATCATTTATTCGGAAACGCCACGTTCAATTGTTTTTCTTCTTTCATAATCATAATCAGCATAAAAAATGCTACTACTTTTTTAATTTAACCGACTTTGTATATCTAATAATAAAAGAGTTAGCAATAGTGCCCACTTAATACGGTACACCGTGTATATCGCCTTTTAAGTCAACTCCAAGAAAACGATCGTAAATAAGTGCAAGCAATCATCTCTTACAATGAGTGTTAACGTAATAGGATATATATGCAAATAACTGTCACCATACTGTAAAATGTAGTAACAATAAATTTATTTTTAAAAAGTTCATGCTTCCAGAAAAATAGTTTTTGTAGGCCAACCTTACCACTTAAGTAGGTAAAGGTCGTTCTGTGATTGGTCAGTGACCGGGTACAATTCCAAAAGAATAAATGATTATAGTACATATTCGAGGCAATATGTAAGGGAGGAGTACAGGATTTATGAAATAATAATTTAAAAAAATATACACGTCTCGTAAACAAGATAAAGCATTTTAAGTTGTCTAAAACATGTTAATTGTATTAAAAACATGACGTTATCTGACATAGTCTATTAGATACTTTGCCCATGTAGATTTTAAGTGATTGATATCACAAAAATCATATTTATTTCTGGGAACAATTTTTTAAAATTTTAAAGTGCTTTTTCTAAAAATAAAAGCATTATTTTAGTTTAAAATAAAAATTGACGAAATTCGGCATTTAAAATCTATACATCATAACAGAAAGTTCTACTAACATGTTTTAGATCAAGTCGAACAACCTAAAGACAAAAAACAAAACAAACAAAAATTAACTAAAAACATAAAACAAAAATACTACATCAAAAAGGAAAAATATTAGTAGAAAAGTATATATATACCTTTTGGGGAGTTTGGAGGTTCATCTAATTGCCACAACAGTCCAGAGAAGGGACAAAGTACCAAAACAAACATATGGTTAATCAATAAATACACAATAATATGGTTAACGTATAAACATAACACTAAAATAAATAAATAAATAATAAATACGAGCATGCCGACATTTTTAGATTTAAAAAATATTACGTTCTTCTAATAGAGATACATATACCGTGCGAGAAAAAATTATTTGCATCAAAGAATTGCTTGCATTTAAGGACGTAATGCTTAGCCGTAGAGCTTAATACCTGTTGGGTGTCAGTAACTACCTGAATTAACAATCAATCAGTTATTCCGTCATCTTTGACAGTCGTTACAAGTAATTTTATTCATCGCTAATTTTTCCAATTTCTTGAACAATTCACACACAATGGGCTTTACGGAACAGCACAAAACATTCATGGTTAAAGCGAATTTTCGAAACGGGGTTAGAGTAAATGGTGAGTGGCAATACAATCCGGGTTTGTGCATGGACGATTTTCACGAACATTTTCCTAACGTTGGTTTTATTGCTGGGGATTTTTATCAATGCCTGAAAAGAACTGTGGCTGCGTTTAGAGAAACAGGTTCTATACAACACAAAAAAGGAGTAGGAAGACCATCTGTAAGAACAGAAGAACTTGTTGCAAACGTTCGTGAAATAATGCAAAATACGCCAAAAATTGTATAAGACGCATGTCCCAAGAAGTGGTAAGATCTTATGGAACATGTAGGACTATTCTTAAAAAGCAGCTAAACTTATTTCCTTATTAAGTGCAAGTATTCCAAGAAATACAAGCCGCAGATTTTGAAAGGCGCAGGAATTACTCTCAATGGTTTACCCAAAATTTATTGGAAAGAAATGATTCATTAGACCTGACATTTTTTTCGGATGAAGCCTGGTTCCACCTCTCCGGTTATGCGAATTCTCAGAATACATGTAATTATTTTTCTTTTTCTTTCTGTATATTCTTACTTTGTTAATTTTGTAAACAACAAAAATAAATTTGTATTTGTCTACTTATTTTATTACTTATTAGTTTGGCATATCATGTCATATTATGAATTTGACAAAATTTTAACCTAGATTTGGTTAGATATATCGTCCCCATATCATTGTGATCTAAACCAAGCCCTACGTTTTTTAATCCAAGCCCTCTTTGATGCAAATAATTTTTGCACGACGGTATATTATAAATATTTGTACCAATTTAATTTTTGTTTACCATCAGTCACTAAAAAATTTGAAAATTCATCATTTAGAATAGCACGTAAACTTTCTAAATCTTAAAATATTAGCTTTAATTGATTAGAATGGGTATTTACAATGAAAGATATAATACATTGTGAAACTACGTGGTTAGTCATTTTTAATTCCAAAGTCCTTTCAGTGGCGTAGCCAACAGAGGGCTGCCCTCCCCCCCCCCCCCCGCTCTATTGATCGTTGCCACCGCGCCAATACAGAGTGTCGCTAAAAGTCTGTACAAAGCGTTAGAACAAATTCCTGAGATTAAAAAATGGGCTTTAGATCCTCAGGAATTTGTGCTAGCATTTTGTGCATGGCTTTTCGGGACACCCTGTATACATAACGAATACAACTACTTGTACCATTTATTCACTATGCTACATTTTAGAAAAATACCTTATTATACTAATTTGTTGAAAATATTTAAACTGTAACTGACAGGGCTAGATTATTGAGTAAATTGTATCAGTGTGGTATTCGCGGAAACGTTTATAAATGGTTTAAAAATTATTTAAGTAACAGGTCACAAAACACAAAAATATCAAAAACATATTCAAAGAAAAAAATAAATAATATAGGAGTTCCTCAGAAGTATATTATATTAGGTCCAATATTATTTATTTTATAGATCAATGATATGCCTTTAACTTTAAAAATGTGTAAGTTACAAATGTTTGCTCATGACACCTTAATGTACAATAATGTTTTAAATATTATTGATGGTCTAAAAACTCTAAATTCTGAGATAAATATATTAATTTGGCTAAAAGTAAACAAATTAAAATTAAATATTTCAAAAACTAAATGTATGGTTATGGGTAATAATTTAAATTGTCAAAATATAAATGTTGTAATTGATGGTGACAAATTTGGAATTAGTAAACAGTTTTAAATATTTAGGGATAATCATTGATTCAAAATTAAAATTTTGTAATTATTTTGAAAGTATTATATCGAAGATTGCTGGAAAAGTAGGTTATTTTAAAAGAATCAGTTCTAATTTAAGTTTGTTTTCTAAAAAAACTGTATTTAATACTATTATATTACCACATTTTCTTTATTGTTCTTCCATTTTATATTGTGCTAGTGAGAAAATATTTGATAAATTACAAATTTTACAAAATAAGGCAATGCGGATTATTTTAAATTGTGACAAATAAACAAAAAATAATTTTATGTTGAAAAATTGGTTGAATGTAAGAAATTTAATGTTTTATTTAGTACCTATGTATCTTTATACATAAAATTAAAAATCATTTATTGCCTGATTGTTTAAAAAATTTTTGTTCTTTTAATTATGACCATATCATAATTATAAAACAAAAACCAATCAAAAATTTTATGTGGATAGAGTGTCTAAAACATTAACTTATAAATCTATTTTTTATAAAGGTTTGATAAGATATAAAAATTTGGAAAATTCTATTGAATCTCAAAAATCATTAAAACTGTTTAAAAAAACTTTAAAATTACATTTAATTAAAAAACAAAATGATACGTAATATTTGATACAATTTACAAAATGTTTAACTTTTCTGTCTGTTTTTGTTAAAAGAAGGTTGTGTTTTAAAATTTAAAAATAAATCTATAAAAATGTGTTAAAAAAAAGTATTAAAAAATATTTAATTGTAGCTTTTTGCTAAATAAAACATGTTATTACCACTACTAACAATGTTTTCAAAATTTGACTTGACAGTTTGATAACCAAATTCAGTTAATTATATAAAGATTTAAAACTGCGCAGGTGACAATGTATTAAAGCTATTATTTACAACATCACCGTTATTTAAAATGTGTTACAAATTTATGTCACTAAATGAATCATTGTGTTAGAAATAACTAGCTATTAGAAGTTGATATCAGTTAGTAACTTAAAAGTAAACTTTTAGTAAGGAAATGAAAATTAGTAATGTTAAAAAAGCTGAGAAATCATGCCCAGTGCACAAAATTAGTTCTACTTGCCTATGTCATGCAACTAAGATAAAATCAAGCTTTTCATGCCAAAGCATGCTTCGTGCTAATAGCATGCGTATAAACTAAAAAACTACCAGTTACCTTTTTAAAATGCCCATGGTCCAAAGTTTTAAATAAATATACAAGGTAAAAGAAAATTTGAAAAGCAACACGGAATAGCTATTTATACAATAAGTTGCGAAATGAGTGTCTTTTAGGCACGCGACGTAAAATTGTCCAACGAGGCAAAGCCGAGTTGGACAACACGTCAAAGTGGCTAAAAGACATTGTTTCGTAACGAATTGTATACAATATTTTTTCTACTGAGATTTTATATTAAAAAACTTAATTTTACTAACATTTTATTACCTATGTTTCATTGACACTTGCCAAAAAATATTAAATTATACCTAGTCTGTGGTTACGTTTTAATTGTAAATAATTACCTGCGTTACTTTTAAGCACGTTGCTCCTGGTAACGTGCTTAAGTTTTTTAAGCACGCTGCGCTTAAAAGGAGGTTATTAAAAAACCATAATGACAATCGAAAAGAGGTTATTATAAAACGTCAGTAGAAAAAACTATTCCAATAATTGCGATTACTGAAAGTTTTCCACGCGCCGAATTTCAAAAAAATTATTTATACTGTTAATGGGTTTTGATATATTATGTTAAAAGATACAAGGGGTGCTATATTATACAGGGTGTCCGGAAATAATGAGCAACAAATTTAGGGGATAATTCTAGACCGAGAATAAATGCTATCTCTTCCTATAACATTTTTCGAAAATTAATTATTAACGGAGAACAGGGTGTTAAAATTAAATTTTATTTGCAGTTTTAAGAAACGTAAGTTACTAGAACAATAAATTAAACATTCAAATCGAAGGTTCAAAGTGACGCCTTTCCTCTTCAGTGCATAAATTAATTCTTCTTAAAAAATTAAATTATTTAAATTAAAAAATAATAAATTAAAATGATTTCGTATTCATCACATGCAAGCAATGTTATTTTAGCGTTTTTCTCGGAAACGGTTAGATTTATCGAAACAAAAGTAGTATACCTTTTTTATGTCAAAAGGTTAGGAGAATAAAAGTATTCAGTCAAAATGCGCATACAGTGTAGGACAATAAAGTTGGGACCATTCAAAAAGTATAGGTTCCTATGTGGCGCCCTCTACAAAATGCGAAAAAACGGTGGGCAAATTTGTATTCCTTATTCCAAAAAAGCACCATATATGTAACTCGGTTAATAATCAATTTTCGCAAAAATGTTATAAAAAGAGATAGCATTTATTTTCGGTCTAGAATTATCCCCTAAATTTTTTGCTCATCATTTCCGGACACCCTGTATTTAAAACCGAACAATCATCAAGGCTTGGTTTTAAATATACATTATAGCAAAGAAAAGGTAAAAGCAATGGAAATTTACAATTACCTTTTCCAGGGTTAAGTGTGGAGCAAAAGTATAAAGGATGATACATTTGATCCTAAAAAAATCGTATTTTGTTAAATAATGTTAACCAATGTACAGGGTGTCCCAAATTCGAGCCTCATCATATGGATCTCGGAAACTATCAGAGATACAACATCGGTCAAATTGTGGCAAAGTTGCGCAATTTCGTACTGAGCAATATCGCAAAAAAATATCTAAGCTATCTTTTTTAGATTTTGAAATTTTTGCAAAAAACTAAAATTTTGAGTTTTTGTTTTTTTAAACTGCTTGACTTATTTTATCCGCCACAGAAAAACAAGCACAACATTGTTAAGGCAACTTTTTACGCTCCATATTGTGACGTTTTTAGAATTTCGTTACAACGTTTCGTTTTTCTGGAACTATTATCAACTTTAATTTTTTAAATACGGACCTGCATTTTTTATTTTATTTTTTGATAGCCCTTTAAGCCCTGAAATAAACCATGTACCACACTTAATTATATTTAGACGTTTTGATGTCATTATTACATCGTCAGGAATGTGATAATTATTTTTAAATACGGCCCTGGTGTTAGTTACTTAATCTTTTTACCACAAACAACATGGATCCAGAATTTTATACAAATAATTTACATATTTAAGTATTATATAAATTGTAACAAAGTAAAAATAAAACCAAACAAAACAAAGGTTGCTATGACAAGAACTTTTACTTGATTGTTTGGCTTAAGGTGGAATTCTCAACGTCATTTCATCTATTGCCAACCTATAACCTATTTCGCGTTGCTTTTTTTAGTTTATTATTTGATTAACTAACATTTAAATAAAATCAATATCGTCGGTACAATATTTAGGTAATAGCTGACATATTACAAAAATATCAATTTATTTCATTGCTAATTTTGGGAGAATTGTATAGTGAAAGAAGAATGACATAATAATGTTAAAAAAAATCTTACCAGACATTTTTCGCTATAAAATTCTCCTAAAATATTTAATGAAACTCCTTGATATTTATTTAATATGTCTATTATTACCTATAAAATATGAAGACGATAATGATTTTATTTAAATTTTGTGTAAAAGCTAAAAAAATTAAATAAATATACGCGAAATACGTTATATAGGTTGGCAAGCATGTTGATACTTCCACCTTAATTATCTTGACAACTGCAGTCACCATTTATACTGAATATTTCAGCAAAATTATGTTTTCTGCTTTAGAAAAGCGCGACATGTTACGAGTTTATTATTCTTCCAATAGGAATTCACAAATTTCCTGTGACCGTTATTTACAGGACTATCCTGAACGCTTGCAGCCTCATTATAGTTGTTTTGCTACGCTTGATACTAATTTAGCTCAGTATGATGGTGGTTTTAATAAACCAAGAGTCAAATATACACCAGGGCCGTATTTAAAAATAGTTATCACATTCCTGAAGATGTAATAATGACATCAAAACGTCTAAATATAATTAAGTGTGGTACATGGTTTATTTCAGGGCTTAAAGGGCTATCAAAAAATAAAATAAAAAATGCAGGTCCGTATTTAAAAAATGAAAGTTGATAATAGTTCCATAAAAACGAAACGTTGTAACGAAATTCTAAAAACGTCACAATATGGAGCGTAAAAACATGCCTTAACAATGTTGTTCTTGTTTTTCTGTAGCGGATAAAATAAGTCGAGCAATTTAAAAAAACAAAAACTCAAAATTTTGGTTTTTTGCAAAAATTTCAAAAACTAAAAAAGATAGCTCAGATATTTTTTTGCGATATTGCTCAGTACGAAATTGCGCAACTTTGCCACAATTTAACCGATGCTGTATCTCTTATAGTTTCCGAGATCCCCATGATAAGGCTCGAATTTGGGACACCCTGTACAGCTATCTATATACTTATTCCATATATTTTTAATTCGTTAGATTTTTCCTCTAGAGCATGTTTGGTTTAAAAATTTCATTACCATTGTATTTTAGAAGGAAGTAATTGAAAAAGTAAATGTTTGGTTTCTAAACAGGTCAAGTAAATAATCTAAAGTATACAATTTGGTTACCTTTTCCATATAAAATCGGAATATGGTCGGTAGCCAACCTAGTTTTGGTCTTGATACCAACCAAAAGTGGAGATCCCCGTCTGGTGGCCACGCATTCTCCTGGGAAATGTTTCGACTTGAAGCACAGGGCGAAAGCACCTTCCTGAAATTAGCAAAGAGTCAGTTTACTATACAGCGTTCAAATGTGCATAATAGTATATTAAAGTACTTACACGTTTTATAAGAAGCGGTTTTAGCGCACGCGTCTATTTTAAAAAACGAGCCACAAAGTAGCGAGTTTTTTTATTGACACGTGCGCTAAAACGCCTTATGAAACATGTGCTTTATACATTTTTTTCTATTTCACCTTTTATAATCAAGAAAAATACATTTTAAAAAGAAAATAAATCCTTCAAATTTTGTAAATTTTTATGTCTAAATTTTATGTTGGTAATACTATTTTTTATCATAGTAGCCTCTGGACAACAAAAATTATTTTGCAAACTGTCATTTTTTGATTTATTGACCCATTTTCACCACGAGATTCTAAAGTTATTTTAGCGATATGAGATTTGAAATTGGACGGAATACGTTGTGTGATCCTTGTACAGGGTTATCCAACCAAGACTAGACAAGGCGATTTTTTGACTTTTCCTGTACTTTTATAAAAAAACTGAAATATCCATCTTAAGTCATTTTCTCCCGCGAATTCGAATATCTTCAGCAAAAAACAATTGAACATCAAACAAAAGTACTAGGGGTCACTTTGATATTTTTTTAAATGGAACACCCTGTATATTTTTACATTTTTAAATTCCACGTAAAATTATAATTATTGTTTATTAAATGCATTATTAGTCTATACTTCATAGTTTCCGAGATATTGACTTTCGAAAAGTGACATTTTCGAACTTTGAAAGCTTATAACCTTCTAACAGTACGTCTTAGAGCAAAACGGCTTACATGTCCCTATCTTCAATTTTTATTATCTTCCCAAAAAAATCAACTTCCAGTTAAACCGGAACAACTATATTTCCTGCTTTCGAGTTACATCCGGCTTAACCGGAAGTTGATTTTTTTGGGAAGATAATAAAAATTGAAGATAGGGACATGTAAGCCGTTTTGCTCTAAGACGTACTGTTAGAAGGTTATAAGCTTTCAAAGTTCGAAAATGTCACTTTTCGAAAGTCAATATCTCGGAAACTATGAAGTATAGACTAATAATGCATTTAATAAAAAATAATTATAATTTTATGTGGAATTTAAAAATGTAAAAATATACAGGGTGTTCCATTTAAAAAAATATCAAAGTGACCCCTAGTACTTTTGTTTGATGTTCAATTGTTTTTTGCTGAAGATATTCGAATTCGCGGGAGAAAATGACTTAAAATGGCTATTTCAGTTTTTTTTATAAAAGTACAGGAAAAGTAAAAAAATCGCCTTGTCTAGTCTTGGTTGGATAACCCTGTACATTCGGTACATATACAGAGCGTTCGGAAATTCGGGCGATTTTGCTACTTTTTTTCGAATTTCAAGACGTGATTTTACGTCACGGCATTGCAATTTAGTATAGGGAAGATGGAAAATTCAAATAAAGTTGCAGTTAAAATCGACATTGGAAGGTTAGTAGATTGAATTTTTGATGGGATTTGGCAGAAAATGATAGCTTGAAGCATCTACAAAATATTGATTTATACATCTATGCAACCAACATACATGACTGTTATCCACACGGAATAAAAAAGTAGGTTATCAAGCTATTTTTCCTCTGCGAAAACTGGGTTTTCTCGTAAATCACAAAGGCCGCGCAAGTCAATAAAATAAAACATTTAAATGTTACCAACATCAAATAAAGAAAAAAACGCGTATCGAAATAGCTTCATTGCGATACGCAAATACGTATCGTACTGAGCTTATTATGAACGTGAAATAGAAAAAGTAAATTTTGTGGTAACTACACGTCATCGCTGGCAACAGTGGCATCCATTACATTCTTACTGTTCCACTTACCAACTGTTGGACGACATTTTCCACCAATTCCCTGAACGAGAAGTTCGGATGTTTCTTATAAAAGTGGTAGATCAACTTTGCGATAATCTCCGTATCGGTTTCACTCTCGAAACGGTGTCCTTTCAGTTCCAGGAACACCTTGACTTCTTTGTAGTTGGTGACAATTCCATTGTGGACTACCACGAAGGAATTGTTATCGTCAGATCTATAGAACCAAAGAAAAAAAAATTAGTTCTATATTTTGGTTAAAACAGATAATAAATTTTGTTTTCTGATTACACTGGCCGACAAAAAAATTTTTTTTTGTTGTAACACAAAGCTAAATAGCATCTTGTGGTAGAATGGACCTATCCAAATACGAAAATGAGAAAAAAAAACTTGTAACACGTAACGTTTTCTTGTTACATTTATAGAACCACATTTAATGTTACAATATTTAATATCTATTGAAAAAATAATTTAAGAATTTTCTAACTGTGTATATCGACTATATTTAAATTTTTACACCTACTAAACATACCTTACATCTAGAAAAAACACAAACATTACAAATATTAACTGAACACACTAATTAAATTTTCTTTTTTCTTTTTATGAGGGGTCATATCTTCTCTTTTCAAAAACCAACAGGAATCACACATCATGGCTGGATCCCATCGTCCTTGATAGCGAATTTCCATTGTCCTGATATCCTGGTGGAACCTTTTACCCTGCTCGTCACTGACAGCTCCCAAATTTTCAGGAAAAAATGACAGATGGGAATGGAGGAAGGTTATTTTTAATGACATTCGGGTACCAAGCGATTTGTAGGAATCTAAAAGTTCATCAACTAACTGTTGATAGTTTGCATCCATATTGTTGCCCAAAAATCCCCTTACTATACTAACAAATAAGTTCCATGCTCTGAGTTCCTGCCTGGTAAGCTTCTTTGTAAAGTTGACATAGTCCAGCAATTTTCTGATTTGTGGCCCAATAAAATACCTTCCTTTAATTTGGCATCACTTAACTGGGGAAAGACTTGTCTTAGGTACTTGAATCCATCACCGTCTTTATTCATAGCTTTCACAAAGTTTTTCATCAGCTCAAGTTTAATGTGAAGAGGAGGTAGAAGGACTTTTTTAGGGTCTACAAGAGGTGCAAATTTAACATTTTGAGATCCCGGCTGAAATTCACTTCTTTGTGGCCAATCTTTTATTACATAATGCTGATCTACTGCACGACTGTCCCACAATCAAAGAAAACAGCAATGTTTTGTAAATCCTCCCTGAAGTCCTACTAAAATTCCTACAGTTCAGGTAATTTTTCTGTTATAAAATGCATCCATTTTTACCGCCCCTAATTAAATTGACTACCTGCTAATGTAAAATGGTCTTATTAAGCTATTGAAAAATGGTACGTATTGGGGCTTTCCCAATATTTTTTCTATTATTAGAAGGGTATTTTCATTATAAAAATAAAGAGCTGACTTGTGTTAGAAAAATCTTGTCGGCCAGTGTTATTAAATCAAATATTCCTGCAATACAATAAATTGTCAATTAGATAGGTACATTTAAAAATTTTGAGCAGTTTCAAGGAGATTCATTATTTACCTGTGTGGATGGGAGTTTACTTCACTGGGTACCCCGTGAGTTGCCCAACGAGTGTGAGCGATGCCACAATGGGTGTCTATGCAGTTGCCGATGGCAAGGGTGTCACTAACTAAAAATGTAAAAAAACATTAGGAATATGACCCCTGGTGGCAATCTAAGAAGCTCTTATTATATTTAACAATATTAATAAATTGAGGTTAGAAAATATTATCAATCGTTAACAATGTGACGTTCTTATATATTCTCTCTTTCTATTATAGAAATGGCGGTTAATTAATCAATTGCCTCTTAAAGAATAGGTATGTTTGACAGCCAATGATCATCAACTATGCGCATCTATCATTCCCCCCACTAATACCCTTTGCCATGGCCTGAGAATTCAGTCTTTGTATTCACTTACATCGTAGACGGCCATGCATTATTATTCATTATCCTATTATCATTAAATAATGTTAGAAAGAATCCGAGTGATAACAATTTCCCCTTACTGGCAAAACCATTTGAATAATTGAAATATATATTTTTTTATTTCATCATCAACAGAACTTATTAGTTAATACGTTATCACTAATCTTTTTGTCTTGAACTACGATATTATTCGTCATTTATGACCATTAAAGCAGGCATAGAATGCTAGAATTATTTTTACTTCTGGCAAGTTAAATATATTAATTTTGATATTATTTCTATCTGCTTTTGGTTGATCAGAAAGTCCATTATTATAGTGCTTCGTTCTCTTATCCTAGGTAGACTGGTAGACATAACATAGATAGTTATTAAGTCATTATACGTAATATTCCAGCAAACATGATGCAAAATCAAAATTTTAAAACACCACTTATAATGTTGGTAGTAACGAGGCTAGCAGTGATCGAGCCTCATAGAATCCAAAAGACAGAAAACAGTAAAACACATGAACACTCAACAAGTCTGTACAAACATTATGTCACTAAACAAGGTATTATACAAAACGACCAGATCGTCGAGAGTTTTTTTTTTGCAAAATCGTTTATAATTTCGTCGATATTTAATGTTTTAACAAACTCGTGTTCGATACTGATTAAGGGTACATCCGAAAGGCGTTGTTGTCCCATGGTGTTACGTAAATGGGTTTTCACTGTTTTAAGTTTGGAAAAAGATCGTTCCGCTGATGCCACCCTAACTGGTAAAGTTAGAAATAACATCACTGCACTAGATACATCTGGAAAATTTGAAGAAACACGCTGATTTTTTATTACTAAACGATCCGCAAGTTCATACACTGTTTATAATTTTGAAATACTATCTCCAAGTCCCTTTGTCAGGCTTAAAATTTAACTAGGAAAGTCAATGGACAAGTCTTTAAGGTATATCGTTTGTAAATTCCGCGCTTTCACGTATAATTCTTCTTGACTTAATGAAGTTAAATTCTCAGGATACAAAAAAAATAAAATAAATTATGAAATGAAATACCTATGAAAAGCAAAGCTTTTTAAAGGGGCCATCAATGTGGGTCCCAGTCAGTGTTGCCAACTCGTGGGAAATTTCCCGATTCGTGGGAAAAGGTAAATGGTCTATGGTCCAAAGGGAAAAGGGAAATTCTTACCTAAAGTTCAATATTCGTGGGATATTCCATATAGCCTGCTAAACAGGAATTTGATTAATTAATACAATTAATGTTGAGATAATAACCACAATATCGTACTGGCTGGGCGATCTTCTGTTAACAACACAGACTTAATCGTGAGTATTGCGATTTCCATTTGTAGATGTAGTGCGCACTGAGTGTATTCGCACATCAGAACTTGCAAGTTTGCAGATCTGCAAATATGGCGGATTTGTAGACGCAAAATAACTTTGACATTCCAAAAACTATTTTCAAATCCGCCATTTTTACCGCAGTTCAAACTTTTTACTCTTCCAACCTTCTCTGGTTTATCGAGATCGACTGCCAAATATGTGAAATATTCCCAAATTCATGGCAATATTTAATTAATTAAACCTAAATCTCAACGTTCCCTTGTTTTTTTTTATATAAAAAAAAGGAAACAAATTATAAATAACCACCATGCATCCATTAAAGCCACAAAATAGGTTAGTTTTTAACAAATTTTATACGTTCTACAATCTGCAAGTTTGTAGAACCTACCAACCTTCGGCAAATTTGCAGACGAAAAGTATGATAAACATTTTATGGAATTCCAATGTTGTCGTTTGCGTCTGCAAACTGCTACTTGCAGCTGCAGACGTCCACAAAATAGGGTATATTTTGTGCAGACGTCCAATGCAGAGCTGTAATCTAACCCTAAAGGATATTTTGCTATCGTTCTACCAATTAAAGTTGCCATTACTTTAAGAATTTGCATTTGAGGATTTACCCTATTACTAGAGGTGACATTTTCTTTTATAATTTACGCTAATATTTATTATTTGGAAACGTTTGACCATTCGTGGGATTTTTCTTTAAAAAAGGGAAATTTTCATTCTTCTTATGGGAATTTGATTTTTAAAGGTTGGCAACACTGGTCCCAGTAATTCAGCTGAAGGTCGAACGCCGCGTCTACCTGAACATCGGGCGGGTTGTTTTTCTATTGTTAAGCTGTTCTTGTCTGTAGTTTATCGAAACAAAGATAGCAACATAATCCGTCGAGGCTGACAAATAAAATAATTGCGCGGATAATGGGATGACGTAATAAGGTTTTGATCTCATGTTTTCAAACCTTCTGCTGTCGCGGCGTCTTTTTAATTGTCTCTAGGGAAGGTTTGTGACCCTTTAGGAAGATTTTTATTATTGGTATGTATTTTCAATAGGTTCTAATTCAGGATGTTTATGCTGAATATTATTATGTTGAATTTGGTTATAGTGAAAACGTCCATTCTTGGTTAAGCCAGTGGCGGCTCGTGCCATTTTAGTGAAGTAGGGCCAGGTAAACCCTTAGCGCCGCAGGCAAAAAGTTTTTGGGTGCCACGCCCTTTTTTGTTAATAGTTCTTGCTTTTGAAGTAGGAAAAATAAGCAAAAAGGCACCTAATTTAATTTATGGATTTACAATCATATCTTGAATATGCCTAAACACGATAACACGTTGAAACACACAAGCAATGTCAGTGGTTTCATCTGCGATAACAGCGAGTCCTTTATTTCTTTTATGACTTCATCATGATACACATCTAACATACAGTCCAGAAGTTCATTTTGTATGGTTTTTGATGTTCCTTTAAATACTTTCGATTTTTCAATATGATCTTTAAGAGTTTTGTCTAATTCTGAGCTGAAATTTATTAATTCACGAAATACGCCCCTATTTTCCGACGTCTCTTTTTCGTCATGACCTCTCAAAGCCAACTCAAATGCACCACAAAACCGAACGCAGTTTATAATTTGGTTTAATAGGTATATATCTGTTTTTATCAATTTGTTCGTTTTTCTTCATTATTTCATTGTGATATGCAGAATTTAATTGAGTTTTAATGTTAATTTTACAAAGCATACTGAAATTAAATATATTGTTTAAATGTACCTTCGATTTTTCATGTGTCTTTATTTTGTCCCAGAAATGGACCAAATCATCTGTACCTTTTTGGGACCAAGTTTGCTTCCCACCAAATAAAACACACATAAAACAAAATAGTCTATTAGATTCATCACAACCGCACACTTTTTCCATAAAGTTTCCTTTAAAAATCTAATAGTATTCATTACTTATGTATTTCTAAAATAAAAAGTTCGTTAACCCTACATTAAATTAGCCGGCCGAACGAAACCAAATCGGGACGCGACGCGAACATCAGCTGTTTGAAACGTCTAACATCAAACGGTCAAACGAAGAGAGCCTGGCTACCCGCCGGGATTTTTGCCTGCTTGCATTCAAGGTCATTTTCCAACGTTTTTTATTGAGGTGATGGCGTCCCGTATGCCTCGTCGCGCTTGGCGCGAAAGCTACGTTACCGTTTTACGCATAATCGCTTCTTTTTAGATGGAAATTTGCACCCGACTGTGTTCCATTTTTAAATTATTTTGCTAATTGCTTTAAAAACGAGAATATTAATTTTAATAGGTTTTGGTAATTTGTAAAGGGCAGGACGCTAGACAGGAGGGCAGGTAGTGCCATGGCACTGTGGCTCTACCCCACGAGCCGCCACTGGGTTAAGCTGATCTGTTACTATGCGGCACTTCGCTTAAAATATTTAAGTACACACCTAACCGCTTTTCTTATAAAAAAAACAATGTCTAATTTCGATACCATCCAAATTACAAAAACAATGACTTGCAGACTGCACAAATCACTTACTTCCATTGATGGCCTCTTCCAAAAGAGCGACCTTTCCCGTTTTCTTGATGAGGGTAATGCTCTGTTGGTCGGCAGAGTCAACAGCAACACCTGAAAAAAATAATTTTAATGAACGAAGTGAAGGTACGTTGCATGCAGAGTTATTTCTTATCCTCGATGCATTAGCTTACACGATGGTCAGGATTAAATAATACATAAATCGTTATAGACCAGAGTCGATAATATTTGAAACCAAAAAAAAATAATAGTAGGATGAAAACCATTGGTAAAGGAAGAGAATATAACAAAAATGAAAGGAAAAATAATTTACGGGCGATCCGAGGTCGGGAAGTGGAAGGGGGTGGATTTTTAAGGGTAGAAAACGATTTATCTCGATTTCCGGCAAAACTACAAGTCCTATGGAAAAACGGTAACTGGCAAAGTTGTAGGTAATAAAAATATCTACAACTTTTGTATTTACACTTTTTTCACATAACCTCAAAATTTATGTGAAAAATCAAATAACCAGTTTTTTGGTTTTTTATTTTTATCTTTTACAAGAAAACATTTTTTTCACGAAATTTGGTGAGAACTTACCTTTTTATGTCCCAAACACATGGTAATTTTTTTGATTTAAAATATTTATTTTTTCACCTTCTTTTGACTTAATATCGAAAAAGCACCCTAATTTTCAATCGAAAATTCTCACGTCAAAATATCTGCTTTTTTAAAAAAGTCGGTGGGCATTTTGTTCGTTAAAATCTCTACTTTCTGATGGTGTAAAAAATATACATTACTATGGTAAATGTTCTCAAAAAATGCATAGAAACGAAAAAAACTCGAATCCGGATTTTTTTTTAAGTATATACAATTTTCAGCTATTTATTAAAATTTATACTTTTATTACTCGAAAAACGTAAGATTCCATGTTACATTGATAAACAAAAAAATTACAAATCCATAAAACATAAAGATCGCAAAAAATATGCGAAAATAGTTGTTCTAAATATAATTAAAGGTAGGATTTAAAGGGGATTTCATCACATTTACCATAGTAATGTATATTTTTTTACAACATCAGAAAGTAGATATTTTAACGAACAAAAAGCTCACCGACTTTTTAAAAAAAGCAGATATTTTGACGTGAGAATTTTCGAATAAAAATTAGAAAAATAAATCTTTTATATCAAAAAAGTACAGTGTGTTTGGGACATAAAAAGGTAAGTTTTCACCAAGTTTTTTCTTGTAAAAGATAAAAATAAAAAACCAAAAACTTGGTTATTTGATTTTTCACATAAATTTTGAGGTTATGTGAAAAAAGTGTAAATACAAAAGTTGTAGATCTTTTTATTACCTACAACTTTGCCATTTAACGTTTTTCCATAGGACTTGTAGTTTTGTCGGAAATCGGGATAAATCGTTTTCTACCCTTTACCTACCACTTCCCGACCTCGGATCGCCCGTAAATTATGTTTCCTTTCATTTTTGTTATATTCTCTTCCTTTTCCAATGGGTTTCATCCTACTATTATTTTTTTTTACTTTTTGCCATTTTCTTCTTACTCTTCAGCCCTGGTCTATTAGTTTAAAGTGATCCGATACTTATATTAAACACACAATCGTTTCGTCGTTTCTCATCTAACTTGACCATCCTGTAAATACAATAGATAACAGTCCACATAAATCAACAGAATGTTTACCTGCGGAGTCATAGCCGCGATATTCCAATCGCTTCAGTCCGTTGACCAATAGTTCCAATATTTCTGACCTCTTCTTCGGGGTTAGGTAATTCAGGTATGCAAATATTCCTGCAAACAAACAAAACAAAAACATTAGGTTCGTATATTTTAGGCTCTAAAACAAGAAAATGACTAAAGGATAAATTATACAGTGTGTCCACGGATATAGGAAATTCAATCCCGGGATCTCGTTTAAATTTAAATTCATTTAATTAATTTTTTAATTGAAAAAAAAGACCCAAAAAACTAAAAATTTCGTTTGTGACGAATATAGTAATCGCAATCTGATATTCGAAATTGTAGTTTCAGCACAAGCAGACTTTTTATAAGGAATTACTTTTTCTTTTATACCCACTAATAAAAAAGTTTTCCCTCTTCCAAACTCTATCACTGTATTTTGGCGCTGCTGTTCCTAAAAATGATTTTAATCGACCCAATGCCCTAAAATTATTCTTTTGAAAACCTGGTAAGAAAAGAAGCCATTTCAGGGCCACACATAACTCGTTTTTTGCACTAGTTATGTTTCGACCTGAAGATAACTATGGCGAGATAGAAACATCGACTACCCTAACCTACTAGATTTTCGTAGTGGTGGTTGTTGACCCTATATTTAAAACATAAAACAAACAACGTCATGAACTAAAAAGTGAAATCTCAACTTTTTCACAATTATTTCTTAATAACAATTAACTAATATACATAAGTTAAATTTAATAGGTAAGTATTTAAGTACAATACGTATTTGACCATTTAAGATTGATTAGCAGTAAATAATATTTCATAATCTGCACGTATCATTTTTACTAATTATTAATGTACATTTTTAATATTACAACTTTCATACCGGTAATTTTTTCCTTTATTAAAAAAGCTTATTTTCTTTTATTTAAGCCTTAAGGGTTATGCTATCACCCCAATGCATTTAGGATATAAAAATATTTTTTGATTTTTCTGTTGTCAAAGTTGGTGGCCAATAATCTTAGGAGCTTGCCCATGTTGCCCATCTTTGAAGATGGAATGAAGATGTTCAAAAATTCCATTTTTTTAAAGGATCCTTCTTCAATAGCACTTAGACTACAAGTGCACTAAAATTTTGCTTAATCGCTTAGGAGAGTTTAGTAATAACAAATTATGTTTCTGGTAGATCTCCATCAAGATACTTTCGCTTCTAGTCTGACATGAACTATTGGAAATGTTATTAAATAAGTGTCCTTGGCATTCTGAAAGAAAAAGGACAAAGATACTTCTTGTGGCTGGTGGCGAAGAAACATTTTAACAATTTCTGGTCGGACTGTTAAATATTTATTAGGTTTTAATATTAATTTATAAAAATATACTTAAAATGACTTAAATACTCGTAGGTATGAATTATTTATATGCCCAGTTGTCCTAAAAATTGTTGCCCCTGTCATTATTTATCGAGTTAAATAATAGAAAAAATATTTAAAATTCACTGCATATTATTTATTAGTGCTTAGATTAGAACAAAATTAAAATAAACAACATGAAACATGCGAGTATAATTTGCACGAAGGAAAAAACTAGCATGTTGAATTTGTCTTTAAAAATTTCTTAGAAAAAATTACTGAACAATGCACTAAAGCCTGATGTACTGCTATGGAAATGTTAATATTTTTGTAAACAATTTATTTCTAATAAAATTGAATTAACTGTACTTAATAATTATTATAAATCCCTAGAACAATAAACTTGAATACCTTCATTGAATTGTTTTACAATGGGGAAAATTTCAACAAACTTTGTTAAATCGGTTTTTTGAACTCCTTTGTAGTGATGTAGACTATACAGGGTGTCCGGAAATGATGAGCAAAACATTTAGGGGATAATTCTTGACCGAAAATAAATGCCATCTCTTCCTATAACATTTTTTCGAAAATGGATTATTTACGGAGTTACAGGGTGTTAAAGTTCAATTTTATTTGCAGTTTTAAAATACGTAAGTTAGTTTTTTATTATTAGGTATAGGTAAAAATTGAAAAGGCAGTTAGTTTTTGCTTACCTAAAAACCAAAAATCACGTATACTGAAGCAGCTGCACGACTTGCGATACCTGTCAAATTTGACATTTCAATAAAATAGGTTCAAAAATGCCTTTATTTAACAAAATATCGAAAAACTTTATTCGAAAAAGTTGTTTATTTAGGCATTTTTAGCCTCTGTACGAAATTTTGACAGTCTAATAAAATTTTTATTTTTTGCCAGGTTCTTGAAAATTTTGATCAACCCTCGTAGATTAACTTTTATACATCGATGTAAAACCATTTGCCTTTACTTCATTTGTAATCTTAATGCAATTTTGTGCAAAATTTTTGTTTCCTATTATTTGTTTTACTTCAAAAACTGAAATTGTTATTGATTAGTATGTAATGTTTGATGCAAAGTTTATCTAATTACATCAGTTTTGCCAAAACCGACGTTTCTTATTTTTCTTAAGTTAGTAAACAGATGTACGAAAGAAAATATTAGGAAGCTTTCGTTGAAATTTTACTTAATTAATATTGGATTAAAAAGAATAAATATTAATCGCTCGAAACATTTTATTCAACAAAAATATAGTTTAATATAATTAATTTAATTTAATATTAATTAAGTAAAATTTTAACGAAAGCTTCCAATATTTTCTTATTGTACATCTGTTTACTAACTTAGGAAAAATAAGAAACGTCGGTTTTGGCAAAACTGATGTAATTAGATAAACTTTGCATCAAACATTACATACCGATCAATAACAATTTCAGTTTTTGAAGCAAAATAAATAATTGGAAACAAAAATTTTAGACAAAATTGCATTAAGATTACAAATGAAGTAAGGGCAAATGGTTTTACATCGATGTATAAAAGTTAATCTACGAGGGTTGATCAAAATTTTTAAGAACCTGGCAAAAAATAAAAACCCTATTAGACTGTCAAAATTTCGTACAGAGACTAAAAATGCCTAAATAAACAACTTTCTCAAATAAAGTTTTTCGATATTTTGATAAATAATGGCATTTTTGAACCTATTTTATTAAAAATGTAAAATTTGACAGGTAACGCAAGTCGTGCAGCTGCTTTAGTATACGTCATTTTTGGTTTTTAGGTAAGCAAAAACTAACTGCTTTTTCAATTTTTACCTATACCTAATAATAAAAAAAAATCCGATTTGATGCGAACTTTCTTGCGGACACTGAATACGAGATTTCGTCAAAATATTATGGGCGTGGCAAAAGGTATTACAAAAAAACTGCAAATAAAATTAAACTTTAACACCCTGTAACTTCGTTAATAATCAATTTTCGAAAAAATGTTATAGGAAGAGATGGCATTGATTTTCGGTCTAAAACTATCACCTACATTTTTTGCTCATCATTTCCGGACACCCTGTATATACGTTTCATATACATACTACATATACTACATATATTTGGTATGACTTAAAAGAAGAAAAACTATAACAGGTACATACATGGATCAATAATAAAATCAATAATTGTGACGGGATTTTCTATTCACCAGAGATTAATAAATAATCCTGTTTTTAAAGATAAAGAAAAATTACGCACCACTTCAAGTACTAGTTGTAATTTTTTAATATAATATCTAAGAATATTATCATTATCATTTATGATTATGAAAAAGATTACCAAAATATTTTTTTACGTGTACCTACTTAATTTTGTTTAGGACTAATTAATTAACTTAAAATGTCATTATTTGGTAAATTCGGTTACATAAAAAAAGCTTAATTCACAAAAAAAGGAATGCAGTTTCTATAGTCTGGGGCAATGCAATCGAGCAGCATTTAATACAAAAACTTTCTAGGCAGTACCGACTTCCTGAAAAAACTTAATGTAGGTACTCCTAATTACAAATATACTTCCACATCGAAAAATGACCTTTAAAATACCGGTATATGTACATGCAAGTTACCTACCCACCTAATTATTAAAAATTCAAGGGTAACATGTGAGAATTTTGCACATCCTTTGGCTCTTGGCTGACTTTCTATTTGTTTTTGGTGGATAGCATTTCCTCAATATTAAATTTTGATGGTTACCTTTGTCAGTCCGGTTTGACCTTTTAGATAATACATATTTTAAATACCTACAGGTTTGATTAACTATTTTCAAGGGTAACGGGAAGAAACAGGTTTCGGCAAGTGTGTCTGTGGAGTTATTGCTGTAGATATCATTGGTTCCATACTACCCATACAGGACGTACCTATGCAGCAGACTAGCCTCAAATAATAATAGATTTTCCTTAACCGCATAACTTCTATATTATTTAAAATTGTCCTAACCTTCTTCGTTTTCTGTCTTTAACATACCTATAGGTAGTATTAAAAACGTCGATTTTATAATGTGTCAGTAACTACCTGAATTAACAATCAATCAGTCATTCCGTCATCTTTGACAGTCGTTACAAGTAATTTGATTCATCGCTAATTTTTCCAATTTCTTGAACAATTCACACAATGGGCTTTACGGAACAGCACAAAACATTCATGGTTGAAGCGTATTTTCGAAACGGGGTTAGGTAAATGGTGAGTGGCAATACAATCCGGGTTTGTGCATGGACGATTTTCACGAACATTTTCCTAAGTTGCTTTTATTGCTGGGGATTTTTATCATTGCCTGAAAAGAACTGTGGCTGTGTTTAGGGAAACAGGTTCTATACAACACAAAAAAGGAGCTGGAAGACCATCTGTAAGAACAGAAGAACTTGTTGCAAACGTTCGTGAAATAATGCAAAATACGCCAACAAATTGTATAAGACGCCTGTCCCAAGAATTGGGAAGATCTTATGGAACATACAGGACTATTCTTAAGAAGCAGCTAAATTTATTTCCTTATAAAGTGCCAGTATTTCAAGACATACAAGCCGCAGATTTTGAAAGACGCAGAAATTACTCTCAATGGTTTACCCAAAATTTATTGGAAAGAAATGATTTATTAGACCTGATATTTTTTCAGATGAAGCCTGGTTCCACCTCTCTGGTTATGTGAATTCTCAGAATACATGTAATTATTTTTCTTTTTCTTCCTGTATAATCTTATTTTGTTAATTTTGTAAATAACAAAAATAAATTTGTATTTGTCTACCTATTTTATTACTCATTAGTTTGGCATATCAAGTCATAATATAAATTTGACAAAATTGTAACCTAGATTTGGTTAGATATATCGTCCCCATATCATTATGATCTAAACCAAGCCCTACGTTTTTTAATCCAAGCCCTCTTTGCATATTTCAGCATCTTTATAACGGTCTGGCATACTCTTAATACAACGCAATGTGTCCTGACATTGTCAAGTAATAATTTTGCCTGCTCTTAGACTGCAGATGTATATTTCACTTAAACTATATTATAGACTAATAACTTAATCATTTTAAGGAATGAAATTGCAGAAATTAGGAGTCCTTGACCACGACTGTCTTGGGATTCCGAGCTAAAATAATTCATGTTCATAAATCTGGTTCACCCTGAAAGCATTAATAAGAAAGAAGGAAATTATTGAATAAAATGGAAGTAAATACGCCCAAAGGTTATACTTAATAAATTTATGTACTTTTATATTAAAGGTGTGTCAAAGAAAAAATAGAAGTATTCTTTGTGCAAAGAAGGTGACGAAATTCTTGCAAAATAGTTTGGTGAGCCTAGTATTTATTTAAAAATAAGCTAGTCCTAGGGTTTGTTGTCATGATACAGGGTGAATCAATTCAAAAATGCATTTAAACTGTCTGGTAACTACGTCAGTGTCTCAGAATTAAATTCAGCCACTAAAAAATTTGGTTTTACTGAAGTTAAGAATTAAAATCATACACCTCCAACTGGACGTTACTTACAATTCTTAAATTGATAGTGCTTGTATCATTTTGTAACCGGAAAATACCAATCGTTGAGGCTGATGCAATAAACTGAGATTTTGAAAAAATCAGATCTTGACTACTTAAATTTTTAAAACGTAATTTTCAACGTTGTTATCAGTACCTAAATATTAAAAGCATAACAAGAAGGGGTAAGGCATACCTACTCCTGGCAAGGGCATAACCTGGACAGAGAAATTATTCGTCACTTCCTACTCTTTTAACATTAGATCAAGTAGGCCATGAAATATCACATATCACAGGAACCTACCCATAATATTTTTATTTATTTATGTTCTCCTACTTTACATGATAACTTTCACTTTTAAGCTTGTGGACAATTTTATGCAGTGTGTTACAGTAAAAACCTGTATATTGCATAATAATAAAACATAGAAATATTCACTTTGTATTAATATTAAATATTATCAAGTTATGCCTTGGATTAAGTATACCAAATTTGTTCTTAAACAAATGAAAATAATTGAAGTAGGGTGTAAAACCCAAGAAGAGAATGCCATGTCAACAAAAAATCAACCCTTAAAACAGCAATTTCTGTATAGGAAAATACACAAAAAACCGTAAGAACCATATTTATTAGTAAAAACCCCTTATTTCTACAAAAAGTTCCATGATACAACCTGATAAACCATCCCTTATGGGTGTCGATTTGGACCGCTAAAAGTGGGGTTATGTTTTATTGGGAAAAACAAATTTGGGGTAACGTAAGTACAATTTACTTACCACACATTTTTCAGTAATTAGAGCAATCAAAACCACACACACAAACACACTGACTACGTAATGGGAACTGAAAAGATTATAATATTTTCACCTTTTTATATGAAACGTCAAGCAAACTCAGCCATTTGTTGTTAAAAATTGACACTGTTGCGCAATCTACGCAAAATAAATATTATCTTAAAAATATAATTTTATTTTGATATTACAATTGATACATCGTATTGAAATCCTTAGAAACCATTGTTTTATAATTCAATAGAGATTAATTTTCTACATAAAATAATTCTAAAAAGAATGTAAAGTTTATTGGTAGTTCATCATGCGATCGACTGTCGGTATTTGGTGAAATATGGCAACGTCGACTTCGGTATGCCACGCAAATATGTGACAGATATAGGGTGGTTCAAGTAAATTGCAATTTTAAAGTCTTTTGTAGTCCGGAATTATTTATATTCTACTAAAATTAGACAAACAGAAGACATGCATACGAAATGGTGGCTATATTTATTTAGCATTTTATTCTAAATCTATTATATACTTAGTACTGGCATAAATATGTTTGAAGTTTTAACATAAGGTAGGGGCCCCTGGGACCTGTGCCCTGTGCCCCCCCCCCCTTGTTGCGATGGCGGGTGTTTGCAGTATAAGAATATGAGTGCTACACCACTGACATGAAATATATAATAAGTGGATTCTGATTTTTATGCGCCGCTTGACTTCGGTTTGACACACCCTAGACTATGAATTTTTGTCTCCATGGAGAAAGAAATCTGTACTGTTGCAATCTTACAACATAAGAAAATTTCATAAAAATTGTCTGGGGACCACAATACCTTTAACATTATGCAATGTTTTTAGCATTTTTTAATTATTTTCTAGTAGGTACCTAAAGTATTACATTTTAAATTTGGATGCATTGATTTGTTAATCCTTATTTACATAACACATTTTAGCACATATCGATGTGAATGATTTATCTTGAAATAGGGATTAAGATAATCTATTAACAAAGAATACAATATTATTGTTTTAAGTGCAATAACGTATCTATTTAACACTTTAACTGATTTTTTGTTATCAGTTTATTGATGCGGATTTTGCAATCAAATTAGGAAACTACTGGCTCTCAACTGTCGGATGTAAGTTAATATATTATATCCGAATGCCTAAATACTTAAAAATTTCTCTGAAAACTGAACTTATACGTCAATCCTATTTTTAACTTAGGTATTTTTTTTAAATGTATTTTTATTTATAGGTACGTATAAAATAATATACAATGATAATATATTTTTAAATAGATAGAATGATAAAAAAAAGTTAGGTTATTGTGAAAATAGTGATGAAAGTTAAACGTTTTTAAGTGTTTCAAATATTGTTCGTCATGATCATAAAGTTTTATTTTAGAACTATAATTTTTAGAAAATTATTCCTAAGATTGGGATATACTACTAATAAAATTATATACATATTTCGAAACCGAAAATTAAAACCGAATATCCATTATATTACATACTGACATAACTGTAATAAATAATATTCCATTTGGGATTTTTCATAATAAAATATGAACCAAGCAAATAAAGCAAGGCCGCCCTGTAAAAGCGTTCTCGTTAAAGGTAGTATGATTTTATATCTAACCGTGTCGACAACTCTGCAGGAAATAATTTATCGGCATTACTATTCTTATAAGAGTATCGTATATTTTCCGTTTAGTGCTGCCATCTATTATCGTGTACTGCTAACTAAGATATAGGTGGTGGCGCCAGAGTACAAAAAATATCAACTTATTCTACCGAGGTGGCGCTATCGCGACTGTTAGCAGGAAATTGTTGACCGGCGGCGCCACCGTTGCAGAAGATGTATTTATTGGTTCATTCACCATGGTGTCAAGAAATACTAAAATTTACAGTTTTATTATTATATTTTAAGATATTTGTTAGTGTTTTCCATTGCACTTCATTTTAATAAATTAAAGGTCAATCATAACGACAAGCCAGTTATTTATTTGCAAAAAAATAAAACTAGGTAGGCAGTACGTAGGTAGGTATTTCTTAGATGTTTATGTTATGTTGGTAAATAGTAAATACTAGGAAAGAGAGTCAGATTTTTATAAACCATAATATTTTCGACAGGATCAATTACCTAGCCCAGTAGCCCTAGCTATGTTCCTTCTAATTTAGTCCCAGAGGAGTAGCCAAGCCCTGGCTAGTGATGAGCCCTGTGAAAAAAATCGATTCAAGAATCTAAGCTCTGGAGTAACAAGTGTGCACAATTCATGCATTTGTCTAGTTTGTAATAACTTAGCTGTGACCTCAGACCAAGCACTTTGCACAGTGCTTGGTCTGAGGCTGTGACGCAACACAGTATACCCAGAAGGCCAGAAATATATCTGCCACAGATAATATATGGCTACGAAAGCTATAAAGCTTTATATTTTGTGCCTCTACCGGGTGTCCACGGAAGGTGGCTCGCCCCTCTAACTTTTTTGTTTTTCAAGATAATGAAATAAAATTCGGGGGATTTGTATACGACATAAAACTGCATTATTTGACAGGTGACTCAACAGTATGGAACTTCCGGTTTAACCGGAAGTGACATAAACTTTCGATTTTTAAATGGGACACCTGGTATATTATTTCTTTTTTTGACTCCATATGACATTCTAAATACAACGATGTGTCACTTGTCATTTTTTGTCACCAAGAAAATATTTTTTTTTCAACTTTTTCACTCCTTGTAAAACTATTATTTTCCATGTTTTTTAAACAACAAACTAATTTACTTTGGCAGAAGCTGTTGGCATATCAATTTTCTTCAAGGCATGATTTTGTTTTATCAGTTTTGCTGGTCACAGGCTACTTGATGCATTTAAATCTAAATTTATTCTCAAAAGATGCTTCATTTTAGGAAAGTTCTAAGTTAACTTTTTAAAGTTTTTTAATGGCAGCTTTTCCAAACCCTAATAGTGTATGGCATCAAAATAATCGTAATAAAATCCTCTTTTTTCTTAACCCGACGAGCCACCATGTTGCCATTTTAAAAAAATGAGTTATACAACTTTAAAGATTAAGTTTTACATAGCACACAGCATTGGATCAAAAATAGTAAAATTGTATTTTTCCCAAGATTAGAGAACTGAAAGAAGTGATTTTAAGGTATTCATAGCCCTCTAGATAAAACAATAAATTTGGAAAAAAACTATTTTCTTGGTGACAAAAAGTGATAAGTTACACATCGTTGTATTTAGAATGTCATATGGAGTCAAAAAAAGGAAAAATATACCAGGTGTCCCATTTAAAAATCGAAAGTTTATGCCACTTCCGGTTAAACCGGAAGTTCCATAATGTTGAGTCACCTGTCAAATAATGCAGTTTTATGTCGTATACCAATCCCCCGAATTTTATTTCATTATCTTGAAAAACAAATAAGTTAGAGGGGCGAGCCACCTTACGTGGACACCCGGTATATACTAAAAAACTGATCGAGAGTACTGTTTAAAATTTGGGGCAAACTTACCATAATGTAGTATTTATTACCTAACTTAATGATGAGTGAAAATAAGCTGCAGATAGAATATATTAAGCTTTATTACTATATTCTCGTATTTGGTAAAAAAAAATTTTTTTTTGTATTTTTCTCTGATGAAATGATGAGTAATTATGTACAATTACTTCATATAAATATTTTAATATAATATGTTAAACTATAATAGCATTAATTTCCTATAACACAAAGCACAAATAGCCGCAAAAATAAAAGTAAAACTATCTTTATTTAATTTGCAGCCAACGCAAATTTAAAATCCTAGCAGAGATTGACGCGCGTAATGGTTTCCATGGGAACGTACGGTCTCCTGCGAGATAACTGCGCGTTCCAGCTCTGCAGCCAATAGAAACAGGAGATAAAAAATACATATCACGAAACAAACGCAGCCAAATTGGCCTTATTATTTTAAACATTACATTATAAGGAATCGTATCAAATAAATTATACGAATGTTATGTGAAAAAATCAAGTAGGTCCTGCTGAAACCATCACTTATATATTTATTTTTTACTGGGCTTGTAAACAATACAAAAATAAATACCGCAGAGCTGCGAACAAAGCGATGTTGCCGTTAAATTTCCGGATTATTTCTTTAAAAAAGTATAAATACCTCTGTACTCTGTATAGTATATATTATATTATTTATGTATGTATATATCAGTAGCGCAACGAGAATTTAGCCTCTGGGTCTGGAAGGGGTTCACTCAATGCGCTGATACATTTTCACAAACCCAGATTTAAAACCTTTTGCACAGAAGTTACATTTAAAAAAGGCAATTTTCTGAATTTTTAGTCGCACTAAATTTATATAAACTTCGAGTTATTCGATCTTTATTTCGCCTGGGTGGGGTTCTAACCCCCCCCCCCTCTCTCGCTACGCCACTGGCATATAAAAACAGGAACTTTTGGGAGGGGGAAAGACCCCTGGCGGCCTTTTTTGCTGTGTCAATAATACCCTGTAACCAAACCTAGTATGTTTTTAAATAATAGTCGAAAAACCCCTTTTTGGTAGAAATGAAGTTAAACAATTCTGCCAATTCTGTATAACAAAAATTAAAAAATCTATATAGAGAGACGAGTTTTACAGAAAATTTTCTACAAAACTGTGATCCCTAAGCTATTATTTCCATCAAATTCGCGAAGCACAGAAAATGAGTTACATAAATTCCTGCAACAGCTTTTCCCCACGAATTATCCTGCTACTTGGCAGCGCCGTCGAAGCTGGCGGAGTTCGTAAAACACCGTGTATACGAAGTCCAATATTGATCTTTTAGGTTAGAAGATCCCAGTGGACGAATTACAACGATTTTGTGGATTCTAGTTGGCATCAGAACTCCGCGTTTGTACGCAGTGACAGTACGAACATTCTCGCTGATTTCCCGTCACTTTTTCTCTTAGAAAAAAGGATTTTCCTCTCCGAATTTCCCAGAAATTATAACAAATTGAATGGATATAGGTGGTGTATATCGGGTGGCATAGTTATAGCCAGTGCGCGATTAGATTCCTGCTGACTTTTCTTGTCAGCAGCAAATCTAAGGTCCCAATTCTAGTGCTTTTGCGATGGCAGTTCCGATGGCGTGTACGCGTTTTAGCGACAATTATGATCTGAAAGAAGAATTAGGAAAGTAAGTATTAACGTTTTTTCATTAATTTGTGTGTCATAAATATTTAACAACACCTATAGAAAAAATTCCTGCCGAGGTAAAAAGGTCGACCGCGAGCGTCCGACTAGAGGCGCCGCGACGTTAGAAAAGTCGTCGGCGTCTGGGAAAACTGATATTAATACAAAAATAAACCAGTCCTGTCTTTTCGGTTTTTTTTTCGTCGGGAAAATGTCGGGAAATGATGCCGTTATTTGTCGTTGCTGCCGCTCGACATATCTGCATTGCTCGGAAAATCAATATCGGCCGGCCAACCAGTGATGCAGGTTTGAAGACTTTTCTTCAGTACGAAGACTTTTTCATTCTGATGATTTGATTTGATAAATATGAAGAATTTTACCATAAAACACTTGGGTTACTTTTAATTTTTTTTATAACAAAATAGGCTATACCATACCTGCGCTATTCATAAAAGTGTACATAAATTTAGTGTTACACCTAGGTACCTATACCTACTGAAGATTCATTAAATATTTTGAATCAAATATTCATTTGTGGATATATACAGTGTATATTTTAATGTAAAGAGATAACATAAAAAACGCATAGCAGTACCTACGTGGAATTTAATGTATTTTTCGAGGTATTTTTTGTTTTATTAAGTTTATAAATGTGGAACAAGCGTCTTTGTGTTTTGGGCTCACTGTATTTGAGAGATAAAGGGATTAATAAAATAGGACATAAATAAATAGTGCGATTTATGCTTTTTGTAAAATTTAAATAACCTTATTTTCAAGAAATATTCGACATGAGAAGCGTACCTACATGTTTTTTTTGCCGAATTTTTTTATTTCTGATAGAAATATGAAGAAATTTTTCGAAGAAATCCCAAAAAAAGTCTGGCAACATTGCGGCCGGCAATGGTTCCAGCCCCGCCGTGCTGAAAGTATGACAGGTGGTTGCCTCTTCGGAAAACCTACAAAAGTTTTTCCGCTTGAATAATGCCCTAGTTTTTAAGTTAATTAAAAGCTACATTGTCGCCATTATATTATTAATTAAAAAGGCGTTCGGTTATATCACCAAAAAGACGCAGTATACAGAGTGGAGCTGCGGATGACAGCTTTCATACCTAATTAATTTTTCAATTAACTCCTTTGATAAATTTAAAATTGTATCAACAACATCAACATTGGGTAACATAATACGTAGTTCAGAAGTGTTAGAAAGTGGGACAAAACAGTAGGTATACAGGGTGCCCGGAAATGATGAACAAAAAATTTTGGGGATAGTTCTAGACCGAAAATAAATGCTATCTCTTCATATAGGTAACATTTTTTCGAAAATTGATTTAACGGAGTTAAAGTTAAATTTTATTTGCAGTTTTTTTACTTTTGCCATGCTCATAATATTTTGACGAAATCTCATATATGGTGCTTTTTTGGAATAAGGAATACAAATTTGCCCACCGCTTTTTCGCATTTTGTAGAGGGCGCCACATAGCCTATACTAATTTGACTGGTCCCAACTTTTTTGTCCTATACACTGTATGCACATTTTGACTCAATATTTTTATTCTCCTATACAGGGTAGTGCAATAGTGCGTCAGGCTTCCATAGCTCCTTTACGAATGGGGTTAGGAATTTTATTAATATGCCGACTTAAACCGCATAGTACGGGGTACTTCCGGAAACTATTTTCTCATATACAGGGTGGCCCAAAAAAGTGGGGTCACATAAAGTTGTGATTTTCTAAATGGAATACCCTGTGTATTATTAAATTTTCACATTCTACATAAAATTATTATAATTTTTTTATAAATGAATTACTGATGGTCTATATTTAATATTTTTGGAAAGATAACAAAAATCGAAGATAGGAACATGTAAGCCGTTTTGCTCTAATACGTACAGTTAGAAAGCTAGAAGCTGTCAAAGTTCAAAAACGTCATTTTTCAAATATCGATATCTCGGAAACTATTAAGTATAGACCAGTCATGCATTTATAAAAAAATTATTATAATTTTATGTAGAATGTGAAAATTTAATAATATATAGGGTATTCCATTTAAAAAATCACAACTTTATGTGACCACACTTTTTTGGGCCACCCTGTACATGAGAAAATATTTTCCGGAAGTACCCCGTACTATGCGGTTTAAGTCGGCATATTAATAAAATTCGTAACCTCATTCGTATAGGAGCTATGGAAGCCTGACACACTATTGCAGGACCCTGTATAACCTTTTGACCAAAAAAAGGTATACCTACTACTTTTATTTCCATAAATATAACCGTTTTCGAGAAAAACGCTAAAATAACATTGCTTGCATGTGATGAATACGAAATCGTTTTAATTTATTTTCAACCTTACACATAGCATAGCAAATGAAGGAATATTCCATGGAGTTCGTCGGAGTTGTTTAAGAAGAATTAATTAATGCATTGAAAAGGAAGGATGTCCTTTGAAACTTTGATTTGAATGTGTAATTTATTGTTCTAGTAACTTATGTATTTTAACACTGCAAATAAAATTTAACTTTAACACCCTGTAACTCTGAATAATTAATTTAAAAAAAAATGTTATAGGAATAAGAGATATCATTTATTTTCGGTCTAGAATTATCCCCTAAATTTTTTGCTCATCATTTCCGGACACCCTGTACAGACACGACACACCTAAAATTATTTATTTAACAATTTATTTATTATGTGACAGGTAGGTACATCAATTTTTGAAATTTACATTACTTCTAACCTTACTTTTTTAACGTAAAATCATCCCTCAAGATGAAATGGACAGAGTATAGAATATGTACTTGTATTTCATAGTATTTCATAAAATTGGAATGACTTTTTCATTCTTCTAACCTTGAAATAAAGTTGCCTGGCCAAATTTTTTTTTGTCTCCCTAAAAAAGTATTCCGGCTACGGTTCTGCGTCCTGAAGGTACGACCACAGCTCTTTCTACTTCTCCACGACCTATAAGTCTGATATAATTGCACGGTTCTTAAGGTCAATCATGTATAAAAGACCTATAAATGGCTTGAATGCAATCTTCCGGAACCTTGCAATTATTAAAAAAAAAAAAATTAATACCTAATTTTGGAAGGGCTGTTCAGGAAGGCATTGACGAATAGTATGCCGGTGCGAATCGTCAACAGTTCGGCAAATCGAATTGACGATAGAAAATGGCGTCGTTAATCCCACCTTAAACCTAAATCAATTTGACCAATCTCCGTCTTGAACATAACATACTGCCATCAGACACGAAATGAAAAGGCTGGTTCTAAAATAGGAATTTTTAAAATTTGAAAAACATTCTTTGGATTCATGGATCCTTTCGGAAATAAGGAGTAAGCAGTATTATATTACGCAATCTTTTTTATGTCGTTATGAAATCCGAACATCTTTTTATATTATTTGGCCAATTATTATTGACAGCAGAAAGCCGAAAATATCCCAAAAAAGATGTTTCGTAAGCACCATTTTGTTATATATAGACGGGCCTAAAAACTGGGGGAGGGGCAGATAGATATATACGGGGATATTCCAATCAAGAAGGAGAAGGACGGTATTTTAGTTGTAATTTGTTGGTGTAATTTTTATACCGATGTAAAAGTTGTTTTTTAATTCCAAAAAAAAAGACAAAAAATATTTTCAGTTTTCCTATTTTATTTACAGAGGTATTTTTGGAGAGTTTAAAGTTTTCAAACCACCAGCAATTTAATATCATCCCATTAATGGCAGAAAAATGCGAAACTTTGACATATTTTAAATGTTGCCGTATATTTCTCACTATTTAGGAGGGTCGACTTTGTTTTAAACTACATAAATATCGCTGAACATTGTACACAAATATATTTCAAAAATTTTATCCGGAAAATTTAGCAAATATTTAGGTAAATTTCCCGGACCGTTAGCTTAGTTTTCATACCTCGCTCTGAAATATTTCGGGTTTTCCCAAGTCGATCTGTCCCTTTGTTTCCCTATCTCTGTTTATTTACATTATCCAAGTCAATCTCTGTTATCCCTTTTCTTCTATCTGTATATAGGTTTGTTATTGAATTAGTAATTATAACCTCATTAAGTTATTACATTACACTCAAGAGAACTCTATTAAAACTGTGGATTAGTATAATATTTTGTCTTGATTTGGGTCCTGTTTCTTTTGAAAATTTAAATTATTTTATTATACTTAATACATTCATTTTATTGCTGCATCAATATAATGCGTAAATTTTGAATGCGATTCTTATTCTTGAATAAGGTAGTGGATATTATATATTATACATTTAAAATGGGATTTACATAGAGACTAGATTGTAAAAAAACTAAGAATTCTTATGCCAAAAGTTAAACACCTTAAACAATTTTTAAATATAAAAGCATTAGAAATATTTTATTATTCTTTAGTACAAACCCATTTAAATTATGGAATACTAGGATGGGGAGGCATAAATAAGAATTATCTTAATATTGAAACTATTCAAAAATACATTTTGAAAATTATTTACGAAAGAGACCACCAATATTCTTCTGATTTACTATTTAAAGATAGCAAAAAAATGGATATTAAACAAACTTTTTCTTATAACGGTACACACATACAAGGGTGTTCATTTGAAAACTTCCCACCTCGATTTTCCTGCTTTAAAATGAAAATATGGAAAATCGCTCAGACCCGTCGATTTTTATTTCGATTGGGACATCTTTTGCGTATATTGTCAATCTTGTTACTTCAAGCCCCTAGGAGGGAGGGGGGGTAAGATCTAAATCTTAAATGGATACCCCTATTTTATATAATTTTTTTGGATTCTGCATAAAATTCTGAACATTTTTTAATAAAAGCATTATTAGTCTATACTTAACAGTTTCCGAGATATTGACTCTTGAAAAATGACATTTTTGAACTTTGGCAGCGTCTAGCTTTCTAACTGTACGTCTTAGAGCAAAACGGCTTACATGTCCCTATCTTCGATTTTTATTATCTTTCCAATAGTGTCAACTTCCGGTCAAACCGGAAGTACTATATTTCTTACATCGTACATAGTTATTTATTCTTTACGCTTCTCAAAAAAACGTTTTCTTTTTTCAGAAAAGCTTCTTTTGGTTGTTTTTTCTGTCATATTCAGCTAAAGGAAAAATATCCTCTCAATGTCCATCAGTAATCGGCCATCATTTTTGTGTCTTAGCGCCCCTGGTATCTTTTTTCCATCGTTTTAGTATCTTGATGTAATCTTTCGCCTTGCTCTTCACTCACGTCCCCAAGATTTTTCGGGAAATAGTCCAAATGGGAATGTAAAAAGTGAATTTTTATGCTCATATTGCAACCAAGAATCCTGAATTTTTCCAGCATATTTTCAACGATCTCAACATAGCTTGTGTCATTATAATTTTCTAGAAATGTATGTTCAACTTCTTTAAAAGCATTCCATGCATGTTTTTCCTTAACTTCCATTACATTTCCAAATTTTGTATCTTTCATCAAGCTCCTAATTTGCGGCCCTACAAAGATTCCCTCCTTTAATTTTGCCTCTGACAGAGCCATGTTTTACACAAATATTTAAAACAATTTCCTTCTTTGTTTAATGCCTTAACAAATTGTTTCATGTGAAGTGACGGAATTAAAACTTTTTGAGGGTCAATAAGACTTTCGCGATGTACATTTTTGGATCCAGATGTTAATGTGTCTCTTTTTATCCAATGCTGTTCTCGATTCCTGCTCTCCCACTCGCACAGGAAACATGGAAATTTATTAAATCCAGACGGCTGACCCACGAGAAGGCTTAAAATTTTTAGATCTCCAGACACTTCCCAGTTGTGATTTTCATATTGTATTCTTAAAAGTAAAATTCCTTTAAATTTTCCTAGTTTTCCTTTAAATGAAGTGAATGGCCGACCGGAACAGAAGCAAAAACATTGCTATTATGTAAAAGAACAGCTTGCTTTAAAGCTCCTGTTTAAAGAGTCGATGAAGAGACTCCAGTCAGAAGGTGTGTAGTGTAGCACCACAGAAAATCAGTTTTTGGTTAATACCTAGAGTTTGAAGTACTACATTCATTTTAAAATGTATTAAACCACTTATTATATATGATTTTTTTTCCAAAAAAAAATTCTGTGGGTAATATAGACCGATTGTATTTTAATTAGTTATTTCTATACAAAAACTGAGCTTAAGAAACAAAAATCACGTCATCACAAATGTCAGGCAGGCCTGTGTTATGATCGCTTGAATATGACGAATCGCATTTACTTTGGTCTACCTTGGAAATACATACTTTAGCTACCTACACTATTTTTTCAATTTAGCTATAAAATTGCCTATTCTTATATAAGGTTAAAGTTATTTTATAATGTAGTATAATATAAATTATATCTGCATGTTTTCTCTTATTGTATGTGTCTATGTTATTAACATATATAACCAAGCACACTTATTCATTTAATTAATCTCATAAATAAATATTAAATTAAAGATAGTATTTGTCGGGACCACACATTGCATGGTATATATATATGTAATTAGTAATTATATTATTCGGCTTTTGATTAGATCCATTTTTATGTAGGTGACTATCATTGTGTTTAGGATTAGAGAGCGAAAAAATCGTGCCATTACATAGCCAAAATAATCGATCTTAAAAGAGTGTAAAATATACTAATTTTTTAACTTCCGCTGTCAGTTTTTTCCCTTTCTGAAATTTTGTAACTTAACAATAGTTATCATTTATTTGTTATTTATTTTGTTAAAAATAAATAAAAATGTAACGAAGCAAAACAAAACACAACAAAAAGGTGGTTTAACGTGGCAAATGCTAGAAATGTCGTGCACCCTCTACTTAGCATGCTCCCAGACGATGGTAAAATCAGTCGACGGAATTCCGAATGGCTTCAGCCGGTATGTTATGTGTCTCCAATCTAATTTTGTGTTTCAAATCTTCAGTATTATTTGACCCATTTTGGTAATTATTTTCTTTTAAATACACCAAAGAAAATAGTCTAGAGGCGTTAAGTCTGGGGACCTAGGTGGCCATTCAATTGTACCACGTCGTCCAATTCAGCGACCTGGAAATATCTCATCTAAATATCTTCTCACATTGACACCAAAATGCGGGGGAACACCATCTTACTGAAACCAAGTCGTTTCATTAGGTATATCTGGATCTACTTCGTTGGGAAAAATTATAGCTAGAGCAGGCATCAACTCGAAGGTTAATAAATCCAGGTACCGTTGGGCTCTGAGGTTTCCTTCAAAAAAGAATGGCCCCATAATTCGGTTATTAGTTATACCTGCCCATACATTTACTATCTGGGGCCGTTAAGTATGCGCTTCAAATATCCATCGTGGATTTTCTTGACTCCAGAAACGATTATATTATATCTGTTAATCACCCCGTTTAAATAGAAAGTAGCTTCATCCGAAAATAATATGTTCTGTGGAAACCTATTATTCTCGTCACCATTACCATTTCATCATTTCTTCGCAAGATTGCGAACGCCTGTCATAGTCATCTTCTAAAAGCTCTTGGACAAGATATACTTACTTTATAAGGGTGGTATTTTTCTGCTTTTAAAAGTCTTCCAATAGTACCTCTAGATGTGTCATGATTTTGAGCCAATGAAACTGTTGAAATATGCGGATTATCCTGCAGAGATAATGCAATATCCAATTTTTCATCGTCGCCTATAATTGTGGCCGTCCATCCCAGGGCCCGCTCTAGCAATAACGCCTCCCTGGGCAAAACAAAAAATTGGCGCCTTTTTCCAGTGGCGGTTCGTAAATTGTTGACTTGGGGCTGCACTAAAAGCCCGCTGCGGGCGAAATGCGCCTCAGGCGAAATTTTTGAAGACCACGCCCAAATTTGGTCAATAATTTTTAGTAAATATTTTTAAAATTTATGATTAGATACCTACTTCTTTTATTGAAAATGAAATAAGATAAAAAAAATAAAAAGGCCAATTTATTTTTCATTAGGTAGTGGGTACATTGTTTAAGAGTAAAGTCCAATCTTCCGTTTTTATTTGCAGCAAACTTATCAATAACAATAAAGTCCCTAAATCTACACTTTGTGATCTGTGCCAAGTTAATTTCGGGTTTAGGTCTTCCCTCAATTTTAATTTCAATTGTCAAATACTTAATGAGGCTAAAATTGTTTTTCAAAAAATATTCTACATTTATAGTCGTTTTGGCATTAAAACTGAACATTTTTATTAAAATAAGTCTTTACTACCCCAAAATAATAACAAAAATATCAAAGAAAACTCCAAATAATAAATTCATACAGCAATTAACACCCAATGAACTCAACGGCGCACATTTAAATTGTGCGAGTTTTCCTATTAGAATCGCGCTTTCCCCCACCACACCTACTAGTACAAGATGCATAGTGGACAACCGGCTTGGCAAGCAGTGTTACCATATCTACTGATAAATCAGTAGATCTACTGATTTTGCTCTTAGTCTACTGATATACTGATTTGAACCTCAGATCTACTGATTTTTAGGGAAAAGGTCCGATTAGTGATATTTTATTATTAATATTTTATTTTTTAATTTAAATTAGATTAAATAGCACATTATCAAAATAGCAAATTTATTTATAGATAATTGAATATAAATTATTATTATCGACTCTTGCATATCGATAATATTCCCCAATTCTATTATTTGACGTGACAGAAGACAGGTGCTTTTTTGACGTCTGGGTCTGTTTTTAAATAGGGGAATTACCCGAAACTCCAAAACCGTCTATCTTCAGCGAGCATTGTGGGTCATTTGCATGCAAACAATATTAAAAAAAAAGTTTCAATATAGACTTTAACAAAGATATTGTAAAATTGCATAACTCAAATATGTACAAAAAAGCCAAAAATATTATTTCTGATTCTGATTCCGGAGATACTGGATTAGTTATCGATCGAGTTAGTTATGTTTTTAAAGAATGCGCATGATCTCATTTATTTTGTTTCTGTTTTTGCCTGTTATCTTTAAACAATGGTTTAAATATATGGTTTTGTTGTAATCTTGGTACCTTTTTTAATAATCCGCTTCACAATCCCTCCTATTCTGTGACTAAAGTCATAATCTACTGATTTCTACTGATTTTTAAAGGCAGTGTCTCCTGATTTCTGAAAAAATCATCTGGCAACACTGTTGGCGAGAGCTATTACACCACCTTTAGTTCCATTGTTTAACGGTTCAACGGTACGTTAAAATAGGAGGGTTCTAACTTATATTACGGTGTAATGTATAAGAAGATAAATTTAAATGAACATTATTTTTTTTTATGGGGTAATTCTTTATGGAGTATGGGGGTGCACGTGCTCCTGTGGAGAAACTGCCACTGCCGCTTTCCCAACTTGCCGCCCTGGGCAGGGGCCCAGGTTGCCCTCCCCTAGAGCGGGCCCTGGTCCATTCCTAGGCCAGTCCTTTATACTGTGCCATGTTCATCGAATTTGTGGAATATTTTACTAACAGTGCCCTATGAAATTTGATATTTCGGATATTTAGCATTAAATAAAGTGCACACTTCACTTTGACTTCTTATTTTATCTCCACATCCTAACAATATCAAGACTTCGATACGCTGTCTTACCTACCTTGAAAGGTAAAAAAACTCCAATGATTTTAGATTTATCATTTCCACTTATTTAAATATAGATTTTTTAAAAACTTTTAACAGTCGCCATTTTAAAATAGCTTGACAGAGTCGCGTCAAAATTTATGAGCATACTGTACGAGATATTGGCTGTCAAATGATGTATCATAAGCTGTGTGTTTCCATATAAAAAAAATATCGATGTCGTCATACTTTTTACAAATTTCTATAAAAAAACAAACAAACGAATAGCGTCAAAATGTGAGCATATATAAAACTAAATTGACGTGTCCGAACGTTTTCTCCAAAAGTTACAGCTTAAGGCTATATTAATTTTATCCCGGACTTCTGGACAACTCTGTATGCTTTTTTTACTATATTGATACGTTTTTGCGCATAATATCAGTACTAGGCGCGTCTAGATCCAATAACATTGCATATTAAATTGATTTGGACTGATTCCAGCCATCTTTAAAAATTCACTTAACTCGCTCGACCAGGGCCACGAAAATTTATTTCTATTGATTCAATAAATAATTGAATATCGCTGCGAATAGTTTTTATTTTGGACGGTGATCTATTTCCTTTTTCCTCCCAAGTTATTGCGTTCTAGAAAATCCACATTAAATATTAATTAATATTAACTAAATTACATTAGAGCCAGAATTATACGAAATAAATCACTAGACAATAGTATATTAAAGTACACGTTTCATAAGGAGCGGTTTTAACGCACGCGTCTATTTTAAAAAACGAGCCACAAAGTCGCGAGTTTTTTTATTGACACGTGCGCTAAAACGCCTTATGAAACATGTGCTTTATACATTTTTTTCTATTTCACCTTTTATAATCAAGAAAAATACATTTTAAAAAGAAAATAAATCCTTCAAATTTTGTAAATTTTTATGTCTACATTTTATGTTGGTAATACTATTTTTTATCATAGTAGCCTCTGGACAACAAAAATTATTTTGCAAACTGTAATTTTTTGATTTGTTGACCCATTTTCACCACGAGATTCTAAAGTTATTTTAGCGATATGAGATTTGAAATTGGACGGAATACGTTGCGTGATCCTTGTACATTCGGTACATATACAGAGCGTTCGGAAATTCGGGCGATTTTGCTACTTTTTTTCGAATTTCAAAAGACGTGATTTTACGTCACGGCATTGCAATTTAGTATAGGGAAGATGGAAAATTCAAATAAAGTTGAAGTTAAAATCGACATTGGAAGGTTAGTAGATTGAATTTTGGATAGGATTTGGCATAAAATGATAGCTTGAAGCATCTACAAAAGATTGATTTATAGAATTATGCAACCAACATACATGACTGTTATCCACACAGAATAAAAAGTAGGTTATCAGCTATTTTTCCTCTGCGAAAAATGGGTTTTCTCGTAAATCACAAAGGCCGCGCAAGTCAATGAAATAAAACTTTTAAATATTACCAACATCAAATAAAGAAAAAACGCGTATCGAAATAGCTTCATTACGATACGCAAACGCGTATCGTACTGAGCTTATTATGAACGTGAAATAGAAAAAATCTGTTAAGGATCTATCAACGCTTTTGGGGTGGGTATTGTTTTTTGGGTAATTTTTGGTCGCTTTCTTTTGAAGACGTAGTCCTTAATAGTCAAACATTTATTATATTATTAAGAAGTCGTCACCTCGTGTAAAATAAACCCAATTTTGGTACACCGCTGTCACCGAATTCGTCTGAAACCGCACATTGGATTTATTTCAATTTAAAAATATTGAAAGAACTGTCTTTAAATTCTATTTTCGTGTACCTACCTAGCAGATTTTCCGATTACCATTTCATTTTCAAAATATATACAGTGTGTTCCTAAATTAATGGTAAATCCGAAAGTAGGCGCTTCTTTGGCTTATTTCATAAATAAAATGTTATATAAACATGGAACCGAAAAAGCTTCGTTTCCGAGATACGGGGTGTTAACATTTTAATTAAAAAAATGTTTTTTCATTGCCATTTTCAAACCACTCTAGATATTTTTATGAAATTTGGTACACGTCTTTTGAGCATCGAAAGGCATTTTCTGGTGTAAAATAATTTTGTAAAATTTTAGCAGTGGCGTCCGTGCGGGGCTTGCATTTAATATTTTTGTAGAAAAAAATGGTGCGCCACTGCTCTTTCTTTAAATAAAAATTATTTTTGAAATTCCCGTCTAATTTAGAGCAAATTCGGTCTCTTGACTTATTTTCTTACGGTGCACCGTTTTCGAGTTAAAAATAAAAATCATTTTAATGCACATTCCTGGAAACACATAACCCATTTAATTACCATTAACACCCTGTATTTCGGAAAGGAAGCGTTTTCGGTCCCATGTTTATATAACATTTTATTTATGAAATAAGCCAAAGAATCGCCTACTTTCGGATGTACCATTAATTTAGGAACATCCTGTATATGTATTAATTTGAAGAAATAGTCCATGCTTAAAGTGGAGTTGAAAGTATGAATAGGAAAGAAAAAACTAAAAGTATTTCGCCACAAAATTTAATAGAATAATTTTTTTTTTCAAATGTCTCTACATGTTTCGAACGTAGAACGTTTATCATCAGGATACAGAAAAATATATTGTTGATGGTTTTAGCAGAAGAGAAAATGGTATAAAACCTTAATGGAGCTTTTATGGCATCAAAAATTGGATTGTTGAAATGACATAAAAATAGGAATGAAAATAAGTTAAAACATACTGCGTATGTGAAAAAGTCAGTTGAAAGGGTCTAGAACAACCAATAAAGACTGGGGGTAGAAAAATACTTCTAAAAAAAGATGTCAAAAAAGGTTTTCTTAATAAAAATATATCTTTAAGACATTGTAAAATATAGAAATTTTTTTTATGTATAAAAATTAAGTATTGGTAAGCATCATGTACACTTCTCGTCAAAATTAGCGAATACTCTAAAATCTAGCAAAAGTTTGTTCCTAACAATCTTATGAACCGCTCATCCGATTTCGACCAACTAATTTTTTCAGTGTAACCAAAGGTGTTACAAACCTTTTTAAGTTCCTAACGTTAATCTGTAAACCGGTTTTACTGATATACAGGGTGTTATTAGTAGAGGCGATTTTGTGCCGTAAATTTGAAACATTCTGTAGAGTAAACTGATAAAGTTAGAAATTCCCGGTATGTGCCGTTAGTAAGATGACATCAATATCTCCAGACCTTTTTGCCAGTTTTTTGATAAGTGTCTTTTGGCAATAGATACACTATTAAACAAAAAATGTGTCAAATTTTGGTAGGAAAATCTTTACAATGCTGTATCTTGGCAATGGTTAAACAGATTTCGACCAATATTCAAGATTTTGAAAGCTCTTTTCCTATAGATTCTCCGTGATATAATAGTGATTTTTAAAGATGGCTATTTTCTTATTATACAGGGGTCGAGAAAATCATAAATATAAAGTTGCTAAAATTATGATAACTGGGTTTATTAAAGCTATGCCAACCGGGCTATATATGCTTTTGTTTTGTTTCAAAATTAGTCATTTAACACATTAATATTTCGGGACGTTTTTTTTCCTATTTGATTAAGAGCTATTTGGCAAAAGATACACTATAGAAAAAGAGCTTTGAAAATCTTGAATACTGGTCGAAATCTGTTCAACCATTGCCAAGATACAGCATCGTAAAGATTTTCCTACCAAAATTTGACACATTTTCTGTTTAATAGTGTATCTATTGCCAAAAGACACTTATCAAAAAATTGGCAAAAAGGTCTGGAGATATTGATGTCATTTTACTAACGGCACATACCAGGAATTTCTAACTTTACCAGTTTACTCTACAGAATGTTTCAAATTTACGGCACAAAATCGCCTCTACTAATAACACCCTGTATATTATTAAAATCGTTTTACAAATTAACGTTAGGAACTTAAAAAGGTTTGTAACACCCTAGGTTACACTGAAAAAATTAGTTGGTCAAAATCGGATGAGCGGTTCATAAGATAGTTAAGAACTAACTTTTGCTAGATTTTAGAGTATTCGCTAATTTTGACGAGAAGTGTATTAAATTTTAGAACGATTTTTCGGAAAACGCGGTTTGGGGCAGAGACCTGACGCGTGAGCTTGCTACGGTCCACTGTTGATCTTGGAACTTTAACGCAGTGTTGCCAGGTCAAAAAAATTTTTTTCCCTGGATAATTTCTTAAAAATTCCCCAGATTTTCCCCAGATCTTTTAATTTAAAAACGAGGAAAAAAGATACTTGAAAACAAAACATATCTCTGTTTATTAATAATTTTTTTTCTATAAATAAGCCACTTATGGTTAATTTTTTATTCAAAATAATACATTTTTTATTCAACAGTAAACAATAATACATTTAATATAAGATAAATAGGTACATAGAGAATAAACTGGTCAAAGCTATTACTTATTTGAATTACTAAAATTAACGCAGAAAATTGAAAAAATGCGTGGTTCCTTGTGTGCGATTCCCCTTAAAATATCAGCGAACGCAGGCCTGGGATTTACCGACTTTTTTGTTGTATATCTTGAGAGTAAGGTTTATAGTAAATTCGACCTGCTTCAGATTCTGAGTTGCTAATAGTAAATCGGACTTAGAAAAGATAGCGTTTTTGCCATAAGTCAATCGATTTTAAAAATTTTTTTTAAGTGATTGCTTAATATATTTTTTACAAATATCACAAAATCAACGAAGAATAAAAATTCCCTAAATTATAGAAAATTTCCCTTTTTCCCTACTGATTGCAGATTTTCCCCAGATTTAGGGAAACTTCCCCAGCAATGGCAACCCTGCAGTTTAACGACGAACGCAGATCAGCTGTTTATGTCAAAATGTCGTGGTCTTTTGTCGAAACGCTTGGTTTTAAGAAAAATTTAACTATACAGGCCTGTAGAGACGAAAACCTTTGATTATATGAAGTTTATGATAATAGTACCGGAAAATCCGGGCCCCCAAGAAAACTCTGGCCCCTGAGAAAATCTCCCCCCCCCCTCCCTCTCACCAACAAAGGGGCCGATACCGATATCGTTGGTCGTAGTCGATTTATCTACAACGAAATTAAAAAAATACCATCATACTTTCATTAAACTAATGTAATCCATACATTTTTGATTCAATAAAAAACGGTATGAAAAGAAACCTTAATACATTTAATAGATTTACATCAAAAGAATAACCTTGGCTTGATTTGCTTTGACAAATCAAGATAGACGCGGGAAGCACTATAATGTATATTAAATAAAATAGGACAGCATTATGATGTGGGAGAAAACGTATTTAATATAGTGGTTTCCATTTTAGTAGAAATTGTTTAGGGTACTAATATTTATTTGTCTATACAGGGTGTTAATTAATGTCATGCAGATATTTCAGGGGGTGATAGTACTCGTCAAAATAAGAAAAAAATGCAAATATATGCATGGTCTAAAACGCATTATTTTCGTTATACAAGGTGGCAAAGTTTCAATTTGTTTTCTCGTATTTTGCGTTCTCTCTCTTATATTCTGCGATAATTGTTTCAAATTTGGAACATCAACCCTTTTTTTAAATCTCGACAATAAAGTATCAAAATTGTCGGTCGCAGTATACAGGGTGTTACATGTTCTTGAATCGGCTACAATTTTATCTTTCAGAACTTTTTTTTTGGCTCCCTGTATGAATTCCGGTATGAAATTTGAACTCTCTGTTCCTTTTTTTAGCGTTCTGGTCTCTTGCACTATTCTCGTATCTGTGACCGTTTTCGATTTATTTGCAAAAATAGCCATCGATGGAAATTAAGTGTCTGCGAAATAACGCAGAGTAAAAAGCTTTGTATCAAAACAATTTATTAGTTAATCAAATAAAAATAAAACAAAATTATAAAAACTGTTAAAAATGGATGCCTCTTGCTAAAATGCACGAATCAAGTCTTCGCCTCATGGACTGACAGACACTCTATTTTTTTCTTATATTCATTATTGCGTTATTTCGCCTACACTTAATTTTCATCGATGGATATTTTTGCAAATAAATTGAAAACGGTCACAGATACGCGAATAGTGCAAGAGACCAGAACGCTAAACAAAGGAACAGAGAGTTCAAATTTCATACCGGAATTCATACAGGGAGCCAAAAAAAAAAGTTCTGAAAGATAAAATTGTAGCCGATTCAAGAAAATGTAACACCCTGTATACTGCGACCGGCCATTTTGATACTTTATTGTAGATATTTTAAAAAAGGGTTAATGTTCCAAATTTGAAACAATTATCGCAGAATATAAAGAGAGAAAACGCAAAATACGAGAAAAAAAATTTAAACTTTGCCACCCTGTATAACGAAAATAAGGCGTTTTGGACCATGCATATATTTGCATTTTTTTCTTATTTTGACGAGTACTATCATCCCCTAAAACATCTGCATGACATTAATTAACACCCTGTATAGGTTAAAGCATACAAAAGTAAGTTTTATGGTCAGCTGCCTTCCTGTAGGTTAGAAGTGGGTTCTCAAAATTAAAAAAATATTTTATCTGATAATTTTCACTATAATGTTTATTGTACTTTTTCGTCGATGAGTGTGTTTTACTTCCATTTTCCATTTTCTGATTAATAGCAATCTTGACTAAACTACATAACATTAATCCAGAGAAACGTTTTAATTGAAACTCAGTCCAGCCATTAATGAAAATGTGCCACTCTGACTAATTAATTTCACATCTCATCGAACAAGATTTCCCTGGCTCATTTATAAAGTTAAATTAACTTGGTCTAGTACTCAAATTTAATTTTAACTAATTTATATGAAAATTTTAACGAGATTAAGTTATACAGGGTGTCCTATAACTAATAAGGGGTCATACTGTAGACTTGAAAATGGGTAATTTCTTATGATAAAATGTCTCCAGGATCATGTGAGTAAAAGTTTATTTTAGGAAATTGACGATGTTTTGAAAATAGTTAAGGTGGGATTAACGACGCAATGTTCTATCGTCAATTCGATTTGCCTAACTATTGACGATTGGCATGCGCACTGCAGTGCTGTGTTGATCAGAGTAGTTATTTTTATGCTTTTGGCATACGAAGAAGAAAGACATACATATTCTGGAGCTGGTAGAGCAAGGCAGATGTTAGTCAGCCGGTCATAGTTTTATTTACTTTCGTGTTTTGTGCAATTACGGAACCTTTCCTGGTAAAACAAACACATATTCTCTAGAATTCTTAGGAGAGATGACATCAAATAATATACTAGAAAATATCGTGTTACAACACAGACACAAACTACGTTTTCAAAAATACTTATTTTATGAAGTTACCTTATACAGGGTCAAAAATAAATAAACTTTGCATCACATGCGACCAAATTTTAATAGCCCAATTTTGATTTTGTAGAAAAACACACATTTAATATGGCACTACTTTAAAGAAAATGTATCTCAAATAAAGCATTGTCAAAACTAAGAAGTTTTATGTAGGTTGCGTTGAGTCTTATTTTGCAAAAGTGGTGCATAATTTACAAAATATGGGTAAAAATTCAAAATTATCTTATGCAGCTGAAATTTTGCATGTGGGCTAGAAACTGCATTTAAAAAAACTTTTTCTAATAACTTTTTTCGATGTTTTCAGAAATAACCCTACTTTTGAATTATTTTTTGGAAAAAATTAAAATTTGACAGATAATGCGAATCACGTGACTACTATTTTTTTGCTTAATTTTCATCTCAATCGAAGCAGAACTTGATGTCAAAGTCAAATTTTGAATAAAGCTATTAATAAAAAAAATCCCATATGATGCGGACTTTACTGGTGACACTGTATATCAGCGACCCTGTATTCTTAAAGGCTAGTCTCAGCGTAGCTCAGGCACAGGTATAATCCTTATGTTTATAAATAGGGCATGAATATTTTAGGCATGTGTCGGTTTCTCCCTATTTAATCGATGGTTATCTAAACCTCGCCATTCTACAAATTTAATGTTTGGTTTGGGTTAGATTAAGGGCCTTCGATTACTTACCGATAAAATCAATTTTGATTTTACGATAAAAAAACACTGTACATCAGACAGCGGGAAACAAAAAAAAAATTTTTCCCGAATAGAGTGAAATACACATGGAGCCTAATGAATAAAAATTAAGCAATTACTTGAAGCAATCACTTTTTAGTAAAAGCAATAATTGCTTGACTAGCAAATGCTATAAGTAAAAGCAATTGCTATATCTGGATATGAATAAAATTTTGAAGCAATTGCTGCTTTTCTTACACCTTTACGTAGGTAGCAAATGCTTATTCAACACAAATTCAGACATGGCTTATTCACTGTTCAGATTATAGATTTCATGTTCAGTTTGATGCTTAATTTGCAAAAGAGTTGACGTAAACAGTGGCGGATTCAGAAAAAATTGACAGGGGGGGCACTTACTTGTTATCTTGGGGTGCACGAAAAGCCCGTTGCGGACAAAACGCGCCGCAGGCGAAAATTTTTTAAGACCACGCCCAAATTTGGTCAATAATTTTTAGTAAATATTTTAAAAATGTATGATTACCTACTTATTTTATTGAAAATGAAATAAGATAAAAAAAATAAAAAAAGGGCAATTTATTTTTCATTAGCGGGTACATTGTTTAAAAGTAAAGTTCAATCTTCTGGTTTTATTTCCAGCAAACTTATCAATAACAATAAAGTCCCTAGATCTACACTTTGTGATCTGTGTCAAGTTCATTTCGGGTTTAGGTCTTTCCTCAATTTTAATTTCAATTTTTTGCTCAATACTTAATGAGCTAAAATTGTTTCTCAAATATTCCACATTCATAGCCGTTTTGGCATGTTTATTTTTATTAAAATAAGGCCTTACTACCCCAAAATAATACACTTTCTTTGTAAACAAAACCACAGATTTCAGTTTTCTGTAACAAAACACAAATTCTAAAATCCTAAAATGTATGCTTTTTATCTAACGTGCTTTTACGCCATCTTTTCGCTAATTATCAAACCACGTTGAAAACCTGATTTTTAATATCCATTTCTAAATGCTGTAAAGTTTTGGCATCAAAAAAATATTTGGTTGTTACAGTACAGTGCTTTGTCACTGTGTTTTAAATTTTGGGTGTTGCGCTTAGGTTGGTTCGTGCGAAATTATTATGACAGGGGGGGCACGTGCCCCTGTGCCCTCCCTCTAAATCCGCCACTGGACGTAAATACAACAACGTTGTGACAAATTAATTTAGTACAATCTGTTATAGTTTTTGTGGAAAGTAGGACACTTATATTTGTGATATGGCAGATTTCAGTGAAAATGAGAAAAGTGATAGTAGTGATGAAGTGAAAAAATTAAAGACAAGCAATTGATATTCGTTTACAAATTGAAGGAACATACATAAATCTCTCTGACCACAACCGTTAGGCTTCCACAACAGCTTCAGCACTTGTAGGAAATTTAATAAAAATATTGGGCTTCTCCAAAACTGCATCCATTACAGAAGTGTATGTCTTACATACAGTAGTTTGGTGAACACCGATTTCTTCACCTACAGAATTTTAAATCCCGGATTCGACAATTTCCGCAGAAAGACTTTAATCTTATTTAAAGGCGACAGTGTACCCCCTCGTATTTTACCAGTATCAGTCAAAAAATAATTTGCCAACCACTCAACATTTTCGCAGTCAAATCGATATAACTTTCGGAAATCATCATATCTACAATTTTTACGTACACTGTAGATTTTTCTTTTACGGGCGTTAATATATTCAGCCATAATTGAAGACACAAATTAAGATCAACGTACGTGTATGCCGCGGAGAAATAAAGTTGACTGCTACCAAGCAAATGATGCAGGGGCAGGGGACGACCTACCTTAAAAAATTGAAAGCAATTGCTACACTAGAAAAAGCAATTCCTTAATTTACTCATCACATTTTAAGCAAACGATAGCAATCGCTTCTATTTTTTAAGAAAAAGCATTGACTAGAAGGAATTTCTGCACTTTTAAGCAACTGCTGAACGCAAAAGCAATTACTTTAGTTTTTATTCATTGGCTTTCAAGAAATTACTTTGGTTTTATAAGAAAAAGCAATTGCTACATTTTTATTCATTAGGCTCAATGTCGCTGGTACATATGGAAACTCTCCTAGGGCGAGGGGGTTTCCATACAAAGTAAGAAATTATTATTTAATAGGAGTATATTTAATATTATCAATATTTGTGCTATTGTCCTCTTTAAGGTAACCCATAACAAAATAAAACAATGCAACGATCCACTAAGAAAAATATCAAAAGCTTTCGGAAATTGTCCTTTTATCTAGCCTCTCCCAAAATGGATATAAAGAGAGTCTCTCTCAGCGGGACGACATTTCTTAATAAAAACTTACGATCCATTGAACAAGATTTATAGAAAAATAAATATGCTCATAAAGCCTATTCTCGCACTGAACATGTAACAAAACAAAATGGTGGGATTGGCAATATGTAATAAATAAAAAGATTGAAAGGAATACGTCCAATAAAATGTATATTTCAACAAATTTCTGACGAAGAATATTTCCTTCTTTTTTATTAAAGTAAAAAGATTTTTTTGATAAAAAAAAAGTTCGGGAACTTGGTAATGTGATTTTTCGGTCTCCGTGACAAGAGTATTCAAGTATTGCTTTCTTCCACTTAAATAACACTTACACAGATGGCGGATTTCGTGATAGGCACCTTTCGTTTTCCATATGGACAATTTAACAAGGAACACATTGTTTTTGTAAAGGCTGAGGAACTGAGGCCGAGATTATACATGTATTTATCATACCCTCATACAGGTATCGACATACCTACGTTGTCCGTCCATATCTTAGCAACAGTAAACATAGTCAGTATCGCGAAGCAAGCAGAAATACGTATAGGTAGATTACTTTTCCCCCTCTCCATCTTATCCATAGATATTTACCTTTAGATAAGCAAACAATAATCACAAAAGTGGCGCAGGTAAACAAAGCTATATACACGATTAGACATGCGCACTGCAACATTGTCGTTGTGTGTGTGTGTGTGTGTGTGTGTGATTTCTGGCATTTTCAGTAGTTGCAAACCTATCAGATTTTGAGGATAGAAAATTGTTTTGTAAGATTGTAGTTCTAAAATTTGTTTACTATTGACTTAAAATTAAGTACTCTTCATTCATGTCGCTAATCCTAACCGTTTTCGGAAAAACGTCATTTTATTGCGATCATGTATTAATATTAAGCAGTTAAAAGTGAACATTTATAATTTATAGGAACAAAGATGTATCTTTATTGAAATATACATGATATAAATATGTTAAAAATTACGTTTTTCCGAAAACGGTTAGGATTAGCGACATGAATGAAGAGGTACTTAATTTTTAGTCAATAGTTAAAGGTATGTAAAAAACGTTGTCCAAAGTTTTAATCATACAGGGCGTAAAAAAAATGGGCACATTAGTGTCACAGCTAGTCCGTCGCTGCAGCTGTGAGTAATTCGCAACACTTTCTGGGATAGTAATTTGAAGGGTCTTACCTGGTATAGATTATATGAAAAAAAAATTGAAATATACCTGTTGGTTTAATAATTATGTGTCAAAAACTTAATTCCATGGAAGCTCTTTGGGAGCCCATATCTCCGAAGAGGAGGCCGATACGAAAGAAGTTTATATGAACTTGTAGCATTCTTTTCACGTGTTTTTTTTTCATATCCGGGAGATTTCCCACATTTTCCCGGACACCCTGTATACTTAGATACGTATACAGTGTAGATTGGTATACAATTTTGTTACCTCGTTAAAACAAAGAGGTTCCTATTAATTTATAAGCCTATATTAATGCAATTATAAAGACACTGTGGCTGTCAACGTGTTGGTGAGGGTTCAATTTATGAATATTTTATAGGTGACGGCAAAATGTTATGCATGCAAATTGGCCTGGTTTAATAAATAAAATATTAGCGTATTCGCCCTTTCTGTATTAAATTGCAGAATTGGGACATTGGGTTAAAATAAGAACATCAAGGTCTTCTTTTTGTTAGATACTAAACTGGTAAAGGTAAATATTAAATTGTGTGCTTTGGAGCTAAACCTACTACATTTAAAACTATAGCGTTGCCCAAAAAGTATCAAAGACTTCAGTGGCGCACCCAGGGGGGGGGGGGGCCAAGGGGGCCTTGGCCCCCCCAAAACGCCCAATGAAATAAAAATTATGAAAGTGGATAAGTATTTTAAAAAGTCAATTTTCTTAGATTTACCTCCCAGGTGGGGCATTTGCCCCCCCCCCTCCCCCTGGAAGTTGACTTATTGACAAAAGTTGACTTATTCAGGTTTAATATGGTTTGATTGAATTTATGAATTTATTATTTCGAGTTTTCCTTTATATTTGTGTTATTATTTTGGGGTAGTAAAGACTTATTTTAATAAAAATAAACAGTTTTAATGCCAAAACGACTATGAATGTTTGAGAAACAATTTTAGCTCATTAAGTATTGAGCAAAAAATTGAAATTAAAATTAAGGGAAGACCTAAACTCTCGAAATTAACTTAATACATACCACAAAGTGTAAATCTAGGGACTTTATTGTTATTGATAAGTTTGCTGCAAATAAAAACAGATGAATGAACTTTACTTTTAAACAATGTACCCACTAATAAAAAATAAATTAGCCTTTTTATTTTTTATCTTATTTCATTTTCAATAGAATAAGAAGGTAATCATAAATTTTTAAAATATTTACTATAATAATTATTGACCAAATTTGGGCGTAGTCTTAAAAAAAATTCGCCTGCGGCGCATTTCGCCTACAGCAGGCTTTTAGTACACCCCCAAGTTAACAAGTCACAAGCCGCCAATGCCCCCCCCCCCCCTAAGAAACCGTTTAACGACTCCCATGACTAGGCTATTGCGATCTTCCCTGCAAGAGTACCTGTTAAAAAAGCTCCAAAGTTCTAGAAAAATGTGTAACTTAAAAGTTTATTAAAAAATTTGCTTCCAGCACTGGTTGGCGGGCCCCCCCTAACATAAAATCCTGGGTGCGCCGCTGGCCCAAAAAGTATCAAAGACTTTGCCCACACAATAATTATAATATTTGTGTAGATCCCAAAACACCGGGAAAATTTTTCGCAGTTTTGAAACTAGGAATTAATTTATATTTACAATAATCAGGCTGTCAAAAGTCGATTTTAATGATATTCAGGAGCGAGATTATGGATCAAAGCCAGATTTTTGTGTTTTCTTTATTTACGATTGTTATACCGCCTATTAATTTAATGATACTTTTGTAAATGTTGGCACTTTAGATCGGCAAGTAGATAATAAAAGTGCGTTAGTAGATATCAATTGACTGTGACTACGATGTACGAGGAAATTAACTTTTATTTGAATAATTGTGAGCCTCTACGGACGGGGTGTATCGAACCCATAGACGTCTACCTTTAGATAAGCAAACAATAATCACGAAAGTGGCAAAGAACCCCGCACTTCTCTTATGGAAAATGGCCCTCGGTTAAATTTTCCTAATTTTTAGTATGTTGTAGAGAATGCCATTCTGAGCAAAAGTGTTCATGGCCACAACAATATCTGCTGACCAGTTTTTGAGATACACGGTGTCTAAGTTGCAAAATATAAATTCTCAATAAATTATATTTTCGTAGTTTATTATATTAATTCGTTTTCTTTTTCTAAATTTTTGTTGGCCCTGTCGTAGATATGATAGAATACTATAAAAATAGTTTAAATTTTTTTATTATATACCTACCGGGTGAGTGACGAAAATTATTTAATTTTTTTTGTTAAATCATTGTATTTTCGGCATTAACTTAAATGTTAACAAAGTAATACTGTAGATGACATTAGCTTAGAGGAAGCTATCAGAATTTATATTATTTATATTTATACAGGGTAACTCAAAAAAGTTATATTTTAGTTTTGAAAGAAAATTGGTAGATATTTCTTTATGTACTACTTGTCGCTTATCGTATGCTTCCAAATATTTATATATAATTATCAAGGTTATACAGGGTGTTTCCGATGATAGGCGATAGAAAAATAACATAAAAATGCATGTAGTTATAAATCACCCGGTATATTAAAAATGGATCGGTTAAATTTCGTTATTTTTTAATATGTTTTGCTTGAAGTGTCTTACTTACATGTTTGCTATTGATTTCCCTTTTCCTACGACCAGTTCTGGAGATATACAGCGTCGAACAGACTCAAAACTCAAAAAATAGGCAAATAAAATAACATTTTTTTTTTTATTTCAATAAAATTTGTTATGTAAGTTCATTTTATGGTTAAAAATAAATATATTTAATGCTATACAGGGTGTTTAACTAATAAATAATTAATAAAATTGAATATAAAAACAAACAAAACGATCAAAATAACCAATGTAAATGGAATTTGGTCCCCTTATTCATATAGTAGGTACATGTCCGTGGATCGAACAAGAATATTATTAAATATAAAACAAGTTTGTGTACAAAAGTACTTAGCGCAAAAGCGATGAATAAATAGCTGACACCAACACTATACAACATTGTACCGGGTGTCCCACTAAGAATAGCTCTCGGCCGTATCTCAGAAAGGGTTAGTCGTATGGCTTGCGGAAAAAATTTTTTTTAGTAAAAGTGGCCATGAGAAATTGCTGGAAATTATTTTTAAGTTCCTCATTTAGCCGCAAGAGGGCACAATTAATTTTTTTTTTAATTCTAAATTTCTCCGAAAATTCCCATATTAAGGTATAACTCTGATTACATCACCGAAAAGCTTAGACAATTCTGCATCATTTTGGTTTAAGGCTCGTTGGCGTACCGACCTTGATAAGAGTGGGGGAAGCTATTGAATGTGTAAACATTAAAATCAAGCATCAGCAATTTCTCATGGCCACTTTTACTGAAAAATTTTTTTTCCGCAAGCCATACGACTAACCCTTTCTGAGATACGGCCGAGAGCTATTCTTAGTGGGACACCCGGTACATAATTTTATAGATTAATTTAAAAATACAGTATTAGGTAAGTTATCCTTTATAATAATAAGCAGTTTCGATGTCAACTCCAATGTCCGATTTGCTACCAATAATATCGTGAAAACCAACCAGGCCTAAAAAGCTCATATTTTCCAGGCGGATAGCACGTGCCCTAAAGGGGGGCATTAGCATAATAGCGACCTGAACCTCCCACGGGGGGAGGAGCAAGGGGCATGTTTTTGGTCCATTCCAAGTTGTTTTTGATTAATATTAGTGTGCCCTTGTATACTATGAACCTGCCCAATATTAACGCACGTTAACGAGCACAATAAAAACAAAAATTAACAACTCAGAACTCAAGCATTCGAATTTTATTAGTAGGTATAGTTAATTTAGACAGAAGTTAAAAGCAGAATTTTTCACATTTCCCGTGGGCGAATATTTAAATCCCATTCGTGAAATAAGCTATTTAAAACTTTTTTTTACAGATGTGAACGCTTGAATATATCGCTGTATATATTATAAGAATACGAATCATTTTGTTTTGTTGCTATAAGCCATTCAGGTTAAGAGTTGGAGTTTTTTTTTTATTAGGTACTGTTTCGTAATTTTTTTATTTATTCAAACAACTTAACTAAGGTCAAGCAAAATAGACAAATCAATATATTTGAGACTGTAAATTTAGGTTAAGAAATAATTAGATACAGTGTGTCCACGGATAGAATTTGGAAGAGGAAGAACTTTTTTATTAGTAGGTATAGAAAAAAAAGTCATTCTTTATAAAAACGTCTGCTGGTAATGAAACTACAATTTCGAATATCACATTTGCGATTACTATACAGGGTTCGCCAGAAACAACATTTTTAGTTTTTTGTTTGTTAAAAATAAATGTACGTAAAAACAAACAACTATTGTTGCTTTCTTACTTCGAATTTGATTTTGTCTCTGGCCAAGTAACGATTTTGTTGTAAGAAAACCATTTTTTATTTGCCTATTTTTGAAGTATTTTTATTATTACATGTCATATTTCTTCAATTCATTCAATCATAAATTATAAAACTTTTATGTGATTAAACGTGGTATAATTTATCCAAAGTCAGTGTGATGACATTCCAATCATTCCATCTCTTTGAGACTGTTTACCGCCGTTTGTATGCTGTATGGAATGATTGGAATGTCATCACACTGACTTTGGATAAATTATACCACCGAGTTAGCGCATAGTTCAATTTGACATCTGACTTCCCGGTAACAAATTCTAACTTGCTGTATTGGGATATTTGCAATAACTACTCTTATTTTTTTTTTCAAGAGACCTGAGTTATTATTGAAATTGGTTTTATACACATGTGGCTTCAGATATCCCCATAAATAAAAGTCGATAATTGTGAGATCGGGACTCCTACGTGCCAACTGATTTGGACCACAGGTACCTTCCAATCAATGTGTTCCGAAAATGATGATTTAGCCAATCATCAAAAGGAATTGAAAATTAGAATTGAAAAAAAAGATTCAAAAAACTAAAAATATTGTTGGTGATCGAACCCTGTATAGTAATCGCAAATCTGATATTCGAAATTGTAGTTTCAGCACAAGCAGACGTTTTTATAAAGAAAAACTTTTTCTTCTATACCTAATAAAAAAAAGGTTTTTTCTCTTCCAAACTCTAACCGTGGACACGCTGTATAAAATATTTAACTGTAATTTTTCCCGGAAAGACTATATCCAATTATATTTTAAAACGTCCTCTATAAAACAGCCCGCAGATCAAAAAAGAATAAAACCCAGAAATGTGACGTTCCGCGGCTTTTTATATTAAAATATTGTAGATGGCTGTAATAAAAAAATGTGTACTTACTTATATCTTCTTCGCTTGGTTGGTTTTAATTTCCAGTCAAAAACCCCATTTGATTAATATGGAGGCTTAAGTAAACATACTCACATTATTTACATTTAAAAATAGATATAAGTAAATTTGGAGGATTTTTAAAAAGGAATTTTCCATTTCACTATAACTATAACCGAATTCATCATATTCAGCATAAACATCCTGAATTAGAACCTATTGAAAACCCTTCCCAATAATAAAAACCTTTCCTAGAGACAATTAAAAAGGCGCCGCGAAAGCAAAGAGTTTGAAAACATGACATCAAAACCTTATTACGTCATCTCATTATCCGCGCAATTTTTTTATTTGTCAACCTCGACGAATTATATTGCTATCTTTGTTTTGATAAACTAAATAGACAAGAACAGCTTAAAAATAGCAAACAACCCGCCCGATATTCAGGTAGAAGCGGCGTTCGACCATCAGCTGAATAACTGAGACTCATAGGTCGAAGCAGATGTGACGTCAGTGCGTTTATTCCACACAACACGTAAAAACCTTTTAAATTCATTACTATTTTCACAATAAACTAACATTTTTTTCGCACTCTAATGTCAAAATTTTAAAAATTGCTGTACTCTCTTTTCATATTTCCACTTGTTGCCGATAGGAGGCAGACGTGCGGGTTCTACGCACTAAAAAACGTTCTATCTACCTTGTTTGACGTTTTGTAAGTCAAAATTACCGGCTACTCGTTTTTTTTGGTCTGCGTGTCATCGTCACGTGCCAGTGACCACATTTGCAGTTGCGCGTAGGCGACGGTAAGTGGCAGTTAAATTAACATTTGTCGCAGGAATCGGGAATGTTTACTCCGGCGGAAGTTATCCAATAAATATGGTAATTTTTTGCAAAAAATTGTTATGAATTTTTAAAAATTACTCATTACTTACGGCTTTTTCAATTTTGGTAAGTATAGATAAAATAAGACAAATGAAAAATGCTAGTAATAAACAATAAAAAAATTTAAAAAAGTAATTAAAATAATGTTTTTACTTATTTAACAAGAACTACCATAATGTTGATCTCCTATAACTTTAAAACATTTTGAAATATCACGCAATACCGTTTACCCACTCGCCGGTCTTAAAGTTTCTATGCAGCAAACTATTTTATGAAACTTGTTATGAACCTTGCGTTCCACAAATCCCATTTCCTGCTTTCTATCCAGCAAATTATACGACGTGAAGTGTATATGTGCATCCCTGCAGGTTGTTTCTGAGTATTAGGAAATGGATAAAGTTAAAAGTTTCTAGTTTCAATGAAAATATGAAACCAAATTGCTTAAAACCGTCTATATTGGTTTATAAGTTGTATGCAGGTAGGGTGGCCTTTAGTCTATCCTGGGTAGTTTTTAAGTAGCGTCATGGGCGTAGTTAGGGGGGTACTTGGGGGTGCTAAACACTCCCGAAATCTAAATTAGCACCCCCAAAAAAAATTTACAATATATAGGCTAATTTTAGAACTAGCTTATTTTTATAATATACATTATATGTGATGAATTTTTCATATTAATACCTATTTCAAGCATTCGAATTCTGGTACAAATTCAAGTATATTTAGGTAGTTGCGGATTCTGTTCAAAATTTCTCTCCGTGTACCGTGTAGTTCACGCCCAGTTTACTTGTCAGAGCGGGTCTATGATCATAAAAATCTCGTAAAATACGAGAGCGGCATAATAGCTTGTGTATGTCATGTTCTGCAATTCTGCATTAATTTGATAATTTAAATTTACCCAGTCGTAGTCGTTTAAATTCGCGGAAATTTTTAGCCGGTATTTTGACTATTTTTTTTGTTTATTAAGGTTTAATATGGTTTTATTGAATTCAGTTAAAGTTTAAAGTTAAATAAACACGAAAAAACAATGAGTGCGTCGTCGGATATAAAATACGCCGTAGAATTTTTGCAAGTTACCGTTGGAGGAGAAAGTGATTGTCAAGAACATTGAAAGACCTAAACCTGCTATTAACATCTCATTAAAATATTTTCTAAAAATTATTGACCAAATTTGGGCGTGGTCTGAAAAAATTTTTCTCCTGCGGCGGCCTTTTTGTGCACCATGTTGTTAACATGTCACGAGCCGCCACTGGACTTCAGCACCCCCAGTGTTGACCGTCTAACTACGCCTATGAGTAGCGTCCTGTTTTTTAAAACGATTATTCGGGGGTGGTGGTGTCTCTAGCAGTATAGCGAACTATTTAGTTTATTTATTATTGGCGAATTTGTGAGTGCTTGCTGTAGGTAGCTATTCAAAAATTTGTCTCGGAAGGACTGAAGTTACTTTTTAACTTGGTATGGTAGAATTTTATAATTTTTTAAAGTCGCATACTTTTTGTAGGTTGGAAGGTTGCTTTAACATGTTATTTTAACAGTTTGAACTGGTTGTCAGTTTAGGTTTGTTAGTTCAGTTGAAATGTAGTTGATTTTCATTAACCCTGTTTCAATTGCGTGTTGCCATCTATTGCTATTATACTGCGTCCTGTTTTTAACGAAAATGTCCTGGTATTTTCACCTTCTAATTCTGGTTTTTAAAATTTGGAGATGGAAATATTACAAGAAAGTATTTATATCTGCTTAACTAAATTTTACTGGTATTTGAAAGACTCTACCAGTCATTTTTGAGTAAAAGGATTCTTAAATAGTACCGTAAAATGGGGTGAATAGGATCAGCGGGGTAAATAGGATTGAAAGTTACCTGCAAATTTCAAAATAAAAAATAAAATTGTAATTTTAAAGTGTAGGTCATTTCAATGTACTGAATGTACAGATTTTAAGTAACAGTTGTTAAATAAAAGTAATTTTTATGACATTAAACTTAAAATAACTTGGCCACATCGCAGGCTGAATACCATAACCTAAAACGTCAAATTTGGCGGTTAAACTGTTGTCATATTATCTTTGCTTTTGTCTTATAAACTTCATATCTCTACAACTCTGCAGCACTTATAAAATTTAGGTAATATTATTCTTAGTACTTTTTTATATTACTTAAGATAAATTTGTGTGCAAAATTCTATACACCCCGAGGTTGTTTAAATACGATATACAGTCAATAAATCAATCAATGATTCTATTGACACCACTTGCGGGGTGAATAGGATGGGTGCACAAAAAAAATATATATACAACAGGGTACACCCGGTATAAAAACTTATACCACCATTTAAAAGAACCAACCTTAATTCATGTTTTAAGCTATTGAGAAATTTATTCAGGCAGATAGTTTTCAAGTTACAAGCTTGCAACGTGGAAAATTGATCCTATTCACCCCATTTTACGGTACTATTTTAGTTAAATATATACATCAACAAAAAATATTCTCAGCTAACGGACTTTAAAGTATGAAAAGACCTGCATTTTGCATTGAAGTACACAGGAATGCCAAAAATAATGGATTCCCTGGGGCCGAGTAGACATTGACAGCTGTTTCGTCCTTGTTAGGGACTCATCAGAATGCCACAACCCGAAGCAACTCCACCGATTACACTGCAGCGAATTTAAACCCTGCTTAATAAATTATTAGTAAATATATACTTTATTATCGTTCTTTATGACCAACTAGTTAGGTCAATGAAGTTATAAGTATACCGTGCGAGCAAAAATTATTTGCATCAAAGAGGGCTTAGATTAAACGTAGAGCTTGGTTTAGATCACAATTATATGGGGACGATATATCTAACCAAATATAGGTCAACATTTTGTCAAATTCATATTATGACATGATATGCCAAACTAATGAGTAATAAAATAAGTAGACAAATACAAATTTATTTTTGTTGTTTACAAAATTAACAAAGTAAGAATATACAGGCAGAAAAAGAAAAATAATTACATAAATTGCTGAAATTGACCACCGCCATACTCCAAGCATAAATTCACACTTTCATATTTTCGAAAGTGTTGACCAACATCTCTGGAGGAATGTTACCACATTCTTGTATTTCTTGGAATACTTGCACTTTATAAGGAGATACATTTAGCTGCTTCTTAAGAATAGTCCTGCATGTTCCATATAAGATCTTCCCACTTCTTGGGACAGGCGTCTTATACAATTTGTTGGCGTATTTTGCATTATTTCACGAACGTTTGCAACAAGTTCTTCTGTTCTTACAGATGGGCTTCCTGCTCATTTTTTGTGTTGTATAGAACCTGTTTCCCTAAACACATCCACGGTTCTTTTCAGGCAATGATAAAAATCCCCAGCAATAAAAGCAATGTTAGGAAAATGTTCGTGAAATCGTCCATGCACAAACCCGGATTGTATTGCCACTCACCATTTACTCTAACCCCGTTTCGAAAATACGCTTCAACCATGAATATTTTGTGCTGTTCCGTAAAGCCCATTGTGCGAATTGTTCAAGAAATTGAAAAAATTTGCGATGAATCAAATTACTTGTAACAACTGTCAAAGATGACGGAATAACTGATTGATTGTTAATTTAGGTAGTTACTGACACCCAACAGGTATTAAGCTCTACGGCTAAGCATTACGTCCTTAGATGCAAGTCCCTCTTTGATGCAAATAATTTTTGCTCGCACGGTATATATAAATGTCAAGCGGTTGGCGTCCATAGATATTACCAAACTTTTTCCATACCCTGTACGGCGGTATGTCGTCAGCTGCCATCCTTTTAGAGGTCGTTTCTAAAATATTCCAGTTTCAGCTTCCCTTTGATATTTTAATTGCCTGGATACCGGCGCGCCGTAGGAGGAGTTTCAATCAAACCCTGTAAAAATTCATCCGGAAAGGAAGCCCTAATTATCCCTTTATTGTCGTTTCGCAAACAGGGCCGCATTAAGTGATATAGATCGGCGCCGGCGAAGCCCGCATTTTTTCGATAAGTATGCAGATACAGTGCCTCCTTATTTCAATCAGAAAATAAATCCGAGAGATGGTTTAGTACTAACGATGAATGTTTTGGCCATATTCTGTTATTTTTCGTTACCTATTTACTATTTTCTATAGGGACAATCTTTTTACATAGGTACCTACTAACATTTCTTATCAAATAACCTTTTAAATGATATCTGCAATTAATAGACAATAAAATACGTAATTTATTCCAATTTGGCAACATTGCATATCCTTAAATTGGCGTGCAATAATATTTAGCTTGATTTTATATTTTTTTATGGGATTAATTTATGCCTACGGGCATAATACGCCCCTGTTTACAATGTTGTCAATTCTCTTTCTACCAACGCGGCAATTAGACGGGAAACAGCATTGCGCAAAAAGCTCGTTACACCTCTACATTCCGTTTTCCTTTTGTTAACCGGAGATTATCCCACTCCTGGCTTTTATTAAAGTTTTGCATTAATTTGCATAAACATTTCTGTTATAACAATATATTTTGCATATCTCTACAACTGTAGCATGTAGCTATTAATTGTCACTGTTGCTGGTGGCTCTAGCTTTTTGTTTTGTACTACTACACATAGTTGTACAGTACATGTCATCATGTAATCTTTCTTTTACAAAATATTGCAATTTGATAAGCATATTATGTAGTATATAAATAGGGTTTGTAGTTTTTGATGTTTTTATATGGTTTATCTCCCTTTTTGAGTCGACGAAATAGCATACCGCAAACGTAGATATTTATACCTATAGACACAGAATATACAGTGTGTGTATAAAGTCTGGAAACGGCTTAATAACATCACAATTTACTAGCCGATTTAAACCAAATTTGGAACAGTTGTGTAAGAGGATCTAACGCACCGAATGACGATATTGGCGTTGTTGCCAGCTTTTTAGTTTTTCTGGAATTCAAACGAATTTTATATTTTTAAATATAACACCCTGTATATTTTTACATTTTTAAATTCCACATAAAATTATAATTATTTTTTATTAAATGCATTATTAGTCTATACTTCATAGTTTCCGAGATATTGACTCTCGAAAAGTGACATTTTTGAACTTTGACAGCTTCTAACTTTCTAACAGTACGTCTTAGAGCAAAACGGCTTACATATCCCTATCTTCCATTTTTATTATCTTCCCAAAAAATCAACTTCCGGTTAAACCGGATGTAACTCGAAAGCAGGAAATATAGTTGTTCTGTGCAGGCACGTAGCCAGGAATTCTTTTCGGGGGGGGGGGGGGGGGGGCATCGAGACCGCGCCGAAGGTGCAAAAAAAAACGCCGCAGGCGCAAATTTTTCGGGTGCCACGCCTTTTTTTGAATCATGGTGCTTGGTTTTCAAGTGGGAAAAATAAAAAACAACACAGAATCCTCAAGAAAAGCACAAAAACAAACCCAGTAATAATTGAGGTGCTTGGGTCTGTAGGGCAATTGCCCCCATCCCCCCTATACCTACGCCTGCATTAAAAAAAAATATGATTTTTTTCGTATTGGGTTTATTTTGTATTAAACTTTTAAACAAATATGTATTTTCATTAGTATACAGTGTGGTTGTTTAACTGTGCAACATATGGGAATTTTTTTTATTACCTACCGATTTCTTAGAAAATTTGATTCTTGATAAAAGTTGGTGCATGTTTGATAATCATATAAGGTGCACTTGTTGCAAGTCAAACGGCGTACAGGGTAGGCCAAAAAATATAAAACTTGTACTGGGTGTTCCACCTAAGGAGGTAATCGGCTATATCTCAGAAAGTAATAACACTAGGACTTTGGGAAAAAATATATATCGATAAAAGTGGCCAAGAGAAATTGCTGGAAATTATATTCAAGTTCGAAAAATGACCGCTAGGGGGCGTGAGAGAACTTTCAAAATAGAAATGCCTATTTTCTTCTAATTTTTCTTAATAAAAATATGTTAAAAATATTAGCATTGTATTCTTCATAAAATTATGCAACTTTATGTTACGAATCGTTTTTTTCTATTTGCAATAATAAAGTGGTGGGAGAAGGTCAAACCTTTTTTCTTTCAAACGCTGATATCTCTGCTTTGGATAAACCGATTTTATTCAACTTAGTCTTGAAAAAAAGCCCTTATTTTTCTCTACACGTAGATCTATTAACTATACCATATTGATTCTGATGGTAAACACTAGATGGCGTTTTTCCGTAATTTCTCAATGAATAAGGATTTTCTCAAAAAAATCAAATGTTATGATATGACTTTTTCCTCATATTTGATTTTATGCTTATAAAGGCTATTAAATAGTAAAATAAAAAATCCAGGTCCGTATTTAAAATAAAAAAGTTGATGATGGTCGCTCGAATCCGAAACGTCGGATTTAAAAACTAACCCCATCAGCTTGTAGAGAAGAAAAAGTTACTATGAGGAACTGAAAACCGCAACGTGATATCTTTTGTTAAACTAGAGAAATTGGGGATAATAATTATTAATATGAAAAAATAGGCCATTTTTTAAAACATTCGATTTTCTCTAGTTTAACAAAATATATCACGTTGCGGTTTTCAGTTCCTTATAGTAACTTTTCCTCCTCTACAAGCTAATGGGGTTAGTTTTTTAATCCGACGTTTCGGATTCGACCGACCATCATCAACTTTTTTATTTTAAATACGGACCTGGATTTTTATTCCACTATTTAATAACCTATATAAGCTTAAAATCAAATATGAGGAAAAAGTCATATCATAACATTTGATTTTTTTGAGAAAATCCCTATTCATTGAGGAATTACGGAAAACCGCCATCTAGTGTCCACCATCAGAATCAATATGGTATAGTTAATAGATCCACGTGTAGAGGAGAAGAATGGCTTTTTTTTGAGACTAAGTTGAATAAAATCGGTTTATCCAAAGCAGAGATATCAGCGTTTGAAAGAAAAAAGGTTTGAACTTCTCCCACCACTTTATTATTGAAAATAGAAAAAAAACTATTCCTAACGTAAAGTTGCATAATTTTATGAAGAATACAATGCTTATATTTTTAACATATTTTTAGTAAGAATGTCAAGAGAAAATCGGCATTTCTATTTTGAAAGTTCTCTTACGCCCCCTAGCGGTCATTTTTCGAACTTGAAAATAATTTCCAGCTATATCTCTTGGCCGCTTTTATCAATACATATTTTTTTCCAAAGTCCTAGTGTTATTACTTTTTGAGATATAGCCGATTACCTCCTTAGGTGGAACACCCGGTACAAGAATAAAGTACCCCTATTTCAGAAAATTCAGCAATTTTTTTTATATTCACCATAAAAACCTTCATAAATTAATCAAAATGAAATCGATTTCACATATCGTTGTTCAAATTCAAGCATATTTGTAAAATTTACTTGAATTTTTAATTTATTAAGGAATCACAAACTTCATGTTTGTTGCAACGATATTAAACACAACTTGAAAATATCCTAAAAATTCTTTTTAACAAGATAAAACATTAGTAATGATAATATGCTAATTAAAAAACTATCATTTAACGTGCAAAATTTTAATTTTAAATGTTTATTAAAAAACTTTATTCTTGTGCATGTTTTATATTTTTTGGCCTACCCTGTACGCCGTTTGACTTGCAACCATTCCAAGTGCACCAAATATGATTATCGAACATGCACCAACTTTTATCAAAAATAAAATTTTCTGAGAAATCGGTAATAAAAAAATGCCCATATGTTGCACACTTAAATAACCACACTGTATATAGGTACCATACTAGGTATACATGACAAACTGTCACGAAGAAAATTTAATAGTGTAGGAAATGTTTAAGGTGTTCCCTATATTGTTGAAATCAGAGCTCTAATAATAATATATGGATATTTCGCATAAAATTCAAGTATGGTCTCGAGTTTCGGGAGGGGGGGGGGCGGGCCCCCTGGGCCCCCCTCTAGCTACGTGCCTGCATTTGGGACGCCACTGGACAAATTTTAGCTTTAAATACATTTTTAAGATCTCTTCTGACTAACCTTTGTCACTTGACGAGCTACCACTGCTTTAATACAGCACCTTCACGCTTCCAAAAAAAAATCAGGAAAAGATATTATGTTTGTAACATGTGTTATCAGGACGGGACAGGATTGGTGACATGATAAAACGCTTTGGCAATGTTCAGGGATCGCACAGATAATTTGTTAAATTGAGTTGGGTGACACAGTAATAAATAATTCGTAAAATATTAACGTTATTTTTTATTATTTGATAGTAAAAACCTACCTGTCGTTCGAACGAAATTTATTTTAAAAACCAAATGAACAGTGGCGTGCAGTCAATGTAGGCAAAAAGGCATTGCCTCCCTAGTAAAATCATAAATTTACAAAAAAAAAATTATTACATTCCCAATTTAATTTTTACGGAAAATCATATTATTATGCGTTTCCTTATCTACGTTTTTATGAAACTACTAATCGTCTATACTATATTTCTATAATAGTATCAAGGATTGTCCCAACATAAACATAGGTCATCAAACAAACGTAATAATCGCATTTAAAACCGACCGAAATCAGCATAATATTTCCTTTGTAGGTGGCCCATATGAGCAGGACGAAGGTGTTTTAAAATTTTTATGAAGGTTATAGCTTCGTTTGAAGGTAGCACCTATTTTCAGGTTTCAAGTACGGATTTAAAGGCAGGGATGTAGCGCCTTATGTTAAAACGAGACAGAGCGAGTGGCAAATGTCGTAGCGCAATTAATTTTGTCACGTGTGAAACGACAGGTCGCATTGTTTTCGGTTCTGTAGAACCGACTTTATATTATTATTTTCAAAGACATTATTGATAAGTAAAGTTTGGCGCCTTCAGGCCCATATAAGTATCATGTTACGCTTAGAATTAGTTTTGTGTATATAAACATACCCATTTTTATGAGGTTTAGAAGTATCAAGGGTACAGATAGAAGTAGGTAGTTTTAGTTTTTGTAAACTAAAGCCGTCGTGCAGTAATACAGCTTTTATATTTTTACGGAATTTTATTAAAAGAGAGGCTTACGGTTCCGTTCGGGATTTTGCGGAAATTAACTGTTTACTATCGTCAGCGCGGCCCAGCGACGCAGTCCGGACACGTGCGCGATTTGCAATTATTGCGTTATAAAGATATTTCTTTTTTATTAATAATTTTGAGTTTTTAGTGTCCCGTATATTATTTATTTTACAGATAATTAGTGTTTGTTACCTTGTTACCCATAACAATGCAGTGTCAGTGCAGTGATAATGAAAATTGCGTACAAGGACTAAAAACGCGTTGCGGTCCAGAAGTTTTAAAAATAAACAAGCCATAATTTTAACGGGGCGTCCTGTTCCCTCCCTTAAAATTGTACAGCAAAAGAAAAATTGCAACAGGTATTTTCGCGATAAGTTTTATGATAATCATAAGTGATTTACAGGTTGCAGTCATGTTAATAAAATGTTCTGTTGGCCGTGTTTACTATTTTCAAAAAATATTCAAACAACCAAATTTAGTCTATTTAATTTCAGAAATTTAATAAAAGTTGACCCAATTTTTAACGAACTTTGGGGGTGGCATCAAAAATTTTTCGCCTCCGGCGGTTTTCCTTTTTCCCCGCCAAATCTTTATGCCTACCCTGCCACGCCACTGCAAATGAACGTCCTATATTTATCCTTCGTTTTTGAGTATCTATAGGGCTCGAATTCTCATGCAGATGAAAATATATTTTAAAAATATATTTATCCAATCAGGAACTACACTATTTACATTGTAAATTTAGATCCGAAAGAAACAGATTCCCAAAAGCTTAGGCCCCAACAACTCGACGTGCTCATATCTCTCTTATTGGGATCATTAGTACTTGGCAAACTTCTGCAAACCCCAATTATAACTTTGAAACTCCCTTAATTAGAGGGCATATCGCGCAGCTTTCGCCTCAATCAGAACGGATTTTTTTCTTTTGATTGGTTCAGTTCTTTTTCTCGTTTGCCCTTGGATGCGGATAATCAAGTTCGTTTATGTGAAATATGTCAGTAAAAGGGCAAAGGAACGGGATGCATGGAAAGATTAGTTTAATATTTACGGGTTACGGAGTTGGTGTAATAGTGAGCACTGTGGAATAATTCAGGGAGCCTAAAACCACAGAATATACAGGTACGCTTGCGTAGCTATATATTTTGTGCTAAAACTCAGAAACCAGGGAGTCATACTCTGTGATACCGTGCGAGCAAAAATTATTTGCATCAAGAGGGCTCGGATTAAAAAACGTAGGGCTTGGTTTAGATCACAATGATATGGGGACGACATATCTAACCAAATCTAAGTTAAAATTTTGTCAAATACATATTATGACATGATATGCACTTTATAAGGAAATAAATTTAGCTGCTTCTTAAGAATAGTCCTGCATGTTTCATAAGATCTTCGCACTTCTTGGGACAGGCGTCTTATACAATTTGTTGGCGTATTTTGCATTATTTCACGAACGTTTGTAACAAGTTCTTCTGTTCTTACAGATGGCCTTCCTGGTCCTTTTTTGTGTTGTATAGAACCTGTTTCCCTAAACACAGCCACGGTTCTTTTCAGGCAATGATAAAAATCCCCAGCAACAAAAATGGCGCCGAGCCTGTTTGGGAGTGTATTTTGAGCATGTCGCTAAAGAAGGATAGGCTGATAATAATAGGTTTGTGCGCATGCCCAATCCTGCTGGAAGGGAAGGAATCTGACCGGTGAGCCGTGCGCTCGGACGTGTTTTTTCACCCATAAAACCTAACTTTTGTATGAGCACGAGATAAGCTGTACCGGGTGATTCAATAAGAAAGGCAGCTGGCTATATCTCGGAAACTACTAAACGTAGAAACTTGGGATAAAAAAATTATGATTAAAGCGGTCCTGAAAAATTCTGGAAATAATTTTAAAGTTCCGCATTTTGCCGCAAGAGGGCGTAATTGAAAAGTAAATTTTAAAATTTGACCTTACTCCGAAAATTCTATATTAAGATATATGTTTAATAACACCATTTTAAAGCTTGGACAATTATGCATCATTTTGGTTTTATGCTCATTGGCGTACCGACTTTAATAAGAGTGGGTGAAGCTGTTGAAAGTGTAAACATTTAAATCGCTGTAACTTCTAAACGACTTATCCGATTTTAGCAAACTAAAGACTGTTTGGAAGAGAAATGTATTTAGTTGTCCATAATAGTTTTCAATAAAATTGCTAGAGGGCGCAATTTGTAATAATAATAGTTTTTTGATTTTATCCGGAAATTCAAATCATATGGTATAATTATGATACCATAATCGAAAAGTAGATGATATTTGCTAGAAAAAATATAAAAATCGCAGCTCGATATCTTTGTTCGTTTCAGAGTTATTGCCAAAACATTAATTTTTAATACAAATTGCGCCCTCTAGCAATTTTATTTGAAACTATTGTGTACCATTGAATATGACAATTATAGGTACTTACCTTTCTCTTCCAAACAAGCTTAAATTGAGTGAAATCGGATAAGTCGTTTAGAAGTTACAGCGATTTTAATGTTTTCACTTTCACTTGATAAGAGTGGGAGAAGCTATTGAAAGTGTAAACATTAAAATCGCTGTAACTTCTAAACGATTTTACTAAATTTAAGCTTGTTTGGAAGAGTAAGGTTCAATTCAATTGTCGTATCCAATGGTACACAATAGTTTCAAATAAAATTGCTAGAGGGCGCAATTTGTATCAAAAATTAATGTTTTGGCAATAACTCTGAAACGAACAAAGATATCGAGCTGCGGTTTTTTTATTTTTTCTAGCAAATATCATCTACTTTTCGATTATGGTATCATAATTATACCGTATGATTTGTATTTTCAGGATAAAATCAAAAAAACTATTATTATTACAAATTGCACCCTCTAGCAATTTTATTGAGAACTATTATGCACAACTAAATACGATTGGTGAAAGTGCATACATTTCTCTTCCAAACAGTCTTTAGTTTGTTAAAGTCGGATAAGTTGTTTAGAAGTAACAGCGATTTAAATGTTTACACTTTCAACAGCTTTCCCCACTCTTATTAAAGTCGGTACGCCAATGAGCATAAGACCAAAATGATGCATAATTGTCCAAGCTTTAAAATGGTGTTATCAAACATATACCTTAATATGGAATTTTCGGAGTTGGAGTGTTGAGATGTAAAATTTTAAAATTTACTTTTCAATTACAAATTATTTCCAGAATTTTCTCAGGACCGCTTTAATCATAATTTTTTTTATCCCAAGTTTCTGCGTTTAGTAATTTCCGAGATATAGCCGGCTTCCTTTCTTATTGAATCACCCGGTACGTAAGGTAAATGTCTATGATTGCGATCGGCCTTCTACTCTCAAATCCTCTATACAAGTCCTCCGTAGGTTTATATAAATGTTACATGTCAAAACAAAATGTATGAAACAAAACATTTGTGCGTTGTTTACCAGGACCTCCCTATATCTCGTTAAATTCACAAGAACTAGGGGCTAATTTTGAGCTTATCCCGCTCGCCTTGCATATAAAAACTTTATGGCTAACGTTTGCAGGTAATATCCCAACTACCCAGGGCAATATACTTTAACATTTACCCATATACAAACATGTTAAAAGTTTTTATTACTTGGAAAATGCACGAAGACATGTAATAAAAATGAATAATTTTAACGCAGTAGTAAAAACAGAAACAACGCTCTATAAAAATGGTCTAAAGAAGCACAGGTCATGTTGTATAACATTAAAAATACCGTGGTTCTACTAGTTTTAATAATTTAATACTAACTTTGTCTCAAAATTATCAACCGTGACATCATTTAATATTAATTTAATTACGGTTTGAAAGTAAACAAAAAACTTTCCTCAAGATCCGAGAAGACCTCGGGGCAAGAACCCATTCAAGTTCGCATTTGTAAATAGCATTTCCGGAGTAAACTTAGCCGACGGGCAAGCTTTTAGAAGGACAAAAAGGAGGCACTTCTGCAGGATTTAATAGTCCTGCTTTTAAGTACAGCAGGAAAAAATAATGTGACAATGGAATAAAGAATATACTTAATTATTTCAATTTTATGTATTTGGAATCTAAATTTAAAATATTATATATTATTTTCTTAGGTGGGAGTATCAACATGCTTGCCAACCTGTAACCTATTTCGCGTATATTTATTTAATTTTTCTAGCTTTTACACAAAAATTAAATAAAATCATTATCGTCTTCTTATTTTATAGGTAATAATTGACATATTAAATAAATATCAAGGAATTTCATTAAATATTTTAGGAGAATTGTATAGCGAAAATTATCGGGTAAGATTTTTTTAACATTATTATGTCATTCTTCTTTCACTATTATCTCCCAAAATTAGTAATAAAAGAAATTGATATTTTTGTAATATGTCCGATATTACCTAAATATTGTACCGACGATATTGATTTTATTTAATTGTCAGTTAATCAAATAATAAACTAAAAAAAGCAACGCAAAATAGGTTATAGGTTGGCAATAGATGGAATGACGTTGAGAATTTCACCTTAAACCATTAAATGGTATAATATTTACCACCTTTTATATACCGCAAGCATATAAGCATAAACAGTCAAGTAGGTAATAAAAATTATGAAACGCGGTTGGTCATAATCTTTTAAGTAATGAAGATATTGTTGTGTGGTGGGTCATCTTATGTTAGGTAATGACAACAAAGTATTTATAAAACAAAACAGACTAATACTATAGTTATACATTTTTACATAAAATCCACCCCCCCCCCCCCTTGTTTGACTTAAAAATGTCATGAACTACATGGTTATGAAAAAACGACTGCATGTATAAGTATTGGGGTATAAAACAAATGAGACCTGTCCGCTATCGAGAACATGACATATACCCTGCCGTGCTTTATTGATCTGACAGCCGGAGAAGGTGATGAATATATACATAGGGAAAATCTCGACGTGTATGTACAGCATTAAAACGTATTATGGGCCAGTGGGGTGGAAAATAATATCGTATACATAGATTTATTCGGATTAGGATGTGGAGACCTAAGAAAGAAAGAGGGACGGGACGGCGGGACAGATTACAGATTTAAGAAGGTATATTATAATATATAGTAAAATATACTTCTTGGTATTTTTAGAATTTCTTTTGAAATACTTACGTTCACGGAATCACGGTTAGCTGAATGACAACATGATTTTTATCGAATATATTCTATACAAGGAGCTACAAATTCGCATATACATCTTCGTAACTCGCATCCTTTTTCGAGATACCCATGTACGCACGAATTTGTAGCACCTTGTACCGTGCGAGCAAAAATTATTTGCATCAAAGAGGGCTTGGATTAAAAAACGTAGAGCTTGGTTTAGATCACAATGATATGGGGACGATATATCTAACCAAATCTAGGTTAGAATTTTGTCAAATTCATATTATGACATGATATGCCGAACTAATGAGTAATAAAATAAGTAGACACATTCAAATTTATTTTTGTTGTTTACAAAATTAACAAAGTAAGAATATACAGAAAGAAAAAGAAAAATAATTACAAAAATTGCTGAAATTGACCACCGCCATGCTCCAAGCATAAATTCACACGTCTCTTCATATTTTCGAAACTGTTGACCAGCATCTTTGGAGAAATGTTACCACATTCTTGGATAATCCTTTCTTGTATATTCTTGGAATACTTGCACTTTGTAATTAAATAAATTTAGCTGCTTCTTAAGAATAGTCCTGCATGTTCCTTAAGATCTTCCCACTTCTTGGGACAGACGTCTTATACAATACAATTTGTTGGCGTATTTTGCATTATTTCCCGAACGTTTGCAACAAGTTCTTCTGTTCGTACATATGGTCTTCCTACTCCTTTTTTGTGTTGTATAGAACCTGTTTCCCTAAACACAGCCACGGTTCTTTTCAGGCGATGATAAAAATCCCCAGCAATCAAAGCAACGTTAGGAAAATGTTCGTGAAAATCGTCCATGCACAAACCCGGGTTGTATTGCCACTCACCATTTACTCTAACCCCGTTTCGAAAATACGCTTCAACCATGACTGTTTTGTGTTGTTCCGTAAAGTCCATTGATTGTGTGAATTGTTCAAGAAATTGGAAAAATTAGCGATGAATCAAATTACTTGTAACGACTGTCAAAGTTGACAGAATAACTGATTGATTGTTAATTCAGGTAGTTACTGCCACCCAACAGGTATTAAGCTCTACGGCTAAGCATTACGTCCTTAAATGCAAGGTCCTCTTTGATGCAAATAATTTTTGCTCGTACGGTAGGTATATATCATAAATATTTAGACTTATTGATGTCTCTCTTGTCATTTTCTGGCCTATAGGCCTGTGTAAAATACGATTTTCTGGCGAATTTAAAAATAAATAAGACCGACTCATATAACTATAAAACTGGACATCCATCACTTAAAGAAAAAGTCTCGTCCAATTTTGCGGCCCGTTTGGAGTTTGGAATGACAAATTATAAATTTTTAAACACGTAAAAGGTTGCCTGTAACATTTTTTATTCTGCCCGTTACTGCCGTAAGTAATTCCCCTAATTCTTATTTTTATTCTTAGTGCCGTGTAATATTGTGAACCTAGTGACCATTTGACTCATTTTTCACCCAGTACGCTGAAGTCCAAAAAGCTACTTAAAAAAAATGCATATAAAATAGGTATTTTGCCCTCGTTATTATTTATTTATTTATTATGGCAAATAAATTATTAGTTATTTCCAGTATTATAAATAGGGTTGAATTCTATTATAATTTAGTTTCGAACAGAAGTTGGCTAAAATGTGTTTAAGTAGGCGTGCAACACGCTTATATCTAAACCGATCCGGTTCATTGAAAAGTGTTTAAAAGTTTGCAACTACTTAATGCATTTTTATTATAAACCCACGTTTAAGTTATTTGATAAATATATTAAAATTGCGTAAACAAAAAATCGACCAGAGGCGTACCGTTTAGGGGAAATTAGAGATTAGGGAAAAAAAATTAAAAATTGTGACACCTAACTCAAATTTCGTATTTGGCTATGTTTTCAATTTGCAAAAACCTTTCCATATAATATTTTGCTGTATTTTTAATAATTAAGGTACTTTACTCTTAAGGCAATTTCGAAAAAATGACATTTGCTCCCTTACTATTAGCCGCAAGTGAAATATGAAATATGCATTTATAGTTTTAAGGCATGCACCAACTTTTATCAAGAATAAAATTTTCTGAGAAATCGGTAATAAATAACTTTCCCGTATGTTGCATACTTTTTTGGACACACTGTATAATCAAATTATAAACGTGTTGTTTGAACGTTCTCAAAAAACGTTATAAAAAGAAAAATTATATTTTTTCGCGAACCTGTCATCAATTCGAAATTTATTGATCCACTACCAAATTGCCTGTATTCTTTGCGGACACATTATTTATTTTTTCTTCGTAATATTTATCGGTATTTAGACTAAAAAATTGGCATTTTACAAAAATATCATCTTTTAATACCTGTACATTATCTTGTAAAGTGTTGGTAAAAGCCTCACTTTAAACGATTAAATATACAAGGTATAAATTGCGTTTATAACTCCGGAAAATAAAAATAATTACGTGAAATTTAGTGCCTCGAGTCATTTACTTTTATGTTTTACTAACGATTGCCCATAAAGGAAAACGAAGGGATAATTTAAAGGAGGAAAGAGTCCGTTTTATAATATAACTAGCGTGTATCCGGCATGCGTTGCAACCCGCTGGTGTAAATACAAACCCGAACAAACCCGATATATTAGTACCCGGCATGCCACTTTCTGAAATTGCACCCGTGCGAAGCCGGGGCGGGTCGCTAGCTATACATAAAAACCTTCCTCTTGAATCACTCTATCTATTAAAAAAAACCGCTTCAAAATCCGTTGCGTAGTTTTAAAGATTTAAGCATATATAGCTGGTAGGGACGGACAGACAGCGACAGCTTCTTTGTTTTATACTATGTTAAGATAACCAATAAATTATTAGTCATTATATTAGACTTTAATTGAATGTTTCATATTTTTAAGTTGTAACTTCGTATTGAATTTACCTTTTTACACTACAAACTAGAATAATAAATCTCGAACCTCCATTTCATCGATTTGAGGCCAAATTAGGCGAACATCAAATTTTTGTCAAAATCCATTATACAGGGTTGCCCAGAAGTCCGGAATGAAATTAATATAGCTTCAACCTGTAACTTTTGGGGAAAACGCTCGGACACGTCAATTTAGTTTTATATAAGCTCACATTTTGACGTTATTCGTTTGTTTTTTTATAGACATTGGTCAAAGATATGACGACATCGATATTTTTTTTAAATGGAAACATACAGCTTGTGATACATCATTTGAAAGCTGATATCTCGTACAGCATGCTCATAAATTTTGGCGCGATTCTGTCAAGCTATTTCAAAATGGCGACTGTTACAAGTTTTTAAAAAATCTCTATTTAAATAAGTGTGTCCGTAAATTATGAGCAAAAAATTTAGGGGATGATTCTAGACCGAAAATAAATGCTATCTCTTCCCATAACATTTTTTCGAAACTTGATTATTAAGGGAGTTAGAGCGTGTTCAAGTTAAATTTTATTTACAGTTTTTTTGGCAATACCTTTTGCCACGCTCATAATATTTTGACGAAATCTCGTATACGGGGCTTTTTCGAGATGAGAAATACAATTTTGCCCACCGTTTTTTCGCATTTTGTAGAGGGCGCCACATAGGAGCCTATACTTTAATTTAAATGGTCTCAACTTTTTTGTCCTACACTGTATGCGCATTTTGACTGAATATTTTTATTCTCCGAACCTTTTGACATAAAAAAGGTATACTACTTTTGTTTCGATAAATCGAACCGTTTTCGAGAAAAACGCTAAAATAACATTGCTTGAATGTGATGAATACGAAATCATTTTAATTTATTTTTAACCTTAAACATAGAGCATAGCAAAGGAAGGAATATTCCATGGAGTTCGTCGGAATTTTTAAAGAAGAATTAATTTATGCATTGAAGAGGACGGACGTCACTTTGAGCCTTTGAATTGAATGTTTAATTTATTGTTCTAGTTACTTAGGTATTTTAAAACTGCAAATAAAATTGAACTTTAACACCCTGTATACCTCCGTGAATAATCAATTTTTGAAAAAATGTTATAGAAAGAGATAGCATTTATTTTCGGTCTAGAATTATCCCCTAAATTTGTTGCTCCTCATTTCCGGACACTCTGTATGTGTATATGTCAAACGAGTAAAGGTAATAAACAAGTAAAGAGCTAGAAAAGTTATTGACATATTATTATTATCTAATATCGAATGGTTGGTACAATACGGAATTAAACAAAATAAAATGGAGTCCCAAAATATTAGCCACCTCTATAAATAGTCTATGCGCTGGAAATAGCATAGGCGCTATTTCGAATGAAATGGGAGCCGCCAAGTGTCTATTCTTAGAGTGTTCACCCAATTTATCGGACGTACATTCTATAGTTCGATCTCTTTCATAGACTCACTAGGTCAATGGGTTTGAATGTGTTGCAAAGTGCAGCCAGTAGCGGAACTCGAAAACTACTGAATAGTTTTTTTCAATTTCGGTATGGAAGTTGGATTATTGAGTAAATTGTATCAGTATGATATTCGCGGAAACGTTCATAAATGGTTTAAAAATTATTTAAGTAAGAGGTCACAAAAAACAATAATATCAAAAACATATTCAAATAAAAAAATGCATAATATAGGAGTTCCTCGAGGAAGTATACTAGGTCCAATATTATTTATTTTACACATCAACGATATGCCTTTATTTTTAAAAATGTGTAAGCTACAAATGTATGCTGATGGCACCTTAATTTACATTAATGTTTTAAATATTTTTGATGGACTAAATACTCGAAATTCTGAGATAAATATATTATCAAATTGGCTAAAAGTAAATAAATCAAAATTAAATATTTCAAAAACTAAATGTATGGTTATGGGTAATAATTTAAATTGTGAAAATATAAATGTTGTACTTGATGGTGAAAAATTGGAATTGGTAAACAGTTTTAAATATTTAGGAATAATTATTGATTCAAAATTCAAAAATTTTATTTATTTTTAAAGTATCATATCGAAGAATGCCGGAAAAGTAGGTTATTTTAAAAGAATCAGTTCTAATTTAAGTTTGTTTTCGAAAAAAACTGTTTTTATTACTATTATATTACCACATTTTTTTTATTGATCTTCCATTTTATACTGTGCTAGTGTGCTAGTGAGGAAATATTTGATAAATTACAAATTTTACAAAATAAGGCAATGCGGATTATTTTAAATTGTGACAAATATATAAAAATTAATTTTATGTTGAAAAATTTAGATTGATTGAATGTCAGAAATTTAATTTTTTATTTAGAATGTATCTTTATACATAAAATTAAAAATAATTTATTGCCTGATTGTTTAAAAAAATTTTGTTCTTTTAATTATGACCATCATAATTATAAAACAAGAACTAATCAAAATTTTTATGCGGATAGAGTGTCTAAAACATTAGCTTATTAGTCTATTTTTCATAAAGGTTTCACAGAATATAATAATTTGAAAAATTCTATTAAATCTCAAATATCATTAAAACCATTAAAAAAAACTTTAAAATTACATTTAATTAAAAAAGCAAAATGATATATACGTAATATTTGATACAATTGGCAGAATGTTTAACTTTTCTATCTGTTTTTGTTAAAAGAAGGTTGAGTTTCAAAATTTAAAAATAAATCTATAAAAATGTATTAAAAAATATTTAATTGTAGCCTTTTGCTAATAAAAACATGTTACTACTACTACTACTACTCCTACTAGTTTCATAATTTTAGAAACGAGTAGCCTGGTCCAACCATAGACAATTTACCTTTAGATAAACAAACAATAATCACGAATGTGGCAGTTTTATGGCCTCGCGCATGTAAACAAAGCTACACACTATTAGACATGCGCACTGCAACATTATCGTTTGACGAATGGGAAAATAGACAGGTCCGGGCTTTAAAATTTAAATTCTTGCTCATACTTTTGTAATATATATCAGATATTACCTATAATAGGCCGACGATATTGACATATGCCACCATAGAGGGTTTATTTTACCCCTATTTGGGCATAATACAATTATACAACGGCTGCAACTAGTACTAGCCATTGTTTAAATTACAATCCGTGTCACTAAAAGCACAAACACAATTCACTAACTAAACTACACAAAAATCAGAAATCCATAAATATTAAACACCAGTCCCACAATCCACGATAGCCGATCCGATAGCTGAAAACTTTAGAAAACTACAAGGAATCCGCAGAGAAGAGAAACCTTAAAACACAACACCAAAAATGGCGGCCGAGCCGGTTCTGGAGAGTATTCTTGAGCGCGTCGATTATTGTCGATAAAGTAGGACGGCCGATAACACGAGGTTTGTGCGCATGCACGAAGGTTCCCCGAATGAAGACAGCTGACCGACGAGTCATGCGCTCGGACGTATTTTTTCACCCATAAAACGTAACTTTTGTTTGCGCAGGAGATAAGCTGTGTAGGTATCTAAAGGTAAATTGTCTATGGGTCCAACTGGGCCAGGCAGGTGGCGTTGGAAATCGAGGATTATAATTTTAAGCGTAAGCTTTCCATGGTTTAATTTTGTTCCAGGGGTTTATTTATTTTGCTTCTACTGATAATCTACCGCGTTTAATCTTTATCGGCTATGTTACTCGTATTAACCAATTTGTTTCTGTTACACGGTACGTTTCCCACCGTAATCTAAAGACTTTTAAACCGTTCCTAAAAGGTCGGTAAATGCCATACCATTATGGCGAAACTCTGAAAACAAAGGAGCACACGTTCCAAGGGAAAATGCTTTTATTTATCTTTTGCCTAAAAATTTGTAGTCCGGTTACATTAAAAGGAAATCTCTAGTTTTGCAATATTATCGTATAATTATTGACGAATTTTTTCTGTATTTCTTAGTACTTCCTTTGGTCTATTACGGATATGCCCACACATCAGGGGACAAAACATTTCATTCATGAAACGCCATTTGTTTACAATAATACATACTTCTACAGTTTCAGATAAGTTAGAACGAGATGGCTTTTAAACATGGCAACGCTGTAAGCTGCGCGTATACTCACTGCATAACCTCAAATACCGCCGATATATCAATACGGGGTTAGAATAGTCCAGATAGCACTAAATAGTTCACAACACTCTATTAAACACTGCACCGTTCGAAAATAAATAAACATGAAAATTCCTAAAATTCCGCGTCACGGTAGTGTCACGCGTAGTAAAATGGAGTAAAACGCCCGTGCAACATTGCCACCGGGTCAGCAGTATCCTCTGCCACCTATGCTTTGCGACCTTGCCCCACATGCTCTGAAATCGGTTTATTATGCATATTATTCAGTTTTAAGATTCGGAATCATCTTTTGGGGTTCAGGAGTGGGCGCTGAAAGACCGTTTATTATCCAAAAGAGAGCATTGAGGATCTTAATGAGCAGGTCGAGCAATGAAGCATGTAGAACATGCTTTAAACAACTAAATGTAGTTACTGTAAGTGCTGTCTATATCTATGAAATGCTGTTATTCCTTTGTAGACATAAGGAATACTTTGAACTTTTCCGTTAAACACATTCGCAATCTGATACAAGAACATCTAACTATAACATAACTAATCCAGAGATCACCACTCTACAATGGAATTATTTTTTACAATAAAATTCCAGACAATATGTTGCATTGCTTTCGCATCAAAGTTTTGCTAAGTATAAAAAGGCAATTTTTAAATATTTAGTGAACTTGGAACCCTACAGTGTTAAGGATTTTTTAAACTCATAAAATAATGTACTGACGAGGGTTATCGACACACAGATGCACAGTAGACTGTGATCAAATTTTAAAATGTTATGTGAACACAATTGCGTGCCTCTATTTTTTACGTTTTTTTAAATGAAAATATTATTGTCATTAGTAATCCTATAAATGTGTTATAGCCATGGCTAACAGTATTTTAATAGTTTTGAAATATATATACAATATAATATAATGTTATACCTACACGAAAAGGAAGGAAAGGGGAAAATAAATGCAAAACCATATTTTCTTTCTTTCTTTATATGTAAATTTTTTCAGTATTGACGCTCCAACACTACATATGTACTGTATTTTTACGAATATTTTTGGTAATATAGAGATTTTTGAATTTGAATTTGAAAAGTAGGCTCGACCACAAGCCTGAACATACCCGAAAAGAAAATGTATGACACCGAACCAAAATAATTAAGTATCCCTTTTGTCCGATGCACTTTGGGGGATTTTCTGATTCGAAAAAAATAAAATAAACAATACGAATAGCCACTTTTTAAAAAGAAAACTTTCTCGCGACGCGACGTTAGATTCTCTAATAAACCCGGACTAATACACCTATTTTCGGAAAGATAAGGTTGGAAATTTATCTTTTGTGTAGCTATTCTGAAAGTAAATTGGAAAATTTTGCGTCTTTTTTGAAAGTTTAATTAAGTTTTGGGAATATTGTATACCTACTTGTAAGTATAATAATGGGGTCTGGCGAGCTTCTTTTAGTCTGGTTCGAACCTCATTCACATTATGTTCATCCTGAGGCAGTCTTTTTTCTTAAAGAAATTGGTACGTTCTTTTTATAAGGCCCCAAAATAACACCAATAAAGATGTCTACAAAACGAATAAAAGCCGGATAAAATCAAAATCAATCATTTTATTATATAGACTGGTCCAAAAGTCATAAATCAATATTGAAAACCCCATAATTTACCAAAATATTTTCCTGTATATTTGTTGATAAATGAACATTATCATTTTCAAAAGAAGTTAGTAAATTTTTTTCATTGTTCCCAGATTAAATTCCACTCTACTTTTTCTCGATGTTCTCGTCAAACGAAGTACTGAAAAACTTCAGTGTACAGGAAACCCACTCACACTGGGCAATACCTTAATGACGGATCGAATCATTTAAACTCCATAAAACAGGGCATAATTCAAACTCTTTATCACAGAGCATCTAACGTTTGCAACAATCCGGAAGACCCTTATATTGAAATTTCCAATATCAAAAAAGATTTAAAAAAGGCATGGTTACCCTGAAACCTTTGTAACTAATACCATCTCAAAACTTATACAAATCGCGAAGTAAAAACTAATACACAAATGAAAGAGGAGCCAGCATTTCTTACAATACCTCATGTTAAGGGGATTTCTGAAATGATTAGAAGGATACCTAAAAACTATAATATCAAAACAGCCTTCAAATCCGGAAATACGCTTAGATTTCTTATAAAAGTAAAACCCCCCGTAATGAAAACACAAAAAACTTTATCTATCAAATCCCTTGCGAGTGTGGCGGATCGTACATTGGAGAAAGAAAAAGACCTCTTCCCGTACGAGTTAAAGAACATCTGAAACATACTCAAAGAGGTGAAACTTCGAGATCAGGTATAACGGAACATGAACCTACCAGCATAATATACAGTGGTCAGAAGCCAATGTTTTGGACACGGAACAGCACTGGAGAAAACGAAAGTTTAAAGAAGCAGCTTTCAAAAATCAAAATACTCATATATTTAGTAAACCAAGTATGGATATCCCCAATATCTGGAAGCCTCTTCTTGTCCAAAACCAACAGCTCAAACTTCACACTCCAATAAGCACGTAGGCGGAGTCGTCAAGCTTCATTGCACATGGATAGTATTTAAGACAACAGCTTTAGAATTATAATTTAGTTTACACTTGAAAACGGTTAGAGATACTGACTAACCGAAACGTTGTGTTAAGTAACAAAATAAAGACAATGGAAGTCCGACAGGGTAATTTTTTTTATATTTGATAGTGGAGGTGCTGTAATTAATAGATGCAACTGCTTAGATCAAAATAATGATGTACTTAATCGTAGAGCAGAAGAAAATAATGCAGATTTAGAATTCTACTCTATGTAGAAGTAGATAATGGAATTAGCACCAGGCTTCTTGGCAAAACTGTAGGAAAGCATCACTCACATAGATATTTTAAGACTGCAATTTCAGGGGTATGCAATTATTAGACACACCCATCATAGTACAACAACATAACCAAGTGTATCCAGATATAGTCAGATCTGGTCTTAACGTGCGGGTCCAAAGGTCACTGATCATCTGCGTCAAATTAGACAACACAGAGGCTATCAAAATGTTGTGAGATTATTTACAAATATACCGAAGGAAGGAAAAATAGTTTCATTATTTTAGCTATCGCGAAGATAGCCACATATACCTAACATTATTAGTTTTGTAAAAATTATGTACAGGGGAGTTAAAAAAGTTAAAAAAAAATTATATAATCGTTAATTATATACCTACTGTACCCTTTAATTAAAAACGACAATAATAAACAGTGCAATTTATTCTAGCAATTTTAGTACTAAAACCTAAAAATAAAATGGCATTTAGTCTGATAAACTATTTCGATAATGAAAGAAAAAGTGGAAATTCGCAAACCAATATGCAGGAAACCGTAATGAAAACACTGGGAATTAGTTTAAGGACTATGCAGAATAATGTGCATGAAAAAAAGCATAATATAAAACCCAAGAATACTAAAAAATGTAAACTAAAACACCGTTTATAATTATAGCCTAAAAACTCTCATCGTCACTTATAAAATCTGAAAAGTCCTCGTCGTCTGAGTCGTCTTCGCATGGAGCAATTATCATTGGCGCTACTTCGACATCTATAGTACCTACTTGTTCTCGATCCCACCAATCCCTTATTAATATTTCTGTATGTTCCACCGATTTCTTCCAGTACTCTTGTGTAATATGATCTAACGAATCTTGCCAAACTATTTGTACTTGATCGGATTTAAGACCATCACCTACATGTTTTTCATAATAAGACTTTGCACCAGCCCATATTAATTCTATTGCGTTAAACTGGCAATGATATGGCGGCAGTCGTAGAACCTCATGACCATATTCACGCAGTATTTCATCTACCGCGTATATTTTGGGTTTTTTAGGAGACTTTGCTATTGATAGGAGTTCCGATTTAAGCATATTTGGTAAAGGATTTTGGTTGTATTTTTCCAGCCACTCATAAATATCACTTTTCCTCCAAGATGAAGTAGGCTGTTTATTTAAAATTCTTGAATGATATGATGCATTATCTAATACAATTAAAGACGGAGCATCCAAATTTGGTATCAATTGAACTTCTAACCATTTTTAAAACATTTTGCAATTCATATTATCATGATAGTCAGCACTTTTTGATGTTGAAGAAAAAATTAAACTCGCACCTGCAACATATCCTGTTGCAGAACCGGCATGCAAAATAATAAAACGCTTTCCCGTACCGCACCCCTTTTTCCTTTTAACACTTTTTACAGACTCATCTTGCCAAGATTTTGAACCACTTCCATTCGAAAATATCCACGTTTCATCTAAAAATACCACTTTCTAAATTTCGATTTGTAATTGTCCGTATATTTTTTTAAAAACTGAACACGCTGACTCACTATCTGTGGCTGCTCACATAAAAATCTTCGGTTACAGTCTTTTTTATAGCGAAAACCTAAATTTTTTATTAATTTTGATAACGCTTCAAGTCCAATTTCCAAAACACCCCGAATTTTTAATGTTTTTTGTAAAACTGGAAGAGTTACATCGGTTTTTGATTTGTATAAATCGTAAATCACATTTCGAACTCCCATTTTAATATTTTCGCTTAAATCCTCAGTCTTTGGCTTTCTTCGTTTACACTTTTTAGTATTCTTGGGTATTATGTTATGTTTTGTTTCATGCACAATTTTCTGCACAGTCCTTAAACTAATTCCCAGTCCTTTGGCTACTGTTTCCTGAATATTTGTTGGCGAATTTCCACTTTTTCTTTCATTTTCGAAATAGTTTATCAGATTAAGTACCATTTTTTTTAATTGGGGATGAAAAAACCCAGAAAATTGTTTTGTTTTGTTTTGTCACAAACTGCCAAAGTCACAAAACTGGCATATTTAAAATAAAACGTAGCTGGTGCTATTATAAGCTTTTTTAGAATCGCTGGAAAGTAATTACATATCCTTTTTTTTTCATGTCAAAATGGAATAAGTCTGTCTCATTTATCTTACGTATTTTATTTAGAGGGTAAAATTAAACGCAAGTAAAGAAAACAAAAACTGAGAGTATGTCTTTCTTGAATCGTATGACCCGCACGATAAGACGATCCGACTATAGCACCTAAATTTCCCGAACTTAATCAGATATTTATTTTCTTCCAGAGCGCTAACGCTGGACCTATTAGGAAACGAGTGCAATTTTCTTTTAAATAAAGTAGGATTTATTCTTAGGTTTATCTTTCCGAACGCCCAAACGCTATTACAGTGCACATCTATTTGGATTTGGCTAAAGCAGTATATAGTACGTGTAATAACTGTAATAAAATAAAAATGCTAGTTGGTATAAACAAACAACCCGTTCATAACTTTACTCAACGAAAAACGTACGTTCTATCGATAAAAAGTACCTACAGTGCGAGATAATAAACAGACAATTAAAATGTAAATTAAGGGTGTTAGTGTCTGTATTAAATATAAAACTGAAAAATGTTTAGCTACGTACAGACAAATTTTAAAATTGAAAGAACCGCTCGATCGAGAGGTTGCGCCCTCTGTACTGTACATCGAAACTGAGTCTCAATCAGGGGCGGATGGGATACCCCGGACCGGCGCGGGAAGTCAATTGAAACGGCTCGCGGCGCGTCGATCCAATAAAAAAATAAAAAGACATAAATATGTATTTTTTCATCCACTTATACGACATATTTTTTTATAATAACTCATAAATAAAAAAACAAACTACATTTTTTACATTTAAAACACATTTAGGTGAAAAAAATGAGCCTAATGAATAAAAATGTACCAATCGCTTTTTCTTATAAAATCGAAGTAATTTCTTGAAAGCCAATAAAAAATAAAGTAATCGCTTTTGCGTCCAGCAATTGCTTAAAAGTGCAGTAATTACTTCTAGTCAATGCTTCTTCTTAAAAAATAGAAGCGATCGCTATCGTCTGCTTAAAATGTGATGAATAAATTAAGTAATTGCTTTTTCTAGTGTAGCAATCGCTTCCAACTTTTTAAGGTAGGTCGACCCCTGCATCATTTGCTTGGTAGCAGTCAACTTTAGTTCACCACGTGCGTTGCTCCTAATTTGTGTCTTCAATTGTGGCTAAATATATGAACATCCGTAAAAGAAAAATCTACAGTGTACGTAAAAATTGCAGATATCATGATTTCAGAAAGTTATATCGATTTGACTGCGAAAATGTTGAGTGGTTGGCAAATTATTTTTTGACTGATCCTGGTAAAAGGCGAGGGGGTGCACTGTCGCCTTTAAATAAGATTAAAGTCTTTCTGCGGAAATTGTCGGATCCGGGCTTTCAAAATTCTGTAGGTGAAGAACTCGGTGTTCACCAAACTACTGTATGTAAGACATACACTTCTGTAATGGATGCAGTTTTGGAGAAGTCCAATATTTGTATTAAATTTCCTACAAGTGCTGAAGCTGTTGTGGAAGCTTAACGGTTGTGGTCAGAGGGATTTATTTATGTTCCTTCAATTTGGGAACGAATATCAATTGCTTCTCTTTAACTTCTTCATCACTACTATCACTTTCCTCATTTTCACTGAAATCTGCCATATCACAAATATAAGTTTCATATTTCCACAAAAACGTAACAGATTTCTATTGTACTAAATAAATAGACCAACGTTGTTGTATTTACGTCAACTCTTTTGCAAATTAGGCACCAAACTGAACATGAAATCTATAATCTGAACAATAGGATAAGCTACGTCTGAACTTGTGTTGAATAAGCATTTGCTACAGAGGTGTAAGAAAAGCAGCAATCGCATATCCAGATCTAGCGATCGCTTTTACTTATAGCATTTGCTAGTCGAGCAATTGCTTTTACTAAAAAGTAATTGCTTCAAGTAATTGCTTAATTTTTATTCATTAGGCTCAATATTTATTATTAATATAAAAATTAAATAAAAAATATTCAACATAAAGATAACATACAAATTCAAATTGTTAAAAAAGAAAAGAAAAAAGTTGGCAAACAGCGGCGGCGCCTGTCGGCGCCTGAGGGACCGGCCCATCCGCCCCTGAGTCTCAATAAGTAATAGCATCTTATTATAATTTTTTTATATAAAAATATAACCTAATTAAATTTAATATCCAGTATTAGGTACAATCGTATCTTAAAAATTTAAAAACAACCCTCAGCATTAAGATTACATGAAAAAAAACGCTCCACCCCGAATGAATTTATAATAGGCCTAAGTGCTACTTCCGTTAATATTTCTTGGCACTGCAGCACTTAGGAAAGCCATTTGCAATTTATATGAGCCTCGGATAAAGTAAGAATTTAAAAGTAAGAAATGTTTTCATTTTAAATAGCATTCACTGATTTGCAGTGGCGCAAAAGTTAGAATCGGCGTATTTTACTTTGAAAACGTTCCTCTGACATCGTAAATGTTGTTAAGTCCACGATCTATGAATAATAAAGTTTTTTTTAATCACTTTAAAATATTGTTTTGTCGTTCATTTCCGATTCTTCCATTTTCTTTAGCGAAAAAAATTACAGTTAGAAAGTTTTGGTTTGGTTTTAACAATTTTTATAGTCTTAGGGTGGGGCACCCCTGCGTGTCTTGTTTATTTATTTATTTATTTTATTTATTTTACACCATTTCACAGTTACAATGAACCAACTAACAAATGGATATATATAGGTAGGCTATTTAAAATAAAATCGGTAATATTATAACAAATCAAAAAAATTATGTGATATAAGTAGAAAACAGTAGCAAAAGCACTGGTAATCAATTTAAGGATTGTACAGAAAATTGTCTAGGAAAGAAAGCATAATATAATACCGAAGAATACTAAAAGATGTAAACAAAGAAACCTGTTTATAATTATAGGCTAAAAACTTAAAAACTGTCATAATCGCTTAGAAATTCTGAAAAGTCCTTGTCATCTGAGTCGTCCTCAAATGGAGCAATGATCATCGGCTCTACTTTGACATCTAATACTTGTTCTCGATCCTACCAATTCCTTATTAATTTTTCTGTATGTTCCACCGATTTCTTCCAGTACTCCTGCGTAATATGATCCAACGAATCTTGTCAAACTATATCTACTTGCGAGGATTTAAGACCATCCCTACATGTTTTTCATAAAAAGATTTTGCCCCAGCCCATATGAATTATACCGCATTAAACTAGCAATGATATGGCGGCAGTCGTAGTTCGGATTTTAACATATTTGGTAAAATATTTTGGTTGTGTTTTTCAAGCCACTCATAAATATCACTTTTTCGCCAAGATGAACTAGGTTGTTTATTTAAAATTCTTGAATGATATGATGCATTGGCTAGTCTAATACAATTAAAGACGGCTCATCTAAATTTTGGATTAATTGAGCTTTTAGCCATTTTTCCAACATTTTGCAATTTATATTGTCATGATAGTCAGAAGTTTTTAATGTGGAAGAAAAAATTAAGCTTGCACCTGGAACATATCCTGTTCCAGAACCGGCATGTAAAATAATGAACCGCTTTCCCGTGCCACATCCCTTTTTTCTTTTCACGCTTTTCACAGAATCATCTTGCCAAGATTTTAAACCACTTCCTTTTGAAAATATCCATGTTTCGTCTAAAAATAATACTACTATCTAAATTTTGATTTGTAATTTTCGGTATATTTTTTTAAAAACTGAACACGCTGACTCACTATCTGTGGCTGCTCACATAAAAATCTCCGGATACAGTATTTTTTATAGCGAAAACCCAACTATTTTATTCATTTTGATAACGATTCAAATCCGATTTCCAAAACACCTCGAATTCTCAAATTTTCTTTTAAAACTCGAAGAGTTACATTGGTTTTTGATCTGTATAAATCATAAATCACGTTCCGAACTTCCATTTTAATATTTTCGCTTAAATCTGCATTCTTTGGCTTTCTTCGTTTACATTTTTTAGTATTCTTCGGTATTATATTATGCTTTCTTTCATGCAGAATTTTCTGCACAGTCTTTAAACTAATTCCCAGTTTTTTTGCTAAGGTTTCCTGCATATTGGTTGGGGATTTTGACTTTTTCTTTCATTCTCGAAATGGTTTAACAAATTAAGCACCATTTTTTTTTGCTTGCGATGCAAAAAACCAGAAAATTGCTTTTTATCGTTCATATCGTCACATTAAATTATTTGTCAAAGTCACAAAACTGACATCTTTAAATCAAGACGAAGGTGGCTTTTGTGAATTCCTGAAAATTAGATACATATACTTAAATTAAAATAATTTCCGTTGCACGTCATACCTTCGAGTATCAGCAGTGTTGCCAGTTTGTAATTAAAATACCCCAGTAAGGAAATGCTTCGGCATTTTTCAATAAAGGTAAACAACGTAATCAACAGAAATGTGTATGAATCCCTTTGTTGTTGTTAAAAGATCAGTTTTTAATCCTATTTAGAAAAGGATTTGCAGTTTTAGTTAAAAACGACTTAAATAAAGTCACGAAAACACGAAATGAAAACAATAAACGTCAATCAAAATTCGCCAAGAAATAAACTGACATCACCGATGCGTTGACACTTCTGTTGCCAACTGTCAGCCCAAAAAATTCAAATGATATTAATTTTTAAAAGGTTAAACTTAAAAAACATCCCCTTTAAGCGGCTTAGTATCATAGAAGAATACATTAAGTTTCTTTTACATTCAATATCGCATGAAATTTATACATTTTTTGCCCAAATTTTATGTTCTTATGTTTCCTTACCGATTTTCAACTTTCAGCTGATTGATGACGTGCAACGGAAATTCTTTTAATTTAAGTATATAGGTATCCTTTTCTTTCATGTCAAAATTGAATTAGTCTGTCATATTTGTCTTACGGATTTTATTTGGATAGTACGCAATAAAAAAAAAAAAAATTGAACGTAGTATGTCTTTGTTAAATCGTAAGACCCTCACGATAAGACCGGATCTGACTTTACCATAGATTTTATAATATCTACATTCGTAAATAAATAAATAAATCAATCGCCAGGTTCCAGTTTCAACTGTTCGCAGTTTGTGATACAAAGTAAGAAAGTAAAAATACTCAAAAAATCAAAAATTAAAAAAAAAGTCCGTTAACAGTCTGCGTGGGCTACGACGCTACTATACTTAAAACACTCTTCATCATTTTGTTCGTCGAACTGCTCGTCGAGCAACGTTATTTGTTTGCTTGTGACCTTTACTCCAAATTAAAATCTGTTAAATATTCTTTATGAAAATTAATTTCGTTAGAAAGAAAGATAATACCGGTTTTTTATATTTTTTAAATTTTCATTGCTCTAATGCTCAAGATTAAATTGGCGAAAAATAAACGGGATATTTAAATTAGACCGAAGCCGTTTTAATTAAAAAGGGAATTTTCTGGGATTGGATTTTCAACAGGGTATTGTCGGGGCCAAGTTTTAAGGTTAGGCAGAATAATAAACAAAGAAATATAAAATTTACAGTTACATGGAGCTGCAAAAGTATAGGCTGAATAATTAGTATTCGATTTTTCAATTATTCTTTGAAATAAAACATTTTAGTTCGATTATCTCAGAAAAAGCTGCTCCAAGCGACACCTACTCAGTATACCTTTTTTGCATAAAAGATGCTAAGGAATAAGAATTTTCAACTAGTAATTTAATATACCGAGGCACAAAAGAGTTATGAATATTTAGACGTAGGCTAAGTGTCGCTGGTGGCGCCCTCTGCAATGTACATCGAATCTACGATTCAATCTTGATTTCTTATCCTAAGAACACCCTAAGTACCAAATTTCGTGCAATTCATGCTATTATTAAGATAACTATTTAGAAAAAAGTTCAAAAAAATAATAACTTTGACTTTTGGAAACTGTAATTTTTTGGATTAAGGTAATTGGGGCTAGATCCTCATATTTTAGCTTGAGGAATTTGTGCTAGAATTTTGTACACGTATTTTCTGGACACCCTGTATATTAATATTAGTTTCAGACGACATCTGTATTCTGCCGTCGAGTTATAAAACCTTTGAAATGTCCTATCAACATCGTGTATTCACTTCACTGGAGAGGAACCAATCATTTATATCAAATAAATATTAATTTGTAAATGAAGATGGCGTTACCACGTATTTATTGCCTTTACAGGGCTGATTTAACTGCGAGTTTCGTCTTCTGTGGAGTTGCGCTGGGTTCCCGCAGGGTCCCAATAAGGACGAAACGACCGTCGTTGTCTATCTGCCTCAGGGTATCCATTATGCTTGGTTCAAAATACGGTTGTATAACACTTGTCAGGTTTACAACTATATTTTTAGTTTTCATTAATTCGTAATATTCAATTAATTTACAGAAAATTGGACATGAAAAAATCAAAACGCAATCTTTTTTTTTTTTGATAGGTATCAAAATAGAAAATGCCTTCTTTTTCTTTATACGAAATAAATACAGAATCAAAGGGGAAATGTTATTTCCAACTCATTCAATCGTCTATTTGGAATAATAGAAATTCTGAAGTTCAGGACTGGACTTCTTGGCAAAAGGTTGATTTTATGTCGACGGCATTATTTGACACAACCTTAAATTTTGGCCTTTTTTTTATTTCGTAGACACAGGGACTGTTCGGAGATCTCATATCGATTTCTACAGATGTTGCTGTGTGTCGACGCGGCGTAGATGAAAGATAATATAGAATCTAATGATCCGTGGTCATGAATGAGTTCCTTTCCCTTAATATTCGAAACTCTATACTACTAATATAAAATTAAATAGGTTACCTACAGTGTGACCTGTAAAGTCCGCATCATATGGGATTTTTTTTTTATTAATAGCTTTATCCGAAATTTGACTTTGACATCAAATAATTCAAAAGTGGGGTTATTTCTGAAAATATCGAAAAAAGTTATAAGAAAAAGTTTTTTTAAATGCAGTTTCTAGCCCACATGCAAAATTTCAGCTGATACTTTTGATTTTTTACCCATATTTTGTAAATTGCACCACTTTTGCAAAATAAGACTCAACTACATAAAACATTTTCTTTAAAGTAGCGCCATATTAAATGTGTGTTTTTCTACAACAACAAAATCAAAATTGGACTATTAAAATTTGGTCGCATGTAAGTTTATTTGTTTTTGACCCTGTATAAGGTAACTTCATAAAATAAGTATTTTTGAAAACGTAGTTTGTGTCTGAAAGTAATACACCTTAATATTAAGACAAAAAGAACACAGTATCATCAGTAAAGTGTTCATTAAGTGGAATATTTCCCTCATATGTTAAAGTTCCCATAAGAGAAATGCAATTTTCGCAAAATTACAGCGAAAACAGCACTGCCAGAAATCGAAAATTGCATCGCAAGTTTATATTGTTGACGAAACGTCAAAGCGGGATTTTATTGTTAACAAACGTCAAAAAATGTAATATTCTGACAATTAACGTCATCTTATTGAGTGACAGCAGACAAAAAAGTTAATGCCAACGAATGTTTTCCTTTCATTTTGTCAAGAATTGTTAATAACTATCTCTTTGCATTGAGATAACCCGTGGCAACGTAAATTTTTTTTGTTTTTTTGTAAACAACGCTATTGAACTTTTCCGTAGACGTAATTTTACTACAAAAATGTCTCGTTTTGGCGAAGAATCTATCCTCGAAATAGAGCAGAAAATAACAGAAGTCATTCCAAAGAATACTGCATCAAATCACGACTATATTTGGCGGCAGTTCATGTGTTTTTGCAAGGAAAGGGGGCACGTTCAAAATAAGCTCTCGCTCGTTGACTGCATCAACCACCATGTCTACGAATTCAAAGCAAAATATTGTTAATTACAATAATTGTACTTTTCATTGCAATTCTTGTAATTTTTAAGCATTTTAATTTTATTATTAGTATTTTCTGTTAAATAAAATATTTAAATTTACTTGATTCGAGTTCTTAATTAATTTGGGAAATATTCAAATAAATTACACTCGTGCATAAAAATAACCAGATAATTTTTTTATTCAATGTGTTTTTTTTTTACAAATTGCAATCGTTTGTTTTCATATTTTACGAAAATGCCCTCCTCCTGCGGAGTCGGGCTTTTTCGCGAAAATATGAAAACAAACTCTTGCTATTATAAAAAAACACATTTCATTCAAAAATTATTGGTAATTTTGATGCACTTGTGCACTTACCCCCGAAAATAAATTTCAGTGGTGGGTAAAAAATCAAAATTATCTTATGCAGCTGAAATTTTTGCATGTGGACTAGAAACTGCATTTAAAAAAACTTTCTAATAACTTTTTTCGATATTTTCAGAAATAAAACTTTTGAATTATTTTTTGGAAAAAATTAAAATTTGACAGATAATGCGAATCACGTGACTACTATTTTTTACTTAATTTTCATCTCGATCGAAGCATAACTTAATACCAAAGTCAAATTTCGAATAAAGCTATTAATAAAAAAAAACCCATATGATGCTGACTTTACTGGTCACACTGTATATGGCCAAACTTGGTGAGAGAATTTCATAATCTCCGTGGCTTAATTAATAGAGCGCTCGACTGGTGATCAAGAGGTTCTGGGTTCAAATCCCAACGGATGGGTAAAACTTTATTAATTTAAAAAAATTGGTCTGCACTCCGCTAACCATTTTTCAGTTATGTAAAGTAAGATATCCCGGACACTATGAAATAAAATAGCTCACACTATCCGGGAAATCGGATAATCCTTCCCTGGGTTCTGGGTTATCATCTTTCCGATATTTCGTGATTTGATTTTTCAAATAAAATAAGACCGAATAAAGGGGCGCGTTATAAGCCAGTCGATAAGACTGTTTATCAATTCGTTACGTCACTTCCAGACATCAAAATTGAGTTATAAATAATTGGCTCTTGCCGCTTGCCTCCGGATCTTGGAAATATAGTTTCCCCAGTCAGACTGTAATTTATATGGTAGACGTTTTTCTTACGGACACATAATAATAATATATTCTGTAATTAAATTTACATACCCGGGAAACTTGTGTTCATAGATAGTATTTTTACCTGGAATTAAATAGGTTTAAGTTAGCTATCATACAGGGTGTCCGGAAATGGTAAGCAAAATATTTAGGGGATGATTCTAGACTGAAAATAAATGCCATCTCTCCCTATTACATTTTTTCGAAAATTGATTATTTACGGAGTTACAGGGTGTTAAAGTTAAATTTTATTTGCCGTTTTTCTTGCAATAGCTTTTGGCACGCTCATAATATTTTGACTAAATCTCGTATATGGGGCTTTTTTGGGATGAGAAATAAATACAAATTTGCCTACCGTTTTTTCGCATTTTGTAGAGGGCGCCACATGCCTATACTTTAATTTGAATGGTCCCAACTTTTTGTCCTACACTATATGCGCATTTTGACTGAATATTTTTATTCTCCTAACCTTTTGACATAAAAAAGATATACTACCTCTGTTTCGATAAATCTAACCGTTTTCGAGAAAAACGCTAAAATAACATTGCTTGCAAGTAATGATTACGAAATTATTTTAATTTATTTTCAACCTTAAACATAGAGCATAGATAGCAAAGGAAGGAATCTTCCATGGAGTTCGTAGGAATTTTTTAAGAAGAATTAATTTATGCATTGAAGAGGAAGGACGTCACTGGGAACCTTTGATTTGAATGTTTAATTTATTGTTCTAGTAACTTATATATTTTAAAACTGCAAATAAAATTTAACTTTAACACCCTGTAACTCCGAATAATTAATTTTCGAAAAAATGTTAAAGGAAGAGATAGCCTTTATTTTCGGTTTAGAATTGTCTATTAAATTTTTTGCTCATTATTTCCGGACACCCCGTATAATGACTACAGTGTCCGCAAGAAAGTCCGCATCAAATGGAATTTTTTTTTATTGTTAGGTATAGGTAAAAATTGAAAAAGCAGTTAGTTTTTGCTTACCTAAAAACCAAAAATGACGTATACTGAAGCAGCTGCACAACTTGCGTTACTTGTAAAATTTGACATTTTTAATAAAATAGGTTCAAAAATGCCCTTATTTATCAAAATATCGAAAAACTTTATCCGAGAAAGTTGTTTATTTATGCATTTTTTGCTTTGTACGAAATTTTGACAGTCTAATACAATTTTTATTTTTTGCCATATTCTTGAAAATTTTGATCAACCCTCGTAGATTAACTTTTATAAATCGACGTAAAACCATTTGCCTTTACTTCATTTGTAATCTTAATGCAATTTTGTGTAAAATTTTTGTTTCCAATTATTTATTTTGCTTCACAAACTGAAATTGTTATTGATCAGCATGTAATGTTTGATGCAAAGTTTATCTAATTACATCAGTTTTGTCAAAACCGACGTTCCTCATTTTTCTTAAGTTAGTAAACAGATGTACAAAAAGAAAATATTAGAAAGCTTTTGTTGGAATTTTACTTAATTAATATTGCATCAAAAAGAATAAATATTAATCGCTCGAAACATTTTATTCAACAAAAATATAGTTTAATATAATTAATTTAATTTAATAATAATAATTAAGTACAATTTCAACGAAAGCTTCCTAATATTTTCTTTTTGTACATCTGTTTACTAACTTAAGAAAAATAAGAAACGTCGGTTTTGACAAAACTGATGTAATTAGATAAACTTTGCATCAAACATTACATACTGATCAATAACAATTTCAGTTTTTGAAGCAAAATAAATAATTGGAAACAAAAATTTTACACAAAATTGCATTAAGATTACAAATAAAGTAAAGGCAAATGGTTTTACATCGATGTATAAAAGTTAATCTCCGAGGGTTGATCAAAATTTTCAAGAATCTGGCAAAAAATAAAAATTGTATTAGACTGTCAAAATTTCGTACTAAGGCTAAAAATGCGTAAATAAACAACTTTCTCGAATAAAGCTTTTCGATGTTTTTATAAATAAGGGCATTTTTGAACCTATTGTATTAAACATGTCAAATTTGACAGGTAACGCAAGTCGTGCGGCTGCTTCAGTATACGTCATTTTTGGTTTTTAGGTAAGCAAAAACTAACTGCTTTTTCAATTTTTACCTATACCTAATAATAAAAAAAAATCCCATTTGATGCGGACTTTCTTGCGGACACTGTATAATGATATTAATTTATTTAATTATTTTTAAACAATTTTTTTTTTATTTCAGGGGTGCTTTCTCCGTAGTTAGACGATGCGTACAAAAGTCTACTGGACTGGAATTTGCCGCCAAAATTATAAACACAAAAAAGTTGTCAGCACGAGGTAAGATATATTTATTTTGAGGTTTTTATGATTATTTACATCACAATGTTTTTTCCATTTTTTTACAGAAAATAGAGCAATTTACTCAATTATAGATATTTTACTCAGGACTACTACTCTAACTCGAATTACTGATGGTAATTACCAAATTAGATAATAAAAAGTCTACACCATTGGTTTTATAGGTATTTACGACATTTTCCTTTCTTAATTAAAGTACTTTGACTCGTCACAATGCTCTCTCTCTTATGAAATAGTATCTTACTCAACGATTCCAATTTCGGTTGCCCCGGTAAAAGCGGGAGTCCCTCAAGGATCAGTTTTGGGTCCATTGCTCTTTTGATTATACAGTGACCGGTAGAAAGTACGCACCAAAGGGGATTTTTTTTCATTTCAAAATTTACCAAATTTTTTTGGCGGTGGAAAAGTTCTGCATGCCCCTTAACAAAAAAGAGCATAGACAAAACTAGTAAATATTGCGCCGTATACGAGGGAGAGGTGAAAACGTTAAATTCACTTAAGAATAAATTGCCCTTATTTTTCACTGTGGAAAATTTTTTTATTAGGAAATGTGTACTTAAAAGTTATCCATAAATACCAAATTTCAGCTGGGTAGCACAATTATAAATATTTTTCATGGCAACAAGATTTAAATGTAAACGAATTTTATTGTAAGGGTTTAAACATTAATTCATGAACCAATGGGTTTAAGAGTTTTTGAAAAATTTGGAACGGCAAAATATTGTTAAATGTATGAAGTAAACCCTCATTTGTTTTGCATAAAGTTATTCCGCTTATAGTAGAATAGTAGAATAATGTACGGTGTGCACCAGAAAAGTTAGATTATTTTTGACGTTATTTTATTAAACGTCCAGTTCTCGCGTATTTAAACAAATTTAAGTAAGTTATGTGTCTAATTGCCCAAGAGCTGTTAAAAAATTGAATTTATAGGTTGCATAGCTTCTATCGATTCGTTATACGAGGGGACGTAAAAAAAGTGTTTTTAAAAAGTAAAAACACTTTTTTTGTGCTACCGAGCTGAAATTTGGTATTTAGGGATAACTTTTAAATGCAAACATTTCCTAATAAAAAAAATTCTACAGTGAAAAATAGGGGCACTTTATTCTTGAGTGAATTTAACGTTTTCACCTCTCCCTCGTATACAGCGCAATATTTACTAGTTTTGTCTATGCTCTTTTTTGTTTAAGAACATGCAGAACTTTTCCACCGCCAAAAAAATTTGGTAAGTTTTGAAATTTAAAAAAATCCCCTTTGGTGCGTACTTTTTGCCGGTCACTGTATATATCTAAGTGTATGCTGATGACAGTGATGACACGCAGTTATATATTTGCTTTGATCTGAGGGATATCATTACTGCTTGTGCCAACTTAATTTCGGACCTGCAAAACAGGTAGACCGTTGTCCCTACGACACAACTTATATATGTATCATTATATTCGTTATTAAAAGAGGAAACAATTATCTGAATGAATTCACCGCTAGAATTGGAGACCCGAGACAATTGTCTTGCCTCGTCAGGATGATAGCAGCTTGCTTTCGCGTGCTTACCTATGCAAATAGGCATTGTTTTAATATTAATCTAAAAAACTTCTTTTTGAAACTTTGCGCTGAGGAAAAAACCTTCTATTCCTTATAAGAAATCACATACTCTTTATACAACTGTTTAATACTATATAAGTATGTGACAGCAAAGCGCTTTCCTACTGTAAGACAACGAAAATCGCTAGACTCTAGCTAGACCGTTGTATAGTGATAATATCACGGTAATTGAGCCAATAGGAAAAAGGAGTTATTGCTACCATAGAATGGTTTATAGCCATTATTGCTCTGAATACTCACAGTAATTATCAAGTTCTATTGGGGGTGTAATCTGGTTTTATGTTGCAATAAAACTTGCTTGCTACTGTTAATAAATCATAACATACCACTAAAAATTAGTACTGTAGTTCTCAAAAATTTATATAGCTTCGGCTTCCATTGTGATATTGTTCTTGTCGTTTAACATTGCATATGATTATCTATCATGCAACATGGTTTACTGAGATGGTAAAATTCGTTCATCTTAACATAGTATAAAACAAAGTCGCTGTCGCTGTCTGTCCGTCCGACCCTAATATATATGCTTAAATCTTTAAAACTACGCAACGGATTTTGAAGCGGTTTTTTTTAATAGATAGAGTGATTCAAGGGGAAGGTTTTTATGTATAACTAGCGACCCGCCCCGGCTTCGCACGGGTGCAATTTCAGAAAGTGGCATGCCGGGTACTAATATATCGGGTTTGTTCGGGTTTGTATTAATACCAGCGGGTTGCAACGCATGCCGGATACACGCTAGTAGATTATAAAGTCAAATACTAATGATGGGTTGTGCGAAATAAGAATATTCTATTGCTTTATCTAACATGTAAAGTTTAAAAAAAGTTAAATACAAAGTAAAAATAAATGAATTGAAACAGGTATTGGTACGATTAATAAAATTTAAATTCTGACAGGACATTTAGAACATTCCGAATAACGATGTGACCTGCGCAACAAATACGTTAAAGCTAATACTACAGACTACAGCGCGCGACGATTGCCGATCGTCCCCACCAACGTCTTGGTGGATTATATAGGTTCTAACGGATACAATTCGTTTCGGGGACGCTGTTCTGCTTTCCTAGTTGTAGAGAAAGCGCTTTACTGGGAACAGAATACGTCGCATTGAGAAGGTACAATTTATTTTTTAACAAAATTGCTGTATTAAAAGTAGTTCCTTATTCAACAAGACTGTGCCGTTAATATGGAACTGGTTACTACACTGATAAAAAGAAACTCTTAAGAGAAAAGATTATGACTTTACCCCAAAGAATTGGCGCTTTTGAATAGGTCCAAGAGTGAGGTTTCTTGATACAAAGTATTAACTGTCTTTTTATAAGTTTTCTAAAATTTATTCAGGGAAGAACTTAATCTATTCGTTCAAAGGCCTTACAGTCTCAGCTCAAAACTAATATGTAGGAGATTTCTTGATACAAAACCCTAAATATCTTTTTGAAAAATACTTATATTTTGTTTTAAAGAATCCACTTCTTGTGGCAATGCCTTAGAACTTTAACAAAAAAAACAACTCTCTTGAAATTAGAACCTTAAAACTTGCTTTGAAAGAAAAGCTTTCTTGGTCCAAGAGCATATACTATTGAGCTCAAAACATTTTATTTTGATTAAAGAGTAAATCTATCTTGGTCCAATAGTATAAGATTTTGATAAGAAGCCATATAGTACTTAATCCAAAAGCTTCTGATTTTGAATGGAGAACAAACGTTTCTTGGTCCAATAGTATTAGATTTTTATTAATAATTATGTATTTTTTTAGCCAATAGCTTCTGATCTTGACTAGAGAGCAAATCTCTCTTGCTTTATTAATTAGATTTTGATTAGAAACATACAATTAATTAAAACAAAAGCTTCTGATCTGGTCTTCACTGAAACCACCTGTTTCATAAATGGTAAATTTTAAACGTTAATTGATTAGAATACACTACTTGGTGCCATTAAGCAATTCGGTACCTAAGACGCACAGTGACGAAAATCTATCATGTTTTCTTTAGACTTTCGCCATAGCATACAAAATTAATATAACAAAGCTCCACGCACCAAACAAATAAACAAATAACAGCAGACACATTTAACAACAGTGGACACATTTAAATTTTTCAGTTAATTAAGAACAGGCAGAAATAAAATTAAAAAAAAACAATAATTTAAAAATATAACCAATTTATTGATTTTTTTTTATTATAATCATGAACGAACTTAACAAATAAAAACAATAATATATAAGGTATTATAACCTAGGTAACAGAATCACTATCAGTCTCATGAAAAAAACTTTAATTGAAGAAGACATAAAGTAAAAAACAACTCAAAAACAACACTAAGAACAAAACACAAGAAATAATAAGATACAAGGAGGCGAAATGTGCAAGGAATATTTGGTCTTGATGATTTTTATTAAAATTTAAAAAATGGTTTTACTATCGCTATGTCAATATACCAAAGCAAAAAAGTTGGACCTAAAAAGGTAAATGATGATGTGACTATCCATATAGGGTGCCATAAAATATTTCACACCTTTAACAAGCAGTCCTTCCCCCAGTATATCGTTTTTTAAAAAGTTTTCAAGGTCAAAGCTACCCAGAGAGGAATTCTGCACACCAGATTTTGTCTCAAAGGCAACAAGGGAAGAGGAAGCCGTCGATGTGCTATCGGTCACAAAGGTATCTGTTGTAGCCAGGCTAATATTATCTTCTTCTATTATGTTTAAACTGGATGGCCCAGGCGAAACTTCAAAGTTACTATCAACAATTACGATAGGTATATCCGAGGTAAAATAGGTATTTCCTGCACTCCTATTATCATTATCTGAATCAGTCTGCTTCACCTTTTTTGGCAACGGTTCATCAATCTACAAAAGATTAAAAATTTTAAATAATAATCTGAAGATAACGATTGATGCATATCAAAAAAATGGTGTGTGCTTAGACCACACGACTGAAATGAAACTTAATTTTTTATTGTTTACCTACTTACTTTTAATTTTTTTTATTTATTAAGTACTTTATTCTATTTTTTATATTTAAAAATTAAAAAATTAGGTAGATCGCAAAGGGCAGGTAGACCGTATACTAAACCGGCACCGTATTATTGTCATACTAAACTTACATGATCATTAGACTTAAGGATAGCAATTGCGTGCTCTAACCTTATTCGGTCCCCTATGTTGGGTGTCAGCACTTTAATTTGTTCCTCGTTTAGATAGATTAATAAGGATTCATCAATTTTCTGTTCTAAAAAACCTTAAGTTTTAATAATGTATTTTTTAAACATTTTTGGTTATTATTCAAATTTAAAATAACAGAATAAGGCATGATAAAAGGTATTAGGAAGGCATCTAATGTTTTAAAAATATTTTTTTGTTTTTTATTATCTAATTTTCCTAATTAAGAGAAAATGATATTGTAACAAAGCCTTTTTCTTTTTGCTGAAAAGAAAAGATTCTAATCAGAACAAAAGTATTTTTTGATCCATAACCAATTGTACTTTCAACTGAAACCCTATGGCATTGAGCTAAGCGAAATAATCTTGGCTTAAGACCCAAAGGGCTAAGCTGAAGTACCGTAGGTATGAGCAAAAGATGATGATGCTGGCCGTTAAAAGATTTAAGGACGCCATTTTTAATAATCTAAGTATATGATAGCAAAGCATCTAACAAAATCATTATTTTAAAAATGTATCATTGACAATAATAGATATAAGGAAGAAGTACATAATATTGTGCAACATTTCTAATTGTAAAATATTGGTATACATAAATATGTTAGTTATACGCTTACCTTCGAAAATGGGGACTAAATGCCCTATTTTCCACTCCTCTAATAATTTATTTAACTCCATGACTTTAGATTAAAGAAAGAACATATAATTTTATAAATCACTCGACAACTACCAGAAGAACACATGCCACTCCGGCAAACACAGAGACACTGAATTACTGCACGACGCACGCAGAAAGCAGTCGGCCGCGTCCGTCGTCTTCCGAACGTCTTCTCCTGTCGCTGGTCAATTCTGGTGCCATTGAGAAGATTTCCATAGTATTGGGAGAATTGCGATGTCTCTTAAATGAATGCCTTAATATTTATAATTTTCATAGCTTTTGATGCAAAATAAATTACACTTGGTTGGAGGAAAAAATATTCAAGAGATATTTAACAATTCATCAAGAGAACCATCTTACTTTAGCTAAGAACTTTTTTCTTTAGGCAATAAATATTCTCTTATGCTGAAAATTTTTCTCTTGTTGCTAATCATTTCTTGTCAAGAGAGTTGACGACTTTGGTTCAAGGGTACCTTTTTTTTCAGTGTACCAATAAAAACACCGTTCTGGCAAATCTGGAATTGATATAACATGCACTAAAGCGGGTTTGATACACTATCAATTTATTTAATATGGGTTAATACAAAATAAGCTATCAATAGAAACTATGTCTTAGCAAACCAGTTGTATTAGATCATTTTCCTCAGTGTGGTTCTCTGTTAAAAAGTCAGGAAAAGAATAATTCAAAAGGTACAAAACGCTTGCTGCAAGATATATCTTTGGCTTGCGCAACTTCGAACACGTTTCTCGTTATACAGGGTGTTCTCAAAGTTGAGTCATTTATTTTACCAGGTTGTAGAATTCGTAAAAATAAGTAATTGTATCAAAAATTATTAATATAAACGTTGCAGAATAAAGAAGTTATTAACAATTGAAAAAATGTACAATTTAAAAACTGTAAGACCTGATTTTTTGATATTCTCGACCACTGCGTTATCAATGTTTTGTTTACTGGCGATACTGGGTATGGCTTATTTTTTTGTAGGATACAAATTACTTATCATTCATTCATTTTACGGGTTTTAGTGGTCGAAAATACCAAAGAGCAGGTCTTAAGTTTTTAAATTTTACATTTTTTCAATTGTTAACTTTTGTGCAACTTTTATATAAATGATTTTTGGTACAATTACTTATTTTTACGAGTAATGTAATGTAAATGACTCAACTTTGAGAACACCCTGTATATCGCCACTTCACTGGATTAATATGCAGAACCGTGAATCTTGGCTAAATCGTATACATTTTTGTTGTCATTAATGTTGATTTGATCGAAAAATGTCAACACCTATTTCTGGTTTCTGTAGAGTAGAATATAATAAAAATAATGCACTGCAACAATTATTGTCCTTTTTATTCCTATTGAAGAACGACTAGGTTATGTGACGAATTTCCGACATCCTTACATTTTCGCTGATAGCTTGACCGGTCCAGGTAATAAAATTGTGACGAATTTCATCATTCCTCCTTTGAAAACCCTTCGAAGCCGCTACCTAGAATTGAATTACATACACTTAAACAATCCATATTTTGATTAAATCTCAGCAGAGCCTTTGACTTAAGGTAGTTACATATACCTACATTATGTGCTTAAGGGTTTGTATAGAAATCGAAACTTCGCAAAAGGTTTTCGAAACGATTCAGCCACGTTGGTGGATTGTCGGTTATTGATTAAATGCTGAACGGTGCCTTTATTAATTTTGGGGTTTCGTTTCATTATAATTAAACTTTGAATTAAACATTATGTAAGAGAAGGGTGAGGTCATATCACCGAAAAGCTGTCTAGTCCGTGACTGACCGGGCAGGAATCCAGATACCTATAAACAAAAACAAGAGGTTTTAAAAGAAACGCTCAACTTAGCCGTTGGATTTTTATTTGCTATTTAAAAGTCAAAAGCCAAAAGAATAGTTATTTACACTACAAGGGAGGCAGGTGATACTTACCAGTCGAGGACATAGTTTGCGCCCGAGCGACAGCGAGGGCTTGCAAAATAGTCCGAGACTGGTCAAGAATACTGCCTCCCGAGTTTTGTATTATATTTTTTCTACTCCAGTTCCCTCAAATTAAAAAAAAATGTTTTTAATTTTATAATTTGAGCTATTCAACTGAAATACCCTGTATGTATGACAGGTTTCCTAGTGTTGACACGTTGATTGCTATGGAATTCATAATGTTCATAATCAAACAAACGTTCTGTCAGTGTCAGTTTTTAAAAAAAATCGAAACAATGGATATCGATGCAGTTGCGAATGCAGCTTACGCTGCTCTATTACCTCAGAAATCGAAGGAACGGTACAATCGGTGTTATTATACAAGGACTTTAAGGATTTGTGCAGTATTAATGCAAGTGATGAAAGAGTTACCGAGAATTCTATGCTGGCGTACTTTGTACTTCCCTAGGGAGGTAAGTATTTACTTACCTCCATAGGGAGGTAAAACGTACTTACCTCCCTCAAAATCAGTATCAAAATGAAGTACTTACCGAGTAAGGAGTAGAAAAATGTTATTTTTTACGAGTTATAGTCTGTTTTCTATTGGCTGACAGCTAAGAACCCTCATTAAAAAGGCAAAACACAAATTTTAGCTTACCGGGTGAACATATTATATTTCGCCTTAAAGTATATAGGGAAGGTTGCCCATATTGGACCAATTTCCAGATTTCTTATCATAGATCCTGATAATAACGCAAAAACGATCTTGAAGCTATACCTTAGTATACTTTAGTATGTTGTTCAACTGCAGGATTTTTTGCAGAATTTTATTTCAAAGTATATATGATATAACAGGCCATAAAAAAACCTCTGCAAGTGGTTCAATATAGGAAACCGGTTGCCTAAATTGCACCTGGGGGTTCCAAAATTGGACCACATGATTTAAATCGGAAGCTTAGGTGTTAAATGAATAAATAAAAAATAAAATTGTTGGTATAGGAAGTTTTATACTTATATTTCAAAAAAACATCAAATTTACATTCAAAATTTCGGTAGAAGACATCCTAATGCAAAAAAAGTACCTATTAGTTTCCTATATTGGACCAGTCACAGTTTCATTTTTTAAGTCAAAGAAAAAATATTTTAGCAATATTGAAATGGTGTTAGTTCATGACATTAACTTATTTAAAGAGAAAAATTATTTGTGCACAATTTGGAAAAATGGCCTAAATTGGACCGGTTCAATTTTGGCAATCACCCAGTGGTCCAATTTAAGCAACTACCACGTGTTTTACAAAACCACAAAGGAAAGAAACAAGAAAAAACAAATATGGCATGGTAATAGGAGAAATAGAAAAACTTACTTGAAAACTTCCATAAAAAAGATTTTGCTTAGAGTTTTATGGTTCTAAGGTAAATTCTTAGGAAAATCCTAAAAATATTACATTAAAATTGTGTAAATTACGTTTTGCTATGTACACGCCAAGCAGTAACGGCCAACTAGTAGTTGAGTTTGTTGCCGATCAAAGGTTCTAGGTGGAAGTATGTTACAGTGTTGCCAGATGGTATGGCACTTGTTTAGTTCCGGAGTAATGTACTGTGGTCCAATTTAGGTAGCGGTTCAATATAGGCAACCTTCCCCTATTTTTTTAGTGAGAATACAGGTAGTTTAAACACCATATAGATTGGCACACCCCTAATTTTACCTTTCACAATAGGTCGCGAAATTGTACCAATAGGGCAAGCCGATGATTTAGAATAAATCTTCGGACAGTGGCAGTCGTTTAGGTTTTTATTTTTATGTGAATATAAATTCTTTTTGTTTCCTTCCCGTGTTGTAAATAAATTATACATAATAAAAACTTTATCTGATTTAGTTCTAGCCGATACTATAAATTAACAAAACAAGGTGATATTGAAATAGTGTATCGTTTTAAGAGAACAGGTCTTCCAAAAAATTCGACCGTTTTAACCCATTTTTTCAATGGAGTTACCTGTCCTCTTAAATTGTAATATTGTGGTACGTTCTTATTTTCATTTTTTTTTTGGTTTCTATATGTAATTTTTATTTATAAATGCTGGACGAGAGCTTTGAATATTTTTATCTTGCCATATCTTGTACTGAATGTTCTTCGTTAACCCAGGTTTCGTCTAAATAAAAAATGGTCCTTTTTTCACTTCTATATCTGCTCATATCTCTTAGATACTGTCGTTTCCAAAAAATGATATCTTCTCATGACCCTCAGCTGTGCTGTCAGGCTTTAAGAAACAGAGTTTAGGTAAACTTATTATTTTGAATAAGGTAGGTAATAATATTATTTATCTCCCGCATTTGCAGCAGGTAAAGTATTTTATTTTACAATAAAATAAAGTGTTCGTTTACTTCCGGAAATCACTCTGATAATGTACGGCTTCACTGACAGTTGACGATAAATAATTATTTTTCTAATCTTGTATCATAACAGATCTATTACGATACGCATTTGCGTATCGTAATGAAGCTATTTCGATACTCGTTTTTTCTTTATATGATGTTGGTAACATTTAAATGTTTTGTTTCATTGACTTGCGCGGCCGTGATTTACGAGAAAACCCATTTTTCGCAGAGCAAAAATAGCTTGGATAACCTACTTTTTTATTTTTTGTGGATAACAGTCATGTATGTTGGTTGCATAAATCTGTAAATCAATCTTTTGTAGATGCTTTAAGCTCAAGCTATCATTTTCTGCCAAATCCTATCCAAAATTCAATCTACTAACCTTCCAATGTCGATTTTAACTTCAACTTTATTTGAATTTTCCATCTTCCCTATACTAAATTGCAATGCGGTGACGTAAAATCACGTCTTTTGAAATTCGAAAAAAAGTAGCAAAATCGCCCGAATTTCCGAATGCTCTGTATATGTACCGAATGTACAAGGATCACACAACGTATTCCGTCCAATTTCAAATCTCATATCGCTAAAATAACTTTAGAATCTCGTGGTGAAAATGGGTCAATAAATCAAAAAATGACGGTTCGCAAAATAATTTTTGTTTTCCAGAGGCTACTATGATAAAAAATAGTACTACCAACATAAAATTTAGACATAAAAACTTACAAAATTTGAAGGATTTATTTTTTTTTTAAATATGTATTTTTTATTGAAAAAACTACAAATTAGAAAAAATAGTATAACGTACGTGTTATATAAAGCAGTTTTAAGCACTTGTCCCGTTATAAAACTCGCCGCAAGCGGCTCGTTTTTTAACATGGACGCGTGCTATAAAATGATGCTTTATAAAACGTGTACTATATAATATATAATTATAATATTATATTATACTTGTTAGTTTTTAGCTTAAGTTAAGGTTGAATTCTCAACGTCATTCAATCTATTGCCAACCTATAACCTATTTCGCGTTGATTTTTTGAGTTTATTATTTTAATAACTAACATTTAAAGAAAATCAATATCGTCGGTACATTATTTAGGTAGTATCCGATATATTACAAAAATATCAATTTATTTCATTGCTAATTTTGGGAGAATTGTATAGTGAAAGAACAATGAGTGACAATGACATAATAATGTTAAAAAAAATCTTACCCGATATTTTTCGCTATACAATTCTCCTAAAATAAGTTATGAAATTCCTTGATATTAATTAAATATGTCAATTATTACCTATAGAATATCAAGTCGATACTGATTTTCTTTAAATTTTGTATAAAAGCTAGAAAACATAAATAAATCTACGCGAAATAGGTTATAGGTTGGCAAGCATGTTGATACTGCCGCCTTAAGATATTTGACGTCGGTTCTCTTCTGTATACTTTTTTCAAAACCAAATTCACATTTATCTTCATAAATATACAGGTGGTCCGTTTTTATGACAACTAGTCGTCGGTGATGTCCAAGTAAAGAACACGTTTAAAAGAGTCGTTTCTCTAAAAAGCTGCAGTCATTTGTTTCTTTATTGTTCTACCGATAAGGAATGACATTAGGATAATCATGTTACCTGTTGTAAGTCAATGAGATGTGTCTTGGGAAAATACAGGGTGGTACTATCAAAGTCTATCACTATTTTCAAACTCCCTTGTATTGTATTTAACACACAAACCGAAACTTTAACATTTAAACCAAGATACCTAGGTATATTGACATTTCCCGTTTCCATAGTAACAGCAATGCGGCGCTCCCTGAATGACACTATATATTATATTATAAACAAAATAGTAGATATTATAGTCAATAAATCTGGTTATCATGCGCGTCTAAATGTCACCGATCATATGAATCAATTCGAAAATTCCAGGGATTATCAAAATGTTGTGAGATGATTTAGGTACCTATCAATATACCCGGAGAAAAGAGACATAGTTTTATTAATTTAACTGTCGTGAAGATAGCCACATACAGGGTGGCCCTTTAGTGTGGCAAAGTACAATAGCTCCGTTACTATTTCAAATACATTAAAAATATTAATACAAAAGTTGAAGGGCAGTAAGTGACTTATAACGTAAAATTATTTTTAACTTTATAGGGTGGCTCGAAAAAGCGGAACAAAAAAAATGTACTTTTTTCAAATGGAACACCCTGTATATTTTTTCATTTTTAAATTCTACATAGAATTATAATTATTTTTCATGAAATACATTATTAGTCTATACTTTATAGTTTCCGAGATATTGACTGTTGAAAAGTGACATTTTTGAACTTTGACAGCTTCTAACTTTCTAACAGTACGTCTTAGAGCAAAACGGCTTACATGTCCCTATCTTCAATTTTTATTATCTTCCCAAAAAAATCAACTTCCAGTTAAACCGGAACAACTATATTTCCTGCTTTCGAGTAACATCCGGTTTAACCGGAAGTTGATTTTTTTGGGAAGATAATAAAAATTAAAGATAGGGACATGTAAGCCGTTTTGCTCTAAGACGTACTGTTAGAAAGCTAGAAGCTGTCAAAGTTCAAAAATGTCACTTTTCAAGAGCAAATATCTCGGAAACTATAAAGTATAGACTAATAATGTATTTAATAAAAAATAATTATAATTTAATATGGAATTTAAAAATGAAAAAATATACAGGGTGTTCCATTTGAAAAAAGTACATTTTTTATTGTTCCGCTTTTTTGAGCCACCCTATAAAGTTAAAAATAATTTTACGTTATAAGTCACTTACTGCCCTTCAACTTTTGTATTAATATTTTTAATGTATTTGAAATAGTAACGGAGCTATTGTACTTTGCCACACTAAAGGGCCACCCTGTATAATATTATTATTTTAGAAAAAAGTATATACATAATAATACAGGGGTGGCGAACCTTTATGTATAAACTAACGTGTAATTTTTTCTAAAGAAATGTTTAAGAGACCATAGGCGTGCCGTCAAATTTTAGCCATTTTTGAAACATTTCGCAATTTATATTGTCATGATAGTTAGTCAATTTTTTGATGTGGAAGAAAAAGTAAGCTTGCACCTGGAACATATCCTGTTACAGAACCGGCATGTAAAATAATGAACCGCTTTCCCCTGCCACATACCTTTTTTCTTTTCACGCTTTTCACAGAATCATCTTGCTAAGATTTTGAACCACTTCCATTCGTCTATTTTTTTAAAAATTGAACACGCTGACTCACTATCTGTGGCTGCTCACATAAAAATCTACGGTTATAGTATTTTTTATAGCAAAAACCCAACTTTTTTATTAAATTTGATAACGATTCAAGTCCGATTTCCAAAACACCTCGAATTTTAAAATTTTCTTTTAAAACTGGACGAGTTACATTGGTTTTTGATCTGTATAAATCATAAATCACGTCCCGAACTCCCATTTTAATATTTTCGCTCAAATCTTCAGGTAGCCGGCTTTCTTCGTTTACATTTTTTAGTATTCTTCGGTATTATATTATGCTTTCTTTCATGCACAATTTTCTGCACGGTCCTTAAACTAATTCCCAGTGCTTTTGCTACGGTTCCTGCATATTGGTTGGCGAATTTTCACTTTTTCTTTCATTCTCGAAATAGTTTAACAAATTAAGCACCATTTTTTTTGTTTAAGGGTGCAAAAAACAGAAAATAGCTTTTTATAGTTTATATTGTCACATTAAATTAATTGTCAAAGTCACAAAACTGCGTCCTGGCAGGTACAAACTTTTGTGAATCGCTGAAAATTAAATACATATCCTTTTCTTTCATGTCAAAATTGCATAAGTCTGTCATATTTGTCTTATAGATTTTATTTGGATAGTATGATTAAGGTTGAATTCTCAACGTCATTCAATCTATTGCCAACCTATAACCTATTTCGCGTTGATTTTTTGAGTTTATTATTTTAATAACTAACATTTAAAGAAAATCAATATCGTCGGTACATTATTTAGGTAGTATCTGATATATTACAAAAATATCAATTTATTTCATTGCTAATTTTGGGAGAATTGTATAGTGAAAGAACAATGAGTGACAATGACATAATAATGTAAAAAAAAATCTTACCCGATATTTTTCGCTATACAATTCTCCTAAAATAACTTATGAAATTCCTTGATATTTATTAAATATGTCAATTATTACCTATAGAATATCAAGTCGATACTGATTTTCTTTAAATTTTGTATAAAAGCTAGAAAACATAAATAAATCTACGCGAAATAGGTTATAGGTTGGCAAACATGTTGATACTCCCACCTTAAACGCAATAAAAGAAAAGAAAAATTGAAAGTATGTCTTTGTTAAATCGTAAGACCCGCACGATAAGACCGGATCTGACTTTAATAAAATACTATAGAAACTTTAACCCCTTTAAATTCAGATACCAAACGATGACATAATTTGAAACAAAACAAAATGCCATGAGCTGAGCATTCGTGCATTTGTTTTAGAAATAAATTATCAAGAAACTTTCAAATTTGGATCTTTTAGATTTCCATAGGCTTTATTAGCCTTGTTTGCCTCTTATATTAATTGTCGATTTTTGTTTTATAAAAGAAAATAGGCTTTTGCTCAATCCCACTACCTAATCGATACCTGTGTCAGGAAGAATTATTTTAAAATTCTCACTCTGTATACGTTCTTTACAGTTACACGAGTACTATATGGACGTATTCAATAGTCGGACATTTACTTGGGTAGGTACTCATAGTACTTATATAAATAAACCAATTTGGATCGGTACTTACTCCAATGCACCATCAATTGTCTGTTGAAGATATAAGACGAATTAACTGGGGAATAGGCAGGTTAGGTACTACATACTGTATTGAGTATAATTGAATTTTATAGCTTAAGACAAGGCATTTGTAAGTATACAGGGTGTCCTAGAAATCTACAGGCGATGACCTTATTTCTTGTTGTATATATAAAGAAAGTATTTTATTAATGATATTGTCAAAGTTTTTTTTATGTAGGTATGAACAGTTCTGTTTATAAAAAAATGTACAAGTCTTATTAACTATCCGACTTCGCGATTTTTTCTTCGAGTCAACAGTAGATGTCCCATTAAAAACCAAATAATGGACATGGACATGGAAATGGATATTTCTAAAAAAGGGAATTAACAAATACGGGTTTTTGTTTCTCCAATAATAATTATTGTCTTCACTTTATCGAAAATTCATTACCCAATTCATTATTCAGGAACTTGGTTTCCTTTCTTTTAGGATCTATTAAATATTAACGACAAACCATGAAAATTGGATTTTAGATGTAGGGTATATTCAAATAAAGATATTTCTGCAATATTATTTCAAATTTCAAGGTTCTTTGTTTGGGGTTGTAAATGAGAAAATATTTTATATAATATATACCTAGTATAATAAATGTTTGATAGGAACAAAAATAGATTAGAAATTATTTTTTTAGTGTCTGTATTCGTGTTTATTTAATGCAACAAGCAAAAAATGTTGTATTTTACTGACAAAATAATAATAATAATAATAATAATAAAAGTTTATTCAAATATTTTTTGATAGTTAATGCTAATATATATTTTTTTTTTGTATAAACTATCAATTCCGAACCCAGAAGTAAAATACTTGTTTTGAGTTAAATAATATAATATTTTTGTCAAGAATATATTTTATAATTCAGGCACAACTAGACTATAATATCGTCGGCTGAATGCAAAAACTAGGTAACTTAAAATTTCGTGATTTTGAGTTATCTAGTTTTTATAATGGTCAGGATTAAGCAGAATTGAATGCAAAAACTAGATAACTAGTCAATCTAAACTGGCAATATTATTTGTAATTGTAAAAAGTAGATAAAAAAAAATGTATACTTCTATTTATGCTATAAATAGGTAACTGGAGATATCCATATATTTTTTAGAGTTTTCTGAGTCTTTTTTGAAATGAAAGTAGACAACTGAAGTTACCTGCTTTTTTTACATAAAGATGTGGACTTCCTTCAGTGTTAATAATGGCTAACTAAAGGTAGCAAGTTGCGATCATTCTTTTTGTTTGCTACAATGTCCAAAAAATACACCAAATTAGTTTAAGAAACCCATTTTTTTAAAGTTAAGTTCAAAAATACAATAATTTTCTAGTTGTCCGATGTATTTTTTGTATTCCTGGTTTACGGTTTGAATAAAAATGTTAGTGCAAAAAGTAGGTATCTTCTGTTTTTTGTAAAAAAAATGTTACTTTTTTGTTATTTTTTTTTTATTTTCCACTGAATGTATTCTTTTAATAAAAATAAAGACCTACAAACAAAAATTAAGTTGTTTTTTTAATAAACTGTCTCCAGACATTATTCTAATATGTCACAAATAATACTTTTTCGATTTTCTCGAAACTACTAAAAACAAGTTACCTAGTTCTTGCATTCAGCCGACGATATAAAAGGAATATGACAATATTTTATTGGTATATTTTATATCACTATAGTATACGAAGATACAATACGTTATGTATATAATGACTGATATAATATACATATTTATTTATTTTATTCATTATTTAATATTGACGTTCTTAAATATATCTCTTGGATTAGATAATATCCAATTTTTAATTTAATTTTTATAATTATTTAACGATTTAATTATTTTAATTGACTGTGGTAGCATTTCAAAAATATATGGATTGATGTTTAAAAAATGTTTGTGTGCTATTGTTTTGTTTACTCTATTTTTATATGTAATAGTATTTTTATGACGAGTTTCATGTGTGTGGTTGGTTAATATAATTTATTATATTTTTATGTTCAAAAATATATATTAACATATTGTAAGAAAATATTTGTTTAATATCCATTTTTTTGCTATCTCTTAATAGTAAATCAGAAGACTATTGGTGGTTTTTTTCGTAAATAATTTTTAAAATGTATTTTTGAATAGTTTCAATATTATTAAGATAATTCGTATTTATGCCTCCCCATCCTAGTATTCCATAATTTAAATGGGTTTGTACTAAAGAATAATAAAGTATTTCTAATTCTTTTATATTTAAAAACTGTTTAAGATGTTTAAATTTTGGTATACCTAAGAATTCTTAGTTTTTTTTATAATGTAGTCACTATGTAAATCCCATTTTAAATGTTTAGCAAAAATTATTCCTAGATATTTAATATTTTCACCTTCCTTTATGTTAATATTATTATTGCATATTATTGGACCAATATTTGGAAGTTTATTTTTGTATGAAGTAAATGGAATGTATGTTGTTTTGTTATAATTTATAGTTAATAAGTTTTTATTAAACCAGTTGCTTATTTTTATAAAATCTTTTTCAATAGTATTTTTTTAAATATTCCAATTTAGACCTTCATAAAAAATTACCGTATCATCAGCAAAACTAAAACCAATAAGATGAGAATCTTTCTCTACCTTGCCAATAATTTATTATCAAACAATCTATCTGAAAGAGGGTTAACCATATACGAGGTTCCAACGTCTTGTATACTTTTTATATAACAATCTAAGGTTTATGATAATCGGCGAATAATGGCCGTATATAGTAGTGGAAAAATAATATTTACATGCATTTCTTTCCTGTCAAGCACCAATTTTCCTTGTATATTAAAACATAAAACTCATTTTCCCCGGGACAAGAGTGAAAAACTCGATAAGAAATTTAAATAATTGAACTGTTGCCGTGAAATTGGTTCGCCGGAATTTCTCCGAATCGTAGCTTTTCTCGTTTTCGTTTACAGTTCTACCGTCAATTTTAAACATCACATGTTACCACTAGGGGGTACTAGATGTAATTTTATTTGTGATACGAAACAGCTTGCGTAGAATTTATTATACCTAATCTACGTATAGGTAGTATCAGCTTTAGAAAAAAGTTTACAAATTTAGAAGGGGAGGGAATTTAAAAGGTTTGTCAATAGAGTTCTCTTGGACAATACGACAATAAAGCATATTTTGATTTGATTTCATGTGAAGTTGATGCTGATAGGTTCCGCGGAACACGTGTATAGTATCACAACGGTCCTCATAGGACTACGTGGACTGTTTGGACATTACTAGAAGTCTGCCACTCTAACCTAACCTAACCTAACCTTCATCTGTAAAAACAATACCCCCTGATGTGTTTCAGAGGGTATTGGTAAAAAGCTTCAGAGCATCGGTATTTGAGACCATGCATTTTATTCTTATTACGTGTACGCTGAGGAAAATGATCTAATACAACATGTTTGCTAAGACACAGTTTGTATTGACAGCTTATTTTTTATTAATTTATTGCTATAGTGTATCAAACCTGCTTTAGTGTTATAACAATTCCAGATTTGCTAGAGCAGTGTTTTTATTGGTAGTAATCAGTTCCATTAGCAGCACAGTCTTTTTGAATAATGAACCACTTTTATAATATAGCAATTTTGTTAAGAAATAAATTGTATCTTCTCAATGCGACGCATTTTATTCCCAGTAAAGCGCCTTTTCCACAATTAAGAAAGCAGATCAGCGTCCCCAAAAACGAATTGTATCTGTTAGAACCTATAATCCACCAAGACGTTGCTGGGGTGTTCGTAGCGATCGGCAACCGCCGCGCGCAGTTTTAACGTATTTATTGCGCAGGTCACATCGGTGCTCGGAGTCTTCTAGCTGTCCTGTCTGAATTTCAATTCTATTGATGGTACCAATACCTCTGTTTCAATTAATTTATTTTTACTTTGCATATCAGTTTTTTAAAACTATGCATGTCAGATAATTCAATAGAATATTCTTATTTCGCACAATCCATCATTAAGTATTGGACTTTATAATCTATGGACGAATTTTATTATCTCAGTAAACCATGTTGCCTTATACAGTGTGTGTATAAAGTCTGGAAACGGCTTAATAACATCACAATTTACTGGCCGATTTAAACCAAATTTGGTACAGTTGTGTAAGAGGATCTAACGCACCGAATAACAATATTGGCGTTGTTGCCAACTTTTTAGTTTGTCTGGAATTCGAACGAATTTTATATTTTTAAACATAACACCCAGTATATTTTTACATTTTGAAATTCCACATAAAATTATAATTATTTTTTATTAAATGCATTATTAGTCTATACTTCATAGTTTCCGAGATATTGACTCTCGAAAAGTGACATTTTTGAACTTTGACAGCTTATAACTTTCTAACAGTACGTCTTAGAGCAAAACGGCTTACATGTCCCTATCTTCAATTTTTATTATCTTTCCAAAAAAATCAACTTCCGGTTAAACCGGATGTAACTCGAAAGCAGGAAATATAGTTGTTCCGGTTTAACTGGAAGTTGATTTTTTGGGAAAATAATAAAAATTGACGATAGGGACATGTGAGCCGTTTTGCTCTAAGACGTACTGTTAGAAAGTTATAAGCTGTCAAAGTTCAAAAATGTCACTTTTCGAGAGTCAATATCTCGGAAACTATGAAGTATAGACTAATAATGCATTTAATAACAAATAATTATAATTTTATGTGGAATTTAAAAATGTAAAAATATACTGGGTGTTATATTTAAAAATATAAAATTCGTTCGAATTCCAGACAAACTAAAAAGCTGGCAACAACGCCAATATCGTCATTCGGTGCGTTAGATCCTCTTACACAACTGTACCAAATTTGGTTTAAATCGGCCAGTAAATTGTGATGTTATTAAGCCGTTTCCAGACTTTATACACACACTGTAGATAATCATATGCAATGTTAAATGACAAAAACAATATCACACTAGAAGCTATTTAAATTTTTGAGAACTACAGTACCGATTTTTAGATTAGGTGCTTTATTAACCGTAGCAAGCAAACATTATTATGATTAATGTCAAGTTTCATTACAACTGCAGTCGGAACTAATACAGTGACATTATCACTACACAACGGTCTAGCAATTTTCGTTCTTACAGTAGAAAAGCACGTTGCTGTCACATATAGTATTAAACAATTATATAACGAATATGTGAATTCCTATAATATAAGGAATAGAAAGCTTTTTCTCAGTGTACCTACGCGTTAAATTATTTTTTGCTGCGCAAAAATATTATTCTTTAATGCAATGCGCGAGTTAACGAAGCAGCGTTCTGACACAGGGCAAGACGCAGACTTTTTCGTTGCCCCTCGTACAATCCGAATCGCCACCGTCAAATAAATACCAAAAAATATTTTTTAATAGACCCACAGGATTTTATTCCCTAATGTTTTCTTTCGGCTCTTTGTCGAGTCCTTAAAGTGACGAGGGTGCGACATTATATCTGTTGCTATAAGCGACAGACCATGGGAAAATGGAGGAACGGACAAAATGGACATCACACAGAAACATCATTAGCAAGCGAATAATGAACAGTTGACCGGCGTTTTCCCAGTATCGAGGAAAAGCTGGAATTTAAAAAGATCTTAACGGGGGATTTACGGAAAGCCTATTTTCTTTTGTGGGAGAAAAATCAAAATATCGAGGGCGTAATTTTTCATATTATCAGTACGATAAGGCCTATTGCAATCAGTTATAAACTTGCTTCGTGTTCACCGTGCAATTTTTGATCAGGAATTGGAATTGTTTAACATATTATTATTAACTAGATTGGGTACATATCGCTAATCGTCAGCCGAGAGTGCATCGAATATTAGTACTAAAAATTTGTATTAGAAACATTTTTTCTTAATTCCTTTTTTTCTATTTACTATTGCTTTTTTTGTCTCACATTCCTGCGGAACGTGAAGGGGAAACATATCGCCAAATTGTCATTATAACTGACCAAAACTATAAAATAAAAAAATAAAATGGTGCAAAATTTCCAGTTTCTCGTACAGATGAGTGATTTTTGGACAGCATCGTATAGTGCTCGATATCCCGTTTCCAACGCCACCTCGCTCGGTTCTCTACGACTTTTCGTTACGGAGATATATTATGATATTTAATATTATGACATTGATATTGACATTGAACCTGTCAGCACGGGCTCTTTAAAATCGCACAGCAAAGGTGTGCAATGTGGGATATACTTTCCAAGTTTGTCCTATAAAAATATGTATTCAATTAATTTAAACACAAGGAAAGAAACTATTCTTACATTGATAGCTGATAAATTGGTGAAAATGTTATTGTACCGAGCCCTTCGGGCACGGCACTGTTCGAGTTCGTTCATTTGATTCCCAACTTTTAACCAAACCATTTGTTAGCAACCTCTAATTGTAAAGCATTTCAATTCACGATAAAAAATAAATTTAGTTTCTTCACAATCACAACCCAAGTTAGTTTTTTTTTCGTACCGAGGATTGTCGCTGTAAGAATCCGAAATTTAAAAAATTTTCAGTAGGTACCTAAATAACGAAATATTTAAAATAAAATAAAAAGACGCGCCTGGAATTGAACCCGGGATCATCGTGGCCACAAGTCGTAACCTATTATATACCACTAGGCCAACGACCACTTTGAAAATAAATTATAATATAGAATATTATTGCCGTAATGGAATAAATAATATATTTCTTTTCTTGTTTTTGGTCACACAGGAAAGAAAAAGGTCCAAAACTGGTATTTCATACATTAGATAGTCTCAAAATGTTATTACGAGTATACCTATATAAATTAAGGTTAAAATACCTCATGCAAGCTATTTTTATTAACAAAAGTACGGATATAAATGCGATATTTTTTCCATTATTTTTGGTCAAACGCAAAAGATAAAGGTGCAATGTAGGTATTTCATACAAAAGATAGTCTCGAAATGTTCTTATTACTTTAGAAATTCAAGTTCAAAACACCCCTTTATCCCCCATTTCTGACACACGGTATTAAAGTTCAATTCCACGTGGTGATTGCAAAGCCACTCTAGGCGATCAGGGGTTCTAGATTTCGTGCCGAAGAGATGTATAACATATCGCAGAATTTCTGCGATATGTTAACAACAATATTACACTAAGATTATTTTTGATATCCTACGAAATAATACGTTCCGGTTCCGTGATTTGGTCTATATTTTATTGCCAACAGTTTTATTTGTATCTAAGAACGTAAAAAGTGGCATGCATGCGTGATCATAAGTACGTAAATAGCTGATATATTCCATTATTTATGACCGTTTATTTATGATCATTATATGGAACGACATTTTCAGCGCAATAATTGTCAAATACTAGTTTCCCTTCTGATGTTTTACTAAAAGGAAAATAGAATCCATTTATCAAGAGAAGAAAAAATAAATAATTTATTTTAGTACTGTAGTTCTCAAAAATTTAAATAGCTTCTATTGTGATATTGTTCTAGTCGTTTAACATTGCATATAATTATCTATCATGCTACATGGTTTACTGAGATGGTAAAATTCGTTCATATCATAGATTATAAAGTCCAATACTATAATCATGGATTGTGCGAAGTAAGAATCTTCTATTGCTTTATCTGACAGGCAAAGTTCTAATAAATTTAAATACAAAGTAAAAATAAATGAATTGATACGATCAATAAAATTCAAATTCAGACAGGACGGCTCGAAGACTCTGACAACGATGTGACCTGCGCAACAAATACCTTAAAACTAATACTACGGCGCGCAGCGATTGCCGATCGCTACGAACCCCCACTAACATCTTATGGATTATATGTTTTAACGGATACAATTCGTTTTTGGGGACGCTGCTCTGCTTCCTTAAGAGCAGTAACCCCTTTTACCACAATGAAAATTGCCGAACGTTTTGCTGGTCAAACGAAAATAAAAAATAAAAATTGGTATTTAGAAAATATACCCCATCCAGAAAAGTAAATGACGATCGAAAATATTCCCAAATTTTTTTTTATTTTTAGTAATTTTGTAATATCTTAAACAATTCTTTATTGGTCAAAAGCCAAATGACTTTCCCGGGTGTAGAATGTTGTACCAAACAATTTTTCTTAAAGCCATTTTTCAATATCGGCCTTACTTTTTTCTCAAAAACGTTGGGCGCGTAAAGTGAATTTAAGCGTGTAAAGTGGATTTACGCGCCCAACGTTTTTGAGAATGTTTGGTACAACATTCTACACCCGGGAAAGTCATTTTACTTTTGACCAATAAAGAATTGTTTAAGATATTACAAAATTACTAAAAATAAAAAAAAATTCTAAAAAAAATTTTGGGAATATTTTCGATCGTCATTTACTTTTTTGGATGGGGTAGAGAAAGCGCTTTAAAAAAAAGAAAAAATATAAAAAAACTTATAATAGGCGTTTTAATACATTTTAAAATGAATGTAGTACTTCAAATTCTAAATGATTGATGAATAAAAAATGATTTTCTGTGGTGCTACAAACCTTCCGACTGGAGACTTTTTATCGACTTCAAAATAAAGCTCTAAAGCTGTTCTTTTACATAATGACAATGTTTTTGCTTCTGTTTCGGTCGGCCATACAGGTAAGTTAAAGAAAAATTATGAAAATTTAGAGGAATTACTTTTAAGAATACAATATGAAAATCACAACTGGGAAGTGTGTGAAGATCTAAAAAAATTTAGGTCTTCTCTTAGGTGAGCAGTCTGGATTTACTAAATTTCCATGTTTCCTGTGCGAGTGGGCTAGCAGGAATCAAGAACAGCATTGGATAAAAAGAGACTGGTCACAAAGAGAGACTTTAACACCTGGAAACAAAAATGTAATTCTCGAAAGTCTTATTGACCCTCAAAAAGTTTTACTTCCACAACTTCACATAAAACTTGGACGTATGAAACAATTTGTTAAGGCATTAAACAAGAAGGAAATTGTTTTAAATATTTGTGTAAAACATTTCCGGCTCTGTCAGAGGCAAAATTAAAGGAGGGAATCTTTGTAGGGCCGCAGATTAGCAGCTTGATGAAAGATACAGAATTTGAAAAGGTAATGGAAGATAAGGAAAAACATGCATGAAATGCTTTTAAAGAAGTTGAACATAAATTACTACTATGTTGAGATCGTTGAAAATATGCTGGAAAATTTCAGGAATTTCAGAATGTGAGCATAAAAATTCACTTTTCACATTCCCATTTGGACTAATTCCCGGAAAATCTTGGGGACGTGGGTGAAGAGCAAGGTGAAAGATTTCATCAATATATTAAAGAGATGGAAAAAAGATACCAGGGGCGCTGGGACACAAAAATGATGGCCGATTTCTGTGGAACAGAAAAACAACCAAAATAAGCTTTTCTGAAAAAAGAAAACATTTTTTGAAGAAGCGTAACGAATAAATAACCATTTATAATAGTTTATATATGTATATTTTGTATATTTTTGTATTTTTTTCCTTAATATATTAAAAAAGTAGCTTATAAATGTATTAAATCGTGTTTTTTCTATATTTTTGGATTTTACCGGTTTGAAAAATAACCTTACGTGATATAAAAAAACTGAAAGCAGATTTGAAATCAGCGCTACCCAATTACTAGAAAACAGTTAAAAATTTTAAATCAACTTTCAAAGTGTTAAAAAATGCAGGCCTGTGTTATGAATGTAATTAACATGTAACCAAATACTTTTTCTTTTTTTTCCAGATTTCCAAAAGTTAGAAAGAGAGGCCCGAATCTGTCGAAAACTGCAACACCCCAATATAGGTACGTATCTAGATTTATTGGTACACAGCGATACAAACAATAAAATAATTCAGAAAAAGAGTTTTTCCTTTCGTTTCGTCAGATCATCCATCCTCAGGCGCATTTCGCAATATCATGGCTCATCAGTGGGATCAATGAGACTAGGATCCGGCGAAAGAAAAGGAACAACTTGAACATTAATAAAAATACAACCGAGATTTACAAAAAAAAAATAATAATTTCTTATTGTTTGTATTTGACATATTATTATAATTATTATGAATGTTTAAAAATATAAGACATCACAAAACCCTCTGATCATCGTGCTTAACACCGCAAACTCAATGTTCATTCATAACATAATAAATGTATACTTTACATCACCTCACGTCACATTTAAACTGATCACAAATTGAAGCATTATGTATTTAATTAGATATAATACAGTGTGGACCAGTAAAGTCCGCATCATATGGGCTTTTTTTTATTAATAGCTTTATTCGAAATTTGACTTTGGCATCAAGTTCTGCTTCGATCGAGATGAAAGTTAAGCAAAAAAATAGTAGTCACGTGATTCGCATTATCTGTCGAATTTTAATTTTTTCCAAAAAAAAATTATAAAAAGGGGTTATTTTTGAAATTATCGAAGAAAATAATTAAAAAAAGGTTTTTTTAAATCCAGTTTCTAGTTCACATGCAAAATTTCAGCTGCATAAGATGATTTTGATTTTTTACCCACCACTAAAATTTATTTTCCACTTAATGAACACTTTACTAATGACACTGTGTTCTTTTTTGTCTTAATATTAAGGTGTATTACTTTCAGACACAACCTACGTTTTCAAAAATACTTATTTTATGAAATTACCTTATACAGGGTCAAAAACAAATAAACTTTGTATCAGATGCGACCAAATTTTAATAGCCCAATTTTAATTTTGTAGAAAAACACACATTTAATATGGCGCTACTTTAAAGAAAATGTATCTGAAATAAAGGCTTGTCAAAACTGAGAAGTTTTATGTAGGTTGCGTTGAGTCTTATTTTGCAAAAGTGGTGCAATTTACAAAATATGAGTAAAAAAGCAAAATTATCTTATGCAGCTTGCATGTGGGCTAGAAACTGCATTTAAAAAAAACTAATAACTTTTTCGATATTTTTAAAAATAACCCCAGTTTTGAAATATTTTTTGGAAAAAATTAAAATTTGACAGATAATGCGAATCACGCGACTACTATTTTTTTTGCTTAATTTTCATCTCGATCGAAGCAGACTTGATGCCAAACACAAATTTTAAATAAAGCTATTAATAAAAAAAAATCCCATATGATGCGGACTTTACTGGTGACACTGTATAAGACGATTTTTTTTTAATATGGCCAAAACCATTTTTTATACTCTAATTTTTTAAAGTTTAGATATTAATATTTTTCTTATTTGCCTTACTTAACAAAGGTGTGAGGATAGATATTCGGGAATAAAATCAACAACTTTTTGTAAAATAAGGTCTCAAAACGCTATTTTGCTCAAAAAGGTCGATAATTTTGTCCATTCCGCACCTTAAAAACCAAGGCAATTTTTTATGCTAAAATGTAAGAATAAATTATGCATTATATATTAACAAAACTTAAATTACAACAGGACGTCTATTCTCGAAATAGGCGAATGATCATTTAAAAATTTTTAAACTGTATTCTTGAAACTTAAAATTACTATTCATTTCCATACGATGTGAGCATATGATGTGAATTGTCCCTTCTCGCGAGAGAGCGTTCACTTCTCTTAAATTGGAGAATAGACGTCCAGATCTTCAAAAAATATATCTTTTGTGAATAAAATACTATATCTTGAAAAAAAACTAAGAGGAAAATTTATTGACCCAAATATAAAAATAATATTTTGGGATATATTTTTCATCGGTAAATGCCCCTAGAATATTTTAAGGAAACTAAAATTAAAGAACGTTTCGAGTCTTTATAAAAAATTGACTAAAAATATTAATTGGGTGCCTCAACTTTTTTTTAACCGTTTTTACAAAAGGTGCGGACTTGACACTTAAGGTGCGGATTGGACATCGTATATGATTAAATTCGATTAAATCAATATAAAAAGGTAAAGAACTATTTAATAAAAACCAAAATGTAAATTTCAAATAACTACTAAGAAAAGACAACATTACCATTAACCAACACCGATAAATACTTATTTGTCAAATCCGCACCTAACTGTCCAATCCGCACCAATGTAAAACAGGCACGGAACGGACGGTGCCGAATGGACATTTTATGACTTTTTAATTTATTCACAAAATCTGGCAACGCTGAATCGAATTATTCTTGGGTTATGTTTTGCCGACCTAAAAATGCACCATACCATAATCTATTTTTCTAAAAGAAATACGTGAGAGGACACGCAAGAAAGTGAGCATTTTTTAATTAACTGTTTTGCCAATATATATCAAAAAACGGGTACTTACCAATATCTTTAAGCGGCGCACAACACTATAACAAAACCAGAAATAATAAAAACGCACTGATGCCAAACTGACGCTGTCTTAATGTGTGGATTTCGTAGGTGCGGAATGGACATTTTTCCGAGGTGACAGTCCTAGAAAGCTAATATTGCAAAGACTATTGCGGGTTATCTCGGTTATGTCATTGAATATTTTAGTAGAAAGAATAACCAAATCTATGATATATTGTTTTTATTATAATTGTATTTTGATCAAACAATTTAATTGTATCCAATTTAGCAGTTGCTACGTAGGACAGGTGCAGAAGTGGACAAGAAGGCTCTTTTTTTGAGAAAGTTATCGGGTTATTTCTTTTATTTTGTACTCTAAGTGTCCTTTTTAGTGAAAACTAAATTAGTTAATTTATATAAATAATAGCTTGGGCTTTTATATGAATTATCGACTTTTTGAACAAGGAAGGACAGTTGTATTTCCGTTTTGGCCATATTAAAAAAAATCGTCATAAGTCGCCTGCTTTTGTTGTGTTTTGTGATGACTGGTTTACTTCAATTTTTGATCAGTTAACATGGCTACCAACTCATTCATCGAAAATGCATAATGAATGTATTTTAACCTGTATTTTTGTTTTCATTGTAAATAGTTAGCAATCCTGAGGTGCTCAAGCATTTAGGTAATAGTTCTTTCCAGTTTTATTATCTTTTAAAGGAGTGTAACCTAAAAACCGTAAACTTCTAATAATATCAATGAACAATGACAACGGCTCATTTCTATAATCTGGAGTCTGGAGTTTGACTTGCGTTGTCAGTATAGCATTTACTATCGTTGATCTTTGGACAATAATGGTGCTCTTTGCAATAAACAACTGTAAGTGTTCATTGATATTGTGATATGGAATTATGTTAAAATTATGGCTGCAATAACCTATATAGGATGATTTTTTAAAAATTTACCATTTTCTATACAAATAATATTTCCAAAAAAAAACAGTTTTTACAAAAACGCGGGGAAATTAAAATGAGGTATTTTACGGACCACCCTCGCCCACCCCTGAAGCACTACCTTCACCCATAATTTTTTTTTAATATTAATTTATTATTGACCTCAAAACAGTTTACAATAAAACTGGCACCGAGTCCTACAGGTTATATTTTCTAAATATCTACATTAAGTAAAGTTATGCTGAAACGGCGACAAATGTAGTTTCTATTTCTCAATCATGTGGCTTAATTGTCTATTTTCTTTTATATAGTCCTTATCCTTAATATTACACATCAGCCTCTTGGTATTTCCATTAAGTATTCTTTGTGGTATTCTATTATATTCCTGTATGCTTCTATAAATGGGTGAGTCCTGTCCCTTTTTAGTTCTAGCGTATGTGGTTCTTAATTCATGGTTTGTTCTTGTGTTGTATGTGTAGAATTGTCTGTTGTTCTGCAGTTTTATACCTACTAGTTTTAAGTTTATTGTTTTGGATATCATGTATTAGTTTGGCTTGTTCCAATACTTCCAATTCATTTATTTTTAAGTATGGCATTATTTTATATATTTCCTCAGTGCGCATGTAGTAATTCATCCCAAATATCACTTTAATCGCTTTGTTTTGAAGTCTTTGGAGCTGATCCAGTTGTCTATCATTTGTATTTCCCCAGCAGGGCATCAGGTATCGTAAGTGTGGTTCTACAAAACTATTGTAGAGAAGCTGTCCAGATTTTTTATTGAGTTGGCGGGCACATCGTCTAATAGAGCCCAGCATGGGAACTATTTTGTTTTTCACACCCCTTATATGGTTATTCCAGGAGAGATCATCTGTGATAATGAGTCTTAGGTATTTGAAATCATAAATGGCACTACCCCACTCTCTGAGAAGCTAATCAAAAATGCTTTTCAGTGACCAAGATTATGAGATTTAAGTACGAAATGTTAGCAAAATTTTAAGAAAATGTTTTGAAATTGGCTTTGGCAAAATTTGGCAGGAAGAACTAGAAAATAAAGGTGCTAAAACTAAATATAGTCGATTTTCAAATTCCTCCCTAACTTTCCAAAAAATGTAATTTTATAAAATAAGTCCATATAGGGGTAAGATCAGGTAATCCTGGCGGCCACTTAATTGTACCTCTTTTGCCAGTCCACTGGTCTGGATTATTTTGGTCTAGTCACAGCACCATCTTGCTGGAAGTGTAGAAGAGTTTTAGTACTACAATAATGTTAATTTAGGCTTGGGGTCATTTGCATTAATTACGTTTATTTTTTTATTTTTCCTGCTTTGCAAAAGCCAGTTTTAGAACATTTTCTCAAATTATGGGCATTGGGCAACGTGTCGTACTTGTAGTAGTAGTAACATGTTTTATTTAGCAAAAAGCTACAGTTAAATATTTTTTAATAAATTTTTTTAAAACATTTTTATAGATTTATTTTTAAATTTTAAAACGCAACCTTCTTTTAACAAAAACAGACAGAAAAGTTAAACATTTTGCAATTCGTGTCAAATATTACTTTGTTTTTTTTTTAATTAAATCTAATTTTAAACTTTTTTTTTAATGGTTTTAATGATATTTGAGATTTAATAGAATTTTCCAAATTTTTATTATTTTATGAAAAATAGACTTACAAGCTAATGTTTTAGACACTCCATCCACTTACAAAGTTTGATTAGTTCTTGTTTTATAATTATGATGGTCATAATTAAAGGCACAAAAATTTTTTATACAAATCAGCCAATAAATTATTTTTAATTTTATAAATATATAAAGATACATACTTAATAAAAAATTAAATTTTTGACATTCAACCAATGTAAATTTTTTAACATAAAATTTATTTTTGTATATTTCTCACAATTTAAAATAATCCGCATTGCCTTATTTTGTAAAATTTGTAATTTATCAAATATTTCCTCACTAGCACAATATAAAATGGAAGAACAATAAAGAAAATGTGGTAATATAATAGTATTAAATACCGTTTTTTTAGATAACAAACTTAACTTAGAACTGATTCTTTTAAAATAACCTACTTCTCCGGCAATCTTCGATAATATGATACTTTCAAAATAATTAAAATAATTCCAATTTTTCACTATCAAGTACAACATTTATATTTTGACAATTTAAATTATTACCCATAACCATACATTTAGTTTTTGAAATATTTAATTTTATTTATTTACTTTTAGCCAATTTAATAATATATTTATCTCAGAATTTAGAGCATTTCTATCAAAAATATTTAAAACATTATTGTAAATAATTTACATTAATTATTAAGGTGTCATCAGCAAACATTAAATACTTAAATCTCATTAATTTTGGTATCGCAGAGAAGTGTAGCTCCATTTAGGATTTGGAAGTGGATAAGAGAAGTGCTCCAGGGATGAGTGAGGTGGTCCACAAAATACCCCATTTTTATTAACCCGTTTTTTAACAAAGTACCAAGTTGTGGCCAATTATTACATTGTGCAGTAGTTGGCACCTATGAAATTAGGGTTTCAACAGGTTAATAATTTATTGCCTTTAAGGTCAACGATATTATAATATTTGAATCCTTTAAATGACCTTTATAAAAATTCTTTTCGTCGTAGGATCTCATTTTTGGGTGACACCCCTTTTTCTTTAAGTTTATGAATTGTTATTATTTCTTTTTTGTATTCTCTATGTCGTTATTAGCTTTACATATTTACTTTAACAGGGACGAGCTACCGTTTAATCGATTGAAACTCGTTATTTTCATTAGTGAAAAGAAAAGTGAAAGGACTAGCAAAAAAAAAAGTTATGTCAAATTTCGTTCGGCAATTGCCCTGACCGCTGGTTTGTTAAATCGTGTCTAAAGTTTTAAATGGTGTGAAGAAAGTTCTATACGCATTGACAATAGTAACTTATATCATGCTATTTGCCAACCAATAAGTAGAAAACAGTAGCAAAGGCACTGGTAATCAATTTAAGGATTGTACAGAAAATTGTCCATGAAAGAAAGCATAATATAATACCGAAGAATACTAAAAAATGTAAACAAAGAAAACCGTTTATAATTATAGACTAAAAACTTAAAAACTGTCATTATCACTTAGAAATTCTGAAAAGTCCTCGTCATCTGAGTCGTCCTCGAATGGAGCATTGATCATCTAATATTTGTTCTCGATCCCACCAATTCCTTATTAATTTTTCTGTATGTTCCACCGATTTCTTCCAGTACTCCTGCGTAATATGATCCAACGAATCTTGCCAAACTATTTCTACTTGCGAGGATTTAAGACCATCAACTACATGTTTTTCATTAAAAGATTTTGCCCCAGCCCATATTAATTCTATCGCATTAAACTGGCAATGATATGGCGGCAGTCGTAGAACCTCATGGCCATATTCACGCAATATTTCATCGACAGCGTATATTTTGGGTGATTCGAGAGACTTTGCCATTGATAGGAGTCCAGATTTTAACATATTTGGTAAAGGATTTCGGTTGTGTTTTTCAAGCCACTCACAAATATCACTTTTTCGCCAAGATAAATTAGGTGGTTTATTTAAAATCCTTGAATGATATGATGCATTGTCTAATACAATTAAAGGGGGCTCATCTAAATTTGGGATTAATTGAGCTTTTAGCCATTTTTCAAACATTTCGCAATTCATATTGTCATGATAGTCAGAACTTTTTGATGTGGAAGAAAAAATTAAGCTTGCACCTGGAACATATCCTGTTACAGAACCGGCATGTAAAATAATGAACCGCTTTGCCGTGTCACATCCCTTTTTTCTTTTCACGCTTTTCACAGAATCACCTTGCCAAGATCTTGAACCACTTCCATTTGAAAATATCCATGTTTCGTCTAAAAATACTACTTTTGTAAATTTTCATTTGTAATTTTCCGTATATTTTTTTAAAAAACTGAACTCACTGACTGACTCACTATCTGTGGCTGCTCACATAAAAATCTTCGGTTACAGTTTTTTTTTTTATAGCGAAAAACGTTTTTATTAATTTTGATTCAAGTCCGATTTCCAAAACACCTCGAACTTTTAAATTTTCTTTTAAAACTGGAAGAGTTACACTGGTTTTTGATCTGTATAAATCATAAATCACGTTCCGAACTCCCATTTTAATATTTTAGCTCAAATCTTCAGTCTTTGGCTTTCTTCGTTTATATTTTTTAGTATTCTTCGGTATAATATTATGCTTTCTTTCATGCACAATTTTCTGCACAGTCCTTAAAATAATTCCCAGTGCTTTTGCTACGGTTTCCTGCATGTTGGTTGGTGAATTTTCACTTTTTCTTTCATTCTCGAAATAGTTTACCAATTAAGCACCATTTTTTTGCTTGGGGATGTAAAAAACCAAAGAATTGCTTTTTATCGTTTATAGTCACATTAAATTAATTGCCAAAGTCACAAAACTGACATCTTTAAATCAAGACGAAGGTGGCAGGTACACGCTTTTGTGAATCGCTGAACATGAAATACATATCCTTTTCTTTCATGTCAAAATTGCATAAGTCTGTTATTCTTCTTACTGATTTTATTTGGATAGTATGATTAAACGCAATAAAAGAAAAGAAAAATTGAAAGTATGTCTTTGTTAAATCGTAAGACCCTCACGATAAGACCGGATCTGACTATATCTTGATTTCCTAAAAAACATAAAATAAGGAAAATAGGTAGGTATGAGTGAGTTCGTCCCTGGCCTATAATATGCATGGAATTTTTTCTTTTAAAACATTACTAAAGTCATTGATCTTTGGTCATGAAACCATTGTTTTATTTGTAGTTAGTTGTATTTACAATATAAATGGGTTAATCTATTTTTGCTTTTATTATGTGTATGTAGGAGTAGGTAGTTATTTTAAACGATTACCTACTAATATAACGGTTGTTATTTCTTATTTCATCTAAAATAATTTAAAACAAAAATTGCGTATATATTTCAAACAAATTTCATCATGGTTTATAAGCATTTTTTGGTTGGTTTTAAAGTCCCAACCCATCATTAAAACTATATGTAGGTGCCCTAGAGAGCGTCCCGTCGCCGTATATATTACAAAAGGGTCAATATTCCCTCGTACTAAACCTAAATCGTTTCATTAATTATAATAATGTAGTTACCCGCCAAAACCATTAGCATGCTTCGTTCAATTAGTATAATTAGATATTTCCTATATGTAGCTAAAATTTATCGAAGTTTTATTTATACGATAAATAAATATCGGCTGTTTTAGAATTTTAATAAATTTACTTTGCAATTTTGGTATTGTCAAATCGATTAAAATGAATAATAATTTATGGCACTTTTGTTCACGTAGTTTTGTTGTTAAATTCATACTCAGATACCTTTAGATTGGCAAACAATAATCCCGAAATTGACAATGCGCATTTCGCGAAATTTTCATTTAACGAATTTGAAGATAGACAGGTACCTACGAGCCTTAATATTTGAAATATACGTCTTACAATAATTATTGAGGCTGGTATGCAGGCAGAGTCGTCGAAGGAGGCCTTGGCCATATTTTAGAATGTTATGAAAAATGCAAGTGCTTTTCAAACATATTAAAATGAAATTGGAACCTACGATATACGATATACAACTATCGATCGGTTAAACCGGAACAACTATATTTCCTGCTTTCGAGTTATATCCGGTTTAACCGGAAGATGATTTTTTTTGGGAAGATAATAAAAATTGAAGATAGGGACATGTAAGCCGTTTTGCTCTAAGACGTACTGTTAGAAAGTTAGAAGCTGTCAAAGTTCAAAAATGTCGCTTTTCGAGAGTCAATATCTCGGAAACTATGAAGTATAGACTAATAATGCATTTAATAAAAAATAATTATAATTTTAATTTTATGTGGAATTTAAAAATGTAAAAATATACAGGGTGTTCCATTTGAAAAAAGTACATTTTTTTTGTTCCGCTTTTTGGGCGCACCCTGTATAATTCAAAATATTTTTAAAATGTGCGCTCTAGATTATCCTATAACCTTTGTATTTAATACATTTTGATATTTCTAAGAACAACGGAGATATTGGACTTCCTCGCACTAAACAACCACCCTGCATAAGTGGTAAATCATTCGTCCTTATATTGTGCAAAGGACTAACAAAATGCATGTCATAACACATCGAATTGTTCAACTCTTGTTGCTGCGAACTTCTCATTTTTCATTCATAGTATAATAATTCGTCATTGCGACTTTTTTAATAATAAATAATAAGATATTTTAATTATATAGATATTTATAGTGTTTTAGAACTATTAAACCATATTATTTCAAAGTTATCTATAAAACCTTCTCCCGACAACTTATTTGGGTACGCCTACTAGTACACATGCTTTGTCATGTTTCATGCCCGTTAAAAATTGCAAAAAAAAAACACTAAATGTAATATTTAACCTAGAAAAATGTCCCAAACGTCATTTAAGTGAAACCAATTTGCTAGATTGTATATTTTTATCTTTTTCATCTAACCAGCCCCATTTGGCATTACCCTTTCTGCGCTCCCATATTTTTATTAGTGTCGACATTTTTCCTGCGAAAGGCCTTTTGACATTTATGCTAAACTAGATAATTTGTGCTCGTATATTCGAGGGCTTACCAAGATGGGATATTAGATAACACGGTGGGTAATTTTTTTTAAAAGAATTTCTAAAAGCTTTTATAGTTCTTTCGAATGATGTATTTATTTATTGCGGCATTTTTTACATCATCTTTGAGTAGTGCTGGGAAGTTTAGTTCACTTTGCCGATTTCAATCTTTCGTTCTCGTTCAATAAAGTGAATAGTTCAAAAGACTAGTTCGTTTAGTTCATTTAGTCCACTGATTTATACTGGCATAGTGAAGTAAAAGAAATATTTTAAAATTTAAATTATATATTAAATTAACAAAAAATACAGTAGACACCGACAATGCTTTTTATTCATTTCAATACCGAAATAGTCCGAAATCATCGCGGCGTGCATCGGTCGGTCAGGTGACAAAACCTATAAACTCGGTCGTCTCGCTCTCGCTTGCGTAGTACATTCCGTTTAGACTTTAGTTCGCCTCATGATACTTTCTTTGTATCATGAGTTCGCCTTGTTTCAATCTCTCAGTAATTACTGATTGAATCTTTTAGTTCAGTTGTCAGATTCGATCTTTTGAACTAGTTCGTTCGCGAACTACACAACTCTATCTTTGAGCATTCACCATAACGGGGTGTTCACTTTTAGTAAAAGAACCTTCGCTACAATATTTTCATGGTAAAATTGCCATTCTAGTTAGTAGAATAATATATATTTTATAATAGTATTGTAATCTCTAAACACATATTCAAAAGACAAAAGGGGAGTTAGAATATGTAGTTTAACAATTTGACTACTTTCTGATCTATCATGTAATAGGTACTACATATTTATACAGTGTGTACACGGATAGAGTTTGGAAGAGGAAAACCTTTTTTATTAGTAGGTATAGAAGAAAAAGTCATTCTTTATAAAAACGTCTGCTTGTGCTGAAACTACAATTTCGAATATCACATTTTTTACGATTACCATATAGTGTTCGTCAGAAACAACATTTTTAGATTTTTGGATTTCGTTTAAAAAAAATTTACTTAAAAACAAAGTTGTTTTGCCTACTTTTAAAGTATTTTTATTATTACATGTCATATTTCTTCAATTCATTCAATCATAAATTATAAAACTTTTATTCAAACGTGGTACCACCAAGTTAGCGGATAGTTGAACCCGACATCTGAATTACCGATAACAGTTCCTAACTTGCTATATTGGAATATTTGCAATAACTACTTTTATTTTTTCTTTTAAGAGATCTAAGTTATTATTGAAAATGTGGCTTCAGATATCCCCATAAATAAAAGTCGATTATTGTGAAATCGGGACTCCTACGTGCCATCTGATTTGGGCCATAGGTATCTTTCAATCCATTCGTTCCCAAAGTGATGATTTAGTCAATTATCAAAAAGAATTGAAAATTAGAATTGAAAAAAAAATCCAAAAAACAAAAACTATTGTTTCTGACGAACAATGTATTGTAAGCGCAATTCTAATAGTTGAAATTGTAGTTTCAACACTAGCAAAATTCATTTAATGAATCAAGGAATTGAAAAAAAAAGATCCAAAAAACTAAAAATGTTGTTTTTGACGAACCCTGTGTATACAGGGTATTCCCTACTCGATGGTACATTAGAAGTATCTGGAGAACGAAAAGAAAAATAATTTTAAAATTTTCACTACGGCCATAGGAGACTGCGCTCTAGCTTTTAAAAATAATTTCGCGGTTGCAGTGTTGCCAGATCTATTGATTACTGACATCAACTTTGGAATTTTAAATGAGACACCCTGTATATTTTTACATTTTTAAATTCCACATAAAATTATAATTATTTTTTATTAAATGCATTATTAGTCTATACTTCATAGTTTCCGAGATATTGACTCTCGAAAAGTGACATTTTTGAACTTTAACAGCTTCTAACTTTCTAACAGTACGTCCTAGAGCAAAACGGCTTACATGCCTCTATCTTCAATTTTTATTATCTTCCCAAAAAAAACAACTTCCGGTTAAACCGGAACAACTATATTTCCTGCTTTCGAGTTACATCCGGTTTGACCGGACGTTGATTTTTTTGGGAAGATAATAAAAATTGAAGATAGGGACATGTAAGCCGTTTTGCTCTAGGACGTACTGTTAGAAAGTTAGAAGCTGTCAAAGTTCAAAAATGTCACTTTTCGAGAGTCAATATCTCGGAAACTATGAAGTATAGACTAATAATGCATTTAATAAAAAACAATTATAATTTTATGTGGAATTTAAAAATGTAAAAATATACAGGGTGTCTCATTTAAAATTCCAAAGTTGATGTCAGTAATCAATAGATCTGGCAACACTGTAACCGCGAAATTATTTTTAAAAGCTAGAGCGCAGTCTCCTATGGCCGTAGTGAAAATTTCAAAATTATTTTTCTTTTCGTTCTCCAGATACTTCTAATGTACCATCGAGTAGGGAATACCCTGTAGTTATCGCAAATCTAATAGTTGAAATAGTAATTTCAACACTAGCAAAGTTCATTTAATGAATCAAGGAATTGAAAAAAAAAAAGATCCAAAAAACTAAAAATGTTGGTAACATAATATATTTTTTAAGTTGATTCGTAATATTATAATTAACTTAATATTCTTAACATGGTTTCCGCAAACGCAAAATCAATTTGCTAGATTGTACCTTTTTATCTTCCATCCCATTTGACATTACGCGCTCCATATTTTTATTAGTGTCGACATTTTTTCTCAAAAGGGCTTTTGACATTTATGCTAAACTAGATAATTTCGTGCTCGTACAGAGAGAGAGAAGGATTACCAAGATGGGATATCAGATAGCAGGGTGGTTAAATTTTGTTAAAAGAATTTTAGGGGCCCTTTCATCGCGGGTCATAAAAGGGTCGCAGAGACCCTTTTAAAAATTTAGCTGCGGTGGATATTTTCAAGTGAAGGGGGGGGAGTTCACAAGAGGGCCATTGCTGAAACACTGAATTAAATTGTGTATTTTTTGGTTAATTTAAATGCTGAACATTCTGTGGGTTGTGTGACGACAGGTGGGACAAAGAATATTTGAAAAAAAGTGTCTATATTCACATCACATTATCGGAATTTTCGGAAAGGTTGAAACGGGTCTGACTGGACAATTGGACATTTTAAATAATTAGTTTTAAGAATAATACTATATAAAACATATTCTATTTTTAGTTAAGTGTTAATTAGGCAATCCAATAACGTGTCAAAAATATAGTTGTGTAATTGGTACCTCCATGTGACCAGAAAACGGACTTTGAGTGTGGTATTTTAAATTCTCTTCTCTCGCTGAACATTGTCTTCAGCATAATTTTTTTTGTCTTAAATAGACACTTTTTAGAAATCGAACATTTTTTTTATACAGCTCATATGCTCAGAAGTTCTGGGCTTCTGGGCAACCCTGTATAACACGTTGTGTGACGATGTAGTTAGTAGATGTAACTGGAGCGTTGAGCGCCCCCCGACTGTAAATGAACTCGTTTAGGTTGGCGCAAGTGCTAGTCCCAAAATTACATAACTAGACCTGTTTATATTCTACGCAGGTTAGAAAACCTATTCTTGTCAAGATTAACAATTAACCTACATATTTTAATAATTTAGCCTGCTAAAACCTTAAAACAAAGTGTGTATTAATTATGTTAATAATTTTGTGCTTTCCATAACTACTAACATTCTGAATGTAGTCCTGGTAATGTCAACTTCAGCGCCATATTATAACAACATATCGTTCACGAACAGAAGATCATATTTTTTGCCCGTTCCGGTATAATAGAACATTTAATCCTGATAAAGGGCTTATTATTAACGACCGAATCCGAGAGAGACTCTCAATTATGGAAAACGTCACAGCTCGGTTCTATTCAGAGACTGGGATTAATTAGGACCGGTAGCAATCCCTGATGCACTAACCGGGTCCTTGTCAGGGCCAACTTGATGCTCTGTTAGGTTAACAAGCTTTCCACGCTCGTATTACGTTCGGGAAGGAAATGGAGGTCTGAAGCCAATTGCCTCAGGTTAGGAAGGTTAATGCACGGTGAAATTCTGAAAGGGTTATGAGGGTTTAATGATAGGTACCTATTATAATATGCACCAAAATATTTGTTTCTACGTTTGTTTTCGACTTTTTTCGTGACTTTAATTCGAGTTTACTTAAAACAATTGAACAGGGACATTTATTTAACCTTAGGTCTGAGACAAACCTCATTAAAGAAACTATAACAATACATGGTATATGTACATCATATTATCGTTTTATATATACATTTATTGTTAACCCAAATGTAAATTACAAAAAAAGTTAATTATTTTGTTAAAGCAAAGGGTAAAACAATAGGCCTTAGTGGAGCATACATCCGGTCCAAGGTTCTGAATACTGTTCAAGCCTTAAATTAATCTAACACATACAATATTTTGGTGCTGTACTGTAATATATCTAATGTTCCGAATGTGAGGAACATGGTAAAAAAAGTTAAAGATATTACTAATTTTATTGGAGGAAAAGGAGGGGAGAAGAATGTGGGGGAGCCGGTAAATGTGGCTCATAATCCACATGAATGGCAACGCTCACATTGTCACTCTACTGCGTGTGGAGATAATTATTTTTCTAGGTTGGATAACCAAAGTCGATGTTCATCAATGAATTGAGAATATAAGCAATATTCTAAAAAAACTACCTATCAAAAAGTTTTTTTCGGCGTGGTGGTACAGTCAGCAAACAACGACTGCGCAGGTTGCTGTGAGCCTCAGCTCAAAAATAATAATTTACGTTACAAGTCCGGAAAATAGTGTTTTTTTTGGACGAGTCGACAAAATTCTAGGACGAGCCGTAGGCGAGTCCTGGAAGTCTGCGAGTCCAAAAAAACTGTTTTCGGACGTGTTGCGTACACTATTTTTTCGGCAACCGTGTAGAGTGTAGAATAACAAATCAATGAGACACATTTCTTTATTATATTTCTTTGTAGAACAAAATTTCGAACATTTTAATTCTTATTTGTATTAAATATTGAAATTCGAACAGAAGATAGGTACTAACAGAAAAATTCTAATTTTTATTTATATTAATATTTTTATTAAAATTCGAGCAATTGCTAATATTGATGCGTGAAGTACGTACTTCCCGGACTAGGCCCGACAAACGCTACTTTCTCAAAGGAAAAGCGTCCGGGAAGTGGGTACTTCCCGAACGGTTGCCGAAAAGTATATTTTTTCGTACAAGTAGGATGGTGTTTTATGCGTTACAATCTTGAAGCTAAAAAGTGACATATGCAATCTATACCTAACATGTTAAGCCAGTTAGATGCAAGAAACGGTGTTATATAATTTCTTTTTCTTATTGTTTGCGGCAAAATACTCTTCGAGAAGTAATTACCTACGTAACAATTTAACATGAATCTGGCTAATGCGATGCTACCCCCCGCCCCTAGCTACGCCGGTGGTAGCTACACTTGAATACACTAACTAATTCAGAACAAAGACAACACCGCTGCTAGACTAATATTTACCCTCAGTCACTGAAACAGCGCTAAACCTACTTTCGTATCGATTCGCTAGTTTTCGGACCGAACTTTAATAAATAACCGGGTGCATGTAACCTATTTTTAGACCGAACCTCCGGTCGTGAATTATGGATAGCGTTTATCCATAGTCTTACGTGTTGATAATTATGTTTTTATTGCCCGGTCATTTAGTTTATTTATGTTTATGGTTATGTTTATTTATTTTTTTCGGTCCACGAATAAAATATAATACCCTATGACTTTTTTTGTATCCTAGAAAAATTTAGAATAATTATCGATATAATTTCTAGGCTCAACGCCTAAAGGGTAGGCTGCTTAATTTTTTATTGATACAAACAGATTTTTGTTTAAATGTATTTTTGAATACCAACCCAATGGATTTTATGATTGTGAAAGGGTATTCAGCATCTCGTTTCGAATTTTTTAAGAGTACCGGAAATTTTAATATCGTATTTGCTAAAGTAGCCGTCAAAATAGCAAATAATTTTTGGAAAAAAGGAATTAATAACAGCATGAAATATGGTTAAAAGAAAAGGAAATGTAGCGCAACCAACGGAGAAAATAAATTAAAGTCGATCCGCGTTTCGAGGGTGAAATGGGGTGAACTTTTATGGGTGCAAAATAGTTTTTCACGATTTTCAGCGAAACTAGACTAATTTTTATGATTTTTTGCATTTTTAAAAGATATCTGCACTGTTTTATACTGATTCTACCCTTTTACAACTTTCAAATTACAAATTTTTGTTTGCCTCAGAACTATGGGACGTAAATTAAATTTTCCCGGGGAAGCAATTACAATAATTGTTATGGTGCCTTGAAATGCACTGGTACAGACTCACAGACTGAAATATAAATTAAAAGCAATTTCGCTAGATGGCAATATTATTCTCCAGTGTCACCAGTAAAGTCCGCATCATATGAGATTTTTTTTTAATAATAGCTTTATTCAAAATTTGACTTTGGCATCAAGTTCTGCTTCGATCGAGATGAAAATTAAGGAAAAGTCACATGATTCGCATTATCTGTCAAATTTTAATTTTTTCCAAAAAAGAATTCAAAAGTGGGGTTATTTCTGAAAATATCGAAAAAATTTATAAGAAAAAGTTTTTTTTAATGCAGTTTCTAGCCCACATACAAAATTTCAGCTGCATAAGATAATTTTGATTTTTCACCTATATTTTGTAAATTGCACCACTTTTTCAAAATAAAACTCAACGCAACCTACATAAAACTTCTTAGTTTTGACAATGCTTTATTTCAAGTAGCGCCATGTTAAATGTGAGTTTTCCACAAAATCAAAATTGGGCTATTAAAATTTGGTCGCATGTGATGCAAAGTTTATTTGTTTTGTACCCTGTATAAGGTAACTTCATAAAATAAGTATTTTTGAAAACGTAGTTTGTGTATGAATACATCTTAATATTAAAACAAAAAAGAACACAGTGTCATTAGTAAAGTGTTCATCAAGTGGAAAATAAATTTTAGTTTAACTTAACGTAAAGTTTATCTATTTTCAACGATTTAATTTAAAACCCCTTTACTTTGATTTTTATTTTTTTACTTTCAGACACACCCTACGTTTTCAAAAATACTTCTTTTATGAAGTTACCTTATACAGGGTCAAAAACAAATAAACTCTGCATCACATGCGAGTCATGCGACCAAATTTTGATAGCCCAATTTTGATTTTGTAGAAAAACACACATTTAATATGGCGCTACTTTAAAGAAAATGTATCTGAAATAAAGCATTGTCAAAACTAAGAAGTTTTATGTAGGTTGCGTTGAGTCTTATTTTGAAAAAGTGGTGCAATTTACAAAATATAGGTGAAAAATCAAAATTATCTTATGCAGATGAAATTTTGCATGTGGGCTAGAAACTGCATTTAAAAAAACTTTTTCTAATAACTTTTTTCGATATTTTCAGAAATAACCCCACCATTTTTTTTGGAAAAAATTAAAATTTGACAGATAATGCGAATCATGTGACTACTATTTTTTTGCTTAATTTTCATCTCGATCAAAGCGTCAAGCCAAAAAGTCCAGTCCTGAACTTCAGAATTTCTATTATTCCCAATAGACGATTGAATGAGTTGGAAATAACATTTCCTCTTTTGATTCTGTATTTATTTCGTATAAAGAAAGAGAAGGAATTTTCTATTTTAATGCCTATCAAAAAAAAATATTGCGTTTTGATTTTTTCATGTCCAATTTTCTGTAAAAAAATTGAATATTACGAATTAATGAAAAAAAAAAATATAGTGGTAAACCTGAAAAGTGTTATACCTATAACTGTATCATGATTTTGATTTTTTTGCTTAATTTTTATTTCGATCGAAGCAGACCTTGATGCCAAAGTCAAATTTTGAATAAAGCTATTAATAAAAAAAACCAATATGATGCGGACTTTACTGGTGACACTGTATACCTTAGTAAGGAGAAAACAAGGATCTTCGATAATTTACTTAAACACAAAAATTCAGCTCATATACCTAATACCATTTTTTTCTGTACCAGATCTAACAGCAATGATAAAATCCCTGCAAAAACGCTGCAGCATACGGTCGAAAAGCGATTAAAAGTTTGCGACACAGCCGTAATCGCTTTCAAAAGTATAAAACCACCCCTATCCGGGGGCAGACTTTCTGACGACGGCACAAAGCCGCTATCAGATCGGATGTCTCCATTCTTTAATAGAGAGCTCTCGGGGACGTTTTTACTCTAGGTACTGTAACGTACAAAAAGAAACAAAAAAAATGAACTAAATTGTCGTGGATAAGCAAAGAGAAGAACGTTAGTATTCGGAATATTTATTGTCACAAAACAAGTTAATTTCTCTACTTAGCATTGATGAAGACATAACAAGACTATAATCAGATTGGAAGTATTTATTCTTTATTAGAACCTCTGTTCGAAAGTCTTATCTACTCTACTCAATAACTTAAAAAAAAACCTTGGTGCTCCGCGTTTCTAGTCTACATAATTAATTAAAATTAATCATATTTACTACTTCTCAATCTTGTTTTTTAATTGTCTATTTTCTATTTTCTTTTATATAGTCCTTAATATTACACATCAGCCCCTTGGTATTTTCATTAAGTATTCTTTGTGATATTCTTATTATATTCCTGTCTGCTTCTATAAATTGGTGAGTCCTGTCCCTTTTTAGTTCTAGCGTATGTGGTTCTTAATTCATGGTTTGTTCTTGTGTTGTATGTGTTGAATTATTGTCTGTTGCTCTGCAGTTTTATACCTACTAGTTTTAAGTTAATTGTTTTGGACAACATGTATGTCCAATACTTTTAATTCATTTATTTTCAAGTATGGCACTCTTTTATATATTTCCTCAGTGGGCATGTAGTAATTCATCCCAAATATCACTTTAATCGCTTTGTTTTGAAGTCTTTGGAGCTGATCCAGTTGTCTAGCACTTGTATTTCCCCAGTAGGGCATCAGGTATCGTAAGTGTGGTTGTACAAAACTACTGTAGAGAAGCTGTCCAGATTTTTTATTGAGTGGGCGGGCACATCGTCTAATAGAACCCAGCATGGGAACTATTTTGTTTTTCTCACCCCTTATATGGTTATTCCAGGAGAGATAATCTGTGATGATGATTCCCAGGTATTCAGTTACCTTTTTGAGCTTTGTTTCATTAATTTTAATTTGGGATTGCATGGTGCAACACTCTTTTCTGGACTTTTAGAGATAATTTAATGTAGCACAGCCAATTAAAATACTTTACTAAATCACTATTGACTGTTTCTTCCAGTCACTTTTCACTTTACCCAGAGTATACTAGCACTGTGTCATCTGCAAACTTGAAATCTTTTGCGATTAAGTTGGTGTATTTCAGATAACAAATACAGTAGTGGTCCGAGAACAGAGCACTGTGCTACATCTGTATTTAAATTTAGTTTTTCACTATTTTCACCATTTATTACTGTGTAGTGTTTTATACCTCTTGAGTAGGTATGTTTTCAGTAGGTTATAGCATGGACCACGAAAGCCCATTTTGTATAGTTTGTTCATCAAGAGTTCAATATTCACTGTGTCGAAAGCTTTTTGTAGGTCAACAAATACTGCCAGAACATATTTGTTTTTGTCCAGTTCACTCATTATATGTTTTAATCTAATAGGTCCACTGTTGCCCCTTGAGTACTACTTTTTTTTTGAAATCCATATTGTTGATAACCAAACTGGAATGTTGCTTTTATGAATGTTACTAGTCTTTCTTTGATAGTTTTTTTCAATAACTTTTGAAAATGTGCTTATTAGTGAAATAGGCCTGTAATTGTTCATGTCGTCGTGTGCTCCTTTTTTGAAGATTGGTATGATTTTAGCTACTTTTAGTTCTTCGAGATAGTTTCCAGTTCGCAATATGTTATTTGTCAGCTTGACAAATCTAATGTCATTGATATCAATGTTGTCGGCCAGTCTGCCTAGTTAATTAATAATAAAATTTTGATTCAGGTGACAAATTAATACTGTGTGAATATCTACAGCGACGCTTTACCAACATAAATAGCATGAATAAGAAATAAGTAATGTATGTATACCTGACTATGTAACAACCCCTACGGCGAATCTGTATTAGCTCTCTAACTTCGATATGACACAGGAGTTAATGTGCCTGGTAATTCCCAATTTACGCTGCGACGTTACAGGTAAAATGGGAATATTAGGGAACCCTAATAGGTTTCTGTGTAGTAATGATAAAAGATGACAAGGAGGTGTATTACGAAGGACCTATTTTGCATTCGGTAATAAAATAAGCCGGTTAACGTCATAACAAAGAGTGGAAGGCTAGGAAGACTTTCAAGTTCATGTACAGATTAATGTAGAGCTATATAACTAAAATCCGTATTAAGGCAAAAACCGTAAGGGATTTATCTGAAGAGGGAGGACTAGTTTCAATTTAAAAGATGGCCAGTTTGTTAATTGAAGTTAAATGTAACGTTCTAGCATTGCATCAAGCTGAAAGGTTGACACTGAACGTTGTGGCTTAATATTTTTCTTCTAATTGTTTTCTGATTCAATATTCTTAAATAATTCTTTACAGAGAGAAACATTTTTTTGAATATTATGGTTATTATATTAGATATAGCTGTAGTCTTTACGATCTGTGACCTGTATTGTTTAGAAAAGTTTATCACATCAAGTTTTTATCCATATTCCATAGCATAATCTTAAAAACCTAGCAAGCACAGGAACAAAAGGGAGGATGTCCATAATTTGTAATTAAAAGGATTGTTAATAAATTAAAGGGCAAGCTGTTAAAAAATATAACAGCTATTGATACTGGTACGGTTGTACTCATAAAAAGCGTACACGAATGCGCAAAACCGGCTTATCGCATGTTAAAGGTTATTAAAAATGCAAAACATTGGCGTTGGGCGTTAGTTCAATAGAATAAAAAAAAATATTTTATAATATATCTTAACAGTTTTATAAAAATTACAATAGAAACAAAAAACGTTTAACAAGAATAAATAAAATCTAATATTTGGTCATGTATCCCTGTTTTTCTATTACTTGAGGCAGTCTATTCGGAATTGACTGAATTAGATTTGATACAATATTTGGATCAAGCTCTTCCCAGCACGCATGTATTATTTCCCATAAATCTTCTGAATTGTGTTGCCTAAAATTTCGATTATATTTTTTTTACGATTATACCCCAAATATTTTCAATTGGATTGATATCGGGACTATAAGCGACCCAAGGCAGCACTTCCACATTATGGGTTTCAAAGCAGTGGGTTACAGCATTGGCATTGTGGACTGGACAATTATCTTGTTGAAATATAAAAGTATTATTGGGATATATTTGCTCAGCAGATGGTAACAATATGTTTTCTAAAATGTTAATGTAATTTCCGGCATTAAATCTTCCCTCTATTCGCCAGCAAACACCAGGTCCATGAACACTTATCCAGCCCCATACATTTACAGAGAAAAACCCATGTCTAGAAGTGTGGGGGTTAGTATATCGCTCTTCAACCCTGGTATTGTTTGGACGGTACACACGAATTTGTCCGTTATAAGTCGACTGGAACGTATTTTTAATAGGAAAAATGACCCTGTTCCAAAATTGAGGATTGCGGTATATATAATTTACAGCAAAGATAATCCTTAATTGTCGCTGTTCTTCGGTAAGAAACATTTTTTCGCAGCTGGGCGACATTTTAGTTCAGATTCCTTGACTCTCCTGCTGGCGGTAGGTTGGGAGGCAGGAAATGCTGTATCAATAACAGCATCCCTTGCAGTTGCAAATGGATTATTTCTTAAATATCCCAAAAAAGCAGCATCCTGTTCAGGGTTGGAACGCTTGGGACGACCTGAACCAATTTTCCTCTTTAGGGATTCTTCTTGTTCCCAGCGTTGCTTAATTTTCAATATAGTTTTTTTTTTATTTCTATTATACAACTGCGTTACAGCACGGATTGACCATCCTTCTTCGATTCTTGATACAATTTGAGCCTGGACAACTGACGAGGCATTTTTATGTTCTTCTGTCAAAGTTTATCAAACGTTATCACCATAGACAAGCGAGTTGCGCGCTCTCAAGGATAGATAGGCAACTTAACATACTAAATTGGTTCCCTGATAGCGCCACATGCGACCGGTGGAAAAACTAAATATAGTCGTGGTGGGGGTAGGCGCCAAGCATAAAAAATTAAATTTTATTATTACTTTGAATTCAAATTTTCGCGCTTCCAACTTAACGGAAAAGTTTGAAGCGCGAAACATCTGATTCAAGTTAAAATAATTTGGGAGAACGAAAGGAAATTATAACAACGTTTCTTTGATATGGCGACAAGATTTATTAATATTAGATATTTACATAATTATGGTTTACATAAAAAAAACAGCTTACATTATTATATTATTATTTTCTGTAGATTTTTCTAACAATTCCGTGTTATTTTCAAAGTTTTTATTTAATAAACTAGGTATTGTACCTTGTAGTTCATTAAGTTGTGAAGTAAAGTTTCTTTCTATATCTTTAATAGCTTTCGCTGTACTTTCCAATCGTTGGGCGACATTAATGAAGTCTTCAGGAGGTTCCACGCTTTTGTTAATTGCCTTGGTTTTTCTTCCCGATTTCTTTGGTCGCGACATATTAAATATATACCTATTTACGATTCTCAAACTACCGACTGCGCCATGTTAAGTTTATAAATTATATATGAATAATTATTTAATAATAACTTTATTTTTTATATATTTGACAAATCAATCATAAAATGACAATGACTCAATGACAATCTTTCACCAGTCCAGAAGACTTCAGGATCTGTCACAACAAGCCATATCTTTATCTTTCGCGCACATATTATGCAGGTACAGAGAGAGAGAGAGAGAGAGGTACAGAATGTTGGCCATGCTCATTCTAAATGAATATTCTGTTCCTACCAACGTTAGGAGATGAACAACCTTATAAAACAAAATTCCTACAATAGTGCCACTAGCGACCGGGGGGCTAAATTAAACGAACAGGGGACGACCTTCACCATTTAAGTTATCCTAGCCTGGTTATCACCATGCAGTTTCAAAATTAATTACACCGACGCCGATGCTTTGCATTTTTGATATCATATGACGTGTGATAACCTCCAATAAACAATTATTTAGACAAGCCGGTTTTACGCAAATATGACAAAACTTACCTCTCATTCTAATTCTTGTACGCTTTTCTTATGAATACAACTGTACACTTGATGTAATATTGAAAAACATCCAACTACGAAAATATCATCTTCACAATCGCCATTCTCCATCTCAATTGAGTCCATTAAAGATTCGCATTCCCTCTTTTTTCCTATATGGTAATGACAAAATTCGCATCGTTGCCCGCAAATTATGCAATGATGTAACCGTAGGTACATCGATTAAATCGTCAAACACGATCTGGATGGCGTAACAAATGTTACAGCTTGTCAAGTGGCTGATAATATTTCCACGTGAGAAAGCTGCCATGAAATAAAGCCACTCACTGAAACCGAGCGCGCTTATCGTGAAAAAGCGGCCACGGGATAGCTGAGTGACGCATGTAAATTTGTATACGAGGTGCGATACAAACATTCTCTAAGTATTTAACCAAGGACTTTTTTTGATAGTTTTATTTTTCAACATTTTTCAAGAACTTAGCTTACGCATCGGTGCTATCAGGAAAGAGAATTTCTGTTGACTTCGAAATAGTAATTTACGTTACAAGACCGGAAAGTACTGTTTTTCAGGTCGAGACAAGCATTTCCAGTGGAAGCTTGGAGAGACCTGAAAAACACTAATTTTCGGTTGCGTGACGTACTATATTTTTTTTAAGACCGACACTTCGATATACTTACATTAAATTATTTTATATTATTTTTAAATGCGTCGTATGACTTCTCGTAACGGGCTTTTGATTTTACTGGCAATATATCGTAAGTCGCTTTCCTTGCTGCTTTCAAAATTTCTTCTGAAATCTCATTTTCCGTGTCGGATAATTCAAAATCTGAATTCATATTGTTAAATTTGCGAACTCGCGAAACAAGCAGTGGCGGATTTACAAATTTGCCGCTAGAAGGCTATTCAATTCAATTTTTGCCGCCCCTACTAGTGACCAGGGCCGGATTAAGCTTTCACGGGGCCCGGGACTAATTGAAATTATGGGCCCCCTACAGTGGCGGCTCGTGACTTGTTAACTTGGGGGTGTACTAAAAGCCCGCTGCAGGCGAAAATTTTTTAAGACCACGCCCAAATTTGGTCAATAATTTTTAGTAAATATTTTTAAAATATATGATTACCTACTTATTTTATTGAAAATGAAGTAGGTACCTAACTTAAAAAAAGGCCAATTTATTTTTCATTAGCGGGTACACTGTTTTTAAAAGTACCTAATGTCTATTATTCTGTTTTTATTTGCAGCAAACTTATCAATAACGGCTTCATTAAAGTTTGGAATAAAATGTATTGTATTATTTCTCAAATATTCTACATTCATTGTCGTTTTGGCATTAAAACTCTTAATTTTTATTAAAATAAGTCCTTACACCCCAAAATAATAAGAAAAATATAAAGGAAACAGCCAAGGAATCATTTTTGATATTTGAACATGTGCCTAGCACGCTAAGTGGATGTAAGAATATTTGTTGTATCTAAAAGGGGCCCCTAGGTGCCGGGGCCCGGGGCTACAGCCCCCAAAGCCTCCCCCTTAATCCAGGGCTGCTAGTGACGGCTCGTGCGTTGTGCAGGTGAAGTGTTCGGGAAAGAAAAAGCCCGCTGCAGGCGAAATGCGCCGCAGCCGAAATTCTTTTAGGACCACGGCCAAATTTGGTCAATAATTTTTAGTAAATATTTTAAAAATTTATGATTACCTACTTATTTTATTAAAAATGAAATTTCTTTCTGCAAAGCCAGTAAAGTTCCAACTACCTTTTTTTATCCCCATTAACAGACACGGCCAACAATAAAATTTAGAGCTTAATACCCGTTGGGTGTCAGTAACTACCTGAATTAACAATCAATCAGTTATTCCGTCATCTTTGACAGTCGTTACAAGTAATTTGATTCATCGCTAATTTTTCCAATTTCTTGAACAATTTACACAATGGGCCTTACGGAACTGCACAAAACTTTCATGGTTGAAGCGTATTTTCGAAACGGGCTTAGCGTAAATGGTGAGTGGCAATACAATCCGGGTTTGTGCATGGATGATTTTCACGAACATTTTCCTAACGTTGCCTTTATTGCTGGAAATTTGTATCCTTGCCTGAAAAGAACCGTGGCTGTGTTTAGGGAAACAGGTTCTATACAACACAAAAAGGAGCAGGAAGACCATCTGTAAGAACAGAAGAACTTGTTGCAAACGTTCTTATGGAACATGCAGGACTATTCTTAAGAATCAGCTAAATTTATCTTAACATAGTATAAAACAAAGTCGCTATCCTGTCTTATGTGCTTAAATCTTTAAAACTACGCAACGGATTTTGAAGCGTTTTTTTTTAATAGATAGAGTGATTCAAGAGGAAGGTTTTTATGTATAATTAGCGACCCGCCTCGGCTTCGCACGGGTGGAATTTCAGAAAGTGGCATGCTGGGTACTAATATATCGGGTTTGTTCGGGTTTGTATTTATACCAGCAGGTTGCAACGCATGCCAGGTACACGCTAGTTTTCTTATAAAGTGCAAGTATTCCAATAACTACAAGCCGAAGATTTTGAAAGACGCAGGAATTACTCTCAATGGTTTACCCAAAATATAGTGGAAAGAAATGATTTATTAGACCTGACATTTTTTCGAATGAAGCCTGATTCCACCTCTCCGGTTATGTGAATTCTCAGAATTTATGTAATTATTTTTCTTTTTCTTTCTGTATATTCTTACTTTGTTAATTTTGTAAACAACAAAAATACATTTGTATTTGTCTACTTATTTTATTACTTATTTAGTTCGGCATATCATGTCATAATATGAATTTAACAAAATTTTAACCTAGATTTGGTTAGATATATCCAGTGGCGTATTTAGAATATTGCCACGGGGGGGTCTATACCTTTCGTTTTATTTTTCTTTCTTTCTTTTTTTCTTTCTTTAAAGAAGCGCCGCAGGCGAAAAAATTTTCGGTGCCACGCCCTATTTTGAACTATCAAAATTTATAATTTCTATGTTTTGATAGCTGAACCCAAAAAAGGAAGAAATTAAGAAATTTTTAAATATAAACGCAATAATGGGAATATATATTTTTTTAAATATTTATGTTTAAAAATATATATTTCTACATAATATGACCGATTCCGAAAATGATTGGTTTTCAAGTTATTTTTGCCATTTTTTTTGCCAAGTTTGGCCATGTTGTTTTGTTATCTGTGTGTGACACAGTTACTTAATTATTTGTAAAAACAAAGTATTGCTAATAGTTCTAGTTTGCAAAAAAATTACAAAACTAAGTGAACATCATTTCAATTTTTTAAAATTAAATAAATTAGACACGCAGGTAAAAAACAAGAAAAAAATTGAAATAACTAGAAAACCAAGCATTTTCGGAATATGTCATATTTAAGAAAAAATCACAAATTACCTCCTGCGAGGAATTAATCGAATTATCAATCACCATGTATATATTATTTTACTCACTTAAATTAGAAATTAATGCAACAAGGCATCTGATCTGTTCTGAGTTTTTTTTAATGTTGAGTCCACGGGGGGGGGGGTCCAGACCCCTCGGACCCCCCCCCCTAAATACGCCACTGGATATATCGTCCCCATATCATTGTGATCTAAACCAAGCCCTACGTTTTTTAATCCAAGCCCTCTTTGATGCAAATAATTTTTGCTCGCACGGTAATTAAAAAAATGTTTTACATTATTTTTTCACACTAAACTTTTAAACCTCATTTTCCGACCTCAAATTAATGAAATATTATAGAAATTACCGGGTAGTATCAAAATAAAAAATAAAGATGTTTTAATTCGTAATCACACATCTGTAACAATGGAGTTCTCCGTAAGCATGTGCAAATAGCTAACGTTTCAACACAAAACCCAACAAATATCCTTTCTCGATAACCATTGATTTTGTACAAATGTCACGTTTGTCTAGAGGCGTATATAGAGTCGCGACCCCATTACCTCTATAATGTCGGTTATTTCTCTTCGTAGTCGATAATGTCACAGTTTGGTTACAGTCCAAATAAGAGAAATTCAATATTTATGTTAGAGCCGAATGAGTCGTCCATGTGTCCAATGTTTCAATACGATCGGTAAAACGTTTTACAATATTTACAAAGGAATGATGATGCCAGTAAGGTGTCGAATATAATATGAGTGATGTCGGTAAAGTCAAATTAATGTAAACTTGCCGCCTAACCTGTCATTAATGGCACCCTGTTAAAGTCTGGTATATTTTACTTTAAGCGGTTGGCTACAGAAACAGAACCGGACTAAGTTCTTTTACCTTCGCCATCTGTTAAATTTTGTAAGGGAGTCTTAATATTTAGTAAAAATATAGCGTACATACTAATTTAATTAAAATAAAATATTGACAGACCCGTACCTAGCAAAATAAGTATTGGAAAACATTATAAAACTAAAGGAAAAGAAGAAAACAACATTTATTTCTTCTAGTATTTATTTATAAAAAGCAAAAATAGTTATTTATGTATTGATTATACAAGGAAAAAAGTCATAAATTTTTTGCGAGGTGTCAGAACATCTAATTAAAACACCATATTGGGAACATGGGAACCCTTTTGGTATTGTTACTTTTGTGGGAATTTTATATATGGATTTATATACAGTAAGGACCTAAAGTCCGTCCCCCCCCCTCTAACTTCTAAACCGTTCGGTATATTTTAATGAAATTTTGAACGATAATATTTGAGCAAGTCTTGCACTTTTTGACATACCAATGACAGCTTTAAATGTCAAGATGACAGCTGGGTCCGCTTTTGGAATATTTTTTTAAATGGAACACCCTGTATATTTTTACATTTTTAAATTCCACATAAGATTATAATTATTTTTTATTAAATGCATTATTAGTCTATACTTCATAGTTTCCGAGATATTAACTCTTGAAAAGTGACATTTTTGAACTTTGACAGCTTCTAACTTTCTAACAGTACGTCTTAGAGCAAAACGGCTTACATGTCCCTATCTTCAACTTTGATTATCTTCCCAAAAAAATCAACTTCCAGTTAAACCGAAACAACTATATTTCCTGCTTTCGAGTTACATCCGGTTTAACCGGAGGTTGATATTTTTTGGAAGATAATAATAATTGAAGATAGGGACATGTAAGCCGTTTTGCTCTAAGACGTACTGTTAGAAGGTTATACGCTGTCAAATTCAAAAATGTCACTTTTCGAGAGTCAATATCTCGGAAACTATGAAGTATAGACTAATAATGCATTTAATAAAAAATAATTATAATTTTATGTGGAATTTAAAAATGTAAAAATATACAGGGTGTTCCATTTAAAAAAATATTCCAAAAGCAGACCCAGCTGTCATCTTGACATTTAAAGCTGTCATTGGTATGTCAAAAAGTGCAAGACTTGCTCAAATATTATCGTTTAAAATTTCATTAAAATATACCGAACGGTTAAGAAGTTAGAGGGGGGGGGGGACGGACTTTAGGTCCTCACTGTATATATATAGGGTGTCTTGTAACTAAGGGACTATACAGCAATAGGAGATAGTGGACTTTTTTATCTCTCACATTTCTAAGCAACCTCAAATTACGAGAGAGAAATCTTTTATACGGAAAAAAGTTATACTTAATTAATCTCGATATTTCAATTAGTTTTTAAGATAATTGCGTTTAAATGCTAAACAACAAGAAACATTTAAATAAACACCTCTTAGCGAAACATATTTATTAAAAATTACCGTGCGTTCTTAAGCATAAATGACATATTTTCAGGTCTACTATTTCCTGTTGCTGTTTTGCCCCTTAGTTATGAGACATCCTGTATATAACGATAAGTAAATGGTTTAACTGGACACTTTATTGATTTGATAATAGATGAGTTAACCAAAATGGTGTTTGTACTCACTATTAAACATAAATAATAAATACCAAGAAAATCTGTTTATGAAATACAGGGTGTATTCGGAAGCTCTTACCAAATGGGAAACTTTTTTATTATTAGTTTTACGAAAAAAAAATATTCTTTATAAAAAGCTCTGCATGGTCTAAAACCTAAAATGCAACCATCAAATATCGAAATTTTCCAGTCATATACGAGGTTTGTCAAAAAATGTGAATTTTTCCCAAGAGTAAAGTACCTTTATTTTTGACATTATCAAAAATTGTTATTAAAAAAAGTTGATCAGAACTAAAAACCACGTTTAAATATGCAATAACACGCATTAAATTAATTAAATAATTAAACAATTAAATAATTAATAATAAATCAATAAAATAATTTTTCAACATAAGTGCGTATAATTGCACATTTAGCCGTAGTTTTTAGTTCTAATCAACTTTTTTTAATAACAATTTTTGATAATGTCAAAAATAAAGGTACTTTACTCTTGGGAAAAATTCACATTCTTGGGAAAAATTCACATTTTTTGACAAACCTCGTATATGACTGGAAAATTTCGATATTTGATGGTTGAATTTTAGATTTTAGACCATGCAGATAAAGAATATTTTTTTTTCGTAAAATTAATAATAAAAAAGTTTCCCATTTGGTAAGAACTTCCGAAGACACGCGTATATAAAATCCAAAAGTAAAATATTTAAAAAACACACTACACAAAAAACAGCCACAGAAACATTTAAAAAACACCAAAATCGGAAGAAAATAATCTGACTCAAGCTAACGTGCGAGCTTGCTACGGCCCACTGCTGATCTGGGGACTTTAACGACGAAACCAGATCAGCTGTTAATGTCAAATGTCGTTGTCTTTTGTCGAAACGTTTTGTTTAAAGAAAAAGTTAACTTTATTAACTTTTATTTAGTAAAAATGGACTGTTTTAATTGCAAAAAAAGTGGCGATGTCCTAGGAAGGGGGGGGGGGGGGGGGAATTTTTCCATATTATGACAGACAAACGATTGAGGAGAAACAATATGAATACTGAATCCTAAAAATCAAATTATAGTCATAGAAAAATTTTACTTTCTTGAACTTCATTTTATTTTCACGTCTATAAATACATTCTGTACGATTATTCCCGCCTTTTAAATTATCAACTAATTAAATTTGCTATTTTCTATTGTATTTTTAATTTTTTTTTTCAATCCCTATAGCTCCTTCCCTTGCAATATAAAATAGAAAAGATACGAATAAAATACAAAAGTACCATGTATAAAAAGGAATATAAGAAAACGCGATTTTCTCAGTAACTTACTTACTGCTCCGCAAGCTGATCTACTTTAAGTGTAGAGATAGGTTCTCCTAAAAAAAGTTTTTTCCTTAGAAAGGTTAAATTGTGAAAAGGATCATGATTTCATCCATTTCTAGACGATTCGTAAAAATAAAATGAAGTTAAACAAAGTCAAATTTTTTTATGACTAATAATTGATTTTTAGTATTCAGTATTCATATTGTTTCTCCTCGATCGTTTGTCTGTCATAATATGGAAAAATTCTCCCCCTTCCTAGGACATCACCACTTTTACTAAATAAAAAGTTAATAAATAAAAACATAAAAAAAAATTGAAAATGCTAAACGTTTTTTTAAAGCAGCACCAATATACAGGGTGTTAATTAATGCCATGCAGATATTTCAGGGGGTAATAGTACTTGTCAAAATAAGAAAAAAATAAAAATATATGCATGGTCTAAAACGCGTTATTTTCTTTATACAGGGTGGCAAAGTTTCAATTTTTTTTCTCGTATTTTGCGTTTTCTCTCTTATATTCTGCGATAATTGTTTCAAATTTGAAACATCAACCATTTTTTTAAATCTCTACAATAAAGTATCAAAATTGTCGGTCGCAGTATACGGGGTGTTACATTTTCTTGAGTCGGCTACAATTTTATCTTTCAGAACTTTTTTTTTGGCTCCCTGTATGAATTCCGGTATGAAATGTAAACTCTCTGTTCCTTTGTTTAGCGTTCTGGTCTCTTGCACTATTCTCGTATCTGTGACCGTTTTCGATTTATTTGCAAAAATAGCCATCAATGGAAATTAAGTGTCGGCGAAATAACGCAGAGTAAAAAGCTGTGTATCAAAACAATTTATTAGTTAATCGAATAAAAATAAAACAAAATTATAAAAACTGTTAAAAATGTCCGCCTCTTGCTAAAATGCACGAATCAAGTCTTCGCCTCATGGACTGACAGACACATTTTTTTTTTCTCATATTTATTATTGCGTTATTTCGCCTACACTTAATTTCCATCGATGGACATTTTTACCAATAAATTGAAAACGGTCACAGATACGAGAATAGTGCAAAAGATCAGAACACTAAACAAAGAAACAGAGAGTTCAAATTTCATATCGGAATTCATACAGGGAGCCAAAAAAAAAAGTTCTGAAAGATAAAATTGTAGTCGATTCAAGAAAATGTACACCCTGTATACTGCGACCGGCAATTTTGATACTTTATTGTAGAGATTTTAAAAAAGGGGTAATGTTCGAAATTTGAAACAATTATCGCAGAATATAAGAGAGAAAACGCAAAATACGAGAAAATAAATTTAAACTTTGCCACCCTGTATAACGAAAATAACGCGTTTTGGACCATGCATATATTTGCATTTTTTTCTTATTTTGACGAGTACTATCATCCCCTGAAATATCTGCATGACATTAATTAATACCCGTATATTTTGTGTTAAATTTAGTTACAATAGCTGCAGCTACGAACCAAAATCTCCGGGGCCAAAACTATTTTATTTTATTATTCCCGTCGCTCATAAAAAATAACTATTGGCGAATACAAACAACGATTTATTTCGCCAATTTTACAGTATTATAAATCTTCAAATCCCCTACGTAGAATACGTTACCATGTTTATTTTTCCATATATTCTCTTGAATATTTATTGATATACCCGAATAATGTTGCTCAAAAAGGGATTTAGTTTCCCCTATAGATATTCAAATTTTGTCGGATTCAGCCCCGTGTGGTAATTTTTTTGGATTTACAAATAAAAGTAAAAAAAACTGTTGGTATTTATAGAACCATAACGAAATAATGACATAATATGGAAATGTAATATTATGGATACAAATACAGCAAATTATAACATCTGTCAGACTAAATAGAGGCTGGCTTTTCTATGTAATATCTATATTAATAATTATAGAAGCAATGTACTAAATCTAACTAGGACTACCATTTCCAAGTATTTAAAATCCAGGAAAGCCATAAAGAAAAAAGCAGCTAAACTAGCCAAAGCTTTGGAAGTGCTCAAGATTGGGCTCCCAAGACAACAATAATACAGAACACTTGGTCAAACAAATGCAAAAGGATGCTGATGCGCAGGAAACTGGAATGTTTCCAAGCATGAGAATTGTTTTTGAAAGAGTGCAGGGTCTAGATGTGGAATATGAAAAAAATGTCCTGGATATTGTCTCAGAGAACTCAGGTATAAGTGCGAGACGGGTAGCAAATGAACTTCATATACCATCACATCTAGACGTATGGAAGTCACTTACAAAAAACGGTTTAAAACCTTTTCACGTTCAATCCGTTCAACATCTTCTAGATGGTGATCCTGCTTCAAGGGTACAATTTTGTAAATGGATCCATCAAAATCGAAGTCTGCACAAATTAAGATGGAATTAATAATTGCCACAATGAACATCGGTGGTCAGATGAAAACCTTCATGCTACATTTGAACGAAACTTTCAACATCGATTCAGTATTAATATCTGGTGTGGAATGCTCAACGATCAGTCGTTTGGTCCATTTAAAATGGATGGGGACTTACTGGAGAAGGATAGTTAAGGTTTTTGGAAGACCATTTGATACACATTTTGGATGATGTTACGTTAAATGTTCGACAACGAATGTACTTCCAACGTGATGGAGCCTCACCTCATTTTAGTATCCGTGCGTGCAAAATTTCTTGAATTATCGTTTTCCTAATCGCTGGATTGACAGAGGTGGTCCGCAAGTTTGGCCACCGAGGTCACCATACTTAAACCAGCTTGATTATTGCCTTTGGGGATGGATGAAATCGCTAGTATATGAAACACGAGTGGAAACGAGAGAAGCACTCCGCGATCGAAATGCTGCAGCTTTTATAAAAAACAATCCCCACTCAATCCAACGTGCTACCCGAGCGACTAACAAACGTGCCGAAAAATGTGTTCACCTTGGTGGAGGGGTTTTTGAAAATATTTTTTAAGTTAGGTTGTACTGCTGTACCTGCAATTATTCGCTTTTAAAATAAAAATTAACTTACAAAAACTTTAGCACCTATTTTTTCAGAAATGGTTGAGAATCGAAATAAAACATATTATTTATTTCTCTTATTTTCACCCTCTAAACACATTCCCAAAATATTGCCCTTTCCTCCCCAATCACCCTTTATAAGAAAGGTTTAATCCTCACAACAGGCGCAACTTTTAAAATTTGACATATTTCTCGATTGTAATTATTTAAAAAAAAATACTTTTCCTACAGACGTGTGGAAAAATCAATTTTCCGCACTGATATCCGTGCGGAAAATTGGTTTTTCCACACTAGTGCGGAAAATTTTTTCGGCACGATTATGTCAAAAATCCGTGCGGAAAATTGGTTTTTCCACACTAGTGCGGAAAATTTTTTCGGCACGATTATGTCAAAATCAAAAATATATCAATTATAACTTGTAGTTATTACTTTTTTCTCAGAATTAGTTACTGTTACATATTATGTATGTGATTTTTATAGTTAATTAAATATTATTAAATTTTTTTGAATTATGTGTTACTTATTTCCACACGTCTGTAGAAAAACTATTGTACCTGACACGTGCGGAAAATGTTTTCCCTGCACTTGGCTGCTTCACCGAACTCCGCTACGCGTCGTTCGATGAACGGCAGACTCGTGCGGAAAAATTAATTTTCCGCACTTGTTAGGTAAATAGCTATTCTGTATAAAATCAATCTTATGTTAAAATACCACATTTTTATGACCGTAGAGGAAGGGTCAAATATAAAATACATTTTTATCATAATTTAACAAAATATGATTGACCGTATCCCAATCTCCATGCATATTCATTTTTATCACACCGATAAAAATGTGATTTAAAAGGGGATCCACTTTACCCAATAAAAATCAAATTTTGTCAAGCTCGGTGCCATGTGGTAAATTTGCTTTTGATTATAATAAGAGGGATTTTATATTTCAAAAAAATACTTTCGGGTCACGTTTTTGTGATAAAATTGCCGCGGATTTTTAAAAAGCAAATTTAATGCATGCATATTGGTGTTAAGCGAAGAAGAAAGAGGCATTTTTTTTACAATAGATCGTTCTAATGGCATATTTATATCGTGAGAAACACTGAGAAAAAACCTTCTATTTCCTTATAAGAATTCACGAGGGGTAAACCGCAGTGGAATTTTGGTGTACAACCCTCTGAAATTAGTGGAATTAGTGGAATTACTAGGGAAATTAGTGGAATTAGTGGTATTACTGCTGGAATTAGTGGTATTACTGCTGGAATTAGTGATATTACTGATGGAATTAGTGGAATTAGTACTAAAATTAGTGGAATTAGTCGGGCAATTACTGATATCAAAAACGATTTTTTATGTAGTCTGGCATCCATATTTCTGGCAATATCACACAAAAACTTAAGTGGTGGCCAGCGCAACGCCGCCGTTTTCTCACATCCAATCATCGACGTTCTTAACAGGCATGGTCATCTTGCAGGGGTGCGGCGTTGCTACTTTACAAGCAGAAACTAGGGGTGACAAAACGTGTCGGCGCCATTGATGTTGCGTGGGTAATATTTATGACCTTGTGCTATAAATATTAGACACTTGGCCGGGATAATACACTGAGAAAATATGACAAAAGTGTAGTAAAATGTATACTACACAAAAGTCTAGTAAAATGTATACTACACTAAAATAAAAATATATAAGTTGCTACTTACGAATAAAGGTGAATTTTCATGCATCCGATATCCGTCGATACGTTGATATGAAAGTAATCCCATTGGCTGAATTTACGGCTTTTGATTGGTCAGAAAATTTATGGAATTTAAATTTTTTTACATTTTTATGCATCCATTATCCGATGATACGAATCGTTTGTGATTGGTCTTATCCCTGGTCACAAATGTTGGGAATGTGGCTTTTCCTACGAGGTATACATACTATTTTTCCGAAAATCGATCAGAAGTTATTACAATCAAATGTTATAATTTTAAAATAAGCATTAGTATAATCATTTTATCCTGAAATAAAGGAAATATTGGTTTTGTATGGAAATAAAGCAAAGTACAGAAATAACATTCCCGTACAGTACAAAAATGTTAATATTTCCGATCGATTTTCGAAAAAATTTATTTTAACTCTGTCCGATGACAGATGAAATGGTAAACTTTTCGGATAAAAATTGGCGCCAAAATATAATGACCAATCAGCGCCGACGGATCAACGTATCAGATGCATGAAAATTCACCTTAAAGCGAGCCTTAAAGCTTGCCGCTATAATAAAAAAAGTTTTCCTGAAACATAATAAAAGTCTAGTTACCTAAATTGACTTTACATGAAATTACCATAGCCAGTGAAAGAAGAATCCTCGGAGGTATCTAAAATATTGTATATGTCAGGTCAGATGTCCAGTAAAATTGTTACTATTATTTAAGCAGATTCTACACATTCAGCTGTCTACATATTAAGGTTGAATTCTCAACTTCATTCAATCTATTGCCAACCTGTAACCTATTTCGCGTTGATTTTTTGAGTTTATTATTTTAATAACTAACATTTGAAGAAAATCAATATCGTCGGTACATTATTTAGGTAGTATCTGATATATTACAAAAATATCACTTTATTTCATTGCTAATTTTGGGAGAATTGTATAGTGAAAGAACAATGAGTGACAATGACATAATAATGTTAAAAAAAATCTTACCCGATATTTTTCGCTATACAATTCTCCTAAAATAAGTTATGAAATTCCTTGATATTTATTAAATATGTCAATTATTACCTATAGAATATCAAGTCGATACTGATTTTCTTTAAATTTTGTATAAAAGCTGGAAAACATAAATAAATCTACGCGAAATAGGTTATAGGTTGGCAAGCATGTTGATACTCCCACCTTAAAGCTTTGAGATTTAGTAAGTTTCAATATTTAGGTAAATTTAAAATTTATCGTTTTTATTTGGTTAGTTTTAAAGTTTTAAAAAATATTACCATAAAACATATCGAAACTACTAACGGCTAATGTTTCGATTTTCAATGTATCGATAGAGACATATCATGGTTTTTAAAATAATTAGTAGGCGCAACCAGTTTTTATTTCCTATAAATAAGGTGTTTTTATGTCTGTATCTAAACCAAGGCTTGACTATTACATATTTCTTTTATAATGTCTAATTTTACCAGTGGAAATAGTGGAATTATTAGAGAAATTGGTGAAATTAGTGATATTAGTATTGGAATTAGTGGTATTAGTATTGGAATTAGTGGTATTACTAGTGGAATTAGAGGAATTAGTCATGGAACTAGGGAATTAGTCCTGGAATTAGTGGTATTACTTGGAATTAGTGTACAAGATTTGGGACTGCGGTTTACCCCTCGAGAATTCACATACTCTTTATACCACTGTTTAATGCTATATGTGACAGCAACGCGCTTTCCTACTGTAAGACAACGAAAATTGCTAGACCGTTGTGTAGTGATAATATCACGGTAATTTAGCCAATAGGAAATAGGAGTTAATGCTAAATGCTACCATACAACGGTTTATAGCCAGTGGCGGCTCGTGACTAGTGAGTCAGGGGGGCGCCAGCTTTAAATAAAAAAAAAAATTAAAATGTCTATTATTTTCGAAAGTACGTGTCTGTTTTTTCTAACATTCTCGTTGTGAATTTTAATTTCATCAGCATAAGCACTACTTAAACAAGTTAAAATATTAGTTTGTCCTAACATCTCAAAACTTACCACATTATAACGATGCTTTGCACTATTTTCATGTTTTTTATTTTCTCTGAAAGATGTTTTAAGTCCAGCACCCCATTTTTAGTCCAATTATCATCCCCGCCAAAAAGAAGACACACGAAACAAAAAAAATATTTTTTGTCCTCACAACCGCATATCTAGAATATTTTATTATATATTTCTTTGTCAAACTTACGCGTAAACAGTGCCTTACTTTTACATTTTGATTGCACTTGCACAATGTTCATTGTTCCATATTGGTAGTGGCCGCCCTGCATTTTTTAAATCAAGTTTTTCACTTAAGCTCAGAGAACTAAACACAACCTTCTGTAAATCACTGACCTTCATGTTAGACGAAATTTTCCAACAACTAATAAATAACTCAAAACAAATAAACAAAACGTCAGCGAGTCAGCGGCATCGACAGACGACAGGTCGCATCGCGATTCGCGAACAGTGGGCGCGGAAAATTGGAGCTCTCCGTGGCCGCTCGTTGTGCGATGTGTAGGTGACGTCAGGCCTCCGTCGTCATGACAACCCATCGAGAAGGCGCGTTGAATCGGGACGGATAATCGGTCGCCCGCCGCCGCCCGCGCTTAGTACAACCTTGAGAGCGCGCAACTCGCTTGTCTATGAGTATAGCCTGCCCGTTAGAATAGGGCTACGTTTGGTTTGAATTATTTTAATTGATTGCTTACATACATTGCGTTATTGGTTTTTTAAGTAAAGTATTTTTGGATTCTGTTTGAAATAATTGCAGGGAGGGCGGCGCCCCAGAGCCCTTCATTAACCAGCCGCCACTGTTTATAGCCATTATTGCTCTGAATACTCACAGTAATGATCAAGTTTCATTGGAGGTATAATCTGGTTTTATATACTGTATTAGTTCCGACTGGCAGTAATGAAACTTGACTTTAATAATAATAATAATAATAATAATAATATTTGCTTGCTACGGTTAATCAAGCATATACTTACCACTAAAAATCAGTACTGTAGTTCTAAAAAATTTAAATAGCTTCTAGTGTGACATTGTTCTTGTCGTTTAACATTGCATATGATTATCTATCATGCAACATGGTTCCAGAGATGGTAAAAATTCGTCCATATATTATAAAGTCCAATACTAATGATGGGTTGTGCGAAATAAGAATCTTCTATCGCTTTATCTGACATACAAAGTTTAAAAAAACTCAAATACAAAGTAAAAATTAAATAATTGAAACAGGGATTGATACGATCAATGAAATTCAAATTCAGAGAGGACAGCTAGACGACTTCGAACAACGATGTGACCTGCGCAACAAATACGTTAAAACTAATACTACGGCGCGGCGATTGCCGATCGCTACGAACCCCCACCAACGTCTTGTGGATTATAGGTTCTAACGAATACAATTCGTTTTTTGGGGCCTAATTGTAGAGAAAGCGCTTTACTGGGAACAAATTGCGTCGCATTGAGAAGATACAATTTATTTCTTAACAAAATTGCTGTATTAAAAGTGGTTCATTATTCAACAAGACTGCTGCTAATGGAACTGATTACTACCAATAAAAACACTGTTCTAGCAAATCTGGAATTCACTAAATATAAATATCACACAAGAGGGTTTAATACACTAGCCATTTATTTAATATGGGTTAATAAAAAATAGACTATCAATACAAACTAACTATGTCTTAGCAAACCTGTTGTATTACATAATTTTTCTTAGTGTAAAATTAATAATAGCTGGAAATGTATTTTAGGAACTAGAGGTGATATGGTGGTCCACAAAACATTAAAATGCGGATGTCTGATGTGTTTTATTGCTACGCAATAGAAATTAGAGCGTTTTTGAGAGCCTCTCCGAAGCATGTTTTATTAGAATTTTGCTTTGTCGGTAATGTTAATATTCAAAGGCACTAGTCTGTACCAATGCGTTATGTATAGTATTGTGGTTAATGTATAATTTCTCACCGCCACCTTCTTCCTTTCCCCTCCTTAACTGAGCAATTTCTATACCCCCTTGAATCTAAAAACGGGCAGCTATAAAGAAATACGCGTCCCTTAGTTTTGATGTAGGTACTACTTATGTACCAAATTTCGATAAAATCCAGGGGGACCAATTTTGTGGGTCAACAACAAGCTTTGTATTGTAGAATAGGTTTTTCGCTAAATAAATAAAGTAAAGGGTATAGTTGACATATTTGAAACTATACCGATTTTTACAACAAAATTCCTGTAAACATATTCCTTTTTAAGATAAAGTAATCGCAAAAATACCAAAATAAAACATTTTATATCGGAAAAAAAAATTCAGTGTTTGTTCCATAAATCTTTTAAATTAAAATATTTTAGAAGGTACCTACTTGGGCCCAATGACCCACAAATAACTTTAAATTTCTTTTAGGTCCTTGGGTTTTAAACTTGGATCGATTGACTAAGTGAAATGGTGTTTATTCCTCATTTATTGTAAATGATCCAAATAATTTAAATGTATCGTTTTTGTGGACACAAATTTATATTAATTTTAGCTTTTCTATTTTTTTGTGCTACCCCAAGGAACCTTTCTTTGTAAGTTTACATTTTGTTAAGTGTCTCACAATACATTATTACATGTTCGACTCATTTTTTTAGATGTCATTGATAAACTTGTCTTAATTCAGGCTTTAGTTTGTTCGTTTATGCTGCATGAAACTGCACTAATTTTTAGCATTCCGTACTTAATCCGTCTGAGGGTCTGTCGTGGGGATAAAATTTATATATAACCTACACTGTAATTTCAAAAAAATTACATTGTCGGACTTCCATTGTCTTTATTTTGTTACTAAACACAACGTTTCGGTTAGTTAGTATCTCTAACCGTTTTCAAGTGTAGACTAAATTATAACTCTAAGGCTACTGTCTTAAATACTATCCATGTGCAATGAAGCTTGATGACTCCGCCTACGTGCTTATTGGAGTGTGAAGTTTAAGCTGTTGGTTTTGGACAAAAAGAGGCTTCCAGATATTGGGGATATCTATACTTTGTTTACTAAGTATATGGGTATTTTGTTTCATGAAAGCTGCTTCTTTGAACTATATAGATATATAGATATCCCCAATATCTGGAAGCCTCTTCTTGTCCAAAACCAAAAGCTCAAACTTCACACTGCAATAGGCACGTAGGCGGAGTCATCAAGCTTCATTGCACATGGATAGTATTTAAGACAGTAGCCTTATTATAATTTAGTTTACACTTGAAAACTGTTAGAGATACTAACTAACAGAAACGTTGTGTTAAGTAACAAAATACAGACAATGGAAGTTCGACAAGGAATTTTTTTTTGATATTACTTCATTGTCTGCCACCTTCAAACTACACTGTAATTGTTTTTAAAAAATACCCCCGCCTTACCCTATCTGTATTTGTAAAATTTTCAAAATGGCATATATAGGTTGAAAGAAGTAGTCTATTTCTCAAAGTGACCCGTTTCTTTGTTTGTTGTTGTAAACTAATAAGAAAACACAAAGTCGGCGTCAAGTAAATTTTTAAATATGATCCTACAATTTGTGAGAAATATTAACCTAACATTGATATAAAAGCAAAATTTTAAAAAAACCGCTTTGTACTTTAAGATTTTTTTTCTAAATTGCATAGTTTTTTTAAAGATTGGATTAACTTTTTTAACTTCATTGTCAATGTCAGACTTATCATTTCATTTTCCTAATTATGTACAGGGTGTTATTTAAGTATGTAGCCAAATCCCAAGGGGTGCTTCTTTAAGTGATTTTAAGAAGCAAAGTTCATATCAACATGCGTTCGAAAATGCATTGTTTTTACGATACAGGGTGTCCAACTTTAAAAAAAAATCGGATGTTTGTAAATATCTCAATACTCTTTTATTCGATTTTGTTAAAATTTGCCAATTCTGTTTGTAATAACAAGAGAATAATTTAGCCTCAATTAGATTAAAATTATTAAATCCAGTGGCGTCCTGGAAGACAGTCCAACTAATATTTTTTACAAAAAAATTGCGCGCCACTGATTTTTTAAAAAAAATTTTCGAATTAAGCAACTACAAATACAACTATTTTATCTTAAGTTTTTTTTATATCTTGCTTTGTTTTCCAGAAAAAAATTAAAAACCACTTTGTGGCATGTCCCCGGGACAATAAGAGTAAAAAATTTAAACCACTTACCAAACTATTAAGCAAATAAAATTACACGAAAGTCCTCTTTTGAATTTTTTCGCACAGATTAACTGTTTTCGATAAAAGAAATTGACATAAAATAATCGCTTAATGTAATAATTTATTACTGCAATGTTTTAAAAGTAACAACTATAACTCCTATTGTCCCGGAGACATGCAATAAAGTGGTTTTTATTTTTTTTCTCGAAAACAAAGCAAGATATGAAAAAAACTCAGAGCATAAAATAGTTATATTTGTAGTTGCTTAATTCGAAAAAAATATATAATTGTAAGAAAAGTCAGGGGCGCACAATTTTTTTGTCAAAAATATTAGTTGGACTGTCTTCCGGGACGCCACTGGGCTTAATAATTTTAATCTAATTGAGGCCAAATTATCCTTTTGTTATTACAAATAGAATTGCCAAATTTCAACAAAATCGAATAAAAGAGTATTGAACATCCGATTTTTTTTTAAAGTTTAACACCCTGAATCGTAAAAGCTATGCATTTTCGGACCCATGTTTATATGAACTTTTCTTCTCAAATTCACTTAAATAAGCAACCCTTGGAGTTTGGCCACATACTTAAATAACACCCTCACCCTGTATAGTGCATCAAGAATTAAATAGCACAATAATAGTTGCCGTATGTGTCCTAGTATTTTTCGTTTTATGTAAACAACTTCCTAAAATATTAAAATCGATTCACTAAAAATTCTAAAAATAATAGGTCTGTCGGCGCTCCATCCGAAGGGAGAGCCATAGAGCCAAGTAACTTTTTGAGGTCGAAAACACGATTTGACAAAATTTGATATTTATAAGAGAGAGAGACATGGACTAGACGAAGGGCGTTGGACGGAATAATTTGTTTTATCTGCTTTATTTATATTTATTACATTACTACTATGCAGTGATCAGTAGAATTCAAGCTCCATTGCTTAAATTTAAATAGAAATAAATCGTAGAGCATACAAGGAAGATTCAATTTTTTAAAAGTCGCTTAAAATTAAAGTTCTTTAATTTTTTATTTCAGATAAAATTTTTATTTGTGAAAAGTGGTTTAGAATGATTAAAAGTCACGTCCGAATACGAAAACACGGCCTTCTATTCAAAAATATAAGTATTTTTTTGTCTTACCCTGTATAAAAAACCAGATTAAAGAGGACAAATTATTTTTAAAAGTTCTTTTTAATGTTTTCTTTAAGAATATTGGTCAGACTTTAAATTTCTTGTTATTTCTAATTTTTCTTAAACAATTCAAAAAAATTATGAAAAAATTCCTTAATTTTTAGAGCTATTCGGTTTAAGTTAAATTAATTTTTATAATTAGGAAAACCAGACATTTTTAAAGTAATTTAAGAATATCCTGAATATAATTATTGTATGACATTAACTTTAGTTTAAACCAAATTGCTCGAAAAATAAACGAATTTTTTCATAATTTTTTAAAATGGTTTAAGAATAGCTATTTATACAATAAGTTGCGAAATGAGTGTCTTTTAGGCACGCGACGTGAAATTGTCCAACGAGGCAAAGCCGAGTTGGACAACACGTCAAAGTGACTAAAAGACATTGTTTCGTAACGAATTGTATACAATATTTTTTCTACTGAGATTTTATATTAAAAAACTTAATTTTACTAACATTTTATTACCTATGTTTCATTGACACTTGCCAAAAAATATTAAATTATACCTAGTCTGTGGTTACGTTTTAATTGTAAGTAATTACCTGCGTTACTTTTAAGCACGTTGCTCCTGGTAACGTGCTTAAAAGTTTTTTAAGCACGCTGCGCTTAAAAGGAGGTTATTAAAAAACCATAATGACAATCGAAAAGAGGTTATTATAAAACGTCAGTAGAAAAAAAATTATTAAAATTAAAGTATTTTTCGTTTTTTTAATAGAATGCCGTAACTTCGTATTCAGACAATAACTTTTAATTCTGTAAGTTACAAATGTTTGCTGATGACACCTAAATTTACATTAATGTTTTAAATATTTTTGATGGTCTAAATACTCTAAATTCTGAGATAAATATATTATTAAATTGGCTAAAAGTAAATAAATTAAAATTAAATATTTCAAAAACTAAATGTATGGTTATGGGTAATAATTTAAATTGTCAAAATATAAATTTTGTAATTTGTGTTGAGAAATTGGAATTAGTAAACAAGTAAACAGTTTTAAATATTTAGGGATAATTATTGATTCAATATTAAAATTTTTTAATTATTTTGAAAACCATATCGAAAATTGTCGTAAAAGTAGGTTATTTTTAAAAAAATCAGTTCTAATTTAAGTTTGTTTTCTAAAAACTGTATTTTATACTATTATATTACCACATTTTCTTTATTGTTCTTCCATTTTATTTTGTGCTAGTGAGGAAATATTTGACAAATTACAAATTTTACAAAATAAGGCAAAGCAGATTATTTTAAATTGTGAAAAATATACAAAAATAAATTTTACGTTAAAAAATTTAGATTGGTTGAATGTCAGAAATTAATTTTTTATTAAATAAATATGTATCTTTATACATAAAATTAAAAATAATTTATTGCCTGATTGTTTAAAAATTTTTTGTTCTTTAAATCATGACCATCATAATTATAAAACAAGACCTAATCAAAATCTTTTTGTGGATAGAGTGTCTAAAACATTATCTTATAAGTCTATTTTTCATAAAGGTTTGATAGAATAATATAATAATTTGGAAAATTCTATTAAATCTCAAATATCATTAAAATTATTTAAAAAAACTTTAAAATTACATTTATTTAAAAAAACAAAATGATACGTAATATTTGATACAATTTGCAAAATGTTTAACTTTTCTGTCTGTTTTTTGTTAAAAGAAGGTTCCCCTTTAAAATTAAAAATAAATTTATAAAAATGTTATTAAAGAAATGTATTAAAAAATATATAATTGTAGCTTTTTTTGCTAAATAAAACATGTTACTGCTACTACTACTACTACTACTACTACAAATGAAAATTTGATCTCAAACGAAAAATAAGAGTACTTTTACTCTTGAGCAACTTTAAAAAAAAATTGAATCTTCCTCGTATGCTCTACGGTTTTTTTCTATTTTAAGGAGCGCTTATTTAGTTTCAGAGGATGCAGAAATTTCATCAAGAATAAAATTTTCTGAGAAATCGATAATAAAAAAGTTCTCCTTATGGAGCCAGAATTCTGCTGGTCACTGTATATATTTTTTATTAATGTTTGCTTATTAGAATAGAATATTTTCCTACAAATATTAGTTTTTTCGTTGTCAGTATTAAATATAACTATATTTATAATATAATTTTAGTTATATTATTATGTACAGGGTCTTCCAACGAGGACTGAACAGGGGCTCATTTTTGAGCTTCCTTGTATTTAAAGAAAAATCCAAAATAGCCAATCGATGTACTTTTTCCTGCAGAATTCAAAAATGAAACCAAAAATTTATTTGAACCAGAAACAAAAGAGTTACGCTATGGATAAGGTGTTTTTTAAATGGAACATAGCTTTTTTTATACGATTTTTGGAACGAGTGATTTTTTTTTGTCCGTTCTGATTAAAATATTTAATATTGTGACAGCCATTTTTATTAAATTTTAATGTTTTATCCAGTATAATTAAACTTTAACCTGTTTGAAACATACACTAGGTAATAAAGGTATAATCACCTTTGAATCCTTCAAAGTCATTTCGGCAATATTATAGTAAATTTGTCAATTTTTTTGACTTTGAAGGATTTAAAGGTGATTATACCTTTATTACCTAGTGTATGTTTCAAACAGGTTAAAGTTTAATTATACTGGATAAAACATTAAAATTTAATAAAAATAGCTGTCACAATATTAAATATTTTAATCAGAACGGACAAAAAAAAATCACTCGTTCCAAAAATCGTATAAAAAAGCTATGTTCCATTTAAAAAACACCTTATCCATAGCGTAACTCTTTTGTTTCTGGTTCAAATAAATTTTTGTAAAAAAGTACATTGATTGGCTATTTTGGATTTTTCTTTAAATACAAGGAAGCTCAAAAATGAGCCCCTGTTCAGTTCTCGTTGGAAGACCCTGTACAGGGTGGTGCTTTGATTGGGCCAACATAGGAAATCCTATTCAAAATTGGACGTTGTCATATATTGGCGTCCTTATTTATTTTAGACTGAGTGTATGCTTTTTAAAAGCCAAACTCGCTAGCAAAATATTAGTAACTTTCTATCATATTTCTACAACGAATAATACGTCTCAATCAGTCTACAATTAACAAGGGAGCCAATATTTGTACACCTGAAATTTAGCATGGGATTTCTGACGCTGCGACAGCCCATGTTCCACTTTCAAAGTTTCCAGCAACATTGAAAACATTTTGTTTCAGTTACGGTCAGTACCCGCTTCCTGGACGCTTTTTCTCTAAGAAAGTATCACTTTTTTGGCCTAGTCTGGGAAATACAAAAGCTTCCATGAAATGGGTACTTTCCAGACGGTTGCTGTACTTCCAGGACAGTTGCCATACTTTACTTTCATTTCAAAAATTTTAAATAATTGCTTGCAACCGATTTCCAATTTTTCTCTGCGCATGCTTGGATTTTAACTGGTTGCGAACTGGTTGGAAATTTTTTGCTTTGCGTTTACGTATAATAAGGCTTCTGCGAACGCCGGATATTCTGCCGGCGGTTTGGGATTTGTCGTGTCAATACACGTTCGCATGCGTCGTTAATTTGCTAACGATTTCTGACCGCTGTACCAACGAAGCTAACAATAAATAAAAAATCTCCATACGATCTTTTTGACTCGCATTGTATGTATTTTACTCCTCAAGTATTTCTTGACATAGCATGACAATGTATTGGTCGTTCTTTAATTTACCAGTGACAGTCAAGGTAATTTTAAATTTTTAAGTGAATTTTTTCTTCAAGGGGACCAAAAAACGTCAATAATTAGGTTTTGCCATTTTCTTGCGTTTTTAAGAGAGTTATTTTTAGAATATTCCATTAATCTTTTTTCTGTTCAATCTTAAAGTATCCTATAAAAATCAAATATCGTTAATAAATGGTTTTTTTGACCCCAAAAAGCAATTCGGATGTTCGTTCAACCACAAACTCACAAAGTGAGAAAACGGGGATTCTTTTTCAGATAGCAAAAGAGGAAGACCGAATTTATTTTTTATATTTTGTCGAAACTATTACAGATTACAGACTGTTGTAAGTGTATAGGTTTTCGCATAAAAAATATAGGTCCTACCCATTTTATTTGTTTTACTTGTTTGCCTTTGGGACATAAAAATACCGGTTTCCTTACTAATATCTTTGTTCTTTAATAAAAATTTCAATTTTGGGCACCATCAATTTTTGCGGCATTTTTATTAGATAGTTTTTACCTCGGAAGTTATAACTAATGTTACAATAGGTAAATAAGTAAAGTCGCCACAGTGGATCTTTGCCCGTGCGTCATCAATCAACGATCAGGACTCAACGTGGTTAATAACTTTGCATCCTTGTTTATTACAGTAACAAGTTTGAATAAAAGCATAAAAGAACGTCTCCAAGATTCCGCAATAATATAATGTGCTAGGCAAGAATAAAACTATAAACGTCAATTAATTACTTTTTTTATTTGTTTAGTTGACAACCGTTGTATTTTAGAACGTCATTGTCAACCTTATTTTGATCTGCCAATCTAATTCGTATTTTGTAAATCTGTGTGCCTTAAAACTGTTCCTTTTTCTAAAAATAGTTCTTTTTAGAGCTAATTATACCCACCATCTGTTTTGGCGGTAAGTATTTATGGATTTTTATAATACCTAATTTATTTACTTTAAATATTCTAACCGTGAAAGTTCTTTGAAAAGTTTACGGCAGTGGCTAAATTCCCTTAAATGAAAGGATGTTAAAAATTTTACTTTTGCGATTTTAATAGTCAATAAAACACCAAACTTTTCTAGATTTTAAGCTTTAAAACTAGTATTAAATGTATTAACATTAACATTTGTTTGTCAATTCTTTTAGATAATAGAGAATGCCGGGCAAAACTTAAAATAAATAATAATTTTACGGGATATTATGTAGGTACGTCAAACGGTAGGCAGGCACGTCCATTTTATGAACTTAACTTAGTTTTGACTTTTTTCGTCTCGTAATTTTGATTTGATTCATACGATTTTGATGACGTAAAAGTGATGACGCACGGGAAAAGAACCACTATGGCGACTTTATTTACGAAATCCGAAATAGTCCATCTAATAAAATCTACCTCTTTTCTAGCTTTTTGTTGTATTTTAAATTTTTTGAAAATATAAAATAATAACGATATTTTTATATAACCCTGTACATTTCTTTAAAGTCATATCATAAAACAACTATTAAACCAACCTGTGACGGATGGTTTGATATCGTTTGCTATGATTACCAAGCCGTTTCAAAGTTGTTTAAAAAGCGCCTGCGAAGTGACAGTATAGTCTTTTTCTAAATTAAACCGAATCAAAGCAATATTTAATGGATTCATCCGACGAAGAACTTCCCGAAGCCATTTTGAAGGCTGCAGATAAAGTAAATTCCGAGCTGTTACCTGCCAAATCCAAAGTATGAAAAGCAATACGAACATTTTGTTACATGGTGTAAGGAGTGTAGGGCGAAAATCTATAAGAAAGAGAATATTAACATTCATAATAATTAGTAGCTTTTTAGTTAAAATTTTATATGTTATAATATTTTGAAATAAAATAATTTATGGAAAATAAGTATGTACCTATACTTTTTTGTATATCTATACGGTCGTAGACAAAATAATGTTCTTACTCATGCGTAAAGTGTCTTTCCCGCCCTCCGCTCTGCGTCGTTCGGGTCAACTGCAGTCGCGTGCGGGAAAGTATCACTTTCCGCAATTGTTAGGAAAATAACTATTATTTAAAATTATCATAACTTAACTATATACGATTCATTCCTAGTTAAAACGTTTTTTTTTTAGGTTTCTGTTATTTTTATTACGAAGCTCTGCCTAATATTTATTCATACAGTAATTTTAATGTATCCAAAAGGGATCTGCTTCCCCAATAAATATTTAAATTTTTTTATTCGCTGCCAGGCGCGTGCCTGATTTTCTTTCGAATATATCACAAGAAAAGTTAGAAAAAAAAACACATTTAAATTTTGAACACGGTTATTTTTATAGTCATGTAAATTTTTGGATGTTGGGTTATGACCACGGAAAAATCGAAACTAACGTTTTTTAAAAATACCTTAAAAGTGTTTTTGCGATATACGTTTTATGTCGGATTTAATTTTCTCCAACTTTTTCAACAATGCCATGCTGTCAATTATTTTAGCATACCTATATTCAAATTTTGTTAATTAAACCAATTAAATGCTAATTAAAGCTCATGTATACAGTATGTCCACGGATAGAGTTAGGAAGAGGAAAAACTTTTTTATTAGTAGGTATAGAAGAAAAGTCATTCTTTATAAAAACGTCTGCTTGTGCTGAAACTACAATTTCGAATATCAGATTTGCGATTACTCGACGGGGTTCGTCAAAAACAACATTTTTACTTTTTGGGATTTTTTTTTCAATTCCTTGATTTATTAAATGAATTTTGCTTATGCTAAAACTAGAATTTCAAATATCACATTTGCGATTACTATACAGGGTTCGTCAAAAAAAACATTTTTAGGTTTTTGGATTGCGTTTAAAATAAATTTACCTAAAAATAAACAACTATTGTTGCTTTCTTACTTCGAATATGATTTTATATCTGGCCGAATAACGATTTTGTTGTAAGAAAACAGCATTTGCCTACTTTTAAAGGATTAGTACATGTCATATTCATTCAATTATAAATTATAAAACTTTTATTCAAACGTGGTAGGTACAGGGTCTTCCAACGAGGACTGAACAGGGGCTCATTTTTGAGCTTCCTTGTATTTAAAGAAAAATCCAAAATAGCCAATCGATGTACTTTTTCCTGCAGAATTCAAAAATGAAACCAAAAACTTATTTGAACCAGAAACAAAAGAGTTACGCTATGGATAAGGTGTTTTTTAAATGGAACATAGCTTTTTTTATACGATATTTGGAACGAGTGATTTTTTTTTGTCCGTTCTGATTAAAATATTTAATATTGTGACAGCTATTTTTATTAAATTTTAATGTTTTATCCAGTATAATTTAACTTTAACCTGTTTGAAACATACACTAGGTACTAGGTAATAAAGGTATAATCACCTTTGAATCCTTCAAAGTCAAAAAATTTGACAAATTTACTATAATATTGCCGAAATGACTTTGAAGGATTCAAAATTGATTATACTGAGGCAGAATTTCCTTAATTCTTACCTTTGGTTTGGCTTTCCTTGTTTTATAAGCCTGGACAATGTTTGTTGTCATTTTGCTTGCAAATATACCGTTGACTTGTTTTGGTTTTCTACCATTTTGAACTAACAACTAACGTCAAGTGAACGGGAATCTACTATCTACTTTCTGTTCACGTTGCAGTTTTCTTTTCGGTCAACAGGTAGGATTTCTTTTTAATGTTTCTCAAGGTTTAACTACTCTCTTCTAGGGGGCGTTGTTGCGGATAGCTGAAATTACACCGAGTTTGTAGGTTACCTTCCTGGTTGGTTTTGCGCTTGGAAGAATAGACACCAGAGGGACCTATGAGTACTAGTTTTGAATAATTACAGTGTAGCGCGCGTTTTATCTCACCTTATCCTGTATTTTTTTTGCGACCTTTTTTGCACTATTTGTTCACTGCGAGTACTACGTTGATACCTACCAAAATCGACAAATTCCTTTCTTTCTTGAACCTTTGGCAAAGCTAGTAGCTGTTCGGCTTTGAAAACTTATTTAATTATTTTACCCTAATTAAAAGTTTCACGCTAAGTACCAGGTAGGTGAATTTCCTTATAATATCTAATTCTCAAATAAAATGTTACAGTTCATAATATTGAGGTATTTTATTGAGTTTTGATTTCTCTGTAATTAAGTTTGTATTAAAAATACTTACTCTTTATTATGCTTAGACAAATAATTACCTATCTGGAACTTACCTTATTTTTATATGTATTTCAGATTTGCAAAAACAGGTAAAAGAAACAAGAAAGCCTGTCTCAATAAAAAGTAAATTTCCTGGCATGCTCAGAGTTTTATTGGTCTAAACCCACGTAAAATATACCCTGAGAAAAAACCGTCACAATACCTTTATTACCTAGTGTATGTTTCAAACAGGTTAAAGTTAAATTATACTGGATAAAACATTAAAATTTAATAAAAATAGCTGTCACAATATTAAATATTTTAATCAGAACGGACAAAAAAAAATCACTCGTTCCAAAAATCGTATAAAAAAGCTATGTTCCATTTAAAAAACACCTTATCCATATCGTAACTCTTTTGTTTCTGGTGCAAATAAATTTTTTGTTTCATTTTTGAATTCTGCAGGAAAAAGTACATCGATTGGCTATTTTGGATTTTTCTTTAAATACAAGGAAGCTCAAAAATGAGCCCCTGTTCAGCCCTCGTTGGAAGATCCTGTACCACCGAGTTAGCGCATAGTTTAGCTCGACATCTAAATTCCCGATAACAGTTCCTAACTTGCTGTATTGGGATATTTGCAATAACTACCACTTTTTCTTTCAAGAGATTTAAGTTATTATTGAAATTGGTTTTATACACATGTGGCTTCAGATATCCCCATAAATGAAAGTCGATGATTGTGAGATCGGGACTCCTACGTGCCAACTGATTTGAACCATAATAGGCACCGTCAAATCCATTTGTTTCCAAAGTGATGATTTAGCCAATTATCAGAAGAAATTGAAAATTAGAATTCAAAATAAATCAAAAAAAACAAAAACTGTTGTTTATGACGAACCCTGTATAGTAATCGCAAATCTAATAGTTGAAATTGTAGTTTAACACTAGCAAAAGTCATTAAATGAATCAAGGAATTAAAAAAAAATCCAAAAAACTAAAAATGTTGTTTGTGACGAACCCTGTATAGTAATCGCAAATCTGATATTCTAAATTGTAGTTTTAGCACAAGCAGACGTTTTTATAAAGAGTGCATTTTTCTTCTATACCTACTAATAAAAAAGTTTTTCCTCTTTCAAACTCTATCCGTGGACCTATAATTCAAATACCTTATTTTATTATTCAGTTTTAATTATGGATTATAATATAGACTTTTTTCACTTTTATGTTATACTATGACAGGTACTTACTAAATATTCCTGGCCTACGGAATTTTTTTTTATTCAATGATAGTCTCCAAAATATTCTGGTTCATTACTATAGAGAGAAAATGATTCGTGTTTATGTAAATTCCTTTTTTTTATAATATTTTCCTTCCCTAACAAAGGTAAATATTTTTTCTTGTTAAAATTACTTTTTCCACAAGTAGTTAACTAACAATTTTTTACCTTAAATGATGTATTTAAAACAAGACGTCTAAATCTTCTGTAACGACTGTAACGAGAAGTGTTATTTAAAAAAAATATGCTTTACTCCAGTAATAAAGGAAGTATAATCTTTTTCACGTCCACTTTTCAAAGCATATTTTAAAACCTGTAATCAGATTAAATAAAAACACGCTTTAAAAGTAAAACAGCTGAGTTAATCTTACGTATTAGGCTTATGACGGGAGTTATAATTTCATGCTTTTGAAGCTCGTGCGTAATACATAATTTAGCTTACTAGGGCTATAATTTTAATTTGTCATGCCTGCTTTAAAAATATATAATTTAAAGATAGTTTATTTATCGAACTACCTACTCTCTTATATGTTGAGTTACACAATGACTTTGATTGTGATATAACTCCATTGGCAGACAGGCCTAACGAGAGGGTGGGATGATATTTTGCGAACGCTGAAAGCAAAACGTACAAAAATTACTTCAGCATGTGTTTAGTCGCTTTTCAATAAACCTTTAAAGGACAAGTCCCGGTAGTCGGTAGTAGTAGTAGTAGTAGTACTGGAGTCACTTTGTACATCCTCTTCCACTATCCCTACGACGTCATAAGCCCCGCCCCCTTCGACGACCTCGCGAGCCATGCCCACTTCGACGATGCCCTTGTTTACTTAAATTAAACACTGTTATGGTACTGAACTAAAAGAAAACTATATAATTTGTATCTGTTTAAATCCATATAAATTTGTATCTTTTATGTATACAGGGTGTTCCTTAATGACGTGCTAATTTTTTAGGGTGTGATTCCTCAAGTCATTTTATGAAGAAAAGTTCATATAAACATATGTCCTAAACGGCTTAAATTTTTTGCTACAGGGTGTTGAATTTTTTCTTTTTTAATGAGTTTTTTGTAATACCTCCGAAAGAACTTTATATAATATTTTCAATTTTGGCATGTGCTAATAGGACATAAAACCACATGTTTTAGTTATAAAAGTTATTTTTTTGTCCCACCAGTGGCGTCCCTGCAAACATGTCCTCTGATATTTTTTAGAAAAAAGTGGTACGCCACTGACATTTTTCCATGTGGATATTTTTTCTGATTAGCCTGGTCAATTCTATATAAAAATGGTCTCTTCAGTTTTTCTCCTAGGCACACAGTTACTAATTAAAATAATTAAATTAAATTAGCTTCATTTTGCAGTATTAACGAATAATTTTTGATCACATAAATCTAGTTATCCTGGAACGGTGACGTTCTTTAAAACATAATTAACGCCTTAACGGCAGTCTTATCTGTATTTTCTCCAAGAAGAACTACCTGTGTTACTTGAAGATGTACCTAAGGAATCAAATGTGGTACATGCATGATGGAGCTCCTGCTCATTTGAGTGTAATCGTTCGCGACCATTTAGATGCAGTTTATCCGAATCGTTGGATAGGTCGCGAAGGGGCTCAATAATGGCCAGAAAGATCCCCTAATCTCAATAGTTTGGATTTTTTCTTGTCGGTCATCTTAAAACTCTAGTGTATAAAACTTCCATTAACACTTTAGAAAATTTAAGGGAGCGAATAATTGCCTTCTGTCAAACAAAACGGAATTTTGTCTGGGATATTTGAACGAGTGCAAAAACGGGCGAAAGCATGCTTATTAAGTGAAGGTGGTCATTTCCAACAATTTTTATAAAACAAAATTTTGCATTATCAATGTTAATAATAATAAATAGTACCTAGAGCTAATTTAATTTAATTATTTTAATTAAGAACGGTGCGCCTGAGGAGAAAAACTAAAGAGACCATTTTTATGTAGAATTGACCAGGCTAATCAGAAATAATATCCACATGGAAAAATGTCAGTGGTGTACCACTTTTTTTCTAAAAAATATCAGAGGACATGTTTGCAGGGACGCCACTGATGGGACAAAAAAATAACTTTTATAACTAAAACATGTGGTTTTGACCACATGCCAAAATTAAAAATATTATCTAAAGTACTTTTTAAGATATTACAAAAAATCATTAAGGAACACCCTGTATATTTAGTATTAAAAGGTTCGCTATTTAATGATTTACAAAAGCTAAAAGAAGCGCCTTATAAAACTAGCAGAAATATATAAATCGTATTATCTAAACCTATCTTAACTTTGTTAATGTCGATTTAAAGATGAATGCGTTGGTGGAGATTGATTTAAGTTCAACATAATTCAGTAAATTTTTTCGGACCGATGAGTTAAGATCCCTCAGGATTTAGTCCAGTAAAAAGAGTTTTTCCATTCTTAAAATATTAAACTTATTAAGTTTTAAGTGAGGGTTTAATTTTAAAACTTAATGTAGTTGTTAGTTAAAATTGTTTATTCTATAAATTTGTCGACATGAAACAATTACTAAAAATGTAAATTATAAATAACGACATTTTTTATTATCTCTGAAAATAACAACACATAAATATTAGGAAAACGAAATTCAAAAAAATAAATTATTAAATACTTTATTTTCCCAACATTAATAGTAACATCAAAACAAATATGCTTACCTAAGTGTTTTCAATTTTTTCTGTATCCCGTTTACGAAAAAATTGATTTTCTTTGCGTTAAGAAAATATGGAACATGGGGTTTCTAAAGAGGTTTAATAAAATTAATTTTTTCCGTGTCCCTAGTGAAATGTTAAATATATTCAGGATTACGCTATTGTTGTTATATTCTTTACATTTAAAGTACCTACTTCGATAAAAAGAAATTTTAATTTACTCTACTTCTGCAGTAACAGTCAACTTTCATTGGTTGCTTTTGAAGATATAATTTTTTCTCAGCAAATTTATTTAAAACAAGTTAAAGCGAAAGACTTTCATTGTAAAATAAATATATTCTTTCAATAGTCATACAATTTTTATTGTATTTAATTTTTAATTACAATTTTAATGTTTTTCATTTCGTGGACTGCTTTTTCCTTTATCCTTTTCGATATCAAGACAGCAGGTGGACCTAAAAAACACTCTGGAGTTTTATTTGGATTCTATTTGATATCGCCTGGAACACAGGAAACCGTAATCCGAACGTTTCAACATAAAAATATCGGTTCTTATAAAAGCAGCACTCAAAATCGATTTATACGGATAAATAGCGTATAAGTTTTCAGGAAAACAGGTCTGGTGGAAATTTTAAAAGATCGGGTTTTCCAGGATTTGTATCTGTTAAAAATTAAACAGGAATTGAAAAAATATTAAAGCAAAATTTTAAAAATTCAGCTGCTGAAAGGGGGCAAGTTAACCAAAACATGATATAAACTTGCATTTTAGAAGACTGGCAGTAACGAGGATGAAATGGCTTAGATTATTTAATGGAATATTTTAAATCTACATCCAATTTGTGGTCTACCTTATTCATCCCAACAAATTGATTCAAAGTACTTTTTGCACGCTTCCGTGAAACAGCAGCTACGAGATTTTGACGTTGAAAAGTTGGGATTACACTTTCCTCTATTCGTAACACAATGTTAAAGAAAAATGGGGCTACAGGGTAACGGGAATTCTCCATGTCGGTGGTTTCTCTTCGTGGCATTTTAAACATAAATTAGTATTACGTGCGCTTTGCTGCAATCTGATAACGAAATTAATAAACGTTTTTGTTATGCAGGCGAAAAAAAATAGGAAATATGTATAAGAAATAATGCAACCTGATTAGATCGTTCTTTGGCTGAGAAGAATTATGGCAGAAAGTCGCCTTTATGGCCTGGCAATAATAAGGGTGCACAGAAAGAATATTTTTCAGAAGTAGATTTTATTAATGAAGTGGTCGACAAATATGTAAAGAAACCGAGAAAATTGTGGTTTAAGTAATATTGTTTGGGTTTCTTAGTTCTGTTCGAATTAAAACCTTTCTTTGAAAAAATTAAGGTAAGATTACAGAAAATACATACCTGTAACTGTGCAGATCTGTAAATATGGTTGACTTACAGACACAAAATTATTTGCAAATCCGCCATTTTTACAGCAGTTAAACCGTTTTACTACTTCTGGTATATACATTGATATCGACGGTGAAATACGTGAAATAGGCCCAAATCCATGGCAATAGTAAATTAGGTGTACAGGGTTGGGCAAATGTTCCGGAACGGCTTAATTACAGGCGAACGAAAAGTGATATCGGATCCGGGTTTTGGGCAATCTATAGGACTAAAATGTTACTATTTGACTATTATACCATATGTCAGCAATGTCACCAACTGTCAAGTGTTGACGTTATTATTATTTTTTTTAAATGCACTATTAGTCTATACTTCATAGTTTCCGAGATATTGACTCTCGAAAAGTGAAATTTTCTGTCCTACTGGCTGGCGACGATCTTGCTCGGTGTACGAGAATGTTGTAATCGTCATTATCAAAATATTGTAAAAATATTGTTGTCAACTTAAATAATAAATAAATAATCATCTATTAAATCTTGTTGGCGCCATCATTCGTAGACAAAATATTTCTGAATGTTTTAAATATATTACTATAGGCTCTCAGCCAAGATTGCCAAAGATACAAGGAAAAATCACAGATGCATTTTTGTTGTAATATATTTATTTTTTTTTAAATCGATACACTAATTTTTAGTATTATAAATATCAGAAAGTATGCGGATATCTATTATTAGCATACATATTCATAAATTGTTAGTTTACCTATTTTTCATTTTTTTAATTTATATTATAACTAGCAAATTTAGCTCTCCTTATCGGGTCTTATTTTCGAACCCCCTATTAATTTCCTAACCCCCTCCCCCAAGGATTAATAAGCCCTCGGAGGATTGTCGACTGAATAAGAATCGGGGTTTGAAGTCCACGTTAAACCATACGTATATGTTTCCCTGGGAATAGCCCTGGTAGCAAGCAAACAGGAAAAAGACCGAAATAAAAAATGTAAAGGGTTTTCCAATAAGAACGATATGATTTTGAAACGATTTGGTAACCATGGTAATAAAGGTATACCTGTCACCAGTTGTCAGTAAACTATAACAATTTATTATGGCTAAATACGCGCTTCAAGAACGTTTGGTTATTATCCAAAAAATTTACGAAAATAGACGATCTTTTGTGAACACTTATCGCGCACTTCGCGAAAACTTTGGTGTAAATAATCGTCCTCCTTTGCTTGCCATTCGTCGCATCGTTGAGAAATTTGAAAATAATTTTACTCTTCACGATGAAAAAACACCAAGAAGACATCAAAACGCAAGAACTGTTGAGAATATTGCTGCTGTAAGAGCTAGTGTTGCAGTGGATCCAAATTTATCAATTCCTCGTCGTGCTCAAGAGTTAAGGATTAAAAAACGACCACTTGGCGTATTTTGAAAGAAGACTTAAATTTACACCCGTATAAGGTTGTTTTGACCCAAGAACTTAAGCCACTGGACCATCGTCGGCGCAGAGAATTTTCTGCTTGGAGTTTAGAACAACTTGAAAGGGATCCTAATTTTGCCAAAAAAATTATCTTTTCAGATGAAGCTCATTTTTGGTTAAAAATTGCCGTTTTTGGTGTGAAAACAATCCACAACAGATTCATGAGAAGTCTTTGTATCCGCTAAAGGAAACTGTATGGTGTGGTTTATGGTATGGTGGCATCATCGGACCATTTTTTTCCAAAATGAGGCAGGAGATGCAGTTACAGTAAATGGTGAACGATATCGACAGATGTTAAGACATTTTTTGTTGCCAAATTTAGATGCACTTGATTTGGAGGATATGTGATTCCAGCAAGACGGTGCCACATGTCACACTGCTCATGAAACTATCGATATACTGCAAGAAAAGCTTGACGAAAGGATAATTTCAAGGAATGCTACTGTTCAGTGGCCTCCAAGAAGCTGTGATTTAACTCCTTTAGATTACTTCTTGTGGGGCTATTTGAAATCTAAGGTTTATGAAAACAGACCATAAACACTGGTTGAACATTGAACCCTGCATTCGTCAGATCACGCCCGATTGATTGCATAAAGTCATCGAAAATTGGGTTCGTCGAATTCGCTCATGTACACGAAGTCGCGGAGGACATTTAAACGATGTGTTATTCAAAACATAAATGTTATCGACTATACTTTAAGATAATATAAAACGTTTTGTTGTATCTGAAATTATTTTAATTTTATTTCATTTTGAAATCATATCGTTCTTATTGGAAAACCCTTTATTTCCTACAATTATTATTGTACCAGCTTGAAAAGTTACCCATTTCAATATAATAAAACATTTTTATATTTATATGTTGTATATAAAATAAAAATAAGCTATACCATTTTACAGCACCCTCAAGATATAACGTGAGTAAATATCATAAAACTAATATATCCACGTTACGCCTTTAGAATAATGCCCTAGATACCACCAACAATTTCTCAGAAATGTTCCAGCAACGCTATATAACCTAACGCATTTTAACGTGGAAGCCTAAGCTTATTTTAAAACATTTAAAATGGAAAGATGTATAAAAATGTTTACAAAGATAGCTTCCCCCGCGGTTCTTTATTACCCATAATATTTGATAAAGCTTTTTTTAATTTCCCGCTTTCAAATAAGGAAGATTTAATAATATTTATTAAATTCTTTAGGCCCGTCCTAAAATTTTAATATATTTGTGTGCCTAAGATAATAATTATTACGTAAAACAAGCACAAAAATCATGGTTGTATGAGCTTAAGGATCTTGAGGAACACGTGCAACCCACATTTAATTTGCCGACGTTTCGAAAAATATATTTCCTTCTTCAGGGCTATATAAATACAACAGTGAACAGACGTCATCATGTCGCAGCAGTGTAGGCAGGACGAACTGAACCTCGCCCATTGTAATATAATGGTTATACAGGGTTAGGAAAAATTACCAGAACGGTCGATTATTTCAAAATATACAGGGGTTATCAAAAAACGTCTTATATAAAAAATGTAGGGCTGTTAAAAATCTACATATCGGTGATAAATTGAAATATACAGGGTCGCCCACAAAGTTGTGGAGAATGATAGTTATATTTTTTTAAATGGAACACCCTGTATATTTTTACATTTTTAAATTCCACATAAAATTATAATTATTTTTTATTAAATGCACTATTAGTCTATACTTCATAGTTTCCGAGATATTGACTCTCGAAAAGTGACATTTTTGAACTTTGACAGCTTATAACTTTCTAACAGTACGTCTTAGAGCAAAACGGCTTACATGTCCCTATCTTCAATTTTTATTATCTTCCCAATAAATCAACTTTCAGTTAAACCGGAGCAACTATATTTCCTGCTTTCGAGTTACATCCGGTTTAACCGGAAGTTGATTTTTTTGGGAAGATAATAAAAATTGAAGATAGGGACATGTAAGCCGTTTTGCTTTAAGACGTACTGTTAAAAAGTTATAAGCTGTCAAAATTCAAAAATGTCACTTTTCGAGAGTCAATATCTCGGAAACTATGAAGTATAGACTAATAGTGCATTTAATAAGAAATAATTATAATTTTATGTGGAATTTAAAAATGTAAAAATATACAGGGTGTTCCATTTAAAAAAATATAACTATCATTCTTCACAACTTTATGGGCGACCCTGTATATTTCAATTTATCACCGATATGTAGATTTTTAACAGCCCCACATTTTTTATATAAGACGTTTTTTGATAACCCCTGTATATTTTGAAATAATCGACCGTTCTGGTAATTTTTCCTAACCCTGTATAAAAAGGAAAGAAAAAACTAAGTCCTCCTCCACAAAAGATAAAGTGAAATAAGTAGTTAGAAAAAGATAATTGGTATAGAACCTTAATGGATCTTTTATAGAATTAAAAAATTGGTGTGTCGAAATGATATAATGTGAAGAAAAATAGAAATAGATTAAAACATACAGAGTATGTAGAATAGTATATTCTATAACAAGTATGGAATGGATATATTCCGCACGAGCGAAAAGTTTGTAGGCCGAGCCGCAGGCGAGGTCTACGGTTTCGCGAGTGCAGGAATGCCATTCCATACTTGTTATAGACTATACTTTTTCTAATACTATTTTAGGAAAATGAAATAAGACTACATTAATAAATTAATTTATTAATAAAACTTACCTTCTACGTGAAATAAAATTAACCGCCGTCAAAGTGAAACTTGACATGACAGTGTCAAAATAATCGAAACAAAGCTGTCTTGATTTTTAAAATTTGTTGGTTTTCCCGTGCAGTTTAGATGTTGAAATCGAAAATCTAGTTGTCTTTGCCCTAGGTCTAGGTGATACAGAATGAATCCATTCTGTAACAGTGTGTTAGAATGAAAACATTCTGATACAGATTTTACGTCAAGAATGCGTGGTTTCTAAAGTAGTGTTAGAGAAAAGTCAATTAAAAGGGTCCAAAACGACCAAACGAACCTGGGAAGAAGAAAAAATCACTTCTAAAACGAAGATGTCCTGATGATGAACGTCTCTACGTTCGAAACATGTAGAGACCTCTGAGCAAAAATTTTTTTTGTTCTATTAAATTTTGTGGACCACTTTAAGCATGGACTATTTCTTCAAATTAATAGTTATATAGTTTTTAAATAAAGGCCTTTATTATTATTATTGTAATTAAATAATGTTGCTCGCGTCATTCCCTTGGGATTATCTGACTTTTTAAAAAAAAAAAAGGTTACTTTCTTGCATGATCTATTTGTTGTGTTTATTTTTGTGATTAAAATTTTTGGGTAAAAAAATTTGTGGGTAAAAAAAAGTGGGTAAAAAAAAGTTCAAAAGGCGGCCTATCATAATAAGGTTGATTGTAACTGGAAGAAGTGTGTGTCATAATCTTGTTGATTGTTACAAAAATAAATAATTGTGTGTCATATTTGCAAAAGTAATGTGCATAGTTAATTTGTATATATATTATGTTAAGGTTCATAGTTTCTGTGATTATTGTATTTATACAGGGTCAACACGAATTTGCGCAAAAAAATAGAATTTTTTAAAATATTTTTTGAAAATTCCTTTTTAAATTTGCATGAGTTTAAATTATTAGTTGGAAGGTCTATTGTGTACTAATAATTTTTTCCTTCTTTTCAGTGAGGTTACATGATAGTATACAGGAGGAAAATTTCCATTACTTAGTTTTTGATTTGTAAGTATTAGCTTTTTTTATTTTATACTTACTAGACACTATATTAGATTACGTAGTAGTAATTGTGCCTAAAAAGTATGTTGTTTGTAATATTACGCATATGGTTAAAGAAGTTTCACTTCCAAACCCTAAAACGATAATTTGATATTATTTTTAGTAGATTTTTATTGTGTGAATATATTATGTGCATGTATTTATTGTTGGAAAACATAACATTTAAGCAATTACCTGCAGCAAACCCCTCTAAATACTTAAAAATTTCCAAAAAACAACGCTTTTCTTTTAAAAGTGTCACCATCAGTTCCTTCAAAAGATATCAACAATTCGGCAAAACTTATTGTTTTCCACTTTGTATCATCGGATCAAGAAAATTTTAATGCAATTTTCTATAAGCTTGTTTTTTGAAAGGTTTCTTAAAGCTTTATAAACGGTTTATTAGCCGTTTTAAAGATACGTGGTTTTAAATATGATTCAAGAGTTGGCTAGTTCATTTAACGCTACTAACACGAAACTGTTTGCATATTAAGTGTGCTTTTATAGTTATTACTTTGAGCATAATATTTAAAACAAAGTTTTAGATATTTCCATTATTTATAAGGTTGGTCAAGAATGCTACAAAATGCTCCGTAAATAGTTTTAGGAAACTTTGGTTATTGTATATTCCGTGGCAATTTGAAAAATTTCGTGCTTTCATTTTTATTATAATACCATCTTTATTTGTCTCAAATTTTAATCCCTTCTACCATTTATTGTGCTCAGGTCTGGCTTTTCGAAAATTTCAAGAAAGCATTTTATCCCGAGACAGGTGCATCGCTGTGTTAAAGAACATATTCGTCAGTTTTTCATATATCAGGCCATTTTTTTATTATCTTTCGGTTTATATTAAAAAAAATTTAAGGGGCTTAAAGCTTATTATACCATTAAGGAACATTTTGATGATAATCTATATTAATTGTTTGCATTTTTATTGTAATATTTCAAATTTTATTATAATATATTTTGTTGTTATTGTTGACTAAAAGCTTTATCGATAAAAATTTCATACCTTCAGACAATAAAGCATATTTTGTCTTTGACTATTAAAATGTATTTACCAGCAAATTACACCCAATCAATATTAGTATTTTATTGGACAAACAGTAATGGCAATAGGTTCGATGATGATTACATTCTTTGTTTATTAAAACAATAACTTTTCGCTATTATTTCCAAAGAACTTCGTTATTAACATTTTTTATTTCAAAAAGTTGGGCAAAATTGTATCGCTCTTACTCCCTCTAAATAAACAGCATTTCGGTGGTTTTTGTGTCGTGGTCTTATTGAGTTTTGTCTTATTTGAAATGATCTTTAATTATTACAACCGAAATTCTCGATAATTTTATTTACTTCACAATTTTAACAATCAATATTTTCTTCTTCATTTGTCGATTCTTTAGAATTATTTATTTATGTTGTAAAAGGGAGTGCGTGAATTTTTACATTCTATATTATTAAGGTTTATGATTGTTCCATTATTTACATACCCTTGAATTCCTTTCGTTCGACCCAATAATAAGAGGCTTACTTATTTATTTTTAAAACACATATTGAAGTACAGGTTCTATAAATATTTTAGTTATATCCAAAAATGTTTAAAGGCAAGCAACAACATTTGATGTCCATTTTCTTGCCATGTATTTAATGTCATACTACTTTCTAACATTAAATCTAAATATCTATATATTATGTATCTGGAATCACTTTTAAAGCAAAAAAACATGTAATACATAAATGATTTTATGTTGTTCTTGGTACTATATACCTATGTATAAAAACCTTATAATTTCAACTTGGTATACATAAAGCAAATAACCGTTTCTATTCTTTTATTTTTGTTACAAATGGCAAAATATGAAGTTTTCCACTTTGCGAAAGAAAATGTATGTTTCTCTTGGAATTTACTTAGAGAAAGTTTTTTCCTCCGTACCGATGGCAAAAGTTTGAGACGAAGTGGGTTAACAAAACAGAGGGAGCAGAGGGAATTGCGACCTTAACAAGCTTACTTTAGATTTTAAAAAAAGTTTTAGATATCTGTAGAACATATAATTAATATACTTACTTTTTTTGAAGTACTTAAAATTATTATTTACCCAAAGTAAATTTTCGAGCAGACATAGACGATTTTAAAAATGTATGTATACACGTTCACATATTTTTTTATCTTCTTGTACCTAGAGTAGTTCCTAGTCTACAGGGCGCGTCAAAAAGTAGGGTCAAATTTCTGTTGCATGCACATGAAAGAACGTTATAATATTTGTTATTAAAATAAAATTAAAATTTGCTGTACTAAACTATATTTTCTGGTAGTAACTATTTTATGGTTATCTAAATGGCATTCCAGGTGCACAATACTGGATAACTCGACATGATTATTAGCATTAAATTATTATTAAGCATGGGAAGCTGCGAAGCAAGCAGAATACAGTCACATACAGAATGTAAATATCCATACCTTAAATATAAAGGTATTAGTTACTATATGAGATATATTCCATTTAAGAAACACAACTTTAACATGAATCTTAGACCTATGGATTGAGTTATTTTTAAACTATTTTGTTCAACATTTCAGCTATTTGCACGTCTCAAGTTCTAACAAATCAAATCGTTCCCATAACTATGGTTGAACATGTTTTCAGAAAAATGAATTTCTACGAAGCGAACACACTTACAAGTTGCAAAATTCGTATAGAAAATATTTGTTCACGTGCAGGAATGAAAGGTCGAATTCGAATTAGGTACATTTGTAGATCAAATAGTTTTAAGATGAATCCTTTTGAGCGATTTAAATTTTACGATATTTGAAAGAAATTTATGTATTTATTTTGTCAGCGTGTCGGCGAAACTGACATGTTATTGATGCCCTATCAAGTTAGTTGCGGTGTTTCATTTATCTAAGTAAAAAAATCAAAATGCTGTGTAACGTTTTTTTCATTTTAAAATTTATAACCCGAAACTGAATGTTTGCAACCGGATTGAGATGTTGATAAATAGGAATTAAACGAGAAAGTCTGGTCCAATTCATCACGAAAAGTCAAAAAGTTATCTGGTAATCCGTTACCACTTCCTAATTAAGGATTATACTGTTTTGACGTGGGGTTTTGCTTTTCTTTCTGCTGCGTTTTTTGGTTTAGTAAACCTTGCAATTGTGGATATACATATTTTAAAAATAACTTCGTTCTTTCTAAACGTCGCATTTGCCGAAAAGTATGTGAATAAACTTATTTGCCTTTCTGCTGTAACAGAATGAACATGAACATGAATTTCTCAAAATTGAGACACTAATGCTTAACTATGATAATATGCCAATCAGGATGTTGAATTATGTGATTATCATTTTATATTCTTTTATTCTGGAATCTTTGGGCAAGATTCTTAGTAAAGTATTTTTTACAATAAATGAAATGGTTGACTCCGTTTAACTACCTGGGACGTTTTGCAAGAGCTCGGCCATAAAAATGCAAATAAACTGTCGGTCAGGGTGGGATTATAATTTGTAATTATAGCAGGTAACATTTAACTATCTTGTGCTTGCGATAACATCTTTCAGTCTTTGTGTTTCTTAGTCCTATCCTGTAGTGTATTTGCTTGTTGATTGTGTATAACAGTGGGATTAAACCGGTAGTTTTATTGCAGTCAATAAGTCGATACCATTTAGGGTGAAAAATACTTTACGTAATTTTTTTTAAAGGTTTTACATATTTACTATCTTTTAGGGTAACCGGTGGTGAATTATTTGAAGACATCGTAGCGAGGGAATTTTATTCAGAAGCGGATGCGTCACATTGTATTCAACAAATTTTAGAATCTGTAAATCATTGTCATTCAAACGGAGTTGTACATAGAGATCTCAAGGTAAGATGTCAATCTTTTATTAAAGTCTATACGAAGTCAGTTGAGACAACATAAATATTGGGGGTACGATCAATTTACTGCATCACACATTGAAACTACAATACAAATATAACCAAATTTGTATTGATCGCTCACTGTACAGATGCTCGAAGATAGTCAACGTGGACTTGACGAGTCTGTCATTAAAAATTGTGGGCGGAGTTATATTCCGCAAATTTGATTTGTCAGTTGCGAATTTGGTTGGTTAGAAATACTTTAGTTCGATATTTAGATCATTTCCATGGAATGCGTATCGTATGATTTTTAATACAGTGCTGTGTCGAATGGGGAAAATTGTTGTTGATGTTTTCTTAAATTTGCATTAGTGATTAGTGATAATTTTGTGTGTGTGTGTGTTGTAGTGTATTTTAGTATCGAGTTTTAATTAGACAATTACAATGGCATTTTGGCGGCCTTTTGATACTAGTGATAACGAAACGGACAATTTGGGTATTTTTAATTTTTATTTTGCATACGCACGGAATACCTATTAGGTGCATCACAAAAATGATGCCAGTCTTCTCACATACGGATTCCGTACAAAATTTCAAAATTGTTTTTACATTTTTCAGTCAACCTCCATATTTGTATGCGAAAATATGGGAGGGTTTTAAAATCAACTGAGTATGGACTCGAGCCATACGAGCGTTTAAAACCAATAATGTGTTAATAGGCTATCCAGCCCGAAACCACATATCACTGAATGCGGGGAGTTTAGTCGGTCGGCAGTTGCCCCCTCAGGATAAATGTCAACCCGACACTACGTCTGTGCTTCCTCCGGTGGGGGCCCTTTGCTCTGGCTGTACCCGGAAAGTGGAGTACACATGTGTCTGTAAGCAGATTCTCCTCGTTAGCCGCAAAAAAAGCACGCCTGTGCAGAGCGGAAACACCAAACCGAGTGGTCTGAAGGTTTATACGCCTATAATGCGGAAACCGCAGGAACACGGTGAGTTTAGTTGGTAGGCGGCCCCACCACAGGAGGTTGAATCTGACACTTCTCTGTTAGTATTACCACAGGGGGTCAGTCTTTTGAAGATTCTCATCGACAAAAAAAACAATTAAATTGTCACTGCATTTTAAATCAATAATGTTTGTTTAAAACGTGTTACGTATTAAAGTTGCTTTATTTATAATATTATTATCATATTAACAAATTAAAACAATACCCTGCATTTTAATTATTTGTTTGGGGCGCCTATTAGGAGTTTCATACATTTTTATGTCATTAAATTGACCTGAGAAACACTTTACCTATTGCATAAACACTGTATATAAACCCTAAATACCTACCTATTTTCCTATTTATATATGAATTTATAATGACATAAATTATAAAGAAAACCATAAAAATCAAAAAAATTAACCGTCATCTTATATTCAGTTTATAAATACATCAGATAGTTTATAGTTGGAATTGATTAAAATTGTGATAAATTTCTTTAAAAATACAATATATAAGTTAGTAAAACATTTTTAAATTTCTACCGCCGCCCATGTTTCCCAAAGGAGATGCCGATTTTAGCCAAATTTAATTTTTTTTGTTTGTCTCAACTGACATCGTTTAGACTTTACAGTATTATAGGACCGATATGTAACTGAAATGATACCGACCGAGCTTTACACAAAAATAATCACACATGATGGCAGGAGGGCTGAAATTTAACACAATAGTGATTATAGTTGAGCAAAGGTCAAACACAGATCAAGCATGGTAGGTTTATTTTTAAATAAGAGGTCAAGGAATGTTTTATTTTCGATACTAGGGGCAAGACAAGCATGGACTCAAACGCAACGTTCAAGTTTGTTACTAAATGGAACGTGAAAGTCCAGTTACTTGTTAACGCAGTCAATTTTCTACACTACTTCCAGAATGTATCGTGTTTGGTAAATCCCCTTAGTTATACAAGGTGTCCGGAAATGATGAGCAAAAAATGTAGGGGATAATTCTAGACCGAAAATAAATGCTATCTCTTCCCATAAAATTTTTTCGAAAATTTATTATTAACGGAGTTACAGGGTGTTAAATTTAAATTTTATTTGCAATTTTAAAATACATAAGTTACTAGAACAATAATAGACCAGGGTCGATAATTTTTGAAACAAAAAAAAATAAATGTAGGATTGAAACCCATTGGAAAAGGAAGATAATAGAACAAAAATGAAAGGAAAAATAAATTACGGGCGATCCGAGGTCGGGAAGGGGGGGGGGAGGGGGGGTTTTAAGGGTAGAAAATGATTTATCTCGATTTCCGGTAAAACTACAAGTCCTATGGAAAAACGTTAAATCGCAAAGTTGTAGGTAATAAAAAGATCTACAACTTTTGTATTTACACTTTTTTCATATAACCTCAAAATGTATGTGAAAAATTCAAATAACCAAGTTTTTAGTTTTTTATTTTTATCTTTTACAAAAAATTTTTTTTATCCACGAAATTTGGTGAAAACTTACCTTTTCATGTCCTAAACACACTGTAATTTTTTTGATTTAAAATATTTATTTTTTAACCTTATTTTGACTTAATATCGAAAAAACACCCTAATTTTCAATAGAAAATTCTCACGTCAAAATATCTGCTTTTTTTAAAAAGTCGGTGGGCTTTTTGTTCGTTGAAATCTCTACTTTCTGATAGTGTTAAAAAATATATACATTACTACGGTAAATGTTCTCAAAAAAATGCAAAGAAACGAAAAAAACTCGAATCCGAAATTTTTTTTTTAGATCAGTATATACAATTTTGAGCTATTTATTAAAATTTATACTTTTTTTTATCAATGTAACATGGAATCTGGAATCTTACGTTTTTCAAGTAATTAAAGTATAAATTTTAATAAATAGCTCAAGATTGTACATATTGATCTAAAAAAAAAATTTCGGATTCGATTTTTTTTCGTTTCTTTGCATTTTTTTGAGAACATTTGCCATAGTAATGTATATTTTTTTTAACACTATCAGAAAGTAGAGATTTCAACGAACAAAAAGCCCACCGACTTTTTAAAAAAAGCAGATATTTTGACGTGAGAATTTTCGATTGAAAATTAGGGTGTTTTTTCAATATTAAGTCAAAATAAGGTTAAAAAATAAATATTTTAAATCAAAAAAATTACAGTGTGTTTAGGGCATGAAAAGATAAGTTTTCACCAAATTTCGTGGATAAAAAAAAATTTTTGTAAAAGATAAAAATAAAAAACCAAAAACTTGGTTATTTCAATTTTTCACATACATTTTGAGGTTATATGAAAAAAGTGTAAATACAGAAGTTGTGGATCTTTTTATTACCTACAACTTTGCAATTTAACGTTTTTCCATAGGACTTGTAGTTTTACCGGAAATCGAGATAAATCATTTTCTACCCTTAAACCCCCCCCCCCCCCCCTCCCCCACTTCCCGACCTCGGATCGCCCGTAATTTATTTTTCCTTTCATTTTTGTTCTATTCTCTTCCTTTTCCAATGGGTTTCATCCTACTATTATTTTTTTTCACTTGTTACCATTTTCAAAGGCTTCAGCACTAGTCTATAAATTAAACATTCAAATCAAAGGTTCAAAGTGACGTCCTTCTTCTTCAATGCATAAAATTCTTTCTTCTTAAAAAATTCCGACGAACTCCATGAAATATTCCTTCCTTTGCTATACTATGTTTAAGGTTGAAAATAAATTTAAATAATTTCCTATTCATGACATGCAAGCAATGTTATTTTAGCGTTTTTCTCGAAAACGGTTAGATTTTAGAAACAAAAGTAGTTTACCTTTTTTATGTCAAAAGGTAAGGAGAATAAAAATATCCAGTCAAAATGCGCATACAGTGTAGGACAAAAAAGTTGGGACCAATCAAATTAAAGTATAGGCTCACATGTGGCGCCCTCTACAAAATGCGAAAAAACGGTGGGCATATTTGTATTCCTCATCCCGAAAAAGCCCCATATACGAGATTTCGTCAAAATATTATAAGCGCGGCAAAAGGCATTGCAAAAAAAACTGCAAATAAAATTTAACTTTAACACCCTGTAACCACGTTAATAATCAATTTTTGAAAAAATGTTATAGGAAGAGATAGCGTTTATTTTCGGTGTAGAATTATCCCCTAAATTTTTTGCTCATCATTTCCGGACACTCTGTATAATAGTATATTGCTCCTCAAAATCTAAGGATACTTAAGTAGTGTTTTTATTTTCAAGAACTAGATGATGATGATGATGATTCTACAAAAATGTTATTTCAAAAATATTGTTTAAAAGACGATTTCGTTATTTTAGCCCGAAAATCTTCTACTGGCAAGCAAGGCCAAAGGAGCGGCAGTGAAGTTAGCAGATTTCGGACTAGCCATCGAAGTGCAGGGTGAACAGCAAGCGTGGTTCGGTTTCGCAGGTACGCCCGGGTACCTTTCGCCGGAAGTACTTAAAAAGGAGCCCTACGGCAAGCCCGTCGACATATGGGCGTGCGGAGTAATATTGTACATCTTGCTGGTTGGGTATCCGCCTTTTTGGGATGAGGATCAGCATAGATTGTATGCCCAAATTAAGGCTGGAGCCTATGATGTAAGTACTGTTTTAATGAATCACTTTTTACACCACAGAAATGATCGGAAATTCAATATAATTCAATTTTTTAAGCTTGCCCTTGCTTCTTTTTATACATATAATATGTACAGTTGACGACATATTATATCGTACACTCCACCCATACATAACTCAATTACAACAAAATTGGGTAAAACGGGTTTCTCACCTTGCTGCTTATACCTGAATAGAACACCGGCTATATACATAGCTGTAAATTATTGTATGTACGATTTTTTACCATAAGTAATAATGGTTATTTCTAAATATTTTTGTGTTTAAATTACAGCCGCGAAATAAGAAAATTATAAAATAATACCAGGAAAACTACAAAAGTATAAAGCCAAAAAGGGTAAATTTATTAACAAACGACAAACAAAATACTAATATTTAATTGCTGCGCCATTGGATTCTAACACTAATTGTAATCTTCTTGGCATTGACAAAATAATACTTCTGGTGTAATCCGGAGTTAGCCCTTCCCAAATTTCTTCTATTTTATCAAATAACTCTATTTCGTTCTGTGGTTTAAAATTTATTTCGTATATTTTTTTTACCATCAATCCCCAAACATTTTCAATTGGATTTAAATCAGGACTTTTTGAGCACCAATGCAGTTGTTTTGCCTAAACCAGCTTCCTATGTTTCTTGCAGCATGCACAGGGCAGTTATCCTGCTAAAATATAAAGTTATTTCCTTCAAAAACTATCGCGGCAGAAGGAAGAAAAACATTTTCCAAAATCTGAAGATATATATTACTGTTTAGTGTTTCACCAATATTTCAGCATACACCTGCACTGTAAACACTTATCCATGCCCACATATTAACGGAGAAACGTCCACTGGTTTGCTTTTTTTAAGTATACTTTTCATCATATCGGGAATTTGGTGGTCTATATACTCGAATCCTTCCATTATAATGTAGACTGAAAAGTTTTCTTATCGGAAAACATTGCATAGCAGACCCAATTCTTTGTTTCTTACCACTATTCTTTAAAAACGGTTTGGATGCAGCTGCTCGATTTCTTAATCCGGAACATCGGACGTTGTCTTACTCGGCGTTGCGCAGTTCTAGATGAAGCAGGGAATCCTGTTATGTGCATAGCGGATACTGCAGTTCCAAATGGATTTTGCCCTAAATACTCCACCAAATTTCGGTCTTCTTCATTTGATGAATTTCTATTATTTAAACCAGACCCAACAGACCTTTCAAGTGTTTGATGATAGCGCCATTTTTTTACAATTCCTTGAACAGTACTTCTAGGTACTCTAAAATGATCAGCTATTTTTCCATAATACCACCCTATTTCTACTAAACATATTATTCTTGCTTTTTCAATAATACTTGAATGAGGCATTTTTAAGCCAAATAACTGTAATATTGCCGAAATGACTTTGAAGGATTCAAAGGTGATTATACCTTTATTACCTAGTGTATGTTTCAAACAGGTTAAAGTTAAATTATACTGGATAAAACATTAAAATTTAATAAAAATAGCTGTCACAATATTAAATATTTTAATCAGAACGGACAAAAAAAAAATCACTCGTTCCAAAAATCGTATAAAAAAAGCTATGTTCCATTTAAAAAACACCTTATCCATATCGTAACTCTTTTGTTTCTGGTTCAAATAAATTTTTGGTTTCATTTTTGAATTCTGCAGGAAAAAGTACATCGATTGGCTATTTTGGATTTTTCTTTAAATACAAGGAAGCTCAAAAATGAGCCCCTGTTCAGTCCTCTTTGGAAGACCCTGTACCTAAATTAAAAACGACTAAACTGATTCGACAACCTTTTTAGATTCTGAAAACTTATTTTGTTGAGTTCCTGCTACAAAGAGCCACTTTTACCTAATCCAATTTCTAGAAGGTTATACTATACGGGGCAAATACGAAAGTAATGCAAAAAAAAATTAATATTATAGTTTTTGACATTTTAGTATCCCAGTCCGGAATGGGACACCGTTACGCCGGAGGCGAAAAATCTGATAAACCAAATGCTGACAGTCAATCCAAGCAAGCGGATCACGGCTGCTGATGCTTTAAAACATCCTTGGATATGCGTAAGTATTTTTTTTTTAAATTAATATTCCAAAACCTTTTCATAGAGTTTTCGACATAAGATTCGATACAAATCACTATTTCTTAATGAATGGACGAAAAGAATTAAAATTGACGGTGGTGTGCCTCAGGGCTCTGCTCTTGGTAATTTATTTTCAATCAGTATCAATAAAAATAGCCCTCTATTTATTTAACAGAGATATTTTTGCTTTAATTTTATTTTTTTTATTGGAAACAGTTATATTTTTATTGTATGCGCTCTACTTCATCGAATTTTTTTTTTTTAGCAAAGGGAACGTGTTGCGTCTGTTGTACACCGACAAGAGACTGTGGATTGCCTAAAGAAATTCAATGCAAGGCGTAAGCTTAAGGTAAATATTTTTTTAAATAAAATGGTCATAAATTAGCACTAACAATAACTTGTCAAAAATAAATATACCACAATTTATTTTTAGGGTGCTATTTTGACCACGATGCTGGCCACGCGGAATTTCTCAAGTAAGTTTTTCATAAAACATCTGCTATTTAGATTTAGAGCTAGTTAGTCCGGTCAATCTAGACCAAAAAATGATAGTGAAGGTACATAAATTTACAACAAGCTGAAAATCAGTAAAATTGTTCAAAATATAATTATAAATAAAATGTATAAGTTCCCCATCATTCCCGTGTATGGAAAAAAATGTACTCACGGTCAAATGTCAAAAAATGAGTTTTTCGCGATTTTCAGCAATCATATCAATCATCATAAAAATACCCCAGACAAAAATTGTAGACCATAAAATTATCTATAAAAAATTTATTAATACTTTTTTTTCCTACGAGCCACCGTTTCTGAGATATAACGATTCAAAAAGTTGTTATCCTTTTATGGTACTAGTCATAGCTAGGAGAGGAACAACTTTGTCAGCGCGTTTGAATTTAATATTATTGAATGTCAGTCATGTCATTTTTGCCATAGAAGCCAGTCCAACTTCACGAGCTTTATAACAATTAATTTTATCATCACCAACGACACCACTCGCAATAAAAAAACAATTTTGTTAACCTCTGGAAAAGGATCATGCGTTGAGAACCACTCTAAAAGTTTTCGTATGTCTTTAGCATCTTTTTTTACTCGTTAATCACTTGCATCAACATGCTGCTCGGTCGTATCCATCCTAACATTAGCGATATCTTCTAATTTTTCACAAACTGTATTCATAGCATGCATACTATAAACCTATTTACTTATGACGCTCTCTTTTGTACTTCTCCCTCGAGCAATACCTCCATCTGCCTTCATAGCTTTCATCATAGACTGCTCGATTATCATGTCCGTTGAAGTTCCACAACTTAATTTTTCGTAAACTTCAGGATCAATCAAATTCTGTAATTGTTGCATATCCTGCAAGTTAAGGTGTGCAGACTTAGCATAAGGAAAATGTCCAGACGCGGGAAAAAAAGGAAGCATTTCTTTGACGTAGTTTAAATGAGCTTTCCAATCCAATCCAATACGCTCAGCTCTTAGGTACTCTTTAGCAATGAAAACCATATAAAAATATTGAGATAATATAATATTATATATAATAATAAGAAAGTTATCTAATATATTCTCGATATTTATGATTAGATCTGCATCCATTATGTCATTAATTTCAACTTCTTTTAATATTATAATGCCAAAGTAAGCTGAAGTAGTGTATGAGCTCGAACAGCTCTTGCGTAAGCATGACCATTGAGCATTTTTTCTAATGATTTTACCAAATAGATCTCTGCGAGTACTTCTTTCATGCCGCTTCCTTGCATAATACGACCGATTGCTTCCAGAAAAGACATCAGTAGATGAAATCCTCCGAGTCTGATGATGATTTTTGATACTTCAGAGCCCTCAGGTGCGACTGATACCATTTCTCGAGCTTTAGCATACAGGGGCTGGTCGAAAGTCACGATGCATACAGTGTGGCCATACCGTTTTGCATTCTCTAATGCACAAAGTAAAGTCCTATAGATAGTATTATAGTTACTGGCTTTTTGAATCGTTATATCTCAGAATCGGTAGCTCGTAGGAAAAAAAGTATTGATACATTTTTTTTAGATAACTTTATGGTCTACAATTTTTGTCTGGAGTATTGTTATCATAAAACTTACTGTTTTGCTGAAAATCGCGAAAAACTTAATTTTTTGACCTTTGACCTCGAGTAAAATTTTTTCCATACACGGGAATGATGGGAAACTTAAAATTGTTATTTATAATTATATTTTGAACAATTTTACTGATTTTCAGCTTGTTGTAAATTTATGTATCTTCGAATGTCTAGATTGACCGGACTATAGTACCTATAAAGAAACGCAAATTTTAAATTACATTTTACAATAATTTAAATAAATATGCATTACTAATATTACATTATCTCTAATAATAATTACTTGTTCTTAAAATCAATTTTTTTAACATTCAATGCATAACTAAGTCATTGACGTTTAATATTATTAATATTTCTTAATATCTACCTATAATATATCGATGTTATAATATTTTTACACACAACAACTTTACACACAACAAACAACAATTTTACACTAAATAGTTTGGGCATATTTAGAGCATTTTTCTTTTAATTTTGATTTTTGTCCTTTCAAAATATTTCTCGTCATATATCGTTATACAGGGTGTCCGGAAATGATAAGCAAAAAATTTAGGGGATAATTCTAGACCGAAAATAAATGCTATCTCTCCCTATAACATTTTTCGAAAATTGATTATTACGGAGTTACAGGGTGTTAAAGGTAAACTTTATTTGCAGTTTTTTGCAATACCTTTTGCCGCGCTCATAATATTTAATATATATTTTTATATTATATAAAAATGTTTGTGTAAAATACAAATTTTATAGTACCTACTAGTCTACTCTTTACTACGCATCAAGAACAACCCCACACATTTTTATGCGATACGGGCTGTGCTTTTGATTAGCCATGTTAACGATATCTTTTCAAAATATTAATAATCGCGCCGCGCCGGCCCCGATAGATAGATCCGAGTAAATCAAGTACAATGTAATCGTTTTTGGTTCTCAGCGAATTATCAATATCTTAGAGCACCTTGTATACAAGCTAAATTAACTGTACATAAATTAATTTTTTTAAATACTAATGGGTCATATTTTGGGGTAAGAAAAGTTTCTTAATATTAAAAAAAATGGAGATCGGATTGTCAAAAAAAAATGCATTTTAAAATAAAATCTGATACTTTAATAGTATATTAAAGTACGAGTTTCATAAGAAGCGGTTTTAGCGCCCGCGAGTTTTTTTATTGACACGGGCGCTAAAACGCCTTATGAAACATGTGCTTTATACATTTTTTTCTATTTCACCTTTTATAATCAAGAAAAATACATTTTAAAAAGAAAATAAATCCTTCAAATTTTGTAATTTTTTATGTCTAAATTTTATGTTGGTAATACTATTTTTTATCATAGTAGCCTCTGGACAACAAAAATTATTTTGCAAACTGTCATTTTTTGATTTATTGACCCATTTTCACCACGAGATTCTAAGGTTATTTTAGCGATATGAGATTTGAAATTGGACGGAATACGTTGTGTGATCCTTGTACATTCGGTACATATACAGAGCGTTCGGAAATTCGGGAGATTTTGCTACTATTTTTCGAATTTCAAAAGACGTGATTTTACGTCACGGCATTGCAATTTAGTATAGGGAAGATGGAAAATTCAAATAAAGTTGAAGTTAAAATCAACATTAGAAGGTTAGTAGATTGAATTTTGGATAGGATTTGGCAGAAAATGATAGCTTGAAGCATCTACAAAAGATTGATTTATAGATTTATGCAACCAACATACATGACTGTTATCCACACAGAATAAAAAAGTAAGTTATCAAGCTAGTTTTTCTCTGCGAAAAATGGGGTTTCTCGTAAATCACAAAGGCCGCGCAAGTCAATGAAATAAAACATTTAAATGTTACCAACATCAAATAAAGAAAAAACGCGTATCGAAATAGCTTCATTACGATCCGCAAATGAGGGTCGTACTGAACTCATTATGAACGTGAAATAGAAAAAATAAGTGTAGCATGTAAAGAAAAGTAAAATCATCAATAACATTTATACAGCTTCACCAGTTAATACAAATATCCCTTTTACAATACAGCCTATTTAATGTCATGACGGAGCCTGTTTTTGACATTCATTTAACCTGGCTTTTCATTTACTAAATTGACATTTCGATCTCAATTTTTTTTTACGAAATTAATCTTATCTTTCAACAGAATATGTACCAATGTATTTAAAGCATGTATTTTTTTTCTCTAGATGACTTGAACTATGTAGTTTTCTCAACCCCATAAATCTACCTTAGGTCGATTTTTATAAATTTTCTTTTTAATTTCTTACCAAGTAGTTTACCTACATATTGTTTTCGATGAATTTTTTTTGTGTATATAAATTTAGAGAATAGAGTTTTTGTGAACACACCCACACGTTATTTTGAGTTTAATTTTAGATTTTCTTTTGCTCAAACACATCCAAAAACATTAAAAAAACATACACATGGCTTTTTAAATCAAAGTACCTACCCCAGGGCGCTTATAACAGTTCCTGTCACAGTCACAGTCTCAACTAGGGCTGGGCGATATTGAAATTCCAATATCGAATATCGATATTAAAAAATATATCGATATAGTCGATATATCGATATTTTATTTTTTAAATATCGTTATTTGATATATCGATAAAACATAAAAATACTATATTATAAATACAGTGTCACCAGTAAAGTCTGCATCATATGGGATTTTTTTATTAATAGCTTTATTCAAAATTTGACTTTGGCATCAAGTTCTGCTTCTATCGAGATGAAAATTAAGCAAAAAAATAGTAGTCACGTGATTCGCATTATTTGTCAAATTTTAATTTTATCCAAACTATAATTCAAATGTGGGGTTATTTCTGAAAAAATCGAAAAAAGTTATTAGAAAATGCTTTTCTAAATGCAGTTTCTAGAACACATGCAAAATTTCAGCTGCATAAGATAATTTTAATTTTTTATTTTATATTTTGTAAATTGTACCACTTTTGCAAAATAAAACTCAACGCAACCTACATAAAACTTCTTAGTTTTGAGAATGCTTTATTTCAGATATATTTTCTTTAAAATAGCGCCATATTAAATGTATGTAATGTGTATTTCTACAAAATCAAAATTGGGCTATTAAAATTTGGTCGCATGTGATGCAAAGTTTATTTGTTTTTGGCCCTGTATAAGGTAACTTCATAAAATAAGTATTTTTAAAAACGTAGTTTGTGTCTGAAAGTAATACGTTATTATGACATAGCTTAATAATAAATAATAATATAGGGGTTTTAAATTAAATCGTTGAAAATAGATTAACTTTACGTTGTTAAACTAAAATTTATTTTCCACTTAAAAACACTTTACTGAAGACACTGTGTTCTTTTTGTCTTAATATTAAGGTGTATTACTTTCAGACCCAAACTACGTTTTCAAAAATACTTATTTTATGAAGTTACCTTATACAGGGTCAAAAACAAATAAACTTTGCATCACATGCGACCAAATTGTAATAGCCCAATTTTGATTTTGTAAATAAAGCTATTAATAAAAAAAATCCCATAATATTATGCGGACTTTACTGGTGACACTGTATATCAATATTGTCTTATGTGCCCTGTAAAACTCCGTACCTTCATTTCAAGGGGAGACTATAATTATGAAAACATGAAGAAAAAAGATTGAATTAAATATTGGTCCTTAAATGTATTATAAGGACGATATTAAAACTCCAATCGAATATCGATATATCGATAGTTTATTTTTTAAATATCTTTTATCGATATATCGATATATCGAATTTTTGCCCAGCCCTAGTCTCAACCTTTTATCAGCTAAAATCGCTCAAACTAAAATTTAAGTTCCTCTCTTTTTACAGAGTCTGTATTGGCCTTATGTTTGAGACATTACGAGGCCAACTATAAAAACGAGTCATACATAAAGCAATCTGTAATTATCCAACGGTAATTACCGATATTTAGAAATATAATTGAAGAGAAAACAAATAATGTTTCCCTATATACCTCATTAAATATTTAAAAAGTCATATTGCACACGCCACTACACATCACACACGCTGTCTATAATATTTCCACTTTTCCACAATAGGGGCGGCTAGAGAACTGCCCATTATATTATTCAAACCGTAGTAGCCTCAATTTGTAAATAAATTTGTTAGAAATATAGAACTGGTTTATGGCTGAATGGCAGACCTGCCAAAGCCAAAAAAAAAATAGAACTGGTTGCTTTTAATTTTAACGTTAAAATTTAATAAGGTAAAAAAAATGCCGTATAATTTCCACTCTTGTAATGGTACGAAATAAAATAACTAAACATTTTTAATCATGAGAATTCCGGCGTTTTTAACAAATTAAATATAAAAAGGAAAGAAAAACACAAAGTCATCCTCCACAAAGTTTAATAGAAAAATTATGAAATCATAGGTCTCTACATGTTTCGAACGTAGAAACGTTCATCCTCAGAAGACAGAAAATTTTTATATTGTGCTGTTGTTGTTAGCAAAAGAGAAACTTAAAAATAGAACCTTAATTGAGCTTTTATGGACTCAAAAATTAAAGTTTAGAAGAAACACGATATGAAGAAAATTGGAGATGGTAAAACCATACTGAGTATTTAAAACATTATTAAAGTGGGCCTAAACCAACCAACTTACATTGGGAAAAAAGGGAAAACCTTGCCAGGAGGTGTCGTGTCGTGATCCTCAGTACCCCAAATATTCTTTCCTACGGAATATATCAAATGTTGTTATCAAATTTTCACCTTCACAATGTCTTAAAGAATGGTTATGTTCGATAAGTCTGATTTCTGAAGACAGTTTTTAAATAATCTTCGACACCTCCTGGCAAGGTTTTCCCTTTTTTCCCAATGTAACTTGGTTGGTTTACGCCCACTTTAATAATGTTTTAAATACTCAGTATGGTTTTACCATCTCCAATTTTCTTCATATCGTGTTTCTTCTAAACTTCAATTTTTGAGTCCATAAAAGCTCAATTAAGGTTATATTTTTAAGTTTCTCTTTTGCTAACAACAACAGCACAATATAAAAAAATTTCTGTCTCCTGAGGATGAACGTTTCTACGTTCGAAACATGTAGAGACCTATGATTTAATAATTTTTCTATTAAACTTTGTGGAGGATGACTTTGTGTTTTTCTTTCCTTTTAATACTTTCAACTCCACTTTAAGTATGGACTATTTCTTCAAATTAAATTAAATATGGTTGAGAACATAAGGTGTGTCCACGGATAGAGTTTGGAAGAGGAAAAACTTTTTTATTAGTAGGTAGGTATAGAAGAAAAAGTCATTCTTTATAAAAACGTCTGCTTGTGCTGAAACTGAAATGGGTTATAGATATCCCCATAAATGAAAGTTGATAATTGTGAGATCGGGACTCCTACGTGCCAATTGATTTGGACCATAGGTACTTTCCAATCCATTTGTTCCCAAAGTGATGATTTAGCCAATTATCAAAAGGAATTGAACATTAGAATTGAAAAAAAACACTGTTATTTCTGACGAACCCTGTAAAGTAATCGCAAATCTAATAACTAAAATTGTAGTTTCAACACTAGCAAAATTCATTTAATAAATCAAGGAATTGAAAAAAAAAAGATCCAAAAAACTAAAAATGTTGTTTGTGGCGTACCCTGTATAGTAATTGCAAATCTGATATTCGAAATTGTAGTTTAAGCACAAGCAAACGTGTCTATAAAGAATGACTTTTTCTTCTATACCTAATAATAAAACGTTTTTCCTCTTCCAAACTCCATCCGTGGACACACGGTATACCTGCACAATTTTAAACAACATTTAGAAATAAAGTAAAAATAAATTGTTTCCCTTTTACGCTATTCATGTTAAAATAATACAAAATATGCTTTCGACAAATAGTAGGTAGTAAATATCTCTAGCGGCCCTTCCCCCCACCCCCTTAGTAGCTACTTGCATAATCTTAACTTAGATCTAGTGAGCATTGGGTAGTTGGTAATTTTGTTTTGTCGGTTGACGCGGACTTGTCACCTTACCTCACTTCACTTCACCCTGACGCAACCAGAATGCGGTAAGAACACTTTATGCAACCAGCAAATCAGATTAAGTGATTTATGCCACATTTTATGCAACCTTTCATTTTGTATTCAATGGCTTTTGCTTTTTAAATATCATAACCATATTTGTTTGGCCATAGATATGGTAATCGGCTTTTATAAATTTTTGCGTTCCAAAACGTGCATTGATGAAAATGGGTTGAACTTGGAGTACTGGCATTACATACACATCGTAGCTCGACTGTACAAACAAGATAAATTTTACCCCATATTTTTAACGATTCCAGTAAAGTTCTGCCGTTAAGTTTACGATCGAATATTATGCCTTTAATATAAGGTCGCACAAAGATTACGTTTCTTGCGCCCTAGTTGTTTAAAGGGCCCTTTTTCTGAAAAATAAAGGTGTATGTGACCTAATCGATAAATAAATAATGTTATACCATACATTGATACATAAACCTAGACTCCTCATCTAAACGGCAACTTTCGGCGTTACCCGTTACCGATTTGAACGCGCGTCCATTGTTAAAGGTAAACACTTTTACCTTGGATGGTTTTTCTTGGTTTTATTTTTCTATGGTTATACCGTGCGAGCAAAAATTATTTGCATCAAAGAGGGCTTGGATTAAAAAACGTAGGGCTTGGTTTAGATCACAATGATATGTGGACGATATATCTAACCAAATATATTTTAAAATTTTGTCAAATTCATATTATGACATAATATACCAAACTAATGAGTAATAAAATAAGGACCTGTATATACAAATACAAATTTATTTTTGTTGTTTACAAAATTAAGAAAGTAAGAATATAATAATAATAAGAATAGTCCTGCATGTTTCATAAGATCTTCCCACTTCTTGGGACAGGCGTCTTATACTTACAATTTGTTGGCGTATTCTGCATTATTTCACGAACGTTTGCAAGAAGTCTTCTGTTCTTACAGATGGTCTTCCTGCTCCTTTTTGTGTTGTATAGAACCTGTTTCCCTAAACACAGCCACGGTTCTTTTCAGGCAATGATAAAAATCCCCAGCAATAAAAGAAACGTTAGGAAAATGTTCGTGAAAATCGTCCATGCACAACCCCGGATTGTATTGCCACTCACCATTTACTCTAACCCCGTTTCGAAAATACGCTTCAACCATGATTGTTTTGTGCTGTTCCGTAAAGCCCATTGTGTAAATTGTTCAAGAAATTGGAAAAATTAGCGATGAATCAAATTACTTGTAACGACTGTCAAAGATGACGGAATAACTGATTGATTGTTAATTCAGGTAGTTACTGACACCCAACAGGTATTAAGCTCTACGGCTAAGCACTACGTCCTTATATAGATGCAAGGCCCTCTTTATGCAAATAATTTTTGCTCGCACGGTACTTAAATCGTGAATTATCTTTTATTCTGGAAGATCCTTAAATAGTGGTTATAATATTTGAAACGCCGCTTTAGTGTGTCATGGTGTGAATTTCGTGCTTGAGCATGCTTTTTCCTGTAGATATCATAGATTTTTGAGTAACAGCCTATACCACTACATTTTCATAAATATCACTTCACAGTCCACGCTTCATAAAAACGCTTATTTTTGTCTTCATTTAATATATTTCTCAGTATTGTGTTTTTTTTTTAAATTCATTTTAATAGAGGGAGATGATATGTTCGGCATTTATTCTGAACGTCCCTACTGCGCATGCGCCAGAGGTGCATAGCTGTTCTTAAGCTGTTTATTGCTATTTTTGTTAAACACATCTTAAAGACGACAGCAAAAGCAGTTAAAAAACACCTACGCAATGCGCACGCGCAGTAGGGACTTCCGGAATTGATAGTTAGCATCTTTTTTCCCTCTACTTATTTTACTATGTAAAACCAAAATCATAGGAAAGTAAACTTACGATATTTCATTTGAACGTGACATTGCCCAACCTAGCTATCAGTTTAGATATATTTTATTTACTGAAATTATTTTAAATTAAATAACTTAATGTAAAGAAGAACTTAAATTAAAAAACAACTGATAGTCGATTGGTAAAAAGATTGCGAATTATGAACGTTTGATGGGCTACCTTAAATTACCCTATATAACACCCTGTATCCATGGTATCGATGTGTAACATGCTAACATGCCCAGAGTTGTGATACATTTTTACTAATTCATATAACTTCTTTGGAGGTAGCAAGTTTGAATCACAATACAGGTCAAATTTCTTCTTCTTTACTTACTTATTTTTTTTAGATGATAATATTTTTACACTTGCTTTTTTGTCCTATCTAGAATTTTGATTTTGGTTTTACAAGTACTAAAATTTATAAGTGGATTGGTTAATTTTTTCCATACATATAGGGAAATACGTTCTCCCCCATATCCTAGCAATAAGATGAGATAAGAATGGTGAAAAGTTTGTGAAGTATCGCAAAGCAAACAGAAATAGGTAGATTATGTATACCCCCACTCCATCGGATCGCATCATCTCGCTCATCGTTCCTCTGGTGTCACCCTCCCGCTTCCATTCAATTATTATTAAATAAATATTCATTATTTTGTACGTTTCGTACGGGATGTTATTTATTTTGTAACAGAGTATAACTTTTATTTCGACAAAAACTGTACTGATAAACAAACTACAAATAAAAACAGGCCCTGCGTGCGTAAATTTTATGTCACCTGTGTCCAATGATGCAGTACACTCCCTTCAACAGCGTAAATAGTTCTAAAATTTTCAATTCGGTGGAAGAGGGAGGCGTGATACCAGAAGAACCATCAGCGAGGTGCGATACGATGGAGTGGGGAGAACCTTTATTGTTCCTAATTCTGTTTGTTTTGCGAGACTTAATATTTTTCCTACAGACGTGTGGAAAAATCAATTTTCCGCACTGATATCCGTGCGGAAAATTGGTTTTTCCACACTAGTGAGGAAAAATTTTTCGGCACGATTATGTCAAAATCAATAATATATCAATTATAACTTGTAGTTATTACTTTTTTCTCAGAATTAGTTACTGTTACATATTGTATGTGATTGTTATAGTTAATTAAAAATTATTAAATTTCTTTGAAATATGTGTTACTTATTTCCACACGTCTGTAGAAAAACTATTGTACCTGACACGTGCGGAAAATGTTTTCCCTGCACTCGGCTGCTTTACCGAACTCCGCTACGCGTCGTTCGGTGAACGGCAGACTCGTGCGGAAAAATTCATTTTCCGCACTTGTTAGGTAAATAGCTATTTACTGATTACTAGGATGAGCGGACAATGCATTTCCATGCCTGTATGTATGTTTCTGCCTGTTGTGATGTTATTATGAATATTTTTTATATTTGGCTATAGGGCAGTATGATATTAACACATATTTTGTGTATTAATAACCTCCTTTTATTCAATTTAAAAAAATATTTATAATAATAATACAACAGACACAAATCTGATTAAACACGAAGCCGATTTCCCTTAAGTTTAATTGATTTTTTTTTATATTGAGCTTTTTTTTTATTGTTTATTTTAATATTATTGAAAAGTTGAAAATATTTTTGAATGTATTTCAAATATACTACATACCGTAAATTAGAGGCAACGCATAGTAGACCAAATATTACTTTTAGTCACCAATTATAATAAATAAATTATACATTGAACTAAACGAGTACAAATTGATCTTTCAATCATTCGATCCTGACCATTCTTTAACATCACCCATGTTATCGTGGCATTTTATATACTAGATGCAAAGGTTTAAAAAGAAGAGTTAATGAAATCATATTTATTTACCAATCTTTGCCTAAAATTTATGGTAGCAACATTATAAGAAGTTATTTTTAAATATTTAAAACTTTCTAGGCAGAAGCATAATCGTTAAGAAGGGGGATGGATCCCAGGTTAAAGAATCGACAGACAGCTCCACTACCCTTGAGGACGATGACATCAAAGGTAAGCTTTTTATATTTTCCCAAATTTTGTGGAGTAGTGCTTAGTTTTAAACCTAATAAAATGATGTCCTTAAATAAGATTTTTGCAATTTACTAATAAAAGCGTAATAATTAAAATTGAAAATAAAATTTTGAAAAATTTAATTAAATGCCTTATATTAAGCCTATAGAACTGTTTAGGCGAGTAAACATTTTCATTTTCAAAATTTTTTTTTCCAAACAAAGCTTACCCCCTTAGATACAACCCTAAAGGATACTGGTCACTTAAAAAAATAACTCCACTAGTCATTGTATATAGTTTTCATTCACTTTTGCTCCTATTGACTAAAAACATGTACCGTCTAGTCAAAAATGCATACAGTATTTATTAGCTGATTCACATTTTAGTTCTTAACTTTATTTTGTGACCATTTTCAGATATTTTCCTTCCTTCTTTCAAAATTTTAAATAATGATCTTAGATTTGTTTACTTTTTGACTTTAATGTACATTCTTAGCAATAGCTAAATTTTCCTTTTACCTCGCCAATACACCTCTTCCTTAGCTCCATGTGTATATAGAAAAATCATTCATTCCACATACCACTGGTTTATTTTAAAATAAATTATTTATCAATATATTTTATTTTAATTTTGCTTAGCTTCTAATAGGCACCTTTTTAGGGCTTTTATGCCAAAAGGAAGGCTGTTCCATTTTAGTTGTTTTGAAATAAAATGAGTAAGCCTAAAGTACTTTCGAAATAGCCCTATTTGGAATAAGCTCTTGATTACGAATTTTTACCAACTGGTCTGTCTTGCTAATCTTGCTATCTGCACTTTGATATGATTGCTTTTTCTCTGTTCTTCTCTTAAAATTTCGAAACGATGTAAAAAATTCCTAGGTTAGTAGAAATGTAGTTACCCAGAAATAAACCCTTAGATAACTAGGATTTTTTTAACATCCCCACCAAACAACTCTCATTCACACAATACCTGACTTATTTCACGAACAAAACATATCAGCACAGTATCTTATTAGAGGGTGAAACTTTGTGCGCCAAATTTTCCTTACTTATAAAGTACACCCTGCACCCTGTTTGGCGCAAAGCGTAGGGATTGGGCAAATTGTTTAATGATTATTCCACTAATTTATTGTATCCCATAAGTTTATAAAGGTAAAGGGCAGTTGAACATGGGCCAAAAATAATTTAGACAGTATCCTTTAAAAAATTCTTTTAATATAGCATTTATCACATTAGAATATAATGGCCGCCATTGTCATATGTCACGCCATTTCATTCCTATGTGATAAATAGAACTAGAGATTGTTATTTCTGTCTTTTAAAGGGTGTATATAAACCAAAATAATTGCGAGCCAGCGTAAACAAGAGTATGTTTCGATTATAAAGAACTGAAGAAGGTCACGATTTAAGATGTTTATCTGTTGCCCAAGGAGAAAGATAAAATTTAAATGTTTAACGGGCAAACCTTCTTTATTTCTTGTAATTTGAAAAAAACAGGTTAAGACTTAACTTTAAATCTAAAGGCCGTCTTTCCCATCGAAAATACGCAAAGTTTATACAGCGACGATTCCATAACTAAGATATATACGAATAGAAGGAAAAACTCTACTTTTTCTACTGTCTATCTGCCTATGTCATGGTATTATTACTGTCGCGTATCTTCGGTTGGAAACCGACCCATTAGTATGTAGCAATAGTTTATTCTGGCCAATAAGATAATTTCTTTGTGTTCTGGACACCGTTCAGAAGACAAGAAGGGCGGAGTCGATCGCAGTTCCACTGTTATTGCGAAAGAACCTGAAGGTAAATCCCTTTAAGTACCTCCACCTTTACCATCGTACCGTTTTCATCCCATTAACATTTTGTTATTTGTTGTTTTTGTCTCTCACCACAAATTACTTAGTTTCTTTAAAAACCTTATTTGTTTTAGAGGTACCATTTTTCCAGGTTGTTTCTGTAACTAATTTATTTTTTAAATCAATTATTCTACATTAGTTCGCAAACCAAGGTATTGTTTATTGGAAGACAGAAGTTTGAGGCTTTTAATCTCCACGGTATAAAAATTCTCGTAATAATTTCAATGGTAAAAATAGTTATCGAATATGTCAGAAGTAGAATCAGGTTTTTCTAGTGTATTGGAATCGGTGGAATGGTTAAAAATAACATTTTCTGCAGCAATGGGGGGCGCGGGTCGTGCTCGTTTTTGGTCGCGCCCCGATCTGGTCGGCCAGTGCGCGTCTGCTTTATACTTAACTTTACGTCGCTGGCTCTTGATTTTTATAATAAACAATATTTAATCTAAATGCACTGAATACCTAAAAATGATTTTGCATCTTTGTGCCTACACAATTCGTTCATATAATACTTTCTAATCTCTCTAAATTAAACATTATTTTAAACTCGCTCGAAAAACGTACTTTATAAACCTCTCCACTCCAGATTAAATTCAATTAAGCAACAGCGGAGGACTATAAAGAGCGAATGAGAAAACTCGCGATGCTCGGTGAATACATTATTAAAATGTAAGCTACATTTCTACCTGTTAGGTTATATGTATTTTAACATTTTTCGGTGAGCGTAGTTTCCCATAACAAATCCCTCTAGGTTTGCCCGTTAAAGTTTGTAAATTATTTAACGCGCTCTAGATTTGCTTTGTTTGGAAGCTCAAACTTTTCGTCATTTACAAATTCAATAAATTAAATATACACTGCGCGGCATATTTAACGCATAACGAAAAAATTACCCTAATTTTGATGTTATAAATTTTCCAAATTTGTGGTTCGTTTTTAATGATTTTTTTTTCCAATTGTAGTTTTTTCCTTAAGCATGACAGTGCCTTTGTTGTTTTGCTTAAAAAAAGTTACTTTGGTATTATGCCGGGTGTTATAAACTGTTATGTTTTTTTTTACGGAAATTCAAAACAGTCTGTGGGATTTACTAGCCATTGCAAGTTATCGCAATTACAGCCAAATGAAAGTTTCATGTTTCCTTTACATTTTTTTTTGATTCATTGGTTTATCTCTGTTTTTTTTTATAAAATATTAAATTTTTAGTTCAACGTGATTTTCATAAAAAAATGTTTAGTTAAAAAATACAAAATAAACGAAATGCTTTGATTAATGCAACAGCAAGAAAAAACAAATTATAAAGTAAATAAAGAATCAATATCTGGTATTAATTAATTTTATTGAATCCACAAAACAGGGCAAAAAAATACAGGGAAAAAAATTGTAATTTCTAAAGGTAAGTATTCAAAAAAATTAAAAAGAGTGGTACAAAATTATCTCCAAGAAATAGAAATTTTAACTTTGCCTTGGCCAGCAAGAAGCCCTGATATTAATCCTATTGAGCATTTATGGACGACATCTTAGAGCCATGCTTCCTCCTCCTAGAAACTTAAATGATCTGTCATTGAGGCTTATGGAAATATGGAATCAGATTAATCACGTTAATCTGATTTTAAGTATGCCGTATGCCAGGAAGATGCGAAGCAGTCATTAGAGCAAAGGAAGGCAATACTCGCTACTAATTATTCATATTTAATTTTTTTGAATACTTACCTTTAGAAATTACAATTTTTTCCCTGTATTTTTTTGCCCTGTTTTGTGGATTCAATAAAATTAATTAATACCAAATATTGATTCTTTATTTACTTTAAAATTTGTTTTTTCTTGTTGTTGCATTAATCAAAGCATTTCGTTTATTTTGTATTTTTTAACTACACATTTTTTTATGAAAATCACGTTGAACTAAAAATTGAATATTTCATAAAAAAACAGAGATAAACCAATGAATCAAAAAAGAAAATTTAAAGAAAACATGGGACTTTTATTTGGCTGTAATTGCGATAGCTTGTAATGGCTAGTAAATCCCACAGGGTGTTATGAATTTCCGTAAAAAAACATAACAGTTTTATAACACCCGGTATACTACCAAAGTTACTTTTTTAAGCAAAACAACAAAGGCAGTGATATGCCTAAGGAAAAAACCTACAATTAGAAAAAAAATCATTAAAAACGGACCACAATTTTGGAAAATATACCTATAACATCAAAATTAAGGCAATTTTTTCGTTATGCGTTAAATATGCCGCGCAGTGTATTTATTTCACGACCACCACCACGACCGTTTTTTTTGTTTAGGTTATAGGTATTTGGGGGGAAGAGGACTTATAAAAACCCTTTTTACTCTTTACTTACTCTCAACGTTTCGGTTTATTCTTTTAACCTTTCTCAAAGGTCTAGTGTAGAAATGCATTACATTTTGATATGATACAAAGTCACATTCCCCACACATAAGCTAGACAAAAAGGTTTTTTTTACTAATTTCTATCTGTCAACTTATTAGGTAGGTATAAAGAGCATTTTTAAAAGAAAGTTTAAAAAAATGTTGCACTACATAGAAAATAAAAATTTTAAAAAATTAAAAAATTGTTACCAATATTTTATTTAGAAGGATTATATCCTGCTAAAACTTCAATGGAATCCAATCAAATTGATTAAATTAGAGTAATCTGGCATATAAACTCGTCAATTTATCTATTAAATAGACACTCACTAATCGTAGTAACTTTTCCATGAAATTATTTTCTAGCACGTATTTCTGTCTATAAAATGATTAAAATTAATCAAATGGAAAAATAAATTGTTGCGAACTAATGTACATTAATTTATTTTCAAATCCAGAAGTTATTTCAAGTATCTTATTAGAGAGGATGCGCCTCAGCCATTAAAAGTAACCTAATAACGATATGAGTTATGTTAATAGAACGCATTTATTTTTTGGTCTAGCCTAACCTCCCCAAAGAGCCATGAAAAAAAGTAATTATCAAAAATATTTCACAAAATTTCGAATGCCTTACGAATATTTGGGCTTTACGCCTCCGTGGTACCTGTCTGCCTCCCCCTTAAGACGAAATCCTAGCTACCCCAGTGACCATGCAACAGATCTTTGAGGTTTATATTTTACAAAGACTAGGCACTAGAGTAACCTTTATGAGCTGTGAACTACTCGATCACTGGTTTTTTTGATAGTATGTGCTTTATTTCACCCATCTACAACTTAGTACAATTCTTATAATGATCGATCTTTCTTTTTTAATTTTTTTTGAACAAGACTTACGAATTTACGTTTGCGTGTCCTCTCTAATAAAAATTTATTTTTCGACTTTCGTTTTTCATTAATTATAATTTCAGGGTTAAATTAATGACACTGATTTTTAACAGTTTGTTTTGATTACCAGCTTATACTAATTGCTTAAATATTTAATACGCTATGCCAGTGCGAAGCTAGGCTACATTGATATTTTTATATTCCTCGTTATTATTTTTTTTGATATTGTTAAATTAAAGCTTTTCTACCACCTTGCCGTATTTTTGTATGCCATTATATTTTTACATTGTTTTACAATAATACAACACAAAAACTTGTTATTTCTTAAAAAATTTCTAATATTACAGGTCATTTTTCTATTAACTTCGGGAAAAACAACTTATTTTTCTAAAATTCCTAAGCTTTCAAAAGTAATTGTTCTGAAAAGTTTTGTAGTCGTAAGGATACCTTTTAAAAGTTTAAAATTGTGCAAAAATGGAAACTATTTTTAATATGAAGGCATCAAGAAAATGGTAAATCCAATTTTAAGCAAAAAATATTGGGTCGTGGAAATTAATGCATATTACAAAATAGAAAGGTAATTATTATATTCTTTAGCATGAATTTTGTCGCACTTGCACATGCGCATAATATGTTTGCTCAGTTTTCGTTTGCTGCATATACATAATGTATGTAAACCACACAATGATTGCTGTATCTATAAATATAGGGACTTATATAAATACTTCTTCAATTTTTTTATTATTAATTTATAAATACTATAATATTATATGCTGTATCTACAACTCCTTCACTTAAAAAGCACTAAACCCCAAAATCTCTTTAAATTGTGCATTGCATTTTGCAAAAGGCTTTTAATACATCTTACCGCCATTGTCGAGATTGCTTGGGTTATGGCTGCTCGTAGAGTCCTAACAAGGACAAAACGGCCGTCGTGGTCTACCTGCCCCAGGGTATCCATTGTGCTTGGATCCCGGTGTATTCCAATATAAAAAAACAGTTACACACTTCCGATATGCCACAATATTAGCTTTTTACTAAATTACATATATTTTTCCTTATTTGCAGTTGCCCATTTTTGGTAATTAAATAATTTAAATATACCAAATATTACGAAATTTTCAATTTAATATAGGTGGGACACTCTGTACAATAACTAGAAGGATGTATGAAAGTATAAAAAGAACAATAAACACATTTCAGATCAGTATATAAAATAAAAATAAACATATGGGACATGTTAACGATTTTGTCTATTTATGTTAATGTCTGGTAACATCTCTCTTTGTCTGGTATATTGACAAAATAATTTTTTTTTTAGAGTATGAAAATAAATTTAAATTCTAGCTTGAACATCCTTGTGGCTGTACCGGGTTATAAGGGTTATAAAGATAAAATCGGTATTAAAATAGACAGAATAATGACGTGCCCAAAGTGAAGCAATATAATTCTGAATTATTGAAAAACTCACTTACTACTCAGTATTATAGGTACGAATATAACAAAAAATGGCGGAGCCACATAGATTAGAACCTACCGACATATCTCCAGACCAATATTCTTATATAGACCAGGGTCGATAATTTTTGAAACAAAAAAAATAATAGTAGGATGACACCCATTGGAAAAGGAAGAGAATGTAACAAAAATTAAAGGAAAAATAATTTACGGGCGATCCGAGGTCGGGAAGTGGAAAGGGGTGAGTTTTTAGGGGTAGAAAACGATTTATCTCGATTTCCGGCAAAACTACAAGTCCTATGGAAAAACGTTAAATAGCAAAGTTGTAGGTAATAAAAAGGTCTACAACTTTTGTATTTACACTTTTTTGACATAACCCCAAAATTTATGTGAAAATTCAAATAACCAAGTTTTTGATTTTTTAATATCTTTTACAAAAAAAAAATATTTTTTTACGAAATTTGGTGAAAACTTACCTTTTTATGTTCCAAACACACTGTAAATTTTTTGATTTAAAATATTTATTTTTTCAACTTAATATCCAAAAAGCACCCTAATTTTCAATCGAAAATTCTCACGTCAAAATATCTGCTTTTTTAAAAAAGTCGGTGGGCTTTTTGTTCGTTGAAATCTCTACTTTCTGATTGTGTAAAAAAAACATACATTACTGTGGTAAATGTTCTCAAAAAATGCAAAGAAACGAAAAAAACTCGAATCCGAATTTTTTTTTTAATCATACGTAAAACGTAAGATTCCATGTTACATTGATAAACAAAAAAATTACAATTCCATAAAACATAAAGATGGCAAAAAACATGCGAAAATAGTTGTTCTAAATATATATAATTAAAGGTAGGATTTAAAGGGGATTTCATCTAAAAAATGTGACATTTTGAGAACATTTACCATAGTAATGTATATTTTTTTTACACCATCAGAAAGTAGAGATTTCAACGAACAAAAAGCCCACCGACTTGTTTAAAAAAGCAGATATTTTGACGTGAGAATTTTCGATTGAAAATTAGGGTGCTTTTTCGATATTAAGTCAAAATAACGTGAAAAAATAAATATTTTAAATCAAGAAAATTACAGTGTGTTTGGGACATAAGAAGGTAAGTTTTCACCAAATTTTGTGAAAAAAAAATTTTTTTGTAAAAGATAAAAATAAAAAACCAAAAACTTGGTTATTTGAATTTTTCACATAAATTTTGAGGTTATGTGAAAAAAGTGTAAATACAAAAGTTGTAGATCTTTTTATTACCTACAGCTTTGCCATTTAACGTTTTTCCGTAGGACTTGTAGTTTTGCGGGAAATCGAGATAAATCGTTTTCTACCCTTAAAAACTGACCCCTTTCCACTTCCCGACCTCGGATCGCCAGTAAATTATTTTTCCTTTCATTTTTGTTTTATTCTCTTCCTTTTCCAATGGGTTTCATCCCACTATTATTTTTTTTCACTTTTTACCATTTTCAAAGGCTTCAGCCCTGGTCTAATAACTTATAATCGTTTTATAAACAATTTTATGCTTTTTAATTTTCAATAAAAAACCGCAAATAAAAAAACCCCTATTGTCATGTTAATTATACTAATGTAAAGTCACGTTTTTCATTGGACTAACAAGGGAGAAACCGAAAACGTCCATGTTTTCTCCCGTCAACATCGCCTAGACGTAATCCAGAAACAAATCCAGAAATTAAACGGACAATCCAACAATATTTTGACAAGGACGATGTGTTGCGTGCGCGGGTAATAAAAAAACACTTTGCTCGGAGACGAGGGTGTGACAGCCTAAACAAACACGTTTTACTTTCGTCTAACACTCGCTCTTTCGTCGAGTTACTTTAAAAAAAATCAACAAACTTTCATATTATTTTAACTGGTACTTTATGACGGGGCGATTCTCGAGCGATGGTAAAATCGTAAATCGAAAGTTATTTGAAATTTAAATTGTATATATACAGGGTGTCCCATAACTTATGGGCCGTAGAGTAACTGGAGATACTACACATCAAACTAAGCCGATTAAGTCATATAAGTTTTTTCGGATTGTTACTCGTTCTAGAGATACAGGGTGTTGAAATTAAAGTTTATTATTATTATTATTATTAATATTATTATTTATTTAGTTAAAAGTTTAATAAAGTGTATTGAGGTCAACGGTGGTCACTTTCAACATTTACTAAAGTGAGCTTCTTGTTTTTGTTCCACTGTTTCGAATTTATTGCGTTGTGATAATTAAAATATTAATTTAATTATCTACTATGTTTTTTTATGCTTTGAGATGTTTAAAGGGAAATATCTCGATAGCCGTTAAAGATATTAAGATCAATCAAGTACACCTTTTTGACTCAGAAAATGCCCTTCTTTAAGAAACTTTAAATGAAAAACACCTAATATCACAGGTAAGAAAAAAATCATAGATTTATGCAGCCCAGTGTATGCAACTAGCGCCCTCTAGTGTCAAACTTAAAAATTTCTACAAATTCTTATTTCTTGCTCATAAAAACATAATACTGCCAACTTTCAATTCGATTCATTAAACGGTTTTAAAATTATGGCTTATTTTCGAGAATAAACTTTTACTTTCAACACCCTGTATCTCTAGAACGAGTAACAATCCGAAAAAACTTATATGACTTAATCGGTTTAGTTTGATGTCTAGTATCTCCAGTTTCTCTACGGCCCATAAGTTATGGGACAACCCTGTATATACGCGATGATTTCACACCAATATTTTGTAGCCAATGAATGTCTTTATTCGACTTTTTTTTTTACTGCAGGGGTTCTCACGCAAATATTGGTTTCCTGTAAGGAGAAATGTGTCTAGAATGAAAAAAACACAAAAACTGAATATACAGAATGTTTCTTAAAGTTGCGGAAAAAATCCTACGACTGAGGGAGGCTTAATTTAAAACTGATAAAAGATATAAATGCAGCAATTATCGCCCAATATCTGTTTTACCAATGTTTTCAAAAGTATTAGAAAAAATAATAAATAATAAATTATGCGACTTTCTAGAAAGCCAAAATTTAATTTTTGCTAACCAGTATGGTTTTCGCAGATCTAAGGATACAGAAATAGCTGTAGGAGATATCATCACAAATATTCAAGCTAATGTCGACAGCAGTAAAAAATGCTGTTTACTATCCTCAGATCTGTGTAAGGCTTTTGACACCGTAAACCATGACATTTTATTAAGAAAATTATACAGTATTGGGATAAGGGAATACACACAAAAAACTACTTCAAAGTTATTTAAGCTATCGTAAACAATTTATTCAAATTGGGAAAAGAAAAAGTTCGGAAAAAGAAATAATATTTGGAGTTCCACAAAGATCAATATTAGGTCCGTTATTATTCTTAATTTACATTAATTTCGTTTCCAAATTGAACTTAAAGGGCAATATAAAGCTAATTGCAGATGATACAACAATTATTAATTTTGCTGAAACTCTTGCAAAAATGTATTTTTATATTAATAATGATTTTAAAATACTTCTTTCTTGGCTTCAATTAAATAAATTTACGTTAAATTTTACAAAATTTTCTTTTATGTTTATATCTAAAAATAAAATAAATACCATCATTAACCCATTAATATTTAATAATGAAAATATTCAATATTCAAAAACGACACAGTTTTTAGGATTAGTTTTAGCCGAAAATTTAAATTGGAAATGCCATATCCAGTATATTATTAACTCGATATCTCCTTTGGTATCTGTTTTGTCCAGAGCTAGATATTTCATTCCTTTGAAATACTTAAAAAATATATATTTTTCATTTATATATTCAAAATTACAATACTTAGCTTCTGCAAGGTGATCTGCTTGTTTATCAAACTTAAAAACATTACAAAAATTGCAAAATAAAATTATTAAATGTATACACAAATTACCACATTTAGAACCAACCGTTAAATCTATATAGACCGAAAGGGTATTTACACGTTCAAAAAATTTATAAATTAAAAATTTGTATTTTAATTCACTCTATTATTTTAAAAGAAAAAAATCAAACATAACACTTCAGGCGAATAAGACATTACATGATAATAACACCAGACGTTGTATAAATTATCAAACTATACCAGTAAAAAGTAATTTCGGAAAAAAATACCATTCAATCTTCTAATCCTAATTTTAATTTTTTGGCATGTTTATAACTCCCATAATATGATATAAATACCTTTGTAATATCACTTAGAATATAGTTTTTTCTTGTAATCCTTTGACAATGACCCGCAAGGGCCGAAACACATGTCAGGAAACTGATTAAATTTGTGAACCATAACAAGTAGTTATTATTTTTTCTTCCTGACCAAATTGTACTTTTGACATTCTGTATCTCCGAAATCATCCACCTTTGGACTGAAGTTGGACTAGATCGTCATATTTAAGCCTCAGGAGTTTGTGTTAGCATTTTTTCCTCACCTTTTAGATACACCCTGTATACATTTTTAGAATTAGGACCTATTTTAATAATCCTTTATCATGTCAAGCATGAAACTTTGCATAGATAACGATCGTTCTTGCCCAACTTGTCAGAACTACCCAAAAGTAAATAAAAAAAACTGGATCGTAACTTTTAAACCATTTAAACCTATTAATAGTATCCACATAGATTTTCATCGATCGCGTGTAGTTTAATTTTGGACCAGTGACAGTGTAAGTCAGTTTAAACTAGGATCAGTGCCTTGTTAACCAAACATTGTTGGGCCTGCGTTTACCGTGCTGAATGTGGACAGAAAAATACTACAAAAATAAACTATTTTAAGAAAACTGGGAATTTTTCACATGTGTATTTTAATTATAACTCATTATAAGATTTTCTGAAATATTAGTGTACCGAAAACATTGTGGACGAGTGAATTGTGGAACGTTATTGATTGGACAGGTTTTCGACATTTCTGTCAAAATTGGGTGTTTCGGGAGTAGTATGTCGGCCCTGGCAGCGGTGTTAGGGGCCACAAAGCGACGAGAAAGTACGTACTACAGCAATATGGAAAAATAATAATTGTTGTGTATTTAACAATAAATGTAAAAAAAAAATTTCATACGTATATACGACGCGTTTACAACACCAACACGACCTGTCGTTTGTCAAAGAGTTTATTTCACATGTAAACAGGTAGGTGGCAACACTTTCGGCATTTTAACAAGTAAACACCATGGCTTTCCCGATTTTAAAGGAGTGAGTGAAACAACATTATAGTAGCTAGTGATGTTAAAGACCAGGTAAATTGCTGAACAGGTTCGAACAGTTCGGTTCTCACCCGGGAACCTGTTCCGTAAACCTGTTCACCTGTTCTTTTGATCATAAATTATTGTCACCTACTCACTTGGTATATTAATATTATTCTTGATAGTATGGCGAAAGCGGAAGAAAAAAACGGCTATGATTTTTAATTATCTGTACAGTACAATACAATTTAGTACACAGAAAAGAAATAACTGAGCCGAGCCGAGCGAACGCGAAGAAAACAGCAAACACACCAAGATTCCCGGTAAATTTCAAAAATTTCTAATCGCGTCGTTTAGCTTGCCACTCCTGCCAGTTCAGCGGTCCCCGTCACCGTGTCGGTCGAATCTCACTCTTAAAAAACTGAACCTACTCAAAGAACAGTTGGGTAGAAAGAACAGGCTGTTCTTTCATGCGGCGTGGAGCAGGCAGGGAACAGAGAGCAGTGAGAGCACACACACGGATGCAGCGGTGTTCTGTGAACAGAGCGCGCAGCGCCGCGTGGTCGGTTGAATAGGTTAAGCGAGCGCAATCATCTGTCATAAGTCTATCTAAAGAACCGGTTCAGTTCTTTTACAAAGAACAGTTCACTGAACAGGCTATCTCTAACATGTTCTAAAGAACCTGTTCGGTTCTTTTCTTAACAACTCTAATAGTAGCCACTGCGCAACGGTAGTTTAACGGGTCCTCCTGGACGTCTTCCAGTCAGCGGCACGGAGTTTAACTAAATAATTTGAGGTTAGTTTCGCTTGTCGAATTATGACAAGACGTTGACTTCGGTAAATTTTCAGATTAGTTTTGTTTCTTAAATCATGACAATACGACAAAATATCGAAAAATATGGTTGGTTTTGTATCTTTATACTAGCCTAGTAGTAGAAGGCTACCTACGTCGTCCACGGGGTATACGCATAGACAATTTACCTTTAGATACGTTCAGCTTATCTCCTGCGCAACCAAAAGTTACGTTTTATGGGTGAAAAAATACGTCCGAGCGCATGACTCGCCGGTCAGCTGCATTCCCTCTGGGCACCTTCGGGCATGCGCACAAACCTCGTGTTATCGGCCTGTTCTACTTTAGCGACATGCTCAAAATACACTCCAGAACCGGCTCGGCCGCCATTTTTGTTGTTGTGTTTTAGGGTTTCTCTGTGGATGCCTTTGTAGTTTTCTTAGCTATTGTGAATTGTGGGTGTTTAATATTTACGGATTTCTAGTTTTTGTGTAGTTTAGTGAACTGTGTCTGATTGTGAGAAAATTACCTCTGTCAAAGTTGCTGGTTGGTTAATTTTTTGGTTAAAATCTGTACACCCCGACATGAAGCTTTTAATAAAGCCAGTTTTCCACGGGTCAAGTTCTCGGGCAAACACTTTTCAAATTCTTAAACAAGAAATTTTGTTGTTTACACGTACCCAAGTTTTTGACAAGTTGTAAAAATCAATACAAGTTATATACCAACTAATATTTAACTTGAGGTTAGGCACAAGATAACACCGTAGATTGGTTATTTTGCTAGTTATGTTTGTTTTTTTATTCGATTTTATTAGACTAGTTTAATTCACCTGTACTTGTTCTCTTTCTTTTCGAACTAAAAACACGACGACGAATCATTTTTAAACTAATTTTAAAAACAAAACCTTAAAAACAATTTTCTATCCTTAAAATGTGATAGGTTTGCTACTACTAAAAATACCAGAAATCACTACCTTTTTTCCCAACTTGATCAAAAATTGAGAAGAAAGTCCAATTTTTTGGCAAGAATTTAAATTTTAAAGCCCGGACCTGTCTATTTTCCCATTCGTCAAACGATAATGTTGCAGTGCGCATGTCTAATAGTGTCTAGCTAGCTTTGTTTAAATGCGTAAGGCCATAAATCTGCCACTTTCGTGATTATTGCTTGCTTATCTAATGGTAAATTGTCTATGAGTACCTATACGCCAAACATTCACTTGTTTTTTTTTTTAAACAGGCCTATATTCTGTTTCATTCACTCCTCCTTACATCCCAGAAGGCCATAGTAAAAAAAAACAATAAAATTACGATAAAATTCAAATATTTGTGTCAAGGGCGTAGATATTTGGGGGATAGGGGGAAGTAAAGGGTTTTTTGTCCTCTTAAATTGACTTCTAAGAAAAAAAATGCGGCCACTATATTTCAAGTATTATGTTGCTGGCTGTAATAAACGGCGAGGAATAGTACACTCTATACTCTCAATGATGGGAGCAATTAACGTCCGGGGGGGGGGGGGGGATATATTTCAGTACAATTATGTATCATTTTGTCCAAATTATATAATCTACGCCATTGATTTGTATTGATAGTTAATAAATAAACGCTCCTATTTGGATTTTGATAATTATATATCTATAATGGTGGTATGAAACCTAATATATTTTATATAATATATAAATCATAATTGCCCTATATACTTAAACTCGATAATAACAGCACGAGGCTTATACATCTGTATGTATAAAATAATAATACCAATTCCCTGCAGAATCTAAAACAAAAAATATTTTAACTAGTTTCTGTTTTATAAAAGTAAACGTATTAAAATCAAATAAAAAGTCCAACACTAATCGAATTCATATAACTTCCTCCTTTTTTTAAATCGCTTATAAAGCAGCCGGAACAACTTTGTATTTAATTAGACTTTATATCTGAATATGAAAACCAAATATTAGATTAAAGAAGTAATGGGGTCAGAGGAAAACGAAGTATAAAACGAGAAATTATGCAACATCCGAGAATAAAAACAGGGCCGTAGGCCCTGCAATTTCTAGTTGATAAATTTGTCTTTAAATAGGCGCTTCCATCAGGTTTCCATATTTATTTATTAATATTTGCCGAGATGAAGGGAGCATCACAGTACGCAAAATATTAGCATAAATATAAAAAACACTTACCGAGGCAAATGACGAAAACTTATCTTACAGGACTGTGTTGCTGGCCTTTTTCCCCCTGCATGGTCGATTACTGCGTCCTTTTTGAATAAAATTATTCTATTACAAAACGGTTACAGGACTTAATACTCATTTTCACTTTGAGGTACTTTTAGATTTAAAAAAAAAAGGTTAAAAGGCCTATAAAGTTAAGGGATAAGCCCTTAACAAATCAGGGTGGATATGCCGATCAACGTTTTTATTACTTTTTTCTAATTTTGTATCATAACAAATCTATTACGATAGGCATTTGCGTATCGTAATGAAGCTATTTCGATATGCGTTTTTTCTTTATTTGATGTTGGTAACATTTAAATGTTTTATTTCATTGACTTGCGCGGCCTTTGTGATTTACGAGAAAACCCATTTTTCGCAGAGGAAAAATAGCTTGATAGCCTACTTTTTTATTCTGTGTGGATAACAGTCATGTATGGTGGTTGCATAAATCTATAAATCAATATTTTGTAGATGCTTTAGCCTGGATCCACATACATCCGTGATACGCATCCGTTCTGTACCACATGAATAATATGAACCAATGAAATTTTATTCCCTAAAATGTCATTGGTTCATATTAATCATGTGGTACAGAACGGATGCGTATCACGGATGTATGTGGATCCAGGCTTAAGGTGGGAGTATCAACATGCTTGCCAACCTATAACCTATTTCGCATATATTTATTTAATTTTTCTAGCTTTTACACAAAATTTAAATAAAATCATTATCGTCTTCATATTTTATAGGTAATAATTGACATATTAAGGTTGAATTCTCAACGTCATTCATTCTATTGCCAACCTATAACCTATTTCGGGTTGATTTTTTGAGTTTATTATTTTAATAACTAACATTTAAAGAAAATCAATATCGTCGGTACATTATTTAGGTAGTATCTGATATATTACAAAAATATCAATTTATTTCATTGCTAATTTTGGGAGAATTGTATAGTAAAAGAACAATGAGTGACAATGACATAATAATGTTTAAAAAAATCTTACCCGATATTTTTCGCTATACAATTCTCCTAAAATAAGTTATTAAATTCCTTGATATTTATTAAATATGTCAATTATTACCTATAGAATATCAAGTCGATACTGATTTTCTTTAAATTTTGTATAAAAGCTAGAAAACATGAATAAATCTACGCGAAATAGGTTATAGGTTGGCAAGCATGTTGATACTCCCACCTTAAATAAATATCAAGGAATTTCATTAAATATTTTAGGAGAATTGTATAGCGAAAAATATCGGGTAAGATTTTTTTTAACATTAATATGTCATTCATCTTTCACTATACAATTCTCCCAAAATTAGCAATGAAATAAATTGATATTTTTGTAATATGTCAGATATTACCTAAATATTGTACCGACGATATTGATTTTATTTAAATGTTAGTTGATCAAATATTAAACTAAAAAAAGCAACGCGAAATAGGTTATTGGTTGGCAATAGATGGAATGACGTTGAGAATTTCACCTTAAGGTTGAATTCTCAACGTCATTCCATCTATTGCCAACCTATAACCTATTTCGCGTTGATTTTTTAAGTTTATTATTTTAATAACTAACATTTAAAGAAAATCAATATCGTCGGTACATTATTTAGGTAGTATCCGATATATTACAAAAATATCAATTTATTTCATTGCTAATTTTGGGAGAATTGTATAGTGAAAGAACAATGAGTGACAATGACATAATAATGTTAAAAAAAATCTTACCCGATATTTTTCGCTATACAATTCTCCTAAAATAAGTTATGAAATTCCTTGATATTAATTAAATATGTCAATTATTACCTATAGAATATCAAGTCGATACTGATTTTCTTTAAATTTTGTATAAAAGCTAGAAAACATAAATAAATCTACGCGAAATAGGTTATAGGTTGGCAAGCATGTTGATACTGCCGCCTTAAGCTATCATTTTCTGCCAAATCCTATCCAAAATTCAATCTACTAACCTTCCAATGTCGATTTTAACTTCAACTTTATTTGAATTTTCCATCTTCCCTATACTAAATTGCAATGCCGTGACGTAAAATTACGTATTTTGAAATTCAAAGAAAAAAGTAGCAAAATCGCCCGAATTTCCGAACGCTCTGTATATGTACCGAATGTACAAGGATCACACAACGTATTCCGTCCAATTTCAAATCTCATATCGCTAAAATAACTTTAGAATCTCGTGGTGAAAATGGGTCAATGAAACAAAAAATTACAGTTCGCAAAATAATTTTTGTTGTCCAGAGGCTACTATGATAAAAAATAGTATTACCAACATAAAATTTAGACATAAGATTTAATTTCTTTTTAAATATGTGTTTTTTATTGATTATTTTGTACACCTGTCAATTTCGCCTTTTCGTCCAATCAAACCGTCTCGTTTTAACCAATCAGCTAGTATAATAGTGATAAAACTACGTGGGATTTTAGCGATTAAACGTCGCCATTGGCCCGTCTAGTTCTGTCACAATATTTCGAAGTATAAATCAATGTCAATACTTTTTTTTATAACTTTTTCGGATAATTTCTGATATTTTAATACAATAACATAAGTACTATATTTATTTACCTACTTATTTTTATATTATAATGCACCCATGCCAATTTATTCCAATAAAGTTGCTATTCTTTATAAATTACACCACATTTTAAAAATACTTATCAAATATCATTTATTATAGAACTAATCCAAAATTCTGACTTCTGCTTATAAGGCTGGCAACCAAACATACAATTATAAATTTAATTACAATTGTATGTTTGGTTGCCAGCAGTAAACTGTTTAGAAATACATAAAACATTATTACTTAATAGATATGGATGGGACATTTGGGGTTCACCGAAATAATCGTGCCAAATATCACTCGACCATCATTTTTTTATTGGTTAAATTTTTCATTTTTCACTCAAACTTTTTTGGCAATTTTACTCGTTGAACTTTGGGCATGTTTATTCAAAGATTAAATCCCTCGAGCTTCGCTCTCGTGATCTAATCAGAATAAACATGTCCAAATTCAACTCGTAAAATTTCCAAACAAAAAAGTTTTCGTGACAGCTGAAAAATTTAACCGATAAAAAAAGGAGGTCTTGTGATATTACTGTTGAAAAAACTACAAATTAGAAAAAATAGTATAACGTACGTGTTATATAAAGCAGTTTTAAGCACTTGTTCCGTTATAAAACTCGCCGCAAGCGGCTCGTTTTTTAACATGGACGCGTGCTATAAATTGATGCTTTATAAAACGTGTACGTTAATATACTATTATGTCCTACTTGAATATTATTGTTTCATAATACCATAGTTACCATCAGACACTTTAAATGGTATATTATAATACCCTAGGTCATTAAAGAAGTTTCTAATGCCCTCGGGCTAAGAGAAATAAATAGGAAAAATCAAAGTAACAACTTTTTCTTAACGAAAAAACTTATTTATCATTTATATTAAATGGACAGTAGTTATGAAAAGACTCAGTAAAAATTAATTTACCGGCTTTTGATAAGTCAATGTTTTCTATTATTTCGTGATTTTCACTAACAGAAATTGACGATGATTGAACGTTTTTTGATGTTGATGGTCTCGTTAATGGTACTCCAGCTATCAATTTCGAAATTTTGTTTTTAGAAGACATACTGTCTTCCAAATATTCCTCAACCACAGCTAAACCTTTCCAACCGCCCTGTATTTTCAATGTGGTCATGTTTGCCCCCGCGTCCGCCAACAAAGTTGCAGAGGTTCTGCGCAAACAATGACCAGTAGGTATATTTGTCCATATGGCTTAGACCCAGGTATTTTGCAATAATGGAAGGAATCTTGCCTATGGTGTTCTTCCCAACTGGCTGTGAAAAACAACGACCGTAACACAAAAATAATCTATTGATGTTGCAGTTCGTCGGGCGTAAAGACCAATAATTCTCCGTCTCATCAGTAATTGTGAAGATATGCTTTTTATCGGTCTTTTTATCGGGAATATTAACTATTACTACGGATCCTCTATCCTCTATATGTTCAACCAACATACTAACTAACTCTTGGCGGCGGCATCCACCAAATAACAGAACCACTTTGTAAATCAGAAAAGTTTCATTGGGAGCTTTACGGATGAATTTTAGCACATCTTCTCAAGTCAAAATTTTCGATTCCTTCGCTTCATATCCTTTGGATGCTTGCTTTAGATACTGGCTTAACTTGCAATATTTTGCAATGGCTATATTTTTATTAACTATTAATGTCTTCTTTAACATTGAATATTTCGTCCATAGAGAATTAGAAGTGAATGCTCCAGACTATAATCGATATACATAATTAATATTTTAATATAACTTACAACAGCAATTTTAACATACCAATTCCTGGAAATATCCTAGTAGCACCTTCTCGTTGATAATTTTTACATCATTATTTCTCATCCTATCCCTAAACCTTTTGATATTCTTTAGCATTGGCGTCTTTAGACTTCTTTGGGACAAGATTATCCAAAGCTTTGGCAGCATTCACAGCAATTCTATCCGGAATCAACGGAAATCCATTATTTTATATGAATTTCAGTTTTGACTTTGACACAGCACAACAATGAACACTTGTTTATCTAACAACGTTATAGGTAAAAACCTTTCGTGATTTTGAATTTTCTTTTAATTAAACTTGGAATTATCTGAAGCAGGACATAAAATATTTTATGTTTTACCTATCTATTATTGATCTATAATACCTTAGAAACGGAATATGTTATGATAGCAATAATACCTGCTATCACACCTAGGGCATTATAAGCGGGCATTATGATAATGCCCGCTTGTAGAATACTTGGTCCAGAGAGAGTTCGGACTGTATTTTTCCGACTAAAAATAATAAAGTTTGTTAAACATATGTATTAAAATAAAATCAATAACTTACCAGTTCCTGGAAATATGCCATTAAAACATTTTCGGTTATTTGAAGAATTGTGTTCGTATCTTTCCAAATACCAAATATGCCATACTCCCGATCATACTGTTGCCTTGATTTAACTGGCAAAAGATTTTCGGTCGCTTTTATGACCTTTTCTCTTATATTTTGTGGAATTTCTTCCATTTTGAGCAAATCGTTAAATAAAAAATGCCAACTGACTAACTGACAGAAACATCAAAGTCAAACTTAACACCAGTCATTATCTACTTACGTATACAGGTACAGGTGCAACTTATTTTTTATATTGCGAATAAATAATGTAATTAGTCATTGAAAAACTCTTTTTTAGGTAAAACATAAAGCATTGTATGCACCACGGGCTTTACTGGACTATAATGCCCATCAGGCAGAAACCTATCCCTCGGGCCAGAGGCCCTCGGGCTATTTCTACCTTCAGGGCATTATAGTCCCCGTAACGCCCTTGATACATAAATAGCTATTATGTTTTACCTATCTATTATTGATCTATAATACCTTAGAAACGGAATATGTTATGATAGCAATAATACCTGCTATCACACCTAGGGCATTATAAGCGGGCATTATGATAATGCCCGCTTGTAGAATACTTGGTCCAGAGAGAGTTCGGACTGTATTTTTCCGACTAAAAATAATAAAGTTTGTTAAACATATGTATTAAAATAAAATCAATAACTTACCAGTTCCTGGAAATATGCCATTAAAACATTTTCGGTTATTTGAAGAATTGTGTTCGTATCTTTCCAAATACCAAATATGCCATACTCCCGATCATACTGTTGCCTTGATTTAACTGGCAAAAGATTTTCGGTCGCTTTTATGACCTTTTCTCTTATATTTTGTGGAATTTCTTCCATTTTGAGCAAATCGTTAAATAAAAAATGCCAACTGACTAACTGACAGAAACATCAAAGTCAAACTTAACACCAGTCATTATCTACTTACGTATACAGGTACAGGTGCAACTTATTTTTTATATTGCGAATAAATAATGTAATTAGTCATTGAAAAACTCTTTTTTAGGTAAAACATAAAGCATTGTATGCACCACGGGCTTTACTGGACTATAATGCCCATCAGGCAGAAACCTATCCCTCGGGCCAGAGGCCCTCGGGCTATTTCTACCTTCAGGGCATTATAGTCCCCGTAACGCCCTTGATACATAAATAGCTAGTATGTACCACGGGCATTACTTGATGTCTATACCCTCGGGCAACTTACAAATCCTCGGGGCAAAGGCCCTCGGCTTTGTGAGATTGTTGCTCATGGAGCATGGAGGCATAAACATCATCATAATGCCCTAATACTACATAAATAACTATAAAAGATCTATAAAGCTAAGGGATAAGCCCTTAACAAATCAGGGTAGATAATGCCAGAATATGCCATTTAGAAAGGACAAATTTTAACTTAAAATTACAAAAATAAAAATGTATTTTTTGAAAATACAACTCGGCTGAACTTTTTATAAAATTCCCCGCCTGCTTCGCATGACAAATATTCTACCTATAACTTTAGAGAGAAATAAGGAATGATACTGGCGAACCGAGGATCACGAGAAAAGTGAGTTTATTTTGCCGAAATGAGATTTACAAAGGAAAATTAAATCTTCTAAGTTTTGCCAAGAATGTCTAAAAATGTTTTCCTTTGATGTCTATGGGGACAACGCCCGGAGGTAAAACTGTTTATGAAGTTTTACGGGGAAAGGTTTTTGGAAGTCAATGGGTTATTGCATTTTACAAGGATTCTACTGAAAATTTTTAAATGTGGCATCACTTATTTTACTACGCAACCCAACTACCAACATTAATTATTTTTCTTATCGACAAAAAACAGTACATAAACATTTCTTACTTACTTTCTTACTTCGATTTTCAATGGCGTTAAAATTTTTACTATACAGAGTTTGGAAGAGGAAAACTTTTTATTAGTAGATATAGAAGAAAAAGTCATTCTTTATAAAAACGTCTGCTTGTGCTGCAATTACAATTTCGACTGTCAGATTTGCGATTACTACAACATTTTTACCTTTTTTATTTTTTCAATTCCTTGATTCATTAAATGAATTTTGCTTGTGCTGAAACTACAATGCCAAATATCACATTTGCAGTTACTTTACAGGGTACGTCACAAACAATATTTTTAGTTTTTTGGATTTCGTTTAAAATAAATTTACGTAAAAACAAACTAACTGTTGCTTTCTTACTGCGAATATGATTTTATATCTGGCCGAATAAACGATTTTGTTGTAAGAAAACCATTTTATTTGCCTACTTTTAAAGTATTTTTATTATTACATGTCATATTTTTAATTTTATTCAAACGTGGTACCAACGAGTTAGCACATAGTTCAACTCGACAAGTGAATTCCCGATAACAGTTCCTAACTTGCTGTATTCGGATATTTGCAATAACTAGGTACCTACTCTTATTTTTCTTTCAAGAGATCTAAGTTACTGCAATTGGTTTTATACACGTGTGGCTTCAGATATCCCCATAAATGAAAGTCGATAAATTGTGATATCGGGACTCCTACGTGCCAACTGATTTGGACTGTTGGTACCTACCTTCCAATCCATTTGTTCCCAAAGTGATGATTTACCCAGACATTAAAAGGAATTAAAGTAGTAGTAGTAATTGAGGGGAGGTTCCGTAGTAGTAGTAGACCAACCGCGATCCTTTTTGCCTACCCCAGAGTCTTCCCCCAATCACGCTAACCACCTTGGCCCCCGCCAAAGCGTTCCGACCTCTTTATGAAGTTGAGTATGTCGCTCCAGGCCAGGGCCGTGATTTCTTCCTTCTGGAGAGCCGCTGATCCCAGGACCTGGTGCCTGAGTCTTCCCAGGGCCTCGCAGGTACCCAGAAAATGCAGCGGGGTCTCTTCCCCCTCCAGGCATCCGGCACAGATTGGGTCGTCTTCGACACCAATCAGTGATAGGTGCTTCCTCAGCTTGCAGTGTCCTGTCAGTATCCCAATCAAGGGATTTAGGACACATCGTCTTCTATTTAGAATCCAATCTAGCTTAGCCTTGCTCGGCCAAGCTATAAAGTCCTTAGCTTGTCTGCACCCTTGGATCGTCCGCCATTGCTCCTTAGAGCGGCGTTCAGCCCACTCGTTGAGTGCGGATCCTACCTGCTTTTTTGTTATTCCTATAGCCGGTTCTGGTCCAAGGAATGGGGTCTCAGCTCCACCTCTGGCAAGTTCGTCTGCCAGCTCGTTACCCTGGACCCCTTGGTGTCCGGGGACCCAGACCAGGTTTACCTCTTTCCTCCTCGAGAGTCTCTCCAGGGCGTCGACGCATTCGCTGACGAGGTTGGTTGTGACTCTTGGTTTACAGATGGCTTTTAGGGCAGCTTGGCTGTCGGAGCATACATATACCACACGCTCTTCGCAATCTCTGACCTCTGCCATGCTGGCCGTCATTAAGATGGCAAACACCTCTGCTTGAAAGACTGTTGCGAGCCGTCCTAGTGGGTAGCTCTCTCGGGTGTCAGTCTTTTCAATATATACTCCGGCTCCTGAGGATTCCGTTCCGGCCATGCGCGACCCATCGGTGTAGCATACCAGGGCATCCTCTGGGAATAGAACCTCTTTTCTCTCCCATTGTTCCTTGGCTGGGATCGTGAGGGAATACTTCCTGGAATTGAAAATTATAATTGAAAAAAATCCAAAAAACAAAAACTGTTTTTTCTGAAAAACCCTATACATAGTAATCGCAAATCTAATAGTTGAAATTGTAGTTTTAACACTAGCTAAATTCATTTAATAAATTAAGAAATTGAAAAAAGAAGATCCAAGAAACTAAAAATGTTGTTTGTGCCGAACCCTGTATAGTAATCGCAAATCAGCAAACGTTTCTATAAAGAATGACTTTTTCTTCTATATCTACGAATAAAAAAGTGTTTCCTCTTCCACACTCTATTTGTGGACACACTGGTAGACTACACATAGATACTGCATATTATTAAACATATTTGAATGTGTGAATTGAAAACTACGCTTTCCATGTTTTTTAAAATGTACCTATTACTAGATTTTGCTATCCTAATTCCTATACCTATCTACCATCAATCATCATGCCTTATCTTTTCTCGCTACTGCCAGGCCCCGGTACACCTCCACAATCGCCTAAGGGCACCTCTTCAGTAGTAGCACTAGGCTCGCCTTCAAGCAGCGTTTCCACGGCCACCAACTCCACTTCTTCTAAGAACCCCCTGAACCTAGGGCAGGCGTTATTGCAAAACGTTCAAGGTTAGGATCGAGGAGTGTTGTGGAATTTTTGTTTGTCTATTTTTGGTTATTAACGGCCTAACATGGTTTATTGGTTGACGATAATGTTTGTTACTAACGTTAACTTTTTTTGTGCTTTGTTTGTTTGGACTAACCCCTGGTTATATTTATAGAATTTTCAGGTTAATTTTGAACGTTCCTGTGTACTATACAGGGTGTCCCAGAGTATGTGGGCAATCTCCCGGATTCGGATAGAATATGAAAAAATAATATGACAAGTTCCTATAAAAAAATTTCCTACAGGCCCTCCCTACTGAGATATAAGCCCCTGAAGGACGCCTCTGAAAATCGGTTTATCTTGAATAATTCTTAAAGTACTTGGTGTAATTTAATAATTTTTCAGTATGATGGTTGCTAGGTAAGTCTCCTCAAAATGAACCATTTTAATTTTATTCGGCTTATTTAGTTTTCCAGGGACGGACTAGCTTTAACAGAATAATGCTTATTTTTTTTACAGCCTGTATGATAGAGGCATATAAATATTACTATTGAACAGCTGAAACCTTAAACTTAAAAAAAGGTACTCTTCATCGACATCGATAAAGTAAACCGTTTACGAGAATTTTTTTTTGTTCCATATGCCTTTTTTTATAAAATATTCGATAAATACCATATTTTTACTGATTCATTTTGTACGTCGGTTCAACATGAGCTCCTTCTACTGCAATGCATTCCCTACATCTTTTAATTGTAGATTGTTGGATCCTCCACAATGCGCCAACATTATTCCTTATTTTGCGACAATGGAAGTTAATCAGTTCCAATAAGTGTTCCCGATTTTGTATTGGATTGGCGTATACTAAACATTTAGATAGCCCCACAAAAAAAAATCTAATGGATTTAGGTCTGGTGATCGAGGAGGCCAAGCCACTGGTCCTCCCCTTCCTATCCATTGATTTTCGAAGACCCTGTTTAGGTGTTCTCGAACTACTAGACTAAAATGTGGCGGAGCCCCATCATGCATGAACCACATTTTATGTCGTAGTTGCAGAGGTAATCTTCTAAAAGTTCTGCCAGATTGTTTTGAAGAAATTCCAAATACCTTTCTCCATTTAACCATCTTGGCAATACAAATGGCCCAATTAAGTGTTGTCTGATAATTACGCCTCCACGCGTTGATGGGTCCAAATTGGTGTTGATGATGCGTTACAATAGAAGCATGGGGATTTTCCTCTGCCCATAAATGTAAATTATAAGAATTTATGATGCCGTTTTTGAAAAACCCAGCTTCGTCCGTGAAGAGAACTGAACCAATGAAATTTGCATCGTTTCTGTGCCGATCTAAAACCCAGTTACAAAATTCCATCCTTCGCGGAAAGTCTTTATGAAGAAGCGCGTGGACTTTTTGAAGGTGGTATGGATGTAACTGTTGCTCTCTAAGGATTCTAAAGACCATTAATTTTGAACAATCAAATTCGGCAGCCAATTTTCGAACACTTGCAGCAGGATCTACTTTTACGGCATTAAGGATGTTTTCTTCAGGACCATCAACGCGATGGTTTTGATTTCCACAATTGTGACTGGCTTTGTCAAACTTTTCTAAAATTATTTACGACCTAAATACTTTAAATCAAATCTTTATCATCCGATAAGTACAAATTAAAAATAAAACAACTTAGTTTTTCCCTGTCTCTCTTAAACGACGATCTACTCTTTCAGAGGTTTTTCTGTCAGGAATTCTTCTGTTTGGAAATCGTTCTTCATAAAGCCTTCGGGCTTCTAAGGCATTACATGATGCAAGCCCATACATTAAATGCATGTCGGCATATTCCTCAAACGTAAATTCCATACCAAAAAGAAGCAGAAGAAATAAGATCAAAAACTTAAACATACTCAATTTCCAACTGACACTTCAGTAATTATTGTTTATTCTAACTGGTACATATCAACAAAATAAGGTATTTATCGAATAAAGGCATATGGATCAAAAAATTTTTTTCTCGTAAACGGTTTACTTTATCGATGTCGATGAAGAGTACCTTTTTTTTAATTTAAGGTGTCAGCTGTTCAATAGTATTAATGATACGCCTCTATCATACAGGGTGTAAAAAAAATAAGCATTATTCTGTTAAAGCTAGTCCGTCCCTGGAAAACTAAATAAGCCGAATAAAATTAAAATGGTTCATTTTGAGGAGACTTACCTAGCAACCATCATACTGAAAAATTATTAAATTACACCAAGTACTTTAAGAATTATTCAAGATAAACCGATTTCCAGAGGCGTCCTTCAGGGGCTTATATCTCAGTAGGAAGGACCTGTAGGAGTTTTTTTTATGGGAACTTGTCATATTATTTTTTCATATTCTATCCGAATCCGGGAGATTGCCCACATATTCTGGGACACCCTGTATACATATACAGGGTTGCCCAAAAGTCCGGAATAAAATTAACATAGCCTTAACCTGTAACCTTTGAGGAACACGCTCCGATACGTCAATTTAGTTTTATATATGCTCACATTTTGACGTTATTCGTTTGTTTTGTATAGACATTAGTCAAAGATATGACGACATGGATCTTTTTTTTAAATGGAAACATACAGCTTGTTATACATCATTTGAAAGCTAATATCTCGTACAGGATGCTCATAAATTTTGGCGCGATTCTGTCAAGCTAATTCAAAATGGCGGCTGTTAAAAGTTTTTAAAAAATCTCTTTTTAAATGAGCGGAAATGATAAATCATTGATGTTTTTTTTTACCTTTCAAGGTAAGAAATCTTCATTGTTTCACGTTCAAAATGTGATCATCTTAATCTTAACATAGTATAAAACAAAGTCGCTGTCGCCCGTCTGTCCCTATTCATATGTGCTTAAATCTTTAAAACTACGCAACGGATTTTGAAGCGGTTTTTTAGTATTGAAAATACTACTGGGTTCGTATATACGGGTATATTTCATGAAAAATGAACGCGACATGCGACATGCACATAAATAACACGGCGGTGAAGTGTAAACAAACATCCGAGCAGCACATCATGCTGAGTAATAATATTGTTTTGTTTTGGGTTTCGGCATTTATTATTATATTTGTTGATATTAAGATATGGCCGGGAGAGAGAAAACAGAACAGTAGTTAATAGTTAGTATTGAATCGGCCAGTAGGTACTTGTACGGTTTACGTTTTTGATTAAACATATAAAAACTGCATTATTCATTTTAATTAGGGTTGCCAGGTTTAAATCTGGAAAACGCAGGACACAAATTTAAAAAAAGAAGGACTGGCACGAATAAAAAAGGACATTTTTTTTAAACTAAAACAGAATTTATTTTATGTAAAAAATGAACAAAAGCTAAGTTTTATCTAACAAAATAACAACTTAAATAACAACTTTAAAATGCTTTTAAAATGTCTTATTATTATAGTATAATTATTATACAGAATATATTTTATTAGAACGGACGGCTTCCAAGAGAAGTAGCGCGGCGGTCTTGACGTATTACAAAGAAAGTCGGGGGGCGAAGATTGCAAAAAAGCAGGAAAAACTCAAAAATGCTTATCTCTGGAACTAAGAACAATAGCGCGGCGGTCTTGAAATATTACAAAGGAATTGGGGGGTAAAGAATTGAAAAAATTGTAAAAAATTAACAGTGAATGTCGCTGAAACAAAGCGAAATAGCGCGGCGGTCTTGGCGTATTATACAGAAAGTCGGGGAAGAATGGGAAAGTATACCAATCCAAAACATTTCATAGCCGACCTAAGATTTAGACATTTCATGAATAAAGAGTATAAGGACCAGCAGGTAAATGGATGTGTATAGCTAAAGAAATAATTTTGCCTCTATTTTTGGAACGGTGGTTTTGAGCTCTCTTCAATATGTAAGTACTAATATACAGATTATCCTGTATTTTTTATTTTAACAAAACAGTAAATTTTCTAAGTATAATAATTTAATTATTATTTCAAACTAAATCGGAGCATCTATGCCCTCATAATAACGCGTGATAGCAGCTCCATTGTGTCAACACGTTACATACTCACAGATAGCAGTGGCGGCTCGTCAGGTGAAGTAGGTGAAGGGGCCCTTCACCAATAAAAATAAAACCAGGAGGAAGTTTTTTTCGACAATATTAAATATTAAATGTACCAATACAGCTACCTTAAAAAATAATTATGTTCGAATTAATAATATTAATTTAATCCAAATGTAGCTATGCATAATAGGACCACGGTTAACTCCGATGGACAATAATTCTATTATAAACACTCGTGCATTTTGGCGCGCCCCAGCCGACCGCGTTCGTCGCCGTCGCATCGAAAGGTCAAAGCAGCAAGTGAAGAGCGGCGAAAACCCAACATACCATGATACAAACAATCATGCCAACATACGTACAGTCAAGTGGCTTTGATTTCCACCGTCGCTATGGTTACGTGACGTCAGGTACGCGACAGCATGTGAGACGTGATTGAAGTGCATCTAAAAATAAATCAGTCATATGCACTATTGTTTTAAGTATTGGTTCGGGTATTTATTTTGAGGCTTCGCGAAACTTACGGCTATAGATATCCTTTTTACGTTATTTATTGTGTGATTAGAAAGTTTTGTTTTTATTTTTCAGTTAATTCAGTAGACCTAAGTACTAATTTTTATTGTACGTTTTAAAAATAAACCCAATTAATGACATAGTTTGTAATTTGTTAGAAACTCCATTCAGTCGTGGGACAGATGAGGATAAGATACGTTTTAGTACACGGGCGACCTACTGGAATCTTAAACATAGATTTAAAAAAAGAATCGAAAAAAAGTGGCAGATCCTATAAGATTATAATTTTAAGTGTTCCTGGTTTTTAGAGTATAATTGGCTATGTATTAGTAGTGCCGCCTTACAAAAATTGTTTTGTAGGTCTAAAAAATTATATTAATTATTATTGTGGTCATTTTTTTTTCGTTTATAAGTAATAAAGTAATAAATTATTGACCAAATTTGGGCGTGGTCCAAAAAAATTTCGCCTGCGGCGCAATCGCCTGCGGCGGGCTTTATGCCTCTGAGCACAAACTGCTACTAAGCTCTTCACCATTTTTTACAACTGCGAGCCGCCACTGACAGATAGGAGTAGTCTGTGACATAATGGTTTACTTCTGGCCACTGTATGTGGTACCTAGGTATTTTTAATACGCCTATGATACTTGCGTAAGATGCAAGATCTGTGAATTTTTTAATAGATAGAGTGATTCAAGGGGAAGGTTTTTATGTATAACTAGCAGCTTCGCACGGGTGGAATTTCAGAAAGTGGCATGCCGGGTACTAATATATCGGGTTTGTTCGGGTTTGTATTTATACCAGCGGGTTGCAATGCATGCCGGATACACGCTAGTATTTATATAAAACTAAATTAATAATAAAGCGTTTTCTCCAAAAGTTACAGGTTAAGACTATATCAATTTTATTCCGGACTTCTGGGCAACCCAGTATTTGTTTTCAAACGAAACTATTTTAACCAGTTGTATAAACCCAGTTATCCTTTAAATCAGCTAGAATTAGCTAAGACCCTATTTAATTTAATTTAATTAAATTTACATGTCGTTACTTAAAAATCAAATCCGAGTTATTCTAAAACTAAAAGTTTGGTGTTAAACATTTCCCATAGAATACTCAACTTATGACTAAAAATTAAATACTAAAAACACGTATAGGATTTACTAACTGTATCATCTATTGTCTCATATGCCTATTACTAAAATCGTTTTCAAAAACATGCAGGTCCACTTACAAAACGTCCACGATTAGGAACAGAGGATTTGGTAACCGTTTGTAAGTGGCGTGTTGTTTTAATTTCTTCTAACCCTACTGACAATTTCATGTTTGTATTTATTTTCTGATGCTATTTAACAAATGCATAGTTTTCTTTGTTACTAAAATTCTTCACGAAAAATGGGGTGAATTATTGGAGTCTTCGGCGACAGCGTATTATTCTACCGTGCGAGCCAAAATTATTTGCATCAAAGCGGGCTGGGATTAAAAAACGTAGGGCTTGGTTTAGATCACAATGATATGGGGACGATATATCTAACCAAATCTAGGTTAACATTTTGTCTAATTCATATTATGACATGATATGCCAAACTAATGAGTAATAAAATTAGTAGACAAATACTAATTTATTTTTGTTGTTTATCAAATTAACAAAGTAAGAATATACAGAAAGAAAAATAATTACATAAATTGCTGAAACTGGCCACCGCCATGCTCCAAGCATAAATCCACACGTCTCTTCGTATTTTCGAAAGTGTTGACCAGCATCTCTGCAGAAATGTTAGCACATTCTTGGATAATCCTTTCTTGTAATTGTTCTAAATTTGCAACTGGTGTTTTAAAAATAGTGTTCTTTAAATGAGGAAAAACGAAGTAATCCATAACCGTTAAACAAGGTGATCTAGGTGGGAATTCAATGTCTGATCGAAAACTGATCAATCTGTCGTCGAAAAAATTGCGTAAGTAGTTACGCCGTCCTGTTGAAAATATCCAAAACGTAGTTCGTCGTCAAGTAGTTGCTCCACAAATGAATTCAAAATATTGTCTCTATACCGCTGTGCTGTAACTGTGTCATGGACTCATGGAAAAAAATAGGACCAACAATTCTTCTTCGGGAAACAGCTAACCAGACACCAATTTTTTGAGGGTGCAATGTGGACTCTACACAAAAATGGGGATTTTCACTACTCCACATGCGTGTATTCTGAGAATTCACATAACCGTAGAGGTAGAACCATGCTTCATCCGAAAAAAATGTCAGGTCTAATAAATCACTTATTTCTAATAAATTTTGGGTAAACCATTGAGAGTAATTCCTGCGTCTTTCAAAATCTGCGGCTTGTATTTCTTGGAATACTTGCACTTTATAAGGAAATAAATTTAGCTGCTTCTCAAGAATAGTCCTGCATGTTCTATAAGATCTTCCCACTTCTTGTGACAGGCGTCTTATACAATTTGTTGGCGTATTTTGCATTATTTCACGAACGTTTGCAACAAGTTCTTCTGTTCTTACAGATGGTCTTCCTGCTCCTTTTTTGTGTTGTATAGAACCTGTTTCCCTAAACACAGCCACGGTTCTTTTCAGGCAATGATAAAAATCCCCATCAATAAAAGCAACGTTAGGAAAATGTTCGTGAAAATCGTCCATGCACAAACCCGGATTGTATTGCCACTCACCATTTACTTTAACCCCGTTTCGAAATGTTTTGTGTTGTTCCGTAAAGCCCATTGTGTGAATTGTTCAAGAAATTGGAAAAATTAGCGATGACTCAAATTACTTGTAACGACTGTCAAAGATGACGGAATAACTGATTGATTGTTAATTCAGGTAGTTACTGACACCCAACAGGTATTAAACTCATACGCTAAGCATTACGTCCTTAGATGCAAGGCCCTCTTTGATGCAAATAATTTTTGCTCGCATGGTATATTTTTACATGGTTTCATTGGGAAATTCGTGACATGTACCCCGACGTCTTGACGGCTTGTTATGACTTATGACAAAGAAAATGATGATATGTCTATCTTGCTCTATCGTCGTCATAGGCGCCGATTCCGTGGGGGCTCTGGGGGCTTGTGCCCCCAAAGCCATATTTCTTTGGGGGCGTAGCCCCCATAGCCTAACCCCCACAGTACGTTTACATAATAATGATACTAATAGCAATTCGTTTGCAAACGTGCGTTACTTGAAATTTGATAATTTAATTTTTTTCTATAAAATTTATCTGCAGTTGTCGTTTCCTTTTTTAATTTAGCAGGTTATCATATTTAGGAAAAAATTATTTTGTCTTTAAAAATTAAATTTTGCTAGATCTGGCAACCCTGGTCTGCCACTTAGCTGAGAGCACGTAGAGAATTTGGAAAGTCCCTGGTCTCAAGGTTGCCAGGTCTGGTGAAATTTCACTAGATTTTATGATTTCAAAACCAATCCAAAGTGATTTAGTGAAAACTTTCGTTAAATACCCCAGTTTTAGTGATTTTTCGGATTTTGTAGCAAATAAGACAAAGTCGTCTAAAATACAAAACAAAAATGCAATATTTTAAAAATATTTTTTTCAAAAATACGGCTATTTTTAATTATCCGCTCGATCTATATTTTCTACACGTTGGCAGCCGTGATGTCAGATCTGCGCATCAAGCTTTACGGTTATTTTACCCAAAAAAGGGCGTGGCACCCAAAAGAGCGCCTTCAACGCAGGAAGAATTGCGCCTTCGGCGCAAATCCTTTTGTCCGGTTTTTTTTTTCAACATATCTGGCAACCCTAGTTGAGATCCGGGCTCCAAGCCCCCAGAGCAATTCCGAAGTTCCGGCGCCCCTGATCGTCGTAGTTACCAACAACACATTCCCCTCCTCGGCCTCCCCCTCCTCCCCCTATGCAGCAAATTATTGGTATTAAAGTAATCGAAACGCGGTTTCGTGATATTAAATGAAAATAATTACTTAATCGACTATTGTGTCAGGTGTGCCCGACGAGCGTTAATTATATTATTCATTATTTTTATGGACGATATAAAAGGGGTTAATGGATAATGGCCTGTTATTTATGGACATAGGAGTATACACTTATCTATAATAAATATAAATACTAAATGTTAAGTGTTAGTTGTTAAAGGGATTTTGTATAATTAGTTAATTTATTTAAGAGCAGACACTAGTTAGACCAGGGCTGAAGCCTTTATTGAAAATGGTAAAAAGTGAAAAAAATTAATAGTAGGATAAAACCCATTGGAAAAGGAAGAGAAATATAACAAAAATGAATGGAAAAATAATTTACGGGCGATCCGAGGTCGGGAAGTGGGAGTTTTTAAAGGTAGAAAACGATTTATCTCGATTTCCGGCAAAACTACAAGTCCTATGGAAAAACGTTAAATGGCAAAGTTGTAGGTAATAAAAGATCTCCAACTTTTGTATTTACACTTTTTTCACATAACCTCAAAATTTATTTGAAAATTTCAAATAACCAAGTTTTTGGCTTTTTACGGTTTTTTATTTTTATCTTTGACAAAAAAAAATTTTCCTACAGACGTGTGGAAAAATCAATTTTCCGCACTGATATCCGTGCGGAAAATGGGTTCTTCCACACTAGTGCGGAAAAAATTTTCGGTACGATTATGTCAAAAATCCGTGCGGAAAATTGGTTTTTCCACACTAGTGCGGAAATTTTTTTCGGCACGATTATGTCAAAATCAATAATCAATTATAACTTGTAGTTATTACTTTTTTTCTCAGAATTAGTTACTGTTACATATGTATGTGATTGTTATAGTTAATTAAAAATTATTAAATTTCTTTGAAATTTCTTATTTCCACACGTCTGTAGAAAAACTATTGTACCTGACACGTGCGAAAAATGTTTTCCCTGCATTCGGCTGCTTCACCGAACTCCGCTACGCGTCGTTCGGTGAACGGCAGACTCGTGCGGAAAAATTCATTTTCCGCACTTGTTAGGTAAATAGCTATTTTTTCACGAAATTTGGTGGCAACTTACCTTTTTATGTCCCAAACAGACTGTAATTTTTTTGATTTAAAATATTTATTTTTTCCCCTTATTTTGACTTAATATCGAAAAAGCACCCTAATTTTCGAAAATCGAAAATTCTCACGTCAAAATATCTGCTTTTTTAAAAAAGTCGGTGGTCTTTTGTTCGTTGAAATCTCTACTTTCTGATGGTGTAAAAAAATATACATTTCTATGGTAAATGTAATGAAATTCCCTTTAAATCCTACCTTTAATTATATTTAGAACAATTATTTTCGCATCTTTTTTATGATCTTTATGTTTTATGGATTTGGAATTTTATATTTTTTTTATATAGGTAGGTACTAAACAAAATAGGTTTCATTTCAAACTATTATAGATATATAATTTATAATTCGCATAAATAAATGAATATGATAAATTTGGTTATAATTAGTGAAAATTAAAAAAGAAACAGTAAAATAAACTCATCATCATCGTAAATAATATAATTAAAGACAACAAACGTCTAATATACCATTATTAACGTGCAAAGAATACCTAATTAAAACTATTAAAAAACTTATACACTTACAGTAGAGTTTTAAAGCGATATCAAAAGTTGAAAAATGCAATAACGCTTATACTTTTAACTTTTTTAGTTGCTTTTAAAGTTTAAAAGGGTCGCTTTATAAGTTTGAAAGTTACATAACGGGTGATATTGCGAATTTCTGGTACAATAAAATTAATAATCAATGCTTGAAGGGACAAAGGTAGTAAGCGACAATTTGGGATGTTTTAGAAATGGATTCGGAAGTCGTGCACCGCCAGACGGGTCATAGCAAATCGCATGTAAATACAGGGTGTTTCATTAAGGGTGGCCATCGGCCATATCTCGGAAACTACTAGGCATAGAAACTTGAAAAAAAAAATTAAGATTAAAGCGGTCATGAGAAAATTCTGGAAATTACTTTTAAGTTCCTCATTTCGCCACAAGGGGGCACAATTGAAATTTTTTTTTCTTCTAAATTCTAAATTTCTCCGAAAATTCCCATATTAAGGTATAACTCTGATTACATCATCGAAAAGCTTAGACAATTCTGCATTATTTTGGTTTAAGGCTCATTGGCGTACCGACCTTGATAAGAGTGGGAGAACTATTGAAAGTGTAAACATTAAAATCGCTGTAACTTCTAAACGACTTATCCGATTTTACTAAATTTAAGCTTGTTTGAAAGAACCTTCAATTGTCGTATCTAATGGTACACGATAGTTTCTAATAAAATTGCTAGAGGGCGCAATTTGTATTAAAAATTATTGTTTTGGCAATAACTCTGAAACGAACAAAAATATCGAACTGCGGTCTTTACATCTTTTCTTGCAAATTTTATCGTATACTGTTGGATATTGGATACGGCGATTAAAGATACTTACCTTTCCCTTCCAAACAAGCTTAAATTTAGTAAAATCGGATAAGTCGTTTAGAAGTTACAGCGATTTTAATGTTTACACATTCAATAGCTTCCCCCACTCTTATCAAGGTCGGTACGCCAATGAGCCTTAAACCAAAATGATGCAGAATTGTCTAAGCTTTTCGATGATGTAATCAGAGTTATACCTTAATATGGGAATTTCCGGAGAAATTTAGAATTAAAAAAAAAATTCAATTGTGCCCCCTTGCGGCGAAATGAGGAACTTAAAAGTAATTTCCAGAATTTTCTCATGACCGCTTTAATCATAATTTTTTTTCCAAGTTTCTATGCCTAGTAGTTTCCGAGATATGGCCGGTGGCAACCCATAATGAAACACCCTGTATTGGAGCCAATATTTGAGGGTAGCAAAATTTACATGGCATTTCCCATGGCCAGCCTGGCGAGGTGACACCCGGTAGATTAATAATAATAATAATACCTTTTCAAATTATGCATACATGTATATAAAATGAAATGACGTCACGATTAACAGTCAAGTAGTGTGTACTTGTGTAAATGACTAATTTGAAAACCTTTTTTTTTTATCTACCTATACGGATGCCTATGACAGTTCATTATGTCAATTTGTCTATATTAAAGAGAACACATTTCCTAACAAAAATATTTTGCATGCATCTAGAGACTATTTTTATTTTAATGTTATTAAATAATATTTTTTTTGGTTTAACCATTTCCGTTGGAATGTTCCCATAGATTTAAAGATTCTTGCATGGGTTTTTGTTGCATGCTAGGAATGGAGTCTGTACATAAGGACATAGAAAAATGGATAGAGTCCACAATGAAAAGAGATATATTTCCTTCGAACAAAAATTCTACAGGTAGGTATGTGCGTAGATAATCGTAGATATGTAGATACTTACAATCGATCAAAATACTTTTTTAATTTATACAGGGTAGTGCATTGGCAAGGCGCAACATAGGAAATAGTATGCAAAATTTAATGTGGTAAATATTGGCTCCCTCGTTTATTTTAGACGGATAATTTATACATATTTATTAAAGGGATCAATTTGACGAACTTTTGACATGGTTTATTTAGTAATTAACAAGTTATTTAGACAGGGTTGCCCAGAAGTCCGGAATAAAATTAATATAGCCTTAACCTGTAAGTTTCGGGGAAACCGCTCGGACACGTCAATTTAGTTTATATATTATACTCACATTTTGACGTTATTCGGTTGTTTTTTTATAGACATTTGTCAAAGATATGACGACATCGATCTTTTTTTTTAATGGGAACATACAGCGTGTGATGCATCATTTAAAAGCTAATATTTCGTACAGTATGCTCATAAATTTTAAAAGGTATAAAAAACATCAATGATTTATCATTTACGCTTATTTAAATAGAGAATCTTTAAAAACTTTTAACAGTCGCCATTTTAAAATAGCTTGACATAATCGCGCCAAAATTTATGAGCATACTGTACGAGATATAGTATAGCTTTCAAATGATGTATCACATGAACACGAATACTTTACATTATTTTTTTTTATTGGTACACTTATTGGTATTTATATTACAAAAAATGGAAATAATAACTTAGTAAGTAAGTGAAATGGTCGAACTCGTGATGTGATATCCTACCTGTCGTTATCATGAAAATGAGAACAAAAAATAACTTCCAATCTGTCACATAAGATTCATTGTTGTCTCCGTTGACATTGGTTGTGTATAGCTTAAAAAATATTTTATTTGACGTTAAATGGTAATTCTGTCAAATCAATAATCAAAAAGTTGACATATTTAGACTTCACGTTTCACGGGTTGTTGATGTTGCCATGGTAACTTTAAAACACGCGCGTTTTTGAAAGTGGAATTTAAACACGCTGAGGCGTACTTTAAATAAGCGAAATAGGGTATCAATAAAAAAAAATACTGTTCTGCAACTTTATAAGAAAAGCACAAGTAAATGTCAATTAACTGACAAGGATGATTTTTATGACATGACAAGAGTTAAAAAATTAGCCAATCCAAACCACGTCACTTTTAATGGGATTTCCTATGGTGCGCTAGCGGCTATAACAATTACCTATCAAATATCAAACCAATTTAAAAAAATGCTACGAGAAGTAATTTTGAGCTTACCTAAGTGGTACCCGTTGTCATACTTGGTCACTCGTTTTCCATGTCCGTCCGTACCATATAGGTACACTCCCGTGCAAAAAAAACTGACATAATACAATTTGGATTACGTTGAGGGCTTTATAACGTTTTTACTTTTACTCCGATTTAAGTGATTTTTTAGAGAGCTCTAGATACATTTATTAGTTTTAACATGCCTATACAAATTTTAAGAGAAATTGGTGTTTTCACATATTATACAAGGATAAACGATCTAAAATATTTCAAAAACTTCTGTACTCTTTCACTCTTTGATTTTAATTTCGATTTCTATTTTTTACAGATTGTGATACTACAATTACCCTCATAATGTCTTAAAGACATATGTTCGATAATTTTTTAAGAAATTTTTAAATAATCTTCGACTCCTTTTTAGAAAGGTTTTCTTCTTCCCCATTTTATTTGGCCCCTTTAATAACGTTTTAAAATACTTAGTATGGTTTAACCATAAAAGCTCCATTAAGATTCTAATTGTCAATTTTCTCTTTTGCTAACAACATCAGCATAAAATAAAAATTCTTCTGTCTCCTGAGGATGAACGTTTCTACGTTCGATACATGTAGTGACCCTTGAAATAAGAATAAGAATATTCTATTAAATTTTGTAGAGGAAGACTTTGTGTTTTTCTTTCCTTTTAAATAAGAATTAGCCCAAAAAGGTGTGAATTCGTCAAAGTTTTCCGTTAGTTATGCCACTCAAGGGTCCACCCTCAACAACCTTACTAAGGTAATAGAGAAACGACTAATGGATCCTATCCACCACCCTATTGGTGTTAAAGGAAGGGACGACTGAGAGCCTCAATAACTTCTACGGGCTTAAAAAAGGTTTTACTGTAGCATTTATCGGGAAGAATATTTCTTTGCATGTCGTGATTCTTCCGATAACAAAAAAACTTATTTTTTCCGTCCCTTAAAAGTCTTGATTATCCATTCGATGCCATTAAGGTTAACGGCAAAAGTGACCTCTGTAAGTGGACAGGACATCTTCCTAAGTAATATGACACTTCGGGGAAACGAAATTAGTTTTTTTGCTGGTTCTTTAACCCGATGCGTGACTCGAAGTTGGCCTAACGAGGGCGGAAGATTGATTAGGCGACATTTTTTCTCGTCCGCAATTTGTTTCGCTTGCAATATACTCGGTATTTTTTGCGAAATAAAAAAACGGACATGCCGATGGTAATTAAGGAAAAACAAGTGCATAAACAGGATGTCCCAATGAATGAAGAAAAAGGTGCTTTTCTTATTTTGAATTATTAATGCACAATTTGTTTTTCGGATATTATACCGTGCGAGCAAAAATTATTTGCATCAAAGGGCTTGGATTAAAAACGTAGGGCTTGGTTTAGATTACAATGATATGGGGACGATATATCTAACCAAATCTAGGTTAAAATTTTGTCAAATTCATATTATGACATGATATGCCAAACTAATGAGTAATAAAATAAGTAGACAAATACAAATTTATTTTTGTTGTTTACAAAATTAAAATACTTGCACTTTATAAGGAAATAAATTTAGCTGCTTCTTAAGAATAGTCCTGCATGTTCCATAAGATCTTCCCACTTCTTGGGACAGGCGTCTTATACAATTTGTTGGCGTACTTTGCATTATTTCACGAACGTTTGCAACAAGTTCTTCTGTTCTTACAGATGGTCTTCCTGCTCCTTTTTTGTGTTGTATAGAACCTGTTTCCCTAAACACAGCCGCGGTTCTTTTCAGGCAATAATAAAAATCCCCAGCGATAAAAGCAACGTTAGGAAAATGTTCGTGAAAATCGTCCATGCACAAACCCGGATTGTATTGCCACTCACCATTTAACCATGCATGTCAAAGATGACGGAATAACTGATTGATTGTTAATTCAGGTAGTTACTGACACCCAACAGGTATTAAGCTCTACGGCTAAGCATTACGTCCTTAGATGCAAGGCCCTCTTTGATGCAAATAATTTTTGGTCGCACAGTAGGTAAAGTATGTTCAATGACCGCTGACCGTTACGTCATATTGTCCATATTTGCGGTACGTCGTAAATTAATTCAGTCAGTTTGACTTACCGGTGGTAAAGGTTATGATTTTTCTTAGGCTTGATCTACATAAAGACGGATGTATGTGAACAAGTAAAATACAAGCGCGTTTTTTCAAATTTTTAATTATTATTTTTATACTGTTAATGAAGTCAGAAATATCAACATAATCAACCTTTTTAAAAGTGACGTTTTCGGACAAAAAAAACGGAAATTATTTATATCTTAGAAACGGTAAGAGATAAGTATAGAGTAGAGTTAATAAAAATTGTAAGGAAAGTAATGGGGGATTCGAAAATAAAATAAAATATATGGTGTTGCATTTAAAAAATCGAAATTACTATTATTTTTGTGTGGAAGCGGCAACACTGTATTGTTAAAAATATTTTAGGTTGGTAGAGCATGTCCGTTTATGTACGCGACCAAATTTTCAGAACGATTCCTTTACTGGTTCGTCAGAAACGTCTAAGGTACCATCGACCGTGAGACACCCTGTATACCTACCTGATCATAACATAGCCAGTTTCATTTTTACTTGTACCAAAATGGCTTTCCAGCTTAGGCTTATTTTAGATAATGGAAAAAGATATCGAAATATTAAAAAAATAAAATGGCAACTGCATCTTTTTTATGTCCTAATATGCATGCTATCCTAGATGATAATGTGGCCTATCACAGACTAGACTCCGCCGATATGGATGGTAACGTACTATTTTAAATATATCATAATAAAAATTGCTTAAAAACAAACACGAGTGACGCATTTCTTATTTCATTTCCTTGTCGATGTCTCATTAGTTTTTTGTTTTCTCCAAAGGTAATTAATAAAAACAAATAACGAAATTTGGACAAATTTGCTTTTAACAATTAAATGTAATTGTACTCCAAAGAGAGGTATGTGATGATTCGTGGATAAAACAAGACAGTAGGTAACGAAATAGTGATCAAAAACTAAATGGTGGAAGCGTCACTAGTGTTTGCTCTTCATATGGGATTAATGGGATTTTTTCCCATTTTCTCCCTGTTTTGCTGTTATTTTCAGAAACTGACTATAGGATAATTTTTTTGTATCTATATGTATACACAAAATAGTTACATACCACACCATAGATAATAAAACAGCCAAAAATTACAATAAATGTTTTAAAGTTATTCCAAATTTAGAAAAAAATCTCTCAAATAAATAATTTTCGTGAATTAAATTCTTTGTTACTTCTAGTGTCACCAGTAAAGTCCGCATCATATGGGATTTTTTTTTTTATTAATAGCTTTATTCAAAATTTGAACTTGGCATCAAGTTAGTAATAGTAGTCACTTGATTCGCAATATCTGTCAAATTTTAATTTTTTCAAAAAAATAATTCAAAAGTGGGGTTATTTCTAAAAATATCGAAAAAAGTTATTAAGAAAAGTTTTTTAAATGCAGCTTCTAGCCCACATGCAAAATTTCAGCTGCATAAGATAATTTTGATTTTTTACCCTTATTTTGTAAATTTCACCACTTTTGCAAAATAAGACTTAACGCAACCTGCATAAACCTTCTTAGTTTGACAATGCTTTATTTCAGATACATTTTCTTTAAAGTAGCGCCATATTAAATGTGTGTTTTTCTATAAAATCAAAATTGGGCTATTAAAATTTGGTCGCATGTGATGCAAAGTTTATTTGTTTTTGACCCTGTATAAGGTAACTTCATAAAAAAAGTATTTTTGAAAACGTAGTTTGTGTCTGAAAGTAATACACCTTAATATTAAGACAAAAAAGAACACAGTTTCTTCAGTAAAGTGTTTTTTAAGTGGAAAATAAATTTTAGGTTAAGGTTGAATTTTCAACGTCATTCAATCTATTGCCAACCTATAACCTATTTCGCATTGATTTTTTGAGTTTATTATTTTAATAACTAACATTTAAAGAAAATCAATATCGTCGGTACATTATTTAGGTAGTATCTGATATATAACAAAAATATCAATTTATTTCATTGCTAATTTTGGGAGAATTGTATAGTGAAAGAACAATGAGTGACAATGACATAATAATGTTAAAAAAATCTTACCCGTTATTTTTCGCTATACAATTCTTCTAAAATAAGTTATGAAATTCCTTGATATTTATTAAATATGTCAATTATTACCTATAGAATATCAAGCCGATACTGATTTTCTTTAAATTTTGTATAGAAGCTAGAAAACATAAATAAATCTACGCGAAATAGGTTATAGGTTGGCAAGCATGTTGATACTCCTACCTTAACAACGTAAAGTTGATATATTTTCAACGATTTAATTTAAAACCCCTATATTATAATTTATTATTAAGCTATGTCATAATAACGTATTACTTTCAGACACAAACTACGTTTTCAAAAATACTTATTTTATGAAGTTACCTTATACAAGGCCAAAAACAAATAAACTTTGCATCACATGCGACCAAATTTTAATAACCCAATTTTGATTTTGTAGAAATACACATTACACACATTTAATATGGCGCTATTTTAAAGAAAATATATCTGAAATAAAGCATTCTCAAAACTAAGAAGTTTTATGTAGGTTGCGTTGAGTCTTATTTTGCAAAAGTGGTGCAATTTACAAAATATGGATAAAAAAATCAAAATTATTTTATGCAGCTGAAATTGCATGTGGGCTAGAAACTGCATTTAAAAAAACTTTTTCCTATAACTTTTTTTGATATTTTCAGAAATAACCCTACTTTTGAATTATTTTTTTGAAAAAATTAAAATTTGACAGATATTGCGAATCAAGTGACTACTATTTTTTTGCTTAATTTTCATGGCGATCGAAGCAGAACTTGATGCCAAAGTCAAATGTTGAATAAAGCTATTAATAAAAAAAATCCCATATGATGCGGACTTTACTGGTGACACTGTATAAAAAAATTTCGCAATTATTTTCACCTTTCCTATAAATGGAGCTTTGTTCTTTAGTATAAAATAGAATTATGAAAACTATATATTTAAAAGTTTTTTTTAATTTCATTTTTTTCTGAAAACGAAAAAAACTTTTTAAACCTTATGGTAATCTTCTGGCTTTTCCATTGGATTTTTCGAGATATTTATAGCCTAATATGAAACATATTTTGTGTACTAATAACTATTACATAATATTATCCTATACCCAGTACTAAAAACAGCACAACATTTTCACACACAAATTTAAAATATTTGACTGGTAATTTAATTACTAACAAATAGATTAATAAGGAGCAATTAGTAAAAGAAGGTAATTTTTTATTTGTAAATTATTTAATATATTTTATTTTTTATCTTCCTTCCCCTTTAAAACGCAGACTAAAAAAACTATGTTATTCGTCTTGTCTAAAAACGTCCTTGAAGTATTAATATTTATGCAAAAATACAAATATAGGCAAGAAACAAATAACATAGAGCTTCTGTCAGATTGTTTTAACGTTAGAACTTTTTTTCAGCTTTAAAAAAGACGGTTCAAGACAAATTCTCATTTCTTAGAAGAGATAAAATATCCAAAAACTAATAGTTACCGTAAGATGCACTTTTGTGATTTGGAGTTTACTAACAACATTTATAAGTAACACTAACAACCAAATTTTTGTTATTATTCCATTAAAAGTGCTATACGATTGAGTGTGTTTTTCTTTTTCACAATTCACCTTTCTTTCCAATGTTAATTATTAAGACATTTAAAAAAACCTTATTCTCTTAATAAGGTACTTTTAAGCACTGAAAAGGGTCTAAACAATAATTTGTATGCAATAAAGCATTGTTGCAAAAGTAGTTATCCAACAGCACCAGCGCCACCTGTTGCAGGTGTGATAATGAGAATCATTCTTCCTCTGATAATAAATAAGAATAAATTCATTGTAGAACGTCATTGGACACAACACATCTACAATTTACTGTTTGTACAGGACATTCTATCATGACAGCTATTATTTTTAGTTAGTAAACGATCTGACAGAAATTGTATTTTGCATGAAATGCCTAAAAACTAACAATTCGCTTTATTGCATATAGAAATACGGATTGTGTGCCCAGACAAGCCTTTTTCGCAACTCTCAACCAATTCCCAATTGTCAGGTATGATTGAAAATACAGAAAACTGTTGTACGTATTGATGTATCATTAGGGTGGTTCCTCTTTGGCAACAAACAAATTTATTTGTGTCTTTGGAAGAACCACGATACATCGAGGGACCAGCTGTTCGCCTATTCTAGGCAGTGCTTTACCTAACACTATTTTAATTTGGGTGTACCTATCTAGCTTACTGAGCTTCTTCTACTCTTCCTAATTAAACAATGAAGTGGTGACAGAGCACCCTCCGTATATAATTTATAGGTAGGTACTCGAACAATCTTCTTTGCTTCAAAGACATAATTAAATGCTAAAAGTGCGAACAAGAAGTCCACCCTAATTGCCTAATTTCTACTTAAGATTGTAATTATTTTTGTAACAATAGATAGCTCTATTATAGAAGTAGTTTATAGCGTTTAGGCTTAGGCTAGGCTAGTGCTTAAAAAGCAACTCCAGTTTGTTTCAAGAGGCCTAGCTTATCCACTGATAGAAAAGGACTTTAACGTAATAAGTAATGGTTTAAAGTAAATGTATTTAGGTAACTGCTTTGGCTTAGAACTTCTAGGATTTTAGCTTATCTCTTAGACTAGTCACTGTCACTACGCCCTGTATTGTTGCAGCTGTTAATACTTAGAAAAAGTGTAAAGCATATTAGTCTTTTATGTGTAACGTACAGGGTGTTTCATTAAGGGTGGCCACCGGCAATATCTCGGAAACTAGTAGGCATAGAAACTTGGAAAAAAATTATGATTAAAGCGGTCATGAGAAAATTCTGGAAATTACTTTCAAGTTCCTCATTTCGCCGCAAGGGAGCACAATTAAATTTTTTTTTTAATTCTAAGTTTCTCCGAAAATTTCCATATTAAGGTATAACTCTGATTACATCATCGAAAAGCTTAGACAATTCTGCATCATTTTGGTTTAAGGCTCATTGGCGTACCGACCTTGATAAGAGTGTGAATGTGTAAACATTAAAATCGCTGTAACTTCTAAACGACTTGTACGATTTTACTAAATTTAAGCTTGTTTGAAAGGGAAAGGTAAGTATCTTCAATCGCCGTATCCAACAGTACACGATAGTGTTTAATAAAATTTCTAGAGAGCGCAATTTGTAATAATAACAGTCATTTTTTTGCGCCCTCTAGTAATTTTATTAGAAGCTATCGTATACCATTATACACGACAATTGAAGGTTCTTCCAAACAAGCTTAAATTTAGTAAAATCGGATAAGTCGTTTAGAAGTTACAGCGATTTTAATGTTTACACTTTCAATAGCTTCCCCCACTCTTATCAAGTGAAAGTGTAAACATTAAAATCGCTGTAACTTCTAAACGACTTAACCGATTTTACTAAATTTAAGCTTGTTTGGAAGAGAAAGGTAAGTACCTTCAATTGTCGTATCCAATGGTACAAGATAGTTTCTAATAAAATTGCTAGAGGGCGCAATTTGTATTAAAAATTATTGTTTTGGCAATAACTCTGAAACGAACAAAGATACCGAACTGCGGTCTTCACATCTTTTCTTGTAAATTTCATCTACTTTTCGATTATGATGTCATAGTTATACCGTATGATTTGAATTTTCGGGATAAAATCGAAAAAACTGTTATTATTACAAATTGCGCCCTCTAGCAATTTTATTAAACACTATCGTGTACTGTTGGATACGGCGATTGAAGATACTTACCTTTCCCTTCCAAACAAGCTTAAATTTAGTAAAATCGGATAAGTCGTTTAGAAGTTACAGCGATTTTAATGTTTACACATTCAATTTCCCCCACTCTTATCAAGGTCGGTACGCCAATGAGCATTAAACCAAAATGATGCAGAATTGTCTAAGCTTTTCGATGATGTAATCAGAGTTATACCTTCGGAGAAATTTAGAATTAAAAAAAAAAATGTTAATTTTGCCCCCTTGCGGCGAAATGAGGAACTTGAAAGTAATTTCCAGAATTTTCTCATGACCGCTTTAATCATAATTTTTTTTTCAAGTTTCTATGCCTAGTAGTGGCCACCCTTAATGAAACACCCTGTATAATGTACCTGTGCGATATTTAGGACTTGTGTCTAGGATCTGCGGGGTACATTCAAAACCTACAAATCAGGAGTTTTTACCCAAATTGAACAAAAAAAAACGATTATTTCGCTTCAACACAACGATTTATACACCGTTTTACACCAAATTGTACCCAATTTGTATAAAGCAAAAAGAAAAATCAATAAAAACCCTTTTAAGAAAAATTGATTTTTCTTTAATCCAACAACACCTTTGCATGTCTCTTGTTGGTTATTTAACCAAAATCCTTTTTGTCGTATAAACCAGTGGTACTTGGTACTATTTGCTAAAGTAGTGTTTCCTTTACAGTAGTGTTGTGTTGGTTGTTCAGTTCTGTTTAAGGTAGTGTTCGGATATATTGGTAATTTGTTTTTCCTTTTTCGCAGCTCGACGACAGGAAATTATTAAGATGACGGAACAGTTGATAGAGGCTATTAATACCGGAGATTTTGAAGCATACACGTAAGTCAACATTGATGTTTGTATGACAGTTGAGAGTGTTACAATTAAAGGGCGGAATAAAGTCGCCACAGTGGATCTTTGCCCGTGCGTCATCAATCAACGATCAGGACTCAACGTGGTTAATAACTCTGCATCCTTGTTTATTACAGTAACAAGCTTGAATAAAAGCATAAAAGAACGTCTCCAAGATTCCGCAATAATATAGCGTGCTAGACAAGAATAAAACTATAAACGTCAATTAATTACTATTTTTATTTGTTTAGTTGACAACCGTTGTATTTTAGAACGTCATTGTCAACCTTATTTTGATCTGCCAATCATTCGTATTTTGTAAATCTGTGTGCCTTAAAACTGTTCCTTTTTCTAAAAATAGTTCTTTTTAGAGCTAATTATACCCACCATCTGTTTTGGCGGTAAGTATTTATGGATTTTTATAATACCTAATTTATTTATTTTAAATATTCTAACCGTGAAAGTTCTTTGAAAAGTTTACGGCAGTGGCTAAATTCCCTTAAATGAAAGGATGTTAAAAATTTGACTTTTGCGATTTTAATAGTCAATAAAACACCAAACTTTTCTAGATTTTAAGCTTTAAAAATAGTATTAAATGTATTAACATTTGTTTGTCAATTTCTTTTAGATAATAGAGAATGCCGGGCAAAACTTAAAATAAATAATAATTTTTCGGGATATTATGTAGGTACGTCAAACGGTAGGCAGGCACGTCCATTTTATGAACTTAACTTAGTTTTGACTTTTTTCGTCTCGTAATTTTGATTTGATTTATACGATTTTGATGACGTAAAAGTGATGACGCACGGGAAAAGAACCACTGTGGCGACTTTATATGCAAAATGCATATACAGGGTTGGGCAAATGTTCCGGAACGGCTTAATTACAAGCGAACGAAAAGTGATATCGGATCCGGATTTTGGGCAATCTATAGGACTAAAATTTTACTATTTGACTATTATACCATATGTCAGTAATGTCATCAACTGTCAAGTGTTGACGATATTTTTTTTTTAATTGAACACCCTGTATATTTTTACATTTTTAAATTCCACATAAAATTATAATTATTTTTTATTAAATGCACTATTAGTCTATACTTCATAGTTTCCGAGATATTGCCTCTCGAAAAGTGACATTTTTGAACTTTGACAGCTTATAACTTTCTAACAGTACGTCTTAGAGCAAAACGGCTTACATGTCCCTATCTTCAATTTTTATTATCTTTCCAAAAAAATCAACTTCCGGTTAAACCGGATGTAACTCGAAAGCAGGAAATATAGTTGTTCCGGTTTAACTGGAAGTTGATTTTTTTGGAAAGATAATAAAAATTGAAGATAGGGACATGTAAGCCGTTTTGCTCTAAGACGTACTGTTAGAAAGTTATAAGCTGTCAAAGTTCAAAAATGTCACTTTTCGAGAGTCAATATCTCGGAAACTATGAAGTATAAACTAATAGTGCATTTAATAAAAAATAATTATAGTTTTATGTGGAATTTAAAAATGTAAAAATATACAGGGTGTTCCATTTTAAAAAAAATAACGTCAACACTTGACAGTTGGTGACATTACTGACATATGGTATAATAGTCAAATAGTAAAATTTTAGTCCTATAGATTGCCCAAAACCCGAATCCGATATCACTTTTCGTTCGCCTTTAATTAAGCCGTTCCGGAACATTTGCCCAACCCTGTTACAGTGTCACCAGTAAAGTCCGCATCATATGGGATTTTTTTTTATTAATAGTTTTATTCAAAATTTAACTTTGGCATCAAGTTCTGCTTCGATCGAGATCCAAATTAAGCAAAATAATAGTAGTCACGTGATTCGCATTATCTGTCAAATTTTAATTTTTTCCAAAAAATAATTCATAAGTGGGGTTATTTCTGAAAATATCGATAAAAGTTATTGGAAAAAGTTTTTTTTAATGCAGTTTCTAGCCCACATGCAAAATTTCAGCTGGATAAGATAATTTTGATTTTTTACCTATATTTTGTAAATTGCACCACTTTTGCAAAATAAGACCCAACGCAACCTGTATAAAACTTCTTAGTTTTGATAATGCTTCATTTCAGATACATTTTCTTTAAAATAGCGCCATTTAAAATGTGTGTTTTTCTACAAAATCAAAATTGGGCTATTAAAATTTGGTCGCATGTGATGCAAAGTTTATTTGTTTTTGATTTTTGACCCTGTATAAGGTAACTTCATAAAATAAGTATTTTTGAAAACGTGGTTTGTGTCTGTAATAAGGAGAGACTACCGGGAGTTAGTTTACCTCCATACTCCAGAACCTGTAATTACCCGGTGGGGAACATGGATTAAGGCCGCAATATTCTACGGAAAGCATTTCGAAGCCATTAAAGAACTAATTTTGGATTTAGATGACGATTCGCAGTGTGTTGTGCAAAGTAAAGAGTTGTTAAAAAGTGCAAGTGTAGCTAGTGGAAATTTACAAGTACAAATTTGTTTTACTGTATCCCATAATACTATTATGGATTTCCACCTAGTATCGGCTGAATCAATTAATTAGCTAAATATCTTGTTTTTATTAAGGTTAATTTCAGTTTTATACCGGACATAATATCCTCGTTGGAGAGTAGAAATTTAAGTTTAAGAGACTCAATTATTAGTATTGTCGACACTTTTTTCGCTAAATGTAACAACATTCCCGGTAAAGCAGGAGGTCAAGTAAGGAACAAATTGGATGTAACTGTAAAAAAGAATGAAGGATTTGAATACATAACTGCAGCAAAAAGCATTTATGAGGGTAAACCATCCAACGATGTTGTATCTTGGTCTTATATTTTGCCAACCTAGGTAAGTTGCAGAATTGTCCGATTACATCAGTAGATGATGAAAGAAGCTTCTCTTTGTATAAACATAGTGTTTAATAGAAGACAATCATTTTTAGTTGAAAATTTTGAAAAATATTTAGTAATAAATGCCTTTGTAGTATCGTTTTACACAGTAGCAAATTTGACGATAAATTTAAGCAGAAATGTGTTTACAACTAAATTTTAACGTGTAATACACACTTTACAAATTTTATTAAAAAAATATTATAATATTTAAATTACTTTATTTTTATTTACCGAAAAGCTGGGTTAGATATAATTTTACAATGCGTCACTGGTCTTTAGTGGGCATGATTTCTTGCAAAAATTGCATAGAAATTTGTTTCTGTGTCATACACATTAAAATTCCATGTAATTTTGTACATATTTTTGTTATAAATTTTTACTAATAAAATTTATCATACATTTTAGCACAAAATTTGTGTTAAAATTGCGTCTGTGTAAAACGGTACTTTTATACAATTTTACGTTAAAAAATTGTTTATTTTTTTAGAACCCAATGTGTTTCTTTACCTTATTTTACTAGAATAAATTAAGAAATAATGCATACCAGTATGCATATTTGGTAAAAAAATGCAAATACCTGCATATTTTAAGGGCAAACAAGGCATATATATGCGCATATTTTGGCTGAAATTAAGTGCATATAATCCGCCCTTTGGTTCCTAAAAATAACGTTAAGAAAAGAGAAAAATAACAATTCTGCTCGTATAATAATTATTTTTAAAGAATGAAGTTACATAAAAACAATATTGGTTCAGATCTGCATCTTTGATTTTCGAAAGCTAGAAAACAACAACACCGTATTAAAAACTGACAAATTATTTTTTGGAGACGACCCACTGGCTTAGGTACTCGGACAACGAGGTTCAACGCATTGTGAATAGTACCTGGCCATCTATTGGCATCTATCCATACCTACACCCCGATGTAGAGGCCTGTTTATAATATTTTGAATGTTTTTTTTGCAGAAAAATATGTGATCCTCATCTAACAGCTTTTGAACCAGAAGCGATGGGCAACCTAGTTGAAGGAATGGATTTCCACAAGTTTTATTTCGATAATGGTATGTTGTTTTCAACCCAATTAGATATCAGCAATAGGTTTTTGGCGTCAACTGCTAACACCACAGAAAGTGTATCAAATAATATCGTCAACAGATGTCATAAATGTCTGACTAAATCTGTCCTGGTGAATACGTGATTTAAATCAGACTTTCCGTAAATTGTAGTTTGGTCTTGTACGTAATTGATAGCTCTATCAACTTACTTGTTCTTGGGCTGTGAATGCGCTCTACGCATTCTATAGTCTATTCACATTTGAAATACGTTTGATGTAAACATAGACCAGGATCGATAATTTTTGAAACCAAAAAAAATAATAGTAGGATGAAACCCATTGGAAAAGGAAGAGAATATAACAAAAATGAAAGGAAAAATAATTTACGGGCGATCCGAGGTCGGGAAGTGGAAGGAGGTGAGTTTTTAAGGGTAGAAAACGATTTATCTCGATTTTCGGCAAAACTACAAGTCCTATGGAAAAACGTTAAACGGCAAGTTGTAGGTAATAAAAAGATCTACAACTTTTGTATTTACACTTTTTTCACGTAACCTCAAAATTTATGTGAAAAATTCAAATAACCAAGTTTTTGGTTTTTTATTTTTCTTTTACAAAAAATTTTTTTTTTCACGAAATTTGGTGAAAACCTACCTTTTTATGTCCCAAACACAATGTAATTTTTTTGATTTAAAATATTTATTTTTTCACCATATTTTGACTTAATATCAAAAAAGCACCCTAATTTTCAATCGAAAATTCTCACGTCAAAATATCTGCTTTTTTAAAAAAAAGTCGGTGGGTTTTTTGTTTCTTGAAATCTCTACTTTCTGATGGTGTAAAAAAAATATACATTACTATGGTAAATGTTCTCAAAAAATGCAATGAAACGAAAGAAACTCGAATCAGATTTTTTTTTATCATAATGTACAATTTTGAGCTATTTATTAAAATGTATACTTTAATTACTCGAAAAACGTAATATTCCATGTTACATTGATAAACAAAAAAATTACAAATCCATAAAACATAAAGATCGCAAAAAGCATGCAAAAATAGTTGTTGTAAATATAATTAAAGGTAGGATTTAAAGGGGATTTCATCACATTTACCATAGTAATGTATATTTTTTTACACCAAAGTAGAGATTTCAACGAACAAAAAGCTGCAAAAATATTTTAAGTCAAAAAAATTACAGTGTGTTTGGGACATAAAAAGGTACGTTTTCACCAAATTTCGTGAAAAAAAAATTTTTTTTCTAAAAGATAAAAATAAAAAACCAAAAACTTGGTTATTTGAATTTTTCACATAAATTTTGAGGTTATGTGGAAAAAAGTGTAAATTCAAAAGTGGTAGATCTTTTTATTACCTACAACTTTGCTATTTAACGTTTTTCCATAGGACTTGTAGTTTTGCCGGAAATCGAGATAAATCGTTTTCTACCCTTAAAAACTCACCCCTTTCCACTTCCCGACCTCGGATCGCCACTAAATTATTTTTCCTTTCATTTTTGTTATATTCTCTTCCTTTTCCAATGGGTTTCATCCTTCTATTATTCTTTTTCACTTTTTACCATTTTTAAAGGCTTCAGCCCTGGTTTAACAGTAGCCAGCAAGTTAGTGTTATTGGGCGAGCAAACAGTGGGCTTCCTCAACAGGCGGCGAAATAGAATAATACGGTCCTGTTTTATTTAGACTATAGTTATGTTTATCTTTAAGGATAAGAAAAACTCTTCTTTCAACCCCCTTCCTAGTGATTAACTATTTTTTTTTATATTTTTTTAGTATTAGGTAAGAACTGCAAGGCCGTAAATACAACAATTCTAAACCCGCATGTGCACCTCTTGGGAGACGACGCTGCTTGCATCGCATATGTAAGGTTGACCCAATATATGGATAAGTAAGTAACCAAAAAGGAAGTTCCCTCTTTTTAAAGAACAAATGAACGGTTAAAAAAATAGTTAGGTACCTACTTTATCGTCAATTTTTAAACCCATTTCTAAAATGTCGAAAGCTTCCAAAAGATAGACTGTCATAATATGTATTCATTCCAGTAGCTGTACCTACTAGCAAGTCAATTTGCATAACCGATACATTAAATCATTAATGATATAATGAAAATGAAAAATGTATAATTGATATAGTATATACAGGGTTATCGACGTTGTGGTCTGGTGGTCAGCGCAGCAGCCTCACAGATCGTAGGCCCGGGTTCCATTCCCGGTGCCGGCAACGTCGATGTTAAATTTGGAATTTGGTTTAAGAGGTGCGCCGTCTTTCGGAAGAGACGTTAAACTGTGGGCCCCGTGTCATGGATGTTGGCACGTTAAAGAACCCTACCCTCGACAAAGAGGGATTCGGCAAAATTACCAGATAGTGTGTGACAAATTCCCTGGCGTCGGTGATTGGCCTCGTTGCGGAAAAAGGCCGACGTAAAATAAATAAATAAAAAAAAAAAAATATAGTATATACAGGGTTAGGAAAAATTACCAGAACGGTCGATTATTTCAAAATATACAGGGGTTATCAAAAACGTCTTATATAAAAAATGTAGGGCTATTAAAAATCTACATATCGGTGATAAATTGAAATATACAGGGTCGCCCACAAAGTTGTGGAGAATGATAGTTATATTTTTTTAAATGGAACACCCTGTATATTTTTACATTTTTCAGTTCCACATAAAATTATAATTTTTTTTTATTAAATGCATTATTAGTCTATACTTTATAGTTTCCGAGATATTGACTCTTGAAAAGTGACATTTTTGAACTTTGACAGCTTCTAACTTTCACACGTACACAGTACGTCTTAAAGCAAAACGGCTTACATGCCCCTGTCTTCAATTTTTATTATCTTCCCAAAAAAATCAACTTCAAGTTAAACCGGTACAACTATATTTCCTGCTTTCGTGTTACATCCGGTTTAACCGGAAGTTGATTTTTTTGGGAAGATATTAAAAATTGAAGATACGGACATGTAAGCCTTTTTGCTCTAAGACGTACTGTTAGAAAGTTATAAGCTGTCAAAGTTCAAAAATGTCACTTTTTGAGAGTCAATATCTCGGAAACTATGAAGTATAGACTAATAATGCATTTAATAAAAAATAATTGTAATTTTATGTGGAACTAAAAAATGTAAAAATATACAGGGTGTTCCATTTAAAAAAATATAACTATCATTCTCCACAACTTTGTGGGCGACCCTGTATATTTCAATTTATCACCGATATGTTGATTTTTAACAGCCCTACATTTTTTATATAAGACGTTTTTTGATAACCCCTGTATATTTTGAAATAATCGACCGTTCTGGTAATTTTTCCTAACCCTGTATATGATTTACATAGTGACTACATTGTAAAAAAACTAAGAATTCTTATACCAAAATTTGAACACCTTAAACAATTTTTAAATATAAAAGAATTAGAAATACTTTATTATTCTTTAGTCCTACAAACCCATTTAAATTATGGAATACTAGGATGGGGAGGCATAAATAAGAATTATCTTAATAATATTGAAACTATTCAAAAATACATTTTGAAAATTATTTACGAAAAAGACCATCAATATTATTCTGATTTACTATTTAAAGGTAGCAAAAAAATGGATATTAAACAAATATTTTCTTACATCATGTTAATTTATATTTAAAAAAATTAAAATAAAATAAATTATATCAATCACACACATGAAACTCGTCATAAAAATACTATTACATATAAAAATAGAGTAAACAAAACAATAGCACAAAAACATTTTTTAAACATCGATCCATATATTTTTGATATGCTACCACAGTCAATTAAAATAATTAAATCATTAAATAATTATAGAAATAAAATTAAAAATTGGATATTATCCAATCCAAAAGGTATATTCAAGAACGTCAATAATAAATAATAAATATACCAAGCTATAATGAATAAAATAAATAAATATATATATTATATACATAACGTATTGTATCTTCGTATTTATATTATAATCTAGTTGTGCCTGAACTATGAAATATATTCTTGACAATAAATATTATATTATTTAACTCAAAACAAGTATTTTACCTTCAAAAATGATAGTTTAAACAAAAAAAAAATATATATTAGCATTAAATGTAAAAAAAAAATATTTGAATAAACTTTTATTATTATTATATATTTTTTTAGACATGGTCAGGCTCATACACACCAATCAGAAGAAAGCAGAGTGTGGCACAAGAGAGACAACAAGTGGCAAAACGTCCATTTCCACCGCAGCGGCGGGAATGGGGGCGCTGCGTTCGGATTTAGTTCAAATAAATAAAACAGTTGAATTCATCCTTCTTTTCAATGGTGCGCATGATTTTAAGTTAGATAGTTTGAGATTTCGGAGCGGTAAAAAGCAAAAAAGTTTTTGAAAAGGCGAATATTGATTGAGTTGTCGATTAATTACGAATTGAGTTGTCGTTTAGTTATGGATTCGAGGTGAGAGGCGAGAAGATGATTGCTCAGTACCGAAAACGTTTTTTTTTCCTAGTTTTTACAGGTTTTAATTATTTGCCATAGAATAAATACATTTTTAACTCTAGTATCATAGTTAGAGATATATGTGTACGTTTTATACTACTTGTTTGGTAAAACACAGTTTGTTAAGTTTAAAAAAAGTTTAAGTAGTACCTACCTACCCTGCACGCCTGGAGGCCTAATTATTTTTGTAGTTATGGTAGATAAAAAATAATTTCTAATTGTTTAATTTATGTTAGTTACGTTGATCATATTGCAGACAGTTGAATATGGTAACAGAGAAAAGCACTCCTATACCGGGTGTTTCTCAAAAGACGTTCACCCCTATAACTTTTTTATATTTATATACTATATTAAAATGAAATTTTGAGATTATGCATAAGAGATGAGTCTGCATTTATTGGAATAATTTTCAAATTGTTAGCACTTCCGGTTTGACCGGAAGTGACCTTGACTTTGGTATTTTAAATGGGACGTCTTGTATATTTTTACTTATTGGGATTCAGTATAACATTCTGAGTAAAATGACACCTCACTTGTAATTTTTTGACGGGTTATAACATTTTTATGATTATTTTTTATTTTCAATCTAGAGTGCTACAAATTAATTAAATCTGTTAATTTATAGTCAAGTAGTATATGAAAATTAAAATTATGTCATAATAATTGACTTTCTAAGTTTCACTTTGTTTTCTTGACGCTTACTCCATTTTTCCAAATGGAACGATGGTGGTTCACTAGGATATTTAAAACGCGCATTTTTTTTTTCAACAATTTGATACCATACACTCGTATGCTATTTTAAAATTGACACTGAAAAATTTGCCTTAAATCCCAATCGCAAATTTAAAAGCGTTATGCATTATTGCCGCCCTCTCTTTTCTAAAGAAATATAAAGGCGGCTTTGAAAAACAATAGAATGGTTTTGAAAAGCGATATGGCTTTAATTTACAGTTGTAATGTCATCTTAACATAGTATAAAACAAAGTGGCTATCCTGTCTTATGTGCTTAAATCTTTAAAACTACGCAACGGATTTTGAAGCGGTTTTTTTTAATAGATAGAGTGATTCAAGAGAAAGGTTTTTATGTATAATCAGCGACCCGCCCCGGCTTCGCACGGGTGGAATTTCAGAAAGTGGCATGCTGGGTACTAATATATCGGGTTTGTTTTTATACCAGCGGGTTGCAACGCATGCCGGGTACACGCTAGTTAGTTTATAAAACATACAATACATACAATCTTGCGGCTTCAGAAGAATTTTTCTGATCACTCTAAAAATTAGGCGCATATCAATTTGTTCATTTCTAGTAAAACTAACCATTTTATCTGATTTACAATGTAAGTTTAATAAACGAAATACATTAAAATTTTAATTAAAAACCATATTGGTTTTCCAAACCATTCCATTGTTTTTCAAAGCCGCCTATACATTTCTTTAGAAAAGACAAGGCGGCAATACTTAATGCATAACGATTTTAAATTTGCGATTGGGACTTACGGCAAATTTTCTCGTGTCAATTTTAAAATAGCATAGGAGTGTATGGTATCAAATTGCTGAAAAAAAATGCTTGTTTTACATATCCTAGTGAACTACCATTGTTCCATTTGGAAAAATGGAGTAAACGTCATGAAAACAAAATTTCATTTTTTAAACACTTGTGAAACTTAGAAAGTCAATTATTATGACATAATTTTAATTTTCATATACTACTTGACTATAAATTAACAGATTTAATTAATTTGTAGCACTCTAGATCGAAAATAAAAAATAAACATAAAAATGTTAGAAAACGTCAAAAAATGACAAGTGAGGTGTCAAGAATGTTATGCTTAATCCCAATAAGTAAAAATATACAAGATGTCCCATTTGAAATACCAAAGTCTAGGTCACTTCCGGTCAAACCGGAAGTGCTAACAAATTGAAAATTATGCCAATAAGTGCAGACTTATCTCTTATGCATAATCTTAAAATTTCATTTTAATATCTATAAATACAGAAAAGTTATAGGGGTAAACGTCTTTTGAGAAACACCCGGTATAGTATACTTATCATAAAAAAAATAACAAATATTTAAATACAACAGAAATAAATGTGTATGTGTGTTTTTTGATATTTGCAATATAACAAAAACGTGATTTGGGTGCAAAATCTGATTAAAAACCAAATTAATTTTAACTGTATTAATATCTTTAATTTAGTGTTTAAAGTACACAATGTTTTAATAACCAAAATGCCAAAAGTATACACAAAACTTTGGCCAAAACAATTATTTTTTTGCTTTTTACAGATTTCATTCTTAAAAAAAAAAACATCCACTAGAAATTATGTAAAAGTGAAATCTACCGGTGGTTATGTGTGTGCAGACTTTCAAACATTTTGTATTATTTCGAGCTTTATATAATATACTAAGTATATACACTTGTACGTAAGTATGTTGGTATATTCCGTATCTCCTAAGATGTATCTTAGCTAGCAATGACATATCTCCAACCATTTTTATCGTTATGGAATAATAAATTACAATTTTTTTTTCACTTTGCTTCGTTTTAAGTATGTCCTTTCAAAAAATCTTTAACGCTGAAAGAAAGTGTCAAATTTAAATTACCTTTATAGATGTTTAATGTTTTTAATACTTCTCCCCAATGGCGTAGCGTGGTTGAAAAAATGCGGGAGGGGGCAAATAGTCAATCCTTAATTTATCTTTTTACAGGTAAAATATCATAGTTGCGACACGAGGGCAGGAGCGGAGGGGTTAATGCCCCCTCCCTGGTCTCCTATACGCTTCCCTACGCCACTGCTTCTGTTCTGTTTATTTTACAGCTTTGAAATGGTTGGTGATATTTTTAAAAAATTACACATTTCAATGAAAAGGTAGTATTCACTTTCTTAATCTAAATTTGCTTAATATAAGTACACTTTGTTCCGTTATTTATAATATCCTATATATTGTATATGATTCGTATCTCAATACCAAAATCCCCAAATATTTTTGAACTGGAGTAAATGAATAAAAATATCTACAATACAGGGTGATTCACGTTGAGTGGCCTATTAGTAAAGTTATCATCTTTAAAATTTGGTTGCAGACATAGTTGACGTTGAACATTTAAAATATTATATTTTCGCCTCGAATCACATCCGGTTATACCGGAAGTTATGACTAACTTTGTTATTTCAAATAGAATACCCTGTATATAGGCCACCCAACGTGAATCACCGTGTATATAGAGTTAATATTTTCCCTGGATAAGAAAGTGAATACCACTCAGAAGAACATAAGTTTGTATTAAAAATGAAAGTTGTCACTATACTGTTCAGCACACCAATATAACTGTAAGTAGTAGAAACTTAGCCAAAAACTTACCTTAGATAATAAAATAATTTATTAAAATACCTAATTTTCAAAAACTCAATCAGCTTGAATTTAAAACGGTGCGATGCGACGCAGTCATTTTTGAAAAACCTATACTGAATAATAAACGTATTTTCGTTTTTTTTTTATATTCCTATTATCCTACTATACTAGTCATTTTCATATATCAAGCTAGAGCGATTAAACTGGTCAAAATATTACTGTTATTAATTATTATTAAATCATATACCTAAACCACTGATCGACTGAAATATTCATAATGTGATGTCAACTTGAATAATTTTGGTATTAATTTTATTGATTTAGGCTACAGGAATCGTGGAGATCAAGTTGGGAAGACCATTTCAATGACAGTAGTTACCATAGAGGTGAATTTTCAAAAACTGTAGCTGTTATTTGTGTATATGGTTTTATAAAGATCACAAAAAATTAAATTTAAAGAGAATTTAATAAAATATTAATCTTAACATAGTATAAAACAAAGTCGCTATCCTGTCTTATGTGCTTAAATCTTTAAAACTACGCAACGGATTTTGAAGCGGTTTTTTTTTAATAGATAGAGTGATTCAAGAGGAAGGTTTTTATGTATAATTAGCGACCCGCCCCGGCTTCGCACGAGTGGAATTTCAGAAAGTGGCATGCTGGGTACTAATATATCGGGTTTGTTCGGGTTTGTATTTATACCAGCGGGTTGCAACGCATGCCGGGTACACGCTAGTAAATTATAAAAACTACGGACGGAGCTTTAAAACTTTTTTATTTTTACTCCGATTTTTAGAGAGCTTTAGATACATTTATTAGTTTTAACATGCCTATACAAATTTTAAAAGAAATTGGTTTTTGGACATGTTATACAATGATAATCGAAAAGTTTTTTTTGCCTAGTGTCTAAACACCCTGTGGAATAATTAGGAAGCAAAAATTACTTTAACATATCAGTTTCCATTAAGCCGCAAATATTCTTTGCAATTTGGTTCAAGTCAATGCGTGCATTGTTCTCACCCTAATGCAAAATGATCTTGAAGATGTCAATAATATAAATTTTTCCATAGTTATATGAATAATAATAATAATATTAGTATTAAAATGAATAGTAATAATAAATATTTAAATAAACATTTGAAAAATTTTTGTTTATCCTTGTATAATATGTGAAAAAACTAATTTCTCTGAAAACTTGTGTAGGCATGGTAAACCTAATAAATGTATCAAGAGCTCTCTAAAAAATCACTTAAATCGGAGTAAAAATAAAATAGTTATAGAGCCCTAAACTTAATCCAAATTTTATGACGCCCGTTTTTTTTTGCACGGGGTGTATTTAAATGCATAAAAATAATTTACCATTTTTTTTTAGTACAAAGCAGTCCTATTTTAGTACATTTTACTTTCATAGTTTTAGTCCTCGGAACTTATCATCGGAACGTTTTTGAAATGTTGTCCTTATCGTAAAAACTAATCGAGTTACGCATGTTCTTAGAAAGGGGGATATACCGTAAAATGGGGTGAATAGGATCAGCGGGGTAAATAGGATTGAAAGTTACCTTCAAATTTCAAAAATCTGTAATAATTGTAATTTTAAAGTGTAGGTCATTTCAATGTACAGATTTTAAGTAACGGTTGTTAGAAGTAATTTTTATGACATTAAACTTAAAATAACTTGGCCACATCGCAGGCTGAATACCATAACCTAAAACGTCAAATTTAGCGGTTAAACTGTTATATATTATCTTTGCTTTTGTCTTACAAACTTCATATCTCTACAACTCTGCAGCACTTATAAAATTTAGGTAATATTATTGTTAGTACTTTTTTATATTACTTAAGATAAATTTGTGTGCAAAATTCTATACACCCCGCGGTTGTTTAAATGCGATACAGTCAATAAATCAATCAATGATCCTATTGACACCGCCTGTGGGGTGAATGGGATTTGTGCCCAAAAAATATATATATACAACAGGGTACACCCTGTATAAAAACTTATACCACCATTTAAAAGTACCAACCTTAACTCATTTTTTAAGCTATTGAGAAATTTATTCCGGCAGATAGTTTTCAAGTTACAAGCTTTCAAAGTGGAAAATTGATCCTATTCACCCCATTTTACGGTACGTAAAAAAACTTTTAACTTCTTAAAAAACAGAATATAAATTGGTATAAATATTCTTTTGTCATGACATATTATGTATAAATGTACATCTGCAAAATTTGAAAATTTCCTTATAATCGAATTTTTACAGTAATTTTTGACCAGTAAAAGTAGCAAATAATTTTTTATTTATCCCCTATACAAGGTGCTACAAGTTCGTATCAATGATCTGCTAGCAGATCATTGGTTCGTATGCATTCATGGGAATCTTTTGCGCCTTAATATTTCACTTGGGAAAAATTAAGAAACGTTTCTGTAGCAGTTTTTTATGTTTTAAATTATTCTACCAGATGGCATTGTTAGTTTCAAAATTCGACGTTTTTGAATTACGGACCTGGAATTTTTAATACGGTTTTAGGGAGTTAGAAATTTTAAAAAATCAAGTGTTTTTAAATTTTAACGTTTTGTCATTAAATAACACATCATCAGTATTTCAAATATTATTTTTTCTTTATCATTACGACCTTAGCAATTTTATTGTCCCTAGAATTAAATTATAATTGTAACTATGTATTTGGGTATTTCCAGATCTCCATGCGTGCGCCCACGACTTTGTAACACCCTGTATGCTTATCGCTTTATTTATTATTAATCGTGATATTTTACCTTTACAATTATTTCCACTAAAAAAAATCACTATCGTGCAGTACTGCCTTATATTGAGGTACATACATATACTTACTTAGATTTTTAGGCTTTGTACTTACTTTAATTTTTGAAAAAATATTCTCGAACGCCTCGGCTGCAAAAACCTGATCAGAAATTATTATTTTACTCTTATAGAGTAGCTGTATATGCGTGGTCACGTGACTGTAGCTGAGGTCCTTTTATATTATATCTACCTACATAATTATGATATGAACTATGAGCAGATTTTGCAGTGTATAGAAGATAATTTTAAAAATACTTATTAGTATGATACATAAAATATATCGCACTGTGCTTAACTAAGAACTTAGGGTAACAATTGTCACTTAAACTTACACAAAAATATTGCTGCATTCTGTATATTTACATACACACATACGGTGCGTCCAAGATATATGTATTATGTATATTACTTACTTATTATAGTAAATATATAAATCAATCATCTAAAAAGTTGGGTAAGCATTCTTAAAGTCAGATATTGCAAAGGTTTTTTGCTAATTTCCATTCGACATGTTTCTAAAGAATCTCAACTTATGATTATATTTGAGAAAAATCAAGCGGGGAATATCTGGACACTCAGTATTTCTCTGGGATTTTTGTCAAAACTACCCATATTTCCTTCCCTGCTTTTACTACTTGATAAATCGGATAATTCTTTACTTAAAACTGTAGATACTTATTCTGACCTGCAGAACGGTTCGCTTTTTGGATAAAACTGAAAAGTACCGAAATGATGAAAGCGTCACTCTCTCATAACGGTTAATGTCAAAAAACATCGGTTAATGGGGATTTTGCAAAGTATTTTCGACAAATATGTAAATCTGGCAATGGCGTAATGAAATGAAAGGATGATGATGGATCGGACAAAAATATAAACAATTGGTTCTCTATTACAGGTCTGTGTTTTTTTTAATAAATGCAAAAATAATACTGTGTAAGCTTATAGTGAAAATAACATTTCAATTTTGACTGTTTAAAATAATGTATCTATAAAAGCTGTTTTGCTCTCTCTTATATTTATTAGAATATACGCATATTAAAAATTGTAAATTCACGGTTCTTTATGTCTACTTTATATAAACTTTAAAAAAAATATTTTACTATTTGAACATTAACCAATACAATTATTATATTTAATATCAGAGTTATTGGGCTCGTTTTTGAGCCAGAACAAGTATTTTATAAAATAGAGAGCAGACTGAGCAGAAGAAAATATTATTTATATAAAGTAGACACCGTATGATTTTTAACAGTCCTCCCCCTATATAAATGAAAAGTAATCAAAAAATTATTATTCATATAAAATACATCAGTTCAACGATGTCTCACATAACGAATTAAATTTATTTGATAAATGCCAGGAATGTTGCTTCTAAGACCTTTAGAAAAAGTTTAAAAAGTTGATATTTTTTTTTGGTTTAACACTGTTTAAAAAAATTTGCATTTTAAAATATTGTAATTAAGAAATTTCTAAAGGTCTGATGATAAACTAAAGATCTTAATCGAATTTAAAGTAAAACAAAACTATTCGTTAAGTGTTTAGAATAGTGCTCCTTATACAATGGCGTAGCTGGTGGGGTAGATGTAGACAAGGGTCTAGTCGCAGGATTAGTCTTTTTAGGCTCCTCCCTTCTTCCGGTGAAGTTATTGAAATATATTTACTGCAATTTCTAGCAAAGACGTCTAGTTCGAACTCTTAAGGCGCTAGACTTTGGTGGCTGGTTCGAATTTTGTCAATGGTAAATACTTTTTAGGTAAAAAATATTATAAAGTCTGCACAAGAATGTGAATTGAACGGGTCTGTTGATTTAAGTGTTTGTAAATATTTTTAAATGGTTATTTTGAAGAAAAAAGTTCGTCATAAATTTGGCAACTCTTGGCTCTCCTTTTTTCTGCGGCTAGATTATTTTGTCTATATACAGGGGCAGTCTGTCGTCTAAGGGTGGATTTATTCTGAATTAATTTTTTTAAGATGACAGTGCCTCTCCTTCTCCTCTGAGTTGCGGCCACATCGCTATTATTTTAAAGTAATTTGTTTACAAAAATGGCGTTGTTCAAAAACCTCTAGAGCGAAAAAGTTGTCACGTTTTGGCCTAAAGGGTTTCCGTTAAAAATAGCGAATACGAGCAGTACCAAATGCCAAATACTGTTTTCTTTTTTTGATTTCAGTGCAGATATAGAGCATCGCTCAATAGGTACACCGTTTGATAAATTGTAATGTTCTTTGGGCAATATAAAATGTTCTTATCAGTTATATCGACGATGTTGTGCAACATATTCTATTACTAAGCAATTTTGGTACCTTTTAAACCATTCTATATCAAAAAAACAACTTCAACTAAGAAGGGGACAACTATTCTTGTCAATGGACAGCTCTCTATAAATATTTGTAAAATAAAAAACATATTCTCAAGTTAAAATATTAATGTTATTATAACAAGTAGATTTTGGACACAAACATACATTTTTGCAAATAAATATCAGGATGTACAGAGTGGTCCATAATTATTGTGAAAGAAACCAGTAGTTTATCGCTATACAGGGTGGTTGGAAATAACGAGACTTGACTAACTGTTAAATGATGTTACTAATGGACGCATTGTGAGTATCGTTTGCAAAAACTATCATAGGTGGCGACTGTAGATTAAGTTACCTACGTCATCGAGTACAACTTTCTATTTTTAACATACAAGAAAAGGACATGCATACTTTTTCATTGAAAATTCGGTTGCTAATATTAATATGATATCAATGTAGACGACCTGATGGTGACGTTGCCCTTATTTGCCCATATTGAGGATTAACTGGGGCAGTATATTGGGACATCCTGTAGGTATGTCTGGTCGCTAAAAACATTTTTATTGTAGTCGATGACGTATTTAAAGTTAAACTTGCACTCTCCAGTGGACCTATCAGACAATTTTGTTAAAAAAACTTAGAGCAAAAAGAAATATTTAAAATATTGAAAAGCAACTTAGTTGAATTACAAAAATATGTTAACCTAAAATACTGCACTAGATTTCTTGTGATAAAAACGACAAATTTTTGTAATTCTCTTCTAAAAGGTAAATTAATATATGGTAGGAAAAGTGTCATTTCGATAAAATATTATATAATTGTAATGAAAAATTTATATAATGTGTGTTTATACAGTTATAATTCTTTGTATTAAATAGGATTTTTGTGCAATATTATAATGTTAGTATTTAATTTTGTTATCGAGGTTTTTACTAATTTGCTCCAGTTGGATACGCTGAACTTTAAAAAGGTTGCAAAGTACCTGGTACGTGTTTTTAACAGAAATGTTTACCTTTTCTTCAGTTCTTGCATTAGCTCATTTTTCAACTTCAATTTTTTCCTATTTATAACCAATTTCCGTTTTCCAGTACCGTGATAAATTGTTTAAAGTCTCTTTAATGGAATTTTTATTACTGAAAAGCTAAACTTATTAAAAAATTTTTGTCCCAAAACTTTTGGGTGGAAAGTTCTACCTTTTTATATTTCTGCGTATTTTCATAAATTGGTTATCAACAATTTTGAACTGATATAGCCAATATTAAAATAAACTGCAATGAACATCCTAAATGCTATAGGACTGAAAGGACGAAGACTCCAATTCTTAACAGTATATTATGGTAATTTTAAAATTCTATTTACATCAGTTCACAGTTGTTAGAAACGAAAGAGTGAATTGTTTTTAGTTAATTTTGTTATATTTATAAATATTATGGCACATCTGAGTAAACTTACAAGTACCCATATAAAAGTGAAAAAAAAACTATGTAGTTTATTATTGATGATGGCCATTTTTTGTATATTTGAATAAATCTAAGTTTATTTTTGTTGAATATAATTGATGTTAAATCTTTCTAATTGTATATAAAATTAAATTTTTTGCTTATCTCAAGATGTAATGTATGTTTTCTCCCTTTACAATCAAGTGTTTCAGTAAAAACCACTTTTATGGAAAATTAAAATACAAAAACTAAATTGCGTTGTTTTATTTGATATATTGACCCCCCTATTGTATCGACTTTTTTAAAGGTCCTTGTATGATCAATTAAAAGTGATTTAGAATTAACAGGGGGAGGAAAAATCTTTGCTGGGCTTAAAAGGAACGCTTAACTGAGCCGTTGGCTTTGCTATGCTATACAGGGTGTAACATAAAGGTTGGGAATAAATTAAACGGTGGATTCGTTAGTCAAAAATAATAGAAACTTTTCATATAAGGATATGCTCTACGGGATTTCGTTTCCAAGTTACAGGGTGTTGAATTTTTCTTAAAAATTTAGTTTTTGTTTAATATCTTTTGAACGCTGGCAGATAACAAAACGAAATTTTAGCAGTAACTTCACTTGATAATGCCCTAGGAGAAGTAAAAAAATTGTCTTCCTGGGATACTCAGTGGCGTGCATACGGATATTGCCGTAGGGTTTTTTAATGAAAAATGTGGTACGCCACTGGTAGAATAATTTTTTTGTTAAAATTTATAAATCTTCCTTTTATTCTAAACAAAATTCCCCTCTTGCGTTTTCTTTGTATCTCTTGCCATTTTCCCGTAATTAAACATTTTGCAAATATCAGTTTTCAGCAATTTCAGTACCTAACAGTAATAAAATCGTGTACCTACGTTGTGATCCAGTGTTTACAAAATGGCAGAAACGACATTGAAACTTTTAGATTTTTGAAACACCATACTAATATGTAATTTACAAAAATTAAAATACCAAAAACTTAGAAATTGAAAACAATTATTTTAATAAAGTATGTAAACCAACACAACAAACAAAATTACAAAAGGTGCTGAAAATGTTGCCCCTCAACTTCAATACATTTTTCAATGCGTTTTCTCATGGATTATCTTACTCGTCCAAAAATTCCAGACATCTCTCGAATTTGCTGACAACCTATTTCAACTCTTTGACGAAGAATTTGTACGTTAGAAATGGGAACGGAATAAACCATGTTTTTTAAGTGCCCCCATAAATAATAACCCAATGGATTAAGGTCGGGTGAACGAGGAGGCCACGCTCTTGGCCCTCCACGACCTATCCATTTATTGTGGTACGTTTCGTTGAGGTATTCTCTAACTTCTCGCCTAAAGTGAGCTGGAGCGCCATCATGCATAAACCACATTTGCTGTCGCGTTTCAATTGGAACTTCTACTAATAAAGGTGGTAATCCATTTTGAAGGAAATCCAGATATGATAATCCGTCTAATCTATTTGGTAGTACTACAGGACCAATCAAATAATCGCCAATTATTCCTGCCCAAACATTAATAGAAAATCGTTGCTGGTACCGGGATTGTATGATTCCATGAGGGTTTTCATCAGCCCATAGATGGTTATTATGAAAATTAATTATGCCATCCCTTGTAAGTCCAGCTTCGTCGGTAAATAAAACGGATGAGTGAAATGAATGGTTTAAATTGCATTTATTTAAGAACCATGTACAAAATCTAAGACGTGGTGCATAATCCTCGACAGAAAGAGCCTGCATTCATTGTAAATGGTATGAGTACAATAAATTATCATGTAGGATTCGTTGGACTGTCATATGGCTTACCCTTTCCATTCTTCCAATTCTTCTAGTACTAGATTCAGGATTCGTTTCGACAATCGGATTCGTTCCTCACGCTGTACTGTTCTTACGTATTGTGGTATTCTACTGGAGGTGCAAGGCTTTAACGATCCGGTTTTACGTAAGCGAGCGTGAATCCTTGAAAAAGTCTTCCTATTCGGAATGCGTCGATTTGGAAAACGTTCAACATACAGACGTACAGCTAACACAGTATTCCCGTTGGTACGGCCATAAATAAAATGCATATCTGCTAATTCTTCAACTGAGTAATCCATTTTTAATAGGTTTATTACTTAAATTAAAAAGCCTAAGCAAAATTAAATAACTTAACTGACGATGACATTATCAGAAAATATCGTGGTCCAAGGCATGTATGTAACCTGTGGAAAAACTGATATTTGCAAAATGAGAAGAGATACAAAGAAAACGCAAGAGGGGAATTTTGTTTCGAATAAAAGGAAAATTCATAAATTTTAACAAAAAAATAATTCTACCAGTGGCGTACCACATTTTTCATTAAAAAACCCTACGGCAATATCCGTATGCACGCCACTGAGTATCCCAGGAAGACAATTTTTTTACTTCTCCTAGGGCATTATCAAGTGAAGTTACTGCTAAAATTTCGTTTTGTTATCTGCCAGCGTTCAAAATATATTAAACAAAAACTAAATTTTTAAGAAAAATTTAACACCCTGTAACTTGGAAACGAAATCCCGTAGAGCATATCCTTATATGAAAAATTTCTATTATTTTTGACTAAGGAATCCACCGTTTAATTTATTCCCAACCTTTATGTTACACCCTGTATAAAAGGATCTCGGTTATTCTAACTCACTCAATCTAAAGTATTCCCATTCTAAGTTAAAGCTAGTTGCGTCATCATTTTTTCTCCTAGAGTTTAGCATGCTAATATTCCGTTTTCGTCAAATACTATATGTGTTTTGGTACAAGTTACCTACAGTTTTAAGTTAAAAAAAAAAATAAAAAAACGAAATTTCGTCAAATTTGCGTTTATTTATTTTTCTGCTTTTATTAAAAAAAACCTTTTTGAACCTAAAACTGGAGGTAATTGTACTCCTATAAGAGGAGTATTTGGATAAAACAAAGAAGTAACGAAATATTGATCAAAAAACGAAATGGCGTAGAATTATAAAATATAGGGTGTGGTTCATTAGCAAAAATCTACTTTGGGTGTGTCCCAACCCTGTATAGTAAAAAATAATATAAACTTGTAGCCTAGATGCCCCTTTATCACCTCAAAGTTAAATAAAAAATTAAGTAGTCTCGTGTGGAATCCCGAGTTAAAAATAGGCATGTCAAAGTTCGACCGTTTTTGAAATAAGAAGATGTAAAAAATTATATATCTCATTATTATTTTTTGGATCGACCAACCACTGCACGTAGTATGTATTATAGTATAGATACTTCAAAGGTATACAGGGTGTTTCAATAAAAACTCCCAGGCCAATTATTTCGAAAACTAAAAGTGACATGTAAATTATGTGAACGCCAGTTTTTAGCCTCTATGATTGGCTTCACAACTGTAACTATATAACAACAATAATTAAAAAGTTGACATATTTAGACTTCACGTTTCACGGGTTGTTGATGTTGCTATGGTAACTTTAAAACACGCGCGTTTTTGAAAGTGGGATTTAAACACGCTGAGGCGTACTTTAAATAAGCGGAATAGGGTACAATAAAAAAATAGTATAATAAAGTATAAGTGGATATTAAGGTCTTTAAAACACGCTGGATTTTGCAAGCACGACGGCGCAGCCGGAGTGCTTGAAATAGAGCAAGTGTTTTAAAGACCAGTTATCCACGAATACTTTACATTATTTTTTTTTGGTACACTTATTTTTATTTATATTACACAAAATGGAAATAATAACTTAGTAAGTAAGTGAAATGGTCGAATTCGTGATGTGATATACCTGTCGTTGTCATGAAAATGAGGAGAACAAAAAATAACTTGCAATCTGTCACATAAGATTCATTGTTGTCACCGTTGACATTGGTTGTATATTGCTTGAAAAAATATTTTATTTGACGTTAAAAGGTAATTCTGTCAAATCAATAATTAAAAAGTTGACATATTTAGACTTCACGTTTCACGGGTTGTTGATGTTGCCATGGTAACTTTAAAACACGCGCGTTTTTGAAAGTGGGATTTAAACACGCTGAGGCGTACTTTAAATAAGCGAAAAAGGGTATCCATAAAAAAAATAATTAATACGTTATATTTTTTGCTATTAATTGAAATACACTATTGAGATTTTGCAGAACCGAATTATTATATCGATTTGCTATGTGTGTGTATGAAAACGGCAATAATTTTGAACACCTCATTCGACCCCATTAGTTAGTTTTTGATATTGTTCTAATTTTCATTAATAATTTTGTATAATTTCTCATCAGTTCTTTCATAAAATTTAAAACCTCTTATAATTTAATTTTATTATGCTTTAATGTTTGCTGTTAAACTTTGCTTTTAAACAACAAAAAATACAACGTATTAATGATTTAATGATTTTTGTTTTTCAGAGATATGCAATAAAATTGTTTTTATTTCTCGAAAATTGCCAATAATTATTTGTTAAGGCTGTCGGCTGAGACGTCACTGGACGTAATAAGTTAGGGCTACACGAGCATTTTATCACTAAAATTATCAAAACCAAAATTAAATAAAATCTGCTAAAGCATATTAAAAATATTTATAATTAAAATACTCGTTAAAATTATTTATTTAAAAAAAAACTTAACCCCAAATATTTCCGTTCATGTTGGATTTATCAAAAACTGTTATGGGACATAATTTGATTAAAAATTAATTATCTTTAAGAACCACAACATTTAACAGTTCCTGTCATCGAAAAAATTCTTTGAACCGTGGCGCCACCTTCCTTCCACCTACATCTTTTAATATTCAAACACAATTTTTACACAGTTGTGAAACCAATCGTAGAGGCTAAAAACTGGCGTTTACAGAATCTACATGTCACTTTTAGTTTTCAAAATAATGGGCCTGGGAGTTTTTATTGAAACATAATAATAAGGTATAAGGTTTTTTTGATAAATTAAACTTTATTAGCAAAATATACTTATATTGTTTAAATTAATTAATCAACAAACTGATTATCTACACTTAAACAAAATAATATCTAATCGAAATAAATTATTTTAAATATACTTAACATTAAATACACACACAATTTATCACATATTTTCAACTTACTGCCTATATTTAAGCAAGTTTTTGTAATAAATTAAATGGTTGTAACACAAAGCTTTTGTGAATTTATTTTTTTTACTATCTACCTACCGATTCGTTCGAAAATTTCTGCTTCCTACTTCCCTAGGCATTAGTTAATAAAAAAATAAGTTACTTACATAAAACTGAATTGTACAAATAGTATAAGGGAAAGAAGAAGAAAGGTTTTTAATTTCATACATTTTCAACAGCCGCTAATACTAGGTTTCACAAAACACCATTAATTTCTAAAGGAAAATGTTTTATGCTATTGTGTTCTGCATCATTTGATCTTGTAGGTACCTACCTACTAAATAAAACTTTTGCCTACTAGTAAATAAATGAAATGGTAAGTGTATCAAAGTAAGAGTAAGAAAATGTATTATAAATCGTCGGCATCATATGAAAATGGCATAAGTCACAAAAGTATTATTTTGCAGGAAACGATGAAAACTGTTTTATTGAAATTGGCATAACTCCACCGAAACTTTAAAAATCTATGAAAGTGAAAGTTGCATAAGTCCTATACTTAGTATTAAAGGGCATTTTATAATAACAATACGGCATTTTATACTTTTTTGATGAAATAAGGCAATATTGTAGTACTTTCGTTTATTATTTCACAATTTTGCATTTATTAATTAACTAAAAACACTGTTTTTAACTATTAATTTAAAAACCGTTGGAACCTAACCAAACAGTCGTTTAAATGGCGGACTTGTGCCTTTTTCATATAAATCTAGACGGTACTGGACTTGTGCAAGTATTTATTTCCGTCCCTAGAGAGACATCTAGCAATTTAAGGGTGAATTATCAAGTTTATTCGATAGAGAACACGATGATCTAGTAGATGGCGTTAAAACCTCAATTTAGGTAAATTGTGGACTTGCCATTTTCATATGATGCCGACGAAATGAAAAGCAAGAGGATACACCCATAGACAGATCATGTTTCAAACAGTGCAGAACCACTTTCTCCATTTTTCTGTATGGGGGCTCCACCACTTTTCATGGATAAATTCCAAAATTTTTTAACTATCTACTTTAAGGCTGCCAACTTTTAAAATGACAAATGCGGGACAGCAGGACAATATTCCTTTTTCACCATTACATGTAAACTTGTATAGGGTTAGGGTTGTCCACCCATTGGGCTATCAAATTCTTCTTTAATTTAATGGAACAATAAAGTAAAATTTATTTAAAGAAAATGAATTTAAATACAAAAAAATGTAAGCAAGGTATTAAACAAATATTCTATTTATTTTTAAAATCATTTTTCAACTCCATGAAATTTGGGTTGGGCGATGATTTCCATCGATATTTTTAATGTCGATAACTGCTGCATAATTATGATGCTTTGCAATTTTAGTATTTATAACTTAAACAAATACACAAAACATGTTTCTATTTATAATTTATCCAATGTCAGTGTGATGACATTCCAATCATTCCATACGGCGGTAAACGTCGGTCTCTTTGAGACTGTTTACCGCCGTATGGAATGTCATCACACTGACTTTGGAATAACAATACCGTCAAATATAGTTAGTTAGGCATGCATGCTAATATTTTTATTTATTAGATAATATTAATACAAAATAATGCTAAATAACGTGTGCATCTCTTACCTTCACCTTATCTGTATGGAATCACAAAGCTAACGCTTACGAGGTAATGAATTATAAAATTGCGGGAAAATTTTACGAGTTCCTGCATTTAGAAGAATAGTAAAATATGGAAACTATAATGTTATTTTTGCCCTTCACTAATAGATGGCGCAACGCATTCTGCACGCTTTAATACCAAAATATCAAAATTGAAAAATTTGCAGATACGAGGTACTGCACTTTGACCCTCGAAATGCGGGACGATTTTAGGTAAAATTTTAGAGGCGGGACAATTCTAAAGAATACGGGACTGTCCCGCAAAATGCGGGACGGTTGGCAGCCTTAATGTACTTAAACAACTAGTATTTTCGTACATACTTGACATTAATCGTATATGCCTTTATATACAACTGCCCACAAACTTTTGTTAATATCACTAACATAAAAATTTAATCTCATGCTTAAGTCAAAATTAACTGATGAAAATTCTAAGTTCTAAAAGTAAGTAGATATTTTCGTGACCTTTTGTATATGAGTAACTGACAGGACTTCAAAATTTGACTGGACAATTTCACAGTCAATGGTTATCGGCTATCCGATCTTTATTTAATGAGATTAACTTAACAATGGGCAATTGTTCGAAAGTGTGTATTAAACTTTAGCATAACTAAAAAACTTTGGCTTATACAACAAACGACTTGCCTAGTTAAGTTACTTTTCTGCTTTCGCTTGCCTCTCCAAATGCTGTTTCCACATAGTATATACAAGACCAATGGTAAGGGCACCCACTGCAGTACCTTGTGCCCCGACACGGAGTTGCATTAGGTAGACACTTGTGCTCATTTTGCCTTTATTTTTGAACATGTAGGCGCCGTAGGCAACTGCCATAGTACAAACGCCGATAGCTGAAAAAGGTGTTTATGTAGGTTATATAATATGTGGGAACGAGTGAGAGGGTACATAGAGAACGATGCATTTTCAAGTGATTTAAATTAAATGTAGTTTATTCTGTCATGGTCCTAACTTGACAACTGCCAAAAAAATTTTGATTAAATTTTGGCAGTGGTTTTGATGTGGCATGTATAGATAACTAGTCCTATTTTAAAACCTATTGTCTGTGCTAACATTTGAAATTTTTTAAACCCTCTGTTAAAACTTACCTATTGGAAACATTGGTGCCTCCTTAGTCTTTCGGCTTAACCTATCAGACTGAGATTCCTGTTCCAATAAAATATCTTCGCTCATGTTGCCTGTTCCTAAAAAATACCATTATTGTATTCTTAATTTATAAAATATGAGTTAGTTACAGGGTTTTTAGGTACAATTGTGCACTTAATTAAAATATTGTCCAAGTACTGTGCAAAGTGCAAACCCCTGGGAAAACTAACATTAAATGATATTAAACTAAACACAAAGCAAACAAAAAGTAAATAAGGTTAGAATTAAGTAAAATTTACCAACCTCAAAGTTAATTGTAGTAATTTTTTAAAATACAAAGACAAGTGTACCTAATCATTTTGAGGTTAGGAGAATAAGACACAACTAAATAATGCAATGCATAATATTACTCAGTGCATAGAAATATTAAAATAAAGAATAACGAACTAAGTAAATGCAATAATAAGCATGATAAAGGTCTATTTTTATACATAAACCGCACTTGCACTTTAATTTTAAACGAGTTTTTAAAATAAAGGGCTCAAATTTGATTACGATGTTGTAGTAGTGACGTAGCAGGCTTGGGTCGAGACTGGTTGCAAGATTGCATCTTTTTAAATATGAAATTATTGGTCTCGTAATTGGTTAAAGTATACTTGGCACAAGAGACTCTATATCATAGAAATTTTCGGAACTGGAAACTTGTGGTTTATGAAAGGGGGGGGGACCATAAGGCATTCGTAGCTGGGGTCATGCCTTTAAATTTGTGAGATTACGAACTAGTATTTATAAAAATAAACCCTATACCTACATACAATCATCAATATTCCTTAAAGGTAATCAAATTTTAAAAATATGGGGTGAAAATCCAAATTTCAAGATTACACAACTCACTGTGTCAAGGTCATAGGTTATATTAAATTTAATGTTGAAAAAAAAACTCACTTAATGCCATTCTGAACTAAAAAACAACTAAATGAAATAACGAGCTGATGGATTTACCAAAATTTCACAACTGTTTCAACGAATTATCGAGCACAATCACCAGTCAGTGAACAAGGCACCTTGAATTCATGGGATTTCAGGTTCACGTGATTTTTGCGAATGACGCAACGGCTGACACTCTGACACATGAAAGTTCCCCCCCGCCCGTGACCGATCTGAAGGTTTAGAAAAATGTAATCAGTAAGCTCGAATTTGTATAACAAAATCAATGAAGTGTTATTTAAAAAATATAAATAATTGTTATATGTTTTATGGAAATTTCCCTTGGCATAAATAGAATTACGGGGTCTGGTGTCATATAAGGTCGGTCGAATTTTGATAGTTTTAAAATTTTATCATATAGCCTAAGCTGTATAGAACAGGTTAGAAGCAAAAAAATTGCGGATTATACACTTTTAACGCGAAAAATTAATAATAAACTATTTATAAATTGACATTTTTACCGACAATTCAAACCCTTTATTTTTCTGTGCTGAAAATGTCAATGCGAGAAGTTTCATTATTTGACATAATACTTACTGTGTTGCCACGTTGGACCAATTTTCATGATTTGAAGTCATTAACGCTGGTTGGGTATTTCAAAAAGTCTTATACCTAATTGAGTTTATTTATAATAAAATATATTTTAAAAAACATAAAGATATTTATTATTTTATTTTATTTATAAACATCCTTGGGCTACGCAATAGAACGCCGGATACGCGACGGCCACTACAGCGGCCTAAGTTGCACCTTTTATAGTAACACCTTTATGCGGTAATGGCATCATACATTAGCGTTGCGGGCTTCGCCCGCCCCGTAACTATTATAAACATCCTTGGGCTACGCAATAGAACGACGGCTACGCGGCCTAAGTTACACCTTTAATAATAACCCCTTTACGAGGTAATGTCATCATATACTAGCGTTGCGGGCTTCGCCCGCCCCGCAACTATTATAAACATCCTTGGGCTACGCCATAGAACGCATGGCATAAAGTTTATTTTCATTTTTAATATATTACTCTACTTTACCTGAAAATATCAACAAATAACTTGGCAACATTGGTAAAGAAAGTGAAATAGCAACAGATATCGGCGAATCCGCGCTTGTCCGCTTAAATTATAAGAATATATTCGATTAAACAAACACGGGTAATATCGTCATATTGCTATCTTCGTCCAACCCTCTTAAAGACAATGACAACACTACTAGCAGGTACAGCTTGTTTTTGTATCCAGAAAGTCGACCGAAACCCTAAACTAATTAAATATTAAAAATGGCTTTAATTTGAAAAAAATGGCTTTATCCGCATTTTTTTTTGCATCAAATTGTTTCATTTAACGTTAACTTTCTAATAAACCCAAAAACCGGAAGAAATTCGACCGACCTTATATGACACCAGAACCGAATTACGAATTACCACAGATCAGAAAGATGTTTTTATAGAGCTATCCCTGTAGATAAATTTTAAAATTAAAACTAGTTCCGAACGCTCAGAACAGTATTCATATAAGAGCCTTCAGAAATGGAATATTTCGCCAACCTTTAGAGCCTGTGACGTCAGGCGATTAGACTGCATGCACGGAGTGCAGTGCAGTGCTGGGATCAACTACACGTAAGAATAAATAGTTTTTCGTGTTCTATGTCCCTGGACTTGACCTATTTAGGTCATGAATTATTTTAGATGAGGTCACAGGCAGAAAGAAGTGTTTGATCAAGATGATAAATATTGTCAAACACCGACTTTGGAGCAACGTTTATTTTAGGAAAACCCACAGAAGAATTAGAGGCTCTAATCTAGAGTTAGAGCATAAAGAAAAGAGGTCACTGGGAACCCACGAATGGGAGAACTGTCAAAAGTTTCAACTACACAAAAGTCTCGCCGCACCAATAATAATTTAATATAATAATATGTGTTATCTGTGTAATCTTCCCTCGCTATTCGCCAGCAAATATACCTACCTGGTCCATATGAACACTTCTTATCCAGCCCCATACATTTACAGAGGAACGCCCATGTCTAGAAGTGAGGGGGTTAGTATATTATTATCGCTCTTCAAACCTGGTATTCTGGATTATTTCTTAAATATCCCAAAAAAGCAGCATCCAGTTCAGGGTTGGAACCTCAGACCAAGCACTACCATGGTTGGAACGTTTGGGACGACCTGGACCAATTTTCCTTTTGAAGGATTCTTCTTGTTTCCAGCGTTGCTTAATTTTCAATATAGTTTTTTTATTTCTATTATACAACTGCGCTACAGCACGGATTGACCATCCTTCTTCGATTCTTGATCATAGGCGTAGTTAGGGGGGTACTTGGGGGTGCTAAAAGCACCCCCGAAATCTAAATTAGCACCTCCAAAAAAATTTACAATATACATGGTGTCCCGAAATTCGCTGACAATATTTTAAGGGGATAAAGTACATTAAAAATTAAGACTAAAACCTTCTATTAATATACCTCCAAAAACGCTTTGCTATGGGGCTATATGCTATATAGCCCCCTGAATTGGAGCTATGACAAGCAGCTTTTTTACAATATCTCAGAAACCGATTAGGGTATCCAAACAAAATTTGATACATGTTTTACCCATGATAAGACGCAATAAACGGTTTAATTAGCTGAACTGTATTCCTTCCAGTGGCGTCCCACTGGGTAGGTAGTTGGGATAATATTGCCCTAAGTTTTTTTATTTGTAGGAGTTTTTAACTTCAGGTGAAATTTTTAGAAGCCTTGAAGCCTTTTGTTGGAAAAAGGTACTCTTGTTTCATTGCGGTAGGATTCACCACTTTCCAGTAAAATCGATTTTAAAATTTTCTGTTTTTTGAAATCCGTTGAAAAGGCTAAGGTTTTTTTTTGCATATCTCAGCAAACACTAAAATAGCGTTTTCGATTTACTGCTCTCGCGCACTCTGAGAGTGCTCTCCCCGAGATTTGCGTGTTCGGTTATCAAAATCCACTGCTCTCGCTCGGAGTAGGACGTTCGATTTACAAATTTGGTTACTCTGAATCCGTTTGAGAGTGCTCTTTTTCGATCTGAAAATTTTTACAGAGTAGAGAGGCAGCGCTTGCGCAGAACCGCAAACCACCACCATTTTCTATTCTTTTGTTGATGTGTAACCTCGTTTGTTGTGTTTTCTGTGTTTGTTTTTCGTTAGTTCGATGAATATTGTATATAATATGTCATAAACGCACTCAAGTAGATTTAAATTTGAAAATTAATTGTTTACTTTTGTATGTTGACATCTGTCAAATTTTCAAGCGCAATTACGTTCAATTTACACTCCGTCCGAGGGCAACCGCCTTCGGAGTGACAGCAAATCTCGGGCCGATCGATGACGTCACAGAGCGCTCTCGGAGCACTCTCGGAGTTGTAAACCGAAAACGCTATTAATATTTAAACATGAAATTTATTAGAAGTTCTACTAGCGACAAGGCATATTTATTAAAGGATGTTACTTTAAAATATTTTTCCAATATCGTCGCACAGGGTGGAGCCTTAAGTAAATATTACCATTATTTTTTTTTTAATTTCATAGTCTTACTGTAATTTATTTTTTAATTTTAAATTTTTTGTTAATAAAACATTCTATTATTGTAATTTGACAGAATGTAACGTCTTCAAATTAAACATATTTTTAGATTACCTACCTTGTTTTTTAAATATTTATTTTCATGGAGATTTTAAGACAGTTTTAAAATAAAACAAAAAAGAATAACAAATTGCAAATCAAATTTGATTGTGAACCACACGGGAAACTAATTCTTAAGCAAGCGTTCGAAATGATTTCTATTTTGTTGGATGCACAATCTAGACCTGCGTGTTATATTTTGTGAGGCAGGGAGAATTTGAAAATTATATGCAAAAAAAAACCTTAGCCTTTTCAACGGATTTCAAAAAACTGAAAATTTGAAAATCGATTTTACTGGAAAATGGTGAATCCTACCGAAATGAAACAAGAGTACCTTTTTTTAACAAAAGACTTCAAGGCTTCTAAATATTCCATCTGAAGTAAAAAAATTCTACAAATAAAAAACTTAGGGCAATATTATCCCAACTACCTACCCAGTGGGACGCCACTGGAAGAAATACAGTTAAGCTAATTAAACCGTTTATTGCATCTTATCAATCATAAAACATGTATCAAATTTTGTTTCGATACCCTAATTGCTTTTTGAGATATTGTAAAAAAACTGCTTGTCATAGCTCCAATTCAGGGGGCTCTAGCCCCATAACGAAGCGTTTTTGAAGGTATATTAATAGAAGGTTTTAGTCTTATTTTTGGATGTACTTTATATCCTTACAATATTGTCAGCTAATTTCGGGACACCCTGTATAGACTAATTTTAGAACTAACCTATTTTTATAATATTACATTATATGTAATGAATTTTTCATATTAATATTTCAAGCATTCGAATTCTGGTACAAATTCAAGTATATTTAGGTAGTTGCGGATTCTGTTCAAAATTTCTCTCCGTGTACCGTGTAGTTCACTCCCCAGTTTACTTGTCAGAGCGGGTCTATGATCATAAAAATCTCGTAAAATACGAGAGCGGCATAATAGCTTGTGTATGTCATGTTCTGCAATTCTGCATTAATTTGATAATTTAAATTTAACCAGTCGTAGTCGGTCAAATTCGCGGAAATTTTTAGCCGGTATTTTATGAGTATTTTTTTTTGTTTAAGGTTTAATATGGTTTTATTGAATTCAGTTAAAGTTTAAAGTTAAATAAACACGAAAAAACAATGAGTGCGTCATCGGATATAAAATACACCGTGGAATTTTTGAAAAAATCTTTTAGCAAGTTACCGTTGGAGGAGAAAGTGATTGCCAAGAACATTGAAAGACCTAAACCTGCTATTAACATCACATTAAAATATTTACTAAAAATTATTGACCAAATTTGGGCGTGATCTTAAAAAATTGTTCGCCTGCGGCGGGCTTTTTGTGCACCCCACGTTAACATGTCACGAGCCGCCACTGGACTTCAGCACCACCAGTGTTGACCGTCTAACTACGCCTATGTTCTTGATACAATTTGAGCCTTTTCAACTTCAGACAACTGACGGGTCATTTCTATGTTCTTCTGTCAAAGTTTATCAAACGTTATCATCCATGCAGTTTCAAAATTAATTACACCGACGCCAATGCTTTGCATTTTTGATAATCTGTGACGTGTGATAACCTCCAATAAACAATCATTTAGACAAGCCGGTTTTACGCAAATATGACAAAACTTACCTCTCATTCTAATTCTAGTACGCTTTTTTTATGAATACAACTGTACATTAAATAATAAGAATACACTTATTTTGTTTAACTAGAAATTTATTTTATAAAATTTTAAATGTCAAAATGTCCTCAAATAACAGTTTTATAAACCCTTAAACCATATTAAACATAATATTTTAATGGGTATAGGTACATTATAATATACAGTGTTCTTAAAATTGGAACCAGCGTTAGTGTTGACAGAAAATAAATCTGCCATTTTGGTGTTAAGCACAGTAACAAACAACTTCTGAACAAAGTGCAAAATTCTATACACACAGATACATAATATTTTAAAAACAATATTTAGTCTTAAAGGACCCAATAAATTTTAAAAACACCTCGTTTGACATTATACGTTTTTGTACAATTTTGTTAAATGGCACAAATAAAATGGCAGCTTATTCAGATTACAAACACCATTTCTATCAAATCACAATAAAGCAATATAATATGTTACATTTTATGCAATTGCTCTCACCACCATCAATTTTAGAATTTAATAGGTATTATGATATTAGTATCCCTTGTAACATCCTAACTGGTAATAAAACAATACAAAATACATTTAAAAAAACATGTGCTCTAACTTTGAAACGAAGAAGCGTGCGACAATGCTCAGTAAATCTGAAAAGCTACCTATTTTTTGTACTACCCGTTAGTTCCCAATGAGTAGTTTATATAAAAAAGCAAGAAACTCTTGAAAAACCATTTACAAACTGGCTTTACAACGTTTGGCGGTTTCCAAAGCGTTTTCCAACCTCTTTCCCAAAGTTTCATCAACTTTGTAGTACAATTTGATAGCTCTTTCTTGGATAAAGTCGCTTGTCGATTTGAGGCTGCCTGCAAGATTGTTGACTAATCTGTCTTTCGCTGCGCTGTCAAGAACCTTTTGCCAGAAGTCTCTGGCTTGGACGAAGTCGTCTTTTGTAGCTACGTCATCGTACCTGTAAAGACAACGATGATAATATACCTCCAGATCATTTAAATCAAAATTATATCAGTGCGAGTCTCATCATACCGTGCGAGCAAACATTATTTGCATCAAAGAGGGCCTTGCATCTAAGGACGTAATGCTTAGCCGTAGAGCTTAATACCTGTTGGGTGTCAGTAACTACCTGAATTAACAATCAATCAGTTATTCCGTCATCTTTGACAGTCGTTACAAGTAATTTGATTCATTTTTTCAATTTCTTGAACAATTCACACAGTGGGCTTTACGGAACAGCACAAAACATTCATGGTTGAAGCGTATTTTCGAAACGGGGTTAGAGTAAATGGTGAGTGGCAATACAATCCGGGTTTGTGCATGGACGATTTTCACGAACATTTTCCTAACGAATTGCTTTTATTGCTGGGGATTTTTATCATTGCCTGAAAAGAACCGTAGCTGTGTTTAGGGAAACAGGTTTTATACAACACAAAAAAGGCGCAGGAAGACCATCTGTAAGAACAGAAGAACTTGTTGCAAACGTTCGTGAAATAATGCAAAATACGCCAACAAATTGTATAAGACGCCTGTCGCAAGAAGTGGGAAGATCTTATGGAATATGCAGGACTATTTTAAGAAGCAGCTAAATTTATTTCCTTATAAAGTGCAAGTATTCCAAGAAATACAAGCCGCATATTTTTGAAAGACGCAGGAATTACTCTCAATGGTTTACCCAAAATTTATTGGAAAGAAATGATTTATTAGACCTGACATTTTTTTAGGATGAAGCCTGGTTCCACCTCTCCGGTTATGTGAATTCTTAAAATACACACATGTGGAGTAGTGAAATCCCCATTTTTTTGTCCACATTGCACCCTCAAAAAATTGGTGTCTATTACCCGAAGAAGAATTGTTGGTCCTAGTTTTTTCCATGACACAGTTACAGCACAGCGGTATAGAGACAATATTTTAAATCCATTTGTGGAGCAATTACTTGACGACGAACTACGTTTTGGATATTTTCAACAGGACGGTGCAACCGCCCATACAGCCGCCGAAACTATTAACTACTTAGGCAATTTTTTCGACGACAGATTGATCAGTTTTTGATCAGACATTAAATTCCCACCTAGATCACCTTGTTTAACCGTTATGGATTACTTCGTTTTTCCTCATTTAAAGAACACTATTTTTAAAACACCAGTTGCAAATTTAGAACAATTACAAGAAAGGATTATCCAAGAATGTGGTAACATTTCTCCAGAGATGCTGGTCAACACTTTCGAAAATATAAAGAGACGTGTGAATTTATGCTTGGAGCATGGCGGTGGCCAATTTCAGTAATTTATGTAATTATTTTTCTTTTTCTTTCTGTATATTCTTACTTTGTTAATTTTGTAAACAACAAAAATAAATTTGTATTTCTCTACTTATTTTATTACTCATTAGTTTGGCATATCATGTCATAATATAAATTCGACAAAATTTTAACCTAGATTTGGTTAGCCCTACGTTTTTTAATCCAAGCCCTCTTTGATGCAAATAATTTTCGCTCGCACGGACCTTCAAAAAAAACCCCCCGGTATCACACCTTGTAGGTAGATACTTTAAAGGAAAATTTAATTTACGAAAATCGAAAAAACTCGGGGAAAAAAACATACCTATCTACATCTCCAGTTACAGGATAGGCAGGATAAAATGCTTTAACGTTAGGGTCGACTGCAGGCCCTGAAAAGCTGTTGGGATGGTAGTTGGGGGCGGATCCCTGATTGTTAATGGCCATGAATCCATCCCTTTGGTAGCTCTTCACTTTGAACGGACAGTTCACCGGAATCTGAAGATGGTTGGGGCCGAGACGGTGTCTATGGGTATCGCCGTAGGCAAAAAGACGTCCTGAAGCAAAAAAAAAGAACAGTTATGACCCGGCCTTAGAGAGAAATTATAAATCCTTCTGTTTGAGCGTGTAAAGTCAGATCCGGTCTTATCGTGCGGGACTTACGATTTAACAAAGACATACTTATACTGTCAATTTTTCTTTTCTTTTATTGCGTTTAATCACACTATCCAAATAAAATCCGTAAGACAAATATTACAGACTTATGCAACTTTGTCATTAAAGAAAAGGATAATGTATTTTTAGTTTTCAGCAATTCACAAAAGGTTGTACCTGCCACCTTCGTCTTCATTTAAAGATGTCAGTTTTGTGACTTTGACAATTAATTTAATGTGACAATACGAACGATAAAAAGCAATTTTCTGGTTTTTTGCATCTCCAGCAAAAAAAAATGGTGCTTAATTTGTTAAACTATTTCAAGAATGTGAAAAGTGAAAATTCGCCAACCAATATGCAGGAAACCGTAGCAAAAGTACTGGGAATTAGTTTAAGGACTTTGCAGAAAATTGTGCATGAAAGAAAGCATATAATATAATATAATTACCGAAGAACACTAAAAAATGTAAACGAAGAAAGCCAAAGACTGAAGATTTGAGCGAAAATATTAAACTGGGAGTTCGGAACGTGATTTATGATTTATACAGATCAAAAACCAATGTAACTCTTTCAGTTTTAAAAGAAAATTTTAAAATTCCAGGTGTTCTGGAAATCGGACTTGAATCGCGTTATCAAAATTAATAAAAAAGTTGGGTTTTCGCTATAAAAAAATATTGTAACCGGAGATTTTTATGTGAGCAGCCACAGATAGTGAGTCAGCGTGTTGTTTTTTAAAAAAAATTACGGAAAATTACAAATCAAAGTTTAGAAAAGTAATATATTTGGACGAAACATGGATATATTTTCAAATGGAAGTGGTTCAAAATCTAATTTTTGCAAAAATCATAATACTTATGTGGCTACCTCTATATCTTCACGACAGTTAAAATAATAAAATTATGTTTCTTTTCTCCGGGTATATTGATTGATACCCACATAATCTCACAACATTTTGATAAGCTCTGGAATTTTCGAATTGATTCATATGATCGGTAACCTTTGGACCCGCATGATAAGACCAGATTTGACTATAGCTGCCTTTTTTTAACCAATTCAGTGACATTTCTCTATAAACGACTGTAAAAATTACAAGAATGTCCTAAATAAAAATTGCACTGGCGATCGCTACTAGCTTCTGCTAGATGCACTCCAGGAACAAAATTTGCTGTTTGCAACTTGTATTTTACCTTGTAACATTCTGTCTGGAGATGGTTCAATGCCAGGTGGCATATGAGCAGGGTTCAAACCCATCTGTTCAACCTCGGCAAAGTAGTTTTCTGGGTTTCTGTTAAATACCAATTTTCCAACAGGAATTAGAGGGAATTCCTTGTGGTTCCAGACCTTCGTTAAATCGAAGGGATTGAACCTGTAGCTAGCTGCTTGGTCTGGGGTCATCACCTTTATATAAAAATAATAATCAAATTAATGGTAGTTTATTACTTGATAAATATGTTGCATGTTCAAAAAAAAAAAATTCATTAAGTTGGCGCTGTCTAAATATGTATTCAGTCGCCAACGTATGTCCTTGGACCTCCTTACCCCTTAGTCCTTACCTGTATGTACATAGTGTAACTAGGATATTTTCCATCAGCAATAGCATTGTACAGGTCCTTAATGCTGTAATCGGGGTCGCTGCCAGCTAATTCCTCGGCTTTTTCCGCCAGGATGGTCTTGATTCCTTGGTCAGTTTTGTAGTGGAATTTGCAATATACATATTTGCCGTCTTTGTTTACCAATTTGAAAGTATGGGACCCGTAACCGTTCATGTGTCTGTAACCATCGGGAATGCCTAAAAATATTAAATTAAATAAATTCCAGCAGGAACATTGTAATTGAAGGATTTATCGGTGCTGAGATTTTTTCCATTTAGCATATATCCAAATTAGGATTTATAATAATAAAATATAAAATGGTTTACCTCTGTCCGCGAACAAGAATAACCACATGTGCATACTTTCGGGCCTCAAAGTATGGAAATCCCACATCATGTCGGGGTCCTTCAAATGGGTCTGGGGATTTCTTTTCTGGGTGTGGATAAAGCTTGGGAAAAGGATGGGATCTCTAATGAAGAATATGGGTGTGTTGTTGCCCACTAAATCCCAAATACCATCTTCCGTATAGAATTTGACGGCAAAACCACGTGGATCACGAGCAGTGTCGGCTGAACCTAATAAATTAATTTATTTTTACCATATGGTACCCCTATAAACAGAAGAATAACCGACGACTTTTTAATTGCCGTTCCTGTGAAAGGTTTTTTCGGGCTGGAAAATACTAATTTTCTAATAAATTACCTGATTCTCCACCAACTGTCGAAAATCTTACAGCAATGGGGGTTCTTTTACCAATGGTGTCAAATAACTTCGCTCCACAATATTTGGTGATATCGTGGGTTACCTGAAATAAAGAAAAGCTAACAGTAACCCTTAAATTTCCAATAAAAGTTGACGCTTATAAAAGAAAAATGTATTAAATTTAAACCAATAAAAGACAATTTATCTTGTCACATTTCCACTTTTATTGAATAAAACTTTTTCTTTACACGACGCGTTTCGCTACATTGTAGCTTCTTCCGGTGTATGGTGCTAACAACTAATTTTATTTCAGTGCAATAACAAAATGGTCTAGATACTTAATGACTCTATTCAGGTATACACATAATTATTTATTTATTATGTTCTTAACACTGTTTAGGTATTGTAAACTTAAATATCAATTAATTATTATAAATAATATATAATAGTAAATAAAGACAATGGAAGTCCAAAACTCTTATTTCATTCATCATTAAATATTATTGTGGGTATAATATATCTTAATCTTATGGGAAATCCAAAGAACCCTATCAAACGACCAATTAGAACTAAATAGTTCCCCTTTGCTAAATCTGTGTCAATAATCTATAATTGGTTCTTTGGATTTCCCATAAGATTAAGATATATTATACTGACAATAATATTTAAGTTTACAATACCTAAACAGTGTTAAGAACATATAGTTAATTAAATAATTAAGCTTGTAATGTGTATACCTGAATTGAGTAATTAAGTATCTAGATCATTTTGTTATTGCACTCAAATAAAATTAGAAGAAACCCGAAGAAGCTACAATGTAGCGAAACGCGTCGTGTAAAGAAAGTTTTTTCAATAAAAGTGGAAATTTGACAAAATAAATTGTCTTTCATTGAGTTATAATGAATTTCCATCAAGTAAAGGCCTCAACGATTCAAAGTATTTAATCCATTTTAAAAGTTAGGAAAAACATAAATACAGGGTGTCCCAAAAGTAATGGGACACAGAGCAACAGAAGACTCCTTTAGGCGAAATAATGCGATTTATCTAAACTTGCCTTATCCCAAAATTGATAACAACCAAGATACATGGTTTAAAAGTTTTAATTTTGTTTTCGTTTTTTTGCGATTACTTCTTAACGAAACGACATAGCAGCACAAAATTAAGGGTTTTGGGGTTTTTTGAGGTGAGGAATTAAAAATTATCCATAGTGTAACTAGTAGAGGGCGCTGCCTACGACATGGCCCACTCCTTTTAGCTGGCATAACTTTGTTTAGGCTTCTTATATCGACCCGACTATTAAAAAAATAAGTTACTTTACTTCTTTTACATCAAAAACGTATAACTCGTTGAAGTTGCTAGGAGCAACCATTTTCGAGATAATCGCATTTCATATGTCCAATGCAACTAAGTACGTGGTCCAAAAGCAACGGAAAATCGAGCAACGGTAAATTTCTGACTTAAAATTATTGTAAATAAGCTACATTTGCTAAGTGTCAGTTAATGTAGATACTAAGGTTTGACTATTTTTTTCTAATAAAAACGCTTTTTCGTATACGGAATTACTAATTTTATTCTAAACAAAAATTTTATTTAATACTTAGTTTAATAACATTTAAAAGTAACGAAATGGTTAGAAATAAAAATGGTAACGCCGTGACCTCAATGGTTTAATTAATTTAAATATTTTAGCATTCTTGCATTAAAAATATCGAATGCGATTATCTCAAAAATGGTTGCTCCTAGCGACTTCAATGAGTTATACGTTTTTGAAAGAAGTAAAGTAACTTTTTTAATAGTCGAATAGACATAAGAAGCCTAAACAAAGTTATGCCAGCTAAAAGGAGTGGGCCATGCCGTAGGCAGCGCCCTCTACTGGGTACACAAAAACTATGGATACTTTTGAATTCCTCACCCCAAAAAACCCCAAAGCCCTTAATTTTGTGCTGCTATGTCGTTTCGTTAAGAAGTAATCGCAAAAAAACGAAAACAAAATTAAAACTTTGACACCTTGTATCTTGGTTGTTATCAATTTTGGGATAAGGCAAGTTTAAATAAATCGCATTATTTCGCCTTAGGGAGTCTGCTGTTGCTCTGTGTCCCATTACTTTTGGGACACCCTGTATATAAATAATGAAATAGGAGAACTCTGAATTCCCCACTCATTACACAAAAAATAACTAACGCACCTCAAAGTAACCAAAGGCACCGGCTCCCTTGGCATGTACTACACGTTCGGGAATACGCTCCCTGGTAAAGTGGGCCATCTCCTCGATAAAGTGGGAATCTTGGAGCAGTACTGGGCCCCTTGGTCCAATGGTTTGGGTGGCGTTCTGTTCCACGATTGGGGTGCCATGGCCGGTGGTAGAGAGGGGACTCTGTAATTATTTATACAATTATAAATTTAAAAATATAAATCCTGAAGAAGAGTCTTGGCAGCTCATTCAAACCAGCCACTGCTGTAGCTATGCAGGCAAGAGGAAACGATCTGTACTCAAGTTCTTCTGAAAACGTTACCAACAGGTCAAATGTGTGTGTAAACAATCAGCTATATAGTGCTATCGACCTTTGTTTAAAATAGCGTGTTTTTTTTATCAGCGTGTCAGCTAAGCCAATGAAAATAAACACTCGACATTTCTCCTTAACTTTACAATGAAAAAAAAAATTAAAAACAAAATAATTTTTCATTAGGAAATTTTGTAAAAGGTTTGTTGCTGCCCAAAGAAAAGCTCTCAAGTTTACATTGTTGATAACGTGATAATAGGTTTTATAACTTTAACCATTGTCGCCTATACCCTTTGACATTTGTTTATTTTAAGCTATTTAAACGGAGCTTAAAAAAAAATGTATGTATCAATCTCTCTTTTAAATAATGTATATTTTAAATTAAAATATGCAACGGGTGTCGAATTTGAATATTAAGTAGAATCATTATTTTCCTTAGTTTATATTCCCGTTTTTTTCATATATACATTCGTAGTGTACATGCGTACAAGATTCGTACAGGGATAAAACAAGAATTTTTACAACTTCTTCGACTTTATCTGGACGTTTTTATTTTATTTTGAGTTCACCATTTTATCGGCTTCAATTGATAACTAAAACATTCATTGCGTCCTTGATGTTATTTAACCAAAAAAGAACGGGTGGTTTATTATCTATTGTATTTAAAATTAAAATGAAGACAATAAAAAATTAATAACACGACAATAAATAATAATTACGATATATTGCGCAATAGTTTGGTACATTTAAATTGTTAAATTGCAATATTAATATAATAATAAAAAATAAGGGCAGTACGCGTAACAGGTACTGTCTTACTTAAACATAGTAAAACCAGTAAGTTTCGTTTAAATATAAATCCATGGAAACCGACAGTATCAAAGTATTAAAAATCTATTACACCACAAACAATATTTATATCCGGTTCATATTAAATACCTATACAGTAAACTCCGGTTATAAAGTACCTTCTAATGACCAAAAATTGGGTACTATATAACCGAAAGTACGTTATAGACGACATACTAGCTAATGGTTATATTTTGTGACAGAAGAATGCAAGCAAATATTTCGAACTTTACAAAAATTATTCAGTATCATTTCTCAACATCGAATATCTATATTTTAAAATAAGATAGAAAAAAACGTGAAACAATGAAGATTTTTTACCTTAAAAGGTAAAAAAACGTCAATGATTTATTATTTCCGCTTATTTAAACAGAGATTTTTTAAAAACTTTTAACAGTCGCCATTTTGAAATAGCTTGACAGAATCGCGCCAAAATGTATGAGCATACTGTACGAGATATTAGCTTTGAAATGAGGTATCACAAGCTGTATATGTCTCCATTTAAAAAAAAATATCGACGTCGTCATATCTTTGACAAATGTCTATAAAAAAACAAACGAATAACGTCAAAATGTGAGCATATATAAAACTAAATTGACGTGTCCGAGCGTTTGCACCAAAAGTTACAGATTAAGGCTATATTAATTTTTTCCGGACTCCTGGGCAACCCTGTATAAAAGCTATGGTACTCTTAAAACTTGTAGCTACAATTTAACACCTGTATATAAGGTATTTTCGTTTGTTTAAAACATTAATCCAATATAATATAAGGAATGAGATAAAAGTAATCTTGAATTATAACATTATAAAAATTATCGCCCAATAACTACATCGGCAAGAGTAGAAAAGTCCAATGTTTGATTAACTCTCTCTAAAGTAAAAATACATCCTAATATGCTGTTATTACATTTTTAAGATAAAACCTTTGAAAAACAACAAAATTAAACAATTTAAAGATACCCTAAGTATAATTAAACAAGATAGCTTTTGTAACTCTTAGTAAAATTCAAAGTGGGCTAATTCTAATAAAAATTGAAATAAAAGTATTGTATAAAATTTATTTTTCTATTTCAATAATAAGCTCAGTACGATACGAAGCTATTTCGATACGCGTTTTTTCTTTATTTGATGTTGGTAACATTTAACTGTTTTATTTCATTGACTTGCGCGGCCTTTGTGATTTACGAGAAAACCCATTTTTCGCAGAGGAAAAATAGCTTGATAACCAGAACCTACTTTTTTATTTTGTGTGGATAACAATCATGTATGTTAGTGTTGCATAAATCTATAAATCAATCTTTTGTAGATGCTTCAAGCTATCATTTTCTGCCAAATCCTATCCAAAATTCAATCTACTAACCTTCCAATGTCGATTTTAACTTCAACTTTATTTAAATTTTCCATCTTCCCTATACTAAATTGCAATGCCGTGACGTAAAATCACGTCTTTTGAAATTCGAAAAAAAGTAGCAAAATCGCCCGAATTTCCGAACACTCTGTATATGTACCGAATGTACAAGGATCACACAACGTATTCCGTCCAATTTCAAATCTCATATCGCTGAAATAACTTTAGAATCTCGTGGTAAAAATGGGTCAATAAATCCAAAAATTACAGTTCGCAAAATAATTTTTGTTGTCCAGAGGCTACTATGATAAAAAATAGTATTACCAACATAAAATTTAGACATAAAAATTTACAAAATTTGAAGGATTTATTTTCTTTTTAAATATGTGTTTTTTATTGAAAAAACTACAAATTAGAAAAAATAGTATAACGTACGTGTTATATAAAGCAGTTTTAAGCACTTGTCCCATTATAAAACTCGCCGCAAGCGGTTCGTTTTTTAACATGGGCGCGTGCTATAAAATGATGCTTTATAAAACGTGTACGTTAATGTACTATTTTAATCATCAATGTCAAAATTAATTATTAAATTAACGTTTACACAGCGCAGATTTTTACGACTTTTACCTTTCAAACATTAGTGTAATATAAGTAATATAGTATTTACTAGAAAACGAAAGAACACCCCCGCAGACACCGCACCGCGGGGGGGCACATTGACGGCCCCTTCAAAACTTGCTGCCAGCTTTGCTTTTCATTCATTTCATAATTAATTTTATTTTTTTTATATCCTGAGAATTTAACTTTGTTAAGTGAAGACGAATTATACGTGAAAGCGCGGAATTTACAAACGATATACCATAAAGACTTGTCCATTGACTTTCCTAGTCAAATTTTAAGCCTCAGAAACGGACTTGGAGATAGTATTTCAAAATTAAAAACAGTGTATGAACTTGCGGATCATTTATTAATAAAAAATCAGTGTGTTTCTTCAAATTTTCCAGATGTATCTGGTGCAGTGATGTTATTTCTAACTTTACCAGTTGTTAGTTCGAATTGTTTGCTGTTTTAATAGTAGGTACTTAACACATAATGTGGGTTCAACCCTAATTAAATTATTACACGATTAACGAATTCAAAAATTCATAAACCTGAACCTAATAGTAAAAAATAAGAATCATCATTTTCCATTCGTTATAGAGAGCCCCTGAAAACGTTTGCGGGGGGGGGCACTCAGTTATTGTTACGCCACAGAAGAAATGATGACTGCACGAGAAACTGAGAAATATTTCTTTCCTTATTTCAAGTTTAGTACCTGTACTTGTATAATAAAATGGCAAAGGAACTGTGCCTTAGGCCAAAGTATTTCCGATTACTTCGATTATTATAAGATAGAACATTTTAATTTCAAAATGCGTCATAAAGATTTTATTATGCATCAGCAATCAGATTATTAGTTTATAATATATTCCACTGACCATGACTGACATTGACCTTTTACCATGAAGATAATAGTAACCTCTAAAAATATGTAAAATTGCTTTAAAATTTGCACATTTTATATATTTTTAAAAGGTTGGCATTTTTTGATCGAAAATAAAGAAATGAAAAGACATTTTCAATAATTTCAAAAAGCGCATACTCAGCTTCTGTTCTTCTTTTCTTTATAATACCTATGTATCTGAAACCAAAACGATCGAGGTGTACCTGTTTATTTTCAGGCGCGGATCTAGGATTTAGCCCGGGGGGGCAAAAAGCGCCAAAGGCGCTAAAAGAAAATAGCGCCGCAGGCGAAATTTTTTTGGGTGCCACGCCCTTTTTTGAATCATGGTGCTTGGTTTTCAAATGGGAAAAATAAAAAATACAAAATAAAACAGGTGCATTTAGGAGGGGGTTAATTTTTGTGACTTTACCTTCCAGAGAATTCGTTGTAAATAAAACGCTAAAAAGAAATAGCGCCGCAGGCGAAAATTTTTTGGGTGCCACGCCCTTTTTGAATCGTGGTGCTTGGTTTTCAAATGGGAAAAATAAAAAATACAAAACAAAACAGGTGCATTTAGGACGGGGTTAATTTTTGTGATTTTACCTTCCAGAGAATTCGTTCTAAATAAAAATTTCATAAAATTTTAATTTATTGTCCAAAAAAAAATGAAATACAAATTACATATATAATAGGCACTGTTGACAGGGCTGCCAGATTGAGCGCTTAATGGCAATGTGGGAGTATTTTTAAAGAAAATTAGCCCTTTAATTTTTATTAGAGGTGTTTTTAGGTTCTACTCCCTGTGATTTATTACTTGTTACACGTATTTATGCATATAACAAAAAATACTAAAATTTTAAGAATGAGAACCAATAAATGTTTCTCTACTTCCTATTCGCACCATGTGCTCCTTTTGCAGGTGCGCTTTCGGGCGCCTTCGGGGTTTTGATTTGCGCTTTGAGTTTTATATATCTAGCAACTCTATTACAATTTTATGAAATCATATTTTTTTTATTATTCCTTAAAGTAGGACATACCTACTAAAATATTAGTATTTTATTTTTAGAAATCATGGATATAAGAACATTGTTTGAGAAAAAAACTGATATGTAGTAGTGAAAAATCTTAATACATAGTCGATTTTAAAAATTTTGCTCTAAATTATTGACCAAATTTGTTAAAATTTGGACGTACAGTTAAAAAAATGTTCGGGCTTTTCGCCTACCCATACTGACAAGGGTGCCCCGAAAAGTTTTTGCTTGCTTAGGGGGGGGGGGGCAATTGCCCCCCCCCCTGTATCCGCGCCTGTTTATTTTACTGTGTCGCACATTTGGGGCTTTCCTGACTGTGTTTGCAATTCATTTAGTTGTCCACAGTAAAACATTATACACCCAAACAGCAACTATAGAAATGATTCTCATTAGTCCGAATAACAAAACTTGTTAACCAGAAAACCAGTTTTTTATTTTCTTGTTCATTATTCGAATTATTCGATCCATTAGCCACCATTTTGTTGCGTGACAGCCAGACAATAATAATTATTATTTTCCATTTAAAAAGAAACAATCATATAATATTTTCTGCTGGTTACAAACTATCATTTTAAAAAATTTCCGCAGTAACGCAACAAAAAAAGGAATGTAAGAGTGCTTTATAATAATAATTAAATATGCATATAGGTTCTCCATGTACCTATGCATAGTTTCTATTGTATATCCTATACATAAATAAAGTAATAATTTTTCATAACTCATCTTAAGGTTGAATTCTCAACGTCATTCAATCTATTGCCAACCTATAACCTATTTCGCGTTGATTTTTTGAGTTTATTATTTTAATAACTAACATTTAAAGAAAATCAATATCGTCGGTACATTATTTAGGTAGTATCTGATATATTACAAAAATATAAATTTATTTCATTGCTAATTTTGGGAGAATTGTATAGTGAAATAACAATGAGTGACAATGACATAATAATGTTAAAAAAAATCTTATCCGATATTTTTCGCTATACAATTCTCTTAAAATAAGTTATGAAATTCCTTGAAATTTATTAAATATGTCAATTATTACCTATATAGAATATCAAGTCGATACTGATTTTCTTTAAATTTTGTATAAAAGCTAGAAAACATAAATAAATCTACGCGAAATAGGTTATAGGTTGGCAAGCATGTTGATACTTCCACCTTAAACAGGAATCTAAATATTTTAAAGAAAGGAAAACGTAAAAATTACTTTTATTTAACATTATCGGCCATGTCAAAGCCTGACAACCGCTTATTTAAAAGTATACATACATACCTAGAGGTTCTATTTTTGTCATGTCATGGCATCATAAAGTAAATTTTATGAAATTGGATATACAGTGTGACCAGTAAAGTCCGCATCATATGGGATTTTTTTTTTAATAACTTTATTCAAAATTTGACTTTGGCATCAAGGTCTGCTTCGATCGAGATGTAAATTAAGTAAAAAAATGGTAGCCACGTGATCGCATTATCTGTCAAATTTTAATTTTTTCCAAAAAAATAATTCAAAAGTGGGGTGGGGTTATTTCTGAAAATAACGAAAAGTTGTAAAAAAAAGTTTTTTTAAATGCAGTTTCTAGCCCACATGCAAAATTTCAGCTGCATAAGATAATTTTGATTTTTTACCCACCACTAAAATTTATTTTTCCACTTAATGAACACTTTACTGATGACACTGTGTTTTTTTTTTGTCTTAATATTAAGGTGTATTACTTTCAGACACAAACTACGTTTTCAAAAATACTTATTTTATGAAGTTACCTTATACAGGGTCAAAAACAAATAAACTTTGCATCACATGCGACCAAATTTTAATAGCCCAATTTTGATTTTGGCGAAAAACGCACATTTAATATGGCGCTACTTTAAAGAAAATGTATCTGAAATAAAGCGTTGTCAAAACTAAGAAGTTTTATGTAGGTTGCGTTGAGTCTTATTTTGCAAAAGTGGTGCAATTTACAAAATAAGGGTAAAAAATCAAAATTATCTTATGCAGCTAAAATTTTGCAGGTGGGCTAGAAACTGCATTTAAAAAAACTTTTTCTAATAACTTTTTCGGATACTTTTAGGAATAACCCCACTTTTGAATTATTTTTTCGAAAAAATTAAAATTTGACAGATAATGTGAATCACGTGACTATTTTTTTGCTTAATTTTTATCTTGATCGAAGCAGAACTTGATGCCAAAGTCAAATTTCGAATAAAGCTATTAATAAAAAAGTTTCGGCATGGCCGAAAGTTCGGCTGGTTTTTGGCCGAAACCGAAACTGCCACCGAAACTAGATGTTTTGGCCGAAACTAGCCGAAACCGAACCTTCGGTCGGTCACTAAAATAAACCGATGTCTACGTCTTGTCAATTGGACTTTTATTAACGAAACGCCGGGCGTCTCTCTAACCCCTTTATTTCGCTTATAGATCCATGAAGCTACTCATTTTTCTGATATCACACTGATACACTCCTGGATTTAGGACAAAAATTCCATTTCGTGACGTAAATAGAATTATTTAATTATTCAATAAACGTAAAAATATAATTTTATTCATTCATTATAGGGTTAAAATTGAATAATACACCAATAATATACAATTGCATAAATGCATAAACATAATTTCCTAAAACGCAATAGCCCAATCAATAACAGCACATCATAACCATAACATAAACAACAAAAATGTTATTATCACATCACACGTGTCGTTTATTCCAAATAAAAATAATATTATCAAGGGGCACGCCTATGGTTTTTCTAAGTACAAAAGGGCCTGTAGGCGCAGGGCATCAAGATACAAAAATGCGGAACAAAACAAGAGTCAACCATACTTACCGAATTTTTGTTTTTGTAATCCAGTAACTGGGTGGATGCCTTGTCCCTTGACGTCATTTTTATCAATTTGACCCTTTCTGGCCTATACCAAATCAATCTTCTAACAGTCAAAAATCGTCAACAACTGAACCAGCTCTTTAGGAACAGTTTTTATATCGCGAGGGTCCGTGACTTTGGATCTTCAAATCAAATGGATATTCAAGGTCGACGTTGCCAAGTTTACTTTCTAAAAGTTCTAAAAAAAACTAGCAGTGTTCGCTTTATAAAAAATAGTATTATTGGACATTGGACGTATTGTTGGAGATGAAAAATTTTGGACACAATATTTTTCCTAATATATTATACAGTGTGACCAGTAAAGTCCGCATCATATGGGATTTTTGAAGTGAAAACCTCTTTAGGCGCGTTTAGCACTTTTTGTGGGCACTGAATTAAACTGAGCCGTCACGCGTCACACTCGGCTGTGTAACGCTCGAATTCAACTGCTATATTCAATCCGAACTGACCCTGACCCGAATGAACGTTATATGCAAGAGCATGCCGCAAACAGTGTGCGTTGTATAGAGACTCGTCTGCGTCTCAGGTATGTTCTGGCATTTTTTAAATTATATATTTACGTAGGGTGAAGTAAGGTTTACCGTAATTGCTTATTCCGTGGACCTAAGAAGTTTTCACTTCTGTCGTGTGGTCTTAAACACACACAATTTTTTTAATTAATATCTTTATTCAAAATTTGACTTTGGCATCAAGTTCTGCTTCGATCGAGATGAAAATCTTAAAAAAAATTTTATAAATAGTTTGTGCCTGAAAGTAAAAAAATAAAAATAAAGTAAAGGGGTTTTTAATTAAATCGTTGAAAATAGATAAACTTTACGTTAAGTTAAACTACAATTTATTTTCCAAATAAAGAACACTTTACTGATGGCTGTGTTCTTTTTTGTCTTAATATTAAGGTGTATTACTTTTAGACACAAACTACGTTTTCAAAAATACTTATTTTATAAAGTTACCTTATACAGGGTCAAAAACAAATAAACTTTGCAACACACGCGACCAAATTTTAATAGCCCAATTTTGATTTTGTAGAAAAACACACATTTGATATGGCGCTACTTTAAAGAAAATGTATCTGAAATAAAGCATCGTCAAAACTAAAAAGTTTTATGTAGGTTGCGTCGAGTCTTATTTTGCAAAAGTGGTGCAATTTACAAAATATAGGTAAAAAATCAAAATTATCTTATGCAGCTGAAATTTTGCATATGGGCTAGAAACTGCATTTAAAAAAACTTTTTCTAATCACTTTTTTCGATATTTTCAGAAATAACCCCACTTTTGAATTACTATTTTCTGGAAAAATAAAAATTTGACAGATACCTAATGCAAATCACGTGACTACTATTTTTATGTGCAGTCCTGTTTTACATGGTAAACACAAGTTTTAATAAGAAATTATGTCGGTAGATACTGAATTGTTTATTATAGAGGTAGAAAAACGGCCAGTTTTTTATAATAAATTAAAAAATTTGGTTGGATGCTCAAGCCATCAAACAACTTATAAAATTGTCCATCATTTAAAACTCTTTGGCTTAGTATTGGATTAACCCAAAATAACTTTCTTCAGTTTCCTGACACGTGTTTCGGCCCTTGCGGGCCATTGACAAAGGAGTACAATAAACACATGTCAGGAAACTGATTAAATTTGTGAAACATAACAAGTAGTTATTTTTTCTTCCTGTGCAATGGAACAACAGTTTAACCAAGCATGTAGCCCAACACAAGTTAATTATGAATTTTAATATGTGCCATTTATACAACCTAGTAAGCATTATACCTTTTTTTATATAATTCTGTGGAAGTTTCTCATTCATATATTATATGTATTATATGTAGATATTTCAGAACTCTAGGCAACACCGCTTTCAACTGTTTACCCGAACTGAAAACGATGCGATAACAACCATGGTCGTATCATCGGGGAGAGCTAAATTTAATTTTTTTGAAGGAAACAAAACAATGTTATATAAACTTTATTTGAAAAAGTTTCATAAAATACAGTTGGATAACAATTTTTTAAATACAAATTTACAATATTTACATATAAGTTTTTAAAACTTCGTTTTTGATATTTATTTTTCTACAAAATTTAAATAAAACCAAACCTATGCCTTATCAACTAACTAAACGTCTTAATGCTTGGTTATAGTATCTGTAACTATTTTTAACTATTAAATTTTTTCGAAATTATTATTGTTTTTTAGCCTTTCAATTTTCTTTCTCTATGACGATGATTGACAAAAAAAAAATTTTGAAATTTCGCAGAAAATCCCTTTTTCGTTGTATCTCATCAGGAAATAGAGGAGATATCGAAATGAAACAAAAAAAAGTATTTTTGATGTGCTATCTCCAGGTATATACTTATAACCACATTTCCAAAAAATCGAAGGGGATGACTTCTCTCGGTTGAGAGAGCGAAATTAAGGTGGGAGTATCAACATGCTTGCCAACCTATAACCTATTTCGCGTAGATTTATTTATATTTTCTAGCTTTTACACAAAATTTAAATAAAATCAGTATCGACTTGATATTCTATAGGTAATACGAGGCACGTCCAGAAAGTAAGTGTACTGGTCCTCTCACAGCTGTAGGGAATACTTTTTCGACATGCTGGCAACACTGCCGTGTAGCCTGACCCCTCCCCTTCAAAACGAGACCAATCCGAGGTTAGTGTGTTGAAAACTCTTGACTCAGTAGCATCTCTCGCGAAAAATGTCGATCGTATCTCCCGCCAAGTGCGAAATTCGGCATAATTTTGATTGAATATCTGCCTCACGGGGAGACCATCAACGCGGCAAGACACTGTGAGACGCTAAAAAAATTGAAAAGGGCGATTCAGAATAAAAGGAGGGGCATGCTGACGAAGGGAGTCTGCCTGCTGCACGACAATGCCAGACCTTACACGGCCAACGCCACGAAGCAACTCCTGGACTCATTTGGATGGGACGTTTTGAACCCCCCCCCCCCCCCCCCCCCCCCCCGTATTCCCCTGACCTGGCCCCTTCAGATTTCCATCTCTTCACTTCCCTTAAGGTGCACATGGGTGGGAACAAGTTTTCAACGGACGAGGAGGTGAAGGGGGAGGTGGAGAAGTAGGCGAAAGAGCTGGCGGGAGACTTCTTCGAGGCAGGCATCAAAAAATTGATCCCGCGGCTCACCACTTGCATCGAGGGGGATGGTGACTATGTCGAAAAATAACTTACCTATGTACAAGTGTAACCAATTATGTTTTTGTTTTAATAAATTTTTTTTAAACCCTACATAAATTGAGTACACTTACTTTCTGGACGTGCCTCGTAATTGACATATTTAATAAATATCAAGGAATTTTATAACTTATTTCAGGAGAATTGTATAGCGAAAAATATCGGGTAAGATTTTTTTTAACATTATTATGTCATTGTTCTTTCACTATACAATTCTCCCAAAATTAACAATGAAATAAATTGATATTTTTGTAATATATCAGATATTACCTAAGTAATGTGCCGACGATACTGATTTTATTTAAATGTTAGTTTAAAAAATAATAAACTTGAAAAAACAAAGCGAAATAGGTTATAGGTTGGCAATAAATTGAACGACGTTGAGAATTCCACCTAAAGAAATTTAACTGCATTTTTATTTTAAAGGGCCTACGGCCCAACGAAGATTTTTCACAAAGTGTATGTAATAGGTTCTTTGCTTTTGCTTTTCTTAAACACCAAGGCAAAGTGAAAATCATTGCTTAGCTAAATTGCGCGACAACGGGAAAGTAAAAAAACCTTTGCTAAGCAGAGTTAAATTTTTCAAAGGACCGCTCATCTTGTCGGGTTTGCTTTGCTATTTAAAAGTAACTAAAAGGAACTCGGCTATTGTCATAGAGCTATTATATATTTAAAATTTACCATTGGCGTATTTTCACAAATTAATACAATATTTCAAAGCTCAAAAATTAAAAAAAAAATTTTAATCGCAATTTTAAATATCAGCCACCTATGTATTGATAACGTTTGCATTGAAATAAAAATTCAAAATAATTTAAACCCCTTTTAACCTCTTGCATACATAATTGTGTGTTGTATTAGATAAAAATAGCACTATCACGAATTTTGTTGTTTTTTTATACATTGGAATTATCTAATCGTTAAATTTTTTACAACTACTCGAAAATATTACATGACATAACATTTAAATAATAACAATGTATTATCACAGTGCAAAAATAATTAATTAAGAAAATTAATCGCTTGGCTAAATAACAACACAGCTTTATTAACGATTGCTGCGAAAATGAATTATTTAGTTCTTACCAAATAGGAAACTTTTTTATTATTAATTTTACGAAAAAAAATTATTCTTTATAAAAAGCTCTGCATGGTCTAAAACCTAAAATGCAACCATCAAATATCGAAATTTTCCAGTCATGTACGAGGTTTGTCAAAAAATGTTACTTTTTCCCAAGAATGTAAATTTTTCCCAAGAGTAAAGTACCTTTATTTTTGACATTATCGAAAATTGTTATTAAATAAAAGTTAATCAGAACTAAAAACTACGGCTAAATGTGCAATTATACGCATTTATGTTGAAAAATTATTTTATTGATTTATAATTAATTATTTAATTTTTTAATTATTTAATTAATTTCATGCGTGTTATTGCATATTTAAACGTGGTTTTTAGTTCTGATCAACTTTTCTTAATAACAATTTTTGATAATGTCAAAAATAAAGGTAGGTACTTTACTCTTGGGAAAAATTCACATTTTTTGACAAACCTCGTATATGACTTCAAAATTTTGATATTTGATGGTTGCATTTTAGGTTTTAGACCATGCAGAGCTTTTTATAACGAATAATTTTTTTTCGTAAAATTAATAATAAAAAAGTTTCCCATTTGGTAAGACCTTCCGACCCAGATAGCACAAGCTGTCCATTGGACGTTCAAAATTGGTCCAAAACATATCCAGGCAGTCCATGGATAGAATCAGGTTATCCAATGGATATCCGTTGGTCGCATGTTTCTGGATATACTATTTTGGACATCCATTGGATATCCGAACAATGTCCATGCATGATTAAATAATTTCTATAAATTATAATATAATATTAAATACACTTATTAAGTAAAAGAGAATAACTGATTTTCATTGTAACTATTAAAATACCTATTTCAAGATTTTAGATGTAGTAGGTATAAGTTTCAAATTACTCGCGTATATATATATAATTGTGTATATTGTTATCCTAGCGGTTTTAAACTGATAGCATAATTTATTTATTATTATGCTAAAGAAAACAAATGATATTAATAATTTAAAAGCTGCACAAAAGCTGTAAATCGAAAATTATACAAAAAACTCTGACGTCATAACCTGCAATTGATGTTCGCGAAAAACTGCATCCGTGCTCGTAGAAAAATGCCTAAATTCATAGTCTGTCATACTGTCATTGTTGTCAATTTTCCCGCATTCGTTTTTTACCACCTAACCTATAAAATTTGTATCTTCTCCTCGTGATTTTACAACCTTTTTCCTTTTATGTGTTTGAGTTTGGTTGGACGTGGTGTGAATTAAAGAGCTGATAAATATACTGTTTCAATAAGTTAAGTATCTTATTATATATTTTATTTAATCATGAAAGTTCGGCAGCGTCACTACAGGCGTGCCAGGAGGTCCTGTAACCAGTTTTTTGAACCCTGTAGTGAAAATGCCGAGCCAGCTTATACCACCCAAACAGATTATTTTAATGAAGTTGATGAACATTTTGAATTGACAAGCACATCCACCGATTCTTACTCGGAACTTGAGGTATTTGATATTTCCAACGATAATTCTTACGAGTGGCCCACTGAAAATGACAGCCGGGATGAAAATATTTTATCATTTCCGACACTAAATCAATCACTTGCTGAATGGGCAGTAAGACACAAGATAACTCAAGTTGCTGTAAATGACCTTTTAAAGACCTTAAAACCGTTACACACCAGTCTCCCGCTAGATGCTCGTACACTGCTGGAGACTCCTAGAAAATATCAACTTAGACCTGTTGAACCAGGCTATTACTATCATTTTGGTCTTAATAATTGTGTAACTAGTCTAATTTTACACTGTAATCCATCTAAGGTAAAAGATATTAGTTTTTTTGAGGTATTAATCAATATTGATGGCTTACCACTGGCCAAAAGTTCCTCTAGCCAAGTTTATCCTATTTTATGCAGCCTTGTTATTAATGAGACTGTTGTTGAGATGGTAGGTATATACCACGGATATAAAAAACCAAATGACCCAAATAATTATTTAACTGAATTTGTTTCAGAGGCTGTTGAAATGACAGAAAACGGTTTCACATTTTGTGGTAAAATTTATAAGTTTAGAATTAAAGGTTTTGTTTGTGACGTGCCTGCCAAATCATTTATACTTCTTACCAAAGGTCATTCAGGTTATTATTCTTGTACTAAGTGTGATATTGAAGGTAGTTATGTTAACGGGAGGGTTTGTTTTCCAGAATATAATTTTCATTTACGGTGTGATCATGATTTTCGTGAAAAAACTCAGATTGAACATCATACTGGTACTTCCATCATAGAACAAATTCCAAACTTTAATATGATAGATAATTTTGTGTTAGATCCAATGCACCTTTTGTATCTAGGGGTAGTAAAAAAACTAGTTCATCTTTGGTGTACAGGTAAGCCTCCTTCAAAATTGCCTTTAAGAGATATTGAAAAAATATCTGAACGCATGGTTTCTTTACAAAAAAAAATGCCATGTGAATTTAACCGAAAACCCCGATCTTTAATGGAATATAAGCATTGGAAGGCCACAGAGTTTAGGCAGTTTCTGTTGTATTCTGGACCCCTAGTCCTCAAAAAGGTATTAAGTAGGGATATGTATCTAAATTTTATTTCATTACATGTAGCTGTAACTCTCTTGTCTAATGAGCGTTTACAAGTTCACTTTACGGAGGAAGCTAATAATTGTTTAACTTACTTTTTTCAGACTTTTTTAGTTCTGTATGGTAGGGAAAATGCTTCTCATAATATTCATAATTTGTTACATTTAGCTAACGATTCAAAAAATTATGGAGTATTAGATGAGTACAGTGCTTTTCATTTTGAAAATTATATGTCTTCAATTTTGCATATGCTTCGCAAAAATGACAAACCCTTACAACAAATAATTCGCAGAAAAGGTGAAATCAGTTGTTTGGTAAAAAACACTCCACAAAAAATCTGTGAATATCCTGAATTTTTTAAAGAACATTTTTCTGGTCTTGTCTTAAATCACAGTGGTTCCCAGTATCAAAAAGCCATTTTTTCTAACTTTATTTTAAAAACTTGTGATCCTGATAATTGCTGTGTTTTAAAAGATGGCAGTATTATTATTGTTTTTAATTTAATTATAGAAAATAAGAAAAAGTCCATCCTTGGTAAAAAGTTTACCAAGACTGCAGATTTTTATACAGAACCATGCTGTTCATCAGAACTGGGAATATTCTTAGTGAAAGAGGAGGATCTAAATTCTGCCCAATTATGGAATATAGAGGACGTTGATTTTAAATGTGTTAAAATTAATTTGGAAAACCAACATAGTGTCGTTTTCCCTCTTGTCCATATATTAAAAAGCAATTCTTAAAAACAGTATATTTACCTATTCTTCTGCTCAACATATTCACACATTTTATATAACCTAGATTTTTTTTTCTCTACATGCTATTTATTTTTTTTTGAGGAAATTTTATTCCAAATTATGTATTTCTGAGCAATAGTATTTATATAACACTGTATCGATAAAACATATAAGTATAGAAGTGACACCCCAAAAATTATTGTATCTTAAGATTTATGTCCTAATTACACTGTTCCTTGTTTTGCTTACAGTGTTATATATTGTTCTTTTTTTCTGATTAAAATTTATATTTAGGTAATTAGTTTATATCTGGATCCTACTATACCATGATGAGTATAATAACCAACAAAAGTTGGACAGTTGTAGAGTTTCTAGAAACTAAGACGGTAGAAGCAGTCCCAACAGCATGGCTCCACAACAGCCAATGTTATTGGCCACCAATGGCGAGGTCAAAAATTATGGCTGATATAAAGAACTGCATTTCACCAAACACTTGTTGGCCCCTTTACGGCATTAGAATTTTTAAGGATGGTACATATGGTAAAGTAATATAAATTATAGTATATAGTATATCTATTTTTAGTTTTGGGTGATTATTATAAATCTGACGATTTATATTTTGTCTTAAGTCTACCAAGCTTCCAATATTTGGACGAAATATATTTGTTGTAATCTCAGAAAAACTTAAATATGCAATACATGTTACAATATATTTTTACACTTCTATGACTTGGGAGACAAAATCTAGAAGGCCAAGCGATCACTTGAATTGTATGACCTCAACACTTTTTTTTACATAATATGCCATTTCCTTGGGTATTCTACACATCATGTATATATTATATTCAATTTTAGAAGACTATTTCACAGCCAGGAAAAAATCAAGAAAGGCAGAAGACACCAGCGATTTAAATTCGGAATATGAAACTGAAAAGCGAAAAATTGTGAAAAGAAAAATTTTTTCATCGAGTTCAGATTCTGATCAAGAAGAAGAATTGTTGCCACCTCCTCCTAAAATAAAATTAAGTGTACCAAGAAAAGCATTAAGTCTAGGTGCATTTGTTCCTGCTTCAAAGCTTCAAGGTAATCTACATTTAGTTTAAAAATTGTAAAAGATTGTTTTAAATATCAATAACATAATTATTAGTTCCTATTACTTCTAGAAAAAAATTATGAAGATGATATCAGTCTTAGTAAAATGCCGGATACTCCAATTAAACCATTTTTACAACAATGCAGTGGATGCCAAGAAATTAATAAAAAATTAGGTAATGCACTTACTCTTTTAAATACATTTTAATCGTGTAATTTTAGGTAGCACAATTACTTCCTTTCATGTCCATTTTTTTTAATGAAAATCTAACTAGGAATGGTCCCTAAGTAGTGTTAGTAGATGTCTAAATTTATTTTTGGTTGACTTTTACAGACCAGTTTTCAAAAGATGTAACTAGAAAGCTAACATCGGTACAGGCTAATCTGTATCAGATAAGGGAGGATTTACAATGTATTTTACAACAAAAGATTCCGGAATTGGACGAAAATGTGCCCAAATTTTTAAACACATTTAATTTTCCCATAAAAAAACAAGAAGAACTAGAAGAAGTTGAGATTTACCTTCAAAATGAACAAAAATTTAAACAAGCTGTAAGTTTTAAAACAATTTTAACATTATTATGTTTTTTTATACGAATGAACAGCACAGTAAAAAAGGTTTTTAAATTTTAGGCAAAACAACTGGCTAAGCTTGGAGGGAAAGACGTGTATGATTTTATCAGAAGATGTTTTCAGGAAACCATAAATGATTACTTATCCAAACAATTTACATTTGATGGTACCAAAGAAAAATCCCCATTTCGTACTACCAGATTATGCTCCCTTATTATTGGTAAGATCATTAAATAAACTTCATGCGTAAAGTCCTATAAAAAAAAAATTATTAAATTCTTAGGTTGAGGGTTGCTTTTTAAATTTTACTCTATATAATACCGTTTAGAACCACGTAAATGGTTGCTATACCTGAATATCCTGTACGTTATTACATTTATTTTTTTTTCAGCTGCTTCAGAAAAGTATGGAGCTGGTGATCAGAAACTTATAGAGACAGCCATTAGAAAATGGCTGCGAAGGGCTAATGAAAGGAGCAAAAATAAAGATCATTAAAATAATTTTTTTTAACATGTTTGTACTAAATAATAAATATTAACATATTTTGAGCAGAATTATTCAGACTTTAAATTTATTTTGTGACCGGACTTGAAATTATCTACAACAATTGGTATTCTCTATAATGGTGTACTTTATGAAGTACATAATAAGTAATGTCAAGTGGTTATATTAGAAAAAATTGAAAAACCTTCAAAAAGTGTTTCTACTTTTTCGCTTTATAGTATATATAGTGGCTTATAAAATATATACGATTCTTTTTTACTTTACAAAATGTTACCAGTATGAACATCAATTTTGCTGCGGATAAAAGAAATCTTTAAAAACAAACACTGCAGCTTTTTACAGGTATGTCATTTTTTCTGAGAAATAATTAAATTTAAAAGTTTTCTTTATGTTAAATTGTCATAGAAAACAATTTAATATGTTATATTAAAAGTAGAATGCAGTGTCCTTTTAATGTCCATAACCTGTCCCAAAAGTATCCATGTATGGACAAAATATGGTATCCAAAAGGATGTCCACAAGTGTGTCATTCGTATAGTCCAATGGATATCCATTGGACGTTAGGGGATTAAATAATGGACGTCCAGTGGACAGCCAGTATGTCCAGTTGTGGATATCCATAGGACGTCCAATGGATCCAATTGTGCTGTTTGGGGAATATACGCTGTATACATATTTTATGAGTAGATTTTTCCCATTAGTATTAGTTGCCAAATTATATTGACATTTCAACGACTGGCAAATCAAAAGGCAATGCCATAAAACGTATAGGTTTGGTTTTGGCGTGTCATTATTTCTACAACTTTCCCGCTGCTTATTTATACAAAAAATACCTAAATAAATTTGAATATTTCTTTTCAACAACCTATTAGTAAAAGGAAATATTAAATTTTTAATATCAAATAATTTAAACTTTTTAGTCATTAAAAAAAAATAATTCATTATAAAGCGAATTGCTATATTCATTCACCCCCTGACACCGGTTGTAAGCCGTTCTCCCATAAATTATACAGTGTGTATCAGCCAAATGGAATAAAATGTTCGATGTTAGTCATTTATCGATTATTCAAACATTACACGAAAATAAAATGTATCCCTATAAAATGATACAGATGATATTTTCTATTTAAGGTTAGGATGTTGCCAAGACGTTCGCGGCGAGCATTTTCAACATCTCCTACCCAAGTAGCATTTTGGCGACGACAACCACATAATACACCAAAATAAACGTTGTATCTAGTGTAAAAAATAGTCACTTATGAAACGACGCCCCCGAAACCAGCGGACAACGTCGTCTCAATGTTGGGCATGACTTTTGTTAAACTGCGACGTTGTTACAACCTTTACCCAACCGATTGCAAATCAACTACAAGTAGAAAATATTAAGGTAATGGAAACAACGTTGTAAAAACGTTAAAGTGACAACTTAAGTTGTGTTCAACGTTTTCCTGGCGGAGAACCGAACTATATAATACAGTGGGCAATTTTACCCTAACCCTCAACTATTTAATAAGGGCCAACCTAACCTAAAAAAAAATATTTATTCTCGATTTATGCGTTTGTTTCCTTTATAATCTTGAAATAAAAATGAAGCGGGCGTTTAAATACTCTGCCACCTATTATAGGCAAAAAAAGAGATTATGTCGTGAAGAAATGTTGGGACGAGTTATAGAGGAAAATGTGACATATGACATAAGTGATGACACTGATGACAGAACTTTTGATTTGTTTTTGACAGTTGGAAAGGCGCGTTTAGTTTGTTTTTGGTCGGATAGGCAACTCCAGTCGTGCCAGCCGTAAAATGTTGGTTGCCTGGCTGCCTATGGTTAAAAATTAGTATATTATTTGTTACCTGATAATATAAGTCGTATTGACGCCTATAATGCGTCTAGGCCATATTAATGTCATAAAACGTCGTGGTCGGCCATTAAAATTTGAGATACAAAGAAATAATGACAAGGCGTATAAGCCCTATTTTAGATTTCTAAATACAATACATGCCTATTTATGTTGGGTTTTAATTAATTATAAGTTTAAATACACTTTGCGCCAATTTTTTAAATTTTTATATACATTTGAATTTTGAGAAATTCTTAACAGATTTAAGGCCCGCGTGTTTTTTCGCATAAAGTAATAGTATATTTGACAGTAAAGTGAAATGCGTTACTAATTTCTGCCTAGCAATCGGCTTTTTCAGCAATATACGCAGGTTATCTTGTAGCCATTTTCATTATTAATACACGGTAATGGTTAGTTTTCAGAAAGTGCCCATTTTGTCCATCAGTAAATTATTTTGTTAAGAAAATTACCATTTTCTAAACATTAATCAATTATCGCCGCACAAGAGGGCGCAGGTGATGAGTCGTTGTTTCAAAGTAAATTTCGCAACGTTTAGCAAACGACAAATCGTTAACTACAGTCAAAATGCAAACGTTTTAAAAACTCAAAGATGATTGACCATTTTGGTGTAGCAGAGGGTTGGGACGACGTTGTTTTAAGGTTAGTGACGCAACGTATGTTTGGTTGCGCAACCTTTTTAAACCCGTCGTCCCAACGTTAAATTGCTACTTACTTGGGTACATTAATGTTTTTGTTTGTTTTTTACATTAGGTACCAAGAAATCAACAGTATTACTTATTAGTTTTTGGGTGTGTTGTTAATTTTTGCAATAAATCTGAAAACACTTAATATTTACGAAACAGTTAAAGATATGTATAGGATATTGTACAATGACATGTAATATGTCTAAAATTTTCTGAAGAATCCAAAAATTAAATAATATACAGGGTGTTTAAAATAAGAAAGTTGGTATTGGCCAGTGTTACACGACACACCCTGTATAAAAAGTTTTTATTGGAAAAAATGCGCCCCCATGTATTTATTATCGAATTTATTCCATTTGGCTGGTATACACTGTAGATAAGCAATAGTAATTTACGTTACAAGACCGGAAAGTAGTGTTTTTCAGGTCGAGACAAGCATTTGGAAGCTTGGAGAGACCTGGAAAACACTAATTTTCGGTTGCGTGACGTACGATATATTTTATAATCTACGCGAAACAAGTTTGACATAAAGAACAAAATTAAAAATCAACGAACTGTCACTCGACAATACATCGAAATGTTGTTGTCATAATAACGAAATCAAGGTATCTTGTATTATCAAAGAGCGATTGGAAAAACAAAAAACAGGGTGACAGTGACATTAGAGACCGGAAAAGTGACATTAGAGTCAGGAAAAGATTTTTCCGGTCTCTAATGTCACTTTTCCGGTCTTGCGATCGGAAAAACGTTATTTTCTAGACGAAAAATTGTCCAGAAAGTGTAAATTTTCTGGTCGATTTAAAAAATATATATAGTCAAACGTCAGTCAGTAAATAATATAATAATTAGCCTTAACTCCATAAGACAAGGCCATATTCTAGCCTTATTTTTTTGTTTTATTCATTAACAGTAAAAATTATAGGCTATATTTTTAATCAAACAATATAAAAATAACATTTTGTGCATGCCATTAAAAAAAGACGGGACAAATTCCACGATTCGTCTACAACAAAATTGGTCCAATTTTTTTTAATCGACAACAAACAGCGACATCTTTGGTCAGAATCGGAAACGGTAAATAATATCGGTCTGGACCTCTTTAAACTCTGAATATTTTTGGTCTTAGCACAAAAAAATATTAATAACTACTACCTTACTGCTGATCAGTACTTTCCACGATCAGCATAATGCTCTGTTGTCCTCCCGCATCTGTTGTCACTCCTCTCACGCATTCTACTTGGTGAGAAGCCCAATCTTTTCTTTGACAGAAAGTGGAGCAATATGGCGTCCGCCTACACAGCGAGCACTCCGCTAAAGCTTCTCTGTTGCAATTGGCACACTGAAAATAACAAATACAATATCATAAAAATTTAAAAAATACGACTTTTTTTACTGGATTTCAAAAAAATAAATCTACACAAGATGCAATTTGTCACCTAACAAATCAAATATATAATTCAATCGATAATAAAATGAACAGTATATGCATATTTTTAGATTTAGCTAAAGCCTTCGATACTGTCAGTCATAAAATTCTTATTAACAAATTAGAAAAACTTGGATTTCGTGGTCAAATATTAACTTTATTTAAAAACAATTTATATAACAGAGTACATCATGTTAAAATTGGTGAAAATATTAGCTCACCAAAAATATTTAATTATGGAGTACCACAAGGTACAGGGTTATCCAACCAAGACTAGACAAGGCGATTTTTTGACTTTTCCTGTACTTTTATAAAAAAAACTGAAATAGCCATCTTAAGTCATTTTCTCCCGCGAATTCGAATATCTTCAGCAAAAAACAATTGAACGTCAAACAAAAGTACTAGGGGTCACTTTGATATTTTTTTAAATGGGATGCCATATTTTTAATGAGCTTATCCGATTTCTCATATAAATTTTGATCTAAAATGTTGGATTTTTAATTCAAAAACGCCTTTTTTCTTCAGTTTTAAATTCGGAAAATGTTCGTCTACCGTACGATTAATACCTGATAGATGGATACCCGTTTCACCTGTTCACCCTTTAAACTGCTTTAAAGCGTCTGTCAGTTAGACAAAATAATCAAGTGTCAAATTTCTATATATTTTTCACGAATTAATTACAAATAATGAAATATTCTTTAGAAGAACGGCTAAGTGTAATAAAATTATATTACAAAAGTGGAGAGAATGCTCGACAAACACAAAGAACGTGAAAAATATATAGAAATTTGACACTTGATTATTTTGTCTAACTGACGGACGCTTTAAAGCAGGTTAAAGGGTGAACAGGTGAAACGGGTATCCATCTATCAGGTATTAATCGTACGGTAGACGAACATTTTCCGAATTTAAAACTGAAGAAAAAAGGCGTTTTTGAATTAAAAATCCAACATTTTAGATCAAAATTTATATGAGGAATCGGATAAGCTCATTAAAAATACGGCATCCCATTTAAAAAAATATCAAAGTGACCCCTAGTACTTTTGTTTGATGTTCAATTGTTTTTTGCTGAAGATATTCGAATTCGCGGGAGAAAATGACTTAAGATGGCTATTTCAGTTTTTTTTTATAAAAGTACAGGAAAAGTCAAAAAATCGCCTTGTCTAGTCTTGGTTGGATAACCCTGTACAGTCCTAGGACCAATACTTTTTAATATTTATCTAAATGATATTTTTAATTTAAACTGTCAAGGAAAACTACATAGTTTTGCTGATGATACGGTAATTTTTTATGAAGGTCTAAATTGGAATATTTAAAAAAATACTATTGAAAAAGATTTTATAAAAATAAGCAACTGGTTTAATAAAAACTTATTAACTATAAATTATAACAAAACAACATACATTCCATTTCTTCATACAAAAATGAACTTCCAAATATTGGTCCAATAATATGCAATAATAATATTAACATAAAGGAAGGTGAAAATATTAAATATCTAGGAATAATTTTTGATAAACATTTAATGGGATTTACATAGTGACTACATTATAAAAAAACTAAGAATTCTCATACAAAAATTTAAACATCTTAAACAATTTTTACATATAAAAAGAATTAGAAATACTTTATTATTCTTTAGTACAAACCCATTTAAATTATGGAATACTAGGATGGGGAGGCATAAATAAGAATTATCTTAATAATATTGAAACTATACAAATATACATTTTAAAAATTATTTACGAAAAAGACCACCAATATTCTTCTGATTTACTATTTAAAGATAGCAAAAAAATGGATATTAAACAAATATTTTCTTACAACATGTTAATATATATTTTTAAACATAAAAGTATAATAAATTATATTAATCACACACATGAAACGCGTCATAAAAATACTATTACATATAAAAATAGAGTAAACAAAACAATAGCACACAAACATTTTTTAAACATCAATCCATATATTTTTGATATGCTACCACAGTCAATTAAAATAATTAAATCGTTAAATAATTATAAAAATAAAATTAAAAATTGGATATTATCAAATCCAAGAGATATATTCAAGAACGTCATTAATAAATAATTAATAAAATAAATAAATATATATACCTATATTATATACAGGACGTATTGTATCTTCGTATATAGGTATACTATAGTGATATAAAATATAGCAATAAAATATTGTCATATTCCTTTTATATTATAATCTAGTTGTGCCTGAATTATGAAATATATTCTTGACAAAAATATTATATTATAAATAATATAAAATAAGTATTTTACTTCTGAGTTCGAAATTGATAGTTTATACAAAAAAAAATATATATTAGCATTAAATGTCAAAAAATATTTGAATAAACTTTTATTATTATTATTATTATTATTATTATTATTATTATTATTATTATTAGAATGAAGAATGGCAAGTTTAATACAGTTCAATGTATCTTACCTTTTTTTGATTATCAGTATCAATCTGCTGAAGGGTAGAATCTGTGTTACCATCAGGTCCTAAAGCTGCAACTTGAGCTTCAACTCTAGCCGCTAGAATGGCAGCATCTTTTTCTCTCTGTAACTTCTCTTGTTGCCTCGTCATACTTTCCTTCAATTCCTCTACGCCACTATAAAAATAAAAACAGCGTTAAAAATCGCGTGATAGAAGCAGGGCGATGGGATTTGGACTTGCATCCTCAATGAAGAATTTGTAATCATCCGCTAGAAGTGCCAATATTACATTTTTCTTACCGTCTAAATTCAGAAGAAAGCCTTGTAATTTGAGTAGCAATTTCATCTAACTTTTTAAGGTGTATACCAGGGTCTGCGCTGATCACTACTGGTTCCATCAGCTGGTAGTCGTTCGAATCCAAGCCCTCAGCAAGATTCTGCCATGCTTCTTCTTTAGTCTGTTGATCACTGTCTTCTTCATTTGAATTGTTTGCAATTCGTTTACTAGAATTTTATTGTTTTATTAAGTACCTAGATGTGGTATGACTGGTAGGCACAGGGAGAGAAGGTGGGATATCCATAATTTATCGGTATCCACATTGATAGAAAACTATTACCTAAATTACTTAAGTAAAATAATTGTAATTTTTTTTGATTTATCTTTTCTGGACATTATGTGAACGTTATATACAGTGTCACCAGTAAAGTCCGCATCATATGGGATTTTTTTTTTATTAATAGCTTTATTCGAAATTTGACTTTGGCATCAAGTTCTGCTTCGATCAAGATGAAAATTAAGCAAAAAAATAGTAGTCACGTGATTCGCATTATCTGTCAAATTTTTATTTTTTCCAAAAAATAATTCAAAAGTGGGGTTATTTCTGAAAATATCGAAAAAAGTTATTAGAAAAAGTTTTTTTAAATGCAGTTTCTAGCCCACATGCAAAATTTCAGCTGCATAAGATAATTTTGATTTTTTGCCTATATTTTGTAAATTGCACCACTTTTGCAAAATAAAACTCAACGCAACCTACATAAAACTTCTTAGTTTTAACTATGCTTTATTTCAGATACATTTTGTTTAAAGTAGCGCCATATTAAATGTGTGTTTTTCTACAAAAACAAAATTGGGTTATTAAAATTTGGTCGCATGTGATGCAAAGTTTATTTGTTTTTTACCCTGCATAAGGTAACTTCATAAAATAAGTATTTTTGAAAACGTAGTTTGTGTCTAAAAGTAATACACCTTAATATTAAGGCAAAAAAGAACACAGTGTCATCAGTAAAGTGTTCATTAAGTGGAAAATAATTTTTTGTTTAACTTAACGTAAAGTTTATCTATTTTCAGCGATTTAATTAATTAATTTAATTTAACCCCTTTACTTTATTTTTTATCTTTTTACATTCAGGCACAACCTAAGTTTTCAAAAATACCTATTTTATGAAGTTACCTTATACAGGGTCAAAAACAAATAAACTTTGCATCACATGCGATCCAATTTTAATAGCCCAATTTTGATTTTGTAGAAAAACACACATTTAATATGACGCTACTTTAAAGAAAATGTATCTGAAATAAAGCATTGTCAAAACTAAGAAGTTTTATGTAGGTTGCGTTGAGTGTTAATTTGCAAAAGTGGTGCAATTTACAAAATATAGGCAAAAAATCAAAATTATCTTATGCAGCTGAAATTTTGCATGTGGGCTAGAAACTGCATTTAAAAAAACTTTTTCTAATAAGTTTTTTTCGATATTTTCAGCAATAACCCCACTTTTGAATTATTTTTTGGAAAAAATTAAAATTTGACAAATAATGCGAATCACGTGACTACTATTTTTTTGCTTAATTTTCATCTTGATCGAAGCAGAACATCATGCCAAAGTCAAATTTCGAATAAAGCTATTAATTTAAAAAAATCCCATATGATGCGGACTTTACTGGTGACACTGTATTATTAAATGCAATAGATTGCTAATATTAATATATACTTGATTAATGTACTGTGGCTAAATGACTTCCGTCGATGGTCTTTACCTGTACCAATTTAACCCGACATACCATATTTTTTAAATGTTTTATAACATTATCAGTACCCCAATCAATACATACCTATTACTATCATTCTCTTTTCTCCTTTTTCTTTTATATGGAGTAAAAAGTCTTACAGGACCTGTTGCTGTCTCATCATCGCAACATGCAGCGCATGTGCAACTTGTTGCATGGGGTAAAATAATTCCTGCAACAATAGTTATACATGACAAATTATAGCATATAAAATAAGTGCTCGTTTAAGTCAGTATTTTTTACTTGTATGTAATCATATTTAACCTTTATCTTCATTAAAAAAGCAGAAATCCCCTTGTTTTTAAATTAAATTGTTTTACTTAAAATTTTAGTCTTCAAAAATAATAATCAATGTTCTAGCAACTTATTTTAAGGCATTCGGCTTTGCATTTGGTTATAGTCTTAATTTAAAATAGCTTTTTTTAGTAAAGGAAACAGTAATAAAATAGATTGCTCCCTTTACGGAATAATTGCAAAAAGATTAATCTAAAAAATAAAAAATGGCACTTCAAGAAGGTATATTTCAAAAACTAAGCGTTTCCGCCAACAGACTCGTCATCTAGGCCCTAAAATGAATCATTACTAAAAAAAAATATTTTTTTGGATTGAATTGTAGCTATAATTGCGTATCAACTTTTTCCTATAATTCTACACACAACTGAATTAAATATGTCTATGGAACATACCCTCATCAATCAATGTCTGCAGGCTTCGGCCTCCAAATCGTATGCTCCTCTTCCAATCCTTGCTCGAAGCTCTACCTAAAATATTTGTTTTTATTGAAGCATCAATTGAAAATCATTATTTGTACGGTTGAAAGAAGTATTGCTTACCACAAAGTGCTTCAAACTCACTGGGAGTATACCATGAATTTCCTAACTTTATACAACGTCCCCTACCTCCAGAGCCAAAGCGTCCTTTATGTAGTTCTGCTGAAGTATTCTTGCATCTAAAAATGTATTCTATATTCTATGGTATTTAGGCATGACTTTGAAAAAAATTAAAAAATAAGTTATTATAACTTACCTTACTGGTAATATGGGTAGATTGGCAGCTTCGCTCCATGACCCCACTACCGTTGGGGTTACCTAATTCACGTAAAATAATCTATGAAATTGAACAATGTTTTATTAAAATTAGTTATATCAATCTTTGAATAAAGAGAACAAAATATTTTTACTAAATAACCCTTCGTCCCTTTGTGATGTCATATTATTAACATTGAGTTGTAACTACTTTAATTTTTATCTGCAGGTATAATACCTAAGTATTATAAATTATTACAATGACTTTGATGAGTACCTATGTAACTGTGTTCAAATAATTAGATGATCAATTGATATCACCAATTTTAATAAAATTACCGTAACAGAGGTATTAAGGGCTTTTACTAACGTCTTCTTGCTGGATAACGATGGTCTTAAGTTCCCCACCAGAGCCATCTGTTGCCAAATATCCATTATTATCCACGCATAACATGGGTTTAAAATGTTGCATTTGGTCTTGGGTAATAACATTAAATGTGCTTGTAATAAGGCTTCCTGTAAAAATAAAATTTAGACTTTTTTTTTCCAGTGATTGAGTTACGATTATGTACTAATTCTACTAGTTGGGATTTGGGAATGGGAAGTGATCTCAAATCAGTTTGCATTTCATAAGATACCTATGAAAGTAATACTACTGATCCTAGGCTGTGGTTACAGTTACAGTTTCTGTAAAAGCTTTAAATAAAAAAGTTTTGGTTTAAACTTTAAAACCCCCTGTAAAAATAATAAAGAGAAATTAAATTATTGGGTGTCTTGTTTCACATGACTTTTTTCGGCCACTTCATTGGATGGTATTATCTACCACATCATGGCTGCCAGCAGCTGACCACATAATTATTTTTGTGTCTTAAAATCAGGTTTTTTAGTTTTTCGAAGCTTTTGTAATAGATTTATTCTTATATTTTCTATTTGATTTGTTCCCGTGGAAATAGTAAAGAGTTTTGGATGAATTTTTTAAATAATTAATTTCTCCTGTTTTTTGATAAACCCCTGTAGTTTAGTTATAGGAACATGGACAACGAGGGGACAAACCGACAAAATACATTTAAAGGGTAAACAGTTCTAAAGGTATATTATAAAAAATTTGAAAACTAACCAACAGGTAGTGATACAGGAACTCCAGCATGCCTAACGGAAACCGTAGGCACTCGTGTATTTTTCGTATCGATAGGTTCGCCATCGCCATTGTCGTCACAGTCGTCGTGCTCACTCGCAAGCTGTTCGGCTTCGGAGATGTCCGGTAGGACGACCCCGTCCGAGTTTGAGTTCTCCATGAGGAAAAAGCCCAACGAGCACTACTTTTCTTCCGGGACCCGATGTGATTTTCCCTGCACTAACCTCGGAAAATTTCGGTTTTTCCTGCACTCTCGGAACTACACCCTAGCCGATGACGACGCTTGTTCACAGCTGTTTCAATAAACTTCCGATAACGGAGCAGTTTAACTGAGTACGCATGCGCCCCGCCAATTCAAATTCTTGGGGGTTTGCTTCACATGTTTACTTACGACCTTGTTATTTCTTATTTTCACTTTTTTGGTTTATTTCATTATGACTATAACATCATAACTTTTTCTTTTTTAAAGGTCATAATGAAATGAGTAAAACTGGATAATTTTATATACCTAGGTAGGCCTATTACAAAGACCTGTGTAAATATTTTTCTAAATTAATGAAGAAATAGAGACCATAGATAAAGGTTTATAGGGGATAGAGACGAAAGCCTTGACAGAAAGGGTACCTTAAAAAAGCATTCCTCTCTAAAAAGTTGGTTCTCTAATTTCTTGTTTCTAAAAATATTGTGATTATTTATTCTATCCTATTAATAATTGGTGTGCGATTTAAAAAACATATAGGTATTAAAAGAATAGGCCGTTTGTCGGAAAGTTTATGAAGATAATAATTTTTTATGTATGCATTTAATTTTAGTTATATTTTAATTTTGTAACTTCAGCGCTTTTATTTTTTGTAAATATATTATTACTGCATAATCACCTTTAAGTAGATGAACCAGGGTAAAACCGGTGTGGAAATTCGCCTAACGGTTGCAGAGAATTAACGTCAATATTCGCATGCGTCGACAGCCATGACAGGTCACATGTTCTAAATTTCAATATTGATTGGTCGAAATACAGGGTTGTTCCAGAAATATACTATCACGTGAGAACAACCTACATTTTAATTGGTGGATACCGGTTAATTTGACGCTTTCCCGGTTTCCCCCCCGATTACCTCGGTGTTTGCCTTTGCGTTTGCGAGCCATTTTTGTTAGGCACTGACGCCGACGATATAGTGGAGGTTTTATAGTAAATTCTAAAGAAATAAGCGTTTTTGTTGTATATTTTCCACTGGTAAGCAATCTATAGATGTTAAGAAGTAATTTCATGAAATTAATTTGCCCACTGCTCTTGTATTTTCTCATTTCTGAGTTGTTTTTGCAAACGCTGCAACGCGGAGTGCTTTGCCTAACCGATAAAACGTGTTTTAGCAGTTTTACGTAAAAAATGAGCCGCAGACCAGATTCAGAGAACGAGGACGACCCTGAGCCTTTCCAGAGTTCTGGAGATGAATGGGATTTGGAGGTGAGTTCTAGAGGATTAAATAAATACAGTTGACTAGTCGGTAAAATTCTACCCGCCAAAATTTCGTTTTTTGATCAAATGGCCGATTTTCCAATGAAACACTTTTCCCTCGATAAATCGTATCCCTTTCTTGTGGAATCACATTGCGGATGCCTGCATTAAAATACACAGCAGAAACATATGAGCTACATATTGTGTGACTATAGCGCCTCGGTCACTTATGTCTAACATAAGGTTTTTTTTTGAATTTTTAACAATTAATGTATTATGTTTAGCAAGAGGCCAAAAAGGGAGGAGGGAATCGAAGAAAATCTGCAAGAGTTACAAAGAAGCCAAAGAGACCTGTGGTCGATGAGAGTGCCAGTGATGAAGATGAAGAGGAACCTGAGGTGTCTGAGGAAGAAGACTCTTCAGAAGAAGAAGTCTCTTCAAAGAAACGTAAAGTAGCTAGTAAGAAACCTGTGAAAGGAAAAGCTAGTCCGAAGAAGCAAAAGGTACCTAAATTATTATAGTTAGTGAGGTGTTTTTAACCTTTACTTTATTTGTTTGGGATATTTAATACATTTCTGTTAATTTTCACATTAACAATTCTAGAATGTTAATTAAAAATAAGGCCTAAACATAGACCAAACTTTTAAGAACTGGTTTACTTATTAGCCTATGCCCAAGAATATTCCAAATAAATAAATTATTATAATCTGTGTTTGATTTGTTTCGTTTTCTTTTATTTCCCAGTTTATAATCAAAAGAATTTAGTAAACAAAAAAATGTCCTTATATTCTTCATCCCAAAACTAATTGAGCTTTTCTATTTTTCTTTTTTGTACGTACTTCTATTGGTTAGAGACTGGACCCTTATTTTATATTGTTAAAAAAAAAATTATTTACTCTGGAAATAATATACATTATATCTGTATTACGTAATAATAATGTACATTCATCAATGAATATTTGTTCATTTATAAATCTTTCAGGTAACAAATGATAGCGATGGGTCAAATGACAATGACAACGACACCAATTCTAATGTGTCCCAAGAGGAGAAAAAGGAGAAGGAAGCTGCATCAACTGACTCTGACTCCTCCCGAACTAACAACCTTCCATCAAGAGGGATTCATCGGAAATTTATCCCAAAAACTATCTATTCGGAAGATTATGCTGTAAGTTTTAAAAAAATAGTAATTTTATCTTTTATACTGATATTTTTGGTCCTTAATACAGATTATCCTGTAATTCTGCTTTAAATGATTTTTTGTTATGTTGTACCACCATAAAAATGAATGTAAACCAGAATGAGCTTTTTACTCTTAATCAAATAGAACCTTATTACATCATCGATTATATAGTATCTTTTTTAAACAAGAATAGGAGACTAAGCGCGAGATTAATTTAGGTACTGATTTAATATTAAAAAAGGTTAAAAAATAATCTCAAATAAAAGACGTGTAATTTTTCCAGACTGGATCATTTGTTATTTTGAAAAAAGATGCACAAGGTGGTGATCCAAGCAAACATCCTGTTATCTGGAGAATTGATGGAAAGGCCTTGCTTCAAAAGTATGAAGCTTTCGATGAGGATGACAAAGTTAGGCACAAGAACACTTCAATTGTAAGTAGGATTTTATGTTTTATGCATATTTGATAAAGGAACCACACCACTAATAATAATATTAAGTAGTGATCATTTAGACCTAAAAAGGCATAAGTTTGTGGCTGTAAAGAGTGTGAAGATAAAAATGTATGGTTATTTTCTACCTAACTTTTGTGTGCATAACATTTATTTATTTACTTCCATTTTTTTATCAACTTAAATTCTTAAAGTTATATTAGTTGATTTAAAAATCGATTATAGTGGGTCTCTAGACCCTAATTAAATATTATTGTCTAATTTTTTATCGAAATAAAAAGTCTTGTCACTACGATGCTAGTGATAAAAGGCGTAAACAAGTCAATTTTAACTGTGGCGGCATAGGCGTTTTTTTGCCCGAATTTTTTCTATATAAGTATTAAAATCTTAAGGCGGACTATTGTATTGTTTATCTTTTATTTATTTTAAAAACCTCTGTGTGCTGTGTTTAATATACTTGCTTTGCATGGTATAACCATTTTTGCACAAGTTATGTTTAATTTGACAGTTTTGATGTTTCTTAAAATTAATCCTTCAGTTCTAATCCGTAAGTATAAATACAACTTCAAGAATTAATTTGTTTTGCTTATTTTTTTTTTCTTGCTTTCCCTCAATTTTATTTAGTCGGGGTGAAGTTGCGAATTATACTGTATATTTTAACTATTATCTACTACATATTATTATTCTCTAACAAGAAAAAGTTTCAAACATGTACTAATGAAAACCTACATTTCACCTAAATGAGTGAAAGCGAGGCAAACTTACAGATTTGGAAGTCATTCAAAATTATGAGCTGTAAAATACATTGGATGGTTTCTCTTGGTTTGCTTTTTCTATGCTAAAAGGTTATGTTACATAAACCTTACAAATGTTGGTTTAAAAATGGTCAAAATATGCTTTGTTGTAAAAATAAGATCACACACAAATCTGTGGGTCTGGAATCTAAAATACAGGGTAGGGTGTCTGGAAATGATGAGTAAAAAGTTTAGGGGATAATTCTAGACCGAAAATAAATGCTATCTCTTCCTATAACATTTTTTCGAAAACTGATTTCTAACGGAGTTACAGGGTTGTTAAAGTTAAATTTTATTTGCAGTTTTTTTGCAATACCTTTTGCCACGCTCATAACATTTTTACTAAATCTCGTATATGAGGCTTTTTCGGAATGAGGAATAGAAATTCCCCTACCGTTTTTTCGCGTTTTGTAGATGGCGCCACATAGCAGCCTATTCTTTATTTTGAATGGTCCCAACTTTTTTGTCCTACACTGTATGCGCATTTTGACCGAATATATTTATTCTCCTAACCTTTTGACATAAAAAAGGTATACTACTTTTGTTTCGATAAATCTAACCGTTTTCGAGAAAAACGTTAATATAACATTGCTTGCATGTGATGAATACGAAATCAACCTTAAACATAGCATAGCAAAGGAAGAAATATTCCATGGAGTTCGTCGGAATTTTTTAAGAAGAATTAATTTATGCATTGAAGAGAAAGGACGTCACTTTAAACCTTTGATTTAAATGTTTAATATATTTATGTTTGCTCACCATTTCCGGACACCCTGTATAATACACAGGAAAAATGACATAATAGGGCTTTTTTGAAGGTATGATGGACTTGCACACCAGGACCAGATTTTATTAATTTCTAATAAGACCAAGTTATTTAAACTATTTAGTTGAAATTTTTTTTTGGTCATTATTAATATAGCAAGAGGCATTACAAAAAAAAACTGAACTAATTTTAAAGGAATTACTGTTTGTAAATTGTTTAAGTTAACCCTTGCCACCTGTGCATGAGCATGCCCTTTTTTTTCTATCATTTAAATACCTAGGAACTATTTATCAAAAGTTAATTACCAATTTTTCATCTATTTTCAGTACACTGGCTGGTCACCTCTAGATAAGGATCTTTATGCCCCCATTACTGTAGACGTTGTTCGACACAACAACAATAACTTGACAGTGGAGGTCCAATGGGACAAACTTAAAGTCATTAATGCGGATAGCGACTAAGAATACCCATAATCTTAAGCGTATTAATACAGTTATTCTGAATATTATAAGTTTATAAGGAATTAAAGTTCACACAGTTGATAAGCTTATATTGACATTGTCAAGTGGTAGAGTACAAGAGATGGAAAGCCTTTTGTGAAAGTTTTTATATTTTTGTAAGAGAGATAAAGTTGTAGTATTGTTTTCTTGTTTAAAAATTACCTTTGATAGTTGAGTGCAGTTAAATATCAATAAAATTTCTAGGTGTTTTTGTCCGTTACTTGGCGTGTATAAAATTTTTTTGATGACACTAATGTCAATATAGGCTGTCATAGTTATGTTTGTTGTATGTCCTAATATGTACTTTTACCTGTCATTTTGTCGGTAATATAGTTATTTCTGTCGAATGAAGTGTCGGTTTTTGATTTTTTGATAAGCATAACTAAAATTTTTATTTTGTCTTGATTTGAACTATTTTTTGTTTATGAAATTAAATTAATGTTACTTTTATACGAATAAAATGTAGTTTGTTCTTACTCACCTAAACGTTGTTGTGTGAAAACAAAAATGTCTCGAGGGGACTCACAATTTGTAAGCTACCAATGACGTTTTTTCAACGATGACTGGTGTCCGCTAGTTGGTTGAAAGGAGCCCTCGAAATCAATGGCGTAACAAACACCACCGCGGGGGGGGGGGGGGGGGGGCGCACATTGACGACTCCTTCAAAATTTGCTGCTAGCTTTGCTTTTCATAGGTAAGTATTTCATTTCATTAATTTTATTTTTTTTATATCCTGAGAATTTAACTTTGTTAAGTGAAGAAGAATTATTATACGTGTAAGCGCCGTAATTTGCAAACAACTTGTCCATTGACTTTCCTAATCAAATTTTTAGCCTCAGAAAGGGACTTGGAGATAATATTTCAAAATTACAAACAGTGTATAAACTTGCGGAACATTTATTAATAAAAAATCAGTTTCTTCAAATTTTCCAGATGTATACAGTGTCACCAGTAAAGTCCGCATGATATGGGATTTTTTTTATTAATAGCTTTATTCAAAATTTGACTTTGGCATCAAGTTCTGCTTCGATCGAGATGAAAATTAAGCAAAAAATAGTTGTCACGTGATTCGCATTATCTGTCGACTTTTCATTTTTTCCAAAAAATAATTCAAAAGTGGGGATATTTCTGAAAATATTGGAAAAAGGTTTTTTAAATGCAGTTCCTAGCCCACATGCAAAATTTCAGCTGCATAAGATAATTTTGATTTTTTACCCATATTTTGTAAATTGCACCACTTTTGCGAAATAAGACTCAACGCAACCTACATAAAACTTCTCAGTTTTGACAAGGCTTTATTTCAGATACATTTTCTTTAAAGTAGCGCCATATTAAATGTGTGTTTTTCTACAAAATCAAAATTGGGCTATTAAAATTTGGTTGCATGTGATGCAAAGTTTAGGTATTTGTTTTTGACCCTGTATAAGGTAACTTCATAAAATAAGTATTTTTGAAAACGTAGTTTGTATCTGAAAGTAATACACCTTAATAGTAAGACATAAAAGAACAGTGTCTTCAGGAAAGTGTTTTTAAGTGGAAGATAAATTTTAGTTTAACTTAACCTAAAGTTAATCTATTTTCAACTATTTAGTTTAAAACCCCTTTACTTCATTTTTTATTTTTTTACTTTCAGGCACAAACTACGTTTTTAAAAATACTTATTTTATGAAGTTACCTTATACAGGGTCAAAAACAAATAAACTTTGCATCACATGCGACCAAATTTTAATAGCCCAATTTTGATTTTGTAGAAAAACACACATTTAATATGGCGCTACTTTAAAGAAAATGTATCTGAAATAAAGTCTTGTCAAAACTGAGAAATTTTATGTAGGTTGCGTTGAATCTTATTTTGCAAAAGTGGTGCAATTTACAAAATATAGGTAAAAAATCAAAACTATCTTACGCAGCTGAAATTTTGCATGTGGGCTAGGAACTGCATTTAAACAAACTTTTTCTAATAACTTTTTTCGATATTTTCAGAAATAACCCCACTTTTGAATTATTTTTTGGAAAAAATTAAAATTTGACAGTTAATGCGAATCACGTGACTACTATTTTTTTTTGCTTAATTTTCATCTCGATCGAAGCAGAACTTGATGCCAAAGTCAAATTTTGAATAAAGCAATTAATTAAAAAAATCTCGATCACTGCTACCCCCCTTACTACCATACATGGTAAGCAACATTAAATTGGTGTTTTGATTTTGCATCATGTTTGCTGGAATATTACGTATAATGACTTAATAACTACCTATGGTATGTCTACCAGTCTACCTAGGATTATAGAATAAATTCGAATTGTTTGCTGTTTTAATAGTAGGTACAGGGTCTTCCAACGAGGACTGAACAGGGGCTCATTTTTGAGCTTCCTTGTATTTAAAGAAAAATCCAAAATAGCCAATCGATGTACTTTTTCCTGCAGAATTCAAAAACGAAACGAAAAATTTATTTGAACCAGAAACAAAAGAGTTACGCTATGGATAAGGTGTTTTTTAAATGGAACATAGCTTTTTTTATACGATTTTTGGAACGAGTGATTTTTTTTTGTCCGTTCTGATTAAAATATTTAATATTGTGACAGCTATTTTTATTAAATTTTAATGTTTTATCCAGTATAATTTAACTTTAACCTGTTTGAAACATATACTAGGTAATAAAGGTATAATCACCTTTGAATCCTTCAAAGTCAAAAAATTTGACAAATTTACTATAATATTGCCGAAATGACTTTGAAGGATTCAAAGGTGATTATACCTTTTATTACCTAGTGTATGTTTCAAACAGGTTAAAGTTAAATTATACTGGATAAAACATTAAAATTTAATAAAAATAGCTGTCACAATATTAAATATTTTAATCAAAACGGACAAAAAAAAAATCACTCGTTCCAAAAATCGTATAAAAAAAAGCTATGTTCCATTTAAAAAACACCTTATCCATATCGTAACTCTTTTGTTTCTGGTTCAAATAAATTTTTGGTTTCATTTTTGAATTCTGCAGGAAAAAGTACATCGATTGGCTATTTTGGATTTTTCTTTAAATACAAGGAAGCTCAAAAATGAGCCCCTGTTCAGTCCTCGTTGGAAGACCCTGTACTTAACACATAATATGGGTTTAAGTCTAATTAAGTTATTACACGATTAACGAATTCAAAAATTCATAAACCTGAACCTAATAGTAATGAAAATAAGAATTATCTTTTCCATTTGTTATAGAAAGGTGGCCCCTGAAAACGTTTGCGGGGGGGGACTCAGTTTTGGTTACGCCATTGCCCGAAATAAAAAAAATTGTTTGAAAAAAAACATTTTATTACAAATTCATCCTATATATTTGTAATTAGTAAGAGAGGGGTATACATTTAAGACAATTACAAACTAAACTATAGGTACGTATTTTCGGTTTATAAACGATAATGAAAAATAAGCCACGCATAAGTAGGTAAGTAAGTTGCATTTAGTCCCGACGAAGTAAATTTGCTTTAAGTTTACCTATAGAACATTTTTATGAAATATTTTGAAAAACATTACAAAAAACTAAAATATTTGTTTATTAGGCTCGTTGCTTTTTACCGACTATAAATTATATTTTATTATAAAATAGGTAAGATGCATTTTCAAATTTTTAGTACCTTAAATGGAAAAACTTAAATAGGGGCAATAGCCGTTGTAATGAAGGAACAAGTATGTAAGCGGTAAAGAAAAAATTAAGGTTCACTGGTAGGCGCCACCGTATAGGATGCCTGCATTGGTGGATCTATTATGGTTTTCTTCAAAATGACGTATATAACTGCTCCTATAATCAGCTGACCGACTCCTACAAGAACTATGATTGCCCATGCTGGAATGGCCATGGAACCTAACGGAAACAATGGTAAATAAGATATTTTATATGTTATTTGCTATTGTTACTTAACGCAAATTTTTTCGTGTCAATTTTAATATAGCATAGGAGTGTATGCTATCAAATTGTTGGAAAAAAAATGCTCGTTTTAAATATCCTAGTGAACCACCATCGTTCCATTTAAAAAAATTGAGTAAACGTCAAGAAACCAAATTTAATTTTTTAAACGCCTGTGAAACTTAGAAAGTCAATTATTTTGACATACTTTTAATTTTCATATACTACTTGACTATAATTTAACAGATTTAATTCCATTGTAGCACTCTACATTGAAAATAAAAAATAAACATAAAAATGTTATAACACGTAAAAAAATGACAAGTGAGGTGTCAAGAATGTTATGCTTAATCCCAATAAGTAAAAATATACAAGATGTCCCATTTAAAATACTAAAGTCAAGGTCACTTCCGGTCAAACCGGAAGTGCTAAGAAATTGAAAATTATGCCAATAAATGCAGACTCATCTTTTATGCATAATCTCAAAATTTCATTTTAACATCTATAAATACAGAAAAGTTATAGGGGTGAACATCTTTTGAGAAACACCCGGTATAATGAAAAAGGTGATACATTTATACATTAATTTTGAAGAAGTAGTCCATACGCAAAGTGGAGTTAAATGTATAGAAAAAAGAAAAGCATTAGAATAGCTAGGCGAACCTAGGATAATTCATAATAGTTCAAATCGACATATTTGTACACTCGAAACATGTCGATTTGAACTATGTATTATGAATTAATCCCAAGTTAAATTTTTTGACTTAAGCTGTTCGTAGTTTTAACAGTACAGGGTCATCCAACCAGGACTGAACAGGGGCCTATTTTTTGAGTTTTCCTGTATTTTCATTTAAACCAATATAGCCATTTATAGTTTATGCTTTGCCGTAGAATCTAAAATTACCATTTAAAATGCGATCTGACTTAAAACAAAGGAACTGTGGCGTAAAGTTGTTGTTTTTTCAATGGAACACCCTGTATATTATTTATTTTTATGAAACGCCCTTCTTTTCTGATTCCATAAATATATAGTTTGTCCATATTAGCTCAAACCGTTTTTAAGATATGAGCAATCAAACATTTAAAAAGCTGTATTTTAATGCATCGCAATTACGGGGATTTTCTTTTCCAAGGCATTCTAGACGTATTAAGCTCAAATGAATACAGCTTTTTAAATGTTTGATTGCTTATATCTTAAAAACGGTTTGAGCTAATATGGACAAACTATATATTTATGGAATCAGAAAAGAAGGGCGTTTCATAAAAATAAATAATATACAGGGTGTTCCATTGAAAAAACAACAACTTTACGCCACAGTTCCTTTGTTTTAAGTCAGGTCGCTTTTTAAATGGTAATTTTAGATTCTACGGCAAAGCATAAACTAAATGGCTATATTGGTTTAAATAAAAATACAGGGAAACTCAAAAAATAGACCCCTGTTCAGTCCTGGTTGGATGACCCTGTACTTAAATTAATTTGACAGTCCCTACTAATCTTGACCAGAATACTTTGTTATTATTTCATTAGCAACATTCAACAAAACTATTCGTAAAGATAAAACAAAATTGGCGCAAGCGTGTTACCTGCATTGTTTAAAAGTGTGTCAATTCGTGCCTCACCTTATACGAAAAATTGTATATTTGTTTATACCTTAATACACTTGTTAAAATTTATTTTTGGAGTATATAACAATTATTTACAATGACATATCATAGGCACTTACGTAGATACGTTCGGTTAACAGTTTTCCTGCCTCTTAGGATTTTTCTCCTCCCTTCTACCTCGGGGGTGAAGAGCGCCAGTATCACTAAAATAAAAACTTCAATATCAATCCTGCACAATAAATTTAACACAAAGTATTCTTACCTGCGGCTATGGCCAAGTAAAAAATCAGCGATTTTCCGAAAAATTTCATTTTGTTCGATATTTTTTCTCGACGACACAACAGTGTAAATTCAGTATCGGTTACTGTGAGGTAAAGATACGTATTAACTATGTGAGATATCGGTTTATCTCAAAGATAAATGTATGAGATAAAAGGTTTGGGGTATTGATGTTTTTATAAATGGTGTAAAATGTTTCTTTGAATGCGAATGAATCAGTAGGTAAACAATAGTAAAATAATGAAACATAAAATCTTAGTAATATTTTTTATGTTTGCTTTAGTCTAATCTACTTCTAAAACCAATAAAAACAGCATATTTTGAACATGGGAGGACGTTTCATATCCGAGTTAATTATTCGCAGACCTGTGTGTAGATGCAGGATGCAGAAAGTTCGATAGAATTAAATCTATAATAATTTATAAAAATGTAAAACTAAAAAAACGAATTTAATGGATTTTTGTTCAAGCCGTTTGAGATTCTTCAGGAGGCGTCATCGGTGCAGGGGCGTACCTAGGCTTCAGCGGTTTGTCCAAAATTACCACTTTTAGTAGGACGAACAACAATGCACCGAATACCAATTGCGCTATGCCCACTAAAGTTACTATTGCCCATGCTGGTATTGAGGTTGGTCCTAAAAATATTAACATTTGTGTCAAACCCGATATTGTAGTGCTCGTCATATAGAAACTGTCTAGTTAAAACCAACAACCTACCACTGATGGACCCAGTTGGTTTAAATAGGCATTCCACATTAATTAACTCGCAGTTAAGCCTTTTCACACTATTCTAGTGTCATAGTTTAGGGATAGTCACCTCTTAGACCACTGAACCCCTCAGTCCCCTTGCCCTACTAATGTATTCAAGGTAAGAAATCTTCATTGTTTCACGTTCTGACATGTTATGGTTTAGGTATTTGTTATTTATTTTGTACAAAAAAAATGTAACGAAACAAAACACAACAAAAAGGTGGTTTAACGTGGCAAATGCTGGAAATGTCAGTCACTCTATACTTGGCATGCTCCCAGACGACGGTATAATCCGTCAACGGAATTCCGAATGGCTTCAGCCGGTATGTTATGTGTCTCCAATCTAATTTTCAAATCTTCAATATTATTTGGCCTATTTACTAGACTTTTTCTTCCCCAAAGAAAATAGTCTAGGGGCGTTAAGTCTGGGGACCTCGGTGACCATTCAATTGTACCTGGAAACATATGCGGATTATCCTGCAGAGATAATGCAATATCCAATTTTTCATCGTCACTTAAAACACGTGGCCGTCCATTCCTAGACAAGTCCTTTTCCAAATTTTTTTCTAACAAGAACACTGTGACTGAGAAATTTGAATATCCGGATATTTGGCATTAAATAAAGTGCACACTTCACTTTGACTTCTTATTTTATCTCCACATCCTAACAATTTCAAGACTTCGACACTCTATCTTTCCGACAAAACCATTTTTGTTTAGAAAATTGTAAAATAATACTTCGGAAATACCTAAATTAATTTTACAAGTTCACAATGTCAGAACGTGAAACAATGAAGATTTCTTACCTTGAAAGGTAAAAAAAAATCAATGATTTATCATTTGCTTATTTAAATAAAGGTTTTTTAAAAACTTTTAACAGTCGCCATTTTGAAATAGCTTGACGGAATCGCGCCAAAATTTATGAGCATACTGTACGTAATTTATTAGCATTCAAATGATGTATCACAAGCTGTATGTTTCCATTTAAATTAAAAAAATATCGATGTCGTCATATCTTTGACAAATGTCTATAAAAAAAAACGAATAACGTCAAAATGTGAGCATATTATATAAAACTAAATTGACGTGTCCGGCGTTTTCCCCAAAAGTTACAGATTAAGGCTATATTAATTTTACTTCGGACTCTTGAGCAACCTTGTATGGTAGCTTATTGGTTGAAACTATATTATTCCCATTTTCTATGAAACTAAACAAACTTACTCATATAACGCCTGTTAACTGTTTTTCTTCCCCTTAAAATTTTTCTTCTTGCTTCAGTTTCTTCCAAAATAGCACATATAACCACTAAAAAAACAAAGACATTTAGAATGTTTTGCTTTAAAAATATTAACCGGGCTTTTACCTATGACAATCAGAAACACTTTTACGCGCTTTCCCATTTTGTTAAAAAATATAAACCTTTATTATTTAGGCGAAAGGTACAGTACCAAACAATCGTTAACAATAAATAGGCGACCAAAAGGTGTTAAAATAAATGAAAGACTATTTTAATTCTCTTTATCGTTCTTATCATTAATTACACAAAGATGTGTACCAATTTACAATGTTTGTATTTCACATTTCTGTTCGCTGTTAAACAAAACAGGTATTACACACATGTCTTGTGTATGTAAAAGTTAATCGGAAATCCTAAATTCGCGGTAAGTTCAAGATTGTTTTTCTATAACAACCATTTACAACATGGATATTCTATTTTAATCATCCCTAAAGTTGTCAAGCAATAAAGTGCATGAAAGGTTTAAAAGGTTCAAATTCCCATAACTTTGGTAACAGACTTCCTAGAGGTTGATTTGCTTTTTTGTATCAGTAGTTGATTCCTATAATACTCGTATCAGGTTTCCATAAAAAAAAAACAAGTACCTACTATTTATTTATTTATTTTATTTTTAAAACAAATAATATAGTATAAAGTTTTTTTGTAAAGTTTTATATTGTTAAAATAGTGGGAGCTCGGAAAACAAAAATTAAGTACCCGCATTTTAATTAATGAAGCATCGTTGGACGGATAAGTACATTTTTGTTAATTGTCCTTTTTCGTTCACAAAATAAAATGATAGGCTTACTTTTATTCTAAAGAATAGAATCTTTTCCAAATCTAAAGTATATACAGATAGGGTCCAAATCCATACAACCACAAAATATAGGAATTAGTACGCTTAGGTTTGTGCCAGAATCGGCACCCTTTCTTGTTCAAGAGCCACCGTTGTTCGGAATACAAGGTGATCCCCCATTAAACCATTAAAATAATTTAGGCATTGAGGAGAATACACAGGTTCCAACTTAACAAATACCATTATAATATTACGAGACCATCTATGACTAACTTTGATTCCATTCCGCCTAGTTGTTTTGTCTATTCTGCCATACCAATACCAAAAATCGTTAAGTACATCAAAGTTTCCAGTCAGAATATAGATACTCATCCTGTAGTTGTATCGCTTAGTCGCATTATAACTGACAACTCAGGCTAAGCCTTTTTTTATTGGACTTTCTATTATATTTAACGACTTTTAATATTTACGGCTGTATCTCTAATCACATCATTTTTCCACGTTCTACAAGACATCCCATCCCATAGCCTTTTCCACTGCCAACTTCCACTTGGCGTATCTCATATCTCTCTCATCGCTGCTTAGTTTCGGCGTCCACGTCTCACATGGTATGTCCATGTGATTGGTGAAATCCCATTGGCCCACGGCGGCTCCAGCTACCATCGCTGCTCCTAAAGACGTACTTTCTGCCATGATAGGTTTGGACACTTTGATCCCTGCCAGGTCGGCTTGAAGTTGCATGAGGAGGGAGTTGGCGGTCATTCCACCATCGACCTAGGATTAAATTAAAAAGGTTTTTAAAAGATCGGTCAAGTTGTAATGTGTTTTGAGAACCGGTAGGAACATAGTAATTTTTTATTTAAAAATGTCTTACCTGTAGACTTGCTAAATGTGATCCATAGTCTTTATTCATCGCGTCAATTATATCTCTAGTTTGATAACATACAGCATCTAGAGCCGCTCTGACTATATGACAACCTTGGGTATCTTCAGATATCCCTACGATAACCCTAAAATTAAAATCGAATGTTACTTTCCTAGCAGCTTTCTTAGTTTGGTAATTTCTTGAGGCTTGTCTAAGGACGGAATCGTTCGTATTTCTAACACTTACCCTCTGGCTTCTTGCTGCCAATAGGGCGCATACAGTCCACTGAAAGCAGGCACAAAATATACTTCTCCAGATTCGGCCAGCTCAGCTTCCTCTGCGATTCTTTGGGCGTCGCCAAAAGATGGCAGGAGATCCATATTGTCTTTTAGCCAATTGAGTGCTGCACCAGCAATGGCAACCGACCCTACGAAAATTATACACAATAATACAAAACAAAGATTGACGTAGGAACTGGGTTGGTTATAATCCCATTATGTTAGGACTGAAGCAAGCTGTATCTATATATATGTCGCTAAGTATAAAGATATTTCCCTAATTTTCCGTACTTACCTTCTAAGGCATATGTAGGTTGAGCTTTGGGACCCAACTGATAAGCTACGGTGGTGATAAGTCCATGAGCGCTACTAACTTTTGCAGTTCCAGTGTTGTATAGAAGAAAACATCCAGTTCCATAAGTAGCTTTTGCCTAAAAATTGTTTCATTAGTACATAACATAACCCATATATCCGTAAAATGTCCAAAAATACTTTTGGTTTGCTCGAGACATTGTATGGTTACTCCCCACTTGATTGTCTGTGTTTGATCTGGGAGCAGGGAAAATGTTATACAATATCGGTAACTATATACGAATTTAAATTTAAAAAATTAAATAATTTATAAAGATATTCCTTCGACTTTTGCAGCAATAGTAAAGAACCTTACTTGTCCCCTCTGTAAACATTGCTGTCCCAACAACGCACTTTGTTGATCCCCCACGCATCCAGAAAGGGGCACTCCGTTTAATGATCCTGTACTGATGTGTCCGTAGACTTCTGAAGAGGATTTAATTTTCGGTAGGACGCTACTGGGCGCTCCAAAGAAGTTAAGCAGTACAGGGTCCCATTTTAAGGTGTCTATATTCATGAGCATTGTTCTTGAGGCATTTGTGACGTCTGTTATATGCAACCCTCCGTTGACACCTAAAAATAGGATATATTTGTTGCCCACAATAATTATTCAGTTACAAGGAAGGTTGAGGTCTATATCATGAAAATGCCACTATATTATTTACTATATGTATGCATTTAAATGGTATTTATTTATTTATTTATTTATTTATTTATTTAGGATACAAACAGGAAATCCCATAGACAGTATCCACTAATTTTATAATAAGTAAATTATATCTATCCTACAACAATATCAGCACTTATAAGCTAATAATATCAATGATTGGATAACAATACAAAAAGAAGCATTTGCCATTATGGCAAATGCCTATGATAGGTAATAATAACAACATGAAAAAAACGAAGCATTATGATACTTATTTAATTATTCTAAAAGCCTTCGCTTTAGAGCATTTTTAATTCTATTCAAAGATGTTGAAAAGAAATCTAGATCTAGGTCCGAAAAATAGCGATTCGAGTTTCTCATCATTCGACTGATTGGTGAGTTTTGAGAACTATTTGTATGATGAAATGGAGTATAAAAAATGTAATTATTTCTTAATTGTCGCGGTGCAACATTGAACGCCATCCTTGAGACCAGATATGGAGAGTCAACCCTATTCGAGGATATTTTAAACATATAAACCAAGTCCGATAAAATTCTTCGATTCCGCAGAGACAATATACAAAAATGCAATCTTACAGTATTTATGTCGTGAAGTATATAATTTTGCTTAAATAGTAGACATCTCAAAAATCTGTTTTGCACCCTTTCCAATCTATCTATATATACAGCATACATTGGATTCCATACAACAGATGCAAAATTTAACTTGCTATACACATACGCATAATACAAGCACATCAAAGATTTAGCGTTCTTAAAGTATTTAGCCTGCCTAGTAATAAAGCCCAAAATCTGACAACAACTGGACGCCAAGGAGTTTATATGTTTATCAAACAAAAGCTTCTCATCAAGAACTACGCCAAGGTCCCTTATTTGATTCACTTTTTTAAGAACGCTTCCATTAATTAGATAGTCTTGGTTAATTAAATTTTTATTTCTAGAAAATGAGATCACGCAGCATTTATCTATATTGATAAACAAATAATTTTTTTTGCAATATGTGATAAAACGCAGGAGATCTTCTTGTACGAGGTCACAATCGACCAGTGAACGAATCTGCTTATACATTTTCAAATCGTCCGCATAAATTACAAAGTCACAATTCAAGAAGCAGCTTTTAATGTCATTTATGTAAATAATAAATAATAACGGCCCTAAATGCGATCCTTGTGGCACCCCGGAGGAAACTGGAAGAGTATCAGAATTGACTCCATTTATACATACTCTGAACTGTCGATCTGACATATACGATCTAAACCATTCCAATAGGCTACCACTCACACCGATCAATTTTAGTTTATTTAGCATGAGAACCTGATCAACTTTATCGAATGCCTTACTAAAGTCGGTGTAAATGGCATCAACCTGAACACGTTTATCCATACTTTCTTTTATGAAGTCCGTATAGATTAAAAGATTGCTTTCAATGGACCTATTAGCCATATATTCCTCACTTAAGTACTTACCACCTGTTAAATTCCAAATTAACCACGAATCAATGGTTCCAAATAGACAATCTTTAGCAGCAATGGCCTTTTTGACTTTTGGAACGTTGTCCATCAACCATTTCAGTTTCACTGCGCTGAAGTAAGGAGACAGTGGTAAACCACATAGCGGCTTTAGGTAATTTTTGTTTTTCGTTTTGTTCGGTATTTTTTCGAGAAGTTGGTCTACTGTGGATGAGGTGCGGACGTCCAGCCAGACTATTGAGTTGTAGAGCGGTTTTCCTGTGGATTTTTCCCAGACGACTGTCGATTCGCGTTGGTTGGTCACACCTGGAATCAATGGTAACTTTTTTTTTACCAATGTAGCATAAATAGGCCTAAAAACGTTCCAAGTGCCAATACTTTGGACGGTTACATCGTTGTCGATTTCAATGTCGCAATAGTGTTATTTCTAAGAAAAAATCGTTTGATTGTTAAGAGTTTTTATTACCGATAGCTACTATGTCGTTCACGCTTCCACCCATGGCAATCAGTTTATCGATGCTGTTCTCGATGCATGTATGAACTGCTTGCAAGATTTCCATCGGATCTTGTTCAACCCACCCCTCCTGTGGGCATAGTTGCGTTAGGGATTGTTGATGTGATACGACCACCTCGGTAGTACCGGCTCTAGAATACAGTTAATACGTCATCAAAGAATAATGAAATGTTTTGATATGATAACTAAAATGTTTCGAGATATAAACGAACTAAACTATAGAAAAAGTTGTGTCGAATTCCCTTTGCAACGATTTATTAAAACCAGCTTTTTGAGAGCATTCGTTTGGTCATCACAATAATAATAAAAATAATATATATATCTTTATTCTCAACCAACTTAAAAAAGTTTATTACAGAGAATATAACACCAAATATGTTTAGTAAATATTAATAACTCCATCGAAATTATTCAAAAAAAAATATATTTATATAAAAACAATTCATAAAAAAAAATATTAATATATACAGGGTGTTCCGATGATCATGTTACAAAATTCTAGGGTAGATAAAACACACGAAAATAAGAAAAAAAGTTCATGTGAACATGGGTCCGGAAACGCTTCTTCAGGGAGCTAGGGCCCTTCGAAGATGACCTTCAAAAACTACTTTTCGTTTTATAGCTTCGGTACTACTGCAGCTATCGCAACCAATTTTGGGACATGAAATCTAGTTCGTAGGTTCATCAATTTGAGCCTTCCGGATTTTGTCACCTTTAACCAGGGGCGTACAAACCAAGGGGGTATTTGAGTAAATTTGACCCTATTCCTCTTAGGCTTTAATTTCTTACCATTTTTATATCTGATTATGATTCTCCAATGCCTTTTACATAAAAAAGGTACTCTTAGTAAAAATCGCTATCTGTCACAGTTTCCTCCGAAAATGGCTAAATCCAATCAATAATAAATTATTGGTCTTAAACCAATTATTACGTTGAAATATGAAAATGAGGTTCAGTACAGATAGTTGTCAAAAATCTGTCAATAAAATATTGTGTCGCCAGTGAATCATGGATTATACTTTCGCCGAATATGCCGATATGCTATTAATTTATGGCGAAGTTCATTGCAATGGAAGAGCCGCTTCAAGATTGTATCAGGAGCGGTTTCCTGAGAGGCGTGTACCTGCTCACACGCTATTCGAGAGGGTAAATCAGCGCATAAGGGAAACTGGCTCCGTGAAAATAACGAGGCCAGATAATGGCGCTCAAAGAACTGTACGAACTCCAGAATTTGAGGAAGAGGTACTCCGACAATTCGAGGAAAATCCTAGTGTTAGTACCCGAGCTGTTGCAGAATCCATGAATGTAAGTCATGTACGTGTATGGGAGATTGTTAACGAACAACTTCTTCATCCTTACCATCGCCAAAAAGTACAGGAATTGAGACCAAATGATTATGCACCCCGCGTAGAGTTTTGCGAGTGGTTTCTTCAACAGTGTACACAAGAACCCCAATTTCCGAAATTTGTGCTTTTCTCTGATGAGGCTGTTTTTACGAGAGAAGGTATTTTTAATTCACGGAATAGCCATGTGTGGGCGGAGGAAAACCCTCATGCTCTTCAAATAAGAGGGTACCAACATCGATTCTCGGTGAACATGTGGGCTGGAATTGTTGGAGAACGTCTAATTGGACCAATCATGTTGCCTCCTCGACTAACTGGGACGGTGTACCTCAATTTTTTAAGATACACCTTACCTGAGTTATTGGATGAGCTGTCCCTCGACATACGTCGGAATCTATGGTTCCAGCATGAAGGAGCACCCGCTCATTTTGCACATGTCGTACGTGAGCACCTCGATGATCGTTTTAGAGGACGTTGGATTGGACGTGGAAGCGATGTCAACTGGCCAGCCCGGTCCCCAGATTTAACTCCTATGGATTTCTTTCTTTGGGGACATATGAAAAGCCTTGTATATGAAACTCCAGTTCAGTCGGAGGAAGATTTGGTGGCTAGGATTTCTGTTGCGGCTGAAATGATCCAAACCATGCCTGATGTTTTTACTGACGTCAATTTAAATATGCTACGTAGGTGTAATACATGTATTGAACGTGGTGGCAGGCATTTTCAACAATTGTTATTTTGAATTTATTTTGGTACGTACAGGGTCAGTCAACGACAGCGTTAGTAAATTCATCTTCAAGACAAAAATTTACTCTGCCTTATCCTTGACTCACTCGTTAAACCTGTTTAATTGTTTTTTTTTTGAAATATTTTGTATACGTTCCCTTTTACTTTTTATACCCCCAATTTCGAAAAGGCAATAAATCTCTCTAATCTAATTTATTTTCATTAAAGAAAAAGATTTGACTAACTTATAATGCTCACTATCTGTACTGAACCTCATTTTCATATTTCAACGTAATAATTGGTTTAAGACCAATAATTTATTATTGATTAGATTTAGCCATTTTCGGAGGAAACTGTGACAGATAGCGATTTTTACTAAGAGTACCTTTTTTATGTAAAAGGCATTGGAGAATCATAATCAGATATAAAAATGGTAAGAAATTAAAGCCTAAGAGGAGTAGGGTCAAATTTACTCAAATACCCCCTTGGTTTGTACGCCCCTGGTTAAAGGTGACAAAATCCGGAAGGCTCAAATTGATGAACCTACGAACTAGATTTCATGTCCCAAAATTGGTTGCGATAGCTGCAGTAGTACCGAAGCTATAAAACGAAAAGTAGTTTTTGAAGGTCATCTTCGAAGGGCCCTAGCTCCCTGAAGAAGCGTTTCCGGACCCATGTCCACATGAACTTTTTTTCTTATTTTCGTGTGTTTTATCTACCCTAGAATTTTGTAACATGATCATCGGAACACCCTGTATAATACGTTAAAGTTAGGTCAGTTTTAAAAAATATTTTTTTCTGTTTTTTTAAAAGTCCATAATTTGGATATTTCTTTACTTTTTTTCGGCAAACTGTTATACATTGTTATTCCTTTATATATTATTGATTTTTGGCCAAAAGTACTCTTTACCATTGGTGTTTGAATATGATGATTTTGTCTCGTGACGTGAATAATGTTGCTCGAAGGAAATATTATATTCGATTGTTTTTCTTTAATAATAGAGTGTATTAGAATGCATAGTTTTAATTTATAACGCTTTTCTAAATTTAAATATCCGTTTGGTTCATATAAATTTATAGTTGGTTCTAAAAAAGGAAGTTTATGTATGCATTTAATTATTTTGTTTTGTAGTTTTTTTAATGGCTGAATTGTAGTTAAATTCGCTGATCCCCAAATTGAAATCATATACTGTAATTTTGAATAAATCAAAGAATAATATATATTTTTTAAATATTTTAACGATATATAATTTTTAGCTTTAAACAAAATGCCAATTATTGGTGAGATGTAACTTCTTAAATATTCAATATGTTTTTTCCAACTTAAATTTTCATCAATATATAAACCTAAAAATTTAATTGCATTAGTATATTTAATTAATTCATTCTTGAAAGACAGTGAAGAAATATTATTATTTTTTAATTTTGACTTACTTATAAACATAAAAGATGATTTATTAAAAGTTAATGATAATTTATTAGTTTCAAGCCATTTACATATTATATTTAGGTCGTGGTTAATGTTATTATGAATTTGAGCATAGTCTTTATGAAAATATACAATAGTAGTATCATCATACAGAATATTTTTAAAGTTTGCATTAATTATAGGGTATGGAAGAATGCCAGAATACTCGAAGCAACAGGAGAAATTTGGAACCTGATTGGATGGATGTTAAAGAATAATGATACTTGATCCTTATTGTCAAAGAACAATCACAATCAACACTTTGGTATTTTGACATGATTATTTGACTGACCTAGGAGGTATAGTAATTTTATAATAGGTTTTTACCTACGGTATCAGAATAAGCCAAAGATTATTTATTACAAACTAAATTATATATAGAAGTAAAAACGAGATTTTTAAATCGGATTAGTCGAGCTAAATTTTTACTGTAGTTAGATATTTTGTTATTTAAATCTACTATTGCGACATATATGTCAAGCCTCTAGTACAAATATCTGGTTGCCTATTGATAAAATCCATAATATAACATCTATCTTATATCCCATATGTTTTATTAAAGTTGAAAAAAGTGGGTGTTGCTGAAGTACAGAAATACACTCTCATTATTCACTGTAGTTTATTTTTATTTAACAATTCAATAACAAAAAAAGGCAATCAATAATGCAAAGCAAGCAATTGACAGATGGCGTCGTGTCACACCCACAATTCCCACAAATCAATATACATAAAAACATATCTAAACAAAAAATACAGTCTCACCTAAAAAGTATAAATCGGGCACTCGAAGTACCTTCATCTATAGCACCTACTAAGGGTCCCATTTTTTCAATTTTCACTTCAAACGAGTAAACCTAGACTAAAATACATTAAACGCGGTTTTACATAATCTGGGATTTTTGTGATTATGGGTTCGAAATCGTTTAGTTTCGTCCAATTTCGACCTTTGCACATTTTAATGGTTTTATTTTTATCTTTTATAGTTTACCTACATTAATTAAGTATTGATGATAATTTGACGTGGTGCATGTTGTATTTTTCTCAAGAGATTAAAGTTGTTTATGACTTAATGATGTGTTTGTATCTGTTAGGTTCTAGGTTATTTATTTAGACGTCACGTCATCATGCTATTATTGCAAGCGACAGGACTCTTCTCGATTAGAGATTTCTGTTTTAGCTGATCAATACCACATCAATACTAGTCTTAGTGCGATCGGCTTTCGCTAGATGTCGCAGGTAACCCATGAAATCGGAATTGAACAAGTAGTATAATCCTCTCTTTCCTAGTCAAAGTATAATCCATAGAGATATGCAGGGTTTTTCGCGTTAAACTTCGCGGACGTATATCTCAAATGGATGTATTTTGATTTCGTAAAAAGTCGTCATTAGGTAGAATCAAGTAGCATTTTTTGATTACATCAATGCGACGTATTTGACGTCATGGGTAACGCTTCAAAAACAAATCGATTTCGGGAAATTCGATTACTCCACTCGTTTTTAAGTAATACAAGGTTTTATTTAAATTGTTTTATTAATTTTGGAAACGGATCAGTATCAAAACTAAAATAACTCTTCACTTATTAATAATTCAGTCAACTTTGTTCCAAATTCAGTCATTCTGCGCAACTATCAAATTTGTTTAAAAAATTCCTGTATGATGCAGATTTGAAGAAATAGGCAAAATAATTGATGAACTTAATTCGAAGAAAGCAACATGATTTGATAATATTTCCATCAAAATTATTAAAATTCTAAAATATAATATAATTCCTTTATTACATCATTTAATCACAATTTCTTTTAAAACCGGGTTATTTCCAGATAAATTAAAAATAGCAAAAGTATCACCAGTTTTTAAAAATGCAGAAAAATATTTTAGTAGTAACTATCGCCCAATTTTTGTTTCACCCGCATTTTCAAAGATTTTTGAAAAATTTTAAATAATAGAATAGTAAATTTTTTAGAAGAACAAAAATTACTTTCCATTTCAATATGGTTTTCGTAAATTTAGAGATACAGAAATTGCAGCCGCAGATATTATCAAAGATATTCAACAAAACGTTGATAGCAACCAAAAATGCTGCCTACTGACCCTACTGTCCCTAGATTTATGTAAAGCATTTGACACAGTCAATCACAACATTTTCCTTAAATGCCTATACAATATTGGAATTCGGGGAAATATTTATTTATTGTTAATAAATTACTTAAGTAATAGAAAGCAGTTTGTTCAAATTGAAAATATTAAAAGTTCATAAAAAAATAACTTGTGGTGTTCCGCAAGGATCAACCGTAGGACCTACTTTTTTCTTTTTTTTACATAAATTCTATAGCAAAATTAAATTTAAAAGGTAAAATAAAATTGTTTTCCGATGATACTACTATTGTATATTTTCATGAATACTATGCTCAAATTCATAATAACATTAACCAGGACCTAAATATAATATGTATAATTTATCCAAAGTCAGTGTGATGACATTCCATACGGCGGTAAACAGTCTCAAAGAGTTACCGCCGTTTGTGTGCCGGATGGAATGATTGGAATGTCATCACACTGACTTTGGATAAATTATACATGGCTTGAAACTAATAAATTATGATTCAATTTTAATAAATCATCTTTTATGTTTATAAGTAAATCAAAATTAAAAAATAATAATATTTCTTCACTGTCTTTCAATAATCAGTTAATTAAATATACTAATACAATTAAATTTTCAGGTTTATAGGTATATTGATGAAAATTAAGGTTGGAAAAAACATATTGAATATTTAAGAAGTTACATCTCACCAATAATAATTGGCATTTTGTTTAAAGCTAAAAATTATATATCGTTAAAATATTTAAAAAATACATATTATTCTTTGGTTTATTCAAAATTACAGTATATGATTTCAATCTGGGGATCAGCGAATTTAACTACAATTCAGCCATTAAAAAAACTACAAAACAAAATAATTAAATGCATACATAAATTGCCTTTTTTAGAACCAACTATAAATTCATATGAACCAAATGGATATTTAAATTTAGAAAAGCTCTATAAATTAAAACTATGCATTCTAATACATTCTATTATTATTAAAGAAAAACAATCGAATATAATATTTCCTTCGAGCAACATTATTCACATCACAAGACAAAATCATCATATTCAAACACCAATGGTAGTAAAGACTTTTAACAAACACTAAAAAAATATTTTTTAAAACTGAACTAACTTTAACGTATTATATATTAATATTTTTTTTTATAAATGGTTGTTATAATTATTTTTTTTTGAATAAGTTCGACGGAGTTATTAATAGTTACTAAACATGTTTGGTGTTATATTCTCTGTAATAAACTTTTTTAAGTTGGTTGAGAAAAAAAAAGATTATGGCTGCTTTGTAGAACCGAAAAGAGATATCTCCTTGGACCTCATTTTTATGAAGGCACGTTAAATGGGAACTGTTATTTACATTATCTTTAACTTACACTTGCAGAACTATTAGAAAGAGGTACCCTTTGAGTACATAATGAATATGTGGCTGCAGCAGGATGGGGCTTCTGCTCATAATGTTCAAATTATTAGGGACAATTTAGACAGACGGTATCCCAATCGATGGTTTGGAACCAATGGACGAATAAACCTGTCATCTCCGATTACCCATCCTATTTTCTAAAGGGTTATGTTTACTTTACAGTCTACACGGCCAAAAAGTTTTATTGATCAATTTGAACCTGTTGCTGTTGGGAAACATGTTTATTATTTTATTAACTGTCTTAAAGTCAGCAATGTCAATAGATTATCGATTTGTGAGAGACCTAAACCAAGAAAGGATATTTTACTAAAACGTTTTAAAATTGCTTACTTTATCTATTCATTAAATCATACTAGAAAACATGATTAGGCGTTTAAAAAAATTAATTCAGGTTAATTAATAGATAAGAATAGTACGTAGTGTTTTTCGATCCTTAAGGGCTTGTGATCCGTCACTCTTGCTGTATCATTAAAAAGTATATGTAAACTACGCATCAATAGATAATAAAACTTTTATTGCAAAAATGCCGAAATAAAAAATTTTAAATTGTAAATTTTCTTTAAAATTAAAAGTTTTCTGTAGCATTTCCATGTTTTTGAAAGTTTCCAATTTTACTATCATCTCTTTATTTTATTGCTACACAGTTTTCGCTGCGTAATAAACCATGTTTGTAGATATATACAGGGCTTTTGCTAAGGAGTTTAATTCTGATAAAATGCAGTTTCTACTTACACACGATGGGAATAACTGTAAATTCTAACAAAATAATAATTATTGTAATATATAGTAAGAAAAGATACTACTTACTTTTTGTCAGCAATAGGTACTGATCGTGGAAGGTCCCCATTAGGTCACTAGGAAAAAAGTACCAATTTTGTATACCTACCTACACCATTGGAGATTGTGAATTAAGTATAAGTATTATTATTGTGTCTTGTTCGACTCTGAAATGAGGTTTGTTTGTCATGTTGACTGGGTTATTTCTAAAACATTTCAAATGTTGGGGTTTGTGAGGCAACGGTAGAAATTTAAAAGGTTGTATTTTTCCTCAGACCAAGCACTATGGTCTGAGTATTTTTCTTTATTCACAGCCATTTCCAGTACTGTTGTGTTGTCTTGTCCTCCCTTCTATAGGTTGGACTCATATCGCCAGAATGGAAAGAGTTCAAATGCACATTTTGCAACAGGTTTATGACTTGATTCAGTAAGTTTGTTCCTCAGCAATTTTTTTTTTAAAAGTCTAAATAAAAACATGGATATTAAAAACGAGACAATTTGAAAATATTTTTAAAAATGTTTTAATTAATTAATATTGTTTTGAATAATTTGCATAAGTAATATTTTTTACTTAAAAATTATAAATTAATAATTTTATTATAGTTAATATATTTCTTCAAAAAAGCTGCGTTTATACTATAAATTAACATTTTTACTTTAAAACTTGATTTTTAATGCATATTTATGATTTATGATTTTACATACTAAAACAAAAAATAAGATTTGCCCCTAACAAGCTCAGCTTCAGGGGATTGAAGAATAAGTTTATAGAAGACAACATAAAAACATATTTATTATATTATTAAATTTTAAATAAACTTATTATTTACAAACCAAATACTTTCAAGAGCAAGATTAGTTTTCTATTTTATTCAGTGCCTGACATCCACACATGACACATTGTATACTGTGTGTGTAACAGAATTTTATTATAATCAACCATACTACTTGGTTAATACCTGTTATGTATGTATGTATGTACAGGGTTATCCAACCAAGACTAGACAAGGCGATTTTTTGACTTTTCCTGTACTTTTATAAAAAAACTGAAATAGCCATCTTAAGTCATTTTCTCCCGCGAATTCGAATATCTTCAGCAAAAAACAATTGAACATCAAACAAAAGTACTAGGGGTCACTTTGATATTTTTTTAAATGGGATGCCGTATTTTTAATGAGCTTATCCGATTTCTCATATAAGTTTTGATCTAAAATGTTGGATTTTTAATTCAAAAACGCCTTTTTTCTTCAGTTTTAAATTCGGAAAATGTTCGTCTACCGTACGATTAATACCTGATAGATGGATACCCGTTTCACCTGTTCACCCTTTAACCTGCTTTAAAGTGTCCGTCAGTTAGACAAAATAATCAAGTGTCAAATTTCTATATATTTTTCACGAATTAATTACAATTAATGAAATATTCTTTAGAAGAACGGCTAAGTGTAATAAAATTATATTACAAAAATGAAAAATATATAGAAATTTGACACTTGATTATTTTGTCTAACTGACGGACGCTTTAAAGCAGGTTAAAGGGTGAACAGGTGAAACGGGTATACATCTATTAAGTATTAATCGTACGGTAGACGAACATTTTCCGAATTTAAAACTGAAGAAAAAAGGCGTTTTTGAATTAAAAATCCAACATTTTAGATCAAAATTTATATGAGAAATCGGATAAGCTCATTAAAAATACGGCATCCCATTTAAAAAAATATCAAAGTAGCCCCTAGTACTTTTGTTTGATGTTCAATTGTTTTTTGCTGAAGATATTCGAAGTCGCGGGAGAAAATGACTTAAGATGGCTATTTCAGTTTTTTTATAAAAGTACAGGAAAAGTCAAAAAATCGCCTTGTCTAGTCTTGGTTGGATAACCCTGTATGTATGAATAAATAGGGTAGGGGTGGTGTTCAATAAATAACAACGTGAATAAAGTAAATAAAATAATTTATTTTTATAAAAAATATTTTTATTTAATTACCCTGGTATATCCAGAATTTTATTACCTACCTAAAATAAATACTAGATACATAAATGTATTTGAGAATCACGTAAACATTAAAATAATGTAACAAATAAACCCCTGCTATTAATCAAAATCTTCCTAAAGCAATCCTAATTTCCCAAAGTAAGTTTTAAGAATTCTTCTCTAGTTTTTTCGTTGTCTCTCAATTCTCCCAACATGGTGGATGTGATTGTTTTGCTGTTGATCTTTTGCACTCCTCTCATTACCATGCACATGTGACTGAAAAAGTAAATAAATAAATGGAGTATTCAGATGAGGATAATATAAGCAACTAAACTGTCGTTCATTAACTGTATAATATTAATAAATTCCCATCAAGTCAATGTCTCTCATAAAAAAATGCAATAAGGTTTAAAATACTTACGATCCTTCAACCACAACTGCAACTCCTCGAGGTTTTACCGCCTTCAATACAGCTGTGGCGATCTGTTTGGTCAGTCTTTCCTGTACTTGCAATCTCCTGGAGTAGACCTCGACGATCCTAGCCAACTTGCTGAGCCCCAATACCTTCCCCGATGGCAGGTACCCAATGGAGACCTTTCCATAAAACGGTACCAAGTGATGCTCGCACATGGAAAACATTTCTATGTCTTTGACCACCACCATCTCGTCGTGGTTTTCGTCGAAGATGGCGTCGTTGAGGATAACGTCCAGATCTTGTTCGTACCCTTTCGTAAAGAACAACATTGCCTTGGCAGCTCTTTCAGGAGTCTTAAGCAGGCCTTCTCTGCCGGGGTTTTCTCCCAGGTGAGCCAGAAGTGTTCTGTAAGAGTCGGCCATATTGGGAAGTAGGGTTTCCCTAGGTACGGAGTTGTCTTTGCCATCGTGGTAAGCGCATGGTTCGTTTCCCTTTACGCAATGGCAGTTTGGAAGGACTACCTCTAGACTGCTACTAACGTTAGTACTTGCCTGGATTGCGGTGCCGTTACTTTGACGCCGGGCACCGATCTTATCGTCCACTTCAAGATGTCCCACCTTGAGACTGGCCCGTCTAGTAGTGACTGGAACTTGGACATCGAATTCTTCTGTTACACTGGAAATGTCTACCTTCATTTTGAGTTTTTCTCGTAGAATTAATTATTTTAACTGAAAGTGAACCCTTGTGAAGTCGACAAGCTTTTAGAATAACTTTAAGTTTTAAAAATCTCTTTTATAGTAGTTTCTTAATCGACACGTCACATCATTTTTGAAGTGGCACTCTCACTATTATCTGCCTATTTTTAATTTGTTTGCAAGTTAATTAATGTCAATTGGTTAATCATGGGTTGACATTTAAAAACTTTTATATTTCGTCATATTTTGCTTAGTTTTATCTTTGTATTCTAATAATAATAATAAGTTTATTTAAAATTTAATAATATAATAAATATGTTTATGTTGTCTTCGATAAACTTATTCTTCAATCCCCTGAAGTTGAACTTGTTAGGGGCAAATCTTATTTTTTGTTTTAGTATGTAAAATCATAAATATGCATTAAAAATCAAGTTTTAAAGTAAAAATGTTAATTTATAGTATAAACGCAGTTTTTTTGAAGAAATATATTACCTATAATAAAATTATTAATTTAAAATTTTTAAGTAAAAAATATTACTTATATAAATTATTCAGAACAATTATAATTAATTAAAGCATTTCTAAAAATATTTTCAAATTGTCTGTTTTTATTATCCATGTTTCTATTTCGACTTTCAATTTTTTTAATGAAATCAATTTTTTAATTTTTGTTGGTAAATAATCGTTTAAATAAAAACATAAATATTTGAAATTTTTTTGTCCTATGGACTTATTTATTTCATGTTTTATGGTTATTTCATTTTTATGGTGTGTATTATGATTATATTATTTATATATTCGATTCTCATTATCTATTTAGATCTGTAGGAAAGTTTATTGAGGAAAAACCAATGTTTAAAGGGATATTTTACACTATTTTTTTGTATAAATCATTCTAAACGTATACACTTTTGAAAGCTCTTGATACAGCGCTGTAATTTTTACAAGAGACACCTGGCCGAATCAATTTATCTAAAAGGGTCATCTAATTTCTGCCAAATTGAATTTATTGATGAATGGAAATAAATGAGGGGAATCTTGGTCAAAATCGAACCTTGACAATGTTTGTTACTTTTATTGAATTGCAGCTACTGCGTACAATTTAAGCACAATAAAATATAATAATTCATGCGCCAAAAGGATGATTTCGTAGTTTTTGGTTATAATTCGGTAATTTTTTATAAAGGTCTAAATTGGAATATTTAAAAAAAATACTATTGATAAAGATTTTATAAAAATAAGCAACTGGTTTAATAAAAACTTATTTACTAGAAATTATATCAAAACAACATACATTCCATTTACTTCATACAAAAATAAACTTCCAAATATTGGTCCAATAATATGCAATAATAATAATAATAATAATATTAATATAAAGGAACGTGAAAATATTAAATATTTAGAAATAATTTTTGATAAATATTTAAAATGGGATTTACATAGTGACTACATTGTAAAAAAACTAAGAATTCTTATACCAAAATTTAAACACCTTAAACAATTTTTAAATATAAATTAGAAATATTTTATTATTCTTTAGTACAAACCCATTTAAATTATGGAATACTAGGATGGGGAGGCATAAATAAGAATTATCTTAATAACATTGAAACTATTCAAAAATACATTTTGAAAATTATTTATGAAAAAGACCACCAATATTCTTCTGATTTACTATTTAAAGATGGATGGATATTAAACAAATATTTTCTTATAACATGTTAATATATATTTTTAAACATAAAAATAAAATAAATTATATTAATCACACACATAAAACTCGTCATAAAAATACTATTACATATAAAAATATAGTAAACAAAACAATAGCACACAAACATTTTTTAAACATCAATCCATATATTTTTGATATGCTACCACAGTCAATTAAAATAATTAAATCATTAAATAATTATAGAAATAAAATTAAAAATTGAATATTATCCCATCCAAGAGATATATTCAAGAACGTCATTAATAAATCTTAACGTAGTATAAAACAAAGTCGCTGTCTGTCCGTCCGTCCCTACCTATATAGCTTAAATCTTTAAAACTACGCAACGGATTTTGGAGCGGTTTTTTTTAAATAGATAGAGTGATTCAAGAGGAAGGTTTTTATGTATAACTAGCGACCCGCCCCGGCTTCGCACGGGTGCAATTTCAGAAAGTGGCATGCCGGGTACTAATATATCGGGTTTTTTCGGGTTTGTATTTATACCAGCGGGTTGCAACGCATGCCGGATACACGCTAGTAATAAAAGTCAAAAAATTTGACAAATTTACTATAATATTGCCGAAATGACTTTGAAGAATTCAAAGGTGATTATACCTTTATTACCTAGTGTATGTTTCAAACAGGTTAAAGTTAAATTATACTGGATAAAACATTAAAATTTAATAAACATAGCTGTCACAATATTAAATATTTTAATCAGAACGGACAAAAAAAAATCACTCGTTCCAAAAATCGTATAAAAAAAGCTATTTTTTTTTTTTTTTTTTTTTTTTTTTTTTTTATGATCGAGCACAAGCACTATAGGAAATCCTTTAAGGCGCTCTGGGAGCGGTGCGTGTGCGAAGAAAGCGATTCACGTTTTTCTTGAATCGTTGGAGGTTATATTCGGTTGGAAACACGGTCTCAGAAAGGCCGTTCCACAAAGATGACGTCCTCCAAATGAAAGAGTTCTGAAACAATGATGTTCGGGGTGTACTAAGTTGAACCACATAGGGATGGGCGGCAGTGGTTCGTCGTGTGTTTCTGCTATGCATTACTCTAGGTGGAATCGAGCGGGCAATATCTGTCGAACACTTGCCATGAAAATATCTGTAGAAGAGAGCCAAATCACCAACCTGTCTTCGATGTTCTAAGCTGTCGAGGTTCTTAGTCAGCTCGTGGTCGCCGATTAGACGAACAGCTCTTCTTTGGATGGAATCCAACAACCGAAGGGTATGCTTCGGCGCAGAACTCCAGATATGAGAGCAGTATTCCAGTGATGGTCGAATCTGGGCTTTATAGAGTGTCAAAAGTTGTTGAGGTGTATACAACTTTTTGGTACGGAAAAGTATACCGAGCTTCTGAGAAGCTGCCCTGGCGATTGCCACTACGTGATTATGCCAAGACATATTTCCTCCCAGGTTGACACCCAGCAAATTAATAGACGAAGTCAGTGGAATTGCGTGTCCTGCCATAACGATATCAGGTTCTGCAATGTTGACCTTCTTAGAGAAAACTGCAGCCTGGGTTTTTTGAGCGTTAAATTCGACTTGGTTACTGTCACCCCAAGACAAAATTTCTTCCAGGTCTTTATTGAGGCGTGATACCTCATGTTGTCTGCGAAGATGTGCGTCAGTAGCCGATGTTTGAGGTTTCAAAGTAAAAGATGAGATAAGTGTGCTGTCGTCAGCAAAGCAATATAATGGATTTTCTGTTTTCGCTAGAAGGTCGTTAATGTACAGTAAGAAGAGAGTGGGAGATAATATGGACCCTTGAGGAACACCAGCATTGATGGTGAAGGTGTCTGAGAGAAACCCGTCAATCGCCACTTGCAGAGAGCGGTCCTTGAGGAAGCTAGACAACCATGAACAAAATCGACCGGGCATACCATAAGAACGCAGTTTGCTTAGGAGCCCCTCGTGCCAGACACGGTCAAAGGCTTTAGAGATGTCCAGTGCAATAGCCCGGGACTCCCCATGATGTTCGATTGCGTTGCTCCAAAGATGAGTGACATAGGCTAGCAGGTCTCCTGTTGATCTGGACTTACGAAAACCATACTGATGGTCGCTGATAATTTTAAGGCCTTCCAGGTATTTTATAAGTTGTTGGTTAATAGCTTTCTCCATCACCTTTGATATAACTGAAAGCAATGCGACTGGTCGATAGTTGTTTGGCAGGGTTTTCTTGCCTTTCTTTGGTATAGGCTGGACTCGCGCCTTTTTCCAGCAAGATGGAAATATTCCTTTTTTGTAGGATAAGTTAAAAAGTCTACAAAAGACTGGTGTGAGTTCATCGGCGCATTTCTTGAGCACTATAATAGGAATTTCATCTGGACCAGAAGCTTTTTTGGCATCGAGCCCCTTCAGAATTCGTTTGACAGGACGCTGACGGAATACGATATCAGTCATTTCCGATCGAACTGCTGGAATGTTCGGGGGTGTTTTTCCCTGAAAGTCTACCGTGGAGTGTGAAGCAAAGAGTTCTGCGAGTAAGTTCGCTTTATCTTCAGCCGTGGTGCCGTCAGAACGTGTTAGCGGTGGAATATTTGATTTGGTAAAATTTTGACTGACGGCCTTAGCGACTGACCAAAAGGACCTAGATCCGTTAGGACTGGCGAGAAGTTTATTTTTGATCCTCATGTTGTAAGCCTCTTTGTTTTGATCTATCGTTTGCTTGCACTGGTTTCGAGCGGTAATAAAGATGGTGCGATTCACATCGGTAGGATTTTTACGCCATTGTCGGTAAGCTAGATTTTTAGCTCTGACAGCACGCTCGCAGTTCTTGCTAAACCAGGGTTTGCCATTCGAAGGGCGCTTCTTGGAGAAAGGAATAAAGGCTTCCATGCCAGTAAGAATGACATCGGAGACCTCTTGAGCACAAGCGGATGGATCATCTGAAGAGAAGCATACTTCCAGCCAAGGAAAAGTGCGAAAATGGTCCCTTAGGTCTTCCCAACTAGCTGATGTGTAGTGCCAAATTTTACGAGGTTTAGGAGGTTGTTCAGAACAAATTGGCAGCTCGCTTAGAGTTGAAATAAGTTTGTGATCGGAAGATCCTAATGGAGGATGAACGGTGACTGTGTATAGGTCAGGGTTGGATGTCAAAAAGAGATCTAAAAGACTAGCAAAATCTCCATCTCGGTCTAGAATTCGCGTTGGTTCTTCCACGAGTTGAGTTAGACCAGAACTGATCGCAAAAGATTCCTTATGTTCCATTTAAAAAACACCTTATCCATATCGTAACTCTTCTGTTTCTGGTTCAAATAAATTTTTGGTTTCATTTTTGAATTCTGCAGGAAAAAGTACATCGATTGGCTATTTTGGATTTTTCTTTAAATACAAGGAAGCTCAAAAATGAACCCCTGTTCAGTCCTCGTTGGAAGACCCTGTACTTAATTATACAGGGTGGTCCTTAAGTACATCAAGAAAATCTAGGATATGATTCCTGGCATCAATTTAAGTTGAAAAGTTCATATGGACTTATGCCCTAAAATGCTTACCCTCTAAGATCGTCACCGACAGGTTCTGGTTATGGTATTGTCAAGAAAGGTAATTTACACAGCTACATCGTTAAATGACGTGAAATAGTAGTTAGTTTAAACAATGAGCCTAATGAATAAAAATTAAGCAATTGCTTGACTAGCAAATGCTATAAGTAAAAGCAATATATCTGGATATGAATAAAATGTTGACGCAATTGCTGTTTTTCTTACACCTCTGTAGCAAATGCTTATTCAACACAAGTTCAGACGTGGCTTATCGGCTTGTTCAGATTATAGATTTCATGTTCAGTTTGGTGCCAATTTGCAAAAGAATTGACGTAAATACAACCATGTTGGTCCATTTTTTAGTACAATAGTAATCCGTTACGTTTTTGTGGAAAATAGGAAACTTATATTTGTGATATGCCAGATTTTAGTGAAAATGAGGAAAGTGATAGTAGTGATGAAGAAATTAAAGACAAGCAATAATTGATATTCGTTCACAAATTAAAGGAACATAAATAAATCTCTCTGACCACAACCGATAAGCTTCCACAACAGCTTCAGCACTTGTAGGAAATTTAATCAAAATATTGGCCTTCTCCAAAACTGCATCCATTATAGAAGTGTATGTCTGACAGACAGTAGTTTGGTGAACACCGAGTTCTTCAACTACAGAATTTTGAAAGCCCGGATCCGACAATTTCCGCAGAAAGACTTTAATCTTATTTAAAGGCGACAGTGCACCCCCTCGCCTTTTACCAGTAGGTATCAGTCAAAAAATAATTTGCCAACCACTCAACATTTTCGCAGTCAAATCGATATAACTTTCTGAAATCATCATATCTGCAATTTTTACGTACACTGTAGATTTTTCTTTTACGGACGTTCATATATTCAGCCATAATTGAAGACACAAATTAAGAGCGACGCACGTGTATGCCGCGGAGAACTAAAGTTCACTGCTACCAAGCAAATGATGCATGGGTTGACCTACCTTAAACGTTGAAAGCGATTGCTACACTAGAAAAAGCGATTCCTTAATTTATTCATCACATTTTAAGCAAACGATAGCGATCGCTTCTATTTTTTAAGAAAAAGCATTGACTAGAAGCAATTCCTGCACTTTTAAGCAATTGCTGGACGCAAAAGCAATTACTTTAGTTTTTATTCATTGGCTTTCAAGAAATTACTTCGATTTGATAAGAAAAAGCGATTGCTACATTTTTATTCATTAGGCTCATTATCTATCTTTGCCTGTTGCTAACTTTCTATTTACACTGGTTCTCTTTATCTTTATACCCTCCTTGCCACGATCCGCCCCTGGTTTGACACATTAACTCAATTAACTGTAATTTAATATTATGGTTTATTTAAAATTGCAATACGTGAGCGATAACCAGTAGACTTGTAGACATTCTTTAGCTTCAAGTGTCATAGTTTATAGTACATAATGTATACGTATTAATATAAAAAATGTAATCTTTGGTGACTAGCATAAAGTTAGCCACATGTGAGAAAAAATGTATTAATGGAATATAGAAAAATGCCGCCTTGTCTATGACATTTCTGACCGCTCCACCTCAAATTATGAAAAAGGGGTGTTTTAACAAAGTTGTAATTCATAAATCTCAATTAGTTTTTGGGATATTTGCGTTTAAATACTAGATAGCAAGAAACATTTAAGCTATCTTATATTTTCCGCTATGTTTACCTATTTTACACATTTTTTATTTAAATAGTTTTATGTTTTTTTACATAAATAATATCGGGTAGATCTTGATGAGTTTTAAGGTTGGATGAAAAAGCTATAAAAATTTTAAAAACCCATTCATCTTCATGCTTCAAAGATTTTTTTTAACTTTCGTAGTTTTTAAACTTCATTGTCTTTTTCCAGCTTTACCATTAAATTTCTTTAATGATCTCATGTCATATAATTGATAAAAAATATTTATTTTTTTTGAAAATAAATTATTTGGAGTTCCATTTTTTCGATCGAAAGTCGTTACCGCAATCCGTATATCTCTGCTTTCCCCCTACAAATAATTTTTTTTTGGGCATAATAATAATAATATATATCTTTATTCTCAACCAATTTAAAAAGTTCATTACAGAGAATATAACACCAAATATACAATATATAAAACCACAAATAATAAAAATCATGTTTAGTAATTAATAATAACTCCATAGAAATTATTTTAAAAAATTATATTTTATATAATAACCATTTACAAAAAATATATATATAATACGTTGAAATTAGCTTAGTTTTAAAAAATATTTTTTTAGTTTTTTTTAAAGTCCATAATTTTGATATTTCTTTTATTTTCTTCGGCAAACCGTTGTAAATTGTTATTCCTTTATAATCTTTGGCCATTGTTCATGGTTGTCTAGCTTCCTCAAGGACCGCTCTCTGCAAGTGGCGATTGACGGGTTTCTCTCAGACACCTTCACCATCAATGCTGGTGTTCCTCAAGGGTCCATTATATCTCCCACTCTCTTCTTACTGTACATTAACGACCTTCTAGCGAAAACAGAAAATCCATTATATTGCTTTGCTGACGACAGCACACTTATCTCATCTTTTACTTTGAAACCTCAAACATCGGCTACTGACGCACATCTTCGCAGACAACATGAGGTATCACGCCTCAATAAAGACCTGGAAGAAATTTTGTCTTGGGGTGACAGTAACCAAGTCGAATTTAACGCTTAAAAAACCCAGGCTGCAGTTTTCTCTAAGAAGGTCAACATTGCAGAACCCGATATCGTTATGGCAGGACACGCAATTCCACTGACTTCGTCTATTAATTTGCTGGGTGTCAACCTGGGAGGAAATATGTCTTGGCATAATCACGTAGTGGCAATCGCCAGGGCAGCTTCTCAGAAGCTCGGTATACTTTTCCGTACCAAAAAGTTGTATACACCTCAACAACTTTTGACACTTTATAAAGCCCAGATTCGACCATCACTGGAATACTGCTCTCATATCTGGAGTTCTGCACCGAAGCACACCCTTCGGTTGTTGGATTCCATCCAAAGGAGAGCCGTTCGTCTAATCGGCGACCACGAGCTGACTAAGAACCTCGACAGCTTAGAACATCGAAGACAGGTTGGTGATTTGACTCTCTTCTACAGATATTTTCATGGCAAGTGTTCGACAGATATTGCCCGCTCGATTCCACCTAGAGTAATGCATAGCAGAAACACACGACGAACCACTGCCGCCCATCCCTATGTGGTTCAACTTAGTACACCCCGAACATCATTGTTTCAGAACTCTTTCATTTGGAGGACGTCATCTTTGTGGAACGGCCTTTCTGAGACCGTGTTTCCAACCGAATATAACCTCCAACGATTCAAGAAAAACGTGAATCGCTTTCTTCGCACACGCACCGCTCCCAGAGCGCCTTAAAGGATTTTCCTATAGTGCTTGTGCTCGATCATAAAAAAAAAAAAAAAAAGTACCTTTTACCAAAGTTGTTTGAACATGATGATTTTGTCTCGTGACGTGAATAATGTTGCTCGAAGGAAATATTATATTCGATTGTTTTTCTTTAATAATAATATAGAATGCATAGTTTTAATTTATAAAGCTTTTCTAAATTTGATTATCCATTTGGTTCATATAAATTTATAGTTGGTTCTAAAAAAAAGTGTATGCCTATGCATTTAATTATTTTTTTTATAGTTTTTTTAATGGCTGAATTGTAGTTAAATTCGCTGAACCGCAAATTGAAATCAGGTACTGTAATTTTGAATAAAAAAATATATTTTTTGAATATTTTAATGAAATATAATTTTTACCTTTAAACAAAATGCCAATTATTGGTGAGATGTAACTTCTTAAATATTCAATATGTTTTTTCAACTTACATTTTCATCAATATATAAACCTAAAAACTTAATTGTATTAGTATATTTAATTACATGATTATTGAAAGACAGTGAAGAAATTTTATTATTTTTTTAATTTTGATTTACTTATAAACATAAAAGATGATTTATTAAAATGTAATGATACTTTATTAATTTCAAGCCATTTACATTATATTTAGGTCGTGGTTAATGTTATGAATTTGAGCATAGTCTTCATGAAAATATACAATATTAGTATCGTCTGCAAACAATTTTATTTCACCTTTTAAATTTAATTTTGCTATAGAATTACTTAATGTAAATTTAAAAAAGTAGGTCCTAAGGTTGATCCTTGCGGAACACCACAAGTTATGTTTTTTTTGTGAACTTTTAACATTTTCCATTCGAACAAACTGCTTTGTATTACTTAAGTAATTTTTTAACAATAAATAAATATATCCCCAAATTCCAATATTGTATAGACTTTTAAGTAAAATGTTGTGATTGACTGTATCAAATGCTTTACATAAATCTAGGGACAGTAGGCAGCATTTTTGGTTGCTATCAACGTTTTGTTGAATATCTTATATTAATATTCTAAAAAACTAAATCACTACCTACTTAATACCACATAATGGTAAATGATAAGATTTCAAAAACAATCTGGTGCGTTACATTTTCTGTAGAAGTCTGCCACTATTTCTGAAATATTTATCTTCACATTCGTTAGAGTAAAAGTAAAATGTTAATTCTCTGTTTTTACCATTTTCCCATATCTCTCAGTTTACGATCACCTACGTTAATTAAAACGAACTGCAACAAGGTTAACAATTTACTCAGAAAAACACCAAGTCTTTCGGAATTTTGCTACCTATAGATATCCAGCAGGAGTCTTCGTAAGAAATACGCTGTTGGGTAAAAGCCACTGCGTAAACACAAGAAGTCGACTCGGTGGGATTATTTTCATTTATGGGTTTTTACATAAATTATACATTCAAATTAGTTCGCTGTTTTTCTTAATACTCAGTTTTTGCATTTACGTCTCTTATTATTTAACGCAAAAATCTCGGAAACCACTTATACCGTGCGAGCAAAAATTATTTGCATCAAAGAGGGCTTGGATTAAAAAACGTAGGGCTTGGTTTAGATCACAATGATATGGGGACGATATATCTAACCATATTATCTAGTTTAAAATTTTGTCAAATTCATATTATGACATGATATGCCTAATGAGTACCTAATAAAATAAGTAGACAAATACAAATTTATTTTTGTTGTTTACAAAATTAAGAAAGTAAGAATATACAGAAAGAAAAAAAAATTACATAAATTGCTGAAATTGGCCATCCCACTTCTTGGGACAGGCGTCTTATACAATTTGTTGGCGTGTTTTGTATTATTTCACGAACGTTTGCAACAAGTTCTTCTGTTCTTACAGATGGTCTTCCGGCTCCTTTTTTGTGTTGTATAGAACCTGTTTTCCTAAACACAGCCACGGTTCTTTTCAGGCAATGATAAAAATTCCCAGCAATAAGAGCAACGTTAGGAAAGTGTTCGTGAAAATCGTCCATGCATAAACCCGGATTGTATTGCCACTCACCATTTACTCTAACCCCCTTTCGAAAATACGCTTTAACCATGAATGTTTTGTGCTGTTCCGTAAAGCCCATTGTGTGAATTGTTCAAGAAATTGAAAAAATGAGCGATGAATCAAATTACTTTTAACGACTGTCAAAGATGACGGACTAACTGATTGATTGTTAATTCAGGTAGTTACTGACACCCAACAGGTATTAAGCTCTATGGCTAAGCATTACGTCCTTAGATGCAAGGCCCTCTTGATGCAAATAATTTTTGCTCGCACGGTACAATTTAGTGACGTTTATTTGACGTTTACTGGTAATACTTTCAAAATTAGAAACATTTAAAATGATGATAAATGCAGGTAGATCAATGTCGCAGAATCTGAAAATGTACAAATATACAATGCGTTTCATAAGAAAAGTGACTACACACGTAGCACTTTTCTGCTTCACCCTGTATAGTGATGTAAAATTCTCTGTAATAATCTTTTGGAGAATATTTTCGAGAATATTCTCAAGTTAGAGAATTTTCTGAGAATGGTAAGAAACCTGCTAGAAATGGCAATAAAAAGAAATTAAAAATTACCTATTCTGCTTATTTTCGGCAAATGTCAAACGGCGTTATTAAACAAAACGTAAAGAAATAAAATTTTTATTTAAAAAACATAACATATACCTTCCCAAGAATAACTAAAAACTGAACAAAAAAAACAGTCAAATAAAGAAAGATCACTTTTAACTATTAAAAACATACGAGTATACGTTCGCGCTTCTAGGGGATTTCCCTGAATCACTGTTGCCAGACGTAAAAAACTGTTGCCAGAGTTATAGAAAAGGTTAGAGAAACTCAAAAATTTTAAAAATCATTGCAAAATTTTTCAGTGTAAATCGAGGCGGCGTAAATTATGTAGAAAAACTTCTCTAGAGAATATTCTCGGGAGAATTTTCTTACAGAGAATATTCTCCCATCACATCACTAACCCTGTACAGGGTGTTACAAATTCGACATACCAGCATTGGAATCTCGGAAACCATGGGAGTTAGAGAAACGGTTAAATGGGGGCAAAGTTGTGCAATTCGGTGCTGATTATAATGCCGCTTTAATAATTTTCGAATTCCGAATACTTCCGATTTTATTCGAAAAAAACCGAAATTTTATATTATTATTTTTTCCTGACCTCATTTGGCTAGCTATTTAAAAATAAATAACACTTTGTCATTGCCACTTTTTCTTCTCTACAAAATGACGTTACTAAACTAAAGATCCGCCGTTTCGTCTCCGAGCGGCCATCACCAACTTTACTTTTTTAAATGCGGACCTGGATTTTTTAAATTGATTTTTAAACCCTCCTACCCCCAAAATATAATGGCGATATTACTTTCTCATAATGATGAATTGTCCTTGCTTATTTTTTTAAATTCATATTTTTTACACTTCTTGTCAGTCCGGTCCTGGCAACGAATCACAATATTAATTAAAAACTTTATTTTATTTAAAACCTTTACAAATAAGTAATATAATTTATTTTATAAGAATTTTCTTATAATTCTAAATTTACTAATTATTATAAATCCTAATTTTCTAAATATTTAAAGAGATTGCCGTTTTGCTCAATACAACGATCGATTTTTTTTTCCAATTTTGGCGACAGCCCTTTCAATCGATCTTCTCCTTATCCTACCAAATGCAACCTGTATCCGTTCTTCCAGTTCTTCCATGGTATCTACATAATTTTTATAAATAACATTTTTTAATGCCCCACATAAAAAGAAATATAAATATAAAATAAAATATAAATATAAGATAAAAATAAAGTTTTTAATTATATTGTGATTCGTTGCCAGGACCGGACGAACAAGAAGTGTAAAAAATATGAATTTAAAAAATAAGGAAGGACAATTTATCATTATGAGAAAGTAATATCGCCATTACATTTTGAGGGTAGGAGGGTTTAAAAATGGGTAAGAAAAAATCCAGGTCCGTATTTAAAAAAGTAAAGTTGGTGATGGCCGCTCGGAGACGAAACGGCGGATCTTAAGTTTAGTACCGTCATTTTGTAGAGGAGAAAAAGTGGCAATGACAAAGTGTCATTTATTTTCAAAAAGCTAGTCAAATGAAGTCAGGAAAAAATAAAAACGATTTTGCAAAATTTCGGTTTTTTTCGAATAAAATCGGAAGTATTCGGAATTTGAAAACTTTTAAAGCGGAATTATAATCAGCACCGAATTGCACAACTTTGCCCCCATTTAACCGTTTCTCTAACTCTTATGCTTTCCGAGATTCCAATGCTGGTATGTCGAATTTGTAACACCCTGTATAAACCTTTTTTCTAAATAATTACATTAAAAAAAAAATTAAGAGCAATTATTGATTAAGTAAGCGGCACTCCGTATAAATGGCTGATCCGTGTTTTTATAATAACCCTGTATATTTCGCATTGAGGGGAAAACTGTTTTCTTTCCGATAATGTTCTTCCCGGGAGCCAACCATGCAACTAATTAATTAGCAGGATTATCGATTGACGGATGTCATGCAAAAAGTCACGAAATGTCGACAACGTTTTTTTGTTTAAGTTCTGGGGTTCTTTGTTATATTGTTTTTTTAAGAATTGGAAAGTACCTACTGGGCGCGCCTAAGTGCGTTTTCCTATTGTTTTTTTTTTGTTCATTATGCAATAACCACATTGGTGGTTGTGGTATGGTAATTTAATTGACAAATTGCTTATATGCACTGCGTTAAGGGTAGCCGTTGTACCCTCCAACATTGGGTCCCCTATTAATTTTACATCTAAATTGTATTAGACTTTTTTGAAGGTCCTCGTATGTTGGACCCACACACCAAATTTTATTATTTTCTAATAAGCCAATTAATAATAATAATAATAATAATAATAATAAGTTTATTTAAAATTTAATAATATAATAAATATGTTTATGTTGCCTTCGATTATTTTTCAATCCCCTGAAGCTGAGCTTGTTAGGGGCAAATCTTATTTTTTGTTTTAGTACCTATGTAAAATCATAAATCATAAATATGCATTAAAAATCAAGTTTTTTAAAGTAAAAATGTTAATTTATAGTATTATAAACGCAGCTTTTTTGAAGAAATATATTACCTATAATAAAATTATTAATTTATAATTTTTAAGTAAAAAATATTACTTATATAAATTATTCAGAACAATATTAATTAAAGCATTTCTAAAAATGTTTTCAAATTGTCTGTTTTTAATATCCATGTTTTTATTTCGACTTAAAATTTTTTTAATGAAATCAATTTTTTAATTTCTGTTGGTAATTAATCGTTTAAATAAAAACATAAATATTTGAAATTTTTTTGTCCTATGAACTTATTTATTTTAGGTTTTATGGTTATTTCATTTTTATGACGTGTATTATGATTATGGTTTTTAAATTGTATAAGGTTTTTATTTTTAAATATACAGTGTCCGCAAGAAAGTCCGCATCAAATGGGATTTTTTTTCATTATTAGGTATAGGTAAAAATTGAAAAGGCAGTTCGTTTTTGCTTACCTAAAAAGCAAAAATGACGTATACTGAAGCAGCTGCACGACTTGCGTTACCTGTCAAATTTGACATTTTTAATAAAATAGGTTCAAAAATGCCCTTATTTAACAAAATATCGAAAAACTTTATTTGAAAAAGTTGTTTATTTAGGCATTTTTAGTCTAAGTACGAAATTTTGACAGTCTAATACAATTTTTATTTTTTGCCAGGTTCTTGAAAATTTTGATCAACCCTCGTAGATTAACTTTTATACATCGATGTAAAACCATTTGCCTTTACTTCATTTGTAATCTTAATGCAAGTTTGTGTACAATTTTTGTTTCCTATTATTTGTTTTGCTTCAAAAACTGAAATTGTTATTGATTAATATGTAATGTTTGATGCAAAGTTTATCTAATTACATCAGTTTTGCCAAAACCGACGTTTCTTATTTTTCTTAAGTTAGTAAACAGATGTACAAAAAGAAAATATTAGGAAGCTTTCGTTAAAATTTTACTTAATTAATATTGGATTAAAAAGAATAAATATTAATCGCTCGAAACATTTTATTCAACAAAAATATAGTTTAATATAATTATTTAAATTTAATATTAAGTAAAATTTCAACGAATGCTTCCTAATATTTTCTTTTTGTAAATCTGTTTACTAACTTAAGAAAAATGAGAAACGTCGGTTTTGGCAAAACTGATGTAATTAGATAAACTTTGCATCAAACATTACATACTGATCAATAACAATTTCAGTTTTTGAAGCAAAATAAATAATAGGAAACAAAAATTTTACACAAACTTGCATTAAGATTACAAATGAAGTAAAGGCAAATGGTTTTACATCGATGTATAAAAGTTAATCTACGAGGGTTGATCAAAATTTTCAAGAACCTGGCAAAAAATAAAAATTGTATTAGACTGTCAAAATTTCGTACAGATACTAAAAATGCCTAAATAAACAACTTTTTCGAATACAATTTTTCGATATTTTGATAAATAATGGCATTTTTAAACATATTTTATTAAAAATGTCAAATTTGACAGGTAACGCAAGTCGTTCAGCTGCTTCAGTATACGTCATTTTTGTTTTTTAGGTAAGCAAAAACTAACTGCTTTTTCAATTTTTACCTATACCTAATAATAAAAAAAAATCCCATTTGATGCGAACTTTCTTGCGGACAATGTATATATTAAGATGTTATAAATGTAAAGTTCTCTTATGTTTAACTTTTTTGTTTCTGAATATAATTCTTTTGAAGGATAAAGATAATCTTTATTGAATATGATTTTTAGAAACCTTTTTTGTAATATTTTTAATTTTTTAACTAAAGTTCTATTTATTCCTCCCCAACCTAAAATTCCGTAAATTAAATGAGTTAACTAAATTAAAAGTTATTTAGAAGAAACTCTTCGTATAATTCTTAAAAATTAAATATGGCTTTGATACATATATCTCAATGAAATCAGCAGTAATAATTATGATATCATAATGTCAAATGTTGCTGGACATTTTATTTTTTGTTAGTTTCAACGTGTAATCGTTTTCAACAAAAAATCACAATATTTAGAAGATAATATAGCGTCCGCGAAAATAATTAAAAGCGAACATTGCGGCATATCGGACAAGTGTGTAACTCTACGGGCAGTCATAACCCAAGCAATTCCGACACAGCGGTAAGATGTATTAACAGCCTTTTGCAAAAGCAAAGCGGCCATCAATACACCGTAGCGCCATCCCAGCGGAATTAAGTCCAATATAAGAGGCAATAGTCGAAAACGTCAAAATCCAGTATAAGGAACGCTATTTGCGTTTTCACCGGAACATCGGCCGTTTTGCAGATTAGAAACAGATCAACGCTGGCACCCCTCGGGAAAGGTGTTGTTTTCGAATTTCTAGAAAGGGTCGTAAATAACGATAGGGAATTTTTACGCAATTACACATTAAACAATGAATCGAATGTTCAAGATTGTAGATATTGGAATACCAGAAAATGAACACATATTTGTACAAACAAGGATTCAATACCCTCAAAAGGATTTTTATTTGGAATAATATATTATCCATAGGTTCAAATTCAGAATGTTAACGCTGAATATGATGAATTCGGTTATCAACTTAATAATGCAAGAACTGAATTTTTTTTAAGTATCTGATTAAAAAGCATATGTTGCCGTATAAATTAGTTATTGTCTTAATAGGTATTTGTTTAAAAGGTGTTGTTTTTCCACTTGTCGCCAAATGTTGAAATAAATAAAGCTATCAATATTTCGCCTTAAGTACTTGCGTTATGCATATATTCCCATTATACGAATCATATTTTGGAAGCAAATAACTACCCTATATGGATCCAATTTTTAAAATATTTATTTTACAATAAAGAGCACAAGACATTTGATAAATGTAGTAGAAATTAATTGTTTATCAAACATAAAAAAAAGCAAACAAAAAAAAACGCTGCGAAATGTGACCTAAACGAACTTCAACGGACTCAGAACAAAGCCATTAAATCAATTTACTCATTAAACCGATACACACCCAGTGCAGATCTGTACAATAATAAAATTTGGAAATTAAATACAATCAAAACATGTGAACAGGTAAAACTAATTTATTCAATTAAAAATAAAATTCAAAAAACAAATACAGAATTGAAGCAAGTTGAATTAACACACAGCCATAATATAAGAACAAAAAATCAACTGAGAAATGAATATGTAAGAACTAAAACTGCACAGCATCCCAGAAATTATAACAGAATTATCAACCAAGGAAAGCATGCGTCGTGATCTAAGAAAGTACCTACAATCAAAGACTTAAACCTAAAATAGTTCCTATTTAAATAATTTATAATACGTATATTTTATAATATTTGATTGTAAATACAATAAATTGTAAATTTAAGGCCCTGGTACCAGTAAACGCATTACTGTTTAGGGGTCAGTTATAAATAAAAAAAAAATTAAAAAAAAACATTACAAAAAATACAAAATAAAGTTGTTAAATGTATACTTACACAAATTACCACATTTAGAACCAACTGTTAATCTATATAGACCGAAAGAGTATTTACACGTTCAAAACATTTATAAATTAAAAATTTGTATTCTAATTCACTCTATTATTTTAAAAGAAAAAAAGTCAAACATAACACTTCAGGAGAATAAGACATTACATGATCATAACACCAGACGTTGTATTAATTATTATCAAACTATACCAGTAAAAAGTAATTTCGGAAAAAAATCGCTTTTATTTGACGGAATAATAAAATATAACAATCTTCCAAAAAATATCAAAAAAATTAAAAAATTGGCAACTTTTAAAAAACAATTAAAGAGATAGGTATTTACTAAATTAAATTATTTATACTATTTTTTTAATTGATTTTATTAATGAATTTAATTGGATTAACTTCCGTTTTTTATGGTTATTATTTTCTATATTTTTTTTATTGATACCCTATTGCGCTTATTTAAAGTACGCCTCAGCGTGTTTAAATCCCACTTTCAAAAACGCGCGTGTTTTAAAGTTACCATGGCAACATCAACAACCCGTGAAACGTAAAGTCTAAATATGTCAACTTTTTAATTATTGATTTGACAGAATTACCTTTTAACGTCAAATAAAATATTTTTTTAAGCAATACACAACCAATGTCAACGGTGACAACAATGAATCTTATGTGACAGATTGGAAGTTATTTTTTGTTCTCCTCATTTTCATGACAACGACAGGTATATCACATCACGAATTCGACCATTTCACTTACTTACTAAGTTATTATTTCCATTTTTTGTAATATAAATACCAATAAGTGTACCAATAAAAAAAATAATGTAAAGTATTCGTGGATAACTCGTCTTTAAAACACTTGCTCTATTTCAAGCACTCCGGCTGCGCCGTCGTGCTTGCAAAATCGCGCGTGTTTTAAAGACCTTAATATCCACTTATACTTTAATATAAAGTCGATTCACTCAGTAAACCTGCAAGATGGCCGACATTTCATATGACGAAAGTCATTGAAAATGCAAAAATTTATTTTATTTAGCTGGAATATGACTTTTGTCATATGACATGTCGGCCATCTTGCAGGTTTACTGAGTGAATCGACTATACTATTATTGTCATTTTTCATGTAATGAACTGTAAAAGTTAGTTTGGAATAAAGGCATTTTGAAAGTTAAACAACTTTTTTTAAAATTTTCACGGGTAATTTTTTTTAAATGTTCCTTATAGGAAAATTGAATATAGACGCTCTTATGTTCGTACTTCGTACTAGATATCTCTATTTCGCAAAAAATGAAGTAACACATTGTTTACGTCACGTCAGTATAAAAAAATATATTTAATAATTTATGTCAAAGTAATTGAAAAATTCTTATTTAAAAAGAAAAGATAAAAATTATACAATCAGCACTTACGACACTTATGGGGATTCTCAGTCATTATTGTTATAATAATCAACTTAATAGACAGCGGAAGGTGGAAGAGGGACAGATATATACGCGTCGGTAACAAGTCGGAGAGAGCGGGAAATTACAAGAACATGAATAACACTCGATTGATACAAATCTTGCTTGGGGAGGAGTCAACTCAATGGCGCGGTGACGTATTCGGTTAAAAACCATATAAAACAAATGAATCCCTAGTCGAGGTAGTTTGTTGACATCATAGTCTTTTGCATAGAACTACGGTCAGTTATTTACCGAATTTTTTTAAGAATCCGTTAAAAGTTTTTCTAAATAAATAATTAAACATGGTTGAAATCGGTATTGTAAACGGCCAACAAGAAGAGTTGGAACCGGTGCCAGTAAACCCTAGAAAAGCCAGCTTGCTTCTAAGCCAAAACGAACCGGTGACAAATGGACATACAAATGGAGCGACCAACGGTACATCAAACGAAGAACACACAAATGGTCATTCCAACGGCGTAAGGAATGGACATTCACAAGAACCTAAAGGCAAAGAACTAGCACTGCCCAAATGCCACTGTGTCAAAGGTAACGAAAAATGTTCATACCATGAAAGTAGACTCGCACTTCCCACCAGGGAAGCCCTGATTCCTGATATGGCGAAATCATACAGATCCTTACTTGGCGCCCTTGGAGAAAACCCTGACCGAGAAGGTCTACTGAAAACGCCAGAAAGAGCAGCAAAAGCCATGATGTTCTTCACCAAAGGGTACGATCAGAGTTTAGAAGAGATTTTAAACGACGCAATTTTTGATGAAAACCACGACGAAATGGTCGTGGTGAAGGACATCGAAATGTTTTCCATGTGCGAGCACCATCTGGTCCCATTCTTCGGGAAAGTTTCCATTGGGTATCTGCCTTCCGGAAAGGTCCTGGGATTGAGCAAATTGGCTAGAATCGTAGAAATGTACTCCAGGCGGTTGCAGGTGCAAGAAAGGCTAACCAAACAGATTGCTGTTGCCGTTTTGAAGGCTGTACAACCGAATGGCGTTGCTGTAGTAGTTGAAGGATCGTAAGTATTTTTGTGATAAAATTATTTTTCTAATATTTATGGCAACTTTATTATAATCTATATTTATCTACACTAGAAATGCCCCTCTCTGTATTCTCTTAGTATTTCTAATAAGAAAATCGCTAGTTTATTTTGAGAATTTTAAAGGTTTTTTTGGTAGTTTTTTAACAAGTTTATTTTTTTTCTTTCAGACACATGTGTATGGTTATGAGGGGAGTCCAAAAAATCAACAGCAAGACCGTCACATCCACCATGCTTGGCGAGTTTAGAGACAACCAAAAAACAAGGGAAGAATTTTTAAAACTTGCGCTTTCTAAGTAAAAACATTGTTTCGGAATATTTATTTATTTTTTAAAGTTATTGTAAAATCCTGGTGATTTTTTTTTTTAAAAAGTAGCCTAGATATGTATGACAAGTTCTATTTTTAGGATGTGCTAAGTTTTAAGGTATTAACTCACTGTGGTATTATTCGCTTAAGAAATATGATGTCAATTTTTGATATTTTTTGTATATATTAGACTATAAGAAGAAGGGGAGCTGCGCTTCCTTAATGTGATCTATTTATTTTTTACAATAAAGTATTGATGTTTAGTACATGCTTATTTTTAATTTTGCTTGGGTTATCGCTTAGGTTAGATTACAGTTTTGCCCTCTGGTCTTTGACTAAGCTGTGCAATAATACTTATAAATTACAATATCCCTAAAAAATATGTTTTTAAATCGTTGGGAGGTCTAGTAGGAAGATAGGTTTGATAATTGCCTTGACGCAGGGACGGACTAAGCCGTAGGAGAACAACAACATTACATTTTTAATTCTTAAATTCAAACATCATGTATCTTGCATCGGTAATCTGAACTATGAAAATCAATGTGCTACATCAGGCCATTTGCGCCTTGTACAACGTTTAGCACTAGTACAGTTTTCTTGCTTGTCTATGTCGAACTTAATTTTTCGTGGTTTTGAAAATTGAGGGACCAAATTGCTCTAAGCTCTTCTGTACCTACTAAAATGACTTTGAACTACTTAGAACTTTTAGTTTTTAATTATCTATCCAATAATGCCAACTTCCTTATGATTGATACGGGTTCGTATTTTGGTTTTACATTTGACATTTAGTTCCGATTTTGGCCGACTAAGGCCTTCTAACATTTAGGGAGGAGCAAGTGAAACAGAATACACAGGCCTGTTCATTAAAAAAAGCAGGAGGCAGCAAATATCAGTTGATTTTTTGATATTATGACGTATTCTCATGATTTGACCAACTAAGATCTAAAAATATACCGATGTCAACGTCCTGTCGTAAAGCTAACCTCAAAATATTAAATTAATAAACAACCTGTCAACATCAAACGAATCCCAAATTATTTAGTTGAACTCGGTGCCGCTGACTAAGACGCCGCCTGTGGTGGACCTCACCCCTCAAAGACGCCCTCCCCCCTCACACCTGAATCCGTCAAAGTGCCTTTATGAAGTAGCTGGTATTATATGTTATCTAACACACTTCTTTAAAATCGAGAAAGCTATGGTGGCTAGGAGGAATGCTGTCTCACAGGTAAGTTTTTTTGACGGGACGTTGACATTGTTATATTTTTAGGTTAGTTTTGTTTGTCAAATTATGACAAGACGTCATAATATCAAAAAATCAACTGCCATTTTGGTTTGCTTCTCGGCTATACATTGTAGTAGTGTAGTAACATGTTTTATTTAGCAAAAAGCTACAATTAAATATTTTTTAATGCATTTATTTTTAAATTTTAAAACGCAACCTTCTTTTAACAAAAACAGACAGAAAAGTTAACCATTTTGTAAATTGTATCAAATATTACGTATAATTTTGTTTTTAAAGTTTTTTTAAACAGTTTTAATGATTTTTGAGATTTAATAGAATTTTCCAAATTATTATATTCTATCCAACCTTTATAAAAAATAGATTTATAAGCTAATGCTTTCGACACTTTATCCACATAAAAATTTTGATTAGTTCTTGTTTTATAATTATGATGGTCATAATTAAAAAAAAAAACAATTTTTTTTTAAACAATCAGGCAATAAATAATTTTTAATTTTATGTATAAAGATAGATACTAAATAAAAAATTAAATTTCTGACATTCAACCAATCTAAATTTTTCAACATAAAATTAATTTTTGTATATTTGTCACAATTTTAAACTGCCTTATTTTGTAAAATTTGTAATTTATCAAATATTTCCTCACTAGCACAATATATAATGGAAGAACAATAAAGAAAATGTGGTGATATAATAGTATTAAATACAGTTTTTTTTAGAAAACAAACCTAATATAGAACTTATTGTTTTAAAATAACCTACTTTGACGGCAATCTTTCTTCAATATGATACTTTCAAAATAATTAAAAAATTTTAATTTTGAATCAATGATTATCCCTAAATATTTAAAACTGTTTACTAATTCTAATTTTTCACCATCAATTACAACATTTATATTTTGACAATTTAAATTATTACCCAAAACCATACATTTAGTTTTTGAAATATTTAATTTTAATTTATTTATTTTAGCCAATTTAATAATATATTTATCTCAGAATTTAAACCATCAAAAATATTTAAAACATTTATGTAAATTAAGGTGTCATAAGCAAACATTTGTAACTTACACATTTTTAAAACTAAGGGCATATCGTTGATGTATAAAATAAATAATATTGGACCTAGTATACTTCCTTGAGGAACTCCTATATTATTTATTTTTTTATTTGAATATGTTTTTGATATTTTTGTTTTTTGTGACCTGTTACTTAAATAATTTTTAAACCATTTATAAACGTTTCCGCGAATACAATTGGTTTTACTTTCTAGCCTATTATAGTAGCAGGATGCTGCGACCTACGTAGTCCATAAATTCCAGAAGGCCTTCTTTCGGTACATATGCCCGCGGACTTGACTAGATAATAATAACTATGTTGTTATTAGTATAATGTACCAAAATTTGTTGATAAAATAGGTAATTTCACAATTATTGCTTCGTAATAAAAAATAGAAGTCTTGAAAAATATGTAATTTATATCCACTTTGATGTATAACTTTAAAAATAGATTCGTTTGATTTAATCAGTTTCTAGTGTTCTGTACCAAAATTATTTAAAACAACGACCTTTGAAGTTTGTTTGTAATCAATCGAAAATATTCATGATTAAGGTAAAACAACCGCGTATATTACGTTGCTCTTTTTCACTGTTCATATGGTTTGTCACAAAAACAGTTTCTACACAAAAATTAATAAAAACCGTAGTCTCTTGAAAAATGTCAAAGGGATGTCTATTAAAAAAAACGTCAGCAAGCAATGCAAAACTGTGAGAAATCATTTCTGCCAATGTCATTTAAGTCTGAGTTAGAATTGCGGGTTAGTTAATTATTTTTTAAAATCCGTGTGCATTCGATTTTTAAATACAATAAATTTAGAATAGGCAAATAAAGAAAATAATTATTGCCATGATGATTGACGTGGGGTCCTATTATAGGTGCGAGCTAGAGCCTAATGTTGATGTCAACCCCTTGGTATGGTACCCGGGGCGGACCTACCCCCTTTTCTACGTGGCTGGTTCATGGTTCTCAATTTTTGAGCTAACGCTATCGAATTAATTTTAAAATATCTATGTTTATTGTTATTACCCATTAAAAAAAACTAATTTAATAGCTGATTTGGTATTTTTTTGCTTGTAAATGTATAAGCGTTTAGATGTTTTGTCCTTGAAGTTAATGAAATAATTTTTTAAAAATTAATTGGCGGTTGGGAAGTATAAAGAAACAGATCTAGGTAACGTGGTTAATTGTTTTTTTAAATCCAGAATTTCAATTTCCGGTCACAAGAACGAAAACCTAAAAAAAACCTGATATACTAGTTAAAATGACATTATTATATGATTAAAAATGACCAGCAGCCCACAAAAATTATTCCATCGCAGAAATTTGTCATAGGTCATAACTCATAAGAATGATTCAAATTCATTTCTCTATATAGATAATATAATATACCATGATATTTTATTAAGAAAATTATACATTATTGGGATAAGGGGAAATACACACAAACTACTTCAAAGTTATTTAAGATCGCAAACAATTTGTTCAAATTGGGGAATAAAAAAGCTCGGAAAAAGAAATAATATGTGGAGTTCCACAAGGATCAATAGTAGGTCCGTTATTATTCTTAATTTACATTAATTCGGTTTCCAAATTGAACTTAAAGGACAATATAAAGCTATTTGCAGATGATACAATAATTATTTATTTAGCTGAAACTCTTGCAGAAATGTATTTTGATATTAATAATGATTTAAAAATACTTCTTTCTTGGCTTCAATCAAATAAACTTACGTTAAATTTTACAAAATCTTCTTTTATGTTTATAACTAAGAATAAAATAAATTCCATCATTAACCCCTTAACATTTACTAATAAAAATATTCAATATTCAAAAACGACAAAATTTTTAGGATTAGTTTTAGACGAAAATTTAAATTGAAAATGCCATATCCAGTATATTATCAACTCGATATCTCCCTTGGTATCTGTTTTGTACAGAGCTAGATATTTCATTCCTTTAAAATACTAAAAAAGTATATATTTTTCATTAATATATTCAAAATTACAATACTTAGCTTCTGCATGGGAATCTGCTTGCTTATTAAACTTAAAACCATTACAAAAATTGCAAAATAAAGTTATTAAATGTGTATACACAAATTACCACATTTAGAACCAACTCTTAGTCTATATAGACCGAAAGAGTATTTACACGTTCAAAACATTTATAAATTAAAAATTTGTATTCTAATTCACTCTATTATTTTAAAAGAAAAACAATCAAACATAACACTTCAGGAGATAAGACATTACATGATCATAACACCAGACGTTGTATAACTATAAATTATCAAACTATACCAGTAAAAAGTAATTTCGGAAAAAAATCGCTTTTATATGACGTTATAATAAAATATAACAATCTTTCAAAAAATATCAGAAAAATAAAAAAATTGGCAACTTTTAAAAAACAATAAAAGAGATATTTACTAAATTAAATTATTTATACTATTTTTTTTTAAATTGATTTATTAATGAATTAAATTGGATTAACTTCAATTTTTTTATTGTAATTTTTTTTAATGGTTATTATTTTCTATATTATATTGTCACTTTCCATGTAATGAACTGTAAAAGTTAGTTTGGAATAAAGACATTTTGAAAGTTAAGTTAATGATATTTTATATTAGCCCCTGTTGGAGGTTTACCATAAAAATACGACCTCTGGTGGTGGATTTGAAAGCTCTTTTCTCTAGGCTGTCGGCCAATGAGGATTTTTTTGGAATTTTTGACGTTATTAGTAGTTCGATGTCAGAAAATCTTTTTATAGGTAACTAACATCGTTATGCACCACAATTTTTTGGTACATTGATATTAAATAACAGACAAATAATTTCTTCAAAATCCTTTATAATTTTCTCGATAATGAAACTGTAAAGTAAAATAAAAATGCAAGAAAGAAAAACCCATTCGCCAATGACGTCACGGAAGTTAATTCAGTAGCAGAAAACCAGATTACGTTGGCGTAATGGCTATTTGAAAAGCCCATTAAGTCGGTAATCGCATGGGTTAGGAGGAGAACCATATATATATACGTTTACATTTACTTTCCATTAATTTTAACTCAAATGACGTAACGTCATTAACGCACCTGAATAATGATTTACCTGTGATGCTTTTCTTTAATGATATATCGATGAATGCATAACGTTAATTTTTTAGTCACAATCATTTGTCTTATGGGTTTAAATAAAGGGAGAAAAAAATCAAAAGTTGTCGGTGGGGTAGTCTGGTAAATTACCACTTCTGAGCACCGGCACTTTTAATCTTCACTAATATAAAATAATAATAATAATAATAAGTTTATTTAAAATTTAATAATATAATAAATTTGTTTATGTTGTCTTCGATAAACTTATTTTTCAATCCCCTGAAGCTGAGCTTGTTAGGGGCAAATCTTATTTTTTGTTTTAGTATGTAAAATCATAAATATGCATTAAAAATCAAGTTTTAAAGTAAAAATGTTAATTTATAGTATAAACGCAGCTTTTTTGAAGAAATATATTACCTATAATAAAATTATTAATTTATAATTTTTAAGTAAAAAATATTACTTATATAAATTATTCAAAACAATATTAATCCTAATTAATTAAAGCATTTCTAAAAATATTTTCAAATTGTCTGTTTTTAATATCCATGTTTTTATTTCGACTTTCAATTTTTTTAATGAAATCAATTTTTTAATTTTTGTTGGTAAATAATCGTTTAAATAAAAACATAAATATTTGAAATTTTTTTGTCCTATAGACTTATTTATTTTAGGTTTTATGGTTATTTCATTTTTATGCCGTCTATTATGATTATGGTTTTTAAATTGTATAAAGTTTTTATTTTTAAATATATATATATATTAAGATGTTATAATGTAATCTTTATTGAATATAATTTTTAGAAACCTTTTTTGTAATATTTATAATTTTTTAACTAAAGTTCTATTTATTCCTCCCCAACCTAAAATTCCGTAATTTAAATGAGTTTTAACTAACGCGTAATATAATATTTCCATATGGCGTACATTTAAGAATTTTTAAATGTTTTTAAAAATCGGTAGTAAACTTCTTAATTTTTTAATTAAGTATTCTAAGTGAAAATGCCAATTTAATTTACTATCAAAAATAATTCCTAAATATTTTATTTTATTAACTTTAAAAATTTGAATGTCTTCATTTATTTGAATACTATTCATATTTTGTGGTAGGTTATTTAGGTTTAAACTGTTTAAAGTAAAAGGAATATAATTTGTTTTATTAAAATTAATTGTTACCCAACAAATTGTTATCAAACCAATTTTTTATAATTTTAAAATCTTTTTTAATTTTATTATTTAAGTTTTCCTAATTTGTATCGTAATAAAGAATTGTAGTATCATCTGCAAAACTATGAATTTATCCATCGCAATTTATACTAAATAAGTCGTTAATATAAATATTAAAAAATATTGGTCCTAAAATTGTTCCTTGAGGAACACCATACTTAAATACCTTTGGATAGCTTTTTTCTTTATCTATTTGAACATAAGTTGGTCTATTTTTTCAGATAATTTTTAATTAATTCTAATTGCTTTCCTCTGAATCCAATATTTTGAAACTTTTTTAACAGTAAATTATATAAACTTGAAGAGTGACTGACTGGCTGATTCTTCAACGCCTAGCCTAAAACCCTAACCCTAAAATCACAAAATTTCGAGGAATTTCTATATCTCAGAAACTAAAACTAGAGGTCTTAAAATTGGTATATACATATTATGTTCCTTTAATAAAATGAAAATATACCTATTTCGCCTTTTAAAAAGAATCACTTGGGGGTTGAAAAAAGGGGTGTAGCCTATTTTGAGGGGGGTACCTATAAATGTTTATAAATTTAAGCTATATTCCTGAAAATTGGCACTAAGCTTAATCTGTTAAAGTAAGCAATTACGTGTTTTCATGTTTTGCCCCTAGGGGGTAAAAGGGAGGGGGTGTAAGTTTCCAATGCAATCTATATTTTTGGTATTAATTTCATGAATAAAGCTAGGAAATAAATGACTTTTTTTTTATTGAAAGAGAAAGAAATAATGTAAGAAAGAAAGCACTCAAGAAATCTATTTTAAAAAATAATATGCGTTAAAGGTTCTATGGGGTAGTATAAGTAAAAATTTTAATTCTTCTCGCAAGATGGATTCCAAGTCACGTGACACTGTCAATTCTGGTCTATTGGATTTTTCAGGGTTAGCATGAATTACAGGACCGGACTTGAAAATTATACATAACGTTAAATAATTTATTTCAACCGGTATTTTTAATTTAATGTTAAAGAAACACCCATTTTATCATTTTTTTGCTTCTACGGTTGCCATGTATATCCTATTACTCATTACTTTACCTTCTTATATTTGAATTGGGCATAGTCGAGTTCAGTCCCGGGTCTATAATCCCGCGCTAATGACAGCCCAGTTCAGTCCTAACTATAGCCCAATTCAGTCCGGTTCTTTGAATTAAATTTTAAAAAAATGCTCTAGGTAACAACGAACAAACCGGTTGCCGATATACCTTTTAGACGGAATTTTTTTTATTTAAATTTTATAAAATAATATTAGTTGAAAAAATTGAATTAAAAAAAAATGCTCTGGGTAACAACGAACAAACCGGTTGCCGATATACCTTTTAGATGGATTTTTTTTTTATTTAAATTTTATAAAATAAATAATATTAGTTGAAAAAATTGAATTAAAAAAAAATGCTCTGGGTAACAACGAACAAACCGGTTGCCGATATACCTTTTATCTTGATGCTTTTTATTAATATTATTTTTACATATTTTTGATGGAATTAAGAGAAGAATGCATAAGTGTGTTATATTTTTGAAATCGGAAGAAAAGAAACCATCTGATGCGCTTCTAATATACAGAGTGTCTTATTTAAAAAAAATTAAATGTTTGGTTTTAAATGTGACATATGACACTTACTGTCATTTTTGACAAAACCCATAAATACTTTTTCCAAAAGTTCTAGATCCTACTTTTTGAGTGAACGCGCAACTCAAAACACAAAAAAGTTACAGGCTTTTAAAAGTGGGACAAACTAAAATGTAAAATAATAACCCTATACATATAATCCCATGAATGCTGTGATCAGCCTGTGATGGCGTGATGGCTGACGGAAAGTAGTGTGGGGACGGTGCGAGAAAGTGAGTGATAAAGAAAGAGACATAGAGGCGCGGAGTGCTTCACTGCAGCTGCACGCGCTAATAAACTTTATTGACGATTTTTGTTACTTCGGCTTGTGGTAATCGGCAGATTATATTTTTCCCGTTATCCTTGAATTATTTCCTTCAAAATAAAAAAAAAATTGACCGCGCTCGAGAATGTCCATGTGACGTTTTTTTTTGCAAGTTTGTGACCCTCCCACTACTTTACGTCACGCTCAAATCGTCAGATTATTGAAATGCAGACTCTTTAGCATGTAATTAATCCACCACACCTTAATCTGACGCGCTCGAGTAAATCCAGCTATCGATTTTTTTTACTATTCTGATCAGCTGCCGTACACGCGCGGCACTATATAGAGGGCTTAGACATGGCAGAGGTACTCAACAGGGTGCAAGGTATCCCCCATATGTTAATCTGCCGCGCTTGAGTAAATCCCAAAATCCCCTGTTGGGCTCCCCTACTATTTCTTATAATCTAATAGGCACCTAGCTAATTTATGGGAACAAAAAGGACAAAAACTGACAATAAACAATTAGTAAAACCAATATGTATCTTAAATAGCAAATATAAATTATAGAATAACATGGCATTTGACTTGCAATTGTTTCGCGATCTTCAAGTTTCAAGCAATGGTGGATAAAGGCACCTTTAAGTTATTTTTAAATATTAAAATGGAACTATTGAACTCGATGGTGGCGGGAAGATATTTATTGAAATACTGCATTATGCGAGTAAGTGCACTATTCCTGCCAATGTCGGTGCGGCTTCTGTTGACTGAGTACATTTCAGTAAGTCGCGTGTTACGTGCAGGAACACGATAGTTAATGAGTTCCAGAAGATCGGAGCTATCTATGTTATTGGTTATAATCTTGAAGCCAAATAAAATAAAATGTAACAAAAAGCAAAAAAATGCAATTCATAACTCGGTGTGTTGGCTCATTACGGTCCAGTACTAATCTGGGAATATTATTATGTCCCAATATCAGCTGATCGATGACAAGCTCCTGGTGTCATCTGTCGGAAAACAAGAAAATTCGTGGCGTTTTCTAATAGGTATGTATTATGGAGAACTATAGGGTCTCAAGTCCTCCATAGTATGTATGTTATCCTCTGCCTTGTTTCGATAGCGAGTTTATGACAATTCGATTACGCGGCACCAGCTAGTGTATTTATAATTTACAAGAGTTTTCTTTTTATTCTATAAACAAACAATTAGTACGTAAACATTTTTGAAATCACAATATTGTTTCGTTTTGAAGTTGAATTTGACGTTGATTGTTATCGTCTGATTTAAGTGCTAATGTCGCAGCAATTATGTGCTGCATTTTTGCAAAAACACACGTTCAGATAAGGAAAATAGCCAAAAGTGGCACTTCTCCAGTAAAATACGTACCTACCTTTTTGACTATTACCGGAGAATAATAAGATAAAATTAAGGATCTTACGTGGATACTTGTTAAACAAGAGTTTTACGTGTGTTTACAGTTTTAGAAAGTTTGAATTTTTTTAATTATAAAATACCACAATAAAGAGGTTTTCATTTTTTAATCAGCAAAATATACCTTTGCCTGTGAACGTATTGTCTTTTGTGCATACCCTTTTGCACGTCAATGCTATTTCTTTTATAATATAAACAAGCAAGAAAATCTCGAAATTTGACCCTCTTATTGATGTTGAGGTTAAGGTTCAATTAGTGCTTCTGGCTCTTTCGGTTATGCAAAATATCATTATAATGCAGAATCATAATATAAACAGCAAGAAAATCTCGAAATTTGACCCTCTTGATGTTGAGGTTAAGGTTCAATTAGTGTTTCATGCTTTGCTCTTTCGTATACGCAAAATATCATTATACTGCAGAATCATAATATAAACAAGCAAGAAAATCTCGAAATTTGACCCTCTCGATGTTGAGGTTAAGGTTCAATTAGTGCTTCTGGCTCTTTCGGTTATGCAAAATATCATTATAATGCAGAATCATAATATAAACAGCAAGAAAATCTCGAAATTTGACCCTCTTGATGTTGAGGTTAAGGTTCAATTAGTGTTTCATGCTTTGCTCTTTCGTATACGCAAAATATCATTATACTGCAGAATCATAATATAAACAAGCAAGAAAATCTCGAAATTTGACCCTCTCGATGTTGAGGTTAAGGTTCAATTAGTGCTTCTGGCTCTTTCGGTTATGCAAAATATCATTATACTGCAGAATCATAATATAAACAAGCAAGAAAATCTCTAAATTTGACCCTCTCGATGTTGAGGTTAAGGTTCAATTAGTGCTTCTGGCTCTTTCGGTTATGCAAAATATCATTATACTGCAGAATCATAATATAAACAAGCAAGAAAATCTCGAAATTTGACCCTCTCGATGTTGAGGTTAAGGTTCAATTAGTGCTTCTGGCTCTTTCGGTTATGCAAAATATCATTATACTGCAGAATCATAATATAAACAAGCAAGAAAATCTCGAAATTTGACCCTCTCGATGTTGAGGTTAAGGTTCAATTAGTGCTTCTGGCTCTTTCGGTTATGCAAAATATCATTATAATGCAGAATCATAATATAAACAGCAAGAAAATCTCGAAATTTGACCCTCTTGATGTTGAGGTTAAGGTTCAATTAGTGTTTCATGCTTTGCTCTTTCGTATACGCAAAATATCATTATACTGCAGAATCATAATATAAACAAGCAAGAAAATCTCGAAATTTGACCCTCTCGATGTTGAGGTTAAGGTTCAATTAGTGCTTCTGGCTCTTTCGGTTATGCAAAATATCATTATACTGCAGAATCATAATATAGACAAGCAAGAAAATCTCGAAATTTGACCCTCTCGATGTTGAGGTTAAGGTTCAATTAGTGTTTCATGCTTTGCTCTTTCGTATACGCAAAATATCATTATACTGCAGAATCATAATATAAACAAGCAAGAAAATCTCGAAATTTGACCCTCTCGATGTTGAGGTTAAGGTTCAATTAGTGCTTCTGGCTCTTTCGGTTATGCAAAATATCATTATAATGCAGAATCATAATATAAACAGCAAGAAAATCTCGAAATTTGACCCTCTTGATGTTGAGGTTAAGGTTCAATTAGTGTTTCATGCTTTGCTCTTTCGTATACGCAAAATATCATTATACTGCAGAATCATAATATAAACAAGCAAGAAAATCTCGAAATTTGACCCTCTCGATGTTGAGGTTAAGGTTCAATTAGTGCTTCTGGCTCTTTCGGTTATGCAAAATATCATTATACTGCAGAATCATAATATAAACAAGCAAGAAAATCTCGAAATTTGACCCTCTCGATGTTGAGGTTAAGGTTCAATTAGTGCTTCTGGCTCTTTCGGTTATGCAAAATATCATTATAATGCAGAATCATAATATAAACAGCAAGAAAATCTCGAAATTTGACCCTCTTGATGTTGAGGTTAAGGTTCAATTAGTGCTTCTGGCTCTTTCGGTTATGCAAAATATCATTATACTGCAGAATCATAATATAAACAAGCAAGAAAATCTCGAAATTTGACCCTCTCGATGTTGAGGTTAAGGTTCAATTAGTGCTTCTGGCTCTTTCGGTTATGCAAAATATCATTATAATGCAGAATCATAATATAAACAGCAAGAAAATCTCGAAATTTGACCCTCTTGATGTTGAGGTTAAGGTTCAATTAGTGTTTCATGCTTTGCTCTTTCGTATACGCAAAATATCATTATACTGCAGAATCATAATATAAACAAGCAAGAAAATCTCGAAATTTGACCCTCTCGATGTTGAGGTTAAGGTTCAATTAGTGCTTCTGGCTCTTTCGGTTATGCAAAATATCATTATAATGCAGAATCATAATATAAACAAGCAAGAAAATCTCGAAATTTGACCCTCTCGATGTTGAGGTTAAGGTTCAATTAGTGCTTCTGGCTCTTTCGGTTATGCAAAATATCATTATAATGCAGAATCATAATATAAACAAGCAAGAAAATCTCGAAATTTGACCCTCTCGATGTTGAGGTTAAGGTTCAATTAGTGCTTCTGGCTCTTTCGGTTATGCAAAATATCATTATAATGCAGAATCATAATATAAACAAGCAAGAAAATCTCGAAATTTGACCCTCTCGATGTTGAGGTTAAGGTTCAATTAGTGCTTCTGGCTCTTTCGGTTATGCAAAATATCATTATACTGCAGAATCATAATATAAACAAGCAAGAAAATCTCGAAATTTGACCCTCTCGATGTTGAGGTTAAGGTTCAATTAGTGCTTCTGGCTCTTTCGGTTATGCAAAATATCATTATAATGCAGAATCATAATATAAACAGCAAGAAAATCTCGAAATTTGACCCTCTTGATGTTGAGGTTAAGGTTCAATTAGTGTTTCATGCTTTGCTCTTTCGTATACGCAAAATATCATTATACTGCAGAATCATAATATAAACAAGCAAGAAAATCTCGAAATTTGACCCTCTCGATGTTGAGGTTAAGGTTCAATTAGTGCTTCTGGCTCTTTCGGTTATGCAAAATATCATTATACTGCAGAATCATAATATAAACAAGCAAGAAAATCTCGACATTGAACCCTCTTGATGTTGAGGTTAAGGTTCAATTCGCTTCATGCTTGCCTCTACCGGTTGAGCAAAATATCAACCTTCTGATTCTGAACACTTTGAAAGTTTATATATTTTTTGTTCGATAAAGATCCCTCCTTAATCCAATTTTTGCCTTTCAAACCGCAAACACGATTTACTTCATGTTAAAAATAGATACACCTATTCTTACACTCTGTTTCTCATGTAGCAGATTTTTCATTACCCTTTTGTTTTCAAAATGTACTACAACTTGTGTTAGTATAAATATTCCACAAAGTTTTTGGAAAAAAAAAGTTTTTTCTTAGAATTTTTTTTTTTTAATTTCAAAAATGACTACATTACATAAATACTAACGTCCCCCCAAAGGACAACTTTGTCTTTTCTTTCCAGATACAAAAAGTGTGTAAAAGTGTCGAAAGACAATAACACAATAAAACCAAGAAAGAAGAAGTGTAACTTGAAAAATCGTTTTCAAGACAAACCACGTTTAAACCTTTAGCTACCCAGCGATGACAAATTTATACCTGTTCAATTAAATTTTACTGGTGATATTTGTAGATGTTTGATATGTTTAGAGTAAATGTTAGGTCGCCAGGAGTAAAAGCGATGGTAGACTGTAATTTTGTAGGGTATTGTAACACAAGATGTTTTGTCACAGGTCCTTACGTATAGAATTTGAAGATGTCTCTTATATATAGCGTTGTCACCGTCCCAATTATTTAATTAAAGCTTTTTGAATGGTATAGAGGGAACTAATTGATTTCAAGAGTAGCACTTGAACCAAAATAACAATATGCAGATAATAAAAAATACCTATTGCAAATGACACAAACAATAATCTTTTACGTAGACATACGTTGCGTAGAAAAATATTAAGCAATCAGGCATTTCTTAACGATGTTATATTTCATTTTCCCGGTACTTGTAAAAATACTTGTTACCTATCAATTATTAAAACTAATTAAATATTAGCTTAAGAGTTCAATTCCAGTTATATTTTCCACACCGTTTTCTTAACAGCCGTTGAAAAGTAGTTGTAATGACGGTTCTAATGGATTGTTATAAATAACTTTTATACGTGGATTTAGTGAAAAGTATGGCTTGTTTAATCGTGTCGGGACTAGAAAAACGAATATTCCAAAGGAAAATGTGTACTCTACATAAATAACTGAATCGTGCATGTTTCAAGTGTCGAATGCGGCAACAATTTTAAATGAAGATATTTTAGTGTATTAAATATATAACTGAAAATTTTTTAGCGGCGCCCAGAATTTTAAAATTGAAAAAGTTGTACGCCTCCGTTGGGGTTTAAACCCAGAACCTCTTGATCACCAGTCGAGCTCTATATCAATTGCGTCGCGGAGGAGACTCTGAAATTATTTCACCAACTTCGGCCATATAACTTATTCATTCAATTTTATGTTAGTAATATATAGTTTATATAATAGTAAGTCACGTGATTCGCATTATCTGTCAATTTGAAATTTCTTCCAAAAAATAATTCCAAAGTGGGGTTATTTCTGAAAGTATCGAAAAGAGTTATTAAAAAAGTTTTTTTAAATGCAGTTTGTAGCCCACATGCAAAATTTTAGATGCATATAAAATAATTTTGATTTTTTACCCATATTTTGTAAATTGCACCACTTTTGCAAAACAAGACTCGACGCGACCTACATAAAACTTCTTAGTTTTGACAATGCTTTATTTCAGATACATTTTCTTTAAAGTAGCGCCATATTAAATGTGTGTTTTTCTACAAAATCAAAATTGGGCTATAAAAATTTCGTCGCATGTGATGCAAAGATTATTTGTTTTAGACCCTGTATGAGGTAACTTCATAAAATAAGTATTTTTGAAAACTTAGTTTGTGTCTGAAAGTAATACACCTTAATATTAAAACAAAAAGAACACAGTAAAGTGTTCATTAAGTGGAAAATAAATTTTAGTGGTGGGTAAAAAATCCAAATTATCTTATGCAGCTGAAATTTTGCATGTCGGCTAGAAACCGGGGCAGTTAAAAATTTTAAAGTTTGAATCGTACATTTGATTCATTTTGTTTGTTTATTTATTAGGGTGTACGTTCTGTGCCGAAAACTTGGATTAGTTCTTATATTTAAACCCTAAAGCTCATTTAGCAGTTATAACAATAATTTTGGGCCGATAATCTTACTCATACTCATATACTTGTTTTACCACAACTTTCGCTACGAAGAGAAAGTAAAATTCCCAAATTTTGGTAAAGACCCATTGAAAATTGTTGACAATTTGGGAATCATTATTTTCAGTAATTCCTTGGTCATATTGTTATCTTTTTTTAGTATATAAGCATTTTTGTGGAGTATGCATATCAAGAAAATCTGCTACTATACCTGCAGGTCACCTGATATTATTGTTTTTAAATAAATTTTGATCATGTGTTTTAAATGCGTCACTTTAAAATCAATTATTTTTTAATTAACTATTTACCGTTTGCAGAAACGTCACAACAATATTTAAATTTTCAATTTAATTGAATAGGCATGCGCACTGGGTTTAATTTAATAAATTTTCGCATATATTTTTTGTCTTTCAAATTTTTGACCGCTTCACCTCAAATTATGGAAGAGGGGTCTTTTATTTTTTACGTAAAAAAGTTGTATTACATTAACTCGATATTTCAATTGGTTGTTAAGATAATTGCGTTTAAATGCTAGATGGCAAGAAACATTTAAGTAAACACCTTTTATAACGAAACACAATTAACCGTGCGTTCGTAAACAAAGTGGCATTTTCAAGTCTACTATCTCTTGTTGCTGTATTTGCTCCCTAGTTATGAGGCATCCAGGGACGTAGCGAAGGCCTCTGGTTTGGGAGGGGTGAAATTCCTAAATTTCCCAACTTTATAAAATATAAAAAAAAAACACAATTCAAAAAATACCTACCCATAATTATTAAATAAACTGTATAAAAAACATATACAGGGTTGGGCAAATGTTCCGGAACGGCTTAATTACAGGCGAGCTAAAAGTGATATCGGATCCGGGTTTTGGGCAATCTACCGGGTGTCCACGGAAGGTGGTTCGCCCCTCTAACTTTTTTGTTTTTCAAGATAATAGAATAAAATTTGGAGGATTTTTATATGACATAAAACTGCATTTTTTGATAGTTTACTCAACATTATGAAACTTCCGGTTTAACTGGAAGTGACACAAACTTTCGATTTTTAAACGGGACACCTGGTATATTTTTCGTTTATCTGACTCCATATGACATTCTTAATATAACGATGTGTCACACTTTTTGTTACCAAGAAAATATTTTTTTCCAAATTTATTGTTTTATCTAGAGGGCTATGGAATACCTTAAAATCACTTATTTCAGTTCTTTAATCTTAGAAAAAATACAATTTTACTACATACTTTTGGTCCAATGTTATGTGCTATGTACAATTTAATCTTTAAAGTTGTATAACTCATTTTTCATAAACGGCAACATGATGGCTCGTCGGGTTAAGAAAACAGAGGATTTTAATACAATTATTTTGATACCACACGCTATTAGGTTTTAGAAAAGCTGCCATAAAAAAACTTTAAAAAGTTGACTTGAAACTTTCCTAAAATGAGAATAAATTTAGATTTAAATGCATCAAGTAGTCTGTGACCAGCAAAACTGATAAAACAAAATCATGCCTTGAAGAAAATTGACATGCCGACAGCTTCTGCCAAAGTAAATTAGTTTGTTGTTTAAAAAATATGGAAAATAATAGTTTTACAAGGAGTGAAAAAGTTGATATGTTAAAGTGTTTGGAGAATGTAGAAAGAATTCAACCGATCGATGCTGCACGACGTACAAAGATATCCTAATCGGCGTGCTATTGCCCAAAACTGGTTCAGTTAACTTTTTAAAGGTTTTTTTATGGCAGCTTTTCTAAAACCTTATAGTGTGGTATCAAACTAATCGTAATAAAATCCTCTTTTTTCTTAACCTGACGAGCCACCATGATGCCGTTTAAAAAAAATGAAGTGCAATAAGGATTTTAAGGTATTCATAGCCCTCTAGATAAAACAATAAATTTGGAAAAAAATATTTTCTTGGTAACAAAAAGTGACAAGTGACACATCGTTATATTAAGAATGTCATATGAGTCAGAAAAAGGAAAAATATACTAGGTGTCCCATTTAAAAATCGAAAATTTATGTCACTTCCGGTTAGACTGGAAGTTTCATAATGTTGAGTCAACTTTAAAAAATTCAGTTTTATGTCATATAATCCCCCAAATTTTATTTCATTATCTTGAGAAACAAAAAAGTTAGAGGGGCGAACCATCTTCCGTAGACACTCGGTATAGGACTAAAATGGAACACCCTATATATTATCAGATATTCTAGATTTTCAATAATTTTAAAATATTTTTTGTATAGCATACCATATGACTAAATTTAACTGTTTCGGAATTACGGGCATATCAATGTAGTACATTTTATTATTTAAACAAAATTGGTAATAATTTTTAAATAAACAATAATATAAAAAAAAGTTATTTAATTAAATGTTCAAAATGTCGTCCTTCAAACACCTGACAGTGTCCAATCCTCTCGGGAAATTGGAAAAGCACGTTTTGCAAATGTTTACGAGAAATAACATGCACAGCATCTAAAATACTGTTTTTAAGGTCCTCCAAAGACTTAGGTTGTGTACGATACACGACACTCTTTAAATGACTGAAAATGCCAAAAGTGTCTATCTATATATTACAGTCAGTCTTACCGGGGCAACTAATGGAAGTTAAATAAGCTGCACACATTTTTGTCTACCCAAGTTTTCCCAACTTTCGATGTTTAAGATGACTTTGGGGGGGGGGGGGCGTCGCCCCCCCCCCCCAACCCCCCAACTACATAAAGTATTTAATTATTCCCAAATAATTCAATTACTTAGAATAAAGGTAATTGAATTATTCCCAAATAATTCAATTACATAAAAAGTAATTTAATTACTACCGAATAATTCAATTAGATTCAAAGTAATTGAATTACTCCAAAATAATTAATTCCTTTAAAAATTTTCATAATTCCTTTACTCTAGAAAGAAAAAAATATTTTTTATTTTCCCTAATATTACGTTTGTTTTATTTCAACAAATAAATCAAATTAAATAAAAAAGACCGTTGTTATTATTGGTCAATGTTATTATGTTAAAGGTAAGTATTACTTATCAAAATTAGGGGATCAAGTTTAACTATAAATTTCGAAATTTTTTAATTTTCTTTCTATAATAAAGTGTGATAGTAAAACCTACTACTATTAAAAAAAATAATGCCTTACCTATACAACTCTTTTCTTGTAAAATGTAAAAGAAGTATTTCCATTGCTCATATACTAATTCAATTTTAAATAATAAAAATGTAATTCAATTACCAGAATCTAATTGAATTACCAAAATGTAATTCAATTAGGCACTTACCAAAATGTAATTCACTTACTTACTGAAATGTAATTAAATTACTCAGAGTAATTTATTTGCCGAAAAAGTGCCTATAATTTATAGATTCAGAGTAATTCCATTACTTTTTGGGTAGTTCCATTACTATAAAGTAATTGAATTAGTATAAAAGTAATTGAATTAAACTCAGTAATTCGAATGCGGTAATTGATCAAGGAATCAATTACTTTTAGTGGGTAATTTGTAATTTAAATATTTTTATCATACTGTTAGTAATTGGTAATTGTAATTGATGCTTTTTTCGGAGGGTAATGGGTAATTGCAATTGAATTACTTTTTCAAGAGTAATAATTGCGACAGCTCTGTTGGGCGCCAAGGGATCTAATCTACACGGGCGCGCAGACGTATTTTATCATCCATAAAACTTAACTTTTGTTTGGGCACCAGATAAGCTTTACGGATGCTGTATGATTTAAACGCATTAATTACTTGCTGCAATGTTTTACAATCTGCTAAAAATACATTACCTACATCGACAATAAAAAATATATATTTTCATTCCGGATATACCCGTTACGGATTCCGGATTGTCTCTTGATTGTGTTTTGATTAAGGTTAAAGATAATTAAAAATAATAGTACTGTCGGATTCAGTTTTATCGAGCTGTATGATTGAATAAACAATAGAAAAAATAACGTCCCATGGGCTGGTCTAATAGGATATCGCATTCTTGTGTAGCGCGATATCGATATATGATCGATTATATAGGGTGTGTCACTAGAACGTGAGCCGTGATGCTTCAGAGGTGAACTTGCCTATCTCTAAAAGTTGACCACCGATTTATTTTTAAGTGTAAAAAAGGTAAAATTTGCCCCCAGTTCTTGCCACAATTTATTGTCAAGAAAGAAACAAGGAAATATGAACTTTTTTTCATATTATTTTATGTTAAAATTTGTCATCGTCACTAATATCAATCAGGAAGAGAACCATTGGTCAAGGGGAAAATGTTATAGCTGTATTTTTGGATTTTAAGCGGGCATTCGAAACAATTGACAGGGCAAGATTATTGAGTAGATTGTATAAGTATGGTATTCGCGGAAACGTTAATAAATGGTTTAAAAATTATTTAAGTAACAAAATTTAAAAATAAATCTGTAAAAATGTGTAAAAAAAATGTATTAAATAGTAATTTACGTTACAAGACAAGAAAGTAGTGTTTTTCAGGTCGACACAAGCATTTCCAGGCCGAGCCATAGGCGAGTCCTGGAAGCTTGGAGAGACATGGAAAACACTAATTTTCGGTTGCGTGACGTACAATATTTTTTTTAAGACCGACACTTCGATATATTTTATAATCTACGCGAAACAAGTTTTTTTTAAAACCGACCAGAAAATTTACACTTTCTGGACAATTTTTCGTCTAGAAAATAACGTGTTTACGATCGCAAGACCGGAAAAGTGACATTAGAGACCGGAAAATCTTTTCCGGACTCTAATGTCACTTTTCCGGTCTCTAATGTCACTGTCACCCTGTTTTTTGTTTTTCCAATCGCTCTTTGATAATACAAGATACCTTGATTTCGTTATTATGACAACAACATTTCGATGTATTGTCGAGTGACAGTTCGTTGATTTTTAATTTTGTTCTTTATATCAAACTTGTTTCGCGTAGATTATAAAATATATCGAAGTGTCGGTCTTAAAAAAAATATTGTACGTCACGCAACCGAAAATTAGTGTTTTCCAGGTCTCTCCAAGCTTCCAGGACTCGCCTATGGCTCGCCCTGGAAATGTTTGTCTCGACCTGAAAAGCACTACTTTCCGGTCTCGTAACGTAAATTACTGTGACATAAAGAACAAAATTAAAAATCAACGAACTGTCACTCGACAATACATCGAAATGTTGTTGTCATAATAACGAAATCAAGGTATCTTGTACTATCAAAGAGCGATTGGAAAAACAAAAAACAGGGTGACAGTGACATTAGAGACCGGAAAAGTGACATTAAAGTCCGGAAAAGATTTTTCCTGTCTCTAATGTCACTTTTCTGGTCTTGCGATCGGAAAAACGGTATTTTCTAGACGAAAAATTGTCCAGAAAGTGTAAATTTTCTGGTCGGTTTAAAAAAAAAATATTTAATTGTAGCTTTTTGCTAAATAAAACATGTCACTACTACTGATATCCTATGTAATAAACTAGAGTTTCAAAAATTTAGCACAAAAAAATTATTAAATACATTTTAAGCCGACCGTGTTCAGTGTGATCCACAAAATGATGTGAACTGCGCAAACTCTGTATTCCGCTTTAGTCCTCCATAGGGGTCACAATCTTATAATATATATACTATTAGCAATATAGTGGTTGTAGTGGTTATATATTTGGTAAATTCCTATTTTTAAGATTTGTCGTTAATAAAAAAATTTTCCCAAGTGATGCGAATTTTTGCCGGTAGAAATATGTTACCTACTTATGCACTGAATCCATACAGGTCTAAACATCTAACTAAACTATTCTAAACTATCCTAATAAATAATAAAAAATAGAGAAAGTCAATTATGGAGATGGGAAGTCCTGCTTTAGACGAAATATGATTTTTTATGAAATATATTTGGTTTCCTCGCAAAATAAACAATAATTATAAAATAAACAAACAAGCAATATTTAAAGCTAACCTTGAGTCATTTGATCGGAACCTCTGTGTACCTAGTTGAAATCGGGAATCACAATTTTTTTGGTTTTTTTCCAGTGTTTTTCTTAATAAGACAATAATATCCCTTAAGTGATACAAATATAATTAGTTTTTTCAGTAATTTAATTATGTTGTCGATAATAAGCGTGTAGTTTTTATGTTGTGTAAAAATGTAGGTTATACAATAATTTACTTGTTTAATGGAATTTTCAAATGACATAGACGGACATGTAATTGCAGCAAATTCATAAATAAATATACTGCATTTTATTCTTTGACCTTGACTTAATTCCTTCTTATATAAAATACTACCATAGGTATCCTATCCTTTATACATGCATGATGTTTTAAATATAAGGTGCATAATTTTCCAATGCTATGGATAGGTTTTACAATGTAACATTGCCTATAGACCAGGGCTGAAGCCTTTGAAAATGGTAGAAAGTAAAAAAAAATAATAGTAGGATGAAACCCATTGGAAAAGAAAGAGAAATATAACAAAAATGAAAGGAAAAATAATTTACGGGCGATCCGAGGTTGGGAAGTGGAAGGGGGTGAGTTTTTAATGGTAGAAAACGATTTATCTCGATTTCCGGCAAAACTACAAGTCCTATGGAAAACCGTTAAATGGCAAAGTTGTAGGTAATAAAAAGATCTACAACTTTTCTATTTACACTTTTTTCACATAACCTCAAAATTTATGTGAAAAATTCAAATAACCAAGTTTTTGGTTTTTTATTTTTATCTTTTACAAGAAAAATTTTTTTTTCACGAAATTTGGTGAAAACTTACCTTTTTATGTCCCAAACACACTGTAATTTTTTTGATTTAAAATATTTATTTTTTCACCTTATTTTGACTTAATATCGAAAAAGCACCCTAATTTTCAATCGAAAATTCTCACGTCAAAATATCTGCTTTTTTAAAAAAGTCGGTGGGCTTTTTTTTTTGTTCGTTGAAATCTCTACTTTCTGACGGTGTAAAAAAATATACATTACTATGGTAAATGTGATGAAACCCCTTTTAAATCCTACCTTTAATTATATTTAGAACAGCTATTGTCGCATATTTTTTGCGATCTTTATATTTTATGGATTTGTAATTTTTTTGTTTATCAATGTAACATGGAATCTTACGTTTTTCGAGTAATTAAAGTATAAATTTTAATAAATAGCTCAAAATTTTTGCATTTTTTGAGAACATTTACCATAGTAATGTATATTTTTTTACACCATCAGAAAGTAGAGATTTCAACGAACAAAAAGCCCACCGACTTTTTCAAAAAAGCAGATATTTTGACGTGAGAATTTTCGATGGAAAATTAGGGTACTTTTTCGATATTAAGTCAAATTAAGGTGAAAAAATAAATATTTTAAATCAAAAAAAATTACAGTGTGTTTGGGACATAAAAAGGTAAGATTTCACCAAATTTCGTGAAAAAAAAATTTTTCTTGTAAAAGATAAAAATAAAAAACCAAAAACTTGGTTATTTGAATTTTTAACATAAATTTTGAGGTTATGTGAAAAAAGTGTAAATGCAAAAGTTGTAGATCTTTTTATTTCCTACAACTTAGCCATTTAACGGTTTTCCATAGGACTTGTAGTTTTGCCGGAAATCGAGATAAATCGTTTTCAATCCTTAAAAACTCACCCCCTTCCACTTCCCGACCTCGGATCGCCCGTAAATTATTTTTCCTTTCATTTTTGTTATATTATCTTCCTTTTCCAATGGGTTTCATCCTACTATTATTTTTTTTTGGTTTCAAAAATTATCGACCCTGATCTACTACGTAGATTGAACAGCACTAACGAATAGAAAGTGTTCCGTTTTTCCAGTTTGGTACGAAACTATAGAAAATCACGCACTCTGATCGTGATATTCTAGAAGTTCTGGAGTGTCTACATATCTTTGGATCTATATATTACTTTTTACATTTTTGATTAAAAATAACTTAATTAATTGTAACTATTTATAACTTTATCTGAAATTATACGGACCCTTTTAGATATAATCAAATCAGAGGCATATTTTGTTAACCTGATTGTTTTTAAAAAATAAAAATCGCCTTATAATAATAGGCGCGTAATATTTGTGATAGTAAAAGCATCACGCACTCAGTGGCGTAACAAGCACCCCGCACTGGGGCGGGGGGGGGGGGGGCAGCCGGGGGGCCCACATTGACTGCCCCTTCAAAACTTGCTGCCAGCTTTGCTTTTCATAGATATTTCATTTCATAATTAATTTTATTTTTTTAAATCCTGAGAATTTAACTTCGTTAAGTGAAGAAGAATTATACGTGAAAGCGCGGAATTTATATACGATATTCCTATATCCTAGTCAAATTTTAAGCCTCAGAAAGGGACTTGGAGATAGTATTTCAAAATAAAAACAGTGTATGAACTTGCGGATCATTTATTAATAAAAAATCAGTGTGTTCTTCAAATTTTCCACATGTATCTAGTGCAGTGATGTTATTTCTAACTTTACCAGTTAGTGTGGCATCAGCGGAACGATCTTTATCCAAACTTAAAATAGTTAAAACCCATTTACGTAACACCATGGGACAACAACGCCTTTCGGATTTATCCTTAATCAGTATCGAATACAAGTTTGTTAAAACATTAAATATCGACGAAATCTCATATAACTAGAAAATTTGCTAAGGCAATATATCTGACCAAGATAACACAAATAACACTCCCGAACTATCTAATGTCATTCACGTTGCCGTTACTATGGAAACGAGAAATGTCAATATACCTTGATTTAAATGTTTACGTTTCGCCTTGTGTGCTTAACAAGTAATAATGGATTCATGGTTGTGTATAAAACGTAGTATTTGCGTCCCGTATAATGAACCATAATACACACGGTTTCATATAAAGCAGTCGTCAGAAGCGGTTCGCGTTATAAGCATCTTAGCCTATTATGGGCTGCATTATACGCTCATTAAATAATATTGAAACTGTATCAATTTAAAAGTTTGCCCAGCAGCATTGTTCCCTTCATTTTTTTAAAGAACGATAAGCAAATGTGCGAGCATCACGCATACTACATAGAATAATCATTGCTCAATGTTTCAATATTGCCCCACAATAGGTATAAAGATCAATTATTACACATTGACAATATTATCGCTTTTATGAAAAAAATATAGGTTATATACTATTAATCATCAAATTAGTCGGTTGGCAAATATAGTAGATATCAATTTGTTTCAGTGTTATATTATCGTTTGATTGGTATTATTTAGCAACTATCCAAAAAATATAACGATCATTTTAATGATGTTTATCTTACTCTACCTGTGGTACGCTTCATCGTCTCATTAGGTACACTAGAATCACTCTAGGGTGTTGATGTTCTTGAAACAAAGCGCTAGGTACTTCTTGAGTCCGCAATCTAAACGACACTAAAGTCGTGTAGGTTAACCTGACGCTATCATCAATATTGACAATACCTTTTCCAATTGTCGTGCCGTTTTGTTCTACCGATGCATTTGCCTTAAAAAAAGTGTGGTTAATTTTCATCCCTAGATCAAGGGTAAAATTCCGTAAAAATAACCATGTTAGGCGTATTTTTGGTTCAAGGAATGGATGCATTTCTTCTTCCTCTTAAATATTCACCCTGTATTAGGAAACAGCGAGGTTTGTTGGAGCATAACTGTCTGAAATTAGACGACAATTATTTGTTTTTAATTATTGAAGTGACCATCAGACTCCGACGAACCCCGTCCACTTTTGCGTCCGGCGAAAGAACTAGAAAACATGTTTATCTTACCCTACCTGTACTTCTTTGACGCTAATGTCAGTAGTCAAATATACTCACTGCAAAATGATTCTAATTAAGTACCTACAACTATTTTGCTTGCAGTATAAAAATTGCTTCAAAAAGTTTAAAAAGTATTTTTCTACTATTTTTATTTTAAAAATTAAATACCTAAGTCTCCAGTAATCAAAGTGCAAACCAATAATTTTTTTAAAATTAGTCTGGAGGTCTTTAGTCATTAAAATTATACATCAGCATCAATGCAATCGGCCTAGAACGGTTAGGGCGGGTGGGAGGTATATAGCCTCATCAAACCGGACTTTGTTTTATGAAGTTGGGGGTATATTGTACCTTAAATTTTACAGCCCGGACCTGTCTATATTTCCACTTGTTAAATGAGAATTTCGTATTGCGCATGCCCGTGTTTACTGGGCTTTATTTACATTCGCAATACCATAAATTGCCCCTATTGTTTGCTGATGTAAATGTGTTTATGACGTGTACCGGGTGTTCCACCTAAGGAGGTAATCGGCTATACCTCAGAAAGTAATAACACTAGGACTTTGGGAAAAAAAATATATTAATAAAAGTGGCCAAGAGAAATTGCTGGAAATTATTGTCAAGTTCGAAAAATGACCGCTAGGGGGCGTAAGAGAACTTTCAAAATAGAAATGCCGATTTTCTCTTGATTTTTCTTAATAAAAATATGTTAAAAATATCAGCATTGCATTCTTCATAAAATTATGCAACTTTATGTTAGGAATTGTTTTTTTCTATTTTCAATAATAAAGTGGTGGGAGAAGGTCAAACCGTTTTCTTTCAAACGCTGATATCTCTGCTTTGGATGAACCGATTTTATTCAACTTGGTCTTGAAAAGAAGCACTTATTTTCCTCTACACTAAAATCTATTAACTATACCATATTGATTCTGATGGTGGCCACTAGATGGCGTTTTTCCGTAATTCCTCAATGAATAAGGATTTTCTCAAAAAAATCAAATGTTATATGACTTTTTCACCATATTTTATTTTAGGCTTATAAAGGCTATTAAATAGTGGAATAAAAAATCCAGGTCCGTATTTAAAATAAAAAAGTTGATGATGGTCGCTCGAATCCGAAACGTCGGATTAAACAACTAACCCCATCAGCTTGTAGAGGAGGAAAAGTTACTATAAGAAACTAAAAACCGCAACGTGATATCTTTTGTTAAACTAGAGAAATTAGGAATAATAATAATTAATATGGAAAAATAGGCCATTTTTTTAAAACATTCGATTTTATCTAGTTTAACAAAAGATATCACGTTGCAGTTTTCAGTTCCTTATAGTAACTTTTTCTTCTCTACAAGCTGATGGGGTTAGTTTTTTAATCCGACGTTTCGGATTCGAGCGACCATCATCAACTTTTTTATTTTAAATACGGACCTGGATTTTTTATTCCACTATTTATTAGCCTTTATAAGCCTAAAATAAAATATGACGAAAAAGTCATTTGATTTTTTTGAGAAAATTCTTGTCCATTGAGGAATTACGGGAAAACGCCATCTAGTGGCCACCATCAGAGTCAATATGGTATAGTTAATAGATTTACGTGTAAAGGAAAAGAAGGGCTTTTTTTCAAGACCAAGGTGAATAAAATCGGTTTATCCAAAGCAGAGCGTTTGAAAGAAAAAAGGTTTGACCTTCTCCCACCACTTTATTATTGAAAATAGAAAAAAACTATTCCTAACATAACGTTGCATAATTTTATGAGGAATACAACGCTTATATTTTTAACATATTTTTATTAAGAAAAATCAAGAGAAAATCGGCATTTCTATTTTGAAAGTTCTCTTACGCCCCCTAGCGGTCATTTTTCGAACTTGAAAATAATTTCCAGCAATTTCTCTTGGCCGCTTTTATGGATATATATTTTTTCCCAAAGTCCTAGTGTTATTACTTTGTGAGGTATAGCCGATTACCTCCTTTGGTGGAACACCCGGTACAAAGGAGACATATTTTTTAGTGTAATTACTAAAAACGTATTCAGGCATTCAGGAATTAAAAAAACTAACAAAACAAGACTAAGCTACTAAAACAAAACAAGCGATTATGTGCAATATTCAATCAAAGACAAGGTCCAATTTTCTACGGTTGATCGCGCCGGCTTGCTTTCAGGGTTATGCAAAACTCTACATTTAACTCTCAAACTAAATAATTTCATTGAAATATTAGTAAACTATATATTATGAGCACTTTATTTTAAAAACGATCAAGCTGTGGACGTCATTTCATAAATTGTTATTTTTATTTTTTATACCAAAATGTAAACACCTTAAACAATTTTTAAATATAAAATAATTAGAAACACTTTATTATTCTTTAGTAAAAACTCATTTAAATTATGGAATACTAGGATGGGGAGGCATAAATAAGAATTATCTTAATAATATTGAAACTATTCAAAAAAATTATTTACGAAAAAGACCACCAATATTCTTCTGATTTACTATTTAAAGATAGCAAAAAAATGGATATTAAACAAATATTTCCTTACAACATGTTAATATATATTTTTAAACATAAAAATAAAACAAATTATATTAATCACACACATGAAACTCGTCATAAAAATACTATTGCATATAAAAATAAGAGTAAACAAAACAATAGCACACAAACATTTTTTAAACATCAATCCATATACATATTTTTGATATGCTACCACAGTCAATTAAAATAATTAAATCATTAAATAATTATAGAAATAAAATTAAAAATTGGATATTATCTAATCCAAGAAATATATTCAAGAACGTCATTAATAAATATACCAAGTTATAATAAATAAAATAAATAAATATATATTATATTATATACATAACGTATTGTATTTTCTTATACTATAGTGATATGAAATATACCAATAAAATATTGTCATGTTCGTTTTATATTATAATCTAGTTGTGCCTGAATTATGAAATATATTCTTGACAAAAATATTATATTATTTAACTCAAAACAAGTATTTTACTTCTGAGTTCGGAATTGATAGTTTATACAAAAAAAAATATAATAGCATTAAATGTCAAATAAATATTTGAATAAACTTTTATTATTATTATTTATTTGCTTATTATTGACGAAATACAAATACAATTTTATTTGCCTCGCTTAATAGCGAAAAAAATTGAGATAATTGTCCGAAGTACGTTTTAAGGCTCTTAGATCCATTTCCCATTTTCATCGGCGTCTGTCTGTTGACTTGAACGCTTTGAAACGACTTGACGGGGAATGACGAAATGTTGTAGATGGATTAGATATTTACTCAGCTTAAAAACGGATATAGTTTGGATTTGCTACACCGGCAAATATTGACTCCTCTATTTATTTTACATCAAAATTGTATTAGACTTTTTTAAAGGTGTTTCTATGGTTAACTGGCACATCAAATTTCATTATTTTTCTTTAATATCTAATAATAGGGTGTATTAGACTGCATAGTTTTAATTTCTTAAGCTCTTCTAAATTTAAATATCCATTTGGTTCATACAAATTTATAGTTGGTTCTAAAAAAGGAAGTTTATGTATGCATTTAATTATTTTGTTTTGTAGTTTTTTAATGGCTGAATTGTAGTTAAATTCGCTGATCCCCAAATTGAAATCATATACTGTAATTTTGAATAAACCAAAGAATAATATATATTTTTTAAATATTTTAACGATATATAATTTTTAGCTTTAAATAAAATGCCAATTGGTGAGATGTAACTTCTTAAATATTCAATATGATTTTTCCAACTTAAATTTTCATCAATACATAAACCTAAAAATTTAATTGTATTAGTATATAATAATTAAATGATTATTGAAAGATCGTGAAGAAATATTATTATTTTTCAATTTTGATTTTACCTTTTAAATTTAATTTTGCTATAGAATTAATGTAGATTAAAAAAAAGTGGGTCCTAAGGTTGATCCTTGCGGAACACCACAAGTTATGTTTTTTTGTGAACTTTTTGTGAAATTTTCAATTTGAACAAACTGCTTTCTATTACTTAAGTAATTTTTTAACAATAAAAAAATATTTCCTTAGAGCAAAATAATGATGTTCTCGACGGTAGAGTACAAGAAAATAATGCAGACTTAGGACTTCGAGAAACAGGCACCAATTGCTTCCTAAAAATCAAGTGTCTAAATTTAATTTTCTCATTGACAAAGTTGTTTTATTATTTATTTTGATTTTATTACTAATAATTAAGTTGTTTCTGATTCATTTCTTCCATATTTAACCATATCGTCCAAAGTTGTTGTAAAATATGTTACTTTTATCTTTCTGAAAGGTTAGGACAAGGTGAAATAATATCAGCGTTAGTTAATATTTTTAGTTGATTAATTGATTAATTTTAATAAATAAATGACCTTAATATTAATTTTTATTAATTTGATTTTTATATTGTCGAAATGTTTGAAAACATATTTCCAGAAACATGATAACGGTCAGTGGAGCTGACATTTGATAATAAAATAAATGAATGCGCAAACGACATACTTTTCCATTCCTCTTTTTTATTTTCAGGTCATTTTGGGTTTGTCCGGGTGATTTTTATTGAGGGCTTCCTTAGTCCGTGTATGGTATAAGCTAAAGATGCCATCCATGCTCCTCTCATAAGTAACTCTGCTTACCAATCGAAGAGAAAAAAAAAATTGTGTTACTAGCCACTTCGAAACGCCATGTTGACGGATCTAGGTGGAAAGGCGTCTACGAGGGGAACCACCTGATCCGGCACGGAGGTTAACTAGAAAATAATCTGAGGTTAGTTTTGCTTGTCAATGGGGAACTTTCCAATTTTTTTTTTTCAATAATATGATTTAGTTAGGCCTAAAAAAAATATTCCCCAATTATTACTCCTTAAAAATCAGTAATAACTTGGTAAAAATTCTTTAAAGTTTCGCGCGAGTCAAAAGCATTTCAAACGACCTTTTAAGCGCGCCAAGCCCGATGACGTCACTAAGTATGACTTATCCGTCATCCTGACCGGTGGCCGAGCTACCGAGTTTGCATTTGGATTGCCGTGTGTTATTGTATTGTTGTTCTAAGGTGTAATTCTCAACGTCGTTCCTATAACGCCAACCTATAACCTATTTCGTGGATGTCACACACGAATTATGCTTCTTGACGTCACGACCCGTTTTTACCCGCTTGGGATAATTTGAATTTTGGGGCATTTTTAAATCTTGCTAGCGGTCTTTTGAAACGAAATATGTTGTTTTTTTTGCTGCCATATGTTTTATGACAATATATACTTATGATTTATAGAATTTTTCCCCATTTAAAATTTTTGTCAAGTTCCCTATTCATGACAAGACATTGACATCCGTTTGTTTATTTCAGGTTAGTGTTATGACGTTGACATCGGCGTATTTTTAGGTTAGTTCTGTTTGTCAAATCATTACATAACGTCAAAATTTCAAAAAATTACTGTCATTTTGACCTCTCGGCTATACAGTTGGTTTGTAAAGTCGCCACAGTGGATCTTTGCCCGTGCGTCATCAATCAACGATCAGGACTCAACGTGGTTAATAACTCTGCATCCTTGTTTATTACAGTAACAAGTTTGAATAAAAGCATAAAATAACGTCTCCAAGATTCCGCAATAATATAATGTGCTAGACAAGAATAAAACTATAAACGTCAATTAATTACTTTTTTTATTTGTTTAGTTTGTTAACTCGCTTGTCTATGGTTTAGTTGACAACCGTTGTATTTTAGAACGTCATTGTCAACCTTATTTTGATCTGCCAATCTAATTCGTATTTTGTAAATCTGTGTGCCTTAAAACTGTTCCTTTTTCTAAAAATAGTTCTTTTTAGATATAATTATACCCACCATCTGTTTTGGTGGTAAGTATTTATGGATTTTACCTAATTTATTTATTTTAAATATTCTAACCCTGAAAGTTCTTTGAAAAGTTTACGGCAGTGGCTAAATTCCCTTAAGGTGGGAGTATCAACATGCTTGCCAACCTATAACCTATTTCGCGTAGATTTATTTATGTTTTCTAGCTTTTATACAAAATTTAAAGAAAATCAGTATCGACTTGATATTCTATAGGTAATAATTGACATATCTAAGAAATATTAAGGAATTTCATAACTTATTTTAGGAGAATTGTATAGCGAAAAATATCGGGTAAGATTTTTTTTAACATTATTATGTCATTGTCACTCATTGTTCTTTTACTATACAATTCTCCCAAAATTAGCAATGAAATAAATTGATATTTTTGTAACATATCAGATACTACATAAATAATGTACCGACGATATTGATTTTCTTTAAATGTTAGTTAATAAAATAATAAACTCAAAAAATCAACGCGAAATAGGTTATAGGTTGGCAATAGATTGAATGGCGTTGAGAATTCAACCTTAAATGAAAGGATGTTAAAAATTTGACTTTTGCGATTTTAATAGTCAATAAATCACCAAACTTTTCTAGATTTTAAGCTTTAAAAATAGTATTAAATGTATTAACATTTTTTGTTTGTCAATTTCTTTTAGATAATAGAGAATGCCGGGCAAAACTTAAAATAAATAATAATTTTTCGGGATATTATGTAGGTACGTGAAACGGTAGGCAGGCACGTCCATTTTATGAACTTAGACTTAGTTTTGACTTTTTTCGTCTCGTAATTTTGATTTGATTCATACGATTTTGATGACGTAAAAGTGATGACGCACGGGAAAAGAACCACTGTGGGACTTTATCTTTACTATAGTCTATTACCAAAAATATAGGCAGTGACGTAGCTCTCATAACCATGGAAACGACCATGTATGACTGTATGGTCATTGGCGGTTTGCATTAGTTTCCATGGTTTCGAATAATACGTCACTGCCTTTAATATTGGGTTTTGAGTATAGCCTAGTAGAAGAAGGCATGTGACCTACAGTCCATGGGGTAAACGTAAAAAATATTCTTGTTTTTTTTTAATAAACATCCTATGCCTTATTCTGTTTCACTGACTTCTCCGTAAACCTCACAAGGCCTTGGCAGCTTATTAACGGTGGTTTTATTCCATTAAGTTTTCAGGTGACAAATCTAATCAACGATAATAAAATAAACAATGAATCAAAATGATATTTCTTGGTAGTTGGGAAATCCCCTAATGCAAAAAAACCGCTTTATTTACAATGTTTTGATACAAAAAAATTAGTCTCGGGTAATGACCTTAAAATCTAAATAAAAGCTCGGGAAACATTTTGGTTTTCCTAGTCTTCTTTGGTGACGCTTCATCGTCGCATTAGGGACACTAGAATCGCCCGAGGGTGTTGATGTTCTTGAAACAAAGCGCTACTTCTTGAGTCCGCAATCTAAACGACACTGAGTCGTGCAGGTTAACCTGACGCTATCATCAATATTGTCAATACCACTGTCAATTATCGTGCCGTTTTGTCCTATAGTCGGATCTGGTCTTATCGTGCGGGTCATACGATTCAAGAAAGACATACTCTCAGTTTTTGTTTTCTTTACTTGCGTTTAATTTTACCATCTAAATAAAATACGTAAGATAAATGAGACAGACTTATTCCATTTTGACATGAAAAAAAAGGATTTGTATTTACTTTCCAGCGATTCTAAAAAAGCTTATAATAGCACCAGCTACGTTTTATTTTAAATATGCCAGTTTTGTGACTTTGACAGTTTGTGACAAAATGAAACAATTTTCTGGGTTTTTGCATCCCCAATAAAAAAAAATGGTACTTAATCTGATAAACTATTTCGAAAATGAAAGATAAAGTGGAAATTCGCCAACCAATATTCAGGAAACAGTAGCCAAAGCACTGGGAATTAGTTTAAGGACTGTGCAGAAAATTGTGCATGAAACAAAACATAACATAATAGGTACCCAACAATACTAAAAAGTGTAAACGAAGAAAGCCACAGACTGAGGATTTAAGCGAAAATATTAAAATGGGAGTTCGAAATGTGATTTACGATTTATACAAATCAAAAACCAATGTAACTCTTCCAGTTTTACAAAAAACATTAAAAATTCGGGGTGTTTTGGAAATTGAACTTGAAGCGTTATCAAAATTAATAAAAAATGTAGGTTTTCGCTATAAAAAAGACCGTAACCGAAGATTTTTATGTGAGCAGCCACAGAGAGTGAGTCAGCGTGTTCAGTTTTTAAAAAAATTACGGACAATTACAAATCGAAATTTAGAAAAGTGGTATTTTTAGACGAAACGTGGATATTTTCGAATGGAAGTGGTTCAAAATCTTGGCAAGATGAGTCTGTAAAAAGTGTTAAAAGGAAAAAGGGGTGCGGTACGGGAAAGCGTTTTATTATTTTGCATGCCGGTTCTGCAACAGGATATGTTGCAGGTACGAGTTTAATTTATTCTTCAACATCAAAAAGTGCTGACTATCATGATAATATGAATTGCGAAATGTTTGAAAAATGGTTAAAAGTTCAATTGATACCAAATTTGGATGCTCCGTCTTTAATTGTATTAGATAATGCATCATATCATTCAAGAATTTTAAATAAACAGCCTACTTCATCTTGGAGGAAAAGTGATATTTATGAGTGGCTGGAAAAACACAACCAAAATCCTTTACCAAATATGCTTAAATTGGAACTCCTATCAATAGCAAAGTCTCTTATAAAACCCAAAATATACGCGGTAGATGAAATACTGCGTAAATATGGCCATGAGGTTCTATGACTGCCGCCATATCATTGCCAGTTTAACGCAATAGAATTAATATGGGCTGGTGCAAAGTCTTATTATCAAAAACATGTAGGTGATGGTCTTAAATCCGACCAAGTACAAATAGTTTGGCAAGATTCGTTAGATCATATTACACAAGAGTACTGGAAGAAATCGGTGGAACATACAGAAATATTAATAAGGGATTGGTGGGATCGAGAACAAGTACTAGATGTCGAAGTGAAATGATAATTGCTCCATTCGAAGACGACTCAGACGACGAGGACTTTTCAGATTTTATAAGTGACGATGAGAGTTTTTAGGCTATAATTATAAACGGTGTTTTTCGTTTACATTTTTTAGTATTCTTGGGTGTTATATTATGCTTTTTATTCATGCACATTATTCTGCATAGTCCTTAAACTAATTCCCAGTGTTTTCATTACGGTTTCCTGCATATTGGTTTGCGAATTTCCACTTTTTCTTTTATTATCGAAATAGTTTATCATACTAAATGCCATTGTATTTTTAGGTTTTAGTAGTAAAATTGTTAAAATAAATTGCACTGTTTATTATTGTCGTTTTTAATTAAAGGGTACAGTAGGCATATAATTAACGATTATATAATAATTTTTTTGTAACTTTTTCAACTCCCCTGTACATAATTTTTACAAAACTAATAATATTAGGTATATGTGGCTATCTTCGCGATAGCTAAAATAATGAAACTATTTTTCCTTTCTTCGGTATATTTGTAAATAATCTCACAACATTTTGATAGCCTCTGTGTTGTCTGATTTGACGCATATGATCAGTGACCTTTGGACCCGCACGTTAAGACCAGATCTGACTATACCAATGCATTTGCCTTAAAAAAAGGTTTGGTTAATTTTCATCCCTAGATCAAGGGTAAAATGCCGTAAAAATAACCATGTAAGGCATATTTTTGGTTCAAGGAATGGATGAATTTATTCATCCTGTATTAGGAAACAAAGGGGTTTGTCGGAGCATAACTCTCTGAAATAAGACGACAACAATTATTTATTTTTAATTATTGAAGTGACCATCAGACTCCGACGAACCCCGTCCACTTTTGCGTCCGGCGAAAGAACTAGAAGAGAAATAAAATAGTATTCTGGCGGAACAAGCTCACAGCTCACCAGTGCGTTTTCAGTCTGTCACCGGCCGAGGCGCGCACTTTCGTTTCGAATTCGAACGGCCACGTGATTTCGTAAAAAACTGGTGTCATTGGTGGTGATTGTACTGATTGACATCCTGATTGGCTAATTTACGCAAACAAAAGGTAACCTTGATTTGCTTCTTTTTGTGCAATTTTTTTTTTGCAATTTTTTTTTTATTATTTTTTTTTATTTATTGATTTGATTGATGGTGGGGAAAGAGGCTTCTCCCATTTCCTATTTTGGGACCGAAAATGACTGAAAGGTCAAGAAGTGTTAAAGAAACCATACTTGTCCATTGTTTTGGCAACTAATTTTTAGTTGGGAAGTTTCTTAAATAGTTTTGAATGAAAACATTCTCTTTGACGTCTGTTTGTTATTGAAATATTTTACATAAATAAATCTGGAAATGTGGATTAAACACGTATTAATAAATAATTAAATGAGAAAAAATTATGTATCGGTATCCTTATCACTTATTATACTTTAAGAACTGTATATTTTGAAAGTGTAAGGGTAGGATATCAAAAATTTTCATACTTTTAGTGGCTTTAAACTAATTTTTTTAAGGAATAATTTTGTAAGTAATAATTTTAATATTTGCATCATTTTTTAAACGTGTTTATGATCAGTGGCGAATCTATACAAGGGGGGTACAGTACCTTTAGCCCCCTTCCCTCCCCCATGGCCTAATAATAAATAAAAATAATGATATTTATTCCTCCTATAAGACGTGTTTTCTGAAATAATAAAAAATATTTTAAAAGCTCCGATTTAAAAAAAAATAATTTTAGTCTATTGAAGCTTAAGAAAATGTTAATTTGTTATTAGCTGTAGCCATAGGGGGCAGGTAATGGGGATTCTGACATCCCCTAAAATCCAGAAAAAATAATAATTATTTATTAAAAAATTGAAAAATTAACATATACAATTTTGCTCCCTTAAATTAATTTTCATTCATTAATTGATCAAATACTATTCAAGTATTCAACTACCCTTGAATTAAAAAAATATTTTGTTCATTTAAATAGGCCTAATGCTTTTTCAACTTTTATTACATCATTCATACAGTTAAAAAGATTAAATATTTTTAGAATGAAATTTTACAATTGTTTTATAGTTTCAATATTTTGATTTTGATAGAGTATAGTATGGCAACAACGAACGGTTCGGGCGGTGGCAATAGTGAAAATAAAAACCCAAAGAAGAATAGCTTTAATCAAGTACTGCCAAGAACATGGGACCATTTGGAAGATGTCGAAGCTCCCGGTACCCCCAGAACACCAAGAACATCCACCACTCCTGGTAGGTACTTCCAATCAAGGCGTTATATTTCTGTTCTAAAATGAAAATTTTAAATTTGTCTACCATAAATCAATCTTTAGATGGGACAACTGGTACTCACTTGACAAATTGTAAGAATAATCGTTATTTTAACGCAAATTGCGTAAAAATAACGTTAGTTCTCAAATTATGTTAATGGGTATTTTAGCCACAAAGATTGAGTGGTAATTGGTCGATCACGAGGTAGTGATTTGGTTTACAGCTAGAGCACAACCACCTTGAAAAGAAGCCATGAAATGACATCGGGCAACGCCGCATCAGCTGGGAGTTGCGAATCCACAATTATGACGCGCCGCAACGGACAAGTTTTTTAATCTCTCTGATATTTTTTTTGTTTTTTGGCTCTGTTGCCACTATATTGATATTGAAAATTGTACAAAAAAGTAATAAATAGTTTTGGATAACAAGAACAACTTACCTAAAGTAAATAATAGTAATATTGCGTTGAGAAGCTGTTTTTGTTTCGCTACGAGTAGATTTATTTGATCGATCAAAAGTAATATTCTATTATATAAAATTATTATCTTCTGCGTTTAAAACTAGACTATAAAAAACACAACTTTTAAATTAAAACAAATAAAATTCTGCCGCCATTTATAAGACCCGTAAACAAACCGCCAGGCCGGCCAGGCTGTTGGATTTTTCACTTTATTAATGCTATTAGAGCAAACCCGCACCAAAAATTTTCATCAGAATTTTGTAGACGTTCTTAGCAATCATGTCACTTAAATTTTCTATTAGATATTAATCGAAAACCGGATAAAAATACAAATTAATACGACACCTACACCTAGTTCGCACGTAAATTACATACTAACCTAAAAAAAAGTCACGTGACACATGGATCTTCAAGAAGTGTTGTCGATGTTTTTGTTTCACGGCTTCTTTCAAGGTGTTGTGGCTAGAGATGTAAGCGCGCGTCAACCGAAAAACTACCTTACGGTAATTAACGATTTTTTTCACGCATATTATGCATTTTTTTAAAATAAAAATACAAATATAGTTTGCGCGAATATCTTACGATGTTTTGAATACAAATATCTGAATAAAGGCATCAAAAATGAAAGCATTTTTTAAAAATACCGGTTTAATTAGGTGATTAATGGGTAATATTCTTGTACTAATTAGGTTTACATGACGAATTTGTAAAGCGCTACTTTCATAATGTGTTGTTAATCGGGTTTTTCAGCTAGTTTTAGCAGATGATTTTTTTAATGGCCAATCGTTAATTCGACAATTAAATTCTCCTAACACGTCTGAGCTTCAAAGAATCCCCAGCCTGTTTTATTGACAAATCGATAATTATTGACTTGTCAGACTATTCTGTGATAGATGACGTCACACGAGTGCGGGTTTATCATTGCCAATATACCGGGCTGTAGATCGCCAGATTGGAAATGAGAAAAGTAAATTTTGCTATCCTCGATTGCTCTTCTATTAATTTTACATTACAATTGTATAAGACTTTATTCACCTGAAGACGATTGGTGATACTTACCAGTTAAAACGTTGTGATATGAAAAACTAAAGGCAATGGAAGTCCAAAACACATCTATTACTCAAGATACATCATTGTCTACAACCTTCAAACAAACTTTTTTGAAGGTTTTTGTATGAAGGAATTTCAGAACCTTGCAATTATTAAACAAAAATAATTAGTATCTAATTTTGGAAGGGCTGTTCAGGGAGGCATTGACGAATAGTATGGCGGTGTTTTTTTTTATTAATGCACAGAAACTTAAAAAAAAGCAGTTTTTTGAAACCACTGAATTTGCCACAATTTACCTTAAAATCCTAAAAAGTAAACACGTCGATTTTTAGAAGTGAAGTAAAAACAACAATTTTTACTGGTAACACGATATTTTCTAGTCTATGTAGATGCCATCTCTCATAAGAATTCAAGAGAATATGTGTTTGTTTTAACACGAAAGGTTCCGTAATTGCACAAAACACGAAAGTAAACAAAAAACTATGACCGGCTGACTAACATCTGCCTTGCTCTACCAGCTCCATGAATATGTCTGTCTTTCTTCTCCGTATGTCAAAAGCATAAAAATAACTACTCTGATCAACACAGCACTGCATTGCGCATGCGAATCGTCAACAGTTCGGCAAATCGAATTGACGATAGAAAATGGCGTTGTTAATCCCACCTTAATATCAAGATGCATTCGTCGGTAAAACAAACACTGCGTAAGAATTCCCTATTGTTATTTACCCTTTCTATAACCTTAAAACAAAAGTTGTGGTTGGTGAACGACCCGGCATGTATACCTTTGTGTAATTTAAAATGGAGTTCCTTTTAATTTTGAAATATATGCAAATTTGCCACAATTTTGTTTTAATTTATAATCTATAATCTCTTCAGATTTTAAACTGTAACAGACCTGTATTTGGCCAACTTTTAGATAGAACTAAATTACGAATGCGTTACACTGGCCTTAACCCTGGTCGTAAGTAATATATTTCCGTAAATATACCTTGATTTTTTTTTAAATAAGTCTAGTTTACTCGTGCATTTTCAAGGTAACATCTCTTATAACCTTTATTAATTTACTATATGTCATATAAGTACCTACTTCATAGACGTATTGTTAGTTTAATAATAGCTAATGATTAGACCGAATTCGAAATGATATTATAACATGTTCCATCATTGTGTCTAAGTCTATGATGTCGAGCATGCCTATAACGATAACGACAACAAAGTCTAACAACCACCAATATCTAAACCAATCACAATTAAAGTATATTTTACGAATTTGAATAAATTTAGATAACTGATCGAAGAAAAAATAGTCAAAAGTGAAAAATGGTTACTGCAATAGATTTTGTAATTGCCTATAACTATAAAAGTATTGAGCAATTAGATATATAGAATGTAATTCTACACTTGATAGTAAATTAAATACAAGTAGTTTTATTTTAAAAAATTGATTTAATTATGATTTTTATTTTATGAATACCTACCACAAGCCTTTTCTTTTGGATGATCCAATAATATAGGTTATATAAGATGAGTTAATATAGCTTCTTTAAAATTACACCCCAAAACAGAAAATATATTAAGAATCTTATCGAGTTTTTTTAAATTTTTAATCAGTGTTTGAAAATCTTTCTTTAAAGGCCGTTTCACCCTTATCTATGTATTTACGGACATGCCTATTAGATCATAGAATACCTATGTAATTTATATAGGTAAGTATTTATTTGTTTTTTCGAAAGTTAAACGGAAATATTTTGACCGACATTTATATAGCTGGCCTTGCAACCTGAAACAACAATAATATGGCATTTTTACTACAAAATTTAAAAAACGAAACCAGGAATTTAATATTCAATAAAATAGACAAGGGAGATGCACTTATTATTTAATATGCATTAAAGAAAATCCGTGCAAATGCAAAACCAACATCGAATAAATCGAGCTGATTTCGTAAGGTCACGCGCCACAGAATAATATTTCAGTCACTTGAAAATATACTGGGATTGACGTTTATTGTATCTTCTCGATAACTCTTCTGATTTTGGCAACTATTTTCAACGTACCTTCATAAGATTTCATAAAAGACTACAACTCCCTAGTTTCATAACTTTTATAAAGCAATAAGACACTTTAGATTAGATTTAAACATTTTTATTTCAAAATAATAAGTTTAGCAGACTTTTAAACATTTATTGAAGTAAAAACAAACCGATGTCAACGTGTTGTTTTGATTTGACAAGCAAAACTAACCTAACCTCAAATTATTTAGTTGAATTCCGTACCGCTGACTTTCAAACCCGATTTACTTAATCCAAATTCAAAATTTCGTCATTCCCTATCAAGAAGTTTTAAAGCTTTTGATTGAGAACGTCGACATCTCATAAACATTAAAAAAAATCTACAATATTTTTTCTACGAGGAAATAAAGAGCAGGCGATAAAAATGTAACTCAGTCCGGAGCAGTCTTAAGTTGTAGGTTTCAAACATTGATTGTTTTGATGTTTACCTTTACTTACTTGACATTGATAATGATATCAGAATACCTTCAATATTGCCGTTCTCCAGCTAATTAAACAAGATTCCTAATTAAAATTATTTGCATTATTAAAATAAGTACATACATAATATATATCTAAGTACCTCCTCCCCCTTTATTAGTTATAATAATATTTCAGTGATTTGTACAGGCATAGACACAACGCATAGTACAACCAGAGGAGTATTATGAATTCGTAATTATCTGACCAAAATCAGTCGCATACTCCCGGACTAATGTCATTCAAGTGCGCCGCATTGCCGTTACTATGGACGCGAGAATTGCCAATATACCTAGGTATATCTTGATTTAAATGTTAAAGTTATGCTTTTTGTATTTAATAAGTAATGATGTATCTTAAACATAGTGAAAATAAAATATGGATGGTTGCAGATAAAGTATAGTAGTTTACTCGCGTATAATGAACCATAATACACTCATGTGATTAGGGTTGCCAGATTTCAGAAAACAAAAAGCGGGAGGTGCCGATATAATTTTTGCGCTTTCGCCATATCATAAAAATAATTACATATTGTTTAAAATTGGTAAATATTTTTTGCTCCATTAATAAGTAGGATTTTGTTTTGTAACACTAATTTAAGTCTATTTTTTTCCAAGATAGACATGTAATTATTTTTCTGACTTTAATATGTATTTTTCTAACTTAGAACTGCTAGAAGTATAAAAAAAAAGGAAAAGCGCTAGTTTTAATATGTTAGTCGGGAGGCGGGAGATTTATTGAAAAATCGGGAGCCTCCCGCCTCAATCGGGAGGGTTGGCAACCCTACGTGTGATTGTACACTATTTCCTTAATGACGTGCCAATATTTTAGGGTGTGATTCCTCAAGTTATTTTATGAACAAAAGTTCATATAAACATATGTCCTAAACGGCTTAAATTTTTTGTTTCAGGGTGTTGAATTTTTCTTTGCGTTTTTTGTAATATCTTCGAAAGTACTTTAGATAATATTTTTAATTTTGGCATGTGCTAATAGGACATAAAACCACATGTTTTAGTTATAAAAGTTATTTTTTTGTCCCACCAGTGGCGTCCCTGCAAACATGTCCTCTGATATTTTTTAGAAAAAAAGTGGTACACCACTGAAATGTTTCCATGTGGATATTATTTCTGATTAGCCTGATCAATTCTACATAAAAATGGTCTCTTGAGTTTTTCTCCTCAGGCACACCGTTCTTAATTAAATTAAATTAGCTCTACAATTTTTAGTTTTATTAACATTAATAATGCAAAATTTTATTTTATAAAAATTGTTGGAACTGACCACCTTCACTTAATAGGCATGCTTTCGCCCGTCTTTGCATCGACTAGCGCACTCGTTCCAAATATTTCATGGGAATTCCGTATTGTTTCACAGAAGGCAATTATTGGCTCCCTTAAATTTTTTAAAGTGTTTATGGGAGTTTTATACACTAGAGTTTTAAGATGACCCACAAGAAAAAATCCAAACTATTGAGATCACGGGATCTTGCTGGCCATTGTTGAGCTCCTCCGCGACCTATCCAACGATTCGGATAAACTGCACCTATATGGTCGCGAACGATTACACTGAAATGAGCAGGAGCTCCATCATGCATGTACCACATTTGATTCCTTAGCGCATATGGTGCATCTTCAAGTAATACAGGTAGTTCTTCTTGGAGGAAATGCAGATAAGACTGCCTATGTTTTTAGGAACGTCACCGTTCCAGGATAACTAGATTTATGTGATCAAAAGTTCGTCAATACTGCAAAATGAAGCTAATTTAATTATTTTAATTAAGAACAGTGTGCCTGAGGAGAAAAACGCAAGAGACATTTTTATGTAGAATTGATCAGGCTAATCAGAAATAATATCCACATGGAAAAATGTCAGGGGCGTAACACTTTTTTTCTAGCAATATCAGAGGACATGTTTGCAGGGACGCCACTGGTGGGAAAAAAAACTTTTATAATTAAAACATGTGGTTTTATGTCCTATTAGCACATGCCAAAATTGAAAATATTATCTAAAGTACTTTCGGAGATATTACAAAAAACTCATTAAAAAAGAAAAAATTCAACACCCTGTAGCAAAAAATTTAAGCCGTTTACGACATATGTATATATGAACCTTTCTTCATAAAATTACTTGAGGAATCACACCTTAAAATATTAGCACGTCATTAAGGAACACCCTGTATATAGCACTCGCTCGCGTTGTAATCATCCTCGCTTTATTAGGTGTACATTATGCATAAAGCTTATAATTAATACATTTCTTTTTCCTAATACTTTTTCTATTTTTTTTAATTACTTACATTTTAAAAATTACTTTTTATTATTATAACGTAATTATTGGTAAATAAATAAACGCTTAGATGCTACAAAAATCTTTAGCTGGTATTATAATGGTTTTTAAAGTACCTACCTAATCATAGTTAAAAAGTTATTTAAAAATTTAACGTCCCGTCATTAACTTTTAAGTATTTTTTTTACACTTGTATTTTATTATTTCATCGATAAATATAACTAAAAGACAGGTAAAAATTGACTTCGATTAAAAATTATTTCCTATTGTGAAATGTTATTTCATTTTATATTCATTGATAAAATTTGATATCTAATAAAATGATGATAGACATATTTTATTTCCAAAGTCATCATCTTCTATTGATAGTTGATTGAATAGTTTTAAGACAACAGGCTTTATTATTTAATATTTTTGACTTAAAAATTATAAATTAATAATTTTATTATAATTATTATATATTTTCAAAAAAAAACTGCGTTTATACTCTATAAATTAACATTTTTACTTTAAAACTTAATTTTTAATGCATATTTATGATTTATGATTTTACATACTAAAACAAAAAATAAGATTTGCCCCTAACAAGCTCAGCTTCAAGGGATTGAAGAATGAGTTTATAGAAGACGACATAAACATATTATTAAATTTTAAATAAACTTATTATTATTATTATTATTATTATTATTATTATTATTCATTCTAGGTCATGAAAAATGCACGTTCCACCACGACTTAGAACTAGATCATAAACCCCCTACGAGGGAGGCATTGTTACCGGAAATGTCCAGGTCCTACCGACTCCTACTAGGTTCCTTAGGAGAAAATCCAGATAGGCAAGGCCTTTTAAAAACGCCAGAACGAGCTGCTAAGGCTATGTTGTTTTTTACTAAAGGATACGATCAGAATTTAGAAGGTAATGTGTATTTAGATGACTATATTGAGTCTAAACTACGTAACGTTTTAATAAATTTTTAAAAACAGAGTTATAGGGAAGCATTCAGTCTACAATTTGAAGCTTTTTGAATTATACAGTCCTGTATAGTAATCGCAAATCTAATAGTTGAAATTGTAGTTTCAACACTAGCAAAATCCATTTATTATATCAAGGAGTTGAAAAAAAGATCCAAAAACTAAAAATGTTGTTTGTAACGAACCCTGTATAGTAATCGCAAATCTGATATTCGAACTTGTAGTTTCAGCACAAGCAGGCGTTTTTTATAAAGAATGACTTTTTTGTATACCTACTAATAAAAAAGTTTTTCCTCTTCCAAACTATATCCGCGGACACACTGTATGTTCCAAAATTCATCTTTCCTGAAAAAAAGACAGAACGAATATATCTTGGATGGTAGACCCTTAAGCAACAAAAAAAAACCTCGTATTTAAGAGAAGCTAAAGCATACAGCAATAATACCCTGGAGAACTGAAGAAATGTTCGATAAAACACAAGCTAAAAGACTAAAAGTAAGGCGCTTTTCTTTCTCATGGAGATGACTCCGATAATATTTTCGGGAAAGAAGGAAAAATCTCGTTTCTATGGAGGCAGCACGTTCGAGTAGATAAGTGGATAAATTAGATATTTGACGAAAGATTCGTTTGCAATAAAACGGCGATTCTTAGAAAATTTTAGTTCTTTATAATTGAACCAGACTCAAAGACCTACGGTCGTTGTAGTTCTCCTTCTTCATATCCGAGGAATCGAAAACATATAGTTTGTCCAGTCAAAAAATAGTTAGCTTAGAAAATAAACTGAAATATTGGTATTGCCGTTTTTTCACCAGAAGGAAAACATATTACTTATTTCTCATTAGCGCTGTAAGGTTTTTCATTTACACTTGTACGGATTCCCTTGTTTTCTTGATCAAACACAATTAAATATTTTTTTGTTTATTATCCAAATCAACGAACTGAAGTGAAGTGTTCGTAATTGATTGCAAAGAAAAGTTCTTCGTTCTAAAATTTAATTGTCAACCCTGTTCTCACGCCAAATAAAAGAGTTAATATTGGGGTTAACTTCCAGTAAAGACAGGCACTTTTATTGTTAATTCAGTGACTGAAAGAGCTTTTAAAGCAGCACGTCGAGAGCCTTAATTAGATCAAGCTGAAAAGCGCCTTGTAATTGGCAGCGCTGAGGAGAAATTAGTAACTAAATACGGAGATGAATGTATCATCTATCGACAATGACATGAAATCAGGGATGTTTATTGACTGACATGTCTGACACTACATATAGTGTGTCCACGGATAGAGTTTGAAAGAGGAAAATCTTCTTTATTAGTAGGTAGGTATAGAAGAAAAAGTTATTTTTTATAAAAACGTCTGCTTGTGCTAAAACTACAATTTCGAATATCAGATTTACGATTACTATACAGGGTTCGTCACAAACAACATTTTTGGTTTTTTGATTTTTTTTTCAATTTTAATTTTCAATTCCTTTTGATGATTGGCTAAATCATCACTTGGGGAACAAATGGATTGGAAGGTACCTATGGTCCAAATCAGTTGGGTTGGCATGTAGGAGTCCCGATCTCACAATAATCGACTTTTATTTATGGGGATATCTGAAGCCACATGTGTATAAAACCAATTTCAATAATAACTTAGATCTCTTGACAGAAAAAGTAAGTGTAGTTATTGCAAATATCCCGATAGAGCAAGTTAGGAACTGTTATCGGGAATTCAGATGTCGAGTTGAACTATGCGCTAACTCGGTGGTACCACGTTTGAATAAAACTTTTATAATTTATGATTGAATGAATTGAAGAAATATGACATGTAATAATAAAAATACTTTAAAAGTAGGAAAATAAAAAATGGTTTTCTTACAACAAAATCGTTACTCGGCCAGATATAAAATCATATTCGAAGTAAGAAAGCAACAATATAGTTATTTGTTTTTACGTAAATTTATTTTAAACGAAACCCAAAAAACTAAAAATGTTGTTTCTGACGAACTCTGTATAGTAATCGCCAATGTGATATTTGAAATTGTAGTTTCAGCACAAGCAAAATTCATTTATAAGTCAAGGAATTGGAAAAAACATCCTAAAAAGTAAAAAAAAAAAATTTTCGAACCCTGTATAGCAATCGCAAAGCTGATATTCGAAATTGTAGTTTCACTACAAGCAGACCCCAAGTAACATTTTTTAGTAATTCTTCGACTTACGACTTATTTTTGACAAAATTTAACGTTGTCCTGCCGACAAAATTAGTTGCCCAAAAGGGCGTATGCCCTTACCCGTCGTTGTATCAACGTCGTATTTACGTAAATACGTTTTAGTTTATCACCAACAACGTTAAATATCGGCAATTTAGGTTCTCGCCTAAAATGTCACCCAAAAAAGACCATTCTCGACGTTAAAATTCCTTAGATTAGGAAACGTAGTACACTTCAACGTTATCAAACGTCACCTGTTGCTACGGAGAAATATCCAACGTACAATAACGTTGTTAAACGTTATAAATGCCAACCACAAGCCAACTAAAAGGACTCTTCTTTTTTTCTGTCTGTCAGTGGTTGATTGGTTGTCATTAAAGTCAACTGACAAAAGTGAGGTTTCAAAGGATCGGGCTTAAAAGTAGCATCACACTGTTTTGTCCTCGTCTCACTTTTCGTTGGAGGCCAATATAGTACGCTATCCTGTTCCCAAGAATGGGGAACAGGCTCAATTTCATTTAGCTGCGTTATATATACTACTTTAAAGTTTGGCATATTAAATTGTTACGGAAATTGTGAAACTGCCGCACTTTCGAATTTGTAGGGTTATGTTGTTTTCTTTCCTGGATTCTTCTTTTCTTTACAGAAATAAAGTTTTAATTAGTTGTGCATTTTGGCCTTTTTTGGTAGTTTAAGGTTAAGTTTGCACTAGTTAGCGCCACCTATTTAAACTTCAAGTTAAAAAAGGTATCAAATAGGTGCATTTTTCCAAACTTTTGAGTCTTAAAGTGTAGACTTTTCAACTTAATGCGTGTTCTTGTTGAAATAGGTGATATTTTAGTATAAACAGCGGACCTCTCCATTTTTAATTTATTAAAGGACGAGATCAAAATGTCGCCATGTTTGACTACTTTGAAATTTATTAAATTTTAGTGTTGTAACATTTTTTTTAACGCTTTAACTTAATTTAAGTCGACAATAATAAATGTAGATTTATTTTAACTCACAATGTAAACCAAAACGATTAAGTTTTTTTTTTAACTTTTTGCCATTTTTATTAAACTTTTTATTAAAAAATCATTATTTTTAGGGCGATCCCTAAATTTTGGAAGTATTATATTAATATTTAACAGTAAAGTGGCCATTGTTGTCATTTTTAATACATATCTTTGGCAATTTACTTATTCATTTAAGCAAAAACTCTAAGTGCAGTAAATAATTATATATAATAATACTTTTTAGAACAAACACACATTTGCTACACTAATTCCGCTTTATAGTTTAATTAAATAAACCTAAAGTTAATAAACAGTTGACGTTAGAAAATTTTAACCTAAGATAGGTAAATCTTAACTAAAAAACCTGTTTTAAATTAACGTTAAAAATGGTTTACAAAATAACCCTAAATAAACTTTAAGACGTGGGGCAACGTCGTAAAAACCCGAATTTTATTCCCCAAACTGGTATAAATAAGGGTCGCAAGGACGTCGTGTTAACGTTGTGCGTTAACGTTAAGTCGACGGCACCGACGTTTGCCCAACGTTAAAATGCTACTTGGGACGTTTTTATAAAGAATGACTTTTTCTTCTATACCTACTAATTAAAAAGTTTTTCCTTTTCCAAACTCTATCCGTGGACAAAATATCAAAGAGGGATTTATAAATAAAAGAGGTAAAAGCCACCAGATGTGCCAGAAGCAAAGCCTCGTGAACGGTTCCTTCTACGGAAATAGATGCAGGAGCAAAGTTGAAGATAATTGAAATGCTCTACCAAAAAGTATCTACTCTTTTTGTCGTAACATCAACGATTTGCGAGATATTTGACTTTTCACAACGGTGTGGTTACAGATAAACGTAGGTACCAATTTATGGCTCCTTCGTAGGCAAATTTGTTGTCAATTTTTGTTAAACAAAACTATATCTTCCAGTAATTGTCTGCTATACAACATCATAGTTGATAATCAGAGGCTCTGAAAAGGGTAGTTTTACCCCTTAAATCCCTACCAAACCACACCAATGTTGACATGAATATTCTGGAACATTCAGGCCGTTTTTTTTTGTAATAAATTGGTTCCGACCAACCAGAAAGATAGAAGCTGCAAATACTGGAAACAAAAGCGGATTCATTTAAAAGTCTATAAGGCGTATCGAGCGGCCGTTTTACCATTTTGTTTTAATTTTGTGTTTGGTTGTAGATTAGTTATAGTAATTTTTTAGTTGCACACACTAATCTGACCCAGACTTTATTATTTCTATTGTTGTTATAATGCACAAATGTAGATACTGTTTCCGTTCTGTAAAAAACAAACTCTTGAACATGTTATTACTTAAAATAATAAATATTGACTTTCATGTCTACATCGTTACGATAACATTTTTAATTTTTTGAAGGGTTCCACGGGGTTTTCACTACGGCCAGGATGAGGCAATGATTCATACCCACAATTGCACGATTGACGTATTTATTAACATACGCCTGTGCTTGTGTAGAATCCTTTAGACGTTTTCGGTATTCTCAAAACAGCTTGTTCAGTCAATGTTATGGTTAATAGGTTAATTATCCAGTTCGAAACTTCGATACTCCTCCAACATTAATAATCGCGTCTTTTTGTATGTCATATCTATTGTGCTTTGTTCTTTGTTCGCCCGGCTTTACGATTATCCAGGATAATTATTCACTAGCTTAGCAGCCATGTCGTAATCTAATCAGTTAAACCATAATATTTTTACAAGCTTCCTTAGAGACTGCTTCCTTGACCCATAGATGTGCCTATAAAGAGTCACTTTATGATATTTTAAGTTGTAGGTGCAGTGTGACCAGTAAATAATTCCGCATCATTTGGGATTTTTTCTATTAATAGCTTTATTTGAAATTTGACTTTGGCATCAAGTTATGGCTTCGACCGAGATGAAAATTAAGTAAAAAAATAGTAGTCACGTGATTCGCATTATCTGTCAAATTTTAATTTTTTCCAAAAAATAATTCAAAAGTGGGGTTATTTCTGAAAATATCAAAAAAAGTTATTAGAAAAAGTTTTTTTAAAGGCAGTTTCTAGCCCACATACAAAATTTCAGCTGCATAAGATAAGTTTGATTTTTTACCCACCACTTAAATTTATTTTCCACGTAACGAACACTTTACTGATGACACTGTGTTCTTTTTTTTTTCTTAATATTAAGGTGTATTGCTTTCAGACACAAACTAAGTTTTCAAAGATACTTATTTCATGAAGTTACCTTATACAAGGTCAAAAACAAATAAACTTTGCATCACGTGCGACCAAATTTTAATAGCCCAATTTTGATTTTGTAGAAAAACACACATTTATGGCGCTACTTTAAAGAAAATGTCAATGAAATAAAGCATTGTCAAAACTAAGAAGTTTTATGTAGGTTGCGTTGAGTCTTATTTTGCAAAAGTGGTGCAATTTACAAAATGTGGGTAAAAAATCAAAATTATCTTATGCAGCTGAAATTGCTGAAAATGCCCGTGGGCTAGAAACTACATTTAAAAAAAACTTTTTCTAATAACTTTTTTTGATATTTTTGAAAAAAATTAAAATTTGACAGATAATGCAAATCACGTGACTACTATTTATTTGCTTAATTTTCATCTCGATCGAAGCAGAACTTGATGCCAAAGTCAAATTTCAAATGAAGCTATTAATTAAAAAAAAAACCCCATATGATGCGGACTTTATACTGGTCACACTATATAGTTTTATATTAAAATGTGTATTAAAACTACACGCCGCTAAACATTTTCCATGTTTTTTAAAGAAAATGTATCAGAAATAAAGCATTGTCAAAACTAAGAAGTTTTATTTATGTAGGTTGCGTTGAGTCTTATTTTGCAAAAGTGGTGCAATTTACAAAATATGGGTAAATAATCAAAATTATCTTATGCAGATGAAATTGCTAAAAATGCACGTGGGCTAGAAAGTGCATTTAAAAAAACATTTTCTAATAACTTTTTTTGATATTTTCAGAAATAACCCCACTTTTGAATTATTTTTTCGAAAAAAATTAAAATTTGACAAATAATGCGAATCACGTTACTATACTATTAATTTGCTTAATTTTCATTTCGATCGAAGCAGAACTTGATGCCAAAGTCAAATTTCAAATAATTAATTAAAATATATTAATTAAAAAAAAATCCCATATGATGCGGACTTTACTGGTCACACTCTGTATATAGTTTTATATTAAAATGTGTATCAAAACTACACGCCGCTAAACATTTTCCATGTTTAAGTTTAATACAGATACAGATACCTACTAAAAAACTTTTTCATAATATTACTGTTAAAACTTGTTGCATTGTTTATTAGTACCTATACTAATTATAAATATGTATATTAATTTTTTAATGAAGGAAATATTCCGACCCAATTATTTTTTCTGTCACTTTTACTTTTCATATCAAGTTTATACGATTAAACAATAATAATTACTATATCGAGAGGTTTTTATCATTAAAATTTAGTGCTTCCCATTCACCGAGAACATAAATTTTTGATGGATTGATTACCCACTCACCGGGGACACATTTCGCCGAGATTAATATTGTTCGGCAATAATTTGGTCGACGATTTTCGACATATAGAAAAAATAGGGAATTGCTGGTGGTATACACATTTTTAAGGTCCTCATTTCGCCGCAAGGGGGCACAATTAAATTTTTTTTTTAATTCTAAATTTCTCCGAAAATTACCATATTAAGGTATAACTCTGATTACATCATCGAAAAGCTTAGACAATTCTGCATCATTTTGGTTTAAGGCTCATTGGCGTACCGACCTTGATAAGAGTGGGGGAAGCTATTGAATGTGTAAACATTAAAATCGCTGTAACTTCTAAACGACTTATCCGATTTTACTAAATTTAAGCTCGTTTGGAAGAGAAAGGTAAGTATCTTCAATCGCCTTATCCAACAGTACACGATAGTGTTTAATAAAATTGCTAGAGGGCGCAAGTTGCAATAATAAGAGTTTTTTCGATTTTCTCCCGAAAATTCAAATCATACGGTATAACTATGACATCATAATCGAAAAGCAGATTAAATTTGCAAGAAAAGATGTGAAGACTGCAGTTCGATATCTTTGTTCGTTTCAGAGTTATTGCCAAAACAATAATTTTTAATACAAATTGCGCCCTCTAGCAATTTTATTAAACACTATCGTGTACTGTTGGATAAGGCGATTGAAGATACTTACCTTTCCCTTCCAAACAAGCTTAAATTTAGTAAAATCGGATAAGTCGTTTAGAAGCTACAGCGATTTTAATGTTTACACATTCAATAGCTTCCCCCACTCTTATCAAGGTCGGTACGCCAATGAGCCTTAAACCAAAATGATGCAGAGTTGTCTAAGCTTTTCGACGATGTAATCAGAGTTATACCTTAATATGGGAATTTTCGGAGAAATTTAGAATTTAAAAAAAAAATTTTAATTGTGCCCCCTTGCGGCGAAATGAGGAACTTAAAGGTAACTGACCGCTTTAACCATAATTGTTTTTCAAGTTTCTATGCCTAGTAGTTTCCGAGATATGGCTGGTGGCCACCCTTAATGAAACACCCTGTATGTTGTATGGTATATATTCGATTTTTTAAACACCGTCAGTCACGGACCTTATCTGTAACCTTTTGAGGCGACCAGATATAATCCCGCCTACGACTACTGAAATTATGGTAATTTCCTCCAATTTCCACGCCAGTTGCCTTCGGGAAAGTAATTTTCCCCATCTCTCCAGACAGGAAAGCAACCTCTTCCGCCGGTTGAGCTTGAAAGCATTTCGGCTTTGTGGCTGAGAAACCGGGTGACCCATTTCAGCAACGGGCAGTAAAGAAAATTTATTTCCAAGTATAGATAAGACGGTGCCACAGGTTGTTCTACAGGGGCTGTTGGAGATTTATTGCATTCCAAGGCTTTTTTAATGGGATAATTTCTATATCGTTTCTTTAAAATAATTCGGACTGGTATTATTTATTTTAGGAGCATAAAAGAAGAAAATAAGAAATAATTATAAAATTTAGGGGGTTCCATTTAAAAATGTAGATTTTTAATCTTTTATTAGTTACCAAAATATATATAATAACAATCTATTAAAGCAGGTCCTTTCCAACAAGGAATCCAAATTATTAAGTGTAAGGCTTTTGACACCGTAACGACCGTAACCATGATATTTTATTAAAATAATTATACAGTATTGGGATCAGGGGAATTACACACCAACTTCAAAGTTATGTAAGCTATCGTAAATAATTTGTTCAAATTGGGGAAAGAAAAAGTTCGGAAAAAGAAATAATATGTGGAGTTCCACAAGGATCAATATTAGGTCCGTTATTATTCTTAATTTACATTAATTCCGTTTCCAAATTCAATTTAATTGATATTAATAATGATTTAAAAATACTTCTTTCTTGGCTTCAATCAAATAAACTTACGTTAAATTTTACAAATTCTTCTTTTATGTTTATAACTAAAAATAAAATAAATAAGCGCTTAACATTCAATAATGAAAATATTCAATATTCGAAAACGACAAAAAAATTTAGGATTAGTTTTAGACGAAAATTTAGATTTGAAATGCCATATCCAGTATATTATCAACTCGATATCTCCTTTGGTATGTATCTGTTTTGTACAGAGCTAGATATTCCATTCCTTTGAAATACTTTAAAAATATATATTTTTCATTAATATATTCAAAATTACAATACTTAGCTTCTGTATGGGGATCTGCCTGTTTATCAAACTTAAAACCATTACAAAGATTGCAAATTAAAGTTATTAAATGTATACGCAAATTACCACATTTAGAACCAACTGTCAATCTATATAGACCGAAAGGGTATTTACACACGTTCAAAACATTTATAAATTAAAAATTTGTATTCTAATTCACTCTATCATTTTAAAAGAAAAAAATCAAACATAACACTTCAGGAGAATAAGACATTACATGATCATAATACCAGACATTGTATAAATTATCAAACTATACCAGTAAAAAGTAATTTCGGAAAAAAATCGGCAACTTTTAAAAACAATTAAAGAGATATTTGCTAAATTAAATTATTTATACTATTTTTTTAATTGATTTTATTAATGAATTAAATTGGATTAACTTCCATTTTTTTTTATTGTTATTTTTTTTTTAATGGTTATTATTTTCTATATTATGTTGTCACTTCCCATGTAATGAACTGTAAAAGTTAGTTTGGAATAAAGACATTTCGAAAGTTAAATTAAATAATAAACCTTTCTTATAGAAAAAAAAAGGGCCTGAAAAGGTCACTTTTGACATAATAACTTAAATATGTCAAAAGCGCTTAGGCTTATAGGACATGACATAAGGAATCTGTTTAGAATCTTGCGTAGAATCCAACAATGTAATAATATATAGGGTGTTCCAGTTAAAACAAGCAAGTTGACACCTACTCCCGGTATAACTGAAAGTGCGACCATATTAAAAATATTTTAGCCGGGTAAAACTTTTCTATATATAGTTTTTCTTATATAGATAAAAGCGGATTCTCGGTGGTGACACCCTGTACATATTATAGTATACATACATTCAGTTTTACTGGATTTTTATATTTTAAAAGCACTCATAAAGCACCTACACTGAACATTATTCTGACAATAAAAAGTACTTAATTTTCCGTCACTGAAAAGCCTTCTCTGCTTATGACGTGATGTTGGATTTTTCAAAGGATAAACCAACAAGTTTCGACATTTAGAAGAAAAGCTATATAACGTGATTTAAAAGAAAAGTGTAAAAACAAAAAAAAATGGTAGCATTCAAGCTACAAAGCAAAAAAAATCGATTTTTATAATTTATTTTTCAATTTTTAATTCCCTTTATATCCTGATAATCATAAAATAGTATATTAACGTACACGTTTTATAAAGCATAATTTTATAGCACGCGTCCATGTTAAAAAACGAGCCGCTTGCGGCGAGTTTTATAACGGGACAAGTGCTTAAAACTGCTTTATATAACACGTACGTTATACTATTTTTTCTAATTTGTAGTTTTTTCAATAAAAAACACATATTTAAAAAGAAAATAAATCCTTCAAATTTTGTAAATTTTTATGTCTAAATTTTATGTTGGTAATACTATTTTTTATTATAGTAGCCTCTGGACAACAAAAATTATTTTGCAAACTGTCATTTTTTGATTTATTGACCCATTTTCACCACGAGATTCTAAAGTTATTTTTGCGATATGAGATTTGAAATTGGACGGAATACATTGTGTGATCCTTGTACATTCGGTACATATACAAAGCGTTCGGAAATTCGGGCGATTTTACTACTTTTTTTCGAATTTCAAAAGACGTGATTTTACGTCACGGCATTGCAATTTAGTATACGGAAGATGGAAAATTCAAATAAAGTTGAAGTTAAAATCGACATTGGAAGGTTAGTAGATTGAATTTTGGATAGGATTTGGCAGAAAATGATAGCTTGAAGCATCTACAAAAGATTGATTTATATATTTATGCAACCAACATACATATGACTGTTATCCACACAGAATAAAAAAGTAGGTTATCAAGCTATTTTTCCTCTGCGAAAAATGGGTTTTCTCGTAAATCACAAAGGCCGCGCAAGTTAATGGAATAAAACATTTAAATGTTACCAACATCAAATAAAGAAAAAACGCGTATCGAAATAGCTTCATTGTAATAGACTTGTTATGATACCAAATTAGAAAAAATCACTTTTCAAGACTAGAATATTAAGGTTCGACCAAGTTAAATTGGAAATTTGTTTTTTTCTCTTTTAGAGGTACTAAACAACGCCATCTTTGACGAAGACCACGACGAAATGGTCGTCGTGAAAGACATCGAAATGTTCTCCATGTGCGAGCATCACTTAGTCCCGTTCTACGGAAAGGTCTCCATAGGATACCTTCCCTCCGGCAAGGTCTTGGGATTGAGTAAGTTGGCCAGAATCGTGGAGATATATTCCCGAAGGCTACAAGTACAAGAAAGGCTCACCAAGCAAATCGCTGTGGCAGTACTGAAGGCAGTACAGCCGAATGGGGTTGCTGTTATTATTGAAGGAACGTAAGTAAAAATAATCACATACACATCATAAAATTGTGATTAAGTTTAGGGTTTTTTACCTTTTTTATTTTTACTCCGAATTAAGTGATTTTTTAGAGAGCTATAGATACATTTATTAGTTTTAACATGCGTATACAAATTTTAAGAGAATTTGGTTTTTTGACATATTATACAAGGATAATTGAAAAGTTGTTTTTTCTGCCTAGTGTCAAAACACCCTGTGGAATAATTAAGAAGCAAATATACTTCAAAATAACAGTTTTTATTAAGCGGCAAATATTCTTTGCATTTTGATTTTTGTTTCATGTCAATACGTGCATTTGTTCTCACCCAAATGCGAAATGTTCTTTATGATGTCAATAATTTAGAAAACGCAAAACTAAAGCTATTGATGACCGATTTCTTGAACTTAAAACTCTTCGGAATCGTCGTTTGACGTCAGTACAGCCAACTTCGAGAGGTTCGAATTTAAAATGTCAGTTCTTGGACTGTTCGTCGAAGATTACACGAGAGTAATTTAAACTCACGCAGGTCAGCAACTGGACCTAAATTACTACCGCGTCATAAGAGTCAAGAATGGAGGAATCTTACCCAGGATGATATTCGCGGGCTAAAGGCATGAACCGACGTGTACAGGCAGTAGTAAAGGCTAGAGGAGGCAATAGAAATTATTGAGATGTGTTTAGGTGAAAAAATTGTTGTTGGTACCTGTTAAGTCTGTTTTCCGAAAATGTTATTTTTTAAATCTTAGGTATACGCACCTTTTTCCGTAAATTTATTTGTTTATTTAATCTTGATTATTACAATAACATTTGTTTTCTTGCATTTTAATAGTCTATTTTATTTTAAATGCAATGGCAATGGGAAAATTATGAAAAAATTTAAATTATTGACATCATCAAGATCATTTTGCATTTTGGTGAGAACAAAAATGCACGTATTGACATGAACCAAAAAACCAAATTGCAAAGAATATTGCCGCTTAATGAAAACTAATATTTTGAAGTAATTTTGCTTCCTAATTAGTCCACAGGGTGTTTTGACACTATAGGCAGAAAAAACAACTTTTCGGTTATCCTCGTATAATAAGTCAAAAAACCAATTTCTCTTAAAATTCGTATAAGCATATTAAAACTAATAAATGTATCTACAGCTCTCAAAAAAATCAATTAAATCGGAGTACCTAAAAATAAAAAAGTTATAAAGCCCTACTTAATCCAAATTTTATTATGCCCGTTTTTTTTGCAACTACAACATCAATTAAGTAATTTATTTGAAGAGTACCTACCAGAGGCGGATTCAGTAACTTGTTGACCAGGGGGGTCGCAATTATTGGAAAATTTGAGAAGGAAAGAAAAACGCAAAGTCTTCCTCCACAAAATTTAATAGAATAAAAACTCTATTTTAAATGGTCTCTACATGTTTCGAACGTAGAAACGTTCATCATCAGGAGACAGTCTATTTTCTGCTGATGGCGTTAGCAAAAGAGAAAATTAGAACCTTAATGGAGCTTTTATGGACATAAAAACTTAGAAAAATATTTTTAAATGTAGAAGAAACATGGCATGAAGAAAATTGACGATGGTTAAACCATACTGAGCGTTCAAAAAAGTTATTAAAGTAGGCCTAATCCAACCAAACTAAATGGGGAAGAAGAGAACAATTATTTTATAAGAAGGTGTCGAAAATTATTTAATTTTTAATTTATGAAAAACATATCCAGCATAAGTCAGACATTATGAGGATAGAAGTGCAGTAGCACAATAACGTTGTTAGGTAGACGTAGTTTTTTGTGGTACTGAGGACTAAACCTCAGTAACCCCTCGAGCGTTTAATTTAAAGCCAAAAGAAGTAGTTAAAAAGTTATAATAAACATTTTTCAGAAAATCAAAAGTCGCAAGGTTAATCACCTCCAAGTGCTGGAGAAAAGTCCTACGCTACCTAACAACATTATTGTGCTACTGCATTTCTATCCTCATAATGTCTGACTTATGCTGGAAATGTTTTTCATAAATTAAAAATTAAATAGTTTTCGACACTTCTTATAAAAAAATTCTCTTCTTCCCAATTTAGTTTGGTTGGATTAGGCCTACTTTAATTTGAACGCTCAGTATGGTTCAACCATCGTCAATTTTCTTCATGCCATGTTTCTTCTACATTTAAAAATATTTTTCTAAGTTTTTATGTCCATAAAAGCTCCATTAAGGTTCTAATTTTCTCTTTTGCTAACGCCATCAGCAGAAAATAGACTGTCTCCTGATGATGAACGTTTCTACGTTCGAAACATGTACAGACCATTTAAAATAGAGTTTTTATTCTATTAAATTTTGCGGAGGAAGACTTTGTGTTTTTCTTTCCTTCTCATACTTTCAACTCCACTTTAAGTATGGACTATTTCTTCAAATTATTGGAAAATTGTTTAGTATTGATACAATCCATTATTTTTTAGTCACATGTGTATGGTGATGCGTGGAGTTCAAAAAATCAATAGCAAAACCGTTACGTCGACCATGTTGGGTGTCTTCAGGGACGATCAGAGGACCAGAGAAGAATTTTTAAAACTTGCTTTGGGAAATTGAACACAAAATGAGACCACGAAATAAGACGAATTAATCGTTTATTTATAGGACAATATTATACAATAACAATAAATAAATGACCAATATAGGATAAGTGTATATAGTAGCTAATGGTAGAAAATGCAATTTATTTTATGCATAATAAAATAATAATAATAACCATAATCATAATACACGTCATAAAAATGAAATAACCATAAAACCTAAAATAAATAAGTCCATAGGACAAAGAAATTTCAAATATTTATGTTTTTATTTAAACGATTATTTACCAACAAAAATTTAAAAAATTATTTCATTAAAAAAAATTAAAGTCGAAATAAAAACATGGATATTAAAAATAGACAATTTGAAAATATTTTTAGAAATGCTTTAATTTTATTGTTCTGAATAATTTATATAAGTAAGATTTTTTACTTAAAAATTATAAATTAATAATTTTATTATAGATAATATTATTATATTTCTTCAAAAAAACTGCGTTTATATTATAAATTATCATTTTTACTTTAAAACACTTTATTTTTAATGCATATTTATGATTTATGATTTTACATACTAAAGCAAAAAATTTGATTTGCCCCTAACAAGCTCAGCTTCAGGGGATTGAAGAATAAGTTTATCGAAGACAGCATAAACATATTTATTATATTATTAAATTTTAAATAAACATATTATTATTATTATTTTATGCAGTTGCAATTTTTTTACCTTTGACCGGCGGCGTTTTTCTTTAGCATTGTTTGTCTTTATTTTTTTAGGAAAATTAAATTCGGTGTTAAGCTTTAACAAGTCACACCTACAATCTTAACTGCCATGCCAAGATGTTTTTATATTATTTATTAGCTAATAATTATATGCTTATTTTATGTATACGCCTTAATTGGAGAGAATCATAAATTTTATTATGGAATACATTGTTGCACGTGTATCAATATACTATATTCTGCAAACGGATGTGTGTACATGGGAATCTGGAAAGCGGTAAGAGATACGAAGAGGGTTAAATTGGGGCAAAGTAGCTTATTTCGGGGTTAATAACTTCGGAAATATCCGAAAAGAACTTGATTTTATATGCAAGTTTCGTTCACCAAGGAATAAATAGAACTTTAGTTAAAAAATTAGAAATATTACAAAAAAGGTTTCTAAAAATTATATTTATTTAATAAAGATTATCTTTATCCTTCAAAAGAATTACATATATTCGAAACAAAAAAGTTGAACATAAGACAACTTTACATTTATAACATCTTAATATACCTATATATATTTAAAAATAAAAACCTTATACAATTTAAAAACCATAATCATAATACACATCATATAAAATAACCATAAAACCTAAAATAAATAAGTCCATAGGACAAAAAAATTTCAAATATTTACGTTTTTATTTAAGGTGGGAGTATCAACATGCTTGCCAACCTATAACCTATTTCGCGTAGATTTATTTATTTTTTCTAACTTTTACACAAAATTTAAATAAAATCAATATTGTCTTCATATTCTATAGGTAATAATTAACATGTTAAATTAATATCAAGGAATTTCATAAGTTATTTAAGGAGCATTGTATATCGAAAAATATCGGTTAAGATTTTTTTAACATTATTATGTCATTGTTCTTTCACTATACAATTCTCCCAAAATAAGCAATGAAATAAATTGATATTTTTGTAATATATATTATCAGATATTACCTAAATAATGTGCAGACGATATTGATTTTATTTAAATCTTAGTCAATAAAATAATAAACTAAGAAAAACAAGGCGAAATAGGTTATAGGTTGGCAGTAAATTAAATGACGTTGATAATTCCACCTTAAACGATTATATTTACCAACAAAAATTAAAAAATTGATTTCATTAAAAAAATTTAAAGTCGAAATAAAAACATGGATATTAAAAACAGACAATTTGAAAATATTTTTAGAAATGCTTTAATTAATTAATATTGTTCTGAATAATTTATATAAGTAATATTTTTTACTTAAAAATTATAAATTAATAATTTTATTATAGGTAATATATCTCTTCAAAAAAGCTTATACTATAAATTAACATTTTTACTTTAAAACTTGATTTTTAATGCATATTTATGATTTTACATACTAAAACAAAAAATAAGATTGCCCCTAACAAGCTCAGCTTCAGGGGATTGATGAATAAGTTTATCAAAGACAACATAAACATATTTATTATTATAACTAAATCTTAGAATACGAAATTTTGCCTCCAGACAGCCTTTCTTATCGTCTTACCGTTTCCAAGAGATGGACAATGGCCATACACACGAATTTGTTATAAAATGCATATTATTGAAACTATTATTACTTCTTAAACTTTCGACCATTTTCGTTTTTGACTTAAAATTAATTTGCGACCTAAATTGGATATGACAAAAACTGCAAGTATATATGGAAGAAAAAATGAAATATATTCTTTTACACCGATAATATGTACAAAATATTTTCTTCGTTATCATGAAACACCCACCGATAAACTCTTATCCTAATTTTTTATATTATTGCTAAGATTATAAATATACTTTTGCCTTTAACATTACTATAGTAGGTATAGGTACATATTATATTAACATAAAATATATGCATATATATTTAGAACTTATATACTATATAGTCTATATAAATGTATTATTAATGTTGTTTAAATGTTAATCTGTGATATGTAAAAAAAATAATAAACACGATGGAAATTTATACTAGCAAAGGATAATGCCGCGAGCCTTATATTCCTCCTGAATCAGTGGCGGATCTATGGGGGGGGGGGGGGGGGCAATATAGGGGTTTTACAAAATCTTCTTTTATGTTTATAACTAAAAATAAAATAAATTCCATCACAAACCCCTTAACGTTTAATAATGAAAATATTCAATATTCAAAAACGACAACATTTTTAGAATTAGTTTTAGACGAAAATTTAAATTGGAAATACCATATCCAGTATCTTAACTCGATATCTCCTTTGGTATCTATTTTGTACAGAGCTAGATATTTCATTCCTTTGAAATTACTTAAAAAATATATATTTTTCATTAATATATTCAAAATTACAATACTTAGCTTCTGCATGGGGATCTACTTGTTTATCAAACTTAAAACCATTACAAAAATTGCAAAATAAGGTTATTAACCCAGATAGTGCCATCGTCCTTTTAAAAGGTCCCCACCAAGATATCAGAATTTTGATAACTTTCGCTTCTCTCACATAAATGGCGACAATTTTAGCTTGCTTATATTTAATGTAAAGAATTACTTTTCCACATTTAACAGACATATTGTATTGACAGATAGTGATTTCTGATTGTTGTTTTGACAGCTTTTTATTTTGTGCCGCAATGGAAGACAAAAGGTAAGTGTAATATGTTTATTTAAACAAATTTTTATTATCTATGTCACGAAACTTGTTTAGAATGGTAGTGGCTTTATATATTATATAGAAAAATAATCGTTTTTGCTCCAGTTTTTGCTATACGTTCATAAAAATAATACCGACCTTTTAAAAGGTCGGTGGCTATAACGCATACTATGATATTTTTATTATTTTAGATTTTGGAAAAAAACCTTTGAAGCTTTATGAGCTATTGGAAGAAGCAGAAATATCGATAATGACAGAATATTACCTAAGGGTATTGCGATCTTCCCACCAACAAATTATAATGACCCAAATAGAGATAAGGATTTCAGCGATGAAGAAAACGTCGTTATGGACAATCTTCCTGGTAGCGTGCTAAATGCAGAAGCTGAGCCAATTTTTGAGAAAGCAGTTGATAGTGATGACAGCGTTGATGAAGTTTCCTTGTCTTATTTTGCAAAATATAAGAAAAGAGCGAAAAATTACGATTGGATTTCCGAAGATATTACAAACAAAATATCAACATGACAAGAAGAATTTGGACCGAATAACAATTTAACATCTTTAGAACTTTTTGACTTTTTCTTTGATTGCAATGTCTGTCAGTTTTTTCCAAAAAAAAATAGAAAGAAAATCGTGCTGCCTCAACCCAATGCCATAACAAAATATACTCAAAATATGGACGGCGTAGCTGACCGAAATATTAGCCTTTCCCGAGTTACCATACGGGGAGAAAAGTGGTATTTTCCACTGATTTGTCAATGTTTAGATATATGACAATTCAAAATGCATGGCAACTGCACCGCAACTACAAAGGAAAAATGGATCAATACAGTTTTTGCCGTTCTATAGCGACAGGAATTTTGGAAACCTATAAAAAGATAATCAAACGAGGACCTGTGCGATCCAGCGCTAACACTCTTCAATTTTCGCGTTTCGATAAATTGGATCATTTGATTGTTTACCAGGAAAATCAGATAAAATGTCGCCTATGTCATAAAAAAGTACAATTTAGATGCAACAAATGTAACGAAGGTTTGCATCCATAAATGTGTTTTTTTTTTATCACACTCAATAACCTTCACTAAACTATTGTTTTTGTAAATTTCCCATTTTTTACCATAATCTTATTACAATATTAGAATTAGGTTTACTGAATTACAACTAAATAAAAACTTTTTATATCCAAGTTTGAGTACCTTATTGTGCCACCGTCCTTTTTAAAGGACGGTGTATATATCTTCTAAACCATTTACAGAATCAAAAAAAAAAGTTCTTAAAAAAGTCTAATAAAACTTCAATTAACCCTAAACTCCCGTCAAAAATGCATTTTTCTTAAAAAATAGTTTTGGCAGTATCTGGGTTAAATATATACACAAATTACCACATTTAGAATCAGCTGTTAATCTATATAGACCGAAATGGTATTTACACGTTTAAAACATTTATAAATTAAAAATTTGTATTCTAATTCACTCTATTATTTAAAAAAAAAAATCAAACATAACACTTCAGCCGAATAAGACATTACATGATCATAACACCAGCGAGACGTTGTATAAATTATCAAACTGAAACTGTACCAGTAAAAAGTAATTTCGGAAAAAAATCGCTTTTATATGGAATAATAAAATATAACAATCATCCAAAACAGAAAAATTAAAAAAACTTTAAAAAACAATTAAGGAGATATTTACTAAATTAAATTATTTATAAGTACTATTTTTTTTAAATTGATTTTATTAATGAATTTCGAATTAACTTCCATTTTTTTTTATTGTTATTTTTTTTTTAACACATTCGCTGCCAAGCCAAATTCGTAAAAATGGTCTGCCAGGCCAAGGTTGAATCCTATAAGAGACGGCAATTCTAAGACTATTGGGTATAGCAGTTTTTTTTTTTGATTTATTGTTTGCCTGTTTTTTTTTAAATAAAACCTAAACAGACACCGGTGTCTGACATGGCGTGATGAAACCATTTTCCCATAACGCGCCACAGAAGACACTCTGAGAAGAAATTTTTCTTACATGGTTACGCCACAGTGGACACCTTAGCGGACACGACGTAGATAGCGGACACATCAAATCCGCCCATCGTATAGAGCTATAGCCGAGTATAGCCCTACTGTAAGGAGTGTAAGGAGACTTCAGTCGGAAGTAAGATAAAGTTGTGTCTACTGTTAGTTCTCCGTTGCACATTTAGGCCGATTTACGTTATTTATTTTATTACATTCTATTTTTGTGCAAAAATGAATAACAGAACCGGAAGAATTATGTATTTTGTGACCAATGAAGAACCAGGGAGTGATTTCTTTATATCTGTTTATTATAATACAACACCTGATATAATGTATTAACATTTTGATTACATTTCTTAAAAGAAAATAAATAAATACAAAACGCGCTTTAAATTTTTATTGAAATATTGGGTGTCTGCCCTGGCGTGTATGAAAATTAATTAAAAAAATTAAGTCTGCTCGCCATAGCGGACACAATAGCAGACACGTGTTATAAAATCCATTTACAGTCAGGGTGACCACCTCTCCGGTTTTCACCCGGAGTCTCCGGTTTTTTATACTTGACCTCCGGGCTCCGGTTTTTTTAGTAACAGCTCCGGTTTTTAACAATTTTCGTATTTTTCCTAAAAAATAACTTTAGTGAAGAATTAACGGCAATATAGAAACGGCAAAATTTTTTTGACACTACCCCCAAAGACTTCTAATAAATTAGAAGTGGGTAAAGTTTTTTAAGTTCGGTACATTTCCTGAAACCTTAAAAATTATGTCGAAAATTTTTTCGATACCAGTGAGTAATGCTTATTTAGAGCGTGTATTTTCGTTGATGAATGGTTTGTGGACCGATGACAGAAACAGGATGCGAATTAACTTGGTAAAAATGGAGTTATGCACAAAGCTCAATTTTAAAATGACCTGTCAGGAATTTGCTATGTATTTGTCAAAAGAAAAGCAAAAAGAACTCTTAGCATGCTGCCGCAGCAATAAAAAGTACTCTTTTAAATTTTAGCAAGTTTAATGCTTTCATTTACCTTACCTACCATTGGTTAGGAATTTGTTTTCTTTTTATATTCTCTTGTATTTAAGTAGGTAACTTACTTAACGTGATTTTAGAATTTATTTTATGTTTGTGTTAACTTTTGACTAAGAGTTTGTTTGTTGTTATTTTTTTAAATTTTGACTTAAAAACTTAATTTGGAATTTATCTAGATGTATCAATTATTATTAATAAAAATGTTTGAAAACAATAATCCTTACCTGGTTAAAGAACTACACCGCCCATAATAATTATTGGTTTTTAAGGCAGTTCCTGACGTATAAATAAAAATAATTTTTTTATTTCAGCTTTTATTGTGTACCGACTTACTTATAATTATTAAAGTTGTTGACCGTTACTCATAGAATCTCTAGGTTTTGATAACCCAAAAAAGGGCGTGGCACCCAAAAAATTTTGCATGCGGCGCATTTTTAAACGAATTTAAAAAAAAATTAATATCTCCGGTTTTCAACTGGATACAAGGTGGTCACCCTGTTTACAGTGTCCAATCAAAAAACCAAGATAAGTGGACTATGCCGCAGCGCCAATACAGACACCTCATATGAAAACTTTTATAGAAAAGTGTGTCCGCTGGGCAGTGTCGTTGAATAACTGTAGCGGACACGGGTGTCTGACGTGGCGTGGTAAAATCATAGCTGATCAGACACCGGTGTCCGCCATGGCAGCGAATGTGTTAATGGTTATTATTTTCTATATTATGTTGTCACTTTCCATGTAATGATCTGTAAAAGTTAGTTTGGAACAATGACATTTTGAAAGTTCATTTTTCAAATTATTTTCACACTAAGGATATATTTTCTAACTCTTCATTTTAGACTATTAAAGCCTAAGAGAGCACATTTTTTAGTTTTCTTCTTATTGTCCATTCCACGGGGAGCATATTGGGGTTCTACATGATTACCTATTGAAACATTGAAAACTTGTCCGACCTGACACTGCGTAGTTTAAGGCCGTAGCTAGGGGGTCGTATGTGAATGGGGTTTGATCGTCCTTATTGAGCCCCCCCCCTGGCTTAATCCTAGATCCGCCACTGCCCTGAATACGAAAATGTCTGTCGACAAAATAGCTTGTGCATGTGGTTTCCGAGATATGCGTTTAAAACGATTTGATTAGGGTGTTCTCAAAAAATCTATTGTTAATTTTAGAACGAGGAACGAGATGTTTTAACTTTGCTGAATTCGTTATAATTGTAAAAGACAATCGCATATTTTTTACTTTATATTGTAAGGAAATTATTTTGAAAAATATATTTGTTGTTTCTGCTTTTTAAAACCTCCCTTTGCGACAAACCGAATTTTCTAACCACTGTGGAGGGGGTTAACCCCTCCTGCCTTCTAAAAACGTCCTCCGTCCTCTAAATATCCCAGAATATCCGATGACTTGCTTTTTTTTTTAAATCGAAGCTATATATGGTACGCTAAGCTCACGTAGCTATATATTGGCTTAATTTTTAGCCATCAAACACTAAAGATTTGGGAGACAAGCTAAGCTAGCTACAGGACGTCCCCTGCATTAAGCTAAGATATGCGCCCTATATCCCGTGCTACGGTGATGTATACTTACATACTGAAGGGATATATCCAAGAATTCGCAAAAGTTTTATGTAATGATATATACTTGGTGGCGCACTGACCATGGGAAATCCCATGTAAAGTTTGCTACCCTCAAATATGTTTTATTACAGCTGCAGGCAAAGATTTTCATTAGAATAAATTCAGAATTTAGAGAGGAACCATGTCTTTGACGCAGGTATGATCGACTCTCCCACGAAATTTTATTATTTTTTAATATGCCAATTAAATGAAAGTTATTTAAAAAAAATATTCTTAGAAATTAAATACGCCTCTGATACATACTTATACCACAATGAAATCGGTAATAAATAATAAGCTTTTTTGGCGTAAACAGAGGGAACCGTTCCTTGTCTACTACTTCACCACCAAAGGTCTTTTGACTTATTCTAGCGCATCCGCCATCATGTATAACGAGCCACATTGTTGAACGTAGCACACACCTATGTAAAAATAAATACGTAATGCAAAAATGTATGTTCTATGAGGTGCAATTTTTAAAATAATACGAATAATATTCACAATTCCGTTCTTAATGAAACTAGAATAAATGGGGTTTTACCTATCGCAGAATACAGTTCCGTATTCTGTGGGTTTTACAGACTTATTATTCCTTAGTGGTCTTGTTGCTATTTTTTTTCTACGCGATACGTGTTACTGACCACAGCCTTTTTTATATTATAAGAGTGAGCGACAGGATTCAATTTCACAAGCACCTCCTTAAGCCACGGAAGGCCATAGTGCAACGAGCACTGTTTGGTACTCAAACTCTTTTTTCTTCTGTGCTTGGTGGGTGCAAAACAAAGCTCAAATCGTAACGCACTCCACGATGACGTGTAGCCTAACCTCAATTTTCAAATACGTAAACAAACTTGGAAACCGGATAAAAATTGGAAATTCTTACTAAAAAATCGTTTTTTTAAGTAATGAGAAACAAGAAAATAAAAAATGACATTCTTGTTCGACAGCACAGTAGTCTTTTCTTCCCAGGTAAAACAATAAACTTAATAGTTTAGTGGTATTTATATATTTTTGTAAAATTTATTTTCCATTTTTTTAAGAAAGCATTATGGATAACTTATCTGATCAAAATCACTTGAATTCTCTGTTATTTGCAGGTTCTATTTTTTGCTGGAGCCTGGATATTCTTTATGAAACAACTGTTTACGGACTATGAGGTTCGACATGTCTTGGTACAGCTTATATTTAGTATCACCCTGACACTATCGTGCTCTATGTTTGAATTAATCATTTTTGAGATATTGGGATTTCTTGATTCAAGGTAAAAACAAAATTTTAACTTTCTGTGTCACAATAAAATATTTTCCCCTGAAAAAAGCAGTTTCATATTTTCTAAATATAAAAAATGATGATGTATTGTGACTACTCGTCTTTGCTTTGGAATTTTGATAATAGAACTTCCTCATTAAATCCCCAATAAATATGGAAAAAATTGTATGGGGGTAACTATGTAACTGAAAAACATAAAAAATAGTAGTTTGTTTTGTTTAGTGGGTACCTACTACAACTGATCTGTTTAATAAATATATATTTTTAAAATTATACAATAATTTATTTTCAGTTCTAGATATTTCTACTGGTACTTGATGCTATATTTGCTACTTTTTGTAGTAATAGTGTTAAATCCCTTTTATATAGGGTACTACTGTATTAGTAATATACGATATGGTAAGTCGTTAAACTAAGAATTTTATAGTTACAAACAATGTTGTTAATCATAACTAAACACATATTTGATTTAAGTACTAAGTTTGTAGAAACTTTGGTAAACTAATAATATAATCTAATATCTAACATAATTCACACAATACACAATATGTATCTACATAAATTATTATTTGCGTCACAGTATTCCTTCAAAATTTAAAGATGTGTGATTATTTTAACCCTGAACCTCTTTTAGTAAGACCTGACTATGTAAAACACCTTACAATCGTCACATGGCTAATATTTCTTGCGGTTTTTTGGAAAATTGGTGACCCCTTTCCCATAAATCATCCCAATCAAGGATTCTTTACCATTGAATCTTTAGTTTCCCGAATAGGAGTGATTGGTGTTACTGTTATGGCTCTGTTGTCTGGTTTTGGTGCCGTGAACTATCCATATACTTCAATGAAGTATTTTATGAGGTAAAAGTTCCATAAAAGAATTTTTAATACCTCTGGAATTAAAAGCCTGTTACTATAATTTTAAGTTAATATTTCTTATAGAGAAGTGGCAGAAACTGATGTATTAAACATTGAAAAGAGACTGTTACAAACAATGGATATGATAGTTATAAGAAAGAAAAGAATAGCAATAGCCAAGAAACAACAATCACAGGAAAAAGTGGATTCAGTTTCAAAACGCGGAATATGGGGAATGATTTCTTCGGTTACTGGAAATAGGAGTAATGAGAGTAAGAAAGACATTTTAAAAGCTTATGGGTTATATAGTGGAATGGCGCTGTCATCAGCCATGTCAAGATCGCCTTTTTAGGCAGATTTGAATTGGATTTCTCAGTATATTTATGAGGTAGCCTCGTTGACTTTTCATCTATTATATGCACCCAATCTTGCACTGTTAGTGTTAACCTTTTTGGTTGTCGTTTTTCAGATATCAATCAAATTAAATTGGAAGTAGATGGTCTGGAAGAAGTAAGCAGACAACTTTTTTTGGAGGTACACGAAAATCGTAATATGCTTGAAAGGATAGAATGGTCAAAAACATGGAAGGGAATATACTTTAACTTTTTGGGATATATTTTCTCTGGCTACTGTATATGGAAAATTTTTATTGTAAGTATATTATAATTCCTTTGAACTAAGGTTCAGTTCTTTTTATTGTGCTATAGTAACATTGCCAATTAGAGGAATGCCAATGACAGTGCTACAAACAGAACTAAAGGTAGACATAGACACTCTAGCTCTCATTGGCATCGACGACTAGTTGTATAGGTCACCTTGTGTGGTAATTATTGTTGTTTTTAGTGTACAATAAATATAGTGTTCGACAGAGTTGGCAAAAAAGATCCAGTAACAAGAGGCATTGAAATAGCAGTTCTTTGGATGGGCTTTGATTTTGATGTCAATTTTTGGTCACAACAAATATCTTTTTATCTGGTTGGTTGCATTGTTGTGACTTCCATTAGAGGGTTACTTCTTACTTTGACAAAGGTTAGTCTAAATTAATCTATATAATAGTAGTTTTGTCAATATAGTTAATTTTTAAAGTTATATTTAACAGATCAAGTTCATATTGGGCATAAAGGTTTAATCTAAGAGGTAGTTGATTCTATAGGCAAGAACGTTTCTTTAGCATACACCAGAGAGAAAATTTGTATCCGTTCCTCAAAGTTTCATACTATCTACAAATTATCCAACATTTTTGTTTAACCTCTGAAAGTATGATGCAACTGGTACTTGACCTAAAAGTATATAAACTAAAAATATTTCCGATTTATTAAGGTTTTTTTTTTATAAATCATTAGGTAGGTACCTTAGAACCAGTTCATTTTGATAGAGGGTCAAATTAAAATTCAAATTTTTTTTAGTTTTTTAACAAAATGTCGTCAAGTAAGAGTTCAAACATAATAGTTTTAGTTCTGGCACAAATAATGGGAATGTATTTTGTTTCCTCGGTACTCTTACTTCGAATGAATATGCCAGTGCAATATAGGATTATAATTACACAAGTATTAGGTAAGTAATTGTAGTATTTTTGCCCTAAATTATAAGGCATTCAGCTACATAGTTAAAGTAGGGTTGTATCAGAAATTTTCCATTACTATAACATTATGCTACTTACACAATTAACAGGACAAATTGCTAATACTCAATATTGAAGATGGAACCTACGCATTGTGACAATGTACATTTCTTTATTTTAGGTGCTCTTCAATTTAACTTTTACCATAGATGGTTTGACGTAATTTTTCTAGTTAGCGCTTTGGGCAGCATAGTTACTTTATATTCAGCTCACAAACCACCAGTTAAGGACAATATGCTGTAAAAGTGATCACTGAAACCAAAAGTATTTTTAGATGTTCCCAGCTAAGATTGCTTTTTTTGAAAATGCCAAAACTTGCAAGAAAAAGAAATAAATATTGGCTAAAAAACTCTATGATCTTAAAGAAAAGGCAGATATTACGGACTAATTTCTGACATTGATTCATAGTTGTAGCCAATAAAAATATTGTATTCATCGTTAAACCTTTTTGGGTGTCTTACATAATTTATCTTTATTTTTAAATTTGTGATTATTTATATTTTAGGTTAAAAATGTAACATAAGAAAAAATACACTTTTATATTAATGAAATAATTAATACTATTTAATTTTACTCACATAAAAAAAACTGACAACATAATCCAGAAATAAAAAAAACATGGAATCTTACATTATCAAGTTATGATACTCTTAAAGCTATATAGTATAACAAAACAGATTCATGACTTAGAATTAATTATCTATAAACAATTACTTTGCTGCAATAAACTTTGACAGCCCTTCAAGCAGGCCTATGTAAGCAGAATGTTCATAAGATGTACTGTATTCAGAAAGTTTGTCAACAAACTCATTGCTTATTCCTTTTTCTTCTAGATAGTTGAGGATCAGATCATAAAGGTACTAAAAAAAGTATCAGGTTAACAATTTAATGTAATATTACTACCATGGAAACCACTAATGAAAGTAAATTTTAATTACATAATTATTTTTGCTATGATAGCTTACCCTTACCGAATCTAGTACTTCTCCAGAAACAGAGTAGATATTTTCATTCCATTCCCCATTATATATGCTTAGTTCGTCAACACCAAACCCATCATCTAAAAAAAAAACACTATTTAGTCTGTGTTATTGGGTATCTTTCTTTTTTTTTTTCATTGTCTATTTAAAAGATGCCAAAAAGTAATATTTTCATTACAATTTCTTGAAACCATATCTTGAGAAGATAATAACTTACTAAAACCATCATCTTGTTCACTGGGCGGTACAAATGAACACACAACACTCACAGTGGTGTTGCCTCTCACAATATCAATTTTGAATGCTGGTTTTGACTTTAACTCCCCAATGTCTGCTTTTTCCATATTTTCATGTATCTCAGGCTCTGCATCGGAATCAACCGAGTGATTTACATTGAAGCTGACTTTAATTCTGTAAAATACAGGCAATTAGTTCCTATAAAATGAGGAATTTCTACACTTTCCTTAGGGCTTTCAAGGATTTTTAAACATGAAAGCTTGTAGGTGTTAAAGCACCCATAACCTCCTGAAAAAAAATAAAATCTTTGCTATTTTAAGTCCTTACGTTTCTTCATCAGTCTTTTTGGTTAATGTCACCTCTGCCCCATTTAAACTTGCTTTAAACCCTTGTATCTCAGTAGGAATCGTTTTAACTTTTTGAGCCTTTTTCTCCGCTAAAATTTCTTCTGTTAGAAATTCTACAAGTTCTTTTTCAGCTACAAAAAAAATGTGATTTGGAGTGAAATTAGAATGAGGAGATTTAGGAAATACACCTAACTGCGAGTTGACGTTTTAACGTACTTTATGATATTTAAAACAAGGAATACCTTTAGTATGTGCCCCTTTTTTGCTTCCGCACCCACAACTACATAAATTGCTGTGAATTCCAGATAGATTCTGTGAATGCATGTTGCTCATATACCAAATATTTCTAGCTGCCTGTCTTTGGTATTGAACATTTGAAATGGACATCATATTTTTCACTGGAATTAAAATGGCCTTAAGACTGTTTAGGCGCATTGTTACCTTTAAAATTGAATTCATTTTTGAATTATCAAACTTAAAAATTAGAAAAACGTGCTTCTTTGGCGTTTTGAGTGCCGCTTTCTGTCAAATGTCAAAACAAATTATGTCAACAAATTTTCACCCAGCCCCAAAATGTCTGCACAGAAAAATATTTATAACCGGCGTCGTCTGCGAGTATAGCAAAGAAGACTTTAATAAATTAATGTTTGATTGCCTGTCAAGATATGACCCACAGGCCTGTGGTATAACCCTCTTTCCTCGTCTAATATAACCTTCTAGTTTACTAATGTAACCAATGATGACAGAGCCACAGCCGGACTTGAGATCTCAAGACGGGCTGTGACCTCAGACCAAGCGCTAGTGCTTGGTCTGAGGCTGTGACAGAGCCCAGCCAGCTCGCTTGATTGTCGTAAACCCTTTATTTTTCTGTGGAATTAATTTGCTACTTCTCTACAGATGTCGCTAGTAAATTCTAACTCTACTAGTTATACAACCAGATATATGCCTCGAAGAATGTTTGGTTGCTTGTATACAAATCTAGATATCCCCCCCCCATCTTGTGTAGAGTAGCGTAAGTAAAGACTATTACATAATTTTGAATGGAAATTCCATTTTGTTTTTTAAGTTTTTTTGTATATTTATTTTTTATTTGCTCTTGATCATAATATTCGATGACATCTTATTTTTGCTCGCTTTTAAAAAGAAATGATATTTAGAGATATTTAGCCATCTTCAACCTTTTACACGCTTTTTATTAATATCTTAAAAGATAAGTGAATAACAAAAGTAAAGGACATAATAAACACTTTCCATTCCAGGTACGGTTCAAAGTCCAAAGGTTCCTCTGATCTTATTACTTTTTATAAAAATAAATTTTGTGCGAAAGCATTGATTATTATAACACAAAGTTCATCTGTTTTATTACAGCTGCAAGCAAAGATTTACATTAGAATAAATTCAGAATTTAGAGAGGAACCATGTCTTTGACGCAGGTATGTACATTGTCCTGTTTGTCCTTAGATCGTTTTACTTACTTTTTGTATAACTATTTTCTAGTTCTCCAAATTACTGGTAAAAACTAGCCTGAGGCCTTTGGCTGCAAGGACTTACAGCAATGAAACTTATCCAAATGGTTATAATTTTGGTAAGTGGGAATAAACAGTCTAGTAGGTAGGGCTAAATAAAAAAGGCAGCGAATGATTGCAAACATTTTCCAAATAATCACTTAAAACTACCATGTGTTTTATATTATGTTAAACATTTTCAGAACTTAATGAGACTCAAAAGGAATTCCAAGATACAGCTAGGAAATTCACTAAAGAAGAAATCATTCCGGTAGCAGCAGAATTGGACAGAACCGGTACATACCCATGGGATATTTTCAAAAAAGCTCATAAGTTGGGGCTCGTAAACACCCATATTCCTGAAGAGTTTGGTAAGTATATGTTCTTATTGTGGACAGAGCTGGACAGGAATGTTTTGTTAAACAGGGTTTGGTCACTGGATTTTTAATTGCGATTGGTACAATTACGTATTCTTGCAAAATATGTTTTTATAGTAATATTAGATTAAATCCCTTTTAAGATCCTTGTCCAGCTTGGTTTGTGAATTTGCGTAATGAAATAAAATAGATTGAAACAATAATTAGTTGCTGGGTTTATGTAATATAATATATTGTGTTCCTTTAGGTACTCCTCACTAAAAATTACAACACAGGTACCTAATTTTTTTTCATCAGGGGATAAGTAAGAAATACCTATGTGTTTTTAATTTCTGCTCTATTGCTGTGATTAGAAGTGTATAAATACTTAACTTGTTTGTGTAAAATAATCTGAAATCTAATCTTTTGTCATATTAAAGTACTACAGTAATATTGTTTTATCTTTATTATACATTGTACTGAAGGGAAAAATTAATGTGTTGTCAGATTTACAAAGTACCTCAACTCAATACTTTATACCATCAAGAATGTCACATTATATTTACATTACAGTATTAGTTGAGGACAGGTTCCGAATCCTGGCAAGTAGACTAACAATGAGCCTGTAGAAAGTTTTATTTTTGGAATTATTCAATTAACCTTTTTTTATACTTACCACTAACCCAGCAAAGATTTACTCCAAAATATTTGATTATAAAAATAAGCTACTTCAGTGTTCTAGATTCACGTGATATACAGGGTGAGTCGGGAGGAGTAGGCCAAACTCTAAGGATATAATCTATGCATCAAAATAATAAGAAAAAACTCAAATGTTGTTATCCAACATTCATTTGTTTTTAAATTATAACGCAAAAACAAAATATTGCATTAATTTAGCTTTCCTGTAATAAATGGTATTATTGTCCGCTTTTGATTGTTGTGCTGTCACTAGCCTGTTAGTGTCAGTATAAAATTTTACATTGATTCACCGTTAACTTTCGGATTTGTATCATTTAAATTTTATAGAATGACATACATTTATTCACATCTCGAATACGCCAATATGGTTTTTATTTATGGTTTGTGTAATGGAAATGCTACAGCGGCTGCTGAAGAATATCGTCTACTCCTACTTAAGTTTTTTACAAAATGAATAGCAAGGACTACTGGAGGAGATTCCTTTAAACATCAGAATTCAAATGTATTATCAACACGACGAAGCGCCTGCCCATCTCGATCGTCGGTCGGGTCAAGCCATATTTAGACCAAAAGTCCCCAGAGGTTTGGATTGTGGTCCTATTAGTTGGCCTCCTAGATCGCCAGACCTCACACCGTTGGACTATAATTTATGGGGTTGGTTAAAAAATGAGGTATACAAAGTAAAAGTAGATAATAGGGATGCATTAATTAGACGCATTAGAAATGCTGCACTCAATATCAAAAAAAGGCACGAATCAATTAGAAGGCCACGCGCGCCCTTCGTAAACGAAGCAGCAGGAAATGTTTGGAAGTCAATGGCGGTATTTTTGAAAATTTACTAAAACAATGTTAATGTTGCATTTTTGGTTTAACAATATTATTATTTTATTTAACTCTGTAAGTTGAAAACAAATGAATATTGGGTAACAACATTTGGGTTTTTTCTCATTATTTTGATGCATATATTACACCCTTATAGTTTGACCCATTCCTCAGCCCGACTCACTCTGTATAATAATATAGGGAAGTTGCTATGTAACTAACATAAATTAGGGGAAAGGGGAAAGAAAAGGGGAGAGCTTAAATTTCAAACTTTTCATGGGGGGAGGTGGAATTTATAGCCAAAGCGGCCGAAAACGTCTCTTTAAACATGAAATTTTCTGATAACATAATAAAACTGATATGCATGTAGATGCAACGACTTTTCAGGTTTGTTCTAATATAACTTTTAACCCAAGCGTTTTAAATACAAGCTTGATTGCATCCTAAAATTCTTATATTTTTATAGGTGGTTTAGAAACAGGAGTCTTCAATGAATGTCTCGTATGCGAAGAAATCGCGTACGGTTGTACCGGTGTAGCGACGGTTTTCGTGTCGACTTCATTGGGTGTAAGTTTAACTTGAGGGACAGACGGTACAATGGGGGCAGGGTGATCTAAATAGTATAGTTTTGAGATTACGTTCTATCTACTTGTGTGTTGTTTATTGGCCTATCTATAATCCGGGTTTATTATTAGCTATAGGAACTAGATTTGACTTTAGCCAACATATGATTCCTACTTTCTACATATATACAGTGTGTTCGGTAACGAAGGGACAACTTTTCTGGGGCGTCGTTAAAATAAGTCTAGTGTTTCATATACATTTAATAATAATAATACTAAGTTTATTTAAAATTTAATAATATAATAAATATGTTTATATTGTCTTCTATTAACTTATTCTTCAATCCCCTGAAGCTGAGCTTGTTAGGGGCAAATCTTATTTTTTGTTTTAGTATGTAAAATCATAAATCATAAATATGGTTTAAGGTTTTTATTTTTAAATATATACATATGTTATAAATGTAAAGTTGTCTTATGTTCAACTTTTTTGTTTCTGAATATAATTCTTTTAAAGGATAAAGATAATCTTTATTGAATATAATTTTTAGAAACCATTTTTGTAATATTTCTAATTTTTTAACTAAAGTTCTATTTATTCCTCCCCAACCTAAAATTCCGTAATTTAAACGAGAAATATAATATTTCCATAAATATGTTTTATACCTATTTAAAAAAATTTTAATGTTTTTAAAAATCGGTAGTAAACTTCTTAATTTTTTAATTAGGTATTTAAGTGAAAATTTCAATTTAATTTACTGTCACAAATAATTCCTAAATATTTTATTTCATTAACTCTAAAAATTTGAATGTCTTCATTTATTTGAATACTATTCATATTTCGTGGTAGGTTATTTAGGTTTAAAGTAAAAGGAATAAAATTTGTTTTATTAAAATTTATTGTTAAAAAATTGTTATCAAACCAATTTTTTATAATTTTAAAATCTCTTTTAATTTTATTACCTATTTAAAGTTGTCCCAATTTGTATCGGTCTAAAATATTTAGTTCCCCCTGTTTGGGCGCTCTCTCTATCATTCTGATAACTTGATAAAAACGCATATAACTTTAGGTATGGTTAAAGAACCACCCTTGTTTAGGGAATATAGCCGGAGTTATGATTTTCATTATATAGTTGTGTCACTAACATTTATATGTATAAAATTAGCTAAAACACAAGCATCGTTTGTCTTAACCGTAGAAACCACGTAAAAAATATCAGCTTAAAATATTTTCTCAAAATTTCATCTTGTTATAGGTGGTTTAGGTTCTGGAGTTTTCGACGGTTGTCTTGTTATAGAAGAAATCGGTTACGGCTGTACGGGCATAGCCACTGCACTCGAAGCAACGTCGTTAGGTGTAAGTTTCAGCAGAAAATACTTCATTTAGAGTGATCTGAAAGTGAAAAAATCTATTAAACATTAAAAATAATTACGTTTTTATTACTGGGACGAAACGTAAAATGATAAACATTAATCTATGTATGTACATCTTAAGTATATAATATAGAAATATTGTTATTGTGTTGTAAATGCTTTAAAATTATAGCTGTACCCGTCAATCTTTATTTTTTTAATTTCCATAGGCTAACTCCACTGACCCCTAACTTTATTTAGTTGCTCCTGAATATAAGCTTCGTACAAAAATGATTTGTTTAATATGATCACTCAGTGAATCTCCAGTAGATCCTGAAATGCCCTGTCCTTAATAAGCAACTAAACATTGGCCCCGTTCCAACAGTTTCAAAACCAGCTACTACTGTAAACCAATTCTGATTCTTTTAGGTGGTCCAAACTTAAGCGTCTTTGATTCGTGTCTTATCGAAGAAGAAATGTCTTATGGGTGCAGTGGTATTTGCACAGCTGTAGGAGGAACAGGGTTAGGTGTAAGTACCAAGAGAAAAGCTAATCTCAATAGTAAAGGGGTGTTTATAATAACACATTCTAAGCACTTATATGATATTGTTTTATTGAAGCTGTTGTGGTGTATTTGTTCGAAATTACCCAGCTGAGGTATGTCACTGTTATTGGGCGGCTTTTATCATTTAGAAATGTTACTACTATTGCTGTCATTGTATTGTTATCATTTTTTATTTACGTCAGAAGGTTAAAACCAATAATATTGTCTGTCGCTGCAAATAACTCAAGAATGACTAATAATTCTAATCATTATATTAACTTATCCTGTGTTATCATCAGCTCTCTGGTTGAGTTCAAAATCATAACAACGTTGCAAGCAGTTTTTTTTTGGCAGCTCTGTTACACCACCAGGTTCTGATCCATCTGATAATAATCATAATCGTTCTTCGTTCTCGGTTACAGTAGCTACTTACTTGTTACTTTTATTACTTCCAGGAACCCTTGTCTTACCTTAAACTGATCTGAACCACCTAAACACTGCTCCTAAGTACTATTCTTTGGTTTTCTTAGAAAGCATATAATAAAATCTTCACTTTATCCGGAATCACGTGTTTTTTACTGGTGAAGACAACAAGAATTTTCATATTTTTCTAATATTACTGTTATTTTTGGTGTTTTTTTTATGGATTTGGTGGAACACTAAACAACATTGGGTCGAAAATCATCGAAATAAGCTACTGTAACCGTTTTGAATATTTCAGGTGGTCCCGGGTTGGGTGTTTTCGATGGTTGTCTGATTCAGGAAGAGTTTGCATATGGATGCACTGGTGTTAACGCGGCTGTATTTATAACATGTATAGGTGTAAGTACCAAGACGACAACCAAGTAGTAAATTACTTAACGAGAAGGCACGGGAACAAATTTCGTAATTTTTTAATTGGTCAAGATTTGGAAAATTTCCAATGCAGTACAAATATTTAAAGTGGCTTTCAGATCACTCTGCCTGTATGGCTGTATCTGTGTTTAGTTTTTAAGGCTTTATTTCGCTTTTGTAAATGTTTGTTTGCTTCACCTAGCTAAAGTCATACCTAGAGCTATAACTGCATTATACATTTGTGAAATGGGTATTATACTAATTTATAGGGAATATCATTCTAAAATCTCTTAGAGGTAGGGATAGTATAACAGCTAGAAGCCCTTAAAAATAGATTATTGTCAATGCTAGGGGAAATATACATCTTTATAGCGGCACGAACCTGTAAGAAGCAAAAACACATTGAGTTCCAGTAAACAGCTCTTAATAATAATAAGTTTATTTAAAATTTAATAAATATGTTTATGTTGTCTTCTATAAACTTATTCTTCAATCCCCCTGAAGCTGAGCTTGTTAGGGGCAAATCTTATTTTTTGTTTTAGTATGTAAAATCATAAATATGCATTAAAAATCAAGTTTTAAAGTAAAAATGTTAATTTATAGTACCTATAAACGCAGTTTTTTTTAAGAAATATACTACCTATAATAAAATTATTAATTTATAATTTTTAAGTAAAAAATATTACTTATATAAATTATTCAGAACAATATTAATTAATTAAAGCATTTCTAAAAATATTTTCAAATTGTCTGTTTTTAATATCCATGTTTTTATTTCGACTTAAAATTTGTTTAATGAAATCAATTTTTTCATTTTTGTTGGTAAATAATCGTTTAAATAAAAACATAAATATTTGAAATTTTTTTGTCCAATGGACTTATTTATTTTAGGTTTTATGGTTATTTCATTTTTATGACGTGTATTATGATTATGGTTTTTAAATTGTATAAGGTTTTTATTTTTAAATATATTAAGATATTAATTAGATGTTATAAATGTAAAGTTGTCTTATGTTCAACTTTTTTGTTTCTGAATATAATTCTTTTGAAGGATAAAGATAATCTTTATTGAATATAATTTTTAGAAACCTTTTTTGTAATATTTCTAATTTTTTAACTAAAGTTCTATTTATTTCTCCCCAACCTAAAATTCCGAATTTAAATGAGTTTTAACTAACGCGTAATATAATATTTCCATATGTATTAAAAATTAAAAAAATTTTAATCTTTCTAAAAATCGGTAGTAAACCTCTTAATTTTTTAATTAAGTATTCTAAGTGAAAATTCCAATTCAATTGACTTTCAAAAATAATTCCTAAAAATTTTATTTTATTAACTTTAAAAATTTGAATGTCTTCATTTATTTGAATACTATTCATATTTTGTGGTAGGTTATTTAGGTTTAAAGTAATTTAATTTTAATTTCTTATGTACGATAACTCCCTTACACTCACTGCTTTTATGCTTCCCTCCGGTTCGTGCCGCTATAAAATATCGTTCCGTTACCGTTCCGTCCATGAAATTAAAAGCGTCCTTAGGATGGACTATTTAAAAATCTAGTATTAAGTATGACTCCTAACGAATATTTAATGTATCACACCATGTAGGTACCAAATATCAAAGCTCAAACATCAAATATTGGACTATACCGTTATCACAGCTCTAATTGTGTCGGTCCTCTTAAAAACGGCCAAAAAAATGAATACATGGCATACACAAATTTTTTAAAAACTTTTACCACCCTGTATCTTGAAAGCTATCACATACATGCTGTAGAATGATGTTCCCTACCCAAGCCCCTGCACCTTTTTTTAAAAATTATTATTAAAACTAAATGCAAACGATCTTACAGCAAACGCCAGTGATACTAGCCGGTACCAAGGAGCAAAAGAAAAAGTACCTAGGCAGATTGATAGAGGAACCTCTGGTGGCCGCCTATGCGGTAACGGAACCAGGCGCTGGTTCCGACGTTAACGGTGTCAAAACGAAAGCTGTAAAACAAGGAGATGAGTATATTTTGAATGGACAAAAGATGTGGATCACCGGAGGGGGAGTTGCTAACTGGTTAGTCAATTTTTAATTGCAAAATATTCGCTAGATATAGAATAGAATTTTAAGAGCTTTTTTTTATTAGGTATTACGTATTGGCAAGGACCGATCCAGACCCAAAAGCACCTGCTAGCAAGGCCTTTACAGGTTTTATAGTTGAACGGGACTTTCCTGGAGTCACCCCTGGTAGAAAGGTACATTAATTTATATTCAAAATTCTGCCATAATATATTATATTAGGTTCGTTCCAACCAGCGTCAAAACAGACAAAAACTAAATTCGAAACGAGGTTTTAAAAATGCAGAAAAATATTTATTTAATTTAAATATTTATTTATTGTTAAAAAATTACTTAAGTAATAGAAAGCAGTTTGTTCAAATTGAAAATGTTAAGAGTTCACAAAAAACATAACTTGTGGTGTTCCGCAAGGATCAACCTTAGGACCTACCTTTTTTTAAATCTACATTAATTCTATAGCAAAATTAAATTTAAAAGGTAAAATAAAACTGTTTGCCTATGATACTACTATTGTATATTTTCATGAAGACTATGCTCAAATTCATAATAACATTAACCACGACCTAAATATGTTATGTAAATGGCTTGAAATTAATAAGTTATCATTAAATTTTAATAAATCATCTTTTATGTTTATAAATCAAAATTAAAAAATAATAATATTTCTTCACTGTCTTTTAATAATCATTTAATCAAATATACCAATACAATAAACTTTTTAGGTTTATATAAGTATTGATGAAAATTTAAGTTGGAAAAAACATATTGAATATTTAAGAAGTTACATCTCACCAATAATTGGCATTTTATTTAAAGCTAAAAATTATATATCGTTAAAATGTTTAAAAAATATATATTATTTTTTGGTTTATTCAAAATTACAGTATATGATTTCAATTTGGGGATCAGCGAATTTAACTACAATTCAGCCATTAAAAAAACTACAAAACAAAATAATTAAATGCATACAATAATTGGCATTTTATTTAAAGCTAAAAATTATATATCGTTAAAATGTTTAAAAAATATATATTATTTTTTGGTTTATCAAAATTACAGTATATGATTTCAATTTGGGGATCCAAAATAATTAAATGCATACATAAACTTCCTTTTTTAGAACCAACTATATATTTGTATGAACCAAATGGATATTTAAAGTTAGAAAAGCTTTATAAATTAAAAATATGCATTCTAATACACTCTATTATTATTAAAGAAAAACAATTGAATATAACATTTCCTTCGACCAACATTATTCACATCACGAGACAAAATCATCATATTTAAACACCAATGGTAAAGAGTACTTTTGGCCAAAAATCAATATTATATAAAGGAATAACAATTTACAACAGTTTGCCGAAAAAAATTAAAGAAATATCAAAATTATGGACTATTAATTTTTTTTTTGTATGGTTATTATATATATATATTTTTTTTTTTGAATAATTTCGATGGAGTTATTAATAGTTACTAAACATGTTTTTTTATTATTTGTGAATTTATATATTGTATATTTGGTGTTATATTCTCTGTAATAAGCTTTTTTAAGTTGGTTGAGAATAATAAATAAAAGTAAGTAAAGTAACGTATTCACGTTTATTCTATTCTAATCTATTTGGTAGGAACAAAATATGGGTCAGAGGGCTTCTGACACCAGAGGAATCACCTTCGAAGATGTCAGAGTACCCAAAGAAAACGTCCTGATAGGAGAGGGTGCTGGTTTTAAAATAGCCATGACAACATTTGACAAGACCAGGCCACCTGTAAGTAATAGACAAATAATTTGTACCTACTGACAACAAAAAATAATACTGTATGGCTTTTTATACCGTGCGAGCAAAAATTATTTGCATCAAAGAGCAAAGAGGGCTTGGATTAAAAAACGTAGGGCTTGGTTTAGATCACAATGATATCGGGACGATATATCAAACCAAATCTAGGTTAAAATTTTGTCAAATTCATATTATGACATGATATATGCCAAACTAATGAGTAATAAAATAAATAGACAAATACAAATTTATTTTTGTTGTTTACAAAATTAACAAGGTAAGAATATACAGAAAGAAAAAGATAAATAATTACATAAATTGCTGAAGTTGGCCGCCGCCATGCTCCAAGCAGAAATTCACACGTCTCTTCGTATTTTCGAAAGTGTTGACCAGCATCTCTGGAGAAATGTTACCACATTCTTGGATAATCCTTTCTTTTTCCTTCTTAAGAATAGTCCTGCATGTTCCATAAGATCTTCCCACTTCTTGGGACAGGCGTCTTATACAATTTGTTGGCGTATTTTGCAGTATTTCACGAACGTTTGCAACAAGTTCTTCTGTTCTTACAGATGGTCTTCCTGCTCCTTTTTTGCGTTGTATAGAACCTGTTTCCCTAAACACAGCCACGGTTCTTTTCAGGCAATGATAAAAATCCCCAGCAATAAAACAACATTAGGAAAATATTCGTGAAATCGTCCATGCACAAACCCGGATTGTATTGCCACTCACTATTTACTCTAACCCCGTTTCGAAAATACGCTTCAACCATGAATGTTTTGTGCTGTTCCGTAAAGCCCATTGTGTGAATTGTTCAAGAAATTGGAAAAATTAGCGATGAATCAAATTACTTGTAACGACTGTCAAAGATGACGGAATAACTGATTGATTGTTAATTCAGGTAGTTACTGACACCCAACAGGTATTAAGCTCTACGGCTAAGCATTACGTCCTTAGATGCAAGGCCTATTTTTGTGAAATCTTTAAATAGATTTGTGAATGAAAAGGCTATATAGATATTTTTTCATGTTACTTACATTTCAATCCGTATTTTTTAAGGTTGGTGCGTCAGCTGTTGGTTTAGCCCAGCGATGTCTTGATGAAGCATCTAAATATGCGATAGAACGTAAAGCGTTTGGTACTGCTATTTTCAATCATCAGGCTATTGCTTTCATGCTTGCCGATATGGCCATAGGTAAGTTTTCAGTATTTTATGACACAGGGTATGCTTCATGTTAGTATCCGTTATACAGTGTCACCAGTAAAGTCCGCATCATATCAGATTTTTTTTTATTAATAGCTTTATTCAAAATTTGACTTTGGCTGCTTCGATTGAGATGAAAATTAAGCAAAAAATAGTAGTCACGTGATTTGCATTATCTGTAAAATTTTAATTTTTTCCAAAAAAGAATTCAAAAGTGGGGTTATTTCTGAAAATATCGAAAAAGTTTTTTTTTAATTGCAGTTCCGCCCACATGAAAAATTTCAGCTGCATAAGATAATTTTGATTTTTTACCTATATTTTGTAAATTGCACCACTTTTGCAAAATAAGACTTAACGCAACCTACATAAAACTTCTTAGTTTTGACAATGCTTTATTTCAGATACATTTCTTTAAAGTAGCACCATATTAAATGTGTGTTTTTATACAAAATCAAAATTGGGCTATTAAAATTTGGTCGCGTGTGATGCAAAGTTTATTTGTTTTTGACCCTGTATAAGGTAACTTTATAAAATACGTATTTTTGAAAACGTAGTTTGTGTCTGAAAGTAATACATCTTAATATTAAGCCAAAAAAGAACACAGTGTCTTCAGTAAAGTGTTTTTTAAGTGGAAAATAAATTTTAGGTTAACAACGTAAAGTTTATCTATTTTCAACGATTTAATTTAAAACCCCTATATTATAATTTATTATTAAGCTATGTCATAGTAAGGTTAACGTGTATTACTTTCAGACACAAACTACGTTTTCAAAAATACTTATTTTTTGAAGTTACCTTATACAGGGTCAAAAACAAATAAACTTTGCATCACATGCGACCAAATTTTAATAGCCAATTTTGATTTTGTAGATTTACACACATTTAATATGGCGCTACTTTAAAGAAAATGTATCTGAAATAAAGCATTGTCAAAACTAAAAAGTTTTATGTAGGTTGCGTTAAGTCTTATTTTGCAAAAGTGGTTCAATTTACAAAATATAGGTAAAAAATGAAAATTATCTTATGCGGTTGAAATTTTCCATGTGGGCTAGAAACTGTATTTAAAAAAACTTTTTCCAATAACTTTTTTCGATATTTTAAGAAATAACCCCACTTTTGAATTATTTTTTTGAAAAAATTAAAATTTGACAGATAATGCGTATCACGTGACTACTATTTTTTTGCTTAATTTTCATCTCGATCGAAGCAGAGCTTGATGCCAAAATCGAATTTTGAATAAAACTATTATAAAAAAAAATCCCATATGATGCGGACTTTACTGGTGACACTGTATAGGATATCCAGGTAATTGTCGCCCACTTGCACACACTAAATTATTACAAACCCATTTATAAATATGATTGTTATTTTAAATGGTATTTATCTATTATAGGTATCGAAACTGGCAGATTGATGTGGATGAAGGGAGCATGGGAGACTGACAATGGAATAAGGAACAGCTACTCAGCTTCGATTGCTAAGGCTTGGGCTGCTGACATGGCTAATAAATGTGCTTCCGATGCTGTCCAGGTAATATAGCTGCATTGTAGCCGTCTATTTTATTTTTTTATTATTACATAATATGCAAAGCTAAGCCTTATAAGTATTTGCTGTAAAATGTTATGGTTTACTAATTTTGCTCATTTGTGTACATGGGGATGTACACACACGAATTCGTAGTACCCTTGTATAGATTATATTCAAAGCTTGGACCCTTCAATTTTATATTCTATGTAACAATGAGATTTAGTGTCTGTTTTTAGAAGACAAATTCCTGTTTTAGATATTTGGCGGTGCCGGTTTTAACAGTGAATATCCTGTAGAAAAACTTATGAGAGATGCCAAAATTTTCCAGATTTACGAAGGAACCTCCCAAATCCAAAGACTGATTATTTCCAGACACCTGATGGACAGAGCCAAGACTCTTTAATTGAGGATATTTTTTCAAGCCGCCTAAAAAAGTTGAAATCTTTCTTATCAATTTTAAATTTAGATTTTTTTTAGGTATTATAGGTTTTAAAAAATGTATATTATAAATGGAGTTCTTATCAGCAATTAATTTACAATGCATCAAGAGAACAATTGATTTACTATATAAGCTCATTAATGTGGGGCAACGGTATTTTTATAGCAGTTTTTAAGATAAATTAAGTCTATATTTTTTTAAATAAAGCTAGTTCTTGTAATTTTTTACAGGAATGTATATTTACGTAACTATTTACAATTTTTACCAATTACATTGATACTTTTATTATAGGAAATTATTTGTCCTAATGTTTTTACACATATTCAGCCTTATTAGACCCAGGGCTGAAGCCTTTGAAAATGGTAAAAAGTGAAAAAATAATAGTAGGATGAAACCCATTGGAAGAGGAAGAGAATATACCAAAAATGAAAGGAAAAATAATTTACGGGCGAGCCGAGGTCGGAAAGTGGAAAGGGTTAGTTTTTAAGGGTAGAAAACGATTTATCTCGATTCCCGGCCAAACTACAAGTCCTATGAAAAAGCGTTAAATGGCAAAGTTGTAGGTAATAAAAAGATCTACAACTTTTGTATTTACACTTTTTTCACTAACCTCAAAACTTATGTGAAAAAATTCAAATAACCAAGTTTTTGGTTTTTTATTTTTATCTTTTACAAAAAAAAATTTTTTTTCACTAAATTTGGTGAAAACTTACCCAAACACAATGTAATTTTTTTGATGATGATTGATGATTTTATGAACAACTATTTTCGCATGTTTTTTGCGATCTTTATGTTTTATGGATTTGTTATTTTTTTGTTTATCAATGTAACTTGGAATCTTACGTTTTTCGAGTGCAAAGAAACGAAAAAAACTAGAATCCGATTTTTTTTTTAAATCATGTACAATTTTGAGCTATTTATTAAAATGTATACTTTAATTACTCGAAAAACGTAAGATTCCATGTTACATTGATATTAATAAAGTATAAATTTTAATAAATAGCTCAAAATTGTACATAATGATTTAAAAAAAAATGTCGGATTTGAGTTTTTTTCGTTTCTTTGCATTTTTTTGAGAACATTTACCATAGTAATGTATATTTTTTTTACACCATCAGAAAGTAGAGATTTCAACGAACAAAAAGCCCACCGACTTTTTTAAAAAAGCAGATATTTTGACGTGAGAATTTTCGATTGAAAATTAGGGTGCTTTTTCGATATTAAGTCAAAATAAGGTAAAAAAATAAATATTTTAAATCAAAAAAATTACATTGTGTTTGGGACAGAAAAAGGTAAGTTTTCACCAAATTTCGTGAAAAAAAAATTGTTTTTGTAAAAGAGAAAAATAAAAAACCAAAAACTTATATGTGAAAAAAGTGTAAATACAAAAGTTGTAGATCTTTTTATTATCTACAACTTTGCCATTTAACGTTTTTCCATAGGACTTGTAGTTTTGCCGGAAATCGAGATAAATCGTTTTCTACCCTTAAAAACTCACCCCTTTTCACTTCCCGACCTCGGATCGCCCGTAAATTATTTTTCCTTTCATTTTTGTTATATTCTCTTCCTTTTCCAATTGGTTTCATCCTACTATTATTTTTGTTGGTTTCAAAAATTATCGACCCTGGTCTAAATAGACGAAACAAGTTTTAAAGACGGCAGTGAACGAAAACAAGTTAAAAATGTGACCCTATTTGATGCATGGATATTAAATCATCGATTCGAAAAGCTAGTCAAACTAATCATTGTTCTGGGATGTCTAACTGATTTTTGATTAATTTTAGAAATAGAAAAATATGGGTTTTTTGTTATCAACATTTTTTTATCAATTATTGTCGATTATATAGCATACGGTTCGGTTTTAATACTGTAATATAAAGTTATGATGTACTTTTAATGTAATTTATTGTATAAAAGGTGATTTCTAAAATTATAATTCATTTATTTTTTATTGTTCGCAAAATTATTTTTACCCTACACCAAACTTTATATTATGTTTTTAATGTTTTATATTATCAATATTATAATAAATAAATTGTGTTTAATTCTTTAGCCATAACAATTTTATTTATTTACAGGATAATGTATAATTTGTAGTAACTATCCACTGTCATTTTGAAAAGAACACAACTAGAGACCGACCGAAGGTTCGGTTTCGGCCAAAAAATCTAGTTTCGGTTTCGGCCATGCCGAAACTCAGTGTTCGTGAATTGTCGCGCACCGTTCGGCCAACTTTGGGTAGTTTCGTATAGTTGAATTCTCATAAACTTTTAACGCCGTGACATTTCAGTTCTGTCATACTTGTCAAATACTGCAGCAACTAATAAAATATAAATTTCTAATGGCAAAACTTAATTAGTATAATTGTACTGCACACAAAGTATGTCTATCTTGTATTATTTCATGCGATTAAAAAGAGATAGAAATAAAAAGAGTTGGCCGAACAATTCCAGAAAAGAAAAAGAAAAAACACTGACCAATCTCAGCTGTATAAGAAATTTAGTAAGTTGGTGAAATCTAAAGTAACTAGACAATGATAAGTCTTGACATTTGGCATTAAAAGTTTATGTGAATTTAACTATAGACAGTATTGTCTATATAAATAATAGATTTTTTTTCTGTCTATTTTTTTTTAGTGGGAAGAGTTCAATCCGTTCCCAAAATCGATCTCGTCCTATATAAAATAAATTAAATTTCAGTAATACAATAAAATTTTTAAGTTTCGGTTTCGGCCGAAGCACACCGAAGATTCAGTTTCGGCTGAAAATCTTGTTTCGGTCGGACACTAAACACAGCCTTTCCCTTTCGGTCATTAAAAGTAATATTATTTGTTACTCGGGGATTTCTTGGCAATGTTTTAAGTAAAAAACTGGCCTCACACGATCAGTATTACGACCGTTTCTGATACTATATGTTGACTACATGGCTGCACTGGAAATACTGATTGATTGTTCCGAGGCTTTTGCCTCACACGATCAGTATTTTAGCTCTGCCCACATACTTTCAGGATACCGAAAGTGATGATCCATCAGTATTTTCCCTTACACTATCTTCTGATATTGACAGTACCTATTTCGTTTTACTGAAAATATTACTAATCGTGTGAGGCCCGCTTTAAGGTCCAGCAAGCTGTTTAAGAAGGGAATAAGCTACGAATATTTTCTTGTTACAAACTGGCCGTTAGGGAAACTTTTTGTCCACGCCTGAAGAGAAAAATTTCAATAATTTTCGGATTGCGAATGCATTGTTAGGTGGAGTTGACAAGGCGTACATTAAAAATTAATGGGACCAATTTACCGATGTCCGCTCCGTCAAAAGGCCGAATCGGCCGTTGGACAAAATAAAAACAGGATGGGTGATGTACCGTCAAAAGAATTGAATTAAGAAACGTAATTTTTTAATTGTTGATTATAAATCAACCACCTACGCTATTACTTTAAGTTTGCGATACGATACAAATTATTCATGAAAGCCCGCCCAAAATCAAACTTGCTACTGCTACTGCGCCGTCAGTTTAAAGTCAAATAACATCCCAATACATCGAAATTAATAAATATTTTACCATATTCATGCATTCATTCTACCCCCTAAAAACATCAACATTTATATTGTTTGTTTTGGAATGCAACAATCATTAAAAAGTGAATACTAAATTATGCAATTTTGCCTAGACGCGCTTACTACGTGACCTACTTTTCTATGGGAAAGTTGGTTAGTAGTAAAAACTGGTCGAATTGCGGCAGTTTTAAGTAAATAAGTAAACATTTTTAGATAAACTGCATTTATTTTAGGCAGATTTTCGGATTTTTAATGAAGCGACTGGCATTTAATAAAAACAATTCGAAAACCAGCTCCATTTGAGGTTATGATAGTAGTTCGTTCATTGACTATTGACTAATAAGACACATGTCTGCTGTCATAAAGTGACTGCAAAAGTGTAAGAGAAGTGGCCTAGAGACCTACATTTTCCTAAACGTCGTGATTTTATATAGCAAAAGAAATAGAAATTAGTGAAACCTTGGCGCGAATTTGAAGGTCAGAGCTCCTCAAGGCTCTGGGGCGTGATTTTTTCGGTTATCATTGCGGGATAAGTGGGAAATCAAGTAAACAATATGCACGACGAGACGCAAAGCGTTCCGGGCTCTGTTGCCGTTTCTACGATTGCACAGGAGGAAAATAGCTCGACGCCAACCCTTTCTGTGGTTACTTCGGAGGCAGAATTAGAAATAAACGACAGTGAAGTTATTGAATTGCCAGTGCCTTTTTCAGAAATCCCAACCAATAATGCAGGTACAAAATTCACCTACTCACTTTCAGGTTATAAAAAGTAATAAACCAGTTTTGGATAATTAACTCCATCATAGTCCATAGATTCACTTTTATTCAAGCGATCTATTCGTCAGCGAAAGTAACAATTGAAAGCGAATTTGTTAAACTCTTGTTTACTGCTTTGCATTCGACTGTTACGTGATTCGTGATTCAGTTGAATAAAATATATTGCGGAAGGTTACGCCCGTTTTTTTCCTAAAACAGACAACAGTTTTTAGTTAAACCTATTTCCCTCATTTGGTCTTTGTGGATATATTAATAACCCCCAGAAACTCATCCAATCGATGAATGACCCAGAATTTATTTAAGGAAGAAGGTATTTAAAACTAGGCAACCCTAGACAATAAATAGATAAATAGGCAAGCATGTCTAGCATAATAGGTCAGGTTCAAGTGTACAGGTGCAGTAAGATAGACAAGGATAGTCTGTGTTGTTTTGTAACGCCTTTGTGGCCGCGCGCATGTTCTAGAATATATAATGGTAGATACAGTTTGTTGCGAAAGTAATGGGTCTTATGATGGTCTTATAGAAACGCAATACAAAAGGGCCTTTAAATTCTGCAAATTCAATTTCATGGGAAAAATCATTACAGAAATTAACTTGTAACATCTGTAAATTACTCGACATGTAGATTTTTTTGAATACTTACCTATTACTAGATGAGTGATTCCCGGGGTGATTCCTGTTTCCTCAATTGTTTTTAACAATTTGAATAGGCAAACAATTTTATTCCTCATGTTAACTTTCATTTGACTCCTCACAAAAAACAATAACTTTTGTCTCTTTTTGACATCCAACAGAACTCCAAAAATTCCAAATTAAACTTTCGATCTGTGTCTGGGTCATAAGTAATTATAACTACCTGTGCCAAATTTTAGTTTTTTATTTCAAACGACCTTTGAGATAAAGGACTTTACAGAAGTTCAACTATGGTCTGAAACACTAAGAAGTATTTAAGTAGGTATGACTAACGGGTTCTTATTTTAATAAGTCGTAAGTATATTTTAATCCGGCATACTATTGGTTGATGCCTCCCTGAACAGCCCTTCCAAAATTAGATACTAATTATTATTTTTTAATAATTGCAAGGTTCCGGAAGTAATCCCCGCATTCCAGCCATTTATAGGTCTTTTCCCAGGTCTTTTATACTTGATGGACCTTGAAAACTGTGCCCACCCAATGCAAATGTTGATCTAAAAGCTACTGACATCAGTGCCATAATAAGTGCAATGTTTATATGCGATAGTGAATAAATAAGTGCCATTTTTTTTTGTATACATTCTGGAATTAATGAATTATTCGTTAGGACTTTGCAGTTCCTGGTGAATGCGCCAGAATTCAAGTACATATTTTTAGCGCCCATACCCAAATATATATGCACTTTACTCTGTATATAAATAAATCGTCACCAAAAATATATGAATAATTGTCCTTTCCTGGTTCACTGTTAAAAAAGCAAGATATATTTACACAAACCTTCAGCGACGGACTAATTAATCTTGATATTCGCGAAGTGCTTTTTTTAGAAGCACGAACGCCTGTTCCGTTTTGGGGATAAATGTGTCGCCGAGTGTTTTGGCGGTGTTCGAAACGATACCTTTGGGTGGTCCAGTAAGACTGACGTTGCATAGTGTGTGCTTTTTCTTTTGTGTTTAACTGTGGAGGTAGGTTTTTCAAGTTATTCCGGAATTTCAATTATTTGCTTAACAAATGAAGTAAATGACACTCAAAATCATATTTAACTAACCCCAATTAATTTAGGTACGTTTTTATAAAGAACGCAGGTTGGGTCCAGTCATTCAACGAACATTTTTTGTGCTACGTCTTGGTGATTTGACATATGTTTATATAATGTAAATAAGCTATTATTGTCAAGCGCAAGGGCGTCCATAGAGCGTTTTTCAGGGGGGGGCAAAAACTTAAACAATATTTTTTTATCTACTAACTAATCACTGTACTATTCAATATTTATACTGAATTATGAAATAAAATAGTCATGTGGGCGCCTAGGGGGGGGGGGGGGGCAAGTGCCCGTTTTGCCCCCCCATGGACGCCCCATGGTCAAGCCTAGGTATATAATTATTTATTTGTAGTAATCAATATCAATACTACTTAGCAGTTTTATCATCATTAATAGAGACTAAGTTACTACTGTGTTTCAACAATATTCAGGCTGTTTTCTATGTTGTTTCTAATGGGCATGTTACAATGTTCCTACTAGACCAGGGCTGAAGCCTTTGAAAATGGTAAAAAGTGAAAGAAAATAATAGTAGGATGAAACCCATTGGAAAAGGAAGCGAATATAACAAAAATGAAAGGAAAAATAAATTACGGGCGATCCGAGGTCGGGAAGTGGAAGGGTGTGAATTTTTAAGGGTAGAAAACGATTTATCTCGATTTCCGGCAAAACTGCAAGTCCTATGGAAAAACGTTAAATGGCAAAGTTGTAGGTAATAAAAAGATCTACAACTTTTGTATTTACACTTTGTTCACATAACCTCAAAATTTATGTGAAAAATTCAAATATAAAAATAAAATTTTTATTTTTAAGTTTACAAAAATATTTTTTATTTTACGAAATTTGGTGAAAACTTACCTTTTTATGTCCCAAACACACTGTAATTTTTTTGATTTAAAATATTTATTTTTTCACCTTATTTTGACTTAATATCGATAAAGCACCCTAATTTCAATCGAAAATTCTCACGTCAAAATATCTGCTTTTTTTAAAAAGTCGGTAAGCTTTTTGTTCGTTAAAATCTCTACTTTCTGATGGTGTAAAAAAAATGTACATTACTATGGTAAATGTGATGAAATCCCCTTTAAATCCTACCTTTAATTATATTTAGAACAACTATTTTCGCATGTTTTTTGCGATCTTTATGTTGTGTGGATTTGTAATTTTTTTGTTAATCAATGTAACTTGGAATCTTACGTTTTTCGTGTAATTAAAGTATACATTTTAATAAATAGCTCAAAATTGTACATAATGATTAAAAAAAAAATTCTGATTCGAGTTTTTTTCGTTTCTTTGCATTTTTTGAGAACATTTACCATAGTAATGTATATTTTTTTACACCATCAGTAAGTAGAGATTTCAACGAATAAAAAGCCCACTGACTTTTTTAAAAAAGCAGATATTTTGATGTGAGAATTTTCGATTGAAAATTAGGGTGCTTTTTCGATATTAAGTCAAAATAAGGTGAAAAAATAAATATTTCAAATCAAAAAAATTACAGTGTGTCTGGGACATAAAAAGGTAAGTTTTCACCAAATTTCGTGAAAAAAAATTTTTGTAAAAGATAAAAATTAAAAACCAAAAACTTGGTTATTTGAATTTTCACATAAATTTTGAGGTTATGTGAAAAAAGTGTAAATACAAAAGTTGTAGATCTTTTTATTACCTACTACTTTGTTATTTACCGTTTTTCCATAGGACTTGTAGTTTTGCCGAAAATCGAGATAAATCGTTTTCTACCCTCTAAAACTCACCCCCTTCCACTTCCCGACCTCGGATCGCCAGTAAATTATTTTTCCTTTCATTTTTGTTTATTCTCTTCCTTTTCCAATGAGTTTCATCCTACTATTATTTTTTTTTGTTTCAAAAATTATCGACCCTGGTCTACTAAGTTACTACTGTGTTTCAACAATATTCAGGCTGTTTTCTATGTTATTTCTAATGGGCATGTTACAATGCTACGACTGCTTATTAGGGATCTCAGGAAGTTGTTACCATTAATTCTTTCTTTTAAATGTGTCCTTGCTAGTCATTATAACTAACTTTCTAGTAGAAATGACTAAATTATGTTCCCAGAGCTCCTGTTAGGCGAATGCAAGCGTTGTTGGCGAAATCACCATCCAAACGATCTTTGTGTTTTCCTATACCTACCAACGTATTTTTAAACTCAAGGATGAATGCTTTCGAAACGGGATCGAACCGCATTTTGCCGTAAGCGAGTCCTTGCTTTTAGTGCATTTTAGACGAATAAATATGCCGTTCAACTCGAAAATACTATTACACTACAATTTTGCCGGTTTAATGGCTTCGAATTTGGCACCTATTTTGGGACAGTATGGGTCGAGTTGCTTTTGTTTTGTCACAGGAATTTATTCGTCTCTTAGTAGATATACTGAGATACACAAGTTGAATGCACTAAATTTGAGTTGAAAAACTGCTGTGATACCTAAAAAGTAACAGTACTAAAGGGGACAAAACAAGTTTCTGGCAGGAAAAAGAAGGAGCAACCTACATTTCAACCACAAACATACTTTGTTTTTAAGCCAAAAGTTCTGCGATAGAGTTAAATGACAAATGAGTTTAACTTGCGAGTAACAACGAAGTTCTTGCTGCCAATAGAGTTGTCGCTGGTCCTGACGTGCCATTGGCAGCAGTCAGTGGCAACCACCAAGTCTCAAACTAATACCAACCAACTAAGTAATAAATAAAAACTTTATCAGTTTACGGATAGAGTTTGGCCCGCCATATTCGTGTAATTCACCCAGTATTATGCTACAATCTGTAGCAAATTTAATTGGAATAATAATATTATTTTTCTTTTAATCAAAGACATTCAGTAAACATTTATTTCAGAATATCTTAAGGGTTACTACTAGTATCTAACTTTCAAAATGTCTTTATTCCAAACTAAATTTTACAGTTCATTACATGGAAAGTGACAACATAATAAAGAAAATAATAACCGTTAAAAAAAAATAACAATAAAAAATGGAAGTTAATGTAATTTAATTCATTAATAAAATCAATTTAAAAAAAATAGTATAAATAATTTAATTTAGTAAATATCTCTAATTGTTTTTTAAAAGTTGCCAATTTTTTAATTTTTCGGATATTTTTTGGAAGATTGTTATATTTTATTATTCCGTCATATAAAAGCGATTTTTTTCCGAAATTACTTTTTACTGGTATAGTTTGATAACTTATACAACGTCTAGTGTTATGATCATGTAATGCCTTATTCCCTGAAGTGTTATGTTTGATTTTTTTTCTTTTAATATAATAGAGTGAATTAGAATACAAATTTTTAATTTATAAATGTTTTGAACGTGTAAATACCCTTTCGGTCTATAGAGATTAACAGTTTGTTCTAAATGTGGTAATTTGTGTATGCATTTAATAACTTTATTTTACAATAATTGTAATAAAAGTTTGATAAACAAGCAGATCCCCATGCAGAAGCTAAGTATTGTAATTTTGAATATATTAATGAAAAATATATATTTTTAAAGTATTTCAAAGGAATGAAATATCTAGCTCTGTACAAAATAGGTACCAAAGGAAATATCGAGTTGATAATATACTGGATATGGCATTTCCAATTTAAATTTTCGTCTAAAACTAATCCTAAAAATTTTGTCGTTTTTGAATATTGAATATTTTTATTATTAAATGTTAATGGGTTAATGATGGAATTTATTTTATTTTTAGTTATAAACATTGAAAACATTGACATTGCATATAGGTACCGCCTTACTTTCCGGATTCGAGACCTCGGATATTCCTATGAGTGCACACGATTCACCGCCGTTCCCGTCTGTATTTTATGAAAGTGATCCGTGACAAAAACGCTCAGACGGTTTTAATGTTACACTTTACGACTTTCAAAGTGCATTAACGACATAAATATTACTCAATTACCGACTTAAAAAGACAGTTTCTTATGTGTAGGAATTCCAATAAAATGAAATTTGGAATTTGCCAATTAAGATATAATTAGCGAGAAACCTTAGCACAAAATGTTGCTGTGGAAATTATCGACAAGGGCCTATACGTCGACGAAGAATCCAAGGAACCCCCCCACACCTATAGGGTTTTATTTGAGCTTGAATTACGTAAAATACGGTCAAATTTCGGTTTTTAATGTTTAAATTAACAATACTGCGAAGTTTTGGCAGATATAGTCGGATCCGGTCTTATCGTGCGGGTCTTACGATTTAACAAAGACATACTTTCAATTTTTCTTTTCTTTTATTGCGTTTAATCATACTATCCAAATAAAGTCCGTAAAACAAATATGACAGACTTATGCAATTTTGACAAAAAGCAATTTTCTGGTTTCTTACATCTCCAAGCAAAAAAAATGGTGATTAATTAGTTAAACTATTTTAAGAATGAAAGAAAAAGTGAAAATTCGCCAACCAATAAGTATGCAGGAAACCGTAGCAAAAGCACTGGGAATTAGTTTAAGGACTGTGCAGAAAATTGTGCATGAAAAAAAAGCATAATATAACGAAGAATACTAAAAAATGTAAACGAAGAAAGCCAAAGACTGAAGATTTGAGCGAAAATATTAAAATGGGAGTTCGGAACGTGATTTATGATGTACAGATCAAAAACCAATGTAACTCTTTTTCTCCATTTTAAAAGAGAATTTAAAAATTCGAGGTGTTTTGGAAATCGGACTTGAATCGTTATCAAAATTAATAAAAAAGTTGGGGTTTCGCTATAAAAAAGACTGCAACTGGAGATTTTGATGTGAGCAGCCACAGATAGCGAGTCAGCATGTTCAGTTTAAAAAAAAAAATATACGGAAAATTACAAATCAAAATTTAGAAAAGTAGTATTTTTAGACGAAACATGGATATTTTCAAATGGAAGTGGTTCAAAATCTTGGCAAGATGATTCTGGGAAAAGCGTTTAAAGAAAAAAGGGATGTAGGAAAGCGGTTCATTATTGCCGGTTCTGTAACAGGATATGTTCCAGGTTCAAGCTTAATTTTTTCTTCCACATCAAAAAGTGCTGATTATCATGACAATATGAATGGCGAAATGTTTAAAAAATGGCTAAAAGCTTAATTAATCCCAAATTTAGATGAACCGTCTTTAATTGTATTAGACAATGCATCATAATATCATTCAAGAATTTTAAATAAACAATTTATATATTATAATTTATTTTATTACTTATATAAAAGTTTAATGCGATAAAATGAATATGGGCTGGGGCAAAATATTTTTATGAAAAACATGTAGGTGATGGTCTTAAATCCTCGCAAGTAGAGATAGTTTGGCAAGATTCGTTGGATCATATTACGCAGGAGTACTGGAAGAAATCGGTGGAACATACAGAAAAATTAATAAGGAATTGGTGGGATCGAGAACAGGTATTAGATATCGAAGTAGCGCCGATGATCATTGCTCCATTCCGGGACGACTCAGATGACGAGGACTTTTCAGAATTTCTAAAAGCCTGTTTACATTAGGTGCAATCGCTGCATGCAGTTTATAGCGACGCAATTAATTGCATTGCATGACCGTTTATATTATGAAGCAATTAATTTCAAGCAAGTATCTTGACAACAGATATTACCAACCCAAACATCAGCTGATTAAATAAGAGGTTATGTGTTATGTTGATTTTCCTGTAGGTGTTTCTGTAATTTTTTGTTGTGATTTTTGTTTATTAAAACAAACTTTTAAAAATATATTATATTAAAGAAAATCACAAAAACCTACACCCAACGCTTCAAAATACAAACAAATACTTTTGTAGAGGTTATGTTTACTTTTGTTATCAGGTTGGTATTGAAAATAATACTAGAAAAATCACTAAAATTGCATGCTATTTGCAATCAAATTAGAACATTTCCTAATTTCGTGCGATGCAAATAAAATTGCATCAGCTGATCAGAAAGTCACCAAAGCGCATGCCTTGAGGCAATTTTTTATTGCAATTGCATTGACTGCACCTAATGTAAACAGGCTTTAAGTGAGGATGACAGTTTTTAAGTTTTTAGTCTTTATAAACGGTTTTCTTTGTTAACATTTTTTAATATTCTTCGGTATTATATTATGCTTTCTTTCATGGACAATTTTCCAGTGCTTTTGCTACTGTTTTCTATTTATTGGTTGGCAAATTACCATTTTTTCTTTTTATTTCTTGAAATAGTTAATCGGATTAATTTCCATTGTATTTTTAGGTTAGGCAATTTTATTGCTAAAATAAATTACACTGTTTATTAGTGTCGTTTTTAAAAAAATTATCTGGTAGCTATACTATTTACAGAAATGGCGAACCAATGGCTCGGAATTTTCGAATTGATTCATATGATCGGTAACCTTTGGACCCGCACGGTAAGACCAGATTTGACTATAGGTTTGTTCCTACAGCGATCAGAAACAGTCCTTGACAGTCAGGATTCTGCGCAGTAATATAAGTGTTATATATAAGTGTTCCCACAAAGATTTTGGACAGTTTGAAAACCCAAAGTCGCTGTTCCTACACGTTTCTCTGATAGTTTGCCAACTGTCAGAGCAGTTTGCGAATCTTTTGCCAGTAAAATGTCCGGAGCATGCGCGGTTAAACGCTAGCATAACATATGACATAACCTATTTTTGTTAGACGTGTTTTTGCGGTTTTTTCTTTTGTATAAGACTTTTTCTATTATTAAATTGAGATTTCTCAATTTAGCGACATTGCGTCATCTGATGAAGATTCAGAAATGTCTGCTGTTAGGTTGGTGTTTAATATTTTATTTACTTCTTGAGCTAAAACTTCCCATAGTCTCTTAATACTTTTGATTTGAAAAGTGCCAATCTTTGGAGGAGATATTAACATTTTTACAACATATTATTTAATATAAGTTACTTATTTTGTTTATTTATTGGGCCGAGCCACACGAGTTTAATTAACGAAATAATAATAAACAATTTTGAGATTTGAGGTTATGTCCATCGTTTAAAATTTCTTCAGTTTTAAACACCGAACCGAAGTTAGTTGATTTCGAACGCCTGTTCCTACAGGAGTTTGAAACCGGTCAGAAATCAGACTTGCGCCGTAAAGTTGGTTTGAAAATTGTCATGAAGTTGTCGGGGATTCGCTGTAGGAACAAACCTTATATTTCCCATTTTATAGCTATGCCCTATATAATGTTATTATTATATTATTACTAGGAATGTGGCAACACCTCCATCGTAAAACTAAGAAATAATTTCGCTACATACACGCCCAACACAGAACATAAATCACACGGAATCATAAATTAACCAAAGCGCACAGTACCAAAATAAAAAAAAAACAAACTGTCCGTCCAACGAAAATAAATCTGCAGCAAGTTATAAAAGTATCGCTTTTAACATTTCCCCGCGGATTTAAATTAAATGAGCCGACTGTTCCGCTAACGGCCTTTTAAATTTACATGCACATTTTGTTCGGGGGGCTCAAAAAGAGAACAAGGGACCAGGGAGTTATAAATAGGGTCGGGCACAAAGAAGCAGGTCGGCTCGACGCGACAATCTAACATTCCGGGAACTGAAGGAGAAGAAAGCTGTATACATCTCTAATAGATATTATTACTTTTGAGAATAGAATTTTAAAAATCTTTATTCAGTGACTTTTAGTCGGTTAATAATTTAAACTCAAGACTAAAGTACTGTGACGGTGATATCGAATTTTGACAAAGATATTCGATGAATGGCATTTGTATTATCAATGTTAACTAATTGAGACCAATGAAAGATCGAATTTAATCATTATACTTTATTTCGTCATTGAAAAGCCGTAAAGGCGTATCTCGATTTTTACAAGATTTCAGTAAAGCAATTTAAAGAAAAGTGTTATCACCATTTTCTTTATAAACCCTAAATGATTAGATCTATTATACTTCCATTTTCACATTTATTTTAAGCAATACCTATTAAACACCATAGGCCATAACGAAAGTTTGTAAATTTTCTATTACATAATATACAGTGTGGTTCAGTGGCGTAGATAGCTTTTCATTCTGGGGGGGCTGTCTCCCCGCTGGAGGCGCACCGCCGAAGGCGAAAATTTTTTGGGGTGCCATGCCCTAAAATTTTGTTTTGAGCTCTTAAAAATGTAGCTTTAAAGTATCAATTCAACAAAGGTTTCCCTGTTATTTTGAAATGGATAGATTTAAAAAAAAAATATACCTATTTCTTATATAACGTAACGCGAACGTTTTGACGTTTTTATTTTGATAAGCGCTAATGGAATTAAAAGGAGATAATTTTCTTTTTTTCAACAATCCTTTTTCTTTGTGGCTTTGAATATGTTGATTGTAATTGTTTAACTTACGTATCGTGATATTGTCTTACTATCTCTGGGGGGGGGGGGGGGGGTCCAGACCCCCCCCATATCCACGCCACTGGTGTGGTTGTTTAAGTGTGTAACATATGGGCATTTTTTTTTATTACCGATTTCTCAGAAAATTTTATTCTTTCTAAAAGTTGGTGCATGTTCGATAATCATATTAGGTGCACTTGGAATGGTTGCAAGTCAAACGGCGTACAGGGTAGGCCAAAAAATATAAAACTTGTACAAGAATAAAGTACCCCTATCTCAGAAAATTCAGCAAAATATTATTAAGAAAAGTTGTTTAGAATTAAAAGTTTTGCATGGATTCAAAAATGTGACCTCCTAAAATTAAAAAAATATATTTTTTTAAAAAACATTAATAATTTCCAAAAAAAAAATTATTTTATATTCACCATAAAGACCTTCATAAATTAATCAAAATCAAATCAATTTCACATATCTTTGTTCAAATTCAAGCATATTTGTAAAATTTACTTGAATTTTCAATTTATTAACGAATCACAAATTTCATGTTTGTTGCAACGATATTAAACACAACTTTAAAATATCCTAAAAATTATTTTTAACAAGATAAAACATTGGTAATGATAATATGCTAATTAAAACACTATTATTTAAAGTGCAAAATTTTTATTTTAAATGTTTATTAAAATTTTTTATTCTTGTACAACTTTTATATTTTTTGGCCTACCCTGTACGCCGTTTGACTTGCAACCATTCCAAGTGCACCTAATATGATTATCGAACATGCACCAACTTTTATCAAGAATAAAATTTTCTGAGAAATCGGTAATAAAAAAAATGCCCATATGTTGCACACTTAAACAACCACACTGTATATCCACTTTTGTTGGAGATACGCCTTTACGTTTTGCTAATAACAAATTGTTGGTCACTGATTTATTGAGATACGCCCGTTTAAATTAAGATGCAAAAGGATTTCATTTTAAATTTTGATGGAAAATAATCAGGAGAAGCAGGTTTTTATTATAATAATTTATTTTATAAGCGAAATGCAATGACAGATTACAATAAATTTTAATGTGGTCTTCGGAATCCCTTTATAGACCAAAACGAAATAATAACATTTTAAAAACCGGAGAAAGAAAACAAAACAGTAAACAAACATAACAGATTGTCTTGCACCGACAGGCATAAACAAGCAAAATTTGAGACAGGCCTTATATTTAAGTATTTTCTTAAAATTAAATTGTAATAAAAAGGCGTGAGTCAAGATTCGCCGTAAGGCGATCAAAATATATATTATTTTGTGGCGTATCTCAAGATACGCTTATACGTAAAAATATGTTCATCGAATTTTTAAGATAGGCCAAAGAGGAAAAGTTTAATTTTATGGAAGCGGTATTAGATTTAGATACGCCTTTTCGTCACAATATAGAATACATATGGACATGTTTAATGCCGGGTCTAACTCAATTTCGCCAAAATTTGAGATACGCCTTTACATTCTAACAGCGACGATTTGTTCTGCAGTACTGGGTAGTTATCCATATGAGTTCTTCTTTTGCAACCCCGAGTTACTTTTTCATTCTTCTGCTCCTCTCCAGTGAGGATAACATTTCATCTGCAAGGGCGTCCATAGAGCGTTTTTCAGAGGGGGGCAAAAACTTAAACAATACTTTTTTATATACAGTGTCACCAGTAAAGTTCGCATCATATGGGATTTTTTTTATTAATGGCTTTATTCGAAATTTGTCTTTGGCATCAAGTTCTGCTTCGATCGAGATGAAAATTAAGCAAAAAAATAGTAGTCACGTGATTCACATTATCTGTCAAATTTTAATTTTTTTCAAAAAATAATTCAAAATTTCAGCTGGATAAGATAATTTTTATTTTTTACCCATATTTTGTAAATTGCACCACTTTTGCAAAATAACACTCAACGCAACCTACATAAAACTTCTTAGTTTTGACAATGCTTTATTTCAGATACATTTTTTTTAAAGTAGCGTTTTTTTACTTTCAGTCACAAACTACGTTTTCAAAAATACGTATTTTATGAAGTTACCTTATACAGGGTCAAAAACAAATGAACTTTGCATCACATGCGACCAAATTTTAATAGCCCAATTTTGATTTTGTAGAAAATACACATTTAATATGACGCTAGTTTAAAGAAAATGTATCTGAAATAAAGCATTGTCAAAACTAAGAGCTTTTATGTAGGTTGCGTTGAGTCCTATTTTGCAAAAGTGGTGCAATTTACAAAATATAGGTAAAAAATCAAAATTATTTTATCCAGCTGAAATTTTGCATGTGGGCTAGAAACTACATTTAAAAAAAATTATAACTTTTTTCGATATTTTCAGAAATAACCCAACTTTTGAATTATTTTTTGAAAAAAAAAATTAAAATTTGACATAAAATGCGAATCACGTGACTACTATTTATTTGCCTAATTTTCATCTCGATCGATGCAGAACTTGATGCCAAAGTCAAATTTTGAATAAAGATATTAATAAAAAAAAATCCCATATGATGCGGACTTTACTGGTGACACTGTATAAGACTATTTATTTAACTTATACCTAATGTATTAATTTATTGATATGTTTTTATTATGTAATTGTTCAGTTTACTGATTTGTTGGTCTACTAACTAACCACTGTACTATTCAATATTTATACTGAATTATGAAATAAAATAGTAATGTGGGCGCCTAGGGGGGGGGGGGGGGAAGTGCCCGTTTTGCCCCCCCCCCCCCCCCTATGGACGCCCTTGTCTGTATGTATCTTCAAACCAATTTGAATCAGTTATTATAGGGTTAACCCTCACCGCTTGAAACGGGTTCTGAAGTATCTATAGGTCCCCAATTTGGAACTATATATACGTCTATTTGAAAAAATTGACATGATTGTAACTATTAAGAATTAGCTTAACCACAAATCTTCTTTGAGACATGAGATAATGGGGTGCCCACTGTCCTTCAACTGCGATCTGGTTAATCATTCTTTTCGCTAAAAATATAAGTTTGAAATAAAACAGTTATTTTTCCCAAAACTAATAAGTTCCCTTCCTCAACCGCCCACCTATTAATCCAGTTCCTTTTTCCAAGGCCTTCTCGCGTGCTCAATTACATTAATTCGCCACGCGCAACTCTTGGCGAATCAAAAACAACCGGCGGTAAATTGTAACCCCTTTGACGTTTCGCAGTGTCTTGAGCAATGGACAAAAGTCTAGTTTTATTATCTTTTAGTATCTATCACACTCTTTGTGCCGCTTCTGTAATCTGAATTAATCCTAGAAACAATTTCCATAACGCAATACCGATCACTCTATTGTCGATATACGTTTTATCTTACCAAATGGCTGAAATCTTTAAAATTCAGAAGTGGGTTTTGTCCTGCCGAACTGCACCATACGAAACACTGCGCGTCATAAATTGTAACCCCTTCGTCGTGTGTCGCCCACTGCCACCCCCCGCGGCAGCGCACTTGTCGATTCGAAGAGCCGCTCATTTTGACCCACTGACCCGGATTCCATGGCACACTGTGAACAATGACGTAATTTTCTGCGACCCAGTTATCCGACATCAACGGTTTTCCGCCACGCCCACACCCACGCGAGATTTTTTTGTCCCTTGGATTAAGGGCATGATGGACGTAATGATATGGATAAATGATATTTTAGGATTGGTGTTTTCGAAAAGAGTATGTATAGGGTGTCCCAGATGGTAATAAGAATACTGAGTCAGAGTGTAAACTATAAGATACAATTTTGAAAAATCCCTTTTTCTGTCTAGTAACAGATGCATTTTCTGTGGCCTGATCAGAATACCGGCCAAGTTTTTGAATTTTTAAGCGTTATAGCGTTTCGGTACATTGGAGGAACAAGTCCAAACTGGCTATCTCTTCTAAATCATATACTTCAAGGGAATCGACCTAAAAGATATTTTTGAATACAAAGAGCTTGAAGGTTCACAGGTTTTGAAGCATAATAGACAGACCAGCTAACACGTCTAGAGCGAGGAAGGAATCGCCATTAGTGAATCCTGCAGATGTAACTAATTGGGAGAACTTGTCGGTAGAAGCTAACAAACTATAGACATAGGCATAATAGCGCTTGCATTCCGACAAACGCATTTCAATGAGATTAAAGTGGTAATGATATGGAGGCAGTCTTAAAACTCGATGTCAACCTATTAAAATAAAATTAAAACAATTAAAAATTCCAGATTACTTGTAGGCGATGCTGCTTCACTATTTTTCAGATCTGATCCTTCATTGCAAATGGAAAAACCGGAATTTGTCGTGCCATTTGTTCTAACCATGCAATAAGTAATCTTTTTGACCAACTTGTATTTGGAATTTTATCAATTAGCCCAGAATGATAGGTGGCGTTATCCATGATAATAAGCGACGGTTTTTTTTATAACTGTATGAAGAGTATCATCTTGCCAACTTCGCCTAAAAGTTGCTTTACCGTATATCCATGTTTCATCCAGAAAAACAGGTTTTAAGGGAAATTGAGAGTTGCCGTTATTCTTAAATTCTCTTAGATATTCTACTCGTTTTTGGGCTATGCTCTATTAAAAAACGCCTGTTTGATACAGTACATTTACGCCATTTAAATTTTATTTTTTTTAAACAGTCCGCTAATGAACCAGTGGATATTTCAACACCATCAATGATTTTAAGGTTTCGTGTTCACCTGCTCTATTATACATCCCATAAATACGCTCTTTTGTGGTATGAATGGTATGAATTTCGTGAAGTTGTCGACCACGGGATGACAAAATAGCTACATTATTGCTATTCTTAAAATCTACATCCTTCTCTATCCTCTTTGCCTTAATTCGTTGGATTGTTGAACAGGAAACTCCCAAAGCATCAGAAACTCTCTAAAACAGATAGGTATTTATAAAAACATTGCCATATTATATTTTTCATGTTTATTATTTATGTTTTCACAATTCCTGCTTCTACTTACCTCGTAAACTGCGTTAAAGGGCAAAAGAGTCTTTCCGGCATTTCTTTGAAAATAATCAAATAATTTTAAAATTAATGCTTGTTCTTTTTCCCAATACGATATTCATTATTGAGGCAAATTTACTATCGCACCTAGTTCACGAATGTTAGAAATATAAGCACTAGTCGTGACGTAACGGTCAGCGATCATTGAACAGACTTTTAGTTAAGTTGGAGAATTGAGAAACGACAAGTTGAGATGAAATGTGTCTGAAATTGGTGATACATTGAAATGTGAATAAAGGATTTGATCATGCTTATAAGCGTTTTTAATTTCTTATAGGGGCGAGAAAACATCATTGATTCATCATATTGGCAGATATGCAGATAACCACTTCTCTGGAAAATCTGCATTACTTATTTACTTCTCTACCCCTTAAATTGGCTTAAATTGTTTATCCGCCACTGCCTTGGGCTTGTCTAGTTTACGGTTTGTAGCCGCCATCTTAATTTCACTGTCAGTGGGTTAGTGTGTCGACGAGAGTGAATCTGACTTAAGTGGGATGCAAATGGTGCCAAGGTCGCCGCCATAGTCAAACACTTTTTTGTGTTATCTTCATTGTATTTTAATGATATTTATTAATGGGCTGGTACATTGTTGAACTGGTTTTATTAATGCCACACCGCGATTTTTCTTAAAGTTGCGCAAGCCACGATATCAAGTGAAAACTGGATCGTTCTTTGTCATTTTATAGCAAAGCATCCCCCCGCGTATAAAATAGTTATTTATGTATTGAGGGCATTATGATGATGTTCAACAATCTCACAAAGCCGAGGGCCTTAGGCCCGAGGGTTTGTAAGTTGCCCGCGGGTATAGAAATCAAGTAATGCCCGTGGTACATACAATATTTTATGTCCTACTTCAGATAATTCCAAGTTAAATTAAAAGAAAATTCAAAATCACGAAAGGTTTTTTACCTATAAAGTTGCTAAATAAACAAAGGCGATAAGTGTTCATTGTTGTGCTGTGTCGAAGTCAAAACTGAAATTCATATAAAATAATGGATTTCCGTTGATTTCGGATAGAATTGCTGTGAATGCTGCCAAAGCTTTGGATAATCTTGTCCCAAAGAAGTCTAAAGGCGCCAATGATAAAAAATATCAAAGGTTTAGGGATAGGATGAGAAATAATTATGTAAAAATTATCAACGAGACGGTGCTACTAGAATATTTCCAGGAATTGGCATGTTAAAATTGCTGTTGTAAATTGTATTAAAATATTAATTATGTATATCGATTATAGTCTGGAGCATTCACTTATAATTCCCTATGGACGAAATATTCAATGTTAAAGAATACATTAATAGTTAATAAAAATATAGCCATTGCAAAATTTTGCAAGTTAACCAAGTATCTAAACCAAGCATCCAAAGGATATGAACAGGCTAGGATAACTTAAATGGTGAAGGTCGTCCCCTGTTCGTTTAATTTAGCCCCCGGTCGCTAGTGGCGCTATTGTAGGAATTTTGTTTTATAAGGTTGTTCATCTCCTAAACGTTGGTAGGAACAGAATATTCATTTAGAATGAGCATGGCCAACATTCTGTACCTCTCTCTCTCTCTGTATTAAACTGCACCAGCATATGTGCGAGAAAGATAAAAATATGGCTTATTGTGACAGATCCTGAAGTCTTACCTGGACTGGTGAAAGATTGTCATTGTCATTTTATGATTGATTTGTAAAATATATAAAAAATAAAGTTATTATTAAATAATTATTCATAAATAATTTATAAACTTAACATGGCGCAGTCGGTAGTTTGAGAATCATATATATTTAATATGTCGCGACCAAAGAAATCGGGAAGAAAAACCAAGGCAATTAACAAATGCGTGGAACCTCCTGAAGACTTCAATAATGTCGCCCAACGATTGGAAAGTACAGAGAAAGCTATTAAAGATATAGAAAGAAACTTTACTTCACAACTTAATGAACTACAAGGTACAATAACTAGTTTATTAAATAAAAACTTTGAAAATAACACTGAATTGTTAGAAAAATCTACAGAAAATAATAATATATTAATTTAAGCTGTTTTTTTATTTAAAACCTATTTATGTAAATATCTAATTATTAATAAATCTTGTCGCCATATCAGAAACGTTGTTATAATTTCCTTTCGTTCTCCCAAATTATTTTAACTTGAATCAGATGTTTCGCGCTTCAAACTTTTCCGTTAAGTTAGAAGCGCGAAAATTTGAATTCAACGTAATAATAAAATTTAAATTTTTATGCTTGGCGCCTACCCCCACCACGACTATATTTAGTTTCGCCCCCGGTCGCACGTGGCGCTATCAGGGAACCAATTTAGTATGTTAAGTTGCCTATCTATCCTTGAGAGCGCGCAACTCGCTTGTCTATGGATATGAAGCGAAGGAATCGAAAATTTTGACTCGAAAAGATGTGCTAAAATTTATCCGTGAAGCTCCCAATGAAACTTTTCTGATTTACAAAGTGGTTCTGTTATTTGGTGGATGCCGCCGCCAAGAGTTAGTTAGTATGTTGGTTGAACATTAGAGGATAGAGGATCCGTAGTAATAGTTAATATTCCCGATACAAAGACCGATAAAAAGCGTGTCTTCACAATTATTGATGAGAAGGAGATGGGTTGTTTAAAGCTACTGAGAACTCATTGGTCTTTACGCTCAACGAACTGCAACATCAATAGATTCTTTTTGTGTTACCGTAACGGTCGTTGTTTTTCATAGCCAGTTGGGAAGAACACCATAGGCAAGATTCCTTCCATTTTTGCAAAATACCTGGGTCTAAGCGATGCGGACAAATATACTGGTCATTGTTTGCGCAGAACCTCTGTAACTTTGTTGGCGGACGCGGGGGCAAACATGACCACATTGAAAAGACATGGCAGGTTGGAAAAATTCAGCTGTGAGGAATATTTGGAAGACATTATGTCTTCTAAAAACAAAATTTCGAAATTGATAGCTGGAGTACCATCAACAAGACCATCAACATCAAAAAAACGTTCAATTATCGTCAATTTCTGTTAGTGAAAATCACGAAATACCTAATAGAAAACATTGACTTATCAAAAGCCGGTAAATTCGTTTTTACTGGGTCTTTTCATAACTGTTCATTTAATATAAATGATAAATACGTTTTTTCGTTAATAAAACGTTGTTACTTTGATTTTTCCTACTTATTTCTCTTAATGCCCGAGGGCATTAGAAACTTCCTTAATGCCCTAGGGTATTATATACCATTTAAAGTGTCTGGCAACTATGATATTATGAAACAATAATATTCGACTAGGACATAAAATAATATAAATTTAAAATAGAATTCGAAGCATGGCATCGTTGTATTTCATAATAGGAGATGTTCAAGGTTGCGCGAGTTACCCTGGCCTACTTGATTATAATTAAAAACTAATTAGCATCTATATAGCAGTTAAAAAAATTCAAAACGTTTATTATTTTTTACGAAAACCTTAGCAAGTGTTCTTGAAATTGTTTGTCATAATAAAATACAGAGTTTAACTTAGGTCTTAATGAAGACCTGTAAAGGAATTAAATATATACTTGATCATCTCTTTTTCAAACCTGTTTTTTTATGATCCTCTTGTTGTTGGTTCAGTCTTTAGTTTTTATCCACCATTAATATTTAATTAGATTCTGCAACTTCTTACAATTCGACTCAAGTTGGAATTAGCAAATTTTGGGTTCAAATATTTTGTGTGAGGATTTAGGCATGTTGATACTCGGATCATCAGATAGATTTAGAGAGCAATAATTTGATCGTAATGCCCTTATGAACATAGCTGTAAAAGTTTTTAAATTCAGGAACTCAAAATCGGCCTTTTAAATACCGAAACAGATGATGGAAGACAACACCAACTACTAACTAATTAGACACACTTGGTAGAAGACATGAAAGGGCTAGCTTAAAAAAACTAACAACTGAAATGCTTCTGCTAACACCTATCAAGAGGCGTGTTCGATTCGCTGCTTTAGATCGATCCGGATCGATCTAACTGATCTGACCTGTGTTCGATTGGCAAATGATCACTGTTCCCCCACTACCGTCAAAGTGAACCTGGCAAATTGCAGAACCACCAAAATAAGATCAGTGGTCGGTTTTGTTTACTTTATGGTTTTGGAAGTTACAGTTCCTTTCTGTCCCTGTTTTTAGATTTTCGTTGGGTATTTATTAGTATTCTTTGATTATGTCTTTTTGGAAGAGAATTAACTGTGATATAGAAGTAGAAATGGATGAATTCCGTCTTTTTGACCCCATCTATAATCATCACAATCATCAATAATATTTCCTGTACGTGAATGAGAAGAGTGGAAATAAAATATGTTAAAGTATAAAATACTATTACGATATTCTTGACTAATTTTTGAACATGAAATGAGGTTAAGTCAAAGTCGAAACCCAAACGATCAAACGAACAACTGACATAAAAATCCGTGTTTTACTTTGGATCACTGAACTGATTTTTAAGATCAGATCGATCCACATCGGCACATCTCTGTCCCAATCGAATACAACTCAGATAAAGGAGGTGATAGGCTTTCTGACAAGTCGCTGTTCCTTAAGGAACCATCTACCAAAAATAAGAATCCACATTGAACCCATAGTAAGGCATGGACGGTCATGGACCTACATAGACCTGGGCTGAAGCCTTTGAAAAAAAAAGGTAAATAGTGAAAAAAAATAATAGTAGGATGAAATCCATTGGAAAAGGAAAAGAATATAACAAAAATTAAAGGAAAAATAATTTACGGGCGATCCGAGGTCGGAAAGTGCAAAGGGGTGAGTTTTTAAGGGTAGAAAACGATTTATCTTGATTTCCGGCAAAACTACAAGTCCTATGCAACAGCGTTAAATAGCAAAGTTGTAGGCAATAAAAAAATCTACAACTTTTGTATTTACACTTTTTTCACATAGGTAACCTCAAAATTTATGTGAAAAATTCAAATAACCAAGTTTTTGGTTTTTTATTTTTATCTTTTACAAAAAAAAATTTTTTTACGGAATTTGGTGAAACTTACCTTTTTATGTCCCAAACATACTGTAATTTTTTTGATTTAAAATATTTATTTTTTCACCTTATTTTGACTTAATATTGAAAAAGCACCCTAATTTTCAATCGAAAATTCTCACGTCAAAATATCTGCTTTTTTAAAAAAGTCGGTGGGCTTTTTGTTCGTTGAAATCTCTACTTTCTGATGGTGTAAAAAAAAATATACATTACTATGGTAAATGTTCTCAAAAAATGCAAAGAAACGAAATAAACTCGAATCCGAATTTTTTTTTTAATCATTATGTACAATTTTGAGCTATTTATTAAAATGTATACTTTAATTACTCGAAAAACGTAGGATTCCATGTTAGATTGATAAACAAAAAATTGTAAGTCGAAATATACTACTATTAACACCCAAATAAGTTAATAAAGTTAATATTTAATAAGACATCTACAATATTTTGCATTTTTTGAGAACATTTACCATAGTAATGTATATTTTTTTTTACACCATCAGAAAGTAGAGATTTCAACGAACAAAAAGCCCACCGACTTTTTTAAAAAAGCAGATATTTTGACGTGAGAATTTTCGATTGAAAATTAGGGTGCTTTTTCGATATTAAGTCAAAATAAGGTGAAAAAATAAATATTTTAAATCAAAAAAATTTCAGTGTGTTTGGGGCATAAAAAGGTAAGTTTTCACCAAATTTCGTGAAAAATTTTTTTTTTGTAAAAGATAAAAATAAAAAACCGAAAACTTGGTTATTTGAATTTTTCACATAAATTTTGAGGTTATGTGAAAAAAGTTTAAATACAAAAGTTGTAGATCTTTTTATTACCTACAACTTTGCCATTTAACGTTTTTCCATAGGACTTGTAGTTTTGCCGGAAATCGAGATAAATCGTTTTCTACCCTTAAAAACTCACCTCCTTCCACTTCCCGACCTCGGATCGCCCGTTAATTATTTTTCCTTTCATTTTTGTTATATTCTCTTCCTTTTCCAATGGGTTCCATCCTACTATTATTTTTTTGGTTTCAAAAATTTTCGACCCTGGTCTAACAGTGACAGTGATACGGGTCCCTGGATGTCATACATCCTGAAAGCGATTTTACTTCTTGGAAATAAATGACAAATCAACCACAGTTCGAGAAATATATTTTGCTTGATTTGCTAGAAAACGGCCTACAACTGTAAACATTTTGGAATCACCTCCTACAATTAGATGGCGAAACCTATGACGATGACGAATCCTTCCAAATATTTTAATAATTGACATGCCAATCTATTTTTACACACGCGTCCCTGGACGCTACAACAATATTAATCTACAAACATCGTACAGCCGACTTTATTGTCACTTGGAAAGACGTTTATTATTATTTTATTATTGTCTCTTGTTATAACGTGATTGTATTTTTACGATTTGTTCGGCGGAGACGCGCGGCGTAGATTAGCCGTGTCCCACTGACCCACTTACCCAATGACATTGGCACCACTTTTATTTTCGTTTAACGATTGCACAACGCAGAGCCGCGTGCATGATATCATTTAATTCCATTTACAAACTCGTATCATTGTCTTAATGTAATCGCTAATCAGTAATCAGAGGCGTCGATAAGGTGTCTTGCCAACATGGAGACATTTTGTACCACTAAAAACATCAGGTTTTGAAATCGATATATTAATAGGATAATATTAACTACTAATAATAAATATTAACTCTTCTTCTTAGAAATAACTAGATGATACAGTTTTTATCCTGTAACTTACAGCATAGGCGTAGTTAGGGGGGTACTTGGGGTACTAAGCACCCCCGAAATCTAAATTAGCACCCCCAAAAAAATTTACAATATAAGTATAGGCTAATTTTAGAACTAACCTATTTTTATAATATACATTATATGTAATGAATTTTTCATATCAATATTTTAAGCATTCGAATTCTGGTACAGATTCAAGTATATTTAGATAGTTGCGGATTCTGTTGAACATTTCTCTCCGTGTACCGTGTAGTTCACGCCCAGTTTACTTGTCAGAGCGGGTCTATGATCATAAAAATCTCGTAAAATACGAAAGCGGCATAATAGCTTGTGTATGTCATGTTCTGCAATTCTGCATTAATTTGATAATTTAAATTTAACCAGTCGTAGTCGTTCAAATTCGCGGAAATTTTTAGCCGGTATTTTGACTGTTTTTTTTGTTTATTAAGGTTTAATATGGTTTTATTGAATTCAGTTAAAGTTTAAAGTTAAATAAACACGAAAAAACAATAAGTGCGTCGTCGGATATAAAATACACCGTGGAATTTAAAAAAAAATCTTTTAGCAAGTTACCGTTGGAAGAGAAAGTGATTGTCAAGAACATTGAAAGACCTAAACCTGCTATTAACATCACATTAACCAAAATATGAAGATATATTACTGTTTAGTGTTCCACCAATATTCCAGCATACACCTGCACCGTTAACACTTATCCATGCCCACACATTAACGGAGAAACGTCCACTGGTTTGCTTTTTTTGAGTAGACTTCTCATCATATTGGGAATTTGATGGTCTATATACTCGAATCCTTCCATTATATGTAGACTGAAAAGTTTCCTCATCGGAAAAGATAACATTTTGCCAAAAAAGATCATTTTTTAGTAAATATTGCATAGCAAACCCAATTATTTGTTCCTTATCACTATTTTTTAATAACGGTTTGGATGCAGCTGCTCGATTTCTTAATTTGGAACAATGTCTTACTCTTCGTTGCGCAGTTCTAGATGAAGCAGGGAATCCTGTTATGTGCATAGCGGATACTGCATCAGTTTCAATTCAAATGGATTTTGCTTTAAATACTCCACCAAATTTCAGTCTTCTTCATTTGATGAGTTTATATTATTTAAACCAGACCCCAACAGACCTTTTAAGTGTTTGATGATAGCGCCATTTTTTTACAATTCCTTGAACAGTATTTCTAGGTACTCTAAAATGATCAGCTATTTTTCCATAAGACCACCCTATTTCTACTAAACATATTGTTCTTGCTTTTTCAATATTACGTTTACTTTTCATCATTAGAAGAAAACTGACCTATCATTGTAATAAAATGTATACGTTAAAGATATGAAAACATTTTTCTGAAATTATAAAAACAACTCTCTTAATCGCGCATATAAATGTGTTTTGTTGGCACACTAACCTACTGACAATGGTACTATTTTATGTCTGATGACATTTATGTCAAGGATGACGCGAAAAATAAATCCATTTAATTAATTTCAAGTATTGAGAATCGGGATCAAAAGTGGCTGCAATAATGCTAATGTTAGTTTAACGATAAACCTCATATTAATTTCGCTGTGCCGTTGTCTCCATCTGGTTCGTAATTTTTCTGCCTTATCCCTTTATATTGTCACATTCTAAACAGCTAAATTTTAAATGTTTTTAATTAGGTAGGAATGTACGGTATGTCCGATTATTTCCAAAAGTTTGGAAATATATTAGATTTGCCTCTATTGAGAAGTGTTACTGGTTTAAATCCAAATGCGTTGGCAAGTATTAAGTAAAATTTCAACGAAAGCTTCCAATATTTTCTTTTTGTACATCTGTTTACTAACTTAAGAAAAATGAGAAACGTCTGTTTTGGCAAAACTGATGTAATTAGATAAACTTTGCATCAAACATTACATACTGATCAATAACAATTTCAGTTTTTGAAGCAAAATAAATAATAGGAAACAAAAATGTTACACAAAATTGCATTAAGATTACAAATGAAGTAAAGGCAAATGGTTTTACATCGATGTATAAAAGTTAATCTACGAGGGTTAATCAGAATTTTCAAGAACCTGGCAAATAATAAAAATTGTATTAGACGGTCAAAATTTCGGACAGAGACTAAAAATGCCTAAATAAACAACTTTCTCAAATAAAGTTTTTCGATATTTTGATAAATAATGGCATTTTTGAACCTATTTTATTAAAAATGTCAAATTTGACAGGTAACGCAAGTCGTGCAGCTGCTTCAGTATACATCATTTTTGGTTTTTAGGTAAGCAAAAACTAACTGCTTTTTCAATTTTTACCTATACTTAATAATAAAAAAAAATCCCATTTGATGCGACCTTTCTTGCGGACACTGTATAATATGTGAAAAAATCAATTTCTCTTAAAATTTGTGTAGGCATGTTAAAACTAATAAATGTATCTAGAGCCCTCTAAAAAATCACTTAAATCGGAGTAAAAATTTTTCTTGGCTACCCTGCAGAAAACCTTGCCCAAGTTTGTGCAAGAGTTTATAAATAAAACCAAAAAACGAAAACCCGATTTCTGTGTTATTAATATCGAAACCGAAAGTGTGCACATGCAATAAGTTTCACCGAGATTACCAGATTTGGTTTGTCTCGTCTCGCTCGTTTATCGAGCGCAATCTTTCCCTACCAGTTGCGACCCAAAAACGGTTGACCGTGACACACTGACCACTTTTACTCTCGTTTTTCAGTTACCAGAATCGCAAAAAAAAAATTGTTATTAATGGGATGTTGTAAAATGATGATGTTCGGTTAACTTCGAACGTTTTTCATTCAATAAACATGTAATGGCAATTGATTTTTAGGTTTTGTGGGAAAACCTGAGAATAGGGAACTTTCCAATTTTTTTTTTCAATAATATGATTTAGTTAGGCCTAAAAAAAATATTCCCCAATTATTACTCCTTAAAAATCAGTAATAACTTGGTAAAAATTCTTTAAAGTTTCGCGCGTGTCAAAAGCAGTTCAAACGACCTTTTAAGCGCGCCAAGCTCGATGACGTCAGGAAGTATGATTTTTCCGTCATCCGTCATCAAGACCGGTGGCCGAGCTACCGCGTTTGCATTTGGATTGCCGTGTGTTATTGTTATTGTATTGTTGTTTTAAGGTGGAATTCTCAACGTCGTTCAATTTATTGCCAACCTATATCCTATTTCGTGGATGTCACACATTGAATTATACTTCTTGACGTCACGACCCGTTTTTACCCGCTTGTGATAATTCGAATTTTGGGGCATTTTTAAATCTTGCTAGCGGTCTTTTGGGACGAAATATGTTGTTTTTTTTTTGCTGCCATTATTTTTTTATGACAATATATACTTATGATTTATAGATTTTTTTTCCCATTTAAAATTTTTGTCAAGTTCCCTATTGATGCTGAAACTTCTGACTTGTGTGGGTTTAGAATGTTAAAGGCGTTCGGAAGACGAATTTGCGAAATTCAATGTTTATTCAAGAAGCCAAAAGTTTTCGGCATGCCTCTCTTCATCACCCTTATCAGAAATAAAAATGATACACAGAGTGTCCGCGGATAGGGTTTACAATAGCACAAATGGTTGAAAAATTTCATTTTTCGGGAAAAAGTCATTCTTGATAAAAAATTTTGCTTGTAAAAAAATTCAATTCACGAAGAGAAAATTTCGATTTTTTATACATTCGCAAAAACTTCAAAAACATGATTTGTCTCCAAGAGACCAAGAGTAAACTACCTTTATTTTTCATTTTTGACCAAAATGCCAATTAGAAAACTTATTTGAATAACGTTTGTAATTTAAATCCGAGATTTACAATAAATCTTCGATTTTTTTAGTTTTTTTTAATTTTTAGAGGTAAATGGAAATGTTGCTGCTAAATAAAAATATTAAGGTGGGAGTATCAACATGCTTGCCAACCTATAACCTATTTCGCGTAGATTTATTTATGTTTTCTAGCTTTCATACAAAATTTAAAGAAAATCAGTATCGACTTGATATTCTATAGGTAATAATTGACATATTTAATAAATATTACGAAATTTCATAACTTATTTTAGGAGAATTGTATATCGAAAAATATCGGGTAAGATTTTTTTTAACATTATTATGTCATTGTCACTCATCGTTCTTTCACTATACAATTCTCCCAAAATTAGCAATGAAATAAATTGATATTTTTGTAATATATCAGATACTACCTAAATAATGTACCGACAATATTGATTTTCTTTAAATGTTAGTTATTAAAATAATAAACTCAAAAAATCAACGCGAAATAGGTTATAGGTTGGCAATAGATTGAATGACGTTGAGAATTCAACCTTAATATAAAATTTTATAAGACTCTATTTTCATAATGGGTGGTGTGTATCTTATTTTAAAATTTTAAATGCATTCCTACCATCTTTTGTAAAAACAAGGATTTTTTTTACCTTTTTATTACTTTGCTTTATGTATGGGGCAAATTTAAAGTTGCCAAATAGAATTTGATGTGTTTTGAAAATGTTTACCTTAGAACAAAGGGTTTATTTAGTTCAATGTTACGGTGCGGGCGAAAGATTTACAACTTTGTGATAGAGACATTTAATCAAAGATACCCTAGTGTTTACGTCTCAAAAATGGGACTTCATAAATTATTAAGAACATTTCAGCGAACTGGTTGTTTCCAATAAAAAAAAACTATGATCAGAATGACGCAGCTTCCCTAATCGTATGGCATGTTGCTGACAATCCTACCGTTTCATTAAGAAACCAAGCTCAAGAACTTGATGTAGTAAAAAAACGCATATTCAGTAAAGTCGCCACAGTGGTTCTTTTCCCGTGCGTCATCACTTTCCCGTCATCAAAATCGTATGAATCAAATCAAAATTACGAGACGAAAAAAGTCAAAACTAAGTCTAAGTTCATAAAATGGACGTGCCTGCCTACCGTTTGACGTAACTACATAATATCCCGAAAAATTATTATTTATTTTTAGTTTTGCCCGGCATTCTCTATTATCTAAAAGAAATTGACAAACAAATGTTATTACATTTAATAATATTTTTAAAGCTTAAAATCTAGAAAAGTTTGGTGTTTTATTGACTATTAAAATCGCAAAAGTCAAATTTTTCACATCCTTTCATTTAAGGGAATTTAGCCATTACCGTAAACTTTTCAAAGAACTTTCACGGTTAGAATATTTAAAATAAATAAATTAGGTATTATAAAAATCCATAAATACTTACCGCCAAAACAGATGGTGGGTATAATTAGCTCTAAAAATAACTATTTTTAGAAAAAGGAACAGTTTTAAGGCACAAAAATTTACAAAATACGAATTAGATTGGCAGATCAAAATAAGGTTGACAATGACGTTCTAAAATATAAGGGTAGTCAACTAAACAAATAAAAATAGTAATTATTTGACGTTTATAGTTTTATTCTTGTCTAGCACGTTATATTTTTGCGGAATCTTGGAGACGTTGTTTTATGCTTTTATTCAAACTTGTTACTGTAATAAATAAGGATGCAGAGTTATTAACCACGTGGAGTCCTGATCGTTGATTGATGACGCACGGGCAAAGATCCACTGTGGCGACTTTATATTTTATTTTAAAGGCAAACAAGATATTTCCATTTAAGCCAACTTTTAATCAAACGTTGGAAGGAGGAGACGAAGCCAAACGTTTGGTTTTTTGTCTTTGGGTCGGAAACAAGAAGTCCCGATTAACTATTATGCCTTTCTTTGGGGGCGCCTCAAACAATTAGTGTAGCGATTGAGAACGATGTACAGCTTCTAAAAGAGCGAATTGTTGAAGCTCTTCAAACAATTTCTATTGAAGAAATTCGAAGAAGTTTTGACCACATTCGTTTACAGCTGGAAAAATGTGTTGAATATGGAGGGGGAGTGTTTGAATAGCGAATTATAAAATTATTATTTGTTGTTATTTTAATATTTTTTTGTGTTATTTCCGGTGTAATTTCATTTGTGAAATTAAAAATACATATTTCTGGTAACACCAAAAATCAGTTTTTGAAACTGTATACAGGGTACGCCAAACTCGATGGCCCCTTAGAAGTATCTAGACAATGAAACTAGTTAGGAATTTGAAATTTAGGATTTGTCCATAGGAGGTCATGATCTCCAATTTGAAAATAATTTTAACATTGCGGCGTTGCCAGATCTACTCTTACTACATGTCAACTTTGTTATTTCAAATGTAATGCCCTGTATATTTTCACATTTTTGGATACCGCTGGACATTCTAAAACTTTTCTGTATAACCGATAGTATACCTATCTGGAGCCGTTTGACAAATAAAAATTATTTATTAAGAAATTTGGCAACACCCATCCCTCAATAAAAAAATAAGATTTTTCGCAACGGACAAAGACAACCGACTGAGATTTTGGCTGTTGTTCCTTAATAGGTTGTTTTGTCATAATATGTCAGGCAAATTAAATTATCTCATTCAGGGTGTCTACAACATCATATTCATTTCATGCAACATAAAAATTGTAGTTATGCAGTAATTTTAAATGGAACACCCTATATTTTAGAGTGGTAACTAAAAGATCCATTAATTCTCTATCTAAAAGTATTATGTGATGTCATACCTAATTTTAGCCGTTTTGGACTTATAAGCAAAAAAACAAAATAATGTAATTAATGTAAATATAATTTCTTATTAGCAGAAGAAGTAGGCTATATGACTTCAATTAAAAACGTTTGTAAAAATTTTAAAATAAAACACAAAAAATAAGGATGAAAAAAATTAATAAATCAATAACTAAATTGTTTAAAACGTCCTCCGTTAACTTTTAAACAATTGAGGATTTCCGTCATACCATGGTCTGTTGTTGCTGCTTGGATCTCACATGCCTTCAAAGACAGGAATGCCTCCCGTACACGATTTTGAAGCTCTTCTTTGATGTGAACTGGCGTAACGTAAACAAGTTGTTTAATCCTACCCCAAAGATAAAAATCAAGTGGGGTAAGGTCTGGTGACCTCGGCGGCCAATTCCATGGACCCAATCGACGAATCCAGCGATCTTCAAACATCTGAGTAAGTTCATTGGTAACTTCATTGGTGCAGTGAGCTGGTGCGCCATCCAACTGATACCAACAATGTCGAAGCGTTTCAAGACTTAAATCCTCGAGGAAATCTGATACTATGGTGCGTAATATTTCCAAATATTTTTGAGAATTTAAATTTTTATCGTAAAAGCAAAATTTAATTTTGTCATTCATCATTATACAGAATACATTAAAGCCAAATTTATATTGAAACCCCGCCTCTCTAACAAAGTGCGGATTTTCTGCGGCCCAGTAATGTGAATTTCTCCTATTAAATACGCCTTCCATGGTAAATTTGCTTTCATCGGTCCAAATAATTTTGTTTAAATAATTGGGATCTTCTTGTGTGCGAACTAATACCATTTCACAGAATTCAACACGTTGTGGGGGATCATTAGGTTCAATGGCTTGAAGAGTCATAAATTTATAATTATGCATCCCATGTGCATGCAGAATCCTTTCTATCGATTTATAAGATATTCCTAAGTCTTTTTCGGCAGAATAAATTGATGCATGAGGAAATGCAACAAAATATGCAAGAACATTTATTTCATTGTCTTCGTTACCTGTTACAGGTTTAATTTGGGTTCTTTCCTGCTTTATTTGACCATTGTTCTTAAAGTTATTTTCTATCCTATTGAATTTCTTTTTGTTCATTGGGACTAAGTGTGGATAGTGTTCGTTAAATGTTCTGCATGTTCTATTAATAATTCTGTTGCACTCGCCATGAATGTAGAACAGTTTTAAGATAATAGATTACGAACGTAAGTACAGCGTTTACTTGCCAAATAGACAGTGACATTTTGACAAACGTTTTTGATTGAAGTCATAGCCTACTTCTTCTGCTAATAAGAAATTATATTTACATTAATTACATTATTTTGTTTTTTTGCTTATAAGTCCAAAACGGCTAAAATTAGGTATGACATCACATAATACTTTTAGATAGAGAATTAATGGATCTTTTAGTTACCACTCTAAAATATAGGGTGTTCCATTTAAAATTACTGCATAACTACAATTTTTATGTTGCACGAAATGAATATGATGTTGTAGACACCCTGTATGAGATAATTTAATTTGCCTGACATATTATGACAAAACAACCTATTAAGGAACAACAGCCAAAATCTCAGTCGGTTGTCTTTGTCCGTTGCGAAAAATCTTATTTTTTTATTGAGGGATGCGTGTTGCTAAATTTCTTAATAAATAATTTTTATTTGTCAAACGGCTCCAGATAGGTATACTATCGGTTATACAGAAAAGTTTTGGAATGTCCAGCGGTATCCAAAAATGTGAAAATATACAGGGCATTACATTTGAAATAACAAAGTTAGTATGTAGTAAGAGTAGATCTGGCAACGCCGCAATGTTAAAACTATTTTCAAATTGGAGATCATGACCTCCTATGGACCAATTCTAAATTTCAAATTCCTAACTTGTTTCATTGTCTAGATACTTCTAAGGGGCCATCGAGTTTGGCGTACCCTGTATATGTATGTATTTCGACCGCGAATGCTGCTATCCAAAAAAAAACCTTTTACCTCTAAAAATTAAAAAAACTAAAAAAATCGAAGATTTATTTTCAATCTCTGCTTTAAATTACGAACGTTATTCTAAATAAGTTTCCTAATTGGCATTTTGGTCAAAAATGAAAAAGAAAGTTGGAGAAAAATCATGTTTTTGAAGTTTTTGCGAACCCTGTATAAAAAATTAAAATTTTCTCTTCCTGAATTGCATTTTTTTTACAAGCAAAACTTTTTATCTAGAATGACTTTTTCCCGAAAAATGAAATTTTTAATCCATTTGTTCTATTGTAAACGCTATCCGCGGACAGTCTGTATAGAGAGGGTTAGATTTAATTTCCGCTGCTTGTTCGCGAACCACTGTATATCTTGACGTGTTTTGTAAATTAAAAACTATCATCATTTTAATTAGATACTGTCATCGCAATGCAATAACCTTGATGGGAACCCCAAAAAAAATCGACTACCAAAAATTAGGTGGGCAATTAACACAGATAATAAATATGTATGTGCATGTTGTAGTATCTGAAACGAATATTGAATAATGAGGTAGGTTCGGTATGTTTGCGCTTATCTTTTATGGTATATCCCATCGAAAGTAAAAGTGGTCAGTGTGTCACGGTCGAAGCCGTTTTTAGAATAACTAGGTTACATTTTTATGGCGAATTCATTTTTTTCATATCAAAGAATATGACATCGATGATGTTAAGATGGATTAAGATTAGTCATTTCTCAGTAACGTTTTCATCCTTTAATCGGGGTCCCTAGGAGTGAAATTCTCGCCCTAGTTAAATAATAACAACCCTTAAACTGATCCTTGTGGAACACAACAATATTGTATGTTCAATTCTTACTCTAAAAATTTTCAATCCATCCAATCTAGTAAATTTTCTCTAGCAACATAAAGTTCTAATTTAATTAGAAGACTTTTAACACAAAAACTTGGCCTTAGTATATTACATTTACTAGATCAAATGCATCTTCTTCTTCTTCTTCTTCTTCTTCTTCTTCTTCTTCTTCTTCTTCTTCTTCTTCTTCTTCTTCTTTGAAGTGTCGATGACTCATCTAATGGAACTAAGAAAAATAAACTATTAGTACTGCATTGCATAAAATTAGTTCTAATTAATAATTACAATCTTTTCTTTTCAGGTAAGATTTGAGTAATTCAGAGCTAGAAAATCAGAAATAGAAAAGTTACTCACAAAAATGATAATTTCTCCAGATCTGGTAACAGGTAAGCCTAACTAGGTAGTCATTTTTAACACGCTTTCATTAGCTTCACCTGTATGTTTGTATGTATGTTTGTAACCGACCTCTTTGAACCCGATTTTGACCCACTTTAAACGGTCAGATTTAATTTAAATTTTGTAGACTTATCAAGAACCGCTGACAATACAATAATCTATACGCAAAAAATTCTCCTGTCAAATTTTGACAGCTGTCAGGTATAAAACGAAGATGCGATTTTGACGAAACAAATTACGGGGTCGTATGGTATTCGATGCGGAGACTTCGGGAAAAATAAGCAAAACATTCTCCTGTCAAAATTGTGACAGCTGTCAATATGTCAAATCGTTTAAAAAAAAAGATATTAATGAAAAAACTATAAGGTCGTATGTATATTAACGGTGGAAAGTTGAAAAAATACGCAAAAAATTCTCTTGTCAAAATTTGACACCTGTCAATATGTCAGAATTATTACAATAACCGATAGTAATGAAACAAACGTGGGGTCGTAAAGATATTGTCGCTAAGAATAGAGAAAAATTATAAAAAAAATTCTACCTGTCAAAATAAAAAAAAAAATTTTTATTTTGAAAATTTTTGTCTTTTTTTTTATTTCTTGGGAATAACTTCGTTATTGTAAGTTTGAGAGAAAAATATTATATAACTATATTTATGGAACGTTAGAAGACGCGTCTTTTTTATTTTAAAATTTTCGTCTAAGTATTATCAATTTCGAGATATGTGGCAAAATATAGAAATCATATTTTGGCCGATATCTCGAAAACCGTAAGAGATACGAAAAAATAATAACTAGCTGAGATGTAGATTTCTTCGAGATACAACTTTTTTAGCTATATAGACTTTTTTCCTAAAGTTTATAGTTTCTGAGAAAAATGGCAATTTATGAATATTACGAAATTTTCCTAAAATATGTATGGAAAATGTCGAAAAATTAAAATTTTGTAAATATCATTATTTTCTTATAATTCGGCATCGACGATCGGGTTTGTATGTACGTTTGTTACTTCTTTGAACCCGATTTTGACCCACTTCAAACGGTCAGATTTAATTTAAATTTTGTAGACTTATCAAGAACCGCTGACAATACAATATTCTACTAATCTAGCTCAATCTACTCAAAAAAAAAAATTGTGCTCGATATACGAAAAATATACGCTACGCTTTTTTTTCACAATAATACTAATGTTTATCGTTCATTATTATTTTCTGCCTATATTAAGAATTTCAAGAATTATTTTAAACTATATTTATTTTCCGCTTTTTAGTTTGATTAATTAAGCGTGTTTTTTAGTTTTTTTAAACTATATTTATTTCAATAATCTCAACTGATATACTTAGTTTCATTTTCATAGTTTAAACAAAGTTTATAATCCTGTAAAACAGGAAAATACTTTCTTGTTGAATATGTGGAAGTATTAATTCTTGTAACATATTATAATATACAACAGTAAATCAATTTTTCAAAATTGTTTTGTGCAAAAAGTCAGGTTGTTATGTTCTGTTTGTATAAAATCTGAACTGCCTGCGTCTCGTTTCAATAAACTTAGAATTTTGAAATAGTTAATCCCTCTTAATTATAGGAAACCATTTTCACTTTAAGGTGGTATGTAAAAATCGATATGACTGTTTAATTGCACTAATTGAACTGTAAATGGAATATTTGCTTGTATAGTTAATTTAATTTAATAAACAAAATACATATTGCAATATATTTAAAAAAAATAATAACGGTATCTAATTGTTAACTACTTTTTTATACTATTAGTCTCTACCGGGCTGAAAAATACTAAAAATATTACGGATGATTTAATGAGTGGGTGAGTGAAACACATACGGGCCTGTTTAAAAAAAAAACAAGTGACATTTTAAAGTTTACCCCGTGGACGACTTAGGATACAGCCTTCTACTACCGTGCGAGCAAAAATTATTTGCATCAAAGAGGGCTTGGATTAAAAAACGTAGCGCTTGGTTTAGATCACAATGATATGGGGACGATATATCTAACCAAATCTAGGTTAAAATTTTGTCAAAGTAATAAAATAAGTAGACAAATACAAATTTATTTTTGTTGTTTACAAAATTAACAAAGTAAGAATATACAGAAAGAAAAAGAAAAATAATTACATAAATTGCTGAAATTGGCCACCGCCATGCTCCAAGCATAAATTCACACGTCTCTTCATATTTTCGAAAGTGTTGACCAGGACCAGCATCTCTGGAGAAATGTTACCACATTCTAAAAATGGGGATTTTCACTCCTCCATTCTGAGAATTCACATAACCGGAGAGGTGGAACCAGGCTTCATCCGAAAAAAAGGTCAGGTCTAATAAATCGTTTCTTTCCAATAAATTTTGGGTAAACCATTGAGAGTAATTCCTGCGTCTTTCAAAATCTGCGGCTTGTATTTCTTGGAATACTTGCACTTTATAAGGAAATAAATTTAGCTGCTTCTTAAGAATAGTCCTGCATGTTCTATAAGATCTTCCCACTTCTTAGGACAGGCGTCTTATACAATTTGTTGGCGTATTTTGCATTATTTCACGAACGTTTGCAACACGTTCTTCTGTTCTTACAGATGGTCTTCTTGCTCCTTTTTTGTGTTGTATAGAACCTGTTTCCCTAAACACAGCCACGGTTCTTTTCAGGCAATCATAAAAATCCCCAGCAATAAAAGCAACGTTAGGAAAATGTTAGTGAAAATCGTCTATGCACAAACTGTGATTGTATTGCCACTCACCATTTACTCTAACCCCGTTTCGAAAATACGTTTCAACCATGAATGTTTTGTGCTGTTCCGTAAAGCCCATTGTGTAAATTGTTCAAGACATTGGAAAAATTAGTGATGAATCAAATTATTTGTAACAACTGTCAAAGATGACGGAATAACTGAATGATTGTTAATTCAGGTAGTTACTGACACCCAACAGGTATTAAGCTCTACGGCTAAGCATTACGTCCTTAGATGCAAGGCCCTCTTTAATGCAAATAATTTTTGCTCGCACGGTACTACTATGCTAGTAAAGATACAAACCAGTATAACCGAGATGCAAACCTAAACGGCATTTGATTTTTACACGTATTGTCATAATTTGACAAACAAAACTACCCTGAAAATAAACCGATTTCGGATATTTCTACTAACCTGGTATATGCATGTATGTAAATGACAAAAAATGTTGCCACTATTTAAACAGACCAGCATATTTCTGTCATATTAGGATCAGTTTGATTGATAGATATAGGGCGTGAAATTACACCGATACCGAGTTTATTAAATTGCACATAATAGCGAAATTAGGTCTAAAAATTATGGTACAAACAAAAATCAATTGTGTATTTTGTTATTTGTAATGTACCCTGTCACAGTTGGCATACGTATAATATTAAATCGGTAAAAAGTTTGATATTGACTATTGACCAGAAAACGTTCTGATTTGCTTCACAAAATTTACCTTCATGTTTCACTTTTATTGGTTAATTTAAGTAAGATACACTTTAAGGGCACAGTTCTCAAGGTTAATCGTGTATAAAAGACCTATAAATGGCTTGAATTTAGGGGTTACTTCCGGAACCTTGCAATTATTTAAAAAAAAAATTGTGTCTAATTTTGGAAGGGCTGGAAGGGAGGCATTGACGAATAGTATGCCGGTGTTTTTTTTTTAAATTAATGCACGGAAACTTTTAAAAAAGCAGTTTTTTGAAACCACTAAAATTGCCACAATTTACCTTAAAATCCTTAAAAGTAAATGCGTCGATTTTCACTAGCAAAGTAAAAACAACAATTTTTACTGGTAACACGATATTTTCTAGTCTATCTAGATGTCATCTATCCTAAGAATTCTAGAGAATATGTGTTTGTTTCAACAGGAAAGGTTCCGTAATTGCACAAAACACGAAAGTAAACGAGACTATAACCGGCTGACTAACATCTGCTTTGCTCTACCAGCTCCAGAATATGTCTGTCTTTTTTCTTCGTATGCCAAAAGCATAAAAATAACTACTCTGATCAACACAGCACTGCAGTGCGCATGCGAATCGTCAATAGTTAGGCAAATTAGCCGCGTTCGGCAATTACCTCAGACCGCTTGGATTGATCTAAATCGTTCGTTTATGACATCTAAATGGAGGGGAAATAAATCTCAACAGTTCGGCAATTAAAATCGGAGCGCTCCGAGGATAATCTTTTTGCTCGGAGTATTTTGACCGAGGAAAGCGATTAATCTCAGCTGAATTTGTGAGGTTAAGTTTGATGTTTATATTTAGGTTTAAAATTTTGGTAGTTTGATTGAACAAAGCCTTTATTTTTCTGTGATTTGACTGAAAATAATATGCAGGAAGTGGAACAATATGATGTGGAAGAACAAAAACGCTATACCATGTTTATTTGACCATAAATACACAGAAATATTCTACATGTTTTATATAAGACGTCCCAGCAGGTTGACTTGGTTATTCCAAATCGATCAGCGACTGATCTAAATTGAAAATACAAATACACATTAGGCAAGGCTAAGGAAGGCATAAACTCTGGTGAGTTTTACCTAAAACTTTCCATATTTGATAAACACCAGATTGCTATCATGGTCTGTTTATCCAATAACATTTCCGGATGGCCAGCACCTACAGCTATCAATCTTCCCTCTGAAACTGCATTTAATTTATTAAGCAAGTCTTCAAAGGTAGTTGGGGACAATCTAAAGTGCTGTCTGAACTGGTGATGTGCAAATCGGGGTACCGTTTCTTCGTCAAAACCGTCTACCTTTTCCAAAATCTTGACGTCTTCCTCATTATCGTCTTTAAACATTAGTTGATAGCCTCCTTCAATTAAGGCCAATACAACGCTAGGAATACTCATTTTTAGTAACTTTACAAAAAGGGAAAAAAGGTTAGGTTTCTTAGATCAAAACAAAACAAATATTACATTTTTGACTTTGACAGAGGTCAGCTGTTAGTTACCGTTCGTTTATCACAAAATTCTCCGACCGATCCGAGGTCATGTGACAAAATATCCATCGCATCGCAGATGTAATTGCCGAACGCGGCTATTGAATAGGAATAGACGATAGAAGATGGCGTCGTTAATCCCACCATAATTATAATGAACCCTACCTACCACGACCCACACAAAAGTGTCCCTTTCAATTTTGGCGTTTCATAACCTCATTCTAATATTAAGACAATCGTGTACTTGTTTTCAGAATAAAGAAAAATATCTGTTTCCGAAATACCATATGAATAATTATTTTTATAAAATATGTAAATGAAATTGGCAACATTGAAACTAACCAACGTTGGTTGCGTGATAATTAAAACCATAATTATCGATAATTCGCTATTTGTTGCTAAATACTCGATAAAATGTCGTAGAACAATTTTTTTTAAGTGGGTCTAGTTTAATGGGTTAGTGGGTCGCATTGACCCATTTTCTCGCGTGCTAATTTTAACTCGCTGGGTTATTTGCTTGCGTAACGCCATCGAGAAAATTTATATTTACGTTATTAATGCGTTGAAAATGAAATGATACTTGTTTTGCATGTTGGCCTTAATTTTATTGAAATTGTTTTATTATTCCGATTTTTTTTATTGATATATTAAGTATAAATGGGACAGAGCACAGCAGTGGCGCAACCAGAAATTTTGTTCGGGGGGGGGGGGGGGGGGGCTTTAACTTCTTGCGCCGAAAGCGCTCTTTTGCTCCGCAGGCGAAAATTTTTTTGGGTGCCACGCCCTTTTTTGGGTAAAATACGTATGATTGACGAGAGCGACAGCCCCCTAAAACTTCTGCAATAATACGCCGCTAGCCCTAACGAAATATTTATGAAAAAAAAATTTAGAGATTTTATTTTAATTAGTAAAAATGTATTTAAAGTAAATAACGCATATATTAAGCATACTTATACTAAAACAAAACAAAAACCTTATACAATAAGTTGTAAGTAATCATTAATAATACTAATATTAAAGTAAAATTCTTCGTTTTGTTTTTGCCGTTTCGTCCAGAATTTCTTCCACGGTAATATCAATATCGTGGTTCGCATAAATAGGTAGACCAGGGTCGATAATTTTTGAAACAAAAAAAATAATAGTAGGATGAAACCCATTGGAAAAGAAAGAGAATATAACAAAAATGAAACAAAAAATAATTTACGGGTGATCCGAGGTCGGGAAGTGGAAGGGGGTGAGTTTTTAAGGCTAGAAAACGATTTATCTCGATTTCCGGGAAAACTACAAGTCCTATGGAAAAATGTTAAATGGCAAAGTTGTAGGTAATAAAAAGATCTACAACTTTTGTATTAACACTTTTTTCACATTGCCTCAAAATTTATGTGAAAAATTCAAATAACCAAGTTTTTGTTTTTTTTATTTTTATCTTTTACAAAAAAAATTATGTTTTCACGAATTTTGGTGATAACTTACCTTTTTATGTCCCAAACACACTGTAATTATTTTGATTTAAAATATTTATTTTTTCACCTTATTTTGACTTAATATCGAAAAAGCACCCTTATTTTCAATCGAAAATTCTCACGTCAAAATATCTGCTTTTTAAATAAGTCGGTGGGCTTTTTGTTCGTTGAAATCTCCACTTTCTGATTGTGTAAAAAAATATATACATTACTATGGTAAATGTTCTCAAAAAATGCAAAGAAACGGAAAAAACTCGAATCCGAAATTTTTTTTTTAATCATTATGTACAATTTTGACCTATTTATTAAAATTTATACTTTAATTACTCAAAAAACGTAAGAATCCATGTTACATTGATAAACAAAAAAATTACAAATCCATAAAACATTGAGATCGCAAAAAACATGCGAAAATAGTTCGCGTGACATGAAAAATTGGTTTGCAATTAAACGAATAGGCTAAGTTTTTAAGCTCGGGGGGGGGGGGGGGGCTGCAGCCCGGCAGCCCCCCCCTCCTGGTTGCGCCACTGGAGCACAGGGTCAGAAAAAAGTCATGGGATTTTGAGGAATTGATCTACAAATCGCAGTTTGGAGTTGACTATGACCACGATCTTTGTCCTCCGCTGTCATCTGTCTTGTCACTGAACTTTTCCATGTTGCGGCCAAAAAATGTTGGAACAAGAAAATTTACTTTATTCTACTGGACTGGAGGTAGCATAATAATATGCTATCATAGATATTTACCTTTGGATAAGCAAACAATGATTACGAAAGTGGCAAATTTATGACCTCGCGCATTTAACCAAAGCTACACACGATTGGACATGCGCACTGCAACATTATCATTTGACGAATGGGAAAATAGACAGGCCCGGGCTTAAAATTTGAAGTTCTTGCTCAAGAAATTGTGAAAGTTAACCTTCAATTTAGTTTTACATTTAAACAGCTAAAATTTGCCCCAAATTCTTGCCAAAAAATTGGAATTTCTTCTTTCTTTTTCTATTCTAGGTATTTACATTTTTTTCTTTTAATATAATATAAGTATAGAGAAAAGTGTCTTTTAAACTTTTTGAAGCAATATATTGCCCAAAAAATAAGCGTACCTACCTAATTAGATTGCATTGCTACAAATAAAATATACCAAAACATGCATCGGGATAATCTGCCTTGGTGTGTGTTTTTCTTTATTTTCATACCTTGTTTGTGTAGTCTAGTCTAGCCCCAGTTTGATGTGTTTAAATTGATCATAATAAAATAGTTACATATCAAGATACATCACTACTCCATACTTATATACTGAAAATACGAAATACCCGGTATTTTACCCCAATAAAATCATACAACGGTTTTTTCTAGTCATTGTATACATATTCCAATCCTAGTCACTAAAAGCACAAACACAATTCGCTAAACTACAACAAAAATGGCGCCGAGCCGGTTCTGGAGGGTATTTTGAGCATGTCGCTAAAGAAGGACATGCCGATAACAAGAGGTTTGTGCGCATGCCTAATCCTGCTGGAAAGGTAAGCATCTGACGGGCGAGCCGTGCGCTCAGGCCTATTTTGTCACCCATAAAACTTACTTTTGTTTGGACACGAGATAAGATGTACCGATAGAGGGCTTGGATTAAAAAACGTAGGGCTTGGTTTAGATCACATTGATATGGGGACGATATATCTAACCAAATCTAGGTTAAAATTTTGTCAAATTCATATTATGACATGATATATGCCAAACTAATGAGTAATAAAATAAGTAGACAAATACAAATTTATTTTTAATAGTTTACAAAATTAACAAAGTAAGAATATACAGAAAGAAAAAGAAAAATAATTACATGGATTGCTGAAATTGGCCGGAGAGGTGGAACCAGGCTTCATCCGAAAAAAATGTTAAGTCTAATAAATCATTTCTTTCCAATACATTTTGGGTAAACCATTGCGAGTAATTCCTGCGTCTTTATAAGGAAATAAATTTAGCTGCTTCTTAAGAATAGTCCTGCATGTTACATAAGATCTTCCCACTTCTTGGGACAGGCGTCTTATACAGTTTGTTGGCGTATTTTGCATTATTTCACGAACGTTTGCAACCAGTCCTTCTGTTCTTACAGATGGTCTTCCTGCTCCTTTTTTGAGTTGTATAGAACCTGTCTCCCTAAACACAGCCACCGTTCTTTTCAGGCAATGATAAAAATCCCCAGCAATAAAAGCAACGGTAGGAAAATGTCAGTGAAAATCGTCCATGCACAAACCTGGATTGTATTGCCACCCACCATTTACTCTAACCCCGTTTCGAAAATACGCTTCAACCATGAATCTTTTGTGCTGTTCCGTAAAGCCCGTTGTGTGAATTGTTCAAGAAATTAGAAAAATTAGCGATGAATCAAATTACTTGTAACGACTGTCAAGTATGACGGAATAACTGCTTGATTGTTAATTCAGGTAGTTACTGACACCCAACAGGTATTAAGCTCTACGGCTAAGCATTACGTCCTCAGATGCAAGGCCCTCTTTGATGGAAATAATTTTTTTTCGCACGGTATCTAAAGTTAAATGTATATGCCATAAATAGAAATAATTGGGGGTAAACGATTTAGACAAATTTTAAAGTTTTTATTTTGTTGTAAAAATTCCGATCTGTTTTTTCAAGGCGCGACCTTAAAGTGGAAAATGCCCACTCGCAGCAATGTGAAAAATAATTTTAATATAATAGCCTATTTAAAATCAGTTAAACTATTTAATGTATGCCTTTCTTATGAATTGGCGACCTAGATACCCAGTGCACTAGACCCACTTTGAAGATGGCGTCCATGGACACCCACTCGGTGATATTTCGGCGAGGCGCATTGCGAAATTATCATCGTTTTAATTGGCGATGTTATGCGGGCCATCCAAGGTATTTTTGCAGTTTCATGAATATACCTCATGATTTGCTTTTATTACCGTATCGGGACAAGAAAATTCTAACAAAAATACATTTTTAGTGGTTATTTCTTTAAAGTTTCATTGTTTTGAAGATCATATCATTTACTAATATCGATACCATCACTTAAAAAAATCGGAATAACTTGAAAAAGAAGTATTTCCAATTTAAAAAAAAATTAATTCACACTACTAAACTACTTTTACCGGTTTTAGCGATTGCCCATAGATGGCGGCGCACGTACTTATTCTGCAGTAATAAAAGCCGCTTTTGATTGCGCATATAAAGCTGAAATCGTTATGCAATCCGCCGCCATGTTGGTTTCCTTTTCAGTGGGCTACGGGGGCGACGCAATCCTACTTTAGTGGGTTGGCTGGTGCGAACGGATTGCACTAGGTTATTTATTTCTAGTTGTATTTAGACTAGGGCTAGGAATTTTTAAAATATAAGTATTCGAATAGTCGTTTGATATCTTATTCGAATAGTCGAATAATTCGAATATAGTCGAATAATTCGAATAGTCGAATAGATACTTGAATAATCGAATAGTCAAATATTCGAATTTCGAATAGTCGAATATTTAGATAGTCGAATATTTAATTAGTCGAATATTTAAATAGTCGAATATTCGAATAGTAGTCTATTTAAATATCGAAATACAGTCGTTTAATCACGGTAGAAGTGGTTTAATTGCTTAAACATAATAAAGGAATATTTTTAAGTATTAGTCATTTTTAATATCTAAATTATCGAATAATAATAATGTGCATTTTGTCGAATAAAGTAAAATGACAAATAAATAATTCTGTTAAATTATTTCAAGATATGAGAACTTGAGAATGATGAAAATAGATACTTGAATAGTCGAATACCTATTCGAATAGTCAAATATTCGAATTTTGAATAGTCAAATATTCGAATAGTCGAATATTTGAATAGTCGAATTTTTTAACTAACAAAACATTCGAATATAGAATAGTCGAATTATTCGAATAAAATTCCGTGCCCTAATTAGACCTATATTCGTCTGGCCAATCGCTTCTAGAAAGCAATATGAAGTAAGCTCTGTTGTTGCTGCCTTCTATTCTAACGTTCTTCTTTGAAGTAGCATTCCATGGAATCATTTTCGAGATCGTGATTGTTGGATACGATGTGGTGTGTAAAGAATTAGTAATCTAAATATTTAACATATGAGGGGTTTAGAACAAAGGGGTTCAAGTAGAAAAGCAAGTTCTATGATAAGTCAATTTAAAAATTTCAATCGATGGAGATTTAATATCGAGTTTTGTGTAGTGTAGAGCAGAGGTAAAATATTAATTGTTTACAGGAGATGCTACACCACCGTGTTGTAAACTATTATGTTAATCGGCACATAAAAGATGTTAACTTAATTGAATTTGAATATTGTAAGTAGATACTTTTCTTAACTGTTGTCTTTAGAATTTAGGAAACTGAGACCTGTCGGTGTCTAGCTTTGTGTCTGGTGTTGTACTAAAATTATTGAGAACACCTAGGAATTGTCTCGATCTCCTGTTATCTTCCTTGAAAAATACACGATTTCCATTTTTGCAAGATGCTGAGACAAAAATGGACGCACTCTTATAATGGCTATTCGTGACAGGCTTTTTGTCGGAGATCGCGTTTTAATGGACACACATTCAATATAATATTATTTTATAAAATTTAAATACAAAAAAAAATGCTCTGGGTAACAACGAACAAACCGGTTGCCGATATACCTTTTAAACGGAATTTGTTCCTCTTAAAATTAGCAGAACATGGCGTTTTTTTTTAAAAACCTTAACTAATTAAATTTTTTTTTAGATATTCAATAAGCACCTAAAAAACACCTAATTTTGGTACTACATTTTGTTCTTGAATAGCTTATTTGACAGTAATGTTCTGCTAGCTTAACGTTAATCAAGCAGAACAACACAAAAATATAATTTTCTAAAAAACCATAGGAGCACCTAAATTTTAAAGTTGGCACCTAATTAGCACCTAACTAGCACCTAATTTTCCATACAAAAATTTTCCATTTTGAGCACCTTGTTCTGCTAGGTTTATAGAGGTGGAAATGATAAATCATTGATGTCTTTTTTACCTTTCAGGGTAAGAAATCTTAATTGTTTCACGTTGTGACTTAACAATAGTTATGGTTTAATTGTTATTTATTTTTTCAAAAAAAAATAGAAATGTAACGAAGCACAACAAAACACAACAAAAAGTGGGTTTAACGTGGCAAATGCTGGAAATGTCCTCCACCCTCTACTTGGCATGCTCCCAGACGATGGTAAAATCCGTCGACAGAATTCCGAATGGCTTCAGCCGGTATGTTATGTGTCTCCAATCTAATTTTGTATTTTAAATCTTCAATATTATTTGGCCTATTTTGGTAAACCTTTCCTTTTAAATATCCCCAAACAAAATAGTCTAGAGGCGTTAAGTCTGGGGACCTCGGTGGCCATTCAATTGTACCACGTCGTCCAATCCAGCGACCTGGAAATATCTCATCTAAATATTTTCTCACATTGACACCAAAATGCGGGGGAGCACCATCTTGCTGAAACCAAATTATTTCATTAGGTATATCTGGATCTACTCTGTTGGGCAGCAGGCATCAACTCGAAGGTTAAGAAATCCGGGTACCGTTCAGCTGTGAGGTTTCCTTAAAAAAAGAATAACCCCAGAATTCGGTTATTAATGATACCTGCCCATACAATTACGTTCTGGGGCCGCTGAGTATGCGCTTCAAATATCCATCGTGGATTTTCTTGACTCCAGAAACGATAATTATGTCTGTTAATCACCCCGTTTAAATATAAATTATCTTCATTCAAAAGTAATATGTTCTGTGGAAACCTATTATTCTCGTCACACCGTCTCATCATTTCTTCGCAAAATTGCAAACGCCTGTCATAGTCATCTTCTAAAATCTCTTGGACAAGATATACTTTATAAGGGTGGTATTTTTCTGCTTTCAAAAATCTTCCAATAGTACCTCTGGATGTATCATGATTTTGAGCCAATGAAACTTCAAACTTGCGGATTATCCTGGAGAGATAATGCAATATCCAATTATTCCTAGGCAAGTCCTTTACTGTGCCACGTTCATCAAATTTGTGGAATATTTTACTAACAGTGCCCTGTGAAATTTGATTATCCGAATATTTAGCATTAAATAAAGTGCACACTTCACTTTGACTTCTGATTTTATCTCCACATTCTAACAATATCATGTCTTTCCGACAAAACCATTTTTTATTAGAAAATGGTAAAATAATACTTCGGAAATACCCAAATTAATTTTACAAGTTCACAATGTCACAAAATGTCAGAACGTGAAACAGTGAAGATTTCTTACCTTGAAAGGTAAAAAAAAATCAATAATTTATCATTTCATTTATTAAATAGAGATTTTTTAAAAACTTTTAACAGTCGCCATTTTGAAATAGCTCGACAGAATCGCGCCAAAATTTATGCGCATACTGTACGGAATATTAGCTTTCAAATGATGTATCACAAGCTGTATGTTTCCATTTAAAAAAAGATCGAGGTCCCTGTAACTCGAAAGCAGGAAATATAGTTGTTCCGGTTTAACTGGAAGTTGATTTTTTTGGGAAAATAATAAAAATTGAAGATAGGGACATGTAAGCCGTTTTGCTCTAAGACGTACTGTTAGAAAGTTATAAGCTGTCAAAGTTCAAAAATGTCACTTTTCGAGAGTCAATATCTCGGAAACTATGAAGTATAGACTAATAGTGCATTTAATAAAAAATAATTATAATTTTATGTGGAATTTAAAAATGTAAAAATAGACAGGGTGTTCCATTTAAAAAAAAAATAACGTCAACACTTGACAGTTGGCGACATTACTGACATATGGTACAATAGTCAAATAGTAAAATTTGAGTCCTATAGATTGCCCAAAACCCGGATCCGATATCACTTTTCGTTCGCCTGTAATTAAGCCGTTCCGGAACATTTGCCCAACCCTGTATATTTTGCCATTACACGAGTGTCATTATTTTGTCTTATTTTCAGTTGACGTCGTGTAAGGTTTGTCATAAGGATTTTACGGAATTCTGATAAAATTCCCTCTTACCACAAAAAGTGGAAATTAATACAAATCCTACTGTGTTTGCCGTGCAAACTGTGTCATTCGCTACAATCGGTTACGCTTCAAGAATGGCCTTGTCTGCCCGGCAAAATAAAATTTAATTTAAATGTTTTTAATTTGTGCCAGTTGCAGATTTAATTACACGCTATGAGGAAACAATTTTTTTTTAATAATGGGGTTTTTGTGAATCCGGGGTAGGTATTTTTAATGAATCGTCATTCATGGGGAAGTTTCGTTAAAGCGCTTGTTAATGACAGCGACGTTCTTGAAAAATAGTATTTTCATTCCGCTTGTCAAAAAAAGCAAACTGTCGATACAGGTTATGTCAATTGAATTTCATACCTACTGGAACTGCCCGAGATAGAGGGATGCCAGAAACATTAAATTTCGAGTTCTCCAAAGACACCACTGGACTGATACGTTATAAAGAGCTCGTCAATAGTGCATGGATTTTTAAAATCTTAAAAGTACCAATTTTCATATCAAAGAACCACCCTCACCGACTCTTGAAGCAATACCTTTATCCATTTTAAAGTCGTGAATAGAACCTCATTTGTGACTTGTGACACTTGGAAAGATTAGAAAAAATGCTTTTTACTAATACCAAAATTAGTGAGACATACGTACGAAATTTTGAGAAAATTCGAATAAGTATAGCGGAAAATTTAGCAAGAAAACTTTTAAAATCAACGTAAATGATGAAAAAAGTATCCCAAGCCTAAATTAAAACACTATTGCAGTGCTAAACTCTCCACCTATCAAATTACAAACAAATCTATAATGATCAATAAAAGGCGGATTATATGATCTTAAATTCAGCCAAAATATGCGCATATATATGCCTTATTTTCCTTTAAAATATGCAGTTATTTGCATTTCTTTTACCAAATATGCATATATACTGGTATCCAATATGTCATAATTTATTATAGTAAAATGAGGTAAAAAAACACATTGGGTTCTAAAAAATATGTTTATTTTTAAAAAAATGCAAAAAAAAAACAAAAGTAAACAATTTTTTAACCTAAAATTGTATAAAAATCATTTATTACGAAATGTTTTTCAAAATTTTTAACTAAAAAGAATTGTCTTCTATTAGTAAAAAATGTTTATACATAGAGAAGCTTATTTTAACATCTACTGATGTAATCGGACAATACTGGAACTTATGTAGCAAGATATAAGGCCAAGATACAACTTCGTTGGATGGTTTACCCTCATAAATGCTTTTTACTGCAGTTATTGTAAATCCTTCATTCTTTTTTACAGTTACATTCAAATTTCTACTCTCCAACTAGGATATTAGGTCCGGTATAAAACTAAAAATTAAACAAGATCTTTAGCTCCACTTGCACTTTTTAACAACTCTTGCAAATCCTGCAAATCCCGGAAACCCCCAATAAATACCTTGTGTATAACCAAAATGTAAATAATATAATTATTATAATCTTCAGATTGGAAAATCCCTGAAATAAGTGCCTTTAACGTTTTAAATTTTTTGATAAAGCCGAAAACATAAAAATATGCTCTTAAAATAATAATTTATGATAAAATATGCATTTTATTAGAAAATCGTCAAAATATGCATGTTATATTCCGCCCTTTAAATTGTTTAATACCACCCCAACGATGTAATTTTTGAATCAACTTCACCATTCAGTCAATAAAAATCGATTACATTTAACACATATTTTATATTGTTTCTTTAAAACTGGGTCAATCGCAGCCAATTAGATAAATTACGTTAAGGTACGTATGTAAATTAGCGTGAAATTATCTACTGGTGTACAATAATAAATGTAAATATTTGTAACTAAAATACATTGTTATCAAAACGTATAGCTGATAAAATCTAAAATCTCTCTAAGCTTATGTCAACATAATTTGATAAATTAATAAATATACTCTATTGTATTGATTTGCATTTTATAGTGGGTAATATTTTTATAGATTGGTATGAGTATTGTTTTGATCGTATTATTCATAACAAGGATCGTAACTACCTTCTTTCGGAACTTCAAAGGTACCCACCAAGCACCCATTGTATGTATGTGTGTTGTGAAATAGCTATTTATCAAACCAGTGCGGAAAGTGCCACTTTCCATTTCGTCAGTGTCAACATCAAAAATGTTTTACTAGTTTTTCAATTGTTATGTCATGTCATAAAAATCCTCCGTCAGGTATTGTCACTAGTAAAGTTTTAGAACCGTTATTATTCATTTTAGACATTATTCCCTTTAATCGATGAAAATAAATTATTTGTCTAAAATAAAGAAGAAAGACAATATTTGACCACCTTAAATTTTGAATGAGATTTCCTGTTTCGCCAGCCCAAGCACCACCCTGTATATGTCCAGGTAATAGCGTAAATGATCACAAATAGGTAATAATAAGCATGAACGTTATAATCTTAGTGTTTGCAAAACAGTGTATTGTCAGCGACTTTCACTTCTGATTGTCATCGTTTAGGTCCAAATCGTGCGACAAAAGCACTATGCTAAATTGTTTTCCAAACAAACGCGGCAACTAACCTGTGACTGTAAATTGAGATTTACAACTTTCCTATTCTTTATTTACCTGTAAATAGTAAATAAATGTCATGGCATTTGAGGCCTACATAATTAAAGGCGTACAGTTGTATTCATAAAAAAAAGCGTACAAGAATTAGAATGAGAGGTAAGTTTTCTCATATTTGGGTAAAACTGGCTTGTCTAAATGATTGTTTATTGGAGGTTATCACACGTCATAGATTATCAAAAATTGGCGTCGGTGTAATTAATTTTGAAACTGCATGGTGGTAACGTTTGATAAACTTTCACAGAAGAACATAAAAATGCCTCGTCAGTTGTCTGAAGTTAAAAAGGCTCAAATTGTATCAAGAATCGAAGAATGATGGTCAATCCGTGCTGTAGCGCAGTTGTATAATAGAAATAAAAAGACTATATTAAAAATTAAGCAACGCTGGGAACAGGAAGAATCGCTAAAGAGGAAAATTGGTTCAGGTCGTCCCAAACGTTCCAACCCTGAACAAGATGCTGCTTTTTTGGGATATTTAAGAAATAATCCATTTGCAACTGCAAGGGATGCTGTTATTGATATAGCATTTCCTGCCTCCCAACCTTCCGCCAGCAGGAGAGTCAAGGAATCTGAACTAAAATGTCGCCCAGCTTCGAAAAAACTGTGTCTTACCGAAGAACAGCGACAATCAAGGAATATTTTTGCTTTAAATTATATATACCGCTATCCTCAATTTTGAAACAGGGTCATTTTTACTGATGAAAAGACGTTCCAGTCGACTTACAACGGACAAATTCGTGTGTATCGTCCAAACAATACCAGGTTTGAAGAGCGATATTATACTAACTCCCTCACTTCTAGACATGGGCGTTTCTCTGTAAATGTATGGGGCTGGATAAGTGTTCATGGACTTGGTGTTTGCTGGCGAATAGAGGGAAGATTTAATGCCGGAAATTACATTAACATTTTAGAAAACATATTGTGACCATCTGCTGAGCAAATATATCCCAATAATACTTTCATATTTCAAGAAGATTATTGTCCAGTTCACACTGCCAATACTGTAACACACTGGTTTCAAACCCATAATGTGGAGGTGCTGCCTTGGAGTCGCTTATAGTCCCGATATCAATCCAATTGAAAATATTTGGGGTATAATCGGAAAAAAAATATATAATCGAAATTTTAGGCCACAAAATTCAGAAGATTTATGGGAAATAATATATGCTTGCTGGGAAGAGCTTGATCCAAATATTGTATCAAATATAATTCAGTCAATTCCGAATAGACTGGCTCAAGTAATAGAAAAACAGGGATATTATGACCAAATATTAGATTTATTTATTCTTGTTAAACGTTTTTTGTTTCTATTGTAATTTTTATAAAACTGTTAAGATATATTATAAAATAAAAAAATTAATTTTTGTTATTCTATTGAACTAACGCCCAACGCCAATGCTTTGCATTTTTAATAACCTTTTTCCTCTTACAAAAATTTTAATTCGTGTACGCTTTTTTTTATGAATACAACTGTACCGGGTGTTCCACCTAAGGAGGTAATCGGCAATATCTCAGAAAGTAATAACACTAGGACTTTGGGAAAATATATATATCCATAAAAGCGGCCAAGAGAAATTGTTGGAAATTATTCTCAAGTTCGAAAAATGACCGCTAGGGGGCGTAAGAGAACTTTTAAAATGGAAATGCCGATTTTCTCTCGATTCTTCTTAATAAAAATATGTAAAAAATATAAGCATTGTATTCTTCATAAAATTATGCAACTTTATGTTAGGAATCGTTTTTTTCTATTTTCAATAATAAAGTGGTGGGAGAAGGTCAAACCTTTTTTCCTTCAAACGCTGATATCTCTGCTTTGGATAAACCGATTTCACTCAACTTGGTCTTGGAAAAAAGCCCTTCTTTTCCTCTACACGTAGATTTATTAACTATACCATATTGATTCTGATGTGGCCACTAGATGGCGTTTTTCCGTAATTCCTCAATGAATAAGGATTTTCTCAAAAAAATCAAATGTTATGATATGACTTTTTCATCATATTTTATTTTAGGCTTATAAAGGCTATTAAATAGTGGAATAAAAAATTCAGGTCCGTATTTAAAATAAAAAGTTGATGATGGTCGCTCGAATCCGAAACGTCAGATTAAAAAACTAACCCCATCAGCTTGTAGACGAGGAAAAGTTACTATAAGGAACTAAAAACCGCAACGTGATATCTTTTGTTAAACTAGAGAAGTTAGGGATAATAATAAATATGGAAAAATAGGCCATTTTTTAAAACATTCATTAATCAATTAAATCACTGGTTTAACAAAAGATATCACGTTACGATTTTCAGTTTCTTATGGTAACTTTTCCTCCTGTACAAGCTGATGGGGTTAGTTTTAATTCCGACGTTTCGGATTCGAGCGACCATCATCAACTTTTTTTGTTTAAATACGGACCTGAATTTTTTATTCCGCTATTTAATAGCCTTTATAAGCCTAAAATAAAATATGATGAAAAAGTCATATTACATACATGATTACATTTGATTTTTTTGACAAAATCCTTATTCATTGAGGAATTACGGAAAAACGCCATCTAGTGGCCACCATCAGAATCAATATGGTATAGTTAATAGATCAACGTGTAGAGGAAAAGAAGGGCTTTTTTTCCAAGACCAAGTTGAATAAAATCGGTTTATCCAAAGCAGAGATTTCAGCGTTTGAAAGAAAAAAGGTTTGACCTTCTCCCACCACTTTATTATTGAAAATAGAACAAAACGATTTCTAACATAAAGTTGCATAATTTTATGAAGAATACAATGCTTATATTTTTTACATATTTTTATTAAGAAAAATCAAGAGAAAATCGGCATTTCTATTTTGAAAGTTCTCTTACGCCCCCTAGCGGTCATTTTTCGAACTTGAAAATAATTTCTAGCAATTTTTCTTGGCCGCTTTTGTCGATATATATTTTTTCCCAAAGTCCTATTGTTATTACTTTCTGAGGTATATTCGATTACCTCCTTAGGTGGAACACCCGGTACATTAAAAAATGTTTTTAAACTCCATTGGTTCCAGACAAGGACAGGGGACAGGGGAACAAGAAGTATATAATTTGACACTTTTCAGGGGAGCGAATTTAAACTCTAAAACTACATAAATGCATACGAAATAAGAAAAGAGAGAGTGTAATTTAAAACCAAGCGGCCAACACATAATTATTTTTCGTTTAATTATGAAATTCAGTCAGTTCGCGAAACAAAAGTCCGCAACAAGAAATCGCCTGCACGTGTCTCGGTATCGGGGTCAATCAATGGAACGGTGTTCCGCTTTCGAAAGTCAATGTCGACGACGCCGAACGTCGTTCGGCAGCGTCGTCGTCGTCGCCCCATTTTCGGCGCTGTCGGAGCGTCCCCACGGCCCCCATTGACCCACTGAACTTAAACTACTTTTCGAATTCCAATCATGCCCTACACTGAGAAGCGATAAAAAAAATTTCGAGAAGTAAGACGGATTTATATTAAAAAGGCTTTTAAGCAATTGGGTCAGAGTTGATGGGGTGATTAGGGGTGTTTTGTTGAGTATTAGGGGCGTTTGAAAGGGTCTTTATGATATTATTAGTCTTTGCCATTGCCGCTTAAGTACGCGTCAGCAAAATTTATCCGAAAACAAATTTAAAAACGACTAGTTTTCAAAAACAACACTGACAAAATACAGTGTCACCAGTAAAATCCGCATCATATGGGATTTTTTTATTAATAGCTTTATTCAAAATTTGACTTTGGCAGCAAGTTCTGCTTCGATCGAGATGAAAATTAAGCAAAAAAATAGTAGTCACGTGATTCGCATTATCTGTCAGGTTTTAATTTTTTCCAAAAAATAATTCAAAAGTGGGGTTATTTCTGAAAATATCGAAAAAAGTTATTAGAAAAAGTTTTTTTAAATGCATTTTCTAGCCCACATGCATTTCAGCTGAATAAGATAATTTTGATTTTTTACCCATATTTTGTAAACTGCACCACTTTTGCAAAAAAAAGACTCGATGCAACCTACATAAAACTTCTTAGTTTGACAATGCTTTATTTCAGATACATTTTCTTTAAAGTAGCTCCATATTAAATGTGTGTTTTTGTACAAAATCAAAATTGGGCTATTAAAATTTGGTCGCATGTGTGTTTATTTGTTTTTGACCCTGTATAAGGTAACTTCATAAAATAAGTATTTTTGAAAACGCAGTTTGTGTCTGAAAATAAAAAAATAAAAAATAAAATAAAGGGGTTTTAAATTAAATCGTTGAAAATAGATAAACTTTACGTTAAGTTAAACTAAAATTTATTTTCCACTTACGGAACACTTTACTGATGACACTGTGTTCTTTTTTGTCTTAATATTAAGGTGTATTACTTTCAGACACAAACTACGTTTCAAAAGTACTTATTTTGTGAAGTTACCTTATACAGGGTCAAAAACAAATAAACTTTGCATCACAAGCGACCAAATTTTAATAGCCAAATTTTGATTTTGTAGAAAAACACACATTTAATATGGCCCCACTTTAAAGAAAATGTAACTGAAATAAAGCATTGGCAAAACTAAGAAGTTTTATGTAGGTTGCGTTGAGTCTTATTTTGCAAAAGTGGTGCAATTTACAAATATAGGTAAAAAGTCAAATTTATTTTACGCAGCAGAAATTTTGCATGTGGGCTAGAAAATGCATTTAAAAAACTTTTTCTAATAACTTTTTTCGATATTTTCAGAAATAACCCCACTTTTGAATTAATTTTTTCTAAAATTTGACAGATAATGCGAATCACGTGACTACTGTTTTTTGCTTAATTTTCATCTCGATTTAAGCAGAACTTGATGCCAAAGTCAAATTTTGAATAAAGCTATTAATAAAAAAAATCCCTTATGATGCGGACTCTACTGGTGACACTATATGTAAAATACAATGACATGGTGCCCGAAATTGGTGCTGACAGCATTGCGATCTCGGGAACCATAAGAGATAGAATTACGGTTAAATGGGATAATTTTTAGGCTATTGTGTTAGCAGTTCATTGGTGCTTTGCAGACCGATTCCGGTTATTTTGGTTTTTGAGATATTTTGAATAAACCAAGATGTTGCACCCCCAGATCGGTTGTAACTATGTTATTTCCCAATATTTTTAAAATCTGTAAACACATTTTCAAACGCTTTAGGCAGAATTGTCATGGACCCCAACGTTTTTTTTTTTTTTTTTATTACGGAAGAAATTTACATGATAATTAAACTTTAACAAACATGAACCACATGAACTTAATCCCAGTAAATTGGCCAAAAAAAAGCACCTAGCTGAGTGAACAGCTGTATGTGCTATAGTTGCTGATAAACATCGCTAACTTCACACATATCAAGCGATCCAAGGGATCTGAGAATCTGAGCGCAACCATAAAACTTAGCTTTTGTTTGCCCACGAGATAAGCTGTAAGGTAAAGGTAAATGTCTATGATCAGGGTACGGGAAAGCAACTGGAATAATTCAAACCCAAACATGTTGGAATTTTCTAAAAAAATATAATTTATCGTCGGTGACTTTAGTACCTACGCAAAATCGATTCTTTGTCCTAAATAATGCAAAATACCAAAGTGCAATAATGCAAAATGATAGTTTATGCATGTATTGTTCCCATTATGCCTTAGAAAAAGTCGGTATGTGTTGGCTCATATGCCATTCCGTTCAGCAGGACCTTTGAAATATTTATAGCTTACATGCCTCGTGCTTATTAACCGTTTTAATGCATGATTTAATATCGAGAGCAGGTTGGGATTAGCTGTTAATAACGGATTTTTTCATTAAAATCCATTACGAAATGTTATACCGGTTCAAACAACACTCAAAACTGCCTTGCAGTTTCCAAAAATTCCAAAAACCCGTCAAAACGCCATTTTGTTAAAATCGAACTCATAGCCTTCTCGATTTTACAGGAGTGACTGAGCAACTTCGCAACGGCATTTTAGGGATCCAGGTGGGAGGGCGTCTCCGAGGAGTGAGAACCACCTGAGACGACGTCTTTCAGTCCAGAGACTTTAACTAAATAATTTGAGGTTAGCTTTGCTTGTCAAATTATGACAAGACGTCAAGACTTTGACATCAGTTTGTTTATTATTTAAATTTGTTGAGGTTAGTTTTATGCCAAGTCATGACATACGTCGTTCACGGGTAAACGTCAAAATTTCACTTGTTTTTTAATGAATAGGCCTGTATTCTATTTCACTTACTCCTTAAAGCCAAGAAGGCCTTGGCCGACATTGTATCTTTTTTACCCTTAAACATTCTAGAGGGCCATGAGAAACAGTAATAGACATGTGTGATTCCCCTGTAATGTTTTTTATGACAATCGAAATTTGGCAACAGAAATTTGTTTAAGGTGGGAGTATCAACATGCTTGCCAACCTATAACCTATTTCGCGTAGATTTATTTATGTTTACTAGCTTTAATACAAAATTTAAAGAAAATCCGTATCGACTTGATATTCAATAGGTAATAATTGACATATTTAATAAATATCAAGGAATTTCATAACTTATTTTAGGAGAATTGTATCGCGAAAAATATCGGGTAAGATTTTTTTTTACATTATTATATCATTGTCACTCATTGTTCTTTCACTATACAATTCTCCCAAAATTAGCAATGAAATAAATTGATATTTTTGTAATATATCAGATAAAAACCTAAATAATGTACCGACGATATTGATTTTCTTTAAATGTTAGTTATTAAAATAATAAACTCAAAAAATCAACGCGAAATAGGTTATAGGTTGGCAACAGATTGAATGACGTTGAGAATGCAACCTTAAGCCAATTTAGCTAAAATTAAAGAATGGATCGTTAGTGAAAAACAAAGATTTTAAACGTTCCCGAGTACCCGCAACCAATAAATATTCTTTAAACATTAAAATTCTATCAAACGTTTGGGTAGTTAAAAAAGTATGTGCATGGTTTTACAAACGGTTTTCCGGTTAAATTTTCCAACCTGATAAATTATTAAAAATTGTTTACCGATTTGTTTACCAAGAATTACACATTTTTCGGTGATTGAACAAAAAAAAATCTATTTAGCTACGCGCCCATTCCAAATAAAAACGCACAAATCCTAATTTTGTAATTTAGGTAAATCCTTGACACAGATAACTCCATTCTGTATCTGATTGTAATGGAATAGATTTTACGAGAGGAAACAACAATTATTTTAACTTTTAATTAAAATACAAATGCCGCTATTGCTCAATCGGCAAACAATAAAATAATTTTTTTTTACCGAAGTGTGTAGATGATTACGAAATTTTAAAAATATAAGTACACAATGTGCATTAATTTTTTATACTTATGCAGGCAATTTTATTCTTTAAACAATATCTGGTACTTCTTTTTTTATCCAACATAGGCGCAGCTAATGACATTTTAGGGTTTAAGAATGTATACATTTTTCACCTTTTAAGGGTCCATCATTGCTGCTGACTAATCTAATACATTTAAAGATATATTTGCCTATTGGCAGATACTAAAGTAATTTTTTACATTTGACTTTTGTGCAGTTTTTTGCGTGTCCAGGTAGATACCTAAGAACTTAATTAAATAATAATATTTAATTTAAAAAGAATTAATTTCGTATCAATAAACGAATTTCTAATGATTGAGGATTTTACCTTAAAAAAATAAGTAGGTTCGATATACGCAGCAAATGTATTGATACGATGATGATACAGACCATACAATGCCTGGAAAAAAACGTACTTATCTAGAGGTGCTATGCAAATTCGTTTGTGTAGATGTGTCAGATGTGATGAACACGGTATAAGATCTGAATTCAGGAATTTTGTGGATTCCTCCAGCTTGATATTGCTAGCACCCTGTATACTGTATACCTTAAAACAAAGTGTATACAATTTTTCTAATTCATTGGTCATTCAGGAGTATTTTTTACATTTTTCCATGTACATATTTGGTTGAACTAAAATACGCACCTATTTACTTTCTCAAGATAATTTTTGTTTCTATGTTCCCCTGACAGACCTTAAAAATTAGTTCTTCCTTTCTTAAATCTAGTCTTTCATACACCTACAAGTTACTTCAAATAAATAAGGACATCACATAATATGGACATAAAACATTTTTTATTACCGAGGTTCATACAAACAACAAATTTAATTTTTATTCACAACAATGGCTAGTATTTCGTCGTGTTTAACAATAAAACAGCCTTGGCACATTTTTCTGTGGAATACATTTTATTTAATGCGGTTGGTCGGTTGTCGGTAACTACTACATCAGATAGTATATCCGACATACGCACAAAACACACAAATTAATGTAAATGTGCATAATTTATTTTTCGAAATATAAACAATACATTATCCAACTAGAAATGTCAGTAAGTTTTTCTCCATCATGGAAAAAGAACATTACAAGTTCTTGCGCTAATTGACTGAGCATAAGAAATAATAGTCGCAGTTGTATATATATGCTCACATTTTGACGTTATTCTTTATTTTTTTTATAGACATATTTGTCAAATATAGGTACGACTACATCGATATTTGTTTTAAATGGAAACATTCAGCTTGTGAGACTGTGATACATCATTTGAAAGCTAATATCTGGTACAGTATGCTCGTAAATTTTGGCACGATTCTGTCAAGCTATTTCAAAATTGCGACTGTTTTTAAGTTTTTTAAAAATCTCTATTTAAATAAGCAGAAATGATAAATCTTAGTTTTCTTTTACCTTTCAAGGTAAGAAATCTTCATTATTTCACGTTCTGGCATTTTTAACGTGGCAAATGCTGGAAATGTCCTCCACCCTCTACTTGGCATGCTCCCAGACGATGGTAAAATCCGTTGACGATATTCCGAATGGCTTCAGCCTGTATGTTATGTGTCTCCAATCTAATTTTGTATTTCAAATCTTCAATATTATTTGGTCTATTTTGGTAAAAATTTTCTTTTAAATGTCCCCAAAGAAAATAGTCTAGAGGTGTTAAGTCTAGGGACCTCGGTGGCCATTCAATTGTACCACGTCGTCCAATCCAGCGACCTGGAAATATCTCGTCTAAATATCTTCTCACATTGCCACCAAAATACGGGGTGCACCATCTTGCTGAAACCAAATTGTTTCATTAGGTATATCTGGATCTACTTTATTGGGAAAATTATAGCTAGAGCAGGCATCAACAGAACGTGAAACAATGAAGATTTCTTACCTTGAAAGGTAAAAAAAAACATCAATTTTTTATTTATCATTTCCGCTTATTTAAAGTTTTTTTTTTTTAATTTTATAGTCGCCATTTTGAAATAGCCTGACAGCAGGGACAACAACAAAGGAATAACGTTCTCAACAGTTACAGGTTAAGGCTATATTAATTTTATTCCGGACTTTTGGGCAACCCTGTATATTTAAATAATTTAAGTAAATATAACATAACCCAACTATATAACAGACAAGGTGGAGGGCACTAAGAGGCAGCATCTAGACTGATCTATTTGTCAGATAAAAGGACGAATTGCATTTGTAAATAATAATTGAATTGGAGCAGGTTTTAAACTAAAGGGAACTTTGTTGTAAATTAAATACACTTGATAACTAAATGACCTTTCAAAGAAAGTGGTTAATAAGGTATTTTCATTTCTAAGTTTTATTTTTTGATATAAATGTAAGTGAATTTTTTTTCTTGAGTTTTAATTACATATCCAACAGTAAGGGGTGCCAATGCCGTTGGTACCCTTGTAAATTAAATAAAAATACAGTAGGGCTTAAAATAAAATTTATTTTCATTTCTTCATGAGAATATATCATCCTTTGTTTAGAGAGAAAGTGTTTTTCGGCGGTTAAAAAAAATCAGGTCAGCAGACAGAACCACACGTGCTTGAAAGGCGTAAAGTGATCATAAAAGTCGCCATAATTTAAGTCTGCAAGGTTCCCGGAAAGTTGTTTTTTATGGCGTCTGAAACATTACGTATACCGGGTGGTGCACCACCACACTGATCATGTGAAAACTCATGTAAATTTTGCTACCCTCAAATATCGCGCTCTCCCTATTAATTTTACATCAAAATTGTACCGTGCGAGAAAAAATTATTTGCATCAAAGAGGGCTTGGATTAAAAAACGTAGAGCTTGGTTTAGATCACAATGATAGACGATATATCTAACCAAATCTAGGTTAAAATTTTGTCAAATTCATATTATGACATGATATGCCAAACTAATATGAGTAATAAAATAAGTAGACAAATACAAATTTATTTTTGTTGTTTACAAAATTTACAAAGTAGGTAAGAGTAGGTATACCGGAAAAAAAAACAAAAATAATTGCCTTCATCCGAAAAAATCAGGTCTGATAAATCATTTATTTCCAATAAATTTTGGGTAAACCATTGAGAGTAATTCCTGCGTCTTTCAAAATCTGCGGCTTGTATTTCTTAGAATACTTGCACTTTATAAGGAAATAAATTTAGCTGCTTCTTAAGAATAGTCCTGCATGTTCCATAAGATCTTCCCACTTCATGGGACAGGCGTCTTATACAATTTGTTGGCGTATTTTGCATTATTTCACGAACGTTTGCAACAAGTTCTTCTGTTCTTACAGATGGTCTTCCTGCTCCTTTTTTGTGTTGTATAGAACTTGTTTCCCTAAACACAGCCACGGTTCTTTTCAGGCAATGATAAAAATCCCCAGCAATAAAAGCAACGTTAGGAAAATGTTCGTGAAAATCGTCCATGCACAAACCCGGATTGTATTGCCACTCACCATTTACTCTAACCCCGTTTCGAAAATACTCTTCAACCATGAATGTTTTGTGCTGTTCCATGAAGCCCATTGTGTGAATTGTTCAAAAAATTGGAAAAATTAGCGATGAATCAAATTTCTTGTAACGACTGTCAAAGATGACGGAATAACTGATTGATTGTTAATTAAGGTAGTTATTGACACCCCACAAGTATTAAGCTCTACGGCTAAGCATAAAAAGATAAAAATGCAAGGCCCTCTTTGTTGCAAATAATTTTTGCTCGCACGGTATAAGACTTTTTTAAGGTCCTTGTACACCAAATTTTATTATTTTCTAATAAACCAATTAAAATGTATTTAGAAAAAAACTCTTCGTAAAATTCTTAAAAATTCAATTCGGCGGAACTTTTACAAAATCATACTGAACCTACATTAGAAGTTGCTGCTGAGAATGAAGATTTTTTTTCAAATGGACGGTTGTCCTGCATGCGTACTGTGCACGAGAAGTAAGGGAATATGTCCAAAACGTCTTCGATGGACTCACAATAGGATTAAAGAACATCATAAATCGGCCAGTACGGTCTCCTTGTTATTTATAAAAATGTGCGTTATCAAAATTTAGAAGAAATAAAGGTTGTAATTTCAATGATATGGACATTCCGATGGCCTTTGAGTCCTACGTAAAGTGACATGGTATTTGACGACCTAGTTCATTTGACAGCATACTCATAAAAAGTAGTTATGCGAGTCCAACTCGGGGACTTAATGTTACGTGCTATAAGATAGATAAATAGATAAAAAAATGTCGTTAAAAAAGCTTTACAATCCCAACTTCCTGAAATATTTTTATAGGTCCACTTAAATCTTTATTCTCTGCACCTGTCAATAAAACCCAGTAGGGTGCCCGCTGTGCGCAGTGATTGCCTTGTAAATTATTGCATTCATGCACATAATTTTTTTAAAAAACAGGTAAATATAAATATTTTACCCAGAAATACCTTCAGAGCTTTGTGCGCTCCATTTATCTGTCAGACGTTTTGAAAATACAAAGACATTGCTTTTTGCACCTTGTCACAACAAAGGGACGTTTATCCTGTTTACAAAATGCTTTAATTAATAGGATGAAGCGTGACGGAGAGCAAAAATAAAGTCGCACTTCTTTGCACTGTGGTAGGGCATCGTCGTGTACCTGTTGACATTAATTTTACGGACTTACGGTGTTGTAAATTTTGCTAAAAGCCCCCTTTGTCAAAGCGGAGCTATTGTTTTTTTTACTTAAATCGTTTGTTTGTATCAGGTGCAATTTAAAAATGACGTAGCTTATTGACAATAATACCAAACCATTATTTTATTATTTTTTTTTTTAATATGGATTTTGCTATACCTACAATCCTATGGAGCCTGTGTTTCGTCCGTGATTAGGGTAATTATGACCAGTTTAAGCTCTCCAAGTCTTTGATCTACAGTGTCACCAGTAAAGTCCGCATCATATGGGATTTTTTTTTATTAATAGCTTTATTCAAAATTTGACTTTGGCATCAAGTTCTACTTCGATCGAGATGAAAATTAAGGAAAAAAAATAGTAGTCACGTAATTTGCATTATCTGTCAAGTTTTAATTTTTTCCAAAAAATAATCTTTTATTTCAGATACATTTTCTTTAAAGTAGCGCCATATTAAATGTGTATTTTTCTACAGAATCAAAATTGGGCTAATAATTTGGTCGCATGTGATGCAAAGTTTATTTGTTTTTGACCCTGTATAAGGTAACTTCATAAAATAAGTATTTTTGAAGACGTAGTTTGTGTCTGAAAGTAATACACCTTAATATTAAGACAAAATAGAACACAGTGTCTTCAGTAAAGTGTTTTTTAAGTGGAAAATAAGTTTATATCTATTTTCAACGATTTAATTTAAAACCCCTTTACTTTATATTTTATTTTTTTACTTTTAGGCATAAACTACGTTTTCAAAAATACTTATTTTATGAAGTTACCTTATACAGGGTCAAAAACAAATAAACTTTGCATCACATGCGACCAAATTTTAATAGCCCAATTTTGATTTTGTAGAAAAACACACATTTAATATGGCGCTGCTCTAAAGAAAATGTATCTGAAATAAAGCATTGTCAAAACTAAGAAGTTTTATGTAGGTTGCGTTTAGTCTTATTTTGCAAAAGTGGTGCAATTTACAAAATATAGGTAACAAATCAAAATTATCTTATGCAGCTGAAATTTTGCACGTGGGCTAGAAACTGCATTTAAAAAACTTTTTCTTAAAACTTTTTTCGATATTTTCAGAAATAACCACACTTTTGAATTATTTTTTAGAAAAAATTAAAACTTGACAGATAATGCGAATCACGTCACTACTATTTTTCCGCTTAACTTTCATCTCGATCGAAGCAGAACTTGATGCCAAAGTCAAATTTTGAATAAAGCTATTAATAAAAAAATCCCATATGATGCGGACTTTACTGGTGACACTGTAGAGTGTAGATTAATCTAGAAGAAGCCAATGCCAAACCATATATAGATATCAAGTGTAAGTTAATTTTATAACGGTTTCCTCCTTTCAGTTTTTCTATTTTTCGTTCGGTAATGGTGGTACTTAACTTTTCCGTCGAGATCTAGAAGTAAAACTATAATAATAATTAGTGTTGGATCTTCCCAAAGAATGCAGTATTTTTAAGAAATACCGGCAAATGTCCTAGACAGTATGGTATGCCTCCCTTACATTAGCTTCGTTCGTACAGCGGTCAGAAACCGTCAGCAAATTAACAACGCATGCGCACATGTTAAAAGCGTTCGCAAACAAAAAAATTTTCAACCAGTTAGAATCCATGCATGCGCAGAGAAAATTTGGAAATCGGTTGACACGAACAAAGCTATTATTGCTACCCTTTAGAACTGCGACCAAATTTGAGCAACCAGCCCATACAGGGTGATTCAAAAGTACTTCGACAAACTTCGGGAGGTAATTGCTGGCAATATTTTAACACGAAAAGTTCTTATAAACAGTGGTCCTTGGCGACTTTGTTACGGAGATACAGGGTGTTGAAATGTTATAAGAAATAGTACTAATTTTTAAATAACTCCTTTACGAGTTATTTTTTTTTATGAAATTTTGTGAATTAAATAAGCATCTAAGGACACTTATTTTCAAAGTACAACACGTTCGTAAATGTAACCAGTGGCGTCGGTACAAAATGTTACTATCATATTATTTGTGAAAACTATGCTACACCACTGACTTATTTTATTTTAACTTTTTTCTTATAAATCCCCCCTTTATTTAGAACAAAAAAGATCACGTGTGTTTTTTTGATACGAGGGACGGTTTAAGCGTTAATGATTATTTTATGTGAATATACACAAATATTAAAAAATGTGTTTTAAACTGATCAACCACTCAAATATTTATTACAGTATTTTAACGAATACTTACATACATACTTACTAATAAAGAAATATGTATATGCCTAAGGAAGGTATCTGAGGATGCCTATTTTCTAAGTATAACACGTTTTCAGTGGCATACATATTTATTTATTAGTATGTTATTTTTTAATATTTTGTATTTTGACAAGGCGGCTTTGGAAATGCTTTTTTTGTCGATAAATTAAAATATATTTGACAGTTAGTTACCATTAAAAATAACAAAACTGAAGAAATAAAACTCAGTGGTAACTAACTGTCAAATATATTTTAATTTATCGACAAAAAAAAGCATTTCCAAAGCCTCCTTGTCAAAATACAAAATATTAAAAAATAACATACTAATAAATAAATATGTATGCTACTGAAAACGTGTTATACTTAGAAAATAGGCATCCTCAGATACCTTCCTTAGGCATATACATATTTGTTTATTAGTAAGTATGTATGTAGGTATTCGTTAAAATACTGTAATAAATATTTGAGTGGTTGATCAGTTTAAAACACATTTTTTAATATTTGTGTATATTCACATAAAATAATCATTTACGCTTAAACCGTCCCTCGTATCAAAAAAACACACGTGATCTTTTTTGTTCTAAATAAAGGGGGGATTTATAAGAAAAAAGTTAAAATAAAATAAGTCAGTGGTGTAGCATAGTTTTCACAAAAAACATGATAGTAACATTTTGTACCGACGCCACTGGTTAAATTTACGAACGTGTTGTACTTTGAAAATAAGTGTCCTTAGATGCTTATTTAATTCACAAAATTTCATAAAAAAAAATAACTCGTAAAGGAGTTATTTAAAAATTAGTACTATTTCTTATAACATTTCAACACCCTGTATCTCCGTAACGAAGTCGCCAAGGACCACTGTTTATGAGAACTTTTCATGTTAAAATATTGCCAGCAATTACGTCCCGAAGTTTGTCAAAGTACTTTTGAATCACCCTGTATAATATGTATTCTATGAAACAAGTGAATCTTTGATTTGAAACCTTTAGGCTTATTGATAATAGTGATATGATAATACAGTATTATATCATCCTCCATGCAGTCCCGATCTTGCGCCATGCTACTTCAGTTTGTTTCTATGATCACAAGGACGAAAGGTTTCTTACGATGACGAGCTTGAAACGAAGCACTAGTCGATCGTCCAGAAAGATATTGGAGGACCATTTTTAATGACAGAATTTCCGCATGAGAATTAAAAATGTATTGAAACACTTTTCTGCTGGCCTATTTTAGCAAAAAATCTTTTCTCCGCATAGAATACCTAAATGATTTTCCTGATCCATATGTGGCCCTATACTATAACCGAAAGCAAATACAAAAGAAATCACATCGAAAATAACACAATTACAGCAACAGCGAGAAACCTTTTTGCGGCGTCCCTTACACGCGTTCCTGTCGGTTTTCGTAATGGACTCCCGACAGCGGAAGCCCTTTGCCAAGGTGCCCTTGACCCGATTCCTGCCCTAAGTACACGGATTGATAGGGGACGCAACAGTTTTCTTTATTTCGCAGGAAACCCGTCTGCCCAGCAGGAATAAAAAGTATTCCGGTTTAATTGTTTGGCTTTTAATGATGTTTTATAACAATAACGTAAGGGACAAAAGGGGGAAAAAGTACGTAACATCTGGGTAATTATGGGTATTAGATTAGCGAATAAAAAAGAACAAAAAACTGGTTTCCCTTCAACAAAGACAATGTTTCTTTATCGGAACGTAAGGTTTTTTTGGGTTACAAGAAGGCAGTTGATGGAACAGTCGCAAGACCCAGAAATGTAGCTCTTGATATCAGGAGACGCAATATTACAGACGATAACTAAGAGAGATTAAGTGGGAAAAAAATTATCAGTCCAAAATAAATTCAATTTCGAGATTTCGAGCATATAAACTACTCTTAACCTCAATTAGTTCTTTTAAGCGGTGAGATACAACATACAACATATTTAAATTCTTTTTGGGTCTTGAGATTGCACATGACTATGAAATTTAGGAGTTATTAATAGCTAGTCGGCCAGTTATTGTCATTGTTGCACAATTAATATGAAACAGCCAATTAGGTGTATGCGTAGATAACGATTTCGTTTTCGGCCAAAATTTGGAGAAAGTGAACCTTAACGAGTATTGTCAAAATTATGCGTTTCTTAAAGGTGACCGTGTGCAATATGGTAACAAAAATGGAAATAATGGGATTTTTGTATTTAATTTAAATACGTTTTATATTGTCGTCCAAATTTCGGAATATATTAATTATAAAGATACCTTATCCTTATTTGAGTATTGGGTGTTTAAGACGAGAAAAAACCAATAGGAATAGTAAGTTTTGTAGTAGAGTAAATAAAATTATTTTATTTGAATGTAGACTGAAAACTGTGGAAATATTGATTTACTTGGTAAGGCCCAATATACTCGAACAATTGACAGTTCTAACTTCGACAACTCCCCTTCCCCCGCCCCATGTTGGATTGCATTGTATTTGAAATTTTGGGTCTCCAGTATTAGGAGCTATTTAGCTAATGTAACTCGTAAAAATGAGGTAATAAATTTTCTAGAAAGAAAGAGGTACTAAAGAAAAAGGAACACCAACGAACCTCCAACTATTATAGGATATAATAATAAGACTACAATAAAAGTCAATGTTTGTTGTGCCTAATTTTAACTAAAGAGCCCTAAAAGTCAAAATATCTCATTGTTCAAATTGAACCTGTATAAATCAAGCGTTGTACTTTTATCTGATGTACCTGTCATCGGAGGTTTTTGTTGCCAGGTTGAAATATACCTGTCTAAATTTGCACGGACTAATTTGAGTTAGGCACGCGAACGAGCAGTTTTGTAAATAGGGCACATATCATAGGCGTAGATAAAAACAACTTTATCGTCGAGATCTTTCATTTTGTTCGCATTTTTCTTTCTTCAAAGCACATAGCCTGGCCAAAGACAAGAAATCATGCTATTTCCAACCTAACAAATATTAGGTCATCACGAATAATTATGTATGAACGCAAAAAAAACTACCCAAAGGTTATAGGTATGCATGGACAGTTCGGTGGCTACTAAAACCTTGCTGTATGGGTTGCAAGAATTAAGACGCAAACTCTACAGCCTCTTAACTATAGTCCTTTACTAACTGTTTCAGTCTGTACTTGTAGAAAACTTTTGTCCGCATCGCCATCGCTCAGACACATCTGTCAAAGTTACTTTGGAATGACGTACGTCTTCTACAACAATAAAATTAGTGACAATCAAAACCAAGTAGGTTTGTTTGCTCGCTTTTTAATAAATTTAGTATGCTGCGGTGCTGGTGGTATAGTATTTGCAGAATTATACCGTTGACTCTTACTGCCAAAAATAAACTACCTGATTAAACTCTATTGTATACGCCTCAACCTCTTCAAAGGGGATTAAATGGGATCAGGGTCGGCTTGAAAATGTACCTACACCACATGATTTATTTTTATTATTTAAAATAAATAGATAGATATTTTTAGTTGAATTTCGGCTTTTGTATTATTAGAATTGGGAATGATTTTTGCTTGCCGACTATGATAACTAGCATTGTCCATTACAATGACGCTATTTTCAGGTATATTTTTAAGGAGTTTATGTTTAAACCAATCTTCAAAAAGTTGTGCGTCGGTATCTTGATGGTAATCTGAAGAAGAATCTGCTATGTTTTTATCTGAAAGCAACAGACAATTTGGAACAAACCCGTTCTCTGAACCAGCATGTAATATTGTGATTATTTTGCCTTCATTTGATGGTGCCTTGGTTTGGCATTTTTTGGAAGAATCATCCCAACCTTTTCTTGGAGTGTCATGGGTATCGAACCATGTTTCGTCAAGGTAAATAGTTGGACGATTTTCTTCTCTAAATTGTTTAACAGCTGTTAAATATTTAAGTTTCCATTCCCGTAAACGTTGAGATTCCATTATTGTTTGTCTTTTATTAATGCTTCAGTATTTAAAACCCATTTTACGCAATATTTTTCCAAGGCTTGAAAGGCAACAGGAGATACTTGTTTCGTCTTTAATCAGCCGCTCTTTGAGGGAAATCAAAGTGGGTGCAGTTTGTGCCTTATACATTTGGTAAATCTTTCTTCTTAATAAATCCATGTCATTTTCGTCAATGCTTCTAAATGTGCCAGAATCACTCCGATTTTTTTCTAGGATTAACAGGTTTAAGTACTATATGTCTCTTACCGAAGATAAAGCATCCATCGAATTAAAATTTCTATATACTTAACAAAGATTGATACACATTTTTAATTATTAGTTTGGCATCGGTAGATAAATGCTTTCAAAAATGACACTTGAAGATGCCCCCCTATTAGCACAATTCCAAGGACGCCACATTCTACCACTAATAAGCCTAACTAAAAATTACTCGCCGGAAAACCACTAAAGACTAAAATTATTAAAAATCAGTTTGTATTTATATATGAATCAGGCATAGGTATAAATTGAATTTGTACCTGGTCCGGCTCTGCTCGAAAAGGTTTTAAAATTTGGGATTTCATTATTTAATTTATGGTCAAAGGGATAATAAGGGTTTATTGCAGTCAAAAGATTAACGGTATAATTCTACAAATACTATACGTAAATGTTTAGGTGTAATATTATAGTATATTTCTTGAAGCCGGAAAAATGCTACGTCCCTGTTTAAGATTATACTTTACACAACCTAGGGGGGTGTAAATCGGCCCCTTTCTTAACTGTCGGTCCATTTTATAGCCATTTCTCGATAAAAGGTAAGTCTCGTTACCACACGCTGGGTTTGTTGCCATACATTTAGATTTATTTCAGTCTCGAGGTGCGGAACGTATTTCTTTATTAGGTTGACAGCATAATGCCATGTTTTTCAGCTCGGGACTAAACGCTCACTAACTTTTGATGCTGTAAAGGTGTGTATTTATTACACGAAGGCTGTTCTTTTTATGAAAAAAGTTGTTTATTAAGACGAATCTTTTAGGCGGTAACTCTGCCGGATTTATAGGCAAACAATGGACAAAAATAAAGGTGATGCCTCACCTGAATTTTTAATAGGTTCTCTTTGAGCATAACTAATATGTACATGTTTGGCAAAGCATTTTTGAATGTTCACGCATATTTGTTTACTTCCAATAATTATTTTCCACTTTTTATAAGATATAGTACATACAAGAACATTCCTAGTATGTTCAAAGTTTACTTTCCTGACGTCTCTTTTGTTCCATATATTCTGAACTGATAAATCTAGTAAACAATGTATCGCATGTTTTTCATAAATTATTACTATTGATTTTTCTTTTTGTTTCAGGTACTAACTCCATTAGTACAACCCAGAAAGAATGTAAAATAATTTATTTAGTGGATGGTAAGTAATCAGGGTTAGAGTTCGGCGTTCCCCAATTATTTAATTACTCTAGGTATTACTAGGTGTCCCGATTACCTGATAGGTCAAAGATGGTCAATGGTAACAAAACTGAACACAATTCAGCATAGCTTTCGTTAAAGAAACTTAGGTGACCAACCTACATTTATTTTCCGACGATAAATTTCTTGTACATTATATCTTTGGTGTTTTAAATTGATAATTTCTAATCGGCCTCGTACATTCGAATGTGTGAAACTTGCTAAAAGAAAAGTGTAAGTGGAAGTCGTTTACAATAATTAAAATCGTCAAAGCATACCAGAACTAGAAAAGTTTAAAATATAAGAAACGCACATTTAACTGAAACAAACCGTCGTTAAGCCTAGATACTGAATAAAAATGTAGCAATTGCTTTTTCTTATAAAATCGAAGTAATTTCTTGAAAGCCAATAAATAAAAATTAAAGTAATTGCTTTTGCGTCCAGCAATTGCTTAAAAGTGCAGGTATTGCTTCTACTCAATGCTTTTTCTAAAAAAATAGAAGAAGGTAGGTCGACCCCTGCATCATTTGCTTGGTATAGCAGTCAACTTTAGTTCTCCGCGGCATACACGTGCCTTGCTCTTAACTGCGGAAATTGTCGTATCCGGGCTTTCAGAATTCTGTAGGTGAAGAACTCGGGGTTCACCAAACTACGGTCTGTAAGATATACACTTCTGTAATGGATGCAGTTTTGGAGAAGGCCAATACTTTTATTAAATTTCCTACGAGTGCTGAAGCTGTTGTGGAAGCTAAACGGTTGTGGTCAGAGAGATTTATTTATGTTCCTTCAATTTGTGAACGAATATCAATTGCTTGTCTTTAATTTCTTCATCACTATTATCACTTTCCTCGTTTTCACTGAAATCTGCCATATCACAAATATAAGTTTCCTATTTTCCACAAAAACGTAACAGATTACTATTGTACTGAATAAATAGACCAACGTTGTTGTATTTACGTCAACTCTTTTGCAAATTGGGCACCAAACTGAGCATGAAATCTATAATCTGAACAAGTGGATAAGACACGTCTGAACTTGTGTTGAATAAGCATTTGCTACAGAGGTGTAAGAAAAACAGCAATTGCTTCAAATTTTATTCGCTCTAACAATTGCTTTTACTTATAGCATTTGCTAGTCAAGCAATTGCTTTTACTAAAAAGTAATTGCTTCAAGTAATTGCTTAATTTTTATTCATTAGGCTCATTATGTTGTAAAGAAACTTGTTTTTTTGACAGCCATGCAGCAGGATTTCTTGTTACTAAGGATTATCTTTTGATATCGGCAACAATGAAATAATAATTAGCCCACAAACCATCGCAGTCACCCACGGATTATACCACTTCGCTGATTTGCCATTCGCGTGTGCTTGCATTCGTAATAGTACCGAACGAAAGTAAAACTCGCAAAGACAAGCCTTCTTTGATTCACTAATGAATGGCAATGGCGCCCCGGCCGGCCCAAACAGATTCACTTTTATCGTGTAGCCTACTTTGGGCTTTCTTCTTTCTCTTTCGCTAATCGAGTTACATAAATTACCTTTATTTTATAACCGAAGAAATTGGATTGTTTCGCGGCTAGACTTGAGTCACCCAGACGCAACAAATCTCGCTTTCCTTTGGGGCTTACCGAAAGTGAAAACTAAATAAATAAATAAATTATGCATGACTTTTTGCTGCGTTAAATGATGAATTATGTAAATTGTCTTTTAATTTGTTTTGTCTGAGAGTCATAATAATATGCATTTGAATTTAAATAAATTTCATTATTTTTAAGTCCGTTGTAGATTTAAGGTTCTAGTAGTGGTTCCTTTAGACGATGCTTATTTGAAGCATCTATGCTAACCATGACCATATTTACAAAGAGTTAGCAGCAAGGGATTGACTAAAAATTGTCATCATCTTGGACGATTGGGCGCCTAGCCAGAACCCCATCTACCCTTGTGGTAGTTTCTACCTAACCTGTCCTTTTCTTTAAACATTCTTGATTGTTGGGCATTTATCCCATTTAGTTTTGAAAGAAAGTGGGTTTAGCTGATGACTTGGCTTGGCATACTACTGCCTTGGATGACAGGACGGTGTATCAAAAGTAGAGTTAAACCATGGGAACTTGGGCCCTGGAAACCTGTATGTAGAGCAGCTGGTAAATTGTTCGGAAATGACAGAGACCAGAAAAACGAAGTAGAGTTGGCAAGTTAATACTTGATGCAGTCGATGTAAATACCGATTTTCACTGCAAACTAGTGGCAACATGGTTTTTCGCGCCAGCTATTTCGTCCGTTGCGGGGAAGGGGGATTAATGGGAATGGTGTCAGGCGGCCGCAAAGCAGCCCAACGTCGGCGGTTACGCAACCCAGCGAACCAGCACGCACGTTGTTCTTCGGCAACCAGTTTTGTGACATCATCGTATTGGCGATGTTGCCGGTATTACTGAGTACCATGTTGTCATGCTTATCTACCAAGACTTGTAAGGCATCAATAAATTACAATAAATGAAGGCAATCTGATGTATGCGGTCTTGGAAGAAAATAATGGTTTGTTGCTCATATCTAAAAATTTGTATTGATCAGTTCTTTTTATTTTACACGTTCCTTATTCAGTACAACATGTAGCAAGAAGACTTTAAATGAATCCATCTTGGAAAAATAGATGTGCCTCATCCTAGTAGATTCCTAGATCATGTTGACTTCTGCCTCTATGACTTGCAGATATATCTGCAATTTTTGATGATGTCCAATACATGTTTTTCTTTTGATAAAATAAGTGCTTACTGGCGCTGTGAGCTCTGGGCATGAACTGATTTGGCTTGCGACAAAAGAACCATATACGAACATGATTGTATATAAAAATGAAGAAAAATAAGTTTTTTGTAAAACCTTCAACAGTTTTAAAATTCAGCGTTCTTTATTTGATGATAACATTGCTTAACGTAATCTGATGATATCTAATGCTAAAATCCTGTACATACAACAATGGAATAATTGTTTTACCTAAATAAACCATCATGATGAACACATAAAAGCGCATTAGCTATTCCGATTGCAACACCACCCCGCCGCCATTAGTCAAGAGTTTCTTCTTTTACAGAATTTGCATGAACTATGAAATCAAAAGTAGGTTTGTAGAATTCATTAATTTATTTAATTAATTCACTATCGGTATTAAAAGCTGTTAAGCGGCTTTTGTAATTTCTGTTGACAGTTAAGTGAGTAAATTTATAGCGTGTAATAAAGTCATGTAGGGTGCATTGCAAATACTTTTTAAATTATTGCAGCTGATTTATTAACGTGGCCCCACAAGTTTTCGTCACTTTTGTATGGTAATAATTAACGCACTTAAAGTGCTAATCTTTCCCAAACACCTTATCAATTTATAAACCTACCAAGAAAATAATACTAGTTAAGAATCTAAGCTTGTAGAGTGGCTGATAAATGCTCCATAACCGGGTGACCCAATTCGTGTCCCAATTCCTAACTCGGTTGGCTCGCAGTCCTACATTTTTCTAACGAAAATTAATGTGCGGAAAATTCGCGCAAACATTGTTAAAGGATTTTACAAATTTATTGGCGCATCGGATAAAAATAATAACCCACTCTCGAGAAGAAAATAAATAAGTTATTTGTGGTAGTGGGTCAGAAAAGATAAGTTTAAAAAGTAGAAAATAGATCTTGATATCGGCTTGTGTACCGGAATCCCGCGATGTTATACCGCTGACATCGATTCGGATTTTTTTGAGTCATGGTCGCCGATCAAATTTTGCAAATTTCTACTCGGTAAATAAAAACCTAAGATAAAGCTTAAGAAAATTCAACCTGAATATTCAACCCGATAAAACATACAATTTATAGCAAAAACAGTATTTATGTTCCATAAAATGCCTTTATTTTGTTTACTCAAATCGAAGAAGGATTTAAAAGGTTAAGAGGAATATCTCGCTTACAAGCACAATCCAATTTCTTCTTGGTAAAAGGGGGCTAACTGGGCCTCTGATTACTGACGACATGAAACGGAATAATACCAAAATATGTAGATAATTTTAGCATTAGTAAACAAAATATATTTTATTTCCCAGCCCAGACACATATTTGGTTGGATTGAGGTGTCTATAAATATACTTAATTAGATCTTAAAAGCAATCAGTAGACCGAGAGTTACATCCCACCTCGTCTGTGAATGCGCGAATGCTTTGGAGAGGCTTTTAAGAAAAAAAGAGTCCCCGAATATCGGAGAGTTCAGGGCAACAAACTTGCCAGAGGTGGAGCCAGGATCCCATTCCTTGGACCTGAACCGGCCATAGAAATAGCCAAACGACAGAATCTGCACTGAACGCGACGCTCCCTGGCGGTGGCTCAAGGATGCAGACAAGCTAAGTACTTCATAACCTGGCCATATATGACTAGGCTAAATTAGGGACAGGACACTGCAAGCTGAGGAAGCATCTAGCTCTGATCGGCGTCGAAGAAGACCCAATCTGCTAGATAACTAGAGGAGGAGGAGCTTTGCTGGGGACTCAGTCATCAGGTGCTAAGATTGGCGGTCCTCCAAAAAGTAGAAATTACTGCCCTAACCTGGAACAATATTCTTGCCTTCATAAGATCAGATCAACTTGGGCCAAGGTGATCGTTAGAGTGGTTGGGCGAAGACTGGGGTGGGCAAAAAGGATCGCCGTTGGTCTACTTTACTTGTCAGGTTTCGGAACCTCCCCTCAACTTCTACCGCAACTTAATTAGAAAAATTAGTGTTTACCACTTTCAAAAATTTTAATACCACCCTATATTTAATCAAATTATAGTAAACAAGGGAAATAACATATTTTCAATATTTACACGGTATCGATATTTCTTATGGACCATTGATTTTAGACACTTTTCGGTTAGGTAATTTTATACACCGTGCGCCCTATATTTTGAGTAATTACCGTGCTCACCTTTAAAGAAAACCCATAAATCTAAGCGAGGCGGTAATATAATCATCGCTCGTTTTGATCTGTTGCACTCTTGCTCAAGAATTGCACGCCCGATGTTAGCGGAAAACATCATTCTATATTAATTAAAAGTACACAAGTAATAGAAGTTTATTATTCTCTTAACGGTAATGATATAATGACAGTTATTACTTGAAAGGTATGGGGAATATTTATCGCGCAAGCGCGTTGTAATTAAGGTAGATTATTTCTTTTTAAATTCTGAAAAAAACTAGACGGTCTCTAAGATAAAGCCGTACTGCTCTTTTTTTTCGTTTAAGCGACACGTAAAAAGTTGTAATACCTATAACACCTAGTTGGTATGTTTTATTTTTAAACAAAATATTTGTATTTTGACCAACCGCTTGAGATAATTAAAAAATTAAATATTACTCTGTTACTGCTGACTGAAAGTAAATTCAAGGACAGCATTTTGCAATAGGAAATCATAATAATGACGTATTAACAACAATATAAAACAAATCATAGTGCTGAATTTAAAAATAGTAAGAATTCGTGGCATAATATTTAAAATATCTATTTATAACTTCACGATGTAAATCGAAAATATATTTAAAATAATTATTTGATACAGTTCATAGGTCAGAGTAAATAATAATAATTAGACAATTATGCAGACATGACATCGATAAAAATGGTTAGAGGAAACATTTCATCCAGACGTAGTAAAAATAGTCGCGCTAAAAACCACCAGTTTAGTAGGGTGTCCTGCGGATGAAGGGATAGAATATTTTATGTCACTATGGCGTTCCCGTTTTTTGCGGGCCCCTTACAATACAAAAATCTGTTTTTAAGAAGTTAGTAATTAATTAAATATTTCATAATTTGTCACAACAAGATTAGGCTTTTGAGGACCGCCACATTTTTTTTATAAAACTTAGTAAAAATGATTCTTTAATGCGCAGCAAATAGATATTTTTAGAAGTATGTTCACAAAATAAAGTTGTTTTTAACAAATACTTAATAACAATCAAATAAATATAAATAGATTCCTTTTTTCATGGTAGAACAGATACAACACTTTCCTTTCGTCCAAAACTTTGTCTGTCACATTGGTACTCTCTTGGAGACCCTGTAGGAACAAGGCTGTCATTTATTATCTCCTATATCTACAGTAGAACGTTTAAGGTTAGACTAGGAACTTGTCGCCTAGTTCGATATAAGCACAACGAAAGTACATTTTCAAAAAACAAGCCCCATTTTAACCATAATTATCATAATACGTCGACATTATACCAATTTTATATAAAATGAAATGAAATAAGTAAACGAGAAACACATCAAGACATTTTTTCTATATCGCATAAAAAGCATTAGGCTCACCGTGTCAAGGGCGTAAATGCAAACTAGAAATAATAATTAAAACATAGTTGATAAGGTGACCCAAATTCTTCATAAACAAGGGGTTTCATGTTTCATGCAACGTTAATTCTATGGAAACGTATGTTGATAAAGGAGAATTTTTTGTGTTTTAAGAGTCACTTGATATATATTACCTTTTTTGTTTGTGGCGTATGGAATTTTACCACAGTATGTCCCAATACCTACTGTACTGCATATAAGGCATTACTTTTTTTTATTCACAATAAATTATTTCTAATCAATCACAAATACTAATTTTCATACCAGCTGCTAAGTTAAATCAAATTGAGATAGGTTAGGGTCGGGATTTATAAAATTGCAACCGACGCTACGTCGTCGTTAATCGCAATAATTATTAATTGTAATTAATTCATTTACACACCGACACACTCAATTTGCTGCAATTTTCTTATTATGTTTATCACTGTAGTAACATATCAAATTACGTAATGAGGTCAGAAGCCAAACAAAAGCATTTACCGTATCAGAATAATATATTAAAATTAAACTTTTTTTGGTGGTTATAATCACAGGAATGGGTTTTGTTAACCTGGCCACTGACCTCAACATTCCTGCTGAAGCTAGTATGATTTTAAGTTTTAGTGGGTTAACGTGATCAATATTTGCCTCCCCTACGGCCCTAGGGCTTACAGGAATATACTCCATTGATCAATTCTCACAAGAAGCTTTACTTAATCTTATCGATTTGATAAAAAAAAAGTTATATCAGGATCGACAGTAATATTGATGCGGACTGTATCGATATAGAAATATTATTGTTATATTTCTACAGTTAGATTTTAAGCGAAGTAATGTCACATTGTTTTAACTTATATGACATAAGTGACATCTCAACATTACCAAAATTGGAGCTTAAGCTTCTACCCACAGAACTCCACTTTTACCTTAGACTTACCATTGCATTGTCCAGATAATGATCCATTTTGTTCTAAGTTCTGAGTTTTGTTGTAAGTGCTTCGGCTAGCGCAACATAAGAAATCGCTTGCGAATTTTAAGGTGGTCAAATGATAAATCCAAAGTTATTTTAACAATTTTGGTGCAATTTTTTAACCGTTATGTCATGTCATGTCATGTCGTAAAAATTCTACATATCAGTTATTGACATTATTACTGGTGGTTTTATTATAAAGTTTCAGAACTGTATTTTTTAATTTCGCCAATTTTAGATTTACATTTTTCTAAATTAATTACTAAATAAATCACGTCGAAATTTCGCAAGTTAGTTCGTTAAATGATTCCCTTTAATGCTAATAAATAATCGGTTTAAAATAAATAAAGGAGCCAACATTTGACCATCTTAAATTTTGCAAGCGATTTTTTATATTGCGTCAGTCCCTACACCACACATAGTATATACAGGGTTGCCCAGAAGTCCGGAATAAAATTAATATAGCCTCAACCTGTAACTTAATGATTTACCATTTCCGCTTATTTAAATAATGATTTTTTTTAAAACTTTTAACAGTCGCCATTTTGAAATAGCTTGACAGAATCGCGCCAAAATTTATGAGCATACTGTACGAGATATTAGCTTTCAAATGATGGATCACAAGCTGTATGTGTCCATTAAAAAAGATCGATGTCGTCATATCTTTGACAAATGTCTAAAAAAACAAACGAATAACGTCAAAATGTGAGCATATATGGGTAGTTCTTACGAAATATGCTTAAACCAGGAGTGGTTGTATGTCAAAAATTATTACGAGATATTTCATTGGCAATTGTGGTTTTGATAAAAGACCAACGTAAAGTTGCCACAGTGGATCTTTGCCCGTGCGTCATCAATCAACGATCAGGACTCGACGTGGTTAATAACTCTGCATCCTTGTTTATTACAGTAACAAGTTTGAATAAAAGCATAAAAGAACGTCTCCAAAATTCCGCAATAATATAACGTGCTAGAACAGGGTAAAAATATAAACGTCAGTTAATTACTTTCTTTATTTGTTTAGTTGACAACCGTTGTATTTTAGAACGTCATTGTCAACCTTATTTTGATCTGCCAATCTAATTCGTATTTTGTAAATCTGTGTGCCTTAGAACTGTTCCTGTTTCTAAAAATAGTTATTTTTAGAGGTAATTATACCCACCATCTGTTTTGGCGGTAAGTATTTTTATGGAATTTTATAATAACTAATTTATTTATTTTAAATATTCTAACCGTGAAAGTTCTTTGAAACGTTTACGGCAGTGGCTAAATTCCCTTAAATGAAAGGATGTTAAAAATTTGACTTTTGCGATTTTAATAGTCAATAAAACACCAAACTTTTGTAGATTTTAAGCTTTAAAAATAGTATTAAATGTATAAACATTTGTTTGTCAATTTCTTTTAGATAATAGAGAATGCCGGGCAAAACTTAAAATAAATAATAATTTTTCGTGATATTATGTAGGTACGTCAAACGGTAGGCAGGCACGTCCATTTTATGAACTTAACTTAGTTTTGACTTTTTTCGTCTCGTAATTTTGATTTGATTCATACGATTTTGATGACGTAAAAGTGATGACGCACGGGAAAAGAACCACTGTGGCGACTTTAACTTGTTTAGTGATCTAAGTGGTCACACACTTTATCAAGGAATTTGGAAAAAAAACGATATTTTAGAGATGAAGGTATAACGGAGATGAGATTTTGGTCATCTCTGCAATTGTTTTTATTTTTCCCGCTCTTTTGCGAGCATAATATCTTTCCCTTTCCTTTCTTTTTTCTTCTTCGTATGTCTGAGGATTATTTCTCCTTGATTCACGCAGTTTTCTCCTGGCCTCTCGTTGTCTTTGCTTCTGCTTTTCATGATCACGTTTTTTCTTTTTCTTTTGACTCGTGGAGGGCGTGTCTGCCATATCTGAAAAGCATGTTACCATTTTATGCCTAAAAATCTTTAAAAAACGAAAAAGTATCTAAACTTTGTAAAATATTATCAACTCCGTGATACAGCCTCAGCTCCGTGAATAGCTGAGTTCACTGAGCTGAGCTTCTCGGAGATTAGGATTTAACATGTTTTTGTTGAATATCTTCTTTGTAAAAAAATTTAGTATACTGTACTTACCTTAGAATTTAATTTTACGGAGTTGATATTTTCAAATTACCACACTGTAAAGTACGACGTTATAACGCGCTGATCAACAACTTACTACCCTCAAAGTCGGGCAATGAGTCAATGACTGGCGTACCGAGTTTACCGAAATTTACTTTATTAAAAGAGGGGAAGTCCCCTAGTTTCAGCTGGTATTTAGCGCCATCTTTTGCCTAGAAGCTAAACTTCGGTATGCTTCACGAAGCTGAAGTTAGTTCTTGGGAACAACACTTTAAATGCAAATAAAATTGGAAATTTATAATATTTTCGTTGGTAATTCACTTGACATCCTTGGGCAGGGTGTTCTTTTCAAGTATTAAACAGAGTTAATGTTATTTTTATTCGTTCTAGCCAATACTAAGAAAAATGAATAAACATATTAGGACTGACAACACTCACGGAGGTGAGAATTCTTGACTTTGTAGTTATTTTTTTTAAAAAGTGGTGCACTTTGTGAACTAATTTTTGTAATACTAAAATCTATACATTTTTTACAACAAATCGCCAAAAGTTTTTGATTATATTTTCTTTCTTTGTGAAATTAAGGGGTGTGAACACCAAATAAGCATCTTTCGTAAGAATTGCCCATATATGAAACTAAATTGACGTGTCCGAGCGTTTTTCCCAAAAGTTACAGATTATGGCTATATTAATTTTATTCCGGACTTCTGGGCAACCCTGTATATGTTCATAGTCGAAAATGACATTTCGACACCCTTAAAGCCAGACTTTATTCTTTACGTTTCTATTTGACTCCTAGTTTCCATTTACTGCAAAACCGCAAAACATCTGGGATAATTGCCGGTGTAACCTAAATAAAACAGATGTTTATACTTATTAAATTTGTTGTAAATTAATAGCCTATAAAATTAATTTTTAAACAAATACACTATGAGATAAAATCAATAAATCCCTCAATATGTACCGCGGCAAAATAAATGTAGGTTTGTGGGTCGTCTTTGATAACAGAGTTGCAATTTTTATAAATCTCGTTTTTAGGTTGGTCGCTCGAATTAAACTATCCAGACCTATAATAGACTATTTACATGATCGTTAAAAAAAATATCGAAAAAATGTTAAGGCTAACCTACTACTGCTTATCCTATTTTAAAATTCTACTTGTATTTAGGTCAAGTGTAATAAGTGGATATGTTTTTATCTGCACAAAAAGAGAAGTAGGTCATATTATTGTAACGATAATGGTTATATTCTGTTGACAACTCGTGTAAGGACGCTTTCATTACACCCCAATTATTTCCCAATTATTGTATTTTATTTATATATTTTTCTATTCTGTTGCGTTATAATTATAATATAAGATTTGCTAGTTTATGTGCCGATCTAGTTTTTACCAAGGGACCGTTTAAGCATTGCATCAATAGGTAAAAAAAAAGGGAGGGGAGAGAGAGACAGAAACTCAGTACTCAGTAATATATTATGGAACTTCGTTTTTGAAACCAAAAAAAATAATAGTAGGATGAAACCCATTGGAAAAGCAAGAGAATATAACAAAAATGAAAGAAAAAATAATTTACGGGCGATCCGAGGTCGGGAAATGGAAGGGGGTGAGTTTTTAAGGGTAGAAAACGATTTATCTCGATTTCGGGCAAAACTACAAGTCCTATGAAAAAACGTCAAATGATAAAGTTGAAGGTAATAAAAAGATCTACAACTTTTGTATTTACACTTTTTTCACATAACCTCAAAATTTATGTGAAAAATCAAATAACCTAGTTTTTGGTTTTTTATTTTATCTTTTACAAAAAAAAAATTTTCACGAAATTTGGTGAAAACTTACCTTTTTATGTCCCAAACACACTGTAATTTTTTTGATTTAAAATATTTATTTTTTCACCTTATTTTGACTTAATATCGAAAAAGCACCCTAATTTTCAATCGAAAATTCTCACATAAAAATATCTGCTTTTTTAAAAAAGTCGGTGGGCTTTTTGTTCCTTGAAATCTCAACTTTCTGATGGTTTAAAAAAATATATACATTACTATGGTAAATGTTCTCAAAAAATGCAAAATATTATAGATGTCTTATTAAATATTAACTTTATGAACTTATTTGGTTGTTAATTATAGTAGTATATTTCGACTTGCAATTTTTGTTTTTCAATGTAACATAGAAACTTACGTTTTTCGAGTAATTAAAGTATAAATTTTAATAAATAGCTCAAAATTGTATATAATGATTTAAAAAAAAAAATTCGGATTCGAGTTTTTTTCGTTTCTTTGCATTTTTTGAGAACATTTACCATAGTAATGTATATTTCTTTTACACCATCAGAAAGTAGAGATTTCAACGAACAAAAAGCCCACCGACTTTTTTAAAAAAGCAGATATTTTGACGTGAGAATTTTCAATTGAAAATTAGGGTGCTTTTTCGATATTAAGTCAAAATAAGGTGAAAAAATAAATATTTTAAATAAAACAAATTACAGTGTGTTTGGGACACAAAAAGGTAAGTTTTCACCAAATTTCGTGAAAAAAAATATTTTTTTTGTAAAAAATAAAAATAAAAAACCAAAAACTTGTTTGCTTGAATTTTTCACATAAATTTTGAGGTTATGTGAAAAAAGTGTAAATACAAAAGTTGTAGATCTTTTTATTACCTACAACTTTGCCATTTAACGTTTTTCCATAGGACTTGTAGTTTTGCCGAAAATCGAGATAAATCGTTTTCTACCCTTAAAAACTCACCCCTTTTCACTTCCCGACCTCGGATCGCCCGTAATATCTATTTACCTAACAAGGGCGGAAAATGAATTTTTCCGCACGAGTCTGCCGTTCACCGAACGACGCGTAGCGGAGTTCGGTGAAGCAGCCGAGTGCAGGGAAAACATTTTCCGCACGTGTCAGGTACAATAGTTTTTCTACAGACGTGTGGAAATAAGTAACACATATTTCAAAGAAATTTAATAATTTTTAATTAACTATAACAATCACATACATATGTAACAGTAACTAATTTTGAGAAAAAAAGTAGTAACTACAAGTTATAATTGATATATTATTGATTTTGACATAATCGTGCCGAAAAATTTTTCCGCACTAGTGTGGAAAAACCAATTTTCCGCACGGATTTTTGAAATAATCGTGCCGAAAAAAAATGTCCGCACTAGTGTGGAAAAACCAATTTTCCGCACGGATATCAGTACGGAAAATTGATTTTTCCACACGTCTGTAGAAAAATCATTTTTCCTTTAATTTTTGTTATATTCTCTTCCTTTTCCAATGGGTTTCATCCTACTATTATTTTTTTTCACTTTTTACAATTTTCAAAGGCCCTGGTCTATAATGTACTAATAGGAACTAGGTAAACGATTTTTAATTCCTGATGAAAATATGAATGCAAAAGAAACCAATTACAAAATCCAGATAAAAAATTTCTATGTGCCCGCTGGACCAAATTTTAAATCCTTTTTAAGAATAAAGCTCCCCTCTGTATGCTGCAGGATTTTGCACACAAAAAAGCAAACCTTCAGATCAAACAAAAACACACGCATCGAAATCATGCGAATCTCAATTTCCCATATAAATATGGGTCAAGTTTATTAGGTTTACTCTATTTACTGAAATAATTAACTGAAGATACGTGGGCGTATATTTAACGACAGCCACGGTAAACGGTAAGAAACCGTCCACAAAAAGCGAACTATTCCTTTTTGCGTTTCCCACGGTTTTCTGTCCGCTAATTCAGGGAGGTGTAGGGCAGGTCTTAAAGGGTTCTCCTGTATTCCTTCGCCGCTGTGTGGCCACATGATGCGCGATGCAGAAGTGGGTCAGTGGGACATCCCTTCCCCTTCCCTCACGGCCGCCGCGAACCCCACTACACGCGCCACGCCGCTGCGATGTTGCCAATGTTCGCGACGAATTTACTGCTCGTTGGGATTTATATTTCAAATGGCGAGGGTTTTCTATTACAGTATTAAAGGATAATTTTCACAAAAAAACTTTTCGTTTTTAGGATAATAAATATACACTAAATAGGCAGATAGGATTAATATATTTAAAATATTTTACCAGAACGCTTAAAAAAAACTAAAATGTAAGAAAACAAAAAGTTTTTTTTTAATTTTTTTTGTATTTTGACAATATTTCTGTTCCTAAATAATAATCTGTCGACCATTAATATCTGCAGCTACTAGTTGTCCAAATGCTCTTCTTTGGAGATAAGAATAGTTATTTGTGTAAGTAGTGCAAAAAGTACATCTTTGTTTCGTCTCGAGCTGCAATCATGCTGAGTGCAACAAATATGCTTTTTGCACGTGTTGCACGCAACATTTTTTCTACGATCGAATTTTATTTTCTTTTTTGTTCAAATTTTATTGAAGAATATTTTACTATACAAGAAATATTACTAAATAATTCTTAACAATAACATGAACAGTTTAAACTAACGTTATTTTTATAAAACTAGTTAGATATTTCGTTTTTTGAAATCATTTCAATTTTAATATCGCCAGCACTAGTGCAAAAAATAGTAACTTTTTGCACGATCGTAGAAGCCATCGGAAAAACTGGTGTGTATAAAATTTTTTACATTATTCTAATTTTTGTAGGGGGTTTTAAAAAAAAGTCATAAGTCTTATCTCTAGAGCTTAACAACTAATATTCCCAGAGATTAATGGTGGCCAAATTTTAATTTTGGAAGAGAAATACGGTCTAAAAAAATCAATTTTTATGAAGTTGTAAAACACCCTTGCAAAAATTGGATATATTGCAGTAATTTATACATAAAATATGTTTCATATGATACTATAGATAATACAGGATATCTAGTCAAAAAATCTTAAAATGACAATGAGTTTAAATTGGTTTTTCCAATTTTCAGAAAAAAACAATTATCATAAAACATGTTTCATATAAATAATTTTCATAAATCAATTTTTTTCTTTATTAAAAATATATTTCATAGGGCAATAATAATAGCTCTTAAAAGTGCATTACTGTATGTAAAATAAATCCTATTTTTGCCCTCCGCTGTCATCGAATTTCTCAGAAACCGCACATAAGATTTACTAGAATTTAAAAATATTGAAAGGCCTATCCTTAGGTTCTGATTTGATAGAACTCAAATTATTTTTAAATAAACAAATATATCTTGAAATAAATTTGATAAGTGGACTCACTTATCTGACTCACTCGATTGAGTAAATGGTATAAATGCACGTCGCGAATAAACGCGACTCTTAAACTTACTTCATTGTCATTTTCCGGCTTTTTTAAATTAAATTTTCTGAATTATCGATACATAGTATGGTATGGGAAATTTTGTTTAAATAACGAATATAATAAATAGCCAATTTTTGAAAATATTCACCACCACAAAAATTAATGTGAAAAATTTCACTAATACAAAGTTAAATTAAAGTTCGTCTTCGTAGCTAACAATATTTTATAGGAAGATTATGCATCTCGTTAAATTGTATGCACTTTTGCTTTTATTATAAATAACTGCAAACGAATTGGCAACGTCGCGACAGCTCCGAACTGTGCGAGATGTGTTGTAAGTGTGTGTGTGTATGACTTCACAGCAGTAACATAGACCTGGTTCAATGGAAAGTAGGTCAGTCACTTTCACTTGTTATTACACGGGTCCACTGTAATCATTTCGTACCGTACCCTTGTGCAGACCGGTCGCTCAAGGGGTTCTTCGTTCCTCCATCCCGCCGATTCTGGTCAGTCCCGTGTTGTCGTTTATCGGGTGCGGACGCTCTTTATTTGGAGTAGGACCTATTTCTCTTTTGTATTTCGCGAACGCGAGTGCTGTGCTCCCTTTGGATTACTTCTACTATTTCTGGATATTATTAGAATTAACTGTGTGATTGTGCCATAGAATTATGCAAAGGTTTACCCTATGCAGCTGACAAAAACTGAAAGACAAATCGGTTCGCGTTTAGTAAGAAATGTTACTTGAAATGGAGAATCACTCGACGTTATTATCGCTTAACATGTCCCCCTTCAATGCGAACCAGGGGGACTCTCCCGTAGCCACCCAGGCTTCTAGCCCTTTAAGCCACTACGGTTCGCCCCCCATTTCGACCCCTTACAGTAGTTGTCAACAGTCGATGGGGATGGTCCAGCACCATCCCAACATGATGATGTCTCAGACAATGTCCAATATAGACACATCTTATCTTTTTTCTTCAGGAACCCAAACCATCGGCGGCATCGACATGGGTGCTGCGTACCAAATCTCGGGACCGCCGACCTCGATCACAGGGGGAGACTCGGACACCAAAGACGGTATCGAGGAACTGTGCCCCGTTTGCGGGGACAAAGTGTCTGGATACCACTATGGATTATTAACATGCGAGTCTTGCAAGGGCTTCTTCAAAAGGACTGTGCAAAACAAAAAGGTGTATACTTGTGTGGCAGAACGGAGTTGTCACATTGACAAGACTCAAAGGAAACGATGTCCGTTCTGTCGATTTCAAAAGTGTTTGGATGTTGGCATGAAACTTGAAGGTAAGCCATAACCTCAACAGTCATTAGCAATGAAACTTATTCCTTTTAGCGTGTCAAACAATGCCTCGAAATGTACTTTAAAAAATCATTGTTCATGTTTTGTTTATACGCTATTAATTAAGGATGACAGTGTTGTACTTAATCTTAGTACACCAGCTGACCCAGTTTACTATATTAGCCGAATTCAATTCCGCCATATGCGAACATTTTGAAATTATTAACAGTCATGCAATATTAGAACACTGTCGTGTAGTGGGTACTCTAATGTTAATAAATAGTGGGAAGATAGTTAGGCAAATTCAAAAAAGAAATTCGCAGAAATCGCAATTTAATTGATCACCCATGCTTACGCTTACCTCATGTACCTAATCTCTTAAATAACTTAAATATCTTGTTAATGAGTAACTCATTGATATTAAATTTTTAGTAATAATGATGGTAGTATTTCTGGCTGAATTAGTCTAGACAGTAAACCACGTACCTACTTCGCTAATGCAAGTTATTTTTCAATTTAACAAAATTTTGCAACTTTAAGGATAATTGCAACAAATGCCTCCAGTAATTCCACCTTATTATGAAAAAAATTACCAGCTATAATTCACTTTCATTGAAAACTTGCTTGGAATCCTTTTGATCAATTTCGTTGATAAACAAGTTTCTTTTCATACTGGCACAATCCATGGATTTATTACTTATTCACTGAGCGGGCATGGTAAATGTGATATTGCACACTATAGATTGTTCCAAATTTTCTTTCTCAACATTGATCTAAAATCGGCGCGGCGATAACCTAAAAATGCAACATTAATAATAATAATAAATCCAAATACATAATAAATATTTAATTTCGCATTAGTGCTACAACTGACCTGTCATTAAAGTGGGATTTTATGAGAAGAAAGTTTAGGAAACCATCTGTGCCAAACGTTTAGTACCAAGCTCATAAAATAATTGAAAAAGGGTTTTGTTGACAGTAATATTTACTAGCCAATTTACATTTCAAAGCAGTTTCCAACAAATCAATAGGAGCCGGCCCGAATTTCTCCTAATTTAATTTGAATAGGCTTAAAGTTAAGAAGGGAGCGCTTAATTCGGAAAACATTTTTTATGGCATATGGTGTCCCCAATTCGAATAAAACGAAAAGCTAACCGGCGCTTTTTGCGGGATTTATGTTCGGCATAAATTAGCAGTTTCCTCCAACCACAATTGACATTTTTCAAATTATTGCTCTCCTAAGCATTAAAATAATGATAAGATTAGAGCTCAGTAAACATATTTGTCCAAGCGATATTATGTAGGAGTGTAGGATATTGTGTTCCCTTAAAAATCAACAAATTTAATGTTTTATATTTTTATCTCATTTAAAAAATTTCCTAGAATTTGACGCCATGCTTGATCTTTCCCTGCGTATTTTTGCTAGCTAAATGACCTGTATCTAGTTGTTGCATTATGCGACTCCGCTGTCATTGTCATTATATTCAAAACACCTTGAATGGAACACTTTGCCTCATTCCAGTTTAATATGCTTTATTCTAAAGGGACAACGTCAAAATAAACCTGTCAAGCGGTGTGTAATTAGCCAGATGAAATAAGAATTTAATTTTGAAGACTTCTCCGAGCTTTTGACACATCATATCTAACCGGTTATTTATTTATTGCCATTTGATCCTTATTCTATATACATACATTATAAACAAAACTATGGAAATATGGAAAATATACCATAAAACCTAATTCATATTAGCACAGTGTAGCGTTTCTCTTAGACCATAATATACAGTGTTCCCCATTTAAAACGAAACAGGCTAAATATCTGGTTCCACGTTAATTTAAAAAAAAAAACGCTCGGACCCGTCGATTTTTATTTCGAGGAGGACATCTTTTGCTTATTTTGTCAATCTTGTTACTTCAAGCCCCTAGGAGGGAGGGGGGGGGTAAGATCTAAATCTTAAATGAATACCCCTATTTTATATAATTTTTTTGGATTCTGCATAAAATTCTGAACATTTTTTAATAAAAGCATTATTAGTCTATACTAAACAGTTTCCGAGATATTGACTCTTGAAAAATGAGATTTTTGAACTTTGAAAGCGTCTAGCTTTCTAACTGTACGTCTTAGAGTAAAACGGCTTACATGTCCCTATCATCGATTTTTATTATCTTTCCAATAGTGTCAACTTCCGGTTAAACCGGAAGTACTATATTTCTTACAACCGGTTTAACCGGAAGTTGACACTATTGGAAAGATAATAAAAATCAAAGATAGGGACATGTAAGCCGTTTTACTCTAAGACGTACAGTTAGAAAGCTAGACGCTGTCAAAGTTCAAAAATCTCATTTTTCAAGAGTCAATATCTCGGAAACTGTTTAGTATAGACTAACAATGCTTTTAATAAAAAATATTCAGAATTTTATGCAGAATCCAAAAAAATTATATAAAATAGGGGTATCCATTTAAGATTTAGATCTTACCCCCCTCCCTCCCTCCCTCCTAGGGGCTTGAAGTAACAAGATTGACAATATACGCAAAAGATGTCCCCCTCGAAATAAAAATCGACGGGTCCGAGCGTTTTTTTTTTAAATTAACGTGGAACCAGATATTTAGCCTGTTTCGTTTTAAATGGGGAACCCTGTATTCTATTAGTTCTACCCAAACTCCAAACCCCAAATTAAAAAGGAACTACATTCTAACCAATTCATGCATTCTTCGAAAAATGTATTGTGCATTAAAAATATTTTTTTAACCACAGCTATAAAATTTGCCATAAGTCTTGTTTAATCATTAAAAATATTCGTAAGTTAAAACCAGTTTATGAACACGTTTTTTGACATTTTGATACCGAGCTTTGCTATTACAGAAAAAGGTTACATTACACGTGGGGCGACCAATTACATTCGATTATATGGTTTCTTGCATGACCACCGTAATGTCGAGTCTATTATTATAATGGTATTATTATAGGTAGGTACTGCGCTTTAAGGCCATTATACGTCGTGTTACAGCAACTTTTATTTTGAAAATTGTCGTTTCTTGACGGTGCACTTTACGAAAAAACTGCTACAAAAATTCGAAAGCCTGGCCCAGATATTTTTTAAAACAATAAAACGATTCGATCGCAATGCGTTGAGTAATTTGAACGCGAACGGATATCTAAAATTCAAATTTGTATATAACGAAAGTGTCGCAAGAAGTCAACATTTTAAAAAGAAAGTCATGCGGTCGGTTGCTTGTACGTTATATTTACGTTGCACGGTAACATTTTTGTTTAACCAAAATACGGCGATATTTTATATTATACAATATTTTCTCAGATAAAACGAAACGCCGCCGATGGTATTTGAAGTCGTGATTTCAGGTAAATGTTACTGGAGTAGGCAAATTGGTTTTAACTTTAACACAACATCCACCTTTGACCAGAGTGCCTCCCTAAAAAATCAACATATTATTTAAATGCCAATGCTCAAGTATCTATAAGTAAATAAGATTAAGATAGAGTTAACGCCTGTGAGCATAATGAAAACTAATTCCTATGTATTCTTCACACTGATTGGTCCGGTTTGCCACTGCGTTTTCGTTAACCTCTATAAACCTAGCAGAACAAGGTGCTCAAAATTGAAAATTTTTGTATGGAAAATTAGGTGCTAATTAGGTGGCAACTTTAAAATTTAGGTGCTCCTATGGTTTTTGAGAAAATTATATTTTTGTGTTGTTCTGCTAGATTAACGTTAGGCTAGCAGAACATTACTGTCAAATAAGCTAATCAAGAACAAAATGTAGTACCAAAATTAGGTGCTTTTTTGGTGCTTATTGAATATCTAAAAAAAAAATTAATTAGTTAAGGTTTTGGAAAAATACCGCCATGTTCTGCTAATTTTAAGAGGAACAAACTCCGTCTAAAAGGTATATCGGCAACCGGTTTGTTCGTTGTTACCCAGAGCATTTTTTTTTGTATTTAAATTTTATAAAATAATATTAGTTGAAAAAATTGAATTAAAAAAAAATGCTCTAATAACAACGAACAAACCGGTTGTCGATATACCTTTTAGACGGAATTTGTTCCTCTTAAAATTAGCAGAACATGGCGGTATTTTTCAAAAACAACTAATTAAATTTTTTTTTAGATATTCAATAAGCACCAAAAAAGCACCTAATTTTGGTACTACATTTTGTTCTTGATTAGCTTATTTAACAGTAATGTTCTGCTAGCTTAATGTTAATCTAGCAGAACAACACAAAAATATAATTTTCTCAAAAACCATAGGAGCACCTAAGTTTTAAAGTTGCCACCTGATTAGCACCTAATTTTCCATACAAAAATTTTCAATTTTGAGCACTTTGTTCTGCTAGGTCTATAGAGGTTTTTCGTTAATAATATTCATATTTTTTGGTTAAAACACTTGAATGCTACGAATACGGAGTTGCTAATAAGATGACTGTCGTCGTTAATTACATTTTCTGGTGTATCGGTTGTCTAAACAAAAAAAAATCGAAATGATCTGTCAATTTGTTTGCTTTTGACAGGGTTGAATAGGCAAAAACTTTGATTTTTCTATTGTGGAGAAAAATAAATGCCGAAAGATGTTATTTAGTCAAGTAAATGGTAGATTATGCTGAATTTTAAAAGATTCATTCTTTTACCTGTAAACTACCACGTACAAAATTAATTTGGCTGTTTACGAAAATTAAAACATATATGTAAACAACATTCGAAGCTTAAATCAATATTTTGACGTTACGTTAAGATACATACACGTGCCTCTCTGATTAAAACATCGCTATGTTCTAGCGATTGGATTTGCGCTTGTATAAAAAATTCCCAGTGTTTTGAAAATAACCTTCGAATGGCACGTGTATTTAATTTTTCAATAAGCTATCTGTCGATTAATTTTCCTGTTTGTTTTTCGGTAGTTTTTTTCTTACCTGGAAAATAATAAAATCTCTTAAACCTTTCTAGCCAATCTGTATGTTGTCATTTTTTTAATTGTGGTAGGTAAGTTACCTACTACTGGGTTTCTACAAAATTATTAGAAATAAATTGTCAAAGCGTGAGTTTGTTGAAATCCATCTGGAAATTGCTTAATTTCACTGGAAAGAAGTTAGGGGGCATTGCTAGAAACCTAATGTATTGGCTATAATAGGTACCTTTCTTTTGCTTTTTTTAAGCAGCATAGCAAAGTAAAAATGTTAGTTTAGAAGTTTAGATAAGTTGTTAAATGACCGCTTTGCGAACAACGTCGTATAGTCGTATGAGAAATATACTTTTTTTAAAACCGACCAAAAAATATACACTTTCTGCTTTCTGGACAATTTTTCGTCTAGAAAATAACCTTTTTCCAAGAGAAAAGATTTTTCCGGTCCCTGTTTTTTGTTTTTCCAATCCCTCTTTGATAATATCAAGCTACCTTGATTTCGTTACTATGACAACAACATTTCGATGTATTGTCGAGTGACAGATCGTTGATTTTTAATTTGTTGTTTATGTCAAACTTGTTTCGCGAGTGCGCAAATTTAACAATATGAATTCAGATTTTGAATTATCCGACACGGAAAATGAGATTTCAGAAGAAATTTTGCAAGCAGCAAGGAAAGCGACTTACGATATATTGCCAGTAAAATCAAAAGCCCGTTACGAGAAGTCAAACGACTAATTTAAAAATAATATAAAATAATTTAATGTAAGTATATCGTGTCGGTCTTAAAAAAAATATTGTACGTCACGCAACCGAAAATTAGTGTTTTCCAGGTATCTCCAAGCTTCCAGGACTCGCCTACGGCTCGCCCTGAAAAACACTACTTTCCGGTCTTGTAACGTAAATTACTATAACCGCAGCAAGAGGGGAGGAAAAAATCTTTGCTGAGCTGAATTAATTTTTTACAAGGGATGCTTAAAATAGCAGTTGACTTTGCTATGCTATTTAAAGGAAACTAAAAAGGAACTCGGCTAATAGCTTATACTCGAGCTTATAATACAGGAATATACACTCTGGTGTACAAAATATTCTGAGAAACAACAACAAAATAATTCTCAATTCCGCAATAACAGTTTTGTTTAGGAAATAAAAATATATGACGTCTAACGTTTTGGAGTTTTTGACAACGTTATTTTTCTAGTACTGTAATTAACTCGGTAATTAATAAATTAAGTGTGCAGTTATTTCAGCTCAGGTTATTTTCACGGGTCATATTATGTTAGTAAAACCCAGCCGGAAATTAGACCGCCAAATATATTTCCTGTTTTTCCTAGTAATAGTAGATTCTAACCGAGTAGCAGACTATATTTTCTCCACGACCATCCAGTTCCATATCTGATTCATCCGATTTTTCACTCATTTTTTTACTTGCACTAAAATTTGTCTGAAAATAATTATTACAACGCGGCCATTTTTATCTGACACTGACAGTTTCGAAATTCATGGCAACCTATGTCGTTTATATCAATTACAGAATATTCATTCCGTATCTTGTTATGGAATGAAAATACACGCAAAACGCATAAGAAGCAAGTGTTTCAGAATAAATATTCCAACTCAAGAGCGAGAATTTTTACATTCTATTATCAAAAATGATTTTGGAAATATTTCATTCAGTAATGGTCGTGGAGAAAATATGAACAATAATATTATGTCAAAATTCGTCGAAAATTTTACAGTGTTTGCCACACATTCGTTAGGTATTTCAAAAACCTAAGACAGGCTGCCATGTATGTATTATTATAACATAATATGCCAGGTATCAAAAAAGTTGACAACAATTGACTATATTTATGTTGAATTTAATTAAAAATATTCACGGACTTCAACTCCTTATATAAGGCGCGATGCCGCTGGAATAAGCTAGTACATTATAAAATTCACGTAAATAAACAGTATCAAGTCTGGTCAATAGGGAGGCAAGTACCATTAAAATATAATGGGCACCATTTGATTGGCATAGTGTTGCTGAGGTTGGGCACTTAAATGTTGTCAAGTTAAACCAAGCGGAACGCGGTATAAAACGTGGCTTACACAGTCAATAAATTGCTTGTTATACCGAGTGTTAAAAGTTAAAAAAATATCATGTAGTTTAAAAAGACTTTTGAACTTTTACTTTTACTATATTACTTACCGTTCGTTTTTATTGGACAATGACGCATTTTTATGTTACACACCTACTGTACTCATATCCTTTTAAAATTCAAGTTATTAAACGTACACTTTAAAATTCATTATAATATGAAATAATTTTATACCAATAATTGCAATTGGTGGATGGCCATCATGTAAGAATTTTGACCTATGATTGGTGGCGTTCTTTAGTTTTGAATCGACCTGAACAAGACTATAGGGATTTAAAGACTACATTTTGAATGTAGAAACATCGCCTAACTGAAATCTAAGGTTATTTTTTTTTAAGCTATTCCGTATTAAAATTTATTGTCTGTCTATATTTGCTATACATATTTCAAAAACCAAACGATAATTTTGTTCGACGAACACTTAATTACGGGTTGATAAACACCAGCCAATTTAAAATTAAAATTAATGGTCAGCCAAAAGACAATATTCTTAAGCAAGCGCTTCGAGCCACGGTACGCGATGTGTGTTGTTACTATACCCTGTCCAAATTTTGTTTCACAAATAAACCAAAACCATTAACCCACTTTCCGAATTTATTTCGTACACAAATTTAGCGACTTCTTACCAAATGTGTGATTATTAGGTAATATAAAGTTGTAGTCATTATTATTATATTTATTTGGTTTGGAATTTATGTAGGCTTACAATAAGACGCCGTCATAGGCGTAGATTTCAATAATTCAAATATTTACTTTTTCACACACTTATTTTAGTCTCGGAATTTTTTTCGACAAAAAAAATTAATTATAAGAAGCGATATTCTTTGGGTTTAGATGTAGATCAAAAATAAGAAAATCAAGAGACGCATTGAAATTGACACCTTTCAGTCGATAATATAAGTTATAAAGTCAATTTTCTCACAAATAGAAATTTACGCGAATATACAATCTAGGCTAAAGGCTAGGGAGGGGCTACATAAGGTAGGATGAATTAGTTTTTTTTTTATTATGCTTTACAATATTATGTTCTATCCAAATATTCTTGGGATTTGGAGGGGAGTTTTACTGATTAGAAGATATGCGGTATTATATATTTTATTTATTATTATTGGGCCATGGCAAAGCCCCTACAGATCCGCCATCGAGCGCAGCTACAAATGACGACAAGAAAAAGAGCAAGCTAGTAGGTTAGACTTAGTTACCATGGCAAATGAAGGTACATATTTTATCCCATGTGACGTCTATGTGTTTCCTTCCCCTTTCAAGTGAATCAAGGCGACTGCTGAGTACCCCTAACCAACCACCCATGGGTGAAAACAATAAGCCATTCTAAACTTGTTCTCATTCTTTAAGGCGACGATCTAGAGGGGCCATTCCTGAATAATCAATTGTCCTGCCAGCAATATTCCCTTAGTCAGCCTACAAAACGAAAAATAAATAATACATTAATGTTTTTAAATAAAAAAAAAACAAGTAGTGTTACGCCGAGTGTTACGCTATGGCTAAATAAAGTAAAGAATACAAGCTGGCAATATGTTTGGCACACTTCTGCTCTGTTAAGCAATTTAGAAAACCAGTCCATTTAATGATATTTTAATAAATGTTGCGCCTGCTAAAAAACGGTCTAAAAGTGCCGAAATTAAGAAAGATTTAATTATTAATAATTAATTCAATATTAGACCGATTTAAAAAAAATATCATGTCATTCTATTAAACAAAATTCATTCTACGGGCGATTTAGATAGTTACGCTTAAGTAGATTTGATCGTAGCAATCTGCAAATGTCAATGAAATAATTTAAATAAACTTAACATAACTTTGATAGACCGTTTTTGTACACGGGTAAAGTAACAACCTGTTCTGTGCGAGAGCATAAACAACCACACAACAAGCCACAATTGGACAAAATTTATTTGAAAGTAATAATGCTGTTATCGGAACAAACATGGTCAGTAGCTGTTTGTACTTTTAAACACCGACTCATAGCAATAAATATACAAGAGAACGTACATTTAACAGTAATTGAAAAGGAATAAAGACTAACCATGGTAGATTTCGGTTGTCAAAAAGTAACTTGTAGTGTATATTTTACAAGCGTTTTATGTCACTTTAAAGTTATCGAAGTCGTGTTTAATAAGAACGGACATTAGGACAGTTGGCGAAATAATTTATCTTTCTTTCTGACCTAAATATTTAGCTGACAAACCCAAAGTACCACCTATCTGATGCTGTAATTTCAAAGCTCTTTTGCTACCGGATTTATTAAAACGTTACGGAGAAACGTGGCAAACAAGGCTGCAATTTACGGCAATAAAAGTATTGTTCTGATGCGGGGGTGTGAACAGTAACACACGATACCTGTGTGGGTGCAACGTCTTGCATTTTTTAACTTGGAAATAGAGAACAAAGAACGTATAGTTATTTGCAAGCAGAAGGAAAAGGGGTTATGTACGAAATTGATGTTATGGAAGAATCTTTAACCGCTGCTTCTGCTTCTTGATTTGAAGAAACCAATTTGACTTAGTGCACACATTACTAACGCAGACTAGCCAGTGGAATAACAATTTGTAAGAAAAAAAATAGGGACGCTGAATGCAGTTCTGCAGTTACTTTACTGATAATAATTTTAAAAAATGTAGAATGGCAATATGCTTTGATGTATATTAAGTAATAGACGAAGTGTAATTTGTTTTAAGATAATGGTGTTTCTCCGCTCAGATACATTTACATCCATTATGTAAAATAGCTACAAGTTATAAAATTTAAATATTAATTGCCAGGGATTCACTGTTACATGAAAGTAAGAACCTTAGAACGTGGAATTTATAAGTTGTTGAAGGAAACTGCGGACTTTGGTCGTAAAACATTGAAGATATAACGATGAGTAAGAAATAAATGTGCCACTTCAAAATGTTTTTAAAGAAAACATCTAATCAGGTAGCAAAAATGTATATCCGGTCCTGCCTGTAGTAAAATAATAAAATAGAAAAATTTACGACCTCCCCCGATAAGCGCTTTGCTATTCAGTGCCAAACTCCAATATAATTATTGTGCCGACAAGTCCAACTACACAGCGAAAATCTGTATATTTTAAAATATATTATACAATAAAATGTAATCAATCTTTAACACCAATAAAAACAGTTTCTTGAAGGTGATATAGTAGCTCTACTTATTTTCTTTCAAAGTACTTGTAATTTCAAAAAAAAAATCTTGTCGGACTTCCATTACCTTTATTTTGTTACGTAACACAACGTTTTAGAGAGATCAGGTATAGCGGAACATGTCATGGACCAACCAACATAATATACAGTGCTCAGAAGCCAGGGTTTTGGACACGGAACAGCACTGGAGAAAACGAAAATTCAAAGAAGCAGCTTTCATGAATCAAAATACCCATATATTTAGTAAACCAAGTATAGATATCCCCAACATCTGGAAACCTCTTCTTGTCCAACCAAAACCAACAGCTCAAACTTCACACTCCATCCTACGTAGGCGGAGTCATCAAGCTTCATTGCACATGAATATTATTTAAAACAGTAGCCTTAGATTTATAATTTAGTTTAAACTTGAAAACGGTTAGAGATACTAACTAATCGAAACGTTGTGTTAAGTAACAAAATAAAGGCAGTGGAAGTCCGACAACAGTTGCTATTATTACATTTCTTTTGGTCAATATGTATCTTAGATTGTTAAAAACACTTGCTGGCTTTTCTTTTTAGTATATGTTGTATACAGAATAACACTCCCAGCACACAGTTGATTATTAAAGGTATTTTAACTTTGTCGATTACCTTGAAATGACTTCCAGTCTATAATATAACCTGCGGAACTGGACGTAAACTTTAAAACACTTTATTGCAACTCACTAGTATCAGTCATTTGGATAATATGATCCTTCCCTTACATTTGCGAAATATATAATAGGTATTCATGTCTCTTTTAAATAATTTTCGAATTTAAAATATCAAGTTGTCTAAAATAAAGGCGGGTTACATTTTCCAGCAAATATTAGTGCAGCGAAATGGCATGGTTTTGCAATGCGACGTGAGACTCAAATGTCATCGATCGGTGCCTCATAGGCGTTATTATGAAATAAAAGGGTGCACACCTTCTTTTACTGCGCTAAATAGGTAAATTTATTGAGATTTGGCCCACCTCGAAATAATTACTATTAAAAGGTGAGTGATATGAACTCTTGATCAGTTTTGAGACAAGTTTTCTGATTCTCTAATTCTTATTTCCAGACATAATATGAGTTTAACATAATATGATTGATCGCTCCTCCAAACTCACACATTGTACTATTTTATAAAAATATTATTTGTGTATTATATCTGTATTCTCAGAGATAAGGGACTATTTAGCAAGACTCCGATTAAAATTAATTTAATAACCAAAACAAACAATTAGAAAAAAAATTGTTTTCTAAAAATAGTATAAATATGAATCATAATATATATTATGTGTAACTCATCCAGTCAGAAATTGGCAATCATAGGCGGTTCTAGGCCTCTTAATTAGGGGGGGCTTGAGCCCCAGGCATAGGAAGCTCACCGCAGGTGCCGCCGGAGGCAAAATCGCCGAAGGCGGAAAATTTTTGGGGTGCCACGCCCAATTTTTACCCAAAAGTCGTTAAAATTGTTGAAAAAAGCACGCCCTCGGCGCCCTTTTGTGTTTGCTGGGTGGTAGATATATGGATGGATGGGGAGGTTTAAAAATCAAAAATACAGGCAATATTTATAATTTAAAAGTTACCAGTGGTATTTTATCCTAAATTAACAAAAAATCTTCGCACAAATAAATTTTTACAAAGCTATTTTTCTACCCACTTTTTTGGAAAAAACTTTAACAGCATCTTCAAACTTTACGTCAAGGTCTTTTTCAATATAAAGTAAAGACAAAGAATCGAACCTATTTTGCAACATCGACGTTCGTAGCCAAGTTTTGACTCTACGCATCGCAGAAAAAGATCTTTCGCAGGTTGCAGATGAAACTGGTAATATAATTGCTACTTGAATCAAATGATACAGATTAGGAAACGTGGATTGGTTCACCGATTTTTGTAGCTGCTCTAGGGTAATATCCTCATTATCACTATTAATTAAGTTTTTAGCGACATTCATCTCGGCTTTCAAAGAGCCTTTATTAATATTTAGTGTGGAACTATACAATTCTATGAAGTACGAGGAATCTTCGTAATGAAGATTTAAAAACTGGTCGACTGCCAAAGCTAATTCTTGGCTCTCTTCAGAAAATCGTAATTTCAAAGAACCGATTATCGAATCCAACACTTTATAATAAATATTAGCGCGCCAATATTCCACTTCATTTAATGAAGTCGATGATTCTTCAACTCTTCCCACCGTTGACTCTGTTGAAAAATCAGCCAAATTTGAAGGCAGTTTTTTTTTTCGTTTCGAAGATGAAGGGGGCTCCAGAACAATATCGAACTTTTCGGCAAACTCCCTGATGTCTTTCCAAAGTGTTAAAAATGAACTATCATTACGCATGTCTTCGAATGTTTTAATTACACTATTTACGAGCAAGGTGGCCTTCCCAAGAGTGAGGTTTTTCTCTTGTAGACTCGAACTTAAAATGTGTACAACTTGTAGGACGCTTTCCAACACAAAAAGGTGAACAATAAACATACCTTGTTTAAGATTTTGTAACAATCCAATCGCGTTGATTGTATTTTTATCTTTGGATTCCATTATTTCAATTTCAAGAGCGTTCATGATTGCTTCATACGCGTTTTTGACAGCGTGCAAATTTTTGAAGCGACACGCCCACCTAGTCTCACATAACTGAGAGATTTCTCGAGCCTTTATATTCAGAGATTTTTGAATGTTTAAAAGAATTTTGTGTTTTGACGGGTTGGAGAAATGGACGTACAGAGCTTCCAGCGTATTAAATGTATTCCTTACTCCCTGGTGTACTTTACAGCTATCAGTCAGTGATAAGTTCAGTTTGTGTGCCATACAATGGGTAAATATGGCAGTAGGATATTTTTCACGTATCTTTGTTTGGAGGCCTCCAAGACACCCTGACATGACCGCGGCTCCATCATAGGCTTGGCCAACTAAGTGCAGATTGTTTAAATTAAGTTCCCGCAGTGTGGCAATTAATAATTCGTAAAGAGCTTGGGCATTTCTTTCCATCGAACAATCAATAAACTTGACAAACCTTTCTTTAATTTCTAACCCATTTGCATATCGGATGCAGAATGCTAATTGCTCTCCTTTGAAACATCTTGCTTCGTCACACATTATTGCGAAGATCCCGCAGTTTTGTATCTCACTTAAAATGCGATCCCGAACCAGCCCAGATAAAATTTCAATAAGTTCGTTTTGGATAACTTTACTAGTGTAGCTAATATGACGACTGAAAAAATTGCCAAAGGAGTCATTGTGTCTTGAAAATAACTCACAGACTTCTTTAAAGTTTCCCTTATTTGTTGAGGCTTTGCTTTCGTCATGTCCTCTATAGGACATTCCTTGCCGAGCAAGGCATAAAGTTATATCAAATAATGTGCTCATATATTCGCGATTTTTAGCCACCTGATCTGTAAACGAACTAGAAAGCTGAATCTCAATACTGCCGGTTTTTTTGGTATTTTGAAACTCTATCCATTTTGACATACTTCCTAAATGTGACTTGCAAGTTTGATGTTTGTTAATTTTTTCTCTAATTTTTTTCCAATTATTATAACCATCTTTTACAAACGTATCTTCCGTAACTTTTGTGTCAAAATGACGGCACACGAAGCAAAAAACTGCATTTTTATTTACACTATATTCCAGGAAACAATAATCCTTAAACAAGTTGCTGGAAAATGATCGGTTTTGTTTACCAAAAACATCTGACGGATATGAATTAAGGAGCGGTTGCGCAGGACCAGATTCAAGTGTGCCTAGGCCTAGGTCGCATACAGCTTCACATACTATTTTTGATTTTTTACCTTGGTCTTGATTGGGCGAGGTAGCAGCAGCTGCTGAAGTAGTAGCCGTTTGGGCTGCAACACCGGAAGAGGTAGTAACAGATTGATTGTTCTCATTTCCATTGGACTTTTTTGACTTAAAAAAGTTTCTAATATCCATTTATTCTTATTTAGTGTGCTTACTCCTAGGATGCAAAAAAACGATGATTCATAAGTAATATAAAACATTGACTTCATGTGTTCTTACCAATTAAGTAGAATAGGTAGATATAATAAAAGAACAGCAAAAACAAGAACTCGCAGATCTATAACCATCAAACTTGAATTTTGCTTATGTGCACTATAGAGCCAAAAATAATATGAATACTATTATGCAACTGCGAATCGGATTAAATACATAGATGACGAATGACATGAACACATGTTTTACAACGTTTCCAGCGTTGCTATGCAGCCATCAAAGTGCAAGGTTATTAGGTTATACTGGACTGCGTATGTAATTCTTCTTCGGCCGATCAATCTAGACAACACCACATAGCAGAGCAGCGCCTGTGCCCTGTGCCAAGTGCCAGAGTCGACAGTCGATGGTGCCGCGCCGGCCGCCGCGGTGGTACAACGACATTACGTACAGCATGCAAAATTGCACATTATGCGTAACTCACATTGGGTCATTGGGTGCTAAATAAAAATCATTATTAGTTTTGTTAGTAGCAGTTTGGTAGCGAAGAAAAGAAAGCTTCTTATGAAAAAGTTAATTAATTAATAAATTAGTAAAATTAGTGGAATTATGTAGATATATATAGAATTTTTTCGATTGCCACATTTAAATTTGGGGGGGCTAATCCGAGATTTGGGGGGGCTTAGCCCCCCCAAGCCCCCACCTAGAACCGCCTATGTTGGCAATGCGGGTATCCTAGTATTTTCTAAATATTCTTGTATTTTTAACGTTGCAAAACAGCTTCATCCAAAAAATCAACCACCTGATCTATGATATTAAATACTTCTTATATTGTTTAGAAGCATTTTATGCTTTTTCCTAAAAACAAGCTTAGTGTCGTAAAATGTTCGTTTATTTATAACGTTCCATTTCATACTATCCCCCAAAATGAAAATATAAATTATTAACTCGTGCAATTACGCGATTACCTGGGTCAATCTTAAATCTATGTCGTAGGTCATTCAAGGACGTTTCACTACAACTTATAACAAAAACTTACCAATCTTAACTGCGATTAAACATCGCAAATAAATAATACATATAAAGTTGTAAAAAATTCTGATAGTGCAAATTTCATCAACATCGATAAGTCGTTACGTATGGGTATATATAGTGTCCAAAATATCTGCCCTTACTGTATGCCACGCGCAAATATCTTGGGTCCACTATATATAATCAGTTAATTTCGCAACGTCGCAATCATTAACCGAAGAAAAAAGGCAAAACTAACGAAACGGAAAGTGCAAGACGGAAAGACGGTGTAAATAAGTGTGATAGAGACAAAATAACTGTCAGAAAAAGACGGACAAGCGTATGATGCAAGACGATCTTGGCTATGTAGGTTGTTGGGTCGAACGATCGCGGTGTTGCCATTTCTGCTACTAATTGTTTTTATTGTTTAAAGACCAAGCGTGCCGTAATTGTTAATAATGCTCCCTGTTCATGTTTTAAAACACACTTTTATTTAAAGCGACAGCATCGTAACTATTATCATTAATGTGGGTAAAGGTAAACCGTTTATGTATGACATCATCGGGGTTTTAATGTGTGAGATTCGAGATGGCAATGAACATGTACATTTATATCTAAAGTCTTTGGTTCGTTCTCTTTAAGAATAATTAATGTCTAAATGCATTGGGTCTTATTTAACTTATCAGGTTCTTAAACAATGACCCCTACAGATCAAAATTACAGGTATGACTTAAAATATTAAACATAGTATGTTCAAGTGAAGCACCAGATAAGTTGTCTGTCCATTTTGACGTTGCTTGTTCTATCCTTTTGACATATGAGTCACATTAATCATGGAATATCAAACTATATAAGAATGACGGATGTTCGAAAAAAAGTGACAACCCAGTTTTAGACGTCTTGGAGGTGGTTTGGCCGCCATTGTGGAGTTGATCGTAACTCTAATCTTAAAGCTGTCGTTATAATGCAGCGTATCGGCAACAGATGTCTCAAATTCACTGATGTGATGTTGTGGTGTTGCCACATATCGTATTTTATTGGAATTTTTAATGATATAAGCATTTTTAACAGACAATAAAAAAGGAGGTTCTCAATTCCAGCCGAATGTATGTTTTTGATAATAATATGTACGCTGATTACTCCGGGATAATTGGACCGATTTTCACAATGATTTTACCGTTGCATTAGGTGTTAAATGTTAAACAAATAAAAGTAGATAAAAGCGACAGCAAGTATAACTAAAATAGGTTTTATTTTCTCGAAAAATAGCAAAATACGTAATACACTAATACAAACAAACTGGATGTTTCTTAAGTAAGAAAGTAAAACCTACTTATTTTAACCATTTTGAAAAGTAGTAAGTAATAATTGCAAATAAAAACCAAGTTATACAAACAAACCACACATCATTTATATTTTACCCAACATATACGTTGTAGCCTAGGTATGTATTGAATAGTGAGAATCGTCATTTAATTCTGTTAGAAATAGAATACATGGCGGTCAATATGTTTTCATGTAATTAACGTTGGGACGTCAAAAGGTTGAAAATATTATAAGCTACAAAGCAATTAAAAATAGGGACCTTTTAAGTCTAGACTATACTATAGGTAGGAAAATAAATGTAAGCTACTTAAATCTAGGATAGGTGTAGGTACTTATGTAAAATCAAGTTTTACGATAAGCTATAAAAATGCAGCAAGTCAAACAGACAGGCGGCAACAATGTTTTAATTTAGCAGTGAAAAGGCTAGTCGCTTTCTTGTTGGTAAACTGATTGTGCCATCTATGAATTAAACGTAGCAGATTTAGGAAATCGGCTCATATGGCCTTCTTATAGTTTGATATTCAATGCTTTAATTAAGTTTATTTATATTTACTTTTGCACACTTTTTAGGTAATGTCAAAACTCTGTGCATGTTTTTATAAGCCATGCTGCGATCACGGCGTTTAAATACCTTAAATCTTTACATTGTTCTGTAATAGTTGACCTGATTTGTGTTCTACTGCCATTTACTCATTGTTTAATATTTCATAAACTCTTACAATGCGCTTTATCTAAATATCAAATTGTGGTAGGTTAGGAGCTTAGACGTAATAGGTTTTTAGGACAGGCTATTTTTAAAGCGACACAGGTTGCTTGCCGGTAGCTCCACGAGATTCGATTCTTTGTGAAAATGAGAGCGCGTATTATTCACCATCGTTCAGAAAACTACACTTTCCTTGTAGCGCGGTATTTTTAAAGAGCTTTTAATTATCGATGATTGTACATTACGTCTTAGTGGCTTATGTGCTTTGAGTCATCAAATTACAATCATTATTGGCCAGTGCCTATCATTAATTTTTCCTTTGGTTGCGTTTTAATTGCTTCTAATGAACTCGTATTCCTGCGTATTACTAAAAAGCTTTCAGATTCTTTTTATACTGCTAAAGAGGTATAATTAAAAATAAACAAATATTAAGTCGTCCCGTTCTTACCGAGGAGTCCCCCTTCGTAATAGCACACATGAGCGAACCCGCGTAAAATTCAGGCTGTGTAAGTCGGACTTCGGCCGCAGAAAAAGCATGAAGTTCCGTGAAGTGGGACGAGGCCGCGAAGAGTTAGCAGCCAGAAATACGTGCAACCGTATAACTAGCCAACATTTTCTAAAATAAGTTAACAAAAATATTAATATTATACACGTTTTAAATTTCTTTTGAAAATAATAAAAGTACCTATAAGTCCTATAACGCATTTTCTAAATACTTCTGCATTTGTAATATACAGGCTGTCCGGAAGTCCGCTAAGGTTTCCAAAACGCAAATTATGAAGTTTTGTAATGCACGTGGTCTATACTTGGCTTGTACCGTCATCATCGTCAATGGCAACACTGCCATACCGATCAAAATGTTGGGAGATTGAAGCGCGGAATAATGACGGCACAAACCGGAAATCGGGTTGAATGATTATAAAAGAGCTTATCAGTGTTTAATTTAAAACTCTGCCAGCCTATGTAAATAAAAAAATGTTCTCGATAACTCAATAAAAAGTAAATCTTAATTTTATATTGATGCGTTAAGTTTTCACTTACCTAATCGGAGCCAGCGAATTTGTAAATTTGATTCATAATACATAACCTAAGATTTGATTGGTTTCTTGTATATCTCGGATGTATACGTATTACGTATCGGTGGGTTTATACCGAAAATATGTTTTGTAAGGGCTATTCCTTAAAAAAATTATTTGTATCAGAAACCACAATATATACAGGGTGTCCGGAAAAATGTGGGAAATCTCCCGGATATAAAAAAAACACGTGAAAAGAATACTACAAGTTTATATAAACTTCTTTCGTATCGTATCGGAGATATGGGCTCCCAAAGAGCTCCCATGGAATTAAGTTTTTGACACATAATAATTAAACCAACAGGTATATTTCATTTTTTTTATATGATGTATACCAGGTAAGACCCTTTAAATTACCATCCCAGAAAGTGTTGCGAATTACTCATAGCTGCAGGGACGGACTAGCTGTGACACTAATGTGCCCATTTTTTTTACGCCCTGTATGATAAAAACTTTGGACAACGTTTTTTACATACCTTTAACTATTGACTAAAAATTAAGTACTCTTCATTCATGTCGCTAATCCTAACCGTTTTCGGGAAAACATCATTTTATTGCGATCATGTATTAATATTAAGCAGTTAAAAGTCTACATTTATAATTTACAGGAAAAAAGATGTATCTTTTATTGAAATACGGTAAATATACATGAAGTAAATAATATGTTTAAAATGACGTTTTATGTAAACGTCATTTTAAACAGATTATTATTTATTAGGTATGTAAAAAACGTTGTCCAAAGTTTTTATCAAAAAAATGGGCACATTAGTGTCACAGCTAGTCCGTCCCTGCATCTATGAGTAATTCGCAACACTTTCTGGGATAGTAATTTGAAGGGTCTTACCTGGTATACATCATATGAAAAAAAAATTGAAATATACCTGTTGGTTTAATTATTATTATTATGTGTCAAAAACTTAATTCCATGGGCCATGGGAGCTCTTTGGGAGCCCATATCTCCGCAGAGGAGGCCGATACGAAAGAAGTTTATATAAACTTGTAGTATTCTTTACACGTGTTTTTTTTTATATCCGGGAGATTTCCCACATTTTCCCGGACACCCTGTATAATAGATCATGGCGTTGGGGAAAGTTAGCGGCTGGACTAGGTGCAACAAACTAACCTAATACTACAGAGCACTACTAACATTTAGAAACAATGCTGCAATATAGTAAAACAGTGTAGTAACTGGCAAAGGTGGGGTACAAAATAGTAATAGATCAACGACAATTTTAATAACTACCCGTAGTAGAAATACGCATGCATGTAAATTATGTATTTTTACATTTGGACTCTTATTGTTAAGCACGTGTCTTGGTTTATAATAAAAACAAAACCTTCTTTGTATTAACTAAATGATCCGTAAGTTACATTGTTCTTTTACAAAAATATGAAGCAATAATGGGCGAAACAAAACGCACATACAAAAATATCTCACGCATTTGCGTGCTTTGTCATTCTTTGTTAACATCATAACTTTGGCAAGAAACCAACGAAATGTTAAGCAAATCTCTGAATTAATAACATTTATGGCAGTACAGTTCTTACGAAATGACGCATTTTTAACTGAAGAAATACTTTAACTAAACAAGTTTAATTGTACGTTTGACACGAATCTGGTAAAGGCTTGTAATGAACATTTACCAAATAGTTAAAGCGGCTTCCAGTCAAAACATCTGGTCTAGACTAGACAAGTAATCAATATAAGTAATTTCAATGAATATAGTTTAGTTTTCACGCAAGAAATTTGATTTAAAAGGCTAAAAAAGATTGGGGAATTAAGCCTTAAGCCCTAAGTTTTAAGTTAATACCGGGTGGTGTATAATATGTATATAGAACCAGTATGTATATTGGCGTAAATGGAGCCTGTTACAAGATTGTGATCCCTATCCCTATGGTTTTAACTAAAGCGGGATACAGAGTTTGCGCCGTTCACATCATTTTGTGAATCACGTAAACACTGAACAGGCCGGCATACCATTGGCAATATACTGGTTATGGGAGGTGCTGCACCGTCATGGCTATGGGAAATTTATTTTTGCTACCCTCAAAGAAATATGATACCGATATTTTATAAAAATCAATGCGATAGATGTAAAAATGATTCCACATGCAAAAATTTGATCCTGGATTCTCAAAAAAATATCGAACTATGTCTATAATTACTTTAATTAATTATGTATACTCCAATTGAACCATATTACATGAAAATGTACAAAAATAAACGGAGATCGAAGCAAAGGCAATTTCCTGAAAGAAAAACAATAAATTCACTTTTAGGTATTCCGTAATGAGTACTTGACCCAAATAATGTGGCTGATCTCGTAAAATGTCACATTATATTCGTACGTAAATTGAAATTTGATATTTGATCAGTCAGAGAGACGATTGATAACATTTTGCCCGCATAAACGTATTTAGAAAACTTCAGATTATCGCGTTTGGCCTAAATTAAATTGAATTCGGTTTCTGTTGAATGTTTGTTTAAAATGTGCAGATGCGTTTCAGCATGTTTATGTTAACTTTCGAGCAATTTAAAGTGGGTGTATCGATGTGTTATTTTAAAATGTTTTAATTTGTTTTGTGGTTATAAACCGCATTATCAGCCTGACCTAATTTTAAAATGTTTTCCACTGGTAACCGACTTGATAATTTTCGTTGGATAACAATATGCTCTAGTATACGTAACGAGTAGTATAAGTATGTCTAGTAATAGTATGTAAAAATAACTACGTTAAGGGTATGTCATTGAATTTCCTGACAGTTTCAGGGAAAATTAATATTTTGATAAAGGCAAAATTTTAATAGTCTTTATTGGTTCGAAAAAAATCATACCCAAAATCCCTGCATATTTTAAATTAACGGAAATATTTTATGTCCGGGAATAAATCCATGAAAATTCCATGGTTTTTTTACTCACCATCACTCGCCTGATTTGTCCATCCAGACGGTAATAAATTATTATTAGCCCCAGCAAATTTCATCTCCACATCAGATATAAATATTTACATCTTGTCGGTCTCTGGATGCCCCCAACGATCAATCACTGTCCGCTTCCATAGCTGAACTGAGCGCTTAGTTAAATATTAACAGTTTTTGGCTTCTGGAAAGGAAGATAATTTTATGGTTATGTAATTACATTATATAATAAATCTAAGTTATAATATGTTTGGATTGATATGATGAGGTATTTGCATATATGTCCATTTTATTTTGAGAAAAACAATTGAGCAAAAATTCCCACAGTGGTCAATCTCCGGGGCAAATTGACACTATCACATTGAAGGAATTAGACTTAACTTCATCCTTGTCACATTCGGCATTTAACCGATAAAGAGGAATATATTTGTTGACAAGAAAGGAAAAATATCGAGTTCGCGTTGTTTTTTTTAGTTTATTATTATTTTATTAACTAACATTTAAATAAAATCACTATCGTCGGCACATTATCTAACTAGATAATATTTGACATTACAAAAATAAATTAAATTATTTCATTGCTAATTTTGTGAGAATTAAGAAGAATGACATAACAATGTTTAAAAAAATCTTATCCGATATTTTTCGCTATACAATAATTCTCCTAAAATAATTAATGAAATCGTTGATATTTATTTAATATGTCAATTATTACCTATAAAATATTACGAAGACGATACCGAAGTTATAGCTGCTCTTTAGAAGGGTCATTGTTGTTATTTTTTAAAAAAGTTTTGGCAAAGAAAAGTCCTTTCACCTTCTTATATATATAAATACTAAAATTGCCTACGCGTTTCGGCTTATATAGGCCATCTTCAGAAGTGAAAAAATGATTTTTTAAAATTTCATTACATAACTTTTCCTTTTCTTTGCCTACAGCTACGCCCTGAAGATGGTTGCAAGTCAAACGGCGTACAGGGTAGGCCAAAAAATATAAAACTTGTGCAAAAATAAAGTACCCCTATTTCAGAAAATTCAGCAAAATGTTATTAAGAAAAGTTGTTTAGAATTAAAAGTTATGCATAGATTCAAAAACGTGACCTCCTAAAATAAAAAAATATTTTTTTTTAAAACATTAATAATTTCCCAAAATTTTTTTTTTTATATTCACCATAGAGACCTTCATAAATTAATCAAAATCAAATCAATTTCACATATCTTTGTTCAAATTCAAGCATATTTGTAAAATTTACTTGAATTTTTAATTTATTAAGGAATCGCAAACTTCATGTTTGTTGCAACGATATTAAACACAACTTTAAAATATCCTAAAAATTCTTTTTAACAAGATACAACATTAGTAATAATAATATGCTGATTAAAAACCTTTAATTTAAAGTGCAAAATTTTTATTTTAAATGTTTATTAAAAAACTTTATTCTTGTACAAGTTTTATATTTTTTGGCCTACCCTGTACGCCGTTTGACTTGCAACCATTCCAAGTGCACCTAATATGATTATCGAACATGCACCAACTTTTATTAAGAATAAAATTTTCTGAGAAATCGGTAATAAAAAAAATGCCCATATGTTGCACACTTAAACAACCACACTGTATATGAAGACAATAATGATTTTATTTGAATTTTGTGCAAAAGCTAGAAAAAATAACTAAATCTACGCAAAATAGGTTGGCAAGCATGTTGACACTACCACCTTGAGACACCATAGAGTTTGTATGTGTCGCACAATTGACCAACGTCTAAATCCATTATTATAATTATTATTCGCATTGATCATTCATTATAAATCGGAATACACCGCATAAGTTATACATTAAATGAGTATACTCAATTTACCTATATTTTCGTCGAACACCGCTCCCAAATCCGTGACTGTCAGTTTAAAAACTAGAAAACGGTCCGTTATTAAAATTTAATTGCCGGATTCTCGATACGGTCCGGGAAGTAGACTACAATAGCCCGTGGCAGGTTTTTTTTAGCACGATCGTCAGTTCGGTATTCGGTGGTCGTCGTTTTAAGAATAAAGTCTAACCGTTTGGCCACCGTATCGTGTAGGGGTTTTAAAATGTACATTCAAATCAAATTTCACAAATAAGTTTGTCAGTATTTTTTTGGTATTATGCTAACTCTTTATTCTTGGCTCTGGGCTAGTTCTGGTTCCCAATACATTGGTAGGACCATATATTACAAGTTGGTTTCTCAACTTTAATTGCGTCGCATGGATGCTTTATTGAGAACCAAGACTTTGCTCGTCAGGTCACGAAAACCTCCACCAACAAAAGGGTGAAAAGTCCATCAGCGATTCCTAAAGTTCACGTGGCAATAAAATCTAAAGAATTAAATGTCTATGAGCTTTATTTCTAGGAGATAATATTTCTATAGTTTAAAATTAGCATTTCACAATTTATAACTTGTATTTTATAAATTCTGTAAAGTTTATAAGTGAAAATATACTCTAAATCGATAAAGATCAAAGCTGTCGTAATAATTCAAGAGCCACAATGAAAATGCCAAACTTTCTAACAAAATTACAACGAAATTACCAATGATTATTCAACCCGTTGCAACGCTACTTCGGCATTATATTATTAAGTCTAATCTTTCAAATTCATTGCCTCGCCTTTCACTCGGATGCATCTAGATAGAGCATTTTCTGTCTTACTATCAGGCTATAAATCTAATCGCTATCTTACCTTGACTGTGACCCATTTTCTATGCCGGCCGCTGATGTTTTGTTACATAAAGTCGTTTTCATGGTTAATTTTTATTGATATTTTAACATACACATTTCATATTAACAAATTATTGAGAAATCGCTTATTATGGCAACTTAATAATATAATAACGTATGAAATTATATAATAGTTTTTTTTTAATCAGTAAAAAGAGATTTTAACGAAGCTTTTTTATTTGCTTGTGACTTTTCGTTTATCTGAAATCTCAATGGTTATAATCATGTAAAATAAAAGTCAAATTCTGTACAGGTTAATTTGATGCTGAAATTGTACGTTATCTGGCTTAATATTAGGTATTAAGTTATATAAAAAAACTGTAATACTAGTGGACACAACGTGAGTTACATCACACAGAATACTTTAAAGATATCATTATTATTTACCTACTGCGAGGCAAATATGGAACAATTTTATGCCGTTTAAGCGATCTTATCAAATCAGTTAATCAGAACGAAGTTGCTCAAGTAGTTACGGACAAGCAACCAAAGCCTACGTTCGTATGTCGTCTAATAGACTTGAAAGTAACATTAGGTTGTTTCTATGAAAAGGGAATTTGAACACGCGTTTACGCAAACTGTCGTTCGAGCGAAAGTTAGATCTTTAAAACAAAGGGTTACTTTACGTAATGAGCGGACTTTCAAAGACATTAGTATACCGATTTACAATGTTGAATTTTCACTAATTGCTTGTAGTCAAATAGTCATTTTAAATGTTAGAAATCACATTACATAAATTCTTTGTCAGTACAGCGTAAGTGTGACGTGATTGGTTGATTAGGCCGAGGTAGGCTCTTGGAGGTACGCTGTCAAATTTACGCCCGTGGGGATCTGATCTAATTTAGGGAAATATTCCAAATGAATGTTTACTAGACGCACTTGGATATCATCCAGTAGACACACACACTATCAGTCGTATATATTTATTCTGAAGGCCGGAGTATTCGTTTGTTGAATGCATTTATTGCCGATGGCCTTGTATCTCGCGTCGGAAGTCTCGGGCGAGCTTACACAAGGTTTACTTGAAAATATAAATTGAGAATATTCTAAAATTATCCTACTTAAAGATAATTTCGAGTGTTATAATACAAAAAATTGCCTAGGACTATAAAAATTTGTAATAGTTAATCAACTCGTAGAAATATTAACCCTCTCCATTACAAAAATGATATTTTTTTTTGTAGCCGCAGCGCATGTACCTACTGACACAGTTACATTTCAATTTGCCAATTTTTGTTGTTCGTGAGGTATTTGTGTTTCCATAAATGATTTAATGAGATTACTCGACGACCTAGATGTCCATTCCAGCGTGATGGAAGTACACCCTGATCAGACAAGTATATTTACTTACCTCTTGCGGTTTTAAAATTACTCGTAGAATTTTGAGAAATTTACTTAGTTTATGTGATACATTTAAAAATGAGAGTAAAAAGCTGACAGTCAACAGGTTTTCTTGAAACCGGCATTATGTGCCCAATAGTTACAAATCGAATCAATCAAATAAAATCCTGTGAATTTGATGTCTTGTGGGCTTGATTAAGAGAATAAAATCTCTATTGATGTGTCGTCGTCGAACGCTACAGTGCAAGAATATTCGGCAAATTCGGCTATACATCGGCTTTCAATCGACCAATTTTGAAACGCTCATATCCCAATCTAGGCAGAAAATAACATTTCTTCTGCTAATAAAACCTTCCAACCTTCTGAAGACACATATTACGTACACGTATTTAGTTATGTTGTATTCATTTAAGAAGTATTATAACATAACCCAGAGGTTATATATATCCATATTGACGCTCTACACCTAATAAACGAACTAAGGACAAAGAAATAAGGTAAATGTTCTACCGTCTACGCGCGTACGTGGTCGCAGATGCCGATAAAATAGGGACCTATCTTCGCGTTCCGCGAATTGAACATTCTAGGCCCGTGTGTTTCGCTATTAATAGATCTCTCAATGGCACGACAGTCTTTGTGTTACGCAACTGGCTCGTTTCAAGGCCAGAGAAAGTTGATCTGCTCCTAAACCAAACTCACCTACCGTTGTTGGCTTTAAGTAGACACAACACGGCATTTTTAGCAATTCTTCAGTTTGTAATGCAAAATAAATGACGGAAACTTTAGTAAATCTATAAATAAAATTTTAGTTTGGCTAAAGCACAGTCTACTGTGCAGCAGGACTTTGCATCTTGTTGGAAAACTTTTCTATATGGTATTCTAAGTGGGACATCGTCGAATACGAAATAAAAAGTCCTGGCGCAGGACATAATAACTCTCCTGGAAGCTTTTCCAACAGGACAAATGTTGAAACTAAAACTGCAGAAGAATAATAATGAATTCTATAATACCTACAACACAAAATTAGTGATATTTCTAAAATAACAGGCGTTACAACCAAGTAGGTACGTAAGAAGTGGGTTTTAATACTGCAGCATGCATCAATCAGTCGATGTTTTAATATTATGCAGGATGGACCCTACAGCAGGTGTCTAACAACACATGGTGGATTTTGACAGAGTTTCCTAGAATACACACAACGGCAAATTGGGTTTAAAAAAAGCAGGAAGCAAGTAATTTGCGATGATGCGAATATTTTTTTTTAAAACAGCTGTTCTTTGTGAAAAATCGGGATTAATACTTCGGTTAAGCTACAACATTTGGTTAGTTTTAACTGCAAAAACAAATGTAAAACGTGTCAAGGCCACGTCATGTTAGAATCGTGCAAGATATATTTATGTTTATTTTTAGCTCTTGTGAGAACAAAGAACGAAACCAAGTAACATATTATTCAATTCCCACCATATAAAGTTTTAAATTTCCAAAATAACATATGTATTGTATAATATAAGTGCCAAATGAGGATCAAACGCCTGCGGCTACTAAAAAAATATTACCTTGCTAGCAAGCACATTATTGCCGGCCTTGTGATACTTCCATACAATGAAAGAAAATCGGAACGTTGCATAGCCAAACGTAAATTTCTCAAAAATAAACCACATACAACTTTGTAACGGCGGAGTGCCCGAACGTGGCCTTGAGAGTAGTCTCTTACTATAATTAGCACAATCAACTCGCAATGTATTTGTAGCCTGCATGTAATTTTCGTGTTTATTATTCTATGCTGGAAAATACACAAAAGGGGATGTGCAGCCCGAAGGTTATTTTAGAATCTTTTAACAAAGAACGAGGACTTGAGAGACATCTTGCTAACCATGTGGATAGCCAAAATTTTAAAGGATACGTTTTGGCAAATGTAGGTACTACAATAATGACTGTTGTGAATTTTGACTGACAAAAACAAACATTTCTATTATGAACAATTACTACTTCTGTTATAGAAAAACTGATCATTAACGATCGATGCCCAATCCGGATTTGGTATTGCCAGCATCTGAATATTGTTGTTGATTCGGATTCAGACGAACTTCGTGGTCAAATTTGAAATCCTCACATCCTAGTCCATATAAGAATATAGGACAAGATTTATTACAGCAAATAATATGCTTAAATTACAAACTACACGCAATCCATTGTTATGCTATATGAGTTTAAACTCCAGAAACATCAAAATGAGTAAATTAAATTTGTTTTGGTTCCGCTAATAAAAATATAATTACCGTCTATCCGTCTATATTTCATTGTGGTCAAAAATAGCAGTCAATGCATTGCGCAGTTATTATTTCTAGGTGGGTACTTCGTTTGTGAATTAAAGTATTCTTTATAGTCGCGGTTATATCTTTGGCGTTTTTTTTTTAGCACAAACACCGTGGCAGACTGGATAAGACAATGTTAGCTTAAAACTAGAGTTAAAGTATTTACATCTAGGAATCGGCTTTTGGTAACTAATAATTACCAACAACAACACACTCCTAAATACGTACTTGGCATGAAGAATCTTCATTACTCACAGGATTATCGATTTAAATAAATTTCAGTTGTTTTACTCCACTTTTATATGTAAAGTGAAACCATATAGTCCGCCGCGCGATAACCAAACATGAACCCAGAAAATAAGTGAAATCAAAAAGTTTCGAAACGAAATGCCGTATTGTAACGTAATATTTAAACTTTCATTTCGGAGGCGCATGCTTACCGGCAAATTTACCAAGTTTTCTGGCTACGCGATGCACATGCCGATGTGATAAGTTGGTAGCTTTAATGCTAGTATTTATGACCCGTTAAAAATTTTAATTATGATTTTGTTAAAAAAAAATAGGGCAAAACTCATACATAACGTTCATTTTCGATTATTGTTTGTAGAAAAAGTGCATAATCTTATTCAAAATTAAAGAAACTGGATCATTTTTTAACGACAATTATTTGCTTTACTTAAACTAAACGTTTTTTTACAGCTGTACGAGCAGATCGCATGAGAGGAGGTAGAAATAAATTCGGACCCATGTATAAGAGAGATAGAGCGCGCAAATTGCAAATAATGAGGCAGAGGCAGATAGCGGTACAAACGTTAAGGGGGGCAGGCCAGTTAGCCCATGCAGATGGAATGTACAACAATCAACCTGGAACCTCACCCTTTGCAAATATTCATATAAAACAGGAAATTCAAATACCTCAGGTAAGGTCCAAGTCTACTACTTCTATAGAGGTCGATAGAGAGATTAGTTTTTTGCATTAGTGCAAACTGCAAGACATTCTTCTATTATTCTTTTGAGTGGGATTTTCCATGGCCAGCCTAGCAGCGCACCACCCGGTACATGTACTTAGTGTAGAAACCTAAACTTAGTTGCGCAAAAACGGTTCAGTTAACCGAAATTTTCAGAATAATCTGTTTCTTCCAAGACTCGACGATCCAATTTCAAAAAATTTATTTTTTGTAGCAAAATATTCATATATCATGGATAGTAAATATTTTTTAGTTTCATTTGTAGCTCGAATGGCTTATAAAGTGTTATATTTAAAGAATTTCATTATATCTATATAGGTTAGCAAAATTTACCTATTTGTAAGTGAACCGCTGTGTGCAATGCCGCATTCAAAATCATCTACGTTCTAAGTGCTGCGCCATCTAATCAAACAGAAATAACGCGACTAGTTTAAATATTATATTTAAATATTTACTTGTTCTTTGCGAAATATTCGTAGTTCTACGACTATTTAATAAAATAGCCATTATTATGTCATTCTTGGGAAATAATATTAATTATTATTCGCGCGTTGTTAAGCCAATCATCAGGTCGATCGTATTAAAATAAGTTACACAGTGGCATAACTAACACCCCCGCAGATCCCGTACCGCGGGGGGCCCACATCGACGGCCCCTTCAAAACTTGCTGCCAGCTTTGCTTTTTATAGGGATTTAATTTCATAATTAATTTTATTTTTTTATATCCTGAGAATTTAACTTCGTTAAGTGAAGAAGAATTATTATACGTGAAAGCGCGGAATTTACAAACGATACACCATAAAGACTTGTCCATTGACTTTCCTAGTCAAATTTTAAGCCTCAGAAAGGGACTTGGAGATAGTATTTCAAAATTAAAAACAGTATATAAACTTGCGGATCATTTATTAATAAAAAATCAGTGTGTTTCTTCAAGTTTTCCAGATGTATCTAGTGCAGAGATGTTATTTCTAACTTTACCAGTTAGTGTGGCATCAGCGGAACGATCTTTTTCCAAACTTAAAATAGTAAAAACCTATTTACGTAACACCATGGGACAACAATGCCTTTCGGATTTATCCTTAATCAGTATCGAACACGAGTTTGTTAAAACATTAAATATCAAAAAACTTTTTGATCAATGAAAACGGTAAAGTAAGTAATAGCAATTCTAAGCTTTTATGTATAAAAATATGGAAATTATTATTTAACCAATTGTCTTTAACGAGAAACACAATTTTGTTTGTGCAATCTTATATAAAATGTTTTTTAAAGCTATAATAATCAGCAATCACAAAAGAATACTTTGAATTTTTTATTTATTTACGCGGTATTTGTGTTCAGTTCAGTCACACAATCCAAAGATTCTTCCTGCTATTAGAAGCTCAAGGTCAAACCGGCCAAACCTATAAACCGCCTCTTTTCGCAATTAAAGGATCTTAAAGCAGATAGTTAAAAATATTTATAATGGCTAGCGAAGTGGACCTGTAATAAATTGCTTTGATCTTGTGATCTCATTCGTTCTAAAAATACGACCCAATCGGCACCACCGCCTTTAGGTGGATATTTTGTAATTGTTATAACGTTCCGACAACAAAGAATGGCAATATTGGGAATTTACCAGATGACCTACCAGGGAAACTAAATAATTTCCAACAAACTTTGCCAGTACTTACATTATAATAGCCGAGTTCCTTTTTAGTTACTTTTAACTTTTAAATGGCAAAGTAAAGCTCACCAAGGATTTTTTCCTCCCCCCTTGCCGTGTTTAAGTATACTCCTCTATATTTCTCATACGATTATACGAAGTTGTTCGCGAAGCGTTCCTTTAACAACTTAGCTAAACCAGGATATTTAGGAAATATAAAAGGAAATTACCCATTATAGGAAATATAAACCATAAATGGCAATAGCAACTAAACAGTACTAAAGGACTGAAAAAGTTGAATGTATCAGTATGCTTAAATTAGTTCAATCATGTCATTAAAAAAAAACGATTCATCAAAATAGTTCCTAACCTCTGAATTAACAATACGATACCTACGTAACAATTTGCTTTATTTTGAAATTTTATATTTAAATTTGATGTCAATGCATGCTATTTAAAGACAGGTCATTTTTCTGAACCCCGAAAATTGCAGGCATCTTTAAAATTGAAAATACAAATATCAATTACCTATATTTTCCCTTATTTTTGGTCAAACTAAAATGTAGAGTTTGTTCGAAAGGTTTATATAACCTTACAAACTGAAGTCGAAATACTCCATTTTGACCTTTTTTATTTATTAAATTTTTTTTAAAAACTGGTTCTTAGAGTAACAGCAAATAATTCTAGAATTCTTTTCTTATCTACCTTAATCATAAAATCCTGAATTCGGAATTCATCTATTAGGGTCGAGATGCTCCAGCTTCCGTTTCCAAATTTGTCTCCACGTGTTTCTCTTGAGACACTTCTGACCCGGTTATAGATAATAATCTACCTAAAAATGCATATATATTGGACCAAACAAGACTAGAAATTAATTGTGCACAGAAAATAATAATATATATGTGCCTTATACCACATTTTCAATATATTTTTCGTTTCAGATTTCTTCCCTAACTTCATCCCCCGACTCGTCTCCCTCGCCAATCGCCGTAGCCCTTGGTCAAGTCAGCTCCCAGATGCAAATGTCGGGGGGACAACAACCCGCCCTCCAAATCGTAGGGGTACCAGGTGGCGCGGCGCAAAACCCGGGCATCGATCAGAAATTGTGGGGCGCCGCCAACTCTACCACGACGTCGCCCCGCTCCCTCAGTCCCAAATCGTTCCAGTTCGATACGGTCGTACCGAACGCGCCTCAAGGCAAAGTGTCGCCCTTAATACGGGATTTCGTGCAGGCTATTGACGATCGGGAATGGCAGAACTCTTTATATGGACTCTTGCAAAGCCAAACGTACAATCAGTGCGAAGTGGACTTGTTCGAACTTATGTGTAAAGTTTTAGATCAGAATTTATTCTCGCAGGTCGATTGGGCGAGAAATTCGATATTTTTCAAGGATCTCAAGGTGGGTATTAACTGGCTTTTGCATGTATGTAAATGAATGTTAAGTAATGGAAAAATGCAATAGGTACTACAAAAGAAGCAGTATAAAGTGTGCAACCTGAATTAGGATAACTTAAGTAGGAACTGTACTGTTAAAATCTTATACTTTGAACTATTCTTTAAGTGGTGATTGTTTTGATTAGTTGCCATTTTTACAAATGGCGGCCCTATCGACCCATCACGTTACACTTACGCTGTCAAATTTACGATCGTCGGGACTAGGGCATATCAGGATTTGCTGGTTTGTTCCCATAACACACTGTGTAGGTAATTAATTTTTTCTATTGCTATAAGACGGTAAAATTATAATTCGATTACCAATATTTCATTAAAAAAAAGCCCTACTATTAACAAATAAATTATCGTTGAAAAAGTGTTTATGTTGGTATAATTTTATTTAAATTGATAAAAATGATACTCTACCCGCAAATTCAATTAAAACGAGGGACAAAACAATTACACGAACCGTAGGTATAATATAATATGTGCAATATTGTCCGCGACCTAAATACTAAGCCAAGTCGAACTCTGTAATCTCTGACTGCAATTGAGCAATTTTTAGTTCACCAAATTGAGCCGCATTTAAATAATTTAATGATGGCGTGCCCGTTCGCTGAAAAGCGGCTCTGTTGTCGTTAAATGCCGCGCGATGGCGCAATTGCATTAAGCTCACTTGCACTCTTCACTTTGTGTCGTGGTGTCGCCATACAAAAGGCGAATCTATTAGTTTAATCGGATTTAAATTGATTTACCATTTAAAAACTCGATTTAATAGAGTAGGTACACCGCAATTTTGTTTCAACAAGACACCTACCTACTTAATCTTTTGTACGGTAAATTATAGTTTTACATAATTTAATTTTTAATGGCATTTACGTTTAGTTTAGTTTAATCTAAGGAATTTCCCTGTACTGTAAAATAAATGTCACATTACAAGCGGCAATTATCCGTGACTCATTTTTCAGTTATATTTTATTTTTAAACAACGGGAAACAAAAATCTACCTATTAGAGTTAATAAAAAAATGCCATTTAAAAATTTAAGTTTACAGTCGAAACAGTAGGAATATTATTGCGAATATTCCACACTGGTGTCCGCAAAACGTGTCAACGTCTGACTCCTGGCGGTAGCAAGTGAAGATAAGAAAATTACAGTTTTTGAATTTTAACATTAGAATTATAAATATGTATAATATACAGTAATGTCCGGTTATAACGAACCTCATGGGACCGACGAAAACGGTACGTTATAAGCGAAGTTCGCAATAAACGATTAATGCTGATACATATTAAAAATGTGGTATTTTTATTAATTTACATATGTACCTACATATATTGTACATGTGAAAGTACATAAAAAATGTTTTGTAATAAGTATATATATTAACAACTGTTTTTAAGAGTCTAATTTAAAAAAATCCTAATATAATAATAATATATAATTCTACTTCGGCTAATCGATTAAGAACACTTTGCGGAGTATTTCGTGACTGAAGGAAATGACGAACGTTGTCAATATGCTGAAGTGTCTCTGATGTGGTTGGAACTTGTCTTAATTCTGTACTCGCATATTCTTCATCTTCCGCCTCCTCATCGTCATCAATACAAACTGAAGAAGACATAGAAGCGGCAATCAAGCATCATTCAAGTATTCGACACTTACAAGATTATTATCAATATGGACAAATTCATTGAACTCATTTTCCGAACAAGGAAGATCGTCTAGAATATTGTTATCATCTTCCTTCTAACTTTTTCAGCCATTCGGTTAATGGCAGGTCATCGTTTGAATCAAAATCATTTTCTACCTTCAGGAAACCATCGTGTTAAAAACAATTAAAAATTGTTTGTTTTGATACCCTCTACCATGCCATATAAATAAAGTTTATTCCACCCAAAAAGGTTGATACAAAAAATGTTCCCACCACGATTAACAAAATTTACCATTTTCGAAAGAAGCCGGCGATAATGGCTTTTTAAGCTATGGATGACACCCTGATCCATAGGCTGTAATTTGGAACTGGTATTTGTTCTTGTTCTCCGTTTTGGGTTCGTTATAAAAGAAGAATCGTACGATCATATAAAAATTTAAGGTTCGTTTTAACCGAAAGTTCATTATAAAAGGGTCGTTATTTGCGAAAAAATTAGTGACTAGTGATACTGAAGTTCGTACTGATAGATTTGAGATCGCAATAAGCGGGTTCGTTACAGGCGGACATTACTGTATAACTAATCAAAAATTCGGGTTGTTTGGATTCGATAAATAATTAGTCATTGTTTGATCGGAAATACACTATCTGCTTTAGGCAACCTGGTAACGTCGACTGCAGTGCAACAATTATCAAATGGGCAGGGCATGTAGACGTAATAGCGCCCGAGCCTTCATAAAACCGATTTTATTTATATGAAACCCATAGCGATTTTAACGAAGTATCTAGTATGGTAAATACATACGTGCACGCAGCGCCATAGAAGAAACAAACAACACGCCTGCGGCGCCGTTCCCCCCTCCGCGACCGCCCCTCCTCGTTTAGCAAGTCAAGTAGGCCATTGTTAGTGGGTCAAGAACGCTTCGCAACTATTATGAAATAATGGCAACGGATAAAGAAAGATTCTACTATGCAACAACGCTGTTGATGGCAGAAAAAAACGAAAGTGGATATCGTGAGCGGTTTGTTATTTGGTTAATATTACCTAATTTCGTGTAATTTAGTGGGCGCTGCTTCAGCTTGATTTGGTACAGGTGGATTTAATAATTATTATGCTGAGAGAATGATGGTCGTTTTCGTATTGGAGCAGCTTAGGCAATGAAATTACTAAATGCTATACAGGGTGTTTCATTAAGGGTGGCCACCGGCCATATCTCGGAAACTACTAGGCATAGAAACTTGGAAAAACAAATTATAATTAAAGCGGTCATGAGAAAATTCTGGAAATTACTTTTAAGTTCCTCATTTCGCCGCAAGGGGGCACAATTGAAATTTTTTTTTAATTCTAAATTTCTCCGAAAATTCCCATATTAAGGTATAACTCTGATTACATCATCGGAAAGCTTGGACAATTCTGCATCATTTTGGTTTAAGGCTCATTATCGTACCGACCTTGATACGAGTGGGGGAAGCTATTAAATGTGTAAACATTAAAATCGGTGTTTCTAAACGACTTATCCGATTTTACTAAATTTAAGCTTGTTTGGAAGAACCCTTCAATTGTCGTATCTAATGGTACACGATAGTTTCTAATAAAATTGTTAGAGGGCGCTATTTGTATTAAAAATTATTGCTTTGGCAATAACTCTGAAACGAACAAAGATATCGAACTGCGGTCTTCACATCTTTTCTTGCAAATTTAATCTACTTTTCGATTATGATGTCATAGTTATACCGTATGATTTGAATTTTCGGGATAAAATCGAAAAAACTGTTATTATTACAAATTGCGCCCTCTAGCAATTTTATTAAACACTATCTTATACTGTTGGATACGGCGATTGAAGTTTCTTACCTTTCTCTTCCAAACAAGCTTAAATTTAGTAAAATCGGATAAGTCGTTTAGAAGTTACAGCGATTTTAATGTTTACACATTCAATAGCTTCCCCCACTCTTATCAAGGTCAGTACGCCAATGAGCCTTAAACCAATGATGTAGAATTGTCTAAGCTTTTCGATGATGTAATCAGAGTTATACCTTAATATGGGAATTTTCGGAGAAATTTAGAATTAAAAAAAAATTCAATTGTGCCCCCCTTGCGGCGAAATGAGGAACTTAAAAGTAATTTCCAGAAATTTCTCATGACCGCTTTAATCATAATTTTTTTTCCCGTTTCCATGCCTAGTAGTTTTCGAGATATGGCCGGTGGCCACTCTTAATGAAACACCCTGTATAGGTCGAAAGAAGACGATCTTACTGCGAAGTATTATATTTAGCTTTGCTCGATGACGTGGACGAGTAATTGAAAATGCATCCTTTGAGGATGGTCTGCTGGGCTATTCCGTTAGGATGAGGCAGCTAAAGATTATTTTACAAGAAATTGATGACGTAGGGTCTTTGCCTCGTTTTAGGCTTTCTATACGTCCTACTAAATATCTGAAATGTATGCTATAATTAACAAGTTTTTGGTCACACATAATTTTAGTTGTAAATACCCCTACTTAGATTATTATTTTTTTAAACCAATGCCCATCCTTTGTGAAATACATTCAAAGCAATTCACACGATTAGCAAGATACTTACCTGGTTTTTCTCTAGTTCAGGTTTGTCTAGTATATTTCAAAAAATAAGCAGAACCCGATATATCTATGCCAACATTGTGGTTCTTTTAGTTGGTAAGAAAAAAGCACTACCAAGAAAAACTTAATTATGATTTTAATGTACATTTATTACACGCATGGCAGTCTTCCGTAACGGTTTGCGTGAAAATAATGCCTACTTGATAAACTTTGAACCGAAATTAATTTCATTAGGTATCCAACTTTAATATTAATAAGTTAGTATGAGTTAACTTATTGTCTAACTCGGCTTTTTCTCACAATTACCAGTCAAAATATACGAGATATTACAGATAAAAGAACATAAAACAAAGGTCATTTTCCGGTTATGATTAATTAAAAAAAAAACTATCTATGCAACAAGGAAGGGCCTTCGAATTGAAAACAAAAGGTATAGACTTCCTTCGAAAAAAGAATAAATATAACGGATAATCCCAATGAAGCAGAAACGATTTAAAACAAGCAATTTGTTGATATAAAAATACTGGAAATCAATTTTCATTATTATTACTAATTTTATTGCAGAGCCAAGTCAATGAAAATATTACAAAGACACATTAAATTGTGTAACCAGCACCAAACTAGATATTCCAAACTGTGCCAAAGGAATCGTTCTGCTGAATGATTTGGACGCAATGTTGTCAGATCCACATAACAATAGAACTCACGCAGAACCTATTTTATCATCAATTACCTATTATACCTATAGCGTGAAATAATATATTAATTTGTATTGTCCGAGAAAAAAAGATATATGTACACCGTTCGCCCATGCAACATGGTTTGGTAAGGAAAATGTACAAAAATCGTCTCTTCCCTAGAAATAAAAACGTGCTGATCTTTATATCCCTAGCCGATTAAACGATGTAGAATGTTTTCCACATGTAATTTCTACTTTCGTCAAAACTGTATAAAAACGATAAATATCGACAACAGCGTTGACACAGATTCTTGTGATGTAGGAGAGAGACAAAACGCGAAAAGAGAAGACAACAGAACGATTACGTAAAGCAAGCAAACAGTTGAAAGTGAAAATGATGGCGGCAATTTAGGCCAAGTTCAATAAAAATCAACGCGATACACTTTTTTTAAATTAGTTTCTGCCTCGAATTCAGGTTATGAGTCAGGCAGGTTTCAGCAATTATTTTGACGTTTGAACGCAACGGAACTCATTTCACATTCAATATAAGTAGGTTGCTTCCAAAAATGCTAGAGATTGCACCAACCCTTTCTTGACCTGACGGCAAAACGGGTCACGTTTTTAACCATTAGATGGTTTGAAACAAAGAGCTTATAAACGGAATAATAAGGGATCGGGTAAAAATAAAATACTTTAAAAGGTTTACGGTTTAAAACCATTTTTAAAAGGTTGGAGCATTTTCCTAGGGCTTAAATTACCTAAAATGATTAATGCCCATTTTATAAGCGGTCAGTGCTCGTTACTTTTAAAAGTGAAGGCACTAATGTTTTATCTGTATACTAGGGAACTGAACTGAAAAATTGCACTTCAAGTTCCGACCCTTATTTATGTTATTAAATAATAATTAATGAACAAAATATAGTCGTTTTTCTTGCAGTCGCAGTTGAACCTCCATGAGGTATAATTATTAATTTCTAACGGTGATGTGAATAATTATTATTATTTCAATAATGATCGATAGTAATGTTACGCAACAGTTTGTTTCGTATCTTCAACAAAATGTGGCAATATGTCACCTATACAAATTGCTTTGATTTGTTTATTTATGCTGCATGAATTTCTATACCATGGACAGTTCAATTAAATCTTCATTTCCCAATACTTTTGTCTTGATTTATTTTGTTAATAGAACTCGACGCTCCCGTAGATTTCTGTCCTATTGCCGTAAAAACCAGACTAATCAGGACAGGAATTGTAGTATTGTTTTTAACATAAACGAACAAACTTGTTCTACTACCTCAGTACTACTTAACAAGTTTTTTTACACGTGTTTTTTGTGTAGAGTAAAAATAAGTTTGCACTTTTAATTTTTACCATTCTTGGTCTTTCAGTCGTGTAGCTTTCGCTTTTGCAACCACTGCGGCTGTAAAGAATTTGTGATGGGTGACTCAAAGTGGTTGCTTAAATTATATTATAACATACTCTGGTGTAAGTTTTTTAAACTATATTTGCAGATAGTGGAAAAACGTTATGTGTACCTTAGGAAACTGCCTTTTTCTTTTACATAATATATTATACAGGGTGGATTTTTTAACTGGAATAAATTCAGTATTAGAAAGCCCCTTCCAGTTAAATAAATGAAGACATTCAAATTTTTAAAGTTAATAAAATAAAATATTTAGGAATTATTTTTGACAGTAAATTAAATTGGAATTTTCACATAGAATACCTAATTAAAAAATTAAGAAGTTTACTACCGATTTTTAAAAACATTAAAATTTTTTAAAATGTAATATGGAAATATTATATTACGCGTTAGTTAAAACTCATTTAAATTACGGAATTTTAGGTTGGGGAGGAATAAATAGAACTTTAGTTAAAAAATTAGAAATATTACAAAAAAGGTTTATAAAAATTATATTCAATAAAGATTATCTTTATCCTTCAAAAGAATTATATTCAGAAACAAAAAAGTTGAACATAAGACAACTTTATTACATTTATAACATCTTAATATATATTTAAAAATAAAAGCCTTATACAATTTAAAAACCATAATCATAATGCACGTCATAAAAATGAAATAACCATAAAACCTAAAATAAATAAGTCCACAGATCAATCAGATTCAAATATTTATGTTTTTATTTAAACGATTATTGACCAACAAAAATTAAAAAACTGATTTCATTAAAAAAATTTAAGTCGAAATAAAAACATGGATATTAAAAACAGACAATTTGAAAATATTTTTAGAAATGCTTTAATTAATTAATATTGTTCTGAATAATTTACATAAGTAATATTTTTTACTTAAAAATTATAAATTAATAATTTTATTATAGGTAATATATTTCTTCAAAAAAGCTGCGTTTATACTATAATTTAACATTTTTACTTTAAAACTTGATTTTTATTGCATAGTTATGATTTATGATTTTACATACTAAAACAAAAAATAAGATTTGCCCCTAACAAGCTCAGCTTCAGGGGATTGAAGAATAAGTTTATCAAAGACAACATAAACATATTTATTAAATTTTAAATAAACTTATTATTATTAGTTAAAAATTTCACCCTGTATAATATATAGACATTCGGTAATATTCATACGTAAACTGTCTATGTTGTTTTTGTTCCAACAGTGGCTGGTGGTTCCAGTAGTTATCCCATCACGGTATTCTACCGAACCTCGACCACCACGATAAGCCTGTACTTAGGCATCCTTGTAACGGACATACATGCTGTCCACACGGATATTTCACGTAATTGTATTGTCCAAAATACCCCATACTCTACTGTCTTCACTAACGAACCTTTTTTTTATCCCCTCTCGCAGGTGGACGATCAAATGAAGCTCCTCCAACACTCCTGGTCGGACATGTTGGTGCTCGATCACATACATCAGCGGATGCACAATAATCTTCCCGACGAGACCACATTGCATAACGGGCAGAAATTCGATTTGTTGAGCCTCGGCTTGTTGGGAGTCCCCACTCTGGTGGATCACTTCAACAACATTACGGTCAAGCTGCAAGATTTGAAGTTTGACGTTAGCGACTATATTTGTGTGAAGTTTATGTTGCTTCTTAATCCAGGTAAGGACTGGCTGAAAATAAAATAGGTTGTGTAGTTGTAGGGAGGGGAAATTATATTACCACAAAAATGACGAAAAGAAAATCGAGGAAAAAATTTAATGTTTTGGGAAAATTTGTTCTATTGCTTTTACCTGATTAGGGATTTATTAAATTCGGGTACTATACACTAGTAAAGTCCGCATCATATGGGATTTTTTTTTATTAAAAGCTTTATTCAAAATTTGACTTTGGCATCAAGTTCTGCTTCGATCGAGATGAAAATTAAGCAAAAAAATAGTGGTTACGCGATTCGCATTATCTGTCAAATTTTAATTTTTTCCAAAAAATAATTCACAAGTGGGGTTATTTCTGAAAATATCGAAAAAAAGTTTTTAAAAAGTTTTTTTAAACGTAGTTTCTAGCCCGCATGCAAAATTTCAGCTGCATAAGATAATTTCGATTTTTTACCCACCACTAAAATTTATTTTCCACTTAATGAACACTTTATTGATGACACTGTGTTCTTTTTTGTCTTAATATTAAGGTGTATTACTTTCAGAGACAAACTACGTTTTCAAAAATACTTATTTTATGAAGTTACCTTATACAGGGTCCAAAACAAATAGACTTTGCATCACATGCGACCAAATTTTAATAGCCCAATTTTGATTTTGTAGAAAAACACACATTTAATATGGCGCTACTTTAAAGAAAATGTATCTGAAAGAAAGCATTGTCAAAACTAAAAAGTTTTATGTAGGTTGCGTTCAGTCTTATTTTGCAAAAGTGGTCCAATTTACAAAATATAGGTAAAAAAATCAAAATTATCTTATGCAGCTGAAATTTTGCATGTGGGATAGAAACTGCATTTAAAAAAACTTTTTTTAATAATTTTTTTCGATATTTTCAGAAATAACCCCACTTTTGAATTATTTTTTGGAAAAAATTAAAACTTGACAGATAATGCGAATCACGTCTTTTATTTTTTTTGTTTAATTTTTATCTCGATCGAAGCAGAACTTGATGCCAAAGTCAAATTTCGATTAAAGCTATTAATAAAAATATATATGTATAGGCAAGTTTAGAAAGTGGCAAATATTAAATTTTTATTATTTATGGTAATGAGCAGAGCTATCTTTAAATAACAAGCAAATATTTTAATGTAACATATTGTAAACAGGTTACATTACCAGTATAGTCAGCCAAATGATTATCAATATTAAAATAATTTAACTGGATACACAGTTTCAAAATAATGGTATTTACACCTAATTCGAGAGACAATGCAAATATAAATAATCTCCACCAAAGGGTTTTGAGATCTTTAATTCCACTATTTATATTTGACTTAAGTACACAATAATTATAAATTAGTCAAAACTTGTTGGAAACGGTGACCAATTGAAGAAAATAGAAATACTTTTCGTTTTCATGGTATAGATTTAATATTGTTTTATGTATTTTTAGCTGAAGTCAGAGGTATTACTAACCGGAAACATGTCCAAGAAGGCTACGAACAAGTCCAACAAGCCCTTCTCGAATATTGCATGACGTGCTACCCACAAATTCAGGTAATTTTAAAAAAATATTACTTTTCCTTGTATTCTTTTTTTAAAATACTGTGCAATTTATATTGACACCATGTTATTTCATTGAAGATCCTATGTTACTATGGAATACAAAACCGGGTCTGATCATAAAGTGCTGAGTTGCTTCTGCTAGCTCTTAGATACTCAAGATGACGGATGATCAATACTAAATATTTTAAAAATCCTGTGGTGATTCCATTTGGAATTATCACAGCTCATTATATTATTTTTTATCTGGCATTTAAATAAAATAAAATTTTCTCGCCTTGAAAGGCAATGGTGCTTATTGTTAAGAAAAGTAATATCAAAATAAGCTAATAAACCAAAAAGTGAAAAACGTTTCGTTTTCAGGATAAATTCAGCAAAATGCAAGCCATCCTTCAAGAGATCCATTCGCTAGCAGCACGAGGCGAGGAACACCTGTACCACAAGCACTGCAACGGTTCGGCCCCGACGCAGACCCTCCTCATGGAGATGCTTCACGCGAAGAGGAAATAACGGCCCCTCAGGGGCCCTCCCTAAACTCACCTATAACCACGTTACCATATCTGTGTGCAATAGCGGCTTCCTACCACGTTCAAGTGTGTACATAGACAGAGGAAATCTCATATTGTTTGTTGTTATTGACAGTTCTATGAAGTGTCAGTTGTGATGGCACCGATTGCACAGCAAAGTCGTTTGTTGTCCGCCGAGGGAACTATGGCCAGTTCGTAGGACAGAAAATGGTTATGAAATAACCTTTTAAGGAGGAAAATACGTTTGGTTTTCATTACGCACTTCGTTTTAGAATGGATTCGCTGGGAAAACTTGATCGTTTCCCTTGCAATTGTCTACTGTTTGGCAGCTTTGATGTAAAAAAAATCAGCTCAAATTTAAAGTAATGAAAAAAGACTAAAGAAAATGTCCAATAGAAATTAACAATTCCTATTAGCTGGCCTAGAAAGACAAGAAGGGACGAAATGTAAAGCAGAAAGTCTAAAAATGATGCCTTCACTAAGTACAAAGGGTCCTTGGGGCGGCGCGAAGATCGTGTAACTTTTTTTTTAATTTTTACTTTTTACTTATATTTACTAAGCGGCCACAGTACCCCGACTCGATCGTTTTTCTATTTGTTTCATTTTGTTTAATTATAGTAGAGTTATGTTCGTCCGTCAAAAGAAATAGATGCGCAGAACTCTTTTTTTTTTGTGATACCAAGTTGGATTTATGCAGAATATATTTGTAAGAGTCTTTTACTTTACATTTAGACGGTTTCTCTTGGTTTTGTTTCTCTATTGACTACCAACAATATCATTAATGGTCATCTCCGTCTATAGACCAGGGCTGAAGCCTTTGAAAATGGTAAAAAGTGAAAAAAAAATAATAGTAGGATGAAACCCATTGGAAAAGGAAGAGAATGTAACAATAATGAAAGGAAAAATAATTTACGGGCGATCCGAGGTCGGGAAGTGGAAAGGGGTAAGTTTTTAAGGGTAGAAAACGATTTATCTCGATTTCCGGCAAAACTACAAGTCCTATGGAGAAACGTTAAATGGCAAAGTTGTAGGTAATAAAAAGATCTACAACTTTTCTATTTACACTTTTTTCACATAACCTCAAAATTTATATGAAAGTTTTTGGTTTTTTATTTTTATATTTTACAAGAATTTTTTTTTTCACGAAATTTGGTGAAAACTTACCTTTTTATGTCCCAAACACACTGTAATTTTTTTGATTTAAAATATTTATTTTTTCACCTTATTTTGTTCGTTGAAATCTCTACTTTCTAATGGTGTAAAAAAATATACATTACTATTGTAAATGCGATGAAATCCCCTTTAAATCCTACCTTCAATTATATTTAGAACAACTAGAGTGCTTTTTCGATATTAAATCAAAATAAGGTGAAAAAATAAATATTTTAAATCAAAAAAATTACAGTGTGTTTGGGACATAAAAAGGTAAGTTTTCACCAAATTTCGTGAAAAAAAAATTTTCTTGTAAGATAAAAATAAAAATCAAAAACTTGGTTTATTTGAATTTTTCACATAAATTTTGAGGTTATGTGAAAAAAGTGTAAATACAAAAGTTGTAGATCTTTTTATTACCTACAACTTTGCCATTTAACGTTTTTCATAGGGCTTGTAGTTTTGCCGGAAATCAAGATAAATCGTTTTCTATCCTTAAAAACTCAGCCCTTTTTCCTTTCATTTTTGTTATATTCTCTTCCTTTTCCAATGGGTTTCATCCTACTATTATTTTTTTTGGTTTCAAAAATTATGGACCCCGGTCTACTAGCTTACATACTATATCTTTAAGTTTTTGGCCATTGCTTCCTCTTTCTAATCCACAATACCGGCGTTTTAATGTTCTGTAAAACAGTTTTACAAATAATTCTTATTAATACCCATTTAGTCTCGTTTATAAGCGTGAACGGGTGTGCCATCCCGTCATTCGGTTAATAATTAATGCTACACATTCCAAAATGTGCTCCGGTGGGATAATAGGGCATCATAGACATATAAAAACTACCTTTAATGTGTATTTCGAGTGAGTGAGAGAATGCAAGGGACCAAGCGAGAGAGGGACAAAAGGAATAAATAGATGTATGGGTTACACACTATAGCAGAGTTTCAGGATACTAAATAAAATGGGAGAAATATTTCTTAAATCTTGTTTTAAATTCCAGTTTATAAAAAATTCGATTGGACTTTTTTTTACGTATTTATAAATAATACCTTGAATTAATAAAAACTGCAATAATATACAAGTTTGAGGTAATATGTTGTTTTAATCTGGTTCTTATATCATATGTTTCCCCCACTTCATCGTATCACATCTCACTGATCATTCTCCTGGTGATGTACAGGGTCTTCCAACGAGGACTGAACAGGGGTTCATTTTTGAGCTTATTTAAAGAAAAATCCAAAATAGCCAATCGATGTACTTTTTACTGCAGAATTCAAAAATGAAACCAAAAATTTATTTGAACCAGAAACAAAAGAGTTACGATATGGATAAGGTGTTTTTTAAATGGAACATAGCTTTTTTTATACGATTTTTGGAACGAGTGATTTTTTTTTGTCCGTTCTGATTAAAATATTTAATATTGTGACAGCTATTTTTATTAAATTTTAATGTTTTATCCAGTATAATTTAACTTTAACCTGTTTGAAACATACACTAGGTAATAAAGGTATAATCACCTTTGAATCCTTCAAAGTCATTTCGGCAATATTATAGTAAATTTGTCAAATTTTTTGACTTTGAAGGATTCAAAGGTGATTATACCTTTATTACCTAGTGTATGTTTCAAACAGGTTAAAGTTAAATTATACTGGATAAAACATTAAAATTTAATAAAAATAGCTTTCACAATATTAAATATTTTAATCAGAACGGACAAAAAAAAAATCACTCGTTCCAAAAATCGTATAAAAAAAGCTATGTTCCATTTAAAAAACACCTTATCCATGTCGTAACTCTTTTGTTTCTGGTTCAAATAAATTTTTTGTTTCATTTTTGAATTCTTCAGGAAAAAGTACATCGATTGGCTTTTTTGGATTTTTCTTTAAATACAAGGAAGCTCAAAAATGAGCCCCTGTTCAGTCCTCGTTGGAAGACCCTGTACTCAAAAGCGTGTTTTTGGTTTGTTGTATCAGTACATTTTTTTGCGGTCTAAAAGAAATAAAAGTTATATTCTGTTATAAAATAAACAACTTTCCCTACAAAACGTTGGAAAGAATGAATATTTATCGAATCAAAGCGGAAGGCATGATACCGGGAGAACGATAAGCGAGATGATGGAGTAGGGGGAATATAATCTACTTATTTCTGTTTACTTTGAGATATTTAATATTTTCACCCCTTATACAGTGTGATAAAAGTTGGTGCATGTTCGATAATCATATTAGGTGCACTTGGAATGGTTGCAAGTCAAACGGCGTACAGGATAGGCCAAAAAATATAAAACTTGTACAAGAATTAAAGTTTTTTAATGAACATTTAAAATAAAAATTTTGCACTTTAAATGATAGTTTTTTAATTACCATATAATCATTACTAATGTTTTATCTTGTTAAAAAGAATTTTTAGGATATTTTAAAGTTGTGTTTAATATCGTTGCAACAAACATGAAGTTTGTGATTCCTTAATAAATTAAAAATTCAAGTAAATTTTACAAATACTTATGCTTGAATTTAAACAAAGATAATATGTGAAATTGATTTGATTTTGATCAATTTATGAAGGTCTTTAGGGTGAATATAAAAAAAATGATTGGGAAATTATTAATGTTTTAAAAGAAAATATATTTTTTTATTTTAGGAAGTCACGTTTTTGAATCTATGCATAACTTTTAATTCTAAACAACTTTTCTTAATAACATTTTGCTGAATTTTCTGAAATAGGGGTACTTTATTCTTGTACAAGTTTTATATTTTTTGGCCTACCCTGTACGCCGTTTGACTTGCAACCATTCCAAGTGCACCTAATATAATTATCGAACATGAACCAACTTTTATCAAGAATAAAATTTTCTTAGAAATCGGTAATAAAAAAAATGCCCATGCACACTTAAACAACCACACTGTATACCTGTTTATCTCGACCTTTATCGAAACCACAGAAAAATATTTCCCTATTTAATTTAGTGTCTTTTTTTCTCTAGGTGGAGACGTTCTTAGTCTAGCTTAACATTTTTCTTGGTGAAGGACTAACACATTTTTTAAATTGTAATTATGACTTGTGTAATTATAGTCTTTGAATATTGTTACATTATTAGGTTAAGTTTAATGCTACGTTATGACGTGTACAGATTAACATTTAATCGGTTTATTTTTGTTTAACCAAGAGCGTTCGGTACTGTGGTCGATTTCTATTGCGCTAGAAACAAGAGAAAACTTTTTATTTAACTATTATTAAAGTGCTGGTTACCTCTAGTGGTTACTCTTAAGCAAACAGATCCTTGATTTTGTCTTCTTTTTATATTTGTATAAATCAAATTATTTTTCTAACCGTCAAAAGAGAAGAGAAAATTTAAAAACATCGAAATATTGTGTAAAAACCTGTTAAACCGTACATAATTATTACTTTACCTAATATTTAAATGTTTATAAAATTGTGATATACTCTTTAGTTGTGTAGATAAAACTTATATAAATGTTAGAGAGAGACAAGTGTATTATACTGGTGGTCTAAGAATGTACACAGAAAAATATTTTCTTAGAAATATAAATTTGTATCAGTTGTTGCATAGAGATTAACTTCAATACTAAATCGTTATTGTAAACCAGAGACGTTTCAAATTGTTGTAAATAATATTTAAAATTTTTAGTGAGAAACAAAATTTAGCAATCAAACTTTTTGGAAAAGGGTCTATAGTAGGTATACGAGATAAAGGTTGAATTTGAATTGTTTGCGTTGTATACAACAGCGTCAAGAGCACTATGCTTAGCAGAACTACATAGGATACTTAATTTTTTAAAAAGCATTCTCCAGAAAGTCCTTTCTATGGTATTTTTGTCAGGAATAAGAACTTGGTGCCTTTTTATGCAACGCAAACTCTAAGAATGGTTATACGAATTGTTAAAAAGTTTGTTTGTTGTTTTTCTTGTTGGTTTTGTATTTTAAAAACGGAATAATCTTGTAAGGTGGGTTATAACTTAAAAGAGGTATAATTTTTCTAAATAGTGTGGGGGTAATTTGCTGATTTGCTGTCTATTTTTTTAATTCCTTAAAACACATATTATGCTGATTGTCATAATTTTTCATTCCAACTTACACTTTAACACCAAATTTAAAAAAACTTATGCAAGATCATTCCTTCCAACAGCTATAGGCACTTTTCAATAGAAAAATCATTTTTAAGAGAGAACTATATTTATTTTTGTACGTCCGATCTGTGATAAGGTACACATAATTGTAATCTAAGCAGAAAAACTAAACTACATCACAAAGGAATTTATTTTTCCAAAATGTTAACCATCACGGTATATTTTATGGGAGAAAATTTTGATTTGTAAAATGTATTCGTCAGAAAATTAAAGAAAATGAATCGGGTTTAACATTATAAAATGAAAGTGGCACTTGTTTTTTTAAATTCATTTAAGAATTGCACAGTAAGTAGAAACGACACGAAGTACAGCTTTTGGACTCCAGAAAACATACATATTATACAAAACCGTATGTCTCAAAAATATGACCCTATCAAACTTTTGACTGTATTAACAGTTCTTTAAAAGTCACTTAAAAAAAATTAATTACCTGCACATATGTTGTGACATCTATAAGTTTTAAAAATTCAGCGGTAACTGTCTTAAGCTGCCATGTCAGCAGAACTGCAGGAGCACAAATTTATCGATAATTTTTCTTTATTTTTGTGACGAATTGTAAATATATACAGGAATGGAAATGCGTTATTCCTCCATATTCTAGTAATAAATTAGAAGAGTAAAAATATTAAGAATCGCAAGTTTTCCCACTGATGTCATTCCTGCCGCTTCGACTAAATTTGAGTGCTATTTACGCTGTCGAAAGGGATGTACTGTGTTGGACACAGGTGCTATAAAACGTACTCAAGGCCTGTTTCCAAGTTTGTTTATCAGTCTTAATTTTGCAGTTATATTCTGATGTAAAATAAGTAACATTCCCTGCAAAACGTACGAAAGAATGAATATTTATTTGATATTAACTGAATCGAAGCGAGAGGCATAACACTAGGAGAACGATAGAACTTGTTACTAGTACAACGCATTTCTATAGCTGTAGAGCAACCCTCCAAAGCAAAGCGTAGTGATATTCGTCTTAAAATGGTGCTTAGAAGAGATATTGATGTATTTTTGCCGTGTTACCAGTTTTTGAGTAGAAGCATGTATCACAATTTTATAGTTTATACGTACTATTATGCTAATTTTAGTTTGTAAAAATTTAATGTACGGTTGTTAACACCCACACCCTCCTGTAAATATTTTTAAAACGTTATACATATATACATTATATATTGTTAAGGAAAGTAGATTGTTACTGTTGATATGTTTGCGTAAATGTACCATATTTTTTCAAAGGGCTTCTATCCTGACATCGCAGTCGGCAAGTAACCACTATCGAGCCCCTTATACTATATAAAACCGTGTAGGGATATTTTATTTTAAAGGCACGTCTGTCTGTTGTTGAAAGTATAAAAATTTGAAAATATTGTATTTTTGGGCCTAAATTTGTTGAAAACTATAAAATATTTATATTTGCCTTGAAATAAAATATTCTAGGGTTTCTATTTCAAATGCCTACAGCTTTTTTTTACAATGTCTGTACAAGATGTAACCAGAAATATATTATTTATTTTTTATCTTCTTTTTATCTTTCTGATACTTGCCCTGTGACAAGAGAGAACGAGCCCCAAGCTTATTTGTCTTGAAAATATATATATATTTATATATAAAAATTCTACACTTATTTAAAACAGTGTGATTGAAAGGTTGTAAATATAATTTATGTGGATTAAAGTGAATTGTTTGTAGAATAAATCACTGTCAAATTATATGTTGTTTTTTTATAAGTAGGGTTGTCAATTTATCGTTGAAAAACCTACAAAAGTGTAAGAATATGTCCTTGCTTACACGTTTGTCAACCTAGGGCTAATATAAGATTCTGAGGGAGTGAAGTTCGTGATAGTCTCGACATCTTTCCGGCTTAATAACAATCCAATTGATTTCGTCTAGTAATCACGTGTGCAAAAGCAACCAATGACAATAACATTACACTTATAATGGCCCATGGATAGTTATCACTTATGTCATTATACGTTACAACGAAATTTTTTGACGCTTACCTACGGCATCGGACTGTTCAAAAAGATTACCTTGTCGGACTTCCATTGTCTTTATTTTGTTACTTAACACAACGTTTCGGTTAGTTAGTACTCTAACCGTTTTTAAGTATAAACTAAATTATAATTCTAAGGCTACTGTCAGAGATTAGGTACCCATACACCAGCAATCATTCCCGCCGTTCTTTCCTTTTAATATTATCGATCGTTAGTGGAGTAAGAGATGACGGACTTACGATTCATTTAGGTATAGAATAGATAATATTAAAAGGAAATAACGTGGAAGGAAAGAACGGCGGGAATGATCGCTGGTGTATGGGTACCTATTATATTATATAGCTACGCAAAGCTATACAGGGTGTTCTCAAAGTTGAGTCATTTATTTTACCAGGTAGTAGAACTCGTAAAAATAAGTAATTGTACCAAAAATCATTTATATAAAAGTTGCAGAATGAAGAAGTCATTAACAATTGAAAAAATGTAAAATTTAAAAACTTAAACCTGCTCTTTGGTATTTTCGACCACTAAAACCCGTAAAATGATAAGTATTTGTATCGTACAAAAAAATAAGCCATACCCAGTATCGCCAGTAAACAAAACATTGATAACGCAGTGGTCGAGAATATCAAAAAATCAGGTCTTACAGTTTTTAAATTTAATATTTTGCAATTGTTAATAACTTCTTTATTCTGCAACTTTTATGTAAATTATTTTTGGTACAATTAATTATTTTTACGAGTTCTACAACCTGGTAAAATAAATGACTCAACTTTGAGAACACCCTGTATATTCTGTGCTACGGTCTTACATACTATCCATGTGCAATAAAGCTGGATGACCGCCTACGTGCTTATTGGAGTGTGAAGTTTAAGCTGTTGGTTTTGGACGAGAAGAGGCTTCCAGATATTGGGGATATCTATACTTAGTTTACTAAATATATGGGTATTTTGATTCATGAAAGCTGCTTCTTTGAATTTTCGTTTTCTCCAGTGCTGTTCCGTGTCCAAAACCTTGTCTTCTGACCACTGTAAATTATGTTGGTTGGTCCATACATGTTCCGCTATACCTGATCTCGAAGCTTCACCTCTTTGAGTATCTTTCACATGTTCTTTAACTCGTACAGGGAGAGGTCTTTTTGTTTCTCCAATGTACGATTCGCCACACTCGCAAGGAATTTGATAGATACAATTTTTTGTGTTTTCATTACGGGAGGGTTTTACTTTTGGAAGAAAGCTTCTAAACGTATTTCCGTTCACGTAAGCGGAGTTATCAAGTTTCATTGCACATGGATAGTATTTAAGATCGTAGCCTTAGAATTATAATTTAGTTTACACTTGAAAACGGTTAGAGATAAACGAAATAAAGACAATGGAAGTCTGACAAGGTAATCTTTTTGATATTACTCTATTGTCTACCACCTTCCAACAAACATCGGACTGTTGTCAATGCTCGTGATATTATAGATGATTTTATATTATTATTTTATCCACAAAATGACAACAAATTTTAAACCACCTTAAAACGATAATCGATATATTCTAAAATGTTCATCATTATATCAAGAAACTTAATAACCACCATTGTGATACATTTTTTTAAATTTTAAAATGTAATAGGTTCCTTTTTTAACTCTACAATTTGTCTTTTATTCTAATTTATAAACTAAGTTAGCTTGTGCTATTTTTAATATTCCATTCAATTATTCTATAAAAAGGTAGATACGCACTAACTTATGCAACAACAATGCTCACATTCTTTTTTCATGCAAAAATAGGTATAATGAGAAAAGTAAAAATAAATTTTCTATTATATTTTATACTGATCCGGTCATAAGTCAATAATATATTTTAAAATAGTATTTCTGTCAATAGTAAAAAAGCAACAAAAGGCGTAGAGGATCACTTAAATTCAACTTGCGTTGTAAGAATAATTATTGCGTTATTAGTACATTCGGGTGTCGAACGGGTTAAAGAAGAATTGCAAGTGGATTTTTAAGACCGCGATATAACCATAGACATATATTTTATATCTATGGATATAACGCCATAATTGTAACTCTACAATGTCCTACCGTAATATAATCAAAATGCACATAGAACAGTTTGGTTTGGTTTGAACAAATATTGCTGTTAGAAGAAAAACCCTCATGAGGAAGGACAGTTATCTCGCGTATTTTTCGTAACTACTTGTTTAAATGAGTTACCGGTACGCCACTGCCCCAACCTTTTATATACCCGCGAAGGTGGTACCAAAGGGGCAGTGTGCTCATAGGCTCGACAGTTCGATCATGATCTGGATTTTGATTTTTGTGCTTTTTGCGAGTATTCTTATTTTTAAAAGTGTTGTTAGACCAAATAAATTTCCGCCAGGTAAGCTTTGATCGTCGATTGACTGCTTGTTTAGAATAAAAGTGGGAAAATATTTTTGTTAAAATGTTTTAGGTACATAGGATATTGTTATAAAATAATGTAAAATTTAACACACATGCTCATCAGTGTCAATAACAATAGGAAATATCAATTAATAGCATGCATATTTAGACACGGTTCGTTTGATTTATCAAAAAAACTATGAAATTTATAAAAAATATAACCGAAACAATGGTACCAAGAAATTAAAAAAAATATGTTCTATATTGCCAATGATTATTTTTGGAATTTTTAGGTCCGGCTTTTCTTCCATTGGTGGGAAATCTACTATACTACACAAAAAGACATAAGATATTAGGGTATCATCATTTAGTTTGGCTCGAATTGGCCGAAAAATATGGACCTATTGTTGGTATGAAGTTGGGTAAGTAATATATAGTCTACAAGCTGAAACTTTTGTATCCAGACCGAAGTAATAAACATTAGACCCTTCTAGAAATATTTCTAAAAATATTCATTTACGTCATGTAGGCACTAGGCGCTTCGTCAATAAAACCTTTTCATTCACTATAAAAATTATAATTCGGTTATAAAAAAATAGGTGAACTCAGACACATCAAAATATACCTCGACACGTTTTATAGCTCTAGGGCAGTAAAAAACATTTTATTGCGCTAAAGAAATGGGTACAAATTAATACGATTTTTCCCAAAAAGGCCATTTAGTAATTTCATTCATTGATTAGGATAACAGTAATAATTGTGAAATGCATAAACCTTATGCTGTACTTTTCAATAAAATGATCATTTTTAGGAAGAAATTTAATTGTAACAGTCAGCGGCCCGAAAGCCGTCAGGGAAGTACTATCCAGAGAAGAATTTGATGGGCGGCCAGATGGATTTTTCTTTAGATTAAGAACATTCGGAAAAAGATTGGGTAACATAATTTTTATTTTAAACGAGTTAAAAAAGTTAGCAGCGAACTACAATTTCCAATTTTTTATGTATACAGGGTGTCCGGAAATGACGAGCAAAAAATTTACGAGATAATTCTAGACCGAAAATAAATGCTATCTCTCCCTATAACGTTTTTTCGAAAATTGATTATTAACGGAGCTACAGGGTGTTAAAGTTAAATTTTATTTGCAATACCTTTTGACACGCGACACGCTCATAATATTTTGACGAAATCTCGTATATGGGGCCTTTTCGGGATGAGGAATACAAATTTGCCCACGGTTTTTTCGCACTTTGTAGAGGGTGCCTATACTTTAATATAAATGGTTCAAACTTTTTTGTCCTACACTGTATGCGCATTTTGACTGAATATTTGTATTCTCCTAACCTTTTGACATAAAAAGGTATACTGCTTTCGTTTCGATAAATCTAACCGTTTTCGAGAAAAACGATAAAATAACACTGCATGTGATGAATGGGAAATCATTTTAATTTATTTTCAACCTTAAACATAGCATAGCAAAGAAAGGAATTTTTAACTGAATTAATTTATGCATTGAAGAGGAAGGACGTCACTTTGAACCTTTAATTTGAATGTTTTGTTAATTAATTTATTGTTCTAGTAACTTATGTATTTTAAAACTGCAAATAAAAAAATGTTATAGGAAGAGATAGCATTTATTTTCGGTCTAAAATTCTACCCTAAATTTTTTGCTCATCATTTCCGGACACTCTGCATAATATCTAAACACTTATTTCTATTCGAGCAGCGTTTTTCCATGGAGCAACGACTTTGCTCAATGCATTTCACCGTATGCTAGGTCAGTATTCGGGGGTCATTGGGGGACAGTACTCTCTTAAAATTCTGGGAGCCAAATGGTCCCAAACAGAACCGGTCTACAAGCCGATTTTTAATTTTTTATATCGTTTTTTGGGTCTCTTTAACGCACAACAGTCCGGTTTCGTAAACAGACATTGGTAAGAATTACTTAAAGGTAAATGTTTCGCGATTTTTGGCCCTAATTAAAAAATATTAAAACAAGTAAGTGTTTGTTAGAAATGACATTATGCAAACACACCGCCAGACTGGCCATGGGAACTTGCACTTCAAGTTTTATTATTTTCTAATAAGCAAACTAAAAGTTATTTGGGATAAACCCTTTTGGTAAAACTGTAAGAAAGAATCACTCCACAGTACAAATTACATAAGTATAAATAATATTATTTGTATAAATATCAAAACATCAATAATTGAAGGTGATGAAATACCGTGCGAGCAAAAATTATTTGCATCAAAGAGGGCCTTGCATCTAAGGACGTAATGCTTAGCCGTAGAGCTTAATACCTGTTGGGTGTTAGTAACTACCTGAATTAACAATCAATCAGTTATTCCGTCATCTTTAACAGTCGTTACAAGTAATTTGATTGATTCATCGCTAATTTTTCCAATTTCTTGAACAATTCACACAATGGGCTTTACGAAACAGCACAAAACATTCATGCTTGAAGCGTATTTTCAAGGTTAGAGTAAATGGTGAGTGGCAATACAATCCGGGTTTGTGCATGGACGATTTTTACGAACATTTTCCTAACGTTGCTTTTATTGCTGGGGATTATCGTTGCCTTGAAAGAACCGTGGCTGTGTTTAGGGAAACAGGTTCTATACAACACAAAAAGGGAGCAGGAAGACCATCTGTAAGACAGAAGAACTTGTTGCAAACGTTTGTGAAATAATGCAAAATACGCCAACAAATTGTATAAGACGCCTGTCCCAAGAAGTGGGAAGATCTTATGGAACATGCAGGACTATTCTTAAGACGCAGCTAAATTTATTTCCTTATAAAGTGCAAGTATTCCAAGAAATACAAGCCGCAGATTTTGAAAGACACAGGAATTACTCTCAATGGTTTACCCAAAATTTATTGGAAATAAATGATTTATTAGACCTGACATTTTTTTCGGATGAAGCCTGGTTCCACCTCTCCGGTTATGTGAATTCTCAGAATACACGCATGTGGATCGAGTAGTGAAAATCCCCATTTTTTTGTAGAGTCCACATTGCACCCTCAAAAAATTGGCGTCTGGTTAGCTGTTTCCCGAAGAAGAATTGTTGGTCCTATTTTTTTCCATGACACAGTTACAGCACAGCGGTATAGAGACAATATCTTGAATCCATTTGTGGAACAATTACTTGACGACGAACTACGTTTTGGATATTTTTAACAGGACGGTGCAACTATGAACTATCAACTACTTACGCAATTTTTTCGACGACAGATTGATCAGTTTTCGATCAGACATTGAATTCCCTCCTAGATCACCTTGTTTAACGGTTATGGATTACTTCGTTTTTCCTCATTTAAAGAACACTATTTTTAAAACACCAGTTGCAAATTTAGAACAATTACAAGAAAGGATTATCCAAGAATGTGGTAATATTTCTCCAGAGATGCTGGTCAACACTTTCGAAAATATTAAGAGACGTGTGAATTTATGCTGGAGCATTGGCGGTGGCCAATTTCAGCAATTTATGTAAATATTTTTCTTTTTCTTTCAGAAGATATTCTTACTTTGTTAATTTTGTAAACAACAAAAATAAATTGGTATTTGTCTACTTATTTTATTACTCATTAGTTTGGCATATCATGTCATAATATGAATTTGACAAAATTTTAACCTAGATTTGGTTAGATATATCGTCCCCATATCATTGTGATCTAAACCAAGCCCCACGTTTTTTAATCCAAGCCCTTTTTGATGCAAATAATTCTTGCTAGCACGGTATAAATAATATTATCCGTATAAATACAAAAACATCAATAATTGAGGGTGATGAAATAGAAAATTTTTGTTTTGAAGTTATAGAATGGGTAAGTAACAATAGAGAATTTTCACGCATGGTTGTTTTACCAACGAATGAACGAATACTGTCGAATACACCTTCACATTAAACATAAACAATGAAGCAAATGTTCAAAACTGTAGATATTGAAGTACAGAAAATAAACACAAATTTGTGCAAACAAGGACTCCATACTCTTAAAAAGGTAACTGTTTGGGCGGGTTCAAAATTGAACATAAATTTTTTTGACTTTTCTTTCGAAAAAATTTGGGAAATTTTTTGGAACTTTTACAAAATCAAATTGCAACTGCATTAGAAGAAGTTGCTCCTGAATATATAGATATTTGGTTTCAAATGGACGGTAGTCCTGCACACAATGCACGAATAGTAATGGGATATATCCAAAGGGTTTTTGATCAACGCACAATAGGATTAAATTACATCATAAATAGGCCAGCTGGTTTTCCTAATCTTTTACCAAACTACTTTTTACTGTGGGGTCACAAAAAAAGTATTATTTATAAAAATATGCGTTATCAAAATTTTTAGGTATGTATAAGAGCCGTATTTAATTTTTACGAAGAGTTTTTTCTAAATAACTTTTAATTGGCTATTTAGAAAATAATAAAATTTGGTGTGCTAGTCCATCAAACAAGGACCTTCAAAAAAGTCGAATACAATTTTGATGTAAAATTAATATGGGAGCCAATATTTGAGGATAGCACAGTTTACATGGGATTTCCTATGGCCAGTCTGGCGGTGCAGCAACCGGTACATACACCATTGACCTCTTGGGTTTTATTTTTTGATACTGAAAATTCTTGTTGTATTTTTAGTGACTTTCTCAACACCTCACTAACATTTTCAGGAATAATCTTTAGTGACGGCCTTCTATGGAAAAAACAACGAAAATTTTCTCTTCAACATCTAAGAAATTTCGGGTACGGACGTAAAGAAATGGAAGAAAAAGTACACCAAGAATGCAAAGCCTTAGTAGAAATATTTAAGACAAAGACAGAACCTATATTTATGCATAATGCGTTTGACGTTTCGGTCTTGAATGCCCTTTGGGCAATGCTAGCTGGTAAGTGTAAGAGTAATGCCAGTTACACAACTAAAATGTCTTATATATAATATATATATATCATATAATGACATGATATTTTAATAAAATATATTATTATAAATCAATATCTTAACATAGTATAAAACAAAGTCGCTGTCGCGTCTGTCCCCAGCTATATGTGCTTAAATCTTTAAAACTACGCAACGGATTTTGAAGCAGTTTTTTTTTAATAGATAGAGTGATTCAAGAGGAAGGTTTTTATGTATAATACATGCATAGTATTGTAGAGAAACACTGATAAATTTAGAGGTCTGTTCGGGTTTGTATTTATAACTTGACGTGATGGTGAACTCGCCTTATTATTATCTCAGAGGCGTATAATGCCTGGCATTGCAACGCAGGCCGGGTACACGCTAGTTATATTATAAATACAAATTTTTTTTATTTTAAATGTCAAACCCCCCGCGGTCTTTTGCACCAGGCTCCAAATACTCTAGCTGCGGCACTGGTCAACACGGAATATTTTTCGGATATTATATATTTCAGGGGAAAGATTTGAAGTCGACGATGAAAGATTAACTGAACTTTTGAAAATAATCCATGACTGTTTCCGAGTCGTTGACATGTCAGGAGGTTTAATCAATCAACTACCCTTCTTGAGATTTATAGCGCCGTCCGCGAGTGGCTATAGTCAGATCCTGGATGTCCTTACGAGAATGTGGAAATTTTTGAAGGTAAGTTAACAAAATTCCAACTCACTCTCTCTCTCTCTCTCTCTTAAAATTCTTGACAAAATGATGAGTAAATAATAATAATAATAAGTTTATTTAAAATTTAATAATATAATAAATATGTTCATGTTGTCTTCTACTTAACTTATTCTTCAATCCCCTGAAGCTTAGCTTGTTAGGGGCAAATCTTATTTTTTGTTTTAGTATGTAAAATCATAAATATGCATTAAAAATCAAGTTTTAAAGTAAAAATGTTAATTTATAGTATAAACGCAGCTTTTTTGAAGATATATATTACCTATAATAAAATTATTAATTTATAATTTTTAAGTAAAAAATATTACTTATATTATTCAGAACAATATTAATAATAATTAATTAAAGCATTTCTAAAAATATTTTCAAATTGTCTGTTTTTAATATCCATGTTTTTATTTCAACTTTAAATTTTTTTAACGAAATCAATTTTTTAATTTTTGTTGGTAAATAATCGTTTAAATAAAAACATAAATATTTGAAATTTTTTTATTTTAGGTTTTATGGTTACTTATTTCATTTTTATGACGTGTATTATGATTATGGTTTTTAAATTGTATAAGGTTTTTATTTTTAAATATATATATTAAGATGTTGTAAATGTAAAGTTGTCTTATGTTCATTTTTTTTTGTTTCTGAATATAATTCTTTTGAAGGATAAAGATAAATAAATTTTTAGAAACCTTTTTTGTAATATTTCTAATTTTTTAACTAAAGTTCTATTTATTCCTCCCCAACCTAAAATTCCGTAATTTAAATGAGTTTTAACTAACGCGTAATATAATATTTCCATTACATTTAAAAAATTTTTAATGTTTTTAAAAATCGGTAGTAAACTTCTTAATTTTTTAATTAAGTATTCTATGTGAAAATTCCAATTTAATTTACAGTCAAAAATAATTCCTAAATATTTTATTTTATTAACTTTAAAAATTTGAATGTCTTCATTTATTTGAATACTATTCATATTTTGTGGTAGGTTATTTAGGTTTAAAGTAAAAGGAATATAATTTGTTTTATTAAAATTAATTGTTAACAAATTGTTATCAAACCAATTTTTTATAATTTTAAAATCTTTTTTAATTTTATTGTTCAAGTGTTCCCAATTTGTATAATGTAAAGAAATGTCATTTAAGATAATGAATCAATGCATTTTATTATTCGTAAGGAGACAATAGAGGAACATCGACTCACAAGACCGAATCAACCTAGAGATCTAATAGATGCATTTTTACACTCGATGGCAATTAATGTGGATGCTTCTTTTACAGGTAAAAAAAACGTTATGAGATATTTAAAAGATTTTTACTGAGTGCTTTTTAGATGACCAATTATTATCCTTATGTTTGGACCTTTTTATGGCTGGTGCAGAAACCACAAGTAATAGTTTAGGTAAGAAGGTATTTTTAAATTGTACGCCTTGAATTAATAATAATAATAATAATAATAATAATAATAAGTTTATTTAAAATTTAATAATATAATAAATATGTTTATGTTGTCTTCGATAAACTTATTCTTCAATCCCCTGAAGCTGAGCTTGTTAGGGGCAAATCTTATTTTTTTGTTTTAGTATGTAAAATCATAAATATGCATTAAAAATCAAGTTTTAAAGTAAAAATGTTAATTTATAGTATAAACGCAGCTTTTTTGAAGAAATATATTACTTATATAAATTATTCAGAACAATATTAATTAATTAAAGCATTTCTAAAAATATTTTCAAATTGTCTGTTTTTAATATCCATATGAAATCAATTTTTTAATTTTTGTTGGTAAATAATCGTTTAAATAAAAACATAAATATTTGAAATTTTTTTGTCCTATGGACTTATTTATTTTAGGTTTTATGGTTATTTCATTTTTATGACGTGTATTATGATTATGGTTTTTAAATTGTATAAGGTTTTTATTTTTAAATATACATATATATTAAGATGTTATAAATGTTAAGTTGTCTTATGTTCAACTTTTTTGTTTCTGAATATAATTCTTTTGAAGGATAAAAATAATCTTTATTGAATATAATTTTTAGAAACCTTTTTTGTAATATTTCTAATTTTTTAACTAAAGTTCTATTTATTCCTCCCCAACCTAAAATTCCGTAATTTAAATGAGTTTTAACTAACGCGTAATATAATATTTCCATTACATTTTAAAAATCGGTGGTAAACTTCTTAATTTTTTAATTCAGTATTCTATGTGAAAATTCTAATTTAATTTACTGTCAAAAATAATTCCTAGATATTTTATTTTATTAACTTTAAAAATTTGAATTAGAGCGTCACTTCAACAGTACAGTAAAGTTATTCCAAAATTATATCTATTAAATGGTATTTCGATACTTTTTAGGGTTTTGTGCCATGTATATGGTCTTACACCCAGAGGTCCAGAAAAAGGTTCAAACAGAATTAGATGAAGTTGTAGGGAGACATAGATGGCCAACGCTACAAGATAAACTTAGGTAAGGGACACCAGACATAAAGATTACATATTATATTGAGATTCCATGTATATTTTCTTCAGCTTAAAGTACACACAAGCAGTCATCCTGGAAGTCCAAAGAAGAGCCAACCTAGCTCCTATGGGCATTGCCCATCGAGCTACCAAGAACACCGATCTGATGGGCTACAAGATTTCCAAAGATACCATCATTCTGACGAACTTGTTTAGTGTGCATATGAACAAGAATATTTGGGACAAACCTGAAGAATTCAGACCTGAAAGATTTTTGGACAAGGATGTAAACATTTCCGTGGACGAGGAAAACTACATACCATTTGGACTGGGTAAGTTTTACTTGTTTTAAGGCAAAGGTAAAAAGCAATTTAATCTCTTTATTATATTTTATTTCATTTTGTCCGGTAAATCAACTTACCATGTACTCATTTGCGGCCGGTAAGTGGAACATTACAGTATCAGGTACTGTAATGTATTGCCTAGCAACCATCTTTTGTTTTTAGAAATAATGACTTTTTACTTTGGATTTTTGACAAGTCACTTAAAATTATCGGAAACAAAATGTTCAAGTACACATTAATTATTTAATTCATCATATATACATTAAACTAAATTAAACTTGGAATATACCTATATAAGTTTATTACTATTTAACTTATAATAACAGTAACTGTCATAATTCAAAACAAAATAATGGCAATCATGGCCGACTATAAAAATGCGTTCCACACCCAGACTAGTATTTATTGGAAAATCGCTATTTTGGCAGCATGTCTTACCTACTATAAATAATATACTTTTTTCTACCAACTTTAGTAAATGAAAAATGTTACGCAACTACAGAATAGGCTCTCTTTTAAAATTTTTTAAATAGTTTGCTTAACTAAAGTTAGTAATTTTTATTTTGTTTTGAATATATAGGGTGACTGGTATGTAGACGTATTCCTTTGGGGAGGTGTTTGTAGAGCCTATTTGCAATGGAATTAACCATACTACCCTCTATGCAAAACCCACTGGATTTTGAGATATTTTCATGTTTATGTTTTTTCGAAATTCTCGTACTATGACTACTAAGAATTTGAAATTAAAGAAAAAAATTATCATTTTTGTAAATGTTCCAATTTTACGTGTTAGCTGACACACTAGTGCAGGTTATAAGGCAAAAAGTATGGCAAAGAAGTAAAAGAAATAAAAAAACAGGGGCAAAAACGAAAACTTACGAGAATTTCGAAAAAACATAAACATGAAAATATCTCAAAATCCAGTGGGTTTTGAATAGAGGGTAGTATGGTTAATTCAATTGCAAATAGGCTCTACAAACACCTCCCCAAAGGAATACGTCTACTTACCAGTCACCCTGTATATCTATCGGTACCAAATAACTTTGTGTAGATGCTTTAACTTGTAATAGTTATTTATGTATCAAGGGTACTAAGTAGATGATTATGCCCTGAGGGCGACAGTCTTGCAAAGCCGAGGGCCTCCGGCCCGAGGATTCGTAAGTCGCCCGAGGGTATATATCTATTAGTACGCGTGGTGCATACAAAATTTTATGTCATACCAGTTCGTTTTGAATAATAAATATTTTTTTTTTAATTTAATTTGATTTACCAATTTTTTATTTTTACCTGCGACATTACCTTGACATTATTAAAATGTTTAATGTGTCAAAGTCAAAAATCAAAAATGGAACAAGATGCACACTTAATGCCCGTGCGGGCATAAAGTAATCCATTATGTAGATGGTATCTAAGGTATAAAAACACAATAATGTACTGGTATGACATAAAAGTATTTATGTTTTACCTATCTATTATTGATCTATAATACCTTAGAAACGGAATATGTTATGATAGCAATAATACCTGCTATCACACCTAGGGCATTATAAGCGGGCATTATGATAATGCCCGCTTGTAGAATACTTGGTCCAGAGAGAGTTCGGACTGTATTTTTCCGACTAAAAATAATAAAGTTTGTTAAACATATGTATTAAAATAAAATCAATAACTTACCAGTTCCTGGAAATATGCCATTAAAACATTTTCGGTTATTTGAAGAATTGTGTTCGTATCTTTCCAAATACCAAATATGCCATACTCCCGATCATACTGTTGCCTTGATTTAACTGGCAAAAGATTTTCGGTCGCTTTTATGACCTTTTCTCTTATATTTTGTGGAATTTCTTCCATTTTGAGCAAATCGTTAAATAAAAAATGCCAACTGACTAACTGACAGAAACATCAAAGTCAAACTTAACACCAGTCATTATCTACTTACGTATACAGGTACAGGTGCAACTTATTTTTTATATTGCGAATAAATAATGTAATTAGTCATTGAAAAACTCTTTTTTAGGTAAAACATAAAGCATTGTATGCACCACGGGCTTTACTGGACTATAATGCCCATCAGGCAGAAACCTATCCCTCGGGCCAGAGGCCCTCGGGCTATTTCTACCTTCAGGGCATTATAGTCCCCGTAACGCCCTTGATACATAAATAGCTATTTTTCTACCAAATTTAGTAAATGAAAAATATTACGCAACTACAGAATAGACTCTCTTTTACAATTTTTTAAATATTTTGCTTAACTAAAGTTAGTAATTTTTATTTTATTTAAACTATATCCACCAGTGATACCAATTAAGTAATATTGCCAATAATATTTTAAAATTTGTAATAAACATTTTTATTAAATCTTTTTAAAAAGGATTATAATGACAAAATGAAATAAAACATCATACGATACACGTCCGTTAGGTGTTATCACATCACTCGTTTATATTCCAGACTCGGCTCCTACGTCGCCTCGTCCGTAAACCAACTCGTCCTGTAATAAGTCACCTACCGGCCTTGTAACGTAAAATACTATTGTAATAATTTTTTAGGAAAACGTCGCTGTTTAGGAGAAGTACTGGGTAAAACCAACTTGTTTTTGTTCCTTACTTCACTCCTGCACAATTTTACTTTGGAACCTGTCGAAGACTTTTATCCGGAACTGGAACCCTACGATGGAGTCACTTTAGCTCCCAAACCGTTTAAAGTTAAGCTGATTGCACGAAATGACTAAATAATGTAAAAAATTTATATTTTTCGTATAATAAATTATTAAACTACCATCCTCTCATTCTTATTTTCCAGAAACATGTTCATATGTTCTTAAGCAATCTTTCAAAACCCGATACAATACAAAAAATCTGTGTATCCAAGTGGTTGATGTTATTTTTACATGCATAGGTATAACGTAATTAATTACAGTAAATCGTAATTTACTTATATTATATTTCATTATCATTAATGGGTGCGAGTAGTTGTAACTAAAATTGTACATTTTTTAAACATTCCTAGCTAGGTAGGTAAACAAATTGATTCTAACATAAAAAACTATACGGAATTCTAAAGATGCCAATAAACTAGCTTTTCTAATACTTTGCCCTAATATTATATATTGTGATTTACCGTGGATCGTCGTTTTGGAACACCCTATAGACTTAATTCATTAATAATTTTGTTATATGCTCGTATTATTTTTTGCCCGTCTTTTTGACTGCAAGACATAAAATCGGGTTAATTTAAGCATTAATTGAAGACACAAACTGGCTCTGGGGGGTACTGTCCCCAGCACCCCCCTCCTCAATCTACGTGCCTGCTGCAGGGAACTTTTTATTTAGTTTTGTGTCAAAATTGGGATATCTTGTAATTTTTAAACGGTTGACAAACTTTCAGTTTAGGTTTAGGTGCAACCTATTTTTTCTGTTATGGAAAGTAAATAACCATAATTTGGTATCAGGTATCAGGAAATTTTATTCTTTCAGTGATGAGGTAATAAAGCCTCTCAATTTAGTCCCTAAAAATACTTCCCTCCTGCCTTTTGTGCAGTTTTAAACAAGACAATTATGGTGCTTTGTCACAGCAAATGTACTGTATTCTGTAATAGTCCTTTCAGAAATGCGCTTGGTTTTCGACCGGTTGCCACTTGGTCTATCTATACATAGAATACCGAATGTAACAGAAACGTAACAATATTTTTCTAAAAACTTTTAGATTTAGTTACACTGAACAAACCCTGTATATTTTAATTATTAAAACATTTCCATTTATACTCCGCGAACCAATACGTAGAAATTTTTAGGAAATCAATTTTTCAGAAATAGAGCGCCATTATCTAATGTTTACCAAACAGGAAATCGACTAAAACTGGCAACGCCAAATTCTCCCGCGGCTTAACACATGTCAATTGACAGGAATTGAATTAACTTTAAATAAATCAGTCGCCTTGAACTACCGAGCTGCACGCTCGCCGGACTTTGACACTCCTGAACTATGTTGGCTGAAATTTTGCTAATTACTTTAGGTGTCGTTTTACTAATTTCGTATTTTTTGGGAGAATGTCGGAGGCCTTCCAACTATCCGCCAGGTAAGCATGTTTTCGAGGTGTTTTTAATTTAGCACTAAGGATTAGTGTTAAATTTTTATTTTTATATTAGGTAACAACGTTTCTAAATGGGTTCACTTGAAAAATCTAGCAGAACACTTTTTACTAAATACAATTATTGAATATTTAAAATTATTTAGCGCAAACTAAAGAATCCATGATTACGACCAAAATCATTATAAGAATTAGATTTTATGAGGTGTGTATGGAATTTTTTATTGAAGCGATTCTGATTAGAGTCATTACTTTATATCTAAATGTATTTGTAGAATAATAAATTAAGGTGGTAGTTAATGCACTATATGTTAGCTAAAACATACCCATATACAGGGTGTTTCAATAAAAACTCTCAGGCCAATTATTTCGAAAACTAAAAGTGACATGTAAATTCTGTAAACGCCAGTTTTTAGCCTCTATGATTGGCCTCACAACTGTGTAAAAAATGTGTTTGAATAATGCAAGATGTAGGTGGCGCCACGGTACAAAGAATTTTTTCGATGACAGGAACTTTTAAATGTTGTGGTTCTTAAAGATAATTAATTTTTGATCAAATTATGTCCCATAAAATTTTTTGATTAATCCAACATGAACGGAGATATTTGGGGCTAAGTTTTTTTTTTAATAATTTTAAGAAGTATTTTAATTATAAAAATTTTTAATATTCTTTAGCAGATTTTAATTTAATTTTGGTAATGATAATTTTAGTGATAAAACGCTAGTGTGGCGCTAAATTATGACGTCCAGTGGCGTCTCAGGGGGCGCCTTAACAAATAATATTGGCAAAAAAGACTCCACTGAGTTTTTTTTTCCCACGTTTGTGGGCTATTTTCTACTGTTTGTAGGACTAGAGCTACATTTTCGTCAGTCGTAATCCTTCTTGAAACCGTTCCCTTTTTAAAGTTACCATGTAGCTAATTTGGTACACAAAACTACAAAAGATTTGCGATCGGGCGTTGGTCTATCTGGAAAACGAGCTCGATAGCAGCGCACAGCTTGTGAAGGTTTTTGATGGCATGCTCCAGAAACTAAAACGATGTTTAATTTCCTTGATTTGTATGGTGAACCATTTTTATTTTAAAAATGTAGAAATTGCAAATTCTGAAACTGGCAGTGACACTGAGTGTTAATAATGTTAATTATTTAATGCTTTTTGTTTTCCAGAGATATGCAATAAAATTGTTTTTATTTTTATTTCTCGGAAACGAAGCAAGATATGAAAACAATTTAACAGATAAGAAAATGATATTTTTAGTTGATTAATCCGAAAAAAATATAAAAATTACCATAAACTCAGTGGCCTTTTATTTTATGCCAATATTATTTGTGAAGGCGCCCCCTGAGACGTCACTGGACGTAATAATTTAGCGCTACACGAGCGTTTTATCACTAAAATTATCATTACCTAAATTAAATTAAAATCTGCTAAAAGATATTAAAAATATTTATAATTAAAATACTCGTTAAATTTAAAAAAAAAAACTTAACCCCAAATATCTCCGTTCATGTTGGATTAATCATAAATTTTTATGGGGCATAATTTGATAAAAAATTAATTATCTTTAAGAACCATACCATAACATTTAAAAGTTTCTGTCATCGAAAAAATTCTTTGCACCGTGACGCCACCTACATCTTGTATTATTCAAACACATTTTTTACACAGTTGTGAAACCAATCATGGAGGCTAAAAACTGGCGTTTACAGAATTTACATGTCACTTTTAGTTTTCGAAATAATTGGCCTGGGAATTTTTATTGAAACACCCTGTTGTATACGGAATCGCAAGAAGTAAAAAATTAATTGAGAACCAGAAGAACTCCCTTCTTTTAAACATTTTAAAGCAAACATATCTTGATTATTTTTTAGGTCCGCCTTGGCTACCTTTCCTAGGCAACCTTCCGGAACTCCAAAAATTATCCAGAACTTTCGGTGGACAGCATTTAGCTTTTCTAGCCATGGCCAAAAAATACGACAGCGAAGTTCTCGGTCTTAAACTGGGCAAAGAATACGTTATATGCGTTTGTTCGTACCGCACTATCAAGCAAGTTTTGATCTCTGAGGAATATGAGGGAAGACCGGATAACTTTTTCTTCAGGTTAAGATCTATGGGAACACGGAAAGGTATCATAAAAGATTTTCCTAGTAAATAATAAAATATCAAACGGCGGCCAAAAAATTAACACTTTGGTCGAACTAACCCTAGGAGAAGTTAAAGTTATTTATACTCGTACAATATTTACAATTATTATTGTGGTTGATAATAGTATATTAAAGTATAAGTGGATATTAAGGTCTTTAAAACCCGCGCGATTTTGCAAGCACGACGGCGCAGCCGGAGTGCTTGAAATAGAGCAAGTGTTTTAAAGACCAGTTATCCTCGAATACTTTACATTATTTTTTATTGGTACACTTATTGGTATTTATAGTACAAAAAATGGAAATAATAACTTAGTAAGTAACTGAAATGGTCGAATTCGTGATGTGATATACCTGTCGTTGTCATGAAAATGAGGAGAACAAAAAATAACTTCCAATCTGTCACATAAGATTCATTGTTGTCACCGTTGACATTGGTTATGTATTGCTAAAAAAAATATTTTATTTGACGTTAAAAGGTAATTCTGTCAAATCAATAATTAAAAAGTTGACATATTTATACTTCGCGTTTCACGGGTTGTTGATGTTGCCATGGTAACTTTAAAACACGCGCGTTTTTGAAAGTGGGATTTAAACACGCTGAGGCGTACTTTAAATAAGCGAAATAGGGTATCAATAAAAAAAAATAGTATTGCGTTTATACGGTTGCCACATATACATATTATGTTATCTATTCTATTTTAACTTAACTACTATGATTACACACTGCACTTTTATTACCACATAGGCACAAATTGGCCCTGACCGACAGGTAGTTGACCACTCCAGTAATGTAGGAACTCTAAAAATTTTATTATGCCAACAATATAAGATGTCAAGCTTTCACAGTAGGTAGTTTAAATTAAATCGGTCAGAAAAGTATAAAGTAGATTATAAATTGTATTTTCCACCTTTATACTCTGTTTCTTGAAGCCTGACAGCACATCTGAGGCCTGAGGGTCATGAGTCGTAAACATCAATAAACCATAAGTGTAACAGGTACCTGATCGTAAGTAATTAAATTATCTATTATTGCATAGGTTCTATACAGGTAGTATTATTGTTACAATTTTACAACCTATTGTGAAAGGTAAAATTAGGAGTGTGCCAATCTATAAAGGGTGTTCATTTGAAAACTTCCCACCTCGATTTTCCTGCTTTAAAATGAAAATGTGGAAAATCGCTCGGACCCGTCGATTTTTATTTCGAGGGGGACATATTTTGCGTATATTGTCAATCTTGTTACTTCAAGCCCCTAGGAGGGAGGGGGGTAAGATCTAAATCTTAAATGGATACCCCTATTTTATATAATTTTTTTGGATTCTGCAGAAAATTCTGAACATTTTTTAATAAAAGCATTATTAGTCTATACTTAACAGTTTCCGAGATATTTACTCTTAAAAAATTACATTTTTGAACTTTGACAGCGTCTAACTTTCTAACTGTACGTCTTAGAGCAAAACGGCTTACATGTCCCTATCTTCGATTTTTATTATCTTTCCAATAGTGTCAACATCCGGTCAAACCGGAAGTACTATATTTCTTACATCCGGATTAACCGAAAGTTCACACTATTGGAAAGATAATAATAATCGAAGATAGGGGCATGTAAGCCGTTTTGCTCTAAGACGTACAGTTAGAAAGCTAGACGCTGTCAAAGTTCAAAAATGTCATTTTTCAAGAGTAAATATCTCGGAAACAGTTAAGTTTAGCATAGACTAATAATGCTTTTTTTTTAAATGTTCAGAATTTTATGCAGGATCCAAAAAAATTATATAAAATAGGGGTATCCATTTAAGATTTAGATCTTACCCCCCTCCCTCCTAGGGGCTTCAAGTAACAAGATTGACAATATACGCAAAAGATGTCACCCTCGAAATAAAAATGGACGGGTCCGAGCGATTTTCCACATTTTCATTTTAAAGCAGGAAAATCAAGGTAGGAAGTTTTTAAATGAACACCCTGTATAGTATTGCATGGAGATGTACCTTAGATTGTGTACGTAACCTCCTTATAAAACCAATGAATAATCACAGGTGGGCAAAATTGGTTTATGGCTTATTACACCTGCATTTTCGACACCAAGGCACTAAGCACGTAAAACTGATACGTGTTATCTTCTCACCCACTATTAAATATTAAAAGTGCTTATGGTGCTGTTGGTTTTCAAGATAGAAAAACCTTATTGAGTTATACAAATTTTTAGAGATAAATTACAAGCATAACGGTAAAGAGGCTAACTCACTGCATGCCTCCCTTTATGTAACTATCATTCTCAATCTCCAATCAAGAATATTTTTGATTTAGGTATAACGGGCACAGATGGTCAAATATGGAAGGAACAACGAACATTCCTAGTGACACACTTAAAAGCACTTGGATTCGGAAAAAGTACAATGGAAGAGATGGTCGAAGAAGAAATAAATGATAGCATAGGAAAAATTGAAAAAAGTCTGGAAGATATAGATCTCGCGGAAGTGCTAGCGCCTTCTGTTTTAAATATATTGTGGACTTTGACAAGCGGTAATCATTTTTCTATTCAAAGCAAGATGTAATTGTTAATACAGTTCTTCATTAACTTTTTACCTTTCTTATCATCATCACTTTTATATTTTTGTATATTATAACTTACCCGTTAGGAAGAAGCCTTAAAGGAAATCAACGGATAGACAGACTGCTACAGCTCCTCACGACACGATCGAAGGCCTTTGACATGTCCGGAGGAACCCTGAACAACCATCCCTGGTTAAAATACGTCGCTCCAGAGAGAACCGGATACAACCTATTGAAGAAAATAAATTCAGAAATTAAAGACTTTATAATGGAATCCATTGACGAGCATAAAAGGGATTGGACAAAGGGACGTAGTGATGATGTAATATATGCCTTCTTGAGTGAAATGGAAAAACAAGCAGGAAAATACAGTTATTTTTCAGGTAAAGTTATCAAAAACAATATTTGCGGTCGCCTCTTATCGTTATGGGTCTTTTGACGCCAAGAAATTGTTAATACCTACCACAACCACCTTGAAAAGAAGCCATGAAGTGACATCGGGCAACGCCGCATCAGCTGGGAGTTCCGGATCCACAATTATGACGCGCGGCAACGGGCAAGTTTTTTAATCTTTCTGATATTTTTTTTGTTTTTTGGCTCTGTTGCCACTATATTGATATTGAAAAATGTACAAAAAAGTAATAAACAGTTTTGGATAACAAGAACAACTTACCTAATTATTAAATAATAGTAATATTGCGTTGAGAAGCTGTTTTTGTTTCTTTGTTGTTGTATCTATTATATAAATTATCATCTTCTGCGTTTAAATTACAGGATTGACTATTGACTTCTGAAGTCTCAAAATTTAGTAAGCTTAAGGCTTCGTTTAAAAAATCTACGCTTGTCTTAAGAAAGTCACCTACTATCTGGGTAACTTCGTTACTTTCACGTATGAACTGTTACCGAAACAATAAGTTCTCAAGCTGAGACCACCTGCTTAGTTTCATTTCAAAACATTGTAAGCCATTCATTATACCTTTCAAAAAAACCTTTACCTTCATATCAATGTCCTCTGCAACTGATTAACAATATTTATAGTCATTGGTCAAATCTAAACTATAAAAATATATTACACTCTCTTTACCTGCTTCTAAAACACTTTTATAGTTAGAGTTACACCCAGGAATACAGCAGGGGCTTGGCATGTTGATAAATAAACAAACTAAAAGAAAAAAATAGTACCAAGGTATCTAGAGGTCTCCTACCTAATGAACTATCTCTACTAGTGATATTTTTAAACTAATTCACATATACCTTTAAGTTAAATAAACACTTCAATATTTAATAAATTAACTGTATAGCCACAAAACAATAAAGTTTATTCCAAAGAGCTAACTCAAACACAACTTTTATATTAAAACAAATAAAATTCTGCCGCCATTAATAAGACCCGTAAACAAACCGCCAGGCTGTTGGATTTTTCACTTTATTAATGCTATTACAGCAAACCCGCTACAAAAATTTTTATCAGTATTTTGTAGAGGTCCTTAGCAATTATGTCACTTAAATTTTCTATTAGATATCAATCGAAACCGGATAAAAATACAAATTAATACGACACCTCTAGTTCGCGCATAAATTACATAATAATAATAATAATAAAAAGTTTATTCAATATATAGGTACATATAATAAAATATTTGCAAATTTTAAATTAGAACTTTGAATAAACTAAAATGAAATATAATGAAACTCACGAAGTCTTACTTGTAGTGAGTAATAATTATGGTATTATAATTTCATATCCATGAATATAATGAATTTTATACATATTATGTATCACAATAATATAATATAATATAATATATCACAACAATATACGCAATCATATATAATATATTTTAATTAATGGCTAACCTAAAAAAAGTCACGTGACACATGGATCTTTAAGCAGTGTTGTCGATGTTTCTGTTACACGGCTTCTTTCAAGGTGTTGTGTACCTACTAATATTTATATTTGTATTTCTGAGCCATACTGAGACATAATTTTTTAGATAGTCAACTAGTTATGGTCTGTTTGGATATTTTTATGGCTGGATCGACCACGACAAGCAACACAATAAATTTTGCCTTTCTGGCAATGGTTCTGTATCCGGACGTGCAAGAAAACGTTTATCAATGCATCGCCAATGCTTTCGATATAAACGAGGATGTGTCTTACTGTGATAGGCATCGGTAAGACACGTAGTAAGTAGAAAGTAGATTATCACATCAGAATGACGAGTATTTAGATCTATCGATACCTTGCACAGGCTTTAAACAATTTAGACGGATACAACAAACAACACACCTATAAACATATTTTTTCTGGATGTTTCACTTTATTCAAGAATAGTAAATACTAAATTTGCTACTTTTTTCTATAATCTACAATATTTGTAGGGTGCCATATGTAGAAGCAGTATTATTAGAATGCCAAAGAGTGTTTCCTGTGGTACCAATCTGCGGGCCGAGAAGAGTATTAAAAACTACACAGTTACAGGATTATACAATTCCAAAGGTTTGGGTTTGTTCGGGTTTCATGCGGTCTCTCATAGACTATTTGAATTATTTTTTTTTTACCATGATGACCCTATATACAATAAATAAGTGTTTTCACTTTCTACTTTTTTTAGAATGCAACAGTACTAATCAATCTACACTCAGCACATCATGACAAAACGTATTGGCAAGATCCAGAAAAGTTTAGACCCGAAAGATTTTTAGACACAGACGGAAAACTAATGGGGCAGGACAGAGTATTAACCTTTGGATTAGGTACGTTCATACCATAATCAATTCCTCCAATTAATTCCTGTGGGCTATTTTCCGGACACCCGTAACCACGACCCATATGGGCTATGCATGCATACCTTAACCTCTACATAATATTATTGATTTTAGATGTTTTGGCCCTGAACTTGAAATATAGACCAGGGCTGAATGAAGCCTTTGAAAATGGTAAAAAGTGAAAAAAAAAAAAATAATAGTAGGATGAAACCCATTGGAAAAGGATGAGAATATAACAAAAATGAAAGAAAAAATAATATACGGGCGATCCGAGGTCGGGAAATGGAAAGGGGTGAGTTTTTAAGGGTAGAAAACGATTTATCTCGATTTGTTGTAGGTAATAAAAAGATCTACAACTTTTGTGTCTACACTTTTTTCACGTAACCTCAAAATTTATGTGAAAAATTCAAATAACCAAGTTTTTGGTTTTTTATTTTTATCTTTTACAAAAAAAATTTACTTACGTTTTTATGTCCCAAACACACTGTAATTTTTTTGATTTAAAATATTTATTTTTTCACCTTACTTTGACTTAATATCGAAAAAGCACCCTAACTTTCAGACGAAAATTCTCATGTCAAAATATCTGCTTTTTTAAAAAAGTCGGTGGGCTTTTTGTTCGTTGAAATCTGTACTTTCTGATGGTGTAAAAAAATATACATTACTATGGTAAATGTGATGAAATCCCCTTTAAATCCTACCTTTAATTATATTTACAACAACTATTTTCGCATGTTTTTTGCGATCTTTATGTTTTATGGATTTGTAATTTTTTTGTTTATCAATGTAACATGGAATCTTACGTTTTTCCAGTAATTAAAGTATAAATTATAAAGTCAAAATTTTACATAATGATTAAAAAAAAAATTTCGGATTCGAGTTTTTTTCGTTTCTTGCATTTTTTGAAAACATTTACCATAGTAATGTATATTTTTTTTTACACCATCAGAAAGTAGATTTCAACGAACAAATTTTAAAAAAGCAGATATTTTGACGCAAGAATTTTCGATTGAAAATTAGGGTGCTTTCTCGATATTAAGTCAAAATAAGGTGAACAAATAAATATTTTAAATCAAAAAAATTACAGTGTGTTTGGGACATAAAAAGGTAAGTTTTCAACAAATTTCGTGAAAAGTTTTTTTTTGTAAAAGATAAAAAAACCATAAACTTGGTTATTTGAATTTTTCAGATAAATTTTGAGGTTATGAGAAAAAAGTGTAAATACAAAAGTTGTAGATCTTTTTATTACCTACAACTGCCATTTAACGTTTTTCCATAGGACTTGTAGTTTTGCCGGAAATCGAGATAAATCGTTTTCTACCCTTAAAAACCCACCCCCTTCCACTTCCCGACCTCGGATCGCCCGTAAATTATTTTTCCTTTCATTTTTGTTATATTCTCTTCCTTTTCCAATGGGTTTCATCCTACTATTCTTTTTTTTGGTTTCAAAAATTATCGACCCTAATAATGTAAAATAAAAAGTCATGTCTAGCTTTTGTACAACTACTATTTCGAAATATTATCTTTTATAGTTTACAATAATAGTCTAAAGGACCAAAACTTAAAATTAATAGTAAAAGTTGGATCGCTTATATTTGCTGGTATTAATTGTTTTAAACACATATTACGTAAACTACCAAAAAATCTTTATCTACAACAACATATCATTCTGTTGGGTAATTTTTCTCGTTTAGTATTATCACACACAATATTTTTTTTATTAGGAAAAAGACGATGTCTGGGAGATGCATTAGCAAAAACGTGTATATTTCTATTCTTCGTGACGATACTGAGAAAATACAGAATTGAGGCCAGAAGTAATACAGAAAAACCGACGGGTCAAGCTGTACCTGGAATTACAATGACTCCAGAAAAATATAGAACAAAATTTATCTCAAGACAATGAAAAAATAAAATAATTTATTGGCAATATTTATGCTTTTAGGCACTATAGAGGGTGTTTTTTTAAGGTCGACGAGCGGCCATATCTCGGAAACTACTAGGCATAGAAACTCAGGAAAAGAAAAATGATAATTAAAGTGGCCATGAGAAAATTCTGGAAATAATTTTTAAGTTTCGCATTTTGCCGCAAGAGGGCGTAATTGAAAAGTAAATTTTAAAATTTTACATAACTCCGAAAATTCCACATTAAGACATATATGTTTGATAACACCATTTTAAAGCTTGGACAATTATGCATCATTTTGGTCTTATACTCATTGGCATACCGACTTTAATAAGAGTGGGGGAAGCTGTTGAAAGTGTAATCATTTAAATCGCTGTATAAACGACTTATCCGATTTTAGCAAACTAAAAACTGTTTGGAAGAGAAATGTATGCACTTTCACCAATCGTATTTATTTGTCCATAATAGTTCTAAAAAAAATGCTAGAGGGCGCAATTTGCAATAACAATACATTTTTTGATTTTACTCCGAAAAAATAAATCATACGGTATAATTATGATACCATAATCGAAAAGTAGATGACATTTGCAAGAAGAGATGTGAAGACCGCAGTTTGATATCTTTGTTCGTTTCAGAGTTATTGCCAAAACAATAATTTTTAATACAAATTGCGCCCTATGGCCGCTTGTCGACATTAAAAAAACACCCTGTATATCGTCTAGAAAGTTAATATATAACTTCCTACTATCTATATATAAAATAATGAGAAGTTGGAATAGTGATTACAGCGCAAAATCCAATTTTAAACCAGTAAAAAGTAAAGTTTAAAATTATTTTTAATGTTTTGTACAGGGTGCAATTTTAAGTCTTACTGCTTCAAAACTATTAGTTTCTTATTTCTTGAATATTTTTAATTTTATTTCTTAAAATTTTTATATCTCTCTCTTTAATACGAATATTTAAATAGTTATTTTTAGTGAATAAAAATTAAACAAAGATATATGTATTTGTTTTATTGTTTTTATTAAAAGACAAAGATACAAATCAAGAATATTATTACTATACTATAAGTAAAAATACACAATTATTCTAAAACCTGAGTAGGGTAGGATCATAATAAATCAGTCTTAAAGAAAATAAATAAAAAATAATTTGAAAGTTATTTTATATAAACCCTTTTTACTACAAAAATATTTATTTGACTTATTAATAATTTTAAAATGTTTTAAGGTTTAATAAGAAAGAAAAAAAAACAGATTAAACAACTAACAATTTGAAAAAATTACTTATTATTACCTATTTAAATATGAAATATATCAAATACAAATAGTATCTTGAGGTTTTCTTTTAATCTACTTCTTCTACAGTGGGACCCCCGTTGGCATGTTTTCCTCCACCTCCTGGCATACCGCCAGGAAAGCCTTGTCCACCTCCACCATACAACTTGCTCATGATCGGACTGCAAACGCGCTGCAACTCCTTCTTCTTATCCTCGAACTCCTCTTTCTCCGCCAAGCTGTTACTATCAAGCCACTTCAGAGCATCAGAACACTCTCTTTCAATTTTAGCTTTATCATCAGCACTCAGCTTATCTCCACACTCTTGACCCGCTTGCTTCACTTGGAAGATGTATGCTTCGAGCTGGTTACGAGATGCCACTTTCTGCCTTTGCTTTTCGTCTTCTTCTTTGTACCTTTCTGCTTCGAAAAGCATTTTGTCAATGTCTGCTTGAGATAGGCGTCCTTTGTCATTCTTTATGGTAATATTTTTTGACTTGCCAGAACTTGTATCAACTGCAGAAACGTTGAGAATACCATTAGCGTCCATGTCAAAGGTGACGTCAATCTTTGGAACCCCACGGGGTGCTGGAGGTATACCTGTCAAGTCAAAGGTACCCAAGAGATTGTTGTCCTTGGTCATGGCTCGCTCTCCTTCGAAAACTTGAATGGTAACAGCTGGTTGGTTATCTGAATAGGTAGTAAACGTCTGGCTTTGCTTGCATGGAATCCTCGAGTTCCTTTCAATGATCTTGGTCATAACTCCACCAGCAGTTTCTATACCCAGAGACAACGGTGCCACATCCACGAGAAGCACATCTTGAATCTTGCTGTCAGTCTCTCCACTAAGAACAGCGGCTTGTACAGCAGCACCATAAGCCACGGCTTCATCTGGATTGATGCTGAGATTCAATTTCTTTCCACTGAAGAAGTTCTGTAACAGTTGTTGAATTTTTGGAATTCTCGTGGAACCACCGACCAGGACAATGTCGTGGATAGAGCCCTTGTCCATTTTAGCATCCGTTAGAGCCTTTTCGACTGGTTGCAAGGTTCCTCTGAACAAATCTGAGTTTAATTCTTCAAATCGAGCTCTGGTAATTTTGGTGTAAAAATCGATGCCCTCAAACAGTGCATCAATTTCAAGTGTAGCCTCAGTGCTTGAAGATAGGGTTCTCTTAGCTCTTTCAGCCGCTGTTCTAAGCCTTCTTAGCGCCCTCGGGCTAGAACGTAGGTCTTTTTTAAATTTACGCTTGAATTCGTCAGCAAAATGGTTTACCAATCTGTTATCAAAGTCTTCTCCACCAAGATGAGTGTCTCCAGCGGTAGCTTTAACTTCAAACAACGATCCTTCATCGATCGTCAGAATGGAAACGTCAAAGGTACCTCCTCCCAAATCAAAAATAAGGACGTGCTTTTCACCTTTGAGGTTCTTGTCTAAACCATAAGCTAAAGCGGCTGCAGTGGGCTCGTTAACAATCCTCATGACATTGAGTCCAGCAATGACACCAGCATCCTTAGTAGCTTGCCTCTGGGAGTCATTGAAATAGGCCGGTACAGTAACAACAGCATCTCTTATAGGTACTCCAAGGTAGGCTTCAGCCGTTTCCTTCATTTTGGTCAACACCATGGAACTGATTTCTTCAGGAGCGAAGGTTTTCGGTTCCCCTTTATACTCGATTTTGATTTTTGGCTTGCCGTTATCGCTGACAACTTCGAACGGCCAATGTTCGATGTCCTGTTGGATTTTCGGGTCGTCATATTTACGTCCAATCAATCGTTTGGCATCGAAAACAGTGTTGGAAGGATTCATGGCAACCTGATTCTTGGCAGCGTCTCCAAGAAGACGCTCGGTGTCCGTGAAGGCGACATAACTTGGTGTCGTGCGGTTGCCTTGGTCGTTCGCGATGATCTCCACTTTTCCATGCTGCCACACACCGACACAAGAGTATGTTGTGCCTAAATCAATACCAACTGCAGGTGACTTGGCCATATTAACACTTTTTTTATTATACTTTTAATAAAAATACTCGAAAACAACTTTTTGCGTCGAAAAAATCGATCGTTTCAAACTACACTTCTCGATGTCTGTATACGAATTCACTGGCTTTAACGGCCGGTTGCGAAGACTTATATACGAGAGCGTATTTCATCGCGAAAAGCGTAGAAGCATCTAGAACACGCTAGATCCCTTAGCAATCGATCGACCCTTAAGTTACAACTCAAGACGTCCGTTACTCTATCTATCTCTTTTTGTTGCATGCAGTGTTTAAGTGACATAACTCGAATATAGTATTGACGTTTATTTGTGCTAGCTAAATCTAGTTAATTAACGAACCTCTTTCTAGGTACATCTAGAAAAGTATCTTTAATACAAGGTTGCCAAACTATATCGGGGAAATTATCTGTATTGCTGATCTATAATTAACAAGTTTACCCTAGAACAAATTACATGATGTAAACAAAAACTTACCAAGGACTAAAGAAACGGTTATTGCAATAAATCAATTATTATTGCCCAAAATATTTTTTAAAATGTTTAGTTGAAATGATAATTAAACAAAATAAACGAAATCTTGGCAAGCCTTTCAACATTCTTCGTAGTTTTCCTTATAAGTATCGTATAACTTAAAAAAAGTAGTAACTAAAACTGCCAAAATATTTTTAGTTTTGCAAAATGTCTAAAAATAGGATAACAATAAAATAAGGATACGTCATAGACAATTTATAAATTGTGTATGGGATGCTTAGATACAATTTTGCCACACTTAATTGAACAAAAAACTTGTGAGGTCAGAAATATCGATTTCTCGAAAGAAGTGACATAAAAGCAGATTCAAAAATAGTGAATGATCGATTCTAGTTGCAATAAAAAATGAATAACTTTTATTTGGAAAATGTCAACTATAATTTAAATATGATATGATTGATATGGCAACATGGGCATGGGTTCGAGAGAGCCTACGTGACCTAGGTCTGACATTCAAGAGAATCGAGCGAGAGGCGTGGTTTGAATTTGAATGAAAAGCCACAACCACAGAAAAAAAAAGGGTTTATGCCACAACCACAACAACAATACAAATGGAAGGTACATTTTGCATTGAAAATCAAATGGATCTTTAGAACCAGCGTTAAAAACGATAAATAAGGGATTTCTTCAAATTATTGCCATTATTGGTGTTATTGACCCATTTAGAGTCCTAGATAGAGGTAGGTTAAGTGTTTTGTCGCCATCTAGATAAGTTTGAGGTTATGTAATTATTGTTTATATTTTATGGAACTAAATTTAATATTTTTAAGTATACTTCAAGCTTACTATAGGGTTTTTTTTATTACACACTAGTAAATAACTTAAAAATCCATTTTTGAATTAAATTTTCATACAATTTACCACTTACAATAATAAACATCCATCCATTTATTGTTATGTACTTTAAAAACAATATTAGTGCTGTAGCTGAATAAGCCGCTGGGCTGTAGTAACACAGTGGGAGGATTTTTTACAGATTGTTGACAAAATACTTCATCATCATTGTCATGTAGCTCCCGTGAAGTAAAGGGCACCAAATGTGTTTCGGTAGCTATTAGGCTTGTGTAATAATTTATTTACAGAATGGCTTCAAAAATATGTATCTACTATTAACGAGTTTTTCGCAAACGATAATAAAATTATTAAAAAAAGAGGAAAATGCTTTGTAGTTGAACAATGTTCTTCTGATGCAGTTTTTAATTTGGTGTCAATAATCATAATGAATTTACACAAGTTAAGTTACAACAAATGAATCATCTGGGAGAATAATAAGAACTCCCAAATAAGTTACAACAATCATATGTAGTTATGTACTAATAATATTTAAAACATTTAGTTACAATCCTTATACATCAACAAAGTAAAATATGTAAACAATTGTAAAATACAGTAACATAGTGCAGCCTACACGACCCCATACTTAGAAACATATCACTCCAAAAACATACAGTTTAAAAATTCTTCCAGGCTTTACAGTGTGACCAGTAAAGTCCGCATCATATGGGATTTTTTTTTTATTAATAACTTTATACGAAATTTGACTTTGGCATCAAGTTCTGCTTCGATCGAGATGAAAATTAAGCAAAAAAATAGTAGTCACATGATTCGCATTATCTGCCAAATTTTAATTTTTTCCAAAAAAGAATTCAAAAGTCGTGGGGTTACTTCTGAAAGTATTGAAAAACCTTATTAGAAAAAGTTTTTTTAAATGCAGTTTCTAGCCCACATGTAAAATTTTAGCTGTTTGATTTTTGACCCATATTTTGTAAATTGCACCACTTTTGCAAAATAAGACTCAACGCAACCTCTACATAAAACTTCTTGGTTTTGACAATGCTATATTTCAGATATGTTTTCTTTAGCGCCATATTAAATGTCTGTTTTTCCACGAAATCAAAATTTGGCCATTAAAATTTGGTCGCATGTGATGCAAAGTTTATTTGTTTTTGACCCTGTATAAGGTAACTTCATAAAATAAGTATTTTTGATTTTTGAAAACCTAGTTTGTGTCTGAAAGTAATACATCTTAATATAAAGACAAAAAATAACAGTGTCATCAGCAAAGTGTTCATTAAGTGGAAAATAAATTTTAGTTTAACTTAACGTAAAGTTTATCTATTTTTAACGATTTAATTTAAAACCCCTTTACTTTATTTTCTATTTTTTTACTTTTAGGCACAAACTACGTTTTCAAAAATACTTATTTTATGAAGTTACCTTATACAGGGTCAAAAACAAATAGACTTTGCATCACATGCGACCAAATTTTAATAGCCCAATTTTGATTTTGTAGAAAAAAAGCACACATTTAATATGACGCTACTTTAAACAAAATGTATCTGAAATAAAGCATTGTCAAAACTAAGAAGTTTTATGTTGGTTGCGTTGAGTCTTATTTTGCAAAAGTGGTGCAATTTACAAAATATAGGTAAAAAATCAAAATTATCTTATGCAGCTGAAATTTTGTATGTGGGCTAGAAACTGCATTTAAAAAAACTTTTTCTAATAATTTTTTTGGATATTTTCAGAAATAACCCCACTTTTGAATTAGTTTTTGGAAAAAATTAAAATTTGACAGATAATGCAAATCACATGACTACTATTTTTTTTTGCTTAATTTTCATCTCGATCGAAGCAGAACTTGATGCCAAAGTCAAATTTCGAATAAAGCTATTAATAAAAAAAATCCCATATGATGCGGACTTTACTGGTCACACTGTAGAAGGCCTGACTAATGAGAAAATCCTTTATACATGCTTTGTATTGATCGAGAGGGACACTTTGCCTGGGATAGTTACTGATATGCTTTCTAATAAATATGAGGTCTTCTGGAGTCCGAAAACCCTGTTGGTTAATAAATAATCACTACAATAAGCTTAATTTTACAAAAAAATAACAATTTAAATCTTACTAAACAATAACATAACCTCAAACTTGTTCAGATCAGATGGTGATTATATACAAATTTTCACTTACACTTAGTTCTATCTGTGGCTGAAAATGGGTCAATAATAACACCAAAATACTATACAGTGTCGCCACAGTAAAGTCCGCATCATATGGGATTTTTTTTTCATTAATAGCTCTTTATTCAAAATTTGACTTTGGCATCAAGTTCGGCTTCGATCGAGATGAAAATTAAGCAAAAAAAAAATAGTAGTCACGTGATTGGAATTATCTGTCAAATTTAATTTTTTTCCAAAAAATGATTCAAAAGTGAGGTTATTTCTGAAAATATCGAAAAAAGTTATTGGAAAAAGTTTTTTTTAATGCAGTTTCTAGCCTACATGCAAAATTTCAGCTGCATAAGATAATTTTGATTTTTTACCTATATTTTGTAAATTGCACCACTTTTGCAAAATAAGACTCAACGCAACCTACATAAAACTTCTTAGTTTTGACAATGCTTTATTTCAGATACATTTTCTTTAAAGTAGAGCCATATTAAATGTGTGTTTTTCTACAAAATCAAAATTGGGCTATTAAAATTTGGTCGCATATGTGATGCAAAGTTTATTTGTTTTTTACCCTGTATAAGGTAACTTCATAAAATAAGTATTTTTGAAAACGCAGTTTGTGTCTGAAAGTAATACACGTTAACGTTATTATGACATAGCTTAATAATAAATTATAATATAGGGGTTTTAAATTAAATCGTTGTTAAACTAAAATTTATTTTCCACTTAAACACTAATTACTGAAGACACTGGTTCTTTTTTGTCTTAATATTAAGGTGTAATACTTTCAGACACAAACTACGTTTTCAAAAATACTTATTTTATGAAGTTACCTTATACAGGGTAAAAACAAATAAACTTTGCATCACATATGCGACCAAATTTTAATAGCCCAATTTTGATTTTGTAGAAAAACACACATTTAATATGGCGTTACTTTAAAGAAAATGTATCTAAAATAAAGCATTGTCAAAACTAAGAAGTTTTATGTAGGTTGGTCGAGTCTTATTTTGCAAAAGTGGAGCAATTTACAAAATATAAGTAAAAAATCAAAATTATCTTATGCAGCTGAAATTTTGCATTTGGACTAAAAGCTGCATTTAAAAAAACTTTTTTCGATATTTTCAGAAATAACCCGACTTTTGAATTATTTTTTGGAAAAAAATAAAATTTGACAGATATGCGAATCACGTGACTACTATTTTTTGCTTAATTCTCATCTCGATCGAAGCAGAACTTGATGCCAAAGTCAAATTTTGAATAAAGCTATTAATAAAAAAAAATCCCATATGATGCGGACTTTACTGTGGTGACACTGTACCTATGTGTTTAAATTTTTTTAACAAGTTGCCAAATGATATCAAGTGTTAATAGTTTTAAAATTTTTAAAGTTATAAGGTCAAGAAAATGTTAATTGACTTAGAACTTAGAACCTTACTCAGAGCAGGATTATTTCAAATAATTTATAGAAGATAAGAAATCATTTAGTTTTTCTTTATGACGCCGTTTTCTTTTGTGTCTTGTGTGTTTGTGCAAGAAATGTATGAGACATAATTTAAAATATCTATAGATGTTTATTATTATTATTATTATTATTATTATTATTATTATTATTAAGAGCAAACACGAGTGGCGCATTCGCCATTAATCAATACTTCGTTTTATCCGAAAATCGGTCAAATACCCATCTTGAGAGTACAATTATTTACAGTTTTACGTTAAAAAAAGTTTGGATTTACAAATTAATAAATGGGAAAATTTGACAAAATTTCGCTTTTTGCTTTTATTAGTTTGTTAAATCATTTTTTTGAAACTTAATACTGTACATTATTGCTGCCCAAAGACGGGGTATTTGGTCACTTTTGGAGAATGAAAAATAAACGAAATATTGATTGAAAATGAGATGACGACTGGGTCACTAGTGTTTCCTCAATAAGTAATAGGATTTTTTTGGTTAAAGCGCTTGTATTTTTGTATATTATACTATTTCCCTTTTTCTGGTCGCCCTAAAAAATCTTTTAAATCTCTTCTCAGTGCATGATGTTTCATGTGTTATTTATTTATTTAACTTAAATAATAAAAAAATATTTTTTTTTTATAAAAATTTATTCTAAAAAAAACATATCACAATAAATATTCAGTTTAAGTTTTGGTTATATATACACTGCTCTCATAGAGAATACCTAATTACTTAAACATTAATAAAATAATTTACAAATGTAGGTACTATATTATAACTATTTTTGTGAAAATAAATAAATGTCTATAATCGGTCAAAATATCTTTAATCCACTTCCTCAATCGTAGGACCTTGTCTGGAACCACTGAAGCCACCAGCTTGCTGTCCACAACTGCCATTGGGCATTCCTGCTCCATAGTTATTCTGTGGGCCTCCATATAATTTGGCCATGATGGGGCTGCAAATGGATGTTAGCTGCTTCTGCTTATCTTCAAACTCTTCTTTCTCTGCCAGGTTGTTGCTGTCGAGCCATTTAAGAGCATCGTCACACTGCTTTTCAACTTGGGCTTTGTCGTCGGAACTGAGTTTATCACCACCGTCTTGGACAGCTTGTTTGAGTTGGAAGATGTATGCTTCGAGTTGGTTACGAGCTACCACTTTTTGTCTTTGTCTTTCGTCTTCTTCTTTGTATGTTTCAGCTTCTGACAACATTCTGTCAATGTCAGCTTGAGACAAGCGGCCTTTGTCGTTCTTGATGGTGATGTTACGCTCTTTTCCAGAGCCTGTGTCCTTTGCAGAAACGTTGAGGATGCCATTGGCGTCTAAATCAAATTTTACTTCAATTTTTGGAACGCCACGAGGAGCCAGAGGGATACCAGTCAAGTCAAAAGTGCCTAAAAGATTGTTGTTTTTGGTCATGGCTCGTTCCCCTTCAAAAACTTGAACAGTAACAGCTGGTTGGTTGTCTGAATAGGTAGTAAAGGTCTGGGTCTGCTTGCATGGAATTCTCGAGTTTCTCTCAATGATTTTGGTCATGACTCCGCCAGCAGTCTCAATACCAAGAGACAATGGTGCCACATCTACGAGAAGCACATCTTGGATCTTGCTGTCAGTCTCTCCACTAAGAACAGCGGCTTGAACAGCAGCACCATAAGCCACAGCTTCATCAGGATTAATGCTTAGATTCAGCTGTTTTCCATTAAAGAAGTTTTGCAACATCTGTTGGATCTTTGGAATCCTTGTGGAACCGCCTACCAAAACGATGTCGTGAATCGAGCTCTTGTCCATTTTGGCATCTTGAAGGGCCTTTTCAACGGGCTCAAGGGTTCCTCTGAATAGATCTGCATTCAGTTCTTCGAATCTTGCTCTTGTGACCTTAGTATAGAAGTCTACGCCCTCAAAGAGAGCATCTATTTCAATTGTTGCTTCAGTACTGGAAGATAATGTCCTTTTAGCTCTTTCAGCTGCCGTTCTAAGTCGTCTCAGAGCCCTTGGGTTGCTGCGAAGATCTTTTTTGAATTTTCTTTTGAATTCTTCAGATAAATGGGTCACTAATCTATTGTCAAAGTCTTCGCCACCAAGATGAGTATCTCCAGCTGTAGCTCTCACTTCAAATAGAGAACCTTCATCGATTGTCAAGATGGAAACATCGAAGGTACCACCACCCAAGTCAAAGATCAGCACATTTTTTTCACCTTTGAGGTTCTTATCTAAACCATAAGCTAGAGCGGCTGCAGTGGGTTCGTTAATAATTCTCATAACATTGAGTCCAGCAATTGCACCCGCATCCTTTGTGGCTTGCCTCTGGGAATCATTAAAGTAGGCTGGTACGGTGATAACTGCATCTTTGATGGACTGTCCCAAATATGCTTCGGCTGTTTCTTTCATCTTAATCAAAACCATAGAACTTATTTCTTCGGGAGCGAATTTTTTTATTGCTCCTTTGTGTTCGACTTGGAGTTTAGGTTTGCCACAGTCATTGACTACTTTGAATGGCCAGTGTTTAATATCTTGTTGAATTTTCGGGTCGTCATACTTGCGTCCAATCAATCGTTTGGCATCGAAAACGGTGTTGGATGGATTCATGGCAACCTGGTTCTTGGCAGCGTCTCCAAGAAGACGCTCGGTGTCCGTAAAGGCGACATAACTTGGTGTCGTGCGGTTGCCTTGGTCGTTCGCGATGATCTCCACTTTTCCATGTTGCCACACACCGACGCAGGAGTATGTGGTGCCCAAATCTATACCGACTGCTGGAACTTTCACCATTTTTACTTGTTTTCACTTGAAAATACTTCACAATTCACTGACAAATATTATTACTTTGCAATCACTTGTAAACTTGGACCGCTTACTATATTCGCTTTGATTTCACTTGTATCGCTTTTTCGAATAATCTGACAAGCCCGGGAAGCCGAACAGCTTATATAGTCGGCCCGAGCGTGTCCCGAATAGTGTCGAACATTCTAGTCTTCTCTAGACCCCTAACGTCTAGAATTGGAACGAATGAACGGGCAAAACACGTACGAGAAAGCCGTTAATTTTATAGGGTGGGCCAAATAAATGTTTGACAACCAGATAGATGCGAGTTCAGAATAAATAATTGTTTTCCTAACTGATAGATACAGAGAATTAAAACATTTAATAACTAAATATACATTTTTGACAATGTGTAAAAGCCCTGTGGCCGGTACCCAATTTATTATTTTGTTGCAGAGAAGATATCTTAAAATAATGATCAGTATAATTATGTATTTAGCATTCCTGTAAATTATCAATCTGTCATGAAATTTTAAAAATTTATGGATTTAACAAACATGTGATTTTTCGTCCCGAATATAATCAGATTTTTATGGTTCATCTGTCATTTGTGGCGGTTAACTATTGTTAGTAGTGTACTGTAGTGTACAGTTTAAAGTCAATATAAAAATAAATGCCAAAAGCATATTAAGGTGAGAGTATCAACATGCTTGCCAACCTAGAACCTATATCGCGTAGATTTATTTATTTTTTACGTAAAGTTTCAATAAAATCAATATCGACTTCATATTCTATAGGTAATAATTGGCATATTAAATAAATATCAAGGAATTTCATAAATTGCTTTAGGAGAATTGTACAGCGAATAATTTCGGGTAAGATTTTTTTAAACCTAATTATACAATTCTCCCAAAATTAGCAATAAAATAAATTAATATTTTTGTAATATGTCAGATATTACCTAACTGCTGAAGATATTGATTTTATTTAAATGCTGGTTAATAATATAATAAATTTTAAAAACACAACGCGAAATAGTTTATAGATTGGCAATAGATTGAATAACGTTGAGAATTCCACCTTAATGATGTCTAATATTGATGTTAACTTACTCTTAAAATAATAATAATCAAATGTGTGCTGTCAGATCTGTTGTTGGAATAGGTGTTGCCACTATCCTGCATGATTCTGGTGCTGTGTCGATATTAGCCAGCAAGGTAACAAATAACAGAAATTCGTCAACCCTAAATCCTTGAATGACAGCTATTCTAACCTTAGAAAATGAAAAGTGTAATCAATAAACGTGAAACATATCATTACACAATGACAATTGTACGTTATTCTTATATTTGCATTTAAAACGTCAAATCTCTATTGATGAGCATCCAAAAACATGTTGGTTCTCTAATTGTCCGTAAAATATATACGTCGTCGTACCTTGTAAATTACAGAATTGTCTAATTAAATAATTGTTGGTACTTTACGCAGCAATCTTACTTTTAAAGCATATTATGCTATTTCATCAATCAAATATCAGGACTGCAGTATTATCTGTACCATATATTTTTGAGACACGGTGTATCTGTTAGCATAATTTTGTTGGGTCCAGATAATTCCACAACTAAGAGAGAGAGAGAGAGAGAAGTAGCGGGGTTTTCAATCGAGTGAATTCGCGCGCTTTCTAGAACAGTCTGGGAACATCTGGTTGCCTATAGAATGTTTTAACATTTACATTATGTATACAGTGTGACCAGTAAAGTCCGCATCATATGGGATTTTTTTTATTAATAGCTTCATTCAAAACTTGACTTTGGCATCAAGTTCTGCTTCGATCTAGATTAGAATTAAGCAAAAAATAGTAGTCAAGTAATTTCCAAAAAATAATTCAAAAGCGGGGTTTATTTCTGAAAATATCGAAAAAAGTTATTAGAAAAAGGTTTTTAAATGCAATTTCTAGCCCACATGCCAAATATCAGCTGCATAAGATAATTTTGATTTTTTACACACCACTTAAATTTATTTTCCAATGAACACTTTACTGATGACACTGTTCTTTTTTGTCTTAATATTAAGGTGTATTACTTTCAGACAGAAACTACGCTTTCAAAAATACTTATTTTATGAAGTTACCTTATACAGGGTCAAAAACAAAATAAATAAACTTGGCATCACATATGAGACCAAATATTAATAGCCCAATTTTGATTTTGTAGAAAAACACACATTTTTAATATACCTATAGCGCTACTTTAAAGAAAATGTATCTGAAATAAAGCATCGTCAAAACTAAGAAGTTTTATGTTGGTTGCGTTGATTCGAGTCTTATTTTGCAAAAGTGGTGCAATTTACAAAACATAGGTAAAAAATCAAAATTATCTTATGCAGCTATAACATGTGGGCTAGAAAATTTTTAAAACTTTTTCTAATAAGGTTTTTCAATACTTTCAGAAGTAACCCCACGACTTTTGAATTATTTTTTGGAAAAAATTTAAATTTGACAGATAATGCGAATCACGTGACTACTATTTTTTGCTTAATTCTCATCTCGATCGAAGCAGAACTTGATGCCAAAGTCAAATTTTGAATAAAGCTATTAATAAAAAAAAAATCCCATATGATGCAGACTTTACTGGTCACACACTGATGTGACTGTATGTAGGGTAGGCTTAAAAACTTTATTAGGATTATGGGTAAATGCTGTATTATCTTTAAATAACTTATGTAGGTTTGGAAAATCTTATTTTTAGTGAAGCATTTAGAGTTCCTCAATATATAGGGAGAAACATAGAGGTACCTATATTATGTAAATTTTTGTATAAAAAAATTCAGTCTACTTGCTTTGTCGTAATAACATACATATATAGATTCAAGAAAAATGATTTCCCAACCACCTGTAGATGCCTTATACAATGGCACAAAGCAAATAATTCTCAACTCGACTCACAGAAATATGCATATATATGTAGGCAATAAATTGACGAGAGCAGCAGGCAAATTTATTACAAAATAAACAGTTTGTGTTTGTATGTAACATCCATCAGAGCATCTACAAATTACAGTTGTGGTTTATCTATTATTTGAACACCACGCCAAAATTGATGATTCTTTTAAAAATTACATATTTTGGGGTATAGATAAAAGACAACAATTTCAGTCGAAAACACTTGGGTGGTTTTTTGAGATATTTATTCCTTCTTAAAGCACTGTTTATTTTATTAATGTAACAATTATTACTAAAATATATATTTTTAATGACATCTTATTTACAAAAACTATAAAAATTATGCTATTAACAGATCCTATAACATGCGCACTGTGAATGATCTTCCTCTTCCTATACCAAAAATAACTTCCCAAAAATTCCTTGATATTTGAGAGCATCAAAATGTATAACCACATATACCACTGGCTTATCGGCAGGCGATTGATGACAGGGTTTTTAAGCAAAGACTAAAAAGGCAACTAATTACTAGACTCACTCTCCAGGAATTTTACAATGGCATTCCCTTTAATTTTTTTTTTAAACTTTGATTAGCATATATTCTTGCCAGATTTTTTTTTAAGATTGAGCTTGTCTTAGTCTTGGATTGAATTGTGTGTAAATTTTTGACCATGACTATTTTACTGTCTCATAAGGTGTGACTATCTATTTATTTATTTATTTATTGGATTACTTACTTTTTCTTACTTTATATAGTGATAGTGAACATTGTAATTTCCATTTCTAACAATTTTAATACTGTCCAAAGCTTTGTTAACTAGATGTACTTCTTATATAACAATAAAGTGTATTACTATTTTGATTTGATTTGATTTAATTCCTCCATATTCTGGCATTAAAGGAAAATAATCAAAATGCGAACTGTGTATCAAAAACTTAACCATTACAAACATGCACTTTTGGGAGGAAATATCTAAAGAACTAAGCGCTTCCGACGAAAATCGTTTTTAGATTTATATCATACCTACCTCCATATAAAATCAATCAATCAATGTTAGCAGGGTATAATTATCCCCCATGTACTATGATTTATAACCATAGGGTCGCAGAGGAAAATTTAAGCTGAAAATCAAGAGGGTTGTGTAATTTAGAAAAGTCATTTTGAATTGCTTTTCTATTCTGTCATCCGTTACTATACTACAGAATTGTGATGCAGAAACCCCTGATGCAACAATATACTATATACTAGACACATAGCTTTGCCAAAGCCATCATAGTAGTAGGATTAAAAAGAAATGAAGGACTTATATACACAGACATGACAGACAACTTTAGCCAAGAACTCTGCTTAATGACATAATATGTCCATCCAATCCTTGAATTATAGTCACAAATTTGATTGGCCACAGCGTGCAGATCTCTCGTTATCGCTATGATGACTCCACTTACTCACAACCCTCTTTACCATTGGGGTTCACTTTATGATAACTTAAACGACAAATTTATTAAAAGTTAAAATTTTTGAAATTGAGTACCTAAGTTAATGTGGTTACGTAACCAATAGTTTGAGCTCACCTATAATTCCTTCTTTTTTTGATTTCTAGCTGAATCCACTCCACCATTACACAAACTAATTTTCTCATATAAAAATGCCTTCAAAGTTTTCGTAAGGTTTCTGCGCTTCGTCAACGCATCGACTTGAACCGCTGTAAATTACAATCATTTTTGAATAAAATACGTTCGTCTCAGATATAAATTTTACATCAAATGAAAATACAAACCTGTTGACTTCATTTAGGCACAAAATCAGCTAGTTTATCAAAGAAAAATTAATGAAAAACCTCCACTTTACATAAGAAACGCAATCGTCCACACCATGGCACGCCAAAACCGAAATTCTGAAAAAAACAAACGAATGACGAAATGACAAACATTGGAGGGAAAAATTACATGGCTACTACGATATAGGCAAATAGTATTGTCCGTGTATTATTGGTTGCATAGTAGTAGAATAATACGTGCGTGTTCGGCTTTGGGAATCACCAATCTAATAGGGAATAGAGATAATTGCCATACTACCTATAGCATGACAGAATAACCTGAATAACTAAGCCTATGTTATAATTGAAAGGAATAGGGATGCCATAAGTCGTTTTGTATGTGTCCGTTATTTTTAAATTTTGTGTAACTAAGTATTTTAGGTGCCATTTTATCATTTCAAGAGATTATTAAAATGTTGACTTGAAATCAGTATTAAATAATACACATTTTAACAAAAAAAATATGTGTTTTATTTGGAAAGGAATACAAGTAAAAATAAAAATAATTTTTATAACCATTTATTTAACTCAATAAATATAAATACATCAGTCAAAACAAAAAACAATATCATCGCACCATCTACCACGCGTAGTGAGAAACTCCAGAGTCGAAAGCTACATGGGCTACAGCTGGCGCAGCAGAATAGGCTACTCCCAAAAGTGGAGTATGAGCTGCGTAAGCTGCAGGGGCAGCGTAAGCAGCAGGAGCGGCGTAAGTTGCATGCGCAGCGTATGCAGGAGAAGCGTAGGCAGGAGCAGCGTAAGTGGCATGGGTAGCATAGGCTGGAGAGCTGTAGGCTAGGGCAGGAGCAGCAGCATATCTTAATCCGGGGTTGGAGATTCTTACATCGGCTTTCCTTACGCTGGAGAATGGAGTGTCAATGGTTTTCGAATACGTGGAGATTTGTCCAAGGTTTCCTGCAGTGCGGTAGATGTTTGAGGATTGAGAGGTGATAGCTGGTGCCGAGTACGAAAGGGGAACGGCCGCGTGGGCGCTGTAGGCTAGAGGAGCTGTTGAATAGCTAATTGCAGGGGACAATATGCCGCCGGCATTGACAATGGCAAGGGTGGCGCAAAGTACGAGGAACTGAAAAAAAAAAGTTACATTGTACAAAAAAATTGCGTCTTAACAAATATACAGGGTGTCACAAATTCGATACTCATCATACGGTAAGAGATACAGCGAATGTTAAATGGGGACAAAGTTGCGTAATTTAAACATGGACGCGTAAAGAACCGAAATTTCTCGTTTCAGTTTTTATTTTTCTCAGCTTTATTTTTAGAGATGGCGAAAAACTAAATTTACAATAATTGCCGCTCTTTATTTTCTATAACGTGTTGCTATTAGACATTGATTCTGACGTTTCGTCGACATGTTTCGGCCCCAATAATATCTTCAATTTTTACCGTCGCGTCAACGGTAGGAGACGACGATGATATATCTAAGAGTAAATGGCAACATTTTTACCTTAAAATAACGAAAGATTTAAGAAAAAGTTGTGTCTTCAAATGTATCACAGTTACAAAAAAACATTAATTTTTATGATTCTGGCAAATTAGGTAGCTAGGTCGGTACCGTTTTATAATGAAAAATTGGTATGTGGACCTAGAAGTTTTCTTTTGCAATACGTATCCAAATAGTAAGGAACAATAAATAAAGAAAAATGTAAGATACATTTTTAAACCTTTTTTAGGTATAAATGGGAATCGTTATCCTGGCAAGAAATGGAATTGGGATACACACCATTTCATTTAAATTTTATAATATCTTGAAAGCAACGGAATTTGGACGACCCTATATGTTTACAGATAATGGGCCCTTTCACTATAATCAAATTCATCACATTTAGCATTAAAATCCTGAATTATATCTTTATACAATATGAAAATATTCCCATCTGACACAAACTACGTTTTCAAAAATACTTATTTTATGAAGTTACCTAATACAGGGTAAAAAACAAATAAACTTTGCATCACATATGCGCATATCCAGGGGGGGCCAATGGGGCCCGGGCCCCCCTAAAGCCCGTTGAAACATTGAAAATTCTTTTTTAGTTGAATAGAATATATGTTTGTGTTACGTTTTTCACAATATAAAATATAAATATACTGATTTATTTTGATTTTTTGCATACTTAGGACATACCCCTTAGGAGTATTTCTGGATCCGCCAGTGCATAGGCGACCAAATTTTAATAGCACAATTTTGATTTTGTAGAAAAACACACATTTAATATGGAGCTGCTTTAAAGAAAATGTATCTGAAATAAAGCATTGTCAAAACTAAGAAGTTTTATGTAGGTTGCGTCGAGTCTTATTTTGGAAAAGTGGTGCAATTTACAAAATATAGATAAAAAATCAAAATTATCTTATGCAGCTGAAATTTTGCATGTGGGCTAGAAACTGCATTTAAAAAAAAAAATTCTAAAAACTTTTTTCGATATTTTCAGAAATAACCCCACTTTTGAATTATTTTTTGGAAAAAATTAAAATTTGACAGATAATGCGAATCACGTGACTACTATTTTTTTTGCTTAATTTTCATCTCGATCGAAGCAGAACTTGATGCCAAAGCCAAATTTTGAATAAAGCTACTAGTAAAAAAAAACGGATTATATCGCTATCTTTGTTTTGATAAACTAAATAGACAAGAACAGCTTATAAATAGAAAACAGTCCGCTCGATATGCAGGTATATAGATGCGGCATTCGACCTTCAGCTGAATAACTTGGTCCCATGTCAGTGAGTTTATTCCCGTGTTTTTATTAAAGATTCATTGTTTATTTATTTTCTCAGTAAATAATCGAAAATTTTATAAACTGGAACTGTAGAGAATTTTATTTTTCTTACTCTATGCGATATGATAAAAATCTGAATTTTATGAAAAAGCCCATTTAATTTGCAGATTGAGGGAAAGAGCGACAATATTTTATAGAGAAATTAAAAAGTTATTGCTTTTGGTGCAAAATCTTTCAAAAACTATGTTTATGGTCATATGAAAACAGAACTTACCCTGAAAGTCATTGTGAGGGTTGTAGGGTAGTTTTTAAAGTTGAAACAAATATATTATTCAAAGTCGATGACTGTAGATCAACTGATACCTTTACAACCACCCGGCCAGCTTTTTATACTTTAAAACACCGGGGGAGTAAACCATATACCAACCAGTAGTACGACCAAAAACAAACCAGTTTGGTACACGAATTGTGAAATTATTCATTTAATTTAGTTGTCCATTATTTCCCTTCAAAATAAAAGATAATACCAGCAAGTTCTCGATAATTTGTGATTAAGTACATGATTTTCAAGTGCAAAAGCAAGGTAAATGGAATAAGGACGTGCTGGGTCGGTTAATGTTAAGGTTAGTAGTAATTGTTGTTTTAAGACCTTTTGGTGGACGGTGGCGTGTTTAAAGGTCGCCTTAATTATATGTTGTAATTATATGTGATTATATACATTAGGGCCTAATGAGTGTTTTTCTCTGCATTTCACCACTTTCAAAAATAAACCAAATTAATTTTAATTTTTTTAAGTATATGATGTCAAAATTGCGTAATAACTGTCCATATAATTTTAAAAAGTCACAATTTCGAAATTGTCATAGCTTTTTCGAGCTCATGGTTTTTACTTATACAGGGTTAGGAAAAATTACCAGAACGGTCGATTATTTCAAAATATACAGGGGTTATCAAAAAACGTCTTATATAAAAAATGTAGGGCTGTTAAAAATCTACATATCGGTGATAAATTGAAATAAACAGGGTCGCCCACAAAGTTGTGGAGAATGATAATTATATTTTTTTAAATGGAACACCCTGTATATTTTTACATTTTTAAATTCCACATAAAATTATAATTATTTTTTATTAAATGAATTATTAGTCTATACTTCATAGTTTCCCAGATATTGACTCTCGAAAAGTGACATTTTTGAAATTTGACAGCTTATAACCTTCTAACAGTACGTCTTAGAGCAAAACGGCTTACATGTCCCTATCTTCAATTTTTATTATCTTTCCAAAAAAATCAACTTCCAGTTAATTCGGAACAACTATATTTCCTGCTTTCGAGTTACATCCGGTTTAACCGGAAGTTGATTTTTTTGGGAAGATAATAAAAATTGAAGATAGGGACATGTAAGCCCTTTTGCTCTAAGACGTACTGTTAGAAAGTTATAAGCTGTCAAAGTTCAAAAATGTCACTTTTCGAGAGTCAATATCTCGGAAACTATGAAGTATAGACTAATAATGCATTTAATAAAAAATAATTATAATTTTATGTGAAATTTAAAAATGTAAAAATATACAGGGTGTTCCATTTAAAAAAATATAACTATCATTCTCCACAACTTTGTGGGCGACCCTGTATATTTCAATTTATCACCGATATGTAGATTTTTAACAGCCCTACATTTTTTATATAAGACGTTTTTTGATAACCCCTGTATATTTTGAAATAATCGACCGTTCTGGTAATTTTTCCTAACCCTGTATATAAGTAAGTAATATTTTTTACTTAAAAATTATAAATTAATAATTTTATTATAGGTAATATATTTCATCAAAAAAGCTGCGTCTATACTATAAATTAACATTTTTACTTTAAAACTTGATTTTTAATACATATTTATGATTTTACATACTAATACAAAAAATAAGATTTACCCCTAACAAGCTCAGCTTCAGGGGATTGAAGAATAAGTTTATCGAAGACAACATAAACATATTTATTATATTATTAAATTTTAAATAAAGTTATTATTATTATTATTATTATTATTATTATTATTATTATTATTATTATTATTATTATTATTATTATTATTATTATTATTATTATTATTATTATTATTATTATTATTATTATTATTATTATTATTATAATAAATGTTATATTTTCTCAATTTTACAGAAAGTGAAGGAACTGACGTACATGCACAGCGAAGGCATCATGGCAGGAGAGCTGAAACACGGACCCCTCGCTCTTATCGACAACACCATGCCTGTAATGATGATTGTAATGAGAGATCCCGTTTACAGCAAGTGTATGAACGCTCTACAACAGGTACGCAGAATTCTCTATTTTTACATGTCTTAAGTACATCAAGAAAATCTAGGATATGCTTTTTGGCATCAATTTAAGTAGAAAAGTTCATATGGACTTATGCCCTAAAATGCTTACCCTCTAAGATACAGGGTGTTAAAATATTTTTAAAAAATATTTATTTTAGTTAAATTTCGAAAATCCTTAAAGATACGATATTGAAAATTTGTTCCTATCTATTTTGGATCAAACTACACCTTTTCATTAAAAAAGGTTTTGCTTCCTTACACCAGTGGCGTGCGTACCAGATACCATCAATATTGTTTTGGTGAAAATATTTGATACGCCACTGATTTTTTTAACTCTGATGCATTTTTAATACAAGCTGAACAAGAGTTGTCTCTACTATGTTTTTGAAAAAAGCAGTAGATTTAAAGAAAAATGGAAAAAAAAACTTTGTCATAGCTTATTCGACTATCTCATCTAACCTTTACTACTGCCTGTACACCTCGGTTCATGCCTTTAGCCAGCGAATATCATCCTGGCTAATATTCCTCCATTCTTGACTCTTATGACGCGGTAGTAATTTAGGTCCAGTTGCTGGCCTGCGTGAGTTTAAATTAGTTCTACCCTCGTGTAATCTTCGACGAACTGTCCAAGAACTGACATTTTTATACGAACCTCTCGAAGTTAGTTTTTCGCCTGTACTGACGTCAAACGACGATTCCGAAGAGTTTTAAGTACAAGAAATATCGGTCATCAATAGCTTTAGTTTTGCGTTTCCTAAATCATTGACATCATCAAGATCATTTTGCATTTGGGTGAGAACAAATGCACTTATTGACATGAACCAAAATGCAAAGAATATTTGCCAACTTTTCGATTATCCTTGTATATTATGTCAAAAAAACAATTTCTCTTAAAATTTGTATAGGCATGTTAAAACTAATAAATGTATCTATAGCTCCCTAAAAAACTACTTAAATCGGAATAAAAATAAAAAAATTATAAATGCCTAAACTTAATCCAAATTTTATAATGCCCGTTTTTTTTTGCACTGGAGTGTATGTAGTTAGGCATAGAACACTATATTCTAAGGTATGTAAAAGGTATAAATCCCAAGGGTAGGTACCGGTTCTGTCGATCGGTCTCCTAGACTTAGAATCAGCCCAATCATAACACAGTAAAAATACAAATTTGGTACATTTAACAAGCTACAACTTTACATGTAGAAATTTACATACAAAAGCCAGCTTACCCACATTATTGATAAATTGTATTTACTATGCAAGAGTTTATTACATTAAATTATGGATTAATAACAATCGTATCAGATAATTAAATAATACAAGTTGTTTCGGCAAAGTTAAGGGGGTTTGAACATTAAGATTTTTGTTGGCCTTGCCGTAAAAAACCAATGACGACAGATAGCGCAAGATATGGATATTTCGTTCTTTTTAACATTTGCACTTGCATCATCTTCATTGTAACAAATAGTACATTTTGATATTAGGATAATAAGAGATACTTTATGTGCTGAGCGTGCAAAGTTTGTCTGACGAACGTAGTGAGTCCAAAGACTTCTAATAACAGTGTTTAAATGCAGTAAATAGAAGTCTTTGAGTGAGTCAGACAATCCATGCGAAATTTGGATTAAGTTTAGGGTTTTATATCTTTTTATTTTTACTTCGATTTACGTGATTTTTTAGAGAGCTACAGATACATTTATTAGTTTTAATATGTTTATACAAATTTTAAGAGAAATTGGTTTTTTGATATATTCTACAAGGATAATCGAAAAGTTTTTTTTTGCTTATACAGGGTTAGGAAAAATTACCAGAACGGTCGATTATTTCAAAATATACAGGGGTTATCAAAAAACGTCTTAATTAAAAAATGTAGGGCTGTTAAAAATCTACATATCGGTGATAAATTGAAATATACAGGGTCGCCCACAAAGTTGTGGAGAATGATAGTTATATTTTTTTTAAATGGAACACCCTGTATATTTTTACTTATTTTGATTGTCGACTCAATTTTAAACATTTTTTATTAACCATGTGTTATACCTAAATTCATTACTTTCCTAGAAATCGGCGTTTCAAATAATAACGTATAACGATGCGATTTTCGAACATAGTGAACAACAAATAAGGCACGACCATGGTTACTAATAAATAATTAATAGTTTGACATCTGAAACTCAAATTCTGACAGAAATAGACAAAAAAGAAAATAGCATGGCATTTTTACTTACTGAAACAGACAATTGATATTTTAATTTTAAGGGCGGGGTTTGGCGATAAACAGAGATCATATCAGGAGGTATGTAATATTTACAATAATTTGCATCCAGACAGGCACATTTAAAAAAATGCAGTTTTTCGAACTATTGAGCGTTAAAGAATAACTGGTACTGTAAAAAACCGCCCAAGATCTGGAAGACCTAGGACTGCTACCTCCGAGGAAAAAAAGCTGGACATTCTGCTTGCGATAGAAAAAAATCCCAAACAATCCACCAATCAGCTTGCTTTGGATCATGAAACTGATCAAAAATCTGTACGAACCGTTCTTCATACTGAGAAAATGCATCCATACAAAATTATTGTTGTACAAGAACTTTTTGACGTTGACTGTGATCGAAGGCTAGAATTTTGCGAAATAATGACTAGAAATATGGAAGAAAACCAGAATTTTTCAAACAATATTGTGTTTTCGGATGAAGCGACTTTTACACTACACGGAATGGAAAATAAGCAAAATTACCGTTACTGGGCGCGAAATAACCCTAACTGGTATGAAGAGCTGCATACACAGTTTCCAAGAAAAGTTAATGTCTGGGTTGGATTGTTTGCGGGACATGTAATTGGACCCTTTTTTATCGAGGGAAATTTAAACGGTGATCGATATCTCCGGCTTCTTCGGCAAGAAATAGTTCCAGCTATAAACAATTTAAATGCTAATATTAATTTAACCTGGTATCAGCAAGATGAAGCTCCTAGGGCCTATCGAATGGCCTTCACGGTCCCCCGATCTTTCGCCATTAGATTTTTTTATTGGGGTCACCTGAAAAATATAGTTTATCAAAATAAATCCAATAATTTAGAAGAATTAAGAATGAAAATTGTCAATAAAAGTGGGAGAATAACAAGGGAAATGGTTTTAAACACCCAAAGACATTTTTGCGATAATTTGTATCATTGTCAGTTAGTAAATGGGGGTCATTTTCAACACTTATTAAAAAATAGAGCCGTTTTGCCATGATTTGTTATACGTTTTTGTTTAAAGTTAACTTAATAAATTGTTTCTTGAAATTTATTTTGTGTTTTGTAGCTGATCAATTTATGTAGGAAAGTAATGAATTTAGGTATAACACATGGTTAATAAAAAATGTTTAAAATTGAGTCGACAATCAAAATAAGTAAAAATATACAGGGTATTCCATTTAAAAAAAATATAACTATCATTCTCCACAACTTTGTGGGCGACCCTGTATATTTCAATTTATCACCGATATGTAGATTTTTAACAGCCCTACATTTTTTATATAAGACGTTTTTTGATAACCCCTGTATATTTTGAAATAATCGACCGTTCTGGTAATTTTTCCTAACCCTGTATAAGCAAAAAAAAACTTTTCGATTATCCTTGTAGAATATATCAAAAAACCAATTTCTCTTAAAATTTGTATAAACATAATAAAACTAATAAATGTATCTGTAGCTCTTTAAAAAATCACATAAATCGAAGTAAAAATAAAAAAGTTATAAAACCCTAACTTTATACAAATTTTATGATGCCCGTTTTTTTCGAGTGTATGTGATTTTTCAAATTTCTAAATTAAAAGAAGTCAGACAGACCCAAATCCGGACTATCGGCAGACACTTTATAAAACACAAAATAATATACCGAAAATAGAATGTAAGGACTCTATGGAAGAATTTAAGGAATCTAAGGATAGATATAGGATAGATTCGCTATTTTACAGTCTAGTTTTAATATGAGGAACCTCTAGTTTTTAAAATAATATTTTCCTTATTGATATGGTCGTTTGAACCCCCTTAATTCAATGCAACACAACACATTATCATTGCATAACAAGAAATACAACAAAGCAACGAACACAAGACGATAATGATATCAATGTCTTGTCTTGAACCCTTTCTTAAGCTTATTTTGTATTTTAGTGCTCTAAATATTTGGTACAGGCTTTTTTCATTGTTTAATGCATTTTTGGCCCACATCTTTCACAAACACTGGCTTGACATTATAACGAAAAGATTGATGAAGTAATTAAAAAAAAAAAGAACGAGAAATTCCAGGTCATATTAAATGAGAGTAATTATCGTTTTCAATTGTGGAAGTCTAGAGAAAAAAGCATTGCAAGTATGAAAAATGAGGCTACTTGATTTCGGTTTAAAATTCTTACACGTTAACGAATCAAGTCGTTAATTATTATTATTATTTATTAATGTCAAACGTATATTTTAAAATTTTTCATTTGCCAGCGAAGTAAAGTATGTTCAATGACCGCTGACCGTTACGTCACGACTAGTGCTTATCATTCTAACATTCGTAAACTAGGTGAGATAGTAAATTTGTGTCAATAATGAATGTATAATTTTACCAGTCAAAAAAGTTTTATTCTCATTTTTGAAAATGACATTTTTAATCAACATTATTTCAAAAATGTTACGGTACTCACCGGTACTGTGAAAAAGAACAAGCATTGATTTTAAAACTATTTTATTAGTTTAAAGAGAGGGTGATTCCGGAAACACTCTTTTACCATTTAACGCAGTTTACAAGGTAAGTAGATATAATAAAGCAGGAATTGTGAAAACAAAAAAAATATATGGCAATGTTTTTATAAATACCTATCTGTTTTAGAGTTTCTGATGCTTTGGGAGTTTCGTGTTCAACAATCCAACGAATTAAGGCAAATGTCAACGTCAAGAAAACAAAATTTAATTTTTTAAACGCTTGTGAACAGAAAGTCAATTATTATTATGACACAATTTTAATTTTCATATAAGTACTACTTGACTATAAATTAACAGATTTAATTAATTTGTAGCGCTCTAGATTGAAATAAAAATGAACATAAAAATGTTATAATACGTCAAAAAATGACAAGTGAGGTGTCATTTTACTCAAAATATTATGCTAAACCCAAATAACTAAAAATGTATAAGATGTCATATTTAAAATACAAAAGTCAAGGTCACTTCCGGTCAAACCGGAAGTGCTAACAAATTGAAAATTATGTCAATAAATGCAGACTCATCTCTTATGCATAATCTCAAAATTTCATTTTAATATCTATAAATACAGAAAAGTAACAGGGGTGAACGTCTTTTGAGAAACGCCCGGTATTGGTATAGATAAATTAAATTTCTGATATCAGCTTCGTCCTTACACGTGCTTACAATATTTACAAGTACTTCCTATTTACTAAATGCTTACTACAGTACCGAGAAACCTTCAAATTCAATAAGTGTGTTCCATGCATGTGGTGTATCCATAATGTTAACAATGTATTAATATTGGTGTCTATTCCTCATAAAGTTTTATTTTATCACATTATTATTACGACAATAATAATTATAGATATTTCAATTGTTTTGCTCAGGTTTTATTAATTATGTGACAAGAGAACGAATAACACAAATTGTGTAAGAAATGTATTTTATTTATTCAAGAAGGTATTTTTTCTAATCTGTAAATCGTACGTCCAGTTCCATACCGCCATAACTGCAAATTTTTAATTTTTGATTTTATGACGGTATTTCAGTGCTAACATATTGGACTTTGAAATACAATACAACCACAAGTGATAAAGTTCAAAATATACCATCGTTCAATTCGTTCTATTTGCGAATGCAAGACAGATAAAAACTCGAACCCAGAGGAAAAAGCAAAGAGCCAAGAAAAGTATGATCACCATATTGCAAATTAAATAAAAAGCCGCGAAGAAAAAGCTAAAGATACAGTGGTTGCTAAGGATAATCTAAATATTGTTGTAGCATTTTTTGACCTGCATGCAAGCGGTATTACCAACACGTTTCAGCTTTTTATTACAAGTGCCGTTTAAATTGCTTTAACTTTACAATTTTTGAAATTGCAACTAAACGTAGTCTCTGCTATTTTTGGCACGAAGCTATTGCCTCCAGAGGAGCTAATGAGATAGCAACGTGCCTCTTCAGTTATATATCCAGTTTACCCCCAAATACAGATTTAATTTTTTTATTCCGATAATTGTGTAGGACAGAACAAAAATTTAAAAAAAAGTGGACCAATTTTTATTCCCCCTCAATGGTCACCATTGATGAGAACCGCCATTAAAGAAGGAATACCCTACGAAGTTAAAGAGCTGGCTACAGAATAATTTTTTAACTTCAAAGAAATTACAAACCAATTTGGAAAAAATTCACTAAGGATTCCAGGCAAGCAAAGGTGATATGGAACGAAATCCAGGAAGTCAAAGTTGAGAAGGAAAGTCCTAACAAACTATTTTACAAAATAAATTTTGAAGACAAATAGAAATAAATTGATTTATCTTCACGACGTACTCAAAGTCTAAACAATACTGCTCTAACCAATGCATATGACACGCCACCTAGTTTAAAAGAAAATAATAAAGAACACCTTCTACATTTGTGCAAGAAAAACTTAATCGAAGAAGTTCACCAACCTTTTTATTTTAACATTTGGTCGTAATTAATATAAGTATAGTTATTCCAAAGTCAGTGTGATGACATTCCATACGGCGGCAAACAGTCTCAAAGAGACCGACGTTTACCGCCGTATGGAATGATTGGAATGTCATCACACTGACATTGGATAAATACCACATAATTTTTGTTTTACTATTCAGGTATTTAAATGCTATTGAAATAGTATTTTATAGACGGTGCACCGCCAGATGGGCGTAAATTTTGCTAAAGTATTTTTCATAATAAATGGTCGACTCCGTTTAACTACCTACGTTTTGCAAGAGCTCGGCCATAAAAATGCAAATAAACTGTCGGTCAGGGTCGGATTATAATTTGTAATTATAGCAGGTAATATTTAACTATCTTGTGCTTGCGATAACATCTTTCAGTGTTTGTGTTATTAAATATCTAAAGTCCTACCCTGTAGTGTATTTATTGCTTGTTGATTGTGTATAACAATGGGATTAAACCGGTAGTTTTATTGCAGTCAATAAGTCGATATCATTTAGGGTGAAAAATACTTTACCCTCAAATATTGGCTTATTCCCTATTAATTTTACATCAAAATTATTGTATTACACTTTTTTTAAGGTTACTTGTTCGATGGACTTTAGCACCATTTTATTATTTTCTAATAAGCCAATTAAATATGTATATTTAGAAAAAGCTCTTGATGTATGTATCAGAGACGTAATTAATTTTTCGAATAGTTTTTTCTAAATAACTTTTAATTGGCTAATTAGAAAATAATAACATTTGGTACGCAAGTACAAGGGCCTTCAAAAAAGTCGAATACAATTTTGATGTCAAACTAATAGGGGAACCAATATTTGAGGGTGTGTCTGGCGGTACCTACATCACACGGTATCACGGTATACGATATGTAATACATCATACTTGGAAGCATAAACTTACATATTAAGTATAATCTTTAAAAAGTACAAAATAGTATGTATATTAAAGTACACGTTTCATAAGATGCGGTTTTAGCGCACGCGTCTATTTTAAAAAACGAACCACAAAGTGGCGAGTTTTTTTATTGACACGTGCGCTAAAACGCCTTCTGAAACATGTGCTTTAAACATTTTTTTCTATTTCACCTTTTATAATCAATAAAAATACATTTAAAAAAAAAATAAATCCTTCAAATTTTGTAAATTTTTATGTTGGTAATACTGTTTTTTTATCATAGTAGCCTCTGAACAACAAAAATTATTTTGCGAACTGTCATTTTTTGATTTATTGACCCATTTTCACCACGAGATTTTAAAGTTATTTTAGCGATATGAGATTTCAAATTGGACGGAATACATTGTGTGATCCTTGTACATTCGGTACATATACAGAGCGTTCGGAAATTCGGGCGATTTTCCTACTTTTTTTCGAATTTCAAAAGACGTGATTTTACGTCACGGCATTACAATTTAGTATAGGGAAGATGAAAAATTCAAATAAAGTTGAAGTTAAAATCGACATTGGAAGGTTAGCAGATTGAATTTTGGATAGGATTTGGCAGAAAATTATAGCTTGAAGCATCTACAAAAGATTGATTTATAGATTTGTGCAACCAACATACATGATGACTGTTATCCACACAGAATAAAAAAGTAAGTTATCAAGCTATTTTTCCTCTGCGAAAAATGGGTTTTCTCGTAAATCACAAAGGCCGCGCAAGTCAATGAAATAAAACATTTAAATGTTACCAACATCAAATAAAGAAAAAACGCGTATCTAAATAGCTTTATTACGATACGCAAATGCGTATCGTACTGAGCTTATTGCGAACGTGAAATAGAAAAAGTATCTTTGGCTGACGAAACTAGGGCAGAACTAATATTTATATATTGCTGATAAGAATTGGTTTAAATCTAGTCCAAGTTACTGTAAAGGCAGCTCAAAATGTTTAAAAAAAATAAGGGATGAGCCTTAGAAATCTGTCATCTTGGACCATAACTGCTACAAAAAGTGTATTCCATCAGAAAAAAGATTTTTGGACCCCACCCCTGTATAAAATATATATTTAAAAACGTATTAAGAATAAAAATAAATAAGAGTACACTAAAAATATATATTGACCTTAGTGGATCATTATTTTGCGCTGTAGACAAATTTTAAACCGCAGACAAACAACAACAAAATTCCAAACGTATTTTTTTTAGACAAGATTCGAAAATTATCAAAATTTTGAGAAAGAAGATAGCTTGTTTCTATGCCAGCATCTGTTTGCTATTAAACCCACCCACGCAGTAGGAAGATGGGCGTAAATTTGACAGCGTACGTTTTTCTTTAGACTTAATCGACCAATCACACGTACCTATACGCTGTCATATTTACTTCCATGGGGACTCGGTCTAAGTATGACAGATATGATAGGTTGGATAAACGCTATTTACCAATCACATCTTAAAGAATACAGGTTACGCTGTCAAACGCCAGCGGGGACCCGGGTCATGCTTACGCTGTCAAATTTACGCTCTTCGGATCCCCACGGGCGTAAATTTGACAGCGTACCTATTATTTTCTCGCCATTTTTTTAAATTACGACTTAATCGATCAATCACGTCACACTTACGCTGTCAAATTTACTGCTGAGTCAAAAGAATTTTTTTAAAACCGACCAGAAAATATACACTTTCTGGACAATTTTTCGTCTAGAAAATAACTTTTTCCGATCGCAAGACCGGAAAAGTGACGTTATAGAGACCGGAAAAGATTTTTCCGGTCCCTGTTTTTTGTTTTTCCAATCGCTCTTTTCGTTGTCTTTTAAAAGCGATTCCGATAGCCGCTATTTGACAACTTTGACATTTGAGCTGTCATTTATCGTTACGGAAGTTTTTGGTTAGTATTTTTTGTTTTCGTCATGGATTCAAGATTCAACAGTAAATTCCCTCAAAAGATCGAGAAATCGTTTCACGGATGAGGACGATATCATTTTCGTATTCGTTATGGTTAACCGTTTGAATTTGCCAATACAACGAAAACTGTCTACTATGACAACAACATTTCGATGTATTGTCGAGTGACAGTTCGTTGATTTTTAATTTGTTGTTTATGCCAAACTTGTTTCGCGAGTGCGCAAATTTAACAATATGAACTCAGATTTTGAATTTGGACACGGAAAATGAGATTCTAGAAGAAATTTTGGAAGCAGCAAGGAAAGCGACTTACGATATATTGCTAGTAAAATCAAAAGCCCGTTACGAGAAGTCATAATATAAAATAAAATAAAATAAAGAATTAAATGTATATTGAAGTGTCGGTCTTAAAAAAAATATTGTACGTCACACAACCGAAAATTAGTGTTTTCCAGGTCTCTCCAAGCTTCCTCAGCCTACAGCTCGCCCTGGAAATGCTTGTCTCGACCTGAAAAACACCACTTTCCGGTCTTGTAACGTAAATTACTATTCACTCGAGGTGTTATTTTTCCAAAATTTTTATTTAAGGATATCCATACGTCATCTACCATTCCCAGTACCTACAACGTTTTGAAACTCTCTCTCAGAGGCGGATCTGTAACCATATTTAAAGGGGGTCCAAAAGAATTGAGTTTACTGCGTCGCTAGGAAATCTTGGGAAATGTTTTTATAGAAGAAAATTGTGAACTAAATTTGGTGGACCTTTGTAATGGTTTTTTCCAGTTAAAAAGATTATTCAAAATTGAGGGTCTCCCAGAAAAAAGGCTGTATTTCGCGGGGCCTCGAGAGGCACGTTATTGCCGCTTTAATGCCACGTGCTGTCGCACAATTATGTAGTTTGTTGTTTTTTTTTGGAATATTGAACCACAATAATAATTATATAGATTATTCTGTCTGGTACACATGCATGATACATGTTTGTTTTGCTCCTTTGATTTTGACTTCACCTTAGAAATTTTCTAATAAAAGATTTTCGATAAATATGCATAATGGTATAATTAACAAGAAAATAGATAATAATAATTGACTTAATATATTACTTTTCGGTTATTAAATTAATTATTTTGCCACTGCTTAATTAGAACTACACGATTTTAATTGGGAAAAAGAAGCAGCAGCTAGTATCTAAAATATCTTAATTAATCAAATTCTAACATAAAAGATAAAGTACATTGAATGTTTTTTTAGTTATTTAAAAACGTTATCAAAATAAGTCGCAGTTATTTTCTACAAAGTCATTGTTTTGGTTTTTGAAATTCTTAAAGGAATTAATTAATAAAGTATGGCATTAGATAAAAAAACTGGACACCTCGGTATAAGTCAATAGCCGAATTCCTTTTAGTTACTTTTACCGTGCGAGCAAAAATTATTTGCATCAAAGATGGCTTGGATTAAAAAACCAAAAAACGTAGGGCTTGGCTTAGATCACAATGATATGGGGACGTTATATCTAACCAAATCTATGTTGAAATTTTGACAAATTCATATTATGACATGATATGCCAAACTAATGAGTGATAAAATAAGTAGACAAATACAAATTTATTTTTGTTGTTTACAAAATTAACAAAGTAAGAATATACAGAAAGAAAAAGAAAAATAATTACATAAATTGCTGAAATTGGCCACCGCCATGCTCCAAGCATAAATTCACGCATCTCTGCAGAAATGTTACCACCTTCTTGGATAATTCATTATTGTAATAGTTCTAAATTTGCAACTGGTGTTTTAAAAATAGTGTTCTTCTGTTCTTACAGATGACGTCTTCCTGCTCCTTTTTTGTGTTGTATAGAACCTGTTTCTCTAAACACAGCCACGGTTCTTTTCGGGCAATGATCAAAATCCCCAGCAATAAATACAACGTTAGGAAAATGTTCGTGAAAATCGTCCATGCACAAACCCGGATTGTATTGCCACTCGACCATTTACTCTAACCCCGTTTCGAAAATACGCTTCAACCATGAATGTTTTGTGCTATTCCGTAGAGCCCATTGTGTGAATTGTTCAAGGAATTGGAAAAATTAGCGATGAATCAAATTACTTGTAACGACTGTCAAAGATGACGGAATAACTGATTGATTGTTAATTCAGGTAGGTAGTTTTGCTGACACCCAACAGGTATTAAGCTCTACGGCTAAGCATTACGTCCTTAGATGCAAGGCCCTCTTTGACGCAAATAATTTTTGCTCGCACGGTAAATAGGAAAGTAAAACCAGCGGCTAAGTTGAGAGTTCCCATTAAAAACTTAACTCAAGCAAATATTTTTTTCCTCCCCCCTTGCTGCGGTTAAGTATAGATGCCCCAATCTATTTCCCATACGAACTATACGAAGTTGTTCGCGATCCGTTCCTTCAACAACTTAGTTCAGCAAAGGTTTAACAGAAGCAAAAGGAAAGTACTCAGTGAAGGAATCCACTTTGTGAATTGGTAATGGACCATAAAGTTTGAACACAAACAGACAAGACAATAATTTAAACGTAGGTACACGTAACAAAACCAAGGAAGTTAATTTTAAAATAAATGCGAAATGGTCAGTTTTCTAAAAATAAAAAATGTGCAACTTCTTCTTTTAATATAAACTTTCAGGAGCTGTGTATATTTTGAAAGGCTAAAAAATATTTACCAATCCAATTATTTCTAATGTTTTTGAAATACCTAACCTCTTGACCCATTATATATATTAAGTAAAGTTTCTTTACATACTTATGTAACATAATATAAAAGTCGATTAGAAGAGATAAATTAGGTATAAAAATACTCCTATTCACAATCATCATGTTGTCATAAGAATTTGGCGTTCTATTTATTTTTAAATCTTTTACTCGTAGGTACTTAAGTACTGGCAAAGAGGACATAGTAGAGTCAACTTTTTAAAAACAATCGTTTCGACAGTTGACACTGACACCCACATATTATGGCATTAACAGCTGATAGTGCAGGAGTGCGTTCAGAAACGGCTTAAGCCAAACCAAAACCAACTTTACCCCTACCCCATCGAAAAGCCAAATTTAGCAGAACTTGTTGTGGACGACAAAAGCCACTTGTCCAAAATAAAGAAGTGTCAACGAACTTTTTGGGATTATGGATATAATTATCTGTTATTGGTAATTGTAATAGAGCGCCCAACTCGCTCGTCTATTATGATTGTAATCACTAAAGTATTTATCTACGATTGTAATTAAGTTTTTGGTTGATTAGCGTTATGATGTTAATTTGGTTACAGAATTTTTTTAATGATACCGATACTGAATCAGATGATGAAATAGTGTGAAACAGGTAGTTTCAAGATACAATGATGTTGAATCTAAAGAAAAAACTATTATCTTCTAAACTGTACATCTCCCCTTCGACTGTTGATAAATGCACGTCAATAACTGTCATTTTTTCCAAAATATTTTGCTTTTGCAAGTGTCGACGTGAACAGATTTTAAAATTTTAACCATAAAAAATTTCCAACCAATCATAACTCGTATAGCCACTTTCGGACGCTCTCCGAGGTGCCTCCAAATCTTACACTACTCCGGCGATTCGTAAACGCTAAACGCTGATCATTTGTGACAAGCTGTGGTTTATTTAGAACGCGTAGTCATTTCTAGCTTGGCTTAAGCCGTTTCTGAACGCACTCCTGATACTGGTTCCCTCCTAAAAATTCCCAGTTCAGTAGTAGGCTGTAGCAAGCTCACGCGTCAGGTTTCAAAGACTAAATTTTCTTGATAACGGTGAGTTTGTATTAAAAAAACACATAGCATTTTGGCGGGTTTGTACTATGCAGCGAACGTAAATGATAATATGGCAACGAAGCATTGAACGCGAAACATGCGCAGGTGCGTCGCTTGATGGGCTCGTAGCAACAATATTTTGGCGGCGAAACTATTGTATTTTGTCAGAGTTGTTCATAGCGTTTTCCATTGGTAAGTTTAGTGCATGTCAAATGTGTTTCTATGTTTTACCAATGAATAACGCACGTTGAGTTTGACGTTTCAATTGTAAATAAAATTAACGCTGTATTTTTACAAAGCCATTATGTTAATAAACCATTAAGACCCCCGTAGAAGTTTAAAATATGGTAAATGCGATGGTAAAAGAACTTAACACATGACAGGTGACTTAGCCAAGATGCGGAGTGTTCTTAGAGAAATTGAACTATATTACAGATAATTTTAAGGTTTACCTATAATATATTTATATAGTACCGTACATAATACGTATACAGGGTGTCCGGGAAAATGTGGGAAATCTCCCGGATATGAAAAAAACACGTGAAAAGAATACTACAAGTTCATATAAACTTCTTTCGTATTGGCCTCCTCTTCGGAGATATGGGCTCCCAAAGAGCTCCCATGGAATTAAGTTTTTGACACATAATTATTAAACCAACAGGTATATTTCAATTTTTTTTTCATATGATGTATACCAGGTAAGACCCTTCAAATTACTATCCCAGAAAGTTGTTGCGAATTACTCACAGCTGCAGGGACGGACTAATGTACCCATTTTTTTTTACGCCCTGTATGATAAAAACTTTGGACAACGTTTTTTACATACCTTTACCCATTGACTAAAAATTAAGTACTCTTGATTCATGTCGCTAATCCTAACCGTTTTCGGAAAAACGTCATTTTATTGCGATCATGTATTAATATTTAGCAGTTAAAAGTGAACATTTATAATTTGTAGGAACAAAGATGTATCTTTTATTGAAATACGCTAAATATACATGATGTAAATATTATGTTAAAAATGACGACATGAATGAAGAGTACTTAATTTTTAGTCAATAGTTAAAGGTATGTAAAAAACGTTGTCCAAAGTTTTTATCATACAGGGCGTAAAAAAAAATGGACACATTAGTGTCACAGCTAATGCGTCCCTGTAGCTGTCAGTAATTCGCAACACTTTCTAGGATAGTAATTACCCGGTATACATCATATGAAAAAAAAAATTGAAATATACCTGTTGGTTTAATAATTATGTGTCAAAAACTTAATTCCATGATCTCAGAAGAGGAGGCCGATACGAAAGAAGTTTATATGAACTTGTAGTATTCTTTTCACGTGTTTTTATATCCGGGAGATTTCCCACATTGTCCCGGACACCCTGTATATGTATATGTTTAAATTTTAAGATCCGTGTTACGAAACTACTATCTATGAATTTTGACGATTTGGAAATTCATAAAAGCAAATTAAAGAAATATATATCAATATTGTCTGGGCGCTGACCATCTGCGAATTTTAAATCAAAACAAAGTTTTTAAGATTAAGTTTTAAAATGAGTAATTTTATTATTCAAACAGACGTCGCAATTAAGCGGTTTTTTAAACCATCTTACCAAACTAGTGATTTTACTGAATCCTCCATGTGATAATGATAAAGAGTTTTAATTATTTTTTGTAAGAACTAATAAAATTATGCAATATTTAATTAAATTTTTTAATGAAAGATAACTAAAGCTTAGACCAAACAACAGGAACAATCCTTTACCGCTGGCCAAACATTACTTTCTTCTACGAAATAGCTGCCAATAATTATTGTTGTATGCCACATTTTGAGGCAGAGTCCCTATGGGCGTAAATATGACTGCGTATCTACCTATTCTTTAAGAGGTGACTGGTTGATTAGCCGCCATTTTTTTTGAAATGGCTACCTAATCGATCAATCACATCACACTTAAGCTGTCAATTTTAGGCCTGTAGAAACCCGTACTGAGACACGATTGGTTTAATAGCGGTAGTGACAAGTGAAACACTCCCGCACCGCGGGGGGCCGTCCAGCCGGGGCCCACATTGACGGCCCCTTCAAATCTTGCTGCCAGCTTTGCCTTTCATAGGTATTTTATTTCATAATTCATTTTATATTTTTATATCCTGAGAATTTAATTTCGTTAAGTGAAGAAGAATTATTATTATTATACATGAAAGCGTGGATATTACAAACGATATACCTACTATGAGACTTGTCCATTGACTTTCCTAGTCAAATTCTAAGCCTTAAAATGGGACTTGGAGATAGTATTTCAAAATTAAAAACAGTGTATGAACTTGCGGATCATTTATAAATAAAAGATCATTGTGTTTCCTCAAATTTTCCAGATGTATGTGTTGAACACGAAATTATAAACGATTTTGCAAAAAAAAAATTCTCGACGATCTGGTCGTTTTGTATAATAAGTAGGTACCTTGTAGAGTACTTAGTGACATAATGTTTGTGCATACTTGTTGAGTGCTAATGTGTTTCACTGTTTTCTTTTTTTTTGATTCTATGAGGCTCGATCACTGCTACCCTCGTTACTACCATACATGGTATAAGATAAGTGCTGTTTTAAAATTTAGATTTTGCATCATGTTTGCTGGTATATTACGTATACTACCTATGTTATGTCTACCAGTCTACCTAGGATTATAAAATAAATTCGAATTGTTTGCTGTTTTAATACTAGGTACTTAACACATTATAATGTGGGTTTAAACCTAATTAAATTATTACACGATTAACGAATTCAAAAATTTATAAACCTGAACCTAATAGTAATGAAAATAAGAATTATCATTTTCCATTATTTATAGAGAGGGGCCCCCTGAAAGCGGTTGCGGGAGGGGGGGCATTCAGTTTTTGTTACGCTACTGAATAGCCGCCACTGGGACTTTCTACCAAACGTTACATGATGCCAGCTATCGCTACGCATTCCTATTTTTGCCAAGCTGATTTGCCGACAACTACCGAAGGTTTGTTTGTTTGGATATACGTAAATAAGTTTAACTTTATTTGACATTCGGCAATCATCGAAAACACCTTGTTTGTAAACAGTAAATTCTTTATATAGAGTTTGTTTAAATATACATGCACAGCGCAAAAGCAGGGTGTCATTTCACCTTTAATTTTATCTAATTCTTGCATGGTGTCAAATGCCTTTGACAGGTCTACAATTATCATACATGTAGGCTTGGTGTGACCTTTTTTTTATCCAATTAGAATCAAGGCAGCTCGACGCAGTTTTTTTTACAATGCTTAGTACAACTTTTAACAATTTACATTTTATGTATTTCTCTTAACCTACATGGTTTTGGTCAAAGCGTTATTATAGTTATTTATGTTTTAAGGGCATTATGATGATGTCTATATGCCTCCGAGGGCAACAATTTCACAAAGCCGAGGGCCTTTGGCCCGAGTGTTTGTAAGTTGCCCGAAAGTATAGACATCAAGTAATGCCGAACTTATGAGTAGGTAATAAAATAAGTAGACAAATACAAATTTATTTTTGTTGTTTACAAAATTAACAAAGTAAGAAACAGAAAGAAAAAGAAAAATAATTGCATAAATTGCTGAAATTGGCCACGCATAAATTCACACGTCTCTTCATATTTTCGAAAGTGTTGACCAGCATCTCTGGAAAAATGTTGCACATTCTTGAATAATAAATTTTGCTGCTTCTTAAGAATAGTCCTGCATGTTCCATAAGATCTTCCCACTTCTTGGGACAGGCGTCTTATACAATTTGTTGGCGTATTTTGCATTATTTCACGAACGTTTGCAACAAGTTCTTCTGTTCTTATAGATGGTCTTCACCATCTGCTCCTTTTTTGTGTTGTATAGAACCTGTTTCCCTAAACACAGCCACGGTTCTTTTCAGGCAATGACAAAAATCCCCAGCAATAAAAGCAACGTTAGGAAAACGTTCGTGAAAATCGTCCATGCACAAACCCGGGTTGTATTGCCACTCACCATTTACTTTAACCCCGTTTCGAAAATACGCTTCAGCAATGACTGTTTTGTGTTGTTCCGTAAAGTCCATTGATTGTGTGAATTGTTCAAGAAATTGGAAAAATCAGCGATGAATCAAATTAGGTACTTGTAACGACTGTCAAAGATGACGGAATAACTGATTGATTGTTAATTCAGGTAGTTACTGACACCCAACAGGTATTAAGCTCTACGGCTATGCAAATAATTTCTGCTCGCACGGTAGTATAAAATTAATTTTTCTATTTCACGTTCATAATAAGCTCAGTACGATACGCATTTGCATATCGTAATGAAGCTATTTCGATACGCGTTTTTTCTTTATTTGATGTTGGTAACATTTAAATGTTTTATTTTATTGACTTGCGCGGCCTTTGTGATTTACGAGAAAACCCATTTTTCGCAGAGGAAAAATAGCTTGATAACCAGAACCTACTTTTTTTATTTTGTGTGGATAACAGTCATGTATGTTGGTTGCATAAATCTATAAATCAATCTTTTGTAGATGCTTCAAGCTATCATTTTCTGCCAAATCCTATCCAAAACTCAATCTACTAACCTTCCAATGTCGATTTTAAGTTCAACTTTATTTGAATTTTCAATCTTCCCTATACTAAATTGCAATGCCGTGACGTAAAATCACGTCTTTTGAAATTCGAAAAAAGTAGCAAAATCTCCAGAACTTTCGAACGCTCTGTATATGTACCGTATGTACAAGGATCACACAACGTATTCCGTCCAATTTCAAATCTCATATCGCTAAAATAACTTTAGAATCTCGTGGTGAAAATGGGTCAATAAATCAAAAAATTACAGTTCGCAAAATAATTTTTGTTGTCCAGAGGCTACTATGATAAAAAATAGTATTACCAACATAAAATTTAGACATAAAAATTTACAAAATTTGAAGGATTTATTTTCTTTTTAAAATGTATCTTTCTTGATTATAAAAGGTGAAATAGAAAAAAATGTATAAAGCACATGTTTCATAAGGCGTTTTAGCGCACGTGTCAAAAAAAAAACTCGCCACTTTGTGGCTCGTTTTTTAAAATAGACGCGTGCGCTAAAACCGCTTCTTATGAAACGTGTACTTTAATATACTATATTATAACTGACAGGACATTAAAATTTGACGTTATGGTTTGACAGCCAATGGTTCTCGGCTATACTTGCCTAATCACATAAACATGTTGTTTGTAGAATTAAAAAGGCATGGCATTTTTAAAAATATAAATTTATGGTTTCATGGCCCCGCCCACCGCAATTTAAATGTTGAAATTTATATTTAATTAAGTAACTAATTATTATTTTTAATAATTTTGATAAAAATTGCTCGGGTTTATGCCAAAAATACGAACACAACTGAAGTTATCTATTAGAACATGCATCCACGATGTGATCTCCTGTTGTTCCCCATGACAACTAGTCAGCAAATTTTAATCATCACATTTTATAAATAAAAAAGTTGAAAAATATTTTCTTATTTAAAGCTCGGTGCTTCCTCAATAATCGTTCAGTACGGTTCTGATTTATTATAAAGTATCTATATAAATTGTTAATTACACATTTCTTGGATAGTACGGAAGAGTTAGTACGCGAGTGAGATTCTTGACATAGAACTTTCGGTTGTTTTGAATTCGGTTGGTTTATTTCCTCTAACTTCTATTTTCCGGATTTTTCTGAAAATAACATGGCTACTTCGCCGGTAAGTCGTAAATTTGTTTTAACAGGATAAATGTCAAAAAATCAGTGTTAAAGGGCCAAATATTATTTAGAAATTGTCGATTTTTGTTCTCTAATTTACTTGTTTTAAGGTACTAAATAGTAACTAACTATGATGATATAGATAATTTGTAGACTTTTCTAGAAAGTAAATATAAAATAGAAATTATAAAATAAAATTGTTAATGATCCAATAGACTTTTTATGTAGGTGGTTTTATGGGTTTAAGGATCTTAGGGAGCAAATGAAACCCAAATTTAAATTTGTCGACGTTTCGGAAAATATATTTCCTTCCTCAGGGTTCTGAAACAATAGGATTATTTCTTAGGTTTCAACAATAACCGATAAAAAACATTACATAACTGATTTGATTAAAAAAATGACAAATCTTTACATGTGCCGTGCGAGCAAAAATTATTTGCATCAATGAGGGACTTGCATCTAAGGACGTAATGCGTAGCCGTAGAGCTTAATACCTGTTGGGTGTCAGTAACTACTTGAATTAACAATCAATCAGTTATTCCGTCATCTTTGACAGTCGTTACAAGTTACAAGTAATTTGATTCATCGCTAATTTTTCCAATTTCTTGAACAATTCACACAATGGGCTTTACGGAACAGCACAAAACATTCATGGTTAAAGCGTATTTTCGAAACGGGGTTAGAGTAAATGGTGAGTGGCAATACAATCCGGGTTTGTGCATGGACGATTTTCACGAACATTTTCCTAACGTTGCTTTTATTGCTGGGGATTTTTATCATTGCCTGAAAAGAACCGTGGCTGTGTTTAGGGAAACTGGTTCTATACAACACAAAAAAGGAGCAGGAAGATCATCTGTCAGAACAGAACTTGTAACAAACGTTCGTGAAATAATAAAAAATACGCCAACAAATTGTATAAGACGCCTGTCCCAAGAAGTGGGAAGATCTTATGGAACATGCAGGACTATTCTTAAGAAGCAGCTAAATTTATTTCCTTATGAAGTGCAAGTATTCCAAGAAATACAAGCCGCAGATAAAAATAATAAAAATGGCAAACAGAAACCTTTTTTGATGGGAGTTTTACTGGGAGATAGCTAGACCTTGTAGGATTAAAATAAAGACTACTTTTATCTTAATGGAATCCCTTTAAATACATTTACATTGTGTAAAGGGGGTAGTGAACGGTGACCTCACGTAAACTCTGCTTCTAAAAAGACACCTTACTTTGTCACCTACACAATCATTTATTAAAATTTCTTAAAATAAATAATTTATCGACGATAATTAGGACGGACTGAATCGATGTTTTGTTTAATTATCGCCGATGTTTTCTCGAGAAAACATGAACTTTAGTTCCACTAACAAACCGCCCACAATATCAGTTAATTATTAATTAAAATAATTAGATAAACAATAAATTTTGTAATTAAATTTATTATTTATTTATTTACAATTTAACGGGTTCATAAAAATGGTATAAGTATGACGAAATTAGAGTAGTTTTTGAGAAACACGTAAAATGTAATAATTTTAGGGCATTTTTTGAGAAAGCCTTGCTTGTAGCATTTTGTATGTGTGAGGATACCTTCGAGGCGTCCCGCGTCCCTATACTTCTTCGCATATACCCCTTGTATTTTAATATATCTTCGAAAAGCCCCCCCCCCCCCCCCCCCCCCCCTTAATTGACCAACGGCATATCCAAATTTTAAATAATACGCTCCTGTTTTGATCACGTTCCGAGCACACAGCCGCCGATTACAGAACTAAGTCCAGCACCAGATAGTCGACTGGAATTCCGATGTCTTTCCAAAATGTAATTTTTTAATTTAAAAATATTTATTTATGTATCCCGATAATGTACGGTTCATTGGAAAGAGCGCATCTGATAAATGAACTAATAAGCAATGAGACACGCGTGTTATTCCGATAATATTCAGTAGTGAAAGTGTTCAAAGTTCATCACGACGGGACTTTTAGCGGATTCAAATTTTCCGTCTGTCTCTTATCAAGTTTTGGTGATTCCTTGAGTCATCCATATGCATTTCGTAGTATTCGTAGCGGTAATAATGACAACATATTACAGCGACGATTTCAATCAAAAACAACTCAATTTATTCAGTGACGTAACAAAAATTGAGTAGCCCCACCCCGCAAACGTTTTCAGGGGCTCCATTCTATTAGGTTCAGATTTTTGAATTCCCTAATCGTGTATTTATTTAATTAGGCTTAAACCCACATCCGAAAGTAGGCGATTCTTTGGCTTATTTCATAAATAAAATGTTATATAAACATATGGGACCGAAAAAGCTTCGTCTCCGAGATACAGTTAATGGTAATTAAATGGGTTATGTGTTTCCAGGAATGTGCATTAAAATGATTTTTATTTTTTACTCGAAAACGGTGCACCGTAAGAAAATAAGTCAAGAGACCGAATTTCAAAAATAATTTTTATTTAAAGAAAAAGCAGTGGCGCACCATTTTTTTCTTCAAAAATATTAAATGCAAGCCCCGCACGGACGCCACTGCTAAAATTTTAAAAAATTATTTTCCATCAAAAAATGCCTTTCGATGCTCAAAAGACGTGTACCAAATTTCATAAAAATATCTAGAGTGGTTTGAAAATGGCAATGAAAAAATATTTTTTTAATTTTTAAATTTTTCTGATATTTTTTGGAAGATTGTTATATTTTATTATTCAGTCATATAAAAGCGATTTTTACCCGAAATTACTTTTTACTGGTATAGTTTGATAATTTATACAACGTCTGGCGTTATGATCATGTAATGTCTTATTCTCCTGAAGTGTTATGTTTGATTTTTTTTTCTTTTAAAATAATAGAGTGAATTATAATACAAATTTTTAATTTATAAATGCTATATTCTCTATAATGAACTTTTTAAGTTGATTGAGAATAAAGACATATTAATAATAATAACTGATTTTAATATTGCGAATGAAGTGAAAATAAACACATTTCCTTTTAAATTTAAACATTTGGTATATGGTTTTTCGTAACATAAAAGCTTCCATTTTTCCTTCAAATTAAAAAACATTTTTGTTACAGAAACGCACCCCTATCATCTTACTGGTGCTTGCAACGATGATCATGACGATGCTGATCAGCATAGAGGCCGCGCCAAGACCAGGGGCAGAATGGGATCGTAACAACAACCCATGTATTTACGATGTAAGCATTTTAATAGCATTATACCTTGCCGCGTTATGATGTTATTTATACCAATTATTAGTCATCTATTGTAGACTCACTCCATAAACATTTAATTTTTTTTGCAAGCAAGAGCTCTATACAATCATACGCCTTAGAAAGATCCAAGAAAGCCCCTGATGTGTATTTCTTATCTTCCAGACCATCAATTACATCCTGTATAAACTCAAAAATTGTTGTTTCAATACATTTACCTTTTAGAAACCCATGTTGCGTGAACGTGAACTGTGTCTTTTATTTTTAACGTTTGATATAAGTTTATGTTAGGAGGCTATGATTTCGATGCATCTAACATAAAAACTTTTCCTTTCTTTCCTCGAAAAGATGAACGATCAGACAGAGCTTCTTCAGTCTAATAATTACTGCCTAAAGTGAGATAACCCATATACATACCTGTAGACAACACTCATACTTACGAAATAAGTAATATTATTTTGTAGCTCTTTGAATATCTTATATTATGCTCTTTAATTTCGACAACTTGTTCTTCTCATTAAAAGTATCTCTCTATAACTGGCTGTACGTGTCTCATCTATAAAATGAAACAGAAGACAGCACATCACACAAATTAAATAATACTATAAGATTTTGAAGAAGTAGTCCATACTTAAAGTGGAGTTGAATAATATAGGGAAAAGAAAAGCATAAAGTCTTTCTCCACAATTTTAATTCAATAGCTAGGCTATAATCGACATGTTTCGAGTGTAGAAACACTCATCATCAGGAAATTGAAGCAAAAATAATGAACAGCTAATGTTGTTAGCAAAAGAGAAAATATAATAAAATGGGGAGTGAAAAAACTTTTGCAGTCAAAAGGCGGAAAATATATCAGCACGCTGAAAGGTCAGGGACCAGTAAGAAGCCACTGTGGGCGGGAAATGAAGAGAAAAAACAGGACATATCAAATGAAGGACTTTGCAGAAATCAGTTCAAGTGTGTGTGATAAAAACATTTTAGTTTGATTCAACTATGTCGACAAAGCTCCATTATGGATTAGTTCCACCTTTAATTTTTTTATATTTTCTCTTTTGCTAACAACATCAGCTGTTCATTATTTTTGCTTCAATTTCCTGATGATGAGTGTTTCTACACTCGAAACATGTCGATTCTAGCCTAGCTATTGAATTAAAATTCTGGAGAGAGACTTTATGCTTTTCTTTTTCCAATACTATAAGAGTTTATATTTCATTGCAGGACTTAAAAGTTGAGGTTTGCCAGCGTTGTGCCAAACAAACGAAGTCGCCCATAGTTTACCCGATGTGCTGCAACAGCGAAGACAACGTATATGAGTGGTGTGATAAGTTTATTCATTATGGTAGGCTACCCTGAAAGAAGTGTTAGAAAAAACGTGTCTAGAAATCCAAAAAACTACTTTATAGGCTGTTTTTAAGGAATGGATTTCTTGTATGTACACCTATTATTATTATTATTAACGTATAAATTATTTATTTCGAAAACTTTTTCTTCTTTTTAATAAAAGAAGGTGTAAATGTTCCGTCTGTTCAACATTATTATACTAATAATGTCAGTCGAAAATTGTGATGTAGTTTATATTTATGTGCCTTATATTATCAAGTTAGTTTTTAAGTAACTTGTAACCAGTATACTAAATTAGTATATTTATACATATACAGTGTGACCAGTAAAGTCCGCATCATATGGGATTTTTTTTTATTAATAGCTTTATTCAAAATTTGACTTTGGCATCAAGTTTTGCTTCGATCGAGATGAAAATTAAGCAAAAAAAAATAGTAGTCACGTGATTCGCATTATCTGTCAAATTTTAATGTTTTCCAAAAAATAATTCAAAAGTGGGGTTATTTCTGAAAATATCTAAAAAAGTTATTAGAAAAAGTTTTTTTTAATGCAGTTTCTAGCCCACATGCAGCAAGGCTTTATTATTTCAGATACATTTTCTTTAATAGCGCCATATTAAATGTGTATTTTTCTACAAAATCAAAATTGGGGTATTAAAATTTGGTCGCATGTGATGCAAAGTTTATTTGTTTTTGACCCTGTATAACGTAACTTTATGAAATAAGTAGTTTTGAAAACGTAGTTAGTTTGTGTCTGAAAGTAAAAAATAAAATAAAGGGGTTTTAAATTAAATCGTTGAAAATAGATAAAACTTTACGTTGTTAAACTAAAATTTATTTTCCACTTAAAAAACAATTTACTGAAGACACTGTGTTATTTTTTCTCTTAATATTAAGGTGTATTACTTTCAGACACAAACTACGTTTTCAAAAATACCTACTGATTTATATAATATTTCATGAAGTTACCTTATACAGGGTCAAAAACAAATAAACTTTGCATCACATGCAACCAAATTTTAATAGCCCAATTTTGATTTTGTAGAAAAACACACATTTAATATGCCGCTATTAAAGAAAATGTATCTGAAATAAAGCATTGTCGAAACTAAGAAGTTTTATGTAGGTTGCGTTGAGTCTTATTTTGCAAAAGTGGTGCAATTAACAAAATATAGGTAAAAATCAAAATTATCTTATGCAGCTGAAATTTTGCACGTGGGCTAGAAACTGCATTTAAAAAAACTTTTTCTATTAACTTTTTTCGATACTTTCAGAAATAATCGTACTTTTGAATTATTTTTTGGAAAAAATTAAAATTTGATAGATAATGCGAATCACGTTGACTACTATTTTATTGCTTTTCATCTCGATCGAAGCAGAACTTGATGCAAAAGTCAAATTTTGAATAAAGCTATTAATAAAAAAAAATCCCATATGATGTGGACTTTACTGGTGACACTGTATACATCAGGAGGATTTTAAAGTGGTAAAACATTGCTAAGCAAACCCGTATTTCCATAAAGATAAATTGCTATAAATAATTATTGATAAAGGGGATTTAAACAATTGGGATCTCATAAAGCTATCATTTTTATAAGTGGTATTTAGCAATCGATTAACACTTTTTAAAAACCTATAGGTTTTACGTTATATTTCGGAGACGTGTAAACATTTATTCTGTGCATAAGTATGTGCCAATCGTCTAATTTTATTCATAATAATAATGTCAAAATTGTCATTTCATTTTGAGTAAACTAAATTATAATTCTTATGCTACTGTCTTAAATCGTATCCATGTGCAATGAAGCTTGATGACTCCGCCTACGTGCTTATTGGAGTGTAAAGTTTGAGCTGTTGGTTTTGGACAAGAAGAGGCTTCCAGATATTGGGGATATCTATACTTGGTTTACTAAATATATGGGTATTTTGATTCATCAAAACTGCTTTTCTGAATGTGCTGTTCCGTGTCCAAAACCTTGGCTTCTGACCACTGTATATTATGTTGGTTGGTCCATACATGTTCCGCTATACCTGATCTCGAAGTCTCACCTCTCAGAGGTATTTTTCTGCAATGTACGATTCGCCACACTAGCAAGGTGTTCGATAGATACAATTTTTTGTGTTTTCATTACGGGGGTTTTACTTTTGTAAGAAAGCTTCTAAGCGTATCTCCGGAAAGAAAAAAAATTAACAAGTAAAGGCTCCTAGCAGACAGAATTATCGCACATATAAATAAATAAATTTGCCCCCCCCTCTAGAGTCCGGCTACTCCACTGCTTCGTCTGGTTGATGGCGAAATATGCACAGATAAATGTTTACTATAATGTATGTAGTTTTGTACTATGATAAATATTGTGATAAAATGGGATTTGTATGTTCATTTTTGGCTGTGAAAAATGATTATATAATTACGAATGAATGCCCCTTCAATGCAATACCATTAGAATATATAATATATTAATTTAGAGATAACTAACAATATTTATTTTTGTAAATCTTTTTATAAATAAAACTAATTTAAAACTTATTATTTTTTTTACCCCCTCCATCATTTCCGTTCAGATTTAATACAGTACAGATATCTATACAGTTATTTATGCTAGGATAAACGGGCGATCTTTAGGAAAAAAATACCAAGTATCAAAATAAACTTTATTTTTACCTGTTACCCGAAACATTTGAACTTAACTCCTTTTTCAAATTTTCAAAGTATTTTAAGTCTGTTTCACTTATCGATGGCTTGACATTTTTTATTGCCGACACGAAATCTGCACAACTAACAATCACATCTTCGTGGGACACTGTTTCAAAGTTTCGTTCCTCTAAAAATGATTGAAAAAAATCATTGCTAAGCTTTGCTTTGCTATTTAAAAGTAGGTACCTACATTTTTAAGAAATACAGCCAAAGGGTTAAAACAGCCAGCTGTTCTAAACTGGTCACACAGTCAAAAATTAATGTCGTTCTTTCAAAAATAGTTGGCTGTTTTAAATCGCCAACTGACGCATCATAAATACGACATTTTTGATAATATTTAATTGCAGATAGGGACACGTATTAAAATAATGATGTTATTACCTTTTTCGACATTTTCTATAAGCTTTTTGGCTGCTGATGACCATGCATTAGAACAAATTCCATAAAAATCAGCTCCAGTTATATTTTCGGGACACGTTTTGACAATTTCCTTAAGGTTTACATCATCTGCCAATTTAAACCTGAAATATAGGATTTTTCAAACACCCACTTATAAATTTCCAGTAAAAAGTTATACGTTTTTAATAATAATAATAATAATAAGTTTATTTAAAATTTAATAATACAATAAATATGTTTATGTTGTCTTCTATAAACTTATGCTTCAATCCCCTGAAGCTAACCTTGTTAGGGGCAAATCTTATTTTTTGTTTTAGTAAGTATGTAAAATCATAAATCATAAATATGCATTAAAAATCAAGTTTTAAAGTAAAAATGTTAATTTATAGTATAAACGCAGTTTTTTTGAAGAAATATATTACCAATAATAAAATTATTAATGTACATTTTTAAGTAAAAAATATTACTTATTAAATTATTCAGAACAATATTAATTAATTAAAGCATTTCTAAAAATATTTTCAAATTGTCTGTTTTTAATATCCATGTTTTTATTTCGACTTTAAATTTTTTTAATGAAATCAATTTTTTAATTTTTGTTGGTAAATAATCGTTTAAATAAAAACATAAATATTTGAAATTTTTTTGTCCTATGGACTTATTTATTTTAGATTTTATGGTTATTTCATTTTTATGACGTGTATTATGATTATGGTTTTTAAATTGTATAAGGTTTTTATTTTTAAATATATACCTATATTAAGATGTTATAAATGTAAAGTTGTCTTATGTTCAACTTTTTTATTTCTGAATATAATTCTTTTAAAGGATAAAGATAATCTTTATTGAATATAATGTTTAGAAACCTTTTTTGTAACATTTCTAATTTTTTAACTAAAGTTCTATTTATTCCTCCCGAAGCTAAAATTCCGTAATTTAAATGAGTTTTAACTAACGCGTAATATAATATTTCCATAATATGTCTTACATTTAAACATTTTTTAACGTTTTTAAAAATCGGTAGTAAACTTCTTAATTTTTTAATTAAGTATTCTAAGTGAAAATTTCAATTTAATTTACTATCAAAAATAATTCCTAAATATTTTATTTTATTAACTTTAAAAATTTGAATGTCTTCATTGATTTGAATACTATTCATATTTCGTGGTAGGTTATTTAGGTTTAAAGTAAAAGGAATATAATTTGTTTTATTAAAATTAATTGTTAACAAATTGTTATGAAACCAATTTTTTATAATTTTAAAATCTTTTTTAATTTTATTATTTAAGTTTTCCCAATTTGCAACGGTATAAAAAATTGTAGTATCATCTGCAAAATTAATATTTTTATACAAAATGTAATACAACTGTACAACTTACTTTCTTGTCAAGGCCTCTATAACTGAAGCTTTTGATTCCAAATCAGTACACGGTCCAACATATAAGAGTTTGTCAAATCTACCGGGTCTTAATAGAGCTGGATCTATTAAATCTGGTCTATTGGTCGCCCCTGCAAAAAAATATTTGACTCTCTTAAAACGTGGTAAAATTGAATATCAATGAATGTACATACGACCATCATCTAACCAAAGAATTAGTACAATATGTCCGTTTCCTTAGTCCTTACCTATAATAAAAACTTTTCCGCTACTCTCTAACCCATCCATTTCAGCTAGGAGTTGTGACACTACTCTATCCATAACGCCTCCGGAATCCCCAGAGATACCTCTATTAGGAGCCAGAGAATCCAATTCATCGAAAAATATAATACAAGGAGAGGCTTGGCGAGCTCTTTCAAAGACTAAAATACCATTTTAGTTATATAAAAAATATCTTTTGACCCTTTGTCGACAAGTTCATCGGGTCTCTATTATATATGCATTACAATAATTTATTTTGTTCACTTACCCTCTCTAACATTTTGCTCGGACTGGCCTACGTACATATTCAACAATTCAGGACCCTTAACAGTCAGAAAACACAAGCTGCACTCAGTAGCCACCGCCTTGGCAATTAAAGTTTTTCCTGTTCCCGGTGGACCAAACAGCAAAATACCTAAGAAAAAAAAGTTATTTGAATTTTTTCGTAGTAGTTAGAAAATATTAAAAAAAAAATTTTCAAAGAGTTCTGTGATTTAATTGAATTATTCAAGTTGTTATATTCACTTAATCCTTTATGGAAAACCAATTAATATGTTAAATGTTTTGATACCCTACTTAGACAAAAATCTTTATTATACCTGGTTGAATAGTGGTGATTTTCAAAATTTTGAGTTAAAAAAGCTTTTAAATGAGAAAGCAAGCAGTAAGTTATGTTGTATTTTAAAAATGAAAGTACAGATCAAAAGAAATATTAAATTTTTAACATTTAACCCCTGAAGTTTCTCAAACAATAAATTTATTTTCGTATACAGTGTCACCAGAAAAGTCCGCATCATATGGGATTTTTTTTGTTAAAAACTTTATTCGAAATTTGACATCAAGTTCTGCTTCGATCGAGATGAAAATTAAGCAAAAAAAAAATAGTAGTCACGTGATTCGCATTGTGTCAAATTTTAATTTAAAAAAAAATAATTCAAAAGTAGGGTTATTTCTGAAATTATCGAAAAAAGTTATTAGAAAGTTTTTTTAATTGCAGTTTCTATTTCACATGCAAATTTCAGCTGCATAAGATAATTTTGATTTTTACCCATATTTTGTAAATTGCACCACTTTTGCAAAATAAGACTCAACGCAACCCACATAAAACTTCTTAGTTTTGACAATGCTTTATTTCAGATACATTTTCTTTAAAGTAGCGCCATATTAAATGTGTGTTTTTCTACAAAATCAAAATTGGTCTATTAAAATTCGGTCGCATGTGATGCAAAGTTTATTTGTTTTTGACCCTGTATAAGGTACCTTCATAAAATAAGTATTTTTGAAAACGTAGTTTGTGTCTGAAAGTAATACACCTTAATATTAAGACAAAAAAAAACACAGTGTCATCAGTAAAGTGTTCATTAAGTTGAAAATAAATTTTAGTGGTGGGTAAAAAATCAAAATTTTCTTATGCAGCTGAAATTTTGCATGTGGGCTAGAAACAGCATTAAAAAAAAACTTTTTCTAATAACTTTATTCGATATTTTCAGAAATAACTTTTGAATTATTTTTTGGAAAAAATTAAAATTTTACAGATAATGCGAATCACGTGACTAATATTTTTTTGCTTAATTTTTATCTCGATCGAAGCAGTAAAATTTTGAATAAAGCTATTAATAAAAAAATCCCATATGATGCGGACCATACTGGTCACACTGTATTTATCCACATTTAAAATTATACTCATATCTCTATTTTATAAATTCGTTAGAATCCTCTAGGTACTTACTTACCTGATCTACTCAAACCAGAACTTTTAAATATTTCAGGATGTTTCAGAGGTAAATTTATAGTTTTTGTGATCTCTGCTTTTACATTGGCTAGACCTCCAACATCGGACCATTGCACCTTGGGTACTTTTGGGGCCCCTAAACTCTCATTGTAATTTGATTGCATAAAGTCTAAAAAATACAGAGCGATTGATTTAGGTAGCTTGTCAAATTAGTGATAATATGGGTGTGGGGTGTTTTATTTAATAATACGTATTTTACTATTTTTAAACTCTGCATATCGAAACTAAGCTTTGAGCATGGCGTAAAAAAACCTGGTATTATTTAACTGTACACCAAATTTTAGGGTCTTGATATTTAAAAGAGTTAAAAAATATGAACATTTTTCAAGTGAACGTTTTACATCAAAAAAATGGAAATTTAATTATTATTTTAGAAACGGAAGAGATATGTAGGTACAGATAGGATAATGTTAAAGAAAGTTGTTAAGAAATTAATAGTGGGGCTCTGAAAATAAAATAAAATACAGGGTGTTCCATTTTAAATAATAATAAAATTTAAAAAAATAACTTGGTACTTATTTTTGGTGTATCATCAAAAATATTTTAGACACATAGAGCATGTCCATTTAGGTAAATGGCCAAATGTACAGAACAATATAGTACAAATACCAACCAATTGCATATTGAAAATCTTCTTCTTTTAAAACTATCCTATCTACTTTGTCACTTCGGGTTCTGTGATAATGATTTTCGGCATAATAAACTAAAGCTCTCAAATCCTCAAAGTACAATCCGTGAGTTTTATTTGCAATACTGTTCAAATCTACTCCCTCTAACTCAATATCATTTTTCTCTAAGACCCAATCCAAAATCTGCTCCCTTTCTGAATCAGTTGGCGCATCGATGTCAAAAATTTCCAGGAAAACTCTTTTCAATTCTGGAGAAATGTCTTTGGAGTTGCTGCAGCAAATAAGTACAACAGGGAATGGATTATTATCAAATAAATTTGACACACATTGGATAAATGAGTTGATGAGTCTTTGGTCATACTGGCCTTCATTATTTTTTCCAAAATTCTAAAAAAAATTGTTCAATTTTTGTGATAAAACTTTTAAAACAATATGTATTAACAATGCCAGGCCTGTTGTATAATAGAGCATAGACCTGTTGTAATATAGTATTTCATTATAAGACAAACATCACCAACATTCATAGAGAAATTATTGGTGCATCAACCTAATGTGCAATTTATGAACTTACGTGAAACTTGTGTATTGAAATTATACATGGAGCCGATATCTTAGCAGTAAAAAATACATTATTAAGTTTGGATTCATTCTGGGCATAAACACTAGCTGAAAGATCAGAGTTATTTATCCTATAGTGGTGAAATCCGTTTTGGAAAGCTAATGACCTTACCACCACTTCTTCGCCCCATCCTTCTTCACCTTGTATTAGAAACACTGGTCTTAGGCTTAAATGTATCTCTTCTGAAAATAAATACAATAAGATAAAAAAAACTACACATTTTTAGTAATTTATTACTTTATCTATATTTAATAATAATAATAATTAGATAATAAAAAACCTTGTATTAGTATTTTTCTAGATTTAGCAAAAGCCTTTGATACAGTTAGCCATAATTTACTATTAAAAAAGTTTGAAAATATTGAATTCAGAGGAAAGCAATTAGAATTAATTAAAAATTATCTGAAATATAGACCAACTTATGTTCAAATAGATAAAGAAAAAAGCTATCCAAAGGTATTTAAGTATGGTGTTCCTCAAGGAACAATTTTAAGACCATTATTTTTTAATATTTATATTAACGACTTATTTACTATAAATTGCGATGGACAAATTCATAGTTTTGCAGATGATACTACAATTTTTTATACGGATACAAATTGGAAAAACTTAAATAATAAAATTAAAAAAGATTTTAAAATTATAAAAAATTGGTTTGATAACAATTTGTTAACAATTTATTTTAATAAAACAAATTATATTCCCTTAACTTTAAACCTAAATAACCTACCACAACATACGAATAGTATTCAAATAAATGAAGACATTCAAATTTTTAAAGTTAATAAAATAAAATAAAATATTTAGGAATTATTTTTGACAGTAAATTAAATTGGAATTTTCACATAGAACACTTAATTAAAAAATTAAGAAGTTTACTACAGATTTTTAAAAACATTTAAAAAATTTTAAATGTAAGACATATGGAAATATTATATTACGCGTTAGTTAAAACTCATTTAAATTACGGAATTTTAGCTTGGGGAGGAATAAATAGAACTTTAGTTAAAAAATTAGAAATATTACGAAAAAGGTTTCTAAAAATTATATACAATAAAGATTATCTTTATCCTTCAAAAGAATTAAATTCAGAAACAAAAAAGTTGAACATAAGACAACTTTACATTTATAACATCTTAATATATATATTTAAAAATAAAAACCTTATACAATTTAAAAACCATAATCAATACACGTCATAAAAATGAAATAACCATAAAATCTAAAATAAATAAGTCCATAGGACAAAAAAATTTCAAATATTTATGTTTTTATTTAAACGATTATTTACCAACAAAAATTAAAAAATTGATATCATTAAAAAAATTTAAAGTCGAAATAAAAACATGGATATTAAAAACAGACAATTTGAAAATATTTTTAGAAATGCTTTAATTAATTAATATTGTTCTAAATAATTTAAGTAGGTATATAAGTAATAAAAATAGCTGCGTTTATACTATAAATTAACATTTTTACTTTAAAAACGTGATTTTTAATGCATATTTATGATTTTACATACTAAAACAAAAAATAAGATTTGCCCCTAACAAGCTGAGCTTCAGGGGATTGAAGAATAAGTTTATCGAAGACAACATAAACATATTTATTATAATAATAAATTTTAAATAAACTTATTAATTATTATTATTATGTGTGGTCCATTACTTTAAATATCCAGTACGCACCTACCTGATCCATTAAATTGATATACTGCCCTATCAATCCTATCCCAACATTCCTCTAATCCAGAGGGATATGACCAAACCTCTGAAAAACTCTTGTGTCCATGTTGGACAGCTCTAGTACCCTCACATATACCCCTTAACAAATAGCTTTGTAGGTTAGTTGTTTGTTTAAAAGCAGTTTTTCCAATAACACAGAAAAACCCTTCTTGTACTTCCCTGTCTTGAAAAATTATTTTGGTGCATTTAAAATATACTGTGTCCATACAATTTACTTTAGGTTCTGTATAAAATATTGCTGGAGCAAAATATTTAATGTTTATTGATACTAAATCATCTTTATAAAGCATTTTTGGTAACGTAAAATACCCTTCAATAACACTATCTATCACTGCGTTGCTAATGTCATATGGGCTTGCTATTAGGGACAGTTCTATTTCTTGAGCAAACTGTACTGTGAGCGTACTTTTACTTTTCACCAATTTAAGATCGAAGTCTTGTCTGGTACCAATGAAAACATTAAGAAAGAAGGTACCTGTAGTAAACAGCTTATTCTTTTTACATAATACGTCAGGAATTACATAAGCTTTTCGCAAAGCATCAGTATCTACATGGGACAACAAAAGCATGTAATCACTGAGATAGATGTTGTCTGGGTGAAGTACAATACAATTATTAATATCACAGTAACTTTTAGGGTGGTGTCTTATAATGTTCCATATTACCTCATCTGTTGTTGAATGTACAGCAAATTTTTTATTTCTTTTAAACACAGTGAAATACTTAAAATACATGTAAACAATAAACCATACTGGATTGTATTTAGGGTAAATCATTCGCGAAATAAGAATAATAGTTTTTGATAAACTCATTATTTTGCTTTAAAAAAAGTAAGGTTACGTTCTTTTACGGCTAGGTTAGGTTACGTCAAAGCCACAAAACACCAACTAAGAACTAAGGTCAAAGCCTTCAAGTTAGAGGTGGGCTTAAGAGTTATTTTTGAATCACCGGTATACCGGTGACTGTTATTTTAAACAGTTACAAGTTATTTTCAAAAAATTAGATTTACTAAGGTGAAGGTGTCAATGAGAGAAGGCTGCATAAGCCGGCGACTTAAGCAGCGGCAGTGCTGTGCGATCGGTTGGTATATGAATCACTAGTAGTTGCTTCACATCCTATTACTAAAATAACCATGTTATTCTTTATCCAGTTATTTAGAAAATAACAGCGTGCAACGAAAGAAGGCTGCCATGAGCCGGCGAACTCAGTCGGCAGTGCGATGCATAGAAGGTTTATGTGCGATGTGCGAGCGCTTGGCATATTGAATAACTGGTAACTGCTTCAGATCATATTTAATCACGCGACTGTTATTTCTTAATAACCGGTTACTTTTAACCGCGACAGTTATATCGTCACACCTCTACTTCAAGTTCAAACAGGCTGTCGTGCGGCTGGCCCATGACAACACAGAAAAAAAAAGGGTTTACATGACAATCGTCGTTAGTCCCGTGTTCCCGTGTATAAGTATTATTCTATGGTCGTTAGGTGTAGGTGTGGCTGTTGTGGTGGTGATGAACAAACCCTTTTCCCGTGACTATGGTCACAGAATATATAGCTACGCAAAGCTATATATTCTGTGCTTAGTTGGTGTTTTGTGTTCTGTGCTATGGTTACCTCTTTTACAGGTAGTGCGTTCGGTTAATGCAAATCTGTCTCCTCGGTCTGCTTATTGGTGCAGTGTTGCGTTCGTTTATTAGATCTATGACCTCGGGTGTAACTGCTCGGCGTTCGATATTGGAAAAATCGAGCACTCGGAGTTACCTCGTATCGCCTCACCTAAAAATATGGAGCTAACAGAGCAAACTAATTGAATTTGTGTTTTGACAGCAAATTTGGAAATTTGTTTTACCTAACCTAACATACGAAATCAAACATAATTCCCGTACCGCGAAATCATTCCAAATTGAACAAACACCAGATCATAACTAAAAGTTCTTTTTCCAACGGTATTGATGGATGTCCTTTGTGAGTTGCTTCGGGAGGCAAAATACTGTGCACTTTTTGCAATAGAACTTCAAAAGTTTCCGGTGTTATACGAAAATTATATTGAAATTGTTTGTCAGAGAATGCTGGGACAATATTTTCGGCATAGCCATCAACTTTTGTAATCAAACAGCTTTCTTCCTCGTCGCTATTATCATCAAACATCATCATTTGTCCTCCCCTAAGTGCTGGAATATTTTCCCCATTTTCGTCTCTTCAAACCACCAACATAAAGTGAGGTTAATTTTATATTTTATGTAGGGATGTTACGGAATAGCTTTTTCTCGTACCTAGTTGGACCTGTACCTATTCCAAACCCGAACCTATTCCAGGTCCAAACTATTCCAGGTCAAACTTAAACGCCGCTCCGCCGATTGGAGCTATTCCGGCTGCATGGCCGACACGAGTTTTTAAAGAAGGCCGCTAGAACTCCAGCGTGGCCAGCAGTTTCCGATTATTCGAATTAAATTTAGTTATACATTTTTGTAACAGATTAATATTTTTCGCACCAGACTTTTTTGGAAGATTTGATTGTAACGGAGGCCTATTATTTAAAGAAACATGAAGAATAGGCATATAGGTACATCCACAATATTATGTTGCCTTTTTAATCAATTCCTCATTGCTGGTTGCATATCCTACATTAAATACGCTATATTTTGTTGCCCAATAAATTATTACCATATTTTTAGAAATATTTATTATTTATTACTGTTTCCCTTTATATTTATTTAGTGAGATTATTTTAATTATTGCAATATGCTTGTAACGGCAACGTTTAAAATTCTCAACTGCAAATTCGCCATATTATAAACATATTATATGAATTTAAAGCAAAACCTGTAGCCGTTCCATTCCCTATATCGTACCTGTACCTGACAACTTGAAAAAGGAAAACAATGAAACCAGAGAATCAAACATGTGACAGTGCCAACGGACCTGGAATAGGTACCTGGTAATAGGTAATAGGTACGCGGAATAGGCAGATGATACCTATTCCAAAAGAACAGGTCCAGTTCCACTGTAACACCCCTAATTTTATGTCAGATATAACTCGACAAACTCTATAAGGGTTCGGTAAATGCTACGCGCTCGTTTAGCCCGAATATCACGTGACATTAAATCTGCATCTGCTCGCTCTGCTCGACCTTTTCAAAACCGAACGCACTAAGGGTTGTTTTGTTGTTTATTTATTCAATGTATCTGAGTCATTATTGTTTCTATGACATCTTGCTTCCTCTGTACCCTGCTCATCCAAGCATGCATACTGTTGTTCATTTTGCAATTTTTATATAATTTTCGGACATCCACAATATTAGGTATATTATATATTATAGCAAAGGTGCAACAAGCTGCCCCCTTCTTATTTCTACTTCTTATACATAGGTATTAGAGTACATTTACTGCATTTTCTAGCAAGAATGTTTGTTTAGGTTGAACCGAGGGTTGAACAGTAAGGTAAGGTACTAGAGTTCAAGCCCGATTAGATATATAACTATTTTAGTTAGATACTTACTTTTATTTACAAATGGATCAAGTGCAATCGATATCTTCTCGCAATATTCTTCTAGCCCAGTATAAGAAATCCAAACCTCTGAAAAAGTGTTTTTTCCATGCAGGGCAGCTCTACTACATTCTGTCCAAGCTCGCGGCACGAAGCTCTGTATGTTACATGTCTGTTTAATAGATGTCTTTCCAATAACACAAAAAACACCTCCATGCACTTCAATATCTTGAAAAATTATTCTGTTGCATTTAAAATACATCTTCTTAATGTAATTAACTTTTGTATAAAATGCAGCTGGAGCAAAATATTTAATATTTATTGATATTATATCATTTTTATAAAGTATTTTTGGTACTTTAAAATAACCTTCAATAATTTCATCGACCACTACATTGGTGACTATGTCAGGGTTGGATATTAAGGAAAGTTCTATTTCTTGAGCAAACTCAACTGGCAACGCAGATTCAGATTTGATTAGTTTAATGTGATAATCTGGTCTCTCATCAGTAAAATCATTATGATACAAGGTATGTGAAATATATACCTCATCCTTTTTACACAAAACATCAGGAACAACAAAAACTTTGCGTACAGCTTTCGTATCTGCATGGGACACCAGGAGTATCTTATCACTAAGGTATAAGTTGTCTGGGTGAATTATAAGGGAATTGTGGATATCACAACAACTTTTAGGTTGGCGTCGGAGAACGTTCCATAATACTTCATCTGATAGCGTCTGTACGATATATCTATTATTTCTTTTGAAAACAGTAAAATACTTAAAGTACATGTAAAAGATAAACCATACTGGATTATATTTGGGATAAATTATTCTTGAAATAAAAATAATAGTTTTTGGTAGATCCATTTTTTGCTATTATTTTCAAAAACATCTGAAGCCCTGAAAATACATATACTTTTTTATATTTTGAATAAGGCATGTTTATACTAACTTACCCAAATTTAATAGTCATAAAATCATTTTAACTTAAATAAAAGAAAAAAAAATCACAAGTTATATTTAAAAAAAACAGAGGCAGTCAAAGCACAGAGAAATAATAGGTAAATGTCGTCACTCGTCCGATGTCGTCGACGAGAATCCGGTGATGTTGGAAACCACACCTATTTAATGGCCTTCTGTTTTAACAAACAGCCAATGCGTTTCTTCAATTTGGAATTTTAGGAATAAAACTAAACATTATAGGCATGACAAGATTCTAAGTTTTCTCATAAAAGGGTAAAAACGCTGACTAAAAGTTGGACGGAGGAAAGGTTTCTTTTCTGTCTTATTTGGTGGTCCGCATGTCCGCAAGGCCAAGCGTACTTTATAATAATAGCGAATTCCATTGGCCGAACTCGGCCGAAGTGGTGCTGAGGACGAGACTACTTTGCTACCACGCTAGATAGAAACGTATCACTGGTTGCCTGTTTAGGTGTGAACATTCTGTAAAGTTTAAAATGTATTTTATATAATATATTATAATAGATGAATTTGTAGGGCTAATCTCCCAGTCCTTCATCCTCAAAAAGGATCAGAATATAATTCTGTATATCTGGTGGTCTTACTTCGATGAAAAGATAAATTTCCCCTATGTTGCGTAGCGTCGCCGTCCCGGCGCCGCGTCTCGGAAGTATCAACAGGACAAAGGATTCCAAAAATAATTCCGGAGTTATTCAAAGAGAAATTCTGGAATTGTTAAGTTTTATAATAAAACCGTAAAATACTCCTTCATAGCATATACAGAGTGAATAAAAGTAATTTTTTATGAGTCATACTTAGAAAAGATGTATTATTTTAAGCGCGCAAGTCACGGAGCACTGTCGTAGGAACAATTTTGAATGGAATAAACGGGAGAAACACCCTTGTTTGATCGTGATCCGGGGGTGCGTAGTCTGGAATTAAATTTGTGAGGGTGAATATCGCGATAAAGGATAAGAGGAGAAGGATATTTATCGGGAGAACCTTTGTCCGAAATATTTTTAGGGATTTTTGAAAGAATACTGTGCATTAAAAGTTTGATTTCGCGACAGTTAATATACCGGGTGTTTCATACAGATTTTAACCGGTTACAAGTTTATTTTCGTAAAAACTAGACTTATAGGTATTATAACGTTTTGATAAACATTTTGTAATATTTTAATAAATAAAATAATAAGTGATATATAGTACTGAAAACCTAGACATGGGTTGTAACACGAGCAAAGAAACTTCTGTCTCGCCTAATGAAAATGAAAATAAACAAGATAACAATGAAGAAAGTAAACAAATTGGGGAAGAAAACCATATCGCCTCAGGTAAGTACCAACGAAATAAAGAACCATAAAATTATAACATATTTACTAATAAATTACAAAGTGATTTTTTTTAAATACGATCGAGAGGTTTCAAAACTATAGGTAAGCGAAAATAAGGGACAAAGATCTATGAGAGAGAATATGACTATGACCATTAATTCTTTTTATTTTATAGTTTTTTACTTCTAAAACTAGTAAGAGTTTACAAAATCAGCAGAAGCGTCCTACCGTAACAACTTTTCTCAAAGGAAAAATTAAGTCCAAATTTTAATCGTATTTTGGGGGAGGGTCAAATACGGACTAACTATTTTTTTGCTTATAAGCCCACTATACAGTGGCCTGCCAGAAGCCCCGATATGAACCCTATAAAACATTAATGAACAAAAAATCAAAATGCTCGTAAAAGAAACGACTTTCATATAGAGTGTAGGCGCTTTCTATACATTTACTTGATTAACGCACAGGGTGAATCAAAAATTAAGAAAATAACCTGGCTTAAGTTTTTCCACTATTATCCAGGGGGCTTTGAAAAAATTTCTACCAGTTTATTTTTTTCTTAAAGGTACAGGAATTACCTACCAATAAATGGAAATAAAATAAAAATCGGTCCATTCGTTCAGAAATGACGAAGCTACAAATTTGCATCAAAAATTAGGTGCGTCACTTTTTTTGGAACTGAGTCTATGATGAATTAAAAAAGGTATCGTATACAGATATATGTATATAGGTATTCAAAAATGGTTTGATTACCAAAATTTGCAAAAAATATGGCATAGAAATCGTTCACTCCCCAATAGGTCTGAGATTTTCATACAACAAATCTTGTAAAAACACAAAATTGGGGAATGTCCCAAATTGATAAGAAAACGATCGCTCTTACTGAAAACAAATAACGATTATTTTTATTACATCATGTAATAACCCCAGCAAGAGTCCCCACAGGAAGTAATAAAACCTTGTCATAAAGCATTGCTTCTTTTATTTTTATTAAAAAGAGGAATTTCATTCGCTTTTTTCATTGTCATGTAGAAGCTAAAAACTTAATAACTGGAAAGTTGCAGAACATTTCTGGAAGCTTCGCGTTGGAATTAAGGATGTAGACTTTCAGTCGCCATTGTAACGGCTCAATCCTTTATTTTCCTCCAACTTATTGGTGCCCGTCTGGAACATCTTCTTTACCAAAGATCCTTTATAAATGTAGAAAACTGAAATTTTGAATTATACCTATTTATCTAATTAGATAATTGTTAAAGATCCATATTCGATACAAAGTATAAGTAAAGGTACGTATATACCTAAAGGTAAAGTATGTTTCACAATAAATGGTTGACTCCGTCTAACTACATAGGACGTTTTGCAAGAGCTCGGCCGCCGGGTTCTTGCAAAACGTCCCAGGTAGTTAAACGGAGTCAACCATTTATTGTGAAACATACTTTTTTTTACAAGAGGAAGCTAAATTTAATTTTAAGGATCCATGACAGAAAATGAAAATCTAGCTCATGTGGAATCTCAACGACTGTTGGTATGCGAGAAGAGCAATGTGAGATGGGACAAAGTAAAATAACTCCTTTCATCTTCTAGATCCTTATGATGGACTCTATTATTTCTCAATGGTCTAAAAGAGAGTATGTGTAACAAATTTCAAATTTGTAGGTATATTGGGGGGTGCACAAGAGCATAGATAGGGGGGGGGGTAAAAAGCAAAAAAAATACTTTCAGACACAAACTACGTTTTCAAAAATACTTATTTTATAAGGTTATCTTATACAGGGTCAAAAACAAATAAACTTTGCATCACATGCGACACGCGACCAAATTTTAATAGCCCAATTTTGATTTTGTAGAAAAACACACATTTAATATGGCGAAGAAAATGTATCTGAAATAAAGCCTTGTCAAAACTCCGAAGTTTTAGGTAGGTTGCGTTGAGTCTTATTTTGCAAAAGTGGTGCAATTTACAAAATATATAGGTAAAAAAATCAAAATTATCTTATGCAGCTGAAATTTTGCATGTGGGCTAGAAACTGCATTTAAAAAAACTTTTTTCGATATTTTCAGAAATAACCCCACTTTTGAATTATTTTTTAGAAAAAAATAAAATTTTGACAGATAATGCGAATCACGTGACTACTTGCTTAATTTTCATCTCGATCGAAGCAGAACTTGATGTCAAAGTCAAATTTTGAATAAAGCTATTATTAAAAAAAAATAATCCCATATGATGCGGACTTTACTGGTGACACTGTACATAGAACTTTATTTAAAAGTTAATAAAACTAAAAACAAATGAATAATCGTGTAGCAAACAACACAAAGGAATGAACTATTATGACGTTGGCGACTGAAAGTCTGCTTTTGTAATTTCGGCACGCAATCAACTTCCAGGGATGCTCAACAAGTTCATGTCAAAATTGCCTGTGCATAACAAGAGAAAGCGGAATATTTATTAAAAAATTCCAAAGAATCGACCCTTGAGGGTTTTTAAAAATTATTTTTAGTTTCCAGAGGGGAAAGAAGGCTGTAAACATTTCTGTACCCTCAAATATAGATATATAGATATAATAGTTATTGAGGTGTTGTAATGTCGGCAACTTTAAACTATTTGTGGCTCTCTGTGACTTTTTAAAATTTTTCCACTGGGTTTTATTATTATTATCTTACTACTCTGCTAGGTTTTTTTTAATAAACTACATTGTTTCAAGTTATTTGTTTTTCTTTATATATTTTACTACTATTTTATGTAAAATTTGTTTTACTGAGATTATTGCTCAAGCAGCTGTGATACTTCTGATATGTAACATTCTAAATAAGCACATACAGGTATTTAATACCTAGGTGCTATAATATGTAACTGTTTTTAAATGTTTTATATTATTTTACCTGTATATTTCACATCTGAATCTGCGTAAAAAAGTAGTTTCTGAAATAAATTTGAAATTTGAAAATTTCAATTCTTAAAAACTGACAAAAATAATACACTGAATATTATTGATTATTAATATTGTAGATCTACCAGCATACGCGGCAAAGCCGTTCAAGCTAGTTTAAATCATAGTTTACATGAGTTGTATACTTTAAATGACAATAACGCAAACTTATTTTATCTTTTTAAGTGAGAGCATGAAAAACAAGTCAATCAATGAACCAAAAAAAAAAAGAATAATAATGTGGAAACTGTCTTACGCCACTAAAATATACATTCATAAAGAACAATCGGGCTACAAAGTCATAAGCATTTATTACCTTTTCACACTCTCAAGAATAATTAATATATTTAACAATGTTGTTAAAACTACAGATAACGGGCTAATTAGGTCCTTGATGTTAGCCCATAATATAATTATGAGTGTCTTCGCGAATGTTGCCATCTCTACTCTTATCTATCCACACTCTACACCATGTAATTTAGTATCTACCCTAAACTGTTTATCCAAACCCTTTATTAAACGGGGAAGCGTAGGGAATTGTTTGAACAGTGTCGTCATGTGGTAGATAATAGGAAATTATTAAGCTCCATACGGGGCAATGCACTTGGAAAAATATTTGCCTTGTGTGGGTCAGAAATGTGTTCGTCGACAAAGTAAAATAAGTTTTTCGATTTTCTAGAAACAGATGTGAATTTAAAATATTTATAACTGATGTGTCTAGGACGGATTATATGCACTTAAATTCAGCCAAAATATGCGCATATATATGCGTTGTTTCCCTTTAAAATATGCAGTTATTTGCATTTGTTTTACCAAATATGCATACTGGTATGCAATATTTCTTAATTTATTATAGTAAAATGAGGTAAAGTAACACGTTGGGTTCTAAAAAATATGTTTGTTTTTTAAAAAATGCAAAAAAAAAACAAAAGTAAACAATGTCTGAATCTAAAATTGCATAAAAGGCATTTACTACTAAATATTTTTCAAAATTTTCAACTAAAAAGGATTGTCTTCTATTAGTAAAAATATGTTTATACAAAGAGAAGCTTCTTTCAACATCTACTGATGTAATCGGACAAAACTGCAACTTAGGTAGCAAAATATAAGGCCAATAAGATACAACTCCGTTGGATGGTTTACCCTCATAAATGCTTTTTACTGCAGTTAAGTATTTAAATCCTTCATTCTTTTTTACAGTTACATCCAATTTGTTCCTTACTCGACCTCCTACTTTACCGGGAATCAGTGGCGTAGCGACAAATTATGGGCCCCCCCCCCGCGAAAATTGTGTTAGGGCCCCCTCGCCTATATTAAGAATATAATATATAAAGTTTGTGTTACCAAACAAAATTAGGTAATACTGTTTATTATTTAAACTACCAACCTAATATAAAATTTAACTTGAATGCCTATAAAAACACTTAGGAAAATACAATACACGATATGTAAAGAACGTCACAATAAATAATATAACTATTGAACAAGGAACAAGAACAAAATAAAAAATATTCTTTAAAACTAAAAGGGACAAAACGAGGCAATTGCCACTGTTTCTGTACAGTAGCTATGCAGAGCCAAAAACATCAAACGACACACATCGAGTCTAAGCCCCTGGGCGTTGGCCTTTTTAGGCCAGGACTTCGGCCCCTCGGGGCCATAGCAATAGGCTCTTTCGGGCCTCGGAGCCTTCGGGCCCCCCCGCAACTGCGGGGGTTCGCGGTAGTAGCGCTACGCCACTGCCGGGAATGTTGTTACATTTAGCGGAAAAAGTTTCAACGATACTAATTGAGTCTCTCAAACTTAAATTTCTACTCTCCAACGAGGTATAAAACTGAAATTAACCTTAATAAAAACAAGATCTTTAGCTACACTTGCACTTTTTAACAACTCTTTACTTTGCACAACACACTGCGAATCGTCATTTCAATCCAAAATTAATGGCTTCGAAATGCTCTGCGTAGAATATTTCGCCCTTAATCCATGTTCCCAAGCGGGTAATTACAGGTTCTGAAGGTAAACTAACTTCTGCATGGTAATATCTCCTTATACAACTGTACTCTTAGAGGTGCTTTTAGAATAGCTATTTACCTAACAAGTGCGGAAAATGAATTTTTCCGCAAGAGTCTGACGACGCGTAGCGGAGTTCGGTGAAGCAGCCGAGTGCAGGGAAAACATTTTCCGCACGTGTCAGGTACAATAGTTTTTCTACAGACGTGTGGAAATAAGTAACACATATTTCAAAGAAATTTAATAATATTTAATTAACTATAACAATCACATACATATGTAACAGTAACTAATTCTGAGAAAAAAAGTAATAACTACAAGTTATAATTGATATATTATTGATTTTGACATAATCGTGCCAAAAAAATTTTCCAAACCAATTTTCCGCACGGATTTTTGACATAATCGTGCCGAAAAAATTTTCCGCACTAGTGTGGAAAAACCAATTTTCCGCACGGATATCAGTGCGGAAAATTGATTTTTCCACACGTCTGTAGGAAAACACTTTTTTACATTTGAAATTTATTTGTGTACCAAAGGTTTATTTCCCAGAAGTAGGTATGTATTACTAATCGATATTGTAGAATGCGGGGTTTTCCGTATTGCACTTTTCGAATTATGATTGATACGTATTTATATTAATTTACAAACACTAAATGCACTTACCGTGAATACTATATCTTGAAGGAAATGAGCTTAAATGAATGTTATTTTGAATTAACGCGACGCTAACCACGCACGCCGTTTTGTCTTGAGTACTGTCTTCGATCGCGTTCGGACGCGTCTCTCTTCTCTCTTTTTTTTATAGTTTTTGTTTTAGGATGATGCGAGGTTGGCGACGTTGCCAAAATATTCGCGGGAATTTTAAATTTACATAGAGTCTGAACATACCGGCTCCCTTGAAAGTCTTGAGTTTCAACACTATAAACACATGATAGGAGGCGGGTTAGTTAAAGAATAGGAATACTTAAATGTCTGCTTCACTTGGCAGTATACAGACCTTCGTCACAGGCCTTTTATATACGCCATCAATAGTTTTCACGTTAACCACGCGGACGATATCGTCGGTCCCAGGGAACACTTCGATGATGCGACCTACTTTCCAGTGCAAGGGCGCAGCATTATCGTCCTTTAGTAACACCATTGAATCTATTTTCAAATTGGTAGATTGCTTGTTCCATTTTTGACGTTCTTGCAACTGACATAAGTATTCTTGAGACCATCGCTGCCAAAAGTGTTGAACTTGCTGTTGCAAACGATGATATAACTTGAGTCGATTTGGATTGATTTCCTTTACGTCGTCTTGAGGTAATGCAGTAAGGGATTGACCAATGAGGAAATGTGCGGGTGTGAGGAGGTAAAGATCGTTGGGATCGTTGGATAATGGAAAGAGTGGTCTAGAATTTAGAACAGCTTCAATTTGTACAAATATGGTATTTAAACTTTCGTAAGTCAAATGAGCGTCGCCTATAATTCGTTTGAGATGGTATTTGGCTGATTTTACACACGCCTCCCAGAGACCGCCAAAGTTGGGGCCATAGGGTGGTGAAAAATGCCATGAGATTTTGTTTATAGATAAAAATTCATTGAATATAGAATCTTTTTTAATTTGAGTGAGAACATTGCGGATTTCCTTTTCACCAGAGACAAAATTAGAACCATTGTCCGTATAAATATCGCTACTAATGCCTCTACGCGATATAAATCTTTTAAGACTATTTAAAAATGAATCGGTAGATAAATCTCCAACTAATTCCAAATGTACGGCCTTAGTTGCGAAGCATACATAAATACATAAATAACATTTTACTAGAATACGATTTCTAGTTTTTCCGTCCTTCACCAAAAATGGCCCAGCAAAGTCAATCCCGGTCGTTTGAAAGGGACGTTGAGGTGTAATACGTGCTTTAGGTAAATCACCCATTTGATAATGTGTATTAGCAGGTTTTACCTTAAAGCAGGTTATGCAAGAGCGTAAGATCTTTTGAGTAATATTGCGACCATTAATTGGCCAAAATGCCATGCGTACCACTGATAATGTCATATGCGCACCGGCATGTAAATGACGTATATGCTCATACAGAATAATTAATTTAGTAAAATTTCCAGAACTGGGGAGTAAAATTGGATGTTTTTGATTAAAGCTGAAATTTGAGTGCTTTAATCTGCCACCTACTCGAATTAACCCATCTTCATCCAAAAAAGGATTTAATTTTATAATCTTACTTTTGGAGGGTAAGGTCTTTGATTGTTTAAGTATATTATGCTCTTCAATAAAATAATGAGCTTGAACTATTTTGCATAATATAATTACAGACTTGGTAAGTTCCTGGTTTGAGAGAGGGCCAGTTTGACGTATGGCACCTACTTTTAAATTCGCTATAAATCTTAGGCAATAAGCCGTAACTCGCTGCAAACGAGTGAATGATGAAAATTTATCTGTTATTGAAATATCAGATGCAGTTTGAATTGTCATGAGGGTAGTATTTTGTTTTAACTCTGGAAGTTCTACATTTGTAGATGGGTTATTATAGAACTGAATTTTTTCATTCATTAAAAATGAAGGTCCATGCCACCAGAGTGGTGTGGACTTTAACTCTTGGGGATCTAAACCCCTAGATATGATATCGGCTGGATTATTTTCGCCAGCAATATGCGACCATTGATTTATATCGGAGAGTTGCTGAATCTCGGATATACGATTTGCAACGAAGGTTTGAAGTTGATTGGCTGGCAAAGCGAGCCATGAGAGTACTATTGTGGAATCAGTATAATAAAAAACAATATTTGTTTCTAATTGAAGAGTTTTAATGAGTTTCTGAGTTAATTGAACAAGCAACAGTGCTCCGCACAATTCCAATCGTGGAAGGCTGATAGTTTTGACAGGTGCGACACGAGATTTGGCACAAATGAGTTGTACACTTATCTCTCCTGAGATGTCTACGCTGCGTAAATAACAACAACACCCAAAGGCCTTTTGTGAGGCATCGCTGAAGCAATGAAGTTCAATTGACGAGGGGTTTGAACAAAGGATGCGCCTTGGAATGAGAATTTGATTTATTGCTGGAATTTGCTCTACGAAGTGTGTCCAAGATCTATGCAAGTCCATGGGGACGCTTTCATCCCAATCTAAACCTAGCTGCCAAAGCTGTTGCAGAATAAGTTTAGCCTTGACAATACAGGGACCGACAAGTCCTAGGGGATCAAAGATTTGAGCTGTTATTGACAGAATTGTCCTTTTGGACACACGAGCGAATGGGGTTATATTAACCGTGTACTGAAGTGTATCTTGAATGGAATTCCAAGTTAGACCCAATGTTTTGGTTGTTTTATCATCTGAGATTATTTTATAATTTGACTCTGATTTGTTTTGAACAAGGTGAGTTAATGCTAAATCATTATTTGTGACAAATTTACGTAAGTGGAATCCGTAGGATTGCAAAATATGAGTGAGATCAGAAATGAGTGTTTGCGCTTGCTCAACAGAGCCAGCTCCAGATAACAGATCATCCACATAAAAGCTGGATAAAATGACATCGGCAGCGTGAGGATGGGTATTTGCATTGTCAATAGCAACTTGACGTAAGGACCTGATGGCTAGATAAGCTACACAAGAGGTTCCGTAAGTAATGGTATTTAATTTGTAATGACTGACTTCGTCTGATGGATTAAAGCGAAATAAGATGCGCTGTAGATCTCGATATTCATCATTAACCATGATGCACCTATACATTTTCTCAATGTCGGCAGTGAATGCAATTTTGTGAGTTCTGAAACGAATAATAATATCTATAAGGTCGTCTTGAAGTTTAGGTCCGACCTTGAGACAATCGTTGAGTGATATTCCACTAGTGGTTTTGGATGAGCCATCAAAAACTACTCGTAGCTTGGTAGTAGTACTAGATTCTTTTACTACTCCATGATGAGGTAAGTAATAATTGGTATTATTTGAAGGTGTAGAATGTACTTTGGACATGTGTCCCAAGTTTTCATATTCTGCCATAAAATTTGTATATTGCTCTTTTAATGTAGGATTATTATGCAACCGTTTTTCAATAGCATAAAATCGTTTTAATGCCGTTTCATATGAATTGCCAAGATTTTCTAAGTTATCTTTGACAGGTAAATTGACGACAAATCTACCCGATGTGTCGCGAGTTGTGGTTGTGACAAATTGTTTTTCACATTCAGTTTCTTCCTGTGAAAGTTTAGAATGAGACGACACCTCTTCGATTCGCCAAAATCGTTCCAGCTGCTCTTGAATAGTTTGATTTTGAGGTAGATTAACCGATAGGTTGCAAATTGAATTGTTTGAAAGATTAGAAGGCAAGGGACCAGATAATATCCAGCCTAATTTCGTTTTTTGTAGTACGGTACTGGTATTTGGTAATACTATTTGACCGATACACAATAAGTTCCAGAATATTGAAGCACCGAGCAGCATATCGATTTGGCATGATTGATTGAAAGTATTGTCCGCCAATACTATGTTTTGTGGCAGCTGTAGATTTGTAATATCAAATGAAAAACTTGGTAAATTGTTACAAATTTTATCAGTGACTAAAAATGAGATATTTTTCAATGAGAATGAATTAATTTGAGATTTGATTGTAATCTGAGTTTTTTCAAGGATGGTAGTTACACCACTACCAAAACCTTCTACTGAATGTGATATTTTAGTTGAAGAGATTCCTAATTTTGTAAACATGTTTTTTGTTATAAAGTTTGATTGCGAGCAGTTGTCCAATAGGACTCTGCATGAGTGTTGATGTCCATTTTTATCAAAAATTGACACAATTGCAGTAGAAAGTAGAACATAAGGTTCAAATGAGTTGCTCATGACTGAAAGAGCTTGTGACTGAGGATCTGGATTTTGTGGCGAAGGCGCCGGAGTATTATTTGGGATGCTCCTATTGGGATTTGGGTTGCTACCATTTTGGTTAGAACCTTGACTTTTGTCTAAATGAAGTAAGGTGTTATGTTTATTTAAACATTTTCTACATGTATACTGATTTCGACATTCTGTTGATGAATGTCCTTGACGCAAACAATTGGTGCATGCATTCAATTGTCTGACTTTATTTAACCTTTCCTGCGGGGTTAATTTGAGGAACTTGCCACAAGAAAAAATGTAGTGGTCTTGCTGACAGAACAGACATTTTGCACGAATGGTAGTAGTTACATGCGCGCTACTTGAATATTGACTGTTGTTTTTTGGTATGACAGGTTTTGTCATTTGTAAATTTTCTAAAAGCTGACAACGCTTATTTAAAAATGATGTAAATTCACTAATCGAAGGTGTATCAGATGAGAGTTTCAATGAAAACTCTTCCCACTCACGCTTGGTAAGTGGGTCGAGTTTTGCTGAGACCAGAAAAATTAGTAAAGTGTCCCAAGAGTCAACTGGAAGTCCTAACGACCCTAGGGAACGAATGTGTTGACTGAATTTATCAATTAAAATTCTCAGATGCGAATGTGATTCTTTTGTAATACTTGGCATTTCAAAATGGCTTTCAGGTGCGTCTGTATGATCACCTTTTTGTTTTCAAAGCGATCACACAAAAGGCTCCATGCATGTTGATAATTGGCTTCGGAAACCTCCAATGCATTTAAAACATTGGCAGCATCGCCTTTCAAGCAAGATTTGAGATACCAAAATTTTTGTATTTTACTTAAATTTACACTATCGTGTATGAGTGACTTAAACGTATTTGAAAATTGTAACCATTTGTCATATGATCCAGAAAACTCTGGTAAATTGAGCTTAGGTAGGTTTGCATTGACACTTGGTGGATTTGAATTTGCTGTGCTTAAACTTGGTGAAGGCGTTTGTATGCTTACAGTTTGCAATGGTAGTTTAAAATGTCTTTCGATAAAGGATTTTGCCTGCCCCGTGTTCTCAAAGAAGCTATCTTCAAAATCTACACGTTCGATGGTATGATTATTCGAGTCTAATAACTCTAATTCGGATTGTATTAAATCAAAATCATGCCATATGATTTGAGCTTTTTCTAGCCGTGATTGCAATTCAAAGATTTTATTTGTATCAGTAAAGTTTTTGACGTAATTGCCAAAACGTGTCAAAGCACCCTTAATTAAGCCGCGTTTTTGAATTAAAACTTTAATTTTATTAGCAGTTTCGTCCTCAGACATTTTGTATTGAAGCTAAAGTACGTGGTTATGAATTAAAACAATGTTTAAAAATGTTGAATGCGTTTAAAAATATAAAATATAATGTGAGTGAGGAAGAAAGGATCTGCAATTATTTGTAAAGTTTGGATCAGCTGATCTGCTGTCACTTGAATGTAAACAAAACTACCAGCAACACTCTGCCATCAGCTGATTGCGTTGACGGTTGCCGGTTTTGTTGTAACGTGTCGTGGTCGTGACGTAAAAATGGCCGTTTCCCGGCGCAAATTCCTACGCCGCAGCGTTGGAAATTTCCAAAGGCTTTGCTGTCTGTTTTCCTATTTAATTTAAGTACTTACAGCTTTTTGATGTCTTATTTTGTATGATTTTCACTTTTGTATGATTTTCGAAGAACCTGAGGGATGATTTGAGTTGATTTCCATAGGTTTGTATCGCTGTCCTATCCGGATCGTAGGTCCATGTAGAATGCGGGGTTTTCCGTATTGCACTTTTCGAATTATGATTGATACGTATTTATATTAATTTACAAACACTAAATGCACTTACCGTGAATACTATATCTTGAAGGAAATGAGCTTAAATGAATGTTATTTTGAATTAACGCGACGCTAACCACGCACGCCGTTTTGTCTTGAGTACTGTCTTCGATCGCGTTCGGACGCGTCTCTCTTCTCTCTTTTTTTTATAGTTTTTGTTTTAGGATGATGCGAGGTTGGCGACGTTGCCAAAATATTCGCGGGAATTTTAAATTTACATAGAGTCTGAACAGATATAAATACAGTTTGTTAAGCAGGTAATAATAACGCGTTATTAAGTGACCAGAAACAACCCCTAACAATATACCTGCAAACCCCGGAAACTCCCAATAAATACATTGTGTATGTTTATAATTTTTTTATTTCGCGGCTGTAATTTAAACACAAAAATATTTAGTAATAACCACTATTACTTAATTATGGTAAAAAATTGTACAAACAATAATGTACAGCTATGTATATAGCTGGTGTTCTATCCAGGTATAAGCAGCAAGGTAAGAAACCCGTGTTACCCAATTTTGTTGTAATTGGGTGGAGTGTACGAATTTATATATCGTCAACTGTCCATCTTAGAGAAAAACCGCTTGCAACTTCCCATCTACAATTCGATAAAAATTTTGCATGAATCATCTGGTTGTTCTGATTCAATAAAAAGCGAATTGAGGGATTCCTTTCGTGCATTCGAGGGACATGACAAAGCGAATTTAAATATTATCGATTTGAACTTCCAGGTTTCAGACGTGTAAACTTTCACTGTTTGAACCGGCAGACTGAAAACAGAGGCTGGGGAGTAGGGATAGTTTTTTTTTCTGTTTTGTTTGCTTCCGGAGTTTTCAGGAAGGATTTTCCGGTATAGCGTTTCGATTTATTTTCAGACTATTATTTAAAAAGTCAATAGTTAGCGATATATATTGTAAAAGAAGAATAATTCGTGATCGCGCCAAGTCCATTTTGTTTTGATTTCTTTACATTAAAAAGCCGCCCGTAAGTTCAGACTTGTCAGTACTGTATTTTAAGTATATCCAAGAGTTCTTACACTGAGAAAAAATTCTTTATCCTAATAAGAATTCACATACTCTTTATACAACTGTTTAATACTATATGTGACAGCAACGCGCTTTCCTACTGTAAGACAACGAAAATTGCTAGACGGTTTTGTAGTGATAATATCACGGTAATATAGCCAATAGGAAATAGGAGTTAATGCTACCATATCATGGTTTATAGCCATCATCAGTGATTATCAAGTTCTTTTGGGGGTGTAATCTGGTTTCATATACTGCATTAGTTCCGACTGGCAGTTGTAATGAAACTTGACATTAATCATAATAATATTTGCTTGCTACGGTTAATAAAGCATTATACTTACCACTAAAAATCAGTACTGATCGCAATAAAATGAGGTTTTTCCGAAAACGGTTAGGATTAGCGACATGAATGAAGAGTACTTAATTTTTAGTCAATAGTTAAAGGTATGTATAAAACGTTGTCCAAAGTTTTTATCATACAGGGCGTAAAAAAAATGGGCATATTAGTGTCACAGCTAGTCCGTCCCTGCAGCCGTGAGTAATTCGCAAAACTTTCTGTGATAGTAATTTGAAGGGTCTTATCTGGTATACATCATATGAAAAAAAAATGAAATATACCAGTTGGTTTAATAATTATGTGTCAAAAACCTAATTCCATGGGAGCTCTTTGAGAGCCCATACCTCCGAAGCCGAAGAGGAGGCCGATACGAAAGAAGTTTATATGAACTTGTATAGTATTCTTTTCACGTGTTTGTTTCATATCCGGGAGATTTCCCACATTTTCCCGGACACCCTGTATACATTATTTATTACAATATTTAAAACTAAAATATCAAGACTTTTTATACCAAAATGCATTAAATTGGGCGGTTTTTAAAACATGTATAAACAAACACACCTTATACTCTAAACTGTCCAAACAAATAGTTGTTGTTACATTCTCATAATATTAATACTAATTAGGTAATTAATAATTTAAGGCGTGGTCATAACTAAGTTTCGTTTGCGTGTTTGGAAGCCAAACTGAAAACATCGGTAATCATATTCCACCTTATCACTGATTATTAATAGCCAACAGGTAATTAATGCTTCCAGTGGAAACCACTCTATTTGCTAATGGAAATTAATGTAAGCAAAAGTGGTAGAACTTCTTTTAGGAGTCTTCCATCCAGTGGCGGGGGGGGGGGCAGCCGGGGGGCATACACCGACGGCCCCTTCAAAATTTGGTGCCAGCTTTGCTTTTCATAGGTATTCCATTTCCTAATTAATTTTATTTTTTTTATATCCCTAGAATTTATTTAACTTCGTTAAGTGAATAAGACTTGTCCATTGACTTTCCTAATCAAATTTTAAGTCTCACAAAGGGACTTGGAGATAGTATTTCAAAATTGTAAACAGTGTATGAACTTGAGGATCATTTATTAATAAAAAAATCAGTGTGTTTTTCAAATTTTCCAGATGTTTCTATAGTGCAGTGATGTTATTTCTAACTTTCTAGTTAGTGTGGCATCAGCGGAACGATCTTTTTCCAAACTTAAAATAGTAAAAACCCATTTACGTAACACCATGGGACAACAACGCCTTTCGGATTTATCCTTAATCAGTATCGAACACGAGTTTGTTAAAACATTAAATATCGACGAAGTTATAAACGATTTTGCAAAAAAAAACTCTCGACGGTCTGGTCGTTTTGTATAATACCTTGTATAGTACTTAGTGACATAATGTTTGTGCAGACTTGTTGAGTAATCATGTGTTTTACTGTTTTCTGTCTTTTGGATTCTATGAGGCTCAATCACTGCTAACCCCGTTACTACCATACATGGTAAGCAACATTATAATTAAGTGGGGTTTTAAAATTTTGATTTTGCATCATGTTTGCTGGAATATTACGTAAAATGATTTAATAACTACCTATGGTATGTCTACCAGTCTACCTAGGATTATAAAATAAATTCAAATTGTTTGCTGTTTTAATAGTAGGTACTTTTAACACATAATGTGGGTTTAAGCCTAATTAAATGATTACACAATTAACGAATTCAAAAATTCATAAACCCGATCCTAATAGTAATAAAAATAAGAATTATCATTTTCCATTCGTTATAGAGAGGGGGCCCCTGAAATTGTTTGCGGGGGGGGCACTCAGTTTTTGTTACTCCACTGCTTCCATCGCCTTTACTCGCTACGTGCGTTTACTGAAAACCGTCTAAATCTATCGAATTTATATCCAGTGAACTCCTAAAACTTAAGCTACTTTTTACAATTGTCTTGGTAAAGTTTTAATTACGCCGGAAAAAATAAATAGAGGCTTCATTACAATTAAAATTGGCTATTTTGTGCTGTCTACTTTTTAACAAGTCTTTGGAGTTTACAAGATTACTATAATATATTATATGGATAATGTTATTATCCATGCAGCTTTTAATTAAGCTTTTTTCTATTAATATTAATTAGGGGCTTGGCCGCAGCACAATTCTTTTTGCGTGTGTGAAACTAGCAATTTCATGTCATAATATTATTCATTACACTACAGGTTAGTAATAATATGGTGTTAATGGACGCTAGAGGTCGCCCTTTTATCAGCTGAATGTTTATTAAGGTATGCTAAGGGTCCATCATCGGTTTTGGGCTCATTGCATTTATAACGTGAAAAACTGTGACGAATGAAGACCTTTTCAAGAAACACTAGAAACTAAAAGTTAACCACACAAAATGTATAGCCTTGTTGGTTTTTATTATTTTATAAAATTTCAATGTTTACGATACACACGTTGTAAATAATAAAATTGTAGCATGTAACATGTAATAATAATAAATAATAAATATTTTACATGTCAGATTAGGTTAGGTTAGAGAGGCATACCTCTGGCATTGTCCAAACAGTCACACGTCACACGTAGTCCTATAAGGACCGTTGTGGTACCACACATGTTCCGCGGAACCTATCTACATCAGCTTCCTGATGGTTAACGGGACGTAGATCGTAGAAGAATCTTGACAGCTCATTCAAGCCAACCACTGCTGTTAATAAACTTCGTGAGTCGACCCTGTTGCAGGCTGCTCACTTCCTCCAGATCATTAAAGAATGGTTCGCCCAGGACATTGAACCTTTTTCTCGCGAGGCCGGGGCATTCACACAAGAAATGCTGAATACTTTCCTCCTCTTCTCCATCTCTGCAACTTCTACAGAAGTCGTTAGTCGGTATTTGCATAAGTTACCGTTCCGACTGTGCTGTAATAGCGCTGCGGTTTTCCTGCCGTCAAGTAGGGGCATGGCAACTTTTGGAAAACTTATAATAGCTATATTTTCTACACTAAATGAGATATCAAAAACCTAAAATACGATTTCTACGCGGGGGAATAAAAATGGAGTATTTTGCGGAATATCCTCACCCACCTCTATAAATATAGCCATTGAAAGTTTTCAAAAAGTCACCTTGTAGTCTACTCCCAAACCAAGACGTCACTCATGCGTAGAACTTGCATATTTATAGCTAGCTCACAAATTTTATTATACATTTGATATTTTTTGTCACCACAAACACATTCACACGAGTAAAAAAGACATTATATAAAGTCTAGTCAGTTTATTTCTTTACTTTTTTTGTTACTCTGCAGATAAAAATAAAAAATGTTCAGAATGGCAAATACGGCAAAGAAAGAAACAAATTTCTTATTTTTGAAGCTTGAGATAAACTTCTTAGGTTTTCATAAAGATATCTGAATTGAATTTCATAGTTCCTATAATGTAAGTGTACGTATATGTTTTATAAATTTATTTATAGTTGTTATTTTTAACTACATCTGACCCACTTTTTTTAGATTTATTTTCTCGGTCATGTGTACTATTTTATGGAAGAACCTATAGGTGTTGCAATAAAATAATAAAAAACTCATTATTTGTTTTCTATTGCGTGCAGCTTATCCTTATTACAAAACGATTAATTATACCTACAGATCCTAAATTTGATTGGAAAATAAGTAAATTCATAATGCAACTTATAGTTCCCCTTGGATTTAGTATATAGGTTACATACACATAAAAAAATGTTAATTTTACAAACAACGACATAATATGGACGAAAACAATTAAATTTTAGTAACATACTAAATTCAATAAGTTCTTACTGTGTAGCAACTGCGTACATTTATATCAAGTCTTTCACGTAGCTTACCAACGTGTCCACTTTAATTTCGTTAAAACCTAAACCTTCAAACGGTGTTTTTTGATTAGGGCGGGTCTCCCCATCTATCCGTTTTATTGCGACTTTAATTTCTCTTGCGTGCAGCAGAGAGAGATAAATCATTATTAGACCTCTTTGGTGTTACTTTAATATTATCTCCGATTTATTTATTTTTCTTTTTTCTTTTTCTTTGTTGCTGTTTACTCCCTAAGGAACAGTTTGGAACGGAAATATTTCTTATTTTTTGTTTGACGAAGAGATCATCGCGTACCTTTAAGATCATTTCGCGTAATCGGAATCTGATGTGACAGTTTTCGAACGATAATTTCATTTCAGAAATGAAAGACACTGCGGGCGATAAAATGTAAAGTATTTCACAAAGTTTTGGTACAAAGGGACGACTCGCCAATGGCGCACTTAGAATGTTGACCAATAAAATATTGTCAATGTATTCAGAGCATTTTTTGTTAAAACAAAGACAGAATTGCTGAAAACAAAGGTAAATTTCGCTGATGTCTCAAAAAAAATAGGAATCGAAATGTCAAAGCAGCAAAATGTACTGTGAATTAAAGTTAATGTCAAAAGTATGGCTTTTCTTGACATAATGTTCGTCTTAAGGTAGAATTCTCAACGTCATTTAATCCATTACCAACCTATAACCTATTTCGCGTTGGTTTTTTTAGTTTATTATTACATTAACTAACCTTTAAATAAAATCAATATCGTCGGTACAATATTTAGGTAATATCTGACATATAACAAAAATATCTATTCATTTTATTGCTAATTTTGGGATAATTATATAGTGAAAGAACAATGACATAATAATGTTAAAAAAATCTTACCCGATATTTTTCGCTATACAATTCTCCTAAAATATTTAATGAAATTCCTTGATATTTATTTAATATGTCAATTATTACCTATAAAATATAAAGACGAGAATGATTTTATTTAAATTTTGTGTAAAAGCTAGAAAAATTAAATAATTATACGCGAAATAGGTTATAGGTTGGCAAGCATGTTGATACTCCCACCTTAAAGGTTAAAGCTTTATGTCTGCATTCGTAAAAAATAAGCAAATTGTGCTTGCACAAAAAAATTACCTCTTTTTATCCTTTTAACAATAGGCAACGAGCTTTCTGTCGCGCCTCTAAAGTTCGGGTAGAAATAAATATTCGACTAAGCTAGTAAATTATAGGTTCCAAAAGAATCAAAAACTCTCAAAGATCTCCAAAAGGCTTTAAAGTTTTTTCGAACTTGCCAAATTCGCAGTCAATATATCATGAAAAATTAATGTGTCCTTAAAAACTCGGAAACTTACAACAGGTTTACCCCAAGTTCGGCAAGTTAAAGTTTTGACAAAATATTTTTCGAAAAGTTTACCCATTAGGTAACCTCAAAGTTTAACCAGGGGCAATACTCAATGTGCCACGTAACCCAGTGGCGCCTCGCGTACATATATATTATAAAAAAAGAGGAGTTTATAATTTATATTAGCAAAGCCTGACTCATGTAGAAGAAGTGAATAAAAACCTCAGACCAAGCACTATGGTCTGAGGTAAAAACATAATTTAATTCCAACAAAACAAATAATATATACAGGGTGTTTGGGGAGGAAAGGGCAATATTTTGGGAATGTGTTCAGAGGGTGAAAATAAGAAAACTAAACCCATATGTTTTAGTTCGATTCTCAACCATTTCTGAAATAATCGGTGCTGATTTTTTTTTATATTGAAATAATGAAGGAGGCTTTAGTTTCAAACGTCCGATACATTTTGATTGGTAGTTTTGACATGCATAGTAGTTGTTAGTTAGCTTCATATTGAACGTATCGACTTGAACCAAGATTTTTATACTTACAATGCCCCCACACATTCGGTCACAGGGAGTATGCCGACATGATATTCGTGTATGGTTACTGTAACGGTAGTGCGATGCGCGCAGTTAATAAATATCGACGTCGTTTTCCAAATCGAAGAGTTTCTAATAGAAAAGTTTTTCAAAAAGTGCTCAGGAAACTGGAATGTTTCCAAGCGTAAGAATTGTTTCTGAAAGAGTGCAGGGTCTAGATGTAGAAAATAAAGAAAATGTTCTGGATATTGTCGCAGAAAACTCAAATATAAGTACGAGACGGGTTGCAAATGAACTTCATATACCATCACATCTAGCCGTATGGGAGTCACTTAGAAAAAACGGTTTAAAACCTTTTTAACTTTCAACCCGTTCAACATCTTCTAGATGGTGATCCTGCTTCAAGGGTACAATTTTGTGAATGGATCCATCAAAATCGAAGTCTGCACAAATATATTTTATTTAGCGATGAAGCTTAGTTCACTCGTGATGGAATTAATAATTGCTACAATGAACATCGGTGGTAAGATGAAAATTCTTGGGCTACATTTGAACGAAAATTTAACATCGATTCAGTATTAATGTCTGGCGTGGAATGCTCAACGACCAGTTGTTTGGTCCATTCGAAATGGGTGGGCGTCTTACTGGAGAAGGATATTTACGGTTTTTGGAAGACCATTTGATACACATTTTGGATGATGTTCCGTTAAATGTTCGACAACGAATGCACTTCCAACATGATGGAGCCCCACCTCATTTTAGCGTCCGTGTGCGAAATTTCTTGAATTATCGTTTTCTTAATCGCTGGATCGGCAGAGGTGGTCCGCAAGTTTGGCCACCGAGGTCACCAGACTTAAACCGGCTTGATTATTGCCTTTGCTTTTATAAAAAACAATCCCCACTCAATCCAACGCGCTACCCGAGCGATTAACAAACGTGCCGAAAAATGTATTGAAGTTGATGGAGGGGTTTTTGTAAGTTAGTTTGTACTGCAGTAGCTGCAATTATTCGCTTTTAAATTAAAAATTAACTTACAAAAACTTTAGTAGGTACCTAATATTTCAGAAATGGTTGAGAATCGAACTAAAACATATGGGTTTATTTCTCTTATTGTCACCCTCTGAACACATTTCCAAAATATTGCTCTTTCCTCCACAAACAGCCTGTATATTTTTTTTGTAGCTATCAAAAAAAAGTCCCGTATACGAGAACAATATCAACTTTTCATTAATATAATCCTTTATTTAAAAAATATAGTACTTATATTAAAAAGTTATTAATTTAAATATTTTATTAAAAAATTCTTTACATGCGTCGCTCTGAAATGAATGTTGTTCTACTGTACCTATATCCATTAGCGTTATTTAATTAATTGATTTTAACATATTGGTATGTCACGTATACCGGTTAATGCACCGCTACCGCATATTATCACTATAAATTTAACAACACACCCTCATACAGTATTTTCAAATTATTTTATCGCCAATATTATTACAAAGCTTGGAATATTTGCCTGGGCAAACCAAGTGTATTTGTGTAGATTATGCTCTGTTTTTTTTTCGCGTTCAAATAAAAATGTTTTTCTTTCATTAAAAACCAATATTATATGGACGTGGCTAGTGACAACATTAGTAGAAGAAAAATGGAATAGAAAAGGGTTCCAAAAATAGAAATAAAAAGATTGTTATTGTGAGTATAATCAGGCAAATAGAATTTTTTTTTACTTGACGGTGATATCTGAAGAACGAGCGTTGTAATGTGTGGATAATGGCAGAGAACTGTAATACGAGTATTAGGCAAAAAGGAACTTTGACAAAATTTTTATAATAAAAAAACATAACATTTAAAAATGCTGGTTAATATTTTTTCCTTTAACGTTACAATAAGCACAATGCCACCCTCAACTGTCAGAACTGTGTATAACGTACAGCCACCCATTTTCATTATATTATATTTCTACATACGTGCCACATTGAGTTTTACCGCAAGCTATAGAATTGGGGTTCTCCAATGAGAAAACTTTTCTGAAATATTTTTTCCTTGCATATATTCGGTGAGTTTACTTATATGAGATCAACTTGTCAATATAAACACCTGGGTTTTTAATAATTGTAATATATTTGAAGGTATATTTTTATATTCAGGGTCTCCCTGAACCCTAAAGGAACTTAACAAAAATGTAACGCTCAAGTAAATTTTATTTAAGCAACAACTAAAATTTTAAAAAGGACGTTATTCGTTTGTTTCTTTTATAGACATTTGTCAAAGATATGACGACATCGATCTTTTTTTTTTCAATGGAAACATACAGCTTATGATACATCATTTGAAAGCTAATATCTCGTACAGTATGCTCATAAATTTTGACGCGATTCTGTCAAGCTAATTCAAAATGGCGACTGTTAAAAGTTTTAAAAAAATCTCTATTTAGATAAGGGGAAATGACAAATCGTTGATTTTTTTTACCTTTCTAGGTAAGAAATCTTCATTATTTCACGTTCTGTACGATGATCCGTATCTTTAAAAATTAGGAAAACCCACAGTTGACCATTCAATCTTCTAATTTTAATTTTATGACAAGTTTATAGCTACCATATTATGATATAAATACTTTTGTAACGTACAATTTAGTATATTTTTGTACTTCTTTCAAAATGGCTCGCAAGGGCCGAAACACGTGTGCAATTTAAAAGTTTCAATAAAATTTTTGCTATGCATTAAAAATTTCTTATTAAATGCTGTTTTCCCAATTTGCTTTTTAGTATTGCTGCATAACAGCAACCCCTTTTTGTATTATTTACTAAACACGAGAAATCTATTAAGAAAGGAGGGTTGTCTGTGACGGATATTTAATTTAATTTCCCCTTTGTCAACTCGACGAATACATATATAGGGATCGAAGGGAAAGTGTAGATAATTTCATGTTAGAAGACATAATTTTTATTTAAAAAGCATTGTTAAAAATGTAGTAGTGGTAGTAACATGTTTTATTTAGCAAAAAGCTACAATTAAATATTTTTTAATACATTTTTTTAACACATTTTTATAGATTTATTTTTAAATTTTAAAACGCAACCTTCTTTTAACAAAAACAGACAAAAAAGTTAAACATTTTGTAAATTGTATCAAATGTTACGTATCATTTTGTTTTTTAATTAAATGTAATTTTAAAGTTTTTTGAAACAGTTTTATGATTTTTGAGATTTAATAGAATTTTCCATATTATTAAATTCTATCAAACCTTTATAAAAAATAGATTTATAAGCTAATGTTTTAGACACTATCCACATAAATATTTTGATTAGTTCTTGTTTTATAATTATGATGGTCATAATTAAAAGAACAAAAATTTTTAAAACAATCAGGCAATAAATTATTTTAAATTTTATGTATAAAGATCAATATCCCATAAAACATTTACTGGCCTCATCTCATCCCATCTTTTAGTGTTTTTTTACTTTTGGAACTGGTGTAATGTAAGAACATTTTAATTCATCAAGCATATTTCCATATTTTAAATAAGAATTTATAAAATTTAAGAATGGGTAACCAATGCGGCCAAATGTTTCTTTTAACACTTTTTATTCAATATTTCTCCATAGTTGTTATTTGAATTTAATTTTGAAATTACTAGTTTTAATTTATTTAATGATATTTCATTGAATTCTTCAAAAAAATTATTACTTCTATTTACTATTTGGCATAGTATATAGCATGTAGCTACTGATGTTTTGTGTTGTGTTGTTTTAAATTGCTATAAAATTAATTCTACTAAAAAATATTTTAAAGCTCAATATTCTGGCAGAAATGCAAGAAATATAGCTAAAAATGACTTTATCCTTGATCGCTGATAATGAACTATTTGCCGTGCCTAGCACAAAATACAGCGATATACACGGGTGGAAAGTGGCTTCATTCGCTTTATTTATAAAATGTGACTACTTACTTATAAATTAAAATTGTAAACGTTTTTTTGGCATACGATACATATTAAGAATTAAAAGCTATTGATATTAAAGTTGCTACACATTACGTTAAATACGACAAAACAACGGTTGTAAATATTTCATTACCTTTTGTTTTAATCTATTATAACCAACGTATTTTTTTTTAATTAATAATTTTTACGGTATTTTTTTGGAGTACTAAATTTTAATATCTTTTAGTTTCGTGGAATCGTTTAGTTCTTAAAACTTTAAACACACGTACCTACTTATACAATGTCATAAGTCACATCATACTGGAAACATTTTTATATAAAGGATTTATTGATTTCGAATTTAGTTATATGATTTTGGCTCTAAAAAAATGAAACTTCATTTATCACGTGGCTTGGCTTAATCTATTAAAATTGTGAGATTTTATCAAAAAAATCTTTAGAAAGGAGCTTCTATGCATAAATGTTGAGAAGTTGTATGTAAAGTCAAATTAATGTAAGAACTCGCCGCATCAGCTGTCATTAATGGCACCCCGTTGAAGTCTGTTATATTTTACGTTAAGCGGTTGGCTACAGAAACAGAACCGGACTAAGTTATCTGTTAAATTTTGTAAGGGAGTTAATATTTTGTAACTATATAGCGTATCTACATATTAATTCTATTATTTATAAAATAAAATATTCACAGACCCGTGCCTACCAAGATAATAATGTGGAAACATTATAAGACTAAAGGAACATTTATTTCTTTTAGTATTTATTATACAAGGAAAAAAAGTAATACATTTTTGGCGAGGTAAAAGCTTTGTGGTGCACATCTAATTAAAACACCATATTGGGAACCCTTTGGTATTGTTACTTTTGTGGGAATTTTGATCCAAGTAAATATTTGCTTTTTAAAATTGGCCATGATTTGATGTTGTGGATATGAATCAAATTGGGGGTAGTTATGTTTTTGAGGGCAAGAAGGAGGAAGAAGGATTCCATAATGAGTTTTAAGATATCTCCTAGAGAACGCTAGCTACGCAATATGATATAATATGATGTATGATATAAATAAATTCTCGCACTTATTTTTTGTCTCTCACTTTTCTGACCGCTTTACCTGAAATTATGGAAGAGAGATCTTTTATGCGTAAAAAAGTTGTACTCATTAATCTCGATATTTCAATAAGTTTTTGAGACAATTGCGTTTAAATGCCAGATGGCAAGAAGCATTTAAATAAACAACTTTTATAACAAAATATTAACCGTGCATAAATGACATATTTTCAAGTCTACAGTCTACTATCTCTTGTTGATGTATTTGCCCATTAGTTATGAGACATCATGTATATAACGATAGGTAAATAGTTTAACTAGGCCCTTTACTGATTTCATACTAGACCAGTTAACCAAAATAGTGTTTGTAGTCACCATTAACCTTAAATAATAAACACCAAGAAAATCTGTCTCTGAAATATATAAAATTTAAAAGTAAAATGTTTTAAACATTACACACTACACAAAAAAAGGTCACACTTAAAAAACACCAAAATCGGAAGAAAATAATATGACACAATCGGACGCGTGAGCTTGCTCGCGTGAGCTTGCTACGGTCCACTAACTTTATCGACGAAACCAAATCAGCTGTTAATGTCAAGCGTTGTTGTCTTCTGTCGAAACGCTCTGTTTTAAGTAAAAGTTAACTCTATAAGGAAAAGCTGTTTCTATTTCACTATCCTATTAATGTATTTAGGGACTAGACCGGATACTGAAATAGTAAAAGGTAAATACAACGATTTTAACGAACAAACACTGCAACCAATAGAAAAGTTAGCATTAAATAAATTTAAACAAGATTTCATAATAAAACTTTATTTACCTTCAAATCCATTCAGTTTACTAACTTGAACAAAACACAAAACTAACCCAAACAATAACCATTCCCTTACAGTTTCTAGACATAAAAATATTTCAATTTGCAGCAACCAGAAAGTCTACATGAATTTTTATAGTAATGTTCTTTTACTGCCACAAAAAACTCCGCTACTGCAATTTAAGACAATAATAAGTTTCCCGTGGGATTTAAGAAATTCCAGCGATGTACTTTAATGCCTTTTTCTGGAGTTCGCGTCCCCGTCTCGAGCTATATTGACAACGTCATTTCAATTTTTTTCCACAGGAAAAATATTAAGGGAATTGAAATAAGGGGGTGGATATTTAAATTTGTTTGATTTTTGATTAGCTTTAGTTGGAAAAAGTTTCGGACGAGAAGTATTGAAAAATATTTTATAAAAATAAGCAACTGGTGTAATAAAAACTTATTAACTATAAATTATAACAAAACAACATACATTCCATTTACTTCAAACAAAAATAAACTTCCAAATATTGGTTCAATAATATGCAATAATAATATTAACATAAAGGAAGGTGAAAATATTAAATATCTAGGAATAATTTTTGATAAACATTTAAAATGGGATTTACATGGTGACTACATTATAAAAAAAACTAAGAATTTTTATACCAAAATTTAAACATCTTAAACAATTTTTAAATATAAGAGAATTAGAAATACTTTATTATTCTTTAGTACAAACCCATTTAAATTATGGAATACTAGGATGGGGAGGCATAAATAAGAATTATTTTAATAATATTAAAACTATTCAAAAATACATTTTAAAAATTATTTACGAAAAAGACCACAAATATTCTTCTGATTTACTATTTAGAGATAGCAAAAAAAATGGATATTAAACAAATATTTTCTTACAACATGTTAATATATATTTTTAAACATAAAAATATAATAAATTATATTAATCACACACATGAAACTCGTCATAAAAATACTATTACATATAAAAATAGAGTAAACAAAACAATAGCGCGCAAACATTTTTTAAACATCAATATCATATCTTTTTGATATACTACCACAGTCAATTAAAATAATTAAATCGTTAAATAATTATAAAAATAAAATTAAAAATTGGATATTATCTAATCCAAGAGATATATTCAAGAGCGGCATTAATAAATAATGAATAAAATAAGTAAATATATATATTACCTACATAACGTATTGTATCTTCGTATATTATAGTGATATAAAATATACCAATAAAATATTGTCATATTCGTTTTATATTATAATCTAGTTGTGCCTGAATTATGAAATATATTCTTTACAATAAATATTATATTATTATTTAACTTTAAATTTATATTTAACTTATTATTATATTTAACTCAATATAAGTATTTTACTTCTGAGTTCGGAATTGATAGTTTATACAAAAATATATATATTAGCATTAAATACAGCCTTTTTTATTAATTTAATATTCTGATGCTGATGTTACTTTCAATTATGGAGGACTTGGGTCCTCTACAGTTTTAATCAACTGCCATTTTAGTTCGCTTCTCGGTTTTATAATTGATTTATATTTTTACTAGCCTAGTAGTAGAAAGCTTTTTTTTAATAACCAGTTCTGTTTCACTCATGTTTTACTCACTTTTCTTTAATTCCAAGAATACGTTGGTCGTATTATTTGCACAAACCAAATTTATTGAGTACTCTTTTCTAATTGATATTTATTGCAAACTAAAACGACACAAATTTTGTTATCTGTCATTTCAAGAGTTCTCCACCATATTTTGTTATTTATCACGCATTCTTTCTTGTGATAGTCAATTTTTTATTGAATTTCATCACGCAAAAAAGCATTTAAATTACAAATATCCAAAAAAAAATTTTTTTTTATATATTACACAATCATGCAATCATTTCGTCTCGAAGTGTCTCTTTCGCAAGCACCAAGATGGTGCAACAGTATAGCGTCTTCCTACTGAGACTCAATTCAACACAATTCCAATTACTTCTTCAGCCTAGGTTGTCCCGTCAGGATGCGTATCAGAGATTACATGTTTTTAATGTTTACCTTATCACAACATATGAAAATATGATACACATTTTTTTGATAATATAGTCACACAACTTACATAAATATGACTTACACCTAGTAATTATTTTTATATACAGATACCTTTCATTCGGTTTTTTTTTTTCAAATATAAACGGTCTTTATATCGTATCCTGCCCTCGTTCAATTGATGTCTATCAGAGATTACATGTTTTTATTGTTCATCTTATCAAAACATATGAAAATATGATACACATTTTTTTGATAAAATAGTCACACAACGTACATAATTATGACTTACACCTAGTAATTATTTTTATATACAAATACCTTTTATTCGGGTTTTTTTTTTCAAATATAAACGGTCTTTATATAAGCTTGCCATACCGATACTGCCATCTTTGTTCTAACTCTAATGCTTAAACTCAAACGGTGTTTACTAGATCAATAGGATATTACAACGTAAAGCTCCTGCAACCTCAACGATATAGATGGCAGCAAAGGGAATGTTGAGCTAGAGAATTTTGAACATTAGGTTCAATAAAATAACGCGACATCTGTAGACGAATCGGTTAACTAAAGCTTTAATCAATGTTGTTAGTGAACCTGCAAACGTCATTTAGAAGGTTTTGTTCTCTACTAGTCGGTTGTTTTTGGTGGCGGATCAGGTTTAGCGTCTACTAGAAATAAATAAAAAGTTTAAATGAAAGTTATTGTTTATTTTAATTAATGAAACATGTTTATATAATTATGTAATTTATAATTAGTAAATTGGTAAGTTACATATTTTAACCCAAAAAAAAGTTACTGTATCTACATGAATAAATTTAAAAAAAATATCCTTGATATAAAAAAATATTTTCATTATTTTCGGCTTCATGTTATATTTACACACTAAATAATTTAAAAATAAATTATAAACATTTTTGGTGGTGGTGAAAAACATTATTGAAGCTTTATTAAAAATTCATTAAAGTAGAAAACCTTTATGAAATGGGGGTTTGGCTGTCTCGGTAATAAAATATTAACTTGTTGTATACTGTTAACCTTGTGATGATGCCAAGGATAAACCAAAATTTATAATAATTTATTATAGAAAAAAATATGTAAAGTTAAATCCTAAAATCCGTTACATCACTATCACAGTGTCAAAAATGGTCTTTCAACACTTCTTAATTGCAGTTAAACGCTGCTACAAATGTGGCCTGAAAGTTTTAATCTGACCCACAGTCCGGGATTTAGAAGAAGAGAAGTGGACCAAATTTGAACAGATACCGTGCGAGCAAAAATTATTTGCATCAAAGAGGGCTTGGATTAAAAAACGTAGGACTTGGTTTAGATCACAATGATATGAGGACGATATATCTAACCAAATTTAGGTTAAAATTTTGTCAAATTCATATTATGACATGATATGCCAAACTAATGAGTAATAAAATAAGTAGACAAATACAAATTTACTTTTGTTGTTTACAAAATTAACAAAGTAAGAATATACAGAAATAAAAATAAAAATAATTACATAAATTGTTAAAATTGGCCACCGCCATGCTCCAAGCATTTATTTCCAATAAATTTTGGGTAAACCATTGAGAGTAATTCCTGCGTCTTTTAAAATCTGCGGCTTGAATTTCTTCGAATACTTGCACTTTATAAGGAAATAAATTTAGCTACTTCTTAAGAATAGTCCTGCATGTTCCATAAGATCTTCCCACTTGTTGGGACAGGCGTCTTATACAATTTGTTGGCGTATTTTGCATTATTTCACGAACATTTGCAACAAGTTCTTCTGTTCTTACAGATGGTCTTCCTGCTCCTTTTTTGTGTTGTATAGAACCTGTTTCCCTAAACACAGCCACGGTTCTTTTCAGGCAATGATAAAAATCCCCAGCGATAAAAGCAACGTTAGGAAAATGTTTGTGAAAATCGTCCATGCACAAACCCGGATTGTATTGCCACTCACCATTTACTCTAACCCCGTTTCGAAAATACGCTTTAACCATGAATGTTTTGTGCTGTTCCGTAAAGCCCATTGTGTGAATTGTTCAAGAAATTGGAATAATCAGCGATGAATCAAATTACTTGTAACGACTGTCAAAGATGACGGAATAAATGGTTGATTGTTAATTCAGGTAGTTACTGACACCCAACAGGTATTAAGCTATACGGCTAAGCATTACGTCCTTAGAAGCAAGGCCCTCTTTGATGCAAATAATATTTGCTCGCACGGTAGGTATCTACATATACGTGCAAAAAGTGTACTGGAAAAATATCTCCAAAAAAGAACCGCAAATTAAAGAGTCATAAATATCATTGTTTACTTTACAATTTCCATCAAGATAGCTCTCGGTAGCCCCTCGTAAAAGTTTATTTTCGAACTAATTCACGACACATCTTTCTCTACGTCCTGTGCTTTTTAGATTGGCAAAAGTCGAAGACGTACGTCGGGAATTAATGCGCAGGGGTCCTTTTGATGCATATAACAAGGAAGTAACAAAATTCTAGCTCATATTGAAGCGAGGTTCCGTAACGGCTGGTCGTGATTAATATTTCATAATAGTGTATGGTATAGTGGTGTGAGAGGTAGGTAAGTCTTTGAATGAAAAAATGTTTAATTGTAATATTTATGTCCTAAACAAGGTTTTTCTTTAAAGATAGTTCGTCGGATTTTATTATAATTGTGATATTATACAGGGTCGCTTAAAATATCTAATTGATAGTTAACTACTGGCGGATCCATGTAAGACCTCAAAAAAAATGATAGCTAAGAAAAATTCGTCAAGATCTGTGCCCAGTAACGCATCTTATATAAGTAAGACAACTCAAAACGACTTTTTGTGGAGATATAATTCAGGAAAAAATAGTTAAGAATATAATTAATATAAAATTAAATATTTTTCTATTTTGGTCGATGAAACCACCGATGTATCTGTAAAAGAGCAAATGTCATTGTGTGTACGCTATTCCGACAGTGATGAGGGCATAGTTAGGGAAGATTTTCTAGCATTTATCCAAGTAACCTCATGTACAGATTAAAAATCATCTTGATTACTTTGGTCTCGATATCAAAAATATTCGTGGAAGAATTGGAAGAAATAGGATCTGATAGTGATAATTATTTTCACTTGATTTTTCAAAAAATTTGTTCCACAGCCCAAATTTTAAGTATCGAAATTAAGTCGCCCAGAACTACTACGAAACATACAAATCGTGCAAATTATTATTTCGCTAATGCAGAGCATTTATTGGCTGCCATAAAATTTTATTAGAATATCTCTTGATCTGTGGCAAAGTTAGAAGGTGAGTTAAAGTTATGGAAGCTATATTGGGAACAGAAGGGCGAAAAACCTACTAATATAATTGACACAATTATAAAAACTGATTTATACTTTCCGAATATTAAAAAAGTATTAAAAATATTAGCAACAATTCCGGTAACCAGTTGTACACCAGAAATATCATTTTCTTCCTTAAGATTGTTAAAATATTATTAATAGTTAACAATGGCCGCAACTAGGTTGAATGATGGTATTGCCTTACTTTATACCTAACAAGCTCAGCTTCAGGGGATTGAAGAATAAGTTTATTGAAGACAACATAAACATATTTATTATATTATTAAATTTTTAAATAAACTTATTATTATTATTATTATATCCGTATAAATCAAATTGTGTCACCCGAAGAAGTTTTAGACCAATTTTCCAAAAAAACACCGTAGAATACTTCAGTTACGAAATATGCTGTCTTCTGAAAAAGGGCAATGCACTATTACCATTTTGTTCGTTCCTGTACATTGCCCGCGGCCCGCATTGGCGCTATTTATGAATTTTCTGTTAATAATGTAAAATAGGTTATTCGATCACTTTAGTTTTAGGTGTAACCAAACCTAATTTGTTTGTCCGAGTTAATTAGTTTATTTTTATTTATAGCAATATACTTTATGTTGTTAATTTTGTGTCATTGTGTCTCATAGGTACCATAAACCATATCTTTATTTATACCTATGGTTGACCCCCGCTCCCCCAATGAAAAAAGGCAAAAATCTGCCCTTGCCTTGCACCTAAATATATTTCTTTAATTTATTTCTGGATCCGCCAGTGTAGTTAACTGAAGGTAGATTAACTATTAAATTTGTATAAATTAATCAAAACAATTTACGTATTTCTAATATTACCTTTTTCGATCAAATCTAGGTACATATTTTAATTATTTTTAGAAATTTTTAGGGAAGGGTACTTGAGAGACACAAACAATTTTTTTTTCAATTCCTTATTGCAAAATAGGGTGTTCTTGACCCTTTACTTGATTTAAAAAAATATTTTTTAAATATAGGTACAGACTGTCCGCGGATAGGGTTTACAATAGCAGAAATGGATGAAAAATTTCATTTTTCGGGAAAAAGTTATTCTTGATAAAAAGTTTTGCTTGTTAAAAAGATGCAATTCACGAAGAGAAAGCTTTGATTTTTTATACAGGATTGGCAAAAACATGATTTTTCTCCAAGATTAAACTAACCTTTATTTTTCATTTTTGACCAAAATGCCAATTAGAAAACTTATTAAGAATAACGTTTGTAATTTAAATCCGAGATTTAAAATAAATCTTCGATTTCCAGTTCGCTGAAATTTTCTTAATAATTTATGAAGTCCCATTTTTGAGACGTAAACGTTAGGGTATCTTTGATTAAATTTCTCTATCACAAAGCTGTAAGAACTTTCGCCCGCACCGTAACATTGAACTAAATAAACCCTTTGTTCTAAGGTCAACATTTTCAAAACACATCAAATTCTATTTGACAACTTCAAATTTGCCCCATACGTAAAGCAAAGTAATAAAAAGGCAAAAAAAATCCTTGTTTTTACAAAAGATGGTAGGAATGCATTTAAAATTTTAAAATAAGATGCACACAACCCATTATGAAAATAGAGTCTTATGAAATTTTATATTAATATTTTTATTGAGCAGCAAAATTTCTACTTACCTCTAAAAATTAAGGAAACTAAAAAAATCGAAGATTTATTGTAAATCTCGGATTTAAATTACAAGCGTTATTCTAAATAACTTTTCTAATTTGCATTTTGGTCAAAAATTAAAAATAAAGGTAGTTTAATTTTGGAGAAAAATCATGTTTTTGAAGTTTTTGCGTACCCTGTATAAAAAATCGACATTTTCTCTTCGTGAATTGCATTTTTTTTACAAGCAAAACTTTTTATCAAGAATGACTATTTCCCGAAAAATGAAATTTTTCATCCATTCGTGCTATTGTAAACCCTATCCGCGGACAGTCTGTATATATTTTTTTTTATTTCATTTGGATAAATTATAACACACATCCCACCCTTTTTTGAACACCCGCATTTATTCGGAGGATATATTGTCAAAACCCCTTTTTTGCCCAGGATTTCCCTTGTTCTGGTTTGTTCATATTTTTGATATAAAATAATTTAATATAAAAAAAATCGCACTGAGACCTAGCAGACTCATTACTTACCATAAAGGAGAAGGTTGATATTATGAGTGTAAGTTATGTGAGATTTTTATTGGCTACGCGCCGAAATCTTGCCGTAGTAGAAATACGATATAGAATATACAGGGTGTCGGGAAAATACGTGTACAAAACGCTAGCACCAATTCCTGAGGTTAAAATATAAGGATCTAGCTCAATTTACTACGGAACCACGATGAGTTTACGCAATATACAACATTTGCTTTCCATTATCTTGGGCCCCCCCGCAAACGTTTTCAGGAGCCCCCTCTCTATAACGAATGGAAAATGATAATTCTTATTTTCATTATTATTAGGTTCAGGTTTATGAATTTTTGACTTCGTCAATTGTGTAATAATTTAATTAGGCTTAAACCCACATTATGTGTTAAAAACAGCAAACAATTCGAATTTATTTTATAATCCTAGGTAGACTGGTAGATATAACATAGGTAGTTATTAAGCCATTATGCGTAATATTCCAGCAAACATGATGCAAAATTAAAATTTTAAAACACCACTTATAATGTTGCTTACCATGTATGGTAGTAACGGGGGTAGCAGTGATCGAGCCTCATAGAATCCAAAAGACAGAAAACAGTAAAACACATGAACACTCCACAAATCTGCACAAACATTATGTCACTAAGTACTATACAAGGTATTATACAAAACGACCAGATCGTCGAGAGTTTTTTTTTTGCAAAATCGTTTATAATTTCGTCGATATTTAATGTTTTAACAAACTCGTGTTCGATACTGATTAAGGATAAATCCGAAATGCTTTGTTGTTTCATGGTGTTACGTAAATGGGTTTGTACTAATTTAAGTTTGGAAAAAGATCGTTCCGCTGATGCCACACTAACTGGTAAAGTAAGAAATAACATCACTGCACTAGATACATCTGGAAAATTTGAAGAACACCCTGATTTTGTATTAATCAATGATCCGCAAGTTCATACACTGTTTTTAATTTTGAAATACTATCTCCAAGTCCCTTTCTGAGGCTTAAAATTTGACTAGGAAAGTCAATGGACAGGTCTTTGGTATATCGTTTGTAAACTCCGCGCTTTCACGTATTATTCTTCTTCACTTAACGAAGTTAAATTCTCAGGATATAAAAAAAAAAAAAAAAAAATTATGAAATGCAAAGCTGGCAGCAAATTTTGAAGGGGCCGTCCATGTAGCCCCTCCCCCCCCCCCCCCCCCGGTGCGTGGTTTGCGATGGTGTTTGTGACGCCACTGCTTAAGGCGACACCTACTTACCTACTCGAAGTACTAGGTTTTGTACACGAATTTTATGGACACGCTGGATAATAGAGGTCCCTAAAAAAATGTATAAATTTAATATTCTGACGAAGGTAGATACTACACTCTCCTATGAAGGTAAAATAAACAAACTGCCCTATATTGAGCGATAAGCTCAATTTTAAGGGTTTGTAAAAGCTATGAACTCGTTATAAAATCGGTATATTTATCTGCAGGCACAAGAATAATATAAGAAAACCCAACGTTATTTGTTATCTGCAAAAACGTCGTCGGCGTTCGTTCCGGTACAAAAATATAACAAAGACAGCAAAATGCCGAAAGAATGATAAGTAGGCAGTTTTCCTTAATTTTTCTTTCTCTCGGCTCGCCCTTGTTGTTTGTTCTGCTGGAAACCCTAATTGCTCGTTATTTACGCTGGGTTGGCACCCAAAATAGTGTCTCTAATCGTGGTCTATAACTAATATAATCATCCAGAGTGGCTTCCGAACTCCTTCTGAATGATACAAGGTACAAGGTACACCATTCCCAGTGGCGTAACCAAAACTGAGTGCCCCCCCCCCGCAAACGTTTTCAGGGGCCCCTCACTATAACGAACGAAAAATGGTAATTCTTATTTTCATTAATATTAGGTTCAGGTTTATGAATTTTTGAATTCGTTAATCGTGTAATAATTTAATTCGGCTTAAACCCACATTATGTGTTAACTACCTACTATTAAAACAGCAAACAATTCGAATTTATTTTATAATCCTAGGTAGACTGGTAGACATAACATAGGTAGTTCATTATACGTAATATTTCAGCAACCATGATGCAAAATCAAAATTTTAAAACACCATTTATAATGTCGCTTACGATATATGGTAGTAACGGGGGTAGCAGTGATCGAGCCTCATAGAATTCAAAAGCCAGAAAACAGTAAAGACATGAACACTCAACAAGTCTGCACCAACATTATGTCACTAAATACTATACAAGGTATTATACAAAACGACCAGATCGTAGAGAGTTTTTTTTTGCAAAATCGTTTATAATTTCGTCGATATTTAATGTTTTGACAAATTTGTGTTCGATACTGATTAAGGATAAATCCGAAAGGCGTTGTTGTCCCATGGTGTTACGTAAATAGGTATTTACTATTTTAAGTTTGGAAAAAGTTTTGAAGGGGCCGTCAGTGTTGGCCCCCCGGCTGGCCGGACCCTCCGCAGTGCGGGGTCTGCCGGGGAGTTTGCTATGCAACTGATCATTCCAGAAAAATTCAGTAAAAATGAACTAGTACCTTAATTTTAGAGCATCCACAATGCAATAGTTCAATATTTTATCTCCCTCTTTGCATATCCATGGAATGTTTTGATAGCTATATGGATTTTAAAATGAAAAAACATGCTTCCCATAAATAAATTTAGGTAAACATGTATGAAATATGTGTTTAACACCTACACGTAAAGTAGGCGTTATAAGCTACATACTAAAAAATTATGCGGAATGAAACGAAAAGAAAATATGAGACAACTAAACATCTGTTCCGTGTGTAAATGTCTGTCTTCGGTAAAAAAATAAGGAAAAGAAATGGGGCAAATACTGAGAGAATCATAAGTAGGGAGTCTCCCGTAATTTTTCTTTTTCTCGCAATCTGCTCTATGTTTGTTCTCCTGGAAAACCTAATTGCTTATTAGTGACGGTGGATTGGCCGCTTAGATGTGTTTCTAATCTATAACGCTTTAACTTTAATCATCTGATAATAAAGACATTATTTATTACGTAATAAATAAATACGGACAATATTAATAACATTTTAGTAGGAAATTAATTTCCATTGTTTATTTGTATTGTCCGAGTTAATTATTTCCATAATCTCTTAATGTATTACAAAACCCCTTTGCAATTTAATACTATTGACATTAAGTCAACAAATATGTCCAAGACTATTAAAAAAGCATGTGGTCAGAGGCGTAGGCTATGAGGGGTCGGATGGATTGATTCCTGGACAAAACAAACCGACAAGTGTTATGTTCAACAATAAATACTACACTCAAAAGTCCGGCCTAGCCATGGGATCGAACCTCTCCCCCCTCATGGCTGAGTTTTTTATGGCTTCCCTAGAATCTAAATTACAGCAACACCGCCTCTCTCCGAAAATATTATTCTATTACAGGTATGTGGATGACATTTTACTGCTATTTGATGGCTTCCTTGGTGATATCCACATTTTGTTTTCTTTTTTGAATTCTTTACACCCCTCCATCAAATTTACTTTAGAAATTGAACAAAATAAATCTATCAACTTTCTTGATTTAACAATCCATAAAGTCAATAACAGTCTTCAGTTCTCAATTTTTCATAAACCCACCACCACTGATTCTATCATTCCCTTTAATTCAAACCACCCTCCTCAACACAAATTTGCCTTTTTCAATACAGCTTTCCATAGATTTTTTCTTTACCATTAACCCATCATTATTTTCAAAAAGAATTAAACTACATTAGACAAGTTGCTGTTAATAACCAATTTCCCCTCAGGATCATTAATAAGATTTATTACAAATTTACCATTAAATTTGTTAACAAAAATTTAGTGACTCCAACCCCTAGAGAACCAAAAAGTTTCTACATTTTACCCTTTTTGGGTAACATTTCTTTTACAGCCAAAAATATTCTAAATAAGTTCAACATTTCTATTGCTTTCCAAACTAACCACAATATTGGTAAATTTTTGATCAACTCCAAAGATAAAACCTCTCTACTAGATAAGTCGGGTGTTTATAAACTTTCTTGTAGTACTCCAAACTGCAATGTTTGTTATATTGGCCAAACAGGGCGTAAACTTTCAACCCGAGTCAACGAACATTGTAAAGAAATAAATAAATTCCGAAATACTGATTTCTCTAACCACAACTTCAAATCTAGTTTTGCTTCTCATATCTTCTGCAATAACCACTCTTCTGACCCATTAAATAGCACTAAACTCCTTCATTCCTGTAACAAAGGCGGCAAACTTAACCTTCTTGAAATGATGAAAATCCACAAGGCTCTTCTTAATAAAAATCTCAACTGTGTTAACGATCAAGTCATCTTCTCCTGCCTCCCCTATCTTGAATCCCTTAAGTTTTTCCTTAAATTACACCACTTTTAACCCTTACTTTTTGTAAAAATTATTCTACTTAGAAATAAAATATTAATAACATAAATTACTCCTTCTACCATAACCACCATAAAGCTTTCAATTTTCACTAACGCACGAACTTCTTTAATAACCGTTACCTTCCTTCTCTCCGACTTCTAATTTAGACACTAACTTCTAGATGGCCACATTTATTTTACACCCTCCTCCTGCTCCCTCTATTGTTGAATGTTGGAATGCCTAGTTTGTTTCTTACCTCACTTGTTCTAGATGATGGTGCCGCCCATCCATCTTGCGGTTTGAAGCCTTACCTTTGTCCCGGCAGGTTACTCGCCTTCTTGCCGACAACTGTGATTTGTTACTTTTTACCATCGCCACTAGATGCCCGTTTCTTGCTCCAAGAACCACGTTTTACACTTTTGACGTCAGTTCCCATTATTATTGGGTGCTTACTACTTTTGCTTGACTTTGTTGGATGTCACTACTTTGACCTTTTTATATCCTACATCCTCCATTTGACTTTCAGTACAAACAGTTTGTTATTTCTTTACAATGTAGGGTAGAGGAAGAAAATTGATTCCTTTCAAATTTTATTTTACTACCACTTTTTAATCTGTTTTCGTCTAATCACTCAAAATGTCCTCGTCTTTTCATGGTTTTTAGTTTTTAATTTGTAAAAAATCTTTTACATTCGTAATATCAGTGGCACTTGGGGTAATTACGTTAATCTGACTTTGTCCTTCCTCTTTCTATTCATTCTATATTTATTTTAGCCCTTCGGTGCTGATGATGGTACTCCCTAGTACCGAAACATGTACACATTAATCTGACTCTTTTAATATAAGTATTTGTGGAGACGACTGTGGGTTTTTTTCCTTATAAACCGAAAAGAGTTAAATTCCTTTAAAAATAATAAATAAATGGGCAATTTTTCCTAATCCTTCTCTCCCCCTCATCTTTCTCTTCTTGTTTGTTCTCCTGGAAAACGCAATTGCTCGTTAGTAACAGAGGATTAAGGCTATAGATAGTACTCTTAATCGGGGTTCATAACCCTCTAACGTTAATCATCTGAAGAAATTATCCCAATCCCTACTTAAAGACCGTGTTTAAGAAATAATTTTATCTACATTGCCTTTTTTAAAACCTTACTTAATTCGTTAATTTTTTTATCACTTGACATGAATAAAAGCTTTAAGTAGATGACGATAATAAAAAAAAGGGGCTTTTCAATTTGACGCTTATATATTTATTCAGTATTTGGTAGAATCCCTTTATCGTAAAAACTTTGAAACCTGACAAAAGTCCTGCATGTAATTCCTGAAATTAACCTTCTTTTATGGAAGTTTTGGGTTTCACAACGGAATGTAATTTAAGAGGAGATTATTTGGGTAACACCTTAGTATAGGGTGACCGGTGGAGTTGACCTCAAAGCAAAGGATTCCGTATTTCTTCGGTTAGGAAAAAGAACCCTTTTTGCCATTGCTCTAATTAATAACAATGCTTTTTAAAATGATTAATGATTCAGTCCATATTATTTATTTTAAAATACGGGAAGTAAAAATAGTATTAATAAAAAAACTCTACTCCTCCTAAACTATTTCTGGTAAATCGTTGTAAATGTCATGCCCTATAGAAATCAAGAGAGGGGGGGGGGGTAAAACATCAATAATTTTAAAAAGTTTTATTGATATCACACACTCAAGTAGGATATTTTCGGCCTCCTAAAATATTGACTTCTTAAAAAAGAAAGGTCGGGCTCTCTATTTTAGTCCCAACATTGTAGTAATCCGCGTTCCAAAAATATTGACTTCAAAAAAAAATGTCTGGCCTCTCTATTTCTAGAGGTTTATTACTGCTGCATTACACGGCTGGTGGCAATCCTTAATCAATCATGTCTCCTGTTATTATCAATAATTACCGTCGTGAAAATGGTATTTACGTACAATCATGTATCATTTTGTCGAAACTATAGCCGTAATAGAAATCAACTGAAGAATTGTAAATTCACTAAAGCATTAAATAAATTTTAAAATCAACATAAATATTGTGTAATTGTCCCTACTATTAGGTATTTAATTGTTTTTTGCCGCATTTTAGAGTATGCTGACACTTACCTAATTAAAGGTTATTAGGAAAAAAAGAAAAAATACCAAAAAATTTCATTTCCAAGTAACTTTATTTGTTAAACAAATTAGGTTATGTCACACGTCACTACTTTCAGTACCTTGTATTGCCACCCATACTTTGTAGCAAGGCATGTCATGTCTGGCAGGTCTGTGCATGCCTCGTATGAGGTTATTTAGGTATTCTTCAGGAATGTTATTCCATTCTTCAGTAGCGGCTAGTATGAGCTCTTGAACGTTCATAGCGTCGCTCGCATTACGTAGGGGCCTATCTCGATTTTTGGCAAAAATGAGTTATACCCATATAAAGTCAGACTTTATTAAAAATTATTATGTCTCATCATTCTAGATTGATTTAGCTAGGAAACTGTAAAAAAATAAACCTAAATAAAAAATTGCTGTCAATGCTGTATCCAAAATAAGCACCATTGATTTCTTTAAATCGCTCTACTGAAAAACTACAAAAACCGAGTTAACCTATTAGGTGGGTTCAAACGACGACGAATCGATCTAGACAAGTAGTCCCAGACATGCTCGATGGGATTCATGTCCGGAGAAAGAGGTGGTCACTCCAATCTGTCAATTTCACCCTCCCGAAGAAACTCTTGGACGGCTCGGCTTCGATGTGGACGAGCGTTATCGTCCATAAAGATGAAATTGGGACCTGCTTCGTCTCGAATTGGTTGCACAATAGGCCGAAGAATAAGATCGATATAAATTTGGCCGGTCATAGTGCCAGGAACATGAACCAAGGGGGTTCTTCTTCCGTACATGATTCCACCCCAAAACATAACACTCCCGCCTTCAAATGGTACCACTTCTCTGGCGAAAGCAAGGCGGTGTTGTGCTCCCCGTTCTCTCCAGACTCGACATCGGCGATCGTCACTAACCAATCCAATCCTTGTCTCATCCGAGAACATTACATTTGACCATTAAGGCAAAAGCCAGTTTTGGTGACCACGAGCCCATTCTAACCGTGACCGCCGAACAAACCCGAGGCAATGACGCGTCTTCTAGTGGTGGCATTAGAAACGACTTGATGGTTAGTATGCTGGAATTGCCTTCGAAGACTGCTGACCGTTACAAATCTATTTCTCCGAGTCACTTGAGCTACATATCGGTCTTGCCTTTCGTTTGTAACTCTTGGACGCCCACTTCGAGGTCTACTTTCCACAGAACCCGTCTCAATGCGCCTTTGAATGGTCCGCGTAACCGTACTGTGGTCACAGCCTAATCTATCGGCTATTTGTCGATGTGATAGGCCTTCTTCATGAAGGAAGATTATTCGCAAACGACTTTTATTACTAAGCGGATTTCCAGGCATTGTTAAGACGAATTTTTAAACACTCTTTATTTTAAACGACACGTACAAAACTACATGTTTTGCTTTACGATTGTGATAAGGATTAATCTGCTCCGTTTTTGGCATGTTTTTTCATTTTTGTAAAAAACACATTATCAAGTAAATATCTACACTGCTAAAATTCAATACAAATAAATATTTTTTGTTTTACAGGGTGGCGCATGACTTTTGAAACTGAGTGTATTTAATAAATATCAAGAAATTTCATATCTTATTTTAGGAGAATTGTATAGCGAAAAATATCGGGTAAGATTTTTTTTTACATTATTATGTCATTGTCACTCATTGTTCTTTCACTATACAATTCTCCCAAAATTAGCAATGAAATAAATTGATATTTTTGTAATATATCAGATACTACCTAAATAATGTACCGACGATATTGATTTTCTTTAAATGTTAGTTATTAAAATAATAAACTCAAAAAATCAACGCGACAATAGAATATTTAATTTTAAAATGGCGACTGTTAATAGTTTTTAAATTATCTCTATTTAGATAAGCGGAAATGATAAATCATGGATTTTTTTGCCTTTCACGTTCTGACATTTTGTGACATTGTGAACTTCTAAATTACTTTAGGTATTTCCAAAGTATTATTTTACAATTTTCTAAACACAAATGGTTTTGTCGGAAAGACAGCATATCGAAGTCTTGATATTGTTAGGATGTGGAGATAAAATAAGAAGTCAAAGTAAAGTGTGCACTTTATTTAATGCTAAATATCCGGATAATCAAATTTCACAGGGGACTGTTAATGAACATGGCACAGTAAAGGACATGCCTAGGAATGGACGGTCACGTGTTTTAGGCGACAATGAAAAATTGGATATTGCATTATCTCTGCAGGATAATCCGCATATTTTAACAGTTTCATTGGCTCAAAATCAAGTTTTTTGAAACTTTTTGGTGTGTTTTGCTTTGTTACATTTTTTTTTTGACAAATAAATAACAAATAAACCATAACTATTGTTAAGTCACAAACTGTCAGGACGTGAAACAATGAAGATTTCTTACCTTGATAGGTAAAAAAAATATCAATGATTTATCATTTCCGCTTATTTAAATAGAGATTTTTTAAAAACTTTTACCAGTCGCCATTTTGAAATAGCTTGACAGAATCGCGCCAAAATTTATGAGCATAAAAGTACTGTATGAGATTGATCTCTCAATAAATTTTTAAAACACTTTAATAAAAAAAAATCGTTTAATCTATTTGGAAAATTATTAGGGGCCTCCACTCCTTTGTTGCCCCAGGGCCTCTAGACCTCTAAATCCGGCCCTGGTTACCGTAAAATGGGGTGAATAGGATCAATTTTCCACTTTGAAAGCTTGTAACTTGAAAACTATCTGCCTGAATAAATTTCTCAATAGCTTAAAACATGAGTTAAGGTTGGTACTTTTAAATGGTGGTATAAGTTTTTATACCGGGTGTACCCTGTTGTATATATATATATATTTATTTTTTTGTGCACAAATCCTATTCCACCCCGCAGGCGGTGTCAATAGGATCATTGATTGATTTATTGACTGTATCGCATTTAAACAACCGCGGGGTGTATAGAATTGTTCACACAAATTTATCTTAAGTAATATAAAAAAGTACTAAAAATAATATTACCTAAATTTTATAAGTGCTGCAGAGTTGTAGAGATATGAAGTTTGTAAGACAATAGCAAGGTTAGGTTAGGTTAGGTAAGAGTGGCAGACCCTTGGTTCTGACCAAACGGTCTCACGTAGTCCTGATTAGGTCCGTTGTGATACCACACGTGTTCCGTAGAACCCACCTTCATCAGATCACTGATGGTTTATGCGACGTAACCGCGGAAGGATTTTAACAACTCATTCAAACCAGCCACTACTGTTCAGAAATCTGCTCAGCCGTCCAAGTTGTAAGTTGTTTAGTTCCTCCAGGCTATCGAAAGATGATTCACCCAGAGTAGTGAACCTCCTTCTTGCGAGGCCAGGGCATTCACACAGAAAATGTTGAATACTTTCTTCCTCTTCCTCATCTCTGCAGCTTCTGCAGAAGTCGTTAGTGGGTATTTGCATAAGTTCGGCATGTCTACCGAAGAGGCAATGTCCGGTAACAACCGCAGTAATATTTCTCACGTCTTTTCGACTGTGTCTCAATAGCTCTGCGGTTCTCTTTTTTTCGAATGTGGGCCACAGTTGCCTGGATGTACTACAGGTTGTCAACCCTGTCCATCTGTTCTGTGCAAGCTGCTTGGCCGTGTAGTCAATCTCCTCTTTGACCAATCCCAGTGGTTTGTTCACTGTATTGTCTGCTAGATCAGCTGGCATGCCTGCGCCCTCTCTTGCGAGCGCATCGGCAGCTTCGTTGCCATCTATTTTGGAGTGTCCAGGAACCCAGCACAGAATAACCCGATGTTGGTTGCCAAGTGTGCATAGATTGTTGCGGCATCGCTTTACGAGCTTTGATTTGACGCTGCTGGAACAGATTGCCCTAATCGCCGCCTGACTATCACTGAAGATGATGATTGACGAGGCTACTCCCAAGCCAAGGTGTTCCTGCAGGATATTGACCGCCTTCTCTACTGCCAGTACTTCCGCTTGAAAAATACTACAATAGTTGGGGAGTCTATACGATTTCTGTATTTGTAAACTTTCGGAAAAGACCCCGGCTCCCACACCAACGTCCATCTTTGAACCGTCTGTGAAGATTGCGTGATCTGTTTTCGTTATGTTCTGATTGCTTTCCCAATCTTCCCTACTCGGAATGAGTATAGAATACCTTCTATCGAAGCATGTTATTGGGACAGAGTAATCAGTCGGGTCTCGTAGATTATTCCCCGGGTGAATCTTTAGTATACTGCTGTGCCCGTAGTTAGTTTCCTTCCAGAATTTCGACTCTTTTAGTCGCAGGGCACTTTTTGCAGCTATACTTTTTCCATAGATATCCAAGGGGGGTATATATAACATGACCTCTAGCGCCGCTGTCGGGGTTGACTTAAGGGCTCCGGTTATTCCTAAACAAGCTGCCCTTTGTATCTTTGTTATTGACTCAGTGTGCACTGCCTTTTCCAAAGCGGTCCACCAAACCAGGACCCCGTATATTAATATAGGTCTTATAATAGCTGTATAGATCCAGTGTACTATGTGGGGTTTTAGTCCCCATTTTTTTCCAATTGCTTTTTTGCAGGCATATAATGCTACCGACGCTTTTTTAACTCGTTCTTGCAAGTTTATGCCCCAGTTTAGCTTGGAGTCAAGTACCAATCCTAAATACTTTGCTTTTTCCTTAAGCACTAAAGCATTATTGTCAAGTACTGGGAGTCTAAAGTTCTCGATCACCCTTCTGCGTGTGAATAGAACTACCTCCGTTTTTTCGGGGTTGATTTTTAACCCGCATTTCATGGCCCACTGTTGTAGTATTCGTAGCGCCATTCCTGTTAGGTCGCTGATTGTGTTTACAAATTTACCTGACACTAGTATAACTATATCGTCAGCGTATGCAATCACTTTTATTCCAGCCTTCTCCAACGCTATGAGAACTTTATTTAAAACTCTCAGCCAGAGTGTTGGTGACAGAACCCCGCCTTGCGGAGTTCCTCTTCCAGCAAATCTGACCATCTCGCTACTTCCCAAACTGGAGCAGATTTGACGGCCTTTCAACATCCTCCTAATCCAACGGCAGATGTAGTTGTCGACCCCTGTTTCTATTAGAGCGTCGCACACTGCCTCGGTCGTGACGTTATTAAAGGCTCCTTCAATATCCAAGAAAGTACCTAGGGTGTACTCTTTATTGTTAAGGGATTTCTCAATATTGCCTACTACTTCGTGTAGCGCCGTTTCCACTGATTTCCCTTTGGTATAAGCGTGTTGAGACGAGCTTAATTCTCGCTCTCTCACCGAGTTCTTGATATGCAGATCCAGTAACCTCTCCAATGTTTTGACAAGGAACGAAGACAGGCTTATTGGTCTGAAGTCTTTGACGGTTACATGACTGCTCTTACCAGCCTTAGGGATAAAGACTATTTTTATCTTATTCCAGTCAGCCGGCATGTAAGTAAAATGCAAGCTGCTTCTGTATATCACCAAGAGCCAAGGGATCAGGATTCTCTTCCCTCTTTGTAGCATGGCGGGCATTATCCCGTCTAATCCTGGTGATTTGTAAGGTTCAAATGAGTCAATCGCCCATTCTAGTTTATCGTAAGTGACTACTGATTTGATGCTATTTAAATCCGGAACGTCTCCTTGATCGATAAGGGGCTCTATGGCCGATGTATTACCAGGAAAGTGGGAATCCATCAGCAGTTCAAGGGTTTCCCCACTACTCTCTGTGTATGTCCCATCATCTTTTTTTAGAAAAGAGGGAGCACTAGGCTCCTTTGATAGAACTTTTCTAAGTCTAGCGGCTTCGTTTGTACTCTCAATCCGCTCGCTGTAATTGTGCCAAGCGCTTCTTTGAGATTTTCTAATCGCTTTCTTGTACGTCTTTAGAGCCTCTCTATAAGAGCTCTCATCTTCAGTACGTTTGCTCTTTGCTTTGTTAAATAGCCTTCGCATGTCCCTTCTTAGCTGACCCAGTTCTGCGTTCCACCATGGTGGGTATGGCTTTTTCGCTGGTCTGCTTATCGGACAGCTTTTGAAAAATGCTGCTACCAGGGTATTTGTTAGTTTATTAACTGCTTCATCAATTGAAGCCTTATTTGGTAAGAGATTATTGGGAGGATTTGCCAGTTCTCCAGAGATGATTCCGCAAAATTTTTCCCAATCTGTTCTTTTAGGGTTACGAAATGGTGTAGGCAAGTACGTGGACTCACTGATATCAAATAGAATCCAACGATGGTCCGAGAACGAATCCTCGCTGGACACTCTCCAGTTTTGTACCTTTAGATCGTTGGATTCATTTGTAAGCGTGACGTCCAGAACTTCCTGTCTGTTCGCAGTAACAAATGTAGGTGTATTACCGTTATTGCATAAGCTAAGGTTAGTATTTATAATAAAATTAAAAAGACACTCACCTCGGTCATTGATGTCCGTGCTACCCCATATTGTGTGATGGGCGTTGGCATCACATCCCAAGATTAGGCTTTGCTTAGAAATCCTGGTAGATTCCACAATATTTTGGACATCTACCGATGGAGTTGGAACGTCATGCGCCATGTATACGGATGACAGTATTATTGGTGTCCCTCCTTTGCGCTCCAGTTTGACCGTTGTTATGTCCTGGTTACTAAAATTAGGCATTAGGAATACTTTATTTTTAGCTAAAATACAAGTTCTTGGCTTACCATTGCCCCTGGCGTAATAGAGTGAGTAGTTTCTTAGCCTTAATCCACATATGGCGTAATTTCTGACCCAAGGTTCCTGGATCAAGGCGATGTCGAGGCCCTTCTCCTCCATGAGAAGAACCAGATGGCTAGAGGCCATTTTACTGTGGTGGAGGTTGATTTGGACCACTCGCAACATCGCTGGGCGTCTGTTGTGGTTCAACTTCCATTTCTTGAGTCGGCTCCTTCTCTGGAGCCGCACTCTGTTCATCTTCCATTACCGTGGCAGATGTCACTGTCTCCTCCTTCCTTCCGACATCCTGCTTGGGTTTGGCAAGATTAACTTTCTGGTCAATCCCCTTATGTTTGGGGATGCCCTTATATATATTCACAGCGATCGCATTAAAGCCGCAGTGAAGCTTAAACTGAGCTTCCTCTAGGGCTGGTAGCGACTCGTCTGTGAGCTGGAGGATTACGCTCCTCCCTGTGGGTTTTGGGTCCTCCATCTTTAGAACCTTCCATTCCTTACAAGGAATCTTCGGGTTCTGGGCTGCCAAGAGTGGCAGCAAGGACTTCTCTGGAATGGTTGGCACTGGCAACCAAATTCTAGCTCTCGGACACTCTGGAAGTTCCGAGCGGGGGATGACCTGTAATTGGGCAAGTTCCCAAGGTTGTCCGATCTTTTTGACACTCTCTTTCAGAAATGCTAAGGAAAAATCATCAGTGCAATTGATGATCTTTATTCCTCTAGTCCATCCTGAGGTGTCGTACTGAGGGATCCTGTCGGCAGGATTGGCTATTAGAAACTCCATAAGGATTTCCGTTAGCCTCCTTTCAACCAGGATCCAGCGGTCTGCTGTGATCTTCCAGCATTTATTGCCGGCATCAATCACAGCCACTTGGAGGCTGCTGCGGGTCACTTCCGACATTGTTCTACTGTCGGACCGCTCCCTGAAAGCAGACTTTTTCTGGCCCCCTCCACTACTAAGCGCAGCGGAACTCTTCGTTTTTGAAACTTCCGCAGAGACTTTCTTGGTCTCCGCAGTAAGTCCCCTAGAAGACATTCCAGCTTTGCCTTGCTGTGGAAAGGACTTCCTTTTCTTTAGTTCTTTTGGGGTGCTCTCATCGTCTGTAGAACGTGTCCTCTTTCCAGCGACACTTCTCTCGAAGGTTGCACCCGGTTTTTGGTACGTATAGGGAACGTGGAATGGGTCTTGGGCCAAGAGTTCTCTTGCCCACTTTATCGTCCCATTGTCCCTACTTGAGAGTTCAGCTGGCTGTTTGCTTTCCAGTTTTACTAGAAGATGCCTAGCCCTTTGGCACTGTCGCATCTTTCTTGTACCAGCTGATACCTTTCTGTGAGGTTTGCTGTCCTTAGGATCCGCCTGCTTTGTGTCAGGTGATCGTAGCAGCTTTTCCTCCTCGCTTCCATTAATGCTGTATGGGCTACCCTCGGTGACCAAATCACCGCCTGGTAGCTTGAGCTGATTATCTTCAGCGTTCTCTTTTGGTTTTTCTTTTTCGTTTTCCATGTAGGTCCCACGAGTAAGCTCGGAAATAAAGGTCGATCCTGGCAGAGCCAGGACAAGGCGCTAATACTGCGGTGATTGCCTGGTCCACCACAGGAGCTCGTTAAAGGCTGATTTCACCCTCAGCCTTCCATCCTAGGCACGGTTGCTCACACCACCTCGGATTTAGGTACCTCACAACACGACTGAGCGAAGGCAATTGATGTGCCAGACTCAGTCTTAGCTGACTTTCGTCATTACCGGCGGGCGCCCGCGGGGAGGACTCGAAGTGAGGATTTTGCCCGCCAAGACAATAGCAAAGATAATATGACAACAGTTTAACCGCTAAATTTGACGTTTTAGGTTATGGTATTCAGCCTGCGATGTGGCCAAGTTATTTTAAGTTTAAGGTCATAAAAATTACTTTTAACAACCGTTACTTAAAATCTGTACATTGAAATGACCTACACTTTAAAATTACAATTATTAAAGATTTTTAAAATTTGAAGGTAACTTTCAATCCTATTTACCCCGCTGATCCTATTCACCCCATTTTACGGTACATGTTAAGGCTATATTAATTTTTTTCCGGACTTCTGGGCAACTCTGTATAAGTATCACACATCACACACGGTTTTTATAGTCATCTAGATGACCTATCGTCGTGCCGTCGGACAAGTACACAAAAGATATTGCCGCAGTTGGCCCGGGAAAATTCTCGTTAATTTAAGCAATTAGTACGTGTCGGTGCGTTAAGGTAATGGAGCGCCAGAAGGATATTTAAAATATTATTATATTAATATAATTAAATATTTAAATTCTTTTAAATTTATTACTCGTTCTAGATCTTTGTCAAAAATTAGAGCACAAAGTGATCATGGTGGTTTGCAAAAAAAATCATCCTCAAAGTTTGTGGGTGTGGGGTGTAATTAATAATTTTGTTGATATACAGGGTGTAGGACACGTCCACAAAGGTGCTGACAGATTTCTGACGTTGGAATAGGTTGAATCAAACCACGAATAATTTAAATAGTAGACGTGTTATAAAAGTCACGCTATTTATGTAAACGTAAACATTCTTACTAACTAGAAAATGTAATTTTATACTTATAAATAAAGAGTGGATTATATGCACTTAAATCCAGCCAAAATATGAGCATATATATATACATGCCTTGTTTGCCTTTAATATATGCAGTTATTTGCAATATTTTTTACCAAATATGCAGCTGGTATGCAATATTTCTTAATTTATTATAGTAAAATGAGGAGGTAAAGTAACACACTGGGTTCTAAAAAAAATGTTTATTTTTAAAAAATGCAAATAAAAATACAAGTAAACAATTTTCTAAACAAAAATTTTATAAAAGGCAATATTACTAAATATTTTTCAAAATTTTCAACTAAAAGGGATTGTCTTTATTAGTAAAAATATGTTTATACAAAGAAAAGCTTCTTTCAACATCTACTGATGTTATCAGACAATACTGCAATTTAGGTAGCAAAATATTAGGCCAAGATACAACTTCGTTGGATGGTTTAGCCTCATAAATGCTTTTTACTGCAGTTAAGTAAGTTAAGTATTTAAATCCTTCATTCTTTTTTACAGTTACATCCAATTTGTTCCTTACTTGACCTCCTACTTTAACGGGAATGTTGTTACATTTAGCGGAAAAAGTTTCAACAATACTAATTGAGTCTTTTAAACTTAAATTTCTACTCTCCAACGAGGATATTATGTCCGGTATAAAACCGAAATTAACCTTAATAAAAACAAGATCTTTAGCTACACTTGCACTTTTTAACAACTCTTTACTTTGCACAACACACTGCGAGTCGTCATCTAAATCCAAAATTAGTTCTTTAATGGCTTCGAAATGCTCTACGTAGAATATTTCGCTTTTAATCCATGTTCCCCACAGAGTAATTACAGGTTCTGGAGGTAAACTAATTCCTGGTAATCTCTCCTTATACAACTACACTCTTAGAGGTGCTTAAAGAAACATTTTTTTTTTACATGCATGTGAAATTTATTTATTAATTAAAGGTTTATTTACCAGAAGTATGTATTACAAATCGATATAAATACAGTTTGTTAAGCAGGTGATAATAACGCATTATTAAGTGACAATAAACAACACCTATAACGACCAAACCCCGGAAACCCCCAATGAATACCTTAGGTATAACTAAAATGTAAATATAATTAGTATAATCTTTAGATTGGATAATTTCTGAAATAAATAGCGAACTGGACATTAAACCTTTAACGTTTAAAATTTTTTGATAAAGCCAAAAACATAAAAATATGCTTTAAAAATAATAATTTGAAAAATATGCATTTTATTATAAAATTGACAAAATATGCAAAAAATACATATGCATTTTGCATATATTCCGCCCTTTACTTATAAAGTACTCGCGTATACCCGGCCTGCGTTGCAGCCCGGCATTATACGACGTCGCTTTCTCTGAGATAATAAGGCGAGTTCACCATCACGGCAAGATTTATAAATACAAACCCGAACAAACCTCTAAATTTATCAGTGTTTCTCTACAATATTATGCATGTATTATACATAAAAACCTTCCTCTTGAATCACTCTATCTATTCAAAAAAAACGCTTCAAAATCCGTTGCGTAGTTTTAAAGATTTAAGCATAGTTAGAGACGGACAGACAGCGACAGCGACTTTGTTTTATACTATGTTAAGATTAAGAAGATTAAGATACCGCCAGGGAAATCCCTTGTAAATTTTGCTACCGTCAAATATTGCCCCCCCCCCCCCCCCCCTATTAAATTTACATTAAAATTGTATTAAACTTTTTTGAAGGCCCTTGTATGATAGACGAGCATACTAAATTTTACTATTTTCTAATAAGCCATATAAAAGTTATTTAGAAAACACAATTTTAAAAAAAATTGCTTTTTCTCTCTGCGTTTATGTATTCCCAATTCATTTTCTTGTTACACTCAGTATGTATACTGAACATTTATCGTTTCACCTATCATAGACCAGGTCTGAAGCCTTTGCAAATGGTAAAAAGTGAAAAAAAAAAATAGTAAAATGAAACCTATTGGAAAAGGAAGAGAATATAACAAAAATGAAAGGAAAAATAAATTACGGGCGATCCGAGGTCGAGGTGGTGAGTTTTTAAGGTTAGAAAACGATTTATCTCGATTTTCGGCAAAACTACAAGTCCTATGGAAAAACGTTAAATAGCAAAGTTGTAGGTAATAAAAAGATCTACAACTTTTGTATTTAAACTTTTTTCACACAACCTCAAAATTTATGTGAAAAATTCAAATAACCAAGTTTTTGGTTTTTCATTTTTATCTTTTACAAAAATTTTTTTTTATACACGAAATTTGGTGAAAACTTACCTTTTTATGTCCCAAACACACTGTAATTTTTTTGATTTAAAATATTTATTTTTTATCCTTATTTTGACTTAATATCGAAAAAGCACCACCCTAATTTTTAATCGAAAATTCTCACGTCAAAATAACTGCTTTTTTAGAAAAGTTGGTGGGCTTTTTGTTCGTTGAGATCTCTACTTTCTGATGGTGTAAAAAAAATATACATTACTATGGTAAATGTGATGAAATCCCCTTTAAATCCTACCTTTAATTATATTTAGAACAACTATTTTCGCATATTTTTTGCGATCTTTATGTTTTATGGATTTGTAATTTTTTTGTTTATCAATGTAACATAAAATCTTACGTTTTTCGAGTAATTAAGGTATAAATTTTAATAAATAGCTCAAATTTCTACATAATGATTAAAAAAAAATTTCTGATTCGATTTTTTTTCGTTTCTTTGCATTTTTTGAGAATATTTACCATAGTAATGTATATTTTTTTTTACACCATCAGAAAGTAGAGATTTCAACGAACAAGAAGCCCACCGATTTTTTTAAAAAAGCAGATATTTTGACGTGAGAATTTTCGATTGAAAATTAGGGTGCTTTTTCGATATTAAGTCAAAATAAGGTTAAAAAATAAATATTTTAAATCAAAAAAATTACAGTGTGTTTGGGACATAAAAAGGTAAGTTTTCACCAAATTTCGTGTATAAAAAAAATTTTTGTAAAAGAGAAAAATAAAAAACCAAAAACTTGGTTATTTGAATTTTTCACATAAATTTTGAGGTTATGTGAAAAAAGTGTAAATACAAAAGTTGTAGATCTTTTTATTACCTACAACTTTGCTATTTAACGTTTTTCCATAGGACTTGTAGTTTTGCCGAAAATCGAGATAAATCGTTTTCTAACCTTAAAAACTCACCACCTCGACCTCGGATCGCCCGTAATTTATTTTTCTTTTCCGATGGGTTTCATTCTACTATTATTTTTTTTGGTTTCAAAAATTATCGACCCTGGTCTATCAACCCTTCTCCTTTTTACATAAGAACGTATTTTTACTAAAATATATTAATCACATCTTTTTCAGTAGAAATCAATATGCCTGAAACTTGAACTTAGATGAAAACAGCCTTTTTTGGTTTCCCTAGCCAAACAAAATTCATTGAAACTGAACATTTTTAGTATTTTAAAGGACAAGTTTTAACTAAGACATTGTTACAGAAAATAAACTTTAGAAATTTTGTTCTAAATGAACACTTTAAAAGAAATGATCTAATCTCTGTTAGCCAAGCGGAAAATAGCCTCTATTTTCTTTTTATTCTCGACGTAATTTGTTATCCTTTCACAACTTTTTACTCTTCCACTTTTTCTTTTATCTAAAAGATAAGTCCCTGTCAATGTGGATTTTCTAGCATTTCGGGTTTTAAAATAAAAAAATGAGTTGGAAAAATAGTACCCCTATACAGGGTGTCCCGAAATTAGCGTGCAATATTTCTAGGGCGTAAACTATATCCAAAAATATGACAAAAATGTCCTATAAACATACCCCGAGAAATGCTCCTTTAGGGGGCTAGAGCCCCTCAAAGATGGTCCGGCAGGAAGTCTTTTTTTATAATAGTATGGAAACCCTTAAAGATAATGACATGAAAATTGGTACGTGCCTTCCAACCGATAAACTGTACATAACAGTTAGTTTAGAATAAAAATATTTCTTCCAGTGGCGTCGCACGGAGTGGGGCTGAGTCTAAATATTATCCTATATTTTTTATTTCTAGGATTTTTTAATTTTAAGTACAATATTTTAAGAACCTCGAGTTTTTTCTTTAAAAAAGTACCCCCTGTTTTATTTCGATAGGAGGCACCGTTTTCAAGTAAAATTAATTTTAAAATAAAACGTATTTCTCAAAAGAAAGGTTAGTCCATATGAGTTCAGGTAAATCCGAAACTTAGCGTGCAATATTCCTAGGGCGTAAAGTACATCCAATAATATTACAAAAATGTTCTATAAACATACCCTCAGAAATGCTCCTTTACGGGACTAGAGCCTCTCAAAAGGGGGCAATAGAGAACTCACAGATATTCATTTTGTGTATGGATTTTGTAATGGTAGTTCTACTGCCGCTGTTAATAGAGTACAGGAGGCGATTTCCGCATAGAAGAATACCTAGCCGTAGAAGATTTGCTACGGTCCATCGAAATTTAATAGAGAATGGATCATTTCAAAGACTTCATGCTATTAAGAAAAAAAAATTTGCCCCCCTTTGAGAGGCTCTAGTCCCCTAAAGGAGCATTTCTGAGGGTATGTTTATAGAACATTTTTGTAATATTTTTTGATGTACTTTACGCCCAAGGAATATTGCACGCTAACTTTCGGATTTATCTGAACTCATATGGACTAACCTTTCTTTTGAAAAATACGTTTTATTTTAAAATTAATTTTACTTAAAAACGGTGCCTCCTATCGAAATAAAACAAGGGGTACTTTTTTAAAGAAAAAACTCGAGGTTCTTAAAATATTGTACTTAAACTTAAAAAATCCTAAAAGTAAAAAATATAGGATAATATTTACACTCAGCCCCACTCCGTGCGACGCCACTGGAAGAAATATTTTTATTCTAAACTAACTGTTATGTACAGTTTATCGGTTGGAAGGCACGTACCAATTTTCATGTCATTATCTTTAAGGGTTTTCATACTATTATAAAAAAATACTTCCTTCCGGACCATCTTTGAGGGGCTCTAGCCCCCTAAAGGAGCATTTCTCGGGGTATGTTTATAGGACATTTTTGTCATATTTTTGGATATAGTTTACGCCCTAGAAATATTGCACGCTAATTTCGGGACACCCTGTATAAAGCAGAATACATGGCTAGCGCGCCAGCCGCTGCGAATTCGGGTACACGAATAGTAAAAGTATGTTAAAATCTTTAATATAACTTTTTTTTAAATATAAATTATCCACATAAGGAATGTTTCTATCGACAATATAGCCGCAGCATAAAAAGGTTCCAATTGTATTTATAGTAATATAGGGAACGTTTCTTTAAATGTCTTTCTTGTCCGATAAGCAATTATTTACTTTTTTGTTAGAGCCCAGAAGTAGGAAATCAAACAGGGAATAGAAAAAAAGCCATACTTTATCCTTTTAGCCTTTTTCTCCTTTTTGTCAGGCTCGGGTTAGGCCTTTTACAGATAGGGTCATTTTTTTTGGCTCGGGGCGAATTCTTTGTTTCTAAGAAGATAATTTGTTGTTTCGAACGAACAACATTTCAAGAAACATGTTTTTCTTTGAAAGCCCTCCTCAGTATACCTCTGTTATGGGAGCGTCACTTTTAGCGGGCGAGAAACGTTTTAAACTAAAGCGTTTGATACAAAGCTTCGGTCTTTAAGTGCACATGGACATTTACCATAACTGGGCGAAAACTTTGATTACCATAACTAAAATTTTAATAATCACCACCAAGATATCGACATTACATATGGGATAAAGTTTGTAATAATTTGTTTAATCTTTTATTTGAAAAATCAGTAACAATTTTTTGCTATATGGAAATGAATGAGCAAAAAATTTAGGGAATAATTCTAGACTAAAAATAATTGCTATTTTTTTCTATGACATTTCTTCGAAAATTGGTTATTAACGAAGTTACAGGGTGTTAAAGTTAAATTTTATTTGCAGTTTTAAAATACATAAGTTATTAGAACAATAAATTAAACATTCAAAATCAAAGGTTCCAAGTGACGTCCTTCCTCTTCAATGCAGAAATTAATTCTTCTTAAAAAATTCCGACCAACTCCATGGAATATTTCTTCCTTTGCTATGTATGCTATGTTTAAGGTTGAAAATAAATTAAAATGATTTCCTATTCATCACATGCAAGCAATGTTATTTTAACGTTTTTCTCGAAAACGGTCAGATTTATCGAAACAAAAGTATTTTTTATGTCAAAAGGTTAAGAGAATAAAAATATTCAGTCAAAATGCGCATACAGTGTAGGACAAAATGTTGTTTAAAGAGACAAATGTATTTATAAGACGCCTGTCTCAAGAAGTGGGAAGATCTTACGGAACATGCAGGACTATTCTTAAGAAGCAGCTGAATTTATTTTCTTATAAAGTGCAGTTATTCCAAGAAATACAAGCCGCAGATTTTGAAAGACGCATCAGGAATGTAGGTCAACACTTTCGAAAATATGAAGATACGTGTGAATTTATGCTTGAAGCATGGCGGCGGCCAATTTCAGCAATTTATGTAATTATTTTTCTTTTTCTTTCTGTATATTCTTACTTTGTTAATTTTGTAAACAACAAAAATAAATTTGTGTTTATCTACTTATTTTATTACTCATTAGTTTGGCATATCATGTCATAATATGAATTTGACAAAATTTTAACCTAGATTTGGTTAGATATATCGTCACCATATCATTGTGATCTAAACCAAGTCCTACGTTTTTCAATCCAAGCCCTCTTTGATGCAAATAATTTTTGCTCGCACGGTAGATATAGACAGCACTTACAATTATGGAGAACTAGAGGGTAGGAGGCCGATCGACAATGGCAGCATTTTCAAATTATGTCCCGGTTTTTTGGTTAGTTCGCTATTGGCCGATAGATGGCTCTCGCGTCCGAAATGGGCTGATGTTGTCTTCTTCTTCTTCGTTTTTAATATGGAAAACTAGATCCTCCATAGTTTTTAAATTTTACTTTTGACAAATTGACATTTTATTTTCGAAATAACAAATAACGTTTGAAGACAAGACAAGACAAATAAAGTTGTATTGTAATTGATTTCCATATTTATAATGAATAATGGTACAATTTATAAAAGTAGAGTTTGCTTTGTGTCGGGGTGTAAGACAGGATCTGCTTCAGAGAGGAAACGCAGCCAAATAAGTCTCTTTCTAGCTCCAAAGGTAAAACCCTCTAGCTAGAATGTTCCTGTATTTTAAAAACGAAGCATCGTTGGAACTTTATACAGGCCGAGTTTACTAATAAGTATAACAAAGTAAGTGTAAATTCATATAAAAGTCCTTATTTGTTCCTTAAAGAACTAATTTAAATAAAAATAGTTATCGCGTCCATAAGAAACCATTTATTTGATAGCCCACTTCGAACACGAGCGCCATCTTATGGCAACTCGTAAAGCTGAATTACCGATGCTAATTTGGGACCGAATCCAATGCATTGCGATCGGCCTCCTACCTCAAGTCCTCCATACTTACTATACAGCTTTAAAATCACGTTTCCACTGTCAACAAAATATACCGTGAACAGGGTAGCACAACAAGTTTGCCAATTTTGATAAAAATTCTTTTCATTTAAATCCTTTGTTCGATTTTCACCTGACAACACGTTAAGCGACATTCAATGCAATTTTTCACGTCTGGTGACCTAGTGACCTTTGTTATCATTTAGATTATAAAACAGCCTATCACCAATCGATGAGTCGCCTTTTCATCAAACACTCCTTTCTATTTTCGCAAAATAATAGAACTGGCTTATTTCCGTTCTATAAATTTATGTGATTGGTAGATAAAAGCGTATTTGAATTATTTTATTCAGTCAATTTATAGAAACTATACGTAGGACATAAAATTAAATTAAAGAAGACGGTCGTCTCGAAACGGTGGTATTTGGGGTTTTATGCATTTATCTGGAATGCTGAATTTAAATTGTCTTTTTATTGCGATGAATACGAGGGAGATAAGTTAGTAAAATGGTGCATTACCCTTTTTTTACTGTGGGGCCAAAACTGTTTAAGTTTGTGACGTGGTACCAAGCAACAATGATAAATCAAAGATAGAACATACATTTCATTCATAATAGAGGACATTCTATCTATGCTTAGGGGAGAGCAAGGCAATATGACAAACTATCTTTTGAAAATCAATTTTTACTAAACCAAAAGGTATATTAGGTTTTATTATTTTCTTTTCATATGACCTCTTAACGTTTTAAGTGAATTAAAATATTTTACTTGTAAGAATTGCAACATTTAGAAAAAAATTTCAAAAAATAACAAGCAATACAAAAACCATTTATCCTTATAGGGTAAGGCAAATTGACATACCAACTTTTTTCCTTAAATGCATAATGACATGGTTGTATGAAATTAACTGTCCAGTAAGTAAAACAAAAAAAAATAACAATGTAAGTGTAAAATGTAGTTTCTACTTATATTTTAAGTTTGTTGTACATTAACGAAATTAAAAAAAAAATATTGAAACAAAATATCAATAAATTAAGAACGACATAGTGCTATACAGGCAAAACGACACACTGCTATGTGATTTTGCCCAATGTGCAATATAAAGAATAAATATATTTTCTAGGTTATACTTTTATTCAATCATTTAAATGTTTGTGTAATATTAAAACTAGAGGGCTAATAGTTGTGGGTTAAGGTTGAATTCTCAACGTCATTCAATCTATTGCCAACCTATAACCTATTTCGCGTTGATTTTTTGAGTTTATTATTTTAATAACTAACATTTAAAGAAAATCAATATCGTCGGTACATTATTTAGGTAGTATCTGATATATTACAAAAATATATATTTATTTCATTGCTAATTTTGGGAGAATTGTATAGTGAAAGAACAATGAGTGACAATGACATAATAATGTTAACAAAAATCTTACCCGATATTTTTTGCTATACAATTCTCCTAAAATAAGTTATGAAATTCCTTGATATTTATTAAATATGTCAATTATTACCTATAGAATATCAAGTCGATACTGATTTTCTTTAAATTTTGTATAAAAGCTAGAAAACATAAATAAATCTACGCGAAAGAGGTTATAGGTTGGCAAGCATGTTGATACTCCCACCTTAACACTAAAACATTGGCAGCGACCTTATATTTTACCCAAAAATATTTCAACAATCACTTACCTTGATATTTTACATAGGAAAATACACAAACCCTCTAGAAAACAACAAACGATCGACTATGCTATTTTATTACGGCTGACGATCTTAGCGGTATTAAGATGTGTTTGTAGTAGAGAACTCAACACGAATGTAATCGAACTGGGCCGAAAACAAGTCATTTTGCCTGCTATGTCATTATGCCTTGCTCTCCCCTACTTGTAAAATGAAAATCTTGGCACTAAACCACTTACTTTACAGACCTCTGGTACTGCTTTGTAATATTGTTTTATTATAATGTTTACAAAATACATAAAAACATTTTAATTTTATTACTATTTTCACAAAAAACGAACTTTATTTATAATTTTAATGTCAAAATTCAAAAATTGTAATTGTCATATCAAAAAGATTTGGCAAAACGGGGCAATACATCACGGATCAAATCATTCAAACTCCATAAAACAGGGCAGAATTAAAACTTTATCTCAAGCATCTAACATTTGCAATAATCCGTAAGACTTTAATATTGAAATTTCAAACATCAAAAAATATTTAAACCAGAATGGTTACCCTGAAACCTTTGTAACTAATACCATCTCAAAACTTAAAAAACGCGAAGTAAAAACTAATACAGAAACGAAAGAGGAGCAAGCATTTCCCACAATACCTTATGTCAAGGGGATTTCTGAAAAGATAGAAGGATAACCAAAAACTATAATAGGTATCAAAACGGCCTTCAAATCCGGAAATACGCTCCCCCCCCCCCCCGTAATGAAACCACAAAAATTGTATCTCCCAAATTCGTTGCGAGTGTGGCGAATCGTACATTGAAGAAACAAAAATACCTCTTTCCGTACGAGTTAAAGAACATCTGAAACATACTAAAAGAGGTGAAACTTCGAGATCAGGTATAGCGGAACATGTATGGACCAATCAACATAATATACAGTGGTCAGAAGCCAAGGTTTTGGACACAGAACAGCATTGAAGAAAACGAGAATTCAAAGAAGCAGCTTTCATGAATCAAAATACTCATATATTTAGTAAACCAAGTATCGATATCCCCAATATCTTGTTCAAAACCAACAGCTCAAACTTCACACTCCAAAAAGCACGTAGGCGGAGTCGTCAAGCTTCATTGCACATGGATAGTAATTAAGACAGTAGCCTTAGAATTATAATTTAGTTTACACTTGAAAACGGTTAAAGATACTAACTGACCGAAACGTTGTGTTAAGTAACAAAATAAAGACAATGGAAATCCGACAAGGTAATTTTTTTGATATTACTTCATTGTCTACCACCTTCAAAGAAATGACACTTTTTCAATAAACAATCATAATCATTATTCTTAAATTAACAATTTTTATTTAAAAAAAAGGATAAGGATATTGTCATATGCAAATAAACATTAAAAAATACAGGTTAAATTCTTAATTTCCTTTTTTTAATTCGGTTAAATACGATGCAAAGAATTATTCTATTTTACTGTGAGAGAGTTTTAGAGTAATTTATTTTTTAGTAATTAATAAAATCTTTCACCAAGCTTTGCCTTTGGTAGGTACTGTCTAAAAACTGACTTAAAATATAATTAACTTATTTTTTCGCGAGGCCATAAATCCCCACTATAATAGTAAAAAGACACAAAATAGTTCAAAAACCATGAATAATATATTTGAGCTCTATAATAAAAATGTTTTCGCTTCACATATAGGCATTTTTCTTAAAATGATAGCCTTTTCCACTTTTATTCTCAATTCGTGACTCCACGCTATAACTTTTAAAATCCCTTTAAATTTGTTTATGGTTACCTTGAATTTAGATATCCTTTTATTTGTTAAATAAGATTTATATGTTTGTGTCTGAATGGGAAAATTTTTAGGGTATTGCCCTTAAAACAAACAAAATTCAATAAAGAACTTTATTTTCCATTGGATTTTTTCTAAACTAGTTTAATAAAATGATAGTATTTATTTATTATTAATTAAAAAACTCGCATCCCGTGTCACTCTGCATCATTTTGGTTCATATTGTAAATTTAAAAAAACCCCGAGCACCATTGCAAAGTACCCAAACTTATCATTGCAATTATAAATTTATCGATAGTAGACATTCAACGATATCCGTCATATCTCTTCCAAATTAATACATCCCTTGAAACCTCTATTTAACTTTATCTGTTTGACACATTGTTAACACTAGTTTCAATGGTGGTGTAATAAAGCTTGATATTTCCACACGAGAAGTTTGTGCATATACCCCAAAGGGTTAATTATAAATGGAAAATGGTTGCTGATGTAATAGATCTGATAACACCTTTATATAACGTTTACTAATACTATTGGACCGACAGTTTTTGGTACGAGATCGATAAACATATGACGAGTTTGTATTTATTTTAGGACATGTCACTTCACTGACCGATTTTGATCTCTAAGGTATTATAAATATGAATAGTATTTAAATAAACGAAGACATTCAAATTTTTAAAGTTAATAAAATAAGATATTTAGGAATTATTTTTGACAGTAAATTAAATTGGAATTTTCACTTAGAATACTTAATTAAAAAAAAATTAAGAAGTTTACTACCGATTTTTAAAAACATAATGTTTTTTTAAATGTAAGACATATGGAAATATTATATTACTCGTTAGTTAAAACTCATTTAAATTACGGAATTTTAGGTTGTGGAGGAATAAATAGAACTTTAGTTAAAAAATTAGAAATATTACAAAAAGGTTTCTAAAAATTATATTTAATAAAGATTATCTTTATCGGTTTTCGACAAGGGTACTCCACAGAGACAGCCATTCAATGTGTGATTGAGACGTGGAAGAGAACCATTAATAAAGAGGAAAATGTTATAGCTGTATTTTTGGATTTTAAGCGGGCATTCGAAACATTGACAGGGCTAGATTATTGAATAAATTGTATCAGTATGGTATTCGCGGAAACGTTTATAAATGTTTTAAAAATTATTTTAGTAACAGATCACAAAAAACAAAAGTAAAAAAAAATTATAGGATTTATAAAATTATATATAAAATAGTGAGGAAATATTTGACAAATTACCAATTTTACAAAATAAGGCAATGCGGATTATTTTAAATTGTGACAAATATACAAAAATAAATTTTATGGTAAAAAATTTAGATTGGTTGAATGTTAGAAATTTATTTTTTATTTAGTATGTATCTTTATACATAAAATTAAAAATAATTTATTGCCTGATTGTTTAAAAAAAATTTGTTTGACCATGACCATCATAGTTATAAAACAAGAACTAATCAAAAATTTTTTGTGGATAGAGTGTCTAAAACATTAGCTTATAAGTATATTTTTCATAAAGGTGTGATAGAATATAAAAATTTGGAAAATTCTATTAAATCTCAAATATTAAAACTATTTAAAAAAACTTTAAAATTAAATTTATTTAAAAAGCAAAATGATACGTAATATTTGATACAATTTGCAAAATGTTTAACTTTTCTGTCTGTTTTTTGTTAAAAGAAGGTTCCGTTTTAAAATTAAAAATAAATCTATGAAAATATTGTTTAAAAAATTTATTAAAAAATATTTAATTGTAACTTTTTGCTAAATAAAACATGGTACTACTACTTCTACTAACTCTTGTACAATTACTGATTTGTAGTGATGAAACTTTTTTTAAAATTAATCAGTAATAATTAACAATTAATATAATAATATATGTCGTTATCTATTCTCGAAAAAAATCATATACCATTATAATTTTAAAGTAGGTAACTCAATATTGCCTTTATTGAATTACATTCAAATGGAAAAGTTTTTTCTTTAAAGATTTAAAACGACGCTAGCGTCAAGTTTCGAAATTTATGGAATAAATTCGATTAAAATTTACGTATTCCATTTGAAAAAACTGCTCAAACACGGCAATTGATTTTGTGCTTTTCCTAACACTGGGTTTATGTATACATCGTGGTCCATGTATAATGAAATGACGACATTTTTGAGTGTTTTAAGAATAATTCCAAGAGATCCTAACATTCAAGTATATTTGGGAATAAAATACATATAAATCACAAGCATCAGGTAGATTTATACCTGATAATGTGGGTATTATACTCAGAATCTTAAACATGGCTTTCCTTAAATAAATATTAATTACCTACTTATTCAATCCTTTTGCCGTTGCCTCTTTAAAACGGGAAAAGTTTTCGCCCACTCCCTGATTTAGGGACTTTTCCTTTTACAATCTTTTCTGAAACTCCCACTTGTGCGACCGACTTATTCAATTTTTATTAGTAAATAAGGTATGACCCAATGGAATAAAGTTTAACTTGCCCTAAAGTTTACAATTCATTTGTAATAATTAAAGCCCTTCATGTCCCAAGACGCCTTGCTCTGGTAAAAGCGATAAAAGATTATTTTTAAATATAAATAACAGCAAATAACGTTGTTCTTCAGACTGTTATAGACAGACACGTATAATATCTGTTGGAAGGTCTTCAACTTGCTCAATATAAAACCCTAATATGTTCTTTATCATTTTTCTGTTTACTCTTTACACGCACAATTGTAATTTAGTAGTTGGATTGTTAATATCACAATTATATTACAATATAGCTGTAAAGGTTGGAAATTACTACTTTCGCAATAAAACTACCATCAACATTATGGGTAATATAACAGTTATGCCCTATGAAAAGGTATTTAAGTTAATTATTACTAGAAGCAAATAAAAATGTGAATGGAATTAAATGATTTAGTATAGGAGTTTGAATTTCTACTAGGGACTTATACCGTCTTATAGTATAGATTTTAAAAGCAAATTTTATTAGTCTATGGTCGAAACAAAGGTTTTGTATCCTCTTCTTTCATTGTATTCTTCAAATTAACTTAATTCCATTTTGTTTTTATTACACGGCAGTTCTAAATTTTACGAGTTAGGTGATGTTTATGATTTAGTTTCAACTTTTGTTTGTTCGGCGCATTTATTTGTCCCCTGATGACAGTAGTGGCAACTCTGACAACAGAAAACAGAGTAAGCTAATTCGAATTATGACTTGCCAATCTCTGTAATTGGAAGGGTCTGAAACGAAATTTGCAACATTGCATGAGCTTAGAGTAAGGGAGGAAAATCAACAGGATAGGCAGTAAGCATTTATATTATTTCCAAGTATAGTTTGCATTATTATTGTCAAAATATAAAGGTTGTAATTGATGGTAAAAAATTGGAATTTAGTAAACAGTTTTAAATATTTAGGGATTTTGAAAGTATCATATCGAAGATTGCCGGAGAAGTAGGTTATTTTAAAAGAATCAGTTCTAGTTTAAGTTTGTTTTCTAAAAAAACCGTATTTAATACTATTATATTACCACATTTTCTTTATTGTTCTTCCATTTTATATTGTGCTAGTGAGGAAATATTGACAAATTACAAAGCTTACAAAATAAGGCAATGCGGATTATTTTAAATTTAAAATTTTGTGTATTTGCACAATTGTGCAAATATACAAAACTAAATTTTATGTTAAAAAATTTAAATTGGTTGAATGTCAGAAATTTAATTTTTTATTTAGTATGCATCTTTATACATAAAATTAAAAATAACTTATTGCCTGTTTAAAATTTTTTTGTTCTTCCAATCATGACCATCATAATTATAAAACAAGAACTAATAAAAAAATATTTGTAGATAGAGTGTCTAAAACATTAGCTTATAAGTATATTTTTTATAAAGGTTTGATAGAATATAATAATTTGGAAAATTCTATTAAATCTCAAATATCATTAAAACTATTTAAAAAAAAATTAAAATTACATTTATTTAAAAAACAAAATGATACGTACCTAATATTTGATACAATTTGCAAAATGTTTAACTTTTCTGTCTGTTTTGATTAAAAGAAGGTTCCGTTTTAAAATTAAAAATAAATCTATAAAAATGTTGTTAAAAAAAATGTATTAAAAAATATTTAATTGTAGCTTTTTTTTGCTAAATTAAACATGTTACTACTACTACTACTACTATTAAAAATTGTGTCATAGAAAGTATACTAGAAAGAAAGATCGTGGTTGTTAATTTTTTTTTAAACAAAATTGTATCTTACATAAATGGAAAATATAAAAGTGAACATTTAACGAGAAAGTATTATCTATCTAGTCACGTTTTAGTACAAATACTTTGAAAGAAGCAAAAAGCAATAAATCGAAAGGGCTGGTAAATAGTGTAAACATACCCTAAAAGGTATACAAATAATACATGCCCGATCAGACACTTTTTAAGATGAATCGATGTTTGCCCTGACATAATAGAGATATAGTAAAGCAAGGAATAATAATGAAAATCATATTATTAATGACGTATAAAAATAAATACGGTAAATACTTGTTCCAGCGCAATTTTATGACGGTAGCTTTGAAACAGCTAAGCCAATTTAATAGTAGTAGGTATTCAGACTATGAATTATTTGTATAGACTCAACTTTAAATTCGAATCAGATATAGAAACTACAATTATTGCCCGTGATTGGCTATTGCAAATACTTTTTCATTGTTCAGTTTGTTGGGTGTAAAGCTGAGAACTCCCACATACAGGGTGTCCGGAAATGATAAGCAAAAAATTTAGGGAATAATTCTAGACCGAAAATAAATGCTATCCCTTCCTATAACATTTTTTCAAAATTGATTATTAAAGAAGTTACAGGGTGTTAAAGTTAAATTGTATTTGCAGTGTTTTTTGCAATACCTTTTGCCACGCTCATAATATTTTGACGAAATCTCGTATATGGGACTTTTTCGGGATGAGGAATACAAATTTTGCTCACCGTTTTTTCGTATTTTGTAGAGGGCGCCACATAGGAGCCTATACTTTAATTTGAATGGTCCCAACTTTTTTGTCCTACACTGTATGCGCATTTTGACTGAATATTTTTATTCTCCTAACCTTTTGACATAAAAAAGGTATACTATTTTGTTTCGATAAATGTAACAGTTTTTCAGAAAAACACTAAAATAACATTGCTTGAATTAACATATAACTTGTTTGTCATTTCTTGTAATTTTACCAATTTATCTCTCTGTCCTTTCCAAAACTTTGGCTACGCCATTGATTCCCAGCTCATAAATTTTCGTTTACACGTTTGAATGAACAAACGTGGCATTTTGTCATCAAGTCGGTCATTTATCAGGTTAAAGGATATTATTAATGGAATAAATTAATTTCGGAAAAAAAATAAATGTCGCAAGGTTAGAAGTCTTATAATAGGCGAAAAAATATTTTGACAATTTATTTTTTTTGAGGCAAGAAATGTTGTATTTTTAAGACCGTAGTAGTAGAAGTACCCACTTCCCGGACGCTTTTCCTTTGAGAAAGAAGCATTTCTCCGGCCTAGTTCGGGAAGTACGTACTTCCCGGACTAGGCCGGGAAGAATCACATCAATATTAGCAATTGCTCGAATTTTAATATAAATATTAATATAAATAAGAATTAGAATGTTTCTGTTAGTACCTATCTTCTGTTCGAATTTCAATATTTAATACAAATAATAATTAAAATGTTCGAAATTTTGTTCTACAAACAAATATAATAAAGAAATGTGTCTCATTGATTTGTTATTCTACACGGTTGCCAAAAAAATAGTGTACGCAACAGGTCCGAAAACAGTTTTTTCCGGACTTGTAACGTAAATTACTATTTCCGGCCCCTGTTTTTTAGTTTTTTCAATCGCTCTTTGATAATACAATCTACCTTGATTTCGTTATTATATGATAACAACATTTCGATGTATTGTCGAGTGACATTTCATTGATTTTTAATTTGTTGTTTATGTCAAACTTGTTTCGCGAGTGCGCAAATTTAAAAATATGAATTCAGATTTTGAATTATTAGAAGAAATTTTGGAAGCAGCAAGGAAAGCGACTTACGATATATTGCCAGTAAAATCAAAAGCCCGTTACGGGAATTCGACGCATTTAAAAATAATATAAAATAAAATAAAATAAAGAATTAAATGTATATCGAAGTATCTGTCTTAAAAAAAATATTGTACGTCACGCAACCGAAAATTAGTCTTCTGCAGGTCTCTCCAAGCTTCCAGGACTCGCCTACGACTCGCCCTGGAAATGCTTGTCTCGGCCTGGAAAACACTACTTTCCGGTCTTGTAACGTAAATTACTATTTCGCTCAATAGTATGAACGTTATTTGGATACATCTGCATTGTTCAGTTTATTCATTCAAGTTATGTGTGAGTGTTATATTACCAACTAGAAACGTCCCGAGAATATTAAATGTATGTGAATATAATATGTAATATTCACAGCATTTAGTTAATAGTATTTTGCGACGTGGATTATTTCAATGGAAGAAGTGAAGTGAAAAAACAATTGACTACAAGAAATTAGGGTGTTATTAATATAAGTATTTAATTGTATATAATATTGACTCTATATTTTTCGTTAATTTGAATACACCCAATCTATATAACGATGACTTGAAGCTAAATTATTCCACGAGTTTACAATTAAAATTTGACCAATTCACTCTATCATTCATGATTGGTAATCAATATCGAAAAGCAAGGGATAGTCCAGCTAAAACAACAAAAACTGATTAAATGAAAAGTTAGGAAGTTGAAAAACGTATACGTGTCCACAATTTATGGGGGTTGGTTTACCTATTGAACTAGTTTAACGAGGATATAAGCTCAAAAGTTATACAAAGGCTCTGGCACCTCACTTTGACTAAAAAAACTATGACTTATTCATTTTTTGGCATGGAAATGCTCACTCTGAAGATTAGTTTTGTCATACCTGTATAAATATATAAGATTTCTGCATAAATGTATTTTTACAAAAATCAATATTTTATTTGTACACTGGGGAAAATGATCTTATACAACAGGTTTGCTAAGACATAGTTTGTATTGCCAGCTTATTTTGTATTAACCCATATTAAATAAATTGCTAGTGTATCAAACCCGCTTTAGTGTTATACCAATTCCAGATTTGCTAGAACAGTGTTTTTATTGGTAGTAATCAGTTCCATTCGCAGCACAGTCTTGTTGAATAATGAACTACTTTTAATATAGCAATTTTGTTAAGAAATAAATTATATCTTCTCAATGCGCAAAGCGCTTTCTCTACAGTTAAGACAGCAGAATAGCGTCCTCAAAAACGAATTGTATCCGTTAGAACCTATTATCCACCAAGACATTGGTGGGAGGTTCGTAGCGATCGGCAATCGCCGCGCGCCGTAGTATTCGTTTCAACGTATTTGTTGCGCAGGTCACATCGTTGTTCGAACTCTTCTGGCTGTCCTGTGGCTGTTTCAATTAATTTATTTGTACTTTATATATGTCGTAGTCTTATAGTGAAATCCGTCTTTTCATGAAGAATCTAGTCATATAATGAAGCGTCGGCATATTGTGTAAAAACATGAAGCTACAAAATATGCCTAGGCTTTTCAAAAAGAGCCCATCACATTTCGGCGAATTGTGTATACTACAACCTGCCTAACTTTAAATATTGCGGTTTCGTGAAATTTCCACAAAGCAGTGGCGTAGCGTGGTTGAAGGGGCGGAGGGGGCGAAAGCTTCAAAGGTAAGGTCGTAGATATTTTTTTTACGGGGAGGGGTAAAAAAAAAAATAGCGCCGCAGGCGAAATTTTTTTGGGTGCCACGCCCTTAAAATATAAAATACACAAGATCCTCAAGAAAATCACAAAAAAATTGATCAAGTAAAAAAAAAGTGCTTCGTTTTCATGGTTCATTATGGGCCCTTGTTCAAAGGGCGCCTCACTGCTAATGTATAATTTCGTTTATTTAGTAAATTTTGGCCTGAGAAATAAAGTTTTTGTTTCGTCATGTCTAAAATGGCCACATGAAAACAGAATATGAACACGGCAAGGGAAATTTTGTTAAAACTATAAAATATTTTAGGCATACTTATTACATAATAATATGAGCATATATTCATTCTCATTGGCGACAATTAATAACACGCATAAAATGTAGTCTCTAGTAAATTAAAGATTTCAAGCAATTTTTAATTTTTAAAGCAAAATAACTGAAAGAATACAAATTATTGGTCGTGCCAAAATATTTTTATTATAAAGTAAATCAAATAGTGAAAATAAAATAGAATCTCAAAATAGGTAACAGAGTAAGAGGTTTATTTTATCTCCTTCTTTACTCTAAAAGTTATAAACTAATAATAACGCTAATTAAACCCCATAAAAATACTTTAAAAACAAAGAGAAAGAGAGCTTCACAAAATACCATATTTGCCAATACTATTCTTCTGATAATGGTCATCTTATAATATAAACAGAAACAAAGAACTAAAAAATAATTATAATAATAATAGTAATAAATAATGAGGATTTTGTTATATAACTATCATTTATATTCATAAACATAGTAAATTTCCTCTTGCTGCTATAGGTCTACAATATTATTAATTATCATGTGAAGTGAAATTGAACTGGGAACTACTGGGAGAGTGGGAAGGGGGCGCCGTTTGGGAAAGGCTCAAAGGGCGGGGGGGGCGGTCGCCCCCCCTGGCCCCCTGCACGCTACGCCACTGCCACAAAGGCAAGGCATATTGTGTTTAAGTGAACTTTGCGACCTTGTAATTGAGACATTGCTTTATATAGAGTGTATCAGTTTCAATAAAGGGGTAGATATGAGTATCTAGATATTCTAACAAAAAATTGACTTCAATAAGAAAAATAACATCAAACATTTGTTTCTATTTATTAACACAGGGCCACTTTTGTGACATCGAGAATTACACTACCATTTTGCTTTAAAGCATTGATATAGGAGGCGATAACTAGAGGAACAAATTCCGTATAAAAGGTATATTGACAACCGGTTTATTCGTTGTTACCCAGAGCATTTTTTTTAATTCAATTTTTTCAACTAATATTATTTTATAAAAATAAAATTTAAATTAAATTTAAAAAAATGCTCTGGGTAATAACGAACAAACCAGTTGCCAATATATCTTTTAGACGGAATTTGTTCCTCTAGTTATCGCCTCCTATTGACATTTCGTACTTCACAAAGTGTCGCTCTATGTTACGACGTTATATAATATGCCGAAGTGCTACGGGCTCTTCTTTAAAAGCCTAGGCAGATTGTGTAGCTTCATGTTTTTACATAATATGCCGACGCTTCATGATATGACTAGATTCTTCATGAAAATCCGGATTTCACTATATACGTGTTTTAAAACTTTGCATGTCAGGTAAATCAATAGAAGATTCGTATTTCGCACAACCCATCATTAGTGTTTGACTTTATAATCTATGGACAAAGTCTCAGTAAACCATGTTGTACAATAGATAATCATATGCAATGTTAAACGACAAGAACAATCTCAAACTAGAAGCTATTTAAATATTTGAGAACTATACAGTACTGGTTTTTAGTGTATGTTTTATTAACCGTAGCAAAGAAATATTATTATGATTAATGTCAAGTTTCATTACAACTGCCAGTCGAAATTAATATAGTATATAAAACCAGATTTCACCCCCAATAGAACTTGATAATTACTGTGAGCAATAATGTCTATAAACCATTCTATGGTAGCAATAACTCCTATTTCCTATTGGCTAAATTACCGTGATATTATCACTACATAAGTCGGTCTAGCAACTTTCGTTGTCTTACATTAAAAAAGCGCGTTGCTGCCACATATTATAGTATTAAACAGTTGTATAAAGAGTATATGAATTCTTATAAGGAATAGAAGGCTTTTTTCTCAGTGTAAGGATTACTAGACCAAAATTTTGCTACGAACCCGATAAACTTCATCCATCTATTTATTTATTGAATAGATAAATGGCTTATGAGTTTGTATTCAATGACTAAAACTGTATATTCCGATGGAGAATGTAAATTTATTGCTGCTTCTGCATTGCTTACATTAATACCATTATTACCATTCAGCCAATAGATGGAATTCGATTGACGAAGGGATACAAAGCAAAATGAAAATTAAAATAAACAATGAAGAAAGGCCGTAATATCATTAAACATCGAATTAATTAATTGATTGATTAAAGAAAAAACAGTTGAAATGAGTTTTATGTTTAACCAAGAAGCAAAAAGAAGGAAGGTAGATGGGACGACAACAATTTAAAACCTCTGTGTTAAATTTGCTTAAACTTATTGTTGAAGAAGTAGTCCAAACTCAAAGTGGAGTTAAATGTATAGAAAAAAGAAAACCACAAAGTCTTTCTCCACAAGTTTATTAGAAAACTATAGACCGACAAGACTTCAGCATACTGGACAGTCAAGGGCTAGTGCAAAGGCCCTGTCTTGGGCAGAAAAATGAAGAGAGCAAAAGAAAAATTAGAGAGCTTTAATAGACTTTGTGAAAATCATTTAGGTATAAGTAGTGAAAAATCTTAAGTTTCATTAAACTTTGTCGAAGACATGTAAAAGTAGTGAAATGAGAGGGAAAGAAAAAAGAAAAAATTGGTTTTCGTAAAAGTAAAAGCATCTGTAAAAGATAAAAAAAAGAACATGTAGCAAATGAAATTAATAAAATGAGATAGATTGAATGAGATTAGCTTGAAGTAAAATGCTGTTGGGGTACCAGGCTTTTTACGGCCCAGTTACCCAGGCAGGAGTCAAAACATACACATTGTGTGCAAAATTATGAGATTTAAAAGATTTTTAAAATTTTTTTAGTTTTACTAGAACATCTTAGAAAAGTAACATTTTCTTTTTTTAAGGCTGAGGTGAATTAAGCATATTTGACCGTAGCTGATGACTTTATGAAGTAATTCTTATTTAAGTAACCTAACAGTTTTATACACCATATAAAACCTATAGATTAAAAAAGAGCAAGTAATAAATAACTCAAGGAAACTCGTACTGCGATTTTACAATTTAAATTTACCGAATCGTTTGAAATTCATTAAAAAGTCGATATTGAAAAAGCAGTGTTGTAGGGAGAAAATAAAAAACAAAACACAAAATAAACATACTTTTGACAAATTTTTGATTATTTTTTTTATTTCTATTTTTTTAAATTTAAATTACCTTTAGATACGTACAGCTTATCTCGTGCGCAAACAAAAGTTACGTTTTATGGGTGAAAAATGCGTCTGAGCGCACAGCTCTCCAGTCAGATGCCTTTCCTCCCAGCAGGATTGGGCATGCGCACAAATCTCTTGTTATCGGCATGACCTTCTTTAGCGACATGCTCAAAAAACACTCCAGAACCGGCTCGGCGCTATTTTTGTTGTTGTGTTTTAAATTTTCTCTGTGGATTCCTTGATGTTTTCTTTGCTATTGTAGATTGTGGGTGTTTAATATTTACGAATTTCTAGTTTTTGTGTAGTTTAGTAAATTGTGTTTGTGCTTTTAGCGACTTGGAATATAAATAATGACTAGTAAAAATCGTTGTATAATTTTATTATGCCCAAATAGGGGTAAAATACCGGGTAGGTATTTCGTATTTTCAGTAAGTATGGAGTAGTGATGTGTCTTGATATATACCTTTATTTTATTTTGATCAATTTAAACACATCTAACTAGGCCTAGGCTACACAAACAAGGTATGGAAAAAAAGAGAACCACACACCAAGACAGATTATCCCGATGCATGTTTTGGTATATTTTATTCGCAGCCCTGCAATCTAATTAGGTACGCCTATTTTTCGGGCAATACCGGGTGTCCACGGAAGGTGGCTCGCCCCTCTAACTTTTTTGTTTTTTAAGATAATGAAAGAAAATTCGGGGGATTTGTATACGACATAAAACTGCATTTTTTGACAGGTGACTCAACTATATGGAACTTCCGGTTTAACCGGAAGTGACATAAACTTTCGATTTTTAAATGGGACACCTGGTATATTTTAACTTTTTTGGACTCCATATGACATTCTAAATACAACGATGTGTCACTTGTCACTTTTTGTCACCAAGAAAATATTTTTTTTCCAAATTTATTGTTTTATCTAGAGGGCTATGAATACCTTAAGATCACTTATTTCAGTTCTTTAATCTTGGGAAAAATACAATTTTACTATTTTTAGTCCAATGCTATGTGCTATGTAAAATTTAATCTTTAAAGTTGTATAACTCATTTTTTTTAAATGGCAACATGGTGGCTCGTCGGGTTAAGAAAAAAGTGGATTTTATTACGATTATTTTGATACCATACACTATTAGGTTTTAGAAAAGCTGCAATTAAAACACTTTAAAAAGTTAACTTAGACTTTCTTAAAATGAAGCATCTTTTGAGAATAAATTTAGATTTAAATGCATCAAGTAGCCTGTGACCAGCAAAACTGATAGAACAAAGTAATGCCTTGAAGAGCATCACATAGCATTGGACCAAAAATAGTAACATTGTATTTTTCCCAAGATTGAAGAACTGAAATAAGTGATTTTAAGGTATTCATAGCCCTGCCCTCTAGATAAAACAATAAATTTGGAAAAAAAATATTTTCTTGGTGACAAAAACTGACAAGTGACACATCGTTGTATTTAGAATGTCATATGGAGTCAAAAAAAGTAAAAATATACCAGGTGTCCCATTTAAAAATCGAAAGTTTATGTCACTTCCGGTTAAACCGGAAGTTCCATATAGTTGAGTCACCTGTCAAAAAATGCAGTTTTATGTCGTATACAAATCCCCCGAATTTTATTTCATTATCTTAAAAAACTTAAAAGTTAGAGGGGCGAGCCACCTTCCGTGGACACCCGGTATATTGCTTCAAAAAGTTTAAAAGACACTTTTCTTTATACTTATATTTGATAAAAGAAAAAGTCTGATGGTATGTTTATATTAATCCAAGGGTGAAAATATTCCACGGGTCAATTGAAAATGTTTTACACGTACCCAAGTTTTTGCCAAATTGTAAAAATCATACAAGTTATACACCAACTAATATTTGAGTTGAGGTTAGGTACACGATAACATCGAACATTGGTTATTTTGCTGGTTGTGTTTGTTTTTTATATTCGATTTTATAAAACTGACATAATTGATTTGACCTCTTCCTTTTTGAACTAAAAACACGACGACGACGAATCGTTTTTCACAAATTTTAGAAACAACCCCTTGAAGACAATTTTCTATCCTCATAATCTGATAGATTTGCAGCTACTAAAAATGCCAGAAATTACTACCTTTTTCCTTGATTCAAAAATGAGAAGAAATTCCAATTTTTTGGGAAGAATTTGGGGCCAATTGTAGCTGTTTCACGTAGAAATAAATTGAGGATCAACTTTTACAATTTCTTGAGCAAGAACTTTAATTTTAAAGCCCGGACCTGTCTATTTTCTCAATCGTAAAATGATAATATTGCAGTGCGCACCCGGTGTATCTTTGTTTACATGCGCGTGATTATTGTTTGCTTATCTAACGGTAAATGTCTATGTATGATTGCAACTAAAAAAGTAAAACTCTAGATTACAAACCAAATAACAATTTGGGATATAAATTAAAATATCATTCAAAATAATTGATTGATAAATGAATAATTAAAATCTAGGTAATCCAAAGCTTCAATTGGTATAGAATGTTTTAATAATAAAGTATAAGTAGGAACGCAAGCTCCATATTATACAGTGTGGTTGTTTAAGTGACCAACATATGAGATTTTTTTAAATTACCCATTTCTCAGAAAATTTTATTCTTGATAAAAGTTGGATCATGTTCGATAATCATATTTGGTGCACTTGGAATGGTTGCAGGTCAAACGGCGTACAGGGTAGGCCAAAAAATATAAAACTGGTACAAGAATAAAGTACTCCTATTTCAGAAAATTCAGCAAAATGTTATTAAGAAAAGTTGTTTAGAATTAAAAGTTATGCATAGATTCAAAAACGTGACCTCCTAAAAATTAATAATTTTCCAAAAAATTTTTTTTTTATATTCACCATAAAGACTTTCATAAATTAATCAAAATCTAATCAATTTCACATCGCTTTGTTCAAATTCAAGCATATTTGTAAAATTTACTTGCATTTTTAATTTATTAAGGAATCACAAACTTCATGTTTGTTGCAACGATATTAAACACAACTTTAAAATATCCTAAAAATTCTTTTTAACAAGATAAAACATTAGTAATGATAATATGCTAATTAAAAAACTATCATTTAAAGTGCAAAATTTTTATTTTAAATGTTTATTAAAAAACTGTATTCCTGTGCAAGTTTTATATTTTTTGACCTACCCTGTTCGCCGTTTGACTTGCAACCATTCCAAGTGCACCTAATATGATTATCGAACATGCACCAACTTTTATCAAGAACAAAATTTTCTGAGAAATCGGTAATAAAAAAAATGCCCATATGTTGCACATTTAAACAACCACACTGTTTATAGAAGCATGCCTTAAGGCTAGTTTTTCTTGACTGGACCTAATGTAAACAGGCCGCAGTGTCTGTATCTTAACATAGTATAAAACAAAGTCGCTGTCGCGTCTGTCCCCAGCTATATGTGCTTAAATCTTTAAAACTTCTCAACGGATTTTGAAGCGGGTTTTTTTAATAGATAGAGCGATTCAAGAGTAAGGTTTTTATATATAATTCATGCATAATATTGTAGAGAAACACTGATAAATTTAGAGGTTTGTTCGGGTTTGCATTTATAAATCTTGACGTGATGGTGAACTCGCCTTATTATTATCTCAGAGGCGTATAATGCCTGGCATTGCAACGTAGGCCGGGTACACGCTAATTAAATATATAAATGAAAAATGTTTAGCGGAATACAAAGATTTAATTTTTATGTTAGTCGGGTACAGTTACAGTTTAAAATTTTCAGCGATTTTAATCTGGAGTGGGTATTATTAAGAGGTAAGAAATTCACTTCGCCATTACTTAATAGCAGTGTCCGTTTCTTCTACAAAAAATTATCAACTACACCACTGTGAATCTAAATTGCGACCGCAACGAGTGACGTCCGCGGAAACTAAAACTCGCAAAACCCGGTTACAGACTTTCAAAATGGCCCCCGGGTTTGCTGTTGCCTTGAATTTTGAATGAGAAGCACCAGCAAGAAACTTCTAGGTTTTCCATACTTAGGATTACGTATTTCGTAGCCCCTTTTGAATATTTCAATTTGAGAGAAATATTATTAATTTAAAGTCCTACGACGCAAAGATTATTCTATATTTATTACTGTTATTTATCACAAAGTCGTTTTCGTTAGCTAGTTAGCGTTTAACTTTACTTGTTTCTTAGTTTGTTTATTAATTAATCTACTACAATGCCATTATGACGTATTTAGCATTATCATTTAGATGTCATTATAACCTTCATAATTGCACTCAGTGCCATTATGAATTCATAATAACATCCAAATGTTAAGATACAAAAACAAAAAGAAAGTCGGTGCAAACTATTTATTTGTTATTATTACTTAGAAAAACGGATTGCATTTATTTATTGTAAACATCCGAAGGGATACTTTCGGATTTAGAATCTCCCATATTTAAATTATTTTTGGCCAACATTTTGCATACAGTAGAAAATTAGACGGCAATAATGACGTTGTCAAAATCGAAATTGAAACAATCATAAATGCGGTTACCATGGTATCTACTAATATGGATACCTGAAAATTTTAAAAATTACGAAAACGTTATCTAAATTTCTAAAGTCTATTCAGCCAGTAAACCTGCAAGATGGCCGACGTGTCATATGACAAAAGTCATTAAAAATGCAAAAATTTATTTTATTTAGCTGGAATATGACTTGTCATATGACATGTCGGCCATCTTGCAGGTTTACTGAGTGAATCGACTTTATTAATGAAATTTAGACGAATAAAATCTATTTGCACTGTCGTAGATTAAATTTTGAATGATACACGTTCGATATGAACTGTGTTGTGTTAAAGAAACTTGTGCAATTAAACCACTCGGCTAACTATTTCAGCCATTTTACCGAATAAATGATTTTACTCAACTAATCATAAAGATATCGGTACATTATACTTTATTTTCGGTGCCTGATCTGGAATAGTGGGGACTTCTCTAAGAATACTTATTCGAACAGAACTAGGAAATCCAGGATCCTTAATTGCACACGTTTCATTATAGTGTTCATATCGAACTAGTATCATTAATAAATATAATATATTTTTTTATAAACATCCCATTCCATTGTTTGTTTGAGGGTGGTAGACAATAAAGTAATATCAAAGAAATTACCTTATCGGACTTCCATTGTCTTTATTTTGTCACTTAACACAACATTTCGTTTAGTCAGTATCGCTAACCGTTTTCAAGTGTAAAAAAAGTAAAACCCCCGTAATGAGAACACAAAAATTGTATCTATATCAAATCCCATGCGAGTGTGGCGAATCGTACATTGGAGAAACAAAAAGGCCTCTTCCCGCACGAGTTAAAGAACATCTGAAACATACTCAGAGAGGTGAAACTTCGAGATCAGGTATAGCGGAACATGTATGGACCAACCAACATAATATACAGTGGTCAGAAGCCAAAGTTTTGGACACGGAACAGCACTGGAGAAAACGAAAATTCAAAGAAGCAGCTTTCATGAATTGAAATACCCATATATTTAGTAAACCAAGTGTAGATATCCCCAATATCTGGAAACCTCTTCTTGTCCAATACCAACAGCTCAAACTTCACACTCCATTAAGCACGTAGGCGGAGTCATCAAGCTTCATTGCACATGGATATTATTTAAGACAGTAGCCTTAGAATCATAATTTAGTTTACACTTGAAAACGGTTAGAGATACTAACTAACCGAAACGTTGTGTCAAGAAACAAAATAAAGCAATGGAAGTTCGACAAGGTAATTTCTTCCATTCCATTCCTGGTTAGAATCTACTTGGACTCAACGAAAAAGCAGGAGTTATTTTTGTTAAATATCTCTTAAAAATGATTTATTTTATTCCTAAACTTAAAAAGAACAATATCTCCATAGAAACACAAAACCAAATAATAAAAAAATGAAAATGTTTAAATTCATCGTAAAAATAAATTTAGTGTGCCGTCGCCTGAAAACTCAATAAATCCAGATATTTGCTCAAACAAAAACACATTTAAAATCTCTCCAGCAAATTCTTTTCGGAAATAACTTTTCTTATAAGCCGTAAAGTCCCTTTTTCGGCTCCGTAAAACCAAAATATTACTAAATGGTGACCACATGGGTGTAAATAAAACACAAAATCCGGTCTAAAATAACGAGATAAAACTAGGTCACCTCCCTGCGCTTTCTAGCAGTCGATAGAGATATTTTTTATAGGTCGGTCATCTAGAAAATAGTAAAAGTGAAGATTTATTTCTTTTAGGGATTCTTGTTTTATTTTAGTACCAAACAAGAATAAAACAAGATGTAATTGGTCGTTTTGGTACATATTTTCTCTGAATGGTAAGATAAAAGATTCGTATCTTAATAAATTTGAATCTGACAACCGAAAAACGACCCTGGAGGGCAATAATATGATATCGGTCTATAAAAACGAAAACAAATAACTTATGAACAGATTTTTAGCTCGCCTAGAAAATACTTGAAGTGCAAAAAAACGGGCATCATAAAATTTTGATTAAGTTTAGGGCTTTAGGTATAACTTTTTTATTTTTACTTCGATTCAAGTGATTTTTTAGATACATTTAATAGTTTTAACATGCCTATGCAAATTTTAAGAGAATTTGGTTTTTTGACATATTATACAAGGATAATCTAAAAGGTGTTTTTTTGCCTAGTGTCAAAACACCCTGTGGAATATTCAAGAAGCAAAATTACTTTAAAATATCAGTTTCCATTAAGCCGCAAATATTCTTTGCATTTTGGTTTTTGGTTAATGTCAATACGGGCATTTGTTCTCACCCAGGAGGATAGGAGGATAACCAAAAACTATAGCATCCAAACATCCGAATTCCTTGCGAGAGTGGCGAATCGTACCTTAGAGAAACAAAAAGACCTCTTCCCGTACGAGTTAAAGAACATCACAGTCAACGTGAAACTTCGAGATCAGGTATAGCGGAACAATCAACATAATATACAGTTGTCAGAAGCCAAGGCCTTGAACATGGAACAGCAAATTCAAAGAACCAGCTTTTATCAATCAAAATACCCTTATATTTAGTAAACCAAGTATAGATACCTCCAATATCTGGAAGCATCTCCTTGTTCAAGACAAACAGCTCACACTCCAGTAAGCACGTAGACGGAGTCATCGAGCTTCATTGCACGTAGATAGTATTTAAGACAGTAGCCTTAAAATCATAATTTAGTTTACACTTGAAAATGGTTAGAGATACTATCTAACTGAAATGTTGTGTTACGTAACAAAATAAAGACAAGGTAATTTTTTTGATAATATTTCAGTGTTTACCATCTTTAATTTTAGTATCTAACTAGGAGCAACAGGATTGTAATGCGAGACGTTTTGTTGTAAGATGCTTTTCCAAGATATTCTTTAAATTAAAAAAACACAATCCAATATTGGTAAAAGGGTCGGTTCAGTAGTGTGCAGGTTTTAAAACAATTGAGAATCGTTTTAAAATATATTGTGAGTGAACAATAAAATGCATGTCGTACATTTTAAAGTAGGTTTGGTTAGAGTCCTCTGGCACTGTCCAAAAAATTTCACGTAATCCTATAAGGGCAGTTGTGGTACCACACGTGTTCCGCGGAACCAATCAGCTTCCTGATGGTTAACGCGACGTAGACCGTAGAAGAATCTTGGCAGCTCATTCAAACCAGCGACTGCTTGCTTAGTGAGTTGACCCAGTTGTAAGCTACTCACTTCCTCCAGATTATTTTAAAGAATAGTTTGCCCAAGGCATTCTCGCGAGGTCACACAAGAAATGCTGAATGCTTTCCTCCTCTTCTTTATCTATGCAACTTCTGCAGAAGTCTTTAGCTGGTATTTGCATACGGTCGGCGTGTTCACCGAAAAGGCAATGTCCGGTGACTACCGCAGTGATATTTCTTAGGTCTTTTCGATTGTGCTGTAATAACGCTGCAGTTTTCCTGTTATCAAATAGGAGCCACGCAAGTTGTCTGGCTATCCTGCCACATTCTAAAGCAAAGCCAAGGAATCATTCAAAGCTATTATTTAATAAAAAATAAGCGAAATAACGACAAAATGTAAAAGTATACAAACTTTCTAACTTATATTATATATGATCATAAATCATTTCCTGATAAGTGAGATTGAAAAATAAATTTCCTGACCTTTTTAAAACATGACATTTTAAACTTTTCCTTAAATATCCTAAAATACTATCATGGAGTTAAAGTGCACTTCGTTTACTTGTCAAACATTAGACAGCAGCGAAAAGAATATACATATGGCCCAATTTAAACTAAAAATATCCTACAAGCTTTTGATTAAAAATGCCATCCATGTTCGTGGACCCAAATCCACGTGTTCATCCCCAAAGGCTTGGGTTTTCATGTAGTAATGTTTATTTTTGAAATTAAATTTTGTTTCATATTCATTAAGGCCGAAACGGGTATCCCGGTCCAAGCGAAATTCAGTTCGTGCTAATAAAAACGTCGACGTACGTTATTAGTTATTTAAAATATTTTCTTATACGGGGCATCGTCAAAGTTTAGTCGTTTGTGATGGATTGATTAGATTTAGTTAAAATAAGGTTAGCGTATAAGTCTTTTGATCCTAGCGAGCTAAAATTATTTGCATCAAAGAGGGCCTTGCAGCTAAGGACGTAATGCTTAGCCGTAGAGCTTAATACCTGTTGGGTGTCAGTAACTACTTGAATTAACAATCAATCAGTTATTCCGTCATCTTTGACAGTCGTTACAAGTATAATTTGATTCATCGCTAATTTTTCCAATTTCTTGAACAATTCACACAATGGGCTTTACGGAACAGCACAAAACATTCATGGTTAAAGCGTATTTTCGAAACGGGGTTAGAGTGAATTGTGAGTGGCAATACAATCCGGGTTTGTGCATGGACGATTTTCACGAACATTTTCCTAATGTTGTTTTTTATTGCTGTCCCCATTTTTTTTTTAGTAGAGTCCACATTGCACCCTCAAAAAATTGGTGTTTGGTTAGCTGTTTTCCGAAGAAGAATGGTTGGTCCTATTTTTTTCCATGACACATCAGTTACAGCACAGCGGTATAGAGACAATATTTGAATCCATTTGTGGAGCAATTACTTGACGACGAACTACGTTCTGGATATTTTCAACAGGACGATGCAACTGCCAATACAGCCGCCGAAACTATTAGATTGATTAGTTTTCGATCAGACATTGAATTCCCACCTAAGATCACCTTGATTAACGGTTATGTATTACTTCGTTTTTCCTCATTTAAAGAACACTATTTTTAAAACACCAGTTGTAAATTTAGAACAATTACAAGAAAGGATTGTCCAAGAATGTGGCAACATTTCTCCAGAGATGCTGGTCAACACTTTCGAAAATATGAAGAGACGTGTGAATTTATGCTTGGAGCATGGCGGTGGCCAATTTCAGCTATTTATGTAATTATTTTTCTTTTTCTTTCTGTAGATTCTTACTTTGTTAATTTTGTAAACAAAAAAATATAACTTGTATTTGTCAACTTCTTTTATTACTCATTAGTTTGGCATATCATGTCATAATATGAATTTGACAAAATTTCAACCTAGATTTGGTTAGATATAATATCGTCCCCATATCATTGTGATCTAAACCAAGTCACACGTTTTTTAATCCAAACCCTCTTTGATGCAAATAATTTTTGCTCGCACGGTATATATGTTTCCCCATTACCGAACTATAAAAAGGGTAAATGAGGGGGGGGGGGGGTAGGGTGGAGGGGTTCCTGCAGTTATTTTTTCTCAAATTTAGTGGAATTGCAATTAAGAAAATCATGATAAATAAATAAATTCTGATGATAAATAGAAAAAATTTACAATTTTTTTTTCTAAACGTCGACGATTCATCATCAAACACAAAAAGGAACGCCACGTTAGATATATTTATTATTTTGTGTGACATGCCTACCATAAATTCCGAGGAGCCGGAGCGTTTTTATCATTTGCTGGTTTGCCAAGTATTAAAATTATGGCAAATGAGATCCTATAAAAGAGATAGATGCTGCCTGAATTTTTTATTTTTATGAAGTTGAGAGCCATTTAACCGAACGAAACTTATAAATTTTATATTAATAAATCTTTCACCCTTGTGTGCGATCAATGTAAATAAAAAAACATTTAACTGGGCGAGAATTTGGGATTTGTACCGTGCGAGCAAAAATTATTTGCATCAAAGAGGGCTTGGATTAAAAAACGTAGGGCTTGGTTTCGATCACAATGATATGGGGACGATATATCTAACCAAATCTAGGTTAAAATTTTGTCAAATTCACATTATGACATGATATTATGCCAAACTAATGAGTAATAAAATAAGTAGACAAATACAAATTTATTTTTGTTGTTTACAAAATTAACATAGTAAGAATATACAGAAAGAAAAAGAAAAATAATTACATAAATTGCTGAAATTGGCCACCGCCATGCTCCAAGCATAAATTCACACGTCTCTTCATAGTTTCGAAAGTGTTGACTAGCATCTCTGGAGAAATGTTACACATTCTTGGATAATCCTTTCTTGTAATTGTTCCAAATTTGCAACTGGTGTTTTAAAAATAATGTTCTTTAAATGAGAAAAAACGAAGTAATCCATAACCGTTAAACAAGGTGATCTAGGTGGGAATTCAATGTCTGATCGAAAACTGATCAATCTGTCGTCGAAAAAATTGCGTAAGTAGTTAATAGTTTCGGCGGCTGTATGGGCGGTTGCACCGTCCTGTTGTAGTTCTTGAGTAATAGATGTGTTTTGGACTTCCATTGCCTTTAGTTTTTCATATCACAACGTTTCAACTGGTAAGTATCTCCAGTCGTCTTCAGGTGAATACTAAACAAGTTACAAAGCTACGAGCCTATTTATACTACCTAGGGGGGCGGAGCTAGTGACTCACGACTGCACCCGAATTCGTCACTAGCTCCGCCCCCCCTAGGTAGTATAAATAGGCTCGTAGCTTTGTAACTTGTTTAGTATTCACCTGAAGACGACTGGAGATACTTACCAGTTAAAACGTTGTGATATAAAAAACTAAAGGCAATGGAAGTCCAAAACACATCTATTACTCAAGATACATCATTGTCTACAACCTTCAAACAAACACTGTTGTAGTTCGTTGTCAAGTAATCGCTCCACAAATGGATTTAAAATATTGTCTTTATACCGCTGTGCTGTAACTAAGTCATGGAAAAAAAATAGGACCAACAATTCTTCTTCGGGAAATAGCTAACCAGACACACACACCCAAATATTAAAAATGTTTAGAAATAACAATAAAATACAAATACTTCTGATATTATAATATTTATGCTGGAATCTAATATTGAACGATAATCCGATTTCAAAAATAGAGTGAGACCGCAAGCCACAGCTGCAGTGCCCTAAAAGGCTTGTATTATTTATTTACGGAGTTGGAGCTCTACCGTTGTTAATATGATATAGACGCTAAACTGGATAAATTTAGCTATTTAGTATAGTTGACCATTTAGATAATAGGATTACTTCATTTTATGTCTGCGGTCGGGAAATTATTGATTACATTTGTAATTCCAGTTGAAAGCGTTAAAAAAATGAATTAATGCCCAGACACATGTTTAAAGTTATCGTAAACCTATATACAAAGAGCCACTTCAAGAAGCAATATTTTAAATCAAAAAACATCATTTTCTCCAACATTTAAACAGACATTTTTATTTTTATTTTCCATTAAGTACGGATCGCATCATCCAAGCTCCATAAAACAGGGCATAATTCAAACTCTTTATCACAGAGCATGTTTGCAACAATCCGGAAGGCCTTAATATTAAAATTTCAAATATCAAAAAAGATTTAAAACAGAACGGTTACCCTGAATCCTTTGTAACTAATACCATCTCAAAACTTAAAAATGGCCATGTAAAAACTAATACAGAAACTAAAGAGGAGCAAGCATTTCTTACAATACCTTATGTCAAGGGGATCTCTGAAAAGATTAGAAGGACAACCGAAAACTATAATATCAAAACAGCCTTCAAATCCGGAAATACCCTAAGAAGCTTTCTTACAAAAGTAAAACCCCCGCGTAATGAAAACAGAAAAAATTGTATCTATCAAATCCCTTGCGAGTGTGGCGAATCGTACATTGGAGAAACAAAAAGACTACTTCCCGTACGAGTTAAAGAACATCTGAAACATACTCAAAAAGGTGAAACTTATAATATACCTACTTACAGTGGTCAGAAGCCAAGGTTTTGGACACGGAACAGCACTGGAGAAAACGAAAATTCAAAGAAGCAGCTTTCATGAATCAAAATACCCATATATTTAGTAATCCAAGTACTTATAGATATCCCCAATATCTGGAAGCCTCTTCTTGTCCAAAATCAACAGCTCAAACTTCACACTCCAATAAGCACGTAGGCAGAGTAATCAAGCTTCATTGCACATGGATAGTATTCAATGCAGTATCCTTAGAATTATAATTTAGTTTACCTTGAAAACGGTTAGAGATACTAACTAACCGAAACGTTGTGTTAAGTAACAAAATAAAGATAATGGAATTCCGACAAGGTATTTTTTTTTTTTGATATTACTTCATTGTCTACCACCTTCAAACAAACATTTTTATTTATGTTATGAACTTTTCATCGATATTAATACAGTGCGCAAAGTTTTAATTGTTTATTTTCTAAAGAAATGTCTCTGAGGAATAGCTAATTAGGGAATTGCCTTTCCCATTTTCCCCGGAAATGCTAACGTGATTCGGAAAATCGTTCTATAGGTATATAATATAATAACCTATATTTTTCCCAATATAACCTGCAAATAATTCGTGTTTTTACGGCCCAACATCATATAAAATATCCTGGAACAAAATTTAAGACGGTTTATGTCAGTGGCGCCAGAACGATAAACAATATTATGCGCTCATCTATCATTTTGGGTTTTATTATTTATTCACGTTTTAGAAGGGTCCCTGCTCTATATTACCAGTAGCTTTGTAAACAACCCTATTGTTAAGGACGTTTCCTAAAAATGTTTTTTATTATTTCAAAGCTTCATCTCTTGTATGCAAGTAAGAATTACCAATACAGGACAACACTGAACTTTTGATAAACAAAGAATGCAATATTTGAAGGAATAAAACTGTTTTTATAGATAAGCTTTAAAACCAATTAGTAGAGAGATAGACCAGGGCCTTTGAAAATGGTAAAAAGTAAAAAAAAATAATAGTAGGATGAAACCCATTGTAAAAAGAAGAAAATATAACAAAAATGAAAGGAAAAATAATTTACGGGCGATCCGAGGTCGGGAAGTGGAAGGGGGTGAGTTTTTAAGGGTAGAAAACGATTTATCTCGATTTCCGGCAAAACTACAAGTCCTATGGATAAACGTTAAATGGCAAAGTTGTAGGTAATAAAAAGATCTACAACTTTTGTATTTACACTTTTTTCACATAACCTCAAAATTTATGTGAAAAATTCAAATAACCAAGTTTTTGGTTTTTTATTTTTATCTTTTACAAAAAAAAATTTTTTTTTCACGAAATTTGGTAAAAACTTACTTTTTTATGTTCCAAACACACTGTAATTTTTTTGATTTAAAATATTTATTTATTCACCTTATTTTGACAATATCGAAAAAGCACCCTAATTTTCAATCGAAAATTCTCACGTCAAAATATCTGCTTTTTTAAAAAAATTGGTGTCCTTTTTGTTCGTTGAAATCTCTACTTTCTGATGGTGTAAAAAATATACATTACTATGGTAAATGTGATGAAATTCTCTTTAAATCCTACCTTTAATTAGGACAACTATTTTCGCATGTTTTTTGCGATCTTTATGTTTTATGGAATTGTAATTTTTTTGTTTATCAATATAACATGGAATCTTACGTTTTTCGAGTAATTAAAGTATAAATTTTAATAAATAGCTCAAAATTGTACATAATGATTAAAAAAAAAATTTCGGATTCGAGTTCTTTTCGTTTCTTTGCATTTTTTGAGAACATTTACCATAGTAATGTATATTTTTTTTACACCATTAGAAAGTAGAGATTTTAACGAACAAAAAGCCCACCGACTTTTTTAAAAAAGCATATATTTTGACGTGAGAATTTTCGATTGAAAATTAGGGTGCTTTTTCGATATTAAGTCAAAATAAGGTGAAAAAATAAATATTTTAAATCAAAAAAATTACAGTGTGTTTGGGACATAAAAAGGTAAGTTTTCACAAAATTTCGTGAAAAAAAAAGCTTTTTTTGTAAAATATAAAAATAAAAAACCAAAAACTTGGTTATTTGAATTTTTCACATAAATTTTGAGGTTATGTGAAAAAAGTATAAATACAATAGTTGTTGATCTTTTTATTACCTACAACTTTGCTATTTAACGTTTTTCCATAGGACTTGTAATTTTGCCGGAAATCGAGATAAATCGTTTTCTACCCTTAAAAACTCACCCCCTTCCAGTTCCCGACCTCGGATCGCCCGTAAATTATTTTTTCTTTCATTTTTGTTAATTCTCTTCCTTTTCCAATGGCTTTCATCCTACTATTATTTTTTTTGGTTTCAAAAATTATCGACCCTGGTCCAAGACAGTAACTCAATAACTCAAATTAATAAATAAAACGTTTTTATTTCATAACAATAATAAGATATAAAGCTTTTAAAATGCTCGTTGGGTTGGGCTTACAGACTACAATAGCTATACAAAACAAAGATCAATTAAATAGAAATAATGGAAAAACATGGTAAATGGAAGTCTATCACGAAAATTTAGACCTAATCAAAGAAGTAACAGCGCTTTTGTATCAATGTTATCCGATTTTCACCCCTAAACAGTATTGGATTGGGCCGCCAGCTGGTCTACATAGCTTTTGGGGGTTTCCCAGTGCACCTTTGTTGGAGGAAAAATATATGTAATTATACCGAACTCTCATAAACCTACATAATACCGACTATTATGTCTATCTGATTGGGAGAATTGTATAAAACCGTATAAAATTGAAAGTCGATATGAATTCAGTTAATACGTATAAGTCTGGGAACGTGGGCCTAAAAAAATAACTATATTACATTTATAGTTTATCAAAAGTATCATTCACCTTCTTTCTTGTCCTTTCTGATTTTAATTTGTACCTACTTATACAGGGTGTCCGGGAAAATGTGGGAAATCTCCCGGATATTGAAAAAACACGTGAAAAAAAATACTACAAGTTCATATATCATATATCTTTCGTATCGGCCTCCTCTTCGGAGATATGGGCTCCCAAAGAGCTTCCATGGAATTAAGCTTTTGACACATAATTATTAAACCAACAGGTATATTTCAATTTTTTTTTCATATGATGTATACCAGGTAAGACCCTTTCAATTACTATCCCAGAAAGTGTTGCGAATTACTCACAGCTGCAAGGAAGGACTAGCTGTGACACTAATGTGCCCATTTTTTTACGCCCTGTATGATAAAAACTTTGGACAACGTTTTTTACATACCTTTAACTATTGACGTCATTTTATTGCGATCATGTATTAATATTAAGCAGATTTATAATTTATAGGAACAAAGATGTATCTTTTATTGAAATACGCTAAATATACATTATGTAAATATGTTAAAAATTACGTTTTTCCGATAACGGTTAGGATTAGCGACATGAATGAAGAGTACTTACTTTTTAGTCAATAGTTAAAGGTATGTAAAAAAAGTTGTCCAAAGTTTTTATCATACAGGGCAGGTAAAAAATGGACACATTAGTGTCACAGCTAGTCCGTCCCTGTAGCTGTGAGTAATTCGCAACACTTTCTGGGATAGTACTTTGAAGGGTCTTACCTGGTATACATCATATGAAAAAAAAATTGAAATATACCTATTGGTTTAATAATTATGTGTAAGAAACTTAATTCCATGGGAGCTCTTTGGGAGCCCATATCTCCGAAGAGAAGGCCGATACGAAAGAAGTTTATATGAACTTGTAGTATTCTTTTCACGTGTTTTTTTCATATCCGGGAGATATCCCACATTTTCCCCGGACACCCTGTATAGTATTTATAAGATTTTTGTTATAAGTACTTCCCCTCTCACCAGCATTCTTTTTTGGGTGGAACTGTGAGGCAGAGGGGGGGCTCCCTAGACCGGCGGACCCTAATCCTTCCAGTCCGATGCTGACTCTATGGTGTTTTTAATTCGCATGGATAAAAAGGAAATTAGTCAGCTTTAACTAGATTATAAATCGCTTTTTACGACGTTGAGGCATGGCGTATCAAGTCGATCGAGATATATTCTGCTTTGATAAGCTAAAAAAATTATATTCATGGTGCTCGAAAACGGCCCAAAGATACGACATAAAAGGGTGCAAAGCTTGTGTGATTTGGGGGATAAAAAAGGGGTTTGCTATATATATATAGAAAACATATACGTATATATTTTGACATGACAGTTTTGCTGATTGGTGAGAGTTAGTTACAGTAAAAGGCGCAAAGTATCAACCATTAGCACTAGCATAGCTAGAATTTTGTTCATGTGGGGGGGACAAATAGAGGTTAATTTAAAAATAACTCGATTTTAAATAAGTATTATAGGAGTAGTTTTTATCCAATTTTATTAAACTTGTTTTGTATTTAATCAGTAAGTTGTTGGATAATAACGTTCTATTTTATGTAAATAACTTTTCGATACTTTTATGTCTGGTAGAGCTTATATTATACAAAACTATATCCAACCAAAAATATGTACAATAAAAGTCAGAAAGTTTTCCAATTTGCCAATATCCGCCAACAGTTTTTTTGAGAATTACATCAGTATTACAGATAAAGGTATTAAATTGTAATATTTTAAAAAGCTTGAACAATTTCCAATATTGTAGTTTGTACTCTTCTAGTTTTTAAATTACATAATTTACTTTATTTTTACACAGCTACTGCAAAAATACATTCTTAACTAAATTAGTTACAAAACAACCAAACTGTGTTTCATCATTTTTTTTTAATTTATTTTTACACACAGTTTCAGAAACTTTTAAGTGAAAAGTGTTTAGTGTGAAAAGTATTTTGCACTGTAAAGCACAAAACAAGCGACATCAAAAAGGTTCTACGTTAAAACAACAAACCGCTTTCAAATCTGGGAATCCATGTCCTACAAATAGTGGAGTCAATCTACGGAAAAATAAGGTGAGGTCCGTAAAAATTTGATAGAGGTTGGGGACGTGGAAAAAGTTGTTTCTTGTGATAAGAGTAAAGATATTCCAAAATTTCGACAAAAAATATTGATCGGAACCATCCCAAAAATCCAAAAAACTGTTTTTTTGGGTTTTTTTTAGGTAATTTTTGAAGTTTATTTTTTTTTGGACCCCTTAGACTTCTAACTAAGATTTGGGAGTTGAACCCTTTTATTGTCAATGTTCAAGAAAGCTTTAGTTCAAATTTGGAATCTTTGCGATCATTACTTCCCCTAAAAAATATATATATATATATATACGTTTTTCGGACTAAAACTTGAAATTAGGCTATATTGGTTAAATTTTTACCAAATTGGATGAAATTTGGTGTAAAGGTGGGTCATGGTGACCACAATAAGTGATCCAAAGATGAAGTCAAAACAAGAAATATTTTCGATAAAAATCCAAAATTTTGAGTTTTTTCCCAAATTTTGAAACTGACCCCCATCCTGTCAAATAAATCACAAAGTACTCTACTTAGGCTCAAATTAAAGGCTATTTTATATAGTTTAACGTGGTGTAACTTGTTTTCCAAGATTCGCTCATTTGTTGGCCATTTACGCCATATACACATATATGCGCGCGCTGATTTCCCACTTTTATTGTATTATAATGGTATTTTTTTACTATAATATTGTATTTAGCGTTTTATATATAAATATTATTATGCTATATTATATTATATTATATTATTGTATTATATGTTCATTATATATGTGTTTGCTCAATAATAATATCGAATATGCACTAGAGTATAATGCAATCACACGATTTTAATACGATTTTGTACAAATAATAAAAAACTAAGCATGCCATGAACGTCAAGTCCCAGCGCTGGTTACCGTGGCAACAACATGGTATCTTGATTTTATCATTATATATTATACCATTATAATACAATAAAAGTGGGAAATCAGCGCGCGCATACAGGGTGGCTCTTTAGTGTGGCAAAGTACAATAGCTCCGTTACTATTTCAAATACATTAAAAATATTAATACAAAAGTTGAAGGGCAGTAAGTGACTTATAACGTAAAATTATTTTTAACTCTATAGGGTGGCTCAAAAAAGTGGAACAATAAAAAATGTACTTTTTTCAAATGGAACACCCTGTATATTTTTTCATTTTTAAATTCTAGATAAAATTATAATTATTTTTTATTAAATACATTATTAGTCTATACTTTATAGTTTCCGAGATATTGACTCTTGAAAAGTGACATTTTTGAACTTTGACAGCTTCTAACTTTCTAACAGTACGTCTTAGAGCAAAACGGCTTACATGTCCCTATCTTCAATTTTTATTATCTTCCCAAAAAAATCAACTTCCAGTTAAACCGGAACAACTATATTTCCTGCTTTCGAGTAACATCCGGTTTAACCGGAAGTTGATTTTTTTGGGAAGATAATAAAAATTGAAGATAGGGACATGTAAGCCGTTTTGCTCTAAGACGTACTGTTAGAAAGTTAGAAGCTGTCAAAGTTCAAAAATGTCACTTTTCAAGAGTCAATATCTCGGAAACTATAAAGTATAGACTAATAATGTATTTAATAAAAAATAATTATAATTTTATCTAGAATTTAAAAATGAAAAAATATACAGGGTGTTCCATTTAAAAAAAGTACATTTTTTATTGTTCCGCTTTTTTGAGCCACCCTATAGAGTTAAAAATAATTTTACGTTATAAGTCACTAACTGCCCTTCAACTTTTGTATCAACATTTTTAATGTATTTGAAATAGTAACGGAGCTATTGTACTTTGCCACACTAAAGGGCCACCCTGTATATGTATATATGGCGTAAATGGCCAACAAATGAGCGAATCTTGGAAAACAAGTTATACCACGTTAAACTATATAAAATAGCCTTTAAGTTGAGCCTAAGTAGAGTACTCTGCGATTTATTTGACAGGATGGGGGTCAGTTTCAAAATTTGGGAAAAAACTCAAAATTTTGGATTTTTATCGAAAATATTTCTTATTTTGACTTCATCTTTGGATCACTTATTGTGGTCACCATGACCCACCTTTACACCAAATTTCATCCAATTTGGTAAAAATTTAACCAATATAGCCTAATTTCAAGTTTTAGTCCGAAAAACGTATATATATATATTTTTTAGGGGAAGTAATGATCGCAAAGATTCCAAATTTGAACTAAAGCTTCCTTGAACATTGACAATAAAAGGGTTCAACTCCCAAATCTTAGTTAGAAGTCTAAGGGGTCCAAAAAAAAATTAAACTTCAAAAATGACCTAAAAAAAACCCAAAAAACCAGTTTTTTGGATTTTTGGGATGGTTCCGATCAATATTTTTTGTCGAAATTTTGGAATATCTTTACTCTTATCACAAGAAACAACTTTTTCTACGTCCCCAACCTCTATCAAATTTTTACGGACCTCACCTCATTTTTCCGTAGATTGACTCCACTAAAACATGTAAAAGAGATGTTAAAGATCCAGTTTTTCGAACGAAGTGTTGCCTCCTTTAGTCGAAATAGTGGGACTTTAACAAACAAGTTTAGCATAGACACAAAAAAAAATAAAGAAAAGAATTAGTGTTTGCCTTTGAAAACAGGAAGGCTTACATTATACTTAGCGTTCTCATTTTATTTAAATTAGAAGCCAAACTACAATGATTACCTTTACAACAATTCCCTAAAATTACAACGTTCAAGGGAAGCGCACAAACGTCAAGGCCTTTGTAGATTGCCTTTTCAGTTAAAAATTGGCAAAGTAAAAGATTAATAAGTAACTGTCAGCTACTGAAAGGCCCCTCGTTATTAAATTGCAAAATTAATTTTGCGGCTCAAAAAGCAGAAAAGATATTATTTTCCCCAATTGAGTTGCTTTAAAGTAGTCGAAAACATTTGTTTAGATGTTTCTTTATGCAGAAAAGTTGTAAACTATGTTTTGGTTAAAGAATACATCACTACTTACAATAGTATTAAGTAGCCCACACATTGCGGCTTTGTTGGGTGCTTTGTTCGACGAGACGCTTGAGAAGCAGTAGCGTATTAGCCCACAAACGGCAGGTTTAAAAGATTTCATTTAATTGCAGAGCGTTCTAAATGGGATCGTCACAGAAGAATTTTTTGCTGTTGAAATTTTCATTGTTACAAATAATGTAGGTTAGGGACAAAAATATTCAGATTTATCATTCGTGGTTTTTTCAAGAACAGATTGTTATAATTAATTTACAATCATCTGTTTAAATAAGCTAATATTATGATTTCAAATACCTAATTCAAACATTTTTTTTACTGAAATGAAAAGAGTATAGGCAAATTATATCAATAAAAAATTGTCAATTAAACAACGTGATGGCATTTTTATATCAATTTATGATCTATAATTATGTTTTAGTTCTGTCTATAGTTTAAATAAATGACATGGTTTTTTAAGACCACCATCATTAACTTCAAATCATGAAATGTATAGTAATGTCTGGGAAACCCTAAGATAAACCAAATTGAATTAGAGGAAATATATAAAAAGTCAATTATAATCATTGTATTTTATTTTAAATTCATTATTTATTTTGTCAAAATAATAAACTGTTGCTCATACTCCAAAATATTACAGCAGTTAATAAACTGCGAATCGTATTTTATTAAGTCTTGCTGCCTTGCTAGTGAAGAAAGAATGAAAAATAGTAATTAATTAAATACTTTTATTTTCATGTTTTTATAATAACTTTTAACACCACTTTATGTGGACAATTGTACAAATCCTTATATTAATAATTTTCTTATGTAAGGGTTCTGATGACTAAATCACATACGATTTCTCGTCTAGCCCATATTATTTTACTAAAACTCATTATTTACAAACGAGAGTACCTATCGTTAAGAAAACAATAATTATTGTCGATATTAATTAAACAACTAAGAAGTTGTTGCTGGTCGTATAAAAAAGCTTATTATTTGTGATACCTTATTGTTGATTATCTTTGGTTAATGGTTCCAATCTCCATTGTATCAACTTTTATTGATATTTAAAGAAAAACAACGGAAAGGATTTTCAGTTTCCAGGCCATTAAAATGATTAATGTTTTTTTAGACGACAGAAAATTAATGACTTTACTAACTAAAAAAGCTGTTAACAGTGTTTAAACTACTGCTCTCAGAAGAGATAATCTGTCAAAGTTGTCAAAAAAGTTTATTAACATGCAGATTTTTCTTAAAATCTATATTGGTTTTAAGATACAACGTTGTTTTGTACCACGTTAACATTGTTTTGTATATTATAAAACGGTTTTTTATCGATTGCCTACAAAAAAAATTAACAATTGCGAAACAAATGGTCATCATTTTTTTTTTATGTAGTCACGCAACACACATATTTAATATAGATTTTCACAACTGAAACCCGCTGTTGCATATTTAAAAATGCCGGAACGTTTGAACTACTATTTGCATTTATTTATTTATATAATATGCTACCCAAAAATTGACTATTTTTCATTCATCCTGGTTTTCTTCACTAGCAAGGCAGCAAGACTTAATAAAATACGATTCGCCTTTATTAACTGCTGTAATATTTTGGAGTATGAGGGACAGTGTATTATTTTGACAAAATAAATTATGGATTTAAGTTAAAATACATACTTTACCTTATTATATATTTCCTCCAATTCAATTTGGTTTATCTCAGTTTTTCCCCAGACATTATTATGCATTTCATCTTTTTAAATTAATGATGGTGCATGGTCTTTAAAAAATCATGTCAGTAATAATTAAAACTTTAGACAGAACTCAAACATAATTATACATCATAAATTGATATAAAAATGTCATTGACTTAACCAATAACCACGTTGTTCAATTGACACTTTTTTATTGATATAATAAAATATGCCTATACTCTTTTCATTTCAGTAAAAAAAATTCTTGAATTAAGAATTTTAATTCACAATATTAGCTTGTTTGAACAGATGATTGTAAATTGATTATAACACTCTGTTCTTGAATAAACCACGAATAATAAATCTGAATATTTTTGTCCCTAACCTACATTATTTGTAACAATGAAAATTTCAACAGCAAAAAATTCTTTTGTGAGCATCCCATTTAGAACGCTCTGCAATTAAATGAAATCTTTTTTATCAACTTCATAATCAAGGCCTCCGTAAAAAGGGGCTTCAATCTGGCCGGGAAATGGTGGCTATTGTTTAGTAATGAGGTTGGTAACAGAGATTACTAGAACCCTTAACTTTGTTTAAAGCGGATAAAGAGTAGATAATATTTAAAATTATAATATATATTATAATAAATATTATTTATTTTTTAAGAGCCAACACTTCTGAGAAAGGCGTTTCCCTAATTCTTAATAGCACACTAATTTAGGACTAAATGTGTATCTGTACCTTTAAAAATTAGGAAAACCCACAGTTGACCATTCAATCGTCTAAATCTAATTTTAATTGTATGACATGTTTATAGCTACCGTAATATATGATATAAATACCTTTGTAATGTCACGAAGAGTTTAGTATATTCTTGTACTCCTTTGATAATGACCCGCAAGGGCCGAAACACGTGTCAGGAAACTGATTAAATTTGTGAAATATAACAAGTAGGAAATATTCATTTAAATTTATACAAAATGTTTTTAAAAATCTCGTTTTCGGTTTATTTATAGACAAGTCAGGGTCAAATTAAACACAATGCAGGTTGCATTTATAAAGAACTCGTATTTTGTAATGGATCGATATGAGAGTAAAGGTAATTAAAATCGGAAAAGTAATTTGCTTAAGAACTGCAAAAAATAATAAAAGCACAGCCAGTAAGCAAAGAGGTTTGCACAAATAGAGGCTTAATATCTTTTTACAGATTAAAGATGTAAATTTTTTTCTTAAGTTGCCTTTAAAAAATAGTTATCCTACTATATCTAAAACTGTATTTATTGAGACGGATACAACGTCCAAAATATACTTCGGGTAATATTTTTTTATATTTAGACGTAACATTGCCAACAACAAGCCAACTCAAGAAGCATATTAATTTGAGTTGGCAACAAGTGGGTGAGACGAGGGTGATAGAAATCGATGGAAAAAAATTTGGTATAGTTATATTTGTGCCATCAAATATTCATTGATAACGATCTCATCACAAATTAAAGTAAACCTACATTTCTTGTTTGTTATTTTCTTTTCAACAAGTAAGGCTAAAAAATATTAAATATTTAATGAAATGTCAGCTTTCGATATTGAGTAACTTTCGATTGGTTTTTTTTCTTACTTGGCAAATTAAATTTTATCAGCTCGCCTCTTTTTTTAAACTTCCTTTTTGTCATTAAGTAATTTCAAACAGAAAACATATACCAACACTTTACACTCCCAATATTTTTAAACCATAACAATAATAATTTTCCTAGCTAAATTAGGTCCAATTTTACAGATTTTTCTTTCTCCATTAAAGTATCAATGTACAATTTAGATACAGTCAAAGGCATTATTGTAATAAACTGCTCTAACTTCTAAATTTAAAATTGTTTACTGATTTGACGTACCTAGGTATAGAATACAGAGTCTATTGTCAGTAGTCCAATAAAGAATTCATCACAAACTCCGAAGTGACTGCCTTATTTATTAACATCTTTTGTCTCGGATTTTTCTTTCGGCCAAAAGATTAGAATGTAATTAAAAGACGTTTATTTATTTCTCATTTAGGGACGATATCAATTAAAACTGTCTAACTTTTTAGACTTTATAATACAAAATTCAATATTTCTTCTTACCTTTTACAAATTTAATTAAAAAATTTTCCCGGAAAGACCGATAGCTTGTTTTAATTATTTTGTCTCGTATTTAAAATCTAAAATAAGATAATTAACGTGACAAAGGCGTATCGAGAGGGGGGGGGGGGGGGTGTTATTATCCCATTCAGACATCAATACAATTTGGAAAAATATACCTATATACAGGGTGTTCCGATGATCATGTTACAAAATTCTAGGGTAGATAAAACACACGAAAATAAGAAAAAAAGTTCATGTGAACATGGGTCCGGAAACGCTTCTTCAGGGAGCTAGGGCCCTTCGAAGATGACCTTCAAAAACTACTTTTCGTTTTATAGCTTCGGTACTACTGCAGCTATCGCAACCAATTTTGGGACATGAAATCTAGTTCGTAGGTTCATCAATTTGAGCCTTCCGGATTTTGTCACCTTTAACCAGGGGCGTACAAACCAATAAATTAAATAAATTAAAAATTGGTTTAAGACCAATAATTTATTATTGATTGGATTTAGCCATTTTCGGAGGAAACTGTGACAGATAGCGATTTTTACTAAGAGTACCTTTTTTATGTAAAAGGCATTGGAGAATCATAATCAGATATAAAAATGGTAAGAAATTAAAGCCTAAGAGGAGTAGGGTCAAATTTACTCAAATACCCCCTTGGTTTGTACGCCCCTGGTTAAAGGTGACAAAATCCGGAAGGCTCAAATTAATGAACCTACGAACTAGATTTCATGTCCCAAAATTGGTTGCGATAGCTGCAGTAGTACCGAAGCTATAAAACGAAAAGTAGTTTTTGAAGGTCATCTTCGAAGGGCCCTAGCTCCCTGAAGAAGCGTTTCCGGACCCATGTTCACATGAACTTTTTTTCTTATTTTCGTGTGTTTTATCTACCCTAGAATTTTGTAACATGATCATCGGAACACCCTGTATAATAAATAATTTCGTAGTTATTTTTGATAAAACTCGCGTAGATTTATTTATTTTTTCTAGCTTTTACACAAAACCTAAATAAAATCACAATGGACTGCATATTCTAGAGGTAATAATTGACATTAAATAAATATCAAGGAATTTCATAAATTATTTTAGGAGAACTGTATAGCGAAAAATATCGCGTAAGATTTTTTTAAACCTAATTATACAATTCTCCCAAAATTAGCAATGAAAAAAATTGATATTTTTGTTATAATATGTTAAATACTACCTAAATAATGTGCCGACGATATTGATTTTATTTAAATATTAGTTAATAAAATAATAAACTAAAAAAAAATATATTTCCTTATAAAGTGCAAGGATTCCAAGAAATACAAGCCGCAGATTTTGAAAGACGCAGGAATTACTCTCAATGGTTTACCCAAAATTTATTGGAAAGAAATGATTTATTAGACCTGACATTTTTTTCGGATGAAGCCTGGTTTCACCTCTCCGGTTATGTGAATTATCAGAATACACGCATGTGTTGTAGAGTCCACATTGCACCCTCAAAAAACTGGTGTCTGGTTAGCTGTTTCCCGAAGAAGAATCGTTGGTCCTATGTTTTTCCATGACATAGTTACAGCACAGCGGTATAGAGACAATATTTTGAATCTATTTGTGGAGCAATTACTTGACGACGAACTACGTTTTGGATATTTTCAACAGGACGGTGCAACCGCCCATACAGCCGCCGAAACTATTAACTACTTACGCAATTTTTTCGACGACAGATTGATCAATTTTTGATCAGACATTGAATTCTTACCTAGATCACCTTACTTTACGGTTATGGATTACTTCGTTTTTCCTCATTTAAAGAACACTATTTTTAAAACACACACACAAGTGGAAATTTAGAACAATTACAAGAAAGGATTATCCAAGAATGTGGTAACATTTCTCCAGAGATGCTGGTCAACACTTTCGAAAATATGAAGAGATGTGTGAATTTATGCTTGGAGCATGGCGGTGGCCAATTTCAGCAATTTATGTAATTATTTACCTTTCTGTATATTCTAACTTTGTTAATTTTGTAAACAACAAAAATAAATTTGTATTTGTCTACTTATTTTATTACTCATTAGTTTGGCATATCATGTCATAATATGAATTTGTCAAAATTTTAACCTAGATTTGGTTAGATATAGCGTCCCCATATAATTGTGATCTAAACCAAGCCCTACGTTTTTTAATCCAAGCCCTCTTTGATGAATATAATTTTTGCTCGCACGGTAGGTTGGCAATAGATTAAATGACAGAGTACGTTGATCCTTTTATTTATTGGTGGTTACCATGGCGAGTATAATATTAAGCTGGGATTTTATATTTCTGTGCTTTGTAACATCAAACTTTAAAGAAAAACCTTTTATCAAAACTATACTTACTAGTTGCTCTTTACTTCATTTTAAAATAGGAAGCTAAAACAGCGTGGGCGTTCCTGGAAAACTTTCAAGTTACAAACTTCCACTAAAGGTTTGGTAAATAGGAAAAGTTTAAAGTTAAAATAGGTGCGGTTTCAGTATTCTTTTTGTGGATTATTTCGGATCTTGGCGGAGAATAAGGTACTTTTATGTAAATACGATGATTATAAGAAACGGATTGGAATATGTTTTTAGTTAAAAAAAAATATCTAAGTAGTATTGTACAAACGTATAATAATTATTATAGAATACCACCTGTATATTTAAATAAATGAAAAGTGGTTTTTATTTAAAGCTATGTAAATATTTTAATTTGCTTGTAACCCTTTAAAAATGATGACTCGTTCACGTTTCTATTTAGTTTAAATCTAATTAATCCAGAGTTTCAAACTCATTGCCAAATACCGGTATTCCAGTTGTGATCCAGGCCTCATACCGTGAATAACCAAAGCGGAGGTTTATGACGTCACAGGAAAACTAATCGATAGTTTATAAATGAATTTTAAGCCTGAATTACGATATGTAGAGCAACTGGAAAATGGTAATTAAATATGCTTGCATTATTTTGTAAAAGAGAATTAGTTACTGTTGCTGATATATTTCTACAGGGCGTATAAAATGTTAGCACAAATTCCTGTGGGTATTTACAATATGAGGAGCAAAATTTACCTTAGTCCAAAAGTTGATCGTTTTCAAAATCGAGGGACTCAAAGTGTTTTTTACAAAAAAATATTTTTAATTAACAGCGAATATTATGGCATACACATACAGGGTTAGGAAAAATTACCAGAACGGTCGATTATTTCAAAATATACAGGGGTTATCAAAAAACTTCTTATATAAAAAATGTAGGGCTGTTAAAAATCTACATATCGGTGATAAATTAAAGTATACAGGGTCGCCCACAAAGTTGTGGAGAATGATAGTTATATTTTTTTAAATGGAATACCCTGTACATTTTTACTTTTTTTGATTGTCGACTCAATTTTAAACATTTTTTATTGACCATGTGTTATACCTAAATTCATTACTTTCCTACATAAATTGATCAGCTACAAAACACAAAATATATTTCAAGAAACAATTTATTAAGTTAACTTTAAACAAAAACGTATAACAAATCATGGCAAAACGGCTCTATTTTTTAATAAGTGTTGAAAATGACCCCCATTTACTAACTGACAATGATACAAATTATCGCAAAAATGTCTTTGGGTGTTTAAAACCATTTCCCTTGTTATTCTCGCACTTTCATTGACAATTTTCAATCTTAATTCTTCTAAATTATTGGATTTATTTTGATAAACTATGTTTTTCAGGTGACCCCAATAAAAAAATCTAATGGCGAAAGATCGGGGGACCGTGAAGGCCATTCGATAGGCCCTTTTAGGATTTAGTAATGATTTAGTTTAAATAAGTATATTAACGCAGTGGTGATTTATTCCCTATTTTTAAATGCAAAATAAAAAAAAAATAAAGAAGAAATAAATAAAAATTATATTTAAAAATCTCTTAATCAAATTGATATACTGAAGAAATATCCAGACCTGTTCAGGCGACAGTCGGTTCTAATTAAGCCTGGATTTATTACATCTCGAGATGAATAAATTTGATTAATGTCATCATTTTCTCCGTCCAGGTTTGATAAAGGTTCACTTAAGATATAATGAGGATGACCATTTACCTTCGATAAATATAAGTGTCGTTCGTGTTAATCGTTTAATCTAGTCTATTTGCGTAGAGCAATCGGCTTATCATAACGGTACAAATTGTCCATCTCTATTAATTAAAAAAATATACACTCCCTGGCATCATAAAATTTGGATTCAGTTTAGGGCTTTTACTTTTACTCCGATTTAAGTGATTTTTTAAAGAGCTCTAGGTACATTTATTAGTTTTAACACGCCTATGCAAATTTTAAAAGAAATTGGTTTTTTCACATATTATGCAAGGATAATCGAAAAGTTTTTTTTTTTGCTTAGTGTCAAAACATCCTATGGAATAATTAAGAAGCAAAATTACATCAAAATATAAGTTTTCATTGGACCGCAAATATTCTTTGTATTTTGGTTTTTGTTCATGTCAATACGTGCATTTGTTTTCACCCAAATGCAAAATGATCGTGATGATATCAATAATTTCAATTTTTCCATAATTTTCTCATTGCCATTGCATTTAAAATGAAATAGACTATGAAAACAAATTGTAATAATCAAGATTTAATAGGTGCGTATATCCAAGATTTAAAAAATAACATTTTCGCAAAACAAACTTAACAGGTACCAACAACAACTTTTTCCCTTAAACACGTCTCTATTATTTCTATTGCCTCCTTACTACTGCCTGTACACCGTCGGTTCATGCCTCTTAGGACGCTGTTGTAATTTAGGTCCAGTTGCTGGTCTGCGTGAGTTTAAATTACCTTCGTGTAATCTTCAACGAACTGTCCAAGAACTGACATTTTTAATTCGAACCTCTCGAATTTGTTTTTTTGCCTGTACTGACGTCAAACGACGATTACGAAGAGTTTTAATTACAAGAAATCGGTCATCAATAGCTTTAGTTTTGCGTTCCCTAAATTATTGACATCATCAAGATCATTTTGCATTTGGATGAGAACAAATGCACTTATTGACATGAACCAAAAACTAAAATGCAAAGCATATTTGCGGCTTAATGGAAACTGATATTTTGAAGTAATTTTGCTTCTTAATTATTTCACAGGGTTGTTTTGACACTAGACAAAAAAAAACTTTTCGATTATCCTTGTATAATATGTAAAAAAATTAATTTCTCTTAAAATTTGTATAGGCATGTTAAAACTAATAAATGTATCTAAAGCTCTTTAAAAAATCACTTAATTCGGAGTAAAAATAAAATTGAAAACAAAACTATTACCAAAAAAAGTATAGTTTAAAAATTTTACTACACAGATTTATTTTCAACATTCTACGATATTACAAAGATCGTTAAAGGTTACAGCAATCTGGTGACTGAATCTCAATAAAACATGTTTTCAGAATCCGAAAAGTTTGTTGAAATCCCGAGCCATTTTTAATCCACAGAATGACAGACAGTTGAGAGTTGATGAAAAATAACTTATTTGACCGGGGTTGATATAGGTTTAGTAGTTTGGACTACCGATCACTCAAATTTGATTAATATAAGGGTCGCGTCTGTTAGTTGGTTACTCCAGTATATTTGGGAAATATGCCCAAATTAAATAAAAAACAATCGGCCCGTCATAAAGATGTAAATTGGGCAGGTTTAGGAGTATTTTAAAGAATTTTTCAAAGAGTTTTTGTAAATAACTGGTAATTGGCTAAGTAGAAAATAATGAAATTTGGTGTGCAAATCCATAATACAAGGACCTCCAAAAAAGGTTAATACAATTTTGATGTAGAATTAATAGAGGAGTCACTATTTAAGGGTAGCTTAATTCAAATGGAATTCCCCATGGCCAGTCTGACGGTAAACCACATACAGTTACAACGTTTCATAATCGCTAAAACAAATTGAATGGTTATATATTAAGTAAAGGGCGATATATATGCATTTTTTTGCATATTTTGTTAATTTTATAATAAAATGCATATTTTTCATAAATTACTATTTTAAGAGCATACTTTTATGTTTTCGGCTTTATCAAAAAATTTAAAACGGTAAAGAATTAATGTCCAGTTTGGTACTTATTTCAGGGATTTTCCATTCTGAAAATTATAATTATTATATTTACCTTTTGGTTATACACAAGGTATTTATTGAGGGTTTCCGGGGTTTGCAGGTATATTGTTAGGGATTGTTTATTTTCACTATTAGGTACCTGCATTTATATCGATCCAGAACCTGTAATTACCTGGTGGGGAACATGGATTTAGGACGCAATATTCTATGCAGAGCATTTTGAAGCCCTTAAAGAACTAATTTTGGATTTAGATGACGATTCGCAGCGTGTTGTGCAAAGTAAAGAGTTGTTAAAAAGTGCAAGTGTAGCTAAAGATCTTGTTTTTATTAAGGTTAATTTCAGTTTTATACCGGACATAATATCCTCGTTGGAGAGTAGAAATTTAAGTTTAAATGACTCAATTAGAATCGTTGAAACTTTTTCCGCTAAATGTAACAACATGCCCGGTAAAGTAGGAGGTGAAGTAAGGAACAAATTGGATATAAATGTAAAAAAGAATGAAGGATTTAAATACTTCTGCAGTAAAAAGCATTTATGAGGGTAAACCATCCAACGAAGTTGTATCTTGGCCTTATATTTTGCTACCTAAGTTGCAGTATTGTCCGATAACATCAGTAGTTGTTGAGAGAAGCTTCTCTTTGTATAAACATATTTTTACTAATAAAAGACAATTCTTTTTAGTTGAAAGTTTTGAAAAATATTTAGTAATAAATGCCTTTTATACAGTTTTAGGTTAAAAAATTGTTTACTTTTATTTTTCCTTGTTTTTTTTCCATTTTTTTTTAAATAAACGTATTTTTCAGAACCCAATCTGTTTCTTTACCTCTTTTTAATAAAGGAATATTGCATACCAGTATGCATATTTGGTAAAAAAAAATGCAAATAATTGCATACTTTAAAGGCGGACAAGACATATAAGTATATTTGCATATTTTGGCTGAATTTAAGTGCATATAATCCACCCTTTATTTATAAGTATATACAGTGTGTGTATAAAGTCTGGAAACGGCTTAATAACATCACAATTTACTGGCCGATTTAAACCAAATTTGGTACAGTTGTGTAAGAGGATCTAACGCACCGAATGACGATATTGGCGTTGTTGCCAGCTTTTTAGTTTGTCTTGAATTCGAACGAATTTTATATTTTTAAATATAACACCCAGTATATTTTTAAATTTTTAAATTCCACATAAAATTATAATTATTTTTTATTAAATGCATTATTAGTCTATACTTCATAGTTTCCGAGATATTGACTCTCAAAAAGTGACATTTTTGAACTTTGACAGCTTATAACTTTCTAACAGTACGTCTTAGAGCAAAACGGCTTACATGTCCCTATCTTCAATTTTTATTATCTTCCCAAAAAAATCAACTTCCGGTTAAACCGGATGTAACTCGAAAGCAAGAAATATAGTTGTTCCGGTTTAACTGGAAGTTGATTTTTTTGGGAAGATAATAAAAATTGAAGATAGGGACATGTAAGTCGTTTTGCTCTAAGACGTACTGTTAGAAATTTATAAGCTGTCAAAGTTTAAAAATGTCACTTTTCGAGAGTCAATATCTCGGAAACTATGAAGTATAGACTAATAATGCATTTAATAAAAAATAATTATAATTTTATGTGGAATTTAAAAATTTAAAAATATACTGGGTGTTATATTTAAAAATATAAAATTCGTTCGAATTCCAGACAAACTAAAAAGCTGGCAACAACGCCAATATCGTCATTCGGTGCGTTACATCCTCTTACACAACTGTACCAAATTTGGTTTAAATCGGCCAGTAAATTGTGATGTTATTAAGCCGTTTCCAGACTTTATACACACACTGTATATTTAATATAGCATTGGTGAGGGTATCAAGTTATTTACTTTAATATTTGTTTTTTCATTATACCTAGATGCCCGATGTAGAACATACAATCAAAGTTTCCGCCTATTTAAATTGTAATTATAGAATACGGATATATTTTCCATCCAAGGTCTTCAATTTTTCTTAGCAATTACACTTCCGACTAAAACATGGAGTATCTCACGCGATTTTGTGTTAACTATCAACTTTTTTTCAACAGTAAATAGCTTTTAAACTCTACACGCAAACGGTTGCTGGGCAGGGTAAAATTGTTGTTTTTTAAACCTAAACATAAAACATTAGAAGGGTAGCAACAAAGTTAACAAGCGTTTTTTTTTGTATAAAGATCAAGTTTGGAGACAAACGTTTATCTCATGTCCAAAGATGGGCAACTATAGCCACATAGATTGATGGTGAGAAAATTAATATCAAAAAAGTTACCTTGTCGGACTTATAATTCTAAGGCTACTGTCTTAAATACTATCCATGTGCAATAAAGCTTGATGACTCCGCCTACGTGCTTATTGGAGTGTGAAGTTTGAGCGGTTGGTTTTGGACAAGAAGAGGTTTCCAGATATTGGAGATATCTATACTTGGTTTACTAAACATATGGGTATTTTGATTCATGAAAGCTGCGTCTTTGAATTTTCGTTTTCTCCCTTGGTGTTCCGTGTCCAAAACCACTGTATATTATGTTGGTTGGTCCATACATGTTCCGCTATACCTGATCTCGAAGTTTCACCTCTTTGAGTATGTTTCAGAGGCTCTTTAACTCGTACGGGAAGAGGTCTTTTTGTTTCTCCAATGTACGATTCGCCACACTCGCGATGGATATGAATGTTATGATAGATACAATTTTTGGTGTTTTCATTACGGGGGGGGGGGTTACTTTTGTGAGAAAGCTTCTAAGCGTATTTCCGGATTTGAGGGCTGTTTTGATATTATAGTTTTTGGTTATCCTTCTAATCTTTTCAGAAATCCCCTTGACATAAGGTATTGTAAGAAACGCTTGCTCCTCTTTCGTTTCTGTATTAGTTTTTACTTCGCGATTTTTAAGTTTTGAGATGGTATTAGTTACAAAGTTTTGAGGGTAACCATGCTGTTTTAAATCGTTTTTGATGTTTGAAATTTCAATATTGTCTTTTTGTCCAAAACCAACAGCCCAAACTTCACATTCCAATAAGCACATAGACGGAGTCATCAAGCTTCATTGTACATGGATAGGTAGTATTTAAAACAGTAGCCTTTTTTTATAATTTAGTTTAGTCTTGAAAACGGTTAGATATACTAACTAACCGAAACGTTGTGTTAAGTAACAAAAAAAAGACAATGGAAGGCCGACAAAGTACATTTTTTGATATTACCTAATTTTTTTTTATGATCGAGCACAAGCACTATAGGAAAAATCCTTTAAGGCGCTCTGGGAGCGGTGCGTGTGCGAAGAAAGCGATTCACGTTTTTCTTGAATCGTTGGAGGTTATATTCGATTGGAAACACGGTCTCAGAAAGGCCGTTCCACAAAGATGACGTCCTCCAAATGAAAGAGTTCTGAAGCAATGATGTTCGGGGTGTACTAAGTTGAACCACATAGGGATGGGCGGCAGTGGTTCGTCGTGTGTTTCTGCTATGCATTACTCTAGGTGGAATCGAGCGGGCAATATCTGTCGAACACTTGCCATGGAAATATCTGTAGAAGAGAGTCAAATCACCAACCTCTCTTCGATGTTCTAAGCTGTCGAGGTTCTTAGTCAGCTCGTGGTCGCCGATTAGACGAACGGCTCTCCTTTGGATGGAATCCAACAACCGAAGGGTATGCTTCGGTGCAGAACTCCGGATATGAGAGCAGTATTCCAGTGATGGTCGAATCTGGGCTTTATAGAGTGTCAATAGTTGTTAAGGTGTATACAACTTTTTGGTACGGAAAAGTATACCGAGCTTCTGAGAAGCTGCCCTGGCGATTGCCACAACGTGATTATGCCAAGACATATTTCCTCCCAGGTTGACACCCAGCAAATTAATGGCCGAAGTCAGTGGAATTGCGTGTCCTGCCACCTTCAAACAAGCACTAGAAACTTAATGTTTTATTTTAGGTACCACAAAAATTTTACTCTCGCCCTGCTTACTTTGAATATGTGTCAGAATCCTTGTTTTTTTTTTGTTTTTTTTATTTTACGTCGGCCTATTTCCGCAACGAGGCCAATCACCGACGCCAGGGAATTTGTCACACACTATCTGGTAATTTGGCCGAATCCCTCTTTGTCGAGGGTAGGGTTCTTTAACGTGCACGGGACCCACAGTTTACCGTCTCTTCCGAAAGACGGCGGCACCTCTTAAACCAAATTCCAAATTTAACATCGACGTTTTTGTTTGCCGGCACCGGGGAACGAACCCGGGCCTTCGATCTGAGAGGCCGCTGCACTGACCACTAGACCACAAGCCCGATAAAAATCCTTGCTTTTCTATTAGATAGGTGCCAATCACAAAACACCAACTAAGGTGCCAATTTTCCGATTTCCTGCTTACCTGTTTCTAATTATCCCCCATTTCTATTATTTACAGAAGTGACAGAAAGAGACACAAAATCCAGTTCGGCGAAAACGATAACGATCCGATCGAACGGCACAGCGAATCCCAATAGCGAAACAACAGCGAGTCAGGACGAGAAGAGCGAAGAGGAGGCTGCGACAAAGATACAGGCAGTGTTTAGGTATAGTATCGTTTATTCGCCACTATTTAATAAAGCATTACATACTCATTGTAGACCAGGGTCGATAATTTTTGAAACCCAAAAAAATAATAGAAGGATAAAACCCATTAGAAAAGGAAGAGAATATAACAAAAATGAAAGGAAAAATAATTTACGGGCGATCCGAGGTCGGGAAGTGGAAGGGGGTGAGTTTTTAAGGGTAGAAAACAATTTATCTCGATTTCCGGCAAAACTACAAGTCCTATGGAAAAACGTTAATTGGCAAAGTTGTAGGTTATAAAAAGATCTACAAATTTTGTATTTACACTTTTTCACATAGCCTTAAAATTTATGTGAAAAATTCAAATAACCAAGTTTTTGGTTTTTTATTTTTATCTTTTACAAAAATTTTTTTTTTCACGAAATTTGGTGAAACCTTACCTTTTTATGTCCCAAACACACTGTAATTTTTTTGATTTAAAATGTTTATTTTTTCACCTTATTTTGACTTAATATCGAAATAGCACCCTAATTTTCAATCGAAAATTCTCACGTCAAAATATCTGCTTTTTTAAAAAAGTCGGTGGGCTTTTTGTTCGTTGAAATCTCTACTTTCTGATGATGTAAAAAAAACATTACTATGGTAAATGTTCTCAAAAAATGCAGAGAAACGAACGTCTTATTAAATATTAACTTTATTAACTTATTTGGTTGTTAATTATAGTAGTATATTTCGACTTGCAATTTTTTGTTTATCAATGTAACATGGAATTTTTTTCTTTGTAAAAGATTAAAATAAAAAACCAAAAACTTGGTTATTTAAATTTTTCACATAAATTTTGAGGTTATGTGAAAGAAGTGCAAATACAAAGGTTGTACATCTTTTTATTACCTACAACTTTGCTTTTTAACGTTTTTCAATAGGACTTGTAGTTTTGCCGGAAATCGAGATAATTCGTTTTCTACCCTTAAAAACTCACCCCTTTCCACTTCCCGACCTCGGATCGCCCGTAAATTATTTTTTCTTTCATTTTTGTTATATTCTCTTGCTTTTCCAATGGGTTTTATCCTACTATTATTTTTTTCTCACTTTTTACCATTTTCAAAGGCTTCAGCCCTGGTCTAAGGTAGTAAGGTAGTAGATAAAACACTCGTTATAATATCAAAACCGAATTTTCATTATCCAGAGATTAATGTTTTGAATTTTGCAGTCAATCTTAAGTAATAATTATAGAGGGTCTGCACTGCGACTCAGCCCTAATAAATATAAAATTATTAGTTTTGAAATGTTCAATATCCCTCTGGATATTCAGCAGCAATTTAAATTTATGCTATTTCAAAAGCCACTAGAAGTTAAATTTAACCTTCTATCTACAATCTACATTCATTCGTCTTTGGATACTCGGCAAGGGAAAACGTATTGCTGACTTTAAGTAATGCTTAAGCCAAGTGTCGTCGAATTGAGAAATTTATCATACCATAGCTAATTCCGTTTAGACGATTCTGTTTCTTTTAGATCTTAAGATTTAACTGTGGTTGAAAGGACACTTATTTTAGAAATTTATCATATAATAGGTATACACTAAAAAATTGCATTCTCTTTCATTTTCAAATCGAATTCTCAGTGACTGATGAACTTTAATAGGGCGAAACGCATCCCAGAATGCATGTAACAAAGGGTATTTAAGGTGGTAGACAATGAAGTAATATCAAAAAATTACCTTGTCGGACTTCCATTGTCTTTATTTTGTTACTTAACTCAACGTTTCGGTTAGTTAGTATCACGAGCGGTGGATGATGGGGGTAGGTTGTGTGAAGTGGACGAATGACAGACCAACCAATTGCGACAAATTTACCTTATTTTAGTATAACAGTTTGTAAACAATGAAGGCATGGCCCAGATCCCTCATGGGCCCAGTTACCCAACTTTACCTTATCCTTAGAATTATAATTTAGTTTACACTTAAAAACGGTTAGAGATACTAACTTACCGAAATGTTGTGTAAAAAAATAAAGACAATGGAAGTCCGAAAAGGTAATTTTTTTAATATTACTTCATTGCCTATCACCTTCAAACAAATAAATGCCCATTAAATAGAATATTATAGACTGCAAGTAAGATTAAGAGGTTATTTTTTTTTGGTCACCGGGAAACAGAGTAAAATATAATAATTTTATTTCTCGGTTGGTAGCAATTTCAGGGAAGAATTTTCTTTTCAGTGGGAAATTATTTTTATTACAGTTTTACGACTTTTATCTTTATTTGAATTCTCGTTTAACCAAGGTATATGACCGTTGTTATTACCACGTAGGTATAAATAAAATAAATTCTTCAATCTACATCTAAAGTCATATAGCTGGAAATATCGTTTACTACTTAAAGTTTTAATATAAGTAGGTACCTTTCTTTTATAGGTTACTTTAATAATATGGAAAGATACTTATGTCCATGTCCAGTTGTATTCAAGCAATACGAATTAGAATGACAGGAAACCTTAACCATATTTGCGTAAAACCGGCCCATCGCATGTTAAAGGTTATTTAAAAATGCACAGTGCGTTGGGCGTTAGTTCAATAAAATAACAAAAATTAACTATTTTTTACAGTTTTTTCGGAATTGACTCTTAAATTTGATACAATATTTGGATCAAACTCTTCCCAACACGCATGTATTATTTTCCATAAATCTTCTGCATTTTGTGGCCTAATATTCCGATTATATATTATTTCTTAAATATCCCAAAAAGCAGCATCCAGTTCAGGGTTGGATCGTTTAGGATGACCTGAACCAATTTTCCTATTTAGGGATCCTTCTTGTTCCCAGCGTTGCTTAATTTTCATTATAGTTTTTTTATTTCTATTATACAACTGCGCTACAGCACGGATTGACCATCCTTCTTTGATCAATTTAAGCCTTTTCAACTATAGACAACTGACGAGGCATTTTTATATTCTTCTGTCAAAGTTTATCAAACGTTACCACCATGCAGTTTCAAAATTAATTACAGCGACGCCAATGCTTTGCATTTTTGATAATCTATGACGTGCGATAACCTTCAATAAACAATCATTTAGACAAGCCGGTTTTACGCAAATATGTCAAAACTTAGCTCTCGTTCTAATTCTTGTACGCGTTTTTTTATGAATACAACTGTATATAATAATATTTGCTATTTACTATGCAGGGGTCACAAAACACGACAAAGTATGAAACAGCCACAAGCACAACAGGAACAAACCAAAGAACCAACTCGGGAAGAGCTGGAAAACGAATTCCGACTGGACGATGAAGGTAATATATGTATACGTACATTGATGTGTTAATTTATATATTTTCTTAGATTGATGAACACACATCTGTTCTTAGTATTAACATCAAGCCATAGACAATGCAGTCACCAGACATCTGTTTGTTCTTTGTTTATAGGGTAAATAAATAGCAGTGGTAGGGTTTCCGAGCCCTGTGGAACTCCACTAAGAACTATAAATTAATTAATGGCATTAGCCCCCTTACTTAGGATCGTGAATACTTTAAAATCAAAAAATAAAAAGTGCCATGATCTCACCAAGACTTTTCAATCACTCTTTAATTCTTCGAATATAGGTACCTAATATTTATATAATAAATATTTCGTAAAAATGCACGTTCCACATTTAACATTTATAATTTTAATAATACATTTTGCCTTCTGGAAAGTAAACTTTTAGAATTCAGTCAGCCCTAAATCTGAAAACTTTAAACCAACAAAGACGTTAGGCCGATGGTTAAGTCCAAACTACATTTCACAGCTGCATGGTGACATTTTGTTAACGGTAAATTTAGATTCGCACAAACTTTAATTAAGTTAACTTATGTAAAACAGGAATTTTAACGATAAGGAGCGGGATAAACTTAAAGAGTTAAATAAAATAATGTTTTTATTTAAAGGGAAATTACATTTTTCTTTTGCACCGAAGTAATAAATTACTTTCTTTAGACTACGTACCTAATTACTCTCGTAACTTGACTTGAAACGTTATCTGATATTATGTCACTATAATGTGTGCGTGAGGTCCTGGTAATTTCTTCTAACCCTGTATGCTTTACTACTAGTGAACAAGTAATATTTTTGCGTGTTTATTCAAGTAAATTGATTTTTTTCTTCGATCTTGCTTCCACTTGCGTTTTCGACCTCATACTTGAAACTATCCCTAGGAAATTGTTTGGTGCATATTTTATAATCCATATCCTGCTCTCTATTACCATTCAATATCAGAAGCTGCACGGATGCAGAACATCGATAGACATGTCGGGAATATAGGACGGAAATTGTAAAAGGAAAAATGCATGCCGAATCGAACAGCAATGGCAAAGTGTCGTTTAAAAAATTCGATTGGATTTCTTTCAAGTATAGACCGCTTTACATCTTTTCTGTTAGGTATACCTATATGTGGTATAAAAGCTGGAAAGTAATTTTAATCATTCAAATGCCCGCCAATTCAAGCAGACCTAAATTGATATCGCAACTACATTCCATTCAACTTTACTAGAGATTCCATTAACTAAATTAACCGAATATCCAGACTCTACTCTGAATATTGCCCCGATTTACAAAATATCCATGCATTCCTTACAGTGAAGAAATGGTTTGCTGATGGAAATACCGACCCCTTGACCAATCGGTCTCTAGTTTGTCCCTATAGATTTTGGAATCATCTTGATTACGCCATTATCTATGTTTATTATTTGCTATTCGTAAATTATGACAGCAGGGCTCGTGGTCATCCAGAGAAATGTAGGACACATGTTGGATGATACGTCACACATTTTTAACTATATGTTTTCTATTATTAAATTATTATTACCAAACCCTTCCCCACCTGGATCCCTTAAAGTGCAGAAATATAGTGGCTAGTATATTATGATGATTCACTCACTCCTTTAAGATCGAGAAGGCTATGATCTATACAAACCAGAAAAGGGTAAGTTACAGTACAAACAGGAATTGAATTCTAAAAATATTTATAAAAACGAAATATTTTAGATCACGCGGCATTTCAGAGCGTATAGTGCGTCGGTAAATCTTCCAAAAAGGCTATGTTTTATTTCCTTACGCTTGGAAAAGCCCCAAAAGATAACAAATTGCATTCTATTATCTCGAAATATGCTGCTTTCGCACCGAAAACATGATTAATGAAGTTTTTGTCAAGTCCATTTTCTGCCTGAAACTCCCTCATCAACGCAACAATGTTGATTGTGCCGTAATCTTTTGCTTCATGACGTCTATATGGATTTTGTAATTAATTCCGCTTGCTAAATTGTCACATAAGAAAGCATTTAAAACTATTCTTATCCTTGTAAATTAAGTATAGTTAAACTTTTCATAAATATTAAATTAGCTTTTGCGCAAACTTGTGTACTAGCGACTAGGTATCGTGCGAGCAAAAATTATTTGCATCAAAGAGGGCTTGGATTAGAAAACGTAGGACTTGGTTTAGATGACAATGATATGGGGACGATATATCTAACCAAATGTAAGTAGGTTATAATTTTGTCAAATTCCTATTATGAAATGATAAGCCAAACTAATGAGTAATAAAATTAGTAGAAAAATACAAATTTATTTTTGTTGTTTACAAAATTAACAAAGTAAGAATATACAGGAAGAAAAATAATTACATAAATTGCTGAAATTGGCCACCGCCATGCTCCAAGCACAAAATCACACGTCTCTTCATATTTTCGAAAGTGTTGACCAGCATCTCTGGAGAAATATTACCACATTCTTGGATAATCCTTTCTTGTAATTGTTCTAAATTTTTTTTAGCGTATTTTGCATTATTTCACGAACGTTTGCAACAAGTTCTTCTGTTCTTACAGATGGTCTTCCTGCTCCTTTTTTGTGTTGTATAGAACCTGATTCCCTAAACACACCCACGGCTCTTTTCAGGCAGTGATAAAAATCCCCAACAATAAAAGCAACGTTAGGAAAATGTTCGTGAAAATCGTCCATGCACAAACCCGGATTGCGGATTGTATTGCCACTCACCATTTACTCTAACCCCGTTTCGAGAATACGCTTCAACCATGAATATTTTGTGCTGTTCCGTAAAGCCCATTGTGTGAATTGTTCAAGAAATTGGAAAAATTTGCGATGAATCAAATTACTTGTAACGACTGTCAAAGATGACGGAATAACTGTAAATTCTTTTTTAATGTACCCGACAATTTTTGATAATACACGTATTACACCAAGGACCAAAAGCTGTATAGACAATATTTTTTGCAACGTGCCAGCACACGATCTTAAGAGTTCTATTTTACACACTTCTATATCAGATCATACCGCTCAGAAAGTCATTTTTAAATGTACAAAAACTGTTTTTAAATCATATTTTAAAAGATTTTTTTCACAGGAAAGTAAAGCAATGTTTGTCAGGTCTCTACAAGAACAAGACTGGTTAGATGTTTTCAGGGTTTCAAAATCAAATGTAAATGAGCAATGGTCACTTTTTATGACTACCTTTGGGAATATCTTTAACCAATGTTTTCCAAGGAAATTAATTAATAAAAAAAAACAAAAAAAAATTGTTTGTACAAAAATGATGAAAGGGTAAAAGAGGTAAAAAATAGATTAGATATACTTTTAACATTAAGGGAAGCGGATGATCGATATAAAGAAATGTATAAGGTTGTTAAAAGGGAATATGATAATATATTAGTAAAAACTAGATCTGAAAATTATGCAAATAGAATAAAAAACTCTGATAATAAAAACAAATGTATGTGGTCAATTCATAACGAAATTATAGGAAAACTTAAAACACAGGACACAATAGTTTCAGGAGATTCTGAGTGTATCGCGAATAATTATAACAGTTTTTTATTAAATATAGTTCCAGAATTAACGAAAAATATGAAACAGGTAGATTGGCACTGTAAAATACCAAAAAATAACGACACTTTTCAGATAAAACCTGTAACAGCGGAAGAATTATTACGATTAAGTCAGAAAATTAAAAATAAACACAGTAGTGGAGATGATGAAATTCCCACAAGTTTGATTAAACTCAGCATTCCTGTTATCAATAATGTCCTTTGTTATATGATAAATAACTCACTGCAAGAAGGCATTTTTCCTGAACAGTTAAAATTAGCGTTAATTAAACCACTTTTTAAAAATAAAGGAGATGCTGAAATGCTGGACAATTATAGGCCCATAAGCCTGCTTCCGGGTTTCTCGAAATTGTTTGAATTAGTCATGTGTGATCAATTAATAAATTTTATGAAGAATAGTGGACTCCTTTCCGGAAATCAACATGGATATCTTGAGGGAAAGTCCACTCAAACAGCTGTTTTTCAGTTTACACAGGCAATTCTTGAATATTTGGAAGATGGCAAAATGGCAATTGGAATATTCTTGGACCTATCCAGAGCCTATGATTGTTTAGATCGCGAACTCCTTCTAAAAAAACTTGAGTTATATGGCATCAGGGGAAGTGCTTTTAAGTGGTTTAAATCTTATTTAAGTCAAAGAACTCAAAGAGTTATTGTACAAAAAGATAATACCTGTGCTAAATCAGAAATCTTGCAAAATACAGTTGGCATACCGCAAGGAAGTATACTTGGACCTGTCTTGTTTATAATTTTCATAAATGACCTTGAGTTAGAAATAGATAATGCTAATTCTAGCTTAACAGTATATGCTGATGACACGAACCTTCTAGCCGAAGGCGAACAAATTGAGCATATAGTAAATAATGCATCGAACATTTTCTTGGCTAGCAAAAATTGGTTTGAAAAAAATAAATTAATTTTAAATAAACCAAAAACAAGTACAGTACTATTTCGCACGAAGCTCTGTAGAAAAGAAATACCGGAATCAATAAATATTGAAGAAAATCAACTTTTCCTTAAGAAAAACACAAAATTCCTTGGTATCTATATTGATGAATTTCTTGACTGGTCATATCAAATCGACTATGTCAATGCTAAATTAAATAGGACTTGCTACTGTCTACGCATTGTTACAAAGTATCTAAGCGACACTGCCAAGAGAACACTGTATTTTGCAAATTTTGAATCTACGGCCAGGTTTGGTATTGTTTTTTGGGGAGCAAACTTACAGATTCAAAAAATTTTTGTAATTCAAAAACAAGTCTTAAGAATTCTGTATAAAATGGCATATTTAGATTCATGTAGAGGCCTGTTTAAAGCAAAACGAATACTTACAATTTATGCGTTGTACATTTTTGATACAACTATGTTTTTCTATAAGAACAGAAACACATTTGGTACGCAGTATCAACATTGTTATAACACACGAACTAATGATATAAATTACCCCATTCACCGACTGACTTTATCTGAAAAAAGCCCCTACTACATGGGTATTAAATTTTATAATAAACTAAATAATGATATTAAAAATGCACCGTCGGAGAAATTGTTTAGAGTAAGATTGAAGGAATTGCTTATAAATTTGGAGCCATACAGCATTAGTGATTTTTTGGAAATGTAAAAAGAGAGAAAAGGATCGGGAATTGCATTTAGGTATTTAAACTTAGATATTTTTTTTGTTGACGCCATTTCATTTATGTTTGTTTGTACATTTGTATTGATTAACGTAATTTGAAATATAGATTTTTCTATTCTATTCTATTCTAACTGATTAAGTGATTAATTGTTAATTCAGGTAGTTACTGACACCCAACAGGTATTAAGCTCTACGGCTAAGCATTACACGTCCTTAGATGCAAATAATTTTTGCTCGCACGGTATCAAATGAGGTGAAAGTATCAAAGTAAACAAAAATAATATGACATCTTACTTTGTTGTCAACATCTACATAAAATGTCAACCTTTCTGACAAAAGAAAAATATATTTTGTTCAATTTTTAAAATTTGAAGTGGAAAATCCTCGATATTCTATATTTATTATCTGCACTAGATATAGTTGAAATGGCAATATGTATAACCCCAGGTATTGTTTGAATATTTTAACACCACGAAGTAATCATACTGGTCAGACCCTTTCAAATAATGAATAAAAAAAATATCTGCCCTACCATTTCTTATAACCTAAGAGAAAAGGTGCAGCGAAGTGCTACTTCATATATCAAATATTTTAATAATTTATCTCTATTTGTTTCTCAATGTGATTTATTATATACCGCGTTTATTCGTCGAGTCTACAAAGATATAAAAGAAAAATGGTCCCTATATATAGTATTACCTAATTTATCGAAATTTTTACGATGGCCGAGTGACCGAAGCGTCGTGATTTATTATTTTATATCCTTATATTTTCGCCCTTGAAAAGCATTAAAGGACGTTGGTAAAAGGTCTTTTAAGAGGTTTAGATTAATGACTTCCCTTTAGAAGTTTAGGATCTCCTAAAAGGAAATGACGTACTTTGTAACGAAAAGAAAATCCGGTCAAAACACAAGAGTCTTTCCTTTGAACGAGAAATAGTTTCCCAAAAATTCCATCTTCGACACTCGTTTTAAAATTGTGAATGCTCCCGGACGTTAAAACCCAATTTTTTAACGTCGTCTCACTCCGTTTATTCTCCAATCAATATTGATAAAAGTTTTCAAGCTCTAAGCGCTAATCCCGTCGCAATTTTTAGGCAAAAACTTTTGTAATGAATCTTCTTTATTTCTTTTCCAGAACTTTGCAATGCTGCTACGAAAATCCAAGCTTCTTTCAGGGGGCACATGTCAAGAAAACACGTTGAGGAAGAAAAAAAATCAAATGAAGGCAGTTCAAAAGAGGTCAGTAACAATTAGTAACAAAGGATAAATACTCGTAGTTTTTTTTTTTGAAACACTTATGGCCACTTGCACCGTAACGCTAACAGTGGTTTAAATTTTAACAGTAGCTTACAATTCATTTTTGACTTGCACCGGGAGTTAAGCCAAGTTTAAATGGCTTTAAACTACTGTTAAAATAAACCCCCAATTTCGGCGGCTTAAATGCATTTAAACAATAAGTTTACATGGTTCTAACCTAAAAAAAGTGTTGCCATAAAAATATAAAAACTTTTTTCGTATTTCGAGTGCTATTTCCGTTTTTTTTTTGTAACGAGATGGATATTTTCGAAGAAGTTTTGCTGGAAGATGATCTGGATATTCTAGACATAATAGATATGGGATTTCCAAGACGGATATATGACAGAGCAGACCAGTTTAATGATTTGGACAACTTCTTGTTTTAAGAGATTCCGCCTGTTAAAGCCTACAAATTTTTTCTGTTCTATTTTGCGATCAGCCACCTTTTTTCGAAGTTCTTTCTTTTTATTTTCATAAAATCTTTTTATTGAATCTTTTGTTCTATAATTATTTGCCGGAGATGTGGCATTAAATTCAATTGTTACCTTCACCCAAGCCGTGTTATTTTTAAAATTGGTATTTTTGTCTGTTTCTTTATTTTCAATAATGTTTTTGTATTTTGCAATTATATTACTAAGGTGTGATTTTTCGTTGGAGGAAAAAATTGATGATCTCGCCCGTTTTACACCTGGTTCTGCATCCATCACAAAATAATATAATAATATGTAAAAATACCACGAAATTTGTCCAAACAAAAACTGGGGGTCAGAAAAAAACACTGGAAAAAACAAATGCCATGCCATAACCTCAAATTATAGTATTTGAAGTTAGGTGTTTATACCAACCCAACGAAAATTTCCTAGATCGGTACGTTAAATTTAACCAGGCACCCTTAATGTACGCTGCAAGTGGTTGTGATTTAATTCACTGTTAGATTTTAACTTGTCAGTTAATTTAACTGATAAGTTAGACAAAACGGTGCAAGTAGGCATTACCTACTCAAATATACGAGTCAGTTAAACTGTGCAACTCAAACCAACAATAAAATAATAGTAATAATAAAACATTTATTATATCCACAACAACAAATAGTAATTTACATTTTACATATGGGAAATAATAGACCATATTTGCACTATCCCATGCAAAACTGTTGCCTAAAAAATATGATATAGTCAAATCTGGTCTTACCATGCGGGTCCAAAGGTCACCGATCATATTAATCAACAATTCGAAAATTCCAGAGCTTATCAAAATGTTGTGAGATTATGTAGGTATCAATTATGGAGAATTAGAGGGTAGGAGGCCGATCGACAATGGCAGCATTTTCAAATTCTGTCCCGGTTTTTTGGTTAGTTCGCTATTGGCCGATAGATGCTCTGGCTTCGCAAGTGGGCTGGTGTCGTCTTCTTCTTCTTCGTTTTTTACTTTTACTTTTGACAAATTGACATTTTATTTTCGAAATAACAAATAACGTTTGAAGACAAGACAAGACAAATAACGTTGTATTGTAATTGATTTCCATATTTATAATGAATAATGGTACAATTTATAAAAGTAGAGTTTGCTTTGTGTCGGGGTGTAAGACAGGATCTGCTTCAGAGAGGAAACGCAGCCAAATAAGTCTCTTTCTAGCTCCAAAGGTAAAACCCTCTAGCTAGATAGAATGTTTCTGTATTTTAAAAACGAAGCATTGTTGGAACTTTATACATGCCGAGTTTACTAATAAATATAACAAAGTAAGTGTAAATTCATATAAAAGTCCTTAATTGTTCCTTAAAGAACTAATTTAAATAAAAATATTTATTGCGTCCATAAGAAACCATTTATTTGATAGCCCACTTCGAACACGAGCGCCATCTTACGGCGACTCGTAAAGCTGAATTACCGATGCTAATTTGGGACCGAATCCAATGCATTGCGATCGGCTTCCTACCCTCTAGTTCTCCATAGTATCAATATATCCGGAGAAAAGAAACATAGTCTTATTATTTTAACTGTCGTAAAGATAGCCACATATAATATTATTTTTGCAAAAATTATTAACATAATAGTAGGTAATAGTGATCGAGCCTCATAGAATCCAAAAGACAGAAAACAGTAAAACACATGAACACTCAACAAGTCTGCACAAACATTATGTCACTAAGTACTATTATATACAAAACTACCAAATCTTGGTGGTAATAATAAATTATAATAATAATTAATACATAAAGGTGGCGAACCTTTATGTATTAACGTGCCATTTTTTGTAAAGACATGTTTAATGAGGCCATAGACGTGCCGTCAAATTCGTAATATAATAATTCATACTACACTTTGTGATCGGTGGCGTGCCCAAAATTTTATGTCGCGTGCCATCAATGGCAATTTAGCAATAAAATTACCTAACCTAAAAATACAATGGAATATTGTCCCATTAACTATTTCAAGAAATAAAAAGAAAAATGGTAATTTGCCAACCAATAAGTAGAAAACAGTAGCAGATTTTGAACCACTTTCATTTGAAAATATATATGTTTCATCTAAAAATACTACTTTTCTAAATTTCGATTTGTAATTTTCCGTATATTATTTTAAAAACTGAACACGCCGACTCACTATCTGTGGCTGTTCACATAAAAATCTCCGGTTACAGTATTTTTTATAGCGAAACCCCAACTTTTTTATTATTTTGATAACGATTCAAGTCCGATTTCCAAAACACCTTAAATTTTTAAATTTTCTTTTAAAACTGAAAGAGTTCAGGTTTTTAATCTGTATAAATCACGTTCCGAACTCCCATTTTAATATTTTCGCTCAAATCTTCAGTCTTTGGCTTTCTTCGTTTACATTTTTTAGTATTCTTCGATATTATATTATGCTTTCTTTCATGCACAATTTTCTGCACAGTCCTTAAACTAATTCCCAGTGCTTTTGCTACGGTTTCCTGCATATTGGTTGGCAAATTTTCACTTTTTCTTTCATTCTCGAAATAGTTTAACAAATTAAGCACCATTTTTTTTTTGGGGATGCAAAAAACCAGAAATTTGCTTTTTATCGTTTATTTGTCACATTAAATTAATTGTCAAAGTCACCAAACTGACATCTTTAAATTTAAACGAAGGTGGCAGAGGTACAAACTTTTGTGAATCGCTGAAAATAAAATACATATCGATGGTGTCAATACAATAACTCGTATCTCCACAATTTTTAAAAATCAAGGTTTCTGTTGCCTTTGGTTAACAAATATATAATGACTCGATAGATGGCACCACAATGGCAATAATCTGATTATTAAGCCCGCTATAGGGCTGTCATATTTGTCTTACGGATTTTATTTGCATAGTATGATTAAACGCAATAAAATAAAAGAAAAATTGAAAGTATGGTATAGAAGGGGGCCTAGAATGCTACCCTGAGGTACTCCTGCATCAAAACTAAGAGAATCAGTATGTTTACCTTCCAGAATAATTGGCTGTGCTATACCCGATAAAAACGAAGACACGAGATAGAGGATGCTCCTCAAGAAGAACTTCGTGATTAAGCATATTATCAAATACATTTAAATATATTTATTTATTTACAGGAAGTGGACATAGACTTAACAGATCCGGAATTGAACAAAGCCGCTTGCAAAATTCAAGCCTCGTTCCGCGGCCACCTGAATCGCAAGGACAATGATGATGCCAACAACTCTTCTAAGTAAAGATGAAAGATGCATTTGAAGAAGAGAGTTTAAATATAAAAACCATCCTTTATATTGTTTAGATATTAAATAATATTCCGTAAAATGCTGTTATCAAGTGTTCTAAACACAAATTGTACCTTGTGATCCCTTTTTACCCCCCCCCCCCCATGTACTTACCCCCTTATACCGGAACACATTGTTTAAATCAACGGGGACCCAGCATATTGTATTTCGTATGATGCCAATAAAGTTAGGTACTAGGTACTCTATCTACAGTGTCACCAGTAAAGTCCCCATCATATGGGATTTTTTTTTTTATTAATAACTTTATTTGAAATTTGACTTTGGCATCAAGTTCTGCTTCGATCAAGATGAAAATTAAGCAAAAAAATAGTAGTCACGTGATTCGCATTATCAGTCAAATTTTAATTTTTTCCAAAAAATAATTCAAAAGTGGGGTTATTTCTGAAAATATCGAAAAAAGTTATTAGAAAAACTTTTTTTTGAATGCAGTTTCTAGCCCACATGCAAAATTTCAGCTGCATAAGATAATTTTGATTTTTTACCTATATTTTGTAAATTGCACCACTTTTGCAAAATAAATTTTAGTTTAACTTAAAGTAAAGTTTATCTAATTTCAACGATTTAATTTAAAACCCCTTTACTTTCTTTTTATTTTTTTACTCTTAGGTACAAACTACGTTTTTAAAAATACTTATTTCATGAAGTTACCTTATACAGGGTCCAAAACAAATAAACTTTGCATCACATGCGATCAAATTTTAATAGCCCAATTTTGATTTTGTAGAAAAACACACATTTAATACGGCGCTACTTTAAAGAAAATGTATCTGAAATAAAGCCTTGTTAAAACTAAGAAGTTTGATGTAGGTTGCGTTGAGTCTTATTTTGCAAAATTTACAAAATATAGGTAAAAAATCAAAATTATCTTATGCAGCTGATTTTGCATGTGGGCTAGAAACTGCATTCAAAAAAAAGTTTTTCTAATAACTTTTTTCGATATTTTCAGAAATAACCCCACTTTTGAATTATTTTTTGGAAAAAATTTAAATTTGACAGATAATGCGAATCACGTGACTACTATTTTTTTGCTTAATTTATATCTCGATCGAAGCAGAACTTGATGCCAAAGTCAAATTTTGAATAAAGCTATTAAAAAAAAAAAATCCCATATGATGCGGACTTTACTGTTGACACTGTATGCAAGGTCATACCACCCAGAGACCTACATTATGCCATCCTACCTTTCACAGCTTGTTTTGATTCTTCCCTATGTATTTAGTTACACATTTCTATCATTTTCTTTCCTATATTGGGTTTATGGTATTCTACAAATCCTCAGTGTACTACTACAATATCACCTGTGAATCTAATTACATTTATTTTTAGAATTTCACAATGGCGATAAAAAAAACGAATCAAATATTTGACAAAAAAATTTTGTAATTCAAAAACCTAACTTTATTGGGCATTATGCATGTATAAAGGTAGAATCACTAAAATTTTGCTCTAAATATCGTTGCTTTCACGGTAATGGGAGCAGCTACTTGTACAGACAAGCGTCATCGTTTAGATTTTTGGTTTCATTTGTAAGTTGGAAAAAATGAATTGTAGTAAATCTTAATAGTTTTATATGATAATAGTTTTGGGCAAAACAACAGCATTTCTACCTTAAATACATATAAATATACAATATATTTGATAAAGTCGCTACCTGCAAGTGATACTTAATTGTCAATTTTGCTGTTCCGCACATCAAAACAATCAGACATTCTTAAATTTTGTCCATACATTCAGACTGCATTTTCTATGAATGATATACCATATACCAAAATGCCTCTTGATACTATTTACCACTTCTGGGTCTATTTCATACAATAGTTCAACAGTGTCTGTTGACTCTTATACGGGGTATTCAAAAGTTACCGGAAATATTATCTTAATCGCCATAGTACCACTACCACCTTGGGGGTTTTTAAATTCGACGCTCACACTCACCATTGGAATCTTTGTTGCGTAGTTGGGCGTTAACTAACATACGAAAACACCCTGTGTATATGTAATGTGAGTAAAGAATATTCTTTGGACACCCTGTGTATTTTCCGCTGTAAAAAATAATACAAACTTTGAAAAAATCCAACTTGTATTGTATACACTGATCTGCATTTATACCATTTTTACTTTATAAGTTAAAATGAAATACTTACCAACTATGGTACTATGAATAAGTTCCCAAAGCAAATAATAATAATTTATTGGTAGTCGATACATACTCGTTTATCCTTTTCTAAGTTAAAAACATGTTAAAAATGTAAAAGTAATCGCACTTTGTTGAAAACTGCACCCTTGTACGCTTGAAAACGTAAAATTGTTGGCAAACATTAATTTTTAGGCTTTTTAAGAAGAATTTCAGACCTACCAAATCAGATAGAAGTTATTATCTTTGTATTGGGCAATAATTGTATAATTATTACATAACTCTATATTTTTGAATTTTTTATTTTTTAAAACATAGGTACAGGGTGTTTTTTTAAGGTCTACGAGCGGCCATATCTCGGAAACTACTGGGCATAGAAACTCAGGAAAAGAAAAATGACAATTAAAGTGGCCATGAGAAAATTCTGGAAATAATTTTTAAGTTCCGCATTTTGCCGCAAGAGGGCGTAATTGAAAAGTAAATTTTAAATTTTTACATAACTCCGAAAATTCCACATTAAGGTATATGTTTGATAACGCAATTTTAAAACTTGGACAATTATGCATCAATTTGGTCTTATGCTCATTGGCGTACCGACTTTAATAAGAGTGGGGGAGGCTGTTGAAAGTGTAATCATTTAAATCGCTGTAACTTATAAACGACTTATCCGGTTTTACTAAATTTAAGCTTGTTTGGAAGGAAAAGGTAAGTACCTTCAATCGCCGTATCCAACAGTACACGATAGTGTTTAATAAAATTGCTAGAGGGCGCAATTTATAATAATAACAATTTTTTCTAATTTTATCCCGAAAATTCAAATCATACGGTATAACTATGACATTATAATCAGAAAGTAGATGAAATTTGCAAGAAAAGATGTGAAGACCGCAGTTCGATATCCTTGTTCGTTTCAGAGTTACAGTAAAAATAATATTTTTTAATACAAATTGCGCCCTCTAGCAATTTTATTAGAAACTATCGTGTACCATTGGATGCAACAATTGAAGGCACTTACCTTTCTCTTCCTACCAAGCCTAAATTTAGTAAAATCGGTTAAGTCGTTTAGAAGTTACAGCGATTTTAATGTTTACACTTTCACTTGATAAGAGTGGGAAAAGCTATTGAAAGTGTAAACAGTAAAATCGCTGTAACTTCTAAACGACTTATCCGATTTTACTAAATTTAAGCTTGTTTGGAAGAACGTTTGATTGTCGTATTTAATGGTATACGATAGTTTCTAATAAAATTACTAGAGGGCGCAATTTGTATTAAAAATTATTGTTTTGGCAATAACTCTGAAACGAACAAAGATATCGAACTGCGGTCTTCACATCTTTGCTTGCAAATTTCATCAACTTTTCGATTATGATGTCATAGTTATACCATATGATTTGAATTTTCGGGATAAAATCGAAAAAACTGTTATTATTACAAATTGCGCCCTCTAGCAATTTTATTAAACACTATCGTGTACTGTTGGATACGGCGATTGAAGGCACTTCCTTTCTCTTCCAAACAAGCTTAAATTTAGTAAAATCGGATAAGTCGTTTAGAAGTTACAGCGATTTAAATGATTACACTTTCAACAGCTTCCCCCACTCTTATTAAAGTCGGTACGCCAATAAGCATAAGACCAAAATGATACATAATTGTCCAAGCTTTAAAATGGTATTATCAAACATATACCTTAATGTGGAATTTTTGGAGTTATGTAAAATTTTAAAATTTACTTTTCAATTACGCCCTCTTGCGGCAAAATGCGGAACTTAAAAATTATTTCCAGAATTTTCTCATGGCCACTTTAATTATCATTTTTCTTTTTCTGAGTTTCTATGCCCAGTAGTTTCCGAGATATGGCCGCTCGTCGACCTTAAAAAAACACCCTGTACTTACCTATTTTAGTTTTATTAATTTTATTCATTTTTCTTCTCATAAGGCGGCGTTTTTTTTTCAAGTACCTAAACTGACAGATTCATTACTTTTAAAGTTTTGATGTGGTATTACCTGCACACAAAATGCAAATTATTCATGATAGTTCTTTAAATAAATGATCATCTTGCATAGCTGTATCATTTTACTGATCTGTCTCTTCAACTTTGTACACATTTTAATATTCGTTGTTTTCTATATCAATACTATAAAAATGTGACTGCGAGACACACTCTTTAGACATGTTAAAACACTGAACATTTGATTTTTTAATGCCAGAATGGAATGCTTAGCTAATGCTAAGAAAAAACGTGAAAAGAAAGACCGCCTTTGCTATGTAAATGTGTATAATTATTTATATTTTCCCCTTTTTAAAGAGTTTAATTTTATTTGTGTACAAAAATTAGGCCCAAAATATTTAACTGTATTAATTTATGATGATAGTCAAAAATAGTAATCCTATTTGAGATACCAGCGCTTGTACTCATAGAGAACAATATTTCAAAATATAGTACCATATTCAATAAAGAATCACCTGTGTTTTATTTCCCTAACGTTTTGCAATATATAAACAGACGAATGTCTACTATAGCATAAATTTAGTACATAGATCCTTATAAACCTTTATCTATGTACCTAGTAGATACCTAGGTACTAGAAAAAATTGTTCTTCAATCAAATAGCATACACAGACTTTCTTGTAGTAACTTTAAAAATAATTAATTTAGAAATTTAGAAAATGGATAGTGTCAATCCATTAGGAAAAACATTTTAAGTATTATGTTATCTTGGAAACACTAGGTATAGGTACTAATATTACAAACCGTCAAATAATCTTAAAAAGCTTTATAAACAACTTTCTCTAACATAAAAGACATATAGGTTACCTATCTATTTAAATAAATTCTTGCAAGAAATCCTAGGTACCCCATTCCTCAAAAACATCATCATGAAAATGCTCAGCCTTAAATTTCACTAAAGATGGAGGTAAATCAGTCCTATATTCGAGATTTGTCGGATAGGTCCAAGGTGTATGTGCAATGGTGCCGTCATCTTTATTAACTGTCCTTTCATATTTTTCTAACCAAGACTCAACTAAGGGAAGTTTAGTACGTTCTTCGTCAGCTTTTTGTTTAACCGAGTCCAGTTGTTCCACTAAAAAATAATACTGTTAAAGCAAACTGTATATTAAGGTGGTATGTACCATTAAATTTTACCTTGTTGCCTAAGCTCACAAAGCTGTTCAGGGCTGTAATGAGTGTATTTGCAACTATCTTCGAACAGGCAAGACCCGTGGTGGAAAAACCTTCGACATGGTGTTTTAAGTAGCTCTTCTCGTAATATTGTGGCTGGATCTAAAAAATTTCAAATTGTTAGGACACAATTTAGTTATTTTGATACAAACAATTTTATTTTGTGTAGTAAAGTCTACCTCTACACTGTTCGTAATGCAAATTTTTCATTTTAATATGGTTTGCACTTTGCAAATGTTTCTTTCTAGCTTCCAAATCATCAATAAAAGTCTTGTCACAATATTCACAATAATATCTTCGCCCCATTGTTTAAAATTAATTTTAGAATATTTTTAAATCAGCACAAAACACTAAAATTTGCTTACAAATAGGTGAGGTTAGGTTTGTTGTTTGAAAAATTTGACATTAGAAGGATATCGAGGTCGATATACTAAAATCTAAAAATCTTAAATAATAACAGCTTTAAGCATTTAACATTCAAATGCAGTTAATAAAATAATATTGTGCAAATTTATAATAATTAATATAGAACCATTAAATAATTTACTGTTACAAATGCATTTTTAAACTTTGATTAACAATGATCGTAAAATGTAAAAAACTCCATCGAATTATTACAGGAAAGAGAGAGATAACCAACTAGTGGAACGTCTGTATCTGTTCAAACGACTTTCTTTTCTTTTACTTTGTTTACATTTTCGTTTTTCGTCAGTTCGTTGTTACGTGTTGTGTTGTGGTGTCTGTTATTTTGTTGGTTTTTGGTTAATTTCAACTGGTTTTGACTTTTATTTTTCGTGTTTTAATCTATTTTCCAGAATGACTTAAACATTATTTAACTATTTATGTGTGTTTTCCTAATTTGTTGTACTTCTTCTGCTTGGTTTGGCATCATTTAGGTATGTGTTTTTATCAAAATTATTATTCAATTATACTCCTCAGTAATAAAAAAAAAACCTAGCGTTTCCGGTTATTCTGCTATAAAGTTATGTAATTTTATAGTTTTTTCTGGCCTAGTTCCTCTGCAATATTTTTTAACAATTAAAATAGCCATGCAGAAGTAATAAGCACATGGAACCTTGAGCCCCACTCAGGAGGTTAACCCAGTACCTAATTATTTATTAGCATTGCATGATAAAATAATGTCTGACCAATAAAAAAAAACTGTAAATGTATTTAATAGACCATAAAATAGGTTTCAAAATTGCTGGTACCTCTCTTGTATTATTTCATACAATTTGGCTATTATATCTACCATTTTGGTAGGTAGGTACACCAAGTAATATTTTTGTACAAGTTGAAGACAAGGGTCTTTAAAGAAACGCATTAGTACCTACTTAATGTTTGTTAATGCTTATTCTTCATGGTTGGGGTATAAACTCTTGTTTAATAAACTTGAGAATTAACAGGAGAAATACTTTTCCACTTTTCGTAACCACTCTTAAATAATCAAAACAGATAATGGTAATGGAAATTATGAATAATTATAATTTTTTCCATTCAGACCCAATTTCAATTATTTTAGGGTTAGTTAACTACTTACAACTGAGTGTAAAGTTCATGTATGAGACCTTATTAAAGGCTGATTTATATCCTTTTAATCAACAAACCAAATTACCACTCATTTTAATGGGAACTTAATATAAATTTATTGTTATTTTATAAGAATAATTACAATCTTGATTACAATTAATTTCTAAGTTCAGATGTCATTGATAGGCACCTTGTATGGAAATTAGGAAGGATTGAGGTGGGCCTGGTGGGAATTTAAGCGAAGTCAAAAATTGTTCAAAGTTGTTAAGTCATTCCTACTTCCCTGGGGTCATACCAAACTCCACATAGGTAGTTGGTACAGTTTGGAACATTGTAGAGGTATATCCTATAGACACAAATATAGGTTTGTGTGCATAGTCCAAATTTTTCCTTATTCTCTGTAGAAAACAATCTTTCTAGCTACCTATATCAATAACCATATCATATCCTAATATGATACCGAAGGAACCGAAGGAACTTACAAATTAACATTAGGTTAGAACATACTGTATAATGCTAATGAAAGCAATTAATGGCTTAACTGTGTCACTCATTAGGTTGTTTTTTTTTCGTTTAATGACGCTCTTAATTCTTTTATGCTTTATGACATTATCGCACATTGCATACTTGGTTAAAAAATGTTACTTGTGGACCCTAGCTTAATCTGTCTATTAGCTAAATAGCCCTCAGTATAAAGACTCATAAGGGACAACTGGCGTAGCTATGATTTTGTCTGGGGGGGAATGCCCCCTCCCCTTGCTACGCCAGTGTGAGGAACATACACCAACCTTAGACTTGGACATCAATCAATTTCGGTTTGCAATTAGTGAAATGATAGTTCTTGGTCTTGGTGTCCAATATCCAAGTATGACAAATAGATCAAAGAACTTTAACTTAAGCTGCTTAAAGCGTTGGTTGGTAGTCCTGCATGTTTTCAATTTAGTTCTAATGGGACTTATGGGCTTAACTTCTGTCTTGTGTGTAAGCTGTGAAATACTTTCAGTTATTTACTATTTATGTATGACCTCAGGGCGAACTAAATTGGATTCCCATGTTTTTTTTTTAATTTATAATAACATTCCTGCTCATTTGTGTTTGTATGATATCACTTTATCAGAGTTCCAATAACTCGATGACTAATCTGGGCCTCTTTTAAGGCCTACCTAATCTGTTCTCAGATAATCCAAGCCTTTCAATCTGATCTCTTTGTGTCCCAATAGAACTGATCATATATAAATTATTATTACCTAAGAATTAAGATTAAGCTGATGTAAATAACTATTAAATTTAAAGAAGGAATGTAATGTACTTATTTTTGTTAACTTATGGTTGTTTTAACCCTAATAAAAGTCTAAAATATCTCGATCCGTTATTATTTATTGTCAACTATTGTAACAAATTAAACGGCTTGTTTTAATTCGTCTTTAATCTCTCTGACCAGGCTTGAGACTCCAGTCAAGACTCGAGACTGAACTCCTAAAGGAGGATACTGCTAACATTTATATTAACCCACACTGCAATTTGTAACCACATTAATCGCAATTTAGATTTTTTTTCCTTCAGTAGGTCACTCGCGAATATTTATACAGTATAGTAGTAGGTTTACCTTAGATTAGTACCATACCACCTAGGGGATGACTCATCAAAAATATGGAAATCACTAAAAAGAATATAAATTTTAATTATGTCGGAAAACAATTCAATCTATATCGATGATTCATAGAGTCCATTATAAATAATGCAAATTGAATATTTGGGATATTTCTATAGCCATTCCAAACACAATGAAAGCGAGTTTTTTTACCCGTCTGACCTGACGATTGAATACCTACCTACCTAACATTTATTCGACTGAATTTATTCTACTACAATGTACTCAATCAAGGTGTCAGCACTCATCAGTACTCATCGCCTTAAAATTTGTACCCCTATCGTAGAATCCTGACGATATGGTAGGGCCTTGAAGTTGCCGAAGTCCTGCAGGTAGAAGGTTCAACGATGTGCTGCGACTAAATTCGTAAACTTTTCGTATGTACTCTTCGGTAAAATCTTGTTAATTTACTAAAATATGCAGTAACACGTTTTAAATTTCTGATATAAACCATGAGATGACTGATATGATCAAAGCGAATAGACCGCCCAAGAAGTTTGGAAATAACTACCTAGTAATTATAAAAATATGTATGCATTAATATGACTTGCATCAGACATATAATTATCTTTCGAAAAATGCAGATTTTTTGTTATTTGGTTAATGTAAACATTCTTCCTACACACGGGAACTTTCAAACGTTAAAAATATTTCTGCTTGACCTTACACCGTGCGAGCAAAAACTATTTGCATCAAAGAGGGCCTTGGATTAAAAAACGTAGGGCTTGGTTTAGATCACAATGATGGGGACGATATATCTAACCAAATCTAGGTTAAAATTTTGTCAAATTCATAATATTATGACATGATATGCCAACTAATGAGTAATAAAATAAGTAGACAAATACAAATTTATTTTTGTTGTTTACAAAATTAACAAAGTAAGAATATACAGACAGAAAGAAAAAGAAAAATAACTACATAAATTGCTGATATTGGCCACAGCCATGCTCCAAGCATAAATTCACAAGTCTCTTCATATTTTCGAAAGTGTTGACCAGCATCTCTGGAGAAATAATGTTACCACATTCTTGGATAATCCTTTCTTGTAATTGTTCTAAATTTGCAACTGGTGTTTTAAAAATAGTGTTGTTTAAATGAGGAAAAACGAAGTAATCCATAATACATAACCACATGCGTGTATTATGAGAATTCACATAACCGGAGAGGTGGAACCAGGCTTCATCCGAAAAAAATGTCAGGTCTAATAAATCATTTCTTTCCAATAAATTTTGGGTAAACCATTGAGAGTGATTCCTGCGTCTTTCAAAATTGCTGCTTGTATTTCTTTGAATGCTTGCACTTTATAAGGAAATAAGTTTAGCTGCTTCTTAAGAATAGTCCTGCATGTTCCATAAGATCTTTCCACTTCTTGGGACAGGCATCTTATACAATTTGTTGGCGTATTTTGCATTATTTCACGAACGTTTGCTACAAGTGCTTCTGTTCTTACAGATGGTCTTCCTGCTCCTTTTTTGTATTGTATAGAACCTGTTTCCCTAAACACAGCCACGGTTCTTTTCAGGCAATGATAAAAATCCCCAGCAATAAAAGCAACGTTAGGAAAATGTTCGTGAAAATCGTCCATGCACAAACCCGGATTGTATTGCCACTCACCATTATTTACTCTAACCCCGTTTCGAAAATACGCTTCAACCATAAATGTTTTGTGCTGTTCCGTAAAGCCCATTGTGTGAATTGTTCAAGAAATTGGAAAAATTAGCGATGAATCAAATTTTTTGTAACGACTGTCAAATATGACGGAATAACTGATTGATTGTTAATTCAGGTAGTTACTGACACCCAACATGTATTAAGCTCAGTGGCGTAGCCAGGGGGGGCGCCTGCCCCCCCTTGCATGGCGCCCTTGCCGCTTGGTGCCCGTATGCAAAATAAAAATATACTTTAATTACACCCTGTAACATTTATTGAAATTAAAAATAATTTGATATTCTATTATATGTATTTTGAAAAACAAACACCATATTTTTAATAATAATAATAATAGTGGTTCTAAAAAATCATAAAGCGCCCCCATATATGTTCGCCCCTCCCGCCCCGCAAGGCTGGCTACGCCACTGATTAAGCTCTACGGCTAAGCATTACGTCCTTAGATGCAAGGCCCTCTTTGATGCAAATAATTTTTGCTCGCACGGTAATTATCTCTGGAAAAATGCAGATTTTTTGTTATTCGGTTAATGTAAACATTCTTCCTACACACGGGAAGTGTTTCAAACTTTAAAAATATTTCTGCTTGACCTTATAGATACTGATGAACACCTACCAATAATTCTCAACAATGTATACCTAACTTTTCCATAATTTGCTTAAGTAATAATATTGTTGTTGTTGTCAAGGATCATTAACATTTCCCAACATAACCTAGGTTATGCTTTTGACGAATTATTAATTCCTTGAACGCCAACACTCAGTATAATCCGCTAGACCGTAGCAGCACACCCACATTAGAAACGCAAGCTGCGTGTGGTGCATTCAATACATAATGCAATTATTTTCAAGAATATAATGGGATGCCCAAGACGGCCTTAGGCCTAGTTCGCTACAAGGAAGAAAGATCTCGGGATGATAAAATGTAACTGTTTACGAGGAAATTTTGGTTTTCTAGGGTTTTACATTTGCTTAGTGAAATATAAGGCCTAGCTAACAAACGTTTTATGAAAAAAAAACCCTTGTCGGACTTCCATTGTCTTTATTTTGTTACTTAACACAACGTTTCGGTTGGATAGTATCTCTAACCGTTTTCAAGTGTAAACTAAATTATAATTCTAAGGCTACTGTCTTAAATACTATCCATGTGCAATAAAGCTTGATGACTCCGCCTACGTGCTTATTGAGCGGTTGGTTTTGGACAAGAAGAGGCTTCCAGATTTTGGGGATATCTATACCTGGTTTACTAAATATATGGGTATTTTGGTTTATGAAAGCTGCTTCTTTAAATTTTCGTTTTCTCCAGTGCTGTTCCGTGTCCAAAAACTTGGCTTCTGACCACTGCGTATATTATGTTGATTGGTTCATACATGTTCCGCTATACCTGATCTCGAAGTTTCACCTCTTTGAGCATGTTTCAGATGTTCTTTAATTCGTACGGGAAGAGGTATTTTTGTTTCTCCAACGTACGATTCGCAACACTCGCAAGGGATTTGATAGATAACATTTTTTGTGTTTTCATTACGGGGGGGTTTTACTTTTGTAAGAAAGCTTCTTAGGGTATTTCCGGATTTGAAGGCCGTTTTGATATTATAGTTTTTGGTTATCCTTCGAGTCTTTTCAGAAATCCTCTTAACATAAGGTATTGTAAGAAATGCTTGCTCCTCTTTCGTTTCTGTATTAGTTTTTCCCTCGCGATTTTTAAGTTTTGAGATGGTATTAGTAACAAAGGTTTCAGGGTAATCATTCTGTTTTAAATATTTTTTGATATTGGAAATTTCAATATAAGGGTCTTCCGGATTGTTGCAAACGTTAGATGCTATGTGATAAAGAGTTTGAATTATATGCCCTGTTTTATGGAGTTTGAATGATTCGATCCGTGATTGCCCCGTGTAAGTGGGTTTCCTGTACACTGAAGTTTTTATGTTTTTAGCACTTCGTTTGACGAGAACATCGAGAAACGGTAGAGTGGAATGTTTTTCTGTTTCCGTGGTAAATTTAATGGATTGTCTTATACTATTAATATGTTCCAAAAACCGTATCAGCTCTTCGTTGCTGTCTGTCCAGATAATAAAGGAATCGTCAACATATCTAAGCCAAAGTTTAGGTTTAATCTTGGCAGTGTTAATAGCGTGTGACTCAAACCATTCCATGTACAGGTTAGCCACCATTGGAAAGAGATGAACCCATTGGAAGATCGTCATCCTGGGCATAGAACCAACGAATTAAAAATATTTTATATGTATTTTTAATTCAACAATTTTTTTGATATTACTTCATTGTCTACCACCAACCAGGCGGGAATTTTGGCTCTAAAGATTTTCACTCGGTTTTTCAAATTTTCTGATGGTTCTTCACATCACCCTTTTTATATATAACGTCAACTCATTTTGCAATTTGTCTTTCATTATGAAATAGGTACCTTTCACTATAAAAGCAAGCTTCTACTGTAGTACTTGTTTTAACTAATACCTATAAAAAGTATCATCACATCACACTCACTGCGTTTATACTAAACTAAAATCTGACACGTATCATCGTGTAACCAATATAAACATTTATTGTTTGTGTTTTTGTGTAATAATTTAATAAATTAGATAAAAATATTTTGGATCATTCACTCTCGTATAGCTACGTGCCCCAGTTTCTAGTCATGCAATTTAAACTAATTCGTTAACCTTTTAAACCATCATCGCTCTATTTAAGAACACATTAAAACAAATGTGGTCTCTAACATTGCAGCTGCTTTCAACAAATGAGAGGTCCGTCCACGTATTGTTAGTAGTGAGTATTATTAACAGGCTAGTGTAGAGAACAGAGAAACAAATAACAATACTTTATAGACTCTGTAAGCCCGTTTATTTAAGTTGAAAATAGAACGTTGAATAAGAAACGTCGAAGTGGCAGTCCACTACACTGTCCGTGTTGTCTACATCTCCATCCAGAATGGTCGGTGGAGGCTATACCTATATTATTTTTTTTTTTTTTATGATCGAGCACAAGCACTATAGGAAAAATCCTTTAACGAGCTCTGGAAGCGGTGCGTGTGCGAAGAAAGCGATTCACGTTTTTCTTGAATCGTTGGAGGTTATATTCGGTTGGAAACACGGTCTCAGAAAGGCCGTTCCACAAAGATGACGTCCTCCAAATGAAAGAGTTCTGAAACAATGACGTTCGGGGTGTACTAAGTTGAACCACATAGGGATGGGCGGCAGTGGTTCGTCGTGTGTTTCTGCTATGCATTACTCTAGGTGGAATCGAGCGGGCAATATCTGTCGAACACTTGCCATGGAAATATCTGTAGAAGAGAGTCAAATCACCAACCTGTCTTCGATGTTCTAAGCTGTCGAGGTTCTTAGTGAGCTCGTGGTCGCCGATTATGTAGTAATGTGTAATATAATATACAAGGCAATATTTTGGGAATGTGTTCAGAGGGTGAAAATAAGAGAAATGAACCCATATGTTTTAATTCGATTCTCAACCATTTCTAAAATAATAGGTTCTAAAGTTTTTGTGAGTTAATTTTTATGTTAAAAGCGAATAATTGCAGGTACTGCAGTACAAACTAATTTATAGACTATTTTCAAAAACCCCTCCACCAACTTCAATACATTTTTCGGCACGTTTGTTAATCTCTCGGGTAGCACATTGGATTGAGTGGGGATTGTTTTTTTATAAAACCAGCAGCATTGAAAATTCGATCGCGGAGTGCTTCTCTCGCTTCCACTCGTGTTTCATATACTAGCGATTTCATCCATCTCCAAAGGCAATAATCAAGTGGGTTTAAGTCTGGTGACCTCGGTAGCCAAACTTGCGGACCACCTCTGCCAATTCAGCGATTAGGAAAACGATAATTCAAAAAAATTCGCACACTGAGACTAAAATGAGGTGGGGCTCCATCATGTTGGAAGTACATTCGTTGTCGAACATTTAACGGAACATCATCCAAAATGTGTATCAAAAGGCCTTCCAAAAATCGTAAAAATCCTTCTCCAGTAAGACGCCCATCCATTTCAAATGGACCAAACAACTGGTCGTTCAGCATTCCACACCAGACATTAATACTGAATCGATGTTGAAAGTTTCGTTCAAATGTAGCATGAGGGTTTTCACCTGACCACCGATGTTCATTGTGGCAATTATTAATTCCATCACGAGTGAACTGAGCTTCATCGCTAAATAAAATGTATTTGTGCAGACTTCGATTTTGATGGATCCATTCACAAAATTGTACCCTTGAAGCAGGATCGCCATCTAGAAGATGTTGAACGTGAAAAGGTTTTAAATCGTTTTTTCTAATTGACTCCCATACGGCTAGATGTGATGGTATATAAAGTTCATTTGCAACCCGTCTCGTACTTATACCTGAGTTCTCTGCGACAATATCCAGAACATTTTCTTCATTTTCCACATCTAGATCCTGCACTCCTTCAAAAACAATTCTCACGCTTGGAAACATTCCCGTTTCCTAAGCACTTGCAAATACTTTTTGAAAAACTCTTCTATTAGGAACTCTTCGATTTGGAAAGCGACGTAGATATATTCATTAACTGCGCATACTCCCTGTGACTGAATGTGTGGGGCATTGTAAGTATGAAAATCTTGGTTCAAGCCGATACGCTCAATATAAAGCTAACTGACAACTAGTCAGGGTTGCCATTGCTGGGGAAATTTCCCTAAATCTGGGGAAAATCTGCAATCAGTAGGGAAAAAGGGAAATTTTCTATAATTTAGGGAATTTTTATTCTTCTTTGATTTTGTGATATTTGTAAAAAATATATTAAACAATCACTTAAAAAAATTTTAGAAATCGATTGACTTATGGCAAAAACGCTATCTTTTCTAAGTCCAATATACTATTAGCAACTCAGAATCTGAAGCAGGTCGAATTTACTATAAACCTTACTCTCAAGATATACAACAAGAAACTCGGTAAATCCCAGGCCTCCGTTCGCTGATATTTTAAGGGGAATCACACAAAAGGCACTACGCATTTTTTCAATTTTCTGCGTTAATTTTAGTAATTCAAATAAGTAATAGCTTTGACCAGTTTATTTTCTATGTAGGTACCTATTTATCTTATATTAAATGTATTATTGTTTACTGTTGAATAAAAAATGTATTATTTTGAATAAAAAATTAACCATAAGTGGCTTATTTTTAGAAAAAAATTTATTAATAAATAGGGATATGTTTTTTTTTCAAGTATCTTTTTTCTTCGTTTTTAAATTAAAACATCTGGGGAAAATCTGGGGAATTATTTAGGGAAAAAAAATTTTTGACCTGGCAACACTGCAACTACTATGCATGTCAAAACTATCAATCAAAATGTATCGGACGTTTAAAACTAAAGCCTCCTTCATTATTTCAATATAAAAAAAAATTCAGAATCGATTATTTCAGACATGGTTGAGAATCGAACTAAAACAAATGGGTTTATTTGTCTTATTTTCACCCTCTGAACACATTCCGCTTCCTCCCCAAACACCCTGTATAACCTGGTAGGGCAAACCGGAAAAAATTGATATTTTTAAATTTTGTACGAAGCCATGTCCAGCTTTCAGAAACGACCATACTATGTAATTTTTATTAATTATATATTTTGAAGTCGCCGGTCCACTGCCCTCTTCGGATTGGTGTCAAAGGCCTCCGCTGTAAACAGTCATATATGCATGTGCTCGTCCATCCTACACTTCAATTAAGCACGGGTTTCGAACATCGCCAAGAGACCAATATAATGCAAAGCGGTGATTTAACTTGGGGGACGTTTAGGAACATTAACCTTATTGTGCCTTTGTTAATTTACTGGAGCATGGAATATACTAGGTGTCCCAAAATCGTTGTCCTATATATGGCGTAATCATTCGTTGCTATAATCTTCAATTTTATTGTACAGTTGACGACATATAAATTCGTACACTCCACCCATACGTAACTCAATTACAACAAAATTGGGTAAAACGGGTTTCTCACCTTGCTGCTTATACCTGGATAGAACACCAGCTATATACATGCTGTATGTACGATTTTTTACCATAAGTAATAATGGTTATTTCTAAATATTTTTGTGTTTAAATTACAGCCGCGAAATAAGAAAATTATAAAATAATACCAGGAAAACTACAAAAGTATAAAGCCAAAAAGGGTAAATTTATCAACAAACAACAAACAAAATACTAATATTTAATTGCTGCGCCATTGGATTCTTACACTAATCGTAATCTTCTTGGCATTGACAAAATAATACTTCTGGTGTAATCCGGAGTTAGTAGCCATTCCCAAATTTCTTCTATTTTATCAAATAACTTTATTTCATTCTGTGGTTTAAAATTTATTTTGTACCGGGTGTTCCACCTAAGGAGGTAATCGGTTATATCTCAGAAAGTAATAACACTAGGACTTTGGGAAAAAATATATATCCATAAAAGCGGCCAAGAGAAATTGCTGGAAATTATTTTCAAGTTCAAAAAATGACCGCTAGGGGGCGCAAGAGAACTTTTAAAATAAAAATGCCGATTTTCTCTTAATTTTTCTTAATGAAAATATGTTAAAAATGTAAGCATTGTATTCTTCATAAAATTATGCAATTTTTGTTAGGAATCGTTTTTTTCTATTTTCAATAATAAAGTGGTGGGAGAAGGTTAAACCTTTTTTCTTTCAAACGCTGATATCTCTGCTTTGGATAAACCGATTCTATTCAACTTGGTCTGGAAAAAAAGCCTTTTTTTTCCTCTACATGTTGATCTATTAACTATACCAAATTGATTCTGATGGTGGCCACTAGATGGCGTTTTTCCGTAATTCCTCAATGAATAAGGATTTTCTCAAAAAATCAAATGTTATTATATGACTTTTTCATCATATTTTATTTTAGGCTTATAAAGGCTATTAAATAGTGGAATAAAACATCCAGGTCCGTATTTAAAATAAAAAAGTTGATGATGGTCGCTCGAATCCAAAACGTCGGATTAAAAAACTAACCCCATTAGCTTGTAGAGGAAGAAAAGTTATTATAAGGAACTGAAAACCGCAACGTGATATCTTTTGTTAAACTAGAGAAAAAACCAGTGATTTAATTGATTAATGAATGTTTTAAAAAATGGCCTATTTTTCCATATTAATTATTATTATTCCTAATTTCTCTAGTTTAACAAAAGATATTACGTTGCGGTTTTCAGTTCCTTATAGTAACTTTTCTTCCTCTACAAGCTGATGGGGTTAGTTTTTTAATCCGACGTTTCGGATTCGAGCGACCATCATCAACTTTTTTATTTTAAATACGGACCTGGATTTTTTATTCCACTATTCAATAGCCTTTATAAGCCTAAAATAAAATATGATGAAAAAGTCATATCATAACATTTGATATTTTTTTGAGAAAATCCTTATTCATTGAGGAATTACGGAAAAACGCCATTTAGTGGCCACCATCAGAATCAATATGGTATAGTTAATAGATCTACGTGTAGAGGAAAAAAGGGGCTTTTTTTCAAGACCAAGTTGAATAAAATCGGTTTATCCAAAACAGAGATATCAGCGTTTGAAAGAAAAAAGGTTTGACCTTCTCCCACCACTTTATTAGTGAAAATAGAAAAAAACGATTCCTAACAAAAAGTTGCATAATTTTATGAAGAATATAATGCTTACATTTTTAATATATTTTTATTAAGAAAAATCAAAAGAAAATCGGCATTTCTATTTTGAAAGTTCTCTTATGCCCCCTGGCGGTCATTTTTCGAACTTGAATATAATTTCCAGCAATTTCTCCTGGCCGCTTTTATGGATATATATTTTTTCCCAAAGTCCTAGTGTTATTACTTTCTGAGATATAGCCGATTACCTCCTTAGGTGGAACACCCGGTACATTTTTTTTACCATCAATCCCCAAACATTTTCAATTGGATTTAAATCAGGACTTCTTGAGCACCAAGGCAGACATGTTACGTTGTTTTGTCTAAACCAGTTTCCTATATTTCTTGCAGTATGCACAGGGCAGTTATCCTACTGAAATATAAAGTTATGTCCTTTAAAAACTATCGCGGAAGAAGAAAGAAAAACATTTTTCAAAATCTAAAGATATAATATACTACTGTTCAGTGATCCACCAATATTTCAGCATACACCTGCACCGTAAACACTTATCCATGCCCACACATTAACGGAGAAACGTCCACTGGTTTGCTTTTTTTGAGTATACTTCTCATCATATCGGAAATTTTGTGGTAATATGTATATATACTCGAATCCTTCCATTATAACTGAAAAGTTTTCTCATCAGGTTGTATTCTGTTGTATTCTGTTTCACTCAATCCTCTTTAAATCCCAGAAGGCCTTGCTGTATCAAAATCAAACAAAAAAAGAAGACGAATCTTGTTTGCACTCTATTAGTCATCCTACTCATCCTCGTATTGAAACCATCTTTTTTATGGTTCCTTCAAGACTAGTAATTTTTTAAACCCCACTCTGGTTATAAAACGTTTGTTCGGCTTTCTTGAAAACTCAGTTTCGGTCTTTTATGCGTTTGCAGTTTTATTGCCTGGCATAAACTCGACTTTACATTATTCCTTCCCACGAACCACTCAACATCTGCTAAAAATACACGTTTCCTTGAGTTAATTCATAAATGTTTCCAATTAATTTACTTCCAAGCAGCAACAAGGATTTTGTGGTTGTATTATTTTATTCGAAACTGTCAAATCGGTGCAAATTAATGACACTACGAATTTAAAAAAATTAATTTAAGAGGTTAAGGTAAGAGTATCAACATGCTTGCCAACCTATAACCTATTTCGCGTATATTTATTTAATTTTTCTAGCTTCTACACAAAATTTAAATAAAATCATTATCGTCTTCATATTTTCTAGGTAATAATTGACATATTATTAAGTAAATATCAAGGAATTTCATTAAATATTTTAGGAGAATTGTATAGCGAAAAATATCGAGTAAGATTTTTTTTAACATTATTATGTCATGTCATACTTCTTTCACTATACAATTCTCCCAAAATTAGCAATGAAATAAATTGATATTTTTGTAATATGTCAGATATTACCTAAATATTGTACCGACGATATGATTTTATTTAAAGGTTAGTTAATCAAATAATAAACTAAAAAAAGCAACGCGATATAGGTTATAGGTTGGCAATAGATGGAATGACGTTGAGAATTCCACCTTAAGAAGCTAAAAACAAATACACGTCATATTATGACTGACCCTCAACGACTGATGAAACTTAAATATGATATTTTCTCTTTACCTTTTTCGTAATTTTTATTTGCTAGAATAACCAAACAGTTTTCTATGTTTGTCGGTAGCAAACAGACTGCTGCCCAATAGTGGACATAAAACGTTTTTACCCATAGATAAGGAACCAAGTTGGTGTTGTTTTCCTTATAGACCAGGGCTGAAGCCTTTGAAAATTGTAAAAAGTGAAAAAAAATTATAGTGGGATGAAACCCATTGAAAAAGGAAGAGAATATAACAAAAATGAAAGGAAAAATAATTTACGGGCGATCCGAAGTGGGGAAGTGGAAGGGGGTGAGTTTTTAAGGGTAGAAAACGATTTATCTCGATTTCCGGCAAAACTACAAGTCCTATGGAAAAACGTTAAATGCCAAAGTTGTAGGTAATAAAAAGATCTACAACTTTTGTATTTACACTTTTTTCACATAACCTCAAAATTTATGTGAAAAATTCAAATAACCAAGTTTTTGGTTTTTTATTTTTTACAAAAAAATTTTTGTTTTCACGAAATTTGGTGAAAACTTACCTTCTTATGTCCCAAACACACTGTAATTTTTTTGACTTAATACCGAAAAAGCACCCTAATTTTCAATCGGAAATTCTCACGTCAAAATATCTGCTTTTTTTAAAAAGTCGGTGAGCTTTTTGTTCGTTGAAACCTCTACTTTCTGATGGTGTAAAAAATATACATTACTATGGTAAATGTTTTCAAAAAATGCAAAGAAATTCTACCTTTATTTATTTATGTATTTAGATCAACTATTTTCGCATGTTTTTGCGATCTTTAGGTTTTATGGATTTGTAATTTTTTTGTTTATCAATGTAACATGGAATCTTACGTTTTTCGAGTAATTAAAGTATAAATTTTAATAAATAGCTCAAAATTGTACATAATGATTAAAAAAAAAATTTTGTAAAAGATAAAAATAAAAAACCAAAAACTTGGTTATTTCAATTTTTCACATAAATTTTGAGGTTATGTGAAAAAAGTGTAAATATTAAAGTTGTAGATCTTTTTATTACCTACAACTTTGGCATTTTTAACGTTTTTAAATAGGACTTGTAGTTTTGCCGGAAATCGAGATAAATCGTTTTCTACCCTTAAAAACTCACCCCCTTCCACTTCCCCACCTCGGATCGCCTGTAAATTATTTTTCCTTTTATTTTTGTTATATTCTCTTCTTTTTCCAATGGGTTTCATCCTACTATTATTTTTTTTTATTTCAAAAATTATCGACCCTGGTCTATTAGACACGAGGTCTAGGTTATTCTGTTATTAATCGTTTATTTTATAACATTTTTTGGTCATCATTACATTTTTACTTGCCTGAATACTAAAATTACTCATTAACGTCTTGTTTTATTTTCACTATTTGACCTGGGTGGACGAACGGCTCTGACCACGGCGTCCAGGTGTTGATACCCAGAGGCCACATTCCACGCAAAGTTCGCGGTGCATAGCGCCCGCCCAGGCATGCATAAAATGCGCAATGTGCATCTTCGGCACTGCAAAGGCTGTCTGTGTCTGTGTTTAGTTACGAGGTTACGACCTTTCGGAAACTTTGACTTTTCCGCTTCTACGCATACTTATTATATTTCAACGCATATTTTAAAATGATCTACATGAGATATTTCGTTTCATCTTGTACTAAACCTATACCATTGAATATCAAACTATAAGAATGGCGGATGTCCGAGAAAAGTTGACAGCCCAGTTTTAGACGTATTGGAGGTGGTTTGGCCGCCATTGTGGAGTTGATCGTAACTCTAACCTTAAATCTGTCGTTATAATGCAGCGCCTCGGCAACAGATGTCTCAAATTCACTGATGTGATGGCGTGGTGTTGCCGCATATTGTATTTTATTGGCATTTTTAATGATATAAGCATTTTTAACACACAATAAAATAAGAAGTTCTCAATTCCAGCCGAATGTATGTTTTTGATAATAATATGTACGCTGATTACTCCGGGGTAATTGGACCGATTTTCACAATAATTTTACCGTTGCATTAGGTGTTAAACGTCAAACAAATAAAAGTAGATAAAAAGCCACAGCAAGTATAACTAAAATAGGTTTTATTTCGTCGAAAAATAGCAAAATACGTAATACACTAAAACAAACAAACTGGATGTTTCTTAATTAATAAAGTAAAACCTACTTATTTTAACCATTTTGAAAAGCAGTAATAATTGCAAATAAAAACCAACTTATACAAACCGCACATCATTCATATTTTACCCAACATATACGTTGTAGCCTAGGTATGTATTGAATAGTGAGAATCGTCATTTGATATTCTGTGAGAAATAGAAAACATGGCAGTCAATATTTTTCATGTTATTAACGTAGGAACGTCAAAAGGCTGAAAATATTATATTCTACTAAGCAATTAAAAATAGGGACATTTTTAGATCTAGACTCTAGACTAGCCCAGTGTAGGTGGGAAAATAAAGGTAAACTACTTAAATCTAGGATAGGTGTAGATACTTATGTGAAATCAAGTTTTACGATAAGCTATAAAAATAAATTTAAAAAACTCATGCAGCAAGTCAAACAGACAGGCGGCAACAATGTTTTAATTTAGCAGTGAAAAGGCTTGTCGTTAGTGGCTGCATCAACACGCTTTATTTTTGATGACTCATTCGTGCCATCTATGAATTTAACGTAGCAGATTTAGGAAATCTGCTTATATGGCCTTCTTATAGTTTGATATTCAATGCCTATACTAAATCCCATAGCCTTCTCGATTTTAAAGAAGTGAGTGAGGTCCACGGCACGGAGTTTACCTAAATAGTTTGAGGATAGATTTGCTTGTTGAATCATGACAAGACGTCATAATATCAAAAAATCCGCTGCTATTTTGGTTTGCTTCTTTGCTATACAATTGGTTTGAATCTTTACTATAGTCAAATCTGGTCTTATCATGCGGGTCCAAAGGTCACCGATCATATGAATTAATTCAAAATTTCCAGAGTTTACCAAAATGTTGTGAGATTATGTAGGTATTAATATACCCGGAGAAAAGAAACATAGTTTTATTATTTTAACTGTCGTGAAGATAGCCACTTTGGCTTCCTTCGTTCACATTTTTTAGTATTCTTCGGTATTATATTATGCTTTCTTTCATGCACAATTTTCTGCACAGTCCTTAAACTAATTCCCAGTGCTTTTGCTACGGTTTCCTGCATATCGGTTGGCGAATTTTCACTTTCTTCATTCTCGAAATAGTTTAACAAATTAAGCACCATTTTTTTGCTTGGGGATGCAAAAAACCAGAAAATTGCTTTTTATCGTTCATATTGTCACATTAAATTAATTGTCAAAGTCACAAAACTGACATCTTTAAATCAAGACGAAGGTGGCAGGTGCATCCTACACACTTTTGTGAATCGCTCAAAATTAAATACATATCCTTTTCCTTCATGTGAAAATTGCATAAGTCTGTCATATTTGTCTTACGGATTTTATTTGGATAGTATGATTAAACGCAATAAAAGTAAAGAAAAATTGAAAGTATGTCTTTGTTAAATCGTAAGATTCGCACGATTAGACCGGATCTGACTTTATCCTAGTCCTAGTAGTAGAAGCTTGTACCTACCCTACTTGTTCTTAGGCCTGTATTCTGTTTCATTTACTCCTCCTTAAATCCCAGAAGGTCTTGCTAAAACCTATTTTTTTTTTAATTTTGACAGGTCCCTATAACCATATAATATATATTTACTTAAATGTAAAGCCATATTGATGTATCATTAGTTGTTATAACAAAGCCATTGTATTTTAAAAGCCTAAAATCATCTTCAAGGTACGTTTTAGGGATCTTTTTAAAAGACCCAAGATAGTGTTATTCCATCGTGTTAAGTTGGAAACGTCTATTCTTAAACAACAATGGAATGGGGTAATTTAATTTTATCTTTTTATAAGCCCTTCTTAGTCAGATAATTTGATAAAGAAAAGAGTGAACAAACAATGGGATACCGTTTGCTTAATCCATTTAAAAAAATTAAGACATTAAATCTTGTTAATAGTACTAGCAGTGGCGGCTCGTGACTAGTGAGTCAGGGGGGAGAGGGGGCGCTGGCTTTAAATTAAAAAAATTAAAATGTCTATTGTTTTCGAAAGTACGTGTCTGTTTTTTCTAACTTTCTCGTTGTGAATTTTAATTTCATCAGCATAAGCACTACTTAAACAAGTTAAAATATTAGTTTGTCCTAACATCTCAAAACTTACCACATTATAACGATGTTTTGCACTATTTTCATGTTTTTTATTTTCTCTGAAAGATGTTTTAAGTCCTGCACCCCATTTATAGTCCAATTATCATCCCCGTCAAAAAGAAGACAAGAAACAAAAAAAAATCATTTTTGTCCTCACAACCGCATATCCAGGATTTTTATTATATATTTATTTGTCAAACTTACGCGTAAACTGTGCCTTACTTTTACATTTTGATTGCACTTGTAGGTACTATATTCAATATTGGTACTGGCCGCCCTGTATTTTTTTAATCAAGTTTTTCACTTAAGCTCAGAGAACTACTAAACACAAGCTTCTGTAAATCAATAACCTTCATTTTAGACGAAATATTCCAACTTTATAATGTAACTAATAAACAAATAAACAAAACGTGAGCGGCGTCGACAGGTCGAATCGCGAGTCGCGAACGGCTGTTGGGCGAAAAATTTGGAGCTCCTCGTTGTGAGATATGTAGGTGACGTCACGCCTTCATAGTCATAACGAGAAGTCGCGTTGAATCGGGACGAATAATCCGTCGCCCGCGCTTAGTATAATGTTGCGAGCGCGCAACTCGCTTGTCTATGAGTATAGCCTGCCCGCTGGAATAGGGCTATGTTTGGTTTGAATTATGCCCGCGCTTAGTATAACCTACCCGCTGGAATAGGGCTGTTTTTGGTTTGAATTATTTTAATGGATTGCTTACATATATTGCTTTATTGGTTTTTTAAGTAAAGTATTTTTGGATTATGTTTGAAACAATTGCAGGGAGGGCGGCGCCCCAGATCCCTTCATTAACGAGCCGCCACTGAGTACTAGTACTTTGAGGTAGCTAGAAAAGAGAAATGCTAGAATTAAATAAACAATTTCGCCTTGATTGATTAGTTATATTTATAATCAAACGCATAACTATAAGGAAATTGGCCATTGTTATTGTTTATCATGAATGTTTGGTTACAAGTGGATTCATCGGAGCCATGCACCCAAAGAATCAGCTGGTAACCTTGTCGTTTATCGCCTGTCAGGTTTATATTACTCTCAACACATTATGTTAATATTTACATATGTATGTATTTATGTAAATATACATCATACTACATATACATTACCATCTGGGAAAGATATTACAAGAATTTTTATTAACATGTTTCATTTCATAGTTTTTTTTTGTTTAAAATTAGCATAGCATATGCGAGGCGGGGCGATCCGTCATCCGTCATAAAAATTTAATGTCGTTAAGAGGTGCATGCATAAGCTTATGCGTTTATACAGTGACCGGCAGAAAGTGCGCAGCATATGGGAAACTTTTTTATCTTTAACTTTAGAAAATTAATTTTATTTTAGATAGGTTCTGCATGTTCCAAACTAAAATAACCCCCATTAATCCTGTATAAGTCTTATGGTATACGAGGTAGGATCAAAAATTTGGAATTCCGCTAAGACCTCCATCTTTCATTTTAGAATATTTTTTACTAAGAATTATTGTTTTAATTTCAAAGTTATACCCAAATTCCAAATTTCGCTTATTTTGGACAAAAAAAATGGATTTCATCGTGTTTTCTGAATAACACTGTATAAACAATAAATGGCAACCGAACACCGAACAGTACGAAAATAAGATTTTCTGCAGACTTTGTTAGAGATAACCGTCGATCATAAGTCCGATTAGTTTGTTTTCATAATATTATGGCTTTTTAAAATAAAAACATAAAAATATTAAATATTTTTGCTGCACACCGTATTTTATTTTCTGAGGGAACAAGTTAATTTCATCTAACTGATATTTTTTGGTTTACATTGACTTAAAGCATCTCCTAAATAGTTTTTTATACATTGAAGTATGCATAGAAAATTTCCTTTTGATCTATAAAGAAAAAAAATTTAAATTAAAAATATATTTTGAACGGATTTTATTCGTCACGCATACTTTAATGTATAAAAAACTATTAAGGAGATGCTTTAAGTCAATGTAAATAAAAAAATATCAGTTAGATGAAATTAACTTGTTTCCTCAGAAAATAAAATACGGTGTGCAGCAAAAATATTTAATATTTTTATGTTTTTATTTTAAAAAGCCATAATATTCTGAAAACAAACTAATCGGACTTATGATCGACGGTAATCTCTAACAAAGTCTGCAGAAAATCTTATTTTCGTACTGTTCGGTTGCCATTTATTTTTTATACAGTGTTATTCAGAAAACACGATTAAATCCATTTTTTTTGTCCAAAATAAGCGAAATTTGGAATTTGGGTGTAACTTTGAAATTAAAACAATAATTCTTAGTAAAAAAATATTCTAAAATGAAAGATGGAGGTACTTTACTCTTAGCGGAATTTCAAATTTTTGATCCTACCTCGTATACCATAAGACTTTTACCGGATTTAATGGGTGTTATTTTGGTTTGAGAACATGCAGAACCTATCTAAAATAAAATTAATTTTCTAAACTTAACGATAAAAACTTTTCCATATGCTGCGCACTTTCTGCCGGTCACTGTATCCTTATAATATGGTATTAAATTTGATTGAAATTTATTGAAATACGCTAAATATACATGATGTAAATATGTTAAAAATGACGTTTTTCCGAAAACCCTTAGGATTGCCGACATGAACGAAGAGTACTTAATTTTTAGTCAATTAGTATGTAAAAAAACCTTGTCCAAAGTTTTTATCATACAGGGCGTAAAAAAATGGGCACATTAGTGTCACAGCTAGTCCGATCCTGCAGCTGTGAGTAATTCGCAACATTTTCTGGGATAGTAATTTGAAGGGTCTTACCTGGTATAGATCATATGAAAAAATTGAAATATATATACCTGTTGGTTTAATAATTATGTGTCAAAAACTTAATTCCATGGGAGCTCTTTGGGAGCCCATATATCCGAAGAGGAGGCCGATACGAAAGAAGTTTATATATGAACTTGTAGTATTCTTTTCACGTGTTTTTTTCATATCCGGGAGATTTCCCACATTTTCCCGGACATCCTGTATATAGTGTTTAAACTGCCTGTATTATTACTAAAAAGATATAAGGTGCAGTGGGGTAAGTGGGTACTACAAATATGAAAGATCGACTTTGAAACCATATATCTTTACGAAAAATCGAGATACAGAGGTGCGCTTTAGACAGGAATTAGTTAGTTATGTTTACAATATATCCTAGTATTGTTAAACTATTTACGAAAAAAACATTAAAGAAAAAAATTTTTTTCGTTAAAATGTACCCATAGTACTCACTTGCCCCAGGTACTGGGGCAAGTGGGTTTTTTGATTTGCAAATCACGTTTGAGCAGCGTTATATTAAACTGGGGGGTCGACCTATACGTCATCATCCACAAGAAACTTTTTCAGATATAAAAAAAAGTCAGTCTTCAAATACAGAAGTTACAAACTTTTTAAGGTACAAGGAATTTAAAAAGAAAGTTACACAACAAACCTGAAAAAAGTGTTACCTATTTATTGTTAAACATAAGAACAATTTAAAGTTGAGTCTTAAACAAGAAAAAAAAAGTTAGGTTTACATATAGGTATCAAAAAGAACGCAAATATAAGCTTGATCTAGCTTAGGTTATAGTTAGGAAAATACAACAATGTGGGAACTAATCCCCACTTTCCCTGAAACAGTAGTGCCCACTTACCCCGGTAGTAGGAAAAGCGGGGCAAGTGGGCACTATGGGCCTAAAACGAAAACCCTGAAAAATAAAACTGTTGAAAAAATATAAGGGACAACATAAGTGATTACATCTTTAAGAATGTAAAAATTATAATCCTAGGTTGTTAATTAGCAGAGATACAATTTTTTGAAATTTTATTCCGTAACTTGACATAATCGATAAATATTGGACACATTTTAAATAAAGCAGCGTAACCGGAAGAAATAAATATCTATGCATTTTTAACAATATATTGGGGCCTATACAGCTGTGACAACTATTTGATTATAATTTTGGATTTTTTGTAATTAAATTAAAAAATATTTCCAAAAAACCCACTTACTCCACTGCACCTTACATACTTTCAGGCGAAAAATAATATGTTCACGCCGTAAGCTAAAATTTGTGTTTTGCATTTTTAATGAGTTTAGCTGTCAAGCAATAATAGGAAACAGACTTTAGTAAGGAACGTAGGGACTTTTGTAATTATCCATTATTAATAAACCTTATATCTAGCAGATATTACCTCAAAAACACTGCGTTACCATAAACCTGATGATGATAGATGTGGTAATAGGTTATTCATTTTAAAAAATAATGTAAAAAAATTCGCAAGGTTAGCTGCTACCTACGTCAAGGGAATTAATTTGCTTACTTACAATTAATTAATATTTAATAAGATGCTCTTTCCCGCATATTAATAATCTAGTTCCTAATTCAGTCATATTAGACACCCATGATAACGTTTACAGATTCTCGTCATAACAAGGGCATACTATATAATAAATTCCATAGATAGTCGTCGGTCTGATTGAATCGAGGATTGAATCTGACTCAATGTGATAACTAGATAAGGGCATCTGATCACATAAATGCGGGCTTTGGTTATATAACGTAACACACAAACTCTCTATTACAGTTCTGTTTACGTGCGTTCGTTTTGGGGTTATGGCGCCATTAAATTCACCGAAATTGTCAAGATAATTAACCTTGTTAATCTCCTGTTTATATTTAAAAATGCAAAGGCGTACCGCTGAGATGGGGAAAAGCCACCCTTTATACCTAAGCCTTGCAACTTCTCTTAAAAACACTTTTTTTTACAATTATTATCTTTGAATTTCACTGTTGAACTCCCAACTGTATTACATTTAGAAGTATGTTAAAACTTTGAATAGTGCTGACTTTTACTTGATGGAAATTCATTACAAATATTTCAATAAAAACTTTAGTCTAATTTCCACATAATATTTATTTTATAACCAGACGCGTTTCGCTACACCAGTGGTTCCCAACCGCTGTTCCGCAAACCTCTTCCAGGTGTTCCGCGAATTAATTTAGTAATATCAACTAATCTGAATCATGAGAGAGTATTTTTTGTAGACCAGGGTCGATAATTTTAAAACCAAAAAAAATAATAGTAGGATGAAACCCATTGGAAAAGGAAGAGAATATAACAAAAATAAAAGGAAAAATAATTTACGGGCGATCCGAGGTCGGGAAGTGGAAAGGGGTGAGTTTTTAAGGGTAGAAAACGATTTATCTCGATTTCCGGCAAAACTACAAGTCCTATGGAAAAACGTTAAATAGCAAAGTTGTAGGTAATAAAAAGATCTACAACTTTTGTATTTACACTTTTTTCACATAACCTCAAAATGTATGTGAAAAATTCAATTAAAAATGATTTTCTATTTTTATCTTTTACAAAAAAAAATTTTTTTTTCGAAATTTGGTGAAAACGTACATTTTTATGTCCCAAACACACTGTAATTTTTTTGATTTAAAATATTTATTTTTTCACCTTATTTTGACATAATATCGAAAAGGCACCCTAATTTTCAATCGAAAATTCTTACGTCAAAATATCTGCTTTTTAAAAAAGTCGGTGGGCTTTTTGTTCGTTGAAATCTCTACTTTCTGATGGTGTGAAAAAAATATATATTACTATGGTAAATGTTCTCAAAAAATGGAAAGAAACGAAAAAAAAAACTCGAATCGGAATTTTTTTTTTAATCATTATGTACAATTTTGAGTAGTAGTAGTATAGTAGCAGAGAAAAATAAAAAACCAAAAACTTGGTTATTTGAATTTTTCACATAAATTTTGAGGTTATGTGAAAAAAGTGTTGATACAAAAGTTGTAGACAACTTTGCCATTTAACGTTTTTCTACCCTTAAAAACTCACCCCTTTCCACTTCCCGACCTCGGATCGCCCGTAAATTATTTTTCCTTTCATTTTTGTTATATTCTCTTCCTTTTTCAATGGGTTTCATCCTACCATTATTTTTTTTCGCTTTTTATCATTTTTAAAGGCTTCAGCCCTGGGTCTATTGATAAACTGATCACTTCACCGCAAATATGTTGACAAAGGTGGTGTTTCGCTATTTTCTTATTGCTACCAAAAGTGTTCCGCCACCACAAAAAGGTTGAAAACCACTGCGCTACACTGTAGCTTTATCAAGGGATTTTTTAAAACTCGATTTACTTACTACCCAAAGACAGGTAGAGTTAACTTTTTCTTAAAACAAAGCATTTCGACAAAAGACAACGATATTTAAGATTAACAGCTGATGTGGTTTCGTCGTTAAAGTTCCCAGATCAGCAGTGGGCCGTTGCAAGCTCACGCGTCTGGTTGCGTCATATTATTTTCTTCCGATTTTGAAGTTTTTAATTGTTTGTGTGGCTGTTTTTTGTTTAGTGTGTGTTTTAAATATTTTACTTTTGGATTTAATATATTTCAGAGACAGATTTTCTTGGTGTTTATTATTTAAATTTAATAGTGAATACAAACACCAATTTGATTTATATCCGCTTAACATAAATATAAAACATAGTATAAAAGGTCCCTCTTTCATAATTTGAGGTAAAGCGGTCAGCAATGTGAGAGACAAAAAACATATGCGACAATTTACCAAACTCATATTTTGTAGCTAGCGTTATCTTAAAACTCATTATGGAATCCTCCTTCTTGCCCTCAAAAACATAACTACACCGAATTAGATTTATATCCGCTTAACATAAATATAAAACTTAGTATAAAAGGACCTTCTTTCATAATTTGAGGTAAAGCGGTCAGCAATGTGAGAGACAAAAAACATATGCGAGAATTTACCAACCTCATATTTTGTAGCTAGCGTTATCTTAAAACTCATTATGGAATCCTCCTTCTTGCCCTCAAAAACGTAACTACACCCAATTTGATTTATATCCGCTTAACATAAATATAAAACATAGTATAAAAGGTCCCTCTTTCATAATTTGAGGTAAAGCGGTCAGCAATGTGAGAGACAAAAAACATATGCGAGAATTTACCAAACTCATATTTTGTAGCTAGCGTTATCTTAAAACTCATTATGGAATCCTCCTTCTTGCCCTCAAAAACATAACTACACCGAATTAGATTTATATCCACTTAACATAAATATAAAACTTAGTATAAAAGGACCTTCTTTTATAATTTGAGGTAAAGCGGTCAGCAATGTGAGAGAGAAAAAACATATGCGAGAATTTACCAACCTCATATTTTGTAGCTAGCGTTATCTTAAAACTCATTATGGAATCCTCCTTCTTGCCCTCAAAAACGTAACTACACCCAATTTGATTTATATCCGCTTAACATAAATATAAAACATAGTATAAAAGGTCCCTCTTTCATAATTTGAGGTAAAGCGGTCAGCAATGTGAGAGACAAAAAACATATGCAAGAATTTACCAAACTCATATTTTGTAGCTAGCGTTATCTTAAAACTCATTATGGAATCCTCCTTCTTGCCCTTAAAAACATAACTACACCCAATTTGATTTATATCCGCTTAACATCAAATCATCGCCAATTATAAAGTAAATATTTACTTGGATCACCCCGCATCTTTTTAACAGTATAAGCAATGAAATTAAATGACCTGTTTTCAACTCCACTGTCCCTTAGTTACGGGACAGCCTATATATATCCATATATAAAATTCCCACAAAAGTAACAATACAAAAAGGGTTCCCTAACTATTCCTGCACCTCGCAAAAAATGTATTATTTTTTTCCTTGTCTAATCTTAACATAGTATAAAACAAAGTCGTTGTCGCCCGTCTGTCCCTATATGTGCTTAAATCTTTAAAACTACGCAACGGATTTTTAAGCGGTTTTTTAAATAGATAGAGTGATTCAAGAGGAAGGTACGGATCAGTCAATATTTTATTTTATAAATAATGAAATTAGTATCTGCGCTATATCTTACAAAATATTAAGACTCTCATACAAAATTTAACAGATGGCGAAGGCCGAAGAACTTAGTCCGGTTCTGTTTTTGTAGCCAACCGCTTAACGTAAAGTATACCAGACTTCAACAGGGAGCCGTTAATGACACGTGACACGTGATGCTGATGCGGCGAGTTTTTGTTCTTACATTCATTTGACTTTACAAACGAAGTTAATGTTGTGGAAATTATGCAACACATAAATAAAAACATTTATGTTTCATACTATATTTATTATTACGTATTCTATACTTTACCCATGCAAGGTACTGCAGCACATACCTATTAACTATGCAAAAACAATTAAAACGATAACAATAAATAATACAGATTATGTCACCAGTATTTATGTACCTTAACGGGCTACTATAACGATTATTTTCTACATACTAAAAACAAATTCACCATTGAATTCACCTAGTACATCCGGCATTGAATAAATGCTCCCATTAACATTTTTTCGTTGTGCATTTTTTTTACAGTTACCATGAGGTAACAGTAAAAGCGGCGACTGCTGAAAGCCAATTAGGATTTTCGAATTCGACAGACACATTTTTTTTTCGTCAGTAATAAAAGAATAGTTAATTGCTCGACACGATGCGCTTCTAGTTCAAACAAAGTTGTGTTTTCTAAATCGTTGGAAAATAAACGCGATTTACGTAATTATTGTTGAAAAAGGTTTTACCCCCAAATGCCGTAGACGAAATTATATGTTATCGAAAAATAATAGGAGAGTTTACGATGTTCTTTCTTAGAACCTCATTCAAGTAAGTGTTTTTTAATTACTATGATTTAAAAAAAAAACCACTACGTCATTACAAGCGCAACACAGAGTTTGGAAACCAGAGTATTCTATGTAACGTTTTACCCAAATGCGTTTTTAACCACCGTACGTACGTAGATCACTTTTACCATGCTGTTGGAAAGTTGGAGGTATAGTCTGTTTCCTGCCTGACAGCTAAGAACCCTCAAAACGCAAATTTTCGCTTACCGGGTGAACATATTATTTTTCGCCTGAAAGTATATCTTTTTAGTAACAATACAGGTAGTTTAAACACTATATAGATTGGCACACCCCTAATTGTACCTCACAATAGGGTCGTAAAATTGTAACAATGGGGCAAGCCGATGATTTAGAATTAATCTTCGGACAGTGGCGGTCGTTTAGTTTTTTATTTATGAAATATAAATTCCTTTTGTTTCCTGCCCGTGTTGTAAATACATTATAGGTACTTACATAGTAAAAACTTTATCTGATTTAGTTCTAGCCGATACTATACATTAACAAAACAAGGCGATGGTGAAATAGTGTATCGTTTTAAGAGAACAGAGTCTGCCAAAAAATTCGACCGTTTTAACCCATTATGAAGTTACCAACTTGTCCTCTTAAATTGTAATGTTATGGTACGTTCTTATTTTTTTTTTTTTGGTTTCTATATGTAATTTTTATTTATAATTTATATTTATTCGTATGTAGTTTTTACGGTGGGCAAAAAAGATTTGTATATTTAACTGAATTAATTTTATTTTCTCAATACAAAAATAGTTCCTACTTAAAAGAGTTCACAAATTAAAGGTCTAGAATGGTGTCTTCACTATCACTAAATTCGAAGGATGCATCTGTGGAGTCAACTGAAATAATAAGTGGTTCTACCGTTTCTTTCTCTTCATCAGGTTGTCTAAGTACCACATTTTTTTCTTCTTTTATTACATGTTTTATAGCTTCTTTCCAATTTTCTTTCGTTATAATGTTTAATGAAAAAATAATTTTTCTAATCACTTGAAAAATCCTTATACAGTGTCACCAGTAAAGTCCGCATCATATGGGATTTTTTTTTATTAATAGCTTTATTCAAAATTTGACTTTGGCATCAAGTTCTGCTTCGATCGAGATGAAAATTAAGCAAAAAAATAGTAGTCACGTGATTCGCATTACCTGTCAAATTTTATTTTTTTTTAAAAAATAATTAAATTCTGAAAATATCGAAAAAAGTTATTAGAAAAAGTTTTTTTAAATGCAGTTTCTAGCCCACATACAAAATTTCAGCTGCATAAGATAATTTTGAATTTTTAACCTATATTTTGTACATTGCACCACTTTTGCAAAATAAGACTCAACGCAACCTACATAAAACTTCTCAGTTTTGACAAGGCTTTATTTCAGATACATTTTCTTTAAAGTAGCGCCATATTAAATGTGTGTTTTTCTACAAAATCAAAATTGGACTATTAAAATTTGGTCGCATGTGATGCAAAGTTTATTTGTTTTTGACCCTGTATAAGGTAACTTCATAAAATAAGTATTTTTGAAAACGTAGGTTGTGTCTGAAAGTAATACACCTTAATATTAAGACAAAAAGGAACACAGTGTCTTCAGTAAAGTGTCTTTTAAGTGGAAAATAAATTTTATTTTAAAAACGTAAAGTTTATCTATTTTCAACGATTTAATTATAAGCCCTATATTATAATTATTTATTATTAAGCTATGTCATAATAACGTAGTAACTTTCAGACACAAACTACGCTTTCAAAAATACTTATTTTATGGAGTTACTTTATACAGGGTCAAAAACAAATAAACTTTGCATCACATGCGACCAAATTTTAAATAGCCCAATTTTGATTTTGTAGAAAAACACACATTTAATATGGCGCTACTTTAAAGAAAATGTATCTGAAATAAAGCCTTGTCAAAACTGAGAGGTTTTATGTAGGTTGCGTTGAGTCTTATTTTGCAAAAGTGGTGCAATGTACAAAATATAGGTAAAAAATCAAAATTATCTTATGCAGCTGAAACTTTGCATGTGGGCTAGAAACTGCAATAATTAAAAACTTTTTCTAATAACTTTTTTCGATATTTTCAGAAATAACCCTACTTTTGAATTATTTTTTGGAAAAAATTAAAATTTGACAATTAATGCGAATCACATGACTACTATTTTTTTGCTTAATTTTCATCTCGATCGAAGCAGAACTTGATGCCAAAGTCAAATTTTGAATAAAGCTATTAATAAAAAAAAATCCCATATGTTGCGGACTTTACTGGTGACACTGTATAATAAGGTTCTATTTTATCTATATATTATTTATATATTATTAAAAATAGACCTGACAAGTAGAGAGTGTCTATATTCTATATGGTATTTTATACCTATACCCCAATTTTTAAAATTTACTCAGCTACTCAGCAACAAAAATCAATAAGTATACGTTTATTTTCACTAAACTAAAAATTTTACAAAGTGACAATCATACCGCCTTCAGAAGATGTCGTAAATTTTATCTGACTTTAGGAAGCTCTTATTAATCATCTCAGACTCAGACTGTCTTAAGTGATTCTCCAATTATTTTACTAAGTCTCCTTAATAAGTTATTCTAAATCCGGTCTGATTAGATAGAATGCCGCATAATTTTGTCGTAGACGGTACGGATTATAGATATTTAAAGCGATTGAGATACTTAAGATTCGTCACAGAGTTGGAATATCGTTTCCTTGAATTTTGACCCATCGCGCACCGTGTTGAACAACGCACTTTTTCTAAACCACTGTGTAACAAAATTTTTATTTTCCTAAATTGCAGAATGTCTGGAGTCACCTTGGCTGGTGGAGCTCCTGGAGGGACGACAGAGCTCGGAGATGGAGGAGGGAGAGCTCTCAAACTACAAACGGACGCGCCGCATTTAGTTAGCATGGGAGGAGATAGACTGAGCACCTCGGTTACGTTACATCCCCTACCTCCAGGTGAGCAAAATTAAAGATATCGGTAGAGATCAATATTCTCTATAGACCAGGGCTGAAGCCTTTGCAAATGGTAAAAAGTGAAAAAAAGAATAGTAGAATGAAACCCCTTGGAAAAGGAAGAGAATATAACAAAAATGAAAGGAAAAAAAATTACGGGCGGTCCGAGGTCGGGAAGTGGGGGGCAGTGAGTTTTTAAGGTTAAAAAACGATTTATCTCGATTTTCGGCAAAACTACAAGTCCTATGGAAAAACGTTAAATGGCAAAGTTGTAGGTAATAAAAAGATACAGCTTTTGTATTTGCACTTTTTTCACATAACCTCAAAATTTATGTGAAATATTCAAATAACCAAGTTTTTGGTTTTTTATTTTTATCTTTTACAAAAAAAATTTTTTTTCGCGAAATTTGGTGAAAACTTACCTTTTTATGTCCCAAAGACACTGTAATTTTTTTGATTTAAAATATTAATTTTTTCACCTTATTTTGACTTAATATCGAAAAAGCACCCTAACTTTCAATCGAAAATCTTCACGTCAAAATATCTGCTTTTTTAAAAAGTTGGTGGCCTTTTTGTTCGTTGAAATCTCTACTTTCTGATGGTGTAAAAAAATATACATTACTATGATAAATGTGATGAAATCCCCTTTAAATCCTACCTTTAATTATATTTAGAACAAATATTTTCGCATATTTTTTGCGATCTTTATGTTTTATGGATTTGTAATTTTTTTGTTTATCAATGTAACATGGAATCTTACGTTTTTCGAGTAATTAATGTATAAATTTTAATAAATAGCTGAAAATTGTACATAATGATTTAAAAAAAATTTCGGATTCGATTTTTTTTCGTTTCTTTGCATTTTTTGAGAATATTTACCATAGTAATGTATATTTTTTTTTACACCATCAGAAAGTAGAGATTTCAATGAAAAAAAAGCCCACCGACTTTTTTAAAAAGCAGATATTTTGACGTGAGAATTTTCGATTGAAAATTAGGGTGCTTTTTCGATATTAAGTCAAAATAAGGTTAAAAAATAAATATTTTAAATGAAAAAAATTACAGTGTGTTTGGGACATAAAAAAGTAAGTTTTCACTAACAATTTCGTGTATAAAAAATTTTTTTTGTAAAAGATAAAAATAAAAAACCAAAACTTGGTTATTTAAATTTTTCACATAAATTTTGAGGTTATGTGAAAAAAGTGTAAATACAAAAGTTGTAGATGTTTTTATTACCTAAAACTTTGCCATTTAACGTTTTTCCATAGGACTTGTAGTTTTGCCGAAAATCGAGATAAATCGTTTTCTAACCTTAAAAACTCACCGCCCCTCACTTCCCGACCTTGGATCGCCCGTAATTTATTTTTCCTTTCATTTTTGTTATATTCTCTTCCTTTTCCAATGGGTTTCATCCTACTATTATTTTTTTTGGTTTCAAAAGTTATCGACCCTGGTCTAAGTACTAACTTAGAGGGAAATTATCTTTCTTTGTGAGCTGTCTGCGGCATTCTTAATTAATATAAAAATCCCAAATTTAATTGAGAATTCGCCAGACAATATTAGTGGTGTTAAATTTAATGTTTTAACGTAACACAGAGCTACCATTGTTGAATCCAATCTTATCTCTGTTGATAAAATCTGTTGTTTAAACTTGCATTATGTAGATTATGTGTCTACGTTCTTGTATCCAAATTTTCTAGAAAATTGTTAAATTATTCTGCTCCATTAAGATAAAATTTCAGTTGTGTGTTGTGTTGTCGCTATCTCGGATAATAATGTGTAAATGGGCAGTGAAATTTAAATGTTTTTAAATAAAAAATTGGCAAGAATTTTGAGTGTTATATAATAAAGTTTGTGTATTAAATTAATAGCATAATAATTATTTAGGTAAATACAGTTGTATTCATAAAAAAAACGTAAAAGAATTAGAATGAGAGGTAAGTTTTGTCATATTTGCGTAAAATCGGCGTGCCTAAATGATTGTTTCCAATAGGAGGTTATCACACGTCATAGATTATCAAAAATGCAAAGCATTGGCGTCGGTGTAATTAATTTTGAAACTGCATGGTGGTAACGTTCGATAAACTTTGACAGAAGAACATAAACATGCCTCGTCAGTTGTCTGAAGTTGAAAAGGCTCAAATTGTATCGAGAATCGAAGAAGGATGATAAATCCGTACTGTTGCGCAGTTGTATAATAGAAATAAAAGAACTATATTGAAAATTAAGCAACGCTGGGAATAAGAAGAATCCTTAAAGAGCAAAATTGGTTCAGGTCGTCCCAAACGTGCCAACCCTGAACAGGATGCTGCTTTTTTAGGATATTTAAGAAATAATCCATTTGCAACGGCAAGGGATGCTGTTATTGATACATCATTTCCTGATGCCTCCCAACCTCTACCGCCAGCAGGAGAGTCAAGGAATCTAAACTGCCAGCCCAGCTGCGAAAAAAATGTTCTTTATCCGAAAAACAGCGACAATTAAGGATTATTTTTGCTTTAAATTATATATACCGCAATCCTCCATTTTGGAACATGGTCATTTTTACTGATGAAAAGGCGTTCCATGCAGTCAACTTATAATGGACAAATTCGTGTGTACCGTCCAGTACGTCCGTCCGTCCGTCCTTCAATACCAGGTTTGAAGAGCGATATACTAACCCCCCTCACTTGTAGACATGGTCGTTTCTCTGTAAATGTATGGGGCTGGATAAGTGTTCATGGACCTGGTGTTTTCTGGCGAATGGAGGGAAGATTTAATGCCAGAAATTATATTAACATTTTGGAAAACATATTGTTACCATCTGCTGAGCAAATATATCCCTATAATATTTTCATATTTCAACAAGATAATTGTCCAGTCCACACTGCCAATGCTGTAACCCACTGGTTTTAAACCCATAATGTGGAAGTGTGTGTGGGTCGCTTATTATAGTCCCGATATCAATCCAATTGAAAATATTTGGGGTATAATCGTAAAAAAAAATATATAATCGAAATTTAAGGCCACAAAATTCAGAAGATTTATGGGAAATAATATATGCTTGCTGGGAAGAGCTTGATCCAAATATTGTATCAAATATAATTCAGTCAATTCCGAATAAACTGGCTCAAGTAATAGAAAAACAGGGATATATGACCAAATATTAGATTTTATTTATTCGTGTTAAACGTTTTTTGTTTCTATTGCAATTTTTATAAAACTGTTAAGATATAAAATAAAAAAATTAATTTTTGTATTCTATTGAACTAACGCCCAACGCCAATGCTTTGCATTTTTAATAACCTTTAACATGCGATAAGCCGGTTTTACGCAAATATGGTTAAGGTTTCCTCTCATTCTAATTCGTGTAGGTACGCTTTTTTATGAATGCAGCTGTACCTTATATTATGATTTAATTTGTTTAATTGTACAGAAGGTTTTATAATTTTTTGTGAACCTAGAAAATGTTTCCCCCTGACCTGAAACCATTTTTAACTCATAAATTAGATCAATATAACTAGGATCGATGTAATTTTCATTTTTTTTTAAACTACGATACGCCTAGGCGCCTAGGAAGGCAGCATCCATCAATTTAATTTTGTCGTGCCGGTTCTATTTCAGTTTTTAATGAGCCGCATGATTCTAAAAATACTTTTATTGAACTTGGAAGCCAATAAATTCAATTTATCTGACGTGGGCTGTCAATAGGAAAAAATTGTGATCAAACGGGATAGGTGAGTATCGGAAAATTAAAGTGGTGTAACGTACACTCGCGTGCAAAAAAAAAACGGGCATCATAAAATTTGGATTAAGTTTAGGCCTTTATAAATTTTTTATTTTTACTCCGATTTAAGTGATTTTTTAGAGAGCTGTAGATTTATTTGTTAGTTTTAATATGCCTATACAAATTTTAAGAGAAATTGGTTTTTTGACATAATATACAAGGATAAACGAAAAGCATTTTTTTTGTCTAGTGTCAAAACACCCTGTGGAATAATTAGTAAGCAAATCTACTTCAAAATATCGGTTTCCATTAAGCCGCAAAAATCCTTTGCATTTTGGTTTTTGGTTCATGTCAACACGTGCATTTGTTCTCACCCAAATGCAAAATGATCTTAATGATGTCAATAATTTAGGTAACGCAAAACTAAAGCTATTGATGACCGATTTCTTGTACTTAAAACTCTTCGGAATCGTCGTTTGACGTCAGTACAGGCGAAAAACCAATTTCGAGAGGTTCGAATTAAAAATGTCAGTTCTTGGACAGTTCGCCGAAGATTACACGAAGGTAATTTAAACTCACGCGGATCAGCAACTGCAACTGGACCTAAATTACTACCGCCTCATAAGAGTCAAGAATGGAGGAATATTACCTAGGATGATATTTGCGGGCTAATTGATGGCATGAACCGACGTGTACAGGCAGTAGTAAGGGCTAGAGGAGGCAATAGAAATAATAGAGATGTGTTTAATTGAAAAAGTTGTTGTTGGTACCTGTTAAGTTTGTTTTGCGAAAATGTTATTCTTAGATATACCATCAAGGGCGTCGCCAGCCAGTGAGCTGGGGAGGGGCAGCATAGAAGAACTGAAGAAAACATTAAGATAGAAAAGTTTTAATTAAAAAAAAAAATGAAAACGAATAAATTATTTACATACAAAATCAATTTAAACATAATCGTCTAGGGTTGCTAGCGAATTTGTTGGTTACTTTGTTTATAAAATCGTCCAAGTTCTTGAAAATGTGTTGCCTGTGTACACTCATCATGGCTAGGCCATTGAGGCGAGTTCCAGTCATCGTGCTCCTCAACCAGATTTTGATTCTCCTCAAGCTACTGAATGGCCTTTCAACTGTACAAGTGGTACAAGGTAAAGCAATAAGAATCCTCAAGGCCTTCTTTATCGCAGGAAAAAAATCGTCAGTTTCCTTAAGGACTTCCACAACACTTAGTTTGGTCGATTCTGGTTTTTCCTCCAATATTTTTTTTCAAAGTTCTTTCTTATCCTTGATATCCAAAATACCGTAAAAGTTTCTGAATTCCTCGCATGCTTCTTTAAGGTCTTCCAAAGATATGTTTTTCATTTGCGCAGGGTGTAGTTTTGTTAGGACAAAGGATGGTCTATTTTCTTCAGAGAACCTTATTTCGAGGGAATTTATAATTGAGTCCAAATAAGGAATTGTCATAGACCTCCGCCAGATTTCTGAATGGCTTTTTGCCGGGTGGTTGCTGCGGTGTTGTTGTCTTTCAACAGTACGGGGTATGGATTTCATATCTTCCGTCAGTCCAATTTTTTCCGCAATATCAGTAGCATCTTTGATCAGTTGTAAAATGCGACTAATATGCTGGGATGCCTGAACCGTGTCCAAGGATACTGATTGGAGCACGTTTACTGTGGGTTCTATAATACCGGAATATTTGGATATCAATACGAGGCTAAAAATAAATGAAGCTTTGGAAGCTGCCGCATGGAGCTGATACGCATGTTTCTTTGTCGCATTATTGCCATCTCGAGACAATGTTTCTAAAGCCTCCATTATAGCACAAAAATTCTCTTTAAAAACTCTGATGCTTTTGTGTTTTTCGCTCCACCTTGTTTCGCATAACCGGGAAATATTGGGTATTAATTTCCGTCTTAGAACCGATTCTCGAAAAAATGTTATTATATCCTTGATGGTCCCAACGGTATTTCTGATGTCGGGCAGGGCGTTCAGATCATTGATGACCAGATTGAGCATTGAGCTTATGTGACGAGCAATCTTAGCGAACCGATGCAGTGTTGCCGTTGATTCCCGGAAATTCTCGGTTAATGTTTCGATTAGCCGGGTGCGCGTAATTTTATTTTTAATTCCAGTAAGCCGTATTTTTAGGACCTCTAGGGGGGGGGGGCAGCTGCCCCCCTCTGGCGACGCCCTTGTGATATACCTACGCACCTTTTTTGTAAATTTATTTGTTTATTAAATCTTGATTATGTATTACAATAACATTTGTTTTCTTGCATTTTAATAGTCTATTTTATTTTGAATGCAATGGCAATGAGAAAATTATGGAAAAATTTAAATTATTGACATCAAGATCATTTTGCATTTTGGTGAGAACAAATGCACGTATTGACATGAACCAAAAACCAAAATACAAAGAATATTTGCGGTCCAATGAAAACTGATATATTGAAGTAATTTTGCTTCCTAACTATTCCATAGGGTGTTTTGACACTAGGCAAAAAAAACAACGTTTCGATAATCCTTGTATAATATGTCCAAAAACCAATTTCTTTTAAATTTTGTATAGGCATGTTAAAACTAATAAATGTATCTAGAGCTCTCTAAAAAAGCACTTAAATCGGAGTAAAAATAAAAAAGTTATAAAACCTTAAACTTAATCCAAATTTTATGATGCCCGTTTTTTTTTGCACGGGAGTGTACTTAGGTATCTATCTTTATTACAGAAAGAGACACATTTTTGTAAAAAGACGTAGCTCACTAGGACGATTTTAAAATTTTAAAATTTTTAGCTTCTTGTTATCGTGTCTCGAACTCACAATAACATGGCGCAAGATCGGGACTGTACGGCGGATGATCTAAGACTTAACGGGCCAAACGTGTCTATACTATACTATGGTGGCCTTTACACGTTAAACAGGGATGAATGCATAAAACTAGATAACATAACGCAGTTAAAAATAACACAAATCATTTATTTGTTTACTTACTTCCATTTACAAGAACGGTAATTTTTATAGACCTCTGGCATTTCTGTTTACACCGCTCATTATAGTGGTAATAAAAGACAGTAAACCGAAGCAACAGTCTGCTTGTCGGGTGAAAATAAACGGTGGCACATCCGCCCCAAAGGCGGGTATTTTCGGCGCTTAAAAACAAACAAACGCCACGGCCAGACGTGCGGAGACAGAAGACACGTGGAGTCGGACACGGTCGCTATAAGTGTGATGGACCATTGTTATTGTTTACTTTTGGGAAGGTGTCCTTTCTACTTTCAAAATTTTTAATTTATCGGCAATTAAATGATTTATAGTCAAATCTGGTCTTATCATGCGGTTAATTAAATTAATACTAAAAAATGTTAACAAAGAAGCGTATATTTTGGGTGATTTGAGAGACTTGAGCCATTGATAGGAGTTCAGATTTTAACATATTTGGTAAAGGATTTTGGTTGTGTTTTTCAAACCACTCATAAATATCACTTCCAAGATGAACTAGGTTGTTTATTTAAAATTCTTGATGCACCATGATGCATTGTCTGATACAATTAAAGACGGTTCATCTAAATTTGCTGGGATTAACTGAGCTTTAACCATTTTTCAAACATTTCGCAATTCATATTGTCATGATAGTCAGAACTTTTTGATGTGGAAGAAAAAACTAAACTAGCACCTGGAACATATCCTCCTGTTACAGAACCGACACGTAATAGTATATTACGTACCGAGGTGGAAAGTGTTTCATCACTGCCGAGAGATTAGATAGTTTACCGAGACGCAAAGCGTCGAGGTAAACCATATCTCGGAGACAGTAATGAAACTTTTCACCGAGGTTTGTATACTATTTTATTTACAACCACATCCTACATCCACTTCTTATAATTTTTAACTAAAAATATTATTAAAAGAAAAATGTCATTTTGACGTAGTATTATAGAAATAATATATTAAAAAAATCAAATAAATTTACAAGTAGGGCATATTTTCAAATTAGGCGACGGTTGTCAAGGAAACGTTTGTTTGAAATTAAAACAATAAACGCAAGTGGCGTATGGTTGTAAATAAAATAATGAACCGCTTTCCCGTGCCACATGCCTTTTGTCTTTTCACGCTTTTCACAGAATCCCCTTGCCAAGATTTTGAACCACTTCTATTTGAAAATATCTATGTTTCGTCTAAAAATACTACTTTTCTAAATTTTGATTTGTAATTTTCCGTATATTTTTTTATAAACTGAACACGCTGACTCACTATCTGTGGCTGCTCACATAAAAATCTCCGGTTACAGTCTTATAGCGAAAACCCAACTTTTTTATTAATTTTGATAACGATTCAAGTCCGATTTCCAAAACACCTCGAATTTGTCAATTTTCTTGTAAAACTGGAAGAGTTACATTGGTTTTTGATCTGTATAAATCATAAATCACGTTTCGAACTCCCATTTTAATATTTTCGCTCAAATCTTCAGTCTTTGGCTTTCTTCGTTTACATTTTTTAATATTCTTCGGTATTATATTATGCTTTCTTTCGTGCACAATTTTCTGCACAGTCCTTAAACTAATTCCGAATTCCCAGTGCTTTTGCTACGGTTTCCTGCATATTGGTTGGCGATTTTTCACTTTTTCTTTCATTCTCGAAATAGTTTAATAAATGAAGCACCATTTTTTTGCTTGGGGATACAAAAAACCAGAAAATTGCTTTTTATCGTCCATATTGTCACATTAAATTAATTGTCAAAGTCACAAAACTGACATCTTTAAATCAAGACAAAGGTGACAGGTACAAACTTTTGTGAATCGCTAAAAATTAAGTACATATCCTTTTCTTTCATGTCAAAATTGCATAGGTCTGTCATATTTGTCTTACGATAGTATGATTAAACAAAGATGCAATTTTCGGGTTTCAGGAAAATTCATCATGTCTCATGAATTATTAAATTTCCTAATACCTTTTATATATTGATATGTGAATATAACTTTTCTCAATATAGCCAAAGTTCCCAATTTTAAGGGATTATTATTTATCTCCGAAACGGTTAGTTTATTTGACACGAACCCCGAACTGAAGAGCCTTTTGTAATAAAATAAATAATTATAAACGACAGGTAGATGCGGCACAAACTGAACGCCGCACGATAAGGGACGCCTCGCCGGAGATGCGTCTCACTGGAGTCGTGTTTCTATTTTCACGGAATACAGAACTAAATAAAAACCTTTGTTATGTATTTCGTACATATACAGTTTGTTGAGTTTACTGTTGTATTTTTAATTTAAAATTATTTATTTATAAACTTTTTTACATTTTACTATTTGAACGTATACATACCTATCAGGGTGTCATGGGTACATGAAACAAAGGTGTAGATTTGAAAATTGTTACCTTTCCCATTTAGTAAACGTTTGTTTATCTTTTATTTTTAGGTAGAGTGACCCTTGGTAGCGGCCCAGGAGTCAACATTCCAGTCCAAGGTACGGGAGTTCTACCATTACATTGTCATATAGAGAACAGTGAAGGAGTAGTCACTATCTATCCTCTATCTGAGAATTTATCCATAGATGGGGTTAGAGTGAATGGACCCACTAGATTATCCCAGGGTAAGATTTTTAAATTACCATTAAGATACCAAAGGGTCCACATGAGAAAAAACATTGCATAGATTATCCTTTGTAGAAACATACCTAAACACTTCTACCCGTTTATGGCATAGAGACCTTTAGAAATCCAAATGGTAGAATTTCAATTTTCGCCACTAAAAAAATTCAAATTCGTTTACAAACGCTACAGGCGCAATTGACACGTACCCCAAAAAAAATGTCGTTGCTGTATAAACATTGCTAACTTCACACATATCAAGAAATCCACAGAGAAAACGTAACACACAACAACAAAAATGGCGCCGAGCCGGTTCTGGAGTGTATTTTGAGGATGTCGCTAAACAAGGAAAACCTAATAACAAGAGGGTTGTGCGCATGCCCATACCTGTAGGGCGGCAAGAGATGTGATTGGCGGGCTGTGCGTACAAACACATAAAACTTAACTTTTGTTTGCGCACAAGATAAGCTCTACGGATCTAAAAGTAAATGTCTATGGTTTATGCAAAGCAAAGCCCGAGTACGGTTCGTAGTATTAAAAAATGGTTTTAAACTGCTTCCAGTTTTTTATTTAAAGTATACGAACCAATTATTACCCACTGTACTTTTCACTAAAACTACTTAAAGCAGGTAGTTATGCACAATTAAATGATTTGATTCATTCTTTCTAGGTGTTATGCTCACAATTGGCCGTTCAAACTACATGCGATTTAACCACCCAGCCGAAGCAAAGCTTATGAAATCAGTACTCCCCAATCCGAGAATCTCAATGGCTCCAATCACATTCGAACCGGCTGACGTCAACTACCAATCGAAATTCAACAAGAAGCCTCCCGTCGCTCCCAGGAAAAGCCCTAGGGAGTCTTTATCGGACAGCGGAAGTAAGATATCCAACGGGGGTCAATTATTGAAATATTCACGTTAATGTTATTTTTGTAGGTGATGATGCTCCATCCAGTATAATGACCAAAGTGTCGAAATTCGAATATCTGGCAGCGCAGAACCTAAAAAAATCGTATTCTCCGAAAGTGTTTACCTCGAATGTGCCCACGGTGAATGTACCGGTAAAAGATGTCCTTGGGAAAGACATTGATAGTCTTAGTCTTAGGAAGAGTTTGCCGCAGAGCGCTGTCAATTATGTCGAACTGCATACTAGTGATAAACAACAAACCAAAGTTCCAGGTAAGTGTTTATAAAAGTGTCCAATGGGTCGACACTTGAAACCTCATCAATCAAAATATGTTGCTCCTATTATACTAGATATTCCCTACAAAATTCTATTTTTCTCTGTTTGTTTTCATCCGTCAAAAATATTTTTTAGCAGTACATCGGTTGTTTATATCTGACTCTCCTGGTCGACGTGGTACTGTTCTGGAGGAGCTGGGGAGATTAGTTTCCCTTTTTGCGCCCTATCTAACTTGTTTTTTTTTATTCCAAAATTTATTTATTTGAATAATTTTTTCGAAGTATCTGTATTGTCATAGTATAAATATTTTGCACATTTTTTAGGTCAGAATATTTTTACCAGGCCCAAACAACCACAATACGTAAATGTAACATTGAACGAAGCGAAAAACATCAACAATCGAGTGATAATATACGAAAATGGCTGTATCCCGAAAAATCCGAATGTCAACTACGACCATAACGATCTTAACAATAAAACTGCAACTAAGAATGTGAACGTCAGTAGGGTAAACACGCCCAGTCCTAGTTTTAATAGAAATCCTAACCAATATTACAGGTAAATTATTTGTACTGTCTAAATTCCATACACATTATCTGTCTTTGCTCTTTTTCTTAGCACCGCAAGACTGATCATGGGACAACCCATATAAATGTTGCCACCCTCAAATATTGATAGCGGAGCCAATATTTGAGAGTAGCGCAATTTATATAGTACCGTGCTACCAAAAATTATTTGCATCAAAGAGGGCTTGGATTAAAAAACGTAGGGCTTGGTTTAGATCACAATGATATGGAGACCATATATCTAACCAAATCTAGGTTGAAAAATTGTCAAATTCATATTATGACATGATATGCCAAACTAATGAGTAATAAAATAAGTAGACAAATACAAATTTATTTTTGTTATTTACAAAATTAATAAAGTAAGAATATACAGAAAGAAAAAGAAAAATAATTACATGTATTGTGAGAATTCACATAAACGGAGAGGTGGAACCAGGCTACATCCGAAAAAAATGGCAGGTCTAATAAATCATTTCTTTCCAATAAATTTTGGGTAAACCGTTAAGAGTAATTCCTGCGTCTTTCAAAATCTGCGGCTTGTATTTCTTGGAATACGTGCACTTTATAAGGAAATAAATTTAGCTACTTTTTAAGAATAGTCCTGCATAAGATCTTCCCACTTCTTGGGACAGGCGTCTTATACAATTTGTTGGCGTATTTTGCATTATTACACGAACATTTGCAACAAGTTCTTCTGTTCTTACTGATGGTCTTCCTGCTCCTTTTTTGTGTTGTATATAACCTGTTTCACAGCGACGGTTCTTTTCAGGCAATGATAAAAGCCCCAGCAATAAAAGCAACGTTAGGAAAATGTTCGTGAAAATCGTCCATGCACAAACCCGGATTATATTGCCACTCACCATTTACTCTAACCCCGTTTCGAAAATACGCTTCAACCATGAATGTTTTGTGCTGTTCCGTAAAGCCCATTGTGTGAATTGTTCAAGAAATTGGAAAAATTAGCGATGAATCAAATTACTTTTAACGACTGCCAAAGATGACGGAATAACTGATTGATTGATTGTTAATTCAGGTAGTTACTGACACCCAACAGGTATTAAGCTCTACGGCTAAGCATTACGTCCTTAGATGCAAGGCCCTCTTTGATGCAAATAATTTTTGCTCGCAGGGTATTTCACATGGACATTTCCATAAAATTTTTCATACTAATCGTTTTCGTTATCTCTAGAAGTATTACTCCTAATCCCGTCTCGAATAATATAAAAGTTGAACATAGAAGAAGCGGTTCTATGGGAGAACTACCGGCGAATTTTGCAGAAGATCTGGAAAGTCTAGCCTGTAGAAAACATGAAGCCGAAATAAGAAGAAATCAGGTACGAAACCTTCCAACTAGTTTATAAAAACAGTATTTAGGGACACCTTATATGTTACAATACAAATAAAGAAAGAGTTCTTTGACAACTGTAGGAGATATCACAACAAATATTCAAGCTAATGTCGACAGCTGTAAAAAATACTGTTTACTATCCTTAGATCTGTGTAAGGCTTTTGACACCGTAAACCATGATATTTTATTAAGAAAATTATACAGTATTGGGGTAAGGGGAAATACACACAAACTACTTCAAAGTTATTGAAGCTATCGTAAACAATTTGTTCAAATTGGGGAAAGAAAAAGTTCGGAAAAAGAAATAATATGTGGAGTTCCACAAGGATCAATATTAGGTCCGTTATTATTCTTAATTTACATTAATTCCGTTTCCAAATTGAACTTAAAGGGCAATATAAAGATATTTGCAGATGATACAACATTTATTTATTTTGCTGAAACTCTTGCATATTGATATTGATAATGATTTAAAAATACTTCTTTCTTGACTTCAATCAAATAAACTTACGTTAAATTTTACAAAATCTTCTTTTATGTTTATAACTAAAAATAAAATAAATTCCATCATTAACCCCTTAACATTTAATAATGAAAATATTAAAAAACGACAAAATTTTTAGGATTAGTTTTAGACGAAAATTTAAATTGGAAATGCCATATTTTATCCAGTATATTATCAACTCGATATCGAACTTGGTATCTGTTTTGTACAGAGCTAGATATTTCATTCCTTTGAAATACTTAAAAATATATATTTTTCATTAATATATTCAAAATTACAATACTTAGCTTCTGCATGGGGATCTGCTTGTTTATCAAACTTAAAACCATTACAAAAATTGCAAAATAAAGTTATTAAATGTATACACAAATTACCACATTTAGAACCAACTGTTAATCTATATAGTCCGAAAGGGTATTTACACGTTCAAAACATTTATAAATTAAAAATTTTGTATTCTAATTCACTCTATTATTTTAAAAGAAAAAAAAATCAAACATAACACTTCAGGAGAATAAGACATATTACATGATCATAACAATCTTCCAAAAAATATCAGACACATTTTCTACATTATGTTGTCAATTTCCATGTAATGAACTGTAACAGTTAGTTTGGAATAAAGACATTTTGAAAGTTAAAAAAAAAAAAATAAGCCCAAAGCCCAGATCGTGGCCCTTTGTTGTCACTGAATTTGTATAAGCACAACACTTGTAAATGTCAAGATAATGAAACAATAGAATTGTAATTATGTTTATCATAAAAACCTTGTTCCCAGCACTACTATCATTCCAAATTAAAATTATAGTTTTCAATCAAAAAAACAATCGTACCGTATTCATTTTCGAACAAAAATGTGAAAATAAAAGAGTCATATCTTGTAATAACCCATTTATTAGCAAATCGCAAGCCACAGTTTTATCTTATCTCGAACTTTATTGACAAATATATCTTTTAATGTAAACGGAACAGTTGATGATTAGTTTTTACACTTCGCACTTGCTGTTTTTTTAATAACTATTGCTGGTTTAAGATGACTAAGATGTTGTGTTTTAGGCCCAACGAGATCGAATAAAGGAACAGGAATTAGAAAAGGCCGAAAAGCAGAGACTGGAAGAAATTTTAAATATGTGCGCTGAGTACGAGAGGCAGTCTCAGACTCAGCAAAGTGAAAAAAGTAAACCTCCAACTCCTAACAGGTATGTACAAGTACCATCATAAACGAATTGAAAAAAGATCCTGTAGTATAGGAAAGTATCTTCAATGTTTTATCAAGTCTTTCAAATCAAATTGAAAATGTTAAAAGTTCACAAAAAAACATAACTTGTGGCGTTCCGCAAGGATCAACCTTAGGACCTACTTTTTTTAACCTACATCAAAATACTATTGTATATTTTCCTGAAGATTATGCTCAAATTCATAATAACATTAACCACGACCTGAATATAATATGTAAATGGCTTGAAATTAATAAATTATCATTAAATTTGGACAAATCATCTTTTATGTTTATAAGTAAATCAAAATTAAAAAATAATAATATTTCTTCACTGCCTTTCAATAATCATTTAATTAAATATACTAATACGTGCAATTAAATTTTTAGGGTTTATATATTGATGAAAATTTAAGTTGGAAAAACATATTGAATATTTAAGAAGTTACATCTCACCAATAATTGGCATTTTATTTAAAGCTAAAAATTATATATCGTTAAAATATTTAAAAAATATATATTACTCTTTGGTTTATTCAAAATTACAGTATATGATTTCAATTTGGGGATCAGCGAATTTAACTACAATTCAGCTATTAAAAAAAAACTACAAAACAAAATAATTAAATGCATACATAAACTTCCTTTTTTAGAACCAACTATAAATTTGGATGAACCAAATGGATATTTAAATTTAGAAAAGCTTTATAAATTAAAACTATGCATTTTAATACACTCTATTATTATTAAAGAAAAACAATCGAATATAATATTTCCTTCGATCAACATTATTCACATCACGAGACTAAATCATCATATTCAAACACCAATGGTAAAGAGTACTTTTGGCCAAAAATCAATATTATATTTACAATAGTTTGCCGAAAAAAATAAAAGAAATATCAAAATTATGGATTTTTAAAAAAACACTAAAAAAATATTTTTTTTTTTTGTAAATGGATATTTAATATATGTCGTAGGCTGATAGTGAAATCCGTCATTTCATGAAAAGCTTAGTCATATCATGCTGCACGCTAAAAGGTATATTTACAACTGGTTTGTTCGTTGTTCCCCAGAGCATTTTTTTCAATTTTTTTTAAATTTAATTTAAATTTTATTTTTATAAAATAATATTAGTTGAAAAAAATGAAAAAAATGCTCTGGGGAACAACGAACAAACCAGTTGCAATATACCTTTTAGCCACGCTTCATGATATGACTAGGCGTTTCATGAAATGACGGATTTCACTATCAGCCTACGACATATATACAGTGACCGGCAAAGAGTTCGCAACATATGGAAACCATTTTTATTAGCGGAATATTGAAAAATCTTTTTTGGGGGATTGGATGTGCATGTCCCATAACCTTAAAATCGATTTTGACATATGTCACGTGACCAATGGTATGGCGGGAAAGTTGAAAAAACCAATATGAAATCAGATAAGTTGATGAGATATCGAAAAAATTCCATGAATAAAAAGTGTTTAGAATTCCATTAGAACCTTAAATACAATGTTTGGGATATCTACTTAAAAAAATATAAAATCGAATATTTTTGTAAATATTTTTTTACCGAATTAAAAATTTCCATATTTTTCCTTTCTTAAAGCTTCATTAAAGTAAAACTGACATCTGGTGACCACAACTAGAAATATTCTTTTGTTTTTCTTACAATTTGGAGCAATAATTCAAAAAATTCGTTTACACTTGGATACCAGCTGTTGCAATAGTCTATTTCTAATAACCTTATCGATATTTTTTATATCGAAATATTCTATTATGTTAAGAAATTCTTAAATTCATTAATCTAAAGAAAATTTTATTTATAACCGTAAAAAATAATTTAAATTTTTATTAATTTTTAGATTTTTTTAAAGATTTCTGCGAAATTCAAAATTATTTTTTACGGTTATAAATAAAATTTTCTTTGGATTAATGAATTTAAGGATTTCTTAACATAATAGAATATTTCGATATAAAAAATATCGATAAGGTTATTAGAAATAGACTATTGCAACAGCTGGTATCCAAGTGTAAACGAATTTTTTGAATTATTGCTCCAAATTGTCAGAAAAACAAAAGAATATTTCTAGTTGTGGTCACCAGATGTCAGTTTTACTTTAATGAAGCTTTAAGAAAGGAAAAATATGGAAATTTTTAATTGGGTAAAAAAATATTTACAAAAATATTCGATTTTATATTTTTTTAAGTAGATATCCCAAACATTGTATTTAAGGTTCTAATGGAATTCTAAACACTATTTATTCTTGGAATTTTTTCAATATCTCATCAACTTATCTGATTTATGATGATTTCATATTGGTTTTTTCAACTTTCCCGCCATACCATTGGTCACGTGACGTATGTCAAAATCGATTTTAAGGTTATGGGACATGCACATCCAATCCCCCAAAAAACATTTTTCAATATTCCGCTAATAAAAATTTTTCCCATATGTTGCGAACTCTTTGCCGGTCACTGTATATATATATATTTTTTTTTTAATAATTTTGATGGAGTTATTAATAGTTACTAAACATGGTTTTTATTATTTGGTGAGAAAAAAAAATAATTGTATACTTTTTTTAGAATAATAACAAATGGTTCCTTACCGAGAGACAAGCGCCTACTAGGCTCCTCTTCCCCCTTTGGCTCCCCACCCCCTTCGCCCCTCGAAGTGCTTCACAACGAGCTGCTCAAACAAAGTCACAACTACGAAAACGTAACTATAACCTATAGTAAAACAGAACCGAGGATTGTACAGTACGAAACTTTTGAAACGAGACAACCGGAGTTACGTAATGGAGAAATGAAGGGGAACGATAGCCCTTACGAGAACGTATATGTGCAAGGGGGTAGTGCGGGATCGTATCCTTCGAGTCCTAGGACTAGGATAAAGACGTTTGTTACCACAAATAAAGAGAGGTTAGTAAACTGAACGACATGTCTTGTAAGACGATACAATCACGGCTTTTTAACTTTCAAAATGTCTTTATTCCAAACTAACTTTTACAGTTCATTCATTGGCAAGTGACAACATAATATAGAAAATAATAACCATTAAAAAAAATGGAAGTTAATCAATTTAAAAAAAAATAGTATAAACAATTTAATTTAGTAATAAATATTTCTTTAATTGTTTTTTTGAAAGTTGCCAATTTTTTAATTTTTCTGATATTTTTTGGAAGATTGTTTTATTTTATTAATTCGTCATATAAAAGCGATTTTTTTCCGAAATTACTTTTTACTGGTATGGATTGATAATTTATACAACGTCTGGTGTTATGATCATGTAATGTCTTATTCTCCTGAAGTGTTATGTTTGATTTTTTTCTTTTAAAATAATAGAGTGGAGAGAATACAAATTTTTAATTTATAAATGTTTTGAACGTGTAAATACCCTTTCGGTCTATATAGATTAAAACAGTTGGTTCTAAATGTGGTAATTTGTGTATACATTTAATAACTTTAATTTGCAATTTTTGTAATGGTTTTAAGTTTAATAAACAAGCAGATCCCCATGCAGAAGCTAAGTATTGTAAATTTGAGTATAGTATTTTAAAGGAATGAAATATCTAGCTCTGTACAAAACAGATACCAAAGGAGATATCGAGTTGATAATATACTGGATATGGCATTTCCAATTTAAATTTTCGTCTAAAACTAATCCTAAAAATGTTGTCGTTTTTGAATATTGAATATTTTCATTATTAAATGTTAAAGGTAGAATGATGGAATTTATTTTATCTTTAGTTATAAACATAAAAGAAGATTTTGTAAAATTTAGCGTAAGTTTATTTGATTGAAGCCAAGAAAGAAGTATTTTTAAATCATTATTAATATCAAAATACATTTCTGCAAGAGTTTCAGCAAAATAAATAATTGTATCATATGTGCAATATTTTTTTAGTAATATAAAAGAAGTCACCGACTCGATAGAGAGCAAATTCGCCGTGGTAGAAACCGAAAGGAAACTCCTAAAAGAAGCCGAACGAGTTCTCAGACAAAATCTCCACAATTCCAAGGAAATCACCGAAGAAAACTTCGATTTACGTGAGTTAGAGCCGAGGAAAAATACGTCTACTAAGTTTATATACCCTCTGGAGGGGGAGGGATTGTTAGAAGGGGATAGGAAATCGACCGAAAGTAAAAAGTCATTGGGTAGTGGTAGTAGTAAAAGGGACGATGAAACTGCTAGTTTGAATAATACAAATGACAGTAACAGTTTTGATTCTTTAAGGGAGTATAAAAAGAGTAAGTAATTTTGGAGTATGTGTAAAACTACATGAAGTATGACCAAAGACCTTATAAACTCTAGACCCAATGTTTCAATCATAAAACCGTTTTTGTTTAATATGTTATTGAAAATCGGTAATGGATGGAAGAGAAAACTCTTTGGGTTCTCCCTGTATGGCAAGTCTTAACGTTTGTCGTCAGACTTGCTGACATAAATAATAAAACATAACCATTTACCATATCGATAAAAAGATAATTTTTTTTATACGTTTGGTTCATTTTTTTGCATACTACACATGCAGGCACCATGGTTGTTTATTACTGTACAAGAGTTTTCCTAAGAATCGCCCAAAATAGCCATTTAATAACATAGATTGCATGGGACTAATCCATCCATCCATCCATCCATTTATTTATAATCTCGAATGGTAAGCGATACTCGTTAAATGCATGTTGCCAGAGTGCCGGATACGATTACAGTAGAAATAATTTTAAAGATTATTTGCAAAGTAGTAGAATAACTATTGATAAAGACACTTCTTAAGGACGGATTATAGGCGCTTAAATTCAGCCAAAATATGCGCATATACAGTGTGACCAGTAAAGTCCGCATCATATATGATTTTTTTTTATTAATAGCTTTATTCGAAATTTGACTTTGGCATCAAGTTCTGCTTCGATCGAGATGAAAATTAAGCAAAAAAAATAGTTGTCACGTGATTCGCATTATCTGTCAAATTTTAATTTTTTCCAAAAAGTAATTCAAAAGTGGTGTTTCTGAAAATATCGAAAAAAGTTACTAAAAAAAGTTTTTTTTAAGCCGTTTCTAGCACACATGCAAAATTTCAGCTGCATAAGATAATTTTGATTTTTTACCCATATTTTGTAAGTTGCACCACTTTTGCAAAATAAGACCCAACGCAACCTACATAAAACTTGTTAGTTTTGACAACGCTTTATTTCGGATACATTTTAAGTAGCGCTATATTAAATGTGTGTTTTTCTACAAAATCAAAATTGGGCTATTAAAATTTGGTCGCATGTGATGCAAAGTTTATTTGTTTTGGACACTGTATAAGGTAACTTCATAAAATAAGTATTTTTGAAAACGTAGTTTGTGTCTGAAAGTAATACACCTTAATATTAAGACAAAAAGAACACAGTGTCATTAGTAAAGTGTTCATTAAGTGGAAAATAAATTTTAGTGGTGCATTTAAAAAAAACTTTTTCTAATAATTTTTTTGGATATTTTCAGAAATATCAAATATACTTTTGAATTATTTTTTGAAAAATATTAAAATTTGACAGATAATGCGAATCACGTGACTACTATTTTTTTTGCTTAATTTTCATCTCGATCGAAGCAGAACTTGATGCCAAAGTCAAATTTCGATTAAAGCTATTAATAAAAAAAAATCCCATATGATGCGGACTTTACTGGTCACACTGTATATTCCTTGTTTGCCTTTAAAATATGCAGTTATTTGCATTTTTTACCAAATATGCATACCTACTGGTATGCAATATTTCTTAATTTATTGTAGTAAAATGAGGTAAAGAAATACATTGGGTTCCAAAAAATATGTTTATTTTTAAAAAAATGCAAAAAAAACAAAGAAAAATAAAAGTAAACAATTACAACAATAATGTAGAAATGTTTGTCACCTAGTAAGCTCTAATTTCTTTTACAACGGTTTCGTATATTAAATGGACATTCTTATTTCTACAAAATTTTTGCAAAATCCTCTAAATTGCGGCGTTTGCAATTTTTTTACAGGTATGTTTGCTGCGACCAATGCCTTGCATAAGTCTTCTTGAAAAAAGTCCTTTTCAGATTTCGATTTTTTTGCAACATTTATATAGGTATACATCATTTTTTGTAACTTTGACTTATGGTTGTATGGTTGTATGGTTGACTAAAACAGAAGTATGTATTACAAATCGATATAAATACAGTTTGTCAAGCAGGTAATAATAAGGCATTATTAAGTGGCAATAAACAACCCCTAACAATATACCTGCAAACCCCGGAAACCCCCAATGTGTATAACCAAAATGTAAATATAATTATTATAATCTTCAGATTGGAAAATTCCTAAAATTAGTACCGAACTGGACCTTTAACGTTTTAAATTTTTTGATAAAGCCGAAAACATAAAAATATGCTCTTAAAATGATAATTTATGAAAAACATGCATTTTATTATAAAATGGATATGCAAAAAAAAATTATGAATATAAAGGGAAATAATAACGGCAGTTGCTAGACTTATTTGTATTGCCAAATTACCATATTTTTGGGGGGATTATACATTTAGGTGTTTTAGGGAAATATGTAAATCTGGCTAAGGCGCAATAAGGAAGAAAAGGACGGAATGATCGGGTAAAAATGTAAACAATTCACAACTGGGTCTCTACTTTGCAAGGTCTTTGAGTATGACATAGAAATGAGATTTTTGTCGTACTACTTCCTTTAATGAAAGTTTGTAAAAAATACATATATTTTCCTTAAATCATTTAGGGGAATCATTTTTTTTTTAATTAAATTTGACTTTTAAGTAATTTTTTAACTCTACATTTTTAAAGGTTATTCGAGTGATCAAAGTACAGAAAACAAGAAAAGACTAGAGCAGCTGAAAAAAGAAAAGAAAGATATTTTAGCTGTTATTTCGAGAATTAAAAGACAAATGGCGGAGATAGAGATACAAGAGGAGGAACTACACGGGGAAGTAAGTTTGTTTATGGCCTTAGACTCCTCTAAGAAAAAGGGTAAAAAAATCATGAATATGTTTACGGTGTGTCCGCGGATAGAATTTGGAAGAGGAAAAACTTTTTTATTAGCGGGTATAGAAGAAAAAGTCATTCTTGTGCTGAAACTACAATTTCGAATATCAGATTTGCGATTACTATGCAGGGTTCGTCAGAAACCACATTTTTAGTTTTTTGGATTTTGTTTCAAGTAAATTTACGTAAAAACAAACAACTATTGTTGCTTTCTTACTTCGAATATGATTTTATATCTGGCCGAGTAACGATTTTGTTGTAAGAAAATCATTTTTATTTGCCTACTTTGAGTGTTTTTATTATTACATGTCATATTTCTTCAATTCATTCAATCATAAAGTACAAAACTTTTATTTAAACGTGGTACCAGCGGGAGCGCATAGTTCAACTCGACATCTGAATTCCTGATAACAGTTCCTAACTTGCTGTATTTGGATATTTGCAATAAATACTCTTATTTTTCTTTCATGAGTTCTAAGTTATTATTGAAATTGGTTTTATACACATGTGGCTTCAGATATCCCCATAAATGAAAGTCGATAATTGTGAGATCGGGACTCCTACGTGCCAACTGATTTGGACCACAAGTACCTTCCACTCCATTTGTTCCCAAAGTGATGATTTAGTCAATCATCAAAAAAAAAAAAGGAATTGAAAAAAAATCCAAAAAACAAAAACTGTTGTTTCTAAGGAACCCTGTAGGTATAGTAATCACAAAACTAATAGTTGAAATTGTAGTTTCAACACTAGCAAAATTCATTTAATAAATCAAGGAATCAAAAAAAAAATATCCAAAAAAGTTAAAATGTTGTTTGTGATGAACCCTGTATAGTAATCGCAAATCTGATATTTCGAAATTGTAGTTTTAGCACAAGCAGACGTTTTTATGAAAAATGACTTTTTCTTCCATACCTACCAATAAAAAAGGTTTTCCTCTTCCAAACTATCCGTGGACGCATTGTATAATATCCAAGCTAAGTTCCTATTGCTAAAAAAAAATGACTTTTATATAAGAGATGCCATTGAGTAATAATTATAATTGTTTATTTATAATCCACTTTTAGATTGAGTTAGAAAAAGCCCTAATAAATGGCGAATTCAAATCGAAACAACTAGAACTAGAAAAAATCGACTCTAAAAAACAAAAATTACTTAAGAGGGCTCAAAGAATAGAAGATAGCATGAGGGATTGTCAGATGAAACAAGAGGAAGACCAAAAGGAATGTAAGAAAAAGTTAATATTAGCTCAAGAAAACATGACTAGAGTGGAGGAAAAGTTAAAAACGACTGGTAAGTGTCTTGAAATGTCCACAAAAAATTAGTTAGCTCGTCACCTCACTACATCAGGTTATTTGCTTTGTTCCCAAAGGATCCCATAATAAATTGACCAAGAATAAATAATAATGGACCTAAAATGCTACCTTGTGGTACCCCAATATTATTATATTTCTTTTTAGAAAAAATGTTATCAATTTTTGTTTTTTGCTGCCTATTACTTAAATAATTTTGAAATCATTTATAAACAACTCCCCTTAATCCATACTGATATAATTTTTATTTATCCCGATCAATTATTTCGAAAGCACGTTTAAAATCCAAAAATACTGCCAATACAACTTCATTTTTGTCAACGCTTCGCTTCCAATTTTCAATTACAGACTGGATTGCCGTTTCTGTTGAATATCCTTTTCTAAAACCTGCTTGCATATTTACTAAAATTTTGTTTTCTTCAATAAATTCGAGTATATGTTCATAAACTGTCATTTCTAATAATTTTTCAATATCCCATAAAATATTTATTTATTGGCCTCATTTCACAGTTTTTTTTTGTATTTTTGATTTTTGGAACTGGTGTTATAAAAGAACATTTTAGATCTTCAGGTATTTCTCCATATTTTAGGCAGTTGTTGATTAATCTCAATATAATTTCACCTGTACTTGTAAAAGTTTCTTTCATTACTTTTTTTGATAAAATTTCACTATAATTATTGTTTGATTTGAGTTTGTTAATTTTAAATTTTATTTATTTCAACATATTTTCACAAGTCAATAATTAACTTAACATAGTAATGTCTAAGTAAGAGTCAGTTTTATATAACTATCTCTACCCAGAACTGGCAACGTCGGCGGGGTTGATGTTAACCCTTTTGGTTAATTTCATTGACATAATATTATAGTTGGTTTGGTCAGTTCCGTGGTTCTTTACTGCCATGAGAGTATATTTTGTTTAAGAGAACTTAAAATAATTATATTGCTGTTTGCATGTGAAAATTTCTATTGACTGTTAACTGGAAAAATATTCAAAAAACCAGCTTGATTTAAATTTTATTTCGCGTAATGAAACTTCTCGAAATTCTTCAATAATATTGAAACATGTAGCAATTTTAGGACATAATATTTCATTTCCAATAACATATAATATAATATATTCATGTAACATATATTTTAGACAAAGCAACGCCACACTACGAAGAAGTTTTCGAAGAGTACCTTCAAGCTCAAGAGCAACTGGACAACGAACGGAAAAACTTCGAAGACTTGGAATTCCACCATTTGGAAGAGGAAGCCGATTGGTTGGCGAGTCGTGAAGAACTCCAAAGGGAAATAGTCGATTTGTCGAATAAAATCGAACATTTGAGGACTCATCTCCAAGACTTGGAGAATCAGAAGCAAAAAACGTCGAAGACTAACTCCAATGAATATAAGACGATCGAGAGGCAAAAGATGGAGTGTATGGTTAGATTGGAGGAAATAAGAATCAGGTATGAACGAGTGACAGTCTGATTTGCTTGGTTCATTGGTTCCATGCTTAAAGGCTACAAAAAAACCAAGTAATCTAGTCTATTAGTGAAAGTACCATCAAATTTAAGTATAATCATAACTGATTGTAATTTTTTTTTTAAATTATAGATTAAAATCAATCGAAAACGAACTTGTAACCTACTCTACCCAAGAATCGGACCAAGAATTTTCCAGCGAGAGTGAGGAAAGCGACAAATCGAAAGATCTAGAAAAGCGGTTGTCAACCCGGTCGTTTTCCAAAGTAACCGATATGAGTTGCTCAGTTATTGTCAGTAATCACCAAGTGACTAAGGAGCATGAATATAACATGTCTCAGAGTTTTAACGAGAAATTGTTGCAAGAAAAATGTGTTTTGGAGGATGGCGTAGGTAAGATTTTTGTATGTTATGTCCTAGACCTTATCACCTCTATGGTTGTGTATATCATACACCATTGCGGCCAAAAAATACTGGGCTTTAATGAAACCATTTCGAAAAGGCACTTTGATTCCTTTTCAGGTTATATTTCTCGTCATACCTCACGGTTCTGGATCTATATACCGTGCAAGCAAAAATTATTTGCATCAAAGAGGGCCTTGCATCTAAGGACGTAATGCTTAGCCGTAGAGCTTAATACCTGTTGGGTGTCAGTAACTACCTGAATTAACAATCAATCAGTTATTCCGTCATCTTTGACAGTCGTTACAAGTAATTTGATTCATCGCTAATTTTTCCAATTTCTCGAACAATTCACACAATGGGCTTTACGGAACAGCACAAAACATTCATGGTTGAAGCGTATTTTGGAAAGGAGGTTAGAGTAAATGGTGAGTGTCAATACAATCCGGGTTTGTGCATGGACGATTTTCACGAACATTTTCCTAAAGTTGCTTTTATTGCTGGGGATTTTTATCATTGCCTGAAAAGAACCGTGGCTGTCTTTAGGGAAACACGTTCTATACAACAGAAGAACTTGTTGCAAACGTTCGTGAAATAATGCAAAATACGCCAACAAATTGTATAAGACGCCTAAATTTATTTCCTTATAAAGTGCAAGTATTCCAAAAAATACAAGCCGCAGATTTTGAAAGACGCAGGAATTACTCTCAATGCTTTACCCAAAATTTATTGGAAAGAAATGATTTATTAGACCTGACATTTTTTTCGGATGAAGCCTGGTTTCACCTCTCCGGTTATGTGAATTCTCAGAATACACGCATGTGGAGTAGTGAAAATCCCCATTGTTTTGTAGAGTCCACATTGCATCCTCAAAAAATTGGTGTCTGGTTAGCTGTTTCCCGAAGAAGAATTGTTGGTCCTATTTTTTTCCATGACAGTTACAGCACTGCGGTATAGAGACAATATTTTGAATCCATTTGTGGAGCAATTACTTGACAACGAACTACGTTTTGGATATTTTCAACAGGGCGGTGCAACCGCCCATACAGCCTCCGAAACTATTAACTACTTACGCAATTTTTTCGACGCCAGATTGATCAGTTTTCGATCCGACATTAAATTCCCACCTAGATCACCTTGTTTAACGGTTATACATTACTTCGTTTTTCCTTATTTAAAGAACACTATTTTTAAAACACCAGTTGCAAATTTAGAACAATTACAAGAAAGGATTATCCAAGAATGTGTAACATTTCTCCAGAGATGCTGGTAAACACTTTCGAAAATATGAAAAGACTTGTGAATTTTTGCTTGGAGCATGGAGGTGGCCAATTTTAGCAATTTATGTAATTATTTTTCTTTTTCATTCTGTATATTCTTACTTTATTAATTTTGTGAACAACAAAAATAAATTTCTATTTGTCTACTTATTTTATTACTCATTAGTTTGGCATATCATGTCATTATATGAATTTGACAAAATTTTAACCTAGATTTGGTTAGATATATCGTCCCCATATCATTGTGATCTAAACCAAGCCCTACGTTTTTTAATCCAAGCCCTCTTTGATGCAAATAATTTTTGCTCGCGCGGTATCAATTCGACAGCAATATCTCCTACAGGAACCCTGTCCCTCAATCTGGTGTAAATTATAGCTTTTTGTTCTACATATTATCGTTTTTTATAGCATATATTGATGATAACCAATCAATCAAAACACACTTACCTGCAATTTGACATATTATGTTATCTATATTATTCCGGGAAATTAAAGCAAATTGTCCAAGTATTTTTTGGCAGCAATGACACTTGCTCCAACATTTCGATAATTTTCTTAACATTTTCAGCTAAAAAGTTTCCTAGCCAAGATGACATTGACAGAATAAGTAAGGTCACCTCCGACTCGCCCATCATAGAAGACGGACGCGGATCTCTGGGAAGAAAAACGATCGAATCTCTGAAAGAAATTGAGAGGATACGACATTTACATTTATGTCAACAGGGTAATATATATATATATAAATCATTACCTCGTTTATACGTAATATGCTGCCTGTACGGGAAAGAGGATCCGGGGTTAATCCTATTAGAAGGATTACTAATCCTTGCGGTCGGAAAGTGATCTATAATCCACCATGTATTTCACGATATATTTTCTTGTTGAGTCAAAGTCAAGATAGGCTTTAATTGTCATCTTTATCAACAACAATTCTTGCATTTTAATTTTTTGGTATATTTATTTATGATTAATTGTTACAATTAAAGGACTGATAATATGAACTTAAATTAAGCCAAAATATGGGCAAATATATGCCTTGTTTGCCTTTAAAATATGCAGTTATTTGCATTTTTTTACCAAATATGCGTACTAGTATGCAATATTTCTTAATTTATTATAGTAAAATTAGGTAAAGAAATACATTGGGTTCTAAAAAATATGTTTATTTTTTTTAAATGCATAAAAAAACAAAAAATAAAATAAAAGTAAACAATTTTTTTACCTAAAATTGTATAGGTACTAGGCATTTATTACTAAATATTTTTCAAAATTTTCAACTAGCTTTTTTTCTATAAGTAGAGGATTATAAGGAGGCGATAACTAGAGGAACAAATTCCGTCTAAAAGGTATATTGGCAACCGGTTTGTTCGTTGTTACCCAGAACTAATATTATTTTATAAAAATAAAATTTAAATTAGATTTTTTAAAAATGCTCTGGGTAACAACGATCAACCCGGTTGCCAATATACCTTTTAGACGGAATTTGTTCCTCTAGTTATTGTCTCCTGGATTATAGCTGTAGGAATCCTTAATTGAAAATAGTATCGTATAGTCTGTGATACCCGTTCTGCGAAGTTTTCTATGAGTATTATACCAATAATTCCACAAGTCATTATTTGTAAGGTGCTGTAGTATGGACCAAGATTTCAGCCTAATCGAGCGTACGGTAGTCCGACTGTTGTCGTAGTACCGAGCGCTCGATACGTGCCGAGGTCGAGCATCACACTGGATGCTTTTTCGCGTAAAAATTAAGGATTCTTACAGCTATAATCCTCTACAAGAAAAAGCTAAAAAAATTTACGCTTACCGGTCAAAAGTTGACAGCTGTCGTATGGTAGCAGGGTAGCTTGACAATCGATCGGAATATCGGCCGTTCGTTTTTAGACAGACCTCGGTTAATGCGAAATTACCCGAATGCGGTATACTGGACGCTCGATACAAAAATGCGCCCCGGCTTCGCACGGGTGCAATTTCAGAAAGTGGCATGCCGGTTACTAATATATCGGGTTTGTATTTATACCAGCGGGTTGCAACGCATGCCGGATACACGCTAGTTTTATTATAAAATTGACAAAAAATGCAAATATATACATTTTTCCGCCCTTTTGTTATAAGAATGTATTTTTTTTAAGGTTCCCAAGTTATTGAGCAAGAGAGACAGAGAGTGTTGGCTCTCAAGCAAAGGGTACAAGAGGAAGTTAAGTCCCAATGGGCGCAGCAAAGACAGGATTCGATGATTTCCTCAAGTTCGGACGGTGCTAGAAACAGGTAAAACATATTTTAATATCGTCGAGAAAAAAATTACTCTCATCTTGTTTTAAGCAAAAATCTCGCCTAACAACTCTCGAAACGTAATGTGTAAAAATCCGTAATAATCATATTGCCTTAATTTATCATTTTTATCATCAGCAAACATTATCCCTAAATATTATAACTAATACCGAACTAACTGATAACACTACTTTAAGTAGATATGTATGGATTATCTGCTGATTTTTGCAATAAACATTGTATAGTATTCCCATACTAGTTTGCAATTTATCTTGTATTTTTATAGACTGATACCCCGCTATCATAAAGAATTTTATTTCACTGTTTTATCTGAAATTAGATATGTGTAATGGGGGCCGATTGATATAAAAATACTTAGTTAAATATTCAGTTTTCCAGTGAGTATGAATAGTTTTATTCAACAGTGCTTCAGTGTTCAAAAAAAGGACATCCCAAATAAATTAGAGTAAGTTTTTATGTATGTGTTGTTTAAGTGTGCAACATATACGAATTTTTTTTATTACCGATTTCTCAGAAAATTTTATTCTTGATAAAAGTTGGTGCAAGCTCAGACCATAGTGCTTGGTTGCAAGTCAAACGGCGTACAGGGTAGGTCAAAAAATATAAAACTTGTACAAGAATAAAGTTTTTTAATAAACATTTAAAATAAAAATTTTGCACTTTAAATGATAGTTTTTTAATTAGCATATTATCATTATAATTTATCCAAAGTCAGCGTGATGACATTCCAATCATTCCATCTCTTTGAGACTGTTTACCGCCGTTTGTATGCCGTATGGAATGATTGGAATGTCATCACACTGACTTTGGATAAATTATACTAATGGTTCATCTTGTTAAGAAGAATTTTTACGGTATTTTAAAGTTGTGTTTAATATCGTTGCAACAAACATGAAGTTTGTGATTCCTTAATAAATTAAAAATTCAAGTGACTTTTACAAATATGCTTGATTGAAGATATGTGAAATTGATTTGATTTTGATTAATTCATGAAGGTCTTTATGGTGAATATAAAAAAAAATCTTTTGGGAAATTATTAATGTTTTTTAAAATAATATAATTTTTTTTATTTTAGGAGGTCATGTTTTTGAATCTATGCAAAACTTTTAATTCTAAACCACTTTCTTTAATAACATTTTGATGAATTTTCTGAAATAGGGGTACTTTATTCTTGTACAAGTTTTATATTTTTTGGCCTACCCTGTACACCGTTTGACTTGCAACCATTCCAAGTGCATCAATTATAATTATCGAACATGCACCAACTTTTATCAAGAATAAAATTTGGCGTTTTGACCAGGGCCGTATATGATTTTATTTCGGGTGAAGGGAGGGGTTTAAACCCCCTATTCCCCCACTTGGGTTTGATGGACCTCTGGACGATAACAAACCCCCCCATAAACATTTAGGCCACAATTATTTTCTTACCGTTTTTCAATGCAAATGTCTGACCTATTTACCCCCCATCTAAATAAAAAAACACACTTAAACTAACTATAAACAGCTCGTTAGGCGAAAGGCAACGATAATTCGAGTTTAAAACAACCAAAAAGAAAATTATATCCACAAACTTCAAAGCAAATCTTGGAATTTTTCAAGTCGTAGTTATGATATAAAATTTATTTATTTTCCTATTTGCGAAAAACATCAATTGCTCAGCATTAAAGTTGGTGTATTGAACTGTGAACTGTATATGTTTAGTTCAAAAATACAATGAAGGCTTACGCGGTTCATGAACGTCAAATATACAATGGAATATTAGTAGATATAAACCGGGTAATTTTAAGTTTCATTATTTTGTTATTTTCGTTATAATACATTGTAGAAGTTAAAAGTAAAGGCATTTAAGGTTGAATTCTCAACGTCATTCAATCTATTGCCAACCTATAACCTATTTCGCGTTGATTTTTTGAGTTTATTATTTTAACAACTAACATTTAAAGAAAATCAACATCGTTGGTACATTATTTAGGTAGTATCTGATATATTACAAAAATATCAATTTATTTCATTGCTAATTTTGGAAGAATTGTATAGTGAAAAAACAATGAGTGACAATGACATAATAATGTAAAAAAAAATCTTACCCGATATTTTTCGCTATACAATTCTCCTAAAATAGGTTATGAAATTCCTTGATATTTATTAAATATGTCAATTATTACCTATAGAATATCAAGTTGATACAGATTTTCTTTAAATTTTGTGTAAAAGCTAGAAAACATAAATAAATCTACGCGAAATAGATTATAGGTTGGCAAGCATGTTGATACTCCCACCTTAAAGGCAAGTAACGATGTTGGTCAACCGAATGCATGTCCAATAACCTAAAAATCGATTTTGACATAAGTCACGTGACTACTGGTATAGCGGCGTGTTGGGAACTTACCAACGTGAGGTTAGGTGACAAAATATCCAAAAAATGTATTTAAATGTTTAGAAATAAATTTTAGGCCCACATTGTTATACCTATAAGTACAGCTGACGACATATAAATTCGTTCACTCCACCCATACATAACTCAATTACAACAAAATTGGGTAAAACGGGTTTCTCATCTCGCTGCTTATACCTGGATAGAACACCAGCTATATACATAGCTGTAAATTATTGTATGTACGATTTTTTACCATAAGTAATAATGGTTATTTCTAAATATTTTTGTGTTTAAATTACAGCCGCGAAATAAGAAAATTATAAAATAATGCCAGGAAAACTACAAAAGTATAAAGCCAAAAAGGGTAAATTTATTAACAAACAACAAACAAAATAGTAATATTTAATTGCTGCGCCATTGGATTCTAACACGAATCGTAATCTTCTTGGCATTGACAAAATAATACTTCTGGTGTAATCCGGAGTTAGCCCTTCCCAAATTTCTTCTATTTTATCAAATAACTCTATTTCATTCTGTGGTTTAAAATTTATTTTGTACATTTTTTTACCATCAATCCCCAAACATTTTCAATTGGATTTAAATCAGGACTTCTTGAGCACCAAGGCAGACATGTTACGTTGTTTTGCCTAAACCAGTTTCCTATATTTCTTGCAGTATGCACAGGGCAGTTATCCTGCTGAAATATTATTTCCTTCAAAAACAATAGCGACAGAAGGAATGAAGAAAAACATTTTCCAAAATCTGAAGAAATATAAAATATTACTGTTTATTGTTCCACCAATATTCCAGCATACACCTGCACCGTAAACACTTATCCATGCCCACACATTAACGGAGAAACGTCCACTGGTTTGTTTTTTTTGAGTATCATATCGGGATTTTGGTGGTCTATATACTAGAATCCTTCCATTATATGTAGACTGAATAACATTTTGCCAAAAAAAAAATCATTTTCTGGTAAATATTGCATAGCAAACCCAATGCTTTGTTTCTTAAATCACTATTTTTTAAAAACGGTTTGGATGCAGCTGCTCGCTGCTCGATTTCTTAATTCGGGACATTGTCTTACTCGGCGTTGTGCAGTTCTAGATGAAGCAGGGAATCCTGTTATGTGCATGGCGGATACTGCAGTTTCAATTGGATTTTGCCTTAGATACTCCACCAAATTTCGGTCTTTTTCATTTGATGATTTTCTATTTTTTAAACCAGACCCAACAGACCTTTCAAGTGTTTGATGATAGCGCCATTTTTTTACAATTCCTTGAGCAGTATTGCTAGGTACTCTAAAATGATCAGCTTTTTTCCCATAAGACCGCCTTATTTCTACTAAACATATTATTCTTGCTTGTTCAATAATACTTAAATGAGGCATTTTTTCATCAAATAAGATAATGACAATACTTTGTCAGATATCATGATAACAATTAACACGTTACAAAGGTAATAAATGTAAAAAAGTTGCATGTGTCACAGTTTAACGAAATTATCTGTCGTCAACTGTACCTCTTTTTATTTACCTACGATGGTTGCACAGAGATTTTAAACAATAGTTAACTTACTAGAACTTTGATTGTGATATTGGCAATTGGCAGTAATGTATTGACAATCAAAGATGTCTGATTAGCAAATTAATAATTTTAATTATTAAATTTTTTTTAAAGTATCTGCAACTCTAGTAAAAGCACTTTTTTTCTTTCTAGTTGTCCCGACAGCGAACAAAAGTCTGATGCTAAGCCCGTCAATGGAGATGAAAACCGCAAGGTACGTTAATTCTTAGTGTCTTTTTCTCGTTTTATTAGAAATATTAACTTTTTATTTCACCAATTTTAGATTTACATTTTTGTAAATATCCCCTTAATTATTAAATCAATCAATTTAAAATTTCGCAAGTTAATTTCCACTTTACATTAGCTGGAAGTACAGGGTCTTCCAACGAGGACTGAACAGGGGCTCATTTTTGAGCTTCCTTGTATTTAAAGAAAAATCCAAAATAGCCAATCGATGTACTTTTTCCTGCAGAATTCAAAAATGAAACCAAAAATTTATTTGAACCAGAAACAAAAGAGTTACGCTATGGATAAGGTGTTTTTTAAATGGAACATAGCTTTTTTTATACGATTTTTGGAACGAGTGATTTTTTTTTGTCCGTTCTGATTAAAATATTTAATATTGTGACAGCTATTTTTATTAAATTTTAATGTTTTATCCAGTATAATTTAACTTTAACCTGTTTGAAACATACACTAGGTAATAAAGGTATAATCACCTTTGAATCCTTCACAGTAATTTCGGCAATATTATAGTAAATTTGTCAAATTTTTTGACTTTGAAGGATTCAAAGGTGATTATACCTTTATTACCTAGTGTATGTTTTAAACAGGTTAAAGTTAAATTATACTGGATAAAACATTAAAATTTAATAAAAATAGCTGTCACAATATTAAATATTTTAATCAGAACGGACAAAAAAAAATCACTCGTTCCAAAAATCGTATAAAAAAAGCTATGTTCCATTTAAAAAACACCTTATCCATAGCGTAACTCTTTTGTTTTTGGTTCAAATAAATTTTTGGTTTCATTTTTGAATTCTGCAGGAAAAAGTACATCGATTGGCTATTTTGGATTTTTCTTTAAATACAAGGAAGCTCAAAAATGAGCCCCTGTTCAGTCCTCGTTGGAAGACCCTGTACATGCGATGCAATTAAATAGTCGTTTTTACATAAGTAATCATCAGCTTAAAAAAGCATTAAAGCGCATGCTTACAGATAATTTTGTTTGCACCTTATGTAAAAAGCCCTTATAAATAAAAATAAATTCGGCGGGCGGATTATATGCACTTAAATTCAGCCAAAATGTTGTTTGCCTTTAAAATATTCAGTTATTTTAATTTTTTTACCAAATATGCATACTGGTATGCAATATTTTTTAATTTATTATAGTAAAAGGAGGTAAAGAAACACATTGGGTTCTAAAAAATATGTTTATTAAAAAAAAAAAAAAAAAAAAAAAAAAAAAAGTAACAATTTTTTAACCTAAAATTGTATAAAAGGCGTTTATTACTAAATATTTTTCAAAATTTTCAACTAAAAAGTTTGTCTTCTATTAGTAAAAATACGTTTATACAAAGATAAGCTTCTTTCAACATCTACTGATGTAATCGAACAATAACTGCAACTTAGGTAGCAAAATATAAGGCAAATATACAACTTCGTTGGATGGTTTACCCTCATAAATGCTTTTTACTGCAGTTAAGTATTTAAATCCTTCATCCTTTTTTACAGTTACATCCAATTTGTTCCTTACTTGACCTCCTACTTTAACGGGAATGTTGTTACATTTAGCGGAAAAAGTTTCAACGATACTAATTGAGTCTCTTAAACTTAAATTTCTACTCTCCAACGAGGATATTATGTCCGGTATAAAACTGAAATTAACCTTAATAAAAACAAGATCTTTAGCTACACTTGCACTTTTTAACAACTCTTTACTTTGCACGACACACTGCGAATCGTCATCTAAATCCAAAATTAGTTCTTTAATGACTTCGAAATGCTCTGCGTAGAATATTGCAGCTTTAATCCATGTTCCCCACCGAGTAATTACAGGTTCTGGAGGTGAACTAACTCCTGGTAATGTCTCCTTATACAACTGCACTCATAGAGGTGCTTTTGGAAACATTTTTTTTACATTTGAGATTAATTTATTTTAATTTAAATACAGTTTGTTAAGCAGGTAATAATAACGCATTATTAAGTGACACTAAACAACCCCTAACAATATACCTGCAAACCCTGGAAACCCCCAATACATACCTTATGTATAACCAAATTCAAATATAATTATTATAATCTTCAGATTGGAAAATCCCTGAAATAAGTACCGAACTGGACAAGAAATCTTTAACGTTTTAACGTTTTGATAAAGCCGAAAACATAAAAATATGCTCTTAAAATAATAATTTATGAAAAATATGCATTTTATTATAAAATTCACAAAATATGTTAAAAATGCTATGCATTTTGCATATTATATTCCGCCCTTTATTGATCAATCCAAAACAAATGAGAAAGCCAATACCTGAAATTTTTACAGGCGATTTCCTATGTTGTGGCAGCCCATGCGCCGTCCTGTATAGAGTTTATTTTTGCATGAGTCAACTCTGTATAAAAGAGGAACATTGACGTTCAACGAGTATTTATTTATACACAAAAATGTATAAATTTAATCCAAATTACTATCCCATTGTTTAACATTCTAGGCGGATCCTCTTATTATTGTTAAAATAAATGTATCCGGCCAAAGGAAAAACCGAGTTTAAAATTACATCAAGTTTATCAACTTCACTGTTACAAATGGCTAAAACAACATTCCATTAGGATGAGTGCTTTAAATTCAAATTGATAAATTTGAGTCGTTAAAAAGTACAACTAATTGTTAGCAGTGAATGGAATGATAAAAACAATACCGCAAAATCTGCGTCAAAGTCTTGAAAGTAGGCGGGAATTTTTCGCGAAAAAAGTGCTTTTTAGCATGTGTATAAACAGTCTGAGAATGTGACTCACGATTAAAACTCATTTAAATTACGGAATTTTAGGTTGGGGAGGAATAAATAGAACTTTAGTTAAAAAATTAGAAATATTACAAAAAAGGTTTCTAAAAATTATATTCAATAAAGATTATCTTTATACTTCAAAAGAATTATATTCAGAAACAAAAAAGTTGAACATAAGACAACTTTACATTTATAACATCTTAATAAGTAGTATACCTATATATTTAAAAATAATAACCTTATACTATTTAAAAACCATAATCATAATACACGTCATAAAAATGAAATAACCATAAAACCTAAAATAAATAAGTCCATAGGACAAAAAAAATTTCAAATATTTATCTTTTTATTTAAACGATTATTTACCAACAAAAATTAAAAAATTTATTTCATTAAACAAATTTTAAGTCGAAATAAAAACATGGATATTAAAAACAGAAAATTTGAAAATATTTTTAGAAATACTTTAAGTAATTAATATTGTTCTGAATAATTTATATAAGTAAGTAATATTTTTTACTTAAAAAATATAAATTAATAATTTTATTATAGGTAATATATTTCTGCAAAAAAGCTGCGTTTATACTATAAATTAACATTTTTACTTTAAAACTTGATTTTTAATGCATATTTATTGTTTTACATACTAAAACAAAAAATATGATTTGCCCCTAACAAGCTCAGCTTCAGGGGATTGATTAATAAATTTATCGAAGACAACATAAACATATTTATTATCTTATTAAATTTTAAATAAACTTATTATTATTATTAATATTATTATTTTTCATTTTCGACATCCCCATTTTTAAAATAAAGTAGTTTTTTTGTCGATGATTCATTGGCGAACTTCTGATAAAATATAAATACCTATGTAACTGGATAAATTATTACAATCAAATTTTTTAGATGCTCCATAACGATGCCAAGTCCCCGTATAAAAATTGCGTATCTCTGTGACAGATTGAAATATATTTTTGAAAAAAGAGGAGCGTCAACTTTTCGGGTTAAATTAATGTTCTGTTTTCAACACTAGTCATTTTTCTTAAACTACGTGTTTAATTGGATCCTAATGGATCTTCCATAAATTTTAATATTGAAGTTTTATTTTTTTAATATTCTACCGAGATAGATCAAAGCGGTTTCGAAATTTGTGCTATTCTTTAATTTATTTTGTATTAGAAAAACAAAGATCTATGTGACCATATTATGTGTCTTCATCATTAACGCGGGCAAAAATATAAAGCCAGCACATGTAAATAAATAATAATTAAATTTAATAATAATCACAAATAACCTACTACGAAATATAGTATTCAAATAAATGAAGACATTCAAATTTTTAAAGTTAATAAAATAAAATATTTAGGAATAATTTTTGACAGTACCTAAATTAAATTGGAATTTTCACTTAGAATACTCAATTAAAAAATTAAGAAGTTTACTACCTATTTTTAAAAACATTAAAAAATTTTTAAATGTAACATGGAAATATTATATTACGTGTTAGTTAAAACTCATTTAAATTACGGAATTTTAGGTTGGGGAGGAATAACTAGAACTTTAGTTGAAAAATTAGAAATACATATTACAAAAAAAGGTTTCTAAAAATTATATTCAATAAAGATTATCTTTATCCCTATTATCAAAAAAATTTCAAATATTTATGTTTTTATTTAAACGATTATTTACCAACAAAAATTAAAAAATTGATTTCATTAAAAAAATTTAGTCTTAATAAAAACATGGATATTAAAAACAGACAATTTGGAAATATTTTTAGAAATTCTTTAATTAATTAATATTGTTCTGAATAATTTATATTAGTAATATTTTTTACTTAAAAATTATAAACTAATAATTTTATTATAGGTAATATATTTCTTCAAAAAAAAAACTGCGTTTATACTATAAATTAACATTTTTACTTTAAAACTTGATTTTTAATGCATATTTATGATTTATGATTTTACATACTAAAACAAAAAATAAGATTTGCACCTAACAAGCTCAGCTTCAGGGGATTGAAGAATAAGTTTATAAAAGACAACATAAACATATTTATTATATTATTAAATTTTTAAATAAACTTATTTTTATTATTATGTGGTGACAGGGGCATCAAGTATTTCTAAAAAATTTAAATGATGTCCTATTTTAAAATAGACACACCAACTTACTCAATTTTTAATTATAACCCAATGATGAAATTTTCCAAAAATCCCATATAAGTGTGTTGCTTCGGTTTTTGTTTTTATTAGTAAGATTTTCTATACCGTACTACAAAACAGTAACATAAATTTGCTCAGTGTGTAGCGCGTATTTACAAATAGAGCAATTAACATCAAGTACGAGGATTTCGAGAAGGAAAAAATGTTTTACTGGCAATAAATAAGTAACGATTTTCGGTAAAAGCTACGAGGGGCGCTCTTTAATAGTAAAGAAGAGATTTTTTTAATATTTAATGAAAATTTTCTGTGCGTCACCCTCTCTATGGCGAATGGAAAATATAATTCTTATTTTCATTACTATTAGGTTCAGGTTTATGAATTTTTGAATTCGTTAATCGTGTAATATAAACTTAATAAACTTGTATCACTCTCCTCCAGACTATAATTAGGAAATATATCATTCAAATTAAGTCTGTGGACTCCCTAACTGATAATTTATTTTTTTAAAACCGGCCAGAAAATATACACTTTGTGGACAATTTTTCGTCTAGAAAATAACCTTTTTCCGATCGCAAGACCGGAAAAGATTTTTTTTTTAAACCGACCAGAAAATTTACACTTTCTGGACAATTTTTCGTCTAGAAAATAACGTTTTTCCGGTCTCTAATGTCACTGTCACCCTGTTTTTTGTTTTTCCAATCGCTCTTTGATAATACAAGATACCTTGATTTCGTTATTATGACAACAACATTTCGATGTATTGACGAGTGACAGTTCGTTGATTTTTAATTTTGTTCTTTATGCCAAACTTGTTTCGCGTAGATTATAAAATATATCGAAGTGTCGGTCTTAAAAAAAATATTGTACGTCACGCAACCGAAAATTAGTGTTTTCCAGGTCTCTCCAAGCTTCCAGGACTCGCCTATAGCTCGCCCTGGAAATGCTTGTCTCGACCTGAAAAACACTACTTTCCGGTCTTGTAACGTAAATTACTATTCTGGTCCCTGTTTTTTGTTTTTCCAATCGCTCTTCGATAATACAAGCTACCTTGATTTCGTTACTATGACAACAACATTTCGATGTATTGTTGAGTTACAGTTCGTTGATTTTTAATTTGTTGTTTAAGTCAAACTTGTTTCGCGAGTTCGCAAATTTAACAATATTAATTCAGATTTTGAATTATCCGACACGGATATTTCAGAAGAAATTTTGGAAGCAGCAAGGAAAGCGACTTACGATATATTGCCAGTTAAATCAAAAGCCCGTTACGAGAAGTCATACGACGTATTTAAAAATAATATAAAATAATTTAATTTAAGTATATCGAAGTGTCGGTCTTAAAAAAAATATTGTATGTCACGCAACCGAAAATTAGTGTTTTCCAGGTCTCTACACGCTTCCAGGACTCGCCTACGGCTCGGCCTGGAAATGCTTGTCTCGACCTGAAAAACACTACTTTCCGGTCTTGTAACGTAAATTACTATTTCAACAGTCCTCGTAGTTGTAAAATTAACTACCCACTTTTACTGCGTCTACTCCCTCGCAAACTGTTTTATTGTTTCCTCAATGAAATTCATTTGTATTTGTAAATATTTTTCTGGAATGATTTTATATTTAATTTACTTTGTGATGGTCGGTCATAAGACAATATGAATTATTTTATATCACTTTTATATCACTATATTATTATACCTCCTGCACCTCACCTCCCGTCTTCTATAGCTCACTTAGCAATTAAGTTAGGATTTTGATATTTTGCAGACCTTACCTGTATCTTGGGGCGTATTTCAGGAAAATGTTTTTTTCATACAGGGTGTTCCAAAAAAGTGTGACATCATAAGGATGTATTTTTTAGATTGCATGCCATATATTTTCTTACTTATTTGGATGCCTCCTATAGTTACCTACATAACCCTAAAATTTTATTGAAATCGATTCAGTTATAGGCGAAAAAAATAAAAACTGAAAAATATTTTTTCAGTTTTGCACCACTGGTTTTAAAAATTAATAAAAAATAAAAGTAATACCTCGTTAATAAAATTATACAAAGGTACTTATTAAATAAAGTCTAATAGTCTCGTTAACCAAGTTTGACTAATACGAATTGTACATGGTGTCCAAAGTTTAGTATCAAACTTTGCAAACTTTAAAGCAATTTATTTTTCTTATTTCAAATAGGAACCCTTGTATATTTTAATGTCATTCGATGCAGAATTAAAAACCAAACTTTTGTCCTAATTACAACCCTATCTCAATTTCTAACGCATCATGACTATTCCAACAGTCATTATTATGAATAAATATCGAAGGTTGCTTTGAAAAATAATTTATTGGTATTAAAGTTTATTAAAGTGACAAAATACCATTTTGACTTTAGTAGGTAATCTAAAAGTTTCAAATATTATTAAATTTTTAGTCATTATTTAAGCTGTTATAAGTACTTTATATTGTTTTTTGTGATGAACTACAACCAAGAAGAGCTAGTAGATTATGATTTTTATATTAGGAGCATGCGAAAACAACTCTTTTTTGACATGACATTAAAATATACAGGGGTTCCTATTTGAAATAAGAAAAATAAATTGCTTTAAAGTTTGCAAAGTTTGACAGTAAACTTTTGACAAAAGCTATATTATTCATCATATTTGGTTTTTAATAAACTAGATCAGCTAAACTTTTTCTACGTCTAACACAAAGAATAGTTCCAATAATAGTTACGTAAGATTTATAGTTCTACTTATTAAAATGATGTTACGACAGTTTCTTGCTTTTATGACCGCAAGTTCACGCCCCATTTGCAGTCGCACACACAACGACGAAATAAATGTCTTACATAAATACTGCAGTTTAAAGTGCGCATAATATTAGAACCATCTTAAATTAGAACTACATTTAACGACTGCGGATGTTTGGTACAAAGTTGAAACGTTCAAGTCTTCATTAAAACACTCAACTATATTTTTTTTTTCGGCAGAGGAAATGTCCTGAAATGAGAATATTTGTTTATTTAAGAACGGGCAAAACGAACGCGTTAAAAAGAAATGTGTCTAATTAGCCTGTATTTTTAGACACGGCTATGATTTTTATGGTACTTTTCATTTCCTTTGTGGGGCCGTATGTAGAAAAATAAATACAGTTGCGTTTTATCACGGGATAGTCGGTTTTTTAAAGGACAATAAACAAGACCTTGTTCTACAGCGTGTATCAGCCAAATGGAATCAATTCGATAATGAATACATGGGGCGTGACCGAAAAAACGCTCGGACACGTCGATTGGTATTTCTAGTTGCGCATTTTTTTCAATAAAAACTTTTTATACGGGGTGTGTCATGTAACTGTGGCCAATACCAACTTTCTTATTTTAAATGCAACACCCTGTATATTATTCAATTTTTTGATTCTTCAGAAATTTTTAGACATATTTCATGTACAATATCCTATACCTATCTTCAACTGTTTCGGAGATATTAAGGGTTTTCAGATTTATTGCATTTCAGCGTTTCTTTTTACCGATATGAAAATAGAAAAATAGCTATTTATGCCATCAGTTACGAAATGCCTAATTTTGTGTAACGCGTGAGATTTTTGCGGAACGAACGAAGTGAGTTTCGCAAAAACTCACAAGTTACACAAAATTTCATTTCGTAACGTATTGCATACAAGATTTTTTCTAATTTTGAAGAAAGTAATAAAAAAATAAAATTTAATATAATTGATAAAAATTTGGAAAACATAAATTTAGTTTTTCTAATCTTGACATATAACTGATGGCATAAATAGCTATTGTTGCTGTTACTTCATGTTAGTTGTCAGTTTGACATTTTGTAAAAAAGTCTAGACGGAAGGTTTTTAGCGAGATTGATATATTTTTAGTTTTATTTTTAAAAAATGAGTCATTCAAGTTCTGAAGAGCTACCAATCGATATTGAAGAGGCAGCAGGTAATGCTCTATTATCAGTAATTCCCAAAAAGTCAAAGGCAGTTTATGATTTGGCATACGAAAAATTTGTTACGTGGTGTGATGAGAAGAAAATTAAACATGTTAATGAGAAAGTTTTACTTGCATATTTCGAGGGTAAGAAAGATCTAAAAGTTTCCACATTATGGACACTTTACTCAATGTTAAGGTCTGAACTAAATCTGAAAAGGAATATTGATATTAAAAAATATACAAATTTAGTAGCATATATTAAAAGGCAAGCGGACGGGTACAGTGCTAAAAAGTCAAAAGTTTTTATTAAAAAAGATTTTGCCAAATTTTTATTGGAAGCTGATGACAAAGAATACTTAATGGCTAAGGTTGCAATGATAATTGGAATGGCAGGAGCATGCAGAAAAGCAGAATTAACTTTTCTTCCAGTTGAAAATGTTATAGACGAAGGAAGCCATTTTCGTGTTGATATCCCACCTTCAAAAACAAAAGTTATACGGCAGTGTGCAATTACCACTGGAGACATTGAAAATACGAATCTTGTTGAAATATTAAGAAAATATATTAAGTTGCGTCCCCAGATTCTTAAACACAACAGATTTTTTGTAAAATATGCGAATGGAAAATGTACCAGAAATCCTGTGGGAATTAACACATTTAGCAGTCTGCCAAAAGTTATTGCACAATTTCTTGGTCTTTCAAATTCTGTTCTATATACTGGCCACTGCTTCAGAAGAAGCTCTGCCACTTTCCTAGCAGACAGTGGCGCTGATCTTTTGAAATTAAAGAGGCACGGAGGTTGGAAATCTAGTTCTGTTGCGGAGGGATATGTTGAAAATTCCATGAATAATAAAAAACTTATAGCGCAAGAAATATTTGGTGAAACATCTAATGCAATGTGCGTCGCTTCCCAAATAACAGCAAGTTCGAGCAATGAAAAAATATGTCGTCGGGAATTAATTTGAATAATTGCAATAATTGTGTTATCAATATTTATAATAATTAATAAATTTATAATTTATGTTTTTAACCTGTATTATAACAGTTTAATAAATAGAATAATTCTTTTTGTCACTAATTTTGAAATACATTTTTCGTCACCAATTGCATAAAATTTTACTTTATGTAACTAGTTACAAAAAGTAAGACGTTTCATAATGTCAATCAGTTTTAAAAAATGTCACTTTATATGTCAAAATTAGAAAAAGGTATAAATATCATATTTAACAGAAATGCACAAAATAATAACAACATCGAACATCGGGGCTGTTTTTCGACTAGAAGTATGTGGGTTTTCCTCAAACTCCAGCATAATTTCTAATTTGGTATCATCACTTATTGCATGGGCAGTTACTTTTTTTTATAGGGGGTTTGTTCGTAATTTCGTCATTTTATTGCGATCATGTATTAATATTAAGCAGTTAAAAGTGAACATTTATAATTTATAGGAACAAAGATGTATCTTTTATTGAAATACGTTAAATATACATGATGTAAATATGTTAAAAATGACGTTTTTCCAAAAACGGTTAGGATTAGCGACATGAATAAATAGTACTTAATTTTTAGTCAATAATTAAAGGTATGTAAAAAACGTTTTTATCATACAGGGCGTAAAAAAATGGGCACATTAGTGTCACAGCTAGTCCGTCCCTGCAGCTGTGAGTAATTCGCAACACTTTCTGGGATAGTAATTTGAAGGGTCTTACCTGGTATAGATCATATGAAAAAAAAAATTGAAATATACCTGTTGGTTTAATAATTGTGTCAAAAACTTAATTCCATGGGAGCCCATATCTCCGAAGAGGAGGCCGATACGAAAGAAGTTTATATGAACTTGTAGTATTCTTTTCACGTGTTTTTTTCATATCCGGGAGATATCCCACATTTTCCACACAACCTGTACTTATATTATATTTGTATTATATAACAAAATAAAAAGGAATAGAAAATGGTGGAGGACTGATGCATATGTATGTTATAAACCAGGTCAAACGTCCTTGACTTCAATAAACAGAATTTTAAAATATCGGTCATGTCCTGAATGTATTTTTGTTTATTTCTAAAATCTAGATTAGGCAATGGACTGATTTTTTTTTTGTAATGGGGGCTTGATTTTATATTTTTTGTGTTTTATTTCTGGTTTTGAGTGACGATTTTAAATAAAGAGGTCCCAATAAAATATGGGTCGATAATTTTTGAAACAAAAAAAAATAATAGTAGGATGAAACCCATTGGAAAAGGAAGAGAATGAAGATTCCATGTTACATTTATAAACAAACTTACGTTTTTTGAGTAATTAAAGTATAAATTTTAATAAATAGCTCACAATTGTACATAATGATTTTAAAAAAAATTTCGGATTCGAGTTTTTTTCGTTTCTTTACATTTTTTGAGAACATTTACCATAGGTATATATTTTTTTACACCATCAGAAAGTAGAGATTTCAACGAACTTTTTTAAAAAAGCAGATATTTTGACGTGAGAATTTTCAATTGAAAATTAGGGTGCTTTTTCGATATTAAGTCAAAATAAGGTAAAAAAATTAATATTTTAAATCAAAAAAATTACAGTGTGTTTGGGACATAAAAAGGTAAATTTTCACCAAATTTCGTGAAAGAAAATTTTTTTTGTAAGAGAAAAATAAAAAACCAAAATTTGGTTATTTGAATTTTTCACATAAATTTTGAGGTTATGTGAAAAAAGTGTAAATAACAAAAGTTGTAGATCTTTTTATTACCTACAACTTTGCCATTTAACGTTTTTCCATAGGACTTGTAGTTTTGCCGGAAATCGAGATAAATCGTTTTCTACCCTTAAAAACTCACCCCTTTCCACTTCCCGACCTCGGATCGCCCGTAAATTATTTTTCTTTTCATTTTTCTTATATTCTCTTCCTTTTCCAGTGGGTTTCATCCTACTATTATTTTTTCTTCACTTTTTACCATTTTCAAAGGCTTCAGCCCTGGTCTATAAGAAAACGTCGTAGTTATAATAGTTTGTTTTTAAGAACCAATTTATGACCATATTGTTCTTGTCAGAAAAAACAGGACGTGTCGAAAACATTCAACAAAAAAATTCCGGGATTTTGAGATCGTAATCGTCTTGTTTTCATTTTTAATTAATCAATGACTACGATGAATTTCCCAGGGAAATATCCAACCAATAAAAAAAAATGTTTTAAATAAAAGCTCACATATTTAATATTTGGCAAATGTAATTGTCTATTTTTAAAATTTTGTATTTTTAATATCTATCTTCGAGATGTTTTTAATATGCTCTCGTGCCTACGAACATTGCTTTAGTCCGTCATTTTGAGGCAATTTTGTGTCTTTGCCAAGGACAATTAAGAAAATGGCCGTTTTTTATTTGATGAATGCGTTTTGACGTTGATAGTTATTAATATAATATTTTTTGATGGCTTAATAGATGTCAGAAGCATTTTAAAAACGATAAACCTGTTCGAGTGATGAAGCGACAAATAAATGGAGACGGTATGGTGCTGAAAATTGAATTTTTGTTTTTAGTTTTGATCCAAGTTTAAAAGTTCAAGTTATTTAGGGTTTAAAAAATGTATGTACAAGGTTTTTGATCGTATTTTGAACCCTTTTTAATGAGATTTTAAAAATATACAAAATTTTGTGTTTCGTCAGTACTACAACGTCACAATTTGCCAAAAACAGGTACAAGGGAAAAAATTAAATCGTAAACTTTTGTGAAAACGTTTCGAAAAGGTAAGTGGGATCTATGATTCCACCTTCCTAGACGTGTGTATACCAGATAAAGATAGAGGTTTTCAAAATGCTCTGCAACATTCTGGTTTTGAAAAGATGTTCTGATTTTTTTTACATGATAAATAGATCATTAGTAAAATATTGTTATTGTCTCTTGTCAAATAATATATATTTTACCTATAATGTAATATAATATCTAAACTCTTTTTGGGAAAAATAAATAAAAAGAACAATAAATAATAATTTAATTGATTCAGCCGATACTAGGTGGAAATCCATAATTATAGGATTATGGGACACAGTAAAACAAAGTTGAACTTATAAATTTCCACTATAGAGTATAGAGAAGAAAAATTACATGTTTTGTTAACACTGTAGCTTCGTCAAATGAAAATAATTATTAATTTAATAAAAGTTGAAAATGAAAAGGGTGCCATAAAATTAAATTATTAAAGATGCAAATAAAACAGTGAAACGGTTACAATAGCGGGAAAATTCAACAGAGGGTTTAAATCATTAATTTAGGTACAATATGGGTTATTTACAAAATCTTAAGTATATGGTCAACAGAATAAATTTAACAAAGGTGAATTATTTAAATCTAATTGATCATTAAGTTACAGGTCCATATTTTTAAGTTTATGTATTTCCATAGATTCTAACAAATTTAGTTTTAAGTCATTGTTTTCTGTATGTAAGATTTCAAAGGAAGGATCGAACTTATGTTCATTATCAAGTAAATAATAGCATAGTTTGAGTCGGTAATGAATGTTCCTGTATTTTTTTGTTAAAATGTCTACCCGTGGCCAATGTATGTTTTAGGACAATCTTTGCATTTTAATTTATAGACGCCTAATTTTTTGGTTTTATTGTTTTTGATAAATTTACCTAAAGACTTATTAGTTTTGTAAGACGCATTTATATCAAGTCTGTTAAGAAAATTTCCAATTACTTTGCTAGGTTATCTAAAGAAAGTGACAATTTGTCACAGAGTTTTTGCTTCTAGGAAAATGTTAGAATCTATGGAAATATACTTAAAAATGCGGACCTGTTACCTAATGATCAATTAGATTTAAATAATTCACCTTTGTTAAATTTATTTTGTTAACCATATTCTTAAGATTTTGTTAATTACCCATATTGTACCTTATGTCCTCTGTTGGATTTTCCCGCTATTATAACCCTTCCACTGTTTTATATTCATCTTCAATAATTTAATTTTATTGCACCCTTGTTATTTTCAACTTTTATTAAATCATTGTCATCTGACGATGCTACAGTGTTAGCGAAACATGTCATTTTCTTGTCAATATAGTTGAAATTTACAAATTCAACTTTGTTTTACTGTATCCCATAGTACTATAAATAATAATGTCGATGGCAGCTTGTAGACGCGTGAGGCTAACACCAAATTTCCATGCTTCAAGTGTATTTTGTCGGAATTCTTGGCTTCTCGGTCTAACACCATGCCTATACATATATTATGTCATTTCTCCCCAAGCGTTCTCAATAGGATTAAGGTCTGGACTCAGGGGCGTCATTTCACATTTCTCTTGGGAGGGAGAGAAAAAAAAACTGTATGGACGAAAAAATCAGACTGTTTGAACTCATCGATAAGACGTAAACGCTGTTTTCCCTTTATCTCAATAAACAGCATTCGTCCATCTTCCCTGAACGGTTATCCGGAAATAAATTTAAAAATAAAAATTCTAATTTGTGGCGTATTTTCTCAAAACAAACATTAATATAATCAAATAATACTAAAACTATTTTAAAGTTAAGGTAGGTAGCTTTGCATCATTTAGAGTGGTAGGGGTAAATACCAACCTATTTTGCAAAATGGATTTTCTCCATTAAAATGGGAGATAGAAAATTCACATTTCCCGAAATATCACCAACGCAAAGCGCCGGCTTTAGTCAGTTTGTATAAGAAGAGCTTGATTTGAGTATTCAAAGTGAAATCGTCGACGGGAGTAGTAGGTTCTTTGACGCGTTACAATAGCGGAAAGTTTACGTAAGAAAAGTGTATTATTTTTACTTTGTGGATCAAATAAATATTTTGACATGTCTTTGTGGATTAGTTACGTCAGGGCCGGTTATAACAAAAGCGCTCAGCATCACATCAAGAAGAAACATCGGTTGTCGGTGCACGTAAGTTATATTTGGAAGAAAATAAGTAATTACTTTGGTCTAAGTTTTTTTTTCGATATTTTTGGACCACATTTGAATAATTTTAAATTTGTCGTTACTTGCGTTACGTACCCTTGGGAAAATTATGAATTTAAGTCTTATTCTTACCGCTTTTGAAAAAACAATAAGGTTTTTATGAAAATTGATCTTTGTAGCTACTATGTATATACAACTTTTTTTCTTAATCGATAGATCTCGAGACAGGAATGAAATTTCCTACCGAGGTTTGTGTACGATGTTATTTACAACCATTAACATTTTGTAACAGTGATAAAATTTACGTTTTTAAAATTAAAAAATTGCACAGGTCAGTTTTTGAAACATTTAAATGGTTGCTATGAGAATTAGGCATAAATAAGTCATAAAATTTTGCCGACATGACGAGTTGTACAAAAATATAAACATTACAAACATACAGTGTGTCCACGGATAGAGTTTGGAAGAGGAAAAACTGTTTTATTAGTAGGTATAGAAGAAAAAGTCATTCTTTATAAAAATGTCTGATTGTGCTGAAACTACGATTTCGAATATCAGATTTGCGATTACTATACAGGGTACGTCAAAAACAACATTTTTACTTTTTAGGATTTGCTTTTTAATTCCTTGATTTATTAAATGAATTTTGTTAGTGTTGAATACCATTTCTAACTAATATATTTGCGATTACTATACAGGGTTCGTGAGAAACAACAGTTTTTGTTTTCTGGATTTTTTTTTCAATTCTTATTTTCAATTCCCTTTTGATGATTGCCCAAATCATCATTTTGGGAACCAATAACCAATGTATCGGAAGGTACCTATAGTCCAAATCAGTTGGCACGTAGGAGTCCCGATCTTACAATTATTGACTTTCATTTATGAGGAAATCTGAAGCCACATGTGTATAAAACCAATTTCAATAATTACTTAGATCTCTTGAAAGAAAAAATAAGAGTAGTTATTGCAAATATACCAATACAGCAAGTTAGGAACTGTTATCGGGAATTCAGATGTTGATTTGAACTATGCGCTAACTCGGTGGTACCACATTTGAATAAAAGTTTTATAATTTATTATTAAATGAATTGAAGAAAATCAAGAAATTGAAAAAAAGTCAAAATGTTGTTTTCGACGAACCCTGTATAGTAATCGCAAATCTAAAATTCGAAATTGTAGTTTCAGCACAAGCAGACGTTTTTATAAAGAATTACTTTCTTCTGTACAGGGTCTTCCAACGAGGACTGAACAGGGGCTCATTTTTGAGCTTCCTTGTATTTAAAGAAAAATCCAAAATAGCCAATCGATGTACTTTTTCCTGCAGAATTCAAAAATGAAACCAAACATTTATTTGAACCAGAAACAATAGAGTTACGATATGGATAAGGTGTTTTTTAAATGGAACATAGCTTTTTTTATACGATTTTTGGAACGAGTGATTTTTTTTTGTCCGTTCTGATTAAAATATTTAATATTGTGACAGCTATTTTTATTAAATTTTAATGTTTTATCCAGTATAATTTAACTTTAACCTGTTTGAAACATACACTAGGTAATAAAGGTATAATCACCTTTGAATCCTTCAAAGTCAAAAAATTTGACAAATTAACTATACTATTGCCGAAATAACTTTGAAGGATTCAAAGGTGATTATACCTTTATTACCTAGTGTATGTTTCAAACAGGTTAAAGTTAAATTATACTGGATAAAACATTAAAATTTAATAAAAATAGCTGTCACAATATTAAATATTTTAATCAGAACGGACAAAAAAAAATCACTCGTTCCAAAAATCGTATAAAAAAAGCTATGTTCCGTTTAAAAAATACCTTATCCACCATAGCGTAACTCTTTTGTTTCTGGTTCAAATAAATTTTTGGTTTCATTTTTGAATTCTGCAGGAAAAAGTACATCGATTGGCTATTTTGGATTTTTCTTTAAATACAAGGAAGCTCAAAAATGAGCCCCTGTTCAGTCCTCGTTGGAAGACCCTGTACCTACTAATAAATTTTTTTTCTTCTTCCAAACTCTATCCGTTGACACATTGTATATGGTTGTAAAAAAATACATTTTTCAAGAAGCCCTTTTTTTTCTTCCAGAGGATCATAAAGTTAAAGAAAAACGTTTATATTTATAGAAAAACTACTTAGTATTCATAATGTATCACGATCTAATTCAAAATTCCGTTAAATAAACCTCAAACTCGTAAATTACTTTTTACAAATGAGCGCGGTTAGGTAATCCTTCGGTTTTAATTACTATATTATATACGAACGAGCTCAATATATTACCTACTTAATTGTCTTATTTAATTCCGGTGCTAAATCTTACTACTGTGCACAGGTCTGTCTACTCTTAAATTAGAATGATCTTTCCCAGCTGGTATTTTCTTAAGGAATTTATTTCGAGGTATATTTAAAGCCTAAAACATTTTACACCTTCGTATGTAGGGTTGCACTATGTGCTGGTTTCGCCATAAGGGTTTTTAATTGAAGGCGGGAAAATATGGCTAGTTTTTTTGCACTATTTTCGGTAAAACAATGTCAATATCTTTGGAGGATTAGTTTTAATTTTCAATTAATTTTTCTGGCGTTCTCAAGAAAATGCATACATATGGGAAACATTTTTGTTGATGGAATAAATAATTGTTCCTTTTTGTTATAGTCTAAAGAAGACGAAGCAGAAAACTCCTCACGCCCTTTATCGGAAGTCAGCGAGATGAGTTTAGACGTAGGTACGCTCAGCAAAAAAAGGAACAAGTCCGACAAACAGCGACCCTTAACCAGATACCTACCTATTAGAGGCTCTGATCTAGATTTGAGACATCATATAGAATCTGCAGGTAAACTAAAAAATATATATAATATTTTAGTCATTAGTCGTATGGTTTTAAAGTTATCGAGATAATAATAATAAAAATTTTTGTTTTGGCAATAACTCTGAAACGAACAAAGATATCGAACTGCGGTCTTCACATCTTTTCTTGCAAATTTCATCTACTTTTCGTTTATGATGTCATAGTTATACCGTATGATTTGAATTTTCGGGATAAAATCGAAAAAACTGTTATTATTACAAATTGCGCCCTCTAGCAATTTTATCAGAAACCATCGTGTACCATTAGATACGACAATTAAAGGTTCTTCCAAACAAGCTTAAATTTAGTAAAATCGGATAAGTCGTTTAGAAGTTACAGTGATTTTACTGTTTACACTTTCAATAGCTTCTCCCACTCTTATCAAGTGAAAGTGTAAACATTAAAATCGCTGTAACTTCTAAACGACTTAACCGATTTTGCTAAATTTAAGCTTGTTTGGAAGAGAAAGGTTTCAAAACCTTCAATTGTCGTATCCAATGGTACAAGATAGTTTCTATTAAAATTGCTAGAGGGCGCAATTTGTATTAAAATTTTTTGTTTTGGCAATAACTCTGAAACGAACAAAGATATCGAACTGCGGTCTTCACATCTTTTCTTGCAAAGTTCATCTACTTTTCGATTATGATGTCATAGTTATACTGTATGATTTGAATTTTCGGGATAAAATCGAAAAAACTGTTATTATTACAAATTGCGCCCTCTAGCAATTTTATTAGAAACTATCTTGTACCATTGGATACGATAATTGAAGGGACTTACCTTTCCCTTCCAAACAAGCTTAAATTTAGTAAAATCGGATAAGTCGTTTAGAAGTTACAGCGATTTTAATGTTTACACATTCAATAGCTTCCCCCACTCTTATCAAGGTCGGTACGCCAATGAGCCCTAAACCAAAATGATGCAGAATTGTCTAAGCTTTTCGATGATGTAATCAGAGTTATACCTTAATATGGGCATTTTCGGAGAAATTTAGAATTAAAAAAAAATTTTAATTGTGCCCCCTTGCGGCGAAATGAGGAACTTAAAAGTAATTTCCAGAATTTTCTCATGACCTCTTTAATCATAATTTTTTTTCCAAGTTCCTATGCCTAGTAGTTTCCGAGATAGTCACTTACTGTCGAGCTGATCATTATAGAATACCCTCATTTTATACAAGCTAACCAAGAAAGCAAGTGCATGTATTTTTTTAACTCTGAACAAGAACTATCCAATAGCTACCATTAGGTTATATTATACCAAGAAGCTACTGGTATTTTTCATGTGATATTTTGTTTTTTTAAGGGCACCAAGTCGTTCTATGTCCCCACGTGATCATAAACTCGAGTAGTTGTCGGGGATTTTTGCACAAAAAAGGCTCGAAACTGAACGGTTGGTCGAGGAGGTGGTTCGTTTTTGACAGGAACAAGCACACTTTGACGTATTACACGGATAAGAGTGAAAAGAAAGCTCGAGGAGGAGCATATTTTCAGGTGAGATGAGTACCTAATTGTTATTTAATTGTTTACTAACTAAGTACATCATAGTCATAGTTTAATTAAAAACCTATAACATGGGTAAATGTCCATCCAAAGTTTTATCTGTCAGGCCCATATACCCAATGAAGTACTTTCTTTCAGGCCATCGAAGAAGTATACCTAGATCACCTCAACAACATAAAATCACCCAATCCCCAACTAACCTTCATCGTAAAGACACACGAAAGGTTGTACTACCTAATGGCCCCATCACCTGAAGCAATGAGAATATGGGTTGATGTTATATTTACTGGTGCAGAAGGTTATCGTGAATTTGAGCATGGAACTTGAGTAAAAAGATGTATAGGTAACTAAAGATATTTTTTGGGCCGTAATAAGATTTCTACAATCGGAGAAATAGTTTTTCTCAATTGTTCGTCGCTTAGTCAAGAGCGACAAAAAGATCTATTTTTATATTAAGAGGTAGACCAACTAATTTTTATGGACTTGTAAATACAGTAGGTAAGGATGTAAACTTATGTGATAGTATGGACGTAAGTTAATTCTGTAATATTGTGAATTCAAATAATTTTTTTGTCATTGTTACCAAATAGGAAAAAGTCTGGAATACTGACGTTAATTGTTTATAATATGACAAAGACTTACAGGCAAGTAATGGATACAAATCGAAGAGTATTACTCGTGGACAAAAGAAAGTATGATGTTTTGAATTCGCACCATAATGGTAAAATAAATTTCATTATCAATTAAAAGACAGTTGGATATTTTTACCCTCTATAGGCAAAAAAAAACAACACAACTCGATCGAATGTTCCTAGTAACTTTTTTGTCCATTTCTGCCTTTTTAAACGTAATTCTAAAATCGTGCCTTTACATTGTCCTAACAGACTGGAGAAAAAGGTGCAGCTTTGTAACCTGTTAACAAATGTCGACATTTTATATTTTATAAGACTGTATCTTAGGTTTTATATTAGCTTTTTTCGGGTTTCGTCTGGGACGGTCCTAGAACTGTCACGAGTGTGCGCAGTCTAATTCCTCGCGTTCGAGTTATTTTGAACCGATTTAGAACTGATTTTTGACAGCAGTTTGTTGTTCGGGTTTAAATAAGAACTATTCTGGGACTGTTCGAAAACTATCAGAAACAGTCCTTGCTCCAGAGTAAGAACTGGTTTGGGAATATTTTACGACGCATGTGTAAAACATATTGTCGATTTGCCGCAGTTTTAAAACGTCAAAATTCGCAAGTGTAACCTAAAATTTATTTTTAATTATTGTTTGGTTTATAAATTGTATTTTTTTGGCCGGTATTTTCTTTTTACGTTAATGCTATCTGAAACAAGATAAAAGCTAATAAAATAGCCTTATTTTAAGGAGAACCTACCTTCACTAGCCATTTCAAATTAATTTAATTTATGAATATAAAGTTGAATCCAAGAAAGAACTGTAAGCAAATGAAGGAAATGTGAAAATAAAGTTAGGTTAGGTTAGGTTAGGTTCACTTTCAGAAAACACAAAGTTTGTTCGGGTTTACGCACTTCTCTGATAATTCGCGAATAATTTCGAAACCGTTCTAGAATTTATGCTATTGCGCAACAGTCCTGCGCAATCCAGGAACAGTTCTTGAACCATTAACATTTCGAAACCCGAAAAAAGCTATTATATACACTGTGTGTAAAGGAATAATAAAATCAAATATTTGTATTGAAAACTTTATTTTCTTTTATAAAGATATATATAGGTTCATACATAAAGGGCTTAATTTTTCATCATCATTCCGGACATCCTGTATATTATATATCTACGATAGAATTTCTATTGAATCTTTGACTACGCAGAATGAAGTTTTTCTTACGGACCAACACAAAGGAACAAAACTTGTATTAGTTAATTCTTAATTGCAGTATATGATTAATATAAATATAATATTTATTGCACTTCAGTCCTAAGGCTCAAGTAGACTTATCAGAGTTTCCCAATACTGTTTTTACCGTATTTTATTCTACGATTTGTGAAGAAAGAAAATGTATAAAATGCTTTGTCATTTTTATATAAATGTAGCATATCACTGGTAATTAAGACAATAAATGTTGCTAAACAATTAATTGGTAGAATAAAATTACAATAACAAAAAGAATCTTTTAAAATACGGCGCATTATAGGTGTAGATACGTACCTGAACTACATTACAATCTAAGAAACCACAGGACACTTTCTGAAATACGATTGACAAATCTGAAATATTTTGTTTTGTAGTTTTTTTAATGGCTGAATTATAGTTAAATTCGCTGATCCCCAAACTGAAATCATGTACTGTAATTTTGAATAAACCAAAGAATAATATATATATTTTTAAATATTATAAAGATTTATAATTTTTAGCTTTCTACAAAATGCCAATTATTGGTGAGATGTAACTTCTTAAATATTCAATATGTTTTTTTCAACTTAAATTTTCATCAATATATAAACCAAAAAATTGAATTGTATTAGTATATTTAATTAAATGATTATTGAAATGAAGAAAAATTATTATTTTTTAATTTTGATTTACTTATAAACATAAAAGATGATTTATTAAAATGTAATGATAATTTATTAATTCCAAGCCATTTACATATTATATTTAGGTCGTGGTTAATGTTATTATGAATTTGAGCAGTCTTCAGGAAAATATACAATAGTAGTATCATAGGCAAACAATTTTATTTTACCTTTTAAATTTCATTTTGCTATAGCATTAATATAGATTTTTAAAAAAGTAGGTCCTAAGGTTGATCCTTGCGGAACACCACAAAAGTTAGGTTTTTTTTGTGAACTTTTAACATTTTTAATTTGAACAAACTGCTTTTCATGATTTAAGTAATTTTTAAACAATAAATAAATATTTCCCCAAATTCTAATATTGTATAGGCATTTAAGTAAAATGTTGTGATTGACTGTATCAAATGCTTTACATAAATCTAGGGACATTTTTGGTTGCTATCAACGTTTTGTTGAATATCTTTGATAATATCTGCAGCTGTAACTTCTGTATCTCTAAATTTACGAAAACCTTATTGAAATGGAGAGAGTAATTTTTTTCTTCTAAAAAAAATTACTATTCTATTATTTAAAATTTTTTCAAAAATCTTTGAAAATGTGGGTAAAACAGAAATTGGGCGATAGTTACTACTAAAATATTTTGCCGCATTTTTAAAAACTGGTGATACTTTTGCTATTTTAAATTTATCTGGAAATAACCCGGTTTTAAAAGAAATTGTGATTAAATGATGTAATATAGGAATTATATTATATTTTAGAATTTTAATAATTTTGATGGAAATATTATCAAATCCCGTTGCTTTCTAAAAAACAAGTTAAAAAAAGTCACCACGAACGTATATAAACAAAACGCCGGCAATATTTTGGATAAGCTAATAATATACATATTTTAATATGCACTCCTAAACAAGCACCTAACAATAAATTATATATTATATACCCTTAGAAAATATGGTCAACTATGTTATGCTTACTAGCTTACTATAATATGAACAATGATTGAGTGAAAATGATCGCGCCTTTTATTTAAGTCTTTTATCAGTCCTCAAGTAAACCATTATTTCCGCCAACAGATTTAAGAAACCTTATCTCAAGACTCTTATAAGTATTACCTAAATTCGTTGGTGCAATCGGCTTGAAATATAAGTTCATAGCGGAACAAAATTGTGGATACGAAAAGTACCACTAATTTTTACGTTATCGAAGGTTTGCTGACAATTTGTGTAAAAGGAACTACCTATGGCAGCAATTTCGCAAGTTCTATGGACTGACAAGTAAATATTATCCTTATTTTTTTTACGTTAACGACTTAACGAGGTTTGTGATTAGAAAACGCAACGAGTGCAACGACTTACATATTCTTTCTGTATCATAAAGTTTGTAATTATTCTATGGTATATTTCCAGTAGTATGTGCGTCCATATTTATACAATAAATTTAACAATATAATTCAACATTTAATTCCCTATTCTGTCGGTAAATTAAGATTTACTTGTCGGATCTGATAAAACTTTTTCATTGCTAGATTCCTCAGGCTGAACTTTAGAACTATTTTCAGTGAAACGTTGATTTTGATCAGTATAGTACTTGTTCTGATCCTCGGTATACTGACCATCGCCAGCACTATAACCCTGACTAGAATCATACTGTTGGTTAGGATCATATTGCTGATTAGGATCATACATTTGGTTGGGGTCGCCTTCGTAAGGCTGATTAGGGTCATATTGCATGTTGGGATCATACTGATACTGACCATTACCTTCAGCATATTGTTGATTTGTATCTGTAGCATATTGCTGAGTAGTTTCAGCACTATATTGCTGTGTAGGATCAGCACTATATTGCTGTGTAGGATCAGTACTATATTGCTGTGTAGGATCAGCACTATATTGCTGAGATGGGTCAGCAGTATATTGGGGACTAGGATCAGTAGTATATTGCTTGTTGGGATCATATTGCTGGCTCGTATAAGAAGCGTTAGAGTCATCATACTGATTCGGTTCAGCATATTGCTTAGGTTCTTTATAAGGCTCAGCATATTGCTTGGGTTCTTTATAAGGCTCAGAATATTGCTTAGGTTCTTTATAAGGCTCAGAATATAGCTTGGGTTCTTTATAAGGCTCAGCATATTGCTTGGATTCTTTATAAGGCTCAGTATATTGCTTAGGTTCTTTATAAGGCTCAGCATATTGTTTGGGTTCTTTAGGAGACTCTGTATATTGTGGGCCAGCAATATCACTAGTTCGATACTGTGGCTCACTCTTAGGTGCTTGTTGAGGGGTAGGAGACAACTGGGTAGTTCTTAACGATAATTTTTCCTGACTTGGCTGTCTTGAAGATACCCGACTTCGAGAACTTCGGGACTTCAAAGAAGATCGACTTTCGGACCGATGAAGGGTTTGCGCTTCGGGACGGGGTGAGGTAGAGGGGGCTTGCGATATAGGTGAGTTTCTTTGATTGCTGATTGGAGAATAGTTCTCATCTAAGAAAGAGTAGAAAGTTATGTATATAAAACGAGTTCCAACGTTGCGGCACAGTGAAATAATGTTTTGTGGAAAGAGTTACAAAATATATGTGGGAAATTATACGGGACATCACAAAAATAAAACTATCTACTTTCTAAAGACCTGCTGAGGGAGGAAGGACTGTTATTTTATAATAAATTAAAAATTATTGTTTTTATATCAATAAACAAATAAATAATTATAATAACCCTCAACTATTGATTGATTGTAATAATGTAAAGTTGTAACTTTATAATGATGATCACTTATGATATGATTAAAATTTAAAATATAATACTTGTTGAGCTTCGTTTTGCTCGTTGTTACAGTAATTCAAAAGGCGATGAAGTAGTTACCGATATTTAACTTTGTATTTTGTGCTAGGTGCCACGCAAATAATGAAACATGGAGTGGTATGTATACATTCGAAATGAGTAAATGAAGTTGAAATACGAGTGGCTATACATAATAAACATCAAAATATTTCAAAGACTACTCAATTATGTTAAGAGTTCAAAAGGTCTGTGAATGACTCATCGCTTTCATATAGAGAGCAGCGGGTTGTGTGACGTGAGAAAAACAATAATTGTAGTGGCGTGTATAATTAAAAATCCAATTGGAACAGAATATTTCATGGAATTGTTTCTTCGGACTTCGCACAGACCTCTATATAAAACCGACAAGTCACTGATAGATATTTTGGACTTATAGTATGATGTATTAGGGTTTTCATCATGGCCTTCTGGGATTTAACGAAGAGTAAATGAAACAGTTGTCTCACTCACTCCTATAAAATCGAGAAGGAGATGGATGGTTTTTTACTCGTTCTGTACAAAAGGACAAATATGGTATTTTAACTGCCTAACACTAAATTTTACAACTTTTTAGTACCTTTGATATTGGACGTGGGGTATTGTGCCTGACTAAACATATGGTTTAAACGACCTAGGTTAGTTTGTAGTTCCCGTATTTCCTCCCTATAAATAACAAAACACACCACATTATAGACAACATTTATGACCGCTTGCACCAAAAAATTTACCTTAACGGCTGAGGAGAATAACTAGATAAAGTATTCCTGACAACACCAATCGGATATACAGTGTGTCTCCGAATAGAGTTTGGAAGAGGAAAAACTTTTTATTGGTATGTATAGAAGAATAAGTTATTCTTTATAAAAACGTCTGCTTGTGCTGAAACTACAATTTCGAATATCAGATTTGCGATTACTATACTAGGTTCGGCACAAACAACATTTTTTTTTCTATGGCGGTCGCGTTCGATCTTATAATTTTTTTTAAAGTATAAGTTAAATCTTTCGATGCAAACGGATGTTCAATATACCTCTTGACGAGTATCCTTAGATATGGTATCCTCGTTTACTTGCTTCAGATAGCTCCAAATGTTTTCTAATCTAGACATAAGCTCGATATTTTTAGTCCGCAATTTTGCCCTCTCAATTCTGGAGAAAGTAAGTAAAGTAAAAGATGAAGTTTGAGGTTATTTAAATACCAAAATTAATATAAATGTTATTTGCTTTATTTATTAGCATTCATATTGTACAATATTGAACATTCTAGGTTGGCTTATAACTTGTAGGCTACCTGTTCAATAACTTCAAAGCGTATTTAACGTTATTGGAAGAACCTTGTGCGATCTGAGTGAATCTACATCCCTTACCATTTTATAGACATAAAAAGGGACAAAAATTCATTCACCACTCATTCACGTGATTATACAGGGTGTTATTTAAGTATGTGGCCAAACTCCAAGGGGTGCTTCTTTTCTTTAAATGATTTTAAGAAGAAAAGTTCATATAAACATGGGTCCAAAAATGTGTCAAACTTTAAAAAAAAAATCGGATATTCGTAAATATCTCGATACTCTTTTATTCGATTTTGTTGAAATTTATCAATTCTGTTTGTAATAACAAGAGGATAATTTAGCCACAATTAGATTAAAATTATTAAGTCCAGTGGCGTCCCGGAAGACAGTCCAACTAATATTTTAGACAAAAAAATTGCGCGCCACTTTTTTTAAAATTATGTATTTTTTTCGAATTAACCAACTACAAATACAACTATTTTATCCCCTGAGTTTTTTCATATCTTGCTTTGTTTTCGAGAAAAAAAAATAAAAACCACTTTATTGGATGTCCCCGGGACAATAAGAGTTATAGTTGTTACTTTTAAAACATTGCAGTAATAAATTATTACGTTATGCGATTATGTTATGTTAATTTCTTTTAACGAAAACAGTTTTAATTTGTGCGAAAAAATTCAAAAGAGGACTTTCGTGTAATTTTAATTGCTTAATAGTTTGGTAAGTAGTTTAAAGTTTTTACTCTTTATTGCCCCGGGGATATGCAATACAGTGGTTTATATTTTTTTCTCGAAAACAAAGCAAGATATGAAAAAAACTTAGGAGATAAAATAGTTGTATTTATAGTTGCTGAATTCGAAAAAAATACATAATTTTAAAAAAGGCAGTGGCGCGCAATTTTTTTGGTTAAAAATATTAGTTGGACTGTCTTCCGGGACGCCACTGGACTTAATAATTTTAATCCAATGAGGCTAAATTATCCTCTTGTTATTACAAACAGAATTGCCAAATTTCAACAAAATCGAATAAAAGAGTATTGAGATATATGTAGGTATCGTAAAAACTATGAATTTTCGGACCCATGTTTATATGAACTTTTCTTCTTAAAATCACTTAAAGAAGCACCCCCTGGAGTTTGGCCACATACTTAACTAACACCCTGTATTACTATTAAAAAGCGACGTTACAGACATAAAAGTGAATATTTTTGTTCAACTGACCTTTCGAGTTTTGGGCACCACTTTAACGTTAATGTCAATCTTTATAGGTTCCTTGCGTTTGGTTGGTTGGACACTCAGCAAATCGGACGCGCTTATTTCGGTGTTTTCGACAGCTGACGGCTGTTGGACCGACCCTACCAAACACAAGGATACAAAAATATGTTAAAAATTACATGTAGATGGCAAAATGTAAAGTTTTTGCTTTTATTCCTAAAAATAAAACATATTTAGAATAAGAGTTAACACTACTGTGCATCGCCTAGTCTTGAGCAAGACAGTTGTGCAGAAAACTGCTCTGTGTCTAGTAAGCAGGAATGTTTTGTAACGTTTGACCTTGGTATTAGATAAGCACTGTATAAAATCTGTCTGGTGCACTGTAAAAATGAGGTAACTCCTCTATATTAAAATATTGCTTGGAATATTATTGAAATAATAAAATGTACTTCCGACTCTTGCATGGTATTTACAACACGAAACAGATCTATCGTTTTGTGGAACCGTTCTTAGCTTACCAGGTTATCTGACTTGACTACACTACTTCTAGTCGTAAGGCTAATAAGGTAAAGTATTTTTCACAATAAATGGTTGACTCCGTTTAACTACCTAGAACGTTTTGCAAGAGCTCGGCCATAAAAATGCAAATGAACTGTCGGTCAGGGTCGAATTATAATTTGTAATTATAGCAGGTAATATTTAACTATCTGCTATCTATCTAAATAATATATTATTAATAACGAATTAAATATCTAAAGTCCTACCCTGTAGTGTATTTGCTTGTTGATTGTGTATAACAATGGGATTAAACCGGTGGTTTTATTGCAGTCAATAAGTCGATATCATTTAGGGTGAAAAATACTTTACATAACATGAATTTATACATCCATCGCTACGATAACAATGCCGCGATATCCGTAACCTTAGCGACCGTTGCCACGATTACCCGTAACCACGGCAATGCATCGTGAGCCAAGCTAGAACGATACCAATACTTGAGCCAACCAGAAGCATATTTTATCACTTGAAGAATATTTATAGCGATGTAAAGCAAGTTAAAGAAAAAAAAACATGAATCTTACTTATGTTTGTAGCTAGCGTCTTCAAGTTTCCGTGTGAGCCCGTGGCACTCGGATGACAGTTTGTCCATGAGTTGATTTTGGGAGTGGATCATGCTCTCTAGCTCGGCTACTGTAGCCGCTGCAACAACCAATAGCATTTTAGTATTTTTAACGGGTGTTATTAAAGTTTGTCAGCTCCCAAATCAACTCATGTCAAAAAAAGTGATTGGATGGAATGTCTGATTTAAATAATAATAAGGTGTTTTTTCTATGCGTATATGAAAAATCTAAAAGTTGATTTTAATAAAACTAAACTAGGCAGTACCTAAATACTATGCTACAATAGTCAACTATTAACTTTAATTAAGAATTAGGATTTTTTGAGAAATATAACCAAACGGTTTCTATAAAATGTTTTGTCTGTTACGGTTATTACTGTATACGAGAGTAGCAGTAGGTACTGCTGCTTATAATAATATGTCTATTTTTAATATTGACAACTGTATTGAAAGGGGTTCTTCAGATTTTTAAAGATATTTTATTTTATGGTACTGGGTACCTATCGCTTATATATTTACCATGTTTGTTCTCCATTTCGTGAATCATAGACGTTAATTCTTTCTCACGGTCATCCTTTTTTGGCGCAGGCGGAGGCAAGGCCATAATTTCACCGGACCTGGGTGTAGTTGATTTCGTGCGCTCGTCGTTCAAAGCTGCATTCAAATTGATCTAGAAATACAATCATAATCAGCATAATAGCAACCTGAAATTAACACCTCAAATTTTGATAATTTTTTTTTATCATTTCATTGTCAAAATTCAAAAATTGTCGTATTACATTTTCTTATTTTCATTTGGTACCGCTAGGAGGCAGGTATAAGTTCAAATAAAACCCAAAAAGGAACGAGTCTTTGGAGTCTTCGGCACAATACCTAGATAGTTTATATTACTCCACGGGTCAAGTTCTCGGGCAAAATTTTTTTCAAATTGTTGAACAAGAAATTGTGCTTGAAAATATTTTACACGTACTCAACTTTGAAAAAAAAATATACTCTATTTCAGAAAGGTGTAGAGTAATAAAAGCTCATTAGGTATGCAAAGGGACTACAGAGTGACCCAACGAATCTTTAAGCCACTTTCATATATTGGCAGCATTGATTTAATTGCAAAATTCTTCTTTTCATCAAGTGCAGGTAGTGCCACCCGGGTTTGGGTCAATTTATGGGTTTTGCCTATTGTTATCCATTCACAAACACTGAAAATGGTGAGACAAAGGCGTGCCGGCAGGATATTCGTAAAAAGGAAATAATTTTATTTTAACATAATAAAAATGAGGCATTATGTACAGGGTGTCCAGTTTTCGTGTGTTTTCATATACCAGCTCCCTTATTATAAAAGATAGAAAGATGGGGTTTGCGGCTTACTGTTTTATTTTTGTATGAAACTTTCATTACCGTAAACGAAATTTTCATAGCCCTCTCAGTTTCTGACATACAGGGTCATTTTCAAATTTTGTAATTTTTGACGCTCTCCTGTATCTCGATTATTTGATAACTTATCAATAAGGTAAAAATGGATTGTTATAAAGTTTTTTATGTTGAATTCAGTGGCGTAGTTAGTTTTTTTCTAAAAAGTTTTGTTTATGAGTTATGACCCAAACTTATATTTTTTTAATGGGACACCCTATATATTATTTATTTTTCTTGTTCCTCTTTTTAAGAGCTTTTCAAAAATATATAATAGTCCATATTTATTTCTTTTAAATAGGGACAATTTTAACTTTTTTTGTAAAATTAATAATTTTTCATCTAGAATCCAGAAGGCCATGATCAATCATGGATAGACATGACAGAAAACAAAGGTTTGTAAATGCGCCATTACGGATTATTGTCAAATATTAAAGGTATTTGTTTGATTTTGTTAGTTTATTTGATATTTCTGTGAAAAATCATGTAATTATTTAACATGGCAAAAAATAATAGATATTATGAAAATTATGAAAAACACGATATGTATGTTTGTTTTATCCGAGCTAATGAAGACGCGAACGCAGCCTCGGAACTGTATTTTAATAGGTAAGTTTCAAAACCATTTGTTATTTAGATACCATTAATATTTATAATAAAAAAAGTTTTAATCATAGTTATTTTTATCTATTATTAGCTATTTGATACATATTTAAATTTTTCGTAGATATCCAGTTGTTAATTTTTTTTTATTTGCGGGCATAGCCCTCTATTCTATTCTATATTATTAAATAATTAAATGATTTTTCACAGAAATATCAAATAAACTAACAAAATCAAACAAATACCTTTAATATTTGACAATAATCCGTAATGGCGCATTTACAAACCTTTGTTTTCTGTCATGTCTATCCATGATTGATCATGGCCTTCTGGATTCTAGATGAAAAATTATTAATTTTACAAAAAAAGTTAAAATTGTCCCTTTTTAAAAGAAAAAAATATGGACTATTATATATTTTTGAAAAGCTCTTAAAAAGAGGAACAAGAAAAATAAATAATATATAGGGTGTCCCATTAAAAAAATATAAGTTTGGGTCATAACTCATAAACAAAACTTTTTAGAAAAAAACTAACTACGCCACTGAATTCAACATAAAAAACTTTATAACAATCCATTTTTACCTTATTGATAAGTTATCAAATAATCGAGATACAGGAAAGCGTCAAAAATGACAAAATTTGAAAATGACCCTGTATGTCAGAAACTGAGAGGGCTATGAAAATTTCGTTTACGGCAATGAAAGTTTCATAAAAAAATAGAACAGTAAGCCGCAAACCCCATCTTTCTATCTTTTATAATAAGGGAGCTGGTATATGAAAACACACGAAAACTGGACACCCTGTACATAGTATTAGCTACACTTCTTTTTTATTAAACGTTATAAAAAAATACAAAATACAAAAAATACATTATACAGAAATTAAATTATAGAAAATCATAATATTCTTCGTCATCTGAGGAACTGTCATCTCCTCTTGACGTTATAATTAACGGGTCGACGGTCCGATCGATCAGGTGGTCAAGATCCCACATTTTCTCCTCTTCTTTAATGACATGATGGACTGCTTTTCGCCAGTTCTCTTGTGTCACTTCCTTAATGGCTTGCTCAAATAGTAGCTTAACGTCTTTCATTTTGAATGTCATGTTGTGTCTTGCTACAAATCCTTTTACTTGCGCCCATATAAGTTCTATAGAATTTAGTTCGCAATAATATAGCGGTATGCGCAGCACAGTTACACCATGTTTTTCTGCTATATCTTCCACGGCATATTTCATAAAACGATGTTTGTGTAAATTTGCTATAGCTAATAGTTCCTTCTTTATCAAATTATCTTCAAACTGAATACTTTTGATGGTTAACCAGTCGATAATTTGTTGTTTTCTCCAAGATGAAGTTGGAGTCTTCTCTGTGCGTCGTGAATGATAGGTTGCGTTATCCATAACTACTACTGAATCAGCTGGAAGATATGTTATCATTTATTTTACTGGTCTGCCTGGACCTTTCTTGGGAGGTTCTACTGACATTTTTGGTTAGTTATCATAAATAATTTAATGCACAGTTTACCTGCGCCTATGGCCGACACCGTAATTGGACGGAATTTCCCATTTTATTACTCTACACCTTTCTGAAATAGACTATAGTTATTTTGCTAGTTTTGTTTGTTTTTTATATTCGATTTTATAAGTTTAATATTGACTTGTTCTCTTCCTTTTCGAACTAGAAACACGACGACGAATCATTTGTAAACAAATTTTAGAAACAAACCCTTGCAAAACAATTTTCTATCCTCAAAATCTGATGAGTTTGCTACTACTAAAAATGCCAGAAATCACTAACTTAATTCCCAACCTGATCAAAAAAAATTGAGAAGAATTCTAATCTTTTGGCAAGAATTTAAATTTTAAAGCCCGGACCTGTCTATTTTCCCATTCGTCAAACGATAATGTTGCAGTGCGCATGTCTAATCGTGTGTAGCTTTGTTTACATGCGCGAGGCCATACATTTGCCACTTTCGTGATTATTGTTTGCTTATCTAAAAGTAAAATTCGTAACCGTAAATCTGAAATTTGATTACCTCTTTCTCCAAAGATGCCACCTGCTCATTCAATCGGATATTCTCCCGCCGACTGTGTATCAAATCAGCGTCAGCTCGGTCCATACGCTGTCTCAAAGATTGTATTTCTGCCTGTAGCCTCGTGATTTCCTGCTTGTACTGTCTTTCCGTCCGTTCATTCGCCATATTGAGAGTAGATATTTGTTGCTCTAGAGCGCTTTTTTCTGCTCCGGTAACTCCGATATCAGACTGAAGAGTAACTGGAAAAATTAGGTCTAATAAGTAATCTAAATGAAATACGTAGGATCTTACTACAGAAGTTGTGCTTGCTCCTACTTAAAAAAAACAAGTAACCCAATCGCCACAGTATAAAGTAGGTACTTACCAATTTTAAGTACTTGGTCCCCATGTCCTTGTGATTCAACAGTTATTACTATAATAGCAATGCACCTAGTTTGCTCTTTTACTTACGAATTTTATTCTGCATATCTTTTTTCAACTCGTCAATAAGCGCTTGTTTCTGAGCACATTCCCTTCTAAGATCAGCATTCTCCCTCCTTTGTTTGTCCAACTCCAACTGCAACTTATTTGTCGTTTCCCACTGCACCCCCACCTCGGCTGTTAGCTGTTCGATTTGCTGGGTGTAGCGTCTCTCTACCGCCGACCTTTCCTCTGAAATTCTTCGACTCTAGAGCAAGAAAAAATCGTCCTTTTATAATTTATTGCAGACAAAATATGATGCAGTTAGTTTACTGTACTGTACTTCAACAAGGATGTGAATTATCCTAATATATGTATAATCTATGTAGTATATTTAACTATACAGGGTGTCTCTAAAAAGGTCCATATGTGGATTTATCTTGGTCCAAAATCAAGCTATTTTCGTTTATGTTGTATTTGCCTAAAAATAAAAGTATTCAACTAATGCGTTCTGCCTGTTCTGACATATGGTGCGGAGACCTTAACTCTAACAAAAAAGGCTGTACAGAAGATACGAGTGGCACAACACGCAATGGAAAGATCAATGCTAGGATTGACCCTTAGAGACCACACCACAAACAAGGAACTGCGCAGAAGAACAGGGCTGACTGATGCAGTAGAGAGAATAGCTACTCTAAAGTGGAACTGGGCGGGACACATAGCGAGAATGCAGGACGATAGATGGACCAAGCGAATTGTGGAATGGAGGCTTAGACAGGAGGCATACAGGAACAGAGGTGGTCCACCGACTAGATGGTCAGACGACATAAAACGTGTCCACACAAATTGGATACAGGTGGCACAAGATAGAAGAATGTGGAGGCAAACAAGGGAGGCTTACGTCCAGCAGTGGACAGATATGGGCTGATTGATGATGATGTATTGGATATTTTGGGTTTTACCTGGTCACCTATGGCATCACGCAATTTTAAATGCTGTCTCTCCAATTCGTCCTTTAATCTACGAATTTCCAAGTCGGCAGCACTTTTTTCATACTGCGCCTGTTCGGCTACGTCTAAACTTCTCTTCACTTGGTCGCAGGTATCGTTTTCCTTGTCGCGCACTTTCGACAATGCCGACTGCAGGGTTTTTATTTTTGTCAGCAATTCCTCCTTTTCCCTAAGAAAATGATTTGATCAGTCTTAAAGCGAAATTTAAGGTAAAAATAAAAACCTAAATATTTAACTTTTCGTACCTATTGCAAGCATCAATGTTTCTCTTGTAATTCTCATAGCTACTTCCTTCAATAAAAGATCCATCCGATAGTTTGTTTCTTAAAACGTCGTTATCTTCTTGAGCTTTTTTAAGGTCAATTCTCGCTTGGGTAAGATGTGCCTCCAACTCGGATATTCTGGACTCGAAAACTATAGAGGGGCCTTCGATTATTCGAGTCATTCGAGATTTTTTGGGCGATTTCAATACCTAGAATATAATTATATTCGTAAAATTCTCAAAAATTTAATATTGGCTCTGACTTTGTCATATGAATGAATTAATATTGTTCTGAATAATTTATATAAGTAATATTTTTTACTTAAAAATTATAAATTAATAATTTTTACTTTAAAATTTGATTTTTAATGCATTTTTATGATTTTACATACTAAAACAAAAAATAAGATTTGCCCCTAACAAGCTCAGCCTCAGTGGATTGAAGAATAAGTTTATAGAAGACAACATGCACATATTTATTATATTACTAGCTATACCCCGCGCGCGTTGCTACGCTACTATTATATTAATATTTATTAGTACCCGGCATCCGTTGCGCCACTTTTTTTTTATGCCGAAACCTTCCTCGGCCTGCACACAACAACTCACCAAATTTTTATCGTAATCGGAGAAATGGTATAGGAACGCTTACGGGACATACAGACAGACATTCATTTATATATACAGAGTGTTCCTAAATTAATGGTACATCCGAAAGTAGGCGATTCTTTGGCTTATTTCATACATAAAATGTTATATAAACATGAGACCGAAAAAGCTTCGTTTCCGAGATACAGGGTGTTAACATTTTAATTAAAAAAATATTTTTTCATTGCCATTTTTAAACCACTCTAGATATTTTTATGAAATTTGGTACACGTCTTTTGAGCATCGAAAGGCATTTTTTGGTGTAAAATAATTTTTTTAAATTTAAGCAGTGGCGTCCGTGCGGTGCTTGCATTTAATATTTTTGAAGAAAAAAATGGTGCGCCACTGCTTTTTCTTTAAATAAAAACTATTTTTGAAATTCCCGTCTAATTTAGAGCAAATTCGGTCCCTTGACTTATTTTCTTACTTACTTTCGAGTAAAAAATAAAAATCATTTTAATGCACATTCCTGGAAACACATAACCCATTTAATTACCATTAACACCCTGTATCTCGGAAACGAAGCTTTTTCGGTCCCATGTTTATATAACATTTTATTTATAAAATAAGCCAAAGAATCGCCTACTTTCGGATGTACCATTAATTTAGGAACACCCTGTATAGAAGAGAGAATTTTAAATAAACTTATTATTATTATATACATACACTTTTGTCCCCACGATCAAAATCAGTCTCAGTTTCGGTCTCTGTTTCCAAATGATCAAAAACCGACTTGATCAGTTTCGATTTCTGCTTCTCGTGCAGGTGTTCGTTCTCACTAATAACTTCTTTTACTTTTGCTAGTAAAGATGATAATTCGCCCTAAAAATTGTTAATATTAAAACATACATATACAATTTTTTTAAATGAAATATGCTAAAACTGTACCTTACAAAATCGTGATTCTTTTTCTAGCTGTTCAATATAATCTTCCTGCCTCTCTATAAAAGACATCAGTTCAGGTGGAGCTGTAGCATTGCTTTCAAATTTAGTGGGTTCTCTAAGGATAAAAGAACTATTTAAAATAATATGACCTTTTAGATTTCTTTTAAAACTTACTGAGGTAGTTGTTTTTCTACAACGCTGTCACTATGCAAAGTTCCAATGTTGCTTTTCAATGGCGGATAATAATATTTCCTTGGGGTAATAGGGTTGTAGTTGTAATTGTAATACGAACGTCCTATTCTTGAATTTTTACTGCCGCCGCTCATCATGGATTGATTGTCGGTCTCTTCGCCGGCACTATCGAGTTCCCTGAGTGGTCGGTTTCCGTATATCCTACTAGAAAAAATTCTTTAAGGTGGAATTATCAACGTCATTCAATTTATTGCCAACCCTTAACCTATTTCGCCTTGTTTTTCTTAGTTTATTATTTTATTGAGTAAGATTTAAATAAAATCAATATCGTCGGCACATTATTTAGGTAATATCTGATATATTACAAAAATATCAATTTATTTCATTGCTTATTTTGGGAGAATTGTATAGTGAAAGAACAATGACATAATAATGTTAAAATAAATCTGAACCGATATTTTTCGATATACCTACAATTCTCCTTAAATAACTTATGAAATTCCTTGATATTTATTTAACATGTTAATTATTACCTATAGAATATGAAGACGATATTGATTTTATTTAAATTTTGTGTAAAAGAAAAAATAAATAAATCTACGCGAAATATGTAGGTCATAGGTTGGCAAGCATTTTGATACTCCCACCTTAAGTAGAATATTTTAGAGTGACTATAAATAAGTTCTTTAATTAATTTGTATATTATCATTTCTGCAACGAACAATTTCAGAATAAAGTGTTATCAAACATTTTCCTTCACATTAGTACCTACAGTTCTTACCTTCTAACTGGAGTGTAACTTTCAGCCAATAAAATTCTTAGACGACCTACTGCCTCACGATAAGCTGTATCAGCATAATCAGGTTTTCTTCTAAAATCCATTTTTGGTGGAGTAGCTTTCCTGTAAAAAAATACATAATAATCTTACGCAGTCGCCGGCAGAAAGGGATATAAGGTAACGATATTGTGGTCGATTGGATAATTTAATCTTCAATGAAATGAAATCAAATAAAAATACACTTTATTGTTATAAGAAGTACATCTTGTTAACAAGGCTTTGGACAGTATTAAAACTGTTATGGAAGTTACGACAATGTTCACTAGCTATTATAAAGTGAGAATAAGTAAAGTGATCCAATAAATAGATAATCATATGAGAAAACAAAATAGTCATGGTAAAAAATTTACACACAAATCAATCCAAGACTAAGACAAGCTCAATCTGGCAAGAATATACACTAGTCAAAGTTTTTAAAAAAGTTAAAGGGAATGCCTATATTATCAATGTAAAATTCCTGAAGAGTATAGTAGGGTCTAGTAATTAGTTGCCTTTTTAGTCTTTGCTTAAAAATCCTGTCACCAATCACCTGTCGATAAGCCAGTGGTGTGTGGTTGTAAATTTTGATGCTCTCAAATGTCAAGGAATTTTTGGTGAGAGTTGTTTATGTTATAGGAAGAGGAATATATATAATTAACAGTACGCATGTTATAGGAGCTGTTAATAGCATAATTTTTATATTTTTTATGGATAAGGTTTCCAAGATAAAAATCCCAATCAAAGTTAAAATATTTTCCCTGGCAAATAAAGGATTACAGTGAGCATGACAATTAGCACCACACAAGTATCTTAATGCTCTCTTTTACGAAACCAATGTGGAGCCCAATAATAGGCCCTTACTACTAAATCCCCAAAAAGCAATACCATACCTCAAGTGACTCTCAACAAGTGAAAAATAATCCATTCTACCCACACTCCTCCCCAACTATCTTGGGACAACTCTCACTGCGTAAGAACCGGACGCTAGTCTCCCATTCCATGCAAGAATGTGGTCCTTAAACTTTTAAGTTTGTCGTCGATTTGAACACCCAAGAATATAGCAACGCCCTAGTTTTTAACAAAATGATCTGTCAAATTTAATAGTTAGAAAACGAAAACTTAAAGGTGAGAATACTAGTTTGCTGATATTAAAACTGGTTTGCATCACACCATTGTTTGACAAGCTTAACTCTTCTGCATTTTTTCCACGCCACAAGATAGTAGTATCGTCGGCGAATAAAGTAAAGATACCACTGATTTCAATGAAAGGCAAATCATTAACATACAATAGAAATAAAACCGGAACAAATACAGAACCTTGGGGTACCCCACACTGCATGTTCAACCTAGAAGAATCAACTTTTTAGACTTAACTAGCAAGATAGTAAAACCTGTTCAATATTCATACCACTGGCACACTCCAAAACGATGTTCTGCCTCCGGCAATTGCACTTAACTACTAAACCACCACAAGTACGTAATACCTCATGACATTAACGCTAAATGACCAATATGCTAATTTCCCTTTACGTAATGATTTTCTTACCCCTATGTCCAGTTCATGTTTGTATTTACATTGCCAAGAGGCACAGTCATTTTGCTTCGAATCAATAATATTTCTTGCGTGACGCCTCATAATTTTAATACGAAATTGCAATATATTTGATTTGATGAAGTTATGAAAAATGGTAATAAAGTAAATAAAGTTCTTTGGTTTTTGAAGTTATCTATCTAATGATCAATCGCATGCGATGCATTCAGGTTTCAAAAGTTTTTTCGATATTTGCAGGGGTCGCCATAGGAACAAGACTGCGAAGTGTATTGATTAGAAACTCATAATAAAAGAGGTTTAATAATGAATTATTATTTCTATATTATTAATTGACTGCGTACGATTTTTCTTTGGATTTTTTTTTTTTTTTTATTTATTTTACGTCGGCCTATTTTCCGCAACGAGGCCAATCACCGACGCCAGGGAATTTGCCACACACTTTCTGGTAATTTTTCCGAATCCCTCTTTGTCGAGGGTAGGGTTCTTTAACGTGCCAACATCCATGACACGGGGCCCACACTTTAACGTCTCTTCCGAAAGACGGTTTTCTTTGGATAAATTTCTAAAACTACCTACAAATAGTTCATTAAATTATTTTTTTATATACATTATGCATATTGCCGATGTTTTTGTAAAGCGGTCAAGACTTACATAAATTAAAAAAATTATGTTAAAACTAAAGACCCTCCAAAGAATTAACATAATTATGTTTCATTATGCGTACTATCTACATTTTAGCGACTGTTACCTATGAAATACTTCTTATTTTGATTGTAAGTGTAGGCCTCGGTGCCAGTATCTCTGTACTGATTTGAGGTCATAAATTAAAAAAAAAAAAAAAAAAAAAAAAAAAAAAAAAAAAGGTGCAGATCTAAGCTTGTAGATAAAAATAATTTGTACCACTTATAATCCCCCGCCTTGTCTATTAAATTTGTCCCAAAAAAGGGTGGCTGGGTGCTCTTCAGCCGAAGACTGTCTGCAGACCTGTTTGGGAAGTATTGTTAAAAATAAAAGTACGAAAAAAATGTTTTGTTTTATAAGGAGAGCGCTCCTCGGACGGTTCTACCACAGCCCTCCTGTTTAATAACGGCATGACACAGCAGCGAAATTTGACATGGCCATAATCGTTACTTGTAGCCCCACATAAAGCGAAAATTTAAAAATTAATTGATCATTTCGGAAAAATATGCTTTCTTGGTCCAAAAAATTACCTCAAAAGCATCTAAAAATACTGTCTTAATTATCAGCTGCGTACGAAACACTTAACAACGCGAGTGCGACTCGCACAGCACCGCTTTTCCATCGAGGAAATCCAATGACTGGCCTGTCATAGTAATATAATTTATTACTTTAATATATTACTTTATTAATAAATTTGAATTTGAAAAAAAAAATATATGTTTATCCCAGCGAAGTTATTGAATATAATAAATATCCAGTTTCTACTTACTTGGACCTTTTCCGTTTCTCATTTGACAACGCTGATAGAGGCCTATTGGAATACAAAGATCTCAACGCTCCTAGCTTTGGTCTGACCAAGTAGCTCGTAGTAGTAGGTCTTTGCTTTTTCGTGGTACTACCTCCTGAACTGTACATGGTTACCTTCTAAAACAATTTAAAAATTGCCGATCTTCGCAAGACCAAAAATATTTCTATATCGTATTAAATATAAGTAGTCTTAAAAGCCGTTAATAGGTGGTTTGAATTATTTTTTAAAATATTGTATCGCCTACGTAAAACAGCATTCATATTCTTAGTTTACTGCGAAACACTTACCTACGCTTTAGTGTTTTTGGGAAAGAAATTTAAAGAGTCACTGCCACAATATCACTAAAGTTTTGCGTGAATCCTGATTCCTTTTATAATCTCGGCCGATCAATTTCAGCTTTCTGTAGTAATGTAGGCCCTGCAATAAATCTTTTGAGGGCACGCGATGCACAGCCCAGCACGGTTTATTGAAATAATCTTGGCATTTGGATGCTTTGCTTAGATAGTTTTGGTTTTGTTGGGAAAAATGTGTTTTGTGCGATATTATTATATCAATTTTAGTTTTAAATTGAAACCTTAATAACGCGAAGTCCTACATATTTTTGTAAGAAAGTTTTTTTTAAAGAAAAACACAATACTTACCTACACTTTTACCAAAGAATACGGAAAACTTACATCGCCCGTCATTTTTAGTATAAAAAAACGAAATTTATGTTTAGACTGGAATAGAGGAAATACAACTCTAATACTTATTGGTTTGTTTTTAAAAATAAACGTTTTCAAGAAAAAAAAATAGTAGTTTTCTTTATCAGCTGCGATAATTACTTATCTTAACTTAACTTATTTAACAAAAAATGTAAATATTAAATTAAAAAATCTAAAGCCACCAAATTTTGCTTATTATTTATTTAATCGCTGCATTAGCTAAATATTGAATTATTGCATTATTCGAATTAAAAATGACAGAGTGACGTAAAGTTATTTAAAGTAGGTACCAAATTTGTCATTTTTCGTGAAAACTTATAATAATAATATATATTTTAATGACTAAGAACCATAATCAACTCTAAAGTATCATCAGAGCACCGTACTTTTTCGTCGTGTTGTGCCACCTAGTAGACAATAGCTACAATACTTGACAAGACATCTCTTAGCGACCTCTAATGACAAAAAGGATGACTACTATGTACTAACTAATTACAGATTCCTGTTAGCAGAAAAAGTTAAAGCCTAATACACATAGAAACGCGATTAAATTTTGGTTTAATAAACCCTTTATTTTTCTGTGATTTGTTACTTGTAAAATAGGGATGTTACGGAATAGCTTTTTCTCGTACCTAGTTGGACCTGTATCTATTCCAAACCCGAACCTATTCCAAATACCTATTACAGGTCCAAACTATTCCAGGTCAAACTTAAACGCCGATTGGCGCTATTCCGGCTGCATGGCCGACACGAGTTTTTAAAGAAGGCCGCCAGAACTCCAGCGTGGCCAGCACTGCCCAACAGTTTCCGATTGTTCGAATTAAATTTCGTTATACATTTTTGTAGAATTAATATTTCTCGTACCAGACTTTTTTGGAAGATTTGATTGTAACGGAGGCCTATTATTTAAAGAAACATGAAGAATAGGCATAGGTACATCCACCATATGTTGCCTTTTTAATTAATTCCTCATTGCTGGTTGCATATCCCACATTAAATACGCTATATTTTGTTGCCTAATAAATTATTACAATATTTTTAGAAATATTTATTATTTATTACTATTTCCCTTTATCTTTATTTAATGAGATTATTTTAATTATTGCAATGTGCTTGTAATGGCAACGTTTAAAATTCTCAACCGCCAAATTCGCCATATTATATGAATTTAAAGCAAAACCTGTAGCCGTTCCATAAAAAAGGAATAACAATGAAACCAGAGAATCAAACATGTGACAGTGCCAACGGACCTGGAATAGGTACCTGGTAATAGGTACGCGGAATAGGCAGATGATACCTATTCCAAAAGAACAGGTCCAGTTCCACTGTAACACCCCTATTGTAAAACAAACCTTAGACACAGTAAAAAAAAGTTGAGGTTATAAAATAAAAATTTAACAAAACAAAGGTTTTCAAACTTTTTCCAATAACTTTTATTTTTGCCGTTCTTCTTATCGATTAGTTTGATATTTTTCCAATAGTATTGCTATAAGATTAAAAATGCCACCATCAAAAGCTAAACTCCATAAAAACACTGGCAAATCTCGATCGGGACCGCCACAAATTGTACAGAGCAATGAAAACAACCCAGTAAGTCAGCCAGGCACAAGTTCTGGTAGCCCCACGACTGGCCTAACGCCTGAACAAGAACAGCAGTTTGAAGCGGAGCTGTACTGGTGCATACAGCAGTTACAGATCGGTTTATCTTCCAACAAGTTAAATAATAAACAAAGTAATAATTTTTGCACACAATATGAACTATAACTACTTTTACTTTTTTTTTTCTAGTTCAGGATCACACCAAAGCCCTTCATACTCTGATAAGTAACACGGCTCCAATGGTCAAAAAGAGACAAGTTATGAGATTGTCTTTTGGTGACTATCGGGAAAAAATGATAGCCGAGGAAAAGAAAGCAAAGAGTAAGAGAACTGGTTTTAAATTTAAAAGAATAGTAGAAAGTATAAATTTGTTCGAAATATCTATCTAGCCATACAAAAGTTTTGATAGACTTGCTTAATTAGTTGTTCCTTTGGTATAAAATTAGTATTATTAGCGGCCAGATGCTAGATTATGAAATACTCACCTATTTTATTGTGAATTGGAATCGATATTTGTTATTTAAAAAAATATTATTTTTAGAAATTACAATGACAGTGTCTCCAGCCAAGCCTAATCAAAATTCTGTGTTTATAAAAAAGGCAATCATTACACCTTCTCAAAACAGTTTTAAATTTAATTTTCCAAGCCCAGAAACTGACCCGAACTTAACAAATGGATACCAAGAGAAAATGGAAAATAAGACAAGTGGCCAAACAGAAATTAAAAACGCCGTTTTTACAAAATCAGATAATAGTTTTAAGTTTAATTTTTTACATGAAGACTGTTCAGGTGATAATGATAGTTAATAAAATAAGATGATAGTTATATTTTTAATTTCGTTAGAAATACTAATAAAAGATTTTTTACACAACTTGGTTTATTCTTGTTTTAACAGAAGAATGCACTACTAATTCTAAATCCTTACATAACTCAAAAAATGTATTATTTTTCGTTTAATAATGCGTTTTTTATACTAAAAAAGCACACTTGCAATAAATTAAGTCACAAAATGAACTCCTACTAATAAACAATATTTTTGTGAAACTTTACAGGGGTTTAAACTGATAGCTACCCTGTATGTGCAGTGTTTTATGGTGGTAAATTATATTTAACACTTTCGTTATGAATAGCTCTGATCAGATCATGGTTTATAGAGAAAATAAACCTCAAGCATGCAATCTCAACTACAGCGTTGTCATATAACCGCACCTTGCTGCCCACCGAAATGGGTTTCCCATCAACAAAAATCGGCCGTTTTCCTTCAGAAGCTAGATAAAATTCACCTGTATTACGTAACCTGAAATCAGAACATATTAAAATTACCTTTAACTTTTTAAAACTGAAAATACTTTTACCTTAGTGTAGCTTGTCTTCTGGAGATTTTATGTGCGGGGCCTTCTAATGAGAGATCTATATCAACGCTGTGACCCTTTCCAGATCTTCCTATGGTTATTTCCCTGGATCTCATTAAGTACCTGACCATGCGCCCCCTTAAAACAGCCAAAGTTTGACTATCCAACTCCCCAGGGCACATACCTGTGACACTATCAACCAAAACATTCCATCGCCCCACTTCATTCTCCAATTGGCGAATTTCCTTGACATTTCTACGATGTTGTAACCTAAAAATTTAACAAGTTTTTTTTTCTTGTAAAAACTATATAAGGCAATAATTTATTTACTTTAATTCCTTATCCAAACTTTCATCAGGGGGATCTGTCAACTCAGAATCCTGTATAAGGTCCTCTGCATCGTTAAAGGTCATTATAGGCCTGCTTGAAGTGGGTATGGGGCCCACTACTTGATCAGGTAATAAATGGTACATACGCAACGTTTGCCAATGGCGAAATAAGGAGTTGGCAGTTCTACCATTATAAAAAATATCTGAATGCTTTGACAAGAGGTCTGCAAATGTTTCTAAATTTGGATTTGTACTCTACAATGGAAAAATTATATTTTAATTATTAAATGTAGGTATGTAAAACACATAATCATACCGATTTAATGGCACTAAGAATTTTTTCTTCTTCCTGACTCCACAGGGCTTTATCCTGTACTGAAGCAACAATATCAGGATGTAGATTTCTCATAGCTGAAACAGCCACTCGAGAAACTGCCTGATCATAGAGTAGAGCATACCAACGAGATTGGAGTTCTTGTAAAGTAAATTTACAGGAAAATTTTGTGCCTAGGTGAACAGTTTTGAGATCATTGGTTTGCTGAACACCTAAAAAATTTTTATAAATAGGTACTTTACTTAAATTAAAATAATAATACCAAATTTAAAAAATGTTCATTGTGAACATGTCAAACTTAGAGACAAAAGCATGAGAACTGACCTATAATAAGAGCTAAATCATCTATAGGCTTCCAACGACCTAAATCTTTGGTGGTGAGGTGATTTTTTGGGGTACTTTTTTTTTTGCCTTTTGAGGTACTAGGAGCAGACTTAGAGATACTTTTTCTTTTTGTTTCAACTACATGTTGAACGACAGGCGCAATTACCGGTGCTGGAGTAGATGGAGACCCCACTGAACCAAAGTCTGACTGATAGGATTGGGTTCTGGCTCTTCCGCTCTATAAAATACGATCAAATAAAGAATGGAATGTTTTAGTAAATTAAAAAAATCGTACCTTCAAGTTTGACATTCCTGGCATCCCTAGGCTATACTCAACAAGCTCGTCGTCAAATTTTTTGCGTTTTATGGATCTATTAGAACTAAAAATTCAAAAAAAATGTTTTTAAAAAAGTATGTAATCTAACCTCAAACTTACCTTCGACGCCTTGCAGTTGCCTCAGCGCTTTCGCCTAGCGACATATTACTTAGATTGTTATAATCGTGTCCACCATGCATTATATCACTATCGTTTAGGTTCTCCATTATAATAAACAAGTGTTTAAAAACTATAAAACAAGAAAATTTAATAAAAAGCCATAAAAGAAATTCTTCCTCTTTTCTTTTTATAAAAAGGCAACTGGCAGCACAGAAAAATAAAGAGTTTATTACTGGCAGCATCTACCACGGATTTGGGATAATTGAGAAATTAAGTCATACACGTTTAAGTATGCAGTAGGTGAAATCGAAGCAGATTTGATAACATTTTCTATAATACGCATCATCAAAGAAAAGGGTTCGCATCATATGGCAAAGGAATGATTGCGAAGTTTAGCGCAGAACAATTTTTTTAATAAACAAGGTTGTGGCAGGACCATAAGACAGATTTTTTTAATTCTGTGAACAGATTTCTAACTTATTTTTTATGACCTATTATAGGCGACTGCCTAAACTACATACCTATAGGGAGAAAATCAGTTTGTATAAAATAGGAATTCTATTTACATAAAATTTCATAAACAATAAATATTTATACATAACGTCATATGTACAATTTCGTAACATTAGCTTTCCATCATATCACTGTATAAAGCCTGCATCTGCTAGGACTTGCCGAGCTGCATTGTTGATGTGCTTGAATCGATCGGGACCCAGGTGGATGCCACCATACCTAAAATTTTTTTTTTTAAATCCGTAAATTAATTTTTATCAAGAACATAATTTTCAAAAATTACAATTTTAAGCATACCATCTTGAAACAACTACTGCCACATTCTTTATGTCCAAAATTTCCAGTAAATGCAGTAACCGGCCACCTGCATGAGCTTCACCATCATCATTGCAATCTTGCAAAATGATGTTTTTATCAGTAAGTATCCTATAGGCGGAAATGTTGTGAGTTGCTTGAGCAATCTTTTTGTTCTCATATAATTCATCCAAGAGTTGTCTAAAAATGATAAATGTAGTATGTAAAAAAAACTCTAATAATTATTTTAATTATTTCAACAATTTCCTTGTCTTAAGTACCTTTATATAAATGTGGTAGATAAAAAAACACTTGCATTTTAAAGTTCAGTTAAAAGTGATGCAACATAATAAGTACATGTCTTATAAAATATTACATAATAGAATAAAATACATAAGAAAAAATTGCAGTATAATACTGTTTTACATAAAACTATATCCCTAGGTCGGTATCCCTATTTTTTTAAAAGGCCTAAATACTAATTTAACAACTATGAATAAATATTAGGTGGGACGTGGGAAACACTATTTAAAAAAAATATATAAGTACATACCGAACTTGAGATTGAACTGTAACCTTGCAAGTATGACCTTGAAAAGTACTTTTTCTATCGGTTATTGGTGAACCATGAATTATTTCCAAGGTACTTTCACTTCTCTGCAAAGTTTCCTCAATTTTAGTAAGTTCATTAAAGTGGTTAATTAAATTTTCAGTCTCAAATTCATTCATCTTGCTATCACTCCTGGTGCTTTGAGGGTCATCATCAATAGCTATTTCTTTAAGTTTATCAATCCATTGATATATAACCGGACAACCCTGATTCAACCTTAAATACAATATTCCAATTTACACATTACTTTTTAAATTTTTTTTTTAATTATAAGATTTTAATAGATAGACCAAAAAGTGGCAACATACTTACTCATATATTTCTGAAAAACTGCTATCGATCAAATCTTTTTGAGCCCTAGAAAGGTTCGGAGCCCACAACTCGTACTTGGGAGGCCTACCTGAAGGATAGTCTTCATTCAGTGTTATCCACAACTCGATATCTTTAGCCATTTGTATGCTATAACTGTCCGTCTCTTTATTAAACTTCCACTGGTCCTCAAAAATTGAATTGAGGACTTCCATTTCCTCTGCTTGTTGAGATATGTTATCCATATTATTTTACAACAAATTAATGGAATTTGTTTAAAAATATTAGAATAAACGATGAAAGCAACTTGTCGTGTGTCAAAGAAAAATAACACTCAACAAGTAAGTATAACCTCATTTTCTCCGTGATAAATAAAGCAATTTCGATTCGATTTGTGGTGCCACAACCAGGTTGGTCGAAAAATCTCCACCAATTTCGGCAGCGACGTCGATTACCTTTGATATCCGTCAAAATCAGCTGATTATGTAAACATAACCTTCCATTTATTAAGAAAGTGATCGATGTTTAAATTAATTCCTCAGTCATTGTAACAGTAAGTAATTATAATTTGTACTTAATACTTATTTGCATGCATTTTTAATTATTAAAAACCTTACATAGTTATATCAATATTTTCTGTTCTGCTTACCAAAATGTGCGAATGTAAGGACATGAGCATGGACCTTAAAACACCAAGAAATGTCCATTTGACAGCGTTTTACAAGAGGTAAGCCACAAACATAACAACCCCCTTTTCATAACCAGTGATTCTATAATGTAAAGTCCATTACTTTTCAGGAGTTTTGCTTACCATTCTGTGAAAAACCGTATGCCAATTATAGTAACACAACTTCTTGATAGCTTAGTACGCAACAAGGAACAGGTATACAATAAATATGGAGAGGTAAGCATCAAAAAAAGTTTATAAACAAATCAATTTTGGGTCCAAAAAGCATACAATCGATTGGTGTGATAATTTTGTTACCCTTGTAGGAAGCTAGCAAAGACATAAAATATATAATAGGAGAAATTTCCAAGCTCAAATATGAAATTCAAACAAACAAACCACTGCCATACCTAATTGCTGATGAATGGGGCGATGCAAAACTGTATAATGACCACATCAAGAGACAAGCCACCCAAGAGGGAGAGACTACATATTTTAATACCATATGGCTTCTATCAGAATGTTACATGTATCGTAGGATAAAACAGATATTTACACAAACGTAAGTGTCTATTTTGGGTAGGTTTATTTTATTTCAGCATTTAAAACATAATAATAATATATTACCGGATTTCAACTACATAATTGCAAACTCAGTATCACATACTTTTAGTATTTGTAACTTTTGCAGCAAAACTCGTAATGCAAGTTTCAGTTCAAGAATTTGCCTATTTGAATATTCAAAAATTAGTAGTAGTTAGCAAGTACGCCAGTGCAACCCAATTATTTGCTTCCGCTTGATTGTAGTTTGAATTAAATTGATTATTAGTGTCAAAGTCAAAGTCAAATATGCTTTATTGTCCAAGACAGAATCTTATTGACAAAGCTGAAAAATAAAAAACAAATAATATCCAATAATAATAAAAATATTTAAATACAATAAAATAATAAAAGCAGGTAATAAAAGTATACAAAAAGAAAACGACAAACAATGTAAAAATTAAAAATGAGAACCACAGACAAAAAACAATTCTATAATTCTTCATTATAAAAATCTCCCAACTCGTAGTAAGCTCTCTCCACCAAAAGCTGTTTCAGAGAGCTTTTAAACGAAACTAGCGTAGGACGAGCCCTGATAAACATAGGAAGGTGGTTATAAATCTTTCTACTTTCAAAAATGATCGACCTCCTTACCAAAGCTGAAGAAGGTATCGGAAGATGAAGATCCTGCGACTGCCTAGTACCATAAGAATGTTCAGGCACTGGTAAAGTGTCTTTGCGCTTGTAAATCATGCATGCCGTTTCCAGAATGAACAGAGATGTTAATGTTAAAATTTTTTTGGATTTAAACCACGGTCTGCATGACTCCCTACTCGGTATATTGCAAATATATCTAACAGCTCGTTTCTGTAAAACAAATAATGACTTCAACAGGTAATTACATGTATTTCCCCAGAATACAATTCCATAGCGCAAGTGGGATTCCACTAACGAATGGTAAACAGTTCGAGCAAGAGCTGAACCAATTTCCCGTGACACTAGCCGCACAGCATAGCAACCAGAAGCTACCCTCCGAGTCAGTTCCAAGATATGAGAATCAAACTTCAAGTGATCGTCGATGGATAAACCCAAGAATCTGGTGTTAGACTTGGCCGTAAGAGGACTCTCACCAAGGTACAACCCATCCATACTGCAACGAAATCCCATAACGTTAGTTTTATGAACGTTAAGAGTCAGCATATTAGAATCGCACCATTGCTTAATCATAAGAAGATCAGATGACACCCTATCCCTGAGTGCAATAGCACTATGATGACGCCAGAGTATAGTGATATCATCAGCGAAAAGTGTAAATTGGCCAGTAATATTGATAAAGGCAAGGTCGTTAATGTAAATCAGAAAAAGAAGTGGACCAAGGACTGAGCCCTGAGGAACTCCGCAGTTTATTTGACCAGCCTCCGATGTTCTGGACCCAATGATAACCCTCTGGGAGCGCCCGCCAAGGTAAGATCGGAACCATTGCAGTACTTCTCCTCTGAAACCATACACATCCAGCTTCCTCAGCAGAATTTCGTGACTCACACAGTCAAACGCCTTGGACAAGTCACAAAAACCGCCGCGACAGCATCTCCACCATTAAGACCAGAATACACCCTCTCCAAAAACTGAAACACTGCATCGTCAGTTCCCTTTTTCGTTTGAAATCCGAATTGATTTGAATGTAAAATTTGATTCTGGTTAAGAAAAGACACAACACGGATTTTAACCAGTTTCTCAATAATCTTTGACAGGGTTGACAACAAGGAAATCGGACGAAAATTGCTGGGATCATCCGATTCTCCACCTTTGTGGAGGGGAATGACTTGAGCATGCTTAAGGATATCAGGGAATCTACCCACCACCCACGAATGATTGATTACATCAGAGAGAACACTTAACGCACAATAAGGAAGAGACAAGAAAATCTTAGCTGAGATGCCATCCTCACCGCACGAGTTTTTATTTTTTATCGACCCAATAACCTCGATAAGTTCCATTGGATCAGTTGGTCGAAAGAAGAAAGAATGACCGATTCGAAATCGCGTCAAATATTTAATAAAATCTACAGTCGGGCTTAATCCAGACATAAGAGTACCCGCGACAGAGCAATAATAATTATTTAATGCATCAGGGGAGATATCCGCACTATAATTGCGGGACTTATTCGCACCTCTCATCTCATTGACAATCCTCCAACTTTCCCTCTGCAAATTATTAGTTTTATTGAGACGGGTGGAGAAATACAGTTCTTTGGCGCGTTTTATTAGCTGTCTGTATAGGGACCTATATCTCTGAAAATAATTTAGAAATGAGGCGCAATTTGTATATTTTCTTAAGGTATGCAGGCACCGCATATTTTTAGATGAGATTTTTAATCCCTCTGTGTTGTATAGTATTATTTACTCTTGACCTGCATTAATTAATTTTTTGGTTTGTAAAGTGTTATTTGCTTTTAGTGTATATTTAATAATTATTAGTGTTGTAAAGCGTTATTTCTTTTTTCAATGTATTACTGTATTGATTGGTTTCATTTATCTGTAGATAAAAAGCCTGCTTAGAAGATTGCAATATTTTCTTTCTTCTCAAATAAAAAAAAATATTATTATATTATCACTTTTATTTTAAGGGAGTTTTTAAAAGATTACGACTATTATCAATCATCAAAACAGGAAGCTTATCACAAATCTTTACCTCTTATGGCTTCTTTAGCTCAATATCTTTTGGAAAACGTAGATGATAAAAGTGACCAGAAGACAGAATTTATAGCATTGTTAAAGGTAAAAAAATTATTAATTAATTATTTTTAAAGAATTGATTGACTCGTCTGTTACTTTGTGACAATACATTTTAACTATATAAAATGAAACGAAAAGTATACTTTGTTATTTGTCACTAATTTGTATTTAAACATTTTGGCGTTACGGCCGTTTCGTAGTAAAACTACATCGTCAAGACGCTAATCTAAAATTAACAAACTAAGAGTAGGTATATCTAGATTAACAGAGTCATAAAAGATTCTACCTAAAGTACAGGGTGTCCACAAAGGGTAGGGGGTATTTATAAATTGAATAAAAAGAAAACTACAAGTCAGAATTTTTTTATTTTTTTTTATAGACAAAATTTTGGAAAATTGAGTGGCAAAGATAACGTTGTCCAAATGTCGATCGTCGCGGTGCTGGCACTCCTCTAACCGACAACGGAAATGATCCATTATACGCGTCTACACATCTCTCTGGGAACGGCGGCCATTTCGGTGCGAATGTTGTGCTTCAATTGCTGTAGAGTTGTCGGTTTATTTACGTACGCTTTTTGTTTAATGTGTCCCCACAAAAAAAAGTCTAGGGGTGTAAGATCGGGGCTTCTCGGGGGCCAGTTGATAGTGCCTCGACGAGAGATCACTTTTTCTGGGAAGAGCTGATTGACAACCGCAAGCGATTGGTTGGAGGTGTGGCAAGTAGCCCCATCTTGTTGAAACCATGTTTCATCCATGGCTACTAAATCTCCAAAGAGTAGCGCAACAACCTATCCTTTCGCGGCTCCCCCCAACAGAGCCGTAACATGAACAGCGCAGATACAAATACCCCCTACCCTTTGTGGACACCCTGTATAATATTCCTAATTATAAGGGACAGGCTGGCCAATGTTTATAAATCTAAATGGTAAACATGCCAGATGAAAATTATAATAATTTTAAAAGTGGGGAATTTCCGAAATCCAATTGTGTATTTAAGAGGTTGACATTATGGTATTTTTTATGTTTGTAAATTTCGATGTTTTCTAATACAGTGTCCGCAAGAAAGTCCGCATCAAATGGGATTTTTTTTTATTATTAGGTATAGGTAAAAATTGATAAGGCAGTTAGTTTTTGCTTACCTAAAAACCAAAAATGACGTATACTGAAGCAGCTGCACGACTTGCGTTACCTGTCAAATTTGACATTTTTAATAAAATAGGTTCAAAAATGCCCTTATTTAACAAAATATCGAAAAACTTTATTCGAAAAAGTTGTTTATTTAGGCATTTTTAGTTTCCGTACGATATTTTGACAGTCTAATACAATTTTTATTTTTTGCCAGGTTCTTGAAAATTTTGATTAACCCTCGTAGATTAACTTTTATACATCGATGTAAAACCATTTGCCTTTACTTCATTTGTAATCTTAATGCAATTTTGTGTAAAATTTTTGTTTCCTATTATTTGTTTTGCTTCAAAAACTGAAATTGTTATTGATCAGTATGTAATGTTTGATGCAAAGTTTATCTAATTACATCAGTTTTGCCAAAACCGACGTTTCTTATTTTCCTTAAGTTAGTAAACAGATGTACAAAAAGAAAATATTAGGAAGCTTTCCTTGAAATTTTACTTAATTAATATTGGATTAAAAAGAATAAATATTAATCGCTCGAAACATTTTATTCAACAAAAATATAGTTTAATATAATTAATTTAATTTAATATTAATTAAGTAAAATTTCAACGAAAGCTTCCAACATTTTCTTTTTGTACATCTGTTTACTAACTTAAGAAAAATGAGAAACGTCGGTTTTGGCAAAACTGATGTAATTAGATAAACTTTGCATCAAACATTACATACTGATCAATAACAATTTCAGTTTTTGAAGCAAAATAAATAATAGGAAACAAAAATTGTACACAAACTTGCATTAAGATTACAAATGAAGTAAAGGCAAATGGTTTTACATCGATGTATAAAAGTTAATCTACGAGGGTTGATCAAAATTTTCAAGAACCTGGCAAAAAATAAAAATTGTATTAGACTATTAAAATTTCGTACAGTGACTAAAAATGCCTAAATAAACAACTTTCTCAAATAAAGTTTTTCGATATTTTGATAAATAATGGCATTTTTGAACCTATTTTATTAAAAATGCCAAATTTGACAGGTAACGCAAGTCGTGCAGCTGCTTTAGTATACGTCATTTTTGGTTTTTAGGTAAGCAAAAACTAACTGCTTTTTCAATTTTTACCTATACCCAATAATTAAAAAAAATCCCATTTGATGCGAACTTTCTTGCGGACACTGTATATCTAATTTATGACCTTTTTGTTCTGTATGTAATATTTGTAAGTTGTTAATATCGGGAGAAACGTGATTTGTGTCTAAAAAATGATTTGCAAAATTAGATATTCTTTTTTCTTCTTTAGTCTAAAAATGCATTATGTTTTAAAGAAAAGAACCTCTAATTTCGCGAATCATTTTTTAGACACAAACCACGTTTTCCCCGATATTAAAAACTTACAAATATTACATACAGAACAAAAAGGTCATAAATTAGATAGGTATACTAGAAAACATCGAAATTTACAAACATAAAAAAGACCATCATGTCAACCTTTTAAATACACAATTAAATTTCGGAAATTCCCCACTTTTAAAATTATTATAATTTTCATCTGGCATGTTTACCATTTAGATTTATAAACATTGGCCAGCTTGTCCCTTATAATTGGAATGTTGTAAAATACTAATGTGTACCAAACAATATTATAAACTACTTTAGGTAGATCCAATAATTTTATGACTCTGTTAATCTAGATATTATTATATTCTTAGTTTGTTAATTTTAGATTAGCATCTTGAATATGTAGTTGTACTACGAAACGGTCGCAACGCCAAAATGTTTAAATAAAAATTAGTGACAAATATATACGTTTCGTTTCATTTTACATAATTCTTTTTAGACTTGGGTTTTGTGAAATCTCTAGAGCTATTTTTAAATATCACTGAAACTCAAAATATTACATTTTCGTAACCTACATGCCAATTTAAATATAGGGATTTTTAAATTTTAGGCTAATTTATGGGGAAACAAATATGACTTATCCATATCGCTGGGAAAAGTGGAAGGTCCCATCTCGATATCCCATGCAGAACTCGAAGAATATATTTTAGCTGATCATTCGGATAAAATTTGGGAAGCTGTTTCAGCAAACGACGATGACGGAATTATCGGTAGGTTTTAATAATAATAATAAGTTTATTTAAAATTTAATAATATAATAAATATATTTATGTTGTCTTCTATAAACTTATTCTTCAATCCCCTGAAGCTGAGCTTGTTAGGGGCAAATCTTATTTTTTGTTTTAGTATGTAAAATCATAAATCATAAATATTCATGAAAAATTAAGTTTTAAAGTAAAAATGTTAATTTATAGTATAAACGCAGTTTTTTTTGAAGAAATATATTACCTACAATAAAATTTTTAATTTATAATTTTTAAGTAAAAAATATTACTTATGTAAATTATCCAGAACAATATTAATTAATTAAAGCATTTCTAAAAATATTTTCAAATTGTCTGTTTTTAATATATTCATGTTTTTATTTAGACTTTCAATTTTTTTAATGAAATCAATTTTTTAATTTTTGTTGGTAAATAATCGTTTAAATAAAAACATAAATATTTGAAATTTTTTTGTCCTATGGACTTATTTATTTTAGGTTTTATGGTTATTTCATTTTTATGACGTGTATTATGATTATGGTTTTTAAATTGTATAAGGTTTTTATTTTTAAATATATATATAGATTACGATGTTATAAATGTAAAGTTGTCTTATGTTCAACTTTTTTGTTTCTAAATATAATTCTTTTGAAGGATAAAGATAATCTTTATGGAATACAATTTTTAGAAACCATTTTTGTAGTATTTCTAATTTTTTAATTAAAGTTCTATTTATTCCTCCCCAACCTAAAATTCCGTAATTTAAATGAGTTTTAACTAACGCGTAATATAATATTTCCATGTCTTACATTTAAAATTTTTTTAATGTTTTTAAAAATCGGTAGTAAACTTCTTAATTTTTTAATTAAGTACTCTAAGTGAAAATTCCAATTGAATTTACTATCAAAAATAATTCCTAAGTATTTTATTTTATTAACTTTAAAAATTTGAATGTCTTCATTTATTTGAATACTATTCATATTTCGTGGTAGGTTATTTAGGTTTAAAGTAAAGGGAATATAATTTGTTTTATTAAAATTAATTGTTAACAAATTGTTATTAAACCAATTTTTTATAATTTTAAAATCTTTTTTAATTTTATTATTTAAGTTTTCCCAATTTGTATCGGTATAGAAAATTGTAGTATCATCTGCAAACCGGTTCCAAAAAAGGGAGAATTTTGTTGAAATTGTAAGTGTTCTTTTTCAGATATTATTTTGGACAATTCGGGTTACGAAGTTTTTACAGATTTTTGCATGGCGGACTACATTTTAGAACAAAAATTAGGGAAAAAAATTAGGTTTTATGTCAAAGCGATTCCATGGTTTATATCTGACGTCATGGAGGATGACATACCGTGGATGATAAGGCAATTAAAAGCAGATGGAAATGGCCACCTTAGGACACTGGGAGATAGGTGGGAAGGTATGTACACTGCTGATATTTTTCTTTTAAAATGGTCATTCATGCAATATTTAAAAAAAATCTTTTAAAATTAACCAAATAGTTAAAATAGATACATTGTTTCAGATTATTTGAAAGACAAAACATGGGAAATCGTACTTAGTAGATTTTGGACGCTACCATTTGAATATACTTATATGAAAACTGTTGAACCAAATCTATATAGGAAATTATCTGAAGCAAAACTGATTTTCTTTAAGGGAGATCTAAATTACAGGTAGATTTTCATATTAGAAATAGGATCGTTTGTCAGTTTCTTTGACCATGTAACAACAGTCCTTAGAATTCAAGATTTTAAGGCTAAAGAAACAACTATTTAAAGCTTTTTCACTTTTTTTTCATTGTCAACAGGAAATTGTTTGGTGAAATAAATTGGGATCCTACAACGTCAGTTGAAGAAGCCCTACAAGGCTTCCATCCCGGCAAACTGGCCATATTACGCACAATCAAAGCCCATATTGCAGTGGGATTGCCGCCAGGTGTCGCGGAAGCATGCGAGAAAAAGGACGAGCAATGGAACGAGAAAGGCGATTACGGCCTCATACAATTTTGTGATAAAATTGTTAAAATATAACGAATCGTCGAAGACCGTGTTTTCGTGATTGTTGTAATTTTGTTCGTGATCAAGAGAAGGATTTATCAATTCCGGGTTCTCAAAATAAGGAACAGGGACATAATTTGGGGGAAAGCTTCGTTACGTTAGAGAGATCGAACCGTCAAAAAAATAGAATTTGTCAAGATAAAAATGTTGTATACCTATAATTTTTTTTTGACATTAGCTCTACTCAACTTGCATGGTCACAGAGGAGGGTTTCAAATATAACTTTTGACGTTTCTTAAAGTAACTTGGCGTTTCAATCCCTATTTTCTTTTTGTCTTATAACCTTCTACCAGAATATTTAATAGAAGCTTTGTACCACAAGTAAACTTACAGAAATTCAACTTCAATCGCTTTCAGTGGCTTATTTCCTCTATACAGTGTGGCTGTTTAAGTGTGCAACATATGGGCATTTTTTTTACCGATTTCTCAAAAAATTTTATTCTTGCTAAAAGTTGGTGCATGTTCAATAATCATATTAGGTGCACTTGGAATGGTTGCAAGTCAAACAGCGTACAGGGTAGGTCAAAAAATATAAAACTTGTACAGGGTCTTCCAACGAGGACTGAACAGGGGCTCATTTTTGAGCTTCCTTGTATTTAAAGAGAAATCCAAAACAGCCAATCGATGTACTTTTTCCTGCAGAATTCAAAAATGAAACCAAAAATTTATTTGAACCAGAAACAAAAGAGTTACGATATGGATAAGGTGTTTTTTAAATGGAACATAGCTTTATTTATACGATTTTTGGAACGAGTGATTTTTTTTTTGTCCGTTCTGATTAAAATATTTAATATTGTGACAGCTATTTTTATTAAATTTTAATGTTTTATCCAGTATAATTTAACCTGTTTGAAACATACACTAGGTAATAAAGGTATAATCACCTTTGAATCCTTCAAAGTCATTTCGGCAATATTATAGTAAATTTGTCAAATTTTTTGACTTTGAAGGATTCAAAGGTGATTATACCTTTATTACCTAGTGTATCTTTCAAACAGGTTAAAGTTAAATTATACTGGATAAAACATTAAAATTTAATAAAAATAGCTGTCACAATATTAAATATTTTAATCAGAACGGACAAAAAAAAATCACTCGTTCCAAAAATCGTATAAAAAAAGCTATGTTCCATTTAAAAAACACCTTATCCATAGCGTAACTCTTTTGTTTCTGGTTCAAATAAATTTTTTGTTTCATTTTTGAATTCTGCAGAAAAAAGTACATCGATTGGCTAATTTGGATTTTTCTTTAAATACAAGGAAGCTCAAAAATGAGCCCCTGTTCAGTCCTCGTTGGAAGACCCTGTACAAGAATAAAGTATACTTACCCCTATTTCAGAAAATTCAGCAAAATGTTATAAAGAAAAGTTGTTTAGAATTAAAAGTTATGCATAGATTCAAAAACGTAACCTCCTAAATATATTTTTTTTTAAAACATTAATATTTTCCCAAAAAAATTTTTTTTTATATTCACCATAAAGACCTTCATAAATTAATCAAAATCAAATCAATTTCACATGTCTTTGTTCAAATTCAAACATATTTGTAAAATTTACTTGAATTTTTAATTAATTAACAAACTTCATGTTTGTTGCAACGATATGTAACACAACTTTAAAATATCCTAAAAATTCTTGTTAATAAGATAAAACATTAGTAATGATAATATGCTAATTAAAAAACTATCATTTAAAGTGCAAAATTTTCATTTTAAATGTTTATTAAAAAACTTTATTCTTGCACAAGTTTTATATTTTTTGGCCTACCCTGTACGCCGTTTGACTTGCAACCATTCCAAGTGCACCTAATATGATTATCGAACATGCACCAACTTTTATCAAGAATAAAATTTTCTGAAAAATCGGTAATAAAAAAAGTGCCCATATGTTGCACACTTAAACAACCACACTGTATATAGTTAGGTTGAACTGAACTCTAAAAAAAAACACTATAAAACATTGGCTTTTTTCACTTTAAATTCAATTTTTCAAATTTTATATTACCCACTAAGAAAATAATAATTATTTTCAAGCAAGAGGTTCGTGTTTAAAATCCTCTTAAGAATCTCCTTTGTACATATTTATCTTGTAAATACTTTAATCGTGTTTCCGACTGTTTTTAAACTTTTTCCAATAAACTTAACTCAACAACATCCACAGTATTTTTTTTACCCCATATTAGTCGAACCAAAGATGAACCGAATAAGTAGGCAATGAAGTAATATCAAAAAAAATATTACCTTGTCGGACTTCCATTGTCTTTATTTTGTTACTGACCACAACGTTTCGATTAGTTAGTATCTCTAACCGTTTTCAAGTGAGAATTATAATTTAGTTTACGTTTTTGCTCTAAATTATAATTCTAAGGCTACTGTCTTAAATACTATCCATGTGCAATGAAGCTTGATGACTCAGCCTACGTGCTTATTGGAGTGTGAAGTTTGAGCTGTTGGTTTTGGACAAGAAGAGGCTTCCAGATATTGGGGATATCGATACTATCGATTCTTTAACTCGTACGGGAAGAGGCCTTTTTGTTTCTCCAATGTACGATTCGCAAGGGATGTGATATACAATTTTTTGTGTTTTCATTACGAGGGGGTTTTACTTTTGTAAGAAAGCTTCTAAGCGAATTTCCGGATTTGAAGGCTGTTTTGATATTATAGTTTTTGGTTATCCTTCTAATATTTTCAGAAATCTCCTTGACATAAGGTATTGTAAGAAATGCTTGCTCCTCCGTTTCTGTATTAGTTTTTACTTCGCGATTTTTAAGTTTTTAGATGGTATTAGTCACAAAGGTTTCAGGGTAACCATTCTGTTTTAAATCTTTTTTGATGTTTGAAATTTCAATATTAAGCTCTCCCGGATTGTTGCAAAGGTTAGATGCTCTGTGATAAAGAGTTTGAATTATGCCCCGTTTTACGGAGTTTGAATGATTCGATCCGTGATTAAGGTATTGCCCGCGTGAGTGGGTTTCCTGTACAGTGGCGTAGCTAGGATATTGTCTTGGGGGGGGCATATAGTTGCATAGAGGCGTAAAGCCCGCCGAAAAAAATTTTGGACCACGCCCAAATTTTGCTAAATTTTTCTATTATCTATAATTGTTACGTTATCGCCTAAGTACAATCCGCAACTGAAATAATCTAGAAGTCCTACAAACAAACCACAACCAAACGTAATTACCTAGGTTTTCCTACGATGTTTATATCTTACTTTGTCTTATTTACGTAAATAAAAGAGAGAAAAGGAAATTTACACCACCAGACACCGCGAATGTCACATAAAACAAGACGACGGGGATGTGATGACCAAAACAGACGCGTTGTTTCTCAAAGTAAGCCTACCTACGTTAAATTTAAAATTGCAAAAAAATTAAATTTAAATATTGTTTTTGAAATATTGTTGATAATTACTTTTTTTCATGGCTCTTGGGGGGGGGGGGGGGCAAATGCCCCGATGCCCCCCCCTAGCTACGCCGGTGTTCCTGTACACTGAAGTTTTTATGTTTTCAGCACTTCGTTTGACGAGAACATCGAGAAAACTAAGAGTGGAATGGTTTTTGTTTCCATGGTAAAGTTAATGGATTGTCTTATACTATATTTGTTCACTTAGTTTGCATACCCGTATTGCTCTAAAATTGCTCTCAAATTTAAATAAAGTTGTTTTAAGTATGGACTATTTCTTCAAATTAAATAAATACCTCCAACTATGGTAAATATTTTTATTGAAAAAAATAAATGCACAAACATGTGTCACCTAATTCTACGCGAAACGTATGTTGGTAAGTTAAAACAGTAAGTATATCATATCCTAACTAGTTATCAGCAAACATTAATAAAAACTACATAGTACAACAAAGCATGGTTGGAAAGAGTTCGCAAGGTTACCCGTAAAAAAACTTTACCCACAGGGAACAACAAAACATAAATTTTAAGTAAAAGGTCAATATTTTATCCCCTCCCCCAAAAAAGACAGTAAATATTGTCAACACTCTCTATTTTGGTCAATTTTTCGTTCGGGTGTGTTAGTTATCAAAAACAATTCCGAAAAATTACCCCTCCTAGAATTTTAGTACCGCCTTTACCACAGCATATGATTGAATTATTGCTTTCTTGGAACTACCCTACCCAACTAACCTAGTCTCCTTCCTCGCGAACTCTAAACACTAAACAAAACGTAATAACTAACAACAGTAAAAATATTAGTAGTCTTCATATTTTTGATATTAGTAGTGTTCATATTTTTGAACCAAAAAAAATAATAAAATTATTAATACTTGTATTTGAAGGTGGTTTTGAGGAGGTACTTGATACGTACCTGTGCAACATCGTACACAATATATCTGAAAAGGAAGTTAAGGAATTAACTCGAAAATAGGTTTTTAAATTTAGGTAAGTATTGACAATTAGATTTTTCCAATTCTGGAACGCGCCGTGATGGCGTTCAACTTAAGACCAGTCGGTCGAACAATGCTTTAAAAAAAATTGCTACAAATACAAGAGGCGAAGCCAAGGCTTGGTTGAATGGTTAAAAACTATCATAATAATAACCATTATATAACTATAATAAAAAGGATACTCATTGTACAACAGAGAAGTGTTCTGAGCTCCAGGTGCAGGTACCCCTGTTCCAAGGGGAACCTCGATATCGTCGATTTTCTTAACCGACTCTGGATCTGGATGGGTTCTACCCAGACCCTTAACACTGTGTTTGCCCTTGGGCGGCTTAACTATCATGGATGCATGGGTTCTTTCATCCATCTAAAAAAAAATGATATACAGGCTGTCCGCGGATAGGGTTTACAATAATACAAATGGATGAAAAATTTAATTTTTCGGAAAAAAGGCATTCTAGATAAAAAGTTTTGCTTGTAAAAAAAATGCAATTCACGAAGAGAAAAAATTGATTTTTTATACAGGGTTCGCAAAAATTTCAAAAACATGATTTTTCTCCAAGAGTAAACTACATTTATTTTTCATTTTTGACCAAAATGCCTATTAGAAAACTTATTTAGAATAAAGATTGTAATTTAAATCCGATATTTAAAATAAATCTTTTTTTAGTTTTTTTAATTTTTAGAGGTAAATGGAAATTCTGCTGCTCAATAAAAATATTAATATAAAATTTTATTAGACTCTTTTTCATAATGGGTGGTGTGTATCTTATTTTAAATGCATTCCTACCATCTTTTGTAAAATCAAGGAATTTTTTTACCTTTCTATTGCTTTGCTTTACGTATGGGGCAAATTTGAAGTTGTCAAATAAAATTTGATGTATTTTGAAAATGTTGACCTTAGAAAAAAAGAGTTTATTTAGTTCAATGTTACGGTGCGGGCGAAAGTTCTTACAGCTTTGTGATAGAGAAATTTAATCAAAGATACCCGAACGTTTACATCTCAAAAATGGGACTTCATAAATTATTAAGAAAATTTCAGCGAACTGGTTGTTTCCAATTAAAAAAAAAACTATGATCAGAATGACGCAGCTTCCCTAATCGTATTGCAGTCTGTTGCTGACAATCCTACCCTTTCATTAAGAAACCGAGCTCAAGAACTTGATGTAGTAAAAAAAACTCATATTCAGTATATTTTATAGGCAAACAAAATATTCCCATTTAAGACAACTTTTAATCAAACGTTGGAAGGAGACAAAGCCAAACGTTTAGATTTTTGTCTTTGGATAGGAAACAAAATTGTAAGTGAAAACATGAATTTTCATAAACTTATCATGTTCTTCGATGAATCGACATTTTCAACAAACGGGAAAGTGTCTTCTGCGCATATTGGATACTGGAACGAAATAATCCCCGTTTTAGAATTCTTGCAAGAAGACAATATTACAAAAAAGTAAATGGTGTGCGATTTCTTATTATGAGATTATTACAAAAAAGTAAATGGTGTGCGATTTCTTATTATGGCATTATTGGCCCATACTTTTTCGAAAACACATGTAACCGTAGGAGTTACCTTGAAATGTTGGAAACATTCCTTTCTGACAACCTAGAAGAATTGCCTCTCCAATTTAGGAACGAAATGTACTTTCAACAAGATGGATGCCCTGCGCATTTCGCAATGGAAGTGAGGGAATGGCTTAATAATACATTTGGCCACAGATGGATTGGTCGGAATGGTCCGGTTCTGTGGCACCCCAGAAGTCCCGATTTATCTATTTCAGATGCCTATTTTTTACTCCCGTTCAATTGAGAACGACGCACAGTGATAGAAATTGCAAATCTAGAATTCCAAAAGTCAAATTTTTGATTGCAACCTATTAACAAAACAATTATTATAGTCGTCTCTTTAGAAATATGTAAGAAAGAAAATAAGTTATACAAAATTTAAACCTGTATTACAAGAAACAAGTTTGTACTTGTTTTCTAAACAGTAGGTGTTTTTTATTTTATGCAAGGAGATAATATTTCATTTGATTTACGCGAAGTGTAGAAAGCTGGTAGTGGTGGATCTAATAAATTTATTATTAAAAAAATTAGGATGGATATTTATGGGGGTAAGTATTTTACTTATAAAATATTATTGTTGTTTTAAAAGTTAAAATTAACTCACAGTGAATATCAAAAAAAATCGGTAAAAAATAAAAATAAAAATGATGATTTTTGTAAGAATTGCAGGAGAACTTTTTTGCGACTCGGATCTAATTACACTAAAATTTTCTACAATCATTATACCTTTAAAATATCCAAAAAGTTTTTGCGTTTACTTGCGTTTCTTCCTAATAATTAATTTTTTTAGGTGTTTCAACAAGTATTAGGCGAATTGATCTATTTAAAGTTTAAAGGAGCATGGCTTCTCACAATATAGAAATGCTGAGTGCATGGCTTTTTAAAAAAATTATGTACTGCAACAAGTACGAGAAGCAAATTTGTCAGACAATGACATCAAAGTACTTAATAGGAGTCTGGATAGCTTTTCCAAAAGCCTTTTTAATAGATGGAAAAAAGCCACTTTGCTCCTTTAAAACTTTAAATAGATCAATTCGCCTAATACTTGTTGAAACACCTAAAAAGAAATTAATTATTAGGTAGAAACGAAAGTAAACGCAAAAATTTTTTGGATATTTTAAACGTATGATTGTAGAAAATTTTAGTGTAATTAGATCAGAGTCGTACCGAGTCGCAAAAAAGTTCTCGTCCAACTCTTACAAAAATCATCATTTTTATTTTTATTTTTTACCGATTATTTTTGATATTCACTGTGAGTTAATTTTAACTTTTAAAACAACAATAATATTTTATAAGTAAAATACTTAACTCCATAAATATCCATCCTAATTTTTTTAATAATACATTTATTAGATCCACCACTACCAGCTTTCTACACTTCGCGTAAATCAAATGAAATATTATCTCCTTGCGTAAAATAAAAAAAACACCTGCTGTTTAGAAAACAAGTACAAACTTGTGTCTCGTAATACGGGTTTAAATTTTAACTTATTTTCTTTCTTACACATTTCTAAAGAGACGACTATGATTGTTTTGTTAATAGGTTCAATCAAAAATTGGACTTTTGGAATTCTAGAATTGCGATTTCTATCACTGTGCGACGTAGGTACAGCTTCTAAAACAGCGAGTTGTTGAAGCTGTTCAAACAAATTCCATTGAAGAAATTCAAAGAAGTTTTGACCACATTCGTTTACAGCTGAAAAAATGTGTTGAATATGGAGGGGGAGTGTTTGAATAGCAAATTATGAAATTATTATTTGTTGTTATTTTAAGATTTTTTTGTGTTATTTCCAGGGTCATTTCATTTGTGAAATTAAAAATACATATTTCTGGTAAACACCAAAAATCAGTTTTTGAAACTTTTTGATACCCCTCTGTAATTGATAATGTATGTATTTCGACCGCTAATGCTGCTATCCAAAAAAAATTCGTTTACCTCTAAAATTAAAAAAAAAACTAAAAAATCTCGGATTTAAAATACAAACGTTATTTTTAATAAGTTTTCTAATTGGCATTTTGGTCAAAAATGAAAAATAAAGGTAGTTTACTCTTGGAGAAAAATCATGTTTTTGGAGTTTTTGCGAACCCTGTATAAAAAATCAAAATTTTCTCTTCGTGAATTGCATTTTTTTTACAAGCAAAACTTTTATCATAAATGACTTTTTCCCGAAAAATGAAATTTTTTATCCATTTCTGCTATTGTAAACCCTATCCGCGGACAAAGGGTGTGTTGACATTTAACCACCCTGAATAGTATAATCCAAAAATAAGCAAACGATTAAAAAAATATATACTGTATAAGAACTTAAATATGTTACCGACGATTACTTACGTTTCCCAGAGCTACCTCACAAAGCAAAAGTATACCAGTTGGGTTGCTGGGACTGGTGCAACAATAATTAGCTGACTTGGACACCATGTCAGCGAAATAGATACCCTTGCCGAACATGTAGCCAGTCGCTGGTGCCTCGGGCGGAGCGATTCTTAAACCCTAAAACGAAATTTTTGCTAGCACTTTTACAAACGACAAATTAACAGAAAAGCTTTTTTTAAGGTGGGAGTATCAACATGCTTGCCAACCTATTTCGCGTATATTTATTTAATTTTTCTAGCTTTTACACAAAATTTAATGAAAATCATTATCATCTTCATATTTTATAGGTAATAATTGACATATTAAATAAATATCAAGGAATTTCATTAAATATTTCAGGAGAACTGTATAGCGAAAAATATCGGGTAAGATTTTTTTTAACATTATTATGTCATTCTTCTTTCGCTATACAATTCTCCCAAAATTAGCAATGAAATAAATTGATATTTTTGTAATATGTCAGATATTACCTAAATATTGTACCGACGATATTGATTTTATTTAAATGTTAGTTAATCAAATAATAAACTAAAAAAAGCAACGCGAAATAGGTTATAGGTTGGCAATAGATGGAATGACGTTGAGAATTCCACCTTAATCTAAAAAAAAGGACCTACTTGGGATAAGATACCAGCAAAGTTGGGTGTTCGAGAACCATGCCACAACAGTTTGCGATTATGTAGTTTCTTGAAGGGTTTGAATCTCTTATCTTCGCCCTCCCTTTTCACAATAAATACCTGAAAAAATGTGTTTTTTTTTTAATATAGTACCAACCAGAGTTGGGATTAAGTTAAATAAAATAAGAGATTTTGCTTACATCTTCGAGATTAAGCTCATAGCTAGCGTGGGTGGCAGCGTGGGTATTCTTAACATACTCTTGTATGATCTTAAACTCTTCAGACTCCTTGTGCAGCACGTCAATTTCGGTCTTAAGCTGATTGTAGTAAGCATCCACGGTATGCTCGCTTCCTGACGATTTCATTAAACTGTACGCTATTTCAATCTCTAGCAAGCTGTCCAACATATCAAGTTTTTGCTAGAAAAAAATATACGTTAATACACTTCATCATTAACCCCTTAATATTTAATAATGAAAATATTCATTATTCAAAAAAGACAAAATTTTTAGGATTAGTTTTAGATGAAAATTTAAATTGGAAATACCATATCCAGTATATTATCAACTCGATATATCCTTTGGTATCTGTTTTGTACAGAGCTAGATATTTTATTCCTTTGAAATATTTAAAAAATATATATTTTTCATTAATATATTAAAAATTACAATACTTAGCTTCTGCATGGGGATCTGCTTGTTTATCAAACTTAAAACCATTACAAAAATTGCAAAATAAAGTTATTAAATGTATACACAAATTACCACATTTAGAACCAACTGTTAATCTATATAGACCGAAAGGGTATTTACACGTTCAAAACATTTATAAATTAAAAATTTGTATTCTAATTCACTAACATAACACTTCAGGAGAATAAGACATTACATGATCATAACACCAGACATTGTATAAATTATCAAACTATACCAGTAAAAAGTAATTTTGGAAAAAAATCGCTTTTATATGACGGAATAATAAAATATGACAATCTTCCAAAAAATATCAGAAAAATTAAAAAGTTGGCAACTTTTAAAAAACAATTAAAGAGATATTTACTAAATTAAATTATTTATACTATTTTTTTTAAAGGGTTATTATTTTCTATATTATTTTGTCACTTTCCATGTAATGAACTGTAAAAGTTAGTTTGGAATAAGGACATTTTGAAAGTTAATTACATTATTACATCAACATAATACAAAATAATATTAAACATTTCAAAAGAATTGTGTAAGATTGTTTTCATATAATTTTTCCTCCTAGTTCAAAACAAAAAATATCTGGGGCACCTTACCTTGATGACCTCTTTATCCCTCAATATTGTAACCTCATCCACCCCGAAGTTGTGTGGAATCAACGTATAAAATCTATTGGTGGCCTCGATGAGCCTGGGCTCGGTTGTCCCGTTTTCCACCAAAGTTTGTAGCTCGGAGAGGACTTTAAAGGCCTCCTGTATTTGTTTCTTGCTCAATTTACCCAATGGCATTTTTTCAGTGTCCAGTTCGAACTCCAGCATGAGTTTTTTCATTTGGTTTATGTCAAAGATGAGTTTCATCAGATTCTATGAAAATTTAAAGAAAAAAGTGTGAAGGCATGGTTCCTAAATTGTTCCTTAAATTGAAGTGTATACCAAGAATATTAAATTTTTTTTGTAAAACACGATTATTTATTACAATAAGGCATATTTTTTTGCATTGATATTCTAGACTTGTATTATAAATAACTATTATTGGCTATACCTGCACGGGCTTCTGTAACTTAGATTCGCCATCAACTATGTCTAGATTAATAGCATCGTTGTCCGTTCCATAATCCACATCGATTGGATACAATCTATTCGGTATTTTAACAAAGTTATGACGATCTTCCCAGCGATTCCCAGATTTTTCATAGTACAGGGCTTCGAACAGGCTCTTGGCTTGGTACAGATCGCTTTTTTCGTCAGTTTTGTTACCTACAGAACCGAAATTAGAATTATAGACCAGGGCTGAAGCCTGGCAAAAAGTGCAAAAAAATAATTGTAGGATGAAACCCATTGAAAAAGGAAGAGAATATAACAAAAATGAAAGGAAAAATAATTTACGGGCGATCCGAGGTCGGGAAGTGGAAAGAGGTGAGTTTTTAAGGGTAGAAAACGATTTATCTCGATTTCCGGCAAAACTACAAGTCCCATGGAAAAACGTTAAATGGCAAAGTTGTAGGTAATAAAAAGATCTACAACTTTTTTATTTACACTTTTTTCACATACCTCAAAATTAATGTGAAAAATTCAAATAACCACGTTTTTGGTTTTTTATTTTTATCTTTTACAAAAAAATTTTTTTTTTCACGAAATTTGGTGAAAACTTACCTTTTTATGTCCCAAACACACTGTAATTTTTTTGATTTAAAATATTTATTTTTTCACCTTATTTTGACTTAATATCGAAAAAGCACCCTAATTTTCAATCGAAAATTCTCACGTCAAAATACATATCTGCTTTTTTAAAAAAGTCGGTGGGCTTTTTGTTCGTTGAAATCTCTACTTTCTGATGGTGTAAAAAAAGTATACATTACTATGGTAAATGTGATGAAATCCCCTTTAAATCCTACCTTTAATTATATTTAGAAGAACTATTATCGCATGTTTTTTGCGATCTTTATGTTTTATGGATTCGTAATTTTTTTGTTTATCAATGTAACATGGAATCTTACGTTTTTCGAATAATTAAAGTATAAATTTTAATAAATAGCTCAAAATTGTACATAATGATTTTAAAAAAATTTCGGATTCGAGTTTTTTTCGTTTCTTTGCATTTTTTGAGAACATTTACCATAATATTGTATATTTTTTACACCATCAGAAAGTAGAGATTTCAACGAACAAAAAGCCCACCGAATTTTTTTAAAAAAGCAGATATTTTGACGTGAGAATTTTCGATTGAAAATTAGGGTGCTTTTTCGATATTAACTCAAAATAAGGTGAAAAAAAATATATTTTAAAATAAAAGAATTACAGTGTGTTTGGAACATAAAAAGGTAAGTTTTCACCAAATTTCGTGAAAAAAAAAAAATTTTGTAAAAGATAAAAATAAAAAACCAAAAACTTGGTTATTTGAATTTTTCACATAAATTTTGAAGTTATGTGAAAAAAAAGTAAATAAAAAAGTTGTAGATCTTTTTATTACCTCCAACTTTGCCATTTAACGTTTTTCCATAGGACTTGCCTCGGATCGCCCGTAATTATTTTTCCTTTCATTTTTGTTATATTCTCTTCCTTTTCCAATGGGTTTCATCCTACTATTATTTTTTTTGGTTTTGGTTGGTCTATTATAGTAAGTCGATGAAAAAATTCTGCAAAATTTCAAATGGTGAACATCCCCCCTGTCTTTCCCTGTACCATTTGTATACAAAAAGAAACTATATTAACCTCCAATTGTTGTTCCAATCCTTCCCCAACCTCTGTATAGCCAATATCTGTTGCCTTGATCGGACACCAACAACTGCAACTTGTAGAAACTATTCTTGTTGCTTTGTACATCCGTCACGCCCAAAACCGCCGTATACTTCGTCTTGTACTCATCCTCATACACTCGAGCTATATCTGCTATACCACTGTCTGGGTCAACGGCAGAGCCACCTATAAAGTAAACGATTCAGTATAGTAATTTAAAGCAAAAATAATCTAGTACCTAGAAGTACTGTTTAAGGAATTGTAAAAAAATGGCGCTATCATCAAACACTTGAAAGGTCTATTGGGTCTGGTTTAAATAATAGAAAATCATCAAATGAAGAAGACCGAAATTTGGTGGAGTATTAGGGGCAAAATTCATTTAAAACTGGAGTATCTGCTATGCACATAACAGGATTCCCTGCTCCATCTAGAACTGCGCAACGGCGAGTAAAGCCGGAGTCCCATGCATACGATTTCCGACGTCCGATATCCGAAAATAATTTGGTTTTCGTACGAAAATGTTTTGCATATCCCATGGACACGACTTTCGGATCCGAATTTCTGTGAACAGTACGTTAAAAAGAAGACGAAGAAGTCTGACATTTAAACATAACCTTCAAACGTTAAGCAGTACGTTATTGGCAGTACAAATGTATTTTCTACGTTGTTTAATCATTATTATGTTAAATATCCAAAAAGCACCGAAACCACAGACCGAAACCAAATAAAAGTCAAATATGTAGTAAAGTGAGGTTAAAAAACTTCCGACATCGGACAAAAGTTAAACTAAATTCAACTCGTACGACGCGTCGTAAATTGTTAAATTTATTCGGATAAAATTTGACGCCAAAATTTTCGACCAATGACAGCGCCGACGTATCATCGTATCGTCGGAAATCGTATGCATGGGACTCCGGCTTAAGACAATGTTCCGAATTAAGAAATCGAGCAGCTGCATCCAAACCGTTTTTAAAAAATAGTGATAAGGAACAACGAATTGGGTTTGCTATGCAATATTTACCAGAAAATGATTTTTTTGGCAAAATGTTATCTTTTCTAATGAGAAAACTTTTCAGTCTACATATAATCGAAGGATTCGAGTATATAGACCACCAAATTCCCGATATGATGAGAAGTATATTCAAAAAAGCAAACCAGTGGACGTTTCTCCGTTGAATGTGTGGGCATGGATAAGTGTTTACGGTGCAGGTGTATGCTGGAATATTGGTGGAACACTAAACAATAATATATATCTTCAGATTTTAGAAAATGTTTTTCTTCCTTCTGCCGCGATAGTTTTTGAAGGAAATAACTTTATATTTCAGCAGGATAACTGCCCTGTGCATACTGCAAGAAATATAGGAAACTGGTTTAGACAAAACAACGTAACATGTCTGCCTTGGTGCTCAAGATCAAGAAGTCCTGATTTTAATCCAATTGAAAATAGAATTTAGAATCCAATGGCGCAGCAATTAAATATTAGTATTTTGTTCGTTGTTTGTTAATACATTTACCCTTTTTGGCTTTATACTTTTGTAGTTTTCCTGGTATTATTTTATAATTTTCTTATTTCGCGGCTGTAATTAAACACAAAAATATTTAGAAATAACCATTATAACTTGTGATAAAAAATCGTACATACAATAGTTTACAGCTATGTATATAGCGGGTGTTATATCCAGGTATAAGCGGCAAGGTGAGAAACCCGTTTTACCCAATTTTGTTGTAATTAAGTTATGTATGGGTGGAGTGTACGAATTTACATGTCGTCAACTTTATTTACCTTTCAATTTTAGTGTTACTTTGCTGGGAACTTTGCTCGTATATCTACTTTTAGATTTCAATCCCGACTTGTTCGCGGATGGTTCGTCCGGTAGACGAGTTGTCGGCTGAAAAAAAAACACATTTCAAGTTATATTAAAATATACCGTATTAAAATACGGTGTTTTTTCCATGTTCACTTACATCAGAGCCCCAAGAAGAAATATTCTTTTTAATAATTAAATCTGGAATCTTTCCGACGTTATCTTTAGCCTCATCCACAAAATCTTCTGGTACAACTTGGATCTAAAAACACAAAAAACATCCTAATGAATAAATAATTTTAATAGGTAGTAATTTTTTTTTAAATAACCTATTTTTATTTATGTTATAACAGTTATTGAATACAAACTTTTGACTTAAATTTAATTTATTTATAGTATCAACAACTTAACAAGTTAATTATAGATAGTGATGTAAAATTCTCGGTAATAATCTTTTGGAGAATATTCTCAAGTTAGAGAATTTTCTGAGAATGGTAAGAAAACCGCTAGAAATAGCAATAAAAAGAAATTAAAAATTACCTATTCTTTTTTGATTTGATTAACATACCTTCCCAAGAATAACTAAAAACTAAACAAAAAAACAGTCAAATAAAGAAAGATCACATTTAACTATTAAAAACATACGAGTATACGTTCGCGCTTCTAGGGGATTTCCCTGAATCACTGTTGCAGACGTAAAACACTGTTGCCATAGTTATAGAAAATGTTAGGGAAACTCAAAATTTTAAAAAGCATTGCAAAATTTTTCAGTGTAAATCGAGGCGGTGTAAATTATGTAGAAAAACTTCTCTAGAGAATATTCTCGGGAGAATTTTCTTACAGAGAATATTCTCGAGAATATTCCCGTTCTCGAGAATATTCTCCTCTCACATCACTAATTATAGATACATAAACCCTATTTCTAAAAGCTTATACCTAAGCTATAATAATTCAATTAGTATTGCAATTACAGTAATTGCCTAAGCAGTTTATTCCTTAACTAGCGTGTACCCGGCATGCGTTGCAACCAGCTGGTATAAATACAAACCCGATATATCAGTGCCCGGCATGCCACTTTCTAAAATTGCACCCGTGCGAAGCCGGGGCGGGTCGCTAGTTATACATAAAAGCCTTCCTCTTGAATCACTCTATCTATTAAAAAAACCGCTTCAAAATCCGTTGCGTAGTTTTAAAGATTTAAGCACATATGAAAGGGGACAGACGGGCGACAGCGACTTTGTTTTATACTATGTTAAGATTTTAATTTTTCATAGTTTACAGGAACATAAAATACATGCGCGGATCTAATATTGACTAGGCCAATTCTAAAGGGAAGCTGTCCTAAGAACTCTTTATTATCTATTTTGTGTCTAATTATTTTATATAGGAAAATAATTCCTGCTTTTATACGCAATAGTTTTAAAGTAAACAAATTACACAAAAGGTTTTAATCTGTACCACTGTACAGGGTTATCCAACCAAGACTAGACAAGGCGATTTTTTGACTTTTCCTGTACTTTTATAAAAAAACTGAAATAGCCATCTTAAGTCATTTTCTCCCGCGAATTCGAATATCTTCAGCAAAAAACAATTGAACATCAAACAAAAGTACTAGGGGTCACTTTGATATTTTTTTAAATGGAACACCCTGTATATTTTTACATTTTTAAATTCCACATAAAATTATAATTATTTTTTATTAAATGCACTATTAGTCTATACTTCATAGTTTCCGAGATATTGACTCTCGAAAAGTGACATTTTTGAACTTTGACAGCTTATAACTTTCTAACAGTACGTCTTAGAGCAAAACGGCTTACATGTCCCTATCTTCAATTTTTATTATCTTCCCAAAAAAATCAACTTCCAGTTAAACCGGAACAACTATATTTCCTTCTTTCGAGTTACATCCGGTTTAACCGGAAGTTGATTTTTTGGGGAAGATAATAAAAATTGAAGATAGGGATATGTAAGCTGTTTTGCTCTAAGACGTACTGTTAGAAAGTTATAAGCTGTCAAAGTTCAAAAATGTCACTTTTCGAGAGTCAATATCTCGGAAACTATGAAGTATAGACTAATAGTGCATTTAATAAAAAATAATTATAATTTTATGTGGAATTTAAAAATGTAAAAATATACAGGGTGTTCCATTTAAAAAAATATCAAAGTGACCCCTAGTACTTTTGTTTGATGTTCAATTGTTTTTTGCTGAAGATATTCGAATTCGCGGGAGAAAATGACTTAAGATGGCTATTTCAGTTTTTTTATAAAAGTACAGGAAAAGTCAAAAAATCGCCTTGTCTAGTCTTGGTTGGATAACCCTGTACCTCTTGGCGGATAAACTGAAAATGACTTGTAGTACAAAAATTTTAAAAATTTACGCTGAACAGATTCCAATAGAGCAATCTTATTGGCATACTGAGGATCCCAAATAGTGCAAGCATACTGAAGTTTTGTAACTACCAGGGCTTTATATAAAGTTATTATGGCGTTAACATTTTTAAAGTTTTTACAAGTTCTTATAATAAATCCTAGCATTTTTAAAGCAAATTTTAATAAATGAAAAGCAAGGAAAACGGTATTTAAACGAGAAAATTACTATGTTTATAATATAGGGCCTTGTTTAGTTGGCAGTTACATACATTTTCTCGCTCGGCCTCCTGAATCCTAGCTCCGTGTTTTTCGACCATTTCCTCGTCTGCAATAACAGCCATAACGGTATTTCTAGTAATTTTGGTTACAACTTTTCCTCCCAAAGACTGAATATCTTTTTTTAAAACGTCTTTTCCCCTCGCTGGATTTCCTAGTATCACGAATTCCATTTCGTATAGAGCTGGGAGCGTTTTAACAATTTTAGGTCTAAAAAGACAGGAATAATTTAAAATAATTTGACCCAAATGACTATTTTCGACTTCTGCCACGTCAATAATAAAATTAATAACTTTAATATTAACTTACTTTCCATCTGTCTCATCCTTGACCTCCTTTTTAACAGGCACAGTGGGGTTGACATCTTTAATCACCCTCTTTCTAGCCACATACTTGTACCCCTTGAAGAATACAAGAATTTTTAAAGGTTTGGGAACCACGAATTTGGTACGTGGGGGATCTTTGGTTAAGTCTTCACACTTCACCCATTCGGTGAGATTACCATTGCACACATAACCCGTCTTGCTGAAAACATACTGCCCGTCGTTGCACTTCGTGCAAGGTTTCAGAGCACCGAACGTCATGATGTCGCTAATGCGGTCGTACTGTTCGTCTAGACTTCCCGGAACTTGTTGGGAGTTTGCTTCGAGTATTTCCCTTAACTCGTTTCTGGACAAGGTTTTCAATTGATCTCTGTAGTCGAACATTATTTTATTTTGCGCTCTGTATTCCTTATCGTTGGGGTCGTCTTCCAATTTAATTTTCTTCACTTCGGGAATGTCTTCTTGCTTAATGGCTCTAAAAAAATTGAACTATACATATTTTGGGTTTTTAGCAAAGTGATAAAAAAAAAGTATAGTTTTTCCTATACCTGATTTGATAATCTCTGTGAGATTAGCTATGTCAAATAGTTTGCAGTGACTGATTTTATATACACATTATACAGCAGACCACAAACATTAAAAGGTTGGTTGGAGCAATCGCAAATAAATGAAGACTAAAAAGGCAACTAATTACTAGACCCTACTATACTCTCCAGGAATTTTACAATGATAGTATTTAGGCATTTGCTTGTAGTTTGTTAAACTTTTGATTAGTGTATTATTCTTGCCAGATGTTTTGTAAGATTGCGTTTGTCTTAGTCTTTGTGTGTAATTTTTGACCAAGACTATTTTCTTGTCTCATAAGGAGTAATTATCTATTTATTGGATTACTTTTTTTTTACTTTATATAGTGAACATGCACGTGTATTTTGATTTGATTTTAATAGTGTTTGGATGTATATAGCTATAATTAAGCTATATACAGGGTGTTCATTTCAAAACTTCCCACCTCGATTTTCCTGCTTTAAAATGAAAATGTGGAAAATCGCTCGGACCCGTCGATTTTTATTTCGATGGGGACATCTTTAGCGTATATTGTCAATCTTGTTACTTCAAGCCCCTAGGAGGGAGGGGGGGGTAAGATCCAAATCTTAAATGGATACCCCTATTTTATATAATTTTTTTGGATTCTGCATAAAATTCTGAACATTTTTTAATAAAAGCATTATTAGTCTATACTTAACAGTTTCCGAGATATTTACTCTTGAAAAATGACACTTTTGAACTTTGACAGCGTCTAGCTTTCTAACTGTACGTCTTTGAGCAAAACGGCTTACATGTCCCTATCTTCGATTTTTATTATCTTTTCAATAGTGTCAACTTCCGGTCAAACCGGAAGTACTATATTTCTTACATCCGGTTTAACCGAAAGTTCACACTATTGGAAAGATAATAAAAATCGAAGATAGGGACGTGTAAGCCGTTTTGCTCTAAGACGTACAGTTAGAAAGCTAGACGCTGTCAAAGTTCAAAAATGTCATTTTTCAAGAGTCAATATCTCGGAAACTGTTATAGACTAATAATGCTTTTATTAAAAATGTTCAGAATTTTATGCAGAATCCAAAAAAATTATATAAAATAGGAGTATCCATTTAAGATTTAGATCTTACCCCCCTCCCTCCTAGGGGCTTGAAGTAACAAGATTGACAATATACGCAAAAGATGTCCCCCTCGAAATAAAAATCGACGGGTCCGAGCGATTTTCCACATTTTCATTTTAAAGCAGGAAAATCGAGGTGGGAAGTTTTCAAATGAACACCCTGTATATATAATATGTGGAGTTCCACAATGATCAATATTAGGTCCGTTATTATTCTTAATTTACATTAATTCCGTTGCCAAATTGAACTTAAAGGGCAATATAAAGCTATTTGCAGATGATACAACAATTATTTATTGTGCTGAAACTCTTGCAGAAATGTATTTTGATATTAATAATGATTTAAAAATACTTCGTTCTTGGCTTCAAATAAACTTACGTTAAATTTTACAAAATCTTCGTTTATGTTTATAACTAAAAATAAAATAAATTCCATCATTAACCCCTTAACAACATTTAATAATGAAAATATTCAATATTCAAAAACGACAAAATTTTTAGGATTAGTTTTAGACGAAAATTTAAATTGAAAATGCCATATCCAGTATATTATCAACTCGATATCTCCTTTCGTATCTGTTTTGTACAGAGCTAGATATTTCATTCCTTTGAAATACTTAAAAAATATATATTTTTCATTAATATATTCAAAATTACAATACTTACCTTCTGCATGGGGATCTACTTGGTTATCAAACTTAAAACCATTACAAAGATTGCAAAATAAAATTATTAAATGTATACACAATTACACATGATCTATATAGACTGAAAGGGTATTTTTACACGTTCAAAACATTTATAAATTAAAAATTTGTATTTTAATTCACTCTATTATTTTAAAAGAAAAAAAGTCAAACAACACTTCAGGAGAATAGGACATTAGGTACATGATCATAACACCAGACGTCGTATAAATTATCAAATTATACCAGTAAAAAGTAATTTCGGAAAAAAATCGCTTTTATATGACGGAATAATAAAATCAGGAATAAAATATAACAATCTTCCAAAAAATAACAGAAAAATTAAAAAATTGGTAACTTTTAAAAAACAATTAAAGAGATATTTACTAAATTAAAGTATTTATATTTTTTTTTAATTGATTTTATTAATGAATTAAATAATTGGATTAACTTCCATTTTTTTATTGTTATTTTTTTTTTTGGTTATTATTTTCTATATTATGTTGTCACTTTCCATGTAATGAATTGTAAAAGTAAGTTTGGAATAAAGACATTTTGAAAGTTAAGCTGGAAGCTTTTCATGATTATAATACCTACTAGAACTCCTAATATAAATTAAGTACCCTACAGCTAACATTAACAGAAAAAAATGCTTTAACAAGTTGCCCAATTATATTAAGTGTTAATAGTTTTAAAATTTTTAAAGTTAAGAAAATAATGTTAATTAACTTGGAACCTTACTCATTACAGGAATATTTATGATAATTTATAGAAGATAAGATAAGTATCCTTTTTTTTTTGTGACACCACTGTTTCCTTTTGTATTTTGTATGTTTTTGTGGGCCTTCATATAGGAAATTGATATGACATAATTTGAAATATAGTTGTTTGATATTATTACAACAATGATAAGAAATTATTTTTTTATATAAGTATCAAATTCCATAATGTATATGTTTATCTTGAAAAGCAATTTAAAAATAGGAATTAGAATGCTGTAGATTTCTTGGAAATAAATACATAACTATTAGGTATTGCTTTCACTTATTTTATTTCTAGAAATAATTTTCACCTAAAATTATAATTTATTTGGTTATTTCTAAAATGGAAAGATAAAAGTATAGGTATGTTTTTTAATTAACATCCACTGACATAAATATAAATACTATATTTTTACCCTTTACTTAGGTATATAATACTTTATTGATTATTAAATATATAAAATTGATGTTCATGTCATAATAAGGATTTCCTATCTACGAAAAAAGGCTGAACATTTATAGTAAAAAAAAACAGTTCCCCTATAAGAACAGATACTTACTTTAATGCGTCTTTAACAGCGGCCTGATCAGTTTTGCTTAAGCCTTTAAAACCAGGAATGAACTCCCCACTTTCAAAGTACCCTAGCTCAGATCTCAGCTGAGCGAAGCAAGTGAGATGGTGCCACTGATCTGCACCCCCCACCTGCCTACCTATGTCAGACTCAAAATCTTTTTTCGAGACACGGATCTAAAAAAGCAAAATCAAATGATTATGAATATCGAATCTTATAGCACAACCCCGCTTCAAGTTATTGTGTATATAATTAACTAGTAAAGGTACACTAAAGTCAGGCTAGGTTTATGTAAACCATAATTTTCAAGCAGTTTAGTCTGCAACTGCATTAAAGATATAAATAAAAAATGCCTAAGCAGACGAGTACACCGAGCAGTACACTATCAGGATACCTTCTAGCTTGATATACTCACATCATCTTTTATAATTTTTTGAAGACATCCCTTACAAGTGGATCTACCACTCCTGGCATACTCAATGGAATACTCTTTTAAAGCTAATTTCTTTTGTTTATCTGACGCTGCATCTGCACCCCTCTTCTTGCCTTTGGACCCTTTGGCAGTAGGCATTACCACTGAGGATCCCCCAACATGTTCTCTAATGCGGTCTTGATCAGCGATCCGCAAGGACTCGAAATGTTCAATGTCATCTGTGGTCCTTACAGGCATTTTTTTGAAAAAGCAGTCAAAGTGGTGCCAATTTGCTTGTTTGCCGTCGAAAAAGGGAGACTAAAGAACACAAGCATCGTTAGTTGTAGCTAAAACAATTTATATTTCTTAAGTAGTAATAAGATGACTTACCTGAGTAAGAGTAGCCATACGCACTGCCCCTTGAGGGATAAGACTTTTACATTTTTTACATTTTGCTCGACCGGTTTTGGCATATTCAGTACGATACGGTAGATCCATATTGGCTTAAACCGTAAAAACCTGGAAGAAAATTAAGAATTTTGATCAAAAAAATACACCACTTTATCCACCAAATTCACAGGAAAAGGAACCACTAACCAAGCAATTGCCGGTGTAAAACAAGTTCTGACAGATTTTTGTGAGCTTTGACAAAACGAACAACGCGGGAATTTCTTCATTCGCACCAACTTGTAGAAAATAAATTTTTGTCATTGGAAGCACAGAGGATTGTTGGACTCGAGCTTTGCAGCCGCCAGCCAATTATTTCTTGTATTTTCTAGCGTCGTATTTTAAAGATAAGTGAAGAGATAAAAGTATACGAAGTTGTTCGCGAAGCTTAGCAAAAATATTTACTTTGCTTAGCTGTTTGAAGAAGATAAACGATCGTGAAGAAAATGGAAAATACCAGTGTCTACTTTTAATCAAGAGAGCGACCGTGGTATGTACTCGTTCTCTGTGCACAGAGGTGTCACAGAAAAAAAGGTTGTAGATTAGTCACAATTGAGGTTATGCCGTTGTTTTTAAACTTTTTTAAACTATATCAAACAATTTAAAGATAAAATGTCGCTATGTGAAGCAGAAAAAGCGTTTATTCTTCATGGTGTAGCTGTAAGAACTAGTGAAATTATCAGCTGGCTAAAATGAAAACATTTTCTTGTTCACAGGAAAACTATCGAGTAGATGGCAGAGACAGGGAGGGCTATAGGCCTATGGAATTAGAAACAGATATAGTACAACACGCGTTTGGTTCAGCTAGACTTAGACTAGCAAATACTGATGTTCTAGTTGCAGTGAAAATAGAGGTCGACACGCCATTTCCGGAGAGCCCATTTGAAGGAAAACTAGAGTTTTTTGTTGACTGGTTAGTTCAGATTAATTATGCTTTAGTGTCTAGTTACCCCACCAGTAAGGAATTTTTTTATGAATTTTTAGTTCTGCCAATGCCACTCCCGATTTTGAAGGTAGGGGAGGTGAAAGTCTTGCTGTTGAACTTGCAAATATCTTATCCTCCGCCTACAGATCTCCAAAAACATTTGACTTGAAAAAACTATGTATATTAAAGGGTAAAAAGTGTTGGAAGATCTATGTGGACATTTTGGTAAGAAATATTTCATCAACAACTTTACTTGCCATATTTTCTGGTACTACTTTATTTTTTTAGATATTAGAATGTGGGGGAAATTTATTTGATGCTGTATCCTTAGCAGTTAAAGCAGCTTTGTACAGTGCCCAAGTACCCCTCATTAAGACCGTTAATATAGATGGTGACAATGTTGAAATTGAAGTTTCAGATAATGTACATGATTGTGCAAAATTAGAAGTAAAAAATGCCCCAGTTATGGTAAGGCAATAGTTAGAAAATGTATGTTAATTTATCTCATGCTTTGGAGTCTAATTTTAAGAGCCCCCCTAGGGCTAAAAATATATACAGAAAATCTAGGTTAAGTTATTTTCTTTCAGGTTACAGTCTGTAAAATAGGAGATCACTGCATTGTCGATCCCAGTATAGCCGAAGAACAATGTGCAGTAGGCTCCATAGTAGTAGCAGTGTCTCAGGAGCACTTTAGCACCATGACATCAATAGGAACAGGTTCTTTACACCCAGAAACCTTAATTGAGTGTCTGGAATTAGGTCGCAAGGTTGCTATAAGATTGGATGCTGGCCTTATGGAGACACTGAGTCAAATTAGACCAAATCAAGACGTTGGGTTTTTAAAATAAATTAATTCTTTTTTAGTCTATGTGGTTTTATTTTTGGGTAACACCTGACTATTAAAATGGAAGAAATATAATGTTCTTTCCCCATTTTGTTAAGAAAAATTAAACTAGCAATGAAATTTTAGGAAAATTAATCAAATCTCAACCTTGAGGCTTCTTAAGTATATTGTGGTAACGACTGCAGTGGTTTTACAAAATAAAGAATGTTAATTGAATTGAAGGATTAACAGTTTAGGCTATATAATCCATATTGTCAAAACATGAAACCAATATATCAAATTTATTTTAATCTTGGTCCCGATTTTTTAGTTAAACAGGAATCTCATTTGTAACAATGAAACCATATCTTATCCTTATCAGTTAATAAATTGAAAGTCTAACTTTATGAGGTAAACGTATTATTATTAATCATTTGTATTTCAGTGTCAAGAAAAATTAGAAAAAACATCACAATGCATTTGTATATGCAGTCATTGGTTCTGTTGTTATTTTTCTTATTTCATAAATCAAATGGTATGTAAATAAAATATAAATGAGTATATGTTGTATCTAAACATGTTCAAAACAAGAAATTTCTTGTGCTATAGCAATAAACCTAATATACATATATAAACAAATACTAACAACTTTTTTTGGGGTGCTCATATAGGCTTGGAATGTTACACATGTTCAGCAACGGAAAATGATGCAGATACCTCATGTGCCGATGATGTCCTAGCCCTTGGAGATAATGCAATAACTGATTGTGACAAAAAATTCTGTACAATTACAAGATTGGATTATATAGTAAGAATACATATTTTAGACGGATAAATAGTGTTTATTTGTTCCAAAAAGTGGATATAGAACAGGTCAATTATAATATTTTATCTTAATTTATAAAAAAAAAATTGAAAAGATGCGGTAGGTATTCATAAAATTGGGAGAAGTAACAGTAAATAAATACTAAAGTAGAAATTTAACAGAGGTCAGAGCAAATTATACCTGGTTTAACCCCTCGATTCTTAAGCTAAAAACTCTGCATGTAGCTTCATCAACGAATTTTGAACCACCTCTATAGAATCAAATCTTTGTAACATCAACTTTATAGCTTTCACAATTTTAACTTCAAATAAACACTCTATTAATATATATTTGTCTTATGCAGGGTGTTTCATTAAGGGTGGCACCGGCCATATCTCTGAAACTACTAGGCATAGAAACTTGGAAAAAAAAAATTATGATTAAAGCGATCATGAGGAAATTCTGGAAATTATATACTTTTAAGTTCCTCATATCCGCAAGAGGGCACAATTAAAAAAAAAATTTTAATTCTAAATTTCTCCGAAAATTCCCATATTAAGGTATAACTATGATTACATCATTGGAAAGCTTAGACAATTCTGCATCATTTTGGTTTAAGGCTTATTGGCGTACCGACCTTGATAAGAGTGGGGAAGCTATTGAATGTGTAAACGTTAAAATCGCTGTAACTTCTAAACGACTTATCCGATTTTACTGAATTTAAGCTTGTTTGAAAGAGAAAGGTTCAATTTAATTGTCGTATCCAATGGTACAAGATAGTTTCTAATAAAATTGTTAGCGGGCGCAATTTGTATTAAAAATGATTGTTTTGGCGATAACTCTGAAACGAACAAAGATATCGAACTGCGGTCTTCACATCTTTTCTTGCAAATTTCATCTACTTTTCGATTATGATGTCACAGTTATACCGTATGATTTGAATTTTCGGGATAAAATCGAAAAAACTGTTATTACAAATTGCGCCCTCTAGCAATTTTATTAAACACTATCGTGTACTGTTGGATACGGCAATTGAAGATACTTACCTTTCCCTTCCAAACAAGCTTAAATTTAGTAAAATCGGATGAGTCGTTTAGAAGTTAAAGCGATTTTAATGTTTACACATTCAATAGCTTTCCCCACTCTTATCAAGATCGGTACGCCAACGAGCCTTAAACCAAAATGATGCAGAATTGTCTAAGCTTTCCAATGATGTAATCAGAGTTATCCCTTAATGTGGAAATTTTCAGAGAAATTAAAAAAAATATTTTTTAATTGTGCCCCCTTGCAATCATATTTTTTTTCCCCCAAGTTTCTATGTTTAGTAGTTTCAGAGATACGGCCGGTGGCCACCCTTAATGAAACACCCTGTGCAGTTTAACATATTTATCTACAGGATCCCAAAGGAAAATTGTCATCCATAACGAGAAATTGTCAAGACAAAGTCCCAGCGGACGGCGTGACTGAAGATTCGACCTTTAGAACATACCAAAGATCTTGCAAAACGGCCCTTTGCAACTCCGGTAATGGAAAGGGAAACAGTGGAGAGGGAAAAACCAGTTTTGGGGACAAGTCCACGATTTACGTGCCAGGGATCGGTCGATCAGGGGGTGTAAATCTGCATGTTTCTCTTGTAGGCCTGTTGAGTTGTTTTGTATTTCTCAGGTTATATAAATAGGGTATCCAGTTGAATAGTTATTTTAGTTCTACTTGACTGATCATGTGTAAATATTTATTTTAATAACTTGTCTTATTATACCTACTTTATAACATTTTTTTTACCAATTTCTTAATGGCAACCTATTTTTAACTCCCTTGTACAAAGTTCAACATTTTTTATCAAAGAGAATATAATATATTTTCCTATATAATCCTAAACTTTCTTTCCTGTATACCTATGTATTTATAGATTGCTACTCTAAAGAAATAAAAACTTTATTTATTTTATTTATCAATAGCTGATTGATGAATTAAAACCATTATTTAAATAACATACGAATATTTTCAAATTGTTTTGTGCGAATCCTTTTAATGTCCTGATATTTTTGCCTGATCAACAACGTCTCGTATTTATATTTTAACTCTAGCCAATCTTCCAAAGTCCAGTTGCTTTGAGATTTCTGCATTTTGGCAAAGTCACAATTCTGTCCATGCTTTAGATGTTCTTTCCAGGGGTCATCTGAGGATTCCCAGCCATCCAGAGATTTGTGGCAGTAGAAGCATTGGGCACTATCTGGTTCGCGTGATGATCCAGTGTAAATGAAACCTGCCTCGGCCATCTAAAATTAGTTTTATATAAAAATTCGATTAGCTGCTCTCACACGAAAGAGTAGACATCACAAACATACCTTCTCAGCACTGCAAGGCTCTTTGCTGTTAAAAACCCAAGTTTTGTAAGTGGACCTTCTGGTTTCTTCGTCAAAGTAGGACTGTTAAAAAGAGATATTTGAATAAAGGGAACATTCAACTATGAATTTTTGAAGACTTACCCTTGTAGGTTCAATTTTAGTTATCATTTTTAACTTATAGCTGATTTCGCTTACTCTGAATTAGAAGTTCAACTAAAAATAAACAACCCTTTCTGCTTCTTTATTACCGATCAGTTTGTTTAGCAAAATAACCGAAACTTCACGAAAAGTATACAAGAAATTCGAAAAGCCAAACCGTTAATTTAAATGGCGGTCGACGAATCGTGCCTTATGTCATGATTGTCATTTCTGTCCTAGTAATCAAAGAAAATTTATAGGGTTCTAGTAATTTTCTTTTAAACTTAAAAAACCTAAACTAATAGCGTTTTCGATTTACTGCTCTCGCGCACTCTGAGAGTGCTCTCCCCGAGATTTGCGTGTTCGGTTATCAAAATCCACTGCTCTCACTCGGAGTAGCATGTTCGATTTACAAATTTGGTTACTCTGAATCCGTTTGAGAGTGCTTCTTTACGATCTGAAAATTTTTACAGAGTAGGGAGGCAGCGCTTGCGCAGAACCGCAAACCACCACCATTTTCTATTCTTTTGTTGATGTGTGATCTCGTTTGTTGTGTTTTCTGTGTTTGTTTTTCGGCTAGTTCGATGAATATTGTATATAATATGTCATAAACGCGCTCAAGTGATTTAAATTTGAAAATTAATTGTTTATTTTTGAATGTTGACATCTGTCAAATTTTCAAGCGCAATTACGTTCAATTTACACTCCGTCCGAGGGCAACCGCCTTCGGAGTGACAGCAAATCTCGGGCCGATCGATGACGTCACAGAGCGCTCTCGGAGCACTCTCGGAGTTGTAAACCGAAAACGCTATTAAGTTATGCCCTGACCAATATGCGACCTATCATTCCTCTGTGCCTAAAGTGGGTTCAGGACCGGACTTCACATTTTGATCGATTTTATAACTTACGCTAAAGGCTAAAATAATATGTATTCGTAGGTCTATTGAGTTAAAAATCTTTTCTTCAAAATCGCGAAGGCTATGCTATAAATAATGAACAATTTTTAAAGCCGATGAAAGATAATAATAGTAGGGCCCAATATTCCTCTGTGTTCAAAGCCAGCGACATAGACGACCTATCACTCCTCTGTGATTATAAAATGTTTGCAACTCTTTTTTTCTGTGGCTGTCCCAACTTCTCATCACTATGGCAACAAAAGCGCCATTTTCAAACAACATTTATTTGACAGGACGAGCAGGTGAATCAGGACATTTTTGAAAGAAAATGTCAACAAAACTATGCGAAGGACTTTCGGAAAATGATTGTGATGTAGAAGAATTAAAAACGAAGGCTATTATTGGGTTTGATGGTAAAAAAGTTTCCTCTCTAGCCGTTTAAAGCTAGTATTCTCAAGTATTCCACTGTCTCATACCGTACAATTTGCAAATAGGTAATTAAGTAACCATACAATAATTTACGGAAAAATTGCTATTTTAGGAAATACAATAAATGGATTTATCGTTCATCCCGATCGCAAGCATGTAGTTTATCCTCTGGGAAACAAAATAACAATCCAGGAATGGGCGACGAAAAGGCAACATTTCTTGGTGGGCCATACAAATAACATATCAGCTGTTGCTGTTTCCAAATCAGGAAAATATGTTGCCAGTGGACAAATCAACCATATTGGTTTTAAAGTAAGTTACAAAATTTCATCGCGTTAGTTTCAAAATTTACACAAAAGAATCCAAAAAATTTTAAACACCTCAACCTCAGACCAGACCAAGCACTACCAAAGTTATCTTTTGTTAGAATATGGTGGATGCGCAGAAATTTCTGCACCATCTGGGTTTCCCCTTTTCTTGCGTTTTATGAACTCTTATTAGAATTAAAATATTTAATTTATGAAATACATTATATATTTCTTTCATATTAATACGTACATTTTGTGGGACAACAACATAGGTATATCTAGACTTCTCTGCTCCTATCCTCAGCTCAGTTTTAACACAAAGTTTTGTAATAATTGATTTTAGGCTCGCGTTATAATATGGGATTTTGACGAATTAAAAATGTTAAATCAGCATGAGCATCACAAAGTTAGAGTGGAAGCTGTTGTGTTTACCAAAGATGAGCGATATCTTATTTCACTGGGTAAGAATATTTCTCTTGTATACTTATACTTGGAAGAAAATACCTTAATTAAGGTATATTAAGTTTTGGTATACTTGGTAACACACACAACCTTTATAGACCAGGGCTGAAGCCTTTGAAAATGGTAAAAAGTGAAAAAAAATATTAGTAGGATGAAACCCATTGAAAACGAAGAAAATATAACAAAAATGAAAGGAAAAATTATTTACGGCCGATCCGAGGTCGGGAAGTGGAAGGGGGTGAGTTTTTAAGGGTAGAAAACGATTTATCTCGATTTCCGGCAAAACTACAAGTCCTACGAAAAAACGTTAAATGGAAAAGTTGTAGGTTATAAAAAGATCTACAACTTTTGTTTTTACACTTTTTTCACATAACCTCAAAATTTATGTGAAAAATTCAAATAACCAGGTTTGTGGTTTTTATTTTTATCTTTTACAAGAAAAATTTTTTTTTCACGAAATTTGGTGAAAACTTACCTTTTTATGTCCCATGTACTGGTAATTTTTTTGATTTAAAATATTTATTTTTTCACCTTATTTTGACTTAATATCGAAGAAGCACCCTAATTTTCAATCGAAAATTCTCACGTCAAAATATCTGCTTTTTTAAAAAAGTCGGTGGGTTTTTTGTTCGTTGAAATCTCTACTTTCTGATGGTGTAAAAAAATATACATTACTATGGTAAATGTGATGAAATCCCCTTTAAATCATACCTTTAATTATATTTAGAACAACTATTTTCGCATGTTTTTTGCGATCTTTTTGATTTAAAATATTACAGTGTATTGGGGACATAAAAGGTAAGTTTTCACCAAATTCCGTGAAGAAAAAGACATTTTTTCTAAAGGATAAAAATAAAAAACCAAAAACTTGGTCATTTGAATTTTTCACATACATTTTGAGGTTATGTGAAAAAAGTGTAAATACAAAAATTGTAGATCTTTTTATTACCTACAACTTTGCCATTTAACGTTTTTCCATAGGACTTGTAAATTTGCCGGATATCGAGATAAATCGTTTTCTACTCTTAAAAACGCACCCCCTTCCACTTCCCGACCTCGGATCGCCCGTAAATTATTTTTCCTTTCATTTTTGTTATATTATCTTCCTTTTCCAATGGGTTTTATGTTACTATTATTTTTTTTTGGTTTCAAAAATTATCGACCCTGGTCTATTACTGTATCTATAGGAGGACGTGATTGTGGCTCAGTGGTAGTCTGGGACATGGTAGCGGGCCAAGTGGTATGCGGAGCCATAGCGTCACGAGGCGTCCAGGGACAAGCAACGGTACTGCTTCCAATGATGAGGCGCGGTCAATGCTTTGTCACAGCGGGGGACCATCATTTGTCCGTGTGGACCATAGACGTAGCTGCTAGAAGTGTTAGAAACATAGACGTGGCTATGTCGAAGCTAAAGAGGAAGGTGCTATGTGTTGATGGAAATGAAAGGGATGAGGTACAGTTGACTACATATAAATTCGTAAACTCCACCCATATATATATATACATAACTCAATTACAACAAAATTGGGTAAAACGGGTTTTTCACCTATAGTTGCTTATACCTGGATAGAACACCATCTATGTACAACATAGCTGTAAATTATTGTATGTACGATTTTTTACCAAGTAATAATGGTTATATAATTTCTAAATATTTTTGTCTTTAAATTACATCCGCGAAATAAGAAAATTATAAAAAAAATACCAGGAAAACTACAAAAGTATAAAGCATTCTAACACTAATCATAATCTTCTTGACATTGACAAAATAATACTTCTGGTGTAATCCGGAGTTAGCGCACTTTCTTCTATTTTTTTTATCAAATAACTCTACTTATTTCATTCTGTGGTTTAAAATTTATTTTGTACATTTTTGTCTTGAATACCAAGGCAGACATGACATGTTACGTTGTTTTGTCTAAACCAGTTTCCTATCACTATTTTTTAAAATCGGGTTGAATGCAGCTGCTCGATTTCTTAATTCGGAACATTGTCTTACTCAGCGTTGTGCAGTTCTAGATGAAGCAGAGATACTGCAGTTTCAAATGGATTTTGCCTGAAATACTCCACCAAATTTTGGTCTTCGTCATTTGATAATTTTCTATTATTTAAACCAGACCCAACAACAGGCCTTTCAAGTGATTGATGATAGCGCCATTTTTTTACAAGTCCTTGACAGTATTTCTAGGTACTCTAAAATGATCAGCTATTTTTCTATAAGACCACCCTATTTCTACTAAACATATTATTCTTGCTTTTTCAATAATACTTAAATGAGGCATTTTTAATTTAAATAAGATAATGACACTAATACTTTGACATATATCATAATACCAATTAACACGTTACAAAGGTAATAAAGGTAAAAAAGTTGCATTTACAGTATCACGGTTTAGTGTACGAAATTATCTGTCGTCAACTGTACGACTTGGAAATGGGTATATGGATTGCATGATTCGTCCATCTTGACTGATAAAATAAAGGGATATGATACTGAAAATGGGTAATCTGATACCACCATTTATTTTCTTAGGTTATGTATTGCGGAACTACCACCGGTGACGTGTTAAAGATAAGACTAAATTTTCACCATGACGCCGAAATTATGGAACCTGTCAAAACGCCATGCGTAGTCGGATGTTTTGCAAGGATCACTAAGAAAAAGTTAAGGAGAGGTACCGTGGATCTTTATCAACAAGGTATACGTACATTTTTGTCTGCAAACTTACCTAAGTATATGTACAAGCTTTACTACTATTTAGTTAATTTAAATATCTAATTAGGTAGGTTATTAGGTATATGCCTTTACCTCGTTGCAATTTGTCATTTTAATAATAATAATAATAATAATAATAATAATAATAATAATAATAATAATAATAATAATAATAATATATCTTTATTCTCAACCAACTTAAAAAAAAGTTTATTACAGAGAATATAACTCCATCGAAATTATTCAAAAAAAAAATATATATAATAACCATTTATAAAAAAAATATTAATATATAATAGGTTAAAGTTAGTTCAGTTTTAAAAAATATTTTTTTAGTGATTGTTTAAAAGTCCATAATTTTGATATTTCTTTATAATTTTTTTCGGCAAACTGTTATAAATTGTTATTCCTTTATATAATATTGATTTTTGGCCAAAAGTACTCTTTACCATAGGTGTATGAATATGATGGTTTTGTCTTGTTATGTGAATAATGTTGCTCGAAGGAAATGTTATATTCGATTGTTTTTCTTTAATAATAATAGAGTGTATTAGAATGCATAGTTTTAATTTATAAAGCTTTTCTAAATTTAAATATCCATTTGGTTCATATAAATTTATAGTTGGTTCTAAAAAAGAAAGTTTATGTATGCATTTAATTATTTTGTTTTGTAGTTTTTTTAATGGCTAAATTGTAGTTAAATTCGCTGATCCCCAGATTGAAATCATATACTGTAATTTTGAATAAACCAAAGAATAATATGTATTTTTTTAATATTTTAACGATATATAATTTTTAGCTTTAAACAAAATGCCAATTATTTATTGGTGAGATGTAACTTCTTAAATATTCAATATGTTTTTTCCAAACTTAAATTGTCATCAATATATAAACCTAAAAATTTAATTGTATTAGTATATTTAATTAAATGATTGTTAAAAGACAGTGAAGAAATATTATTATTTTTTAATTTTGATTTACTTTATAAACAAAAAAAAATGATTTATTAAAATTTACTGATAATTTATTAGTTTTAAGCCATTTACATATTATATTTTGATTAGCAGGTTTTAATATGATGATCAGAATTATATGGATGTATATTTATACTTATATTTTTAGGGGTGCGTTCAATTAGAAGACTTTTCAGTGGTCAACTGATAATAGGGGCAGGGAATGGTACATTGGAATTAGTCGTGGAAGCGGAAAAGCCAGTTCTACCCGCAGAAACAGATGTAAAGTTACCATCAGTTCCTTGTTTACAGATTTTGAAAACTACTAACGTTAATAGCGCTGTTACTTCTATACAGGTAAGACGAAAATATGTTCATTATGAACTTGAAATGAAGTTCATAATGAAGCTATTTCGATACGCGTTTTTTCTTTATTTGATGTTGGTAACATTGAAATTGAAAAATTAAAAAATTGACGTAAAATCACGTCTTTTGAAATTCAAAAAAAATTAGCAAAATCGCCCGAATTTCCGAACGCTCTGTATATGTACCGAATGTACAAGGATCACACAACGTATTCCGTCCAATTTTAAATCTCATATCGCTAAAATAACTTTAGAATCTCGTGGTGAAAATGGGTCAATAAATCAAAAAATGACAGTTCGCAAAATAATTTTTGTTGTCCAGAGGTTACTATGATAAAAAATAGTATTACCAACATAAAATTTAGACATAAAAATTTGCGGATTTATTTTCTTTTTAAATATGTATTTTTTATTGAAAAAACTACAAATAGAAAAAATAGTATAAAGCACGTGGTTCATAAGGCGTTTTAGCGCACGTGTCAATTAAAAGACTCGCCACTTCGTGGCTCGTTTTTTAAAATAGACGCGTGCGCTAAAACCGCTTCTTATGAAAGGTGTACTTTAATATACTATTATTAATAAATCTGAGTGTGTATATGCATTTGCTCTCATCTAACTAAAAGTGGTTAATTTTTCTATATACAGTGTGTCTACGTACGTTGGCGGCATATGGGAAACTTTTTTATTATTAATTTTACGAAAAAAAGTTATTCTTCATATTTATTTATTTATTTATTTATCGTATGGCATACATAAAAAGTTCTGCATGGTCCAAAACCTAAAATGCAACCATCAAATATCGAAATTTTCCAGTCATATACGAGGTTTGTCAAAAAACGTGAATTTTTCCCAAGAATGTAAATTTTTCCCCAGAGTAAAGTACCTTTATTTTTGACATTATCAAAAATTGTTATTAAAAAAAGTTGATCAGAACTAAAAACTACGGCTAAATGTGCAATTATACGCATTTATGGTGAAAAATTATTTTATTGATTTATTTTTAATTATTTAATTATTTAATTAATTTAATGCGTGTTATTGCATTTTTTGGCGTGGTTTTTAGTTCTGATCATTTTTTTTATAACAATTTTTGATAATGTCAAAAATAAAGGTACTTTACTCTTGGGAAAAATTTACATTCTTGGGAAAAATCCATGTTTTTTGACAAACCTCGTATATGTCTGGAAAATTTCGATATTTGATGGTTGCATTTTAGGTTTTGGACCATGCAGAACTTTTTATGAAGAATAACTTTTTTTCGTAAAATTAATAATAAAAAAGTTTCCCATATGCCGCCAACTTACGCAGACACACTGTTTATTTCATATGTATACAATGTAGGTCGAAACACGCCACTTATAATCTCAGTTCAGTACTCTAAACATTTTTTTTAATTACCATGACAACCAGTGTACAGTGTAACAATTAAAGTATATTAAAAGTATAATATTTTTTTAGCTTATGGGAGAAAACTCTATATTAGCTGGCACAGCCGCCTCCGAAATATATCAAATAAATTTGAATAACTTTAATGCAGAACTGATAGTAACCTGTCACACGTCGGCCATTTACGATGTGGCATTCCCTCAGTAAGTATTTCCTTGAGGGGCATCAAGGGCGCCGCGGCTCCACAGACCGATAAAAATATTTTTCTCCAAATGACATTAAAAGCGGTCTTTTAATGACACCTGACAGGCTCAAAAGGTGTCATTAAAAATTTAAATTTAAAATGACAAGTAAACACAACAATTCAATAAATATCATAAATAACATACATAAATATAAAAAATACGATTTTGCGTGAAATTGGAACAAATTTGGAGAAAAAATTATATGTTTTACTAGGCATTAAATCTTGTGCTTTTCTGCCTAGTGAAACAAATAACTATTGTATTTGAAGAAATAACTCACTATGTACTCGACGACACAATAAAATGTAATTGGTATTCAGGCATATATAGTATTCAGGTAGATCCGGGCGAGGGGCTGGATATTCTTGTTTACTTCATACAGTTATGCGTGTGCTGTGCTTCGATATGCCATACCTACCGTCATATAGGACCATACACAATTTACCTTTAAGGTAAATTGTCTATATTTTTAAATTTTTTTAATGAAATCAATTTTTTAATTTTTGTTGGTAAAAAATAAATAAAAACACATATATTTGAAATTTTTTTGTCCTATGGACTTATTTATTTTAGTTTTTATGGTTATTTAATTTTTATGACGTGTATTATGATTACGATTTTTAAATTGTACTTATAAGGTTTTTATTTTTAAATATATATATATATATATTAAGATGTTATAAATGTAAAGTTGTCATATTATTTTTAACTTTTTTGTTTCTGAATATAATTCTTTTGAAGGATACAGATAATCTTTATTGAATACAATTTTTAGAAACCTTTTTTGTAATATTTCTAATGTTTTAACTAAACCTCTATAAGTAATATTTTTTACTTAAAAATTATAAATTAATAATTTTATTAGTAATATATTTCTTTAAAAAAGCTGCGTTTATACTATAAATTAACATTTTTACTTAAAAAAACTTCATACATATTTATGATTTTACATACTAAAACAAAAAATAAGATTTGCCCCTAACAAGCTCAGCTTCAGGGGATTGAAGAATAAGTTTATAGAAGACAACATAAACATATTTATTATATTATTAAATTTTAAATAAACTTATTTTTATTATTATTATTATTATTATTATTATTATTATTATTATTATTATTATTATTATTATTATTATTATTATTAATGTCAAAAATAATTCCTAAATATTTTATTTTATTAACTTAAAAAATTTGAATGTCTTATTATTATCTTAAATAAGTACCATGGTACCATGAAGTTTGCCAGTATAATCAAATTCTAGTTTTTATTTTTAGTAATTTTTCCGAAGTTTTTGCAACGGCGAGTCAGGATAACGTTCGAGTTTGGTCGATGGAAACGATGCAAGAGTTGTTGCGCATCTGCGTGCACAATTTTAGTTGTTCCAGTGTGATTTTTGCGCATGACGGAAAATCCATTATTACTGCGTGGAACGACGGTATTATAAGGTAAGTAACACGAGCAGGAAGTGTAAAAGAGGTACCAATTTATACTATTTTTTTTTAGATCTTTTACACCGCTCACCGGTCGCTTGATCTACGCCATATTAAACGCCCATAATAAAGGCGTATCCGCCCTAACGACCACGTCACATGGACGTTTGTTAATCAGCGGGGGTTGCGAGGGGCAAGTGAGGTTATGGAATGTGTCCCCTTATCGACAGGAACTTATTTGTACCCTGAAGGTATGTTTTATTTTACCTAAGAGTACCTCTACCATTTTTTTAAAAGGTGTATGATTTTTGAAAGCGGAGAACCCTTAAGCGACCATTACATCCCATATACAGGGTGTTTGGGGAGGAAAGGGCAATATTTTGGGAATGTGTTCAATAAGAGAAATAAACCCATATGTTTTAATTCGATTCTCAACCATTTCTGAAATAATCGGTTCTAAAATTTTTGTAGGTTAATTTTTATTTTAAAAGCGATTAATTGTAGGTACTGCAGTACAAACTATAATGAATGTTTTCAAAAACCCCTCCATCAACTTCAATAAAATTTTCGGCACGTTTGTTAATCGTTCGGGTAGCCCGTTGGGTTGATAGTGGGGATTGTTTTTTATAAAAGCTGCAGCATTGAAAATTCGATCGCGGAGTGCTTCTCTCGTTTCCACTCGTGTTTCATATATACTAGCGATTTCATCCACCCCCAAAGGCAATAATCAAGCGGGTTTAAGTCTGGTTACCTCTGTGGCCAAACTTGCAGACCACCTCTGTCAATCCAGCGATTAGGAATACGATAATTCAAGAAATTTCGCGGTGGGGCTCCATCATGTTGGAAGTACATTCGTTGTCGAACATTCAACGGAACATCATCCAAAATGTGTATCAAATGGTCTTCCAAAAACCGTAAATATCCTTCTCCAGTAAGACGCCCATCCATTTCAATTGGACCAAACAAATGGTCGTTAAACATATTCCACACCAGACATTAATACTGAATCGATGTTGAAAGTTTGGTTTAAATGTAGCATATTATGAGGATTTTCATCTGACCACCGATGTTCATTGTGACAATTATTAATTCCATCACGAGTGAACTGAGCTTCATCGCTAAATGAAATGTATTTGTGCAGATTTCGATTTTGATGGATCCATTTGCATAATTGTACCCTTGAAGCAGGATCACCATCTAGAAAATATTGAACGGGTTGAACGTGAAAAGGTTTTAAACCGGTTTTTCTAAGTGACTCCCATACGGCTAGATGTGATGGTATATGAAGTACATTTGCAACCCGTCTTGTACTTATGAGTTCTCTGCGACAATATCCAGAATATTTTCTTCATTTTCCACATCTAGACCCTGCACTCTTTCAGAAACAATTCTCACGCTTGGAAACATTCCAGTTTCCTGAGCACTTGCAAATTCTTTTTGAAAAACTCTTATATTAGGAACTCTTCGATTTGGAAATCGACGTCGATATTCATTGACTTGTGCGCATCGCACTACCGTTACCGGAACCATACACGACTCATGTCGGCATACTCCATGTGACTGACTGTGTGGCGCATTGTGTATGAAAATCTTGGTTCAACGATATGCTCAATATGAAGCTAACTGACAACTACTATATGCATGTAAAAACTATCAATCAAAATGTATCGGACGTTTAAAACTAAAGCCTCCTATGATTTCCATATAAAAAAATTCAGAACCGATTATTTCAGGAATAGTTGAGAATCGAACTAAAACATATTTCTCTTATTTTCACCCTCTGAACACATTCCCAAAATATTGCCCTTTCCTCCCCAAACACCCTGTATATTATGTAAAAATCTGAAAAAGTACCTATACCGTAATGTTATTTTGCAGACGACGGTTATGTGTTCTCATGCAATCAGTCCCCATGAGCGTAAATTTGACAGCGTAAGTGTGACGTGATTGGGGCTCAAGCAATCACCTCTAAAAGTAGGTACGCTGTCAAATGTACGCCCGGTACCCGGTCTGAGGTAGGATAAACAATAATAAGACACCAATGTAATTCCATAATTGTTCTTTTTACCAATTTAGTTCGAGTACTTGTAGCAAAGAAAACTTCAATTTGTATTTTAGGAACATAAAGGTCCTGTTTCAGCAATTCATATAAATAAATTTAATACTGAGGCGGCCAGTGCAAGCACAGACGGGACCTGTATAATTTGGGATTTAGAAAGACAGTGTAGAAGACAAATTCTTTTCGCTAATACACTGTTTATGTGTGTAAGGTAAGAAGTATGACATAACCCAAATACATATTACCTTCATCAATCAATCAATCAAAATGCACTTTATTGTTATATAAGAAGTACATCTTGTTAACTCTGATGCATTTTTATGCATTATTGATACAAGCTGAACAAGAGTTGTCTCTACTATGTTTTTGAAAAAGCAGTAGATTTAAAGAAAAATGGAAAAAATAAAAAAAAAACTAGATGCTTGTATTTTAGCAGATGGTGACCACTTTCAATAGTTTCTTTAAAACCAGTATGTTAAATTATTTGTTAAATTACTTGTGGCATAAATAATTCATAACATGTTTTGTAGTTATTTAATAAGTAAAATAATTTATCAAAGTTATCTTTAAATCTACTGCTTTTTTCAAAAACATAGTAGAGACAACTCTTGTTCAGCTTGAATCAGTAATGCATAAAAATGCATCAGAGTTGAAAAAAATCAGTGGCGTATCAAATATTTTTACCAAAACAATATTGATGGTATCTGGTACGCACGCCACTGGTGGAACGAAGCAAAACCTTTTTTAATGAAAAGGTGTAGTTTGATCCAAAATAGATAAGCACGAATTTTTAGTACCGTATCTTTAAGGATTTTCGAAATTTAACTAAAATAAATATTTTAACACCCTGTATCTTAGAGGGTAAGCATTTTAGGGCATAAGTCCATATGAACTTTTCAACTTAAATTGATGCCAGGAATCATATCCTAGATTTTCTTGATGTACTTAAGGATCACCCTGTATATCCATGATTTTGCTTTATTTGTAGAGAGCAACAATATATCTTTTTTAAAAATTTATTTAGGTATTATCCCACGGGCGTCCAGATTTTGACAGGGGGATCTGACAGAAAAGTAGCCTACTGGGAGGTACTGGACGGATGCCTCGTACGGGAATTGGAAGGCTCCCCTACAGGAACTATTACAACTCTGGATATATCTCCGGAGGGCGAATATTTCGTTACTGGTGGCAATGACCAAATTATTAAATTGTGGCGATATCAAGAAGGTAAAAAATCCAATACAGTGCTTTTCGCACTTTTCCCATCCTAGATAAAATTAAAACTGTTGATTATGAACAATTAATTCTGTATCCCTAAAAACCTGTATATTAAAGATAAGAGGACACAACAAGCTCTCAAAAAATGTAGGGACAGTGACACCAGAGTACAAAATTTGTACACATGACAACACGGTTGATACTTAATATTAACCGTGTTGTCACGTGTTTGTCATTTAAACCTAAATAACGAAATATGAATAGTATTCAAATAAATGAAGACATTCAAATTTTTAAAGTTAATAAAATATTTAGGAATTATTTTTGACAGTAAATTAAATTGGAATTTTCACTTAGAATACTTAATTAAAAAAATTAAGAAGTTTACTACCGATTTTAAAAACATTTAAAAAAATTTAAATGGAAGACATATGGAAATATATTATATTTCGCGTTAGTTAAAACTCATTTAAATTGCGGAATTTTAGGTTGGGGAGGAATAAATAGAACTTTAGTTAAAAAATTATAAATATTACAAAAAAGGTTTCCAAAAATTATATTTAATAAAGATTATCCTTATCCTTCAAAAGAATTATATTCAGAAACAAAAAAGTTGAACATAAGACAACTTTACATTTATAACATCTTAAGGTTGAATTCTTAACGTCATTCAATCTATTGCCAACCTATAACCTATTTCGCGTTGATTTTTTGAGTTTATTATTTTAATAACTAACATTTAAAGAAAATCAATATAGTCGGTACATTATTTAGGTAGTATCTGATATATTACAAAAATATCAATTTATTTCATTGCTAATTTTAGGAAAATTGTATAGTGAAAGAACAATGAGTGACAATGACATAATAATGTAAAAAAAATCTTACCCGATATTTTTCGCTATACAATTCTCCTAAAATAAGTTATGAAATTCCTTGATATTTATTAAATATGTCAATTATTACCTATAGAATACCAAGTCGATACTGATTTTCTTTAAATTTTGTAGAAAAGCTAGAAAACATAAATAAATCTACGCGAAATAGGTTATACGTTGGCAAGCATGTTGATACTCCCACCAATATATATATATTAAAAAATAAAAACCTTATACAATTTAAAAGCCATAATCATAATACACGTCATAAAAATGAAATAACCATAAAACCTAAAATAAATAAGTCCATAGGACAAAAAATTTCAAATATTTATGTTTTTATTTGAACGATTATTTACCAACAAAAATTAAAAACTTGACTTTATTAAAAAAATTTTAAGTCGAAATAAAAACATGGATATCAAAAACGGACAATTTGAAATTTTTTTTAAAAATGCTTTAATTTATTAATATTGTTCTGAATAATTTATATAAGTAATATTTTTTACTTAAAAAGTATAAACTAATAATTTTATTATAGGTAGGTAATATATTTCTTAAAAAAAAAATGCGTTTATACTGTAAATTAAAATTTTTAATTTAAAACTTGATTTTTAATGCACATTTATGATTTATGATTTTACATACCAAAACAAAAAATAAGATTTGCCCCTAACAAGCTCAGCTTCAAGGGATTGAGAATAAGTTTATAGAATACAACATAAACATATTTATTATATTATTAAATTTTAAATAAACTTATTATTATTCCCCGGCGATCCCTATTTCATTACTATTTTTTTTTATCCAAGTCTATAGTTTCAAGTTACAATTTTTTTTTAGGGATAACGACTCATATAGGCGTGGGACATGCTGCTGTCATTATGTCGGTACACTTTAGCGCAGATGGAAAATATATAATAAGCGCCTGCGCGTCTGGGACTATTTTCGTGTGGGAATGTCCCCAGAAAGAGAAAGAGACGGAAAAACGGACCGAGAAAGACGTTGATAAGGAACAGGGTGACGAGCCTGTAGGACAAGCAGAGGAAAATATTAAAGGTAGGTTTTATAGCATTTTTTTTTGTATTATATTTTAAAAAATATCTTCTGCAACATGACGGTCACCAGTGGTGTGACTCAAGAACGTTACATTTTGCCAACCCATACAAACCTACTCGGTATATGAATAATAATAATAATAATAATAATAATAATAATAATAATAATAATAATAAAAGTTTATTCAAATATTTTTTTGACATTTAATGCTAATATATAATTTTTTTTGTATAAACTATCAATTCCGAACTCGGAAGTAAAATACTTGTTTTGAGTTAAATAATATAATATTTTTGTCAAGAATATATTTCATAATTCCGTCACAACTAGATTATAATATACAATGAATAAGACAATATTTTATTGGTATATTTATATCACTATAGTATACCTACGAAGATGCAATAAGTTATGTTGACTTATGTATATATGTTTATATTTATTTATTTTATTCATTATAACTTGTTATATTTATTATTTTATTAATGACGTTCTTGAATATATCTCTTGGATTAGATAATTCCAATTTATAATTTTATTTCTATAATTATTTAATGATTTAATTATTTTAATTGACTGTGGCAGCATATCATAAATACATGGATTTATGTTTAAAAAATGTTTGTGTGCTATTGTTTTGTTTACTCTATTTTTATATGTAATAGTATTTTTATGACGAGTTTCATGTGTGTGATTAATATAATTTATTTTATTTTTATGTTTAAAAATATATATTAACATGTTGTAAGAAAATATTTGTTTATTATTCATTTTTTTCTATCTTTAAATAGTAAATCAGAAGAATATTGGTGATAAATAATTTTCAAAATGTATTTTTGAATAGTTTCAATATTATTAAGATAATTCATATTTATGCCTCCCCATCCTAGTATTCCATAATTTAAATGAGTTTGTACTAAAGAATAATAAAGTATTATAATTTATTTTATAGTTAAAAATTGTTTAAGGTGTTTAAATTTTGGTATATGAATTCTTAGTTCTTTTACAATGTAGTCACTATATAAATCCCATTTTAAATGTTTATATAAGTAACAGAAATTTTTAAATAATCTCGTTTTGGTAATAATTGAAATGAAAACAAAATCAAATAGAACATCGACAAGTCATAGATTATAGTTATCACACTATAAGCATTGAACTGATACATTATCGCCAAAAAATACTTAAAATTGAATAATAAAGCAGTAATTAAAAGTGACATCATTTTAAGACTGATTTTTTTTACACCTGCTATGCCGGGTATTGTTTTATCTTTATCTGCTCTTTTTAATATTACAGTCATATAGACACACAGACAATGACATAGTCAAAACACTATGGGTAACAACAGTATATTTACTGCAATAATATTATTAGGTTTTCTAAGTCAATAGTGTTCATAGAATATAGGTTCTTAGTATCGATATAAGCAGAGTTCATTTTTAGTTACTTTTAAATAGCCAAAGCAAAGATTCTTACTTCGAATATGATTTTACATCTGGCCGAGTAACGATTTTTGATACTTTTGAAGTATTTTTATTATATTACATGTCATATTTTTTTTAATTCATTCAATCATAAATTATACAACTTTTATTCAAACGTGGTACCACCGAGTTAGCGCATAGTTCAACTCGACAACTGAATTCCCGATAACAGTTCTTAATAACTTGCTGTATTGGGATATTTGCAATAAATACCCTTATTTTTTCTTTCAAGAGATCTAAGTTATTATTGAAATTGGTTTTATACACATGTGGCTTCAGATATCCCCATAAATAAAAGTCGATAATTGTGAGATCGGGACATTTTTACGTGCCAACTGATTTGGACCATAGGTGACTTCCAATCCATTTGTTCCCAAAGTAATGATTTAGCCAATCATCAAAAGGAGTTGAAAAAAAAATGTTGTTTCTGACGAGCCCTGTATAGTAATCCCAAATCTAATAGTTGAAATTGTGATTCCAACACTAGCAAAGTCCACTTAATAAATCAAGAAATTAAAAAAAAAGATCCAAAAAAAAAATAAAAGTGTTGTTTGTGACGAACCCTGCATAGTAATCGCAAATCTGATATTCGGAATTGTAGTTTCAGCACAAGCAGACGTTTTTATAAAGAATGACTTTTTCTTCTATACCTACTAATAAAAAAGTTTTTCTCTTCCAAACTCTATCCGTCGACACACACTGTATATACCAAATTATTTTTATCAAAGTCTATCCAATACTAGCAAGAAACCAGACGGATATAGAGTGTGACAATTTTAGTATACCGTTTGTTATAAGATAAGGCATCCTTTTCAAACCCTTGGCCTTAACAGCTTTATTGTTATTATCCAATAGAAGAATGCAAACCCTTTAAATCCTCGTTTCTTTTTAGATCTTCCCACTGCACGAACCAGCCAACCTGGTAGCGCAAGAAGCTCCCACCACTCGTCCAAACAAGGGGAACCAGGGTTTTGCAAGTGTCCTTCTGGCAGCAGTTCAAGCCGATCATCGGTACACACGCCGGCACGTGCAGACTTAGGCGACAACATATCCGTAGCGAGTGGTGGTACGAACAAGACGGTTTCCAGAAAATCAGTGTCAAGTCAGAAATCGGAGCCAAAAGCTGAACAAACAAGTAAGAGTAATCTCCCGGATGAACAAAGATCACTGGAAAAAACTAATGACTCGAAACATAATTTAAGTAGTCCAAAAGCTGGACATAATAATTGTGGATCTTCCAAAGTCACTGTACCTACAGTGCCCGAGAAAATATCGGAAAAATCGCCGAGTGCAAGGTCCTTAGAAGGCTCGAAAAAGGGGTCTGTACACTTGACTTCAAAGCAGGGGTCGATTAAAGAAGCTTAATTAATTTTAAATATTTACATGTAAGTATTTATGTTTATGTATTTTTATGCATTTATACGTACCTACTTTTTTATAAAAATAAATTATTTTTACTTTTGTTTGTTGCTTTCTTTCGTATTGATTCTACCCATGTTTTAATTAGGTATTTCCAGATAAATTAAAAATAGCAAAAGTATCACCAGTTTTTAAAAATGCAGAAAAATATTTTAGTAGTAACTATCGTCCAATTTCTGTTTTACTACATTTTCAAAGATTTTTGAAAAAATTTTAAATAATAGAATGGTAAATTTTTTAGAAGAAAATAAATTACTCTCTCCATTTCAATATGGTTCTCGTAAATTTAGAGATACAGAAGTTGCAGCTGTAGATATTATCAAAGATATTCAACAAAATACCAAAAATGCTGCCTACCGTCCCTGGATTTAGGTAAAGCATTTGATACAGTCAATCATATTTTACTTAAATGCATATACAATATTGGAAATCGGGGAAATATTTATTTATTGTTAAAAAATTACTTAAGTAATAGAAAACAGTTTGTACAAATGGAAAATGTTAAAAGTTCACAAAAAAACATAACTTGTGGTGTTCCGCAAGGGTCAATCTTAGGACCTACTTTTTTTTAATCTACATTAATTCTTTAGCAAAATTAAATTTAAAAGGTAAAATAAAACTGTTTGCCGATGATACTACTATTGTATATTTTCGTGAAGACTATGCTCAAATTCATAATAACATTAACCACGACCTAAATATAATTTATGTAAATGGCTTGAAATTAATAAATTATCATTAACTTTTAATAAATCATCTTTTATTTTTAGAAGTAAATCAAAATTAAAAAATAATAATATTTCTTCACTGTCTTTCAATAATCATTTAATTACATATTATAAGAACAATTAAATTCTTAGCTATATATATTGTTGAAAATTTACGTTGGAAAAAATATATTGAATATTTAAGAAGTTACATCTCACCAATAATCGGCATTTTGTTTAAAGCTAAAAATTATATATCATTAAAATATTTAAAAAATATATTTTATTCTTTGGTTTATTCAAAACTGCAGTATATGATCTCAACTTGGGGATCAGCGAATTTAACTACAATTCAGCCATTAAAAAAACTATAAAACAAAATAATTAAATGCATACATAAACTTCCTTTTTTAAAACCAACTATAAATTTATATGAACCAAATGGATATTTAAATTTAACCAATGGTAAAGAGTACTTTTGGCCAAAAATCAATATTATATAAAGTAATAACTATTTACAACAGTTTGCCGAAAAAAATTAAAGAAATATCAAAATTATGGACTTAAAACACTAAAAAAATATTTTTTAAAACTAAACTAACTTGAACGCGAGGGGTGTCTCACTGTGGCAGTAGGTGTACAAATGTTAAGGCAGGACTTAGCAGGACTGACAGGACTGTGGCAGGACCTGGCAGGACTGTAGAAGGACCTGGCAGGACTGTAGAAGTACCTGGCAGGACTGTGACAGGACCCGGCAGGACTGTAGCAGGACCTGGCAGGACTGTGGCAGGACTGTAGCAGGACCTGGCAGGACTGTGGCAGGATCGAAGCAGGACAGGCAGTACCTTTCAGATCCAATCAGATTTCTCCAATAACTTTAGGAGTAGGGATAAATAGCGAGAAGCAAAAAATGTTTTTGTTTATTAATTGAAAGTAAAATGGAAGTGCGTGTAACAGACGTCGCAGTTTTTAAAGTTCTCGGCGCGCGTCGCCGCATAATATTCCTGTTTGAGTTCCGTTGTAAAAACCGGTGAATCACACCAGTCAACTAGTCGAGTTTGCAGTCTCATTTATTATGTTCATGCAAGTTATTGATAAAATATATTGTTTATTTCCGAGTTTATTTCTTTGTTAAGAAAGAAGATAAATATTTAGAAGTTGTGTGTCCGTGGTAGGACAGTAACAGGACCGTGGCAGGACAAGCAGGACCGTGGCAGGACAAGGGCAAAAACGACAAGTCCTGCCAAATTTGGCAGTAGGTGTACAAATTTTGACTAGTGAGACACCCCTCGCTTGAACGTATTATATATATTTTTTTGTTGTAAATGGTTAATATATATATATTTTTTTTAAATAATTTCGATGGAGTTATTAATAGTTACTTAACATGATTTTTATTATTTGTGATTTTATATATTGTATATTTGGTGTTAAATTCTCTGTAATGAACTTTGGAAGTTGGTTAAGAAAAATATATATATTATTAATTAACAATAGTCTAAGATGACGAGGGTATATTAATGTATCAGTATTATATTTTTATTGGACGGTCTGTATATTAATGAGACAATACAGAATGATTTCATTTTTAATTCCGTTTCGAGAAATATAAAGCAGTAATACTGTGTGTATGACAGAAACATCAATATTTATTTAGTTTAGGCCTTATCTTTTGTATGTACACACTTACAATACAAACTAAATAAGTATTTACTAACCTCTTATTGTATCTGTACGGAATTTTTTAAATTTCCCTAAAATAATGGCAAAAGTACCTACTTTAAACGAAATAATGGAAACTTTCTTGGCTAACGGACAAGTGTGAAAAGACTTGCATTTTGCATTAAACTACACAGGGATGCCAAAAACAATGGACTCTCTGGGGCCGAGTAGACATTGACAGCTGTTTCGTCCTTGTTAGGAACTCATCAGAATGTCACAACCCGAAGCAACTCCACTGATAACACTGCAGCGCATTTAAACTCTGCTTAATAATATCGCAAAAATACGGATGCGATTACTCTACTTTTACTTTTAATGTTACCCCACTGAAAGAAGGAGTTTGCATGGTGATGGATCAGAATACCTAGTTGGGCACGTACTTCAATATCTACAATTTCGAAGATTTGGTTAATTGTTTAATGTGAAAAAAGTTGCATTCGTCGGTAGGTACTACAAACATTGCGCGAGGATCCCCTATCGTTATTTGCCCTTTCCATATCTTCAAAACAAACAAAAATTGATATTTTTATAGTTTTTTAAACTACCTACCCATTGATTTATAAAAATCACATAATTACAGAAATAGAAATCGAATAATTTACTCTTATCGCAGAAAGCTCTCCAATTATTTTTCTTACCCTTGACATAATCTATGATACTGTTTCTAAGATCTCGGCTGCTTTTATCTGTCGTATAATAATATAGAAGTGTTAATCTTTATTTTTGTTGACTGAAGTTCAACAAAAATAAAGTGAAGTGCAATAATAATTTAATAATTATATTATTAGAACCTATATATTTTGATTGATATGGATACATACCTACATACAGATGTTTTAAAACGCCAAAAAAGCTGTAGACTCTCGACAACTGTTGAGACTGAATAGGTAGAGAAAATGTCACTTGACATAGTATGTTGTTAAAAACCATATCATAATAAAGTAATTAAATATGGTGTTCCTCAAGGAACACTTTTTGGACCATTATTTTTTAATATTTATTTTAACGACTTATTTAGTAGGTATAAACTGCGATGGACAAATTCATAGTTTTGCAGATGATACTACAATTTTTTATACCGATACAAATTGGGACAACTTAAATAATAAAATTAAAAGATTTTAAGATTATAAAAAATTGGTTTGATAACAATTAATTTTAATAAAACAAATTATATTCCTTTTACTTTAAACCTAAATAACCTACCACAAAAAATGAATAGTATTCAAATAAATGAAGACATTCAAATTTTTAAAGTTAGTAAAATAAAATAATTAGGAATTATTTTTGACAGTAAATTAAATTGGAATTTTCACTTAGAATACTTAATTAAAAAATTAAGAAGTTTACTCCCGATTTTGAAAAACATTAAAAATTTTTTAAATGTAAGACCTTGGAAATATTATATTACGCGTTAGTTACAACTCATTTAAATTACGGAATTTTAGGTTGGGGAGGAATAAATAGAACTTTAGTTAAAAAATTAGAAATATTACAAAAAAGGGTTCTAAAAATTATTATATTCAATAAAGATTATCTTTATCCTTCAAAAGAATTATATTCAGAAACAAAAAAGTTGAATATAAGACAACTTTATATTTATAACATCTTAATATATATTTAAAAATAAAAACCTTATACAATTTAAAAACCATAATCATAATACACGTCATAAAGATGAAATAACCATAAAACCTAAAATAAATAAGTCCATGGGACAAATAAATTTCAAATATTTATGTTTTTGTTTAAACGATTATTTACCAACAAAAATTAAATAAGTAATTGATTTCATTAAAAAAATTTAAAGTCGAAATAAAAACATGGATATTAAAAACAGACAATTTGAAAATATTTTTATAAATGCTTTAATTAATTAATATTGTTCTAAATAATTATTTATATAAGTAATATTTTTTACTTAAAAATTATAAATTAATAATTTTATTATAGGTATTATATTTCTTAAAAAGAACTGCGTTTATACTATAAATTAACATTTTTACTTTAAAACTTGATTTTTAATGCACATTTATGATTTATGATTTTACGTACTAAAACAAAAAACAAGATTTCCCCCTAACAAGCTAATCAGCTTCAGGGGATTGAAAAATAAGTTTATAGAAGACAACATAGTAAACATATTTATTATATTATTAAATTTTAAATAAACTTATTATTATTATCATATACCTATGCCAGTTTAAAAAAAATCATATTCAGTAGTTTTTCAACTATATATTATGAGCCATGGAAACAGTTTTAAGAAAATATTTTATATATGCCTTAGAGGAGGAAACTACACTACGCTGAAGAGCAGTGTTTCTGCCGTTGCATGCACTGTATAGGTCAAATAAAAAACCCATAAAACAGAACCACAAATAAATGGACAATGGGTATACATACACTCAGGCATACCTTTTAATTGTTACTAACAAATATTTATCTTTCGGTGCGACGCGACTCTAGCCGAACATACTCAGCAGGAAACCAATATTCGAACCTGCTGGCCTGTACATTTTTCAGTTTGGTTAGTTTGTATTCGTAGTTCACGAGGTACTTGTACTCTACGATATTTAGGAACCAATACTTTGGTTATAGTACCTGTAATCTAAGGCCTTCAATCTTCAATATGGTGAACTGTCCGAAATGCGAAAAACCGGTATATTTTGGTGAGTATTTATTTTCTATTTAGTTATGTATTCACTTTCTTTGCATTCTTTGGTTTTTTCGGCATGTGCTTTTGATGCTAGCTATTTAAAATATGTATACCTATACATAGGATTTAGAGCACTCTGTACATACCTACTGTTACCACGACGTGAAATTAGCTTTAATTTATTATTTTTAGAAAAATAAAGTTATTCAAGTTTTTTGTTTCATATGTATGTATATCGGAAGTTTTTTGTAGTTATTATTATTATTATATACCCTCATATTTAAATAATCAATTAATTAAAACTAATATAAAGAACAAAAATAATTATCATATCAATTAGGGAGAAATTTAATTAAGTTATTTTGTGAATGTCAGATTTTATTAACACAACGAATTATTTTATGTGAACCTATACTCATTTCGCTAATTTATGATTAGTCATAAAACGTGATAAAATTTAGAAAAAAGAATTATTAGAAAATAAAAATACCTGTACGAATGGCAAGCAACAAAAATGTTATTTTGTATTACGGAGTTATAAGATTGTATTTTTCTATGGGTTTTTTAATGCATTATTTAATTAAGTATTTATTTGCTTTATTTCGTTATTATTATTATTTGGGCGGTATACATATTAACATAATATAACATCCGAATAATGAAAATCGTTGTATGGTTTTTACCCTTCAGAGGACCACACTAAAATCTTCATTCCGCCTTTTAACAAAATGTCGATTAAAAGTTTTTCGGCTAAATGTACCACCCTGTATTTCTATACCAACATAATAATGCCATTGACCTACTTGCTGAATCTGACATCATTTACCTTTTAAGGATGTATGGCATTCACCCAATAATGTTTTTTAAAAAATAAACGGCATTAACACAAACACTTTCATGTATGTATTTACCATCTGTTGTTATATAACCAATTACTTCGTTTTAAATGTAGTATAAAATTTGCTAATGGCTTATTGGACGATGAATTGACATTGACCTTCTGAATGCCTTATTCCTAAAATAGAGATTACCCGCCGTGTTCATGACGAATTATAATCTTGGAATTATGTCACGGTGTGACTAATAAATTAAATGTTTTATAAAGACAAATTTGTCTTCATTGGCTGTCTGTCTTTATCTTACTTTAGCCCTATTATATTATCTAGAAAATCGTCTATTCCACCCCCACGCCGCGAACTGTCGAGTGGTTTAACTATGGTTTTTGTAACGCTTTTCATGCTTACGCCACGCTACCACGCACACTTACACAATATGCACATGCACATATTATACAGGGTGTTCCTTACTGACGTGTTAATAGTTTAGGGTGTGATTACTCAAGTCATTTTATGAAGAAACGTTCATATATACATATGTCGTAAACGGCTTAAATTGTTTGCTACAGGGTGTTGAATTTTTTCTTTTTTTATCGAGTTTTTTGTAATATCTCCGAAAGTACTTTAGATAATATTTTCAATTTTGGCTTGTGCTAATAGGACATAAAACCACATGTTGTAGTTATAAAAGTAATTTTTTTGTCCCACCAGTGGCGTCCCTGCAAACATGTCCCGATTTTTTTAGAAAAAAAGTGGTACGCCACTGACATTTTTCCATGTGAATACTATTTCTAATTAGCCTGATCAATTCTACATAAAAATGGTCTCTTGCGTTTTTCTCCTCAGGCACACTGTTCTTAATTAAAATAATTAAATTAATTTAGCTTCATTTTGCAGTATTGACGAATAATTTTTGATCACATACCTAAATCTAGTTATCCTGGAACGGTGATGTTCTTAAAAACATAATTAACGCCTTAACGGCAGTCTTATCCGCATTTCCTCCAAGAAGAACTACCTGTGTTACTTGAAGATGTACCATAATATGCGATAAGGAATCAAATGTGGTACATGCATGATGGAGCTCCTGCTCATTTCAGTGTAATCGTTCGCGACCATTTAGATGCAGTTTATCCGATTCGTTGGATAGGTCGCGGAGGAGCTCAACAATGGCCAGCAAGATCCCCTGATCTCAATAGTTCGGATTTTTTTCTTGTGGGTCATCTTAAAACTCTAGTGTATAAAACCCCATTAACACTTTAGAAAATTTAAGGGAGCGAATAATTGCCTTCTTTAAAACAACACGGAATTCGCCTGGAATATTTGAACGAGTGTGCTATTCGATGCAAAGACGGGCGAAAGCATGCCTATTAAGTGAAGGTGGTCATTTCCAACAATTTTTATAAAATAAAATTTTGCATTATCAATGTTAATAATACTAAATAGTAGAGCTAATTTAATTTAATTATTTTAATTAAGAACGGTGTGCCTGAGGAGAAAAACTCAAGAGGCCATTTTTATGTAGAATTTACCAGGCTAATCAGAAATAATATCCACATGGAAAAATGTCAGTGGTGTACCATTTTTTTTCTAAAAAATATCATGTTTGCAGGGACGCCACTGGTGGGACAAAAAAAACTTATAAATAAAACATGTGGTTTTATGTCCTATTAGCACATGCCAAAATTAAAAATATTATCTAAAGTACTTTCGGAGATATTACAAAAAACGCTTTTAAAAAAGAAAAAATTCAACACCCTGTAGCGAAAAATTTAAGCCGTTTACGACATATGTTTATAAGAACTTTTCTTCATAAAATGACTTCAGGAATCACATCCTAAAATATTAGCACGTCATTAAGGAACACCCTGTATAAAAAAATACTGGAACAATACATAGGTAATACATACCATAGGTACCTTTGTACCCTCAATTTTTACCACAATATTAACGTTTCTATAAAATCGTTAGAGCTACCAAATTCACTGACCCCTTACGCTTTTTTTTTTAGCCGAACGTAAAACCTCCCTGGGCAAAGACTGGCACTCGGCATGTCTCCGCTGCGAGAAATGCAACAAAACCCTTACCCCAGGAAACCACGCCGAACGCGAGGGTAAGCCTTACTGCCACAACCCCTGTTACTCCGCCCTCTTTGGACCTGGTGGTTTTGGAAGAGGCGGAGCCGAGAGCTACGTTTATAAGAAGTAGGAAGTGAGGAGGGGACTTAATCGACTGTCCTCCATCCATTTTACGTTTGGAAATTAATGGGGGGAGTCGTTAAAACGATAGACGTGGCGTATTTTAATGGGGATTATTGATTTATATTGAATATATAATAATTGTTTTAATAATGAAACTTGTATGGTTCCCAGTCCTTTGACTCGTAACAAGCTTTTCGGGTCGTAAATAACTGATAAAACAGTAACTTCAGCAGTTTGCATGTACTACATTCAGGGAATTTATATATCTATGCCTGAAGACAGATACCTATATAATTGGAAAAACGGTATCAATATCAATATTGCCATATGTAGGATTGAGTTAAATCCTCGTTAGAATACGTCATCTTTTATAAATAATATTATTTTTACAGGAGCTTTTATCTTTATTCCATGTTTAAGTACTTATACATAAGTATTATCTTTATGTAATTTAATTGGTTGAGCAACCAATTTGTTCGATGGTATTATTATAATTAATTGATAATTTGTTAATTTGATAAAACTATATATAAGAGCGAAGTGTTTTTATTTTTTCAACTTAATACATTTTTTTTCTTTAGGGCCGAGTTTCATTTTCCGAAGTCTACTTTTCTTTTCCCAGATACATCGTTAAGGAAAAAAATAAAGCCATGTTTGGAAAAACCGTTCTGGATATTTAAGGTGGGAGTATCAACATGCTTGCCAACCTATAACCTATTTCGCGTAGATTTATTTATTTTTACACAAAATTTAAATTAAATCAATATCGTCTTCATACTCTATAGGTAATAATTAACATGTTAAATGAATATCAAGGAATTTCATAAGTTATTTAAGGAGAATTGTATAGGTATTATCGAAAAATATCGGTTAAGATTTTTTTTAACATTATTATGTCATTGTTTTTTGTTCTTTTACTATACAATTCTCCCAAAATAAGCAATGAAATAAATTGATATTTTTGTAATATATCAAATATTACCTAAGTAATGTGCAGACGATATTGATTTTATTTAAATCTTAGTCAATAAAATAATAAACTAAGAAAAACAAGGCGAAATAGGTTATAGGTTGGCAATAAATTGAATGACGTTGATAATTCCACCTTACATTTTTTTTATAAAAACATCCGATTTATCTGGTAAACAATAGCGCAATAGCAAGCAAAACTAACCTCACATTATTTAGGTAAACTTTTGGATCCGTCAAACTGTCGAAATAGAGTGGCTAGTATTATGTTGTTTCACTCGCTCCTCTTAAAATCAAGAAGGCTAGAGTTTAATTTTCACGAACTTTATGTAATGTTGCTCTTTGTGACAGTGTTAAGAAGGGTAAAAAAAATAATAGAGATGTTTCTCTTAGACCTTTTATTTATTTGTGCTAATTTTTTATTCTATGCGATCTTTAAAAGCATTATTTTTGTAAGTAGATGACGTAGGTCTTCGGAAGGAATGAGGATGATGATGAGTATGAGGTGTGTTATTGGAAATTTAAAAGCGTGTTTTTTTCAGCTACTTTAAAATTAAAATATATGCATATTTTAACAAGGAAAATTTATTGTCGAATAATCTGTGTACGATAATATGTATTTGGTGCTATACTACGTTATTACATATAAAAAGTAAAGTAAAGAGTTTAGTAACGATATTAGATAGGTCAGTTAAGAGGATTGGTGTCACAAAACGTCAACATGTGTCCGGAGTTGCCCCGTTTTTGATATACAGGGAGGGTGCTAAAGTTTTATTAAAAAAACAGCTTTTTTTATTTTTTTTTTGTAATTTGGTACCGTTATTCATAATGATAAGAGGCTTAATTAGCCCTAACTCGATTCAATTTATTAAGTCCAGTGGCGTCCAGGAGAGCACCTTAAGGAATATTATTGACAAAAAAATGCTTCCAAATAGTATTACGATTAAATTTTATACCTGACCTATTTATTACCGGTACTTCAAAAAATACGATTATATTATATAAACAACATTAACTTTAAAAAATTTAAATGTTGATCAAATTTTGGCAGTTTTGAGCAAATCAATGGACATCATGATAGGTAAAAAATCGTATATTAATTTCCTTAAAATGTGAGCAAAGATGAAAAAACGTCGTGTAAAATGTAAAAAATATTAGCGTATAAATAGAATATACATCGAGAGAACGTTAAATACATTATATAAAGAGAGATAAAGTTATAAATATAGCAACAGACAACAAATGCAATGTAAAGATTTAGAAATGGGTTATTTACATGTGAGTATGAAGTAACAAAAGGGTGTAAAGTTCCTTCGTTCTGGCTGCTGGAAGCCGAGGAAAGTTGTGTGAAAAACCTTTAAAAAATCTAGGAAGGAATCGTCAAAAAGACTTTTAAAATAGTACTTCAACCTTATAGACCAGGGCTGAAGTCTTTGAAAATGGTAAAAAGTGAAAAAAAATAATAGTAGGAAACCCATTGGAAAAGGAAGAGAATATAACAGAAATGAAAGGAAAAATAATTTACGGGCGATCCGAGGTCGGGAAGTGGAAAGGGTGAGTTTTTAAGGGTAGAAAACGATTTATCTCGATTTACGGCAAAACTACAAGTCCCATGGAAAATGGAAAAACGTTAAATGGCAAAGTTGTAGGTAATAAAACGATTTACAACTTTTTTATTTACACTTTTTTCACATAACCTCAAAATTTATGTGAAAAATTCAAATAACCAAGTTTTTGGTTTTTTGTTTTTATCTTTTACAAAAAAAATTTTTCTTTCACGAAATTTGGTGAAAACGTACCTTTTTGTGTCCCAAATACACTGTAATTTTTTTGATTTAAAATATTTATTTTTTCACCTTATTTTGACTTAATATCGAAAAAGCACCCTAATTTTCAATCGAAAATTCTCACGTCAAATTATCTGTTTTTTTAAAAAAGTCGGTGGGCTTTTTGTTCGTTGAAATCTCTACTTTCTGATGGTGTAAAAAAAATATACATTACTATGGTAAATGTTCTCAAAAAATGCAAGCAAAGAAACGAAAAAAACTCGAGTCCGAAATTTTTTTTTAAATCATTATGTACAATTTTGAGCTATATATTAAAATTAATACTTTAATTACTCGAAAAACGTAAGATTCCATGTTACATTGATAAACAAAAAATTGCAAGTCGAAATATACTATTATAATTAACAACCAAATAAGTTAATATTTAATAAGACGTTCGTTTCTTTGCATTTTTTAAAAACATTTACCATAATAATGTATATTTTTTTTTACACCATCAGAAAGTAGAGATTTCAAGGATCAAGGAACAAAAAACCCACCGACTTTTTTAAAAAAGCAGATATTTTGACGTGAGAATTAGGGTGCTTTTTCGATATTAAGTCAAAATAAGGTGAAAAATAAATATTTTAAATCAAAAAAATTACAGTGTGTTTGGGACATAAAAAGGGAAGTTTTCACCAAATTTCGTGAAAAAAAATTTTTTTTTGTAAAAGAAAAATAAAAAACCAAAAACTTGGTTATTTGAATTTTTCACATAAATTTTGAGGTTATGTGAAAAAAGTTGTAGATCTTTTTATTACCTACAACTTTGCTATTTAACGTTTATCCATCGGACTTGTAGTACTTTGCCGGAAATCAAGATAAATCGTTTTCTACCCTTAAAAACTCACCCCTTTCCACTTCCCGACCTCGGATCGCCCGTAAATTATTTTTCCTTTCATTTTTGTTATATTCTCTTCCTTTTCCAATGGGTTTCACCCTACTATTATTTTTTTTGGTTTAAAAAATTATCGACCCTGGTCTATTAAAAAATACTACTGCAAATAACCCAAATCTAAACGTACTATTTTTGATCTTTGTTTATGTTAAAAACTACCTAGTTTACCATCGGTTTATATTTGGTATAGATTTTTGACCAAAAACACCTGAGCAAGATAGACAATAATACCCCTTTTTGGGTTTTATTGACTCAATTTCTATTAAGAATTTACAAGTGCTGTGGCAGCGCATACTGCAAGCTTTAAGAAAAATGAGATGCGAGGTCTATCTTTGCTTTATTGTCGTTGTATTTGACAGTTCCGTAATGTCGTCACATCTTATCTGATTGGTAACGTAACGACATCTCGGGAAACCCGACCTTAATATACTATTCCTCTGATATTAATCACATTTTAAGCCAATGGTAAAACAGGGACCTAATAATTATTGAACATGTGTAAATCTATCTTAACAGATAACTCGCCACTTTCTACTTGGTGCAAAATAAGTTTTTTGGTTATTGGTCCGTTGGTGCTTTGCGCCTCGCGATGAATGTCTTTCAGTTTTAATTCGGCTCTACCTAGAAATTCTAAAAACGAATAATTAGTTATTAGACCAGGGCTGAAGCCTTTGAAAATGGTAAAAAGTGAAAAAAAATAATAGTAGGATGAAACCCATTGGAAAAGGAAGAGAATATAACAAAAATGAAAGGAAAAATAATTTACGGGCGATCCGAGGTCGGGAAGTGGAAAGGGGTGAGTTTTTAAGGGTAGAAAACGATTTATCTCGATTTTCGGCAAAACTACAAGTCCTATGGAAAAACGTTCGGAGGCAAAGTTGTAGGTAATAAAAATATCTACAACTTTTTTATTTACACTTTTTTCACATAACCTCAAAATTTATGTGAAAAATTCAAATAACCAAGTATTTGGTTTTTTACTTTTATCTTTTACAAAAAATAATTTTTTTTTCACGAAATTTGGTGAAAACTTACCTTTTTATGTCCCAAACACACTGTACTTTTTTTGATTTAAAATATTTATTTTTTCACCTTATTTTGACTTAATATCGAAAAAGCCCCCTAATTTTCAATCGAAAATTATCACGTCAAAAAATTTGCTTTTTTAAAAAAGTCGGTGAGCTTTTTGTTCGTTAAAATCTCTACTTTCTAAAGGTGTAAAAAAATATACGTTACTATGGTAAATGTTCTCAAAAAATGCAAAGAAACGAAAAACTCGAATCCGAAATTTTTTTTTTAAATCATTATGTACAATTTTGAGCTATTTATTAAAATTTATACTTTAATTACTCGAAAAACGTATAATATTCCATGTTACATTGATAAACAAAAAATTGCAAGTCGAAATATACTACTATAATTAACAACCAAATAAGTTAATAAAGTTAATATTTAATAAGACGTTCGTTTCTTTGCATTTTTTGAGAACATTTATTTTACCATAGTAATGTATACTTTTTTTACACCATCAGAAAGTAGATATTTCAATGAACAAAAAGCCCACCGACTTTTTTAAAAAAGCTGATATTTTGACGTGAGAATTTTCTATTGAAAATTAGGGTGCTTTTTCGATATTAAGTGAAAATAAATTGAAAAAATAAATATTTTAAATCAAAAAAATTACAGTGTGTTTGGGAAATAGAAAGGTAAGTTTTCACAAAATTTTGTAAAAAAAAAAAATTTTGTAGAAGATAAAAATAAAAAACCAAAAACTTGGTTATTTGAATTTTTCACATAAATTTTGAGGTTATGTGAAAAAAGTGTAAATACAAAAGTTGTAGATCTTTTTATTACCTACAACTTTGCCATTTAACGTTTTTTCATAGGACTTGTAATTTTGCCGGAAATCGAGATAAATCGTTTTCTGCCCTTAAAAACTCACCCCCTTCCACTTCCCGACCTCGGATCGCCTGTAAATTATTTTTCCTTTCATTTTTGTTATATTCTCTTCCTTTTCCAATGGGTTTCATCCTACTATTATTTTTTTTTGGTTTCAAAAATTATCGACCCTGGTATACCTACACTTTGGTACCGAAAAAAAAACTTACCATCGAGGCTATACGGGTTATGTTCCAACACAACAAAACTAAGAACTTCCTCGTTGAGGTTTCTCAGTTGGAATTGCATACTGTAATTCCACAGTAAACTTGGAATCTGGGGAACACCGTTTTGTGGAATGTTCCCATTACTAAGACTATCCTTGGCGTAGTCAGTTTCTTGTTCTTGATTTCCTAGGGTCACTTTACAGTAGACGTTTTCACTATGGGGTTTACCTGAAATGGTTAAAAGCACAGCTTTTATTCACACCATTTAAAACCAACAAAGTTCTATGAAGTTTTAGTGGGGTACCAATTCAATATTCAAAAACGACAACATTTTTAGGATTAGTTTTAGACGAAAATTTAAATTGGAAATGCCATATCTAGTATATTATCAACTCGATATCTCCTTCGGTATCTGTTTTGTACAGAGCTACATATTTCATTCCTTTGAACAACTTAAAAAATATATATTTTTCATTAATATATTCAAAATTACAATACTTAGCTTCTGCATGGGGATCTGCTTGTTTAACAAACTTAAAACCATTACAAAAATTGCAAAATAAAGTTATTAAATGTATACACAAATTACCACATTTAGAACCAACTGTTAATCTATATAGACCGAAACGGTATTTACACGTTCAAAACATTTATAAATTAAAAATTTGTATTCTAATTCACTCTATTATTTTAAAAGAAAAAAAATCAAACATAACACTTGAGAAGAATAAGACATTACATGATCATAACACCAGCCGTTGTATAAAATTATCAAACTATACCAGTAAAAAGTAATTTCGGAAAAAAATCGCTTTTATATGACGGAATAATAAAATATAACAATCTTCCAAAAAATATCAGAAAAATTAAAAAGTTGGCAACTTTTAAAAAACAATTAAAGATATATTTACTAAATTAAATTATTTATACTATTTTTTTTAATGGTTATTATTTTCTATATTATTTTGTCACTTTCCATGTAATGAACTGTAAAAGTTAGTTTGGAATAAAGACATTTTCAAAGTTAATTTGCCCAATATAACAAGAAACAGGAACCTTTCTTATTCTTTCTGGCGTAATTAAACCTCAGGCATTGGTACTTGTCAATGTTGCACAACACACATATAAATCCTTACCTTTTTTCTTATTGTAATTACAAGTTTGCGCAATACATTTCACATGGACTTCTCTAGCTTCTTCGACGGTCAACCATAAGTACTTGCTCGTATTTAAAACTAGAAAACATGCAATAGAAAAGTTAAGAAGGCTTACCCGTCAACACTAAACGTTTTCCCTTTTGGACTAGCACAAGCAGGCGACCACAGGAAGGGCCCAAGTGCAGCTCTGAACATACAAAAGCAACAAATAATATAGACAAATATAAAATATACACAAATACACTCCTGTGCAAAAAAAAAACGGGCATCGTAAAATTTCGATTAAGTTTACGGCTTTATAACGTTTTTACTTTTACTCCGATTTAAGTGATTTTTTAGAGAGCTATAGATACATTTGTTAGTTTTAACATGCCTTAGTGTCAAAATACCCTGTGGAATAATTAAGAAGCAAAATTACTTCCAAATATCAGTTTTCATTGGACCGCAAATATTCTTTGCATTTTGGTCTTTGGTTCATGTCAATACGTGCATTTGTTCTCATCCAAATGCAAAATGATCTTAATAATGTCAATAATTAAATTTTCCATAATTTTCTCATTGCCATTGCATTCAAAATAAAATAGACTATTAAAATTCAAGAAAGAATGTTATTGTAATAATCAAGATTTAATAAACAAATAAATTTACGGAAAAAGGTGCGTATACCTAAGATTTAAAAAATAACATTTTCGCAAAACAAACTTAGCAGGCACCAACAACTTTTTCACTTAAACACATCTCAATAATTTCTATTGCCTCCTCTAGCCCTTACTACCGCCTATACGTCGGTTCATGCCATCAATTAGCCCGCGAATATCATCCTGGGTAATATTCCTCCATTCTTGACTCTTATCACGCGGTACTAATTTAGGTCCAGTTGCTGCTGGTCTGCGTGAGTTTAAATTACCTTCGTGTAATCTTCGACGAACTGTCCAAGTACTGACATTTTTAGTTCGAATCTCTCGAAGTTGATTTTTCGCCTGTACTGACGTCAAACGACGATTCCGAAGAGTTTTAAGTACAAAAAATCGGTCATCAATAGCTTTAGTTTTGCGTTTCTTAAATTATTGATGTCATCAAGAAAATTTTGCATTTGGGTGAGAACAAATGCACGTATTGATGAACCAAAAGCCAAAATGCAAAGAATATTTGCGGCTCAATGGAAACTGATATTTTGAAGTAATTTTGCTTCTTAACGATTCCACAGTGTTTTGACACTAGGCAAAAACCAATTTCTATTAAAATTTGTATAGGCATGTTAAAACTAATAAATGTTTCTAGAGCTCTCTAAAAAATCACTTAAATCGGAGAAAAAATAAAAAAGTTATAAACCCTAAACTTAATCCAAATTTTATGATGCCCGTTTTTCTTTCCACGGGAGTGTATAAAAAAAAATTGTTATATTTCTCACAAGTGAGAGAACAAGTTTCAACATTTTTCTACCAGAATAAAGATATCAGAACTAGTATTCGACTGATGAATACTGCGCTCCGGTATGGCTGAACAGCCCACACACAAAGTTGGTTGATGCCCAATTAAATGGATCCACGAGAACTATCACCAGAACTATCAAGCCCACTCCCACTTACTGGCTGCCCACTCTGACTCTGAGCAATATTCCACCACCCCAGCTCCCGATTCACAATGATATTGTCCACCTGGGCAACAGACTGCGATCCAGAAAACCGCCAGTCCAAACTGCTGACCTTCTAGTTGCCAGCGAATTTAACCTGGAACAGGAATGGGAACGAGAATGGCAAGCTAATGTACCTCCCTACATTCATGGAAACCTCCACACCAACCAGCCACCTCCTGGTTTCACGCTGCCTCGCAAAACATGGAGCAGATTAAACAGAATCCGTACTAACTATGCGCGAACTCTCTATTTAGATGGGGCAAATCCGATTCCAGCGCATGTGACTGCGGCGAAGAAAGACAAACAATGCACCATCTCGCCTGCGACTGCAACAATAGGCCTAGTCACTGCACAACCGAAGACTTCCTGAGAGCCTCCCCATCGGCTGTCACTTGGATAGATAATTTGAATATGAAAATTTAATAAAGTACGGCGATGTATTCACGTGTTGTAGCAATACGATAAATAAAATCAGAACTATGAAAAGTTTACCTTTTCAAGGTAATGTAAACACAAAAGTCGTTTATTCATCATCGTAATAACCAAAGACCTTTCAAAATCCGATTCCGATAATGAATCGGATCAATTTTAAAACTTAAAGTAAATTACTTACGAGTCTTTCTCTTATTTTGCTTGTTCAACTGATTAATTTTTTGATACGTTTCTTTGGCTCCCTCGATTTTCTTCGTCCACGTACTACACTCGTGCACTGTTGAAGCCAAAAGGAAAATCTTGTAACCAGACTTTTCATCTTGAAGTTTTATAACTCTATTCGAGTCGGTGCCGTATTCTACCGATTCTGTACTCTCTCTGCTTACTGATAGGTTCAAAACTAGTATAGGCTAAAAAACATAATTGTTTTAAAAGTAGTTTTAAAGCTTGTACAGGGTGTTTCATTAAGGGGGCCACAGGCCATATCTCGGAAACTACTAGGCATAGAAACTTAGAAAAAAAAATTATGATTAAAGCGGTCATGAGAAAATTCTGGAAATTACTCTTAAGTTCCTCATTTTGCCGCAAGGGGGCACAATTAAAATTTTTTTTTTAAATTCTAAATTTCTCAGAAAATTTCCATATTAAGGTATAACTCTGATTACATCATCTGCTCATTTTGGTTTAAGGCTCATTGGCGTACCGACCTTGATAAGAGTGGGGGAAGCTATTGAATGTGTAAACATTAAAATCGCTGTAACTTCTAAACGACTTATCCGATTTTACTAAATTTAAGCTTGTTTGGAAGGGAAAGGTAAGTATCTTCAATTGCCGTATCCAAGGGTGCACACGATGGTTTCTAATAAAATTGCTAGAGGGCGCAATTTGTAATAATAACAGTTTTTTCGATTTTATCCCGAAAATTCAAATCATACGGTATAACTATAACATCATAATCATAATCGATAAGTAGATGAAATTGGCAAGAAAAGATGTGAAGACATCTTTGTTCGTTATAGAGTTATTGCCAAAACAATAATTTTTAATACAAATTGCGCCCTCTAGCAATTTTATTAGAAACTATCTCATACCATTGGATACGACAATTGAAGGTACTTACCTTTCTCTTCCAAACAAGCTTAAATTTAGTAAAATCGGTTAAGTCGTTTAGAAGTTACAGCGATTTTAATGTTTACACTTTCCAAGAGTGGGAGAAGCTGTTGAAAGTGTAAACATTAAAATCGCTGTAACTTCTAAACGGCTTATCCGATTTTACTAAATTTAAGCTTGTTTGAAATAAGCTTCAATAATTGTCGTATCTAATGGTATACGAGAGTTTCTAATAAAATTGCTAGAGGAGAGGGCGCAATTTGTATTAAAAATTATTGTTTTGGCAATAACTCTGAAACGAACAAAGATATCGAACTGCGGTCTTTACATCTTTTCTTGCAAATTTCATCTACTTTTCGATTATGATGTCATAGTTACACCGTATGATTTGAATTTTCGGGTAAAATCGAAAAAACTGTTATTATTACAAATTGCGCCCTCTAGCAATTTTATAAGAAACCATCGTGTACCCTTGGATACGGCAATTGAAAATACTTACCTTTCCCTTCCAAACAAGCTTAAATTTAGTAAAATCGGATAAGTCGTTTAGAAGTTACAGCGATTTCAATGTTTAGACATTCAATAGCTTCCCCCACTCCTATCAAGGTCGGTACGCCAATGAGCCTTAAACCAAAAATGATGCAGAATTGTTTAAGCTTCCGAGTTATGGCCGGTGGCCACCCTTAATGAAACACCCTGTATAGGTAAAAAAATTGTCACTATAGAGGCAATGAAAAAAAATGCCATCTTGACACGTATTAATGCTTATAACGTTAGTACTTACTTGCTTATACATCTTATAGCTAACATTCGTGTTCTTCTGAAATAGAAACTGCCCAGTAATATTTTTACTAGGCTGTACCAACATAAATAAATCATTAAACAAAAATCCTAGTAACTCTTTTCCAGTCTTCAATTTAGTAAAGCTTCCAAAGTGCAGCAGCTGTCTAGGCCCCAACTTGTTAGTGTTGCTGTTAAAAACCAGATTCAGGTCGTTCTGAACGCACTGTTGCAACCAATCCATGCGTTCTTGGTTTTCTTTTAGTCTTACATTCTCGTTGACGCAATTCAGGAACTTTTCAGCTATTCGTAGGGCTTCTTCCAGTAGTTTATAGTCTAAAAGAAGGTAGAGCGAGGGTACAGGTGGAATATTTTTGATATAATATATCAACATTTACCTGGATGATCTTTAGGAGTATTCTCCAATATTTTGCTAATAAGGAGAGGATATTTGGTAATTCTTTGCATAGGTTTGATTAGAAATGACGATAAAGGCATTCCCTTGGTCATGTGATTGTTTTGACATTTTCTGACGAGGTCTCTGAAAGCCGTTGACGATTCGGTAAGTCCTTGAAATAGCGCAGCACTGTCGAGCTGTTTTCCACAGAAAGTTATGTAGGCCGTCATTCTGGGTAACTATAATGAATGACATCAATAACAAGGAAGTTAACTAACGTGTATAATACTTACATGTTGACATATGACATCTCCAATGGTGCCGCTTCCAATTTTAACTGCTTTATTTAAATCGGTCAAGAAATTTTTATTGCACTGCAAAATATCCTGCCAATTAACGAATATTTCGTCGATGTCCTTCGTTGATATAATTTTACTTTTTCTTAGGGGTATCTCAAACACTTCGTGCACTATTGCCATGTCTTGAACGTATGCGTTTTCTGTCTGAATCAGTTCGTTTATTGTTCCTTGACGTTTTTTGTCTTCTATTGAAACTGTTAAGAAAAGTGTTAAAAACTTGGGTACCCATTTTAAATCGTATGTATAATATTAAAGTATCAGAGCAAGGTAGACTCATTCTCTTTATCAAAACAAGTCGATAAGACGTCAAATGCTAGGTTCCTCAATGAGACCACGTGAAAATATATTCCAATTTTTACTCTATACTCTGTTTCTTAAAGCCTGACAGCACAGCTGAGGGTCATGAGTCGTACAACCTCAATGAACCATAAGAGTAACAATAACTAACAGGTATCTGACTTGCAATTGTTCAAATTGGGGAAAGAAAAAGTTCGGAAAAAGAAATAATATGTGGAGTTCCACAAGGATCAATATTAGGTCCATTAATTTTCTTAATTTAAATTAATTCCTTTCCAAATTGAACTTAAAGGGCAATATAAAGCTATTTGCAGATGATACAACAATTATTTATTTTGCTGAAGCTTTCGCAGAAAGGTTCTTAATATTAATAATGATTTAAAAATACTTCTTTCTTGGCTTCAATCAAATAAACTTACGTTAAATTTTACAAAACCTTCTTTTATGTTTATAACTAAAAATAAAATAAATTCCATCATTAACCCCTTAAAATATAATAATGAAAATATTCAATAGGTATTCAAAAACGACAAAATTTTTAGGATTAGTTTTAGGCGAAAATTTAAATTGGAAATGCCATATCCAGTATATTATCAACTCGATATCTCCTTTGGTATCTATTTTGTACAGAGCTAGATATTTCATTCCTTTGAAATACTTATTGATTTTAATAATGAATTAAATTTGATTAACGTCCATTTTTTTATTGTTTTTTTAATGGTTATTATTTGCTATAGTACCTATGTTGTCATTTTTCACGTAATGAACTGTAAAAGTTAGTTTGGAATAAAGACATTTTGAAAGTTAATATAGATGGAGTCGCGTATGGTTCACCAACTGACAAACGTAGACAATCGTGGTGTGTATTACTGTATAAAAAAACAAATATGAGTAACATATTCTTTATTGCCTACCTAAATTTGCGGCCTAATTAAAAAGTTTCATAGATGAGTATTCTCTACAATAAATAACAATAAAAGATTTCTAAAAATTAATTAAAATTTTACATAGAAAGTGGTAAATTAATAAAAAAATGTTTAGTAGGGTGGTAAATATGTAAAAAATTAACATAAACTAGACAAAAATCCTTACCATACATACACCCACCCTACCAAACTTACACTGAAATGAGGACTGACAAAAATATACATAAATATACAGGGTGTTTCAATAAAAACTCCCAGGCCAATTATTTCGAAAACTAAAAGCGACATGTAAATTCTGTAAACACCAGTTTTTAGCCTCTATGATTGGCTTCACAACTGTGTAAAAACTGTGTTTGAATAATACAAAATGTAGGCGGCGCCACGGTGCAAAGATTTTTTTCGATGACAGGAACTTTTAAAAGTTGTGGTTGTGGGTTCTTAAAGATAATTAATTTTTGATCAAATTATATCCCATAAAAAATTTTCATAAATCCAACATGAACGGATATACAGTGTCCGCAAGAAAGTTCGCATCAAATGGGATTTTTTTTTATTATTAGGTATAGGTAAAAATTGAAAAAGCAGATAGGTTTTGCTTACCTAAAAACCAAAAATGACGTATACTGAAGCAGGTGCACGACTTGCGTTACCTGTCAAATTTGACATTTTTAATAAAATAGGTTCAAAAATGCTATTATTTATCAAAATATCGAAAAACTTTATTCGAGAAAGTTGTTTATTTAGGCATTTTTAGCTTCTGTGCGAAATTTTGACAGTATAATACAATTTTTATTTTTTGCCAGATTTTTGAAAATTTTGATCAACCTTCGTAGATTACCTTTTATACATCGATGTGAAACCATTTGCCTTTACTTCATTTGTAATTTTAATGCAATTTTGTGTAAACTTTTTGTTTCCAATTATTTATTTTGCTTCAAAAACTGAAATTGTTATTGATCAGCATGTAATGTTTGATGCAAAGTTTATCTAATTATATCAGTTTTGCCAAAACCGACGTTTCTCATTTTTCTTAAGTTAGTAAACAGATGTACAAAAAGAAAATATTAGGAAGCGTTTGTTGAAATTTTACTTAATATTAACTTAAATTAATTATATTAAACTATATTTTTGTTGAATAAAATGTTTCGAGCGATTAATATTTATTCTTTCTGATCCAATATTAATTAAGTAAAATTTCAACGGAAGCTTCCTAATATTTTCTTTTTGTACATCTGTTTACTAACTTAAGAAAAATGAGAAACGTCGGTTTTGGCAAAACTGATGTAATTAGATAAACTTTGCATCAAACATTACACACTGATCAATAACAATTTCAGTTTTTGAAGCAAAATAAATAATTGGAAACAAAAATTTTACATAAAATTGCATTAAGATTACAAATGAAGTAAAGGCAAATGGTTTTCCATCGATGTATAAACGTTAATCTACGAGGGTTGATCAAAATTTTCAAGAATCTGGCAAAAAATAAAAATTGTATTAGACTATCAAAATTTTAAAAAGAGGCTAAAAATGCCTAAATAAACAACTTTCTCGAATAAAGTTTTTCGATATTTTGATAAATAAGGGCATTTTTGAACCTATTTTATTAAAAATGTCAAATTTGACAGGTAACGCAAGTCGTGCAGCTGCTTCAGTATACGTCATTTTGGGTTTTTAGGTAAGCAAAAACTAACTGCTTTTTCAATTTTTACCTATACCCAAGAATAAAAAAAAATCCTATTTGATGCGGACTTTCTTGCGGACACTGTATTTGGGGTTAAGTTTTTTTTTAAATAGTTTTAACGAGTATTTTAATTATAAATATTTTTAATATCCTTTAGCAGATTTTATTTAAATTTTGCTAATGATAATTTTAGTGATAAAAACCTCCTGTAAAGCTAAATTATTACGTCCAGAAGGGCAATAATTTTGAACACCTTATTCGACCCCATTAGTTAGTTTTTGGTAGATATTGTTCTAATTTTCATTAATCATATTGTATAATTTCTCATCAGTTCTTTCATAAAATTTAAAACTAAATCTTTTAATTTAATTTTATTATACTTTAATGTTTTAACTTTGCTTTTAAACAACAAAAATACAACATATTAATTATTTAATGATTTTTATTTTTTTTTAATTGTTTTTATTTTTATTTCTCGAAAACGAGGCAAGATATGAAAACAATTTAACAGACGAGAAAAGGATATTTTTAGTTACTTAATCCGAAAAAAATATAAAAATTACCTAAAACTCAGTGGCGTCTTACTTTTTGCCAATATTATTTGTCAAGGCGCCCCCTGATACGTGTTTTATCACTAAAATAATCATCGAAAAAATTCTTTGCACCGTGGCGCCACCTACGTCTTGTATTACTCAAACACATTTTTTACACAGTTGTAAAGCCAATCATAGAGGCTAAAAACTGGTGTTTACAGAATTTACATGTCACTTTTAGTTTTCGAAATAATTGGCCTGGGAATTTTTATTGAAACACCCTGTAGACACCAACAACTGAGCAAAAATCACAAAGAGCCAATAAATAGATAAAAATATTGTTAAATTTATGTAGAAGCAAAAAGCAGATCACAATAGTGGATATTTAGAATTCCTCTAAGCGGTAAAGTTATTTTTTTTTTCAAATTTACGATTCTGCCTACCACGCCTCTTTAATTTTAAACTAAAATATGGGGCTGATCTCAAAAACTGGGGGGGATACGATTCTTTAATATGATGATCATTGCCTTACAAAAGAAAATATTTTTTTTCAATATTAAGTAAGAAAGTTTTACCAACTCTAAAAAGTCTATTTTGTCAAGCACACGTTTTTTTAAATATTTAGATAAACTACACATCTTTAGAGATGAAGAAAAGAGACGTGAGAAACAGATACTGTAAACTAAATAGCATTTTTAAACCGTTAAACAGAAATATGGCAACGCTTTTTACTGATATCAAGGAACAGAAAAATTAAAACTGAATAGTAATATGGTAGCCAAAGCCAATCAAACGTCCAGGCTGTCGTCAGAACAGTTTGTCTTAAATTAAAATAATATCATTCTTATATTCAGATTTGTTTTTCTAAAGTCAGTCAGTCAAAAAAAAAGGCCCTATTATATTAATTATATTCTTTGTTATAATATAACTAACCATGTATATTTCCATTTAACGTGTCAAATGCTTCTTAAGTTAATTAAACTATTTTTAATAATAATTTTTTAAACATTTTGAAAAGGTAGTAGAAAAATGAATAGGTACTTTTGAGATCATGATGAACTTAACTTAAATCAAGAATTTACAACTTAGACTTTAGACCAGGGTCGATAATTTTTGAAACCAAAAAAAATAATAGTAGAATGAAACCCATTGGAAAAGGAAGAGAATATAACAAAAATGAAAGAAAAAATAATCTACGGGCGATCCGAGGTCGGGAAGTGGAAAGGGGTGAGTTTTTAAGGGTAGAAAACGATTTATCTCGATTTCCGGCAAAACTACAACTCCTATGGAAAAACGTTAAATAGCAAAGTTGTAGGTAATAAAAAGATCTACAACTTTTGTATTTACACTTTTTTCACATAACCTCAAAATTTATGTGAAAAATTCAAATAACCAAGTTTTTGGTTTTTTATTTTTATCTTTTACAAAAAAAAATTTTCTATCACGAAATTTGGTGAAAACTTACCTTTTTATGTGCCAAACACAATGTAATTTTTTTGATTTAAAATATTAATTTTTTCACCTTATTTTGACTTAATATCGAAAAAGCACCCTAATTTTCAATCGAAAATTCTCACGTCAAAATATCTGCTTTTTAAAAAAAGTCGGTGGGCTTTTTGTTCGTTGAAATATCTACTTTCTGATGGTGTAAAAAAATATACATTACTATGGTAAATGTCCTCAAAAAATGTAAAGAAACGAAAAAACTCGAATCCGTTTTTTTTAAAATCATTATGTACAGTTTTGAGCTATTTATTAAAATTTATACTTTTTTTATCAATGTAACATGGAATCTTACGTTTTTCGAGTAATTAAAGTATAAATTTTAATAAATAGCTCAAATTTGTACATACTGATTTTAAAAAAAATTCGGATTCGAGTTTTTTTCGTTTCTTTGCATTTTTTGAGAACATATACCATAGTAATGTAATTTTTTTTACACTAACAGAAAGTATAAATTTCAACGAACAAAAAGCCCACCGACTTTTTAAAAAAAGCAGATATTTTGACGTGAGAATTTTCGATGGAAAATTAGGGTGCTTTTTCGATATTACCTAAGTCAAAATAAGGTGAAAAAAAAATTTTAAATAAAAAAAATTACATTGTGTTTGGGACATAAAAAGGTAAGTTTTCACCAAATTTCGTGAAAGAAATTTTTTTTTGTAAAAGATGAAAATAAAAAACCAAAAACTTGGTTATTTGAATTTTTCACATACATTTTGAGGTTATGTGAAAAAAGTGTAAATACAAAAGTTGTAGATCTTTTTATTACGTACAACTTTGCTATTTAACGTTTTTCCATAAGACTTGTAGTTTTGCCGGAAATCGAGATAAATCGTTTTCTACCCTTAAAAACTCACCCCTTTCCACTTCCCGACCTCGGATCGCCCGTAAATTATTTTTCCTTTCATTTTTGTTATATTCTCTTCCTTTTCCAATGGGTTTCATCCTACTATTATTTTTTTTCACTTTTTACCATTTTCAAAGGCTTCAGCCCTGGTCTAAACCAATTACTGCGAATTACAACCTATAAAAAGCTATATTTAAGACACATTCTACACAGTGTGTATGTATGTGCCCAAAGTTATTGTATTACTGACTAAAACATGTAATCAAATATGTCAAAATCATGCAAATAAAATATGTGGTCATTATTTCAATATCATGCCTTGTACCCCAAGGATAAATATTCGATGATGCAATGTTGGAAAGTTTTATCTTTATCTCGACTGTCATTTTAATGGGCGACCGGTCAAAACAAATATAAATGTCAACTTGACATGTGGGTAAATATGGGATCCTATATGGTCTATGTAATGAAACGTGATATAACATAATATTACATCTTTAAAAGGTTCATACTTTGTTGGAGATTTTAGTGCATTCAAAACGATTTTGGGAAAAAAATTTAAAAAAACAACTAAATTTCTATAAAAAAAACCTTGATATTTTTCTACCACCTTTTCTTAGTCACGTTTTTTCCTTCAACTAATAACAATATCAATAAGAGGATAGAACAAGCAATAGTGAGTCTTATTATAATGTTCTTATTCGTATTCTAAACTGGGTATAACACATTCATTCGGGTAATAATTTCATTTCGTATTAGTAACACTAAAGAAACTATATTTGTTTCTAGTTTCTTAACTATTCAGCGTTGTATGGTAGGATGGGTGCATATTCCTATAAAATAAAGAACGACTTATGTCAAAATTTTCACAGAATGATTGCATTCTAATGGATTGTAAAATATGGCGTTTTCCATTTGTAAAATTAGTATGTATTGAATATCTTATCTCTGTTCCTTGTTAATTATTGTATAAAAAGGTATTACTGACAAACACATAGGTACAATAAAATTGCGCCAATTTTTACAACGGAAAATGCCATTGCAAGGGAAATACTTTGCTGATGACACTATTTTCATTTAATTTGTATAAAGAAAAAAAATTAAATCGGCAAACTGAGATTTCAAATTTAAAATTACTCTATTTAGACCAGGGCTTGAAGTCTTTGAAAATGGTAAAAAGTAAAAAAAAATAATAGTAGGATAAAACCCATTGGAAAAGGAAGAGAATATAACAAAAATGAATGGAAAAATAATTTACGGGCGATCCGAGGTCGGGTAGTGGAAGGAGGTGAGTTTTTAAGGGTAGAAAACGATTTATCTCGATTTCCGGCAAAACTACAAGTCCTATGGAAAAACATTAAATGGCAAAGTTGTAGGTAATAAAAAGATTTACAACTTTTGTATTTGAACTTTTTTCACATAACCTCAAAATTTATGTGAAAAATTCAAATAACCAAGTTTTTGGTTTTTTATTTTTATCTTTTACAAACAATTTTTTTATACACGAAATTACGTGAAAACTTTCCTTTTTATGTTCCAAACACACTGTAATTTTTTTGATTTATTTTTTAACCTTATTTTGACTTAATATCGAAAAAGCAACCTAATTTTCAATCGAAAATTCTCACGTCAAAATATCTGCTTTTTTAAAAAAGTCGGTGGGCTTTTTGTTCGTTGAAATCTCTACTTTCTGATGGTGTAAAAAATATATACATTACTATGGTAAATGTTCTTAATTCAATTCAATTCCCCTTTAAATTCTACCTTTAATAATTATATTTAGATCAACTATTTACTGATGTTTTTTGCGATCTTTATGTTTTATGGATTTGTAATTTTTTTGCTTATCAATGTAACATGGAATCTTACGGTTTTCGAGTACTTAAAGTATAAATTTTAATAAATAGCTCAAAATTGTACATAATGATTAAAAAAAAAAAATTCGGATTCGAGTTTTTTGCATTTTTTGAGAACATTTACCATAGTAATGTATATTTTTTTACACCATCTGAAAGTAGAGATTTCAACGAACAAAAAGCCCACCGACTTTTTTAAAAAAGCAGATATTTTGACGTGAGAATTTTCGATTGTAAATTAGGGTGTTTTTTCGATATTAAGTCAAAATAAGGTTAAAAAATAAATATTTTAAATCAAAAAAATTACAGTGTGTTTAGGACATAAAAAGGAAAGTTTTCACCAAATCTCGTGTATAAATTTTTTTTTTGTAAAAGATAAAAATAAAAAACCAAAAATTTGGTTATTTGAATTTTTCACATAAATTTTGAGGTTATGTGAAAAAAGTGCAAATACAAAAGTTGTAAATCTTTTTGTTACCTACAACTTTGCCATTTAACGTTTTTCCATAGGACTTGTAGTTTTGCCGGAAATCGAGATAAATCGTTTTCTAACCTTAAAGACTCACCCCCTTCCACTTCCCGACCTCGGATCGCCCGTTAATTATTTTTCCATTCATTTTTGTTATATTCTCTTCCTTTTCCAATGGGTTTCATCCTACTATTATTTTTTTTTGTTTCAAAAATATCGACCATGGTCTAAAAAGAAAAAAATTAAATCGGCAAACTGAGATTTCAAATTTAAAATTACTCTATTTTAAAAATTGTCATATGATTATGAAAATAAAGGTTACTTACAATTGCTTTGTAAAGGGGCCACATAATTACTGGGGAACAGCCCTGAGACTCCATTAAGTTCGCCCCTCCACCAAGCTTCCTCTTCTCGTGCTGTCACATTTATAATATCATCTTTTAAGAAGCTCAGTTCATCTGGATTGTTGGCTGCATACGGGAAAAGCGCCACTACCTTATCTGGAAAAAATCAATACTACCATAAGTTAAGTAAATCGAGATATCCCACCTGAATGGCAAAAGCGGGGCGCCAGGCCATACCTTTTTTTTTTAGTAATACTATATATCTTTATTCTCAACCAATTTAAAAAGTTCATTACAGAGAATATAACACCAAATATACAATATAATTATAAAATTACAAAATATAATAAAAATCATGTTTAGTAACTATTAATAACCCCATCGAAAATATTTAAAAAAAATATATATATAATAACCATTTACAAAAAAAAATATTAATATATATACGTTAAAGTTAGTTCAGTTTTAAAAAATATTTTTTAAGTGTTTTTTTAAAAGTCCATAATTTTGATATTTCTTTAATTTTTTTCGGCAAACTGTTGTAAATTGTTATTCCTTTATATATATATATATATATATATTGATTTTTGGCCAAAAGTACTCTTTACCATAGATGTTTGAATATGATGGTTTTGTCAATAATGTTGGTTGAAGGAAATATTATATTCGATTGCTTTTCTTTAATAACTATAAGAGTGTATTAGAATGCATAGTTTCAATTTATTAAGTTTTTCTAAATTTAAATATCTATTTGGTTCATACAAATTTATAGTTGGTTCTAAAAAAGGAAGTTTATGTATGCATTTTATTATTTTGTTTTGTAGTTTTTCTAATGGCTGAATTGTAGTTAATTTCGCTGATCCCCAAATTGAAATCATATACTGTAGTTTTGAATAAACCAAAGAATATTATTTATTTTTTAAATATTTTAATGATATATAATTTTTAGCTTTAAACAAAATGTCAATTATTGGTGAGATGTAACTTCTTAAATATTCGATATGTTTTTTTAAAACTTAAATTTTCATTAATATACAGTGAGGACCTAAAGTCCCCCCCCCCCCCTTTCTAACTTCTAAACCGTTCGGTATATTTTAATGAAATTTTGAACGATAATATTTGAGCAAGTCTTGCACTTTTTGATATACCAATGACAGCTTTAAATGTCAAGATGACAGCTGGGTCCGCTTTTGGAATATTTTTTTAAATGGAACACCCTGTATATTTTTACATTTTTAAATTCCACATAAAATTATAATTATTTTTTATTAAATGCATTATTAGTCTATACTTCATAGTTTCCGAGATATTGACTCTCGAAAAGTGACATTTTTGAACTTTGACAGCTTATAACCTTCTAACAGTACGTCTTAGAGCAAAACGGCTTACATGTCTCTATCTTCAATTTTTATTATCTTCCCAAAAAATCAACTTCCGGTTAAACCGGATGTAACTCGAAAGCTGGAAATATAGTTGTTCCGGTTTAACAGGAAGTTGATTTTTTTGGGAAGATAATAAAAATTGAAGATAGGGACATGTAAGCCGTTTTGCTCTAAGACGTACTGTTAGAAGGTTATAAGCTGTCAAAGTTAAAAAATGTCACTTTTCGAGAGTCAATATCTCGGAAACTATGAAGTATAGACTAATAATGTATTTAATAAAAAATAATTATAATTTTATGTGGAATTTAAAAATGTAAAAATATACAGGGTGTTCCATTTAAAAAAATATTCCAAAAGCGGACCCAGCTGTCATCTTGACACTTAAAGCTGTCATTGGTATGTCAAAAAAGGCAAGACTTGCTCAAATATTATCGTTCAAAATTTCATTAAAATATACCGAACGGTTTAGAAGTTAGAGGGGGGGGGGACGGACTTTAGGTCCTCACTGTATAAACCTAAAAATTTAATTGTATTAGTATATTTAATTATATGATTATTGAAAGATAGTGAAGAAATATTATTATTTTTTGATTTTGATTTACTTATAAACATAAAAGATGATTTATTAAAATTTAATGATAATTTATTAATTTCAAGCCATTTACATAATATTATATTTAGGTCGTGGTTAATGTTATTATGAATTTGAGCACAGTCTTCATTAAAATATACAATAGTAGTATCATCGGAAACAATTTTATTTTACCTTTTAAATTTAATTTTGCTATAGAATTAATGTAGATTAAAAAAAAAGTAGGTCCTAAGATTGATTCTTGCGGAACACCACAAGTTATGTTTTTTGTAAACTTTTAACATTTCCCATTTGAACAAACTGTTTTCTATTACTTGAGCATTTTTTTAACAATAAATAAATATTTCCCCGAATTCCAATATGGTATAGGCATTTAAGTAAAATGTGACAGTAGGCAGCATTTTTGGTTGCTATCAACGTTTTGTTGAATATCTTTGATAATATCCAGAGCTGCAACTCCTGTATCTCTAAATTTACGAAAACCATATTGAAATGGAGAGAGTAATTTTTTTCTTCTAAAAAATTTACTATTCTATTATTTAAAAGTTTTTCAAAAATCTTGAAAATGCGGGTAAAACAGAAATTGGGCGATAGTTACTACTAAAATATTTTCCTGCATTTTTAAATACTGGTGATACTTTTGTAATTTTTAATTTATCTGGAAATAATCCTAAATACTTCTACGTGCATATTAGAACACTTCAACTTACCAATAATAATCTCCTGCTGCATCCTAGTCGTAGACACGGGCGTGGTCCTTCCGCTTATCCTCCCAGAACTATTAAGGATCTTTACGTAACTAGCGGGGAACCATCCTACCTGTCTCTTCCTCCCTTTAGCTTGCAGCTCTCCCTCCCACCATCCAGAGTCAGTCTTTTTCCTGATCATTATCAGCTGGCCGCGGGCGAGAGACAGCTGTTCTGAACTCGTCGCTTGATAGGGCGCGATAACAGAAGCTATTTCCGGTTTTTTTCCTTTCATAATCTAGAAAATAGAAAATAAAACGTTTATTAGTCCTTAGATTAAAAGGGATGTGGCAAATTAGACCAGGGTCGATAATTTTTGAAACCAAAAAAAAATAATAGTAGGATGTAACCCATTGGAAAAGGAAGAGAATATAACAAAAATGAATGGAAAAATAATTTACGGGCGATCCGGGGTCGGGAAGTGGAAGAGTTTTTAAGGGTAGAAAACGATTTATCTCGATTTCCGGCAAAACTACAAGTCCTATGGAAAAACGTTAAATGGCAAAGTTGTAGGTAATAAAAAGATCTACAACTTTTTTATTTACACTTTTTTCACATACCTCAAAATTAATGTGAAAAATTCAAATAACCAAGTTTTTGGTTTTTTATTTTTATCTTTTACAAGAAAATTTTTTTTTTCACGAAATTTGGTGAAAACTTACCTTTTTATGTCCCAAAGACACTGTAATTTTTTTGATTTAAAATATTTATTTTTTCACTTTATTTTGACTTAATATCGAAAAAGCACCCTAATTTTCAATCGAAAATTCTCACGTCAAAATATCTGCTTTTTTAAAAAAGTCGGGGGGCTTTTTGTTCGTTAAAATCTCTACTTTCTGATGGCGTAAAAAAATATATACATTACTATGGTAAATGTTCTCAAACAATGCAAAGAAATGAAAAAAACTCGAATCCGAATTTTTTTTTAAAATTTATTATGTACAATTTTGAGCTATTTGTTAAAATTTATACTTTAATTACTCGAAAAACGTAAGATTCCATGTTACATTGATAAACAAAAAAATTACAAATCCATAAAACATAAAGATCGCAAAAAATATGGGAAAATAGTTGTTCTAAATATAATTAAAGGTAGGATTTAAAGGGGATTTCATCACATTTACCATAGTAATGTATATTTTTTTACACCATCAGAAAGTAGAGATTTCAACGAACAAAAAGCCCACCGACTTTTTTAAAAAAGCAGATATTTTGACGTGAGAATTTTCGATTGAAAATTAGGGGGCTTTTTCGATATTAAGTCAAAATAAGGTGAAAAAATAAATATTTTAAATCAAAAAAATTACAGTGTGTTTGGGACATAAAAAGGTAAGTTTTCACCAAAGTTCGTGTAAAAAAATTTTTCTTGTAAAAGATAAAAATAAAAAACCAAAAACTTGGTTATTTGAATTTTTCACATAAATTTTGAGGTTATGTGAAAAAAGTGTAAATACAAAAGTTGTAGATCTTTTTTTTACCTACAACTTTGCTATTTAACGTTTTTCCATAGGACTTGTTGTTTTGCCAGAAATCGAGATAAATCGTTTTCTATCCTTAAAAACTCACCCCCTTCCACTTCCCGACCTCCGATCGCCCGTAAATTTTTCTTTCTTTCATTTTTGTTATATTCTCTTCCTTTTCCAATGGGTTTTTGGGTTCCATCCTACTATTATTTTTTTTCACTTTTTACCATTTTCAAAGGCTTCAGCCCTGGTCTAAATCAATTGAAATAATCAAATAATGTTCTGTATTCGTTGACCAGAATGCCACCAATTTTAAAACATCAACCTTATAAAACATTTAAAAAAAACACACACACAAACCTGGGCATTGGACGTCACAGACATATCAAACGGCCTCTCGCCGCCCTTCAATTCGTTGATCTGAGACACCTCGTTATCGACTTGCGCGTTAGCATTGCTGATATTTTCCAAAGCCGACGTTACAGCTTCAGCAGACACCCCTGAAGAGGCTTCGTCCGCTTCAAATGTAGCTACTGAAGGTGCGGGAGCGGCAGCAGCAGGAGCGGACTTCTATGCGGAGGAGGTTAATGATTATGAAAAAACAAACGGCAAACAACGGGTATTTAGTAGCGAGCGATCGGTGATTAACGGCAACATAGCAACACAATCACAAACGCGTCATCCTTAAGGGTTGAAGGTGTTTACTCTCAGCACAACTATCTAATTTAACAAGGTAGCACAATCAACCCGTAAGCGACATGACGATAGATATCAACAATCAAGTCCTTATAAAAACTATTTTTGAACGATACAAGTTTAAATCCAGAGGGGGGTTAAAAATAACATGTATACCTACTAGGTACACAGTGAACTAACAAGACTATTTTATAAGAACTTTCTTTGCCAACATCTTCCCAGTTATAAATCAAATTTGGATTCTTATTTCATGTACTTACATCGATTTTCTGAACATAGTTACTAGGAAATATCCCGGTTCTGTCGTTTAACTTTCCCGTCCACCAATCACCTTCCTTCTTGTAGACGCCAATAAGGTCGCCAGCATTAAATGTTAAGTCCCCAGGTTCTTGTGATTGGTAAGGATAATTTGCCACGTAGTATTCGGGCTCCTCTTCCAATGACAATTCTGTAAATAAAAAATAATCATATTAATTTTAATATTCTTTGTTCACTCGGGCAGACATTTCCCACAGTTAAAAAGAGTATGTTTTTAAATTTAATTAACCACATAAAGTCGCCACAGTGGATCTTTTCCCGTGCGTCATCACTTTCACGTCATCAAAATCGTATGAATCAAATCAAAATTACGAGACGAAAAAAGGCAAAACTAAGTCTAAGTTCATAAAATGGACGTGTCTGCCTATCATTTGACGTACCTACAGAATATCCCGAAAAATTATTATTTATTTTAAGTTTTGCCCGGCATTCTCAATTATCTAAAAGAAATTGACAAACAAATGTTAATACATTTAATACTATTTTTAAAGCTTAAAATCTAGAAAAGTTTGGTGTTTTATTGACTATTAAAATCGCAAAAGTCAAATTTTTGACATCCTTTCATTTAAGGGAATTTAGCCACTGCCGTAAACTTTTCAAAGAACTTTCACGGTTAGAATATTTAAAATAAATAAATAAGGTATTATAAAAATCCATAAATACTTACCGCCAAGACAGATGGTGGGTATAATTAGCTCTAAAAAGAACTATTTTTTGAAAAAGGAACAGTTTTAAGGCACACAAATTTACAAAATACGAATTAGATTGGCAGATCAAAATAAGGTTGACAATGACGTTCTAAAATACAACGGTAGTCAACTAAACAAACAAAAAAAGTAATTAATTGACGTTTATAGTTTTATTCTTGTCTAGCACGTTATATTATTGCGGAATCTTGGAGACGTTCTTTTATGCTTTCATTCAAACTTGTTACTGTAATAAATAAGGATGTAGAGTTATTAACCACGTTGAGTCCTGATCGTTAATTGATGACGCACGGGCAAAGATCCACTGTGGCGACTTTATACAGTGTGTCCAAAAAAGTATGCAACATATGGGAAACTTCTTTATTACCGATTTCTCAAAAAAATTTTATTCTTGATAAAAGTTGGTGCATGCCTTAATAAAACTATAAATGCATATTTTATATTTCACCTCCGGCTAATAGTAGGGGAGCAAATGCCATTTTTTCGAAATGGCCTTAAGAGTAAAGTACCTTAATTAGTACAAATACAACAAAATTTTATATGGAAATGTTTTTGCAAATAAAAAACTTAGTCCAAATACGAAATTTGAGTTATGTGTCTCAATTTTTTATTTTTTTTCTTAATATCTATTTTCCCCTAAACGGTACGCCTCTGGTCGATTTTTTATTTACGCGATTTTAATATATTAATCAAATATCTTAATCATGTGTTTATTATAAAAATGTATTAAGTAGTTGCAAACCTTTCAAAACTTTTCAATAATACGGGTGGGTTTAGATACTAGCGTGTTGCACGCATATTTAAACACATGTTAGCCAGCTTGGGTTCTAATAAAAATTATAACAGAATCCAACTCTATTTATACGAGTGGAAATAACTAATAATTTATTTGTCATTTTCACCTAGTACGGTCAAGTCCAGTCTTAGAGCAATTTAGAAAAAATGGCATTTGCTCCCTTACTGTTAGCCGCAGATGAAATATAAAATATGCGTTTATAATTTTAAGGCATGCACCAACTTTTATCAAGAATAAAATTTTCTGAGAAATCGATAACAAAAATCGTTTCCATATGTTGCATTATTTTTTGGACACACTTGTAGACTAATAATGTGTCAAAGTTATGAAATATATGAGCAGTATCCTTTATAAAAATGGGGGTGTAAATTAAATATCGATCGATAACCAATAATTGTTGCATAATCTATAAAATACTACTTTGTCGTGAAATAAAACAGTTAAACCTACCCGAATTTGGAGCCGCTACTGTTTCTACAGGTGGTGAAGGTTCTGCTATCGTCTCTTGTATTTCACTAACGCTTCTATAAAGAAAAGGAAATTTTAAATACAAAAATTAATGAGGTTTATGTCTACTTGTGTTACAAAAGTAAGTGTATTGGTCTAGACAACTAAATAAAACATTTATGTGCGCGAAAGGTATTTTTGTAGTAATCGATCATAAAAAAAGCTTTTCATATGGTGCGTACCATCCCCATCCGTGACTATAAAAAATAACTTGAATGTATTCATATTAGGCTCTTACTCTAGTTTGGTAGGTTCCACAAGTGGCTCGACAACTGGCTCCTGTGCAATAGGCGCCTGAGTAGCTCCAGCTATGCCAACGCCATCTACCGGTTCCACGTACGATTCGGGAAACCATCCCGTGTGTCCGCGGATTTCCCCTGCCAGCCAACCAGGTTCCCCTGTCTGTTGTTCTGGTACCTAAAATATTAATAAAATATTGTTTGACTGAAAACTAGATGAAGCATCTTACAGATAATATCTTTACATTGAAAGGCTATAAAATGTATCAAAGTATTGTTTATCCAAACTCAGTGTGATGACATTCCGATCATTCCATACGCATACAAACGGCGGTAACCCTTTGATACTGTTTACCGCCGTATGGAATGTCATCACACTGAGTTTGGATAAATTATACAAACAGTTACTTACATGAATAATATCACCGGGTTGGAAAGAAATCTCGTCATTATTTCTAGCATTAAATTCATAGATGGCCCTGTATTTGTGTACACCCGGTATATTTTCAATGTCAGGGGGTACAGTGTTGTCGTTCCAATTATTGTCGACAGGCCACTCCGAGGTGGTGTTGTCATTGCCCCACCCGTCGTTGTTTTTCCACGAGTCACCAAAGTCCGCCGTTCTGGACGAGTTTTTCATTTCTAGTACTTTATTTCTCTTTTCTTCATAACTAAAATTCAATTTTCAGATAATAATAAATAAGTTATCAAAAATAATTGTTTTAATTAATTTTATTTTTAAATTACCTACAGTTTTACCTGTTACAGTTCATTACATGAAAAATTACACAATAATAAACATAAAAAGAGAAAAAAAAATGGTTTTTCATTTTAATTATTGATTTATAAAGTTCAAATCGTTTTAACAAAGAGCTTACCTAGCGTACAGCTTTTCACACTCAACAAGCAGGGTTTTCATCTGCGATTTTAGTTCAGTTAATTGACTGTTATTATTTTCGATGTCCGGTAGTTTTGCCTCAATTTGTTCCTGTATGTCGGCGACTTTTTCTCTCAGATTCTTAATGGTTATTTCTTTATTTTCAAATGCTTGTTTAACTTGCTCTGGATCCTAAAAATTAGTTATAATTTGTATTTTAATATGCATTCAGGATAGTAGGGATATTAATTCCCTCTGGGAGTGGTCTCAAATAAACCATATTATCATTAATATTGACAAATGTTACTACATTAGCTTTTATAGAAAGGTCGCAAGAATTCCCACATCTTACCATAATAATAATGTTAAACTTGAATATAAGAACACAGTAAAAGATTTGGGTGTTTACTTTGATGAACGAGTAAGTTTCAATGACCATGTGGTGAGAGTCTTTCAGAGTAGTCTGAAAATATTGGGTTTCGTTTGTAGAAGCTGTCAGGATCTATCATTGGAAGTGCTAACGACACTCTATACGAGTCTAGTTCGTTCAAATCTTGAGTACGCACGTGTTGTTTGGTCTCCCTACTATATACTAACGAGTTCAAAATAAGTTTTTACGGGCTGCATCCTTTAAGATGGGGGTTAATTTAATTAATATTTTTTCTTTTTAAATTAAGTAGGTATTGTGCTTAATAGAAATACAAAAATTGTAAAATGGGGTATCCCGTATGTTTAATTAATAAATAAATAAAAAATAAATTAATTGTAAAACCTGCACCACAGAAATTTTTATCTTATTTTTAGCCTAATTTAATCGTTTTAGAAGGATCTCAAATTTAAGTTTCGTATCTTTTATACAACATTGCATATCTCCAACTTTAAACACTTAAATTACTTTAATTTAAATAAAATAAGTTCAAATATTTGTCCCAAAATCTTAATTTATCGAAAAACGTAAAAGTAGTTCAAATGCACCACACCCTTAAATCATAAATAAGAGGTATCAAGTCACAAAAAATGCTTAATTATTCATTATACCTGTGCATTTATCTTGTTTTTAGCCTCTAGTTTAATTTTTTCCTGAGATAAAGCTAACAATCTGGCATTCTGATCTTTTAATTTAGTTTTTAGTTGTGACATTTCTTGCATCTGGGTATCTCTGGTACTCCTCATGCCATCGATGGTCGTTTTCACATTAGAAACTCCTAAAATACAAAAATGTAGATTAAAACGAACAAATTAACACGCGTAGTATTTTTTTAAAAAGAAAAACAACCGAATATAATATTTCCTTCGAGCAACATTATTCACATCACGAGACAAAATCATCATGTACAAACACCAATGGTAAAAAGTACTTTTGGCCAAAAATCAATATTGTATAAAGGAATAACAATTTATAACAGTTTGCCGAAAAAAATTAAAGAAATATCAAAATTATGGACTTTTAAAAAATCACTAAAAAAATATTTTTTAAAATTGAACTAACTTTAACGTAATATATATAATATTTTTGTTTTATAAATGGTTATTATATACATATTTTTTTTGAATAATTTCGATGGAGTTATTAATAGTTACTAAACATAGTTGGTCTTATATTCTCTGTAGTAAACTTTTTTAAAGTTGGTTGAGAATAAAGATACTTATAAAAAAAAATCTACAAAAAAAAAACCAGGTTAGGCTCCATCGACTAATCCAAAAACAACTCACCTATTCGCGTATCACATATTTTTTGAGACAACTCCTTAACTTGCTCATTAAATGAAGATAATTCTATAGTGAGACTTTGGTTCTTAGCTTTCAACTTTAAAACGGTTTCTTGTTCTCTTTGTCTTTGTTGCTGCAATTCTTGCAAACGCGTTTTCTCCCACTCCAATTGTCTCTGTCTTTCCATCTCTCTTCTTGCCGCTTCTCGTTGTTCAGCTTGTCTTTTTCTGTCTAAAAGAAGAAAGAAAAGATGTAATGTTATATGGAAAAAAATTATTTAGTTAATAAAAACTAAAAGTTATATTAGAAAATTATGACAATTACAAAAATGTATGCTTACCTTCTTCCATCAACCTTTCTTTCTCCTGTTGATCCCTCATAATTTTCTCCAACTCTTCCATCCTTTTTCTTTCGGCTTCCTGCCTAGCCTTTTCCCTTCTGTCTATCTCTTCTCGCTCTTTACGTTCTCGTTCCTCTGACTCTTTTCTCTGTTGGTCCATTAGAGCCTTCCGTCGTCTCTCCAGCTCTGCCTGCCCTTTTTCATAGTTTTCTTTACGTTTGTCTTCAAATGAATCTGGAATTAGAAAAAAAAATTGTACGATTGTATACTTGATTTTACACTACCTATAAGAGTTATAACATAACTTTTTTTACAGGTTAGTAGTAAAAATAACATTACTTTGTAGCAGAATAGAAGCAGGATCCTGATCAGCATGTATAGTACTGCCCTGGCTAGATATAGATGCAGTCCTAGTGGTTCTTCTAAAGGAGGGCGGCACCAATTCCAGAGGTAGCTTTGTCGGGGGAGGGGTACCCATTGCCACCAGTTCACACAGATGCATCGCAAGGACAAATTCCTCACATCCTAGACGACCGTCCGTATCCATATCTGATAGCCCCCTATAATGGTAAAAAAAATATATGTAAACTTAGCTCAAGTTAAATGTTTTCCAAAAGAGAAATCGGTTTTTCAGAAGGTGCTTACCAAATTTGTGCCAAAGCAGACTGAGGTAGCTTGGTTTGAACCATAACATTTCTAGCTTGGGCGCCAGACAAATATCCCGTTCTTGACCTGTCCATAGTATTGAAAATCTGGGTATATTTTAGCTTGGTTTGATGAGGAACTGCCCATTCCGGCCCACTTTAAAAAAATTTCTATTAGTAAGAAATAAAATTTAAATAAATCTTGCTATATTAAGCTATCGCAGTAGTTCAAATGCACCAGTTTTGTCAAACCGACGAATAAAGGAATGATATTTTAAGATTATAAAAAATTGGTTTGATAACAATTAATTTTAATAAAACAAATTATATTCCTTTTACTTTAAACCTAAATAACCTACCACAAAAAATGAATAGTATTCAAATAAATGAAGACGTTCAAATTTTTAAAGTTAATAAAATAAAATATTTAGGAATTATTTTTGACAGTAAATTAAATTGGAATTTTCACATAGAATACTTAATTAAAAAATTAAGAAGTTTACTACCGAATTTTAAAAACATTAAAAAAATTTTTAACTGTAAGACATATGGAAATATTATATTAGGCGTTAGTTAAAACTCATTTAAATTACGGAATTTTAGGTTGGGGAGGAATAAATAGAACTTTAGTTAAAAAATTACAAATATTACAAAAAAGGGTTCTAAAAATTATATTCAATTAAAGATTATCTTTATCCTTCAAAATAATTATATTCAGAAACAAAAAAAGTTGAACATAAGACAACTTTACATTTATAACATCTTAATATATAATTTAAAAATAAAAACCTTATACAATTTAAAAACCATAATCATAATACACGTCCTAAAAATGAAATAACCAGAAAACCTAAAATAAATAAGTCCATAGGACAAAAAAATTTCAAATATTTATATTATATATTTAAACGATTATTTACCAACAAAAATTTTAAAAATGATTTCATTAAAAAAATTTTAAATCGAAATAAAAACATGGATATTAAAAACAGACAATTTGAAAATATTTTTAGAAATGCTTTAATTTATTAATATTGTTCTGAATAATTTATATAAGTAATCTTTTTTACTTAAAAATTATAAATTAATAATAATTTTATTATAGGTAATATATTTCTTCAAAAAAGCTGCGTTTATACTATAAATTAACATTTTTACTTTAAAACTTGATTTTTAATGCATATTTATGATTTATGATCTTACATACTAAAACAAAAAATAAGATTTGCCCCTAACAAGCTCAGCTTCAGGGGATTGAAGAATAAGTTTATCGAAGACAACATAAACATAATTATTATATAATTAAATATTAAATAAACTTATTATTATTATTATTATTATATTGCCAACGCCATGATCGCAAATAGTATCGATTTCGATGCGATATCGATTTTTGTAGATGCCGAGAGTAGATCAAATGCATCACACTTTACATAAATTAGAAAAGTATACTTACGATCCAGATTCAATGGAATTGACCCTCTCCAAGCTTGTGACGCTTGCCCTAGGTGTACTTGTTGCTCCAGGCCCGGCAACGGGAGGTGCCGGTGTACCCACAGAACCTATGGATCCTACCGGAGAGAGTTGACCGGAAGTTCCCAATGGAGCAGAGGACACTGCAGTGACTAAGGGGGCTACCGGGGCATGATTTATTCCTAAATATGAGTTAAACCGCAGTGTTATCAAAAAAGTTTGTTTCAATTATAATTTTACAGTTACATAAAGTTGGAAACATAAAATGGTCAAATTTTTTATTTTGATGTAATATCGCAAAAAAACTTTTTACGCTCTGCATACTGGATAACCTAAAAATCCCTGTATTTGACAACAGTATTTACCATTTATAGTTTTTTTTTCTGGAACATTTGCTTACAAAGGATTGTTTTTTTCTAATCTTGACCAAGATATGTAATATGGTTATATGTAAATATGGTTGTCAGATACAGGGGCGGAGCACACTTAAGTAAAGTGTAAAAATTTACCCAAATTCATATAATATGTAGGTATGATAACACAAACAAACAAATAAATCCCTGTTGCTTAAAAGATAATAAAAAAAAGATTCATAATAAAAAGCCTTAAATAAATATTATAACCTATCAATTACCTGATAAATTTGGTATTAATGGCTGCTGTGATCCAAATCCAGTTAAGGGCTGAGAAACCACAGGATGTACCGACGCTGCATATGGCTGACCACCACTCCCTAGAGGTTGAACCGGTGGCATTGGTGGAACAATACCTAAAAAATTAATTTAATGTCAAAAAGATAATATCCTACAGGATTGGTGTATTAACTTTTCACCTAAATTAAAATTAACAAAACACAGCACTGACCTGTTGGAATCATGCTACCAGAACTTGTAACAGCACCACCCATCATATTGACAGGCTGCACGATACCAGTGGGTGGTATTCCTGCACCCATGCCCATTGTACCAGTTCCCGTACCACCCAAACCCGGTACCAAGGGCTGGCCGCTACCAATTCCTGGTTGCTGAGTGGTAGTAACCAATGGTTGTGTTCCTGACATCATCGGGTAAGTAGCACCAATCAAAGGTTGACTAGTCGAATGAGGTTGGATGTTAATAGAGCTTTGGGCTGTGTTAAGCATGGGTTGAGAGGCACTCATCATTGGCTGAGCGGTTCCGATTAATGGTTGACTGGGAGGAATGTATGGTAGTTTTTGGGGCACTGAAGTAGGCGCCATTTTAGGTGGATCTGGGCGAGCTGGCGGGTGGCTTACCAAAGCTGGATTTGGTAATGGGGGTATGGCAGGGGGTGTCGCAGTAGAATGAAGTTTTAGGGATGCTAAAAGCGAAGGTGGAAGGCCTTTTGGTACATCAAAACCCCTAAGCTTAAGGTTAATTAATTTGCAAGCTATTGAAAATTCATTAATGTCCATTTTTCCATCGGAGTCTGTATCTGCCAGGGCCCTGTGAAACAAGAAATATGTAAAACTACTAAGGAACAAATGATAAGTAGACTGTGTTTTCTTACCATATCTGCCCCAGAACCAAGGGAGGTAATTGACTTTGTAAAAAGAAGCCCTTGGCTTGTTCTCCGGTAATAATTCCATTGCTGGGTTTAAGAGATCTAAACTGTTCTTCATAACGAAGTCTCTCACGGGGCACAATAACCCATGGGTCATTGGAAGGTGTTCCAGCAGCAGATAACATGACTAGAGATAGAGAAAAACATATTCCTTATATTTTAGTTAGCTATTCCACTAATAAACTTTATAAAAATAAGGTAAGGATGTAGGAAAATTAAATAATTAGATGAATAACAAGCCCTACCTGCCTACTTTTGTTTACTAATCTTCAATACAATTTTCCTCTAATTTCCATCTTTAAGTTTTTTAATTCTGTCCACAATTTCTATTGAATAATTAGTCTTGAATCCACCCCTTTCGGAAAATCTACTTCTCACGGAACAACTATTGAATACTGTAAAACTGAATGAAAATCAATAGACACACACAAAGCTTGAATGGGTCTTTTTACTCATGTACGCAAAGGCGACAATTCCTTATCAGCATCTGACAGCTTATTGACAACTAGGCATAAAGGGGACAGAAAGAATATGTCGTGAACCAGAAAGAGAAAAAAACTAGGCGAGTTGTTCCAAAAATGTATAGGTTAGGGGTTGCGACATTTTAATAACCTTGGATTCGTGTATTTTGGGTTGCCCGTGTAATAGGAAATTTCGTATTGATTTTTATGTTCGGAAATAAACTTTAAAACCTTTTTTTATAACCCAGGCGGTGTATTTATAAACAGAAATCGAACCTCTTAGTAGTCTCATTCAACGATAAACTTTAACCTCGGTTGTTTCGGTCTTATCTTCAACAGAAAATATAAATTAACATTAAAAACGTGCACAAGTCTCATTTCAAGTGTTTTTCGGGGCGGCACTTCCTAATCTTTAACGAATCACAGGCCGCTATTCCATATTCCATTTACGTTTCAGTGTGAAGCGTGCTTACATCGGTGGTGCTACTTTAGTTTTTATTGATAGATTTTTTTAAAACACAAATTTTTACAGGTTTTGGGTAGGTAAGTTTACGCCTATAATAAATACATTTTCAGAAGAAATAAATTGACTAATTTCTTTATTCGGTTTTATAGTATTACTTATGATTATTATTTAATAAAATAAGGGTGGTTGAGGGGTTAGTTTTACCGGGTATTGTAAAAAAGTAATAGTTTATTAATTATGCTGTATCACGAACCATTCATATATTATAATAATATGGTCTGCAAAAAAAAACATTTTGCAATACTATAATAGGTATATAGTGTACATTTTTTTTAGGATTGCACCATAATGACCAGAATCTAATTTTTTGTATTCCTATTAGTTCTATTTTAAAACATAATAAGCATAAACATATCATATCTGTACTTAAAAATCTAAATAGATAAAGATACCTACCTATTATAAATTTTTTTAAATGCGCCCCTTTGCAATTGGGCAGTGGTGTAATAATAAAATTATAAATAAAAATATTTGTGTGTGCACTGTCTGTAAGAATAAGATTCTATGGGAAGGGGAGGTTTGGGTAAAAATTGCGCTAAGGCGATAATAGTTACACTTTTTAGGACCACTTCAGCAAATTTATCCATTAAAAATAACGCCGAAAGAAGGTTGAAACCCACAAATAATGTTTTGATATTCCTAGGCATATTTCTTAAATGTATGAGCATTTTAAAGTTTTTTTTGAAATGTGTTTCTCTTAAAACAGAATAACCTTATTATAGTTTTTGGTGTAACCAGGAAAAAGCATAACTGTGTAAAAACAAGTAAAAGTTATCAATTTGCAAGGCGTCTTACAAAAATAAAAGCCAGTATATCTTTTGATTGTTTATTGATGTCTCCTCCTATTTAAAAATTGAAACTATATCGTGCCAAAGTTATAGCTTTTTTCATTTGCTTATGTACAGGAAAAACTTCTCAATATTACATTCATTTATATACCTATACTTATCTTCAAAAGGTTAATAATCACTTATGGTAAATATTTTCCTACGTTAAATATTGACACAGACCTAGTTGTAAACTAAATTTAATTTTTAAAATTGACCATTTCCTGCATTCCCGCTTTGTTAGCGTGTGTAGCTCATATACAGCAGGTTCAACACAGATTTGGTGAGATCGGATTTTTGCAGAAAATGCGTGAAAGGTCCTACCATTGTTTTTTTGCGTTCATTATATAGTTATGGTACACATTTTTTTGACTGATTGATTACTTTACGATATACAGGGTGATAAAAATTCGAAGCGACGCGCATAGGCGTAGTTAGGGGGGTACTTGGGGGTGCTAAGCACCCCCGAAATCTAAATTAGCATCCCCAAAAAAAATTAACAATATATAGGCTAATTTTCGAACTAACCTATTTTTATAATATACATTATATGTAATGAATTTTTCATATTAATATTTCAAGGAGTCGAATTCTGGTACAAATTCAAGTATATTTAGGTAGTTGCGGATTCTGTTCAAACTTTCTCTCCGTGTACCGTGTAGTTCACGCCCAGTTTACTTGTCAGAGCGGGTCTATGATCATAAAAATCTCGTAAAATACGAGAGCGGCATAATAGCTTGTGTATGTCATGTTCTGCAATTCTGCATTAATTTGATAATTTAAATTTAACCAGTCGTAGTCGTTCAAATTCGCGGAAATTTTTAGCCGGTATTTTGACTATTTTTTTTGTTTATTAAGGTTTAATATGGTTTTATTGAATTCAGTTAAAGTTTAAAGTTAAATAAACACGAAAAAACAATGAGTGCGTCGTCGGATATAAAATACACCGTGGAATTTTTGAAAAAATCTTTTAGCAAGTTACCGTTGGAGTAGAAAGTGATTGTCAAGAACATTGAAAGACATAAATCTGCTATTAACATCACATTAAAATATTTGCTAAAAATTATTGACCAAATTTGGGCGTGGTCTTAAACAATTTTTCGCCTGCGGCGCATTTCGCCTGCGGCAGGCTTTTTGTGCACCCCCACGTTAACATGTTACGAGCCGCCACTCGACTTCAGCACCCCCAGTGTTGACCGTCTAACTACGCCTATGGCGACGCGTCGAAAAAAAATTCTTTTACCTCTAAAAATTAAAAAAACTAAAAAATCGAAGATTTATTTTAAATCTCGGATTTAAATTACAAACGTTATTCTAAATAAGTTTTCTAATTTGCCATTTTGGTCAGAAATGAAAAATAAAGGTAGTTTACTCTTGGAGAAAAATCATGTTTTTGAAGTTTTTGCGAACCCTGTATAAAAAATCAAAATTTTCTCTTCATAAATTTAATTTTTTTTACAAGCAAAACTTTTTATCAAGAATGACTTTTTCCCGAAAAATGAAATTTTTCATCCATTTGTGCTATAATATTGTTAACCCTATCCGCGGACAGTTATACAGTGTGCCCAAAAAAGTATGCAACATATGGGAAAGTTTTTATCACCGATTTCTCAGAAAATTTTATTCTTTATAAAAGTTGGTGAATTCCTTAAAACTATAAATGCATACCTATTTCATATTTCACCTGCGGCTAATACTAGGGGATCAAATGCCATTTTTTCGAAATTGCCTTAATTATTAGAAATACAGCAAAATTTTATATGGAAATTAAAAACTTAGTCCAAATACGAAATTTGAGTTAGGTGTCAATTTTTAATTGTTTTTATATGCGTTTCTTTAAAATAGGTTTTTGGACTTCAGCGTAGGTACACTATATATAGGTACTGGGTGAAAATGACAAATAAATTATTAATTATTTCTAGTAATATGAATAGAGTTGGATTCTATAATAATTTTGTTTAGAACATAAGTTGGCTAAAATGTGTTTAAGCAACACGCTAATATCTAAACCAACTCGTAACACTAAAAGGTTTTAAATAGTTTGCAACTACTTAATCCATTTTTATTATAAACCCACGTTTAAGTTATTTAATAAATATATTAAAATTGCGTAAACAAAAAATCGACCAGAGGTGTACCGTTTAGGGGAAAATAGCGATTAACCAAAAAAAATTAAAAATTGTGACACCTAACTCAAATTTCGTATTTGGAATAACTTACTAATTTGCAAGAACATTTCTATAAGTATACAATTTTGCTGTATTTCTAATAATTAAGGTACTTTACTCTTAAGGCAATTTCGAAAAAATGGCATCGATTCCCTTAATATTAGCCGCAGGTGAAATATGAAATATGCATTTATAGTTTTAAGGCATGCACCAACTTTTGTAAAGAATAAAATTTTCTGAGAAATCGGTAATAAAAAACTTTCCCATATGTTGCATAGTTTTTTGGACACACTGTATATAACCTCAACTAAAAAGATTTTAAGAAACGTATTTTTTAGCTTTGTAAAATATGAGTTATGACGATGTTATTCCGCTGTTAGGAGACTTCGGAAAATACCAAAAAAGGATATATTTTTTACTATGTCTCCCGGCGATCCTCTGTGCCTTTCACAAATTAGGAAATGTGTTTTTGATAGCGGAACCCCAGTACAGGTAAGCAAACGGTTTTTTGTCAATTACGTAAGTATTTTTTAAATGGCTTTTAATTTCAAAAACATTGCATTCCTGAACGCACGATACAAATGTTATATTACCCATTATTGTTTAGGAATGATAATTTTATTAGTTTTTACGACGGACGGGGGATTGCGACGCAAGACGCGGGCTAGTGTCTTGGAAATCATTTATCTCGATGTTTTTTTACAACAATCCGAAATTTGATTATCATAAATACCGATACAAATTTGATAACTTATCATTAATATTGAGACAATTACTATTTGCTTTGTAACATTTCTGAATAATTATAATAGTATCCCAGGTTACTATAGTGCGTTTTAATTTTTTTTTTCATATTATGCAACCCATTATTAGTATCATTTATGTATCAAATTATTGAGCTTGAGCATAATAAGATGTGAATGTGCTAAATATAGTGCATGCAGATACATTTAGAATTTTAATTATCACATCGACCTAAAAATCGAGGTCAAAACCGACGGTTTTTGAATAAAAGATGGTCATCGTAATAAAATATATGTTATTAAATACATGCATAATTCGGTGCAAGGAGACACAGTTTATTGTTTTTTCTGCACAAGTGATTATAATGCCATGTTTGGCCATGCCAAGAAGTTCAAGGCGGACGCCTTTAACTGATACATCTTGGTAAAATAACAATACAATAATCAATCTGATACATACAGGGTGTTTTATTAAGGGTGACTACCGGCCATATCTCGGAAACTACTAAGCATAGAAAGAGGGCACAATTAAATTTTTTTTTTTAATTAAATTTCTCCGAAAATTCCCATATTAAGGTATAACTCTGATTATATCATCGAAAAGCTTGGACAATTCTGGATCATTTTGGTTTAAGGCTCGTTGGCGTACCGACCTTGATAAGAGTGGGGGAAGCTATTGAATGTGTAAACATTAAAATCGCTGTAACTTCTAAACGACTTATCCGATTTTACTAAATTTAAGCTTGTTTGGAAGGGAAAGGTAAGTATCTTCAATTGCCGTATCCAACAGTACACGATAGTGTTTAATAAAATTGCTAGAGGGCGCAATTTGTAATAATAACAGTTTTTTCGATTTTATCCCGAAAATTCAAATCATACGGTATAACTATGACATTATAATCGGAAAGTAGATGAAATTTGCAAGAAAAGATGTGAAGACCGCAGTTCGATATCCTTGTTCGTTTCAGAGTTATCGCCAAAATAATAATTTTTAATACAAATTGCGACCTCTAGCAATTTTATTAAAAACTATCGTGTACCATTGGATACAACAATTGAAGGTATTTACCTTTCTCTTCCAAACAAGCTTAAATTTAGTAAAATCGGATGTCGTTTAGAATTTACAGCGATTTTAATGATTGCACTTTCACTTGATAAGAGTGGGAGAAGCTATTGAAAGTGTAAACATTAAAATCGCTGTAACTTCTAAACGACCTATCCGATTTTACTAAATTTAAGCTTGTTTGGAAGTACCTTTAGTTGTTGTATCCAATGGTACAAGATAGTTTCTAATAAAATTGCTAGAGGGCGCTGATTGTATTAATAATTATTATTTTGGCGATAACTCTGAAACGAACAAGGATATCGAACTGCGGTCTTCACATCTTTACTTGCAAATTTTATCTACTTTCCGATTATGATGTCATAGTTATACCGTATGATTTGAATTTTCGGGATAAAATCGAAAAAACTGTTATTACAAATTGCGCCCTCTAGCAATTTTATTAAACACTATCGAGTACTGTTGGATACGGCAATTGAAGATACTGGCCTTTCCCATCCAAACAAGCTTAAATTTAGTAAAATCGGATAAGTCGTTTAGAAGTTACAGCGATTTTAATGTTTACACATTTAATAGCTTCCCCCATTCTTATCAAGGCCGGTACGCCAACGAGCCTTAAACCAAAATGATGTAGAATTGTCCAAGCTTTTCGATGATGTAATCCGAGTTATACCTTAATATGGGAATTTTCGGAGAAATTTAGATTTAAAAAAAATTTTTAAATTGTGCCCTCTTGCGGCGAAATTAGGAACTTAAAAATAATTTCCAGAACTTTCTCATGACCGCTTTGATCATAATTTTTTTTTCTTAAGTTTCTATGCTTAGCAGTTTCCGAGATATGGCCGGTAGTCACCCTTAAAGAAACACCCTGTATATAAAATTGTACAGGTTCCCTTAATTCTTAATTAAAACTATGCCAAACTGCATCGCGAAAACACAATTTATGCGATCTCCCAGTTCTAAAATAATCCAAATAGTTGCTTACATTTTAGTTGTCAGTGCGCAGGGTAGATTTTATAGTGGTAGATTTTATAGTGTAGTTTTTACTAAATCAGGGCCAGCATATACCATTTTTAAATTTAATGTTTTCGTACGATTTTTTTACGGCCATGTTCTCATATTGTTGCAAAAAAGCCTTGAATTCTGGTTTATAAACTCTTGTTTATTTCATCTGAATTAATAAATAATATGTCAGTAAAATAAAACGCATTGAGGTCTTATTTTGCCTTAATTGCCATTGTTTTTTTTATCTGTTCCACTGACCATCACTCACATATAGTTTTGGAATATTGGCAGTATGAGCTATTCTTAAACTAAATAATTAATTAAAGATTTTAGTAGTATTACAATTTTATTTTAAAAAAATAACACACAATAAAAACGGATCTATCTCCAATATGGAGCCGTAGGTATTTCTACTTTATACATGTACTGAGGAACGAGCTTTCAAAGCCAGATTGAAGCCACTTGAAAGCAATTTATAGAAATCTCTCTTTTTTTCAAATACACTTCATTTTTATTACAGTCTATTATTTGTGATTATGAATTCGTCATATATGATACCTGGACCTAGCTAAAAGTAGATCGCACTTTTGAAGTTAAAAGGTACATCTGCAGCATATAGGCACTGGTGAACATTTTTTTGTGATAGAGTTGATTTATTTCAAACCTAAAAATAATATTAATTTGAAGAAAAATAGTCCATGCTTAAAGTGGAGTTGAAAGAATGGGAAAGAAAAAACTAAGTCTTCCTCCACAAAATTTAATAGAATAAAACTTTTTAGGGTTTGTTGTTTCGAACGTAAAAACGTTCATCGTCAGGAGACAAAAAATTTATTTAATGTCGATGGTTTTAGCAGAAGAGTAAATAGTGTAGAACCTTAATGGGGCCTTTATGGAATTAAAAATTGATGTGTAGAAGTGACATATTATGAAGCAAATTGAGAAAAGTTAAAACATACTGAGTATGTGAAAATGTCAGTAAAGGGGGTCAAAACCAACCAAATAAACTGGGGAAGAAGAAAAAACCCTTCAAAAAGAAGGTGTCGAGTGTTATTTAAAATTTTTTATAAAATTTTTTAAGTATGTCTGTAAGACATTATAAAGATAAAACTTGTCATTTTTGTGGAAGTATTATGAAGATATCACAATGAAAATACTGTCTAACAAGTGGTTTGTGGGGTACCTACTAAAAATAATATTTATTTTGTAGCCTTTTTTAGAAACTTATTTATGTAAATAGATAAGGAAAATGGCATTCATGTGAATCCTATTATCCATCAAACTTTTAAAATTCTTTGGACGGTATACAGTATTATGCTTTTGTGGTTTTACCATATTAAATACTCACCCAGCTTTATCAAAGAGCTGTCTTGCCCCATCTTGGTATTCACTCATTGCAAGTTCTATTCTATTATATTTGTGAGTTTTGCACCATTCTTGTGCGATGTTTACAAGTTTCAGGCCTATACCCTTTCTTCTGTACCTAGAATGATTAGGCAATTTACCAATATTGTATTTTTTTATAACCCGCCTACCTGCAGTGTGACCAGTAAAGTCCGCATCATATGGGATTTTTTTTTATTAATAACTTTATTCGAAATTTGACTTTGGCATCAAGTTCTGCTTCGAACGAGATGAAAATTAAGCAAAAAAATAGTAGTCACGTGATTCGCATTATCTGTCAAATTTTAATTTTTTCCAAAAAATAATTCAAAAGTGGGGTTATTTCTGAAAGTATCGAAAAAGTTATAAGAAAACGTTTTTTTTTTAATGCAGTTTACATTCCACATGCAAAATTTCAGCTGCATAAGATAATTTGGATTTTTACCCATATTTTGTAAATTGCACCACTTTTGCAAAATAAGACTCAACGCAACCTAAATAAAACTTCTTAGTTTTGACAATGCTTTATTTCAGATACATTTTCTTTAAAGTAGCGCCACATTAAATGTGTGTTTTTCTACAAAATCAAAATTGGGCGATTAAAATTTGGTCGCATGTGATGCAAAGTTTATTTGTTTTTGACCCTGTATAAGGTAACTTCATAAAATATGTATTTTTGAAAACTTAGTTTGTTCGGGTTTGTAATACACCTTAATATTAAGACAAAAAATAACACAGTGTCATCAGTAAAGTGTTCATTAAGTGGAAAATAAATTTTAGTGGTGGGTAAAAAATCAAAATTATCTTATGCAGCTGAAATTTTGCATGTGGGATAGAAACTGCATTTAAAAAAACTTCTTCTTATAGCTTTTTTCGATATTTTTAGAAATAACCCCACTTTTAAATTATTTTTTTTGGAAAAAATTTAAAGTTGACAGATAATGCGAATCAGGTGACTACTATTTTTTTGCTTAATTTTCATCTCGATCGAAGCAGAACTTGATGCCAAAGTCAAATTTCGAATAAAGCTTTTATGATGCGGACTTTACTGGTCACACTGTATATGTTAATGGACAAGAAGACAATTTTGGTCATAGAGGTTTGGCCAAAAAATAACTATCATAGTTTCTGCGACCATCCCGCTTTTAATAACATCATAAATCGTATATTACATGATTGTGTGTCATTGATAGTCTTTAGGGTCTACATAATATCATGTTCCTTTTGTTAAAAAAAATATATGCTCACCTTTGATCCACTGTTAGTCTGTATAGCCAAGCGGTATCGTCCCGATGAAAATGTCGCATTACAGCGACAGTACCGACTATCTAAAAAAAAATCAGTAACAATCTCTGTGTAATAGATGAGGGTTTATAAACACAATAATCTTCAAATCGGTACATTCTCCTAACTGTTCGATCAGGCTCTGTTGTCGATGTTTCTACCACTTTTATTTAAGAATAAATCCATTTTTAGTCATTCTCAAGATACAGCTTCTTTAAAGTGTAGTTAATGGTGTAAGTTTAAAAAGAAGAATCCTAACAGTATATATTATAAAGAAATTTATGATAATTATAATAAATTCGTAAACAAAAAATTTGGATAACCAAACAAAATTATTACAAGGAACAATTTTCCACTAGTAATAAAAAAAGAATCCGGGAAAATTTAAATTTGATTTTAACAAATCGACATAAGAAAGCCAAGCCATTGATTAATTAGGTACCTTGAAAATAATGGAAATAAAGTTGAAGATCAGCAAATTATATGTGAAGAAATCAACAATCATTTTTCAAATTAAAATTCAAATTCGTTTATTGGTGATAATATACATGAAGTATTCGCACAAGTCAAAAATGTATAGAAATAAGTAAAAATCTTTAAAAAAATTTCTCTCAATCACTAAATCAGTCACAGTCTTACTACTTAAATATAATTTACCAAATAAAACACTACATGCTAACACATTAAAATAATAAAATCCATACACCCATAGTACCAGAATGCAGTATATAGGAACAAGTATCACAATGGGATAGTTGAATTTAGAAACTCGTCATTTGAATAAAATACTCTTGAGATTAATAGTTGTTTTATTTTGTTCTTGAAGAGATTATATGATAAATCTGTATAACTATTAGGAAGCTTATTGTATAGCTTAACAGCCAGAAATCCTGTACCACTCTGACATCTTGTCAAGCGTTGATAAATTGGAACTAACTTATCCATGTTCCTCGTCCCATAGTTATGGATATCCCCATGTACCCTATATTGGTCCCTGTTTTTTTGTACCCACAATAGGTCTTCTAGAATAAACACCGATGGTAAATTTAGTATACCCATCCCATCCCAGAGAAGACATGTCCACAGTCCTCCCTGTAACCCAACCTACCCAGTATTCTGACAGCCCTTCTCTGCAGTGAAAACAGCCTTTTTGCATGTGGGGCATTTTGTAAACGTAGGACAAGTACTGGCTAAGAAAACTCCGCAACTCCAAAAATGTATCGAGGAGACAGAAGAAAAATCTTTCTTTATTAATCCCGAGGAAATATCCCAAAACGAAATAGAAAAAATTATTGACGACCTTGAGACAAAAAAAGCAAATGGATTTGACAATATATGGGTTAAAATTGTAAAGTGTTTAAAAAATGAAATTACTCCAATTTTATTTCATTTAACTAAATTACTAAGGATACAGAAATAGCTGTAGGAGATATCATAACAAATATTCAAGCTAATGTCGACAGCAGTAAAAAATGCTGTTTACTATCCTTAGATCTGTGTAAGGCTTTTGACACCGTAAACCATGATATTTTATTAAGAAAATTATACAGTTTTGGGATAAGGGGAAATACACACAAACTACTTCAAAGTTATTTAAGCTATCGTAAACAATTTGTTCAAACTGGGGAAAGAAAAAGTTCGGAAAAAGAAATAATATGTGGAGTTCCACAAGGATCAATATTAGGTCCGTTTTTATTATTAATTTACATTATTTCCGTTTCCGAATTGAACTTAAAGAGCAATATAAAGCTATTTGCAGATGATATTTATTTTGCTGAAACTCTTGCAGAAATGTATTTTGATATTAATAATGATTTAAAAATACTTCTTTCTTAGCTTCAATCAAATAAACTTACGTTAAATTTTAAAAATCTTCTTTTATGTTTATAACTAAAAATAAAATAAATTCCATCATTAACCCCTTAACATTTAATAATGAAAATATTCAATATTCAAAAACGACAAAAATTTTTAGGATTAGTTTTAGACGAAAATTTAAATTGAAAATGCCATATCCAGTATATTATCAACTCGATATCTCCTTTGGTATCTGTTTTGTACAGAGCTAGATATTTTATTCCTTTGAAATACTTTAAAAATATATATCTTTCATTAATATATTCAAAATTACAATACTTAGCTTCTGCATGGGGATCTGCTTGTTTATCAAACTTAAAACCATTACAAAAATTGCAAAATAAAGTTATTAAATGTATACACAAATTACCACATTTAGAACCAACTGTTAATCTATATAGATCAAAAGGGTATTTACACGTTCAAAACATTTATAAATTAAAAATTTGTATTCTAATTCACTCTATTATTTTAAAAGAAAAAAAAATCAAACATAACACTTCAGGAGAATAGGACATTATAGGATCATAACACCAGACATTGTATAAATTATCAAACTATACCAGTAAAAAGTAATTTCGGAAAAAAATCGCTTTTATATGACTGAATAATAAAATATAACAATCTTTCAAAAAATATCAGAAAAATTAAAAAATTGGCATAAAAAGATATTTACTAAATTAAATTATTTATACTATTTTTTTTAAATTGATTTTATTAATGAATTAAATTGCATTAACTTCCATTTTTTTTTATTGTTTTTTTTTATGGTTATTATTTTCTATATTATGTTATCACTTTCCATGTAATGAACTGTAAAAGTTAGTTTGGAATAAAGACATTTTGAAAGTTAGTTGTCCCAATACTACATTTTGAAAATAATAGTAAATATTTAGACTAGAAAAATTAAGAAACATTTCACCAACTAATGGAAATGGTTACTGTCAAGATAAAAGCATATTTTTGCATAAATACTTTTGTTCTAGTTGATAGCAATTTCCGGACACAAGCGTATTTATAATCAGAATTAATTAGGTATATCCTGGACCCCAACCCATAAAAAAATCAGTAGATTTCAATACCCATGCGCCACTAATGATAAAATGAATTATTTATAAACATTACAGACAAAAATAAAAACAAGAGCAAATACATTTACGCTTGCAGTAGAAATTGTCCCAACTTTATAACAAGCAAGATGCATAAAATAGTATTTTTCTTAATAAACTCGGTATTTCCTCTAATCCTGGGAGAATGTTTCAATCATGTGTCTTTCACGGTGTACCGCGACGAAAGAAAAGTAGTTTCCCAACTCGCAGATAGTGTTATCGATGAAAAATACGCCAATGAAATAATAGCGGAAAACCAACCTATACCGGTGCTACAATTTGGGTGCTTCAAGAATCTACCAAAACTTCAATACCTAACTGTGACTCACAGTGGCGTTCAAGATATAGAGAAGGGTGTCTTTGTAGAACTACCCAAACTAAGGTCCATATCCATAACCTTTAACAACATTAAAGTAATAAGGACTGCAGTATTTCAATCTCTAGGCATAGGTAAACTATCACTTACAGGAAATGGTATTGAAAAAGTTGAGCAACAGGCCTTTTATAATTTGAGCTCTCTAGAAATACTGGACCTAAGCCGAAACAACTTATATAGTTTGAATCCAAACATATTTTTTAAAACTACCGATCTCAGACAGATAAACTTGAGTAACAACAGGCTTCTATTCATTTACGACTTATTTTTTTGGGACTGCTTTATCACTGCAGAAAGTTACAATTCCTTAATTGACCTGAGTTATAATAACATAAGTGAAATTAATAGGAATACTTTTAAAGGAGTATATTACATTGATTCTTTGTTGTTGAATGATAATAGCATTCAGAAAATTAATCCAAACGCCGTTCAAGATCTTATGCAGGGCAAAGTTTTGGATTTGAGAGGTAATATGTTATCGACAGTACCTACTAACTTATTTGGGAAATTTGATGAAGTTTTTTATGATGATAAGCTGCTGCTTCATGAACACACTGATAATGTCGAATTGTCAGAAACCGATGAAGCAGAGGAAACCACTACCCTGACCTCAACCCTGGAAACTACATTAATTTCAACCCAAGAAACAAATTAATAACAAAGGGACTCTAGGTATACCTACGTTTACATATTGTATTTGATAAATATTTTGTGTTAAAATTCAGCAAAAATATTTAATTAAGAAATAAATTCTTGAATTTTGTACTTAGTTTATGTAGGTTAATATAGGTACTGTTGATATTTCTACTAAAATTATTTTTTTAAATGGAATCTATATCATATTAAGGTTAGGCCTTAGTTTTGTATCAAAATGCTTTGTACCGGATTTATCGAATGAATCTGTTGTACTTATTGTAATTTTAATATACCCTATCAGTAATAAAACTTGTAAGCTATGTAACTAACTTACCCTTTTCCTACCCACAGGTCTCTCACCTAAACTTTCAAACTCTATCTCACTGATAACATTATAATAACATGATTTAGGGTCTTCTGTGGAAAAGGCTGGTTCGTAAGCTTCAGCCACCCAAGCTTTTAATGGCTTTTTGTCATACATTACTTGCGCAGATTTCATAGTTACTGCTCCATATATGAAGAGGTATATGAGAATAAGTACTAAGGGAATGGTAAGTAGGCAGTATATTAGTTGTATGTGGAAAAAGATAAAAAGGATGGCAGACAGGATTACCATTAGTTGAATTGTTGTCTGAAAAGATATAAGAAGAATAATTAATAGAACATATAATAAGAGCTATCGCGTTTTATTACTTACTTCGTTAAAAATACTTCCATAGAACATATTAGTCATGTTGGAAGCATACGCATTACGAACAACCCCAGAAATTTGAGGAGTATCATTGTCCCTTTGTTTTCTGATGACTATTTGATACATTAATTTTTTTAACACTTTTTCCCTAAAATTAAGGTTGAAAAATGCAAATATCTGCTGTAATTAACTTTATAAAAAATTCGAAAGATGATTTCGCATTTTGAGGTTATATTTACAATTGACAAATAATATTCCATTACAACTCCGTGTATTTTTGGTTGCCTGCCTTTGACCAAATTTATTCATAAGAGAAATATACTGCCCAACAGAAATTAGAAACATTCAATATACGGCATTCTAAAGAATATAATTTTATATTTGCTTTTTTCAGATGTCAACTACCAGACGAGTTTTCAAACGCATCTTATCATCTTAACAGAAGCGAGCTAGAAAGATGGTATCCCTTTAATGCATTAGATCATAAGTTTTCTTCTTGCGAAAGATATAATGACAACAAAACAACGATATCATGTGACGATTTCATCTATGATAATGATACTTATGGATATACTTCTGTGATAGAGGTATGTTATAACTATAACGAAGTAATTAATGCAATTAAATCTATATATGTGTGTAGGTATCTACATATATGTTTTATAATTTTTTATCTATTTGGATTTTAGTGGAAACTAACATGCAAAAAAGCATACCTGATAGCAACTGGAAATTCTTTATTTATGTTCGGTGTGATGATAGGATCTATTGGTTTTGGCGAATTATCAGATAGGTAATAATAATAAATTACAGGCAATATACAGGGTGTTCCTTAATGACGGGCTAATATTTTAGGGTGGGATTCCTCAAGTCATTTTATGAAGAAAAGTTCATATAAACATATGTCGTAAACGGCTTAAATTTTTTGCTACCGGGTGTTGAATTGTTTCTTTTTTAATGAGTTTTTTGTAATATCTCCGAAAGTACTTTAGATAATATTTTCAATTTTGGCATGTGCCAATAGGACATAAAACCACATGTTTTAGTTATAAAAGTTATTTTTTTGTCCCACCAGTGGCGTCCCTGCAAGCATGTCCTCTGATATTTTTTAGAAAAAAAGTGGTACGCCACTGACATTTTTCCATGTGGATATTATTTCTGATTAGCCTGATCAATTCAAAATGGTCTCTTGCATTTTTCCCTTCAGGCACACTGTTCTTAAGTAAAATAATTAAATTAAATTAGCTTCATTTTGCAGTATTGAGGAATAATTTTTGATCACATAAATCTAGTTATCCTGGAACGGTGAAGTTCTTAAAAACATAATTAACGCCTTAACGGCAGTCTTATCTGCATTTCCTCCAAGAAGAACTACCTGTGTAACTTAAAGATGTACCATTATGCGCTAAGGAATCAAATGTGGTACATGCATGATGGAGCTAATGCTCATTTCCAGCGGCGCACCCAGGATTTTATGTTCGGGGGGCCCGCCAACCAGTGCTGGAAGCAAATTTTTTAATAAACTTTTAAGTTACGCATTTTTCTAGAACTTTGGAGCTTTTTTAACAGGTACTCTTGCAGGGAAGATCGCAATAGCCTAGTCATGGGAGTCGTTAAGCGGTTTCTTAGGGGGGGGGGGGCATTGGCGGCTTGTGACTTGTTAACTTGGGGGTGTACTAAAAGCTTGCTGTAGGCGAAATGCGCCGCAGGCGAAATTTTTTTAAGACCACGCCCAAATTTGGTCAATAATTATTATAGTAAATATTTTAAAAATTTATGATTACCTTCTTATTCTATTGAAAATGAAATAAGATAAAAAATAAAAAGGCTAATTTATTTTTCATTAGTGGGTACATTGTTTAAAAGTAAAGTTCATTCATCTGTTTTTATTTGCAGCAAACTTATCAATAACAATAAAGTCCCTAGATTTACACTTTGTGGTATGTATCAAGTTAATTTCGAGAGTTTAGGTCTTCCCTTAATTTTAATTTCAATTTTTTGCTCAATACTTAATGAGCTAAAATTGTTTCTCAAACATTCATAGTCGTTTTGGCATTAAAACTGTTTATTTTTATTAAAATAAGTCTTTTCTACCCCAAAATGATAACAAAAATTTAAAGGAAAACTCGAAATAATAAATTCATGCATTCAATCAAACCATATTAAACCTCAATAAGTCAACTTTTGTCAATAAGTCAACTGCAGGGGGAGGGGGGGGGGGGAATGCCCCACCTGGCCCCCCTCAAACGAGGCACGTGAGGTAAATCTAAGAAAATTGACTTTTTAAAATACTTATCCGCTTTCATAATTTTTCATTTCATTGGGGGTTTTGGGGGGGGGGGCCAAGGCCCCCTTGGCCCCCCCCTGGGTGCGCCACTGCTCATTTCAGTGTAATCGTTCGCGACCATTTAGATGCAGTTTATCCGAATCGTTGGATAGGTCGCGGAGAAGCTCAACAATGGCCAGCAAGGTCCCCTGATCTCAATAGTTTGGATTTTTCTTGTGGGTCATCTTAAAACTCTAATGTATAAAACTCCCATTAACACTTTAAAAAATTTAAGGAAGCGAACAACTGCCTTCTGTAAAACAATACGGAATTTGCCTGGAATATTTGAACGAGTGCGCTATTCGATGCAAAGACGGAGGCGAAAGCATGCCTATTAAGTAAAGGCGGTCATTTCCAACAAGTTTTATAAAACAAAATTTTGCATTATCAATGTTAATAATAATAATAAATAGTAGAGCTAATTTCTCGGCTAATTTAATTTAATTATTTTAATTAAGAACGGTGTGCCTGAGCAGAAAAACTTAAGAGAGAGTCAGTGGAGTGCCACTTTTTTTCTAAAAAATATCAGAGGACATGTTTGCAGGGACGCCACTGGTAGGACAAAAAAATAATTATTATAACTAAAACATGTGGTTTTATGTCCTATTAGCACATGCCAAAATTAAAAATATTATCTAAAGTACTTTCGGAGATATTACAAAAAACGCATTAAAAAGGAAAAAATTCAACACCCTGTAGCAAAAAATTTAAGCCGTTTAGGACATATGTTTATATGAACTTTTCTTCATAAAATTACTTGAGGAAACACACCCTAAAATATTAGCACGTCATTAAGCAACACCCTGTATTTGCCTACCAACCCAACATAGAAAATGGCGAAAATGCCCTTTTTCCTTAATTTGATTTACCTATTTTATTATTTTAGATGGGGACGAAAGAACACTTTTTTTCTATCGCTAGTGATACAAGTTGTATTTGGTATAATAGCTTCATTTGCTCCAGAATTTTGGACATTTTCTATTGCTAGAGCTGTAGTGGGGGCTACTACATCTGGAGTGTTCTTGGTAGCTTATGTTATCGGTAAGACTTCTGCGTACATTTTGATGATAAAATTAAAAAAATTTCATTAAATCAATGTCTCTTTTTTTGTTTTATAGGTCTTGAAATGGTCGGACCGTCTAAAAGAATGATAGCAGGCACAGTGTGTCACATGTTTTTCTCAATTGGGTACATGTTAACGGCTGTATTTGCTATTTATATAACTGAATGGCGCACGCTACAGTTAGCACTTACTTTGCCTGGACTGGTCTTTTTAACTTACTGGTGGTAAGATGGGTTTGAATATGTATTATTAAACAATAAAAACCTTATATAAGGATTTTTTTTAAATACATTTTACACCATTGTACTTCCTACCAGTTTTATTCAATTAAAAATATTTTTAGGATAATTCCGGAATCAGCTAGATGGCTTATAAGCAAAAACAAAATACAAGAAGCAAAACGGTTAATACACATAGCGGCAAAATCCAATAACATTACGGTTCCAGACGACACACTGGATAGACTTTTAGTTCCACTTGAAGACACAGTCAAGAAAGATCCCGATGAAAAACAGGCAACCATTTTGGACATTTTTAAATACCCTAATTTAAGGAAGAGGTCGCTCATTATATTTTTTGATTGGTAGGTTAGTAATTAACGATTTTATTCCCCTTCCACCGATGTAAGTTAACAAGGAGAGAATTCTCAGGCCGTGACAATAAAGCACGTAAAGATAATGATAAGGAGACTGCGACGTCATGTGGTGAGTACAATTATTTATATTCGTAACCATGGAAACACAATGGCAATAACCAACCTTCTGTTTCTATGGTTACTGACTCACCACATAATATGACGTCACGCGAATATATCTTAGTCAATGACGGCTAAGGGTATTAGTGGGGTGGTTGCAGGGGTTTAAGAGACGGCCTGAGTTCGTTAATCAAAGTCAAATTGACAAGACGTTGACATCCTCTTGTTTATTTTGAATTGTCAGTTTAACAAGTGGGCCCCGGGCGTCGTTTACCACGGGATCCGTAAAAACGCCATTTTGCCTTGGCCGAGTATCTGTCATTGTCAACTCTTACATTCTAGAATCGTGCTTCCACCCTTGGGAAACAATTTAAAACCGATCCGATTGACAATTCCTCACCTTAAACTGATATGTTATGTGACTTTTTTTAAAACAATGCGTTTTTTTTCGCTGCCTTATTTACATTCAGATAGTATATAGAATACTATAATATAATTATGTAACGGGAAGTACGAGGGACGATGGAGAGATATTTATTCCCCAATGACGGCAGAGAAAGCAGTTGATCGTCGTTTGTTTTACCTTTTGCCCAAAAATACGAACTCATTGCACTGTTCTACGCCTATACCCTTTTATAGATTTGAATTGCAGGTTTGCCAACAACATAACCTATTATGGATTATCATGGAACACAAACAGTTTGGGAGGAAACCCATACATAAATTTCGTTATATCCGGAGCAGTAGAAATTCCTGCTTATGTGTTCCTTATTCTAACCCTCAACGTATGGGGCAGAAAGAATATTATGTGCGGATGTATGATTGTTGCTGGGTCATCTTTGCTTTTGACCATGCTTGTTCCAAAAGGTACATATACTCTGATTTTCATAAGTCGATATCTCAATGACAACGAGTTTTAGGTTTAGAGAACATAATTATGGTTTTATGAATGCCCCTGCCACACACACCGTGTCCCATTTAAAATAATAGTGTACAGTTCGCAATAAATTCAAAGTGTCCACCTGCATGTACCTACAGTTGACGACATATATAATTTGTACACTCCACCCATACATATAACCAAAGAGTATAATGCACCATATAAATATGTATTTACTCTTTGATATAACTCTATTATAACAAAATTGGGTAAAACGGGTTTCTCACCTGGCTGCTTGTACCTGGATAGAACACCAGCTATATTGTACGATTTTTTACCATAATTAAGTAATAATGGTTATTTCTAAATATTTTTGTGTTTAAATTACAGCCGCTAAATAAGAAAATTATAAAATAATACCAGAAAAACTACAAAAGTATAAAGCCAAAAAGGGTAAATTTATTAACAAACAAAATACTAATATTTAATTGCTGCTCCATTGGATTCCAACACTAATCGTAATCTTCTTGGCGTTGACAAAATAATACTTCTGGTGTAATCCGGAGTTAGCCCTTCCCAATATTTCTTCTATTTTATCAAATAACGCTATTTCATTCTATGGTTTAAAATTTATTTTGTACATTTTTTTTACCATCAATCGCCAAACATTTTCAATTGGATTTGAATCAGGACTTCTTGAGCACCAAGGCAGACATGTTACGTTATTTTGTCTAAACCAGTTTACTATATTTCTTGCAGTATGCACAGGGCAGTTATGAGACTGAAAAGTTTTCTCATCGGAAAAGATAACATTTTACCAAAAAATAGTATATTACGTTACAAGACCGGAAAGTACTATTTTACAGGACGAAGCAGGCAATTTCCAGGGCGAGCCGCCAGGCGAGTCCTGGGAGCCTGCGAGTCCTGTTAACGTACTTTTCGGTTGAGTGACGTACAATATTTTTTTTACAATCGACACAAGACACCAGTGGCGTGCGAGAAAACGTTAATAATAGCTTACTATATGGGTATAGTTTTAGCAGAAAACTCTAATAGTTGGGAAAATTATGTTTAATAATAAATACAATTTGGTACAAATGTTCTTAATTCTATTTTATCTATTAATATCTATTTGTTAATTGTTATATTGAAAGTACAATTTTGTGGTGTATTAAATTGTAGACATGACGGGAAATTTTTTGATTCATCTTTATAGGATGTTTGTGAAGTTATATCCACTTTTGATCCTCCGGCTTCCTGAATTCTACTGGCTATATCAATCTTATTTTGTAGAGACTGTTCAATGTAGCCTTCGGCAACTTGGGATGATTTCCAGCCGCCATGTCGTTTTAAATTAAGGATATCGCCTCCACCTTCAACTAACAGTGTCGCCGAACTACGTCGAAAACAGTGCCCTGTAAATTGCTCTGGGTTTGGTAATCCCAAATAGGATGCTATTTTTGATGGCGCTTTTCCTACTGAATGCAAACCTACTGGTTGAATAGTGCATTTCCTTTATTATAGAAAAGAAATAGCCTGCGATGTGGAACACTAGGCGGACGTAAAGAAATATATTTTCTATATATATTTAGGTTTCGTTCCCCAACAACTATAAATGACCTGGGTTGGTATGTTTTTGTATTTGGAATTTTTACCGCCAACATCGATTCGTTATCTTTAACATCGTCAATTGTCATATTGGTCAATTCTTCACGGCGACACGCTCCAGCCGAACCCATTATTAGTAAAAGCTAAAAAAAATAAGAAATAGTTTAAATATATTTTTTTTAAACACAATATAAGAAAAGAAGAACTTTAAGAAAACTCGTATTATGTATTTAAGTACTTACTTTGATTAAAAGATAATCATTATCAGGGGCTTCCAGCAAAAATTTGTCAATGTCTTCTCTGGTAAGTACGTTCGATTTTTGGGGAATGTATCCAACAGATTTTCTCTTTATGAATGCTATCAGTTTATAATATTTGCTTATATCAATGTTTTCTTTTAAATTTAACATAGATTTGATCATTGAGTACAAGCTCCACAGTGTAGATGATTTTAATTTTTCGGATTTTTCAGCAAAATAAGCTAACAAAACATCCTCAGAAACATTTCTGACATTTTTTTCTCTACACCAATTTTTAAAGACGCTAAACGTTTTTTCATACCGCACTCTGGACTTATGCGGCAACAAATCGTCTGTAGCTCTAGCAGCTGCCTCTGTTATTTCAACTGGAACGTCATTTTCTTCCCAATCCAAATTAAGTTCCATATCTAAAGTCTTCCACACAATTTTATAAAGCCACAAAAGTTTATTTATCAAAGTCAATATCGTACCTGACAGTTCGTTACTATGGAAGCAAGAAAACATAAACATGTCAAAGCCTACTTATAAATGAGTTTGGTTAATTTTTTTAAATTGGGAGCGGAACGCAACAAAAATTGACCGGTAATAGTTATTTACCTAACAAGTGCGGAAAGTGGTCCTTTACCGCACGCGACGGCAGTTGCACGAACGACGCGAAGCGGAGTTCGGGCAAGCCGTTAAGGGCGGTAAAGACACTTTACGCACGTGGTAGGTACACAATTTTTCCTTCGAGCAATAATATTTGGAACAAAAATCAAATTTAAAAGAAAAAATTTATAAAAAGTAACAAATATTAATTGTTAAAAGCTATAAATATTTTTATATTATGCATTGCGCGAATGCAAGTACATCAATTGCATTTTTTGAATAAAATTAATACAGTGCGGTAAAGAATCTTTACAGCACTGAGTGCGGTAAAGAATCTTTACCGCACCGGTAAAAAAAAGAATTATATTACAAAATTAATACAAAAAGAAACAATATTTTTTAAAAATATTTATTACATACAAACATTATAATATAAAAATATAGCTAACGATAAATATTAAAATTAAATGTACAATTTGTAGCGCAATGCAAATTAAGTGCTGAGCGAGCTTGATTTTGTTCATCAGATGTAGTTGAGCAGTTTTTGTAAATTACAGAAGCGTTATTTTCTTGCGCCATGCATGGTACAGTAGATTGTTGTGACCTGAAAATTGCTAAAGGTGTAGGCGTTGGGTTGTTTCGTGTTGATAGACCAGGAGCATCCTCTAAAGTCTCTGTCTCTGCTACTGACGTTGATGTTAAAGTTGAACACTGCTCAGTGCTTCTATTTGGGGTACTAGAGCTTTGCAGAATGTTTTGAGCAATCCTTTTTTTATTTTGCAAGGAATCTTCTATGTACGACTCTGCTACAGAGGTGGATTTCCATCCACCGTGCCTCTTAATGTTTGTTATGTTGCTGCCAGATTCTGCAAGCATAGTTGCCGATGATCTTCTAAAGCAGTGCCCGGTATACATCTCTGGATTGGATAGATGTAAAAATCCAGCAATATTTGCTGGCATTTTTCCGATAGTGTTAATGCCCACGCATTGTTGTGAGCATTTTCCAGCTTTATATTGTATAAAAAAACGTCTATGCGGGGTGGCACCAGGGCGCAAAGCTACATATTTTCTGAATAAGCCTAGGTAACTTATTCTTATATTTCCAGGATCGCAGACGACAAATTTTCGTGAAATATTTGTCTTTGTCGCCTTTATTGATACAACCAGCAAATCTTCTTTATCTTCAACGTCATCAACCGTTAATTTCATTAATTCTTCACGGCGACAGGCGCCTGCAATACCGAAAATGGCAGCTACCTTAATCATAAGGTAAACTTCATTGGGTGCTTCGATTAGAAACTGCTCTGTCTGTTCTTTTTCCAAAACCTTGGATTTTTTAGGCTTATAACCTACATTTAGTCGCTTTATGTATGATGTTAACTTATAGAATCTTTGAATATCAATGTTTTCCTTTACTTGTAACGTTAGTTTTAACATAGAAAACTTTGACCATAAGCTTGAAGGTGAATATTTTTTCGATATTTTATAAAAATATGCCAAAAGTACCTCTTCGTTAATTCCTGACGCTTTTTTTTCTTTGCACCATGTTTGTAATTGTTCATATTCTTTATTGTACCGGTCCTGGGACTTTTGTGGAATTAAAGAGCCGATTGCTGCATTCGCTGCTTCAGATATTTCTTCATCGGAGCTCTCCATCTCTCAAGAATAAACGTTATACCACAGCTTTATATTAGAAAATGAAAAATTTGAACCACGAAACACGCGAAATTAACTGAACTGTTTAGATGGTATCTACAGACGCGAAATATAATAATGAGTTGTTGCTATGGGAATACAATGCAATGCAGTCGAGCAGATTTTGACTAATGCCATCTAGATCAGACGTTTAATCAAATTCCTGTCATAAAAATTATGACATAAAATTATTTATAATATTTTAGGTACAGGGTGTTTCATTATATAAGTAGAGAAGAAACGTATAAAAGTATGAGACCAAAAATAGGTACCTAGTAAAAATATTCGTAATGATGTGATACTTATCGCCGTTAGTTGTGGTTAGCATCATAATGTAGTAAATTAAATAGAACATATTACGCATATAATAAAATTTACAAGAGTGCGGTAAAGAAATTTTACAGCATTGGGTGCGGTAAAGAAATTTTACCGCACTTACCGCACTGAGTGCGGTAAAGTACTACTTACGACATGAAAATGAGTGCTGTAAAGTGTACTTTACCGCACGCGAGTAGGAAAAGTACTTTACCGGTCAATTTTTCATTACTTTCCGGTCTAGACCAGCAAAGTGATATTTTCCGATCAAAAAATTGTCTAGAAAGTGCTTGCTTTCCGGTCGATTGAAAAAAAAAATCATTTTCTGGTAAATATTGCTTAGCAAACCCAATTCTTTTGTTCCTTATCACTATTTTTTAAAAACGGTTTGGATGCAGCTGCTCGATTTCTTAATTCGGAACTTAACTCGGCGTTGCGCAGTTCTAGATGAAGCAGGGAATCCTGTTATGTGCATAGCGGATACTGCAGTTTCAAATGAATTTTGCCTTAAATACTCCACCAAATTTCGGTCTTCTTTATTTGGTGATTTTCTATTACTTAAACCAGACCCAGCAGACCTTTCAAGTGTTTGATGATATAGCGCCATTTTTTTACAATTCCTTGAACAGCACTTCTAGGTACCTAGACTCTAAAATGATCAGCTATTTTTCCATAAGACCACTCTATTTCTACTAAACATACTTATTATTCTTGTTTTTTCAATAATACTTAAATGAGGCATTTTTAAATCAAATAAGATAATGATAATACTTTGACAGATGTCATGATAACAATTAACACGTTACAAAGGTAATAAAGGTAAATAAAGTTGCATTTACATCAGTGTCACAGTTTAGTGTACGAAATTATCTGTCGTCAACTGTATACCTATACAAGCCCTTGTATTCAAGTTTTCTGCATCTGAGTTCCAAGTTATAAGATATACATAATACTATTTCCATGCTATTGGACTTCCCTTATTTAAAGCACCAGGGAACCCCCATCTTTACGTAAAATGGTACATTTTGGGGTGTACCATTATAGACTTCTTTATTTTAATTATTTGTAGATAATCAAAATTATTTTTTAGATTTACAGTGGGTTACTGTATCATTGGCGATGGTAGGAAAACTAGCTATAACAGCAAGCTATGGAGCTGTATATATTTTTTCAACTGAACAGTTTCCTACTGTCATAAGAAATGCTGGTTTGGGAGCTGGATCTACTTGTGCTCGTGTCGGATCTGTAACAGCTCCATACATCAATATACTGGTAAACACAGAAGTCATGCTAAAGATATTTTCTTGTTGACACTTTTCAAGTTACTTGCTATTTTAAACAGATTTGATTTTGTTACAATTTTTTGTAAACTTACTGATCGTGTATTATCATTTATCATCGTGTATTATCATTTATTATAAATGAATTTTAGACTCACGTATGGCAACCACTTCCATTATTAATATTTGGGACCTTAGCTTTGATTGGTGGGGTTATGTCGCTTATTCTGCCAGAAACATTGAATAAAAACTTACCGGAAACAATTGAAGAGGGTGAAGCGTTTGGCAAGTAAGTTATCACGAAAAATGGCTTAATTAGAAAATACTTAATAAGAGTTTAATCCTTGATTTTGTGTCTCTCTGTCGGATTTAATTTCACAATTTTATATATAGTATAAATATTGTATATTATAGGTATAATAATTTATTGATGAATAAAATAATGTTTACCTATACCTATATTAATATGTTTTCAGGAAAAACAAAAATGAGGTATCCACCGAAGAAGAAATTTTAAATAGTGTCAAATGTACCGAGGATCAAAAGGAACCTGCAAATATGTCGGTATTAATTAATGGAAAAAATCCTCAAGAAGAGGAAAGCTAACATTAGTTTATATAGTGTATTTTTTATTTGGGGAATTTGGCAACCACCAATACAACTGATATTTTTCTTTATTAGAAACATTATGAATCATGTAATTTTACTATACACAGTAATAGGGCTTTTTACAATTTTAAAACTAATTTACCCCCGTTAAGTTTTTTCGATAATTTAAGTATTAATTTTGTAACTATAGGTAAACGATTTTTGTTTATTTATTTTAATATTATATATTATAGATATAAACAATTTTATACAATATAGATATAATATATAATTTTATTTACAACGCAACCATGTTTCATATGTTTGTGTAGTTTTTGACTTATTTTTGACCCATTGACCCATAGGAAAGTGCACCGGGAATAACCATATCATAGAAAAAATGTGGCTATGACTCAAATTTCTACCCAAGGCACGGGCGTCTTTTTTCTACGTCTCAAGGCCCGCCGCTGGGATTTGAGAAGGAGTAGGTGAAACAGATTACTGTCTCACTTAAGTCCTTTCTGCAGGTCGAGATTTCTACTCAGGGCCTTCTGAGATTTAAGGAGGAGTGAGTGAATACTGTCTCTACTCCTTTAAAATCGAGAAGAATATATTACCAGAGAATATCCAGTCGTTGGATATCTGATATTACTACCAACAGTACCAAATAATATTTTTGTCATTTTAAACCTATGTTTCCCATTCGATATATTATCGATGCATGGTCCGTATGCGCTAACGAATTCGTTGGTATGCGCAGATGTTGCCCACAGAAAAATAAAGGGTTTATGTTGTCATCGATTATTCGTTTCAATGTCGCACCCCTAACGTATATTACTAAAAATGTCGTCTCAAGGCCTTCTGGGATTTGGGGAGGAATAAGTAAAACATTCTTTGTCACTTTATTTCTCTCTCGTCCTCGTCACGCACATCTTTCACAGTGGAAAGGCCAACGACGATCGATTGATTGTCGCTGGGCAAGACCCACCGAACATGCCACCTGTTCTTCTTCTTCTACGCTTGTCCTCAAGGAACATTTCGGAATTTTTACCCCACGCAAATAGGGGTATTGAATGTGTAAAAACAGCTTTATTTGGACTTGTGCACTTGACCTACTTAAAACGTGCTGAAAATTGTCACGGCGCCACTGGCAACCTCGCAAAGAATTATAGGTTATGTTTCTTTTGTCTGATTGTTTAACAGCCAGCAGACAGACACTTTTTTTTTAAATTATCAGTGCTGCAACAGCGTTTTTCTACATTTTTTTACGGTAGATGTGATAGCCTGCTAATTCATAAAATAAACCGACGATTTGTGATAATGAAGAAAAAGAAATAAAGTTTCTTTTATAAAATCATTTCAAGGTATGTATGTGTTGCAACAGTTTATTGTAGACAGACAAAATTGGAACACAGGTTTTTAATCAATTCCTTTATTAAATGAATTACTAAAGTTGTTATAATGGCATAATTAAGACAATTTATGTTCCAGGTTTGGTAATTAAAACATTTCAATTGTGAGGTCAAAGGTTTCCAGTTAATTTTCTGGTCCTATTCATTAGTCATTTTAATTACTGACTAGGCATTTACCTACCAAATAAGAAAAAGTATAGTAGTTACTTTACATACTTTGTTTATTGGTGAGTATTAGTATGTAGGAATTTTGTAAATATATTTTTAGTATTGATAATATATATATTAATAATAATAACAATATACTTAATAGGTCTAGATCATAGGCCTCTTAAAACAAGTCTATATTATATACATAAGTACTTAAGCAGGATCATTAAAAAAAAAAGTATTACCATTTTTGTCTTGAAAAACATTTTTTGGACTAATAGCACCTACTTTTTTTTTATTGATTTTGTCAATTTTGCGTAATTAAACAAAATCATGTTAAGTATAGTGGTTTGTCACTGCTATCCCAAAAGTCTGTTTTGCAAAACATTCTTTTTGGCCACTGCCTAGTGTGGTGAGTTAGTGAAAAGTATGCTAAAGTGATACCAAAAAATGCACTTTTTGAATAAGGATGTTTCAAGTATTAAATTGTGTTAATTTTTGTCCATTATTCTTAATTATTTCTTGGCAGAAAACAAAGAAAATTGCTATGTTCTGTTTACAAAATTAGTTTACATTGTAATTATACTGTGATTTATTTTGATCTTAATGAATGTGATCCTATTTTTCCCTTAAAATACCTATTAATCTGAGATAACAAAATTTTATTTTTCAACAAACAAATTTATTATTTCAAGGCTGAGTTTTATCATTCAGACTGATTTTGATCAGCCCGTATAAGTTTAATAAGACATCTAACTATTAATAGGCAATCATTAATAGCTAATCATTCATTACTACGTAATCATAAGATTATCGATCAAGAGGTTCCACTTTAATACTGGGATGATAAAATGGAATTTTTATAAGGTGAAAGAAAAAAAAAACTATTCTGATTCAATTGGTCTAAAAAAGCTCGGTTTTTGGAACCCAACACAAAGACAAATCATATTTACGAAATGTTTTTCTATGATATCGTTTTCAGCCTAGAAGAAGTTGGAAGAATTCGTCTCAATGAGTGTGACCAGTAAAGTCCGCATCATATGGGATTTTTTTTATTAATAGAAATATTCGAAATTTGACTTTGGCATTAAGTTCTGCTTTAATCGAGATGAAAATTAAGCAAAAAAATAGTAGTCACGTGATTCGCATTTTATCTGTCAAATTTTAATTTTTTTCAAAAAATAATTCAAAAGTGGGGTTATTTCTGAAAGTATCGAAAAAAGTTATTAGAAAAAGCTCGAGAAAAAGTTTTTTTAAATGCAGTTTTTAGCCCACATGCAAAATTTCAGCCGCATAAAATAATTTTGATTTTTTACCCATATTTTGTAAATTGCACCACTTTTGCAAAATAAGACTCAACGCAACCTACATAAAACTTCTTAGTTTTGACAATGCTTTATTTTAGATACATTTTCTTTAAAGCAGCGCCATATTGAATGTGTGTTTCCTACAAAATCAAAATTGGGCTATTCAAATTTGGTCGCATGTGATGCAAAGTTTATTTGTTTTTGACCCTGTATAAGGTTACTTCATAAAATAAGTATTTTTGAAAACGTAGTTTGTGTCTGAAAGTAATACACCTTAATATTAAGACAAAAAAGAACACAGTGTCATCAGTAAAGTGTTCATTAAGTGGAAAATAAATTTTGGTGGTGGGTAAAAAATCAAAACTATTTTATGCAGCTGAAATTTTGCATGTGGGCTAGAAAATGCATTTAAAAAAACTTTTTCCAATAACTTTTTTCGATATTTTCAGAAATAACCCCACTTTTGATTTATTTTTTGAAAAAAATTTACATTTGACAGATAATGTGAATCACGTGACTACTATTTTTTGCTTAATTTTCGTCTCGATCAAAGCAGAACGATGCTAAAGTCAAATTTCGAATAAAGCTATTAATAAAAAAAATCCCATATGATGCGGACTTTACTGGTAACACTGTATAAGTGTAAAGTAAAAATGACACAAAGTCTCGGCCTCAGATTAAAACTATATTTATTTTATGTCGGTGAGATATTTCGCGCTAAACTGGCATCATCAGACCTTTTAAATACTTGGAGACAAACAAAATTACTATCAACAAATAAAAAGCGACAGTGATGTAGCTATAGAATACAACAAAAATGCATCTATACAAAACTTTTTGGTGTTGTCGCGACCTTGTGAGACTCTGTATAATACCCGAGTTTCTTTGAGTTACTTTTAAATAGAGCAAAACCAATGGCGTTTGAACGGTCCCTTTAAAAATTTAAAGATTTTTCCACCTCCTTTTCCGCGGTTAAGATTTTTACTTTGCTGATGTGCTGTTTAAAAAAAGCAAAAGGAAAATACCTACTATTATGTGTTTTGTCAAAGCCAATTCCATGGATCACTGTATAGTAGAGTGACCTAAAATTGCTTTAATTCTCATATCTACACGCACATTTAAAAGGGTAGAATTATCTACTCAAGTGATAACAATTGATGTTGGCAAATAATACTATAATTGAACTACCTACCTACTCGAAAATACGCGCCGTTTTTTCAAAATGGAATGGCTGATTGTGATTGATAAAGATCGTTTATACATGTTATTATTTATAGCGTCATAATCACACAACGTATATGAAAACATCACTTGTGTCTTGCGGTTGACACTGCCTTTTTAGTCTAATAATTCGGCAATATAAACATTGGGATATTTATCAATTCATTCTTATATTATTTGGACACCTTGTATGTACATTGTTAAATTAAATTGCATTAAGTCAATGTTGTGTGTTACCTTGTTTAAAATATATTCAGTTTTGTTGAGTACAAATATTGTGTTCTATTTAGTAAAGAGTCTCTGACAGATACATATGGTTAAAAAGATTCGCATTTTTGGGAAATATTGTTGTTATTCGTGATCATTGTCTCGTGCGAAGTGAATAAATACTATTTCGTGACGTTCCGAACCATTTTGCTGTTTTCAAATATTATTTCTGTGAGTGTAAAAGGGACGGTTTTTGAGACTCGACTCAATATTTCAAGGGCTGTCTTTTTATACAGTGACCGGTAGAAAGTGCGCAGCATATGGGAAAGTTTTTTATCTTTTAGTTTAGAAAATTAATTTTATTTTAGATAGGTTCTGCATGTTCTCAAACCAAAATAACACCCGTTAAATCCGGTAAAAGTCTTATGGTAGGGTGAATGTGCCAGTTGGCCGGCCCCCACCAATAGTCGGCCACAAACCACTTTATTGCGACATAACTTGAATAGCCCGCGAATTTTCAGCTTTTTGTAATTCTAGTTAACATCTCTCATATCTTTGCAACCCGAATGTCGAATGTCAGTTTAAGTGAATCAAACTTCCGATCTGATAAATCCCGCCAAAAGTAAGCTTGTCAGTGATCAGTGTTGAATCTTGTTTCAGAAATTGTTCTAAACTGGCACTATGGATAATGCAAAGGTAAGTCAAATTTTACTTGCTTAAGATATATGTGTTTTAAAGTATTCTGGTGGTAGAATATATGTTTAAATACCATAATATTTGGACGGAAATGCATATTTTTGCAATTTAACCTCAAAATAAAGGGGGCCGGTCACTGGCGAGAACTTTTACTAGAGTAGCCAGTGGTCGGCCAGGGCGGCCGACTACTAGAACGTTATGTGCATTTTATTTTCATTTCAATCTCACTCATATTTTGTGATATACAGATGTTTCAGTCTTCATCGTGTAAGAATTATCGGGTCGATTCTCCGTGCCAGTAGTCGGCCGTACAAATAACCAATAATAAAAGTGCAAGCAGAGATTTAATCTAGTGGCCGACTACTAGAATAAACATATTAATGCTGCATTTCCAGTAGTCGGCCACGAAATTTTAAAGGCCTTTCAGCTTCATTTTTCGACTGAAAATTTGAAATTATCCATTTCAGAGAGCTACAAACATTAAAAAAAGAAAGTTTCATCAATATTCTGAGGAAGATTTGCAAAAAACAGTCGAAGCATCAAGGCAAGGCTTAGAAATTCGGCAAGCTAGCCGGCATTACAATGTTCCCAGAGCAACAATCCAGGACCGGCTCAAGGGACGCGTAGCAGACAAACCACGAAGAATGGGTCCAGACCCTTTTCTTACTATGGAAAATGAAAAAAAAATTGTCCAATGGGTCATAAATATTGCAAAATGCGGTTTTCCTATTAAAAAAAATGAGTTAATCAACACCGTACAGAAAATTGTTGTGGAAGAAAAAATAAAAACGCCATTTAAAGACAACAGACCCGGACAAAAATGGTATGTATCCTTTTTAAAAAGACATCCAGAAGTTTCCGCCAGGACACCAGAATCCGTGGATAAGTCAAGAGGCAAACTAACCAAAGAATACATTCAATCCTGGTTCCGAGAGCTAGAAAAATATTTAGAAAGTATAGATGCAACTGACGTATTGGAAGATTCGTAACGAATATTTAACGCCGACGAAAGTGGGTTTAGCCTGTGCCCTAAAACAGGGAAAGTGCTGGGTCCTAAGAGATATAAAAACCTCTATGAGGTAAAAAAGGGAGCCAAAAAATAATATTTATTTTAGTTTATTAGAACAAAGAATGCAATCGGCACCAAAAATTTTGTTTAGTTTTGTCAGTTAAAGGAATAAGGATAGTATGTATATGTTTTATTATTTTTCAGGAGTTATATTATTATATTATAAGCAATATATTTCCCGTTAACTCATGCAAACCTATTTTTTTTCTTACTCTCTTATTATAACATACCTATTATAAAAATCAATAAATTAAGTAAGTACAGGTCTGGTGAAAATGGACACATTTAATCACGGCCGACAATTGGTACAGGCAAGGCCGACTACTGACATATAAGTGGCCGACTACTAACAAAAGTGCTATTTTTCACAAAAAGAAAGACGAGTTGAAGTGCATTCATTTGTGGGTCTTTTTATCTCTCTCACGTTAAAGCTAAGGGTATGCGCTAGACGCTAATAGAAGAACGAATAACCTAACTTCTTATGGTACTATGTTATTTCAATGCGCTACTAAAGATCCCCAAAAAAGGCCGACTACTGGCGCATTGACCCTATACGAGGTAGGATCAAAAATTTGAAATTCGCTAAGAGTAAAGTACCTCCATCTTTCATTTTACAATATTTTTTTACTAACAATTATTGTTTTAATTTCAAAGTTATACCCAAATTCCGAATTTCGTTTATTTTGGACAAAAAAAATGGATTTAATCGTAGTTTCTGAATAACCCTGTATAAAAAATAAATGACAACCGAACAGTACGAAAATACGATTTTCTGCAGACTTTGTTAGGGATAACCGTCGATCATAAGTCCGATTAATTTGTTTTCATAATATTATGGCTTTTTAAAATTAAAAACATAAATATATTAAATATTTTTGCTGCACACCGTATTTTATTTTCTGAGGGAACAAGTTAATTTTATATAACTGATATTTTTTTATTTAAATTGACTTAAAGCATCTCCTAAATAATTTTTTATCCATTGAAGTATGCATAGAAAGTTTCCTTTTGATTTATAAAGAAAAAAATTTAAATTAAAAATATATTATTAATCCTTATTTTGCGTGACGAATAAAATCGATTCAAAATATATAAAATAATAAAAAAATATATAATAATAATAAAATATATAAAAAACTTTCCCATATGCTGCGCACTTTCTGCCGGTCACCGTATGTTAAATAACTTTTATGCGATTTGTTTTTATTCAGAGGTTTTTATTGATCTAATTTCTCATTGAAGGTATTCAAGTACAAGACTTTCCATCCTATTTGCTAAAGAGATTTTAAGTTAGCCTAAGATTTTATTAGTACGGTAATACTTTCGGTAATACATTAGTTTATCTTTCAAGGTAATATTTTTCTAGCGGTTAATTTAACAGTAAGACAAAAACTGGGCTTTAGAGACTAAATATGTAGTATAGGCATTGTTCTAATTTTAATTACTTTTTTAGGTTTCTACTTATCCCCAAACGAATCACAGTATTACAAGACTAACATTAAAGACTGAAATTTGTATTTTTCGAAAATGGGTTTCGACGATGTGATACCTCTATTGGGGGACTTTGGAAAGTACCAAAAAAGAGTGTATTTCCTCTTGTGTCTGCCCGCCATTACCTCCGCGTTTCACAAGCTTGGAAACGTGTTCCTATTGGCTGAACCGCAGTATAGGTAAGTAAAAAATTACCACTTTTCGTAACTGACGATGCAAATTCATTTTATCGCTGGGTAAAACAAATTAGGAGTTTTTTTTAACAGCTTTATACTAATAGAATGAACCATAACGAGGGCCACAAATCGGGTTCACGGTTAAACCCGTATAAACTTTCTATGTGCGATATTTACGGTACGGGTTCTAATAGGTAATAAATTATTTAAACCCACATGTAAAAAGATCGGAAACTACCAATATGTTAATAGTTCTAAGTAAATACCGTGCGAGCAAAAATTATTTGCATCAAAGAGGGCTTGGATTAAAAAACGTGGGGCTTGGTTTAAATCACAATGATTTGGGGACGATATATCTAACCAAATCTAGGTTAAAATTTTGTCAAATTCATATTATGACATAATATGCCAAACTAATGAGTAATAAAATAAGTAGACAAATACAAATTTATTTTTGTTGTTTACAAAATTAACAAAGTAAGAATATACAGAAAGAAAAAGAAAAATAATTACATAAATCGCTGGAATTTGCCATCGCCATGCTCCAAGCATAAATTCACACGTCTCTTCATATTTTCGAAAGTGTTGACCAGCATCTCTGGAGAAATGTTACCACATTCTTGGATACTCCTTTCTTGTAATTGTTCTAAATTTGCAACTGGTGTTTTAAAAATAGTGTTCTTTAAATGAGGAAAAACGAAATAATTCATAACCGTTAAACAAGGTGATCTAGGTGGGAATTCAATGTCTGATCGAAAACTGATCAATCTGTCGTCGAAAAAATTGCGTAAGTAGTTAATTGTTTCGGCGGCTGTATGGGCGGTTGCACCGTACTGTTGAAAATATTCAAAACGTAGTTCGTCGCCGTCAAGTAATTGCTGCACAAATAGATTCAGAATATTGTCTCTATACCGCTGTGCTGTAACTGTGTCATGGAAAAAAATAGGACCAACAATTCTTCAGGAAACAGCTTACCAGACACCAATTTTTTGAGGGTGCAATGTGGACTCTACAAAAAAATGGAAATTTTCACTACTCCACATTCGTGTATTCTGAGAATTCACATAACCGGAGAGGTGGAACCAGGCTTCATCCGAAAAAAATGTCAGGTCTAATAAATCATTTCTTTCCAATACATTTTGGGTAAACCATTGAGAGTAATTCCTGCGTCTTTCAAAATCTGCGTCTTGTTTTTCTTGGAGTACTTGCACTTTATAAGGAAATAAATTTAGCTGCTTCTTAAGAATATTTCTGCATGTTCCATAAGATCTTCCCACTTCTTGGGACAGGCGTCTTATACAATTTGTTGGCGTATTTTGCATTATTTCACGAACGTTTGCAACAAGTTCTTCTGTTCTTACAGATGGTCTTCCTTCTCATTTTTTGTGTTGTATAGAACCTGTTTCCTTAAACACAGCCACGGTTCTTTTCAGGCAATGATAAAAATCCCTAGCAATAAAAGCAACGTTAGGAAAATGTTCGTGACAATCGTTCATGCACAAACCCGGATTGTATTGCCACTCACAATTTACTCTACAACACAACCATAAATGTTTTGTGCTGTTCCGTAAAGCCCATTGTGTGAATTGCTCAAGAAATTGAAAAAATTAGCGATGAATCAAATTACTTGTAAAGACTGTCAAAGATGACGGAATAACTGATTCAGGTAGTTACTGACACCCAACAGGTATTAAGCTCTACGGCTAAGCATTACGTCCTTAGATGCAAGGCCCTCTTTGTTGATGCAAATAATTTTTGCTCGCACGGTAGCTTAAACCTTCCTATTATGCAACAGTTCGTCGGTAGAGAAGTAATTAAGGTCAATACTAAATAATAAAATATAAATATCTTAAAGAATAAACATCTTTGGTATATAAATCCAGGTGATTTGTCCGTCGAACGTTTAAATAAATATTCTTTTACGTAAAAAAGACGGGATTGTGTACCTACCATAGACAATTTACCTTTAGATAAACAAACAATAATCACGAATGTGGCAGTTTTATGGCCTCGCGCATGTAAACAAAACTGGGAACTACTAGACATGCGCACTGCAACATTATCGTTTGACGAATGGGAAAATAGACAGGTCCGGGCTTTAAAATTTAAATTCTTGCTCATATGCCACCATAGAGGGTTTATTTTACCCCTATTTGGGCATAATACAATTATACAACGGCTGCAACTTGTACTAGTCATTGTTTATATTACAATCCGAGTCACTAAAAGCACAAACACAATTCACTAACTAAACTACACAAAAACCAGAAATCCATAAATATTAAATACCAGTCCCACAATCCACGATAGCCGATCCGATAGGTGAAAACTTTAGAAAACTACAAGGAATCCGCAGAGAAGAGAAACCTTAAAACACAACAACAAAAATGGCGGCCGAGCCGGTTCTGGAGGGTATTCTTGACCGCGTCGATTATTGTCGATAAAGTAGGACGGCCGATAACACGAGGTTTGTGCGCATGCACGAGGGTTCCCAGAATGAAGACAGCTGACCGACGAGTCATGCGCTCGGACGTATTTTTTCACCCATAAAACGTAACTTTTGTTTGCGCAGGAGATAAGCTGTAGGTATCTAAAGGTAAATTGTCTATGGTACCTACACGTTTAAATTTTTAACTCTTGTAAAGAATACCAATGATGTTATTGATTTAAGTACGGAAAATACGCGTTTACTTTGTCTGGCACGTGAAATAAATTCCACAGATATTGCGACAGATAATAGAGTTGTGCAATCTATTTGCTGCTTGTTTACCGGATTAGCCAAATCAGATGCTTTTGTGAAGTTGTATTTTGAACTAAACCGCAAAGTGTTGGGAATTTTGCTTTTTGCAATTAAAAATGTATTACTTTGTGGGGGCGATAAAGATAAAAGTCAAAACATATTTTTCAATCTTACATTTATCTTCGGATTATACTTTCAAGTTTGATCCACTCATAAAAACCGTGGGAGGCTTAGTAAATTGTTTTTTGATGTAATAGGGGGATTTTTGATATCCTCCTACGCACTTAGGAGTTTTTATGCATGCGACAAATCCGGGCAAAAGCCCAACTAACAAAATCCGTCGTAGCCTCTGTTAATTGGCTAAAAGTAAATAAATTAAATTTAAATATTTCAGAAACTAAATGTATGGTTATGGGTAATAATTTAAATTGTCTAAATAAAAATGTTGTAATTGGTGGTGAAAAATTGGAATTAGTAAACAGTTTTAAATATTTAGGGATAATCATTCATTCAAAATTAGAAATTTTTAATTATTTTGAACGTATCATATCGAAGATTGCCGGAAAAGTAGGTTATTTTAAAAGAATCAGTTCTAATTTAAGTTTGTTTTCTAAAAAAACTGTATTTAATACTATTATATTACCACATTTTCTTTATTGTTCTTCCATTTTATATTGTGCTAGTGAGGAAATATTTGATAAATTACAAATTTTACAAAATAAGGCAATGCGGATTATTTTCAATTGTGACAAATCTACAAAAATTAATTTTATGTTGAAAAATTTAGATTGGTTGAATGTCAGAAATTTAATTTTTTATTTAGTACCTATGTATCTTTATACATAAAATTAAAAATAATTTATTGCCTGAATGTTAAAAAAAAATTGTTCTTTTAATTATAACCATCATAATTATAAAACAAGAACTAATCAACATTTTTATATGGATAGAGTGTCTAAAACATTAGCTTACAAGTCTATTTTTCATAAAGGTTTAATAGAATATAATAATTTGGAAAATTCTATTAAATCTCAAAAATCATTAAAACTGTTTAAAAAAACTTTAAAATTACATTTAATTAAAAAACAAAATGATACGTAATATTTGATACAATTTACAAAATGTTTAACTTTTCTGTCTGTTTTTGTTAAAAGAAGGTTGCGTTTTAAAATTTAAAAATAAATCTAAAAATGTGTTAAAAAAATTTATTAAAAAATATTTAATTGTAGCTTTTTGCTAAATAAAACATGTTACTACTACTACTAAGTAGTTTTAACTAGCTGACTAGCAGGTCTAACTAGGTCCAACTGGTAGCTATTACATACTGAACTCCCTACAGTTATTTGTTTCGTACTATATATCGGTTTAAAGGCTCTAGGCGATTTGTGCTATGATTGGTGATTGTTTGGGAGTGTATTTAAAATCTACTAACAAAATTATGGAGCAGCAAGACAAGGATGATATTTTTAAATAAAAATATATGCCAAATAGGTAGAATTAGAACTGAAACTTTTAAATAGATGCTAAATGTTGAATAAAAATGATCTTTATTTCTACAGGGTTCCCCATTTAAAACGAAACAGGCTAAATATCTGGTTCCACGTTAATTTAAAAAACGCTCGGACCCGTCGATTTTTATTTCGAGGGGGACATCTTTTGCGTATATTGTCAATCTTGTTACTTCAAGCCCCTAGGAGGGAGGGGGGGGGTAAGATCTAAATCTTAAATGGATACCCCTATTTTATATAATTTTTTTGGATTCTGCATAAAATTCTAAACATTTTTCAATAAAAGCATTATTAGTCTATACTAAACAGTTTCCGAGATACCAGGCACCTTAAGCAATTCCAGGGTAAGGAAATTGCTTCAGTGCAACGATTTTTTGGAAGCACGTAACTCAGAATCTGTTATTTCGTGGAACAATATGTTTCTAGCTACTAAATAGAAATGCGTTTGTGACAAAAGAAAAACAAAAAGTCAATTTTAAACTGTTTAATTTGAATATGACAGATAAAAAACACATATATGTGGTAGACAAAAATCACGGGCGGAATTTCATTAAAATTTGTTCGAAGGTTCTCTTCTCCAAAAAGTTATGTTCTACTTAAACACGTAGAATTTCCAACTTCCTTGTTTAAACACCTCGGCCTTTAACCCTCCTATTTTACCTTGCTATTTTTAAAACCACCCTGTATAGAAATAGTCAAGTGAGAAAAAAGAACGGTAAATACAATAAGTGCAAATAAAAAATCTAGGTCCTTGGCCGTCGCCTCTTGAATAGATTGAACGGCAGCAACGGGAATGTTTTGAATTTTTAATTATATTTCCTGTGTTTTGTAAGCGTAAATCTACATTCCTAAATGACATGTTTACGTCTTCTTTAGTTGTGTAATATAATATACAATGTGGAGAAGATAATTTGTATTAATAGTTCCTTACAATGATCTGGTACCTGTAGATGAAAGAATTATACAAGGAAAGAAGGAGGAATATTCATAATTTACAGTTTCCAAGATAAAACATTTACGGTTCAAACGCGGCATAATCCTTGTTTGTTTTATAGGTGTAAACGGCCAGATGAACCCTCAGATAGTCCCTTTAATCTCACCAATGACGAGTGGGAGAAATGGTACCCGTTTGATGCATTACATTCAAAATTTTCTTCCTGCGAAATAAGATCTGGAAACAACACAACTCGTTGCGAAGAGTATATTTACAATCATGATGATTATGGACTGACTACTGTTATAGAGGTAAGTTATCAGTCCGAGTTGCCATTTGATCTTTAGTTTGTGAAAATTTGGTAAAGCCTGCTTGAATAATTTGTGAAATTTTTTGGGATTATTTACTAACTTTTTTTAGTGGAATCTGGCTTGTGAAAAGGCCTACATGATCGCAACATGCAATTCCATGTTCATGGTAGGAGTTATGCTGGGTTCAATTATATTCGGCGAAACATCTGACAGGTATGTAGATGACCCATCAGATTTAAATCAACGATAGAGCAACGTATCAACTGCAAAATGATACCACGTGAAAAAATATATATACAAGGTGTTTGGGGAGGAAAGGGCAATATTTTGGGAATGTGTTCAGAGGGTAAAAATAAGAGAAATAAACTCATATGTTTTAGTTCGATTCTCAACCATTTCTGAAATAATCGGTTCTGAATTTTTTTTATATTGAAATAATGAAGGAGGCTTTAGTTTTAAACGTCCGATACATTTTGATTGATAGTTTTGACATGCATAGTAGTTGTCAGCTTCATATTGAGCGTATCGACTTGAACCAAGATTTTCATACTTGCAATGCCCCACACATTCAGTCACAGGGAGTATGCGCAGTTAATGAATATATCTACGTCGCTTTCCAAATCGAAGAGTTCCTAATAGAAGAGTTTTTTAAAAAGTATTTGCAAGTGCTTAGGAAACGGGAATGTTTCCAAGCGTGAGAATTGGTTTTGAAGGAGTGCAGGATCTAGATGTGGAAAATTAAGAAAATGTTTTGGATATTGTCGCAGAGAACTCAGGTATAAGTACGAGACGGGTTGCAAATGAACTTCATATATCATCACATCTAGCCGTATGGGAGTCACTTAGAAAAACCGGTTTAAAACCTTTTCACGTTCAACATCTTCTAGATGGTGATCCTACTTCAAGGGTACAATTTTGTGATGCGATGAAGCTCAGTTCACTGGTGATGAAATTAATAATTTTATTGTCACAATGAACATCGGTGGTCAGATGAAAACCCTCATGCTACATTTGAACGAAACTTTCAACATCGATTCAGTATTAATCAATGATCTGCTACCTAGCTAGCAGATCATTGGTATTAATGTATGGTGTGTAATGCTCAACGACCAGTTGTTTGGTCCATTTGAAATGGATGGGCCTCTTACTGGAGATAAGGATATTTACGGTTTTTGGAAGACCATTTGATACACATTTTGGATGATCTTCCGTTAAATGTTCGACAACGAATGTACTTCCAACATGATGGAGCCCTACCTCATTTTAGTCTCCGTGTACGAAATTTCTTGAATTATCGCATTCCTATTCGCTGGATTGGCAGAGGTGGTCCACAAGTTTGACCACCGAGGTCCCCAGACCTAAACCTGCTTGATTATTGCCTTTGGGGATCGATGAAATCGCTAGTATATGAAACACGAGTGGAAACGAGAGAAGCACTCCGCGATCGAATTTTCAATGCTGCAGCTTTTATAAAAAACAATCCCCATATGTATATCCTTTATTGAACCAAAAGATTTTTACAATAAAACTATGTAGGTTCATCCACTAAAACTACGTTTACAATAGGTGCTTAGTATAAACAGGAAAACAAACACAAGCAAAGAAAAGGAAAAACAATTCATAAAAAGAAAATGTTATATAAAAAAATTTTTTTTATAGGAGTGGTGTGAAAGGTAGAAAAGTAGCAGTATTAGTATGATTATACATCAAACACTGTTTGATTGAATTAACATTTTTAAATCTCTCTTGAATGAGTTAACACTTTTTAACTTTGTAATGTGCGGTATTTTGTTAAACAAATTTACCCCTCTATGAAGAATAGAATTATAAAGAAGCTGTGTGCGACTTTTTGGCAGCTCGATTAAATTATTATACCTTGTATTATGTTGGTGGAGGGGTTTTTGAAAATATTCTATAAATTAGTTTGTACTGCAGTACCTGCAATTATTCGCTTTTAAAATAAAAATTAACTTACAAAAACTTTAGAACCTATTATTTCAGAAATGGTTGAGAATCAAAATAAAACATATAGGTTTATTTCTCTTATTTTCACCCTCTGAACACATTCCCAAAATATTGCCCTTTCCTCCCCAAACACCCTATATCTTTGGTTGAACGTCCTTGTTCCAAACCACTTAACTTGTTGAACTTATCAAAATAGTCAATTGATCAAAACGCAATAGGCGAACCAAGAAATCCTAAACTTTAACAGTTATGTTTGTTTCAAAAAATACTGTTTATAAATAATTTTCGAAGGTTTTCTATAAATATATTTTCTTTTAGGTGGGGAAGAAAACTGACTTTTCTCGTTTCAGCCTTCCTGCAAGTTGTCTTTGGCGTCATTGCCGCTTATGCTCCAGAATTCTGGACTTTTGCTATTGCTAGAATGATGGTAGGTGCTGCAGCTTCCGGGGTATTTTTGGTGGCCTATGTCATGGGTGAGTATTTTTGATAATACCTATTGCATTCTATTTTAATGCGTCCCTACCTCCTAAGAGAGGTCCAGTTTAAATTACCCGCTTCATCGCGGGATGTATTAATTTTTTTCCCCGTAGGATTGGAGATGGTTGGACCTTCGAAACGTCTGGTGGCCGGCATGGTAGTATTTATATTTTTCTCAGGCGGTTATGTTTTAATAGCTCTCCTGGCTAAGTTGTTCCCGAATTGGAGGCACTTACAACTGGCGCTCACCCTTCCAGGAATATTTTTCCTATTTTACTGGTGGTAAGGCTCTTTATATATTTAGAATATATCCAGAAAATTACATATGAAGTAATATGGTAGTGCCTACAAAAACCTATGACAGGGCTGTTCAGTACCTGTAAGGACTATAGTCGTTTGAGGTATTATAACTATCATTTTATTGGTCTGTTGTCAAAAATCTACAATTAAAAAGATTACTTAAATATGATGGACTGTAATGTAGGTAGATAAATGTTTCCTAAACTATCCCACGCTGTTTAGAACAAGAAATAAACAAAAATTCTTCCTGGAGAGATTAATAATAAACTACATTTTTTGCTATTCTAACCTACCAAAAATTGTAAAGACAAAATACTAATGATAACGACCAGTACTTATCTTAATGACTTTATAGTCATTACGGATACGGAATTGTCCTGGTTTCACAAGAAAAACTAACTTTAAATAAGTATTTTTTATATTTTACTGTTCATTAACAATACAACCCGTATAACGGAGTTGTGCATTTGAACTACTTTTATAAAACCATTATACCGTGCGAGCAAAAATTATCTGCATCAAAGAGGGCTTGTATTAAAAAACGTAGGGCTTGGTTTCGATCACAATGATATGGGGACGATATATCTAACCAAATCTAGGTTAAAATTTTGTCAAATTCATATTAAGACATGATATGCCAAACTAATGAGTAATAAAATAGGTAGACAAATACAAATTTATTTTTGTTATTTACAAAATTAACAAAGTAAGAATATACAGAAAGAAAAAGAAAAATAATTATATAAATTGCTGAAATTGGCCACCGCCATGCTCCAAGCATAAATTCACACGTCTCTTCATAGTTTCGAAAGTGTTGACCAGCATCTCTGGAGAAATGTTACCACATTCTTGGATAATCCTTTCTTGTAATTGTTCTAAATTTGCAACTGGTGTTTTAAAAATAGTGTTCTTTAAATGAGGAAAAACGAAGTAATCCATAACCGTTAAACAAGGTGATCTAGGTGGAAATTCAATGTCTGATCGAAAACTGCGTAAGTAGTTAATAGTTTCGGCGGCTGTATGGGCGGTTGCACCGTCCTGTTAAAAATATCCAAAACGTACTTCGTCGTCAAGTAATTGCTCCACAAATCGATTCAAAATATTGTCTCTATACCGCTGTGCTGTAACTGTGTCATGGAAAAAAATAGGACCTACAATTCTTCTTCGGGAAACAGCTAACCAGACACCAATTTTTTGAGGGTGCAATGTGGACTCTACAAAAAAATGGGGATTTTCACTACTCCACATGCGTGTATTCTGAGAATTTACATAACCGGAGAGGTGGAACCAGCCTTCATCCAAAAAAAATGACAGGTCTAATAAATCATTTCTTTCCAATAAATTTTGGGTAAACCATTCGGAGTAATTCCTGCGTCTTTCAAAATCTGCGGCTTGTATTTCTCGGAATACTTGCACTTTATAAGGAAATACATTTAGCTGCTTCTTAAGAATAGTCCTGCATGTTCCATAAGATCTTCCCACTTCTTGGGACAGGCTTCTTATAAAATTTGTTGGCGTATTTTGCATTATTTCACGAACGTTTGCAACAAGTTCTTCTGTTCTTACAGATGGTCTTCCTGCTCCTTTTTTGGGTTGTATAGAACCTGTTTCCCTAAACACAGCCACGGTTCTTTTCAGGCAATGATAAAAATCCCCAGCAATAAAAGCAACGTTAGGAAAATGTTCCCCGTTTTGAAAATACGCTTCAACCATGAATGTTTTGTGCTGTTCCTTAAAGCCCATTGTGTGAATTGTTCAAGAAATTGGAAAAATTAGCGATGAATCAAATTACTTGTAACGACTGTCAACGATGACGGAATAACTGATTGATTGTTAATTCAGGTAGTTAGTGACACCTAACAGGTATTAAGCTCTACGGCTAAGCATTACGTCCTTAGATGCAAGGCCCTCTTTGATGCAAATAATTTTTGCTCGCACAGTATCAATGATTAAAAAAGCAAAGGACGAAGCGTGTTCAGGTCGACAGTTGCCCGGAATGGTTCTTGAGGCCTGTGGCGTATCATTGAGGTGGTAATAATAACTAACCCCAAATATGAAAATATATTTTACTGGAAAAATAAATAATCGTCGATCATCCTTCGGAAAACTAAAAACAAATAAATATTCTTATGCTACTTCCTGTGTTTTTTTTTATTCATAGCATTGTATTAGGTTATGTCCATTACAAAGTTCCGAAAAAAAATGTTAACTAGCTAGAGACTTATGTGTAAAAAGACCCGGCCAAATGCATAATTGGATTTTAAACACGCAAGCACTACCATTTTATATTTATAGTAATAAATAATATAAAGTTTTTTTAGGCGCTTAATAAGCATTTTCAGAATGAAAATGCTCCGAACAAAAAAAGTCCAGTGAACAAAATACGCAAAGGGTAACAGTACAAAATATAAACTTAATGCATTCTTTCGCGAATGACTTTAATTTATTATTGTAGGTTGATTCCGGAGTCTGTAAGATGGTTGTTGTCGAAAAATAAAGTTACAGAGGCAAAGAAAGTTATACAGAAGGTTGCGAAAACTAATGGCGTTACCATAACGGACGCACAGTTAGATGAGTTGTTGAAGAAGGGAGAGGAAGATAAAAAGGACGTATCTAAAATGACCGCTTCTGTCGTGGACCTGTTTAAACATTCCAATTTGAGAAAGAGATCTCTTATTATATTTTTTGATTGGTGAGTAAACGTCATAGATATTTACCTTTAGATAAGCGAACAGTAATCGCCTCGCGCATGTTTATAAAGCTACACACTATTAGGCATGCGCACTGCAACATTATCATTTGACGAATGGGAAAATAGACAGGTCCGCGATTTAAAATTTAAGTTCTTGCTCAAGAAATTGTAAAAGTTGACTTTCAATTTATTTTTACGTGTAAACAGCTAAAATTTGCCTCAAATTCTTGCCAAAAAAGTTGGATTTCTTTTTAATTTTTAATCAAGTTATTAAATGTTTAAATGGGGAAAAAATTCTATAAATCATAAGTATATATGGTCATAAAACATATGGCAGCAAAAAAAAACAACATATTTCGTCCCAAAAGACCGCTAGCAAGATTTAAAAATGCCCCAAAATTCAAATTATCCCAAGCGGGTAAAAACGGGTCGTGACGTCAAGAAGTATAATTCGTGTGTGACATCCACGAAATAGGTTATAGGTTGGCAATAAATTGAACGACGTTGAGAATTCAACCTTTAAACAACAATACAATAACACACGGCAATCCAAATGCAAACTCGGTAGCTCGGCCACCAGTCAGGATGACGGAAAAGTCATACTTCCTGACGTCATCGGACTTGGCGCGCTTAAAAGGTAGTTTGAAATGCTTTTGACACGCGCGAAACTTTAATAGCTATTTATACAATAAGTTGCGAAATGAGTGTCTTTTAGGCACGCGACGTGAAAATTGTCTAACGAGGCAAAGCCGAGTTGGACAACACGTCAAAGTGACTAAAAGACATTGTTTCGTAACGAATTGTATACAATATTTTTTCTACTGAGGTTTTATAATAAAAAACTTAATTTTACTAACATTTTATTAACTGTGTTTCATTTACACCTTACATGTCAAAAAAATCGACAGTTGTCAAAAAAAATTCTAAAGATTTTTTTGTCAAAAACTGCGACAAATATAAAAGTAAAAATGAGTGATTTAGAGGACTCAGACATTGAAAATGCCGCAAATGAGGCAATGGTGTACCTTGTTCCCCAAAAATCAAGAAGTTTGTATGAGGGCACATACGAAAAATTCAAAAAATGGTGTGAAGAAAAAAAGGTTAAAAACTTATCAGAAAAAGTATTTTTGGCATATTTTTCACTATTATCCGATGCCTATAAGCCATCAACTTTGTGGAGTACTTACTCAATGCTTCGAACGATGGTTTATTTGAATAAAAATGTTGAGATGAAGACATTTACAAATCTAATCGCATTTTTGAAAAGAAAATCTACGGGGTATAAACCCAAAAAGTCGAAAGTTTTTTCTAATGAACAAATAGAAAGGTTTGTCAAAGAAGCAGACGATAAGATTGGACAAAGTCATACTTATTGTGGGAATCTCTGGAGCATGTCGCAGAGAAGAACTCACATATTTAAATATGAATAATATCGAAATTTCGGAGTCTTTAATTAAAATATCCATTCCAAACAGTAAAACAAATGTTGCAAGAAGCTTTGTAATTAGCGAAGGCTCTATTGACGGCATCAACTTCTTGAATATTTTCCGAAAGTACGCGCAGTTACGTCCAGCACACATAACCCATGAAAGATTTTTTATCGCATACAGAAACTCCAAATGTTCCAGACTTCCAGTGGGTATTAATACCATTGGAGCAACACCAAAGAAAATTGCTGAGTTCTTGGAGTTTCCAAACGCTAAAGAATATACAGGCCACTGCTTTCGAAGATCTTTAGCAACGTTTTTAGCTGACTCTGGAGCGGATATATTGATGCTAAAGCGACATGGAGGTTGGCGGTCAAATACCGTGGCTGAGGGGTATATAGACGATTCTTTAGAAAATAAAAGAAAAATTTCCGAAAAAATTCTTGGTGAAAAATCTTTGGACTCTAACAACAAACGTGTTAAATCTAATGAATCCGAGTGTTCTACCAGCTCTACTAGTGGTATGGGTTTAATTGATATTGCTGTTGCAGATTCTATTTCTATTTCAAGTTCAAATTCCTCATCAATTTTACAAAGAGAAATATATCAACGTACTGTTTTAGGTTACCCCAGCATTAATTTTAATAATATAAGTAACTGTACTGTTAATATTTATAACAAATAGGTAAAACTATAGTCTGTGTTTATATAGCTATTATTTGTAAATATTTACTTATTATTAGCTGTTTCATTTGCCCCTTTCAAAAATTGACACTCCAAAAAATATTAAATTATACCTAGTCTGTGGTTACGTTTTAATTGTAAATAATTACCTGCGTTACTTTTAAGCACGCTGCGCTTAAAAGGAGGTTATTAAAAAACCATAATGACAATCGAAAAGAGGTTATTATAAAACGTCAGTAGAAAAAGAATTTTTACCAAGTTATTACTGATTTTTAAGGAGTAATTGGGGAATCTTTTTTTAGGCCTAAATAAATCATATTATTGAAAAAAAAAAAATTGGCAAGTTCCCTATTACGAATAATGGCATTTTTAGTAATTGCCAAATTTGTTTAAAAACGATTCGTCGTCATGTTTCTAGTTCGAAAAGGAAGAGACCAAGTCAAACTATAAAACTTGTAAAATCAAATATAAAAAACACACAAAACCAGCAAAATAACCAATCTTCGATGTTATCGCCTAAAAGTAACCTCAAGTCAAATATTAGTTGGTATATAACTTGTATTGATTTTTACAATTTGGCAAAAACTTGGGTACGTGTAAAACATTTCCAAGCACAATTTCTTGTTCAAGAATTTGAAATCCTTGGATTAATATAAACATACCTAGGTATTTACTTTTTACTTTTATATAATATAAGTATAGAGAAAAGTGTATTTTAAACTTTTTGAAGCAATATATTGCCCGAAAATACACGAACCTAATTAGATTACAGGGCTGCAAATAAAATATACCAAAACATGCATCGGGATAATCTGTCTGGGTGTATGTTTCTCTTTATTTTCATACCTTATTTGTGTAGCCTATGCCTAGGTAGATGTGTTTAAATTGATCATAATAAAATAAAGTTATATATCAAGATACATCACTACTTACTGAAAATACGAAATACCCGATATTTTACCCCTATTTAGGCATAACAAAATCATTCAACGGCTGTTACTAGTCATTGTTTATATTCCAATTGGAGTCAATAAAAGCACAAACACGATTCACTAAACTACACAAAAACTAGAAATCCGTAAATATTAAACACCCACAATAAACAACAAGGAATCCACGGATAAAACTTAAAACACAACAACAAAAATTGTCACTGAACCGGTTCTGGAGTGTATTTTGATCATGTCGCTAAAGGACAGGCCGATAATAAGAAGTTTGTGCGCATGCCCAATGCTGCTGGGAGGGAAGGTATCTGACCGGCGAGCCTTGCGCTCGGACGGGTTTTTTTACCCATAAAACTTAAGTTTTGTTTGCGCACAAGATAAGCTGTACGTATCTAAAGGTAAATGTCTATTGGTAAGCATACTGTATTAAACTATTGGATTGTATTGAAACAGGATAACTGTTTGCTTTAATCACCAGGTGTGCAAACAACATAACATATTATGGTCTATCATGGAATACCAATAACCTGGGTGGAAATCCTTACTTGAACTTCGTAATATCAGGAGCCGTGGAGACTCCTGCAAATATATTTACCTTGTTGACTTTAAATAGATGGGGACGAAAGAAAATTTTATGCGGAAGTATGATAGTTGCCGGGGCATCTTTGCTGGCTACTATTGCTGCTCCTATTAGTAAGTAGTCTGTTACGTTCACTATAAACATGAGAAGTACGAAAATATGAGGCCAAAAAAGATTGCATAAAAAAATCCTCTCAATACTTTTATTACAGTTTAAAATATTCACCCTATGTGTCACCAGTAAAGTCCGCATCATATGGGATTTTTTTTATTAATAGCTTTATCCAAAATTTGACCTTGGCATCAAGTTCTGCTTCGAACGAGATGAAAATTAAGCAAAAAAAAAAATTGTAGTCACGTGATTTGCAATATCTGTCAAATTTTAATTTTTTCCAAAAAATAATTCAAAAGTGGGGTTATTTCTGAAATTATCGAAAAAAGTTATTAGAAAAAGTTTTTTTTAAATGCAGTTTCCAGCCCACATGCAAAATTTCAGCTACATAAGATAATTTCGATTTTTTACCTATATTTTGTAAATTGCACCACTTTTACAAAATAAGACTCGACGCAACCTACATAAAACTTCTTAGTTTTGACAATGCTTTATTTCAGATACATTTTCTTTAAAGTAGCGCCATATTAAATGTGTGTTTTTCTACAAAATCAAAATTGGGCTATTAAAATTTGGTCGCATGTGATGCAAAGTTAATTTCTTTTTGACCCTGTATAAGGTAACTTCATAAAATAACTATTTTTGAAAACGTAGTTTTTGTCTGAAAGTAATACAATACAATAAAAAATAAAGTAAAGGAGGTTTAAATTAAATCGTTGAAAATATATAAACTTTACGTTAAGTTAAACTAAAATTTATTTTCCACTTAATGAACACTTTACTGATAACACTGTTTTCTTTTTGTCTTAATATTAAAGTGTATTACTTTCAGACACAAACTACGTTTTTAAAAATACTTATTTTATGAAGTTACCTTATACAGGGTCAAAAACAAATAAACTTTACATCACATGCGACCAAATTTTAATAGCCCAATTTTGATTTTGTAGAAAAACACACATTTAATATGGCGCTTCTTTAAAGAAAATGTATCTGAAATATAGCATAAAGAGTTTTATGTTTATTTTGCAAAAGTGGTGCAATTCACAAAATATAGGTAAAAAATCAAAATTATGTTCTGCAGCTGAAATTTTGCATGTGGGCTAGAAACTGCATTTAAAAAAAAACTTTTTCTAATAGCTTCTTTCGAAATTTTCAGAAATAACCCCACTTTTGAATTATTTTTTGGAAAAAATTAAAATTTGACAGATAATGCGAATCACTTGACTACTATTTTTTTGCTTAATTTTCATCTCGATCGAAGCAGAACTTGATGCCAAAGTCAAATTTTGAATAAAGCTATTAATAAAAAAAAATCCCATGTGATGCGGACTTTACTGGCGACACTGTAGTGTTTTGTGGTAATTTTTAGATTTGGTATGGTTAACGGTGCTGCTTGCCATGATAGGAAAAATTTCGATAACAGTCAGTTATGGAACAGTGTATATCTTCTCTGCGGAACAATTTCCCACTGTGGTAAGAAACGCAGGGCTAGGAGCCAGTTCGACGTTTGCTAGGTTAGGTTCGATAGTAGCACCGTATATAAATGCTATGGTAAGTTATATATGGTTTTTCGTTTACGCATTTTCTGTGGTCGTAGCCGATGACTTTAAATGAAGAAGTAAAAGTTATATTATACTTCCGAATCGATTTGCCTAGAAAAAAAACCAAGCTGAAAATTAATAACCTTTCGGTTTATTTTTAGTCCCATATTTGGTTACCATTCCCACTTCTAGTATTTGGAGCGCTGGCTTTTACCGGAGGTGTCCTATCTTTGATGTTACCAGAGACTTTAAACAAAAAGTTACCTGAAACACTTGCCGAGGGAGAAGCATTTGGAAAGTAAGTTATTTAACTATTTTTTTTTAAATCTGGCATTGTATTTCTCTTTTAATAACAAGGTTTCGAATTGAATTTTTACTCGTACTACTACAGTGACCGACATAAAGTTGATCACTTATAGCTTTCCTATGCAAAGCCCCATTTAATTAAATCGTATTAAAACTTTAACTTTCAAAATGCCTTTATTCCAAACTAACCTTTACAGTTCATTACATGGAAAGTAACAAACAACATAATATAGAAAATAATAACCTTTAAAAAAAATAACAATAAAAAAAGTGCAAGTTAATCCAATTTAATTCATTAATAAAATCAATTTAAAAAAAAAATATATAAATAATTTAATTTAGTAAATATCTCTTTAATTGTTTTTTAAAAGTTGCCAATTTTTTAATTTTTCTGATATTTTTTGGAAGGTTGTTATTTTATTATTCCGTCATATAAAAGCGATTTTTTTCCGACATTACTTTTTACTGGTATAGTTTGATAATTTATACGTCTGGTGTTATGATCATGTAATGTCTTATTCTCCTGAAGTGTTATGTTTGATTTTTTTTTCTTTTAAAATGATAGAGTGAATTAGAAAACAACTTTTTAATTTATTGTTTTGAACGTGTAAATACCCTTTGGTCTATATAGATTAACAGTGGGTTCTAAATGTGGTAATTTGTGTATATATACATTTAATAACTTTATTTTGCAATTTTTGTAATGGTTTGAAGTTTGATAAACAAGCAGATCCCCATGCAGAAGCTAAGTATTGTAATTTTGAATATTTTAATGAAAAATATATATTTTTAAAAGTATTTCAAAGGAATGAAATATCTAGCTCTGTACAAAACAGATACCAAAGGAAATATCGAGTTGATAATATACTGGATATGGCATTTCCAATTTAAATTTTCGTCTAAAACTAATCCTGAAAATTTTGTCGTTTTTGAATATTTTCATTATTAAATGTTAAGGGGTTAATGGTGGAATTTATTTTATTTTTAGTTATAAACATAAAAGATTTTGTAAAATTTAACGTAAGTTTATTTGATTGAAGCCAAGAAAGAAGTATTTTTAAATCATCAATATCAAATTACATTTCTGCAAGAGTTTCAGCAAAATAAATAATTGTTGTATCATCTGCAAATAGCTTTATTTTGCCCTTTAAGTTCAATTTGGAAACGGAATTAATGTAAATTAAGAATAATAACGGACCTAATATTGATCCTTGTGGAACTCCACATATTATTTCTTTTTCCGAAATTTACTTTCCCCAATTTGAACAAATTGTTTACGATAGCTTAAATAACTTTGAAGTTGTTTGTGTGTATTTCCCCTTATCCCAATACTGTATAATTTTCTTAATAAAATATCATGGTTTACGGTGTCAAAAGCCTTACACAGATCTAAGGATAGTAAACAGGATTTTTTACTGCTGTCGACATTAGCTTGAATATTTGTTATATCTCCTGCATATATTTCTGTAAACGATTTCCCGACAACAGCGGTAAGAGATTACTTGGGTTATGGCTGTCCGTAGAGTCCTAACAAGGACGAAACGGCCGTCGTGGTCTACCCGCCCCAGAGTATCCATTGTGCTTAAATCTCTGTGTATATAATAATATAAAAAAAAACACACTTGTCCGATATGCCATAATTATTTTCGCGGACACTATATCTTCTAATTATTATTTAATTGACCTTTTTTTATTAAAGGAAAATCAAGAACGTTGGTCCACTAAACGGCGTACAAATTACGCAGCCAAATGAAAGTGATAACGCTGTTGCTGACACAAAATTGTTGGAAAAAACTGAAGAGACTAAAAAATAATGGTTTCACGCGATTACATAATTCTGTGAATCTTCTTTAAAAAAAGGCCAATAAAAAGAAACAATTTATCAGAACAGGGAAATCTTTATACAATATCTGTGTGCCTATTAGTATTTCTGATTCGAAGGAAAGTAAACTGATATGTCTAGTCACAGAGAAAATTATACTTTGTGATAATTTTTCAAATTATTTCAGCATTTATAATTTTAGTGATTTTTTTTTGATCAAATTTTACTATTACTCATACTGAGTCTTGAACCTAGTAATATTTTTAACTTAGATCTTATTCCTTAGTTTTAAATTTTGTTTATCTATTGATGATAATACGTCTTCACTAACTGTAAGAAAAATCAGTTCCTTTTAAACACTGCATTTTTAAACAAAACATTTTCTAACTATTTTTTGAAATTAATAATTATACTTACTTTATTTTATTTTATAAATAATTTCCTATTTCTTCTACAAACCGTAATGTATACTAGAAAATGTGATTATATGATATTTTTTTCATTTGTTAAAAATTGTTTAAAATTTAATCTGTTGTACACATGAGATTAGAAAATTAAAATGAAGTTATTAAAAAGTTTTTTGGTTTTATTTGTATTATACCCCTGTTATACATTGTGCGGTTTTATGCTACCAAATTTTCTGGGCAATAACACACAGATTTAGAAAATACAATATTTATTTTTAGCATTCTACATTTACATATACCGGGTCGTAAAGTTTGCTACCCTCAAAATGAACGATTAAAAACGGTTCAGAAACAGCTCCTCTCCTCTCCTTATATCATCTACTAGGGGAGTCAATATTTTTTGAGGGTAGCAAACTTCAGACAGGATTTCCCATTGCCAGTAACGGTGCACCGGTATATACAGTGACCGGCAAAGAGTTCGCAATATATGGGAAGAATTTTTATTAGCGGAATATTGAAAAATCTTTTTTGGGGGATTGGATGTGCATGTCCCATAACCTTAAAATCGATTTTGACATACGTCACGTGACCAATGGTATGGCGGGAAAGTTGAAAAAACCAATATGAAATCATAAATCAGATAAGTTGATGAGATATCGAAAAAATTCCAAGAATGTTTGGGATATCTACTTAAAAAAACAAAATCGAATATTTTTGTAAATATTTTTTTACCGAATTAAAAATTTCCATATTTTTCCTTTCTTAAAGCTTTATTAAAGTAAAACTGACATCTGGTGACCACAACTAGAAATATTCTTTTGTTTTTCTGACAATTTGGAGCAATAATTCAAAAAATTCGTTTACACTTGGATACCAGCTGTTGCAATAGTCTATTTCTAATAACCTTATTGATATTTTTTATATCGAAATATTCTATTATGTTAAGAAATCCTTAAATTCATTAATCCAAAGAAAATTTTATTTATAACCGTAAAAAATAATTTTGAATTTCGCAGAAATCTTTTAAAAAATCTAAAAATTAATAAAAATTTAAATTATTTTTTACGGTTATAAATAAAATTTGCTTTGGATTAATGAATTTAAGGATTTCTTAACATAATAGAGTATTTCGATATAAAAAATATCGATAAGGTTATTAGAAATAGACTATTGCAACAGCTGGTATCCAAGTGTAAACGAATTTTTTGAATTATTGCTCCAAATTGTCAGAAAAACAAAAGAATATTTCTAGTTGTGGTCACCAGATGTTAGTTTTACTTTAATGAAGCTTTAAGAAAGGAAAAATATGGAAATTTTTAATTCCGTAAAAAAATATTTACAAAAATATTCGATTTTATATTTTTTTAAGTAGATATCCCAAACATTGTATTTAAGGTTCTAATGGAATTCTAAACACTTTTTATTCTTGGAATTTTTTCGATATCTCATCAACTTATCTGATTTATGATGATTTCATATTGGTTTTTTCAACTTTCCCGCCATACCATTGTTCACGTGACGTATGTCAAAATCGATTTTAAGGTTATGGGACATGCACATCCAATCCCCCAAAAAAGATTTTTCAATATTCCGCTAATAAAAATTTTCCCATATGTTGCGAACTTTTTGCCGGTCACTGTATATTTTTATATAATTATATTTATTTATTTTATACAGGATTTTTATTAAAAATTTGTTACTTACAATATAAAAATTGTTTCTACTATACAGAATCTAGGAATACAAATAGATAAAATATAAATCGAAAAGGTTTTGTGCTATTACTAAAACCATAGACAAAAACTAACCGACATTATGTCAGATCGATTTGTAAGAAGCGTGTTTGAGTTTAGAATTATTTAATATGATAATATAATACTACTCTTATATACGGGGTGTCCGGAAATGATGAGCAAAAAATTTAGGGGATTATTCTAAACCGAAAATAAATGCTATCTCTCCCTAAAAAATTAAATTAAAAAATAATAAATTAAAATGATTTCGTATTCATTACATGCAAGCAATGGTATTTTGGCGTTTTTCTCGAAAACGGTTAGATTTATCGAAACAAAAGTAGTATACCTTTTTAATGTCAAAAGGTTAGGAGATTAAACATATTCAGTCAAAATGCGCATACAGTGTAGGACAAAAAAGTTGGGACCATTCAAATTAAAGTGTAGGTTCCTATGTGGCGCCCTCTACAAAATGCGAAAAAACGGTGGGCAAATTTGTATTTCTCATCCCGAAAAAGCCCCATATACGAGATTTAGTCAAAATATTATGAGCGTGGCAAAAGGTATTGCAAAAAAACTGCAAATAAAATTTAACTTAACACCCTTTAACTACGTTAATAACAATTTTCGAAAAAATGTTATAAAAGAGATAGCATTTATTTTCGGTCTAGAATTATCCCCTAAATTTTTTGCTCATCATTTCCGGACACCCTGTATAAAAATAAAGATTGGCGTCTATGGATTTTTGGATATAACTAGTACTAAACAGAATTAACTATACAATTTTATCAAGAATTCTTGTTAGTGTTACTACGTATTGTATCACAAAGCGCTATACTAAGTTTATAATACTTACAAAAATGGTAGAGGTTAAAACTGCATTAAAGTTTGCAAAAATCCAAATGGGTCCTAGATTATTTTTACACAATACAGAACAATATAATTCCCATTTAATTTAAAATAATGCAGGCAAAACCCTTCCCAATGATAGAAGTTTTACTAGGTTTTGAAGAACTCTGTCCATAAAATACAATTGCACTTTTCGTCGCTAATAAGGGTTTGTACACAATCCAGTAGTACCAAATAGGGCTTCCATACCAAAACTAGTGACTCTTGGAAGTCATTTCTTAAACTCCAGGTTAAAATTTTTTCCATCGTATTTTATACAATCAAATCCGTCGATTTCGCTTTTCCTATAGGACGGGTTAATAGTGATTTTGATCGGGGTGCACTAGTCAAACTTGCAGTCTAAAAAATCAAATGCTTACATTTCTAGTACATTTTGGTGTTGTATGGATGTGACCGTCCTATTTTATGGTGTAAAAGTAAATAAAGAGTGAAATTTATGAATTACGGCTAGATATTACTGTTCATAGGTCTCGCATATTTCTGCAGTTGTCGACAAGGCATAGATAAAACATAAAAAGGGACCTTATATACTGATCAGTGGTCGTAAGTGAGTTTTTTTAAAAGTCCATAATTTTGATATTTCTTTTATTTTTTTCGGCCAACTGTTGTAAATTGTTATTCCTTTATATAATATTGATTTTTGGCCAAAAGTACTCTTTAACATTGGTGTTTGAATATGATGATTTTGTCTCGTGATGTGAACAATGTTGGTCGAAGGAAATATTATATTCGACTGTTTTTCTTTAATGATAATAGAGTGTATTAGAATGCATAGTTTTAATTTATAAAGCTTTTCTAAATTTAAATATCAGTTTGGTTCATATAAATTTATAGTTTGTTCTAAAAAAGGCAATTTATGTATGCATTTAATTATTTTGTTTTGTAGTTTTTTTAATGGCTGAATTGTAGTTAAATTCGCTGATCCCCAAATTGAAATCATATACTGTAATTTGTAATTTTGAATAAACCAAAGAATAATATATATATTTTTAATAATTTTAACGATATATAATTTTTAGCTTTAAATAAAATGCCAATTATTGGTGAGATGTAACTTCTTAAATATTCAATATGTTTTTTCCAACTTAAATTTTCATCAATATATAAACTTAAAAATTTAATTGTATTAGTATATTTAATTAAATTATTATTGAAAGACAGTGAAGAAATATTATTATTTTTAAATTTTGATTTACTTATAGGTAACATAAAAGATGATTTATTAAAATTGAATGATAATTTATTAATTTCAAGCCATTTACATATTATATTTAGGTCGTGGTTAATGTTATTATGAATTTGAGCATAGTCTTCATAAAAATATACAATAGTAGTAGGTATCATCGGCAAACAATTTTATTTTACCTTTTAAATTTAATTTTGCTATAGAATGAATGTAGATAATAAAAAAAGTAGGTCCTAAGGTTGATCCTTGCGGAACACCACAAGTTATGTTTTTTTGTGAACTTTTAACATTTTCAATTTGAACAAACTATTACTTAAGCAATTGTTTAACAATAAATAAATATTTCCCCGAATTCCAATATTGCATAGGCATTTAAGTAAAATGTTGTGATTGACTGTATTAAATGCTTTACATAAATCTAGGGACAGTAGGTAATAAGTAGTAATTTTAAAAAACTTAGTCTGCACGCAGCTAAACACTTTTCAGTTATAGTAAATAAAGAGTACAATTAAAACACTTTAATTCAAGATATATTTTTTCAAGTAAAAGTTTTAAAAATTGCTGCAGATAGTCGCAAAATTTCATCAGTAATTTTTTAATAAAAAAAGTATAAATCTGGTCCACTGGACTAAAGATTCAAATGTTTGCCACGTTAGTATACCTAGTAGTAGTATCAAAATGAAATTACCAATTATGTAACACTGATGATGATAAACTCAAGCTGTCAGACGTCAATATTAACTCCAACGCCGACGCTAAGCCGGTAGGTGTTGACGTACTTTCTCTTATTAAAAAAATATATAGTTACCTCCAAATTTCTTGGGGTATGGTACTCTGATGCGTTCCGCTTTATACCGTGGTGGTACGGATTAAATTTTTGAGAGTTGTGACTCTTTGTGGACGACAGCGCGATGGTGTCTTGACGCTGTTTCTTGCCTCGTTCGAAAAAGAGCTGTTTGAAGGTACTGCGAAATTTTTTCGACATTATGCTGTAGAGGAGGAAGTTACAGGATGCATTTACCGATATGAGGAAGTTGAAAACGTTTCCCAGAGCTAAAAAAAATGCATTTTTAAATCAATAATTCAACCATTTGAAATAAATAAATTTTTGAGAATTTTACAAAGAGTTTTTTCTAAATAACTTTTAATTGGCTTATTAGAAAGTGATAAAATTTGGTGTGCAAGTCTCTCAAACGAGGACCTTCAAAAAAGACAAGTAGGGGAGAGCCACCAACAGTGGCCATGGCTGGTACAGTGGCCACCAGTGAATATTATCTTACAAAACGTACACCGCTAGCGCCCTCTCTTGTATCCGTGCTTAAGTATGTTTCCAGCACGTGGCGCGCCGAATACTTTCAGTTAAATAGCCGGCTTCGTCGTAATAAGTGCGGCATTGAAATTCGGTGGGGAAAGTTTTTTATTAGAGTGACTTTTCGTTTTAATCGTTTAAAGCTGCAGTGGCCACCTTAATGGAGGGTACATTGGCCACTACTCTCATATATTATAAAGGGGTGGCCACTGTTCCTTACAATATTTGAATAAAAATTTTTGCATTTATATGATACATGTTTCTTTTGTTTTTCGATGTGTTTACTTATAAATTTCCTAATTAAAGGATTTTGTATGAAGTCTTATTACTTATTACTAACTTAAAAACAGTCTTTAGTATGCTTTTCAGAGAAACCACTGTACCACTATGTGGTTCGGTACAGGGGCCATAGTGGTATGTTTTTAAAAAAATATTGAGGAAAAGACCTATACTTTTTAAAATTAAATAGAGTCATATTTGTACAGCCTTATCGAATATGTAGTCAAAAATAATGGAAAAACCATAAATTTCTTAAACGTTTTTGAAATACGTGGAAATAAAAAAAAGTATGGCCACTGTTGGTGGCTCTCCCCTACAATTTTGCTGTACAGATAATAGGGAGCCAATATTTGAGGGTAGCAAAGTTAGTTAGTCTAATTTAATTCATTAATAAAATCAATTTAAAAAAAATAGTATAAATAATTTTATTTAGTAAATTTAATTGTTTTTTAAAAGTTGCCAATTTTTTTATTTTTCTGACATTTTTTGAAAGATTGTTATATTTTATTATTCCGTCATATAAAAGCGATTTTTTTCCGAAATTACTTTTTACTGGTATAGTTTGGTAATTTTATACAACGTCTGGTGTTATGATCATGTAATGTCTTATTCTTCTCAAGTGTTATGTTTGATTTTTTTTCTTTTAAAATAATAGAGTGAATTAGAATACAAATTTTTAATTTATAAATGTTTTGAACGTGTAAATACCCTTTCTGTCTATATAGATTAACAGTTGGTTCTAAATGTGGTAATTTGTGAATACATTTAATAACTTTATTTTGCAATTCTTGTAATGGTTTTAAGTTTGATAAACAAGCAGATCCCCATACAGAAGCTAAGTATTGTAATTTTGAATATATTAATGAAAAATATATATTTTTAAAGTATTTCAAAGGAATGAAATATCTAGCTCTGTACAAAACAGATACCAAAGGAGATATCGAGTTGATAATATACTGGATATGGCATTTCCAATTTAAATTTTCGTCCAAAACTAATTCTAAAAATTTTGTCGTTTTTGAATATTGAATATTTTCATTATTAAATGTTAATGCGTTAATGATGGAATTTATTTTATTTTTAGTTATAAACATGAAAGAAGATTTTGTAAAATTTAACGTAAGTTTATTTGATTGAAGCCAAGAATGAAGTATTTTTAAATCATTAATAATATCAAAATACATTTCTGCAAGAGTTTTAGCAAAATAAATAATTGTTGTATCATCTGCAAATAGCTTTATATTGCCGTTTAAGTTCATTTTGAAAACGGAATTAATGTGATGAATTAATTATTAATTAATGACCTAAACTCAACTGGTGTATGTTCCAGTTCCTAAAAAGTTTTAAACGTTGTAGCTTTACCTACTGTTTTTCGCGTTTTAAGCAAGTACCTAATATAATTTAAGACTTACTGGTTTGTATATTCACCTCGGGTTTTGTTTGAGCCGGGTAAAAACTATAATAAATTAGATATGAAGCAGTAGGAGTTTGGCATATTAAAAACATTACTACAACTGCAATCAGCATCATAGTTATACGGTTTTCGTTGGACACCGATACATTTTCCTAAAAATAAAGTTATGAGAAATGTTTATATACCGTGCGAGCAAAAATTATTTGCATCAAAGAGGGCCTTGCATCTAAGGACGTAATGCTTAGCCGTAGAGCTTAATACCTGTTGGGTGTCAGTAACTCTCTGAATTAACAATCAATCAGTTATTCCGTCATCTTTGACAGTCGTTACAAGTTACAAGTAATTTGATTCATCGCTAATATTTCTAATTTCTTGACCAATTCACACAATAGGCTTTACGGAACAGTACAAAACATTCATGGTTGAAGCGTATTTTCGAAACGGGGTTAGAGTAAATGGTGAGTGGCAATACAATCCGGGTTTGTGCATGGACGATTTTCAGGAACATTTTCCTAACGTTGCTTTTATTGCTGGGGATTTTTATCATTGCCATATCGTTGCAAACAGGTTCTATACAACACAAAAAAGGCACAGGAAGACCATCTGTAAGAACAGAAGAACTTGTTGCAAACGTTCGTGAAATAATGCAAAATACGCCAATAAATTGTATAAGAAGCCTGTCCCAAGAAGTGGGAAGATCTTATGGAACATGCAGGACTATTCTTAAGAAGCAGCTAAATTTATAAGTATTCCAAGAAATAGAAGCCGCAGATTTTGAAAGACGCAGGAATTACTCTCAATGGTTTACCCAAAATTTATTGGAAAGAAATGATTTATTAGACCTGACATTTTTTTCGGATGAAGCCTGGTTCCACTTCTCCGGTTATGTGAATTCTCAGAATACACGCATGTGGAGTAGTGAAAATCCCCATTTTTTTGTAGAGTCCACATTGCACCCTCAAAAAATTGTTGTTTTTCCATGACACAGTTACAGCACAGCGGTATAGAGACAATATTTTGAATCCATTTGTGGAGCAATTACTTGACGACGAACTACGTTTTGGATATTTTCAACAGGACGGTGCAACCGCCCATACAGCCGCCGAAACTACTAACTACTTACGCAATTTTTTCGACGACAGATTGATCAGTTTTCGATCAGACATTGAATTCCCACCTAGATCACCTTGTTTAACGGTTATGGATTACTTCGTTTTTCCTCATTTAAAGAACACTATTTTTAAAACACCAGTTGCAAATTTAGAACAATTACAAGAAAGGAATATCCAAGAATGTGGTAACATTTCTCCAGAGATGCTGGTCAACATTTTAGAAAATATGAAGAGACGTGTGAATTTATGCTTGGAGCATGGCGGTGGCCAATTTCAGCAATTTATGTAATTATTTTTCTTCTTCTGTCTGTATATTCTTACTTTGCTAATTTTGTAAACAACAAAAATAAATTTGTATTTGTCTACTTATTTTATTACTCATTAGTTTGGCATATCATGTCATAATATGAATTTGACAAAATTTTAACCTAGATTTGGTTAGATATATCGTCCCCATATCATTGTGATCGAAACCAAGCCCCACGTTTTTTAATCCAAGCCCTCTTTGATGCAAATAATTTTTGCTCGCACGGTACAATGGTGTATTTGAAATGATGGTTAATGAATAGGAAGGAATGGAAGTCCATTAAGAGACGCTAATACCTCAAAACACTTACTTGTGAATTGTGATGGTGAGATTTCGAATTAGTCAAAGTCCTTCGCTTCCTCTGTGATAAATACACAGCCCTTACTAAGAAACAATTGAACGTACCGATCAACAGTAGAGGAATGATGCCAAAAACCAACGCGCTATACCAATACATAATACTAGTATAGCTTTCGTTTTTTCCTAAATTCGTGCTTTCCACATCTATAAGCATCTTGGTAATGTTACAGCACCGTTTTATGGTCACGTGAGTTGCATTACTAGTTTCGTTCTCGCCAGATCCGCCGTCTTCAGGCAACCCTACATTTTTGTCGTTTTCGTGGTTCGATGGTCCTTTTATGGCACTTTCTTTCACGTATTGATGAAGTATTGTCATGTTAGGTAGCGTTTCAATATTAGCCTTTTCTGGTTTACTTCGTTCGTGGGTTATGTTTATAACTTGAGGATATACGTAGATGATGTGCGCATGATTCGATGTACAATTAGCCAGAATGTTTTTTAAAGTGGCTGTCAAATTAGGATCGTTAGACACTTGTATCGTAGATACGTTATGACCATTTTGAGTATGGTTTTCTTTAGTTAAAACCACATTGTTAGGCACATAGTGTATTGTAGTGGAATTACTTAAGAACCCAGCAGTATAAGCACTATTGTTTAGGGATAGTTTGGTGTCGTTTTTACATTCCAAGCTTGTGACGGTATCGTTCAAGTTTAACTGATATTCGAAAGTTGTAGACGCTGTTGTCAGCAAGCAAAATATATACACAATGACAGTCACTGTTTTGGCTCGGTTTTCCGTACAAAAATATTTCCCTTTCATTGGATGACATACCGCTATATAGCGTTCTATTGTGAATGACACTGTCAACCAAACCGAAGTGCTACCTACAAAATAGACACAAAAATTAATGTTCCTAGAATTGACGGGTTTTAATAAATATAGGAATATGCAAGGGCACATATATGCATAATAATACGAGTACAATTATAATTACTCATAAAACAACGAGTGTAATTATTATGAATGATGAAATGGGTTATTTGGGATGTCTACATTTTATTTTCACCAAAATTAAGGGAAAATATTTCGCATTTTCAATTTTAAAGATGGACTGCAATTTTCGGGTTTTGGGAATACTACTTTGACAATAAACAAAGCGTCAGCTGATGCAAAATATCAAGAACATATTTGTTTAAAATTGCAATTTTCGTGTCCTACACCTTCCTACGTCAAAACGCACTTTGTTTAAAACTATAATTTCTTGATAAAACAAACATCCATTATTATTTTTTTTCTATGTTGCCGATATGTTTTTCTTGGACTTACCTGACTGTTATTTTTAGCGTTTTACACAATAAGCCTGACAGAAATGATTCAAATCGTCCGCCTTGAATGACTGGTCGATAAACAACGTTCCTTCAAAAGTTTGGCGGCAAGTTCCAACCGTTTTCTGTTGATTAATCGAAATGATTTTTGACATTTTTCACTTTTTCGTTTCCGCGGTCCCAAAATACACACTTTGTCCTTCTTACCCTAATTTCTGATCTGTTTTTAGAATTTTTCGAGTTTCCGAGTTTACAGGCCTTTATAGATTTCGGAAAATTATACAGGGTGTCGGAAAAATAGGTGTACGACGTTTAATGACAGACGTCTGTCGTCAAAATAAACGTACCTAGTTGTATTCGAAGTTGTCTCATAGCCGGTAGAGGGCGTACCTGTTTATTTAAGGTTTTATAAAACTATACGTTTATTAAAAAAATTACCTTGTCGGACTTCCATGCATTGTCTTTATTTTGTTACTTAACACAAAATTTCGGTTAGTTAGTATCTCTAACCGTTTTAAAGTGTAAACTAAATTATAATTCTAATAAGGCTACTGTCTTAAATACTATTCATGTGCAATGAAGCTTGATGACTTCGCCTACGTGCTTATTGGAGTGTGAAATTTGAGCTCTTGATTGTGGACAAGAAGAGGCTTCCAGATATTGGGGATATCTATACTTGGTTTACTAAATATATGGGTATTTTGATTCATGAAAGCTGCTTCTTTGAATTTTTGTTTTATCCAGTGCTATTCAGTGTCCAAACCCTTGGCTCCAAACATGTTCCGCTATAACTGATCTCGAAGTTTCACCTCGTTGAGTATGTTTCAGATGTTCTTCAACTCGTACGGGAAGATATCTTTTTGTTTTTCCAATGTACGATTCGTCACACTCGCAAGGGATTTGATAGATACAATTTTTTGTGTTTTCATTACGGGGGGGTTTTACTTTTGTAAGAAAGATTCTAAGCGTATTTCCGGATTTAAAGGCTGTTTTGATATTTCAGTTTTTTGGTTATCCTTCTAATCTTTTCAAAAATCCCCTTGACATAAGGTATTGTAAGAAATGCTTGCTCCTCTTTCGTTTCTGTATTAGTTTTTACTTCGCGATTTTTAAGTTTTGAGATGGTATTAGTTACAAAGGTTTCAGGGTAACCATTCTGTTTTAAATATTTTTTGATGTTTGAAATTTCAATATTAAGGTCTTCCGGATTGTTGCAAACGTTATAAAGCTATATGCTCTGTGATAAAAAAATTAAGTTATGCCCTGTTTTATGGAGTTTGAATGATTCGATCAGTGATTGATGTATTGCCCCGTGTGAGTGGGTTTCCTGTACGTTGAAGTTTTTATGTTTTCAGCACTTCGTTTGACGAGAGCATCGAGAAAAGGTAGGGTGGAATGTTTTTCTGTTTTTATGGAAAATTTGTTGGATTGTCTTATACTATTAATATGTTCCAAAAACCGTATCAGCTCTTCCTTGCTGTCCGTCCAGATAATAAAGGTATCATCAACATATCTAAGCCAAAGTTTAAGTTTAATCTTGGCAGTGTTAACTTAATAGCGTGTGACTCAAACCGTTCCATGTACAGGTTAACAACATAAAGACAATGGAAGTCCGACAAGGTAATTTTTTGATATTACTTCATTGTCTACCACCTTCAAACATAAACGTTTATTGGTACTTACTTGCAGCGTCGCACAGCCAGTGACTGAGTCCGTAAAATCTCCAGTATAACTCATATCTTCTATCGTGTATATTATTGTAATGCTTGAAAGACAATAAAAACACGAAAAATAAGTGTATTATATCTGCTATCGCAAGCGCCGAGAGGTAAATGTTTGTCGAGGATCGCATTCTCCGTCTGAAAAGAAAAATGTAACATCTATTTGTTCAAAAAGTAAAGTTGGTACCCCTGCGATAAAAACAAGTACCTATCTGTAATTCACAGTCTAAAGGCTATTAAGGTAATTTTTAAAACTGATGTTGCCTAGACTGTGGAGAAAGGCACTACCATGTAACATATCTCTTTCCAAGATATAATGGGGGACTCATTGTACAGTATTAGGTGTTTCACGCTCAGGCTTTCACCACGCTCGAGTAGTGTAAACCCGGTTTGTGAGGCATATCGGAGCGTGATGAAAAAACCTCCCGCACAGCCCGGCTTTAGTAAGGCCCGATAGTGTATGGGGGAAGAGTTTAAGTCTAGTATTTTTACGGTTTAAATTAAATGTGTTAAAACTATATACAGACTGTCCGCGGATAGGGTTGACGAAGCACAAATGGATGAAAAATTTCATTTTTCGGGAAAAAGTCATTCTTGATAAAAAGTTTTGCTTGTAAAAAAATGCAATTGACGAAGAGAAAATTTGGATTTTTTATACAGGGTTCGCAAAAACTTATCTTCTATCGTGTATATTATTGTAATGCTTGAAAGACAATAAAAACACGAAAAATAAGTGTATTATATCTGCTATCGCAAGCGCCGAGAGGTAAATGTTTGTCGAGGATCGCATTCTCCGTCTGAAAAGAAAAATGTAACATCTATTTGTTCAAAAAGTTGGTACCCCTGCGATAAAAACAAGTATCTGTAATTCACAGTCTAAAGGCTATTAAGGTAATTTTTAAAACTGATGTTGCCTAGACTGTGGAAAAGGGCACTACCATGTAACATATCTCTTTCCAAGATATAATGGGGGACTCATTGTACAGTATTAGGTGTTTCACGCTCAGGCTTTCACCACGCTCGAGTAGTGTAAACCCGGTTTGTGAGGCATATCGGAGCGTGATGAAAAAACCTCCCGCACAGCCCGGCTTTAGTAAGGCCCGATAGTGTATGGGGGAAGAGTTTAAGTCTAGTATTTTTACGGTTTAAATTAAATGTGTTAAAACTATATACAGACTGTCCGCGGATAGGGTTGACGAAGCACAAATGGATGAAAAATTTCATTTTTCGGGAAAAAGTCATTCTTGATAAAAAGTTTTGCTTGTAAAAAAATGCAATTGACGAAGAGAAAATTTGGATTTTTTATACAGGGTTCGCAAAAACTTATCTTCTATCGTGTATATTATTGTAATGCTTGAAAGACAATAAAAACACGAAAAATAAGTGTATTATATCTGCTATCGCAAGCGCCGAGAGGTAAATGTTTGTCGAGGATCGCATTCTCCGTCTGAAAAGAAAAATGTAACATCTATTTGTTCAAAAAGTTGGTACCCCTGCGATAAAAACAAGTATCTGTAATTCACAGTCTAAAGGCTATTAAGGTAATTTTTAAAACTGATGTTGCCTAGACTGTGGAAAAGGGCACTACCATGTAACATATCTCTTTCCAAGATATAATGGGGGACTCATTGTACAGTATTAGGTGTTTCACGCTCAGGCTTTCACCACGCTCGAGTAGTGTAAACCCGGTTTGTGAGGCATATCGGAGCGTGATGAAAAAACCTCCCGCACAGCCCGGCTTTAGTAAGGCCCGATAGTGTATGGGGGAAGAGTTTAAGTCTAGTATTTTTGCGGTTTAAATTAAATGCGTTAAAACTATATACAGACTGTCCGCGGATAGGGTTGACGATAGCACAAATGGATGAAAAATTTCATTTTTCGGGAAAAAGTCATTCCTGATAAAAAGTTTTGCTTGTAAAAAAAAATGCAATTCACGTAGAGAAAATTTTGATTTTTTATACAGGGGTCGCAAAAACTTCAAAAATATGATATTTCTTCAAGAGTAAACTACCTTTATTTTTCATTTTTGACCAAAATGCCAATTAGAAAACTTATTTAGAATAACGTTTGTAATTTAAATCCGAGATTTAAAATAAATCTTCGATTCGATTTTTTTAGTTTTTTTTTAATTTTTAGAGGTAAATGGAAATTTTGCTGCTCAATAAAAATATTAATATAAAATTTTATTAGACTCTATTTTCATAATGGGTGGTGTGTATCTTATTTTAAAATTTTAAATGCATTCCTACCATCTTTTGTAAAAACAAGGAATTTTTTTACCTTCTTATTACTTTGCTCTACGTATGGGGCAAATTTGAAGTTGTCAAATAAAATTTGATGTTTTTTGAAAATGTTGACCTTAGAACAAAGGGTTTATTTAGTTCAATGTTACGGTGCGGGCGAAAGTTCTTACAACTTTGTGATAGAGAAATTTAATTAAAGATACCCTAACGTATACGTCTCAAAAATAGGACTTCATAAATTATTAAAAAAATTCTTTTACCTCTGACACTTAAAAAACTAAAAAAATCGAAGATTTATACAAACGTTATTCTAAATAAGTTTTCTGATTGGCATTTTGGTCAAGTTTTTGCGAACCCTGTACAAAAAATCAAAATTTTCTCTTTGTGAATTGCATTTTTTTACAAGCAAAACTTTTTATCACGAATGAATTTTTCCCGAAAAATGAAATTTTTTCATCAATTTGTGCTATTGTAAACCCTATCCGCGGACAGTCTGTATATATGGGATTTACCAAAGTAGCTGAAGTATACTCACCAATGAAGGTCTGTTTCCAGTTTCCATAAATAGTTAGTAATTATAAAAAGTAGAATTTATAATTGTTTGGGTTAGTCACAGTTTTTTAATTATTTTATTTCTACTTCAAGTTACTTACCCTTTAAACAGCTTTTTTGTACTTTTGGGCAATAAACAAGCTGTTGGCGTCACCGTTGCGTCAAGCGGAGTGTAATGAGGTGAATTAAGACAATTTTTCGACCTAAGATAAGGTAACAAAGCTAAATGCGGGAAGGACGGGGAAAATATACCTTACTTATGTGCTATTTTTATAGTTCAACATCTAAGGATAGGTTTTTCAATGTATTGTTACATTGATTATTAACAAATGTTGAAAAACCCTATAACTTTTTTTAACTGACAAAAACATATTTCCTGTAATCCTTGTATTCTTCGTGGGTATAGAGAGCAAAATTAAGTTCATACAAAATATATAGTATTTATGTATTCCACAAGAACTAAAGGTTTTACGATATTTCGAGAATCGTAGATTAGATGTTTTAAATAACTTTATGTTAAAGTACAAAAACTTATTATTATTATTTCAAACTAACCTTTACAGTTCCTTACATGAACAATGACAATATAATATAGAATATAATAACCATAAAAAAATAACAATAAAAGTGGAAGTTACTCCAATTTAATTCATTAATGAAATTAATTAAAAAAAAGTATAAATAATTTAATTTAGTAGTACCTTTAATTGTTTTCTAAATGTAAAATTTTGTAATTTCTCTGATATTTTTTGGACGATTGTTATATTTTATTATTCAGTCATATAAAAGCGTTTTTTTTCCAAAATTACTTTTTACTGGTATAGTTTGATAATTTATACAATGTCTGGTGTTATAATCATGTAATGTTTTATTCTCCTGAAGGGTTATGTTTGATTTTTTTCCTTTACAATGATAGAGTGAATGAGAAAACACACTTTTAATTTATAAATGTTTTGAACATGTAAATAACCCTTGGGTCTATATAGATTAACAGTTGGTTCTAAATGTGGTAATTTGTGTATGCATTTAATAACTTTATTTTGCAATTTTTGTAACGGTTTTAAGTTTGATAAACAAGCAGATCCCCATACAAAAGCTAAGTATTGTAATTTTGAATATATTAATGAAAAATATATATTTTCATATTTCAAAGGAATGTAATATCTAGCTCTGTACAAAACAGATACCAAAGGAGATATCGAGTTGATAATACACTAGATCTGGCCTTTCCAATTTAAATTTTCGTCTAAAACTAATCCTAAAAATTTTGTCGTTTTTGAATATTGAATATTTTCATTATTGAATGTTAAGGGGTTGTTGATAGAATTTTTGTTTTATTTTTACTAAATTTTTAGTTATAAACATAAAATAAGATTTTGTAAAATTTACCATAAGTTTATTTGATTGAAGCCAAGAAAGAAGTATTTTTAAATCATTATTTAATAGCAAAATACATTTCTGCGAAAGTTTCAGCAAAATAAATAATTGTTGCATCGTCTGCAAATAGCTTTATATTGCCCTTTAAGTTCAATTTGGAAATGGAATTAATGTAAATTAAGAATAATACTGGACCTAATGTTGATCCTTGTGGAACTTCTAATTTTTTTCCGAACTTTTTCCTTCCTCAATTTGAACAAATTGTTTATGATAGCTTAAATAACTTTGAAACAATTTGTGTGTATTTCCCCTTATCCCAATACTGTATAATTTTCTTAATAAAATATCATGGTTTACGGTGTCAAAAGCCTTACACAGACCTAAGGATAGTCAACAGCATTTTTTGCGAATGGTTCTTACCGTGTTAATACCATTACTGTTATGGTGTTCCCTGTAACTCCTATGCATACCATTATAGGCACCAACACTTTTTGGATCCAGAATCTGGAACTCTCTAGCATTATTTCACTTGGATCTTTGTTCATGTCCTAAAAAGCATGTCAAATTTTATTAATCAAACTTTGTTGGATATGAATATCATACCTCCTGATTTTTATATCAGAAGGGGCTTATATTCGTTAAATTTTGATTTTTATCCTACCGTAAAGAGGAAGAAAAAATACATTTTTTTACGGTTTCAATTTTTAAAATTCTGAATTTTTTAATGAGAAAAAATAAATAAACGACGACTTTCTTTTAAAATACTCAGTATGTGACAGTTATATTTTTCTTTACTTCTCCTGGTTTTGTGTTTAGATTTTCAGTGTTAAATTCAGTTATTACCACTATTACCAGTCATAGAAACAACAACGTTCGTATAATATGTAATTCAAAAACACACCAACTGACAATAAAAGTGATTATTTGCCTGCCAAAAGTTTTTGAAAAATCGACAAATTTATGACGCATTTCTGAAGTTTTGCCAAAACGGCGTCAAAAGGTTCTTGGCCATGTAAAAACAAAAGTGTATTTTAAATATTAATTTGTACATACCGAGTGTACCAATCTTAAAAAATTAAAGCTTCATCATAAGCATAATAATTATTTTTAAACTAATAAAAGCTACAATCACAAACAATTTTATATACAGGGTTGTCCAGAAGTCCGGAATAAAATTAATATAGCCTTAATCTGTAACTTTTGGGGAAAACCTCAGACCTGAGGAGAAAGCGCTCGGACACGGTCAATTACCTATATGCTCACATTTTGACGTTATTCGTTTGTTTTTTTTAAAGACATTTATCAAATACAGTGTGTGTATAAAGTCTGGAAACGGCTTAATAACATCACAATTTACTGGCCGATTTAAACCAAATTGGGTACAGTTGTGTAAGAGGATCTAACGCACCGAATGACGATATTGGCGTTGTTGCCAGCTTTTTAGTTTGTCTGGAATTTGAACAAATTTTATATTTTTAAATATAACACCCAGTATATTTTTACATTTTTAAATTCCAAATAAAATTATAATTATTTTTTATTAAATGCATTATTAGTCTATACTTCATAGGTTCCGAGATAATGACTCTCGAAAAGTGACATTTTTGAACTTTGACAGCTTATAACTTTCTAACAGTACGTCTTAGAGCAAAACGGCTTCCATGTCCCTATCTTCAATTTTTATTATCTTCCCAAAAAATCAACTTCCGGTTAAACCGGATGTAAGTCGAAAGCAGGAAATATAGTTGTTCCGGTTTAACTGAAAGTTGATTTTTTTGGGAAGATAATAAAAATTGAAGATAGGGACATGTAAGCCGTTTTGCTCTAAGACGTACTGTTAGAAAGTTATAAGCTGTCAAAGTTCAAAAATGTCACTTTTCGAGAGTCAATATCTCGGAAACTATGAAGTATAGACTAATAATGCATTTAATAAAAAATAATTATAATTTTATGTGGAATTTAAAAATGTAAAAATATACTGGGTGTTATATTTAAAAATATAAAATTCGTTCGAATTCCAGACAAACTAAAAAGCTGGCAACAACGCCAATATCGTCATTCGGTGCGTTAGATCCTCTTACACAACTGTACCCAATTTGGTTTAAATCGGCCAGTAAATTGTGATGTTATTAAGCCGTTTCCAGACTTTATACACACACTGTATATGACGACATCGATCTTTTATTTAAATGAAAACATACATATTGTGATACATCATTTTTGAAAGCTAATATCTCGTGCAGTATGCTCATAAATTTTGGCGCGATTCTGTCAAGCTATTTCAAAATGGCGACTGTTAAAAGTTTTTAAAAAATCTCTATCAATTAAATAAGCGGAAATGATAAAGGAACGTGAAACAATGAAGATTTCTTAATGTAATTTTTTGACAGGGAAAGGACATCTTTATTGTATCTAAGTATACAGGATGGTGCAAGGACTGGAGCAACAAGTACAGGGCCGTTTCTGGCCTGTTGGCCGCCCTTGTGCGACATGGCTACCCTTTAAATCAAATCAGTTACTATTTTACAATTACCTACCTGAAATTATGGCGCAAAGCAATTGTCCGAAAAATAAATCTTTAATAGGTGTCTATTTTTAATATTTTTCTTTTATTCATACTTACCTACAGAGGGACTCAGCAATTTGGCTTTTAATGGCGATAAGGGCCAAGCCACTAATCCTTTCTTTGGACATAATTGACCGCAAGTAATTTTTAATTATTTTAACTTTGAAAAACTACGTTCGATAGATGCAACAGTAACCGGCAGAGTAATAAAAAGTCTCAGCGCAATACAAAGATTTGGAAATGATGAGATTAAATCTTTTTCAGCTATGAATTTTAGCGTATCAACAATTATTATTTTGTACGTTTTATTGGAAAAATTTCTCGGAACGACAAAATTTCCTAGTCGAGCTCTGAGCGATCAATATCTTTGTGGGACTTCCTTGCTATTGAAGCGCTATATCGAGATCTTTGCAGGATTTAAACAATTTCTCGTCATTCATGGCATTAGCTTCATAGAAGTTCGACAAAAACCCAAAAGTTTCATTACACTTATTAAGTGAAACGAATCTCTCCTTAATTGATTCTATCGCAATATCCAAAGAACAAGTAACCGGTGCCCATAAAGTTCCTCCCTGGCAAAAAAAAAATATCCAAAATCGAAAAATAAAAATTCACATTGAAACTCTGTTTGGCCTCGACGATGGGGTCATCTTTTAATTCGTAATCAAAATGTCTGGGTACTTTTTTTCGGCGTCGGAAAAGTTATTTGTAACAGCATTTGAAACCGGACATCAGCGGCAAATTTAAATAGGGTGCGTTCTTTTGCCCTGTGAGTATTTGTGCCCCTACCTACCCTACTACCAAATTAATAAGACCTATAGTTAAATTCACATAAAGTTTTAATGCCAAATGTCATGACTTGTCATTGTCTAGTTACTTTAGATTTCACCAACTTACTAAATTTCTTATACAGCTGAGATTGGTCAGTGTTTTTTTTTCTTTTCTGGAATTGTTCGGCCAACTCTTTTTATTTCTATCTCTTTTTAATCGTATGAAATAATACAAGATAGACATACTTTGTGTGCAGTACAATTATACTAATTAAATTTAGCCATTAGAAATTTATATTTTATGAGTTGCTGCAGTATTTGACAAGTATGACAGAACTGAAATGTCACGGCATTAAAAGTTTATGTGAATTCAACTATACGTACATAATTATTCAAATAATATCAATTAGTTTTAATTTTTTGAGTAAACCTAAGACAAAATGTAATTGACGTGGGTTGCAGGGCGGCCACCTCCGTTGAGAATTCTTCTTATTTTTCCGATACTTATCTATCTAAAAAGAAATCTCTAATTAACACAAAGGGCGGCTGCCTCATTCTTGACAGCTACTGCATAATTTTTTTTTGAAAACTGAATTTACCATTCTTATTTGACCCTTCATATTTATGAAAACTCCTAGAATTTTTTTTTACGTCTAACATTTTTTTCTGTGAAACTGCAGGCGGCTTTCGCCGCCCTATAACTTTGGCCGCCCTTGTGCGGGGGCACTCCCAGCACACCACTCAGAAACGGCCCTGAACAAGTAATCACATAAAAAATTTAAGGTAGTCTATATTATTAGTATTGGCTCCCTTACTTTTTTTTTAAACCCATAATGTATTTTCATATATTAAAAGGAATAATTTCACAAACTAACTTGCCAAATTTTGAGGTGATTTATTTAGTGTAATTAAGGTGTAATTAACAAAATTGTAAATATAAAATTAGCGAAATAAAAAAATACGGTTTTAAATCTTAACCGACAATTTGGCTGTCTTAGATTGGGCCGCAGTTAATACGTGTTTATTTATTTATTTATTAACACACAGTGTATCAACAGCAGTGATTGCCATTCACAGATACATCAATATGATCTAAGAAAAATCTTACAATTAATGTGAGCTAAAATAAACCCTGAGTCTGGCTTTGTTGTTTAGTTTGTAGAGATTCTGTGAATATAGTTACTTGCGGTGTTGTGGTACTTGCATCAATATCACTTGCACTATTAAAAATACTACAAATACGATAAAATAAGAATTCTTGTAGTAGTAGTAGTAACGTGTTTTATTTAGCAAAAAGCTACAATTAAATACTTTTTAATACATTTTTATAGATTTATTTTTAAATTTTAAAACGTAACCTTCTTTTAACAAAAACAGACAGAAAAGTTAAACATTTTGCAAATTGTATCAAATATTACGTATCATTTTTTTAAAAATTAAATGTAATTTTAAAGTTTTTTTTTAACAGTTTTAATGATATTTGAGATTAAATAGAATTTTCCAAATTATTATATTCTATCAAACCTTTATGAAATATATACTTATAAGCTAATGTTTTAGACACTCTATCCACATAAAAATTTTGATTAGTTCCTGTTTTATAATTATGATCGTCATAATTATTAAAAGAACAAATTTTTTTTAAACAATCAGGCAATAAATTATTTTTAATTTTATGTACAAAGATACATACTAAATAAAAAATTAAATTTCTGACATTCAACCAATCTAAATTTTTCAACATAAAATTAATTTTTGGATATTTGTCACAATTTAAAATAATCCGCATTGCCTTATTTTGTAAAATTTGTAAGTTATCAAATATTTCCTCACTAGCACAATATAAAATGGAAGAACAATAAAGAAAATGTGGTAATATAATAGTATTAAATACAGTATTTTTTAGAAAACAAACTTATATTATAACTGATTCTTTTAAAATACTTAACCTACTTTTCCGGCAATCTTCGATATGATACTTTCAAAATAATTTAAAAAATTTAATTTTGAATCAATGATTATCCCTAAATATTTAAAACTATTTACTAATTCCAATTTTTCACCATCAATTAGAACATTTATATTTTGACAATTTAAAATGTAAATGTACAGGTTGGTTCTAAAAGAATCTAAATATAATGTCTTTTTATTTCTATTATTTATGCTATTGACCGAAAAAGGTAACTCAGAAAGCAATTCTGAGTTATCTAAGTACACTTTGAAAAAAAACTTTTTTGTATTCAAATGAAATCCATTCATTTCACACCATTCAGTCACTCGGTTCAGATCCTCCTGCAAGTGATCACAGTCAGCCTCAGTAATTACCTCTATAAACATCTCAAAATCATCGGCAAATATAAGTGATTTGAAACGATTCACTACCCCAGCCATTAATCACTATTACAAAAAGAAGAGGCCCTAAGTTTGAGCACTGAGGAACCCCAGAATTACTCTTATGTAAGCTTGATTTAGTCAGGGGCTTCTACGTATTGCTCCCTGTTTGTAAGGTAAGATTGAATTATTTGAACTAAATTGCTATTTAAATTCATAATCGATAATGATTCTACAATAATGCTATGCTTTCTCCATGTTTGTTGGATTTATTTTTAATATCTCGTGAACATATTGTGAAAAAGAAAGCAAATTATTAGTCAAAGTAGATTTTTTAGGTAAAACCCCATGGTTGTTGTGTTAATGATGTTTAACAATGTTTATACTAAACACATATATCCTATTTGTATAGTTGATACCTAAAAAACGAAGTATACTTACGAATATATTGGTATAAATAAGCACCAGGACTATCAAGTTATCTTCATTTTGCCCCTCAGTCCTTCAAATCGCCACTCTGATTTCTCGTTTTCTCTTTTTCGCAAACCATTTCAAAATGTCGCATTTTTCAATCTACAAAAAATTGAAAACACCTGAATCAAAGCTCTTATCGAGTCTATAATTGTAAAACAATAAAACGAACAAAACAACATTCGACTTCATCAAAGAAAAAGTATAAGCACTGAAGAAATACACCGTTGCAATATTGAAATGGGCGATGGTTTTAAACCTTTAGATTTGTTGTAAAAGAGAAGAAAAAGTATGTCCATGGGAAATGCCATGTAAACTTTGCTATTTTCAAATATTTTAATTTTAATTTTTTTTTCTCAACCAACTTAAAAAAGTTTATAACACCAAATATACAATATATAAATTCACAAATAATAAAAACCATGTTTAGTAACTATTAATAACTGCATCGAAATTATTCAAAAAAATATATGTATATAATAACCATTTACAAAAAAAAATATTAATATATAATACGTTAAAGTTTTAAAAAATAATTTTTTAGTGTTTTTTTTTAAGTACATAATTTTGATACTTCTTTAATTTTTTTCGGCAAATTGTAATTCCTTTATATAATATTGATTTTTGGCCAAAAGTACTCTTTACCATTGGTGTTTGAATATGATGATGATTTTGTCTCGTGATGTGAATAATGTTGGTCGAAGGAAATATTATATTCGATTGTTTTTCTTTAATAATAATAGAGTGTATTAGAATGCATAGTTTTAATTTATAAAGCTTTTCTAAATTTAAATATCCATTTGGTTCATACAAATTTATAGTTGGTTCTAAAAAAGGAAGTTTATGTATGCATTTAATTATTTTGTTTTGTAGTTTTTTTAATGGCTGAATTGTACTTAAATTCGCTGATCCCCAAATTAAAATCATATACTGTAATTTGTAATTTTGAATAAACCAAAGAATAATATATATATTTTTAATAGTTTTAACGATATATAATTTTTAGCTTTAAATAAAATGCCAATTATTGGTGAGATGTAACTTCTTAAATATTCAATATGTTTTTTCCAACTTAAATTTTCATCAATATATAAACTTAAAAATTTAATTGTATTAGTATATTTAATTAAATGATTATTGAAAGACAGTGAAGAAATATTACTATTTTTTTTATTTTGATTTACTTATAAACATAAAAGATGATTTATTAAAATTTAATGATAATTTAGTAATTTCAAGCCATCTACATATTATATTTAGGTCGTGGTTAATGTTATTATGAATTTAAGCATAGTCTTCATGAAAATATACAATACTAGTATCATCGGCAAACAATTTTATTTTACCATTTAAATTTAATTTTGCTACAGAATTAATGTAAATTAAAAAAAAGTAGGTCCTAAGGTTGATCCTTGCGGAACACCACAATTTATGTTTTTTTGTGAACTTTTAACATTTTCAATTTAAACAAACTGCTTTCTATTACTTAAGTAATTTTTTAACAATAAATAAATATTTCCCCGAATTCCAATATTGTACAGGCATTTAAGTAAAAATGCTATGATTGACTGTATCAAATGCTTTACATAAATCTAGGGACAGTAGGCAGCATTTTTGGTTGCTATCAACGTTTTGTTGAATATCTTTGATAATATCTGCAGCTGCAACTTCTGAATCTTTAAATTTACGAAAACGATATGGAAATGGAGAGAGTAATTTTTGTTCTTCTAAAAAATTTACTATTCTAATATTTAAAATTTTTTCAAAAATCTTTGATAATGTGGGTAAAACAGAAATTGGGCGATAGTTACTACTAAAATATTTTTCTGCATTTTTAAAACCTCGTTTCCAATTTAGTTTTTTTCTGCTTCTGACGCTGGTTGGAACGAACCTAATATAATACGTATATATATATATGGCAGCATTCAGCAGAATTTTGAATTTAAATTAATGTACCTTTCTACCAACACAACGTTTCGGTTAGTTCGTATCTAACCGTTTTCAAGTGTAAAATTGTAAACTGTATCCGAATTGTTTTCTAATGAATAATTTTCTTCTGTTTGTTTGTCCCGAATCTCAACTTACTATACATTTGGGCTATTCATATCAAATTGCCTATTTATTTCAACAAACCCGAACGTCATTTTGGTGTTTACGATTTTTGAGCAGTTTACAAAAAATAAACATCAACGGGTTATTCGGGTAATTGACGACAACTTTATTGGTAGGTACCACATTTATATTGTATGACGCTATTTGAAATTAAAATATTTTTTATGACTTCATTTAACTAATTAGCAAAAGTAAAATCATTTCGAAAAACACACAAGAGCTTTTATTTTTCTATGTAAAATATGTTTTAAATTGTCGAACTTCGACACTTTTAAAAATTACCGATATTTTTATGGTGTGATATATTTTTCTATAGGTTTTGCGCAGAAGATTTTTTTTTAACACAAATCTCATCCATATAATTTTTAAAGGTTTAATATATTATTATAACGAACCCTTTTTTAGGCCCAAAATGCCATTATTATAGGAGTAAAATTTATATATATAGTATTATGGGATACAGTAAAACAAAGTTGAACTTGTAAATTTCCACTATACAGTGTCCGCAAGAAAATCCGCATCAAATGGGATTTTTTTAAATTATAAGGTATAGGTAAAAATTGAAAAAACAGTTAGTTTTTGCTTACCAAAAACCAAAAATGACGTATACTGAAGCAGCTGCAAGAACTTGCGTTACCTGTCAAATTTGACATTTTTAATAAAATAGGTTCAAAAATGCCCTTGTTTATCAAAATAGGCATTTTTAGCCTCTGTACGAAATTTTGACAGTCTAATACAATTCTTATTTTTTGCCAGGTTCTTGAAAATTTTGATCAACCCGCGTAGATTAACTTTTATAAATCGATGTAAAACCATTTGCCTTTAGTTCATTTGTAATCTTAATGCAATTTTGTGTAAAATTTTTGTTTCCAATTATTTATTTTGCTTCAAAAACTGAAATTGTTCTTGATCAGTATGTAATGTTTGATGCAAAGTTTATCTAATTACATCAGTTTTGCCCAAACCGACGCTTTTCATTTTTCTTAAGTTAGTAAACAGATGTACAAAAAGAAAATATTAGGAAGCTTTCGTTGAAATTTTACTTAATTAATATTGGATCAAAAAATAAATATTAATCGCTCGAAACATTTTATTCAACAAAAATATAGTTTACAAGTAGGCGATGCATTCGTTGCTAAGGAACATACATTTGTTGTTTATTTAATTTCTGAAGCAAAAGTCTGAAATAAGACCTAATTGATTAGACCGCATTGTAATCAACAATAAAACTTTTAAATAATGTTATAAAATGTTTCGAGCGATTAATATTTATTCTTTTTGATCCAATATTAATTAAGTAAAATTTCAACGAAAGCTTCCCAATATGTTCTTTTTGTACATCTGTTTACTAACTTAAGAAAAATGAGTAACGTCGGTTTTGGCAAAACTGATGTAATTAGATAAACTTTGCATCAAACATTACATACTGATCAATAACAATTTCAGTTTTTGAAGCAAAATAAATAATTAAAAACAAAAATTTTACACAAAATTGCATTAAGATTACAAATGAAGTAAAGGCAAATGGTTTTACATCGATGTATAAAAGTTAATCTACGAGAGTTGATCAAAATTTTCAAGAACCTGGCAAAAATAAAAATTGTATTAGACTGTCAAAATTACGTACAGAGGCTAAAAATGCCTAAATAAACAACTTTATCGAACAAAGTTTTTCGATATTTTGATAAATAAGGGCATTTTTGAACCTATTTTATTAAAAATGTCAAATTTGACAGGTAACGCAGCGTCGTGCAGCTGCTTTAGTATACGTCATTTTTGGTTTTTAGGTAAGCAAAAACTAACTGCTTTTTCAATTGTTAACTATACCTAATAATAAAAAAAAATCCCATTTGATGCGGACTTTCTTGCGGACACTGTATTAATTGCAATAAAAATTTTTCTTGAGCTAGTAAATCAAATTCATAATATTAATTTATCTAATAAGAGAGAAAATAATAGACACGTTTATTTCGTTTTCCATAAATCCTCTCATACTAATACTGTCATACAAAACTCTTCGTGTCACCCTATACAACACAAATTAGCTTCTTTTCACAGTATGATCCATAGACTAGTAACTCTCCCTCTCAATAAAATCAATTTTCAAAAAGAACTAAACGTTATTAAACAAATTGCTGTTAGTAACGGATATAACTCACATCTAATTGACCAAATCCTAAAAAAGAAAACTTACAACAAGGCTATTGGCTTAGTTTTTCCTAGAAGCAAAAACTCTGAAAATTTTAAACTTTCCACTTTCTTGGGACAACCTAGCAAAATAATTGGCAATTTTCTCAACAAACTTGATATAAATTTTTCTTATAAAACTAACAACTCTTTAGGTAAATTTATTGAAAACGATAAAACCAAAAGCGATAAAAATAAAAATCACGCGTCTATAAATTAAAATGCTAAGATTGTCCTAAAACATACATTGGCCAAACGGGTAGACATTTTAACAAAGGAATACAGGAACATTATAACAGTTTTATAAAAAACAAAACCGACTCAAACTATGCTAACCATTTTACTTGATAATCGACATAATTTCGATCCTTCCTTTAAAATCTTACATACAGAAAACAAAAACTAATTTTGTTAGAATCAATGGAAATAAATAAACTTAAAAATACCGGCCTGTTACTTAACAATTAGATTTAAATAATTCACCTTTGTTAAATTTATTCTGTTGACCATATACTTAGGATTTTGTAAATGTTTTATTAACATTTATTTTCAATAATTTCATTGCACCCCTTTTTATTTTTAACTTTTATTAAATCATTGCCATCTGACGAAGCTACAGTGTTAGCGAAACATGTATTTTTTCTTGTTAATATAGTGGAAATTTACAACTTCAACTTTGTTTTACTGTATCCCATAATACTATAATTATGGATTTCCACCTAGTATCGGCTGAATCAATTAATGGGGTAGTAGATTTCAGAATTATCTATTTCAGAACTCGTAATTTTTAATGCTGCAGTATTCTTATTATTCGTAATTCTTACACCACACACAGTTTTTTCCAAAATTAACGACTTTTTTAATGGAAGGTGTAATAAAAATTTTCTCATTTAAATTTTTAAAACGTGTTTATTTGAAAATACACCTTTAAAAATTCTAAACTCGTTAAATTCATACTCGTAATTAAGCACTAAATTTTTTTATTAAAATTTTTACTCTCACAGCAGCCAAACACAAGACCGTGCATAGAATTTTAAAATGATTTAATTACGATATTTAAAATTAGTGAGTTTCAAAGAAATATATTTTTAGCAAGTCAATTAGAACACATTTCAAAAAACCATTCATCCAAGAAGTGGTTTAAAATTACTGCAGAGATGTTTTTAGACAAATCTGTAATGGTTTCGCTTCGATATAATATGATATAGTCAACCTTTACCTTGCAATAGTAAGAGCATTATGCTAGGCATCAGTGGCGTAGCCACGGGGGGGATATAGGGGATATATCCCCCCCATAACCATGCAAAAAAAAATTAAAAAAATTATTGCGTAATGTTACATGACCTGTTACAAATGCGTTTTAGTGGCAACATTGGCTACAAGGCTTACGTGTCGTACTTAGTAACTAGAATCGTCTGATCGGGCTTTTAGTAGTTGTTGATGCGCAGGCTATGCAGGGCCTAGTAAGCTTAATTATAATATCAATTAAAATATTGCGTAAAAAGAAACGTTTTTACAATGCAGCAGTCAAAATTGACTGGCTTTTTTAAGCGAAAAGAAAGAGATTGGGAGGCCGACAGCAAAACGAAGAGTATTCTGGGACTCCTCGAGATATAAAAACCTCTGAGAGCGTGAGCAATAATAATCTTCATGTTGATCAGCCCAGTTTAGTTCATAAAATGGATATATCCAACTTTATAAAAGGTGGTAACCAAGATATTTAAACCACTATTAGTTCATTGTGGTATCCGGCAATTGTGTACAAATTTCCCATATTAGAAAAATATAAGGAAAAATGCAATATCATTATTACGCTTTTTATTTCAATATTATCAATATTTCAGAATATACTTAATGGGTTAGCAATGTTAAGCATCCACAGGGAAATAGTACTTCATGTTGATGCAGTATTTGACGAACTAGCCAAGAAACCACGACGATTAGATTTTATTTTATAACCATTTTTCATTTTTGTGGTAAATAGATACATGTATTAAGAGAATATATTGCATTTGATTCCTGCGAGATATAACTTTGGGGTTACCTTTCACCAGTCTACAGAAGAGTTTATACTAACTTTGATGTTTTTATATTGTTTATGTGTTATGTGTTTAACCTAACTTTATGTCTTTTTGTTTACATGATGATGGCTAAGATACCAAGCCATGTAAAATGGGCTGATTTTAAAATTAATGTTTGGAAAATACGAAGCAATGAAAATTGAATTTTATTAGTGTACTGGTTGCAGCTTTATGCTAGGTACTTCCTATAGAAATTACAGCGCAATGCCGTTCGTGTAAATTAAAAAAAAAATTAAAAAATCTGTATATTGCAAATTATATTGTCGTGTTATTTTTTTTTACCTATTCCATAATTAATGGACGCGGTGTAGTTATATAAACCTTTCCAACGAAAATGTTGAACGAAATTGGTCATTTGGGATCTGTACATTTTGGTTTGTATATGATATTTGTATTTTCAATTTTAAATATGGTCTGCAATTTTCGAGTTTCAAGAAAGTTACCTATTTTTAAATATCATACCTTGACATTAACTAAAGCGTTAACTGATATTTTAAATATAAAATGTTTAAATAAGACGAAAATTTGTGTTTTCTTAGTCAGAATTTAAAATTCGTGGGACTGTACAAGTGGCTGGTCGTATCTAGATAAAGCATACTAATTGAGTCGAGTATAATGAACGTCTTCCACTATCTGATGATTACGGCCTACAATATATACTTATACTATTATTTTCAACAAATTATGCGACGTTTTTGTGCAAAATCATTATTGAATGCAACACTATAGTAAGTTATTTGGTTACTTGTTGACTTGGCATGCACAAAGCATGATGCTAAATTCAAATAAAAATAACTTACTGTTTATCTTTCTCTTCCAACATATCGAGCAACAAAATCCCAAAGAATTATTGAAGCAAACACACTTCTTATTAGGTACTGTCGAACCTCCTTCTATTTTACCAAACAAAACATCATGTTTTTCACAAAATTCAACACAATATTTTTGGTCAGCCTTTGCTTCTTTATTTAAAAAGTTTCGATTCACGTTTGGTCCAACACAACAAACGTAAATTTTCACGGAAAACCTGTTCACCGAGGAAATTATATGTGGTCCGTTCTATTTGCGATAGAAGTAATACTAACGCGCGAGGTGGGAAACATTAAATCTGCACCACGGATTTTAATTTTAGAACATCAATGTTAAATATTGCTGGACGCTTTTTCATGTGTTTCTATTTTCATTTGTCAATTTCCCGTTGATTTCTGTCGTTTCGATTAAAAGACACGTGAGGTTAGGAAGTTGTCAAGGTAAATGTGTTGATGGGAGCAAAAATTTTCCTCAAAAATATATTATTAATTAGTATTTAGTTTAAAGGTGGTTGACAATGAAGTAATATCAAAAAAATTGCCTTGTCGGACTTTCCGTTGTCTTTATTTTGTAACTTAACACAACGTTTCGATTAGTTAGTATCTCTAACCGTTTTTAAGTGTAAACTAAATTATAATTCTAAGGCTACTGTCTTAAATACTATCCATTAGTGATGCAGCCGAGACGAGAAATTCTCGTGTCTCGTCTCGTCTCGTCTCGACGAGAGTGAAATTTTTTTCTCGAGAGAAGTCACGAGACGAGACGAGAGAAGACCGTTTCTCGTCGAGAAATTTCTCGTTTTTTCTCGAATTTTCTCGTTTGCTAGAACACTGCATTTTAGGTATCTCCTAATATATAGACAGAAAAATAATGTGTTTAACGTTCTTACTCTATCGTATTGTGAAGGCATTTACCTTAAAACAGATATTTAAGAGAACAGAATCAAATTGTCTAGGTTCTGTCTACGGTTAGTAGTTGACATTTTAAAATAATTAACCGATTTCGAATTCGATTGAAAACACAATATCGAAAAGGACCCCAGTCAAATTTCATTCACAAGGCGAAAGGCGATAGATTTTGACTAAATTTAACAATTTTGTATCAAAAATTCGAAATTCGCCAAAAACTTCTCACACAAAAATCATTAATAAAAGTGTGAATTTCATTTCATATCTCTCTTACCAGTTTTAATATTTGACATTACTTTCATAACACCCTGTATATCAACCGAAACTTTATTAGGAAATCACAGATAAAGATAACGGAGGGCCATGAAACTAGTGTTATTGAAACAATAGCATTAAGTTAATAGTCTCAATTATGACATTAGTAAATAAATTAAAAATAAAAAGTCTAATATAATAGGTAAAGTGACATTCAGTACGAATGATTCTAGTGTATGCCTTATTTTGCCTCATTTTATTACACAGGTCTCAGACATAAATTTGGCTATTGAAAATAATTATTAAGTGCGGTAAATGATACTTTTCCGCACGAGGTGGCAGTTGCACGAACGGCTCGAAGCAAGTCCGGGCATGACACTAAGTGAGTGTGGAAACGAAACTTTTCGCACATGTTACTTACAATATTTTTCCTAATTGCGTAAAGCTTGTTCGTAATAAATTTTTGTATTTTTTGGGTAAAAGGAGCAAAAATAAAGTAAATTTTTAAATTTTGATATGTCAAATAGAGCATTTTCGGAAATACTTCTTTAAGTTCTTTCTCTTGCACTTTCTATTAATGCAATAAAAAAATTAAGGTTTTTCCCCGGATGACATTCTGGGCTGATCCCTTTATTTAGTCGAATATTTTCCAAACTATTGCAGTTAATTATGCCCCAAATTATGCCAAAAAATAAATAATAAAAGAAGGGTAGTTCCATTATGAATCAATTATTATTATTATAAATCGTTCTCTATTCTGTATCTTTTACCACCCCGTATATTTTGGACTGAAACTGAAAATACCTCGGTGCCAAGCCTATTACATTACACGTGAATTATGTCTTATGGCCGCTCGCAATATTTTGCTGATCTAAGAAAAATAGTTTCTAAGTCACATGACTAACAAACCGACTTATATTAAACCCTTCTGCGAGACGACCAGATACTTTTAAATGTTTACCCCCTTTAAGATTCGTATAAAAAAATATTTTTTATGATTCCCTACTCACGAGAAAAAACGAGACGAGACGAGACAATGGCACTCTCGAGCGAGAAAAACGCGTTTCTCGCCGAGACGAGATAAAAAAAAATTCTCGCCTCACGAGACGAGACGAGAATGGGCCAATTCTCGTCTCGTCTCGTCTCGCGGCATCACTACTATCCATGTGCAATGAAAATGAAGCTTGATGACTCCGCCTACGTGCTTATTGGAGTGTGAAGTTTGAGCTGTTGGTTTTGGACAAGAAAAGGTTTCCAGATATTGGGGATATCTATACTTGGTTTACTAAATATATGGGTATTTTAATTCATAAAAGCTGCTTCTTTGAATTTTCGTTTTCTCCAGTGCTGTTCCGTGTTCAAAACCTTGGCTTCTAACCTGTAGTATAAATACTTATGATTATTCTTGTATAAACTTTACCTGTTCTATGTGTGTTACTGGTGACAATTCAGTCAATGTCATGTTTTAACTTTTCATGCCAAGTTCTGCAAAATAAAGCCTACATTCGTAAAGGTTTAGTTTATTACATAACCACTGTATATTATGTTGGTACTTGGTTGGTCCATACATGTTCCGCTATACCTGATCTCGAAGTTTCACCTCTTTAACTCGTACGGGAAGAGGTCTTTTTGTTTCTCCAATGTACGATTCACTACACTCGCAAGGAATTCGATAGATACAATTTTTTGTGTTTTCATTACGGGGGAGTTCTACTTTTGTAAGAAAGCTTCTAAATTCTAAGCATATTTCCGGATTTAAAGGCTGTTTTGATATTATACCTAGTTTTTGGTTATCCTTCTAATCTTTTCAGAAATCTCCTTGACATAAGGTATTGTAAGAAATGCTTGCTCCTCTTTCGTTTCTATATTAGTTTTTAATTCGCGATTTTTAAGTTTTGAGATGGTATTAGTTACAAAGGTTTCAGGGTAACCATTCTGTTTTAAATTTTTTTTGATGTTTGAAATTTTAATGTTAAGGTTTTGTTTGTTGCAAACGTTGTTGTGATAAAGAGCTTGAATAATGCCCTGTTTTATGGAGTTTGAATGATTCGATCCGTGATTAAGGTATTGCCCCGTGTCAGTGGGTTTCCTGTTTATAAGTTTTTATGTTTTCAGGACTTTAATGGATTTTCTTATACTATTAGTATGTTCGAAAAACCGTATCAGCTCTTCGTTGCCGTCTGTCCAGATAATAAAGGTATCATCAACATATCTAAGCCTAATGGAAGCTGATATTTCAAAGTAATTTTGCTTCCTAATTATTCCACAGGGTGTTTGGACACTGTAGGCAAATAAACAACTTTTCGTTTATCCTTGTATAATATGTGAAAAAAACAATTTCCCTTAAAATGTGTATAGGCATGTTAAAACTAATAAATGTATCTAAAGCTCTCTAAAAAATCATAGGAGTAAAAATAAAAGGCTAAACTTAAACCAAATTTTATGATTCCCCATTTTTTTTTGCACGGGAGTGTAGGGGAGACCGTGGATACATTGGACAAAATATGAATTTTTTCCAATAATTTTTTTTATAAGTGTTTTGTGCTTACAAGCATTGAGTCATGCATTTCCTGATCCCTTAGCTATATTATTTTGCTATATAGCAATTTCTAAGAAATATAGTTTTTTTTCCAACGTAGTTTAAGAAACTGTATTGCAGTTGTCCATTTTATCCACAGGTTAGGGGTAAGAATGGACAGAGAACGGGGATATTTTGGACATGTTTAAAATTTTAAAATTAAAAGCTGGAAAGTGAGAGAAAAACTTTATTTGAGAAAAAAAACGAAGGAATGCTTATATTGCATTTTTGCGTACCATCTGAAATAGAACAGTCATGTTACAATTAGACCACGGGGATACAATGGACAAGCCGGGGATATAATGGACAGCTGTCTATTGTCTGTCCATTGTATCCTCTAATGGCGTCATGATAGAATTTAAATTATTTTTGGAAAATCACATTATGATTTAAAACAATTTGCTAAGCAATACGATCTGTATAATGCATAATATGGATTTTACATACAGAGTACATCAAAAGCACTACAAGAAAAGCACTAAAATGCATCAGAACTTACCTCAAAATTTATAAGAAAGCAGCCAAAAATGAATAAAATACTCCCGAAACGTGCAACCTGAACCGTTGGCTATTTGCAACTGTCCACGGATAGTTCGGTGTATTCTACACCTAATTTAGCTACAGTGGCGCCATAAACGAGATTTAGGCCGTAAATTTGAATGTGTCCATTATATCCCCGCGTCCAATGTATCCACGGTCTCCCCTATATTATACCAACAATTTTGGCGTATGTAAATTTCTCAATCAGAATGAACCAAATACCCGAGTGGTTCGTCGGATGGACTGCGCCCATGCAAAATTTTTCTTTCTTCAGTCTCTACGGTACTCGTATGAAGATTAAAGATCCAGTATTCGGTTACTGTTATAATAACCTCGGGCCACGTCGTATATTGCTCGCAATCGACAGTTTACGTATGTTTTGTCTTTTCGATAAATTTTCTGTTGGCATACACTGTGAATCAAATAAACTCGCGGCGAAAAAAAAAGAGGTACCCTAAGAATGAAACAGAACTTATATTAGACATAAATAGGTATTAAAAAAAAATTTCGTATATAAAAATGTTTCTTGGAATTTGTGTATTAACCAACTTTATAACGTGTCATAAAGTTCGATTATAAAATTATTAGCTTCTACACAAGGGTCCAAAAATAGTTAATAGTATATAAAAATCGGCCGTAAAAAGTGTTTTTCGTTCCAATAAACACAATAAACAGGTCAAAAAATAATGATAATTAAAGCGATTTACGTAGAGATGAAGAAGAAATGTTTTTGAATTAAAATCATTTCTATAAATTCCTAGACGTAATTTTACGACAAAAACAAATCACAATAACCATATTCTATGTAGGTGTACGGTCAGGCGCGGATCTAGGATTTTGCCCAGGGGGGGGGGGGGGAAAGCGCCGCAGGCGAAAATAATTTTTTGGGTGCCACGCCCTTTTTTAAATCATGGTGCTTGGTTTTCAAATTGGAAAAATAAAAAATACAAAACAAAACAGGTGCATTTAGGAGGGGGGTTAATTTGTGTGATTTTATACCTTCCAGAGAATTCGTTCTAAATAAAACGGTAAAAAAAAATAGCGCCGCTGGCGAAATTTTTTTGGGTGCCACGCCCTTTTTTGAATCGTGGTGCTTGGTTTTCAAATGGGAAAAATAAAAAATACAAAACAAAACAGGTGCATTTAGGAGGGGGTTAATTTTTGTGATTTTACCTTCCAGAGAATTCGTTCTAAATAAAAATTTCATAAAATTTTAATTTATTTTCCAAAAAAAAATTAAATACAAATCACATATATAATAGGCACTGTTTACAGGGCTGCCAGATTGAGCGCTTAATGGCATTGTGGGAGTTTTTTAAAGAAAATTAGCCCTTTAATTTTTATTAGAAGTGTTTTTAGGTTCTACTCCCTGTAATTTATTACTTGTTATACGTATTGTTATGCATATAAAAAAAATACTAAAATTTTAAGAATGAGAACTAATAAATGTTTCACTACTTCCTATTCGCATCATGTGCGCCTTTGGGATTTTGATTTGCGCTTTGAGTTTTATATATCTAGCAACTCTATTACAATTTTATGAAATCATATTTTTTTATTATTCCTTAAAGTAGGACATACCTACTAAAATGTTAGTATTTTATTTTTAGAAATCATGGATATAAGAACATTGTTTGAGAAAAAAACTGATATGTAGTAGTGAAAAATCTTAATTCATAGTCGATTTTAAAAATTTTGCTCTAAATTATTGACCAAATTTGTTAAAATTTGGACGTATAGTTAAAAAAATGTTCGGGCTTTTCGCCTACCCACACTGACAAGGGTGCCCCGAAAAGTTTTTGCTTGTTCAGGGGGGGCAATTGCCCCCATTGCCCCCCCCCCCTGTATCCGCGCCTGTGTATCGTAGACATTTACCTTTAGATACGTATAGCTTATCTCCTGCGCAAACAAGAGTTATGATTTATGGGTGAAAAAACACGCCCGAGCGCACGCCTCGCCCGTCAGATGCCTTTCCTCCCAGCAGAATTGGGCATGCGCACAAACCTCTTGTCATCGGCCTGTCCTTCTTTAGCGACATGCTCAAAAAGCACTCCAGAACCGGCTCGGCCGCCATTTTTGTTGTTGTTTTTTAAGGTTTCTCTGTGGATTCCTTGTAATTTTCTTTGCTATTGTGGATTGTGGGTGTTTAATATTTAGGGATTTCTAGTTTTTGTGCAGTTTAGTGACTCGGATTGGAATATAAACAATGACTAGTAAAAACCATTGCATGATTTTATTATGTCCAAAGAGGGGTAAAATACCGAGTATGTCGTATTTTCAGTAAGTACGGAGTAGTGAAGTATCTTGATATAGGTATAACTTTATTTTATTATGATCAATTTAAATGCATCTAACTAGGCCAAGGCTACACAAACAAGGTAAGAAAATAAAGAGAAACACACCAAGACAGATTATGCATGTTTTGGTATATTTTATTTGCAGCCCTACAATCTAATTAGGTATCTACGCCTATTTTTTGAGCAATATATTGCTTCAAAAAGTTCAAAAGACACTTTCCTCTATACCTATATTATATAAAAGAAAAAAGTAAATACCTAGGTATGTTTATATGAATCCAAGGATGACAGTATTCCACTGGTCAAGTTCTCAGGCAAAAACTTTTTCAAATTCTTGAACAATAAATTGTGCTTGAGAGAGACTGTTTTACAGGTAGGTACCCAAGTTTTTCCCAAATTGTAAAAATCAATAGGTACAAGTTATATTATACAATATAATATTTGACTGGGGGTTAGGTACCGTAAAACGGGGCTACTTCGGACAGTGTGGGTAACTTCGGACATCGCGACATCAGGGTTAAAATAATTAAGTGGTGAGAAAACAGAGAATGCAAGCGCACTGTTTCTCTTCAGAAACGTGTCTTAACAGTTGCCTTTGTACGTTCCGACAGTTAGCAGCGTTTAGAGGTAAGTGTCTCGTCTCTACGTGTTATTTTATTATGAAGTCATTTTTGGAACTTTTTCAAAAGTGATAAAAGTAACTGGCGCACAGCCGAAACTAGTTATGATAGGGGATAACTTTATTTTACTTTTTATTAGCCCTATATGTTGTTAACATTTTGGGAAAATTTGAAATTTATAGTTGCTATGTTTTTTTTAGAGAGGTGTAAGCAAAAAATCCAAATTTGAGGGGCAACTTCGGACATGGTTCGCATATATAGCAGAAGGTGGGGAGTCGCCTGTAGGAGCGGTTCGGCGAAAAGCAATGTCACTTCGAGGCGCATCGGAATTTTATGGGATTCCCAAATTTACTAGAAGTGATAAGATTGTTTTTATTGTTTACATGTTTGTTATTATTTTTGTAAGAAAATATTTTGTATTTTTATAAAATAAATATCATATTATGTGATATGGTAAATATGAAAGCTTTTTTTAAAAATATTTCTAGCTTTTATGCTAACTTTTTTTAGTACCTACCCACCTTATATATTTTTAAAAGTTAAATTAGTGTCCGAAGTAATTATTAAGCCATGTTTACTTCAATATTTTTCGGTTTAAAGAAGGTGTCCGAATTTGCCCCACCTTGTAGGTTAAATGCGGACACTTTTCAACCAAAAAAAATATATATGTTAGAACAAAAAAAAACTTTTCCTTTTAGGAAGTACTCTAGCAAGGATGTATATAGTATCCCACATAAAAAACATTAATTGCATCGCGAAAGTTTTTACCCTCAAAAAATGCAAAAAACTGTAAAATCGGGCCGAAGTAGCCCCGTTTTACGGTACGCGAGTACGCGATAACATCGAAGATTGGTTATTTTGCTGGTTTTGTTTTTTGTTTTTATATTCGATTTTATAAGTTTTATAGTTTAATTGACTTGTTCCTTTTTGAACTAAAAACACGACGACGAATCATTTTTAAACAAATTTTAGAAATAAACTCATAAAACAGGTTTGCAACTATACTAAAAATGCCAGAAATCACTACCTTAATTCCCACCTTGATCAAAAATAGAGAAGAAATTTCAATTTTCTTGCAAGAATTTGGGGCAAATTTTAGCTGTCTACTTGTAAAAATAAATTGAGGGTCAACTTTTACAATTTCTTTAGCAAGAACTTAAATTTTAAAGCCCGGACCTGTCTACTTTCCCATTCGTCAAATGATAATGTTGCAGTGCGCATGTCTAATCGTGTGTTTTTCGTGATTATTGTTTGCTTATCTAAAGGTAAATATCTATGAGGTAACCCTTTTTCCCAGAAACCGTTTGAACGATTCTGAAAGTGATTTAATCAACGTTTTACCCAAAAGTAATAAAAAAGGAAGTCCGCAGGCCAGTGGTACGTATTTGGATCGCCAGAATCTGCATGTAACTCCTCAAAAACCAACAAAGTACGATGAAAACATTCGTAGTTTCTAAACAAGAGTATAAAATATGACATAGTTGATATTTCTATCATCACGATTTCCAATTTTCAGCAAAACAAATAAACGAAGGCGGGAGCTGCTTTACTGTAATTTTCAGCTGTCCATTAATCTTGGTGTAAAAATATCCGTTTAATGGTCATTGGCAGTTAACTGGCCTTTGCGAAACACGTTTTATTTCTAAAATGACGCTTTTTTCTTGTAAAAATTGTTCGCGTACGAAATCTTAAAAAAAAATATTTATTTAATATTCGGCGATGTTGTTAACATATCCTGTCATATTAATAATGTGTTTCATGTTTTCTTTTTTTCTTTAATTTATCGCGTAAACCTTTTCGCGATTTTTTTGAAGAACGTTTCAATTCTTGGCAAATATATTTGTAGAAGTTATTTTTATTTTGACGTATTCCGTAGAATATATAAAGTCTGTTCAATGACCGTTGACCGTTACGTCACGACTAGCGCTTATATTTCTAACATTTGTGAACTAGGTAAGATAGTAAATTTGTGTCAATAATAAATGTCGTATAATTTTACCAGTCAAAAAAGTTTTATTGTCATTTTTAGTTAATCAACATTATTTCAAAAATGTTACGGTATTGTAGTATTGTGAAAAAAAAACAAGCATTAATTTTAAAATTATTTAATTGTTTTTAAATAAAAAGTGATGATGGAAAGACTCTTTTATCCTTTAACGCAGTTTACGAGGTAAGTAGATATAATAAAGCAGGAATTGTGAAAATATAAATAATAAACATCAAACATATACAGTGACCGGCAGAAAGTGCGCAGCATATGGAAAAGTTTTTTATCTTTAAGTTTAGAAAATTAATTTTATTTTAGATAGGTTCTGCATGTTCTCAAACCAAAATAACACCCATTAAATCCGGTAAAAGTCTTATGGTATACGAGGTAGGATCAAAAATTTGAAATTCCGCTAAGAGTAAAGTACCTCCCATCTTTCATTTTAGAATATTTTTTACTAAGAAGTATTGTTTTAATTTCAAAGTTATACTTAAATTCCAAATGTCGCTTATTTTGGACAAAAAAAATGGATTTAATAGTGTTTTCTGAATAACCCTGTATAAAAAATAAATGGCAACCGAACGGTACGAAAATAAGATTTTCTGCAGACTTTGTTAGAGATTACCGTCGATCATAAGTCCGATTAGTTTGTTTTCATAATATTATGGCTTTTTAAAATAAAAACATAAAAATATTACATATTTTTGCTGCACACCGTATTTTATTTTCTGAGGGAACAAGTTAATTTTATCTAAATGATATTTTTTGATTTACATTGGCTTAAAGCATCTCCTAAATAGTTTTTTATGCATATTAAAGTATGCATAGAAAGTTTCCTTTTGATCTATAAAGAAAAAAATTTAAATTAAAAATATATTTTGAACGGATTTTATTCGTCACGCAAAATAAGGAAACTTTCTATGCATAAAAAACTATTTAGGAGATGCTTTAAGTCAATGTAAATCAAAAAATATCATTTAGATAAAATTAACTTGTTCCCTCAGAAAATAAAATACGGTGTGCAGCAAAAATATGTAATATTTTTATGTTTTTATTTTAAAAAGCCATAATATTATGAAAACAAACTAATCGGACTTATGATCGACAGTAATCTCTAACAAAGTCTGCAGAAAATCTTATTTTCGTATTGTTCGGTTGCCATTTATTTTTTATACAGTGTTATTCAGGAAACACGATTAAATCCATTTTTTTGTCCAAAATAAGCGAAATTTGGAATATGGGTATAACTTTGAAATTAAAAAAAATAATTCTTAGTAAAAAAATATTCTAAAATGAAAGATGGAGGTACTTTACTCTTAGCGGAATTTCAAATTTTTGATCCTACCTCGTATGCCATAAGACTTTTACCGGATTTAATGGGTGTTATTTTGGTTTGAGAACATGCAGAACCTATCTAAAATAAAATTAATTTTCTAAACTTAAAGATAAAAAAGTTTTCCATATGCTGCGCACTTTCTGCCGGTCACTGTACATGGCAATGTTTTTATAAATACCCATCTGTTTTAGAGAGTTTCTGGTGCTTTGGGAATTTCGTGTTCAACAATCCAGCGAATTAAGGCAAAGGGGATAGAGAAGGATATAGATTTTAAGAATCGCAATAATGTAGCTATTTTGTTCCCGTGGTCGACAACTTCACGAAATTCATGAACATACCATCGGAGAGCGTATTTAAGGGATGTATAGAGCACGTGAACACGTTACCATTCGCTCAATAGGTACAACTAAACCTTAAAATCATTGATGGTGTTGAAATATCCACTAGTTCATTAGCGGACTGTTTTAAAAAAAAAATTTAAATGGCGTAAATGTACTGTATCAAACAGGCGTTTTTTAATAGAGCAATCCCATATAGCCCAAAAACGAGTAGAATTTTTAAGAGAATATATGAATAACGGCAACTCTCAATTTCCCTTAAAACCTGTTTTTCTGAAGGGCTTTTGTGCGAAGTTGGCAAGATGATACTCTTCATACAGTTAAAAACAAATCGTCAGAGGGTGTCCGGTATAGTATTCTACTTGCTGGTTCAGAAAATGGATTTGTGGATAATCCAAGTTTAATATTCAAGTCTGGTCTGAAATCTAGTAATTATCATGATTCGATGAATAGCGAAAACTTTGAGAAATGGTTTGAAAAAAAACAAATTTGGAAGAACCGTCGCTTATTATCATATGAAAAAATGCGCTTGTATTTTACTTCTTTTATTCACATGCATCCGAATGCATATTTTTCTTTTGAACTCTTTTTAATAAAAAAAATGGTACCTACATGAAAAAGAAATAAAAAATGTAAATACCACTCCATTCAACAAATCGTTTCGTTTTAATTTCATTACCATCTAATTGTTCATGAACTTCCGGTATTTTATTAGTTATAGTTATAATTAAAGTAGTAATTGTAAGTCCTGCAAATTATGGAAGTAGTTTGCATATTTCACGCTTTGAATATCTAATAGATCACCTTTTAAACAGATATTAAAATAATGTGCTTTCTATCATATATCATAAAAGTTTATGAACAACAGTTTTCCTACAAGAAAACTCAACGTCAACTTTAAGATTATAAGGAGGTTTTTTCTCATAATCAACATTTTTCAATAGCCGGAAATCCCACTGGAACGACAAATCTATGTTGCAACGAAATGCGTCAATATAGGAAATTTATTTACCATGGAAACAGAAAAACATTCCACCCTACCTTTTCTCGATGCTCTCGTCAAACGAAGTGCTGAAAACATAAAAACTTCAGCGTACAGGAAACCCACTCACACGGGCCAATACCTTAATCACGGATCGAGTCATTCAAACTCCTTAAAACAGGGCATAGTTCAAACTCTTTATCACGGAGCATCTAACGTTTGCAACAATCCGGGGGACCTTAATATTCAAATTTCAAATATCAAAAAAGATTTAAAACCGAATGGTTACCCTGAAACCTTTGTAACTAATACCATCTCAAAATTGCGAAGTAAAAACTAATACAGAAACGAAAGAGGAGCAAGCATTTCTTACAATACCTTACGTCAGGGGATTTCTGAAAATATTAGAAGGATAACCAAAAACTATAATATCAAATCCGGAAATACGCCTAGAAGCTTTCTCACAAAAGTTAAACCCCCCCATAATGAAAACACAAAAAATTCACAGATCTTGCACCTTACGCAAGCATCCTATGTATTGAAAATACCTGACACAGCTTTAAAATTTTAATGTCCTATGTGATGTAATTAAAGCCCACATTCTAATTTGTATTTTGTAAAAGTTTAAAAAATGTTCTTTACAGGGTCCGCCCAAATTTGGTTAACAAATGGGATAATTTTTTATTATTGATTTCTCAGAAAATTTTATTCTACATAAAAGTTTTGCATCTTGAGTAAATCATTTTGACGTATTTAAATCGTCTGTGGCATATACAGGGTGAATATAAAATAGAAAAATATGACGTCAGTGACTTAAAAATTTTTTAAAATTTAAATACTGAAACAGTCATATTAACAGTTAATATGTTAAGTTAATATGAAAAGTGTAAAAATTCAATAAGAGCAAAAATTTGATTTTCAACTTGACTTTTCTTGAAAACTATTAGCACTAGAAAAAAACTTTATTTAACTTTTTATCTTGGATTTATTAGTTCTTTAATATGGCTGTTTCAGTTTTTAAATTTTTAAAAATTTTTGAGTCACTGACGTCATATTTTTCTATTTTATATTCACCCTGTATATGCCACAGAAGATTTGAATACGTCAAAATGATTTACTCAAAATGCAAAACTTTTATGTAGAATAACATTTTCTGAGAAATCAATAATAAAAAAATTATCCCATTTGTTAACCAAATTTGGGCTGACCCTGTATATGCAATTATTGTGCTCCCACTTTTTGCCTCCCACTCTTTTTTTTTCGATATAATATTCCGATTTAAATAACGTGAACTTACCTTATTTAACAAAATTATTATGGCAAAACACAAATATACATAATTAAGCATATATAACTTATCTCAATAAAACACTTTTTAACAAAATTATTATGGCATTCTTTAAAACACAAATTAAAACTAACATTATTTACTTGCCGACTTTACGCTGTTATTCATATTTATATTTACCAAGTATTAGAGTATTATGTTACAAGACCGCTCGAGATATTGCGGTGTTGGGTCGCGACAGATCGACACCGCGACACCAATGCAAAGTTTGCATAAAAACGATCCCAGTAGTATTTTCAATACTAAAATTGTATCTATGAAATCCCTTGCGAGTGTGGTGAATCGTACATTGAAGAAACAAAAAGACCTCTTCCCGTACGAGTTAAAGAACATCTGAAACATATTCAAAGAGGTGAAACTTCGAGATTAGGTATAGCGGAACATGTATGGACCAACCAACATAATATACAGTGGTCAGAAGCCAAGGTTTTGGACACGGAACAGCACTGGAGAAAACGAAAATTCAAAGAACCAGCTTTCATAAATCAAAATACCCATATATTTAGTAAACCAATATCTGGAAACCTCTTCTTGTCCACAACCAACAGCTTAAACTTCACACTCCAATAAGCACGTAGGCGGAGTCATCAAGCTTCATTGCACATGGATAGTATTTAAGACAGTAGCCTTATAATTATAATTTTGTTTATACTTGAAAACGGTTAGATACTAGCTAACCGAAACGTTGTGTTAAGTAACAAAATAAAGACATGGAAGTCCGACAAGGTAATTTTTTTTATATTACTTCATTGTCTACCATCTTCAAACAATATAGGAAAGTTCTTTTTACCTCCATATATTATGTAGTACCTACCTAACAACTTATTTGTTTAGATAAACCTGTTTTTTTTTTTAAATTCCGGATATGCTCGTAATGAACCAAAGCCAAAGAATCACCCCTTCTGGGTTTTAATTGTGTTTAAATTGATTCAATATGTAACTATTGGGAATATCGAGTAACAAACAGGCACAATGCCATTTTTAATTGCAAAAATATTGTTGTTTTTTAGTCCAAAATAACATACAAATCGGCAAATACGTATAGCGAACCTTTCTCATTTTAAAATGAAAGCAATGGAAAATCACATTATTGTTAAACAATCGTTTCCTAAAAAATCTATCTCACAGCTAGATTATTAAATTTAATGTAATAATCTTACAAAGAATGCTCGATAAATATGTATAAACTTATTTTTATTAACCGTATTATTATCACGATGTCATTAGCCTAAAGACTTATATTCATTATTCGACCTAGTTACCATCCCTACAGCGGACCCGCAAGTTACCATTGAGTAGTTTTACCACGGTAACCATTTAAGATATGCATCGTAATTTAACGTTAAGGTGGAATTATCAATGCCATTCAAATTATTGCCAACCTATAACCTATTTCGCCTTGTTTTTCTTAGTTTATTATTTTATTGACTAAGATTTAAATAAAATCAATATCGTCTGCACATTATTTAGGTAATATGTGATATATTACAAAAATATCAATTTATTTCATTGCTTATTTTGGGAGAATTGTATAGTGAAAGAACAATGACATAATAATGTTAAAAAAATATTAACCGATATTTTTCGATATACAATTCTCCTTAAATAACTTATGAAATTCCTTGATATTTATTTAACATGTTAATTATTACCTATAGAATATGAAGACGATATTGATTTTATTTAAATTTTGTGTAAAAGTTAGAAAAAATAAATAAATCTACGCAAAATAGGTTATAGGTTGGCAAGCATGTTGATAGTCCCACATTAAGAAGTACTGCGGTAAGTGACGTTTGAACGTCATTCAATTGGGCCAAACCTATTTTTGTTTTAGGGCTTCTTACCAAATGTTTGTTCACATTGATTTCTCTGCAGCAAAAATCGTCCGTAAGGAGATTTAAACAGTAAGGTTGCACGTACTGTAGCTGCTCATAAGCTGTATAAATAATGGTATCCTTAAGCTGCATATTGACCTCCAGCTTCGCCATATTAGTATACAATTTTCGTATTGATCTAAAAAAAAAAATAACTTAAGCATTTCACCGTGCGAGCAAAAATTATTTGCATCAAAGAGGGCTTGGATTAAAAAACGTGGGGCTTGGTTTAGAGTTTAGATCACAATGATATGGGGACGATATATCTAACTAAATCTAGGTTAAAATTTTGTGAAATTCATATTATGACATGATAGGCCAAATTAATGAGTAATAAAAGAAGTAGACAAATACAAATTTATTTTTGTTGTTTACAAAATTAACAAAGTAAGAATATACAGGGTGTCCCGAAATTAGCGTGCAATATTTCTAGGGCGTAAACTATATCCAAAAATATGACAAAAATGTCCTATAAACATACCCCGAGAAATGCTCCTTTAGGGGGCTAGAGCCCCTCAAAGCTGGTCCGGAAGAAAGTATTTTTTTATAATAGTATGGAAACCCTTTAAGATAATGACATAAAAATTGGTACGTGCCTTCCAACCGATAAACTGTACATAACAGTTAGTTTAGAATGAAAATATTTCTTCCAGTGGCGTCGCACGGAGTAGGGCTGAGGGTAAATATTATCCTATATTTTTTTTTCTAGGATTTTTTAATTTTAAGTACAATATTTTAAGAACCTCGAGTTTTTTCTTTAAAAAAGTACCCCTTGTTTTATTTCGATAGGAGGCACCGTTTTCAAGTAAAATTAATTTTAAAATAAAACGTATTTTTCAAAAGAAAGGTTAGTCCATATGAGTTCAGGTAAATCCGAAAGTTAGCGTGCAATATTCCTAGAGCGTAAAGTACATCCAAAAATATTACAAAAATGTTTTATAAACATACCCTCAGAAATGCTCCTTTAGGGGACTAGAGCCTCTCAAAAGGGGGCAACAGAGAACTCACAGATATTCATTTTGTGTATGGATTTTGTAATGGTAGTTCTACTGCCGCTACAATAGAGTACAGAAGACGATTTCCGCATAGAAGAATACCTAGCCGTAGAAGATTTGCTACGGTCCATCGAAATTTAATAAAAAATGGATCATTTCAAAGACTTCATGCTATTACGAAAAAAAAATTTGCCCCCCTTTGAGAGGCTCTAGTCCCCTAAAGGAGCATTTCTGATCCTATATTTTTTATTTCTAGGATTTTTTAATTTTAGGTACAATATTTTAAGAACCTCGAGTTTTTTCTTTAAAAAAGTACCCCTTGTTTTATTTCGATAGGAGGCACCATTTTCAAGTAAAATTAATTTTAAAATAAAACGTATTTTTCAAAAGAAAGGTTAGTCCATATGAGTTCAGGTAAATCCGAAAGTTAGCGTGCGATATTCCTAGGGCGTAAAGTACATCAAAACATATTACAAAAATGTTCTATAAACATACCCTCAGAAATGCTCCTTTAGGGGACTAGAGCCTCTCAAAGGGGGGCAAATTTTTTTTTCGTAATAGCATGAAGTCTTTGAAATGATCCATTTTTTATTAAATTTCGATGGACCGTAGCAAATCTTCTACGGCTAGGTATTCTTCTATGCGGAAATCGCCTCCTGTACTCTATTGCAGCGGTAGTAGAACTACCATTACAAAATCCATACACAAAATGAATATCTGTGAGTTCTCTGTTGCCCCCTTTTGAGAGGCTCTAGTCCCCTAAAGGAGCATTTCTGAGGGTATGTTTATAGAACATTTTTGTAATATTTTTGGATGTACTTTACTCTCTAGGAATATTGCACGCTAACTTTCGGATTTACCTGAACTCATATGGACTAACCTTTCTTTTGAAAAATACGTTTTATTTTAAAATTAATTTTACTTGAAAACGGTACCTCCTATCGAAATAAAACAAGGGGTACTTTTTTAAAGAAAAAACTTGAGGTTCTTAAAATATTGTACTTAAAATTAAAAAATCCATGAAATAAAAAATATAGGATAATATTTACACTCAGCCCCACTCCGTGCGACGCCACTGGAAGAAATATTTTCACTCTAAACTAACTGTTATGTACAACTTATCGGTTGGAAGGCACGTACCAATTTTCATGTTATTATCTTTAAGGGTTTCCATACTATTATAAAAAAAGACTTCCTTCCCGACCCTCTTTGAGGGGCCCTAGCCCCCTAAAGGAGCATTTCTCGGGGTATGTTTATAGGACATTTTTGTCATATTTTTGGATATAGTTTACGCCCTAAAAATATTGCACGCTAATTTCGGGACACCCTGTATAGAAAGAAAAAGAATTACATAAATTGCTGAAATTGGCCACCGCCATGCTCCAAGCATAAATTTACACGTCTCTTCATATTTTCGAAAGTGTTGACCAGCATCTCTGGAGAAATGTTACCACATTCTTGTATAATCCTTTCTTGTAATTGTTCTAAATTTGCAACTGGTGTTTTAAAAATAGTGTTTTTAAATGAGGAAAAACGAAGTAATCCATAACCGTTAAACAAGGTAATCTAGGTGGGAATTCAATGTCTGATCGAAAACTGATCAATCTGTCGTCGAAAAAATTGCGTAAGTATAGTTTAATAGTTTCGGCGACTGTTGAAAATATCCAAAACGTAGTTCGTCGTCAAGTAATTGCTCCACAAATGGATTCAAAATGTTGTCTCTATACCGCTGTGCTGTAACTGTGTCATGGAAAAAAATAGGACCAACAATTCTTCTTCGGGAAAGAGCTAACCAGACACCAATTTTTTGAGGGTGCAACGTGGACTCTACAAAAAATGGGGATTTTCACTACTCCACATGCGTGTATTCTGAGCATTCACATAACCGGAGAGGTGGAACCAGGCTTCATCCGAAAAAAATGTCAGGTCTAATAAATCATTTCTTTCCAATAAATTTTGGGTAAACCATTGAGAGTAATTCCTGCGTCTTTCAAAATCTGCGGCTTGTATTTCTTGGAATACTTGCACTTTATAAGGAAATAAATTTAGCTGCTTCTTAAGAATAGTCCTGCATGTTCCATAAGATCTTCCCACTTCTTGGGACAGGCGTCTTATACAATTTGTTGGCGTATTTTGCATTATTTCACGAACGTTTGCAATAAGTTCTTCTGTTCTTACAGATGGTCTGCTCCTTTTTTTATGTTGTATAGAACCTGTTTCCCCAAACACAGCCACGGTTCTTTTCAGGCAATAATAAAAATCCCTAGCAATAAAAGCAACGTTAGGAAAATGTTCGTGAAAATCGTCCATGCACAAACACGGATTGTATTGCCACTCACCATTTACTCTAACCCCGTTTCGAAAATACGCTTGCCCATTATGTGAATTGTTCAAGAAATTGGAAAAATTAGGGATGAATCAAATTACTTGTAACGACTGTCAAAGATGACGGAATAACTGATTCATTGTTAATTCAGGTAGTTACTGACACCCAACAGATATTAAGCTCTACGGCTAAGCATTATGTCCTTAGATGCAATGACCTCTTTGATGCAAATAATTTTTGCTCGCACGGTAGTATTGTTTTGTTATAATGTTTACACAAATCGTAAAGACGTTTAAAGTTCATGACTATACACATAGCAACCTAACAACGCTTTCATTTTAAATAATTTTTTCGCAAAAAAAGTAATTTTGTGCAACATGGAGCGTTTTGGATATGTCCCAAACGAAGAAATCAATAAAGAAGTAAAAAAATAGCGTACCCAGTAATACAGTGAAGACACACAACAGCATTTGGAATCAGTTTTATGAGTTTTTGCTCTGAAAAAAAGTAGGTACGTAATTGATAAAAATATAACAGTATCAACTTTGAATTTAATTCTCAAAAACTGGGCTTGGAATATGCTAAAGTCAATGGCGAGGAGTATAAAAAATATTGCGTTAAAATAACGTGGAACATCGTCGCCAAAAGGCTACAGGAAACTTTTTTTGTGGATTACAACACTGTATTTGATCCGTTTCACGATATTGAATTTAAAATATCGCTTGACGCTCGAAACGCAAAAAGAAGAAGGAAGAAAAACAAGGTCGACTTCACTAAAACTCGATGAATACCACAAAATGGTATCTTTTTAGAACGAAAATACACCCAGTGGGCTACAATGTAAGTTTTACCTCATAGCATCAATGGAGCTGGCGTTAAATTGTATGATGCACTACTTCAAACCAGAGACAGACAATGATGGCATGAAAACAGGTATGTTTTTCTACTAACTTTTTCTTTTTTACGGTTTGTTTTTTTTAATTAGGTAAAAATATGGAAAAAATAATATCTTGACAACCAAGTAATGAAATGTTTTTCTCTTGTTGCAGAAAGAATAGAATACAACCCAGTTTTCAGTAAAACCGCTCAAAGAGATGCAAAAAAATGTGCGACAGCAAATGGTTAGTTCCCAACACTAAGCGCCCTGAATTTTGCCCGGTACGCTTATATTACATGCTTATATCAAAACGTTCAACAAACATCAAGACAGATAGGCTGTTTTTGACACCAAAAACATGGAACACTCCACAAACCTTAGGATGGTTTAAAAATATCTCTGTGGGAAGAAACAAGCTGTCAAAATGGACAAAAGAAGCTGCGGTTAGAACTGGTTTAAACACAAAAGATAAAAAAATTACAAACCACTCACTAAAAGCGACAGCTGTCAGCAACCTAGCAAAAGCTGTGATCGAAGAGCAACAGCTGATAAAAATAACAGGACACAATCGAGCTGGTTCCATAAAACCCTATTTACAAATGGATAGTAACCATCACTCAACAATTATAAATGCTTTAAGAAATGGAAGCAAGGAACATGAAGCATCTTCTTCTCAGGGGCTAATAAACCAAAACACTACTACTGCTGCAACGTCCTCCGAAGATGATGTGCATTTATCTGAAGTATCAAGCATTATAAAAAATCATAACAATATATCAAACAACACTCCCGTAGTAAACAATAACTGTAAATTTTACGTAAATTGTAACTTTAGTAACAGTACCCAGTAAAATGCTTCGTACGTTGCTTTGATTGATTAAATTATCATATTACTAGTAATTAGTAAATAGGCTTTTTTGTTCAGTCACTCGTTGACAAGTAATTTGTTTGAAATAAATTACCTACTTGTCAACTCGTTTTTCCAAATTTTTTCGGAAAAATGCACTACCCCCGACACTTTACCTAAATTGTCTATGATATTGTCGTTGAATCTACCTAATCTATCCAAAACGAGACAAAACAACAGAATATATAATATCTTGCAGGAAACATTGCGAAGACTACACGACAAGGAAGAAGGAAACCCGAAGAACCAAACGTCATTTCGAGCAAAAATCATCACTCGAACTTTTGGTATCGGTTCTTCGTCAGGTGAACGTCAGAATGCCGGTACTCTGCATTTCTTCGTAGTTCCGTCACGAGCCTTTCTTCTCGAACAGCCGAAGAACGGATCGAAGAAAGCAGCGTATATATATAAGTAACGTCGAATCGACAAACCGGTGAATAATTTTATTCGAAGAAAATATAGAATTTTAGAAGAAAATTTCCCCTCGGGGGCTGAAACTGAAGAAAGCAGAGTGTACTCGAAAGAAATGAGTTAAGATTTAATTCAAAGCTATATCGTTTTAAAAAATCGAAAATTCGTCATTGATTTATTTGGCGATGGAGAAGATTTGTAGGTGACGAAAATGAAGAAACCAGTTTTAAATTTTGGATAGTTTTTGTGAGGTGCTCTACTTCATCATTTTCGATTTCTGCTTACAGTTTTTAAAAAGTGCTGGGCTTGGTAGCCTTTGTGTGTACAAGGATACTTATAAATAATCTTGGTTTTTGGCCGAAAAAGGTCTATTGGTAAGTACAATTTAATTTAATTTGTTTACTTGCGGTCTATAACTCATTAAGACAGTGCCAATTAGTGCCTCTAGGTCCAAAGGACCCTAAAAATGTGCCGTGACAAGGAAACAGGGTACGCACCATTTAAAATATAAGTAATATACTCAAATAAATGTATAACTTTACTTTTAAACGCAAACAAACATCTTATCAAATATGTGTAGAGAAAAAAAAATTCGTAAAATTTTGACATAAAATCCGAAGAAAGCGGTAAACTCATTACTTCACCAACGGTGCAGGATGTTCTATTGGCAGTTAATTTTCAATAAACTGTTATTTATTACTGTATTTTATGTTTATTTATAAATGTTTGTTACGGGTAAATTAAGTGCACGAAAATACCGCCAATATTTTAATTATATAGCTTTTGTTATTAGGCTGAGCAGATTATTGAAACGCAAAAATATCATAGGTATACATACAGGCAATTAATAGTTATTTACAGTTAAAAAAAAAGCTGTTTCGTTTTTTGATCAATATTTCGGTACTGCTTCGTTTTCCATCCAAAAATCGACATATCTTTGGAGTATCATTACCTACAGTTTTTCGGACACCCTGTATATACGGGGGTCCCGCTAAGATTCATGGGCTGTATCTCGGAAAGTATTGGTCATACATTTTAACAATAATAGTATTTGAAGAAATAGTCCAGGCTTAAAGTGGAGTTGAAAGCATGAAAAAGAAAGAAAAAACTACAAGTCTTTCTCCGCAAAATTTAATAGAAGAAAAATTTGTTTAGAGGTCTCTCTGCATGTTTCGAACGTAGAAACGTTCATCAGTAGGAGACAGAAAAATGTAATGCTGATGGTTTTAGCAGAAGAGAAAATGATAAGTGGTATAAAACCTTAATGGAGCTTTTATAGAATTAAAAATGGGAGTGTCGAAGTGACATGATGGGAAGAAATAAGTTAAAACATACTGATTATGTGATTCACATACTCAGTTTGTTTTAATTCGACACACCAATTTTTAATTCCATAAAAGCTCCATTAAGGTTTTATACCACTTATTATTTTCTCTTCTGCTAAACCCATCAGCAATACATTTTTTTGTCTCCTGACGATGAACGTTTCTACGTTCGAAATATGTAGAGACCTCTGAACAAATTTTTGTTCTATTAAACTTTGTGGAGGAAAACTTTTAGTTTTTCTTTCCTTTTAATTATAGTATTACTAGCGTGTACCCGGCATGCGTTGCAACCCGCTGGTATAAATACAAACCCGAACAAACCCGATATATTAGTACCCGGCATGCCACTTTCTGAAATTGCACCCGTGCGAAACCGGGGCGGGTCGCTAGTTATACATAAAAACCTTCCCCTTGAATCACTCTATCTATTAAAAAAACTGCTTCAAAATCCGTTGCGTAGTTTTAAAGATTTAAGCGGACATGAAAGGGGACAGACGGGCGACAGCGACTTTGTTTTATACTATGTTAAGATTTTAAAATGTAAACTAAAATTGGCCAGCAAGTTCCTGTAGCACCAAATAAAACCATAAAGATGTATTAATAAACAGTATTCCACAAATTGAATTGATTTAAATAATTAAATTGTTCCTTGGTTTAGTTGCAGTTCTGTAAGCAGCTGCTTTGCACATGCTTTAAATTGAAGAAACAAAAGAACATTTGGTTCCGTAGCCTGTTTTAATTTCCAATTCAAGAATGGCAGTAACAATAAATCCTTATTGATGGGAAATAAAGTTACAAAAATCGTAATAATTGAAACTAAGTCGATTATCGCATATACAAGTTTCAGTTGTTTATTTAAAAATGTTGTTGGATATATAGAAATTAATAAAAGCAGAAAAAGAAATATGGACAAATTTGACAAAATTTCGTTTTTTGTTTTTATTAATTTTACAATTAATTATTTTGAAATTAACTGTAGGTAATTGCTACCCGAAGATCGGCCGCTCTTTTGGAGAAACCGAAAGATAAATGAAATAATAAGAAATTTTTAAAGTCATCCTTGATGCTTTTTTGAAATAAGAACAAAATTGGCTTTTTGAATGATAATATCAATATAGTTATTGATGGTGTTAGGCTCCCCGTAATTAAAACAGCTAAAAAACTGGGTATAATCCTGGATACTGAACTAAGATTTAGGGAGTATGTCAAAAAACCAAATTAGTTATTATGCTTGAGTTTGAGTAAAATCCACATACTTCTAGTCGAAAAACAGCCACAATGTTCGATGTTAGCCATTCATCGATTATTAGAACATTACAAGAAAATAAAATGTATTGGTTTTCCTCAAACTCAAGCATAATAACTAAGTTGATATCATCACTTATTGCATTGGCAGCTATTTTTTTTTATCTGCTTTACATGTTCAAGCTGGAGAAACTGCTTTTCTATTTTACGAATTTTCCCTTGAGTTATAGACGGCAAATTCGGAAATTTTTCATGAAATAAGCGAGCAACTTCCATTTGTGTCCGTGCTTTATCTCCATAACTAATCATCTGTAGAATATTGTTAATTTGTGCATTTTTGTTAAATAAACCATTTTTCTGATATGCAGTTAAGGTTGAATTCTCAACGTCATTCAATCTATTGCCAACCTATAACCCATTTCACGTTGCTTTTTTGAGTTTATTATTTTAATAACTAACATTTAAAGAAAATCAATATCGTCGGTACATTATTTAGGTAGTATCTGATCTATTACAAAAATATCAATTTATTTCATTGCTAATTTTGGGAGAATTGTATAGTGAAAGAACAATGAGTGACAATGACATAATAATGTTAAAAACAATCTTACCCGATATTTTTCGCTATACAATTCTCCTAAAATAAGTTATGAAATTCCTTGATATTTATTAAATATGTCAATTATTACCTATAGAATATCAAGTCGATACTGATTTTCTTTAAATTTTGTATAAAAGCTAGAAAACATAAATAAATCTACGCGAAATAGGTTATAGGTTGGCAAGCATGTTGATACTCCCACCTTAACGAAATTCAAACGACTATATAACACTGACAACTACTGTCATGCAGACAGACAACAATTTGCTAAGGTCAGGAGTTTTAAACAAAAGTAAACAAAATTAATTATTTATACTTTTTTTTTTAATTTCATATCAGTAAAAAGAAACGCTGAAATGCAATAAATCTGAAAACACTGGATATTGTACATGAAATATGTCTAAAATTTTCCAAAGAATCCAAAAAATTGAATAATATACAGGGTGTTGCATTTAAAATAAGAAAGTTGGTATTGGCCACAGTTACGAGATGTCTATTTTGAAAATCCCCATTGAAAAAATTAAATTTTGTCCGGGTTCATTCAATTGTGAAAATATTTATCTTTTTTCTATGAAGCTTGAAGCATAATTACCATTGTTAAAAAATGAAATCATGTATTTACATACCCACGACAACATATCCGTTTTGTGTCACTGTAATAGGTCACTACATTTTAAGGTAACTTTCTTTTTTAATTATCATGTCAACTCAAATATGGCATCATATTAAAATTCTTTATTATGAATCAGCATTTATAGAAATGCCCACAATTTTATAACGGTTATGTCGATTGACCCGTATTGCTAATTCTTTTAATTACTTGTATAAATTAATGATTTTCATACTGGTTGTCCCCTCAAGGTTAGTACAAGGGTCAGGTATCTTAAAGCACACTGTCTTAATACTATACTTTATATACCTAGGTATATTGGCGCGACCAGAATGACATTAGATAGTACGGGAGTCTGCGAGTGATTTTGGTGAAATATTTCGTCGTATATAGCTTATTTTTAATTATAATGAGATTAATTTTATGTTTTAATGAACATTTTTATGTTATTATAAAGCTGAAACAACATCAGTGTTAGCTGGTAACTGAGACTACGACTGTCTGACATATCTTCATATTAGTTATATGTAATGGGCGGATTATATGGAACAAACCCGAACAAACAACTACTAACAATAACATAGCTAGTAAAAATTACTTACATATTATAGTACACTACATTAATTTGATTATGAAACCGATAATATGTAAGTAATTTTTACTAGCTACCTATGTTAATGTTAGTAGTTGTTTGTTGTTATTATCGTTATCGATACTATTAGGTACATTATGTCTACCAACCTTCCTTTTCACATTATTTGAAACGTTTTTAAATGGAAATAGATTGGATTTTTTTAGAGTTAGAGTTGTAACTAATTAACTTTTTTCCCATAGAACTATTTGAGTTAAAAATTTGATACTATCAGGAAATGGTAGTGTTGAGTAAAGGAATCAAATTCAATAAAAAAATAGTAGTTACATTTGAAAAAAAAACGTTCCTTGAGTTACAGAAAAAACTAAAAATCTGGCAACTTCGCAATTGTCAATTTTCAATTTAATTTTTTAAGTTATCCACCTGTACCAAAATTCATTGATTTAGCCTTGGTAGTTTTGAAGAAAATTAGCCTTTCCGGTTATTTCAACTAACCCTGTATATTTAGTTATACAGGGTGATTCATTAAGGGTGGCGACCGGCCATATCTCGGAAACTACTAGGCATAGAAACTTGGAGAAAAAAAAATTATGATTAAAGCGGTCATGAGAAAATTCTGGAAAATTCCTTTAAGTTCCTCATTTCGCCGCAAGGGGGCACAATTAAATTTTTTTTTAATTCTTAATTTCTCCGAAATTTCCCATATTAAGGTATAACTCTGATTACATCATCGAAAAGCTTAGACAATTTTGCATCATTTTGGTTTAAGGCTCATTGGCGTACCGGCCTTGATAAGAGTGGGGGAAGCTATTGAATGTGCAAACATTAAAATCGCTGTAACTTGTAAACGACTTATCCGGTTTTACTAAATTTAAGCTTGTTTGGAAGGGAAAGGTAAGTATCTTCAATCGCCGTATCCAATAGTACACGATAGTGTTTAATAAAATTGCTAGAGGGCGCAATTTGTAATAATAACAGTTTTTTCGATTTTATCCCGAAAATTCAAATCATACGGTATAACTATGACATCATTATCGAAAAGTAGATGAAATTTGCAAGAAAAGATGTGAAGACCGCAGTTCGATATCTTTGTTCGTTTCAGAGTTATTGCCAAAACAATAATTTTTAATACAAATTGCGCCCTCTAGCAATTTTATTAGAAATTATCTTGTACCATTGGATACGACAATTGAAGGTACTTACCTTTCTCTTCCAAACAAGCTTAAATTTAGTAAAATCGGTTGTCGTTTAGAAGTTACAGCGATTTTAATGTTTACAGTTTCACTTGATAAGAGTGGGAGAAGCTATTGAAAGTGTAAACATTAAAATCGCTGTAACTTCTAAACGACTTATCCGATTTTACTAAATTTAAGCTTGTTTGGAAGAACCTTCAATTGTCGTATCTAATGGTACAAGATAGTTTCTAATAAAATTGCTAGAGGGCGCAATTTGTATTAAAAATTATTGTTTTGGCAATAACTCTGAAACGAACAAAGATATCGAACTGCGGTCTTCACATCTTTTCTTGTAAATTTCATCTACTTTTCGATTATGATGTCATAGTTATACCGTATGATTTGAATTTCCGGGATAAAATCGAAAAAACCGTTATTATTACAAATTGCGCCCTCTAGCAATTTTATTAAACACTATCGTGTACTGTTGGATACGGCGATTGAAGATACTTACCTTTCCCTTCCAAACAAGCTTAAATTTAGTAAAATCGGATAAGTCGTTTAGAAGTTACAGCGATTTTAATGTTTACACATTTAATAGCTTCCCCCACTCTTATCAAGGTCGGTACGCCAATGAGTCTTAAACCAAAATGATGCAGAATTGTCCAAGCTTTTCGATGATGTAATGAGAGTTATACCTTAATATGGGAAATTTTGGAGAAATTTAGAATTAAAAAAAAAAAATTTAATTGTGCCCCCTTGCGGCGAAATGAGGAACTTAAAAGTAATTTCCAGAATTTTCTCATGACCGCTTTATCATAATTTTTTTTTCTCCAAGTTTCTATGCCTAGTAGTTTCCGAGATATGGCCGGTCGCCACCCTTAATGAATCACCCTGTATAAAGCACAATCCGCTATTGCGATTTTGGTTATTAAAATATTGTGGTGGCGCTTGGATTAATACTGATCCGTAATAGTCCCAGGTGTTATAAGAGAAGTTATAATAATTTTTCTAGGTGTCCTATTAGGCATGGCATAATGTTATTACTATCACAAGTATTATTATTATTATCTGGTTGTAGATAAGTAATAAAGTTTGACAACATACTTTATACTGTTCTTATAATCTAAAAGAGAAACCTTCCACTTCAATTATTGCAAAAATTATTGGCGACCCTAGTACCTAAAAACAAGAACACGCCAAGAGTGCACGATCAAAATCCACGACCTACCAAAGTTACAAGAAAAAGTATGTCTCTAGCAGTATTCTTCCTTAACAATCGTAAATGTATCAGTTTTAAAGTGTGGGCGTTCAGACTGTGCCTAACGGTACTTTAATCGTATACAAATTAAGCCCAGTAAAATCCTCTTTGTCTTGGTCAAGGTTAAGGCGTGACCTTGCGCCTAATTGACCCACATTTTAGGCGCTGCAGGAAGCCGACAAAAAGTTCGGGGCATTCGTGCTTGATGTTCTGCTCTGATGACTGCAGGAATTCCGATTGGGTTTTGTGAACATATACTTTCTTCTTAGGGCTTTTCTTAGTGATTGCGGTTAATGGGAAAATAGTTTAAGGTGCATAATATACGAGGGAACTAGAAAGTGTAATTGAGGCGAAATTTTGTAAAAAAAGAGATGCTTATAAACACAAAAGCACTGCCAACAAAAACCTGGAAAATGCAGGGCTCTGCACATACGAGTGTTTATGCGATAAATCCTTTTTAATCTTCTTGGCATTGACAAAATAATACTTCTGCAGGTGTACCTAATCCGGAGTTATCCCTTCCCAAATTTCTTCTATTTTATCAAATAACTATATTTCATTCTGTGGTATAAAATTTATTTTGTACATTTTTTTTTACCATCAATCCCCAAACATTTTCAATTGGATTTAAATCAGGACTTTTTGAGCACTAAGGCAGACGCGTTACGTTGTTTTGTCTAAACCAGTTTCCTATATTTCTTGCAGTATGCACAGGGCAGTTATCCTGCTGAAATATAAAGGGATTTCCTTCAAAAACTATCGCGGCAGAAGGAAGAAAAACATTTTCCAAAATCTGAAGATATACATTACTGTTTAGTGTTCCATCAATATCCCAGCATACGCCTGCACAGTAAACACTTATCCATGCCCACACATTAACGGAGAAACGTCCACTGGTTTCCTTTTTTTGAGTATACTTCTCATCATATCGGGAATTTGGTGGTCTATATACTCGAATCCTCCCATCATATATTATGTAGACTGAAAAGTTTTCTCATCGGAAAAAATAACATTTTGCCAAAAAAAATCATTTTCTGGTAAATATTGCATAGCAAACCCAATTCTTTGTTCCTGTAGCTGCTCGATTTCTTAATTCGGAACATCGTTTTATTCGGCGTTGCGCCGTTCTAGGTGAAGCAGGGAATCCTGTTATGTGCATAGCGGATACTGCAGTTTCAAATGGATTTTGCCTTAAATACTCCACCAAATTTCGGTCTTCTTCATTTGATGATTTTCTATTAATTAAACCAGACCCAACAGACCTTTCAAGTGTTTGATGATAGCGCCATTTTTTTACAATTCTATGAATAGTACTTCTAGGTACTAGGTATCAGCTATTTTTCCATAAGACCACCCTATTTCTACTAAACATATTATTCTTGCTTTTTCAATAATACTTAAATGAGGCATTATTAAATCAAACAAGATAATGACAATACTTTGACAGATATCATGATACCAATTAACACGTTACAAAGGTAATAAAGGTAAAAAAGTTGAATTTACAGTGTCACAGTTTAGTGTATGAAATTATCTGTCGTCAACTGTATTTAGGACCCAAGCCCAGATCGAGATAGTTTAAGGAATGCAAATGTTAACCTTAACAAGATAAGGCAGGAAAATGTCTCAAAAAAACTTACTTTAATCATCATCAAAAACTTAAAGCGTTTAATGGTTTTATCAAAAGCCCTGTGACGCTACTGACGGTGGCATTCCATAAAGCAGAGCTAGCGGTACCGCGAGAACCGCTGGCAGTACCAAAAGAAAACGAAAAAACGTGTATATATACAGCGAACATCTATTTGCATAGGCCTCAATGCCGTTATTCGTGTACCGAAAGGAACTCGCTTTTCAGCACTATTTGGTACTAATTGTTACGATTATTCTCTTAGTAGGCCAGCGAATTTGCTTTTTTCGTTGGGAAATAGAAATTAGCCTCGAAAGCGGTACTGGTTTTGGTAGTGCACCAGTTTGGAAAAAATAGCGGCAAATAGTCTCACGTATTTATAAACGAATTCTTTTCCAGTTTGTGACACTACTGTTATAATCTCAGTAATATGAATACATACACTGCCCTTCTTAGATAAAACGTCCTAACTACATTTTTTTCATTTTTGGCTTTTCTGCATAGATTTTGTAGGTCTATATCATATTTATCTATTTCCCCAAGTAAGAACGTCCTAGCTTTACTTTATCCTATCCAAAATTAGTTAACTTTATTGTCCTATGTTCAGAAATAATGACTATCCAAACACAAAACGTCCTATCTATGATTTACAAGAATAAAACGTCCTAAGTCAACAGTTAGGACGGTTTAACCTAGAATTGATGAGAAAAACATTTTAGTCACTTACAAACGCAAAATGTCCTATATATGATTTACAAGAATAAAACGTCCTTATGTCAACAGTTAGGACGGTTTAACTTAGGATCCTTGTTTAGTTACTTTTTAACGCTCTAAAGAAACTAGGCAATTGGGCATAATAACCTAACCTAAAATAAATTCGATCTGTCATGCAAAATAAAATATTATTACATTATATTATACAATTATATATTATTATACAAATTAAAATATTTGTTTCGTTATTTATCAGGCGTTACATAGTTAAAACGTCCTAAGTGTAATTTTTTCCTAATATATCCAAATCTAATAAACATTCACTTTTCTCTCTTCTTGCACTAAATAACTGATTCATAAACTAATCTCATGACAAAGTAATAATCAACATTTTGCTCAAAACGTGAACGGCATAATTGAATTTATAAAATGTCAATTATCTCAATTTTGTTAAATTGTTAGTTAGGACGTTTTCTCTAAGGAGGGCAGTACAGTCGACGAAGTTCGAGTAAATACCGGGTGTTTCTCAAAAGACGTTCACCCCTATAACTTTTCTGTATTTATAGATATTAAAATAAAATTTTGAGATTCTGCATAAGAGATGAGTCTGCATTTATTGGCATAATTTTCAATTTGTTAGCACTTCCGGTTTGACCGGAAGTGACATTGACTTTGGTATTTCAATAACATTTTGAACAAAATGACACCTCACTTGTCATTTTTTGACTTGTTATAACATTTTTATGTTTATTTTTTATTTTCAATCTAGAGTGCTACAAATTAATTAAATCTGTTAATTTCTAGTCAAGTAGTATATATGAATATTAAAGTTATGTCATAATAATTAACTTTCTAAGTTTCACAAGCGTTTAAAAGATGAAATGTTGTCTTCCTGACGTTTACTCCATCCCTAGGATATTTAAAACAAGCATTTTTTTTTTCAACAATTTGATACCATATACACTACTATATGCTATTTTAAAATTGAGACAAAAAAATTTGCCTTAAGTCCCAATCGCAAATTTAAAGAGTTATGCATTATTGCCGCCCTGGATCAATGGAATGGCTTAGAAAACCAATATGGTTTTAAATTAAAATTGCAATGTCTAATTTTTGAAGTGACCAGAAAAATTCTTCTGAAGCCGCAAGATTGTATGTACTGTATGTTTTATAAACTAATGACATTACAACTTTAAATTAAAGCCATATTGCCTTTCAAAATCAATCCATTGTTTTTCAAAGCCGCCTTTATATATCTTTAGAAAAGACAGGGTCGGCAATAATGCATAACTCTATTAAATTTGCGATTGGGACTTAAGGCAAATTTTTTCGTGTCAATTTTAAAATAGCATAGGAGTGTATGGTATCAAATTGTTGGAAAAAAAATGCTCGTTTTAAATACCCTAGTGAACTACCATCGTTCCATTTGGAAAAATGGAGTAAACGTCGAGAAAACAAAATTTCATTTTTTTAAACGATTGTGAAACTTAGAAAGTCAATTATTATAACATAATTTTAATTTTCATTATACAACTTGACTATAAATTAACAGATTTAATTAATTTGTAGCATTCTAGATTGAAAATAAAAAATAAACATAAAAATGTTATAACACTTCAAAAAATGACAAGTGAAGTGTCATTTCACATAATGTTATGCTAAACCCAAATATGTAAAAATATACAAGATGTCCCATTTAAAATATCAAAGTCAAGGTCACTTCCGGTCCAACCGGAAGTGCTAAAAAATGGAAAATTATGCCAATAGATGCAGACTCGTCTCTTATGCATAATCTCAAAATTTCATATTAATATCTATAAATATAGAAAAGTTATAGGGGTGAACGTCTTTTGAGAAACACCCGGTATAGACATATTTGATTATCGTTATCACGACAAGCCGACAAGACCCGTTGGGTTTTATTTCAGCTAAAATTGAGGCAATTTTTAACTATTAGGAATTTACCAGTGCTATGGCGGCGCTTAACGCCGATTTCAAGAAAACCTGTTGGCTGGCAGCCAATCAAAATTTAACTTTATAATCAGAACAGTAGGCAGAGTTAACTTTTTCTTAAAACAAAGCGGTTCGACAGAAGACAACGACGTTTGACATTAACAGCTGATCTGGTTTCGTCGTTAAAGTTCACGCGTCAGGTTGCGTCATATTATTTTCTTCCGATTTTATATTATAAACGTTCTTTATAACGAATAGAAAATGATAATTCTTATTTTCATTACTATTAGGTTCAGGTTTATGAATTTTTGAATTCGTTACTGGTGTAAAAATTTAATTAGGCTTAAACCCACATTATGTGTTAAGTACCTACTATTAAAACAGCAAACAATTCGATTTATTTTATAATCCTAGGTAGACTGGTAGACATAACATAGATAGTTATTAAGTCATTATACGTAATATTCCAGCAAAACATGATGCAAAAACAAAATTTTAAAACACCACTTATAATGTTGCTTACCACGTATGGTAGTAACGGGGGTAGCAGTGATCGAGCCTCATAGAATCCAAAAGACAGAAAACAGTAAAACACATGAACACGTTGAGTGTAGTGTCTGCACAAACATTATGTCACTAAGTAGGTACTATACCAGGCAAGGGCGTCCATAGAGCGTTTTTCAGGGGGGGGGGGCAAAAACTTAAACAATATTTTTTTATATATGACTAATTATTTAACATATAGGTACCTTATGCCTAACGGAACCTACAGAATTCGTAAAAAAAAAACACAAAATTACAATTTATAAGTTTTCATCATAAAATAAAAATGTTAAATTCCTAGACGTCTTGCCAAACTCGTTGATTACTTTTTTTATTAAATTTTCTTTATTTTTTTGTAAATAGTCATAATCAGTTTAGTGATTTGTTGGTCTCTAATAACTAACCACTGTACTATTCAATATTTACAGGCGCGGATCCAGAACTTTGCTTTGGGGGGGGGGGGGGGGGGGTCATCATGATATAAATGAAGTTAAAAAGCGCCGCAGGCGAAAAATTTTTGCGACCACGCCCAAAATTTGACAGAGAATGCGCTATAAGCGAGAAAATTTTCAATAATAAACTTTACATTAAAAAGGATAATATATGCATGTAAATTAATGTTAAAGTGAATTCAAAAAAAGAAAAAATATAACTAATTTATGGTATAGTAATGTTGTCATGACAGGTAGTCAAAACAGTAAATTCATTTATTTATTTTCTGTTTTGGGGGGTCATGACACCCATGACTCCCCCCCCCTGGATCCGTGCTTGAATATTTATACCGAGGGGTAATTCACTGGCGAAAATGGTGTACAACTTCTAGAAAATACAAAAGAAAATACAGAAAATAAGAGGAAAATGCAGAAAATACGAAGAAAATACAGAAAATACGAAGAAAATACAGAAAATACGAAGAAAATACAGAAAATACGAAGAAAATACAAAGAAAATACGAGAAAAATACAGGCAACATAAGGAAAATATGGAAAATACGCGCGCCAATCAATTTGGCAATGACGTAAAGTCGTTAACGCTGCCGGGTTTTCGACGGTTCTAATGATGGGAATAACCAACTTAAGATTCTGGAACAACGCTGCTTTGACTTCTAAAAAAAAATTTAGTAAAGCCAATTTTTTTTTGGCGAAAATGGTGTACAAGTTCTAGAAAATACGAGAAAATACGAGAAAATACAAGGAAAATACAAAAAATACGAGAAAAATTAAGAAAATACATGAAAAATACAGAAAATACGAGAAAAATTAGGAAAATACAAGGAAAATACAGAAAATACGAGAAAAATTAAGAAAATACAAGGAAAATACAGAAAATACAAGGAAAATACGAAGAAAATTCGGCAATATGGAAAATGGTGTACTAATTTTTCTCAGTGAATTACCCCTCGATTTATACTGAATTATGAAATAAAATAGTAGTGTGGACGCCTAGGGGGGGGCAAGTGCCCGTTTTGCCCCCCCCTATGGACGCCCTTGATACCAGGTATTATACAAAACGACCAGATCGTCGAGAGTTTTTTTTTTGCAAAATCGTTTATAATTTCGTCGATACTTAATGTTTTAACAAATTCGTGTTCGATACTGATTAAGGATAAGGAAGGCGTTGTTGTTCCATGGTGTTACCTAAATGGGTTTTTACTATTTTAAGTTTGGAAAAAGATTGTTTCGCTGATGCCACACTAACTGGTACAGTTAGAAATAACATCACTGCACTAGACACATCTGGAAAATTTGAAGAAACACTGATTTTTTATTAATACATGTTCCGCAAGTTCATACACTGTTTGTAGTCCCTTTCTGAGGCTAAAAATTTAATTAGGAAAGTCAATGGACAAGTCTTTATGGTATATCGTTTGTAAATTCCGCGCTTTCACGTATAATTCTTCTTCACTTAACGAAGTTAAATTCTTAGGATATAAAAAAATAAAATTAATAATGAAATGAAATACCTACAAACATAATTAAAAATCCATTTTTTGAAGTCTATAAAAAAACAATAATATCCATCGCCGGTTTCTAAACAAAATTAATGTATACAAAATTTTCCAAAATTTAGTTTACTGGAACTTGGTTTTAAATATCCGTGTCAAAATAGCTCTTAAAATTCCCGCTTGCTAGTTAATGGCAATTTTATTAACTTCGCCAAATTAGATAAATATACAATGTCGAGTCTAAATTTGAATTAATCGTTTTTTCAACATCTTTATGTTATTTCGGACAGTTGACGTTAGATAATAAAAAAAGTAGCAAACAACAAAAATTAAAAAAGGTTAAGTTAAAAAAGTGTGTCCATATTTCGAATAGGGCCAACCCCTACCATTACCGCGACGGTACTAAAATTACCAAAGTAATACGTATACATTTTTACATAGGTGTTTTGTTATTATATTGTCCAATGAATTCGGAACTAGTAATCGAGTAAAGGGAACACAAAACACCTGGTTATGATATGATCTATTTGTTCTATTCCCTAATAAACTAGAACTTATTCTATGTGCCTCATATTTTTGACTATGCACAGCTAACCTAGGTTACATTACGATATACAGGGATGGAATAACGATTTCTCCACGACCATTACTGAATGCAATAATTCCAAAATCATTTTTAATAATAGAATGTAAAAATTCTCGCTCTTGAGTTGAAATATTTATTCTGAAACACTTGCTTCTTATGCGTTTTGCGTGTATTTTCATTCCATAACAAGATACGGAATGAATATTCTGTAATTGATATAAACGACATAGGTTGCCATGAATTTCGAAACTGTCAGTGTCAGATAAAAATGGCCGCGTTGTAATAATTATTTTCAGACAAATTTTAGTGCAAGTCAAAAAATGAGTGAAAAATCGGATGAATCAGATATGGAACTGGATGGTCGTGGAGAAAATATAGTCTGCTACTCGGTTAGAATGAAAATTCGATACTTGTGGTTCCTCACGCTCGCGTTCGGAATCTTCCACTCGGATCGAATTTTCATTCCAACCTCGTTACAGAGTCTACTATTCTGTTACAATTTTTGCTAATTTAGTAACTTGATAATATTTTAGTACTGAATGGTCTACACTATTTGTATTTACTGACAATTATCTTTTTTAGGAAGAAAAATGGAAGTAAAATACGTAACACTGACAATAATTAAAATTCTTATATCTACTGGGTTGATAATACCCAAGTTCAGCTATATACAGGGTGCTGCACTAATGGGGGGTCATCTGGACAACAAAAACGTAACAGAGAAAGGCGCGTTGTATGATGAGTACGACTATACGGACAGTGGAGAAATGACTGAACAATCGGTAAGAATTCTATAATAAAAATAGTTGGGGGGAGTCAGTGACACTTTTTAAAACTGGCCGATATTTTAAAATGTTTTACTTTTCGAAACTAGTTACAAAAGGAAAAACTGGTTGCGAAAAGTTAATTCGATACCTCATACCGACTGATTCTTAATGATTTAAAGCAGTCACATTTTTATACAACTTCTTGGGAAAGCAGACATATAAATCTCTCATTCCCAAAACAATGACGTAGTTTTAATCTCCAGTTTCTATTTTCAGGTTAAACCTGTTAGCAAGAATGATTCCGAAGAAATACCCAACCCATCACCGTTGGTATTACCAGGCTACAACCTACCAGAAAACATATTTAACCATGGCAAACCTTTCTACGTCGAAAAGGATCCTTTAACGGGCAACATTGACTTCAGCCATAAATCCCCGTCGGCTAATGACGACGACTTGTATGACTACGTTAACGAAGAGCCCTCGGACAACATCTACGATAAGAAAAATATTGATAGGAAAGATGGTAGCCTGGGAAGCTACAGCAGTCACAAACAGGCTGATGTTAACCAGCTCACACCCAACTTTCATGATTTTCTTAACCTTCCAGTGAAATACAACCCGGAAAAATATGTATATCCACTTATTTCTAGCTCGTATGCCAGCACTAAGATTCAGGGTAGTGTTAACAAATACCATAATCACAAAGATACGTTCGGAATTCAAAAAACAACTACGACGAAGAAACCAGGTTCTAGTTCATCGTACTACCACACTACCTCGTCATATTTTACTCCTAGAACCACTCAAAGAACGATGGCGACAACTCGGGTGACTACCACAACGACTACTAAACCTACAACAGTGAGAAGATATCCGGAACTAACCACGACACCTGTTAACCTTCTGAACTCGGGAATGTCCCATCCTAGTTTTAGTGAAGAATATGAATACTATGATACGCCTAGCGATACTACTGTGGTGCCCACAAAGAAGCCTAAGCCGCAAAACACTTACTTGACCACCCCGAGTATTAAAGATATTTACTTGACTACCACAGGTGTAAAGAACATTTATCTTACTTCAACTAGTGCACCAAGTACCACATCCAAGAGGATACTTAGTTTGTTTGAGCAATTATTCGGGGACTATGATGAATCTGTCACGACAACGCAGGCACCCAAACCGACCAAACCTGCCAGTTTATTTTTAAACTTGCCGTCTCAAAAACTTAACACTACTACTACGTCGCCTACTACAAAAACAGAAAAACCCATAGCATCGACAACAAAAACATACTATCCCAATATTCATGCGGGGCCTCAGACAAACGTGGTTTCGGGATCCAACATGGGATTGGATGAAAACTACGAATACAGCGATGAAGGTGATTATGGTAATGAGAAAATTCAAGATAATATTGCTGTGGAAAACAAAGTTTTTGGTACTAAATTGGATGACTTGAGCGTCGAACCTCTTAAACCTGTAACCAAACTTACTTTAGTTAATAAGACTCTATCAGAAGAGAAAATTAGGTTGGAAAAAAAACCAACCTTAGATTTAACTAAGACCAAGCCTTTCAGCGTTAAGCCTATTAACTACGGTGACATACCCGTACAAAAACCCAAAACTACCACGTCCACCACCACTACTACTACTACCACTACTTCAACTACCCCTCGTACTACAACTTTTAGATCTAGTTCTACTACTTTTGCAACCACAACTGAACCTAAAACTTCCAGAGTAACTTCGTTGCCTTTAGGAGAAAACCACATTGGTGCTCCTTCTTTGAACAGGGATCCTATTATTGTAGCCACTCAAAACCTTCGGGAGAAACTAAACAGTGAGAAAGTTCGTCCAGAAAATCCTCAACTTGTAGTTGAATTGCCATCCCAACCTCAAGACCATCACAAGCCCATAACTCCGTTTCTTCCCAGTACAAGTAATATTCACATAGCCCCAGATCAGGATACGGTATCTTTTGTAGTAGGTCAACATCAGAGCGTTGGTGATGGTGGACAATATGTAGGAACATCCTTAAAAGAAAGTCCATTTGATACTAAACCTTTTAGGCCTCTATATGGCCATGAAGCGACGTATAGTAGCAACTCAGACACTAACAAGCCTCAAGCATCGTTGAAACCCCCTCCAATGCCAGAAGTAGCGGGTAGCGCAGTTACTATTCAGCCTCTTCAAAATTCTGAAGCGTCTTTAGCTATTGGTTTACCTGTAAATGGTATTAAGCAGGTTCCTGGGCAGGTAATGGATGCTAGCTTGGAACACGCGGGACACATTCAGTTTCCTCAAGAAGGTAGTAATAAGATTGTGTTCCCTAAAGATAGTAAACCAGTTCAATCAAACATTATACCTCCTAATTTGGACGTTCATCAACATCCACCATCCTTGCCAAACAGAGAAGTACTAAAATTAAATTCTAAACCTATGTATCATCAGTTACCAAGCGACTTAACACCACCAAAAGAAAATGATATAGCATCCCTACCTCCGAGGTACGGACCCTCAGATAGACCTGTAAGACCGCCGTGGGATCCACGTCCAGGTCATTTCTACAGCGGCAAACCGGAGTATGTAAGACCTCCACGCCCTCCAGCGGAGGTTGCGTATAAGAGAATAGATAATCTTCCAAATATATTGCCGCAATTTAGACCAAGCACCCATCATCGTCACCATGCTCCTCCTCATACATCTCCTTCATATTTTTATGATCAAAGGCTCAATAGACAACCTTTGTTAGAGCGCCCATCTAACAGACCGATTGGTTTCTTTGAAAAACTTATGCCCCCTCCACCCCCACACCATATGTATCACAAAAAAACAATATCACGAAGCCCACCGCCTCAGATTCCATACCCTGAAGAACGAAGACCTTTAATTCCACAGGCTTTGATTTCAAACTTTGAGGAACGAAGACCTCAACAATTTTTAAACTCGAATAGTGAGGAGAGAAGACCTTTGGCCCAACAGCCTCCACAAAGTCTTGAGGAAAACCAAAACCCCATGGCGGAGGATAGAATAATGAACGAAGATCCGATGAAGCCTCAGGATATTGCCCCAGAGTTGCACATATACCAAACTCCTCCTAATATACAAATTGCAAACAGGAGGAACGGAGATGGTGATGCAGAAGTGGAAACCTTGCAAATGATTCAAGCAAAGGGCGAGAAGGAAAAAGGTGGAACTGAAGATCGACCAGAGCCAGAAGTAATAGAAGATACTCTTAGGGTTGCTGCTCAAGAACCGGACAGAGAAAGCAATACCGATAAAACCATTTATAAAGTATATCCAGTTAATACAGCACCTCTTAAAATGGATGTCATTGATTCAGACAAGAAAGAGACAGTGGTTATAGGTACCAGAGCTGATGCACCTTTGCCACCGTCCAAAATCGAAAATGACTTTAACTATGAGTTACAGGAACGACACGAGGCGCCTATATTAAAACCTCATCCGAGACCTCCTAGTTTCCCCATTAAATCTGACTTCCCCTATCTTTTGGAACGTCCAGATTCTTTAAAAACTCCAGATTCGCCAAACAATAGGCTAGATGAAATAAGTCACGATTCGTATGGTTTTAACAACCAATGGAATTCTGTCAGTGAAAATATAGAGTCTAGAATTGTAAATGCAGCCAAAACGAAATATGGAACGAATCAAATATCTGCAACTCTGAAGACATACACAGAGAAACCAATTGCTATAGCTTATACGCCTACAGAACCAAATCTGAATGCAGATAAATACTCCATGCCTAATTATGGAAGTCCTGTTATACCAGAAATTCGTCCTGGTAGTGTTGAAAATGCTGACACCGGATACGGATCCAAGGGCTCTGAAATTACAGTGCATGCGACAATGCATACGAATCCTAACTTTAAAATAAATCTCATACCCCCACAACCAACGTACCAAGAACCACCTAACCACAAGTTCAACCACAAAATTGATACTGATATGGATGCAGCTCCAATTCCCCAATTGGATTTCCAAGCGCCTTTCCAGGCTAGCGTAAAATTAGACGCAGCAACCAACCAAGGATGGTCGGTGGTTAGAGATAAGAATAAAACTACTCCTTCTGAGGAAACTGAAGTAACAACGCAACAGTTTGCCACGTCTAGTGAGTTTGATATTGAAAACTTTAAACCACAGTTAATTGGAGGGTTTAAACCGCTGTATTCGATGCCTGATATTGATGTAAGAACTGTGGAAGAAGTACCAGAGAGGGAAGAAAAGTAAATAACTGTAAGACTAGGTTCTGATATAGTAGGTGATCTTGATTATAGTTCTAAGATTGTGAATGGCGACGGGAAATAGACTAAGAGAAACCGCATATGTTGCCAAATCTTCTGAATTATTCTGGACTGAAAGTTAAAGATAAAGCAGTTAACTGAGTGCTGTAAATAATGGCTTTAAGAAGAGAGACTCGATTTTGGTGTTAGTTCGTGGGGATTTAGTTTTAGGTGGTAATTTGTTTAAGTTTTAGGTAAATTTTGGCGACTTGGCACTGTGGACATTTTCAGGTTATTTTAATTAGGAATAAATAGGTATGAAATCTGACACTAGCTTTTTTGTAGTAGTGCAAGCTAATATTTTAAAAATTCAGTGTTTTGAGCGACTGTTAATGAACTTTTATTTTTGCTCGCAATACTGGAAATCGTTTGATCCTGATTTTTTACCCAGGAATGTTACTAGATTATGTGTTACTTAATTTATTTATTTATTCGGTTCTTCTATTATATGCTCACCACGCCAAAATTAATGTTTTTTCAGGCATGATAAATATTGGAGTAAAAATCGTTTTCAGATTTGTAGTCTACGCCCCTAAATTCATCATTGCTGAAAAAATCATCAATTTTGTCGTGCATAGTGAGCGTATACCAGATATATTTACATTATTTTTGTATTTATTATTTAGTAGAACATATTTTAATAAACCATTTTAAATTGCTGTTTTGTTTTTAGTCTAAAATCCCCAGCTTGTGTTTAAATGCTTGCACCTCCATAGATCAGTAGATGTGTTTTTTGTTTATGGGGCACAGTTCTAAAAAATTAAACCCAATGCTGTATATTTTAACAAATCTTTAACGAAATAGGTGAATGCGCTGGGCTATTCATATCTGCAATGAAACAATTTAAAATTTACCAAATTACCATAATATGACGGTTGTTGTATAATACCATACCTACTAACTCTTAAAGACATATATGACTTTTGAATTAGTTTTTTGACATACTCCCTAAACCTTAGTTCAATATCCAAGAATATACCCAACCCAAATTTTTAACTGTTTTAACCACGGGGAGCCTAACACCATCAATAAATATATTGATATTATATATCATTCAAAAAGCTAATTTTATTCTTATTCTCAAAAAGCATCAAGGATGACTTCAATGGATTCAACCTTAGGTTGTGATCTAAAGAAAGTTGATTTAAATCTTCGTTAAGCAAATTCGATGCGTTTATATAGTCTTGGCAGTCGAAATGAAGGTAAGTTTGTCAAGTTTGTGTATCATCTGCATAATATGCCTGAACCTTACAGTGCTTTAAAGATTTTAAAATATCTGACCCATGATACCCATCTATTATTGTTTTTACAATTTTAATTGAAATTATATATTGTTGTGTATTGTTATTCCAAAGTCAGTGTGCTGCATAGATATATATATACAATTAAGAGGCCTATGGTGTGATGACATTCCATACGGCGGTAAACAGTCTCAAAGAGACCGACGTTTACCGCCGTATGGAATGATTGGAATGTCATCACACTGACATTGGATAAATTATACTTATGAGCTTTGTCAATAGAGATTTCTTGGACAATAAAGCATATTTTGATTTGATTTGATTCCCGCTCACATCGAGCCAAAATTAGCAAAACGAACAGCCAATAATCTACTCCTGCTGGTTCTACAAACCGTCATTACATTACAGGAGGCCTGCAAACACGCTAGCGCCGCATAGAACTACTGAAAAAATACACACAGATGATCATTAATACCTGTTTGGGAGTTTCTGAAAATTCGAACGCTCGCCCACGCGCCAAATCCTGCTGCAAAACAAGTGATAGCGGTGTAGCAGGAAAGGGGGCCTATTCTCGGATCAAACGGGTTTTCTATACCATGATTTGATGGAAGAAAATAATTTTATTTTTCGCTTTATTGAAAATAATTGTAAATTACTGTCGTTGAAGAAGAATGCCTTTTACAAGAATGTCATTTACTTATTTACACGTATTAGCAATCGTGTGTACGTAGTACGTACGTTTTTGTTATTTATCATAGAAGGCCAATGCAGGTGTTAAAATACCTGTCTGTTTATAGATACAGGGTGTTTGGGGAGGAAAGGGCAATATTTTGGGAATGTGTTCAGAGGATGAAAATAAGAGAAATATGTTTTAGTTCAATTCTTAACCATTTCTGAAATAATCGGTTCTGATTTTTTTTTATATTGAAATAATGAAGGAGGCTTTATTTTTTTTTATCCATCAAAATCGAAGTCTGCACAACTACATTTTATTTAGCGATGAAGCTCAGTTCACTCGTGATGGAATTAATAATTGCCACATTGAACATCGATGGTCAGATGAAAACCCTCATGCTACATTTGAACGAAACTTTCAACATCGATTCAGTATTAATGTCTGGTATGGAATGCTCAACGACCATCAGTTGTTTGGTCCATTTGAAATGGATGAGCGTCTTACTGGAGAAGGATATTTACGGTTTTTAGAGGACCATTTGATACACATTTTGGATCCGTTCAACATGATGGAGCCCCACCTCATTTTAGTCTCCGTGTGCGAAATTTCTTGAATTATCGTTATCCTAATCGCTGGATTGTTAGAGGTGGTCCGCAAGTTTGGCCACCGAGGTCACCAGACTTAAACCCGCTTGATTATTGCCTTTGGGGATGAATGAAATCGTATATGAAACACGAGTGGAAACGAGAGAAGCACTCCGCGATCGAATTTTCAATGCTGCAGCTTTTATAAAAAACAATCCCAACTCAATCCAACGTAGGTACTACTTGGGCGATTAACAAATGTGCCGAAAAATGTATTGTTGTTGATGGAAGGGTTTTTGAAATTATTCTTTAAGTTAGTTTGTACTGCAGTACCTGCAATTATTATTCGCTTTTAAAATAAAAATTAACTTACAAAAATTTTAGAACCTATTATTTCAGAAATGGTTGAGAATCGAACTAAAACATATGGGTTTATTTCTCCTATTTTCACCCTCTGAACACATTCCCAAAATATGGCCCTTTCCTCCCCAAACACCCTGTATACAATATATTTTTTTTCAAGATGTAACATTAAAATTTTAATAAACAACGCTATCATTATTTGAAAATAAAAATCCCTATCCAGTAACAGCACAACGCAAAACCGTCTCATTCTAACTAAGGCACCACAATAATGATTCCCAAAAAATCCAAGAATACCACATTGGGCGCACGCGCTCTATCTACGTTACCTACGCGCGCCGACATTTGAACGTGGTCCAAACAACCGAACCGCGTTACATTACGAGAATAACTTTCTGCTCTTCGTCTGTAGCTTACAGTGTGTTGTGTGGATGTGCGTGCTTATCTCAGGAATAACTTTTAGCAGGATTAACGCTTTAGGTGAGTTTAGCTACTAGAATTAGTCGTTTTGCGACTACGATCGCAATGTACCGCGTCTAGGTGCTAAAATGACAATTATTTAGTCGGTAGGGGAAGAGGAGAGCGCACCTGTAACTTTCAGGAGCGATTTGGTTACTTTTCGGGGGGTTTAAAGAAGTGTTATTGACGGAATGGGGCTAATTGTTATGTCAAAACGGGCGTTACAACGATTGCAAATCTTCCAGCACTAAAAAAAGTTTTTCCTGGTGTCCTGGTCTTACAACGTTACAGAGATATTTAACAGTACTATAAAGGGCTACAAGCGACACTATTTAATTTGGTGTCAAGGGAGGGAAGCGCACCTATATCTTTCACGACCGATTTAATTACATTGTAAGGGGTTTTAAGAAGAGCTATTGACTAAATAGGGGTAATTTTTCTGTCAAAACAGGTGTCAGAACGATCGGAAACCTTTAAGGACTAAAAAAAGCTTTTTCTTGTAATAGTATTTAAAAAAAGGTCTTATGGAAAGTTATTTACAATGGCCACAACCCTGTAAGTAAAACTGGAACAATGTATAATATACATTGTGAAGGAGTAACAGCTGCAATTTTGAGTTAGTAAAGGACTGATTAGCCTGGTTTCTAGGATGTTAAAGACGTATTTTTAACCAAACAAGGGTGGTACAAAGTGGGTACCAGGAAAATTACACAAGTTAAAGGGAGAAAATACAGACTAATTTATTATAATAATCACCAACAACCTTGTCACAGAATGAAAGTGAAATTTGTGGACTAGAAATTTAGTCAGCTAACTTTTAACGAATTTTAATTGAAATAATTCGAAAGTTTGAAAATTGTAGAAAAATATAATAAACCAGAGGTAAAAATAGATTTGTGTGATAAACTGATGAATAAGAAAATCGTTTCTCATTTCTACCAGTAAAAACACCTGCCCACGCAATAGGTTTTTTCAATATTACACAAATGCAGAGTCTTTGTGTTGTTTTTATATACATTAAATTTACAATTTTTAAAAAAAATGTCCAAATACAAAAACAACTATTTCTATAATGTAGGATGCAGCTATGTAGTTAGATGGTGGTGTATTAATCTATATTGGACCACGTTTTATTGCAAACCAATGATTTTAAAGCCTTCGCATTTTTAACAAATAACAAATATTTATTTATGTTTTTTTTTATTTGCTTTTAAAATCCGTAATTATGTAAGGAAATTCATTAAAATTCAAGGTGAACCAATGAAAACACTATTATCTGGATTTTTATTGCTTTAAGGTGTATAGGATTTATAAATACAAAATTACTGATGTGTAAGGTAAAATTTGTAGATACGTATAACAATGATTTTGGGGGGCAAATTACTTTCATTTTATGTGAAGGGTATGTGGTTATACGAGTTGATAGGAAGAAAATTAAGAATGACTTTCCAGGTTCCAGGCATTTAAATAATTCACTTGTTTGCAAATTATAGGGTTAGGACTATTCATGGATATTAAACTAACTTTAAATCTGTTATTATGTAAAGCCAGAAGGTCTATCTCATTGTGTATGTAAAATATTGCAAATAACACCTATTTAAAGAGCTTACATCATAACACTTCAGAAACCGTAAATTTAAACATACTTATTCGACGTTTGCCAATTAAAGTATGGACATTGTTTTGACTTAAATGATAATAAACTAACTTTCGAAAGTTTATCTAAGTATAGGTAATATTATATTTTTAGCAGATTATAAATAAATTAAAGATCAAGCTTTTCGTCTGCAACCAATTAATAATAGGTACCTACTTGTAATAGTACAATAGTAGGAGTATTATGCGGTGCATAATGCACCTATACGATTACTATGAATGCGTAATAATCGCAGAGCCACAATTAACTATACTTTAATAGGTAACCAAAATCGCCATAGCGAAGCTATATCAGACAGTCGTGGGAGTCCAAGTAACCGCTGGTGTTCAGCTTCGTTGTAAAGTAAACTTAATATCGTCATTATAACTAAAAATAAGCCACGGCGAAATCCTTACCAAAATCACTAGCAGACTCCCGGACTATCTGATGTCATTCACGTCGCGTCGCATTGCCGTTAATATGAAAATGAGAAATGTCAATACACGTAGGTATCTTGATTTAAACATAGATATTTACCTTTAGATAAGCAAACAATAATCAAGAAAGTGTCAAATGTATGGCCTCGCGCATGTAAACAAAGCTATACAGGATTAGACATGCGCACTGCAACGTTATCGTTTGACAAATGGGAAAATAGACAGATCCGGGCTTTCAAATTTAAATTGTTTCCAAACAATTGGAATTTCTTCTAAATTTTTTTGATCAGGTTGTGAATTAAGTTCTGATTTCTGGCATGTTTAGTAGTTGCAAACCTATCAGATTTTGAACATAGAAAACTGTTTTGTAAGGTTTTATTTCTAAAATTTGTTTAAAAATGATTCGTCGCCGTGTTTTTAGTTCGAAAGGGAAGAAGAACAAGTCAATTAAACCATAAAACTTATAAAATCGAATATAAAAACAAACAAAACCAGCAAAATATCCAATATTAGTTGGTATATAACTTGGGTACGTGTAAAACATTTTTCAAGCACAATTTCTTATTCAAGAATTTAAAGAAGTTTTTGCCCGAGAACTTGACCCGTGGAGTACCTAATATAAACTATTTACCTATAGGTAAGTATTTACATTTTTTGTTTTATAAAATATAAGTAGGTACAGAGAAAAGTACCTGTTAAATCAAGAGTTATGGAACCTATTTTGAACATCAAAAAGTGTCTGTCAATTTTTTTAATTGTTCGATTCTGCTATTTTGACAACATATTAAACACTCAATGAGATTTTATAATTAATAGGGCACCATATTTATTAGTAAAAGTAAAATGGCACAATGTGATATAGCTTATTGACCCAATGAAACAAATCAATCAGGTCTAAATTGAAATCTGGCCCAGTTCCCAATTGGTGAGTAAATATTTTTTATTGGTCATTTCAATTGAAGCAGGCCTATTTCGAGTTTCAATGCCAATATTTTTAACTGTTTACGACGAAAATTGAGAAATTTAGGTGGAAAACGGCTGATATATTTAGAAAACCTGATATATTGACATTATTTTGTTGATTATTTATTTATTCATAAGTATCACTTAGTGCTGGTGCACTGGTACCAATTACAGATACATCTTAAAGCTAGTAAGTACCTACCATTTGGATTTATCGTCTTTTAGTAAACTTCAATCTTTGCCTCTAAAGAAAATTAAAATTCGTTTACAAACGCTATAAGCGGAATTAACACGTACCCCAAAAAAAAATTTGTCGCCGCATAAACGTTGCTGATAAACATTGCTAACTTCACACATATCAAGGAATCCACAGATAAAAATAACAACAACAAAAATGGCGCCGAAAGGTTCTAGAGTGTATTTTGAGGGTGTCGCTAAACAAGGAAACCCTAATAACAAGAGGGTTGTGCGCATGCCCATACTTGTAGTGCGGCAAGGGATGTGACTGGCCAGCTGTGCATACAAACGCATTTTTCACCCATAAAAATTACCTTTTGTTTGCGCACGAGATTAGCTCTACGGATCTAAAGGTAAATGTCCATGGAATTATTTTAATAAAGATACCAGCAAATCTTTGTCAGTGACAACGTCGAAAAAGTTTGATCAATTTTTTAACTGTTAGGTATGTCATAAAATAGAAATAGAATAGTCCACGCACTGGCGAACCATTATTGTAAGCTAATAAATACATGAACATCAAAAATTCCTAAAATTCGGCGTCACACGTAGTAAAATGTGAGTAAAATGGACTAAAACGCCCATGCAACGTTGCCACATTGATCTCCCTAAAATATTCCCCTATATAAAGCACGCACATATATTTAGTATAATATTTCTACTTAATAGGTAGGTACACATGACAAATGCATCTATAACATAACCTTTGTCTAAACACAGGCGGTAGATCTAGCTAGAGCAATGAACCAAAATTTGTCATCATTTATATATCATATATATGTCGTAGTCTTATAGTGAAATCCGTCTTTTCATGAAGAATCTAGTCATATCATAAAGCGTCGGCATATTGTGTAAAAACATAAAGCTACACAATATGCCTAGACTTTTCAAGAAGAGCCCATCACATTTCGGCGAATTGTGTATACTACAACCTGCCTAACTTTAAATATTGCGGTTTCGTGAAACTTCCACAAAGGCAAGGCTTGCGAGCTTGTAATTGAGACATTGCTTTATATAGAGTGGACCAGTTTCAATATAGGGGTAGATATGAGTATCTAGATATTCCAACAAAAAAGTTGACTTCAATAAGAAGAATAACATCAAACATTTGTTTCTATTTATTAACACAGGGACCCCTTTTGTGACATCGAGAATTACACTGCAATTTTGCTTTAAAGCATTGACATAGGAGGCGATAACTAGAGGAACAAATTCCGTCTAAAAGGTATATTGGCAACCGGTTTGTTCGTTGTTACCCAGAGCATTTTTTTTTAATTCAATTTTTTCAACTAATATTATTTTGTAAAAATAAAATTTTAATATAATTTTAAAAAATGCTCTGGGTAACAACGAATAAACCAGTTGCCAATATACCTTTTAGACGGAATTTGTTCCTCTAGTTATCGCCTCCTATTGACATCTCGTACTTCACAAAGTGCCGCTCTTTAAATTTAGCCAGGTTATGTTACGACGTTATATGCCGAAGTGCTACGGGCTCTTCTTGAAAAGCCTAGGCAGATTGTGTAGCTTCATGTTTTTACATAATATGCCGACGCTTCATGATATGACTAGATTCTTCATGAAAAGACGGATTTCACTATAAGACTACGACATATATATTAAGGTCTATGGTTAGGACATTATTTTTTAATTATATAAGTTAAAGATTTAAAAATATTTCTATAAAAATGTGAACCTCATAATTCTTAAAGTCACTCCTTATCTTCCTTTTTTAATTAGCCGTTAAAATAGCGATTATCTTTTATGTTTATTGTTATTGTGTAACTTAGCATCCTTTTCAATTATGCCGCTTTTGTAACTACTGGTTTTACATAATATGCGACAAATAAGTGGCATGTACCTTTAATTTTATTATAACATTTCGCTAAAATCGCCTTTATTGCGATGTGAAGGGGAAGGGGGAAATTGGTGATTGATTCTACCTTGTACTATGTTCCCCCTTAGACGTAATATACATTTTAGGCTTTCCCTCCAAGTTATTTTAACAAAAGAACAGAATATAATATGTACTTACATTCTTTTAATAAAGAAAGTATGTATTTGTCCATTGATTACTGGCCCCTTCAAAATTTGCTGTCAGCTTTGCTTTTTATAGGTATTTTATTTCATAATTAATTTTATTTTTTATATCCTGAGAATTTAACTTCGTTAAGTGAAGAAGAATTATACGTAAATGCGCGGAATTTACGAACGATATACCATAAAGACTTGTCCATTGACTTTCCTAGTCAAGTTTTAAGCCTCCAGAAAGGGACTTGGAGAGATAGTATTTTAAAATTAAAAACAGTGTATGAACTTGCGGATCATTTATTAATACAAAATCTGTGTGTTTCTTCAAATTTTCCAGATGTATCTAGTGCAGTGATGTTATTTCTAACTTTACCATTAGTGTGGCATCAGCGGCCCTAATCAGTATCGAACACGAGTTTGTTAAAACAATAAATATCGACGAAATTATAAACGATTTTGCAAAAGAAAATCTCGACAATTTGGTCGTTTTGTATAATACCTTGTATAGTACTTTTAGAGACATAGGGTTTATGCAGACTTGTTGAGTGTCATGTCTTTTACTGTTTTCTGTCGTTTGGATTCTCTGAGGCTCGATCACTGCTACCCCCGTTACTCCATACATGGTAAGCAACATGTGGTAAATTTTGATTTTGCATCATGTTTGCTGGAATATTACGTATAATGACTTAACAACTACCGGGGCCCCCGACCCAGAGGGGGCCCCCGGCAGGGGTTGGATAGAGAAAAATATTTAGCTTTATTCGAATACATTAATACATTGCAAACAATTTTTGTATACAGGATGTTTCTTAATAAGATGCAAATCTTTAAGGAGCTTATTATAGTGCCCATTTTAAGAAAAAAACTTCATATAAACATATGTTCTAAAATTCTTAACTCTTGAACTACAGGGTGCTAAAGTTTTAAGAAAAAAATATTTTTTTTATGATAACTTTGGTATGACCCTGTATATTTTTGTGAAACGTGGTACGCATCTTCTATGAATCAAAAGACGTTTACTGCTGTACAACATAATTTTTTATTCTTGCCAGTGGCGTTCGTGCGGGATTTGAACTGCATCATACATACATTATTTTTTCTGGTAAGTGGTCTTGCGAGATGCAAATTAATGTATTTTATTTTTTTATGCGAAAACCATACGTCATGAATCAAAATGAAGAGACCAGATTTGCTCAGTAAGGAATAAGGATTTAAAAAATAATTTTTATGTAAAGAAAAAGCAGTGGCGTAACACTTTTCTCTTTAAAATGGTGCAGTTCAAATCCCGCACGAACGCCACTGGCAAGAATAAAAAATTTAGTAGTTCAACAGTTAAGAATTTTAGAACATATGTTTATATGCAATTTTTTTCTTAAAATGGGCCCTATAATAAGCCCCTTAAATATTTGCATCTTATTAAGAAACACCCTGTATATCTACATTAACAAAATACTGTTATACTTACCCGACATTAATACTATATAGTATTTCAAAAGTAATTTTAATAAGGGGCCCCAAAATTTGTTTTGCCCCAGGGCCTATTCAGCTCTAGCTCCGGCCCTGATAACTACCCATGTTATGTCTACCAGTCTACCTAGGATTATAAAATATATTCGAATTGTTTGCTGTTTTAATAGTAGGTACTTAACACTTAATGTGCTTTTAACCCTAATTAAATTTTTATACAATTAACGAATTCTAAAATTCATAAACCTGAACCTTATAGTAATGAAAATAAGAATTATCATTTTCCATTCGTTATAGAAAGGGGGCTCCTGAAATCTGATTGATCATCTCATTTTAAAACTATTCTTGCAAAATTCCTCGTAACTTGTTACTATCTAATCTAAAAAAAAATGTTTAAAAAATCAAAATCAATAAAGATTACCTTATGCTTTGGTAAATTGGATTAAGGCCCGGCCTCGACTAGCCAAACTATTTCTAATATCTTAAAATCACGATACGAGTGGTCGATAGTGATTTCCCATCAGGACCTCTAAAAATATCTGGATTTAATTTTTAACCTTCAAATTCTATTTTAAAGAATGCCGGATCGGTTTGTTTATAATAATTAAATTTATTATTTCATTAATTTACAATGTTTATATAAATCTCGTGCGGAAAAATTGGCATGGATTCTTAAAAAAAAACGGGTACAGTTGAAATATTAAAAGTAAAACAGAAATTATTTGGCGATACCTACGAAAATTTAAAACATAAAATATATGTCGTTCACAGCTTTTAGTAGACTGACGCGTAGTGACCAGTGGCATAACAAAAACTGAGTGCCCCCCCCCCCCCCGCAAACGTTTTTAGGGGCCCCCTCTCTATAGCAAATGGAAAATGATAATTCTTATTTTTATTACTATTAGGTTCAGTTTTATGAATTTTTCAATTCTTTAATCGTGTAATAATTTAATAAGGGTTAAACCCACATTATATGTGTTAAGTAGGTACCTACGATTAAAACAGAAAACAATTAGAATTTATTTTATAATCCTAGGTAAACTGGAAGACATAACATAGGTATAGTTATCAAGTCATTATACCTACGTAATATTCCAGCAAACATGATGCAAAATCAAAATTTTAAAACACCCCTTATAATGTTGCCTACCATGTATGGTAGTAACGGGGGTATAGTGGATTTCACCTTAGTTTTTAATGCTTTGACGTCTCTCTTGTCAAACATATTAGCCAACACGTGATTTTAAAATCCCCAATTCTATAAACGGCTTTCAGGCCCGGGATTGGCTAGATTAACAAGAGATTGATATATAACTGACCATATAGTTACATGTACATGACGAAGATGCACACTACACAAGTTCAATACGTTGCCCTTCAATGAGCTCAAACTCGTCAAAAGCACAGCATCGCTCGTATATGCCGTTAGTATGTGCATCTTTGTCTTACGCATTTGCTCTCGCATATCTCTTTTTGTACTTCATTAATTCGATTGTCTCGTCGCGTTCTTTAAATATCGCAGAGCCGCATTGGGACACACCGCGCACCGCGTGCATTCTGCTGTTAATTCTTGATCGTTCGTGTTATTGTTTTTGGTATTTTTCAGACAGCATTTTGCTTATATTTTGTGCGTATTAGACTTTTTGGTTTTAAACTGCCGGACTGTGTGTATCTGTGACGTGTTTCTTTTTATGCAAAAGTAAGTAAATAATTATTAATGTCTCGGACGGTGACGACGACATCGACAGCTTGTCAGATGAAGACCAAAAATAATAGGGAACTCGCAACAAAATTAAATTTGAAAACCACAGTGAACCATTATGCTAAAATCAGTTTTACATACAGTTGTATTGAAGAGTGCTTGAGGTATCTGTTCTGCAAACGCATGGACAAAAATATTTTTTTGTAGTATCTACTTACATTATTTTTCTTTATTCATTAAAAAAAATACCTAATTCGATAACATTACAAACTTTTGTTGTTTTATTATAAACCAACGAAAAGTTAGACCTATTGTAAACTTTAAACTCTTTAGAACCTAGTCTAAAGAAAAAAATATCTACCCGTGAATAAGAAAATAAAAAAGTAAACAATAAGCTATTAAATATAATATATAGGTTTTTTCAACTTAACACTGCATGGTCTAAAATCAAATTAAAAAACAAAATAATTCTTTAATAAAAAACGTAGTTAATTATTGATGATACTAGATTCACGACTGCCCCTTGTATATTTTTTATTGTACTAAATTAAGAGTGTGTTTTTACCAAAATAACAGCACTTTATTATATTATGAATAAAAATTAACTGAAATAGTTTTTCTGATATTCTATCCTATTTCCATTCCCCTTCAGTGTTTTTTTTTAAATATCTTTAAAATTGCTTAGGTAATTCTCGTTTCCATCCATAATTACAACTACAAATAAATTGACCCATGTTCACACATAATTTTTAACTCCGGCCCTGGCCAATCCTTAAGTTCTGTAAAAAGAAATGTTATAAATGACATGTGTCAGCGGCGGCCATTAAAAACTAAGGTGAAATCCACTATAGCAGTGATCGAGCCTCATAGCACCCAAAAGACAGAAAACAGTAAAACACTCAACAAGTCTGCACAAACATTATGTCACTAAGTAGGTACCGTAAAACGCGGTGGATAGGATCAGCGGGGTGAATAGGATTGAACTTGCCTTCAAATTTCAAAATTCTGTAATAATTTTAATTTTAAAGGGTAGGTCTTTTCTATGTACAGGGTGTCCAGTTTTCGTATGTTTTCATATACCAGCTCCCTTATTATAAAAGATAGAAAGATGGGGTTTGCGGCTTACTGTTCCATTTTTTTATGAAACTTTCATTACCGCAAACGAATTTTTCATAGCCCTCTCAGTTTCTGACATACAAGGCCATTTTCAAATTTTGTCATTTTGGACGCTCCCCTGTATCTCGATTATTTGATAACTTATCAATAAGGTAAAAATGGATTGTTATATAGTTTTTTATGCTGAATTCAGTGGCGTAGTTAGTTTTTTTCTAAAAAGTTTTGTTTATGAGTTATGACCCAAACTTATATTTTTTTTAATGGGACACCCTATATATTAGTTATTTTTCTTGTTCCCCTTTTTAAGAGCTTTTCAAAAATATATAATAGTCCATATTTTTTTTTTTTTTAAAAAGGGACAATTTTAACTTTTTTTGTAAAATTAATCATTTTTTGAATAGAGGGCTATGCCCGCAAATAAAAAAAAATTAACAACATTATTTTTATTAAACATAACTTTAAACCAACAATTAAGCAATTATTTAAAAACAAAAAAGTGGTTCGTGTCTGTGAAAATTAAAATAAATTGCCCGAACTTTTCACTACAATTTCAAATAAACTAACAAAATCAAACAAATACCATTAATATTTGACAATAATCCGTAATGGCGCATTTACAAAACTTTGTTTTCTGTCATGTCTATCCATGATTGATCATGGCCTTCTGGATTCTAGATGAAAAATGATTAATTTTACAAAAAAAGTTAAAATTGTCCCTTAAAAAAAAAAATATGGACTATTATATATTTTTGAAAAGCTCCTAAAAAGAGGAACAAGAAAAATAACTAATATATAGGGTGTCCCATTAAAAAAAATATAAGTTTGGGTCATAACTCATAAACAAAACTTTTTAGAAAAAAACTAACTACGCCACTGAATTCAGCATAAAAAACTATATAACAATCTATTTTTACCTTATTGATAAGTTATCAAATAATCGAGATACAGGGGAGCGTCAAAAATGACAAAATTTGAAAATGACCCTGTATGTCAGAAACTGAGAGGGCTATAAAAATTTCGTTTACGGCAATGAAAGTTTCATAAAAAAATAGAACAGTAAGCCGCAAACCCCATCTTTCTATCTTTTATAATAAGGGAGCTGGTATATGAATACACACGAAAACTGGACACCCTGTACAGATTTGAAGTAACGGTTGTTAAAAGTAATTTTTATTACATCAACCTAAAAAAAAACTTGGCCACATCGCAGGCTGAATACCATAACCTAAAACGTCAAATTTAGCGGTTAAACTGTTGTCATATTATCTTTGCTTTTGTCTTACAAACTTCATATCTCTACAACTATGCAGCACTTATAAAATTTAGGTAATATTATTTTAAGTAATCTTTTAAATTACTTAAGATAAATTTGTGTGCAACATTCTATACACCCCGCGGTTGTTTAAATGCGATACAGTCAATAAATCAATCAATGATCCTATTGACACCGCCTGCGGGGAGAATAGAATTTAAAAAAAATATATATATACAACAGGGTACACCCTGTATAAAACTTATACCACCATTTAAAAGTACCAACCTTAACTAATGTTTTAAGCTATTGAGAAATGTATTCAGGCAGATAGTTTTCAAGTTACAAGCTTTCAAAGTTGAAAATTGATCCTATTCACCCCGTTTTACGGTACTATACAAGGTATCATACAAAACGGCCAGATCGTCAGAGTTTTTTTTTTGCAAAATCGTTTATAATTACATCGATATTTATTGTTTAAGGATACTTAAATCCGAAAGGCGTTGTTGTCCCATGGTGTTACGTAAATAGGGTTTTACTATATTATTTTTATTTAGTTCATACCAGTGGCGGCTCGTGTCTAGTGAGTCAGGGGGGCGCTGGCTTTAAATTAAAAAAAAATTGAATTATCCATTATTTTCGAAAGTACGTGTCTGTTTTTTCTAACTTTCTCGTTGTGAATTTTAATTTCATCAGCATAAGCACTACTTAAACAAGTTAAAATATTAGTTTGTCCTATCATCTCAAAACTTACCACATTATAACGATGTTTTGCACTATTTTCATGTTTTTTTATTTTCTCTGAAAGATGTTTTAAGTCCTGCACCCCATTTATAGTCCAATTATCATCCACGTCAAAAAGAAGACACACGAAACAAAAAAAAAAAGAATTTTTGTCCTCACAACCGCATATCCAGGATTTTTTATTATATATTTATTTGTCAAACTTACGCGTAAACTGTGCCTTACTTTTACATTTTGATTGCACTTGTACTATATTCAATATTGGTAGTGGCCGCCCTGTATTTTTTAAATCAAGTTTTTCACTTAAGCTCAGAGAACCAAACACAAGCTTCTGTAAATCAATGACCTTTTCACATTAGACGAAATTTTCCAACTTTATAATGTAACTATAATAAATCAAAACAAATAAACAAAACGTGAGCGCCATCGACAGGTCGAATCGCGAACAGCTGTTGGGCGGAAAATTTTGAGCTCCTCGTTGTGCTATATGTAGGTGACGTCACGCCTCCGTAGTCATAACGAGAAGTCGCGTTGAATCGGGACGAATAATCGGTCGCCCGCGCTTAGTATTTTAATCTTGAGAGCGCGCAACTCGCTTGGCTAATGAGTATAGCCTGCCCGCTAGAATAGGGCTATGTTTGGTTTGAATTATGCCCGCGCCTAGTATAACCTACCCGCTGGAATAGGGCTATGTTTGGTTTGAATTATTTTAATGGATTACTTACATACATTGCTTTATTGGTTTTTTAAGTAAAGTATTTTTGGATTCTGTTTGAAATAATTGCAGGGAGGGCGGCGCCCCAGAGCCCTTCATTAACGAGCCGCCACTGGTTCATACACTGTTTTTAATTTTGAAATACTATCTCCAAGTCCCTTTCTGAGGCTTAAAATTTGACTAGGCCACTGGTAGTGACGTAAAAATATAGCACGATTTATAGTTATAGGTCCAGATGCAACAGCACTAAACCAAACGTATTTTAACGTATTAAATTGTCATGTGCGAAGAAATATTTCCGTTTACTTTATTACTTTGCTACACCCTTGCATTTCTTTGCCAGGACGATAGTAATAGGGAACTTGACAACATTTTAAATGGGGAAAAAATTCTATAAATCATGAGTACATATTGTCATAAAACATATGGCAGCAAAAAAAAACATATTTCGTCCCAAAAGACCGCTAGAAAGATTTTAAAATGCCCCAAAATTCAAATTATTCCAAGCGGGTAAAAACGCGCTGCTAGTAGTCGTGACGTCAAGGGGTATGATTTGTCAGATTTGTGTGTGACATCCACGAAATAGGTTATAGGTTTTCAATAAATTTGATGATTTGTCAGATTTGACATCCACGCGTCAAGCGACACGACCTTAAAACAACAATAACAATAACACAGGGCAATCCAAATGCAAATTGGGTCGCTCGGCACCTGTCAAGAGTGTCAGGATGACGGATGACCAAAAGTCATACCCCTGACGTCATCGGGCTTCGCGCGCTTTAGAGATCGGTTGAAATGCTTTCGACACGCGCGAAACTTTAAAGAATTTTTACCAAGTTATTTTTGATTTTTAAGGAGTAATAATTGGGGAATACTTTTTTCAGGCCTAACTAAATCATATTATTGAAAAAAAAAATTGGAAAGTTCCCTATTAACAATTACACCATAATCCTAATAAAATTACCATCGTTTAATCATACTTTTAAGAGATTTTCTTCAAAGCAAAGAATAAACAATTTAAAAGAATTTTAAATAGAATGGTCGCCATTTAAAAATGCACTTCGTACGTTTCTTAGTATATTTAGTCTGCTAGCTATAAATATATTTTCAGTGAATTGTTTGGCACCGCACCCACGTATGATTAGAATACGTTTGAGTTTTTGGTTTATACGTTTTGATATTTGATCAAACTGTTTGCATTTTTAATACTCTCCGAAAGGTCATTAAAAATGCGAACTCCCTCAAAAAACAAGAGTTTTGTAAAGATGTAGTCTCAATGTTGTACTGGTGCTCAGATCGAATGTTATAATCGTGAAACTTTGATGTTTTCTTTAGAAAAGCGTTAAAATATCTTAGTAACTGCTCATGCTCTATTTTATATATTAGAACTAAATTCACCCTTCTGATGATCTGTTCGACAAACAGCAATTCAAGCTATATTATGTAACATGTTTCTTACTGGGAGAGCCAGGTCAGGCCCGGGGGCTGTGCGGCATCCCGGGCCTGCTTCTAGGGCTGCCAGATTTAAAATAATAAAAAGCGGGAGGTAGGGTCCTAGCCAGTGGATGCTTTTGACTTATTAACTTGGGGGTGCACTAAAAGCCCCCCGCAAGCGAAATGCGCCGCAGGCGATAAATTTTTAAGACCACGCCCAAATTTGGTCAATAATTTTTAATAAATATTTTAAAAATTTATGATTACCTACTTATTTTATTGAAAATGAAATAAGATAAAAAAAATAAAAAAGGCCAATTTATTTTTCATTAGTGGGTACATTGTTTAAAAGTAAAGTTCATTCTTCTGTTTTTATTTGCAGCAAACTTATCAATAACAATAAAGTCCGTAGATTTACACTTTGTGGTCTGTGTAAAGTTAATTTCGAGTTTAGGTCGTACCTCAATTTTAATTTCAATTTTTTGCTCAATACTTAATGAGCTCAAATTGTTTCTCCACGACCATTACTGAATGCAATAATTCCAATATCATTTTTGATAATAGAATGTAAAAATTCTCGCTCTTGAGTTGGAATATTTATTCTGAAACACTTGCTTCTTATGCGTTTTGCGTGTATTTTCATTCCATAACAAGATACGGAATTGAATATTCTGTATTGATATAAACGACATAGGTTGCCATGAATTTCGAAACTGTCAGTGTCAGATAAAAATGGCCGCGTTGTAATAATTATTTTCAAACAAATTTTAGTGCAAGTCAAAAAATGAGTTAAAAATCGGATAAATCAGATATGGAACTGGATGGTCGTGGAGAAAATATAGTCTGCTACTCGGTTAGAATGAAAATTCGATACTCGATCTTCCACTCGGATCGAATTTTCATTCCAACCTCGTTACAGAATCTACTATTCTCAAATATTCCATATTCATAGTCGTTTCGGCATTAAAACTGTTCATTTTTAATAAAATAAGTCTTTACTACTCTTCACCATAATATAATTTTTAAATAAGAAACCCATTGTTGGTCAATTCTAAAATGTACAAAATTTTCGGGTAGGTTCTCCAAAAAAGATGAGAGTTTTATAAATTCTTCGAATAATAAATCGATGTTAATACAAAATATTGGGCCGGACGGGGGAGGACAAAATGTATCGATATTTGATATTTAAAACATTAATTATTCGCCAACTCGCCTAAAAATTATTTACATACCTATGTAATATTTACAAAGTAATTTTTTGTCCACAGAGATTTTATATTTTTTTTTATAATTTATCATATTTTATAACTGCGCAGCCCGAGTACGGGCCCTTAAAAGAGTCGTGGGCCCGGGGAATTTGCCCCCCCCCCCCCCCTCTTGTCAGCCCTGCTGGGGCATCGGTACACCTATTGCATTTGAGAATAATTCGCATAATCTTATTTTGTTCTGGTCCACTGGGACAAATAATTTGAAACGCGACAGAAACTCAAACTGATTTTAGCAAAAGTAAGCTGAGGACCTAAAAAAACTCCCAAATATTTTATTTTCGACACAAAGGTAATTTCAGATTCATTTATGTTAAGGGCTAATCACGATTCAACATATTTCTTACAATTTACTTTTGAACCTTACCATACATTTTGTCTTTGATGTGTTCAGTTTTAATTTATTTTCACAAAGTCAGTCATACAACATTTTAAGTTTCCTGTTCAAAATATCAGTTATTTCCCTAAAGTTATTCCCTGATACACAAATAACAAACGATTTCTTTAGGGCTATGGATATCATTAACATAAATAACAAACAGAACCTAGAACACTTCCCTGTGGAACGCCCCATTTATTTTCCCTTTTACAGATGCATGGTCTATCTTTGAACCGTTTATTTTTTGACGAAGATGTTTTTAATGAAACAGTTTAAATCATTGTTAATGTACAAATGCATGAAGAAGAGATTTTTTGCAAAGCATGCATTCGTGCATGTTTAACTCCCATTTTCCTTTCAGATAATTTATATTTTAAGTGCACTTAAGCAAATAAACAAAAAAATTCTCGGCATTAATCCAAATGTTATGGCTTCAATTAATAAATTTGATACAATGATACACATATGTTTCCAATTTAAACCATATATCTTTTAATTCGTTTTTTTTATAAGATTTCCGTACCCACTGACTGTTATACCGTTTTATTTTTATATGAATTATGACCTAAGTAATATTTTCGAGTCTAAAGCTATTAATTGCATATAAATTGGGCAATATAACGAATAAAGCCCAATTTGATGGAATGTCTTGGTTTACTTAGTTTATGTATAAGGTCTCTATGCGATACCTAAATTCATTATTATGCACAAAAATCAGTGGCGCAACCAGAAATTTTGTTCGGGGGGGCTTTAACTTCTTGCGCCGAAGGGGAAAAATTTTTGGGTGCCACGCCCTGTTTTGGGTAAAATACGTATGATTGACGAGAGCGACAGCCCCCTAAAACTTCTGCAATAATACGCCGCTGGCCCTAACGAAATATTTATGAAAAAAAAATTTAGAAATTTTATTTTAATTAGTAAAAATTTGTTTAAAATAAGTAACGCATATATTAAGCATACTTATACTAAAACAAAAACTTTATACAATAAGTTGTAAGTAATCACTAATAATACTAATATTAAAGTAAAATTCTTCGTTTTGTTCTTGCCATTTCGTCCAGAATTTCTTCCACGGTAATATCAATATCGTGTTTCGCATAAATAGGTACTATAGGTAGACCAGGGTCGATTAATTTTTGAAACAAAAAATAATAATAGTAGGATGAAACCCATTGGAAAAGAAAGAGAATATAATAAAAATGAAAGGAAAAATAATTTACGGGCGATTCGAGGTCTAGAAGTGGAAAGGGGTGAGTTTTTAAGGCTAGAAAATGATTTATCTCGATTTCCGGGAAAACTACAAGTCCTATGAAAAAACGTTAAATAGCAAAGTTGTAGGTAATAAAAAGATCTACAACTTTTGTATTAACACTTTTTTCACATTACCTCAAAATGTATGTGAAAAATTTAAATAACCAAGTTTTTGTTTTTTTATTTTTATCTTTTACAAAAAAAATGATGTTTTCACGAAATTTGGTGATAACTTACCTTTTTATGTCCCAAACACACTGTAATTATTTTGATTTAAAATATTTATTTTTTCACCTCATTTTGACTTAATATCGAAAAAGCACCCTTATTTTCAATCGAGAATTCTCACGTCAAAATATCTGCTGTTTTAAAAAAGTTGGTGGGCTTTTTGTTCGTTGAAATCTCTACTCTCTGATGGTGTAAAAAAATATATAATACATTACTATGGTAAATGTTCTCAAAAAATGCAAAGAAACGGAAAAAACTCGAATCAGAATTTTTTTTTTAATCATGTACAATTTTGAGCTATTTATTAAATTTATTCTTTAATTACTCAAAAAACGTAAGATTCCATGTTACATTGATAAACAAAAAAATTACAAATCCATAAAACATTGAGATGGCAAAAAACATGCGAAAATAGTTCGCGTGACATGAAAAATTGGTTTGCAATTAAATGAATAGGCTAAGTTTCTAAGCTCGGGGGGGGGGCTGCAGCCCGGCAGCCCCCCCCCTTGTTGCGCCACTGACAAAAATATATTGATGGTTGAAAATGTTGGAGTATAATACCTTTAGATAAGCAAACAATAATCACGAAAGTGACAAATTTATTGCCTTGCGCATGTAAACAAAATCACACAGGAATAGGCATGCGCACTGCAAACTTATCGTTGAACACACAATAGTATTTATTGGCCATTCTATTCGAGTCACATACCTGTAGCCTGTAGGGCGGCAAGCTGTGCATACAAACGCATTTTTTCATCCATAATACTTAACTTTTGTTTGCGCACGAGATAAGTTGTACGGATCTAAAGGAAAATGTCTACGAAGTAGACACGTTATCTTTGTCCAAGTGATTTCATAATACCCAATTTATTATGTTGCCGGATTATATGTCATGTACATCTTACTGTAGGCGACAAGAATGTTAATAGTAAAAAATGGTTGCTTAATCGGATTTATAAGTCAAAAAATGGACTTATTTGTATTCTCGAACAGTTACTAAGCACTGTTAAAAAACACGGTTCTAAAAGGTGTTAACATATTTAGTAAATATGATGTGCATAAGGTCATGTGTTGGGAGCTATTGGCAGGTTTGGAACGAACAAGTTTTTCTATATAAAATAGTCAAAATTTTATGAATTTTACTGATACCTATCATTAGTAGTAGTAGTAACATGTTTTATTTAGCAAAAAGCTACAATTAAATACTTTTTAATACATTTTTTAACATTTTTATAGATTTATTTTTAATTTTAAAACGGAACCGTCTTTTAACAAAAAACAGACAGAAAAGTTAAACATTATGTAAATTGTATCAAATATTACGTATCATTTGGTTTTTTAAAAAAATGTAATTTTAAAGTTTTTTTAAATAGTTTTTTTTTAGTGATATTTGAGATTTAATAGAATTTTCCAAATTAATATATTCTATCAAACCTTTATGAAAAATAGGCTTATAAGCTCATGTTTTAGACACTCTATCCACAAAAAAATGTGGATTAGTTCTTGTTTTATAATTATGATGGTCATGATTAAAAGAACAAATATTTTTTAAACAATCAGCCAATAAATTATTTTTAATTTTATGTATAAAGATACATACTAAAAAAAAAAATTAAATTTCTGACATTCAACCAATCTAAATTTTTTGACATAAAATTTATTTTTGTATATTGGTCACAATTTAAAATAATCCGCATTGCCTTATTTTGTAAAATTTGTAATTTGTCAAATATTTCCTCACCAGCACAATATAAAATGAAAGAACAATAAAGAAAATGTGGTAATATAATAGTATTAAATACAGTTTTTTAAGTTTTTTTAGAAAACAAACTTAAATTAGAACTGATTCTGTTAAAATAATTAAAAAATTTTAATTTTGAATCAATATAGTTATCCCTAAATATTTAAAACTGTTTACTAATTCCAATTTTTCACCATCAATTACGACATTTATATTTTGACAATTTAAATTACATATTATCTATTACCATACATTTAGTTTTTGAGATATTTAATTTTAATTTATATAAATAAATAAACAATAAATAATATTGGACCTCCTATACTTCCTTAAGGAACTCCTATATTATATTTATTTTTTTATATGATTATGTTTTATGTTTTTAAAATTTTTGTTTTCTGTGATCTGTTACTTAAATAATTTTTAAACCATTTATAAACGTTTCTGCGAATACCATACTGATACAGTTTACTCAATAATCTAGCCCTGTCAACTGTTTCGAATGCCCGCTTAAAATCCAAAAATACAGCTATAACATTTTCCCCTTTATCAATGGTTATCATTAATTATTATTCCCTTTTCAAAATTCAAAACTTTTCGATGTTATTAAGGAAAGATAAACACTATTTATTCAACTTTTAGAAAAGGCTGGTGGTACACACGTGTGCAATAACAAAAGTTCAACGGATATCCTTTTAACATACATAAAATCTGTGGAACAGTATTTCCATTTATTTAGACAAAATTACACTTAAAATTGTGAAAACATAGCTTGATGATTCAGGCGTAGTAAAAATGGAATGATTTAGATGCATTTTCACCAAATAAAAGAAAAAATTACTATGAATTTGACTTTTAGTGTTGCTTGTATATATTTTATCCTCTCAGATAAAATTATCTAAAAGGTTACGGTATACCTGAATACAAACAAAATGTGCTAAATAAAACATAAAAATACCAAACTTAGGTGTGACAAATCCACAATATGTAGGTGTTTGGTTGTTATGGGCCATTAAAATGTTAGGTAGCGTATGAAGTTTTAAAAATCGAATTCCTACGTCAGGTATAGTATCACTAGCGAACGCCTACGCAAACCCCAGCTAGAAATGGACATCAATGAAATTATTTAAATAAATTGAATTGACAATTAATTTATAATAATGCCATTATTATAATATAGTCCAACTGCGTTGTCAATGACATTCTTTTGAGGTCCTAGATAACGAATAAGGACAACTAACAAGAATCGTGTTTTACTGATGGAATAAAAGTCGTTCTAGCTTCCAGCCAGAACAGAGTGCGTTCAACTTAAGAGAGTATGTTGACGAAAAATAGAATAATACTTTTTCTCTAAAGGTAAATATTTTAGTAGCACTACCTCTTAAGGTCACATGCTGAAGTGTTAATAACTTAAGAATACTTAAAAGTGCACTTACTAACGAATTCCATTAACAAAAACGTTTTAAAGATGTTTAAAGACGACTTCTTAAAACCGTGTTGTAATCGTAGCAAGAAGAAATTCGTTGGTCTTCTTCAAGTGGACGACCTTCGTCTTCTCCATGTCTGTAAGCTGGTCTAAAACATACCAAAAATTCGTTAAGTTCCTGGCGAAGGTCAAATAAAGTTGAAGTATTGACAAGCCATAATATTATATAGAACCCTACCTTTTAAACCAGTTTGCGACGGTCGAATTTTGCATAACCCTATATTTTAGTTAGTTTCATTATATCTAGGCTTAAGCCGAAAAAAACGTTTAAATATCATTATCATTACTATTTTCACAATAACCTAACATTTTTTTATTATTCTAATGTCAGAATTCAAAAATTGTTTTTCCTATTTTCACATGCAGCCGCTAGGAGGCCAGACGTTGCCACGTCTTGCGGTGTGGAATATTCCGAATAATCTACTGTTCTACTGTAAAGTTAAAATTTTGATTGCTGTAAAAATTGGTATGGTATTGGTATAAAAAAACTGTAAAATACTATGTGCAAAAGTAAAACCCCCCCGTAATGAAAACACAAAAGATTGTATCTATCAAATCCCTTGCGAGTGTGGCGAATCGTACATTGGAGAAACAAAAAGACCTCTTCCCGTACGAGTTAAAGAACATCTGAAACATACTCAAAGAGGTATAGCGGAACATGTATGGACCAACTAACATAATATACAGTGGTCAGAAGCCAAGGTTTTGGACACGGAACAGCGCTGGAGAAAACGAAAATTCAAAGAAGCAGCTTTCGTGAATCAAAATACCCATATATTTAGTAAACCAAGTATGGATATCCCCAATATCTGTAAGCCTCTTCTTGTCGAAAACCAACAGCTTAAACTTCACACTCCAATAAGCACGTAGGCGGAGTAATCAAGCTTCATTGCATATGGATAGTATTTAAGACAGTAGCCTTAGAATTATGATTTAGTTTACACTTGAAAACGGTTAGAGATACTAACTAACCGAAACGTTCTAAGTTTTTTGACAAATCTATATGTTTTGAAATACGATACTTTTCTTAAAATAGTGAGGTCATTTTCTTATTTTTTATCCTCAATTATTGCTCTCAAGAAAGCAAACAAACTAAAAATCGTTAATTCGAAGTGTCTGTAGTAGTTAGAAAGTTTACTGCATTATTATTTGAAAAGGCAAATGGATTATTTTATTAAATAAAATTAATAAAGGTACATAAATCATATTAGAAGATTGCATCGAGTCGATTTGAACGGTAACAACATATGGTTAAAAAACCTACACATTGCAAAAGGTAGCCTTATAGGGAGCGACCAAATATAGAAACTCGTTTATAAATACTATACCAACCTATAATACTCAGTGTAAAAATTACCGGTGGGTCAATTAGAATGTAGAAAAAAATGGAATAATAATTAGGGATTTTGTAAAATTGACTTTAAAAATATTTCAAATTGTACTGGGGTTTTGGCCCCACTTTAAACAGGGCCTAAAGGGGGTCAAGTAAACTAAGTCAATTTTTTTAAACGGTTCCAAGTAAATATATTGGAAATAAAATGTAGGTATCCACGAAATTATTACATAAGAAAGTGATTTATTTCGAATATTAGATGATTAGTCCACCCAATGATTTATAAAGTTTACATTGAAATAGACTTTGAACAACAGGTATTGTTTTATAACAGGGCCAAAAATAAATTTCCTCGGCGCCAGGTGTGTCTGGGTGTTCCGGTAGGATTACTCACGGGTTTATAAACAGTTTGGCATGATACAGGTGCTAAAGATAGGCCTCTAACGAAGAGTATATACAGGCTAACGATACTAATGAAGTAAAACGTTTTTATTTTCAATGAACTATTTTTTAAGTTGTAATTATTAGGCGAGAAGCCAAAATATGACGCCACGATGTGTGACTTAGTTCCTCCGTTTTGAACTTTATTTTACACGTTTAAGAATAAAATTAGAAAAAACGTTTCGTTGTGAGCAAAGGGTTTTTAAAATTTTCTGATAGCCTTTTATTAAAAATGTATTCCCTCAGAACAAAAGGAAAATCCAGTGTTCGAATTCAAATAATTGAGGATACAACTTAAAGTACAGGCTATTTTAGAAGCTGACCTATATAACGCGTTTATGCATTTAATAAAGTGAAAATTAAAAGATAGACAGTGCCGTGGAATGGCATTCCAACTTTAAAGAAAATCGGTAAGAAATAAGAACCCAATTTAATTTTTAAAATTAGCTGCTTTTAACACGTGAGTTTATAATGAAAATAAAGCTACATATTTCAGCTAGCTCCTTAAGCTCTCTCATTTTTTTAAATATAAATTTTAAAAATAACCTACCGACGCTACTGAATCTAAGCATAAAAGTAAAACTGCAAAAATATGTGAGTATCTAATTGATTTAATTTTAGAGTGCATCTTATTGATTCAACCTTCAAAAAGTGTGAAAAAATCCTATTCATGAAATGGTTTTAGATTGCGCTAAATTATCTGATGGGCTTTTATAATAAAAGCATTAAATTTTTGTCAGCTGAAATATTATCTTTAAATACATAGTTGATGCCATCAAAAAATGACAACCCCATAAATGATTATTTTCAAATAACCTACTTCGTCCAACATTTTTGTTCGTTCGAACTAAAGGACGGGTTATATGCACTTAAATTCAGCCAGAATATGTGCATATACAGGGTGTTCATTTGAAAACTTCCCACCTCGATTTTCCTGCTTTAAAATGAAAATGTAGAAAATCGGTCGGACCCGTCGATTTTTATTTCGAGGGGGACATCTTTTGCGTATATTGTCAATCTTGTTACTTTAAGCCCCTAGGAGGGAGGGGGGGGGGGGGGAAGATCTAAATCTTAAATGGATACCCCTATTTTATATAATTTTTTTGGATTCTGCATAAAATTCTGAACATTTTTTAATAAAAGCATTATTAGTCTATACTTAACAGTTTTCGAGATATTGACTCTTGAAAAATTACATTTTTGAACTTTGACAGCGTCTAGCTTTCTAACTGTACGTCTTAGAGCAAAACGGCTTACATGTCCCTATCTTCGATTTTTATTATCTTTCCAATAGTGTCAACTTCCGGTCAACTACGGAAGTACTATATTTCTTACATACAATAAGTTTAATGCTAATTGAGTCTCTTAAACTTAAATTTCTACTCTCCAACGAGGATATTATGTCCGGTATAAAACTGAAATTACCCTAATAAAAATAAGATCTTTAGCTACACTTGCACGTTTTAACAACTCTTTACTTTGCACAACACACTGCGAATCGTCATCTAAATCCAAAATTAGTTCTGTAACGGCTTCGAAATGCTCTGCGTAGAATATTGCGGCCTTAATCCATGTTCCCCACAGGTTCTGGATGTAAACTAACTCCTGGTAATCTCTCGATCCTTATACTCACGCACTCTTAGAGGTGCTTTCAGAAACATTTTTTTTACATTTGAGATTAATTTATTTTAATTTAAATACAGTTTGTTAAGCAGGTAATAATAACGCATTATTAAGTGACAACAAATAACCCCTAACAATATACCGGCAAACCCCGGAAACCCCCAATAAATACCTTGTGTATAACCAAAATGTAAATATAGGTAATTATTATAATCTTCAGATTGGAAAATCCCTGAAATAAGTACCGAACTGAACATTAAACCTTTAACGTTTTAAATTTTTTGATAAAGCCGAAAACATAAAAATATGCTCTTACAATAATAATTATGAAAAATATGCATTTTATACCTATAACATAACTACTTTAGAAACTGAGGTTGAAATACTCCATTTTCGTCTTTTTTTGACATCGCATTTAATAATTTCGATCGAGATCGCGGAAATGGCTTCCTGTTGTATTTAACAGTGTGCTTATGTTCGGATTTTGAATTACGGCTTAGGGGGGGCGAGGTTCTCGAGCCCCTATACCCCTCCCCCGTCCTGAAAACGCCACTACCTAATAACAATAACTATAGAAAATATTGTTATACTAGCGTGTACCCGGCATGCGTTGTAACCCGCTGGTATAAATACAAACCCGATATATTAGTACCCGGCATGCCACTTTCTGAAATTGCACCCGTGCGAAGCCGGGGCAGGTCGCTAGTTATACATAAAAACCTTCCCCTTGAATCACTCTATCTATTAAAAAAAACCGCTTTAAAATCCGTTGCATAGTTTTAAAGATTTACGCACATAAGGGGACAGACGGGCGACAGCGACTTTGTTTTATACTATGTTAAGATACGCTTAATTCTTACCGTCAGTTGGAAGCTGAACAACATCTCCTCAATTTAGATATTTTGGAACAATAAAAAAAAAAGAATTTGATTATCTTAAATACAAGATAAGAGTCAATAGTATTGGGTATTAAGATTAAACGCCAATTATTTAATATTGTTGATTTGCAACTGTCAACTGTGAATAATTGACTAAAAATAGATGTTTTTCCATAATTTTTGTAAATAAACTTTCATTTATTTAAGGTAAGATTTAACACTGGACGAATATCAATAGCTTGTAAGAATTTAGCATCACTATAATATTATGTTTCGCTTACTTAAGTTTAGGCGTTCCATTATTTTAATTTCAATTCAATTTATTTAGTTTTTACGTTACAATTTTTAACAATTTTAGCAAGTCGCCATATCACTTTTACTTAATATCTAATAGTTACATTGCTGTGAATACCTATATGGGTGTTTACAAGGTTTTATACCGCGCCGAAGGCGCAAAAAAAAGCGCCGCAGGCGAAAAAAATTTGGGTGCCACGCCCTCTTTTGAATCATGGTGCTTGGTTTTCAAGTAGGAAAAATAAAAAACAACACAAAATCCTCAAGAAAAGCACAAAAACAAACCCGGTAATAATTGAGGTGCTTGGGTCTGTAGGGCAATTGCCCCCATCCCCCCTATACCCACGCCTGCATTAAATAAAAATATGATTTTTTTCGTATTGGGTTTATTTTGTATTAAAATTTTAAACAAATATATTGTATTTTTATTAATATATACAGTGTGGTTGTTTAAGTGTGCAACATATGGGATTTTTTTTTTAATTACCTACCGATTTCTCAGAATATTTGATTCTTGACAAAAGTTGGTGCATGTTCGATAATCATATTAGGTGCACCTGGAATGGTTGCAAGTCAAACGGCGTACAGGGTAGGCCAAAAAATATAAAACTTGTACAGGGTTATCCAACCAAGACTAGACAAGGCGATTTTTTGACTTTTCCTGTACTTTTATAAAAAAACTGAAATAGCCATCTTAAGTCATTTTCTCCCGCGAATTCGAATATCTTCAGCAAAAAACAATTGAACATCAAACAAAAGTACTAGGGGTAACTTTGATATTTTTTTAAATGGGATGCCGTATTTTTAATGAGCTTATCCGATTTCTCATATAAATTTTGATCTAAAATGTTGGATTTTTAATTCAAAAACGCCTTTTTTCTTCAGTTTTAAATTCGGAAAATGTTCGTCTACCGTACGATTAATACCTGATAGATGGATACCAGTTTCACCTGTTCACCCTTTAACCTGCTTTAAAGCGTCCGTCAGTTAGACAAAATAATCAAGTGTCAAATTTCTATATATTTTTCATTTTTGTAATATAATTTTATTACACTTAGCCGTTCTTCTAAAGAATATTTCATTATTTGTAATTAATTCGTGAAAAATATATAGAAATTTGACACTTGATTATTTTGTCTAACTGACGGACACTTTAAAGCAGGTTAAAGGGTGAACAGGTGAAACGGGTATCCATCTATCAGGTATTAATCGTACGGTAGACGAACATTTTCCGAATTTAAAACTGAAGAAAAAAGGCGTTTTTGAATTAAAAATCCAACATTTTAGATCAAAATTTATATGAGAAATCGGATAAGCTCATTAAAAATACGGCATCCCATTTAAAAAAATATCAAAGTGACCCCTAGTACTTTTGTTTGATGTTCAATTGTTTTTTGCTGAAGATATTCGAATTCGCGGGAGAAAATGACTTAAGATGGCTATTTCAGTTTTTTTATAAAAGTACAGGAAAAGTAAAAAAATCGCCTTGTCTAGTCTTGGTTGGATAACCCTGTACAAGAATAAAGTACCCCTATTTCAGAAAATTCAGCAAAATGTTATTAAGAAAAGTTGTAGAAGTAAAAGTTATGCATAGATTAAAAAACGTGACCTCCTAAAATAAAAAATATATTCTTTTAAAAAACATTAATACTTAGGTACCTAATTTCCCAAAAATTTTTTTTTTATATTCACCATCGAGTTTCGGGGGGGCCCGGGCCCCCCCTCTAGCTACGTGCCTGCGGACAGTAGATATCTAAAATGTCTTTGGGTTGATGTGTACATAACACAATGAGAGTATTATTAGTATCGCTTGTTTAAGTCCCCCGTATATACCATATGTAACATATAAATTTCGATGTTTTCTTTGAAATGAAAACCACACGTCAGGATGCGGCAAAGAAAACAAAATTAAGGTTATTTGGGGAACAATTTAGGTCAGTGTCACTCTTGGTGTGCTAAAAGAAAACAAGTAAAATCGTAATACAGTGGGTTGGCGCCCAACGCTGGCCTTTTATGGACATAGCCTTGACTCGGCGAGAATTATTCGCCATTAATAATACCGAAGAGCGAATGACCGCCAAAGGAAAATTGAAAAAGTCAGGTGTTGTTTTTAAATCATGGCAAAATCAGAAATTGTTCAAAAAAGGTGGACAATATTTTTAATAAAGTACCTTCTAAAAAATACCTATTTGTTCCAACTGTTTTCTTGATTGCCCATTGGGACATACAATTTTCCCAATTTCCTTTAGTTTAAAGATGGAATTCTGCAACCTTAAACCGTGTTTATCATGTAACATGTAACTGTTTTTTAGATTGAACTTTTATTTTCGAAATAGGTATATAATCTATGCTAAAAATATACAGTGTGACCAGTAAAGTCGCATCATATGGGATTTTTTTTATTAATAGCTTTATTCGAAATTTGACTTTGGCATCAAGTTCTGCTTCGATCGAGATGAAAATTAAGCAAAAAAATAGTAGTCACGTGATTCGCATTATCGGTCAAATTTCAATTTTTTCAAAAGTGGGGTTATTTCTGAAAATATCGAAAAAAGTTATAAGAAAAAGTTTTTTTAAATGTAGTTTCTAGCCCACATGCAAAATTTCAGCTGCATAAGATAATTTTGATTTTTTACCCACCACTAAAATTTATTTTCCACTTAATGAACACTTTACTGATGACACTGTGTTCCTTTTTGTCTTAATATTAAGGGGTATTACTTTCAGACATAAACCACGTTTTCAAAAATACCTATTTTATGAAGTTACCTTATACAGGGTCAAACACAAATAAACTTTGCGTCACATGTGACCAAATTTTAATAGCCCAATTTTGATTTTGTAGCAAAACACACGTTTAATATGGCGCTACTATAAAGAAAATCTATCTGAAATAAAGCATTGTCAAAACTAAGAAGTTTTATGTAGGTTGCGTGGAGTCTTATTTTGCAAAAGTAGTGCAATTTACAAAATATTGAAAATATGGGTAAAAAATCAAAATTATCTTATTCATGCAGTTAAAATTTTCCATGTGGGCTAGAAACTGCATTTAAAAAACTTTTTTCGATACTTTCAGAAAAAACCCTACTTTTGAATTATTTTTGAAAAAAATTAAAATTTGACAGATAATGCGAATCACGTGACTACTATTTTTTTGCTTAATTTTCAATCGAAGCAGAACTTGATGCCAAAGTCAAATTTCGAATAGTTATCAATAAAAAAAATCCCATATGATGCGGACTTTATTGGTCACACTGTCATTTTTAGGAATTATTCTCTTGCATTTTACATGACAACTTTTTAATCGTTAACTATTGATCAGTAATACCCAATTTATGCTAGTTTAATTACATTCTAATGGTAACGTGGACCTAATGCTTCTATTCCTGATGATCTTTGATTTTCCACACAACTATTTGTGGTATGCGATAAGTCCCAAGAGTTGCAGGTTACAAATTTAAAGTTGGGAAGTTTATTGCAAAATTTATGTCCGGTTCAAAATAGATCTACAGGCGTCTCAAGTCTGGAAGAGGCGTTCTAGACGTCACGATGATTGTCAATTTATTTTGAAATATGGGTGCTACGTTTCTATACAAGCTATAAAAATATTATTAGAATATCTACCTATATACCTGTCAAAATAATTCTTCTATACCTAGATACTTGTAAAATTAGTGGATAAATGTTTTTCTTTTGTTTCAGCCTGCTGTAGAATAGGCTTAGATATAGGGAACCAAAAATGTCAACTGTAGAAAGAAAGGAGTACCAAGAAACTCGGATCATGCGGAATAGATCTCCAATCAGAAATGCAAGGAGTTCTAACCAGAATTTGACCCAATTTGATTCCAATTTAGGTAAAATCATTAATCAAACATACAATGTCAACTATTAAAGATATCATTTTTTTAGATCACTTGCTAGAAGACCTTCAAAACTCAGTTTCACGTCCAGGAAGCTCTCTAGGTCAAAACGGCACTTCCAGTTACAAAGAAACCTCGAAATATATCGGCTCAGGCACAGACGGGTATGGAAAAACAAACTCTTTGAACAGAGTCACAAATGTAAAAGCGTCAAACCCTGTTACCGAATATTCTTCAGATGATGCTTATACTTATAGGGTAAGGTATTTAAGCAAATTACCATATCTTTTTATAGCAAATGTAACTTGTTATAAAGTATTTTTCACAATAAATGGTCGAGTCCGTTTAACTACCTGGGACGTTTTGCAAGAGCTCGGCCATAAAAATACAAATAAACTGTCGGTCAGGGTCGGATTATAATTTGTAATTATAGCAGGTCATATTTGACTATCTTGTGCTTGCGATAACACCTTTCAGTCTTTGCGTTTCTTAGGAAGTGTTCAAGTTGTGCTTGAATTAAATATCTAAAGTCCTACCCTGTAGTTTATTTGCTTGTTGATTGTGTATAACAATGGAATTAAAACGGTAGTTTTATTGCAGTCAATAAGTCGATACCATTTAGGGTGACAAATATTTTACTCTGTTTCTTAAAGCCTGACAGCACAGCTGAGGGTCATGAGTCGTAAAACCTCAATAAACCATAAGCCTAACAATAATAGGTACCTGAACTTAAGTAATTAAATTATCTATTATTGCATAGGTATACAGGTAGGTGGCTTATGTCATAGAATATTTCCAACTTCAAGTGAGGTAGTTTAGTTTTATTTTTAACGTATTATTGAAAGCTTGTGTGTACCTACTTATATTATAAAAATAAGACAATAGTTTTAAATGTACACGATGCACTTGTGCACCAAACACCATCTAGTACTGTCAGAAACCTAGTATCAGCATGTGCTAATACGACGGGCGTTATTAAATCAACAATATATAGGCTTCTTAGGGAAAGAAAATCTGGAACTGTAGCCCCTCCTAAACAGTCGCCAGAAAGGACACCTATACAAATTGATGGGGATGTGAAAAGTATCATAAGAAGAAAAGTGCATAATTTTTATTTCAATAGAGAGATCCCAACATTAGATAAAATTGGAAATGCTGTACAAGAAAACGAGACTACCCAACGTAGGAAGAAAAAAAATTGTGGCAAATTTTACACCAATTAAATTTTTCTTGGGAAATACACAACCGAAAGTCAATGTTATTGGATAGAGAACATATAATTTTTTGGCCTATTGTTACAATTTTACGACCCTATTGTGAAAGGTAAAATTAGGGGCGTGCCAATCTATATAGTGTTTAAAATACCTATATTGTTACTAAAAAGATATACTTTCGGGCGAAAAATAACATGTTTACCCGGTAAGCTAAAATTTGTGTTCTGCATTTTTAATGAGGGTTCTTAGCTGTCAGCTGTCAGGCAATATGAAACAGACCTTTTGTTGACACCGCTGGGTTGCTTACCTGCCGCTGTAGACTATGGATATTTCGCACGGCAACTATTACATAGATTATTTTATACTAAGGCAATTATTATTATCACAAGTCGGTCATTTTAGAATTGAATTAACCTACTCTTAAATGATTCGAGACGAACGGGCGAAAAATAACATGTTTACCCGGTAAGCTAAAATTTGTGTTCTGCATTTTTAATGAGGGTTCTTAGCTGTCAGACAATATGAAACAGACCTTTTGTTGACACCGCTGGGTTGCTTACCTGCCGCTGTAGACTATGGATATTTTGCACAGCAACTATAACATAGTTTATTTTATACTAAGGCAATTACTATTATTATCACAAGTCGGTCATTTTAAAATTGAATTAACCTACTCTTAAATGATTCGAGACGAAAAAAAAAGTTGACCCCTTAAAATAAATACATGTGTAAAAAGCGATTGTAGATCCATTAAAAACAAAGTGTAAACACATCTTTCAACACTTTGCTATAGTGCGACTTATGTTTTTTAATTAACCTTCAAATAAATTAATGAATGTTAGTTAGCTGAATTTTAATTTTAGTTTTAAATAAAAAAAATTTTTTTATGTTATTTCAGCAAGCTTATAAAAAAATTGCTTATCAAATGACTGTCATGTCACTTTAGTCCTTCTAGGGTATTAAAACTATTAAAAGTATAACTATTTTAAGGAAAAAACTTTTAAAATGCCGTTTTTGAGATATTGACGCGTGAAAAATTGCATTTTTCCAACTCACCGAACTTAACTTCCAAAATGTCTTTATTTCAAACTAACTTTTACAGTTCATTACATGGAAAGTGACAACATAATATAGAAAATAATAAACATTAAAAAAAATTACAAAAAAAAAATTGAAGTTAATCCAATTTAATTCATTAATAAAATAAATTTTAAAAATAAATAGTATTTATAATTTAATTTAGTAAATATTTCTTTAATTGGTTTTTAAAAGTTGCCAATTTTTTTATTTTTCTGATATTTTTTATTTTATTTTATTGGAAGATTGTTATATTTTATTATTCCGTCATATAAAAGTGATTTTTTCCAAAATTACTTTTTACTGGCATAGTTTGATAATTTATACAATGTCTGGTGTTATGATCATGTAATGTCTTATTCTCCTGAAGTGGTATGTTTGATTTTTTTTCTTTTAAAATGATGATAGAGTGAATTATAATACAAATTTTTAATTTATAAATGTTTTGAACGTGTAAATACCCTTTCGGTTTATATACACGGTGTCCATTTAGTGTGCCGGTGGACAATATATCGTAAACGGTCAACTTAAGGAATAAAACTTTTATACAAAAGTTGTACATGTTAATGTCGCGCACCTTTTAAAAATAATTTTAAATATACAGGTTGGACCAAAAATCCAGGGTGGGCCAGACATCTTTTTTTTAAATGGAACACCCTGTATATTTTTACATTTTTAAATTCCACATAAAATTATAATTATTTTTTATTAAATTCATTATTAGTCTATACTTCATAGTTTCCGAGATATTGACTCCCGAAAAGTGACATTTTTGAACTTTGACAGCTTCTAACTTTCTAACAGTACGTCTTAGAGCAAAACGGCTTACATGTCCCTATCTTCAATTTTTATTATCTTCCGGTTAAACCGGATGTAACTCAAATGCAGGCAATATAGTTGTTCCGGTTTAACTGGAAGTTGATTTTTTTGGGAAGATAATAAAAATTGAAGATAGGGACATGTAAGCTGTTTTGCTCTAAGACGTACTGTTAGAAAGTTATAAGCTGTCAAAGTTCAAAAATGTCACTTTTCGAGAGTTAATATCTCGGAAACTATGAAGTATAGACTAATAATGCATTTAATAAAAAATAATTATAATCTTATGTGAAATTTAAAAATGTAAAAATATACAGGGTGTTCCATTTAAAAAAATGTATGTATGTCTGGCCCACCCTGGATTTTTTGTCCAACCTGTATATTTAAAATAATTTTTAAAAGGTGCGCGACATTAACATGTACAACTTTTGTATAAAAGTGTTATTCCTTAAGTCGACCGTTTACGATATATCGTCCACTAAATGGGCACCCTGTAGATTAACAGTTGGTTCTAAATGTGGTAATTTGTGTATACATTTAATAACTTTATTTTGCAATTTTTGTAATGGTTTTATGTTTGATAAACAAGCAGATCCCCATGCAGAAGCTATGTATTGTAATTTTGAATATATTAATGAAAAATATATATTTTTACAGTACATATTTGAAAGGAATGAAATATCTAGCTCTGTACAAAACAGATACCAAAGGAGATATCGAGTTGATAATATACTGGATATGGCATTTCCAATTTAAATTTTCGTCTAAAACTAATCCTAAAAATTTTGTCGTTTTTGAATATTGAATATTTTCATTATTAAATGTTAAGGGGTTAATAATGGAATTTATTTTATTTTTAGTTGTAAACATAAAAGAAGATTTTTAAATCATTTTTAATATCAAAATACATTTCTGCAAGAGTTTCAACTTGCTTATTTATTTCCTAATACAAGATTTCTTTTGACAGTCGCCAGATGGCAGAGAAAAGGTACACAGCTATAAGAAAGAAAAATACATGTACGGAAAAAGTTCAGTAGAAAGAGACGTCGAACCTGAAAGGACAAGGATGCAAAACAGCATCAACCAATTGGATTCGCTTTTGGACGATTTACAACAAGTCAAGAAATCATCTTACTCTGAAAAAGGTAAAAGCTAAAGGCCCAATTTTTGGTGAACTAATTTTTTCCGCTAGAGAGAAGTGGGCAACAATTTGAAAATATATTTTGATTTGTTAGCAAACTAACACTGAGGTTTCGGCTTTGATTCTTCGTTTTCCAAAAATAGTTCTATTTAAAAACGCGATCATAATGATCTTACTATTAGAAATATCATGCCAGTATTTTCAAAATGTTGTAGATAAAATCAAAAAAATATTACCTTGTCGGCCTTCCATTGTCTTTATTTTGTTACTTAACACAACGTTTCGGTTAGTTAGTATCTCTAACAGTTTTCAAGTGTAAACTAAATTATAATTCTAAGGCTACTGTCTTAAAGACTATCCATGTGCAATGAAGCTTGATGACTCCGCCTACGTGCTTATTGGAGTGTGAAGTGTGAGCTGTTGGTTTCGGACCAGAAGAAGCAAACATTGGGGATACCTATACTGTCTATTTCAGAAAGGTGTAGAGTAATAAAAGCTCATTAGGTATGCAAAGGGACTACAGAGTGACCCAACGAATCTTTATATATTTAGCATTGATTTCATTGCAAAATTCTTTCTTTTCATCAAGTGCAGGTAGTGCCACCCGGGTTTGGGTCAATTTATGGGTTTTGTTTGCCTATTGTTGTCCATTCACAAACACTCAAAATGGTGAGACAAAGGCGTGCCGGTAGGATATTCGTAAAAAGGAAATAATTTTATTTTAACAGAATAAAAATGAGGCATTATGTACATAGTATTAGCTACACTTCTTTTTTATTAAACATTATAAAAAATACAAAATACAAAAAATACATTATACAAAAATTAAATTATAAAAAATCATAATATTCTTCGTCATCTGAGGAACTGTCATCTCCTCTTGACGTTATAATTAACGGGTCGACGGTCCGATCGATCAGGTGGTCAAGATCCCACATTTTCTCCTCTTCTTTAATGACACGGTGGACTGCTTTTTGCCAGTTCTCTGGTGTCACTTCCTTAATGGCTTGCTCAAATAGTAGCTTAACGTCTTTCATTTTGAATGTCATGTTGTGTCTTGCTACAAATCCTTTTACTTGCGCCCATATAAGTTCTATAGGATTTAGTTCGCAATGATATGGCGATATGCGCAGCATAGTTACGCCATGTTTTTCTGCTATATCTTCAACGGCATATTTCATAAAACGATGTTTGTGTAAATTTGCTATAGCTAATAGTTCCTTCTTTATAAAATTATCTTCAAACTCAATACTTTTGATGGTTAACCAGTCGATAATTTGTTGTTTTCTCCAAGATGAAGTTGGAGTCTTCTCTGTGCGTCGTGAATGATAGGTTCCGTTATCCATAACTACTACTGAATCAGCTAGAAAATATGTTATCATTTCTTTTACTGGTCTGCCTGGACTTTTCTTGGGAGGTTCTACTTGACCTTGGCTTCTGACCACTGTATATTATGTTGATTGGTTCATACTTATTCCGCTATACCTGGATCTCGAAGTTTCACCACTTTGAGTATGTTTCAGATGTTCTTTAATTCGTACGGGAAGAGGTCTTTTTGTTTCTCCAATGTACGATTCGCCACACTCGCAAGGGATTTGATAGATACATTTTTTGTGTTTTTATTACGGGGGGGTTTACTTTCGTAAGAAAACTTCTACGCGTATTTCCGGATTTGAAGGCTGTTTTGATATTATAGTTTTTGGTTATCCTTCTAATCTTTTCATAAGGTGTTGTAAAAAGTGCTAGCTCCTCTTTCGTTTCTGTATTAGTTTCTACTTCGCGATTTTTAAGTTTTGAGGTGTTATTAGTTACAAAGGTTTCAGGGTAGCCATTATGTTTTTAAATTTTTTTTGATGTTTAAAATTTCAATATTAAGCTCTTCCGGATTGTTGGAAACATTAGATGCTCTGTGACAAAGAGTTGTGTTAGGTAACAAAATAAAGGCAATGTAAGTCCGACATTATACTTTATTGTCTATCACCTTCAAACAAACATTGTAGATAAAAGTTGATCAAGAACATTTTAGATATAAAAAGTCTATTTTGACGCAGAAAAATTGTACTCGATATTTACAAAAAATGAAACCAAAAAAAATTTACGCGAACCGAACAATACTTTAAGCACCATCGTTTGTTTTTCAGAATCCTATAATAGCACTGGCACGGATCCAAGTTTCCAGTAAGTACCTTACGGCAATATTTCATAATTTGTTATTATCCACGTTTCCCATAATGTTTATATTTGTCGGGTGTTCAAAAGATTCTAAAAAAAACATGATTGCACTGGATTGGAGAACAAACCTATAACGATTTAATTCAATTTCAAGTTTTAATTTCTAATGAAAAAAATGTAAAATTCAGGTTTATGAATTTTTGAATTCGTTAATCGTGTAATAATTTAATTAGGGCTAAACCCACATTATGTGTTAAGTAAGTACCTTCTACTAAAACAGCAATAAGCAATTCGATTTATTGTATGGTAGACTGGTGGACATAACATAGGTAATTATTAATTCATTATATGTAATATTCCAGCAAACATGATGCCAAATCAAAATTTTAAACACCACTTATAATGTTGCTTACCATGTATGGTAGTAACGGGGGTAGCAGTGATCGAGCCTCATAAAATCCAAAAGACAGAAAACAGTAAAACACATGAACACTCAACCAGTCTGCACAAACATTATGTCTCTAAGTACTATACAAGGTATTATACAAAACGACCAATCGTCGAGAGTTTTTTTCCAAAATCGTTTATAATTCCGTCGAAATTTAATGTTTTAACAAACTCGTGTCCGATATTGATAAAGGATAAATCCGAAAGGCATTGTTGTCCCATGGTGTTACGTAAATGGCTTGTTACTATTTTAAGTTTGGAAAAAGATCCGCCGTAAAGTTAGAAATAACATCACTGAACTAGATACATCTGGAAAACACACTGACTTTTTATTAATAAATGATCCGCAAGTTCATACACTGTTTTTAATTTTGAAATGCTACCTCCAAGTCCCTTTCTGAGGCTTAAAATTTGACTAGGAAAGTCAATGGACAAGTCTTTATGGTATATCGTTTATAAATTTCGCGCTTTCATGTATAATTCTTATTTAACGAAGTTAAATTCTCAGAATATAAAAAAATTAAATTAATTACGAAATTAAATTTCTATGAAAAGCAAAGCTGGCAGCAAGTTTTGAAGGGGCCGTCAATGTGCCCCCGTTACGCCACTGAATGTAGAAGGAAGATCATGAATCCCTTCAAAACAAAAAGTGGGAATCATTACATCTTACAAATACTATAGGATTATAATTACGACAGACGAAATAAAAAAAAAATATTTTCTCCCAAAATTTGTAGATCAAAGACATCTGTAAACAGAGAACTTCGTTATGGAGATACTCCGCCATCATCTCGGTCCCGAACAATGGAAAGAATGGAAGAAAAAAGCATGTATAAAAAGGATTCTGGATATACTAGTGAAGGTATGTTAGATAGGTATGGAAATACATTTTAGTGTTGCCTGTAAAATTTACTTGAACGTAGAAGTTCTTCATCATATCTATTTTCGCCAACATTTTATAAATATCGACATTATTAAGACCACAGTTCATAGTTCTAATCAGCGTATAAAGTTTACCGATATATCTAAATTTTAAATTTGTATCTACAAAGGTTTCAAAAACAATCTTCATAGTATCCCCTTTAGAGGGCTGTATTATAGCTTCATCGTAAGCGGACATAGGACTTTATTTTTAACCAATTTACTCAATACCACTATAATAATTATTTGTAGGAACTTACGGTGACCTGAGACCTCTTCGTACAACCTCTCCGTCTCCTTCTTCAAGAACGTCCACTCTCACCAAGCAAACCAAGATAAAGAACGTTCACGAATATCCATTAAGAGTGGTAGAAACCCCCGTTCCCGATATAGACCCCGAAGTGTTGGCACACTTAGACCCAAATCTACACCCCCCAGGTTGGTTGTAATATACGAAATCCTCAAGAATAGAAAAATTTATTTATTGTATAATTAATATAACTAATTAAATGTTTAGGTAATACGAAAGTAACGACGACGATCAAAACTTACACGTACGAAATTCCCGGATCGGGAAGTTACCCAACGCAGGTCAGGGAAGACACTACGATCCAAGAGCACGACTATTTGGACAAGGTGGAGAAATTCGGCTATTCACCGAATGAAACTATTACCACGCCTAGCAAAAGCTTTGTGTATAATCAGGCAAGTGATCATAATAGGTTACTTAAGTCTAATTCAAAACCATTGTTTCTTCTTCAATTACATGTATGCCATTTCCTTCTTAGATCGAAAATAAAGAAAACTACTATCAGCAACAACCCCAAGAACCAGCTTGGAAAGACGTTAACGTCAAGAAATCGTACAAGGAAATGGTTCAGGATGACGTCGTTTATTACCCGCCCTATCAAAAGCCGACACCACCAGGGGGGTATACAACTGTCAAAGAAGTGGTATCTACCAGAAATTACCAGCCAGGTTATCAGCCAGAGTTAGATCCACCAGGTAGTTAACTTTTTTTGTAGTCTTGAAGTGTGTCGTCATACAATTTTTCTTTTTGAAGGGCCAAATCAAACTTACATCTACAATGAATCCACGACAACGAAAAACGTTCAAAACGCTTATCCACCTGCCCCACCTCCTCAAGAGCATCGTGAGTACATCATCAACAAGGAGACAAACATTATCAACAGGAGGGACCCGCCTGTCGCTCCTCAAGAGCATCGTGAATACATTATCAACAAGGAGACAAACATTATCAACAGGAGGGACCCGCCTGTCGCTCCTCAAGAGCATCGTGAATACATCGTCAACAAGGAGACAAATATTATCAACAGGAGAGATGCTCCTCCCCCTATTCAAGAAACTAGGGAGTATATAATCAACAAAGAAACGAATATTATTAATAAACGAGAACCGCCAATGTCAGAAAGAGGGTAGGTAAAAAAAAATAGACAACTAATTATTTTTAATTTTTAATTAATTTAATTAATTAATTAATATTAATTCCATAATTCATTGCTGTATAAAAAGTTCAGCATATTTACAATAACAGTATAGTTTTACATTTGGAGAATATGGGGGAAATAACATAGGAAAATAATAGGAAGATAACTAATTAGCTGAAAGCTGGAAAGGGATACAATGTTTAACAGCCTAACACCATAAAAATAACCAATAATTTTCAGATACCCTGTATATAATCCACCTCCAGCGGACAAAAAAACTTACATTTTAAAAGAGACTCACACGACTAACTATCAAAATGGACATCCGCCTAATCGGCAACATTCGCCTTCCAGGGATGTAGAAACTTTCCCTCCTCAAAATCCGCCTTATGGAAAGAAGCCTCAAGAACCGATTAATATCCAATACTCGTACAAGTCAACTAATACAACACAAAACAGGTAAACGAGAACAAATCGTGAACAGTTGCAATCAAACATTTCGAAGGAGTAGCAAAGCCCCAAAAGTGTTTATTTAATACTTCCCATGCAAAACAAAATTTGTTAAAATAAAGGACTATTTTGTAGATATAAAGGAGGATATCCCCCCGATGACGATACCCAGGTTTTATTACCACGGAAGTTTCCAACCAATGACGGACCAGATGGACCTCCAAAGAAAATTGACGAGCTCATGGCTACGATAGGACACGAGGTAAATATGGTTTAAATTTTTAATTCAATTAACTCGTTAGGTGGTACTGATATTAACGTAATCTCTAATATCTCCAGCCTCCATCTAGTCCGCTAAATGCCAGTTTTACCGCTCACGAACGAGAAATGGCTAACAAAAAGGTCGCGGAAGGGCTTCAGCAGCGAAGCGCTGAAGCCGAGGACCTACAAAAGAAAGAGGCGCCTACGAAAAATGTCACCGGCCCAGCAGTATATTACCCTCCGGGTCATGACATGTTTGCTAAGAAGGAGGAGGGAGGAGGGGGATGGAGGGCGCAGGTGAGATTATTTTATATCTAACAGGATATACAAATTTCGTTTGAAAAAATGACGGGTAGCCAGAGCTGTCGCAATTACTCTTAAAAAGTAATTCAATTACAATTACCCATTAGCCTCCGAAAAAGGCATCAATTACAATTACCAACAGTATGATAAAAATATTTAAATTACCAATTACCCACTAAAAGTAATTCCTTGATCAATTACCGCATTCAAATTACTGAGTTTAATTTAATTACTTTTATACTAATTCAATTACTTGATAGTAATGGAACTATCCTAAAAGTAATTGAATTACTCTGAATCTATAAATTATAGACACTTTTTTGGCAAATAAATTACTCTGAGTGAATTACATTTTGGTAAATAGTTGAATTACATTTTGGTAAGTAATTGAATTACATTTTGGTAATTCAATTACATTTTGATAATTGAATTACAATTTGTTAATTGAATCACATTTTTAAAATTGAATTAGTACATATGAGTAATGGAATTACTTTTTTTACATTTTACAAAAAAAGAGTTGTATAGGTAAGGTAGTATTTTTTTTTAATAGTAGTAGGTCCTACTATCACACTTTATTATAGAAATTTAAAAAATTTCGAAACGTATAGTTAAACTTGATCTCCTAATTTTGATAAGTAAGTACCTACTTACCTTTAACAAATTGACCAATAATAACAACTCTGTCTTTTTTATTTAATATGATTTATTTGTTGAAATAAAACCAACGTAATATTAGGGAAAATAAAAATATTTTTTTTTCTAGAGTACTTAAAGGAATTTTATTATAAAAAATTTTAAAGGATTTAAATTATTTTGGAGTAATTCAATTACTTTTAATCTAATTGAATTATTCGGGAGTAATTAAATTATTTTTATGTACCTAATTGAATTATTTGGGAGTAACTTAATTACCTTTATTCTAAGTAATTGAATTATTTGGGAGTAATTAAATTACTTCTCAGGTGATTAAATTATTTGGGAGTAATTCAATTACTTTTTAAAATAATTGTATTACTTTTAAGTAATTCAATTACCTCAGATTTCTTAAAACCAATGACCAATTACAATTACTTTATCACAGTAATTGGAATCAATTACAATTACTATTTCCAAAAAGTAATTCAATTACTAAAAGTAATTGAACACGATTTTTCAATTATTTTAATACAGTTACCGACAGCTCTGCGTGTAGCTACTTATATTATTCTTTGAAGGTGATAGACAATGAAGTAATATCAAAAAAATTACCTTGCCGGACTTCCACTGTCTTTATTTTGTTACTTAACACAACGTTTCGGTTAGTTAGTATTTCTAACCGTTTTCAAGTATAAACTAAACTATAATTCTAAGGCTACTGTCTTTAATACTATCCATGTGCAATGAAGCTTGATGACTCCGCCTACGTGCTTATTGGAGTATGAAGTTTGAGCTGTTGGTTTGGGATAAGTAGATGCTTCCAAAGATTGGAAATATCTATACTTGGCTTACTAAATATATGGGTATCATGACAGCTGCTTCTTTGAATTTTCGTTTTCTCCAGTGCTGTTCCGTGTCCAAGAAGCCAAGGTTTCAGCTCAAACTTCACACTCCAATAAGCACGTAGGCGGAGTCATCAAGCTTCATTGCACATGGATAGTATTTAAGACAGTAGACTTAGACTTATAATTTAGTTTATACGACTTGAAAACGGTTAGAGATAGGTACTAACTAACCAAAACGTTGTGTTAAGTAACAAAATAAAGACAATGAAAATCCGACAAGGTAATTTTTTTGATACCTATTTTATTGCTTCATTAAAAATTCATATTTTGTACTTTATACACTTTTTATATGTAAAATTTTAGGGTGAATATGCCAAGGGTTCCGGAAAATATATGTACGAAGCTGAAAGTGGTTCTAAAACAAAAACTAAGAGAGGAATGGCAGTGGTTCCAGTTTGTTTACCATTGTGTTGTGGCTTACCATGCACCCTTTTATAACTTTATATATAAGTGTTTTTAGTTATAGTGCATTCTTTCAGTTTACAGAAATTTTAAAGTACTTTCTTTAAGTCGTCACCGGTGCCTTAGATTTTAGAAAATTCTTCAAAGATGCCATTCGTTATTTATTCAGCATTATGATGTTATACTTGTGCAATAATAAGTCATAATGCAATCACAGTCTAAGACTGTAGGAAATTAAAAATAATCTGAATATTTTTATATGCACCAACTGGTGCTGAGTCAAGTTATTTCCGAAAGGAAAGGTTTATATATTTAGGGTTTTAAACCTACCCACCTCTACCATCCATTCATCTGTATAATAACAAGACATTCTGCATGAGCCACTTTATTGTCAACAGTGACATCTATAAGAATTTTTAATGTGCCTTAAACCTTTTTATTTCCCTATTTTTATATAATATATCTTGTCAATTACATTAATAATATACCTCATAATAAATATACTCAAAACTCTAATGTTTGTAGATCTGATTGTATGTAAAATAATTAAATAATATCTATCTTTAAGTGTGTAAAAATTTGTAATATTATTAGGTAATCGAATTTTTGTTTGTATAATGTAAATATCAAATATTTTGGTAAAAAAAGCTTTAAGTAATTTAATTTTTGTTTTTAAAGTGAAGTTGACTTACCAATATTTGGCAGCTCAAAAATATGGCTATAACTCAACTCCATAAACATGTTCAGTATTGGAAATATTTTTTTAAAAAGATATTTGACTTATTGAGATGTATAGGGAGTTTCCCAAGCATGTAGTTTGAAATTTAAAAGGACCTTCTTCTAAAACTGATTTGGGTATGCAACGCTATATAAACAATCGTCCAAAAATGCTGCTTTTTAATATTTCTGTTAAACACAACAGGTTAAAATTTGATTGGCATTAAACTTTTTTCAATGTCCACACAATGAAACTTTTAAAATCTGAATAAATCAAAATAAAAATTCACGTCGTTATAATAATTTTATTTTTTACCCAAAAGCAGCAACCAAAACAATTTGTGTAAAATTTTAGATTAGAAACTTGGGGAATACCCTGTAGATTGATCATAATTATTTTCACTTATGTACTAATTTCTTGCCAGAAAATTAAAAAAAATAACAGCTATTTGTAAAAATGCATTTCTTGTGTTTTATTTAAATAAAACCCTTTAAATAAATGCCCTTTTTATATCCACTTTTTTATTTTATAAAATCTATGATTTGGTGCTTTCCGCATATGAAGAGTAAACACTAGTGGCGCCTTCGCCATTCCGTTTTTTTTTTTTAAATTATCAATATTTCGTTACTTTTTCGTTTCATCCAACAATCGGACCCTTCTTTGGAGTACAATTAACACCTTACGTTAAATAAATATGGTTTAAAAACACTAAAAAACACGCTTTATTAATTAATCAAACTAAAAAGCGGAAAATAAATACCTATAGTATAAAATAATTCTTGAAATTTTTAATATAGGCAGAAAATAATAATGAACGATAAACATTAGTATTATTGTGAAAAAAGCGTGCGGTGCTCGATATACGAAAAATATAGCACAAAGCGCCCCACGCTTTTTTCACTATAATACTAATGTTTATCGTTCATTATTATTTTCTTCCTATATTAAGAATTTCAAGAATTATTTTAAACTGTATTTATTTTCCGCTTTTTAGTTTGATTAATTATAAAGCGTGTTTTTCAGTTTTTTTAAACTATATTTTATTTTTAATTTTTTAGTTAAGAAAAAAAATTTTTTTTTGAGTAGATTGAGCTAGATTAGTAGATTATTGTATTGTCAGCTCTTGATAAGTCTACAAAATTTAAATTAAATCTGACCGTTTAAAGTGGGTCAAAATCGGGTTCAAAGAACTCGCTTACAAACAAACGTAAGCATACAAACCCGAGCAAACGACAAAAATTTTCAAAATTAAAAAAAAAATTGTCAAAATTTTATTTTGACGGGTACCTAGAGTGTAATAAAGTGGTTTTTATTTTTTCTCGAAAAAAAAGCAAGATATGAAAAAACTCAGGAGATAAAATAGTTGTATTTGTAATTGCTTAATTCGAAAAAATACATAATTTTAAAAAAGTCAGTGGCGTGCAATTTTTTTGTCAAAAATATTAGTTGAACTGTCTTCCGGGACGCCACTGGATTTAATAACTTTAATCTAATTGAGGCTAAATTATCCTCTTGTTATTACAAACAGAACTGTCAAATTTCAACAAAATCGAATAAAAGAGTATTGGGATATGCACGAACATCCGATTTTTTTTTTAAAAGTTTGACACCCTGTATCATAAGAAATATGCATTAGTATGATGGTGAGAGAGTATATTATACAGAATGGTTTTTTATTGCTCTTTTAGCAATCCTTGCTTACCTAGTATTTTGAAGAATCTTATATTCTCCAATTCGTCATGTTGTAAGTAAAGCTTTCATTCAATACCCTCACAGGCTTAAAGTAGAATTTTTGTTGTACTTTTATTGGTCCACAAAGAATCCCTAAAATTCCGAACTGAATTCTTAAAATTTCGAGTCTGTGTTTGGGAGTATAACAAAATAACTAAAAAATACCAAATTCCAGTTTTCCATGCCCAGCGGTCTCAGAGTTAAATCGTTATGACCGGCCAGACACCAATGTCTAATAAGCAATGTAAAACCTATTGGGGTAAGTTTCAGGGTGGGTATATATTATAGGTAACTACCTAGCTGCTATTTAAATTTTTTTATTTCAAAAACCTATAATTAAACATAACATCTTGTTCAACGTTCTTGAAGTAATCCTAGTAATACACAGTCCGCTTCCAAAAGTGTTAAATCTTTTTCATAACCAAGAAATTTAGACGATAGCTCCAACTCCTTAATACGTAGCCTCACCTTGGCACCTCGAACATAATTACTAAAATTTTTTAAATAAAAAAAATATTTCTAAATATGTTTCTTCCATAAGGTTTTAATAGGAAGATTTGCGGTGATTCTCTTAAACATATTTAGTGTTCCTACAGTAAAATTAGCTTACCTGGCATTATTTTTTGGTCTTGGGCATACACAATGAAATTTCCACCCAAAATCTATGTAAAGATCATTGTCTACAATATGAAATATCTGCCCTGTTACCACTTTGTCCTCGGGATCCCCTAACTGTAAAAAACATAAAGCATTCCATATACTAAAAAGATCCAGTTCCATATCTTTAAGAAAACTTAACTTATGAGTGGCTTTAAAGAAAGTTCATTAGAAGAGACAAAAAATAACTTACGTCAATAAACTTTGAATTTCTTAACAAAGTAGCAAAGGTCTGAGGTTGTTTCTCGGGAGGCTCGTTTATTGTTTCAAATTTCTTATAAGCTTCTGCATAACCGCCAGTTTTGGAATGACCTTTATCTTGATTTACATCCGATGACAAAAATCTCGTTTTACATGCACAGGCTAATCCTTTAGTTTCTTTTAAATGAGATATCTTGCTAGATACGGCTCTTAAAAACATTTTAAATAATTCTACAAGTCTATAAAAAACTTCACAAATCCGCTTTCTGTTTTTCTTTATAAAAACCTTTACCCACTGGACAGAACACTAACAAAAAGAAAAATACATTTTTTTTTTTGGTTTATGTCTTATGCAAGGTTATGATAGTCACACACAGAAAAGTTCTGTTCTGTTCGAGGATTGCGATGGCCTCTAGCTTTTCAGCCTCCAGCCAATTTTTTCTTCTTTAATCTTCACGAAAGTTTGGGGATAAGCGCATCATGGGTGCGTCGGGAGGTTTCCCTACTTATCCCCCTAACGGTTTATAGGATAAACAGGTTCGGGTACACACGCAGAAAAATAAAGGGTTTATTTGGTTGTACACAGAAGAACTTTGTTGCGCATTAGTTACAAATAGTAGCCCATGTGGAAGGCGCTGTAAAATCTAAAAGTAGAAAAAGTCAAAATAAATAAACGTCAAACTAAAACGTCATATGTCATATTTTTAGAGTCAAAATATTTCGCAACATTTTTCATTTTATTTTTGGAAATCAAGAAAAATCCAAATTTCACGTGATTTTTAATAAAGGTCGAAGAAAAAATGTCTAACCCAGAGTCCAAAGTGTCGCTTTGCAGTAAATTGGGGTTAAAACCTCTTACATCACAAAATTTGCTCTTTTACTATGCCCCAGCACAAGGGGTGCTTAGCTATACAGCCCTTTCGGTAAATGTGATGAATCCTTCACTAGTTTTAAGGTAAGACGAGTTCTTGTGTTATTTTAACAAGCCTAGCATTATAATACTGCATCTTTAGGATATTTCCAAAACGAGACATAACAAATGTACTTCTATTCAACACCCTGGTTGGCTCAGGGCTTTACCTGTACAATAGACCCCATTTAGCAGCATTGCCAACTAAGGAAAAATTATTATACAGGTAAGTGCCTATTTAGTTCTTGGTATAAGTCGAAACTGTTAATTTATAATTCATTTTAGTTCATTTGGAGCTGTGACTTTCTCATTAGGTTCAGTACTCATATGGGCAATAATAAGAAGTGTAGTGCCCCAAAATGTAGCCATTTGCACTGCTTGCGGTATAGGATCTGGACTGGCACTAATTAAAATTGGTAAAAGCTATGCTAGCACAGTTGATACTCTAGTGAAAAAAGTCTAATTTATTATCGTTTGAAGCACTGTATGTACATTTCTTATTTTTTTTAGCAGTAATTGTATCCAAATAATGTGTGTTTCTAATAAAGTTATTAGTAAGTCTTATTTATTAAAGGTTTTGTTTATTATTAATTCCTTAAATGCTGGTGTTCAGCATTGAACAAACATGTTGGTTAAAAATAGTTAAATATTTCTGGTATTCTGTGTTTTACCACCAATTTGCTGGGTGTTATGTAACAACAAACCTCATTCACTGACAATCATTAAAAATGTCAAAGCATAAAAGTTAAAAAGCTCAAAAAATGTTCAAAATTACAAGTAAATTAAAATACTTATATAAAGAAAAAAGTGAAATGCTAGCTGCACATGAAGTTGGGGATAAAGAAATCAATATATTAGGAAAATAATTGTTATGAATTAAAAAAAAAATGCTACCTGCACAAGTAGCGGAAGAAGAGGAAAGGGAGACGTTTTACAGGGCATTTTGTGAAGCAGCATATTTCCAAGGGAGACTGGCTTATTGTTTGATGTCCATTCATGCGGCTAATCCATTTATTCTCCAACAGTAAGTGAAAGAATGTAATTACTTAAGGTAGTAGTGGCTAGTAGTTGAAATGTGGAGTGAATTTTCCAGTAAAAAATATTGCACCAACATTATTAAATTGTATGTGTAACCTAAAAGTATGTGGATCGTATCACTATTATCTTCATCTAAACCTAAACTAATTATTAAGGGTTGAACACTAAGAATCAGATAAGAGCTTTCCACCTTAATCATGCATGTGTTGCAGACAATTCTTCCAACTGTCCGTAGAAATATTATTTACATGTTTTTGTATTAATTCCACTACAGATGTACTTAATGTGGGAGTAGTGTTTTCTCTCCTAACATTTGATTTTAATTCGTGCCATATTTGTTCAATTGGATTAAAAACGCAATAGTAGGGGGGAAGATGTAACTCTATGACCGTTTTCGGCGGCAAGTTTATCACACACATGTCTACACTCCCATGTAAAATTTGGGTTAAGTTTATGGCTTTATAACTTTTTTATTTTTACTCTTAAGTGATTTTTTACAGAGCTCTGGATACATTTATTAGTTTTAACATGCCTATGCAAATTTTAAGAGAATTTTGTTTCTTGATTCTTGACATATACCTACATACAAGAATAATCGAAAAGTTATTTTTTTTTGCCTAGTGTCAACACACCCTGTGGAATAATTAAGAAGCAAAATTACTTTAAAATATCAGTTTCCATTAAGCCGCAAATATTATTTACATTTGGGTTTTTGGTTCATGTCAATACGTGCATTTGTTCTCATCCAAATGCAAAATGATCTTAATGATGTCAATAATTTAGGATACGCAAAAACTAAAGCTATTGATGACCGATTTCTTCTACTTAAAACTCTTCGGAATGTCAGTTCTTGGACAGTTATCGTTGAAGATTACACAAAGGTAATTTAAACTTACGCAGACTAGCAACTGAACCCAAATTACTACCGCTTCATAAGAGTCAAGAATGGATGAATATTACCCAGGATGATATTCGCGGGATTATTGATGCGTGGTCAAGGAATTAGTAAGGGCTAGAAGAGGCAATAGAAATAATAGAGATGTGTTTAAGTGACAAAGTTGTTGTTGGTACCTGTTAAGTTTGTTTTGCGAAAATTTTATTTTTTAAATCTTACGTACCTATATGCACCTTTTTCTGTAAATTTCTTTGTTTATTAAATCTTGGTTATTACAATAACATTTGTTTTCTTGCATTTTAATAGCCTATTTTATTTTGAATGCAATGGCAATAATGAGAAAATTATGCTCATTTTGCATTTGGTAAATTTGTATACGCATATTAAAACTAATAAATTTATCTATTATAGCTCTCTAACAAATCACCTAAATCGGAGTAAAAATAAAAAAAGTTATAGTCCTAAAGTTAATCCAAATTTTATGATGCCCGTTTTTTTGCACGTTATATAGTGAATATGTAAGTACGTACCTTAAGGTTGCCAACTGTCCCGTATTCTTTAGAATTGTCCCGTCTCTAAAATTTTACCTAAAATCGTCCCGCATCTGTTAAATCTGTCCCGCAAGTGCCGGAATGAACATAATAATATTATTTTGCAAAGCATCATATGCAGCAGTTATCGACATTAAAAATATCGATGGATCTCGCCCAACCCAAATTTCATGGAGTTGAAAAATGATTTTAAAAATAAATAGAATATTTATTTTGTTTAATACCTTGTTTACATTTTTTTGTATTTAAATTAATTTTCTTTAAATAAATTTTACTTTTGTTGTTCTATTCAATTAAATTAAAGAATAATTTGATGGCCCAAGGGGTAGACCATTGAATAAAGAATTCTGTGGGGTAGACCATCCTGACCCAAGTTTACATGATGGTGAAAAAACTAATATTGTCCTGCTGTCCCGCATTTGTCATTTTAAAAGTTGACAGCCTTAACGTACCTGGAAATTGAACAAGTAACTAGGTCATTAGGTGCTAGCCAAGGAAGAATGAGTGTATCCGTCGCAGGTCAATTAACTCCTTGAGTAAAGTTTTTAAATTTTGACAGAATAAATAAGTTTATTTTCCTTTTTAGTTTCACTGACTACGATCCCGAGCGTCTTTTATTATATAATATGATTTATGGCATTGCTGTTACGATAATTTCCAGACCCTCTCTAAGGCCTCTAATACCAGCTCAGAGGTTTACTTTTAGGTAATTGTTAATTCTACTTCTAAAAAAATTGTCTTTTTCGTTTTCAAGCTCAGAGTTATACAGTGGGACCAGTAAAGTCCGCATCATTTGGGATTTTTTTTTATTAATAGCTTTATTCGAAATTTGACTTTGGCATCAAGTTCTGCTTCGATCAAGATGAAAAAAATAGTAGTCACGTGATTCGCATTATCTGTCAAATTTTAATTTTTTCCAAAAAGTAATTCAAAAGTGAGGTTATTTCTGAAAATATCGAAAAAAGTTATTAGAAGAAGTTTTTTTAAATGCAGTTTCTAGCCCACATGCAAAATTTCAGCTGCATAAGATAATTGTGATTTTTTACCCATATTTTGTAAATTTCACCACTTGCAAAATAAGACTCAACGCAACCTATATACATAAAACTTCTCAGTTTTGACAAGGCTTTATTTCAGATACATTTTCTTTAAAGTAGAGCCATATTAAATGTGTGTTTTTCTACAAAATCAAAATTGGGCCATTAAAGTTTGGTCGCATGTGATGCAAAGTTTATTTGTTTTTGACCCTGTATAAGGTAACTTCATGAAATAAGTATTTTTGAAAACGTAGTTTGTGTCTAAGTGTAATACACCTTAATATTAAGACAAAAAATAACACAGTGTCATCAGTAAAGTGTTCAATATGTGGAAAATAAATTTTAGTGGTGGGTAAAAAATTAAAATTATCTTATGAAGCTGAAATTTTGCATGTGGGCTGGAAACTGCATTTTAAAAAACTTTTTCTAATAACTTTTCGATATTTTTAGAAATAACACTACTTTTGAATTATTTTTTAGAAAAAATTAAAATTTGACAGATACCTAATGCGAATCACGTGACTACTATTTTTTTGCTTAATTTTCATCTCGATCGAAGCAAAACTTGATGCCAAAGTCAAATTTCGAATAAAGCTATTAATAAAAAAAAATCCCTTATGATGCGGACTTTACTGGTCACACTGTATGTCTGTTTGAGTAGGCACCTATAACATTTAATAACAATGGTGTGTTGACCAAGGTAAATTTTTTAGTGTTTTAGCATCTCTAGCCTTTAATTACTCAAGTTTATTGTGGTTTCAATGGCTAAGAGACTCCCTTGAAGGTAGACCATACTTAGTAACTTTCCTAGGTTACCTTTCTGGTAGGATATTTATGGTACATCTAATTGCTTTTTTGTACCATATGGACACAAGATGTACTGATCCGAGTCTAAGACCTGCCATACGACCTGAATTTGAAGTTATGTATGTTTAGAACATTAATAGGACCTTAATAGAAGACTATTCAAAAAAACTGGCTTTTCTATATAAATGATATACTAAACAACTAAACAGCATGGAACAATTCTATTTTGGAACCAAATTATTCTGACATTTATAGCTAGAAATTTCAATGGGAAACTTTCTAATTAAGCATTAACTCTACGAAAAAAAAGCATGCTGGTTTATTGATAAGTTTGGCACCATTTGACGTTAGGAGTCTATCATCCAATATTTTTCGGATACCCTGATTACGTCGCCACATAATAATCTATTTATTTTTCTTGGTAGGTCTTTTATAGCAAACTCTGTAGTTATTTATTCATAGTAACCACACCTCTGCTAGTGAAAGCAAGGATTTGAAAATATAAACGGTACAATTAATCCCATACATAATAGATAAGCCATACCAAGTTTGTATAAAAAATAATTTATTTCCTTGAATCGTAAATATAAAACGGTTCTTCTATAAACTAAGGTATCAACAACTTGCTTTATTTTTTTAAGGAACTAAATGCTCTATGTTCTAATAATATTATTTGTGTTACAAAAATAGTTCAAATTTTAGAGAATACCTAGGCATTAGATTTGAGTATTTGAGCATAAATATGAAGCTTGTTGATGGTTGAAACTTATTACACTATTATCTACACTACATTGCAGGCTTTGAGTAGATATCATAATGAACAAACACTTTTACATGTGTTAAAATATTTTTATGATGAAATATCCATTATGATTGATACAGGTACTTCAAGGGCGGAATTCCTTTTAGTTAGTTTAAATACCATAGCAAAGCCGACGGCTGAGTTGGGCTATCTTTTTAAAAATATGTCTACACCATTGCTCAGCAAAGATATTTACATTGCTATCGCTATGTTAATTAAAAGAAGTAAAAGCAACAAGCCTTATTTTACATATGTGTTAAAATTTACAAATTACAATGATAATATATAGGTATGATTACCTAGTCAAATTGGATACAGAAACTTCAGTCCTTAAGATAAAAAAAAATACTGCATAAATAGCCTTATAGTAATGTCACGTCGGTGTGGCAATATTATAACAAATGGCACATATAGGTACGTTACAAGTTACAATATAAAGTCGCCACAGTGGATCTTTTTCCGTGCGTCATCAATTAACGATCAGGAAATCAGGACTTAACGTGGTTAATAACTCTGCATCCTTATTTATTACAGTAACAAGTTTGAATAAAAGCATAAAAGAACGTCTCCAAGATTCCGCAATAATATAACGTGCTAGACAAGAATAAAACTATAAACGTCAATTAATTACTTTTTTTATTTGTTTAGTTGACTACCGTTGTATTTTAGAACGTCATTGTCAACCTTATTTTGATCTGCCAATCTAATTCGTATTTTGTAAATTTGTGTGCCTTAAAACTGCTCCTTTTTCTAAAAATAGTTCTTTTTAGAGCTAATTATACCCACCATCTGTTTTGGCGGTAAGTATTTATGGATTTTTATAATAATTTATTTATTTTAAATATCCTAACCGTGAAAGTTCTTTGAAAAGTTTACGGCAGTGGCTAAATTCCCTTAAATGAAAGGATGTCAAAAATTTGACTTTTGCGATTTTAATAGTCAATAAAACACCAAACTTTTCTAAATTTTAGGCTTTAAAAATAGTATTAAATGTATTAACATTTGTTTGTCAATTTCTTTTAGATAATAGAGAATGCCGGGCAAAACTCAGAATTATAAATAATTTTTCGGGATATTATGTAAGTACGTCAAACGGTAGGCAGGCACGTCCATTTTATGAACTTAGACTTGGTTTTGACTTTTTTCGTCTCGTAATTTTGATTTGATTCATACGATTTTAATGACGTGAAAGTGATGACGCACGGGAAAAGATCCACTGTGGCGACTGTAGTTGTCTATTGCACACCTCGCTATAGGATAATACGTACATATTATCCACAAGTATTTAAAACAGATTGTTCGCTTCATTATCATAATAAAAAAGGTTAACTACTGTTATTTTCACTATTTTTTTCGTGCTCTTTTCAGGTAATGATACTGCTACCGGTTTTTCAAATACAGGTTTCGCTTCCTGTTGTTTTTGAATGATTCTTTGGACATTTTCTTGGAAATTTTTTTATATTCCACTTCTTAGATTGTATACTATCGATGGATATGATCTATTGCCTCGTGGGCGTGGTGAGTCGTCACTTCTACATGAGCTTCATGGTGGTGATGGTGTCCGCCATCTCCATGAGAGTGCTCATGACCAGCTAAAAAAATGTGATATTTTTTTATAAATATGAAGACGTGGTAAAAAGCAATAGATCTCGCTGATCAATTTTATCTTGTGTAATAAATGCCGAAAATGTATATAGATATTTTGTTGTTAAAAAGGAACCCAACTACTACTACTTAGCATGCAAAATGGAACCGCGCTTGGTCGTTTTTTTTCTAAAGGAAATACCAAATACTCATAATTATTGTGTGCAAGGTGTGACGTATATACTATAAAACTGTTAATTACAAAACTCTTGTTCGCATTTTTGGGTTGAGTGGTTTTATATACTTACTTATTATCCACTGGCTTAAAATGTTTTTTTCTCGTTAATTAGTCATTGTTTTGTATTAATTATCGAGGATCACCCTCTTGCTACGAAACTGCCGGATATGTGTATTTTTATTTGCGTTTTTTGTATTCAAATGGTGAAAAACCTATTTATAATTTAACAGACAAATTAATAATTTGCTATAATTTTCTTGGCGACACTGGTCGAAATGTCGCTCAGAATTTTCGATTTTTTTGGACGACTTCTTTCCAGTAGAAGTAAAATTTAAGTGCTTTGGTTACGTCAAAGAGGTGACATGCGCAGGAGCGATGTTACATCACGGAGCTGTTCTCGTTACCAGTGTTTAATACACTGTTTAGAGACTGTTGTATATTATTGATAATAATTGTACCTATATTGATATTCTGTAATATATATTATTTTCAAAAAAAAAAAAAAACTTATACAGGGTTGCCCAGAAGTCCGGAATAAAATTAATATAGCCTTAACCTGTAACTTTTAGGAAAAACGCTCGAACACGTCAATTTAGTTTTATTTATGCTCACATTCTGACGTTATTCGTTTGTTTTTTATAGACATTTGTCAAGGATATGACGACATCGATCTTTTTTTAAATGGAAACATACATCAGCTTGTGATACGTCATTTGAGAGCTAATATCTCGTACAGTATGCTCATAAATTTTGGCGCGATTCTGTCAAGCTGTTTCAAAATGGCGACTGTTAAAAGTTTTTAAAAAATCTCTATTTAAATAAACGGAAATGATAAATCATTGATGTTTTTTTTACCTTTCATGGTAAGAAATCTTCATTGTTTCACGTTCTGACATTTTGTGACTTTACAAAAGTTGGTTTATTTGTTATTTATTTTGTCAAAAAAAAAAAAAATTAAGGAAACAGAAATAAAGTCGCCACAGTGGATCTTTGCCCGTGCGTCATCAATCAACGATCAGGACTCAACGTGGTTAATAACTCTGCATCCTTATTTATTACAGTAACAAGTTTGAATAAAAGCATATAAGAACGTCTCCAAGATTCCGCAATAATATAATGTGCTAGACAAGAATAAAACTATAAACGTCAATTAATTACTTTTTTTAAATGTTTAGTTGACAACCGTTGTATTTTAGAACGTCATTGTCAACCATATTTTGATCTGGCAATCTAATTCGTATTTTGTAAATCTGTGTGCCTTAAAACTGTTTCTTTTTCTAAAAATAGTTCTTTTTAGAGCTAATTATACCCACCATCTGTTTTGGCGGTAAGTATTTATGGATTTTTATAATACCTAATTTATTTATTTTAAATATTCTAACCGTGAAAGTTCTTTGAAAAGTTTACGGCAGTGGCTAAATTCCCTTAAACGAAAGGATGTTAAAAAATTGACTTTTGCGATTTTAATAGTCAATAAAACACCAAACTTTTCTAGATTTTAAGCTTTAAAAATAGTATTAAATGTATTAAGATTTGTTTGTCAATTTCTTTTAGATAATAGAGAATGCCGGGCAAAACTTAAAATAAATAATAATTTTTCGGGATATTATGTAGGTAAGTCAAACGGTAGGCAGGCACGTCCATTATGAACTTAACTTAGTTTTGACTTTTTTCGTCTCGTAATTTTGATTTGATTCACACGATTTTGATGACGTAAAAGTGATGACGCACGGGAAAAGAACCACTGTGGCGACTTTATGTTCATTAAATTTGTGGAATATTTTACTAACAGTGCCCTGTGAAATTTGATTATCCGGATATTTAGCAATAAATAAAGTGCACACTTCACTTCTTATTTTATCTCCACATCCTAACAATATCAAGACTGTTTAGAAAATTGTAAAATAATACTTCGGAAATACCTAAATTAATTTTACAAGTTCACAATGTCACAACATGTCAGAACGTGAAGAAATGAAGATTTTTTACCTTGAAAGGTGAAAAAAACATCAATGATTAATCATTTCCGCTTATTTAAACAGAATTTTTGTAAAAGCTTTTAGCAGTCGTCATTTTGAAAGAGCTTGACAGAATCGCGCCAAAATTTATGAGCATACTGTACGAGATATTAGCTTTCAAATGATGTATCACAAGCTGTATGTTTCCATTTAAAAAAAGATCGATGTCGTCATATCTTCGAATAATGTCTATAAAAAAACGAACGAATAACGTTAAAATGCGAGCATATATAAGACTAAATTGACGTGTCCGAGCGTTTTTCCCAAAAGTTACAGGTTAAGGCTATGTTAATTTTATTCCGTATTCACGAACAAAGCTAGGAGATAATTTATATTTTTGTTAAAAGAGTAAAAGCGCCATAGAATTTTTTTTTATACCTTATATCGGTACATATTAAAGGTTCTAAATTTATAAATAGCTGAAGACATATGTATCGTCCATTTGTGACGCATAGCTTATGTAAGGAATATTCGACTCAATAGGGACAATAAAACAAACACCAACTTCCTCTAATTCGAACGCATAGTTCCTATCAGCTTTCTAAACCTTATAAAACCCACCTGACTTAAATAGTTTAATTTAAATAATCTAAGCTAGTATAAATAGCTTGATTATCTAAGTAATAGACCTTCTTCTGTTACGTAGGTATAGTCTGTCATCAAACTATCATAAACCTTGCCATTCACTTATTACAAAGTTAAAAACTGTTACTACTTCCTACTGTTGTGTTTCTTATTCTTATATCAACTTAATTTATAACGTTCACTAACAAAAAAAAATTAAAACCATTATACCAGGCTGGTATCAGAACCAGCATAAGCATTATTAGACTTATGATAACTCACACAGTGAGTAAAGTAAGGGATTTACCGTGCGAGCAAAAATTATTTGCATCAAAGAGGGCCTTGCATCTAAGGACGTAATGCTTAGCCGTAGAGCTTAATACCTGTTGGGTGTCAGTAACTACCTGAATTAACAATCAATCAGTTATTTCGTCATCTTTGACAGTCGTTACAAGTAATTTGATTCATCGCTCATTTTTTCAGTTTCTTGAACAATTCACACAATGGGCTTTACGGAACAGCACATCAAGACATCAAATCATTCATGCATGGTTGAAGCGTATGCGTTTGTGCATGGACGATTTTCACGAACATTTTCCTAACGTTGCTTTTATTGCTGGGGATTTTTATCATTGCCTGAAAAGAACCGTGACTGTGTTTAGGGAAACACCATTAGTTGCAAATTTAGAACAATTACAAGAAAGGATTATCCAAGAATGTGGTAACATTTCTCCAGTGATGCTGGTCAACACTTTCGAAAATATGAAGAGATGTGTGAATTTATGCTTGGAGCATGGCGGTGGCCAATTTCAGCAATTTATGTAATTATTTTTCTTTCTGTATATTCTTACTTTGTTAATTTTGTAAACAACAAAAATAAATTTGTATTTGTCTACTTATTTTATTACTCATTAGTGTGGCATATCATGTCATAATATGAACTTGACAAAATTTTAACCTAGGTTTGGTTAGATATATCGTCCCCATATCATTGTGATCTAAACCAAGCCCTACATTTTTTAATCCAAGCCCTCTTTGATGCAAATAATTTTTGCTCGCACGGTATATATAAGGTGATCATCCCTGTATAGAGCATCTGTAAAATGTTCCTATTCTATTAGTAAGTCTTGAGAGAAAACGAATAATAATATACGACCATTAATTATTGCAGTCCAAAGTAGCATTTTAACCTTGACTAATGGTGTTGATACTGTTGATGTTATTTCACTTTCAGTGATTGTACTCTTAATTGCAAAATTCAATTCCTGAGTTCCTGCAATCGCAAGAAGTGACTGTAATACTACTTCCTGAATTGGTATTTTTATCGAATTCCACCGATTTCAGATCGTTATGCTGATGAATTCTTACATAATCGTATTTTTTGTAATTGTATTAGAAAAATGAAATTTAATGATGGTTTGTAGAGTAAGAAATAATGCAATGATGTTCTTGAGATACTATATTTATATTATAATTATGGACCAATAATTGCAATAAAATAAAAAGTAAAGTATATTTCTCTCTAGATTTTATAAAGAAAACCAAACCATCATTTACACATAAAAAGGAGGGGGGGGGGGTACCGACGACATTGGGCTTTTTTTGAATTATTAACTGAGAAATTAAATAAACTACACTGACGGGAATAAACTCACTGACGTCACAGCTGCCTCGACCCATATGGGTCCCAGTTATTCAGCTGCAGGTCGACCGCCGCGTCTACCTGAATATCAGGCGAATATCTTTAAGCTGTTATTGTCGATTTAGTTTATCAAAACAAAGATAGCAATATAATCCGTCGAGGCTGACAAATAAAAAAATTGCGCGGATAATGGGATGACGAAATAAGGTTTTTATTTCATGTTTTTAAACTTTATATATGCTTTCGCGGCGTCTTTTTGATTGTCTCTAGGAAAGGTTTGTGACCTTTTAGTAAGATTTTTATTATGGGGAATGTATTTTCAACAGGTTGTCGATGTGTTATCCAAAAACAAGACTTTTCCTTGTTTAACATCTTCGGAAAATGTATGTTCACAATTTGATTATTGTTTAAACATAAATTTCCCTTGATCCCTTGTCTTTTTCTCTTCTTATAAGTAAGGGTAATTAGTACTCCCTCTTTATTAACCATTTGAACTGTTGAGTGATTTAATTATGTTGTAAAACTCGTCTAGCCATTTATGGAGTGCTGTCGAGAATAAAACAAATAAATCTTAATTGTTTCCTGGTATAACAATACACCTTAGTTTTTATAGATAGACAATCATGTTTTTTTCTTGTGCAATTTTTTGATACATTTAATTTACCGGACTTAATTTCAAGGCTAAACAATATTTTTTCACAAACCGGTACTTTTTCGCTTGCATTCATAAACTTACATGCGCCTGTAGACCAGGGTCGATAATTTTTGAAACCAAAAAAAAATAATAGTAGGAGTAGCATTAAACACATTGGAAAAGAAAGAGAATATAACAAAAATGAAAGGAAATAGCTATTTACCTAACAAGTGCGGAAAATGAATTTTTCCGCACGAGTCTGCCGTTCACCGAACGACGCGTAGCGGAGTTCGGTGAAGCAGCCGAGTGCAGGGAAAACATTTTCCGCACGTGTCAGGTACAATAGTTTTTCTACAGACGTGTGGAAATAAGTAACACATATTTCAAAGAAATTTAATAATTTTTAATTAACTATAACAGTCATGTACATATGTAACAGTAACTAATTCTGAGAAAAAAAAGTAATCTACAAGTTATAATTGATATATTATTGATTTTGACATAATCGTGCCGAAAAATTATTCCGCACTAGTGTGGAAAAACCAATTTTCCGCACGGATTTTTGACATAATCGTGCCGAAAAATTTTTCCGCACTAGTGTGGAAAAAATAATTTACGGGCGATCCGAGGTCGGGAAGTGGAAGGGGGTGAGATTTTAAGGGTAGAAAACGATTTATCTCAATGTCCGGCAAAACTACAAGTCCTATGGAAAAATATTAAATGGCAAAATTGTAGGTAATAAAAAGATCTACAACTATTGCATTTACACTTTTTTCACATAACCTCAAAATTTATGTAAAAAATTCAAATAACCAAGTTTTTGGTTTTTTATTTTTTTATTTTACAAAAAAAAATTTTTTCACGAAATTTGGTGAACATTTACCATAGTAATGTATATTTTTTTTACACCATCATAAGGTAGAGATTTCAACGAACAAAAAGCCCATCGAGTTTTTTAAAAAAGCAGATATTTTGACGTGAGAATTTTCGATTGAAAATTAGGGTGCTTTTTCGATATTAAGTCAAAATAAGGTGAAAAAATAAATATTCTAAATCAAAAAAATTACAGTGTGTTTGGGACATAAAAAGGTAAATTTTCACTAAATTTTGTGAAAAATTTTTTTTTTTGTAAAAGATAAAAATAAAAAACCAAAAACTTGGTTATTTTAATTTTTCACATAAATTTTGAAGTTATGTGAAAAAAGTGTAATTACAAAAGTTGTAGATCTTTTTATTACCTACAACTTTGCTATTTAACGTTTTTCCATAGGACTTGTAGTTTTGCCGGAAATCGAGATAAATCGATTTCTACCCTTAAAAACTCACCCCTTTCCACTTCCCAACCTCGGATCGACCGTAAATCATTTTTCCTTTTATTTTTGTTGTATTCTCTTCCTTTTCCAATGTGTTTCATTCTACTATTATTTTTTTTCACTTTTTACCATTTTCAAAGGCCCTGGTCTATGGAGGTTTTTTTTTTGTTGTTTGCGGTCATATCACAATAAAATTACTTTGCAAAAAGTGTTTTGTGGGAGAGGATTAAAGTTCAGTAGTTGCACATTTTTTAAAAGTCAAAAGGTTGTTCACGTCCACGTGTTGGGATATAAACAAATTTTATTGTGATATGACAATTTTATCCTTATAATGTGTACTGACATAAACTTGAAAAGTTTTATAAAAAATTTTAAATAATCTTCGACACCTTCTTTTCAGGAAGGTTTTTTCTTCTTCCCCAGTTTATTTGATTGGTTTAGACCCCCTTTACTAACTTTTTTAACATTTTTGTGTTGTGTTTTGTGGTTTAACCTTTATCAATTTTCTTCATTTATTATGTCTCTTCTATCAATTTTTTAATTCCATTAAAGCTCCATTAAGATTCTACACCATTTTCTCTTCTGCTAAAACCATAAGCACTAAATAAATTTTCTGTCTCCTGATATGAACGTTTCTACGTTCGAAACATGTAGAGACCCGTAGAGAATTTTTGTTCTATTAAATTTTGTGGAGGAAGACTTTAGGTTTTTTCTTTCTTTCCCAAAAAAGAATTTGATGTGTCATTTATTTAAAACAAATGATATTACCACAGATCTATAGGTTATTTGTGATATTACACCCACTTACATATTAAAATCATCCTTAAAAAGATGTTCAGAATAAATAAGTCTAGCCCATGCAATTTTTTTTTGAAATTTGTGTAAAAATCCAATTTAATTTTAAGGCGCCTTATATAACTTATTACAGCTTTCTCTTAAAAACCCGATTTTCTTGTCGATCAAAACAGTAAATTTTCATTAATTAGGTATTATTAAATAAATGTCAATTTCATCAATGTAGATAATTGGGTTAAATTGCCACAACAGCTGGTCAAAATATGGGAATGTAATAATACTTTTATTTCATTACTGAGATCAGCTTGGGAGGCAGCAGCTCTAGCTAAACTACGGATTTTAATTACAGGTCAACCGACAGGTTTAATTAAGACCTTTGAGTCAGATCAATTCTTGTTATATGAAAAAGTACAGTGACAATATACAGGGTGTCCGGAAATGATGAGCAACAAATTTAGGGGACAATTCTAGACCGAAAATAAATACTTACTATCTCTTCGTATAACATTTTTTCGAATATTGATTATTAACCGAGTTACAGGACTTACAGGGTGTAAAAGTTAAATTTTATTTGCAGTTTTAAAATACATAAGTTACTAGAACAATAAATTAAACATTCAAATCAAAGGTTCAAAGTGACGTCCTTCCTCTTCAATGCATAAATTAATTCTTCTTAAAAAATAATAGATTAAAATGATTTCGTATTCATCACATGTACAGGGTGTCCAGTTTTCGTGTGTTTTCATATACCAGCTCCCTTATTATAAAAGATAGAAAGATGGGGTTTGCGGCTTACTGTTCTATTTTTTTATGAAACTTTCATTGCCGTAAACAAAATTTTCATAGCCCTCTCAGTTTCTGACATACAGGGACATTTTCAAATTTTGTCATTTTTGACGCTCCCCTGTATCTCGATTATTTGATAACTTATCAATAAGGTAAAAATGGATTGTTATATAGTTTTTTATGTTGAATTCAGTGGCGTAGTTAGTTTTTTTCTAAAAAGTTTTGTTTATGAGTTATGACCCAAACTTATATTTTTTTTAATGGGACACCCTATATATTATTTATTTTTCTTGTTCCTCTTTTTAAGAGCTTTTCAAAAATATATAATAGTCCATATTTTTTTTTCTTTTAAAAAGGGACAATTTTAACTTTTTTTGTAAAATCTATCATTTTTCGAATAGAGGGCTATGCCCGCAAATAAAAAAAAATTAACAACTGGATATCTACGAAAAATTTAAATATGTATCAAAAAGCTAATAATCGATAAAAATAATTATGATTAAAACTTTTTTATTTTTATTATAAACATAATGGTATCTAAATAACAAATGGTTTTGAAACTTACCTATTAAAATACAGTTCCGAGGCTGCGTTAGCGTCTTCATTAGCTCGGATAAAACAAACATACATATCGTGATTTTCATAATTTTCATAATATCTATTTTTTTTTGCCATGTTAAATAATTAAATGATTTTTCACAGAAATATCAAATAAACTAACAAAATTAAACAAATACCTTTAATATTTGACAATAATCCGTAATGGCGCATTTACAAACCTTTGCTTTCTGTCATGTCTATCCATGATTGATCATGGCCTTCTGGATTCTAGATAAAAAATGATTAATTTTACAAAAAAAAGTTAAAATTGTCCCTTTTTAAAAGAAATAAATATGGACTATTATATATTTTTGAAAAGCTCTTAAAAAGAGGAACAAGAAAAATAAATAATATATAGGGTGTCCCATTAAAAAAATATAAGTTTGGGTCATTACTCATAAACAAAACTTTTTAGAAAAAAACTAACTACGCCACTGAATTCAACATAAAAAACTATATAACAATCCATTTTTACCTTATTGATAAGTTATCAAATAATCGAGATACAGGAGAGCGTCAAAAATGACAAAATTTGAAAATTACCCTGTATGTCAGAAACTGAGAGGGCTATGAAAATTTCGTTTACGCTAATGAAAGTTTCATAAAAAAATAGAACAGTAAGCCGCAAACCCCATCTTTCTATCTTTTATAATAAGGGAGCTGGTATATGAAAACACACGAAAACTGGACACCCTGTACAGTGATGGGCTAAAATATGGAACAAATTCATTTAAAAATCAGGTATTTATTTTTTGAAAAAACGCTCGGACACGTTGATTATAATTCTTTCTTCCGGATTTTTTGCCTCAAAAAGAAATTATACCGGGTGTGTCAAAAAGTAGATGTAGCAAAATTTTTTTGTTTTTTAAATAGAACCCCCCTATTTTTACTTATTACCCTAATTCTACGTCAAATTCTGCGCATAATTCATGTAGCATACTCTATCCTTATCTCTGACGGTTTTAGAGAAAAATTACATCATAAAAAAAATTCTTTAAAAAAAGGTTAAAACATTAGTTTATTAAGTGTTGAAAATGCAACCCATTAACTTCTTGACAATATGCTAATCTACTTAAAAACCCTTCTAAAACATTATTTACAGTATTTTCATTAATTTGCCTAATTTCATATCTAATTTTAAATTTTAAGTCTTCCAAATTTTGTGGTTTATCCTTATACACTTTCGATTTCAAATAACTCCAAAGAAAGAAATCCATGGGTGTAAGATCGGGAGATCTTGCAGGCCATTCTATGGGTCCTCTTCTACCTATCCATCGTTCGGGAAATACAGAATTCAAATACTATCGTACTTGTCGAGCAAAATGAGGCGGAGCACCATCCTGCTGAAACCAAATAGACGCTTCTGGTATATGAGGCTGATTCGGATTTGGAAAATCCGCTGCTAGTGTGGGAATTAATTCATTTTGAAGAAATTGTAAATACCGGTCTCCTGTAAGATTTCCATCGAAGAAAAAAGGTCCAATAATTCTATCATTTAATATCCCTGCCCAAACATTTACTTTTTGTGGGTATTGCGTGTGCTGTTCTCTCATCCAACGGGGGATTATTTGTACTCCAATACCGAAAATTTTGTCTGTTTACCGAATTCAAACAAAACGTGGCTTCATCGCTAAAAAGTATGTTGCGATGGAAAAATAGATTTAAGTTGCAAATTTCCATCATAGTTTCACAAAACTGTAGTCGGCGGTCGGGATCATCTTCGTTTAGCTCGTGCAGCAACCTAATTTTGTACGGATGGTACTTTTCTTGTTTCAATACCCGCAACACAGATCGTCGGCTAACATCATTATTAAGGGCTACTTCAGTGGATGCACTATGAGGATTATCTTTAACCTCTAACAAAATGTTCAATTGTGAGTTTTTACTAATTTTTGGACGACCTGGCCGTAGACGATCCTTTACATTCCCTGTTTCCCTGAATTTCTTCTCAATTTTACTTACTGTAGATCTTGTAATCGGCCGTTCTGGATACTTAGCGTTAAACAAGTTACAAACTTCTTCTTGACTTCTTGTTTTGTCTCCACATCCAATTAAAATTAAAATTTCGATTCTTTGTGTTTCATTTAAATGCACCATGATCACCGTTTTTCAAAATTATATACCCAAACTAATTTTTGATTGACACATGACTTGCTATCGTAGTAACAATTCATTTAAATTTACCTGTTTACCTTTAAGTAGGTACATGTACCTTTTTTTAAAGAATTTTTTTTTATGATGTAATTTTTCTCTAAAACCGTTAGAGATAAGGATAGAGTATGCTACATGAATTATGCGCAGAATTTGACGTAGAATTAGAGTAATAAGTAAAAATAGGGTCGTTCTATTTAAAAAACAAAAAAAATTTGCTACATCTACTTTTTGCCACACCCGGTATAATTTCTTTTTGAGGCAAAAAATCCGGAAGAAAGAATTATAATCGACGTGTCCGAGCGTTTTTTCAAAAAATGAATGCCTGATTTTTAAATGAATTTGTTCCATATTTTAGCCCATCACTGTATGTAAGTAATGTTATTTTAGCGTTTTTCTCGAAAACTGTCCGATTTATCATATATAATATCACAAGAGATAAAATTTTGTCGGCAAAATTTTCGAAAGGTATGAAAGTTTGTTGCTTGGCAATTTCGCGAATGACATTTTTGACAAAATCACGAGCCGTCAGGCGAGTGATTTTGTCGAAAATGTCATGAGCGAAATTGCTTAAAAGCAACAAACTTAAATAAATCCTTGAGAACAATTTTGCTTACACAATTTTTTCTCGAGTGGTATTCGACATGACTATTTAACTAGAAAAAAGACAAAATTTTGCCGCGGCAAAAATCACATGTGAATTTTGTCCAGGTAGGTGCAGGTAGTAATTTTGCCAGTAGAAGACCGGCCGTTGCTATGACATTTTGCCAGTGTAAAACACTCTAGTTAAATAGTCGAAATAAAACCTTTTTTATGTCAAAAGGTTAGGAGAATAAAAATATTCAGTCAAAATGCGCAGACAGTGTAGGACAAAAAGGTTGGGACCATTCAAATTAAACTATAGGCTCCTATATGTGGCGCCCTCTACAAAATGCGAAAAAACGGTGGGCAAATTTGTATTCCTCATCCCGAAAAAACCCCATATACGAGATTTCGTCAAAATATTGTGAGCGTGGCAAAAGGTATTGCAAAAAAAACTGCAAATAAAATTTAACTTTAACACCCTGCAACTCTGTTAATAATCAATTTTCGAAATAATGTTATAGGAAGAGATAGCATTTATTTTCGGTCTAGAATTATCCCCTAAATTTTTTGCTCATCATTTCCGGACACACTGTATAACACTTTTTGATACACACGACATGATACATTTTGCACAAGGGTAATTGATAAAAAGTGACCACAAAAACACCGAGTATAACCTTCGGGAACTTTTGCTTTTACATCTATCTAGTAGGTAATAACACGTGATGGTGTTAGTTACACTACTTTCTATAGTTTCGTTTCCCATGGCTGGTAATTGAACTTTTCTCGGGGGTATTCCCCTATGTAGTCTCCACAACTAGTTTTAAGATTCTAAATATAGACGCAGCTTAAGTATCCACTATATTTTATAGTTTTATTACGAAACAGTGTCACAAGACTACATGGTCGTTTTAGAACTGGTTTAAAACGGCTATAAAAGGCCATTTATTTGCTGCCACAAATTTTGTATCTAATTAGGTACCTATATCGGATTTTAAGCATAATACACTCCCCGACAATAAATTCCGGACAAGAAAAATTAGTCATTTTGATAGTCCTGTAACTTTTTTATTTCTTTTCCGACTTTATTGAAATTTTGAGAGAAGTGTAGCCCTATGTTTTGACAAGTTAGCCTAAATTTTAGATTTAAAAAAATACTAATGGCTCGACCAATATATAGGGAAAAACAAAAGTTACTTTTTTACCTCTATTTTCTTAACGCCCTGTGGAAAAATTTAGTGGTGAAATGTAGCTTTGTTACGTTTTGTTTTAAAGTGTGACCCTTTTTTGACAGAATGTTTTTTGGTTTACCCTAATATCTGCTTTTTGAGAAAAGATACAGATTTTTTTAAAAAGTGGTGCAATTTTTTAAATTTTATTTACATTTACAACGTTATCTAGTCGCCTCGTTTTTTTTTGCGTAGTAACGTTATAAGTATTGTCAGTAAACTGCCATTGCAGAAGACATTATTTAAAGTTTTTTGTTGTAAAAAAAAAGATGTGGCACGTGCTGTTGCACTGGATGATGATGGCCGCAATATACGGTATATTGCGGAATTCTTAGGCAAACCTGAAAGTACTATACAAGACGCGATTAGCCGGTTTCGCCAAACTGGTGAGTACACCCGACGAAGAGGCTTAGGGAGACCACGCACTCCTAATCAACGTGATAACCAATTTCTAAACTTAACTGCCTTACGTAATCGTAATGTACCATCTACTGTAATTAGTCGCAGACTTCAAGACGTACGTGGTACCACAATCTCTGCAAGAACCACCCAACGCAGGTTATAAATGAAGCGGGATTGAAGTCCAGAAGACCCGTTGCATGTCTCAAATTACTCCCAGCTCACCGTACACAACGGTTACATTTTGCACAAGAACATGAAAACTAGGGACTAGAAGAGTGGTTTGCAGGTACTATTTACAAATGAATCGCGGTTTTGTCTCCGCTCACCTGACGGACGTGAACGGGTTTGGAGGAGACCAGGTGAACGATACGCCCAATGTTGCATAACTCTAAGAATACCGTTTGGAGGCGGTAGTGTCATGGTGTGGGCTGGGGTATCACAACATGCTCGTACAGAGCTAGTGTTGGTTGAAAATGGTTCTATAACTGCTGATAGATACATCAACCAATGCTTGGCAGAACACGTGGTACCCTACGCCGACTTCGTTGGGCCGAATTTTATATTAATGCAAGACAATGCAAGGCACGGGTTGTAACGGAATATTTAGATCAGGTTAACATTCAACGACTTCAATTGGCCCCCGCATAGCCCAGATTTAAACGCAATTGAGCATGTGTGGGATATGCTAGGTAGACGTGTTCGAAATCGAAATTTAGAAACACCAGATCTGCGAGCAGCTCTTCTTGAAGAATGGCAAAACATTCCTCAAGAAGTCATTCCAAACTGCATTGCAAGTTGCAAGCATGCCACGTCGCATGAGAGAAGTTATAACGGCACGAGGTGGCAACACGCGCTATTAAATTTTAGGATTTTCTTTAAGCTAGTCTATAAGATAATGTAACGTTATAAATGTAAATAAAATTTAAAAAATTGCACCACTTATTTTAAACATCTGTATCTTTTCTCAAAAAGCAGATATTAGGGTGAACCAAAAAACGTTCTGTCAAAAAAGGGTCACACTTTAAAACAAAACGTAACAAAGCTACATTTCACCGCTCAATTTTTCCACAGGGCGTTAAGAAAATAGAGGTTAAAAAGTACCTTTTGTTTTTCCCTATATATTGGTCGAGTCAGTATTTTTTAAAAACTAAAATTTAGGCTAACTTGTCAAAACATAGGGCTACACTTTGCTCAAAATTTTAATAAAATCGGAAAAGAAATAAAAAAGTTACAGGGCTATCAAAAGGACTTTAATTTTTCTTGTCCGGAATTTTGTCGGGGAGTGTATTATAATGTTTACAGATATTTTTCAAATACCGTTTACAGATTCGCAAAAGCAAGGCAAAGCATTACACGTGCAAAGATCAGTGGGTAATATTCGGGGAGATCAACAAAGAGATCACAGGTGGGGATCACGTGGAAATAAACAAAAACAAGCCTATATACGCGTGGGTAATTCAACAACTATTTTCAGGTGAGGAAAAATAAATGATAAATTTCAACCCTTTACGTAAATTGTATGGTTTTGTAACACTTGAATTGGTTATATAATTGCGATAATTTTATCTCAAGCGGGAGTCTTTGGCGCTACAAAAACCATTACCCAGTAATGGCTCAGTATCATTATTTAAATCTAAAAGATTATTTTCATGGACAACAACAACTTTTTCTTTAATTTGTTAACCTTCAACTTCACAAGTAAACCTGTACACGAAATTCTCAATTAATCTGTGTAAGTAATATACAGGGTTAGGAAAAATTACCAGAACGGTCGATTATTTCAAAATATACAGGGGTTATCAAAAAACGTCTTATATAACAAATGTAGGGCTGTTAAAAATCTACATATCGGTGATAAATTGAAATATACAGGGTCACCCACAAAGTTGTGGAGAATGATAGTTTTATTTTTTTAAATGGAACACCCTGTATATTTTAACATTTTTAAATTCCACATAAAATTATAATTATTTTTTATTATACGCACTATTAGTCTATACTTCATAGTTTCCGAGATATTGACTCGAAAAGTGACCTTTTTGAACTTTGACAGCTTATAACTTTTTATCAGTACGTCTTAGAGCAAAACGGCTTACATGTCCCTATCTTCAATTTTTATTATCTTCCCAAGAAAATCAACTTCCGGTTAAACCGGATGTAACTCGAAAGCAGGAAATGTAGTTGTTCCGGTTTAACTGGAAGTTGATTTTTTGGGAAGATAATAAAAATTGAAGATAGGGACATGTAAGCCGTTTTGCTCTAAGACGTACTGTTAGAAAGTTATAAGCTGTCAAATTTTAAAAATGTCATTTTTCGAGAGTCAATATCTCGGAAACTATGAAGTATAGACTAATAGTGCATTTAATAAAAAATAATTATAATTTTATGTGGAATTCAAAAATGTAAAAATATACAGGGTGTTCCATTTAAAAAAATATAACTATCATTCTCCACAACTTTGTTGGCGACCCTGTATATTTCAATTTATCACCGATATGTAGATTTTTAACAGCCCTACATTTTTTATATAAGACGTTTTTTGATAACCCCTGTATATTTTGAAATAATCGACCGTTCTGGTAATTTTTCCTAACCCTGTATTTTATATGGAATGCAGATTTTGTGAAATTAACACACTATATTGGCCACATTTATTCCGTCGGCGTACCCCTCCCCCTTCCCTTTATTTACGAACCAAGACGTAAAATTAAGCGTGGATTTTGTAGCTACAAAAATAAAAACTTTTTCTCCTCCCTATTGTAAACAACGCATTTTGACACTGTTTTGAAGGACGTAATTAACAATTACCAAAAAATATCGATTGCCCTTGACGACGGGTTGTAAGTCAACTTACCACCCTTGGGTGGTAATAATTTATGCCATATAAAAATAATGATTTATAAAAATTAAGTGAATGATTGAATGAACATTATTTACAAAATTTTCTCGTTTTTCTCAATTTGTATGAAATGTTCTGACTCCATAATTTCTCCATCTCTAACCATGTTTTCTGTTAATCTTGAAGTACTGCAGGAGACTTCTGGCTTCGTTATATTGTATAAAATTGTATTTGCTACTTCCTTTTTATTGTTGACGTTCTCCGCTACATAACTTTTTGCAATAGTTGCAGATTTCCATCCGCCATGTCGCTTGAGGGCTAAGATAGTGTTGGGAAAAATCGACTTATTTTAATAATCGACTACCGAGTATTCGAGTGATTTAAAAAATCGAATGATAATCGATTTTTTTTCACTCAAATGCTAATATTAATTATTAATATTGGCGGTTCATCGTTCATGTTGATATACAGCATTTGTATTGGGAATAACTGACTCGGTGTTGTTAATCGATTGATTTTTTGCGGATTATTAAATGTGGCGGAGATATTTGTGGATTTTTTGGCATGGTTCCCAGATCTTACAACTTACAATTTAATTTAACTAACCACTTGACTACTTGACCTTGAGATGTCACGATATTGCATAACTCATGATATTTATGAATACTGAATACTCACCACTATAATAAATCCTATTATCCTACGCAGGCAACCCGTAATGCAGTATTTAAATCTAAATAAATCATATTTATTATCTTACGTAGGCAACCCGTAATGCAGTATTTAATATGAATAATATCGCCAATAATAACCGAAAACCACTCGGTGTAGCCGCTCGCTACGAGATGGCTCTGGCCGCAGTGAGTGATTGACAGGCTGGCAGCAACTTTGGAGACGCGTTGAAAAATAAAAACCATATGTTCGTCACTCATTTCGTCACTCGAGTTATTTCCGAAGATAATCGAATCATTCAAGTGATTGAAAAAATTGGGTGATCGGTTATTTTTCACTCGAGTGATCCCATCACTAGGCTAAGACCTCAAATCCAGTATTCGCTAATAAAGGGGCCGACGTTCTTCTAAGGGAGTGTCCAGTATACTCCTTAAAGTACAGAAATTTAGCAATTTTACTTGGAATTGAAGAAATCAAGTTTTTCCCGACAGGCTAGTTTAAGCACTATCCATTTTGATATCGCAAGAAGAAGCGAGGATTAAAATTCGTCATGTAGGATCTGGGATCTTTATATCAATGTAATTTCGAACTATTTTGAAATAACAAACCTTCTCATCGCCACTTTTAGTCACTATAAATTCACGTGCCATTCCATTTTTGGAATCAGGAATAGTAACAAATATGACTTCATGCCTTAATTCCACATTGTCCATTTTCATTGCACAGAGTTCACTACAACGGCACGTTCCAGCAATTCCCATTATCATTACAACCTTCATCATTAAATAAATATCATCGGGGGCTTCAAACAGGAATTTATTTACCCCTGTCAAACACAATAGATTTTTTGGGTTTATATCCGTCACTTTATCTTTTTAAAAATGCTCGAAGTTTAGGATACTTGGAAATACCTATCTATGTTTTCCTCAAGAAAAAGGGTGGACTTCAGCATGGAATATTCACACCATCAGCTTCATGGAGACTTTAATAAAGCAGATTTTTCGTTACAGTACGCCAAAAGCACGGTTTCTGAAACTGCAGTAGCAGTCTTTGTTTGGCACCATTTCTTGAAGTATTGATATGTTGCTTCATACCTCTTCCTCGATTTTTCTGGCAGCAGCGACAGACAAGCGATATTTGCTGATTCTTCTATATCCATTTGGCTGTTAGGTATACAAATCAATAATTTCAATTTTTCTTAATTTTTGATAATAAACTGTCAGCTTGACGTTGTTAAGATAACAATGCTTATGATGCTATAGAAACCGGTCAAAGCTGTCCATAATTTCATACGAAAAGAATCGAATTAAATTAATAAAAATCCAAGAATAAATTCTGCAGGGAGGAGAAAAAATGTTATATACTTCACGGGATGTAAGTATATTTACTTACATCCCTTGTAGTATAAATAACTATTAGTTCATCACATAATATGCTCATTTAACATGTTCGAAACAAACAACGTCATCCATAAATTAGTTTTATCAATTTCGTTTCAAAAATTACCCAAGGTTTGTTAAAATTTGCATCTCTAAACAGGTCAAAGATAGGCATGCAAGTGATAATTGCAGGTTTGCATCTCTATTAGGGTCAAGTTTATATCATTTTATTTATTATCCACTTAAAAACAGATTTAAAAATTATGAAATGGTTATATATACGATACATATAGCTTATTATTGTAGTAGTATAAAAAATAGACAGGATTGCTAGTTTGCATTGCTTTTTCCATCAAGTTGAAATATATTCATTTCATTTGACTCTTAGATACTGGGAGAGTAAAGTCTTGAATAATCAAAAAAAGAATAATAGGCGCTATATTGTGCCAAATAAAAAATATAATGTATACTTACTTATTGCTTGCAGAGCAAACATAACTAAGAACCCTGCCAAAATAGCCAAGAGTTGCCAGACGCCACTGTGTCGATTGTCTCGTTCTCTGGATAAAACTTCAAAGAACACTACGTACAAGAGGGTTCCAGCGGCCATTCCTTGAAGAACGACACATGTTATGTCTTCTTGATCGCTGCCAAGGTCGCTTAAAATAATACCAATGCCTATTCCTAAAAAGAAATAAATCTAAATGAACTCCATCCAAATTCGCAATTTGTTTATTTTATAATTTCGTTAAATAACAATGGACTTAGGTAATGTTTACATATTATTAAGGATGGAAATTGACTCAGTAACCCAAATACATAATGAATAACAAGTGACCCATGAACCACGCCCATGGTCGATGCAAACTGAGCATCAATATTTTGCTCGTCATCAGATTTGCTTTTGAACGAATGACCCTGCGGAATTTTTCTTAATTGGGTTGACTTTCTACTTTGCTGCTGGTATTTTTGTGTTATTCAGTGTCCGCATCAAATGGGATTTTTTTTAATTATTAGGTATAGGTAAAAATTGAAAAAGCAGTAAGTTTTTGCTTATCTAAAAACCAAAAATGACGTATACTGAAGCAGCTGCACGACTTGCGTTACCTGTCAAATTTGACATTTTTAATAAAATAGGTTCAAAAATGCCCTTATTTATAAGAAATATCGAAAAACTTTATTCCAGAAAGTTGTTTATTTAGGCATTTTTAGCTTTTGTACGAAATTTTGATAGTCTAATACAATTTTTATTTTTTGCAAAATTCTTGAAAATTTTGATCAACCCTCGTAGATTAACTTTTATACATCGATGTAAAACCATTTGCCTTTACTTTATTTGTAATCTTAATGCAATTTTGTGTAAAATTTTTGTTTCCAATTATTTATTTTGCTTCAAAAACTGAAATTGTTATTGATCAGTAGGTAATGTTTTATGCAAAGTTTATCTAATTACATCAGTTTTGTCAAAACCGACGTTTTTCATTTTTCTTAAGTTAGTAAACAGATGTACAAAAATTAAATTAATTATATTAAACTATATATTTTTGTTGAATAAAATGTTTCGAGCGATTAATATTTTTTATTCTTTTTGATCCAATATTAATTAAGTAAAATTTCAACGAAAGCTTCCTAATATTTTCTTTTTGTACATCTGTTTACTAACTTAAGAAAAATGAGAAACGTCGGTTTTGACAAAACTGATGTAATTAGATAAACTTTGCATCAAACATTACATGCTGATCAATAACAATTTACGTTTGTGAAGCAAAATAAATAATTGGAAACAAAAATTTTACACAAAATTGCATTAAGATTACAAATAAAGTAAAGGCAAATGGTTTTACATCGATGTATAAAAGTTAATCTACGAGGGTTGATCAAAATTTTCAAGAATCTGGCAAAAAATAAAAATTGTATTAGACTGTCAAAATTTCGTACTAAGGCTAAAAATGCATAAATAAACAACTTTCTCGAATAAAGTTTTCCGATATTTTGATAAATAAGGGCATTTTTGAACCAATTTTATTAAAAATATCAAATTTGACAAGTAACGCAAGTCGTGCAGCTGCTTCAGTATACGTCATTTTTGGTTTTTAGGTAAGCAAAAACTAACTGCTTTTTCAATTTTTACCTATACCTAATAATTAAAAAAAATCCCATTAGATGCGGACTTTCTTGTGGACACTAAGCGATGTTAAAATCAATCTCGATTTTCAAAGACGTTAGTGTTAACAGGACATTGATGCGTTCCTTTAACAACTTAGCTCAGCAAAGATATTTACTTTGCTTAACTGTTTAAAAGAAGCAAAAAGAAAGTAGGTACCTAACATTTCTACAATACCATCAAAACTATTTTGACATAGCTGATTTTAATATACCTAAGGTTTACCTTTTATATAATGCTCGATAGCATTGGTAACTTACCTAATGGTGTCACCACAGCAAAAGTCCCAATATACAACATCACCAACATAGGCCTGGTTTTTGACGAAACCAACTCGATCCCCACACAAAACGCGATCACCAACTTATGAGTGGCTATCGCCATAAATAGATACCACACTTTTTGCACACTACCCTCAAGTCCCACAGCTAGCCCCTCGAACACAGCGTGGAAACTCAGCGCTAGCACCGCTAGGAATCCACTGAAAGAGTTTTTGATGGACTCGTCGAGGTGATGGTGACTGTGGTGACCGTTTTTCTCGGAGTCTATGGTGCTCTGGGAGTTGAGGAGTTCTTTGTTGGAGGTGGAGATATAGCTGATGTTGCCATCGTCGAATTTGGCAAGGGTTACTCGGGGAATAGTCATGTTGTCGGTTTTTCGGGAACTGCAGCGAATTGAAAGCGATCTAAAAAAAATGGTAGTAAGAAGATTTTTCGTATCTACTTGAGTGCTTAATTGGCGTGCAGAATGTACTAATAGTACCTACCTATATTCTAATCGATTTTGTTATACCTTACCTGTGCAAAGCTGCATTGTGCACCTTCCTGTCCAAAAAGAAATGGACCAATTCCTCAATTAAGTAAACGAAAAAGAATCCCAAACAAAAAACTATTTCAGAAATAGGAATTCCCTTCAGGCCCAGTTCAGGAAGTTTCTTGTGGTGTTGCAGCCCTTCAAAAAGCTCCCGTACTTCTGGTTGGAGATGAAGAAAGGTGGTGAATAGAAGAACTCCACCTCCAAAGCATAGAAGAAGGGATAAAACAAGGTTTTTTTCTCCGTCGATCGATTTCATGGAGGTAAGTTTTGCTAGTTTAAGAGGCAGTAGTCCTAATATGAAGGATGACGTTCCCAGGACTATCATTGCTATTACTTTAGCTATTATCAGTTTTTCGTTTTCATCTATTCGTAACGGGTCCATGTTTTCAGTGTCTGCTAACGTTATGGTTAAAATCTCTGGCTATCCTAATTTTTGGACTTGTGGTAATCTAAAACAAAGAACCATAGGTGGAACGTTTAAAAAATCATTGTGACTTCTAATATCTATTCTACCCCTCGTCGTTGTAGAAGTATCAAGTATCAAGTGAAATTAAAAAGTTAAATTAATCAAATTTAGATTTTCCAATATATGTCGCTTAAATAACGGTTAACCTTGAACCATTACAAATTAATATAACCAGATATGATAATATCTAGTCACTAGGAGTTGTCATCCTATGTCTTGCATAGGTAAATAGGATTAGGTATGCCACCATACTAAATTAATCGTTAATTCTAACATTGTCTAAATTCTTAGCATATTTAAAGAATACTTCACAAATATTTATCAGGTGAACAACCTTACAATTTAAAATATTTCATATTTTAATTATACTAGTTCACCTTACTTGGTAATAATTATTTCTCAACAGAAATCACCGGATTTACTGAAATCCTTTGTTTGTTGTGGTTTTGTTACTTTAGCAAACACTATTTTGTAACTGTTTTTAAATAGTACCTAAATGTCCGTTTTAATGGTTATGTGTATTGATTTAACCTTGGTGGGAAGTGGAGTTTCAAATTTTTTAAGTACCTTGCTTGAAATTTTAAGCTGTTAGGTATATTAAAAACTAATCAAGTTGTAGGTAGTCGAATTAGAATATCATAACACCGTTTTTTACACATCTAATAATGTGTTCACTAAGGCCAAATAGTACCTACCAGTGTGCAGTTCTAGCCTTAACAGGTTATCAAAAAAACTCCAAATACCTAACATTTATAATTTTTATTAGAAACTAAGAACAAAAAAAAATACCTTACAGATAAATAAAAATGAAAAAATATATTTATTTTATTTTTGAAGAAGTAGTCCATACTCAAAGTGGAGTTGAATGATATAGAAAAAAGAAAAGCACAAAGTCTTTCTCCACAATTTTTTAACGTATGTACTAAAAGTTTTGGCACACCTTTTGTGGGAAAAGTGAGGGGTGAGGCTTTGAATAGTCAGAGCTATATTGATAATTGCCTTTCCAAATTACTTCAGTTTGTCCACGAACATCATGCTAATAACGATATCATGTTTTGGCCAGACTTAGCGTCATGCCATTACTCAAGAGATACCCAAAACTGGCTTCGACAACACCAAATACCTTTTGTTCCCAAAAACGATAATCCTCCAAACTTGCCGCAGGCTCGCCCAATAGAGGATTTTTGGGCTTTACTGTCTAGGAAGGTTTATCATGGAGGTTGGGAAGCCCAAGATGAAGAACAATTCAGACGGCGAATTTACGAAAAACTAAGAGAAATTGATCTGAATTCCGTCCAGGGCCTCATGAGAGACATTCGAAGAAATTTGCGTCTGGTAGAGCAGAATGGGCCACTCCACATAATTCGATAGTATAGGTTAGTTAAGTATTGAGTTGTAATTTATGATAACTAGTTAGTGTTCAAATAAATTTCTTCATATATAATATCACAAGAGATAAAATTTTGTCGGCAAAATTTTCGAAAGGTATGAAAGTTTTTGTTTGAAGGTGGTAGACAATGAAGTAATATCAAAAAAATTACCTTGTCGGACTTCCATTGTCTTTATTTTGTTACTTAACACAACGTTTCGGTTAGTTATAGTATCTCTAACCGTTTTCAAGTGTAAACTAAATTATAATTCTAAGGCTACTGTCTTAAATACTATCCATGTGCAATGAAGCTTGATGACTCCGCCTACGTGCTTATTGGAGTGTGAAGTTTGAGCTGTTGGTTAGAGATACTATAACTAACCGAAACGTTGTGTTAAGTAACAAAATAAAGACAATGGAAGTCCGACAAGGTAATTTTTTTGGTATGAAAGTTTGTTGCTTGGCAATTTCGCGAATGACATTTTTGACAAAATCACGAGGCGTCAGGCGAGTGATTTTGTCGAAAATGTCATGAGCGAAATTGCTTAAAAGCAACAAACTTAAATAAATCCTTGAGAACAATTTTGCTTACACAATTTTTTTTCGAGTGGTATTCAACATGACTATTTAACTAGAAAAAAGACAAAATTTTGCCGCGGCAAAAATCACATGTGAATTTTGTCCAGGTAGGTGCAGGTAGTAATTTTGCCATGCTATGACATTTTGCCAGTGTAAAACACTCTAGTTAAATAGTCATATATAATATCACAAGAGATAAAATTTTGTCGGCAAAATTTTCGAAAGGTATGAAAGTTTGTTGCTTGGCAATTTCGCGAATGACATTTTTGACAAAATCACGAGCCGTCAGGCGAGTTATTTTGTCGAAAATGTCATGAGCGAAATTGCTTAAAAGCAACAAACTTAAATAAATCCTTGAGAACAATTTTGCTTACACAATTTTTTCTCGAGTAGTATTCGACATGACTATTTAACTAGAAAAAAGACAAAATTTTGCCGCGGCAAAAATCACATGTGAATTTTGTCCAGGTAGGTGCAGGTAGTAATTTTGCCATGCTATGACATTTTGCCAGTGTAAAACACTCTAGTTAAATAGTCATATATAATATCACAAGAGATAAAATTTTGTCGGCAAAATTTTCGAAAGGTATGAAAGTTTGTTGCTTGGCAATTTCGCGAATGACATTTTTGACAAAATTACGAGCCGTCAGGCGAGTGATTTTGTCGAAAATGTCATGAGCGAAATTGCTTAAAAGCAACAAACTTAAATAAATCCTTGAGAACAATTTTGCTTACACAATTTTTTCTCGAGTGGTATTCGACATGACTATTTAACTAGAAAAAAGACAAAGAACAATAAAATTAGAAAACTTTTATTTAAGAATAAAACAAAAAAATTACTTATTTATTGATGTAAAAGTTACAGTTGTGATAATTAAACGTTTGTGCATTATTTGATTGATTTTGATTTGATGATATTACTTGATCTGGTGCTTTTTCTCTTAAGTTTGCAATTAATTTTAAATGATGTTCAGAGTCTAACTGCAAATAAGGCTTCAAAGAATTGGCGTGGGAATGTCCTGTTAATTTGATAATTTCTTGCTCACCAACGCCATTTTTTGCAAGGGCAGAAATAGTGGAAGAGCGATGTGAATGGTTTGTTACTTTAAATTTTTTGGTATTTACGCCGATTTTTTCTGCTGAGATTTTGGTCCATTTCGACATGCTGTTTATTCCAATAGGCATGTTTTTGTACCAAATTCCTTTTTTCCAATTTGGATGAACTGTCAAAAAGAGCCTGTCACTTGTAATTTCTGGATTGGTATTTCTTTTTTCAAATAATTTTAAAAATAGACGAATAGGACAAAGATCTTTGTTAGTGTTGTTTTTTACCAACCATTTGCTACTGGCCAAGGCTTTTGCACCTCCTTGTGTAGTCTTTGAAAATATGGGATTGTATTCGATACGTTCCGTAAATTCTTCATTTAGGTCTAATTCTTGGTGGAAATAATGTACTTTGCAGTTCACTGCTTCGTTGCCTCGCCACGCAAGTTCAAAAGAAAATAAGTGAAATATTTTTTTCTGTAGGCCGTCTGGGGTGTCTTCGTCATGAATTTTTATCATTTCCAATAATTCTTGTGTTGTAAGGGCTTTCGAACTTGTTTTTCTTTTTTCTTGGTTACCTTGAAGTTGTTTTCGTTTTAAGTCCTTTGCCAAACGGGCTGATTTAAAAAGAATGTCGGTAAATGGGTCTATTTTTATATTAAATTCTTGATAATACTTTTCTTGTAGCATCTGCGCCGTGGTATTCCATATGCTTTTGATACTTGACTCTTTGTAGTCCTCTCCATTTAGTTTTTTCATGTTGTAAGCATAATCTTCCATAATTTTTGCTAATTCTTCGGCTGGAGTATGCTTTTCAAGCTTATAATCTCTTATCAATAAGAACTGCGAAAACTGTCGCCAAATGGAAGTTTTGGAGATACGCGTATTTGGAGGTATATTCTCCGACACTGCCTTTTTAATTTCTGTAATGGATTGTATTCCAAATCTCTCTCATTTTTGAACTAAAATAATTTGACGTTTGTTAACAAGAAATAATACAATGACATTTTAAATAATTAACAGAACCATGGTAACAAAACTTCTTTCAATCAAAAATTAAAATTTTGCCGCGGCAAAAATCACATGTGAATTTTGTCCAGGTAGGTGCAGGTAGTAATTTTGCCAGTAGAAGACCGGCCGTTGCTATGACATTTTGCCAGTGTAAAACACTCTAGTTAAATAGTCATTAAAAAAAAATCCGATAAATATTTTGTGCCAAAACTTTTAGGACATACGTTATTCAAAAAACTAGGCGAACCTAGAATGATTCATAATAGAATTGAATCGACATGTTTCGAGTCTCTTTCTGAGGCTTAAAATTTGACTAGGAAAGTTAATGGACAAGTCTTTATGGTATATCGTTTGTAAATTCCGCGCTTTTACGTATAATTCTTCTTCACACAACGAAATAAATTGTGAATTGAAAACACCTATGACAAGCAAAGCTGACAGCAAGTTTTGAAGGGACCATCAATGTACCCCCCCCCCCCCCGGTGTTTAGTATGCCACTGACAAGTACTATTTCGCAAATGGTAATAGAAACCTCCATGCGGCAGTACTAATGGCACGAGATTCTTGAGAAACTGAGCTCCAAAATTCAAGCACGTCACAGAGAGGCAATACACGACAATCAATAAGCAACACACGAGTATGTCTCATATAACACAAAAAGTTGAGCCGGTTGTTGTAAAATTAACATCTTTATTACCAGTTTGAGACAAGAAAAATCTTTAAAAGGCACACCTGGTCTAAATAAAATTATGTAAATTGTATCATTAAAATTTTATGCCAGTTTTTTTAGTAGATCACAGCCGGATAACCAGTTCCATGTTAAAATCAGTGGTGTTTTATTCCAAAGTAGTAGAGTAGCAGAAAATAATGAATAAGCACCAGGCTTCTGGGCATAACTGTAGGAAAGCAACACATCATTTTTGGAAACTTTTACTAGACCATATTGGACCTGCATTAGAAAAAGTTGCTTCTGAGAATGAAGATTTTTGGCTTCAAATTGGCCTGCGTATAATGCGAGACGTAAAAAAATATCTCCAAGACGTTTTCCATGAACTCACATGCAGTAGGATTAAATTACACCATTAATTGACCAGCTAGCTAGGTCCTACGGGGTCACATTAAAAGTGCTATTTATAAAAATGTTCCACTTGTCCCTAAATGTTGAAATAAAGTTCTCATTATTTCGTTTTAAGTACCTACAAGACAAGTGTTTATTTAATTGGTACACTCATTATTTTTCTTGAATACTGTAAAACATGGTACAACTAATTTAAAAAAAACGTCTATAATAATATACCGGGTGTTTCTCAAAAGACGTTTACCCGGTGGAACGATGGTGGTTCATTAGGATATTTAAAACGAGCATTTTTTTTCCAACAATTTGATACCTATATGCTATTTTAAAATTGACACTGAAAAATTTGCCTTAAATCCCAATCGCAAATTTAAGAGGAAGTAACCCCTTTTACCACAATGAAAATTGCCGAACATTTTGCTGGTCAAACGAAAAGAAAAAATAAAAATTGGTATTTAGAAAATAAATTCTACTTTAAATACCCCATCCAGAAAAGTAAATGACGATCGAAAATATTCCCAAAACTTTTTTTAGAAACTTTTTATTTTTAGTAATTTTGTAATATCTGAAACAATTCTTTATTGGTCAAAAGCAAAATGACTTTCCCGGGTGTAGAATGTTGTACCAAACAATTTTTCTTAAAGCCATTTTTCAATATCGGCCTTACTTTTTTCTCAAAAACGTTGGGCGCGTAAATCCACTTTACACGCTTAAATTGACTTTACGCGCCCAACGTTTTTGAGAAAAAAGTAAGGCCGATATTGAAAAATGGCTTTAAGAAAAATTGTTTGGTACAACATTCTAAACCCGGGAAAGTCATTTTGCTTTTGACCAATAAAGAATTGTTTAAGATATTACAAAATTACTAAAAAAAATTTTGGGAATATTTTTAATCGTCATTTACTTTTCTGGATGGGGTATTTAAAGTAGAATTTATTTTCTAAATACCAATTTTTATTTTTTATTTTCGTTTGACCAGCAAAACGTTCGGCAATTTTCATTGTGGTAAAAGGGGTTACTTCCTCTTAAAAGCATTATTGCCGCCCTCTCTTTTCTAAAGAAATATAAAGGGGGCTTTGAAAAAGAATGGAATGGTTTTGAAAAACAATATGGCGTTAATTTAAAGTTTGTTCCATTTTGAAAAATGGAGTAAACGTCAAGAAAACAAAATTTCATTTTTTAAACGCTTGTAAAACTTAAAAAGTCAATAATATGACATAATTTTAATTTTCATATACCTACTAAGTACTTGACTATAAATTAACAGATTTAATTAATTTGTAGCACTCTAGATTGAAAATAAAAAATAAACATAAAAATGTTATAACACGCCGAAAAATGACAAGTGAGGTGTCATTTCACTAAGAATGTTATGCTGAATCCCAATAAGTAAAAATATACAAGATGTCCCATTTACAATACCAAAGTCAAGGTCACTTCCGGTCAAACCGAAAGTGCTAGCAAATTGAAAATTATGCCAATAAATGCAGACTCATCTCTTATGCATAATCTCAAAATTTCATTTTATCTATAAAAACAGAAAAGTTAGGGGTGAACGTCTTTTGAGAAACACCCGGTATACTGTCTAAACGAAAAGTAATTAAATGCTTCTAAATCATTGTTGCCCGTTCCGCCCCCTTAAGGCACGCCACTGGTCCAAATATAAAAAACTGACTCCATTAAAAATGACAATATTCGTCTTTTTTTAATTATACAATTTTTTAACACTTTAATGCTTAATAAATTTATGGTTCTTCTTCGGCAGTTTTTTTTTTTTTTAATAATAAATAATTTTAACTTTATTTTATTAATAATTGGTAGACGACCCTGAAAAAATAGTATTTTGTTAATGGTCAGTTATTGTGTAATAGTCCTGACCTATCTAATTTAAATTGATCACATTTTATTATTATCTATATACATACCGGGTGTCCACGGAGGTTGGCTCGCCCCTCCAACTTTTTTGTTTTTCAAGATAATGAAATAAAATTCGGCGGTTTTGTATACGACATAAAACTGCATTTTTTGACACGTGACTCAACATTATGGAACGTCCCGTTTAACCGGAAGTGACATAAACTTTCGATTTTTAAATGGGACACCTGGTATATTTTTACTTTTTTTGACTCCATATGACATTCTAAATACAACGATGTAGTCACTTGTCACTTTTTGTCACCAAGAAAATATTTTTTTTCAACTTTTTCACTCCTTGTAAAACTATTATTTTCCATGTTTTTTAAACAACAAACTAATTTACTTTGGCAGAAGCTGTTGGCATTTCAATTTTCTTCAAAGCATGATTTTCTTTTATCAGTTTTGCTGGTCACAGGCTACTTGATGCATTTAAATCTAAATTTATTCTCAAAAGATGCTTCATTTTAGGAAAGTTCAAAGTTAACTTTTTAAAGTTTATTAATGGCAGCTTTTCTAAAACCTAATAGTGTATGGTATCAAAATAATCGTAATAAAATCCTCTTTTTTCTTAAGCCGACGAGCCACCATGTTGCCACTTAAAAAAAACGAGTTATGCAACTTTAAAGATTAAATTTTACATAGCACATAGCATTGGATCAAAAATAGTAAAATTGTATTTTTCCCAAGATTAGAGAACTAAAATAAGTGATTTTAAGGTATTCATAGCCCTCTAGATAAAACAATAAATTTGGAAAAAAAATATTTTCTTGGTGACAAAAAGTGACAAGTGACACATCGTTGTATTTAGAATGTCATATGGAGTCAAAAAAAGGAAAAATATACCAGGTGTCCCATTTAAAAATCGAAAGTTTAAGTATGTCACTTCCGGTTAAACCGGAAGTTTCATAATGTTGAGTCACATGTCAAATAATGCAGTTTTATGTCGTATACAAATCCCCCGAATTTAATTTAATTATCTTGAAAAACAAAAAAGTTAGAGGGGCGAGACACCTTCCGTGGACACCCGGTATACAGTAGCTTATCGACATTTGGTAAGTGAAAGTCCGGATCGCCTTTTTTGTAGGAATTTACTCGACGAAGTATATAAGTCGCGAAAAGGGGATTCGTTGTATAAGGGAAATACAGTCCACTAGTAATTAGTTTACATTTTTACAAAGTCAAGCAATATTTCCTCTTTACATCCATTTTTTGAAGACGGTTTCATAAAAGTAGGTGGCAGGATTCAAAAGGCTAATGTATCTCCCGAACAACATCCCATAATTCTTCACAATCATCATCCTCTTACCAAGTTAAGAATGACATATGAACACAAGCGCGTGCTTCATTGTGGACCACAACAATTATTATTATGTTCAATAAGACAGTTATATTGGCCTCTTTCAGGTCGTGGTTTAACGAAACAAATTGTCCATAAATGTATCAGCTGATTTAAAGCAAAACCTAAAATATGTCAATATTTAATGGGTAACTTACCCGATGAAAGAGTAAATAAATATTATATTCCCTTTGTTAATACAGGGTGCGACTATGCAGGTCCATTTCATTTAAAAGATAGGAAAACTCGAAATCCTAAAATTACGAAAACGTGGGTTTGTATTCTTATCTGCATTTCAACAAAGGCTATCCATATTAAATTAGTAACTGATCTAACAAGTGACGCCGTTTTTAGCTTGTTTTAGACGTTTTATATCGCGAAGAGGCAAACCGGCTAACTTATTTTGTGACAATGACAATGCAACCACATTTGTGGGTGCATATTCTGCTTTATCAAACTTCCTTAAAAATGAAGTAGAAAATATCTCTTCTGAATTAGCAAATAAGGAAGGTGTATTGTGGCATTTTATTATTAAATAAAAATAATATAACTCCGATTTCTTTGATCAAAAATTATTGTTTTGGTTGTTGAGAATTATGATTTTAGCAAAGCGTTTTTAACTAATATACATAGTGGTATTTGATTCTAAGTGGATCATGTATAATTCAAACAGACCTATTTTTCAACGGAAACACGCGCGACATATATGGTATGTATCAGTATGTATGTTTAGTTTTTAGGCATTGTCTTGAATTAATTGAATTAAATTAATGGAATTAATAAATTATTATTAAATGTCGTTTAAATTAATAATGTAGGTACAAGGAATCGCGGCCCATAGGCACAGCGCCCTTTTGCAAAAGTCACGAGTATAATATAAATAAAATACAATTTTATACTTATTGTAATTTTTCCAAATGGCTGTTGTTTTTATTGCCGCGCCGCTTAGGCCTTTGTTCTTTGTACGCATATATCTACGTATATAGGGCGTGCCCCATAACTAAGGAGTTAGACAGCAACAGAAGGTAGTAGACTTAAAAGTAGATTATTTTTATGCGTCCTAACAATGTCCACCGTTAATTTTCAATAAATTATAATGTTTAAAATTTGATTATCTATTATGCAACATGGTTTACTGAGATGGCAAAATTCTTCCATAGATTATAAAGTCCATCAATACTAATGATGGGTTGTTGTGCGAAATAAGAATCGTCTATTGCTTTTTCTGACATTCAAAGTTTTAAAAACACTTAAATACAAAAAGGAAAAATAAATTAATTGAAACAGGTATTTATACGATCAATAGAATTCAAATTCAGACAGGACAGTTGTCCTAGTTAGAAGACTCCGAACAACGCTGTAACCTGCGCAACAAATACGTTAAAACTAATACTACGGTGCGCGGTGATTGCCGATCGCTATGAACCCCCATCAACGTCTTGGTGGATTATAGGTTCTAACGGATACAATTCGTTTTTGGGGACGCTGTTCTGCTTTCTTAATTGTAGAGAAAGTGCTTTACCGGGAACAATATGGGTCGCATTTAGAAGATACAATTTATTCTACAAAATTGCTGTATTAAAAGTTCATTATTCAACAAGACTGTGCTGCTAATGAAACCGCCAATAAAAACAGTGTTTTAGCCAATCTGGAATTGATATATAACACTAAAGCGGGTTTGATACACTAGCAATTTATTTAATATGGGTTAATAAAAAATAAGTTATCAATACAAACTATGTCTAAGTAAACCTGTTTGTAAGAAAGGTGTTTATTTAGATGATTCTTGATTCTTGCCATCTAGCATTTAAAAGCAATCATGTCAAAAACTAATTGATATATCGAGATTAAAGAAGTACAACTTTTTACGTATAAAATACCCCTCTTTTATAATTTGACGTCAGAAATATGGGAGGCACAAAATATATGCGAAAATTTACCCAACTCATGTTGGGTAACTATCGTCCTGTAGGAGGTATTTTATGAATAATTATAAAATCGCCTTTCTTGCCCTGAAAAACTTCACTACACTAAACACTAAATTTTATTCACAGTCTAGGGTGCAGAATGGGTTTATTTTTCACGTTGATGAACTCTTGAAACAAATACGAAAACACTATTTACAATTTTTTTAAAACTTTCTTTCGCTACTTTGCTCAAGCAATATTATTTATTACCATAAACAGGTAGTATCTATAATATATTTAATTTTACTGCACTTTTATTATTGTCTGAAATATATGTTTGGACACGATTAAACCATAAATTTTAACAATGAATATCAATATTACACAAAGTTATTAGTCTTTAACTCTGTTATTAACTTTTATAGTAGAACATAAAATGTTTCAAGTATGATGTAAAAATACAAATAATCTAATACCGCAAGGAAGAATTTTGAAAATCCCTTATTGTTACCTTTCATTTGCTACCCTAGGCCCTTAGCCTTAGCTAAACGATACATTTTTCTAATTTGGTTTCTGGATCCTAGTAATGTACACACTTATACAGCGTTGCCCATAAGTCCGGAATAAAATTAATATAGCCTTAACCTGTAAATTTTGGGGGAAACCGGTCGGACACGTCAATTTAGTTTTATATATGCTTACATTTTGACGTTATTCGTTTATTGTTTTATAGACATTTTTTATCAAAGATATGACGACAACGATTTTTTTTAATGGACAGATACATATTGTGATACATCATTTTTGAAAGCTAATATCTCGTGCAGTATGCTCATACATTTTGGCGCGATTCTGTGAAGCTATTTCAAAATGACGACTGTTAAAAGGATTTAAAAAATCTCTATTTAAATAAGCGAAAATGATAAATCATTGATGATTTTTCTACCTTTCAAGGCTGTAATATTCTGTGTTTCATGGTAAGAAATCTTTATTGTTTCGCGCTCTGACATTTTGTGACATTGTAAAATTAATTTAGATATTTTAGGTATTATTTTACAATTTTCTAAACAAAAATGGTTTTGTCGGAAAGACAGCGTAGTCTTGATATTGTTAGGATGTGGAGATGAAATAAGAAGTCAAAGTGAAGTGTGCACTTTATTTAATGCTAAATATCCGGATAATCACATTTCACAGGGCAGTAAAAGACTTGCCTAGGAATGGACGGCCACGTGTTTTAGGCGACGATATTTAGATTAGATATTTCCGGGTCGCTGGATTGGACTACGTGGTACAATTGAATGACCACCGAGGTTCCCAGACTTAACGCCTCTAGACTATTTTCTTTGTGGATATTTAAAAGAAAAGGTTTACCAAAATAGGCCAAATAATATTGAAGATTTAAAATACAAAATTAGATTGGAGACACATATAACATACCGGCTGAAGCCATTCGGAATACCGTAGACGGATTTTACCATCGTCTGGGAGCATGCCAATGAGAGTGGAGGACATTTCCAGTATTTACCACGTTCAACCACCTTTTTGTTGTGTCTCGTTTTGCTTCGTTACATTTTTTTTTTTTTTACAAAATCAAATAACAAATCAACCATAACTTTTGTAAAGTCACAAAATGTCAGAACGTGAAACGATGAAGATTTCTTACCTTGAAAGGTAAAAAAAGCATCCATGATTTTATTATTTCCGCTTATTTAACCCTTAACCGCCGTAGTGCTGAAAGTGTAACGTCAACACCGTAGTGCGGTCTGAGTGACCGCAAATCTCCAAGATTCCTTATTTTTAAAAACAAATTATTTTTTTCGTTGTAACCACTTTTATAGAATAAAGTGTACCCTAAACTAAAGCTCTTATCATAAATTTTATTATAGTTTAGTTTTAAAAAATATAAACTGACAAAAATACAGTAAATAGCATATTTTATTCAACTGTTTACATTAACGCAAAAAAATATTTTTTTTTCAGAACACAATATTTTATCTAAAGGTATTATTTAATTCTTAAAGTAAACAAACTAATCTTAAAAAGTAAAAAACCACAAGTGACAAAAAAATTAGATATTGTGGCTACAATTTTTGCAAATTTTAGATGCGCATTTCACACAAGTAGGCTTGCGGCACATTTTAAACAAATAAAATGTCTTTCTTTTACGTCTTGATGGGCAAGTCTAACAAGTTTTTCGTTTTTCTAGCTTTTCCTCTAAAATTTCCGCTTATTCGTTGGAGGGGGATCTCCCGCCTCTTCTTCCCACTGTAGCAAAGTACTTTCAAAGCCTGGATCACCAAACCGAACTCTTTTGGAGGGCTAGGATTCTGACTCATAGTTAAACGTCAATAAAAACACAAATAAGTCAAAAAATCGCAAAAAAATAACTGGTCATGTAAAGAGCACAACCCAATTATTACTAACACAGACACCGTAGTGCGGTCCCTGTGACCGCTCAAAATTCTATCCTTATTTTTATTGAATGCCAACGCAACTATCACCACCAAAACTCTGAGACAAACTGGCGAGTGGCGATGCAGCCACTTGAAGGTACTGAAAATATGAATCCGTTCTATTAAAGTTGGGATAAGATATAAAGGAATGAAAATCCGCTTCGGTCATGGTGACCGCACTACGGTGGTTAAGGGTTAAATAGAGAGTTTTTTTTAAAACATTTAATAGTCTACATTGCAAAAATGCAAAAGTAAATAGGTGGTGGGTTGTATTCCCATTTTTATTCTCTTTCCAACGAGCTGTCGCAATACATACCTTTAAATTTAAAAAAAAAAGTTAGCGGCGGTTTCCACCCCCGAAACGATGGGTAAATTTTATGAAGACACGGCAAAAGTATGTCAAACTAAAAGCAAACGCAGCCGTAGTGCAGTATTTTTTTCAGCAAATAAAGAGGCTTTTTAAGACTGAATTTATTCTAGTTAAAAATTCCACCCTGTATTATAGGTGCCATAGATAAAATCAATATTTTCGTTTCCTACTTTCTCTGTTCTAGCGCCACCTTAATGGACGTTTACAATCTAGTCATGTGCTGTACTTTCCAACACAGTAAAAGTTTTCTCAATAATGAGAAGTGGTTTTTCTTAGTATTACAAAAATAATAATTGGTCGAGTTGGTATGTCCGGGAAGAGATTCAAGAATCTAAATTTTTGTTTAGGTAGATATAAAGTAGATATAGTAATTGAGATTTGCGATACTCTTAGGTACTTACCTACCTACTTGTATTTTCCTTTACTTGGAATAACTTGAAAATATAACTTGAACGAATGTAAACTATAAAATAATTCGTACCGATGCAACAACGAAAACATTCGTATTTGCCCACGTTTCTAGGCTTTTAAAAAATTTTAACAATAAAAACTAAATAGGAGGACAACTCTTGCAAAAATGTATTTTGATATTATTAATGATTTAAAAATACTGCTTTTTTGGCTTCAATCAAATAAACTTACGTTAAATTTTACAAAATTTTCTTTTATGTTTATAACTAAAAATAAAATAAATTCCATCATTAACCCATTAACATTTAATAATGAAAATATTCAATATTCAAAAACGACTACATTTTTAGGATTAGTTTTAGACGAAAATTTACATTGGAAATGCCATATCCAGTATATTATCAACTCGATATCTCCTTTGGTATCTGTTTTGTACAGAGTTAGATATTTCATTCCTTTCAAATATGTACTTTAAAAATATATATTTTTCATTAATATATTCAAAATTACAATACATAGCTTCTGCATGGGGTTCTGCTTGTTTATCAAACTTAAAACCATTACAAAAATTGCAAAGAAAAGTTATTAAATGTATACACAAATTTCCACATTTAGAACCAACTGTTAATATATATAGACCGAAAGGGTATTTACACGTTCAAAACATTTATAAATTAAAAATTTGTATTCTAATTCACTCTATTATTTTAAAAGAAAAAAATCAAACATAACACTTCAGGAGAATAAGACATTGCATGATCGTAACACTAGACGTTGTATAAATTATCAAACTACATATACCAGTAAAAAGTAATTTCGGAAAAAAATCGTTTTTATATGACGGAATAATAAAATATAGCAATCTTCCAAAAAATATCAGAAAAATTAAAAAATTGGCAACTTTTAAAAAACAATTAAAGAGATATTTACTAAATTAAATTATTTATACTTTTTTTTTAAATTGATTTTATTAATGAATGGTTAATATTTTCTATATTATGTTATCACTTTTCATGTAACGAACTGTAAAAGTTAGTTTGGAATAAAGACATTTTGAAAGTTAATTGCTTACCGATTATATTGTCCTGATATATACTAATAATAATAAAAGATCAGAACTTAAGGCTGGTTGCCCACAGGACGGTAACGGCACGATTTGTCGCGCGCGGTATATCGCGCCGCATCATCCGCTGAGCGCTCGCTCACTACACGGTAGATCGTGCGAAACTTGTTTAGATTAATATTCCGTGTTGCCACTGTTGCCAGATCTATTCTGGTCAGTTGTTGCTATGAGCTTAGAAGTGAAGGATCGAAGAAAAGTAATTTTATTAGCGATGGTTTCACGTAGGCGCCGAAGAAGGCTATCAAAAGACAAAGGCAATATTGGGTTCATCCAATTTTGAGGCTCAGATTTGTGGAAGGGGCGTTTTATACATTATTTGCAAAAATTAGAGAGTGCTCTTCGGTGGCATATTTTTGATGCAAACACAACCTGTACTTTTATAGACTGCACTCACTGAATGACAACACAGCACTAAAAATATCGTTGGTAATATCGCCGTGTGGGCTAGAAATCATTTAATCCTATTGGCGTTCAAAAGTCAGGCGACACAAATCGCGCGTTTTTTGACCGCCAAATCGCGAGTTTGTGCGGCAACGTCCTGCCGCGACGGTATTAGATATTTTCGCGGCCAGTGGGCGAACACTGTAATTAATTGTATGACAAATTTGTGAATTTTGGTCGTGGCGATATCGGGTACGATTTATCGCGCGCGACAAATCGTGCCGTTACCGTCCTGTGGGCCACCAGCCTTACTGTCTCCACTACATGTATCTGATTGTAATTTTTCTGGTACTTACTTACAATATACTTTTTAAGCAAGTATGTGATCAAAATAAATAATCAAATTAATGTTGTCCATTGTAAGCAAATACCGTGTAATTTTTTAGGAAAAGATCGTTTTACATTTTAAATAAGTTGTTATATTGTTTTAAATTTAAACCATTATCGATTATATCATCACGACATGATTGTGTAAAGACTATCAGACGCGAAGTACTTTTATTTATTCTGGTCTGAAGGCTACATTCAACAACCTGTCAATGGGGTTAAAACATTTTTTTTTAAAGTTGGAGATTATGTTTTGGTTTTGAACGTGATTGCCAGTCGTCTTCAGATAAATGCTGTGTTCTATAAATTTAGAGACATTATAATACTTGGAAAAGTCAAGGTTTTACTGATATTATTAAGCCTAGCAAAAATAAAATTAACTTTTAAAAACCACGACCATTACAATAATAAAGACAAATTTTAATTAAACTTTTCACCACACTTTTCCAATTATTACTATACCAGTCATCAACAAGTTAAAATTGCAAAAATCAACAAATCCAAATGCTAAAATAAAATAAGTAAACCATTTAAATCAACAAAAGCATACAGTGCTGAATTAAATTATCACAGTGTGTTCCCGCATAGAGTTTGGAATAGGAAAAACTTTTTTATTAGTAGGTATAGAAAAAATGGCATTCTTTATAAAAACGTCTGCTTGTGCTGAAACTACAATTTCATCACATTTGCGATAACTACCTATAGGGTTCGTCAGAAACAACATTTTTAGTTTTTGGGATCTTTTTTTTTTCAATTCCTTGATTTATTAAATGAATTTTGCTAGTGTTGAAACTACAATTTTAGATTTGCCATTACTATACAGGGTTCGTTAGAAACGAAAGTTTTTGTTTTCAATTCCTTTTGATGATTGGCTAAATCATCACTTTGGGAACAAATGGATTGGATGGTACCTATGGTCCAAATCAGTTGGCACGTAGGAGTCTCGATCTCACAATTATCGACTTTCATTTATGGGGATATCTGAAGCCACATGTGTATAAAACCAATTTCAATAATAACTTAGATCTCATAAAAGAAAAAATAAGAGTAGTTATTGCAAATATCCCAATACAGCATAGGAACTGTTATCAGGAATTCAGATGTCGAGTTGAACTTTGCGCTAACTCGGATACCACGTTTGAATAAAAGTTTTATAATGTACGAATGTACGATTGAATGAATTAAAGAAATATGACAAAGTAATAATAAAAATACTTTAAAAGTAGGCAAATAAAAAATGGTTTTCTTACAACAAAATCGTTACTCGGCCAGTTATAAAATCATATTCGAAGTAAGAAAGCAATAATAGTTGTTTGTTTTTACGTAAATTTATTTTAAACGAAATCCAAAAGACTAAAAATGTTGTTTGTGATGAATTCTGTATAGTAATCGCAAATTTGATATTCGAAATTGTAGTTTCAGCACAAGCAGACTTTTTATAAGGAATGACTTTTTCTTCTATACCTACTTATAACAAAGTTTTTCCTCTTCCAAACTCTATCCGTGGACACACTGTATAAGTATATAATTAAAGATGTCATAGCTATCCTTTTGTATTTTGTTTACTTGTATTTAAATGTTATTTTTAGTCTTTATACTGGGAAATACAAGGCCCTAATTATTCACGTTTCAGTCTAGAAGCAAGAGCACGTAGATCGTATATATAACCGATGGGTATAGGTCGTAGTGAACCCTAATCATGACTCCCCGAGGTCTCCAGATTTAAATAGTTTAGACTTTCTTATGGGGGCTTCGTAAAACTCTAGTTTATAGGACTCCGGTCCAGACTCCATTCTATAGAAGAGCTGAGGTATCGCATAAGAGCTTCATGTGATGTTATTACTGTTATATTAAAAATACTGAGGCATTTTTCAAAAGAGTGCCTTCTAATATGTGAAGAAGAGCTGAAGCATGGATCCTTGAAGGTGGAGGGCATTTATAATAACTAATTTAATTTATTTTTTCGTTTTACAATAATGGAGTTGATTTGTTAACAGTCTTCAGTCAACAAAACAAGCAACGGTGCAATGTAGAATTATTATTAGTGTTATTTTTATTAATGTTCCCCTAATAGAGTTTAAATAATATATTATTTGACAATAAACAATTTTAAAACACCACTTGTAATGTTGCTTATATACAGTGTGTGTATAAAGTCTGGAAACGGCTTAATAACATCACAATTTACTGGCCGATTTAAACCAAATTTGGTACAATTGTGTAAGAGGATCTAACGCACCGAATGACGATATTGGCGTTGTTGCCAGCTTTTTAGTTTGTCTGGAATTCGAACGAATTTTATATTTTTAAATATAACACCCAGTATATTTTTACATTTTTAAATTCCACATAAAATTATAATTATTTTTTATTAAATGCATTATTAGTCTATACTTCATAGTTTCCGAGATATTGACTCTCGAAAAGTGACATTTTTGAACTTTGACAGCTTATAACTTTCTAACAGTACGTCTTAGAGCAAAACGGCTTACATGTCCCTATCTTCAATTTTTATTATCTTCCCAAAAAAATCAACTTCCAGTTAAACCGGAACAACTATATTTCCTGCTTTCGAGTTACATCCGGTTTAACCGGAAGTTGATTTTTTTGGGAAGATAATAAAAATTGAAGATAGAGACATGTAAGCCGTTTTGCTCTAAGACGTACTGTTAGAAAGTTATAAGCTGTCAAAGTTCAAAAATGTCACTTTTCGAGAGTCAATATCTCGGAAACTATGAAGTATAGACTAATAATGCATTTAATAAAAAATAATTATAATTTTATGTGGAATTTAAAAATGTAAAAATATACTGGGTGTTATATTTAAAAATATAAAATTCGTTCGAATTCCAGACAAACTAAAAAGCTGGCAACAACGCCAATATCGTCATTCGGTGCGTTAGATCCTCTCACACAACTGTACCGAATTTGGTTTAAATCGGCCAGTAAATTGTGATGTTATTAAGCCGTTTCCAGACTTTATACACACACTGTATGTATGATAGTAACGGGGGTAGCAGTGATCGAGCCTCATAGAATACAAAAGACAGAAAACTGTAAAACACATGAACACTCAACAAGTCTGCACAAACATTATGCCACTAAGTAGGTACTATACAAGGTATAGTATTATTGTATTATACAAAATGACCAGATCGTCGAGAGTTTTTTTTTTCAAAGTCGCTTATAATTTCGTCGATATTTAATGTTTTAACAAACTCGTGTACGATATACTGATTAAGGATAAACCCGAAAGGCGTTATTGTTCCATGGTGTTACGTAATTAGGGATTTTTACTTTACTATTTTAAGTTTGGAAAAAGATCGTTCCGCTGATGCCACATGCACTAACTGGTAAAGTTAGAAATAACATCACTGCACTAGATGTATCTGAAAAATTTGAAGAACACACTGATTTTTTATTAATAAATGATCCGCAAGTTCATACACTGTTTTTAACTTTGAAATACTATCTCCAAGTCCCTTTTTGAGGCATAAAATTTGACTAGGAAAGTCAATGGACAAGTCTTTATGGTATCGATAGTAAATTCCGCGCTTTCACGCATAATTCTTCTTCGCTTAACGAAGTTAAATTCTCAGGATATAAAAAAATAAAATTAATTATGAAAGAAATACCTATGAAAAGCAAAGATGGCAGCAAGTTTTGAAGGGGCAGTCGATGTGCGGGGTCTGTTACGCCAGTGTGTACCATCAATGTAAATATTTTTATGTAGTTATTTAAGAATTTATAACAATATTAAAACTTAAAATGTTAATTTATTTTTTCATTAATGAACTATTACGATTTAATTAATTTTTAGTCATTAAACTAGCTATTGTTTAAATGGATTATAGAATAAACCAATAAATAAAACATTAGAAAATTCTAACATATTTGGAAAATCGTTTATAATAAAATCAAAAGTAATAAAATGAATATTTATATATGTAGATTGTTTTTTTAATTATATTAAATAAGTTATAGAATTTAAGCTGATAATATTAGGAAATAATTTAAAATTAATCTTTAATTTATATTACCCAACCTCCTACTTTTTTACATCTATCAGATGTAGGTATGCCAAATTAAGTTTGTTATTATCATAAATATGTTTTTAAATTGTATACAAGATATGTTATATTTTTATTGAAAAACCCAGAAAATATCGATGACATTTAAAAGTTTAAACTACTATTCCATAAGCTTTAAAAGATATGTATAAATAAATCATTTTTAACGAAAACACTTACTTTTTCAAAAGTCGCCAACAAAAAAAATCCAAAATATTCAACTGCCCAACCAATCACATTTTAAACTAGCTTTTTTTATTATTAAATAAACTCGAAAGTTGCAAATTGCAAAAATCAACAAAACCAAACGTTACAATGTAAAATTCAGCGGCATAGACGCGGTTTACGCGTAAGAATTATACTGTATATACCAAGACTCCGACCGCTTGCTATGTAATTCACTGATGGTGTGTATATGCATTAATAAACTCAAAGAAGGGTTATTAACAGCAGCTAGCAGGAACTTTCAACAGTATAAATCAATGGTGGGTACAAACACGAAGAAGGAGCGTTTACAGAACATCGGAGAAGCGATTTTTAAGATCGAATACAAGATGCGTTGTGGGAATACCCAGGAACGATATGATGGGTTTTTCCGAGAAAAAATTGCAGACGTCATTGGTGCCGTTATGGCCCTAATTAGGACTAAAAAGTTAACTTGCCACGCGCAGACAAGTTTTAAATTTTAAGAAATAAAATGCCAACAATGTGTTAAGAGTTTTTTCGAAAAGTGCTTTTAAAGTGGGAGATTTAGAAGAAAGACTGATAATATCGTGAAAAAAACTAACTAGGTGCTTGGAAATATTGTTTTTCTACGAGCGTGTGAAAAGTTAGACTTTTTACACCCATTTCAGTGTGAAAAGTTTTACTTTAACGCACTAGTGTGAAAAGTAAATTACTTTTCACACGCTCGTAAAAAAAATCTTGTATGATATACGTAAGAAAATATCTCGTTTAAGGCACTCATATGAATTGCGAAACTCGCTTCGCTCGTTCCGCAAATTTTTATATGCGTGCCTTAAACGAGTTATTTTCACACTTATATCATAAATAGCTATTTTAACACGCTTTTCTTACTGTATGTTTGTTTGTATGTATGTTTGTAACCGACTTCTTTGAACCCGATTTTGACCCACTTTAAACGGTCAGATTTTATTAAAATTTTGTAGACTTATAAGAACCGCTGACAATACAATAATCTACACGCAAAAAATTCTCCTCTCAAATTTTGACAGCTATCTGGTATAAAACGAAGAAGCGATTTTGACGAAATAAATTATGTGGTCGTATAGTATTCGATGCGGAGACTTCGGGAAAAATAAGCAAAAAATTCTCCTGTCAAAATTTGACACCTGTCAATATGTCAGAATTATTACAATAACCGATAGTAATGAAACAAACATGGTTTCGTATAGATATTGTCGCTAAGAATAGAGGAAAATTGTAAAAAAAAATTCTACTCGTCAAAATGAAATTTTGACAATTTTTTTTTTTAATTTTGAAGTTTTGTCGTTTGTTCGGGTTTGTATGTAGGTGTTTGTTTGTAACCGACTTCTTTGAACCCAATTTTGACCCACTTTAAACGGTCAGATTTAATTTAAATTTTGTAGACTTATCAAGAACCGCTGACAATACAATAATCTACTAATCTAGCTCAATCTATTCAAAAAAAAAATTCTTAACAATAACTCAAACTAAAAAATAAAAAATAAATATAGTTTAAAATAACTATAAAACACGCTTTAATAATAATTATTAATTATTAATCAAACTAAAAAGCGGAAAATAAAGATAGTTTAAAATAATTCTTGAAATTCTTAATATAGGCAGAAAATAATAATGAAAGATAAACATTAGTACCTATTTATAGCGAAAAAAAAAAGCGTGGGGCGCTTTATGCTATATTTTTCGTATATCGAGCACCCCACGCTTTTTTCACAATAATACTTACTAATGTTAATCGTTCATTATTATTTTCTGCCTATATGTAGGTATATTAAAAATTTCAAGAATTATTTTAAACTATAGTATTTATTTTCCGCTTTTTAGTTTGATTAATTATTAAAGCGTGGTTGCGTGGTTTTTAGTTTTTTTAAACTATATTTATTCTAATGTTTATTTTCAATTAATACACAGCAATTTTGTTAAGAAATAAATTGTATCTTCTCAATGCGACGCATTTTGTTCCCAGTATAGCGCTTTATCTACAATTAAAAAGCAGAACAGCGTCCCTAAAAATGAATTGTATCCGTTAGAACCTATAATTCACAAGACGTTGGTGGGGGTTCGTAGCAATCAGCAATTGCCGCGCGCCTTTTTTCTAGTCTCAACGTATTTGTTGCGCATGTCACATCGTTGTTCGGAGTCTTCTAGCTGTCCTGCCTAAATTTAAATTTCCTTGATTGTATCAATATAACTTGATAATTACTGTTAGTATATTTAGAGCAATAATGGATATAAAACCATTCCATGGTAGCAATGACTCCTATTTAGCGATTTAAAAAAAAAATATTTTCTAAAATGTGAGGTTAGGATATTCTTCTACTTCAAATGAAATCCTTGCTTTATTGACCCCTGAAGATACCTTTCCAGCACCTACGCCCCTGATTGTAAGACCTCTAATAAATAACTTTTTTTCATTGGTATATATTATGTTCATGCTATCAACATTTGCAAAAACAACCTATCAGATATTTCCCATACCGAATATTTGCGTTCTTCAAAGAGGATTTCAACGATAAAACCGCAAAACCTTCTGCTTCTGTGAAGTAAAATGTTACGTAGGTGTGGTTGGCCTTATAATGTGACTGTGATGAAATCCTGCAAGCCATTATTTATTAAAGAATAATAAATATGTGAACTCAATTAAAAATGCGTTTTCATATTGGCTATAAAATTAATTTAATTTAAAAAATTCGTATTTATTGTGTTAATAAAGTCAGATCAGATCTTATCGTGCGGGTCTTATACGATTTAACAAAGACATATTTTCAATTTTTCTTCTCATTTATTGTGTTTAATCATACTATCCAAATAAAATCCTTAAGACAAATATGACAGACCTACGCAATTTTGAGATGAAAGAAAAGGATAATATATACTTATGTATTTTATTTAATTTTCAGCGATTCACAAAAGTTTGTACGTGCCACCAAAGAACTCACAGCCAACGTTAATATTCTGTGCCTGCCACCTTCGTCTTGATTTAAATATGTCAGTTTTGTGACTTTGACAATTAATTTAATGTGACAATGTGAACGAACGAATTTTCTGGATGTTTGCATCCCAAGCAAAAAAAAATTATGCTTATAATTTGTTAAACTACATATTTCGAGAATGAAAGAAAAAGTGAAAATTCGCCAACCAAAACCAATATGCAGGAAACCGTAGCAAAAGCACTGGGGTCACTGGGAATTAGTTTAAAACTGACTGTGCATGAAATAAAGCATAATATAATACCGAAGAATACTAAAAAATGTAAACGAAGAAAGTCAAATACTGAAGTTTTGAGCGAAAATATTAAAATGGGAGTTCGGAACGTAATTCATGATTTATACATATCAAAAACCAATATAACTCTTCTAGTTTTAAAAGAAAATTAAAAAATTCGACCATTATTTGTTTGCCTCGGCAAAACTGTGTGTCAAATTGTATTGTAGTAAATAGTTTAAATCGACTTACCGTCACGTTAAACGCTCACCGCCATCACAAATTATGATAAGCTACTAGCAGTGTTGCCACTACAACCAACAGGTATACTTCAGAAAAAAAAGCGGGATGTTTTAATATAGAGTTATGGCTGTTTTCATTTACCCCTAGTTTACATTTCCCCCGATTGACCCTACCTACCTAAAACCTGGGAAAAGGTATATGTTTTTGGTACATCAAGGAGCACCTCCTATCGAAACAAGCCTTAAAAATATTACGCAAACTGTGGTTTATGATCTCAGAAAATCTTTTTAACAATTTGCCTTAGGCAATACCTTATTAATTATGTTTTTTATTCCATCTATGAATTATTGCTATTTTTTGTGTAGGTACATTTGTGATGAAATGAATACCAAGAAATTTGCGGGGAAAAAATGTTGTTCTGTCATAGGACGAATGTACATATGTATACGTACATATTATACAGGGTGTCCTTGAAATGACTGTACAATGCTTAACCACAAATTCCTTAACCACAGGGCGCTAAATTTCTCAAATTAATATTGTTTTTTCGCAATAATTTCTAAACGTCTTTATCGATTTTCACTAATTTGAAGAACTACTATTGATAGCGTGTTTTGACGTAGATGCCTTCTTTTTTTAATACCTACAAATTTAAAAATGGCGTTTGATTGGCATAGGCGTAGTTAGGGGGGTACTTGGGGGTGCTAAGCACCCCCGAAATCTAAATTAGCACCCCCACAAAAAAATTTACAATATATAGGCTAATTTTAGAACTAACCTATTTCTATAATATACATTATATGTAATGAATTTTTCATATTAATATTTCCAGCATTCGAATTCTGGTACAAATTCAAGTATATTTAGGTAGTTGCGGATTCTGTTCAAAATTTCTCTCCGTGTACCGTGTAGTTCACGCCCAGTTTACTTGTCAGAGCGGGTCTATGATCATAAAAATCTCGTAAAATACGAGAGCGGCATAATAGCTTGTGTATGTCATGTTCTGCAATTCTGCATCAATTTGATAATTTAAATTTAACTAGTCGTAGTCGTTCAAATTCGCGGAAATTTTTAGCCGGTATTTTGACTATTTTTTTTTTTGTTTATTAAGGTTTAATATGGTTTTATTGAATTCAGTTAAAGTTTAAATTTAAATAAACACGAAAAACCAATGAGTGCGTCGTCGGATATAAAATACACCGTGGAATTTTTGAAAAAAATCTTTTAGCAAGTTACCGTTGGAGGAGAAAGTGATTGTCAACAACATTGAAAGACCTAAACCTGCTATTAACATCACATTAAAATATTTACTAAAAATTATTGACCAAATTTGGGCGTGGTCTTAAAAAAAATTCGCCTGTGGCGGACTTTTTGTGCACCCCCACGTTAACATGTCACGAGCCGCCACTGGACTTCAGCACCCCCAGTGTTGACCGTCTAACTACGCCTATGCATGCAGTTTTTCTACAAAAAAATTATTTACGATACCTGGTAATTCGCATCATTGCTGTTTATTCGGAACGGGAAAACATGAAAAAAGTTTTAATTCCTAATCGGAAGATGGATCGGAAGAGGTAACGATGCACCTGTAAAATTTGCCAGCAGGATCCCCCGATCTAACGCCTCTGGACGACTTTTTTCTGTGGAGCGCTCTTAAATCAAAAGTGCATGCTTCCCAAACACTTCTAATATAGAAGTCTTTGATGCTTCCCCAATCGCTATACGGAACATTGCAATATCAATGCTGCAGATTATTTTAAAAACAATCTCGACACGATGCCCAAAGTACATCAGTTTAATTTTTTTTAAATAATTAACTTATGTATTCAGGAACCCGGTGAACATTACCAGGTATCGTAAATAATTTTTTTGTAGAGAAACTGCATGCCTGGCTAAAATTTTACAAGAGACAAAAAAGTTTCAAAATAAAGTCAGCTAGGGTCAGAGAAACAATTAAAGTCATTTATAAGGGCGGTTAAAAAAATACAAACTTTTATTTACCAATCAAACGCCATTTTTAAATTTGCTGGTAATAAAAAATATGGCGTTTACGTCAAAACACGCTCCTAATAGTAGTTATTCTTAGTCTCAAAATTAGTAAAAATCGATAAAGGCGTTTAGAAATTATTGCGAAAAAACGATATTAATTTGAGAAAATTAGCGACAAAACGAAGCAACATTGCATATAGGTAAGTTTGCCTAGATCAAAGGAATTTGTGATTAGGCGTTGTACAGTCATTTGTAGGACACCCTGTATATGTAGATATATGGTAATTTATTGTTTGAAATCATAAATATTTTTTATTTATTTTATAATTCTCAGAGACCGACCGCTTGACGTAGAAAGCTTTATTTGGCCATAGTTATTGGTATAGCAATTTACTTAGCAGAACCTAGATATGTACTTGCATATTTATGCATTAAATTTTTACCATTATTCAATAAAGATGGTGAACACCTACGTTTTCCGACAATATTAACGCCTTCCTCGTTTCACTTCATTAAAGTCAATATTAAAGTCATTTGTTTGTGTTCTCCGAACAAAACGTTGAACTTACTGGTTCATAGTTCAAAAATGGAAATAACGCCATTTTGTTCGTTTGTGATATACTTGGCTATGATGTCACGACCTCATTACTGAGCGCTAGTGATTATCACACTATTCAGATACCCGATGATACCCGGTATCGTATATGTATATTGTATAATGTACCGGGTGAGTCAACGATTGCGCGGTTTAATTTTAGGCCTTGAAGATAAGATTTGTCGATAATGAGCTTTCGTATAAAGGTATGGTTGGATATCTGGCACATTTTACAAATATTTTGAATTATACAGGGTGCGCCCAAAAAGGAGGGTGTCATAAAGTTATATTTTTGTCATTTTATAGCTCGTCATAAACTCTTCAACTTTCGTAAAGGACGTCCTATCCCTATCTCTAATAGTTTTTGAAATATTTTAATATTTCGAGATTTAATGTCCTCGCGTTAAATAGCATTTTTTGCCTGTTGAATCAAACATTTCCGTTAAATTTTGAAAACTTCGAGAACTGGGGGGCCGATCGGGATATTTCATCCTGTATAGTTGTTCAGCAAAAAGACACTTTTTATCCGCCTCGCCCAAAACATAAATCATATCGATTAATTCATTTTTTGTTGATTACCAACTTATAAAATGACTGGACAATAAACTTTGCAGTAAAAAGGCATATCTGATTCTTAATGTGTCATCCACTGCCATTATTTTCATTTATTTTCCATTTCCACGACTATTGTGATCCATTGACAAAAAATGCTATAACGAGGATACTAAATCTTGAAATATCAAAATATTTCAAAAACTGATAGGGATAGGACGTTCTTTACGAAAGTTGAAGAGTTTATGACGAGCTATAAGATGACAGAAAAATATATAGGGTGTTCCATTTAATAAAAGTGATATTTTTCAATTAGAAATTTTCTGACTTTGGCCCTAGAAAGTAAGCACCCTGTAAACGAGACGTCAAATATTTCATAGTGAATATGTATTTTTGACTTTACTTTAAGTATAAAAATTATGAATCGCTTAGTGCCAAAATTTAAGTAGCATTTTCACAACGAGATGCTTGCAAATGCAAAATTTTCATTATAAGTCGAATTATCTTAAAAACAATAACTTTTTCGTATATTAAACCATTAATAAAAATGTATGAAATAACACGTAGAATTGATAAATGTATTCAAATATAGGGTGTCCCATTTATAAAAATGTAACTTTATGACACCCTACTTTTTGGGCGCACCCTGTATAATTTAAAATATTTTTAAAATGTGCCAGATATCCAACCATACCTTCATACAAAAGCTTATTATCGATAAATCGTATCTTCAAGGCGTAAAATGACTCCGCGCAATCGTTGACTCACCCGGTACAGTGTACAGTCGCACTATTTATGAAGAAAAGTAAACTCTTATTATGGTATGTGCATTAACAATTTTTCTTTAATCGCGTTTCACAGGACCTATTTTTCTGCTTGACTAAAATATACAGTGTCACCAGTAAAGTCCGCATCATATGGGATTTTTTTTTATTAATAGCTTTATTCAAAATTTGACTTTGGCATCAAGCTCTGCTTCGATCGAGATGAAAATTAAGTAAAAAAATAGTAGTCACGTGATTCGCATTATCTGTCAAATTTTAATTTAAAAAAAAAAATAATTTAAAAGTGGGGTTATTTTTGAAAATATCAAAAAAAGTTATTAGAAAAAGTTTTTTTAAATGCAGTTTCTAGCCCACATGCAAAATTTCAGCCGCATAAGATAATTTACATTTTTTACCTATATTTTGTAAATTGCACCACTTTTGCAAAATAAGACTCAACGCAACTTACATAAAACTTCTTAGTTTTGACAATGCTTTATTTCAGATACATTTTATTTAAACTAGCGCCATAATAAATGTGTGTTTTTCTACAAAATCAAAATTGGGCTATTAAAATTTGGTCGTATGTGATGCAAAGTTTATTTGTTTTGGACCCTGTATAAGGTAACTTCATAAAATAAGTATTTTTGAAAACGTAGTTTGTGGTTGAAAGTAATACACGTTAACGTTATTATGACATAGCTTAATAATAAATTATAATATAGGGGTTTTAAATTGAATCGTTGAAAATAGATAAATTTTACGTTGTTAAACTAAAATTAATTTTCCACTTAAAAAACACGTTACTGAAGACTGAAGTTTTTTTTGTCTTAATCTTAAGGTGTATTACTTTCAGACACAAACTACCTTTTCAAAAATACTTATTTAATGAAGTTACCTTATACAGGGTCAAATACAAATGAACTTTGCGACCATGCGACCAAATTTTAATAGCCCAATTTAGATTTTGTAGAAAAACACACATTTAATATGGCGCTACTTTATAGAAAATGTATCTGAAGAAAAGCATTGTCAAAACTAAGAAGTTTTATGTAAGTTGCGTTGAGTCTTATTTTGCCAAAGTGGTGCAATTTACAAAATATAGGTAAAAAATGAAAATTATCTTATGCGGCTGAAATTTTGCATGTGGACTAGAAACTGCATTTAGAAAAACTTTTTTCAATAACTTTTTTCGATGTTTTCAGAAATAACCCCACTTTTGAATTATTTTTTTGAAAAAATTAAAATTTTACATATAATGCGAATCACGTGACTACTATTTTTTTTGCTTAATTTTCATCTCGATCGAAGCAGAGCTTGATGCCAAAGCTAAATTTCGAATAAAGCTATTAATAAAAAAAAATCCCATATGATGCGGACTTTACTGGTGACACTGTATGTATTCCTGTGACTCCTCCTAGGGAACACACAATGCACACGCAGACCCCGCACCGCGGGGGGCGCACATTGACGGCCCCTTCAAAACTTGCTGCCAGCTTTGCTTTTCATAAATATTTCATTTCATAATTAATTTTATTTTTTTTACATCCTAAGAATTTAACTTCGAAAAATTATAGTACGTGAAAGCGCGGAGTTTACAAACGATATAGAGTTTATTCAGCGAGTAAACCTGCAAGATGGCCGACATGTCATATGACAAAAGTCATTGAAAATGCAAAAATTAATTTTATTTAGCTGGAATATGACTTTTGTCATATGACATGTCTGCCATCTTGCAGGTTTACTGAGTGAATCGACTATACCATAAAGACTTGTCCATTGACTTTTCTAGTCAAATTTTAAGCCTTAGAAAGGGACTTGGAGATAGTATTTCAAAATCAAAACAGTGGATGAACTTGCGGATTATTTATTAATAAAAAATCAGTGTGTTTCTTCAAATTTTCCAGATGTATCTAGTGCAGTGATGTTATTTCTAACTTTACCAGTTAGTGTGGCATCAGCGGAACGATCTTTTTCCAAACTTAAAATGGTAAAAAGTTTTCTGTAAAATTAAAAAAAAATATGCATAAAATACTGCGTTTTATTTGAAACAAAACCAAAAATAAATATTTACTTTGTCTGTAATTAAACAATTAAAAAAGTAAACTTTATCATTATTAAAAATAAAAATTAATTGTTTTTATTTATGTATTGCGTTGTCTTATTCTGAAAACGCAGACATCTCGAACATACAGGGTTAGGAAAAATTACCAGAACGGTCGATTATTTCAAAATATACAGGGGTTATCAAAAAACGTCTAATAAAAAAATTTAGGGCTGTTAAAAATCTACATATCGGTGATAAATTGAAATATACAGGGTCGCCCACAAAGTTGTGAAGAATGATAGTTATATTTTTTTAAACGGAACACCCTGTATATTTTTACATTTTTCAGTTCCACATAACATTATAATTATTTTTTATTAAATGCATTATTAGTCTATACTTCATAGTTTCGGAGATATTGACTCTCGAAAAGTGACATTTTTGAATTTTGACAGCTTCTAACTTTCTAACAGTACGTCTTAGAGCAAAACGGCTTACATGTCTCTATCTTCAATTTTTATTATCTTCCCAAAAAAATCAACTTCAAGTTAAACCGGAACAGCTATATTTCCTGCTTTCGTGTTACATCCGGTTTAACCAGAAGTTGATTTTTTTGGGAAGATAATAAAAATTAAAGATAGGGACATGTAAGCCGTTTTGCTCTAAGACGTACTGTTAGAAAGTTAGAAGCTGTCAAAGTTCAAAAATGTCACTTTTCGAGAGTCAATATCTCGGAAACTATGAAATATAGACTAATAATGCATTTAATAAAAAATAATTATTATTTTATGTGGAACTGAAAAATGTAAAAATATACAGGGTGTTCCATTTAAAAAAATATAACTATCATTCTCCACAACTTTGTGGGCGACCCTGTATATTTCAATTTATCACCGATATGTAGATTTTTAACAGCCCTAAATTTTTTATATTATACGTTTTTTGATAACCCCTGTATATTTTGGAATAATCGACCGTTCTGGTAATTTTTCCTAACCCTGTATTCACTTTAATATTTCTTAGAGAAACGCTGTTGTCACCTATTTTATGATAAATTGTATAAAGTCCCTTTTTTAGGTGTACCTAATTAAAAAAAACTAGTATTGGATATATCTAATTACTTCGGAGGGGGGTTTCGTACAAGGAATAAAAATCAAATCAAATCAAAATACTCTTTATTGTTATAAAGAGTGTATCTTTTTAACAAAGCTTTGGACAGTATTAAAACTGTTATGGAAATTACAATGTTCACTATATAAAGTAAGAAAAAGTAATCCAATAAATAGATAAATAAATAAATAGACATCTTATGACTCATAAAACTCTCATAAGTTATGAGACAACAAAATAGTCATGGTCAAAAAATTACACACAATTCAATCCAAGACTAAGACAAACGCAATCTTACAAAAAATCTGGCAAGAATATATGTCGTAGTCTTATAGTGAAATCCGTCTTTTCATGAAGAATCTAGTCATATCATGAAGCGTCGGCATATTGTGGAAAAACATGAAGCTACACAATATGCCTATAGGCTTTTCAAAAAGAGCCCATCACATTTCGGCGAATTGTGTATACTACAACCTGCCTAACTTTAAATATTGCGGTTTCGTGAAATTTCCACAAGGGCAAGGCATATTGTGTTTAAGTGAACTTTGCGAAATTGTAATTGAGGCATTGCTTTATATAGAGTATTTCAATATAGGGGTAGGTATGAGTATCTAGATATTCTAACAAAAAAATTGACTTCAATAAGAAGAATAACATCAAACATTTGTTTCTATTTATTAACACAGGGACCACTTTTGTGACATCGAGAATTACACTGCAATTTTGCTTTACAGCATTGACATAGGAAGCGATAACTAGAGGAACAAATTCCGTCCAAAAGTTATATTGGCAACCGGTTTGTTCGTTGTTACCCAGAGCATTTTTTTTTTTTAATTAAATTTTTTCAACTAATATTATTTTATAAAAATAAAATTTAAATTAAATTTTAAAAAATGCTCTGGGGTAATAACGAACAAACCAGATGCCAATATACCCTTTTAGACGGAATTTGTTCTTCTAGTTATCGCCTCCTATTGACATCTCGTACTTCACAAAGTGCCGCTCTTTAAATTTAGCCAGGTTAATTACGACGTTATATGCCGAAGTGCTACGGGCTCTTCTTGAAAAGCCTAGGCAGATTGTGTAGCTTCATGTTTTTACATAATATGCCGACGCTTCATGATATGACTAGATTCTTCATGAAAAGACGGATTTCACTATAAGACTACGACATATACACTAATCAAAAGTTTTCTGTCATGCAATCGCCTGCCGATAAGCCAGTGGTATGTGGTTGTAAATTTTGATGCTCTCAAATATCAAGGAATTTTTGGTGAGTTGTTATTGATATAGGAAGAGGAATATCATTCACAGTACGCATGTTAAAAGTTCACAGATCTTGCACCTTACGCAAGCATCCTATGTATTGAAAATACCTGACACAGCTTTAAAATTTTAATGACCTATGTCATGTAATTAAAGCCCACATTCTAATTTGGATTTTGTAAAAGTTTAAAAAATGTTCTTTAATTTTACAGGGTCCGCCCAAATTTGGTTTTAACAAATGGGATAATTTTTTATTATTGATTTCTCAGAAAATTTTATTCTACATAAAAGTTTTGCATCTTGAGTAAATCGTTTTGACGTATTCAAATCTTCTGTGGCATAGACAGGGTGAATATAAAAGAGAAAAATATGACGTCGGTGACTCAAAAAATTTAAAAAATTTAAAAACTGAAACAGCCATATTAACAGTTAATGTGGAAAGTTAATATGAAAAGTGTAAAAATTCAATAAGGGCAAAAATTTAATTTTTAACTTGACTTTTCTTGAAAACTATTAGCACTAGAAAAAAACTTTATTTAACTTTTTATCTTGGATTTATTAGTTCTTTAATATGGCTGATTCAGTTTTTAAATTTTAAAAAAATTTTGAGTCACTGACGTCATATTTTTCTATTTTATAGTCACCTTGTTTATGCCACAGAAGATTTGAATACGTCAAAATGATTTACTCAAGATGCAAAAGTTTTATGTAGAATAACATTTTCTGAGAAAACAATAATAACAAATTTATTTCTAAGAATAATTCATATAAATTTGTTTATAAACAATAATATTCACATAGCAGACCAACCAAGGTGAACTATAAATAATCCCAAAAAAACGAAAACAAAAATAAAAGTTTGACACCCTTTATCTTGGTTGTTATCAATTTTGGGATAATGCAAGTTTAAATAAATCGCATTATTTCGCCTTAAGGAGCCTGCTGTTGCTCTGTGTCCCATTACGTTTGGGACACCCTGTATATTAACTAAAACATATTATATTAACTGTATGGTTTTATTTCTAAGAATAATTAATATTAATTTGTTTATAAACAATAATATTCACATAGCAGACCAACCAAGGTGAACAATTGCCTTATATTCAATCGGTCATATTGTCTAAGCCTACTTATGCTATGTTTTTAAATTATACTTATTTACCCAAGCGTTCAAAATAGACCATGAAGATTTTCATGAGATAGGTAGGGGTGCAAAATATAACCAATCACCCGGTACAATAACATTTTCTGAGAAATCAATAATAAAAAAATTATCCCATTTGTTAACCAAATTTGGGCGGACCCTGTAATATGCAATTATAGTGCTCCAACTTTTTGCCTCCCGCTTTTTTTTTCGATATAATATTCCGATTTAAATAACGTGAAATTACCTTAGTTATAACTTATCTCAATAAAACACTTTTTAACAAAGTTACTATGGCGTTCTTTAAAACACAAACTAAACTAAACATTATTCATTTTTTTTTTGAAGAAGTAGTCCATACTCAAAGTGGAGTTGAATAATATAATAATTCAAGAATTATACTGATATGTCCTGTTTTTCCTTTCATTTCCCGCCCACAGTGGCTTTTCTACTGGTCCCGGACCTTTCAGCGTGCTGATAGATTTTCACCTCTTGACTGCAAACAAATTTTCTCACTCCCTATGCGTGCTATTGAAAGCTCCATTATGGATTAGTTCCACATTAACTTTATTATATTTTCTCTTTTGCTAACAACATCAGCTGTTCATAATTTTTACTTTAACATCCTGATGATGAGTGTTTCTACACTCGAAACATGTCGATTCTAGCTTATTAGCTACTGAATTAAAATTGTGGAGAAAGACTTTATGGTTTTCTTTTCCCTATAAACATTATTCATTATTTACTTGCCGACTTTACGCTGATTCATATTTATATTTCTACCAAGTATTATCAGAGTATTATGTTACAAGACCGATCTAGATATTGCGCTGTTGGCCGCGACAGACGGCAGAGCGACATCGACATGAGCGACATCGACATGAGCGACATCGACATGCAATGCAAAGTTTGCGTAAACACGATCCTAATAGTATTTTCAATACTAAAAAATAAAAAAGTAGGGTTATCACATGCACTGAGAAAAATGCCTTCTGTGCCTTATTAGAATTTACATATACAACAACTCTTTATTATACTATATGTGACAGCAACGCGATTTCCTAAAAAGTAAGACAACGAAAATTGCTAGACCGTTGTATAGTGATAATATCACGGTATTTTAGCCAATAGGAAATAGAAGTTAATGCTACCATAGAATGGTTTATAACCATTATTGCTTTGAATACTCACAGTAATTATGAAGTTCTATTGGGGGGTGTAATCTGGTTTTATACACTGTATTAGTTTGTTTAGTGGTTCATTATTCAACAAGACTGTGCTGCTAATGGAACTGATTACTACAATAAAAACATTGTGGACTTGATATAACACTAAAGCGGGTTTGGTATACTAGCAATTTATTTAATATGGGTTAATAATATAATAAGATATCAATACCAACTATCTCTTCGATATAGCGACTTTAAGAACATCGACATCGGCGTTGTGGTCTAGTGGTCAGTGCAGCGGCCTCACAGATGGAGGTCCCGGGTTCGATCCCCGTTGCCGGCAACGTCGATGTTAAATTTGGAATTTGGTTTAAGAGGTGCGCGGCGCCGTCTTTCGGAAGAGACGTTAAACTGTGGGTCCCGTGTCATATGGATGTTGGCATGTTAAAGAACCCTACCCTCGACAAATTCGGCAAAATTACCAGATAGTGTGTGACAAACTCCCTGGCGTCGGTGATTGGCCTCGTTGCGGAAATAAGCCGACGTAAAAAAAAAAACATCGAAAGAGAAATGTCAGAATGGGATCGAACTTTTTTAAGTTACTCCCACGAAAACACTTATAATGGGCTCAATGCTGAGAATGGTCTGAAACCTGGGAGAAATAAAACAAGTATAAAACAATACAAAACATGTATTAATAATAAGAACAATAACTGATACAGTTAATAAGATGACGCGGACAAAGCATCCTATAATTATATACAGGGTGTTTCATTACGGGTGGCCACCGGCCATATCTACTATAATAGGCATAGAAACTTTGTCTACACACTGGCGAACATCAACGCGCGTACATCAACGCGCGTACATGTACACGTGTCTGTAGGCTCCTTTTGGATAAAAAAAAATTATGATTAAAGCGGTGATGAGAAAATTCTGGAAATTACTTTTAAGTTCCTCATTTCGCCGCAAGGGGACACTTAGCTTCTCCCACTCTTATCAAGTGAAAGTGTAAACATTAAAATCGCTGTAACTTCTAAACGACTTATCCGATTTTACTAAATTTAAGCTTGTTTGGAAGAGAAAGGTAAGTACCTTCAATTGTCGTATTCAGTCGTACAAGATAGTTTCTAATAAAATTGCTAGAGGGCGCAATTTGTATTAAAAATTATTGTTTTGCCAATAACTCCGAAATGAACAAAGATATCGAACTGCGGTCTTCGCATCTTTTCTTGTAAATTTCATCTACTTTTCGATTATGATGTCATAGTTATACCGTATGATTTGAATTTTCGGGATAAAATCGAAAAGACTGGTATTATTACAAAATGCGCCCGGCGATTAAAGATACTTACCTTTCCCTTCCAAACAAGCTTAAATTTAGTAAAATCGGATAAGTCGTTTAGAAGTTACAGTTTACAGCGATTTTAATGTTTACACATTCAATAGGTTCCCCCACTCTTATCAAGGTCGGTACGCCAACGAGCTTTAAAACAAAATGATGCAGCATTGTCTAATCTTTCCAATGATGTAATCAGAGTTATCCCTTAACATGGGAATTTTCAGAGAAATTTAAAATTAAAAAAAAAAATTTCAATTGTGCCCCCTTGCCGCGAAATAAGGAACTTAAGTTTCTATGTTTAGTAGTTTCCGAGATATGGCCGGTGGCCACCCTTAATGAAACACCCTGTATAATACTACAAAATCAGATAGGTACTTAATAGATATTTTAATAACATTTATGCAATATTGTTTGCGACCCCGTGCAAAGTGGATAATTTATATCTACTGTCAATAAATATCAATAATATTGACGATATCACTGAAGGTCCATCATAATCTCATAAAAAATCTTTAAGAGGAAAACATATGTTTTTCTCTTGAACGGTCACAATTCCTAAGCAGGAACCAGCTATTAAACTTTCTTATAGGACTATTTTATTATAAATTTGCAACTTTAAAATATCATACACATCATCAAACGACATCTTTGTACATCTCCCTTACCTATATGATGTCCGCAAACTTAAAAGTTATATCACATCAGAGGCTTTAAACCACTTAATTCTCCAACCAACCTACTGGCATCTTTAAATAATAGTTATGCCTAACATACCAATAAATCCAATAAATACAGCCAAAAATTGCCTGAGTCCACTTTTTCTCTCGTTTTGCAGGATTTCAAAGAATACTACATACAACAAAGTACCACATGCTAGACCTTGTAAGAATACCGACACCAGATTGGCAACATCTTGCTCCATATTACTAATTGCCATACCTACACCGATCCCCAACGGACTTACTACCGCGAAAGTAAATACATAGATAACAATAAGGAGTGTGCTCATTTTAGTAGTGACTAGCTCAAAACCTATGCAAAAGGCTATGACGAGCTTGTGAGCGCTGACTGCTCCAAACATATACCACACATTGGCTGCACTGGCCTCTAGTCCTACCGCTAGTCCCTCGAATAGTTCATGGACAGACAGAGCTAGGACTACGAGTAGTCCTCGTATAGCTTTGACTGTAGAATCAACTTCGTCGGGTAAAATATGGGTGTGAGTGTGACCATCGTGTCTGTGCTCGTGTTTTGGGTTTTCTACTAGTCCATTGATTACTATTTCTTGGAGCTTAGGGGTCTCTATCGCTGATGATCTGGGGGTGTCCATTTCTCCCCGGCGGACGGAAAGACTTCTGACGAGAGGGGACAGTTCAGCTTCTTTTTCCCTTCTAAAAATAAAGTAAAATCTGTATTAGTAGGTGGTTCAAAAGAGCTGTATAATTTACATAAGGTAGACGTATAACTAAGTGGGTATATAAGTGGCTTTACCTGTGTAAATATACATGGACGCATTCCTCGACGAAATACATCAAAAAGAAACCGATGCACATTAGTAGTTCTGCTAAATGGATTTCGAATGACGGAGTCAAATCTAGTTCTTCAAAAGTCTCGGCAACCTCTGGTAGAAGATGAAGGAAGGTTGTGCAAAGCAAAACACCACCTCCCAAACCTGCAAACCAAACAAAAAATAAGTTTTAAAAATCCATTTACACAATTGCAAGCCGCTTCTGTAGGTACGCTTTCACTTTTTCAATTTTCCTTACCTAACATCATTTGCACGTATTTGTTGCTTTCCTGGGACTTCCCCTTTTCCTGCTCCTTTTTAGTCAACCATTTGTTAAGTTGAATTGGTAAGGTTCCAAGAACCATCGAACAAATAAACAACACGCACATCGCCGTCGCCTTGGCAATGTTTGGGTTTCCCCCCTCAACGCTTCCGCTGGTAAGATGGTGGTTACTATGACGGACTGGGACTGTCAGAATTTCTACCATTGTGGAGGTTTTCCTGAATCACAAACGATGAACTTTAAAAAATAAATAATACCTATACCTAGATGCTTTCGTGCGTGCTATTAATTGTTATGAGCTTTAAGCAACTATAAGGTGTTTGATATTATTATAAAATATTCCAGAAGTTATAAGGGAAAGTTCTACGTACCTAACATGTTGTACTATATATTTATTTTAAATCTATTTATGATAACGATTAAAGATATAACTAAAAATAGAAAAAAAATAGTAAAAATTCCTACAGAGGATAGGTAGGTACCTTATGGTACTTACTTTTTTCAATTGACGACGTTAAAAACTTTCCCACTTATTGAAAAATTACAATTTGAATTTATTGTGTTCTTATCTTTAAAATGAATAAGTAAAGAATAATGACCTTCGATAAAAATGTTAAAAAGAAATTCTTTAATTAGCTTCGTCATATAAATAAATACATCAACCATTGCATTGTTTTTCTCAGGTCGACAACTTAAGTAAATGTATGATCGTCAACGAAAATAATGTCACATATATATGTTGATAAATAACAGTTTAAAGGGGGACTTTCCTTTTGCTTCTTTTAAACAGCACAGTAAATATATTGCTTAGTTAAGTTGCTAAATAAATGCTTCGCGAACTTCTTATAATCGTATGAGAAATATAGAGGGGCATACTTAACCGTGACCTTAAATTTTGCATAATAATAATTTAAATTGTCAAAATATAACTGTTGTAATTGATGGCGAAAAATTGGAATTGATAAACAGTTTTAAATATTTAGGGATAATTATTGAATAAAAATTATTTTTTTAAAATTATTTGGAAAGTATCATATCAAAGATTGCCGAAAAAGTAGGTTATTTTAAAAGAATCAGTTCTAATTTAAGTTTGTTTCCTGAAAAACTGTATTTAGTTAATAGGTACTATTATATTACCACATTTTTTTTATTGTTCTTCCATTTTATATTGTGCTAGTGAGGAAATATTTGATAAATTACAAATTTTACAAAATAAGGCAATGCGGATTATTTTAAATTGTGACAAATATACAAAAACAAATTTTATGTTAAAAAATTTAGATTGGTAGAATGTAAGAAATTAATTAGTACTAGCGTGTATCCGGCATGCGTTGCAACCCGCTGGTATAAATACAAACCCGATATATTAGTACCCGGCATGCCACTTTCTGAAATTGCACCCGTGCGAAGCCGGGGCGGGTCGCTAGTTATACATAAAACCTTCCTCTTGAATCACTATATATCTATTAAAAAAAAACGCTTCAAAATCCGTTGCGTAGTTTTAAAGATTTAAGCATATATAGGTAGGGACGGACAGACAGCGACAGCGACTTTGTTTTATACTATGTTAAGATCTATCTTTATACATAAAATTAAAAATAATTTATTGCCTGATTGTTTAAAAAAAATTTGTTCTTTTAATTATGACCATCATAATTATAAAACAAGAACTAATCAAAATTTTTATGTGGATAGAGTGTCTAAAACACTAGCTTATACTTGGTTGAATTCTCAACGTCATTCAATCCATTGCCAACCTATAACCTATTTCGCGTTGATTTTTTGAGTTTATTATTTTAATAACCAACATTTAAAGAAAATCAATATCGTCGGTACATTATTAAGGTAGTATCTGATATATTATAAAAATATCAATTTATTTCATTGCTAATTTTGGGAGAATTGTATAGTGAAAGAACAATGAGTGACAATGACATAATAATGTTAAAAAAAATCTTACCCGATATTTTTCGCTATACAATTCTCCTAAAATAAGTTATAAAATTCCTTGATATTTATTAAATATGTCAATTATTACCTATAGAATATCAAGTCGATACTGATTTTTCTTTATATTTTGTATAAAAGCTAGAAAACATAAATAAATCTACGCGAAATAGGCTATAGGTTGGCAAGCATGTTGATACTCCCACCTTAAGTCTATTTTTTTTATAAAGGTTTGATAGAATATAATAATTTGGAAAATTCTATTAAATCTCAAATATCATTAAAACCATTTAAAAAACCTTTAAAATTACATTTAATTAAAAAACAAAATGATACGTAATATTTGATACAATTTGCAAAATGTTTAACTTCTCTGTACGTTTTTGTTAAAAGAAGGTTGCGTTTTGAAATTTAAAAATAAATCTATAAAAATGTGTTAAAAAATGTATAAAAAAATATTTAATTATAGCTTTTTGCTATTTATTAGCATGTTACTAATACTACTACTACCTATTTTGGATGTTCAATTAGCTGGTTATATTTTATGACAGGAATCAACTCCCTGCAATTATTTTTGATATATTTATCCTATCAGTTACAAGCACAAAATCGAATGTATGTAAAGAAAATATTTACCTTAATGTATTTCGTAAAAATCGTCACAAACTTATCAACGTATAAGACAATACAATCTTTAAATTACTGACGAAATAACAAACGTATATTAATAATATAATAAATTGAAGAATAATGATTTTAAATAGATGTAAGTACGTTCTTAGAGATGACTATTCACGATCGAACAAACCAACTCTAATCTCATTTTATAAAGTTTAAATTCTTATAAAGGACATGAGATAATGTAAAACTTGTTAAGATTAGTCTGCTCTCTTTAAGTGAGAATATAATATACCTGTTTCAAAAACTTTAAATCCTGTTCTATACCGGTTGTCTCATCACGAGAGCTGGGGAGTTTAGCCACTACCTTCTGAAACAGAGGGTAGGGTAGTGTTTTAGCAGTGGACAACTAGTCCATAGAGTCTAGAGTATTTTTTTTTGGGGGATGGCTCGAACCCGAACAGTAAACATGTCCCAAAAATGCGCCGCAGGAGAAAATTTTATAGGTCACGCAAATACGATTTTAAAAAATCGTTGGGTACTGAGCAGCTTGTTAGTAGCAACAACATTTACAAAGTTATCCCAATTTTCAGAAAAAGTAGGTATAAAATGTTTAGAATTCAATTTTGAAATACATGACAAGGAATAATTTTCCTTTTTTGAGACAGCCGTTCTATCAATAAAATAAGCATAATTTTTGAAGATTTTTATCAATAAAAATAATTAATTGCTATAGGTATTTAACATCTGTTTTATTTTCGGCAAAACCTGAAAAAGCAGAATTATAACTATATATTATGTAACTTTTTAATAGTTTTTTTTATTAATTTTTAAGTTCTGTTATATTTTAATAGGAATTATTTTAAATACGAAAGAAAAAACTAAAAGTTTTCCTTCACAAAATTTAATAGAATACAAATTCTTTGTTCAAAGGTATCTATATGTTTCGAACCTAGAAACGTTCATCATCAGGAGACAGAAAAATATATTGCTGATGGTTTTAGCAGAAGAGAAAATGATAAGTGGTATAAAACCTTAATGGAGCTTTTATGGCATCAAAAATTGGATTGTTGAAATGACAACGTGAGGAAAAATAGAAATAAAAATAAGTTAAAACATAGGTACTGAGTATGTAAAAAGGTCAGTTGAAAGGGTCTAGAACAAAGACCGGGAGGCAGAAAAACACTTCTAAAAAGAAGTCAAAAAGGGTTTTCCTAATAAAAATATGTCTTTAAGACATTGTAAAATATAGAAAAAAAAAATTTATGTATAGAAATTAAGTATTGGGAACCCACTAAGCAAAGAACATCTTTATGATATTTAGCAACGTTAATAACAAGACACTAAGGCTAACGTTTACACAAACATGTTTTAAATTCGTTTTTAAACTGTTTACGTTTTAATGTTATCAAAAAAACGAAATTATAAGGGCAATTACAGTACGTTTCTGCAATGTTCAAAGGTTAACTTTTTAAAATCAGCCATCAAACATACTTAAAACGTTGTCTGAATGTTAACGTTCAGTTTCTCTAACGTTAAAATAACAATAATTAAAACATGGTTTATAACGTTTAATGTTCTGTCGTTATTAAAACGTGTTTGCAATAAATAATTTAAAGACATACTAAACGGAGCTAAAATGTTTTTTCAATGTATTTTTATACATTAAATCGTTAGTCGCGACGCCGTTGTTAGTCCGGTCAGCGGCCATTTTGGACAATTCACTTTTCGTCCAGTTCGATGTTCGAGCCTTTTTTTTTTGGGTTTAAGTTGGTGACTGAGTGTATAACGCGAAAATGGATTTAAAGGTAAGAATAAGTGTTATTGTTTATTTATAAAGTAGCTGCTTCTTAGATAATAGAAACAAAATACACAACCTTTTAAGCATAGTTAGTAATAGTAAAAAATTGTTCTGGCGCTGGCGGGGTCGCTGACAGAATGATGTAGATTTAAAATTTATTAGGTCGAGGATATTATTGGCAATCTCAAACATATTAGACTTGCACGGTAATCTTCGGATTTGCTGATAAATTTCGATATGATAATGTGTTACACCTACCTGTTATAATAGTACATAACCTGCAAAAATTCCTATTTCTTAATATCTGTATACCTATTATATGTATCTATGAATCTCAAAAACAATTTGGTGCAGGGCTTGTTTACCAAATATTTTCTTTTAAATATCAATTTGTTTTGTATTTTAATACTTTCTTTATTCTATATCTTTTGCAGCGAATAAAAAAACCTACCGGACATTATTCACGTGGATATATAAATAGAATTATTAAAGGACAATTGATATCTAAAGGTACAACATTACTTGAGGCATTACCAGAACCATCTCGAATAGAGGCAGCTGAGGAATTACTTTCTAATTCTGTTCAATCGCAGTCTCTGAATAATATAAATACTTCAACTCCCCTACAGTCAACGTCTGTTTTAGAATCTGATTATTGCAGTGATGAGTGTATTTTCCGAGAAAATAAAGATGACAGTTTTTAGTAGGTAGTTAATAATATGTTTAGAACTCAATAAAATAATTGTTTTAATCAATTTAGAATCTTAAATAAATGACCTTTTTCTTAAACATGTTTTTTTATTAAAAGTTCCTATGGCAAGCAACAAAATTTATTTTTAATTTTATAAAGTCACTTGGTTAAAAAATGCAATGTCAGATTTTTAAATGCGAAAATATAATTTAAAATTTTGTTATATGCCAATAAAATAATACGTTAGGTATACCGTTTCTTCATCCGTATTTAGCCATTAATAAATTTCTTTAAAGTTGGATTTTAATTGTGGCCGCCTGTATAACAATCATTATATAATGAAATCACGGGAAAAATAAATTTTAAGCCATCTTAAGTAAAAAAACTGCTACTGCAATTTTTAATTCAGATGGCATATCTTGTGGTTTTACATGTCTTTAAACATTATAATGGTGGCTACAAAATTCAATTTTAGAGAAAAATACTAAGCGCAAAAGTAAAGTATGTAAAATGGAAAAGGTACCTACCGCAACCGAATTAAAATGTGAAGGAAACGTTTCTAAATTTGTTATTACAACAGCTTGTAAACGTCTCTTGGTAATATAAATAAATGTTATATTTGTGACATATTTACGTTTCAATTTACGTAAAAAAAAAATTGAAATACGTAATAAAAGCACATCTCCGTAACTATTTTGGGACGTTAAAAAACTGTTGCATTTATGTTTTTATAACGTTAAGATGATGTTAAAATAATGGTTTAATTGTGTTCTTAAGGTGACCTTTTTGTAACATTACTTTTTGAAACGTGTAATAGCGTGTAATATGACGTTGCTATTGCGTTAATTGATTCATCATTCTGACCCCTGGGCTAACGTTACGTGTTACCAAGTTAACAACTTTATAACATCAATGGTATGTTTTTTTGCTTAGTGGGAAGCATTATGTATTTAAAATAAAACGATTTTTCGCAAAAAGCGGTTTGGGGCTTTGTTTTATTAAGAAATCCCTTTTTGACATTTTCTTTTTAGAACTGACTTTTTCACATACTCAGTATGTTTTAACTTATTTTCGTTTCTATTTTTCCTCACATTATGTCATTTCGACAATCCAATTTTTGATGCCACAAAAGCTCCATTAAGGTTTTATACCACTTAACATTTTCTCTTCTGCTAAAATCATCAGCAATATATTTTTCTGTCTCCTGATGATGAACGTTTCTACGTTCGAAACATGTAGAGAGAATTTTTATGCTATTAAATTTTGTGGAAGAAGGCTTTTAGTTTTTTCTTTCCTTTTCGTACTTTCAACTCCACTTTATATGGGCTACCTATTTCTTCAAAAGAAATTATTTTGCTTGGTTGGAGCTACATTTTAAGAGCTTACAAAATATGCATTTTAAATTTGTACCTGCATATTTCATTATCGTGTTATCAGAAAAAATCTAGTAAAATGCAATGCAATTTAAACCTGAAATAGACAAGTTAATCCTTAGTATTCATTTATAGGGTTTAAAGTAAGTGTTGATAGATAGTTATCGTTTAAGTTTCAACTTTAAGATTGTTAGTTTTGATTTATTAAAGCATTGTTTTTAATAGATAAGAGAATATTTTTTTTGTGCGTTGTATAGCTAAGACTAGCATAACCCAGCCCACAGTGATACAATGTATTATGAAATATTCAGCTTTAAACTATAACTTACAGCTAGCTGTAGCTGAGCGGGAAAAACGAAGACTTCTTCAACAATTAAATAAAGTATCTATATAATTTAGGAATTAGAAGGTGCTGGGGGGCTGACTACCCCGCTTGTTTCCTCCTAGCTAAGCCACGAGACACTTAAAAAGCATTTATAAATCATTAGTGGGAAGCATGCAGGTTTTAAAAGAAGAATATCATAGCAAATTTAGCATCAATTTGATGTGTTTTGTACCTACGCCTTTATATTTAAATAATAATTTTATATGATAATATTGCTATTATTATTTTCAAAAGTGCCGCATTCTATCTATCTATCTATCTATCAATCTACCCAGCGGGCGCACCGTAACCTTGTTTATCTTAATTGTATGGGAAAAAATAAAATAGATTACGACCAATTCATTAAGAAAGTATTCTTTTGTAATATATTTGACCTTTTGTTTTAGCAAATCTTAAAAAGTACACATGCACACTTAAATAAATTTACTTTATATTTATTTATTTGTTCCATCAGGATGCCATAGGGATAGGGCATATAGAACCTGTCTATACAGAGTTTAAAATATTCTTAAAAATAAACAATCTTTAAAATAATAAAATTATAACTAAATTGTTAATTAGTTCGGGAGAAATTAGGAATAAAAATTTGAAATTTATTATTTTTTAATTTATTGGTACCTATGTATACCTAAATAATAGTCAATTAAACACTATCGGGTTGCCATTTAAAAATATTATCGATGTCGTCATATAACTGGGAACACGCTGTATCAATTTTTTTTTAATAAAAAAGACCACAACTTAAAATATTAATACTGCGCCCAAACATTTTTCCAAAAAAAAACTGTAGGTACTGGATTTAATTAATGAATTAATTCCAAGTTACAAACTTTACCCTGTATAATGAGACGATCAATGTTCATTTATAATTCCTGAAAGCTTACCTGTATAATTTTTGCTAAACGTGTTGAAACCTTAACTCGTAACTATAGATATAACAGAAGTAATAACCAGTAATAGAGGCGCCGGTAGCTATATAGATAATACAAATCAAGTTTCAAAAACGTTGATTATACAATTATTATATCTTGCTCGCGCCTTATATACATGAAAATCCATGTTAATTTATAAATAAAATCTCAAGGTTCACAAGATACTGTTGACCCATAGATACAAGATAACTACGCAGATACTATAAAACACTTATCTGGATTACTTCATATCTTAAAATAGATATCATTAGATGTAGTCGTGAAAAATTAAATATTTGAAATACATTATGTTTCTATATATCTGCAATAAAGGTCTACGTCTAGGTGTGATCACAGGTATCTATTTTATAGACATATGTTGTAATGAAAAAAACGTTAGTTTGTTATGTCTTAAATGTCTGAAATTCCGCCTGGTTAGTTATATTGGCAAAACTAAAATAATTGTCTTGTGATTTTTGTATTATAATATCTGCTTTCCGACATCCAACACCATCATTGTTTCCTGAACAAACAATAATAATTGCAAAAGATAGTAATTATTGTAAAAGTCATGTTCTTAATTCATAGAACAGTTGTTATTTTAAGAACAGCACAGAGGAATGATAGGTCTACCGTGTCACTGAACCACAGAGGATATTTTGACGAATTCGGAGCTTGCTTTTGGTATTTTTCAACTTGGAAAAAGTTAACTAGGAATTGGCAATTCGATTGGAGGCCAACTGCAGCGCCTCTGGGATAAAAACAAGGTATTGATAATGCAAGCCGACCTCATGAAAGCGATCTACTTACAAAACTATTTATTACCATCTGTGACCCTGATGGGTGGACAAATTGAACACCTCCGTCATAGACAAAGGCAGTACAGTGATGGATAAAAAATGTCCAATATAGGGGCAGGTATATTTGGGAAAAGACCCAGAATGGACATCAGCAGCTTCCTGGAAAACTATATAGGCCACACCACAGTATACCAAGTATACATACGCACGAAAGAATCTTGTATAAAGAGCTACGCACAACCAAAAAATATGCACATACTGTCCGAGAGTCATGCCCTAGACTCTGAACTCTAACCACAGGCCTCTTAATTTAAGAGGCCTGTGACTCAACCGATTCACATAAAAAATCACAATGGGGTGTCTAACGACCTGAAAGAACTGGCATTCAGCAACAACCAGATATCCTGTATTTTGTTCATGGGCACTCAGGGATAAAAGGAATTGAAAAAGCAGCTGAGCTAGCAAGAGCCGCAAATTTATACATATATAAAATAATCAATCCATTGAGGCTGATCGATCAATTTGGTTTACAATAGGAAATTGAAAATCGCCTTTTGGATTATACTGGGAGAAAATGCCCCACTAAAAATATTAAAAAACATGATTTGAAGTGTAGAAGAAGTTTGGTTATGTTATGCGGTAATAAATTTTCTTAGGCTATGTTTGATGTATGTGTATCGTCTTTTTTCGTAATTTTTAAAAGAAAAACTATAGAATTTGCTGTAAGATACAAGGAAATACATATTACAACAACAAATTTCTTGCTCTAAGTAAGTAATACAAATTATTGTAATCTAATGACTGCAAACACGAAAAATAGGAGGTTATATCAGTACTCTTTAGTAACGTGTCTCACGTGTTAAAATATAAAATTACACTTTTTTCGGATTTTAACCGTCCCAACAAAAATTTTGATCATTTTTTTACGAATATTTACAAGAATTCCTATATTATTGATATGTATCTATATATTATCCTGTTGTTTTAATCACATAAACCATATTTTACATTACTTAATTAGTTGTGTGTAATGCGCGAATTTATTTTATAGGATGTCCTTCCGAGGTGGTGGAAGAGGTTTTGGAGGAGGTCGTGGGGGCGGAGGCCGTGGTGGAAGAGGAGGAGGTGGTCGTGGTTTTGGCGGAGGGGGTGGTCGTGGTTTTGGTGGTGGCCGGGGAGGTGGGAGAAATTTTGACCAAGGACCACCTGACCAGGTAATTAACAGAAACGCTAAGTTAGACAAATCATAAATAAAAAACTTTAATTTTAGGTTGTACCCTTGGGCTTTTTCGATTACAGTGTACAAGATGATTTGATATGCAAAGTTGAAATAGAAGATGTACCTTTTTTTAATGCACCAATTTATTTGGAAAATAAGGAGCAAATCGGAAAAATTGATGAAATATTTGGCAATATCAGAGACTACTCAGTTTCTATTAGGTTAGGAGAAAATATGAATTCTAGCAGTTTTCAGAAAAATCAAAAGGTAAGGGTCCTTAAATCGTTCATTAACAATTTAGTATAGTACGTACAATATTAGAATAAATTCTTGGTAGGACCTTGTATGTTTTTACTTTACCTAAAATATTTTGTAATTCAAGGGTATACAGACAAGACAGAAAATATATAAAAATTAAAATAAAATAATTTGTAATTCAAAATTCAAGGGTATACAGACAAGACAGAGAAGGGTATCAGTGTATATATAGACCAGGGTCGATAATTTTTGAAACAAAAAAAAATAATAGTAGGATGAAAGATGAAACCCATTGGAAAAGGAAGATAATATAACAAAAATAAAGGAAAAATAATTTACGGGCGATCCGAGGTCGGGAAGTGGAAGGGGTGAGTTTTTGGGTAGAAAACGATTTATCTCGATTTCCGGCAAAACTACAACTCCTATGGAAAACCGTTAAATGGCAAAGTTGTAGGTAATAAAAAGATCTACAACTTTTGTATTTACGCTTTTTTCACATAACCTTAAAATTTATATGAAAAATTCAAATAACCCAAATTTTTTGGTTTTTATCTTTTACAAAAAAATGTTTTTTTCACGAAATGTGAAAACTTACCTTTTTATGTCCCAAACACACTGTAATTTTTTTGATTTAAAATATTTATTTTTTCACCTTATTTTGACTTAATATCGAAAAAGCACCCTAATTTTCAATTGAAAATTCCCACGTCAAAATATCTGCTTTTTTTAAAAAGTCGGTGGGCTTTTTGTTCGTTGAAATCGCTACTTTCTGATGATGTAAAAAATATACATTACTATGGTAAATGTTATGAAAAAATGCAAAGAAACTGTTTTAGGGTGCTTTTTCGATAAGTCAAAATAAGGTGAAAAAATAAATATTTTAAATCAAAAAAATTACAGTGTATTTGGGACATAAAAAGGTAAGTTTTCAACAAATTTCGTGAAAAAAAATTTTGTAAAAGATAAAAATAAAAAACCAAAAACTTGGTTATTTGAATTTTTCACATAAATTTTGAGGTTATGTAAAAAAAGTGTAAACACAAAAGTTGTAGATCTTATTATTACCTACAACTTTGCCATTTAACGTTTTTCCATAGGACTTGTAGTTTTGCCGGAAATCAAGATAAAACGATTTCTACCCTTAAAAACACACCCCTTTCCACTTCCCGACCTCGGATCGCCCGTAAATTATTTTTCCTTTCATTTTTGTTATATTCTCTTCCTTTTCCAATGGGTTTCATCCTACTACTATTTTTTTTTTTCACTTTTTACCATTTTCAAAGGCTTTAGCCCTGGTCTAATAAAAAATATAACACTATATTTTTTTTCCCCATTCTAGTTATTCATCGATCCTGCCAAATTATTACCCCTTCAGAGGTTCTTACCAAGAGCTCCAGGTTCTGTTCAAAAACGCGGTGGTCGGGGGGGTGGTGGCCGCGGCGGACGTGGTGGCTCCGGAGGGGGCAGAGGGGGATTTGGTGGTGGTAGAGGAGGATTTGGGGGCGGCAGAGGGGGACGAGGCGGTGGAAGAGGCGGTGACCGAGGGGGCGGATATGGCAGGGGAGGCGGTGGCTTTAACAGGAACAGTGGCGGAGGTGGTGGGGGCTTTAACAGAAACAGTGAGGGTGGAGGAGGCGGATACAGAAACAGTGGTGGCGGAGGCGGTGGATTTAAAAAGTGGTAGAATAATTTTAAGGCTATTTTTTTGTTAGCGTCTATGACATGTTATGTATAAATAATAAGTGTAAGTCTGAAATATAAAGATACTTTTATAAGATAAGAGTTTGCTTGTTTATTTTCTTAAACACAAAAATACAACTACCAAGTATTAAATATACAACACCAATCACATATCCAGAGTAAAAAAAGTAAAATATAATACATAAACCGTCATTTACATGACACATACCTATACAGTGTGTCCAAGAAAGTATGCAACATTGGGAAAGTTTTTATCACCGATTTCTCAGAAAATTTTATTCTTTAGAAAAGTTGGTGCATGCCTTAAAACTATAAATGCATATTCCATATTTTACCTGCAATAGTAAGGGAGTAAATGCCATTTTTTCGAAATTGCCTTAAGATAAAGTACCTTAATTATTAGAAATACAGCAAAATTTTATATAGAAATATTCTTGCAAATTAGTAAGTTAGTACGAATACAACTGCGAAATTTGAGTTAGGTGTCACAATTTTTTTTGGTTAATCTCTATTTTCCCCTAAACGGTATACATCTGGTCGATTTTTTGTTTAGGCAATTTTGATATATTTATTAAATAGCTTAAACGTGGGTTTATAATAAAAATGGATTAAGTAGTTGCAAACTTTTTAAAACCTTTCAATGTTAAGAGTTGGTTCAGATATTAGCGTGTTGCACGCCTACTTAAACACATTTTAGCCAACTTATGCTCTAAACAAAATTATGATATAATTCAACTCTATTCATATTACTGGAAATAATTAATAATTTATTTGTCATTTTCACCCAGTAAGCTGAAGTCCAAAAACCTATTTTAAAGAAATGCATATTAAAAAATTTTAAAATTGACACACCTAACTTAAATTTCGTATTTGGACTAAGTTATTAATTTGCAAAAACATTTCCATATAAAATTTTGCTGTATTTCTAATAATTAAGGTACTTTACTCTTAAAGCAATTTCGAAAAAATGGCATTTGCTCCCCTACTATTAGCCAAAGGTGAAATATGAAATATGCATTTATAGTTTTAAGGAATGCACCAACTTTTATAAAGAATACAATTTTCTGAGAAATCGGTGATATAAAACTTTCCCATGTTGCATACTTTTTTGGACACGCTGTATATATATGTAAATAATAATACAAGAAGCAGGCCACAGCCACCTTAAAAATGCTCATAATACCAAAAAATTGTATTCTAAAATTAAGTACATAATATGTATAATACATCCTTTAAACCTACAACTGGGGACTTTTACATTTTATTGCAGTTTCAACACAATCATTTTTATCAAATTTTAAAAAACCATATTTTATAGGTTTTAGTAAACACCACATTAATTTTTAAATTAAATTCCCTGTCCAAATGTTACAAAAAAATGACTAGAATAAAATTAATAAATACAATTGACTCAATCCCAAGTAACAAGAACAAATATTGTTGAGAAGTAGTTCTCTGCATTAGGAAAGTCTTTGGATCTCTTTAATCTTTTTGCCTTTTGTGATTCATCTGTAAAAAAAACAATTAATTTAAAAAAAATACTATTATCTATCCTAAATGCAGATCTTTGTTAATATAAGAATTTTTAATGTCCCTATTATTTTTTTTTTAATTTTACAAATGTGTGCTAAAATTTAGCTTTAACAATTAAGTATATTTGGAATAAAAATCACAAATATTACATACTTGAATCTTTTGACTCTGTGGCATTGGGATAGCAATTCCATCCAATTTCTCCATAAGCGTCCAAACCAAGAAGGGGAATCCCAGGTAATACTTCCTGAAAAGATTGAAGTTCTGTCTCTTGATATTTGGCAGAACAGCATAACCGAAATCCCAGGCTGTGGTGCTTGAGTGTAATATTCTTTTTAAACTAAAAAAAAAAATTCCAAATTTATAGAGTTTAAGCTAAAATATAACAATTTAGGTTTTTTTATTTTAAATATTTTTTACATACATTTTCAAGTTCCACATTAAATTCCTCTTTAGATAAATCACTGCCTTTGATTACACAGGAGTATGCATTAAAATTTTCCATAGCCTTATTCGTATCCTTTAAAAAGAGTATGCAAACAGTATCTTTAACTGTATAAATTTTCTTTTCGGGACTTATCTGTTGAAAAGTTTTAGTGCCCCTTATGACACCTCCTCCTAGAGCAACAGAAGTTGGTTTATTTCTAAAACAAAATTGGTACGTTAAGTCTGCTTACAAAAAATATATCGCATTTAGTATCTCTTGGTCTTACCTTGGCACTAAATGTTCCAATAAATTATACAAACTCTCATGTAGTTGTGTCTTGCAAAACAAAAGAATGCATTTTGCCTCTTCGTTAGGCCTAATATAGGTTGTTAGAGTATCTTCTACGTCCTTTTTCTTGCTAGGATTACAGTGAAACATTACTGTTCTTACAGAGGGAATGTTAGGAATAAAAACGCCATCAAATATTGACCCATGGTACTAAAATATGAGAATATTATAAATCACAAATATTATTTTTTACAAGGGAACAAAAAAATAATACCTGAATATCTTTTGTTGTTCTATCATTGTTGAAATATGACACTACTCTGTGTACAGAAAGCAAGCAGTAATCAACAGACTTGGGTACCAGTTCTTCCTCTAAATATTCGGGAACTAGAAAACACAGGAATTAGTATGACACTCGATATAACAATCGATAGTCTGGTACTAAGTTTATTAAAGTGACATTCTCATACCTGATTTTCGACTAAGTTCCGCAACGTTCTTGTGTAAACAAATATACTTGTTCATCTTGATCCTATAATTATCATACAAGATAATACCTAATCCTACATTATTGTAGTTTAAGTTGTCACTATGAACTAAGACATTGCCTTTATGGCCCCTGGCACCTGCCTTATAACAGGTAAACCAACTAGGAGCAGTCCTTTTTGATAATATTCCTTCTGCTTTATCTCGCCATGATTTACATACTTTCATGCATGATTTTAGGTCATTGAATGGTAAATATTTAAAAATCAGATCCAGCAAGGGATACACGGAATTTAGGGCTTCTCCAAAGTAAAAATTTTCCGTGGGAGAAATATCTATTTCCTGTTTTGGGGGTTTTACGCTCTTGATACAAAACGTTCCACTGTGGGATGTCTAAAAATAAGTAAAATATATTATATATTATAAATTGTTTAAAAAAAATAGTTCTATTACCATTATTTTAGGAAAAATTTGATTATTTATTTATTTACATTTAAAACGTCACATGATCACAATTGTTTTGTTTTTTTCGTTTAATCGCCACAGAAGAATGGTAGGTTGACGCGGTCGCTGGACTAGTTGTTGCTTGTCGCCCATTCTTTCCCTACTTCTAAAATAAGGCCACAGTCCACAGCCCTCGAGCAAAGAGATAAGGCTGTGAAAATTCTAATAGTAATTTACGTTACAAGTCCGGAAAATACTGTTTTCGGACGTGTTGCGTACAATTTTTTTTTTCGGCAACAGTGTAGAATAACAAATCAATGAGACACATTTCTTTATTATATTTCTTTGTAGAACAAAATTTCGACCATTTTAATTCTTATTTGTATTAAATATTGAAATTCGAACAGAAAATACGTACTAACAGAAACATTCTAATTCTTGTTTATATTAATATTTATATTAAAATTCGAGCAATAATTTCTAATATTGATGATTCTTCCCGGCCTAGTTCGGGAAGTACGTACTTCCCGGACTAGGCCGGAGAAATGCTACTTTCTCAAAGGAAAAGCGTCCGGGAAGCATCTATATAGGCATTCCGCTATAGGATTCGGCACCCGTCTCTATTCTGATTGGATGATTTCAAATTCCATCTAAAAGGTATATTGGCAACCGGTTTGTTCGTTGTTACCCAGAGCATTTTATTTTTATAAAATAATATTAGTTGAAAAAATTGAATTAAAAAAAAGCTCTAGGTAACAACGAACAAACCGGTTGCCAATATACCTTTTAGACGGAATTTAAAATATATAGAATAGAGGGGTGCCGAATCCTAAAGTGGAATGTCTAGATGCGTCCGGGAAGTGGGTACTTCCCGGACGGTTGCCGAAAAAAACTATTATGTCACCCTATCAATCGTCTGTGCAACTAAGCCGATTTGTCCAACCACAGAAAAAAGGATTGTACGGTCATGTCCTAACCTTCTAAAACCGGACCCGGAAACGGAAGTTTAAAAATTCTAAAAGTTCTAGATTTTTCTGTAATTTTTTCTTGGCTTGCTTCTTGCTTTCGCTCTCTGCTGAAGCTTTTGTCAATATTGTGTAATTTTGGGTAAGTTTTAAATAAATAAACTTAACTTTTATTTATGTAGTGTTTTTTATAAACGTTTATTAAACTTGCTAAATGGTACACTAGTAGTACAAATATTATAATTTTATATTTGGTCAGCAGTATAATTTTATCATAGTAGAATTCTTGTTGGTACTAGCCTTATTATTGTATTTGGCGCTAGTTTAAATTATATTATGTCTTTGCATATTCTTCAACTACTACTTCCTGGATTAATAATCTAAAAAAAGTGTAACGCAATTAAAATTAAAGCAATAAGTTATAGATTCCTTTTTTCAGTGAACACCGAACAAACCCTTTTTTTTTCAATCTACCTAGCCTTCTTTGTCTAAACTAAAGGATTGTCAGCACGGTCATAGCATGAGTCCTAATAATATGTTAGGATTTGATATTATTCACGAATTTTCTCTTTTGACCTTTTAAAATGAGCTACAGAAAGTAGCCATGTAAGGAACAACAGTATAATTGGTATACTGACTTGTTTATAGCCTCAAATACATCATTTTAATTTTGAAAAAAATCCTTTGTATGTCATAGAAATATCCGCACTGCTTGTCCATGTACACCGTTCAGTGATTTAATACCACTTTCATAAGCTGTTTTTATCCAAAAAGATCTTTAGAAACTATAATTATCGTCAGGTATTTCAATAAATCCTGTCTAGTATTTTACATCTATTACATGTTCATCTAAATATACCTATACATTATTATACTAATAAGGCACCTGCAAATTGTACTAGACACTAAGTGAATCAAATGAGAGTTGGTAAATTTGTCTCAACCTGTAGGGTTTGCAAGTTAGCCTTAAATGCATGACCAAGATAATGTTGACAGAACCTATTTGAAGTGCAGTTATTATCTAATCACCTATATAGTCACAATTTAATTATTTTATTGATTTTTCCCATCAACTTATAAACTTGTTTTTCAGGCAGGTCTTATCTAAGCTATTGCTTTCAATAAATAGATTCGCTGAAGGCTGGATTTTTTAATATAACATTAATTATCTCTTGTGATAGAAGTAAATTCACTCCACGGAAAAGTGGTAGTATATTATTAAGAAATATATTGTTAATTTTAGAGAAGTAGCAGAAGTAATACCTATATCATATCAAAAATGTCTCCTCCATACAAGCTCACCTACTTTGATATCATGGGTCTCGCCGAACCCCTCAGAATTATTTTAAGCTATGGAGGGTTAGATTTTGAAGACTTTCGTGTCCCAAGGGAGAATTGGCCAACCTTAAAACCCAGTATGTATATATTTTTTTGATGCTTGTCTAATTTGAGTAGCTAGTGTAGAACATGAAATTTCTTTAAGACTATTAAGTATCTGTTTGTGTTGCTGAGCTAGTTTGAACCTTAGAGTGTGTATTGTTTTGCAATGCGTTTTTCAAATGAATAAGTAGGTACATAACGATGAAACATTGTACCATCAAATGAGTGGGACAAATTATTTGGGTAGAGTTACTTTTAGTCCTGTAAAATTTAAAATTGAGATATCGTCGCCCATAAGTCAAAACCTCGTATCTGAAAATTTACCAGTTTTGAGTTACGTGTTTTATTGCGACTATGACTTTATATTTCATCGATTTAAAAACCTTGTAACTTAAGAGTCCAGCAAAGCACACGCTAAACGTTAAATTAAAATACCTCGTATCTCGCGCCCTCTAAAATTCACATGTCAAAACCTCACATCTTGTTTTATTTCCATGCAAATTAGAATATATATCACTTGGCAGAAACCGATATTAAATAAAAAATAGATAAACATATAAGAAGTTTTTTCATTTTCTGAACATTGTTTGTTTTTGAGATACGAGGTATTGACATATGGGCGATGATATACTAGTAGACCAGGGTCGATAATTTTTGAAACCAAAAAAAAGAATAGTAGGATGAAACCCATTGGAAAAGGAAGAGAATATAACAAAAATGGTAGGAAAAATAAATTACGGTCGATCCGAGGTCGGGAAGTGTGGGGCGGTGAGTTTTTAAGGTTAGAAAACGATTTATCTCGATTTTCGGCAAAACTACAAGTCGTATGGAAAAACGTTAAATGGCAAAGTTGTAGGTAATAAAAAGATCTACAACTTTTGTATTTGCACTTTTTTCACATAACATCAAAATTTATGTGAAAAATTCAAATAACCGAGTTTTTGGTTTTTTATTTTTATCTTTTACAAAAAAATTTTTTTATACATGAAATTTGGTGAAAACGTACCTTTTTATGTCCCAAACGCACTGTAATTTTTTTGATTTAAAATATTTATTTTTTAACCTTATTTTGACTTAATATCGAAAAAGCACCCTAATTTTCAATTGAAAATTCGCAGGTCAAAATATCTGCTTTTTTAAAAAAGTCGGTAGGCATTTTGTTCTTTGAAATCTCTACTTTCTGATGGTGTAAAAAAATATACATTACTATGGTAAATATTCTCAAAAAATGCAAAGAAACGAAAAAAAATCGAATCCGAAATTTTTTTTTTAAATTATTATGTACAATTTTGACCTATTTATTAAAATTTATACTTTAATTATTCAAAAAACGTAAGATTCCATGTTACATTGATAATCAAAAAAATTACAAATCCATAAAACATAAAGATCGCAAAAAATATGCGGGAATTGTTCTAAATATAATTAAAGGTAGGATTTAAAGGGGATTTCATCACATTTACCATAGTAATGCATATTTTTTTTTACACCATCAGAAAGTAGAGATTTCAACGAACAAAAAGCCCACCAACTTTTTTAAAAAAGCAGATATTTTGACGTGAGAATGTTCGATGAAAATTAGGGTGCTTTTTCGATATTAAGTCAAAATAAGGTGAAAAAATAAATATTTTAAATCAAAAAAATTACAGTGTCTTTGGGACATAAAAGGGTAAGTTTTCACCAAATTTCGTAAAAAAAAAATTTTCTTGTAAAAGATAAAAATAAAAAACCAAAAACTTGGTTATTTGAAATTTTCACATAAATTTTGAGGTTATGTGAAAAAAGTGCAAATACAAAAGTTGTAGATCTTTTTATTACTTACAACTTTGCTATTTAACGTTTTTCCATAGGACTTGTAGTTTTGCCGAAAATCGAGCTAAATCGTTTTATAACCTTAAAATCTCACCGCCCTCCACTTCCCGTCCTCGGATCGCCCGTAATTTATTTTTCCTCTCATTTTTGTTATATTCTCTTCCTTTCCCAATGGGTTTCATTCTACTATTATTTTTTTTCACTTTTTACCATTTGCAAAGGCTTAATTCAGCCCTGGTCTATAGTGCTATCTGTGGTGTGTGTGATCACCTTTACATTCAATATTTAAATTTTAGGCACTCCTTATGGGCAGGTTCCCATCTTGGAGTGCAATGGCAAAACTGCCCATCAGAGTTTCGCAATTGCTAGATATTTGGCTAAACAAGTCAAATTGACAGGAAAGGATGATTGGGAAGATCTTGAAATTGACGCAACTGTTGATACTCTCAACGATTTTAGACAGAGTAAGAATAGTAAACCTTAAAGTTTTTAACAAACTACTTAAGGATGTATTTTTTTTAGAAGTAGGTAAATACCACTATGAAAATGATGAAGAAATAAAAGCAGAATATGGCAAAACCTTGTTCGACGATGTTGTTCCCTTCTATCTGGAAAAACTGGGAGCACAAGCTAAAGAAAATGGTGGATATCTTGTAGGAGGCAAGGTAGGTCCTAATTATTTATAAAAAAAACATCTAAGAAAACAAAACAGAAAAATTCTGTCACGTTGGCAATATATTACAGGGGTACCATTTTTTTAGCTGACATGGGCTGACTTGGTATTTGTAGGACTATTTGACTACATGAATTTTATGGCAAACAAAGATTTGATTGCTGGCACCCCAATTTTGCAAAAAGTTAGAGAGAATGTGGTTTCTGTTCCCACTATCAAGGAATATATGGAGAAGCGTCCAAACAATCATTAAAATATAATTGTTTTCTTATTTAAAAGGAAATTTTTCGTAATACAAACTAGTTAGTAGTAAGGTTTTCGTTCTGAATGCACGTTTGTTGATTGTTAGAAATGTTATTAAAAACGTGGAATCAAAGTATCAGATATTTAGAAATTGTTTAAAATGCCAATGTTGACAATTTATGGTGTCGTTTGTATTAAGAGTGTTAAAATAGGTAAATGTTGCAGTATTTTTGGAGTTTTTATAAATAAACTGGATCAGATGTATTTTTGTATTATATTTCCCCACATGTTTTGTGTATTATCACATCAGGTTTGTGTGATGTGAGGCTTGGTCCATTTGTTAGGCCGACACTGACACACACTTCAATTGGTGTAGGTTACTTGCATAGGACGCCCTCTGTTTACAACAACTTTTCAATTTAATTCATATTGTGATAAAAAAATAGATGTTACTTAGAATATTTTTCTTTATTTGTCTATAAAGGACAGAACACTTTTTAATTATTAATTTTAAAAAAAAGTTATTCCTAAAAAGTTCTGCATGTTCTAAAACCTAGAATTAAGTAAGTAATCAAATTTTTGCAGTCATATACGAGGTTTGTCAAAAAATATAAATTTTACTCTAGAGTACGAAAATTGTTTTAAAAAAAAGTTACAGAATTGAAAACTACATTCTAACATACGATTTTTTAAAATTTAGTAATGATTTCAAATAGCAATATGTAGAAAAATTTGTAAAAAAAAACAACCTGATTTTTTATGGTAGATGTATGTAATTTCATATTAATAGGTAGTTTTCAATCGACTTTTCACTAAATTTTGATTTTTGCCCAGTATTTAAATTTTTGAATTATTTACCGAGAAAATAAAAAAAATAGATACGCTCTTTAATAAAAACACGGGAATAAACTCACTGACGTCACATCTGCCTTGACCTATGGGTCCCAGTATTCAGCTGAAGGTCGAACGCCGCGTCTACCTGAATATCTGGCTGGTTGTTTTCTATTTTTAAGCTGTTCTTGTCTATTTAGTTTATCAAAACAAAGATAGCACTATAATCCGTCGAGACTGGCAAATAAAATAATTGCGCGGATGACGTAATAAGGTTTTGAGCTCACTTTTTCAAACGGCTTCTTTTTAATTGCCTCTAGGGAAGATTTTTAATATTGGGATGTATTTTCAATTGGTTCTAATTCAGGATGTTAATTCTGAATATGATGAATTCGGTTATAGTGAAAAGGAGAAAAGGCCAATTCTGATCAACTTTTTTATAACAATTTTCAATATTGTCACTTTACTCTTGAGCAAAATTCATAATTTTTGAGAAACCTCGTATATACGACTGCAAAAATTTGATATCTGACTATTTCATTTTAGGTTTTAGATCATGCAGAACTTTTTTTTGAGTGATAACTCTCCCTAAAATTAATAATACATTTTCCATATGATTCCAACTTAAGTAGACACACTATACAAAATTAATTTACTTGAACTTTTATCTAACATTTTTTTTCTGAGTAAAGATTACTTTACTTGGCTTTGAATAAACAATATGCGAAATTTCTCAAAATGTAATTAAACTACTAAAAAAGGTTGTATATTTACAAAAAGTAAGTTTAGGTGACGAGATATCAAGAAAATGTAAAATGAAATTGGAAAATGCTATTTTTATTATCAATTTGCAAATTTGCAGTTTGTTTCTTTTATTGGCAACTTGGCTAATGCACAGCCCATGTATTTGGATGAAAATAAATGAGTGTAAAAAGGTAAGCAGCAAATTGATGCAAGGTTCTGTTAAAAATCGAGCTTTGTAATTTTATGTAAAGACAAAAATGTAATAATATTTTTTCTTAGCCCAAACATGACCCCTCAATATAAACTCACCTACTTCGACCTCACTGGTCTTAGAGAACCAATTAGATTCCTTTATTTGAACTATGGAGGGCTCGAATTCGTAGACAACCGTCTAACAAAAGAAAAATGGGCCGTTTTAAAACCAAGTAAGTAAAAATTTCTGTAATTGTAATAACTTTTTTAAAATAATTATGAAAATTTAAACTTTTTGACCGTAAGTAAATTATGTAAAGAAGTTTTAAGTACCTAAATATTTTACAAATATTTTTAAGTATTTTATTGTTGTGCCACAAGAATAAAATAGTGGTTGTGCCATGAGGAAAAACTACTAAAACGCGTCGGGTAGGAACGTTTGTTTATATTGTATAGCAGTTAAAGCAAATCTCTGTAGGTATACATAACTCTTATTTTTAAAAAAAACTTTAATACCATCAATACGAAATATTGTGTATATAAATGAAGTATCTTTATGTCTATACATATTAACCCTAAAAACAAGCTATATACTGTAAACTGTTTGACAGTAATGATATATTATTTCCTTTCAGAATCTCCAGTAGGTCAAATGCCCCAATCTGGAAAATTTGAAGAAACACACTGATTTCTTATGAATAAATGATCCGCAAGTTCATACACTGTTTTTAATTTGGAAATACTATCTCCAAGTCCCTTTCTGAGGCTTAAAATTTGACTTGGGAAGTCAATGGACAAGTCTTTATGGTATATCGTTTGTAAATTCCGCGCTTTCACGTATAATTCTTCTTCACTTAACAAAGTTAAATTTTCAGGATATAAAAAAATTAAATTAATTCTGAAATGAATATCTACGAAAAGCAAAGCTGGCAGCAAATTTTGAAGGGGCCGTCCACGTGGGGCCCCGGCTGCCCCCGCCCCCCCCCCCTCCGCGATGCTGGGTCTGCGGGGGTGTTTTTGTTACACCACTGAATTTCGATTAAAAAAACTTAAAAATACAATTGACTTTATTATCAATAAGTAGAATTTAATTTTAAAACCTAGATTATTACAGACTTATTATTTAAAATATTTAAAAAAATTGTTATTAATCTATTTTTTTTGTTAAGTATCTGATCATTTACTCTTAACTTATATACATATATCTAATCAAAAGTCGTATTTTTAGTAATTTGTTGAAACAGTAATTTTTATCGTCCATGTTCATTAAATAAATAAATTGCGTAATGCCTGACCTTTAATTATCTATATCTTTAGTACCTGCCACAATAATATTCATTAATATGAACAGCCATTGGAGCCAAAAAGTACTTGTACAAGAATAAAAATTAAAATATGATGCTCTTAGATTATGTGACCCTCTCGAAATGATATGATTGCCACACCTTAGTATACCAGGTAAAGATAAAGGTTATCAAAATACACTCCAGCATTTTGTTTTTGAAAATATGATTCTGAAAATTCCACTCTTCTCTGTTGTTTTAATAGTAAAAAATATTTTTTAGCAGCAATTCGGTTGTTTATCTGATGTTCCTAGTCGATGTCTTTACTGTTCTGGAGGATCTAGGGAAATTTGTTTCCTCTCGCGTTTAAGAATGTTCTCCTAGATAGTTGACAAGCTCGGCATCTTTATCCTCCATCGATAACTTCCTCTTACTGGTTTTCTCTTAATTTCCTCATATTCTCCATTTTTTGCATGATATCACTGATGTATTCTTGCTTACTCTCAATTCGGCAGAAATATCTGTAGTTCAGCTTTTTCTTCTACAGTTAAGCTGACATTGTCGTTTTTTTATATAGAGAAAATCTAACAAATATTGATGACAATATAATATATTATTTGACAAGTTGATGACAACAAATTTTACTACCGATTTTTAAAAACATTAAAAAATTTTTAAATGTAAGACATGGAAGTATTATATTACGCGTTGGTTAAAACTCATTTAAATTACGGCATTTTAGGTTGGGAAGGAAAAAATAGAACTTTAGTTTAAAAAATGGAAATATTACAAAAAAGGTTTCTAAAAATTATATTCCATAAAGATTATCTTTATCCTTCAAAAGAATTATATTCAGAAACAAAAAAGTTGAACATAAGACAACTTTACATTTTTATATCATCTTAATATATACAGTGACCGGCAGAAAGTGCGCAGCATATGGAAAAGTTTTTTATCTTTAAGTTTACAAAATTAATTTTATTTTAGATAGGTTCTGCATGTTCTCAAACCAAAATAACACCCATTAAATCCGGTAAAAGTCTTATAGTGTACGAGGTAGGATCAAAAATTTGAAATTCCGCTAAGAGTAAAGTACCTCCATCTTTCATTTTAGAATTTTTTTTAATTTCAAAGTTATACTCAAAATCTAAATTTCGCTTATTTTGGACAAAAAAATGGATTTAATCGTGTTTTCTGAATAACCCTGTATAAAAAATAAATGGCCACCGAACAGTACGAAAATAAGATTTTCTGCAGAATTTCTTAGAGATAACCGTCGATCATAAGTCCGATTAGTTTGTTTTCATAATATTATGGCTTTTTAAAATAAAAACATAAAAATATTAAATATTTTTGCTGCACACCGTATTTTATTTTCTGAGGGAACAAGTTAATTTCATCTAACCGATATTTTTTGATATACAATAGTAAATAGTTTTCTTTATATTGAAGTATGCATAGAAAGTTTCCTTTTGATTTATAAAGAAAAACATTTAAATTAAAAATATATTATTGTTCATTATTTTCCGTGATGAATAAAATCCGTTCAAAATATATTTTTAATTTAAATTTCTTTCTTTATAAATCAAAAGGAAACTTTCTATGCATACTTCAATGTATAAAAAACCATTTAGGAGATGCTTTAAGTCAATGTAAATCAAAAAATATCGGTTAGATGAAATTAACTTGTTCCCTCAGAAAATAAAATACTGTGTGCAGCACAAATATTTAATATTTTTATGTTTTTTCGGTTGCCATTTATTTTTTACACAGGGTTATTCAGAAAACACGATTTGTCCAACATCAGCGAAATTTGGAATTTAAGTATAACTTTGAAATTAAAACAATAATTCCTCGAATAATTCTTAGTAAAAAAATATTCTAAAATGAAAGATGGACGTACTTTACTCTTAGCGGAATTTGAAATTTTTGATCCAACCTCGTATACCATAAAACTTTTACCGGATTTAATGGGTGTTATTTTGGTTTGAGAACATGCAGAACCTATCTAAAATAAAATTAATATTCTAAACTTAAAGATAAAAAAACTTTCCCATATGCTGCGCACTTTCTGCCGGTCACTGTATATTTAAAAATAAAAACCTTATACAATTTAAAAACCATATATAATCATAATACACGTCATAAAAATGAAATAACCATATAACCTAAAATAAATAGTCCATATAAAGGATTATTTGCCAACAAAAATAAAAAATTGATTTCATTAAAAAATTTTTAAGTCGAAATAAAAACATGGATATTAAAAACAGACAATTTGAAAATATTTTTAGAAATGCTTTAATTAATTTGAATAATTTACTTATGTTGTTTTACTTAAAAATTATAAATTAATAATTTTATTATAGGTCATTATATTTCTTTAAAAAAAAATGCGTTTATATTATAAATTAACATTTTTACTTTAAAACTTGATTTTTAAAGCATATTTATGATTTATGATTTTACATACTAAAACAAAAAATAAGATTTACCCCTAACAAGCTCAGCTTCAGGGGATTGAAGAATAAGTTTATACAACATAAACATATTTATTATATTATTAAATTTGAAATAAACTTATTATTAAATTAAAACATACCTACTAGTGGCGTGGCGTAGCGTAGCGTAGCGTAGCGTAGCGTATTGGGACCAGGGAGGTATACAAAAGGCAAAATCGTATATTAATGTTAAATCATGCCATACGTACCTATATATTTATTGCTATGGGTATAAATAAAGCAAATACCCGTTCGTAATATTAATTATTGTTTGCTTTTGGTTTCAATAATATCGCCTATGTTAAAATTAGATTATTACATAATATTTACCTACTTATACAGTGACCGTAATATGAAAAAGAACACATATTTTTCTTCATTTAGGTGTTAAAAAGTCGTCCTCACAAAATAAGAATTTTTATTTTTTTGTCCGAAGTAAGCGAAATTTGTTAGTTTAAAATTAAAACACTTTTTACACTTCCTCACACAACATAAGACTTACTTCGTCTGATTCGATGGGTTATTGCTTTACTTTTGTCCCACGTTGTAAATATTCTTATCACAGGCTTATTTTTATACATTATGTAAATAATATTTTAAAAAAGGTTATCATTTTTAGTTGGATACGTGACGAGAAGTTTTTTTAATGGTATATTAGTTAGCTGAGCAGGAGAATAATTCCAGTCTACTTTTGTGGTTCTTCAAGACAGTTTGTGACTGAACACTTTTTAAGGTGAGTTATAATTTTTTGGTCTCATGTTAAAAATCTTTATCAAGAACAATTCTACTATGATAATATTGTTCATCGATAGATATGATTGTATAGGTGCATGAAAAAAATACACAAAACACCCAAAATATATAACCATTTATACAAATGAGCACTTTATTGTGCATTCGTTATTATGCTACGAAAATTTACTGTTCTTTAACTGTAATAACGAAGAAGTTAAAACAAAAATTATAACAATTTAATTTTTTCTATTGTTATTATAAGCTAAAAAGTTCTAAAGGGTAAATTCTTTACATGTTTCGAAGGAGAATAGAGAAGAGGAAATATAAAAGGTGCAAATAGTCCTAACGAAGCTCCAAGATGATAAGATCTATGAATAATAAACTTAACATTGTAAATCAGATAAAATTATTAGTTTTACTAGAAATGAACAAATTGATATGCTCCTAATTTTTGGAGTGACCAGAAAAATTCTTCTGAAGCCGCAAGATTGTATGTATTGTATGTTTTATAAACTAACTAGCGTGTACCCGGCATGCGTTGCAACCCGCTGGTATAAATACAAACCCGCGATATATTAGTACCCGGCATGCCACTTTCTGAAATTGCACCCGTGCGAAGCCGGGGCGGGTCGCTAGTTATACATAAAAACCTTCCCCTGGAATCACTCTATCTATTAAAAAAAAACGCTTCAAAATCCGTTGCGTAGTTTTAATTTAAGCATATATAGGTAGGGACGGACAGACAGACAGCGACAGCCACTTTGTTTTATACTATGTTAAGATGACATTAAAACTTTAAATTAAAGCCATATTGCTTTTCAAAACCATTCCACTGTTTTTCAAATCCGCCTTTATATTTCTTTAGAAAAGAGAGGGCGGCAATAATGCATAACGCTTTTAAATTTGCGATTGGGATTTAAGGCAAATTTTTCAGTGTCAATTTTAAAATAGCATAGGAGTGTATAGTATCAAATTGTTGGAAAAAAAATGCTCGTTTTAAATATCCTAGTGTACCACCATCGTTCCATTTGGAAAAATGGAGTAAACGTCAAGAAAACAAAATTTCATTTTTTAAACGCTTGTGAAACTTATAAAGTCAATTATTATGACATACTTTTTATTTTCATACAGTGTGTGTATAAAGTCTGGAAACGGCTTAATAACATCACAATTTACTGGCCGATTTAAACCAAATTTGGTACAGTTGTGTGTTGTGTAAGAGGATCTAACGCACCGAATGACGATATTGGCGTTGTTGCCAGCTTTTTAGTTTGTCTGGAATTCGAACGAATTTTATATTTTTAAATATAACACCCAGTATATTTTTACATTTTTAAATTTCACATAAAATTATAATTATTTTTTATTAAATGCATTATTAGTCTATACTTCATAGTTTCCGAGATATTGACTCTCGAAAAGTGACATTTTTGAACTTTGACAGCTTATAACTTTCTAACAGTACGTCTTAGAGCAAAACGGCTTACATGTCCCTATCTTCAATTTTTATTATCTTCCCAAAAAAATCAACTTCCGGTTAAACCGGATGTAACTCGAAAGCAGGAAATATAGTTGCTCCGGTTTAACTGGAAGTTGATTTTTTTGGGAAGATAATAAAAATTGAAGATAGGGACATGTAAGCCGTTTTGCTCTAAGACGTACTGTTAGAAAGTTATAAGCTGTCAAAGTTCAAAAATGTCACTTTTCGAGAGTCAATATCTCGGAAACTATGAAGTATAGACTAATAATGCATGTAATAAAAAATAATTATAATTTTATGTGGAATTTAAAAATGTAAAAATATACTGGGTGTTATATTTAAAAATATAAAATTCGTTTGAATTCCAGACAAACTAAAAAGCTGGCAACAACGCCAATATCGTCATTCGGTGCGTTAGATCCTCTTACACAACTGTACCAAATTTGGTTTAAATCGGCCAGTAAATTGTGATGTTATTAAGCCGTTTCCAGACTTTATATACACACTGTATAGGTACTACTTGACTATAAATTAACAGATTTAATTAATTTGTAGCACTCTAGATTGAAAATAAAAACTAAACATAAAAATGTTATAACACGTCAAAAAATGACAAGTGAGGTGTCATTTCACTCATACTGTTATGCTGAACCCAAATAAGTAAAAATATACAAGATGTCCCATTTAAAATATCAAAGTCAAGGTCACTTCCGGTGAAACCGGAAGTGCTAACAAATTGAAAATTATGCCAATAAATGCAGACTCATCTCTTATGCATAATCACAATATTTCATTTATAATATTTATAAATATAAAAAAGTTATAGGGGTGAACGTCTTTTGAGAAACACCCTAATTTATACCTTTTCTATATAATGACCTTTTTCTCTCTTCCCACGCATATTGGTGCTGGCTCACTATTGTGTGCTTTCAATTTTATCTGACTTCTTTTGGGTTAATATATTTGACCCTTTCTCTTTTTTACTCTGGTTCATTTCGGCTTCTCTTTCATTACCATTAGTTTATTTTCTCTTTTAATAACAATTTTTACATTGATGCACAGCCTGCTACAATGTTAAGTTTATCAGTGCCGTTTTACAGCTATGTTTTAAGGTTTGGAGCTCTATTAGGACCGTTTGCACTTTTTGTATTTTCTTTTTCTCTATTCTCCTGAATATGAAAGCATATAAGTACATTCAAAACATGTACAGAATTTACCCTTTAAAACTTTTTTCCTTAACATACCAGTGGAGGAAGAGTTAAAGTGTGTCATTTATTTTCTTTCAAATCCACTCCACTTAAAGTATGGACTATTTCTTCAAATTGTAAAATATATTTTTTGACACGAAAATTGGTATTCTTGACGAGATATCGAAATAAGTTGTTTTTAAAAGATGTTTAGGTATTAATTTTAAGCTCATTAAGAAAGTTTGATACAAAAATATGTTTCTTACCATTTTAGAAAAACAGAGAGATATTGTGGGTAATCAATCGAAGTTATATAATTAAAAACATAAATAACTCTTATATGGTAGATAAAAAGGAATGTAAAATGATAACAAATTATATTTGATAAAGATAACAAAAATATTATGCAACTTGTTTTTAATATATAGTGATCCTAAAGTAACCTTATGATATAATCTTAATTTAATAAGTGCATGCCTTTACAAAAAATGAAAAATTACAACTTGTTAAGAATACCAAAAATAATTATAAAATATAACCGTTTATTATCTGAATGTTATTTGCTAGTAAATTTTGACGTAAAATAATGGTTGATTTTTTATATTTACCTTTGTTATTACCACTAGAAAATAACATGTAAGTGAAAACAGTTTTTGCTTGAAATAACGGTGAGGTTGTAGTCCGACTCGCGTCGTCGTGTTTCAACGTACCTACTAGTAGAATAAAAAGTTTTTAGTCCTCAAATAATATTTTTAGCGATTGACACAATTGACTAACAAAACAAAAATTGCCTTTTACCTTTTTATTTTTTTTTTAAATTAGAAACATGGCCCCTCAATACAAACTTACTTACTTCGACCTTACTGGTCTTGGAGAACCAATCCGATACCTTTTGAGCTATGGAGGGCTCGAATTTGTAGACAATCGTGTATCCGGCGAAGCATGGGGAACTTTAAAATCAAGTAAGTAAAAAATAAGATTGGAACTGTTTTATTACCTTTTACAATTATATATTACCATTACATTGGATTAGGTAAGCGCAAAATTTCAACCGAAGGCGTCGACCCCGGTCATAATAAAAATTAATTTGATACAGTTGAGTACATAATTTACTGTTAAAAAAGTTTAAAAATATTGGATTCAGAGGAAAGCAAATTAAAATTAATTAAAAATTATCTGAAAAATAGACCAACTTATGTTCAAATAGATAAAGAAAAAAGCTATCCAAAAGTATTTAAGTATGGTGTTCCTCAAGAAACAATTTTAGGACCATTATTTTTTAATATTTATATTAACGACTTATTTAGTATAAATTGCGATGGACAAATTCATAGTTTTGCAGATGATACTACATTTTTTTTATACTGATACAAATTGGGAAAACTTAAATAATAAAATTAAAGATTTTAAAATTATAAAAAATGGGTTTGATAACAATTATTTGTTAACAATCCATTTTAATAAAACAAATTATATTCCTTTTACTTTTAACCGAGATAACCTACCGCGAAATATGAATAGTATTCAAATAAAGGAAGACATTCAAATTTTTAAAGTTAATAAAATAAAATATTTAGGAATTATTTTTGATAGTAAATTAAATTGGAATTTTCACTTAGAATACTTAAATAAGAAATTTAATACCGATTTTTAAAAACATTAAAAAAATTTTAAATGTAATACATATGGAAATTTTATATTACGCGTTAGTTAAAACAAAACTCATTTAAATTACGGAATTTTAGGTTGGGGAGGAATAAATAGAACTTTAGTTGAAAAATTTGAAATATTACAAAAAAGGTTTTTAAAAATTATATTCAATAAAGATTATCTTTATTCTTCAAAAGAATTATATTCAGAAACAAAAAAGTTGAACATAACACAACTTTACATTTATAAAATCTTAATATATATATATTTAAAAATAAAAACCTTATAAGTACAATTTAAAAATCATAATCATAATACACGTCATAAAAATGAAATAACCATAAAACCTAAAATAAATAAGTGTATAGGACAAAAAAATTTCAAATATTTATGTTTTTATTTGAACGATTATTTACCAACAAAAGTGATTTCATTACAAAAATTTAAAGTCGAAATAAAAAAAGTAATATTGAAAACAGACAATTTGAAAATATTTTTAGAAATGCTTTAATTAATTAATATTGTTTTGAATAATTTATATAAGTAATTTTTTTACTTAAAAATTATAAATTAATAATTTTATTAGGTATATAGGTAATATATTTCTAAAAAAACTACGTTTATACTATAAATTAACATTTTTACTTTAAAACTTAATTTTTAATGCATATTTATGGTTTATGATTTTACATTCTAAAACAAAAAAGAAGATTTGCCCCTAACAAGCTCAGCTTTTGAAGAATAAGTTTATCGAAGACAACATAAACATATTTATTATATTATTAAATTTTAAATAAACTTATTATTATAATAATAACACAGGCCTGCATTTTTTAACACTTTGAAAGTTGATTTAAAAATTTTAACTGTTTTCTAGTAATTGGGTAGCGCTGATTTTAAATCTGCTTTCAGTTTTTTTATATCACGTAAGGTTATTTTTCAAACCGGTAAAATCCAAAAATATAGAAAATACACGATTTATTTCATTTATAAGCTAGTTTTTTAATATATTAAGGAAAAAAATACAAAAATATACACATATAAACTATTATAAATGGTTATTTATTCGTTACGCTTCTTCAAAAAATGTTTTTTTTTTTCAAAAAAGCTTCTTTTGTTTGTTTTTCTGTTCCAACAGAAATCGGCCATCATTTTTGTGTCCCAGCGCCCCTGGTATCTTTTTTCATCTATTTAATATATTGATGAAATCTTTCACCTTGCTCTTCACCCATGTCCCCAAGATTTTCCGGGAATTAGTCCAAATGGGAATGTAAAAAGTGAATTTTTATGCTCATTCTAAAATTCCTGAAATTTTCCAGCATATTTTCAACGATCTCAACATAGTAGTAATTTATGTTCAACTTCTTTAAAAGCATTCCATGCATGTTTTTCCTTATCTTCCATTACCTTTTCAAATTCTGTATCTTTCATCAAGCTGCTAATCTGCGGCCCTACAAAGATTCCCTCTTTTAATTTTGCCTCTGACAGAGCCGGAAATGTTTTACACAAATATTTAAAACAATATTCTTTGTTTAATGCCTTAACAAATTGTTTCATACGTCCAAGTTTTATGTGAAGTGGTGGAAGTAAAACTTTTGAGGGCCAATAAGACTTTCGCGAATTACATTTTTGTTTCCAGGTGTTAAAGTCTCTTTGTGGCCAGTCTCTTTTTATCCAATGCTGTTCTCGCTAGCTAGACCACTCGCACAGGAAGCATGGAAATTTAGTAAATCCAGACTGCTGACCTAAGAGAAGACTTAAAATGTTTAGATCTTCACACACTTCCCAGTTGTGATTTTCATATTGTATTCTTAAAAGTAATTCCTCTAAATTTTCATAGTTTTCCTTTAACTTAACTGTATGGCCGACCGAAACAGAAGCAAAAACATTGTCATTATGTAAAAGAACAGCTTTAAAGCTCCTTTTTGAAGTCGATAAAAAGTCTCCAGTCGGAAGGTGTGTAGCACCACAGAAAATCATTTTTTATTCATCAATCATTTAGAATTTGAAGTACTACATTCATTTTAAAATGTATTAAAACGCCTATTATATATTTTTTTTATATTTTTTCTTTTTTTTGCAAAAAAAAATCTGTGGGTGATAGAGACCAATTGTATTTTAATTAGTTATTTCTATATGAAAGCTGAGCTCGACAAACAAAAATCACGTCATCACACATTTCATGCAGGCCTGTGTAATTATTATTATTAAGTATAGGTCAGTAATGTAATAAAGGCAATACATTTCGTTTTTAGAAACTCCTTTGGGTCAAATGCCCCTTCTAGAAGTCGATGGCAAAGTTTTGTACCAAAGTTTTGCTATCGTCAGATACCTCGCTAACGTTGTCGGACTTGTTGGAAAAACTCCTTTGGAAAATTGGGAAATTGATGCTGCAGCTGATACAGTCAGTGATCTTAGAGCTAGTGAGTCTAGTTTTTCCATTATTACTATACAGGGTTAGGAAAAATTACCAGAACGGTCGATTATTTCAAAATATACAGGGGTTATCAAAAAACGTCTTATATAAAAAATGTAGGGCTGTTAAAAATCTACATATCGGTGATAAATTAATATATACAGGGTCGCCCACAAAGTTGTGGAGAATGATAGTTATATTTTTTTAAATGGAACACCCTGTATATTTTTACATTTTTAAATTCCACATAAAATTATAATTATTTTTTATTAAATGCACTAATAGTCTATACTTCATAGTTTCCGAGATATTGACGCTCGAAAAGTGACATTTTTGAACTTTGACAGCTTATAACTTTTGAACAGTACGTCTTAGAGCAAAACGGCTTACATGTCCCTATCTTCAATTTTTATTATCTTCCCAAAAAATCAACTTCCGGTTAAACCGGATGTAACTTGAAAGCAGGAAATGTAGTTGTTCCGGTTTAACTGGAAGTTGATTTTTTGGGAAGATAATAAAAATTGAAGATAGGGACATGTAAGCCGTTTTGCTCTAAGACATACTGTTAGAAAGTTATAAGCTGTCAAAGTTCAAAAAGTCACTTTTCGAGAGTCAATATCTCGGAAACTATGAAGTATAGACTAATAGTGCATTTAATAAAAAATAATTATAATTTTATGTGGAATTTAAAAATGTAAAAATATACAGGGTGTTCCATTTAAAAAAAATATAACTATCATTCTCCACAAGTTTGTGGGCGACCCTGTATATTTCAATTTATCACCGATATGTAGATTTTTAACAGCCCTACATTTTTTTATATAAAACGCTTTTTGATAACCCCTGTATATTTTGAAATAATCGACCGTTCTGGTAATTTTTCCTAACCCTGTATAATACCATCAGCTTTTGTACATTGAATGATTATTATTTTTCAGAGGTGGGAGCATGGTTCTGGGAAGCCGACGAGAAAGTTAAGGAAAAACTGCAAGAACCTCTTGAAAAGGAAGGTATTCCATTTTTGTTAGGCAAATTGGAGTCTTGGGCGAAACAAAATGGTGGATATCTTGCCAATGGAAAGGTACATACAAATTTGACGTTTTATAGATTTATGATTCATAATTTGCGCGTACCTACCATTGAATATACAGCGCTTAGGAACAAGCAACTCTTTCTAAGGCAATCTACAGACTGTCCGCGGATAGGGTTTACAATAGCACAAAAAATGGATGAAAAATTTAATTTTTCGGGAAAAAGGTCATTCTTGATAAAAAGTTTTGCTTGTAAAAAAAATGCAATTCACTAAGAGAAAATTTTGATTTTTTTATACAGGGTTCGCAAAAACTACAAAAACTTGATTTTTCTCCAAGAGTAAACTACCTACCTTTATTTTTCATTTTTGACCAAAATGCCAATTAGAAAACTTATTTAGAATAACGTTGCTAATTTAAATTATTATTAACAGTGGCGCAACCAGCCCCCCCCCCCCCCCCGAGCTTAGAAACTTAGCCATATTTGTTTAATTGCAAACCAATTTTTCATGTCACGCGAACTATTTTCGCAAATTTTTTGCGATCTCAATGTTTTATGGATTTGTAATTTTTTTGCTTATCAATGTAACTTGGAATCTTACGTTTTTTGAGTAATTAAAGTATAAATTTTAATAAATAGCTCAAAATTGTACATAATGATTAAAAAAAAAAATTCTGATTCGAGTTTTTTCCGTTTCTTTGCATTTTTTGAGAATATTTACCATAGTAATGTATACATTTTTTTACATCATCAGAAAGTGGAGATTTCAACGAACAAAACGCCCACCGACTTTTTTAAAACAGCAGATATTTTGACGTGAGAATTTTCGATTGAAAATAAGGGTGCGTTTTCGATATTAAGTCAAAATAAGGTGAAAAAATAAATGTTTTAAATCAAAATAATTACAGTGTGTTTGGGACATAAAAAGGTAAGTTATCACCAAATTTCGTGAAAACATAATTTTTTTTGTAAAAGATAAAAATAAAAAAACAAAAACTTGGTTATTTGAATTTTTCACATAAATTTTGAGGCAATGTGAAAAAAGTGTTAATACAAAAGTTGTAGATCTTTTTATTACCTACAACTTTGCCATTTAACGTTTTTCCATAGGACTTGTAGTTTTCCCGGAAATCGAGATAAATCGTTTTCTAGCCTTAAAAACTCACCCACTTCCCGACCTCGGATCGCCCGTAAATTATTTTTTCTTTCATTTTTGTTATGTTCTCTTTCTTTTCCAATGGGTTTCATCCTACTATTATTTTTTTTGTTTCAAAAATTATCGACCCTAATCTACCTATTTATGCGAACCACGATATTGATATTACCGTGGAAGAAATTCTGGACGAAATGGCAAAAACAAAACGAAGAATTTTACTTTAATATTAGTATTATTAGTGATTACTTACAACTTATTGTATAAGGTTTTTGTTTTGTTTCAGTATAAGTATGCTTAATATATGCGTTACCTATTTTAAATACATTTTTACTAATTAAAATAAAATCTCTAAATTTTTTTTTCATAAATATTTCGTTAGGGCTAGCGGCGTATTATTGCAGAAGTTTTAGGGGGCTGTCGCTCTCGTCAATCATACGTATTTTACCCAAAAAAGGGCGTGGCACCCAAAAAATTTTTTCGCCGCAAAAGAGCGCCTTCAGCGCGAGAAGTTAAAGCCCCCCCCCCCCCCCCCCCGAACAAAATTTCTGGTTGCGCCACTGATTATTAATTATCATTTAATTAATTTAAAAAAAAGGTATATGAGTTTTTTTTTACTACATTAAGTTCTTGAGCTTGGTTTCCTAATGAAAGGGTAGAATTGTCAGCAACAGACTGCAATACGATTAGGGAAGCTGCGTCATTCTGATCATAATTTTTTTTTTAATTGGAAACTGAACCAGTTCGCTGAAATTTTCTTAATAATTTATAAAGTTCCGTTTTTGAGACGTAAACGTTGGGTATCTTTGATTAAATTCCTCTATCACAAAGTTGTAAGAACTTTCGCCCGCACCGTAACATTGAACTAAATAAACCCTTTGTTCTAAGGTCAACATTTTCAAAACACATCAAATTTTATTTGACAACTTCAAATTTGCCCCATACGTAAAGCAAAGTACATAATAAAAAGGTAAAAAATTCCTTGTTTTTACAAAAGATGGTAGGAATGCATTTAAAATTTTAAAATAATATACACACCACCCGTTATGAAAATAGAGTCTAATAAAATGTTATATTAATATTTTTATTGAGCAGCAAAATTTCCATTTACCTCTAAGAATTAAAAAAAAACTAAAATAATCGAAGATTTATTTTAAATCTTGGATTTAAATTATTACAAACGTTATTCTAAATAAGTTTTCTAGTTGGCATTTTGGTCAAAAATGAAAAAGAAAGTTGGAGAAAAATCATGTTTTTGAAGTTTTTGCGAACCCTGTATAAAAATCAAATTTTTCTCTTCGTGAATTGCATTTTTTTCACAAGCAAAACTTTTTATCAAGAATAACTTTTTCCCGAAAAATGAAATTTTTCATCCATTTGTGCTATCGTCAACCCTATCCGCGGACAGTCTGTATACTAAATTATTTACATTACCTTTATTTTTTTTCAGCTCACGTGGGCGGACCTATACTTAGTAGCTATTGCAGACTTCTTAAAATTCATGTTGAAACGGGATCCTCTTGTCGATTACCCCAGTCTCCTGGCTGTAAGAAAAAACGTGCTCGCTGTCCCAAATATTAAGGCTTGGGTAGACAAACGTCCCAAAGAAGCATAAAATGTTTTTTTATTTTTTTTTAATTTGTTAATAAAATAATTTTTATTACCTGTGTCCTGTGTCTTATGTTTATATTATACATTCACGCTAGAGTTATTTTACCAAGTCGCCTTGATGTCCCGAAATCGAGACTCGCGTTGTAGCAAAAACAAAAACTTACCGGAACTCGTGAGGGGGGATTTTGGGATTCAGTGTATTCTACACATAAAAAAAAAGGTCAATATATTATAAGGAAAATATAAGCTATAATAATTCGATAACAGTTTATGTAATGATTTAAATAAATCGTTTTATCTCCTTAACTTACCTATAGTTTATGTGCTAAGATGCGTACCGGTACCTCAAGCGGTTGCAAAGAAATAAAATAAAAACTAGTCTGTAGGTCAACATTGGACGGCCATAGCTTTCTTATAAGGGACTGTCAATAGCGATCGGGCTAACATTAAACTAGTCAACGATCAGCTGTAATACATATTGACCTCAGTAGGCTGGCAATTCGCTCGGGCCACAATATATTGAAAAGATGAATGTGTCATTATGAAGAACATAACCTAGCAAAACTGTTTGTGTTTTGTAAACGTATTTTTTAGAAACAAATTTCTCTTAAAAACTTGTTTTCAAATTAAAATGGGTGAAGGAGAATGTGAACTACTCCCCGAAGAACAACCGAGAAAATCCAGGCACCGCAAGAAACACCTGTACAACATGATTTTACAACAAATGGAGTTTTATTTTAGCGACTCCAATCTTACTAAAGATAGATTTTTATCTCAGCTGATGAGAAATAGTCCTTGTAAGTATTTAGTTAGGGGTTTCAGACCTAACTGTTCCCTATATAATCTTCCTAGTAAATCTATTGATTGACTCTTTAGGTAGGTATATCAGAAATGGGTTTGCTTTTGGTTCCACCCGAGAGTATTTATAAATGTATGTCTTACACTTCCCTACATGTCCCTGACAGACTTATGTTCTTGTTCTCTCATTCACAGCACTTCCTATTACAATAGTCTTGTAATATTGTTTTATTATGTTTTTTTAGATGTTGACATAGAAATATTTCTAAAGTTTAATAAAATAATAAAATTAAACTGCACCATTGAAGACATTCAGAAAGCTATTAGAAAATCTGATATTATTGAGCTTTCAGAAGATGGTATGAAAATACATAGAAAGAAGCCAATAAAAGTAAAAGAAAACGTGGATAACTGTACAATATATATAGAAAATATTAAAGCAGATGCCACACATGACACCTTGTCTCAAGTATTTTCAGATTTCGGTAATGTAGTTTACATTTCGATTCCCAAATATAAACATAATAGAGCTAATAAGGGTTTTGCTTTTGTTGAGTATGAAACGGAGGAACAAGCAAATGAGGCAGTCACATTTTTTGAGAGTATAGGTTGTAAAATATCTTCAGAAAAAAATCCAGAGGAGCTCCGAAGTATTGCTACTTTTGAGAAGAATGAATCCATGAAACTATTGGAAGAAAATCAAGATCTTAAAGATGACAAAACGGATGATTCTTCTGGTATATCTAATACCAGTAAACCCACAAAGAAAATTGAAGAAAATACAAATGAGGAAATGGAAACATCGTCAGAAAATTCAAAAAAAAGGAAGCTCAGTACTGAAAATAGTGAAGAGAACAAAAAATTGAAGACCAGTGATGAGGTTGCCAGTGCAAATCAACCGGATGCAAATGACGAAAATGATGGAAAAAAAAAGAAAAACAAAAAGGAAAAGAGAAAGAACTATATCCGGGATTTGGGAATGCAAATTTTAACAAAGTAAGCAGAATTGTTTGTTATTTTTATTTTACTGCCAAGTCCACTTTCAAATTGTATGTTTAATTCACAATGTAAATTTGATCAAATGACTTTCTAATAGTAAAGTTAAATTGTGAATTACTTACTTCCTTTTTTTCATCTGTACCCAAATACTTTCACATCTTCTTTTTATAGGAAGGAATGGAAAAAATTAAGAAACCGCTACTTAGATTTACAAAAGAAGAAAATGATAGAATTTAAACAGTATTTGCATAGACAAAAATTTAGTCAAAAAGGTTATGATAAGAAAAAGACTCAATTGGAAGAAAAAGAAGGTGTCAAGGATAATAAAGAAAAAGAGGAAGTTGTAGAAGAAGAAAAAAAACTAAGTTATGTTCCTGGTGTTATTGTAAAGTTAAAATTGCAGGAACCTTGTATGGATGTGAAAAAATTAAAGGTAAAAAATCTAAATTAATTATCTGTACTGGTAAAGCTGGAGCTGAAATTTAAGCCAGCTATTTATATTTCTCCAGTTACCTACTTACTTTTGTAATTTTCGTGTTTAATGTTTTAGAATGAAATAAAGTGTGTATCTCCTGAAGTACAATATGTCGATATTCCTTTACCAGCAGGCAGCGAAGAAGTATTTATAAGATTTACCACAAGTGATGCTGCAAAAGGCTTCTGTAACAAGGATTTCAATGGGGAGAAAACAGTCATCGAAGGGAAAGAAGAAAAAAACTATTGGGAAAAAATTGAAAATGACAGGACTGTAAAATTTCAAAAATCAATTAAGAAGCAAAGAGGACGAGAAAAATTACTTAAAAAAGCCGAGAAGGAATCTTCCAAACACCTTAGATTTGATGAAAGCGATTTGTAATTTAAGAAATTAAAAATGTTTAAATTTTTTTTTTGGTTTTTAAATACCTTATATAATGGAGATTATTTACTTACTGATAGTAACGGACAGTGGACAGTCGTGTTTTGTGCAGAGTCTGGGTTCTTTTTTAAACTTTAAGTATCAGTCCTTTCTGTATGATAGGTTAGGTAATACATTTTTTACAAAAAACAGTTGTTTTTTTTTGGGGGGAGGGGTATTTCATTTATTTTTTGATACAAGGAAGCTTAAGCAACAACAAACCACTTGCTTTAGAACTTAGACAAAGGTTGAGCTTGAGCATTATTATCAAAGAATTATGGATTTGTTTGGTTATTATAAGTTTATAATAATTTAGAGATTCCACAGATTCCCCGACAGCTAGGCGAAAAGTTTAATAAACGTGAAAATCTATTCTAAGCCTTATAAGCACAGAATTTATAGCTATTGCGTAGCTATATATTCTGTGGTATTATTATAAGTATAGAATTTTGAATTATTTATCAAATACAAAGCATGGATATTATTCATTCATGACGTCATTGAAAGAATGCGCACAGCGCACTCCAAGAATAATTTTTTAGGGAATCCCCGGTATCTTTACAAAAACTTCAACCTAAATATCTTGACACATGCCTAGGTTATGGAGGCATGGCCCTCTAGGATGTTTAGTGGATGTTCTCTACTACAATTTAACAATAAAGGAACCGATGCCAATTTCACTTTGATTAACGAACCTCGGGCATCTCTTACCTTCCGCTGCTTTTTATTAAAATTTGAATTCTTTTAAATATGGATAAAAATGAATCAGATAAAAGGTACTTTCCATTTGTTTCTTTTAAGGAGCAAAGCAAAGTAACGATATTTTGCTTAGAAGTTGTTAAGGAACGCTTCGCGATCAACTTCGTACTATGACTTCGTATAGTCCGTATGGGAAATAGAGAGGGACATACTTAAACGCGGCAAGGATGGAGGAAAAAATCTTTGCTGTGCTAAATTTTTAAAAGGAACGCTCAACTTTACCGTTGGCTTTGCTTTGCTATTTAAAAGAAACTTAAAGGAACTCTGCTGATGTTACTATGTTACGTAAATTGTTACTAGTAAGTTAGAACGAAGTGAGTTTGGCGTTTCAAAAGGTCATATTTTTTATTATCCGGTAATTTTTATAGGCACTGATAAGAGCTGTTGAATAGGTGTTCAATTCTAGATTACTTATTCGGTTTCAATGTGCTTACAATAATTACATCGTCGACGTCGTTAAATACCGTATGGTCCGTATGCATATACCATAAATACTTTTGTGATCGGTCTGCTGGGTCTGCAACACGATGAATTATGAGATCAATATCAATATGAATGAGCCACATGAACACCGTGGTCGTGGTAGGGTACACAATCAAGGAGAAAACAATGAGAGACAGAGTCCACAAGGAATAGGACAACAGTTTGGAGCTCGCAGAGGACACAATAATCAAGGACGGGGGGGACACCACACACAAAATAATGGACCTGCAAGAGGTAAGCTAATATGGCTGTAGTAGTATTCTGTGTAAGTTTTCAACCTTAGTGCGTTCAATTAATAAATAAGTGTATGCCTAAGTAGGTATAAGAAATTTTGGTAAATAATCTACGGTAATATTAACGACCAAGGTAGATTTATTAAACAATTAAGTACTTAATAGTTTTTTCGTTGGGCTTGTCCTTTTGTAAAATGTCCAAAGTAAAGTAATAATCTCCCAACACATTATATCATATTTAAAAAAATAAGTTTATAGAAATCACCACTATAGATGATAGAGTTGGATGGTACCTACTAGTCGGGGTGCACTCAACCTTTGTGAACAAATACCCTTATTTGATTGTTCCTAGAATTTTTTTATTGTTGTCTATTCAATATTATTAATATCAATAAAAATTATTATAGGTAATTAGTTGAAGATAAGAATATATTAGGTACTTATGTATCTACAGAATAAATACATTAGGTATTTAAAAGTTCCATACCAAAATAGGCTAAGTAGATAATAAATGTTTTTAGTTATATTATAGTTAGGTAGGTATAGTGATGTAAAATTCTCGGTAATAATCTTTTGGAGAATATTCTCAAGAATATTCTCAAGTTAGAGAATTTTCTGAGAATGGTAAGAAAACCGCTAGAAATGGCAATAAAAAGAAATTAATAATTACCTATATATTCTGCTTATTTTCGGCAAATGTCAAACGGCGAACGGCGTTAATCAAACAAAACATAAAGAAATAAAATTTTTTGAGAAATTTTTATTTAAAAAACATAACATACTTTCCCAAGAATAACTAAAAACTAAACAAAAAAAAACAGTCAAATAAAGAAAGATCACATTTAACTATTAAAAACATAGGACGCATATAGATGTATAATTTGTCCAAACTCAGTGTGATGACATTCCATACGGCGGTAAACAGTTTCAAAGGGTTACCGCCGTTTGTATGCGTATGGAATGATTGGAATGTCATCACACTGAGTTTGGATAAACAATATGCTAGGGGATTTCCCTGAATCACTATTGCCAGACGTAAAACACTGTTGCCAGAGTTATAGAAAAGGTTAGAGAAACTCAAAATTTTAAAAATCATTGCGAAATTTTTCAGTGTAAATCGAGGCGGTGTAAATTATGTAGAAAAACTTCTCTAGAGAATATTATCTCGGGAGAATTTTCCAACAGAGAATATTCTCGAGAATATTCCCGTTCTCGAGAATATTCTCCTCTCACATCACTAGGTAGGTATACCAGATACCTACAATATTATAAACCTATGTAATTTTAATTTTAAAAAAGTTCATTTTTTAAATTGAACAAATAATACTTAGCAGGTATACCTAATTAATTTTTAGCATATAGCAAGTATATAGGTACATAATTTATCCATCTTTGCAGATAAACATATTTTTTTTAAACCCCCAGAAAGGTAATAATGGGGTCCTTAAAAAATGTAGAAATCTCTATTTTCTAAAAAGTTGTTAGTTTTATTTTTTCATTTTGGAACAGAAATGTCGCCAAAATACCGAATTTTTTAACCCTTAGCACACCCACTTGATAAAATAAAACATAGGTGTATAGTATTGGAATGGCCATTGTTCCATCATCACCAATTTTTTTTAGGTGGATGGCAAGAAAATATTGGTGGAAGAAATAACAATTTCAACAATCACAATGACAATACCCACAGGGATCACCAAAGGAGAAATACCCATCCTAGAAATAGCCGACAAACTTATAATGACAGAGCAAATGATAATAATGACCATAACCAAAGTAATCACCAAAGAAGAAATAATAACGGGCCTAGGAACAACGGCCGACAAGACAGAATTATGGGCTTCAGATATGTCGAGGAATTACTGAACAATAATGATCTTCAAGCGGTCATGTTTAAGTTGTCCAATGACTCGAGTGGATTCAAAAATCTACTCGACGATAAAGATATCAGCGACGATATGATCGTCAGTCTTGTAAAACTGCTGACATTAGTCTGTACTTTCGAATTTCAAAATGTCCAAATTGAAATATTAACTTTGGTGTTGAATAGTAGGTTTATGGACAAGTTGACTTCGTATATTAATGGAATTATGTTGCAGGTAAGAATTGGTGGAACAAAAATTGCAAAAAAATGTTTTCAGTTTTTCCCATATTATAGGTACTATCTACCTACTTAGGTAGGTATATATTTTTATAAATCTGAATGAGTATTATTCTTATATTTCTTATTTATTTTGCAAATCTGTCCCTAAAAATTATATTTTTTAATGATGATGATGAATCTATATTTTTAGTATTATTTTCATGAATACAGCTATAGCAGATAAAAAGACATATTTATTGAAAGAGAAAGAAATAATGTAAGAAAGCAACAAAGAAGTTTCTTTAAAAAAGTATATGGTTACCTATTAAATAAAGGTTCTATTCTCTCTCTATAATTAATCATAATAATAATAATAAACGTCTTTTATTATGATGAATAAAGAAAACAATTACAAAGACTAATAATAATAGGCTAACAAGCAGTTTCCATTAAGCCGCAAACTTCTTTGCATTTTGGTATTTGGTTCATGTCAATACGTGCATTTGTTCTCACCCAAATGCAAAATGATCTTGTCAATAATTTAAATTTTTCCATAGTTTTCTCATTGCCATTGCATTCCAAATAAAATAGACTTTTAAAATGCGAGAAAACAAATGTTATTGTAATAATTAATAAACAAATAAATTTACGAAAAAAGGTGCGTTATACCTACTTACCTAAGATTTAAAAAATAACTTTGTCACAAAACAAACTTAACAGGTAGGTACCAACAACAACTTTTTCACTTAAACACATCTCTATTATTTCTATTGCCTCCTCTAGCCCTTATACTACTGCATGTACGCGTCGGTTCATGCCATCAATTAGCCCGCGAATATCATCCTGGGTAATATTCCTCCATTCCTGACTCTTATGACGCAGTAGTAATATAGGTCCAGTTGCTTATCTGCGTGAGTTTAAATAACCTTTCTTGTAATCTTCAACGAACTGTTCAAGAACTGACAACCTCTCGAAGTTGGGTAAGCACAAGAAATCGGTCAGCAATAGGTTTAGTTTTGCGTTTCCTAAATTATTGACATCATCAAAATCATTTTGCATTTGGGTGAGAACAAATGCACGTATTGACATGAACCGAAAACCAAAATGCAGAGAATATTTGCGGTTTAATGGAAACTGATATTTTGGAGTAATTTTGCTTCTTAATTATTCCACAGGGTGTTTTGACACTAGACAAAAAAACTTCTTTTCGTTGATCCTTGTATAATATGTGAAAAAAAACAATTTCTTTTAAAATTTGTATAGGCATTTTAAAACTAACAAATGTATCTATAGCTCTCTAAAAAATCCCTTAAATCGTAGAAAAATAAACGCACGGGAGTGTATAAACAATTATGAATGTACAGATATTATATAAACATCATAGAAAGGAGAAATAAAAAAAATTGGTTCAAATAGTTATTTGAAGATGATTGAAGACAGATTTTCCAAAGAATAAGAAATACGTATGTTAAAGTAGTTATGCCGAGTTTCAAGAAAATCCGTGTCAAAAAATATTTTTTCCAAACTTAATCTCTCCATTTCTACCCCCTAAGGACAAAATTTCTTAAAACATTTAAAAATTGCTTATTTTAACAGAGTACCTAAATAAGCATTGTACCATCTTTCATCGGTATATAGCTTAATATTTTAGATAGTTATAGCTACTACCCTCAAAATAGGCTCTACACCCCTTTTCAACCCCTAAGTGGACTTTGAAAAAATGACAAAACACGTATATAATAATAATATAAATCTTTATCCTCAACCAACTTAAAAAGTTCATTACAGAGAATATAACACCAAATATACAATATATAAAATCACAAATAATAAAAATCATGTTTAGTATAACTATTAATAACTCCATCGAAATTATTTAAAAAAAATATATTATATATTAACTATTTGCAAAAAGAAATAATAATATACGTTATAGTTAAGGTAAGGTGGGGCAAGTGCCACTTTGGGGCAAGAGCGCCTATGACTTTTGGAACTCTAAAGGTTAGTCAATTCTTGAATTTTTTTCCACCGACACTTTCTTTGTACTCTAACAACAACCCATACTAGAATTCAACGCGCCATTTTCGTCTCCATTCCGTCTGTCAACAACCGTCGCGTGGTGTGATGTTTTTGCTGTTGTGGTGAGTAAACAAATAAAAATATAGTGACTGTTTGAAGGTTGGAGACAATGATGTTTCTTGAATGATGAAAGAGTTTTGGACTTCCATTGTCTTTATTTGTTTTAAATCACAACGTTTCAACTGGTAAGTATATCCAGTTGAAACGTTGTGATTTAAAACAAATAAAGACAATGGAAGTCCAAAACTCTTTCATCATTTAAAAATATAGTGATAAGTATGTGTATGTATATTTTGTAAATATATGGTGGAAATATATTTGATATGAGGCTTATATGTAATAGAATAATGACATATATATTTGATTTCAATTTGCTTGGTGGAATTTAGGTTATGGGGTAAGTGCGTTTTGTGGGTGCACTTGCCCCTTGTGAAATTATATCAAAAAATACGAAACTATTATATCTTAGATATTTTTTATAGATCTATACTTTTCAATATGGTTCAGATAAGCCAGCAAGAAGATCAAGATTTACTTAATACATCAAAAAATATAAGTGACATGAAAATTAATGATTGGGTCCTAGTTAAATTTGCTGGGAAAAAATTAATGAAACATTATGTGGGTCAAGTAACCAATATTTTTGATTGCGAGGACTGTCAATTTTGCCAGTAAGAGTACTTTTCCCAAGAAAAGATCTATTTTTATTTTTCCTCCTGTGCAAGATTGCTGGCCGGTTCCTGAGAACGACATTATTTCAGTATTACCCCATCGGGCGGGGCAAGTGCGCTTTTATGACTACAATATTCTTAAAAATCATAAAAGTTTCAACTTTGTTCATTTCCACCTGATATTGAATTGATTATCTGGAAAAACTGCACGAAGCATCCAAAAAAAGTTTGAAACGAAATAGCTTAAAAATATGTTTTTTATTAATTTTTAAAGTGTTACTAATGTATTTTGGGGGTGCAGTTGCCCCACCTTACCTTAGTTTAGTTTTACAAAATATTTTTTTAGTTTGTTTTTAAAGTCCATAATTTTGATATTTCTTTAATTTATTTCGGCAAACTGTTGTAAATTTTTATTCTTTTATATAATATTGATCTTTGGCCAAAAGTACTCTTTACCATTGGTGTTCGAATATGATGATTTTGCCTCGTGAGGTGAATAATGTTGGTCGAAGGAAATATTATATTTGATTGTTTTTCTTTAATAATAATAGAGTGTATTAGAATGCATAGTTTTAATTTATAAAGCTTTTCTAAATTTAAATATCCGTTTGGTTCATACAAATTTATAGTTGGTTCTAAAAAAGGAATTTTATGTATGCATTGAATTATTTTGTTTTGTAGTTTTTTTAATGGCTGAATTGTAGTTAAATTCGCTGATCCCCAAATTGAAATCATATATTGTAATTTTGAATTAAATAAAGAATAATATATATTTTTTAAATATTTTAATGATACATATATAATTTTTAGCTTTCAACAAAATGCCCATTATTGGAGAGATGTAACTTCTTAAATATTCAATATGTTTTTCCAACTTAAATTTTTATCAATATATAAACCTAAAAATCTAATTGTATTAGTATATTTAATTAGGTATATGATTATTGAAAGATAGTGAAGAAATATTATTTTGTAATTTTGATTTACTTATAAACATAAAATATGATTTATTAAAATTTAATGATAATTTATTAATTTGAAGCCATTTCCATATTATATTTAGGTCCTGGTTAATGTTATTATGAATTTAATCGTAGTCTTCATAAAAATATACCTACAATAGTAGTATCAGGAGCAAACAATTTTATTTTACCCGTTAAATTAAATTTTGCTATAGAATTAATGTAGATTAAAAAAAAAGTAGGTCCTTAGGTTGATCCTTGCCGAACATCAGTTATGTTTTTTTGTGAGCTTTTAACATTTTTCATTTGAACAAACTGTTTTCTATTACTTAAGTAATTTGTTAACAATAAATAAATATTTTCCCGTACTTCAATATTAGAGAGGCATTTAAGTAAAATGTTGTGATTGGCTGTATCAAATATTATTATTTTATTAAAGGAACTTATACAGTGTTCGCAAGAAAGTCCGCATCAAATGGGATTTTTTTTTATTATTAGGTATAGGTAAAAATTGAAAAGGCAGTTAGTTTTTGCTTACCTAAAAACCAAAAATGACGTATACTGAAGCAGCTGCACGACTTGTGTTACCTGTCAAATTTGACATTTTTAATAAAATAGGTTCAAAAATGCCCTTATTTAACAAAATATCGAAAAACTTTATTAGAAAAAGTTGTTTATTTAGGCATTTTTAGTCTTTGTACAAAATTTTGCGTCTAATAAAATTTTTATTTTTTGCCAGGTTCTTGAAAATATTGATCAACCCTCGTAGATTAACTTTTATACATCGATGTAAAACCATTTGCCCTTACTTTATTTGTAATCTTAATGCAATTTTGTGTAAAATTTTTGTTTCCTATTATTTGTTTCGCTTCAAAAACTGAAATTGTTATTGCGATCAGTATGTAATGTTTGATGCAAAGTTTATTTAATTACATCAGTTTTGCCAAAACCGACGTTTCTCATTTTTCTTAAGTAAGTAAACAGATGTACAAAAAGAAAATATTGGAAGCTTTCGTCGAAATTTTACTTAATTATTATTATTAAATTAAATTAATTATATTAAACTATATTTTTGTTGAATAAAATGTTTCGAGCGATTAATATTTATTCTTTTTGATCCAATATTAATTAAGTAAAATTTCAAGGAAAGCTTCCTAATATTTTCTTTTTGTACATCTGTTTACTAACCTAAGACAAATGAGAAACGTCGGTTTTGGCAAAACTGATGTAATTAGATAAACTTTGCATCAAACATTACATACTGATCAATAACAATTTCAGTTTTTGAAGCAAAATAAATAATTGGAAACAAAAATTTTACACAAAATCGCATTAAGATTACAAATGAAGTAAAGGCAAATGGTTTTACATCGACGTATAAAAGTTAATCTACGAGGGTTGATCAAAATTTTCAAGAACCTGGCAAAAAATAAAAATTTTATTAGACTGGCAAAATTTTGTACAAAGACTAAAAATGCCTAAATAAACAACTTTTTCGAATAAAGTTTTTCGATATTTTGTTAAATAAGGGCATTTTTAAACCTATTTTATTAAAAATGTCAAATTTGACAGGTAACGCAAGTCGTGCAGCTGCTTCAGTATACGTCATTTTTGGTTTTTAGGTAAGCAAAAACTAACTGTCTTTTCAATTTTTACCTATACCTAATAATAAAAAAAAATCCATTTGATGCGGACTTTCTTGCGGACACTGTATACCAACATTTAAACCTCCACCCGTTTTAGTTTCTTAAGATACAGAATTTCTATTAAAATTTCAACCCTCGTTTTTACCCCCCCTTAGGGGTTGATTTTCGACAAAATCCTTTCTTCATTATAAGGAGAAGACCTCCTCGAAATTTCATGATTCTACAATCTACGATGAGGGATTTAGGCTGGGCTAGAAAGAGATGATGAATTAGTCAACCACTTTACAATAATTTTTTATTAATAATTGTATTTTATATTTATAATTTCCAGAATGACAATCAAAAATTCAGAAACAAATACTTCTGGAATGATCCGGACAATTTTTGGAACAATTTGCTAAGCGTTTCCAAAACAGTAGCAGAAACAATTCCGACACAGTGCGAAGCAATTCAGAAACTTTTGACAGTAACGACCACATTTTTTCCTCTCATAGAACGCAACCACGCGATGCATATATCCGATTCGATCAAATCAGAAGCAGACAACTTGTTGGATGTTATTAAGCAAACCATTCAAGATTTTGAAGTGAAGCGTCAAATTAAACACGTTGCTAAAAGAGAAGGTTTAATTCTCGACGACAACATGGAACCTCCAGACGACTTTCTCGATATTACTATTATTCCTCAAGCTTTTGAAGTCACCTTAGATACATCACCCTTTTTACGACGCAATATTGTGGACAGAGCTTACGATAGCGTCGACCACTATTTGGATATACAATTCAGGCTTTTGAGAGAAGATTTCATCGCGCCTCTACGTAGGGGTATTCGTTCCTACCTAGATAACAATAAAAGACCGAAAGATATAAAAATGTACGACCCGATTAGATTTTTAAACGTCGAAACTATAAACGAATGCAATTGTTATCGAATCCAGTTCGATTTCAGCAAGAAAAAACAAACTTTTAAATATGAAAATTCCAAAAAGTTTATGTTTGGATCGCTGGTTTGTTTCACCAACGACAATTTTGCGACTGTGTTGTTTGGAAAAATTGTCGATAGAGATGAGAAACTTTTAAGAAATTCCCAATTGATAGTCGGCTTTCAACAGAACGTGGTTATCACCTACGACAGTAACTATTTAATGGTAGAAAGCGGGGTTTACTTTGAACCATACTATCAAGTATTGAATGCGCTGCAAAAAATGAAGAGACTAGCTAATAGATTTCCGATGGAAAAATATATAATAAGAGTGGAAACGGATTCACTTCCCCCTCAATATTTAGCGCGGCAAAACTCTGTTTATGAGATTGAAGGACATAGGTTTTTTCCTTTAATTCGTTTTCCTTTAAACCTTTATGGGCTCAACGATTCACAGTATGAGGCTTTCAAGGCTGCTTTAACTAAGGAATTTTGTATTATACAAGGTCCTCCTGGTACTGGGAAAACACACTTGGGTAAGATTATTTTAAGAATTAAATACTTTTGAGCGAAATAAAAATATTATCAAAAAAATTATTACCTTGTCGGACTTCCATTGTCTTTGTTTTGTTACTTAACACAACGTTTCGGTTGGTTAGTATCTCTAACCGTTTTCAAGTATAAACTAAATTATAATTCTAAGGCCACTGTCTTAAATACTATCCATGTGCAATGAAGCTTGATGACTCCGCCTACGTGCTTATTGGAGTGTGGAGTGTGAAGTTTAAGCGGTTGGTTTTGGACAAGAAGAGGCTTCCAGATATTGAGGATATCTATACCTGATTTACTAAATATATGGGTATTTTGATTCATAAAAGCTGCTTCTTTGAATTTTCGTTTTCTCCAGTATTGTTCCGTGTCCAAAACCTTGGCTTCTGACCACTGTATATTAATGTTGGTTGGTCCATACATGTTCCGCTATACCTGATCTCGAAGTTTCACCTCTTTGAGTATGTTTCAGATGTTCTTTAACTCGTACGGGAAGTGGTCATTTTGTTTCTCCAATGTACGATTCGCTACACTCGCAAGGGATTTGATAGATTCAATTTTTTGTGTTTTCATTACGGGGGGGTTTTACTTTTGTAGGAAAGTTCTAAGCGTATTTCCGGATTTGAGAGTTGTTTTTGATATTATAGTTTTTAGTTATCCTTTTAATCTTTTCAGAAATCCCCTTCACATAAGGTATTGTAAGAAATGCTTGCTCCTCTTTCGTTTCTGTATTGGTTTTTACTACGCGATTTAGCGAATAAAAATGATAGAAAAATTTTAAAAATGTGATAACATACACGCACAAGAAATTTGTGACTTCCAAAAAGAGAAATAGGCCTGTGGGTGGCGCCCCATACAATTAAGGGCCAAACTAAGATCAAATTTAAATTTCTCAACAAGAAATCCACAAATACTAATTTTCTTCCAAAATAGTGACATTATTTCAAAAATTATTCACGAATAACAAAAATAAAATAAAATTTTTAACACCCTGTATCTTAAAAATGAAGGCCTTGCGAACCCATGCTTATATGAACTTTTCACCTTATAAATAAAGTCGCCACAGTGGATCTTTTCCCGTGCGTCATCACTTTCACGTCATCAAAATCGTATGAATCAAATCAAAATTACGAGACGAAAAAAGTCAAAACTAAGTCTTAGTTCATAAAATGGACGTGCCTGCCTACCGTTTGACGTACCTACATAATATTCCGAAAAATTATTATTTATTTTAAGTTTTGCCCGGCATTCTCTATTATCTAAAAGAAATTAACAAACAAATGTTAATACTATTTTTAAAGCTTAAAATCTAGAAAAGTTTGGTGTTTTATTGACTATTAAAATCGCAAAAGTCAAATTTTTGACATCCTTTCATTTAAGGGAATTTAGCCACTGCCGTAAACTTTTCAAGTAACTTTCAGGTTAGAATATTTAAAATAAATAAATTAGGTATTATAAAAATCCATAAATACTTACCGCCAAAACAGATGGTGGGTATAATTAGCTCTAAAAAGAACTATTTTTAGAAAAAGGAACAGTTTTAAGGCACACAAATTTACAAAATACGAATTAGATTGGTAGATCAAAATAAGGTTGACAACGACGTTCAAAAATACAACGGTAGTCAACTAAACAAATAAAAAAAGTAATAAATTGTCATTTATAGTTTTATTCTTGTTATATTATTGCGGAATCTTGGAGATGTTCTTTTATGCTTTTATTTTAATCGTCCTGTTCAATATCGGACACTTATTAAATAACACCCTGTATATAGGTACTAATCAAAATAATTTGTTTCGTTATTTTTACTTTCAGGTTTGAAAATAGGTCGAACTTTATTAGAAAACAGCCATGTGTGGTATAACAATACACCAATACTGGTAATATGTTACACCAATCACGCTTTAGATCAGTTTCTGGAAGGTCTACTTCCAGTCACAGATAAAATACTCCGGGTCGGGGGCCAGTCCAAAAACGAGAACCTAAAAGCTTATAACATCGCAAGCAAACGGCTCGAGTATCGTAAAAAAGAACGCGGCGAAAAAGCTATATTTCAGAAGAGGGATGAGGTAAGGAAGTTCATGAGAACAATCAAGGATATGAACTCTACTCGTAACACCATTGCCGCCAACGAGAACGTTTTGAGTTTCAAAGTGTTTCGAGAGATTGAGGGTTATCAGGGCAGTTGGTTTGATGATGCTAAGAAGGAGGATATTCAAAGGTGGCTGCTAGAAGGTGCTAACGTTCGTGCACGCGAAAGGCCTAGCCAAAGGAGCAATACACAAGAAGTAAGTAAAAAACACTTGAAAATTTTTTTAACGGCAACCCACATACCGGGTGTTTCTCAAAAGACGTTCACACCTATGACTTTTTTATATTTACAGATATTAAAATGAAATTTTGAGATTATGCATAAGAGATGAGTCTGCATTTATTGGCACCATTTTCAATTTGTTAGCACTTCCGGTTTGACCGGAAGTGACCTTGACTTTGAAATTTTAAATGAGACATCTTGTATATTTTAACTTATTTAGGTTTAGCATAACATTATGAGTGAAATGAGACCTCATTTGTCATTTTTCGACGTGTTATAACATTTTTATGTTTATTTTTTATTTTCAATCTAGAGTGCTACAAATTAATTAAATCTGTAAATTTATAGTCAAGTATAGTAGGTATATGAAAATTAAAATTATGTCATAATAATTGACTTTCTAAGTTTCACAAGCGTTTAAAAAATGAAGTTTTGTTTTCTTGACGTTTACTTAATTTTTCCAAATGGAACTATGGTGGTTCACTAGGATATTTAAAACGAGCATTTTGTTTCCAACAATTTAATACCATACACTCCCATGCTATTTTAAAATTGACACAAAAAAATTTGCCTTAAATCCCAATTGCAATTTAAAAGCGTTATTATGCATTATTGCCGCCCTCTCTTTTCTAAAGAAATATAAAGGCGGATTTGAAAAGCAGTGGAATGGTTTTAAAAAGCAATATGGCTTTAATTTAAAGTTGTAATATCATTAGTTTATAAAACATACAATCTTGCGGCTTCAGAAGAATTTTTCTGGTCACTCCAAAAATTAGGAGCATATCAATTTGTTTATTTCTAGTAAAACTAACCATTTTATCTGATTTACAATGTAAGTTTAATAAACTAACCATATTGGTTTTCAAAACCATTCCATTGTTTTTCAAAGCCGCCTTTATATTTCTTTAGAAAAGGTGGGGCGGCAATTATGCATAACGCTTTTAAATTTGCGATTTGGACTTAAGGCAAGTAAGAGAGTAAACGTCAAGAAAACAAAATTTAATTTTTTAAGCGCTTGTGAAATTTAGAAAGTCAATTATTATGACATATTTTTAATTTTCATATACTACTTGACTAAAAATTAACAGATTTAATTAATTTTTAGCACTCTAGATTGAAAATAAAAAATAAATATAAAAATGTTATAACACGTCAAAAAATGACAAGTGACAATGACGGTCGAACCGGAAGTGCTAACAAATTGAAAATAACGCCAATAAATGCAGACTAATCTTTTATGCATAATCTCAAAATTTCATTTTAATATCTAGAAATACAGAAAAGTTATAGGGGTGAACGTCTTTTGAGAAACACCCGGTATATGTAATCAGTATATTGCCATTTATATATCATTTCCTAGCTGCCAATGAGTTTTCTAAACTTAAGGTAGGAGTATCAACATGCTTGCCAACCTATAACCTATTTCGCGTAGATTTATTTATGTTTTCTAGCTTTTACACAAAATTTAAAGAAAATCAGTATCGACTTGATATTCTATAGGCAATAATTGACATATTTAATAAATATCAAGGAATTTCATAGTTTATTTTAGGATAATTGTATAGCGAAAAATATCGGGTAAGATTTTTTTTAACATTATTATGTCATTGTCACTCATTGTTCTTTCATTATACAATTCTCCCAAAATTAGCAATGAAATAAATTGATATTTTTGTAATATATCAGATATTACCTAAGTAATGTGCCAACGATACTGATTTTATTTAAATGTTAGTTTAAAAAATAATAAACTTGAAAAAACAAAGCGAAATAGGTTATAGGTTGGCAATAAATTGAATGACGTTGAGAATTCAACCTTAAAATGTAAACATATACTATTTAGATACAAGAAACTTTGGAAAATCTTGATCTAGATGAAGACGAAAACATTAATGATCTCAATGAAAATGAAGACCGCCAAGTTGATGTTGACGATATCTTCAATAATATCACAGTAAAGGGTGACGGATCGTTGGTTTCTCTTAAACAATTGCAAGACTTTCTCAATACCCTGTATAATGCATTGAATGATCTAAATAATGAAGACCTAAATAGTTTGCTACAAAGAGAAAAAATCGAAATGGATATATGGGAGACCGAAGGTTACAAAGACTATATAACGGTAAATTGTTCCTTGACTTTTATCTGTTTATATTCAAAACATTACAGAAATCATTGAATATCAAACTATAAGAATGGCGGATGTCCGATAAAAGTTGACAACCCAGTTTTAGACGTATTGGAGGTGGTTTGGCCGCCATTGTGGAGCTGATCGTAACTAACCTTACATCTGTCTTTATAATGCAGCGCCTCGGCAACAGATGTCTCATTCACTGATGTCATGTCGTGGTGTTGCCGCATATCGTATTTTATTGGAATTTTAAGGACTTTCACATTTTTAACAGACAATAAATTAGGAGGTTCTTAATTCCAGCCGAATGTATGTTTTTGATATAAATATGTGCGCTGATTACTCCGGGGTAATTGGACCGATTTTCACAATGATTTTACCGTTGCATTAGGTGTTAAATGTTCAAAAAATAAAAGTACATAAAAGGCGACAGCAAGATTTTTTTTTCGTCAAAAATTAATCGGTTCTGGGTTAGTTAAAATAATAACAAATAATTAAGGACAGATATAGGTAGTGTAATATTTAACGTTAAAAATATAAATGGGAGAGTATTAAGTAGAATACAGTTTATTTTCATTGTTTTCTAAGATATTATTGTTAAGGTTTGGCGCCTTCAACTCCATATAAGTTTCAAGTTACGCCTGTGATTATTTTTATTTTTACGATCTATTGCATCTGCCTCGTCTTCTTCTACCGGAAAATGAAATAATCTTAATCCTGGGAGGGCGCGAGGCGACTTCCCACATTAAAAATAACCACACTTGTTGCCAGCCATATCGGGTCACTCAGTCTGATTCTTTTAAAGTAAAAAATAAATATAATATATTTTTTCTTCAAACGTCATATAAGTGATAACTTATGTGACGTTTCTCAATGACATTAAATGTCATATTAAATTTGTTATTGTTATATTTGTTTTGATAGATGCCAAACAAGTACGTATCCATGATAACGATACCAAAAAGGGAATATACAGTGAAATAAGTTAAAAATTCAATCTTGTTACCTTCATTAAAAAATTCGTTTTATTTTATTGTTTTATCTCAAATAATATGATGCACGTTAGTGTACTAATGCCAGTGCAAGGCGATCCAGGCACCGCACCGATGCGCGTGATGGTATGGTAGTAGGGGGGAGAGGATCATGCAGCAAGTCAAGCAGACAGGCGGCAACAATGTTTTAATTTAGCAGTGAAAAGGCTTGTCGTTAGTGGCTGCATCAACACGCTTTATTTTTGATGACTCATTGGTACCATCTATGAATTTAACGTAGCAGATTTAGGAAATTGCTTATATGGCCTTCTTATAGTTTGATATTTAATGCAGAAATTAACCATTTTCTAACGGAATTATTGTCAAGAACCCACCATGTATATCATTTATTCTTTATGTAGTTTCAACTTGCTCGATATAAAGCCGCTACAATTCCTCTAAGACCACTACATGTAGACTTACAAAATCCATTTGCTATGACTTCGAATGACCGATGGCTACTCTACTTCCATTGGCTGGATATGTACCAAGTTCAGTTAAGGTAATTAAATTAGGTGTATCTAAATGAAACTATTATGTAATTTAATCGGGATCGTTTTGTGTTTCAGGGAAAAATATAGAGAATGCGATGTTCGTTTTAAAGAAGTTTATCGGGTTTACGATGAAATGCGGGAGATGGAGGACGCACAGATAATGAGGCAAAATCTTGTGATTGGGATGACTACAACTGGAGCTGCTCGTTTACATTCTTCTCTAAAGGTCAATAGTACCTTTTACAAATATAGTCATAAAATATGTAGTGGAAAAAACATTCTTTTTAGTGGATGGAATATCCTGTAAATTATATTACTTTCAAGTTGTGTGAAGCAGCGTTTAGAAATATTAGGTGTTAGCTTTCAATATCAAATCAAATCAAATAATAATGATAATAATAATAATAATAAGTTTATGTAAAATTTAATAATATAATAAACATGTTTATGCTGTCTTCTATAAACGTATTCTTCAATCCCCTGAAGCTGAGCTTGTTAGGGGCAAATCTTATTTTTTTGTTTTAGTATGTAAAATCATAAATCATAAATATGCATTAAAAATCAAGTTTTAAAGTAAAAATGTTAATTTATAGTATAAACGCAGTTTTTTTGAAGAAATATATTACCTATAATAAAATTATTAATTTATAATTTTTAAGTAAAAAATATTACTTATATAAATTATTCAGAACAATATTAATTTAATTAAAGCATTTCTAAAAATATTTTCAAATAGTGTGTTTTTAATATCCATGTTTTTATTTCGACTTAAAATTTTTTTAATGAAATCAATTTTTTAATTTTTGTTGGTAAATAATCGTTTAAATAAAAACATAAATATTTGAAATTTTTTGGTCCTATGGACTTATTTATTTTAGGTTTTATTATTTTGTAAATTAAAATTCACTTTATTGTTATAAGAAGTAGGTACATCATCAGGGCATAGAATATTATGTATCTTTAAAGTATCGATAAAATCTACGATTTTTCTTGTTTTTAGGCCCTAAGAAGTCCGATAGTAATAGTTGAAGAGGCAGCTGAAGTTTTAGAAGCCCATATAGTAGCTGCTTTGACAAATTACTGTCAACATCTTATTTTAATTGGTGATCATCTACAGCTAAAACCTGGGGCCGCCGATTACCGAATTGAAACTACTTATAATTTGGGTAGGATATCATTACTCTTTATTGAAGTAGTCAGAAAATAAGTTACCTCTTTTTTATTTTTAGGTATAAGTTTATTTGAACGAATGGTGAACAATAGGATCGAATGTCACACCTTAAATATACAGCATCGTATGAGACCTGAAATTTCTAGCCTTATAAAACCTCATATATATCGGAACTTGGAAGATCATGAGTCTACGCTTCAAAGAGATCCAATATTGGGTAATTTTTACTTTGTTTAAATTAAAAAATATTTTTCATTTCATACTGTCCGTGTATTGAAGTTAAAATCGAAGTTCCCCATATTGCCCGTTGTCATTCCGTGAATTTGTAACGTTTTCTTATTTCCAGGGATACCCAAATGTTTGTATTTTATCGACCATAATGTAAAGGAGGAGCTTTGCCAAGACGCTAGCAAGAAAAACGTTCACGAAGCCAAGTTTTTGATAGCCCTCGCAAAACACTTGATTCTAAATGGTTACAGACCCGAACAAATCACCATTTTGTCTGCGTATCTCGGACAGATGTTTGAGATGGCTCGGGAAAAAAAGAAATACAATTTGCTCCTTCAAGATGTCCGGATTTCAGTTTTGGATAATTATCAAGGTAAGAAGAATTCCATTGGAAATCCCACGTAAATTTTGCTACCCTATTATTTGTACATTAATTTATTTTAATTTAAATACAGTTTAATAATAAGTTTATTTAAAATTTAACAATATAATAAATATGTTTATGTTGTCTTCTATAAACTTATTCTTCAATCCCCTGAAGCTGATCTTGTTAGGGGCAAATCTTATTTTTTGTTTTAATATGTAAAATTATAAATCATAAATATGCATTTAAAATCAAGTTTTAAAGTAAAAATGTTAAGAAAAAGAAAAGCACGAAGTCTATCTCCACAATCTTTATTAATCAAAACTAGGCGAACCTAGTATCACATCGACGACATGTTTCGAGTGTAGAAACACTCATCATCAGGAAACAAAGTGAAAATTAAAATGCTGATGTTTTTAGCAAGAGAAAATAATGGTGAGGTTGAGCCGTAATGGAGCTTTTAATGGTGTACAAGAGATGTAAAATTGAAAAATCAGAAGGTCAAAAATCAAGACTCCAGCATACTGAAGAGTCGAGGGTTAAGTGTAGAAACACACTGTCGTGCAGAAAAAGATAGGGTAGTAAAAATTAGGGAGTTTTGAAAAACATATCTGTTAGAAGTATTAATAAATTACTGAAACATCCTGGGTTTTATTGAGCACAGTCAGAAACATTTGAAAATGTTGGGGTGAGATGTAAAGAAAAGAAGAGAAAAAGAAAAAATTGTTTTTTTTTTTTTTTTTTTTTTTTTTTTTTCGGTCAAAGCATCTTTTATTGTAAAAGTAAAAACAGTTGGGGTACCAGGCTTTTTACGGCCCAGTTACCCCGCCAGAGTCAAAGCAGACACATTGTGTGGAAAGTTTTTAAGAAATTTTTTAGAAAAAAAAAAATTATTGTGTTCCCGTTATAGAGGTGCTACTGTAGCCAACACGTGTAGGATGGGAAATGATTCCCCATCCTACACGTGTTGGCTACAGTAGCACCTCCAACACGTGTAGGATGGGAAATGATTTCCCATCCTACACGTGTTGGCTACAGTAGCACCTCTATAACGGGAACACAATAATTTTTTTTTTCTAAAAAATTTCTTAAAAACTTTCCACACAATGTGTCTGCTTTGACTCTGGCGGGGTAACTGGGCCGTAAAAAGCCTGGTACCCCAACTGTTTTTACTTTTACAATAAAAGATGCTTTGACCGAAAAAAAAAAAAAAAAAAAAAAAAACAATTTTTTCTTTTTCTCTTCTTTTCTTTATATCTCACCCCAACATTTTCAAATGTTTCTGACTGTGCTCAATAAAACCCAGGATGTTTCAGTAATTTATTAATACTTCTAACAGATATGTTTTTCAAAACTCCCTAATTTTTACTACCCTATCTTTTTCTGCACGACAGTGTGCTTCTACACTTAACCCTCGACTCTTCAGTATGCTGGAGTCTTGATTTTTGACCTTCTGATTTTTCAATTTTACATCTCTTGTACACCATTAAAAGCTCCATTACGGCTCAACCTCACCATTATTTTCTCTTGCTAAAAACATCAGCATTTTAATTTTCACTTTGTTTCCTGATGATGAGTGTTTCTACACTCGAAACATGTCGTCGATGTGATACTAGGTTCGCCTAGTTTTGATTAATAAAGATTGTGGAGATAGACTTCGTGCTTTTCTTTTTCTGTATCATTTAACTCCACTTTGAGTATGGACTACTTCTTCAAAATTAAAAATGTTAATTTATACATAGTATAAACGCAGGTTTTTTTTTAAGAAATATATTACTTATAATAAAATCATTAATTTATAATTTTTAAGTAAAAAATATTATAGAAAGGAAAGAAAAACACAAAGTCTTCCTCCACAAAGTTTAATAGAAAAAATTATTAATTCACGGGTCTCTACATGTTTCGAACGTAGAAACGTTCATCCTCAGGAGACAGAAAATTTTATTTTGTGCTGTTGTTGTTAGCAAAAGAGAAACTTAAAAATAGAACCTTAATGGAGCTTTCATGGACTCAAAAATTCAGTTTTTGAGTCCATACCAAATTTTATTATTTTCTAACCGGTCAATTAAAAGTTATATTTAGAAATATCGAGTTTTTGATTTTTAGGTGAAGAATCTGACATAATATTGCTGTCATTGGTGAGAAGTAATTTAGAAGATGTAGCCGGGTTTTTAAAAATACAAAACAGAGTTTGTGTGGCGCTGTCCAGAGCAAGGGACGGATTCTATATAATGGGAAACATGTCCCTTTTATTGAATAGTAGAAGTGAAAACAAGGCAAGTTCTTGATTATTTTTAATGTTTTGTACCAAAATAAAAAAAAAAACATTTTGTGGTATTTTTTATGGATGTTTGTCCGTCACATAGCGCTGAAACTTGGCTTGGTTTGAGTTCTTTAAGACCCACATGGGACGTTGAAAAATTAAAAATTTCAGATGTTTGGGGGGCAATTAAAAAATGAATCAAAAATATATTATTTGTCAATTTAGAAAACTCCTTTTTCTTTTAGATTTGGAGCAACGTGAACCAGACTTTAATAAACCAAGACGCCATAGGACCATACTTAACCTTAAGATGTCAAATACATCCTCACAGATTTACGCAAGTGTCAACACATGAGGACTTTAATAAAGTTGTGGAGGGCGGTTGCGATTTGCCATGCGGGGCAGAGTTACCCTGTGGACATATCTGCAAAAGACATTGTCATATACAAGATAGGGACCATAATATTGGCAGATGTATGGAGAAATGTAACAAGTATGTATTCTTCCATTTCCATCTTACTATAGGTCGTCAGTTTTTTTGATCGTTGATCCACAATAGTACTTTATTTTTAAATATCTTAGAGGTCAAAAGAAAAATACATTTCACTGTCCCCATGTGTCATTCTGGAGTATAATAGGCAAGCAACGCCGATTTCTGACCAGCTGTGAATCGTATTTTACGCAATGTATAAAGAGAAGACGAAAGTTTATCACATAAGGAGTTAAACGGAAAATGGAACTATGTATTTATTTCTCGGTCGAATACCAAATCGGAATGCTGGTGAACAGTGGTGTTGAAAAAACCAAGAATTTAATATTTAGTTTTTATCTACAAATGCAAAAGTTTTATATTCAGTGTCGCCAGTACTAAAGTCCGCATCATATGGTTTTTTTTTTTAATAATAACTTGATTCGAAATTTGACTTTGGCATCAAGGTCTGCTTCGATCGAGATGAAAATTAAGCAAAAAAATGGTAGTCACGTGATTCGCATTATCTGGCAAATTTAAATTTTTTCCAAAAAATAATTCAAAAGTGGGGTTATTTCTGAAAATATCGAAAAAAGTTTTTTTAAATGCAGTTTCTAGCCCACATGCAAATTTCAGGTGCATAAGATAATTTTGATTTTTTACCTAAAATTGCACCACTTTTGCAAAATAAGACTCAACGCAACCTACATAAAACTTTTTAGTTTTGACAATGCTTTATTTCAGATACATTTTCTTTAAAGTAGCGCCATATTAAATGTGTGTTTTTCTAGAAAATCAAAATTGGGCTATTAAAATTTGGTCGCATGTGATGCAAAGTTTATTTGTTTTTGACCCTGTAACTTCATAAAATAAGTATTTTTGAAAACTTAGCTTGTGTCAAAGTAATACATCTTAATATTAAGACAAAAAAGAACACAGCGTCTTCAGTAAAGTGTTTTTTAAGTGGAAAAGAAATTTTAGTTTAACAACGTAAAGTTTATCTGTTTTCAACTTTTTTAAAATTTAATTTAAAACCCCTATATTATAATTTATTATTAAGCTATGTCACAGTCACGTTAACGTGTATTACTTTCAGACACAAACTACGTTTTCAAAAATACTTATTTTATGAAGTTACCTTATACAGGGTCAAAAACAAATAAACTTTACATCACATGCGACCAAATTTTAATAGCCCAATTTTGATTTTGTAGAAAAACACACATTTAATATTTTTTTTATTTTTATTTAAAGAAAAATGTATCTGAAATAAAGCATTGTCAAAACTAAGAAGTTTTATGTAGGTTGCGTTGAGTCTTATTTTGCAAAAGTGGTGCAATTTACAAAATATAGGTAAAAATTCAGAATTATCTTATGCAGCTGAAATTTTGCATGTGGGCTAGAAACTGCATTTAAAAAAACTTTTTTTAATAACTTTTCGATATTTTCAGAAATATGTACCCCACTTTTGAATTATTTTTTGAAAAAAATTAAAATTTGACAGATAATCCGAATCACGTGGCTACTGTTTTTTTGCTTAATTTTCATCTCGATCGAAGCAGAACTTGATGCCAAAGTCAAATTTCGAATAAAGCTATTAATAAAAAAATCCTATATGATGCGGACTTTACTGGTGACACTATTTTTTTTCAAGAATTAAAAAAATATTTTTAAAATTTATTTTAGGACTCTTTGCGACAATCCCCGACATACTTGCCATAAATTATGCTACGCCGACTGCGGTCCCTGTACCTATTTGGTGCAACGGTACCTGGATTGCGGCCATTTGGTTCAGATGCCTTGTCACGTCGATCCAGACACATACAAGTGCACGGAATTGGTTTCCACGAAGCTTCCATGCGACCATCAAGCCGATAAACCATGTTCTCGTGACCCATTGAGATTTCAGTGTCCACATCCTTGCGACACAAGAGTCGAGCCTTGCGGACATGCTTGTACTAGATTGTGTCATGTTCGGGTCGATCCCGATCATTTGGAGGTTAGTTTTATTAAAATAGTACTAGGTACTTTCCTTTTGCTTCTTTTAAACTGCAAAGCAAAATAAAAATTGCTTTGCTTATAAGTTGTTAAAGGAATGCTTCGCGAACAACTTCGTATAGTTCGTATGGGAAATAGAGAGGGACATACTTAACCGCGGCAAGGGGGAAGGAAAAAAGCTTTGCTTTGCTATTTAAAAGTAACTAAAAAGAACTCTACTATAATCCTATAGGCATAGGTAGCGTTTTGAACTAGTAGTAGTAGTAGTAGTAACATGTTTTATTTAAACAATTTTTAAATATGAAAGAATTAAAAATACTTTATTATTCTTTAGTACAAACCCATTTAAATTATGGAATACTAGGATGGGGAGGATTAATAAGAATTATCTTAATAATATTGAAACTTCAAAAATACATTTTGAAATTTATTTACGAAAAAGACCACCAATATTCTTCTGATTTACTATTTAAAGATCGCAAAAAAAAAAATTAAACAAATATTTTCTTACAAAATGTTAATATATATTTTTAAACATAAAAATAAAATAAATTATATTAATCACACACATGAAACTCGTCATAAAAATACTATCACATATAAAAATAGAAAAAACAAAACAATAGCACACAAACATTTTTTAAACATTAATCCATATATTTTTGATATGCTCCCACAGTCAATTTAATTAAATCATTAAATAATTATAGAAATAAAATTAAAAATTGGATATTATCCAATCCAAGAGATATATTCAAGAACGTCAATAACAAATAATAAATATACCAAGCTATGATGAATAAAATATATATATACAGGGTGTTCTCAAAGTTGAGTCATTTATTTTACCAGGTTGTAGAACTCGTAAAAATAAGTAATTGTACCAAAAATAATTTATATAAAAGTTGCAGAATAAAGAAGTCATTAAATGCCCAAAAATTAGTATATTAAAGTATAAGTGGATATTAAGGTCTTTAAAACACGCGCGATTTTGCAAGCACGACGGCGCAGCCGGAGTGCTTGAAATAGAGCAAGTGTTTTAAAGACCAGTTATCCACGAATACTTTACATTATTTTTTTTGTTGGTACACTTATTGGTATTTAATTATATTACAAAAAATGGAAATAATAACTTAAAGTAAGTGAAATGGTCGAATTCGTGTGTGATATACCTGTCGTTGTCATGAAAATGAGGAGAACAAAAAATAACTTCCAATCTGTCACATAAGATTCATTGTTGTCACCGTTGACATTGGTTGTGTATTGCTTATGGAGGACTTGAGGTAGGAGGCCGATCGCAATGCATTGGATTCGGTCCCAAATTAGCATCGGTAATTCAGCTTTACGAGTTGCCATAAGATGGCGCTCGTGTTCGAAGTGGGCTATCAAATAAATGGTTTGTTATGGACGCGATAACTATTTTTATTTAAATTAGTTCTTTAAGGAACAAATAAGGACTTTTATATGAATTTACACTTACTTTGTTATACTTATTAATAAACTCGGCCTGTATAAAGTTCCAACGATGCTTCGTTTTTAAAATACAGGAACATTCTAGTTAGAGGGTTTTATCTTTGGAGCTAGAAAGAGACTTATTTGGCTGCGTTTCATCTCTGAAGAAGATCCTGTCTTACACCCCGACACAAAGCAAACTCTACTTTTATAAATTGTACCATTATTCATTATAAATATGGAAATTAATTACAATACAACGTTATTTGTCTTATCTTGCCTTCAAACGTTATTTGTTATTTCGAAAAATAAAATGTCAATTGTCAAAAGTAAAATTTAAAAACTATGGAGGATCTAGTTTTCCATATTAAAAACGAAGAAGAAGAAGACAACATCAGCCCACTTCGGACGCGAGAGCCATCTATCGGCCAATAGCGAACTAACCAATAAACCGGGACAGAATTTGAAAATGCTGCCATTGTCGATCGGCCTCCTACCCTCTAATTCTCCATAGTATTGCTTAAAAAAATATTTTATTTGACGTTAAATGGTAATTCTGTCAAATCAATAATTGTTGACATATTTAGACTTCACGTTTCACGGGTTCTTAATGTTGCCATGGTAACTTTAAAACAGGCGCGTTTTTGAAAGTGGGATTTAAACACGCTGAGACGTACTTTAAATAAGCGAAATGGGGTATCAATAAAAAAAAATATATCACGCACTTTAGCGAATTATTTACCACTGGTCAAATCGAAATTCACACTAAAACCCGTAAAATGAATGAATGAATGATAAGTAATTTGTATCCTACAAAAAAATAAGCCATACCCAGTATCGCCAGTAAACAAAACATTGATAACGCAGTGGTCGAGAATATCAAAAAATCAGGTCTTATAGTTTTTAAATTTTACATTTTTTCAATTGTTAATAAGTTCTTTATTCTGCAACTTTTATATAAATGATTTTTGGTACAATTACTTATTTTTACGAGTTCTACAACCTGGTAAAATAAATGACTCAACTTTGAGAACATCCTGTATAATTATTATATACATGACGTATTGTATCTTTGTATACTGTAGTGATATAGAATATTAATATACCAATAAAATATTGTCATATTCGTTTTATATTATAATCTAGTTGTGCCTGAATTATGAAATATATTCTTGACAATAAATATTATATTATTTAACTCAAAACAAGTATTTTACTTCTGAGTTCGGAATTGAGTTTATACAAAAAAATTATATATTAGCATTAAAATGTAAAAAAAATATTTGAATAAACTTTTATTATTATTATTTAGCAAAAAGCTACAATCAAATGTTTTTTAATAGATTTTTTTAACACATTTTTATAGATTTATTTTTAAATTTTAAAACGCAACCTCCTTTTAACAAAAACAGACAGAAAAGTTAAACATTTTGCAAATTGTATCAAATATTACGTATCGTTTTGTTTTTAAATTAAATGTAATTTTAAAGTTTTTTTAAACAGCTTTAATGATTTTTGAGATTTAATAGATTTTTCCAAATTATTATATTCTATCAAAACTTTATGAAAGATAGACTTATAAGCTATTGTTTTAGACAGTCTATCCACAAAAAATTTTTGATTTCTTGTTTTATAATTATGATGGTCATGATTAAAAGCACAAAAAAATTTTAAACAATCAGACAATAATTTATTTTCAATTTTATGTATAAGGATAAATACTAAATAAAAAATTTAATTTCTGACATTCAACCAATCTAAATTTTTTAACATAAAATTAATTTTTTTATATTTGTCACAATTTAAAATAATCCGCCTTGCCTTATTTTGTAAAATTTGTAATTTGTCAAATATTTTCTCATTAGCACAATATAAAATGGAAGAACAATAAAGAAAATGTGGTAATAAAATAGTATTAAATACAGTTTTTTTAGAAAACAAACTTAAATTAGAACTGATTCTTTTAAAATAACCTACTTTTCCGGCAATCTTCGATATGATACTTTCAAAATAATTAAAAACTTTTAATTTTGAATCAAGAATTATCCCGAAATATTTAAAACTGTTTACTAATTCCAATTTTTCACCATCAATTACAACGTTTATATTTTGACAATTTAAATTATTAAAATTACATGACAGACAATACTATTTTATAATTTATTTTTAAAAATTTTAGTATAGGTGTACACAACCGTGTGCAAGACCCCGTCGGGGTTGCAACAATACTGAAGAGCCACACATATGCTCAAAAGCTTGCTATCAAGTTTGTGAAGACTGTACGAAACAGGTTAAAAAACATCGATCTTGCGGACACGTATTTACTATTGCTTGTAACATGGACGTTGAAGAAAATCAATGTGCAAAACCTTGTAATAAAATTATGCCCTGTGGGCATAAATGCAAAAATAAGTGCCTTGAAAATTGCGGACCATGCAACGATGTGGTAAGTAAGGAAGATAGTGTTGTGAGCGCGACATCACTTTTCTTATTAGCCCACGTATACAAACTGATATCTATCAGTCATCAGTTTCTTGTCGCGGCATTAAAAGCCTGTTTATATTAGGTGCAATCACTGCATGCAAGTTATAGCGATGCAATTAATTGCATGACCGTTTACATATGAAGAAATTGGGAATATATGGGAAAGATATTTATTATACCGATTTCTCAGAAATTGTATTCTTGATAAAAGTTGGTGCATGCCTCAAAATTATAAACGCATATTTTATATTTCACTTGCGGGAACAAATCCATTTTTTCTAAATTGCTCTAAGACTGGACTTGACCGTACTAGGTGAAAATGACAAATAAATTATTAGTTATTTCCACTCGTATAAATAGAGCTGGAGTCTGTTATAATTTTTATTAGAACCCAAGCTAGCTAACAGGTGTTTAAATATGTGTGCAACAGGCTAATATCTAAACCCACCCCTATCATTGAAAAGTTTTAAAAGGTTTGCAACTACTTAATACATTTTTATAATAAACACATGATTAAGATATTTGATTAATACATTAAAATCGTGTAAATAAAAAATCGACCAGAGGCGTACCGTTTAGGGGAAAATAGATATTAAGAAAGAAAAATAAAAAATTGAGACACATAACTCAAATTTCGTATTTGGACTAAGGTTTTTATTTGCAAAGACATTTTCAATTAAAATTTTGTTGTATTTGGCTATTAAGGTACTTTACTCTTAAGGCCATTTCGAAAAAATGGCATTTGCTCCCTTACTATTAGCCCCAGGTGAAATATGAAATATGCATTTATAGTTTTAAGGCATGCACCAACTTTTATCAAGAGTAAAATTTTCTGAGCAATCGGTAATAAAGAAGTTTCCCATATGTTGCATACTTTTTTGGACACACTGTATATATTATATTAATAGATCTGTGTAAGGCTTTTGACACCGTAAACCATGATATTTTATTAAGAAAATTATACAGTATTGAGATAAGGGGAAATACACACAAACTACTTCAAAGTTATTTAAGCTATCGTAAACAATTTGTTCAAATTGGGGAAAGAAAAAGTTCGGAAAAAGAAATAATATGTGGAGTTCCACAAGGATCAATATTAGGTCCGTTATTATTCTTAATTTACAGCAATATAAAGCTCTTTGCAGATGATACAACAATTATTTATTTTGCTGAAACTCTTGCAGAAATGTATTTTGATATTAATAATGATTTAAAAATACTTCTTTCTTGGCTTCAATCAAATAAACTTACGTTAAATTTTACAAAATCTTCTTTTATGTTTATAACTAAAACTAAAATAAATTCCATCATTAACCCCTTAACATTAATAATGAAAATATTCAATATTCAAAAACGACAAATTTTTAGGATTAGTTTTAGACAAAAATTTAAATTGGAAAGCCATATCCAATATATTATCAACTCGATATCTGCTTTTGTATCTGTTTTGTACAGCGCTAGGTATTTCATTCTTTTGAAATACTTTAAAAATATATTTTTTTCATTAATATATTCAAAATTACAATACCTAGCTTCTGTATGGGGATCTGCTTGTTTAACAAACTTAAAACCATTACAAAAATTGCAAAATAAAGTTATTAAATGTATACACAAATTACCACATTTAGAACCAACTGTTAATCTATATAGACCGAAATTTATTTATAAATTAAAAATTTGTATTCTAATTCACTCTATTATTTTAAAAGAAAAAAAAATCAAACATAACACTTCAGGAGAATAAGACATTACATGATCATAACACCAGACGTTGTATACATTATCAACTATACCAGTAAAAAGTAATTTCGGAAAAAAACCGCTTTTATATGACGGAATAATAAAATATAACAATCTTTCAAAAAATATCAGAAAAATTAAAAAATTGGCAATTTTTAAAAAACAACTAAAGAGATATTTACTAACGTAAATTATTTATACTATTTTTTTTAAATTGATTTTATTAATGAATTAAATTGGATTAACTTCCATTTTTTTTAATGGTTATTATTTTCTATATTATGTTGTCACTTTCCATGTAATGAAATGTAATAGTTAGTTTGGAATAAAGACATTTTGAAAGTTAAATTATTTTTATGCAAGTATCTTGACAACAGATGTAAGCATCAGCCCATGTAAACAGGCTATTAGATTATAGATTAGGTGACAGCGAAGCTATACCTTTTCCCTTAAACCGGTTTATAATTTTTATGGTTTCAATTTTAGGTGGAAAAAAATGTTCCAGAATGTGGTCACTCAGTAAAAATAAAGTGTTGGCAGAATCCCGAGAGACAATACTGCCAGTCTCGTACCTGTCCACGACGGTTGCCATGTGGACACAAGTGTACCGAGAATTGTCGATCTGCATGTACGCAGAAATGTATGGAAATGGTAGATTGTAATATTTTCAGTCCTTGTGGACATAGCATTAAAAAGATTCAATGTCATCTTAGAAATACTAGTAAGTATTGTTTGTAAGATCTCACCAATAATTGGCATTTTGTTTAAAGCTAAAAATTATATATCTTTAAAATATTTAAAAAATATATACATATTATTCTTTGGTTTATTCAAAATAACAGTATATGATTTCAATTTGGGGATCAGCAAATTTAACTACAATTCAGTCATTAAAAAAACTACAAAACAAAATAATTCAATGTGTACATAAACTTCCTTTTTTAGAACCAACTATAAATTTGTATGAACCAAATGGATATTTAAATTTATAAAAGCTTTATAAATTAAAACTATGCACTCTAATACTCTAATCTACGCTATTATTATTATTATTATTATATACCTGTGATGTAGCCATACGCTAAATAAATAAAAATAAATTATTAAAGAAAAACTATCGAATAAGTATAATATTTTATCCGACCAACATTATCCACAACACAAGACAAAACTATCATATTGAAACACCTATGGGAAAGAGTGCTTTTGGTTAAAGATCAATATTATACAGGGTGTCCGGAAATGATGAGCAAAAAATGTAGGGGATGATTCTAGATCGAGAATAAATGCTATCTCTTCCTACAACATGTTTTCGAAAATTGATTATTAACGGAATTACAGGGTGTTAGTTAAATTTTATTTGCAGTTTTGAAATGCATAAGTTACTAGAACAATAAATTAAAAATTCAAATCGAAGGTTCCAAGTGACGTCCTTCCTCTCTAATGCATAAATTAATTCTTCTTAAAATATTCCGACCAACTCCATGGAATATTTCTTCCTTTGCTATGTATGCTATGTTTAAGGTTGAAAACAAATTAAAATGATTTCGTATTCATCACATGCAAGCAATGTTATTTAAGCGTTTTTCTCGAAAACGGTTAGATTTTTCGAAACAAAAGTAGTATACCTTTTTTATGTCAAAAAATTAGGAGAATACAAATATTCAGTCAAAATGCGCATACAGTGTAGAACAAAAAAGTTGGGACCATTCAAATTAAAGTATAGGCTTCTGTGTGGCGCCCTCTACAAAATGCGAAAAAACGGTGGGCAAATTTGTATTTCTCGCCCCGAAAAAGCCCCATATACGAGATTTCGTCAAAATATTATGAGCGGGGCAAAAGGTATTGCAAAAAAAAACTGCAAATAAAATTTAACTTCAACACCGTAAGTCCGTTAATAATCAATTTTCGAAAAAATGTTATACGAAGAGATGGCATTTATTTTCAGTCTAGAATTATCTTGAATAATATTGACTTATTGTTAATTTTTTGAATACAATGTGCTTCTTTTTTAGCCGATCCACAGGTAATAATTAAACACTGCACCAATCCCTGCGGCGTCGAACTCAAGTGCAAGGACCCATGTTCGGGTAGCTGTGGCGAGTGCCAACAGTCCCGTTTCCATAAGAGGTGCACCGAAAAATGCAAAGTGCCGTTCGTGTGCAACCACGAGTGTCCCATACCGTGTAGGGAAGTGTGCAAACCGTGCACTCGCAAGTGCGAAATGAAATGTAAACACAGCAAGTGCAAGAAGAATTGCGGGGAGCCGTGTACGCCTTGCGGGAATCCTTGTCCGAGGCGATGCGAGCACGTGCATTGCACGAGACCGTGTGGGGCGATTTGTAACGTTGCCCCATGTACGGAAAAGTAAGTTCTCTTTGCTTACGGGCGTTGGAAGTGGGAAGAATTTCACTGGAAAATTAGTTAGACATATTGATAGGGCCTAAAAAATGGAATGCTCTTATTCCCCATAATATATGAATAAGGCTATAACGATCAAACATTTTTTGAGAAATTTTTAAATAATAGAGTAGTAAATTTTTTAGAAGAAAAAAAATTACTCTCTCCATTTCAATATGGTTTTCGTAAATTTAAAGATACAGAAGTTGCAGTGCAGATATAATCAAAGATATTCAACAAAACGTTGATAGCAACCAAAAATGCTGCCTACTGTCCCTAGATTTATGTAAAGCATTTGATACAGTCAATCACAACATTTTACTTAAGTGCAATATTGAAATTTGGGGAAATATTTATTTATTGTTAAAAAATTACTTAAGTAATAGAAAGCAGTTTGTTCAAATGAAAAATGTTAAAAGTTCACAGAGAATATCGAGAAGAACTATGACATGTCTGGTGTGTATCCTTTTAAAGTTTTGTTTCAAAGTGTAGATAATCCAGAATTGCTTTCTCAGTTACCCTTTTCGATCAATCGCATAAATATTAGACATAAAAAGACATTATATTTAGATTTTTTTTAAACCAACCTTTACAAGAATTCTCATTATATCGTATTTGTAGTATTTTTAATAGTACAAGTGATATTGTTGTAAGTACCACAACACCAAGTAACTATATTCACAGAATCTCTAAAAACTAAACTACAATGCCAGACTCGGTGATTATTTTAGCTCACATTACTTCTAAGGTTTTTTAGATTAGATTGATAATATATCTGTAAATGGCAACCAGTGCTGTTGATATTGTATATGAATAAATAAATTGCTCCTTAAATTTTTTTTTTTAGGTGCAAAAAAATATTGAAGTGTGGCCATCCGTGTGTCGGTTTTTGCAATGACCCTTGTCCAGTCTTGTGCAGGATCTGCGATAACGAGGAATTGACCGATATCTGTCTTGGTAAGGAGGGCAAACCTGACGCCATATATGTCATGTTGAACGATTGTGGGCACATCTTTGAAAGTACCGATCTAGATAAGTGGCTGAATCAGGACAAGAACAAAATTAAATTTAAAGTTTGTCCCAGGTAAAAATATTTACGTGTGTCTCCCCATTGCGAGTGCATCATACAAGGACAAAACTTTTTTTAGGTGTACCACGAATATAACTACGACTGTCCGATACAGTGATTACATAAAAAGAGCCCTAAGTGACGTGGTTTTAGCAAAGGAGAAATCGTTTGGCGTAAAAAGGGCCAACGAAGAATTTAGAGAACAACTCCTAAATGAGTTAATGCTGTTGAAGTTGAATTGCTCTCGAGAATTATATTTAGGTACGTTGATGCCGATTAAGAATCTATAGTATATTTATAACAAAACAATTCATTGGTATTGTGTTTTATTTTCAATAAATCCTTTTGTATTGAGGAATCCACAAAATCAACAAAATTTAAAAACAATCACAAGGTACAGTCTTAGGACCAATACTTTTTAATATTTATCTAAATGATATTTTTAATTTAAACTGTCAAGGAAAACTACATAGCTTTGCTCATGATACGGTAATTTTTTATGAAGGTCTAAATTGGAATATTTAAAAAAATACTATTGAAAAAGATTTTATAAAAATAAGCAACTGGTTTAATAAAAACTTATTAACTATAAATTATAACAAAACAACATACATTCCATTTACTTCATACAAAAATAAACTTCCAAATATTGGTCCAATAATATGCAATAATAATATTAATATAAAGGAAGGTGAAAATATTAAATATCTAGGAATAATTTTCGATAAACATTTAAAATGGGATTTACACATAGTGACTACATTGTAAAAACTAAGAATTCTTATACCAAAATTTACACACCTTAAACAATTTTTAAATATAAAAGAATTAGAAATACTTTATTCTTCTTTAGTACAAACCCATTTAAATTATAGAATACTAGGATGGGGAGGCATAAATAAGAATTATCTTAATAATATTGAAACTATTCAAAAATACATTTTGAAAATTATTTACGAAAAAGACCACCAATATTCTTCTGATTTACTATTTAAAGATAGCAAAAAAAATGGATAATAAACAAATATTTTCTTATAACATGTTAATATATATTTTTAAACATAAAAATAAAATAAATTATATTAATCACACACATGAAACTCGTCATAAAAATACTATTACATATAAAAATAGAGTAAACAAAACAATAGCACACAAACATTTTTTAAACATCAATCCATATATTTTTTATATGCTATTACAGTCAATTAAAATAATTAAATCATTAAATAATTATAGAAATAAAATTAAAAATTGGATATTATCTAATCCAAGAGATATATTCAAGAACGTCATTAATAAATAATAAATATACCAAGTTATAATGAATAAAATAAATAAATATACTTATATACATAACGTATCTTCGTATACTGTAGTGATATAAAATATACCAATAGAATATTGTTATATTCGTTTTATATTATAATCTAGTTGTGCATGAATTATAAAATATATTCTTGACAAAAATATTATATTATTTAACTCAAAACAAGTATTTTACTTCTGAGTTCGGAATTGATAGTTTATACAAAAAAATTATATATTAGCATTAAATGTCAAAAAAATATTTAAATAAACTTTTTATTATTATTAATCTTATTGTGGTCCCCATATATTTTAGCCAATAATTCCAGCATTATTTGTTTAACATATTTTAGCTTCCCCCCTATTAAAGGAAGCAGTAGTAAAGCTGGAGACCCGGTTACAACCAATAGTAGAAAGAAGAAGGCAGCCAATAAACAATATCGAACTTACCGCTGTAAAATCTAAATTGCAAACGTTGACGTATATTTTGAAGTGTTTCGATGGAGTAGAACATACATATAGTGAAAAAGATGCGTCCATTATACATCTTAATGGTCTTTTAGAAGTATTGTTGCGATCGGTAGATCTTGTTACAAATCAGGTAAGTTTACAAATGTCTGTGATGTACACAGAGTGCCTCCACCAGCGTATATTCTTATCGGCCGATCGGATATTAAGTTGAAATAGGCGGTATTTTGCTTTGAAAACAGCGCGCATCTGTTTATATTGTTACGGGATCAATTAAAACACGGAATCATGTTAAAAATTTTATTGTATACTAAAATCTAATTTATTTTATATAGGACGAGATCGATCTAAAAAAAAAAGGTCGACAGAGAATTTTTTTTATTTATATAGACAACACTGCCTACGAACTCACCAAAAGTTAACCGAACGGTGCGCGACAATTCACGAACACTGAGTTTCGGCGCGGCCGAAACTAGATTTTTGGCCGAAACTAGCCGAAACCGAACCTTCGGTCGGTCTCTAACAATAATTTTTAAACATTTGAATTTTTATATCTTTGTTTTATCAAATTTTTGGTAAAAGTAATAAATAATTGTACTTCTTTCTTGAAACATTTTCTTGATTTCCTAACGTATTAACATTTATTACATCCAATCTAAAAAAAATGTTCATAGTGAATTAGTTTTTTCAACAAGCAGAACTTTTTATGAAGAATTACATCTGATTTGTTTGAATACAGATTTTTTTCCCTCTTGGGGCCTCTATTCGCAGACACACTGTATATTGAATGAAAAAATACTACTTACTACTTAATATTCTTTATTAAACGGTAAGTCATATAATTATTTATTTTGCTAAAACTTTTGCAGACATGTATTTTGATATTAATAATGATTTAAAAATACTTCTTTCTTGGCTTCAATCAAAAAACTTACGTTAAATTTTACAATATTTTCTTTTATGTTTATAACTAAAAATAAAATAAATTCCATCATTAACCCCTTAATAATGACAATATTCAATATTCAAAAACGACCAAATTTTTAGGATATAGTTTTAGACGAAAATTGAAATTGAAAAGGCCATATGCAGTATATTATGGACTCGATATCTCCCTTGGTATCTGTTTTGTACAGAGCTAGATATTTCATTCCTTTGAAATACTTAAAAAATATATATTTTTTATTAATATATTCAAAATTACAATACTTAGCTTCTGCATGGGGATCTGCTTGTTTATCAAACTTAAAACCATTACAAAAATTGCAAAATAAAGTTATTAAATTACCACATTTAGAACCAACTGTTAATCTATATAGATCGAAAGGGTACTTACATGTTCAAAACATTTATAAATTAAAAATTTGTATTCTAATTCACTCTATTATTTTAAAAGAAAAAAATCAAACAACACTTCAGGAGAATAAGACATTACATGATCATAAGAGTCATAAGACCAGACGTATAAATTATTAAACTATACCAGTAAAAAGTTATTTCGGAAAAAAATCGCTTTTATATGACGGAATAATAAAATATAACAATCTTCCAAAAAATATCATAAAATTTGGCAACCTTTAAAAATCAATTAAACAGATATTTTACTAAATTAAATTATTTATACTATTTTTTTAAATTGATTTTATTAATGAATTAAATTGGATAAACTTCCATTTTTTTTATTGTTATTTTTTTTAATGGTTATTATTTTCTATATTATGTTGTCACTTTCCATGTAATGAACTGTAAAAGTTAGTTTGGAATAAAGACATTTTGAAAGTTAAGTCAAAATATACAATTTAAAACATACAGTTTAAATGGCCATCGACCGGGGTCCTTCAGCCTAATGTAATGAAAAATATTTTACTAAATAAAATTCATTATTTTGTAGGAAGTTGAGGACCTAGAGCTTGAGATTAAAAGATTGCACAGAATCGTTCAATACGACAAGATTACGAAGTCCTTTGGTTATTACCCGAGCCTACAAGTACTATCAACTGAACAAAAACTGTCCATATATCTTTTTTCGGAATCGCGATATTCACCCGAGCTAGATGATAGAATTAAAACCCTTCTTACTAACTTCAGCAGCGAAGTAAACAGTTCTATCCAAATCAACGATAAAGAAAGAATGGACATAGTCAAAGCCATGGATTTAGCCAAAGGGCATTGGTTTAAATGTCCGAATGGACACCCGTATGTTATTGGGGAATGTGGCGGGGCTATGCAAGTAGCCACATGCTTTTGTGGAGCGGCCATTGGAGGTAGTGAACATCATCTTTTAGGGTCCAACCAGTTTGCGGGGGAAATGGATGGCGCACAAAGACATGCCTGGCCTGGGGGACTTCACTAACTGTCAAACCTATAGTAGTACAACATTATTGTCAGTCGTAATACAAAGAAAGAATATTGGCAATATTTTGTTCGAAGCTGTTTCTCCTAAGAATAACTTAATTGTACTCATTGCGACCGTTATTTTAATTTAACGCCTTCGCTTCAAATTGTGTTCAATTATTACAATAATCTAGACCTGGCCAAGCATACCTAATTTCAAAAAAAAACTTTATGTACGAAAAAAACACTTTATTGATGCCAAATTAACAAAAATAACAAAACAAAACAAATTTTTTGGTAAAATATACATTAAAAAAAACAAAGAAGCTCAGACCTAAACACTAAATTAATGTTATAAGTACTTAATAAATTTTTTTTTTAACTTGTCTTTTTAGAACTGTCAGCTCCAGTTCACATTTAAAACTTTTTAAACTTTAATTTCTAATTAAGGAATGTCGAGAGCCAAGATTTTAAACTATTATTACTTCTACTCTTAAACAAAGGATGCCTATACATGACACAAGAAAAAAAATTTTTATAACATCTAGGTACCTACTGCTTTTCCAATTTTATATATAATTTTCGCTCCTCACACTTACTTATATGTAACCTTACACAAAATTATTTCTTTGTTAGTCCCTTTAATTGGTCAATTGAATCGACCCTTCATTTTACTCAATTCTTTCTGTTCCTCCTTCACAACAATCAGCTTCTTTCTCCCTTTATTACAAATACTTCTACGTTGACACATAACTTACTGCTGTGATAACTTTCTGACTTGGTTTCTGCTTATACTTTACAAATAGCCTCTCGTTAGGTCTATCATTATGTTTGAAGTTTCTCCAAATACCTAACTCGACCTTTCCATCATCTTGTAGCTCCGTTTGGACTGTTCGCACCTATTGTATTTCTTATTTTCCTTATTCTATTCTCCTGATGATGAATGTATACCTATTCGAAACATTTAGAGAATTTACCCTTCAAAAAAACTTTATTTTAATATACCAGTGGAGGAAGACTTAAAGTGTCTTATTTCTCTCCTTTCACTAAATTACGGCGATGCCTTATTATAGTAAATTCGTCAACTAGTTTGTAGAAGTACACTTAGTTGCACAAAAACTGCTTACAGATATTGAATCCCACAATATATTTAAATGGTGCCAAAAACGGCTGCTTAAATCAACTCTTACCACGTATTCCTTATTTATACTCCAGTCATATTAGGCCGGAAAAAGCAGCATCTGCTAAAAAAATGCAAGTGAGCCTAAATTTTGTTTACACCTTTATTTTGACTTTGTAAGCAATGTCTAAAAAGTCCCCATCAATATCGCGCTTGCGTTTTTAGTTATTTAAGGTGAAAGACCATAAAACTCTTATTTTCTTAAATATCTCGCTTTCCGTAAGTCGTAGGAATTTTTGGCTAATTACAAAAAATTAAGAACAGGGAATTCTCTACAAAAAAGGTTATACAGTGACCGGCAAAGAGTTCGCAACATATGGGAAAAAATTTTATTAGTGGAATATTGAAAAATCTTTTTTGGGGGATTGGATGTGCATGTCCCATAACCTTAAAATCGATTTTGACATACGTCACGTGACCAATGGTATGGCGGGAAAGTTGAAAAAACCAATATGAAATCATCATAAATCAGATAAGTTGATGAGATATCGAAAAAATTCCAAGAATAAAAAGTGTTTAAAATTCCATTAGAACCTTAAATACAATGTTTGGGATATCTACTTGAAAAAACATAAAATCCAATATTTTTGTAAATATTTTTTTACCGAATTAAAAATTCCCATATTTTTCCTTTCTTAAAGCTTCATTAAAGTAAAACTGACATCTGGTGACCACGACTAGAAATATTCTTTTGTTTTTCTGACAATTTCGAGCAATAATTCAAAAAATTCGTTTACACTTGGATACCATCAGCTGTTGCAATAGTCTATTTCTAATAACCTTATCGATATTTTTTATATTGAAATATTCTATTATGTTAAGAAATCCTTAAATTCATTAATCCAAAGAAAATTTTATTTATAACCGTAAAAAATAATTTTGAATTTCGCAGAAATCTTTAAAAAAATCTAAAAATTAATAAAAAAATGTTCGGATATAAATATATAATTAAGTACGTAAAACATATAATTTCAAATCGAATACGAGGCCAATTGATAACTAACAAACAAATACAAACATATTGTTAGGGCCGAGTGTTAACAACAGATAGTGCTGGTAGCCTCCCGCGCGCTCCACGGCCCGCGCGAAAGGTCAACAAGTTTCGAGATGATTCTCGCTAGAATGCGCTGGCTTATAAATAGGGTGGTCGACCGTGGCCACCCCAGTTGAGTGTAAGACCGCGAAGCAAATGCTCGTTTCGTCTGCTGGTCGTTGAAGAGCTGAAAAGATTTGTATGTTATTATTGAATAAACCAATTACCCAGAAGTATAATAATGTATGTATGTATAATGTATAATAACAAACCCTGTATAATAATAATTCTACATACATTTATAGTATTATTAATTTGTTATATAGATACTCATTGACAATATAAAGTATACTTCAAAATATTCTTCTACTATTAAATTGTATGTTATTATTGAATAAACCAATTATTACCCAGAAGTTTTTTTTTTAATTATCAAGAATGTTATGTCGTTTAAATTCTTCCACGAATTTTAAAAATATGTTTTTAACAACAAGATAAGTGGGTCACTGATAGTCCACAGGTCAAGAAGGAAAATAAAAAAAGATTCAACACAAGATAAATACATTATAATCTTACTTAATTAAAAAATCAAATTTAACTAAAGGGAATTATTTACATTTTTGTGTTCTATTATAGTTTTGCTAGAATTGACTTAAAGGACCCCTCACATCACTTATGGGAAATGGCTTTCGTCTAATTTTTCTCAATTTTTAGTATTGTGTAGGTCTTGACGTGGTAAGTAAAGGTGTCCATGGCCATAATCCAATCCTATGACTAGTTTTTGAGTTATGGTCTTTTCAATTTGGCAATTTCTTACTTGGAGATTGTATTTTGAAAACATAAAACTATATTTTGTTCATATTTTAATATCTTGTAGTACCTTGTGGCAAAATAAGACACGTCGTTCACGTCTTGCCTGCTAAGGTAAAACAGCATATGTGTAAAAAAACGATTTATTGTTTTCTCTATCAACCTACGCCTTTTGACCTGCTCTTTCTAATGCAATATTTACTTTTCTTATATCTTATTTGGAAACGCCAATAAGCACATGGTAAAACAGTACATGTGAGACTGTTTCATAATTTCTGTTATGGTAAAACAGTATAACCGACAAGGTATATCATGGTAAAATAGTATAAATCGCGTCTATATAAAATGTTGACAAAAAAATCTTCATTAAAATCATGGCATAAAACCATATAATAGTTTTATATCTTATTTTGCAGTGGTTAATATTTTATGGTATTATATTAGCTTCAATGGTAAAATGTGATAAACTATCTATATACTTTTTACCACGTTCAAAATAAGTTAAAATTATGAATTTAGCAATGGTTAAACAGCACACATTGTTATATACTCTTTTACCTTAGTACAACCGGTAAATTCATATATTTACCGAAAAGACTTGCCGGCTTTGTGCTTGTTATTTTGTGGATAATAAGAAGTTATTTTAAATAAAACTTGCTAGCGTGTTAGGGGAACATGTCTTCTAAGAATACTAGCAAATAAAAACTCGTGGTAAGTTGTTAATTAATAATAAATTACCCCTTAAAATTTGTTTGAGGTTATGTTTTGTTTTTAGAAAAAAAAAATATTTAAATGTCTTTGCTATTTAGGCCTCGTTTACCTACTTTGTTTAGTTTTTAACTTTCATTTTTAATAGTTAGCCCTTTAAGACAGCCAAATGGTGTTAAAATTTAACTTTTTATAAAACTTTATGTTTATTTCCCATGGCTAAATAGTATATATTTTACATATACTGTTTCTCTATATTAATATTATATTTCAACCATTTGTTACACTAAGGTAAAACAGTATAAGCGATATTTTAAATGAACTAATGCAGGAATACATTTTTTTTCTTCATAATCTTGTTCTCAACGTTTACTTACTTTGGTGTACCAAATATAATTAATATGTCTTAGAAAATTACAAAACGGCAACAAATATTCAAAGAAAGTTAATTTTCTCAAAACTACCTTTTTTCACATATGCTGTTTTACCTTAGCAGGCAAGACGTTAACCCTAGTTTATTTAAAAGAGAAAATTTTGTTCTTTCATTTGAGTCCAAGCACGATAGATAGCCTACGCGGCACATGCCGATAATCACCACTTAGCTATACAGTTTCTATTTTTTAAACAGTATACCTCCCTATACCTTTTTATGGTGGATTTTTCGGATGGGATCTTAGACTACAACATGATACTTTACATATTAGAATTAAAACATTTTTGCCAACAAATGGTTCTATCCAACAATCTAAAACCTCAATTGCCACAAACCGTTTAAAATAGATTTCGCATCAAAGTAGAAAGTCGATTTTTGGTTCGTCGCTTTTTTTATGGGTGACTGTATACTGTATGACAATTAATTTTTGAAATTTCTTTTAAAATACGAACCATCGGACGTTTTAAAATAAATATTTGTCCATATTGTAAGAAAATAGGAGTACTTATATATTATAATCTTTTTTATATACGATTAATTTATGACATTAGGTTCAAGTTGCTCGTTATTATTATCAGGTGACTCTGCGCGCTGACCTCTTCAAAAATTCATAAAAATGTATTGTATATAAATCCTGAAGAATAATCCGTAAGATTATGAAGTAATTAATAATCGGGTCATCCAGATTTCTATATAAGTTCAATTTCATAAAGAGGAGTAACAATAGTAATCAGCAGTTGAAAATAGTGGTTCATCATGACAAAATTATTGCTAGTAAGTATATCTACATAAGATTAATTTTTTAATCCCACTCTATTTTTCCATTAATTTTTAAAAGTTATATTCCTTAAACCTGTAATTTGCAGCCTCAAGAATGCCCCTTAAAAATATATCTAAAGCAGTTTATTATTATATCTCTATTATGTAACGGGGTTTATTTAGTAACCTTAACATATATCTTATTTAAATAAAATATCTATTATATAAAAACATTTAACAATCTGATTAAACTTTTACACCTTTTTAACTCGGTAGTTATGACAGCTAAAAGGGACGTGCTTGCTTGCCAGTCAACGTTGTAGGCCAATATCATCGAGGTACATTCTTGATTCTACCTCGATTGCCAATATACATAGTTTACGCATAAAACTTAGTTTTTGCATTTTGTGTATAGATAACTATTTTACAGGTAGTCGTTTTGGCGGTGTGCCTCTACGCAGTCAGTGGTAAGGATATCTTTCATTAAATATTATATAGAAATTAAAGAAACCAGTTTGAAAACGCCTCAACAACTGTGATCGGTTTTGAAAATGATCACAAGAAGTTTTAAAAAGTAAAACTTTCAGATTTCAGATAGTATCTATACATTAAAACATAAGTTGCATAATATATAACATTATATCAGCAGCAGAGCGAAGTATTTTTCTATACTAAAAATTGCACACACTTTGTTAGAATATTTTTAAAACTTTTCCTAAAAACCAAGTAAATATTTAAAATTGAAGAGTGCTAATGGAAGGTCTGAAAGATAACTCCTCTTTGCCTCTCACACTACTTGAAGACTTGAAATAAAAACCGGGCCAAATCTCTTCATCATTTCATTTGGGTCCGGCACATGGACGTTTAACAACTTTTTTGACCTCTTGAATATTTTTGATAAAATGTGTGATTTTCTTAATATTTCTACTAAATTTAAATTAACCTTTGGAGGGGTTACTGAGCCTTAAGCCTCAGTACCCCACCAGGCTCTTTTATGTGGTTTTCATCACCTGTGTGATAACTACTACAAATTTTCTCCACCTAAGTCTTTTTGACAAAAACTTTAAAATGTTTACTAAAATTAAATAATTTTTATACTTTCTTTTTAGAAAGATCCATCTTCTTCCTCAGTTTTTATCTATCTTAGACCACTTATACTGACTTCTCACATACTGAATATGGTTTAAATTTCATTAATTTCTCCATTTTATGGCTCTTTTACACATCAAAAATATTTTTTCGATTCCATGAAAGCTCCATTAAGGTCCTTTACCATTTTCTCTTCTGCTAAAACCATCAGCACTTTTTAATTACATTTTCTGTCTCCTGATGATGAACGTTTCTACGTTCGAAACATGTAGAGACCCTTGAGAATTATTCTATTAAATTTTGTGGAGGAAGACTTTTTGTTTTTTCTTTCTTTCCCATATTTCCATTTAGTCCAAGTATCCAGAAAAGTGCTCCGAATGTATTCAAAAGAACATTCATTCACTTGAAACGCTTTTAAATTTAGTTAGTTTCGTTATTCTATTTTTTTTTTTAATAAAAACCTGTCAGTTGTTTGATTTTCAATATAATATTATATGTACCTAATAATATTTAACAGCAAATTAAAATCATTACACACTCCATTTTTTTAAATTTTTTTAAAGTAAATAACTTTTTTCAGTACCTACTTATTTAAATTCAAATAGATTTAAGTAGGTATTTGATAGATTTAAGAAGTAGACCAGAATTATAGTTTTCACCGTAGGCTAATAAAAACAAACAATTCAAAATAATTATATGCCAATAATTATGAGTTAACTACATAAAATGAAAAACACGTAAAATAATTCGAGAGTAATTAAATACGCGGCACAACCCAAACGAAGTTTCAAATATTATTAAAATACTGAACTGAATTTCTGTCGACGAAGCGAGATGGTTTTGTAAAACGTGGCCAGCACAAATAATCTCCACCTTTTTAACCGAGGGATCGCTTTGTCATGCGTTGGTCACGTCGGCAATGATCTCTTCTCCTTATTGCGGGCATCTAAACATATTATTTATTCTCTCATACACGCATAAACGGTCACTCAAGTTCGAACTTGCCAATACGGTATGTTTTTACTTGTAGGTATCTTGCACACTAAGTTTACATGCAAGCGTCTATACAGGGTGAGTTTTTTAAAGTTTTACAATGCGATATCTCGAAAACGGTTCAAAATATTTTCTTAAAATTTTAGTGAGGGAATGGGGAGATGGGGGGACATATTTAAACATATTTTTGACGTCTACCCCCCTTCCCCATTTTTAGGGGTGGGGGGTAACTTTGGAATTTTAAATGAGACAATGTATTTTTTTGGTAAATTTATTTATTTATTTATTTATTTATTTTACACCATTTCACAGTTACAATGAACCAATTAACAAATGGGTATATAGGCTATTTAAAATAAAATAGGCAATAATTTAACAATAATTCAAAAATTTGAGATAACAATTTAGACTTAAATTATTATATTGATACGGAATAATGATGCCTAAAAAGACACTAACACGCTAATTTAGATTTATACTGGATAAACCACAGCTAAAAATGTCAAATCTATTTTGGTGCAGATTGTATGTGTTGCACAATCGATAAATAGGGGAGTATTTACAGATATTGGTACGCGCGGTTGGTACATAAAAAGTGTGGGAATGACGTGTTCTAGGGACGAGGAATTGTAGGTTTTCTAATATATCACTGCATTCAACTCTATTATGCAAGATGTTGTGAAGAAATTTAAGTTGGGAAACTGTACGTCGATCTTCTAAGGAGCAAAACGAGTGCCTTTGCAATAGAGCTTCTTCTAGAATACCGATTTCAGGATACTGACCATCAATTTTAAAACTTAGATATTTTAGAAAACGTCGTTGGACCCTTTCAATGCGATTAAGGTGCACTTGATAATATGGAGACCATACAACCGAAGCGTACTCCAATTTAGATCTTACAAATGCATAAAAAAGTATTTTTAGTGTATGACAATTTAAAAAATCACGAGAATGTCTTATTATAAATCCTAGGGATCTATGACAGGAGGCAACAAGGTCATTTATGTGGGGAACAAAAGATAGTTTACTGTCAAATAATACACCCAAATCGCGAAAAGTCTCAGCTCTGTCCACTGTAATGTTATTAATTTTATAATCATACACAATGGTATGTCGTTTTAATGAAAAGGTCATTATGTTACACTTACTGATATTTAACGGCAATTTATTTTGAACACACCATCTATATATCATGTCAATGGACAATTGAAGTTTTTCACAGTCTGCCAGGGTACGAATGCGAGCATAGATTTTCTTGTCATCGGCATAAAGAAGACCATCACTGTCAAGATTATTAACTATATCATTAATAAATATTATAAACATTAAAGGACCCAAAATGGACCCCTGTGGTACACCCGATGTAGCATCCAATGGAACAGACGATTGGCCACCGCACTCCACTATTTGTTGTCGTTCATTTAGATAAGAATGGAAAAACTTTATAAGATTATCTGAGATACCAAACGAGCTAAGTTTATTAAGTAAAATTCTATGGTCCAATCTATCAAATGCCTTAGAAAAATCTGTAAAAATAACATCAACCTGACAGTTCTGATCAAAGGCTTCAGCCACAAATTGTGTAAAACAAACTAAGTTGGATGTTGTAGATTTGCTCTTAACAAAACCGTGTTGTTTATCCGACAGCTTACTCTTAACTTGGAAGTACAAATTTTCATGAAGAAACATTTCAAAACATTTGGAAAAATTATTGATGATACTTATTGGTCTGTAGTTCTCGATTTTGGTTTTATCACCTTTTTTATACACAGGAGTTATTTTGGATTTTTTCCAAGTATCAGGATAGCATGAAGTTTTTAGGGCCAAATTAAATATTTTACAAAGAGGTTTTGCAAAGACGTATGCACAATCACGTAAGAGGAAAGACGGTATTTTATCAGGACCCACAGTTGCTTTAGGCTTCATCTTTTTCAAGCAACGCAGAACATCATCCTCAGTAGCACTGTTAATTGAGAGAGAATCAGTGGAATTAAAAGTTACCCCATCGGCGACCGGAGTTGGTAAAACATATGAATTCTGAAAGAATTCGGCGAACGCATTTGCAATTTCACTATGATCTTTAAAGTTATTATCACCCATTGTCATTACTTCTGGAAGTTGTTTATTATGTTTCTTATTGTTTATTAATTGCCAAAAGTTGGATGGGTCAGACGAGATACGATTTTCCATATTTTCGCAATATTGTTTATATGCATATCTTATATTATGTTTAATTTGTCGCCTTAGCTGCCTGAAATCTAACAAATCCGTACGAGCCTTCGTTAGTTTATACCTTTTCCAAGCTTTGAACTTATTTTTAATTAATTTGATAATGGGAGAATTAAACCAAGGAGGATAATTTTTCCTACGTCTAACAGTTTTAGGTACAAAAATATCAAGGGTTTTATAGATTTCGGAGTACAATAAATTACAAGCTGAATTCACGTCGTCAACCTGGTCTAGGAAGTCCCAGTTAACATTACCAAACTGAATGTAGAGATCCACAAAATTCGCCCGCCTAAAGTTGTAGTAAATATTACTAATTTTCTGTTTATTACATTTTTTATCAAGTTCCAAATCGCAACACAAGATTAGGGAAGGATGATGACTATCCTCAGGAAGGAGAACATCCTCAGCCCTTTCAACTCTACATGGAAATAACGTTGGATTACACAATACCAGATCCAGCAAACGATTGTTATTATTGGTTACAGAGTTATATTGTGTAAGGTTAAAAAATTGCATAAAGTCAATAAAGCTTAGAGTTTTGTCAGTAACATAATCACCGGATATGGTATTAGAAAAATCAGGCAGATTAAAATCACCCAAAAATATTATTTTTGACTCGTATAGATATTCTAGAGTACTTACAATATCAAAAAATTGATTATAATCATCAATATTAGTGTTAGGCGGTATATACGTCAAAAGTAAATAAAAGGAGCAGAAATTAAGAGTTATTTTCACCCCAAGAAAATCAATACCGGCAGGAATATTATTAATTTTTAAAGTTGAGACAGTGTAATTGTTTTTTATTGCTAAAAGTACACCGCCCCCCCTGGTACAACCAAGTTGCCGATATCTTCTATCCGCGCGGTACACTGAATACCGGTGATCGCATAGTTCGGTGTTCAGAATGCCCGAGTCCAACCACGTTTCCGAAAAAGCAAGTATATCAAAGTCTACAGCTGAAATGGAGTTAAAAAGATCGCTCGTTTTGCTTCTTAGACCTCGCACATTCTGATAATAAATTGATAATGTACATAAATACGAACCTACGTAAAAACTACGTACGTATACAAAAAATGTTTTCACCCCTGGTTACGAAATTCTTTTAAAAACCAATTACCCCAATTATTAAACTAAAACATAAGTTCTGACATGTGGACAATAGGACGAAGCTCCACCGCATTATGTGATACAGGCCCGCAATGAGTTGAACGAATTATTTAAAAACAGGTGGATAAGTCGAGCTGGTTCGGTAAACGGCCTGCTAGGTTTCCAGATTTGACCCCCCTTGACTTTTTCCTTTATTTATTTTTTAATTTATAAAAGATAAAGTGATGGCGGCTACACCTACAACTTTAGATGATATGAAATACCGAATCCGCGTTGCATGCTTAAAATGTTACAACGGGTACGATATTTATTCTGAAAAAAGTGACAAAAGTGTTTGGAAGTTAAAGGGAGACATTTTTAACATCTTCTGAAGCGTGACAGACGATAAATAAGTTGAAATTAAATAGTAAAGTATTTTTTGTGTTTAATAACCTAATAAATCATAATTTCGTAACCAGGAGAGCAAATCAAAACATTTTTTGTATACGTACGTAGTTTTTTACGTAGGTCCTTATTTACCAAAAAAAGTACATTTTCTCATTTAAAATTCCAAATATACCCCCACCCCTCAAAATGGGAAGGGGGTAGACGTCAAAAATATGTTTAAATATGTCCCCCCATCTCCCCATTCCCTCACTAAAATTTCAAGAAAATATTTTGAACCGTTTTCGAGATATCGCCTTGTAACACTTTAAAAAACTCACCCTGTATAAGTATCGCCGGGGACTTTGAAACCAACCAATCAGACGGGATATAAAAAGATATCAGTTACGAATCTATGTTACTTGTTAGATGTTGTTTTATAGTTATTAATGATACTAGTTCGATATGAACACTATAATGAAACGTGTGCAACGTTAAACCACGAGGCGTTAGCAGATAAAGTAAATGAAAAGAAATTTAAATCGGAAAAGCGGAACAGGTTATTTAATAATAAACAGAGTATCTTGAGACATTAAAGAAAAGTACCTACACAATATCCACTAGGTATGTGAAAACAAGTCAGACACAATATAAATGCAATTTCTCTGAATCTACATTTATTAAAAAAGCAGAATGCGTCGTTTCCCATCTAACAGAAAATCACAATTTAAATGTTACTTCTGAAGTAGTACCATAGAGAAACAAAACCAAGAGAAAGCGTCCAATGAAATCATTTTACCGCGAATATTCGTCTAAAGTCACTTCACTTCCCAGCATTTACATAGCCTGTGCGCGTGGTATAAACAACGGGGGGATTTTAGGAATTTTTACCCCTTTAGGTATATCAACAAAAATTCTAATGTTGTAACGAAAAAATATGTAAAAAATAATAATACATTACCGAATATTTTATATTTTGTAGTGCAAACCCGCCCAGAAAGAGGGATAACGTACAACCAACCCCGTCAAGTAGAGTACGGAGCAACAGCAGCCGCACCCCGGACACTAACAGGACCAAGGTACGACCAAGCCCGTCAAGTATCGTACGGAGCAACAGCAGAGGCACCCCGTCATTACCATCCCAACAAGTAAAGTACGGACAGGGCCGGATGTAAGCTTCGTGGGGCCGGATGCTAACTGTACTTGTGGAGCCCTCATTTTTTTTTTAGACTATTGTTACATTGCCTACGGTACGCTGTGATTTGAATAAAACAGATACTTAAACTTTTAATTAAAATTGTATTTATTCAACTTATTCTGAAAAATAATACCAACAAGCATACACAAAATAAAACATCATGTAAAAACAGATAAAAACAGTTTTTCTAATTTTGTATCATAACAAATCTATTCAACGGCGTATCCAGCTCATGCGTCGGGGGGGGGGGGTAATCGATCGGCTAGGATCAGGCACGTATGTCTTTTCGGGGGGGCCCATTAGAACCGCGCCGAAGACGCAAAAAAAAATGCGCCGCAGGCGAAAGTTTTTTGGGTGCCACGCCCTTTTTTAAAATCATGGTGCTTGGCCCCCCTTGTATACGCCGGTGAATCTATTACGATACGCATTTGCGTATCGTAATGAAGCTATTTCGATACGCGTTTTTTCTTTATTTGATGTTGGTAACATTTAAATGTTTTATTTCATTGACTTGCGCGGCCTTTGTGATTTACGAGAAAACCCATTTTTCGCAGAGGAAAAATAGCTTGATAACCTACTTTTTTATTTCGTGTGGATAACAGTCATGTATGTTGGTTGCATAAATCTATAAATCAATCTTTTGTATATGCTTCAAGCTATCATTTTCTGCCAAATCCTATCCATAATTCAATCTACTAACCTTTCAATGTCGATTTTAACTTCAACTTTATTTGAATTTTCCTTCTTTCCTATATTAAATTGCAATGCCGTGACGTAAAATCACGTCTTTTGAAATTCGAAAAAAAGTAGCAAAATCGCCCGAATTTCCGAACGCTCTGTATATGTACCGAATGTACAAGGATCACACAACGTATTCCGTCCAATTTCAAATCTCATATCGCTAAAATAACTTTAGAATCTCGTGGTGAAAATGGGTCAATAAATCAAAAAATGACAGTTCGCAAAATATTTTTTGTTGTCCAGAGGCTACTATGATAAAAAATAGCATTACCAACATAAAATTTAGACATAAAAATTTACAAATTTTGAAGGATTTATTTTCTTTTTAAATAAGGTAACAGTACCAGTTATTGACAGTGTCCCAGTCATTGACATGTACCTACTTTTCTTTTAAAAATAAGGTCATTTGTTTGAATAAGATTTATATTTGTGAAAACTATGTTATATTAGGATGTTTGGCAACCTTGTAGCAAGTTTGAAGTAAATCAGCTGATAATTTTCCGTTATAAAAGGTCGAAAAGTACAAGTTACTAAAAGTGTCCGATTTTAAAATTCCGTTAAGCAAAGTGTTAAGGTAAGTAGACGAAGAAAATATTTATTTATTTTAGTTACAATTGCTCTTACTTAATTTTAATTAGGTGTAGGTGTGTATGATGGATACTAAATTGGATTTCTTTGAGTATTTCGTGTAAATAGGTCACGTAACCTAACTTTATCTAGGATGTCAATAACTGGTTCAAGCCATAACTATATGTTCCAGTTATTGACTAGGATGTCAATGACTGGTTCAGCAGCAAATGTTGACTTAAGAGTGTTTAACTGTTAAAATAGTCAAATTTAAACTGCAATTTTAATCCGAGCTTAAATAAATGCTTGGTTCCAGTAATTGACAGGGGTGTCAATGAGTGGTACAGATGTCAATAACTGGGGCATTTTTTTCTTTAGAGATGGCGCCGAAAAAAAATTACACGAAAGAACAGCTAAATGCAGCACTTGATGCTATAGCAAGAGGAATGCCTGTAGGTACAGCAGCGAAAACTTATTCTGTCCCCAGAGTAACTTTATTATACAAATCAACTAATTCTTACTTCATATGAAGAAACTCTTCTAGAGCAGTGGATACTGTCTCTAGCTCAAATTCACCATCCAGTTAATAAAGATCAACTACTAGACAGTGTTCAGCTTATAGTTCAAACAAACAATAGAGCAAATCCTTTTACTTATTCTCGACCAGGGAGAAAATGGTTCAACCATCAACGCAAAAGTTTGGCAGGAATATCATGTAATAAAGGAAGAAAATAAAAAGAAAAAAATGGAAGAAAAACAAAAGAAAGCAGAAGGGCGAAAACAAAAAAAAACATATGAAAGCAATGAAGTTGCAAAATAAGATTAGAGGAAAGTGTCAGAGTCTGAAAGTTCATCTGATGATGATAATGACGAGTGGATAGAAAGTGGAGATAGTATGGATGATGTCGAGGATGATGTCGAGGATGATGTATAAATTGATGTAGAAGAAGAACATGAAGACGATCTACCTCTATCTAGACTTTTACACTCTAGTTTAAAATATGATGACGTTCAAGTCGGGGATTTTATTTTGGCAAATTTTTTGGGTGGAAAAAGGCAAACGTTCTTCTATAGATATATTCGCATAGTACAAAAAATATATTCACAAAATGACATTGAAGTTGTATCTCTAAAATCAATTAATGAAAAGTCATCTTTTAAGTTGGTTGAAAATGATATCTCTACTATTAAGTTTAAAGATATCTTAGAAACACTTCCCCAACCGAAACTTCATAATGATGGTGACCGAATAAAATATGTTTTTTCCAAAGACATTGATATTTTCGAAGCATAGCATGTATTACATTAAAATTTAACTTTTATTTTACATTAGTTTTATTAAAACGTTAGTTATAAAATAAATGTTTATTTTCTTTTGTGTCAGTTATTGGTGTGTCAATGTCAATAACTGGTGCATCAAACTCACATTTTGTATGTATTTTTTTAGAACCAAATTTTTTAAATTTTAAACCAAAGCATGTTAACATTTTATTGCTTAAGGCCCAAACTACAAGAAAAAAACCGACTAGGACCCTAAGTACAGAATTTTTATCGGTTAATAATTTATACCACAAATCATGGCCTAATAGTGTCAATTACTGGTACACTTACCTTATGTGTTTTTTATTGAAAAAACTACAAATTAGAAAAAATAGTATAACGTATGTGTTATATAAAGCAGTTTTAAGCACTTGTCCCGTTATAAAACATGGACGCGTGCTATAAAAGTATAAAATGATGCTTTATAAAACGTGTACGTTAATATACTATTTTACTACTACCTAACGAGTAGATTCTTATATAATATACCTATAATAATACCTAATTAATAAGTATATTTTTGATTCGTCCCTTTTTTTGTGGGTGACTGACTGTATATTGTATGAGTACTCAATTTTTGCAATTTCTTTTAGAATACGAACTATCGGACCTCTTAAAATAAATATTTGTCCATATTGTAAGGAGATAGTAGTACCTACTTATATATAATTTTTTTATACAGACTGTCCGCAGATAGAGTTGACAATAGCACAAATGGATGAAAACTTTCATTTTTCGGGAAAAAGTCATTCTTGATAAAAAGTTTGCTTGTAAAAAAATACAATTCAGAAAGAGAAAATTTTGATTTTTTATACAAAAACGCAAAAACTTCAAAAACATGATTTTTCTCCAAGCGTAAACTACCTTTATTTTTTATTTTTGACCAAAATGCCAATTAGAAAACTTATTTAGAATAACGTTTTGTAATTTAAATCCTGAATGAGAAAATGTTTAAAACTATTTAAACCAATAATTAAATACTTCAAGTGAAATATCGATCGTGTAAATAAAACTTAGGAAGTGGAAAAATGTATCATCACCCATTCGCGCTGGTAACCAGGCCGGTTGAGATCTGATATCACGTGGGGCGCGTGGGAAGGAACACTCTCCCATTCGGTAGGTCATGGAAGCTAGAAACCAAGGGTTAATAGCTCTTGGGAGGTGTTTCTAATAGCTGAGGATCGTGGTTCGGGGCCCACGTTAAACCGTAGGTCTCTTGGCAGCGAACGAACAAGAAAAAATACAAAATAAGCAATTTTTTATGCCCTTTTCAACAAGCATACACACAAATTACCAATGCATACTTTTAGATTTGAAAAAAAAAGTTGATAGGCAAATTCCGTTTCCGGCAGCCGTAGTTCTGTTTGTTTTTTAGCAAATAATAATAATAATATTAATAATAAGTTTATTTAAAATTTAATATTATAATAAATATGTTTATGTTGTCTTCTATAAATTTATTCTTCAATCCCTGAAGCTAAACTTGTTAGGGGCAAATCTTATTTTTCGTTTTAGTATAGTAAATATGCATTAAAAATTAAGTTTTAAAGTAAAAATGTTAATTTATAGTATAAACGCAGTTTTTTTTTGAAGAAATATATTACCTATAATAAAATTATTAGTTTATAATTTTTAAGTAAAAAATATTACTTATATTATATAAATTATTCAGAACACCCAATATTAATAATTTAAAGCATTTCTAAAAATATTTTCAAATTGTTTGTTTTTAATAGGTATCCATGTTTTTATTTCGACTTTAATTTTTTTTAATGATATACATTTTTTAATTTTTGTTGGTAAATAATCGTTTAAATAAAAACATAAACATTTGAAATTTTCTTGTCCTATGGATTTATTTATTTTAGGTTTTATGGTTATTTCATTTTTATGACGTGTATTATGATTATGGTTTTTAAATTGTATAAGGTTTTTATTTTTAAACATATATATTAAGATGTTATAAATGTAGAGTTGTCTTATGTTCAACTTTTTTGTTTCTGAATATAATTCCTTTGAAGGATAAAGATACTCTCTTTATTAAATATAATTTTTAAAAACCTTTTTTGTAATATTTCTAATTTTTTAACTATAAAGTTCTATTTATTCCTCCCCAACCTAAAATTCCGTAATTTAAATGAGTTTTAACTAACGCGTAATATAATATTTCCATATGTCTTACATTTAAAAATGTTTGTATGTTTTTAAAAATCGGTAGTAAGCTTCTTAATTTTTTAAAGTGAAAATTCCAATTTAATTTACTGTCAAAATAAAGAGGCTTTCTAATACTGAATTTACTCCGGGTGAAAAGTCCACCCTGTATTAGGTTCAAAGTTGCTCGTATGACTTGTTCTGACCTCTTCAGAGATTCGTAAACATTTATTATGTATTATTAATCAAGCATGAGGAATATAATCCGTAACTATTATAAAGTAATGCATAATCGGGTCATCCAGATTTCTATATAAGTTCAATTTCATAAATAGGAGTAACAATAGTAAATAAGCAGTCGACTATAATAGTGATCTATTATGGCAAAATTATTGATAGTAAGTACAAAAATTAATTTTTTAAATTCGCTGTATTTTTCAAAACCTATTTGCCTTAAACTTGTAGTTTGCAGCCTCTAGAATTGCCTGATGCCCCTTAAAAATATATCTAAAATAGTTTATTTTATTGTTTCATCACTTTATGCAACTGGTTATTTAGTTACCTTAATTTATACTATAATAATATAATAAATATAGTGTAAAAAACACGCTTTAATAATTAATCAAACTAAAAAGCGGAAAATAAATATATAGTTTAAAATAATTCTTGAAATTCTTAAATATAGGCAGAAAATAATAATGAACGATAAACATTAGTATTATTGTGAAAAAAGCGTGGGGTGCTCGATATACGAAAAATATAGCATAAAGCGACCCACGCTTTTTTCACAATAATACTAATGTTTATCGTCATTATTATTTTCTGCCTATATTAAGAATTTCAAGAATTATTTTAAACTATATTTATTTTCCGCTTTTTAGTTTGATTAATAATTATTAAAGCGTGTTTTTTAGTTTTTTTAAACTATATTTATTTTTCATTTTTTAGTTTAAGTCATTGTTAAGAAAAAAATTTTTGAGTAGATTGAGCTAGATTAGTAGATTATTGTATGGTCAAAATCGGGTTCAAAGAAGTCGGTTATAAACAAACATACATACAAACCCAAACAAACTACAAAAATTTTCAAATTTTTTTTAAAAAATTTGTCAAAATTTGATTTTGACGGGTAGAATTTTTTTTAAATTTTTCTCTACTCTTAGCGACAATATGTATAAGCCCCCACGTTAGTTTCATTACTATCGGTTATTGTAATAATTCTGACATATTGACAGGTGTCAAATTTTGACAAGAGAATTTTTTGCGTATTTTTTTCTACTTTCCACCGTTAATATACATACGACCTTATATTTTTTCATTAATATCATTTTTTTAAACGATTTGACATATTGACAGCTGTCAAATTTTGACAGGAGAATTTTTTGCTTATTTTTCCCGAAGTCTTCGCATCGAATACTATTATACGACCCTATAATTTGTTTCGGTAAAATCGCTTCTTCGTTCTATACCTGACAGCTGTCAAAATTTGACAGGAGAATTTTTCGCGTATAGATTATTGTTTATTGTATAGTCAGCGGTTTTTGATAAGTCTACAAAATTTTTAATTAAATCTGACCGTTTAAAGTGGGTCAAAATCGGGTTCAAAGAAGTCGGTCACGGCGACAAACAAACATACAGGTGAAGCTAATAAAAGCGCATTAAAAACATTTTAAAAGCCGAAGCAACTTTTCTACCTCCTTAACTCGGTTATTACGACAGCTGAAAGAGAAGTGGTTACTTGCCAGTGAACTTGGTAGGAAAATATATTACGTGAGTGAAACATGTTTTTTTCATTATGTGTATTAACTATTTTACAGGTGGGCGTTTTGGCGCTATTATTAGCCACAGTACTTTCCAGCCCTTACGGCCCTGGAAGTAGTGGTTATGGAAACCAACTAGGCAGTGGTAAGAACCTTTCATGATGTTTAAGAAACGTTTAAAAACCTCAACAACTGTGACGGCTTTTGAAAAGTTTTAAAACCGATTATAAAAGTGAAACTTTCAGTTACTAGTTGTAAAACAATATCTATATAAAACACAAAAATCATATAACATTAGTGTTAGCAGAAGTATTTTTCTATTGTGACCTTAAATTTCTTAAAATGACAATTTTTTTTTTATTTGTTTTATATTACTTGCCTATATAAATCTTGCACACAACTATTGGGAACTCGTCTTTGTCTCTCACTATTATGTATACTAAATATCACGAATAGTCTCGTTTTAAAACAGATGACAGCGGTTATTTGTCATCGATCAGCTGATATTGGGACATAATAATATCCCTAGATTTGTAGCGGACCGTAATGAGCCCAAACACCGAGTTATGAATTGCGTTTTTGTTACATTTAATTACATTTTAAAAATTTTAATTTAATTACTTTTGTGTAAGTACCTACAATTGTTATTCATTTGACCAAAAATTTAGATACAGGTTAAAATTTTTTAATTCTTGGTCATTAGGGATCATAATTATTAATGTGTGCCTTGCTCGTTAAGTTGATTTCATCGATAAGTAATAAGTTTTATTTCATCTGAACGCCGTTTTTGTCGAAAAGTTAGTTTGTAAAATTTTTGTTCTTAAAATGTTTGTTCGTTAAGGTTAGGTTTCTAATGTAGGTATAATTTTCGCATTTTACATTATCTAGGTATTATTTTCTGTTTCAAGAAAAATAAGTAGAAATTAAGTATTTCCCTGACTTAGGTAGGTAGAAGAGCGTTGGACAAAACCGGAAAGGTTGATAAAACCGGGTATCGCCTAGTTCTACCATATGCCAAAACAGCTTTCCATATTATTAACCTTTAAAAAGCAGCTATTTGATTTTAAAGGAATTATTTTTATTATTGTTATTAGTAAATATTATTATTGTTTGGCAATAGTAAGGTAATAGTAAGTAACATTATGTTACTATAGTAGTTAAAATAGCTAACCATATTAGTATGTAATAGGATAGCGAACAAATATATAATTCTATTTTCTGTGTCTACGTACATAAGCGAAATTATTATTTGATATTACTATTATTATTGTTTGTATGACAATAAAATAAAGTTTTTAACATAAAGTTAGCCTACATACAAGTTTAGAAATGTAACTGTATCAATAAATTGCATTTTAACAAACAAATTCCATAAAAACCACTTTTGGGTCTACCTTACGTAAGTCAAAAACTGTTAAAGTAGGGTTTCCACTGACAGAAAAATTTAATCCCTGGCTAAACTAAAGCTTTTAACTTTATGTTAGCCTACATACAAGTTTAGGAATGTAACTGTATTATAACCAACAAATTCTATAAAAACCGTATTTGGGTCTTCGTACCTTATGTTAAGTCAAAAACTGTTAAATTAGGGTTTCCATTGACAGAAAAATTAAATCCCTAGCTATATTGAAGCTTTTAACTTTATGTTAGCCCACATACAAGTTTAGAAATGTAGCCAACAAATTCTATAAAAAACATATTTGGGTCTACGTACCTTACGTTAGTCATATATGGGGATTTTCTTGACAGTGAATGTAATAACTTGAATTCAATTAGTTTATGTTGAATTGTAGGTATTTTACCTATAGGTATAATCTGAACAAATAAAACAAAAAAAAATCTATTCTAAATATGAGTGACAGAATTCTATTTTAAGTTGTGTTTCAGTTAGTTTAGTATTTTTAAGGTTTGGATATTTATAATATTATAAACTTTTTAAATCTATTTTGACACTTTATCTTTAAACCATATAGAAATTCATGCTTATTACCTATTACCTACCTGAAATTATAATATTTATAAAACATAACTTTCAAAAGAATTTATTAGGTACCTATTACTTATTATTTGGCAATATTAAAGCGGTAGAACCGATGAGGCTATTGCATAAACTGTTTTAGAAGGTATCACATGTATAATTTTCAAGTCCGGTCCTGTAATTCATGCCAACTTATAAAAATTTAATAGACCAAAATTGACAGAGTGTCACGTGACTTTGCCCCCATCTTGCGAGAGTATTCAAGATTTTTACTTATACTTATATAACAATTTCGTTGTTATACTTATCAATGGTTTATATCTGTTATGGTTTATAGGTCAAGGAGGTGGCTATGGTCAAGGGGGTGGATTTGGTCAAGGCGGCGGTCACCACCAGGGTGGCACCAATCAAGGAGGTGGTTTTGGTGGTGGCCAAGGGGGATTAGGTGGTGGCCAAGAAGGTGGGTTGGGTGGTAACCAAGGAGGTGGATTTAACAGTGGTCAAGGAGGTGGATATGGCAGTGGTCAGGGAGGTGGATATGGCAGTGGTCAGGGAGGTGGATATGGCAGTGGTCAAGGCGGTAGTCACCATCTGGGTGGCGGAAATCAAGGAGGTGGATTTGGTGGTGGCCAAGGGGGATTAGGTGGTGGCCAAGGAGGTGGGTTGGGTGGTAACCAAGGAGCTGGATTTAACAGTGGTCAGGGAGGTGGATATGGTGGTGGCCAAGGAGGTAAGCAAGGGAAAATGTACCTGGTGCTTAGCTGTTTATCAAACTGATTGAAGTATTTAAAATTAGACCTATTTGTTAAAAAAAGAGGTGATGATGTTTTAAAGCTGGAAGCTATTTCCCTTCATGTGTCTATAAGAAATTGCTCAGAATGTGTTCAATAACATTCATCCACGCGAAATGCTGAATACTTCTCTAAAAATGCTGGCGGTGCAAATTTTTTGACATACTTTCAGTATAATGTATCTTGCAACACAAACCCGAACACGTGTGGTTTTTTAGGAACTTTTACACCTTTATGTTTGGATCAGAAGAATAATTATTAATGTTGTAGTTTGTACTGAAAAAAGATGTAAAAAATGCATTAATATTTTATTTTTTATAGGTCATTCTGGAGGATACAAAAGCCACGGATATTAGAAATTTCCTTTGCTAAAGTATTTGTATGTGCATTATTCTTTAAAATTTTTCATTGTTTATCTATGATTATTAAAAAAATGATTATCATGTGTTAGTTTTACTCAAAAATGCAGTATCTTATTTCTATTTGGGGTTCAGCCAATTCAATAAATACTAAAACCTTTAAAGAAATTACAAAATAAAATGATTAAATGTATGCATAGACTTCCGCACTTGGAACCAACAACAAATTTATATAAACCGAATAAATACCCGTATATAAATAATTTAAAAATTTGCCTATTTATTCATACTTTACTTTTAAAAGAAAAAATTTCTAACATAACGTTTACAAAAAATCGTGATCTTCACAGACATGACAGACAAACTATCAAAATAAACAACAACTTCGGAAAACGGTCATTGTTATATAGTGGATTAATAATATTATATAATATTTTACCCGAAAATATAGATATTAAATATTTTGTAAAGTTGGTTGGAAGTAAAATAAAAAAAAATATATTTTTAATAAAATATTTACAACTTAAAACGTGGTGTTTTAAATATCATCCTAGTCCTTACATGTTCCTCAGACCAAGCACTGGTCTGAGCATAGTTCTATTTAAGTTTCCTTTATAAGTTTATTTGGATTAGGTACCATATGATGATTTCCACAAAATAGTTTGAAAAAAATCTAAGATTATCTGAGGTTACGACCTTGCACCTTTATGTAAATATTCGTAACTTCATTAAAACACAATTAAAAATATATAACTAGATTTATATATTACTCTCATCCTTATACATACTGGGTGGCTCACTCTGAACGGAGGATTCCATAGCAACTAAACTACTAAACTTGCAAAGTACAAAATTTTTGAAAAATCGTTAATATAGGTATCCCAAAAACCATTTTATTATTAAAAAATATTAAATAGTTGAGTCGGTTAGATGCTATGGAATCCTGCTTTGAGAGTGGACCACACTGGAAAATAAATAATTTTTCTCACATCACAAACAAGACAAAAATGTTACAAAAACATTGTAAATCTACAGGAACACTAATGGTAAAAATATTTATGGCCATATTAAGAGAAGAATCATTTTCCAGCAATATCTCATAAAGCCGGTGGCTAAAAACTTATACTTAACCCTGTTTAAAAACACTGCCACTTGTTTATTACCACAAACCTTATCACACATTTAAAACTTTTAGTTCATCATTTAATATTCATAATATATTACAAAATTGGTCTATGCTTATGTCATTATTCTTTTTAACTGATTAGCTAAATATCACAGAAAATTGATTGGTATTATTTGACTTAATGTAGAGATAACATTTTCATACACACAAAAGTGTTTTTACTCTTATATGAGATTATATAAATATTGTCAAGCAAGAGTTTTATTTTTAAGTGAATTAGTATAGAAGTTTTTAAGAGTATTTAATATCTTCTAACGTCATTCCGTAATTACACTAAACCCCATTAAATAACCTAATTTCTCAAAATCATAACTTTTTACTCTCTATCTTGGACGGGTCAAAATGTTTTACACGAGATGTATAGACATCATATCCTAAAGAAACTACATTGTCAAATAAAACACGATATCTTGTTGATAAAAGATAAAAATTTATAAACTGTACAGGGGGCCAAATCATCCACTCTGCCGCATAGAGTCTCCATGCTTTATGTTTAACTTCCTCAATAAATCCATGAAATGTATTTCCTTCTAAAATAGTTATTGTCGCAAAGAACGTGGTGATACATAATGGGGATCCTATCAGCTGATCTACTAGGATTTTTTTACAAACTATACGAATGGTATAGCCAGGTATTGTCCGATCTAAAGTTTTATACCAATAATGGGTTACTATTCCTACAGTGGTACCTGTTAGAGCCATGTCTCTTGTTCTTCTCTTGTCCCATTCAGGCAAATGTTTTTTCATTATTTCATAGTTTTGCTCTATTATGTCTCCCACTCCGGATAGACACAAGGAAAGACCCACGTTGGTATATAACAAGTATTTGTCACTAAACATTGTGTTCACTGTATTTGCAACTCTTGGTGTTGACTTTCGGACCCATCTTGTTAGGAATGAAACCATTAATAATTTAATAAAATATTTTAAAAACAAAAATTCTTTGAGTGGACGAGGTTAGGTTAGCCTAATCCTAAACTTATTATGTCATCTGTCAACAACACCACGTGCGTTTTTGGTAAGTCAAGCCACAGAAAAATAAGAATTTATTGTCTAGCAACACTGTATTCAATAACCTATAGCCGAGTTCCTTTTAAATTGCACAGCTAAGAACAATAAAAGCGAAGGCCGCAACGTGCGCCTAGAAGAACACAGGACGTCTATTCTCGAAATGGGCGAATGATCATTTCAAGAGAAGTGATTACCATTTCTCTTAAAAATGTTTAAACTGTATTCTTGAAACTTAAAATGGTATAATATATCTATGGCCTAGACGCATGTAAAAAAAAGCTCAACAAAGTGCAAAGGAATCAAGTCTGCTCCAAATTAACAGTGTTGCAAATTATTTTATAAAAACACCGCGTGGCTTACGTCTACTCTGTGATAATGCGTTTTTTATAGACCTAACCCTGGTATAAGTATTCGTTGGACCTAACCTCACAATAAGTTGAATAAATAAGAAAAAGAAATAAGTAAATTTTTTTTTTAATAATGGAGAATAAACAGAAACGATACGAAAAAATCGAATTTTTAGGAGAAGGTCAATTCGCAACGGTGTATAAAGCTAAAGACATTGAAACGGACAATATAGTGGCAGTTAAAAAGATTAAATTAGGCAGTCGGGAAGAGGCACAGGATGGTATAAACAGGACTGCCCTCAGGGAAATTAAATTACTTCAAGAATTACATCATGAAAATCTCATAGGCCTTCTAGACGTCTTCGGACACATGTCAAATGTTTCCTTGGTCTTTGATTTTATGGATACAGATTTGGAAGTCATTATAAAAGATAATACAATAATTCTTACAACAGCAAATATTAAGTCTTACGTTTTACAGACATTACAGGGTTTGGAGTATTTACATATAAACTGGATCCTACATAGAGATTTGAAGCCAAATAATTTGTTAGTTAATGCAAAAGGAGTATTAAAAATTGGTGATTTTGGTCTTGCCAAGATGTACGGATCACCAAATAGAATAAATACACACCAGGTAAGGGTTCAGACTAATTTGCATTATTAAAATTATTGTAGAGGAGCAGGGTAGGCAATTTAGATGTGACAATTGCTTGATAGTCATCAAAACTACAATTTGTAAATTTCACTACCTAAAGAGTTACTTTTTAGGTTGTTACCAGATGGTATAGAGCCCCAGAACTGCTTTTTGGAGCTAAACAATATGGTACTTGCATTGACATTTGGGCTGTTGGTTGCATCTTAGCTGAACTACTTTTAAGACTGCCATTATTTCCTGGAGAATCGGATTTGGATCAACTGACAAAAATATTTAATGTTTTTGGTAATCCCACTGAAGACAACTGGCCTGGTATCAAGACTCTTTCGGATTACATAGAGTTTAAACCTTTTGCTCCTATCCCCCTTAAAACTATATTTACAGCTGCAGGGGACGATCTCTTACATCTGATAGAAACTATGCTAATACTCAATCCTTTAAGTAGAAAAAACTGCACCGAATGCCTGAAGATGCCTTTCTTTAGTAATAAGCCTGCCCCAACAGCGGGGCCAAAGCTGCCATTGCCACAAAATATCAGAAGAATTGCAGAAATTGAGAGACCTTCATTAAAAAGAAAGCTGCTTGATGCAGCAGAGGGTGGTACATTATCAAAGAGATTGTTTGTTTAAAAATGATGTTAATTAGTTGTTATATTTTTTTTGATATTAAACTTCTTTTATAGTATGCAGGATCTTTTTATTTATTCATTATTGAATAGCTCTATTGACCAATAGGAATACTGTTCTAAGGCAATTGCAGGTGTATTTGTATAATTAAAGTGTAGTGCAGTAGTTCTCAGTCAAGTCGCAGTATCATAAGAAGTAGGGTAGGGTAGGTAAACTGTCCAGACAAAGTCTTTCAACTACATGAATAATATGTTAACATGAATAAAGTATCAGTATCAGTAAAATAAAAATTTAGTTTACAAATAAAAAATACCTTGTTTTTACTTAATAATTACAACAAAAATATTTTAGTAATCAAAGTTATATTCAAAATAGGATGGATCCATATTGTGTACCCTGACATAACCATCTTCACCCCCCGAAGCATAAGATTTACCATCAGGGTGGAAAGCAACACTGTTAATAGGGCCAAAATGACCTTTTACGCGGCCAAATTCTTCTTCGAAAACTAAATGGAAGAAACGAGAGTCAAATTTACCAGCTCTTGAACTGGTAGTTGTTACTTCCATAGCTTCTTGACCACCACCTATAAAGAAAGTTTTAAAATTCAAAATATATATTTGTTTATTTCAAATCGTAATCAAAACTCTATAGCATATCGGCAAAATTAAGACTGTTGTATACAAAAAAAGGTCTTACCTAAGGCTACATGTTCGGCAATGGGGCTAATAGCAGCAGAGTTTATAGGCCGCTCTGTCTTGTAGGTTTTAAGAAGTGCAAGACTTTCAGCATCAAAAAGTTTTGCAGTATGATCCTTGGAAGCTGTAATGAACATGGTGCCATCTCTATTCCATTGCATATCGTTAATTAATTGTTCATGTTCTTTTGCACTGTTAATTTTTTTACCAGTCTAAAATAGAGACAAAGTTTTAAATATGAGATAAGAAGGGCATATGAAAAAATCTTTAATCATAGACCTAATAAAATATTACTTCAATGATTTAATGCAATGTTTATTGTTTTAGATAAGTTATAAACAGAACCCTGTGTTAATCTAAGCATGTTATTATCTAAATTGACAATTTTAACTCTTACCTTAAGATCCCATTGAAAAATTTCTCCATTTTCATGACCAGTAATAATCATTTCATCTAAATGATCCCACAATATTGAAGACACTCTGGACCCAGAGATTGGAATTCTTAAGATAGGATCTTGATGAGAAATACTTTCATCTACAGTCCTTACATCAATAATGAAGATTTCGCATGGCTGTTTCATGGCCTTATCAGTTGTGTACACAGCCATATTGGCCGAGTAACTAAACATACATGTTCTTACAGACGAGTTAGTGATGATATTTCCTATTTCTTTTCCCGTTTCACAGTCCCAAATTTTACAGCTGTTGTCACCAGCGCCAGACATGAACTTGGTGGTCGTCCAGTCCACATCTATACACCAAACAGCACCCTGATGGCCATTGAATGTGCCAAGACGTTCTCCATTTAATGAGTACCATACATTGGGTTTGTTGTCTTTTGAGGCGGAAAATAGGAGGTCCCCTTCACGATTGTACTTGATTTGCGTTATAGAACGCTCGTGGCCGTTTAGAATTAGAGGTTTCTAATCAGAAAAATAAAAAAATCTGTCAACTAATGTTTTTAAAAAAATCATTGTAGGTTAGGGTCACTTGGACAGAAATGAGAAAATTACTTACCATGCTGGTATTTTTTGAGAACAGACACGAAAATACACGGCTTTTTCTAAATAAAACTAGAAAATTTGTGTGGAGAAAATCCACGAAAAACAGTGAGGTTAGTTTCTATTGACAAAAGGAAGGAAGGGAAGAGTACTGTTTTACCGATAAGGTAGAATTTAGGGCGATTTTGGGTAAAAAAGATTGTACGAAGTATGGAGGACTTGAGGTTACGAAGTTAACGCCACTTTTTGTTTGAAATTTCCTAAAGGCAAACTGACATCTCTGTCGGACTGACACTTCATAATTACATTCATTCGTTCCTGTCAAAAGTTTATTTTGGTTTTCTGAAGACCGTATTTGGAAATTCACATTTTTATAAAAAATACACTTTTAATCATGTCAAAAGTCGATTTGGAATTAAAAAAAGTAATATTTAATCCAATTATCTTTAATTTCTACTAACACGTTGCAATTTTAGGCCTTTGCTGAGCTACAGGAGAAGAAAATAGAAACAGAACAAAAATTTAGAATATCAGGAATTCAAATTGAGGCTTTAAAAAGGTCTAAACAGCATGCTGCCATCACAGAACGGTTTGTTGAGAATAAATATAATAATACTTTATTTTATGTATTCACTGTCACAAAATAAAGTAAAAAATTAGGTTATGAACATGTGTTAAAATAAATGGACTTTTTAGGGAAATCTCTGCCTTAGAACCAGAAACTAGAACTTACGAATCAGTAGGAAGAATGTTTGTGTTAGCACCTAAAGCAAAAGTTGAAGAAAATATAAGAAAGAAGCAAGCTGCAGCAGAAGAAAGAATTAAAAGTTTAGAAGGCCAAATGGGATACCTGGAAAATTCATTAAAAGAGGCGACAAATAGTTTAAGAGAATTAGTTCAGCAGAAGAAAGAATCTTGAAACCCTTTGAATCTTTTTATTTATATGATTTTTTAATTTAAAAGCATTTAGTTTTAATTTAAATACATATTTCATTTATACTACAGAAGTGTTTCATCTCCACTGTCCAAAAAAAAAATAAGATAAAAATATACTTATTTTATTAAAATAATATAAAACAAAATTTTAGGTCTTAAGATATTGCTGATTCAAACAGCAATGCGTCTGTTATGGGATTTTGGTCAACATTTTGAGGTTTATGTAGTAGTTTAAATATTCCAGTCCCGATGGGTGCCGGCATGCCCATAATAATATTTTCAGAAACTCCACTAATTTTGTCTGTCTGTCCATAGTAAGCTGCATCAAAAAGATGATCAGCTGTTTTTTCAAACTAAAAAAAAATTACTTTTTGTTATATAAAAATGCAACATCTAAATAATATGACTTACCGAAGCCAGATTTAAAACGGACTGTTTCATTTTCGAAAGGCCTTGTCTAGTAATACCCAATACTTCCCCTGTATGGGTCATTTGGGCAGCCAGCAACATAATGTGTCTGTAGTCCACACTCATACCATGATTTTCCATTACCATTTTAATTTCTGACATAATAGTTTCTCTAAAAAGAAAAAAAAATTAATTCATCGCAAAATAAGTAGGTAAATTAATACGTTACATACCTTGCCGCTTCAATACCCAGAGTATTATAAACTTCCATAACATTATTGGAAACTGTCTTTTTTCCATCTACTCCATAAGTGGCCATTACTTCTCTAAGATTATTTCCTTCAACACAAAGACCATAAGTTGATTTACCTGCTCTATCAGATCTTGCTATAACAGCTCTGTTGACAGTGGATAACCCCTAGAAAATAAGTTTATTCTAGTAAACACAAAATAAAATAAATTTTTTTCCAGAATATACAGGGTGAGTTTTTTAAAGTGTTACACAAGGCGATATCTCGAAAACTGTTCAAAATATTTTCTTGAAATTTTAGTGAGGGGATGGGGGGACATATTTTTGACGTCTACCCCCTTCCCCATTTTGGGGGGTACCTAACTTTGGAATTTTAAATGAGACAATGTACTTTTTTTTGGTAAATACGAACCGAAAAACAGGCCCGTAATGAGTTAAACGAATTGTTTGAAAACAGGTGGATAAATCCAGCTGGTTCGGTAAACCGCCTGCTAGGTCCCCGGATTTGACCCCCCTTGACTTTTTCCTTTATTTATTTATTTTATAAAAGATAAAGGAATGGCGGCTACACCTCCAACTTTAGATGATATGAAATACCGAATCCGCGTTGCATGCTTATTAGTGAGACAACGGGTACGATATTTATTCTGAAAAAAAGTGACAAAGTGTTTGGAAGTTGAAGGGAGACATTTTGAACAATTGAACATCTTCTGAAGCGTGACAGACTATAAATAAGTTGAAATTACATAGTTAAGTATCTTTTGTGTTTTATAACCTAATAAATCATAATTTCGTAACCAGGGGAGCAAATCAAAACATTTTTTGTATACGTACGTAGTTTTTACGTAGGTTCGTATTTACCAAAAAAAAATACATTGTCTCATTTAAAATTCCAAAGTTACCCCCCACCCCTCAAAATGGGGAAGGGGGGTAGACATCAAAAATATGTTTAAATATGTCCCCCCATCTCCCCATTCCCTCACTAAAATTTCAAGAAAATATTTTGAACCGTTTTCGAGATATCGCCTTCTCTTCTAACACTGTAAAAACCTCACCCTGTATACTTTGGACTGTTTAATGATTGCAAGCTGGGGTGCTATTTGAAAGAACAAACTACTTTCATAGAGTGAAGAAGAAGTAACATTTCTAAGTACATATTTACCTTTACCACAACGTTAGGGATTTGATCTTTAAGTTCGCTTAGCGCAAAATTAAGTCTTCTTGAATGATGGCTCTTATTTGGGTGTACTGTTATAATTGTGTCACTCTCTACCCTAACATCTTGAGGTTTCAGTTTAAGCTTTGAAGTACAGATACTAAAAATTAAGTAATACATCTATATAATACTAAACTGCAGTTTTGTCTTGGAGAATGCCAGTGTGTGTAAAGAAATTAACATTACCTGTATCGAATAGATTCTGCATTTACTTCAAGCTTTAGAAGTTTAATCCTTTCATAATTCAGCTGTATTAAAAGAAAGGCTTCATCCTTTGTATAGACGTCATCTATGAAAGTTGAGATCTGCAAAGTAAAATAATGTTGAGGTTGAATTTAATTTATTGTAATATTTTCCTAAATCATTTACAATATTATGTATTTATTATATTTGTAAACTTTGTATGCTTTTTTTTCAGCTTTATTTTAATAATAATAATAATAATAATAATAATAATAATAATAATAATAATAATAATAATAATAATAAGTTTATTTAAAATTTAATAATATAATAAATATGTTTATGTTGTCTTCTATAAACTTATTCAATCCCCTGAAACTGAGCTTGTTAGGGGCAAATTTTATTTTTTGTTTTAGTATGTAAAATCATAAATATGCATTAAAAATCAAGTTTTACAGTAAAAATGTTAATTTATAGTATAAACGCAGTTTTTTTTTGAAGAAATATATTACATAATAAAATTATTAATTTATAATTTTTAAGTAAAAATATTACCTACTTATATAAATTATTCTGAACAATATTAATTAATTAAATCAATAATTTCTAAAAATATTTTCAAATTGTCTGTTTTTAATATCCATTTTTTTAATGAAATCAATTTTTTAATTTTTGTTGGTAAATAATCGTTTAAATAAAAACATAAATATTTGAAATTTTTTTTGTCCTATAGACTTAGTTATTTTAGGTTTTATGGTTATTTAATTTTTATGACGTGTGTTATGATTATGGTTTTTATATTGTATAAGGTTTTCATTTTTAAATATATACAGTGTCTCCGTAAGTTGGAACCATATGGAAAACTTTTTATTAATAATTTTACGAAAAAAAGTTATTCTTAATAAAAAGTTCTGCATGGTCTTAAACCTAAAATGCAACTATCAGATATTAAATTCTTTTAAGCATATACGAGGTTTGTCAGAAAATATGAATTTTTCCCAAGAGCAAAGTACCTTTATTTTTGACAATATCGAAAATTGTTATTAAAAAAAGTTAATCAAAACTAAAAACCACGTTCAAATATGTAATTACACCCATTTACGATGAAAAAATAGGTTTTGTTATTTTTTAATACTTTTTCTGCATTATTAATTAATTATGAATGAACATTTATTGCTTGTAATTATTAAAAACATGATAACCTTGTAACCTTGTCGTTTCTTAGTTTTATTTGATGATGTAATTTAAATAAGTCCGTAATAAATACATATGCATTTATACTGCAAATAAAAAAATATACATCCTAGATTACATGTAACTACTGTACCGTTGCCTACTGTACAGTTAAATTTGCATTCTTACATTACACATACATACGTCTCAAAAAAGAAAAAATAATTTTTTCATCATAAATAGGTAAAATTACATAATATTTAAACGTGGTTTTTAGTTCTGATCATTTTTTTTTAATAACAATTTTCGATATTGTCAAAAATAAAGGTACTTTGCTCTTGGGCAAAATTCATATTTTTTGACAAACCTCGTATACGCCTAAAAGAGTTTATTATCTGATAGTTGCATTTTAGGTTTTAGACCATGCAGGACTTTTTATTAAGAATAACTTTTTTTCGTAAAATTAATAATAAAAAAGTTTTCCATATGGTTCCAACTTATGGAGGCATAGGTACTGTATATTAAGATATATATTTTAATACAATACCTCTCCTAAAGTGGTTCTTTCGATTCTTCCTTTAACTTCCCTGGCAAACCACGGATCTGAATCGTTAACTAAACTTGCATTTATAATTGGGGTACTTATGGATTTTGTAGCGTTAATAATTTCTTTAATTCTACAAAAAAACAGTTGCAAATTTTCATTATATCCTCAGAATAAGTTTTACACCGGATCCTGGGTCTTAGAGTTTGACGTAATTGGTCAATTCAGCCGCCATATTGGAATGGCGGCTTAACCAATCGCCTCTTAGAGAATAGGTACAGTTGACGACAGATAATTTCGTACACTAAACTGTGACACTGTATATGCAACTTTTTTATTAATCTTTATTACCTGTGTAGCGTGTTAATTGTTATCATGATACTTGTCAAAGTATTGTCATTATCTTATTTGATTCAAAAATGCCTCATTTAAGTATTATTTAAAAAACAAGAATGATATGTTTAGTAGATCGAAATAGGGTGGTCTTATGGAAAAATAGCTGATCATTTTAGAGTACCTAGAAGTACTGTTTAAGGAATTGTAAAAAAAATGGCGTTGTCATCAAACACTTGAAAGGTCTGGTGGGTCTGGTTTTAATAATAGAAAATCATCAAATGAAGAAGACCGAAATTTGGTGGAGTATTTAAGGCAAAATCCATTTGAAACTGCAGTATCCGCTATGCACATAACAGGATTCCCTGCTTCATCTAGAACTGCGCAACGCCGAGTAAGACAATGTTCCGAATTAAGAAATCGAGCAGCTGCATCCAAACCGTTTTTAAAAAATAGTGATAAGGAACAAAGAATTGGGTTTGCTGTGCAATATTTACCAGAAAATGATTTTTTTTTGCAACATGTTATATTTTCCGATGAGAAAACTTTTCAGTCTACATAATTAATATAAAGGAAGGATTCGAATATATAGACCACCAAATTCCCGATATGATGAGAAAAGTATACTCAAAAAAAGCAAACCAGTGGACGTTTCTCCGTTAATGTGTGGGCATGGATAAGTGTTTACGGTGCAGGTGTATGCTGGAATATTGGAACACTAAACAGCAATATATATCTTCAGATTTTTGAAAATGATTTTCCTTCTTCTGCCGCGATAGTTTTTAAAGGAAATAACTTTATATTTCAGCAGGGTAACTGCCCTGTGCATACTGCAAGAAATATAGGAAACTGGTTTAAACAAAACAACGTAACATGTCTGCCTTGGTGCTCAAGAAGTCCCAATTTAAATCCAATTGAAAATGTTTGGGGATTGATGGTAAAAAAATGTACAAAATAAATTTTAAACCACAGAATGAAAAGAGTTATTTGATAAAATAGAAGAAATTTGGGAAGGGCTAATTCCGGATTACACCATAAGTATTATTTTGTCAATGTCAAGAAGATTACGATTAGTGTTAGAATCCAATGATGCAGCAATTAAATATTAGTATTTTGTTTGTTGTTTGTTAATAAATTTACCCTGTTTGGCTTTATACTTTTGTAGTTTTCCTGGTATTATTTTATAATTTTCTTATTTCGCGGCTGTAATTTAAACACAAAAATATTTAGAAATAACCATTATTACTTACTTAGGGTAAAAAATCGCACATACAATAATTTACAGCTATGTATTTATATCCAGGTATAAGCAGCAAGGTGAGAAACCCGTTTTACCTAATTTTTTCGTAATTAAGTTATGTATGGGTGGTGTACGAATTTATATGTCGTCAACTATACGTTGTCACGTATATTCTTATCAAATCGACGCCCGTGAAAACCAAATCTAAATCAATAAAAAGATCCAGGTAGGTGGACCATAACATACCTGGGAACACCCTGGGTAATGTTCATACTGGCAACACCGGCAAAATGAAAAGTTTTTAGAGTCATCTGAGTTCCCGGTTCTCCGATACTCTGAGCAGCTAAGGCGCCTACTGCAGTTCCCGGTTCTATAATGGACCTTGTGTACTTCAGACCACACGTCTCTAAGAATGTAACTAGCTGACTACAGGTTAACCGTTCAATTTCCTTCACTACTTTCGTGTAACCGAATTTATTCAGGATTTTGTCGACATTATCTGCTACTTGTACCATGAATTTGCTAAAAAATGTAACACAAAAACTCTTAACCAAGGTAATTTTGGACATTTTATGGATGTGGCAACGTCGATTTAAATCAACCGGTATAAATATAAATTACAAAAATTATAGGAACAATTTTTCTGTTGTCTACAGACTGTCCGCGTATAGGGTTTACAATGGGCCTTTTCACTATTCTTAAATTTGACACATTTGGCATTTGAATTGTTTAGTCGGTGCTATAATAAGTGTTTTTCATCAATAAAATTATTGCTAGGTCATAACATTAATTTATTTCAGCACAGTAAAAGCCGGGTAAAATTCAACCAATTTGAAAATCTCAAAACAGGCGCGACTCATGACGTAGATATGTTTAAAGCTTGCTAGAGCGCATGCGTTTAACCTCGCACACGCGTAAATGATGATCTGTCGAACTGTCATCGGCAAATTAAGCCGCTGTTGCCATATGTAGAAAGTTTTATAATCTTAATAATATACTTTCTTCTTAGAACTTTATTTGGATACTTTAAATAAATATAAACATAATACTGGTAAAATAATTTATTCCGCAGCTATTGAATGGAAAACTGGTATATTATAATTACTAATTGCTAGTCAATTACCATTACACTGGTACTATAATATATGATTTTTGAGAGTATCGGCAACACTGTCAAGCTGCGGATTTTGTAAATTCTTGATATTTTAAGCCAGCGACTCGGCTATTCCTATCATTCCTCTGTGCATCAATCTTCCGGCGCGATGACGTAGGTATGTTTAAGTCCGTGTTTTTATTCAAGAAGTTTTTTTATTTATTTATTTTCTCAGTTATGGCTTAAAAGTATAGAAAAGTAAAAACACAGAAAATTTTATTTTTTGTTCCTTTATACACTACTACCAAAATCAAAATTTAGTGAAAAGGCCCATTGCACAAATGGATGAAAAACTTCATTTTTCGGGAAAAAGTCATTCTTGATAAAAAGTTTAGCTTGTAAAAAAAATGCAATTCACGAAGAGAAAATTTTGATTTTTTATACAGGGTTCGCAAAAACTTCAAAAACATGATTTTTCTCCAAGAGTAAACTACCTTTATTTTTTATTTTTGACCAAAATGCCAATTAGAAAACTTATTATTAGAATGACGTTTGTAATTTTAATCCGAGATTTAAAATAAATATTCGATTTTTTTAGTTTTTTTAATTTTTAGAGGTAAAAGAATATTTTTTTTGGATAGCAGCATTAGCGGTCGAAATACATACATTATCAATGACAGAGGGGTATCAAAAAGTTTCAAAAACTGATTTTTGGTGTTACCAGAAATATGTATTTTTAATTTCACAAATGAAATGACCCCGGAAATACCACAAAAAAATCTTAAAATAAATTTGCCCCATATTATGTAAAGCAAAGTAATAAAAAGGTAAAAAAAATTCCTTGTTTTCACAAAAGATGGTAGGAATGCATTTAAAATATTAAAATAAGATACACACCACCCATTATGAAAATAGAGTCTAATAAAATTTTATATTAATATTTTTATTGAGCAGCAAAATTTCCATTTACCTCTAACTAAAACTAAAAAAATCGAAGATTTAAAGTACAAACGTTATTCTAAATAAGTTTTCTAATTGACATTTTGTTGAAAAATAAAGGTAGTTTACTCTTGGAGAAAAATCATGTTTCTAAAGTTTTTGCGAACTCTGTATAAAAATCAAAATTTTCTCGTCGTGAATTGCATTTTTTTTACAAGCAAAACTTTTGATCAAGAATGACTTTTTCCCAAAAAAATGAAATTTTTCATCCATTGGTGGTATTGTTAACCCTATCCGCGGACAGTCTGTATACAATACAATATCTTACTTTAATTCGTTTATAAAATCTTCGTGACATTCATCCAAAGCGCCAGTCGCTAAAAACCCTTTTGTGGCTCTTCGTATCTGTTCCCCATTAAGAGAAACTTCATTTCTATATGGACATTTAGCCTTGACATGACTTAGGACCCTTTCAAAATCGACTGGACAATCCTTACCTAAAATAAAAATATTGTACTTAAAACCAAAGGCCAAGATTAATGTTTAATAATAGTCTCATTACCTTCCATATAAACAGGATCTAAACCATCGCAACCGTATGTCATTTGAACAATGTCACCCTCGGCGTTTCGAACAGACTTGTCATAATGCACAATCAAGTCTTCCAAAGACTAAAAAGTATATCATATACAATAGGTAGGTACATTTAATTTAAAAAACAGTTAACTTTCCAAACAGTTTCTATAAAAAGGCGCATTTGTTGTTTTAACTTTTTAAACGCCCCCTGTAACACCGGTGCATCTGAACTACTGTTGTTACGGGGGCGCACCTGAAAAGAAAACTTCGATTTTTTATACTTTCCTATAAATAATAATAATAAGTTTATTTAAAATTTAATAATATAATAAATATGTTTATGTTGCCTTCTATAAACTTATTCTTCAATCCCCTGAAGCTGAGCTTGTTAGGGGCAAATCTTATTTTTGTTTTAGTATGTAAAATCATAAATATGCATTAAAAATCAAGTTCTAAAGTAAAAATGTTAATTTATAGTATAAACGCAGTTTTTTTTTTGAAGAAATATATTACCCATAATAAAATTATATTAATTAATTAAAGCATTTCTAAAAATATTTTCAAATTGTGTGTTTTTAATATCCATGCTTTCATTTCGAATTAAATTTTTTTTATTGAAATCAATGTTTTAATTTTTGTTGGTAAATAATCGTTTAAATAAAAACATAAATATTTGAATTTTTTTTGTCCTATGGACTTATTTATTTTAGGTTTTATGGTTATTTCATTTTTATGACGTGTATTATAATTATGGTTTTTATTTTTAAATAAGTAAGTATATATATTAAGATGTTATACTTAAATATAAAGTTGTCTTATGTTTAACTTTTTTGTTTCTGCATATAATTCTTTTGAAGGATAAAGATAATCTTGATTAAATATAATTTTTAGAAACCTTTTTTGTAATATTTCAAATTTTTTAACTTAAGTTCTATTTATTCCTCCCCAACCTAAAATTCCGTAATTTAAATGAGTTTTAACTAACGCGTAATATAATATTTCCATGTCTTACATTTAAAATTTTTTTTATGTTTTTAAAAATCGGTAGTAACCTTCTTAATTTTTTAATTAAATAATTTAAGTGCCAATTTAATTTACTGCCAAAAATAATTCCTAAATATTTTATTTTATTAACTTTAAAAATTTGAATGTCTTCACATATTTGAATACTATTCATATTTTGTGGTAGACTATTTAGGTTTAAAATAAAAGGAATATAATTTGTTTTATTAAAATTAATTGTTAACAAATTGTTATCAAACCAATATTTTATAATTTTAAAATCTTTTTTAATTTTATTATTTAAGTTGTCCCAATTTGTATCGGTATAAAAAATTGTAGTATCATCTGCAAAACTATGAATTTGTCCATCGCAATTTATACTAAATAAGTCGTTAATATAAATATTAAAAAATAATGGCCCTAAAATTGTTCCTTGAGGAACACCATACTTAAATACTTTTGAATAGCTTTTTTCTTTATCTATTTGAACATAAGTTGGTCTATTTTTCAGATAATTTTTAATTAATTCTAATTGCTTTTCTCTGAATTCAATATTTTCAAACTCTTTTAACAGTAAATTATGGCTAACTGTATCAAAGGCTTTTGCTAAATCTAGAAAAATACTAACACAAGGTTTTTATTATCTAGATCTAGCGCATCATATTATTTGTTCCGTTAGATAGCAAATAGCGTTTTGTGTTGATTTACTTTTTTGAAACCCAAACTGTTTATTAGAAATAAAATGTATTTTTTCCAAATAATTTTCAATTCGTAATTTAAAAAAATTTTCGAATACTTTTGCTATCGAAGATATTAATGTTATTGGTCTATAATTAAAAAAAAAAATAGTATATTAACGTACACGTTTTATAAAGCATCATTTTATAGTAAGCGTCCATTAAAAAACGAGCCGCTTGCGGCGAGTTTTATAACATGGACGCGTGTGTAACATAAGTGCTTAAAACTGCTTTATATAACACGTACGTTATACTATTTTTTCTAATTTGTAGTTTTTTCAATAAAAAACACATATTTAAAAAGAAAATAAATCCTTCAGATTTTGTAAATTTTTATGTCTAAATTTTATGTTGGTAATACTATTTTTTTTATCATAGTAGCCTCTGGACAACAAAAATTATTTTGCGAACTGTAATTTTTTGATTTATTGACCCATTTTCACCACGATATTCTAAAGTTATTTTAGCGATATGAGATTTGAAATTGGACGGAATACATTGTGTGATCCTTGTACATTCGGTACATATACAGAGCGTTCGGAAATTCGGGCGATTTCGCTACTTTTTTTCGAATTTCTAAAGACGTGATTTTACGTCACGGCATTGCAATTTACTATAGGGAAGATGGAAAATTCAAATAAAGTTGAAGTTAAAATCGACATTGAAAGGTTAGTAGATTGAATTTCGGATAGGATTTGGCAGAAAATGATGCAACCAACATACATGACTGTTATCCACACGGAATAAAAAAGTAGGTTATCAAGCTATTTTTCCTCTGCGAAAACTGGGTTTTCTCGTAAATCACAAAGGCCGCGCAACTCAACGAAATAAAACATTTAAATGTTACCAACATCAAATAAAGAAAAACGCGTATCGAAATAGCTTCATTACGATATGCAAATGCGTATCGTAATAGATTTGTTATGATACAAAATTAGAAAAAATTAATTTACCTTTACCAAACGCCTTTGCATATAACCAGTTTCAGCGGTTTTGACAGCAGTATCTACTAAACCTTCTCGACCACCCATGGTGTGGAAAAAGAACTCTGTTGGTGTTAGGCCCGAATAAAAACTATTTTCTACAAAACCCTTAGCTTCGGGCGTCTTAGCTAAAAATTAAACAAGGGTAATGCCGAGACATTTAGAGAAAAATAAGTTTATTATACAGGGTCGTCAAATAAGTTTCGATAAAAGTAGAAAATATTTTATTAAGTTAAAATAGACCAGATGTTAGGATACTTACAGTGATGCTGGAAATGAGGTAATGAACGATCATCAAATCCATTGGGCACTCTTTTACCGTTCAAAGCTTGCTGGCCAACACAGGCAATCATTTGTGATATATTAATAAAGGAACCTAAAAAATAAATTTTTGAATTATTTTAAGTAGATATTTTGCATTTTATGTCATTAATCTAATTAATTGTTGCATTTAAAAATTATAATAATAATAATAAAACTTTATTCAAATATTTTTTTGACATTTAATGCTAATATATAATTTTTTTTGTAGAAAATATCAATTTCGAACTCAGAAGTAAAATACTTGTTTTGACTAGACAACTAGATTATAATATAAAACGAATATGACAATATTTTATTGGTATATTTTATATCACTATAGTATACGAAGATACAATACGTTATGTATATAATATATACAGTGACCGGCAAAGAGTTCGCAACATATGGGAAAAATTTTTATTAGCGGAATATTGAAAAATCTTTTTTGGGGGATTGGATGTGCATGTCCCATAACCTTAAAATCGATTTTGACATACGTCACGTGACCAAAGGTATGGCGGGAAAGTTGAAAAAACCAATATGAAATGATCATAAATCAGATAAGTTGATGAGATATCGAAAAAATTTCAAGAATAAAAAGTGTTTAGAATTTCATTAGAACCTTATATACAATGTTTGGGATATCTACTTGAAAAAACATAAAATCGAATATTTTTGTAAATATTTTTTTACCGAATTAAAAATTTCCATACTTTTCCTTTCTTAAAGCTTCATTAAACTAAAACTGACATCTGGTGACCACAACTAGAAATATTCTTTTGTTTTTCTGACAATTTGGAGCAATAATTCAACAAATTCGTTTACACTTGGATACCAGCTGTTGCAATAGTCTATTTCTAATAACCTTATCGATATTTTTTATATTGAAATATTCTATTATGTTAAGAAATTACTACGGTCACTGTATATTTATTTATTTTATTCATTATAACTTGGTATATTTATTATTTATTAATGACGTTCTTGAATATATCTCTTGGATTAGATAATATCCAATTTTTAATTTTATTTCTATAATTACATATTTAATGATTTAATTATTTTAATTGACTATGGTAGCATATCAAAAATAAATGGATTGATGTTTAAAAAATGTTTGTGTGCTATTGTTTTGTTTACTCTATTTTTATATGTAATAGTATTTTTATGACGAGTTTCATGTGTGTGATTAATATAATTTATTTTATTTTTATGTTTAAAAATATATATTAACATGTCTTGTAAAAACATATTTGTTTAATATCCATTTTTTTGCTATCTTTAAATAGTAAATCAGAAGAATATTTTTTTTTTTTTGGCCTTGAGCGTAGCTCATTTAGAATATTAGTGGTCTTTTTCGTAAATAATTTTCAAAATGTATTTTTGAATAGTTTCAATATTATTAAGATAATTCTTATTTATGCTTCCCCATCCTAGTATTCCATAATTTAAATGGGTTTGTACTAAAGAATAATAAAGTACTTATTTCTAATTCTTTTATATTTCAAAATTGTTTAAGGTGTTTTAATTTTGGTATAAGAATTCTTAGTTTTTTTACAATGTAGTCACTATGTAAATCCCATTTTAAATGTTTATCAAAAATTATTCCTAGATATTTAATATTTTCACCTTCCTTTATATTAATATTATTATTGCATATTATTGGACCAATATTTGGAAGTTTATTTTTGTATGAAGTAAATGGAATGTATGTTGTTTTGTTATAATTTATAGTTAATAAGTTTTTATTAAACCAGTTGCTTATTTTTATAAAATCTTTTTCAACAGTATTTTTTAAAATATTCCAATTTAGACCTTCATAAAAAATTACCGTATCATCAGCAAAACTATGTAGTTTCCTTGACAGTTTAAATTAAAAATATCATTTAGATAAATATTAAAAAGTATTGGTCCCAGGACTGTACCTTGTGGTACTCCATAATTAAATATTTTTGGTGAACTAATATTTTCACCAATTTTAACATAATGTACTCTGTTATATAAATAGTTTTTAAATGCCACAATTGTTTTAAATGGTTTGTTTCTATTAGGTTATAATGAAAAATAACACTGGCCGACAAGATTTTTCTAACACAGGTCAGCTCCTTATTTTTAAAATGGAAATACCCTTCTAATAATAGAAAAAATATTCGGAAAGCCCCAATACATACCATTTTTCAATAGCTTAATAATACCATTTTACATTAGCAGGTAGTCAATTTAATTAGGGGACGGTTAGAATGGATGCATTTTATAACAGAAAAATTACTTGAACTGTAGGAATTTTAGTAGGACTTCAGGGAGGATTTACAAAATATTGCTGTTTTCTTTGTTTGTGGGACAGTCGTGCAGTAGATCAGCATTATGTAATAAAAGATTGGCCAATAAGAAGTGAATTTCAGCCGGGATCTCAAAATGTTAAGTTTGCACCTCTTGTAGACCCCAAAAAAGTCCTTCTACCTCCTCTTCACATTAAACTTAGGCTAATGAAAAACTTTGTGAAAGCTATGAATAATGACGGTGGTGGATTCAAATACCTAAGACAAGTCTTTCCCAGTTAAGTGATGCCAAATTAAAGGAAGGCATTTTTATTGGGCTACAAATCAGAAAATTGCTGGACGATGTCAACTTTACAGAGAAGCTTACCAGGCAGGAACTCAGAGCATGGAACTCATTTGTTAGTATAGTAAGGGGAATTTTGGGCAACAATATGGATGCAAACTATCAACAGTTAGTTGATGAACTTTTAGATTCCTACAAATCGCTTGGTGCCCGAATGTCATTAAAAATTCACTTCCTCCATTCCCATCTGTCATTTTTTCCTGAAAATTTGGGAGCAGTGACGAGCAGGGTGAAAGGTTCTACCAGGATATCAGGACAATGGAAATTCGCTATCAAGGACGATGGGATCCAGCCAGGATGGGTGATTACTGTTGGTTTTTGAAAAGAGAAGATATGACCCCTCATAAAAGGAAAAAATAAAATTTAATTAGTGTGTTAAGTTAATATTTGTAATGTTTGTGTTTTTCTTAGATGTAAGGTATGTTTAGTAGGTGTAAAAATTGAAATATAGTCGATATACACAGTTAGAAAATTCTTAAATTATTTTTTTAATAGATATTAAATATTGTAACATTGAATGTGGTACTATAAATGTAACAAGAAAACGTTACGTGTTACAACATTTTTTTTCTCATTTTCGTATTTGGATAGGTCCATTCTACCACAAGATGCTATTTAGCTTTGTGTTACAACAAAAAAAAAATTTTTGTCGGCCAGTGTAATCAATAAAATTAATGGGGAAATGAGAGTGGAATGGGAATAAATCGCGATGGAACAGAAGTTGGTAACAGGCTTGCCAGTACGGGATATTAAAAAGTAGCCCAAACCTTTAGAGCCTGACAGAGCCATTATAAGAGGACTATTTGTTGACGATAGCTCAGCTACACAAGCCTGACCAGCGTGTTCTCGAATAACAGAGAGCTCTTTCAAAATAATAGCCTCCAGTGTCTCTTCTGGGGTACAGCCTGGTTGACATTGCAATTTACCCTGAGCCATTTGCTTAATGTACTCATCACATTTTTGATACCTAAAATTAAATTTGTAATAATTGCAATAAAAAAATGAGTGTTTGAAGTTTTAGCAACTAAAAAACACCGTTCAAGTAAAGTGCATTTATTACCCATCTTTTAGTAAGGCATTCTTCCTCCTAACAAGCTCTTCACCGGGGGTAACGTCGCCAATACCAATAGAGAAGCCATTGTTCATCAAGTAGTATGATGTCAATCTAGCTAAATGAAAAAAGATAAAAATTACCCTAATACAGTGCGCGCAAAAATTATTTGCATCAAAGAGGGCCTTGCATCTAAGGATGTAATGCTTAGCCGAAGAGGTTAATACCTGTTGGGTGTCAGTAACTACCTGAATTGACAATCAATCAGTTATTCCGTCATCTTTGACAGTCGTTACAAGTAATTTGATTCATCGCTAATTTTTCCAATTTCTTGAACAATTCACATAATGGGCTTTACGGAACAGCACAAAACATTCATGGTTGAAGCGTATTTTCGAAACAGGGTTAGAGTAAATGGTGAGTGGCAATACAATCCGGGTTTGTGCATGGACGATTTTCACGAACATTTTCCTAACGTTGCTTTTATTGCTGGGGATTTTTATCATTGCCTGAAAAGAATCGTGGCTGTGTTTAGGGAAACAGGTTCTATACAACACAAAAAAGGAGCAGGAAGACCATCTGTAAGAACAGAAGAACTTGTTGCAAATTTAGAACAACTACAAGAAAGAATTATCCAAGTATGTGGTAACATTTCTCCAGAGATGCTGGTCAACACTTTCGAAAATATGAAGAGGCGTGTGAATTTATGCTTGGAGCATGGCGGTGGTCAATTTCAGCAATTTATGTAATTATTTTTCTTTTTCTTTCTGTTTATTCTTACTTTATTAATTTTGTTAACAACAAAAATAAATTTGTATTTGTCTACTTATTTTATTACTCATTAGTTTGGCATATCTTGTCATAATATGAATTTGACAAAATTTTAACCTAGATTTGGTTAGATATATCGTCCCCATATCATTGTGATCTAAACCCAGCCCTACGTTTTTTAATCCAAGCCCTCTTTGATGCCAATAATTTTTGTTCGCACGGTATTTACCTTCTACAGTAACAATCAGTTGTAATGTGACAAGCCAATATTAAACCATACAATATGTAATAGTAAATAACATTTATGTACCTAATCTCCACATAGACTTAATTGAATATTCTTTTCCAAAATCTCTCAGAATCACATAAAATATATTTCCTCCTTTACCACCGCTACCCAAATGTCCTTTGTCCAAAGTTCCTGCAATCAGTTGCGAGTTCCTGATTATAACATACGAATCCTTCACACACATTTCTCGGTTTTTCGTGTACGCTTTGCCTTTAGCCTCCAGATTCGCAAGCACTCCGCACCTCTTGTTGGGTTTAAATATTAGGGACATGATTTGTTTACCAGACCAAAGTCTTTTTGGCTAAAAAATGATCATCAATTAGCTATAAATACGCAAACAAATCTGCAGGACTGTGTAAAAAAAAAATTTAAAAATTGATTTTATTAAAAAAATTTTAAGTCGAAATAAAAACATGGATATTAAAAGCAGACAATTTGAAAATATTTGTAGAAATGCTTTAATTAATTAACATTGTTCTGATTAATTAATACAAGTAATATTTTTTACTTAAAAATTATAAATTAATAATTTTATTATAGGTAATATATTTCTTCAAAAAGAACTGCGTTTATACTATAAATTAATATTTTTACTTATAAATAATATTTTAGTTTAATGCATATTTATGATTTTACATCCTAAAACAAAAAATAAGATTTGCCCCTAACAAGCTCAGCTTTAGGGGATTGAAGAATAAGTGTATAGAAGACAACATAAACATATCTATTATATTATTAAATTTTTAAATAAACTTAAAACAGTAAAACAATATTTTTTTTTTGTGTTCAAACATTATTTTTAAACAATTGCGCTAGGAAGACTTCTGTTTTGGCAAACGAAAAGAGTAGTAAAAACCTCTGTCAAGTTACCTACCTTTATAATACAGGGGGGAGGCAAATCGATATGCATATGGACATCATCCCCAGCCAATAGCGTTGCCGCGAGCTGAGTTGCATGGGCGAAGTCCAAGAAGGTGTTCTTTTTGGTAAGTAGATACCCTCCTGTGAGAAAATCTTGAGTCGCTGCAATAAGTAATTCTCCGTTTCGTGGAGTTACCAAATTACTTTTGTTCTGAAAATTGAACAGGGAAGAATTTCGGCATATTAGTTATTTATTTTTCCTTTTTCTTTTTTTATTTATTCTCAACCAACTTAAAAAAGTTTATTACAGAGAATAAAACACCAAATATACAATATATAAATTCACAAATAATAAAAACCATGTTTAGTAATTATTAATAGCTTCATCGAAATTATTCTCAAAAAAAATATATAATAACCATTTACAAAAAAAAATAATTAATATATATTACTTAATACGTTAGTTTTAAAAAATATTTTTTTAGTGTTTTTTTGATATTTCTTTAATTTTTTTCGGCAAACTGTTGTAAATTGTTATTCCTTTATATAATATTGATTTTTGGCCAAAAGTACTTTTTACCATTGGTGTTTGAATATGATGAATTTGTCTTGTGATGTGAATAATGTTGGTCGAAGGAAATATTATATTCAATTGTTTTTCTTTAATAATAATAGAGTGTATTAGAATGCATAGTTCTAAATTATAAAGCTTTTCTAAATTTAAATATCCATTTGGTTCATACAAATTTATAGTTGGTTCTAAAAAAGGAAGTTATGCATGCATTTAATTATTTTGTTTTAGAATTTTTTTAATGGCTGAATTGTAGTTAAATTCGCTGATCCCCAAATTGAAATCATATACTGTAATTTTGAATAAACCAAAGAATAATATATATTTTTTAAATATTATAACGATATATAATTTTTAGCTTTAAATAAAATGCCAATTATTCGTGAGATGTAACTTCTTACATTTTCAATATGTTTTTTCCAACTTAAATTTTCATCAATATATAAACCAAAAAATTTAATTGTATTAGTATATTTAATTAAATGATTATTGAAAGACTGAAGAAATATTATTATTTTTTAATTTTGATTTACTTATAAACATAAAGGATGATTTATTAAAATTTAATGATAATTTATTAATTTCAAGCCATTTACATATTATATTTAGGTCGTGGTTAATGTTATCATGAATTTGAGCATAGTCTTCATGAAAATATACAATAGTAGTATCATAAGCAAACAATTTTATTTTCCCTTTAAAATTTAATTTTGCTATGATAATATAGATTTTAAAAAAAAGTAGGTTCTAAGGTTGATCCTTGCGGAACACCACAAGTTATGTTTTTTTGTGAACCTTTAATATTTTCAATTTGAACAAACTGCTTTCTATTACTTAAGTAATTTTTTAACAATAAATAAATATTTCCCCAAATTCCAATATGGTATAGGCATTTAAGTAAAATGTTGTGATTGACTGTATCAAATGCTTTACATAAATCTAAGGACAGTAGTAGGCAGCATTTTTGGTTGCTATCAACGTTTTGTTGAATATCTTTGATAATATCTACAGCTGCAACGCCTGTATCTGTAAATTTACGAAAACCATATTGAAATGGAGAGTACCTAATTTTTTTTCTTCTAAAAAATTTACTATTCAATTATTTAAAATTTTTTCAAAAATCTTTGAAAATGTGGCTAAAACAGAAATTGGGCGATAGTTACTACTAAAATATTTTTCTGCATTTTTAAAAACTGGTTATACTTTTGCTATTTTTAATTTATCTAGAAATAGCATCTAAAAAATGTTCAATCAAGCAATGTTTACTTACACCCATTAAAACCAACGCTTCGGCCTTGGCTTCCTCAGTTTGTGGCAGATGCAAGTTCATTTCGTCTCCGTCAAAATCGGCGTTGTACGGATTGCAAACGCACTCGTTGAACCTAAAGGTTCTGTGGTTGTGAATCTTAGCTCGATGTGCCATAATCGAGAGTTTATGCAAACTAGGTTGGCGATTAAAGAGAACTACGTCCTCGTCGTGTAGGTGACGTTCAACCAAATCACCGAGCTAAAAATACAGTTTTTGAATTTTTACATTGGAATGTAACAATTTATTAATAAATAATTTAATAAAAACTTATTAACTATAAATTATAACAAAACAACATACATTCCATTTACTTCATACAAAAATAAACTTCCAAATATTGGTCCAATAATATGCAATAATATTATTAACATAAAGGAAGGTGAAAATATTAAATATCTAGGAATTTTTGATAAGCATTTAAAATGGGATTTACCTACATAGTGACTACATTATAAAAAAACTAAGAATTCTTATACCAAAATTTAAACATCTTAAACAATTTTTAAATATAAAAGAATTAGAAATACTTTATTATACTTTAGTACAAACCCATTTAAATTATGGAATACTAGGATGGGGAGGCATAAATAAGAATTATCTTAATAATATTGAAACTATTCAAAAATACATTTTGAAAATTATTTACGAAAAAGACCACCTATATTCTTCTGATTTGCTATTTAAAGATAGCAAAAAAATGGACATTAAACAAATATTTTCATACAACATGTTCATATATATTTTTAAACATTAAAATATAATAAATTATATTAATCACACACATGAAACTCCTCATAAAAATACTATTACATATAAAAATAGAGTAAACAAAACAATAGCAGACAAACATTTTTTAAACATCAATTATTCATATATTTTTGATATGCTACCATTAAAATAATTAAATCGTTAAATAATTATAAAAATACAATTAAAAATTGGATTCCAATCCAAGAGATATATTCAAGAACGTCATTAATAAATAATGAATAAAATAAATAAATATATATATTATATACATAACGTATCGTATCTTCGTATACTTACTAGTGATATAAAATATAGATACCAATAAAATATATTGTCATATTCCTTTTAGTATATTATAAGCTAGTTGTGCCTGAATTATGAAATATATTCTTGACAAAAATATTATAATTTAACTCAACACAAGTATTTTACTTCTGAGTTCGAAATTGATAGTTTATACAAAAAAAAATTATATATTAGCATTAAATGTCAAACAATATTTGAATAAACTTCTATTATTATTATTATTATAATAGTAATGAAATTCTACCTTTAGTTCTTGAGCCAGCTTCTCCCTATTTCCATACTTCAAATACTTTTTGAATGCAGAACCTTTCTGTTGAACATAATTAGCCCCGGGCCACTTATCAGGCCCATTAATAATGAGCTGCCTCATGAGGTTTATGTTGGCTTGAATCACCCTCTCAGGAAAAGTAAGAATCTTAGCGATTTGTACAGGAACACCCACCTGGTCAATTTCTAGGTTAGGATCAGGGGAAATTACGGTTCTCGAGGAAAAATCCACTCTTTTACCCGAGAGGTTACCTCGGAATCTACCTTGTTTGCCTTTCAGACGCTGCACGAGTCCCCTACCGGGTTTCTTGGGCTGAAATAATTGATTATCTTTTAAGAAAACACTTTCGGAGTGGCTATAAAATAAAATACCATACCATCATATTTAAAGGGACCCCTGAAAGTTCACTATTAATGTACAATGCCGTTTGTAGCTGTAAAAAATCCCAACCTTCCTGGTACATGTTTACGGAAGCACCTGACAACTTATGTTTCTTTATCACATCGTTAATAAAGATGATTTCAGACTGTTTCATCGTTAAATCATCTTCATTTCTATAGAGAAAAATAAAAAATAGAATGTGTATAAAAACTTGACGTGTAATACAACATACATTTCTAAAAAATATGCCTTAAAAGAATCCAAGTAGGATACTTACGTTCCAGCCTTCAAGTCAGAAACTACAGAAGGCCTTATTGATACTGGAGGTACCAGCATTCTAGTGAAAACCAAATCTTTGGGTTGAGACCTGTTAAAATATAAAAAATATTACATGATTTTCCTAGTGCATATAATAATAATAAAATATATATTTATTCTCAACCAACTTAAAAAGTTCATTACAGAGAATATAACACCAAATATACAATATATAAAATTACAAATAATAAAAATCATGTTTAGTAATTTATTATTAATAACTCCATCGAAATTATTTTAAAAAAATATATATTTAATAACCATTAAAAAAAAAAGAATAATAATATATAATACGTTAAAGTTAGTTTAGTTTAAAAAATATTTTTTTATTTTTTTTTAAAAGTCCATAATTTTGATAGTTCTTTATTTTTTTTCGGCAAACTGTTGTAAATTGTTACTCCTTTATATAATATTGATCTTTATCCAAAAGTACTCTTTAGCATAGGTGTTTGAATATGATGGTTTTGTCTCGTGATGTGAATAATGTTGGTTGAAGGAAATATTATATTTGATTGTTTTTCTTTAATAATAATAGAGTGTATTAGAATGCATAGTTTTAATTTATAAAGCTTTTCTAAATTTAAATATCCATTTGGTTCATACAAATTTATAGTTGTTCCTAAAAAAGGAAGTTTATGTATGCATTTAATTATTTTGTTTTGTAGTTTTTTTAATGGCTGAATTGTAGTTAAATTCGCTGTAACTTCTTAAATATTCAATATGTTTTTTCCAACTTAAATTTTCATCAATATATAAACCTAAAAATTTAATTGTATTAGTATATTGTATTCAATTATATGATTATTAAAAGATAGTGAAGAAACATTATTATTTTTTAATTTTGAGTTACTTACAACCATAAAAGATGATTTATTAAAATTTAATGATAATTTATTAATTTCAAGCCATTTACATATTATATTTAGGTCGTGGTTAATGTTATTATAAATTTGAGCATAGTCTTCATGAAAATATACAATAGTAACTACTATATAGTATCATCGGCAAAGAATTTTATTTTACCTTTTAAATTTAATTTTGGTACTTATAGAATTAATGTAGATTAAAAAAAAAGTATGTAGGTCCTAAGGTTGACCCCTGCGGAACACCACAGGTTATGTTTTTTTGGAAACTAACATTTTCCATTTGAATAAACAATAAACTGCTTTGTATTACTTAAGTAATTTTTTAACAATAAATAAATATTTCCCCGAATTCCAATATTGTATACATAGGTATTTAAGTAAAATGTTGTGATTGACTGTATCAAATGCTTTACATAAATCTAGGGACAGTAGGCATCATTTTTGATTGCTATCAACGTTTTGTTGAATATCTTTGATATCTGCAGCTGCAACTTCTGTGTCTCTAAATTTACGAAAATCATAGGTATTGTAATGGAGTGATTGTTTTCTTCTAAAAAATTTACTATTCTATTAAGTATTTAAAATTTTTTCAAAAATTTTTGAAAATGTAGGTAAAACAGAAATTGGGCGATAGTTACTACTAAAATATTTTTCTGCATTTTTAAAAACTGTTGATACTTTTGCTATTTTTAATTTATGGAAATAACCCTATTCCTAGGTAAGGACATAATTCAAATAAAAAAACAATAACTTAACTTACTTTTCAGAATCCATAGCTAATAAAGGAATATCACTCTCAGGAATCCGCATAAATAGTTTTAAAACATCTATAGGAGTTAAAATGTGGGAAACACTATTTCCTAGTGCAGACTGAATATCTGGATTATTTTCAATGGCGGAATTAAATTCATCTGAAAGTTTTTCCATCAGCTTTTCCTTGTCTTTTTCACGGTAGATTTCATGGACTATTTTTAATACTGTATTGTTAGTGCTTCCCTTAGATGCAGTCATTTTTTTAACAAACCCATTAACAGCTTTGCAGTATGAACACTTGGTGATTTTTTTACATTTGTCTACAATTTTCTTTCTAATGGTTTTCTTGGTCATATAACTCAAGTGGGCATTAGACAGCCTGAATCTATATTGATTTTTGTCAGATTCTTCGAGTAAAACATGAGCACATTTCTTACAGATTGATTGAAGTATGCTAATGATACTTCGAAAGTAACCTACATGAAATACCGGCAGCTCTAGGTCTATGTAACCAAAGTGTCCCACACATTCATTGATGTTCTTACCACAGGTCTGACAAGGGGATTCTTTAGAGTTTGTACCCTGAAAAACATGGGTAAAATAAAAAAAACGTAAAACGTACTAACTAGGAAAGCTTCTTGCATTCCATAACTAAGATCATTAATAGAGATAGGAGTTCTCTAAAAATTTTCTGCTATGGTAAACATTACTAGAACTTACTAATCTTTTATCCAGAACTCCAAATGGTACGGGAGTTCTACCAATATCTTGGTTGTAGAGGTTTTTTGCCACAACATGTATATGCGACTGCTGCTGCATGGTTTCTGCACTCTCTACACCAAAACTTAAGTGTGAACTGTAAGCAAAACATAAAAAAAATGACCACTGTAAACTTAAATACTTTAAACGATTATGTTTAATTAATAAAAATCTAAATTAAAGGTAAAACTTGATGATTTCCAACTTTGATCTTGTCGTACAATATTATTAGGTGAAATCTTACATTTGCCTGGCCACGTCGGCCTCTCTGTATTGTTCTTTGGGCATTTTAAATGATGGTCTATTTTAAAACAACAGTAAAGAAGTCTTCTATTCAACGAACTTCGTAAAAAAACCACGAAACAACATTTTCATTTTCCATTTATAATATACCATAACCTAAAAGAATTTATGGGTTAGGCTGAAAAAGTGAAAAATAAAATCTTTTTTCGGTGGAGATGTCAGCGTAAACCAATAAGGCAAATTTTGACGCTGACGGTTGTTATTCCGAGCTAAATTCAACTGCTAAATTTGACAACTCCTCTGTGCAGCTCTTTCCACATGGCCGGTCGAGAGGACCGCTCATAAAGATTTTCGTATATTTATTTTTTAATAAAACTTAGGTACATTTCTATTTTAATGTAAGGACTTATCTCATAGTGTGTGTCCTAGTTAAGTGAACAGTGCCATAATACCAATTTTATAAAAAATAATAATTTTTACGTGTCCCTTTTTAGGTTATCTATTTTAGAAAGTTAACATATTGTTTTTATTTTCAAGGAAAATGTCCAGACGAAGGGGCGAAATTGAGGAGACTGATAAGCTCACTCGTATCGCTATCGTTAACGCTGACAAGTGCAAACCCAAAAGATGCAGGCAGGAGTGCAAAAAATCATGTCCTGTTGTTCGCATGGGTAAACTATGTATCGAGGTTTCGCCCAACAGTAAAATTGCTGCAATTTCTGAAGAATTGTGTATTGGATGCGGTATTTGCGTTAAAGTAAGTAATTAATATCCCTAATTTATGTTTTGCAGTCTATTGTGTAATATTTCTTTATGTTAATTGTATTGTAGAAATGCCCCTTCGAAGCTATCAATATTATCAATCTACCAAGTAATCTGCAACGTGAAACCACTCACAGATATGGTAAAAATTCCTTTAAGTTGCATCGTTTACCTATACCACGACCTGGAGAAGTTTTAGGTCTTGTAGGCACCAATGGTATTGGCAAATCTACTGCCCTAAAGATTCTAGCTGGTAAACAAAAGCCTAATCTAGGCAGGTACATGGTAAGGATTTTTGTTGCATTACCCATAAATTAGCATCTTTACCAATTATTTGTGTTTAGGACCCACCTGACTGGACAGAAATCCTGAGTCATTTCAGAGGCAGCGAATTGCAAAACTATTTCACCAAGATTTTGGAAGACGATCTTAAGGCCCTGATTAAACCTCAATACGTGGATCAAATTCCAAAAGCTGTTAAAGGCACTGTAGGTCAGTTGCTGGATAAAAAGGATGAGTTGAGAAATCAAAATGCAATTTGTGACATGTTAGGTATGTACATATTTTTTTTGCTTAATTCTTAATACCTAAGTATAATTTAATAATCATTTTTTAGACCTCAGCCATATTAAAGAGCGTGAAATTGGTGCTCTTTCTGGTGGAGAGTTGCAACGTTTTGCTATTGCTATGGTGTGTATTCAAGATGGGGATATTTTTATGTTTGATGAGCCCTCTTCGTATCTGGACGTCAAGCAACGTTTAAATGCTGCTAAGACAATTAGGTCCCTATTGCATCCATCTAAGTAAGTAAATGAGTAATGATTGGGTTTTCAGACCTGTATCTATTACTACCTGTAACTAACCCATTCTTTTTTGTAGATTTATCATTGTGGTAGAGCATGATTTGAGTGTTCTAGATTATTTATCTGATTTTATTTGCTGCTTGTATGGTGTTCCTGGTGCCTATGGTGTGGTTACTATGCCTTTCTCTGTTCGTGAAGGTATGTTTCAACAGTTTTTTAGCCAAAATAATTAAGGTAGAGTGATACAATAGAACAAAAAGGTGATGATTTTCATTTACATAAAACCTACTTTATAGAACGTGTTTTATAGTACCTAACATTTTAAGTACTTTTGTAAAGTTTTTATATTTGTTATTAAGGTATCAACATATTTTTGGATGGTTTCGTTCCGACGGAAAATCTCCGTTTTCGCGACGAGTCCCTGGTATTCAAAGTCGCCGAATCCGCAACAGAAGAGGAAGTCAAAAGGATGAACCATTACGAGTACCCTTCCATGTCAAAAACGATGGGTAACTTTAAACTTGCCGTGAAGAAGGGACAATTCTCAGACTCTGAAATTTTGGTGCTGCTTGGAGAGAACGGTACAGGAAAAACTACTTTTATCAGAATGTTGGCTGGGAATTTGGAACCTGATGCCGGCTCAGGTAAATTTGTTACCTTGAGATTGTTTTTTAACCCGTTTGTGTGTTTAATTCTACTTATAAAGCAATTAGAATTAATTAAAAATTATCTGAAAAATATACCAACTTATGTTCAAATAGATATAGAAAAAAGCTATCCAAAAGTATTTAAGTATGGTGTTCCTCAAGGAACAATTTTAGGACCATTATTTTTTAATATTTATATTAACGACTTATCTTAACGTAGTATAAAACAAAGTCGCTGTCGCCCGTCTGTCCCTATATGTGCTTAAATCTTTAAAACTACGCAACGGATTTTGAAGCGGTTTTTTTTAATAGACAGAGTGATTCAAGAGGAAGGTTTTTATGTATAATACATGCATAATATTGTAGAGAAACACTGATAAATTTAGAGGTTTGTTCGGGTTTGTATTTATAAATCTTGACGTGATGGTGAACTCGCCTTATTATCACAGAGAAAGCGACGTCGTACAATGCCGGGCTGCAACGCAGGCCGGGTACACGCTAGTTTAGTATAAATTGCGATGGACAAATTCATAGTTTTGCAGATGATAATACAATTTTTTATACGGATACAAATTGGGACAACTTAAACAATAAAATTGAAAAAGATTTTAAAATTATAAAAAATTGGTTTGATAAAAATTTGTTAACAATTAATTTTAATAAAACAAATTATATTCCTTTTTCTTTAAACCTAAATAACCTACCACGAAATATGAATAGTATTCAAATAAATGAAGACATTCAAATTTTTAAAGTTAATAAAATAAAATATTTAGGAATTATTTTTGACAGTAAATTAAATTGGAATTTTCACTTAGAATACTTAATTAAAGAATTAAGAAGTTTACCACCGATTTTTAAAAACATTAAATACATTTTTGAATGTAAGAGATATGGAAATATTATATTACGCGTTTTTACGGAATTTGAGGTTGGGGAGGAATAAATAGGACTTTAGTTAAAAATTAGAAATATTACAGAAAGGTTTCTAAAAATTATATTCAATAAAGATTATATTTATCCTTCAAAAGAATTATATTCAGAAGCAAAAAAGTTGAACATAAGACAACTTTACATTTAACATTTTAATATAATATATATATTTTAAAATAAAAACCTCATACAATTTAAAAACCATAATCATAATACACGTCATAAAAAGAAATAACCATAAAACCTAAAATACATAAGTTCATAGGACAAAAAAATGCCAAATATTTATGTTTTTATTTAAACGATTCTTTACCAACAAAAATTAAAAAATTGATATAATTAAAAAAATTTAAAGTCAAAATAAATACATGAATATTAAAAACAGACAATTTGAAAATACTTTTAGAAATGCTTTAATTAATTAATATTGTTCTGGATAATTTATATAAGTAATATTTTTTACTTAAAAATTATAAATTAAAAATTTTATTATAGGTAATATATTTCTTCAAAAAAACTGCATTTATACTATAAATTAACATTTATGATTTTACATACTAAAACAAAAAAATAAGATTTGCCCCTAACAAGCTCAGCTTCAGGTGATTGAAGAATAATTTTATAGAAGACAACATAAATATATTTAATATATTATTAAATTTTAAATAAACATTATTATTATAGGCACGCTACCACAACTACACATAAGTTACAAACCTCAAAAGATCAGTCCGAAATCGCAAGGATTAGTCAGACAATTACTACATGAGAAAATAAGGGATGCCTATATTCATCCACAGGTAATTATTATTGATACCGTTTTATCCAGTGGTAGCTACATTTATTAAACATATTTAAATCAATATTGGTTTTTTTGGCTTCTTCATTACCTATATATTTCAACTCTGCTGAGAATGCTGAGATAAACGATACTTACCTTATTTTTATTCTAGTTTATCGCCGATGTAATGAAACCTCTAAAAATCGACGATATAATCGATCAAGAGGTTCAGAATTTATCTGGAGGTGAGTTGCAAAGGGTTGCAATGACCCTCTGTTTAGGAAGGCCTGCTGATGTATACCTTATTGATGAACCCAGCGCTTACCTCGATTCTGAGCAACGTTTGGTAGCTGCTAAAGTTATAAAAAGGTAAGATAACCCATTTTGTATATTTATAACAAATTATCAGTTACTAATCGTTGCAAAAAATAACAATTATTGTCCTCCTTTTGTAGATTCATCCTCCACGCTAAAAAAACAGGTTTCGTAGTCGAGCACGATTTCATAATGGCCACCTATCTCGCTGATCGTGTCATAGTGTTCGAAGGGCAGCCGTCTGTCAATACGACAGCCAACACTCCTCAAACCCTATTGGCCGGAATGAACAGATTTTTGGAACTCCTAGGAATCACCTTCAGGAGGGATCCTAACAACTTTAGGCCCAGGATTAACAAACAGGAGTCGGTGAAGGATGTGGAACAGAAGCGAGCGGGACAATATTTCTTTTTGGAGGATTAGAATGTGGCTGGTTTTTATACTGTTTCATTCTTTTTTATAATAAAAGCAATTTAGGGTAAATGCACTCGTTGTTGTTTTTAAACCTTACAAGATGTCGAGGACAGTGTTTTGTGTGGTTTCTACGCTACATTACCTACTAATGAATTTTTAGGCATCCGCGTTAAAATTTAAAAAAATAGAAAACTTCTTAGACCCGTTTTGAACCAATTTTATAAAAATATACAAAGTGATGTCTGGGTGCATTTACCCTATCCTTATACTTATTTAACTTGTAGAAAGCTGTTGAGAAAGACAATAGTACCGACAAACATGTGTTTGGAAGAAATAATTTATTCCGTACCTTGTTGGTCTGCACATTGAATATCAAACTATAAGAATAGCGGATTTTCGAGAAAACTTGACAACCCTGTTTTAGACTGTATTGGAGACGGCTTGGCGGCCATTGTGGTGTTGATCGTTAATCTATAGTTATAAATGCAGCGCCTCGGCAACAGATGTCTCAAATTCACTGATGTGATGTCGTGGTGTTGCCGCATATCGTATTTTATTGGAATTTTTAAGGATTTAAGAGACAATAAAATAGGAGGTTCTTAATTCCAGCCGAATGTATGTTTTTGATAATACTATGTATGGGTAATTGGACCGATTTTCACAATGATTTTACCGTTGCATTAGGCGTTAAATGTTAAACAAATTAAAGTAGGTAAAAAGCGACAGCAAGTATAACTAAAATAGGTTTTATTTCGTCGAAAAATAGCAATATAAAAATCAAACTAAGTCATTTTAGCTATTTGTAGTTGGGTCGAAAACTCACCAAGTCACTTAATGAATTGTGCATATAATAAATACTATTTTGTAAAAATATATTGAAAAAAGTTTGTACATATGCACATGACAACTTTGTAGGCATAACATTATTGCACATTTTTTTTAATAAATCACTTTAAACTTCGCCATTTCTTAAAACTGGGTTTTACTCAAAACTGTCAATTTTGACTTAATGATTTTTTGCACCAAGCCGACGATATATTATGCCAGTGCAAGGCAATCCAGGCACCGCGATTCGCGTGACTGTATGGTTCTGGTAGTGGGGAGAGAATCATGCAGCAAGTCAAACAGGCGGCAACAGTGTTTTAATTTAGCAGTGATAAGGCTTGTCGTTAGTGGCTGCATCAACACGCTTTATTGTTGGTGACTCATTGTGCCATCTATGAATTTAACGTAGCAGATTTAGGAAATCTACTTATATGGCCTTCTTATAGTTTGATATTCAATGGTCTGCATAATATTAAAAACGACATACTTTTTTTTATCCCATTATTAATTTCTTTGACTCCGTTGTCCTAGAACCTATATATTTTTTTTAAAGTCGATTTTATAATGCATGGAACTTAATTTTTGCCACGTGTCAAGGTGTGTTCGCCGAATTTGATGGTGTTTTTTGACCTCACGTTGAACAAAGAAGCGTCCCTAATAAATTAACTTTCTTACACCGATTATATTTTTCTTTCGTAAATATTTTTATTACAGTGTTATCTATGGTTTTATAGTGTTATTTCCAAATTCAAATTTGTGTGCACGTCACCTATTCGTCGGGCAAGAAAATAGTTTGAATTCGATCGGTTGTTTGCAGCATTCTATAAAGTTGTGCAAATATAGTTTCTTTTTAAAGATTGTATCTGGTCTAAAATTAAATTATGATTGGTTGATTTGTTATAATTTATACAATGTAACTTATTTTGGCTGAAATAAAACAGTTTTTAACAAGGCTGATTTGTTGTTTTATTTAAATTATGTACAGGGTGATCGCGTATAATGTTACCCCCCTTTAACTTCTTTGTTTCGCAATTAAGAAAAAACTGTTAAATACAAAAGTTGTAGGATTTAATGTAAACTTCGTGCAAAATATATTTTCGTAGATACAGTGTGTTGCATTAAAGCGTGACAGAGCAAAGTTATATTTTTTTAAATGTAATACCCTATATATTGTTGCATAATTGGATTCTACGGACAATTCTAAACATAATTTATATATACCACTATACAGTGTGTGTATAAAGTCTGGAAACGGCTTAATAACATCACAATTTACTGGCCGATTTAAACCAAATTTGGTACAGTTGTGTAAGAGGATCTAACGCACCGAATGACGATATTGGCGTTGTTGCCAGCTTTTTAGTTTGTCTGGAATTTGAACGAATTTTATATTTTTAAATATAACACCCAGTATATTTTTACATTTTTAAATTCCACATAAAATTATAATTATTTTTTATTAAATGCATTATTAGTCTATACTTCATAGTTTCCGAGATATTGACTCTCGAAAAGTGACATTTTTGAACTTTGACAGCTTATAACTTTCTAACAGTACGTCTTAGAGCAAAACGGCTTACATGTCCCTATCTTCAATTTTTATTATCTTCCCAAAAAAATCAACTTCCGGTTAAACCGGATGTAACTCGAAAGCAGGAAATATAGTTGTTCCGGTTTAACTGAAAGTTGATTTTTTTGGGAAGATAATAAAAATTGAAGATATGGACATGTAAGCCGTTTTGCTCTAAGACGTACTGTTAAAAAGTTATAAGCTGTCAAAGTTCAAAAATGTCACTTTTCGAGAGTCAATATCTCGGAAACTATGAAGTATAGACTAATAATGCATTTAATAAAAAATAATTATAATTTTATGTGGAATTTAAAAATATAAAATTCGTTCGAATTCCAGACAAACTAAAAAGCTGGCAACAACGCCAATATCGTCATTCGGTGCGTTAGATCCTCTTACACAACTGTACCAAATTTGGTTTAAATCGGCCAGTAAATTGTGATGTTATTAAGCCGTTTCCAGACTTTATACACACACTGTATATCTAAATTGAACCGTTTTCGATTTATTGATGTTTGAAAATTACCGTAAAAAGGGGTGGATAGAAACTGCAGGGTAAATAGAAACAAAGCGGGGGAACGTACTTCGAATATTCCTTGGAACCATAAATTTCAAATTTTGCGCTTTATTTTATGTTGGTATTACTTAACGGTGGTTCCTCAGTAAATGTCTAGTGCTATTTCGCCATTTACGTTTGTGTTACTGTTGTCATAATGTCAAATGTCATTAGCTGTTTAACAGTACGATTTTGGAGCCTAAAAAACTTTATTATTTGTGAAATATCAGCAGTTTATTTATGTGTTGCCCTCAGGAACTCGGTTTTCCATTTTAAACTTAGATTTAAAAAAAAACGAGTTGGTATTTTAATTTTTTTATGCTTCTATTCGCCCCCGGAGTGGAGCAATCGCAATTTAAATGGATAATATACCGGTGTTTTTGTTCACCCCAAATTGCGGGGTGACTAGAAACACCCTATTTTTTGCGATTTTTTTGATCCAAGTGATTTTTTTTTTGGGATGATATTGCATCATCATCTACTATTGGCGACCGGACTTTTCCCTATTTTTAATTGAAAAAAGATGAAGAAGTTTGCTTGCACCACAAGCAACAAGTATAAAAAGTGTTTCGATCGACCCTGTTTTACGGTACTATATATTATATAAGAAAATAAGGTCATTCAAGTCAAGATGTATCGTCCGAAAAATATCAGAAAAATAAAAAAATTGGCAACTTTAAAAAAAAAATTGAAGAGATATTTACTAAATTAAATTATTTATACTATTTTTTTTAAAATTGATTTTATTAATGAATAAAATTGGATTAACTTCCATTTTTTTATGGTTATTATTTTCTATATTATGTTGTCACTTTCCATGTAATGAATTGTAAAAGTTAGTTTGGAATAAAGACATTTTGAAAGTTAAAGCAGTATTCAATTTTAAAGACTTTTTTCCCATAGGCAAGGTAAATGTCTATGGTTTTCAAAATAACTTTTAATTGGATTATTAGAATCATTATACAAAATTATACTCATACATTTGGGAATTTAATTTATGATTTTTTCAATAGTTCAATAACTACCGCTGCAAAATAAAAAATAACTGGTCCCGAATTAATTTGACTTCTTGTTTTGATTTTTTTTACAATAATGGATATTGTATTTTCGTCAGTGGATTCAGTTCTTGTCAAGTCTTGTGACCACAAAAAATAGTGATTAAAACAAGGTCCCATCAAAAATGTGGACGTGGTCAGAATGTACCAGTGGCGGCGACCCAAAATATTTGTTAACTAAATAGCCGAACAAAAAATTTTGATGGGACACAAACACCGTCAAAAAATTACAGACCCGAATGATAGCTCAAAACTTTTTAAGGGACTCAATTTTAAATCCTATTAGTAAATACGGGAGTAAATCTGGTTACACATAGTTTTTAAAAGATCTGCGATGAGCAAACCAAGTCCTCCCGTCATTTTTACATGAAAGAGCTATATAATTTACTTTTATTATTTATTATTCTCAACCAACTTAAAAAAGTTTATTACAAAGAATATAACACCAAATATACAATATATAAATTCACAAATAATAAAAACCATGTAGTAACTATTAATAACTTCATCGAAATTATTCAAAAAAAAATATATATATACCTATAATAACCATTTACAAAAAAAAAATATTAATATATTATAATACCTTAGTTTTAAAAATATTTTTTTAGTGTTTTTTAAAAGTCCATAATTTTGATATTTCTTTCGTTTTTTTCGGCAAACTGTTGTAAATGTTATTTCTTTATATAATATTGATTTGTGGCCAAAAGTTCTCTACCATTATTGTTCGAATATGATGATTTTGTCTCGTGATGTGAATAATGTTGGTCGAAGGAAATCTTATATTCGATTGTTTTTCTTTAATAATAATAGAGTGTATTAGAATGCATAGTTTTAATTTATAAAGCTTTTCTAAATTTAAATATTCATTTGGTTCATACAAATTTACCGTTGGTTCTAAAAAAAGGGAGTTTATGTAAGCATTTAATTATTTTGTTTTGTAGTTTTTTAATGGCTGAATTGTAGGTAAATTCGCTGATCCCCAAATTGAAATCATATACTGTAATTTTGAGTAAACCAAAGAATAATATATATTTTTTAAATATTTTAACGATATATAATTTTTAGCTTTAAATAAAATGCCAATTATTGGTGAGATCTAACTTCTTAAATATTAAATTTTTTTTCAACTTAAATTTTCATCAATATATAAACCTAAATATTTAATTGTATTCGTATATTTAATTAAACGATTATTGAAAGACAGTGAAGAAATATTATTTTTTTAAATTTTGATTTACTGATAAACATAAAAGATGATTTGTTAAAATTTAATGATAATTATTAATTTCAAGCCATTTACATATTATATTTAGGTCGTGGTTAATGTTATGAATTTGAGCATAGTCTTCATGAAAATATACAATAGTAGTATCATCGAAAAACAATTTTATTTTACTTTTTAAATTTAATTTATTCATAGAACAAAACTGCTACGTCCAATCCAAGTTAATATTAGAACGCTTATATGAAGACACTTTGAACATCAATTATTAGGCCTAGACTTTGTTTTAAAATAATTCAGAACAGCAGGATTCTTACGGTTCAAACCCTAACGTTACGCCAATGAAACAATGCACATCCTGCCGCTAGGCTGGCACCGAAGCGACCTCGGCACAGTATTGCAGGAACGAATCAGGTTTTCAAGTTCTCCTGCTAGTGCGCACAGAGCAGAAGGCCTGAATATCTCTGCATTCACGGTGGGTGTGACTTTTTTCGGCGATTTTATTCATTTTTGAGAGCATGTAAGTAGTATTTTCCTATTTTTTCGATTAAATATTTATCTCGAGTATGTTTTATCTGGTATTTTTCGTTGTTAAAGTATAAATTTCGCGGTTTCGTATCGATTCAGCTAGTAGAAGTTGGAAAATCGTATAAAATTGATATCAGCCGGCAAGGTGACTAGGTGAGGCTGTTACATATAGGATGACCGGTCGAAAAAATGTATGAATAAACGAAATTGACCTCTTTTCGACGGTCACCTGATGGAGACACTTTGAACAATTATTAATAAAGGCGTGTGCCACGTCCATCCTTTAATTTCTTCATACTTTTATTTTTATAAATAGCTCTCGAACTTTCTCATGGATAAAATTAGAAAAGCTTATGGTTCGCCCAGTAGGTATGTTCATGTTCGATAAAAAAAAATACATTTCGGCTAATGTATGTTGATTATCAAATCTCATGCGGTTGATGTCGCGTTAGAAAATTATATTTAATTTATAATTGATCCCAGAGAGTTCTTTGAAATGTTAATTAGTAATAACGTTGTATTATTCACTGTTGCAAGGTACGGTAACGTTTATTTAAATCGATGATGTCATTTTCGTGTTAATGTTTTTAGTATATTTATTCTTGAACATCCGAAGGTTGTAGTTTAGTTGAGACTGATAATTCGTCGACTGAAGTAGAAGTACCTTATATACCACTGTACCTGCAGAATTTATATCGCTAGTTTTTAAATTTAATCGTTCTCGTTTTTTCTATTTGTAGTTTTATTACTCAACAACCATGAGCAACCAGCAGTATTATCCATTCAAGGTAAGAATAATTATTACTAATGACGTTTTTTAAAATTTAGAAAACTTCCCGAAAATATTACTTAATGCATATGTTTTGGGTAGGTCGATGCAACCCTCTACCCACTGCTACGTCCATGTATGTTATATTAATGGCCCTTTAAATATAGCCATTTATAACAGCAGCGATTATAGCAGCCCCGGCTCAGGGCTGCTATAATTTTTCTTAACAATATTATAAAAATCAGAAACCATGGGCTATACAGGGTGTTCCTTAATGACTTGCTAATATTTTAGGGTGTGATTCCTCAAGTCATTTTATGAAGAAAAGTTCATATAAACATATGTCGTAAACGGAATAAATTTTTTGCTACAGGGTGTTGAATTTTGTCTTTTTTAATGAGTTTCTTGTAATATCTCCGAAAGTACTTTAGATAATATTTTCAATTTTGGCATGTGCCAATAGGACATAAAACCACATGTTTTAGTTATAAAAGTTATTTTTTGGTCCCACCGGTGGCGTCCCTGCAATTATGTCCTCTGATATTTTTTAGAAAAAAAGTGGTACGCCACTGACATTTTTCCATATGGATATTATTTCTGATTAGCCTGATCAATTCTACATAAAAATGGGCTCTTGCGTTTTTCTCCTCAGGCACACTGTTCTTAATTAAAATAATTAAATTAAATTAGCTTAATTTTGCAGTATTGACGAATAATTTTTGATCACATAAATCAAGTTATCCTGGAACGGTGACGTTCTTAAAAACATATTTAACGCCTTAACGGCAGTCTTATCTGCATTTCCTCCAAGAAGAACTACCTGTGTTACTTGAAGATGTACCATAATATGCGATAAGGAATCAAATGTGGTACATGCATGATGAAGCTTCTGCTCATTTCAGTGTAATCGTTCGCGACCATTTAGATGCAGTTTATCCGAATCGTTGGATAGGTCGCGGAGGAGCTCAACAATGGCCAGCAAGATCCCCTAATCTCAATAGTTTGGATTTTTTGGACGCCACTGGTGGGACAAAACAATAACTTTTATAACTAAAATATGTGGTTTTATGTCCTATTATATAACACATGCAAAAATTAAAAATATTATCTAAAGTACTTTCGGAGATATTACAAAAAACGCATTAAAAAAGAAAAAATTCAACACCCTGTAGCAAAAAATTTAAGCCGTTTAGGACATATGTTTATATGAACTTTTCTTCATAAAATGACTTGAGGAATCACACCCTAAAATATTAGCAAGTCATTAAGGAACACCCTGTATACTTCATATTATCCATTCAATTATTCAGCAATTCAACCGGCGCGGCGTCGGCGTCAATATGATGTTTCTATTTATGTTTACGAGTTGTTAAGTCCGAGTGAACCTTTTTCTATTTTAACTTTCAAGCATCTACTTTTAAATTTTCTGAATAAAAACATGTTTTATTCATTAGGTGTATGGGAATCTCCCACACTCTCCTCGATTGTCTTTAATTTGTTAAAATTGTATTTTCCAAGGTACCATATTAATATTTTTAATGCCTCATATTTGGTACTTTTTCTCACTTGCTTACTCAACAACTAATTATTTTAAGCAAATCTAAGCCAGTACCTACTCGAAAAAAATATGTCAAACCTATAATAGTATGTTTTACTACTTGTTCTATCGTTTTAAAACTTTAAAAGTATTTATATTCCCCCTTAAAGATAATTATAAGCCTGTGTTTGTTATTTCTATTTACAAAGCGTCAGGTGTATATGAAAAATATTTACAAAAGTTTCCCAAAATTAAACCTGCTGTAACTTTGATCATCTTATCAACATTTATTGTGGCATGATATTGTCATTATCTATAAATAGCTGTGCAATAAAATACATACTATACCGTAAATAAGAGGGTAGAAAGACAGGATAGAAAAACCTATCGATCTACTTAGTCAGGCTTGGGGGTGGGAACCGGAAAACTTGGGAATAGGAGTGTTCGATAATTCCGCCGAGACTTGGAGGCACCGGTTGCACGCTTACCGCACGAAACGTCATTATAGTGGAACATAACATTATTCCAAAGAAAATATCGTGGAAAGTGAGGTCATAATTTCTAAAGAAAATTTTATAGGCGGATAAAATCATGGACTGTTTCGTCACCTCATTACTAATAACCTGATTACTAATTTATATACAAATATACATATAAGTACAGCGTGCTCATTGGAATTAGATCACCGTTTCTATGTCACAATTGTTCCTTTCAATAAATATCTAAAAATAAATTATTGGTCTAAAATAAATAAGGGAGCAAATGTCTGACCCTGACCATCGCGAATTTGATTCACTACATTTAATTTGAAATCGGCCAAAGCCGGCCCAATTTTTGATCTCCGCTGTCACCAGATTTCTCTAAAACTGCGCGCACATACGATTTACCTCAATTTCTCACCCAAATGCAAAATGATCTTGATGATGTCAATAATTTAAATTTTTCCATAATTTTCTCATTGCCATAGCATTTAAAATAAAATAGACTATTAAATGCAATAAAACCAATGTTATTGTAATAATTAAGTTTTAATAAACAAATAAATTTACGGAAAAAGATGCGTATAGCTAAGATTTAAAAAATAACATTTTCGCAAACCAAACTTAATAGGTACCAACAACAGCTTTTTCACCTAAACACATCTCTATTATTTCTATTGCCTCCTCTAGCCCTTACACGTCGGTTCATGCCATCATTTACCCCGCGAATATCATCCTGGGTAATATTTCTCCATTCTTGACTCTTATGACGCGGTAGTAATTTAGGTCCAGTTGCTGGTCTGCGTAAGCTTAAATTACCTTCGTGTAATCTTCGACGAACTGTCCAAGTACTAACATTTTTAATTCAACCCTCTCAAAGTTGAATTTTCGCCTGTACTGACGTCAAACGATTTCGATTATTCTTGTATAATATGTCATAAAACCAATTTCTCTTGAAATTTGTAAAGGCATGTTAAAACTTATAAATGTATCTATAGCTCTCTAAAAAATCACTTAAATCGGAGTAAAAATAAAAAAGTTATAAACCCCCAAACTTAATAAAAATTTGATGATGCGCGTTTTTTTTTGCACAGGAGTGTATATGTTGAAATAAATTCTATAAGTTTAGAAGTAAATGGTATAAATGCCTGTCGGTAAAAGCAAGGGAAACCATACCATTATTACCATTATTAAAATATTTTAGTTATACCAATGGTTCAATAAAATCGTGATTCGTTGGTTCTTGGGTTGATGAGTCATCATCACATTTGTAACGAAACCTCGGATTCGGAACGCAACCTTCAATTTTGAAATGTTAGTCATGGAATTATTTATTTTAGCACATACACTATAAACTTGAATAGGAAAACAACATTAACACCGAAGTAATACTAGTAATAAATGTTGGAAAAGTACTCTTTCTAACATCGTCTCTCTCTCTCGCTCTGATCAAAAAAATGTACACGGTAAACAAATAAACAACTAAGTATTTTAATAAATCATTACGTTACTATACTCAAAACCCAATATTATAGGCAGTGACGTATTATTCGAAACCATGGAAAATAATGCACACCGCCAATGACCATACAGTATTTTGGTCGTTTCCATGGTTATGAGAGCTACGTCACTGCCTATATTTTTGGTAATAGACTTATAGTACGTTTTTTTTATACAGGGTGTTCATTTGAAAACTTCCCACCTCGATTTTCCTGCTTTAAAATGAAAATGTGAAAAATCGCTCGGACCCGTCGATTTTTATTTCGAGGGGGACATCTTTTTCGTATATTGTCAATCTTGTTACTTCAAGCCCCTAGGAGGGAGGGGGGGTAAGATCTAAATCTTAAATGGATACCCCTATTTTATATAATTTTTTTGAATTCTGCATAAAATTCTGAACATTTTTTAAGAAAAGTATTATTAGTCCATACTTAACAGTTTCCGAGATATTGACTCTTTAAAAATGACATTTTTGAACTTTGACAGCGTCTAGCTTTGTAACTGTATGTCTTAGAGCAAAACGGCTTACATGTCCCTATCTTCGATTTTTATTATCTTTCCAATAGTTTCAACTTTCGGTTAAACCGGATGTAAGAAATATAGTACTTCCGGTTTGACCGGAAGTTGACACTATTGAAAAGATAATAAAAATTGAAGATAGGGACATGCAAGCCGTTTTGCTCTAAGACGTACAGTTAGAAAGCTAGACGCTGTCAAAGTTCGAAAATGTAATTTTTCAAGAGTCAATATCTCGGAAACTGTAAGTATAGAGTAATAATGCTTTTGTTAAAAAATGTTCAGAATTTTATGCAGAATCCAAAAAAATTATATAAAATGGGGGTATCCATTTAAGATTTAGATCTTACCCCCCTCCCTCCTAGGGGCTTGAAGTAACAAGATTGGCAATATACACAAAAGATGTCCCCCTCGATTTTCCACATTTTCATTTTAAAGCAGGAAAATCGAGGTGGGAAGTTTTCAAATGAACCCTGTATATTATATATCATTTTCAATGCCAAACAAATTTTCCATTTTATTTTACTACTGAATGGATGATGATATTAAAACCGTGAGAGTTATTTTTAGAATGTTACTTAAGAACTTTGTTGTGTGCATGTGTAATACCGAGGAAAATTCAATTCATCCCGCCCACGCTAATCTAAGATGAATGTCCGGAATCTCAGGCATTTTTTATAAAAATATTCTATTGTTTTCATCGTCTCTATTAGAAATACTTACATTTTTACCACCGACATGTTGTTTGCAATAAAGAAACGTTTCTGATTTAAATTTTATTTTATAATATAACATATTTTTTGTCTTTCTTTAGTGCACTCCCACAGTCTTCCCAGCTGATCCTTTCGACCCGGTCGCTGATGCCGCCACCCTCAAGAAGGCCATGAAGGGCTTTGGTGCCGACGAAAAGGCCATCATCGATATCTTGGCACGCAGAGGAATCGTCCAACGTTTGGAAATCGCCGAAACTTTCAAGGTAGGGTGCGTTTGCCTTGAAATCAAGCCAGGCGTATCGATGTAATTTCGTGACGCGCGTGGCATGTTTTCACAATGCTCTACCTATACAGTATAACACTTTAAATCGTTGATAACTTTTTAAACTATATACTATAAAAGGAAGATAATCCTGGATGTGATTGCAGGCCGAGACATTTGTATTAACATTATAAATGCTGATCCTGTCGAATCTCCAATAGTTTTTCAATTTTTTTTACGTGATTTACTCACATTTAGACTTGGTGCTCCTATCTTTGCGAACAAATAAGTAAAATAATGAGTTATTTATGAAATATACTACAATGTGAGCAGTGCTCACTTCGGTTCTCGCCTTGCCGTAACATTACAAAAATTTAAAAATTGATTTCATTAAAAAAATTTTAAGTCGAAATAAAAACATGGATATTAAAAACAGACAATTTGAAAATATTTTTAGAAATGCTTTAATTAATTAATTAATATTGTTCTGAATAATTTATATAAGTAGGTACCTAATATTTTTTACCTAAAAATTATAAATTAATAATTTGATTATACTTAGGTAATATATTTCTTCAAAAAAAAACTGCGTTTATACTATAAATTCACATTTTTACTTTAATACTTGATTTTTAATGCATTTTATGATTTATGATTTTACATACTAAAACAAAAAATAAGATTTGCCCCTAACAAGCTCAGCTTCAGGGGATTGAAAAATAAGTTTATAGAAGACAACGTAAACATATTTATTATATTATTAAATGTTAAATAAACTTATTATTATTATTATTTTAAAGGCAACTCAACAAAGAATAGTCTTACCAGACCAGTAATATTGTTAATTCCCACGCTCTATTCACACCTACTAAAAATATTTCTACCTTTTATATTATATCGCCCACGTCTATATAATGTTGTCTGGCGTCTAAATTTTAAAAAATCCTATTACATAAGCACGTTTAAAAACATCATCATGAAGAGGTCAGAAACAAAAACTTTACCGTAAAAATATTTTGTAAAGATTAGTCAAAAACACAGTTGGGTGGGTGGTGTATCATTTTAAGGCTTCGGGGTTGGGGGGGGGGGGGGAGGCTTAAATAGAACCGTTAAAGTGTGGGAAGCACATATGAGAGGGGGCTGGCTGAAATCCCCTTTCTGTTACTTTGACCAAAAAGGTATATCTTTGAGTATAGAAATTTGGTAAAAATTCACAAACAAATTCATCACACTATTTTTTTTTCTCTGTAGACTTCATACGGCAAAGACTTAATCTCAGAACTGAAAAGCGAACTTGGAGGCAAATTCGAAGACGTCATCGTTGCCCTTATGACCCCCCTTCCTCAATTCTACGCCAAAGAACTGCATGATGCCGTCGCTGGGTTGGGCACTGACGAAGAGGCTATTACTGAAATTCTGTGCACTTTGTCCAATTATGGGATCAAGACCATTGCCCAATTTTACGAACAAAGTAAGTACACCCAATTATTGTCTTGGGTTGTTTTTGCAAATTTTGTAGTGAAATGTACGTATTAGGTATTCAGGGTAGTCTTTTAGCACTGTTTTCTCCCTTACAATAAAGTGAATGTTGTTGTACGTTTAAAGAAATTGCATAAGCTAAAAGTAATAAATATTTTTAAAATTTTTGTTGCGGTAAATTCTGTTAAAGCAGTAGGTAGTTAACTTTATTATGTGCTGTTGGCTATATTTATTTGGGATTTGATAAATATTTAAAAATTATTTTGTCATAATTATTTTATGGCGTATTTTTGGAAGTCAGGCTATAATCACCTTATTTGTAGAGTTTATTGCTATTTATTATACAATATCTATTTATAACGATTTATTTTTAGTCGTCGGTTGAAAATTTATAGATTAGATGGGTTTACTATGGTGGATTTAATAATTTTAGGAAATTAAATAACAATTTTGAATTTATATTACGTTTTATATAAGGTGTTATTACAATAATATTTATACGTAAGCCTAAAATTTTTTTTCGGTTAAAGTAGTAATAGTAGTTCTAGCAACGTATTTTATTTACTACTTATTACTAATTCCAATTTTTCACCGGCAATTACAACATTTATATTTTTGACAATTTAAATTATTGCCCATACCATACATTTAGTTTTTGAAATATTTAATTTTAATTTATTTACTTTTAGCCAATTTAATAATATATTTATCTCAGAATTTAGAATATCTAGACCAACAAAAATATTTAAAACATTAATATAAATTAAGGTGTCGTCAGCAAACAATTGTAACTTACATATTTTTAAAACTAAAGGCATATCATTGATGTATTAAATAAATAATATTGGACCTAGTATAGTTCCTTGAGGAACTCCTATATTATTTATTTTTTTATTTGAATATGTGTTTGATATTTTTGTTTTTCGTGACCTGTTACTTAAATATTTTTTAAACCATTTATAAACGTTTCCGCGAATAACATACCGATACAATTTACTCAATAATCTAGCCCCGTCAATTGTTTCGAATGCCCGCTTAAAATCCCAAAATACAGCAATAACATTTTCCCCTTGATCAATGGTTCTCTTCCACGTCTCAATCACACATTGAATGGCTGCCTCTAAGTAATAATTTATTTTCCAGTGTATGGTAAACCGTTAGAAAAAGACTTAAAAGACGACACATCCGGCCACTTCAAGCGATTGCTAGTTTCCCTTTGCCAGGTAAATAACAAACTATACTGTTGTCAGCCTAAATCCCTAATTCTAGAATGGGGAAATATCGAGGATATCTGCTTCTTATAACATAAGCTACATAGACTTCTAAGACACCTCATGCTTCATGTCAAGAACTCAGAACCCGTATCTGATATATTGGTCCAAAAAACTAATAATTCTCTTTATACATTAGGCTAACAGGGACGAAAATCAAGGTGTCAACGAACAGAAAGCACAGGCCGACGCGGAAGCCATCATTGAAGCTGGCGAAGGCAAATGGGGCACCGAAGAATCAATCTTCAACTCGATTCTGATCACCAGAAGCTACCAACAACTCAGAGCGACGTTCGGCGAATACGAAAGATTGACCGGAAAGGATATTGAACAAATTATTAAAAAAGAGTTCTCCGGGAGTATCGAGAAGGGGCTTTTGGGTATCGGTAAGTATTAGTGATTGCCAGACACCTGTATCTTAGTATGATGTTTCTCAGGTTAATTTAATGACATATAAAAGTATGAAACTCCTAACCATAGGCGTCGCCAACCAAATAATTAAAATGCGTAGGATATTGTTTTAATTTGTTAATATGATAATAATATTATAAATAAAGCAACTTTAATACGTAGGTAACACGTTTTAAACAAGCATTATTGATTGTTTCTCAATTCCGGACTTGTTTCGCTTTCGATAGCCGACTCCACTGGCACCGATAAATTCACCTTGATCAGCAGTTTCAAATCGATCTGATAATAAACTATATTAATTTAAAAAAAGTTACCTTTCTTCACAGTTACCAAACAAAATTAAGTACGTAAATTACAGAAAATATGCTAAACCACCTACTCCACTGTCCTATTCACTTAAGAAACTGACGCGACAGTGATAATGGCTTAATTATCTTTTAGCAGATAGATAGAAATATCTTCATTCGCTAAAAATATTCCGCCTTTCTTGTCTAAGACATAAAAATTTGCAATTGCGTTTGTCTTAGTATTGTTCACACAGTTTTCGAGACAAAGCCATTGACGGATATCTCCATGGCAACGTGCACAAATTATGTGCGGTTGCCAGTTCTACCAAATTTTCGGGTTTGTAAATACAATATATAAGTATATAAGAAACAAGGGTTAGTTAATTAGTTGTTTTTAAACACTAAAAACACTGTTTATTTTGATTTCAGTTATAATGTTTCTTAAAGAATGTATTATTATAACAATGAATGGCTTGTTTTTTTTTTCTGTCACCCTCAAGACTCCTCGGTTTAAAGTATATTTGCAAACTAGCTTTCAAGGAGAGTTACTAACTAACAATTGAATACTGATATAAAAGGAACATTTTTAATAAAAAAAACTTAATGAATTGAAGAAGAAAGATCTGACAACCCTGGTTGGGAGGTCGATCTCTTTGAAGCCCGTTAGTCGCTTTTTTATGTCATCAAACTGAGTTTCGATAAATTATACTAGGTATGTGCGAGGGGTGTCTCACTAGTCAAAATTTGTACACCTACTGCCAAATTTGGCAGGACTTGTCGTTTTTGCCCTTGTCCTGCCACGGTCCTGCTTGTCCTGCTAGGGTCCTGCTTGTCCTGCCACGGTCCTGTTACTGTCCTACCACGGATACACAACTTCCAAATATTTATATTCTTTCTTAACAAAGAAATAAACCCAGAAATAAACAATATATTTTATCAATAACTTGCATGAACATAATAAATGAGATTGCAACTCGACTAGTCGACTGTTGTGATTCACCGGTGTTTACAACAGAACTTAAACAGGAATATTATGCGGCGACGCGCGCCGAAAACTTTAAAAACTGCGACGTCTGTTACACGCACTTCCATTTCACTTTCAATTAATAAACAAAAGCAAACAAAAATATTTTTTGCTTCCCGCTATTTATCCCTATTCCTAAAGTTATTGGAGAAATCTGATTGGATCTGAAAGGTACTGCCCGTCCCGATCCTGCCAGAGTCCTGCCACGGTCCTGCCAGGTTCTTCTACAGTCCTGCCAGGTCCTGCCACGGTCCTGCTAAGTCCTGCCTTAACATTTGTACACCTACTGCCACAGTGAGACACCCCTCAGGTATGTGTTATAAAACTTTTTCTAATGTTACTAATGTTTTTAGTAAAATGTGTAAAGAGCAAAGTAGGCTACTTCGCGGAACGTCTCCATGAATCTATGGCCGGTGTAGGAACCACTGACAAGACTTTGATCAGAATCATCGTGTCTAGATCGGAAATCGATCTGGCCGATATCAAACAGGCCTTCTTGGATAAATATGGAAAAACTTTGGAGAGCTGGATTCAGGTATGTTTTATCTTTGTTTAGCTTGCAATTAGAATGAGTTGTCGGTGTTGGCGTAAGTAAGTAACATTTTCTTCTATTTTACTTTATTACGTAATAATAATACTTATTTCTATATCTGTGTCAATAGTTGGCCCCCCTATTCATTTTACATCAAAAGTGTATTGGACTTTTTTGAAGGTCCTTGTATGATGGCCTCCACACCAAATTTTATTATTTTCTAAACGGCCAATTAAAAGGTATTTTATTTATACAGGAAAAAGTCAATTTATGGTGTAATTTAATCGTATTGTGCGTCAATCGAAAACGTTTTGGACATATTCCCTTACCTCTCGTGCATTGTGCGTAGGTAAACCGTCCATTTGAAACCAAATATCTTCATTCTCAGAAGCAACTTCTTCGAATACAGGTCCAATTTAATTTTGTAAAGATTCACAAAATTTTTTTTTCCCAAATTTTGTTCCAAAAAAGGTCGGATAATCCGATGCCCAAATTTGCCCGCCCAAACATTTATCTTTTGGAGGGTATTGAGTCCTTGTTGGCGCAAATCTGTGTTCATTTTTTGTACTTCAATATCTACCATTTTGTTCATTATTTATGTGAAGGTGAATTTGTGGGTAAAAGAAACAATGCTTGGGAATTCCGCAATTCGTTATTTACCTTCCCATAACTTTAAGACAAAGTTTGCTCTTCGTATTTCATCACCTTCCCTGAATTCCTCATGTTTTTTTTTAATAGTTATACGGATTATAATATACAGGGTTGCCCAGAAGTCCGGAATAAAATTGATATAACTCTAACCTGGAACTTTTGGGAAAAACGCTCAGACACGTCAATTTAGTTTTATACTTGCTCACATTTTGACGTTATTCGTCTGTTTTTTTATAGACATTTGTCAAAGATATGACGACATCGATCTTTTTTTAAATGGAAACATACAAGGTGATACATCATTTCAAAGCTAATATCTCGTACAGTATGCTCATAAATTTTGGCGCGATTCTGTCAAGCCATTTCAAAATGGCGACTGTTTTTAAAAAAATCTCTTTTTAAATAAGCGGAAATGATAAATCATTGATAATTTTTTTTACCTTTTAAGATAAAAATCTTCATTGTTACACGTTCTGACATTTTGTGACATTGTGAACTTCTAAAATTAATTTAGGTATTTCCGAAGTATTATTTGACAATTTTCTAAACAAAAATGGTTTTTTCGGAAAGACAGCGTATCGAAATCTTGATATTGTTAGAATGTGGAGATAAAATAAGAAGTCAAAGTGAGCATGCCAAGTAGAGGGTGGAGGACATTTCCAGAATTTGCCACGTTAAACCACCTTTTTGTTGTGTTTTGTTTTGCTTAGTTACATTTTAATTTTTTTTGACAAAATAAATAACAAACAAACCATCCATAACTATTGTTAAGTCACAAAATGTCAGAACGTGAAACAATGAAGATTTCTTACCTTCAAAGGTAAAAAAAAACATCAATGATTTATTATTTCCGCTTATTTAAATAGAATTTGTTTTTAAAACTTTTAACAGTCGCCATTTTGAAATAGCTTGACAGAATCGAGAAATCTATGAGCATCGAGCATACTGTAACATGTACATGTACAAATTTCAAAAAAAAAAGATCGATGTCGTTTTGACAAATGTCTATAAAAAAACAAACGAATATCGTCAAAATGTGAGCATATATAAAACTAAATTGACGTGTCCGAACGTTTTCTCTAAAAGTTACAGGTTAAGCCTATATTAATTTTATTCCGGATTTCTGGGCAACTCAAGTCTGTAGGTAAGCCAGGGGTGTACATTTTAAGGGCATATTGTCGTTGAAAAAGTAAAATTGTTATTATAATCTTGATGCTTTCTTTTTATAATATGCATGATGGCTGGAATGGTTCAAATCATAATTAGGTAATAATAAAATAGATCAGTAAAATCATACATGTTTAAGGGTGTCGGCTACAGTTTTATACTGATCAGATGTAAGCTTGTTGTGATCTCACTATAAGTATTTACAAAAATTAGAGATTGGCAAAGGTGTAGCCGAAGGGGTGGCAGGTGTGACACAAAAAAAAACTCACTTTGCCCTCGACGGCACAATAGAATAAACTGAGTTGGCTTCGCCAGTTTTTGAAAATGCTCAAGATAACATCACGATAAGCCTACATCCGATACGTATAGAAAAATTGCAACGAAACCTTAAATACAAGGCCCGATTTTACATAGTATATAGTTAACTTTTCGGTTACCCAATCCTTTAAGTAAGTAAACAATACATTTAAACGCATCATTTTGTTGCCTAGACAATGTAAAACCGGGCCTTAATGTCAGTTAGTTTGTAATCATTGATACCTCTGGTTTGTTAACGAGAACTATACCAGAGGATCGAAATACTTACGCTTACTTTACTTTCTGGTCATGGGCATATTAAATATGCATGGTAAAATTAGGGCGAGCTAAAAATGTTGGACGTCATAAGAACAGTGTCACCAGTAAAGTCCGCATCAAATGTGATTTTTTTTAATTAATAGCTTTATTCAAAATTTTACTTTAGCATCAAGTTCTGCGTCAATAGAGATGAAAATTAAGCAAAAAAGTAGTATCTTAACATAGTATAAAACAAAGTCGCTGTCGCTGTCTGTCCGTCCGTCCCCTTATATGCTTAAATCTTTAAAACTACGCAACGGATTTTGAAGCGGTTTTTTTTAATAGATAGAGTGATTCAAGGGGAAGGTTTTTATGTATAACTAGCGACCCGCCCCGGCTTCGCACGGGTGCAATTTCAAAAAGTGGCATGCCGGGTACTAATATATCGGGTTTGTTCGAGTTTGTATTTATACCAGCGGGTTGCAACGCATGCCGGATACACGCTAGTATATAATAATATTAAGACAAAAACGAACACTGTATCATTAGTAAAGTGTTCATTAAGTGGAAAGTAAATTTTAGTGGTGGGTAAAAAATCAAAATTATCTTATGCAGCTGAAATTTTGCATGTGGGCTAGAAACTGCATTAAAAAAAAACTTTTTCTAATATTTTTTATCGATATTTTTAGAAATAAGCCCACTTTTGAATTATTTTTTGAAAAAAATTAAATTTGACAGATATCACGTGACTACTACTTTTTTGCTGAATTTTCATCTCGATCCAAGCAGAACTTGATGCCAAAGTCAAATTTTGAATAAAGCTATTAATAAAAAAAAATCCCATATGATGCGGACTTTACTGGTGACACTGTATATGGGAGAGGTGCTTACATAAAAATTTCGGGTTCTAAAATTAATGTGGGAGAATTTGTTATATTATTATTTCTGTGGTTAGAATGCAAACCGTGATATTCTTGTCCAGTTTTATTTATTTATCAGTACTTTATATACAGTGACCGGCAAAATGTTCGCAACATGCGTCGCCATAGCAATGGTAAATTCTTAATAGTTACAAATTGAGTTAATTTAAGCTCGAGTAAAATCCAAAAGGGGTGTCTTTAGTGGAGTTACTGTATATTGTCACGTGATTCTATTGTGGAACTCGTGAGGAACCTGCATGGTGGATCTTTGCATTGGACGTCTCGTCGGCTTGTCATGATAAAAATAATGAGATGCATATCTTGCTCTGTCGTCTAAAAAAGAAAAACAGTCCTGTTCTAGGTACTTCAAAATTGTGATTTCTAATTTTTTTAAATAAAATCTTGAAATTTTACATATAAACCTAGAATTTAATTCTAAACAACTTTATCAAATACATTTTTTTAGTATCTCGTTACCTAACCTCACTTTTTGTAAATTAAGATTAGATCAAAAATGATTTTTAGGTTATCGGACCGAACTTTTGCCAGTCATTGTATATACAGGGTTGCCCAGAAGTCCGGAATAAAATTAATAGGTATAGCCTTAATCTGTAACTTTCGGGAAAAACGCTCGGACTCGCCAATTTAGTTTTATATAAGCTGACGTTATTCGCTTGTTTTTTTTATAGACATTTGTCAAAGATATGACGACATCGCTCTTTTTTTTTTAATGGTAACAGACAGCTTGTGATACATCATTTGTAGCTCGTACAGTATGCTCACAAATTCTATCGCAATTCTGTCAAGCTATTTCAAAATGGCGACTGTTAATAGTTTTTAAAAAATCTCTATTTTAATAAGCGGAAATGATAAATCATTGATTTTTTTTTACCGCTTAAGGTAAGAAATCTTAATTGTTTCACGTTCTGACATTTTGTGACGCTGCCTTTCCGACAAAACCATTTTTGTTTAGAAAATTGTAAAATAATACTTCGGAAATACCTAAATTAATTTTACAAGTTCACGATGTCACAAAATGTCAGAACGTGAAACAATGAAGATTTCTTACCTTGAAAGGTAAAAAAAACATCAACGATTTATCATTTCCGCTTATTTAAATAGAGATTTTTAAAAACTTTTAACAGTCGCCATTTTGAAATAGCTTGACAGAATGGCGCCAAAATTTACGAGCATACTGTACGAGATATTAGCTTTCAAATGATGTATCACAACTTGTATGTTTCCATTTAAAAAAAAGATCGATGTCGTCATATCTTTGACAAATGTCTATAAAAAGACAAACGAATAACGTCAAAATGTGAGCATATATTCGATCGGTCGATTTTGCTTCAAGCAGGTTTTTCCAGGTTTACAAACTTGAGTCTCCCAAAAAGAGGAAACTGGATATAAATATGTAGGTTTGCCTTCTATTTATTTTATAAATGTCAAACACCACACACACACACACATTTGAAATCCTCTAATGTAAAATCGGATTTTATTGCTATCATAACCAGTATTTTTTAAATTTATTTTCATAAATATCATACTTTCATTAAAATATTTCACAAATATATAGGTAGTACCCTCTCAAGGCGTTGCAATACATTTTTGGCTCCCTTTGTAGCAGGGCCTTGTACTAATATTTCCTTCCCTTTGCAGGGTGACACTTCGGGCGACTACAAGCGGGTTCTCCTGGCCATTATCGACTAACTTCACACACTTCAGTCTAAACGCACTCCGTAATCACTCAGTGTCAGTCTCAAAAAAATCTCACTAATAAACAAAAATATATTGTATATGTGTACTCTTAAAATTTTTAAATAGCTTTCTCATCAACTGCCACTAGTCAATAAAATGTTAATTGTTGTTATATAGTTTCGCTTTTTGGGTTCTGGTTTAAGCGATTTACTAAGGCTGGGTTCACACTATTCGACTTTAAAAAAAAAGTATGTGTCAAAGTAGTAAAACATTCCAAAGTTACCGGGTTATTTTTTTTTAAATGTATTTTAAAAATTGCTTGTTGTATTATAAAACTGACGTAAATCGCTTAAACTAATAACCCACAAATGCTATAGTCACTTGATTGGTATTTTTATATATTTTTCAGGATGACGTAGGTAGCGACATCAGATATGTTTTGACAGTTCTTGCTTCCTACTAGGTGTCCATTAAAATATCTCAGGTCATGTTAAAAATGATATATTTAAAAAGTAAAAGAGATGTTTATTCTAATACCGTAATTTAAAGGTTATGTATATTTACGTGTAAATTTAGGTTACTTTTGTGGCCTTAACCGATGTAAAACATAGTGCATTGGCTTACGCAGCCCTAGCCTTATTACCTTAATATACTTTTATATTAAAAAAGAAAACATTTTTTTTTCTGAAAATAGTTTATTGATGTTACGTTTTCATGTATATGGGGTGCAAAAAGTATAAATATTTTAATTTTTTTCATATAGTTTTGTCATAAACTTTGTTTTTTTTTATATGTATGTTATTACTTTTTGTCTTTTTGTAAACATTTGTATATGTGCTTTTAAGGTGCTTTCAATAAAAAAATACATTTTAAAAATGTTCGTTTTATTTTTGATAGTAGTTTAGTGGTGTAAATAGGGAACAGGGGCATTAATAAAATTCAATTATAATACAAAAATATTTTTATATTAAAAATAAATAAAAGGTGAAAAAATATAATTATTAAAATTAAATGTACTTTACAGCAATCTCTCTTGTACTTAAACCTAATTGATCTATAGTAGCAAGATAAGTACAGAATTTTTCTAGTATTTTAAATTCTTAACCTATATGGCATGTTATGTGGCCAAAGAGTTTTCTATGTTTACAAACAACCCATGCAGCGTCTTCGAGATATCAATGACTGACATTTTTCCTGTCCAAGTGTTGGAAATGTAATTTTCAAAAGTCAATATCTGGCAAATGGTAGGTTTTAGGCATGTAGTAACATATGCCTTAGTTTGATCACTAGAATTTAATACTAGAAAAAATATAAAGGGGTGTTCTAGTTTCTAGTAGTATGTAAGTAAAGTTTTGGTCACAGCGTTTATTTAACTATTAAGGTTGAATTCTCAACGTCATTCAATCCATTGCCAACCTCTATTTCGCGTTGATTTATTGAGATTATTATTTTAATAACTAACATTTAAACAAAATCAATATCGTCGGTACATTATTTAGGTAGTATCTGATATATTACAAAAATATCAATTTATTTCATTGCTAATTTTAAGAGAATTGTATAGTGTTAGTGACAATGACATAATAATGTTAAAAAAAATCTTACCCGATATTTTTCGCTATACAATTCTTCTAAAATAGTAAGTTATGAAATTCCTTGATATTTATTAAATATGTCAATTATTACCTATAGAATATCAAGTCGATACTGATTTTCTTTAAATTTTGTATAACAGCTAGAAAACATAAATAAACCTACGCGAAATAGGTTATAGGTTGGCAAGCATGTTGATACTCCCACCTTAACAACAGAAATAAAAGTAAAAATGGTTGACAGCAAATTAAAATTTTATCATTTTGTTGTTTGACACTTGGTACCTGGAACTTTTGATAAAAATTTGGAAGTATGACAAGCAACACCAGTTGGGGCAGTGGGACAAGCATAATACAAATAATTAAATATATGAGAATCAGCTGTGATGTCATGTGGTGAGGTTAGTGATATTTCTACCAAGCAAATACAATGAAAATTACCATAATATGTTTCTATATAGGGTTAATTACTCACCACATGGCGTCACATCATTGTCTTCATGGTATTAATAGTTTTAAAATTTTATAGAAATAGTAAGTTTTGGCTCTTAAGTAGCACAATATAGGGGCAAACTTTCAAAAAACTGATGTGGAATATGGATCGATCCCTATTCATCTACCAATACATACAGTATGCATGAATTTGATATAGGTGCATAATACTTCTGATAATAAGAGCATTATGCTATCCATAATACAACAAGTGTAATTATTATATTTCCCATATGAACTCAACTTTTTTCTGATAATAAGAGGAATGCTATCCATAATACAACAAGTGTAATTATCAAAACAACAAGTGTAATTATATTTCCCATATGAACTCAACTTTTTTTCAGGCACTGTATAAATGGATGGTTTTAGATAAAATATAGTATTTGACTCGCGTCTAATGAACCATAATACACTGGGATGATTTACAACACTCGCCTTTGGCTCGTGCCGTAAACTTCATCCTCGTTTTATTATGACCTACATTATACGCTCGTTAAATAATACACTATTATTCGAAATTTGACTTTGGCATCAAGTTCTGCTTCGATCGAGATGAAAATTAAACATAAAAATAGTAGTCACGTGATTCTCATTATCTGTCAAATTTTAATGTTTTTCAAAAAATAATTTAAAAGTGGGGTTATTTCTGAAAGTATCGAAAAAAGTGATTAGAAAAAGTTTTTTAAATGCATTTTTTAGCCCACATGCGAAATTTTAGCTGCATAAGATAATTTTGATTTTTTACCCATATTTTGTAAATTGCACCACTTTTGCGAAATAAGACTCAACGCAACTTACATAAAATTCTTAGTTTTGACAAGGCTTTATTTCAGATACATTTTCTTTAAAGTAGCGCCATATTAAATGTGTGTTTTTCTACAAAATCAAAATTGGACTGTTAAAATTGGGTCGCATGTGATGCAAAGTTTATTTGTTTTTGACCCTGTATAAGGTAACTTCATAAAATAAGTATTTTTGAAAACGTAGTTTGTGTCTGAAAGTAATACACTTTAATATTAAGACAAAAAAGAACACGGTGTCATCAGTAAAGTGTTCATTAAGTGGAAAATAAATTTTAGTGGTGGGTAAAAAATCAAAATTATCTTATGCAGCTGAAATTTTGCATGTGGGCTAGAAATTGCATTAAAAAAAACTTTTTCTAATATTTTTTTTCGATATTTTCAGAAATAATCCCACTTTTGAATTATTTTTTGAAAAAAATTAAAATTTGACAGAATACAAATCCACGTGACTATTTTTTTGCTTAATTTTCATCTCGATCGAAGCAGAACTTGATGCCAAAGTCAAATTTCGAATAAAGCTATTAATTAAAAAAAAATCCCATATGATGCGGACTTTACTGGTCACACTGTATATATAATATATTATATTATGCTTTATCTACATCTACAACCATCCAAGTATATACCTACATAAGAGTGTCAGGAATTTTAAATTCTGACTAAGAACCCATCAATTTTTGCAAACAATGCAAACGGTTGGTACCACTGGATAGCGGTATTAAATGGTTGTGGATAAAATATTTTTGGTAAAAACTATAAATGGCATGCAATATTCAAACCTAGCTGTAGCACTTAAACTTTTACATATTGCACCATTGAAACTAAGTAAATCTAAAATATCTTCTGGCAATAAATATCTTAGAAACTAAATCCAGAGGAGATTAGGTATTTTTTCCCTCATTTTCCGATATATAGCTAGAACTAGCTTATTTATCGAATGTGTCTTTTCCTACCCATTATACAAATCTTGAAATGACAGAGCGTGTGATCTGTAATATAAAAAAAAATATATTAATTTTCATAAAGCAAATTTCTTCAATCGTCATATTATCTTAAAAACTAAGCTTTACGATATAATGATCAAAAATTGAAATGGGAGATGGGATGGAATGGGCTAAAGTAGACCAACTTGCAGGTTTAAACTAGGTTGCATATCGTTATATAATTCGAACTCGAGAGTTCGAAATTCCTCTAAATATTAGTAGTATACCTACTATAACTAAAAATTAACTGAATTTTTTTAATTGTTTTTCTTTTTATTACACTCTTGCGGACTGTAATTAGGAAACATCGCCCAAATAGATGTCTATGTTAAATACAGGGTTGTCAAAAGTTCAATTTGGTTTTAATTTTTCAAAAATAATTTTTTTAATAATTGGTGTATTGTCATAATATTCGGCCAGGGGGAGTTTGGTGGGGTGAAAAATCAAAATCTGTTTCCAGTTTAAAAACAAAAAAGAATTAGTTAAAATAGATCACACATAAAATATACAAGGGCTAAAGATTACTTATCAAGAGTACCTAAAGTAAACAGAACGATGCCGATGGTACAAAGAAGAAACACCAAAAATATTTAACACCATACCTGCAGAACTTAAAAAAATTTTTTTCATTTACCTTATTTGGGATTAAATTTAAAAAATGTATACGATCAAGAAACAGGCTGGAGATTCATAGCTTAATTGATTTAAAAAATGTTTATAGTTGGTAGCTTAGTTTCATGAATCTCCTTATAAACGAATTATATTTTTTCTGTATTGTTCTCTGTTAACCTGAGGGTCGTATAAAAAGTATGCGCAAAATTCGAAAGGACTTAACGCGTTAAACCAATTTATTTGTAGATTAGTAAATTAAGTAAAGATTTGCTAATTTTTATGTATATTACAAATAAAATTTGAATTTTAATTTGAATAGAAAGTCGAGCAAAGCAAGCCAGCAAAGTTACAGTCTGTGGGCTCCTGAAGGGCTTTAGGAAAAACAATTGGGATATTTTCATTATATTAATAAATGATAAATTTGGATTACAACGTGGGCAGTAGTAAATTTATTACCACCTGGACAAAAATTCTAAAAATAATTTTATTTGTAAGAATAATTAAAATAACCTGTACGTACAAGGCTCTGTAGTCTGTACCTCCAAATAAAATTTTACGCACTAGGTATGCAGTGGCGTAACAAAACACGCCCAAAGACCCCGCACCGCGGGGGGGGCACATTGGCGGCCCCTTCGAAATTCGCTGCCAGCTTCGCTTTTCATAGGTATTTCATTTCATAATTAATAGGATTTTTTTATATCCTGAGAATTTAACTTCGTTAAGTGAAAAGAATTATATGTGAAAGCGCGGGTTTGATCGGGATATACCATAAAGACTTTCCCGTTGACTTTTGGAAATAGTAATTCAAAATTAAAAACTGTGTAGGAGCTTGCGGATCATTTATTAATAAGAAATCAGTGTGCTTCTTCAAATTTTTCAGATATATCTAGGGCAGTGAGGTTATTTCTAACTTTACCAGTTAGTGTGGCATCAGCGGAACGATCTTTTTCCAAACTTGAAATAGTAAAACCCCATTTACGTAACACCATGGGACAACAACGCCTTTCGGATTTATCCTTAATCCGAATCGAACACGAGTTTGTTAAAACATTAAATATCGACGAAATTATAAACGATTTTGAAAAAAAAAACTCGACTATCGGGTCGTTTTGTATAGTAGGTACTTAGTGACATAATGTTTGTGTAGACTTGTTGAGTGTTCGTGCGTTTTATTGTTTTCTGTCTTTTGGATTCTATGGGGCTCGATCACTGCTACCCCCGTTACTACCATACATGCAGGACCGATCCTAGGGTGTCGGCCGCCCGCGTGCAAAGACCTATTATGCCGCCCCTCTAAAGAATTTTTCCTATTTTGAGTAATACTTAACGTTGACGTTATAAACTCATTTACATAAGAGTAAAAAGTTAAACATTAATAAAAATGCAAACTACAAATAAAATTTTACGGGAAAGACTTTATTTTTGGGCCAGCTAATGTGTTACATTCACCTTTTTTTCTTTTTACTTTAACAAAATAATAAACCAACAGAAATATTACTTTTGAAACAAAAATAGACATTTTATAATTAGAAATGTAAAACAACAGTATTTACCAGAAAATATAAAATAACAAAAAGTACTAAAGCATAAATCTCGCGAAACGAAAAGTATATAAATCAGTCCTTCCTCGAAGACTACCTAATAATTGAACTATAAAATAATTTTTCTGGCTTTCTGAGGAGCAAATTTGTCACTTCTTTCACCTGAAGCCACAGAAACACGTAAGGTTAAAAAAATCCTTATTGCTAGAGCAAGATTTGGAAAACAGGGAATGAGATCATTTTTGACTAAAATTTCTAATATCTTAATTGGCTGTTTTTTACCTGGAAAAATATCTTTAAATGAAGTTATTTCATTAAAGAGTTGTATACCGTCTATATCTTTCAAAATAGTTCCTTCCTCCTGTACCTGTAACTTAATACTATCTAAGTCCATGCAGGCTTTCATGAGGTCATCATTAGAAATGGTGTGAAACTCATACAAAAAGCAGAATATTAAATAGCACTCAGATAATAAGGTATTAAATCTTTCATTTATCGAAGAGATCGCGTTATCAAGAACAGCAAAATAGAAAACAATCTTGAATTGCAGAAAGGGATTTAAAACTGGGTCATCACTGCCCTCGTAATCAAATAAACTAACTTTTTTTCTGAGCTTTGAGATGGGAAATTCGGGATCAATTAATTATTATTAAAATGATCGTCAGATCTTTGGGAAACTAAATATTTTTTAAGATTATCTAAGCCTTTAATGCATTCCGCGATGTTTAATTTAGGATTTTGAAGCATTTTACTCAATACATCAATTCTTGATAATAAATCATGCCAAATTAAAATTGAACACAAAAACTTAAATGTTTCAAGAATTTTAATTATTGATTTAGCACCCATTTTTGTTTTCGTGTCTCTGGTGGTACCTTCAATTAAGGCCTTTAATGCGGTAATAATGTTTTTCAGCTCTAATTTTAGGGGTCTAATAGCATTGATACGACTTTCCCATCTTGTTTTACTTAACGGTTTTAAAGTAAGAGTTTCATGTGTTTTTTGAGTAAATACGGGGACGCAGAAAAGTAATTATATACCTCTTGTACCACATCAAAAAAACTAGAAATTTAACCACTGGCACTGGCTGGTTTGATTGAAAATATTTAATAAATAAATCCATTTGAAATAATTCACAAAAATATTGTTTTCTTCTTCGACGTTAATTTAAAGTTATCTTTTATAGTTTGATAAATGTCACTTTATTTTTATTTGGAGAAATTCGTAAAAAGTTTTGCTTGATGTACAGAACTATCTGCGGCCTATGGCCGCCCCTTATTTTGGCCGCCCGCGTGCGGTGCACGCGCTGCACACCTGCTAGGATCGGCCCTGCATACATGGTAAACAACATTATAAGTGGTGTTTTAATATTTTGATTTTGCATCATGTTTGCTGGAATATTACGTATAATGACTGAATTACTACCTATGTTATGTCTACCAGTCTACCTAGAATTACAAAATAAATTCGAATCGTTTGCTGTTTTAATAATGTGGGCATGTCAAAAATTCATACACCTGAACCTAATAGTAATCAAAATAAGAATTATCATTTTCCATTCGTTATAGAGAGGGGGCCCTTGAAAACGTTTGCGGGGGGAGGGGGGAACTCAGTTTTTGTTATGCCACTGTAGGTATGAGAAGAAGTAGGAGGTACAAAAAAAGTATTTATTTTTTAATAATTAATTTGAATTGAAAATAAAAAAATTAAAATCTACCATGATATATTGTTCTATTACCTGATGACAAATCAAAGTTTCTATTTATTTGAAGGTATATGATAGACGTAATTAAATTGTATTTAAGACATACTTACACCTATTATAGTATTAATAGACTACATAAGGTTATAATATAACTTATAATAACATTTGAGGCCAATGAAATTTTTGTTACCCTGACCATGAGAACTAGAAGATAAATACATATTAATTTTTCCAAAGAAGCAATTACAGTTTTCAATAGTACAGTATAACCGGATTTTCCCCACCGTTGAATGTCAAAAAAAAGTAGTTTATGTTTATACATATACAGTTACGACCGTGATTAGATATTATGATGTATAGGTATTAAGGTAGTATACAGGGTGGTCCAACGAAAACTTAACACCTCGATTTTCCTGCTTTAAAATGAAAATGTAGAAAATCGCTCGGACCCGTCGGTTTTTATTTCGAGGGGGACATCTTTTGCGTATATTGTCAATCTTGTTACTTCAAGCCCCTAGGAGGGAGGGGGGGGGTGTAAGATCTAAATCTTAAATGGATACCCCTATTTTATATATTTTTTTTGGATTCTGCATAAAATTCTGAACATTTTTTAATAAAAGCATTGTTAGTCTATACTTAACAGTTTCCGAGATATTGACTCTTGAAAAATGACATTTTTAAACTTTGACAGCGTCTAGCTTTCTAACTGTACGTCTTAGAGCAAAATGGCTTACATGTCCCTATCTTCGATTTTTATTATCTTTCCAATAGTGTCAACTTTTGGTTAAACCGGATGTAAGAAATATAGTACTTCCTGTTTAACCGGAAGTTGACACTATTGGAAAGATAATAAAAATCGAAGATAGGGACATGTAAGCCATTTTGCTCTAAGACGTACAGTTAGAAAGCTAGACGCTGTCAAAGTTCAAAAATGTCATTTTTCAAGAGTCCATCTCTCGGAAACTGTTAAGTATAGACTAATAATGCTTTTATTAAAAAATGTTCGGAATTTTATGCAGAATCCAAAAAAATTATATAAAATAGGGGTATCCATTTAAGATTTAGATCTTACCCCCCCCCCCCCCCCTCCCTCCTAGGGGCTTGAAGTAACAAGATTGACAACATACGCAAAAGATGTCCCCCTCGAAATAAAAATCGACGGGTCCGAGCGATTTTCCACATTTTCATTTTAAAGTAGGCAAATCGTGGTGTTAAGTTTTCGTTGGACCATGCACCCTGTATTAATTTTGATCGTACACTTACGATGTTGAATATTATGCCTTTTCGTCCTATGACGTTGAGTCGTTTTGGTTTTCACGAGAAGGTAAGACTGCTCAACTCCGTCACTAATTGTGACCAGTGGTGGTGGTTTAATGTCGACTCTATCGACTTTGTTCATATTGTATTTTTGTAGCCGAATGTTCAAAAGTTCCTCTTCCTTTTCCTGAAACAATTTCAAAATTTTTCAAAACTTTTTACATGCAATAATATAGTTAAAAATATTTTATTGTGTTTACTTAAGGTGGAATTCTCAACGTCATTCAATCTATTGCCAACCTATAACCTATTTCGCCTTGTTTTTTTTATGTTTATTATTTTATTTACAAATCAATATCGTCGTCACATTATTTAAATAATATCTGACATATTACAAAAATATCAATTTATTTCATTGCTATAATTTTGGGAGAATTGTATCTTGAAAAATCAATAATATTTAAAAAATCTTACCCGATATTTTTCCCTATGCAATAAATTCTCCTAAAATAATTTATGAAATTTGATATTTATTTAATGTCAATTTTAGGTACCTATAGAATATGCAGTCAAGCAAGCCTTTTATATTGGAGTTAATTCCGCTGGGATGGCGCTACGGTGTGTTGATGGCCGCTTTGCTTTTGTAAAAAGGCTTTTAATGCATGTTACCTCCGTTGTCGGGATTGTTTGGGTTATAGCTGCCAGTAGAGTCCTAACAAGGACGAAATGGCCGTCCTGGTCTACCCGCCCCAGGGTATCCATTGTGCTTGGATCCCTGTGTATTCCGATATAAAAAACAGTTACACACTTGTCCGATATGCCACAATATTCGCTTGTAATAAAAATTAACCTTTATCAGGGAAATCAATATTTAAAAACACTGACATGCGGGAACTAAAATCCTTTAAGCAAATCAATGTCTTCGAACTCATTATAAAAATTTTCCCTTCTGCTCTGTGTGTATTTTATTCTTTCCATTAATTAATTCCATAAATTACCGAAGTCAAGAGATTAAATTGATTATTACTTCATTACTATTTAAAAAAAAAGAGATTATTTAAAGAAATAATGAAATAAAGATAATAAGTCATTTTATTGAAAGCGATTTAGACTGCTGGGCGCTATAAACCCATCGATACTCCGCTCTTATCTAATCAATTTGGTAATTTAAAAATGTAATTTTTGATATCAATGTATTTACATTGTACTAAATATTATTGTTATTATAAGAAAAAAATATTGTCATAAATCACAAGTTAATGGATTGAACTGGATATTATTTGTTATCTGATGATGATTACTCTGACTAGGAAGTATAGTCCAGGAGGTAACTGTAATTTTTGGTCCTTCATATTGCATTACTCATTTTCACTTCATTATAGTGGTCTCGATTCAAAAGAAGTGACTGAGACAGCATATATACCTACTAGCCTTTTCACCAAGGCATTTTAACGGATCCGATGGGTGAGGTCTACCTATGGAGAACTAGAGGGTAGGAGGCCGATCGACAATGGCAACATTTTCAAATTATGTCCCGGTTTTTTGGTTAGTTCGCTATTGGCCGATAGATGGCTCTCGCGTCCGAAGTGGGCTGATGTTGTCTTCTTCTTCTTCGTTTTTAATATGGAAAACTAGATCCTCCATGGTTTTTAAATTTTACTTTTGACAATTGACATTTTATTTTTCGAAATAACAAATAACGTTTGAAGGCAAGACAAGACAAATCAAGGGCGGATCCAGGGAGAAGTTTCGGGGGGGGGGGCACTATTTAGTTGAATTATACAAGAGGTTAGACAACGTGTAGGGTAAATAGCGCCGCAGGCGATTTTTTTTGGGACCACGCCGAAATGTCATAAGAATGCATGGGTGGGCACTATTTATGTTGTAGGGAGGTATTTCGGTGCATCGACGAATGCATGAATGCAATCGATCAGTCATATTTCTTCTGTATTTCTTCGGTTCTTAGGGCGCTCGGGGGGGGCACTTGCCCCTAGTGCCCCCCCCTGGATCCGCCCTTGAGACAAATAACGTTGTATTGTAATTCATTTCCATATTTATAATAAATAATGGTACAATTTATAAAAGTAGAGTTTGCTTTGTGTCGGGGTGTAAGACAGGATCTTCTTCAGAGATGAAACGCATCCAAATAAGTCTCTTTCTATAGCTCCAAAGGTAAAACCCTCTAGCTAGAATGTTCCTGTATTTTAAAAACGAAGCATCGTTGGAACTTTATACAGGCCGAGTTTACTAATAAGTATAACAAAGTAAGTGTAAATTCATATAAAAGTCCTTATTTGTTCCTTAAAGAACTAATTTAAATAAAAATAGTTATCGCGTCCATAAGAAACCATTTATTTGATAGCCCACTTCGAACACGAGCGCCATCTTATGGCAACTCGTAAAGCTGAATTACCGATGCTAATTTGGGACCAAATCCAATGCATTGCGATCGGCCTCCTACCTCAAGTCCTCCATAGGTCTACCACAGGGGGCGCCTTAAAGTCAGCGGCACGGAGTTCAACTAAATAATTGGAGGATAGTTTTGCTTGTCAAATTATGACGTTGATATCAAGTTGTTTATTCATTCTTAAAGTTAGTTTTATGACAGAACGTTGACATCGATATATTTTCAGGTTAACTTGTTGGTCAAATAATGACGTCATAATATCGAAAAATCAACTGCATTTTGATTTGCTTCTCGGCTTCAGTAAAGTCCGCATCACATGGGAGTTTTTTTAATTAATAGCTTTATTCGAAATTTGACTTTGCTTTGGCATCAAGTTCTGCTTCGATCGAGATGAAAATTAAGCAAAAAAATAGTAGTAACGTGATTCGCATTATCTGACAAATTTAAATTTTTTCCAAAAAATAATTCGAAAATATCGAAAAAAGTTATTAGCAAAAGTTTTTTTCAATGCAGTTTCTAGCCCATATGCAAAATTTCAGCTGCATAAGATAATTTTGATTTTTTACCCACCACTAAAATTTATTTTCAACTTAATTAACACTTTACTGATGACACTGTGTTATTTTTTGTCTTAATATTAAGATGTATTACTTTCAGACATAAACAACTTTTTCAAAAATACTTATTTTATGAAGTTACCTTATACAGGGTCATGCAAAAACAAATAAATTTTGCATCACATGCGGCCAAATTTTAATAGCCCAATTTTGATTTTGTAGAAAAACACACATTTAATATGGCGCTACTTTAAAGAAAATGTACCTAGCTGAAATAACGCATTGTCAAAAGTAAGAAGTTTTATGTAGGTTGGGTTGAGTCTTATTTTGCAAAAGTGGTGCAATTTACAAAATATGGGTAAAAAAATCAAAATTATCTTACGCAGCTAATATTTTGCATGTGGGCTAGAAACTGCATTTAAAAAAACTTTTTCTAATAACTTTTTTTCGATACTTTCAGAAATAACCCTACTTTTGAGTTATTTTTTGGAAAAAAATAAAATTTGACAGATAATGCGAATTACGTGACTACTATTTTTTTGCTTAATTTTCATCTCGATCGAAGCAGAACTTGATGCCAAAGTCAAATTTCGAATAAAGTTATTAATAAAAAAATCCCATATGATGCGGACTTCACTGGTCACACTGGAGGATTTGGGTTTTCCTAGGCTATGTACCAAAAAGTATTGTGATTTTATATTCCTTTATTTCCAGAATCTCGAACCATAGTGTATTTTATGTTCTCATCATAAGGTTAAGTTTTATCAAACGAAATATTACTTCATATTTTGACAACAAATCTAATATCGGGCATGACTTCATTGGCCATAAATTAGCTTGGTATTTTACATAATTTTTTATTTCTAATTGAATATATCTCGCACTTTCTGCGTTTTATCATCTAAGAAGTCAACAAATAATTATTATACATATTATATCTCGTGTGCTCATTAAAAGTTCAAACGACAAATCGAAATTTTGTTTCTAAAAAAATAATAAATTTGTGACCCTTTCAATATGACCTCAGTCCTCATCGATCATCCTCACATGATTTTATTGGCCTATGGATGCATATGATTTCGTAAATAATTTAAAAATAAGATTACAATAATTACATTAATCGGTTCCTTATCAGTGGGGGCAATTTTGCACTCTACGACAACTACGTTTCCGATTTCATTGCCATAATGTGAACGCACCTTAAGGAAGGCCTCACGACATTATCTACCCCTTCGCCATCCGCTATGTACGACCCTGTCCCCGTTCTAAATGACCCCGTCTGATCATACATATGTTTAGCTTAGGCGTAGTTAGGGGGGTACTTGGGGTACTATGCACCCCCGAAATCTAAATTAGCACCCCCAAAAAAAATTTACATTATAAGTATAGGCTAATTTTAGAACTAACCTATTTTTATAATATACATTATATGTAATGAATTTTTCATATTATTATTTCAAGCATTCGAATTCTGGCACAAATTCAAGTATATTTAGATAGTTGCGGATTCTCTTAAACATTTCTCTCCGTGTACCGTGTAGTTCACGCCCAGTTTACTTGTCAGAGCGGGTCTATGATCATAAACATCTCGTAAAATACGAAAGCGGAATAATAGCTTGTGTATGTCATGTTCTGCAATTCTGCATTAATTTGATAATTTAAATTTAACCAGTCGTAGTCGTTCAAATTCGTGGAAATTTTTAGCCGGTATTTTGACTATTTTTTTTTGTTTATTAAGGTTTAATATGGTTTTATTGAATTCAGTTAAAGTTTAAAGTTAAATAAACACGAAAAAATAATGAGTGCGTCGTCGGATATAAAATACACCGTGGAATTTTTGAAAAAATCTTTTAGCAAGTTACCGTTGGAGAAGAAAGTCATTGTCAAGAACATTGAAAGACCTAAACCTGCTATTGACATCACATTAAAATATTTACTAAAAATTATTGACCGTATTTGGGCGTGGTCTTGGAAATTTTTTCGCCTGCGGCGCATTTTGGGCGGGCTTTTTGTGCACCCCCACGTTAATATGTCACGAGCCGCCACTGGACTTCAGCACCCCCAGTGTTGACAGTCTAACTACGCCTATGATGTTTAGGAAAAAGAGATATGTTATTGAGTATTATCATCATACTTTGGGTTAAAAAAACTTTCAAGACGCGTGTACTTTTCCAGAGCTCTTTGGGTGGTCCATAGTGTAGATATAGTTCCGTAACCGCTATATATAATCACTAGCGACTTTTCGCAATTGATTAGCGATACTCGTTAAACGTAAAAAAGAAATAGTTAGTTGCTGAGATTTTAGCGTTTTTGGAATGTCCCTATTATCTCATTGTATCAAATGATAAAAAGTCAAGATGGTCAGTTTTATACACGAACGTATCTATCTAATTGGCCGATAAAAGGGTGTCTGAGAATTGATAAAATGTGTATAAACAAGAACACGTCGATGCCTAAATATTATTACTTTTTGGTAAAAATGCAAATCTCGATAAGGTTTAAGGATTTCTTTGTTTCGAACATTTACAACTGCGTCATTTTAAAATTAACATTGTTACTTTATTAATTTTCGTATAGTCATTTTGTTGCAAGTTTCAAATGAAAACACTAACTTTCGGCACAGAATTTATAGCTACGCGGTTTTTGTACTTATACAGTATTATTTGTTTTATATTTGAACCAAAGATTATAATTAAGTTTGGCATCGACTTTGGCATTCAGTTTGACTGTAAATTAAAAGCTGATATAATCAAAATGGGAACATTAATTTACATTTACTATTAAATTAAATCTTTTACGTCTTATTGCTAACTTATCTATAATTTCTTCGGAATCTATTTGCACTGCCAGATGATTATGATAAGATGAGCGTCACGTGGCTTTAGCGTCAATGGGGGGAGGAGGGGGGGGGGTCCGGACCCCCTAACTCCCCCTTATATACGCCACTGACAGACACAGTTTTATTTAATTCAGACTCTGGCTTTCTTGTACATTCTGTAGAACTAGAACTAGCGTAACAACTAGAACCCGCACTTAAACTAGGATTATCAACCTTCACACTCTTTTTAAAGAAATGTCTGATATCTTCGCAACTTCTCTTCATTTTCAATCGAGTTTATTTTAATAAAATAGGAACATACACTATGAAATAATGCACAAAAACAACCAAAAGAAGCGCATCCACTTAACACATGAATCATCATAAAACAATCACACTATTTAGTCTATTTACATATTTGGGTTAAAACCAAAGACTTTTAATGTATGTATGTACATATAAAGCAGCAGCAAATAAAATAAGTGGATTCAGTTGCAAGTTATTTTTATTACATGCGTTTTAAACTGGCTCATGGGGGGGGGGGGGCTTCAGCCCCCAAAGCCCCCCCCCCTTGGGACCGCCACTGGTGGCAAAAGGTATTGCAAAAAAACTGCAAATAAAATTTAACTTTTAACTCCCTGTACCTTCGTTAATAATCAATTTCGAAAAAATGTTATAGAAAGAGATATAGCATTTATAAACGGACACGCTCTACCTATCTAAAATATTTTTAACAATACAGTGTTGCCGCTTCCACACAAAAATAATAGCCACTTCGACATTTTAAATGGAACACCCTATATATTATTAAATTTTTAAATTCTACCTAAAATTGTAATTTTTTTTTAATAAAAGCATTATTAGTCTATGCTTAATGGTTTCCGCGATATTGTCTCTTGAAAAATGACATTTTTGAACTTTGACAGCTTCTAGCTTTTTAACTGTACGTCTGAGAGCAAAACGGCTTACATGTCCCTATCTTCGATTTTTATTATCTCTCCAACAGTGCCATTTTCCTGTTAAACCGGATGTAGGAAATATAATACTTCCGGTTTGACCGGAAACTAACACCATTTCAATATTGCTAAAATCTTTTTTCTTTGAGTTAAAAAATGAAACTATGACTGGTCCAATATAGGAAACTAATAGGTACTTTTTTTGCATTAGGATTTCTTCTACCTAAATTTTGATTGTAAATGTGATGTTTTTTTGAAATATAAGTATAAAACCTTCTATACCAAAAATTTTATTTTTTATTTATTTATTTAACACCTAAGCTTCCGATTTAAATCATGTGGTCCAATTTTGGAACCCCCAGGTGCAATTTAGGCAACCGGTTTCCTATATTGAACCACTTGCAGAGGTTTTTTTATAGCATGGTATATCATTGATACTTTGAAATAAAATTCTGCAAAAAATCCTACAGTTGAACAACATACTAAAGTATACTATGGTATAGCTTCAAGATCGATTTTGCGTTATTATCAGGATCTATGATAAGAAATCTGGAAATTGGTCCAATATGGGCAACCTTCCCCTATTCTCTAGAATTCTTTGGAGAAATGGCATCTATAGAGTAGAAAATATCGTGTTACAAGTAAAAATTGTTGTTTTTACTTCGTTCTGAAAATCGACGTGTTTACTTTAAAGGATTTTAAAGTAAATTGTGGCAATTTTAGTGGTTCCAAAAAACTGCTTTTTTTAAAGTTTCGGTGCATTTATTAAAAAAAAAACCCGGCATACTATTTGTCAATGCCTCCCTAAGCAGCCCTTCCAAAATTAGATACTAATTATTTTTTTTTTATAATTGCAAGGTTCCTTGCAATTTTGACTTGGTTTAAATTTCTAAAGCTTATAGAAGTTACTGAAACAGTATTTAAAATTTCAGGTTGAATATTTCTGTTTTTTCGGATGTCTCCGAAGCTATTTGGAATACTTATAATATTCTTTTTTCTCGTGATTCCCATGAACGTACTGTATTTTTTAGAAATAACATTTTTCAAAAATAATTGAAGGCGCAAAATATAAATAAAATATATTTAAAAAAGTTGATATACATTTTGTGTCACTGCTCACGTTCTTGGATCAATATTTCGTTACTTCTTCGTTTCATTCAAAAATCGGCCAAATAAATCTCACACCTAGGAGGTTCTGCCTCAACTTCGCCTTTTGTAACTTATTTACAATAAAGTCTTTTATTATTATTATTATTATTATATGATAAAAAAAAATTAAATTTATAAACTAATAAAAGCAGAAAAAGAAATATGCGCAATTTTGTCAAAATTTCGTTTTATGCTTTTATTAATTCATCAATTACATTTTTTTGACTTAAAACTGTAGGTGACTGTTACCCAAACACTGGTATTTGACAGCTTTTTTGAGAAAACGAAATATTGACTATGCTAAACATGAGAAATACCAGTAAATTGTGTCTCAATTTTAAGAATTTCAGTGACATCAGAAAGGGCAAAAAGTAAATTTATTTTACATTAATAACAGTTTGTATTATACTTACAATAAAGGAAAACACGTTGTTGTACTCGTGGTTTTTCAAATATTTTCCACCACTCCTAAAGTCGATCTCTCTAACTATCGATGGCATAACTGCAACCTGCGGAATCAAACTTCTCGTAAAAACCACGCGTATTTCACCGAAAGATATTATTCCGGCTAAAAAAAATGTCAATATCATCTGGTAAACTTGTTCAGCCAAAAATCTAACAAAAAAGTTCGGAAAAAATAACTTTTAACAACTTAAATATGTATATGTATACAGTAATCACTTTTTAACTTTTAAAGTCTCAAAAAACGTTCTTCAAAGAAATTGTCTTCGCGCTCACTTCAGGTTTTTGTAAAAGAGGTGGAGAAACGCACTGATAAGAAACAACGAATCATATTTGCGCATTGGAAGGTGTTACATTAAATTTTTGCCGATAATTCATATGAATTTATATAAGTTTGTATATCCCCCACTTCAGGGAGCCTGGATAACTGAAAATGCGGTTTTCGCGCTTCTCAGAAGAATTTTATTGTTAAACAACAATTGTAATGATTTTGATTGACTAAATAGTTACAATGGGTATAGGGTTTTCATTTATAATACAGAGAAAAATATTTTTAGGGTCTATTAAAGCAATGACCAATCGAATGTTTGAAAGGTACCTACTGAAAAAAACTTTATCGGTTGCTGTATCTAATATCATTGTTTTTACGGAAGTAGTCGATTACCTCATAGTGGAACTGTTGAGATATGAAGGAAATTAAACCCAAAATCGTCTCCACAAATATATTAATAGTCAATTAGTTAAGGGGTGAAGATGTTTCGATGCTAGAAAGCATCATCATCAGCACCATTGCGCCCAAGTGTCATTTACATGAAGGAAAATTACCTAAAATTTTTTGAAAACGTCAAAAACATGACAAGGACGAGAACATTAGTCTGGCAAAATGTTCTCGTACTACATACATGATTTAACGAGCGTATAATGCAGGTCATTTCGGTCAAACTAAAATGTAGAGTTTCCAAAGAACCCATTTCTTTCGAAAGGTTTTTACATCTTTCAAAATCGAAATCGAATTACCTAGGTACTTCATTTTGGTATTTTTTAACAGCGCAAATTTTAATAAATTCAATCGAGATCGGATTAAGGCCTTCTGGGATTTAAATAGGAGTTAGTTTATTAATTATGCGTAACTACACTTGTTGTTTTATGAGTAGGTACCTATAATTTCACATATTGTATCATGCATAGCATTATACTCTTACTCAGAAGTTACAATCTGTTTGTGCAGCCCGGCCGCATGAGCACTGCAGTGCTTTGTTGATCAGAGTAATTATTATTTATCTAATATCATTGTTTTTACGGAAGTAGTCGATTACCCCATAGTGGAACTGTTGAGATATGAAGGAAATTAAACCCAAAATCGTCTCCACAAATATATTAATAGTCAATTAGTTAAGGGGTGAAGATGTTTCCATGCTAGAAAGCATCATCATCAGCACCATTGCGCCCAAGTGTCACTTACATGAAGGAAAATTACCTAAAAATTTTTAAAAACATCAAAAACATGACAAGGACGAGAACATTAGTCTGGCAAAATGTTCTCGTCCTACATACATGATTTAACGAGTATATAATGCAGGTCATTTCGGTCAAACTAAAATGTAGAGTTTCCAAAGAACCCATTTCTTTCGAAAGGTTTTTACATCTTTCAAAACCGAAATCGAATTACCTAGGTACTTCATTTTGGTATTTTTTTAACAGCGCAAATTTTAATAAATTCAATCGAGATCGGATCAAGGCCTTCTGGGATTTAAATAGGAGTTAGTTTATTAATTATGCGTAACTACACTTGTTGTTTTATGAGTAGGTACCTATAATTTCACATATTGTATCATGCATAGCATTATGCTCTTACTCAGAAGTTACAATCTGTTTGTGCAGCCCGGCCGTGCCAATAAAAACCTGCACGTGTATGGGGAGCTTTAAGGTCGAAGACACAGGTAGGTGGTACAACCTTCGCGTATTACATTTAAAATAATAAAATAATAATATTAATAATAAGTAAAAAGTTATTGTGGTATCAGTTACATGTATTCTATTTTTACCAAATAATATAAGTAATATAAAATTATATCGATTTTATTATAATTCATTAATATATTTTCTCTCGTATTTTCATATTGTAAATTGATATTTATTTGCCAACATACGGCAGTGTACAGGGAGTGATAAACATACAATTTCCAAAAATCCAATTTTCTAAAATCCAAAGTTTATAAAACATTATTAATTATAAGTTCTAAAATAAAAAGTATCTATTTAGAGTTTTAGAAACTTCAAAAATTTGATTACCTACTGTTAGTTTTAGTGGCGTAACAAAAACTGAGTGCCCCCCCCCCCCCCCCCGCAAACGTTTTCAGGGGGCCCCTCTCTATAACGAATGGAAAATGAGAATTCTTATTTTCATTACTATTTGGTTCAGGTTTATGAATTTTTGAATTCGTTAATCGTGTAATAATTTAATAAGTCTTAAACCCACATTATGTGTTAAGTAGGACCTACTATTAAAACAGCAAACAATTCGAATTTATTTTACAATCCTAGGTAGACTGGTAGACATAACATAGGTACCTAGTTATTAAGTCATTATACGTAATATTCCAGCAAACATATTGCAAAATCAAAATTTTAAAACACCACTTTATAATGTTGCTTATCATGTATGGTAGTAACGGGGATAGAAGTGATCGAACCCAGTGGCGGCTCGTGCCATTTTAGTGAAGTAGGGCCAGGTAAACCCTTAGCGCCGCAGGCAAAAAATTTTTGGGTGCCACGCCCTTTTTTGTTAATAGTTCTTGCTTTTAAAGTAGAAAAAATAAGCAAAAAGGCACCTAATTTAATTTATGAATTTACAATCATATCTTGAATATACCTAAACACGGTAACAAGTTGAAACACACAAGCAATGTCAGTGGTTTCATCTGCGATAAACGGAGAGTCCTTTATTTCTTTTATGACTTCATCATGATACACATCTAACATATACAGTCCAGAAGTTCATTTTGTAGGGGTTTTGATGTTCCTTTAAATACTTTCGATTTTTCAATATGATCTTTAAGAGTTTTGTCTAATTCTGAGCTGAAATTTATTAATTCACGAAATAGGCCCTATTTTTCGACGTCTCTTTTTCGTCATGATCTCTCAAAGCCAACTCAAATGCACCACAAAACCGAACGCAGTTTATAATTTGGTTTAATATGTATCTGTTTTATCAATTTGTTCGTTTTTCTTCATTATTTCATTGTGATATGCAGAATTTAATTGAGTTTTAATGTTAATTTTACCAAGCATACTGAAATTAAATAATAATATATTGTTTAAATGTACCTTCGATTTTTCATGTGTCTTCATTTTGTCCCAGAAATGGACCAAATCATCTGTACCTTTTTGGGACCAAGTTTGCTTCCCACCAAATAAAACACACATAAAACAAAATAGTCTATTAGATTCATCACAACCGCACACCCAAGTATTTTTTCCATAAAGTTTCCTTTAAAAATCTAATAGTATTCATTACTTATGTATTTCTAAAATAAAAAGTTCGTTAACCCTACATTAAATCAGCCGCCGGCCGAACGAAAACAAATCGGGACGCGACGCGAATATCAGCTGTTTGAAACGTCTAACATCAAACGGTCAAACGAAGAGAGCCTGGCTACCCGTCGAGATTTTTGCCTGCTTGCATTCAAGGTCATTTTTCAACGTTTTTTTTATTGAGGTGATGGCGTTTCGTCACCTCCCGTGTGCCTCGTCGCGCTTGGCGCGGAAGCTACGTTACCGTTTTACGCATAATCGCTTCCGTTTAGATGGAAATTTGCACCCGACTGTGTTCCATTTTAAAATTATTTTGCTAATTGCTTTAAAAACGATAATATTAATTTTAATAGGTTTTGGTAATTTGTAAAGGGCAGGACGCTAAACAGGAGGGCAGGTAGTGCCATGGCACTGTGGCTCTACCCCACGAGCCGCCACTGATCGAACCCCATAGAATCCAAAAGACAGAAAACGGCAAAACACATAACCACTCAAAGGGTCTACACAAACATTATATCACTAAGTACTACCTATACATCAAGATATTATACAGAACGACCAGATCTTCGAGAGTTTTTTTTTGCAAAATCGTTTATAATTTTGTAGATATTTAATGTTTTAACAAACTCGTGATCGATACTGGTTAAGGATAAATCCGAAAGGCTTTGTTGTCCCATGGTGTTACGTAAATGGGTTTTTACTATTTTAAGTTTAAAAAAAGTTCGTTCCGCTGATGCCACACTAACTGGTAAAGTTAGAAATAACATCACTGCACTAGATACATCTGGAAATTTGAAGAAACACACTGATTTTTTATTAATAAATGATCCGCAAGTTCATACAATGTTTTTATTTTGAAATCTCCAAGTCCCTTTCTGAGGCTTGAAATTTGACTAGGAAAGTCAATGGAAAAGTCTTTATGGTATATGTAAATTTCGCGCTTTCACGTATAATTATTCTTCACTTAACGAAGTTAAATTCTCAGGATTTAAAATTAATTATGTAATGAAATACCTATAAAAAAACAAAGCTGGCAGCAAATTTTGAAGGGGCCATTGATGTGGGCCCTCCGCGGGGCGGGGTCTGCGGGGGTATTTAATACGCCCTTTTCTACTTAAAAAAAATGACATTTTTGCAAATAATAAATATTTATAGTTTCATGTGAATTATAATTTAACACAGGCCTGCATGAAATTTGTGATGACGTGATTTTTGTTTGTTGAGCTCAGTTTTTATATAGAAATAACTAATTAAAATACAATTGGTCTATATCACCCACAGATTTTTTTTTTGGAAAAAAAAAGAAAAAATATAAAAACAATTTATAATAGGCGTTTTAATACATTTTAAAATGAATGTAGTACCTACTTCAAATTCTAAATGATTGATGAATAAAAAATTATTTTCTGTGGTGCTACAAGCCTTCCGACTGAATACTTTTTATCGACTTCAAAAAGGAGCTTTAAAGCTGTTCTTTTATGAAAATTTAGAGGAATTACTTTTAAGAATACAATATGAAAATCATAACTGGGAAGTGTGTGAAGATCTAAAAATTTTAGGTCTTCTCTTAGGTCAGCAGTCTGGATTTGCTAAATTTCCATGTTTCCTGTGCGAGTGGGCTAGCAGGAATCAAAAACAGCATTGGATAAAAAGAGACTGGTCACAAGGAGAGACTTTAACACCTGGATACAAAAATGTAATTCGCGAAAATCTTATTGACCCTCAAAAAGTTTTACTTCCACAACTTCACATAAAACTTGGACGTATGAAACAAAGGAAATTGTTTTAAATATTTGTGTAAAACATTTCCGGCTCTGTCAGAGGCAAAATTAAAGGAGGGAATCTTTGTAGGGCCGCAGATTAGCAGCTTGATGAAAGATACAGAATTTGAAAAGGTAATGGAAGATAAGGTAAAACATGCATGGAATGCTTTTAAAGAAGTTGAATATAAATTACTACTATGTTGAGATCGTTGAAATTATGCTGGAAAATTTTAGGGATTTCAGAATATGAGCATAAAAATTCACTTTTTACATTCCCATTTGGACTAATTCCCGGAAAATCTTGGGGACGTGGGTAAAGAGCAAGGTAAAAGATTTCATCAATATATTAAAGAGATGGAAAAAAGATACCAGGGGCGCTGGGTCACAAAAATGATTGCCGATTTCTGTTGGACATTAAGAGGAGATCTTCCTTTAGCTGAAACAGAAAAACAACCAAAAGAAGCTTTTCTGAAAAAAGAAAACGTTTTTTGAAGAAGCGTAACAAATAAATAACCATATACCACCAATAGTTTATATGTGTATAGTTTGTATATTTTTGTATTTTTTTCCTTAATATATTCAAAAACTAGCTTATAAATGAAATAAATCGTGTTTTTCTATATTTTTGGATTTTACCGGTTTGAAAAATAACCTTACGTGATATAAAAAAACTGAAAGCAGATTTGAAATCAGCGCTACCAAATTACTAGAAAACAGTTAAAAATTTTAAATCAACTTTCAAAGTGTTAAAAAACGCAGGCCTGTGGCTCATAATTAAATTATAAATATTAGAATAAATATCAAATTAACTTATTAGTAATTTTAATTTCTACACATTCCATGGAAAAATTTGCAGAATTGATTCAATAGTAAGCAATAATAACAAATAAAATTAATTGAAAACATCTGGTATTGGCTAGTAACACTATAACAATATTTTTAATGTATTTTCTGATAAACACTTGTACCAGCAAAACAGAATATTATGGTAATCTTTTAAAGTGTGTCTTGTGGAAAATTACTTTTGTTTCCCCCCCACACCCTGGCTCGCACTTCTTCTTTTTTTCGATTTTCAATAAATATAAATTGCGCACGTCCCTGTCAAACTAAAACCCCTACACCCTACGCCCTTGGTTTTACACCGGTGGCGGTCGATATAACCGCCCCTATTTTAGCGCCGTCACGTCAGCCCGCACGCCAGTGTACACGTGATCGCGTCGTAGATCGGATGCCGCCCGATTTCCGCGTCATGGATGCCGCTCGTAGTTACGATGCCGCCCATCGAGGCTCCGCAGGCCGCCCCTGAGCCGTCTTTTGGCCGCCCAAGCGGCCGGCTGCGCAGATCTGGGTAAGTCGCTTGGAAATTATGTGGGGGTGTTTATACCCCTCTGCATTGACGTAAAATATAAATATATTTAGAAAACTGATTAATAGACCCAGGAAAAATATATACGTTACATAAATGCATATTCGGACATTCAAATCAAATAAATGAAAACAATAATTATAATTACTTATCATAATATATAATATAGTTACATCAAGGATCAACATATTGGGGGTTTACTGTATTGTTATTTTTTACGTTTTCTAGAATTTCTTCTGCCAACATATTTGTACTAACAGCAAGTTTTATTGTTGATACTTTTTTTTTAGATTATTTTTTTGCCCCTTTTCGCATTTTTTTCTGTAATAATATTTAATTTTTTTTTCACCCCTATCTTTCTCCAATTTTTTCTATTATTAAGTTTTGTATTTTGTAATTTTCTAATGATTCTTTTGTTTTGTTTCTCTTTCCCGTTTCTATTCTTCATCGTTTTCTTTTTGGCCTTTCTTCGTTTTCTGATGCCTGTTTAGTTCCTTTTTTATTATTCTTTTATTTTTCTTCTTATAGTTATGATTTTCTTCGTCTCCCCATTCCACTGTAAATATTTGTACCCAAATATATGGCTAGAGATTATAGAGATCCACTAACTTTATTAGGTACAAATGATATTTAAAAAAAGGTTCTAATATACTATAATAATATTGGGGTACCACAAGGTAGCATTTTAGGTCCATGATTATTTATTCTTTGAATAAATGATATACAAATGTTTTGAAAAAAAGTTTTATTCAAATGTTTGCTATTGACACTTTATTATAATAATATATAAAGGGTAAAAACGTTCTTGATTGTATGGAAATTTTAAATTTTAAATTAAAAACTATATCAAACTGGTTAAAGATAAATAAATTAAAATTAAATGTTAAATAACGTGAATAATACAGACATAAATATTTTTGTTGATGAAAAATTAGAAATTATACGCTATTTTAAATATTTGGGAGTAATTTTAGATTCTGAGTTAAAATTTGAATTACATTTTGAAAATCTTGTATCTAAAATTGGAAAAAAAAATTAATTATTTAAAAAGAATGAGTCAAAATTTGAGTTTATTTTCACGAAAAACAATTTATAACACTATAATTTTACCGCATTTTCATATTGTGCAACTATTTTATACACAGCAAATGATGGGGTCTTTAATATACTCCAAGTTTTACAAAATAAAGCTTTGCGTATAATTTTAAATGTGGATAAATATACGAAAATAATTTAATGTTAGAGAAACTTCAGTGGCTAAATGTTTAAAATTCAATATTTCTTTTGATTTGTACTTTTATTTTTAAAATACAACATAACTTACTGCCTTCTCATTTAAATTTTATAACTCAAAATTTTGAAATTCATAACTATTCAACCAGGTATAACAAAGATTTTTGTCTAGGTAGGGTATCAAAACATTTTGACATAGAAATTGGTTTTCCATAAAGGATTAAGTGAATATAACAACTTAAATATTTCAATTAAATCACAGAGCTCCTTAAAATTTTTTCAAAAATCATTAAAAATTTTTTTATTTAAAAAACAAAATAGTGACTGATAATAATTTTTTTATTACTGCAAAGATGATATTGTTAAATTAGTTTATATATTAAATTTAATAAAACTTGTTAAATTGTAGCACATTGCTAAATAAATCTTGTTACTACTACTACTACTACTACTATATTTAAAAAATAACATATGTATATTGTTTTTTTTTAGCTCGGTCCGACTGCGCAGGCAACACGGGCTTCAGCCGCCCCTGCATCCTTTGCAGCTGTGTGGCTGGCTGGCCCTGGCCGCTCTGGCAGGCGGCGCCCTACTTTTTCTCATTCCGGCCCTGCCATTACACGCACAACCTGCCGCTGCCGCTGCTGTCTCCGTCCTCTTATTGGTGAGTAAAAAATTAATGAAGCAAGAAAATTGTAATTCTTCAGTCAAAATGCGCATACAGTGTAGGACAAAAAAGTTGGGACCATTCAAATTAAAGTATAGGCTCATATGTGGCGCCATCTACAAAATGCGGAAAAACGGTGGTTAAATTTGTATTCCTCATTCCGAAAAAGCCCCATATACGAGATTTCGTTAAAATATTATGAGCGTGGCGAAAGGTATTGCAAAAAAACTGTGGGAACAAGTGGGAAAAATAAAAAACACAACACAAAATTATCAAGAAAAGCACAAAAACAAACCCGGTAATAATTGAGGTGAAGAAAATGTAATACTGTAGGAAATGTTTAATGTGTTGCCTATGTTGCCGAAATCAGAGCTCGAGTTTCGGGGGGGGGGCGGGCCCCCTGTACCCCCCCCCGCTCCCCCCTAACTACGTGCCTGCTTAGGATAGCAACTTTAAGGAGTAAGGACAAAAATTAAACAACGCTTAAGTAATCTTGGGGGGGGGGGGTAATTACCCCCATTACCCCCCCCCCCTTGTATTCGCCGTTGCGCCAGACTGCCCATGGGGAATCCCATGTCAATTCAAATATTGGCGTTGCTATTAATTTTACATGAAAGTTGTATTAGATTTTTTTGAAGGTCCTTGTATGATAGACTTGCACAATACATTTTATTGTTTTCTAATAAGCCATTCAAATGTTATTTTTAAAAAAGACTCTTCGTAAAATTCTTCTTTTTAGAAGTGTTTTTCTGCTTCCCCAGTCTTTTTGGTTGTTTTAGACCCTTTCAACTGGCCTTTTTCACATCCTCAGTATGATTTAACTTATTTTTATTTTTATTTTTCCTCACATTATGTCATTTTGACAATACAATTTTTGATACCATAAAAGCTCCATTAAGGTGGGAGTATCGACATGCTTGCCAACCTATAATCTAATTCGCGTAGATTTATTTATGTTTTCTAGCTTTTATACAAAATTTAAAGAAAATCAGTATCGACTTGATATTCTATAGGTAATAATTGACATATTTAATAAATATCAAGGAATTTCATAACTTATTTTAGGAGAATTGTATAGCGAAAAATATCGGGTAAGATTTTTTTTAACATTATTATGTCATTGTCGCTTATTTTTTTTTCACTATACAATTCTCCCAAAATTAGCAATGAAGTAAATTGATATTTTTGTAATATCTCAGATACTACCTAAATAATGTACCGACGATATTGATTTTCTTTAAATGTTAATTATTAAAATAATAAACTCAAAAAATCAACGCGAAATAGGTTATAGGTTGGCAATAGATTGAATGACGTTGAGAATTCAACCTTAAGGTTATACCACTCATCATTTTCTCTTCTGCTAAAACCATCAGCAATATATTTTCATGTTTCCTGATGATAAACGTTTCTACGTTCGAAACATGTAGAGACCTTTGAACAATTTTTTTTTTATTCTATTAAATTTTGTGGAGAAAGACTTTTAGTTTTTTCTTTCCTATTCAACGAACCAAATGCTCAAAATTGTAGATATTGGAGTACAGAAAATGAACACAGATTAGTACAAACAACTCAATATAGGACATATGATTATTGTACCTTTTTTTGGAACACAATTTGGGAAAATAAATTTTTTGCAACTTTTGCACAATAAAATTGGACCTGGATTGGAAGAGGTTGCTCCTGAGAATAAAGATATTTGGTTTCAAATAGACGGTTGTCCTGCTCACAATCCCGAAAAGTAAGGGAATGTGTCCAAAACATTGTCGATGGACACAAAATAGCATTAAATCACACCACAAATTGGCCAGCTAGGTCTCCTCCTCTTTCACCAAACGACTTTTTTCTCTATGGCGAACAAACCCGAACAAACCCGAACAAACCCATTAAAAGTGTTATTTATAAAAATTTGGAAAAACGAAAGATTGCAATTTCAGGGATAGTATGCAATCGAATATCTGCTTATAACCTTAAATAATTATATGACCGTTTAGGATATTGCTTAGAAAATAACTTTTAATTGGTGTGTGAGTCCATCATACAAGGACTTTAAAAAAAGGCTTAATAGGGGAACTCCTATTTCAGGTTAGCAACATTTACACGGAATTTCCCATTGCCAATGAGTCTAATGAATAAAAATTAAGCAATTACCTAAAGCAATTACTTTTTAGTAAAATCAATAGCTTGACTAGCAAATGCTATAAGTAAAAGCAATTGCTAGATCTGGATATGAATAAAATTTTGAAGCAATATTGCTGTTTTTCTTACACCTCTGTAGTCTGTAGCAAATGCTTATTCAACACAAGTTCAGACGTGGCTTATCCACTTGTTCAGATTATAGATTTCATGTTCAGTTTGGTGCCTAATTTGCAAAAGAGTTGACGTAAATACAACAACGTTGGTCTATTTATTTAGTACAATAGTAATCTGTGACGTTTTTGTGGAAAATAGGAAACTTATATTTGTGATATGGCAGATTTCAGTGAAAATGAGGAAAGTGATAGTAGTGATGAAGAAATTAAAGACAAGCAATTGATATTCGTTTACAAATTGAAGGAACATAAATAAATCTATGTGACCACAACCGTTTAGCTTCCGCAACAGCTTCAGCACTTGTAGGAAACTTAATAAAAATATTGGCCTTCTTCAAAACTGCATCCATTACAGAAGTGTGTGTCTTACAGACAGTAGTTAGGTGAACACCGAGTTCTTCACCTACAGAATTTTGAAAGCCCGGATCCGAAAATTTCTGCAGAAAGACTTTAATCTTATTTTTCTATTTCACGTTCATAATAAGCTCAGTACGATACGCATTTGCGTATCGTAATGAAGCTATTTCGATACGCGTTTTTTCTTTATTTGATGTTGGTAACATTTAAATGTTTTATTTCATTGACTTGCGCGGCCTTTGTGATTTACGAGAAAACCCATTTTTCGCAGAGGAAAAATAGCTTGATAACTTACTTTTTTATTCTGTGTGGATAACAGTCATGTCTGTTGGTTGCATAATTCTATAAATCAATCTTTTGTAGATGCTTCAAGCTATCATTTTCTGCCAAATCCTATCCAAAATTCAATCTACTGACCTTCCAATGTCGATTTTAACTTCAACTTTATTTGAATTTTCCATCTTTCCTATACTAAATTGCAATGCCGTGACGTAAAATCACGTCTTTTGAAATTCGAAAAGAAGTAGCAAAATCTCCCGAATTTCCGAACGCTCTGTATATGTACAAGGATCACACAACGTATTCCGTCCAATTTCAAATCTCATATCGCTAAAATAACTTTAGAATCTCGTGGTGAAAATGGGTCAATAAATCAAAAAATTACAGTTTGCAAAATAATTTTTGTTGCCCAGAGGCTACTATGATAAAAAATAGTATTACCAACATAAAATTTAGACATAAAAATTTACAAAATTTGAAGGATTTATTTTCTTTTTAAAATGTATTTTTCTTGATTATAAAAGGTGATATAGAAAAAAAATGTATAAAGCACATGTTTCATAAGGCGTTTTAGCGCACGTGTCAATAAAAAAACTCGCCACTTTGTGGCTCGTTTTTTTAAAATAGACGCGTGCGCTCAAACCGCTTCTTATGAAACGTGTACTTTAATATACTATTAAAGGCGACAGTGCACCCCATCGCCTTTTACCAGTATCAGTCAAAAAATAATTTGCCAACCACTCAATATTTTCGCAGTCAAATCGATATAACTTTCTGAAATAATCATATAAATATCTGCAATTTTTACGTACACTGTAGATTTTTCTTTTGCGGACGTTCATATATTCAGACATAATTGAAGACACAAATTAAGAGCAACGCACGTGTATGCCGCGGAGAACTAAAGTTGACTGCTACCAAGCAAATGATACAGGAGTCGACCTACCTGAAAAAGTTGAAAGCGATCGCTACAATAGAAAAAGCAATTGCAGCAATAATCAAAGGATAGCAATTGCTTCTATTTTTTAAGAAAAAGCATTGACTAGAAGCAATTCCTGCACTTTTAAGCAATTGCTGGACGCAAAAGCAATTACTTTAGTTTTTATTCTTTGGCTTTCAAGAAATTACTTCGATATTATAAGAAAAAGGGATCGCCATATTTTTATTCATTAGGCTCAGTATGGCGGTGCACGTATACATATACCTGTGGAACAATGTTTTTAATATTGAACCGACATTAGGCCATTGTGTGGGAAACAAATTACATAATTGCGGTCTCCGAACCTTCATGAAAAGCCATTCATTAACACTACAAAGCAGTTTTTAATCATCCCCCGAGGTAAGTCGAAATTCTGCGATATAACTTAATTTTACCGTTGCCTCTAGGCTGAATATACTTATATATTTACGTAAATGTCTAACCGTATTAAAAGCTAGAATTACCGAAATGTAATTGAGGGTCGCGTGTGAATATAAATTTCCATAACTTTCCGTTAGATCGTTGTTTTAATTGCTTTAGTTTGGAATGTTAATTAAACTTTGTCGTTTGCTTAAATTTAATATACATGGCATAATAATTATTGCTTGGTTATCAGTTAATGGAGTGCTAGAAGGTTCCGATTTGAATATGACTGAACTAATGGCAAATACAATGGCAGGGGGGGCATTGCCCCCCTTTAAACAAGCGTCCAAATCCGCCGATGTTTTAAAGACTGATAATGGCAAATTAAAATTTTACAGCAAATTATATTTTATCTCATCTTACTAACCCTTACCTTTTTTTTTTATTTATTGGTCAAAATTGGCACCTTAAAGAAATAGTTGTCATTATAGCTTTTGATGTTTTACTTGCATTCCACATTTCTTCTTCCCAATCTCGTCTTCCAATTCAGCCAATCATTTTAGTATTGAAAATACTACTGGGTGCGTATATACGGGTATATTTCATGAAAAATGAACGCGACAACGCGACATGCGACATGCACATAAATAACACGGCGGTGAAGTCTAAACAAACATCCGAGCAGCACAGGATCGATGACATCATCTGCTGGGTATTAATATTGTTTTGTTTTGGGTTTCGGCATTTATTATTATATTTGTTGATATTAAGATAATATGGCCGGGAGAGAGAACAGTAGAAGTCTGAGAACAGTTAGTAGATAGTTATTAATGATACTAGTTCGATGAACACTATAATGAAACGTGTGCAACAAAGTTCATATCGAACGTGTATCATTTAAAATTTAATCTACGACAGTGCAAATAGATTTTATTCGTCTAAATTTCATTGATATCAGATAACGTTTTCGTAATTTTTAAAATTTTCAGGTGTCCATATTAGTCGATATCATGGTAACCGCATTTTTGATTGTTTCAATTTCGATAAAATTGGAAAAAAATAAACAGTGAATGTCGCTGAAACGAAGCGAAATAGCGCGGCGGTCTTGGCGTATTACACAGAAAGTCGGGGAAGAATAGATATACCAATCCAAAACATTTCATAGCCGACTTAAGATTTAGACATTTTATGAACAAAGAGTACAAGGACCAGCAGGTAAATGGCTGTGTATAACTAAAGAAATAATTTTGTCGCTATTTTTGAAAAGGCGGTTTTGAGCTCTCTTCAATATGTAGATACTAATATACAGATCATCCTATATTTTTTATTTTAACAAAACAGTCAAATTTACACATTTCTAAGTATAATTTACACATTTCTAAGTATAATAATTTAATTATTATTTCAAACTAAATCGGAGCATCCATGCCGTCATAATAACGCGTGATAGCGGCACGTTACATACTCACAGATAGGAGTAATCTGTGCTGTGACATAATGGTTTCCTTCTCGCCACTGTATGTGTTCAATACGCCTATGATACTTGCGTAAGATGCAAGATCTGTGAATTTTTTTTGTCATTTCTAGATTCATCTTGCCACTCATCTGGCCGCCGCCCTTCTAGACCCGGCCGAAGAGGCTCTACGTCAGAGGGAAGTGCTGCCGTTGCCGCAGCTCGATAGGTTCAAACACGCTCACGTGATAGAGGGTGGTACTTGTCATCTTTGTCATATTCAAGTAACCAACTCAAGAACAAAGCATTGCAGGTAAAAATCTTAATTAATCTTAAATCTTTTTTATAATAACAATATCTTTTTATTTAGCACTTGGCTAGTAGATACAAATACAAAAAGATAGATATAAGTAAATACTACTACTGCTATATAATAGTTACATTTTTATACACTTTGCAAATACTTGGAAACATTCTTACTAAAGGTCGCTAGACTAGTTGTACTCTTGAACGCATCGGGAAGAGCATTCTAAAGGCGAACACCATCATAAAACAACGAATTTTGTATAGACTTGAAGACTTTACAAACTGAATATTGAAATTTTGTCTAGATCGAATATTATATTCAAAAAATTGGATCTCTTTTCAAGAAAATCACCTAAATACGCTGGAAGTTGACCTGCACGTTCAATTTTATATATCAGAATAAGGTTCGCCTTCTTAATACCCTTTTCAACAAACAGCTACTTCAAGGTGCGCAGCATTGTCTTTATTGGGGTATACTTACTACAATTAAGAATTATACGCATAGCTTTATTTTGTTGTATTTGCAATCTATATGTATTTTCTTGAGTGCACGATACTAATAATCAAGAACAGTAATTAAAATGCGGTTGAATAATAGTATTATAAACCAATGTTTTGGCCATTGTGACAGACAATTTGAAACCATAGACAATTTACCTTTAGATAAACAAACAATAATCACGAATGTGGCAGTTTTATGGCCTCGCGCATGTAAACAAAACTGGGAACTATTAGACATGCGCACTGCAACATTATCGTTTGACGAATGGGAAAATAGACAGGTCCGGGCTTTAAAATTTAAATTCTTGCTCATATGCCACCATAGAGAGTTTATTTTACCCCTATTTGGGCATAATACAATTATACAACGGCTGCAACTAGTACTAGGCATTGTTTATATTACAATCCGAGTCACTAAAAGCACAAACACAATTCACTAACTAAACTACACAAAAACCAGAAATCCATAAATATTAAACACCAGTCCCACAATCCACGATAGCCGATCCGATAGCTGAAAACTTTAGAAAACTACAAGGAATCCGCAGAGAAAAGAAACCTTAAAACACTACAACAAAAATGGTGGCCGAGCCGGTTCTGGAGAGTATTCTTGAGCGCGTCGATAAAGTAGGACGGCCGATAACACGAGGTTTGTGCGCATGCACGAAGGTTCCCCGAATGAAGACAGCTGACCGACGAGTCATGCGCTCGGACGTATTTTTTCACCCATAAAACGTAACTTTTGTTTGCGCAGGAGATAAGCTGTAGGTATCTAAAGGTAAATTGTCTATGTTTGAAACGCGACAAAAAAATCGAACCTTTTTATCCAATTTTTTATAAAGTTATAATAATAATAATCTTTATTGCCAGCAAAATCAATCAAGTCGACACAGCAACGTCACAAAGAGGACGATTTAATCGTCTGAAAATAATCTTAAGATAATACATTTGTACATTTAAACATATTAAAACCATAAATAATTTTTTTAAAATAGTATATAACAATCATACAAAACAAAACTACAATCACAAAAACATTCACCATGAATAAACTCCAATGTTATCCTGAAAAATCAAACCGATAGTAGCGTTTTTCCTTTAAGTAATTAAGAACCGCCTTTCTACAAGCTTTTACACTACTTAAGTCCTTGATAGCATCTGGTAGTAAGGTAAGCGGTAGGCTCGAATGGCCATGAATGAAGGACCACCCTGATAAAAGGAAGAACCGTGTGCAGGCGTTCTTAGATCATTTCTGCCTCTGGTAACAATATCCATGTCGGCAGCATATAGGTCACGATTCAAAGTAAAATTTTCTGGTTTTTTTTTTACCAACATAACCAATGATAAAAAGTAAAGCGAGGGGACAGTCAGAATGTCCAATTCCCGAAAGTGGGTCCCTGCAGGATGTTCGAGGATGTAATCCTAATAGGCATCTGATTAATTATTAGTCTACGTGATTTGAAAATGTTAGCTAAGGATCTAAAAAAATGCCTAGATATTTTATTTCTGAGACATTGTTAATTACACTGTCATTAATTTTAGTACACTTCGTTTTTAAAGCATTTAGCTTCAATTTATTTTGACAAAGCCAATTATATAAAGTTTCAAGTTTCGCATTCAAAATATTAGTTACTTCTCTAAAATTGTCGTCTGCCACACCTATAAGAGTGTCATCTGCAAATAATTTAATAAATTACCTTTTTCTAATTTTGACATATAAAGTGACAGTTTTTAAAACTGATTGACATTATGAAACGTCTTACTTTTTGTAACTAGTTGCATAAAGTAAAATTTTATGCAATTGGTGACGAAAAATATATTTCAAAATTAGTGACAAAAAGAATTATTCTATATTTATTAAACTGTTATAATACAAGTTAAAAACATAAATTATAAATTAATTAATTATTATAAATATTGATAACACAATTATTGCAATTATTCAAATTAATTCCCGACGACATATTTTTTTCATTGCTCGAACTTGCTGTTATTTGGGAAGCGACGCACATTGCATTAGATGTTTCACCAAATATTTCTTGCGCTATAAGTTTTTTATTATTCATGGAATTTTCAACATATCCCTCCGCAACAGAACTAGATTTCCAACCTCCGTGCCTCTTTAATTTTAAAAGATCAGCGCCACTGTCTGCTAGGAAAGTGGCAGAGCTTCTTCTGAAGCAGTGGCCAGTATATAGAACAGGATTTGAAAGACCAAGAAATTGTGCAATAACTTTTGGCAGACTGCTAAATGTGTTAATTCCCACAGGATTTCTGGTACATTTTCCATTCGTGTTTTACAAAAAATCTGTTGTGTTTAAGAATCTGGGGACGCAACTTAATATATTTTCTTGATATTTCAACAAGATTCGTATTTTCAATGTCTCCAGTGGTAATTGCACATTGCCGTATAACTTTTGTTTTTGAAGGTGGGATATCAACACGAAAATGGCTTCCTTCGTCTATAACATTTTCAACTGGAAGAAAAGTTAATTCTGCTTTTCTGCATGCTCCTGCCATTCCAATTATCATTGCAACCTTAGCCATTAAGTATTCTTTGTCATCAGCTTCCAATAAAAATTTGGCAAAATCTTTTTTAATAAAAACTTTTGACTTTTTAGCACTGTACCCGTCCGCTTGCCTTTTAATATATGCTACCAAATTTGTATATTTTTTAATATCAATATTCCTTTTTAGATTTAGTTCAGACCTTAACATTGAGTAAAGTGTCCATAATGTGGAAACTTTTAGATCTTTCTTACCCTCGAAATATGCAAGTAAAACTTTCTCATTAACATGTTTAATTTTCTTCTCATCACACCACGTAACAAATTTTTCGTATGCCAAATCGTAAACTGCCTTTGACTTTTTGGGAATTACTGATAATAGAGCATTACCTGCTGCCTCTTCAATATCGCTTGGTAGCTCTTCAGAACTTGAATGACTCATTTTTTAAAAATAAAACTAAAAATATATCAATCTCGCTAAAAACCTTCCGTCTAGACTTTTTAACAAAATGTCAAACTGACAACTAACATGAAGTAACAGCAACAATAGCTATTTATGCCATCAGTTATAATATGTCAAAATTAGAAAAACTAAATTTATGTTTTCCAAATTTTTATCAATTATATTAAATTTTATTTTTTTATTACTTTCTTCAAAATTAGAAAAAATCTTGTATGCAATACGTTACGAAATGAAATTTTGTGTAACTTGTGAGTTTTTGCGAAACTCACTTCGTTCGTTCCGCAAAAATCTCACGCGTTACACAAAATTAGGCATTTCGTAACTGATGGCATAAATAGCTATTTTAAAATTGTGTGAATATCATTAACGTAAATAACAAACAAAAGAGGACCTAAAACACTTCCTTGAGGTACACCCCCATCTACTTTCCCTGTTATGTGAAAGTCTGTTGTTTTTTGATACCTATTAACTAAGTAATCACTTATCTAGTCCAACGCACGACCACTTATACCATATAACAGTAATTTTTTTATGAGAATATCACGATCAATGGTTTCAAATGCAGTGTTGTAGGTATTTAAATAGATGATTTCTTGAGTGTCCTATGTTTTTTCAGTACTTAAATGTATTGCTCATTTATTAAAAGTAAAAACCAATTACTATTAAAATAAATTATAATAAAAGTTCGAAAGTAAAATTTGTTGTAGCCTTGATTATTTATTTACTCCAGAAAAAATATTAGACCCATCAAATTCAGTAAGACAGAAGGATAGTTGAATAAAATATTGAAATTGAAAGCGTTGCTTTATATTTAGGACATCAATATTTACCATCTATTGAATATTTTTATTTTGCAGAGCCATATTATCGTAATTGTTAATGTCACAGGCACACCCTTCTTGCGCCCGACAAATTGCCGGTAATAATATTTTCATGGGGCAATTAGAGGCTAAACGACACAGATATATGCCGGACTTGGGTCGGCCATTAGGAACATTTGGTGTGGTAAAGGCAAACCTTGTCTAACTACTTTTGTTAGTTGTTTGCTTTGGCGGTAGTTTAAGCTGCTCGTTTTGTAATAAAAGCAATGGTAAATTATTTTATCTTAAGCTAATGGGGATATCCTGCTTCGACAATTTTTGTAAACTCCTACTTTCAATTTGCACTTATATGATTCTCATTTGTTTATTTCCTTCATCATTTTTGGTAATACGATAGTCACTTTATAAAAAAAAACATTTTCTAAGAATATTTGTTAGGTTATCCAGGGGTATCAAAACATGATAATCTCTAAATTCAAAAGGGCGACAAAGAGTTTCTCTCACGTTTCCCACAACGCTTTTTGACACTTAGTATTTTCGGAGCTCATATATAATTCATTCGGTTATCTCTGGAGTATCTCATGAAACTTGATACTGAAGTGTATATTTCTTTATATCTTTAACAAAGTTATTTAAAATTTTCTGTTTATATATATATATTTATTTAAAAAAATAATAATAAAGGGTTTCATTTTATTATTAGCATAACTTCTCCGCTTCTGTAGGGTAAATAAGACTAAAGATATCATTTTTCTAAAAGCGTTTGCATGCACTCAAATTTGCTTTCATTGCTGTGGCACATATTGCGGAAACTCTCTGATGCATTATAAATAATGCCGGGAATCTACAAAGTGCTTTCATGAGGTAAGAGAAACTGCACCAGAGAAACATATAGTTTACTTTTGAAATTTAAAGGTACGTTAGGAGATTATATCTTGGAAATGCACATATAAACAGTCGAACTGTTGGTAAACTATAAGCGTACTAAGTATAGTATTATGGCAAATGTCTTAATAGAGTGGAAGTTTAAAATTGGGGATTTAATAATAATAATAAACGTCTTTTATTATGATGAATAAAGAAAACAATTGCAAAGACGAATACTAATAGGCAGACAAGCAAAACTGGAGAGCAGTCTAGCCACAAAGGCTACTCTACTAAACCCCACACTGCTTGCTAAAATACTAATAAAAAATAAATATAAAGAATTATGAATATACAGATATTATATAAATATCGTAGAAAGGAGAAATTTAAAAAATTGGTTCAAATAGTTAACATTCTAGAAAAAAGAAAAATACGAAACATTCTAAGCTAATGGAGAAGACGACAAATACATGATTCGAAGAATGACCAGCAAAACATTGATAAAAATAATGATTTAACAAATTAATAGTTGTTCATTTTGAAAACTGAGCAGATATTTTTTATATTGCAATTTAAATTTGTTACTGTCAAAGAAAACTATTTCATTAGGTAAGGGAGTTATGTAATTTAACAGAGTTGTAGCTAAAGGATCTCTGAAACATGGCACCCTGATGCTGAGGCACCGTCAACCTATTAGGAAACCTCATGTCACGGGAATGTATATTTTCAAGAAATACAAACCTACTTTTTAAAGAAAGAGGCAGAGCCGGATTATTTAGAGTTTTAACTAAGAAATTTCCCAAATGTAAAGTTCTACCGTTGTTCATTAATAGCCACTTGAGATTCTTAAACGTATGAGAAATATGATCAAATTTTCGAAGTCCAAAAATAAGGCGTGAGCATGTATTCTGTACCCTTTGTATCCTTTTCCTATCTGCTACATCAAGGCATGGCCCATACATGAAATTACAGTAGTTAAAGCTGGACAAAACGAGTCTCTCACAAAGCATTTTACGCAATTTAAAATTTAGGACATGACGATAACCGTAATTCAGTATCCAGGATTATACCCAGATTTTTAGCTACGTTTCGTTTTAACTACGGGGAGCCCAACACCATCAATAACTATATTGATATTATCATTCAAAAAGCTAATTTTGTTCTTATTCCCAAAAAGCATTAAGGATTACTTTAATGGATTCAACTTTAGGTTGTGATCTAGAGAAAGTTGATTTAACATGCTTAAATCTGCGTTAAGCAAATTCGATGCGTTTATACAGGGTGGCCCTTTAGTGTGGCAAAGTACAATAGCTCCGTTACTATTTCAAATACATTAAAAATATTAATACAAAAGTTGAAGGGCAGTAAGTGACTTATAACGTAAAATTATTTTTAACTCTATAGGGTGGCTCAAAAAAGCGGAACAAGAAAAAATGTACTTTTTTCAAATGGAACACCCTGTATATTTTTACATTTTTAAATTCCACATAAAATTACAATTATTTTTTATCAAATACATTATTAGTCTATACTTTATAGTTTCCGAGATATTGACTCTTGAAAAGTGACATTTTTGAACTTTGACAGCTTCTAACTTTCTAACAGTACGTCTTAGAGCAAAACGGCTTACATGTCCCTATCTTCAATTTTTATTATCTTCCCAAAAAAATCAACTTCCAGTTAAACCGGAACAACTATATTTCCTGCTTTCGAGTAACGTCCGGTTTAACCGGAAGTTGATTTTTTTGGGAAGATAATAAAAATTGAAGATAGGGACATGTAAGCCGTTTTGCTCTAAGACGTACTGTTAGAAAGTTAGAAGCTGTCAAAGTTCAAAAATGTCACTTTTCAAGAGTCAATATCTCGGAAACTATAAAGTATAGACTAATAATGTATTTAATAAAAAATAATTATAATTTTATCTAGAATTTAAAAATGAAAAAATATACAGGGTGTTCCATTTAAAAAAAGTACATTTTTTATTGTTCCGCTTTTTTGAGCCACCCTATAGAGTTAAAAATAATTTTACGTTATAAGTCACTAACTGCCCTTCAACTTTTGTATCAACATTTTTAATGTATTTGAAATAGTAACGGAGCTATTGTACTTTGCCACACTAAAAGGCCACCCTGTATAGTCTTGGCAGTCGAAATGAAGGTAAATTTATGTATCATCTGCATATGCCTGAACCTAACAGTGCTTTAACGATTTTAAAATATCTGAGGTATAGATAATAAATAGAAGAGGTCCAAGGATAGATCCTTGAGGTACACCGGGCAAAATTTGTATTTGTTCTGAATAATTGTTTTATTGAGATATTTTTGGCACCTGTTCTTGAAGTATGATCTAATAAGATTTAAGGATGATTCTTCAAAGCCATAATATTTTAATTTTGCCAGCAAAATTGAATAATTAAGGGTGTCAAAGGATTTTGAAAAATCTAGAAGAACTAACGCGCTATTTAATTTATTATCAATTGCTGCCATTATGTATGGTTAAGAAGTGATCGACGTGGTTGGGTGTTATGTTCCGAAAGGAATAAGGCGTAAATTGTTAAGGATACTATCAGAAAATTGTTCGGGTTTGTTCACATAAATACATAGGTTAGGTAATTTTATTGCTAAAATAAATTACACTGTTTATTATTGTCGTTTTTAATAAATAGATTTAGTAGATATACTCTTTACAGGGATGGCGAACCAATGGCACGCGACATAAAATTTTTGGCACGCCACCGATCACAAAGTTTACTGTGAATTATTATATTACGAATTTGACGGCACGTCTATGGCCTAATTAAACATTTCTTTAGAAAAAATGGCACATTAATACATAAATAAGGTTCGCCACTCCTGTACTATTATGTACATAATTTTTGCAAAAATAATATTATATGTGGCTATCTTCACGACAGTTAAAAATAATAAAACTATGTTTCTTTTCTCCGGGTATATTGATACCTACATAATCTCACAACATTTTGATAAGCTCTGGAATTTTCGAATTGATTCATATGATCGGTCACCTTTGGACCCGCGTGATAAGACCAGATTTGACTATACCCGTAATGTTTTCCACCACCACCACCACCACCACCACCACCACCACCACCACCACCACCACCACCACCACCACCACCACCACCACCACCACCACCACCACCACCACCACCACAATAACCACCAAGTGTCAGACCAGGCCCCGTGTCAAAGTATAACTTTGTCTCTTGTTTTCAGCTCCTGCAACAAGTGCGTGGCCAACTTCGACCATCATTGCAAGTGGCTGAACCACTGCATCGGCGGTCGCAATTACGGCCCCTTTCTGATGTGCGTCTCGAGCGCGGTCGCGGCCGCAGCTCTGGTGGCCGCCCTTGCCATTGCCAACTTGATTTATCATCATCTGGGACACGACTATCCCAGCGAGGAAACTGATATTAAGGTTAGTGCCTTATGATACAAACATTTACTATCGAATCTGATATTTGGGGAATTATCGAGAGAGTCACGTCAGTTTTAATTTTCGTGCTTTTATTTATTTATTTTGATTTTTATATTTTCGGGTATATTTCTTCCTGTATAGTATTATGGGATACAGTAAAACAAAGTTGAACTTGTAAATTGGCACTATAGTGCAATATATTAACAAGAAAAATGAACGACGATGAAACGATTACTTTGGTTAATCAACTTCTTACCTTAAAAAATGTAAATCTGATCAAAAAACACAACTTTCTTACACTTTGGCTTGAACAAAATTATTTTAAGTTCAACGACAAAATACACACTAGCATGGGTAACCCTTTTAGTCCTTTATTGGCTCAAATATTTATGGATTTTTTAGAAGATAAAATAAGCAATCATCCTTTTTTCAAACACTTTCTTTATTGGCATAGGTATGTTGATGACGTCTTAACATGTTTTCTTGGTACTGATAGACAGTTAAAAGCCTCTTTAGAATATATTAGCAGCCTACACAATCATATCAAGTTTACAATAGAACACGAAAGTGACAATTCTATCAATCTTCTTGATTTAAATATTAAGATAGAAAATGATAGACACGTTTTCTCCGTTTTCCATAAACCATCTCACACTGATACTGCCATACACAACTCCTCGTGCCACCCTACACAACACAAATTAGCTTCTTTTCACAGTATGATGCATAGACTCTCCCTCGAAATAAAATCAATTTTCAAAAAGAACTAAACGTTATTACACAAATTGCAGTTAATAACGGATATAACTAAAATCTAATTGACCAAATCCTAAAAAAGAAAACTTACAAAAAGGCTATTGACTTAGTTTTTCCTAGAAGCAAAAACTCTGACCAATTTAAACATGTCACTTTCTTTGGACAACCTAGCAAAGTAATTGGCAATTTTCTTAACAAACTTGATATACATTTGTGTTACAAAACTAATAACTCTTTAAGTAAATTTATCAAAAACAATAAAACTAAAAGCGATAAAAACAAAAAATCAGGCGTCTATAAATTGAAATGCAAAGATTGTCCTGAAACATACAATGGCCAAACGGATAGATATTTTGACAAAAGAATACAGGAACATTATAACAGTTTTCTAAATAATAAAATAGACTCAAATTATGCTAACCATAATTTCGATTCTTCCTTTAAAATCTTACATACAGAAAACAAAGGCTTAAACAAACTGAATTTGTTAGAATCTATGGAAATAAATAAACTTAAAAATACGGACCTGTTACTAAACGATCAATTAGATTTAAATAATTCGCCTTTGTTAAATTTATTGTGTTGACCATATACTTAATATTTTGTAAATTACTCATATTGTACCTAATTTAATTTTTTTAAACCCTCTGTTGGATTTTCCCGCTATTGTAACCCTTCCACTCTTTTATTTACATCTTCAATAATTTAATTTTATTGCACCCCAATTTTTATTTACCTTTATTAAATCATTGTCATCTGACGAAGCTACAGTGTTAGCGAAACATGTAATTTTTCTAGTGTTAATATAGTGGAAATTTACAAGTTCAACTTTGTTTTACTGTATCCCATTATACTATAATTATGAATCAATTAATTATTTCCTGTATGTTTAATGTACATATGTACACCGTTTTCAATCCAGTAGTCATGCGGATATGTTTAGACAAAAAATGTATAATGTCTATTTCATTTTCGAGCGAACCAACGACTTAACAGTGAAACATAACACCGGAAAACTGAAAGCATCGCCGACAAACCAGTAGAAAATGTCAATAACGAAGTTTGACGAGGGTAAATGGCAACAGACATTCACTCAGCGACCCGGAGTGCTATTGTCTAAAAGCTTCAGTCAATCCCGTAATGTGTTTTGATTCGATAATAATCAAGCTTAATTCAAGTCGATCTGAACATAAAAGGAATGAGAAATTGATAAAGTGTGGGGGGAAGTAAGGGGCTACTTTTGTTCCTCTGGAATAAGGTAAAAGTAGCTGGCTATAGGGTTGTTTCGAATCTGTAAAGATCCCAGCCCTATAAAAAAAAAAGTAAAGGTAAAGATTCATAAAAAAAAATATTTTTAACTCCCAAAATGTCTTTATTCCTAACTAACTTTTACAGTTCATTACATGGAAAGTGACAACATCATATAGAAAATAATAACCATTAAAAAATATAACAATAAAAAAAATATGGAAGTTAATCCAATTTAATTCATTAATAAAATCAATTTAAAAAAATAGTATAAATAATTTAATTTAGTAAATATCTCTTTAATTTTTTTTGATATTTTTTGGAAGATTGTTATATTTTATTATTCCGTCATATAAAAACGATTATTTTCCGAAATTACTTTTTACTGGTATAGTTTGATAATTTATACAACGTCTGGTATTATGATCATGTAATGTCTTATTCTCCTGAAGTGTTATGTTTGATTTTTTTTCTTTTAAAATAATAGAGTTAATTAGAATACAAATTTTTAATTTATAAATACCCTTTCGATCTATATAGATTAACAGTTGGTTCTAAATGTGGTAATTTGTGTTTGTCATTTAAAAACTTTATTTTGCAATTTTTGTAATGGTTTTAAGTTTGATAAACAAGCAGATCCCCATGCAGAAGCTAAGTATTGTAATATTGAATATATTAATGAAAAAATATATATTTTTTAAGTATTTTAAAGAAATGAAATATCTAGCTCTGTACAAAACAGATACCAAAGGAGATTTCGAGTTGATAATATACTGGATAATATGGCATTTCCAATTTAAATTTTCGTCTAAAACTAATCCTAAAAATTTTGTCGTTTTTGAATGTTGAATATTTTCATTATTAAGTGTTAAGGTATTAATGATGGAATTTATTTTATTTTTAGTTATAAACGTAAAAGAAGATTTTGTAAAATTTAGCGTAAGTTTATTTGATTGAAGCCAAGAAAGAAGTATTTTTAAATCATTATTAATATCAAAATACACGTCTGCGAGAGTTTCAGCAAAATAAATAGTTGTATCATCTGCAAATAGCTTTATATTGCCCTTTAAGTTCAATTTGGAAACGGAATTAATGTAAATTAAGAATAATACACTAGATGTATGAATAAGTTGAATACCAGACATTATGAGAACGTCTACATTTGTCTGTGATCAAATAATTTTTTTCTAGAAGCTAGATATCTCCAAAGATGTGCTACTAGCCGCGGAGATTCATGTGGTCAAATTTTAAATTTCCATTTAACAGAAATAACAACAAAAAACTAAATTTTTATATCCAGTGGTTTGTACACTATTTCTTAACTATTTTTCGATGTCCCCGCCCAACGGTTTCAGATAATAATTAATTACCAACAAGTTTGGGTCATTAATTTCCAAAGCAGCTAAATGTAAATAAGTAATGGTTATTGATCCTTAAGGCACTTTTTAAGGGGGTTTTCAATTAAAATATGCCATGAATAATATAAATTTACATCGTTGCCATTTCTGTCGAAAGTCGAAGGTCTGTAATAAAATAAACATATCTTTAAAATGTTTTTTCAAGATAAAATATTAAATAGGATTTTATTCCCCGTGGTGTTTCGTATTCCTCTAAAATGGTCTATAAAGCGGTCCTTTGGGGTTTCTTAAGTATACCGTTTCAGATTTATATAACACGTTAGAAAGTTAAAAGTGGAAGGGAATTCCTTACAAAATATTAAATGGAAAATGGGAATTACCCGACATAAATCTAACTTGGTGAAACATGATAATTTTAAACGATCAAAAGAGTTGGTTTCATTCATTCATAAAATTTTACATAAAGGACCATGTAATTTTTTCTTTTTTTTTCTTACATTTGAAATCCATCTTTTAAAACAAACTATACAGTATAAAATATATTTTGTATTTTAATTTTCTTTCTTACATAAGACGGTCACGATTAAAATCTAAATAAAGCCGATACTAGGTGAATTAGGTACAATATGGGTAGTTTACAAAATCATAAATATATGGTCAACAGAATAAATTTAACAAAGGTGATTGTATAAATATTCACATACCTTACAGCAATTTATAAAAGGTATTCCAAATTAAAAATAAAATATGAAGCGTCTAATATTAGAAAAAAATAACAAGTTTAAATACAATAATGATTTAGAAAAAAAAATAGCTGCATATAGCGGATAGCGCAAGAAGCAAATTGGTTTAATAATGAATTAGAGCCCTGGTAAATGTTTTAGGTAATTAAATGCATTAAATTAATTACCGCTGTAGGCGTTACGATAAGCAAGCAAGTGTAACTGTACGATAATAATATTATACACCTAGTTGTACAATTCGTTATCTATTATAATAGGTACCTTACTAGTAAATATTAATAATAATAAGTTTATTTAAAATTTATTAATTTATTAAATATGTTTATGTTGTCTTCTATAAACTTATTTTTCAATCCCCTGAAGCTGAGCTTGTTAGGGGCAAATCTTATTTTTTGTTTTAGTATGTAAAATCATAAATCATAAATATGCATTAAAAATTAAGTTTTAAAGTAAAAATGTTAATTTATAGTATAAACGCAGTTTTTTTTTTGAAGAAATATATTACCTATAATAAAATTAGTAATTTACAATTTTTAAGTAAAAAATATTACTTATATAAATTATTTAAAACAATATTATAAAATTAAAGCATTTCTAAAAATATTATATTTTGTTGGTAAATAATCGTTTAAATAAAAACATAAATATTTGAAATTTTTTTGTCCTATGGACTTATTTATTTTAGGTTTTATGGTTATTTCATTTTTATGACGTGTATTATGATTATGGTTTTTAAATTGTATAAGGTTTTTATTTTTAAATATGTATATAAGATATTATAAATGTAAAGTTATGTTTAACTTTTTTGTTTCTGAATATAATTCTTTTGAAGGATAAAGATAATCTTTATTGAATATAATTTTTAGAAACCTTTTTTGTAATATTTCTAATTTTTTAACTAAAGTTCTATTTATTTCTCCCCAACCTAAAATTCCGTAATTTAAATGAGTTTTAACTAACGCGTAATATAATATTTCCATATCTCTTACATTTAAAATTTTTTTTAATGTTTTTAAAAATCGGTAGTAAACGTCTTAATTTTTTAATTAAGTATTCTAAGTGAAAATTCCAATTTAATTTACTATCAAAAATAATTCCTAAATATTTTATTTTATTAACTTTTAAAATTTGAATGTCTTCATTTATTTGAATACTATTCATATTTCGTGGTAGGTTATTTAGGTTTACAGTAAAAGGAATATAATTTGTTTTATTAAAATGAATTGTCAACAAATTGTTATCGAACCAATTTTTTATAATTTTAAAATCTTTTTTAATTTTATTATTTAAGTTGTCCCAATTTGTATCGGTATAAAAAATTATAGTATCATCTGCAAATAATAATAAACAATCTTTATTTAAATGGTTCATCAATAAAGATACACCATAAAACGAAATAACATCAACAAAATAACCAAAACAACAATTTCCAATTTTACAAATCAAAATATTCATTTACATTGTAAGGTCATTTTTAGTGTTACCCTGTATATCTTAATAAAAGGGATCTAACAATATTAGCTTCCGCATGCATTCTAGCAGTCAAAAGAATTCTTTATTTACTGAAACCTTAATGAAGGTCGTAATTCAAAGGCCTTTAAGTTAAAAAAGTAACTTTATTCTTTAAAATGATTTTAGAGAAGAATCATAGACTTAAAGTGGCAATATTAACCCTTCTCTAAAGAATAATGAACCATTTTCTTCGTTTTATCTTTAAGTTCAACTTCAAGTGCTGCTAGAATTAGCCAACTTGATTCTTAATTAGTTCGAGATGACTACTTGCCAAGCCACATTATCAGAATAAAAAAGAAAGTAAAAATTACCTTGACGCTTAAAAGGAGAATTGACTAACCCACCGTTATGGTCTCACGAAGAAAATGCTGTTCGTAAATGATATCGACAATGTCGAGCCTCCGTGAACTTATATAGTACTGGTCCACTCGACCGCACGGTAAACAGAAAAATCAAGATTATACTCAAAATAATAAATAATCAATTAATCATCCAATTTGCCAATAACAACTGGTTGCCAGGCCTTTAAAAAATCAATCAAAGGAATTTTTAGAGCCTAATGAGCCCTGCTCAGTTCTCACGTGTTCAGAATTCCCTGCTTCTCGTGCCCTTTTCAGTTTGATTTCCCTTTTATTGAGGGGTGGCAACTTTCCAGAAATTAGGTAGCTAAAAGGGCAATAACTTTGTAATTCAATCGCTATTATTAATAAATCTTGGAAGACCGAATAGTTATACGTACTTATATAGGGTTTTTTTTTAAGGAAACCTATCTAAAAATACCAATTTTCTCTTTAACTGTTAAACCGTATAAACCCATATAAACAGTTGCGTGAAATTAGGTCGTTACTTAAACCAAACTTTGGTTTTGTATGGGTATATCCATCAAATTTCCCCGATAGTAAAACAAATACCACTACTTATTTCCTTACGGCAATTTAAAAAAAAACAAATACAGCACTGAAATGGAAGAAGCCAAGCTATTTCCCTGTGAAGCTGTTGTAAAACATTATTTAAGCACTTTGTACCTACAAGTCCCCTTTCGGTATTCTTGAACTGAAATTCAGGACAAAGTCGACAGCAAAACAGTGCAGCAGAACAGTACTGGGAAAAATAAAACTGATGTGTTTATGACCCATTTATTTATTATTCTATCTTTTACCCGGAAAGTTTCATCGCGTTTTAAAGTTTTAGATCTGATACTGTCTAGGGATTATCCTAGTTAAGGGTTTATAGAAAACAGGTTAGACGATGATTTACGTTAAACTTAAAGAATACATTGAATTTATATTTCTGTTTCATGGAAAATCCCATAACTTTTTTGAAGGTCCTTGTATGATCGATGTACTTGCGCACCATATTTTAATATGACCCGGTATGCTGAATTTAAATAACTTGATTCCGTTGTTGCATTAAATTGTTAACGAAACTCAGTACAACCAATAAATTTCAACTAAGTCTTGGTTAAAATTTCATGGAATGCTAATGACAGCGGGAGTTTGTATCATGGAATATTTATAAAGTTTAAATTGGTCTACTGAATGTAATTATTATCTCGTCCTTGTTTGCTGCAACGTTGACATTTCTCAGCGGTGGGTAGAAAATGCAATTCAAAGCAAAATCACGTTTTAAAACACAATTGACATCTATACAACGTTTGGTAATTGTTGTTAAAAGATATATTAGTTATGTTGTTATAGATATTAATGATTATTGACAACTTATAACGTTATGATATACAATTGTTGATTGCATGACGTACATAATATATTTCTAACCGGTAAAATCGGTATTGTAAGGAAAATGAATTAACATCTATTTTTTTCTTGCAACTCGCTATTCTATCTAAAAAAGCTTAAACATACGACACACATTTTTGTGCAGCACAAAAAAACGTGTGACATAAAAGCCACACCGTTTTACATCCCTGTAATTTCAGGATAATAAAACCATATTTCACGGTAATTTAAATCCTAGTTTTTAACATTCGAAATGACACAGAGCATAATGAAGATAAAAGTTAATAAAATTCTCGCGGAAATAAATTACTCGTTTTGACGTTGCCCTTTGTAACAAAGAATTAATTCAGCATCAGTTTCAAAGAAGATAATGTATGTCTGCTCCCAGCAAGTTTTTTTATTTGTGAGGGTGAGAAATGTAAGACTTAAAATATTGTAGTAAATTATAAAGTTTCATTTATTTTAACAGTCAGTGGTCAGTGTCAGCAATCCTTCTTAACAAACCTCTACGTTATTTCCTTATTGGATTGTTCTACTACTTTTTTTATTCTCTTTTATTACATTCTATTCATTTCTGCCAAATCCCTTTTTGTCGAGCACCCAAACTGTATTGGTAAAAGGGAGCTGTCAAGTAAGAACAAGGATAGTCCTAATTAACAAACTTTCTAAAGTCTCGAGAGTTGTCGCAACTTCCTCGGACTGAGAGACGAAAAGTGGAAATGTAAAAAATAATGAGTTGAGTCAAACAGGGTGGGATTAACGAAAATAAAAGTTTATTTGTATCTTTTACATAAAATGATATAATTATTAGGATTTTAATTGATTTGTAGATGTAACAGTCACAAGAACAGTTTAAAAATGTATTGCAAGAAAATCAGAAACAAATCATCTACTTTATATTTTTGCTTTGCATTTCTTATAGTTATACTTCGGTTGAATATACTTTATAATAGTCTGCGTACATCCATTGGCTAGCATTCACTCAATAGTATTCATTTTTATGAACTATACACAGTAATATTTTAATTAAATTACAGTAAATAACCATTAACTTAACGATATACAGTGTGTGTCTACGTAAGTTGGCGGCATATGGGAAACTTTTTTATTATTAATTTTACGAAAAAAGTTATTCTTCATGAAAAGTTCTGCATGGTCCAAAACCTAAAATGCAACCATCAAATATCGAAATTTTCCAGTCATATACGAGGTTTGTAAAAAAACGTGAATTTTTCCAAGAATGTAAATTTTTCCCAAGAGTAAAGTACCTTTATTTTTGACATTATCAAAAATTGTTATTAAAAAAAGTTGATCAGAACTAAAAACCACGTCTAAATATGCAATAAAACGCATTAAATTAATTAAAAAATTAAATAATTAATAATAAATCAATAAATTAATTTTTCAACATAAGTGCGTATAATTGCACATTTCGCCGTAGATTTTAGTTTTGATCAACTTTTTTTAATAACAAGTTTTGATAATGTCAAAAATAAAGGTACTTTACTCTTGGGAAAAATTCACGTTTTTTGACAAACCTCGTATATGACTGGAAAATTTCGATATTTGATGGTTGCATTTTAGGTTTTGGACCGTGCAGAACTTTTTATGAAGAATAACTTTTTTTCGTAAAATTAATAATAAAAAAGTTTCCCATATGCCGCCAACTTACGTATTTGGTTGAATAGTAATCTAAATTTAAAAATAAATGCAGCCAAAAAATTTCAAACTGACGAGGGTAAGGAGTTCGGAAACTTCGCTTTATAATGTAAAATATTTTTAAAATACGCCGCTTTTAATTCCAAATCCTGTTTCCTCTGATACATTTATAAATTTAAAAACTGAAAACATACTTTCTTCTGGTTTCATTTGTTAGGGTGAAAACTTCTAAGTAAATAAACATGCAAAAATCATTGAACGGGTCACTTGTCACGTCCGATTGACTCGCACTTGACCACATTTATATTCAAATTGAAGTAGACCGTCAAACACGAAATAGATGTTGCTGAATAACTCCCCGAGCTCGCTGTTTACATGAAAATTTAGTGTCTTTTTAAGCGACTGCTTGCAATGCAGCTTTTTTGCAAATTTGCATAATATCGATTTACATTTTATTTTAGCACCGGCGTTTTTATTTCTGAAAATAGCCTTTACAGCCTAAAGCCCGCCTTAGTGTTTACTGATTAGTTACAGGACAGGGGCGTCTCCATCGTATGGCTATAGGGATAATTTCCTATTCACAACGATGTGGTTAAGTATTTTTCTTTCCTCTCTCTGACAACCAATCAGGACATATTATTAGCAGTCTACCCCGTTGATCATTTGCATATATTGATAACCAACTTCTTTTCAGGAAGAATCAGCTACAAAGCTCAACACATCCACTACCACCACCCCCTTACCATTTCCCTCCTCCCTTCCTTCCAGCGACGCAGCCTTTCTGGCAGTGGTTGCAGCTCTTGGACTTTTAGCCGCTATCACGGCAGGACTATTGCTCCACCTGTGCTTCTTCCACATCTACATATCATTCCTGGGACTGACAACTTACGAATACATCCGGCAACAGCGACAGACAAATTCACAGCCTCCCATGCCTAGCCAGGCGGAAACAGGGAGCTTAGAACAGAGCGGCGAGATTGAGAGGAATTCGGTTTTGAGGCATAGGTAAGCAAGCGGTGAGAGCTAATGGAGGCAATTTAGTTAGATCGGGTTGGCTTACTCCAGCTTACTTACAGAGAAGGGTTGTAAATCTGTAGGTTAGGTGTGGTAAGTGTAAAGTGTCAACTTAACGGTAACGAACCGTACCATTTTTTTATAGGCCTGCGAATCTTCAGTGCGAGGGAAGAACTAGAACCACCTTTTTTAGTTGTACCGTTTTGGAAGAGACCTTTTCAAATTGTACCGCTGAGCCGACCCCCACTCCGCCAAGTACGCCACAGGACTGTCAGATGTGTGTAATGACGAATAATCATGTAAGATATAATAATATAAGTACTTGTTTTACTTGTAGGTATAAGACCTAGTAAGCCAGACAAGGGGTAGATTTTCGTGCAAAAAAGGAATAAGTATTGAATTAGTTCCAGGTTGAATTGAGAGGAGAGACGTTGGGTAATTTAACTTTAAAAATGCCTTCATTGCAAACTAACTTTTACAGTTCATTAACATGGAAAGTGACAACATAATATAGAAAATAATAATCATTAAAAAATAAGAATAAAAAAATGGAAGTTAATCAAATTTATTTCCTTAATAAAATCAATTAAAAATAAAGTTTAATTTAGTAAATATCTCTTTAGTTATTTTTTTAAAGTTGCCAACTTTTTAATTTTTCTAATATTTTTTGGAAGATTGTTCTTATATTTTATTATTCCGTTTATTATTACCTACTTTTTGTTGGTATAGTTTGATAATTTATACAATGTCTGGTGTTATGATCATGTAATGCCTTATTCTCCTGAAGTGTTATGTTTAATTTTTTTTCTTTTAAAAGAATTAAGTTAATTAGAATAGAAATTTTTAATTTATAAATATTTTGAACGTGTAAATACCAAAGACTTCTAATATATAAGGAGACAAAACATTTCATTCATGAAACGAGATTTGTTTACAATCAGACATAATTCTACAGTTTGAAATGAGTTAGAAGGAGATAGCTTTAAAAAATGGCAACGCTGTTAGCTGCGCCTATATTTACAGCGTCGTCGCATGTGGTTTTTTTAGGGTTATAAAAAATTAACTTATTTTTATCAAATTTTTTATTTATCTATGGATGCTGTCTTACAAAAAAAAAAACACGTGACTTTTTGTAGATTTCGAGGAAAGGCATTGTTTAATCACTTTATTTTTATAGTAATTTTAACTAAAAATGAATTGTATAAATTGCTCTAAAACATGTATTGTTATTTGTTGGTTACATAACTAAAAATGGTAAGGCATCGTTAACTTGTCGTGTATAACAAATAATAATATACAGGATGTCAAAATGTGGAACATTGCAAATATTTGAAAAAAATAATATATTTAGAACGATGAAACCGTTGTAGTTTCAAATCTCCAACTTCTGAGAGAGAGGATGAAGAGGACTGTGGCTCTACTATGCTGTAAACAAAAGAATATAATGAAATTCAGACTGCTACAAAGCATATCAAATATAAGTATCAGCTTTTTTCAATAATTTTAATATTTTTAGAGTAAAACAAAATATTTTAATACAAAAATTTAACATAAACAGCACGAAGAAGCTGTAAAACTATAAAGCAAAAGACAGAACATTATAGCTTTGATAAAAGTGTGTAGGTACCTATATCAGAGTACATATTTTCTTTATTCTACCGTGCCTATATAATATAGTGTGGTCGATTAAGTGTGCTAACTATACCGTACAAGTCTTATGATTAGATTTTGTATTTTTCAGCTAGTTTTAAGACAAGTGTTCTTGTGACTGGTTATTTCTTTAGGTTAAGTTTGACTTTTCGATGTCTATCAACAATCGCTACCATGCAGTCTTAAAAGTATATGCCAAAAATGGAAAAGAACTACGTACACCACAGATCTGTATTATGTGACTTATGTGTGACTTACACCATGACAAATTAGGTGAACGGTTTTTAATGTACAGAACTGTAGTTTATTTAAGGTGGGAAAAGTAACTTAATCATATCAACTTTAAGAAATATCAATTGTGTGTAACTATGTATAAAAATGCACATACCGGTTAATTTCTACCTCGGTTTCTGAAGCAGTTTCTGTAGTTTGTATGTATAAAATAGAGTCATTCTTACAAATTTAAAGGACCAGTATAATTTTGCTCTTCAGTGGTATCAGGCAGATTAGAACATTCTGGATTTTTAAACGAGTCTTCAAAATCAACATCTGATTCTACAGATCTAAAAGTTATGCATAAATATGTTATTTACAACAAACATCAATATAAGTTGTCTTAATACAAGGAACAAGAAGTATGTCCCTTATGCAATAAACATCATAACATCATAAGAGCAACGAATGCAGCTCTAATACGCATGAGTGCACCAACTGTAAATTTGCACACGATATTTTGAAAATACCAAATATTAATTATAACCACACTGTTTTTGACAAAGAATGCATTTGCTACAAAAAAGAACAGGAAAAAATTAAAAGTAGAACTCATTATTCCTAGCAATCAAATAATGGTTTTAAAACTGTTTCGCCTGCAAAAATAGATATTTTGCATATAAATATACAGGGTGTTACCTCGAATATATTGCAGTTAACACAGTTCATGCATGAAAAAAAACCGTGCATTATGGGTGTTAGTGAAACCCATCTAACACCTGAGATAGAAGACCAAGAAGTGGATATTCCTGGGTATTCTGCTGTAATATGCCACTCTAACAGCAGGCATACGGGAGGAACTATAATTTACATAAAAAAATCCATAAATTTTGAAGTAGTGTTAAGCGATGCAGTCGCCAGTTGTTATTGGATGTTAGCCGTTAAAGTAAGAATAAATAAAGAAGTTTTCTTAGTTGCCGTATGTTACAGGTCTCCTAATTCAAGAGTAAGCGAGTTTTTTGATTATCTTACTGAAAAACTAAATGATAATATATTTCAAGAAAATAAAACTTTTTTAATAGGAGACATAAATATTGATTTATTAAAAAACAACAGTGAGACCAAGAAATACAAAGACATATTCCAAGGAGCTGGTTTTACACAAATTGTTACCAAAGCAACTCGTGTGACTAATGTATCGTCGTCGTTATTGGACCATATAATTACTAATAATTTTGTGTGCAGGGAGTTGCCAAGGAGCTTTCCTATCCTCACCGACCACGATATAATCGGCACAGAGGTGCAGCTTGAAACTGATTTCTATGAGTTACCCAAAACAAAAAAAATTCGAAACTTGAATGGCCAGGCGATATCAAATTTAATTCGGGAATTAATTGGAAAAGAATGGAATTACACTTCTGTTAATGTTAACGTTATTTATTCTGACTTCATAAAGAATATCCAGGAAGCGCTTGATAAAATCGCTCCTCTCAAACAGTGTGCGTCAAAGAAATATCCTTGGGTGTCTAAAAAGGTAAAAACGTCTCAAGTAGAAAGAGATCGAGCGTACAGAAAATTTTGTTTTACCAAAGACGAGCAGGATTGGTTAAATTATAAGCAAAAGAGAAATGGAGTAATCTCTATCATAAAATCAGAAAGAAAAAAATATTTTGAGACAAACATTGATGAGTGTAGGGGGGATGGTAAGAAAATGTGGCGTACATTAAAGGAGTTAGTGGGCAGTAAAAACAAGCAGACTGATTTTTCAGATGTTGACTTTGGAGGTTATACAGGATCAATGGAGGAAAATTTTAATGACTTTTATTTGGACAGTTTAAAGGAAGTAGCAGAAAGTATAGACATACAAGAATGGCATAGTGAAATAAATAAGTATGAGCAAACAACTTTTTTAAAGTTTAACAAAATCACTCTTGCAGAGTTGCGAAGAGTTGTTTTTAATTTAAAAAATAAAAGTACTAGTGACCAAGACTTAAATATAAGGCTAATCAAGGATCTATTTTGCGTAATAGGATATCCCCTTTTATACTTAGTGAATACCTCATTTGAGTCTGGTACTTTTCCACAAGAGTTAAAGACTAGTGTTATTGTACCAATTCCCAAGGTGCCAAAGCCAACTACTCCTGGCGAATTTAGACCGATTAACCTACTTCCAACGGTTGATAAAATATTGGAGTCTATAGCTAGTAATCAATTAAAATCATATTTGGAAACCAACAATCTGTTGTATGTGGGTCAGTCGGCCTTTAGAAGCAAACATTCATGCGAGTCAGCAATCCAGTACGTTAGTGCGAATTGGAGAAATGAAATAAATGCAGGAAAAGTGGTATTGAGTGTTTTTGTTGACCTAAAGCGCGCCTTCGAAACTATCGATCGCAAAATTTTGGTCAAGAAGTTAAAATTGTACGGTATAAGTGACAAGGCTATGGATTGGATTGTAGATTATCTAAGTGAAAGGTATCAGATGACCAAAATTATTAATAATAAGTCAAAAAAAAAGGAGTGTGTTTGGGGAGTACCTCAGGGTAGCGTGTTGGGCCCTCTATTGTTTGTTATATATATAAACGATATGTATAAAGCTTTAAAAAAATGTTTTGTTAGTCTTTTTGCAGACGACACGCTAATTTCTGTTTCCGGTACTGACTTTTACGAGATAGTTAGAATTTTAAATGATGAGCTCGAAATTTTGTATAATTGGTTATGTAAAAATAAACTGAAATTAAACGCTTCGAAAACAAAATCCATGGTAATAGGTTCTAAAACAAATTGTAATAAATTTAGTGAATTAGGTTTAACTTTATATATTAATACTTCCCCGATCGAGTTTGTTACTGATATAAAATACCTAGGTGTTATTTTGGATCCTCAGATGAGCTTTTGTACGCATGTCGATTATTTATGTAAAAAAATAGGAAAAAAGGTAGGGTTTTTACATCGAATTTCTGCATCTTTGTCTTCCTGGTCCAAGAAGCTTATATACAATACTATTATATTTCCTCATTTTAATTATTGCATATCATTGTTAATTTCATGTAACAAAGATAGTATAAGTAGACTTCAAATTCAGCAAAATAAGGTGATGAGGATTATTTTGGGCTGTGATCGGTACACGCCTGTAAATGATATGCTGGGGTACTTAGGGTGGTTGTCGGTGGACCAGTGCATTAAAAAGGCAAACATAACATTAATATATAAAATAGAACACAGTTTGATGCCAATATATTTGCGATCTTTTTTAGAAAAAAGATCTAACTTGCATTCACATGATATTCGTTCTAAACACAACTTTAACGTCTCATCTGTTACAACTACTAAACTTCAAAAAACTTTATTTTACGAGGGTGTCTGCCTTTTTAATGCTTTGCCTGAAGACATGAAGAGTTCACCAAATTTGCGTTCCTTTAACAGACTGTTAAATAAATACCTAATAAATAAGTAAATTTTACATGTTACCAAATTCTATCACATTGTATCTATTATGTAATTTTTTTTGTTGAAACTAGCCAAGTGCTAAATAAATATCCATTATTATATTATTATTAATAAACGTGTAAACGTAGTAAAGTGTTGTGTTGAGATATGCAACGCAGAAAAATGTTTTAAATTGTTGGTTTTACTAAAAAGTATTTTTTAGTTCCTGAAAAGAGTTTCCATTATATCCTATGTTGCATGCCCATTATGTGAAAAAATTGTAGAATATATTATACTAATTATACAATAAGATCAGTACAATATTTTATTGCTACCCAATACTTTATTGCTTGTGTAGCAATAAAAACACTTATATTTATGAAGGAGTCTAAAAAAATGCAGTATCTTAAAATTTGCTTACATAATAGATTTTCTTCCAGATGTGACACTAATGGTCCAGTCCTCGGTCCAGTCTGAACTAAAAAATAAATAAATATAGATATGTAGGTATCTAGTAGGTAGATCTAATTTTAATAATTAGTAAAATTACAATAATCCACTGGCAATGTTTATTGTTTTACCTAAAAGAAGAACGCTGAGTAAAAAAAAACTGGATTAAATTGTGGATCAGCATTAGGTCTTATTTGTCTTTGACCAGTTAGTCGAGTGCATATTGCTTGGCTTAAAATGATCTGAACAAATTTGTGCATATTTTATATCATGCTGATTCTCCAAATCCAAAATTGATATCCATCTTTGCCTACGTTCAGAGTTTACAGGAAAGCTACAACAATAATTTATGATTACATAGTTATAAATAAATGGATTAGTTATTAATTGTATGTAGATATTTAAATTTTTAAAAAATGTTGAGGGCGAACAGTTGACCTGAGGCCCCTGAGGAAAAATCCAGATTTATTGCTTCTGCATTTTAAATAGTTGCAACAATAGTATATACGTACCGAGGTGAAAAGTGTTTCATTACTGTTGAGAGATGAAATACTTTCTCTGAACACAGCATAACGTAATGAAACTTTTCACTTAGGTTTGTATACTCTTTTATTGGCATTCATCAATTTTTGTGATAAAAATCAGATCAATTTAGTGTTGACAGGTTCTGATCAGAAAATTTCATGTGAAGCATGAGGTTTTGACACCAACACATTTACTTTTTTTGACTGTTACCTACTTTCCAAACGGTTGAAAAGTGCTTATATAGGTACATTTCACCCATTGTCAGAAAATGCTTACTTTTTGACCGGTTGAAAAGTTAATTAGATAATTTGGATCTACAAATAAACATAAAAACAGAGGTAGTCTGTTTTTAAAACATTTAGATATAAAAACAAATCCATGTAGTTTGCAATATATACTGAAAATATACAATTAGCTACTCCACTGCTTAAATTTAAAATAAAATATAACCTAACTTACCGCCGATATATTAATCCGGGGTTAGAATAATCCATTTTTTACACACTACGCACTGGTGAACCATTATTGTGAGTTAATAAATAGCACTAAATTGTTATATTTTCACAAAAAGACATTATGTTACATAAAAAAATATTTATCACAATCACTAACAGAGCAACACTGCAACGTTTCAAAATGAATGAACCGGCGTCACGATGGTCGCTACTAGGGGAGTGGTGTGATTTCACGACCTGTGATTTTGTCACAGCTCCGGGCCTGTCACAGTCGCGACCAGTTCCGCTTCGACTAAAGGAGCTGTGACGACGTGACCGCGCTAGATATGAGGTTTGCGGACCGGCCGGTGCGCGCTGCGGCTTCCGCTTCGACTAAAGGACCTGCGACGACGTAACTTAACGTGACCGCGCTGGATATGAGGTTCGCGGACCCGACGGTGCGGCATAAAAAAGACCTAACGGTGCGGTAGAGACTGGACTGGAAGTGAGTGACGCGAGCGTAAAAACAGGTCCTGCCGAAACGCAGGAAATGCCGGAATTGGAATCGGTAGGAGAGAGGTCGCCGGAAAGTAGAATGCAGGTGCACCGGCAGGCCAGAAAAATTAATTATTTATAATTTAATTAAAAAAAAACAATTTTTGTATGCCATTTTTGATTTAATATTTAGGAAACATATAGCTGCATAATAATATTAATCAAAAGCCAATAACCATTCAACAAACAAAAAATATACTTATTATCCGTATAATATTATAATAAAATAGAAAATACCAATTTAATAAAAGAAAAATAAACATTTCGCGGAACTCGTTCAAAAAGTACTTCGGAGAATTCATTTGAGCGTCGCCGCCGCCGCTTCTATAAAATATAAATCACGTGCTGGTGCTGTGTCGAAGCGCAGAAGGAGCTTGTTGGCAGAGCGGAATATAAATAAGTGTGAAACCGCTACCGCGCTGGTACGCTGCCGTTCGTTTGTCCTTTCGCAGCCAGCATCCCTGCAAATTGCAAGTCCGGAGCTGTGACAAAGTCACAGGTTTCAGTCACAGGTTCAGACATGGAGCTGTCACAGCTCGGAGCTGTGACAGGAAAATCACGCTTTTTCCCACCCCTAGTCGCTACAAGGCCACTGGAGTAATAATGTGCGTAAAACGGTCCTACGGTGTTGTCACATGATTTCCGTAAAACAAACGGACAACACAATATAATTCGATGTAACTTGAAAATAAATAATTTTAGGAGTAGTACATTTTAAAAAACGCACACATATATTTAGTATGTTATTTTGACTTAATAGGTACGCATCACAAATGAATCTAATATAATCAATATAACCTTTGTTTTCAAACACAGGCGGTAGATCTAGGTAAATCAGCGTAAATTTGTCATCATTGATTTATGTTAAAACGTTTTCTGATCGGGATCAAACGTAAACACTGGGGTCTCCTTGTATTAGAAGTCGTTGGTAAATACCCTTTCGGTCTATATAGATTAACAGTTGGTTCTGAATGTGATAATTTGTGTATGCATTTAATAACTTTATTTTGCAATGTTTGTAATAATTTTAAGTTTGATAAACAATCAGATCCCCATACAAAAGTATTGTAATTTTGAATATATCAATAAAAAATATATATTTTTTAAGTATTTCAAAGGAATGAAATATCTAGCTCTATACAAAACAGATACCAAAGGAGATATCGAGTTGATAAAACACTGGCTATGGTCTAAAACTATATCCTAAAAATGTTGTCGTTTTTGAATATTGAATATTAAATGTTAAGGGGTTAATGATGGAAACCGAGAAAGAAATATTTTTAGATCATTATTAATATCAAAATACATTTCTGCAAAAGTTTCAGCAAAATAAATAATTGTTGTATCATCTCCAAATAGCTTTAAATTGCCCTTCAAGTTCAATTTGGAAACGGAATTAATGTAAATTAAGAATAATAATGGACCTAATGTTGATCCTTGTGGAACTCCACATACATATTATTTCTTTTTCCGAACTTTTTTTTCTCCAATTTGAACAAATTGTTTACGATAGCTTAAATAACTTTGAAGTATAGTTTGCCTGTGTTTCCCCTTATCCCAATACTGAATAATTTTCTTGATAAAATATCAGCATTTTTTACGTCATTTAAGAAGTGAATGAGAAGAAATTCTGTTGCCCTCATTTTCTTTATATCGGGTGAGCTTTGTCTTCATGTCTTAGCTTCTTCTCATAGCGCTTTAACTAGACTCTGCAATAAAATATTCAAATTGACGTGGGTAATGAGTTTTTTAATTGGGAATTTAATAAATAAACACTTTATCGATAATGTTATTGCCATTTATTTATTTATTTAAATTGAGTAAACTCAAATTTATTTTTATTTACTCTCTGCCTGCTTGAAACCCTTCTGACAAATAGCGAACGAGCAAAACCACTAATTACAAAATCATCATTCAGAGATACAATAGATAATTAATGGAAAGCTATAAAGCCGATATTTTGCCTGCTTTATTACCCCGTTGTCAAATTAATAAGCTAATGGGGCCGTTCTCGAAGCTGCTTCGGGGAAATTAAGGGCACTAATAAAGAACTTCGTAAAGTATTTTAACGCCCCGAGAAGCTTTTGAGGTTAATAAATTGGTTTTTTTGAAAGTCGTTATTTATGACTTTTTGTTTAACGATGAGAAGTGACACGTAAACATATTGGGTTTTTTTATGAAAAAGGTTTTAGGTTATTTTTTTTATCAGAGATACTGTGCTGTTATTTCGAACAATCTCTACATACCGTATTGGTAAACTCCAGTTGCAGTGGCATTAAAATATGAGAGAATAAATCGCCTCACATCATCCTGTCAATTGCGCTGGATCACAAGTTGACAACGTTGAATATTCATTGATCTTTTTTTAACTTAGCCAATTACATTGTGTATTCATTCCTGTACATTAAAACCTTACTGTGAGTTCAGGTTTGCCAATACTGTATATTGGCTCTAGGGTAATTCGCTACTCTATTATAGGTATAGATAAGATTCGTGTTTATAAAAATTATCACTAAGCAAAAATGGTTTACTTAACAACTAAAAAAAATTTAATAATATAATAATTATGTTTATGTTGTCTTTGATAAACTTATTCTTCAATCCTCTGAAGCTGAGCTTGTTAGGGTTTGTTTTAGTATGTAAAATCATAAATCATAAGTATATGCATTAAAAATCAAGTTTTAAAGTAAAAATGTTAATTTATAGTATAAACGCAGCTTTTTTGAAGAAATATATTACCTATAATAAAATTATTAATTTATAATTTTTAATTAAAAAATATTACTTATATAAATTATTTAGAACAATATTAGTTAATTAAAGCATTTCTAAAAATATTTTCAAATTTTTTGTTTTTAATATCCATGTTTTTATTTCGACTTTAAATTTTTTTAATTAAATCAATTTTTTAATTTTTGTTGGTAAATAATCGTTTAAATAAAAACATAAATATTTGATTTTTTTTTGTCCTATGGACTTATTTATTTTAGGTTTTATGGTCATTTCATTTTTATGACGTTTATTATGATTATGGTTTTTAAATTGTATAAGGTTTTTATTTTTAAATATATATATTAAGATGCTAAGATGTGTAAAGTTAACGTATGTTCAACTTTTTTGTTTCTGAATATAATTATTTTGAAGGATAAAGATAATCTTTATTGAATATAATTTTTAGAAACCTTTTTTGTAATATTTCTAATTTTTTAACTAAAGTTCTATTTATTCCTCCCCAACCTAAAATTCCGTAATTGAGTTTTAACTAACGCGTAATATAATATTTCCATGCCTTACATTTAAAAAAATTTTAATGTTTTTAAAAATCGGTAGTAAACTTCTTAATTTTTTAATTAAGTATTCTATGTGAAAATTCCAATTTAATTTACTGTCAAAAATAATTCCTAAATATTTTATTTTATTAAGTTTAAAAATTTGAATGTCTTCATTTATTTGAATACTATTCATATTTTGTGGTAGGTTATTTATGTTATATTTATGGCACTAATAAAGAAATCCTAAAATACACGTACCCCATTCCCTACATTCTACATTGACGCTACTCCTACGATATTTCTATAAAAAAAACATAAATTTCGCGTAATAACAGACACGGTTTGAAGGATTTTTTTTTCTATCACAGAAAATACAAATAAAATCTAATATATTCGTGTCAGATGTTTTATAAAGCAAGTAAAGCAACCCAGAGTGATGATAATAATAGGTTCGAATTCTGATCGATACCTGCTCCCTTTTATATTAAATATAAAAATACAGCAAGCAATTTTGTTAAACCCTTTTTTCTTGAAGTTTATTTGCTTACGTCTATAGTGGCGTGGTGTACTTATAGAGCCCTACGTACGCCTATATACAGGGTGTTTATTATGTACTTGTACAAACTTTAAAGGGTGAAGCATTGATTAATTTTAAGATATTAAGTTCATGTGAACATGGGTCCGCAGCGGCTTGGTACTTGAGATACAAATCCAAAAAGTTGTTTTATTTGGTTGGGTGGCAATCATATGCTATAAAATTATGTATATTATTTCCTAATTATACAGGGTGTCCGGAAATGACGAGCAAAAAATTTAGGGGATAATTCTAGACCGAAAATAAATGCCATCTCTTTCTATAACATTTTTTCGAAAATTGATTATTAACGTTAAATAAAAAATAAAGGTACAAGGTGTTAAAGTTAAATTTTATTTGCAGTTTTAAAATACATAAGTTACTAGAACAATAAATTAAACATTCAAATCAAAGGTTCAAAGTGACGTCATTCCTCTTCAATGCATAAATTAATTCTTCTTAAAAAATTCCGACGAACTCCATGGAATATTCCTTCCTTTGCTATGTATGCTATGTTTAAGGTTGAAAATAAATTAAAATGATTTCGTATTCAAAGGCAAGCAATGTTATTTTAGCGTTTTTCTCCAAAGCGGTTAGATTTATCGAAACAAAAGTAGTATACCTTTTTTATGTCAAAGGGTTAGGAGAATAAAAATATTCAGTCAAAATGCGCATACAGTGTAGTGTAGGACAAAGAAGTTGGGACCATGCTCCTATGTGGCGCCCTCTACAAAAGGCGAAAAAACGGTGGGCAAATTTGTATTCCTCATCCTGAAAAAGCCCAATATACTAGATTTCGTCCAAATATTATGAGCGTGGCAAAAGGTATTGCAAATAAAATTTAACTTTAACACCCTGTAGCTCCGTTAATAATCAATTTTCGAAAAAACGTTATAGGGAGAGATGGCATTTATTTTCGGTCTAGAATTATAGGCAGATCTGGTCTTAACGTGCGGGTCCAAAGGTCACTGATCATATGCGTCAAATCAGACAACACAGAGGCTATCAAAATGTTGTGAGATTATTTACAAATATACCGAAGGAAGGAAAAATAGTTTCATTATTTTAGCTATCGCGAAGATAGCCACGTATACCTAATATTATTAGTTTTGTAAAAATTATGTACAGGGGAGTTGAAAAAGTTACAAAAAAATTATATAATCGTTAATTATATACCTACTGTACCCTTTAATTAAAAACGGGGAATTAGTTTAAGGACTATGCAGAATAATGTGCATGAAAAAAAAGCATAATATAATACCCAAGAATACTAAAAAATGTAAACGAAAAACACCGTTTATAATTATAGCCTAAAAACTCTCATAGTCACTTATAAAATCTGAAAAGTCCTCGTCGTCTGACTCGTCGGAGTCGTCTTCGAATGGAGCAATTATCATTGGCGCTACTTCGACATCTAGTACTTGTTCTCGATCCCACCAATCCCTTATTAATATTTCTGTATGTTCCAACGATTTCTTCCAGTACTCTTGTGTAATATGATCTAACGAATCTTGCCAAACTATTTGTACTTGGTCGGATTTAAGACCATCACCTACATGTTTTTCATAATAAGACTTTGCACCAGCCCATATTAATTCTATTGCGTTAAACTGGCAATGATATGGCGGCAGTCGTAGAACCTCATGACCATATTCACGCAGTATTTCATCTACCGCGTATATTTTGGGTTTTTTAAGAGACTTTGCTATTGATAGGAGTTCCGATTTAAGCATATTTGGTAAAGGATTTTGGTTGTGTTTTTCCAGCCACTCATAAATATCACTTTTCCTCCAAGATGAAGTAGGCTGTTTATTTAAAATTCTTGAATTATATGATGCATTATCTAATACAATTAAATACGGAGCATCCAAATTTGGCATCAATTGAACTTTTAACCATTTTTCAGACATTTTGCAATTCATCTTATCATGATAGTCAGCACTTTTTGATGTTGAAGAAAAAATTAAACTCGCACCTGCAACATATTCTGTTGCAGAACCGGCATGCAAAATAATAAAACGCTTTTCCGTACCGCACCCCTTTTTCCTTTTAACACTTTTTACAGACTCATCTTGCCAAGATTTTGAACCACTTTCATTCGAAAATATCCACGTTTCGTCTAAAAATACCACTTTTCTAAATTTCGATTTGTAATTGTCCGTATATTTTTTTAAAAACTGAACACGCTGACTCACTATCTGTGACTGCTCACATAAAAATCTTTGGTTACAGTCTTTTTTATAGCGAAAACCTAAATTTTTTATTAATTTTGATAACGCTTCAAGTCCAATTTCCAAAACACCCCGAATTTTTAATGTTTTTTGTAAACCTGGAAGAGTTACATTGGTTTTTGATTTGTATAAATCGTAAATCACATTTCGAACTCCCATTTTAATATTTTCGCTTAAATCCTCATGTCTTTGGCTTTCTTCGTTTACACTTTTTAGTATTCTTGGGTTTTACGTTATGTTTTGTTTCATGCACAATTTTCTGCACAGTCCTTAAACTAATTCCCAGTGCTTTGGCTACTGTTTCCTGAATATTGGTTGGCGAATTTCCACTTTTTCTTTAATTTTCGAAATAGTTTATCAGATTAAGTACCATTTTTTTTTGATTGGGGATGCAAAAACCCAGAAAATTGTTTCATTTTGTCACAAACTGTCAAAGTCACAAAACTGGCATATATAAAATAAAACGTAGCTGGTGCTATTATAAGCTTTTTTAGAATCGCTGGAAAGTAAATACATATCCTTTTTTTTCATGTCAAAATGGAATAAGTCTGTCTCAGTTATCTTACGTATTTTATTTAGAGGGTAAAATTAAACGCAAGTAAAGAAAACAAAAACTGAGAGTATGTCTTTCTTGAATCGTATGACCCGCACGATAAGACCAGATCCGACTATATCCCTTAAATTTTTTGCTCATCATTTGCGGACATGCACCCTGTATATATTTGTACGGTTTTAATTTTGAGAAAATATGATAAACAAATGAATCGATGAAATTAACAACTACTATATTTTCGTTATTACTTAAGTCCTTTTAATTGTCTATAATTAGAAAATAATAATACCTAGTTATTTTTAACAGTCCTGTCTATTCTAAATTATCACTTTATTACAAGCTGATTAGTTTCTCGTGTCTAAAAGGGCAAAACTTAAAAATACAATCCAATTTAATTAATCATTTTCCGTGATTTGTAATTATTGTTCACGAGTACACGAATTGTTGGTTCAGCTGCGAATCGCGATCATTATATTCAAGTTATGTAAACCACAGTTTTGTTCATTTCGGATAATTATTCGACTCCGGTGTCGGACGAAAATGTTGGGATATTTATATTCGTATTTTCAATTTAAAAGATAATCTGCTATTTTTTGGTTTCGGGTAAATTACTATTGTTATTAGGGGAAGGTTGCCTATATTGAACCGCTACCTAAATTGGACCACAGTACATTTCTCCGAAACTAAACAAGTGCCATATCATCTGGCAACACTGTAAGATACTTCCACCCAGAACCTTTGGTCGGCAATAAACTCAACTAGTTGGCCGTTAGTGTTTGGCGTGTACAGAGCAAAACGTAATTTACACGATTTTAATGTAATATTTTTAGGATTTTTCTAAGAATTTACCTTAGAACCATAAAACTCTAAGCAAAATATTTTTTATGGAAGTTATCAAGTAAGTTTTTCTCTTTCTATTTTTCGTACTACCATGCCATATTTGTTTTTTCTTGTTTCTTTCCTGGGTGGTTTTGTAAAACACGTGGTAGTTGCTTAAATTGGACCATTGGGTGATTGCCAAAATTGAACCGGTCCAAATTAGACAATTTTTTCAAATTGTGCAAAAATAATTTTTCTCTTTAAATAAGTTAATGTCATGAACTAACACCATTTCAATATTGCTAAAATCTTTTTTCTTTGAGTTAAAAAATGAAACTATGACTGGTCCAATATAGGAAACTAATAGGTACTTTTTTTGCATTAGGCTGTCTTCTACCGAAATTTTGATTGTAAATTTGATGTTTTTTTGAAATACAATTTATAAAACTTCCTATACCAACAATTTTATTTTTTATTTATTTGAACACACCTAAGCTTCCTATTTAAATCATGTGGTCCAATTTTGAAACCCTAAGGTGCAATTTAGGCAACCGGTTTCCTATATTGAACCACTTGCTGAGGTTTTTACTGTTAAGGTATAGCTTCAAGATCGATTTTGCGTTATTATCAGGATTTATTATAAGAAATCTGGAAATTGGTCCATTATGGGCAACCTTCCCGTATGCGCCCAATATTAGAATGGTTGCATGTAGGTATTACCTATACTTAATACTCCATTACTTTATGCATTCCTTATTTTTAAGGTTGGACCGGAAATTAAAATACCCCCCAAGAAAGTACGAAAAAAATGGAATTGTTGCGTATCAGTGCCCGACAGTCCCGACGATCCCCACAGTCCCACAGAACCCAGATGTCTGATGTCTCTTTGTAGGCATAAGGCGAAGAGTAAAAAACTGCCCCCGACGTTGGAGGGGCGACCCCACAGGACTCACGGTCACTGGTCCAGTGCAAAACTTAGGTTGTTATTTAGAGTTTTAGGTAAATTTAAATTATTTCAAAAATAAAATTGGACGTATAAGAAGTTATCCGGTGATACTTACAATTAAATACAATAATTAATAACTAACAGCTAATAAGTTCCTTTAGTTACATTTAAATAGCAAAGCAAGTCAAACGGCTTAAGTTAAGTGTTCTTTTCAAAAATTTAACTAAGCTCAGCAAGCAACGATTTTTTTCCTCCTATTTACTATTACCTACCGTAAAATGGGGTGAATAGGATCAATTTTCCACTTTGAAAGCTTGTAACTTGAAAACTATCTGCCTGAATAATTTCTCAATAGCTTAAAACATGAGTTAAGGTTGGTACTTTTAAATGGTGGTATAAGTTTTTATACCGGGTGTACCCTGTTGTATCCTACATATTTTTTTGTGCACAAATCCTATTCACCCCGCAGGCGGTGTTAATAGGATCATTGATTGATTTATTGACTGTATCGCATTTAAACAACCGCGGGGTGTATAGAATTTTACACACAAATTTATCTTAAGTAATATAAAAAGTACTAAAAATAATATTACCTAAATTTTATAAGTGCTGCAGAGTTGTAGAGATATGAAGTTTGTAAGACAAAAGCAAAGATAATATGATAACAGTTTAACCGCTAAATTTGACGTTTTAGGTTATGGTATTCAGCCTGCGATGTGGCCAAGTTATTTTAAGTTTAATGTCATAAAAATTGCTTTTAACAACCGTTACTTAAAATGTGTACATTGAAATGACCTACACTTTAAAATTACAATTATTACAGATTTTTAAAATTTGAAGGTAACTTTCAATCCTATTTACCCCTCTGATCCTATTCACCCCATTTTACGGTACCTATACGAAGTTTCGCGAAGCGTCGTTCCTTTAACAACTTAGCTAAGCAAAGATGTTTACTTCGCTTTGTTGTTTAAAAGAAGCAAAAGGAAAATATACCTATCTATACGGCAAAGCCAACTTTAAGGATGTTTTTTTTATCTTACTTACCAAACTGTGCCATAAAATAAGGGGTACTTCTTAACTTTACCTACTAAATGAATAGAACAAAATTAACATACCATATTATTTTTTTAATTCTTTAGGTAACCTAGGTCAACAGAAACGACGCAACCAAAGCCAAGGGCAGCCAAACCAAGGCCAGTTGGCCAAAACTAACCAAGTAGCACCTCAGTCCGGCGAAGGTCCAAATTGCGCCGTGCCTCCCATACAGACTGTCAGTAATTTGGTACCAGTACCTTGTTATCCAGAAGTATCCAGAAGAGCCAATACGCTGCCATCATTATCTTCCCCTCCGAGAAGGTAAACAAATACAAAAATAATTTAATATTTTTCTCTGTTTGAAGGAGAGTCAGGCGCACCTTTAAGTGGACACCATCAAAGGCAGTGGTGGCTAGTGCTATCCTATCACTCCTCTATGCTGTTCAGACCTAGCAGCTGAGGCCAGCAAATCGATTAAAACGAAAGAGTAAAATCTTTTTTATTTCATTTTTTTGGCTTCATCTTCTCTGGACTATTTACCAGCTCAGTCAGAGTCAGTTAATCTTACCTCTTTCCTGTATTATTTCTTTAACTATATCTAACTCTATTTCAGGCGTCTGATAAGTGAAACAGAGCTCGCCAATGCCCTGACCCTTCTGCAGCAGCAACAGCGCTGCGGAAGACGTCCATCTTATAGGCGACGAAGGCGTAGTGTTGTACACCGTCCTAAGACCCCCGCGCTTTCGCCGATTCGTGAGAGCGGACTAAGCAATCCAGCCTCGCCGTCTAGACAGACTTGTGCCGTCTCTGCTATTACGGGGTCGTGTACTAGGTCCAGTTAGTACAATTATATCGACTTATAGTGATGTAAATTAACAGAATAGAAAGCGATTTACTGATGATTAGTGGAAACCAAGGCCTTCTTACGTTAGAGGAGTGAGTAACAGAGGTATGCGGCACCGCCGGCATCCGCCCTTAATCCAGGTTATCCTGTAATCCCGCTTTAAATGATTGTACCACTGTAAAAATGAATGTAATAAAGTTAATCCTATACAATAGTTGCTTATTATTTGACCAGTTGTCTTGGCTGAGCTAACTAAAAGAAATTTCTTGACTAAATTGCAAATAAAACAACCATTGACAAGTTGACAGTGTTGACACATAAATCAGCCAAAAGGAACGATCTCAGTCACAAATCCGGTAGCCTTAGCGTAGGTAAGGGGGGAGGAAATTTGACTGAGATAATCTGACTTACTTGGTCAAATAAAACGGCAAGGTAGTCAGTTTAGGTCAGCTCAGCCAAGACAAGTGGTCAAATAATAAGCAACTAATCTTGCTTACTGCTGTGAGTGTAAAACAAAGTTCCTCCTTTTAAATCGAGAAGGCCATGATGGAAATAATAAAAAAATTTTTAATTTAATTTGTCTGTTAAAAAAGTCGTTAATGTCTATTTGCAGTGCCCCGTGCCTATCTTAGATGAGAGAATCTTATGTAGACAGCTCATCTGCTATAAAAATTAAAAGGTTTTGAGTGGTACCGAGTCGCTATTAGCATATGGGCAAGAATGCCTTTAAGGACTCTATGTAGGTACTCTAGAGGTTCGTGTTCGTGTTCGTGTATGCCTATTGTGATAGGCATGCGCCAGAATGCAAGCTCATTAATACATTTCAAATATGTACCTGTATTTCAATAATCATCAGTCAAAACACAAAATTATTACGTGTAAAAAGAAAAACTCTATTTTTGTTGACTATACCTTAGTAAAACTATGGTGTGTTGGTGTGCCTGTGTGTCATACCGTCTATGTAATTTTATGTAAGTGCGCACAGTGTGTTTTACTTTTTAGGAATTTCTTTTAACGTAATGTTAATACAGTTTATATAGTTTTTGATTTTAATAAAAATAATAAGTAGGTAGTATTTTTAAAATAAGTGGGCAAAAAGAATCTCGCTATACCCTACTCTGCGTGACTATATAGCCGAGTTCCTTTTTAGTTACTTTTAAATAGCAAAAGCAAAGCTCAGCAAAGATTTTTCCTTCCCCCTTGCCGCCGTTAAATATGCCCCTCATACGATATTATACGAAGTTGTTGTAACAACTTAGATAAAGGTATTGACTTTGCCTTGCTGTTTAAAAGAAGCACAAGGAAAGTACCTACTTAATATATAGAGCATATTATGCTCCAGACTCTAGAGTGTCTAGAGTAGACAGAGAAAACTTGATTGGTTGATTACCGTCATTTTTTAAAATATCATTTAAATCGATCAATCACGCCACACTTAAATCTTAGATCGAATCCCCACGGGCGTAAATGTGACAGCTTACGTGTGACGTGATTGGCCGATTAGGCTGCCATTTTTTTCAAATGGCATAATAGAAGGCGTGTTCGATGTGCAGGTTTCGATCGATCCGGATCGATCTAACTGATTCCAACTGATCTTTGTGTTCAAATGGTAAATGCATGATAGCACCGTAATAGCACGGTCAAAGTGATCTGAACTGATTTTTAAAATTAGATCGATCCAAATCTCTGTGCCAATCGAACACGCCTAGGTACGCTTGTGGGGATCCGATCTTTACTACTTGGAACTTGAACAAAACAAACGATTTATCACGTCACCCAACGGTATGCATGGTGATATGCCTTGATTTAGCTGCTCGGATCGAGGCTGCATTGAGATTAAGAAATTACGATTTCAATAGTAGTTTATTAATTAATAATCCCAATTCTATATATTTTAAATTCTTGCCCACATTTTATGACGTGAAGTAAGTTCAAACCAAAGAAAATGTATGCTTTAAAAATGGTGCTCCTTAATGTAAATAAACTCATACTTGCAATATGTGTATTTTAAAAATTTAGTGTTTCCATACACGCACTTTCGTTTGCAATAGGTAGATATAGGTTTAATTGTCGATAAAAATATTTAAACGAATTCCTTTTTTATTACCTACATCATATATGTTTTTACTATATAACCTGAAAACTTTCTTAGATAACTTTCATAAAGCTTTTTTTTCGTACCATCAATGACATATTTGGTTTTGTGTTACAATACTGGAAAAGAGCTATAATGTAAGGGAGACGAATGAGTTGTGACGAAATATATCTCTATTTTGTCTTATAAAATACCCAATAAAAGTTAAATTATTCTAAATTTACTTTATAAGATGTGCAAAAAATAAAATTCTAATAAAGTGTTATGTTTATAAATATATCTGTTTTTAAACTCTTTTACCCTTAATCCCATTTCATTCCTCATTGAGTATTGAGTCATTTGTATATTGCGGAGATTACCAATTATAGATATTCTACTTTACTAACGATGATATTCATAACTCACGTAGGTATGTACATGTACATATCATAAAAAAAAACAAAGTATATTATGCTTTTCTATAATTTGCGTAGTAATTTTGTTCTTAAAACAGTTTTACGCTTTACTATAGCAAAATTTAACCAATCAAAAATGAGGTTTGCAGTACCGCGAGTGCACGAACAGGCCTTTATTTCTGGCGTTAGCTGCCAACTTCTTTGCAAATAAAGCTTCGACTACCGACCGTCTATCCAGTATCCACGTCCACAATAAGATTTTTTTGTTAGGTTACATGATCAACCTTTCTTTCATTAATTTTTTATCAGTGTTTTTTTAGGTTTTAAAAAGCATTTTCGTTATTTATTTGTTTCATAAGAGACTGTTAACACTTTTACGTAGCGTGAATTTTGTGATTTCGTCCTTTTTCGTAACAGGTTGGGACTTGAGGGTCAGTATGGATTTTTGGAAAGATACTTTAGGCGCTCCTAGCAAAATCGTAGCCCCTATGGTCGATGCCAGTGAGCTCTCGTGGCGTCTCTTAAGCAGACGATATGGCGCCCAGTTATGTTACACCCCCATGTTACATAGTGCCCTATTTTCCAGAGACCCTAAGTATCGGAACGATGCACTGGCATCGTCAAAAGAAGATACACCTTTGATTGTGCAGGTAGGTTTCTTCTTGAGTTTCAACACTTCTGGTTCGTTTGATTATGTTTTACAGAGGTTTATGGGCTTAAAGTATGTATATCCTATTTTATTTTTAGTTTTGTGGAAATGACCCACAAACAATGTTAGATGCTGCTTTATTGGCGCAAGACCACTGCCTTGCTATCGATATAAATTTGGGTTGCCCCCAAGCTATTGCCAAAAGAGGGCACTATGGCGCCTTTTTGCAGGACGAATGGCCTCTTTTACAAAAAATGGGCAAGTACCTAATATACTTATATCATTAAAAAAAAATGGTATAACTATAAGTATTATTTTATTCTTGACTAAGAAGTATATCTAAAAGGCACAAGTTAAAATTGTATTTTTAGTTAGTCTATTAAAAGAAAACTTGAAGATACCAGTAACTTGTAAAGTAAGAAGATTTGAAACCAAGGAGAAAACTGTGCAATATGCTAAAATGTTGGAGTCTGCAGGTTGTAAAATGTTAACTGTTCACGGAAGAACGAGAGAACAAAAAGGCCCATTGACTGGTTTAGCTGATTGGAGCTATGTCAAAGCAGTAAGGTAAGAAGTGCAAATTTACCTAATATGAGTGTTACCATGTAATTAAATAAAGAATTTTTTTTATTTAGTAAAAATACTTTTCCTATTAATTAATAGATAATATAATAACATGCATGCTATTTCTCAGAGAAGCAGTAAATATTCCTGTAATATCCAATGGTAACATCCAAAACCTGCAAGATTTGGAAAGATGTCTACAAGAAACGGGGGCAGTTGGAGTGATGACTGCAGAAGGGAATTTATATAATCCTGCCCTTTTTCTGTGCCAGAATCCTGCTGCTTGGGAGCCGGCCCTGGAGTATCTGGAATTAACTGAAAAATATCCATGCCCAAATAGTTATATAAGGGGACATTTGTTCAAGCTATTTCATCATGTGTAAGTAGCTTTTTGTACTAATTTTTCTCCAGTAGCAGACATCATGTAAAAGAAATTTTTATTTCTAATAAATCTTATTCTTGATATCTATAAGTAAAAGGTTTCTTTGTCACTGAATAAAAACTATAACTAATAATTGTAAAATATAAAATTATGACTTGTGTCGTTTCGATCACCATTTTTAACAAAATCTGCATTGTTATTTCAGATTGTCACTGCCCGAAAATAACGCTCTACGTATTGAGTTAGGTGCTGCCAAAACCCTGGATCAGTTCAAACATATTACAACCAAAATCAGATTATTGTATGAACCATACCATATTGGCATGGAACCATGGGAACAAACTGTAGAACCAGACACCCAAAATCTGATTTTACCTCCTTGGTTGTGCCAACCGTATGTGCGAGATTCTCCTGAAAACCATGTTAGAAAAGTAGAAGAGAAGAAAAAAGAAGCGGAAGAAGCTGAGGTAACAAATATACATAATAATATGAGTACCTACACAGGTTGATTTCTAAGTAATTCTTGAGCTTTTTTGCGCATCCGGTATGTTTCCAACTTTTATTAGGTACCTATGTATCAATATTAAAAAAATTCCGCGTTTTTTCATCCTGTCATTGATGTAAATTAAATTATTAAATAATAGATTAAACATTAAAAAAATTTTAAATGTAAGACCTAGGTATGGAAATATTATATTACGCGTTAGTTAAAACTCATTTAAATTACGGAATTTTAGGGTGGGGAAGAATAAATAGAACTTTAGTTAAAAAATTAGAAATATTACAAAAAAGGTTTCTAAAAATTATATTCTATAAAGATTATATTTATCATCCAAAAGAATTAATTATATTCAGAAAGAAAAAAGTTGAACATAAGACGATTTTACATTTATAACATCTTAATATATTATATATTTAAAAATAAAAACCTTACTTATACAATTTAAAAACCATAATCATAATACAGGTCATAAAAATAAAATAACCATAAAACCTAAAATAAATAAGTTATGTTTTTATTAATAGACCAGGGCTGAAGCCGTTGCAAATGGTAAAAAGTGAAAAAAAAAGAATAGGAGAATAAAACCCATTGGAAAAGGAGGAGAATATAACAAAAATGAAAGGAAAAATAAATTACGGGCGATCCGAGGTTGGGGGTGAGTTTTTAAGGTTAGAAAACGATTTATCTCGATTTCCGGCAAAACTACAAGTCCTATGGAAAAACGTTAAATGGCAAAGTTGTAGGTAATAAAAAGATCTACAACTTTTGTATTTGCACTTTTTTCACATAACCTCAAAATGTATGTAAAAAATTCAAATAACCAAGTTTTTGGTTTTTTATTTTTATCTTTTACAAAAAAATTTTTTTTTTTCACGAAATTTGGTAAAATCTTACCTTTTTATGTTCCAAAGACACTGTAATTTTTTTGATTTAAAATATTTATTTTTTCACTTTATTTTGACTTAATATCGAAAAAGCACCCTAATTTTCAATCGAAAATTCTCACGTCAAAATATCTGCTTTTTTAAAAAAGTCGGTGGGCTTTTTGTTCGTTGAAATCTCTACTTTCTGATGGTGTAAAAAAAAATATGTACCTTACTATGGTAAATGTGATGAAATCCCCTTTAAATCCTACCTTTAATTATATTTAGAACAACTATTTTCGCATATTTTTTGCGATCTTTGTGTTTTATGGATTAGTAATTTTTTTGTTTATCAATGTAACATGGAATCTTACGTTTTTCGAGTAATTAAAGTATAAATTTTAATAAAATAGCTCAAAATTCTACTTAATGATTAAAAAAAAAATTCGGATTCGATTTTTTTTTTCGTTTCTTTGCATTTTTTGAGAATAGTTACCATAGTAATGTATATTTTTTTTTACACCATCAGAAAGTAGAGATTTCAACGAACAAAAAGCCCACCGACTTTTTTAAAAAAGCAGATATTTTGACGTGAGAATTTTCGATTGAAAATTTCGCTATTAAGTCAAAATAAGGTTAAAAAATAAAAATTTTAAATCAAAAAAATTACAGTGTGTTTGGGACATAAAAAAGTAAGTTTTCACCAAATTTCGTGTATAAAAAATTTTTTTTGTAAAAGATAAAAATAAAAAACCAAAAACTTGCTTATTTGAATTTTTCACATTAATTTTGAGGTTATGTGAAAAAAGTTTAAATACAAAAGTTGTTGATCTTTTTATTACCTACAAGTTTGCCATTTAACGTTTTTCCATAGGACTTGTAGTTTTGCCGAAAATCGAGATATATCGTTTTCTAACCTTAAAAACTCACCGCCCCGCCCCTTACTTCCCAACCTCGGATCGCCCGTAATTTATTTTTCCTTTAATTTTTGTTATATTCTCTTCCTTTTCCAATGGGTTTCATCCTACTATTATTTTTTTTGGTTTCAAAAATTATCGACCCTGGTCTATAACGATTATTTACCAACAAAAATAAAAAAATGCATTTCATTAAAAAAATTTTAAGTCAAATTAAAAACAGGCAATTTGAAAATATTTTTAGAAATTTGTAGAAATCATTAATTGATATTGTTCTAAATAATTTTAAATAAGTAGGTAAGTAATATTTTTTACTTAAAAATTATAAATTATTAATTTTATTATAGGTAATATATTTCTTAAAAAAAAAACTGCGTTTATACTATAAATTAACATTTTTATTTTAAAACTTCATTTTCAATGTATATTTATGATTTATGATTTTATTTTACATACTAAAACAAAAAATATGATTTGCCCCTAACAAGCTCAGCTTCAGGGGATTGAAGAATAAGTTTATAGAAGCCAACATAGACATATTTATTATATTATTAAATTTTAAATAAACTTATTATTATTAGATGTACAAATGTGTCATACGTTGTTATGGAACGTTTTCTCTTTTTATAATACGGCTTGTTACTGCCTAACTATTTTTAAAACTACTTTTTTTTAGAATGAAGGTAACAAAAGACAATATGAGGACCCTGAAGGGAAACCAATTAGTAGAAAGAAAATGAAAAGATTAAGAAGAATATTAAGAAGACCTGAAAAACCAGAAAATTGTCCTGACAGGCCAATGGAAAAATGTTCTATTTGTGAAAACCCTTTGGTAAGCCTTATCTGTGAACTTGTGTAAATAAACACATCCTTAACATTTTTATTTTTGAGTTTAACTTTTAAATTCATTCCTAATTTATTTTTGTCTACAAAAATGAAGCATTTAGGTATTATTTTTCAGGGTTTCAAATGCGGCTACAAACTCTGTAGAAAATGCTGTAGAGACAAATGTTTTATTGAAAATTTAGACTGCCAAGGACATAGAATACTGGTTAAGACTAGAAGAGAAATGGCCAAGGCCTATTCGGAAAAGAGAGATAAAATTGATGGTGCTGAAGATATCAGAGGTAATAAAATAGAAGTAGATTTGAACTCTTGACAATAAACGATTTGGAAAGTAAATGAAAAAGTATTTTAATATTTTTTTTTGTAGAAAGTTTTTCTCCTTTTTCCTATCCTTGGTGGTTGGGTATTTTTGTTCGTTTGTTTATTTTTTTCAAGTTTTGGGTTTTTTTATTCATTCACCTATGTTATTTAGTATTTTACAGAAACGCCTTTGAAGGCTTTCTCGGTCAAGGCAGCCTTCAAGCAATAGCCTTGATGATTCTGCATACCTTGTCTAGCAATTCAGTGGCAAGGCTGTGCAAAATAAAAATGCAAACTGCCCAATAAATTTTGAATAATAAATTTAATTTATTATAGTAAAATGAGGTAAAGAATGACATTGGGTTCTAAAAAAGATGTTATTTTTAAAAACATGCAAAAAAAAACAACGAAAAATAAAAGTAAACAATTTTTTAACCTAAAAAATTGTTTAAAAGGCATTAATTACTAAATATTTTTCAAAATTTTCAACTAAAAAGGATTATCTTCTGTAAGTAAAAATATGTTTATACAAAGAGAAGCTTCTTTCAACATCTACTGATGTAATCGGACAATATTGCAACTTAGGTAGCAAAATATAAGGCCAAGATACAACTTCGTTGGATGTTTTACCCTCATAAATGCTTTCTACGGCAGTTACGTATTTAAATCCTTCATTCTTTTTAACAGTTACATCCAATTTGTTCCTTACTTGATACTTGACCTCCTACTTTGCCGGGAATGTTGTTACATTTAGCGGAAAAAGTTTCAACAATACTAAATTGAGTCACTTAAATTTCAAATCGATATACATACAGTTTTTTAACAATCCCGTAAACCCACAATAAATACCTTGTATATAACCAAAATGTAAATATAATATTATTATAATTATTATAATCTTTAGATTGGAAAATCTCTGAAATAAGTAAATTGTGTACCTTGTGTATAAAAAAAATGTAAATATAATAATTATTATTATATATTATTATCTTCAGATTGGAAAATTCCTGAAATAAGTACCGAACTGGACATTAAACCTTTAACGTATTTAAATTTTTTGATAAAATATGCTCTTAAAATAATAATTTATGAAAAATATGCATTTTATTATAAAATTGACAAAATATGCAAAAAATTCATATACAGTGTGACCAGTAAAGTTAAGCAAAAAAATAGTAGTCACGTGATTCGCATTATCTGTCAAATTTTAAATTTTTCCAAAAAATAATTCAAAAGTAGGGTTATTTCTGAAAGTATCGAAAAAAGTAATTGGAAAAAGTTTTTCTCAATGCATTTTCTAGCCCACATGCAAAAATTCAGCTGCATAAGATAGTTTTGATTTTTTACCCACCACTAAAATTAATTTTTCACTTAATTAACACTTTACTGATGACACTGTGTTCTTTTTTGTCTTAATATTATGGTGTATTACTTTCAGACCCAAACTACGTTTTCAAAAATACTTATTTTATGAAGTTACCTTATACAGGGTAAAAAAAAACAACTTTACATCACATGCGACCAAATTTTAATAGCCCAATTTTGATTTTGTAGAAAAACACACATTTAATATGGCGCTACATTAAAGAAAATATATCTGAAATAAAGCATTCTCAAAACTAAGAAGTTTTATGTAGGATGCATTGAGTCTTATTTTGCAAAAGTGGTGCAATTTACAAAATATGGGTAAAAAATCAAAATTATCTTATTAAGCTAAAATTTTGCATGTGGGCTAGAAACTACATTTAAAGAAACTTTTTCTAATAACTTTTTTCGATACTTTCTGAAAGAACTCTACTTTTGAATTATTTTTTGGAAAAAATTAAAATTTGACAGAAAATGCGAATCACGTGACTACTATTTTTTTGCTTAATTTTCATCTCGATCGAAGCGGAACTTGATGCCAAAGTCGAATTTCGAATAAAGTTATTAATAAAAAAAATCCCATATGATGCGGACTTTACTGGTCAAACTGTGTAGGTATGCATTTTGCATATATTGCGCCTTTTAGATTACTTAATTACTTTTTCTACATGGAGTAACAGTTCTAAATCTGCATTATTTTCTTCCACTTGAAGATTATGTGTGGGTATTTGCGGAAGTGGATCCCCCTTGTTATCGGTTACGTTTAGGTACCACTGGCGAAGTTTGGCGTAACCCGTTAAATATTTGAACGTCGTCCAATACGATGATCGGTAAAAATTTTACATTGCATGGTTTCATTCCTCTATGGTTATGATAAAATAATTTATTATGTTATATAGGTTTAATTTGTCGTTGTGTCCAAATGATCCCAACGCATTATTTTGCTTAGTAAATTATCATTTACCTATCTACGGCAAGAATATTGATTTTTTTCTGCTTAAATAAATTTCCGAGAATACAAATAGAAAAGCTTCATGCCAATAAACACTTTTAATAAACGAACAACCAGTTTGTTGACACAAGGGTATATTGTTAAAAATGCAAGGTTTATTAGGTACTTTCAATATTGGAAATCCCCATTAAATGAGGAATATCTTATGAGCTGCGAAGTAAGATGTTTAATAAACTTGTGGAGAATAGGTACACGGGAAAAACGATCTAGGTACCTACACATAGACGATAATATTAATAAAAACATTTCCTTTGTTGTAACAAGATCAAACCCATCTCCGACAGGCGGGTTGTAATATTTAAAATACCATTATTTCCTCTTAATTATAGGTTATTACCAATGCCGTATTAGAACTTCAAAAAAGTCTAAACAATTCAGCGATTTCATATTAAATTACAAAATCATTACGTCCAACTGAGATAATTTAATTGGTATTTTAATTGCATACATTTTCCAATATTCATGTTTACCATATTATTAAATAAAATAGGCGCCATGTATTTACGCGCCTTTGAATCGTGGGTCATTCCTACAAAAAATAATGATATGGAGTCTAAAATCAAACCCGGAAATACGGCAGTCAGAGATAGAATGACAGAAACAAATATTATCCAAGGTGACTTTTTTTTTTAAACTTTAACAGCCATATTTTCTACGCTAAAGAATATTGCAAAAACCACAACGCAACACAACTTTGGAATAAAATTTTGAAACCAAACCTCTTATGTAGACGTGGGTCTTGTTCTATCTGATTATAGGTTTTGTGTTATCAAATAAAATTCGATTATTATTAATATAAGACATACAATAATTCTATTAGTTCAGAATGACTCTTATATCTGTAGGCAATAATTAGCATTCAGCTAATCGAGCATCGTAAAAAAATCATTTGATAGTCAAATTTATTTTTTCGTTTTTGTTATGTAATTAAATGCAAATTTCATTATGCCCTATTTATTTTAATTATTTCATGTCAGTAGGTTTCTGAGCAAAAAAATGGAATGCCATATAGATTAATATAATAATTACTTTTGATGTTACCAATACGTTGTGTTTGCTTCAAAAGTAAACTTGTAACAATTCAAAAAATGTGAAAAGTGTTATTTATACATCAGGATTGCGCCCAGAAGTCCGGAATAAAATTAATTTAGCCTGTAATTATATATTCAATTGTCACCATATGTAATTCGGTATCTGTCAAAAATGACATTTTTGTTAAAAAATGCTGAAAAATGGCATTGTTTTACCGAATTTCAAAAAATGTTATTAGCTAAAGTTGTTTCTAGTACAATTTTAGGCCTAAATACAAAGTTTCAGATGTCTAGCGCAAAGTTGAATTTTTTGCCATTTTTTCAAAGTAACTTTTTTTTATACAGGGTGGCCCTTTAGTGTGGCAAAGTACAATAGCTCCGTTACTATTTCAAATACATTAAAAATATTAATACAAAAGTTGAAGGGCAGTAAGTGACTTATAACGTAAAATTATTTTTAACTCTATAGGGTGGCTCAAAAAAGCGGAACAATAAAAAATGTACTTTTTTCAAATGGAATACCCTGTATATTTTTTCATTTTTAAATTCCACATAAAATTATAATTATTTTTTATTAAATACATTATTAGTCTATACTTTATAGTTTCCGAGATATTGACTCTTGAAAAGTGACATTTTTGAACTTTGACAGCTTCTAGCTTTCTAACAGTACGTCTTAGAGCAAAACGGCTTACATGTCCCTATCTTTAATTTTTATTATCTTCCCAAAAAAATCAACTTCCGGTTAAACCGGATGTTACTCGAAAGCAGGAAATATAGTTGTTCCGGTTTAACTGGAAGTTGATTTTTTTGGGAAGATAATAAAAATTGAAGATAGAGACATGTAAGCCGTTTTGCTCTAAGACGTACTGTTAGAAAGTTAGAAGCTGTAAAAGTTCAAAAATGTCACTTTTCAAGAGTCAATATCTCGGAAACTATAAAGTATAGACTTATAATGTATTTAATAAAAAATAATTATAATTCTATGTAGAATTTAAAAATGAAAAAATATACAGGGTGTTCCATTTGAAAAAAGTACATTTTTTCTTGTTCCGCTTTTTTGAGCCACCCTATAGAGTTAAAAATAATTTTACGTTATAAGTCACTTACTGCCCTTCAACTTTTGTATTAATATTTTTAATGTATTTGAAATAGTAACGGAGCTATTGTACTTTGCCACACTAAAGGGCCACCCTGTATAAGGTAAGTTGGCTTAATGGATTTTAAACTATTTGTTTATACCATACTTAATATTTTATTTAGTTTGTATGCTTATTTTTTCACTGGAATACCATTTTTTTTCGAAAAATAAAATTAGAGGCAAAAAAAATTCACACGGGTGGTGCAAAGTTATCATAATTTAAAAATTTTAACAGATAGACGTCATAATAATATGTTCTATTTTTTTGATAGAACATACACGTAAAAAGTATAAAATAGTTATTTACATTACTAGATGCGAAAGTTAATTTTTTGGTGTGAGGAGGTTTTTGAATTGCCGAGATGATTTAATACCTCCGACCACCAAAAAAGGCTTTCGCATCGTGTAATGTATTAAATTTTTTCTACTACTGTTCTCTGATCAATATATTATTAAGTAATAAACTTTGATTTTATTCAAATTAAAATGATAAAATAATTTTTTTTTTCCACCTGTAAAATAATCCATGACAACTAGTTATTTGAGTGTTGTTGACAACTAGTTATTTGAGTACTGTCAAAGTCTGTCAGTTCGATTTTTTTGTCCTGGCACCAAAAGTATTACTTTCGTAGCTAGAGTCTATTGAGCCAGTAAACCTGCAAGATGGCCGACATGTCATATGACAAAAGTCATTGAAAATGCAAAAATTCATTTTATTTAGCTGGAATATGACTTTTGTCATATGACATGTCGGCCATCTTGCAGGTTTACTGGGTGAATCGACTTTAGCAACCTACTTTCGTAGCTAGCAACGGATAATATTCAGGTAACTGTAACAGTTACTTTCGTTTTCTTTCGTGTTGCTAGGGCCCGAAAGCTAATTTATTTATACAGTAGTAGAAAAAACTTATAATTAAATTTTCAGATATCAGATTAGTACACAAATTTCAAATGACAAATTATATTATTTAATATTTCATAAAAATGTTATTTTATACTAAATATAATTTGTCATTTGAAATTTGGGAACTAATCTGATATCTGCAAATTTAATTATATATAAGTTTTTTAAACGTTTTACGTGTTTGTAATATAAAAAAAATAGAACATATGACGTCTATCTTATAAAATTTTTAAATTATGATAACTTTGCACCACCCGTGTAAATTTTTTTTGCCTCTAATTTTATATTTCGAAAAAAAATGGTATTCTAGTGAAAAAATAAGTTTACAAACTAAATAAAATATTAAGTATGGTGTAAACAAATAAAGTTTAAGTTAACAGTTTAGTTTAAAATCCATTATGCCAACTTACATTATATAAAAAAAAAGTTACTTTGAAAAAATGGCAAAAAATTCAACTTTGCGCTAGACATCTAAAACTTTGTACTTAGGCCTAAAATTGTACTAGAAACAACTTTTTCTAATAACATTTTTCAGCATTTTTTGACAAAAATGTCATTTTTGATAGATACCGAATGACAGATGGTGACAATTGAATATATAATTTTTAGTCTAATTTAAGGTGGGTGTATCAACATGCTTGCCAACCTATAACCTATTTCGCGTAGATTTATTTATGTTTTCTAGCTTTTATACAAAATTTAAAGAAAATCAATATCGACTTGATATTCTTTAGGTAATAATTGACATATTTAATAAATATCAAGGAATTTCATAACTTATTTTAGGAGAATTGTATAGCGAAAAATATCGGCTAAGATTTTTTTTAACATTATTATGTCATTGTCACTCATTGTCCTTTTACTATACAATTCTCCCAAAATTAGCAATGAAATAAATTGATATTTTTGTAATATATCAGATACTACCTAAATAATGTACCGACTATATTGATTTTCTTTAAATGTTAGTTATGAAAATAATAAACTCAAAAAAATCAACGCGAAATAGGTTATAGGTTGGCAATAGATTGAATGACGTTGAGAATTCAACCTTAAAGCAAAAACGATTGCTGATATTTAATTTTAATTAACCTCATTAATAAAAAAAAGTTCCATATGGTGCGGACTTTAATGGTGACACTGTATGCTCACATTTTGACGTTATTCGTTTGTTTTTTTATAGACATTTGTCAAAGATATGATTTTAAATGGCAACATACAGCTTGTGATACATCATTTGAAAGCTAATATCTCGTACAGTATGCTCATAAATTTTGGCGCGATTGTGTCAAGCTATTTCAAAATGGCGACTGTTAAAGGTTTTTTAAAAATCTTAATTTAAATAAGCGGAAATGATAAATTATTGATTTTTTTTTTACCTTTCAAGGTAATAAATCTTTATTGTTTCACGTTCTGACATTTTGTGATATTGTGAACTTGTAAAATTAATTTAGGTATTTCCGAAGTATTATTTTACAATTTTCTGAAGAAAAATGGTTTTGTCGGAAAGACAGCGTATCGAAGTCTTGATATTGTTAGGATGTGGAGATAAAATAAGAAGTCAAAGTGAAGTGTGCACTTTATTCAATGCCAAATATCCGGATATTCAAATTTCTCAGTCACAGTGTTCTTGTTAGTAAAATATTGCAAAAGGACTTGTCTAGGAATGAACGGCCACGTGTTTTAGGCGACGATGAAAAATTGGTTATTGCATTATCTCTGCATGATAATCCGCATGTTTCATTTGATTAAAATCATGATACATCTAGAGGTACTATTGGAAGATTATTGAAAGCAGAAAAAGACCACCCTTATAAAGTATATCTTGTCCAAGAACTTTTAGAAGATGAATATGACAGGCGCGAGGCGTTTGCAATTTTGCGAAGAAATGATAAGACGGTGTGACGAGAATAATAGGTTTCCACAGAACATATTATTTTCGGATGAAGCTACTTTCTATTTAAACGGGGTGATTAACAGACATAATTATCGTTTCTGGAGCCAAGAAAATCCACGATGGATATTTGAAGCGCATACTCAGCGGCCCCAGAAAGTAAATGAATGGGCAGGTATCATTATTAACCGAATTCTGGGGACATTATTTTTTGAAGGAAACCTCATAGCTGAACGGTACCTGGATTTCTTAACCTTCGAGTTGATGCCTGCTCTAGCTGTAATTTTTCCCAACGAAGTAGATCCAGATATACCTAATGAAACAATTTGGTTTCAGCAAGATGGTGCTCCCCCGCATTTTGGTATCAATGTGAGAAGTTGTTTAGATGAGATATTTCCAGGTCGCTGGATTGGACGACGCGGTACAATTGAATGGCCACCGAGGTCCCCAGACTTAACGCCTTTAGACTAACGCCTTTAGACTATTTTCTTTAGGGATATTTAAAAGAAAAAGTTTACCAAAATAGGCGAAATACTATTAAAGATTTGAAATACAAAATTAGATTGGAGACAAATAACATACCGGCTGAAGCCATTCGGAATTCCGTAGACAGATTTTACCATCGCCTGGGAGCATGCCAAGGAGAGGGTGGAGGACATTTCCAGCTTTTGCCACGTTAAACCACCTTTTTGTTGTCTTTTTTTTTTCGTTACATTTTTATCTTTTTTTGACAAAATATGCATAATGCATATAAAAAAACTTTTTCTAATAATTTTGAAGAAGTAGTCCATACTCAAAGTGGAGTTGAATAATATAGGGAAAAGAAAACCATAAAGTCTTTCTCCACAATTTTAATTCAGTAGCTAATAAGCTAGAATCGACATGTTTCGAGTGTAGAGACACTCATCATCAGGATGTTAAAGTAAAAATTATGAACAGCTGATGTTGTTAGCAAAAGAGAAAATATAATAAAGTTAAGGTGGAACTAATCCATAATGGAGCTTTCAATAGCACGCATAGGGAGTGAGAAAATTTGTTTGCAGTCAAGAGGTGAAAATCTATCAGCACGCTGAAAGGTCCGGGACCAGTAAAAAAGCCACTGTGGGCGGGAAATGAAAGGAAAAACAGGACATATCAGTATAATTCCAATGTCAAATGAAGTGCTTTGTGGAAATCAGTTCAAGTGTGTGTGATAAGAAAAATATAGTTTGATTTGATTAGAAAAATTCATCCGTGTCGAAGAGGTGTGAAAGAAAAAGTCAGATATGAAGGGGGGGGGGAGAAAGAAAAATTGTGTTTTTTTATATTTTAGTATAGTTGCTTTCATTTAGCTTGAAGAAAAATGCTGTTGGGGTACTAAGCTTGTTACGGCCCAGTTACCCCAGCAGGAGTCAAAACTGACACATATTGAAGAAATGAAATAAAAGTTATCACATTATCAAAGGAAACTTTTGATATTTTTTATAAAAAAATTTTTGAAAATAAATTTTTTATTCGTTTTTCATGAACATCCTAAACGGAAGTTCGCTGCGACCAGCACGTGTCTAACCCAAACCTTTGATAATGTGATAACTTTTATTTCATTTCTTCAATATGTGTCAATTTTGACTCCTGCTGGGGTAACTGGGCCGTAACAAGCTTAGTACCCCAACAGCATTTTTCTTCAAGCTAAATGAAAGCAACTATACTAAAATATAAAAAAACACAATTTTTCTTTCTCCCCCCCTTCATATCTGACTTTTTCTTTCACACCTCTTCGACACGGATGAATTTTTCTAATCAAATCAAACTATATTTTTCTTATCACACACACTTGAACTGATTTCCACAAAGCACTTCATTTGACATTGGAATTATACTGATATGTCCTGTTTTTCCTTTCATTTCCCGCCCACAGTGGCTTTTTTACTGGTCCCGGACCTTTCAGCGTGCTGATAGATTTTCACCTCTTGACTGCAAACAAATTTTCTCACTCCCTATGCGTGCTATTGAAAGCTCCATTATGGATTAGTTCCACCTTAACTTTATTATATTTTCTCTTTTGCTAACAACATCAGCTGTTCATAATTTTTACTTTAACATCCTGATGATGAGTGTCTCTACACTCGAAACATGTCGATTCTAGCTTATTAGCTACTGAATTAAAATTGTGGAGAAAGACTTTATGGTTTTCTTTTCCCTATATTTTTCTAATAACTTTTTTCGATATTTTCAGAAATAACACCCCACTTTTGAATTATTTTCTGGAAAAAATTAAAATTTGACAGATAATGCGAATCACGTGACTCCTATTTTTTGCTTAATTTTCATCTCGATCGAAGCAGAACTTGATGTCAAAGTAAAATTTCGAAAAAAGCTATTAATAAAAACAACCCATATGACGCGGAATTTACTGGTCACACTGTATACAAGGATGTTATACACGTATGTGTATATTTCTTCATACTAATTTTCAACATTTTGGATAATTTTTTATAATATTCATTTATAACTACTAAAACTAGATAAAACTGTTTACCACTGATTAATAAAAATGATTAAATTAAATTAATATAATTCTATAAATATATTTTAATGCGAGAAAATGATTTATTCGTTTAAAACCAAAGTTAATTAATTTAAAAGTGATCTTTGGCACTAATAAAGTTGCAGATATGTACATAATTATTCTGTTGCATTGGTTTATTAATATCAACATGTAAAACATATATTTTTTATGGTAAATTCTACCAGGTAATCCTCTGCAGCAAACGATTGAGATCGATTTTTTGCCCCGCGAAAGAAAATGCACTTTTTTAAAGCTCTAGTATTTAATTTTTTTTACAACAGCCCATTTGTCGTGTTTATTACGTAAATAACGAAAAAAATAGTATAAGGGCGAAAACAGACGGAGCGGTTTTTGTCGACTCGGCTGCCGACTCGACAAAAATCGCTCCGTCTGTTTTCGCCTTAAAAGTGAGGCAGGTGACCTAAAAATCAAACAAAGGACATTTGGGCCTTAGCCTTCACATACATTTCTTCCTGTCAGCGTTTTCTTGGTAGCTGTCTACTTCCAACTTGGACACAGAATTCCTAAAATAAATTTGAGAGAAAATTATTTGTGGTTTTAAGACGGTTTTCAGAATGCATCTTTGTTTTCCTTTCGGGAATCAATTAAAATATCCATAACTAAAGCATACAAGGCGCTTGAAATCGAATTTATACAGGGTGTCTCATAACTAAGGGGTCATTAAACATTTATGCCTAATTTTGATTCCTGGATTTCCTTGTAGTTTTCTTTGCTATTGTGGATTGTGTAGTTTAGTGAATTGTGTTTGTGCTTTTAGTGACTTGGATTGGAATATAAACAATGACTAGTAACAGCCGTTGTATTTTACAGTTCTTGTATTTCGATTCTAAATCAAAAAACCTCCCATGGTGGCATACGAGCCTAATGTTTGGTTTCACTAAGGTTTTTAACAATACTGACCAGGCGACTTTGTGACATTGGCAAACATGTACACAATTGAGGTTTCCTGATCTGTAAATCTAAAATTAAGCTAACCGATCCACTCCGATTGTGAGAAAATTAATTCTGTCAAAGTTGCTGGTTAGCTAATTTTTTGGTTAAAATCCGTGCACCTCGACATTAAGTTTTTAATAAAGCCAGTATTCCACGGGTCAAGTTCTCGGGCAAAAACGTTTTCAAATTCTTGAACAAGAAATGGTGTCTGAAAATGTTCTACGCTTACCTAAGTTTTGCCAAATTGTAAAAATCAATACAAGTTGTATACCAACTAATATTTGACTTGAGGTTACGTAGGAGAAAAAAAATTGAGAAGAATGAAGTACAACTTGTTACGTGTTTGTTGTTTTTTTTGAACGCCTTGTATCTCAAGAATCAAGCCGTTGCAGACCCACATGTTCATATTATGAACTTTTTATCTTTAATAATTAGTCAAAGATTAACCCTTTAAAGTTTGTACAAGTACTTCATAAAACCCTGTATAAACAAGACAAACCACATAATTATGCTGCGGCGATTAAAACCCCCTTATTTGCATATTACTTGACGGTTCACCTGGACATTTTAAAATTATTGTTGACCGGGTCATTTTGCATTGTTTGTTGCTAGAAACAGATAGTGTATAGTCGAAGTCCGACTTCTGTAGTCTAAGCTCTTATGTTGCCATTTCGATTGATGGTTAACTGGTAGATATCAGTCAGAGATTAATCGGTAATCAGGGAATCTACGACACTATATTTAGGTATCAAACATACTAGTTATTACATGTTGATGGGTGTACGCTGGTAATTGAAAAAAATCAGGCACAACCTTTTACATCCATTTACCCCAAAAAAAACCTGGGTTGTCATAACTTGGATGACATATGTATAATAAATCAAAGGAAATGTTTACATGTGACAACACTTCTGCTTATCTAGTAAAAAGTGTACTTTTTTCTCGTATTATTTAACAAATTGACATACATTTTTTACTGTACAGGAAAGTGATTGAAAGTAATGATGAGAGTGACAATATGGAGATACGAAAGAAGTTGGAATACTGAGTAAGGAAAAGGCGAGACTAAGAACATATTCTGAGGGCTTTCATAGAGTTGTGGTTATGAATTAAATGTAGAAGCTACAGAGGCAGCCCAAGATATATAGGTACATACTTAAATTGAACAGATAAAAATGTATGTATACGTAGTTATAGACAGGTAATGGAATTAGAACAGGACAGACAAACGTAGCGTCAAACACCCCTAATAAATTGCGAATGCTAAACATTCCATTACCAAACGTAAATAGCGATAGATCACGTGGAATTGGTTAATTCATAGCCATTTCGATATTCAAGTAGTGAGAGGTGGGGTCCACCTGAGACTGCGTCTTCCAGTCAGCGGTACAAAAGTTTAACCAAATGATTTGAGGTTAGTTTTGCTTGTCAAATCATGACAAGACGTTGACATCCGTTTGTTTATTATTGACATCGTTATATTTTCAGGAGTAGCTTGTCAAATCACGACAAGACTGATTGACATTTATTTGATGAGACCAAGACCTTAAATTTAAGGAGGACTAAGTGAAACAGAATACAAGCCTGTTGACTGAAAAAAGCAGGTGAAATTTTGACGTTTAACTCGTGTCATAATTTGACAAGCAAAACTAACCTGAAATTATTTAGTTCAACTTCTTGCCGCCTGTGATAGACCTCACCGTAGACGCCCTCCCCCCTGAATCCGTCAAAGTGCCTTTGTAAAGAGGCTAGTACGTGCGAGCAAAAATTATTTGCATCAAAGAGGGCTTGGATTAAAAAACGTAGGGCTTGGTTTAGATCACAATGATATGGGGACGATATATCTAACCAAATCTAGGTTAAAATTTTGCCAAATTCATATTATGACATGATATGCCAAAATAATGAGTAATAAAATAAGTAGACAAATACAAATTTATTTTTGTTATTTACAAAATTAACAAAGTAAGAATATACAGAAAGAAAAAGAAAACTAATTACATAAATTGCTGAAATTGGCCACCGCCATGCTCCAAGCATAAATTCACACGTCTCTTCATATTTTCGAAAGTGTTGACCAGCATCTCTGGAGAAATGTTACCACATTCTTGGATAATCCTTTCTTGTAATTGTTCTAAATTTGCAACTGGTGGTCTAATAAATCATTTCTTTCCAATAAATTTTGGGTAAACCATTGAGAGTAATTCCTGCGTCTTTCAAAATCTGCGGCTTGTATTTCTTGGAATACTTGCACTTTATAAGGAAGTAAATTTAGCTGCTTCTTAAGAATAGTCCTGCATGTTCCATATTTCACGAACGTTTGCAACAAGTTCTTCTGTTCTTAGAGATGGTCTTCCTGCTCCTTTTTTGTGTTGTATAGAACCTGTTTCCCCAAACACAGCCACGGTTCTTTTCAGACAATGATAAAAGTCCCCAGCAATAAAAGCAACGTTAGGAAAATGTTCGTGAAAATCGTCCATGCATAAACCCGGATTGTATTGCCACTCACCAGTTACTCTAACCGGGTTTCGAAAGTACGCTTTAATCATGAATGTTTTGTGCTGTTCCGTAAAGCCCATTGTGTGAATTGTTCAAGAAATTGGAAAAATTAGCGATGAATCAAATTACTTGCAACGAGTAACGACTGTCAAAGATGACGGAATAACTGATTGATTGTTAATTCAGGTAGTTACTCACACCCAACAGGTATTAAGCTCTACGGCTAAGCATTACGTCCTTAGATGCAAAGCCCTCTTTGATGCAGATAATTTTTGCTCGCACGGTATATGCTGTTTCAGTAACTTCTCTTATATCGAGACTGGTATGGATGAAACCAAAGCTCTTCTTATAGAAGAGGTACCTATTTGGATGAAACGAACAAATCGTCTGGTTAGTGCAGGTTAGTAACCATCATTAACCATGGAAATCATTGATCGATTTAATCCAAGGCATTAAACTAGTTGGATAGACTGCGAGTGTCATATACACGTAGGGAAAATGTTTGTCCGCCCATCTCTTAGTAATAAGTTAGAATAGTACAAATATGAAGTATCGCAAAGCAAACAGAGGTAGGTAGATTATGTTTCCCCCGCTCCATCGTATTGCATCTCGCTCATGGCACTCGCTGGTGGCACGGCGCGCCGCTTCGATTCTATTAATATCAAATAAATATTCATTCTTTCGTACGTTGCCGCCCGAATGAAAGGATCAGGATCAAGCAAAACGCATCGAGCCAGCCAGATCCAATGCGATGGAGTGGGGGAAACATAATCTACCTATTTCTGTTTACTTTGCGATACTTTATATTTGTACTATTCTAACTTATTACTAAGAGATGGGCGGACAAACATTTTCCCTACGTGTATATAGTATCAGCTAAGTATGCCGTGCGAGCAAAAATTATTTGCATCAAAGAGGGCTTGGATTAAAAAACGTAGAGCTTGGTTTACATAAAATTACTTGTAACGGCTGTCAAAGATGATGAAATAACTGGTTGATTGATACCGCTAAGCATTACGTCCTTAGATGCAAGGCCCTCTTTGATGCAAATAATTTTTGCTCGCACGGTATATCTTTCCTCTTTGAGAGATCAACTGTTTCCCTATATAATCTCTTTACTGAACAACTGACGTGATTATGAGTAGTATATTTTGCCCCCATACTAACATTTCCAAAACCCGAAAGAGATAACACTCACCAAGCAGACCGACATCAATAACGGTTTGGTGCAGACAACAGAAACTTGCCATGATACCATACACACATCAGTCAGTTGTTAAAACATAAAAGCTACCTCTGCTGGCTTTAAGCTTTTCGTTTAGTGCCCATGCAGGCGGATTATCTTCGTAGCTTTCAGTGGGCGACGTTGTGACTGTGCTTAGCGGAGCGGCGAAGTTTCGTAATTTTTTCGTAGTTTTTCCGTAATTCTACGTCATTTTTCGTTAATCGGCTTTTTAACTAGTGCTTGTTGTTTTTTCGTAATTATGCGTGAGTAAGGGGTCGATAGGGAACTGTGTGTGGTGCTTAGAACTTGTTGCGATGTGGCCCTTTAGAGTTTTTCATTTTGGATTTTTTATTTTGAATGTGGTTTTTGAAGTGCTCAGTATAGAGGTGAGTCTGGATAATTTTTTAAATAGAGCTCTGAAAGAAATACCTTTGTTTTAGGTTTGTATATATTTTTTGGAACAATCATGCTTATATGACTATAATCAAATTGGGCGTTTAGTTTTTGAAACTGACTAATTTTTATTTGTTGTTGTTGTAAAGACAAACACAACAACCTACCTAATGGAAAAACTATTTATTTTATAACTGCAACTTTTTATTTAATACATATTATGTAGATACCTACCCTGGATTTTATACATTTTTTTTTTATTACAAGTACCTAAATACTTGTACCTTGTACTAAATTGGCTATAGGACAATAATTGTTTGTACGTACGTTTTTGTTGTCATTGTCAGTGGCGTAGTAGCTACATCCCCGCTAGGCCCCGTACCTCGGGGGAAGCTATACTGATGCTGGGGACCAGAATATTTCTTATCTTCCTTATATGAAAACATTTTTAGTATTTTTCAGTTTGTTCCATAGTTTCGTCATTCATTGTGCCTGTGTTTTTTTTTTAATATAGTTCTGTGGTTTTATCTCGAACAAACATTTTGCTAGAACTCGGCAGAACATTTTTTCATCGTGTTTAGTGTATCTTATGGGGTGCGGAGGTGGTCCTTAATTAAAAACAATCCAAAACTTGTTAGTTTAGTTACTAACTGGTTTGAATAGCAGTAATAAAACGCCAGGTAGAAAGAGATAATAACTAAATTCAGAATACAAGAAAATAAAAATAAAATATGCAGTAATTTATTGAAATGTTACGCTGTTCAAGTGCACACAAAAAAATCTAGTCTCCAGTTGAATCTAAAAGTTTCAAACTGAAACTATCATATACATGAATAGGAGCAATGCTAAAGTAAAATTAAATAGAAAATACCTTAGCATCAAAATATAGTTTTAAATTAATACTACATTATTTTAACTTGACTCTACTTTAGTTTTAGGGTAATAAAAATAAATGATCAACCTATCAATAATTTTAGTTGCAGATATAGTATACGTTAATATTGGTTTGATGCAAAGTAATGCAAATAGCATCAAAGAAATAATAAGGGTTTAGATTTTACTCAAGTTGTGTATAGAGACTGTCTTTGTGCTCGCTGTGAGAATACAAATTTATTTTTATTTTCAAACCCATCATAGTATATTTCACTTTGACCACAATACTTATTTTTAAAACAAGTATAAGATTATCTTGTTATGATGATAATGTAATCTCTTTATGAACATAATTTTGATTAACTTGATGATATAATTTAAAACTAGTAGTAGTTTAAAAATGAGTATTTTTTAGGTACAAAATAAAGCAAGTTAGTTTCAAAATAAGGCTATTTGTTTGAGCATTACTATAAGCTTGGTTTGAGAGTAGTTTTTTTTGTGTGTGTGATCAGACAGAGTTACGCGTGTCAAAGTGTTTGATTCTCAGACGATATTAATGTGTCTGATAAATATACCAGGGGAAAACAATTAATGATGTTTCAATGCAGGACAGTCACAGAGGATATGTCCGTCTGTCTTTTTTTCCTGTTCACACCCTCTACACAAAGGTGTGTCGCTTACCTTCACGTTGAAAAGGTGTTTACGTAGCTGACAATGCCCTGTATGAATACCTCTGGTCAGTTGTAGGTTCGTCCTGGACATCGTTAGGTATTTCTTAATTGTGACCTTCACCTCCTGCTGCACCTTTATTTGCTAGTGAGTCAGCTATCCTATTTTCCCTTAAGGTGGGAGTATCAACATGCTTGCCAACCTATAACCTATTTCGCATAGATTTATTTATGTTTTCTAACTTTTATACAAAATTTAAAGAAAATCAGTATCGACTTGATATTCTATAGGTAATAATTGACATATTTAATAAATATCAAGGAATTTCATAACTTATTTTAGGAGAATTGTGTAGCGAAAAATATCGGGTAAGATTTTTTTTAACATTATTATGTCATTGTCATTCATTGTTCTTTCACTATACAATTCTCCCAAAATTAGCAATGAAATAAATTGAAATTTTTGTAATATATTAGATACTACCTAAATAATGTACCGACGATATTTATTTTCTTTAAATGTTAGTTATTAAAATAATAAACTCTAAAAATTAACGTGAAATAGGTTATAGGTTGGCAATAAATTGAATGACGTTGAGAATTCAACCTTAATGTTTTATGTCCTTTGATCCAGCTCACTGTGACCACGTTTTTTTGAGTGGCTGTGACCCTGGTCAGTGGTCACATTCTAGTACTAGTTCTGAGGTGATTTGTGGTCGTTCTAGGACTATTGTTGCCTGTCTACTGTTCGCGTGTGTGTGTGGGGATTGGGTTTTGACAAATAAACACCCTAGTTTTTTGTAACTAATAATAATAATAAGTTTATTTAAATTTTAATAATATAATAAATATGTTTATGTTGTTTTCTATAAACTTATTCTTTAATCCCCTGAAGCTGAGCTTGTTAGGGGCAAATCTAATTTTTTCTTTTAGTATATGTAAAATCATAAATCCTAAATATGCATTAAAAATCAAGTTTTAAAGTAAAAATGTTAATTAATAGTATAAACGCAGCTTTTTTAAAGAAATATAATATTACCTATAATAAAATTATTAATTTATAATTTTTAAGTAAAAACTATTACTTATATAAATTATCCAGAACAATATTAATTAATTAAAGCAGTTCTAAAAATATTTTCAAATTGTCTGTTTTTAATATCCATGTTTTTATTTCGACTTAAAATTTTTTTAATGAAATCAATTTTTTAATTTTTGTTTGTAACTAATCGTTTAAATAAAAACATAAATATTTGAAATTTTTTTGTCCTATGGACTTATTTATTTTAGGTTTTATGGTTATTTCATTTTTATGACGTGTATTATGATTATGGTTTTTAAATTGTATAAGGTTTTTATTTTTAAATATATATATTAAGATGTTATAAATGTAATGTTGTCTTATGTTCAACTTTTTTGTTTCTGAATATAATTCTTTTAAAGGATAAAAATAATCTTTAGAAATCTTTTTTGTAATATTTCTAATTTTTTAACTAAACTTCTATTTATTCCTCCCCAACCTAAAATTCCGTAATTTAAATGAGTTTTAACTAACGCGTAATCGGCGTAATATAATATTTCCATATATCTTACATTTAAAATTTTTTAATGTTTTTAAAAATCGGTACTACCTAAACTTCTTAATTTTTTAATTAAGTATTCTTTGTGAAAATTCCAATTTAATTTACTGTCAAAAATAATTCCTAAATATTTTATTTTAATAACTTTAAAAATTTGAAAGTCTTCATTTATTTGAATAGGTACTATTCATATTTTGTGGTAGATTATTTCGGTTCAAAGTAAAAGGAATATAATTTGTTTTATTAAAATTAATTATTGTTAACAAATTGTTATCAAACCAATTTTTTTGTAAATTTTAAAATCTTTTTTAATTTTATTATTTAAGTTTTCCCAACTTGTATCGGTATAAAAAATTGTAGTATCATCTACAAAACTATGAATTTGTCCATCGCAATTTATACTAAATAAGTCGTTAATATAAATATTAAAAAATAATGGTCCTAAAATTGTTCCTTGAGGAACACCATACTTAAATACTTTTGGATAGCTTTTTTCTTTATCTATTTGAACATAAGTTGGTCTGTCTATTTTCAAACTTTTTTAACAGTAAATTATGGCTAACTGTATCAAAGGCTTTGCTAAATCTAGAAAAATACTAATACAAGGTTTTTTATTATCTAGTGCATCATATATTTGTTCTGTTAGATAGCAAATATCGTTTTGCGTTGATTTATTTTTTTGAAACCCAAATTGTTCATTAGATATAAAATTTATTTCTTCTAAATAAAATTTCCACTATATTAAATAGGAAACATGTTTAGCTTCGTCCGATGACCATGTAAATTAATGATGCATCTAATTTTAGTTAAAAGTATTAATATAATTTTTAATTAGGTACTGCTGAAATAAACGTACACGGACCACACCCGTCTGCATATTATACTTGGAAATAATTACGACTAAATTTTAATATCCTATTGATTCAATCTGACAAGGCGTTGCTCCCGACATGAATATTAAAAAACCTTTAAACAGCGTTTAACGATGTATGTTGATGTTTATATATTGTCGTGTTATATAACTTATCCCAGCGAGAATTAATTGCTTATTTAACACTGGCGTGATAGATTGTAACGCCATTAAAACTAGAAGTTGAAGCACTTTATAATTTTTTTTTATTAAGTGGCAAGGTCGAGGTTCAAATGCCTTGGTTTTGTATGGACACAGACTTTTTTTTTTCTTTAAATTAATTAATATCTACTAATAATCTTTGTGTGAACGTTCGGTTTTTTCCATTTTTTTTTAATAAATTTTGGCAAAAAAAACCTTTTGCATTGTCACAAAGTCATCGCATGCTTTTCTTGTGTGCTTTAGACATTTAAATAATAGGTTGACCAGTATCTACAGTCACAGTAAGGGGCGCATGGGCCCACCGGGACACCGGGAGATTTCCCGGTGCGCCGGTCCCTCAGGCGCCGCCGCTGTTTGCCAACATTTTCCTTTTAGTTTTTTAACAATTTGAATTTTTATGTTATCTTTATGTTAAATATTTTTTATTTAATTTTTATATTAATAATAAATATTGAGCCTAATGAATACAAATTAAGCAATTACTTTTTAGTAAAAGCAATTGCTCGACTAGCAAATGCTATAAGTAAAAGCGATTGCTAGATCTGGATATAAATAAAATTTCGAAGCAATTGCTGTTTTTCTTACACCTCTGTAGCAAATGCTTATTTAACACAAGTTCAGACGTGGCTTATCCACTTATTCAGATTATAGATTTCATGTTCAGTTTGGTGCCTAATTTGCAAAAGAGTTGACAACGTTGGTCTATTTATTTAGTACAATAGTAATCTGTTACGTTTTTGTGGAAAATAGGAAACTTAGTATATATAGTAAATATTAGTATTTGTGATATGGATTTCAGTGAAAATGAGGAAAGTGATAGTAGTGATGAAGAAATTAAAGACAAGCAATTGATATTCGTTCACAAATTGAAGGAACATAAATAAATCTCTCTGACCATCACAACCGTTTAGCTTCCACAACAGCTTCAGCACTTGTAGGCAATTTAATAAAAATATTGGCCTTCTCCAAAACTGCATGTATTAGAAAAGTGTATGCTTTACAGACAGTAGTTTGGTAAACACCGAGTTCTTCACCTGCAGAATTTTGAAAGCCCGTATCCGACAGCCGCAGAAATACTTTAATCTTAGTTAAAGGTGACAGTGCACCCCTCACCCCTCGCCTTTTACCAGTATCAGTCAAAAAATAATTTGCCAACCACTCAACATTTTCGCAGTCAAATCGATATAACTTTCTGAAATCATCATATCTGCGACGTTCATATATTCAGCCATAATTGAAGACACAAATTAAGAGCAACGCACGTGTAGGCCGAGGAGAACTAAAGTTGACTGCTACCAAGCAAATGATGCAGGGGTCGAACTACCTTAAAAACTTGAAAGCTACACTAGAAAAATCAATTCCTTAATTTATTCATCACATTTTAAGCAAACGATAGCAATCGCTTCTATTTTTTAAGAAAAAGCATTGACTAGAAGCAATTCCTGCACTTTTAAGCAATTGCTGGACGCAGAGCAATTACTTTAGTTTTTATTTATTGGCTTACAAGAAATTACTTCGATTTCATAAGGAAAAGCGATCGCTACATTTTTATTCATTAGGCTCATTTTTTTCACCTAAATGTGTTTTAAATGTAAAAAAGTTTTTTTTTTATTTATGAGTTATTATAAAAAATATGCCGTAAGTGGATGAAAAATACATATTTCTGTCTTCTCATTTTTTTATTGGATCGACACGACGCGGCGCCGTTTCAATTGACTTCCCGCGCCGGTTCGAGGTGTCCCATCCGCCCATGGTCACAGTTTTAATACAAGAACAAGAACACTTCCACAAAAGTTTTAAAAAACGATGGGATGAAACAACAAACCGTGAACTCTCGAAACAATTATTAAAATACCCAAATGCTGTCCCAACCAAGAAATGTCTTAACGATGTCCAGGAAGAATATACGATTAACTATAGGTATTCAAACAGGGCATTGTCAGCTACGTAAACACCCTTTCTACATGAAGATAGAAATATGAGACAGTCGAACATATTTTTCTGTGACTGCCCTGGTCTCCATCCAGTAGAAAATCCATGCTTGGCCGGTACTAGCCTACCCTGGACATAGATATTTATCTTTAGATAAGCATATAAGTTTTATGACCTCGCGCATGTAAACAAACCTACACACGATTAGACATGCGCACTGCAACATTATCATTTGACGAATGGGAAAATAGATAGGTCCGGGCTTAAAATTTTAAGTTCTTGTTCAATAAGTTGTAAAAGTTGACCTACAATTCTTGCCAAAAAATTGGAATTTCTTCTCAGTTTTTAAGGGTTGTTCCTAAAATTCGTTTAAAAATGATTCCTCGTCGTGTTTTTAGTTCAAAAAGGAAGGGAACAAGTTAAATAAACTATAAAACTTATAAAATCGAATATAAAAAACAAACAAAACCAGCAAAATAACCAATCTTCGATGTTATCGCGTACCTAACCTCAAATCCAATATTAGTTGGTATGTAACTTGTATTGATTTTTACAATTTGGCAAAAACTTGGATACCTACGTATAAAGCATTTTTAAGCACAATTTCTTGTTCAAGAATTTGAAAAGTTTTTGCCCGAGAACTTGACCCGTAGAGTAATATTATAAACTACTAGGTATTTACATTTTTTCTTCTTTATAATATAATATAAGTATAGAGAAAAGTGTCTTTTAAACTTTTTAAAGATTGCAGGGCTGCAAATAAAATATATCAAAACATGCATCGGGATAATCAGTATTGGTGTGTGTTTCTCTTTATTTTCACACCTTGTTTGTGTAGTCTAGCCCTAGTTTGATGTGTTTAAATTGATCATAATAAAATAAAGTTACATACCAAGATACATCACTACCCCATACTTACTGAAAATACGAAATACCATCAGGTATTTTACCCCTATTTGGGCATAATAAAATCATACATCGGCTGTTACTAGCCATTGTTTATATTCCAATCCGAGTCACTAAAAGCACAAACGCAATTCACTAAACCACACGAAAATTAGAAATCCTTAAATGTTAATGTGCATGTGTATGCCTAGCTTACCCTTCACACTCCAGATCCAGAGAGCATAATATATAAACCGGGGTGGAACGTTTTCATGGCGACAGCCTGTAGTTTGACGACTCTGTAGAAATAACGGTACCTATTTATCTGCAAAGTATTAAACCGCGAAACAATGCATAACTGTTAGTCATTTTATTTCAAAATGAAAAGTCGGATTATTGCTAAAGATTATTACTTCATGTTCTTTTCTTAATCATCGTCGTTTCTGCGTCAGTACACGCACAATAATATCTATGTAGATAAGAATAATTAAAAATGGTGTTTATGCGGGGAAATTAAGTTTAGTAAACGAAATAAATGTGTTTTATATATTCAGATTAAGAACATAATACGTTTCTTTTGTTTCTACCTCACTGGCTGATTTTTTTCTGGCAGGTTTTCTTATTGGTAACACATTCACCATATCCAGACGAATCCTTTGCTTTTTTGTTGGAGTATTGTTTCAGTAAATTTTGTCGCGGTTACGTTAAATTTTCGAAGGATATGACGATGGTTCCATTTACCTAACTGCTTGTTCTCGATCATTGTAGCGGATAATCCACGTCCTAGGGCCGCTTTCTTTCTACCTCAGCCCCTCGGCAGACAGCTTGGCACCATTAGGCCTGGTTCTAGGAAATCGGCCTCGATCAAGGGAACCACCGAAGGACCTGCACAAAGCCATATGGCGATGGGCGGTACCCAGATCGTGGTACCCAGTCCTATTATTACGTTTAACGGCCGTTTAATATTGAGTAGGTAGAAAGTTCAAGTAGATTAAGTTTCGTTATAATACAAACAAGGACTTTCTTTGGAGTTTTGGTGGAGAAAAGTTGATATAAGTTAGTTTTGAGGGTTCTTTTTATGTTTTGTTCGGTGATTGCTTTGCGGCTCACTTCCCGTGAGAGAATTAAGTGGGAAAGAAAAAGACAGCAATTCGTCTACTCCACGGTTTGTTTACTTTTAAAAAATTGTTTCTTTCTTTTGCTAAACTGCAGAGTTAACATTTTTAAACATTATTTTATTGAGAAACAAACCGATGTTAGCGTTTTCTTAATTTGACTTCATTAAATGCTCCTCCCCCAATTTCTCCACTGATACCCTCTGCCATTCGTGACCTGGGGCGTAGATAACGAATCTGAAAACGATTTTCCGCTTATAGTTTTTGAGATACTAAGACGGGGTTTCTGACGAACTAAAAACAAATGAATAACCAGCTCCCCAATCTCCTAAATGCCAGAATTTAAAGGAATTAATTTATTAAACGCGGTTTTAAAAATAAATATTTCAACTTAATAAAAAAATTAAGAAGTTTATTACCGATTTTTAAAAACATTAAAAAAATTTTAAATGTAAGACATGGAAATATTATATTACGCGTTAGTTAAAACCATAGATATACTTGTTTTAAGAGGCCTATGGTTAAAACACATTTAAATTACGGAATTTTAGGTTGGGGAGGAATAAATAGAACTTTAGTTAAAAAATTAGCAATACTAGAATAAAGGTTTCTAAAAATTATATTCAATAAAGATTATCTTTATCCTTCAAAAGAATTATATTCAGAAACAAAAAAGTTGAACATAAGGGAACTTTACATTTATAACATCTTAATATATATATTTAAAAATAAAAACCTTATACAATTTAAAAACCATAAACATAATACACGTCATAAAAATGAAATAACCATAAAACCTAAAATAAATAAGTCCATAGGACAAAAAAATTTCAAATATTTATGTTTTTATGTAGGTAAACGATTATTGACCAACAAAAATTAAAAAATTGATTTCATTATAAAAATTTAAAGTCGAAATAAAAACATGGATATTAAAAACAGACAATTTGAAATGCTTTAATTAATTAGTTAATTAATATTGTTCTGAATAATTTATATAAGTAATATTTTTTACTTAAAAATTATAAATTAATAATTTTATTATAGGTAATATATTTCTTCAAAAAGAACTGCGTTTATACTATAAATTAACATTTTTACTTTAAAACTTAATTTTTAATGCATATTTATGATTTTACATACTAAAACAAAAAATAAGATTTGCCCCTAGCTCAGCTTCAGGGGATTGAAGAATAAGTTTATAGAAGACAACATAAACATATTATTAAATTTTAAATAAAATTATTATTATTATTATTATTATTATTATTATTATTATTATTATTATTATTAACTGAAAAAATACAAATTTGCCCTTTTCTTTTTGTAACATAAAAAACAGTGACTTATTTGCAATAAAGAAGACAAATTGGAAAATTTTGTTGTTAAATAACCCATTGAAATATAATACTAAGCGTTTCCGGCAAAAATCGTTTTCAGATTCGTATAATCTACGCCTCAAAATTTATCATGCCGGAAAAAACATTAATTTGGTGTGGTGAGCATATAATAGAAGAACCAAATAAATTAAGTAACACATAATCTAGTAAAAATTTCTGGGTAAAAAATCAGGATCAAACAATTTCCGTGTTGCGAACAAAAATAAAAGTTCATTAACAGTCGCCCAAAACACTGAATTTATGAAATATTAGCTTGCACTATGGCAGAAATTAGTCTTCCCTCTCTGGTACTGCTTCCACAGTTCTTACATTAATATCAGGAATCGAATACAGCGGTTTAAACCCTCCACTTAACAGTGGCTGAAAGTTTTAAATATTAAACTCACTGGTCGTGGCAAACTCAGACTGAGTAGTTTTATTCTCACCAATTATAATCAACCAATCACCTATTGGAGATTATGGAGAATAGGCTCGATGTCAAGTTTACGCCTGTGGGGACTAAGTCTAGGGGAATATTTTTTTTGAACAACCGAAAAACTCGATTGATTCCAAGATCATCGAAAAATTATTTAACGTGGGATTTAACGATAATCTGAATTAGTGATACTGCTAGGTGGTGCATACCGCTGCGACGGGGCAGGGTTTTAACACCAACCCGAGTTTGTTAAAGATAACTCGAGTTTATAAAACCGGACATTGGAGGTAACCGTCGTCACTAACCCCAGCGCTTAAAAGTAAAATTGTATTTTTGTAAGAAGCTTGCAAATAACAGCAACACAATCGGTTTTTCGTCTCCCTCTATATTCGAGGTCATCTATGCATGTCCCATACCTTTGGTAATATCGCCATATTTGTATTGTTAATTTGTAACTGTAAAACTATATAAGCATGCACGCTTGTACGTCTTGAATTACAAGAATAAATCATCATAACTTTAACTGGACATTTTGTTTCGTCGTAAAATATGATATATTATACATTATACCTGATAAATTAAAACATATAACAGTGTTATGGGAGGCGTGAAACTGAATCGTACCATCTGTTTTTGATCGATTTTATCGATAACATACTTTATAGTTGCTACAATACTGGATCGAATAGTTTCCGGGCCCGCCAATAGATGGCGGTCGAAATTTACATTGTTTTGTTGCATTATAAAACTAAACGTTTTTTTATACACCTTAGCTCACTGTTTAAGAGGACGTTAGATCTTGTCTATTTTTATATAATTTTCCAAGTATAATAATAGTATTAAACATAGGCGCCACAAAAATTGGCAACATCTAAAAATACGTTAGGAAACCTCAAGATCCAACGGAGCGATGAAAAGATTTCGCAAACATTGCACCTCCATTTGGTCTGGTTTGCATCAATAATTAGCCAAAGGATATGTTGAAAGATGAATTCAAAGGAGCATAATCAGTAAAAAACAGATCATTATTTTTTTAAAATTAAATATTACTTAAAAACTCTACTGTAATTTTGTATGGTACGCGTATAACAGATTGTTCTAGTACCCCTGCAATTCTATGTAACAAAATGTCAACGCTCAACAAAAAAGTATTTAAGTAACTTTAAAAATTAGAAATTGAGCAGTATTATTATTGACTATTATTATTACTTACTATTATTATTATAAACCTTATTTGTGCCGAAGCTAAAATGATATCCGCAGGCCGACCATTAGTTGAGAATCTCTTCGGTTCAGAGGAAGTGTCCAATTTTGCGACACCCGTGTGTGATTGCTGGCCTTTAATTCAAGAAATTTCAGACATTGATACTCTCGATGAAGGCACCAGACTTGCTAATAAATTAAGAAAACTTATAGTTTGCACTAAGGATATATTACAAAAGCTTTTAGTCTCGTTATTGCTTATAGGTAGGTCCTCATTCAATGACTACTGAGATAATTATTTCCCATTACAACAAATTAAAAACGCCAGGAAGAATTTCATTAAATGAAGATACAATGAATGATCGCCTCTTAGTGTCATTGAATGGAGTGGGAACAGCCCATTTTGATCCAAGACCGGCAGTCGCCGAGTTTTTAATGAAAAAAGAACGTAGGTTTAGAGAACCAACTCCTGAAATATACAAAACTAGAGATTTTATTGGAACATTTTTTAGAGATAATCCTAAATTATAATCTTATTAATGAAGTTCCTTTTACAATGAAAATGAGTAGGTAACGAATTCCTTTTTGCACGACGCCGTAAAATAACAGTGTTTTCAATTTGTAGACAAAATGTGCACTGGGTTATGAACTCACTCTTTTTGACTCCACAATAGTTTTTACGTATGTTGAAATGTAAACCGCCCAGGGGGGGGGGGTCATGACCCCCATAACCCCCCCCCTGGATCCGCCCTTGTTAAAAACAGACAATTTGAAAATATTTTTAGAAATGCTTTAATTAATTAATATTGTTCTGAATAATTTATATACTTAATTATTATTTTTTACTTAAAAATTATAAATTAATAATTTTATTATAAGTTATATATTTCTTCAAAAAAAAACTGCGTTTTTATACTATAAATTAACATTTTTACTTTAAAACTTTATTTTTAATGCATATTTATGATTTTACATACTAAAACAAAAAATAAGATTTGCCCCTAGCAAGCTCAGCTTCAAGGGATTGAAGGATAAGTTTATAGAAGACAACATAAACATATTTATTATATTATTAAATTTTAAATAAACTTATTATTATTATTACTATTAATTTTTATCATATTTTTAATTGTTTCATCTTCTTCCTCTAAAAACCTCTAAAAAATTTCGCCTGCGGCGCTGTTTGACCCCCCCACAATTAATTTCTGGATCCGCCCTTGGTTTTTAATATCCATGTTTTTATTTCGACTTTAAATTTAATTAATGAAATCAATTTTTTAATTTTTGTTGGTAAATAATCGTTTAAATTAGAACATAAATATTTGACATTTTTTGTCCTATGGACTTATTTATTTTAGGTTTTATGGTTATTTCATTTTTATGACGTGTATACCGATTATGGTTTTTAAATTGTATAAGGTTTTTATTTTTAAATATACTATATAATAAGATGTTATAAATGTAAAGTTTTCTTATGTTCAACTTTTTTGTTTCTGAATATAATTCTTTTGAAGGATAAAGATAATCTTTACTGAATATAATTTTTAGGAACCTTTTTTTGCAATATTTCTATTTTTTTTACTAAAGTTCTATTTATTCCTCCCCAACCTAAAATTCCGTAATTTATTATGAGTTTTAACTAACGCGTAATATAATATTTCCATATGTATTACATTTAAAAAATTTGTAATGTTTTTAAGAATCGGTAGTAAACTTCTTAATTTTTTAATTAAGTATTCTAAGTGAAAATTTCAATTTAATTTACTGTCAAAAATAATTCCTAAATATTTTATTTTATTAACTTTAAAAATTTGAATGTCTTCAATAATTTGAATACTATTCATATTTCGTAGTAGGTTATTTAGGTTTAAAGTAATGTTATTATTATAATTGTTATCAAACTAATTTTTTATAATTTAAAAATCTTTTTTAATTTTATTATTTACGTTGTCCCAATTTGTATCGGTATAAAAAATTGTAGTATCATCTGCAAAACTATGAATTTGTCCATCGGAATTTATACTAAATAAGTCGTTAATATAAATATTAAAAAATAATGGTCCTAAAATTGTTCCTTGAGGAACACCATACTTAAATACTTTTGGATAGCTTTTTTCTTTATCCATTTGAACATAAGTTGGTCTATTTTTTAGATAATTTTTAATTAATTCTCATTGCTTTCCTCTGAATCCAATTTCTTTAACAAACTTTTTTAACAGTAAATTATGGCTAACTGTATCAAAGGCTTTTGCTAAATCTAGAAAAATACTAATACAAAGTTTTTATTATCTATTTATCTTAACATAGTATAAAACAAAGTCGCTGTAGTTATGTATAACTAGCGACCCGGCTTCGCACAGGTGCAATTTCAGAAAGTGGCATGCTGGGTACTAATATATCTGGTTTGTTCGGGTTTGTATTTATACCAGCGGGTTGCAACGCATGCCGGATACACGCTAGTTATTAAATAAATGCTTCTTTCATCTCAGTAAAACGTCTGTGAAAATATTTACCTTGTCTGAGAGCCAGGCCCTTACCCCATACTCGTAGTAACGCCAATGTCAATGTCAATCCTAAAATGACTAAAATGATACCGATCGTGTAGGAAAGGATCCTTAATAAAATAAGGAGGTGTCAATTAATAATTTAAAATCTAAATTATTGTATTGTAAAAAAAAGTATATATAAAAAAGTCATACCGGTTTTATAATGCAAACAAAGAATTCGTTGATGTTAATTTTTTTTTTGTTGCGATAGGGTAAGTGATCAGTTAGGTCAGTTAACTAGCGACAAGTTTTGTACATTATCGCTTGAGCATATTTAATCAGAACAGGAACGGACTCGGAGGTATATGTAGGTAATAAAATTACTAAAGATTTGTCATCATACGTTATTTCTGTAGGGCCAAAGGATGATACAGAACAAGTTCAGCAAAAGAACATTTATATACATATAATCATATAATGCTAGAATAATAAGTATCCTAGTCTCATACTCTATCACTGTCCTAGAGAAAAGTTCTGTAATTTTCGTAGGATCGATATCGTTATTTTCGTATAATGTTCATGGGAAGGATAAGAATTGTTGTCAAGTGAGAACTTTCTTTTAATTTAAACCTAATCCATTCCTGCACATCCACATTCCACCAGGTGACTTTGAAGAATGTCCTGGCGATTTTTGACCAGCCCGAGTCTGAAAAACAACACCTTTTAGCTCTTCGATTGGATTCTTATCTCTTTTGGCGGCGTTGATTATTATTAATTATTATGGCCCCTCCTTTAAATCTTACATTTTTGAAACAAATGTTTTTATTATATTATTATATACTTATAATATAACTATGAGCTTATTCTTAAGAGTGATATTAAATTTTAACTGGTTTTACTAAATTTTACATTACTGGTGATATATTGAAAGCCGAACAACTGCAACTAGGTATACAAAATTACCTTACTGTCTCTTAATAGACACGTGCCAAAACGAACTTCCTTGGTATGTAATATCCATAGACATTTACGTTTAGATAAGCAAACAATAATCACGAAAGTGGCCGATTTATTGCCTTGCGCATGTAAACAAAACCGCACAGGAATAGGCATGCGCACTGCATGCGCTTAACGAATGGGAAAATAGACAGGTCCGGGATTTAACTTTCAAAATGTCTTTATTCCAAACTAACTTTTACAATTCATTACATGGAAAGTGACAACTATGGAGAACTAGAGGGTAGGAGGCCGATCGACAATGGCAGCATTTTCAATTTCTGTCCCGGTTTTTTGGTTAGTTCGCTATTGGCCAACAGATGGCTCTCGCGTCCGAAGTGGGCTGATGTTGTCTTCTTCTTCTTCGTTTTTAATATGGAAAAGTAGATCCTCCATAGTTTTTAACTTTTACTAAACCCTTTTTTTTTCTGTGACTTTTACTTTTGACAATTGACATTTTATTTTTCGAAATAACAAATAACTTTTGAAGGCAAGACAAGACAAATAACGTTGTATTGTAATTAATTTCTATATTTATAATGAATAATGGTACAATTTATAAAAGTAGAGTTTGCTTTGTGTCGGGGTGTAAGACAGGATCTTCTTCAGAGATGAAACGCAGCCAAATAAGTCTCTTTCTAGCTCTAAAGGTAAAACCCTCTAGCTAAAATGTTCCTGTATTTTAAAAACTAAGCATCGTTGGAACTTTATACAGGCCGAGTTTACTAATAGGTATAACAAAGTAAGTGTAAATTCATATAAAAGTCCTTATTTGTTCCTTAAAGAACTAATTTAAATAAAAATAGTTATTGCGTCCATAAGAAACCATTATTTGATAGCCCACTTCGAACACGCGCGCCATCTTACAGCGACTCGTAAAGCTGAATTACCGATGCTAATTTGGGACCGAATCCAATGCATTGCGATCGGCCTCCTACCTCAAGTCCTCCATAGTGACAACATAATATAGAAAATAATAACCGTTAAAAAAAAAAACAATAAAAAAATGGTATAAATAATTTAATTTAGTAAAAATATCTCTAATGGTTTTTTAAAAGTTGCCAATTTTTTAATTTTTCTGATATTTGTTGGAAGATTGTTATATTTTATTATTCCGTTATATAAATATTGCGTCTTAAATATCACTCTTTAATTTTTTATAAATAATTTAAGTTCGCCGTGTGACATCACGTAGTATGAATAGCCCGCTCTCGCGCTATGCATTGTGGTACGCTTTGACGTCACAAGCAAACTTTAATCACTTCTATTTAATCCAGAGGATTAAAAAAAACATTTCTTTGTGAACTGTCAACTTTAGAGCATTATTTTTCAAATTTAATTTTCATCCAAGTTCCCCATTGACGCATATCCCAAAAAAAATTCGTTGCTGCATAAACGTTGCTGATAATTAATGCTGACTCCACAGAGAAAACGTAAAACACAATAACAAAAATGGCGCCGAGCCGGTTCTGGAGTGTATTTTGAGGATGTCGCTAAACAAGGAAAACCTAATAGCAAGAAGGTTGTGCATATGCCCATACATCTAAAGGTAAATTCGATGGTAATACCCAGTGGTTTATATACTATGTTATGTATTAATCACCATCAAGTTGACGAATATAATTCTCTAGAAGGTATGATGCACTGATATGTTTTTTTTAAAATTATTTCTGAGAAACCAAAAAATAACTTAACTAGGTACCTATATCAGTGACGCAGCGAGGTGGGGGGGGGGGGGGGGTTTAGGGGTTAAACCCCCCCCCAGACTAAGATGGTTTTTTACGGTTTAGACCAGGGCTGAAGCCTTTGAAAATGGTAAAAAGTGAAAAAAAAAATAATAATAGTAGGATGAAACCCATTGGAAAAGGAAGAGAATATAACAAAAATAAAAGGAAAAATAATTTACGGGCGATCCGAGGTCTGGAAGTGGAAGGGGGTGAGTTTTTAAGGGTAGAAAACGATTTATCTCGATTTCCGGCAAAACTCCAAACGTTAAATGGCAAAGTTGTAGGTAATAAAAAGATCTAAGTACAACTTTTGTATTTACACTTTTTTCACATAACCTCAAAATTTATGTGAAAAATTCAAATAACTAAGTTTTTTATTTTTATCTTTTGAAAGAAAATTTTTTTTTACGAAATTTGGTGAAAACTTACCTTTTTATGTCCCAAACACACTGTAATTTTTTTGATTTAAAATATTTATTTTTTCACCTTATTTTGACTTAATATCGAAAACGCACCTTAATTTTCAATCGAAAATTCTGACGTCAAAATATCTGCTTTTTAAAAAAGTCGGTGGGCCTTTTGTTCGTTGAAATCTCTACTTTCTGATGGTGTAAAAAAAAATATACATTACTATGGTAAATGTGATGAAATCCCCTTTAAATCCTACCTTTAATTATATTTAGAACAACTATTTTCGCATATTTTTTGCGATCTTTATGTTTTATGGATTTGTAATTTTTTTGTTTATCAATGTAACATGGAATGTTACGTTTTTCGAGTAATTAAAGTATAAATTTTAATAAATAGCTCAAAATTGTACATAATAATTTAAAAAAAAAATCTGATTCGAGTTTTTTTCGTTTCTTTGCATTTTTTGAGAACATTTCAACGAACAAAAAACCCACCGCCTTTTTTAAAAAAGCAGATATTTTGACGTGAGAATTTTTGATTGAAAATCATATTTTTCTTGTAAAAGATAAAAATAAAAAGCCGAAAACGGTTATTTGAATTTTTCACATAAATTTTGAGGTTATGTGAAAAAAGTGTAAATACAAAAGTTGTAGATCTTTTTATTACCTACAACTTGCCATTTAACGTTTTTCCATAGGACTTGTAGTTTTGCCGGAAATCGAGATAAATCGTTTTATACCCTTAAAAACTCACCTCCTTCCACTTCCCGACCTCGGATCGCCCGTAAATTATTTTTCCTTTCATTTTTGTAATATTCTCTTCCTTTTCCAATGGGTTTCATTCTACTATTATTTTTTTTGATTTCAAAAATTATCGACCCTGGTCTAAAGCCTTTAAACAGGTATTAATTTAAAAAATACAGAATTTGTATTCATACAAATTTTCCTACAGTATTAAAATTAACGACCAAAAAAAAAAGCGCTTTTTAAAATTTAGAAATCTTGTTCTTTTTTTTGAAAACCCCCCCTAATGCAACATTCTGGCTGCGCCACTGACCTATATGTGCAGAAACACTCCGGCAACATTTTTTAATGTTCCAGACAAAACATACTTATACTTTCGTTATTGGCAGTTTGTTATTTTAAAACAAAACATTCGAAAGTATATAAGTTCGCCAGATGCTTATTCACGGTCAAATAAAATAAATATACCCTAAATTATTTTTGATTATAAACAATTCAAAGTTTGATTATAAATAATGCACCAAAATGAAATTTTTTTTAGTTAAAAACGCAGAAAAATGTGTATATTATAATGTAATTTAGATACGGGGTAATTCAGAACTACTTGGTTAGCTGCAGAATACTTCAAAAACTTCCGAAAAGAAATAACGATTAAATTGGGCACTACACAATACACATGTACATAACCTATAAATACAAGGGAGCTGGCAAAACAAAAGGCGATCTACCTAAATTAATAGTAAAATACTTATTTTAAGTTTCTGCATATACTAAATGTAATTATAAATATTTAAAATTATTTACTTGAACGAGTAGATAATATGTTTTAATAACCAAATAAATAATTTTGAAATAAGTTATCGCAACAGAATATGAAAGAAGATTTGTAGCAAAATATTTACAACGAGATGAACACTTAGAGATTGTGAAGTAGCACATAAATTTTATGGTCAAGAGCTCTACACATAAAAAGGAAATTTAATTTTAGTGCAATTATCTATGGCGATAAATATGATCTTATAGTAAAATAAATTAGTGTCAAGATTTTATGGAACACCATCGTCGTCGTCAAATAAAAATTTCATTTTATGGATATCTTAAATTAGTAAATGGCTGTTATATCTATTCTAAGAGGGAAAATTTTAAGTGTTTTTATTAAAAAGATTTCACTTTCGCCTATAGACTATCATCAATCATGTATAAAAAACCTATAAATGGCTTGAATGCAGGGGTAACTTCCGGATCTCTGCAATTATTAAAAAAAAAATTGGGCTGTTCTGAGAGGCATTGACGAATAGTATGCCTATGTTTTTTTTCAATAAATGCACAGAAACTTAAAAAAAAAGCCGTTTTTGAAACCACTAAAATTGCCACAATTTACCTTAAAGTCCTTGAAAGTAAACACGTCGATTTTCTGAACAACTGAAGTAACAACAACAATTTTTACTGGTGCCACAATATTTTCTAGTCTATCTCGATGTCATCTATCCTAAGAATTCTAGAGAATACGTGTTTGTTTTAACAGGACAGGGGTCGTAATTGCACAAAACAAAGTCAACAAAACTATGACCGGCTGACTAATATCTGCATTGCTCTACCAGGTCCAGAATATGTCTGTCTTTCTTCTTCGTATGCCAAAAGCATAAAAATAACTACTCTGATCAACGCAGCACTGCAATGAGCATGCAAATCGTCAATAGTTAGGCAAATCGAATTGACGATAGAAAATGGCGTCGCTAATCCCACCTTAAGGGAATATTTTTTGAATTATAATATACTATGGCGACATGAAATTTGTGCAAATGTTGGTGCTTTAATTCCAAACTACAGATATATTGTTTGTTCCATTAAATAATCATTTTTTTGTGTTTCACAGCACAGCTAACTGTAACTCGATACGATCATACACAGACGACGTTTGACGTAAAAGAAGAGACTTTCCCACCATACAAAGTTGACCACCAAAACGATACCCTGAAGGGCGAAATTCAAAACTGGTATCATTTCTTCGTTCGCAAAATCCCACGCCCGCCTGCGAGGTCGCTCGACTGAAAAAAGCTCTTTCTTTCGCCGAGCGGCTTCGAGCTTTCGCAGGAACAAAGGCCGCTATGATTTATGTAAAAAGTAACTGGGTATAGTGCCTTTATTTATAGCTGCAAAGCTACAGTTTTGCATCATAAAACTACGAGAGGCAGTTAAAACGTTCCTTTCCTAACAATGAAAAAAAAAAACGACCACTGTGTACAGCTATAGACTGGCCATATCTAAATTTTGCTGTCTTGAAATAGTGGCTCCCGTATCAATTTTACATCAAAATTGTATTAGACTTTTCTGAAGGTTCTTGTATGATGTACCCGCATACCAAATTTTATTATTTTCTAATAAGCCAATTGAAAGTTATTTGGAAAAAACTCTTCGTAACAGTGACGTAGCAAACACGCCCTCAGACCCCTCGGCCGGGGGGCCCACATTAACGGCCCCTTCAAAATTTGCTGCTAGCTTTGCTTTTCATGGGTATTTCATTTAATAATTAATAGGATTTTTTTATATCCTGAGAATTTATAACTTCGTTAAGTGAAGAAGAATTATACGTGAAAGCGCGGAATTTACAAACGATATACCACAAAGACTTGTCCATTGACTGTCCTAGTCAAATTTTAAGCCTCAGAAAGGGACTTGGAGATAGTATTTCAAAATTAAAAAAAGTGTATGAACTTCCGGATCATTTATTAATAAAAAATCAGTGTGTTCTTCAAATTTTCCAGATGTAGTGCAGTGATGTTATTTCTAACTTTACCAGTTAGTGTGGCATCAGCGGAACGATCTTTTTCCAAACTTAAAATAGTAAAAACCCATTTACGTAGCACCACAACAACGCCTTTCGGATTTATTCTTAATTAGCATCGAACACGAGTTTGTTAAAACATTAAATATCGACGAAATTACAAACGATTTTGCAAAAAAAACTCTCAACGATCTGGTCGTTTTGTATAATACCTTGTATAGTACTTAGTCATAATGTTTGTGCAGACTTGTTGAGTGTTCGTGTGTTTTATTGTTTTCTGTCTTTTGGATTCTATGAGGCTCGATCACTGCTAACCCCGTTACTATACATCGTAAGCAACATCATAAGTGGTGGTTTAAAATTTTGATTTTGCATCATGTTTGCTGGAATATTACGTAGGTATAATGACTAAATAACTACCTATGTGTCTACCAGTCCACCTAGGATTACACAACAAATTCGAATTGTTTGCTGTTTTAATAGTATAGGTACTTAACACATAATGTGGATTTAACCCTAATTAAATTATTTTAACGAATTCAAAAATTCATAAATCTCAACCTAATAGTAATGAAAATAAGAATTATCATTTTCCATTCGTTATAGAGAGAGAGAGGGGGCCCCTGCAGTGGCGGACTAACAGGGGGCGGAAGGGGCGGCCCGCCCCGGGCCTTCGATCTTGGGGGGCCCCAAATGCCTCCGCGTTCCCCTGATCAAATCCTAAACAAGACTTGAATAAAATGTGCTTAGTACCTACATAATTTCATCAGGATCAAAACACTACAGCCATCTAGACTTTTTACGCGGTACTAATATTCTTTTAACTTTGCTGAACGCGTCCAATAAGCCGTGGGAATTCCCGTCTTTGTAGCGGGTACTTCCCCAGGAATCCCTGAATGAATGAAAAAAATATTAGTGTTGGGAAAAATCAACTTATTTTAATAATCGACTACCGAGCATTCGAGTAATTTAAAAAACCAAATTATAATTGATTTTTTTTTCACTCAAATGCTAATATTAATTATTAATATTGGCGGTTCATCGTTCATGTTGATATACAGCATTTGTATTGGGACTATTGGGAATAACTGACTCGGTGTTGTTAATCGATTGATTTTTTGCGGATTATTAAATTTGGCGGAGATATTTGTGGATTTTTTGGCATGGTTCCCAGTTTCCAGATCTTACAATTTAATTTAACAACTTGATTACTTGACCTTGAGATGTCACGATATTGCATAACTTATGATATTTATGAATACTGAATACTCACCACTAAACATTAAGTTTTCAGTAGACGCCGACGATTTAAATCTAAATAAAATAATAAATCCTATTATCCTACGCAGGCAACCCGTAATGCAGTATTTAATTTAAATTATATCGCCAATAATAACCGAAACCATTCGGTGTAGCCGCTCGCTAGGAGATGGCTCTGGCCGCAGTGAGTGATTGACAGGCGGGCAGCAACTTTTGGAGACGCGTTGGAAAATAAAAACCATATGTTCGTCACTCATTTCGTCACTCGAATTATTTCCGAAGATAATCGAATAATTCAAGTGATTGAAAAAACCGAATGATAGGTTATTTTTCACTCGAGTGATCCCATCACTAAAATATATCTTCGATCTACAATGGGTCAAGAGCGAGTGGTTAATCTAGCAGTGCTTTCAATAGAAAGAAAAATTTCAAAAGAAATCGATTTCACAGGAGTTATATTGAGGAGTTCAGTAAATTGAAGGAACGAAAACACATAACACGCTACAAAAAATAAAAAACTATCTTTGATTTATTTTATCTGATTTTTTTTGTCGATCGATTCGTATTTTATTTTCCTCGCCCATATCCATTCCATATTGTAGATATATATGTTTATTTAGGCTAAATAATTTAAGTCGAATTTAAATTTCACTTGCCAGATTTTAACGAAATAAACATAAACACTTATTTATACATACAAATGTGAACTGAATAAAAATATTGTAAAACTACATTTCTTTTAAAGCTGGGGGGCCTCATTCAGCTGTGCCGCCCCGGGCCTCTGACGGGCTTAGTCCGCCACTGGGCCCCTGAAAACGTTTGCGTTATAATTATAATAATGTCAAATGTTGCTAGACGTCTTACTGTCGATTAGTTTCAACATGTTTTATAGTATTCAAGAAAAAATAGCAATGAATAAGTGGTATTGCGTAGAAAATAGTTCTCGGAGAGTATCTGAAGTGTTCTCTGCGATGTTTCCTGACAGACTCATTAAAAGCAAAACAACAGCTTACATATTGTTTGAGACTTTCAGAATAAAGGTTCTGTTATTAATAAATGCAATCGCTTCGAGCAAAATAATGATGTACTCGATGGAAAAAATTATGTGTTTGAAAGGTTTGGAATGCTCTGCTAGAAAACTGACAGTGTCACCTACAGAAAGACACCTCACAACATTTTTCTTAATTAAACAGCTCATACCTACATCCGACTTTTCTGATATAAGTTTTGCAGCTACAGCTGAAGAAACCGTGCGTTTTTAAAAGTGAGATACCACTTATTGCTTATTGGTTAGTTGCCGTGAAATGAAAACCCCATATATCGTGAAACCGGTGTCTCTTCCTTTTGAAGATGGGAATAACAACAAGACTGGTTTGGGTGACCCAAAATGACTTGGTAAATCAAATACCTACGTTGTTTCCCAAATGGGTTAAATGTGCTTACTTTGTACATCGTATAGTGATTTTTTTGTAACAGCTTAAATAATGTGCTAAAAGAAATGTTTTGGGGCATCCTAAGCTGTACAAGGTACATTTTAACCTATTTATTTCCACGATAGACTATAGACTGAATATACAGGGTGTCCGGAAATGATGGGCAAAAAATTTAGGGGATAATTCTAGACCGAAAATAAATGCTATCTCTTCCTATAAGATTTTTAGATTATTAGGAAGAGATAGCATTTATTTTCGGTCTAGAATAATACCCTATAAATTTTTTGCTCATCATTTCAGGACACTCCGCATACGGATGCAAATTATCTTTAAATTTTAATAAATCATCGTTTATGTTTGTAAATCAAAATTAAAAAATAATAATATTTCTTCACTGTATTTCAATAATCATTTAATTAAATATACTAATACAATTAAATTTTTAGGTTTATATATTGATGGAAATTTAAGTTGGAATAAACATATTGAATATTTAAGAAGTTACATCTCACCAATAATTGGCATTTTATTTAAAGCTAAAAATTATATATCGTTAAAATATTTTAAAAAATATATATTATTCTTTGGTTTATTCAAAATTACAGTATATGATTTCAATTTGAGGATCAGCGAATTTAATTACAATTTAGCCATTAAAAAACTACAAAACAAAATAATTAAATGCATACATAAACTTCCTTTTTTAGAACCAACTATAAATTTGTATGAACCAAATTGATATTTAAATTTAGAAAAGCTTTATAAATTAAAACCATGCATTCTAATACACTCTATTATTGTTAAAGAAAACAATCGAATATAATATTTCCTTCCACCAACATTATTTACATCACGAGACAAAATCATATTCAGACACCAATGGTAAAGAGTACTTTTGGCCAAAAAGCAATATTATATAAAGGAATAACAGGTTGCCGAAAAAAATTAAAGAAATATCAAAATTATGGATTTTTAAAATACACTAAAAAAAATATTTTTTGAAACTTTAACGTATTATACAGGGTATTCCCTACTCGATGGTACATTAGAAGTATCTGGAGAACGAAAAGAAAAATAATTTTGAAATTTTCACTACGGCCATAGGAGACTGCGCTCTAGCTTTTAAAAATAATTTCGCGGTTGCAGTGTTGCCAGATCTATTGATTAGTGACATCAACTTTGGAATTTTAAATGAGACACCCTATATATTTTTACATTTTTAAATTCCACATAAAATTATAATTATTTTTTATTAAATGCATTATTAGTCTATACTTCATTTCCGAGATATTGACTCTCGAAAAGTGACATTTTTGAACTTTGACAGCTTCTAACTTTCTAACAGTACGTCCTAGAGCAAAACGGCTTACATGCCTCTATCTTCAATTTTTATTATCTTCCCAAAAAAAACAACTTCCGGTTAAACCGGAACAACTATATTTCCTGCTTTCGAGTTACATCCGGTTTAACCGGAAGTTGATTTTTTTGGGAAGATAATAAAAATTGAAGATAGGGACATGTAAGCCGTTTTGCTCTAGGACGTACTGTTAGAAAGTTAGAAGCTGTCAAAGTTCAAAAATGTCACTTTTCGAGAGTCAATATCTCGGAAACTCTGAAGTATAGACTAATAAAGCATTTAATAAAAAATAATTATAATTTTATGTGGAATTTAAAAATGTAAAAATATACAGGGTGTCTCATTTAAAATTCCAAAGTTGATGTCAGTAATCAATAGATCTGGCAACACTGCAACCGCGAAATTATTTTTAAAAGCTAGAGCGCAGTCTCCTATGGCCGTAGTGAAAATTTCAAAATTATTTTTCTTTTCGTTCTCCAGATACTTCTAATGTACCATCGAGTAGGGAATACCCTGTATATTAATATTTTTTTTGTAAATGGTTATTGTATATATTTTTTTTTAATAATTTCGATGGAGTTATTAATAGTTACTAAACATGGTTTTTATTATTTGTGAATTTATATATTGTATAAGTTAAGTTAAGAAGAATAAATAAAAAAAAAGTCCAAAAATTCCGAAGAAATGTCTTATCGGCTGGCAGCCAATATAACTTATTGGCATTAACATATATCGCATTGCCCAGAAATAAAATTTTAAAAGATTATTTAAAAACATCTAATTTCCAATGATAGCAGGAATAGTCACAAACCTTTTCTAAAATATTGAGCACCCCCGCAGTAAATCGAGAAGGGCTTGTTAATAGACGATTATGTCCTGTACTGTATCCACCAGCGCCCAGGTGTTCAGCTCTCGGCTGGTGCATTCCTACACCGCTATTGTGAACAGGTGTGCACCGTTTGCCTTCGCGGCCATTGTGGTTCACACCTGTGTTGTGTCGCACTGATGATCTACCTGCTAAACGTTTATTGCAGGGACGGAGTTGAAATCATAAAAAATATTCAAGAAATTATAAACACAACGTAATCCTTATACGGTGTTTTCAAAAAGTATGATACTTATGGATTTTTTATTATCCACTTGCTGATTTTTAAGAATTTTTTTGCTTGATGAAATTGGCTGCTTGCTTTAGAACAATAAATAAATTCATAAACAGTGAGAAGTTCGACATTCAACATTGATTTGCTTAAAAATTACAAAAAATGTTTCCAAAAATTATATTCAATAAAGATTATCTTTATCCTTCAAAAGAATTATATTCAGGAACAAAAAAGTTGAACATAAGAAAACTTTACATTTATAACATCTTAATAAGTAGATATATTCATTTAATTCCCACTAGCTAATACCACAACGTGGATGCTTTATTGGACTTAGTGTCTGTTGTATCCCTACTTGTTAATAAATAAATAAATAAATAAATAAATATATATATTTAAAAATAAAAAACCTTATAGAATTTAAAAACCATAATCATAATACACGTCATAAAAATGAAATAACCGTAAAACCTAAAATAAATAAGTCCATAGGACAAAAAAATTTCTAATATTTATTTTTTTATTTAAACGATTATTTACCAACAAAAATTAAAAAAATTGATTTTATTAAAAAAAATTTAAAGTCGAAATAAAAACATGGATATTAAAAACAGACAATTTAAAAATATTTTTTAGAAATGCTTTAATTAATTAATATTTTTTTGAATATTTTTATATAAGTCATATTTTTTACTTAAAAATTCTAAATTATAGCTATTTATGTATCAAGGGCGTTACGGGGACTATAATGCCCTGAAGGTAGAAATAGCCCGAGGGCCTCTGGCCCGAGGGATAGGTTTCTGCCTGATGGGCATTATAGTCCAGTAAAGCCCGTGGTGCATACAATGCTTTATGTTTTACCTAAAAAAGAGTTTTTCAATGACTAATTACATTATTTATTCGCAATATAAAAAATAAGTTGCACCTGTACCTGTATACGTAAGTAGATAATGACTGGTGTTAAGTTTGACTTTGATGTTTCTGTCAGTTAGTCAGTTGGCATTTTTTATTTAACGATTTGCTCAAAATGGAAGAAATTCCACAAAATATAAGAGAAAAGGTCATAAAAGCGACCGAAAATCTTTTGCCAGTTAAATCAAGGCAACAGTATGATCGGGAGTATGGCATATTTGGTATTTGGAAAGATACGAACACAATTCTTCAAATAACCGAAAATGTTTTAATGGCATATTTCCAGGAACTGGTAAGTTATTGATTTTATTTTAATACATATGTTTAACAAACTTTATTATTTTTAGTCGGAAAAATACAGTCCGAACTCTCTCTGGACCAAGTATTCTACAAGCGGGCATTATCATAATGCCCGCGCTTATAATGCCCTAGGTGTGATAGCAGGTATTATTGCTATCATAACATATTCCGTTTCTAAGGTATTATAGATCAATAATAGATAGGTAAAACATAAATAATTTTATTATAGGTAATATATTTCTTCAAAAAAACGCGTTTATACTATAAATTAACATTTTTACTTTAAAACTTAATTTTTAATGCATGCATATTTATGATTTTACATACTAAAACAAAAAATAAGATTTGCCCCTAACAAGCTCAGCTTCAGGGGATTGAAGAATAAGTTTGTAGAAGACAACATAAACATATTTATTATATTATTCAATTTTAAATAAACTTATTATTATTATATCCTGAATTAGAACCTATTAAAATACATCCCAATAATAAAAATCTTCCTAGAGGATCACAAACCTTTTCTAGAGACAATTGAAAAGAAGAAAGTTTGAAAACGAGACCAAAACCTTATTACGTCATCCCATTATCCGCGCAGTTATTTTATTCGCCAGCCTGGACGGATTATATTGCTATCTTTGTTTTGATAAACTAAACAGACAAGAACAGCTTAAAAATAGAAAAACAACCCTCCCGATATTCAGGTAGACGCGGCGTTCGACTTTTAGCTGAATAACTGGGACCCATGGGTCGAGGCAGATGTGACGTCAATGAGTTCATTCCCGTGTTTTTATCACGAGTCCATCATACCTTCAATCTTCAAAATAGTTTAATACAATTTTGAAGTAAAATGAATAGGGTAGCAAAATACATGGGATTTTGGGGTGGGATATTTCATAGCATTTTCGAGTTCTAGGGATTACATTACAAAATAATTATAGCAAGAGTACAACCGGTATGCAGTGATGTACTCAGCGTGTAGCCCTGTTGAGCATATAACGGAAACCCCTGTATAATATGTATTCGATTGTATAGAATAATTCTAACAGAATTTCCCACAGAACACGTCCCTGTTCAAAAGTCGGTTCCCAAGACACCGAGTCCGAAAAGATCGAGCCTCGGCATCTTATTGTTGTGAATGACCGTTTTTATTTCCATAACTCGATCGCGGTTTTTAATTACAAGCTGGAGAGAATATATGGGCCGTTTTTACCTTTTGTGGTGCCGTCGGCATTTTGACAGATTTAGTACTCACGATTCGTATTTAAATAAGTGAGATTTGGGTTATTGGATATACAGGATGTCTCACCGTTACCGTCCATTAGAGTATTTCGGAAAGTAATGCGATTTAAACATAGACAATTTACCTTTAGATACGTACAGCTTATCTCCTGCGAAAACAAATGTTACGTTTTTTGGGTGAAAAAATACGTCCGAGCGCATGGCTCGACGATCAGCTGCCTTCCCTCTGGGCACCTTCGGGCATGCGCACAAACCTCGTGTAATCGGCCTGTCCTACTTTATCGACATGGTTAAAATACACTCCAGAACCGACTCGGCCGCTATTTTTGTTGTTTCGTTTTAAGGTTTCTCTGTGGTTCCTTGTAGTTTTCTTAGCTATTGTGGATTGTGGGTGTTTAATATTTACGTATTTCTAGTTTTTGTGTAGTTTAGTGAATTGTGTCTGATTGTGAGAAAATTAATTCTGTCAAAAGTTGCTGGTTGGTTAATTTTTTGGTTAAAATCTGTGCACCCCGACATTAAGCTTTTAATGAAGCCAGTATTCCACGGGTCAAGTTCTCGGGCCAAGGGCGGATCCATGACCCCCCCCCCCTGGTCGGTTTACATTTCAACATAGGTACGTAAAAACTATTGTGGAGTCAAAAAGAGTGAGTTCATAACCCAGTGCACATTTTTTCTACAAATTGAAAACACTGTTATTTTACGGCGTCGTGCAAAAAGGAACTCGTTACCTACTCATTTTTATTGTAAAAGAAACTTCATTAATAAGATTATAATTTAGGATTATCTCTAAAAAATGTACTAATAAAACTCTAGTTTTGTATATTTCAGGAGTTGGTTCTCTAAACCTACGTTCTTTTATCATTAAAAACTCGGCGATTGCCGGTCTTGGATCAAAATGGGCTGTTCCAACTCCATTCAATGACACTAAGAGGCAATCATTCATTGTATCTTAATTTAATGAAATTCTTCCTGGCGTTTTTAATTTGTTGTAATGGGAAATAATCCTCTCAGTAGTCATTGAATGAGGACTTATTAGCAATAACGAGACTAAAAGCTTTTGTAATATATCCTTAGTGCAAACTATAAGTTTTCTTAATATATTAGCAAGTCTGGTGCCTTCATCGGGAGTATCAATGTCTGAAATTCCTTAAAAAAAGGCCAGCAATCACACACGGATGTCGCAAAATTGGACACTTCCTCTGAACCGAAGAGATTCCCAACTAATGGTCGGCCTGCGGAGATCATTTCAGCTTCGGCACAAATAAGGTTTATCATATTTTTAATTGTTTCATCTTCTTCCTCTAAAAACCCCTAAAAATTTTCGCCTACGGCGCTATTTTTGCGGCTTCAGCGCTGTTTGACCCCCCCAGAATTAATTTCTGGATCCGCTCTTGTTTCGGGCAAACACAAGTTATATACCAACTAATATTTGACTTGAGGTTAGGCACGCGATAACACCTTAGATTGGTCATTTTGCTGGTTATGTTTGTTTTTATATTCGATTTTATAGGACTATTTTAATTCACTTGTTCATGTTCTCTTCCTTTTCGAACTAAAAACACGACGACGAATCATTTTTAAACGAATTTTAAAAACAAAACCTTAAAAACAATTTTCTATCCTTAACATCTGATAGGTTTGCTTCTACTAAAAGTGCCTACCTTTTTTCCCGACTTGACCAAAAATTGAGAAGAAAGTCCATTTTTTTTGGCAAGAATTTAAATTTTTAAGCCCGGACCTGTCTATTTTCCCATTCGTCAAACAATAATGTTGCAGTGCGCATGTCTAATAGTGTCTAGCTTCGTTTACATGCGCGAGGCAATAAATCTGCCACTTTTGTGATTATTGTTTGCTTATCTAAAGGTAAATTGTCTATGGATTTAAATCATGCAAATTTGGATAATTGGGTTTACGGAGCCGCTCTTCTCAAATAAAATAACAACAACCATATGTAAATAGTTTTTCTCGGTAAATAAGCTCTTGAAGAAGGGACCCTAAAAATATAGTTCACTCAATAAAAAAATCAAATTATTTAATCTAATTTATTCAGGCCAGATGTCAACTGCGTTGTTCATCCTAATCGCTAATCCAATCAGTCTAAATCGTCTCTATGATTTATTGTCTACATAAAAATGTTAGTTAATGCGAAAAACAGTATATTGTAATACTTTGTCATTAATAATATTATAAAAAAGTGCAACGAAATACACGGGCAGTTGAAAGAATGGTACAATTCTAAAAATGTCGAATAAATTTGTCATAAACTACATAATACAAAACATTGAGGTGACACTGGGAGGAGTAGTTTTAAGTCACCTAAAAGCCTTTAAAATTCACTGTCAGCTTTGCCTTTCATAGGTATTTCATTTCATAATTAAAGTGAAGAAGAATTATACGTGAAAGCGCGGAATTTACAAAAACGATATACCTTAAAGACTTGTCCATTGACTTTCCTAGTCAAATTTTAAGCCTCAGAAACGGACTTGGAGATAGTATTTCAAAATTAAAAACAGTGTATGAACTTGCGGATCATTTATTAATAAAAAATCAGTGTGTTCTTCTAAATTTTTCAGATGTATAGTGCAGTGATGTTATTTCTAATTTTACCAGTTAGTGTGGCATCAGCGGAACGATCTTTTTCCATACTTAAAATAGTAAAAACCCATTTACGTAACATCATGGGACAACAACGCCTTTCGGATTTATCCTTAATCAGTATCGAACACCAGTTTGTTAAAACATCAAATATCGACGAAATTATAAACGATTTTGCAAAAAAAAATCTCGACGATCTGGTTGTTTTGTATAATACTTTGTATAGTACTTAGTGACATATAATGTTTGTGCAGACTTGTTGAGCGGTCATGTGTTTTACTGTTTTCTGTCTTTTGGATTCTATGCGGCCCAATCACTGCTACCCCCGTTACTACCATACATATGGTAAGCAACATTATAAGTAGTGTTTTAAAATTTTGATTTAGCATCATGTTTGCTGGAATATGACGTTTAATGACTTAATAACTATCTATGTTATGTCTACCAGTCTACCTAGGATTATAAAATAAATTCGAATTGTGTGCTGTTTTAAAAGTAGGTACTTATAACACATAATGTGGGTTTAAGCCTAATTAAATTATTACACGATTACCGAATTCAAAAATTCATAAACCTAAACCTGAAATAAGAATTATCATTTTCCATTTGTTATTGAGACGGGGCCCCTGAAAACGTTTGTCGGGGGGGGGGGGGCACTCAGTTTTTGTTACACTACTGTACGCAACATAATATGAGAACACATTTTATTAACAGATTATTTAGATCTAGCCTAAAAATCGTTTTGCCATACTTCACGTGTATATGATGTCCCGCGTGTATAGAATGTATTCATTCCTATTTTCCTTTTTTTACAGACAAACATTTGTAACCCGAAAGCCTGCCTCAAAGTAGACAACGAAAAAGCAGCGTGTGGCTCGGATGGACTCAGTTATCCAAATAGGTGCCAGCTAGAACGAGTGAGATGTCAAAATCAAAATGTAACCTTAGTAAAAAGAGGACCCTGTAAGAGGCAAAGGTCTTGTTTAGAATGGGAAACGTTAAGCTTGGATTTTCCTCAATATAGGTTTAAAGCCAGGTAAGAAATAATAATAATAATAATTAACTCTTATTTGTAGACATTTAGACAGAATATATAGCTACGCATGCGTAGCTATATATTCTGTGACTACAGGCAATAACTTGTGCTTAATTTTTAGGTGTAAAAAGAATGGTGCTTATGAGCCAGGGCAGTGCCACGTTGAGACGGGATATTGTTGGTGTGTCACACCTGAGGGTATTCCCATTCCTTATACCACCAAAGAAAAGAATGAAAAGCCTGGAAGTAAGCCAATTAGGTACGGTATCTTTTTTTTAAGGAAATCACATTTTATTTTTTGTTTTCGCTATAAAAATACTGTAACCAGATATTTTTATATGAGCAGTTACAGATAGTGAGTCAGCGTGTTCAGTTTTTAAAAAAATATACCGAAAATTACAAATCAAAATTTAGAAAAGTAGTATTTTTAGACGAAACATGGATATTTTCAAAAGGAAGTGGTTCAAAATCTTGGCAAGATGATTCTGTGAAAGGCGTGAAAAGAAAAAGGTATGTGGCACGGGAAAGCGGTTCATTATTTTACATGCCGGTTCTGTAACAGGATATGTTCCAGGTGCAAGCTTAATTTTTTCTTCCACATCAAAAAGTTTTGACTATCATTACAATCTGAATTGAGAAATGTACGAGAAATGGCTTAAAGCTCAATTAATCCCAAATTTAGATGAGATTTAATTGTATTAGAAAATGCATCATACCATTCAATAATTTTAAATAAACAACCTAGTTCATCTTGGCGAAAAAGTGATATTTATGAGTGGCTTGAAAAACACAAGCAAAATCCTTTACCAAATATGTTAAAATCCGAACTCCTATCAATGGCTCAAGTGTCTCAAATCACCCAAAATATACGCGGTAGATGAAATACTGCGTGAATATGGTAATGAGGTTCTACGACTGCCGCCATATCATTGTCAGTTTAATGCGATAGAATTAATATGGACTGGGGCAAAATCTTTTTATGAAAAACATGTAGTTGATGGTCTTATATCCTTGCAAGTAGAGATAGTTTGGCAAGATTCGTTGGATCATATTAGGCAGGAGTACTGGAAGAAATCGGTGGAACATACAGAAAAATTAATAAGCAATTGGTAGGATCGAGAACAAGTATTAGATGTCGAAGTAAGATGATCATTGCTCCATTCGAGGACGACTCAGATCACGAGGACTTTTCAGAATTGCTAAGTGACGATGACAGTTTTTAAGTTTTTAGTCTATAATTATAAACGATTTTCTTTGTTTGCATTTTTTAGTATTCTTCGGTATTATATTATGCTTTCTTTCATGGACAATTTTCTGTACAATCCTTAAATTGATTACCAGTGCTTATCCTACTGTTTTCTACTTATTGGTTGGCAAATTACCATTTATTCTTTTTATTTCTTAAAATAGTTAATCAGATTAAATTCCATTGTATTTTTAGGTTAGGTAATTTTATTGCTAAAATAAATTACACTGTTTATTACTGTCCTTTTTAATAAATAGATTTAGTAGATATACTACAGGGGTGGCGAATCAATGGCTCGCGTGCCATTGATTGCACGCGACATAAAATTTTGGGCACGCCACCGATCACAAAGTTTACTATGAATTATTATATTACGAATTTGACGGCACGTTTATGGCCTCATTAAACATTTTTTTAGAAAAAATGGCACGTTAATGCATAAAGGTTCGCCACCCCTGTACTATTATGTACATAATTTTTGCAAAAATAATAATATTATATGTGGCTGTCTTCACGACAGTTAAAATAATAAAATTATGTTTCTTTTCTTCGGGTATATTGATACCTACATAATCTCACAACATTTTGATAAGCTCTGGAATTTTCGAATTGGTTCATATGATCGGTGACCTTTAGACCCGCATAAGACCAGATTTGACTATATCACTAAATCTAAGGGAAGTGAGCGGGAGGCCTACAAATCCATATTTCTAGTAATGCGTTGCAAACCCAGAGGGGTGCATACATGACTGTTAACGTTTTACTTTTTAAGGTGTGGCGGCAGAAAAAAGAAAACCAGATCCCCAGCCAGGAAAACCAAAAACAAAACCTGTAAGCTCCCGGACAAGTCCCTTCTCAACAACAACCTCGTCAACAGCTTTCACTCGGAATATCACCGAGAGCACGGGAGAAACGACAGCGACCCGACCGTCATCAGATGGAAGTTCAAAACCTTAGACGCGAATAACGACCAGTTATTGGACAAGAACGAATACAGGGACCTCAAGAGGTTAGTCAAGAAGGCGATGAAGCCCAAGAAGTGCGCCAAAACGTTCCCCAAGTTGTGTGACGTGGATTCGGATTCGATAATCACCCTGCAGGAGTGGGGTGATTGTCTGTCGAGGGATGGTGTTACGGACAAATGTAAATATAATATTTCTTCATGGTAGCGTATATAGCTTGCTTTCTGGGTATTGCTTTTGCATATACTGTGTCGTAGCTTTGTTTCTACGGTCTTTTCCAAACCAGCTCTCGAGGAACCATCACTTTAAGGTATTTAGCGCAATCAACAAGATCTTGTTAGGATAATTTATACGTTTAGCTCTTAAAATTCCTAAAAAATTTGCACTAAAATGTTAATGAACCAACCAAATATTTACCGATACAAATTTTCCAAGAATCCATTGATTCAGTAAATTAAAAGCGTGTCTAGTTTTTCGAAATAGACCAGACTTCTGTCGTTATGAGCTTTAAGGGACGATCGCGCGTTTATCCAAAAATGACTATACTAAAGTCAAATAAAGATGTAGCCAAGTGTAAAAGAAACCACGCGGCCGATACTTGCCCGCGAAACAAGTAATACTTATACGATTCCGGGTAGTGCACTGACCATGGAAAATCTCATATTCGTTTTCCATCAAAATTGCATTACTTTTTTTGAAGGACTGGTGCTACCGGTATGGTGGACTCACTCACACACCAAATTTTATTATTTTTTAATCGACCAATTTAAGATTCATAAGAGCAAACTCTTCCTGAAAGTCTTTGGTGTGCAAATCCGTCATACACGGACCTTCAAAAAGATGCAGTTCCGTTGCGTCGGAATGAAAGTGCTCCGGGAAATGCGCCAGAGCAGCGCACATTCTTATGTGTTGCCTTATTTTTGTGCTTTCTCTGTAAAACGGAACTAAACCAAGTTCTTGTACTTTCCTCCATACGGCTTGGTTGAAAAGAAAATTGCAGCCTATTAGTTTTCCTTCCGGAAATTCACTCTGTAAAGCATTAATTGCTCCATTTTCAAAATCGATATGTACCTTTTCTGGCTTAAACTTTGTCTTTTCCTTAATAAGCCTAAATAATCTCTTATATGTACTATTTTTTCTATTGAGCAAAAGAGCGTTAACTGCTGGAATTACAAAAGTGGTCCGATCTGTGCTGCCAATGTCCACATGAACAGTATATAACTGCTCAAACAGAGGGCAGCAGCAGCGACAAAAAATCTATATCATATAAGTAAATAACAATTGCTACCAAATACTAACATTCCCTCTTGGTCTGCACCATCATCGATTACAAGCATGTCTTGAATGTCGACAGGAATAACAATTTCCCCTCGGTTACTAGGAAGTTTTTGTATTCCTAAAGATTTATTGCGTGTTCTGTATAACGCACTTTTAACTGACGAAAAATCAGGTACGTTGGTCACGAACTCCAGTCCAGTATCTTTAACGTCCATAAGGTGTTCTTTAAAAATATTAGGCACACAAATATAATTGTTAACAATATTCAACCACTTTTGGACTTTTGACCAGTGAAAGTATCATAAGGTTATTAGAAATTATGCCCGAAATGGGAACTAATTATTATTAGATATTTTGCTTTGCACCAAATGGGAAGGTTTCAGGTAGTTTTGAAATATTGCCCGAAATGGGAATGCCCGAAAGAGGAAAACACCATTAACACCTTCAAAAAAGCCTAAGCAATTGTGTAGTAACATTAATAGGGGAACCAATATTTGAGGGTGGCAAAATGTACATGGTATTTCCCGTGGCCAGTCTGCCGGTGGCATATACAGTAACAGCACGCGGGCTAGAAACTTCGTTTAAGCTCGGATCGCCGAAATCATAATCAGTATTGGCACGTGCGCTAGACAGCAGAATGCGTAACAGCACGCGGGCTAGAAAATCTGACTTCCTCAAGTGGTGGCTAGTAACGACACTCGCGCTAGCAGCAGTAACAGTAATAGCACGCGAGGTATAAAAAGGTATATCAGCAATCGGTTTGTTCGTTGTTAGCAGAGCATTTTTTTTAAATTAATTAATATTTTATGAAATGAATTGGATTTAAAAAAAAATGCTCTGCTAACAACGAACAAACCGATTGCCGATATACCTTTTTATACCTCGCGTGCTATTACTGTTACTGCTGCTAGCGCGAGTGTCGTTACTAGCCAGGACTTCGGAAAGTCGGATTTTCTAGCCCGCGTGCTGTTACTGTATATGCTGCCGGTGTACAATTTAAGGGCACCGATTAAGGTAGAGAACTGAAAGCAGAGGCGGGTTATAGTATAAGTTTTACTGACGCACAGACGGGGAATTTAAAATAAATTTAATAAAATAAAACTTGCGGACACCTTAATGCACCTTATAGAATGAATTAGGTTACAAATGTGGGCCCCAATATCGTTGACAAACGTTACAGGAAGAATTTGTTAGTTTATCTTATCAAGAAATTACATTTACACCTACTAGAAGCCTAACACAACAGAACCCTTAACTTGGTTCAATTAGAGCTAATCAAATTATTAAATTACTATGTTGATATAATACGTATACGTGAAATGATTTCATTGTTTATCTTGCTGGTTAAATTTGATTGGTTGTAAATTGTTGGTTAAATAATGTTGTTTTTTGAGTCGAGTATTTTTTGTCTAAGGATCAAACTCATTAATACATACAGGGTGTTTCATTAAGGGTGGCCACACCGGCCATATCTCGGAAACTACTAGGCATAGAAACTTGAAAAACAAAATTATGATTAAAGCGGTCATCAAAAAATTGTGGAAATTACTTTTTAGTTCCTCATTTCGCCGCAAGGGGGCACAATAAATTTTTTTTTTTTAAATATAATATTAAGGTATAACTCTGATTACATCATCGAAAAGCTTAGACAATTCTGCATCATTTTGGTTTAAGGCTCATTGGCGTACCGACCTTGATAAGAGTGGGGGAAGCTATTAAATGTGTAAACATTAAAATCGCTGTAACTTCTAAACGACTTATCCGATTTTACTAAATTTAGGCTTGTTTGGAAGGGAAAGGTAAGTACCTTCAATTGTCGTATACAATGGTACAATATATTTTCTAATAAAATTGCTAGAGGGCGCAATTTGTATTAAAAATTATTGTTTTGGCAATAACTCTGCAACGAATGAAGATATCGAACTGCGGTCGTCACATTTTTTCTTGCAAATTTCATCTACTTTTCGATTATGATGTCATAGTTATACCGTATGGTTTGAATTTTCGGGATAAAATCGAAAAAACTGTTATTATTACAAATTGCGCCCTCTAGCAATTTTATTAAACACTATCGTGTACTGTTGGATACGGCGATTTAAGATACTTACCTTTCCCTTCCAAACAAGCTTAAATTTAGTAAAATCGGATAAGTCGTTTTAAAGTTACAGCGATTTTAATGTTTACACATTCAATAGCTTCCCCCACTCTTATCAAGGTCGGTACGCCAACGAGCCTTAAACCAAAATGATGCAGAATTGTCTAAGCTTTCCAATGATGTAATCAGAGTTATCCCTTAATATGGGAATTTTTAGAGAAATTTAAAATTAAAAAAAATAATTTCCAATTGTGCCCCCTTGCGGCGAAATGAGGAACTTAAAAGTAATTTCCAGAATTTTCTTATAACCGCTTTAATCAACACCTGTACAGGGTGATCGCGTATAATGTTACCCCCCTTTATTTTCTTTGTTTCGCAATTAAGAAAAAACTGTTAAATACAAAAATTGTAGGATTTAATGTAAACTTTTTGCAAAATATATTTTCGAAGATACAGGATGTTGCATAAAAGCGTGACAGATCAAAGTTATATTTTTTTAAATGGAATACCCTGTATATTGTTGCATAATTGGATTCTACGGACAATTCTAAACAAAATTTATATATACCACTATATATCTAAATTGAACCGCTTTCGATTTATTGATGATTGAAAATTACTATATATTATATAAGAAAATAAGGTCATTCAAGTCGAGATGTATCGTTTCCATGGATAACAATATTAACAATGGTAATTTTATTCAGTTCAGTATCGTCATTCTGTTATCCATGGAAACCATACATCTTGACTTCAATGACCTTATTTTCTTATATAATATATAGTAATTTTCAATCATCAATAAATCGAAAACGGTTCAATTTAGATATATTGGTATATAAAAATTATGTTTAGAATTGTCCGTAGAATCCAATTATGCAACAATATACAGGATATTCCATTTAAAAAAATATAACTTTGATCTGTCACGCTTTTATGCAACACCCTGTATCTACGAAAATATATTTTGCAAGAAGTTTACATTAAATCCTACAACTTTTGTATTTAACAGTTTTTTCTTAATTGCGAAACAAAGAAGTTAAAGGGGTGTAACATTATACGCGATCACCCTGTACATTAATGTGCTCCAACGATTTTTATCGATTTATAAGAATATTTTTTTAACAGTTTGCAATCGTTTATCGTATCATAATATTGCATATTTGTCGCTCATACTCCTAGCTTAGCTTTAGTTTTTTCCAGTAGTGGGTAGTTCCTTTAGCATAGGACATACAGCCCGCATACTTTGTTTTGAACTTAAATAGTTTCTTTGCGTGTGTTTTTGTCGCTGGCTCCAGATGGCAAGCAACAGGAGACGTCCGATACGGAGGAAGCGGGAGGAGCAGGAGGAGGGGATGATTATGACGTGTACGATCCGCCGCCGTCGCCACCACACGGGGGTAAGCAAATTTTCATTGTATATTTACGACGCGTCGACAGACTGGTAGATAGAAGAAAAGAAATACGTCTAGCGATCCTCGATATATGCGAAATACGTTCATGTTTTTGAACGGAGCCTAGGTCACTATAGTGCGACTGGAGAGTATAAAATGGGTTAGATTTGTCTTCGCGGTTCCAAACCAAAAACCAAATTTAAGTCATAATCTGGATTCTACAAGTTATTTATTATTTTTAGTGCTGAATCCAGATTTAAGCGTTCTCCCCTCCCTAAACCAGAACTACGATGACTATCCAGTGGATACCAAAGAAGAGCCCACAGATTGTCCCGCTGATAGGAAACTAGCTCTAGAAGAAGGCAGCACTGACGAAGCCACTTATATACCAGACTGTACTCATGATGGACGTTACCACAAGGTATGAAAATAGGAGCAATGCAATAACGTGTTCTTTATGACGTGTTAGTTTGCCGAGTTTATATGCACTACCTGATAAATATTTAAAAATATATAAAAATTGCATTCCTTTGAAATACTTTAAAAATATATCTTTTTCATTAATATATTCAAAATTACAATACTTAGCTTCTGCATGGGTATCTGCTTGTTTATCAAACTTAAAACCATTACAAAAATTGCAAAATAAAGTTATTAAATGTACTATACACAAATTACCACATTTAGAACCAACTGTTAATCTATATAGACCGAAAGGGTATTTACACGTTCAAAACATTTATAAATTAAAAATTTGTATTCTAATTTACTCTATTAATTTAAAAGAAAAAAATCAAACATAACACTTCAGGAGAATAAGACATTACATGATCATAACACCAGACGTTGTATAAATTATCAAACTATACCAGTAAAAACTAATTTCGGAAAAAAATGGCTTTATATGACGGAATAATAAAATATAACAATCTTCCAAAAAATATCAGAAAAATTAAAAAATTGGCAACTTTTAAAAAACAATTAAAGAGATATTTACTAAATTAAATGATTTATACTTTTTAAATTGATTTTATTAGTGAATTAAATTTGATTAACTGGATTTTTTTTTTATTGTTATTTTTTTTAAGGGTTATTATTTTCTATATTATGTTGTCACTTTCCATGTAATGAACTGTAAAAGTTAGTTGGAATAAAGACATTTTGAAAGTTAAATAGAAAATGCGTTGTAGGTGTCAACCTAAAATACTGACACAAAGGTCAGTCTTTGTAAATGTAACTCGCTAACCGCTTGTTCTAAGAAAATGATCCTAGAATATAAGCAAAATTGCAGAGAATTTAATGCTCTACAATAAACGTATTTTTACTGTTTTTATAGTAAATTTGATAATGTGCGAGATATGTTTAACTTTTTAGAAAGTTGGAGGACTATTATACTTTTAGGTAGCTAGTCTATGTACTCTACTATCTTATAAACTGTTTAATCTCAAATTTCAGGTTCAATGTTACAAATCCGCGGGATATTGCTGGTGCGTGAACGAAGACACAGGCAAAAATATACCGGGAACGTCAGTAAAAGGGGACATTCCCAATTGTAACTTGCTTAAAGCGCCGCAGAATCCCATGAAGGGCTGTCCCGACGAGAAAAAGTTCATATTTTTGCAGGAACTCGTACAATATCTACATAACAAAATGGCGGATACCGTAAGCCCTAATAATCCTGCAGGGTCTTTAGGTAAATTTTAATTTTGGTTAATAGGTTATGATGGGGTTCTTATAGAAACTGGCCCTGTTAATTTTATATACAGCGAACCGGATCAGCCTCTTATATAGAATACTTACACTTAATCGAGGTCAATCAATTCTAGACTCTAGATTTCTTAACTTATCAACGTTCTGAACTCAGGGCCACAATCTTTAAGGCATTGACAATGACAATTTGCTATTTAACATTGAGACGTAAGAAAATATCAGTGAATGTTAATCCAATTTGAATTTGGCTCAGCTGATATTACATCAGAAATGCGCCTCGCTGAAGATGAACGCATAGAAATTTTGATTGTATTGGGTTGTGGAAATAAAAGTAGAAATTATAGGGAAGTCCGTGATATGTTCAATGGAAAATACCCAAATCGCCCTCCTATTAGCGAATCGACAGTGTCTAAGGTAGCAAGTAAGGAAGTAAGTAAAGAATTTCCCTTACTGATAAAGATAGAGTGAGCACAGGTTATATCCTGGTATACCTGAGGAAAAAAAAATAAACATTATATCACTACAGAAATTCTCATAGCTCAAGCACACAACTTGGGCGTGACTATGACATTCACCAAAACCACTGTATATTTAAAAAAAATACCTACAATCCAGGAATCGTACAAGAGTTGCTAATCCCGATAGGCGGGAGCAATTTTGTGAACTAATGGCCAGGTTAATAGACAAAACCCTCACTGATTCATATAAAATCACACCCAGCATAATGAAAAGGTTAATGAGCCTAATGAATAAAAATTAAGCGATTAATTTTTGGTAAAAGCAATTGCTTGACTAGCAAATGCTAGATCTGGATATGAATAAAATTTTAAAGCAATTGCTGTTTTTCTTACACCTCTGTAGCAAATGCTGATTCAACACAATTCAGACGTGGCTTATCCACTTGTTCAGATTATAGATTTCCTGTTCAGTTTGGTGCCTAATTTGCAAAAGAGTTGACGTAAATACAACAACGTTGGTCTATTTTGGGATATGGCAGATTTGAGTGAAAATGAGGAAAGTGATAGTAATGATGAAGAAATTAAAAACAAGCAATTGATATTCGTTCACAAATTGAAGGAACATAAATAAATCTCTCTGACCACAACCGTTTAGCTTCCACAACAGCTTCAGCACTTGTAGGAAATTTAATAAAAATATTGGCCTTCTCCAAAACTCCATCCTTTACAGAAGTGTATGTCTTACAGACAGTAGTTTGATGAACACCGAGTTCTTCGCCTACAGAATTTTGAAAGCCCGGATCCGACAATTTTCGCAGAAAGACTTTAATCTTATTTAAAGGCGACAGTGCACCCCCCCTCGCCTTTTACCATTATCAGTCAAAAAATAATTTGCCAAAACCACTTAACATTTTTGCAGTCCAATCAATATATCTTTCTGAAATCATCATATATCTGCAATTTCTACGTACACTGTAGATTTTTCTTTTACGGACGTTCATATATTCAGCCCTAATTAAAGACACAAATTAAGAGCGACGCACGTGTATGCCGCGGAGAACTAAAGTTGACTGCTAAGCAAATGATGCAGGGTCGACTTACCTTAAAAAGTTGAAAGCAATTGCTACACTAGAAAAAGCGATTCCTTAATTTATTCATCACATTTTAAACAAACGATAGCAATTGCTTCCATTTTTTAAGAAAAAGCGTCGACTAGAAGCAATTCGTGCACTTTCAAACGATCGCTGGACGCAAAAGCGAGTAGTTTTTATTCATTGGGTTTTAAGAAATTACTTCGATTTTATATGAAAAAGCGATCGCTACATTTTTATTCATTAGTCTCAATGTCTGGGCTGGTATTGTTGAAAATAGGGTAATCGGGCAATTTTTCTTTCATGAAAGCCTTACTGAAGAAAGATATCTAAATTTCTTTGGAAATGATCAAGCATGTAATGTTGATACGATTTTTCTTGATTATCGAGGCGGTATTCTGTATAAAAGGTTGATCCTTTTCTATATCATATCGCTGTATAGTCGACGTCAATAATAACCTAAGATTAAACTTGTAAAAATTGTACAAAGATAGGTAACGAGGAGCGGGAAAACATGCAGACCCAATACCTTTAACGTAGAACATAACGAAATAATGTTTTAGCGTTGATACAATCGAGAGAGGAGCAAGCCGCATATTGGAGTTTCAATTTCCTCGACAAAAACAAAAATAAAATGTTGGATAGGCCGGAATGGAAGATTTTTAAAGATATGGTCGCGCCCATTAAGGGACTAAGAAAATGCGGCAAAAAATTGCCGAGATACTGTGATAGTAACAAAGATAGAGAGATTAGTATGACTGAATGGTTGGATTGTCTTAACGTGCAGGTGCAACAAGGTAAGTTTTGAGGGGAAAAATATTATAGACAAGCTGAAACTTGGTATACCGGGTGTTCCTCAAAAGACGTTCACCCCTATAACTTTTTTATATTTATAGATATTAAAATGAAATTTTGAGATTATGCATAAGAGATGAGTCTGTATTTATTGGCATAATTTTCGATTTGTTAGCACTTCCGGTTTGACCGGAAGTGACCTTGGACTTTGATATTTTAAATGAGACATCTTGTATATTTTTACTTATTTGGGTTTAGCATAACACTATGAGTGAAATGACACCTCACTTGTCATTTTTTGACGTGTTATAACATTTTTATGTTTATTTTTTATTTTCAATCTAGAGTGCTACAAATTAATTAAATCTTAAATCTGTTAATTATTAAAAGTCAAGTAGTACATGAAAATTAAACTTATTATGTCATAATAATTGACTTTCTAATAAGTTTCACAAGCGTTTAAAAAATGAAATTTTGTTTTCTTGAAGTTTACTCCATTTTTCCAAATGGAACTATGGTGGTTCACTAGGATATTTAAAACGAGCATTTTTTTCCCAACAATTTAATACCATAGGTACACTTACAATTTGCATTACAATTTTAATTTAAACCATATTGCTTGCTTTATACCTCTCATTTAAGATTTAATTTAATTTAAGATTTAATTTATCATTTAAACTAAGCTAAGAAATAATTTTGTGAATTTATACCTCGAAAACGTGCCACTAAATTAAATTAAATGAAGTGCAAAAAAAGAAGATTTGTCCAGCTGTTGTTACAACAATTAAGGCTCTACAATGCGCAAAATTATAGGATGATTAACACTGTTTCGCTACTGCAGGATTCTGGAAAGCCTATTTGAAATTACTGTCGGGACGAATCATATTTTAGTAAAGGAATGTTTCTATTTCTAAGGTATAGAGCCCTTTTTGCAAAAAAATAAGAAAATATATGAAAAAATGCTCACTGAAAGTACGTATTTTTAGGCATTTTCCAGGGTTAATACCGTCGCGAATAATTTTTTTTTCAAAAAAATCGCTCTATACCTTAGAGCTTCCATGTCTTATGTTTACTATTCCAAAAATTGAGACTTAAATATCGCGTAATAAGCCCGTTATCCTGCAGCGCGCGAAACGTGTTTCAGGTAAATTTTGTTAAAATGTGTTAGAAGTTGCCTATCTATAGCTTTATTTATTTCCTGCCGACGTGATACTAGATAAAATTATGATACACTGAGAAAATGTTACATAGGTTAAATAATTTGGAGATGATTTCGTGCTAATTGTAATTTTCTTTTGTATTGTCTGCCAATAACAGAATATAGGAGCGTTAATTTTAGAGAGGTAGTAAAGGAAGGAGGTGATTCGTTTCGCCTCCACTAAAGGCGTATCTGTTAATTTTGGGTAAGCATACATTTTTCGGCTTAGACCGGAACGGTTTATAACGTGACACAGGACCAAAAGTTACAAAGCGCGTTCGCCATTTTTTCAACAAATGATGTTTTAACTTTTAAAATTGTGTTTTTAATGTTTGGTAAAGGATAAAAATGAAACGAAATGCAGCCGATTTGTTTGTGTATTGAAATCAAAAATGGGCTATCGGATTTTTAATTTTTTATGTTGCGTTCTTCCTCGAAGTGAGTGAAGTCTCTTGATAGTAAAACAAATATATAAAGTTAAATAGCTGATCGCAACATACATCGGGACAAAGCCATTGAAACTGGTTATATGTCCCGGTAAACCGGGACGTATGGAAACCCTATATTAATTGTTAAAAGTTTTATGTGCCTTGGTAAAGGTTCACAGGTGCAATAAAATTAAGCTATTTATGAACTTTCTTAGTTGGTACGGGAGCGTAAAAAGAAAACGAACTGTTAGGGCGATGACACACACGGCGTTTTTGTAGCGGTTTCTGCCGAAGCGGCGGCCGACGCTGCTGCAGCAGTGACAAGACACACGTTATGGGTTCGGCGCGGTTTCTGTCAAGGCGGCGGCCTTGGAAAGACAAATCTACGTTAATTTTTTAATTAAATAAAATAATTTGCTTTGTGTGTGTTTTGCGTCAATTAACAACACATGTACCGAGATTTCTGTGTATTGACAAGGCGGCTAAAAAGCTATACTAAACATCAATTTTAGTAATGGGAGTACAACTACAAGAGGTGAAGTGAAGTTCGATTCCCAAAAAAATCGATGGGATTCGAATACCGCTCGGAATCGATTATAATGATAATCAGTAATTCTCTGGAATGGATTTTTTTATTACAAATACCTTTTTCGAGTAGGAAATCTTTATGTGTGGCGACCTTCTTTTAGATTCTTTAAGAAGCCATTTTTAGTATTGAAAATACTAACTGGTCGCATATATACGGGTCCATTTCATGAAAAATGAACGACATCAGCAAGCGTCACGCTAGAGACCGCGTCGGCTTGGCGGTGTGGGTAGGTCAAGGTTGCACGGGGGTAAAGAATTTTAAAAAGTGGAAAAAAACTAAACCGTGAATGTCTCTGAAACAAAGCGATATAGCGCGGCGGTGTTGGCGTATTACACAGAAAGTCAGGGGTGAAGATTTCAAAAAAGCAGAAAAAACTTAAAAGTTAATATTTCTGCAACTAAGAATATTAGCGTGGCGGTCTTGAAATATTACAAAGGAAGTCGGGGGTAAGGAAGTAATAAAAAGTGGAAAAAACTAAAAAGTGAATATCTCTGAAACAAAGCGAAATAGCGCGGCGGTCTTGACGTATTACAAATAAAGTCGGGGGCGAAGATTGCAAAAAAGCTGGAAAAATTAAAAAATGCATATCTCTGGAACTAAGAACAATAGCGCGGCGATCTTGAAATATTACAAAGGAAGTTGGGGGTAAAGAATTGAAAAAATTGGAAAAAACTAAACAGTGAATGTCGTTGAAACAAAGCGAAATAGCGCGGCGGTCTTGGCGTATTACACAGAAAGTTGGGGGAGAATATTTAAAAAAAAACCGAAAAAAACTCAAAAGTGAATATACTGTATGTGGTAAGTATTTTCAATATGCCTATGATACTTGCGTAAGATGCAAGATCTGTGGATTTTTTTTTCAAGAAATGGAAGATGTTTATACGGCATTGACGACCATCTTTTTAGAAGTTCTGGCCCCTTGCGAGCTGATAATCACTACTCAATAAAGTAATCGATTCCTAAAAGTACGTAATTTTAAACTATCCGATTCATAAGAATATCCGACTCTGTCCACCACTAATAAATTGGAAAGTATGTCATGTAGAGTATAAAAACACATTGCGTTGGTAGGCATGGCCGTTCACAGGGAGGGGGACAGTGTCTATATTTTTTACAGCCAGGTTTTAATAGGAGAAGTTTTACGGTTTTTTGGCTGCCCCCTTCTGAAATGTAGCAGTCAAGTGGTATTATTAGGTTGAATACCCTAAATAAGGCACATATAAATATTATAGTAAATTTTTATTAAAAATATGATTTAACAATGACAGTCTATTAGATAGCAGAAATAAATGAAAATCGTCTTTAATTTTTCTCTTGTTTGAGTATTGTGGATTTATTATTTCGGGAAGAAGGCAACTGAAAAAAAAAATTTTAACTGCTCTTCCATTTTTCCTCGCCAAAACCGGTCATCTCTGTATATGAAACAAAATAATTATTAAAGGAAAATAAATAAACTTTAAGTCTTTCTCCATTGGTATATTAAAAAACATAAGTTTCAAGGTTCAATACAGGGTAATTATCTACATGTTTCGAACGCATTAGGAGAATACAATAAGGAGTTTAGAAATATAATAGGTGCAAACAGTTCTAACGGAGCTACGAGATGATGGAAAAACAAGCAAAGTGCTGGGAAAATCTTTCAACGTAATGGTAAACCTACCGAGAGGCCAGACATTTTTTTTTTAAACTTTAATTTTTTTTTATAGAAATCCTATTGTGCCCCAATTTGTAGCACTGTTGTCTGTGAAATTGCTATAAGGAATGGCTTTTACGTAACGTACTTTTACGTAATTTTTTACTTTGTAAAAATCCTTCTACAATGATTTCGGATTCCATAGCTGTTGATGCTCTGTCCCCGTTTTTGTAGCAGATGTGATCTTTTGCGGTTTAGGTTTTTAACATAGGAACATTTTTATTACTTCTCTAGACTAAGAGTACAATTTAGCAGCTAAATAGTAAGTACAAGACCTTTCGCCGCATGGTCAAATGTTCGCTGACGCTTTCATTATGATGCAGTTATATAGACGGGAATATCCATCGGTTCCCGCCTATTGTCGCATTACTTTTGCAATAACTCCAGAAAAATACCGCAACAAAATACCGCGACTTTGTATTGAATCGACACTGATACTGGAATGCTTTATTTCATTTTCGTAAGTGTGACGATACGGTACCTTCTTTCTTGTTTAAAAAAAGGTCGCCAAATGTAAAACGATTATTTACCTTGTTCTCTTTTCAGGGGCAGGCAGCACAACGGTTCCTCAAAAATAAAATGCTCTAAAGAATTAAATATAACGGAACGCGACAGAAAAAATAACGCACGAGAGTCAATGACAGTTTCTACATTTTGTTATGTATGAAGTTATCCCCTAAATACAATTTAAGTTGGCACCTTTAGTTTCAGGATGGGCCAAGATTTCAAAACTTTTATTACCTACCTTCTTTTAAATCATTATAATAGGTAGAGTTTTCCAGGGAATTCATAATACCTAATATATGTAGGTAATTAGAATCATAACAGATCTTTACTCACAAAACTTTTTGCTATCCCAAATTTTATTTTTTAGATACCTATGAAACTTACAAATTTTCTTTGATTTCATTAATAAAATAAAATAAAATAAAACAAAAAAATATAAAAATCATACTATCCATAGGATAAGGTATATTATTTTGTCTAATTCTACCTATTTTCTATAAAATAAAATTCGTTTACGAAATAAAATCAAGTCAAATGTATCTTCATTTATTTAGAAATAAATCGATGAAAATAACAAATTCTCGGAATTCGATCGCCTCGCTCGCGGTGAAGACTTCTGATTTCAGTGTATATCGGTGTTTATGGAATATTTTCCTACACGGCGTGATATCGCGAATATGTCCAGCTCGGATGAGTCTTTGTCGCAAATAAATTCCTTTCTCAACAAAGTCGGGCCTTAAAGCAAGTAGTAAAAAACAAATCGTAGTCTTCCATTACAAATCACAAGAATTTAGATCAGTCAAAATAAATAGAGAAAAACCACTTTATTTGTTGATAAAAATAAAAATTCCAAGTATAATTTTAGGTTATTGTCACCCATCAAAATATTCATCTTTCTTCCTGGCCAATCACGGACAGTTGTGGAGAACGATCTAACGCGATTTAGCACGATCTGGCACGATCTTTTACCTTAAGTTGAAAGTTGGTCAACTCTTAAATTAAATTAAATGATAAATTAGTTTAAATGAGAGGTATAAACGCATGCATAAGAAAATTTACTTTCAACTTTTAAATTCTTAGTTTAGTTTAAATCTTAAATTAAATTAAATGTTAAATGGGAGGTATAATGCTTGCTTATTGGTTTTCAATACCATTCAATTGTTTTTCAAAGGCGCCTTTACATTTTTTTAGAATAAACAGGGCGGCAATAATGCTTAAATTTGCGATTGGGACTTAAGGCAAATTTTTTCGTGTCAATTTTATTTTAAAATAGCATGGTGTATGGTGTCAAATTGTTGGAAAAAAAATGCTCGTTTAAAATATCCTAGTGAACCATCGTTCCATTTGGAAAAATGGAGTAAACGTCAAGAAAACAAAATTTCATTTTTTAAACGCTTGCGAAACTTAGAAAGTCAATTATTATTATGACATAATTTTAATTTTCATATAGGTACTACTTGACTATAAATTAACATATTTAATTAATTTGTAGCACTCTAGATTGAAAATAAAAAATAAACATAAAAATGACAAGTGAGGTGTCATTTTACTTAGAATGTTATGCTGAATCCCAATAAGTAAAAATATACAAGATGTCCCATTTAAAATACCAAAGTCAATGTCACTTCCGGTCCAACCGGAAGTGCTAACAAATTGACAATTATGTCAATAAATGCAGACTTATCTCTTATGCATAATCTCAAAATTTCATTTTAATATCTATAAATATAAAAAGTTATAGGGGTGAACGTCTTTTGAGAAACACCCGGTATAAGTTTGTATTGCGGTCCGTAAAATGCTACCAAACCTCACCGGTAAAGTCGATTCACCCAGTAAACCTGCAAGATGGCCGACATGTCATATTCCAGCTAAATAAAATGAATTTTGGCATTTTCAATGACTTTTGTCATATGACATGTCGGCCATCTTGCAGGTTTACTGGGTGAATAGACTTTAATTCGCCGTGTCTGTCACTCCTAAACAACCGCCGAAATGGGTGAAAATCGGACTTCTTTTTAGTTTTTTGGCAACGGTTTAAATACAAAGCGATTTACGATAAAATATGAAGATAGAAAAATTAAAGAGCATAAAAGTTCCTATAAAATCACCTTAACAGTTATATTTTCCTTTACCAGTGGTGGGGGGAGGATTTTTTATTTAGAAAGACTAGAAAAGTTTTTTTTATCATTAATTGAACTGTCAATATGCACTTGATCTCTTTTTTTTAGGAGTTCTATCTTCGTTACCACATACACAAATATCACCCAGGACCGGACGGAAAAATCCCCTAAGCATGCTGAAAGACGATTAGACTTCAAATGACGTTTGGAGTTGTTAACAATTTGTTTAAAGTATCCAACAAAAAAGGGATTACAAGTAAGCTTAGGTACCATTTTTTGATGTATGACTCGACTGAATATTACTGAAGGTCTGGTGCGATTACACTACACACAGGTAAAAAAAAAATTTATATTTGTTGCCTCCGGAGCTTTTTGCTATGGCCTTGATACTACAAAGTAAAAAAAAAAAACAGGGGAACTATCAGATGACCGAAGTTGATTATAGCTTCGTTCCAACCCAGCAAGAGGTTCGTTCCTGTTCGGTCATTTCCAGTCGCTCAATTAATATGCCAAGGCAACAATCGCTGACATGCTTGAAATTACCGTGCTGGATTGGAACAACGCTAATGAGCCTAATGAATAAAAATTAAGCAATTATTCCAAGCAATTACTTTTTAGTAAAAGCAATTGCTTGTCTAGCAAATGCTCTAAGTAAAAGCAATCGCTAGATCGGGATATGAATAAAATTTTGAAGCAATATTGCTTTTTTTCTTACACCTCTGTAGCAAATGCTTATTCAACACAAGTTCAGACGTGGCTTATCCACTTGTTCAGATTATAGATTTTATGTTCAGTTTGGTGCCTAATTTGCAAAAGAGTTGACGTAAATACAACAACGTTGGTCTATTTATTTAGTACAATAGTACAAAACTGTGACGTTTTTGTGAAAAATAGGAAACTTATATTTGTGATATGGGAGCTTTCAGTGAAAATGAGGAAAGTGATAGTAGTGATGAAGAAATTAAAGACAAGCAATTGATATTCGTTCACAAATTAAAGGAACATAAATAAATCTCTCTGACCACAACCGTTTAGCTTCCACAACAGCTTCAGCACTTGTAAGAAATTAATAAAAATATTGGCCTTCTCCAAAACTACATCCATTACAGAAATGTATGTCTTACAGACAGTATGGCTTGGTGTGTACACCGAGTTCTTCACCTACAGAATCTTGAAAGCCCGGATCCGACAATTTCGGCAGAAAGACTTTTAATCCTATTTAAAGGCGACAGAGTGCACCCCCTCGCCTTTTACCAGTATCAGTCAAAAATAATTTGCCAACCACTCAACATTTTCGCAGTCAAATCGATATAACTTTCGGAAATCATCCTATCTGCAATTTTTACGTACACTGTAGATTTTTCTTTTACGGACGTTCATATATTCATCCCTAATTGAAGACACAAATTAAGAGCGACGCACGTGTATGCCGCGGAGAACTAAAGTTCACTGCTACCAAGCAAATGATGCAGGGGTCGACTTACCTTAAAAAGTTGAAAGCAATCGCTACACTAGAAAAGGCAATTCCTTAATTTATTCATCACATTTTAAGCAAACGACAGCAATTGCTTCTATTTTTTAAGAAAAAGCATTAACTAGAAGCAATTCCTGCACTTTTAAGCGATTGCTGGACGCAAAAGCAATCACTTTAGTTTTTATTCATTGGCTTTCAAGAAATTACTTCGATTTTATAAGAAAAAGCAATCGCTACATTTTTATTCATTAGGCTTAATAATGAGAACGCATAATACCTGATTAAAATTTGACTTGGACTTACTAATTCCAAGGATAAGCACTATGTTTTTAAAATGTGGGCCCTGCGTTACGTTGCTTCTTCCATTGTGACTATGTGTTAAGGGAAGCCGTGAAAATTTTTTACAAACTTCAAAAGAAAATATTTTATTTTCAAATAAATTTAAAAATATTTCAAAATCTATTTCTCAAGTAAGTTGGCCAAATATTATTTTTTTAAATTTTATGACAGAAATATTCTATCAAACTGGCTCGAAAGGCCCGTTTTGCAACTTTTGTGATTATAGCTTATAGTGTACAGCTTTATGTTTTGTTGTAAAGTATGAAGATGCTAAATTTTAGCTTTAAATTGTATCTGTCTTCATTTTTAACTTAAGCTAATTTATTTACAGTGTAGCTATAAAGTAAGATGTATATTGGATTTTAATTTAGAGTAAGCTATTTCAGTACCTATAAATTCTTCTCGGCGACATACCTGGGTCCTTAAAGTGCGACAAAGAAGAGACAGGGTTTAGTTTTCTATACACCCTTATTTTTTCTGTCTTTCTTCAATCTGTTATGGTAAAATTTTTATGTCCAAGTCAACCACTAAGAGTTTTTCTTACTTTTTAGTACTAACGTTGGACATACGGTATATAACATTGCTAATTACTTTCAATGTATGATCTCACGACTGCCAAAACCTATTTCATAATTATATTATAGCAATTATTGATGCATTTGTCGATCAACACTCGCTTCTTTTCTTTGTTAAATCGACATGTCAATCAGTGGCATAGCAAACGCCCCCGCAGACCCTGCGCCGCGGAAGAGGCCCGTACAGCCGGGGGGCCTACATCGACGGCCCCTTCAAAATTTGCTGCCAGCTTTTTTCATAACTAATTTAATTTTTTTATATCCTGAGAATTTAATTTCGTTAAGTGAAGAAGAATTATACGTGAAAGCGCGGAATTTACAAACGATATACCATAAAGACTTAACCATTGCCTTTCCTAGTTAAATTTTAAGCCTCAGAAAGCAACTTGGAGATAGTATTTCAAAATTAAATACAGTGTATGAACTTGCGGATTATTTATTAATAAAAAATCAGTGTGTTTCTTTAAATTTCCAGATGTATATAGCGCAGTGATGTTACAGGGTGTCTAGGAGTCGGGAAAACCGGGAATTTTACAAAGCCGGAAAAAACCGGGGATTCGACGGGAAAAATCAAGTTTAAGCCGGGAATTTTGAATGAGCAGATAATTTCGAACTTAAAAATTTGAAGTAGGTAAAAGATAAGGTTTCCTACAGTATTGTTTATGGTCTGGCTCCTTATTTCAAAAGTGACTTAAGTGCAATTATTAAACAATGGAATACTTTTGTAATTTGCTTTGACGAAAGCCTAAATAAGGTTGCGCAAAAACAACAAATGCACATTTACGTAAGATACTGGGATTCCGTGAAAAATCAGGTTCAACTTCGTTATTTTTCATCTGTGTTTTTACATCATGCGAAAGCTGTGGATTTGTTGGAAGGTCTAAAAAATGGTTTGCAAGAAACTGCTTCAAATTTCAATGGATGGACCTCATGTAAATTTTAAGTTGGTACGCCTTCTAGAGGCTGAATTAAAAGATGAGACCGATAACACTTCTGCAATTTTAAGCATAGGCTCCTGCGGTTTACATACCGTAAATGTTGCATTTAAAACCGGTATTAAAAAAACAGACTGGAATATTGTGTCATTTCTAAGAGCTTGTTACAATTTGTTCAAAGACAATCCTTCCCGACGGGGTTTATTCTTGTCCATAACTGGTTGTTCCGACTTTTCTCCTAAATTCTGTTCAGTAAGATGGCTAGAAAACATACCTGTGTCTCAAAAAATTCAGTCGCTTTATACCCTCACTTGAAAAAAATTCATATCTTCTGTGCAAAATACGAATCAAAAGCCATCGTGTAAAAGTTACAAAATTGTAGTAAAGTTTATGGATAATAAACTGCTGTTAGCTGAATTAGCCTTCTTTCAGTCACTCTCTGAAGAACTAGAACCATTCCTAAGACAATTTCAAAGTGATTGGCCTCTAGTTCCATTTCTTTATGAAGACCTATTATCCATTATAAATAACTGAGACGTTTTGTTACAGACGAAGTTCTACAAAGCACTTCTATTTTCAAAATAGATGTTTTTAAAAAAGACAAGAATGGTTTATATTGCAACCTTAAAAAAGTCCAAGAGATTGATCTAGGATATGCGACTAGAGCGGCTATCAAAAAATGCGTCGAAGTTAAAGATAAAGAAATTATGATGTTTCGCCAGGATTGTCGAAACTGCTTGATGTATAGAGTTTCCAAACGTTTGGAAAAATGCCCGTTAGCATATAAATTAACTGAAGCTCTAAGTTTCCTTAACCCCAATAAAACTGACAGAGATCCAAAAAAATCCTTGCAACTGATGTACAAAGCATTTGAAATTTTGTTAAATTCAAACAGATGCAATGCGACTAAATTGGAAGAAGCAGATAGAGCATTTAGAGACATTCTTACTGATCAGACCATGATAAATAAAATGAAAAATTATTCCAGATATAACAGAGTAGATGACTTTTGGATGGAAACCATCACAAATGACAGTTTAAAAAACGTGGTGCAACTTCTTTTAACAATTTCTCATGGAAATGCCACAGCAGAAAGGGGATTTTCTGGTAATAAGGAGATTTTGGTGGAAAATTTAAAAAAAGAGTCACTTATAGGCCAAAGATTAGTGTACGATTCACTACAAAAAATTGGAGGAGTTCAAACTATGGACATTACAAAATCCATGATACTTTCCAAGAGAAATGCCTATTCAAGGTACAACACAGCACAAAAAGATAAAATGGCAAAAGAGGTTGACAGCGACTTGAAAAAAGGAAGCTTCAAAAGCAAGCAGAAGAACTGGAAACTAAAAAGAAAAAAAATGATCGAACAATCACAAAAAGATTTGGCAGCTATAGAACAAGAAATCGTAAAATAAAAAAGTAACTATATTATTTGGTTGTGCTTAAGCCATGTGTTTTTCAAATAAATGTTTTAAAATTTAACAACGAAAGTGTAATTAATTTAGGAAAACCCAGCCGGGAAATTTTCAAAAACCGACCGGGAAAAACCGGGAATTTTGTTTTCCATTTTTGCTAGACACCCTGTGTTATTTCTAACTTTACCAGTTAGTGTGGCATCAGCGGAACGAACTTTTTTCAAACTTAAAATAGTAAAACCCATTTACGTAACACCATGGCACAACAACGCCTTTCGGATTTCTCCTTAATCAGTATCGAACACGAGTTTGTTAAAACATTAAATATCGACGGAATTATAAACGATTTTGCAAAAAAAAGCTCTCGACGATCTGGTCGTTTTGTATGATACCTTGTATAGTACTTAGTGACATAATGTTTGTGCAGACTTGTTGAGTGTTCATGTGTTTTACTCTTTTCTGTCTTTTGGATTCTATGAGGCGCGATCACTGCTACCCCCGTTACTACCATACATGGTAAGCAACTTTATAAGTGGTGTTTTAAAATTTTGATTTTGCATCCTGCTTGCTGGAATATTAACTTTCAAAATGTCTTTGTTCCAAACTAACTTTTACAGTTCATTACATGGAAAGTGACAACATAATATAGAAAATATTAACCATAAAAAAAAATAACAATAAAAAAACATGGCAGTTAATCCAATTTAATTCATTAATAAAATCAATTTAAAAAAAAATAGTAGAAATAATTTAATTTACTAAATATCTCTTTAATTGTTTTTTAAAAATTGCCAATTTTTTAATTTTTCTGATATTTTTTGGAAGATTGTTATATTTTATTATTCCGTCATATAAAATATATATATATCGTAGGTTGATAGTGAAATCCGTCATTTCATGAAGAGCCTAGTCATAATAATATCATGAAGCGTGGCTAAAAGGTATATTGAAACTGGTTTGTTCGTTGTTCCCCAAAGCATTTTTTTCAACTAATATTATTTTATAAAAATTATATTTAAATTAAATTAAAAAAAAAATGCTCTGGGAAACAACGAACAAACCAGTTGCCAATATATCTTTTAGCGTGCAGCATGATATGACTAGGCTAGGACATATATATTATATATGTCGTAGGCTGATAGTGAAATCCGTCATTTCATGAAAAGCCTAGTCATATCATGAAGCGTCGGCATATTGTGTAAAAACATGAAGTTACACAATATGCCTAGGCTTTTCAAGAAAAGCCCATCACATTTCGGCGAATTGTGTATACTGCAACCTGCCTAACTTTAAATATTGCGGTTTCGTGAAATTTCCACAAAGGCAAATCATATTTGTGTGTAAGTGAACTTTGCGAGCTTGTAATTGAGACATTGCTTTATATAGAGTGTACCAGTTTCAATATAGGGGTAGATAGGAGTATCTAGATATTCTAACAAAAAAATTAACTTCAATAAGAAGAATAACATCAAACATTTGTTTCTATTTATTAACACAGGGACCACTTTTGTGACATCGAGAATTACACTGCAATTTTGCTTTAAAGCATTGACATAGGAGGCGATAACTAGAGAAACAAATTCCGTCTAAGAGGTATATTGGCAACCGGTTATTTCGTTGTTTTTATTCATTTTTTTCAACTAATATTATTTTATAAAAATAAAATGTAAATTAAATTAAAAAAATGCTCTGGGTAACAACGAACAAACCAGTTGCCAATATACCTTTTAGACGGAATTTGTTCCTCTAGTTATCGCCTCCTATTAACATCTCGTACTTCACAAAGTGCCGCACTTCGAATTTAGCCAGGTTATGTTACGACGTTATATGCCAAAGTGCTACGGGCTCTTCTTGAAAAGCCTAGGCATATTGTGTAGCTTCATGTTTTTACACACTATGCCGACGCTTCATGATATGATATTTTTCACGAAAAGACGGATTTCACTATAAGACTACGACATATACTACGTATAATGACTTAATAGCTACCTATGTTGTCTACCAGTCTACCTAGGATTATAAAATAAATTCGAATTGCTTGTTGTTTTAATAGTAGGTACTTAACACAAAATGTGGGTTTAAGCCTAATTAAATTAATACACGATTAACGAATTCAAAAATTCATAAACCTGAACTTAATAGCAATGAAAATAAGAATATCATTTTCCATTCGTTATAGAGAGGGGTCCCCTGAAAACGTTTGCGGGGGTGCCCACTCAGATTTCGTTACGCCACTGATGTCAATTTTTTTTGTGTAGGCGCCCGTGTTTACAGGTACTGGAATAGTCAGAAAAAGTATTTTAATTTTAACGTTTTAGTCTACAAGATAAGGACAATTATTGAAACATTTTGTACATTTTATGTATATTTTTAGGATTTAGTAGTTTAAAAATATTTGTTATCTGTATGTGTATCCTAGTAAAGTAAAAATAATGTTTGTTAATCTTCGTTTCCATTAACGTTTGGTCCAGTGCAGCGAAGTCGCATAGTAGCAATTCCGAGAAACACCAATAAAGTGCACTAGGATGTTTGCGATTCGACAAGAAGATATCCGGCCACGGATTATTAATAAACAAACCTGTGTCAACATATTGTCAATTTAATTTTGATATGAACCGCAGGCGTCTTTCATCCCTCCAACCCGCAGACTATATTTATCCTTTACCATGGCCTGAGAATTCTGACTTTGTCTTCACGTACATGGTAGACGGCCATGGTTGACACCAAATTCTAGACCCAATGTTTCATTTATAAAACGCCGGAACAGACGATCCGTTATTAAAATGTCATTGAAAATCAGTAATTGGTGGAAGAGAACTGGCAACACTGTTCAAAGCTCGACGTTTGGCGTTAGACTCGCAGCATAAATATTAGCACATAACCATACTTACTCTTCTATTAGAGCGCTGCTAGAGCTATTCGCATTGCCTAATTAACATGGACTCTGCAAGGTCTCAGACACCGACGAAAATTGCGTTTTTCATTGGCAAATTCAAAATTGTTAGGTTGGGGGATAAAACAAAACACACGGCTGGTATTTTAGATTTTTTGTATTGAATGATCCTAACCTATACGGTATTACGAACAGATTCTACTTACAAAGACAATATTAACATCTAAATATTAAATTCTAATTTTATTTATATATTTATATTTTAATTACTCTATATCGAGTTTCATTACACATGGGGGGCATTTGAAATGCTCCCGTTCGAAATGTACAATATTTAGATCAAGCTGCCGAGTTATGGAGTTTCATAGAAGCGTTTTTGTAAATCCAAAAATTATAGAGCCAGTTGCACAACCTTTTATGCAGCTTTAACTTTCGGTCGAGTTGAAGTCTTGTTGCATATTGATCGACTGCGAGTAGGCTTTCAATTGAATTTTTTTGGTTTAAAGAGTATCATGGTAAGATAACATAATATCCAAGAAACTCGTTACGGTAACTTGTAATTGGTAGGTTGGAAATTACCAATCAGTAACGAGTTTCTTGCTGGGTTGGAACATAGCTATGATATTCAGAAAGTTTGACGTCATGTGGTGAGTGAAATTTCTATTCATAACCATGAAAAAATAATGAACATGGCCATGTTTCTATGGTTACGTAACGTCACAGCTTGGAAATTACCAATCAGTAACGAGTTTTTTGCTGCGTTGGAACATAGTTACGATATTTAGAAAGTTTGACGTCATGTGGTGAGTGAAATTTCTATTCATAACCATGAAAAAACAATGAACATGGCCATGTTTCTATGGTTACATGACGTCACAGCCTCTAAATATCATATCTTAGTAAAGTTTGGTAATAACTGTTAACTTAATATTGATTTTACACTCACGTGTAAAATTACCAATTATCATTATCAAAATGTTTCTTAGCCATTTTAAGCAAACACAAAAAAGTATTGAACCTTTTTAAAGTTGTTAATGAACAGTGAACAATGTGCGGTTCTGTATTTTAAAAATTATTTGATTTCCTGACATAGTAAGCTTATAATTTTTAACGCTTATCTATGTATAAGTAAAGTTGGTGAAGGCAAAGTTGAAAAGAAAATTTAAGTATATAGCTTTCCTTTCGTAATTTACCTAGCAGAAATATCTAAACATTTTTCTTTGTAATTTACTGATGAAGAAATAATCATCAAATTGTCATACATAATAAAATGAAAGGCTAAACAGAACTTTTTGATAATGGTTCGTTGAATAATTCCTTCTTTGTTGAAGTATTATTAGAAAACAAAACCAATAGTACTAATTTTCACTAATAAAATTAATTGTCACACCATCGCACTACAAAAACGCTTCTGTTGAAAATCTCAAAAAATTTCATTCAATTCATAGAGCAATAAATTGCAGCTTGTCCCGTACGAAAAAAAAATAAACACATTTTACATACATTGCACTTATCCAGAAAACAAAAACCGATATCCTAAAAATACAAATTTAAAAACTAGACAGTCGTGAAAAGCTATACTATTTTTGGCCTTGGATTAAACATTGACAGGTGTCAGTTCTTATGTCAATCGGCATTCGTTGTTGACAACGCGAAACCAAGACAGGACTGATGTTATTTTTTAATAAAAGGACAACAATTTTAAAAATTTTGCTAAATAAATAATTAGATATTGCATGGTGTCTGGACACCTTTTAAACCTTTAAAGAAAAAAATAACAAACTATGTAGAATCATAATAAGCCAACCAGTGTTACTGAAACAGGAATGCTCCGTCCATTAAAGAAATGTTTCGATTTTTATGACGAATGTCGCATATTATCGATTATAAACGTGCATGTTTAATCAAAGGCCAAAAATCCTACAGTGGCCATTTTGCGTTCCGGGAAATATGGCACAATAATCTCTTGTTTTGGAACGCGTTTCGAGCAAATTGAACCACTGCACCTTGGACATTAGGTTTTTTAATCGGAAATGGGTGAGACAACTAATGTGGGTTTTGGGAAATTGTTCCTACAGTTTCCTTTATAGTATGACGTTGGATTGCATTAAAGAACGTTTATCTGCGGCATTTTTGCCGGGCATCATAGGATAAACATAGGTAATCGTTAACTCTTATTTTAAGTTAACTTCGTCAGATGATATAAAATTTTGTAATTTATACTAGGATTCAAACAACATTCGGCGTTTATTTATATAGCAACTTGTTGCAGGCATGTTGCCAAAGTTGTAAATTTGATAGCAATAAAACGGAAGCTTCGTCATGACTAAAAATTAATATTGCTTTTTAGGAGCGTTGACGACGAACCCTGCACAACTTCAATATTTCGGCAATTATTTTATTATGATAATGAATAAAATGAATAATTAAAGACTTGTCCTTAATAAAATCAGTACTAGATAACCAAAAATTCCTTCTAATAAAGATAACAAAGGTGTGACAGTCATTTTCAAAGTATTAAAAATAAAAATTCTGTATAAACTAGAAAACATAACATGGTCCTAATGTTATTAGATTCTACAAATAAGTATCAAAAAAGCGAATTGTGACTGGCTCGCATACAAAACGGGATAAACTTTCGGAAGGGTATAGGGACCGTTAAAATAACTCGAAGCGTTTCATATTTATTTTCTATAGTGCCCCATGGCCGAGATATCGGGCCCTAAAGAGGAACCGAGCAATTAATCTTTTTCGTATTGATTTTACTTTAACTACCTCGTATATTTTGATAAAACAAAAGTACCTGGAAAAAGGTGATCACCAGTAACATTTAATGTCTCGGGAAAGCAAGACACGGACTCGCCCCAATACACACAGTCAACATTTTTCACAGGTGTCCTGGTATTGCATTAAAAATATAATTTTTAGGTATTATAAACAAAAACATTTTAGTCTAGGGAGTGGCTTCTTCTTTCATTTCGTCAGATCCGTCCCCAGCCGCGTTTCGCCTTATCATAGCTCCAGCAGTGAGGCTAGGATCCGTCGAAAAGATCTCCAAATAATTTGGAAGAGGTTCGCGTATGCTTTACAAGTGTCTAAGATCGACACAAAAATATTTTAGTTCAACAAAAGTACCTATTTTTAAATCGATACCACCTGTCAAAAATTTTGACTGGTGTGTATTGGGGAGAGTCCGTTTCTGGATTTCCCAAGACATGAAATATACTGCGTTGCACTTTTTTAAAATACCAAAATTGTATGAAAGTATAAGAGGTGGTTTAAAAATGTACAGTGGACGACAGATAATTTCGTACTTACACTAAACTGTGACATTGTAAATTCAACTTTTTTACCTTTATTACCTGTAAGTCCTGTAACGTGTTAATTGTTATCATGGTATCAATCAAAGTATTGTCATTTGATTTAAAAATGCCTCATTTAAGTATTATTGAAAAGGCAAGAATAATATGTTTAGTAGAAATAGGGTGGTCTTATGAAAAAAGCTGATCATTTTAGAGTACCTAGAAGTACTGTTAATGGAAGGATTCGAGTATATAGACCACCAAATTCCCGATATGATGAGAAGTATACTCAAAAAAAGCAAACCAGTGGACGTTTCTCCGTTAATGTGTGGGCATGGATAAGTGTTTACGGTGCAGCTGTATGCTGGAATATTGGTGGAACACTAAACAGCAATATATATCTTCAGATTTTGGAAAATGTTTTTCTTCCTTCTGCCGCGATGGTATTTGAAGAAAATAAGTTTATATTCCAGCAGGATAACTGCCCTGTGCATACTGCAAGAAATATAGGAAACTGGTTTAGACAAAACAACGTAACATGTCTGCCTTGGTGCTCAAGAAGTCCTAATTTAAATCCAATTGAAAATGTTGGGGATTGATTGTAAAAAAAAATGTACAAAATAAATTTTAAACCACAGAACGAAATAGAGTTATTTGATAAAATAGAAAAAATTTGGGAAGGGCTAACTCCGGATTACACCAGAAGTATTATTTTGTCAATGCCAAGAAGATTGCGATTAGTGTTAGAATCCAATGGCGCAGCGATTAAATATTAGTATTATGTTTGTTGTTTGTTAATAAATTAACCTTTTTTGGCTTTATACTTTTGTAGTTTCCCTGGTATTATTTTATAATTTTCTTATTTCGCGGCTGTAATTTAAACACAAAAATATTTAGAAATAACCATTATTACTTATGGTAAAAAATCGTACATACAATAATTTACAGCTATGTACATAGCTGGTGTTCTATTCAGGTATAAGCAGCAAGGTGAGAAACCCGTTTTACCCAATTTTGTTGTAATTGAGTTATGGGTGGAGTGTACGAATTTATATGTCTTCAGCTGTACACGAAAAAGGTAAATCGCTTGGTCCCCCTATAGGGTCCGATTAGTCGATCAGAGGGCACTATAGAAAAAAATTTATATGAAATACTAACGAATCAACTAATCTTTTTTATCATGGTGAAACTGTAAAAACATTTTCCCCTTTTTATAAGAAACACTCTAATCACCACATATTGTATACGGCACTTAGACTGTAAAAAAAACAATGATCCTCTAATAAATGCAAAAATCCTGAGGAAGCCAAACATAATATTTAGGTATTAGTAAATAGTATAAAATATCACATGTTTCTTTTCATTTAGGAAAAATAAACTTAATAATGGCTTCAAAAAAAAAAGAATTAACCTATCAAAACTACAACCAACTATTAAAAAAAGTTTTACTGTTAAAATTGAAATTATTTTAAAATAAACATCATTGTATTTAAAGCCAGTATATATCCTAGTAATAAGTTAGAAGAGTAAGTACCTATCGCAAAGCAAATAGAAATAGGTAGATTGTTTCCCCCACTCCACCTTATTGCATCTCGCTGACCGTTCTCCTGGTGTCGTACCTCCCGCTTCGACTGAATTTTAAATTTTAGTGTTATTTACGCTGTCGACCATAGGTGTCATAAAATTACGTTCTCAAAGCCTGTTTTTATTTTGTTTATTAGTAAATTTTATTGCCGTCTGAAAGAAATTAAAGCGTATCCTTTTGTAAAATAAATAACATTCCATGAGAATGAATATTTATTTAATATTAATTGAATTGAAGCAGGAGGATTGACACCAGGAGAGCGATAAGCTGCGACACGATGGATTGGGGGTAACATAATCCACTATTTGAGGCTATGAGTGCAATAACGGACTAACCCACAAAAATTCAAAAAACGTTTTATTCCAGAATCTTATTCGGAATATCGACTTTTATCAACTCCAAAGTGGACCAACCGACCTTTTTCTTCTCGCTCCTAGCTGGGCAGCACTAACCTAGTTTTGGCATTTTATATTCGTTGGGAATACAGAGAAGCAAAGTGAACTAAGCGCAGTAGTTGGCCCACTTTGCTGCTATAAGTTAGCTGTCTATGTGCATTGTTGCTGAATGCACAGTGGACTAACCCACATTCAAAAGTCTAAAATAAGTCTCTAGTTAAAATTTTTACTCCGAAAAAATAAATCATACGGTATAATTTTGATACCATAATCGAGAAGGAGATGAAATTTGCTAGAAAAAATATTAAAACCGCAGCTCGATATCTCCGTTCGTTTCAGAGTTATTACCAAAACAATAATTTTTAAGACAAATTGCGCCCTCTAGCAATTTTATTAGAAACTATCTTGTACATTGGTTAAAGGTACTTACCTTTCTCTTCCAAACAAGCTTAAATTTAGTAAAATTGGTTAAGTCGTTTAGAAGTTACAGCGATTTTAATGTTTACAGTTTCACTTGATAAGAGTGGGAGAAGCTATTGAAAGTGTAAACATTAAAATCGCTGTAACTTCTAAACGACTTATCCGATTTTACTAAATTTAAGCTTGTTTGGAAGAACCTTAAATTGTCGTATCTAATGGTACAAGATAGTTTCTAAAAAAATTGCTAGAGGGCGCAATTTGTGTTAAAAATTATTGTTTTGGCAATAACTCAGAAACGAACGGAGATATCGAGCTGCGGTTTTAATATTTTTTTCTAGCAAATTTCATCTACTTTTCGATTATGGTATCATAATTATACCGTATGATTTATTTTTTCGGAGGAAAATCAAAAAATTTATTGTTATTGCAAATTGCGCCCTCTAGCATTTTTTTTTTAGAACTATTATGGACAACTAAATACGATTGGTCAAAGTGCATACATTTCTCTTCCAAACAGTATTTAGTTTGCTAAAATCGGATAAGTCGTTTATAAGTTACAGCGATTTAAATTATTACACTTTCAACAGCTTCCCCCACTCTTATTAAAGTCGGTACGCCAATGAGCATAAGACCAAAATGATGCATAATTGTCCAAGCTTTAAAATGGTGTTATCAAACATATACCTTAATGTGGAATTTTCGGAGTTATGTAAAATTTAAAAATTTACTTTTCAATTACGCCCTCTTGCGGCAAAATGCGGAACTTGAAAATTATTTCCAGAATTTTCTCATGGCCACTTTTATTATCATTTTTCTTTTCCCGAGTTTCTATGCCCAGTAGTTTCAAAGGTATGGCCGCTCTTCGATCTTAATGAAACACCCTGTATAGATGACCTTAAACCCACTTTAGTTGATTTAATTGGGAATGATCTAAAAGAAGGTAATTATGAATGAACTGATTTTCACCATTTTTTCAAACCTATTTTCCTACATTTATTAATATTGGGGTTAGTCCGATATTGCGCTCATAGCCTCATTTGTTGTTGGGCCGACAAGGCATTTCCATACCTCTATGGTTCATATCTCCTTTCTACCGTCGGGGTAGGGCTTTATAATGCGTACTTACTTCTAATTGACAGAAAACTACACGTAAAACTGTTCTTAACATTTGGCGAAGACTCTAAATTGTGATAAAACATTTTCGTCTTAAAAAGATAAGTAAAAATTCTGCAATAAAGCTGCTTATTGCAATTTGTTCCCAAAATCAATATACTATTCTTTGCACCTAAAGAAAAATAATGCGGCTCTCGCGGCCCGTACAAAAATAACAAATAAAATTTTAAAAAGTCAAAAAATACATTTTACAAAAAGTTATAATATTATCTTATATAACATTTGAATATTTACAGAGTACTTACATATTGTTCAACAATTTACAGCTATTTTAGTAACGTTTCATTAGTACTGGTAGGGAAAACGAATTTTTCAATTTCATTAATGCACCACTTAAAAAAAAGTAAACAAAAACGATGGTGAACATGCATTAACAAAATTAAAGTGCGCTCGTGGAAATTTATCGCAAGCGAATTTGGTTTGGCTGGGAGCGACAAGCACGGGTGAACCAAAAAAAAACATCAAATATATCAGGCGCCTTTTTATATTCCCTTAAATTCGGTTTTAAAATCGCATTTAAAATTATCATATTTAAGTCACATTTTGTCTTCGAACTTTAATTTTGTATCCATCTCGTTTCTCAATAAGTAAGTAAAATTTGGTTCCATTACCGAGCCTTCGATTTCAAAAATGAGAAAATAAAAATCAAAGTGATTTTATTCGAATCTTCGAACCGAAGCTCACTTATGCAGCAATATTTTATTTTTTTTATCCGTGCATGAACCTACCAAATTAGGAAAACCACCCTGCCCAGCTTAAGGTGGGAGTATCAACATGCTTGCCAACCTATAACCTATTACGCGTATATTTATTTAATTTTTCTAGCTTTTACACAAAATTTAAATAAAATCATTATCGTCTTTATATTTTATAGGTAATAATTGACATATTAAATAAATATCAAGGAATTTCATTAAATATTTTAGGAGAATTGTATAGCGAAAAATATCGGGTAAGATTTTTTTAACATTATTAGGTCATTCTTCTTTCACTATACAATTCTCCCAAAATTAGCAATGAAATAAATTGATATTTTTATAATATGTCAGATATTACCTAAATATTGTACCGACGATATTGATTTTATTTAAATGTTAGTTAATCAAATAATAAACTAAAAAAGCAACGCGAAATAGGTTATAGGTTGGCAATAGATGGAATAACGTGGAGAATTCCACCTTAATAACAAATTCGCCTACCGAAAAATGTTTCCTTCGAACGCACACTGTATGTGGCACAAGGAACATTTATTTCGACAATTAGATATGTGATGAGAACGTGCGTTTGAATGATGTGGCCCCAAAGAACTCGCTGGGAGTGAAAAAATGAGGTAGCCATTACGATGTGACCAGAAAAAAAAATTACGTGACAATTGGTGCGAGCAATGTCTTTTTTTTAAGACCGACCAGAATATATACACTTTCTGGACAATTGTTTTGTCGATCAAGACCGGAAAATGGACGTGAGGGACCGGCAATGGTAATTTACGTTACAAGACCGGAAAGTAGTGTTTTTCAGGTCGAGACAGGCATTTCCAGGGCGAGCCATAGGCGAGTCCTGGAAGCTTGGAGAGACCTGGAAAACACTAATTTTCGGTTGCGTGACGTACAATATTTTTTTTAAGACCGACACTTTACGCGAAACAAGTTTGACATAAAGAACAAAATTAAAAATCAACGAACTGTCACTCGACAATACATCGAAATGTTGTTGTCATAATAACGAAATCAAGGTATCTTGTATTATCAAAGAGCGATTGGAAAAACAAAAAACAGGGTGACAGTGACATTAGAGACCGGAAAAGTGACATTAGAGTCCGGAAAAAAATTTTCCGGTCTCTAATGTCACTTTTCCGGTCTTGCGATCGGAAAAACGTTATTTTCTAGACGAAAAATTGTCCAGAAAGTGTAAATTTTCTGGTCGGTTTAAAAAAAAAGATTTTTCCAATCGCACTTTGATAATACAATCTACCTTGATTTCGTTACTATGATAACATTTCGATGTATTGTCAAGTGATTTTTATTTTGTTGTTTATGTCAAACTTGTTTCGCGAGTGCGCAAATTTAAAAATATGAATTCAGATTTGAAATTATCCGACACGGAAAATGTGATTCCAGAAGAAATTTTTGAAGCAGCAAGGAAAGCAACATACGATATATTGCCAGTAAAATTAAAAGCCCGTTACGAGAAGTCATACGACGCATTTAAAAATAATATAAAATAAATAATTAAATGTATATCGAAGTGTCGGTCTTTAAAAAAATATTGTACGTCACGCAACCGAAAATTAGTGTTTTGCAGGTCTCTCCAAGCTTCCAGGACTCGCCTACGGCTCGCCCTGAAAATGTTTTGTCTCGACTTAAGAAATACTACTTTCCGGTCTTGTAACGTAAATTACTATTGTAAACAATTAGGTGGTTGTAGAAAGGTTCTGATAGTGCAAACAAGGTTATAACATAATATATTTAATTCTCTACAAACATTATATGTAACTACTAGAATAAACGTATACTTTTCTAGAACCAAAACTGTTTATTTTTTCTTTTATAAGATGAAAACCAAAAAATTTATATAGTTCTAGAAACGGTTTATCCTTATTATTATTATAGTAGTTATAATGTTTATAGAAAATAAACTAATTATTGTGTTATAAACGGTTAGTTCTTTTTAGAAAAAAAAATGTTGGGAATTATATACTTTGTTGCCAATTCTCATTCACAAAAACCTCAAAATGGGGAAAAATGCACTTTACACAATTCTGACGGTACTCCCATTGAAGTCAATAAAGCTGACGACTCCTTAAGTTTAAGTACAAAATTTCCGCGGGCCACAACATCAAACAAAACCATAAACAACTATAGGATTTAAAAGAATAGGTAGGTATTTAAATATATATATATAATATATAATAGGTAGAGGTGATTTTGGCAAATGACATTTATGTTACATAGTTAAAAAAAATTGCTTAGTGCCTCGCAGCACTCCTGTCCAGTGAGATCGACTTGCGTGGATACGAACACGAACCGCAAGGAAGAATCTGCAGGTATCGAAAAAAAGTTTGCGATTTTTCGAAAATTACCGTTTGAGAATGTTTCTTTGCTATTTTTTGTCACAGATTAAAAACTACTTTGATCTATTAAATTATCGGAAAAAAATATGTATTAGTTTTAAGATAAGTCTTGCAGACAATACAAATGAATTTGTCATGGTCCGTTATAAACTAAGGAATTATATTATGTACTGCTTTTTGAGAAAACTACGAATGGTGCTGACTTTTGCTTAAAAAAACATTATAGGTACTTGCAGTAAAGGAAAACCCCGTCAAATTTTCACTATATATTTTCTAATTCCCGACGCGTTTCACTACAATTTGTATACTTCTACTTGACAGTGTAGCGAAAAGCGTCGTTATTAAGAAACTATATAATATGTGTGAAACTGGACCAGCTGTCTTGCATTGCAATGCCCGAGAAAATCTTAGTAACACCAATTTTTAACAAATTTGAACCCAAAAATCTGCAACCCAGAAGAAACATTCCTGAAAAAATAATTTCCAAAAACCGCTTGTATACGCAGGTTCCAATGCGGCGTATACACGCCGGGCCAGCCCAACTGTCCCTTATCTTGATCACAGGTGGCTTGACGTTCACAAGCCCTCTTAGCGAGGGCTACGTGACACTGATAATAGACCGAGCCGTCTCTTTGCTACCGTTCGTTTCAGACGAATCGTTCCGCACACACTGCCCAGTCAGCTGATTAACACTTAGAGGATTGTTTATGTCGTGCGGATTAGTCCCGACGGGGTTTCTCGGTGAAGGATGGTGTAGCTGAGGCGGCGGTAGCTTCACGTCAAACCCATCGTGAGGCGTCAACGGGCTCTGCAACATGTACGGGCTCGACACGCTGACCGACGGGCTAGCTACGCTTGTAGAGGGGCTGGGCATCACCATACCTCCCGGACTGGTGAGACTGCTGAGCGCCGAGAGCCCCCCTGGACTGGACATGGACTGATTGAGACTCTCGGTGTCGTCGTCGGGAGGGGTGTTCGCGTCTCCCATGCTCCCGCAGCTACCTAGATTGTCATCTGATTGGTTACCGTCGTTGCTGTCGCCTGATTCCATGTATCGTATACATTTCTTTTTACGTCTGTAAAAATTACATAACCTTTTAATTAAGCTATTCGTAACACGCAAAATATTAACTACAAATTATAATTGAAAAAAGATTATATAACACATCCATGCTGCTGGGTGAGTAATAAATAATAAAGTCTCTGCATGCATTGCTCGGGTCGCAGAAACTGCGTGTTGAAGTTTCCTAGTGTGAGTGTCTTAACAAAAATGTCGGTAGATCCATGCTGTACAAATTAATTTAAAAAAAAATAGGGCAAATTAAGCATTAGAGTACAATATAGTTTTTGTTATAAATCGTTATCGCTTGAAAATAAGCTACCATTAAAATTGCATCGAAGTATTTGAAACAGAATACAGTTTGCTCATTAAAAAAAGCCGGTAAAATTGACGTTTAACTCGTGGAGCAAAGATACAGTTGTATTCATAAAAAAAGCGTACAAGAATTAGAATGAGAGGTAAGTTTTGTCATATTTGCATAAAACTGGCTTGTCTAAATTAATTGTTTATTGGAGGTTATCACACGTCATAGATTATCAAAAATGCAAAGCATTGGCGTCGGTGTAATTAATTTTGAAAGTGCATGGTGGTAACGTTTGATAAAGTTTGACAGAAGAACATAAAAATGCCTCGTCAGTTGTCTGAAGTTGAAAAGGGTCAAATTGTATCAAGAATCGAGGAAGGATGGTCAATCCGTGCTCTAGCGCAGTTGTATAATAGAAATAAAAAAAACTATATTGAAAATTATGCAACGCTGGGAACAAGAAGAATCCCTAAAGAGGAAAATTGGTTCAGGCCGTCCCAAACGTTCCAACCCTGAACAGGATGCTGCTTTTTTGAGATATTTAAAAAATAATCCATTTGCAACTGCAAGGGATGATGTTATTGATACAGCATCTCCTGCCTCCTAACCTACCGCCAGTAGGAGAGTCAAGGAATCTGAACTACGATGTCGCCCAGCTACGAAAAAAAACGTTTCTTACCGAAGAACAGCGACAACTAAGGATTATTTTTGCTTTAAATTATATATACCGCAATCCTCAATTTTGGAACAGGGTCATTTTTACTGATGAAAAGACGTTACGGTCCAAACAATACCAGGTGTGAAGAGCGATATACTAACCCCCTCACTTCTAGACATTGGCGTTTCTCTATAAATGTATGGGGCTGGAAAGTGTTCATGGACCTGGTGTTTGCTGGCGAATAGAGGGAAGATTTAATGCCGGAAATTACATTAACATTTTAGGAAATATATTGTTACAAATGTTACCATCTGCTGAGCAAATATATCCCAATAATACTTTCATATTTCAACAAGATAAATTGTCCAGTTCACACTCTGTAACCGACTGGTTTCAAACCCATAATGTAGAAGTGCTGCCTTGGGTCGCTTAGTCCGATATCAATCCGATTGAAAATATTTGGGGTATAATCGTAAAAACAATATATAATCAAAATTTTAGGCCACAAAATTCAGAAGATTTATGGGAAATAATGCATGCGTGCTGGGAAGAGCTTGATCCAAATATTGTATCAAATATAATTCAGTCAATTCCGAATAGACTGGCTCAAGTAATAGAAAAACATGTATATATGACCAAATATTAGATTTCATTTATTCTTGTTAAACGTTTTTTGTTTTTATTGTAATTTTTGTAAAACTGTTAAGATATATTATAAAATAAAAAAAATACTTTTTGTTATTCTATTGAACTAACGCCCAACGCCAATGCTTTGCATTTTTAATAACCTTTAACATGCGATAAGCCGGTTTTACGCAAATATGGTTGTGATAAAGATTTCCTCTCATTCTAATTCGTGTACGCTTTTTTATGAATACTACTGTACCTATTAATCAATCAAGTATTTTCATGACAAAAACTATATCAAATAAACGATAAAAAAATAACTCTAAAAACATTGTTAAGGAAAATAAAACAAAACCAAACGAAACGTCTAAGAAACGAAAATAAAACGATCTATATAGTCTAAACATCGAACACCAACACTGCTGTTGACTAACCAACGTTACGCTATAGATTGACGTATGTCGGCTCCTGGGGCGACTGGGAAGTAGCGGCACCGCTGGCGTGAAGAAGGCTCCCGTGGATGGCCGATGCGTTGCCCCCGTGTGAACTATTTTCGGGACTAAACAATCGTTAAATGTACAAGGGGGCTCATAGACAGAACATACATACACTCAAAGATGCATATAAAAATATAAATTTAAAAATCTATCGCTGAAACTGAAGCGACACTAAAATAATTACAACAGACACTTAAGTATAGTAAGTAAAAATAAACGAAAAAAAAAAGTAAATAGATACATAGATAAAGTGCAGAATAACATCAGAAAATGTGTCTAAGACATAATTTAAAATGAAATTGGCGAGAATCTCTTGGCCCCTTGCACTGAGTTAACAATTGTTCCGGCTACTCAACAGCAGTGTATGGTGCACAATATCTAAGTTTGCTTAGGTACTTTTTCTGTGTGGGAAGACACATTTTCTGATTTTTTGAAAATCTAAAAGAGAGATTGCATATAATACCTTTTTTTAGTGTCAATCGCCATAAATATACGGGATGTTTCGAAAAGTTCAGAGCAAAATCTACACTTTTTTATTTCAACTTGTATCGGAACAGTATTTCCAAGATAAAAGAAGCTTTTAATGAAATCGAAAAATCCGTTCATTGGTACTCAACCAATATACAGTGTGACCATTAAAGTCCGCATCATATGGGATTTTTTAACTTTATTCGAAATTTGACTTTGGCATCAAGTTCTGCTTCGATCGAGATGAAAATTAAGCAAAAAAATATATAAAAATAATTTTTTCCAAAAAATAATTCAAAAGTAGGGTTATTTCTGAAAGTATCGAAAAAAGTTATTAGAAAAAGTTTTTTTTGAATGCAGTTTCTAGCCCACATGCAAAATTTTAGCTGCATACGATAATTTCAATTTTTTACCAATATTTTGTAAATTGCACCACTTTTTGCAAAATAAGACTCAACCCAACCTACATAAAACTTCTTAGTTTTGACAATGCTTTATTTCAGCTACATTTTCTTTAAAGTAGCGCCATATTAAATGTGTGTTTTTCTACAAAATCAAAATTGGGCTATTAAAATTTGGTCGCATGTGATGCAAAGTTTATTTGTTTTTGACCCTGTATAAGGTAACTTAATATTAAGACAAAAAGAACACAGTGTCATCAGTAAAGTGTTCATTAAGTGAAAAATAAATTTTAGTGGTGGGTAAAAAATCAAAATTATCCTATGTAGCTGAAATATTGCATGCGGGCTAGAAACTGCATTTAAAAAAACTTTTTCTAAAAACTTTTCGATATTTTCAGAAATACCACTTTTGAATTATTTTTTGGAAAAAATTAAAATTTGACAGATAATGCGAATCACGTGACTACTATTATTTTGCTTAATTTTCATCTCGATCAAAGCAGAACTTGATGCCAAAGTCAAATTTCGAATAAAGTTGTTAATAAAAAAAAATCCCATATGATGCGGACTTTAATGGTCACACTGTATTAAATAAGGCTTTATTATTTTATTTGGGCATTTCAGTGAATTGGTTTTCGTCCAAGGGCGATTGCAAATGTTTGAGTTGATAGAATGAAATTTAATTTTTTTATCCAAGAATATGCAACAGCATCCAAAATTATATAGACACGATTTTGTAATTGCATTATTGAGTCGGACGTCGACATTTTCGCTTTGAACCGTCAGTACTGTATTACATACGTAAGTACTATTACACAATCCTATGTACATCAATTAAAAGTAGGTATTCTCGTTTGCTAAAATAATAAACGTTGATTCGAACGTAGGATTTATGAAATGGCCAAATAAAAATAAAACGCTTAAATACATTCAAGAGTTTTCGACTCAGATTTATTGTTCCAGCGTGTAGATTTTAAACTTACGGTAACTTTTTTTTAAAACACCTCGTATATCAAAATAATAAAATAACAAGTCTTTCCACATAGATAAGAAACACCAATAATTGTGAATGGATTTGCATTCTAATTTCTATGAAACTAAAAACTACCGCGCTCCTCGTACACTGTTATTATTTTATTAACTATCATTATACTTCTGTTATTGAACACGTCCTCCTAGATCACCATGTAGTAGTAGTAGTACATCTTTTGCTGTTGTTGCGCACAACAGAAAAATATGTACTACTACCACAGGGTGATCTAGGAGTACGTGTCCGTCCAATAGACGTATAATTAGAATTTGAACTTCCTTATAAGTAAGTCGTTTAATCCTTAAGGTGATTATTAATCACATATAGCTACAATATCCCAGGAGCATTGATAACTACGAGATAACTTTTTATTGACAACTGTCAAAAAATTTGTGCTTGTCGAGTTATTTATCAATGCTCGAGGGATATTCGGTGGTAACTAACTATATCTCATAGACTGTTATTAGTGTACGGTTATTGTCATTGGTTGCTTTTGCACACGTGATTACAAATTGACGAAATCCATTGGATTGTCGTTACATCAAAATATATTTCATTTTAATTTATTAGGTCCTACTAACCACTAGTTTGCAAATCCATACAATGTCAAAAATAAATCATAAGAAATATCACAATATTTAAAATGAGTGCTAGCTTTAAAATTGTGCTTTAATCATGCCTTGGTGTTTGAAAGAAAAAAAATGTGAACGTACTGCTACAACACTATCAGAAAAATAGGAAGGAAAATAATATTTTAATTCGTATTGTGGTATAACAACGTTACAAAAATTCACTAGTTAAAAACACAATTAAACTTAAAGGTTGTAAATTAAAAAAAATGTAATCTCATGTTTTAAAAGCGGTAGAACCACATAAAATTTACTTTAGACATTTTTATAGATTTTCTGTCTTCAAGACGGGAGGAAAAAGTATAAGCTTGTAAAATACAGTAATGTCCGCCTGTAACGAACCCGTTTATTGCGAACTTTCGTTTATAACGAACCAAATCTATAGGTACGAACTTCAGTATCACTATAGACGTGTGTTAATTTTTTCGCAAATAACGAACCCTTGTATAACAAACTTTCGGTTAAAACGAACCTTATATTTTGATATGATCGTACGATGTTCCTTTTATAACGAACCTAAAACGGAGAACAAGAACAAATACCAGTTCCAAATTATAGCCTCAGGATTATAGATCAGGGTGTCATCCATAGCTTAAAAACCTTTTGGATGGAATAAACTTCATTCATATGGCATGGCAGAGGGTATCAAAACAAACAATTTTTAATTATTTTCAACATGGTGGTTTCCTGAAGGTAGAAAATGATTTTGATTTAGACAATGACCTGCCATTAGCCGAATGGCTGAAAAAAATTGGACAGGAAGAAGATAACACTATTCTAGACAATCTTCCTTGTTCTGAAAATGAGTTCAATGAATTCGTCCATATTGATGATAATCTTATAAGTGTCTAATACTTGGATGATGATGTCATTGCCGCTTCTGTGTCTTCTTCAGTTTGTATTGATGACGATGAGGAGGCGGAAAATGAGGAATCTGTGAGTACAGAATTAAGACAAGTTCCAACCAGATCAGAGACACTCCAGCATATTGACAACGCTCGTCATTTCCTTCAGTCACGAAATACTCCGCAAAGTGTTCTTAATCGATTAGCCGAAGTAGAATTACATATTATTAATATTCGTTTCATCGTTTCACAAAAATAAAACAAACTAAAATAAAATAATTTCTTAATTATTACACTCTTAAAAACTCTTGTAAATGTATCTACTTATACAAAAATTTTTTGATTTACCTTTACATGTACAATATATGTACAGGGTTATCCAACCAAGACTAGACAAGGCGATTTTTTGACTTTTCCTGTACTTTTATAAAAAAACTGAAATAGCCATCTTAAGTCATTTTCTCCCGCGAATTCGAATATCTTCAGCAAAAAACAATTGAACATCAAACAAAAGTACTCGGGGGTCACTTTGATATTTTTTTAAATGGAACACCCTGTATATTTTTACATTTTTAAATTCCACATAAAATTATAATTATTGTTTATTAAATGCACTATTAGTCTATACTTCATAGTTTCCGAGATATTGACTCTCGAAAAGTGACATTTTTGAACTTTGACAGCTTATAACTTTCTAAAAGTACGTCTTAGAGCAAAACGGCTTACATATCCCTATCTTCAATTTTTATTATCTTCCCAAAAAAATCAACTTCCGGTTAAACCGGATGTAACTCGAAAGAAGGAAATATAGTTGTTCCGGTTTAACTGGAAGTTGATTTTTTTGGGAAGATAATAAAAATTGAAGATAGGGACATGTAAGCCGTTTTGCTCTAAGACGTACTGTTAGAAAGTTATAAGTTGTCAAAGTTCAAAAATGTCACTTTTCGAGAGTCAATATCTCGGAAACTATGAAGTATAGACTAATAGTGCATTTAATAAAAAATAATTATAATTTTATGTGGAATTTAAAAATGTAAAAATATACAGGGTGTTCCATTTTAAAAAATATCAAAGTGACCCCTAGTACTTTTGTTTGATGTTCAATTGTTTTTTGCTGAAGATATTCGAATTCGCGGAAGAAAATGACTTAAGATGGCTATTTCAGTTTTTTTTATATAAAAGTACAGGAAAAGTCAAAAAATCGCCTTGTCTAGTCTTGGTTGGATAACCCTGTACATAGGTATATTGCACCTCTATAAACCTAGCAGAACAAGGTGCTCAAAATTGAAAATTTTTGTATGGAAAATTAGGTGCTAGTTAGGTGCTCTATGGTTTTTGAGAAAATTATATTTTTGTGTTGTTCTGCTAGATTAACGTTAAGCTAGCAGAACATTACTGTCAAATAAGCTAATCAAGAACAAAATGTAGTACCAAAATTAGGTGCTTTTTTGGTGCTTATTGAATATTAAAAAAAAAATTAATTAGTTAAGGTTTTGAAAAATACCGCCATGTTCTGCTAATTTTAAGAGGAACAAATTCCGTCTAAAAGGTATATCGGCAACCGGTTTGTTCGTTGTTACCCAGAGCATTTTTTTGTATTTAAATTTTATAAAATAATATTAGTTCAAAAAATTGAATTAAAAGAAAATGCTCTGGTAACAACGAACAAACCGGTTGCCGATATACCTTTTAGACGGAATTTGTTCCTCTTAAAATTAGCAGAACATGGCGGTATTTTTTAATAACCTTAAATAATTAAATTTTTTTTTAGATATTCAATAAGCACCTAAAAAGCACCTAATTTTGGTACTACATTTTGTTCTTGATTAGCTTATTTGATAGTAATGTTCTGCTAGCTTAACGTTAATCTAGCAGAACAAAACAAAAATATAATTTTCTCAAAAAACATAGGAGCACCTAAATTTTAAAGTTGGCACCTAATTAGCACCTAACTGGCACCTAATTTTCCATACAAAAATTTTCAATTTTGAGCACCTTGTTCTGCTAGGTTTATAGAGGTGTTTATTGCGAACTTCGCTTATAACGAACCGTTTTCGTCGGTCCCATGAGGTTCGTTATAACCGGACATTACTGTAGTAAAAAACCGATTCTGTCGAATATTAACATCAACAAGGAAATTTCCGAAGCTTCGGGGTCATAGTTGAAGTATGGTATTAGCAATATTGTGTGTATACCGTGAGGTGCGCCGCCAGAGGTACATGTACATTTTGCTACCATCAAAATACTGGATCCTCTATTAATTTTACATCAAGACTTTCTTGAAGATCTTTGTATGTCGGACTTGCAAACGCAACTTTTCAACATGTTTTACAGTAATAAAAGAAAATAACAATGGTTAAGCGGTACTCAAAAAAGACTTAGCAGACTTATCACCAAATGTTGAAATAAATAAAGTTCTAATTAGTTCGATTTAAGTACCGTCAACCGGGGCTAAGTGGTCCAATATTTTCGGTTTTTTGCAGATTTTTGGAAAACTAATAAATATTTTGGTTTAAGGATTTTAATATAAAATCTACCATACTTTAGTAAGCTGCCTGTGAACATTTTTTATCTTAAATATATCTAGTTTTTTTTATATTCCACGGTCCACTTTTCCCAGAGTTTTGCAGATTTTTTTTATTTAACTACCCCACTGCTAACACAAATAATTAAAAATGTTTTTTAAACTAAATTATTTTTCAAAACTTAACGTACAAGTGCCTAACATAAGTTGAAACTCAAAAAACTTACCTGTGAACGTACTGCAATGGAGGTTTTCCGGAAAATAAAAAACAATAAGAATTTGCATGTGTTTATTTCCGCTTACTAACTGGGACTAAAGAAGGGTAACGCGCTCGACCTTGATACTCAACCCTGCGCTAGGTATTCCTAGACACACGTGCGTGCGAAACCGTTGTTGCCGGTTGTATTTTAGCTGATACACATTTTTATTATTTTTAATGTCCCATCGGACCACTTTACCAGCTGTGGTCCTCTTAGCCCCGGTTGACGGTACTTGCGTTTATTAAATTAGTAATTATTTTTTCTTAAATACTGTAAAACATGTTGACACTAATACTGGTGGTTTCATTGAGGTATGTATGTATAAGAGCCGTATTTAATTTTGAAGAATTTTACGAGTTTTTTTCTAAATAACTTTTAATTGGCTTATTAGAAAATAATAAAATTTGGTGTGCATGGTGTTGATGGACAAACAAGGACCTTCAAAAAAGTCTAATACAATTTTGATGTAAGATTAATATGGGAGCCAATATTTGAGGGTAGCAACGTATACATGGGATTTCCCATGGCCAGTCAGGCGGTGAAACTCCCGGTAAATGTGTTTAGTACATAGACAGTTTACCTTTAGATACGTACAGCTTATCTCCTGCGCAAACAAAAGTTACGTTTTATGGGTGAAAAAATACGTTCGAGCGCATGGCTCGCCGGTCAGCCGCCTTCCCTTTGAGCAGCATCGGGCATGCGCACAAACCTCGTGTTATCGGCTGTCCTACTTTAACGACATGCTCAAAATACAGTCCAGAACCGGCTCGGCCGCCATTTTTGTTGTTGTGTTTTATGGTTTCTCTGTGGATTCCTTGTAGTTTTCTTAGCTATTGTGGATTGTGGGTGTTAAATATTTTCGGATTTCTAGTTTTTCTGTAGTTTAGTGAATTGTGTCTGATTGTGAGAAAATTAATTCTGTGAAAGTTGCTGGTTGGTTAATTTTTTGGTTAAAATCTGTACACCACGACTAAGCTTCTAATAAGGCCAGTATTCCACGGGTCAAGTTCTCGGGCAAACACTTTTCAAATTCTTGAACAAGAAATTTTGCTTCCTTAAAATCTGATAGGTTTGCTACTACTAAAAATGCCAGAAATCACTACCTTTTTTCCCAACTTGATCAAAAATTGAGAAAAAATTCCAATTTTCTGGCAAGAATTTAAATTTTAACAAACCCGGACCTGTCTATTTTCCCATTCATCAAACGATAATGTTGCAGTGCGCATGTCTAATAGTGTCTGGCTTTGTTTACATGCGCGAGGCCATAAATCTGCCACTTTTGTGATTATTGTTTGCTTATCTAAAGGTAAATTGTCTATGGTTTAGTACCGATTGCTACCTTTTGCGATTATCTGATTTATGATTTAAATACGGCTTTTTACTTTGATAAAAGACACAATCAATTTTACACCATTTCCGCGGAAAATAGGAATCGCTTTCGCAAAATAATGGTTTAAAATTGAGTATCTTCCGCATTGTTGTTACGAAGATACCCCGATTTTAAAGAAAAATTATAAAAATATGTCACAAGAGTTGTCAAATTTTGATTTTAATTGCTCCCCTTTGTTTTCAGTACATTACTAAAACTAAGCGTGCATTTAAAATTGGCGAACTACAACAATCTATAAAAAGAATAAACTAAAGCTACTAACCTGCAGGGTTTGCACCACTGGCCTTGCTGGTCCAAACCATACCTCGCTCGACACTTTTTCATACTATTACCTATACCGAAAAAAAAACAACATTAGAATCTCTTGCTTGTTCAAAGTGTATATACAGGCTGTCCGGAAATATGCGTACAACGTTTGATGGTAGACTCCCGACATTAAAAATAGATTGACTTAACGCAACTTAATTATATTCAAAATTGCCTCGTGTAAATTGATTTTATAGTATTTGAAAAAGGTCATTTTATAATATTTATTAACGTTTGTATACTTTTGTGTATAATTTTTTATTTATTTATTTGCATTTATAATAGTATTAAAAATCAATAACATTGTTTTTTTTTTAATAAAAATAAATTCAATGAAAGCATCATTACAAAACCATAGATTAACAAATCTGTCCGATTTTGTAATGAAAAAATACACATCCATTTAGATTATTAATTTTAATCACATAAATATATTTAAAAATATAAGTAAGTAACTCAAAAATATTTCACCCAAAAAAAAAAGAAAAATTAGAAATAAGGGAGAAATTATAATGGAAAAATTGCAATATTTAGTACTATTATTACCTATATATAAGTAGGCTTACCTTTATATAATTTTGCATATTCCATGATTTTAATTTTCTTTTAAATGCCAAAAAACTTTTACCAACAATAAAGCATTATTTTTTAAAAGTGTTAAATTAAAATTATCATAACATAAACATAGATTTGTTTTTGTCTTGTTTGGTATATATGAGTAATGTTATGTAATACATTTTTATTTTTACATATATAATATATAAAATGGAAGTTTTGTAATAAAGTTGTTTTAAACTCAGAATATTATTACATATTATAAACAAATAATATTTTTGAAGGAAACAAAATACGTTTATTAAATATTATTTTTAAAACATATTTTGTATTGTTATAAGCGGTTTTAAATTCGAGTCGTATGCATTTCCCCAACCAATTATGCCATAGGAAAGAATTAATTGAAAAAGTGCATAATAAAACATTAAACAAAGTTTTTGATTCACAATATTTTTTAAAAGTCTAAATTTACATAAAGTGTTTCTTATTTTTTTTGTAAGTGTTAATTTGATGATCCCATTTTAAATTTTGGTCAATCAATATTCCTAAATATTTTATAAATTCAACTTTTTTAATTTTATTTTGGCAAGAACAGTTAGCATAATTAATTCTAACTATATCTGATATTTCTAAACATTTTAAATCATGAATTTAAATTTCTTTTAAACTATTCGGCTAAGTATCTTTATAACAAGAAAAAGTCATAAATTTTGTTTTAGTTAAATTTAAGTTTAATAGGTCATAACTCAAATTATTTTTTATTATTGAAATGTCTAGTCCTGAATTTAAAACGCATTCATTCCAACTATTAGCTGGTATTATTAATACAGTATCATCTGCATATGAAAGTATGTTTCCATTTAACTCTGATTTTAATATATCATTAATATAAAGTAAGAATAAAACAGTACCTTGAGGAACACCACAAATTAAAGTAGTTGCTTTACTACTGAAATTATATATTTTTATTTTCTGTTCTCTACCTGATAAGTAACTTTTAAATAAATTAAATGCGATATAATATTGTAATATTATTTAAATATCATATGTCAGTAAGTAGTCTGTCTTCAAACGTCATACAAGTATTTTCCAGTCAACCTGTGTACTAGCATGCAAACATTTTTTAAAATGATCTAGCTAACTAAGATGTCTACTTTATAATGGGAAATAAAAATTTTAATTGAAAATACATTAAAAAACGTTTAGTCACAGAGACGTATCGAAGAAACTGAGTCTTAAGTTGCAGACAATACAATCTATCGATAAGTAACATAGAAGAACTCCGTCCCTGTGACAAAACGTCTTCCTATATTATTAAAAATTGATCTGGAGGCAATTTTGATTCGTCTTGCCATAGGCCGGGTTTTTCAATGTGCTAGTAAATTTATTATTAAATTAAACTAGCAACAACATTTAATTTAGTAACGGTAATTCATTAACTTTATAAAACAGTGTAAAACCGGGCCTAACTATGTAAACTTATATTCAAACAGTAACTAAAATCTCTACAGGTACTTGTCAAATTTTGCAATGAAACTATACCTATTGAATTAAAGCTTACACTTTCAAAACTAAGAAGTAAAATTTTAACTGTCACCAATTTAATTCTAATTGCATACTTAGAACAGATATTTTTAAAATAAAAACTAATAATTATAGGATAAAAATAATAAAATATCTAAGGGACAAATCTCTAGGATTGTGGAACATGCTGGAATGAGCACATTTACATTTACGACTTTGAAATTTTGTAGGCATAAGGAATTGGGATTTTTTAGTGGGATCATTAATATAGATCAAAAAGTAATCTTAAATTAAAATAAATATCCTTTGCAACCGAATGAGACCAACTTTTCTGGCACCTGCATTTCATTTACTGTATCAAAACCGACTAAGTTTCTGCTCCTTCCAGGGATTTACAGGCGTAAAAGAAATGCAAGGCAATAAGGAAAATCTATTTTTTTTTTGGTAAAATAATGCTCAGTCTACAACTGGGGTTTGGACATGCAAGCTCCGACAAACGTGCATACGGTGAGTCCAACAAAAAGTCTGCATTGGGACTTTTGCAGAATAGGTCCTTGGCCGGCCAACCGATAACCCCAAACATGCAATATATAGATATAATAATATAAAGGACGGCCCGCAAAGTACTAAGTCCCACTACGGCTTAATTATACCCCAAGTGCCAATTATTACAATCGTTTTTTTTTTAATTATTAAGGACTAGAAAACAAATAGAAATCTATGCAAGTATTCAAAGTAGGTGTCATTGTAGCGACATCTAGAATTTACCGTTTCACTGCCGTGTGCCATTTTTTAGGTGCAACTGAATCGGTTGTTAAAATCAATTCAGCTACATTATATTGTAAGGGTGTTGCTACGGACCATTATTATTTAGGAAGTCTTGAAGCCACACCTAGAGTGAAGTAAGAAGATGTAGGTATGCCAAATGTTACAGTAATAAAAATTTAACCACAAAAAGACATTGACACAACTTTTATAGTAAGAGACAGATGACATCCGATCAGCTGTTACAGAACGAATTCCATTTCACTCATTCCGCACAGAAGTAAATGAGTACAGTTATTATTAACGAAACGCGATCTTTAACAGTTGATTGGCGTCTCCTACATCTCGTTAACGCTATGTTCGACGAGACCTTACGAACATTGGGTTGGCATTCGGAGTAAGAGGTAAGAGGTAGTGAGAGTAAAGTACATTGCGAGGGTGGCTACCTCCATCTTGGGGGTCTTGCTTACGCTTCCTCTTCTTGCCGCGAGTGGCGTTGGCGCGGGACGACCAGTCGGGATAAAGCTGCATGTGCAGCTGCCTCTCGCGGCGTGCCATTTCATAGTACTTGGCCTGCTCCTCGCGGCCCAGCGCGTGCCACTAAACAGAACAGAGTCAGCAATGTGTCGCATCGGCAGGCACCAAGAAGCCGCGCGCAAGATCGCCACCATGGTTGGTCCCGATCTACGAGTCAACGCTTCAGTTACTTGTCGTTGTTAGCCGTGCAGCTGTTCCATACAAACGCGATTGAAATAGTTCCAAAGCCACAGTGAAACAGTATGTCCTTTAATAACTTTCAAACCAATAACGACGTGTGTTGTTGAAGTTATACAAAAATTACCCCAACCTTAATAACGGCACTATGCGGAAGTTAAGATTCAGAGGAATTTATGATAGCTTTACAAAACACCTCGTTATCAACATACCAGCTAATAATAATAAGTTTAATTAAAATTTAATAATATAATAAATATGTTTATGTTGTCATTTATAAACTTATTCTTTAATCCCCTGAAGCTGAGCTTGTTAGGGGCAAATCTTATTTTTTGTTTTAGTATGTAAAATCATAAATATGCATTAAAAATCAAGTTTTAAAGTAAAAATGTTATTTTATAGTATAAACGCAGTTTGTTTTGAAGAAATATATTACCTATAATAAAATTATTAGTTTATAATTTTTAAGTAAAAAATATTACTTATATAAATTATTCAGAACAATATTAATTAATTAAAGCATTTCTAAAAATATTTTCAAATTGTCTGTTTTTAATATCCATGTTTTTATTTCGACTTTAAATTTTTTTAATGAAATCAATTTTTTAATTTTTGTTGGTAAATAATGGTTTAAATAAAAACAAAAATATTTGAAATTTTTTGTCCTATGGACTTATTTATTTTAGGTTTTATGGTTATTTCATTTTTATGACGTGTATTATGATTATGGTTTTTAAATGGTATAAGGTTTTTATTTTTTAATAAAAGTCAGACATATCCACTGTAGCTTTAGAGCTCAACAACTCAATCGGATTTGTATCCAGCAGCCATACAAATTTAAGCTCATAAGTTGTCGTGTGTGACACATAACCTGTGCGTTAACTCGAGAACGGGAACCGTTGTCATCGTCGTTGGCCCGCCGCAGCAGCCGACCCATTCTGCCGTCAGCACGCAAGTATGCACGTCGGTCGGTTAGAGGGGGTTAGATCGAAATGCAATCAAATGTTAGTCCCTAGCGGATCCATGTGCGCTGACAAGCGCAGCGGGCCGACAGTGTCACTCTTTGCCTTTTACTATGACTCTAAGAACCCTTGCAACTCAAAATATTATAAAGCTTTTTTGTAAACACAAGTAGTAGTACATATAAGATTTTATTCCTCAAAACACTGCATAGACTTGAATGTGCTTAAGTTTCTTTTTATCAAACTTTTCAAAATAGTGGTGGCATTCTCGATTTTAAACTTACTGTGGACAGTATGCAGAGTCGTTTAGGAACGCCTTAAAGACTTTAAGACGTTCTTAGATGGATCTGCGTACCGACTGACGCTGTATTTTCCTGCCCGAGCTTTATAATATTTTGGTCGGGGGAATTAAACCAAGCGGCTCAATCTGCTGCCGATGCGCTGAAGATTGTGCAGCACACATAGATCAGAATCGGTATGGGCACTCTAATAATAAGGGTGCGCGATTTTTTAAAATAACTACCTCCCGACTCGATCGGTGCTCGCTCTTTCTTTCGCTTCTTCTTCTTGGTGCCGTAACCGTAATTGTCCCTTGCGCTCCAGCCCGGGTACAGCTGCATGTGCAATTGACGCTCGAGACGCGCCTTCTCGTAATACTTGGCTTGATCCTCGCGGCTCAACGAGTGCCACTATGCAACCATACTTTTAGCTTTTACTTGTCACATATTATACAAAACAGGCGCACACACATTCGTACTTGTTTAAAAGGGTTAATCAAAACCAGGTGCTGATAGTTTTTTTTTTTGAAAATACTTTTTAACTTATAATACCGGATTTCATTAAAAAAAGAGTGACGAATCGTTCTTTGTAAGTAGGAAATAAAGTAAGGGAGATTGCCTGGTTCTTTTCTTGTACACAATTAATTCTATAAGATCTCAACCCGTTTAGACCAGGGCTGAAGCATTTGAAAATGGTAAAAACTGAACAAAAATAATAGTAGGATGAAACTCATTGGAAAAGGAAGAGAATATAACAAAAATGAAAGGAAAAATAATTTACGGGCGATCCGAGGTCGGGAAGTGGAAAGGGGTGAGTTTTTAAGGGTAGAAAACGATTTATCCCGATTTCCGGCAAAACTACAAGTCCTATGGAAAAACGTTAAATGGCAAAGTTGTAGGTAATAAAAAGATCTACAACTTTTGTATTAACACTTTTTTTACATAATCTCAAAATTTATGTGAAAAATTCAAATAACCAAGTTTTTGTCTTTTTTATTTTTATCTTTTACAAAAAAAATTATGTTTTCACGAAATTTGGTGATAACTTTTTTTATGTCCCAAACACACTGTAATTATTTTGATTTAAAATATTCAAAAAGATCTACAACTTTTGTATTTACAAAATGTAAAAATGTAGATTTGCAAAATTAAAAATTTTTGATCCGACTTTTCTGAATGATCAAAATAAAAGAGGTTGGAAAGAGAATTCGAAAAGCCGAATAAAGTTTTGAGATATGACCTGTGGTAACTACGATATTTTATATTAAAACTTTAATCTAAAGGAAAATATCAATAATTTATTTAACTTTAATATAAAATATCGTAGTTACCACAGGTCATATCTCAAAACATTATTCGGCTTTTCGAATTTTCTTTCCAATCTCTTTTATTTTGATCATTCAAAAACGTTGGATCAAAAATTTTTCATTTTGCAAATCTACATTTTTTGTGCACCCTGTATAAAAAAATTGAAATTTTCTTCCGTGAATTATATTTATTTAATAAGCAAAAGAAATGATGAAGAATGACTTTTTTTCAAAAAATTTAAAATAGAGTTTTTTACAAGTATAGTTAGGTCCATCCGTGGACACACTGTATATATTACCATGGTAAATGTGATGAAATCCCCTTTAAATATTACCTTTAATTATATTTAGAACAGCTTTACTATTTTCGCATGTTTTTTGCGATTTTTATGTTTTATGGATTTGTAATTTTTTTGTTTATCAATGTAACATGAAATCTTACGTTTTTCGAGTAATCAAAGTATAAATTTTAATAAATAGCTCAAAATTGTACATAATGATTAAAAAAAAAATTTCGGATTCGAGTTTTTTTCGTTTCTTTGCATTTTTTTGAGAATATTTATCATAGTAATGTATATTTTTTTTTTAGACCATCAGAAAGTAAAGATTTCAACGAACAAAAAGCCCACCGATTTTTTTTAAAAAGCAGATATTTGGTTATTTGAATTTTTCACATAAATTTTGAGATTATGTAAAAAAAGTGTAAATACAAAAGTTGTAGATCTTTTTATTACCTACAACTTTGCCATTTAACGTTTTTTCATAGGACTTGTAGTTTTGCCGGAAATCGAGATAAATCGTTTTCTACCCTTAAAAACTCACCCCCCTTCCACTTCCCGACCTCCGATCGCCCGAAAATTATTTTTTCTTTCATTTTTGTTATATTCTCTTCTTTTTCCAATGGGTTTCATCCTACTATTATTTTTTTTTGGTTTCAAAAATTATCGACCCTGGTCTAGTTGTTTATTGTTGTCTTTGTCAAAATTTGATGAAATAGGGCTATGTTATTTTTGTAGCATGGAAATATAACTACTTCAAACCCTTGGAAAGGGGGAGGAGCAAGATGGAAAGGGCATACAATTGAGCTTGGATATCAATCAGCAATCAGATATAAATAAATTTATTGATCATCTTTTAAGTGACAAAAAAAGTAAAAATACATCTGATCCTGATTAACCAGTGAAATTTTTATAAACAGGCAACATACTAGCTTTTTAAAGTGTCGTGAAGCCCTGGTTCAAATTTTTTAAACTAATTAACTAATTTGTGTTGCCAGAACGGAATTATTATAAATGTATATCTTCATGGGTCATTGTTAAAACAAGATGCTGCTTTTTAAGGTCTCTTAGTAGAGGAGTGACTTTATATTTAACATTTTTTAATAGAAGCAAACCGATTTGGCTAAAAAAAAAATAGCAATGATGATGACCCAAGTTGTACTATGATAAAGAATCTAAAGTATTGATTACAAAAAGAAATCAAGAAATATAGGTCATAAATAGTTAATTACCTAATGCAACCAGCAAATTCAATGCCTAAAATATAACCTGTGGAATGATTCGTCGGATAAATCATCAAGTCTTTAAATATTATGGGTATATCCATCTTTATTGTATCCAATTTAGAAGAAAATATCTAAAACCAGTTAATTCCAAAATTTAAACACCCATGAAGATCCGTAATTGACCTATGAAAGATTGTGGAGAAACAGGCATACCCAATCATACGATAATATATCTGCGATACAAATCTAAAAAGTTCTAACGAGCGTAGGTGCCGATTCCTGTTTAATTTCCTTATTTTGTCGATTATTTTATTAACTAAGGCCTAGTATTTCTGTGACTAGGCAAGATATGTTAACTAAATTTTATACCACGTTAAGGTGAAATTAACGACGCCATTTTCTAGCTTTTTTAACTATCAGTTCGATTTGCCTAACTGTTCGCATGCGCACTGCAGTGCTGTGTTGATCAGAGTAGTTATTTTTATCTTTTTGGCATACGAAGAAGAAAAACAGGCATATTCTGAAACTAGTGGCAAGGCAAATGTTAGTCAGCCGGTCATAGTTTTGTTTACTTTCGTGTTTTGTGCAATTACGACCCCTTTCCTGTTAAGGGCACAGTTCTCAAGATCAATAAATGGCTTGAATGCAGGGGTAACTTCCGGAACCTTGTAATTATTAAAAAAAAATAATAAGTATCTAATTTTGGAAGGGCTGTTTAAGGAGGCATTGACAAATAGTATGCCGGTGTTTTTTTTTTAAATAAATGCAGAGAAACTGAAAAAAGCAGTTTTTTGAAACCACTAAAATTGCCACAATTTACCTTAAAATCCTTGAAAGTAAACACGTCGATTTTCAGAACTGAAGTAAAAACAACAATTTTTACTGGTAACACGATATGTTCTAGCCTATCTAGACGTCATCTCTCCTAAGAATTCTAGAGAATATGTGTTTGCTTCAACATGAAAGGGGGTCGTAATTGCACAAAACCCGAAAGTAAACAAAACTATGACCGGCTGACTAACATCTGCCTTGCTCTAGCAGCTCCAGAATATGTCTGTCTTTCTTCTTCCTATGCCAAAAGCATAAAAATAACTACTCTGAACAACACAGCACTGCGCATGCGAATCGTCAATAGTTAGGCAAATCGAATTGACGATAGAAAATGGCGTCGTTAATCCCACCTTAAAGTTATTTGTAAGTAAATGTATCAAATTTAGTACAAGAAAAGTGCAAAGCCCTTACTAAATGAAATATTCGCTAAAACTTTGAAGAAATCGGTACCAATACTCTTAAGTACATTTTTTTTCCCAAAAAAAAAACTTTACCCGAGCTATCGCCTGTGTAAATACAGGCCAGACAAAACTCCACTGGTCTCACGAGGAAGCGTATGCATCTACGGTATTGTATTTTTAGGAAATAAAATGCACTTAATTATTTTGGAACTGTATGCAGAGATAACCTTAAAACTAAGGGCGGATCCTTACCCGTCTCCCCAGTATTTGGTTGATTGCAGCGCTCTCTTTTAATGTACACTCCGCTACAACTTTGGCACGCATCTCCTTCATGTACAACATGAAGGCGTTCAGGGGTTTCTTGATGTGGGGCTTCTTCTTCTCGTTATCTTGGTTGTTTTTGCCGTCGACATTGTTTTTGTGGTCCTGTGCCCTGAAAGAAAAGAACGTAGATAAAAATATATTATTTATTGGTAAAAGTTATTCCTGAACAGCAAGACAAGGGATTAGTTTTGGGCTTTCACGTCTGACGGAAAGGTCGCCTTTTAAATAAGATTACCGGCATCTTGATTTTTGAGAAAATAGCTTTTCCAGTATGAAAAAGGTCGACAAAGGGAACAGGCAAAGGAGGTATGTCCAATAATGTCCACTCTTTACCAAAAATAACCAAGTAAACGGTGATTCCGCGTTCTTTCCCTTCCCCTATTACATTTCTATAGTGACATGTCTATTACTAATTATTGTTGTAATTATACTCTGTTTCTTAAAGCCTGACAGCACAGCTGAGGGTCACGAGTCGTAAAACCTCAATAAATCATAAGCGTAACAATAACAGGTTCCTGATTTTTAAGTAATTAAATTATCTATTATTGCATAGGTATACAGGTAGGTGGCTTATGTCATAGAATATTTCCAGCTTCAAGTGAGGTAGTTTAGTTTCATTTTTGGCGTGTTATCGAAAGCTTGTGTATATTATAAAAAATAATATAAAAATGGCGAATAATTATTAAATAGTGCAAGAAAATAAGTCACGTTTTAAAAAATGTGTAATCGACGAAATGGCTAAAAAACGTGATATCATTTTACTTAAGACTGCCGCCCTACCACTGTGAATTAAATCCAATTGAGTTAATATGGGCACAAATGCAAGGCTATGTGGCAAGGAATAACACTACATTTAAAATAAAAGATGTACGTGAGTTATTAAAGTATTTATTAAACATTATAACGAAAGAAAATTGGAAAGAAGTTATAAAACACGTAATAAAAGAGGGAAAAAATGTGGGACTTAGACAACCTGATGGAAGAAACGGTAGCACCCCTTTTATTATTTTAGTTGACTCCACAAATGAATCCTTCAAATTAAGTGATAGTGAAGACTCCTTTCTAGACCTTTAATTTGTTAACTCTTTTAAGTATGAACCGTTTTTGTATTGAGAAAATAAAATTAATGCAGTTAAATATACAAATCTTTTTTGCACACCTTAAAAACTACACGAATAAATATAAATTATAAATAAAAATTACATATAGAAACCAAAAAAAAAATGAAAATAGGAACGTACTATAACATTACAATTTAAGAGGACAGGTAACTCCATTAAAAAAATTTGTTAAAGCGGTCGAATTTTTTGGCAGACCTGTTCTCTTAAAACGATACACTAGTTCACTATCACCTTGTTTTGTTAAAGTATAGTATGGGCTAGAACTAAATCAAATAAAGGTTTTACTATGTATAATTTATTTACAACACGGGCAGGAAACAAAAGGAATTTATATTTCATAAATAAAAACCTAAACAACCGCCACTGTCCGAAGATTTATTCTAAATCATCGGCTTGCCCTATTGTTACAATTTTACGACCCTATTGTGAAAGGTAAAATTAGGGGTGTGCCAATTTATAGTGTTTAAACTACCTGTATTGTTACTAAAAAGATATACTTTCAGGCGAAAAATAATATGATAACCCGGTAAGCTAAAATTTGTATTTTGCATTTTTAGTTCTTAGATGTCAGGTAATAGGAAACAGACTATAATGAAAATATATTTTATAGAAATTACAAGCTGCCACTGTCTGCCTCTACGCTACTGCATGCCATAGCATAGATTACGGTTGTGTAATCACGTAACTGTTTGAGCCATTATAAACTTTTTCGCGCCGGAACGTCTATTAATTTTTATTGTAGAAGCGTCATTATCATCATGTCATCACTTTTACAACAAACAAAAATATTTAGCGCAATTTAATAATCTATCTGTCATATTTTGGACGCCATCAAACAAATAAACACGACTATTACTTATAAATAAGCGTTGTTTATTAGATGCAAGTAAATAAAAAACAACTATTGGAAAGAAAATGCTGACCGGTCCCGTCGCATATTTCCTATTATTAGCTTGGTTCCCATTTTAAAGACCCAAAAAGTCAAGAGTTTGCGCAGTGTCCGATTGGGCATCACCAGTTAAACGTTAACGTTATTTATGATAAAACCTTTAACTAACCTTACAGTTAAACAAGGTCGAATATCATTTTCCGATACGATTTTTTCCGATCCGATTTCTTTTCTAACGGATCCGATTTCTTTCCTGACGGATCCGATTTCTCTCCTAACGGATCCGATTTCTTTCCTAACGAATTCGGCAAACCGACCCATACCGCTCTCGGAATCATTACTGTCACTATTAAAATCTACGTCATTCTCGACTTTTATAGTATTTTGAAGGGAACCTGGCATAATGTGTCCGAATGTCGAGACATGCGCGTCCTTATACATATAAGGGCTGTCATTTTCTTGTGTCTCTGTCAAAATATTATCGTTCGAATTTGGGCTCTTGTTTTCAAGTTCCCGTTTGATTTCCTTCCTAATAGCCTCTATAAAACTTTCCGAGGCAATGCCCGTTGAATCGTTACTGTCACTGTCGGAGGGTTCTTGTTTAACGTCACTTCCAAGAGGATCCGTTAAAATGTTCGGCGTAGTAACACCGCTAATCGATAAATTTGTATAACTACAGGAAGCAGTCGCGCCTTCTTGCCTAATTTGGTTTCTAGAAGAGTCCGTTAGAACGCTTGGCGTCACGCACTTTGAACTGTTGCTGTCGGTATCGCTACAAAGGTTGTACACAACGTCCGTATTACTCGCAGTACTATACTGGGAATTCACGTAAAATAACTTCTTAAAAAAGTCACTTAAAACAGCGTTCCCGCTAATTGATGTACCGTATTTTCTATAAACCAACGCTGCAATTATGTCTTGTTTGTCGATTTTATTCAGTTCGTTCACTAACACATCCGCACTAGTCGACGCCATGTTAAAAATAATCCACTATATCTCTACAACTGAATGCGGAGAGAACCTTGCGGAACTTTCGGTCGGCGCCTTTCATCTAGGCACAGCAACGAAACGTTTTATTGAAGCCGGCCAGGGTCTGGGCGGCTGCGCGTCGGCGCATCAGCTTATGGATCGTACAAAGGACGACGAAGGGGACTGGCGGCAGCCGGCGAACAGAGATGGATTAACGGTCGAATCGCGTCAAAAGTTTGCCGCGGAACGGTGTGGGTTATAGGCAGGGACGGACTTATAGTTCCGTTTGACAATAGTTTATGATTTTTAACGGACGGCAGAACGTATTACATAATAGTTAATTTGTATGTTCGTAGTTAAAGAGTTAGGCATAATTAGTAATAATAATAAGTTGATAAATGGCTGTATAGACTGTCCTCATTTTGTCACTCACATTTCTCTTAAAACACCCTACAATCCCCTTAGGAATAACGAAATAAAAAAACACGCTGAATTTAGGGCAAATCGGTGAAACTTTTTTAAACATTTGTTTTGTTTTATAATATTTTTTATTAGGTACCCATACACCAGCAATCATTCCCGCCGTTTTTTTCTTCCAACTTCTTTGCTTTTAATATTATCGATCGTTAGTGGAGTAAGAGATGACGGCCTTACGCTTCATTCAGATATAGAACAAGTTTTATTTTAATTTCTTAAAAGGAAAGAACATGGAAGGAAAAAACGCCGGAATGATCGCTGGTGTATGGGTACCTATTGTTTTAAGTATGCCTTATTATACAGGGCGAAATTTTTAACTGGAACACGTTCAGTATTAGATTCTTTATTAGGTACCCATACACCAGCAATCATTCCCGCCGTTTTTTCCTTCCACCTTCTTTGCTTTTAATATTATCGATCGTTAGTGGAGTAAGAGATGACGGCCTTACGCTTCATTCAGATATAGAACAAGTTTTGTTTTATTTCAATTTCTTAAAAGGAAAGAACGTGGAAGAAAAAAACGGCCGGAATGATCGCTGGTGTATGGGTACCTATTGTTTTAAGTATGCCTTATTATACAGGGCGAAATTTTTAACTGGAACACGTTCAGTATTAGATTCTTTATTAGGTACCCATACACCAGCAATCATTCCCGCCGTTTTTTCCTTCCACCTTCTTTGCTTTTAATATTATCGATCGTTAGTGGAGTAAGAGATGACGGCCTTACGCTTCATTCAGATATAGAACAAGTTTTATTTTAATTTCTTAAAAGGAAAGAACATGGAAGGAAAAAACGCCGGAATGATCGCTGGTGTATGGGTACCTATTGTTTTAAGTATGCCTTATTATACAGGGCGAAATTTTTAACTGGAACACGTTCAGTATTAGAAAGCCTCTTTATTTGCTGAAAAATACAGAACTGCGGCTGCGTTTATTTTTAGCTTGGCATACGTTTTTCATGCCTTGTGAAGTTTACCTCCCTTTTTGGGGTAGAAATCCCCCCCCCCCCCCACCCCCCCCCACTTTCTTTTCAAATGTAAAGGTATGTATTGTGATAGCTCGTTGGAACAGGCATAAAAAAGGGACTACAACTCACTATTTACTTTTGCATTTTGGTAATATAAAAAGCCAGAAAAAAAACTGGCCATTTTAGCAAAAATTGATACAAAAATTTGGGTTATTTATGAGGTTATTGGTTTACTTGATGCCGCATTCCAATGGTCACTTTATTTTCAGTTTAGAAGAAGTGAATACTTATCTGTTGTAGTATTTTGTGCTGTTTAAACCGTTTCTTTATAGTAAGAAGTATTTTTGCTATACTAAAATGGGTTATTTAACTAAAGCACACAAAATCGAAATTTTAACGATGATTGGCTTTGGCGACAGATCGGGTACTCAAGCAGAAGTAGCCTCTAGCTCTTTTTACAGATGAGGGTACTTTTGTGCTAAATGGCGTGAAATAAATACTGAATGTATTCCAGTTAAAAATGTAAGCCTGCATAGATTTAGTCTTTGGACCACTAGTATTAAAAGAGCCACTAATAAAGAAGAGGTTCCAATAACAACAAGATGTAGAAAAATACTATAGATACTATACAAAAATAGAAATATCTTTGTATATTGGTAAAACATCAAATAGATGAGGATATATTCAGTATACTAAAAAATCCAAACCATGCTTTAACTTTAACTCACAATGACTCTAAACTACCCACACATTCAAATCTTACCCGGTCTTTGGCGTTTCCGTCGTTTCTCCTTGCATTTCGTTTTTAATAAGTGCATCGAAACCACTTGGAAACTTATATGTCGTATACGGCTTTTTTTCCAATAGATTATTCAAAATACGATTCGAAGTGGGACTGTGACTGTTGGTCTTAGGTTCGAAAGGGGACACCGAGTTCGGGCGAGTGGGGATATTTAAATATGGATTAGGGGGATGATTTGGTTGTTGCTGATTCATCAAAGAATTCATATACCACGCAGTTAAAAATTTGTTGTCCAAAGAATTCATAAAGGAATATATGTCCGGGGAAGCTTTGTCTTTTATCGATTCGGTAACCTCTTTGTTAGTGGGGCTGTACGTATTCCTGTTGTACGTATTAATAGTCTCCTCTCCCTTTAATAGATAATTTCGCAATTGTTCACTATGATTTACGTTTTTATTTAGGTTGGTTTTTTTAGTCAAGTCCAAACACTGATCCGGAATATGTTTGAAGGAAAGATCTTGGGGATAATCGTTTAAGTTGTTAATGTATTTGTTAAGATTCAGGTCGTTTAATGTCGTCTCATTATTGTTGTCTGCTAATTTGTCGTTGTTGGCCGGATCAGAACGGGAAAAGGGAGCTACGATGGCTATGGGCATTTTTTTCACTGTTAAATTAAGCGGTTCATCGGGGAAATCCATCGTTGTTTTGACAAGAAAACGAAAGAAAACAAAGAAAAAGTGCGCGCCAGTAAGCAGCAGATCAACAAGTTTTTTATGTGCCAGTTTATCACGGAAAATCAATATGAATGGCTGAGCCCGTCCTTTGTTGTTCGGATTGAATGAAAACAGACAGAGAACACGTGGCCGGGTTCGAGAGCTTATTCCATCGAAAGACACGGATTCGGGCACGAGAATTGACCACGTTTTTCGCGAAAATAATTTATTATCGGCGATATGTATCGCGGAAATAATTACGCCGCAACGGACGAAGGACGGACCGGTCGGTAAGCGCGTTTTAATAGCAACGGATGATGGAATTGCTGGAGTAAGGACAGTTCCGATAGTAGGTTGTTACTAGTTAGATAGAGAGGGCCAAATGCCCCGCCGTTTGTTATGTCGCTATTTGACGGATTGATTCTGCGATTTACCGCTCACTACTGGGTACAGCGCATCCAGGGAAATTGCAACAAGTTCTCCCCTCGTTAAAATCTCGACCGCTTTAATTGTGTTTTCGTTTTGCACGGATTCCGGGACGTTTTTAAACGCGAAGGCTATTTTTCACGTTAAAATGTTTTTATTTATTATTTAAATGGTAGAAATTAGAGGAGACGCAATGTATGAGATCGCATTAGGGTTTATTACTAGCATTTAGAATATTATGACTTTTTTAATAAATGGTGTCTCCTTTTACTAAAGGTTAAAGAACTAGAATTTTGAACCGATCAAAAAATTTAAGAGAGTAATAAATAGTTCACTATTATATAGACCTATTTAGGTATAAACTTCATCAGGGCTTATCCCCATTTTTTTTAACAAGGAAAACGGGTAGATGGTAAGATTCAAAAGCCCCATTTTATTTCTGGAACTCATACATTCATTTAAGAGCTGCACATTAGAGTTTTTCTGGTACAGCACTTGTTAAATGATGCCATGGGAATTTTAAAACGCCAAATGGAAATATAAACTTCCTTAAAATATTTCAATTTACCGAATTTTCCCAATAAAATCCCACCAAAGAATCCAATAAATTTAAAATTATTTCCTTTTGAAGACACCAACGCTGCCTTATTGGCAGCAAAATTAGCAGGGAGGGCTGCCCGATGCTGGAAATTCCTGAAAAGGCTTTTACTGAACAACGGCGATTTAGGATTCAATAAAAAATGCATGTTATTAACGGACAAGTCCCTTTATCAAAGAGAATTATTGAATAGGAGAGCAGGGTTCCTATTCTTGAAATAAAGAAATTTTCAGTAACACTCTAGGTCTAGGAAGACACCATGTTTCATGTTTATTTATATTGGTCGAGTAAGTTCCTTTTTCGTGATGCTAACCAACAAAATTTGTTTCTTACGGCGGTGTATCGGGCTGCTGGAACTACATTTACCAAAATAACAAGCCCATACATAACGAATTCAATAAAAAATGTATGTTATTACGGACGAGTCATTTTATCAAAGAGAATTATTGATCGGGAAAGAGGCGGGGAAGTTACAAGAGGCCGCGGGCCTTTTTAGAATGATGTACAACAATAGGGGTAGAGAAAATGCAAATGAAAAGGATATGCGAACTTACGAGCCTTAGCGGATAGATGGGGCTACTAATGTATAGATCTATAAAGGGCATATGCAGGGAAAGAAAGCCGAACACAGCTTGTACTATTTCTAGAAACAGATTAATCAAAAGTGAATTTTTTTATTTTCTATTTAATTGCGGAGCTTATGCCATAAGAAATAAAAATTTGGGAGGAGGTTCAGATTTTACAACGTATTATTAGGAGGGTTAAAAATACGAAATATAGTTCAGCATGGGCACGATCGATTGGTGGCTCATTTTTGAGTGACACCCCTTGCGGCAAATTTGGGAATCACAACAATAAGAGAAATGAAAATCTCCGGAAACGCAAAGGGACGCGGGCGAAATTGCTTCCATCGCTAACAGATGGGGCGAGTTATTGTGTTTGAAGACAGAAAACAAATTTAAAACATCATAGAAAAATGTTTTGGTAGAAAACGTGACTCTTATAATAATTATTACTAAAACAAAGCGATCAAGTTGAATGTTCATTCTCTTTTATTTTTAAAATATGTTTGAATATTTTTCATATTCTGTACCACGGTATCGGCGAACTAAAGACGCTATTTTTTCTCTGAACCCTCAACATATTCTCTTAATCGCTTTAGTATATACTGATTTTTGTCTAATTACTTGCTTGGGAACTAACTTGGCAATCACTAATTTAAATGATTTATTTATTAAATCCTATTAAGACTGTTCCGTCTTCATATGGCTTAAATTAATCTTTCGTAGATCTTGGAATCTCATTCTAGATTACCGTGATTTTCCTGCGTGTTGTATAATAATAATACATAAAATATTATAAATAAAATCTAGATCATTAGAATTTCAAATGCAATGCTAATAGATTTTTTGATGGATTTCGGCGAGAAGACAGCCCATTACTAATTATACTGTCGGGAAAACACTTATTTAAGTAGATCTACACAGTCAATTATAACTTTTTAAAATTAACTTTAGTTTTAAAACATATTTAACCGAGTTCCTTGTAGACTAACAAGTCGGTCGCTAGGCTAGACCAGGAAGGCACACCTTTGGTTTCTGACCATTCAGAAATATTCTCTAACCCCCCCCCCCCCCCCCTCAAAAAGGGTAGTTTTTTTGAGAGTGAAGTGTTTTTTGGGTTATTTAAAATAAAATAATTTGGGCTAATTTTGTCTTCTACACATATACAGTGTGTACGGAAATGATGAACAAAAAATTTAGGGGATAATTCTAGACCGAAAATAAACGCTATCTCTTCCTATAACATTTTTTCGAAAATTAATTAACGGAGGGTTATTAAAGTTATATTTTATTTGCAGTTTTAAAATACATAAGTTACTAGAACTATAAATTAAACATTCAAATCAAAGATTTAAAGTGACGTCTCCTCTTCAATGCATAAATTAATTCTTTTTAAAAAATTCCGACGAACTCCATGGAATATTTCTTCCTTTGCTAGGCTGTGTTTAAGGTTGAAAATAAATTAAAATGATTTCGTATTTATCACATGCAAGCATTGTTATTTTAGCGTTTTTCTCGAAAACGGTTAGATTTATCGAAACAAAAGCAGTATACCTACCTTTTTTATGTGAAAAGGTTAGGAGAATAAAAATATGCAAAAAATGTTATAGGAAGAGATAGCATTTAATTTTCGGTCTAAAATTATCCCCTAAATTTTTTGCTCATCATTTCCGGACACCCTGTATATAAAGTTTGAAGAATAAGGAGGAATAGGTTCCAGATAAAGCTGGAAACATTATTACCAGTTACCAGTTTTATAAAAATAAATCTATTATAATTCAAAGGATTTGAACGGAAGTAACGTAAACGAAAAATAGCAATGATTTACTTTACTTTTAAGAAGCCCCCGTACTAGCAGAAAAAGCAAGTAATAAAACTGGAAATTTGTCATAAGACTAAAACTATGCCATACAAATAGTTAAAGCTCAAGCTGCTCAAGAATTGGAATCGTTCAGTACGTTAAACGCCCAAATGTGATCGAAATCGACCGCAACAAATTAACCTCGCAGAGATCAAACGGCTTCATTACCCTCTCTCTCTCTCCGTTCAGTAAAACGAATTATGTATTTCCTTAAAACGCCGGTCATCGGAGCGGGAGAAAATTCAACCGGGCAACGCCGTTGAACAAATACGGCGTCGCCGTCGTCCAGGATCGAATGAAAACCAAACAAAACCGGAAAACGCTCTATCGACACTGGAAAACTTTTAAAAAACCTTGGACAACAATACAATTAATGGTAATTTTTCTTTAATTATTATGACCGGGTCGTAACATAATATGGTCTTACACCATGATACAAAGAAAGAAGAGATATGACATTGCGCATGTGGGCGGAGCCAAATCGACGCCGCTTACGTCATGTGGTGATAATTTTCTGGCGGGCTTCGTATAACCTACGTTTGGTTTTATGTACTATTGTTATTATTTGTTATACAGAAAGAGGTTTTTAGTGTTTTTTTGGATTATTATTGTTGTTTGTTATTGACAATTAGTTGTTAATATGCGTTGTGCAGTGGCGTTATGCATAAGTGACAATATGACAGCTTTTACTTCTTATAATTATCTGCAAAAGTATACCTATACATATTTATGATACAAATCAATGTTTAATATTTCAAATTTTAGCTTAAAAAAGTGTTCTCTTCCTGGTAGGTGAGATAAAAAAGTTTAATTTGACGAAATTGGTTTAAAATAATAAACTGTTATATGTGTGCCTTATTTTTTAATGTACCTCTTATACTATTATGATAATTACCAGTCCTAGTATATTTTTTTAAATGTCTAAATGAGTTTTTTACATCCTTATCTTTGGTCAAATTATAGTCAACTGCAGTGGCGGACTGGAGCGGGTGGCTTTGGGGGCCAATTGGTCCAAACATTTAAACAACTTTTTTTTTCCAAAAAATGTTCTTAATGAGGGTTGGGGCCATAGAGGCCATGTAGCCACCGGAGCCAAATGATTCCAGTCCGCCCCTGGTCCAATGTTAAGAATATAAATTTATAAACAGACATCTCCAAAAATATTATCGTTACCTATTGCATAAAAAAAATCTTAATAAGCAAATTAATTGATTTTGGCCATTTAAGGCTCGAAACTGTTCTAAAAATGTTTAAGACTGCACATTTGTACCTATTTTTTTTCAAACAATTTATTGCTTAAGGTGGAAGGGCCAAAAAATATAGGTTATTTTTTTATGATTTTGTAAAAATAAATAAGTAATTGTAATCATTTAAAAGATAAAATGTATGTCAGCATAAGCAGAAAATTATTTTCATTGAAACCAACTATATGCTAAATTTTAACATTTAACCCAAGAACATCATGAAATACGTTCTGATTTATGAACCTCTATCCTTAAAGTATTTAAAATAATATGCACTGAAATCTTCCAAATCAAAAATTGCAAAATATGCAGTAAAATTTCTATTTCTAACGGCTAATCCTATGTAATTTTAAATCTCGTTAGCACCACATGACGTCATTGCGCGGACCGGACCGAATTGGGAATACGATCGATCATATCTTTCTTTCTTTGTATCATGGTCTTACACACATTCTGAAAATTACGTTTTTCAATAGAACCTACATTGGGCACTCCCTAAATCATTATTATTATTATTATTATTTTATCAATAGCAAGCGGAAAGTCCGATGAAGCTATTGTTTTAGTCTCTTTCATTTTTTTTTAATTGTTCATCGTGATTTAAAATGTTTAAAAGTCCGTTGGCTAGTTTAAATTATACTTGTTTAATTTTTACGCGAAAGTTATTTAAACATGGGTATTTTGGACGCACAAATATCTTTAGATATTTAAAAACGAATATCATCAAACACCGTAATGCACCAAGTTTTGAGTTAAGAGGAAGTAACCCCTTTTACCACAATGAAAATTGCCGAACGTTTTGCTGGTCAAACGAAAAGAAAAAATAAAAATTGGTATTTAGAAAATAAATTCTACTTTAAATACCCCATCCAGAAAAGTAAATGACGATCGAAAATATTCCCAAAATTTTTTTTATTTTTAGTAATTTTGTAATATCTTAAACAATTCTTTATTGGTCAAAAGCAAAATGACTTTCCCGGGTGTAGAATGTTGTACCAAACAATTTTTCTTAAGGGCATTTTTCAATATCGGCCTTACTTTTTTCTCAAAAACGTTGGGCGCGTAAATCCAGTTTACACGCTTCAATTTACTTTACGCGCCCAACGTTTTTGAGAAAAAAGTAAGGCCGATATTGAAAAATGGCTTTAAGAAAAATTGTTTGGTACAACATTCTACACCCGGGAAAGTCATTTTGCTTTTGACCAATAAAGAATTGTTTAAGATATTACAAAATTACTAAAAATAAAAAAATTTCTAAAAAAAATTTTGGGAATGTGTGTTTTTACTTTTCTATACTTTTAAGCGATAACTGAGAAAATAAATAAATAAGAAAACTCCTTGAATAAAAACACGGACTTAAACATACCTACGTCATCGCGCCGGAATATTGATGCACAGAGGAATGATAGGAATAGCCGAGTCGCTGGCTTAAAATATCTAGAATTCACAAAATCAACAGCTTGACAGTGTTGCCGATACTCTCAAAAATCATATATTATAGTACCAGTGTAATGGTAATTGAGTACCAATTAGTAATTATAATATACCAGTTTTCCATTCAATAGCTGCGGAATGAATTATTTTACCAGTATTATGTTTATATTTATTTAAAGTATCCAAATAAAGTTCTAAGAAGAAAGTATATTATTAAGATTATAAAACTTTCTACATATGGCAACAGCGGCTTAATTTGCCGATGGCAGTTCAACAGATCAGCATTTACGCGTGTGCGAGGTTAAACGCATGCGCTCTAGCAAGCTTTAAACATATGTACGTCATGAGTCGCGCCTGTTTTGAGATTTTCAAATTGGTTGAATTTTACCCGGTTTTTACTGTGCTGAAATAAATTAATGTTATGACCTAGCGATAATTTTATTGCTGAAAAACACTTATTATAGCACCGACTAAACAATTCAAATGCCAAATGTATCAAATTTAAGAATAGTGAAAAGGCCCATTGTGGTAACCCGCCTTTGGACCCCTTCCAAAATTTCAATATCTTTGATGCAGTAGGGGTTCCAAATATTGTATCCGTATTCAATTTTTGGTCTAATATAGGAAGTGTATCTACAATTTCTTTACAATCTGTCGAGAGTGATCTTTGAAAGTCTTTTGCACCATAAATATCATTTTAATAATATGTATGTGCTTCCCATTTTAAATTGCGAATTAAATTTTGTAAACTTTCGGCGTGTGCTTGCATAGAGTACCTAAACTAAAACTAAAATAACGCCAAAATTTAAATCTATGATAAACGGTCTTTGACACAAAGAGCTGTGACAGACGGACAAACAGACGAACCAAGCTTTGCCTAGCATTGTCCGACATAGTTTTGAATGTAAAGTTCTATAGTACTAAAACCGTATTTCAAACAAAATGAAGCATAAAAACTTTATTTTTGGACTTTAATTTTGGGTAAAACTTCCTCTGTCTACCCACATTTTGACTATTACAATCTAGTTATCATCAGTAGACATAAAATTATTTGCTTTTAAAATAATTAATCTTTGCCCACGTTTTTTCGAAATTTGTTTCCAGTGCGCCTCGTGACGTCACCTAACCCCTTCGGATACTCGGGGATGCGGTTGCCCGGGCAACGAATGGCCAATGGCCGCGACGCCGATAACCAATCTTGGATCTCATTCCCCGCATGACCGCCCCCGTCGAAGTTGGCGGATTATCGCGAGGTGGCAATTAAGGGGTCTCCATTTTCCCCGATAGCCTCCAGTTTGCCAGTGGCGTGGTGTAACGTTTAAAGCAGGGCAGGCACAAATTGTATTGTCTTGAAACCCCCGAGCGATTACGGTGATAAATGTTTTAAACTTCCTAGAAAATTTCATTTTTCTTAAAAGTTTAAAAGCGATGTTTAAACTTCCAAGAAAATTTGATTTTTCCCAAAAGTTTAAAAGTGATGGAGGAACCAACCCTGTACACACCTCATATGTACTCCTGTGCAAAAAAAAAACGGGCATCATAATATTTGGATTAAGTTAAGGGTTTTATAACTTTATTATTTTTACTCCTATAGTGATTTTTTAGAGAGCTCTAGATACATTTATTAGTTTTAATATGCTTATACAAATTTTAAGGTCGGAGTATCAACATGCTTGCCAACCTATAACCTATTTCGCGTTGATTTATTTATGTTTTCTAGCTTTTATAAAAAATTTAAAGAAAATCAGTATCGACTTGGTATTCTATAGGTAATAATTGACATATTTAATAAATATCAAGGAATTACATAACTTATTTTAGGAGAATTGTATAGCGAAAAATATCAGGTAAGATTTTTTTTAACATTATTATGTCATTGTCACTCATTGTTCTTTCACTATACAATTCTCCCAAAATTAGCAATGAAATAAATTGATATTTTTGTAATATATCAGATACTACCTAAATAATGTACCGACGATATTGATTTTCTTTAAATGTTAGTTATTAAAATAATAAACTCAAAAAATCAACGCGAAATAGGTTATAGGTTGGCAATAGATTGAATGACGTTGATAATTCAACCTTAAGAGAAATTTGTTTTTTGACATTGAATAGAAAAGTTTTTTTTGCCTAGTGCCAAAACACCCTGTGAAATAATTAAGAAGCCAAATTACTTCAAAATATCAATTTCCATTAAGCCGCAAATATTCTTTACATTTTGGTTTTTGGTTCATGTCAATACGTGCATTTGTTCTCACCCAAATGCAAAATGATCTTGACGATGTCAATAATTTAGGAAACGCAAAACTAAAACTATTGATGACCGATTTCTTGTCCTTAAAACTTTTCGGAATCGTCCTTTGACGTCAGTACAGGCGAAAAACTAACTTCGAGAGGTTCGAATTAAAAATGTCAGTACTTGGACACTTCATCGAAGATTACACGAAGGTAATTTAAACTCACGCAGACCAGCAACTGGACCTAAATTACTACCGCGTCATAAGAGTCAATAATGGAGGAATATTACCCAGGATGATATTCGCGGGCTAATTGATGGCATGAACCGACGTATAGGCAGTAGTAAGGGCTAGAGGAGGCAAGAGAAATAATAGAGATGTGTTTAAGTGAAAAAGTTGTTGTTGGTACCTGTTAAGTTTGATTTGCGAAAATGTTATTTTTTAAATCTTAGGGATACGCACCTTTTTCCGTAAATTTATTTGTTTATTAAATCTTGATTATTACAATAACATTTGTTTTCTTGCATTTTAATAGTCTATTTTATTTTGAATTCAATGGCAATGAGAAAATTATGGAAAAATTTAAATTATTGACATTATGAAGATCATTTTGCATTTTGGTGAGAACAAATGCACGTATTGACATGAACCAAAATACAAAGAATATTTGCGGCTTAAGCCCTAAACTTAATCCAAATTTTATGATGCCCGTTTTTTTGCACGGGAGTCTGTTAAGCATCAATTTTCATCTAAAAGGCTCTTTCTTCTACGCATACACAATTGTGGGGGTTTATTTAGGAGGTGCAAGTTGCGCTTTCCATTCAGATATTATGGGATACCGAAGTGCCTATAGGTGGGTCCAGGATGTGCCATGTTTTTTTTTACCCGTATCGTATGCACGCCACTGCCCTTTTCCCCGGGTTCCCGTTTCCCGGGGTCCCTATTTCCGGATCCCTCGGGAAGAGACGCGAACGGGCCGCCGGCGGATTTGGATTGCCGGGCCAATCCAGCCGTGACGAATTAGAACGTCTCCGGCTGACGTGAGTTAATTTCCTTCCAATCAGAAAAATCGGATTGCGGTTTTCGAGTTCGGGAAATTGGGAACGGGGCCTTAATTGTAACGAATTAATGTCCTTTTATTTTATCACGGATCGGATGTAATAAAGAACATTTGGTTACTGATTGGACAGGTCTACTGGGGGATGTAGACTTCCATTATTTTTTGGGGAAAATATTTTCTAATAAGATTAGATCATTTTTATTGTAAATATCGTTAATTAGCTCTTTTTGTTATTATTTATTTATTTGCAAGTTTCTTTATAATAATATTAAAAATCAATAACATTGTTTTTTTTTTAATAAAAATAAATCCAATGAAAGCATCATTACTAAACCATAGAATGCCATAGATTAACAAATCTGTCCGATTTTGTAATGAAAAAATATACACCCGTTTAGATTATTAATGTTAATCACATCATAAATATATTTAAAAATATAAGTCAGTAATTCAAAAATATTTCACCCAAAAAAAAAAGAAAAATTATAAATAAGGGAGAAATTATAATAAAAGAATTGCAATATTTAGTATTATTATTACCTATATATATGTTGGCTTACCTTTATATAATTTCGCATAATCCATGATTTTAATTTTCTTTTAAATGCCAAAAACTCATAGTTTTCAAATTAGTAGGTAATATATTAAAAATTTTGATGCCAATAAATAAAGCATTATTTTTTAAAAGTGTTAAATTAAAATTATTATAACATAAACACAGATTTATTTTTTGTCATGTTTGGTATATATATGAGTAATGTTATGTAATAAATTTTAATTTGTATACAGGGTGTTCATTTGAAAACTTCCCACCTCGATTTTCCTGCTTTAAAATGAAAATGTGGAAAATCGCTCGGACCCGTCGATTTTTATTTCGAGGGGGACATCTTTTGCGTATATTGTCAATCTTGTTACTTCAAACCCCTAGGAGGGAGGGGGGGGGGGTAAGATCTAAATCTTAAATGGATACCCCTATTTTATATAATTTGTTTGGATTCCGCATAAAATTCTGAACATTTTTTAATAAAAGCATTATTAGTCTATACTTAACAGTTTCCGAGGTATTGACTATTGAAAAATGACATTATTGAACTTTGACAGCGTCTAGCTTTCTAACTGTACGTCTTAGAGCAAAACGGCTTACACGTCCCTATCTTCGATTTTTATTATCTTTCCAATAGTGTCAACTTCCGGTCAAACCGGAAGTACTATATTTCTTACATCCGGTTTAACCGAAAGTTCACACTATTGGAAAGATAATAAAAATCGAAGATAGGGACATGTAAGCCGTTTTGCTCTAAGACGTACAGTTAGAAAGCTAGACGCTGTCAAAGTTCAAAAATGTAATTTTTCAAGAGTAAATATCTTGGAAACTGTTAAGTATGGACTAATAATGCTTTTATTAAAAAATGTTCATAATTTTATGCAGAATCCAAAAAAATTATATAAAATAGGGGTATCCATTTAAGATTTAGATCTTACCCCCCCCCCCCCCCCCCCCTCCCTCCTGGAGGCTTGAAGTAACAAGATTGACAATATACGCAAAAGATGTCCCTCTCAAAATAAAACTCGACGGGTCCGAGCGATTTTCCACATTTTCATTTTAAAGCAGGAAATTGAGGTGGGAAGTTTTCAAATGAACACACTGTATATAAAATGGAAGTTTTCTAATAAAGTTGTTTTAAACTCAGAATATTATTATAAAACAAAACAAAATATGTTTATTAAATATTATTTTTAAAACATATTTTTGTATTGTTATAAGCGGTTTCAAATTCGAGTCGTAGGTATGCACTTCCCCAACTAATTATACCATAGGAAAGAATTGATTGAAAAAGTGCATAATAAATCATTAAACAAAGTTTTTAATTCACAATATTTTTTAAGTCTAAATTTACATAAAGTGTTTCTTAATTTTTTTGTAAGAGTGTTAATTTGATGATCCCATTTTAAATTTTGGTCAATCAATATTCCTAAATATTTTATAAATTCAACTTTTTTAATTTATGTTACCTTAATTAACATCTCGTACAGCTATTGACTAAAATAAGTTTGTCAGCTCTCATAAAATAGCGTTTAAGACGTATATCAAGAAGCAACTAGGTACATAAGATCTACTTAAACTTCATGCACAAATTATTTTCAAAGAGGGTTTTAACTCCATGCTAATCAAGCATATCAAAATATGGAAACAAAGGAACACACCTAATACTCCGAATGGAAAATATAAGAACGAAATGTTCAAAAAGTTTCGTATCAAAATACCGGAAAATAACATTCTCCAAAGTATTAGGTCTGTTGCCCACAAACTTCACCTCTATAAACCTAGCAGAACAAGGTGCTCAAAATGGACAATTTTTGTATGGAAAATTAGGTGCTAGTTAGGTGCTAAATAGGTGCCAACTTTAAAATTTAGGTGCTCCTATGGTTTTTGAAAAAATTATATTTTTGTGTTGTTCTGCTAGATTAACGTTAAGCTAGCAGAACATTACTGTCAAATAAGCTAATCAAGAATAAAATTTAGTACCAAAATTAGGTGCTTATTGAATACCTAAAAAATTTTTTTATTAGTTAAGGTTTTTAAAAAATACCGCCATGTTCTGCTAATTTTAAGAGGAACAAATTCCGTCTAAAAGGTATATCGGCAACCGGTTTGTTCGTTGTTACCCAGAGCATTTTTTTTGTATTTAAATTTTATAAAATAATATTAGTTGAAAAAATTGAATTAAAAAAAAAATGCTTTGGTAACAACGAACAAACCGGTTGCCGATATACCTTTTAGACGGAATTTGTTCCTCTTAAAATTAGCAGAACATGGCGGTATTTTTAAAAAACCTTAACTAATTAATTTTTTTTTAGATATTCAATAAGCACCTAAAAAGCACCTAATTTTGGTACTACATTTTGCTCTTGATTAGCTTATTTGACAGTAATGTTCTGCTAGCTTAACGTTAATCTAGCAGAACAACACAAAAATATAATTTTCTCAAAAACCATAGGAGCACCTAAATTTTAAAGTTGGCACCTAATTAGCACCTAACTAGCACCTAATTTTCCATACAAAAATTTTCAAAACGAAAATGTTTAATATTTGCTCTATATATTTGATTTTTCTGGCTTTGGGAATGTTTTTTTGATAAAGAATTATAATAATTTTAAAGCACCTAAATAGCACCTAATTTTGGATAAATCAGTTATTATTTGTTAATCCTTATAATATAACTGTTCTGGTAGCTCAGCGTCAACCTAGCAGAACATGGCGGTATTTTTTAAAAACCTTAACTAATAAATTTTTTTTTTAGATATTCAATAAGCACCTAAAAAGCACCTAATTTTGGTACTACTACATTTTGTTCTTGATTAGCTTATTTGACAGTAATGTTTTGCTAGCTTAACGTTAATCTAGCAGAACAAAACAAAAATATAATTTTCTCAAAAACCATAGGAGCACCTAAATTTTAAAGTTGGCACCTAACTAGCACCTAATTTTCCATACAAAAATTTTCAATTTTGAGCTTCTTGTTCTGCTAGGTTTATAGAGGTACAAACTTCTACATTATTATAATTATGTACTTGCATGAAACTTATTTTCGCCACTGACTGTACTCTTAAGCAAACCTCTCCTAACCTACCTGTAAAAGCCACCATACCTATTATTGATATCGGGTAGCTCCTGCTTGGGTCCGGGAGTGACTATGGCCGGGTGCGAACCCAGATGTGGCGGGTGCGGGCTCAAACCGGGATGAGGCTGGATCAGCCCGGTTGGCGAGAATCGGTAAAAGTCCGATGACAACCCGCTGCTTGAGATCGGTAGTCCGCCGGGATAGGGGCTCCTGAATCCGGCGCCGGGTGATAGGGGGTACATGCTTGGAGTGTGCCTAAATATTCAAGAAGATTAACATTATCAATTATTTTTATAACATAAGTAACCTAGTAGGTGCTGCCAATTTAATTAAAAGTCGATTTAGAAGTGTAGACCAGGGTCGATATATTTTAAAACCAAAAAAAAAATAGTAGGATGAAACCCATTGGAAAAGGAAGAGAATATAACAAAAATGAAAGGAAAAATAATTTACGAGCGATCCGCGGTTGGGAAGTGGAATGGGGTGAGTTTTTAAGGGTAGAAAACGATTTATCTCGATTTCCGGCAAAACTACAAGTCCTATGGAAAAATGTTAAATGGCAAAGTTGTAGGTAATAAAAAAATCTACAACTTTTGTTTCTACACTTTTTTCACATAACCTCAAAATTATGTGAAAAATTCAAATAACCAAGTTTTTGGTTTTTTATTTTTATTTTTTACAAAAAAAAATTTTTTTCACGAAATATGGTGAAAACTAAAATTTTTATGTCACAAACACACTGTAATTTTTTTGATTTAAAATATTTATTTTTTCACCTTATTTTGACTTAATATCGAAAAAGCACCCTAATTTTCAATCGAAAATTCTCACGTCAAAATATCTGCCTTTTTAAAAAAGTCGGTGGTGTAAAAAAAATATACATTACTATAGTAAATGTTCTCAAAAAATGCAAAGAAACGAACGTCTTATTAAATATTAACTTTATTAACTTATTTGGTTGTTAATTTATTATAGTAGTATATTTCGACTTGCAATTTTTTGTTTATCAATGTAACATGGAATCTTACGGTTTTCGAGTAATTAAAATATAAATTTTAATAAATAGCTTAAAATTGTACATAATGATTTTAAAAAAAAATTTCGGATTCGAGTTTTTTTCGTTTCTTTGCTTTTTTTAAGAACATTTACCATAATAATGTATATATTTTTTACACCATCAGAAAGTAGAGATTTCAATGAACAAAAAGCCCACTGACTTTTTAAAAAAGCAGATATTTTGACGTGAGAATTTTCGATTAAAAATTAGGGTGCTTTTTCGATATTAAGTCAAAATAAGGTGAAAAAAATTAATTTTTTTGTAAAAGATAAAAACAAAAAAGCAAAAACTTGGTTATTTGAATTTTCCACATAAATTTTGAGGTTATGTGAAAAAAGTGTAAATACAAAAGTTGTAGAAAATTTTTTTTATTACCTACAACTTTGCCATTTAACATTTTTCCATACGACTTGTAGTTTTGCCGGAAATCGAGATAAATCGTTTTCTACCCTTAAAAACTCACCCCTTTCTACTTCCCGACCTCGGATCGCCCGTAAATTATTTTTCCTTTCATTTTTGTTATATTCTCTTCCTTTTCCAATGGGTTTCATCCTACTATTATTTCTTTTCACTTTTTACCATTTTCAAAGGCTTCAGCCCTGGTCTAGTGGGATAACCCTTTTCTTGCTATTTTTACCTCGTTATGTAAAAAAAATTGTACTTTCAATCTATGCCCATACCGACTATTGTATCGTCTTTTAAAAATGTTTATTGATCAAATCCACTTTATCAATACAATGGTGTTAAATTGATTCTTTTAATTGGAATTGCACCCCCTTACACTGGTAGCAGGCTGATGTTAACAGGGCAGTAAATAGTTGTTAATGGGATGTGTTCACACGCGGTTACAATAGGGCCCTTCGGTGTAAGCAACAGTTAGTGAAAGTTATCCCCCTAAGAGATTAGAAGCTGGTTAGGTGAAGTAAAAAATGATTTTTTTCTTTAAATGACCGTAGCCACAAGTATCCGCTATTCTCGTACCATATACCAAGACATTTGAAGTAGACACTTTTGCTCTCATTTATATTTTTTTTATTTGTTGATTCTGAAAATTGAAAATTAAGTTAATAAATAACAATAAATTTATTAACGAATAAACTTCGTTACGTTATAGTCCTCACCTCACTGAAACCATTAGTAATAAGGATAATGTAAAATGTTGCTAATGTTTTATTTTTCATTGGTTTCAACATGTTGTACAATATTTAAGTACTTCATGGAAAATAGCTCTCGGAGAGTATCTGAAATGTTCTCTGCGATGTTTCCAGTCTCAGTCCTAAGTATTCTTCTTAATTTTGAGAATAAAGGTACTGTAATTAATAAACGCACTGCTTAGAGCAAAATAATGATGTACTCGATGGTAGAGCACAAGAAATAATAGACCAGGGCTGAAGCCTTTGAAAATGGTAAAAAGTGAAAAAAAATAATAGTAGGATGAAACCCATTGGAAAAGGAAGAGAATATAACAAAAATGAAAAGAAAAATAATTTACGGGCGATCCGAGGTCGGGAAGTGGAAAGGGGTGAGTTTTTAAGGGTAGAAAACGATTTATCTCGATTTCCGGCAAAATTACAAGTCCTATGAAAAACGTTAAATGGCAAAGTTGTAGGTAATAAAAAGATCTACAACTTTTGTATTTACACTTTTTTCACATAACCTCAAAATTTATGTGAAAAATTCAAATAACCAAGTTTTTGGTTTTTTATTTTTATCTTTTACAAAAAAAAAATTTTTCACGAAATGTGGTGAAAACTTACCTTTTTATGTCCCAAACACACTGTAATTTTTTTGATTTAAAATATTTATTTTTTCACAGTATTTTGACTTAATATCGAAAAAAAAAAAATTTCAATCGAAAATTCTCACGTCAAAATATCTGCTTTGTTAAAAAAGTCGGTGGGCTTTTTGTTCGTTGAAATCTCTACTTTCTGATGGTGTAAAAAAAATATACATTACTATGGTAAATGTTCTCAAAAAATGCAAAGAAACGAAAAAAACTCGAATCCGAATTTTTTTAAAATCATTATGTACAATATTGAGCTATTTATTAAAATTTATACTTTAATTACTCGAAAAACGTAAGATTCCATGTTACATTGATAAACAAAAAATTGGAAGTCGAAATATACTACTGTAATTAACAACCAAATAAGTTTTTTTAATAAAGTTAATATTTATTTTTGAGAACATTTACCATAGTAATGTATATTTTTTTACACCATCAGAAAGTAGATATTTCAAGGAACAAAAAGCCCACCGACTTTTTTAAAAAAGCAGATATTTTGACGTGAGAATTTTCGATTGAAAATTAGGGTACTTTTTCGATATTAAGTCCAAATAAGGTGAAAAAATAAATATTTTAAATCAAAAAAATTACAGTGTGTTTGGGACATAAAAAGGTAAGTTTTCACCAAATTTTGTGAAAAAAAAAATTTTTTTTTGTAAAAGATAAAAATAAAAAACCAAAAACTTGGTTATTTAAATTTTTCACATAAATTTTAAGGTTATGTGAAAAAAGTGTGAATACAAAAGTTATAGATCTTTTTATTACCTACAACTTTGCCATTAAACATTTTTCCATAGGACTTGTAGCTTTGCCGGAAATCAAGATAAATCGTTTTCTACCCTTAAAAACTCACCCCCTTCCACTTCCCGACCTCGGATCGCCCGTAAATTATTTTTCCTTCCGTAAGAAACACTGCGTATCAACGTAAGAACTGAATTTTATCACCGTTTAGAATATTGTTTGACAGTAAACGGAGAGCAACAAAGTCTAGCAACTATCGTTACTGTATGGTAAATTTTTTACGGAACACCCTATACAAAGTAGAATTTTTACTTACCAAGATGCCACTTGTGCTGACATTTCTGGACTAAGCATGGGGTACGGGTACTGTCCAGCTGGAAATGGGTACATAGGGGGTCGGGTAAGTCCTAAAAAAATAAGAACATCAGAATTTAACTTCGTTACCTTTTCCCCAAACACACAAGTACTATTATAAATTATAATTATACAAACATATACTTAATCTATTTTGTTTACAAACAGGCAAAAAAAATTAACAAGCCTAGCTGCATTGTTTCAGATGCTCGAAGTTTAAAAATTGCTAAGAATTAATATTTTTTAAGGTTTTGTCATGGCAGGAACGCTCCGAGAAAAAGTATGTCGCATCCCAAAAATTTACTAATATTTGAACAAAAAAAACTTCAAAGCCACAATGCAAGTTATTTTAGCGATGGAAAAAAGGAACGGCAAGGGTTGGCCGAATGAAGATCCATGTCGAAAAAAAAAGCGTCGCAGGCGAGTATTGTGCAATAAAATGTACAGAAATTACAGCAAATTATATACAGGGTGACCGATGATGGGTACCTGCAAAACCATACATGCTACGACTTTGAGGTAACAAATTTATTATGAAATATGAGCAAAAAAAATTACTGGAAATAATTTTTAGGTTCCCAATTTTACCGCTAGGGTGCGTAGTCGCTATGCTACGATACAAAGTCCTTAATTTCTACTAATAACTGCAATACAATGCAGGTAGGACGTTTTAATAAAAGAAAAATTGCAAAACTTTGCTAAAAGCCGAAATAGACTCTTCCACTATTTTTGCGATAACTTTTACAGAGAAGAGGGAACGACTAGTTAGCTATAGAATAGAGTTAAAATGGTTTGATGGTTGCGTTAAAATTTTTTTTTAAAACGAAACTAGAAAAATATTTTTTTTAAAAGTGCCCTCTATTATCAACCCCACGAATTATTTTGAATAATATTTATACAAACGTTCAAACAGGTTTTCTTGTAAAATGTATTAAAATTAAAAAATATTTGTTCTGCTAGACAGTGTTTTAATACCGTTGGTCATTAGGGGAAGGGGCAAGTACTCCCTTATCCTTTCCCCCAATCCGTCCCTGAAATTGCAACATACATACATACGTAGTTCAAATCAAAGGAATCGACCCCACGCTACGCAAAACTACAATTTTGTAACACAAAATAAACAAACTTGACTTCAAAGAATTAAAATATACTAACCATCCGATAATTGTTTCATTCTGGCTAGGAAATAGTACATTCCGATTAGGTAAGGATCATTTCGTAATAATGAAGCAAGGACATCTTTTCCAGATTTATCCATATTTATAAGTTCCTTTGTAACACCGTCGAATACACGTTAAAGTAATATTTCCACCAGTTTTATAGATATATACAGTTTTTCTCAACACCTTTTATTCACACTAATTCCGAAAATACTCAAAAAGGTAGAGCTCCGCAAGCTTATTTATCGGGTATTATGTTGAATAATCAATACATGTAATTAAAATAAGTTCGTTATGTCGTTTTACAAAAGGCGGTTAAAATCGTTTTATTTTAGCAATAAACGTTTTAACGACTGATTGCAAATTAACACTGAATTTTATGGAGCAAAAGTACAAATTCGATTTATTAAAAAACGTTCGAGCCGTAAAAAAACTACATAAAAAAGTCTGTTTATCATACTCAAAGGCTGAATAAGTTCGGTATTGCTTTTAAAGAAGGATGACTACGTTTACACGAGAGATTCGTTACAAAACTGTAAGATGTGATGTCCCCGCAAATGCAGTTTGATATTGTAATTGGAAACTGATCAGCCTTTTATACCACGTCCACGGATGGAGTTTGGAAGAGGAAAAACTTTTTTATTGGTAGATATAGAAGAAAAAGTCATTCTTTATAAAAACGTCTGCTTGTGCTGAAACTACAATTTCGAATATCAGATTTGCGAACAACATTTTTAGTTTCTTGAATCTTTTTTTTCAATTCCTTGATTTTTTAAATAAATTTTGCTAGGGTTAAAACAACAATTTCAACTATTAGATTTGCGATTACTATACAGCGTTCGTTAGAAAGAACAGTTTTTGTTTTTTGGATTTTTTTTTCAAATCTAATTTTCAATTTCTTTTGATGATTTGCTAAATCATCACTTTGGGAACAAATTAATTGGAAGATACCTATATGGTCCAAATCAGCTGGCTCGTAAGAGTCCCGATCTCACAATTATCGACTTTCATTTATGGGGATATCTGAATCAACATTTCAATAATAACTTAGATCTCATAAAAGAAAAAATAAGAGTAGTTATCGCAAATATCCCAATACGGCAGGTTAGGAACTGTTATAGGGAATTCAGATGTCGAATTGGACTATGCGCTAACTCGGTGGTACCACGATTGAATAAAAGTTTTATAATTTATGATTGAATAAATTAAAGAAATATGACACGTAATAATAAAAAAATACTTTAAAAGTAGGCAAATAAAAAATGGTTTTCTTACAACAAAATCGTTACTCGGCCAGATATAAAGTCATATTCGAAGTAAGAAAGCAACAATAGTTGTTTGTTTTTACGTAAATTTATTTTAAACGACACAAAACACTAAAAATGTTGTTTCTGCCGAACCCTGTAAAGTAACCGCAAATGTGATATTTGAAATTGTAGTTTCAGCACAAGCAAAATTCATTTAATAAATCAAGGAATTGAAAAAAAATCCTAAAAAGTAAAAATGTCGTTTTTGACGAACCCTGTAGTAATCGCAAATCTGATATTCGAAATTGCAATTTCAGCACAAGCAGACGTTTTTATAAAGAATGACTTTTTCTTCTATACCTACTAATAAAAAAAAGTTGTTCCTCTTCCAAACTCTATCCGTGGACACACTGTATATATAAATCTGATACATGTAAATACTTATAGAAGATAGAAGAACGTTGTTTTAAAAGGTCAGTTATGTAATTCTGTGCAGTTATTTAAGATTCCATTTTCCCTAGAGGCACGGGGGCTGTTCTAGGGTTAGGCTATATAGGTCAGTCCACACCTGGAAGGATTACGAAAAAAATAAGATGTGTTAAAAAAAGTCTTCCGCTTTGAACATTTAACACAAGTAGGTCAAAAAAAACGTATTTGCGGCAAAACCATAATTGTGTAGATATAGAATTTTATGAGGGTAGCAAGGTTATAATCAGTGACAATAAATACTTAAAGTTTCCTATATTTTCTTGGTTCAATAAAACGAATGGGCTTTTTATCACGTCGAACATGCATGCAAAAATTGCAAACATTATGACATATATCGGGGGGAAAGTATATAGTATTTAGAAAATTGTGGGTAGGACGATGTATTCGTAGACGTCGAAAAACACTGTAATTTAGCACTAAAAATATCGGTAGAGAATTTGTTGTTAAAAATTTTATTTGAAACTTGCTGTCATTAAAAAGTTGAAGGTAAATACATATTAGGTCGGTAATGGGGTGTATAAAGAAAAATGCGAGAAAATAGAGCAAATAATGAGGGATATTAACGACACATAGTCGATACGTCTGCATGGTATTTGGAAAAAATTGCCAATTTTATGCAGGTAGTCTTGTAGATATGCGTCATTAAAGTCTGTTCAATGACCGCTGACCGTTACGTTACGATTAGTGCTTATCTTTCTAACGTTCGTGAACTAGGTGAGATAGGAAATTTGCGTCAATAATGAATGTCGAATAATTTTACCAGTCAAAATTGTCATTTTTGACCAGGACATTTTTAATCAACATTATTTCAAAAATGTCATGGTATTGTGAAATAGCCCAGTACGTGGGGTTTTTTTGAATGCAAAAGGTGGTGTAGTAGCGATTTTTTAGTATGTTGTTAGGCTTGGGGCCCTAATGAAAAATCCAAGTTTTCGACCTCGAGGCGCATGCGCTCGAGTCGCCATCTTGGATTATAGGTACAAAAATTTGATTTTTTGACAATAACTCAAAAACGGCGGCTTTTACGACAAAAGATATTCTATACAAAGTTAAAGAGGACAAAATTTAGTACATTTTTTGTTAAAAAAAAAATGTTGTAGCACACATATGTTAGGAGTTACAGCTCCGTGAAGTTGCACTATTTGAAAAAAAAAAATGCGGAACCTTCATTTTGGTTGAGTTTTATTTTATTATTCTTATTATATATCATTATAGTTTTACATAATTATAAAAAAACTATGCTTTGTCCTCTTTAACTTTGTATGGAATATCTTTTGTCGTAAAAGCCACCGTTTTTGAGTTATTGTCAAAAAATCAAATTTTTGTACCTAAAATCCAAGAGGTCGAAAACTTGGATTTTTCATTAGGGCCCCAAGCCTAACAACATACTAAAAAATCGCTACTACACCACCTTTTGCATTCAAACACCCCTTTTTGATACCCACGTACTGGGCTAAAAAAGAACAATCATTAATTTTAAAATTATTTGATTATTTTCAAAGAAAAAGTGATGCCGGAAAGACTCTTTTTACCCTTTAACGCAGTTTACGAAGTTAAGTAGATTTAATAAAGCAGGAATTGTGAAGACGTAAATAATAAACATGAAAAATATAATATGGCAATGTTTTTATAAATACTTATCTGTTTTAGAGAGTTCCTGGTGCTTTGGGATTTTCGTCTTCAACAATGCTACGAATTAAGGCAAAGGGGATAGAGAAGGATGTAGATTTTAAGAATAATTGCAATAATGTAGCTATTTTGTCATCTCGTGGTCGACAACTTCACGAAATTCATGAACATACCATAAGAGAGCGTATTTATGGGATGTATAGAGCACGAGAACACGTTACCATTACCATTTGCTCAATACAATTAAACCTTAAAATCATTGATGGTGTTGAAATATCCACTGGTTCATTAGCGGACTGTTTAAAAATTGTTTAATTTAAATGGCGTAAATGTACTGTATCAAACAGGCGTTTTCTAATAGAGCAAACACTCAAAAACGAGTAGAATTTAAGAGAATTTAACTCCCCTTAAAACCTGTTTTTCTGGATGAAACCTGGATATACAGGGTGTCCCATAACTTATGGGCCGTAGAGTAACTGGAGATACTAGACATCAAACTAAGCCGATTAAGTCATATAAGTTTTTTCGGATTGTTACTCGTTCTAGAGATACAGGGTGTTGAAAGTAAAAGTTTATTATTATTATTATTATTATTAATATTATTATTTATTTAGTTAAAAGTTTAATAAAGTGTATTGAGGTCAACGGTGGTCACTTTCAACATTTACTAAAGTGAGCTTCTTGTTTTTGTTCCACTGTTTCGAATTTATTGCGTTGTGATAATTAAAATATTAATTTAATTATGTACTATGTTTTTTTATGCTTTGGGATGTTTAAAGGGAAATATCTCGAAAACCGTTAGGGATATTAAGATCAATCAAGTACACCTTTTTGACTCAGAAAATGCCCATCTTTAAGAAACTTTAATTGAAAAACACCTAATATCACAGGTAAGAAAAAAAATCTAGATTTATGAAGCCCAGTGTATGCGCCCTCTAGTGTGAAACCTAAAAATTTCAACAAATTCTTATTTCTTGCTCATAAAAACATAATACTGCCAACTTTCAATTCAATTCATTAAACGGTTTTAAAATTATGGCTTATTTTCGAGAATAAACTTTTACTTTCAACACCCTGTATCTCTAGAACGAGTAACAATCCGAAAAAACTTATATGACTTAATCGGCTTAGTTTGATGTCTAGTATCTCCAGTTACTCTACGGCCCATAAGTTATGGGACACCCTGTATAGTAAAGGGTCTTTAGGCGAAGTTGGTAAGATGGCACTCACCATACAGTTAAAAAAAAATCGTCAAGAGGATGTACTATTCTACATGCTGGTTCAGGAAATGGATTTGTGAATAATGCAAATTTCATCTTCAAGTCTGGCCTAAAATCTGGTGATGATCATGATTCGATGAATAGCGAAAACTTTGAGAAATAGTTTGAAGAAATTTTTTTATCAAACTTGGAAGAACCGTCGCTTATTATCATGGATAACGCTACCTATTACTCTGTGCTAATTGAAAAAATTACAAATATACGTTGGCCAAGCAGATTTTTCTTATTGCATGGTTAGAGCAAAGACAAATTCCGGTTTCACCATTCGCAATGAAGCATCAGATCTGGATAATAGTGAAGCAGCATATCCCACCCAAAAGCTACAAGTAATCTGGAAAGCGCTATTTGTTTTATTTTTTAATTATTTTTATTTTATTTTAATAGGTTGGACGAACTAGCATTGGAACATGGACATCGAGTTTTAAGACTTTCTCCATATCCTTGCCACTTTAATCCTATTGAAATAGTTTGGTCGGAATGTAAGCGCTATTAAGTCGCAAAAATAAGTTCTATGCATCCTGTAACAAAGGACGTAGTTTTTGGTCTGTGGAATGAAGCCATAGAAAATGTAACAGTGGAAACATGGAAAAATGATGTAACACACACTAATAAAATTATAAAAGATTTATGGGAACGGGAAAGATTTATCGATGCTTTAGATACTCTTCCCCTTATTATTAACTTGGACGAATCTGAGGATCATGATGCTTGCGGAGATGCTTTATTTTAATTATTAAAAAACTGTATTATGTTGTGTTGTAATTTTTTATTACATTTTCTTCTTTATGACTTTATAAATCACATGAAAATATTTGAAACAAAATTTACAGACTGATGCACTAGACAAAAAATGATTCAATTTTAAATTTTATAAATGAGATTTATTTATTATTCAGTAAATTCAAATCATAACCTTTAGCACCGGGGAAGTCAAACTTACTGAATTCATTTACCATTACGACAGACCGCAAATAGGGAGAATATGTAGTAACGGTCAGCGATCATTGAACAGACTTTACCTAATTTAACCGTAAAGGAAATTTCAATAATTACATAAAAATATCTAATCCGATCAACTGACCCAAAAGAAAAATCAACAACACGTAAAACTAAAGAAACAGTGGCGACGAGGAAAAGAGGAAAATTAGATCTGCGAGAGTTCAAAGGCGAACGAGTCCGGGCTTCGCGAATTATGAAAACACCTACCTCGTCGCCCTTTGAAGAACGCGCGATATGCAAACGACCAGGATAATTAGGATAATGGCCGCCACTTCAATACAGGCTTCGAGACGCTCCTCTGGTCCAATTTGCCGCCTCTTGTGTATTTTTGTGTGTGTTGAAAAATAAAGTAGATACAATTTAGGGCTTGGCGTACTTGTTGATTGATATAATGAAACCGGTACCTCTATACACCTAGCAGAACAAGGTGCTCAAGTATGGACAATTAGGTGCTAATTAGGTGCCAACTTTAAAATTTAGGTGCTCCTATGGTTTTTGAGAAAATTATATTTTTGTGTTGTGCTGCTAGATTAACGTTAAGCTAGCAGAACATTACTGTCAAATAAGCTAATCAAGGACAAAATGTAGTACCAAAATTAGGTGCTTTTTTGCTGCTTATTGAATATCTAAAAAAAAATTTAATTAGTTAAGGTTTTAAACAAATACCGCCATGTTCTGCTAATTTTAAGAGGAACAAATTCCGTCTAAAAGGTATATCGGCAACCGGTTTGTTCGTTGTTAGCAGAGCATTTTTTTTTTAATTTAATTTTTTCAACTAATATCATTTTATAAAATTTAAATACAAAAAAAATGCTCTGGGTAACAACGAACAAACCGGTTGCCGATATACCTTTTAGACGGAATTTGTTCCTCTTAAAATTAGCAGAACATGGCGGTATTTTTTAAAAACCTTAACTAATTAATTTTTTTTTTAGATATTCAATAAGCACCAAAAAAGCACCTAATTTTGGTACTACATTTTGTTCTTGATTAGCTTATTTGACATTAATGTTCTGCTAGCTTAACGTTAATCTAGCAGAACAACACAAAAATATAATTTTCTCAAAAACCATAGGAGCACCTAAATTTTAAAGTTGGCACCTAATTAGCACCTAACTAGCACCTAATTTTCCATACAAAAATTTTCAAAACGAAAATGTTTAATATTTGCTCTATATATTTGATTTTTCTGGCTTTGGAAATGTTTTTTTGATAAAGAATTATAATAATTTTAAAGCACCTAAATAGCACCTAATTTTGGATAAATAAGTTATTATTTGTTAATCCTTATAATAAAACTGCTCTGGTAGCTCAGCGTCAACCTAGCAGAACATGGCGGTATTTTTTAGAAACCTTTACTAATTAAATTTTTTTTTAGATATTCAATAAGCACCTAAAAAGCACCTAATTTTGGTACTACATTTTGTTCTTGATTAGCTTGTTTGACAGTAATGTTCTGCTAGCTTAACGTTAATCTAGCAGAACAACACAAAAATATAATTTTCTCAAAAATCATAGGAGCACCTAAATTTTAAAGTTGGCACCTATTTAGCACCTAACTAGCACCTAATTTTCCATACAAAAAATTTCAATTTTGAGCACCTTGTTCTGGTAGGTTTATAGAGGTGAAACCGGTGTATTTTTTTATTAAAGCAGCTCAGTAAAGAAAATACCATTAGCTGTCATTTATGATCTGTTCCAACAATTTAACATGGCGTTTCCTACCTAATGTTCCATTTCCATCTTCCACCTCTACCTCTTCTAAAGAAATAAATTATCCCTACGTTAATATAGAGATGCGGGGGTGCCCTCTACTCCAGCATCCAATAATGAAAAAGCAACCTACATTAATTCATTAGGAAACTGATGACGCAAACCTTTTTACGAGTTGATTTTGAGTCCCATTGGATGGACATCGATTCGAACTAGAGCACAAAAGGAGCGAGGGCTCATAATATACCCCCGATTGATATCAGTTTTCCGTAGTTGTATACAAATTCGGCGATGGGGCGATACACAAAAGCATCTTCACGGTGCGTTGCGTCACAATGAAAACTTGTTGATCTGAGCAGCGCAGATATTGACGTGCTCACAATGACAAAATAACCGGGGGCGCAGTTATTAATATACCGGCAATTCTATTAATGGTCCGGTAATATGCCGTGCAGAATGGCATAATAAAAATGGAATATCAGGGCGATGATGTCTTTTTAATCAGTTTCGGATTATGCGATCAATTTACGAGTAAGGAAGGTACGATGCTCATTTTGAAGAGGCCACGAGCTTGCATCTATATTGAATAGCAGCAGTGTTGTACAATATTATATCTGAAAAATGTGCCTCGAAGAAGGAAAAATGGCAAACAATTAATATGCTGTCTTTGCAAACCACTAGGCAATGCTGGTTTAATTAGGTTTTATAAAAAAACATTATGTCAAGCGTTAAGGCTTAATATAATATTCCATCTATTTAAAATAATGGTCCACAGCCCCAGTATGACAACATAATATGTACCCAGTTTACCAGCCTGAGAGTTTACAAGAAATCCCAACAATTACGTAATGAAGCATTACATGAACGCTAAGTAATTTCCACGTTTTAACCCAGAATGGGTTATTACAGACTTAGTGCCCAGTATGACTAGCAACAGCCAGTTATAAATTAGGCTATAGTATATCAGACCCTTCACCAATGGTGTAACAATCCATCATTTATTAAGGGGATTATTTCTTCCTCATAATAATAAACATCAACTTGCATTTCATTCACATTACACACATGAATTGTGAATAAGTGAAGTTAAAGAAAAAGACCAAGCTCTACATAAGGAAGGGGGACAAGTAAGTTTTTCTGTCTTGTTCTATTCTCCTGGCGACATCTATGCATACGAAACTGTGCTTAATGAATGAATGCCCTACATTTATGCCTCAATTTTAAAAACATACCAATTTATATAAATTATCTTTGTTACGAAAAATGTCCTGCAAATCGTGATATTGACGATTCCCCAAAGCGAGGTGAGAAGTTAATTTATCCTGGAGACGAATGCAGTTATAAAAGTAATAAAAACGTCTGGAAAGTATTGGTTTTCAGATTTAAACGACGGACACACAAATGAATCGTTTTATTGCAAGCAGCTACGTTCTTTTTGTAGGGTTTTCGATTTACTTTTACATGATTTAATGTTACATTATGTTGCATTTACATCATTAGATTAGTAAAACATTCTGGTAAAGAAACCTTCTTGACATTCAAATGTTAACGAAAAATCCCCAGCAATTAAAAAAAATTCCGAATGGTACATATTCATTAAAAAAGCACGCGCCAACACCACTCCATCAGCGGGTATTGAGAATAAAGAGCGGTTCGCAGTGGATCAGTGGCAATTATATTTCGGGTTTTGTGCAACAATGACAAAAAGTTCACTAATTACCAGGGAAGCCCCGCTTAGATTGGCACGTGGCTAGTGGTAAGCCAGTCCAATTTACCAGTTAAAAGGACCGAATTCAAATTTTGTTGGTAAAGGGTTGTGACAATTGTAGAAATGAGTCAGTGGGTAAAGGTATACTAAGGAGTTTCGAATAATAGGAGTTAGGCAGTCATTATTAGGGATAGTGTTTGCAACCTACCGTGCGAGCAAACATTATTTGCATCAAAGAGAGCCTTGCATCTAAGGACGCAATGCTTAGCCGTAGAGCTTAATACCTGTTGGGTGTCAGTAACTACCTGAATTGACAATCAATCAGTTATTCCGTCATCTTTGACAGTCGTTATAAGTAATTTGATTCATCGCTAATTTGTCCAATTTCTTGAACAATTCACAGAATGGGCTTTACGGAACAGCACAAAACATTCATGGTTGACGCGTATTTTCGAAACGGGGTTAGAGTAAATAGTAAATCCGGGTTTGTGCATGGACGATTTTCAAGAACATTTTCCTAACGTTGCTTTTATTGCTGGGATCTCTATCATTGCCTGAAAAGAACCGTGGTTGTGTTTAGGAAAACAGGTTCTATACAACACAAAAAAGGAGCAGGAAGATCATCTGTAAGAACAGAAGAACTTGTTGCAAACGTTCGTGAAATAATGTAAAATACGCCAACAAATTGTATAAGACGTCTGTCCCAAGAAGTGGGAAGATCTTATGGAACACGCAGGAAGATTCTTAAGAAGCAGCTAAATTTATTTCCTTATAAAGTGCAAGTATTCCAAGAAATACAAGCCGCAGATTTTGAAAGACGCAGGAATTACTCTCAATGGTTTACCCAATTTATGTAATAATTTTTCTTTTTCTTTCTGTATATTCTTACTTTGTTAATTTTGTAAACAACAAAAATAAATTTGTATTTGTCTACTTAATTATTTTATTACTCATTAGTTTGGCATATCATGTCATAATATAAATTAAACAAAATTTTAACCTAGTTTTATTTAGATATATCGTCCCCATATCATTGTGATTTAAACCAAGCCCTACGTTTTTTAATCCAAGCCCTCTTTGATGCAAATAATTTTTGCTCGCACGGTATATGTCCGATTTTTGGGAAGAAATAACTTTAGTTCTATTAATAATCCTGAGATTGACATACAACACCTTGAAAGGGTGTCTGTCAGTCTTACAGCTTCATAACGAAGCTTCGTTGAGGTAAAATCTGTTTGTCAGACGTCCTGATACAAATTCATTAGTTTTTATCCTGATCAGAAGCAGACTGTGCCATCAATAACACAATAACTAAATACAGGGTAGAGGGTGTCGAATTTGTAAATATGTTCTACATCTTTTAAAAATAAATTTTGGAGAAAACACCTTAAAAATGACACCAAATCTAATGTCTATCATCCAAATATCCACAACACCTTCAGTTTGCAAACATACAGGCGCCGCATTAAGACCAACAGACGTGCGTAAAATACTTAATAAGTGCAGAAACTATTGCACAAAAAGATGGTTTAAAACGGCATAATGAACAATTAAATTACCAAGACTCGGCTACCCAATTACGACTTCCTGTGGTGATGGAGATGCCGATCGGTAGTAAATAGAAAATAAACAACGTGCACTTGGATTATTGGGAATGTATTTTGTTGTTTATCACATGGAATGTTGTTGGAATTCGATGAGTATTGATGGCTGTTAAAAGGTACCTTTACATGGGCCTATCTTGTATGTACCTGCGGCTTCGCTCACTTCTACATGCTATAGTCATTTTAAAAAGTTCTATAATATATTTACAGGTTGCAGGATAATGCATCATGCCCAAACAATTACCATCAATCATATTAAATAGAGAAAGTTTTTGAGAAAAATTAGTTTTATGTAAATCGTTTATCATTCAAGCTATTCTTTTAAGTTCTTTCGGTCTTTTAACTTTAAAGAAAAATCTCTGGAAATGGGAAAACAGAACAAAGGACAAAAGGGGAATAACAGTTTTTTTTTTATTTCAATAAAGAGTTACCTTAAACGTCGACTATCGAATGACAAATGTAATAAAGGATCCCCGCTGTCATTAGAATAAAACGCTGGTAAATCCGCGTGTAATTGTCATCTGGCAAGGGTAGAGACGGAGGGTTATACGGAGATGGGTTAGGAATAATGCCAGCCCTTGTCGCATTGGGGTTTGCACGCTCATATTTCGAATATATATTTTTTTAGGCTGAGATTTAAGAAAAGTTAAGTAGCTAGTATTGGCTCCAGATTTGTCAAAATATTTTATGTAACTAATTTTTGCATCAAAAATTGTATTAATTAAAATGTATATAGCAGGAAAGAAACGACATAAACTTATACTAATTACTGTTACATTTCCTAATATTTAAAGCTAGCTAATTTTGCTAGTCATTTGTTAAAACTTCTAACAAGTTTATTTCTATCTAATGCAGGGATTTTGTAGGACACAGGTAGGTTCTGTAGAACACGTGTGGTATCACAACGGACCTCATAGGATTACGGGACCGCGTTATGTAATTACGAATTAAGGGTCATTTAACGGTTTTCGAGATATTTAAATCAAAAGGTTTTTAATTTTGTTAAGTTGCCCCAAAGTCGTACCAACCTTAGAACTTTTTAAGTAGGTCCGAAATGTAGTAGGTACTATGTATACTATATACGTATTGTTTTAAAATTTCGAATATTCCCCAATTTATGACCACTATATACCAAATGGTCGCTTAATTCGATATAAATATTAAAGTTAAGTATAGTTTTAAATCATCATAAAGAATTAACCGACATGTATAACGCTTAATTTTTTATAACAAAACTAAAAAAATATAAAAGTACACTGGTTTAGTATGAAATGATCGCGGATTAAGTTCAGCCAATTGGCGCTTAATTTCATATTACAGAAATAAATATAATAAAATTATATTTTGTAATATGGTTTTGGCGATTAATTCGTTATTACAAAACGTTAGTTATTAGTATTAACTTTGACAAATATGAAAATGTCACTTAATGCAGGTGCCTTTAAAAAGAATATAATAGAAAATTTAAGTAAAACTATGGAGGACTTGAGATAGGAGGCCGATCGCAATGCATTGGATTCGGTCCCAAATTAGCATCGATAATTCAGCTTTACGAGTCGCTGTAAGATGGCGCGCGTGTTCGAAGTGGGCTATCAAATAATGGTTTGTTATGGACGCAATAACTATTTTTATTTAAATTAGTTCTTTAAGGAACAAATAAGGACTTTTATATGAATTTACACTTACTTTGTTGTACTTATTAGTAAACTCGGCCTGTATAAAGTTCCAACGATGCTTGGTTTTTAAAATACAGGGTATTAAACATTCTAGCTATACCTTTGGAGCTAGAAAGAGACTTATTTGGCTGCGTTTTCTCTCTGAAAAAGATCCTGTCTTACACCCCGACACAAAGCAAACTCTACTTTTATAAATTGTACCCTTATTTATTATTAATATGGAAATTAATTACAATACAACGTTATTTGTCTTGTCTTGCCTTCAAACGTCATTTGTTATTTCGAAAAATAAAATGTCAATTGTCAAAAGTAAAAGCACACAAAAATAAAGGGTTTAAGTAAAAGTTAAAAACTATGGAGGATCCAGTTTTCCATATTAAAAACGAAGAAGAAGAAGACTACATCAGCCCACTTCGGACGCGAGAGCCATCTATCGGCCAATAGCGAACTAACCAAAAAACCGGGACAGAATTTGAAAATGCTGCCATTGTCGATCGGCCTCCTACCCTATAGTTCTCCATAAGTAAAACAAGTTTTTGTTACATATGTAGGTTTTAATGATTACTAAAAGATGGCACCGTTAACACGTTTTTGAATTTTTATCGCTTAATTCGTAATTATATAACGCGGTCCGGGTTTGTAATTACCAGAGATCTGCCACTCTAACATAACCTTGAAATTTCTTATGTATATGAATTTATAGGCCCTAACAACAATCGTGCTTAACGAACCCGTATATGAGTAAGGTTAATATTATTTCGGGGCAGCAATGTTAATAATTTATTGAATTAAAAGAGGTTCAAACTTGATACTTAAGCCTAAAAGCAATATTGTCCCATATTGACCACGGCTTCCTTTGGAACGTTAAATAGACTGGACCTATCTCTTGGACCACTAGAAATCACTGTCCAATGTTCGAACTGTCCATTTAATTCAATTAACCCTCGTCTTAGAAATGCGTTAATAGGATAAAGATTTCACTGTTCGATGAATTAGTATTTTCTTAGATCAAAAGAACCAGTTTTTACAAATTCGAGAAGTTTCACAATTATTTAAACATTTTTGTGTACTAATCGGAAACTTACTTGTTCATAAGCAGCACTAATAGGATGCTATCGCTATAATATAAAGGTAGTTAATTGATGCATTATTTTTAGTCTATAAATATTATCTAGTCCTGCTCGAGTTCTTACTGCTTTTCAAAATTTGAGTTATTATACTTATATTTGAGTTATAAAGATATTATGTATACAGCAGTACACATACATACAGGGTGTTCATTTGAAAAATTCCCACCTCGATTTTCCTGCTTTAAAATGAAAATGTGGAAAATCGCTCGGACCCATCGATTTTTATTTCGAGGGGGACATATTTTGCGTATATTGTCAATCTTGTTACTTCAAGCCCCTAGGAGGGAGGGGGGTAAGATCTAAATCTTAAATGGATACCCCTATTTTATATAATTTTTTTGGATTCTGCATAAAATTCTGAACATTTTTTAATAAAAGCATTATTAGTCTATACTTAACAGTTTCCGAGATATTGACTCTGGAAAAATGACATTTTTGAACTTTGACAGCGTCTAGCTTTCTAACTGTACGTCTTAGAGCAAAACGGCTTACATGTCCCTATCTTCGATTATTATTATCTTTCCAATAGTGTCAACTTCCGGTCAAACCGGAAGTACTATATTCCTTACATCCGGTTTAACCGAAAGTTCACACTATTGAAAAGATAATAAAAATCAAAGATAGGGACATGTAAGCCGTTTTGCTCTAAGACGTACAGTTAGAAAGCTAGACGCTGTCAAAGTTCAAAAATGTAATTTTTTACGAGTAAATATCTCGGAAACTGTTAAGTATAGACTAATAATGCTTTTATTAAAGAATTTTATGCAGAATCAAAAAAAATTATATAAAATAGGGGTATCCATTTAAGATTTAGATCTTACCCCCCTCCCTCCTAGGGGCTTGAAGTAACAAGATTGACAATATACGCAAAAGATGTCCCCCTCGAAATAAAAATCGACGGGTCCGAGCGATTTTCCACATTTTCATTTTAAAGCAGGAAAATCGAGGTGGGAAGTTTTCAAATGAACACCCTGTATCTCAGTCTAGAAAAAGAAAATGTTGCATGTATAAAAAGCAAACTATGTACAACCACATTTCCACAAGTTTGTTCTACGATTTAACGCGTATAGCAATCGATACAGTCGACAAACTTCGGCCGTTGATGGTATAGCGTGAGATCATGAACCTGCCAATTAGCAATTTAAAAGAAGCAGGTGGAAAGTTGAGCAGTCATCACTTGCCCATCTTAAGTTGTTATTTTCCTAATTCGACTATAGCACGAACAATTTTATACCGACCACGTCTCTTGGTAGGCTGCGTGTTTACTTATAACCAGCTTTTTGTTTACCTTGGTTTGTCATCATTAATGTGTTTTATTAGTAAGATCCACTTTAAAAAAAAGTATGTTGAGCTTGACAGACGCTACGAATTCTACATATCGTCGCGTCGATCGTCATGGTTAGTGCAAATTACAGGAGGAGGAAGAAATTATCTTCCATACACCAAACAATATATTCCAAGTAAAAAATACTTTTGACCTGGGTGGAGTAATTGTGCTGTATTGGATTGGGGATGAAGCCCGCTACTCACAGACAGCGAGCGTTAGTAAATCTTAAGATTTAGAAGAATTGGGACATTTGTGGAAAATGCGTTTACTACTAAAACCTTACGTTCTTGTTATATAATTTTAAAAGGGTTGCCTGTTTTTGCCGTATTAATTTTAGAAAACTCTAAACCCAACGTGAGCATTTGCCATGGTCTCCTGTTCACTTCAAATTATAAACGCCGGATGATCCTAAATGGGCTAGCAAATAAGGGCTGTCATTACGCCCAGCACGCGTCCACTTGGCCCTTATGCGGTTTTAATGACTAACCAAATACTGAACTTGACGTGCAATATTAAATATAATCTACCATACAATAATGGCAACTTTTTTATATTCATAAATGGGCCTATGTACATACAAATAATTTTTTAATACAGAGTATTCTTCATCTATATTTTAAAAAACGTTGGGGGATTATCGACTGCTTTTAAGTGTAGTACGTATTTAAAGTTGAATGATTTAATAATAACCTGTCTCTCAAACGTCGAATACCATCAAGAAAAAAAGCTCTGCAATAAACCAAAGAATAAAATCCAAAGTCCATCAAATTCAAGCATAAAACGACACACCTATCAAAATAATTTATAAGCAATTAAAAGGAATATTAAGCGTAAATCATTGAAAATAACAGCCCATTTGGCGTGCGCTCACTTCTAAACGATTCTGGGGCCATAAATAATATAGAAAATATTTTTAACAAATATTAAAGAATAGCGAATATGGGAGCGTCCAAATACCTCTTAAGTTTAAGAAAAATTGAACCGGACATTAAAAAAATTCAAACTATCAACGTAAATTTTCTATTTTCTAGATTGTCATTATAGACCAGGGTCGATAATTTTTAAAACCAAAAAAAATAATAGTAGGATGAAACCCATTGGAAAAGGAAAAGAATATAAGAAAAATGAAAGGAAAAATAATTTACGGGCGATCCCACGTCGGGAAGTGGAAGGGGGTGAGTTTTTAAGGGTAGAAAACGATTTATCTCGATTTCCGGCAAAACTACAAGTCCTAAGAAAAATCTTTAAATGGCAAAGTTGTAGGTACTAAAAAGATCTACAACTTTTGTATTTACACTTTTTTCACATACCCTTAAAATTTATGTGAACAATTCAAATAACCAAGTTTTTGGTTTTTTATTTTTCTCTTTTACAAGAAATTTTTTTTTCACGAAATTTGGTGAAAACTTACCTTTTTATGTCCCAAACACACTGTACTTTTTTTGATTTAAAATATTTATTTTTTCACCTTATTTTGACTTAATATCGAAAAAGCACCCTAATTTTCAATCGAAAATTCTCACGTCAAAATATCAGCTTTTTTAAAAAAGTCGGTGGGCTTTTTGTTCGTTGAAATCTCTACTTTCTGATGATGTAAAAAAAATATACATTACTATGGTAAAGTGTATACGATCTTAGTTGAGACAGACAAAAAACTAAAAAAAAATTGATGACAGACTTGTCAAGTCCACGTGGACCATCTTCGAACATCTGTATAGGGAGCGATCAATACAAATTTTGTTATATTTGTATTGTAGTTTCAGTGTGTGATGCAGTAAATTGATCGTACCCCCAATATTTACGTTGTCTCAACTGACTTCGTATGAAGTATAAATGTGATGAAATCCCCTTTAAATCCTACCTTTAATTATATTTAGAACAACTATTTTCGCATGTTTTTTGGGATCTTTATGTTTTATGAATTTGTAATTTTTTTGTTTATCAATGTAACATGGAATCTTACGTTTTTCGAGTAATTAAAGTATAAATTTTAATAAATAACTCAAAATTGTACATAATGATTAAAAAAAAAATTCGGATTCGAGTTTTTTTCGTTTCTTTGCATTTTTTGAGAACATTTGCCACAGTAATGTATATATTTTTTTACACCATCAGAAAGTAGAGATTTCAACGAACAAAAAAGCAAACCGACTTTTTTAAAAAAGCAGATATTTTGACGTGAGAATTTTCGATTGAAACTTAGGGAGCTTTTTGAAAATTAAGTCAAAATAAGGTGAAAAAATAAATATTTTAAATCAAAAAAATTACAGTGTGTTTGGGACATAAAAAGGTAAGTTTTCACCAAATGTCGTGAAAAAAAAAATTTCTTGTAAAAGATAAAAATAAAAAACCAAAAACTTGGTTATTTGAATTTTTCACATAAATTTTGAGGTTATGTGAAAAAAGTGTAAATACAAAAGTTGTAGATCTTTTTATTACCTACAACTTTGCCATTTAACGTTTTTTCACAGATGTAGTTTTGCCGGAAATCGAGATAAATCGTTTCCTACCCTTAAAAACTCACCCCTTTCCACTTCCCGACCTCGGATCGCCCGTAAGTTATTTTTCCTTTCATTTTTGTTATATTCTCTTCCTTTTCCAATGGGTTTCATCCTACTATTATTTTTTTTCACTTTTTACCATTTTCAAAGGCTTCAGCCCTGGTCTATTATTACAATGTCTGATAATTTACCTCTTCCCTACTAGTATGGCTGTATTGCGATCTCTGTAAACATGCCTGACAACTGTATTTTTAATGACTAATATAGTATAAAAAATAATAAGCGTAACTTGCTGGCGACATGCTATTACTTACAGTCGAAAAAACTATTTTTTTTAGTCAGGACCTTAATAATATGTAGACGACTTCGGAGACGCCATATTAAACAATTATTTATCATCGCCGAGAAAACGGTAGCACAACATTTACCACGGTGAGAATATTCAAATAGAGAAAAGCTTACAATTAGTAGTCATATTCTGATATGACCGGTTCGCAAAATGAATGGTAAGCAGAGGATGTTGAAAATGAGAAATGCCACATTTCAAACACCAAAGACACCTAGAATTATACGATCTAGTTTATCATTTCCAAATGGTTTATCGCGAAAGAGATAATAATGGTGATTGAGGAGATTTGCTAGGAATGTTTCTATTCGAGAAAAATCCACATCTTCATTTTTACTCTGCTTGGGTGTAATTAAATGGTTGTAGCCTATAAATAACAGTTTAAATTAAATTTTGTAATATACTAATATAGGCGTGATTGTTTTTGCCACGATAAAATATGTGTAATGAGGATAAAATTAATCAATATCAAATCGGACGTATAATATGTTTATGTTACGCCAGATTTTACGAAAGTACATTGGTTTCTCTGCATTAAGCGTGTTTTAAAAGCAAATTAAAGGGCAGTTTTGTGCAGCACAAACAACACATACCAGACTGAGTCTAATGCTCGATTCGTCGAGTGTAATTAACTAACCATGTACGATTAAAAAAAAAGCATGCAAAATATAGCTCCTGCCCTCCACCACTACATTTTTATTTTTCATTTGATTCCGGCCCTGGTTTTGACTTAACGCAGGCCATAGGTTCAGTTCTTAGATCTAGCAAAACAGTTGCATATAATTATAAGGTTGTAAGTTGTCTCTATCTTACAAGATAAAAAAATATTAAATTGTAGGAATGTTTAATTTAGAATTTAAAAGTCAAAACACAAAACAAAGGTTTCACTTTACGGCAAAATAACTTAACATTGTTTAAACCAATTAAATTTTTAATCTATCTTTTTCAGGACGAATTATAAATTATATCTAAAAACTGTCCAATTATATGTGCGCAAGTCACAAAACAGGGCCATAAACAAGCGTCGCGTGGTGGTACCTGTGGCAGCGAGCAGCGGGCCCAAACGTCTCCACTCTGCGGGACTGAGCGGCCGGTGGGGCTGCGGGGGGACGCCCGCGCCCGGCCCCCCGTACTCACCCATGGCGCCAGCGCCGCCCTTTCCGTCCAGCTGGTACGGGGGGATGCCCATGTGTGCCGGCGGCGGCTGCGACAGCGGGTCTCCGTTATGACAGAAGTACGGTGACAGGTGTCCTCCGGGACCGAGTCCCATCTTTCCCGCCTGAAACAAAAAAAATTAATTAGGAAATATTAAAAAAGATAATATGCAATATACAAATATTATTAGTTAACAAGGCCACCGACCTACGCAAGTACAGTGTGGTTTAAAGTCCCTTGTTACTGGGAAATACAGCTTAATGCGGGTTCCGACTTCCAGTCATGACCAACCTAAACCTAAAGAAGTTTCATTCCCCGTGAAAGTGCCGATTTCTTACTATTTCTGTGACAATCCGGAAGGAATTCCAACTCATGATCGGTCTCTACCTACCTACTAACGCACAGTGGAGTATAAACACTAAGATGCAAATCAGAAACCTAATCTACCTAACAGAAACAGCTGACCCTAGGTTACCCAGTCAAATATCGAATAAGAAAACACAAAAAATAGTTTACAGTTTTATATTATACCTCCTTTGTTAGTGGATCAATATAACAAATTAATACATTTGTATTTAGCTGCAGACAAGTAATAAATAAATGAATATTTATTCTGCAACAATTTCTAATTTTATGATACGCACTTCGTTACTTCGTTACAAGCCATAAAATAGGCAACCTTTTTAGTCTTGAATTTAAAAATCGGGTACAGTTTAGTCTTAAAGGGCTTGTAATAGCACATCTTGTCCTATATCATAATATAATATACAGTGAGGACAAAAAGTATGGAATAAATTAATTATCTAAAAGACGATTTATTTTATGAACAATCGCTCGGACACGTCAACTTTCTTTTTATTTTCTATATATTCTGAAAATATTTTTCCTTATACAGGGTTGCCCAAAAAAGTAGGACACAAGTCAACTTAATTTTTTAAAATAGATCACCCTATATATTATTACATTTTCGAATTTTAAGTAAAATTCTAAACAATTTTCTTGTAGCATGTGATATACCTATGTCGAATAGTTTCAGAATTACACAGGTTGAAAATTAATTTGTAATACCTATTAATAAAGTAGGCTTTGGAAATCCGAAAAGAAACAAAGCGTTAAATGTAATGTCAACAAAATATTTCATTAAAGTTTACTGTCAAAGAAGAAACATCAAAATTTTTTCTAGTCAGAGTATCCAATATTATGCATTACTTACTATTAGTGTTAATACTGTTAATTTTTCTGAAATTTAGCATTGTTGTTATTAAAAAAAGTTTCTCAATATCTATTTTTTGAGCGACCCTGTTTAATTAAAAAAAAAAACAAATATTGAAATCCATTTAGATAACTTTCAGACGTTCATAATTTCCGTCATGTTGGAAAAGATTTTGCAGTAATTAATAACTTCGTTTTTTTTTGCCGCAGAAAATAAGAATACAAATTAATTTTCAACCTGTGTAATTCTGAAACTATTCGACATAGATATATCACATGCTACAGAAAAATTGTTTAGAATTTTACGTAGAATTCGAAAATGTAATAATATATAGGGTGTTCTATTTAAAAAAATTAAGTTGACTTGTGTCCTACTTTTTTGGGCAACCCTGTATAAGAAAAATTATTTTCAAAATATGTAGAAAATAAAAAGAAAGTTAACGTGTCCGAGCGATTGTTCATAAAATAAATCGTCTTTTAGATAATGAATTTATTCCATACTTTTTGTCCGCACTGTATATATCTATATACTCGAATTTGAAACCGCTTTTATAACAATACAAAAATATGTTTTAAAAATAATATTTAATAAACATATTTTGTTTCCTTCAAAAATATTATTTGTTTATAATAATATTCTGAGTTTAAAACAACTTTATTACAAAACTTCCATTTTATATACAGGGTGTCCGGAAAATACGTGGACAACGTTTGACGGACGACTTCTGACGTCAAAATAGGTCGATCTAAGCCGACTTAGTTATATCCAAAATTGTCTCGTTTAGCCGGTAGAGGGCGTCAAAAATTTGTAAAAATATTGGTTTTTCCTAAATTACGTGAAAACCTGCTAATCGATTTTAATGATTTTTAGTATGTAGACTAATACTATAAAATGACGTTTTCTAGTAGTATAGTCACCGGCTGTGAATAAGTGGAAGTGTTATAAAAGTGATATAATACGTCAACATTTCTCCTCATTTTTTATATGAACGGCGTTATGACAACCCAGATATTTTTGTAGAGTGACTGGATGTATTTGGAAGCTATTTTACCTCTTTAATATTTTTCGTTGAATGAGTTGTTTTGCCAGAAGAAAATATTTACAATTACCTGCATACACAATTATTAACAATAAAAATAAAACAAAGTACAACAAAGTTGAAAGTATGTATTGTAAGAAACTAAGTAAAACAAAAACAAACAAACAGACAAAACCCGTATACCAGGAGCATGTCAACCTTCTCAGAGTTCGTATAATTTTCCATTTTTATTGGTAAAATGAACTTGTAATTCAAAAATGTTGATCGTATACTTGAGTAAATTTCATAGACTGGTGACAATTTGTCAATAATTGTCAAATTATTAAATGCCATAGCAACAAGGTCACTTAAAAAATTATTGTTACAGGTAATTTGATTTTAATATTATTACTAATAATACTAAATATTGTAAATATTTTCTTCTGGCAAAACAGCTCATTCAACGAAAAATATTAAAGAGGTAAAATAGCTTCCAAATACATCCAGTCACTCTACAAAAATATCTGGGTTGTCATAACGCCGTTCATATAAAAAATTAGGAGAAATGTTGACGTATTATATGACTTTTATAACACTTCCACTTATTTACAGCCGGTGACTATACTACTAGAAAACGTCATTTTATAGTATTAGTCTACATACTAAAAATCATTAAAATCGATTAGCAGGTGTTCACGTAATTTAGGAAAAACCAATATTTTTACAAATTTTTGACGCCCTCTACCGGCTAAACGAGACAATTTTGGATATAACTAAGTCGGCTTAGATCGACCTATTTTGACGTCAGGAGTCTGTCGTCAAACGTTGTACACGTATTTTCCGGACACCCTGTATAAATAAGTATATAAAAATAAAAATTGATTACATAACATTACTCATATATACCAAACAAGACAAAAAACAAATCTATGTTTATGTTATAATAATTTTACTTAAACACTTTTAAAAAATATTGCTTTATTTGTTGGCATCAAAATTTTTAATATATTACCTACTAATTTGAAAACTATGAGTTTTTGGCATTTAAAAGAAAATTAAAATCATGGATTATGCAAAGTTATATAAAGGTAAGCCAACTTATATATAGGTAATAATAATAGTAAATATTACAATTTTTCTATTATCATTTCTCCCTTATTTATAATTTTCCCTTTTTTTTGGGTGAAATGTGTTTGAATTACTTACTTATATTTTTTTAAATATATTTATGATGTGATTAAAATTAATAATCTAAACGGGTGTATATTTTTTCATTACCAAATCGGACACATTTGTTAATCTATGGTTTTGTAATGATGCTTTCATTGGATTTATTTTTATTAAAAAAAAAACAATGTTATCGATTTTTAATATCTTCCATTTTACTAAACTGCCTATACTACTAGCTACATACTCAGTGGCGCAACTACGGGGGGGGGGGGGGGGCTAGGGGGGGCTAAAGCCCCCCCTTTGAAGTTCCTTCAAAACTTATTTGCGCAATACAATGACAGAAAATAGACTAAATGGTCTAGCCCATTTAAACATCCATCGAGAAATACCAGTATCAGTTGATGAAGTGATAAAAGAACTTCAAAATCTGGGACCTCGTAGACTTCAGTTCAATTTGTAAAAGTTTCAATAAATACGTTATGTTTACACTTAGTTTAAAATAAAAGTTTGTAGTATTTGGCTAGTCTTTTTTTATTGTAGCGTGTTTTATTTAACAGCCGTGGAATAAAATATTTTCTACGAAATAGTAAAGAAGATTTAAAATAATTATTTAAAGTAGGTATGTGTTTAACGATGTTTTAATATTCTACTTATCCTAGAAAGTGTAAAAAAAAATTTTTAAGCACGTTAAAAATTTTAAAAAAACGTGAGGCTAATTATTATTTCTGCAATTTTTTATGCTACCAAAAAATTAAAGGTAGCCTTTTTAGATTTTCTTTAATAGACCAAAAAAGGGCGTGGCAGCCAAAAAAAATTTGCCTGCGGCGCTTTTTTAAAGAAAGAAATAAAGAAAGAATGATCCTCTCTGGTAGCCCCCCCTAGAACGAAATCCTGGTTGCGCCGCTGTACATACTAATCACATTTTTAACTTTTCGATTACTGCAATCAGGAAGTTCTAAGTTTACCCTAAAATGGAAAGTTAATTAAAAGTCGATACGTCTCAAAAACAGATATTAAACCCATTACCCAAAAGAACATCGACCGCCTCATTTTAATAACAACGAACGGGAAATAATGATCCAATATACTACCGCGTAACATATTCTTCAAACAACCCTAATTTATAATTTCTCCATCGAAAATAACAAGAAAATGTATACCTGTTCCCCCAATGTACACACATGTAGCGTCGGTATGCACTCGATTCATTTCCATAGCGGGCCCGAGGCGCACACCGTTTCCATGGAGATCGCAGGATAGGGGAGCACTAAGCGCGAGGGGTCCAGGGGGGGAAAAGGCGCATGATCGTAGCCGGGGGGAGAGCAAACTACGATGATGGAGAGAAGATTATGTAAAGCTGGAGAGTTGGAGAGGACTAATCCCGGCGACGATTAAAAATTCACGGCATCCGAAGCCGGCGGTGTATTCACGTCCGCCGTAATTGTTTTTTTAATCAGTCAACAACTCATTGCTTGCTCAAAAAGAGGATCATAATGCTTCGTTCTTGTCTCATATTTTGGGAAATGTGACAATGCCTCTAAGGGGTTTAATTATGAAGAAATAACCACCGTGCATTTTCGTGATTAAGCCTCCAATGTTAACTGAAAACTAGTTTTAATTCTTTTGTCTGGATGTTTTGCATTATAAGGAATAATTTTTTTACTAATAGGCGAAAATGAGTCTGTAATTATAATGTTTCATAATCAAATGTAGGTAGGATTCCATTATAGAGAAACTTTTAGATTTAAAACATTTGTAATACGATAAATATACGGTCTTGTAGCAGCACCTCAACATATAAAATACTTAGAGATCCAGCCTTGCAAACCTCATTCAAACAATTCTACGAAACACCAATCAATCTTCTTACCAATCAGGACGTATAAAGTGTCACTATTACTTTCAGACACAAACTACGTTTTCAAAAATACTTATTTTATGAAGTTACCTTATACAGGATCAAAAACAAATAAACTTTGCATCACATGCGACCAAATTTTAATAGCCCAATTGTGATTTTGTAGAAAAACACACATTTAATATGGCGCTACTTTAAAGAAAATGTATCCGAAATAAAGCATTGTCAAAACTAAGAAGGGTTTATGTAGGTTGCGTTGAGTCTTATTTTGCAAAAGTGGTGCAATTTACAAAATATAGGTAAAAAATCAAAATTATCTTATGCAGCTGAAATTTTGCATGTGGGCTAGAAACTTCTTCTTCTTCTTTAGGTGCCTTGTCCGCCTCGGACGTTGGCAATCATCAGCGCTATCTGAACCTTGTCTACAGCTCGGCGGAACAATGTGGTGGTGCCATTGAAATGAATAAACGACGTCGTTATTCATTTCAATGGGTGGTGCTCACTCCATGCCTTAGGTTTTTTAGCCAGGATACTCTTCTTCTACCCGGGCCTCTCCTTCCTTCGATCTTTCCTTCTATAATAAGTTTTAAAAGTCGATACTTGACATTCCTTAAGATGTGACCAAAATACTTCAGTTTGCGCTTTTAGTGTGAACAGAACCTCCAGCTAAAAACTGCATTTAAAAAAACTTTTTCTAATAACTTTTTTCGATATTTTCAGAAATTTTTGAATTATTTTTCGGAAAAAATTTAAATTTGACAGATAATGCGAATCACGTGACTACTATTTTTTTGCTTAATTTTCATCTCGATCGAAGCAGAACTTGATGCCAAAGTAAAATTTCGAATAAAGTTATTAATAAAAAAAAATCCCATATGACGCGGACTTTACTGGTGACACTGTATAACGATATACACAATATATCCTTGATCATTTGCGTTGCATGCAAAATTTGTAAAGTGCAAAAAAAAACTTTAGACATAATATTATATTTAAACTTAAATTTGCAAGCCTTACAACACTATTGCTAAAATTAACGCGTGACAGTTTGATACAAACTCTGCTATTAGCACTCGAAAACGCTGATAAATCGTCCGCATGAATAAACAAAAGGCAACTGCAGGAAACGTAAATGCTAGACTGAAAAGGACGGTGCAAACGGAGGCGAGTAAATAAATTGCGACAACATGTTTATTCATAAATGCACCAGTGCCATATTTAACCTGGATAAACCTCCTATCTATTCTCTAAATGTAGAATTTACCCTTGCTTGTGATAAAAGCTGCTTCAACAAAACGCAGGGCATTTTGATGCATGTAAAGTGTATATTCTAAATAATAATCTGTGGTTGTTTGAAGGTGGTATACATAGACAATGAAGTAATATCAAAAAAATTACCTTGTCGGACTTCCATTGTCTTTATTTTGTTACTTAACACAACGTTTCGGTTAGTTAGTATCTGTAACCGTTTTCAAGTGTAAACTAAATTATAATTCTAAGGCTACTGTCTTAAATACTATCCATGTGCAATGAAGCTTGATGACTCCGCCTACGTGCTTATTGTAGTGTAAAGTTTGAGCTGTTGGTTTTGGACAAGAAGAGGCTTTTAGATTCCAGATATTGGGGATATACAGTGTCCGCAAGAAAGTCCGCATCAAATGGGATTTTTTTTTATTATTAGGTATAGGTAAAAATTAAAAAAGCAGTTAGTTTTTGCTTACCTAAAAACCAAAAATGACGTATACTGAAGCAGCTGCACGACTTGCGTTACCTGTCAAATTTGACATTTTTAATAAAATGGGTTCAAAAATGCCCTTATTTATCAAAATATCGAAATACTTTATTCGAGAAAGTTGTTTATTTAGGCATTTTTAGCCTTCGTTTGAAATTTTGAGTCTAATACAATTTTTATTTTTTGCCAGATTCTTGAAAATTTTGATCAACCCTCGTAGATTAACTTTTATACATCGATGTAAAACCATTTGCCTTTACTTCATTTGTAATCTTAATGCAATTTTATGTAAAATTTTTGTTTCCAAGTATTTATTTTGCTTCAAAAACTGAAATTGTTATTGATCAGTATGTAATGTTTAATGCAAAGTTTATCTAATTACATCAGTTTTGCCAAAACCGACGTTTCTCATTTTTCTTAAGTTAGTAAATAGATGTACAAAAAGAAAATATTAGGAAGCTTTCGTTGAAATTTTACTTAATTAATATTGGATCAAAAAGAATACATATTAATCGCTCGAAACACTTTATTCAACAAAAATATAGTTTAATATAATTAATTTAAATTAATATTAATTAAGTAAAATTTCAACGAAAGCTTCCTAATATTTTCTTTTTGTACATCTATTTACTAACTTAAGAAAAATGAGAAACGTCGGTTTTGGCAAAACTGATGTAATTAGATAAACTTTGCATCAAACATTACATGCTGATCAATAACAATTTCAGTTTTTGAAGCAAAATAAATAATTGGAAACAAAAATTTTACACAAAATTGCATTAAGATTACAAATGAAATAAAGGCAAATGGTTTTACATCGATGTATAAAAGTTAATCCACGAGGATTGATCAAAATTTTCAAAAATCTGGCAAAAAATAAAAATTGTATTAGACTGTCAAAATTTCGTACAGAGGCTAAAAATGCCTAAATAAACAACTTTCTCGAATAAAGTTTTTTGATATTTTGATAAATATTGGCATTTTTGAACCTATTTTATTAAAAATGTCAAATTTGACAGGTAACGCAAGTCGTGCACCTGCTTCAGTATACGTAATTTTTGGTTTTTAGGTAAGCAAAAACTAAGTGCTTTTTCAATTTTTACCTATACCTGATAATAAAAAAAAATCCCATTTGATGCGAAGTTTCTTGCGGACACTGTATACAGGGTGTTCTCAAAGTTGAGTCATTTATTTTACCAGGTTGTAGAACTCGTAAAAATAAGTAATTGTACCAAAAATCATGTATATAAAAGTTGCAGAATAAAGAAGTCATTAACAATTGAAAAAATGTAAAATTTAAAAACTTAAGACCTGCTCTTTGGTATTATCGACCACTAAAACCCGTAAAATGAATGAATGATAAGTAATTTGTATCCTACAAAAAAATAAGCCATACCCAGTATCGCCAGTAAATAAAACATTGATAACGCAGTGGTCGAGAATATCAAAAAATCAGGTCTTACCAATGATCTGCTAGCTATAGATGAAGCAATAACAAACGAACCTATTGCCAAAATCGTATACCATTCTGAAGTAACTTTTGTCGCAAATTGCGCCCCTCCACTTTGTTTGCCAAACGTACCTCTTAAAAGTAGGTATTAACACTCTTAGAGTACCAATATGTAAATTACGGCTATAACAATATTTTAAAAGTAATAATAACAACACTTATTTAATAATTTTACATATTATTCATCCCTAAAGCCATAAATCTACAGGTTTTACCTTCCAGAAGAGAAAAAAATATGACGTTATAGGGTAAACTTAAATCTTTGTCTAAAAACCCATAGACATTTCCCTTAAAAATTATGCAGTTTGGCAAACACAGAAGACGTTGCGTTCCTATTGGTCAGAAGAGAGCCTGCCTTTTTTCATTCATAATTTCTTTGACGTGTGGTCCACAGAGAAATTAAGGGTTTAGTTTGGTCGTTCTTCGTTCGAAAGTTGTTTGAAATTTGTTTCGGTTTATCGGTTTTGTGTATTAATTGCTGTGTTGTTAGTGTTTTGTGATATTTTTTTCAAGACTAATTAATATGGGTCACAGGTTTGAAGTGTGCAAGACTGCGAAATATAATAATAATTCTGCAGTTACTATTCATAGGTGAGTACATAAAAAGTTGGGTTATTTGTAGGTTAGGTTTAACTATTCATAGGCGTGGGTAGGTGGGGAAAAATAATTAAAACTTTACATTTTTATTTTATTAAACGTATTATTTATTTAAGGAACATTATGGATAGACTGTATAGGTATAACTTTTGCAAATGGTTTGGCTTATTGAATTCTTTAAACAACTCAGATACACTCTTAGTCTAAAATAAACAAGGAAGCCACTATTTGATCACCTTTAACCATAAACGTCATTTATGACGTTCGTGGGTTCGTGCCTTTAACTCTTCAATTTTGCATGGGATTTCATAATATGTTGTAGGTACCAGACAAACTACTTGTGTAAGTTTTCCATATGCGGCCAAATTTTAGCCGGCCACTATATTATTATTTTTAGCCCATTATTCAAAAGCATGTGGCAACAAATATCGTATTTTGGAAAAATAATGATTTTGTTTCATGGAATAGGACATTAATATAATAATTTACAGTCAGAGTCTCACGAATATTTATTTTCCAAACAGGTTACCTACATGTTTCGCTCATACCTGAGCATCATCAGACCAATGTTATAGGCTTATGTTGTTCTGATGCTCAAGTACCTACGAGCGAAACATGTACCTAACCTGTTTGGAAAATAAATATTCGTGTGAGACTATGACTTTGTGAAATTTATTAGTTGTACTCAAATCAGGTCTCTTAAAGAAAACTTTTTTGAATTAGATATTTATGTAGGTATCTAGTACCTAGATAATGTTTGTTTTAATAAGTTGTTAATTCTTGAACCTACTTATTATTTGTTAAAAATACTTTACTTGGATATGTAAGTTAATTCCTGTAATAAACTATAGTTACTTGAGAATAAAGATATATACCTACCTAGGTATACCTATGATTATTATTATATGCTGGTTTTATTTCTAAATTTTTTAACAGTAAGTTAGCCGACATACAAGTTTAGAAATATAACCGTATCAATAAATTGCATTTTAAAGAACAATTTCCAGAAAAACCACGTACCTTATACGTAATAAGTCAAAAACTGTTAAAGTAGAGTTTTCACTGACAGAAAAATTAATCCCTGGCTAAATTGAAGCTTTTAACTTTATGTTAGCCCACATAAAAGTTTAGGAATGTAACTGTATCATAACCAACAAATTCTATAAAAACCGTATTTGGGTCTTCGTACCTTACGTAAGTCAAAAACTGTTAAATTGGGGTTTCCATTGAGAGAAAAATTAAATCCCTGGCTAAATTGAAGCTTTTAACTTTACGTTAGCCCACATACAAATTTAAAAATGTAACTGTATCATAACCATCAAATTTCATAAAAACCACTTTTGGGTCTACGTACCTTATGTAAGTCATATATGGGGATTTCCTCGACAGTAAAAATGTAATATCTGACTGAATTCAATTAGTTTATGTTGAACTGTAGGTATTGTATTTTACCTATAGATAGGTATAATCACAGAATATTAGTTGGCTCTGAGTTCTCTGGGTATAATATGAAGAAATTAAACAAAAAAAATTCTGTTGTAAATATGAGTGACAGAGTCCTATTTAAAGTTGCGTTTCAGTTAATTTAGTATTTTCAAGGTTTGAATAGGTAATTGTAATATAATATAGTTTTTAAATCTATTTTGACACTTTATCTTTAAACCATATAAAAACTCATGTTTATTATTAGGTAAAGTCGATTCAGCCAGTAAACCTGCAAGATGGCCGGCATGTCATATGACAAAAGTCATATTCCAGCTAAATAAAATGGATTTTTGCATTTTCAATTACTTTTGTCATATGACAGGTCGGCCATCTTGCAGGTTTACTGGCTGAATCGACTTTACCTACCTTAAATTATAATATTTATAGAACAAAACTTTCAAAATAAATTATTATTATTATTTGGCAATATTAAAGCGGTAAAACCGATGAGACTATTGCATCAATTGTTTTAGAAGGTATGACATGTTAAATTTTCAAGTCCAGTCCTGGAATTCATGCCAACTTATAAAAGTTTAATAGAGCAAAAAAAAAGAGTGTCACTTGACTTTACCTCCATCTTGCGAGAGTATTCAAAATTTTGACTTTACTTTCCATTTGCTGCTTTTAAACAGCTAAGCAAAGTAAATATCTTTGCTTAGCTATGTTAAAGGAAGTTTGCGAACAACTTCGTATAGTTCGTAGGCATGATGGGAAATAAAAAGAGGCATCCTGCTTGAGCGCGGCTAGGGGAAGAAAAAATTATTGTTGTGCTTTTTCGCTATTAAAAAGTACCAAACGTAAAAGGAACTTTGCTTTTCTTTTAAATTTCAATAAAACCGTAAAAACCGTGTTTTAAGTATACATAGTGTAATTATTTTTAGGTCAGCTCAGTTCACCAAATGTTATAATTATAGCTATCCAAAGTTTCTCTTATAATAATTATTACAATAAATAGTTATTAACTTACATTAAATTTTACTGCTCCGCGGACCATTTTTTCTATCATACATTAAACTTTACTGTTCTACAAACCCTTTTTTTCACAAACGTTAAAAAATATTTGATTTCGGATTGGATAATTATATTTTATTGTGAACCCTGACACGAGACGCCGCTGTGACCATATGATAGCGCATAGTAACGAGGTAAAATTCTAATGGCGGCAACGTAATCCCCACTCCCGGCCGGGGGGAGTACTTCACCTCCTCTCTCCTACAAATGATTTTGGCAGCAGATTTAAATAGCGTTTATGAATGGCGTGCGGCATCTATAGGTAGCAGATCATTGGGTCTTACAGTTTTTAAATTTTACATTTTTTCAATTGTTAATAACTTCTTTATTCTGCAACTTTTATATAAATGATTTTTGGTACAATTACTTATTTTTACGAGTTCTACAACCTGGTAAAATAAATGACTCAACTTTGAGAACACCCTGTATACTTGGTTTACTGAATATATGTGTATTCTGATTCATGAAAGCTGCTTCCTTGAATTTTCGTTTTTTCCAGTGCTGTTCCGTGTCCAAAACCTTGGCTTCTGACCCCTGTATATGATGTTGGTTATAGTCCATACATGTTCCGCTATACCTGATCTCGAAGTTTCACCTCTTTGAATATGTTTCAGATGTTCTTTAACTCGTACGGGAAGAGGTATTTTTGTTTCTCCAATGTACGATTCGCCACATTCGCAAGGGATTTGATAGATACAAATTTTTTGTGTTTTCATTACTGGGGGGTTTTACTTTTGTAAGAAAGCTTCTAAGCGTATTTCCGGATTTAAAGGCTGTTTTGATATTATAGTTTTTGGTTATCCTTCTAATCTTTCCAGAAATCCCCTTGACATAAGGTATTGTAAGAAATAATGTAAAAATATTGTATGAAATTAGCGTGTACCCGGCATGCGTTGCAACCCGCTGGTATAAATACAAACCCGAACAAACCCGATATATTAGTACCCGGCATGCCACTTTCTGAAATTGCACCCGTGCGAAGCCGGGGCGGGTCGCTAGTTATACATAAAAACCTTCCTCTTGAATCACTCTATCTATTAAAAAAAAACGCTTCAAAATCCGTTGCGTAGTTTTAAAGATTTAAGCACATATAGGGATATAGGAACAGACGGACGATAGCGACTTTGTTTTATACTATGTTAAGATTAAGATAATCTGTGGGTTCCATCATTGATATTGCAGGTAGCGCCAAACAGTAAGTCCAACTGACTGGATTAATTTATGACGTACCGTAAATATACGTAACGTAACGGTCAGCGGTCATTGAACAGACTTTAAAGAAGATTTTTGACTCATCGTCATATAATTTGCCAAAATACGGCTGCAATTTTTTAATAACTGCCTTTCAGCCAATTAGTCGCAATGGGAAACCACCTTAACTCACTTTTATTGGTTATTATTACATGGTATACCTACTTAAGACGGTCAATTTTAGAAACTAACTACCGTAAAGCCGTTGAAAATTAATAAAATGCCGTGCAATTCGTGTTTATAAAAGTGCTTTCGTTGCAGAAAAGCACAAAAAGCTAAGTCTTAATATCGCTTAAGCAGTTTTAATCTGCAGGTAATTAATTGTTGTTATTGTTAATGGTCCTTCCGTTTTGTTGAAGTCGGTATAAACGGTAGATGAAAATTTGAAATATTTTAATTTATGTAAATATTAATAATTAACACAGATAAGAAATGTTATTTAATTCGCTTTTACTATGTCCACTTGTAGGCTTGTCAGAAAACATTATAAATATACTATTTAAGTTAACTGATGCAAAATAGTAACAAGTAAAAAACTGACCCTTGGGGTACTCCAAAATCAATTTTTTTATGTATCTGTTCACATCCAGCCTATCATATCTCTTCTCGGACCAAGGTAATTAATTGTCAATTTTTTAGCATCAAGTTATTCCATTTTATGGTTTAAAAAAATATTTTATTGACTACAGTAACGTTGGTCGCCAAAGTTTGAAAAAAAAAAGTGTTTACGAATTGCCTGAGGGTGTAAGTTATTTCCACAAACTCCATTAAACTGATCCAAACTCTAATAAATATTAAAAAAAAAAAGCGGAAAATAAATATAGTTTAAAATAATTCTTGAAATTCTTAATATAGGCAGAAAATAATAATGAACGATAAACATTAGTATTATTGTGAAAAAAGCGTGGGGTGCTCGATATACGAAAAATATAGCACAAAGCGCTCCACGCTTTTTTTCACTATAATACTAATGTTTATTTATCGTTCATTACTATTTTCTGCCTATATTAAGAATTTCAAGAATTATTTTAAACTATATTAATTTTCCGCTTTTTAGTTTGATTAATTATTAAAGCGTGTTTTTTAGTTTTTTTAAATTATATGTATTTTTCATTTTTTAGTTTGAGTTATTGTTAAGAAAATTTTTTTTTGAATATATTGAGCTAGATTATTGTATTGTCAGCGGTTCTTGATAAGTCTACAAAATTTAAATTAAATCTGACCGTTTAAAACGGGTCAAAATCGTGTTCAAAGAAGTCGGTTACAAACAAACATAGGTACATACAAACCCGAACAAGCGACAAAAATTTTCAAAATTTTTTAAAAAAATTTGTCAAAATTTAATTTTGACGGGTAGAATTTTTTTTTAAATTTTTCTCTATTCTTAGCAACAATATCTATACGACCCCACGTTTGCTTCATTACTATCGGTTATTGTAATAATTTTGACATATTGACAGGTGTCAAATTTTGACAAGAGAATTTTTTTCAACTTTCCACCGTCAATATACATACGACCTTATAGTTTTTCCATTAATATCATTTTTTTAAACGATTTAATAGCTGTCAAATTTTGACAGGAGAATTTTTTGCTTATTTTTCCCGAAGTCTCCGCATCGAATACTATGCGACCCCATAATTTGTTTTGTCAAAATCGCTTCTTCGTTTTATACTTGACAGCTGTCAAAATTTGACAGAATTTTTTGCGAATTAGAATATTGTATTGTCAGCGGTTCTTGATAAGTCTACAAAATTTAAATTAAATCTGACCGTTTAAAGTGGGTCAAAATCGGGTTCAAAAAAAGTCGGTTACGGACAAACAAACAAACAAACATACAGGTAAAGCTAATAAAAGCGTATTAAAAACCAGAACAAACCCTAAAAAATAAAATAACCTAAATAGCAGCAAGAACGCTCCACCTGACAAAAATAAGTCCTATTTCCAATCAGATTAACGAGAAAATTTGAAATGTGTAGATTTCGGGAAAAAGAAATTGCCAAGTGAGTTTGTGTGTGTGTGTGTGTACGCAACGCCCAATCTAATTGAACACGACGAAATAAATATAAACACATCACGATGGGAAACCGCATTACAAATCTCAATTATACGCGAAAACAACATAATATATCGAAGGAGAGGCATATTTCAATATCAAAGGACGACGCGCCGCGTTCCAGAAACAACCATGGACCGGCTGAGTCCCGGGGGATGGAGTTTAGGGTGCATATGAATTTGACATTTTTCTTTTGATCCCAAAATATTGAATGCTCCGTGCAATTGGATGTTAAATAATTGTTACAATGTTTTTGTAATGGTATACGACGTGTACGCGTAATATTTGTTTGAACAATAAATATACAACTTTACCCTGTAATGTTTTTCCTTCCAGAAAAGTAAACATACTATTTGGCCACCACTGTATATGTCTTTTTTTTTATAAAAATACTATGACCATATTTATACACAGTTCAAAGGCTGATGGATAATAAATTTCTCATTCTGCAAGAACGATGCATGGTCATAATAAACGTCATGTGATGGGTTTGATATGGGACATCAAATAGGTCTTAAATGTCTTTTGCGCTGAAGGAAACCATAAGTTAGCAGAGAACGTAATATACAATGTTGCAAATTACCATAAAAATAAATTGTTTTTCAATCTTAATAAAAATGAAAGACATATGTGTATTAATATAAATTCAATTTAAAGATTACATGTACGGTACAAAGCAACCCAAACCGTTAAGGTAGTGAATAAACGTATTTTATTCACTAAATGAAATGATAAATGAAAAAATAGGATTTTTTGTTGCATTTAAGAAAAATTCTGCCAGTAATATTAATAATAAGTTTATTTAAAATTTAATAATATAATAAATATGTTTATGTTGTCTTCGATAAAATTATTCTTCAATCCCCTGAAGCGAGCTTGTTAGGGGCAAATCTTATTTTTTGTTTTAGTATGTAAAATCATAAATCATAAATATGCATTAAAAATCAAGTTTTAAAGTAAAAATGTTAATTTATAGTATAAACGCAGCTTTTTTGAAGAAATATATTACCTATAATAAAATTATTAATTTGTAATTTTTAAGTAAAAAATATTACTTATATTAATTATTCAGAACAATATTAATTAATTAAAGCATTTCTAAAAATATTTATAAATTGTCTGTTTTTAATATCCATGTTTTTATTTCGGCTTTAAATTTTTTATTTTTGATGAAATCAATTTTTTAATTTTTGTTGGTAAATAATCGTTTAAATAAAAACATAAATATTTTAGGTTTTATGGTTATTTCATTTTTATGACGTGTATTATGATTATGGGTTTTTAAATTGTATAAGGTTTTTATTTTTAATTAAGATGTTATAAATGTAAAGTTGTCTTATGTTCAACTTTTTTGTTTCTGAATATAATTCTTTTGATGGATAAAGATAATCTTAATTGAAAATAATTTTTAGAAACCTTTTTTGTAATATTTATAATTTTTTAACTAAAGTTCTATTTATTCCTCCCTAACCTAAAATTCCGTAATTTAAATGAGGTTTAACTAACGCGTAATATATTATTTTCATATGTCTTACATTTAAAATTTTTTTAATGTTTTTAAAAATCGGTAGTAAACTTCTTAATTTTTTAATTAAGTATTATTCTATGTAAAAATTCCAATTTAATTTACTGTCAAAAATAATTCCTAAATCTTTTATTTTATTAACTTTAAAAATTTGAATGTCTTCATTTATTTGAATACTATTCATATTTTGTGGTAGGTTATTTAGGTTTAAAGTAAAAGGAATATAATTTGTTTTATTAAAATTAATTGGTAACAAATTGTTATCAAACCAATTTTTTATAATTTTAAAATCTTTTTTAATTTTATTATTTCAGTTTTCTGAAGTGGTATCGGTATAAAAAATTGTAGTATCATCTGCAAAACTATGAATTTGTCCATCGCAATTTTTACTAAATAAGTCGTTAATATAAATATTAAAAAATAATGGTACTAAAATTGTTCCTTGAGGAACACCATACTTAAATACCTTTGGATAGCTTTTTTCTTTATCTATTTGAACTAGAGGTGGGTTGCTAAATAGCAGCCTGCTTTTTTTTAACTGCTATTTGATTCGGTATAATGCTAAATGCTACGAGCTTTAAAATTAGCTGCTAATTTTTTAGCAGCTAATATTTACTTTTGACTGTGAACTAGCGCTGATAGAGCGAAATGAGCGGTTGTCAGGTTAGGTAATTTTGGTTATCTGCTATGCTATTTCGAAGTGCTATTCCGATTTACTTACTGCGAAGTAGAGATGGGTCGCTAAATAGCAGCTTGTTTTTTTTAAATGCTATTTGATTCGGTATAAAGCGTTGCTTCTCTATTATAATCACGAATAGCAACTGCTATTAAAATAGCAGCTATTTCTAACTGTTATTTTTGTTTAGCAATAGCAGAAGCAGCTGCTAAACAAAAATAGCGGGTCGGACCCATCTCTAATTTGAACATAAGTTGGTCTATTTTTCAGATAATTTTTAATTAATTCTAATTGCTTTCCTCTGAATCCAATAGTTTCAAACTTCTATGGCTAACTGTATCAAAGGCTTTTTTTGCTAAATCTAGAAAAATACTAATACAAGGTTTTTTTATTATCTAGTGCGTTTTGTGTTGATTTATTTTTTTGAAACCCAAACTGTTTGTTAGAAATAAAATTTATTTTTTCCAAATAATTTTCGATTCTTAATTTTAAAACTTTTAGCCGTTGCAGAAAGAAATAAATGGTAAGATAGTAATTCCTAACATTCTAATTATCACTATTTTCTGGACTATAATTTGTTGATATATTTAATATTAACAAAACTCGTGGAGTATTCAATAAAAAATCTTAATCTTTGTTTAAACGAATCCTAAAAAAGAACTAATCAGCATTCCCTTTCACGAATCCTTACAAACCACCTACCTACTTATTTTCTTTTAGAAACAATACACACAGCTCTGCATACTGCAAAGGGGTGGGTTTCCCCCTTTCCCTTCTATTCTGTAACGGTACACTTTTCTGTTAAAAGCGGGCATTGTTTTTACGCCGTTGGCACTCGGTGTCGTTGCAACAAAAATACGAGTTTTGGGTGACAAGGCTGTAATTACCTGCCACAAGGCCTTTGAAAGGTTAATAAACAGCTACGTGATATAAGCCTAGAAAAAAATAAAAAATACAGGATGTGTTCCGAAATAAACTCAATGTAAAGGGTATATATAGTAAAATTAATAATATAACATTTGATTTAATTACCAAAAGATTTTTCGTTAAAATTGTTTTGCGTTGTTTAAGGGCGCAGTTCTCAAAGTAAAAAATGTTTAAATGACCTATAAATGGATTGAATGCAGAGGTAACTTCTGGAACCTTGCAATTATCAAAAAAAAAATTAGTATCTAATTTTGGAAGGGCTGTTCAGGGAGGCATTGACAAATAGTGTGCCGGTGGTTTTTTTTTAAATACATGCACAGAAACTTAAAAAAAGTAGTTTTTTGAAACCACTAAAATTGCCACAATTTACCTTAAAATCCTTAAAAGTAAACACGTCGGTTTTCAGAACTGAAATAAAAACAACAATGTTTACTGGTAACACGATATTTTCGAGTCTATCTAGATGTCATCTCTCCTAAGAATTTAAGAGAATATGTGTTTGTTTTAATAAAAACAGCAATGTTTACTGGTAACACGATATTTTCTAGTCTATCTAGATGTCATCTCTCCTAAGAATTTAAGAGAATATGTGTTTGTTTTAATAAAAACAGCAATGTTTACTGGTAACACGATATTTTCTAGTCTATCTAGATGTCATCTCTCCTAAGAATTTAAGAGAATATGTGTTTGTTTTAATAAAAACAGCAATGTTTACCTACTGGTAACACGATATTTTCTAGTCTATCTAGATGTCATCTCTCCTAAGAATTTAAGAGAATATGTGTTTGTTTTAATAAAAACAGCAATGTTTACTGGTAACACGATATTTTCTAGTCTATCTAGATGTCATCTCTCCTAAGAATTTAAGAGAATATGTGTTTGTTTTAATAAAAACAGCAATGTTTACTGGTAACACGATATTTTCTAGTCTATCTAGATGTCATCTCTCCTAAGAATTTAAGAGAATATGTGTTTGTTTTAATAAAAACAGCAATGTTTACTGGTAACACGATATTTTCTAGTCTATCTAGATGTCATCTCTCCTAAGAATTTAAGATAATATGTGTTTGTTTTAATAAAAACAGCAATGTTTACTGGTAACACGATATTTTCTAGTCTATCTAGATGTCATCTCTCCTAAGAATTTAAGAGAATACGTGTTTGTTTTAACAGGAAAGGCTCTGTAATTGCACAAAACACCAAAGTAAACAAAAATAATGACCGGCTCTGTAATTGCACAAAACACGAAAGTAAACAAAACTATGCGTTGCCCTATCAGCTCCAGAATATGTCTGTCTTTCTTCTTCGTATGCCAAAAGTATAAAAATAACTACTGTGATCAACACAGCACTGCAGTGTGCATGCGAATCGTCAACAGTTCGGCAAATCGAATTGACGATAGAAAATGGCGTTGTTAATCCCACCTTAAGTACCCATACTAAAATGGGAAAAGCGGAACACCAATAGAATAATCTTGGTATCTCTCTGTCATAACTCTTTCTCAAAGACCGTTTGACCTGAAGTGCTGAAATTTGGCCCATTTAGATTTACCCATGTATGTCGCAGACAAAGACCGAACGTTTAAAAAATTGAATGAGGTATTTACCGGGCTCAAATGAATAACCAAAAACAATTTGTTTTCGAGTAATTTATGAGGAAGGGGGATGTATGAACTGAAAGCTAACAACATCAGGACTTTAATAATATATAGTTTGCCTATTCAAAAAATAGTCTGCTACAGAAAGTTTATAAAAATTTCATGAAAATTGTTGTCCCTAAACAAATCCTATCCTAATATGGAACCTGAAAAAAAATATATTGTGTTTAAATAGGCTAAATACAATTAAAAAAAAAAAAAAGAAATCCCGTTCCTTAAAGTGCATCTATTTTCAAAAAACGATAAAAAACAAAAAAATCCAACCCCACATCTGACACCAAATCTCTCATTGCTAAACTAGACGAGTTCGGTTTTACCATTAGATTTGTCGGATTGCTCCGCGCCCGTTCGTTTAATGTGCAACTAAAGGTACATATTTTTCGTAGGAGACTTTGAACCTATTTTTAAGAAGAAATTTTCAAAAGGCGGAAAATTAAAAAGTTTAAACTTGTTAAAGTGATGTTTTAAGAACTAAAAATAAACCCACTTTTTGTGAAATTAGCCAATACAATATAACTAGTTAATTTCATGAGAGTGAAGCGTCCCCGATTTTGTTCGAATTGACGATCCTTAAAGATTGAAACTTTTTCTTCGGCAAAGTCTAATACTTTCGCCATTTACCGACCACAGCTATCATCATCAAAAAATAGATCATTTGTAAATGGCAGTTGCAGCAAAATTCATTTTTATTGCATTATTTTTAGTTATAAACTCATTTACTACTGTTTACAAAATTTGTAGGTTAGAAAGTAAAAGTCTAAAGTAAATCATTAAGATCCTTCGCAGTCACATAATCTCAAATTTCTTTGCTCTGTCTCATCTACGAGGGAAAAACCGAACTCGTCCAATGTTGTTTATATATTTATTTTCTTATACGATTCCATAAACATAAAAGAAAACTGAACTTTTTCGACGAAAACTATGTCAAATAGACCATGTCAAAAGTTTATGGAAAGTTTAAGAAAATCGTGGCGACAATTTTCTCGCCGCCAGTTCTCAGCCCAGAACAAAGCGGAGCGCGCGATAACTCGATCTACACATGGGCGGAACCAGCGCGGTCGCATCGACCTGAGTTATTGGTCCGCACGGTGCGAACAGGCGCAAGCAGCGGATACAGGAACGAATTGGATATTATTTTAAAATCCTTTGTTATTTGTACTTGTGAGGCAGACGACAAACGAATTTTCTAAAAGAAAAATGCTGTTAAGGAAAAAATAACACACGAAGTTGAGCCATTCCTGCAAAAGTAACGTAAACCCAATTTATTTGTTGCACTCGGCACTCGTCATCTACAACACCATCCGGAAGGAAAGGGAACGCGACGCAAAACTAAAAACAAGTTTTTAACAGCAACCTGGTAGACAAGGCATAAAAAATTTCAACTTCTATTTTACTTAGTTTATCTCTACCACTGTTATACTTCCTACTTTAGACATGCCTAGAAAATATTTCATTAAACTACTGATAACATTTTTTATTTACTTCTACAGAGGACAATGCCCAGCCAAAATATCACTTGCTAGACCTGTATATGCGACGTATTTACGACTTTTAATTGTATCTATCTTGGAATTATAACATTATCAGAACTAGTTGGAACTATCTTGGAATTATAACATTATCAAAACTATTTGTAGGGAATGAATACCCTAAAACTTTATTGGACTTAATTTAAAATTGGGGATCAAATTAATCCTCTGTACAGAAACATCTACTATCCTGACTATAGCAATAAGTATTCTAGACCAGAGTCTATTTCAGTTTATTTAAGAGATAACAGGCCAAATTATAAAACAAATTCAAATGATGTCATGCTTCTCAAATAAAACATCCATTTCCCCAAAGTTCTCCTTTGTGTACAAGAACGCTTGCCATTCATCGTTATTTAGTTATTTATGTATATTTTAGAAATGAATGAATATAACCATCAAAAACATCATTTTTGCGAATACATAAAAGTGTGGGTGAGGAAAACGGTAAAGAGGATTTCTTATTTTATTTTGTGCTCTAAGCGTTTAGGGTGGAAATGTAAAATATAAAGAAACGAATCCTAAGAGGGATCAAAAAGGATTTGGTATCGTGGCAGCCGACGATTTGAGATAAAAAAATACTGGATATTTGGCCTTTTGAAGGTCAATAATAAGAAGAGGTGTAATGCAGACAACAATAACAAAAAATAGGTTATCAACAAATAAAATTTAGATACCATATTATTAGTTCGTAATGCGATGGAATTGGGAAGACCCTCTATTGAAACTACAGTGATAGTGAATCGTAGCTAACTTATTACGGAAAATTCAGATCCAAAACGTACTAGACAACTACTAAGATCGAAACCAGCTGAGGACCACCAAACTAAGACTAAGACTGTGTAACGGAGACCTAAACTGCATATAAACAAATGGCATCGCATATAATTGTTCACTGCGAGCATCTAGTTTGAAAAAACCACACATAATCGAACAACCGAAAATATACTTCTATTTATTGTTAGATAAATCGTTACAAATTATTAAAATAATTATTTAATTGACTCAACAAATGTATATTCTGAATCCTCGTTTAAATTATAATAAACGCGTCTTCAAAGCTAAATTATTTTAAACAGGTTCGTCATAATAAACAGTTTAATTCGAAAAAGATCGACTTAAACTGAGCAAAAGAGTCTTAATCCACTCGGCTGGTGTCACAATCGAAGTGGCGGCGGATTCTCTCCACTTTGCCTTTAAAGGAAGAAATCCTTTGGATGAAAAAAGACGGAGATAGCTTAATATATACTCCAAAGGACGATCAAAGGACTTTGTAATTTTTTCCTCATTACTCTGCGTTACGCTACCTTTTGACCCGCAGACCTATATTAATTGTGTCTGGAGTTTCGGCCTTAATTTGTTAACTCGTAAATAGGTTTTGTCGAGTTTAGAGAGAAATGTTTTCGCATTAAGAAAATATTTTCTTTTTGTTTTTGGAGAAAATTGAGATTTTATTAATCCGTGCGAGCAAAAATTATTTGCATCAAAGAGGGCATTGCATCTAAGGACGTAATGCTTAGCCGTAGAGCTTAATACCTGTTGGGTGTCAGTAACTACCTGAATTAACAATTAATCAATCAGTTATTCCGTCATCTTTGACAGTCGTTACAAGTAATTTGATTCATCGCTAATTGTTCCAATTTCTTGAACAATTCACACAATGGGCTTTACGGAACAGCACAAAACATTCATGGTTGAAGCATATTTTCGAAACGGGGTTAGAGTAAATGGTGAGTGGCAATACAATCCGGGTTTGTGCATCGACGATTTTCACGAACATTTCCCAACGTTGTTTTTATTGCTGGGGATTTTTATCATTGCCTGAGAAGAACCGTAGCTGTGTTTAGGGGAAACAGGTTCTATACAACACAAAAAAGGAGCAGAAAGAACTTGTTGCAAACGTTCGTGAAATAATGCAAAATACGCCAACAAATTGTATAAGACACCTGTCCCAAGAAGAATTCCCACCCAGATCACCTTGTTTAACGGTTATGGATTACTTCGTTTTTCCTCATTTAAAGAACACTATTTTTAAAACACCAGTGCAAATTTAGAACAATTACAAGAAAGGATTATCCAAGAATGTGGTAACATTTCTCCAGAGATGCTGGTCAACACTGTCGAAAATATGAAGAGACGTGTGAATTTATGCTTGGAGCATGGCGGTGGCCAATTTCAGCAATTAATGTAATTATTTTTCTTTCTGTATATTCTTACTTTGTTAATTTTGCAAACAACAAAAATAAATTTGTATTTGGCTACTTATTGTATTACTCATTAGTTTGGCATATCATGTCACAATATGAATTTGACAACATTTTAACCTAGATTTGGTTAGATATATCGTCCCCATATCATTGTGATCTAAACCAAGCTCTACGTTTTTTAATCCAAGCGCTCTTTTCTCGCCCGGTATATTCCTATGTTTTAAACACAGAAAATTTTGAAGGGTTACAATGATAGCAAGCCAATAAAACTTTTTCGTTATCTCGTGGAATTTGGATATAACGGATTGAATATGATCCTTAGACCTCAGTCTCGAATCTCATCATTGTAAATAACAACTGTTGCATTAAATAACTTACCATTAAACAACGACATCGTCTAGTTATTTTATTATATAACAACTAAAAGTAATAAATATGTAATTTAATACCCGACCCGATCTTTTGACGATTAAACTGTACCCGGGCACTTAAAGCTTTTAAAAGCACCAATTTGTTCATGTTCAACCCCCTTTATTCATACCCTTTCATAGCGCGATTCACGATAAATACGTATAATAACTACCAGCCCCTTATAAATAACTTGCTGAAATGCACATATATTTACACTGGTAAAATATAACATCGTTTTCCGGGACACAATTTTATTTAATTGACATGTTGTGTCAAATTAAAAATCATCGTATAATTTATCTACAGGATAATAATAATAGGAAGGTTGTGTTGAAGAAATGTACAAAATCTTTTAGCATGTATTGAAAAAACAAACGGCAAATCGTCTTTCAAATATTTAGCGACATACTAAAAAGGTCTCCAATTTTTTTTTGAAGAATGAAAAAAACACATAATATCCAAAATCACGACGTTATATTACCCTTGTTGACATAAGGTTATAATACGCCCTTAGTATAATGTACTGTCCATACAGTTAGGGGACTCTCGCCCTTTTATGTGCATTATGTACTCTCTCTGTAATAATGCCATTTAGCTGATTTTATCTATGATTTTAATCAAGGGAACTTTTTATTATCGTCAAGTGACATGTGTCCAAACCAAATCTGATCTTGTAGTGTGTATTGACACATTTTGAAAACATAAAATGTTAGGGCTGACTAGAATATAAATTTAATAATACATGCAATAATTATGGATTCCTTTCAATATGTATAACTGTATATACAGGGTGTCCGGAAATGATGAGGTTATCGGAATAGTCTAGAATTATCCCCTAAATTTTTTGCTCTTCATTTCCGGACACCCTGTATATCCAGTGTCTCCACGGATGATAGAGTTTGGAAGAGGAAAAACTTTTTTATAGTAGGTATAAGAAGTAAAAGTCATTCTTTATAAAAAAAGTCTGCTTGTGCTGAAACTACAATTTCGAATATCAGATTTGCGATTACTATACAGGGTTCGTCACAAACAACAGTTTTTGTTTTTTGGATTTTTTTTCAATTCCTTTTGATGATTGCCTAAATCATCACTTTGGGAACAAATGGATGGTTCAAATCAGCTGGCGCGTAGGAGTCCCGATCTCACAAATATCGACTTTCATTTATGGGGATATCTGAAGCCCCACATGTGTATAAAACCAATTTCCATAATAACTTAGATCTCTTGAGAGAAACAATAAGAGTAGTTATTGCAAATATCCTTATACAGCAAGTTAGGAACTGTTAGCGGGAATTCAGATGTCGAGTTGAACTGTGCGCTAACTCGGTGGTATCACGTTTGAATAAAAGTTTTCTAATTTATGATTGAATGAATTGAAGAAATATGACATGTAATAATAAAAAAATACTTCAAAAATAGGCAAATAAAAAATAGTTTTCTTACAACAAAATCGTTACTCGGCCAGATATAAAGTCATATTCGAAGTAAGAACGTAACAATAGTTGTTTGTTTTTAGGTAAATTTATTTTAAACGAAATCCAAAAAACTAAAAATGTTGTTTCTGACGAACCCTGTATAGTAATCGCAAATGTGATATTTGAAATTGTAGTTTCGGCACAAGCAGACGTTTTTATAAAGAATTACTTTTTCTTCTGTACCTATTAATAAAAAAGTTTTTTCTCTTCCAAACTCTATACACACACTGTACGTTATTTGTATATACATATTACACAAAAAATTAACTAAACATATTCCATTTTAAAACTAGGCCGCGATATAAAAGATGGCAGCCCTTTTCTTTATTATTGGGGCTAACAGTTTTACTGGTGTAAATTGGCAGAATTTATATCAAAATTATCGCATTTCAAGTAAAAAAACGTTTAATATTGATCTACTACGACTTAGACGACAGTCCCGGTTATTTCTTATGTTTGAAAATTTACCTTGACATAACGAAGTTAATTTGTTTAATCCGTCATAGTTGTTCATCTTTTAGCACCAGGTAATCTAAAAAATCTCTAATAAGATATTTCCTCTTCATCTTATTTAAAATGCAAATTCATGGACTAAGCTCGGATAACGAAGACATAAAAAGCGTTCAGATGAGCTACGAAATTGGGCAACTTGGAAACGAACTTAAAATTGGGCCCTTTAAATTCCGCGTAGGGCGAAAGACGGTGATGGGGTAAAAACCCAAATTAAGGAAGATATGCATATTCATGGAGGAGCTCTTTTTTTATTGAATTCGGGGTCTCTCTAAATGAATTTCAAATAGTGTTGGGGTTTAGAATTCAATTTACATTTTTACAGAAGCTTTAAGAATGTTTTTATAAAAGTAAAAATATGTTTTCGATTAGTTAATGCGGCCAATTTCCAAAAACATCTATTTCCTAACACTGCTGCGATACTACGTACTTACTTAAAATGTGTCTATTACTTTAAGTGCGAAAAATAATCAAATTACTGTGATCAGAAATTTAAAGTACAGGCCCAAGTACTTATACTTAAATTTTTCTAAAAAAAAACTATGAATGTAGTTAAGTATCAAATCAAAATACTTAAGTACCAAATTAATTGTAGTTATTGCGTTGTTATTAAAAGTACTTCTGTAAGGGTAAGTATACTTAAGAATTAAAAAAGTTAAGTTCCAGTCTTAAATTCTTGAATACCTTTGTTCCTAAAGTTAGGAGCCCATCACTTTCCAGAAGTAATACGGTACCCTAATACCATATATTTATTTGTATTATTTTATAAAAACCATATTATCTGTAAAATTATTTCATATTTTTAATAAATTATGGTTAATTCAAACTAAAATAATTGCACGTGAGTTAGCAAAAGAGGAATATGTACATAATTTAGGCGTCAAAATGAACCGAAATTAATGTTTAATAAATTATGTTTTAATGAAAACGCCACTTAGTTTTACGTGTTTATATTGTTACAAAATTTAATTTTAACAACGGTCGTTATAATTATGGAGGATTTATTATAAAATGAATTATTGTGATTATGCGTGTATTTTATTTATGTTATAAAACTAATCAGGTTTTGTCATTTTGATACAGAGCTAATAAATAAAACGGTTTTGCAAAAGTAAATAAAATTATTTATTTTAAAATGAAAAAAAATTACAAAAAATACCCTACTCCTTGCGAGCAACAACAATACTATACTGTAAAGCCGGGCTCCCATTCTCGTGTATTTGGCGAAATATTTGTCAATTGCCCATATTTGCCAAGTAGTGGAAGTGGTATACTCTGCGAACATTTGTACAATTATTGGCCACTGGCGAAGTCCCGGCGGTTGTCGGTAAAAATTACTCGAGTCAAAGTGATTACAATTATTTGCGTATTTGACGAGTTCATACTTGTTGATGCACTCTCACCACTTGCCTGCTCGTCCCGCAAATATTTCGTTAGTTGTTCTCGAATAAGGTCCTCTATCATAATCCTTGTACCTGAAACAAAAATTTTGCCTAGTATACCTAAAGAGGTATGGTTTCTGCTTTTGGTCGATCGGGATAGTGGTATTAACTTACCTGTCTCGACTTTTGTTCAAAGAGGTCATCCACCACCTTCTTCTTCTTTTGCTTTCTGCACTTTTTTCTCCTCATCACAATATAGCAGCCAGCTACTACCAAACGCTGCAGCTGCAGCGGCAACGCGACAATCCATATCGAAACAAAATGAACACTGAATGATCGAGAAAATGCTATAATTGTCAAGTACACAAGTATTGGCGTACTTGTCAAATACAGGAGTAGTGGAAGCAGTGGCGGCTCGTGACTAGTGAGTCAGGGGGGGGGCGCTGGCTTTAAATTAAAAAAAAATTAAAATGTCTATTATTTTCGAAAGTACGTGTCTGTTTTTTCTAACTTTCTCGTTGTGAATTTTAATTTCATCAGCATAAGCACTACTTAAACAAGTTAAAATATTAGTTTGTCCTAACATCTCAAAACTTACCACATTATAATGATGTTTTGCACTATTTTCATGTTTTTTTTATTTTCTCTGAAAGATGTTTTAAGTCCTGCACCCCATTTATAGTCCAATTATCATCCCCGTCAAAAAGAAGACACACGAAACAAAAAAAAAAGAATTTTTGTCCTCACAACCGCATATCCAGGATTTTTTATTATATATTTATTTGTCAACCTTACGCGTAAACTGTGCCTTACTTTTGCATTTTGATTGCACTTGTAGGTACTATATTAAATATTGGTAGTGGCCGCCCTGTATTTTTTAAATCAAGTTCTTTACTTAAGCTCAGAGAACTACTAAACACAAGCTTCTGTAAATCAATGACCTTCATATTAGACGAAATTTTCCAACTTTATAATGTATGTAACTAATAAATAAATCAAAACAAATAAACAAAACGTGAGTGGCATCGACAAGTCGAATCGCGAGTCGCTAACAGCTGTTGGGCGGAAAATTTTAAGCTCTTCGTTGTGCGATATGTAGGTGACGTCACGCCTCCGTAGTCATAACGAGAAGTCGCGTTGAATCGGGACGAATAATCGGTCACCCCGCCCGCGCTTAGTAATCTTGAGAGCGCGCAACTCGCTTGTCTATGAGTATAGCCTGCCCGCTGGAATAGGGCTATGTTTGGTTTGAATTATGCCCGCGCTTAGCATAACCTACCCACTGGAATAGGGCTATGTTTGGTTCGAATTATTTTAATGGATTGCTTACATACATTGCTTTATTGGGTTTTTAAGTAAAGTATTTTTTGATTCTGTTTGAAATAATTGCAGGGAGGGCGGCGCCCCAGAGCCCTTCATTAACGAGCCGCCACTGAGTGGGAGCGCTGCACTTGTCAAATTGACTTCGGAAATGGTGTACTTGCCAAGTATGCCCAAGTACGCAAATATTTGCGTACTTGCCAAATACACGAGAATGGGAGCCTGGCTTTAGACAGTGTACCAGGTCTATAGAATATCTGATTTAGTGCCAGGATTGTCATTTCACTTGTAAGTGTTTAAAAACATGACGTGCGATTGGAAAAATAGCGAAAAGTACCACTACCACTGTTAAAGACAGTCTGGATGGATAGTCTGAAACTTCCTCCACTTTATTCGTGGTACATGCTATTAAAAAGGCTAATAAAAAATTGACCATATTTCAACAATAATTTGACAACAAATTATATTAGTTAAGAATAAACATTTTCACTACAACCAAATTAATCATATTCAGCATTAACATACTGAATTAGAACCTATCGAAAATACATCCCAATAATAAAAATCTTCCTAGAGGGCCACAAACCTTTCCTAGCCTAGAGACAATGAAAAAGACGCCGCGAAAGCAGAAAGTTTGAAAACATGAGATCAAAACCTTATTATGTCATCCCATTGTCGGCGCAATTTTTTTATTCGTCAGCGGATTATATTGCTATCTTTGTTTTGATAAACGAAATCGACAAGAAAGGCTTAAAAATAGAAAACCACCCGCCCTATATACAGGTAGACGCGGCGTTCGACATTCAACTAAATAACTGGGACCCATGGGTCAAGGCAGATGTGACGTCAGTGCGTTTACTCCCGTGTTTTTATTAAAGGCATATTCTTGTTGATTTATTTTCTCAGTAAATAATTGAAAATTTTAAAAACTGAAACAGTGGATAATGTTATTTTTTCTCTCTCTATGCGTCTATGCGATAGGATAAAAATCAAAATTTAGTGAAAAAGCCCATTACTGGCCATTACTATGTCTATTTTTTATTAATTAGATCGTAATTAATAGTAAACTATGGGTGTCATTTAAAAATAGATCTTTGTTGACGTTCAATCGTCCATTAGAAAATTATAAATTTGTCGGCAATTAAAATAAACAAAAATTTAGTATTATTAAAGTAGGTCAAGTTTTCCCGGATCCATCGTCAATCAAAAAGTATTTTCTTAATTGTTGACCCAAGAAGTTAGACCGAAAACACATCACAATGCCCCGAAATCTCATCATTTCGAGCATATAATGCCGCACGATTGGAGAAAGTAAACAGGAGGGTCACCCTAGCTGACCACACATCCTTCCTGCTGAAATCCTGGATAAGTGCACGGGCCATTATCCCGATTGCTCGGGTCCTTTTGCTCCTGTCGGCTCTTCTAATCCATTTACCGGATCTTTCGACAGGATGAGAGAGGACGAAGACGACGGCGACGGAGCCCGTCCTTTTGCTTTTTGATGACAAATTCGGTTTTTAGGAGTGTTTTTTTTGTCGCTCGAGTTTTTAATAATGGATTGCGTTAAGAGAGTTTTTTAGGAAACTGCGAAGAGGTTTAATAAAATATAAGCCAACCCTTCAAGGTCGTGTACCGTTAGGGACTCCATTTAACGTTTTCTATTGTTCGATAAATTGATTGGATCGTTGTAGATGAATTTACAAGATGTATTTGATAAAATTATTATTTATACTTGACAAAATATGCTATAAAATTGAATTTTCTGTCATCACCTCCAGATACTGTAATTAAGAGTTGTGACAGTTTTACGGATATCAAAATATTACATATAAGATAAGGTTTTCATTACATAAAGATGCCTACTTACTAGGTGATATTAGTACAGATGAAACAACTGAAACCAGTAATGTATCGAATAAATAACTATATGTTGAAGGGTTTATAAAAGGTAAACGTAAAACAGCAAGCCTTCTGAGCTGGATCACTCTTGTTGTATGCAAGATTTTCAAAGATATCTTGCGAGTTTGTCTCGCCTCCGCTTTCGGAGGCATAACGTAATAAGATTAAAGGAATATCAAAGCACCGTCTGAATTCTGGACCATGGTAGACCCTCATAGGAACTAGATGCTAATTTCGATGATAGAGTAATGCGAGGACCTTTGTTACCATATTTAGGTATTATCATGTTATCTTCTAGAAAAAGGCCAAGTATCCTTAAAAGACATTTAGCTGCTAAAAGCCTATTCGGATAGATTTGGTGGCTCACCTGCTCTGACTGACGGTATATAATAAGCTTTAAAGCAATAATCCAAAAATAGCTATTCTTCGGGTTATAGTGTATTTATTAAAATACCAAAGGTCTATATTTTTGGTTTGTATTGCAAATAATGCAACCCAATATTTTTCTCATGGTTTGAATTCTTCTCCCAGTGCGCTCGATATAAAAACGCAAAAAAAGTAATCTCAAGAACGATTTAGTACCACTGCATACCACGCTCGAAAAACAAAAATATAAATCTGGGATTTCGCGACCGCGGTAGTCCAAATTACCATACAATAGCGTGTATTCGCGTGGTTGTGGTATAAATATCCCCATCGTGTTTTTGAGCTTTTTTATACTAAGTACTCCTGCGTGTCGTAGATTTTCCGAGATCTTATGTATCTTGATTCTGAGTTATGACTTTTTCCTTATAAATACAGGGAGTCGCGTGAACTTTCAGTAATTATTAATATTGCGAAAGCAGAAAAAATTGGGGTTATGAATAGTTTCCTGAGGACAAATAATCGTCTACTAGAACCAAACCGTTGCAAATATAAGTACATATGTGCATTTTTACAAATTTTACTGTAATTCGTTTTAACGTGGGAAATCTTTACTTGCAATTCCCTCTTGGCCCCTGGGTGTTCCAGCGTTGGCCGATAGGTATTTAAATGGAGAATACAAGGTTTTGTCGAGAGACCCATGTTGAAAAAAGGGCATACCCAATAATCTGATACTGATATGTATATGGTTATCAAACTCATAGGTCTTCAAAACTTTACTATTTCATTGCTACCCGACAAATTACGGTGATTACACTGATCTAATTACTTTGAGAGAATCTATACCTTTTTGAGGGCCAGGAACCAACTGAAAAAAATTAAATTTTGGACATGTAGCATCGGCCCTACAGTATAAAATATAAATACATTCGCTAAGTGTATAAATTACTACTAGGGACTAGTAACGTAAATAACTATTTTGTGGCCTAACACGCTCAATTCCTGTAACTCTATAAAACCCGAGAAATATGCTGTATTAATATTTCATCACATTTTATAGCACTTATCGAGAAATCACATAAATATTAAAGATGTTCTTTCCACCCTCTACACAGGATAAATACACACAATGAAAGTTGGTTGATAAGGGGCGCCGAAAATTTGCAGAAATGCACGCGGGAAAGCGCACCCACGTTTATATAACGGAGCCAGGAATGTCTAAATGAGCATTGAGATGTTGTAATGGCGCCCACCCCCGACGCCCCGATCTGATTTGGGGGGCGGTTTCCTTTGATCTCGCCGCCCTCGCCGTTATCCAACCCCGTCCCGTGGCACTCTTTCCGTTGCAGTAGATTTAATAATGGGCCGTATTAGGAGCGCTGTTTTCATTAAAAACAATCTCGGGTTTTTGTTCGTCCACTACAACTTATGGATAGCTGTTAAGCGACTATATTTCTTCAGAAAAATGTCTGAATAAGAAATCTTACTGATCAAAAGCTAGACTATACGGCGGCCGGGCGGCAGGAATTTCATCAGTTACAGCGTCAACCGGAAAGCATTCGTTCCTGCTGCTTCGTTTCTGATCCTCCCCTCTCCTTGAACGTCCCTGCTGAATCCCTTTTCGAAAAAAAAACTAAATACCAGCGTTGATTTAGTGGCGTCTCAAAGTTTCATTTTAGTTGAACTTGAAATGAGTATTTATTGCTGCAACTTGGAGGAATAATAGGAATATTTCAAGTAATTAGTTTGTTTCTGTATTGTTTATTGATCAAGAAAGTTATACTCGCAAAGATTGAATTGGACTGTGGCTGCTTTGTTCATACACTATTAATACTACAATGACGTAGATAGTAGATAACAACTGTGATTGTAGTGTAACTGTAAATGTCTGTCACCGTCTCTGGTCTGGTTCGAAGGCGGCGAATTAATAAACTAATCTTTCAATTTTCTGCATATCCATTACGTAAATAATGTAATTTCTTATAAAAATTATAATTTTTTAAAAATACGGTCCTGTGCGAATAAACTTTCAAGCACATCTTCCGTATTTTGCAAGTGACTCACCAATTTGTTGCTCAGTTTTAATTTAAATTCGAACGTTGGCCGGGAACGGAAAATAGCGAAAGGGGGAGAGGGAGAAGGGAGGGAGACCCGATTATTCGGACATGAAGGACGCCGGATGGAAAAAAAGATAATTAAGGGCAAATATTTGCGAGAGACGTTGACATTTGGGACTGCAAACAACGATAAAGGATTTTTAATTTCGAGGATTAGGATTTTTAATTTTGCGGAATATGAGTTTGTGCTGAATGCTCTGAGGTCCCTTTGTTCGGTCTGGAACTGTCAGCATGCGATTTTTTAAATTTTAGTTGCAAGAGTCGCCTAATTTTTATTAAGGAAGCAATTTAGTAGAATTAAATTATTGTTGCTCTATTTCGGAAAGCACTTTATGGATATTGTAGGAATAAACTGGGTTATAAAAGAAAAGTATTAAATAAGAATATTTTTGGTAAAGAAGACATTAAACAAAGTCAAAATATTGTACTTTTATGAATGGACCACAAAAAACAACAACCTAGGCGTGAGCAACCATTTTTGCTCTCGAAACAATCATTCATCAGCATTTTAAAAATTGTCGGACGGCCTTTTTGAAGTTTCTCTGCCGTCAACTAGATAATTATATATCCCAACATTAGAAATTTCATGGCTATCTTCGCAAATCGAGTCCACCACATATGTGTTATTAATGTTATTATGGTTCTTGTGTGTATACTTTTTGACGTGTGTTATTGCGGTTAGGGACGTTGTTGTTTGCTTTGAGAGATCCTGTTTTGTTATTAGTTATGATCGGCTTGGGTCGTGACATAAAGATTTATAAGACTTTAAATGTGAAAAGATATCAAATTAACTTTTATTTACTTTTAATATTTTTGGGGTATATCTCGTTATGCATCTTTTAAAACAAGTTAGCTAACTTAGTCGCAACAATGTTACTCTGATTATTCTGCCGTATAAAAATTTCATAATGGCATAACACGGCATTTAAGAGTACCAATTATAGTTTCAGCAAAACTATTCGAAACTTTTCAATTACCTGTTAGATTTTAATCGTCGCCATGTTTCAAACCGTTACACACGTCTGAAAGTCTTAATCATGTACATATGTATGTTGGCTTCCTTTTCTGCTTACACTCACTTTGAACACAGGAAATTTTCCAAATGTTTCACTTTATCTGATATGGACTCGGCTTCGTAAGGATTCATTTATCTTTTCCCGGCTAAGGGTAATTAGTGAATTGTTTACATAGATGGACAATTGGTACAATTAAAACTATTACATTACTTTCTTTAGTTGACTTTTTCTTTATACCTACGTGACCTGGTGTGTGATACTATTTAGCCATGGAAAATCGTTGTGATCTAATGCACAGAGAAGTAATCGACATGTAATTGTTTTGTTTGTATCAAAAATATCGTAAGTGAAAATATTTTGGGATAGTTATAAAACTTTTAGGTAAAAGAAAATAGACACTGGAAGCAAATGTAGTTCTTGAAATAAAGTTATTAGAAATTAGGTTAGCGCTGCATAGTGGCAACCACTCCAAAAGGCGCATTCTTTAAAAATGAAAACTGAACCGTACGCAAGCTCTCGACAATGCGTTCTAATTAGCCCCGCTTTCGCAGTGCTCCCCTTTGTCCCGATTTTTTCGTTTTTTGTTCTCCCGCATGCGAGCGCGCCGCTCTGAAAATTAGTGAGAAAACGTTCGCGTTCTCTACGCTCCAGTTAGTTACTAGCTATGTTGTCTCTTAGTTATCATTTAGTGCCTTTGTGCTCTTTTTAATTAGCAAGAAACATCTGTGTGTTGTTAGCGGTTTTCGTTGCAGCCAGAAGCACAGGGAACAAATAAAAGACCCAAAGGCGGCGTACCGGTCCCAGGGAGACGTATGAGCTAACGCAATGCTAAAAACAAAGTGTCACCTCGACTAGACATTACTAATTTGTCCGAGACTTTTTGCTCGACCACCGTGACGTTAGAAATTTTATCCGTAATTACTTAAATAAGGCTTTATCATTTCTCTTTAACGTACTTTACATGCTGCATGCTGGGTTTTCGTCGATGTCCCGCCCCCCCCCACAGTTTAACAATAGATTACATAGTTTTAACAATTTCTATAATTAAATTTAGAAATATATTTTCATTCTTCGAAAAACCAGCCAAATTTAAGAACGTTGAAATAAAATGTTTGCTTTTAATTTAAGCTTAGTTACTACGCGACGTTATATTTAACAACAAAAATTTAATTCAAGCTTTCAACCGGTAAAAACATTCGCCAAAAACTAATTTTCCATTCTATGGATATCTAATCATGCCCGATCGAATAAAACAAAAAGAGCTACACAGAGCATCGTTTGCAGTATTACATCGGGAATGGATTCCAGCGAAAATCCGTCCCAAATAATAAGATTCCCTTTGAAGTTATTTTAATCAGATGCTGGGATATAATTACAATACACTCGAGCGATTCCGTGCTCAGGGCGATTCGAGGGCATTTGTGCCGTGCGTCCGATCGTGCGCCCAACGACCAGTGGCGGCAAGGAAAAATGTACTATTTCTTAGCAGGTTTAAACTTTATCTCAGCTAAAATGACTTAATCAATCTCATTAACAATTATAGCAAAATCATTTTCATAGAAACCATTGTTGCAATGTGTCTACAAGTCTAGTCAATAATTTTTGGTTTTAGGACCTCTTACATGTCTTAATATGTTCTTGAAAGCAAGCCGTGGCGGATCCATAATATATTAAAGCTTCCTGGAAATCTATTTTCTGCCAAGGTACAACAATAACAGGAACGTAACAGGATAAGAGTAAGAACGGATGCTTTCCAGTTAATGTTGATACAATCAAGAAACCTCTAGTATTTTAGGAAAGAAAGAAAAACTAAAAGTCTTCCTCCACAAAGTTTAATTGAATGAAACAATCAAAGGTCTCTACATGTTTCGAACGTAGAAACGTTCATCATCAGGAGACAGAAAATAACATTAAAAAGTGCTGATGGTTTTAGCAAAAGAGAAAAAGGTGAAGGACCTTAATGGAGCTTTCGTGAAAATAAAATTGATGTGCAAAGCCACATAATATGGAGAAAATATTAAACTTTAAACATACTAGGTATGTAAGAAGTCGGGAAAGGGGTCTAGACCAACCCTATAAACTGGGAAAGAAGAAAATAAAACCTTTCTATAAAGAAAGTATTAAAAAATTAAAATTTGTTTAATAAAACTTTTTGGATAAATGTCAGAGACATAGAAAAAGTAAATTGGTAGTAATTAACATACTTAGTGCAATGAAAATTGCGTTTTGAATTGTCCTTTGGGGTACTGAGGTTTAAGGCTCAGTAACCCCGCAAGAGGTTAATTTAAGTTTTATTAAATAAAATCGAAAGTTGAACATATTTTGAAAATTAATCGAGAGTTTATTCACTCTTCCACGTGTTGGGACCAAAGTATTTTGTTTATCTCTACTAAAAGTACACCACAGACTATTATCAATAAACAATACGGAAACAAACTATAAGTACTTGAAATATTCCTATTATTTCTCCAAGTTGCAGCAATAAATACTCATCCAATCGATCTTTCTCTTTAAGTTCAACTAAAATGAAACTTTGGGACGCCACTAAACCAACGCTAGTATTCAGTTTTTTCGAAAAGGGATCCAGCGGGGACGTTCAAGGAGAGGGGAGGGTCAGAAACGAAGCAGCAGGAACGGATGCTTTCCGGTTGACGCTGTAACTGATGAAATTCCTGCCGCCGGCGGCCGATCGCCCCGCCCGAATAGTTACGACTTCCTGGAATTCAAATACGCCCGATATTACACATAGCACATAGCCAGAATTGTTCGACTCGAGCGGGAATGCCGACATGAAAATTTTGTTGGTTTTGTTATACTGGCTGGTTTAAAACAAAAGTAGAAGATTTATATATTATACTAAGTTATATAATATGGTAAAATTTTATTTAATTGGTTACTACATTAGAAGAAGCTAAGGATTATTATTTAAATATATTAAAGGCTAATTGGAATAGACTTTATTCCAGTTCTTCACGATAATGATTTTAAATTTGGGTTAGGCTTTTCATTTTTATAAGGCGAAGTACAAAGTCCGAATTCAAAGAAATCTAGTACCAAACCAACTTAATAAATTAAACTGACAAAAGAGTCGTCACCAGAATTCTAAAATTATATTTTTAAATCAGATTATGCTTTGATATTCGTATAAGCTTGTAATCGTCGATCATACCACGTTCTTGAATGGCGCCTGGTGTTGAAATATTGATTTAAAAAATGTCTTTTAACTTTTTCCTACACATTCTATCGACAAAGGAAAATCAACGGGAAAACGTCAACAGGGTGTGTGCGGTGCCAAGAAGCGCAAAATAAAGGCAGCACCAAAAGCCTGCTTCTTCGCAACTAATAAAATTTCTACAGATGCGTCTTTGCCGCTGTAGTGAATTACATTATGTTATTTATAAAAGCCTTTGAGCGACGCCGCCTCTAGCAGCGCCGTGACGCCTGTTTACCTGTCCCTTCTTTCCTCCTTTCGTCACTCGCTGTTCGGTTTATTTTGTTGGAGTTGAAAAAACAAGAAAATAAAATTTTGTTTGCCGGTTCGCTGAAACGAATTCGGCGAATATTACAGAGATATTTACAGTTCAACGCTGCATCCTTCTTCACTCGCAGGAAGGAAAGGAAACCTATTTTTCAGCATAACCATCCTTACTATATTCTGTATTGTACTAATGTCAATTTTTATCGTGAAAATGGTATGGAACAAACAACAGATATAATTGTATCAGTTGTAACTTCTTGCTTGTGTTGTCTCGCCTTTTCTTTTTAAAAGTCTGACGTAAAAAAAAATAATGAATTTAATTCCTCTAAAATCCACACCGCTGGTGTAATATTTGAAATGATTGATGTACAACCGATACCTTTCAAATCAACAAAAAAAACTGAAATACACAAAGCGATTTTAACTGCATCAAGAGCAAGTATATTAATGCGAATTGAAGAAAAACAGTGAAAGCAAAAACCGTCAACCTTATTAAAGGATGCATATTCTTCTTTAATGTGCTCTTCACATATTGCATTACTCGAATACTTTCGATGATTTATATAGATCTTGTTATTGTTGGGAGCTCATTATGCACTGAAACGACGTCATGTATGCATTTAATTTATTTATATCGATTCGATTAAGTAGGTATGTTATGTAGGTATGTAGGTATGATCTTCAGGAAAAATAACGTCATTGAGCAGTTTCGATTCTCCAATACCTGCTTGGAGGAGTCATCATGAAATATCAAGAAGTTACTAAATTAAAACTGAAACTGAAATTGTGGCGAAAAATTTAATGTTGTTAAAGTCGCCAATAGCAGATCATTCTGTAAAGTTAGTTCGTACGCTAGTTTTATCACAGACAGGAACAAAACAAAATGAGTGATGCTAGCCAAGAATGGTCTCGAGTTACCATAATCGTTAAAATTGTCATAAAACCTCAAGTACTTTTTTAAAATCAGCAGAAAAGAAAACCCAATCTTTCAATGTTGTTATGGGTTAGTAATTTTATGTCCTACCATTATACGATAAACAAAAGATAAATAACGTTTCGCTGATAAACAACCCGTTCTTGCAACCACAAGCTTTTCGCTGAACCACAATATAATAAACCAACTTTATGCCACTATAAATGTCAAATAGAAATGTACACAGATATTAGCGAAATAAATTTAAGAGCTTTTATTCCTTGTTATGAGTAGGCATCAAGTTTTTACATCAACTTTTTGGTGCAACATGAAAAAGCTTTTTTGTTTAAGAAAAAGAGTAATCTAACTAAATTATAGGACACAAGAGAGTACGTATACCAAGCATTTAAAATTTACATGGAATATTATTTATTACCAAATACTTCATCCTAGTACAATTTTACGCCTATCAGCCGTGGTGATTTCGATCGAATCTGCTCATCTTCCAGCAGGGCAGACGAGTTTTTAATCATGCAGCCCCTTTTATGCAAACGTCGTAATTTCCCATCTCTCGACGGGCCCTTACCAATTGCACAAATTGATTCTGTCGACTGAGCCCGAATGAGAAAGGGTGCGTTAATAGATGGGGTGGCTCCCGCACCCCGGACGGGCATATTATACAATGTAACGATTTATACCCGGCGTGTGTACTTATGAATTATTATATCATAACCGGTGTAACAGCGGAACAGCTATGATTTAGTCATTGTTCGGTATAAATATCACGTTATATATTTAACTGGGCGGACAGATTCGGCCGTTTTGTTGGGGTAGTCGGAGTCAGATGTACAAGTGGTTGCCCATAAATACATTTAATGCCTGGGTTATCGCGTGGAATTAGGCCCTTGAGGTCAGATTTAAGTGCGGGAAAATATTAACTGCGTAAACTATTGTTATGCTCACGGCGGCGAGTATGGAAATATTTTATGTGGTGGGACTTATGGTTTATTTCATCAGAATATAACTAGACAAGAAACACATTAATGTACAATGAGTTTTAATAAATGTTTTAAATTAATATATCGAATTAATAACTTGGGGTTTTCATTTTATTTTCAAAATTACATAGGTGCTTAAGGTCAATCATGTATAAAAGAGGCCTATAAATGGCTTGAATGCAAGGAGAAACTTCCGGAACCTTGCAATTAATAAAAAAAATAATTAGTATCTAATTTTGGAAGGGCTGTTCAGTGTTCAGGGAGACATTGACGAATAGAATGCTGTTTTTTTTTTAAATAAATGCACATAAATCTTAAAAAATCGGTTTTTTGAAACCACTAAAATTGCCACAATTTACCTTAAAATCCTTAAAAGTAAACACGTCGATTTTCAGAACTGAAGTAAAAACAAGAAATTTAGTTTTACTGGTAACACGATATTTTCTAGTCTATCTAGATGTCATCTCCTAAGAATTCTAGAGAATATGTGTTTGTTTTAACAGGAAAGGGGTCGTAATTGCACAAAACACGGAAGCAAACAAAACTATGACCGGCTGACTATCATCTGCAGTCTCAATCATCTGCCTTGCTCTACCAGGTCCAGAATATGTATGTCTTTCTTCTTCATATGCCAAAAGCAGAAAACAACTACTCTGATCAACACAGCACTACAGTGCGCATGCGAATCGTTAGGCAAATCGAATTGACAGTTAAAAGCTAGAAAATGGCGTCATTAATCCAACCTTAAGAGCAGTTATTACTTGCCGCATTTAGGTGAAAAGGAGTGACAAACTACAAGAAAACTATTGGATAGAATTGGTTAAAATTTGGAATTGAGCTTCGAAATTTAATACTACATGACTGTATCACCTTCATTTTATCAATTTTGAAAAAAATAATTCATTTTGAAAATTTGTTTTCTAATTTAAAAAGATTGAAGGCGAGATAGTCATGTAGTATCAAATTTCGGAGCTGAATTCCAAATTTTAACCAATTCTATCCAATAGTTTTCTTGTAGTTTGTCACTCCTTTTTACCTAAATGCGGCAAGTGATAACTGCTATTAAGTTTATAGAATTACCGGCACCAGCACCTTTCTAGCTGACTGCTTTGTTCGGTTTGGGAGATATGCATTTGTATGACAAAAATATAAGAATAATAACACCGACCTACCAATTCAGAGGTTCTTACGTCTAAAAAAGAATTAAATAAATTATTAACATCATTTTACACGTTTCCTTAAATAGGTTTTAAAAGTGTTGTTAGGATATCAAATTATTCGAAAACCCTTTCAGCTCTATCCCCACATATCAGGCGACATAAATAAAATAACGGGAACGTGAGTTTCGTCGAATTACGGGAATCCAGGAATACACCGATAATTAATATCCTTGGGTAACTGAAATCGTGCGAAAAGAGCAGTTTATCGGTTAGGAAAAAAGGACGCTGGGTGGCGTTACCGATGCTGAAAACCGATACGTTTCACGCGTTCTCCTTTGATTTGCATGCCTCCAAATTGGACCAATTATAATTGTGTGTATGTACCTATCTGTTTGTCCGCTTTGATCATAATCATTCAATGTTACCGTGTGTACTTCTTTATTAGTACGCGCCTTAGGGGAAAAGGTTCCTTGGAAGGGTATCTTCATCAAAAGAAACAAAAGACAAAAAAAGCTTGCCCAGGTTTAAAATTCGCATCAATCAGTAAAAGAAAGAAGGAACCAAACTTTACCTCTATAAACCTAGCAGAACAAGGTGCTCAAAATTGAAAATTTTTGTATGGACACACCATTAGGTGCTAGTTAGGTGCTAATTAGGTGCCAACTTTAAAATTTAGGTGCTCCTATGGTTTTTGAGAAAATTATATTTTTGTGTTGTTCTGCTAGATTAACGTTAAGCTAGCAGAGCATTATTGTCAAATAAGCTAATCAAGAACAAAATGTAGTACCAAAAGTAGGTGTTTTTTTGGTGCTTATTGAATATCTAAAAAAAAATTTAATTAGTTAAGGTTTTTAAAAAATACCGCCATGTTCTGCTAATTTTAAGAGAAACAAATTCCGTCTAAGAGGTATATCGGCAACCGGTTTGTTCGTTGTTACCAGAGCATTTTTTTTTTAATTCAATTTTTTCAACTAATATTATTTTAAAAAATTTAAATACAAAAAAAATGCTCTGGTAACAACGAACAAACCGGTTGCCGATATACCTTTTAGACGGAATTTGTTCCTCTTAAAATTAGCAGAACATGGCGGTATTTTTTAAAAACCTTAACTAATTAAATTTTTTTTTAGATATTAATAAGCACCAACTTTTGGTACTACATTTTGTTCTTGATTAGCTTATTTGACAATAATGTTCTGCTAGCTTAACGTTAATCTAGCAGAACAACATATAATTTTCTCAAAAACCATAGGAGCACCTAAATTTTAAAGTTGGCACCTAATTAGCACCTAACTAGCACTTAATTTTCCATACAAAAGTTTTCAAAACGAAAATGTTTAATATTTGCTCTATATATTTGATTTTTCTGGCTTTGGGAATGTTTTTTTGATAAAGAATTATAATAATTCTAAAGCACCTAAATAGCACCTAATTTTGGATAAATAAGTTATTATTTGTTAATCCTTATAATAAAACTGTTCTGGTAGCTCAGCGTCAACCTAGCAGAACATGGCGGTATTTTTTAAAAACCTTAACTAACTACTGGTAGCTCAGCCTAGCAGAACATGGCGCTATTTTTTAAAAACCTTAACTAACTAATTTTTTTTTTAGATATTCAATAAGCACCTAAAAAGCACCTAAAAAGCACCTAATTTTGGTACTACATTTTGTTCTTGATTAGCTTATTTGACAGTAATGTTGTGCTAGCTTAACGTTAATCTAGCAGAGCAAAACAAAAATATAATTTTCTCAAAAACCATAGGAGCACCTAAAAGTTGGCACCTAATTAGCACCTAACTAGCACCTAATTTTCCATACAAAAAATTTCAATTTTGAGCACCTTGTTCTGCTAGGTTTATAGAGGTCCAAACTTTCATTTCCGAGCTCAACAATATAATTTCCAAACGACTGCATCCCAAATTAAGTTACATAAAATCCGGTTAAACGCAACGTAATATTTTTACCTAAATAATACATAAACTTAACTTCACAATATGTATACGTCATGAATGTATCAGACAGCGGATTCAGGTAGCCGCATTACGCGCAGTCGGTTGAGTGCGGTATTGCCTACAGTTTGCACAACCTGTCATTTTCAGTAGACCTTTGAAGTAGAATATTGAGCCTTGGGCGGCCCTGCAGCGGTTTATGATATGTTTAATTCCCATACCAGTCCCAAGACGCGTTTAACTTCGTATTATGTGTACAGAGATACATATCCCTTGTTTAGATTACCTACTTAACGTGTTATATAAATCTTCCTGACAAGAATGTGATACAGGCTCTGACAATCAAAAATGTAAAATATGTATTTTCAAATTGGTTAAAATAACTATTTGCTTCCATTTGAAGAAATAGTCCATGCTTAAAGTGAAGTTGAAAGTATGGGAAAGAAAGAAAAAACTAAAAGTCTTCCTCCACAAAATTTACTTAATAGAATAAAAATTCTTTAGGGATCTTTACATGTTTCGAACGTAGAAACGTTCATTATCAGGAGACAGAAAATTTATTTAATGCTGATGGTTTTAGCAAAAGAGAAAATGGTGTAGAACCTTAATGGAGCTTTTATGGAATTAAAAAATTGATGTGTAGAAGTGACATAATATGAAAAAAAGTTAAAACATACTGAGTATGTGAAAAAGTCAGTAAAGGAGGTCTAAACCAACCAATCAAACTGGGGAAGAAGAAAAAACCTTCTAAAAAGAAGGTCTCCGGGTTATTTAAAAGGTTTTAGAAAACTTTTTAAGTATGTCTGTAAGACATTATAGAGATAAAATTAGTCATTTGTGGAAGTAATGTGAAGATATCACAATCTGTAAAAATAAAAATTGAAATTAAAATCAAAGAGTGAAGAAGTAAAAAATGTTTTAGACATTTTTTGAATAAAAATAAAGTACTAACGAAAATACTATCTAACAGGTGGTTTGTGGGGTACTGGGGGTTAAAGTCTAGTAACCCCACAAGCAGTTAATTTGAATATAATGAAGTTAATTAACAAAGCAAACATTTTAAAAAAAGATAAAGGTTAAATTGTTGCTCACGTCCACGTGTTGAGACAAAAGTGAACGAGAGATGAATTGATTGACAGCTATAAAGACAGATAGTATGGCGGTAAAATTTAAATTAAGTAAATGAAAGAGAGAAAATTGTTTATAGAGGAAACGCTCAATAAAGGTTGGGTAGACAGATATTTGCTTTCCATTAGTCTCTTTAGGTTCAGCAGTTGGTAAGCTGGTTAAGTCTACCAATCGATTCGGTCTTCTAATCATTTCTTATTCAAGCTGAATTCGTCATGGATGGGTTCACATCCACCTAAACTATGTACGTTACGTACCTTTTGACGTATCTATAGGCTACCATGCGAAAATGAGATAGGTTTAGTATACTTTTAGTTGATCTCGACCGGATGGTAATTATTGCAATGGGGGATGAGCAGCTGAGAGTGCTGATTTTGATCTAAGATTGATTTTATGGTAGTTCCAAACCCACACGCAATTTAATTTCTTTTAGTATCTACTACTCAAAAACTTTAAAAAAAAATTGTTTACGTTGTCAAATCGGACAGTAAAGCAACATAACCTCACTTGTGTTTATGTCAAGGCAAGTATGGTTACGAGGTGATTTTAAATAAACTTCGAAATTCGGGCGTTTGAAGGGTGTTTATTTTCAGACCCGCAAAACGCGCGCGGCCCTTTGTGCGAGTCGCAACTTTTTATCTAATTAATTTTACGACAACAAAGCGGCCGCTCGTTCGTGCAAATGACAAAGCCAAAGCGAGACCCGCGGCCGCAAAACCCGAAAACGGCGTCGTCTCCGTCGCGACGCGCTCTAATTACGAGAGACGTCAGTCTCACCCGACGACCGCATCATTAGCAATTTCGGAAAAATGTCCACTCGCTAACGAGCCCTTTTAGGCGAAACAATGAGAGCGGTTATGTAATACTTACTTTGCCTCACCTCCATTAAATCCATTAAAATTAATAAAAAAGTACTTTTAACATGAGCACTTTTCAAGGCGCTTATTAACAAGTACACCATAAAGTGCCTTCATGGAAGGATCTATGCTATTTTTACCATCAGAGCTTCTTGACTGGAAATAATTTCTTACCTGCAACAAAAAAAAAGTGTTAGAACAACTCCTTCAATGATCCGAAGCTATACGATGGACGGTAGGCACCGACTCGAATAGTTTCGAATCGCTGAGTCACTGGAAAGATGCAGGAAATACGGGATCGGTAAAATATATAAACCACTAAATTTATCCAGCCAGAATATACTTGACGACCAGAGTTTAAGAATTTATTACTTAGTGTCATTTATTTCTACAGCCAACCATTTAGCGATAGTCGTTGATTCAGCAACACGTTTCTGAAGAATTGCGAGCTATAGTCAGCTTTGTGGTCCATAGGGAGCGTGGTTCGTGGATTAACAAATCTAACACTTTACATCAGACGCCATCTAGCCTTTCCATTATTTTTTTACGTGTAACTATAATCCTTTTACGTACTACTTCTCTCAATGGTCTTACAACACCACATTACACCCGATAAGAGTGTAAGTTAATTAAAGGTGCCCCAAAGACCCATCAAAGGTTTAGTGTTTCTAAGAAAATGTGAACAATAGATTGACTTTAATGAACGGTTTGACAATTACTGTAAGGTGCCAGGGGGGTATTTTGCCCGTGTCATTTACGATGGTGGAATGGTGATACATTTCTTGCAACGTTGAACTGTTAAAATGTTACTAAACCATATTACAAATGGATAAACAAAATTATATTTTAAGCAAAAATAAATATTTTAAGTTAATACTAAATCCTTCCACCTAGAAACCTTTCAGACTCGACGACGTCGTCGTGCAAATTTCCGCTCCGCTGGCCATCAGCGTCGGCAATTCGGAGCCTGCAAAATTTATCCTATCAATTTCTGCCCGATGAACCGGTAAAGAACTCTGCTATCACTCCCTTCACCCCTTTTTACGTGATAACAGTTGTGGTAATGCTAATAATAGTGAGCCATGCCATTTCTAACACACGATTTTAATAATAAAGACTTTTTCAAGCCCTGTTATTAGCTCATAATTACTGCTCTTAAACTTGCTGCACCTAAGAAACTCTTGTGACATTAATCCTAGCTTATTTCTGCTCATATCTATTAAGTATAGGAACGACCGAAAATCCATAAAAAAACTTGTTATCTGGTTGATATAGCTTGTTCTTAACGATCCGATCGGATCTATTCGATTCTGATATTAATAAATGCCGATAGTGAAAGAACCAGTCACAAAAACTGGTCGTCGTAAAGCAAGACGCTGGTTAAATCGTGGACCAGAGCGGTTGGTCCCGCTCGTTTTTACTTTGCATTAGTCAGTGCTAGGGATGGAATGTTTTTTTTTATAAATCGACGGTAATCGATATTTTTTTTTTTTTTTTTTTTTTTTTTTTTTTAATAAATAATTCCCAACGAACTTTACAAGTCCATTACAGGGAAAATATTACACTAACTTAAAAATAAACAAATATAAACAACATTTTTTTACAAAAATATAGAATTACAATACAGAATACAATACAAATAAAATTAATAAAATAGTCAAATTTAAATCAATTTTAAAACTAATTTCCGAATAAAATTAGAGTGCTTTTATTTTTTTAAAAAATACAATTTTGTCTTCTTTTTAAAGAGTGTCAATTTTTTAATATTTTTATACATATTTGGTAGGGTATTATAAATTATAACCCCATTGTATAATAATGATCTTTTACCAATATTGCTTTTAATATTTACTGCTAAAATACTTTCATTTTGCCTTGTGTCATGATTATGTACGGTATTTAATTTTTGGAATGTGATTTTTGATTTTTTTTGATGAGTGGATATTGAATGAATAATTACACATATTTTTAATTTATACAAATTTTCTAAGTTTAAATATCCTAGTGGTTTGTATAAATTTATTGTTGGTTCTAAAAAAGGAAGCTTGTAAATACATTTAATAAGTTTATTTTGTAATTTTTTTAAAGGGTTTATTATTGTAGAGGTAGCAGATCCCCAGACGGATATTAAATATTGAAATTTAGAATAAATTAGAGAATAATAAATATTTTTTAAAAGCTTAATTGGTAAATAATATCTTATTTTATAAAAAATTCCAATCAATGGGGTAATATTTTTCCTGAGATAATCGATATGTGTTTTCCAACTTAAATTTTCATCTATATGCAGTCCTAGAAATTTTATAGAATCAGCATATTTTATGATTTTATTATCAAATAAAATTTCTTTTTTTGATAGCAAGCTGTTTATTTTTGTTTTAGTAATATATATAAAAGAAGATTTTTTAAAATTTATTGATAATTTATATGACTGAAGCCAAGAAAAAATGATTTGTAAATCATTTTTTATTTGATTTTGAATGTCAAAGTAATTATCGCCAAAATAAATAATAGTTGTATCATCAGCAAATAATTGTATCTTACCATTTAGGTTTAATTTAGATATACTATTAATATATATAAGAAATAATATTGGTCCTAAAATTGATCCTTGCGGAACACCACATTTAATAGTTTTTTGAGTACTTTTACTGTTATTAATTTCAACATATTGTGATCTATTGCTTAAATAACTCTCAAACCAATTGTAAATATTTCCCCTTATTCCAATGTTATGAATTATTTGTAATAAAAAATTATGGTTAACTGTGTCAAACGCTTTACAAAGGTCTAAAGATAATAAACAGCATTTTTGATTTTGATCTATTTTTAATTGAATGTCTGTTATTACATCCATAACAGCAATTTCAGTATCTCTATATTTTCTAAAACCATATTGACTATCTGAAATTAAATTTTGATTATCTAAGAAATCTGTTAATTTGTTGTTCATAATTTTTTCTAAAATTTTTGAAAAAACTGGCAATACAGATATTGGTCGATAATTACTTGGATCATTTTTTGAATTTGCTTTAAAAATTGGTGATACTTTAGCTAATTTCATTTTTGATGGAAAAATACCCTTTTTAACAGATAATTCAAATAGTTTAAGTAAAATTGGTAATATTTCTATTTTGACTTTTTTAATAATTTTTACTGATATTTCATCAAAACCGCTTGCTTTTTTTATATTAAGATCATCTATTATCTCTTCAATTTCACCCATAGTTATCTTTTCTAGGTTCAAAAACATCGAGTTAGGGTTTGCATTTTCAGTATATCTTCTTATAAATGGAATTTGATTTGATAAATTTTCGCCAACATTTATAAAATATGTGTTCATTTCTTCGCATATGGTTTGTTCGTCTTTAATTTCAATACTATTGGATATAATACTATCAATGTTGGTTTTGTTTTTCTTTGACTTGTTTGTCAATAATAAATTTAAATTTTCCCAAATACCTTTTTGGTCACTGTTCAAAAATATGTTTTTAAAATATTTTTGTTTTGTTGTTCTTATTGTTTGTTTTACAAGTTTATTTAATTTATTAAAAGTCTGCTCATATTCTTCAATCATTGGATATTTCTTCTTTTTTTCATATATCTTGTCTCTTGTTTTAATCATTTTTGCTAAATCTTTCGAAAACCATGGTTTCGAATTTTCATTAATTTTTATTGTATTTGTATATGATGAGGATTCAAATATTTCTAATATCTCATCATATAGTTTATCTGGTTCGTTAATTAAATGTTGCCTATTTTGTAATTTTATTAGGTCATGTTTCAATTTATCTATAAAATATTCTCTAATTTTAATATTTTTGAAACTTCTATTATTCTTGGTATTTTGTTTAGGTATATTTAAAATTTGTATTTTATGATCACTTAATGGACTTACTATAAACTTTATCTCTAGTTTATTTTGCATATTTGTTAGAGTATGGTCTATCAAGCTTTTGTAGTTTGTAGTTTCTCTTGTTGAAATAGTAGTATTGCAAAGTGTAAAATTATTTGACGAATATATTTCTAAAAGTCTTTTTGAATCACTAGTATTTTGAAGTAAGTTAATGTTCATATCACCAACCATTAAACATTTGATTTTATAATTATTGTTTAAATTTTCAAGTTTTTCTTCAATAATATTTAAAAAACTATTACTTTTTACGGATGGTGGCCTATAAATACCACAAATAATAAATTCTGGAGATTTTATTTTAAGTGCTATATATGATAATTCACCTTCAATTTTTTCTAAAATTTCATAGTCAAATGTCTTTTTCACAAAAATGCCCAATCCACCTCCTCTCTTTTTCCTGCATGCATATATTGAATTAAATTTTTTGAAATTATAATATTTTTCTTCTTCTTTGTAAACCCATGTCTCACTAATTACTATAATATGAATATTTTCATCATCTGCTAAAATTTCAATTTCATCCATTTTATTCTTAATTGATCTGGAGTTTATATATAAAACTTTAAGATTTTGTATAATATTTATATTATATTTTGACATTATTAATTATAGTTTATTTTTTCTTTGTTCTGTTTAATTTTCCATTGGTGCAATATACAATCATTTTTATTTGCTTCATGATTATAATCATTGTTTTTATTATATAACTTATTGTAAATAATGCAGTTAGAACACTTTGGAAATTCTTGTTTACAGTCCCAATATTCGTGTTTACCTGTACAAAAAGAGCAGATCTTATCTTTTTTTTTACAATCTTCTTTTTTATGTCCATATCCACAGCATTTAAAACATATCATTATATTTAAGTCCTCTCTCACTTTACATTTATTCCACCCTAATGATATATCTTTGTCGACTAATTTTCTAAAAGTATCTCCTTTTGTCTCGAAGTAAATAATATATTGATTTGAATATTTTGATTTTCTTGTATATTTAATGTCTAGTGAATCATTTTCATCTAGATAGTTTAAAGCTCGCATTTCTTCTAGAAGTTCTATATTATTGTACATTTTTTTTGGTCCTATTAACACTAATCTTGGTAATTTTAACTTTGAAATGTAAATTGAATATTTTTCATTTAATTTTTCTTCTGATAATATTTTCATTTTTTCTACGTCCTCTTTTGATTTTCCCTTAATAATAATTCCGCCATTTCTTATTTCCTTTATGCCATTTACTGATGCCTTAACAGCCATTGGATTAATTTTGTTTTGTATTTCATGTTTAGTCTGCTGGTATGTTTGATTCTTCTTTGGTTTAATAATCAATACTGGAATATTTTGATTATTAACAATTTTTTTATTGGATTTTAAAATATCTGAATATAGTTCATTTTTTTCTTGTATAATATTTTTTTTTTCATTTAAGTTTTCTAAAATTTGATTAATATTTGAATCAATTTTGTTTAATTTTGAAGCTATGTTTATTTTTTCCAGAATTTCCACTTTGGATTGTACTTCATTCGTATTTTGAGTCAATTTTTCAAGTTTTTCGTTTATTTGATAAATAATGTCTTTAAATAGTTTATTTTCTTCTTCTAGTCTCTTGATTCTATTATTAAGTTCAGATGAACTTTCATTTTCTAGGCAATTTATGCATGTCCATTTAATACTTTTCTTTTTTGTTTCAGTTGTTTCTTTTTTTGATAGTTTTGTACATGATAAACAAAACCATTCTTCACATTTAATACACATTAATGAATAAGTATTATTTGTGAATTTATAACTACAGCTTATACATTTTTCATTATTTACCTTTTCTCTATTAATTTTCATTTTATTTGAAAGACGTGTTGATTTTCCTGCCTCCATTTTATCTTGTGTATTTATGTAAAAGTTTTTGACAAAATTTTCGTATTTATGATCGTTGGGGTACTTTTCTGGTAAATAGGTATTTTCATTGTCACTACTATCTTCGAGGTTACATTGTAAATTTGGGTTATTTGTCACTGTCACTTTTTTTTGTGTCAAATCCTTTTTGCGTTTTTTATCCATTTTTTTACATTAGGAACTTTTTGATTACAAATTGATATTTCACTGATTTCTAATCTTTTTGGTTAACACTATAATGAATCTTTTAATAATTTTTTTTGAGTAAAAACTACTTTAAAACCTTTTGAGAATATGACATCATAAGAATGACACTACAAAAAACCATTCAATCTCTACTTACAACAACAATGCTGGAGATCAGCAGGCGATTCAAACTAACCGTAACTCAGGTGCACTTGCAGCTTTTTAAGACGGCCACATTAATCTTTGAAGAATCGTTTTAAATTTCTATAGCATAATATAATATTACATAAATGTAAATGTGTCAAAGTGATTTTAGATCTTATTAATGCCATATATCAGTCAACGGGCAAAAGAGATTTAAAAGGTGCTCAAGGAGGTGATCATTCTTACCATAAATCGCCAATATATCGATGGGTAAAAACTGATTTAACCCATCCCTAGTCATTACGCGGGATGATTTATGAAACGTACGAATGGCATGCCAAACAAGAGTAAAAAGACGAATGATGTGCATAAAAAGTGGACGATAAAAGAAGAAGAATCGGCCGGTTCTTATCGTATTAGTTCTTCGCCTACTAGCATTTTGAAATTCGCACCTGTTGTGTGGCATGTAATGAACACTTGAATCTGATATTACTATACAGATTTCTCAAGAATAACCTTAACTTTGAGATTGACAATTCTGCTGGGGGACTATTGTCGAATGTATTAATAATTATTTATTTAAGAACATAAGTCTAACAGGTTTTACCCCATTTATAAGACGTACATAATCAAAATCCTAAAGTATACTTAGTACTTATAAGTTATTATGTTATTATTGATATATAAGTATTTTATATATTAGGACTAGAAGTCATATTACATCACAAGTCATATTGCACCTCCAAGGAGCACAGCGTTGAATAAATTAGAATTCTGATGGGCATTTACAGCAAAAATGTCTAGGTGGATGGTAAGATTATTATATTGTTTACACATGTTGTAAACTGGCGATCTTATCATCAAATTGTTAGCTGCTGTGGGCAGATAAAATAGGTCTTCTTGATCTTGTATTAGCAGCTAGGATGCGAAATTTTAGGAGAGCAAGTAATTCAGTGCGGTCTATCCTATGGTTGTATAATTTAAATAGGAACTGTAGGCTAAGGTATGATCTTCGTTGAGATAGTGATGGAAATTAAAACCTTGGAAATAGTGCTAGGTGGTCAGTACCTCGTGGAGGATAGAAGCCATCGGTTACAAAGGAAATATATTTTAAACATTTTCTTTGTACACCTTCAATGGCCTTCACATATTCATTGTAATGTGGATTCCATATCATTGCGCCATATTCCAAGCTAGAGCGTACATATTGGTAGTAGAGGATTTTGATCGACTAAATATTATTAAAGTTTTTACATGTAGATACGAATGAGAAACCATAGCATTTTTATAGAAGATTCACGGACATTCATTACATGTTCGTTAAAGGAGAATTTAGAATCAAACTTAATCCCTAGGTCCCCAAGGAAATCAACATCATCGAGCGTTATTGATTAGATAATATATTGATAAAGAATTTTGTTTTTTTGAGGGTAAAGGTCATGATTTTACATTTGTCAATATTTAAGGGTAGTTGATTGTCAATACACCACTGGTTAAGCTGGTCAAGGTTATTTAGCAAAAAACTTAAGGTTATCTGCAAACAGAAGTAAAAGGCTATTGATGAATCTAGATAAGCAGGTATGCAGGATTCCACGATAAGTAATAAAATTACTGATTACTTTCCCAAAGTGTTTTCCATCTACTCTGCTTACATCTAAACATGAAAATACGTTTGTGATATTATTTTTCAAACCTATTAAAACATCTTGCTTCTTTGATTAAACTTAAATTATCATTTCCACTTTTGGCGCTCGGCAACCAACATTCTTAAATCGTAGTCGGGTGCACTAACTTCTAAACCAAACGTTAAATTACTATGCCATACTAATAAAACTTCCGTAACTTTATTTTATTCAAGATTATCTTAACTTTTTCCAAGCAATCATAAAGTAACGGAATAATTTTGGGATAAATTCCAGCAAGTTATTGTTTGCAAATTTTTAGTACAGGACGCGGGGGTTTTTTAAATGCAAAAGGTGGGGTAGTAGCGATTTTTTAGTATGTTGTAAGGCTTGGGGCCCTAATGAAAAATCCAAGTTTTCGACCTCGAGGCGTATGCGCTCGAGCCGCCATCTTGGATTTTAGATACAAAAATTTGTTTTTTTGATAATAACTCAAAAACGGTGGCTTCCACGACAAAAGATGTTCTATACAAAGTTAAAGAGGATAAAATTTCCTACATTTTTTGTAGAATTTTTTTTTGTAGCACACATGTTAGGACTTACAGCTCCGTGAAGTTGCACTATTTAAAAAAAAATGCGGAAACTTTTTGGTTGTTTTATTTTATTATTCTTATTATATATAACTATAGTTTTACATAATTATAAAAAAAACTATAAGCATTTGAATATTATCATTTAACAGTAGTATACTTTTCGTAGGTAAACAAAGTTAAAGGCGAAAAGTATATCGCATTTTCTTTTTAAATTTAAGAATAGTAAATTATGATTTTAGAGCGTTACAAAAATTAATTTCTACTACATTTCGGTACGTTTTGATGGTCCGGATTGGTTATTGTCGGTGTCCTGTAGTTTCTTCCTGATTGAATGGGGATGACGTAGTGTCACAACCACTGAAGGCATGCAAGAACAGAATGTACTTGGTTGCTTCTTGGTATTTGATGTTACTTGCTGAATATAACCTCTCAGCAGTTTTTCCTCTTCCAGGTTTACGGAAGTAGATAGAACTTTCGGCTGGTGCTAAATAGCCAAATAACAAAATATAATACTTTTTTTTTCAAATAGTGCAACTTCACGGAGCTGTAACTCCTAACATATGAGTGCTACAAAAAAATGTTTTCTACAAAAAATGTAGGAAATTTTATCCTAAATTTGTATAGAATATCTTTTGTCGTGAAAGCCACTGTTTTGGAGTTATTATCAAAAAACCAAATTTTTGTACCTACAATCCAAGAAGGCGACTCAAGCGCATGCGCCTCGAGGTCGAAAACTTGGATTTTTCATTAGGGCCCCAAGCCTAAAAACATACTACAAAATCGCTACTACCCCACCTTTTGCATTCAAACGCCCCTTTTTGATACCCACGTACTTGGAGTATTTAGGCAGTAAAAATTTTTAACAACTAAAAAAATTTGAAGCTGTATTAAATAAAGCCTTAAACAAAAAACATAGCATTTGAAGTTTCGTTTTTAGTTTTTGGCTATTTGATCCCTTTTCGACTATGTGTAAATATTCGGTTAAAAAATAGACTGTATAAAATAACACAAACTCAATTATGAGCCGCCCTGCATAGACAATATTGCGTAATGGGATTAAGCACCGAGCTTGATGTTTTATGTTTTTCAGGAAATTATGCAGTATTTAAATAATTCCCTTTAAAAAAATTAGTTCCTAGTTTTTTTTGTTAATTGCAGAATTTTCAGTTTGGTAATCATTATGGATGTCGACTTAAACAAAAAGTATAATTATTATTAAAAGAAAAAGACCCGAATGAAGTGGAATTTCACCGAATTGCATATTCTATTCTCTTCAGCAAGCGTTTTTATTTAGTTATACATGTTTCGCCCGCACTCACTACTCACCATTCGACCTAATATGGAAATTCTAATGCAGAAATCAACTGTTCCCTTTTAAAAGGAACTATTATATTTTTATGGCCGCTTCCCAACTGTCGCAAATTTCAATAATTTTCACCTCGGTAAACTGCGGATGCTAAAAGTGACTGATAATTGATTTAATAGCTGTTTTTTGGCTCATTGAGAAGATTTAACGTTTGGAGCACGTCAACAATCGCGTGAATCAGATGGGCGGAGTACCCTAATGCGCTAATTACTTTTACCGCACCTCGACACGGCACGCAATGGCCCTATTACTTCGTTATTACTATTATGAGTCCGTGAGCTGTGTGGCCGGACATAAATGGCAAATAAACTTCGATATATCTGCATAAATATGACTAGTTACGAGTGTACTTCTTTATTGGTTTGGTTTATAGTCATTTTGAAGTTTAATTTATGCACTAGCAGATTGTAATACAATTATATCGTATTACAATATTCTGTGTATATTAATTTTTTAATGAAGTGAAGGGGTTTACTTAAAATTTGACTATGGTTTAGGTTCAAAGACAGACTATAGATTATAACATGGATTTGTAGAACACGCATCAGAGTACCTTACGTTTTATCTAGCTACGTATAAAAATTTATTAAAATAAAACCAAAAGCGCCAAGATAACTCTGCCCAAGGAACAACAAACGAAAAGCTACACTACACAAATCAAGCCAAAATAGCAATGATTATCTGTAACTGATCTTTGTTCAAAACAACTCGCTTTACACAAATTTGTTTAATCACTGTACCATAAAATTACATTAAACATCTCGTAACTGCCAATGAAGTTCCTGATATAGAACTTGAGAAAAATGATTACAACATGTAAACAGGATAAAATTTATTTATAAACAGAGCGAGGTTATCAGCTAAATATCTGTACACAGGAAGTTCGTGTCGTCCGCTTATCTGATATCTACTCCTTACAAGAATTTTTTATTGCCGTACAAGAGGTTTCTTTAAACACCCATTGTCTAAAGTGTATGAACTGTTTCAAAATTTGTTAACGATAAATTCTCGTCTTTTGTTTAAGCTTATGTTTATTTTAAATACATTCAATCAAGTTATGCTTTATTTGCATTTTTTATTTTTCAAATTCTTTTTTGCCTGGAATAATTATGCATCTCAGGTGCAAACAAAAGAAATGAAACTGATATACATACCTAAAACACGCAAAGTCAACAGGAAGTGGCACTGTATGTATACCTATAAAATTCTTATCTATCTTTACTTCACATTCCTATACACACATCGCTCCGTTTCGCTCGAAGATGACACCTCTTCCGCACGCACTGATAACTTGTGTCGATTCTCGTGACCCGTGTAAACATTCCATGTGGAGGAAATATTGACGAAAAGAAATCCCTTTTTAGCTACTTACCATAAGTAAATAAAAGAGGGCGCCATATAAAGATAGGCATGGCACCAAAATTCTTCTAATTGCAATCCTTGGAAATGTTTGTAGATATTTAAAATTTTCGTTAATTAGAATTAGATAATATGGAGTATTCCTTGAAGTGAATCCTAATTCTATAAGAGGAAATGTAAATATCAGTAAAGGTAACATAAGCAGGCATCTCATAACATACGCAGCTGATTTGCGAAACTAAAGTGTGGGCTACACATAGATAATTATAGGTTCTAACGGAAGCGCTCTGATCGCTTTGAAGACAACAAATGCACTTGAAGCGCTCCGGGTGGCGCTTCCGAGAACCAACAAAGTTTCTTTGTGTCGTTTGCCTAATAAATTACTGCCCCGAGTCTGTGGGTACGAAAAATCTCGCAGAAAGAAGAACCACACACGAAATTGACCATCATCGCATGGGGTCGGGATTTTTAACTAACTAGATACTAAATGGCAGTAAGATTGGTCTAGGACAGTCTAGGTTGTAAAGGAAGAAAGTGAAAATTACCTACTTTTATTTTTATATTAGGTACTTATTTATCTTTAACCAATCTGCTTCTGGATTTAATGTTTTGCGATGTCTAGGGGTAATAATTTTAAAAAGTTCTTGAAATTTTATTTTTCGAAATTTCAGTATAAAATATTTTTGAGCTTATAAAACTACTTCGTTCTAAAAATTTAATGCACTTTAGGATCATTTTGGACACACGATCGTCTCTAAAACGCCGTCGTCCCTTCTGTGACATCGCATATGTCAAGCCCTTTGTACACGGGGATTATCCCTAATTACGCTTTTTAAACATCGAGTTGTCTCATTGTCCCAGTTGTGGGAATGAAGGGGTGTCCCTTTGCGATGCCGGGAGATAAGATAAACATTGTGTGTAATCGAAACGTTCGGAGTGTGCTAAAACACACAAGTTTGTATCCGGTCTTTGTCATTCAAAGCAAGAAAAAAAGAAATAGGGATATAATCGAGCGTAGGGGTGAGCCTGAAACATCCCCCAGTGTGGGTACAAAGGGACAGCAGATGACAACGACCTGCTCGGTTGATACGGCCGTGCAAATGTCACAGTGGACGAACGCCCCCCGTTGGGTACGCTACTTGATTAAATATGGGATATTAATACGGAATTATCTCTATGTGCCATCTGGTTGCTTTACAAATCGGGTAAATGGCAGTCGTTTCGATTTATTGAAATTAGGATTTAAAACACTAAATTTAATATGCAACAAAACTACTAGATATATTGAAAAAAAAATTGATAGATGAACATACATCACTTTAAAAGGAAGGCTATCAGAAGATGATGAATTAGTTCCTACAAACACATCAAGTACTACCCGTCCGGGTTGCATTTAGGCAGAATCTACCATTGATTAGCAATAGGCTATAAATTAAGGTCTCTTATTGGTTGTTGCTAATCGCTGGTACGTTTTGTATAAACATTGCTAATCGCGGGTAGATTTTGTCTCCCTGGGAATACTATATGCACTGTTGCCAATAGGAGGTAGGATTTGCCTTGACATTGCTAATCAGCGGTATGTTTTGTCTAAACACGTACAATCCCCATTTAAACAGGGCGACAGCAAATAGGTACATACTTGTTATAGACATGACTATAAGGTTGCTGATAGAAAAGAGAAAATATGGAAAAAGGAAAAATACATGCTATATTATTTTATTATTTATACAAAACATTTTAAATTCTTACAGTAACATTTTTATGTTTAGTGCGACTTCGCACTTGGTACATTTTTATTTACATTGAGAGCAAGATTTCTTTTCCTTTTTAAATGTGTTTTTTCACTAGTTGCTGGTGGACGCTTACTGCCTCTAGTTACACCTGGTTTCCTTCTGGAGATGGACGTCGGCTGAACTGTTATTGAAGCACCAGCTCGATTGCGTAGACCAAAAGTACTACCGCACGTAATTAAAAATGTATCCCAACTATTTTTTGTTTTAGCTTTATCCAGCCTTTTTCAACATCTGTTTAAAAGTACTTTACATGTACCAAACTTAGTATGTTGTTCTCGTAGTGCATTTAGAAAATTTTCAAACTCATTTTGCTTTCTAGGACTGACAGTGTTTCAGTATTTTTATTTCCTGCATTGTAAATGCAGGAAATGAAAATCATAATTTAAACTTTGTTTGAAGGTTGTAGACAATGATGTATCTTGAGTAATAGACGTGTTTTGGACTTCCATTGCCTTTAGTTTTTCATATCACAACGTTTTAACTGGTAAGTATCTCCAGGCGTCTTCAGGTGAATACTAAACTGAAACAGTTTAGGAAATTTTAAATCAGTATTCATATACTGTCACGTATAATAATAATTAAGGGACATTGACTACACCACCCGAAAAATTAAAGAGAAATGCACGACACGACTCACAAAAAAAGATGCAATACGTGTGTAGACAAAACATACCGCTGATTAGCAATGTCAAGGCAAATCCTACCTTCTATTGGCAACAGTACATATAGTATTCCCAGGGAGACAAAATCTACCCGCGATTAGCAATGTTTGGACAAAACGTACCAGCGATTAGCGACAACCAATAAGAGCCCTTAATTTATAGCCTATTGCTAATCAATGATAGATTCTACCTAAATGCGTCCGGGTTATCTTAAAACGTATATACTTAACTGATTTTAAACGAATAATTTCAAAGGTATGGCACCCTTTAACACTTTCTCTTTCTTCACAAATACATCAAAATTCAATAATAGGTGAGGTGCCATAACACAATTATAAACAATGACATATGGAGTACTTGTACGCAACCTATCCCGTGGGCGCTATTGTTGCCAATATACAATATGATCAATGGTACTTAGGCGAGGCGTGTACGGAGGAAAACAGGGGCACAAATAAGACCCATGAAATGTTTATGACTGTTGCAACGGTCTAGGTTTGGTGTTCGTTATAAATATTGAGAAATATTGTGGTTAGTTTGTTTATTTTATGGTGCGGACGAGAGTAAAGAAACAAATAAAACTTCATCAGTTGAATCAGAGCAGGTTGTCTACCAAGAAAACTAGTGGGAAATATCATGTATTGTGTAGGATAGTCAATGAATAAAAATATTTCATTGTTTATTGGCGCAATTTTTCTGGAACATTCTCGTACCTACTCGATGATATAATAAATAAATCTACAGTCGCCCTTTGGACTATAGTAATGCACCCTTAAAGGATATAAAATATTTTCCTTTTAAGAAAACTGTCTTTATTAAACTCGATAGATGCTAAGTCTAGTGCACATATTTATATTGGCAAGTAATGCGAGCGTAATTCCCCAGGACTTTCTTATAGCGAATAGCCTGGAAAGGGGGGAGGGTCAAACCGTCCCCTTATCCCAGTTGGTCGGACTGCCGATAGTATTTCATTATCCTGGAGAAACGAAATATACATAACTCTCCTCCGGGGCGGCCATTCTTCAGTTATATGCAAATTCCGAGCCTGGGCCAAAGAGAGAGGTCGCCCCTTCCTAAGCTAAGGGAAATACCAGTAGCGTAGCCGTATAGCCGTAAGAGGCTTTTCTTCATTTTATTAAAATACATATGAAGAATTAAAAGGGTCGTCTGCGGAACATGAGTTGGGTTTTAAAATCGATTTATCGAAAAACAAACGATCAGATCGTTTTCTTTGATTTTTAGTTAAGCCTAACCTAGGAGAGAAAAAGATAATTAAAATTTGACACTTACCTGTCAAAATTTAACAGCTCTCATAATAAAGAGTATTTATGTAAAAAGACGAAAATTTTTTGTGAAATTTGAAAGCGGAAAATTTGAAGAAAAAAAGTTACCATCGGCTGTCGAAAATTGACAGCTGTCAACAATATCTCGCTGTTGATTCCTGACTGTCCGATAGTATATTGTTCCGTGTCTATGCCCTAATGCTCTTCAAAGAATCTACGCCACTGGTGAAAACCCTCTACAAGAATTTCTTATTTTAATGGGCTTGTAAAAAGACGGACGGAGTCGCAAGCCAAACGGAAATTCTTTTATCATTCCCGGCGAACAAACGAGGAATTATTTATTTTTGCCCTACTGGCTCCGCTGCCTTTCTTATTTTGTCTTCCGTAAATGTTAGCGCTATTTTTTTCATCCCGAAACGAAAATACGTTTATATTTAGGCCCTTTTACGTATAGCTATCGTACATGTTTGATTTTTAACCTTCTTGTGCAAAAAACTTAAATATTTAAAAACAGCAATTATTAGCAAAAGGGAGCTAAGTAACATTGGCGAGAACCAACGGGGGAGACTATTTTTTTATAATAGTGGAACGAGTAAACACTGCAATAGACGGTAATATTTAATAATAAGAAATAGCAAGCAAAAGTCTTCATCCACAATTTTATTAGAATAAGTTATATTCTTACAACGGTCTCGACATGTTTTGAGCATAGAAACGCTCATCATCAGGAAAGACAATGAGATGTGTTGCTGTTGGTATTAGCAGTAGAGAAAATGGTTGGTATTATAACTTTAATGGAGCTTTGGAAATATGTAAAATGATAGAATATTTGACCAGTTATGGAGAAACCGTCATCATACTGAATGGTTGTGTTTAAGATTTTTCTCTACACAGTCACAGTCAGTTTTGGAACGTAATCTTTACACCTAACTGTAATAATTCACGTGCTGTATCTAGCCTAGTTAAATCTTATTGGCCCACACAATAGAATTCCAGTTGTAAATTTGCTTCTTTACAATTATTTGTTTATTTTGCGTTATCTGTGGGGGATGTTTTATTTAACAAAACGGTAAACTTAAAAAAGAACACAATCACCGCGCGTATGCAGGCATAATAAAAATAAACACAATTTTAATAGGCCTGTAAATCTTATCGTTTATTTATGTTAGCAGTAATTTCGTTTTTAATCTGTTGGTGTGTAAAAAGATTTTAAAGACTCGGAATTTGATAACGGGAATACAAAAGCGAGTTTAACTACATACTTTTATCTTGTGGATGCGATAAACAGGATTAAAAAAAAATAGATTGGAGATGGGGAGCTGCAACACCACCCACCATTCTTAGAGTCTAAAGCAAGCGAAAAATTGATAGCGCAATGAGAGGGACATCTCTATCTTTTCGAGTTATCTTTTCAAAGGGTTCATAATATTGTTGACCAAAATAACGTAGCACCTAAGCAAAATTAATAAGTATAACAAAAATACCTAATCAAGATAAAAACTCTAATTTTATTTCAGTCAATCAATCGAAGTGATAACAACGAGCTTTGACGCGCTAGACTCTCATAAACGTACTTTTTTTTCTCTTTTCAATATTTGCTTATCAATACAATCTGTCACTTTTTGTTGTGATTGATTGATCATTTGTTGACACAAAATACATATACGAGGTAGATAATCTACCGTAATCATTCTTTTTTATTAATTCAGTACTGTTATCCGGTGTACTCTGGGTGTAGGGTCGATTTGTGGTAGTGGCTTGGTTATATCAATAGAGTCACGTAGACATAACCCTTAGCCATTCTTCAATGACAGGATATAATTTATAATCTCTACAATCGCTGATGTATCTTATTTAGGCGAATAAGACTTCCTGCTCCTACAGAGAAAAAATACTGTCCTAAGGGCTACGATATTACTCCAGGAGATTTTTTAGTAGGAATTAAGTTAAGAAATAACACTATCATGTTAAGGTGGAATTCTCAACGTCATTCCATCTATTGCCAACCTATAACCTATTTCGCGTTGCTTTTTTTTAGTTTATTATTTGATTAACTAACATTTAAATAAAATCAATATCGTCGGTACAATATTTAGGTAATATCTGACATATAACAAAAATATTAATTTATTTCATTGCTAATTTTGGAAGAATTGTATAGTGACAGAAGAATGACATAATAATGTTAAAACAAATCTTACCCGATATTTTTCGCCATACAATTCTCCTAAAATATTTAATGAAATTCCTCGATATTTATTTAATATGTCAATTATTACCTATAAAATATGAAGACGATAATGATTTTATTTAAATTTTGTGTAAAAGCTAGAAAAATTAAATAAATATACGCGAAATAGGTCATAGGTTGGCAAAGCAAGTTGATACTCCTTAAGGACTTTTTTTTGAAAATATTTAAATACTTAAATAGTTAATTTGTAGCAAACCCAAATTTGTCCTTAGTTATACGTATGTAGAACGTAACTTGTAATAAACCGGAAAAGACACACTTACCTGGAAAAAAATTAAAAAAAAGGATAATCACAAAGTATCAGAGAGCGTTCGATAAATTGTTAAGTAGATTAATGCTGCTTTAAAATTTTATTAAAAAGGAATATTGAAAATTTCATTAAGCAACCGGGAAATAAATTCCTTTTGAGGATTGTTAATATGCCGACCAACTATGCTTGGAAAATATGGATCAAAATAAATATGAGCAATTTTATTTTTAATGATTTATGGCCTTCCTGGAAAATGATTTAATAGGATTGTTTTGATGTGGTTTTAATAGGCATTGCATAGGTAATAAAATAAGCGGACTATTGACGTTCGTAGATCATACCCAATCATCACTGCTGAGTGTTTTTATTAGTTACAAATGTTTACGTTTGAGGTAACATTATGTTCTAAAATTTAGGAATATCAAAAGCCTTAAACTTTTACCCAAAAATGATCTACCCTGTACTCAGTGGCGCAACCAGGGGGGGGGGGGCTGCCGGGCTGCAGCCCCCCCTCTCCCGAGCTTAGAAACTTAGCCTATTCGTTTAATTGCAAACCAATTTTTCATGTCACGCGAACTATTTTCGCATGTTTTTTGCCATCTCAATGTTTTATGGATTTGTAATTTTTTTGTTTATCAATGTAACATGGAATCTTACGTTTTTTGAGTAATTAAAGTATAAAAAATTTAATAAACAGCTTAAAATTGTACATAATGATTTTTAAAAAAATTCGGATTCGAGTTTTTTCCGTTTCTTTGCATTTTTTGAGAACATTTACCATAGTAATGTATACAATTTTACACCATCAGAAAGTAGAGATTTCAACGAACAAAAAGTGTACCGACTTTTTTAAAACAGCAGATATTTTGACGAAAAGGGTGCTTTTTCGATATAAGTCAAAATAAGGTGAAAAAATAAATATTTTAAATCAAAATAATTACAGTGTGTTTGGGACATAAAAAGGTAAGTTATCACCAAATTTAGTGAAAACATAATTTTTTTTGTAAAAGATAAAAATAAAAAAACAAAAACTTGGTTATTTGAATTTTTCACATAAATTTTGAGGTAATGTGAAAAAAGTGTTAATACAAAATTTGTAGATCTTTTTACTACCTACAACTTTGCCATATAACGTTTTTTTATAGGACTTGTAGTTTTCCCGGAAATAGAGATGAATCGTTTTCTAGCCTTAAAAACTCACCCCCTTCCACTTTCCGACCTCGGATCGCCCGTAAATTATTTTTCCTTTCATGTTTGTTATATTCTCTTTCTTTTCCAATGGGTTTCATTTTACTATTATTTTTTTTTGTTTAAAAAATTATCGACCCTGGTCTACCTATTTATGCGAACCACGATATTGATATTGATATAGTTAAATTCACATAAAGTTTTAATGCCAAATGTCAAGACTTGTCATTGTCTAGTTACTTTAGATTTCACCAACTTACGAAACTTCTTATACAGCTGAGATTGGTCAGTGTTTTTTCTTTTTCTTTTCTGGAATTGTTCGGTCAACTCTTTTTATTTCTATCACTTTTTAATCGTATGAAATAATACAAGATAGACATACTTTGTGTGCAGTACAATTATACTAATTAAATTATATTACCGTGGAAGAAATTCTGGACGAAATGGCAAAAACAAAACGAAGAATTTTACTTTAATATTAGTATTATTGTAATTACTTACAACTTATTGTATAAGGTTTTTGTTTTGTTTTAGTATAAATGCTTAATATATGCGTTACTTATTTTTACTACATTTTTACTAATTAAAATAAAATCTCTAAATTTTTTTTTCATAAATATTTCGTTAGGGCCATTATTGCAAAAGTTTTAGTGGGCTGTCGCTCTCGTCAATTATACGTATTTTACCCAAAAAAAGGCGTGGCACCCAAAAAATTTTTCGCCTGCGGCGCAAAAGAGCGCCTTCAGCACAAGGAATTAAAACCCCCCCCCGAACAAAATTTCTGGTTGCGCCACTGCCTACACTTATCTCTTTGAACAGGATAAAAAAAAATAAAATGGGCGTCTTGACGAACATTTTTATGTCTGTCTGTGCATAAATCCCCTTATCTCGTTTTATTATCGCTAATGTTTTGACTAAAAGGCCTAAAAACTGGCTTTATCGTTTGGGGTTCAAATAACCAGAAAGGTTTACTAATTCTTGTGGCTATCGACTGACATAACTTTTGTTAGGCATTAAGATATAGCATCCCAAGTTGTTCTTTGGCGCCTTGTAAATCAACGGCCTAAGATTAAGAAACTATGTATGTACATATATTCAGTGATTATCTCTTGTTTCTTTGTATGTATGTATATAAAACAATAGTATGGCATTTACGTAAGTTATAATATAATACGACGTTGTATGTGGGCACGTGTTTAAAACCATTGAACTCTAAACTTGAGTTTCTGCAACAGTGAAAATATTCTAAAATATGAAAATATATTATTTTGAAAATTTCAAAAATTCTATGTTCGGACTCAAAAAGAAATCTTGAAAATCAGTATTCAATGGGCATCATTCATAGACATTTACCTTTAGATAAGCAAACAATAATCACGAAAGTGGCAAATTTATGGCCTCGCGCATGTAAACAAAGCTATACACGATTAGACATGCGCACTGCAACATTATCGTTTGACGAATGGGAAAATAGACTTTAAAATTTAAATTCTTGCCAACAAATTGAACTTTCTTCTCAATTTTTTTGATCTGGTTGGAAATTAAGTTAGTGATTTCTGGCATTTAAGATAGAAATTTGTTTAGTAAGGTTTTGTTTCTAAAATTTGTTTAAAAAGGATTCGTCGTCGTATTTTTAGTCCGAAAGGGAAGAGAACTAGTCAATTAAACTATAAAACTTATAAAATCGAATATAAAAAACGAACAAAACCAGCAAAATAACCAATCTTCGATGTTATCGCGTACCTAACCTCAAATCCAATATTAGTTGGTATATAACATGTATTGATTTTTACAATTTGGCAAAAACTTGGGTACGTGTAAAACATTTTCAAGCACAATTTCTTATTCAAGAATTGGAAAAAAGTTTTTGCCCGAGAACTTGACCCGTGGAGTAATATAAACTACCTCGGTATTTACATTTTTTCTTTTATAAAATATAAGTATAGAAAAAAGTGTCTTTTAAACTTTTTGAAGATTGCATGGCTGCAAATAAAATATACCAAAACATGCATTGGGATAATCTGTCTCGGTGTGGGTTTCTCTTTATTTTCAGACCTTGTTTGTGTAGCCTAGGCCTAGTTGTGTTTAAATTGATCATAATAAAATAAAGTTATATATCAAGATTCATCACTACTCCATACTTGTGCTACTCCTAATTGTGCATAATTGAAGCATACAACGGCTGTTACTAGTCATTCTTTATATTCCGAGTCACTAAAAGCACAATTCACTAAACTACACAAAAACTAGAAATCCGTAAATATTAAACACCCACAATCCAAATTAGCAAAGAAAACTACAAGGAATCCACAGAGAAACCTTAAAACACAACAACAAAAATGGCGCCGAGCCGGTTCTGGAGTGTATTTTGAGCATGTCGCTAAAGGACAGGCCGATAACACGAGAGTTGTGCGCATGCCCGATGCTGCTCAGAGGGAAGACATCTGACCGGCGAGCCATCCGCTCGGACGTATTATTTCACCCATAAAACTTAACTTTTGTTTGCGCAGGAGATAAGCTGTACGTATCTAAAGGTAAATGTCTATGGCATAAACGGTAAACCTAATTTAAAATAATTAGAGATTACGTCCCACTAATTTCAACAAAGGGCATAATCAAAACCACCTGTTTTTTATTTCCATTCTAACCAACTCGCATCAGATTTTAAACTAGTCTAGTCATCTCCTAATGAATGAATTACAGACAGAAGTCGTAAACCTGGACAGAACAAGGCCTTGCTGCTGCGTATCGAAGTCAATTATTTTGTGCAACTTTTTGCTGTTCGCAGTAATTGCCAGTAATGCTAAATCTCGTCGGTCTATTTTCATTTGTCGAGTTCCAGTAGATTTTTTCGCCACAAATTAAAAGCTGATGACAAATTTTTACGTGTTGGCACGGCCGGACGCTTCCGATTTAGTAGAATTATTGTAAAAGACTTTAAAGGATTTATATATCGTTAAGCGAGAATGTATTAATTGGAATAGTTTCTTGAAGAAAAATGAAAATACGTTCTGGGAGGTGATTTTTTGCTAATTTTATTAGGATTAGATCTTGTTACAGACTGTTTCTCCGAAATATTATACAGGGTTGCTCAGAAGTCCGGAATAAAATTAATATAGCGTTAACCTGTAGTTTTTAAAAAATCTCTATTTAAATAAACGGAAATGATAAATCATTGATTTCTTTTACCTTTGAAGGTAAGTCTTTATTGTTTCACGTTCTGACATTTTGTGACTTAACAATAGTTTTGGTTTATTTGTTATTTATTTTGTAAAAAATAAAATAAAAATGTAACGAAGCAAAACAAAACACAACAAAAAGGTGGTTTAACGTGGCAAATGGTGGAAATGTCCTCCACCCTCTACTTGGCATGCTCCCAGACGATGGTAAAATCCGCCGACGGAATTCCGAATGGCTTCAACCGGTATGTTATGTGTCTCCAATCTAATTTTGTATTTCAAATCTTCAATATTATTCGGCTCATTTTGGTAAACTTTTTCTTTTAAATAACCCCAAAGAAAATAGTCTAGAGGCGTTAAGTCTGGGAACCTCGGTGGCCATTCAATTGTATCACGTCGTCCAATCCAGCAACCTGGAAATATCTCTTCTAAATATTTTCTCATATTGACACCAAAATGCGTCGCCTAAAACACGTGGCCGTCCATTCCTACGCAAGTCCTTTACTATGCCATGTTCATCAAATTTGTGAAATATTTTGCTAACAGTGCCCTGTGAAATGTGATTATCCGGATGTTTAGCAATATATAAAGTGCACACTTCACTTTGACTTCTTATTTTATCTCCACATGCTAACAATATCGAGACTTCGATACGCTGTCTTTCCGACAAAACCATTTTTGTTTAGAAAATAGTAAAATAATACTTCGAAAATACCTAAATTAATTTTACAAGTTCACAATATGTCAGAACGTAAAATAATGAAGATTTCTTACCTTGGAAGGTAAAAAAACATGTATGATTTATCATTTACGTATTAGCAATAACTACTCTTATTTTTTCTTTTAAGGGATCTAAGTTATTATTGAAATTGGTTTTATACACATGTGGCTTCAAATATCCCCATAAATGAAAGTCGATAGATAATTTTGAGATCGGGACTCCTACGTGCCAACTGATTTGGACCATAGGTACCTTCCAATGCATTTGTTCCCAAAGTGATGATTTAGCCAATCATCAAAAGGAATTGAAAATTAGAATTGAAAAAAAAGTCCCAAGAACAAAAACTGTTGTTTCTGACGAACCCTGTATAGTAATCGCAAATCTAATAGTTAAAATTGTAGTTTCAACACTAGCAAAATTCATTTAATACGTCAAGGAATAGGGAACTTTCCAATTTTTTTTTTCAATAATATGATTTAGTTAGGCCTAAAAAAAATATTCCCCAATTATTACTCCTTAAAAATCAGTAATAACTTGGTAAAAATTCTTTAAAGTTTCGGGCGTCATTTTGAAATAGCTTGACGGAATCACGCCAAAATTTATGAGCATACTGTACGAGATATTATCTTTCAAATGATGTATCACAAGCTGTATGTTTCCATTAAAAAAAAAAGATCGATGTCGTCATATTGTCTATTAAAAAAGAAACGAATAACGTCAAAATGTGAGCGTATTAAAACTAAATATACGTATCCGAGCGATTTTTCCAAAAGTTACAGGTTAAGACTATATTACTTTTATTCCGGACTTCTGGGCAACCCTGTATATTGTTATTTATTAAATATGATACATTTCAATGGCGTTGATACATAAAGGATATTTTCTATCAATATGAATTTACTAGTTTGTGTGCGACGACGCATCGCTACATTTTAAAGCACACTGTGACGACCATTTAATAAACGTTTTGGTCTATACCAAAAACGCAGTTAATCTGGTTTATTCAGAAAAAATATCATCGAACCTTGGTTGGCATTTAAAAATGGACAAGACTGATTAGTTGCACCAATAAAAAACTCCTTTAATTAACAAACCATAATGACCGAGTGCCCGTTTTTATTTAGTATAGCAAGTGGCATATCGATTATTATCGATGGGGATAATAAAGTCGATGCAACTGGGATTCTACGGACCATAATTTTTTAATCAAAATTACCGTTACGCCTTATTGAGTCGATTCGCAGTACCTTGAAAACGTCATTAATCATTGTTTTAAACCGCGAAAATGATCAAAAGGAAGCTCAATAAAACAACCATAAAAAATGACAATAGAGTGATGGTACTAAAGATATCTGCGCTAAAGAAAAATATTGTTATTTTTTTTATTGGTCAACCATTGTAGTAAAATTTTCCATCAATAGACCAATAACATTATTTTCCTGCTAAGGAAAAAACTAAATCCTAGCTGATTTCAAGGTAAAGGGCTACAAAAATTGTTATTTGTCAGATACAGGGTTGCCCAGAAGTCCGGAATAAAATTAATATAGCCTTAACATGTACTTTTTGGGGAAAATGCTCGGACACGTCAATTTCGTTTTATATATATGCTCACATTTTGACGTTATTCGTTTGTTTTTTTATAGACTTTTTTGATATGATGACATCGATCTTTTTTTTTTTAATGGAAACATACGGCTTGTGATACATCATTTGAAAGCCAATATCTCGTACAGTATGCTCATAAATTTTGGCGCGATTCTCTCAAGATATTTCAAAATCTCTATTTAAATAAGCAGAAATGATAAATCATTGATGTCATAGTCATCTTCTGAAAGCTCTTGGACAAGATAATATACTTTATTAGGGTGGTGTTTTTCTGCTTTCAAAAATCTTTCAATAGTACCTCTAGATGCATCATGATTTTAAGCCAATGAAACTGTTAAAACATGCGGATTATCCTGCAGGGATAATGCAATATCCAATTTTTCATAGTCGCCTAAAACATGTGGCCGTCCATTCCTAGGCAAGTCCTTTACTGTGCCATGTTCATCAAATTTGGGGAATATTTTACTAACAGTGCCCTGTGAAATTTGATATTTCGGATATTTAGCATTAAATAAAGCACACTTCGCTTAAACTTCTTATTTTACCTCCACATCCTAACAATATCAGGACTTCGATGCGCTGTCTTTCCGACAAAACCATTTTTGTTTGGAAAATTGTTAATGCTTTAGAAATACCTAAATTAATTTTACAAGTTCATAATGTCACAAAATGTCAGAATGTGAAACAATGAAGATTTTTTACCTTGAAAGGAAAAAAAAAACATCAATGATTTATCATTTCTGCTTATTTAAATAGAGATTCTTTAAAAACTTTCAACAGTCGCCATTTTAAAATAGCTCGACAGAATCGTGCCAAAATTTATGAGCATACTGTACGAGATATTAGCTTTCAAATGATGGTATCACAAGCTGTATGTTTCCATTAAAAAAAAAAAGATCCATGTCGTCATATCTTTGACAAATGTCTATAAAAAAACAAACGAATAACGTCAAAATGTGAGCATATATAAAACTAAATTGACGTGTTCGAGCGTTTTCCCAAAAAGTAAGTTAAGGCTATATTAATTTTATTCCGGACTTCTGGACAACCCTGTATATTAGTTGCTATTGGTCAGTCAACAATCATGGTATAAAAATTGTTTCTTAGTAACTTTATCTTCCCAAACTTATATTTTTATGACTTCTTTCAGTTCCGTCTTTCAAATAATATGTAGTTTTTACTAGCAGTACCATTAATTGAAGCAAAGTTAAAATTATTAATGATAAAACTAAAATATCTTGCTTGGACTTCACCGCAAATGCTAATTATTTAAATTATGACGAGAAACATACTGCACTTCCCACAATTAAAATATTCTCCAGTCCTACTGATCATTAATTCGAAATTCAATTAGCTGAAGAAAATTAACGAAAAACTTAATAACTAGTTTAATGGGCATTGCTGACTCATGTCCGCCTCATTTATTAAAGTCAGACCTCCTTTAACTCGTCTCAGCCTCAACAATAATAAAAACTCCTGTTTGTAAAACGCTGTTTTGTGTCCGGTATTTATTCAAAATAATGTTTTGAAATTCTTCGGGGCCCTGTTTAAGTTTCTACCTGGTAAATAAACAACTTTCCGGCCCTTATGCGTTCCTAAAAATTTGTTAATATTTCATAAGTAGGAACCAGGACCGGTATAGAATAATTTGTTTTGATTAAAAATAGGTTGCTGCTGATGAACAAACCCGATAATTTAATAATTTTAATCTCATTATCGTCATGAGAATACGTCAAGTGCAAAGACGCCCCCTTATGGGTTTTATTTCAGCTTAAATTGATTCAATTTGTAACTATTGAGAATCGCTGTTGGCTGGCAGCCAATCGATGTAGTTTTATTCATAAAAAAACTTACGTTGATTAGTACCTTTGGTTTTTTAATAAACAGAACTATACATCAATTCATACGTGTATTTTGACAAACTTCACAGGACAGCATTGGCCCGTTAGTCCAAGAGCTAGTAACACCCGTTTCATGAAGTGTTTGATGTACTTCAAAATTTATGTCTGTCATAGTATCTACTGGATAGATAAGCAGGTAAGCAAGTGTTGGCCTGCTCTACCTGGGGACACCAGGTACTGCGCATAGGAGAAAGGTGTCCAAAAATTTTGCCCAAAAAAAGTGTTTGATTCAGAGGCCAACAAACAGAAATCAAAATTTAAAATGACACAAAACACAAAAAATAATAAGGCAGACACTTTTGAGGGGGTTAACATTTAATTAAAACACCCCCAAGTTGTTTTTTAAAAATACAAAATGAAGTGTTTGATTCACGCTGACATTTTAACAGTGTCTTAATTATATAATAAAAAATAATTACAAAAAGCAGACACTTTTGAGGGGGTTAACATTTAATAAAAACACCCCCAAGTTTGTTTTTTTTTAAATACAAAATAAAGTAGCTGTACAAAAACACGTGACCACCAGGCAATAACATTGCGGAGAAAGACCGTAGCTACGTCGGTAATTGATGCTCTCACTCACAACCACGACTACGCGCTGCCTATCTCTCTGTATTGAAATGAATATTTATTTTCATGTTTTCCGATAATTAAACCCCAAAAAAAGTGTCTGCCTTTTTGTAATTATTTTTTATTACATGTAATTAAGACACTGTTAAAATGTCAGCGTGAATCAAACACTTCATTTTGTATTTTAAAAAAAAACAACTTGGGGGTGTTTTTATTAAATGTTAACCCCCTCAAAAGTGTCTGCCTTTTTGTAATTATTTTTTATTATATGTAATTAAGACATTGTTAAAATGTCAGCGTGAATCAAACACTTCATTTTGTATTTTTAAAAAACAACTTGGGGGTGTTTTTATTAAATGTTAACCCCCTCAAAAGTGTCTGCCTTTTTGTAATTATTTTTTATTATATGTAATTAAGACATTGTTAAAATGTCAGCGTGAATCAAACACTTCATTTTGTATTTTTAAAAAACAACTTGGGGGTGTTTTTATTAAATGTTAACCCCCTCAAAAGTGTCTGCCTTTTTGTAATTATTTTTTATTATATGTAATTAAGACACTGTTAAAATGTTAGCGTGAATCAAACACTTCATTTTGTATTTTTAAAAAACAACTTGGGGGTGTTTTTATTAAATGTTAACCCCCTCAAAAGTGTCTGCCTTTTTGTAATTATTTTTTATTATATGTAATTAAGACACTGTTAAAATGTCAGCGTGAATCAAACACTTCATTTTGTATTTTTAAAAAAACAACTTGGGGGTGTTTTTATTAAATGTTAACCCCCTCAAAAGTGTCTGCCTTATTAATTTTTGTGTTTTGTGTAATTTTAAATTTTGATTTCTGTTTGTTGGCCTCTGAAACAAACACTTTTTTTGGGCAAAATTTTTGGACACCTTTCTCCTATGCGCAGTACCTGGTGTCCCCAGGTAGAGCAGGCCAACACTTGCTTACCTGCTCATCTATCCAGTAGATACTATGACACAAAATTTTGAAGTGCATCAAACACTTCATGAAACGGGTGTTACTAGCTCTCCGGCTATAGAGCTCAAAGATGGTAGCGTGGTAGCAAAAACGCATTTTGACGAACAAATATTTACTTAACAAAATATATTATTTTAAATGGTTAGTAGCTACTTCGGACCTGCATACCTTTCTCTAGACCTTTTGAGAATTGGCTCCTACTACCATGAACTTAAAAAATCACAAAGCAAACAGGAATGAATACGGAGGGAACAGGTAGTAAAATCTGTTTTATGAAATATGTGCCTTATATATAAGGGGTGCGTCAAAATTATATGTAAGGGTTGTATATGCTTATAAAACACCTGTAGGTATTCTAAAAGGACATAAAAAGGAACATAAAACGTTTGCTTAAAAAATATTAATGTTCAATGTTGCAGGTGGAAGTAGGTATACGAAATGTAGTCGTCTAAGGACTAATAGTTATGTCCAGCACGATATTTTGGAATTTATATCTGTTAATCTAATTGTAAGATAGGCGCAGACTTGTAATAACAAAAGCGTTTCGGATAATACACAAAATTTGTATGAAACAATTACAGATTACTTCTTCTTATAATTATTAATAATAAGATAAGAAGTTTTAATCTACCAAAGAAAATAATAATCGTTAAAGAACAATTTTCATGCCATGCATGCATACACACGAAACCAGTCACGCTATACAAATAAATACGAGAAGAATAAGAACTCCAATTGAATTCAGTTTTTAGATAAAGTAAAAATCTTCTTTTACTTGATATAAAGGAAACGTTTTCGATAAGCTTTACGCCGTTGATTTTATTTACTTTTTGGGAAAATTTGAACATCAATTTTATATATTGTTGAGTTTTGACAGGCATGGATGATTGAAGATTGTGAGTTTTGTACGAGTAAATAAACTTATTTTCCAGCAGATACAGAACAGGTAATTTATTTAAACTTTTATTTTATTTATTTTCTCTGCAAGCACTGCTGGTATACCTATTGATTGCAATATAGGGTAAAGTTGGTAGAGATGCCCCAGTGGTAGAGATGGCCTACCTTTATGACTCGAAAACATTTACATATACGATCGTTTGGTTTGTCCAAACCCAATCAGTTGTTTATGCTAAAGCCTGAAAAGTGGTGTAGCTGCTCACAATTGTCTGGTTTTGACAAAGTTTTGTGATCGTTTTTTTGAGGTAGGTGCAAATTTTTATACATGATTACGCTATAGGTTGTAAAATCATTAATATGTTTTTATTTAATTTGCAATTTGGTCAAACAATTGTGGAATGCATGTGCTACAATATTCTAACCTCAAAACACATGTACCTGTATATTTATACAAAATACATGGTGAGGCATCTTATACCATCTTTTGGTATAGATGCCCTAGTCAAAGTGGGTAGAGATGGCCTGTTAATATTGCGGGATGTGGAGAGAAATATTCCTAAACCACCAGAAAAGATGACTGGGTAAAATGTATACACTGCGAGCAATGGTATCACGATGGATGCAGCAAATTTGTTATTTTTTGCTATCCCTGTGGAAGAGTAGCTAGAGTCGATTCACTCAGTAAACCTGCAAGATGGCCGACATGTCATATGACAAAAGTCATATTCCAGCTAAATAAAGTGAATTTTTGCATTTTCAATGACTTTTGTCATATGACATGTCGGCCATCTTGCAGGTTTACTGAGCGAATCGACTTTACTAAAAAGAAGACCTAACTTATTTTGTATCCGCGTACATAGGCCATCACTACCACCCTGCGTGGGGCATCTTACCCAACCCCTAAGGGAGAGATGGCCAATTACAAAAATTTTTCTTTATGCATTATTGTGAAATAAAACTTGTTTTTTTTGCATCTTATTATAAATATCGTAACTGAATAAAGTTTCAATTACTGAAAAGCATGCTCATTTTTTTTATTATTTATTTTTATAAAATTTAGGCCAGGTTAAGAAAAAGTGGGGCATCTCTACCAACTTTACCCTATAATGTCATAAGAAACAATACATGGAATACAGAAAAGGATTTATTCCTTTTCTCTTCATGAAACATGACTTGGTAAAGCAATGTTTTGATAGACATAAAGGGCGGCAGTTATTTTTAATAAATTCTTATTAGAACGGATTTCGGATTTGCATTGAGAATAATTACTTGCTTGGCCAAGCAAGGCTAGGCTAGAGTGTATTCTAAACCCCTTTATTGAGATACTGACCGGACACTGTAAGCTCAGGAAGCACATAGCACTGATCGGTGTCGAAGAGGGCCCAATCTGCGCTGGATGCCTGGAGGAAGAAGAGACCCCGCTGGTGACTGGTGACCTCGCCGTTGGTCTACTTACCAGGTTTCGGAACCTTCCCTCAATTACTACTACTACTACTACTACTACTACTACTACTACTTACTTAGTTTTGGGTATTTGTATCTTTAGATGTAAGGCTTAGGCTATTATAATCATAATATCAAATTGTAACACTCATTTTCCTTTAAGCCAAATAATAACGTAAGCTCGCTGGTTGCTCAATAAAACTAAAAAATCCCCAACATAGAAAGCTTTGGGTAAAAAACTCTTATAGTGTGAAGAGTGCAAATATTTGTCTCCTCTCAAGGAGAAATACGACAGACTCCGTGGTCATCTCAAGGAAACCAATCGAAGCTAACAAGGCGATTGACCATTGTCAGGGGTGCAAGTGATCCGATCAATTCGCTCCATTACCCGTTTCAATAGGTGACCCATCGAATTCAGAAAAAAGTATTGCTAATATAGGTTCGATTAGCCTTTTCATTTTATTTTGCTTTTTCAGACTTATACCAATCAAAAAAGTGTTGTTATAAAGTGTCTATGTCGTTTGGGTTTATTCAGGTGACCGTAAAAACTGTGGCGGTAAAATTGAGGTTCAGAGCCCATGTTAAACTGTTCCCGTGTGGCTGACATTACCCAGACATTCAATAGGGTTAACAAAAAATAATATTGCTGGAGTATTGGCTTGGCATCAATCCTCCCCCTCTTTACTACTAACTGCATACGGCAGTTACGGCACACTGTCACAGTCATTGTATCAAATAAATATTTGAAATTTTAACATGCATCATATAAAGTTAAGACTTTTACAAATTACCTAATACCCCCTAAAAAGGATACGGAGAAGCGATAAACATAAATGATTATCATTAAAGAAACTAGTTGTTAAACAGTTTAAAGCTATACTTTATGTTTCTCAAGAGAATTAAAGAACCGTGTCAAATCACTGCGAAGAAACTATTTAGGATTTGTTTTGCTAGTTTAAAATTTAGTTTAACCGTATATGGATTGCCTCAAATTGCTCTTGGACATCTGTACATGGTAGAAATAGATTAGGAGCAATCAATGTTTAAAAATAAAACCTAATGTCTACATTTGTTTGCGCCAGGCGTAATTTCTATTCTATTAATTAGCTTTAATAAGATAAACGACTTTGATAAATTCTAGGACACACAGGATCTTTTAATTTAATTAATGCACGATTTTTCTACTATGCCTTTTCCAGATGTATATCCAAAAGCTCTAATAATTACTATATATTAAATTAGTTAGTTTTAGTCCAGCAAATATAATTTAATTATCAGATTCGGATAGCTTTCATTTTATCGCAGATAAGTTATTTACTTATTTTCCGGAATAAGCAGTATTTAGTTACAGGTCTTTTAAAAACGTATGGTTTTCAGAATTAATTAGATATGTTTTGGAATTCCAGAGAGGCATTATAAATTGAAGCATAGACAAAAATGTCTGTCCAGGGGGCAAAACACGCATGTATCTTATCTACATATCAAAACACATAAAAACTATCTTCCACAAAATAAATTTGTAATGTAAATCCATAAACATATTTCGTAATTTAAGGTTATTTTCACAACTAATATTTAATCCGCGATAATAAAATCTACACATAGATAAAAGAGATATCTTATCTATATATCTTGTATACGTGTTTATTAACATTAGCTTGTAATAATGCAATATTATTTTTTTGGATGTTAAAAGTTGACAGAAATCCGTAAGGTGCTTGCGTATATGTATACACAAGCGTCTCATTCCTACCCCAACGATGAAATAAAATAACACTTACATATAGACTTATAATTTTTATATTTTGGCACAAATAAATATCTTAATTATTATTATAGAAGGCCGCTACCAAGTTACTGAAACAACCCTGGTTTTCATTATGTTTTATTTATAAAAACATGGACATTAGGACATAACTCCTCAAACGTTTTGAATGACGATTCTGTTTGTCACAATTATGCTATTAAAGCCCAAGGTATTTAAAAATTTTATAATGATGGAGGTAAGCGATTTCATTTTCAATATATTATTGTGACTTTTGTGTGTGTGAATTAATTATAAGTTTATAACCCACAAAAGGCAAACAAAAATTAGCATCAGCGTTTATTCCTATAAAAAATCTGACTACTAATGAATGCCGTGTGGTGTGTGGTTAAATGTAAATTAGGGATAGAGGGGACTTTTCTTATCGTCAGTCCAGAAAATGTAAGGAGTTTATAAAGCTAGGAAAAACCTATGTTGATTACTATGAGGTGACAATCTGACACGCGATTGACACGCCTAACTTTAAAGCTGTTAAAAATATGCGTCCAAACTAAAATATATCAAAGCTGAAGTAAACAAAAGAAAAAAAAAATACAGGGTAAGAAGGGGGCATGTCCCTAATTTTAAAACTTCTCTGAAATTAATTTTTTAAACTTTACTAACGGAACACCACAACTATTCCAGCCTGTGTAAACATTTGTTGGCTCTGAATAAAAGTCAGACCCCATATTGATTGACATTTAACCACTCTCGTGTAGTTTCTAAGGCGTAAAATTCTTGGAAGGACCGAATTTTAAATTTAACTACCTATGGGAAGGTTCAGGTTCCAACAGTAAAAATGTTTGACCAACATGTGTGTACTTTTTTTGGACAAATAAAATAGTCAGAAGCTACTTATATGAAGCTTCGAATAAATTTTGTTCAGGTGTTACTTAAATATAAATATTTACGAACATTTAGAACCTATATATGGGTGCTATGAAAATAGTATGTTTAAAGTATGTTATTAGAGAAACGGTGTTTTGTGGCACTTTTTATAATCGTGGAAAATTGTTTCTCTTCTTATAACGAACGGGCATGTTAATTTTTGAGTTGAACATGTTTTGAAACAACCAAATTCCCAGAATTGATCTAATTTATAGTTGAGTCATTCTATTTGATTATGAATTTGTGAATACCCACATTTTTGTGGTTGTACTACAAGGTTTCACGTTTGTGTGTGGGCTACACTAAGGTGTTGAATTATGTGTAGTCCCAAACCAATACATGGTACAAAATTAATTGATGCTTTTAGGTAGGAATCCACAAAATGATTTACAGGTATAAACCACTTTAAATGAGTGACGTACTGGTTTAGATTACCTTTAACAAATTAGCCTCCATACGGGAAAGAATTGTATAGAGAGATTTTTAGCGACTTTTCTGGCTTAAGAAAACATACATTGGCATAACATCTCTAAGCCAAGCCTTAAAATCTTTATCGCCTATTGTGGGGGGAAGGAAAAAGCAAATAAAGTAACTAAAGCGTCATCTAAAGAAGCTAGATAGAGGGGAATTGTTGTGGCTTCAGTCGGTAAATAATCCGATATATCGAGATTTCTTGCGTTGATACACGCAAATCGTGTCGTTTTCTTTTGGGGGAGATTACTTAGTGGTTTCCGTGGTAAAAATCACTTATTGAGTTACTTCGTTAGTACTAAGAAAATGGGATAGTAACTTTAATGTTTAAATGTAAACATTTTGGCTATTCAGGTATTCCCATTTCCATTAAATAGCCTACATCTCCTCACCTCTCTTGCCATCTTATTACATGGTCAAAAATATTGGTATTGGTTTACTAGTAAAGTTTAACGTTTTCGCCAAATTTGTATGTGAACTGCGGAAAATGATCTAATACAACAGGTTTGCTAAGACATAGTTGGTATTGACAGCTTATTTTTTATCAACCCATATTAAATAAATTGCTAGTGTATCAAACCTGCTTTAGTGTTATATCAATTCCAGATTTGCTATAACAGTGTTTTTATTGGTAGTAATCAGTCCCATTAGCAGCACAGTCTTGTTGAATAATGAACTACTTTTAATACAACAATTTTCTTAAGAAATAAATTGTATCTTCTCAATGCGACGCATTTTGTTCTCAGTAAAGAGCTTTCTCTACAATTAAGAAAGCAGAACAGCGTCCCTAAAAATGAATTGTATTCGTTAGAACCTATAATCCACCAAGGCGCTGGTGGGGGTTCGTAGCGATCGGCAATCGCCGCGCGCCGTAGTATTAGTTTTAACGGATTTGTTGCGCAGGTCACATCGTTGTTCAGAGTCTTCTAGCTGTCCTGTCTGAATTTGAATTTTATTGATCGTAACAGAACCTACCGATTTCAACTAATTTATTTTTACTTTGTATTTTAAGTTTTTTTTAAACTTTCCATGTCAGATAATGCAATAGAAGATTCTTATTTCGCACAACCCATCATTAGTATTGGACTATGAATGAATTTTACCATCTCAGTCAGTGTCAAATAATCATATGCAATGTTAAACGACAAGAACAATATCACACTAGAAGGTATTTAAATTTTTGAGACTACAGTACTGATTTTTAGCGGTAAGTTTTTTTTTTTTTATGACCTCAAATCAGTACAGAGATACTGGCACCGAGGCCTACACTTACAATCAAAATAAAAATCTTTGATAGGTAACAGTCGCTAAAATTTAGATAGTACAAGTATATACTTTATTAACCGTAGCAAGCAAATATTTGTATGAATAATGTCAAGTTTCACTGCCAGTCGGAGTAATACAGTATATAAAACCAGATTACACCTCCAATAGAACTTGATAATTACTGTGAGTATTCAGAGCAATAATGGCATTCTACGGTAACTCTTATTTTCTATTGGCTAAATTACCGTGATATGTTGTCTTACAGTAGAAAAGCGCGTTGCTGTCGTATGAAACAGTTGTATAAAGAGTATGTGAATTCTTATATGGAATATAAGGCTTTTTTTTCTCAGTGTGGAGTATCTTGGGATTGCTTTAAAATATCTTTCCCTGTTATAATTAAATAACCAATAAAAGCTTCCTGTACCTCGAATTGACAGTTACAACCATATAAATCATCGACAAGTAAACAAATACCGATATTTTGTTTATTTAGTGGACACGTAATCAATGTGTTATTGGTACTGGCGTTCGCTATCTTCATAAAATTATTTAATCAACGCTGCTAACTAACAACAAATTATACCAGACTGGTATACGCTTAGTCTATCAAGCAACCACACAAATAAAAAAATTAATATGTTAAAGTGAACCCTTCATTATCCTGATATCTATTCAAAATCAAAATCAGCGTAGAAACCCCCTGGTCAAGCGTGCGTTGAAAGTCGCTTTATGGGAAACGCTAACACGACAAGTGAAAATGTGTGTGACATAGAACGAATTGTGGGTAAAAAGTTTTCCTTATCGAGTTACTTGATTTTATTAAGGAAAACGGAATTAGCTTTAGTGTGCGAGCTAAGCGAATTACTAATTACTAAATTAGAAGATTTACTTTGAGAAAAAGAATTGAGAGAAGTTACCTTAATCAAATTATGACAAATTTATGAGTAAAAATACAAATGTTTTTTTTTTACATAATTTCATGCCAGCTTCTTTAATGTAACCCAGTGTGACTTGTTAGAAAAATAATTGAGAATTTCCATTCTTGTGTGCTAAATAATTGCTTCTCATCAGTGGCGTAACAAAAACTGAGTGGGCCCCCCCGCCAACGTTTTCAGGGGCTCTATAACGAATGGAAAATGATAATTCTTATTTTTCATTAATATTAGGTTCAGGTTTATGAATTTTTGAATTCGTTAATCGTGTAATAATTTAATTAGGCTTAAACCCACATTATGTGTTAAGTACCTACTATTAAAACAGTAAACAATTAATTCGAATTTATTTTATAATCCTAGGTAGACTGGTAGACATCAGTAGTTATCAAGTCATTACCTACGTAATATTCCAGCATGCATGATGCAAAATCAAAATTTTAAAACACCACTTATAATGTTGTTTAACATGTATGGTGGTAACGGGGGTAGTAATGATCCGAGCCTCACTCGTGTTCGATACTGATTAAGGATAAATCCGAAAGGCGTTGTTATCCCATAGTGTTACATAAATAGGTATTTACTATTTTAAGTTTGGAAAAAGATCGTTCCGCTGATGCCACACCAACTGGTAAAGTTAGAAATAACATCACTGCACTAGATACATCTAGAAAATTTGAAGAAACACACTGATTTTTTATTAATAAATGATTCGCAAGTTCATACACTGTTTTTAATTTTGAAATACTCCCCCAGTCCCTTTCTGAGGCTTAAAATTTGACAATGGACAAGCCTTTATGGTATATCGTTTGTAAATTCTGCCCTTTCACGTATAATTCTTCTTCACTTAACGAGGTTAAACTCTTAGGATATAAAAAAATAAAAATAATTATTAAATGAAATACCTATGAAAAGCAAAGCTGGCAGTCAATTTTGAAGGGGCCGTCAGTGTGGGCCCCTCGGTGCGGGGTCTGCGGAGGTGTTTGTTACGCCACTGCTTCTCACCATACGTATATAGTAAACAAAAACTCTTATTGCGTTCCACTGCATAGATCGTTATAATTAAAAACAAGATATTACTATTACTATTAAATTGCCAAACCAAACCCCCATTGATAATATTGATTGATGATACGATGAAAACGAAAATGCACCACAGTTGTAAGCGGTCTCTGTCGGCTGTTACTTTATTTATATAGCTATTTCTATTAGATTTACGAAGTGTAAAGCGTTTTATACGCTGGTAATCAAAGTGTAAAGCAAATTAAAAAAAAACTGTAGGTTGTATAGTATAATGATTATTTGCCTTGTATATAAATTAAGAATTATAAATGCTTGACGGATTGTTGAAGTTGTATTCAATATAAACCGAAAAAATGGATAATAATAATAATAATAATAATAATAATAGCAAATAATACAAGTAATCAAATAAGGTTGTTTTCTTATAATATTAAGGTATTTAGTTCAGCTCTAAAATGAATTCGACAAAGTAAACCAGAGCCTATGATGTCTTCTATACTTGTCTTGTAAAAAAATAAATCAGCAAACCTGCAAGTTGAAGCTGAACGACTAATTTGAAACTACTAGAAAAAAATTCTGTTAATTACAAGAGATCGAAATATAAGAAGAAACTGCATAAGTGTAAGCCGTATCAGTTAATAATTTTTTTGTTACTCTTACTCTGGTATATATCTCCGAGCTCTTATGGTTTTGAGAAATGTAAGGTTACTTTGCAAGAAGGACTTTAAGGATCTTCATCGACACCCAGACCAGAATGAAACTTAGCGAAATTTTTATATCTTTTACACTTCTATCGAGGAAGTTTCCTAGATAATACATTTGTCATTATCAGTAGTCATGCACCATAATATGCTATTTCTCAATATAAAAAAAACCAGTGATATAATAATAAATACTGGCTGGTCAATTTTCCTACACCAACACAAACAAATATGTTGATCTAATAACCCAGGAATAATTGAAAGTATTATTAAAATCAAATTAACTCTAATAATAGAGTCATTAATGAAATAAATCAAAATTCGCAAACCAACAAAGATGGACAATTGGTCGTGGGCACCCGAACAAGGGCGTTCGACAAAGAAGAGAAGCGAGGCGTAGTATAATAGTCGGCAGTCTGACGTTCGGCACCTACTTGGTCTTGCACGTAAACGGTGGGCAGCGAATGCATATTTAGAGGCATGGCGGTCCCTTTGAACTTGCTAAGCTCGTGCCAAGCGTGGAAAAGGAAATTGTATCCATCACTTTAGGTGTCAAGATGTTCCTAATTAGGTGCTCTTTTCGACTTTTCTAACGTGTGGTCTATCGGAAGTTGTGTAGGTCAACGTTTGGTCACGTTATGGCGTGCAGTGACAACCATTTAAATAAAATAATGGGATAATGATTTTATTACTACATGGATCTGCTCGGATTAGCTGTCGGGAATTGTCGAAAGCTTTTCTTTTTTAAATCGAGAATATGGGACAAGGCCGCCATTATTACTCGACAACATCCGGCTTCAATCATCTTAACTTAAGGAATCAAGAAATTCATACGAGTTTGGGGTTCTTTAGGACATCTTTAAAAACTTACTGGTCGTTTGAAAGTAAAATGACTCTAACAAATGATAGTAAAGAAAATGTAAGGATGTATGTTTGTAGGTTATATTTCGCAACAATTATTACCGAGCTATCGCAGTATAAACATTTCCCGCGACAATTCTCCAGCGAAAAGCTCTTAAGATGCTAAAGGGTTATGACGAATGGTGATTGACTCTATGTGCTCCTGATCATAAACATCGGTGAAATCCCAAAAAATATATCTACCAAAAGAGTTTTAAAGAAGGCATTAAACACTGAACTATTTTAACTGCGTCTTTTTTTTTATATATAACTCCTAATTATTATCTAACAGATTTTCGCACGGGTTATTCGCTATCCTAGATGGGCTGGCATGCTATAGAACGTCAAATAAGCCAATTTGTATGTGTGATGCGTCTGTACCAAACGAGCTGACGCAGATATGGAATTGGCTTGTTATTCTTTGATTTTTAAATTGGATAACAGGCACGTTCGAATATCGAAAAGGTGCAGAATGTATTGCAATCGATCGCCATTTGACACCATGATTGGGCAAGAGAAATTTTATGACGTTACTGGTCAGTTTAAATTTTAAATTGCCATTTAGAGGCAGTGTAACTAGTTTCCTGATGCGTTGCAAGAGGTAAAATAAAAATATTGCTTGTTTTACTAATGAAGCGGTCTTTGACAATTTAAATAATGATGAGATGATCTTGTACAGGTGCCTAAAGAACATTCATTAGGAAAAATATGGAAAAAAGACAGACGACATTATCCAGGATTTAAGCATACTTTTAATTAACATTCGTATGTAAATTACCAGCGCGCATTGTGGGTTGCCTACCTAGACGGGACAGTATAAGCAGACGATGCGAGTGGGATAATCGGTAGTACTTTTCGGTTTGCATTGGGTAAAATCGTCGGGTTAAACTACTATCGATATCCCACTTTGGTGTAAGTGTGGTGGGACACTATGGGAAATGCCACGGTAGGGTCTAAATTTTAAGTTCCTGCACTTTTATATCTGCTTCAGGTAGACAAGTGAGGGCCATGTTTCATAAGGGAGAAGCGCAGTACCTAGGGGTGGTAGAAAACCACAACCTCAAGTGTTTATAATTCGTAACCTTCAGGGATATCTACTCCCTAACTGGAATTCGTACGTCTTAGGCAGACTCAAAGATTTGCAAAACATCGCAAAATTGCCAAAAAAACAATTTTGACGAGAACAAAAAGGTAAACGGTATTGAAACATTTTGATTCCCACAAGATATCTTTTCTCAACAGATTAAAGGATTAGCTCAACTCAACCATGCATGTGACGTTAGAAACAGATCTCATTAGTCGAATAAAAGATGATTAAGGTATTGGTGGCAAATTATCTGTGCCGTCAAATGCAATTAAATAATATGGCAAGCAACACATATTCCGCGTTTCTCATGTTTTTTGCTGATGATCAATTAGCTAAACTAGTGGTTAAATTAAACTATAAGGCCGTCATTAAAATGGCAATTTACATATTTATTTGGTCATAAATTAATTTGAGTTTGTGAGTTTGCTAGTTTTTGTACAACAGGGGATAATTTGGATTTTAAATGGCGTATAAACAATTTTGAATTAATTTGAATGATAAAGTTATTAAGATGGGATGCTATCAGATATCATAGGTTGTTTCTATTTCTTAAGAAATTTATGATTACCTGAAGTAAATACGACAATGGTACCAACTTTAAATTGACAAAGGGTACAAAAACAGTTACGTCAAATAACATTACCCTATTTGAGCAGCCATCATTGATTTTTTCATATTTTGAAGTAAGAGCTTACCTGTAACAAAAAAAAATGTTAGAAAGGAAACTACAACCCAATGTCAAGTCAAAGTTTTAGGTATGTTAGCTGTAGATATAAAATATGCCCACACCAAAACTGTGTGTCACCAAGTATTATTATTTATTTAAGTTATTCCAAGCAAAATTAGAGGATTTTTTGATCAGAGCTTAGTAATATGAAATAAATAATCAACTCCTCTATCATTTTCATAAAGATGACGTGGCATTTACATCGTAATTCAGTTGTTGACAAATGTCTTTAATTTATCTCTTAAAAATACCGAACCTAGTAATTTAAAAATCGTAAAGCTTTGTGTTGAACAATACTGAGTATTTCTATTTGATTTTTTATTCAGTTGCTAATTTCAATACAATTCCTACTAACTAGCTGACAATAACGCACGCGAATCCTTAACTGGTAAAATACTTTCGTTACACAAACAGTAAGTGAAGTGTAAGAAAAAGACAAACCGATGGATGGACTCGAGTTTTCAAGAAGAAATTAATTTATAAATTATGGATAGATGCAACATAAATATTCCAGGGTAGTTTTTCATTTTTACATTGACGCCCCCCGTCATTTTCACTCATTAATTATTGTAGCTTTGCTTTAAAAACTATAAAAGGTAATATTTTCCATATTTCAAAGAAGGATGAACCTTACCGGGGGCAGGTAAAAAACGTCAAGAGATACAAGTAGGTAAATAACAAATTAGTTTTGAGGCGCCTTAAAGGCCTATTAGGCCGTATTATCAGACGTTGTGGAATTATTAGTTTGATTTTACCCACAGATAAGGCCGTTGATGGAATTACTTTGTGGCTGTAAAGATAAGTTTTGAACTATGAAAATAATTAAAGTTAACAAATTTTTCTTACTGTACCAAAAACTGATATATGTTATTTATCTTATGGGCCTTACACGCTCAAGGCTTTTACTACGGCCGGGCTGCGCAAACCTGAATAAAATCCGATCAAATGAAACTGGACGCGTGAAAACCAAACTCAGCCTTGGCCGCAGTAAAGATTGGGCGTGTGTGGAGGACTTTAGCGCCTTCGGAAAACAATTCACTAATATTATTTAAGGGCTGTAACCGTTTTGGAACTTCTGGACTACTGAGACCATCAGAGGAGGCTAACCGGAAATATATATGTACTTAAATAATGTGAAGAATATAAATGTTTATCAAAAATTTTAAGGAAGGATTAATAACTGATAAACTAAGAACATAAAAATGGGTATTAAATAAAATAACTAGATAAAAGATTGCTGACAGTAAATGTGATAAAATATGATATAGATAATACGAAGAAGTTTATAATTAACGTAACGTCAACTAATAGCTAACAGGACGAACATTAAACCAGCTTGACATTTTGCATTTAATAAAATCGTTAAAATGGAATCAAAATTCTTAGTAAATTGATCAATTTGATATTTTTACACTCGCCACGTCCAATTTACAACTTTTCAAAACATATTTACAAGTTTTGAAAACATACCTTTCAAGTGTTGAACAAGGCGCTTACGGGACGATTTATTGGTCATATCATCTGCATAGTAATGCATAATTTGCGTTAACCGTGAAGTTGGCTTCGTATATATGCATACACGGCATATATCCCCGAGCTGATTGGTCCTGCGAATTATGAAACCAGTTACTTCACATTAATTACCCTGGGTGGCGCGCCGGCATGCCAAATTACCCCCAGCTCAAAGGGCGGGCAATTATTTCTACGAGAGGTTCATCGAATATGCATCCCGCATGTAGAAACCTGGCTCTGTGTTCACGGTTCTCTGTTTGTCCTTCGTGTTAACGTGTGGCCCGAGCTCATCATTGTATAAATTAAAATCGTATCAATCTATGGACATACAACTATTATGCAGGGATTATATTTCCGCGATAGTCGCCCTTACCACAGGAGGCGTTATTTTGTTTCTTAATACCTGCTTATCACTTTATACAAATCAATAGCTCTTTATAAAATATGGTAATCCATTACTACATCAAAAAAATTACAAGTGTAAACTGACACACTTGAAAACGGTTAGAGATACTAACTAACCAAAACGTTGTGCTAAGTAACAAAATAAAAACAATGGAAGTCCGACAAGGTATTTTTTTGATATTACTTTATTGTCTACCACCTTCAAACAAACCATTACTTCAGCTATTTTACTTTTTTTACTATCATTAGTTAAAAGCTGCCAGTAACTTTACATTTCTTAGTTAATTCACATTAGTTTCCCTTGCTTTGAGGCAGGCATTTGTATCTAGGAAACTGCCACGAATATGCATCCAGTAAAAACCAGTCTCTATGTTCACGGTGTTTTTTCTGTCCTTTGCGTTAATTTGCTGCTGCCCGAGCTTATCAATGCATAAATTGAAATTGTATCGATCCTCCTGGACAGACCTGAGGCAGTAGATTTATCAACACAGGGAAATATATATCAGAGATAAAGTCATCATTGTCATGGAAGGCGTTAACTGAAAATGTTTTATCAGTTGTTTCATATTTATTTTATGTACTTTACATTACTGACAATTTATTATCAGTTCCTTCACATTCGTTACTAATGACCTCGTATTAAGAACCATATATGTTTTATTGATTAGCTGAACTGTATGGTGTCTTGCTTGATTATTAGTTGCAAAATATTTTTATTACCAGTCAATGAATATTAATCACCAAATTATACTTTTTAACCATTACTAGTTCCTTAGTTAACAGTTTCCAATTTTCCAATAATCTAAAATTATTTAGCATTTCTATGGACGAGCAATTATTTCAAATCCCATATGCCTCCTCAACTAATTATTGTTAATGCTTAAAACGTCAGCAGATTGTTTTCAATATGTCTCACATTAAATACATTCACAACAATAATTGCTAGTGCCTTATGTTAAGAATATTAGTGTGTTGCTAATATCATAAAATGACCTTGGATATTCATTACTTCCTCACGTTTTAAAAATTAAAAATATTTTACAAAAGTATTAAATTCTTTTATTTCATAACGCTGTTTATATTACGACTTCTTGCATTTTTGACACGCTCAAGAATTATTACCAAATACATTTTTAAACAATTCTTTCCGCCTAACAAGTGTTTATGGCAGTCAATAAAAGTACGTTTGCACTAGCCGAGACAGGTAATAAAGTTAATCCGTTTTTATAGTTCTAGTTAGTTAGCTGAAAAGGAAGCTGTCAGCTAGCGACAATATATAGGTAAGAATTAAGAGGTCCTCCTCAAAAAATTACATAAGCTGCCAAACCATTGTTTCTTGAAGAATTAGAATGCTTGCTTTTTTTTAAACCAAATCAATTATTAGGTACTTAAATTAGTATTAACACTACGGTAACAACACAATAGGAATAACACAAAGGAACAAGTAATTAACAGGAAGAAATAAATATTATCCTGAAAATTGGGATGTAGTTGTTAATGTTTGGTTTAATGCAATAGGTATTAAGTTAATTATTAATCATAAGTTATTTTAATTAAAATCATCGGTTAATATAAAAAATATTGGCAATGAATTATGTGGGATTTTTTTAGGGTTGTGGATTTGACCGGTCAATTTGTTTTTGGTCAATTGACTGAAATAAAATTTAAAAATGCAGTGGATGACCCTAACTATACTTGCCAAATTTATTATTTTGTATTTTGGAAAAAATTAATTTTTTATAACAAGTTTTGCTTGTTCTGAAAAGTCTACTGCCATACCTAAAGGTTATACAGGGTGGTCAAATGGATGATATAGTTAGGTCCATCCAGGTACACATTCTATAAGTGTATATCTCAATAGTTGCTCCACAGTAGATACATTTCCCTTTTACTTTGTTTTCTTCTCTTATTTCGGTAAAACAATTCCAAATTTTGGTTTTGGACTTCCCCAAACTCATCGTAAATGCGACGTCGCGTCGTTAGTTCACAAAAATGCAATGCAAGTGCAAACCCTAACTCTGGCAAATACGAAATGAAAATAAATAGACAGAAGGAAATGTCTATGAAAATGGTATAAAAAAAGAGTAACAATAACTTCTCTATTCCTTTCCTTCATTGTGATTGAATCCGTTCCGGGAACCACTAATAAACGAGGCCGACTATTGGGATTCCAAGAATCAGGTGTTATTGTTTTCTTAAATAACGGCGCTATAACGATACACTAAACATTATCCTGGGTGGTAGGAGGTAATCTGGACAGATCACAAATGCATAAATAATAAAATAAAATTGATATATGTTGACCGAATTTGACCGGTCAAATACGTCATGGTCAATTGACCATGCCCAACTCTAGATTTTTTCCACCCTACTTTCATTGTTGATGACATTTTAATCGAAAGATATTTCGGATCACCGAGTTTGTACACATTTTATGGTTTACCAACTTACATATGGACTTTCTGGTTCCTTGGGACTCTTAAATATTGTTCTTGTGTGGCACACCAATAAAAACTGATCCAAACTTAGACGATGCTATAAAAGTCATCGACTCACAGGAAGTAAGATGATCTTAGAAAGGATGTGGGCCTACACCGCTGAAATTAGTACGCCGTATCGAGCACCGCATTGACGTAATTGCTAAGATACTTACATATATAGATCGGTGAGATACAGCAAACCTAGATCTACCCATACTAGATATACTTGTTTTAATTTTTTTTTCCGTGGTGTAAAACAATTTTATTAATGGCTTTCCCACCGTTTACAGGTTGTTATACCGGCATTAGATTATTATTGATTTTATTAGAATATTATATACCAAGAAAGAAATCATGTTGAAGATTACTTCAGCTCTTATTAATGGAAAGGATTAAGCAAAATAGATCACTGCAAATAAAGCCGAGAATATAAGCCAGTAAGTTAACAAAAACCATGTCCTAACGGTGCATGGTGTATATTAAAATCAAAACAAATTGCAAACGATACTTTTATAGTAATATTTTCATAAATAAACACAGTTCATGCTCAATATTTGCATAGCTGGTTGTGGGTGGTTAACGAGAGCGTACGATAACTGTTATCACAGTCGTTATCAGGTCATTAGGCAACAATGTAAATATAAACTTAGAAACGTTACTAAATATACAGAGTGTGCACATAAATAAATATGTTTATTTTATCAGTAGTTCAAACTATTTATTATTATCAACACTATGGTTTAACCTTTGTTAGGAATCTCTAAACATTATTGACAACTCCCCTGCAAGAAGGTACGTGGGATAGTTAAGCCATTATATGTTGTTTAAAGTCCTGTCTGGGGAAATTAGTTTAAACAATAAAACTCCCTCTGTTATATCTGATCGATGTCTCCCGTCATTAAATATTCAGAAAAAAACAATAATTGCATTATGAAAATATTTATCTAGTCCCCAAAGTACCATTTTGCATACAGTAGGCCGTAATGGTGTAGTGATTTTAATAATTTAAATATAACAGCTGATTCTATGAACCCCTCTGATAATCAGAATAACGTCTCTACTTTTAGACCATTGCTGTTAAAGGAAAATGATACACAATGTAAACATGCTCCTAAAATAAAAAAGGTATAGAAAAAAGAAAAGCACAAAGTATTTCTCCACAATTTTTAATTAGAATAACTAGGCGAACCTAGAATAATTCATAATTCAAATCGACATGTTTCGAGTGTAGAAACACTCATCATCAGGAAAACAAAGTGAAAGGTAAAATGCTGATGTTGTTAGCAATAGAGAAAATAATAGTGGGATTGAGCCTTAATGGAGCTTTTAATGGTGTACAAGAGGTGTAAAATTGAATAGTCAAAAGACCGACAAACAAGACTTCAGCATAGTGAAAAGTCAAGGGTAAGTGCAAAGGCACTGTCCTGGGCAAAAAAATAAGAGCAAAAGAAAAATTAGGAAGTTTTAAATGAACCTATTTGTGAAAATCATTATTAAGTAGTGAAAAATCTTGAGTTTTATTTAGCTTTGTCAGAGACATGTGGAAGTATTGAAGATGGAAAGAAAAAGAAAAAAAAGTTGTTTTTCATAAAAGTCGAAGCATCATTTGGGTTAACGTAAAATACTGTTGGGGTACCAGGCTTTTTACGACCCAGCTACCCCGGCACGAGTCAAAACATACACATTTTGTGCAAAATTAATATTTTAAAAAAAGTTTTAAAAATTTTTTTTTGTTTTACTAGAACATCTTTGTTGAAGAAGTTCCACTGCAACCAGCACGTGTCAGATGGGAAAATGAATAAAACTCAAGATTTTTCACTACTTAATAATGATTTTCACAAATAAGTTTATTTAAAACTCCTTAGTTTTTCTGCCCAGGACAGTGCCTTTGCACTTACCCTTGACTTTTCACTATGTCTTGTTTGTCGGTCTTTTGACAACTTATTCATTTTTACACCTCTTGTACACCATTAAAAGCTCCATTAAGGCTCAACCCTACTATTATTTTCTCTATTGCTAACAACATCAGCATTTTACCTTTCACTTTGTTTTCCTGATGATGAGTGTTTCTACACTCGAAACATGTCGATTTGAATTATGAATTATTCTAGGTTCGCCTAGTTATTCTAATTAAAAATTGTGGAAAAAGACTTTGTGCTTTTCTTTTTTCTATATCATTTAACTCCACTTTGAGTATGGACTACTTCTTCTAAAAAAAAAGTAGTTTTTACCCAATGTATCGGAAAAAGATAATAATGTCACCAACACTAACAAATCGTTATCGATCTCATCTTGTACAAAGAACAAACGTTCCCATCTAGAGCTACTCGCTGAGAATATGTATCACACGAGTTTTTTAGGTACAGTTTGATTACGGAACTGCCATAACATGTGATAATTTCTGAACAAACATCGTTCGGTATTTGCCTGTAGTTGTCAAGTCTTTTGTTTGCGTTTTGATTAAAGACGATGTTTTGTGTATGTACACGGTATCAAAGGCGATTATTTTTCAAAGCTAGTAAAACTTGTAGCGAAGAGAAAAAGTGCTGGATGTGGATACCTCCGAATTCTACTTGATGAAAATGTCCTTGCCCAACAATTTTCAGCTGCAAATTACTTGCAGCAAACTTGATAACACGGTAAGCACTTTGTACAAATAAATTTCGTGTATTTATGTCGACCCAAAGAAAAAAATGAGGATACTATGGAATGTAAAACAATAGTCATCCGATTTAGCAAAAAAATTATATAAACTAATCGGGAACAGTTCGCAAACCTGTCTAAAGAAATCAATTAGGTATCGTACGATAAGTTAAAAAACAATGCTTTATTTTATTCTATAAAATATAATATATGATACAAGACCCAAACGGATGTCTGCTCAGATTGTATGGGACTACTAAGAGATGGCGCTAAAGGATATATACAACCAACAAAAGTTGATATGATAGTTTTTAGTACGAAAGTTGTCTGGTCGAAGGTATGAACACCTACCCTGTGCTGACGAGAACAAAAGAGTTCGAAACCGGTCTACAGCCTATTGAGATGATTGATTTTCCATTTCTTAGCAGTACTTTCTGAATCTGCATTTTAATATCTAACTGTGTTAGATGAAATGCAACCTTATTGTATAAGGATTTTTCAGGTGGTTAGAAATATATTTTATCGCGTAATATTTATTTTAGTATTCTATTTTTATCTTTGCCTAATCACTATCAATCACTTTGCTAACTTCAACGTTAACTTCAGTTTATGTTGATGTACGGTACTTCATAATTATTATATAAAATTAGGGAAAATGAGATATAATAAGCGATCTAAAATAGGTTAGTTGAGTTCGGATATGTCCCGCTTTTATCGCCCGGATTTTATAGGAAGCTGTCTATTGCATTGACTTTTTAAATTTGAATTTTTCTCGGTGGCTCTGTTAAAAAATTTGTTTGTGAACTGAAGCATAACCAGTTCTTAATAAAACTAGTAGAAACGTTATATTAAAACTCTTTATACATTTATGTTTTTGTCAGTTTGTACTTCTTAATGCAGCGACGATGGGTTATGGATTTGTTAGTAAAATGTAATGAAAAAATTTGTTTTCCAACATATTTTTGATGACGATGAACGACCAATAAAAATGATGTTGTTCACTGCACACATGAAAAGTTAATAAATCGACAACAAATTATCATGACAAGACAAGCGTCTAAAAACATAGGTACAAATCACCTGGGCATTAAAATTCGATCACAAAAATAAAGGCGGAACGACGCCTAATTATTTATTTACTTTGATGTCATGTTTCGACTACGATAAACCTCAATTTTTTTCGTTAGCTCCAATTTATAAAAATTGCCCCCGTCTCGTGTGACATGTAACGTGAAATTGTGCCTACTCCTGCCAATAAATGTTTTCGGAAACTTCACGAATAATTTAACACGGTCCCGACATGTCAATCTAAGTGGACAATTTATTTTAAGTAAATGATTTCAGGGAGAATTTACGAAGGTCCCGGAGTAAGTTACATTTCTACTATTTGATTTTTCTAAAATTTTTGGTTGTATAGGTACGTTTGAAATATTATTCATACCAATACTGAGTTGCATAGATTGCTTTATGTCCTCTCCATACTACATAATTATAGTCGTGGGGGCAATGTGTACCCGGTATAAGGATTATGTTAAGATAGAAAAACAAATGCTATTGCCTATTGAATAATTCGATCTGAAGGTTCAGTTAGTTTTCTTAAAAAAATAAATATGATACATAAAAATATATAAATACTTGGGATGCTAAAGAACAAAACGCAATTTCTTATCAGAACCCAATACAGTAACCTGGCAAACATGTTTGTTTATCAGCGTCCTTACCACTATACTAAGCGAGTTCGGGTTCCCCTTCAGATTTGTCGGATTGCTCTGCGTCCGTTGGTTTAATGTTTCAAAGGACATCGAGAAATCTGAACTTCCAAAAGGCGGGAAATTTAAAAGTCTAAACTTATACAAACAAATAACAAGTAGTTTTTTCTAAAACCAGGAGGAAACGAGATTTTTGGACTTAAAATGTCCTAAAAATAGGATGAAACTTCTTACCGTTCTTACTAATTTCTAATCCTTCAAAATTAGCTTAAAGGTCTGCATTGTTCTACAATTATTCATATAGACTGTTTTAAATTAGAATCATCTCGTCAAGCGTGGGAACAAAACATGCCCAGTCACTTAAGTCAGTCGTGCCAAAAATAGTATATATAATTCGATAACGAAAAATACAATTCAAGATCTTGGGCACATGTAAATCGATATAAAATTCTCAAGTCACGTATGTTATTTTTCGTCTATAGTTTTCTAAACCAAGATGTTGTTCAAGAACTACTGAGCTTCAGCATGTAGGGATGATCCATAGTTATTAATCTAATGATAACGTTTATAGAAACCAAAATTTTACTTTTCTACCCTCCAGTGAAAATGCGTCCAATAAAAAAATACTATTATCAATACAAAGACCACGTCAACGTCAATACCATTAAACTGAACATTTGTTGGCATTATTTTTAATATGGCACTGCTTTGTTCCTATTTACAGCACTCGAGATAAAGATATGATCCCTGTCAGTTATCCACTTTGCTTAACGTCTGTTATGTCATGTTGATAAATTTGAAGTGGTCGCTGAGGAGAAGTTTGTCACATGTGTTCTGATTTTGCAAGAAAGAAGTATGTTATGACTTTCAGTTTTGTTGCGCGTTATTTATAATTTTCTTTTTTAGGACACTAGTAAAACTAAACTGTCTTCGTCAGGCGCTCAAAGTTGCAATGTTTACAAATATGCATGTCATGTTGGAGAAATATCTTCTTGCCTGAAACTGTCAAACATTTATCCAATTCTATTTAAAAAGTAAATTATTTCCGGAATAGTATAATAATATAAGTAGTACATTTACGAAATGGATATCTGGACAAACCCGACTTTTGTTTTTACGATTGTTCAGATCTTTAAAGGTAAATAAAATTGATACCAAATCATTTTGTTCTGTTTTAAACATTCTACACATAGATTTGCCAGAAACAAAAAGATAAAAATATTTTATACAACCGCCGTTAAATTGTGTTTTGAAACCATCATTATACATATTGTATATTTGTTCGGATAATCGCATTGTCAAATCAACATTTAAAACGCTTAATCTTTCTGTGTAAGATATAAATTAAAACAAGCAGTTGTTGAGACAGTGGTGAATCTGAAAAATTCCCTTTACCTGCTCTAGCCAAACTGTTAATATCCTTCATATAAATTTAGCATCAAATATGCATTATTTATTCTAAGGTCATTCTATTAAATAATTGCTTTATAAAACAGTATATGATCTAAATATCTGATGAGTAGCATATTAAAACCCTATTATTAAAATATAATTCTTCTGTATTTAATTACTAATGATTAACATGACTTCATGAAAGATGTAAGAGTTAAATGTTTTAAATAATTTACCAACTTAATACCCACACACTTTCCTTTGACACCACCAAAACATTAAACGCTATTGTTTTAGTAATTTGGCGTCAAGGCTCATAATACTAATAAGCCACTCTTTTGTGTTGATTGCTTGCTTCTTATTAGTTAGATCGTTAGTCCAGTGAAAATAAGAAAAATTATGTATTTTTTTGAAAAGGCGAAGCCAGGTAAACTTTTGGAAATAGCTTTATGGCATTTTACTTAATATGGATAGATATACAAAAATTAATGGAATATTAAAAAAATTAGAATCGTTAAATGTTACTACAATAACTACAACTACTCTTACTACATTGTTATAAACAATAAAAAACCAATGAATGTTATGGCATCCTCAAATTAAACGATAAATTAAAAGTAAGGAACAATCGGTTATTAAGTCTGACTTGATGATACTAAGCTTTATGAAAAAAAATTGTAGCCAACTGAATCTGTTTGAGATAATGATATATTCTTGCCTAATATAACTGGTCTATTCCTTGCTTTTCTTAATAGTTTGACCCTCATGAATATTAATTAATGGTCAGCGAGCGTGACGTCTCACATTTACTGGTCATTTTCGTCTCGAAATCCAGTCTGGAAGTTTTTAATCGTCCGTTTCATATCGCCTGGCCAATAAACTCTATCTATCTCACTCTCGTAATTACTCAAATTAGTGAATTTCCTCACGTTCTTCAAGTGGCGCCACTTATGTTTAATAAAGTGCAAGAAACGGGACGCACGACAGTATTTATATTTATGTATAGAGAGAACTTCTGGTCTTGCTAGTTTTTACTTCGAAAATTATATTGCCTAATAAATCAGTTTTGATTGATGATTCGCTTTGATTATTACGTGATGATTAATCTTTTTTACTAGCCTCAAACTTGTGATTATACAAAAAATAAAGACCTGTTGATATAAAAGGCTGTTGACTCCAAAAGTTTCTCTTCCAGGAGGAATGCTGCATTACAATGAATGAAGCCTTTTGTAAGACTAGTGGTTGCAAAGCCCAATTAAAGGATAATTTGTTGTCCGGATTTTGATATACCTCAGATACCTGTGCATTTGGAAAGCTGAAAGCGCTCTAAAATGTTCTTATTAGTTCGTTTCAGTTTCCTTTTATAAAGATCGTTATAAAGATCGAATATCAAAAATTCGATTCTATGCTTCCAACCTAAATAATAGTCAGAGCTTCTACTTAGAAAGGATGGGCGGTTATCGTTTAATGCTAGTTACATAATATACTACAGGTAATCAAGATGCTTTGTACAAGATGAGCACTTCTCAAATTTTTAAATAACACCAAACCAAATTTATACGTATTATTGTTGAAAGAAAATATAATCGATCCAAATGTATCAGCAGTTATCATCATACATTGTCATCCCGCAACAAATGGAACAACTCGTAACTGCTAATTTCGAGCTGATTTTTTTAAACGATAATGACTACATTGGTAAAGGAAAATAATGATTATTTCAACATCTGCGCGCACCTCAAACCGAGGGAAATTGTAAATGATGTGTAATCTTCGATTTGCGTCCGGATAATTGCCCGTTATTTCTTCGGGTTGTGTCATTTTGTATACGTTTCCGTTTATGTATGATTGAGATAAAGGTAAAACTTAAATATTTCACTTGGGAAGGGTAAACATTTTTAAAAAGGAAATAAATGCAAAGATTTTACTCTTCCATCTTTGCTATCCATTCCAAAAAGATGTGTCTCAAGAGGACGACAAACTTAGCTTCGCTTTAATTCGACTTGTGAGCTTTTCATATTTTTTTATAACAACCTCATTTAATTTTAAATTTATTTTTATATTTGATATAGAATTTTGCTGTGACCTCGGTATTTCTTTAAGTTAAATATATCATCTGTAAAAGAATTTTAAGTTACCGATACAAATTTTTGGTGACATCACGTGGTAGTCAATTCATCCATTTAAAAATAGGTAAAATAAAAACGAAAAGCCAAAAAAATAATTTAAGCCCTTTTCTGAATGCTTACTTGAGTAGCAGTAAGTTATATTTATGTCGTCATACTATTAACGTCAACCAAAAAATAATGCTGACCCAATTTTAATATGTAGATCGGTCAGTTCAACCAAAGGTAATTCCCGATTAAAATCCTTTATTTAATATGTAAAGAGCCTTACAGGACTTTAAACAAGTACTAACATTAATTCCAAGTTCAGACGAGTAATTTAAATTGAGAACTCCCACGCCCTGGTCAACTGATGAATGACCTTATAACTAAATGGTAGCATCTTTAACTCAAACATTCGCCTAATTTATAAACTTAAGGTTGCATATTTAGCTTTAATGTACAAGCTAATACAGAGCCGTCTATAAAAAAATTTAAAAAAAGACTGTGTGAACCGGTATGTATTACACAACATCGCTTCTGCTGTTAAAACGATCTTTACCGGATACATATTTTGTTAAAAACTGTCGAAATTACCTATATTTATTAAAAATCTTGTCTACACACTTTATATTCCAGCGTCAAAAAAACTCATACACCTGTCAAAATGCATCCATCCGTGAACAAATCGCTGCAATACACCAACTTCTTGACTACGATTCGACTGCTCCGTTCGTTGCTGGAAGGACCGTGGGCCTTCCACTCGGAAACCTTCGAGATCCGGACAAAGAGCAGCATTTCGGCCCGATGGCCTGGCATTTCCTTAACGAGAGCACTCATTGTGCCCATTAATAAAATTCATATCGCGGAAGAATTTAATGAACCGGCCCGAGACATGTCGTCGAGAAGTCGTTGCTGGTGCACATGCAGCATTAAAATCTGAACGGGTCTGTGGTTCTCTCTCAGTAAGGACCATTGTCGATTGTTCGAGTAATTAATTTTCGAAAGAAACTGAGCGCGCGAGCTGTGTTTTGCTGCAAATCGGCCGCGTTATTCCTGGAAAACGACTTGATTTGGTTAACAATGGTCACGAGTCATTAGGTTAACAATGCAAATCAACGCCGAAGACTTAACAGTTTTAATTTTATTTTGCTTAGATTTAAAAAATAAAACCTTAAGAACGATATTAAATGTGTTAGGTAATGAATATTAGTAAAAATTACAGGTCAATAAATCTCTGCCACACCTGCCTTACACTGAGGAAAATGATCTAATACAACAGGTTTGATAAGACATAGTTTGTATTGATGGTTTCTTTTTTTTAACCCATATTAAATAAATTGCTAGTTTATCAAACCCGCTTTAGTTTTTTATCAATTCCAGAATTGCTAGAACAGTGTTTTTATTGATATCTAGTAATTAGTTCCATTAGCAGCACAGTTAACCGTAGCAAGCAAATATTATTATGACTAATGTCAAGCCTCAAGTTGGAACTAACACAGTATATAAAAATAGATTACACCCCCACTAAAACTTGATAATTACTGTTGGTATTACTGTGGCCATTCATTCTATGTTAGCATTACCTCCTATTTTCTATTGGCTGAATTACCGTGATATGATCACTACACAACGGTCTAGCAATTTTCGTTGTCTTTCAGTAGGAAAGCGCGTTGCTGTCACATATAGTATTAAACAGTTATAATGAGTATGTAAATTCCTATAAGAAATAGAAGGCTTTTATCTCAGTGTACAGTTTGTTGATTCTGCGAAGGAAGGACAAAACGATTTAAAAAATTCTTGACTGCTGCAGAACACCAATCCTAAAATATGTCAGGAGGTCACTACCACTGTTGCATAGACAGCCTAAAAATATGGATGCTGTGCTCAACTTTGTAAGGAGCACGCACTGCTCGTGGTTTGATGACATGTTTTTATATGTACATATATTTATTGTTGAGAATTCAACCGTTAGACACTTTTTTCAACTTACTAGAACCTTTATATTTATTTACAATCGTACAATAGAGTTAATCAATTTCTAGCGTTTCCTCACCAACAACTGTATTTCCAACAGATCACTGTAAATAAGAAACACAGATAATATGCCGTTTTTGCGTTGATCTCCGACGGACAGACAACTTCTTATAAGATTCCTTTTGTTCTTGAATGAGGAGGAATGTGCGCCATTACAGCCTTAATAGTGCACTCTGTGCGATACTTTATCTTTTAAGCGCACCGCAGAATCGAAGATAATTTACATCAACGATACGTTCACACATAACATTATCTCTACGTAAGCATAAAATTGTTTTTGTGGAGTTAGTTTGAATTTTCATTTGGTCTTTAAGATGGTTTGAATACATTCGTTTCCTCAGAGGGGTCCAATATGCTTGACTAGCTTTTAAAGGAGAGAGAAAAAACTTAACGGTTCAAATTAGCATTATTGCTCAGTCATCAGTGTTTGTAAATTGACTCATTTAACGAAAGTAGTTAGAGAAGTTTGCATAAAAACTTCTGTTAATGTCTTTGTTTCAAGAAAAAGGAATTGTTCTTTAAATAATAATTAATTCGTCGCTAAAAAATGTACATACATATGTGGTTTACGTGACTGTTCAACGTTGATTTCGAAAAATAAACGCAATCGATAATTGAAAACTCAGCTGAGCTTTCTTCTGTTGGTTTATTTTCGCCCAAAATGCAGTTAAGCTGGCTGACTACTGCAATTTCGTGATTTTTAATACATATGCAATCCTTTCGTCGCTCAGTCCATTAAAAAAAATGTGGCCTATTTAAATGTCCTAATTGCTGTTAATGCGATCAAAAAACTACGAGCCAACCAACGCATAATCTTCGATAAGCAATCACTTCTCCGAACTTCCAACATAAGTGGCTCTAAAAAGCCAGTAAATATTTGAGAGCGACTTAAGCCACCTCGCCTAGTTACTTGGGCCACATCCAATATTCATGGGTGCACTTAAAACGCCTTATAGTCTTCTAATACCCGGTAAAATGGCTCGGTCTTTTATACTAGACCTGCTCTCTCTTTCGTGTATATGGCTTTTTAATGTACTCTGTCGAGGGATTTTTAAATAGCTCAGACTCTTTTTGCCTCTTGTTTGTTGATGGATTGGCAGAACCGTAATGTGTTCGATTTGAATACATCAATAATTTAGGAGTTTTGTGTGTAGATTTAGTCGGTGAAAATATTTTTCGTTTAAAAAGTAGCAAAAGACCCGAGACCTTACTTAATTGTCTATAGATATTTGGTATAGTATTATTATATGAACTAGAATTATTGTAATTTTTTGTATAAATAGATATGATAGTACAGTATACACCTTGTATATTATAATTTAATCAGACCACAAAACAAACAACAAAGATTAATAGATTGCCCTATAGCGTTAAGTATATTTAAATGACCATGTATTACTTGAAATATTAATTTTATACGTCCAGCTGTCGACCAATTTTTATTCCCAAATAAATTTTCGTGGCTTAGATCTTGACGTGTCTATTTAAGGTTAATGTCGATTTGATTGCCATTTTAATTTATTATGCATAGGCTAAAATGCTAGTTAACTTAAAGCATTAAGATGTTGTCGTTTTGATAAAACAGTTTGTTGGTTTAAAATAATAATTGTGGCATTGTGGAAAAAGTAGTTTCCATATTATTCTTTTCAGGTTCTAATATTCTTGTGGGCGATTTGAAAGGGCTAAATTGCTTCATCTTCTAAGCCACAAAATCCATTGCTAATCCAATCATTAATGAGTTGTTAAAAATTCAAAATAGATACATTTACATACATACATCAATAGGCTTTAATAAATAATGACTATAATTTATTACAAATCAATGTACTGACAGGACTAGAATCTTAATATCTATTCATAATCGTATTTAAGAACGCATTTTCTTAATGACCCTCGTTCGGAGTACATAATAAGAGAATTCTTTAAGCTTAAAGTTACCGATAGGTCCACCTGGTGAAAGCCATCCTTTTCTAATTAAATTAGCTAAGCGAGGATGGCATGCTAACCGCAGGCCTCGCAGGTGAATAAAATAATTCTTGGAGTATGTCGGAACATTGACCCCTAAATTCGATGTTCCGGTACTTAACGAATGAACTGCCGAATTGTTAAGTAAACGCAATTAATTGAGTTCGATCGTGCAAGACCTAAAATTAGCTCCAGGCTATACATGCACTTACTTAAATAACCTGTCGTTTATACAGCATCTGTACTAGTATGTTTGTTAACATTTTTTAAGTATGCTAACGAATTATTAAAAGGAACATATTCCACAAACCATTAATATAAGATGAATTATTATGATCATTAGGATCTCCTTAACCAGACATACAAACTTAAATGACAAAATGAAATACATTTTCCAAAGATTTCGTAACACTACGTCTGAAATGAATCCAATGATAGTAAACCACGCACGCGCGGCGGGCACAACTCAAATGCAGGTTGTACCTATTCTATTCAACCGTATATACATATATATAGTTTATTTATTTTATCATGGCAAGTTCGCTTGAATAATAAAGACACAAAAACCAGGTAACTGCTTAAAAATAATTTCAATGCAATTTAAGTTATATTTAATAACGACAGCTCTTGTAGCTTACAAAGCGTCAGCATCAAAATTTAACTTTTCATGCAACTCGGTTGAAAAAAGGTCGTTTGAAACGACGCTTTCATCTCACAATTAAACTAATTGCAGCTGGCTGCAATTCAGACACCACTTCTGCGAGTCACTGAAAGAGGCGCCCAACGTTGCAAATTACGTAATACATCTTATGTGGGACAATGGTTTTTGAGGTAAATTATACGTAAATTTACTTGCTCCATCAAGTTGTTCTCTGCCTTTTATAATTTTATTTTCATTATGCTTTTACCCCATTGCCGTTGCATTGTTTTATTATTAATCGTTTGCTAAATCGCATGAGCTCTTAGGAAATATTTAAGATTGAGTAATAATCGTAGTTTTAAATTAAGTAATTTAGATCATTTGTAAAATAGAAAAATCCATACTGTACTCAATAGTGTGAGTCTCGACTGATTACTAGGTTTTATATATCAGCAATAGTTCAAGATTGAGTAGGTAATATTCATGTCATAAATCAAGTAATTTAAAGGTTATTACTCATATGTAAAAAATCGATACTATATTTTTTTTTAATCTTGATCGATCGCTGGTTTAGTTATTCTTCTGTATCGGTTTAGGCTGTGCCTGCATTTATCCCTTTATTTAGCACCTGGCTAATACACAACAATTTCAGTAAAGATTTACAAAAGCAATCAAGATTTAAAATTAAAATAAAATAAAATACATACTAACAACAGACACTGTCAAAAAATACAATACAATAAAATAAAACCATCAATGTGTTAACATATTTATTTGTCATAACACGAATAAAACAATAATGATTATTGAATCATTCCCCCTTTAAGTGTTTCTTTAATTTATTCTTAAATATATTAAGGTTTCTAGCCTTCTCAATGTCTTGTCGCAGGGAATTAAAACTAATTAAGCCTTTATGATAAAACTGAATTTTCCGAGCTACTTTTATTCTTTGTTGTAATGTAAAAGTTCGTTTTGTTTCTTGTCGGGTATGAATGAACTGATTCGTTAGTCAGTAACCGTTCTGTTAAGTATCCTGGTATCAACCGATTTTTTGTTTTACATATAAGAACCAGTGTCCAAAATTTAAGAAAATCTTCAATAGAAAGCCAATTTAGTCTATTTAAAACATATCTTTCACAGGTGTGTCTCTTCTTTCCCCCAAAATTATCCGCATTGCCCTATTTTGCCGTTTTTGTCTCATTTTTGTTAGCCAAATACAATACAGATGAATTAAAAACAAGATGCGGTATTAACTATTAAAAACAGTAATTTTTGTCCACTGGGATAGATGCAGCGACCCTAGATAAAAAGTTAACATTCCTTGTTACATTGTTTATGTTTAAAATATGCTCTTTAAAATTAAGATAGCTGCCAATAAAAAGTCCAAGATATTTGATTTTTTCCACCACTTCAATAGAATTACCGCCTACCCTTAGCTTCCTCTGCTTAAATTCGCTTTGATTACCAATCAACATGAACTTGGTTTTTTTTATGTTCAGTTTAAGTGAATTTATACTGAAGCATTTAGGAAGATGTCCCAATTCCAAATTAATAGTACGAATGAGATAATCTAGATCCTTTGAAAAGAAGTATATCAACGTATCATCTGCAAACAAATGTATAGAACATATGTGCACTACTGAAGTTATATCATTAATATAAAGTAAAAATAGTAACGGGCCGAGGGTACTTCCTTGAGGTGCACCGTTATGGTCCAATACCTCCCCTGATATACTATTGTTAATTTTGGCCACCTGCTTTCTATTTTCTAGATAGTTTATTAGCCAATCCAATGCTTTATTAATTACACCATTATTTCTTAATTTTTTTATTAGAATTTGCCTATCTATTGTTTCAAACGCACGCTGTAACTGCTCCAATAGCATAGTTATCATCCAAAAGATATTTCCAATCATATATTATATTCTGAACTGCAGTTTCACAACTGTGATTTTTTTAAAATCCTGACTGGGTAGCAACCAAGATCTATATACAACCCTTTCCAATAAAAAATTCTACTGTTACCAGCATATTGATTGGTTTCATCTCATTAGCCCTGATTTAACCCTTGACTTTCTGGATTGGAATAACTGTAGAAACCTTTAACAACGACGGTACCTTACCGATTTCCAGTGAAGTGTTTATAAGGTTTAAAAGTGGGTTTTCAATGGTGTAATAAATATTCTTCACATCCATTCATCCATTCTTTGTATCCATGTATTTAATGGGGCATTTAAGCAAAGAAAAATAATCTTTAATGTTGTTAGAAAATTGCCATCAAATTGGTAATAAATGAATAAAAAATTATCGTCATTTAAAGTAATTTTCAAATTTAATTTCGTGTAAGTTATAAATTACAAAGTAACATTAAGTATCGGCCCAAGATGACACATTTTAATAATTGATAAGGCCCTAACCGTTTTCTTCGATTTACGAACGGGTTAATGAGGTATCTGGGGACCAAAAACCGTTTATTAAAATAATGACACGCAGACACACCCGGTTAATGAAAGCCTTAAAAAACGGACCCGCTCATCTTTTCATCTGCACGTCGCTTTCACTAATTGCCCCGTCCAACCCTTTCTCCGCTCTACGCTGTAATAACAGGTTTCTGTGCAATTATTAGTTTTTCCCGTTTTTCACGGAAATCGTAGCAACCCTTTTTAAAGAAAATTCATGCTAACAGAAGTTTTTATGTCATTAAAATTTTGTTGTAAATGCTTATTAAGTGTTTTATGTAACGAGGAGGGATTGCCATCTTTTAATTTTTGATGGAAGGGAATATTATCAGGATATTAAAGGGACAGATTATATGATTTTTAAAATTGTTGGTATCAAGCCCTAGGCCCCTTTAATAGAAATACTTTCCATCCAATTAGAACCTTTTGGATATTAAAATGCAATTGAACTAAATTTATAACGTTAGAGGATGTTAACATTAACACTACACGGGTTAATTCGTTCCTTAGATATTGTTAGATACTATGGCACTAGGAAGGGTGCTCAATTAATGCTGATGGGTCTACGGTCCAATAAGTCACGACCCACCAGCTGAAATAATATTGCCCAGAAAAAAAATTCAAAATAATACTAAAAATAAGAAATATTTATTTTTTGATGTATTTGCTGCAGCATGACGCAGTCTAGCTGTAAATAGCTATTCTACTAAACCACCCATGACAACAACTTTTAAAAGAAAATATAATAAACTACTAATTTAAAGTTATAAGTAGAACAACACCAAAGTAACATAAATTCTAATAAGAAACCCTTGGACTAAATGTGTTAAAAAGAAACATCGTTTATGACCTAAAATAGACATTTTAGTATAATAGTTCTCAAAAAACCCAGCAAATCAAAATGCAAAATTATTAATTTTGTACTCTCAAAAGAAATTGTTTATACCTTTTTTTTTAAATAGCGCATCATTAGAGACAGTAATTCATTCTCCAGGCAAAGAATTATAAGAGACGACAGCATTATCAGTAAAATACCTCTAAAACAAGGCTGGTGAGGTAAACACCATAGCGAATGTTAACAGTATGGATATTAGAGCGAGGAGTTAGGTGTTCACGAAGAGTGGTGGGAAAGTCAGGTTCATTTAAAATTTTATATATAAAACTATTAAGCCTACTGTTATCCATCCTCATCCAATTTAGTTCCAAGAATGTATCATAAATATGGTCATATTTCCTAAAGCCTTGCGCAAGCATTCTGCACTTTTTGAATAAGATACTTACCAATATTGTCTATTCAATAACCATACACAAAATCGCAATATTTAAAGCTTGAAAGTACTAGAGATTCGCAAAGCATCTTTTTTTCATTTAACGTTTAGAATATGTTTGTTCTTATATACAATTTTTAAAGCGAGATAAGATCTCTGAAATAGGTTTTTTAAATGACCTCGAAACCCTAATTCACTATCTAAAACTATTCCCAAATTTCTTGTAGAATCAACCATCGTAAGCTTAATTCCATTTATTTTTAGGGTAATATTATCCCTGAGATAGGACACTTTATTTTTATTGCCAAATAACATAAGATATGATTTAGTGGACCTCTATAAACCTAGCAGAACAAGGTGCTCAAAATTGAAAATTTTTGTATGGAAAATTAGGTGCTAATTAGGTGCCAACTTTGGTTTTCCTATGGTTTTTGAGAAAATTATATTTTTGTGTTGTTCTGCTAGATTAACGTTAAGCTAGCATAACATTACTGTCAAATAAGCTAATCAAGAACAAAATGTAGTACCAAAATTAGGTGCTTTTTTGGTGCTTATTGAATATCTAAAAAAAAAATTTAATTAGTTAAGGTTTTTAAAAAATACCGCCATGTTCTGCTAATTTTAAGAGGAACAAATTCCGTCTAAAAGGTATATCGGCAACCGGTTTGTTCGTTGTTACCCAGAGCATTTTTTTTGTATTTAAATTTTATAAAATAATATAAGTTGAAAAAATTGAATTAAAAAAAATGCTCTGGTAATAACGAACAAACTGATTGCTGATATACCTTGTAGACGGAATTTGTTCCTCTTAAAATTAGCAGAACATGGCAGTATTTTTTAAAACACTTAACTAATTAATTTTTTTTTTGGTATTCAATATGCACCTAAAAAGCACTTAATTTTGGTACTACATTTTGTTCTTGATTAGCTTATTTGACAGTAATGTTCGCTAGCTTAACGTTAATCTAGCAGAACAACACAAAAATATAATTTTCTTAAAAACCATAGGAGCACCTAAATTTTAAAGTTGGCACCTAATTAGCACCTAACTAGCACCTAATTTTCCATACAAAAATTTTCAATTTTGAGCACCTTGTTCTGCTAGGTTTATAGAGGTTTTAGTTTTAAATTATGATTAGACACAGCTGTTCAGACTCAAAATATTCATTAAAATCAAAACAAAAATAAATATGAGTGTCATCAGCATAGGCTTGTACTTTTGCAGTATTTTAAATATTTAATAATATCGGACGTATAGATGAGAAAAAGTAACGCCCTAATATGGAGCCTTATGGCACTCCGGATAATATGCTAACCTGGTCCGAATAATTACCGTCAGTAAACATTTTTTGGTAGCGATTTAAAAGGTCTGACTCGATAATTGAACTAAGTCCTTTTGAAAGCCATAAGACTTTAATTCTGATACAACGACTTTGTGATTAATGGTGTCAAACGCTTTGGAAAAGTCTAATAAAATTAAAGCAGTATTCAATTTTTATCAGATGCTCGAATTATATATCATCGATAACATTAGTTAAAGCAACAGGAGTACTAAAGCCCTTTCGAAAACCGCATTGACTCTCGGGGATAATCTTATTTTTAACACAATAATTATACAGTTGGTTGTATGATAGTTTTTCATAAATTTTAGACAGCGCAGGTAAAATATCAATATTTCTAAGGTCATTAAAGGTGTCGGTGTTTGATACTTCAGACAGTGGCTTTACAATCGATATTTTCCATATTTGCCGGAACTTGGCAATACAATTTAAAGAAGTACCAACATTTTGTGTAATTACTCAGAATTAGAGCGTTGTCACATCTTTTAATGTCATACACACTGCGGTTTTTTCGTCATAACGCCTTGCTCGCGATTTCGCTGCATCGCGGTGCCGCGTAATTCGATTATTCCAATGATAATGGACGAGATACGGCCCTAAAATTTAGCTCGCATAGCTTTTAAAGTCCTGGTTTGTGAAATCATATAATCGAGCACTTCGATTGGCATATCGTTCCGAAATAATATTAAACTTTAAGTGTGTAGGTTAGTTCAGTCGTGGAGAATGAAAAAATATCAACGCCGCGAGGGGGCCAGACCTGCCGGGGGCCCGCATTGACGGCCCCTTCGAAATTTGCTGCCAGCTTTGCTTTTCATAAGTATTTCATTTTATAATTAATTTAATTTTTTTTATATCCTGAGAATTTAACTTAAGTGAAGAAGAATTATTATACATGAAAGCGCGGAATTTACAAACGATATACCATAAAGACTTGTCAATTGACTTTCCCAGCCAAATTCTAAGCCTCAAAAAGGGACTTGGAGATAGTATTTCAAAATTAAAAAGAGTGTATGAACTTGCGGATCATTTATTAATAAAGAATCAGTGTGTTCTTCAAATTTTTCAGATGTATCTAGTGCAGTGATGTTATTTCTAACTTTACCAGTTACTGTGGCATCAGCGGAACGATCTTTTTCCAAACTTAAAATAGTAAAAACCCATTTACGTAACACCATGGGACAACAACGCCTTTCGGATTTATCCTTAATCAGTATCGAACACGAGTTTGTTAGATCATTAAATATCGACGAAATGATAAACGATTTTGCAAAAAAAAACTCTCTATACGATCTGGTCGTTTTGTATAATACCTTGTATAGTACTTAGTGATATCATATTTGTGCAGACTTGTTGAGTGTTCATGTATTTTACTGTTTTCTGTCTTTTGGATTCTATGAGGCTCGATCACTTCTACCCCCGTTACTACCATACATGAGAAGCAACTTTATAAGTGGTGACTGTTTGAAGGTTGGAGACAATGATGTTTCTTGAATGATGAAAGAGTTTTGGACTTCCATTGTCTTTATTTGTTTTAAATCACAACGTTTCAACTGGTAAGTATCTCCAGTCGTCTTCAGGTGAATACTAAATAAGTAAAGTAACTACAAGACTATTTATACTAGCTAGGTGCACTAAAGCATAACTGAGGTGGGTGTAGTCATGCGTTCAGTTGACACGCGATCTTATCCTAAGATTACATCTATCTAACAAAGGTTTCCAGATATTTCTTATGTCTAATGATGGTTTACTAAAGCAGCCTGGGTTCTGGTGAATAGCAGCAGCTTCCTTGAACTTTCTTTTCCTTCAGTGTGGTTCCTTATGTAGAATTTCAGCTTCTGACCACATGATATGGTGACCATGTTTCCAGGCATGGTCAGCTGCACCTGACTTTTCGGTCTCTCCTTTTAACGTATTGTTTTTGTGTTCTTTAATCCTTGTTTCTAATGGTCTTAATGCCTCACCTATATAAGATTGGCCGCATTCGCAGGGGATCTGGTAGACGCAGTTTTTCCTATCTTTTTGACTTGTGGGCTTTGTCTTCGTCAGGTGGCTTCTTAGGGTGTCCCTCGAGTTGAATACAGTGTTGATGTTATATCGCTGTCCTAGTCTTCTTATTTTCTCAGATACTCCTTTGACATACGGAATATTGAGTGTTGGTTGTGCCTCTCTGTTTGCTTCTTGCGCGTTGGGTCGATTCTTACGATTTTCCAATATTGTGTCGACTAATCTTGTGGGGTAGCCATTTTTGTTGAGGTCGGTCTTGATGTGGTGAGTTTCTTTTTTAAGTGCTTCTTCCGAGTTACAGATTGTAATTGCTCTATCCACGAGGGTTTTAACTATGCCATGTTTCGTACTGTTTGAGTGATTTGATGTAAAATTGAGATACTGACCTGTATGCGTAGGTTTTCTGTATACTGAAGTTGGATGCTGTTGCCATTTTTCTTCACGTTGACATCTAGGAACGGTAATTGGTTGTTTTCTTCTTTCTCCATAGTAAACTTGATTGTTGGTGTTAAGCTATTGAGGTGATTTAGAAAATCTCCTAGTTCGTCGTCGGTTCCATTCCAAATAATGAAGGTGTCATCCACATATCTCAGCCACATTTTTGGTTTCTTCTTTGCTTCTTCCATTGCTTTGGATTCAAACCATTCCATGTAAATGTTGGCGATTATTGGCGATAAGTGGTGTTTTAAAATTTTGATTTTGCATCATGTTTGCTGGAATATTACGTGTAATGACTTAATAACTACCTACCTATGTTATGTCTACCAGTCTACCTAGGATTGTCAAATAAATTCGAATTGTTTGCTGTTTTAATAGTAGGTACTTAACACATAATGTGGATTAATTAAATTATTACACGATTAACGATTTCAAAAATTCATAAACCTGAACCTAATAGTAAAAAATAAGAATTCTCATTTTCCATTCGTTATAGAGAGGGGGCCCCTGAAAACGTTTGCGGGGGGGAACTCAGTTTTTGTTACGCCACTGGTCGGCGTCGCATGCATTAAAGAAATAACACTTATCGCATTAGTTCGAACTTCGAACCGTATTTGTGTCTTTTAATTATCGGTTACAATAACGAGATGCGAACATTTTATTTTCCGGTTATTTGTTTGCTAATAGCGTACAATGCAAGTTGGGCTAGGTCGTAGTCGATATATTCATGAATCGTATTAGAATTGCTGATGCCCGCCGCCATCGTTGTTTAAACACCGTCATCGACGGATTCAAATACAACTCGCACTAGCATACACTTATGTTTCGCACAAATCATACATATTAACTTCACATTTCAACCCATCCTTTAGAAAGTTGGGTTACGAATGGAATGGATTTTTCTGCAATATGAATAAATGAAATGGACTTCTTATGATATATGTTGATTAGGATATACAGGCATGGTGTAATTTGAACTAGAATGTATGTCCCCATATTATTAAAAAATATAAACTATGCATGCAGCGTTATGCACTATAGTATGTTTCCTATTGCCTGGAAACTAGTCAAAAAATCATTATTTTATCAAAACTCATTAACTCGTTGCTAACTAGTAAAGAAGTTCAGATATCGGAAGTTTAGGTTTTTGTTCAGCAAAGACTACTTAAACAAAAATAAACAGAATACGTATGCAATATTGGCGGAAGCGCAATTTACTCTAAACTATAGCTAGATCCTGAAAACAAGATATTTTATATAACCAAAGTATTTACCCCCAAATACCCTATTTAGGTGTAGTTCGGAAAAATTTAGCGTCGTCATATGAAGTTTTTAAAAAGTTTCTCTTGTATGTGCTGGTTATAAGACGAGAAAACCTTCTTAGGTAATGAGACAAGCATTCAAAATAAGAATGACGAAAATGTAAAGAGAATTAGTAAAAACAAACACCTTAAAATAATAGGGATTTAAAAGTTAGCTTATAACTTAATAGAAATGCCAACAGGATTACTATAAATGTAGATTTGAAATAAGCTATAATCCATGGATTATAGGAACAGTATTATTTTGCTCTATTGAAGTCTTAATAAGATTTAACGTTATGGATATATTGTAATACGAAATAAAATATAATCAAGATGGATGAATTATATAACTAAAGGTTAGAACAGAATAGGGACCAAAGTAGGTAATAAAACGTAGTGAAAAATACCTAATGGATGCGTAGTTTCGCGTAAGTTAACCTGACGTGACAACAAGCCTCTATTTTCAAGAAGAATCCGGTGAAAAGGGTAGGAAATCTCTATAAATAGAGTTATGGTTGTTTATGGCAAGCAACTGTTAAGAACGATATATGTACTTAAATAGACTGTAATTAAGTATTTACGGTTGCAGTTTTAGTGTTTTTTAATTTAAAACATAAGTTGCTGCTATACGACTTAGGATAAATTATTTCGCTGCGAAGTAAAAATAGTATAACTATAGTAATAGTCATGATAAAAAGAAAACAAGAAATGACATTGCGCATGTGGCACGCAGAATGTGAATGTGAACTGGGGCGTGTTCAATTCGCTGGTTTAGATCGATCTAACTTATCTGACCTGTGATCGATTAGCAAATTATCATTGTTCCCCCACTACCGTCAAAGTGATCCCACGTGAACCAGGGAAATTGCAGAATCACCAAACCAAAATCAGATCAGTTGTTCGTTTTGTTTACTTTATGGTTTTGGAGGTTATAGTTCCATTCTGACCCTGTTTTTAGATTTTCGTTGGGTATATTGAGTATTGTTTGATTATGTAATTTATCAAGAAAATTAACTGTGATGTAGAAGTAGAAATGGATGAAAAAGAATGTCTTTTTGAACCCATCTAGGTAAATAATTTTCCCTGTATGTGAATGAGAATAAGAAGAGTCGAAATAAAAATTGAAGTTGTTTTACTTTAGTCCCCCGCTTTCTAAAATACTACTACGCTACTCTCGGCTAATTTTTGAACATGAATGAGGTTGAGTCAAAATCGAAACCCAAACTAACAACCGACATAAAAATCTGTGTTTCACCTTGGTCAAATACTCAAATGACCAGTCAATTGACCGGTCAATTCCACAACCGTAGCTATAATACACTGCATTAACATTTTCTTTGTTTTATATTCATTAATTTTGGTTGGAAGCGGAGAAAAGATTAATTGGAGTAAGATAAACATAAATTAGACAGTCTCGAACATTTACGTATTTAGGAAGAGAAAATTTAAAAATAGCCTTAATGTAATCAGTAAGTTCATGCCCAGCTTGCTCGGAGCTTCCGGTTAAAGAAACGTTTTACTTAGTATAAACCGAACTTAAAAATATAACTTTTAATTTACCTATTCTCCTGGAAATAATTTACTTACTTACAAAACTAACTTATACAGAGTGGACCGCTCTCAATAACTTTAATTAAATTCAATGGTATCACTTTTGTTATCAGTAGTATTTACACATGTAAAACGCTTCATCTAAATAACCAAATGACACAACTATTAGAGAGATTAGAGAGAACAGACAGACGGAAATAATATTTTCGCTAACGGAGTTTCAGCTTTGACGAGGACATTAAAAATTGACAACGATGTTGAGATACTTACGGCCTTTAAGTAAAAGGAGGGTAATGGAAAGCTAAAGGTATCGACTTTATTAATATATAGCTTTAAACTGTAAAGTATAAGTAAAATACTATTTTTATAATAAACAAATATATTACATCCGCCAAAAAATATATGCAATTTATCCCGGAAGTAACCTTCCAGCCCTATCGTTACGAAACACTGAATTATTGATTATAGCACAATTAAATACATTTACGCTCATCTAAATCGTATTAAAAAAACATTTAAAATATCCTTATCACCAACTATCTATGGTGTATGACCTCAACTAAATCACCATGTAATAAATTACCAACAATGCATACAAACAACCAATAATTTCGTCACCTTTATCGGTTAACCCACATAAAATAAAAAAAGATTAGTTGAAAGATTATTTCGTTAAATGCGATGTTAATACAGAATAATCTCTGAACAGGTCTGAGATTTATTAAAAAACATTTTCCCCGAAACTTCTATACCATGAGGTTTTAACTGAATCGTCTAGGTTGGTTGTACTGTTATGACAAGGCATCAAGAGTAGTTTTCTTTGCGTTAGTAATAAAAGTAGTTTTTATTAATTTTTTTATTACAACCTTTTGCAGATTATAAAACTTTTGCGACGCTGTACACAAAGATAAATTAAGTAGATCGACTGTAAAGAAACTCCACCAGCTAGACTACGTAGTAAACGTTTTGCACTTATAAATGCCATCGCCTTCAAAAGTAAAGTGTTGTAGACTACAATGTTATTTAACCAATTTCTTCCAGAATAAATTAAAAACTCACATCTGTGGTTTATTCAGAAAATACCTCCAATTTTTAAAAACATTTTTTTAATACAATTAATCAGAAACGAATTAGCTCCTTGATATAAACAATATTACTGTTAAACGAATCACAAATAAAATACAAATCTATTACGTGCAAGCTCCATTTCTGACAATCCTTCTAGTCCTTTCAGTAATGTCGACACCCTATAGACTTCTTTATGAGAACCATAGATGTTTGGTATGCATCGGTAGCTCTCAGTACATGGTTCTGGTATTCCACTAATGTCGCAAAAACTCTTTAGTCGGTGACAAGCCTATTAATTAACCAAGAACTCCTGCAGGTCTTTTAAAACCGGCATTTTTTTTTCGACAAACAATAGTATGTCACAAAAGGTTTAAAAATATAGTTATTTCAATATCTAGCGCCAAGTAGAGCGGATTGATTCTTCTCGTTAACGTGTTTATTTTATTTATAACACAATATTTTGTATCCTACCTAAGTAATGGTTCAGCGTCATGATCTCACTCTCAGAAGCGATTTGGAAGGACCGGGATTTTTTCAATAACTTCACCTTATCGTTATCATTACAATAGCAAACAGCTCCGCAGTAGCAACTTATTACTAGCTGTAGCATCTTTAGCATTTAAAGCTAACGTTCTCATCCTTATCACACTCGTTCATGAACCCATCCTTAAAGAATCTTCATCGTGAACTTATCATACCAAACATCCTTAAGGTCTAAGGTTAATAGACTTTAATGAAGCGTCTTAAGGTCCGAACTAAGCGCAGTAATGTGCGTGTAACATAGCCTATGTTTAGCCTGTAGTTTAGCATGTTAGCGCGCCCGAATAAGCCGTGGATATAACAGATTAGGGACTTTGAATAATAAACTTTCTGGTGGACGTGAGAGTTAAAGAACTTGGGACGCAATGTTGCCAATGTGTTAAAGTATTTTAAAGGATTTTTTTGCTAGGCCTTATATTAAACACAATAATGCCTCGTAGTTTCTAACTGTTTTCTAATTAGCTTAAAATTTATACGAGACAATCCATTTTCCGTGGTACGCATTTTCCTTAACATTGATTAATGCTGTTATAGTTTCATTCCAGCTGAGTTAATCAATGCCCTCGATTTTGTTGCCGTCGATCAGTACACCAACGAACATGTCAATTTTTTAACTACCGTTGTATTTCCTGCAAAAGGGTTCAGGTTTATAGTTTACCAGGATTGCAGGATATGCACCAAAGCTTGTCATACTAAGATGCATTAAGCAGCGGCGTAGCAAAAATTGAGTGGGCCCCTCGCAAATGTTTTCAGAAGCCTCATCTCTATAACGAATGGACAATGATAATTCTTATTTTCATTACTATTAGGTTCAGGTTAATAAATTTTTGAATTTGCTAATCGTGTAATAATTTAATTAGGGTTAAACCCACATTATGTGTTAAGTACCTACTATTAAAACAGCAAACAATTAGAATTTATTTTATAATCCTAGGTAGTTATTAAGACATTATACGTAATATTCCAGCAAACATGATGCAAAATCAAAATTTTAAAATATCACTTATAATATATGGTAGTAACGGGGGTAGCAGTGATCGAGCCTCATAGAATCCAAAAGACAGAAAACAGTAAAACACATGAACATTCAACAAGTCTGCACAAACATTATGTCACTAAGTACTATACAACGTATTATACAAAACGACCAGATCGTAGAAAGTTTTTTTTGCAAAATCGTTTATAGTTTCGTCGATATTTAATGTTTTAACGAACTCGTGTTCGATGCTGATTAAGGATAAATCCGAAAGGCGTTGTTGTCCCATGGTGTTACGTAAAATAGGTTTTTACTATTTTAAGTTTGTGAAAAGATCGTTCCGCTGATGCCACACTAACTGGTAAAGTTAGAAATAACACCACTGCACTAGATACATCTGGAAAATTTGAGAAACACACTGATTTTTTATTAATAAATGATCCGCAAGATCATACACTGTTTTTAATTTTGAAATACTTCCAAGTCCCTTTCTGAGGCTTAAAATTTGACTAGGAATGTCAATGGACAAGTCTTTATGGTATACCGTTTGTAAATTCCGCGCTTTCACGTATATTCTTCTTCACTTAACGAAGTTAAATTCGCAGGATATAAAAAAATTTAATTAATTATGAAATGAAATACCTATGAAAAGCAAAGATGGCAGCAAGTTTTGAAGGGGCCGTCAATGCGGGCTGCCCCCCCCCCCCCTCCGCGGTGCGTAGGTGTTTGTTATGCCACTGGCATTAAGCAGCGTGATTGCAATCAGACCTTTCCTAGTAGTGCGTAAATGCAGTGAAAAGTGTGTCCTATTCGAGGACTTTCTTGTAAATCTGACAACCAACGTCGAGACCATGGCTCGCCGTATCGTTGCCCATTACAAGAATGCCCTTGTCTTGTTGCCCCGTCTGCTGCGGATTCCACGACTGTTTGTGTATTCAAATACGGACCACGGTTTTAAACCACCTTCACTGGCGGAGTACCGTGTAAATACTGTCGTGATTAATAAAAGCAAAATAAGCCGTTGGTTTACTGAAAAAAACAATGTGTTATTATTTATAGCACTGAAAGTTACAATAATGGTAATAGTTTTTATTTGATTTGGTAATAATTGGTCAAATATCTCATAATAACAATATTTATTTATAATTAATTTGTGTTGGGCTACATGCTTGGTGAAACTGTTGTTCCATTGAACAGGAAGAAAAAAACACCACAGATATAGTCATACCCGCAGATTCAAAGCACCCCCAACAAACAAAACTAGCTGCATTCAATAGTATGGTACATCGACTAGTTAAAATTCCTCTCAGACATCCAATACAAAAAATAATTGGATATCATAAAAACAATAGCAACAAACAACGGCTACCCAACAAAAATCATACACCAAATAATAAAGAAAAAACAAAGACTAAACACACGAAAAATACTGCTCAATAAGATATACAGGGAACACAAGCCAAAAAACTTAAAAACCTTAATATCATTCTTATACAAGTCAATAAAAACAACTTGCACAAACACATATCCAATGCTAAAATAGAAACTAAAAACAAACTTTTACAAAGTGGGGTCTACCAAATAGAATGCGACAACTGCGAGGCTACATACATTGGACAAACAGGTAGAAATTTTGACACCAGGCTTAAAGAACACAAAACATCTATTCAACAAGGCTGTGCTGATAATGGAACTGAATACTACCAATAAAAACACTGTTCTAGCAAATCTGGAATTGATATAACACGAAAAGCGGGTTTGATACACTAGCAATTTATTTAATGGGTTAATACAAAATAAGCTATCAATACAACTGTGTCAATTAGCAAGCCTGTTGTATTATAGATTATTTTCCTTAGTGTATTTAATAATAATTTTTATAAACAATTTCTAAGAACCTTTACCGCACTGAACTGAAAGAAACAAATCCGCCTCCTTGGCACCAATAAATAACGACTTTTTTCAATGCATTGTTTTCCAAGAATCCACCGTTCTGCGTCTTTTAAACCCAATTAGACCTTTTTATACATTTAATTAGGAAAAAATTAAGAAACGCTACTGACATTTAAGCACCATTCTATTCACAAAACCCAAAATCATCGAATCATCGACCATTCGCTGCGTGAGAAACAATCATCTCTAATGTTTTGATAGGCTACAGGTACCCTTTAATGATTTCTTATTATGCTTTTTTTTCTTTACACAACAGGATTGGAATGTCCATAACAATCGACTTTGGGATTTAGTACGCTTATTTTTTTGTTTAAACTGTGAACTCATAAACATTTTATATGTCCGAGAATGAATTTAGTCAGGTATTCGATTTATTTTTTCCTTTAATTGCTGTAGTACTCAAAATTGTTACTTTTCTTCTGTTAATTAATATTACTACTAGCGTTCCTATAACATTTACCTGAGCACGTTTTTAAAACGACTAACTTATAACGTTGCTGTTAAATTTAAGCTCCATACGATAAACCGAGGAAAACGATCTAATACGACAGGCTTGCTAAGACATAGTCTGTATTGATAGCTTATTTTTTATTAACCCATATTAAATAAATTGCTAGTTTATCAAACCAGCTAGTTATATCAATTCCAGATTTGCTAGAACACTGTTTTTATTGATAGTAATCAGTTCAGCAGCACAGTCTTGTTGTATAATGTTCTACTTTTAGTACAGCAATTTTATTAAGAAATAAATTGTATCTTCTCAATGCGACATTTTTGTTCCCAGCAGAGAGCTTTCTCTACAGTTAAGAAAGCAGAACAGAGTCCCCAAAAATGAATTGTATCCGTTAGAACCTATAATCCACAAGACGTTGGTGCGGTTATTATTAACTTTAACGTATTTGTTGAGCAGGTCACGTCATTGTTCGGAGTATTCTAGCTGTCCTATCTGAATATGAATTTTATTGATCGTACCAATATACCTGTTTTAATTAATTTATTTTTACTTTGTATTTAAGTTTTTTTAAACTTTGCATGTCAGATAAAGCACTAGAAGATTCTTATTTCGCACAACCCATCATTAGTATTGGACTTTATAATCTATGAACGGGAAACCATGTTGCATAATAAATAATCATATGCAATGTTAAACGACAAGAACACTATCACACTAGAAGCTATTTAAATTCTTAAGAACTACATTGCTGATTTTGAGTGGTAAGTATATGCTTTATTAACCGTAGCAAGCAAATATTATTATGAATAATGTCAAGTTTCATTACAACTGCCAGTCGGAACTAACAACGGTCTAGCAATTTTCGTTGTCTTACAGTATAAAAGCGCCAGTGGCGGCTCGTGACTAGCAAGTCAGGGGGGCGCTGGCTTTAAATATGCGGATAACTATTTATAATCAAATCGTTTCATTTTGTTAAACATACCAAATGATAACACTAACAAATATTATTTTTTAAAGTGAAAGTCAAATATTATCATCCCCGAAGAAGACACACGAAACAAAAAAAAAATTGTCCTCAAAACCGCATATCCAGGATATTTTATATATATATTTCTTTGTCAAACTTACGCGAAAACTGTGCTTTGCTTTTACATTTTGATTGCACTTATACTATGTTTAATATTGGTAGTGGCCGCCTGTATTTTTTTAATCAAGTTTTTCACTTAAGCTCAGAGAACTAAATCACTGACCTTCATATTTTCCAACTTTATAACATAACTAATAAATTTGTCAAAACAAAACATCAGCTGCATCGACAGGTCGCGTCGCTTCGAAACGAAACGCGAACAACTGTTGTTGGACCAAAAACTTTGATCCCATCAGTGCAGCTCGTTGTGCGATGTGTAAGTGACGTCACGCCTCCGTAGTCATGGCAACCGACTTAATAGTCGCGTTGAATTGGGACGCCCGCGCTTGATATATTATTATTATCTAATAGAAAATGCTTATTCGGTATAACTTGCCCGTTGGAATATGGCTATGTTGGGTTTGAATTATTTTAATTGATTGCTTACATACATTGCGTTATTGGTTTTTTAAGTAAATTATTTTTGGATTCTGTTTGAAATAATTGCAGGGAGGGCGGCGCCCCAGAGCCCTTCATTACGAGCCGCCACTGGAAAGCGCGCTGCCGTCACATATAGTATTAAACAGTTGGATAAAGAGTATGCGAATTCGTATAGGAAATAGAAGGCTTTTTCTCAGTGTAACAATGCCGCAAGTAATTCCATAAGAGTTCGTTTTTTCAACAAAATGTAGATATTTTAGTCCACGAGTCCCATCCCATACAATTACCCTTAATTGACGCCCAAACCCATTACAACCATTTAAACCCCCGTAAATTCTACAAACACAACCTGTCTCAAGTTCACACTCCGTCCAAACAACGTATTCAATAATTGCATTAGCCCTTAATCTATTGTCATGCATATACTCCTCTCATTTTCACTAGGATTATCCCTAAACAACCCCATTTCATTGTGGCACACTTATTGTGGTATTTATGATTATTAATACGCATATAATAAAACGAGGGTTCTTATATGTTCTTATAAAAAGCCATATGTAATGTAGCCACATGCCGAATAAATTGGGTGTCGTATAGAGCGGAAAACGATCGGCTATTGTCGGGGTTTAACCGGAGCATTTAGCAGAGATAATGGGGGATCATCTCCGATATTCCGATGGCTGCGTTCAATATTTCTATTTCACTAAAACAGAATTACGTAACATACAGCATTGAATATCAAACTATATAAGAATGACGGATGTCCGAGAAACGTTGACAACTCAGTTTTAAACGTCTTGGAGGTGGTTTGGCCGCCATTGTGGAGTTGATCGTAATTCTAACCTTAAATCTGTCGTTATAATGCAGCGCCTCGGCAACAGATGTCTCAAATTCACTGATGTGATGTCGTGGTGTTGCCGCATATCGTATTTTATTGGAATTTGTAATGATATAAGCATTTTTAACAGACAATAAAAAAGGAGGTTCTCAATTCCAGCCGAATGTATGTTTTTGATAATAATATGTACGCTGATTACTCCGGGGTAATTGGACCGATTTTCACAATGATTTTACCGTTGCATTAGGTGTTAAATGTTAAACAAATAAAAGTAGATAAAAACCGACAGCAAGTATAGCTAAAATAGGTTTTATTTCGTCGAAAAATAGCAAAATACGTAATACACTAATACAAACAAACTGGATGTTTCTTAAGTAAGAAAGTAAAACCCACTTATTTTAACCATTTTGAAAATTGCAAATAAAAACCAAGTTATACAAACAAACCGCACATCATTCATATTTTACCCAACATAATACGTTGTAGCCTAGGTATGTATTGAATAGTGAGAGTCGTCATTTAATTCTGTTAGAAATAGAATACATGGCGGTCAATATGTTTTCATGTAATTAACGTTGGGACGTCAAAAAGTTGAAAATATTATAAGCTACAAAGCAATAATTAAAAATAGGGACATTTTTAAGTCTAGACTATACTATAGGTAGGAAAATAAATGTAAGCTACTTAAATCTAGGATATAGGTGTAGGTACTTATGTAAAATCAAGTTTTACGATAAGCTATGAAAATAAATTTTAAAAACTCAAGCAGCAAGTCAAACAGACAGGCGGCAACAATGTTTTAATTTAGCAGTGAAAAGGCTAGTCGCTTTCTTGTTGGTGAACTCATTGTGCCATCTATGAATTAAACGTAGCAGATTTAGGAAATCGGCTCAAATGGCCTTCTTATAGTTTGATATTCAATGCATACAGTAATGCAGAAACTATATGAGAATTTTCGTAATATACAATAAACATCATTTCCATGCCTCTTATAATCGAGGCACCCTCTTTTAAGCTCTTGAACGAAAACGAATTTCTTTTGTTTACCGCGAAGTATTGATCGATTGTATCAAATTTGTCTGCTATGAAAAAAAGCTGCTTTCGCATATTTTAATTATTGAAACACAAAACGAGCTGTATGTATCTCATAATACTCCAGTTGACTGAAGCTTGCAGAAGAAGAACCTGCATTTACAATGATTAGAAATTTAGTTTTTACCTTTCGGTAATTCAATTGCCAACATTTTCCGTTTTCACCTATATTTGTCATCGATTCTTGCAAATAAATGATACATCTCGCCCAAGGTGCTTAATAATAATCGGAAAACAAATAAATCAAATCAAGTACACGGTACATAGTCTGGCACAGACATAACCGCACTCGCGCATACAACATATATACACACATATTTATAACTTCAAAGGGACTATCGGCCATTTATATGAATAATTACACACCAGAGCGAGTCTAATTATGTGCAAATAACAAAATAAGAGCATCATGCAGACGCCAGAAGGGGAACATTATGATACATTGCAAGTTACGTTCAAAAATATATGCAGAACGCTTTTATTATTGACTTAGTCAATGGTTATATTAAGCATTGAATATCAAACTATAAGAAGGCCATATGAGCCGATTTCCTAAATCTGCTACGTTGAATTCATAGATGGCACAATGGCACCAACAAGAAAGCGACTAGCCTTTTCACTGCTAAATTAAAACATTGTTGCCGCCTGTCTGTTTGACTTGCTGCATGAGTTTTTTAAATTTATTTCCTACCTATAGTATAGTCTAGAGTCTAGACTTAAAAATGTCCCCATTTTTAATTGCTTTGTAGCTTATATTTTCGACCTTTTGACGTCCCAACGTTAATTACATGAAAACAATGACATATTGACCGCCATATATTCTATTTCTAACAGAATTAAATGACGACTCTCACTATTCAATACATACCTGGGCTACAACGAATATGTTGGGTAAAATTTGAGTGATGTGCGGTTTGTTTGTATAACTTGGTTTTTATTTGCAATTATTACTACTTTTCAAAATGGTTAAAATAAGTAGGTTTTACTTTCTTACTTAAGAAACATCCAGTTTGATTGTATTAGTGTATTACGTATTTTGCTATTTTTCGACGAAATAAAACCTATTTTAGTTATACTTGCTGTCGGTTTTTATCTACTTTTATTTGTTTAACATTTAACACCCAATGCAACGGTAAAATCATTGTGAAAATCGGTCCAATTACCCCGGAGTAATCAGCGTACATATTATTATCAAAAACATACATTCGGCTGGAATTGAGAACCTCCTATTTTATTGTCTGTTAAAAATGCTTATATCATTAAAAATTCCAATAAAATACGATATGCGGCAACACCACGACATCACATCAGTGAATTTGAGACATCTGTTGCCGACGCGCTGCATTATAACGCCATATTTAAGGTTAGAGTTACGATCAACTCCACAATAGTTTGATATTCAATGTATTAAGCAAATAAAGTCAAATCAGTTTAAAACAACGAAACCCTTGCATTTAAAACTTAACAACGAAACAATCTGAAACCAATTTTCGGAACAATTCATTTTTTATCAAATTATAAAAACAAATTGATAGAAAATGTAGGGAATGAATGGCGTTGTAAAGAGTATTCGTTGGCGCCAAGATGTAAAAAAGGAGCAAGGTACAAGGGGTAAATGGGCCAACGTTCAAGTAAAACTAAATATGAAGAAAAATAACTTATTTTCTTAACTAAATTCCTGGCGAAGACCTTAGACCTTAAAGCCACCGCTAAAGGAGTCCATTTCAATTTAAGAAGACCACACAGACGCTTACACGCATAAAACGCAAACGATCCTTTCGTTTCTTCAAGTACACAATAAATTATTACGCTAATAAGAATTAACAATGAACATAATTATTTTAAAATTTAACATGCAACATTTATTTTTATAGAGCTACCGAAAAAAATATTCATTTATTATAAAGCCTACGCATTATGACTGCATAGGCGTGCATAGATAACATCTTTAGAATTTTTATTTTCTACTAGGTACAACTAGACATAGTGGAATAGATTGAATGTATACTTCCTGATGGCATTTCAACCCTTTCGTTGGAAAATTAGTAAACACCAAAATTCCGTGATTTTTTAAATCCGAGATTATAATTCTTTACATTGATTCCACAGACCTTTAGATAAGCAAACAATAATCAAGAAAGTTTTGTTTGCGCACAAGATAAGTTGTACGGATTTAAAGGTAAATGTCCGAGTTGAGATGTTGAGACCGATGAAAATGGCTAAAATATGTAGTCCATACTAGTTCTATACAGGGTGGAAAATAAGATTCAATAACTGAACGCTAGTGATTCGCAATTATTTTAATGCAGACCGATTAACCGATAAATTATTAACAAAGAACAAACCTGATCAAATAATCAAGTGAAACGATTCCCACCTCCATCATGCCACATTATAGAAAAATAACATGTCAAACAATAAAAAACATCGTGGTCAATTACAAAGACAAAATTGACCACAACTTTAATGTAAACGTCCTTTTACCTAATATCAACATGTACTTTTACTATAAACATATTACAATAAATTTGTTTACAATGTCATTTACAAACACCAGCCTCAGTAAATTGGATAAATTAGATAATAATGTCTAGCTCCATTATATTGTAAAATTTGTGGTTCTTGAAATTCTGGCAAGCATTAGTAGTTTCCTGATTTATTTTACGGTTTGGTACTATCCAGATCTTTATAAATTATTGTAGAGGTTCGTAGAATACAGCCATAATAATTAGGAATTTCATTTGTCTTAATTATCTGTTAACACATCTAAGAGGTTATAGGCCTTCAAAAACGAATTGATATTTTAAAAATAACAGTCAATTAAATTCTTTAGTATATCTAATGGCTTTTATATTATATTCATAATATATTCTTCATAATCAACTCTTTGTTTTGATCAAACCAGACAACTGGATAGACAACTGTTTTAAAACTATTTTAATATAAAAATTTAAATAATTATGTTTCTTTGTAATTCAAAAGGTATTTGCCTTTCCAAGTATCAGCGTGTCAGTTAGTTGTTATAAAAGGTTGTTTAAGAATGGGATTTATATAAAAAAAGTACATAAAATATACAGTGTGTCCACGGTCCACGGATAGAGTTTGAAAGAGAAAAAACTTTTTTATTAGTATGTATAGAAGAAAAAGTCATTCTTCATAAAAACGTGTGCTTGTGCTAAAACTACAATTTCGAATATCAGATTTGCGATTATTATACAGGGTAAGTCAAAAACAACATTTTTGATTTTTTTAATCTTTTTTTTTTCAATTTTAATTTTCAATTCCTTGATTTATTAAATGAATTTTGCTTGTGCTGAAACTACAATTTCAAATATCACATTTGCGATTACTATACAGGGTTCGTCAGAAACAACATTTTTAGTGTTTTGGATTTAAAAAAAAAAATTTACGTAAAAAAACAATTCTTTTTCCTTTCTTACTTCGAATATGATTTTATATCTGGCCAAGTAACGATTTTGTTGTAAGAAAACCATTTTTTATTTGCCAACTTTTGAAGTATTTTTATTATTACATGTCATATTTCTTTAATTCATTCAATCATAAATTATAAAACGTTTATTCAAACGTGGTACCACTGAGTTAGCGCATATATTTGCAAAACTACTCTTATTTTTTCTTTCAAGAGATCTAAGTTATTATTGAAATTGGGTTTATACACATGTGGGTTCGGATATCCCCATAAATGAAAGTCAATAATTGTGAGATGGGGACTCCTACTTACCAACTAATTTGGACCATAGGTACCTTCCTTCCCAAAGTGATGATTTAGCCAATCATCAAAAGGAATTGAAAATTAAAATTGAAAAAAATATCCATAAAACAAAAACTGTTGTTTCTGTCGAACCCTGTATAGTAATCACAAATCTAATAATTGAAATTGTAGTTTCAACACTAGCAAAATTTATTTAATAAATCAAGGAATTGAAAAAAAAAGATCCAAAAAACTAAAAATGTTGTTTGTGACGAACCCTGTATAGTAATCGCAAATCTGATATTCGAAATTGTAGTTTCAGCACAAACAGGCGTTTTTTATAAAGAATGACTTTTCTTCTATACCTACTAATAAAAAAGGTTTTCCGCTTCCAAACTCTATCCGTGGACACACTGTATATAAATTCTTGCCTTTGGAAAAAATTGATTTGAATTACTTATAAAAAAGAGTAATATCAATACTAAATAACTCAATCGTATTTTATTTGATGTAACAGTAGCGTAACATGAACAATATAATAAATAGGTGTATTTTTTACACATTTTCATAAAGTAAGTAACCCCTGGTAACTTTGCGACTATTTATGATCAAGGAGAGTAAAAAAAAATTTTACCAAAAATACTATTGTTTTAAAAAGTCGTTTCAGTGCATTTGAGAGTACCCCACCACTGTTTCAGAAATCATTACATTCGTTAACCAACGGAATGTTAATATACATTAGCCGCACAAGTGTAAGGTACTAACATATCCAACCATTTAAATATATGTGTTTATTGTTTATAAATTACACGTTTTATAGATATTTAGCAAAGTATTATTTCCTTAGAATACAATATTTTAAAAACCGTAAGATTTATTTGCATTAATTATAACAATTATTTACTTGTTTCTTATCGCTATAAAATAATTACTTACTTAGCAAAATAAAGCAGCTCATAGTTTGACCCGATTATATAGAAACTTTTAATTCTAATGTTATATAAGATTTTTGAAAACTACGAATCATCAAAGTCGGTAGTTTTATAAAGACATAAAAATTGACCCCGTTTAAATAATACACCCTTCCAGTTCACTATTTACAAAGAATATTTTTCCTCATAATACCGATCAAATTTGTACGACAACTTAATATATTTGTTCATGGTCTTTATGTTTAACCACCAAACAATATGACTTTTAACAACTGTAAATATGTATCTTGCACCCCTATTTCCTTTAACCCCACATATCATATCGGCACGTCATCACGACTGTTATGAGTAGTTCTTCATTGTTAAGAAAATATTATATAGAGGGAGTTTACTAGTAATAATAGAAAAAGATTAAAGGACCAAAAAGGATAGCAAAGATTTTTCCCTATCCCTTGCCGCAGTATGCCCCTCTATGTTTCTTATACGATTATGAGAAGTTGCTCGCAAAGAGATTTACTTTGCTGTTAAAAGGGCCCACTCACACTCCGGAAATCCTCAGAGGAAAAACTGCACATGCCTGGCCTTAAGGATTTCCTCAGCGTGTGTGGAGCCGGGTGCAGGGTGTATTCAGGCCAATCTCAGTAAAATCCTCAAGGAAAAACGGTGGAGGATTTCCGGAGTGTGAGTGGAGCCGGGTGTATTCAGGCTAATCTTAGTTAAATCCTCAAGGAAAAACTGTGCAGTTTTTCCTCTGAGGATTTCCAGAGTGTGAGTGGAGCTGGGTGTATTCAGGCCAATTCAGTAAAATCCTTAAGGAAAAACTGTGCAGTTTTTGCACCTATTAATAGTTACAAACCACGGAAGTAATTACATTTAATAAGCGAAATGGGGGCTAAAACACCTCGTTAAACTTCCAGAGAAATGATTGGTTTATCGAAGTCAATTATTTATGTATTATTCCCAAATGCCAGGAAGTACTGACAAACTGGCAACCCTGGCAGCAGCATTAAATGACCTTTACTTTAAATATATCCCTAATTCCCAATGATGCGCAAAAGAGTTTGTCAACTCAGTAATTAACTTCGTGTCTAATGTGTGATAGATGTGTTCACAAATCCGTGAAAATCGACAAGACGTGTTTAGTGATTATTTATACCATGGTCCTGGGCATTAATTTACCGGGGTCCATAAAATTCAACAAGCAAACCACACGAACGTGTAAAAACAGCCATAATCGTGAACAACTAACAACCGGCCGATAAATAATCAGCCCGGTTAATTTAAAACCGGTCCCGACCGACTGGTTCCTTCGTAGACGCGGCACCCGCGTGGTTCCGCGCCTTGTTTTCGACACTCCAGACTCTCTTTACGCCGAAGACGATCTTACGAGTACCATTGATCGATGAAATTGTAAAATTCTGGTTTTCTTGAACCTGCAGGTTAAAATTATCGTACGAAGAATAAGAAAGTAGATGGGGAGTTGGTTTGCCCAAATTCATGTGATCATAACGTCTCACAAACGATATTAGAGTTATAAAAAAAAGAAAGAGTTACAACTTATATTACAGTTACTGTAAGCTATACTAAGCTTCAATGAATATAAAATTTATAAACGTGCAAGAAAAATAACGATTTTCTATCAACCTGAAAATTCCTTATAGGTACTTATAAGGTCGTATGTCATCTAAAATCTAACACAGTTAGATATATAAAATTATTAATTCAGATTGAAGGGTATATCAAGAAAAAAGAGCTTTTTATTTCTATAAAATGTATAGCGGTTTACTGTATTACTGTTTTTACAAGTACATATGTTAGCACTACCTGACAAGTAAGCAGACTTTCAGTCTTTAAAATCCCTAAAATAACTTGTTCAAACTTTATTCGGATTTAAGGATATAATGCCACCTCATCATCTAATAATAACCCGATTGTAATCCGGCCACCTCTTCACGCAACGCAATGAAAAAATCAAAACTCTAACCGTTTTATCCTTTCTACAAATCCATCAATATTTTGTCATTTTGGGCCGTTACCTGCACCATTGAGTTCTCAAATTGAACCATTCTTCCCAGCAGAAGGAAACGTACACCCTGCCGGAGTCGAGGCATGTGAAATTAGATTTACATTCTATTGACACAAGGGTGTAGAGGAATAAGGGCACTACTAATGAAATAAGAAAAAGGTGATCACAGTATAGAGAAGGATAAGTTTAAGAATAAGATATAGGACCCTTTTGTAAGCAACCTGTACGCCATTGTAATGACATTTTCGAGCTTTTTGTACCATTCTGACGGCTTCCTTTGCAGCGCTAACAAAACTATTGATAGATTTGTAAACAGGTATTCAGGAAATGTGTTCTTCAATTACTTCTCATGGGTGAGCGTGAATTTTGCTTAAACGGAGTCAGACAATAGTTAATGATATAAAAGCTTTTCTTTAAATTCTAACAAATAAATCTATAAAGAATAAAACAGCAGACGTTCGTTAATGAATACTTCAATCTGGGTTTTCCAACGTGTCAAATTATGGAATAATACTATTAAATATTAAACTACACTGGTCCTAAACACACAACTACATTAATCTTACGGACTTGTTTATACAAATACAACCTTAATTTTGACCACGAAAAAAAAGGACAGAAAAAAGAACATCAATATTACTGCTCAAAGAATTAAGTCCCCAAACTAGGAATCGTTCGTTTTCTGGGATTCTAAGGGATTAGAAAAACAATTCGTGTGTTGGTAAATGGCCAAAGAAAAGCATGAGTACATGATAGGTGTGAATTTAAGCCTAATAAAACAAGATCTTTGTGGAGAGAACAAACATACATTTTTATAACGATCATTTACAAAGATTTAACCAGAAAAAGAAAAACAGCAACCCTAATTTCGGAATTATAATAAATGTATTTATCTCAAGATACAGATGCAACTGATATCAACAGATCTGATTCTGTGATGATTTAAACATGTGTAAATTTAACCATGTAAAATTAAAGGAATGTATACTTTGATATTTGTCACAAAATCATTAGGAATCAATTCTCCAATTAACCAAATGTTTAAATTACTAGGGCCAGGGGTTCTTGGATATTGTAAAAGAGCTTTCTCTATTAAACTATTTATCCTACGAACTTGGTAAAACATTAAATTGAAGAACAATCGTTTATTTCAATACTTGTTCTCCTAACAAGGGGTTTACAGTTCTAAAACTTGGCCACAAAAAGGAGAAAAAACCACAACACGCCGAACCACAATTTCGGAATTTAATGCCCGAAGATTTATTTCCAATAAGCTAACCACCTCGAGTTGAAGCCGCAGCTGTCAAGACTAAACATAAATTACGTCCTTAAACTTGGATCAAGTTCAAAATATGTTAAACGCGTCTTAAGTTTTTTTTTGTTTTACGTCCGCCGAGGTGAAAATTGTTTTGTCATTTTGTTTTTGCACATGATGAATTAATGGCTGAGTGTTGACAAATAGGTTTACATCGGGTCAAGTTCATTTTTGATTTTAATATGCATTATTCTGTTTTGATAATTAAAAATAAATCGCTGAATGTTGTGATGGGAATATATTATGTGCAAACTTGCTGGAATTTTTTTTTAGAACCTTGACATCGACAACTGTCATTACATTACTGTCTAGCACATAACTAAACGGTGGCACAGTAGAAAGATGATTTTCATTAATAAATATCATCTAAATCATAGTAGTTATCATCACAGTAGCTACTTTCTATAGATAGTAACCTGGTGCTGCTGATTTTTAAAAGGTTTTAAAAGTAGCTGCCACAGGTACGGTGTTATAGTAGAGCTTAGCTAATCCTAACCCATTCTACGTGGGACTGCCGGTAGATTGACTTTATTTATGTTTTCAAATCACAGTTTCAAATCAATTTATTATCGTTGGACCCACGCATAACCTTGTCTTTGTCTTGCCAGACGGTACAGTTTTTTAAATTCCTAAAACAAATTATATTTTGGCATTTATGTCCACCGAAAGCCGTAAACTTATTATTTTTCCATATGTTATAATTTTAATGTTAATTTTTATTTTTACTAGCAAAAATCTGAACAAATATGAATAAAAATTTGATTTATAGAAATCTCAAGAATATCGACTTGGACCACCAATAAAGGAGCTATTAAAAAAGTACTTAAATTCTCGAAGCTTTTGTTCTCGACTTTATATCGGTTTTATATTGTTTAGAACGGTCCATCCCGGCATCCTCCTTTTTACGACCGCTGGCTAAGCTTCAACCTACATACACTTCGTCTCGTCACTTAACGCCAAACATTTTTGTCTTTTATGCATAAATGTGTGGTTTTTACTACCGCTCGTCGCTAAACAGAATATTAGAGATGTAGAGCCAAAATATTACGTATACAGATAGAGGGTTAGTAACAATAGTTTTCGTTAAAATTAGGAGATGAAAGTCTGTATCATCATCAAAATTAAAGAAGTTTCGCAATACACAGTAATTATTTTCACCGCAGCTCCCAAACAACAAATCAATCAGTCAAGCTATAATCAATTTTTTTTCTGGAAGAACAGCCCATGCTTCGTTCCACGCATGTACAAGCTTGTCATCATTGGAATACTTTCTTCCTTTTAACAAATTTTTAAGGTATACATTTTAAATCACATGGCGCAAAATCTGGACTTTACAGAAGACAACTGGGTGCATATAGCGCTGAAAGTGCCATGTTGAGAGTCTAGGAATTTTGTCGCTGTTCTTGGACTCCTAGCAGTATATCTCAGTGTACCAGGGGGCAGTTACTTCAACGTTCATTCGTAAACTTCTACAAAAATAGCCATCAAATATATATTTGTAACCGAAAATGTATAATATGTGCTAAATTGTTCTAATACCTCCACGAGCGTATGCCAGGCGCCCAAAATAGAACGTGGCTTACCGCCCCGCTGGTGAATGTATACGGTTTAGATATGGAGAACATTAAAACAAACCGTCTCCAGCTTTTATAGCTTTACTATAACTGTCTTAAATAAATAAATTATCCAAAATATCCCAGTCTATTTTCATCGGTGTAAACTTGGAGTATGTCTTGAGGAATTTACTTATAAAAAAACACTCTATTAAATATTTTTAAGATTGTATTGCTTTTGAAATCCCAAGTACCTACTTTTGTTTGTATTTGGATTAACAGCATAGTATTTGGAAAAAATTGGTGTCATACAATTTTGTTAATTATATCTTGACAAGCTTTTTAATGCGATAAGATCATTTATATATTTATTTTAGATTTTAAAAAACGCGTATAAAAACAAAACTTTTCATTTGATTTTAAGGTCATGTTTCCTGGTATCGAGTCGAGTGTATTTATCTTGTATATGACTACAGAATGTGATCATTAAGCTTTAATTTTTATTTATTTTATTTCTGCACGTATATTTTACTGGAGTAATCTCTTGGGATTTTCCATATTTTTCTCATTCCCAGAAGTTGATCAAATAGTTCGGTATTGTCTATTTTCTCCATGATTGATGTGTATACATTTGTACTATGAATGACAATACCACAAATAAAATTAGTATTGAAGAGTACTTCATACATTAACAAGATAATTAAAAGAGAACCTTAATGATATACATATACAGTAAAACAATTAAAGAGTTTATGATAATAGCTGGAAAAATTTAAAGCAACATCATAAATGATACGTATAGAACCTTTCCAGATCCAAATTTGCCATTGGGAAATAACATATTATGCCACTTGCCAATGGACGGATTTGTTTTGATTTTTAAGTGTTTTAGTTTTCCATTTCGGTAAAAAAATTATTGATAAAGTAAAAGTTCAGTGTAATGTATTAAAGAAAGGGATATCTCTGACTATTTCACTATAGTGTTTTATACTGACAAAATATCATAGCAACGGCCTGTTTTCTAGTGGAAAAACTAATTATATACACACCTGGACAAAATCGACAAGATGGTTTTTCAGCGGCATAATTTTGATAGATGGCAGGAAAAAAACTATTGTTAGTCTGACAAATGTCATCCTGGTTTGAAAAAGACAAAATGAGCAATTTAAACGAAAATTTGGGTGCCAATCCATCCAAAAAATTTAAAAAAATCGATAACTGAAAATATTCCACTTAACACACAGAAATCCAAGAACTCAATTTGGACACAGAGCTTCTAATGGGAAGAAAGTATAAACTGGAAAAATGTACTACTGTGATGGAACTGGCGAAAATCCTCGAAGATTACGCCTTTAATATGAAGAAGCGTAATGGCGAAGACTATAAAAATCTTCTGTAAAGGCCATATGGAACACTACAGCAAAAATGATTCAAGAAATGTATTTTACAGAATACGAAATAAAGATTGACCCTTTTACGGATATTTCCTTTAAAACGCGCGAATGGCAAGAGACGCAAAGAGAAAGCAGCTCCAAAGTTGTCAGGAAAAGAGGAAAGTAAGTTCAAAAGCATTATCTACCAAAGATTTACTAACAATAATGCAAAGCTACAATGAAGAAAACCCCGATGAAGCACAAAAAAAGTTTTTCCATCTCTGCTCATTTGAACTCGCTTGGAGAGGCAATGAGGCCGTAAATTGCAAAATTCAATATTTTTAGAAGGAGTTTGATACCATGGGAGAATTTACCGGACGAATTGAACATAACAGCATATTTTCCAAGACAGCTCAAGGTGGGTCAAAACGATTGGCAAACAGCAAATGGTTGGTAAGAAATTCATCAAACAAAGACTTATGCCCTGTAAGATTATTTTTAAAATTATTGGAAAAAAGAGTACCAAACATTTCCACAGCCAGACTATTTCTCTCCGTTCATTCAAACTGGCAGAGAGGATGTTGGTTCAAAAATACTCCACTAGGAGTAAATACAGTATCCAAGTGGCCCAAAACCAAAATAATTGGAATAGATACGAAGAAGCATAAAATAACAAATCATTCTCATCGATTTTCCGCTGTGTCTGTCCTATTTAAACAAGGTGTTGGGGAACAAGAGTTGATTAAGTTAACAGGCCACTCAAACGCAAATTCCCTGAAACCATATCTGCAGCTAGATCCTAGTCATCATCTGAAGCTCATCGAAAATCTCAGAACAACAAATGAAGCATGTGGACCTTCGACTTCTCAAATGCAAGTCAATCATACCCAAAACCATGCTTTGATAGAAAAGAATGGACAAACTATTACTTATAACAACTGTACGTTTAATATTAATAATAAATAAATTAAGTTTCTAGTTTGCTAAATAAACAGTGTTTTTATTGTTTTCTCGTGAAATAGTCTTGTCGAATATCATAGGAGAGAAAATTTTGCCGGTAAAATTTTCGACTGATATGAAAGTTTGTTGCTTGGTAAAATTCCATGAGGGAAATTACCAAAAAGCAACAAAATTGAACAAAACCAAGAAACTACGATTTTTTTTTTTGCAACTTGAAACACTTCTCCAAGAAAATTAGTTTTATTATTATAGTATACATATTAGATTTATTTCGTACAAGTCTTGGAACCCAGTAATAAAAATCAAATCCACTTGATCTCCCCCCAACTTAATGAAATTGGTTTTTAACTGATGGAATAATAAAACGCTTTAACGAACACATTCGACTAATTTTATTTCTATTTCTCTATCAATTCTACCTGTTTCGGTTGTTAAATGGTTTTTAACAACGATTTTATTACGGTCTCGAAACATTTAATTTCTCGTAACGTTTTCGAACGTAATCATTCAATAAATTTTTAAAAAGTTTTAAAAAAACTTTGACGGGAGAAATTAAATAAGGCTCGGAAACTAATGGAAAAGATTAAATGGTGATGAATTGGCGTTTTATGCCTGGTATAATTAAAATTTTTGACCTACACAGAAATAAATTTTAACAGATTTGGGCCCTAAATTAAAAAGTTTAAAGCTACGGATTTAATTGGTTGCAACATTTTTTTTTTGCAGCTATATTCAAGAGTCCAAAATTTCTGTCAGTGATTCATCCATTGCCGGAAACAGTAACGATTCGACGGTACATTGCTTTCGCACCTTACACCAATCAATTAACAACCTTACCTAATACCTATTTGGTAAAAAAGAAGTGCGGCGTCATCAGGAATGCAAAATATCAATCAGCTAATTACATCAATGTCATGGGTGTTGGTTGCGTTGAGTGTTTTTAACGAACAACTCTGTAATCGATGGTATAAAGAATTTAAAAGAAAAAAATTTCCGTTTGTAAGACGCGCTAAGGTTGGGTCGTCTTATGACATAGAAACTGCCTCATGAATGAGTAGTAGCAGTAAATAATTCTAAACAATCTAAACAGCCTAGGCTATTCTGTTAAGCGCAGTGGCAAACAAACATTTATTAAAAAATTATAATGGTGCCTTGCAGCTTTCATACAAATCAACTTTAAGAAAAAGAACTCCACGACACCTGATTAAAAAAAACAAAATGAATTTTACTACACTGCTAGACAAAAAACAAGTCTATTTACAATTCCATTTGTTAGCTGAATAGTTAACGAATAATGACCGGCATAAATTTCGTTTTGTGTATGCATGGTGCCTTTTCTGACCATGTCCATTGTTTGATGACCTTCGGTGCCAAAGGATCTCTACCTGCGTCAACGATTTATTTCGAAACGTCATTTCAGCGTTTTTATGGGTTTTGACAGGACTTGGCCTTAGGTTCGTCCGAGCAGAAACCCAACACGAGGGCCACCGAGAGTAATTAACACAGATAGAATTACTTTCTTCCTTTACAAATCATTATTTCCAAATGAGAATGAAGAAAAAGGTTTTTAATTAGGCTCCATTTGGTTATCTCTAATAATAATCTGGAGCTGAAAATATTAGGGTTAATAGATAGGAACTAGGGTTACACGAATTTAATGTCAGCGTTACCGCGTATGCGATCATACGAACATTTATCATCATCTATTGCACTCGATATATCATAGAAACAAGTCTTGGAAAGAACACGCCATGCAGTGAAAAGTGCCAATAAAGTATTCAATGGCAGTGGCACGTTAGACTGAACGGGAATAAATGATTCATTTGCTTACATAACGAGCCAATTTTAATTAGTATGCCACAACAAAGGAAATCGGCCATATATTGTTGCAAATTTGAAAGAGATCGCAAAATTTAAAAAAAAAACTTAAAGATCTTGAAGATTTTTCAAAAAAAAAATTAGGTATCTTGTCGGACTTCCATTGTCTTTATTTTGTTACTTAACACGTTTCGGTTAGTTAGTATTTCTACTTGATAGATACAATTTTTTGTGTTTTCATTACGGGGGGTTTTACTTTTGTAAGAAAGCTTCTAAGCCTATTTCCGGATTTGAAGGCCGTTTTGATATTATAGTTTCTGGTTATCCTTCTAATCTTTTCAGAAATCCCCTTGACATAAGGTATTGTAAGAAATGCTTGCTCCTCTTTTGTTTCTGTATTAGTTTTTACTTCGCGATTTTTAAGTTTTGAGATGGCATTATTAACACAAAGGTTTCAGGGTAACCATTCTGTTTTAAATCTTTTTTGATGTTTGAAATTTCAATATTAAGCTCTGTTGCAGTTGAAGATTTTCTTTCGCGATTCGATTCGGTTTCATGCGCCTGTTGCAAGAAAATATTTACGATAAGGAAATCAATTATAATTTCTGCGACACGTTGCAAAAATTACTAAGCAACTTTCTTACCAACCACGTCAACCAATAACATCAAACATAAAAATCGATTTGCACCATGTCAACATGCCTATTTAAACCATACGTCGATCGATTATATTGATAGTTTTTATTGTTACGATCGCAGCATTTGGGATGGTCAAGGTTCTTAAAGTCAATGGTTCTTTACCAAGAGATGATTCTCAAAGCGCTTATAATAATTGGTAAGATCAGATATGGTTGTAAGACCAAGAGAATGAGATACGTTCGATGAGATATAAAAAGATTTGAAAAAAGTGTCATTTCGTCATGTCTTTTGAGGGATCACTGAACCGTGGACCGGTCATGGGCTGTTAGGTTCTCGTAATGAAATAAGTAGTTTAGCCACTTAGAGCAGTAAACCATTTTCGTGAAAAATATTTTCGTAACCATATTTTTTTAAAACTAATATACCTCACCCACTTTGACTAACTAACAAATTAAACATAATAAAAGAAACAAATGACGACTCGGCAAATAGGCCTAACCAAATTTCCACAAAAAAATACAGGAGCAGCCATAAAATTTTTGACCAAACGTGAGTGGTTTACACAATTAGTGTCGAATATAGCCATTGTAAATATTTATATTGAGACCACACAGCTTCGAAGCAGAGATGGACTAAGGCCTTGATACTAATACATCATATTTTCATTGAAACGACACAAATTAATAGACATATTTTGGTAACAACTAACTAAAAAGGATCATCGAGTAATATATTGTGTTTGGTCTAAAAATATCCTTCACTTCCCTTTTTTTTAGGAGAATCTTCTAAACACTGGTACCCTGTGAAGCAGAGTAGTGTCGGATTCCTAGTTCCATAACAAATAACGTTAATATTATAACCAGGGAATACTGCAATAATCTGTTCTTTTTTGATTTGCTGATCATCGGTCACCATTTTTGTGATGACTTCAAAGTGTGCCTCTTTATCTAATATCCCTTTTTATATGTATAATGTACTGGCAAGCCTTACAGGGCTAATTTTAATGTAAATAAATGAATACAAAATAGACTTGGCCCGAGTTAAAAACCGATCGATTAAGACTCGAACAAAGGATAACCAGGAACCGGTAATTTATTCGGTTCAAAGTTGTTATTTTTTTTAAAGACGTCTATCCCATATAGGATAGGGTTGCCAACCGTCCTTTATTTGAAAGGACAGTCCCTTATTTTAAAATTATGTCCTTTGTCCTTTTGAAAGGTGTGAAAGGACTGCAAATGTCCTTTAAAATCCAAAAATTAATAAATGCATTTAAGAAACCACAAAAAAAACTAAAAAATAAAAAGCTTAGTTCTAAATTTTTTAGTTACTATTACCTACTAGGTTAATAATTTGCCTGTGGTAATTTGTTAGTTTCTAAGTTATTTTTTTGTAAAATTAATAATGAAGATGTGTTTGATTGCAGATTTTAGAGTTTTTAATTATTTTTATAGTTACCTACTAGTTTAGTAATGTTAGTTTCTGCGTTATTTTTTCTAGCCCCTAATTTAATAGCCCAAAAATGTCATTCGAGAGCACAAAATATAGGTTTTTAGAACTGGTACAGTCCGTACAGTGGCACCCAAAAATATTTCCGATGTGTCCTGTATTCCAATATCCGAAAGTTGGCAGCCCTAATCCCATAACAAGTAAATTGCAATTTATTATATTATTATTTATTTTAATCTTAGAAACTTATTTAGTCATATAAAAAACTAAATTAATTGTAATACAGGATTCCGTCCCTGCTTCATACTTGCTTGAGTTTTCCTTATGGATATTTGGAAGCTCGATTTGATGGCCTGCGTTTGTTAATGTCTAAACAAAGGATTTGTTTACGTTTAAACACGTTCTCTTTCATAATTAAAAATCATACAATGCCACTACGTTAGACAATAGTGGGTACCAACGTTAGAAAAAATACCAGACACATAAATAACGGATATTAACCAAAAAATAATCGAAACAGGACCTTTTTACCTTTCTTTTACATTTACATAAAATAATAGGATGGGAGGTTTATTTTAGGACATGACAAAGAAATACAATGATTCTGAATAAGTAGGGAATTATTTAATGACATTCAAAGTCAGGCATTCTAGTCAGCCGTAAACGTCGATATGAATCCATCTATTAATTTGAAAATTAGGTAAATTTTTATTAATATTCAAGTGATAAATGTTCCCTACCTTAATCTGTTATATACTGTAAATTTGTAATGCAGCTAGACTTCATTATACACTTTCTCAATAATTAATATTAAGTTCTTTTTACTACTATTTAAAAGATGATTCAGGAGTGGGATAAAGACTGTTACTGCTTCGTTGAGAATTTATTTGATAACTAATTTTCTTATTTTGTTAGTTAGGTGACCTACTAACTATATATGTTAATTTCATCTATATACGTCAACGGTGTCAATTCTCTTAAGAATACTTATGTGCACTACCTATAGTTGCGCGAGACATCGTTAAGCATGTCCGGTCTAAAACAGTGCATTTATTATTTCGTTTCCTTTAGACGCAAAGCAAGTAGATAATTTATTACCCAGAGAATCTTTTAAGTACTAAATTTAAATGTCAGGCGGTGAAATATCAATTAAATATTGAGAGTCCCAAGTGTAGGTGTAGATTATAATTGTAAAAAATATATATAACCTGCTATCCAAAAACTGTTCAAAAGATGCTTTTCAAACTTATACATAATCTTTTTCATCGGATAATTTTTGGAATCTAGGGACCTATTTATTGACATTTCAGCATGCTATTAAATAACACCAGCATAGTCTTTGACAAAACAATGAAAATAATAAACATGTGGCTTAGAAAATTGCTTTTTTTATGGCTGCTTTTAGTCCCAAGTCATTTTTAATGCTGTCCAATTAGAGAGTTTGTTCCCATGTGCAGGCCAAATTAGCTATAAAAGATTTATACTGACTTATTTTTGGACCTAATTTAAATAGTTGCGGATTTTTAACGAACGCTGAAAAAAATATGGAAATTAGTATTGTTTTCGTATGTTGAAAAGACAAGATTTTTTGTCACTGAGTTGCAGTGAAGGTTACATTGATGATGCAAGTAAACAGATTTACCGAGACTAAAACGAAAATAATTGCTATAGCCAGTACTTGCATGGCGTATTCTTGCCACTTGTCAAAACTAATATGAGGAGTCTAAAGGAACCTACAATTTTTTCTAATGTAAAATTACTTGAACTATCGTAAAATATACCGTAGATAAATTAAAAATCAATCAACAAATAGGAATAATTTATTGATCGGATTACACAGGCACCATAGTTCGTTACTGCAGGACGTACAAGCAATAACCTGTATAATAGTCTGTTCAACACAATACCGGATATAGAGTCTGAAAAAAAACAAAAGCCGATCGGCATGCTCAAACTATGCGGGTGACCAAAAACAATAAGCCAGCTTCTTCACTGCTCTGTCTAGTTATTTATCGTGATGTATTAGTAGACGGCGGCTCAGGCCGCTGACTTACTGAACTTCAGTTATAACTTAAGTTCAGCAGTTTTTGCAATGTAACGTTGTGGTTGCATCGGTATGAAGGACTGAACACAACACATACTTTTTTTAAATATTTAAAACTAAGTAATTTTTTTATATTCTTTTGCCTGTGGAACCTAATCAAAACTGCCTGGTAATTATGTCTCCAGATATTTATATATTTTATATAAACAAAACATTCACGAATTATCTATGGACGAACCAGGAATTTCCCGTCTTCATTTCAGGCATTCGAAATATTATAGGTCCCCTTTTCCTACAGGGCAAATGAAGACAAATGTCCTAATGTATATTTTTGTACTTTCGAGATAAATGGCGTCATTTCCTAAACGCTCTTGTTTAGACAAATGCGATGGCGGCCTGACTTGAAATAATACTTCGACGCCGTAAAATTAACCAGTAATTAGGCGTAAAGACGCCGACGGCGAGCGTCTGTTGGTTATCGCGTAGGAGTGTTTTATCTTACAAGTTTATAAAAACCGTTTAAATTAAAAAAAAAAATCATTATCTAAGTGAGGGTTTAAAAAAATTATTCATGAAATTCTTAATGTAGGTTACTGATATACTGATGGACCTCTTTTCCACATACATATATCTTAACAAAAGCAACCATTAATGCCGATAGATCATCGACGTTAAGGTATCCTAAGTCAACATTTCGATCACTACTTATCTTATCAATTAATTACTAACATCGAAAGGCAACTATCGATTTTAGACTCTTGTCTTCGATAGCAACAATATCCGTTTTCAAAAACTTCGATGAACATCACCCAGCACTACTCTACCCTTCTTTGTCTAAGCTATTATCATAGATCTCTTTAAAATACTGTCAACTTTAGATATTTAGTATATTTGTTTATTTTTAAAGAATGTGTAGGAAGCAAGCAACCATTAGCATTTTTCTCAGTTGTACTGATCAGTCATAATTCTTATAATTCCTAGAGCGCTTAATATTCGACTTATAAGCCAGGAAAAGGAGAATTTACATAATTCCGCACTCAGACTACTGATTAATTATAATTTTAGATAGAAATTTCAACGTTAATTCCTAATTCGTTCTTTATAATGCAGTTGAAGCTAACACAGATCCTCATTAAGATCCTTATCGCATTAAAAAATATGTTTCTAGATTATACAAGGCAAGGATTGAAAGGTCCTAATTTCGTAACGTTCAAACGAAAAACAGTATAAGGCAAAGAGCATGCTTTCAGATTAATAGGTAAGAATTTCTTTAAAGAGGCTGTTTAGGACGTTTTATATGTGTTAACGATATTTAATTTAAATAATAGATGTATAAGGTATATAAATATTTTTAAAATTAGTGATGTAATTTGTAAGCAGTAGAGTTCAATGAGTTCATGTACTCGATTATAGCCAAAACACAGGTTAAATTAAAGTTTTATCATAATGTGTCATAAAGACGTGATTTCCAACTTTGCCATTTTCCTATTTAATTAAGTAATCAAGCATAGTTGATATACATATCTATATGAGTAGGTGAATGTATCGTTTCCTCTAAAAAAAAAAACTCCTAAGAGTTACGCCAATGACCACGAAGGCTTATTGTATTTACCATTCATGCCCCCAACGCACAATAAATCCATTTAAATTTCTTCGAGGAATTCTTCTATTTATAAAATGCACACAAAAGTGAAAACTACTTCGTTAAACAATGACTTACAGTCAGTAAAGTTAGCTGGGTAGCATCAATATTCATGTGTGAGGGTCGAGAGACACTAGACATGGTCACAGTATATCGATAATTTATCGATTTGTGTTTTTTAAACTTGATCTACATGCAAATGTATATTTAATGTTTTTCCCGTTTGATACATATATTCCATCATCCCTGGTTCTAAATTTGAACATGATTTAAGATTGCGTCCATCCCTGTTTCTCCCTTAATGTATATAGGTAGGTAGCAATGACATAAACTTAATGTATATCTATGCCGAATGTTGACACATCGACGTTGTCGAAAAAACTACCATCCCTATCAAAGAGAGACAATGGTACGACGTAAAAAGTGGCGAGCTTCGAATATTTTAACATTCCATGAACGTTGACTATGCAGACAACCTTGTGAAGTAAGAGAAGATAGACTGTGAGGGTCAACGAGAGAGGGAGACGGATAATGCTTAACTGGTGACGGAGACTACTTATTTGTAGATTATCTGTCTTTGCTCATTTTCGCTATATTGTTTTTTTTATTGCGAACGGTGACGGTTGAAACTTGAAAGAATTGCATGTCGACATTGATAAGTAATTTATAGACCTTAATTATTCCGTTATGTCCTAAACTCGGTTTACCAGTAATACGCTTTAAAGAATCGATATATTATTGGATTCAATTTTTAATACTTACAATTTATGGGATTTTTTGATAACGGTAACTACTTGGAAATACACTCACCTGAAACAGAAAAAAAAGGAGGTTAGAAAAATGTACTTACTAAACATGTGAAATATATTTAAAACTATTAAGCCTTCTTTGTTCCAGGCACAGGTCAAGAGGGGGTTGAATTACCGAACGTATTTAAGGGATTATAGTAGTAGATTACGTGTACCCGGCCAACATATACCGTTGACAAAGACAAACGGGATTCAACTTATACACATTTCTATGGAAAAGACAGCAAAAGAGCAAAAATACAATGTTTCTGTATTTTTTTCTTCTATGTTTAGGACATACCAATGACAAATAACCAAATAGACGCGTAACACCTTATTCTTAAGAAAAAAAACCTTGGGAAATGCATTCGATTAACACAGAACGATTGAGTTGCACATTGTCGATAATATAATAGTAATTAGACCTTGTAGCAACAAATTACCATATTTACCATAAACAAGTAATTTGTTTTAAATAAAGTCAAGCGACCATGAGACGATTTGAAGCTGGAATAGTAAGAAACCTAATGCAATTTTGGTATTGTTTTAAGGATAAGATCGACCCCGATCATGTTCAATATGGCCTTTTTACAGGGAATCCCACGAATCATCTAAGGCGATATTAAATTATAAACCGGAACCCGGGATATGAATATTTTGTTAGAAGTTTGAAGGTGGTAAACAATGAAGTAAACGGTTAGAGATACTAACTAACCGAAACGTTGTGTTAAGTAACAAAATAAAGACAATGGAAGTCCGACAAGGTTATTTTTTTTGATATTTGTTAGGAGCAGTTACATCGAATGAACGACTCTACGTGTCCGTAGCCAAGGTAAAGTAGAGAAGTAAAACTATCGAGTCGATAATTCGAGAACCTAGCTTTATTATATTGAATTAAATCCTTGTTAGAATGGTAATTACGTCAAACTAGCCAGACCTAAGCATTACTGATAGCAGTTAAATGCGTGTTTACCGTCGTCTTATCTCGAGCGAGACGAAGGACTTGTGCAGCGTGGACACACGCACATTGAGCACAATACCACCCGATGCTTAGCACCTTCAACGAATTTCAAAGTTACTCTAGCCAGATATTTAAATACGGGTAGTCATGTGGCATAATAAAGCAAACATTTATAATATCTGATGCCAACATAATTCTAGAGAAAGAGCAATCTAATCATTATGACTACTTATTCACAGACCGTTTTCATATTTTGGTAATGCTGTTTCGCATATTATCACTACTTCAATTAATTTTACCACATATAACAAAATCGATCATTTCGCTTAGCAAAGCAAAGGATTACGTTCTATTTTAAATAAAATTGTTTAAATCGCTGGATTTGCTGTCAACTCAACACCCCCCCCCCCCCCCCCGCTTATGGCAAAATGCAGATCATTCCCTGATTATACAACTAATTATAGCTACTGCTTCTTAGTATGTAGTTTTTATTTTTACAACAATATGTTCTCCATATAAGTAATTTATTTCTATGACGACAAAAATTAAATTTATTTTTAGACTCGTTACAAATGCTATATAATATTGTTTTTATAGTTGTGCAGGTTCATTGAAACATTAATGTTCTAACAATGTTTTTGCGATCGATTTATTAGTTTATATCTAAAGCATATCAGGACAATATCTTGATATAACAACAACAGAACTGAAACTGATTCTATACAAATATGGACTTTCATAATAATACTCTAGGTAGCATGTTTGCAAGACCCCCATCAGTGTGAGACGATACCTACTACAGTCATTACTTGAAATTTTAGGGTAGATAATATAGAATCTGGTTGACGATGACGTCTCACTTGCAATATCAAAAACACTAGGTTTAAAAGGTATGGTAAAATTAAGCGGGTCTTAATTTTTAAAAGATTCTTCTTCGGTATCCAATATACACTGCGCGGCATATTTAACGCATAACGAAAAAATTGCATCAATTTTGATGTTATATATTTTCCAAATTTGTCGTTCGTTTTTAATGATTTTTTTTTTAATTGTAGGTTTTTTCCTTAAGCATATCACTGCCTTTGTTGTTTTGCTGAAAAAAGTAACTTTGGTATTATACCGGGTGTTATAAAACTGTTATGTATTTTTTACGGAAATTCAAAACACCCTGTGGGATTTACTAGCCATTGCAAGTTATCGCAATTACAGCCAAAAGAAAGTCATACATATCATTACATTTTCTTTTTTTGGTTCATTGGTTTATCTCTGTTTTTTCATAAAATATTCAATTTTTAGTTCAACGTGATTTTCATAAAAAAATGTTTAGTTAATACAAAATAAATTAAATGCTTTGATTCATGCAACAGCAAGAAAAAACAAATTATAAAGTAAATAAAGAATTAATATCTGGTGTTAATTAATTTTATTGAATCCACAAAACAGGGCAAAAAAATACAGGGAAAAAATTGTAATTTCTAAAGGTATTCAAAAAAATTAAAAAGAGTGGTACAAAATTATCTCCAAGAAACAGAAATTTTAACTTTTCCTTAATCCTATTGAGCATTTATGGGATAACATGTGATGACATCTTAGAGCCATGCTTCCTCCTCCTAGAAACTTAAATGATCTGTCATTGAGGCTTATGGAAATATGGAATCAGATTAATCAAGATGAAATCAGAAATCTCATTTTAAGTATGCTAAGAAGATGTGAAGCAGTCATTAAAGCAAGGGGAGGCAATACTCGCTACTAATTATTCATATTTAATTTTTTTGAATAGGCTTTGGAAAATTATTATTTTTTCCCTGTATTTTTTGCCCTGTTTTGTGGATTTAATAAAATTAATTAATACCAGATATTGATTCTTTATTTACTTTATAATTTGTTTTTTCTTGCTGTTGCATTAATCAAAGCATTTCGTTTATTTTGTATTTTTTAACTAATAGTAATTTACGTTACAAGTCCGGAAAATACTGTTTTTTTGGACGAGTCGACACAATTCTAGGACGAGCCGTAGGCGAATCCTGGAAGTCTGCGAGTCCAAACAAACTGTTTTCGGACGTGTTGCTTACACTATTTTCTCGGCAACCGTGTAGAATAATAAATCAATGAGACACATTTCTTTAATATATTTCTTTGTAGAACAAAATTTCGAACATTCTAATTCTTATTTGTATTAAATATTGAAATTCGAACAGAAGATAGGTACTAACAGAAACATTCTAATTCTTATCTATATTAATATTTATATTAAAATTCGAGCAATTGCTAATATTGATGTGATTCTTCCCGGCCTAGTCCGGGAAGTACGTACTTCCCGGACTAGGCACGTACTTCCCGGACTAGGTCGAAGAAATGCTACTTTCTCAAAGGAAAAGCGTCCGGGAAGTGGGTACTTCCCGGACGGTTGCCGAAAAACATTTTTTTTTTTATGAAAATCACGTTGAACTAAAAATTGAATATTTCATGAAAAAACATAGATAAACCAATGAATCCAAAAAGAAAATGTAAAGGAAACATGTGACTTTCATTTGGCTGTAATTGCGATAACTTGCAATGGCTAGTAAATCCCACAGGGTGTTTTGAATTTCCGTAAAAAAAACAACAGTTGTATAACACCCGGTATAATACCAAAGTTACTTTTTTAAGCAAAACAACAAAAGCAGTGATATGCTTAAGGAAAAAACCTACGATTAGAAAAAAAATCTTTAAAAATGAACCACGAATTTTGAAAATCAAAATTTTTTTAAAAATTGTGGAGAAATACTTTCTGGTTTTCTTTTTTCTATACAATATATTATTATTTAGATTTTCCTGTCCAATTGAAATCTCCATAGTATGAGACTTATAAGCCGGTAGATAAACAAAAATCAACAATAATTCCAATGCGTTTACGAAAACGTGTTTAAAGCGACACAACCTTTACTCCCTTCTCTTCAATAAGCCATCACACAACTTACAAAACACAGGGGAGCTTTTTGTCATCGAAAAAGCCTTTTTATTTGTCTTTCAAAAGTCGCGTACGTTTTCTTTCTTTCGCGACCGAGTTTATAGGGGGTCGTGAAATATTTAAAAAGCTTCTAGACGTGCAGTTGTTTCTGCGGAATATTTGAATGCGAACTCATTTTCTACACTGATTGTGGGATAAATTTTGTATGCGCACCCTCTTAGTGGTAGCACACTATATGTAGGATTGAGAAATGCTTTTAGCGGGGTTACCAATATTCTAACGATACGATTTGGCAGAAAAGTAGGATAGTCGATAAATATAATAGATGCCTCGTCAATATCTATAAGGAATTTTAAAATCATAAAGCTTGTAGTGGAAGCGGTTATTTTTTATATCATTATATATATAACATATTTATATAATTAAGCAGATAACAGCATCCAACAGACAATGTAAAACGCCGTTTTGTCACAGCAGGTCGTTATGTGTTTAGTTCCGGAAATACTAGATTCGATTACCCGACTGATAACCGTTGAAAATTGATACTACATACCAAAAAGCAGGTAAAGTAGTTACAGCAAAAAAACCAATAGGAGTCCTAAGCAAAGACCCAATAAGTCTAGTGCTATCTCATTTTAAAGAACAAAATAATGGAAGACAAACAAGGACAAAATATTCAGGTATCCCATTGAACGCTAATGGTGTCTATTACCTACTTTCAAAATTATAAGGTCGAACCGAACCGACTAAAGTGGATATAATGGAAGTGCGAGACAAGTTAACCAAATAGTTTTGTTTGCGAAAGGTCTTCTTGCCAAAGAACAAAACCTATTATTAGTTTTAGGCCGAGTACCTATGTCATGGGTATGCAATTTTTAAGGTTTGTTGTTAATTTTAATATAGGAAGTGAGTGAAGGTAGTAACTAAGATTATTGTATAGTAACGATTAAAATTAAAAACTGGTAGGCATGCATTTTTTGGTTAGGGTTAGGGGGAGGATAAGGAAACGAAGAATAGAGCAAGCTCAAAGAACAATTTAACATTATCGAGGGAAAATAGTGCAAACAAGTAGCAAGGAAAAGGAAATGATTGATGAAAAGATAAAAAATCAGGTTAGATTAGGATGAAGAAAGATGACATCATAATAGTTGTCATTTTATTTGGGATGTTGTACAAAAACGGAAATGTTAACAAACTTAACTTGTATACCGATTCCAAAATATTAATATTACACATCTTTCTACAAGATAAGAGAATTATTATAAGCTTATATGTTACTTATCTAAATAATTTATTGACCAATAAAAACATAAAATCACTTTGAATAAGCGTGGCAACATAAAAAATACAAACAGTAAGAATAATCAAAGCGAAGTATACAAATATTAATTTAGCATCTCTTAGAAGTGTTTGTTTAAACTTTAATTATCACATTACATTTTCGTTTATTATCAATTTTATTTACTAAATAGCCTGGTGGCCAAAGGACGCCAATTCATTATGAAATTCAACGGTTAATTTTATACGAGGAGCATGTGAAAGTGAAACGTTAGTTAGTTGTAGAGTGCCTGCACAACTACTGTTTTGATGTTCTGGTACATTTTAATTGGTATTTTCACTTTTTTGTTGTGTGGGCCTCGTATGCGTATGTTTAAAAGAAACAACAAAACTTTTATCTCGTAAAACTTTAAAATTACAATAAATTAGGAGTTTATCTTGTTTATACACTGTATAGACAGCGGTAATCACTAGTAATCAGCGCTTTCCTTATAAAAATATTAATGTAACAGAGCATTTAATTTAAAAGGAAAGATATCAGACGCTTTAAATCCCTCTTCGCTGGGATATTTAATAAAAAAGTTTAAAGGGTGGTTAATTATCAACTTGTTTCGAATGTATAATGTTCATCCTCAGGAGCTATAAGATGATAGAAAGGAATTGGTTAAAAGTTAGGGTTTCCATATCATATCAGTTCTTTTAAAATAATTTTCTTCCTAACTTATATGTGTACTTGCTCAGACATATAATAATAATGTGTGTCCATTTATTCTTTACTCCTTTCTTTACCCAAGATGTCATAATGACAATTGGCCAAGGGTGGCAACGTACAAGAAACATAATATACTGAAAATTATCGTCTTCATAAAAAAATGTTTTAAAAAGCCATTTCATTTTATACTTTAAAAAAAGCATACCTAATACTAAAATACTTATTAAGATGCCATAAGTTACAGTATTTTCTTAAAGTGCTTTTAGTCTAGACTCTTAAAGGACATATTATTATGTATATAATAATGTAATTATCATATCTACATAGAAAGCTAAAGTGAGTTTATAAAGAATTTTAAATCTTAGGCATGAAAAAAGCATTTAACAAACATTAAGTCACGCATTAACTTATAATAATATGCAAACTAACACGATATGAAAATGGCTACTGGTTTTGAAACAACGTGAGGAAAGTTAACCTGTTAAAGGCAGACTAACGTCAGATTTTATTTTCATTCATTTACATACCTCAGCAGTCTCGGTCTAGTACGATGATTAATTTAATCCCATTTTATTCTTATTTCGAACTTAACTAAAGCTAGTTAGTTGCTCAATTTCAATAATCACTGAAGAAAAGAGGGAACCCGTATATTTTGGCAAATAAAGATCACAAAAAAATGTGTGACTATAATTAAACGGCAACAAAATTGTTGCCAAAATTTTGCTTTATGCTTTATGTGTGGCCAACAAGGTATTTAATAAAATTCCAGAAATATTAGAACTAAAGGTAAAATAGTCCTCCTTTAAAAAGGCGTCAAAATGATTTATAGTAATTTTAACACCATATTTTTATGTTTTCGGCTTTATCAAAAAATTTAAAACGTTAAAGGTTTAAGGTCCAGTTCGGTACTTATTTCAGGGATTTTCCCAATCTGAAGATTATAATAATTATATTTATATTTTGGTTATACACAAGGTTGGGGGTTTCCGGGGTTTGCAGGTATATTGTTAGGGGTTGTTTATTGTCACTTAATAATTCATTGATATTACCTGCTTAACAAACTGTATTTATATCGATTTGTAATACATACTTGTTTTAGTTTGTCGAAAGATTTCTTTTTCCGCTAAATGTAACAACATTCCCGGCAAAGTAGGAGGTCAAGTAAGGAACAAATTGGATGTAACTATAAAAAAGAATGAAGGATTTAATAATTAACTGCAGTGAAAAGCGTTTATGAGGGTAAACCATCCAACAAAGTTGTATCTTGGCCTTATATTTTGCTAGATGCGTTGCAGTATTGTCCGATTACATCAGTAGATGTTGAAAGAAGCTTCTCTTTGTATAAACATATTTTTACTAATAGAAGACGATCCCTTTAAGTTGAAAATTTTGAAAAATATTTAGTAATAAATGCCTTTAATACAATTTTAGGTTAAAAAATTGTTTACTCTAATTTCCAACATTATCCATTTGTCCTATGTATGCAAATCTATCTACTGATCAGAAACTTCGTAAAACAGTGATTTTTTAATACCACTATTATATCAACATCAGCCTGCCTTAATGGCAAACGACAACAAGTGTGGACACAATTCGAAAAGTAATCATAACAATTTTTTTTCACATGTGTAACCCATGATTTAATCGGAATTGAAACTGGGGTAGGCGTGCGAAGAGAAACGCCCGCAGCGCGAGGTAATTTAAAAACGACCCATGTCATTGAACCAAATTGGACGGAACCTGTTGCCGTTGCCGCAAGCTGATCCACAAGAGTGAAATCTTCACCATAGCCTTCACCAACATCTATCATCATCACAGATATTTACCCGAGTAATCGTATACTCCTTTTCTGTCTTCAATTGGTCATTACGTTTTTCCTTGAGTTCTTCGTGTTTCGTGACGGTAAACCATTTGGTTGCATACGGCAGATCGTGATTGAACCCGACCGTTTTGTTGTTATCAATGCAATTGCTTGGATTAATTTTTCGAATATGTGCGGCACTGTATTGCACTAAGGCTGATGAGTGAGAAATTTGAATTAAAATTGTTGCCATAGAATTAAAAAATGGACTTTGTTAAAGATAAGGCAATGTGTGGTAAACTAGCGACAGCTCTTTATTAACTATCAATTAAGCTATTGTCTATTGATCATGATTGAACGTCCCTGTTTCGTTATTTGGTTACCGTCGCATTTGTTTAAAAAACAGAACAGAAATCGTATAGCTCGCCATCAACAACTCAGGATACTTACATTGACATAGCTACAACGAAAAAATAAAGATATTTCATTTTAATTAAAGACGTTATAGACAGGAGGAATAACTCAACGCATTACAAAAATCCTCTTGGCTTAAGGACAGCACCTGTGCTGCGTTTTTCATGATGGGACGGTTTTTTGGCGCCCAACTAAGACCGGATGATTTATAATTAATGTATTAGATGCACTTTGAATTAGTAATGGCCACAATTTAAAATCTCCCGGGATATTTATAGGGAAATTTAGCTGCCGCATTTAAAATGTTTATTATATTTTCAATCTGATTTATATACTTACCACAACACCATAATCTTTTCAAATTTTTAATGGATATTTGATATTAGATGCCTTTTTTTAAATCAACTAAGCAATGTATTAATATAAAATAGTATACTTCGTTTTGCTTTATATACAACGTCAGTTAATAAAATCATTTACCCCAGCAGTCCCAGCACATTAAACCACCTTACATATCTTCGTTGAACACTGTTAGACTATAATGTTTATGGTCGCCCATGTTTATGTAACCTGCGGAGTTAATCTCCGTATAAGACGAATGTTTTTTTACCTGCCACGAACAAAGCACCTTACAGGCGATAATTATAATCATTTCATCATTAGAGCTATTACTAAACAAACATTTTAATAAAATGAAGTTCTAAAGTAATCTCGTCTTGGTCTTAAGCTGTCCTTTCCTTTCCTAAATAATAAAATAAAAACACCTTCATGACGGATACATTCAATTATCTTTTTGTAAGTAGAGAAGATTTTTAAGTTGATTTATTTTTTCCATTCAGGCACTGGTGGTTTTTACCAGTTCTCTAATATAGTGGAGTTAAAAGATGTCCCTATCGTGTTATCCCGTTTGCACTTTGTTGCTAAAATGTACGACCCCTTTTATATCATTCCTTATACCTTAAGGAAGCAAAATTGACTTGTCGTCCAAAAATCGTACCATGCAGGGGGTGGTCGGGGGCGGTTTTCCAAAAAGTACCCATTTTTTTTTTTTGCCTTTTTTACATCTATAATACCTGATCATCAACCTGCTTGAATCTTATTTCAAAATCTTAATTAGAAATATATTTTTTTTAATTTTAAAAACATCGCGCGCCGTGCTTGTATATGGAGCGCTTTAATGAATAACCGCTCGCCCTGAAAACCCATAATTGTGATAATTTGTAACTCGCCATAACTCCAGAATCCTTCGACTTATCAAAAAAATACTTGCCATAAACGTTGTAGATAAAACATCAGGGATTACAATGCTTTTTTAAAATTATCAGTCCGATGAACAGTTTCGTCAAAAAATTGAAAAATGTCAAACCATATTACCGTAAGCGTGGTCAACCGTGCGGATGCGATGAAGGATCAGATTGCCGTCGTAAAGCCATGAAAAACGACCGTATGTTATATCGCGCGCATAAGTTCGATATTCGTTTAATATCGCGTTTTCAATAGTGTTTAGTCTAGAATTCCGTGCGAGTAGCCGCCGCGCCGTTAATTTTGAAGCTAGACCAACAAATATTGGATTGTGGATTTCCATTTTCTATCTTATAGCAATATTTTTTGACTTACTTTTATTTTAACCAACAATAGTTGTTATATTTTATTAGGGTGTGTTGTATGCTGTGAAGTTATAGTTCTTATCTATACATTGGACTTAATGGGCATTGCTAAAAGTTGAAAGTGTTTTACAGATGCCCTGCATTAAATGACTGTTGTAATATAGTTGTTATTAACCTTTCCGTGGCCGAGCGGGGTATTTTAGGTACCCCAGATGCGGTTTTTTTTAAATTATCTTCCAAACAATTTTTTTGTAATTTTTTTCCCTCCAGGTAATCCTAGAAAAATATATTACAAAGCAATTTTTTTATAAAAATACTCAATTTAACTTCAATTTTACACAAAAAACTGCTTGCAGCGTATCGAAATCGTCGACCGGCCGAAAACGGCGAAAACGTAAAAAAAATTAATTTTTTTGTTACTCTTAGGGATAGAAACACTAAAATATCATGTAGTGCATGCAATAAACCCATTTGCAACATACACAGAGAAGAAAGTAAAAAAAATATTATGTCCCGATTGTAAAAATAATGAGGAAGAGTAAATATTAATTTATTGTAAAAATTAAAAATGTTTTATTAAAAATGAATTATTAGTGTTTTATTGTACATCTTTGCACACCATCATGCATCATTGACAAAAGATCATGCGGCCGAAAATGTAACTTTTTGTAGCATGGCCACGGAAAGGTTAAGGAGAAAGTTTAAGTTTTCAGGTAAGATTTTTTTTTAATAACAGTATAGTGCCTTTTAATGTTTATATACAACACTTTTTATTGAAACGATTAAGCAATGGATTTTGAAAGCAGTACCAGTTCAGTGAGTGAACTACAGCCCAAAATTAAATTAAGACCACTTAAAAAAAACTATCAATCAAAACACAAGGCAACATATTTAATTCCCAATTATCTGACATTTGCCAAGAATCAGGGAATAGTTATATCCCGACCAAAATCTAAACAAAGATTTATTGAATGTACAAAGGGACTTATTGATATTTGTCAAGGAAATGATGCAAAGTTGTTGCATATATTTTTAAATTTGAATAATTAAAAAGAGCGAGAATATTTAAATTGGCATAAAACTTGCTACAAAACGTATACCAGCACAAATAATATTAAATCATATAAATCAAAGTATGCAAAAATATTTACTAACCCACTCCCAGTAGATATACCCCTGAAAAAAACATTTTTACGAACTCAATTTGATGTACAAAGGTGCATATTTTGCCAAAAACGTTTACAAAATCAAAAACTATGCCAGGTAATGAGCAATAACATGGAAAATAAAATTAAAAGTATAGCGCGAGACAATCAAATATTTCATTCCAGAATTGGCGGTATAGTAGACTTTAAAGATACAGATGTTTTGGTACTATTGGCTCACTTTAAAGATATTCTGACTTCAGAAATTTGGATGAAAATTGGAGCTATAGAAAGCCAACGATCCATTGTAATTCATGAATTAAAAATGGAGAGTTTCATGATCAAATGTCTACCAGCCTTTCACGCACTCACAGGTTGTGATACAACTAGTCAGTTTGTGGGACTAGGCAAAAGAACATGCTGGAAAGTCTTCTTATCACATTATAATCTACTAGCTAGAGTTGGCAAAGAACAGTACCTACTTAGAAGAAGTCTTTAATGACGTAGTTAAATTTGTAATTCGTTTATATAGGTACTACAAAAATGAAGATATCAAATGTATAAATGCTCTTAAAGGAATTTTAGCATCCTCCAAACCTGTGAGTAAATTGCCTCCAACCAAAGATAGTCTAAGACAACACTGTCGCCCTGTCCACTATCAGACCAAAATATGGCTGGACAGTACTATGCCAAGGTCACCTTTACCGGACTTATCAAGTTGTGGCTGGAATATTGCAAACGGTAAACCAGTGCCTGTATTAACAACCGACGCAATACTACCGGAGGATACTTCAGTTCTAAATACTTGCAACTGTAAAAAAGGTACCTACACAAAGTTTGTTATTTTTTACTATAGTTAAATTTTAAATTGCTACTCTATTTTAGATTGCACTGGGTCACTGTGTTCCTGTAAAAAAAAACAAATAAATTGCATTGGCTCCTGCAAATGCATGGCTGACTCTGACTAAAAACTGTAAGAATCTTTCTTTTGGAATAAATATGTTTATTAATAAATAGATTCTTTAGGGGAAGATTTTACCCAAGCCTTTTATTATTAGGTATATAAAGAGCATTTGTCTGTTTTCCGATTTCTATACTTGTTCCTGTAAATAGGTTCAACAAAAAAATATTCTGTAAGTATCACCCTTTTTTCTTTATTTTCGTTAAATAACACCCGGATTCTCCCCGATTAATAGTAGTGTTATTTTCAGGTATCCTGCAACACGCTGATACACACAATCAAAACCACAATGAAATTTTAAGGTTATTCTCTATCTCTACTGAGCAACCATGACCTTAACACCTGAAAAACACTAGTATAGGTACTCTAGGTAGATCAGGTACCTACTTATAGACAAATCCCGAACGTATAAAGCCTGTTTTCTGTTTTTCTTTATAAAAAAAATTAAATAGTACCATTTTTCATTTTTTGTAAACACCCTATATGTACAAAAACTTGGACAAATACCAATTTTTCTAATTAAAAAAAAGTTCCTTTTAGTAACAACTTATTAATTAATATTAATATTGAAAAAATTTAGAGAAACATAAATTAATTTCAAATTAAATTATTCAAAACAACATTACTAACCGTTTACAAAATATAATCCCTTAATTTTATAAGGAACTAACTTATAATGTAGTAATTGCATTCCAATCACACCAAAAGCGAAGGAAAACCGAACTTATGCGCGCGATATAACATACGGTCGTTTTTCATGGCTTTACGACGGCAATCTGATCCTTCATCGCATCCGCACGGTTGACCACGCTTACGGTGATATGGTTTGACATTTTTCAATTTTTTGACGAAACTGTTCATCGTACTGATAATTTTAAAAAAGCATTGTAATCCCTGATGTTTTATCTACAACGTTTATGGCAAGTATTTTTTTGATAAGTCGAAGGATTCTGGAGTTATGGCGAGTTACAAATTATCACAATTATGGGTTTTCAGGGCGAGCGGTTATTCATTAAAGCGCTCCATATACAAGCACAGCGCGCGATGTTTTTAAAATTAAAAAAAATATATTTCTAATTAAGATTTTGAAATAAGATTCAAGCAGGTTGATGATCAGGTATTATAGATGTAAAAAAGGCAAAAAAAAAAAATTGGTACTTTTTGGAAAACCGCCCCCGACCACCCCCTGCATGGTACGATTTTTGGACGACAAGTCAATTTTGCTTCCTTAAGGTATAAGGAATGATATAAAAGGGGTCGTACATTTTAGCAACAAAGTGCAAACGGGAATCTTTTTTAGAAGGTATTATCGGGTTGGTAAACTCTACTAATAAGAAACTGTTACTGCATAGGCCATCGTTTCTCAACCGGGGGGTCGCGATTAGATATAGCAAACTGGTCACTCGTCGATATTCGTGGCAAGTGCAATGCAAACGTTAAGAGTGAGGGGGTCGTAAGGTAAGGAGAAAATTTTGCCGGTAACATTTTCGGCATGGTATGAAAGTTCACGAGAAAACAATAAAAACATACTGTTTATTTAGCAAACTAGAAACTTTATTTATCTATAACTAATATTAAACGTACAGTTGTTATAAGTAATAGCTTGTCCATTCTTTTCTATCACAGCATGGTTTTGGGTATGATGATGATGACTTGCATTTGAGAAGTCGAAGGTCCACATGCTTCATTTGTTGTTCTAATATTTTCGATGAGCTTCAGATGATGACTAGGATCTAGCTGCAGATATGGTTTCAGGGAATTTGCGTTTAAGTGGCCTGTTAACTTAATCTACTCTTGTTTCCCAACACCTTGTTTAAATAGGGCAGACATAGCGGAAGATCGATGAGAATGATTTGTTATTTTATGCTTCTTCGTATCTATTCCAATTATTTCCGCTGAAGTTTTGGTCCACTTAGATACTGTATTTATTCCTAGTAGAATATTTTCGAACCAACATCCTCTCTGCCAGTTCGGATGAACGGAGAGAAATAGTCTGTCTGTCTGTGGAAATGTTTGGTCCTCTTTTTCCAATAATTTTAAAAATAATCTTACAGGGCATAAGTCTTTGTTTGATGAATTTCTTACCAACCACTTACTGTTTACCAATCCTTTTGACCTACCTTGAGCTGTCTCGGAAAAAATTCTCCCATGGTATCAAACTCCTTTTGAAAATATTGAATTTTGTAATTTACGGTCTCATTGCCTCTCCAAGCTAGTTCAAATGAGCAGAGATGGAAAAACTTTTTTTGTGATTCATCGGGGTTTTCTTCATTATAGCTTTGCATTATTGTTAGTAAATCTTTGGTAGATAATGCTTTTGAACTTACTTTCCTCTTTTCCTGACAACTTTGGAGCTGCTTTCTCTTTGCGTCTCTTGCCATTCGCGCATTTTTAAAGGAAATATCCGTAAAAGGGTCAATCTTTATTTCGTATTCTGTAAAATACATTTCTTGAATCATTTTTGCTGTAGTGTTCCATATAGCCTTTACAGAAGATTCTTTATAGTCTTCGCCATTACCCTTCTTCCCATTAAAGGCGTAAGCTTCGAGGATTTTCGCCAGTTCCATCACAGTAGTACATTTTTCCAGTTTATAATTTCTTACCATTAGAAACTCTGAGAACTGTGACCAAATTGAGTTCTTGGACTTTTGTGTGTTAAGTGGAATATTTTCAGCTATATATCGATTTTCGTTTAAATTGCTCATTTTGTCTTTTTCAAACCAGGATGACATTTCTTAGACTAACAATAGTTTTTACCTGACATCTATCAAAATTATGCCGCTGAAAAACCATCTTGTTGATTTTGTCCAGGTGTATATAATTAAGAGTTTTTTCCACTAGAAAACAGGCCGTTGCTATGATATTTTGCCAGTATAAAACACTCTAGTGAAATAGTCAGAGATATCCCTTTCTTTAATACACTACACTGAACTTTTACTATATTAATAATTCTTTTACTGAAATGAAAAAACTAAAACACTTAAAAATCAAAACAGGATTTTGCATCAACCAAACCTCCAAACCTATACAAATTCATGTCAAATAAATTGATGTCCGTTTTATTAACACTAGCAGATAATAGTTTGGCTACATCTTATACATGTAAATTTTATTGCCATAAATAATTACATTACACGGAGCTGTTATAGTCAGAAAAATATCGGCCAATAAATAATAACTTTTATGGCCGCACAGACACATAGTACTTATACGGTACGGCTGGCGTAGTGAAAATAAAAACATTTTTATTTAGATGGTGTTAATGAAATTTTTGATAAGGTGCGATTTAAGGAAAATGACCGTCATTAAATTTGACTGCAGCAACTTTGTGTTAATCGGTTTTAAATTTTTAATATCCAGCAACCAGTTAGATAAAGGCGTGACGAAATAAGAGTATAGGTCGTTCCACTTTGTTGAAAACGCTAACTTTTTATTTTTTATCTGTCATTATCCTCTGCTATTTTCTGTTTAGCAATATTAAGAGCGAACCAAAAACAATGCTGTTTCCGATTCTTTATTGGCATTTATGGAGTAATCGGTCTATATGACAACGATGATCAACCGTAGGTGTATTTGATGTATTGCCATAATAACAAGTACATCATAAGCTTGGTCATAAGGTTGTTCTCTGTCCCCTACCATCTTGAATATGAACATGATCACAGGCAAATCTACTTACTACCATCACAGAAACATTACTTTACTTAACATAACAAAGGTGCTTAGTCTTTTGGATAGTATTGTTGTTCCCGACAACTATTTTTCTTAAAGAATATCCCACACATACGATACACACGACAAGACCATGTTTACTTACAACAGAGGTCTTCATCTGATTAATGCATAGCATACAACAAAACAATTATGCCGCAACTGTCACAGTTTAAATTCTTAATATGGATTAATTATTTCGCATTAAGTTGCTGGTGCCCCTCAACAAGAAATTAAGTGTGCAATCTAAAACGCAGTGTCGGTCTGCATTGTGTAACGTCAGTAAGTTCATATCATGAAAACTGTGATTACTTGAACTGCCACGACCACTTTAAGATCAATAAAAACCTATATTATTGATTAAAAAATAGTCGAGGCGACAGAATTGTCGGTCAGAGCTAGCAAGGGATCGAACCTGTCTGGGGTAGGCAAGTTTGGACAAGAGCTTTAGACGGGCATGGACCTATGATTATAACGTTGTTTTGTTTGTTTAGTTGCCTACCATGATACTACTCTTCTAGTGTCATAGTTGCCCACCATCATAAAAAAAGGATGCATTGCTCTTTCGACATCTTAGGAGTTAGCATTTAAAACTAGACACTGCTTCAAAGAAGGGTGTTAAATATAAATAAAATTCACAAAATTTTATCGATCTCAATAGGTTTATTTAATATTTAATAAACATAATAAACCAATAATCGTTCAGTTATTAATTGTTGTGCCATATTTAAGCTACCTTCGCAGGCTTCAAGTCAACAATGCTCGATGCACGCAAGAGCAACTCCGAGTGAGTGAATAATGGGTGAGCAGTACAAGAGTTTGGCTACCGGGCTCCGAAGGAAGCCACTAGCCGCGATAAGTTATACCGACGCCGCCAATACGCCGGATGTTTTTAAGCCGTTTAGTACAAGCCGGTATCTTTGGCAGAGTTGCCAAACTTGTAATTCTTCTACCGAATATAGATTGTGGTTGCTTTTAAAATTATGCCAATTATTGTCCACGGGGATAGAATTTTAGTATTGAAAATACTATTGGGATCGTGTTTACGCAAACTTTGCATTGCATGTCACTGTCGCTCATGTCGATGTCGCGGCCAACAGCGCAATATCTAGATCGGTCAAAGTATTATGTTACAATACTCTGATAAGACTTGGTAGAAATATAAATATGAATCAGCGTAAAGTCGGCAAGTAAATAATGAATAATGTTTAGTTTAGTTTGTGTTTTAAAGAACGCCATAGTAACTTTGTTAAAAAGTGTTTTATTGAGATAAGTTATAACTAAGGTAAGTTCACGGTATTTAAATCGGAATATTATATTGAAAAAAAAAGCGGGAGGCAAAAAGTTGAAGCACAATAATTGCATATTACAGGGTCCGCCCAAATTTGGTTAACAAATGGGATAATTTTTTTATTATTGATTTCTCAGAAAATGTTATTGTACCGTTGGGTAAATAAGTATAATTTAAAAACATAGCATAAGTAGGCTTAGACAATATGACCGATTGAATATAAGGCAATTGTTTACCTTGGTTGGTCTGCTATGTGAATATTATTGTTTATAAACAAATTGATATTAATTATTCTTAGAAATAAAACCATACATTTAATATAATATGTTTTAGTTAATATACAGGGTGTCCCAAACGTAATGGGACACAGAGCAACAGCAGGCTCCTTAAAAGGCGAAATAATGCGATTTATTTAAACTTGCATTATCCCAAAATTGATAACAACCAAGATAAAGGGTGTCAAACTTTTATTTTTGTTTTCGTTTTTTTGGGATTATTTATAATATGTTTTAATTAATATACAGGGTGTCCCAAACGTAATGGGACACAGATCAACAGTAGGCTTCTTAAGGCGAAATAATGCGGTTTATTTTAAAGCTGTGTCAGGTATTTTCAATACATAGGATGCTTGCGTAAGGTGCAAGATCTGTGAATTTTTAAACTAGGCAATGCGGCAAGATAATCATAGATGCTATAATTCGACCACATGAGCTACAAACGATCGCTTATTCAAACGATAATATATATATAATATATAATAAAATAAAATTATAAATCAAAGAAAATAATTCTTTATCTTAAGCCCCGTGACAACCTTTCCGTTGCCCCAAACAAATCTAAACCCCACATTTGGATAGCCAACCTGCAGCTATTTTTTCACCTCAGCCCTTACCACTATTCGGTTACAACTAATTTAGGACTGTAGGCTAGGGCACCTAAATAAGATTTACAGTTGACGACAGGTAATTTCGTATACAAAACTGTGACACTGTAAATGCAACTTTTTTACCTTTGTAACGTGTTAATTGTTATCATGATATCTGTCAAAGTATTGTCATTATCTTAATTGATTTAAAAATGCCTCATTTAAGTATTATTGAAAAAGCAAGAATAATATGTTTAGTAGAAATAGGGTGGTCTTATGGAAAAATAGCTGATCATTTTAGAGTACCTAGAAGTACTGTTCAAAGAATTGTAAAAAATGGCACTATCATCAAACACTTGAAAGGTCTGTTGGGTCTGGTTTAAATAATAGAAAATCATCAAATGCAGAAGACCGAAATTTGGTGGAGTATTTAATGCAAAATCCATTTGAAACTGCAGTATCCGCTATGCACATAACAGGATTCCCAGCTTCATCTAGAACTGCACAACGTTGAGTAAGACAATGTTCCGAATTAAGAAATCGAGCAGCTGCATTCAAAATTCAAACCGTTTTTAAAAAATAGTGATAAGAACAAAGACTTGGGTTTGCTATGCCATATTTACCAGAATATGATTTTTTTGGCAAAATGTTATCTTTTCCGATGAGAAAACTTTTCAGTCTACATATAATGGAAGGATTCAAGTATATAGACACCAAATTCCCGATATGATGAGAAGTATACTAAAAAAAAAAGCAAACCAGTGGACGTTTCTCCGTTAATGTGTGGGCATGGATAAGTGTTAACGGTGCAGGTGTATGCTGGAATATTGGTGGAACATTAAACAGTAATATATATCTTCAGATTTTGGAAAATGTTTTTCTTCCTTCTGCTGCGATTGTTTTTAAAAGAAAATAACTTTATATTTCAGCAGGATAACTGCCCTGTGCAAACTGCAAGAAATATAGGAAACTGGTTTAGACAAAACAACGTAACATGTTTGCCCTGGTGCTCAATAAGTCCTGATTTAAATCCAATTGAAAATGTTTGGGGATTGATGGTAAAAAAAATGTACAAAATAAATTTTAAATCACAGAATGAAATAGAGTTATTTGATAAAATAGAAGAAATTTGGGAAGGAATTACACCAGAAGTATTATTTTGTCAATGCCAAGAAGATTACGATTAGTGTTCCATCCAATGGCGCAGCAATTAAATATTAGTATTATGTTTGTTGTTTGTTAATAAATTTACCCATTTTCGCTTTATAATTTTGTAGTTTTCCTGGTATTATTTTATAATTTTCTTAATTTCGCGGCTGTAATTTAATAAAAATATTTAGAAATAACCATTATTACTTATGGTAAAAAAACGTACATCGTACAGCTATGTATATAGCTAGTGTTTTATCCAGGTATAAGCAGCAAGCTGAAAAACCCGTTTTACCCAATTTTGTTGTAATTGTGTGGGTGGAGTGTACGAATTTATATGTCGTCAACTGTACAATGAGGTGTCATTATCACTACAGAATCCATATATTGTTCAAACTTCCCATTCTCAGTAACTGTTAACAATGGCAACCCTGCAACCTCCGATATGCTACGACAGAGAAGAAATTACAGCTCACGACCACAAACCAAAAAGAGACACCCTCGCTTTGCGGCCTAGAGTGGACCATTGAAGTTAATGGTAATCCCACAATATCTAAGAAGGCGAAACAGGGAACAAGACTACGAAGGACCATCACAAAAATATTAAACAAGATCTGTTTTAAACCGAAGGTCGTTAGCAGAGAAGGACCAATAAAGAAAGTAAAATAAGGTATTATTATAATATAAGAAACATCTAGAAGTAGAAGTATGTTGGTAAAAAGACAAATAAATATTTTTCGGTATGTACCCCATTTAATTAAATGACCTGTATATGCACGTACTTAAATCAATCGTTTAGAAACATTAAAAACAAAAATCTAGCGATTAACAGTATGGGATGACGAAGCAGTTAAACCAGAAACCCTTTTGCTTAGTCCTCGTACATAAATTAACAATATCATACGGCTGTTGAACTTATAATAACCTTCGACTCTGTGACCCAACTATATGCAATGTTTTAGTGCATGGCATCGCTTCTTTCCAACTTATGGCATAAAGAGACCGAAAGCTTGTTAATCCACATATCATATATGGGTCATTCTCAGAAGAAATGGGTATATAGAGGAGACCAATTTCATTAAGTGTCTTGGTATGTTTAAATTTGGTTTGTGCATAAGACTTGTTAAGTGTAGCTTTTCCGGTTTTAATTTTAGGACCGGAATAATGCAAACAATACGGAATATTATTTGCATAATACGATAGCGTTCGTTTGTCCGGTAACGACCCATGGACACCCACAAATCGAGCCGTTATGAAACTGTCGTTATTTCCGTCCTTTCCTTTGTTCTGACTGTTGATGACCGAATTTCGGAACATATCATTGAATGCAAATTAAAAAGGTTTGTAATCTTGGGAGCATGATTCTTGTTACACAGCGTTAATGCTGGCAGTTAGATTATACACCGTAAAGCATTGTTGATTTCATTATATTTGACCAATTTTAAAAACGAGACAGCACTAATTCAGTGGCGTAGCAAAAAAACCTGCAGACATCGCACCGCGGGGGGTCCCGACCAGCCAGGGGGCCCACAATGACGGCCCCTTCAAAATTTGCTGCCAGCTTTTCTTTTCATAGGTAGGTATTTCATTATATAATTATTTTCCATTGAGTTTCCTAGTCAAATTTTAAGCCTAAGAAAGTGACTTGGAGATTCAAAATTAAAAACAGTCTATGAAGTTGCGGATCATTTATTAATAAAAAATCAGTGTGTTTCTTGAAATTTCCAAGATGTATCTAGTGCAGTAATGTTATTTCTAACTTTACCAGTTGGTGTGGCATCAGCGGAACGATCTTTTTCCAAACTTAAAATAGTAAAAACCTATTTACGTAACACCATGGGACAACTACGCCTTTCGTTTGTTAAAACATTAAATATCGACGAAATTATAAACGATTTTTCAAAAAAAACTCTCGACGATCTGGTCGTTTCGTATAATACCTTGTATAGTACTTAGTGATGTAATGTTTGTGCAGACTTGTTGAGTGTTCATGTGTTTTACTGTTTTCTGTCTTTTGGATTCTATGAGGCTCGATCACTGCTACCCCCGTTACTACCATACATGGTAAGCAACATTATAAGTGGTGTTTTAAAATTTTGATTTTGCATCATGTTTGCTGGAATATTACGTAAGGGAGAGTGGGGGAAGTGTGCGCACTTAAACGAAAATCGTTATAGCACTGATGTCATTGTAGATAATTTAAATGTAAATACCGAAATGAAAGGGATATTTAGTTTTTTCTCAGCATGTAAATCAATTTTAGGAAAAATAAAGTTTTTAAAGTACAATATTGCTGAAAGTACAAGAGTGTTCTTGCGCACCATTCCCCGCCGTTGCGCAGAGGGTGCGCATTCAAAGTATTAAGTATTCCGGCGTATAGCTTTATCTCAGGTGATCTCCTTAAAAATCCATACATCGCCCTTCCCAGCTAATCCTTTTCCTCTGTCGAATTTATGGACAATGTTATGTTGCTCAGGATACCTAAAAGCTAGTCGTCACATGGGTGTCAGGCCATAAAATAGCTTTGCTAGCCTTAAAACGTACTCTCTTAACTCAGATTCTATTTTCTCTGAAAACACAGGCTGGCAACCCAAACAAGGAAGCTTCGAGTCATTTTCCGAGAGTTTTTTTCTGAGTGTCGATCCAGGAATATTGAAGGCCCTTCCTACCTCCCTTATTTTTCTTTTATCATTTCTTATCGCCAATAATGCGTTTTTTAAATCTTCTGCCGTATATGCAAGAATTGTGGTTTTACTTGTATAAGTTTTAGGCATCTATAAGAAAAAAATTACCAATAGATGTGGGGGAATCGTGCGCATGCGCATAATTACCCCTTTAGGTATTAAATAACAATATTTTATTCAGTTAGCAAACTACTTAACCCAACAATGTAAAACAAGCATCAAAAGATTCACAAGATCATACTTTTACATAAAATAAATATGTTCTATCGATTAGGGAAAAAAAATTGACGCACTGATATCAAAAAATTATAAAAATTTGCTTGATTTCAAATAAACAAAGCTCGTTCCATGCAAACGTTTACAACTGATGTGACTAATGGTGCCGGTGCTCCACAATAGGAAGGCGACAGCGTTGCACTCGTCAGTGGCGGTTAAAAGCCCGCGAACTATGAAATAATTTGATGCGCTCGATTCCCTGCTGCGCACGATTCCCCCACTCTCCCCTATAATGACCTAATAACTACCTATGTTATGTCTACCAGTCTACCTAGGATTATAAAATAAATTCGAATTGTTTGCTGTTTTAATAGTAGGTACTTAACACATAATGTGGGTTTAACCCTAATTAAATCATTACACGATTAACGAATTTAAAAATTCATAAACCTGAACCTAATGGTAATGAAAATAACAATTATAATTTTTCATTCGTTATAGAGCGGGGGGCCTCTAAAAACGTTTGGGGGGAGGGGCACTCAGTCGTTACGCCACTGTACTAATTTATCCTCGAAAGGTCTATTATTTTCCGTTCTACGGTGTTGCTTGATAAACTTAGTATTTATCAGGATAAGCAACTAAGATAGCAGGTGGATAGGGTATTTAGTAAAATTAATTGAATATTTTCTCTCAGTGGACATTTTATACTAAATGATAACACGAAGCTCAATATAAAACCACATCCCGTTAGAGACCATTGCAAAGGAACTTCAAACCCGAGATGTTTTATTTCAAATACATTTTCGCCTTTGTTCGCGTACATCGTCGAAAAAAGCGAGTAATGAAAAATTTAAAAATAAAGTGGATCTCCCCGTGTGCTTTTAACAAAATAACATTCAAGGGCGCACATTCGTAAAACAAAAAACGTACAAGCGACAGAATACGGGAGGATGCAGCTCAGTAATTATAGAAATTACAAAGGACCAAAGGCGGCAACAACGCACAGAAACGTACGCTCGTCAAATACTGGATATGGAGATACTATTAAAATAGATGGAGTGTTTTTGAAACAAAATGCGGATATTGGAAAGATATATGCGTCTTGTTTAAAAGGGTTGATAAATTTAAGTACATTGGAAAATGCTTTTATCGTATTTGCGGTAAATCCAGGGTTTTATCATAATTATAGCACAGCCATATATCATAGCCACTTGTATGACAATAATGAAGTTGAATTTTTGTCATCGACAAAAAAATTTTACATATTAATACCTAAAAGTTTTGTTCGGGTTTGTTCAAAGCAGTTATCAAAGAACGTTTTCCGCCCAAGCTTAGGTTATCATATTTGTATCTTATTTATTTAATCTAAGTAGATATAAGTACCCTTACCCTAGCAAAAGTTTAGAAATTGTTAGGTAGATTTTTGCGTTAAGGTAGTTTTACAATCCTCGTTAATTTCTAAATATCCAATATAATTAGCTTTAACTTATCAATTTCGACCAAATGGATTAACAGGTCGTCAATGGGCTTTTTCACTAAATTTTGATTTTCACCCTAGCGCATAGAGAAAGAGAAAATCAAATACGGTTTCAGTTTTTAAAATTTTCAATTATTTACTGAGAAAAGAAATAAACAAAATAAGCTCTTTAAAAAATCACGGGAATAAACTCACTGACGTCACATCTGCCTCGACCTGTGGGTCCCAGTAATTCAGCTGAAGGTCGAACGCCGCGTCTACCTGAATATCGGGCGGGTTGTTTTATATTTTTAACCTGTTCTTGTCTGTATAGTTTATCAAAACAAAGATAGAAATATAATCCGTCGAGCCTGACAAATAAAAGAATTGCGCGGATAATCGGACGACGTAATAATGTTTTGATCTCATCTTTTCAAACTTTCTGTTTTCGCGGCGTCTTTTTAATTGTCTCTAGGAAAGTTTTGTGACCCCCTATCCTTATAGACCAGGGCTGAAGCCTTTGAAAATGGTAAAAAGTGAAAAAAAATAATAGGATGAAACCCATTGGAAAAGGAAGAGAATATAACAAAAATGAAAGGAAAAATAATTTACGGGCGATGGTCGGGAAGTGGAAAGAGGTGAGTTTTTAAGGGTAGAAAACGATTTATCTCGATTTTCGGCAACACTACAAGTCCTATGGAAAAACGTTAAATGGCAAAGTTGTAGGTAATAAAAAGATATACAACTTTTGTATTTACACCTTTTTCACATAACCTCAAAATTTATATGAAAAATTCAAATAACCAAGTTTTTGGTTTTTTATTTTTATCTTTTACAAAAAAAAATTTTTCACGAAATTTGGTGAAAACTTAGGTAGGTACCTTTTTATGTTCCAAACACACTGTAATTTTTTTGATTTAAAATAATTATTTTTTCACCTTATTTTGACTTAATATCGAAAAAGCACCCTAATTTTCAATCGAAAATTCTCACGTCAAAATATCTGCTTTTTAAAAAAAGTCGGTGGGCTTTTATTCGTTGACATCTCTACTTTCTGATGATGTAAAAAATATATACATTACTATGGTAAATGTTCTAAAAAAATGCAAAGAATCCTACCTTTAATTATATTTAGAACAACACTATTTTCGCATGTTTTTTGCAATCTTTATGTTTTATGGATTTGTAATTTTTTTGTTTATCAATGTAACATGGAATCTTACGTTTTTCGAGTAACTAAAGTATAAATTTTAATAAATAGCTCAAAATTGTACATAATGATTAAAAAAAAAATCTGATTCTAGTTTTTTTTTCGTTTCTTTGCATTTTTTGAGAACATTTACCATAGTAATGTGTATTTTTTTACACCATCAGAAAGTAGAGATTTCAACGAACAAAAAGCCCAACGACTTTTTTAAAAAAGCGGATATTTTGACGCGAGAATTTTCGATTGAAAATAGGGTGCTTTTTCGATATTAAGTCAAAATAAGGTGAAAAAAAAAATATTTTAAATCAAAAAAATTACAGTGTTTGGGACATAAAAAAGTAAGATTTCATTCAATTTCGTTAAAAAAAAATTTTTTTTGTAAAAGATAAAAATAAAAAACCAAAAACTTGGTTATTTGAATTTTTCACATAAATTTTGAGGTTATGTGAAAAAAGTGTAAATACAAAAGTTGTAGATCTTTTTATTACCTACAACTTTGCCATTTAACGTTTTTCCATAGGACTTGTAGTTTTGCCGGAAAGCGAGATAAATCGTTTTCTACCCTTAAAAACTCACCCCCTTCCACTTCCCGACATCGAATCGCCCGTAAATTATTTTTCCTTTTATTTTTGTTATATTCTCTTTCTTTTTCAATGGGTTTCATGCTACTATTATTTTTTTTTTGGTTTCAAAAATTATCGACCCTGGTCTACTAGGAATATTTTCATTATTGGGATGTATTTTCAATAGGTTCTAATTCAGGATGCTAATGCCGATAAAAATTATTAAATCGTCGGGAAGGAATAGCTTATAGCAAAACTTACGACAGCTAGTTGTAAGTAGCGCATCTAACAGAGTTCAACATTATGGACTCACTGTCTTCACACAAATTGTATCTATGCATGCTTTGAATGTCACAAATCGGACAAGAGATTCTTTTTGAAATTAGCAGTCATTTTAATATCGGTCTTGCAAAATAAAACTGTCTGTTTGTGTAAGTTTTATCATGAAATAATGCTCGGGTCATAAGTAAAGTAATCTGATTCGCTACCTTTTTTCATTTCAAGTAAAGGAATAATCCATCAAAAACCCTTACACACTTTTTCTCCTTATAATTTATATTGTTAGGAAAGAATAATTGGGTGTAAAAAAGCACAGCCCATTCGTGGTTCACCCAAATTGATGCTGGTGTTAATTTTTGTACGAGAACGTTAGCTTAATAATAATTGAGCATGATTTTAAAGCCCGAAGGGAAGGCATAATTGCTATCCGTCTGCTTGCATAATATAAACCGTGAGCGGAGGTGATGCGTCCCAGACCCATGGGCGGAGGCCAAGGTTATTTTTAGCATCCGCGGGAAATTTGTACTTAAGACTGGAAATTTAAAAAAAAACGATGTGGCGTAACCTACGTTAATTTAAGAACCATTCACTGACGGACGAAAAACTTGATTGTTAGTACGGTAGAAAGAATAAAACTAAAATGGATAGGGTAGTTTAAAATTCCCAAAAGCAATTTAGTTGTCATATTCTTCTACCAGTATTAGCTTACAGCTTTCCATTAAATAAATAATAATTCGTTCGTTTTCTTCAACCCATACATGGTAGAATACCATTTTTTACTCTGTGACATTATTATTATTATTATTATTATTATTATTATTATTATTAGATAAGGTTTAGGCGGCTAAGCCGTTCAAACCACTAATGACTTTAAGTTGGCACTTGTATGGTTGTTTTTAAGGAGTCGTAGAGGTTCTTAAACTGGTTTGTTGAGCGAGCGTTTACTACTTCCCTGGGCAGATCATTCCATTCTCTGTTAATTCTGTTGCATAGGAAGTGCTGTCGGCAAAGTTTCCTGAAGCGATCTCTTGTGAGTTTGTAGTTATGTCCTCGTAACCGTTGGTCTCTGTTTACAGAAAAGAAGTTGATGTTTGTGGTATAATGGCCATGTAGGATTTTGTACGTTTCAATGTGGTCTCCACGGAGTCTTCTGTGTTGGAGGGAGGTTAGGTTTAGTTTTTTCATTCTACATGTATACAGAACCATTTAATCTTTTCACTTACAGACCCGATGCAATCACACACAAAGAAATTTTAGGACACCTTCAACCACTTATTTTTCTCCCACATTAAAAACAATTTTCCCTTTCACTTCTTAGTTTTAAGTTACATTGTTTACTTTAGGTAATTGGTTAGTAGTATTATATCTACCCAACCTTGATTCAGCTTTTCATCTATGAACAAAATTTTTCTCTTTTTCATTCACAGTAGATCTGTCAATCAACCCACCTTTCATTCACTTTGGTCCCAGCACGTGGACGTGAACAACTGCTTTTCCTCTAATTTTTTTGAAATGTGCAACTTTTTAATGAACTTTACTATTTTTAAATTAAAATCCTGCGGGGTTACTGAGCTTGAAACCTCAGTATCCCACTAAACACTTTTCTTGAATGCAATATTCCTAAGTACTTACTCTTAATCAAAAAAGAATACTCTAAATACTGTTTCACTTCAATTCTTAATTTTAATTTCATTTTCTATTTTTTACAGATAACCTTTTTACTTCTAATTTTGTTCTCACATTGTCCTATAGACACATACCTATTTAAAAATGTTTTTTAAAAAGTTTTAAACATTCTTCGACAACTACTTTTTAAGTTTTGTCTTCTTCCCCAGTTTATTTGGTTGGTTTAGACCCCATTTACTGACTTCTCACATACTCAGTATGTTTTAACTTTCATCAATTTACACATCAAATTTTTAATTCCATAAAAGCTCCATTAAGGTTCTACGCCATTTTCTCTTCAGCTAAAACCATCAGCACCGATTATATTTTCTGTCTCCTGATGATGAACGTTTCTACGTTCGAAACATGTAGAGACTCTTACTGAATATTTATTCTATTAAACTTTGTGAAGGAAGACTTTTCTTTCTTTCCCATACCTTCAACTCCACTTTAAGCATGGACTATTTCTTCAAATTAAATAATAATTCGTTATTTTTTCTTGTTGCTCAATATTACCTACTGGGATCTTTAAATTTCAATCTCTTTCATCTCATCGGCTTCCAAATGGCGTTTTCTTTCACGCTGATTTCTAACTTGACAGATTATCTGAGATAGATGCAATTCCAAGTTAACCGGACATTTCTTCCCAAAAGTAGATTGACTGTGACCAAATTAACAATATATTATATGGAGCTGCCAAAAAATGTGAACCACCGGACAAAACCAAACCTAGCTCAATAAGCTTATTCTACGTCAAAAATCGATATTATTACGAAAAATAGTAGAAACATTTTGAAACTACCAAACATTTATTACCAATAAAATTACAAAGACTTTAGAACCCTTAGCAAAAAAAGCAATGAAATTCATTCAAATTAAAAAAATAAATACGTGCCCACCACTGTAGGCAATAACTTCGGATGAAAATTAGGGTCCCGATACACGGTACAACACGGCGCAGCGTAGCACCATCCGCCTGGGTTCCAACCAACAAGACAACCAAAACAAGGCCCGTCGAGAGAAGACCCATAATACAGAACCGCACTGAACCACTTTAAAAAAGATAATTCTGAACGATTCTTTTATCTACCATGTACAAAACTCATAAATACTAATTGATTTTACTGAATAAATTTTGATTGATTTATTATAAATGACAACCCAATAAGAAATCTTATTACAGCATTCTAGATTGTAAAATTCCAATATTCGAACTTGTAAGAACCCTTTAGACAAAAATATAGCTTGCTAAGAATTTTTATACCATTTTTGGGCTTTCTATACTTCATTAAACTGATAGGCTAGATAGAACATAGAACAATGCAATTGCCTCCATCCCCTTGGATCAGCCACTGCTTTCAGACAAAGTAATGGCTGATAACCTGAATCATATATTAGGAGAAAATAAAGAAATAACAGAAGGAAAAAAAATACATATTCATACTATCCCATCAAAAAATGTCAAGTATTCGATTTTAAGTAAAAAATTACAATATAATAAACCACGAAATTAAATGAAGTTCCTAAGGGCTAAATACGCCCCTGCGAAGACGGGGCGAGAGAGCGAAGAGAAAGAATGGGAGCCACATTCCGGAGGTCATTGTACAAGATGACTTGCCAGGACCAGGTCAGGTGGCCGCTTTTCAGAAAGCCCCAACCCCATGCCGTAACCGCACTCACAAAAACTGACTCTTCGGGCTTCGTAAGCAGGTACATTACATGTTTGTGTGTTTTGCCTTTTGGTACTTGTTTTGGTTAAACAAATTTTAGGCAGAAGCTAATAGTAAATATTGTAATCATTATAGTAGGACACAAATAATTTAAAAAAATGCATGTAGGTATATCAAAAAATGATGACCAATAACCCATCGGTTTTAAAGCATTTTTTAAAAATGCGGCCAAATTATGATTATATTATCATAGACCTTTAGATCCGTACAGCTTATCTCGTGCGCAAACAAGAGTTAAGTGGTGAAAACATACGTTTGCACAGCTCGCCAGTAACATCCATTGCCGTCCTACAGCTATCGGCATGCGCACAACCATCTTGTTATTAGGTTTTCCTTGTTTAGCGACATCCTTAAAATACACTCCAGAACCGGCTCGACGCCATTCTTGTTGTTGTGTGTTACGTTTTCTCTGTGGATTTTTTGATATGTGTGAAGTTGGCAATGTTTATGCAGCAACAAAAATGTTTGGGGAGCAACTAAAAAAAATAAAATTTGATTACAAACGCTACAGGCCGAATTGACACGTACCCCAAATGTTAAGTTGCTGCTAAACGGTGCTGACTTCACACACATGATTTCATGTTGTTTTCTTTGCTATTATGGATTGTGGGTGTTTTATATTTATGGACTTCTAGTTTATGTGTAGTTTAGTGAATTGTGTTTGCCTTTAGTGACTCGGATACAATGACTAGTAAAGACCATTGTATGATTTTATTATTCCCGAATAACGGTGAAATACCGGGTATTTCGTATTTTCAGTAAGAATGAAGTAGCGATAGTTCTCGATATGTAACTTTAATTTATTATGATCAATTTAAACGTAATATGTAACTAGGCCTAGGCTACACAAACAATGTTTAAGGCCGGACCTGTCAATTTTCCCCATTCGTTAAATGAACGTTTTAAAGTGCGCTTGCCTATTCCTGTGTGGTTTTGTTTACATGCGCAAGAACATAAATTTGTCACTTTCGTGATTATTGTTTTCTTATCTAAAGGTAAATGTCTATGGATATTAAAGTACATGCTATAAAATATTTCATTTTCTCACCCATTTATTTTTTTATCTGCCAAGTAAAATTGCTTTTATCTATAAAATAATTACTGAATACGATATATCCGATGGCATTAAAAAAAATTAATTAGCTCTACCTATTTTAGAACAGGTGTACATATTTAATTGCTGCCTAATTTATTTTAATAAATTCTCTAGCTGCATTTTTATCGTAATTAATTTTTTTATTATTTATTAATTTACTTTCCAATTTTAATTATACGCCTACGACACAATTAAATTTGAATTCCTTCGTATTACGATATTTGAGCACTATACTTTTTTTTATAGGGCAAGCTGTTCCGTAAAATAACTGCGGAACATTGATGAACGTTTTTATTTTCTATACGTGATTGTTTTCCATAATATGAAATTAGATGGAATAATAACAAATGAACCTAATGACAAAATCGTATTCCATTCTGAAGTAAATCAACATACAAATTTCTCCCCCCCCCCCACTTTGTTTGCCAAACTTACGCCGTTAAAAGTATTAAACCTGACGTGGAAAATTTAAATCTTTGCCTAAAATCTTATAAAAAATCTGCAGTATGACAACGCAGCAGTAAGAAATGCGCCCCCAGAAATGTAACCGCCACGACATTGGTCTAAGGCCATGATGACGTTGTTTCAATTATTTCCATTCCACAGAAAATGTATCGCGAAAAAACATCGATGTTTGTGATGCATCGACAATTTTTTTAAATAGAATTACAAAGCAAATCACGAATCTAATTATTCCAAGTTCACACCTTAACCGAAACCGAAGGTATATTCAAGATCGAGAGGCAACGGCAAAATAATTATATTACGAAGAAAATTCAGGCCTAATACATCGATAAATATCAAATGGCCTCGATGCATCGCCTAAAAACGATGAATCGCATCGAAAATATCGATGTTTTCGATACGAAACATCCCTATTTCTGGTTGGTGTTTCTTTGACAGCGGTTTCATATTTTATTTATTTTATTATAGATTAAAGATTAAACAAAAAAGAGTCCGTGCGAGTCGAACTCGCGTGATAAGCACTATGTGTTGCTCATATATACAGTTCGCATCCATCGCGTGAAACCTTGTATAGTATATAAATACGATGGTCGCAAAACATCGAAATATTTCTTATTCATAAAAACGCTGCTGGGCCGAGGTTCACGTCCAGACAATTAGTTATGTATACAGTATCGAATTTGTAAAGTCGTAAAAGAGTCGTAAAGCTCTTAATATTGTTAAATCACCATGGCGGCTATAAAAACGGCATACATTATGCGTTCATTATTAAAAATTTAATCAGTAATTTTTATGCCACTCGTAGATATAAACTCCCACACTATTATGTAGATTTATCGTAAAGGTGATAATTTAGAAACGAATTTGGATGGTAATTTTTTTCATATATTATCATAAAATCATAATAATGGTTTGTCTCGAGAAGTAACGATTACGTTTGGTATTCCTCATTCGATTAACTACTTATTTTAGTACCTATTCTTATTTTAGTAAGAAGTGTTGCATACTTATTTTTTTAAATGATGTAGTGTGAGTTGTAATTTCAAACTCTACGGAACCAAACGATAACGGCATCAGTGGCTCCGTGGTTAACCCGATAATCGCTGAGAACTCTAGGACGAGAGTTTGTGGGTTCGTATCCCACTGCCGGCAAACAGCGGCATCAGTGGCTCCGTGGTTAACCCGATAATCGCTGAGAACTCTAGGACGAGAGTTTGTGGGTTCGTATCCCACTGCCGGCAAACAGGTTCGAGCCCAGCAGATTTTAGTGATAAAAGTCTTGATGTGGGTCCAGCGTCGAAAATTAGGGAAGAGTGAAAAATGTATCATCTCCCACACCCACCCCATTCACGCCTGTAACCAGGCCGGATGATCTCGTGGGGTGTGGGGGAAGGAACACACTCCCCAATCAGTAAGTCATGGAAAGCGCAAAACCAAGGGTTGATAGCTTAGTGCTTCTAATGACTGAGGATCGTGGTTCGACATGCCAGCGAACAAATAAAAAAAAAATCGAAAAATAACAACTGAACCAAGCCCTTTAAAAAATTTCACTCTAACATTAAAATTATCGGGTAATTTAACACTTATCGAGGTGCCTTCATCGACAATTGAAAAGATGTCGTCTTTTCCTGTTATTCCTGTATTTCTGAGACACCTCCGTGTACTAGGATAAAGAGTGAAACAAGTCACAAGCCTAATGTGTCTTTTTAAAACACTCAATCATGGTGGAACAAAAATATATAGGCCAAAACAGTCGAGTCGTAGTGAACAAAATTTAGGGATGTATATAATTATGAGAAACTCATTTTAATAGCTCATATTCCTACAGTTTTTGTTAAGGATTACCGGGAATAACCAATCTAATTAATCGAATGAAAATGTCATATCTCACTGTAAGCTTTATCATTATCATATCAATAACAAAGCATTAACGATCAACTAAAAACCAGTGCGACTGGGCCTTTTATATTGGAGTTAATTCCGCTGGGATGGCGCTACGGTGTATTGATGGCCGCTTTGCTTTTGTAAAAAGGCTTTTAATACAATATTACCGCTGTGTCGGGATTGTTTGGGTTATGGCTGCCCGTAGAGTCCTAACATGGACGAAACGGCCGTTGTGGTCTACCGGCCCCAGGGTATCCATTGTGCTTGGATCCCTGTGTATTTCAGTCAAATATAAAAACAGTTACACACTTGTCCGATATGCCACAATATTCGCTTTTAACTATTCTCGCTGAAACTATATTATCTTCTATTAATGATTAACGTTACAAATGTAAAATGAATACACTTACCATTGATACGGGGATGGGTCCAGGCGCTCCATTGGCATAGCCGTAAGGGGACACGAGGTATCCCATGTTGAACGATGATGTGTGGGGCTCAACTTTTCCTAAAACAAGAAAAAATTCTTAGTCACCTACCGACCCAACAATTTGGATTGCTGTTAGGATGCCGTAGCTCATGCAAACCACGAGATACATTTAATTGAAGTCACCCACTCATCACCAAACATGTATTATATATATATATATACTTTTCCTTCTTGCAATAAAAATTTAAAGTAATGCCATTTTAAATTACAGTCGTCGTAACCAAACGTACCTATACGAGTAGATTTTTTACGTTTTCGTCTTGAAATATGCAAAACCCCTGGTACTCAAAACGTGTTTTAATAATGTAAGTGCCCATTTAGGCGCTCCGTTTCTGGCTTTAAAATCATCAGTAAATCGAGCATTCGGCGTCCATCTGCGTTCTCGTTCGCAAACAACGTCCTATACATAAGGAAAGCAAGAAAGAAACTTATACAGCGTGCATTAAAATCGCGTTTGGAGATCTAAAGTAGTAATTTTTGATACTGCGACAAGTTTAAAATTGCCTCTCATATTTCGAGGCTCTATATGTAAACTAGTAGTCGACAGAGAGGTAAATTGTTAAGAACTATAGTGAAGTAAAAACGTTTTAGAGAAAGAACTAGTCTATAGAAGTAATGTTAGTAGACAATATGTATTATAATCGCAGAAGCATGACATAGGCAATCAACACCTTGTAGTTACATTCAACACAAGATATTTACTTTACGATGAGGATTACAAAATAATGGATAAGGTAATGGCCTCCGTAATGATACAGTATCAAAAATGGAACACTCTAAAAATAATTTGATCACACAATTCTCAAATTCAAGCAATAAAAATTTTATTATTCTAGTAAAAGGACCATGCATACAAAACATTTCGATTTCGAAACTACAACGGTGCGCACATGACGGTGAGACGTGACACCGAATTGCAATAAAAAAAAACGTTGCAGCATAAAAATATTGACACCTTAAAACTTTTAAGTGGATGCCAATTAACATATTTCTAAAAATCCTCGTCATTCCGGTTCTGATTTCCGTTCGCGCAAAATGTAAATCGTAGCATTTGATAAACTGCCATTTCAGACTTTGTGCAGTCTGTAGCAGTCTGGGACGTGGAAATGGAAATTGAGAGTAAAATGTGCCAACGACGACGTTTCGTAGATAAATGTCTCCCGACGACCACAAACCCACAACTAGTGATGACTGTCTCAGTCAAAATCAAGGAACAAAAATACGAAAGACAAGTGTCTTTTGTTTAGATGGATAGGTAATGACTCTATAAATAAAATGATAGATATTAGGATTGTGTTAGGTGTAAAACAGAGTAATGAGTTTCAATATAGGAATACCTACTTGAGAGAGAGGAAATAAACCTATGTCAAAAGAATGTAAATGTAACAAATGATTTAAAAACTAGAGTGACTAGTATATAAGTATATCTTTTTAGTAACAATACAGATAGTTTAAACACTATATAGTTTGGCACACCCGTAATTTTACCTTTCACAATAAGGTAGTAAAACAATTGTAATAGGGGAAGCCGATGATTTAGAATAAATCTTCGGGCTGTGGCGGTCGTTTAGGTTTTTATTTATGAAATATAAATTCCTTTTGTTTCCTGCCCGTGTTGTAAATAAATGATACATAGTAAAAACTTTATCTGATTTAGTTCTAGCCGATACTATGCATCAACAAAACAAGGTGATAGTGAAATAGTGTATCGTTTTAAGAGAACAACCCATAACCCATTTTTTTAATGGAGTTACCTGTCCTCTTAAATTGTAATATTATGGTATCTTATTTTCATTTTTTTTTTGGTTTCTATATGTAATTTTTATTTATAATTTATATTTATTCGTATGTAGTTTTTAAGGTGTGTTTTTTCTTTCGTTATATTGTTTGATGTATACTGTTTGGTGCACAAGTGCATCGTGTACATTTATAACTATTGTCTTTGCTTTTAGGTCAAGGACACCTTTACAAAACACTGGGGAATAATTATTCGCCATTTTTTAAAATTATTTTTATAATATACAGGGTGTCCCAAATTCGAGCCTCATCATGGGGATCTCGGAAACTATAAGAGATACAGCATCGGTTAAATTGTGGCAAAGTTGTGCAATTTCGTACTGAGCAATATCGCAAAAAAATATCTGAGCCATCTTTTTTAGTTTTTGAAATTTTTGCAAAAAACTAAAATTTTGAGTTTTTGTTTTTTTAAATTGCTCGACTTATTTTATCCGCTACAGAAAAACAAGCACAACAATGTTAAGGCAACTTTTCACGCTCCATATTGTGACGTTTTTAGAATTTCGTTACAACGTTTCGTTTTTGTGGAACTATTATCAACTTTAATTTTTTAAATACGGACCTGCATTTTTATTTTATTTTTTGATAGCCCTTTAAGCCCTGAATTCAACCATGTACCACACTGAATTATATTTAGACGTTTTAATGTCATTATTACATCTGCAGAAATTATTACAATTATTTTTAAATACGGCCCTGGTGTATATTTGACTCTTGGTTTATTAAAACCACCATACTGGGCTAAATTAGTATCAAGCGTAGCAAAATAACTATAACGAGGCTGCAAGCGTTCAGGATAGTCCTGTAAATAACGGTCACAAGAAGTTTGTGAATTCCTATTGGAAGAATAATAAACTCGTAACATGTCGCGCTTTTCTAAAGCAGAAAACATAATTTTGCTGAAATATTCAGTATAAATGGTGACTGCAGTTGTCAAGATAATTAAGGTGATAGTATCAACATGCTTGCCAACCTATAACCTATTTCGCGTATATTTATTTAATTTTTCTAGCTTTTACACAAAATTTAAATAAAATCATTATCGTCTTCATATTTTATAGGTAATAATTGACATATTAAATAAATATCAAGGAATTTCATTAAATATTTTAGGAGAATTTTATAGCGAAAAATGTCGGGTAAGATTTTTTTTAACATTATTATGTCATTCTTCTTTCACTATACAATTCTCCCAAAATTAGCAATGAAATAAATTGATATTTTTGTAATATGTCAGCTATTACCTAAATATTGTACCGACGATATTGATTTTTATTTAAATGTTAGTTAATCAAATAATAAACTAAAAAAAGCAACGCGAAATAGGTTATAGGTTGGCAATAGATGAAATGAAGTTGAGAATTCCACCTTAAGCCAAACAATCAAGTAGAAGTTCTTGTCATAGCAACCTTTGTTTTGTTTGGTTTTATTTTTACTTTGTTACAATTTATATAACAACTTAAATATAGTAAATTATTTGTATAAAATTCCGGATCCATTTACATGTTGTATGTGGTAAAAAGATTAAGTAACTAACACCAGGGCCGTATTTAAAAATAATTATCACATTCCTGAAGATGTAATAATGACATCAAAACGTCTAAATATAATTAAGTGTGGTACATGGTTAAATTCAGGGCTTAAAGGGCTATCAAAAAATAAAATAAAAAATGCAGGTCCGTATTTAAAAAATTAAAGTTGATAATAGTTCCATAAAAACGAAACGTTGTAACGAAATTCCAAAAACGTCACAATATGGAGCGTAAAAAGTTGCCTTAACAATGTTGTGCTTGTTTTTCTGTGGCGGATAAAATAAGTCAAGCAGTTTAAAAAAACAAAAACTCAAAATTTTAGTTTTTTGCAAAAATTTCAAAAACTAAAAAAGATAGCTCAGATATTTTTTTGCGATATTGCTCAGTACGAAATTGCGCAACTTTGCCATAATTTAACCGATGCTGTATCTCTTATAGTTTCCGAGATCCCCATGATGAGGCTCGAATTTGGGACACCCTGTACACACAAGCTTTCGATAACAAGTTAAAAATAAAACTAAACTACCTCACTTGAAGTTGGAAATATTCTATGGCATAAGCCACCTACCTGTCTACCTAGGCAATAATACTTAGACAATTTAATTACTTCAGGTACCTGTTATTGTTACGCTTATGGTTTATTGAGGTTTTACGACTCATGACCCTCAGCTGTGCTGTCAGGCTTTAAGAAACAGAGTATAACATGAAAGTTCGACCACTGCAAATATCAAACACCATAGAGTAGTTCTTAAGCTAGGAGTATAGCTGCAACCTAGGAGGGCAACGAAGTAGATACGCAATGTGGGAGACACAAAGGAAACAAAAAAAGCTATCTATTATGAAATATGACAGGGAACACAAAATATAGTGCCTATAAATTTAATGTGGAATATCAATAGACAACCATTTTTAGTAAATTAACATTTTAGATACAACGAAGATTTTTTATATCATGAGGTTTGTAATAATTGAAGAAACGGAATATTTAATATACTCATAAGAATTCGACTTGACATAATGTGGCGTGTGCATGTGACTTTTAAAACGAGCCGACTTGTCCCCTGTTGTATGTTAAATGCTTCCATAAAATAAACTAGTAAATCTTATCGCCACATCTGGTCCTTATTTGTAAATATGGCGAGCTATTACCCAAGCAATAAAGGATGGGGATCTTTGGCCTAAACTGAAGAAATACCTCTCGGATGTCAGAATTTGTCTACTTTTTAATCTTTTCAGCATGCTGCGTTCGAAAATTCCACGTCTGTTCTCACAACAGTTTAACTTAATAAGGGTTGTGTCAAGACGGATGAATGAATGCATAAGTATTCTGAGTAGCACTAGGAATTTCCTCTGGATGTTAGGGTTGGTACATAAGATCCACCATATTTCAGATGGTTCAGGAATTTTGTACATTGGCACGTGACCCAGCATATTTGTCATTTTGATTATGGATTGAGTAAGTAGTGCCTAATTCTCTGCTTTAGCGATTTAAAAACAAGCAACACATCTTAATGAATGTAAAATAGTTGAAAATTATTTTTAACCCATGGAGTGGACCTTGAAACTGTGGCATTTTTACTAGTGATATATCGAACAACCCTACTAAATCAATTTTGAACACAGTCTAAGAGATTAAATCAGTTCTAAAATGAGAGCCAGAGCTACAGACAAGTCTGTAATCTACAAGCCTAGGTAGAAATTGCCTGTAATAAAATTTGTCTTGATTACATCTCTTAAATTTTAGTCTTCCCTGGTATTACGTTTCCAACTGAGTGGCTTACGCATTTGATCATGCATGGATAAAATAGTATTCGTACAGAATTATTTTTGGGACAGTTGAAATAACGAGAAAATTATAATAATTCCGTGAGATCTAAATTATGTGTTTCACATATTTAGCCAGGTCCTTAACCTTGTTTTTTGAGACAGTGCGGAAATTATATATTTAAGAAATGCCGGTTGTTTCAAAAGAATTAACTTCAGGTCCAGACTGTAATGTACTATGCTTAATAAACTGACATTATCTACACTTTTGACATCCTATTAATAGATACACCCGACTTAAAACAAATTATTAAATTCATACTCTTATAGCATTTTCAATGAAGCCTAGAAATTATGTTGGATTCGGTTTCAATATCCGTAACATTCACACATTAAGTATATTTGATGATGAGGAGAGGAAGAAAATAAACCTTTTACTATTTTTAACTTACCAAACACGGGACTGTGGTCTGGCCGCTGCACATTTTTGCTAGATGAATTGAAACTTCCAGATTTTTCCTGAAAATTAATTGAAACCTAATTAGGGCTCGTATCACGGTTAAGACTTAAGGGAATACGTGTTTTACTTGTCAGATTTATACATGAATATATATATTGTCAAAAATCGGATACACCGTACACAAAATATGTTTCATACTACATTTGGAAAATGTAATTCAAATTATTTAAATGTAACTAACTGCTCTAAGTCTCTATGAAACTTATTCAAAATGCTTTATACCAAAAATTAATAGGTTCAGCTTGAGGTGCATTGAAACACACCTTTATAAACTAAAAAATGGTATGCTGTGTTAAGAGTCGTGTACCTCTGCAATTTCCTGGATAATGCAAAAAAATTAAATCATCTAAAAGGGGTTTATTATGCAGAAACTCGTGTAGTTTTACAAGTTGATTCGTATTAATATATATTGCCTCCTATTGAGAGCATCGGCTTGTGTTTAAATTAAGCATATTGACATTAAAATCATCAAAACATAATATCAGGTTGGACAATACATCTTCAAGTGAGTTAAAACATTGTGTTGTATAGGAGTTTGGGGTTATATATATTTTCTCCAATTACGGTCCGGTCACCAAATGTCAACTTAGCCGATAAGATATGAGATAGGGCTTTCCGTGCCTAATTTTATGGTAAAGAAATTTATAGGAATAATATTTTTTTTATATATTTTATGCAGCTTTTATGTGCTTCGTTCTTTTCGCAAATTCGAATTAATTTGAAAAAATTAAATTTTCCAAAATATTTAGTATGAAATTAAACTTTTTTTGGGTAGTAAGGTAAATAAGTGTCAAAAAATAGCCAAAACTTTGACAAAGTATTAAATAATTCACTGTGGAGCCCTTTTATCTCTAAATTATTTCCGACGGATAACACTCTCTAATTCTACTTAGTGGCCTTCATTTCAAACCCCCCAAAAAAAACTTTTTCTACCCATAAATATGATTTAAAAACGCATAATACGACCTGTCACACCGCCTTTCTAAAATTTTAATTCTTCGAAACGTGGGGAGACATTATCCTTAACTTAAGCAGGTAGGGAGACAGGTTTTTAAAACCGAAATTCTGTCGGGACTGTCGTTATTACACCAAAATAGTAAATCCGCATGTTAAGCTTTACAGCAGGTATTTTTTTTTGTCAATGGGAATTAAATCGGGTAAACGTGGAGGAAATATTCTTTTTTTTATAATAAATCGATTAAATTAAATATGGAATTAAATAAGGGCAAAATACAAGGGTAATTTAAGTATTTTGTGACAACATTTTTCATATTTTTATAAAAAAATAAACCTATGGAAAGTTTTTTGTTTATGGAAAAATTGATATTTTTATTATCTGAAACAACCCTCCTTTCAGGTCAACTGACATGTTTAACAACTAGTAGGTGCTAGGACTATGATAGTGATTGAAAGGATCATCCGACCCCTATATTTTTGGTGGGGTAGTTATTTAGTTATTATTATTGCCAAACTCAAAGAGTTATGTCAATAATATCTCCTCCCTTTTTACGATATTGGCATTTTTTCTAGGGAAAAAATAACCCGTACTCATATTAGCTATAGGGATTTGAGATTTTGTTAGTAACTTTTATTTTAATATTCACACAAGAGGGGCGAAACAATGAGTTTTTGTCAATCGTTAATTTCCCTAAAATTATAAATAGAGCTTTTTAAATTTACATTTTCGGTCTGTGCTTGATACCTACATAAGTAAATTGAAAAATACACTCGACTGTAAGTGTTACCTTGTTACAATTTTGGCGGGAACAGTATAAATATCATAAAATTGGTAATGTTTATAGCGAATTTATTTTTTAAATTATTTTTAAAAAATCATAGGTCCTACCTGTCGACATACAGAATTCTTCTTAAATTATAGCTAATTTCAGTTAGCACTAATATTTATTTGTCGACTACTACCGCAACTAATTTAACGCGGGGCACGAATAAATTAATAAAAATCAGGTTGTTTACAATTTAAAACCTGTACGTCGCGCCATTCGCGAGATCCGCGACTGCAGTCTGTCAGACAGCATCTTGCGTCGGGTTTCGTCGCCTACTCACACAACATACCGTGATTAAAACAACAAAAACAAATGATATTTATCCAATAATGTTGGAAAAAGCGCCACCATAGTCATCCTGATAGGAACATAATTTTAACCTATTATTTATAAACGTTTTAGTCAATTAGTGGGATTGTTAAAAGGGAAAAACGTTGGGGGATTTCGAGCAAGCTTGAACGAAGGGCGTGTACGCACGATTTTTACAGATTTTGGATTCTGGCGCTTAAAGATTCAGGGATGCTGGACATAATAAGTAAAAGGTAACAGGACTTACCTCCGACTCGGTGAGGTCGATAAGGCTACTTTTCTCCTCAGTGAGGTTCTCCGAGGACCTCTTTTCGTCTTCGTCGTTACCCTCGTCCTTAAACACCTTAACCTCATCGGTGCTGCCGAGATCATCGCCACCACTGGAGGAGACGTGTGGCATGATTCACTTGAAAACACGACACAGCGGCATCACAGCCCGCTCACTGGATCACTGTGGGTGCAATACGAATTCGATCATGTCATCCGCGATTAATCACACACTTGCACTTTTTTGACTAGTTGTTTACAACCCCGCGAAACACGACAAACTGTCAGTGGGTGTCGTAGCACGTGCTGATGACGGCGGCGCCCTTTGCCAAACACTAACTGGCGCTGGGCGCATAGAATCAAGCAGGCGCGCTCCGCGGCTCTCTGTCGGACCCGACCAATCAGCTGCGTCTTTGATCTGCCGAGGCGGCTCGCAGTAATGGCAGCCGCACGACTGCGCACGATACCGCCCGAAAATGTTTGCCGCCGCCTTCGATTGCGTTGGCCGGCCGGAATATTTACGGTTTACACAATGTTATATTCAAACGTTTTGAAATTTTTACATTTTTGCACAATGTTTTTTTGATGAGTTGGAATCCTGTCTTAACAATGTTTGAGTTTGTACCCTTAAACTACACTTGTTGGTGCATTTTATGTAAAACCTTTACAGTCTTATAGGTTTACAAAAAAATGTAGGATTGTTGTGAAACCTACTTATTATACGATCAATAGTTATTTTAAATTACTTCTTTAAAGTATCGATAGAACAACAAACAGAATTTAAATGTGTAGCAAAATGACTATGATGGGAAGAGCATAACAAGTAGCTTTCACATAATTTTTTTAGAGTTAGTAAATTATGGTCATGCATAGTATACTTACGAAATTGAAATCCGATTGTTACTTACGAGCTTATCGCATTAACAAAATAAATTATATTTCTCATTTATATCCATTCTGGGCTAACCAAAATATACTTGACCAAAAATAAAAATTTTCTTTGTGAGATAATCAAACTTATGTGCAATTATGCATTGCAAACATATTTCCACTGACCATGTAGGATACATCAAATTCTTGTTCTGTATCAACTAGATACATAAGCATTAACCATGTTATGGCGATGGGATTTCCTGCAAATAAACAACTTTGATAATTATTCCGTTCCACGTTGCAGCATTGTTATGTAAAAATAAAAATATATTGTGGGGGGGACGCTGATTTGTTCTTTCTTTTTACTCGATTAGAAAATTGGCAAAACTTATACTTCTGCTGTAATCTGTACCTACATGCCAAATTTCAGATTTCCATAAATCAAACGGTCTCTGCTGTGACACTGTTAATTCCATATGTGTTTAAAAGTTAGATGGTTGTTTTCTTTTTTCAGAGACAGACAGTTTGATGAAGAAAGCTGAAATCTGGAATATTTAGTAGGTATACAGGGTTAGTTGAAATAACCGGAACGGCTCATTTTCTTCAAAACTATCAAGGGTAAATCAGTGAATTTTGGTACAGGTGGATAACTTAAAAAATTGAATTGAAAATTGACAATTGCGACGTTGCCAGATTTTTAGTTTGTTCTGTAACTCAAGGAATATTTTTTTTTAAATGTAGCACTACTCTTTTTTTATTGAATTCGATTCCTTCCATCAACATTACCATTTCCTGATAGTATCAAATTTTTATCTCAAATAGTTCTATGGGAAAAAAATTTAATTAGTTACAACTCTAACTCTAAAAAAATCTAATCTATTTCCATTTAAAAACGTTTCAAATAATGTGAAAAGGAAGAATGGTAGACATAATGTACCTTATAGTATGGATAACGATAATAACAACAAACAACTACTAACAATAACATAGCTAGTCAAAATTACTTACATATTCTCGGTTTCATAATAAAATTAATGTAGTGTACTATAATTAAATTAAATTAATTAAATAGTTGTTTGTTGTTATTAACGTTATCGATACTATTAGGTACATTATGTCTACCAACCTTCCTTTTCACATTATTTGAAACGTTTTTAAATGGAAATAGATTGGATTTTTCTGGAGTTAGAGTTGTATCTAATTTTTAATCTATCTTTTTCTCCCATAGAACTATTTAAGATAAAATATTTGATACCATCAGGATCAGGAAATGGTAATGTTGATGGGAAGAATCGAATTCAATAAAAAAAATAGTAGTGTTACATTTGAAAAAAAAAACATTCGAGTTACAGAAAAAACTAAAAATCTGTCAACGTCGCAACTGTCACTTTTCAATTAAATTTTTTAAGTTATCCACCTGTACCAAAATTCATTGATTTAGCCTTGGCAGTTTTAAAGAAAATGAGCCGTTCCGGTTATTTTAACTAACACTGTATAAGTAGGTACTAAAAAACGATGATAAAGCGTAAAATTATAGACCGATTAGTCTCCTGACGGGGTTTTCAAAGCAATTCGAGCATGCATCATGCATGAGCGAATTCTGTACTTTATAAAAAATCCAAGTTTACTTTCTGAAAATCAGCATGGATTTCTGAGGGGAAAATCTACTCAAACAGCTATTTTCGAACTAACCAGAACCGTGTTGCAATATTTAGAGGATGGGCTTGGCTGTTGGTATGTTTCTAGACCTAACAAAGGCGTATGACTGTTCAGATAGGGAAATACTGGTAAGAAAATTAAACCTCTATGGCAGTGTTACTCAAAGTGTGCTCCGCGTAGCCCCGGTGCTCCGCAAAGCCTCCGGTAGGGCTCCGTCGGCAGTCATAATAAAATGAATACATGTATGAAAGTGGCACCTATAAGAATTAGCTAAGATAAAAATACTAACGACTAAACTATCAAAACGAAACGCCTACTTATAGGTTTTACGGGTACATACAGGGTACGCCAAACTCGATGGCCCCTTAGAAGTATCTAGATAATGAAACAAGTTAGGAATTTGAAATTTAGGATTTGTCCATAGGAGGTCATGATCTCCAATTTGAAAATAGTTATAACATTGCGGCGTTGCCAGATCTACTCTTACTACATACCAACTTTGTTATTTCAAATGTAATGCCCTGTATATTTTCACATTTTTGGATACCGCTGGACATTTTAAAACTTTTCTGTATAACCGATAGTATACCTATCTAGAGCCGTTTGACAAATAAAAATTATTTATTAAGAAGTTTAACAACACGCATCCCTCAATAAAAAAATAAGATTTTTCGCAACGGACAAAGACAACCGACTGAGATTTTGGCTGTTGTTCCTTAATAGGTTGTTTTGTCATAATATGTCAGGCAAATTAAATTATCTCATACAGGGTGTCTACAACATCATATTCATTTCGTGCAACATAAAAATTGTAGTTATGCAGTAATTTTAAATGGAACACCCTATATTTTAGAGTGGTAACTAAAAGATCCATTAATTCTCTATCTAAAATTATTATGTGATGTCATACCTAATTTTAGCCGTTTTGGACTTATAAGCAAAAAAACAAAATAATGTAATTAATGTAAATATAATTTCTTATTAGCAGAAGAAGTAGGCTATGACTTCAATCAAAAACGTTTGTCAAAATGTCACTGCCTATTTGGCAAGTAAACGCTGTACTTACGTTCGTAATCTATTATCTGAATATGGCGAATTCTTATACAAACGAGGAAATTTTAAAACTTTTCTACATTCATGGCGAGTGCAACAGAATTATTAATAGAACATGCAGAACATTTAACGAACACTATCCGCACTTAGTCCCAATGAACAAAAATAAATTTAATAGGATAAAAAATAACTTTAAGAACAATGGTCAAATAAAGCAGGAAAGAACCCAAATTAAACCTGTAACAGGTAACGAAGACAATGAAATAAATGTTCTTGCACATTTTGTTGCATTTCCTCATGCATACCTGTTACAGGTTTAATTTGGGTTCTTTCCTGCTTTATTTGACCATTGTTCTTAAAGTTATTTTCTATCCTATTGAATTTCTTTTTGTTCATTGGGACTAAGTGTGGATAGTGTTCGTTAAATGTTCTGCATGTTCTATTAATAATTCTGTTGCACTCGCCATGAATGTAGAACAGTTTTAAAATTTCCTCGTTTGTATAAGAATTCGCCATATTCAGATAATAGATTACGAGCGTAAGTACAGCGTTTACTTGCCAAATAGACAGTGACATTTTGACAAACGTTTTTGGTTGAAGTCATAGCCTACTTCTTCTGCTAATAAGAAATTATATTTACATTAATTACATTAGTTTGGTTTTTTGCTTATAAGTCCAAAACGGCTAAAATTAGGTATGACATCACATAATACTTTTAGATAGAGAATTAATGGATCTTTTAGTTACCACTCTAAAATATAGGGTGTTCCATTTAAAATTACTGCATAACTACAATTTTTATGTTGCACGAAATGAATATGATGTTGTAGACACCCTGTATGAGATAATTTAATTTGCCTGACATATTATGACAAAACAACCTATTAAGGAACAACAGCCAAAATCTCAGTCGGTTGCCTTTGTCCGTTGCGAAAAATCTTATTTTTTTATTGAGGGATGCGTGTTGCTAAATTTCTTAATAAATAATTTTTATTTGTCAAACGGCTCTAGATAGGTATACTATCGGTTATACAGAAAAGTTTTAGAATGTCCAGCGGTATCCAAAAATGTGAAAATATACAGGGCATTCCATTTGAAATAACAAAGTTGGTATGTAGTAAGAGTAGATCTGGCAACGCCGCAATGTTAAAACTATTTTCAAATTGGAGATCATGACCTCCTATGGACAAATCCTAAATTTTAAATTCCTAACTTGTTTCATTGTCTAGATACTTCTAAGGGGCCATCGAGTTTGGCGTACCCTGTATACGTATACGCATCCCAGCTTTAGATCAAAATCGCGTATTATGGAAAATTAGCAAGGTATAAATATTTTTTTAAACAGTTTTAAATATTTAGGGATAATCATTGATTCAAAATTAAAAATTTTTAATTATTTTGAAAGTATCGTATCGAAGATTGCCGGAAAAGTAGGTTATTTTAAAAGAATCGTTCTAATTTAAGTTTGTTTTCTAAAAAAAACTGTATTTAATACTATTATATTACCACATTTTTTTTATTGTTCTTCCATTTTATATTGTGCTAGTGAGAATATATTTGATAAATTACAAATTTTATAAAATAAGGCCATGCGGATTATTTTAAATTGTGACAAATATACAAAAATTAATTTTATGTTGAAAATTTTGGATTGGTTGAATGTCACAAATTTAATTTTTTATTTAGTATGTATCTTTATACATAAAATAAAAAATAATTTATTGCCTGATTGTTTAAAAAAATTTTGTTTTTTTAATTATGACCATCATAATTATAAAACAAGAACTAATCAAAATTTTTGTGTGGATAGAGTGTCTAAAACATTAGCTTATAAATCTATTTTTTATAAAGGTTTGATAGAATATAATAATTTGGAAAATTCTATTAAATCTCAAAAATCATTAAAACTGTTTAAAAAAACTTTGAAATTACATTTAATTAAAAAACAAAATGATACGTAATATTTGATACAATTTGCAAAATGTTTAACTATTCTATCTGTTTTTGTTAAAAGAAGGTTGCGTTTTAAAATTTAAAAATAAATCTATAAAAATGTGTTAAAAAAAAGTATTAAAAAATATTTAATTGTAGCTTTTTGCTAAATAGAACATGTTACTACTTACTACTACTAACCTAAAAAAATTAAAAACAGTTTTATAAGAACAGCAACTTCATCAAAACACCTTCGAGAACATTGAAAATTTAAAATTAATCGCGGAAACAAAGTTAATTCGTCCTGGGAATTTTCTGCATTCCGGCCGGCACCTACACATCACAGGCCTATCAGAATCTCTCCCGCTACATCATTATGCCAGTGATTAATTTCTTCTTCAGACATTTATTTTAGTAATTTATAGACTGTTGTTTGTAATGATGGACGAGTCAGTCCACCACCCAATTTCTTGTAGTATTCAACAGGTATATTAACTGAACACAAGTGGGTTATTGAATTTTCGTAATAGAATAATGCGTATGCCTTCTACCTACTTATTATGATGGTTTTTATATAGGCGCAATTCCACGAAATACTTTAAACCTACCTACTATCAGGTGTCCAAAGGGTGGAGGGCGAAGCAAAGGGAGAACCCCCTGGGTGATAAAAGCTTCAAATCAATTTATTGGACGGAGCAAAAGTAGTTTTGTACCTTCAATATTTAGTAAGAGCTCAAAAATGTAAATCGGTTTTATCACAGTTTTTTTGAAAATAATATAGTGATATAAACTGTCAGTAACAGTGAAAAAATCGACAGTAATTTCGCCTGTAATTCTTGTAAACCCGGCAAAAATCTGGATTTTTTTCGTTGTCATACAACTTAAAATAAAAGGTTTTGGTGGCAACAAAATTTGGCGATAAATGTTGCTGAAATCCTCACCTGAACGCCATGTTTAATTTCTCAAAACATTTTATTTACTTATGACAAAAGAGTGCATGAAGAAAAATTACATTGTCGACAGGCAAAATCAAATGCTATATTACATTTAAAATTTTTATTTTTAAAACTCGGTTTAACTTGTAGTTTTTGAAAAAAAAAATACTTTTTGAGTATTCCCTGTATATATTAATCAAATTTTGCCTACTTTCAGTCCCTCGCCATATAATGTGCATTTTTGATCTCACATAGATATTACGATTTATTTCAATTTAAAAATGTTGAAAGACCTATCCTTAATCTCATGTAGCAGATTTTCCGATTTTCATTTTATTCTCAAAATATACTATAATTTGTGATATAGTCTATTACCAAAAATATAGGCAGTGACGTAGCTCTCATAACCATGGAAACGACCAAAATACTGTATGGTCATTGGCGGTTTGCATTAGTTTCCATGGTTTCGAATAATACGTCACTGCCTATAATATTGGGTTTTAAGTATAGTATAAACCACAGACTGTGTGTTCTCTGGTATAAACACGCCAACTTTGAAAGTTATTTTCTCCCAAAGAAAGGCATACATTAAAAATCTGTTGCAAGACGAACAATGTTTGAACCTATTATAGCTACCCAGTTTTATACGTTTTTTTAAATTTTACTGGTGATATTTTATTGACAGCCGAAAGCCTGCAACTATTTTTGAAATGTTTATCTTGGCGATCGTTAATGGAAGTCAAATGTACGAAAACTACTTTATTGGTTCTACAAAAACAAATACAGTGCGCATAGAGTTTGGAAGAGGAATTTTTTTTTTATTAGTAGCGATGGAAGAAAAAGTAATTCTTTATAAAAACGTCTGCTTCTGCTGAAACTACAATTTCGAATATCAGACTTGCGATTACTATATACAGGGTTTGTCAAAAACAATATTTTTACTTTTTAGGATTTTTTTTTTCAATCCTTGATTTATTAAATGAATTTTACGTGTGCTGAAACTACCACAATTTCAAATATCACATTTGCAATTACTATACAGGATTCGTCAGAAAAAACATTTATAGTGTTTTGGATTTTGTTTAAATAAATTTACGTAAAAACAAACTATTGTTGTTCTTACTTCGAATATAATTTTATATCTGGCCGAGTAACGATTTGGTTGTAAAAAAAACATTTTTTGTTTGCTTACTTTTAAAGTATTTTTATTATTACATGTTATACAGTGACCGGCAAAGAGTTCGCGACATATGGGAAAATATTTATTAGCGGAATATTGAAAAATCTTTTTTCGGGGATTGGATGTGCATGTCCCATAACCTTAAAATCGATTTTGACATACGTCACGTGACCAATGGTATGGCGGGAAAGTTGAAAAAACCAATATGAAATCATCATAAATCAGATAAGTTGATGAGATATCGAAAAAATTCCAAGAATAAAAAGTGTTTAGAATTCCATTAGAACCTTAAATACAATGTTTGGGATATCTACTTAAAAAAACATAAAATCGAATATTTTTGTAAATATTTTTTTACCGAATTAAAAATTTCCATATTTTTCCTTTCTTAAAGCTTCATTAAAGTAAAACTGACATCTGGTGACCACAACTAGAAATATTCTTTTGTTTTTCTGACAATTTGGAGCAATAATTCAAAAAATTCATTTACACTTGCTGTTGCAATAGTCTATTTCTAATAACCTTATCGATATTTTTTTTATCGAAATATTCTATTATGTTAAGAAATCCTTAAATTCATTAAGCCAAAGCAAATTTTATTTATAACCGTAAAAAATAATTTAAATTTTTATTAGTTTTTAGATTTTTTTAAAGATTTCTGCGAAATTCAAAATTATTTTTTACGGTTATAAATAAAATTTTCTTTGGATTAATGAATTTGAGAATTTCTTAACATAATAGAATATTTCGATATAAAAAATATCGATAAGGTTATTAGAAATAGACTATTGCAACAGCTGGTATCCAAGTGTAAACGAATTTTTTGAATTATTGCTCCAAATTGTCAGAAAAACAAAAGAATATTTCTAGTTGTGGTCACCAGATGTCAGTTTTACTTTAATGAAGCTTTAAGAAAGGAAAAATATGGAAATTTTTAATTCGGTAAAAAAATATTTACAAAAATATTCGATTTTATGTTTTTTTAAGTAGATATCCCAAACATTGTAATTCTAAACACTTTTTATTCTTGGAATTTTTTCGATATCTCATCAACTTATCTGATTTATGATGATTTCATATTGGTTTTTTCAACTTTCCCGCCATACCATTGGTCACGTGACGTATGTCAAAATCGATTTTAAGGTTATGGGACATGCACATCCAATCCCCCAAAAAAGATTTTTCAATATTCCGCTAATAAAAATTTTTCCCATATGTTGCGAACTCTTTGCTGGTCACTGTATATTTCTCAATTCATTCAATCATAAATTATAAAACTTTTATTCGAACGTGGTACCACCGAGTTAGCGCATAGTTCAACTCGACATCTGAATTCCCTAAACAGTTCCTAACTTGCTATATTGGGATATTTGCAATAACTACTTTTATTTTTCTTGGTTGGTTTTATACACATGTGGCTTCAGATATCTATCCACATAAATAAAAGTCGATAATTGTAAGATCGGGACTCCTACGTGCCAACTGATTTGGACCATCGCTACCTTCCAATCCATTTGTTCCCAAAGTGATGATTTAGCCAATCATCAAAAGGAATTGAAAATTAGAATTGAAAAAAAATCCAAAAAACAAAAACTGTGGTTTCTGACAAACCCTGTATAGTAATCGCAAATCTTAATAGTGGAAATTGTTGTTTTAACACTAGCAAAATTAATTTAATAAATCAAGGAATTGAAAACAAAGTTCCAAAAAACTAAAATGTTGTTTGTGAGGGACCCTGTATAGTAATCGCAAATCTGATATTCGAACTTGTAGTTTCCGCACAAGCAGCAATTTTTATAAAGAATGACTTTTTCTTCTATACCTACTAATAAAAAAGTTTTTCCTCTTTCAAATTCTATCCGTGGACACACTGCATATCTTGAAATAAATTTGATAGGTTTTAGAGTAAATGGTATAAATGCATGTCACGATTAAAAGCGATGGTAGACTCTTAATAAGTAAAAATGTAGTAAACAAATATATTAGTATACAAAGCGTGGAAAAGTCGAATTAAAAAAAAAATCTATATACATCAAGGTAGGTACCTCGCTCAAAAGACCAATTTAATGAAATTTGGTACCTATAAAATTAGGGTTGTGCCTGGTCAATTGACCGAGATTTTGACCGGGTCAAATTCGGTCAAAAACTTTTGCAGCCTTTTGTGAGAGAAATTGATCCTCATGGGGCATTGTCCATAGCAAGCTTCGCAACCGATTGAAAACCTCTCGCTCAGGAAAGCTTGTTTATATAGTTTATAGTTTATAAGTTTATATAAATTACAACTTAAAGCTGTTAAGTGGCAGTGGAAATAAAAAATATGGAAATTCGGAGGAACCAGCGCTAAATTTCAGTAGTGAGGATGAAACCAGTAATTCAGATTCTGAAAAACATAAAGGCAATGCCGGGGGTGACTTCAGTGATGAAGATGATGTAGCTTTATCTAAGGTATCTACCAAGGCCAGCACTGCCAGCAGTCTCTCATCTCATCATCAATCAGTCACTCATTCATTACTCACTCATTACTTCATTAGTAATTTAACATTGTTAGAATAATATTATACATAATATTTATGTCATTTTTGTGTTTTTTGTACCTCAGAATGGTTTCTTTATTTTATGTTAGCTGTTTTTTAATAAAGACACATTTTTATGTAATTACTCATGGCTTCATTTCTTTTGACAAAACTGAGGAATTTGACCGGGGCTTAGTCAATTGACCACAAAAGATTTTGACGGTCAAAATCCCAACCCTATATAAAATTAATAAAACATTAAAAACAAATGAACACGTTTTTTTTGTGTTCAAAAAGAATTTAAAAGAATCTCAATACTTCCATTACCTTTACCTACATACGTCAAAGTAGAAATAAATTTGGAAACTTTTGATACTTTAAACTTGGTTTTTGGATTACCAAAGAATGTTGAATTTTGAAGTACTGTGACCCTTAGTGGCGTTTTTTTTTGTAATTTGTTATCCCCTTGCTCTCAGCCCCGGATCTAAGGGGGGGCAAACCGGGGCACTTGCCCCGGGCGGCAGTTTCATGGGGCGCCACATCCTTGAGACAAGAATTCGAAATATCGAACAAATGAAGCCTCCTTTCCTATACAATCTCATAGGTTTTTATCAAGTAATCGAATTTTAATATAATATGTTTGAAAAACAAACTTTTAGTTGTTAGTTTTAACAGTTTTTCTCAAATACTGAAGGGAGGGGGCGCCACTATCAAGGTTTTGCCCCGGTTCGAAAAAATCGTAGATCCGGGGCTGCTTGCTCTCATATTGAATATTTCAAATCCCTGTGTGGACAATTAAATAAAACTAATTAAAAACAACGTGTTCTCAGTTTGTTTTATTTTAATGTCATCTTCAGTTCCTGAGATAAGTGAGATACCACCAAAAACATGATTTTTACCCCGATTTTTACTAAATGTCAAGGTCAACTTTCAACCATTTAAAGAACAAATAATGTATGCTTTAGATTTTAATGTCCTACTTGTAAGTAGGTATACTAACTTTAATAATGTACATACTTGTATGCCCTAGTTGTGAACCGAGTCATCTTTAATTCTATAACATCATGATTGGTCATAAAAAAGTAACAATATATGCCAAGATGTGATAATAGTTTGTAGGGGAGGTGTGTTACCAGAATATTATTTGAGAACAAGAACTCAATGAGTTCCTCTATGTGGTAAATAAGAGATAACTTCAGATCTTTGTAAGACAAAATAATTGACCAAAACTTTTCAAAGCTCTAGACTCTTGTGCTTCAAATGATGTTACTTGCATTGGTTCATACTCTTGAATAAAATTACCTTGTAAAAACAAATATCATGCAATTTAAATTTTGATTTAAAAACCACAGTAGGTATCACAATTATGATGCCACAAATAGGTACTTATTACCTACCGATAGAAACTCACCATTTCACAATGCTAAAAAATATCTTGCAATAAAATTGCTGTCAACCACCTTAGTCCTTATAAGCAAAGAAAATTTATAGGGTTCTTATAAGCCCCTTACCTAAAATTACGTCACATATAAGTATCTATCGATAAAACATCAAGGATGGCACCTACTTTCGAAGGAACGCATAAATCATCGCCTTGCTTTAGCCACTATTTTTGGTCAATGCCGACTACTTTCGAAAGTTTTCATAAATCGGCTCCCTGGTTTTGCCACTATTTTTGGCGCTATTTTTAGTCATAGTTTCAAAACTTTACTCAGTTTACTCCAGTTTATGTTTTATTTTGTAGTATAGATATATATTAATAGGTGGTTACAATAGCAAAAATAGTAATGCATAGGTACTTATTCGACAAAATAAACTTACCTCATTCCATGCCGTTATTGCCGTTGCCTAACGTAGGCAACGTTTCTGTGGGCAACGTCCATGCCATCTAAACTAGAATGATCTTTGTTGTAAATCAATCCAACTGTACTAAATTAATTGCTGTAACACTAATATGGACTAAATTAAGGAAATCTAGAAAAATTTACAGAGAACAAAAAAAAACGGCTTCCATTATTAGATTACCACCAAAGAACACCAAAGAAAATTTATAGGGTTGTTTGTGGTTGATTGATACAACTTACAACTAGGGATGCACGATGGTTTTCGATATATCGAAAACATCGATATATCGGGGCAAAATATCGATGTTTTTACATCGATGGATTTTGACTCGATGGTTCATGACATCGATGGAGGTTAGATCGATATATCGAAGTATCGATGTTTCTTAAAATACATCGTTTTCAAAGTTATTAAACCAAAAGATTGGGATCATTTAGTATTTTTTATAGATATAAAAACTATATTTTAACTATTTTAAGTGTTGCTACTTTCTAGCGCTATCTTAATTTCTTTGTTTCATGCACTGGCGCTAAATACTAGGGAAATTACGGCGCGTATTGGTGCTGCCAACCTGTAAATAATAAAAGCCGTGCTTTATGAACTAAGGTCGTTCCAGATGTAAAAAATCACTTTGAGGTACACATTATTAATTTTTAAAATGTAAATAGGTAAGATTTTTTTTTACTTCCAAAATAATGTATTATTCTGTACTTTGTTAAAATAGACCAATTTTAAAATATTAAGTATACACATCTTTTATTATTTCTTTTATTACAAATTGCGAAAAAAAATTTCGATATATCGATATAATATATCGATGTTTTTTGGTCGATATTTTTTCAATATCGATGGATTAATGTCGATGTTTTTGCTACATCGATTGGTCAAAATTCGATATATCGATTTTCGATGTATCGATGTATTTCAAATTTTGTGCATCCCTACTTACAACATTGTATTTTTACCGCCTACTAGCACAGAGGAATGGTAGGTAGTCTCAAAAATCACATAACAAGTAAGGATAAGGAATTATGGAAAATTCCACGGCCGGATTTACGGGAGGGCATCCGGGGCACAGTCCCGGGCCTACACAAGTGAGGGGACCCCACAAAAGATTTTCCAAAAAAAAAAAACCCATCAAAATCCTGATAAAAAAAAAGCACAGGACTCTAAACTGTCACCAAAAGAGAAATTTCGAGTGTCAAGTTTTATCCCAGTAATCGACCAGCTATGTGTTTTTCTTACTGAAAGATTGCATGCATTAGCATACGATGCTGTACTGTACCTACGTTCGAGATTTGGATTTCTCAATCACTTAGAGGAGATGGAATGCTTCAAATTTGTACGCTGCAGCCAGAAGTGAACATTTACAAAGACGATTTAGAGACGAATCTTGGTAATAATGTTGGTCCAATTTGTATCGTTGATAGATTTATGCAAAAAATACTATCAAAAAGACCAATCTAAGGAGCTGTTTTACTACCATGATTCTTAAACACCAAAATTTAAGACTTAAGAGCTACATCTCCCAACATTGAAATTACACTACGAATGTATTTGGTTTTGATGGTGTCGAATTGCAGTGGAGAGCGCTCGCTCGCTATATTTGTTAAAAGAATTAGATTGGTCTCTCAATAAATTTTTAAAACACTTTAATAAAAAAAAATCGTTTAATCTATTTGGAAAACTATTAGGGGCCTCCACTCCTTTGTTGCCCCAGGGCCTCTATACCTCTAATAAATTCGGCCCTGGAAAATTCTAAATGGTGGGTGAGTACAGAATTTGTGAAAATCCGTTTCCGTATACCTACCTGCTTTTTTATATTTGGCATAGTAATCGAAAAAGAAAAAATCATTAATTAAGAAGCAAACTGAACTCTTCTCCAACAGGCAGCTACGAGCAAACACCCCCAATTCTAATAATTAATTAGAGCCATTATTTTTAAACGGGAAGAATAAAAAGCGTTCATGAAATGAAGGATTTAAAATTAAAGAAAAAACTACATTTTTATTTACTATAAAAAGATTTTGAATTTTAATTTCTTTAAATAAATAACTTATTATAGTTGGTTCTTGAATTTGGCTATATATTTATTCTATATTAATGGGGATTGTTCCGATGCTCAGTTCTGATTTTATATATGTCGTAGGCTGATAGTGAAATCCGTCATTTCATGAAAAGCCTAGTCATATCATGAAGCGTGGCTAAAAGGTATAGTGCAACTGGTTTGTTCGTTGTTCCCCAGAGCATTTTTTTAAAATTTAATTTAAATTTTATTTTTGTAAAATAATATTAGTTGAAAAAATTGAAAAAAATCCTCTGGGGAACAACGAACAAACCAGTTGCAATATAATTTTTAGCCACGCTTCATGATATGACTAGGCTTTTCATGAAATGACGGATTTCACTATCAGCCTACGACATATACATACATAATAAGAGCTCCGCAACAAGAGGTATTTTTATAATACAGTATTCGTATTTAGTACCTTAAAAAATGTGGCTGCCTGTGTAGCCCATCTCGTTATTATGTAAATGTGAACCCAAACATGGTTTTATAAATTATGATAATCCGTTAATGTCGCGAGAGCCTGTTTTTTTCGTCCCATCGTGATCATTAATCTTAAGTTAACTACTGGTTTTAAGCATAGGGTCCGTACTTTGTAAATTTTATCCTAAGCCTCAAATTATCTATATTTGCCTCAAATTATTTATATTTGCCTTATAATATTTTATTTCTTTGTTATATGCTTATAATAGGACGTTGGTGTAACGTTATTGGTTGATTAACGGATATTTTTAAATATCCGCTAATCAACCAATCACCTCTGAGAATCGGTACGCTGTCACCATTACGCTGTCACCCTTACGCTGTCACCCTTACGCTGTCAAAATAAAGAACAGCACCTCGATCCTCGATATCGATCACAATATTCCGCTAAAATGCCATGAAACCTCCAGAATATAACCCAGCCAGATAGCCCATCAAACAACCCAAAATAAACAAAAAAACACCAGTTTCGTAGTTCTACCTATAGTACCCTTGCACATAAAATATTACTTGATCCTGGAAGGACCTTTTGTAACCGTAAAAATGATTTGTTTGGGAAGTGCACCCTATGCAAAAGCACAATGGCCTTTAAACGGGGGTGGGTTTCTAAGAAGGCATATCTAAAAACTGATGGTCAACGGAACAGAGGGGGTCAGGTTGTTTCAATGAGTAGTGTGGTATTGGCTTGAATTCTTTGTTTTGTTGGTGCCTATTATGTTTATGGTAGAGTTTATTAGATAAGAAATATTACTGTTTATCGAACCAAATGATAAAAATTATTCTTGATCTAACTCAACTAATATAAAAATAAAAATTATAGCTAGATGAATGCCATCGGATTTTTACAAAATTTAATAACAGTCGAGTAAAAATAGAAAAAACGTTATCGAATGGTATATACACGTAGGGAAAATGTTTGTCCGCCCATCTCTTAGTAATAAGTTGGAGTAGTACAAATATGAAGTATCACAAAGCAAACAGAGGTAGGTAGATTATGTTTTCCCCGCTCCATCGTATTGCATCTCGCTCATGGCACTCGCTAGTGGCACGCCGCGCCGCTTCGATTCTATTAATATCAAATAAATATTTATTCTTTCGTACGTTGCCGCCTGAATGAAAGGATCAGGATCAAGCAAAACGCATCGAGCCAGCCAGATCCGATGCGATGGAGTGGGGGAAACATAATCTACCTATTTCTGTTTACTTTGCGATACTTCATATTTGTACTATTCTAACTTATTACTAAGAGATGGGCGGACAAACATTTTCCCTACGTGTATATACTACAATTTGTCGAATTTCGTGGTTGAAGCGTGAGTTCCTGCATTGCAGCTACAGGTAAATAACAACGTTGATTATTCATATTTATTAAGAACATTTATTTACTTCTATACACAGAGCAGACAAACCCAAATTGCAGTGTAGCTCCTGAACAGAAAGCAGTGAGTCCTGAATTCAATTCGGAAACCTAACAGGGCTCTGTCAGCTAAGAGAGCACACCGCAGTAACCGCACTACTAATGCCATGGTGTTAAGGACAACCCCGATTTGTACTGATGGCTGTCAGTCAGTAAGAATGAATGGGAGACCCTCTTTTAATGCTTTTTCCTGGGTAACTTCTATGTGTGAAACATTATAGAAGAATTTTAGGTATTAGGACTTTGGATCGACGATTCTCCGAGAAAAAAAGGATAATCATTAATCACCCTTGTCTGAAAGTAAAGGAATATCCTTTTTAACGCTTACATTACAACTATTGCAACTTATAACTACGTAACCGTTAATAGTTAGTAAGTCCCTAATTTTTTTCATTGACCACAGAGGAATGATAATGGAATATTGTCGAGACACTTTGGATTCTGACCAATCAGAAATATCACCTAAAGTTTTTATAACAGCGCGGCGCAAGATTTCCCCTCTCGAAACTTTGTGCCCTTTGTTTAGCGTTTATAGTAATTAATAACGCAAAACCCTTTAAAAATGGCTTAAATTAATTAATTGCCGATTTCAATTTTATCATGATTTTAATGGTTTAGCATTTTTATCGATAAGTCCATTTCAATGTCTTTGAGCGTTGTGAGTGTAACTCCGAATTTTCCGAAATTCGCCTATACCAAATTCGCGCATTGATAACGCCCTTTCTTCTTCTGTGCAATTGACGTCAGCAACTGCTCATGAGTTGTGTTATGTTCGGTCGGTTTGTGCTTTGCCTTTGCTGTTTTGAATTCACTTTTAAATGACCTTTAAATAAAAGTTAAAAAATACTGCAGTTGAAGAGGTTCTTTCGTCATTTCTAAATTGCCTTTGTGTTAGAAACCTAACAAAAAAATGTTGCCTGCCTGTGTTAGATCAATTTGTAAGAAAAGTTTACCTGGAAATGTGAGTATATTCACTGATATTGTCCATATTTTAGATTAAACTTTAGGAAAAGGAGGAAGGTGGATTTCTTGAAAGTTGCTTGGGAAAAAGTGACCAATTGGATATAGCATGGCAAAAAGAGTATCTCAATATTTAAACGTAACGTTACCTTTTATTTGTTTTAAAGTGGTACATAGTACATATTATTACATAATAGTTTTAGGTTAGGTGTCAGGTGTACATTCTAACAAGAATTTGTTTAACGAATTTTTTTCGCATTTCAGAAGGCTTTAGGGCTTGTTTCTAAAAATGGACAAAGACAGGGAAGTACGGTTAGTGAGGCTCAATTTGAAACACAGGTAAGTCATTAGGTATATGATTGTTTATTTATGCTCTTAAATAAAATTTTTCTTCTGTAGCCTTGCCGCTTGCATAAACTGGATCAAGGACCCTCAACTAAGGTAACAGTAACTAGGGATGAAGCTCTAGAGATGTACACTCAAATGCACACTATTCGGCGTATGGAAACTTCTGCTGGTAACTTGTATAAAGAAAAGATTATTCGAGGTTTCTGTCATCTCTACTCTGGGCAGGTATGAACTCAAGGTTAAATTAACTTAACGGAATTTAATGTGATTTTACCGTTAACGTAATGCTGTAGCCCTGTAGCTACTCTTTATTATTGTAGGAGGCTGTAGCTGTGGGATTTAAACATGCTCTCCGTGAACACGATAGTGTGATAACTGCCTACAGAGCTCATGGGTGGACCTATATAATGGGTGTCCCACCACTAAATGTTTTGTCTGAACTTACTGGTAAACAAGGAGGGGTTGCCCGAGGTAAAGGAGGATCTATGCACATGTATACCAAAAATTTTTATGGAGGCAATGGTATAGTAGGAGCACAGGTAAATGTTTGACTTTTATTAGCAATTTAAGGAATTATAAATATTTATTTGTACTTAGTTACCATTACGAAAACACAAGTAATTTGGAAAAATGCTTAGACATGTAAGACCTTTCAAAGTACTTTGAATACAATGGCCCAAGTGTATTAAAATAAAACTGGTTTGATGTACTTTCGTTATATACAGGGTGGTCCTTAAGTACATCAAGAAAATCTAGGATATGATTCCTGGCATCAATTTAAGTTGAAAAGTTCATATGGACTTATGCCCTAAAATGCTTACCCTCTAAGATACAGGGTGTTAAAATATTTTTAAGTTATCTCTAAAACTACCATTTTTTTCAAAAACATAGTAGAGAACTTTTGTTCCGCTTATATCAGTAATGCATAAAAATGCATCAGAGTTTAAAAAAAACAGTGGCGTATCACATATTTTCACAAAAAAAATATTGATGGTATCTTCATGCACGCCACTGGTAGAAGTAGGCAAACCCTTTTTTAACCAAAAAGTGCAGTTTAATACGAAATCAATCGACATCAATTTTCAATACCGTATCTTCAAGGAGTTTCGAAATTAAAAAAAACAATTATTTTTTAAAAATATTTTAACACCCTGTATCTTAGAGGGTAAGCATTTTAGGGCATAAGTCCATATGAACTTTTCAACTTAAATTGATGCCAGGAATCATATCCTAGATTTTCTTGATGTACATACTTAAGGACCACCCTGTATAATAAAATTGAACAGGATTTATTCTTTTAGGTACCACTTGGTGTAGGTATAGCTTTGGCAGCCAAATACAAGGGTACTGATGGTGTATGTGTCGCCCTCTATGGAGATGGCGCTGCTAACCAAGGTCAGGTGTTTGAAGTTTATAACATGGCCAAGTTATGGGACCTTCCTTGCATTTTTGTTTGTGAAAATAATGGATATGGTAAGTTAAGAAAAAATTCTAGATATACGTGCACCCAATTTGAGTGCAGAAGTTTATGGTGTATGACAGGGACTCACAAGATCATTAAATAAAAGAAACAAGACCAAATGGTCAAACTATAGATTTCTTATGACACGACATTATAACTTATAGGCTTTACTTAACATTTTTTACTATATCAATGCAATTCTTCTCTAGGTATGGGTACCAGCACGGCTAGGGCTTCTGCTAGCACAGAATATTACACCCGTGGGGACTATGTACCTGGTATCTGGGTTGATGGAATGGACGTAGTCGCGATGAGAGAAGCCGCCAGATTGGCGGTCAACCACTGCGCCAGCGGAAAGGGTCCCATAGTTATGGAAGCTCAGACTTACAGGTATAAAGTTAGGAAAAGTTGGTTATCTTGTGACATAAGTCCTTTAACCCCACAATTATTTTTGTGGAGGCACTCATTTTCAAAACTGTAATATTTTAGCTTGCATATTTTTCTCATTCCACACGGTTTAGGAGTTGTTTGATAATATGGTTGTTTACAATACAAAACTAGTTTTTTTTTTTAAAGCATAAGTACATACAGTTGACGACATATAAATTCGTACACTCCACACCCATACATAACTCAACTACAACAAAATTGGGTAAAACGGGTTTATCACCTTGCTGCTTATACCTGTATAGAACACCAGCTATATACATAGCTGTAAATTATTGTATGTATGATTTTTTACCATAAGTAATAATGGTTATTTCTAAATATTTTTGTGTTTAAATTACAGCCGCGAAATAAGAAAATTATAAAATAATACCAGGAAAACTACAAAAGTATAAAGCCAAAAAGGGTAAATTTATTAACAAACACAAACAAAATACTAATATTTAATTGCTGCGCCATTGGATTCTAACACTAGTTGTAATCTTCTTGGCATTGACAAAATAATACTTCTGGTGTAATCAGGAGTTAGCCCTTCCCAATCCCCAAACATTTTTAATTGGATTTAAATCAGGACTTCTTGAGGACCAAGGCAGACATTTACGTTGTTTTGTCTAAACCAGTTTCCAATATTTCTTGCAGTATGCACAGGGCAGTTATCCTGCTGAAATATACAGTTATTTCCTTCAAAAACTATCGCGGCAGAAGGAGGAAAAACATTTTTCAAAATCTGAAGATATATATACATGGTCTAAAACCTAAAATTCAACCATCAAATATCGAAATTTTCCAGTCATATACGAGGTTTGTCAAAATATGTGAATTTTTCCCAAGAATGTGAATTTTTCCCAAGAGTAAAGTACCTTTATTCTTGACTTTATCAAAAATTGTTATTAAAAAAAGTTTACTAACTAAAAACCACGTCTAGATATGCAATAACACGCAATAAATTATTTAAATAATTAAAAAATTAAATAATTATTAATAATAAATTAATAAAATAATTTTTCAACATAAATGCGTATAATTGCATATTTAGACGTGGCTTTTAGTTCTGATCAATTTTTTTTAATAACAATTTTTGATAATGTCAAAAATAAAGGTACTTTACTCTTGGGAAAAATTCACATTCTTGAGAAAAATTCACATTTTTTGACAAACCTCGTATATGACTGGAAAATTTTGATATTTGATAGTTGCATTTTAGGTTCTAGACCATGCAGAACTTTTTATAAAGAATAACTTTTTTTCGTAAAATTAATAATAAAAATGTTTTCCATAATATGCTGCGAACTTAAGCAGACACGCTGTATATGTTTCGTGTTCCACCAATATTCCATCATACACCTGCACGGTAAACACTTATCCATGCCCACACATTAACGGAGAAACGTCCACTGGTTTGCTTTTTTTGAATATACTTCTCATCATATCGGGAATTTGGTGGTCTATATACTCGAATCCTTCCATGATATCTAGACTAAAAAGTTTTCTCATCGAAAATTTTGCCAAAAAAAATCATTTTCTGGTAAATATTGCATAGCAATCCCAATTCTTTGTTCCTTATCACTATGTTTTAAAAACGGTTTGGATGCAGCTGCTCGATTTCTTAATTCGGAACATTGTCTTACTCGGCGTCGCGCAGTTCTAGATGAAGCAGGGAATCCTGTTATGTGCATAGTGGATACTGCAGTTTCAAATGGATTTTGCCTTAAATACTCCACCAAATTTCGGTCTTCTTCATTTGATGATTTTCTATTATTAAAACCAGACCCAACAGACCTTTCAAGTGTTTGATGATAGCGCCATTTTTTACAATTCCTTGAACAATACTTCTAGGTCAGTGGCGTAGCGTGGTTGAAGGGGCGGAAACTTCAAAGGTAAGGGCGTGGTTTTTTTTATGGGGGAGAGGCGGCAAAAGAGGTCGGAAAACATTTTTTTTTTGGGTGCCACGCCCTTTTTTCAATGAAGTTGCCTGATTTTCAAGTAGGAAAAATATAAAATACACACGATCCTCAAGAAAATAAAAAAAGTGCTTCGTTTTCATGGCTCATTATGGGTCCTGGGGGGGTAATTACCCGCTTATCTACGCCCTTGTTGAAAGGGCGCCTCACTGCTAATGCATAATTTCGTCTGTTTAGTAAATTTTGGCCTGAGAAATAAAGTTTTTGTTTCGTCAGGTCTAAAATAATCACATGAAAATATTCTCATTGGCGCAATAACACACAAAGATAAAATTTAGTCTCTAGTAAATTAGAGATTTCAAGGAATTTTTAATTGTTACAGCAAAATAACTGAAAGAATACAAATTATTGGTCGTGGCAAAATATTTTCATTATAAATTAAATGAAGTAGCAAAAATAAAATAGAATCTCAAAATAGGTAACAGGTTTATTTTTTCTTTACTCTGAAAGTTATAAACAAATAATAACCTAATTAAAACCTGGAACTGGGAACTACTGAGAGAGTGGGAAGGGGGCGCCGTTTGGGAAAGCGCTCAAAGGGCGGTCGCCCCCCCTGGCCCCCTGCACGCTACGCCACTGTTCTAGGTATTCTGAAATGATCAGTTATTTTTCTATTTTTTGCTTTTTCAATAATACTTAAACGAGGCATTTTTAAATCAAATAAGATAATGACAATACTTTGACAGATATCATGATAACAATTAACACATTACAAAGGTAAAAAAGTTGCATTTGCAGTGTCACAGTTTAGTGTACGAAATTATATCTCGTCAAGTGTACATACCTACTTAAAGTAACAATTTTTCATAGGTACTCGGGACACTCAATGTCTGACCCTGGTACAAGTTACCGAACTCGGGAAGAAGTACAAGAAGTCCGTCAAACCAGGGACCCAATAACCTCTTTTAAGGAGAAAATTCTTAATAGCAACTTAGTTACTGCCGAAGAAATTAAAGTGAGTCTTGCAAAAAAGGAATATTTATTTCTATTCTGAGATGTATAGGAAACAGAAATATGATATAGTTTTATTTTACAGGAACTTGACGCGAAAATACGGGCAGAAATTGATGACGCAACAAAGAAGGCCAAAGCCGACAAAGAAATTGGAATGGACGAATTTGCAGGCGATATAGCGGCAAACCACTTGGAGGGGCCAGTCAAGGGAACCTCAATATTCACAACTTACCAGCACAAAAGAGTAGGACCGGCTGTAAATATGTAGGAAAATTATTTTAAAAAAATAAGGGAAATTGACTGTGTTCTTTTAGGCTGGGTGATTCCGCTATGTTACGCTGATATTTTAAGGCTACCTGATAACATCAAAAAGGGTTTTTCATAAAATGTCGACTTAACTAGGCGGAATTACATAGACTATGTATATATGGTCAACTGTCGATATTTATTAGGTTTCCTCGCGTCTTTTTCAAGTTTTTTTTTAGATTTTCATCATCTTAGTAGCAGACGCGGTACCAGAGTGTCCCACAATGGTTGGTCTTGATTGTAGAGATGTAAAACTATCGATAGTGGCCAAATATCGATATCTAAAAACCTATCAATATTAACACATAAAAAAAAATATAAAAAAACCGAAACTACACACGACAAATCAATTAAAAAATATTCTTAAAAAAAGCAGCTAATACCGAATCTTTTAAGACTGCTATCGATAGGACGAAAGTTACTATCGATAATTTTAAGAAATACAGTGTGTCCAAGAAAGTATGCAACATATGGGAAAGTGTTTTATCACCGATTTCTCAGAAAATTTTATTCTTTATAAAAGTTGGTGCATGCCTTAAAATTATAAATGCATATTTCATATTTCACCTGCGGCTAATAGTGAGGGAGTAAATGCCATTTTTTCGAAATTGCCTTAAGAGTAATAAAGTACCTTAATTATTAGAAATACAGCAAAATTTTATATGAAAATAATCTTGCAAATTAGTAAGTTAGTCCAAATACGAAATTTGAGTTAGGTGTCACCATTTTAATTTTTTTTTGGTTAATCTCTATTTTCCCCTAAACGGTACACCTCGTCGATTTTTTGTTTACGCAATTTTAATATATTTATTAAATAACTTAAACGTGGGTTTATAATAAAAATGGATTAAGTAGTTGCAAACTTTTTAAAACCTTTCAATGTTACGAGTTGGCTCAGATATTAGCGTGTTGCACGCCTACTTAAACACATTTTAGCCAACTTATGTTCTAAACGAAATTATGATAGAATCCAACTCTATTCATATTACTGGAAATAATTAATAATTTATTTGTCATTCTCATCCAGTACGCTGAAGTCCAAACAACTTTTTTAATAAAATGCATATAAAAAAAATTAAAAATTGACACACCTAACTCAAATTTCGTATTTGGACTGAGTTTTTAATTTGCAAAAACATTTCTATATAAAATTTTGCTGTATTTCTAATAATTAAGGTACTTTACTCTTAAGGCAATTTCGAAAAAATGGCATTTGCTCCCCTACTATTAGCCGTAGGTGAAATATGAAATATGCATTTATAGTTCTAAGAATTCACCAACTTTTATAAAGAATAAAATTTTCTGAGAAATCGGTGATAAAAAACTTTCCCATATGTTGCATACTTTCTTGGACACACTGTATATAGGCAGTTTTACATCTATACTTGAATGCTTAGCCCCAGTCCCCAAGGGCGTAAGTGTGACGTGATTAATCTATATTTGGCGACCATTTTAAAAATGGCTGCTAATCAACCAATCAAGTCTTAAAACATAGGTACACTGTCAAAATTACAAGCGTGGGGACCCGGTCTGGCTCTTCATTTCTAACGTTGTGATCACTGACTTGGAAGGTATTTAAAAGTAAAGATTATATTCACAGTAAAATACCTTTAAGGTGAGTGGTTGTAAGTTAGAAATAAATAGGTATAGGTATACATTCTTTTCTGTAAAGGGTTTAAAAGTATACATAAGTACTGTCTGATTCTAAGGTGATGGAATTGCAAGCTTGTGTTGTATGATACAGCAACATTTCACTAAAAAATAAATGTCGATAAGTGGAATTTAGCTTTAAGTTTCAAAGCTACTTGTAAGTATAAAAACTTTATGTTTTATTTTTCTTATTTTATGTCAGTTTCAATATCGCCTGTTTCTACTATATATTTTTTTAAATGTACCTATGTTTCAACTTCTCTTCTATACATCTTTTTTATTTAATTTAAAAAAATTAGGAAATCTTAATAATAAATATTTGTAGAAGGTATATAGTTGTTCGGATCAAAAAAAACCGTCCAATGATAATGACAATTTTTAGGTCAGAATGACGATGTATCTATTACAATAAGGATTTTGTTTTTTTTAGAATTATTTATTTTTGGTGCCAATACATTAAGTTAAATAATCTGGTAAGGCTTGGTTTTATTTACCATTATTCATCCTTACATAATCATTAAGAGTCTACCATCGCTTTTATCTGCGACATGCAGTTATACCTCTACTTATAGGCTTGTGGGTAATCCTTTACATTAGTTGCAAGCAGGGTTCGGAGGATATATATATCAAGCGATATATATCGTGATATATATCATGATATTTATAGTTTGATATACAGTGTGTCCACGGATGGACCTAACTATACTTACTTGTAAAAAACATTATTTTCAATTTTTCAAAAAAAAGCCATTTTTCATCATTTCTTCTGCTTGTTATAAACATACAATTCGCGTTGAGAAAATTCGATTTTATTGTACAGGGTGTGTAAAAAATGTTAAAATGTAGATTTGCAAAATTAAAAATGTTGTATCCAACTTTTTTGAATGATCAGAATAAAAGAGATTGGAAAGAGAATTCGAGAAGCCGAATAAAGTTTTTAGATATGACCTGTGGTAACTACGATATACAGTGTACAAAGTTAAATAAATTATTGATATTTTCCTACAGATTAAAGTTTTAATATAAAATATCGTAGTTACCACAGGTCATATTTAAAAAGTTTATTCGGCTTCTCGAATTCTCTTTCCAATCTCTTTTATTCTGATCATTCAAAAAAGTTGGATCAAAAATTTTTAATTTTGCAAATCTACATTTTAACATTTTTTACACACCCTGTACAATAAAATCGAATTTTCTCAACGCGAATTGTATTTTTATAACAAGCAGAAGAAATGATGAAGAATGGCTTTTTTTCGAAAAATTGAAAATAATTAAAAGAAAAAGAAAATATAGTGGCATATCGGACAAGTTTGTAACTAATATTGGAATACACAGGGATCCAAGTTCAATGGATACCCTGGGGCGGGTAGACCACGACGGCCGTTTCGTCCTTGTTAGGACTCGATGGGCAGCCATAACCCAAGCAATTCCAAGAATGACGGAAAAATGTACTAAAAGCCTACTTGTAGAATCAAGTATTGAGGGCCGCCTTGATTCTACAAGTATGCTTTTAGTACATTTTTCCGTCGTTCTTGGAATTGCTTGGGTTATGGCTGCCCGTCGAGTCCTAACAAGGACGAAACGGCCGTCGTGGTCTACCCGCCCCAGGGTATCCATTGAACTTGGAACCCTGTGTATTATGAAACATAAGGAGAAAAATTCTTAAGGTTGAATTCTCAACGTCGTTCAATTTATTGCCAACCTATAACCTATTTCGCTTTGTTTTTTCAAGTTTATTATTTTTTAAACTAACATTTAAATAAAATCAGTATCGTCGGCACATTACTTAGGTCATATCTGATATATTACAAAAATATCAATTTATTTCATTGCTAATTTTGGGAGAATTGTATAGTGAAAGAACAATGAGTGACAATGACATAATAATGTTAAAAAAAATCTTACCCGATCTTTTTCGCTATACAATTCTCTTAAAATAAGTTAGTAAATTTCTTGATATTTATTAAATATGTCAATTATTACCTCTAGAATATCAAGTCGATACTGATTTTCTTTAAATTTTGTAATAAAAGCTAGAAAACATAAATAAATCTACGCGAAATAGGTTATAGGTTGGCAAGCATGTTGATACTCCCACCTTAAGGCACAGATACTGTGCCATGTGGCAGTTAACGTGTTAAACAAAAAGTAAATATTGCGTCGTATACGAGGGAGGTGAAAACGTTAAATTCACTCAAGAATAACGTGCTCTTATTTTTTACCGTAGACATTTTTTATTAGGATTTTATTTAGATTTGCATTTAAAAGTTATCCATTAAATACCAAATTTCAGCTTAATAGCACAAAAAAATGTTTTTACTTTTTTTTTTGACGCCCCCTCGTATAAGGAGTCGATAGGAGCTATGCAAATTCAGTTTTTTAACAGCTTGTGAGCAATTAGACACATAACTTACTTAAATTTGTTTAAATATGCGAAAACTGGACGTTTAATTCAATAACGTCAAAAATAATCTCGTTTTTCTGGTGCACACCGTACATTATTCTATGGATGAGCGAAATAACTTTATGTAAAATAAATGAGGGTTTACTTCATACATTTAACAATATTTTGCCGTTCCAAATTTTTCAAAAACTCTTAAATCCATTGGTTCATGAACCCTTACATTATAATTTTCGTTTTCATTGAAAAAGTAAAAACATTTGTTTGTGCTATTAAGCTGAAATTTGGTATTTATGGATAACTTTTAAGTGCAAACAATATTCCCTAATAAAAAAAAAGTCTACGGTGAAAAATAAGGGCACTTTATTCTCGAGTGAATTTAACGTTTTCACCTCTCCCTCGTATACGGCGCAATATTAATTTACTAGTTTTGTCTAAGCTCCTTTTTTTGTTTAGAGACATGCAGAACTTTCCCACCGCAAAAAAAAATTGGCAAGTTTTAACATAAAAAAAAAATATCCCCTTTGGTGCGTACTTTCTGCCGGTCACTGTATATTTCCCACTTTGACTATCTGAACAGAGCCAGAAAAGTTTGTTCATAGATACTCCTCCACGGCTGTTTGGAATGGATAATTTTCCATAAAAATAAAACCGCTTGAAAGTTAGAAACAATATCTTTTATTGTTAAGAGCGTAAAAAAAACCTGATCACAATCATTGTATAACAATGCTCGAACTTTTTTTTACATATTCATATTGCTTACATCTAAAGTCAATTCTATTATTTCTGGAAAGCAAGAGAAGGTATTAAAAGTAGTAGTTTTGCTGCAGACTAGAAAAGTACGCCAAAAAAATTAATTTTTTTAATCTATTGGCAAATTACGAACCATTTTTACAATTAAAAGCTTTATAGTTGACAAAAAACATGCTTTAAATAACAAAATAAGTTTTCCAGAATAAAGAACTGACCATATCACCGAACCTAAATCTAAAAATCTTTAATCTTTTCACAATAACTATATAGACAAAATAGTTTTATCGACGCTATTTGAACTGAGGGGATCGCTTTCCTTATTGTTCCCTACATTAGTTTCATAATTACACTCTGACGTATTATCTATATTTACAATATTGTTTGTACATTGACTGTTTTCTTCCATTAATCTTCCTGTAGTTTCTATACTGTTTGGCTTACAACTATCTTCAATAGTTTCCTCTGTGTTGCATTCTGGGGTTAATTCTTCTATACAATCCTGTGTCTTTAAGGAGTCCACATTATCTTCGTTTTCTTGTTTGTTCTTTTCGGTGTTTTTATTCGCCCCTTTCTTTTTCTTTTTTATTAGTCTTCTTGGTAACCTCCCCCTTGCTAAGTGTACTGCCCTTTTTATAATCGGGTCTAAATCATCTAAAAAGTAATATATCTAGTAGTAGTAGTAGTAGTAGTAGTAGTAGTAGTAGTAGTAGTAGTAGTAGTAGTAGTAGTAGTAGTAGTAGTAACATGTTTTATTTGGCAAAAAATCAGGCAATAAATTATTTTTAATTTTATGTATAAAAATACATAAGTACTAAATCAAAAATTAAATTCTGACATTCAACCAATCTAAATTTTTCAACATAAAATTAATTTTTGTATATTTATCACAATTTAAAATAATCCGCATTGCCTTATTTTGTAAAATTTGTAATTTATCAAATATTTCCTCACTAGCACAATATACAATGGAAGAACAATAAAGAAAATGCGGTAATATAATAGTATTATATACAGTTTTTTAGAAAACAAACTTAAATTAGAACTGATTCTTTTAAAATAATCTACTTTTCTGGCAATCTTTGATATAATACTTTCAAAATAATTAAAAAATTTTAATTTTGAATCAATGATTGTCCCTAAATATTTAAAACTGTTTACTAGTTCCAATTTTTACCACCAATTACAAAATTTATATTTTGACGATTTAAATTATTACCCATAACCATACATTTAGTTTTTGAAATATTTAATTTTAATTTATTTGCTTCAAGCCAATTTAATAATATATTTATCTCAGAATTTAGAGTATTTAGACCATCAAAAATATTTAAAACATTAATGTAAATTAAGGTGTCATTAGCAAACATTTGTAACTTACACATTTTTAAAACTAAAGGTTGATGTATAAAATAAATAATATTTTACCTAGTATACTTCCTTGAGGAACTCCTATATTATTTATTTTTTTATTTGAATATGTTTGATATTTTTGTTTTTTGTCACCTGTTACTTAAATAATTTTTAAACCATTTATAAACGTTTCCGCAAATACCATACTGATACAATTTACTCAATAATCTAGCCCTGTCAATTGTTTCAAATACTAAAGTTTGAAGTAAGATTCGAATAACACTTCTTAAAACATGTTAAAATTAATAAAAAAATAAAATGGTCATTGAGTTGTTATGCATCAGAGCAGTATTCAATTTTACAAAGGGTTTTTTTCCAAATAACTTTCAATTGGCTTATTAGAAAATGATAAAATTTGGTGTGCTAGTTCATCGTACAAGGGCCTTCAAAAAAGTCCAATACAATTTTGATGTAAAATTCCCTTGAAATTTCTGTTGGTGGAATTGATGTAAACTCACCGACAAAAAAAACCGGCACCTAAATTTTTTTAGTAATTTCAATATGGCATAACTTTTATTTTTTACTTCATTGCAATGATTTTTCACTGGGCGATAGATCTATTTATTAAAATTACGCTGCAGTTTGTTCTGATGTAATTTTGGTTGCTTAAATGTTTATATACCAGGGTAAGTCAAAATGATGTTTTTAGTCGGATGGAAAAAACACGCCAGAGAACCTTGTTTAAACATGATTTACGATAATGCTGGATGTATTTCTACCATTTTGTTTTTTTGAATCATCTGGTTATTTTGTTTATTTTACGAGCTACGCATTTTTAATTGAAACGCTGCATTTTAAAATCATTTTTTACTTCAAACATTAAAAGTTGTCATTAGAGCACTTAAGATTAAAAAAACGAGTGTGTCAGAGAAGGACGTACAAACCTAATATTTGTGGAAAAGGAAGCTCTAAATGCCCACAGATATATTAAAGAGATAATACAGGAAGCTGTCATTCCATTTGCCCCTTTCATTGGAGAAGAGTTTATACTCATGCAAGACAACGCCAGACGACATGTTGCACATGTAATAAATGAGTTTTTGTTACACATTTTGTATGAAGTTGGAATTCAAAGATTAGAATGGCCACCCTGTAGCCCAAATCTCAACCCAATTGAGCATCTTTGGGATGAATTAAATAGACGCGTTCGTCACCGTCCCAACAAACCTACAACTTTACCAGAGCTCAGGTTAGCATTAAATGAAGAATATGAAGCTATTCCTCAAGAAAAAAATAATCACTCTAATTGATTCCATGCCACGAAGAATGCAAGCTGACATTGCGGCTAGAGGTGGACACACTCGTTATTAACATTTAGTTTTAATTTTAAGTGCTCTAATGACAACTTTTAATGTTTGAAGTAAAAAATGATTTTAAAATGCAGCGTTTCAATTAAAAATGCGTAGCTCGTAAAATAAACAAGATAACCAACTGATTCAAAAAACAAATTGCTAGGAATACATCCAGCTTTATCGCAAATCATGTTTAAACAAGTTTCTCTGCCGTGTTTTTTCCACAGGACGTTTTAAACTTCCGACTAAAAACATCATTTTGACTTACCCTGGTATATAAACATTTAAGTAACCAAAATTACATTAGAACAAACTGCCGCGTATTTTAATGAATAGATCTATCGCCCAGTGAAAAATCATTGCAATAAAGTTAAAAATAAAAAAGTTATGCCATATTGAAATTACTAAAAAAATTTAGGTGCCGGTTTTTTTTGACGGTGAGTTTATTTATAAATGTTACCAAATTACCAACCTGTATCTAAGCCTATGAACCACCTATCCATTTCTAATATCACAGACCAATCATATTCTTCGTACTGTCTAAAACTGACACATATATTCGCCAGCAGAATGATTAAGGTAGCCTTCAAGTTAGGATTGCCCTGAGGTGCCTGATCATATAAAGGTATTATAACTTCCTTTACTTTTTGATATACCCATTTGGTCGGTTTATTTCTTAGGTAAAGTAGCAGGGTGAAGTCCGACAGCCTTATTGATGGGTTTCCTAAAATCAAGAAATAAATGGTAACTCTATATTTGGAAAATGAACGAAAAAACCTTACTTATATACTCGACCATTATCTCCTTAAATATATCTTCACAGTTCCATCTCTCCGTGGGATACCCGTAGTACTTTCTTAAGAGATCTCGTAATGGCATGAGGTTGTATCCTGGTTGAGTACATTCTTTTAGGTAAAATACTTGAATGATAACTTTTACAAGCAGGTGATCTGAAAAAGGTGAAAATATGCAATGATCTGATACCTTTATCGTAATAAGAAGTACAATTTGTTAACAAAACTTTGGACAGTATTAAAACTATTATGGAAATTACAATGTTCACTATATAAAGTAAGAATAAGTAATCCAATAAATAGATAAATAAATAAATAGATAATCACACCTTATGAGACAATAAAATAGTCATGGTTAAAAATTTACACACAAATCAATCTAAGACGAAGACGAGCTCAATCTTACAAAAAATCTGGCAAGAATACTAATCAAAGTTTACAAAAAAAATCAAAGGAAATGCCTAGATATTATCATTGTAAAATTCCTGGATAGTCTAGTCTAGTCTGGTCTAGTAATTAGTTGCCTTTTTAGTCTTTGCTTAAAAATCCTGTCATCAATCACCTGCCGATAAGCCAGTGGTATGTGGTTATAAATTTTGATGCTCTCAAATGTCAAGGAATTTTTGGTGAGAGTTGTTTTTGGTATAGGAAGAGGAATATCATTCATAGTACGCATGTTACAGGAGCTGTTAGTAGCGTAATTTTTAAATTTTTTATGTATAATTTTATGTGTATGACAATTAACACCACACAAGTATCTTAATGCCCTCTTTTGCAAAACCAATATAGAGCTCAATAGGCCCTTAGTACTAGATCCCCAAAAAGCAATACCATACCTCAAGTGACTCTCAACAAGTGAAAAATAAACCATTCAACCCACACTCTTCCCCTATTCTCTGGAGACAACTCTCACTGCGTAAGAACCGAACGCTAGTTTCCCATTCAATGCACGAATGTGGTCCTTAAACTTAAGTTTGTCGTCGATTTGAACACCCAAGAATTTAGCCACGCCCGAGTCTTAACAAAATTATCTGTCAAAGTTAAGTCAGAAAACGATAACTTAAAGGTAAGAATTTTTGCCAAATTGTAAAAATCAATACAAGTCATGTTCATTAAGTGGAAAATAAATTTTAGGGGTGGGTAAAGAGTCAAAATTATCTTATGCAGCTGAAATTTTGCATGTGGGCTAGAAACTGTATTTAAAAAAAACTTTTTCCTATAACTTTTTTCGATATTTTCAGAAATAACATCCTTTGATTTATTTTTGGAAAAAAATTAAAATTTGACAGATAATGCGAATCACGTGATTACTATTTTTTTGCTTAATTTCCATGTCGATCGAAGCCGAACTTGATGCCAAAGTCAAATTTCGAATAAAGCTATTAAAAAAAAAGTTTCGGCATGGCCGAAGGTTCGGCCGGTTTTAGGCCGAAACCGAAATTGTCACAGAAACTAGATTTTTTGGCCGAAACCGAACCTTCGGTCGGTCACTATAAATATGTAAAATAAATACTTTACAATGACTTTTTTTAATTAATAGACCAGGGTCGATAATTTTTGAAACCAAAAAAAACTAATAGTAGGATGAAACCCATTGGAAAAGGAAGAGAATATAACAAAAGTGAAAGGAAAAATAATTTACGGGCGATCCGAGGTCGGGAAGTGGGGGGGCGGTGAGTTTTTAAGGTTAGAAAACGATTTATCTCGATTTTCGGCAAAACTACAAGTCCTATGAAAAAAAGTTAAATAACAAAGTTGTAGGTAATAAAAAGATCTACAACTTTTGTATTTGCACTTTTTTCACATAACCTCAAAATTCATGTGAAAAATTCAAATAACCAAGTTTTTGGTTATTTATTTTTACCTTTTACAAAATAGTAGTTTTCCTATTCAGTGCGCAAAGTTATGTTTTCCCGCACGCGAAAGCAGTTAGACGAACGACGCGAAGCGGAGTTCGGATAAGCTTTAAATGCGGGAAAACTACTTTGCGCACGTGTTAGGAACAATATTTTGTTTTTTTGACATCAAAAACAACTTATAAGTACTTATACCTAAATTGCCTATTTATTATTATTAATTACATTAATATGGAATGTGCAGTTGGTCGCTTTTTCTACATTTATTGCAGATCTAGCAACTAGAGGTGAAAATGTTGTAGTAGATGTTATTTCCTGGTTCATCAGTACTGTCGTGTTGCAAAAGGAAGAAATGGATCCATTCTTTGAAGTACTTGGAACTGCTTCACATTTTTTAGGGCTGCAGCTTAAAATTTTGTTGCTCAGCCCTTTTTTATAAGTTGTGGACTCATCGATGTATCCCTCAGCTACCGCAGTAGATTTCCTACCCCCCAAACGTTTTATGTCAGTGATTCCTTCTCCAGAATTGGCCAGTAACGTTGCTGATGACCTTCTGAAACTGTGCCCTGTATAGAGTTCCGGATTTGGCAGTTTCAAAAAGGCAGCTATTTCAGAAGGCATCTTTCCGAAACTATTTACTCCAACACATTGTGAAACGCATTTACCTTTTTTGTAGACTAAGAAAAAACGGTTGTTTAACGTTATCGGGCGTAAGCTTTTGTATTTTCTGTACAGTTGCAGGTAGGCTCCGTTATGAATTTCTTCCGATATTATAAAGTTTCTTGCTGTATGATTTTTTGAATTCCTAATTTTGACAATTATGAGGTTTTCTTTATCTTCAAAATCGGCAGTGGTTAAATTTGCTAGCTCTTCCCTTCGGCATGCGCCGGCAAGTCCAAAAATAGTGGCAACTTTAATTAAAAGGTAAATTTCATCTGGTGCCGAATTAATAAAACTGAATATTTCTTCCTTCGTAAATATTTTTGCTTTTTTTGGTTTAAACCCAATATTCTGCTTTTTCAGAAATGCAGTGAGCTTATAAAATTCACCAATATCGATGTTTCTTTTTATTTTTATTACATTTTTGAGCATTGAATATTTTGACCACATTGTGTTAGGTTTAAATTCTTTGCTTAACTTAAGAAAGTAGGCTAAAAGTACCTCTTCCTTTAACGTTTTTATCCCCCTTTGTTCGCACCATTTGGAAAACAACTCGTACTGTCTCTCGTATTTTTCTCGCGATTTGGCAGGCAGCAATTGCAAACTAGCCATGTTGGCGGCTTCTAGGACATCTTCTGGAAGTTCTTCTTCAGTGATATCCATTTTTAAAACAGTTTTTTTTTATTTTAAATAGGTGAAAATGCTAGTGAAAATTTTGAAGAAGACCTCTAAACTGACATGAAAGCGTTGTATGACAATGTATTTTGGTTGCTAAGGGAACAAACCGCATTTGACACAAAAATACTTGTTTTTTTTAACTTGAACAAAATTAGAGGAAAATATAATAATGCAGATTTCAAAAAAATTTTGACCCGCACGGCACAATACTTCGGTATAGTTTATAAGGCAACACATAAACCACCTGTTAACTTTGCCTTGTTACAATATTTTTGAATAAATATCTAAAAAAATAATAAAATAGAAGAAAAAAACGCGTCTATAATATGGTAATTTTGCTTTAAAATAAGTGTGCGGGAAAGTGCTACTTTGCGTATGCAAAAGTGTGCGCAAAGTAGATTCTTTGCGGTCACTCGTAGAAAAAAAAAATTTTTTTCACGAAATTTGGTAAAACTTACCTTTTTATGTCCCAAACACACTGTAATTTTTTTGATTTAAATTATTTATTTTTTAAACTTATTTTGACTTAATATCGAAAAAGCAACCTAATTTTCAATTGAAAATTCTCACGTCAAAATATCTGCTTTTTAAAAAAAGTCGGTGGGCTTTTTGTTCGTTGAAATCTCTACTTTCTGATGGTGTAAAAAAAATATACATTACTATGGTAAATATTCTCAAAAAATGCAAAGAAACGAAAAAAAATCGAAACAGAAATTTTTTTTTTAATCATTATGTACAATTTTGAGCTATTTATTAAAATTTATACTTTAATTACTCGAAAAACGTAAGATTCCATGTTAAAAAAAAATTACAAATCCATAAAACATAAATATTGCAAAAAATATGCGAAAATAGTTGTTCTAAATATAATTAAAGGTAGGATTTAAAGGGGATTTCATCACATTTACCATAGTAATGTATATTTTTTTACACCATCAGAAAGTAGAGATTTCAACGAAAAAAAAGGCCACCAACGTTAAAAAAAAAAGGAGATATTTTGACGTGAGAATTTTCGATTGAAAATTAGGGTGCTTTTTCGATATTAAGTCAAAATAAGGTGAAAAAATAAATATTTTAAATCAAAAAAATTACAATGTCTTTGGGACATAAAAAGGTAAGTTTTCACCAAATTTCGTGAAAAAAAATTTTTTTCTTGTAAAAGATAAAAATAAAAAACCAAAAACTTGGTTATTTGAATTTTTCACATAAATTTTGAGGTTATGTGAAAAAAGTGCAAATACAAAAGTTGTAGATCTTTTTATTACCCACAACTTTGCCATTTAACGTTTTTCTATAGGACTTGAAGTTTTGCCGAAAATCGAGATAAATCGTTTTCTAACTTTAAAAACTCACCGCCCCCCACGTCCCGACCTCGGATCGCCTGTAATTTATTTTTCCTTTCCTTTTTGTTATATATTTTCTTCCTTTTCCAATGGGTTTCATTCTACTATTATTTTTTTTTCACTTTTTACCATTTGCAAAGGCTTCATCAGCCCTGGTCTATGAAGGGAAGGAAACATAATATATTTCCATATAAAATTTTAAAAAATACTTAAGTATCGGTTACAATACCTGCACTTTCAGATTCCATAGGCAGCACCTCGGGCCACATAGTGAGCACGGTAAACAGCAAGGGAAGGGCCAGTTCACCTATAAAGTAGAACCCTTCGCATATAAACCTTCGAATTCTGTTCAGATTGAAACTTTGTTTACAGATCGCCGTATACACCCTTGTTATAGGTTCGACGATTTCCAGTGTACAAGTGAATCTGTTGAACAGGCGCATTTCTGCTAAGCTGAGGAACAGTTCTTTGATGCCGGGATGTGTCGACTGCTCTAGTTGTAACAAGAAACCTAAGAAAAAAATTGTTAACAACTGTAATACAAATCAGGATTATTGTTGAATAAAAAAAACATTTACCTAATAATGTACGCTGAGTGGACGTCATTGGGGGGCTAGGAGGAAATAAGTTGTCGGCTTTGTCACGATAATCGTTCGATAATTTATCAACTATTATCCTGAAACAAAAAAAATTTATATATTCTTTTTAATTCGAGCAAAAATGAGAAGAATAATTCTGTGAAAACCGCAAATCAATATATTTTTTTAAACCGGAGAAATGGAAAATATAGTATAACAATGAGCTCCATATATGAACAAAATGGCGCTTTAATACGGTATTTGTACAGTGTGACCAGTAAAGTCCGCATCAAATGGGATTTTTTTTTATTAACAGCTTTATTAAAAATTTGACTTTTTTTTTAAAATAAAATCTTTATTTTTTTTTAATTCATACATTTTTTTGTACATAGCAAATACTTTAGCATCAAATTCTGCTTCAATTGAGATAAAAATTAAGCAAAAAATAGTAGTCACGTGATTCGCATTAAGTATCTGTCAAATTTTAATTTTTTCCAAAACATAATTCAAAAGTGGGGTTATTTCTGAAAATATCGAAAAAAGTTATTGGAAAAAGTTTTTTTAAATGCAGTTTCTAGCCCACATGCATTTCACCTGCAGAAGATAATTTTGATTTTTTACCCATATTTTTTAAATTGCACCACTTTTGCAAAATAAGACTTAACGCAACCTACATAAAACTTCTTAGTTTTGACAATGCTTTATTTCAGATACATTTTATTTAAAGCAGCGCCATATTAAATGTGTGTTTTTCTACAAAATCAAAACTGGGCTATTAAAATTTGGTCACATCGCATGCGATGCACAGTTTATTTATTTTGACCCTGTATAAGGTAACTTCATAAAATAAGTATTTTTGAAAACGTAGTTTGTGTCTGAAAGTAATACACCTTAATATTAAGACAAAAAATAACACAGTGTCATCATTAAAGTGTCCATTAAGTGAAAAATAAATTTTAGTTTAACTTAACGTAAAGTTTATCCATTTTCAACGATTTAGTTTAAAACCCCTTTATTTTATTCTTTATTTTTTTATTTTCAGACATAAACTACGTTTTCAAAAATACATATTTTATGAAGTTACCTTATACAGGGTTAAAAACAAATAAACTTTGCATCACATGCGACCAAATTTTCATAGCCCAGTTTTGATTTTGTCGAAAAACACACATTTAATATGGCGCTGCTTTAAATAAAATGAATCTGAAATAAAGCATTGTCAAAACTAAGAAGTTTTATGTAGGTTGCGTTAAATCTTATTTTGCAAAAGTGGTGCAATTTAAAAAATATGGGTAAAAAATCAAAATTATCTTATGCAGCTGAAATTTTGCATGTGGGCTAGAAACTGCATTTAAAAAAACTTTTTCCAATATTTTCAGAAATAACCGCAGTTTTGAATTATTTTTTGGAAAAAAATTTAAATTTGACAGATAATGCGAATCACGTGACTACTATTTTTTTGCTTAATTTTCATCTCGATCGAAGCAGAACTTGATGCCAAAGTCAAATTTCGAATAAAGTTATTAATAAAAAAAATCCCATATGATGCGGACTTTACTGGTCACATTGTAAGGTAAGAAGTTACCTACAAATATCAGGTGGTTAATAAAATATATGGCCAATACTTACTGAGTCATAAATGTGATATCTTGAAAGGCGAATTCTTTAATTACGTCATCAACCATTTTTTCTTCATCCGAGAAAACCAATAATTTATCAATAAGAACCCGTACCCTACCTAAAAATAAATAACATAATATAAGTACATTTCTTTTATTCCCTGTCCTTGGTTAACTTTCATTAAACCGGTGGTCAAAAACTTACATTAAATACCGAGTAGGGTCCAAATGTGCCCCAACATATTTTTGGCTTATTATTATTTTTTTATTGTTATAATTAGGGAATATTAAAAATAAAACACATTCTGCTTATAAAAAAATATATTTTTTTACATAAAAAAGTTGCCAGCATTGATAAATGAGTAAGCACATTTTGAAAAAATAATATGAAATGATTAGAAATAACAAAAACAGCTGGACCCCAAGCAACAAAACTCTCTATAATTAGTTACAATAAAAAGCAACTTATTCAAAATTTTGTATACCAATTTAGATATATATTTAAGGTGGAATTCTCCACGTCATTCCATCTATTGCCAACCTATAACCTATTTCGCGTTGTTTTTTTTAGTTTATTATTTGATTAACTAACATTTAATAATAATATAATAATAATCTTTCTTTATTTAGCACTTTGGCTAGTCATTACAAAATTTATAAATATTTATGTACATAATATAATAATAACTGATTCGTCAAATCCAAATCAATCCCTCAAATAAGCAGACAGTTTTTTCTTAAAAAGTTTAAGGTTGGGTGCACTCTTAATATCATCCGGCAGTCCATTGAAATGGCGTATCCCATCATAAAATAGAGTTTTTTGTAAAGAAGTTGTCCTTACCATGGAAACATTATAATGTTGATTTGTTCTAATATTGTATTCATGATAATTTGATCGTTTTTCCAGGTAAGGCGTTAAATACTCTGGTTGTAAATTATGTTCAATCTTATATATTAATACAAGATTCGCCATTTTAACATACTGCTCAATACTCAGCCAACACAATGTCCTCAACATATCACTAATAGGGGTGTATCTATTACAATTTAACAAAGTGCGCATTGCCTTGTTTTGTTGCACCTGTAGTCTTTGTATTTCTTCCTTTGTACAAGAAATCAACAGGGAACAGGCGTATGAGAAATGGGGCAATATAATGGTATTATACACCAACATTTTAGACCACGGAGACAAACATGATGATATTCGATTAAAAAACCCTAATTTCTTACCTACTTTTTTACACATATAGTCTATGTGGTTACTAAAGCTTAACTGGGGATCTAAGTATACACCTAAATATTTAATCTCATCGACAAAATCAATTATATCACCATTAATATTCAGGACGAGGCCTGCATTTTTAAATTTTTGACAATGCACCCTTGAACCGATAATCATGCATTTAGTTTTTGTATTATTCAATTTTAACTTATTTTTGCATAACCAATCATACAGGATTTTTAATTCATTATTTAATTTCATGACCATCTGTTCAAAGTTCATACCAGAGACGGAAATCAGGGTGTCATCTGCAAATAAATTTACAAACGACTCTTTAAGCCCCTCATGTAGGTCATTTACATAAACAATAAATAGAAGTGGCCCCAACACGCTCCCCTGAGGTACTCCCCATTTGCCGTCCCTTTTAGAAGAGAGTTTATTATTAATTTTAGTTTGGTGACATCTATCTGATAGAAAATCTTTTATCCAATCAAGTGCGCGATCCTTAACTCCATATAAATTTAACTTACTTATAAGAATATTCCTGTCAATTGTCTCAAATGCACGTTTTAAATCAACAAAAACACTCAAAGTAAGTTTTGACTCGCACATATTTTGTCTCCAAACGGCGCAAACATATTGGAGCGCAGACTCGCAGGAATGTTTGTTTCTAAATCCGGACTGCCCCTTGAATAAAAGTACATTTTTCTCAAAATAATCACGTAATTGGTCACATACTACTATTTCTAGAATCTTATCAATTACTGGTAATAAATTTATTGGGCGAAAATCACTCATCGTTTGTGGTTTTGACACCTTTGGGATGGGAACTATAACACTTGTTTTTAGGTCATCTGGAAATTTACCGGTATTTAAGGACATATTAATCAGGTACAGTAGAGGATAACCCACAACGCATAAAATGTCTTTCAAAAGTTTTATATTCAAGAGACTGTCACTGGTGCTCTTATTTTTTAGATCATACACAATTTTTTTAAGTTGAGATAAATTCAATGTTTTAAAATTTGCAAAGCTACAGCCCGTTTGCCTTTTAACACCATTCCACTGTCTCTTGTCAATACTTTCTGCTATTTCAAGCAGACTGTCGGCATAAAAGTTGTTCATATTTTCTTCTACATTTTGGTTGTACTGTTCAAAATCGATATTTACAAACTCGGCTGCTTGTTTTTGTTTACCAACAAGTTGTTTTACAGTTTTCCACATTTTTTTTCCATTTCCTTTGCAGTCATCGATCTTATTATTTAAATATTTTTTCTTTTCGTTTCTGATTATTGAAATTACTTTATTCCTTCTGGTTTTGTAGTCATTCCAATCTTCCTTATTTTTTGTAAGTCTAAACTTTTTGTATGCCTCATTTCTTTCTCGCTGTGCCTGTCTGACTTTCTGATTGATCCATTTATGTTTACTACCCAAGTGTGATATTTTTTGCATTGGTGCCATCTCGTTAATGGTCTCCTGTATAATGCCGATAAAGTCAGAGTAAATCACTTAAGGTGGGAGTATCAACATGCTTGCCAACCTATAACCTATTTCACGTAGATTTATTTATGTGTTCCAGGTTTTACACAAAATTTAAATCAAAGTCAAAGAATGCTTTATTGTCGAAAGATTAAATCTTGTTGACAAAGCGAGAACTAAATTCTAAAATTACTTATGCTAGAAAGTCCAAGATATTTCTACACTCCAACAACTATATACATATAAGAAAACAAAACCACAATGAGAACATTAGAAAGATCAGTAATAAAAGCCTAATCAGAGCTATTATAAAATCAACAATATACAATACTAAGTGTAACAGAACAACTAAAACGGATCACCATTTATCATGGAAATACTCCTCAATTCCATAGTATGCATTGGATAATAATTTCTTTTTTACCTCAGATCGAAATTTATTAGAACAAGTTAAAGATTTTATGTTGGTGGTTAAATATTTTTTTCGCATTATAATATAAAGAGCGTTGAACTTGTGAAGAGGCTGGTATGGGTAGAGGAATATTCATAACCTGTCTGGTATTAAAAGCAGATCCAACATTCATTACGGGCCTAAACTTCTTATACATTAAACAAACAGATTCCAAAATAAAAATACATGTCAGTGTCAAAATTCTATGTTTTAAAAAATTGGGTTTACAGGAATCTCTCTTACCGATCTTATAAAATGGGATTCAACAAATAATATTGATAACTACCCTCCCCCCCAAAAAAAAACAGACACCGTATCGTAGATGAGATTCAATTAAAGCAAAGTATACACTTCTTAAAGACAAAACATCCAGCTCACGTGCCAACACTCTAAGTGCATAACAACCTGACGCAAGCCTGCTGGATAAGCTGTATATATGATTTTTAAAAGTCAACCTATCATCTATGTGAAGCCCCAGAAACTTAGTACATGCCTGATTTCTAATAACTTCGCTATCCATAACAATGTCACTAATATCACATTTAAAACACAGTATATTCGTCTTGGAGACATTAAAAGTTAAAAAGTTAGCGTCACACCAATTCTTAATCTTGGCAATATCTTTACTCACCAGCTCAGCCAGACTGTCAGCATTATCACTATATATATGCCATAAGATGGTCGTATCATCAGCAAAGATGGTCAACAGACCTCCAATATTAATTAGTGGAAGATCGTTAATATAGACTTATCGACTGATATTCTATAGGTAATAATTGACATATTTAATAAATATCAAGGAATTTCATAACTTATTTTAGGAGAATTGTATAGCGAAAAATATCGGGTAAGATTTTTTTTAACATTATTATGTCATTGTTCTTTCACTATAAAATTCTCCCAAAATTAGCAAGAAAATAAATAGATATTTTTGTAATATATCTAGATATTTTTGTAATATATCAGATATTACCTAAGTAATGTGCCGACAATACTGATTTTATTTAAATGTTAGTCAATAAAATAATAAACTTAAAAAAATAACGCGAAATAAGTTGGTAATGGATTAAATGACGTTGAGAATGCCACCTTAAATAAAATCAATATCGTCGGTACAATATTTAGGTAATATCTGACATATATTACATTACAAAAATATCAATTTATTTCATTGCTAATTTTGGGAGAATTGTATAGTGAAAGGAGAATGACATAATAATATTAAAAAAAATCTTACCCGATATTTTTCGCTATACAATTCTCCTAAAATATTTAATGAAATTCTTTGATATTTATTTAATAATTATTACCTATAAAATAAGACGATAATGATTTTATTTAAGTTTTGTGTAAAAGCTAGAAAAATTAAATAAATATACGCGAAATAGGTTGGCAAGCATGTTGATACTCCCACCTTAAGAAACATATAGCTCGAAGGAAATTAAGTAAAAAAAAATATTTTAGAAAATATACCCAAAAATTCATGTCTGGGGTACAGCTGTACCCCGCTCGGATTTATGAAGGTTAAAAAAATCACTTTTCTATTACCTAGTACATCCCCTCACATTTAATTTAAAAATGATCATATTACTTACTTCCTTGTAATTTCTCAGGCTTTTTTGTAGGAATCAATCTCGGTAAACGATCTGGCACCTCCAATACTTCCGGCGACTTAGGACAATCCAAATCTTCATAGGTATTATCAATCATTTCCACCGTATTACCTTCTGCAAGATTTTCCTCCACTCTCCAAGGCTTGCTGACCTTGCTGATATTTTTTTCTTCAATCGAATTGCCGGCATTGTTAAAATTCTTTTGCTTACACTGCCTGGACGGCACACGATCGAAAGTATTTTTTCTTGCCAACTTTGGACCACTCTTGATCATGCCTTGCATTACTTGTGACAATATGTCAACTGGAGTACTAGTTTTTACAACGTTTTGCTCTAGTTTCATCCTTTTTCTTTGGTCGGGCTTAGAAGGCTCCTCTAAGAGAGATTTAGTATTTTTCGCAGTGGTAGATGATTTGCCTGGTTCATTGTTAGAAAGTAAATTGAATGTCTTACCCTGTGAAATAAGAATGTTCTGTACAATATTAATTTTTTTCTCCTCTTTTTCTATATTTTCTTTCAAACGTTTCTCTTCTAATGAAACACTTCCATTACTCGGCATCTTTACTGGCGTATCTTCATAGCTTTTCCTCATATTATTGTAATCTTTACTTTTGGTTGAAGCATAAACCATGCCTTTCATTTGCTTCAATATTTTACTTTTGAGACTTTTCTTGCCGGCTGACCTATTAGACTTAGCTTTGACTTCAAGGTCTTTAATGCTGTCGCAATTTTCCTCCCTGATGTCTGAGACGTCTCCAAAGAGATCTATTACGGATGGAAGTGAAGCATTCGACCTTCCTGATCGTGTCGTATTATGATCATTATTAATACAAATAATATTTTTAGGCCGATCCTCTTCTTTTGATATATTCCTTAATATGTTTTGAATTTCAGAAGTAATGGCCTGGTTTCTTAAATTACTGCGTTCTATACAGCTTCGATTTTCGATCATTGATGTTTCTTGTTGCTGTTCTATCATATCTTCAGTATAAGCAACATCACTGTTCTTCAATGTTGTTTTGGTAGCTGACACGTCGATTTTTACTATACTGCTGGTGTGCTTCTCTTCAATGTCTGATAAATGCTCTTTCACTCTTATCGAAGAACTTGTATTTGTAATATTTCCTGAGGGCACATCACATTCGCTCTCAGATTCTGAAATAAATTCCTTGCTAATAATTTTTCCATGTCGACTTTTTTCTGAAATTGTTGTTTCCTTATCTTTAATAGAATCCAGTGTTTCACTAGAAACTGCTTCTTCTGTTCCACTAATATCGCTCTCTTTCTTTACTACATCTTCAGCTTGTAGTTCAGACGATTCATCTCCTTTTTCAGTTTTAGAAATGGCACCTCCTTCTCCTTTTAACACACAGTCAAATAATTCTTTAGTAATATTGCCTGTAATGCTTTTCCTACGTTTCCCTAATAAATCCTTTCCACTTTTTACTGTGCTTTCTAAAGTTTTACTTATGTCGCCAGCATCTTGAGTAGAACTGTTGTTTCCATTAAAACAAATGTCCTCAACATCTTCTGGATTGGAACTAGACAATTTTTTTGAAGCTATTTTCTCTATTTTACCTCTTTTTTCTTTTCTTTTTCCAGGCGAATCTATCTCCTTACTAGACATTCTGTCAAGTGATACAACCTGGGGCTTAGTATCGTTTATGTTTTCATTAGCCCAAGGTTCTGTTTTAGAAACCTTTCTTGGGCGTCCTCTTTTTCTTTTTAAAGGAATTTCCCCACCGTCATGTTCTGCTAACAGTAATTTAGTAACTGTGCTGTTTTCATTGTGATTATTCAAATCTTTCTTAAAATTTCTTTTAGCAGTCCTAGTTTTTGGTAAAGTAAAATCTACATCATCATCATCTGTGTCTGAAGATGAAATTTCCCTTGCTTCCAACGTACGATTATCATTGTTGGACTTATTTTGCGATGTCCTTAAGAAATACCTCTTTTCAGCTTCTGGAAATACAGTTTTTATGGGTTCCAATTCGGTTTTACCTTCAGATTGTGATGTCCTTAAAAAATACCTTTTTTCAGGTTCTGAAACTACAGTTTTTATTGATTCAAATTCATTTTTACCCTCAGATTGTAATGTTTTTCTTAGAGAATATCTTCTTGGAGCAGGTTTTGTAGAGATGCTATTTTTGATAGATTTAACCTGTTCTGTTTTTGAATAACTGTCATTAGTTGCCATCTCATCTGGTTCAGTCAAAGCCCTACTGGTTACAGAAGTCAGTTCCAATTGGGAAATACTAATATCTTCAAGACTGTAATTTAAATCAGCAGATTTAATAGATAAGTCAATATTTAAGGTGCTTTCATTAACTTTTTCTAGAGGTTGTGATATGACTCCCATAGTTTGAGTTGAATTATTTTCTCCTAAATAAGGAGTCGCGGCAGCAACTTTATGTTGTTCTGGATGAATACTAGCAGCATTATATTCTTTGTTAATATTAATATTAGATGCTGAGGTAACATTGGCAAAAGAATCAAAAATTATCCTTTGACAAACTAACGATTTTTTTATTTCACTACATAAAGGCTTCATATCGTTAACATCGTTGGTAGGGTCTTTATCTTCATCTGACAACCAGTCTGATAATATATATTCAACGTTTGAAGGTTTTAACACATCTTCTTTATTAGATATTTCTGTTTCACTACATAAAGGCTTCCTATCGTTAACATCTTTGGTAGGGTATTTACCTTCATCTGACAACCATTCTGATAATATATTATTATAATCAACGTTTAAAGGTTTTAACACATCTTCTTTATCAGATATTTCTGTTTTAACTACAGCTTGTGATATGGCCTTGTCGGCAATAGGGAAAGAATTAATAGGTAATCTAGTGCAGTTGGCTGCAAGTATTGCAGATTTCTTAGAACAGTTGTCAAGACTGGTCTCAGAGTATAGGGTCAAAGGACTAACCATAATAGGAACTTTGAACGAATCGACGCTGTCTTCATTTATGTCTTTTGTAATTCTTATTTTTTGACTTCCTGGACTACCCTTTGAAGACGCCATTGGACTTATTAAATCAGGGCAAAACGGTTGTTTAAAACAGTGAGGACTTGCTTGTACGTTCCCAGCAAACTCAAGTGTTTTGAAGGGAGTACTAGAGAGATGTAAAGTTTCGGGGCTACCCTTAGAAGATGCTATAGGACTTATCATAACGGGACAGTTAGGAAACTTTGGTGTGGTGCAGTTGTTTATGAGGGAAGGTGCTTCGTTTTTTATGGTTTCAGATTTAACCCTACTTAACGAAGGAAACCCAGCAAAACCCTCCGTATCCATCCGAGAAGACAATACATCACTAGGAGTTTGCAAATTATTATCTTGTACCACATTTTCATCATTCCTTATAATAGGACTGAATACATTGTTTGGCACTTTGTCTCCCACCTCATATTGGCTATAAGGACTCATACTATCAGATTCAATCTTTGGTGTTCCAGTAACTAATCCAGAATCTATCATAGCATCCGATTCACTTTCAAACATCGACTCCCCATTTGACTTACAACTCCGCTCTTTAGCTGCTGCAAGGAACCTTCTATTTCTTCCCAAAACATCTGCGGACGTTCTAAAAAGCATCTCCAGTTCAGTTTCTGTCTCTGAATAAAAATCTGACCGCCTATTTTTTGATTTTGCTCTTTTCTTCCTTCTGTTTCCTAACGACTCCTTGCGTTTGACTTCAACAAGCTCTTTAATACCGTTAAGAAGTTGTGATACAATATCTGCAGCATCAACTGGTTTAGGTTTCTCCGCTACAGCCATTCTACTTGCAGAAGGAGTGATAACTTCACTCTTTATGCTATAGAAACCTAGCAGTTCTGGTTCTTCCTCGTTTGGAACCTTCCTTAATAACATTTGTGTATTATTTACAGTACAGCGTTTATTCCAGCAACTAAGTGAATCACTAAACGTATTTGTAAACCTTCTGGATACGGTTGGTGGTTCAGTTTTTGGTGGGTTAAGCATTGAGTAGCATTTGTATGGCTGTACAAGTGGTATTGAATCATTGGATATAGTGAAATTAATATTGTTTTGTTGTAGCGTTTTTAGGGCGTTTAATATTGTGTCACAATGCTTAGGTTGGCTTAATATCTCTCTATATTTCTTAGTCTTCAGCATTCTTTGTTTTTTTCGAAGTTTCACAAACGAGCTCAGGTCATAAGGTAACCAAAATTTGCGACGACGCTGGAATCTCTCTTTTAAACCTAAAATACCATTTTCTTGTATCTTGGAAGTTTCTAACTCTGCTTGAGCTGACACAAACTTTTCAGGGTGATCTTCAGTGGCTATCTCAGTTGTATCTCCAGCAAAAGGATTCTTAGGTGGTGTATTTTTATTAGAAGATTCAATTTTGCATCGACTCTCTTCAACTGGATTTTTTTGTAGAGGTAATTTTTCATTAACAACTTCTACACCTTGTCTAGTTTCCTTAATCTCATTAAGGGGCAACATAGTGTCAATTACCCTAGAGTGTGCAAGTTGTTTTATTTCCTTCATATGTTCTATTGCAGGTACATGATCTACTATTGCAGATTCAACGGAGTTCATATTTTTTCTCTCTGCATTTTCAGTAGGTAGTCGAAACATCACTTTTGAATGATTGCCTACTTCGGCACCAGGAGTAGGTGGAGTGATAACAATGTTTGGAATAGGTGTTAGCACAAAACCTTCCTCATGCTTCAAGGGAGGTGGGTCAAACATGTTTAGAAATTGAGGTATTGGAGATTCTGAAAAATAAGGTGATTTAATAATTTTAAATTTTAGAAGGTTATAATGTTGAATTGGAAAACTATGTATATATTTTCAGATTCTATAGTGGGTTCAGCAAAAAAATTGCTATGTTATGGAACACTAAAAATAATAAAATAAAAACCCCCAAGTATTTAAGTAACAAACAAAACACCATGGACAGATCAGTTTACATAGTTTTCTAATACCTACTAAACTAAAATCTCTCATAGAACCTTTTGGGCAAGACATTAATTGCTTAGATTTCTAACACTTACCTGCTATTCTTGAAGAGAAGTTCATAGGTGATAAGGCCTTAGGTACAATCATCTCATTTAAAATATCATTCACAGCATAATCAAGGTCTAAATAATCATCTTCTAATACTTTTAAAGATTGCATTGGTTCAATTATTGCTGTCTGAATACCAATATCTTGCTGAGAATTAAATTTGTTAAAATATGATATCTCAGTCTGACCACAAAAATTAGACTTCTCAATTTTTATTTCTTTTTTCCTACTTATTTGCTGTTTTAGATTTTGACACTCCAGCTCCAAACATCTTATTCTTTGATTGTCCAATGATAACTTTGATATCTCCATTTTTAAAGAACAAATCTCTTTTTCATGGCTTTGTTTAAGAGATTTGAGAGTTTGTTGAAGATTTGAGTGTTCTCTAGATATTATTTCTAATTTTTGTACCTAAAAATTAACAATATGTTAACGGCAAGCTTAGAAAAAATTCAACAATACCCATTACACTGGCCTCATGCACATATACATATTATATAGGTACCTATATGTACCTAAGTACAATGTAAAAAAAATACTTAATGTGAAAAGTGAAAAATAGTTTTAGTAATGATTTGTATTAGCTGCTTCAAATTTCTGCTAATAATCAATTTAAAAATGAGGATAGTCATTGATAAGTTTAAAAAAAAATGTAAGTAACTAGTTGAAAAAAACCATAACAATCATTAAGAAAGTACTTAGATGTTATTTAAGGTGGGAGTATCAACATGATTGCCAACCTATAACCTATTTTACGCAGATTTTATTTATTTTTCTAGCTTTTACACAAAATTTAAATAAAATCAATATCGACTGCATATTCTATAGGTAACGATTGACATATTAAATATATATCAAGGAATTTCATAAATTACTTTAGAAGAATTGTGTAACGAAAAATATTGAGTAAGATTTTAAAATTATTATTATGTCATTGTCATGCCATATTCTTTCACTATACAATTCTCCCAAAATTAGCAATAAAATAAATTGATACTTTTGTAATATATCAGATATTACCTAAATAATAGGCTGACGATAGTGATTTTATTTAAAAGTTAGTAAATAAAATAATAAACTAAAAAAAAACAACGCGAAATAGGTTATAGGTTGGCAATAGATTGAATGACATTGAAAATTCCACCTTAAGTAATTGTTATTGAGAACTAATATCAATTATTTATTTATTGCATTAATTTAAACTGCTTTACTCAGATATTATCTATGTTTCACAATTTATTTCTTAAAAACTATAAATCTAGGCTTAAAATAATACTTACTTTTTTAAGGTTATTTTGCAATTCTGCATTTTTGGCAGTTAGATCCTTAATATCTTTTGACTTCTTTATTATCTCCTCTGTAAGTTGTTTATTTTTAAACTGTAGACTATCACAGTCAACTTTTAAGTTACTTTCCGATTTCATCAGCAAAGTACATTTCTGTTTCAACTCTTTCACCTTATCACTTGCCGTCGAATGTCCTGTTGTTGGTGATAGATGAAGTTCTTTCTCACAAGTGCAATGTTTGACTTTCTCTTCTAACTCGGAAATGGCCTGCTGTGAATCAATCATTGTTAGTTGATATCGTTCATCTGTCCTCTTACAGTCTGCCCTTAACTCATCAAGCTCTTTTTCATTCTGTTGGGATATTGACTTACATGCTTCTAGATTAAAATTCAGTCGTTCATTGTCCAATTTTAGCCTGTCTACTTCGTGTACCGTGACTTCATATTTAGATTTAAGTTGTTTGAAAGCATTTTTGGCTTTGTTGAGCTTTTCGTTTTTCTCATTGTAGAGTAAAAGTATTTCACTAAAAATGATATTTTAATTATTCCTGTATTCATGTTTACAACATCAGTTAATCATATATTATAAAATAAGATTATCTTTATTGATTCTATCAAGATTTGTAGGTACCTAATATACTATAGCAGAGTTAATAGTAGGTACCTATTTAAAATTTATTGTCAGTGCATAGATTGTTTATGCTAAGATAAGCAACTTACTTGGTTTTGATAATCTTCTCTTTAACAATGGTAAAATTTTGCTTTTCCATTGAAAATTCCTGATCCATGGTGTTTGTGGTATAACCTCAAATCCGGTGCTTTTTAAATACACAAACCAAGGATTTAGATGCCAAGAAAGTTGGATTTATTGAACATCTCTTGAACTGAATATTTGATTTTTGCAATGTACATGTTTTTTTGTTGTTATTTTGCTAAAACACGCGCTAAAAAGAACGTTCGTAAACGAATAATTAAAAAACATACGTTCACATTCGGAAGAAATGAAAGAGGATGTAGAAAGTGGAAGACGTTGTTTTCTTCCTTGTTCTTATTATGTCTACAAACAAGGATGACGTTATCTTAGCAAACGTACCTGTTGTAGTTCTAATACACAAGCGATAACTGACCAATAATTCCTCTGTGAATATGTTTAGCAAAATTTCGGCGTCTTACAACCCTTTATTTTTCTGTGTTTACAATGGAGTTAATTTACAGGGTTGTGATTACTGATTATGGAGAAGGACTTATATTATTTATACTATTTATTTGGTAATAGAAACGGGTCTCTTGGAGAATGGACTACTTCTTTGAAGGACTTTTAAGTCCTCCGCACAGGTCCTCCGTAGTTGATCCATTTATTTGAGTTCTGTGGTTGATCCTCAGAGAGAGTCCACGAGCTTAAATATGACGTGATTAGTCGATTCCGCTGCTATTTTTTAAAAATGTTGGCCAATGAACAATGAACCAATCATCACTTGTGGAATAGATACGCTGTTAAATTTACTACAGTGGTTGGGTGATCCTAGTAAATATTTTATTAAAACAGCAACTTTCTTGAACTATTACTATTTAATTAAAATACGTCAACTTTAAAACTAACACATACATTCAAATATAAAAAATATTAAATATTCACAAACAAGCTTCTTGGTGTTAATCCACTCGCCTTTTCTTAACTATAGACCCCAGCTGAAATTTAAAAAATATACATTACCTGTAAAGCGTAAACAATACTTTCTATTGTTGGAAACAATTTAAAAAATCTTACCAAATCTGAAATTGTAGGTAGATTATTGGTTTGATCTCCCATCCCTGTGTTAGTATCAGGTGGCGCAGGGTTTTTGCCCCCTTTGATATTCCTGTGTTGGGGAAAAGTTGGCATCAATTTGGGATCACAAGCTGAAAGAATTAATTGTGGATAAAAATTTTCAACTAAATACTTTTTGAAAATAAATTTTATTTCTACCAGCAAAATAATCTTTAACTTAAATTCAATGACAACTTACGTAGTGGCGGTTCCTTAAAGTAACTGCTCTGCAAACATTCCTCAGCAGTAGCCCGTTTCCTAGGGTCGTACATGAACAAGAAGTTCAGCAATCTCAAACCAGCAGCAGACAACCAAGGGAATTTTTGCTTAAGATTGTTATATGGTTGTTGCTTGAGACCATAGTTCTGTAAAGCAGGAAGAGCACTAAAGCCTGGCCAAATCGCATCTGAAGGTGTACCTGTAAGTAAAACAAGTAATGGTACAATGTTAGTAGTTGTGGAAGGACTCAGTCATTGGCAATTATGCCTATCTTTGTCTAATTTATTTGGAGTCCATAAGAAAGAAAATAGAGAATAGAATTCCTTACCAAGTAAATCAACAATCATTTCCAATTGTTGAATTTCTGATCGTCCGGGCAGCAAAGGCTTGTGCCCCAATAGTTCCCCCAAAATGCATCCTGCAGCCCACATATCCACGCTGGTAGTTTGAGTTGGGGCCTGTAATAACAGTTCCGGAGATCTGTACCATAGAGTCACCACGTGAGGTGTCATGGGTTTCAGTGGGACCCCAAACCATCTTGCTAGACCAAAATCAGCTACAAAAAGCTTTGAAGTAGAGAAAGAAGTAAGAAAATCAATTTATTAAATAAACTTACCAATTTTAACACATCCTTTATCTGTCATAAGTAAATTAGACACTTTCAAGTCTCTGTGAACAACGAAATTATGATGTAAGTAACGTAGCCCTCTCAGAACTTGTAACATAATACATTTCACTTGAGATTCTGTAAATGGGGCTTGCATGTTGTCGAGAAGGGAGGCCAGATCCTGTTCACAGTATTCCATAGCCAAAAATATACTAAAAAAACGTTGTATTATTATAAAAAGAACAACAGAAAAGTTTTATGTTACCTTTCCAAGCTTTTACCAACCACTACCTCTTGTAAATGAACAATATTTTCATGTTTGCAATTCAACAATACTTGAATTTCTCTTAGGCTACTGATTGGTATGCCATCTCGCTCCTGGTCCATTCGAACCTTCTTTAGGGCCACAATTTGCCCTGATACAGTGTCCTTGGCTCGATCTGGAAGATAAGGAGTTAACAGACAAAGATAAAGTAAACAATAATATTAAAAAAATGCTTACAGACAATCCCATAGGTTCCTTCCCCTATTCTGTTTAATTTCTCAAATTCGGAGACAAAGCGACATCTTCCAAGCTAAAACATGTAAAAACATTATGAAAAAAATATATTCTAGACATAACAAGGTAAATTATATTATGGCGCCAGAATTATGTATCGATAAATAAATATATGGAATTAAAATTTAACTAACCACATCTGCATCAGGAATGCTCATAGATTTTCCAGACTTAAAAGAAGTCAGGATTCCTTTTTTAGTAATAGGAGCCGAAGGTTCGGCTCCGTTTTCGATCTCTTTAGCTTTGGGGTCGCCTAAAAACGATTAAAATATCATGGGGAAAACTGTATTATATAAGCCGGTTTAACTGTTAAACGATATATAGATTGTATATATTGAAATTTATCTACCTGCTTTTAAAATATCTACAGCACTCATTTTTTTAAAGGGAAAAGTACCCACGCTTGCGAAAATCTTTACAAACAAAATAAACACATAAAAGTAGGGTTATGTTGTTACTGTCTTCTTCAAGGGCCATAAGCAATATGAACAATAGGTACATAAGCCAGCTTACCAGACGAATTTTGTTATGCTAGCTAGTCTTTTATGAGACCGCTTAAAATTAAGCCTCCATTCTTTTGGGCTTATTTAAAGTGTTTATACTTCCGTGAGGGAGTGCATCTCCCTTGTTTATGTTTATACTTTTATACGAAGTGAGGTTATAAATTTTTACTATCATTACCATTTACATTGAATATCAAACTATATAGTTTGATATTCAATGCCATTTACCACAAAAATTATGGTAAACTGATTGACTTTCTATCATACATTAAGGTGGAATTATCAACGTCATTCAATTTATTGCCAACCTATAACCTATTTCGCCTTGTTTTTCTTAGTTTATTGACTAGATTTAAATAAAATCAATATCGTCTGCACATTATTTAGGTAATATCTGATATATTACAAAAATATCAATTAATTTCATTGCTTATTTTGGGAGAATTGTATAGTGAAAGAACAATGACATAATAATGTTAAAAAAAATCTTAACCGATATTTTTCGTTGAACAATTCTCCTTAAATAACTTATGAAATTCCTTGATATTTATTTAACATGTTAATTATTACCTATAGAATATGAAGACGATATTGATTTTATTTAAATTTTGAGTAAATGTTAGAAAAAAATAAATAAATCTACGCGAAATAGGTTGGCAAGCATGTTGATACTCCTACCTTAAGGGATATATTTAAAAAAAAACACTGAAATTAAATGATATTATACTTTTATTGCTTAAAAGCTACAGATGAACCTAAATCAATCAGTATATAATTAAAAAGGTAATTAATACATTATAAGATAAAAATAACAATAGGTCCATTCCTTGAGAACTGCCTGAACAACACAAGAAAATGCGTTTATTTTAAATTCAAAATATACATTTTAATTTAGATTTAACTAAGGTTTGTAAATTTACACTAACCTACCTCTATATATTAGTACATATGAATCAAATTATACAGAATTTGTTCACGGAAAATGACTTCTTATTTGGGAAATATTAAACATAATAATTTAAAAAATAAATAAAATAGTAATTAAATTTCAATCTTCAAGAGCAATTTTCAGGAAAGAACCCAATATCAAAGATCAGGAATATTGTTACAATAGAATAGATATAGACCACAATTTTTAAAAGAGCGACAAAAACATTAATGAAAAGTTATAAACTAATGTAAACGAAATGGTTAATAAATTATATATAAAATAAAAAAAATTATTACTAAAAAAAATTGTATAATATGAACCACATGAAAAATATCAGCAATTTTTAATCTCAATTTTAATAATTGTGTGCTTTAGTCAAAAGGTACGCTAGTTATTACAAAGTTTCATAAATCAAATTCAGAAATTCATACACTGTCATCAAAAATATGAAAAAAAATAGCAAATTTTATTTTAAAAAACTTCTAAAAAACAACATACATTTGTGTGCAATTTATGGGTGTGTCTACCAATCAACTGTCCATACAACACTTCAAATAACCAGCGTACACAACAATAATTATTTTAAAAATTTCCAAACGGCTGTTTACTGGCGAGGGGGCATATACCCGTGCTGTTGAGGGTTAGGTTGCGAGAAGGCCTTAGTGTAAGGATTGCCCTGCGCGGCTGCCGACGGATAGACCACACTGCCCGGAGGGTGGCCGTATTGTTGGGTGGGGTACGGTATGCTACCTTGGGCTGGGCTTGTATACGCGTTTGAACTTGGAACTTGGGAACTGTCCATCACTTGGGGAACGTATCGGCTGAAAAGGGCAAGTTTTTATCAGTGATCAAGCTAAAATTACAGCTTAAATAGCAAAGTTATATAAATATGTTTAGCATTAATAATAATGATAATTGTAATATTATGTAATTTTTTAGCAAAAAAAAAATTATTTTTTTTTGAAAACATTTTTTTTATTTAGCTTTTCAAAATGTCTTTATTCCAAACTAACTTTTACAGTTCATTACATGGAAAGTGACAACATAATGTAGAAAATAATAACCATTAAAAAAAATAACAATAAAAATAATTGAAGTTAATCCAATTTGATTCATTAATAAAATCAATTAAAAAAAAAAAAAAAAAAAAAAAAATAGTATAAATAATTTAATTTAGTAAATATCTCTTTAATTGTTTTTTAAAAGTTGCCAATTTTTTCATTTTTCTGATATTTTTTGAAATATTGTTATATTTTATTATTCCGTCATATAAAAGCGATTTTTTTCCGAAATTACTTTTTACTGGTATAGTTTGATAATTTATACAATGTTTGGTGTTATGATCATGTAATGTCTTATTCTCCTGAAGTGTTGTTTGATTTTTTTTTCTTTTAAAATGATGGAGTGAATTAGAATACAAATTTTTAATTTATAAATGTTTTGAACATGTAAATACCCTTTCAGTCTATATAGATTAACAGTTGGTTCTAAATGTGGTAATTTGTGTATACATTTAATAACTTTATTTTGCAATTTTTGTAATGGTTTTAAGTTTGATAAACAAGCAGATCCCCATGCAGAAGCTAAGTATTGTAATTTTGAATATATTAATGAAAAATATATATTTTTTAAGTATCTCAAAGGAATGAAATATCTAGCTCTGTACAAAACAGATACCAAAGGAGATATCGAGTTGATAATATACTGGATAACATTTTGTCGTTTTTGAATATTTTTATTATTAAATTTTAAGGGGTTAATGATGGAATTTATTTTATTTTTAGTTATAAACATAAAAGAAGATTTTGTAAAATTTAACGTAAGTTTATTTGATTGAAGCCAAGAAAGAAGTATTTTTAAATCATTATTAATATCAAAATACATTTCTGCAAGAGTTTCAGCAAAATAAATAATTGTTGTATCATCTGCAAATAGCTTCATATTGCCCTTTAAGTTCAATTTGGAAACGGAATTAATGTAAATTAAGAATAATAAAGGACCTAATATTAATCCTTGTGGAACTCCACATTTGAAATACTACACTCTTACAATAATACAGTGTTTTTTTAAATAAACTCTAATCAATGTTAGAAATACTGGCCTCGATTTAAGCAATAAAAAGAAGAACATTACAATTTAAAAATGGCATGTTCTGCTTCATTTTTAAACTTTTCTATTCTTTCTACAAGGCAGAAGCTACCAAAACTTTCATTGGCATTTTCAGGTTGTCTAACTGCTTTTGGTGGTAGTTTGGCTATTTTCCTAATAGAAATCTGTACTTTAGAATCCTAAAATACTTTATGATTTTAGCACATACAGATGTTAAGTCATCTAGGTGCTATTTATTAAAGTATTTATCCTTGTATTTTGCATCTAAATCGCCGGATATGGTTCCTCATTATGTTGTAATAAATAAGTTGTGAAGATTGTAAAATTCTATCAAATGTAAAATACTGTTGATGAATAAAATAATATTTGATTAAATAAATAAATAAATGCTTTGCTAATTGCTTTGACTCATTTTTAACATTTAAATATCAAAAAAGTTTAAAAAATTGCACCAAACTCTAAAAATACAACAAAACAATTACATTAACTTCAATGCAAGAAAGCTTTGTTTGTCCCCTCATCGAAAGTGAGGTTATGTGTGTGACGTCATGAACTAGTGCCCAATTGGCTATCTCTACTTAGTACTCCAAACCATGCCATGCAACATCAACACTACATTAAATTAAAAACGAGAATACATACAACATACCCAGTTGTTGGAAAATTGTACTGCTGGGGGTACCCCGAAAGTCCCGCGTACTGCATATTCAGTGAGCCCCGAGCGAAATAATCGCTCATATGAGCATTGGCAGCCGCCGCCGAAGTGGGCACAGATTGTTGTTGTTGTTGTTGGGGGCCCCCCGCTTGGGGAAGCATCGATGCTGATTGGGGCCTTGAGTTTGAGCCTTCGTTGCTGATCTGAAACAAACCACTTTTAGTCATTTTCTTTTAAAGTATGGTGAATTTTATATAAAAAGATGAAACTAACCTGTGGTGTGGAAGGTTTCGAAGATTCCTTTTGTTCTTCAGTTCCATTTTTCTGGCTTTTGTCCTGAAGGGGATCAAATTCACTTGAATTTACTTTATTTAATGTATTGCTTGCTGGGTTCATATCTAAATTAGCTTCAGATGAATCTAAAAAAAATTAAGTTGAGCAAAACCATTTCTTGTTGAGAGAAAGTTATAGGTTTTTTAAAAAAAAAATTAATAAGTTACCTTGTGTTGGGGCAGATTTAACAGTCTTAACAGTATCCAAGAATTCCAACAGTTTATTGACTTGATCACGAATAGTCCTAATTTGCTTTTTCAAATTTGCTACTTCAGTCTGCGATACAGATTCAATTTCATTTTTAACCTCGGAATTTAATAGTACTTGGAGCTTTAATATCCTACTACATTGGATAGCGAAAGACAGGTCTGTACTATCAAAAATTGTTACTAGGTCATCATCTACAATAAAATATAACACCATGGACCCTGGGCAAGTTTTAGATAGGCCGAGTCTGACAACAGTAACTTTTCTTAATTTATTTCAAATAACAAAAACTCTACTGGAATTTTGAGTGGATTTTTTAAAAATCCTTTATATCATATACTTACAATATTCTTCTAATCCTCTAATCATCAGTGTTTACAACACTGGTACTGAGGCATAACTAGGTACTGAGGCTACTGACTAGCATGTAAATTTTTTTTTCGATTTAAAAACTAGTTTCAAACTATTTTTCTTAAATGTACTTAGGTTTACTAACATGTTAATAGTGCTTATCAATATTTAATAGGTTTTAAAGATCATAAATGGATAATTACCATAACATATTTAATGAGTTAAGCAGACAACTGCTTAAAGAAGCGAACATATTACAAAATGGGAATATGGTAATGAGAATTACAGAAAAAACGTACCTTCATCTTTATATTTAAGAGTAATGTCATCACTGGCTGCTAATTTACCCCTAAATACTCGCTGCATCATTAAAACTAATTCATCGTAGGTAATGGCTTCGTTGTGAATAGGAATCCTCCGGATATCATCTCCAAATTGAACTTTAATTATTAATTTACCGCAGAGATCCAAATCGGTTTTCATGTCCATTTTGCCCTGAAAATTTGCCATAATTATGCCGGACGAGACGGGATTTCTGAACTTACCCCACTACTATGATGCTGCTTTCTCATTAAAAACTAAAATAAGCTTGAATTCCTTGAGAATGGTAATTAAAATCGCTAAAAATCGACAAAAACACCAAGGCATAAAAGCGGAACGTTAAAACTTTTTTTATGTCGCTGTCAAAATGGAACCGGTGACGAATCTGTCAGATGTCAAAAACCCAATTCAACTCATGTCATGCCATCTACCAATATAAAAACAATAAATGCACCATTGTTGTTTATTATTTCATTACTGTCGTTGTCAAGAGTATCTCTCTATCCTTTACAAACATAATGCAACAATAAAGAATGTACCAGCATGAAAGGTTTTCTCCCAAAACGATTGGCATTCGAGATTTCTACGTTTAGTGCATGTGCATAAAAACAAAAAACCGATATGAGCTAAGACACACTGTATATTACCTATCCGTCTTCCACTGGTGGTAGCTGATATACTTTCTCGTTTGCCACCCCTTGAAACACATGCGATTTTTTTCGATATTGTTTATTTATTTGTCATCAATTGAGACGTCAAAAAATTGCTTTGTATTTGTAAAAAAAGAAGAAAGGTGTGCGTTGTTAGTGATAGAGTTTTGAGTTAATTCTACTAATTAAATTTTATTTTAATGTTATCGCCCTTAGGATATTTACGTAAGCAAATCAGAAAAGGCGGAAAACACTGAACAGGAAATTTGTGAAAGTGGTGGTTGCCCAAACCACAACAGTCTATTTTTAAACTAAAAACGTATAAATAACCCACAAAGAGCAACTATGCTTTTTGGAAATAAGAACAAATGTCTACAAGAAACTTTAAAGTTAAACTATGATGAAGCTTGTATCGATATCTACAATGAAATTAATGGTAAAATCTCTGTTTTTGGTCAATACGAACAGTGCCACCAATGTAACTTTCAAAATTTAACAACTTTGGGTACCAATGAAAGTGCCCCTTTGCTAGTGAGTACTCGGTCACCTTTAACTCTATATTGGGAGAAAGATGGGAATAATTCGTGTGGGTAAGTACTTTCAGCCAAAATAATATTAGTTATAGGTCAATACCCGATGATCTATTACATACATTGTAGACACCCAATAAATACATATATTTAAAAGTACCTTTGTCGTAACAATATACCTAATGGTGATTGAAAGTTTCGAGTTTTTTTTGTATCTAGGACTCTTCTATACTTACTTATTTATCTTTAGTGACCTTTTAAAATTCTATTTCCAGTTTTACCAAGCTCTTGTATGAACACTATCGATATGGATGGAATATTACAGGAAGTTGTCCACCTATTTATATCAAAGAGCCCGCGGATGATGCTTATTTATGTAAGCAAAGCTTAAAGTAAGAATTTTTATAAAGGGCCTAATTTATCTTGTTTTTTAGCAATTCTTATGGCGTTCATTGTATTATTCAGCTTCGGAACGCTTTGGTATATGATTAAATGCATCTACAAAAATAGTGGGAGATTGAGGCAACTCCTTGCATGGAGTAGTGAACTAGAAGAGGTAAAGTGTTTTATATTTTAATGGTAAATATAGGTACCTAATTATCTATCTATGAAATTTATAATTTATGAAATTTTATATTTAAAATTTATCAGAATTTTATTAAATATAAATTTTACTGGTAATTTCAAGAACAATAATGATTCACTTCTAGCTGAGTCATTCCATCACATGTTTAAAATTATTAGAAGTATACAGATTGTTTATTTACAATAAATCTGATAAGTAATAGACATAAATGATTGTGTAATGTTTTATTCTATAAAGGAAGTATTTAACAGAAAATACATATAATTTTTTTTGTCAAAGCTTTCCATTAATATATTTGGGATTAAATATCATGTCTCTGTAGTGATTGTGATTTTAGAAGGATTCTTTTGCCTATATTGTCTATTTTTTTATGAAAGCCCAAAACGCTGCTAGAGGGTTATTTTCTCACATAGGCAGAGTTTTTTTGATTATTTTTTATCTGCAATATTGTTTAAGCTGATATTATGACCTTTTTAAATTTACATTATTTACTTAGTAATGTTAACAAATATTTTGCCACATTTAATTTATTTAATGATTTTAAATTGTTAATCTTTTTTTTTGAGCATGACCTTAAAAAATAGTTCCTTAGTTAAAAATTTCGTAAAATAATGTTTTGTCTTATAAAACTGTTCAATCAAAAACAATTTAATTATTACTTTTATATTATGGAAATATTTACTTTGTTATAAACAATTTGCTACAATGTTACATTATCATTTTAAAATGATACCTATAAGAGTTAGATAAGATGTTTTACTTTCTGCACCATAATTTTTCTGGTGATGTTTTTTACTAACTATGGTTGGTAGGTTTTTTTTTTGACTACTTAAACTTTTTTAGAGATAGTTTTTTTTGTTAAATAATCTGTATTTTACTACCTAAAATTGCTAATCTAATTTTTTCTTTAAGTACATATATTAATTGTCCCAACTCACAGTCCTCTACTTTTTTCATTAAGGGAAAATACTATGACCAAGGCGTTGAGAGTCAACTCAGTTGAGTCCTCCCCCCTGTAAAATATCCTCTTTTAATAAAAAATGCATACTTTTGGCCCAAGGCAGGCTGTTTTTGAGTTTTTGTATATATTTCTTTCAAAATTGGGTCCAGAAGTATCAATTGATGGTTTCTTTTTTACTAAAGGATCTTACTGGATCTATGCCCCTTGTCATCGAGAGACCCCCTTCGATTAAGAAACACCCCCATAGAATCAAGTCAGTAGATGTCTTCCGAGGTTTGTGTATCATGCTAATGATATTTATAAATTATGGAGGTGGAAAGTATTGGTTTTTCCAACATTCTGCCTGGAACGGTCTAACTATAGCCGATTTGGTGTTTCCTTGGTAAGTTATAAGTAATAAGTAGTAGGTTTTTGTTCAGTTAATAAGTATATTATCAAATTTTATTAAACGATTTATTTTTTTAAATTTAATTTCATCTGATTATTATTTTCAGGTTCATGTGGCTGATGGGTCTTTCAATGACCGTCTCCATACAAAACAAGTTACGAAGGGCTGTGCCTAGACGTGCTTTGGTGGTTCAAATAATACGTCGTAGTTTGATCCTTTACTTTTTGGGTATCGTTATCAACTCGAGCCATCACACCATGAGTATAGAACAGTTAAGGGTACCGGGCGTTCTGCAGAGATTGGGAACAGCTTATTTCATTGTGGGGATGTTGGAGGTGATATTTACCAGGAGGGTTGAAATTGAGGTAAGTAATGTTGTTGCCCTTTGTCAGACACACAGCATCCCAGAGACATATTAGTTATACTGGTCCCAGAATGTATAATGCTTTGCCTATCTCGCTGAAAAATAAACCTTTCAGTGAGATGAAGAAAAAAATTCAAGACTGGATTCTGATAAATGACTTTATTGATGAGCACATGTAAATGTAAACATTGTAATTTGTGTATCACCATTGCGCCTAAAACCTACCTGATTATCTATTGTCTCATTCATCTAACTGGGGTTGTTTGTGGACACAGAGAGTATTAAATTTTCTTTTCCTTTCTTTTTATCTAATTTAATCATAAGCATAACCTAGATATATAGAAATACAAAACAATAAGTTATTAACCAGCACACACAGATTTTTAAAATCAATTGTGCTGATTATAAGCTTAGTACCTACTTTAATTAAATAATTAATGATATTATAAATTGTAAAGATACTGTATGTGCTAAGCAAATAAAGTTATTATTATAAAGTTAAAAAAAAAATCTCATCTGCCATCACTCAAGTTTGCTTACTATTTGTAAAAATAAAGATTGATTGTGTAGTATAAACACATGCGAGCGAAGGCACGAGCGATGCTAGTTATTTAACACATATAAATGTTTTTACAGAATGTTTCTTGTGTTCTGGACGTCAGCCAAGCTTGGCCGCAGTGGGTATTTGTATCGATACTTGTGACGATTCATACGTGCGTCACGTTCTTGGTAGATGTTCCTGGTTGTGGTAAAGGATATTTAGGTAAATATTGGCTTCTTATTAATCTTACATCAAAATTGATTTACAATTTTTTGAAGGTCCTTATATAATTAAACTCATTTAAATTACGGAATTTTAGGTTGGGGAGGAATAAATAGAACTTTAGTTAAAAAATTAGAAATATTACAAAAAAGGTTTCTAAAAATTATATTCAATAAAGATTATCTTTATCCTTCAAAAGAATTATATTTAGAAACAAAAAAGTTCAACATAAGACAACTTTACATTTATAACATCTTAAAATATATTTAAAAGTAAAAACCTTATACAATTTAAAAAACAATCATAATGCACGTCATAAAAATGAAATAACCATAAAACCTAAAATAAATAAGTCCATAGGACAAAAAATTTCAAATATTTATGTTTTTATTTAAACGATTATTTATCAACAAAATTTAAAAAATTGATTTCATTAAAAAAATTTAAAGTCGAAATAAAATCATGGATATTAAAAACAGACAATCTGAAAATGCTTTACCTAATTAATATTGTTCTAAATAATTTATATAAGTAATATTTTTTACTTAAAAACTATAAATTAATAATTTTATTATAGGTACCTATACCTAATATATTTCTTAAAAAAAAAAAACTGCGTTTATACTATAAATTAACATTTTTACTTTAAAACTTGATTTTTAATGCATATTTATGATTTTACATACTAAAACAAAAAATAAAATTTGCCCCTAACATGCTCAGCTTCAGGGGATTGAAGAATAAGTTTATAGAAGACAACATAAACATATTTCATCCTATACATATTTATTATATTATTAAATTTTAAATAAACTTATTATTATTATTATTATTATTATTATTATAATATAGAGAAAAAACTCTTCATAAAATTCTTAAAAAATAATTACATACCTGAAAGCCCCAGTAATAATTAGTAGAGTTGGGCATGGTCAATTGACCGTGAATTGACCATGACGTATTTAACCGGTCAAATTCGCTCAAAATATATCAATTTTATTTTATTATTTATGCATTTGTGATCTGTTCAGATTACCTCCTACCACCTAGGATAGTTTAATGTATCGTTATCATAGATAAAGGTTTATAGTATAGCGCCGTTATTTAAGAAAACAATAACACCTGATTCTGGGAATCCCAATAGTCGGCCTCGTTTATTAGTGGTTCCAGGAACGGATTCAATCACAATGAAGGAAAGGAATAGATAAGTTATTGTTATTCTCTTTTTATACAATTTTCATAGACATTTCCTTCTGTCTATTTATTTTCATTTCGTATTTGCCAGAGTTAGGGTTTGCACTTGCATTGCATTTTTGTGAACTAACGACGCGACGTCGCATTTACGATGAGTTTGGGGAAGTCCAAAACCAAAATTTGGAATTGTTTTACCGAAATAAGAGAAGAAAACAAAGTAAAAGGGAAATGTATCTACTGCGTGGAGCAACTATTGAGATATACACTTATAGAATGTGTACCTGGATGGACCTAACTATATCATCCATTTGACCACCCTGTATAAAATTTAGGTATGGCAGTAGACTTTTCAGAACAGCAAAACTTGTTATAAAAAAATATTTTATTCCAAAATACAAAATAAGAAATTTGGCATGTATACCTAGTTAGGTTCATCCACTGCATTTTTAAATTTTAATTTATTTCAGTCAATTGACCGGTCAGTTGACCAGTCAATTGACCAAAGACAAATTGACCGGTCAAATCCACAACCCTAATAATTATGATAATGTCACCACCCAATAATGTGCATGTTTTTTCTTAATTAAATTAAAACAAATTGCCAGTTTCTTTATTAATTACAAATTTAATGAAATCAGATTTAAAAATAAATAAAACATAATTAGTTAGTTTTAAACTTTTTCTAGGTCCTGGCGGTCTGGATGACCACGGAAAATTCTTCAATTGCACCGGAGGAGTGACTGGATATGTAGATAGAGCCGTTTTTGGGAATCACATGTATAAAACACCTGCTTGTCAAAAAGTGTATGAAACTGTCCTCTATTTTGACCCAGAAGGTAAGGATTAACAGAAACTAATGTAATTAAGGGACCCGAAAATTTAATTTCTAGGGGGACTAACATTTTTTTTTATTTAAAAGTTACGTTTGGAAGATGCGCATAATTCTATTTGTCAGTCTGTGTCAATATGCTCATCATAAAAATTACAAAAATCCTTGTATAAAGAAGTTTGCACTGAAGTAGGTATACTAAAACTTATTATTTATTGTAGGTATCTTGGGGACGTTAACTTCAGTGCTTACTGTATATTTAGGAGTTCAGGCGGGAAGAACACTCCACACTTATGTAAATGTCAAAGCAAAGACTATAAGATGGATTATATGGGGCCTTCTTACAGTAAGTATATTTTTTGGTCATTTTAACCTTTCTTCAAAGGTTTTTTATTATACAGGGTTAGTGGAAATAATCGGAACGGCTAATTTTCTTCAAAACTACCAAGGCCAAATCAATGAATTTTGGTACAGGTGGATAACTTAAAAAAATTGAATTGAAAATTGACAATTGCGACGTTGCCAAATTTTTATTTTTTCTGTAACTCAAGGAATGTTTTTTTTCAAATGTAACGCTACTCTTTTTTTTTATTGAATTCGATTCCTCCCATCAACATTACCATTTCCTGATATAGTTGAATTCACATAAACTTTTAACGCCGTGACATTTCAGTTCTGTCATACTTGTCAAATACTGCAGCAACTCATAAAATATAAATTTCTAATGGCTAAATGTAATTAGTATAATTGTACTGCACACAAAGTATGTCTATCTTGTATTATTTCATACGATTAAAAAGAGATAGAAATAAAAAGAGTTGGCCGAGCAATTCCAGAAAAGAAAAAGAAAAAACACTGACCAATCTCAGCTGTATAAGAAATTTAGTAAGTTGGTGAAATCTAAAGTAACTAGACAATGACAAGTCTTGACATTTGGCATTAAAACTTTATGTGAATTTAACTATAGTATCAAATTTTTATCTGAAATAGTTTTATGGGAAAAAAGTTAATTAGTTACAACTCTAACTCTAAAAAAATTCAATCTGTTTCCATTTAGGTAAAAACGTTTTAAATAATGTGAAAAGGAAGGTTGGTAGACATAATATACCTAATAGTATTGATAACGATAATAACAACAAACAACTACTAACAATAACATAGCTAGTAAAAATTACTTACATATTATAGTACACTACATTAATTTGATTATGAAACCGATAATATGTAAGTAATTTTTACTAGCTATGTTATTGTTAGTAGTTGTTTGTTGTTATTATCGTTATCGATACTATTAGGTACATTATGTCTACCAACCTTCCTTTTCACATTATTTGAAACGTTTTTACATGGAAATAGATTGGATTTTTTTAGAGTTAGAGTTGTAACTAATTAACTTTTTTTCCCATAGAACTATTTGAGATAAAAATTTGATACTATCAGGAAATGGTAATGTTGATGGGAGGAATCGAATTCAATAAAAAAAAGAGTAGTGTTACATTTGAAAAAAATACATTCCTTGAGTTACAGAAAAAACTAAAAATCTAGAAACGTCGCAATTGTCAATTTTCAATTCAATTTTTTAGGTTATCCACCTGTACCAAAATTCATTGATTTAGCCTTGATAGTTTTGAAGAAAATTAGCCGTTCTGGTTATTTCAACTAACCCTGTATATGTTACAGGCAGCTTGTTAAAAAAATATTTTGTATATCTTTTAACTCTTTTTATTTTTCTAGGGACTAATTGGGGGCGTTCTATGCTCTTTTAAGCGAGACGACGGCCCCATTCCCCTAAACAAACAACTGTGGTCTCTATCTTTCGTCCTGGTCACCAGTAGTATGGCGTTCATTATACAAGCCTCTTTATTCTTATTGGTGGACATTCATCGCAAATGGGGAGGCCGTCCCTTCTTTTATCCAGGAATGAATGCGATAGTTCTCTATGTGGGGCACGAGATATTCAGGAATACCTTCCCGTTTGGATGGATACCCACGTTCGAAACGCACGGCGCTTTCCTGTTTATGAATTTATGGGGTACTTTCTTATGGGTAGCCATTGCAATATATTTGTATAAGCACGATGTTTTCTTTACCATTTAAGTAAGTTTTTAGTTTGCGCGTTGTTTTGATTCGACTGGAATACAGATCTTTTAAAATTAAAGTTTTCTTAATTTAATTATATCGGTTAGATGACGCAAACGTTTTTTTTTTAGCACTGGATTTATAACGCTAGTCTCGAAATCCAGAGGATGCTTTTTAATCGGCCTATTTTAGAAGTAGGACATGTCCATTAGGGTGGAGTGGTTATACGTGTCGAAAAAAAAAATCGTTTTTCAAATCGGAATAGCTGCAAAAACATGCCCCAATACTTAACGAAGAGCTATGCGAAATATGGTTTCTCTAAAATTATGTTTTGAGGTGCCCCAAGAATTCCAAATTTGGTACAGTTGTGTAAGAAGATCTAACGCACCGAAGGACGATATTGGCGTTGTTGCCAGCTTTTTAGTTTGTCTGGAATTCGAACGAATTTTATATTTTTAAATATAACACCCAGTATATTTTTACATTTTTAAATTCCACATAAAATTATAATTATTTTTTATTAAATGCATTATTAGTCTATACTTCATAGTTTCCGAGATATTGACTCTCGAAAAGTGACATTTTTGAACTTTGACAGCTTATAACTTTCTAACAGTACGTCTTAGAGCAAAACGGCTTACATGTCCCTATCGTCAATTTTTATTATCTTCCCAAAAAAATCAACTTCCAGTTCAACCGGAACAACTATATTTCCTGCTTACGAGTACTGTCAAAGTTCAAAAATGTCACTTTTCGAGAGTCAATATCTCGGAAACTATGAAGTATAGACTAATAATGCATTTAATAAAAAATAATTATAATTTTATGTGGGATTTAAAAATGTAAAAATATACTGGGTGTTATATTTAAAAATATAAAATTCGTTCGAATTCCAGACAAACTAAAAAGCTGGCAACAACGCCAATATCGCCAAATTTGGTTTAAATCAGCCAGTAAATTGTGATGTTATTAAGCCGTTTCCAGACTTAATACACACACTGTATATAATTTAAATAAAAATCATGTTTTTTTTTTTAATATAAGACCTTTGGGGCACCTCGAAATATAATGTTAGAAAAATTATCTTTCACATAGCACTTAGTTAAGTGGTGAAGCAGGTTTTTGCAGCTATTCCGTTTTGAAAAACTAATATTATTTTTTCATGATCATCGATTTTTTTTTTATTTTAAAAATTCTCGGGGCACCTCAAAACATAATTTTAGAGAAACCATTTTTCGTATAGCTCTTAGTTAAGTAGTAGAGCATGTTTTTGCAGCTATTCCGATTTGAAAAACGAATTTTTTTTTCGACATGTATAACTTCACTCCACCCTAATGTCCATGGCCCCTTAAAGACTCTCAATCCTTTTTCGGATACAAGTTTTTTTTTAAGATTTGTTCTTTTTTAAAACTCTGTTGTCTTTTTCCACATGGAGGAGTTATTTGTCCAAATATCAACAATGGTGTAAACGTGAATACCTTTATGGACTAGCTAAGCCAATAAATCGCATTATTCATATTTTACTGTCAATTTAAAATCACCCTGTGTAATATAAAAAAACGTTTTTGTATGTACCTAAGATAAGTAGGTATTTGTTTTGAATTTATTTGTTTTAAAAAATTGTCAGTTATAGACCAGGGCTTTGAAAATGGTAAAAAGTGAAAAAAAAAATAGTAGGATGAAACCCATTGGAAAAGGAAGAGATTATAACAAAAATAAAAGGAAAAATAATTTACGGGGGATCCGAGGTCGATAAGTGGAAAGGGGTGAGTTTTTAAGGGTAGAAAACGATTTATCTCGATTTCCGCCAAAACTACAAGTCCTATGGAAAAACGTTAAATGGCAAAGTTGTAGGTAATAAAAAGATCTACAACTTTTGTATTTACACTTTTTTCACATAACCTCAATAACCAAATTTTTGGTTTTTTATTTTTATCTTTTACAAAAAAAAAATTTTCACGAAATGTGGTGAAAACTTACCTTTTTATGTCCCAAACACACTAATTTTTTTGATTTAAAATATTTATTTTTTACCTTATTTTGACTTAATATCGAAAAAGCACCCTAATTTTCAATCGAAAATTCTCACTTCAAAATATCTGCTTTTTTAAAAAAGTCGGTGGGCTTTTTGTTCGTTGAAATCTCTACTTTCTGATGGTGTAAAAAAATATACATTACTATGGTAAATGTGATGAAATCCCCTTTAAATCCTACCTTTAATTATATTTAAAACAACTATTTTCGCATGTTTTTTGCGATCTTTATGTTTTATGTATTTGTATTTTTTTGTTTATCAATGTAACATGGAATCTTACGTTTTTCGATTAATTAAAGTATAAATTTTAATAAACAGCTCAAAATTGTACATGATTAAAAAAAAATTTTCGGATTCGAGTTTTTTTCGTTTCTTTGCATTTTTTGAGAACATTTGCCATAGTAATGTTTATTTTTTTACACCATCAGAAAGTAGAGACTTTTTTAAAAGCAGATATTTTGACGTGCGAATTTTCGATTGAAAATTAGGCTGATTTTTCGATATTAAGTCAAAATAAGGTGAAAAAATAAATATTTTAAATTTAAAAAAATACAGTGTGTTTGGGACATAAAAAGGTAAGTTTTCACCAAATTTCGTGAAAAAAAAATTTTTTTTGTAAAAGATAAAAATAAAAAACCAAAAACTTGGTTATTTGAATTTTTCACATAAATTTTAAGGTTATGTGAAAAAAGTGTAAATACAAAAGTTGCAGATCTATTAATTACTTACAACCTTGCCATTTAACATTTTTCCATAGGACTTGTAGTTTTGCCGGAAATCGAGATAAATCGTTTTCTACCCTTAAAAACTCACCCCCTTCCACTTCCCGACCTCGGATCGCCCGTAAATTATTTTTCCTTTCATTTTTGTTATATTCTCTTCCTTTTCCATTGGGTTTCATCCTACTATTTTTTTTTGTTTCAAAAATTATCGACCCTGGTCTATATGGACTAGCTAAGCCAATGAATCGCGATATTCATATTTAACTGTCAATTTAAAATCACCCTGTGTATATAAAAAAAAGTTTTTGTATGTACCTAAGATCAGTAGGTATTTGTTTTGAATTGAATTGTTTTAGTTACTACCAGTGTTGTTGATAAAGTGGTCTTTAGAGTAATTGTAACCAACCACCCTGTAGAAGGTTATTCAGTATGCGTTTTTTAAATATTTATAAGCAATGTTAATCAGTAGTTTAAGGAATATATTTAAAGTTTTAAGTTATTTTGGATATGTATTTAGTTTTGTCACATTTTTTGACTGAAATTCCTACTTTTAGATATTTAATATTGTGATTAAGGTACTTCCTAATACCAAATATTATACACTTTAAAAAAATTATTGTTAGTTTTATTTGTAATCCCAGCTGCGTAGTTACCTCCTAGTCAATCAAATAAACTTACGTTAAATTTTACAAAATCTTCTTTTATGTTTATAACTAAAAATAAAATAAATTCCATCATTAACCCATTAACATTTAATAATGAAAATATTCAATATTCAAAAACGACAAAATTTTTAGGATTGGTTTTAGATGAAAATTTAAATTGGAAATGCCATATTATCCGTATTATTTGATATCTCCTTTGGTATCTGTTTTGTACAGAGCTAGATATTTCATTCCTTTGAAATACTTAAAAAATATATATTTTTCATTAATATATTCAAAATTACAATACTTAGCTTCTGCATGGGGATCTGCTTGTTTATCAAACTTAAAACCATTACAAAAAAAGTTATTAAATGTATACACAAATTACCACATTTAGAACCAACTGTTAATCTATATAGACCGAGACATGTTCAAAACATTTATAAATTAAAAATTTGTATTCTAATTCACTCTATTATTTTAAAAGAAAAAAATCAAACAACACCAGACGTATAAATTATCAAACTATACCAGTAAAAAGTAATTTCGGAAAAAAATCGCTTTTATATGACGGAACAATAAAATATAACAATCTTCCAAAAAATATCAGAAAAATGGCAACTTTTAAAAAACAATTAGAGAGATATTTACTTACTAAATTAAATTATTTTTTTTAAATTGATTTTATTAATGAATTAAATTGGATTAACTTACCTATTTTTTTTTAATGGTTATTAATTTCTATATTATGTTGTCACTTTCCATGTAATGAAATGTAAAAGTTGGGTAGTTTGGAATAAAGACATTTTGAAAGTTAGTCCCTGGAAAAAACAGTTACTTATGCAATGATCTGCTACTAGATAGCAGATCATTGTACTTATGCCTTTGATCATCAACTATATTTATTACTGGTGATATTTTGTAATAGATAAAAGTAAAATAAAAAATTTGTCTTAAAATAAAGTCAATAGTTTTTTAGTTAAGGTTGTTCGTGCAGGGAAATTAAAAAATCACAGTAAAACTTTAAAAATATTTATTTGTAAAACTTAACATTATTACGAGAGAAAGCAAAATTAAACAAACAAAAATGTATTTCATACTCTTGGAACTACATTTCAAAATATGTTTCACACAGCCAAAGCATTGGAAAAGGCAAAATATTGACAGAGGTAATAAACTTAAAACTAGGTAGACAAACAAATGTTCAAAGCGGGACGGAGACCATAGTATGGTAAATTTCAGTTCATTATTTTCTGAAAAATTAAAAAACTAGTAAAAAAAAAATCGGTACTCAACAATTACTTAACTCATTCTTGTTCTAAGATACTAATGTATTGTAAATGTAACATTTCTTTTTACCTATGATTGCATGTCCATAACCAATTTTGTTTGTACCCATTCTATAACTACAAGTCGGAATCATAATTTCATACATATCTGATATGCCCAGGGAGTACTCATAAATCTGAACACTAGCGGGAGTAATTGGAACTATATGGTAGTCTGTATGTAGCAAAGCATCCGTGCTAATTATCATGCATTTATGTTCATGGGCAGTAAAAAGCAAATGGGGTAGCATCTTGTATATGACCTACAAAAGGCAGGTAATCTTTAGGAACCTTGCATGGCATGTCACAACAATTTTACAAACCTTTTCTGTAAATTGTGAAGGTCGAAACATTAAAGGCACATGACTTAACCCAACAAATATCTTGCTGGTATCATAAAATTCTCTTTCCTTTTTATATACAGGAATGATTGAAGTCAAACGATTAATTTTAAAAAATGTTATATTTTTCACTGTGTTTAAACTGGGCTGGGAGAAGGCCCGTTCGAATCTTTGGAGTTTTTTAGGTGTTACTCTTGTGTCTTCTCCTCCTATGTCATTATCCCCAGGCAGCCAAATATGCTAAAAAAGGTAAATTTGATAATTTTTTTTACTTGCCCCAATGGAATTATGTTGACTTACCTTAACACTTTGAAATTCACCATATGGCTCTAAAAATATGTTAAATATCCTTCTTACGTATTTGTTAAAATCTTCATCGCTAGCCACATGGGCCTCATCCATCAAATCCCCCAAAAAAATTACAACATCTGGTTTTACATGGTGATACACTTCATTGTATGTAACCTTTAGATACCTAAAGCAAAGAAATATGATAAATAATGGCATACCTAAATAATAATCTCTAAATAGGAGGCGAAAAGGACTAACCTGTCGCTATCAAAAATACTAAAGGGTGTTATGGGATGAAATACTTCGTTCATATTGCCGATGATTTGTGGGTCAGCAACAAGTAAAATTTTGGTGCATTCATTGTCGTCTTTGCATGTCATGGGAAGCCATTTGTTTCTGTTAAGCTTATAGATTAGGAATTCGGCATAGAAAGTGTAGGCTAATGTTAAAATTGTCCAAAAACTTAGGAAACATTTCTTCTTGGATAACCTTAAAAACCATCAAATTCTAGTAAACCCTTATGGAAAAAAGTAACTTTTTTTACCTTAACATTTTCAGAAATAGTTCTAAATCGTCATGCTATAGTTTTTTTAAGCTTTTATTCATAAATATTGTTTGTTACATCTTAAAAACCTACAAAATACAAAACAACAAAACATAAACATAACCATAAATCCACAGAAAAATAAAGGGTTCATAAATCAATTGTCATTTATCGTCACAGAAAAAAAAGGTTTTAAAATCATCACACCACAGAAGATTACCCCAGATTACCCTATAATTTCTCTGTGATATAATTTTTTTTGAGGTTATGTATAAAATAAGAGCAAAAGTAAAGTGATTATTTGATTTGAAAATTTTTACAAAAAGTAATTTTAAAGCATTTTTCATGTCGTCTATGACCTTTGGACAAAAAATTTTTCAGCCTACACCTCCAGAAAAAGGTAGTTTTCCTCTTGACCACGAAGGCTTGTGTAAAAAATCTATGATCAAGTTTATGAAGTGCTTAGCCAGGGAAGATAATAATAACTCAGCCTGTAGAGACGAAACTAAAGGTAAGAAAGCTCGTAAGAAAGTCTTATAAACTTAAGAACTTGTTATTCATATTTTGCGTGGAGTTTAATGTTGAAAAATTATAAAATCCGCAAATCATTGAGCAAACTTTGTTGTTGTCCCATAACAGCTTTGGTGCTTCTTTCAAGGTCTTTAATATAAATAATGCATAAAAAATACCTTAAATTGCTTTTTCTTATGTGGCAGCTAACTATGCGTTTAACAAAAAAGACTACAGTACAACATTGTAAGATTTTGGAATACCTATACTCGAAAATAACAGATTTCTAAAGCCTAGTTTTATTTGCTTTTTTTAGAATACTTGGATTGTCGTATGAAAAACAACCTTATGGCAAAAGAGGAATGGTCCAAATTAGGCTTTACAGAAGAACCCAAGATTTCATCTGTTGAGAAACAAGATTAAATACCTAAATATGGTCAATATACTCATTGGCTGCACCGGCAGTGTTGCCACAATTAAGCTCCCTATCTTAATTAATAGTTTGTTGGAAGAATTCTCTAAGGATAATAAAATCATTAAAGTAATAAGTATGTTAATTTAGTTTTTCCAGTCATTATTAACCCTCTGGTTTTTTTTAGATCCGAGTTGTAGTTACTGAGTATGCTAAACACTTTTATAACCAGTCCGATATTTCAGATGACATTGATATTTTCACTGATCATGATGAATGGAGTTCTTGGAAAAATCGTGGGGACCCTGTATTACATATTGAACTAGGAAAATGGGCTGACGTATTTCTAATAGCTCCTCTGGATGCCAATTCACTTGCAAAAGTTTCAACCGTAAGTACCTATTCTATTTTTAGTTTTAGTAAGTTTTAAATTTTAACAGTAATATTTTAAGGGTATCTGTGATAATCTCCTAATGTGCACCGTACGAGCTTGGGAAATGACCAAACCTCTTTTATTTTGCCCTTCTATGAATACAAAAATGTACAGTCATCCACTGACAGATAGCCAAATTTGTTTGCTGAAAACTTGGGGTTACATGGAGATCCCGGCGATAGAAAAAATGCTTATTTGTGGCGATTCTGGATTGGGTGCAATGGCTGAAGTATCTACCATTGTTGATACTGTTAAAAATGTGGTTAAAGACATATTTTAGTGTGGTACATTTATTGATCAGCAGGACTTAAAAAAACTTGAAATTTTTGGTAAGAGTATTTTAATTTAGTTGTACTTAGACTATGAAGTATTTATTTGACACAGAAAGAATTTATACAATATTCAGATAATATGGGTTGAAGTGTTACTGTCAATTTTTCACTACACTCTGAATTAAAAAACTATTGGACCTCTAAAGTTTTTTATAAAAAACGGGAAATATATTCATTATGTATCTGTCTTATGCCTTAGTAAGAAGAGTTGCAGCTTTGTTTTTTAGGGAGTTCCCTCAATTTAGAATACATTGTAGTGTTGTATACTTTTGTTAAATAAAAAAATTGAAAACACAATCATTATTTTAATACTTTACTACCTAATTGCAAAATATTTTTAATCGGGTGATAAAAATAAATACAAAAATGTTTTTCATTTGTAATATCAATAAAATGTACCCAATTTTTTGGATTATTAAGGAATTATAGCGAATTATTATAGAAAATATATTTATTTTACTAATATTATTGTAAAAACTTGAATTATAAGATTACTGTGCTTTGTATAATAAATAATTACAGTGTAAATAGATTTCAACAAAGTAAAAAAAAATAATGAATGTAGAATAAATAATAATACTTAATATAAATAATAAATAATATAAGTAATATAATAAAGAATAAATGTAGAATAGACTAAATGAGATATTTAAGGGTAGCTTTTTTTTTTGGTCTACTAGATAGTTTGGTCGATTTTGGTGGTATCATTCGTCTTAAAACAGCTTGCCTTTTTTCAAACAGTGCCTTTCTTTCATTGTCGGAAAAATATAGTTCCTCATCTGTGGAATCTATATCTAGATAGGATAGATGGCCGGTTCTATATTTCTAAAAAAAAACAATAAGTTGCAAATTGCAATCTTTAGTTCAAATTTGCGTTTATCTATTTTTCTACTTTTGAAAAGGTAAAATCAATGATTTATCATTTCCGCTTATTTAAATAGAGATTTTTTAAACACTTTTAACAGTCGCGATTTTGAAATAGCTTCACAGAATCGCGTCAAAATTTATGAGCATACTGTACGAGAAATTAGCTTTCAAATGATGTATCACAAGCTGTATATTTCCATTAAAAAAAAAGATCGATGTCATATGTTTGACAAATGTCTATAAAAAAACAAACGAATAACGTCAAAATGTGAGCATATATAAAACTAAATTGACGTGTCCTAGCTTTTCCCCATAATTAAGTTACAGGTTAAGCCTATATTAATTTTATTCCGGACTTCTGGGCAAACCTGTACCTATATACAAACCTCATATTTTTTTCTCCTGTATCTGATCTCTTCCTCCGACCATTTTCTTAATTTTTCATATATTTTTATAACCACGTTCTCTATTTCATTGTCCTCTATAAGTATCTTTCCTTGTGTAACTTTGAAGTAGAGCGGCCTAGCGGGCATCGGTTCCCTACTTATCAACCATTTTTTGTACCTTTCCAGGTACCTCATTGAGCAATAAAATATAATTTTTTTACTGATATGATTGTACAGCAACGAGGGTTGATAGCAAAACTTGATCTTTGTAGATGTGAATCTCATCATGTTGATTCCTTGAAGGTTGAAGATGGTAGCGTTTTTTTCGTTGGCCGCTCTTTCAAATTTCCGGTGTCTCTTTTCTATCTGTTTCTTGTAGTTGTCTTTCGTTTCTTTTTGTTTTTTAAATATGTCTTCCTCTAAAATAGAAGAATTACATTATCTTTTGTGATAATCGCTTTATATTAGTATAGTAACTATAATTATTATATTATTAGCAAATACTTAGGAAGATTCTTACTTTATCAAAAAAATAACCTTGTCGGACTTCCATTGTCATTATTTTGTTACTTAACACAACGTTTCGGTTAGTTAGTATCTCTAACCGTTTTCAAGTGTAAACGAAATTATAATTCTAAGGCTACTGTCTTAAATACTATCCATGTGCAATGAAGCTTGATGACTCCGCCTACGTGCTTATTGGAGTGTGAAGTTTGAGCTGTTGGTTTTGAACAAGAAGTGGCTTCCAGATATTGGGGATATCTATACTTGGTTTACTAAATATATGGATATTTTGATTCATTAAAGCTGCTTCTTTGAATTTTCGTTTTTTCCAGTGCTGTTCCGTGTCCAAAACCTTGGCGTCTGACCAATGTATATTATGTTGGTTGGATGGTTGGTCCATACATGTTCCGCTATACCTGATCTCGAAGTTTCACTTCTTTGAGTATGTTTCAGATGTTCTTTAACTCGTACGGGAAGAGGTCTTTTTGTTTCCCCAATGTACGATTCGCCACACTCGCAAGGGATTTGATAGATACAATTTTTGTGTTTTCATTACGGGGACGTTTTACTTTTGTAAGAGAGCTTCTAAGCGTATTTCCGGATTTGAAGGCCGTTTTGATATTATATAGTTTTTGGTTATCCTTCTAATCTTTTCAGAAATCCCCTAGACATAAGGTATTGTAAGAAATACTTGCTCCTCTTTCGTTTCTGTATTGGCTTTTACTTCGCGATTTTTAAGTTTTGAGATGGTATTTTAGTTACAAAGGTTTCAGGGTAGCCATTCTGTTTTAAATCTTTTTTTAATGTTTGAAATTTCAATATTAAGGTCTTCCGGATTGTTGCAAACGTTAGCAGCGGCGCACCCAGGATTTTATGTTAGGGGGGGCCCGCCAACCAGTGCTGGAAGCAACTTTTTTAATAAACTTTTAAGTTACGCATTTTTCTAGAACTTTGGAGCTTTTTTAACAGGTACTCTTGCAGGGAAGATCGCAATAGCCTAGTCATGGGAGTCGTTAAACGGTTTCTTAGGGGGGGGGGGGGGCATTGGCGGCTTGTGACTTGTTAACTTGGGGGTGTACTAAAAGCCTGCTGTAGGCGAAATGCGCCGCAAGCGAAATTTTTTTAAGAGCACGCCCAAATTTGGTCAATAATTATTATAGTAAATAATTTAAAAATTTATGATTACCTTCTTATTCTATTGAAAATGAAATAAGATAAAAAATAGAAAGGCTAATTTATTTTTTATTAGTGGGTACATTGGTTAAAAGTAAAGTTCATTCATCTGTTTTTATTTGCAGCAAACTTATCAATAACAATAAAGTCCCTAGATTTACACTTTGTAGTATGTATCAAGTTAATTTCGAGAGTTTAGGTCTTCCCTTAATTTTAATTTCAATTTTTTGCTCAATACTTAATGAGCTAAAATTGTTTCTCAAACATTCATAGTCGTTTTGGCATTAATACTGTTTATTTTTATTAAAATAAGTCTTTACTACCCCAAAATAATAACAAAAATATAAAGGAAAACTCGAAATAATAAATTCATAAATTCAATCAAACCATATTAAACCTCAATAAGTCACTTTTGTCAATAAGTCAACTTCCAGGGGGAGAGGGGGGGGGGGCAAATGCCCCACCTGGCCCCCCTCAAACGAGGCCCGTGAGGTAAATCTAAGAAAATTAACTTTTTAAAATACTTATCCACTTTCATAATTTTTGTTTCATTGGGGGTTTTGGTTGGGGGTTTTGGGGGGGCCACTGAACGTTAGATGCTCTGTGACAAAGAGGTGTGTTAAGTAACAAAATAAAGGCCATGGAAGTCCGACAAGGTAATTTTTTTTTTGATATTACTTAAATTACTTCTATTTACTTATTCGGCGCATGCACATCTCCAATGAAAGGATTGACTGCCAGATCTCCACGTAATGTTTGTGTAATATAGGCTATATAGCATACTTACCGTGTCTCTCGTCTTGCGAATACGTGAAGTCTTCAGAAGAATCACTACTATAATTATAATCCATATTTATTTTTGGCTGCAAATATTGTGTTTGTAAAATGTTCTGACAGACGATCGCGTGACAAGTATAAAATAGGTTGGGGTTCAGAGCATTTCAGTCAGATGGAAAAAAAAACGAAACAAAAACCGCATCAACCTTGGAAATATTGCGTTTTATTAATTCGGGTCTTGGTCCGGTGTGTGGCTTGGTTTACACAGCGTTCTATGAACATTTTACAAAAGATAATTTTTAAAAGTAATAGAATGGTGTCTTAAATTATTAACATTCCTCTTTTTAGCGTTCTAAACAAAACTGGAAAAAACAAACAAGAAAGTATGGGAAAGTTTTTTATCACCGATTTCTCAGAAAATTTTATTCCTTATAAAAGTTGATGCATGCCTTAAAATTATAAATGCATATTTTATATTTCACCTGCGGCTAATAGTAAGGGAGTAAATGCCATTTTTTCGAAATTGCCTTAATTATTAGAAATACAGCAAAATTTTATATGGAAATGTTCTTGCAAATAAGCAAGTTAGACCAAATATGAAATTTGAGTTAGGTGTCACAATTTTTAATTTTTTTTGGTTAATCTCTATTTTTCCCTAAACGTTACACCTCTGGTCGATTTTTTGTTTATGCAATTTTAATATATTTATTATATAACTTAAACGTGGGTTTATAATAAAAATGGATTAAGTAGTTGCAAACTTTTTAAAACTTTTCAATGTTATGAGTTGGTTCAGATATTAGCGTGTTGCACGCCTACTTAAACACATTTTAGCCAACTTATGTTCTAAACAAAATTATGATAGAATCCAACTCTATTCATATTACTGGAAATAATTAATAATTTATTTGTCATTTTCACCCAGTATGCTGAAGTCCAAAAACCTATTTTAAAGAAGTGCATATAAAAAATTTAAAAATTGACACACCTAACTCAAATTTCGTATTTGGACTAAGTTTTTAATTTGCAAAAACATTTCCATATCAAATTTTGCTGTATTTCTAATAATTAAGGTACTTTAAAGGCAATTTCGAAAAAATTGTATTTGCTCCCCTACTATTAGCCGCAGGTGAAATATGAAATATGCATTTATAGTTTTAAGGAATGCACCAACTTTTATAAAGAATAAAATTTTCTGAGAAATCGGTGATAAAAAACTTTCCCATATGTTGCATACTTTTTTGGACACACTGTATATGTATACGACCACTTCCCCCTCTGTCTTCTCATTCTCTTTATCATAACAAGCCGACAAGACGTTCCCTTCAAAATTTGCTGCCAGCTTTGCTTTTCATAGGTATTTCATTTCATAATTAATTTAATTTTTTTTTTATATCCTGAGAATTTAACTCCGTTAAGTCAAGAAGAATAATCTGAATAATTATACGTGAAAGCGAGGAATTTACTTTAGACTTGTCCATTGACTTTCCTAGTCAAGTTTTAAGCCTCAGAAAGGGACTTGGAGATAGTATTTCAAAATAAAAAACAGTGTATAAACTTGCGGATCATTTATTAATTAAAAATCCGTGTGTTCTTTAAATTTTTCAGATGTATCTAGTGCAGTGATGTTATTTCTAACTTTACCAGTTAGTGTGGCATCAGCGGAACGAACTTTTTTCAAACTTAAAATAGTAAACCCCATTTACGTAACACACAACAACGCCTTTCGGATTTATCCTTAATCAGTATTGAACACGAGTTTGTTAAAACATTAAATATCGACGACGAAATTATAAACGATTTTGCAAAAAAAAACTCTCGACGATCTGGTCGTTTTGTATAATACTTAGTGACATAATGTTTGTGCAGACTTGTTGAGTGTTCATGTGTTTTACTGTTTTCTGTCTTTTGGATTCTATGAGATTCGATCACTGCTACCCCCGTTACATGGTAAGCAACATTATAAGTGGTGAATGTTTGAAGGTTGGAGACAATGATGTTTCTTGGATGATGAAAGAGTTTAGGACTTCCATTGTCTTTATTTGTTTTAAATCACAACGTTTCAACTGGTAAGTATCTCCAGTCGTCTTCAGGTGAATACTAAATAAGTAAAGTAACTACAGGAAAGAACAACGATCCCTATTAATGCCATCTTGGAACTATTAGAATGCTGCCTCAACAATTCCTACTTTCAAGAAAAGGATAGATTCTTCAACCAAGTAGACGGACTACCGATGGGCTCATCTCTCTCCCCAATAATCGCCAACATTTACATGGAATGGTTTGAATCCACAGCAATAGAACAGGCAAAGAAGAAACCAAAAATGTGGCTGAGATATGTGGATGACACCTTCATTATTTGGAATGGAACCGATGACGAACTAAAAGATTTTCTAGATCACCTCAATAGCTTAACACCAACAATCAAATTCACCATGGAGAAAGAAGAAAACAACCAATTACCGTTCCTAGATGTCAACGTGAAGAAAAATGGCAACAGCATCCAAACTTCAGTGTACAGAAAACCTACTCATACAGGTCAGTATCTCAATTTCACATCAAATCACTCAAACAACACGAAACATGGCATAGTTAAAACCCTTGTGGATAGAGCAATTACAATCTGTAACTCGGAAGAAGCACTTAAAAAAGAAGCTCACCACATCAAGACCGACCTCAACAAAAATGGCTACCCCACAAGATTAGTTGACACAATATTGGAAAATCGTAAGAATCGACCCAACGCGCAAAAAGCAAACAGAGAGGCACAACCAACACTCAATATTCCGTATGTCAAAGGAGTATCTGAGAAAATAAGAAGATTAGGACAACGATATAACATCAACACCGTATTCAACTCGAGGGACACCCTAAGGAGCCACCTGACGAAGACAAAGCCTACAAGTCAAAAAGATAGGAAAAACTGCGTCTACCAGATCCCCTGTGAGTGCGGCCAATCTTATATAGGTGAGACATTAAGACCACTCGAGACAAGGAATAAAGAACACAAAAACAATACGTTAAAAGGAGAGACCGAAAAGTCAGGTGCAGCTGACCATGCCTGGAAACATGGTCACCATATCATGGGGTCAGAAGCTGAAATCCTACTTAAGGAACCACACTGGAGGAAAAGAAAGTTTAAGGAAGCTGCTGCTATTCATCAGAACCCAGGCTGTTTTAGTAAACCATCATTAGACATAAGAAATATCTGGAAACCTTTGTTAGATAGATGTAATCTTAGGATAAGATCGCGTGCAAACTGAACGCATGACTGCACCCACCTCAGTTATGCTTCAGTGCACCTGGCTAGTATAAATAGTCTTGTAGTTACTTTACTTATTTAGTATTCACCTGAAGACGACTGGAGATACTTACGAGTTGAAACGTGATTTAAAACAAATAAAGACAATGGAAGTCCAAAACTCTTTCATCATTCATTATAAGTGGTGTTTTAAAATTTTGATTTTGCATCAAGTTTGCTGGAATATTACGTATAATGACTTAATAACTATTTACCTATGTTATGTCTACCAGTCTACCTAGGATTATAAAATTAATTCGAATTGTTTGCTGTTTTAATAGTAGGTACAGGTACCTACTCAACACATAATGTGGGTTTAAGCCTATAAATTATTACATGATTAACGAATTCATAAACCTGAACCTAATAGTAATAAAAATAAGAATTATCATTTTCCATTCGTTCGCCCCTGAAAACGTTTGTGTAAAACAAGATGCGTAGTCTATATTTGCGTTATCGTCCTTGGTCTTAAACCAAGGGCACGTCATTCCTTTAATTTTTTAGGTTGGTAATAGTTATTTAATTTACACTACAAGGGAGGCAGGTGATACTTACTAGTCGAGGACATAGTTTGCGCCCGAGCGATAGCGAGGGCTTGCAAAATAGTGCGAGACTGGTCAAGAATACTGCCTCCCGAGTTTTGTATTATATTTTTTCTACTCCAGTTCCCTCAAATTAAAAAAAAAAGTTTTTTAATTTTATAATTTGAGCTATCCAACTGAAATACCCTGTATGTATGACAGGTTTCCTAGTGTTGACACGTTGATTGCTATGGAATTCATAATGTTCATACAAACGTTCTGTCAGTGTCAGTTTTTTTTAAGAAATCGAAAAAATGGATATCGATGCAGTTGCGAATGCAGCTTGCGCTGCTCTATTACCTCGGAAATCGAAGGAACCGAGAATTCTATGCTGGCGTACTTTGTACTTCCCTAGGGAGGTAAAACGCACTTACCTCCCTCAAATCAGTATTAAAATGAAGTACTTACCGAGTAAGGAGTAGAAAAACACAGTTTATAGTAGTTGTAAATTAAAACACCATTTTAACATTTTATATTAATATTTATCTTTAAAAAAATACAAACTATTTCATATTATAGGCTTTAATTACCACAGATATATAGCTATACATTCTGTGCCTTTATGACATTGATCTTTATTTTCTATTTTGAGCTGCTATATGCTGCCAAGGTATATTCCACAATTGAATTTCTCCCACATCATTTCCAAGCACCACAAAGCAAGTCCTAAAAAATCAGATCAGATACACGTACAGACAGTTGTATTTATAAAAAAAAGGCGTACAAGAATTCGAATGAGAGTAAGTTTTGTTATATTTGCGTAAAACCGGCTTGTCTAACTAAATAATTGTTTATTGGAGGTTATCACACCTCATAGATTATCAAAAATGCAAAGCATTGGCGTCGGTGTAATTAATTTTGAAACTGCATGGTGGTAACGTTTGATAAACTTTGACAGAAGAACATAAACATGCCTCGTCAGTTTGCTGTCTGAAGTTGAAAAGGCTCAAATTGTATCAAGAATCGAAGAATGATGGTTAATCCGTGCTGTAGCGCAGTTGTATAATAGAAATAAAAAACCTATATTGAAAATTAGGCAACGCTGGGAACAAGAATAATCCCTAAAGAGAAAAATTGGTTCAGGTCGTCCCAAACGTTCCAACCCTGAACAGAATGCTGTTTTTTTGGGATATTTAAGAAATAATCCATTTGCAACTGCAAGGGATGCTGTTATTACAGCAGACAGCAACAATAAAGGGTTATTTTTGCTTTAAATTATATATACCGCAATCCTCAATTTTGGAACAGGGTCATTTTTACTGATGAAAAGACGTTCCAGTCGACTTATAACGGACAAATTCGTGTGTACCGTCCAAACAATACCAGGTTTAAAAACCCCCCCACTTCTAGACATGGGCGTTTCTCTGTAAATGTATGGGGCTGGATAAGTGTTCATGAACCTGGTGGTTGCTGGCGAATAAATGGAAGATTTAATGCCGGAAATTACAACATTTTAGGAAACGTATTGTTACCATCTGCTGAGGAAATATATCCCAATAATACTTTAATATTTCAACAAGATAATTGTCCAGTCCTCACTGCCAATGCTGTAACCCACTGGTTTTAAACCCATAATGTGGAAGTGCTGCCTTGGGTCGCTTATAGTCCCGATATCAATCCAATCAAAAATATTTGGGGTATAATCGTAAAAAAATATATAATCGAAATTTTGGGCCACAAAATTCAGAAGATTTATGGGAAATAATACATGCGTGCTGGGAAGAGCTTGATCCAAATATTGTATTAAATATAGTTCAGTCAATTCCGAATAGACTGGCTCAAGTAATAGAAAACCCGGGAAATATGACCAAATATTAGATTTTATTTATTCTTGTTAAACGTTTTTTGTTTCTATGGTAATTTTTATAAAACTGTTAAGATATATTATAAAATAAAAAAAATAATTTTTGTTATTCTATTGAATTAACGCCCAACGCCAATACTTTATATTTTCAATAACCTTTAACACGCGATAAGCCGGTTTTACGCAAATATGGTTAATGTTAAATTTCCTCTCATTCTAATTCGTGTACGCTTTTTTTTTATGAATATGAATACAACTGTACATATTACATAATATACAGGTAGAGCGGTTTTTTGGCTAAGCTTAGCCTAGTTATAAGAGTTAAAAATATAATTACTTCACATTATTTATAGCTAAACTGGTAAGATTCCTTCTAGCGATCGGTGTGTCAAACGTCAGTTCAATGGGGTTTCCCCTGATCAGATGGAAAACTTCCAGGCTTCCTCGCAGACCGCATGCTGCCAGTAGTTTTTCTTCGTGTAAAATAAACAGTACATCGTTCATTGGTGATTTGGTGAATATCACTTGAGCTGCGTCGTCCTACAATTGCGAAAAAAAAACTGGATAAGTTAGGGAAGTCCTTTTCTATTTGTGAGGCTGATATGTAAAAAAAAATCCTTACTGAAACAAAACCGACTTTACGAACCTGATCTATTAAATATATTCGAATTTCTCCATCAGTAGCGCTGGTAAGAAACATGTCTTTTTGACTAAACGAAAATCGTATGGAAACTATTTCTCCTTTGTGTGGTTCATAAAATTTGAACACTGGATCATAAAGCGGCTCATCGTCGCTGTTTTCTGGAAAACAATATAAGAAAGTTTCATTTATGGACTTTTATCTTTATTCTCAACCAACTTAAAAAAGTTTATTACAGAGAATATAACACCAAATATACAATATATAAATTCACAAATAATAAAAACCATGTTTCCAATAATGCAAAAAAAAAATATATATAATATAGTAACTATTTACAAAAAATTAAAATATAATACGTTAAAGTTTTAAAAAATATTTTTTTAGTTTTTTTAAAAGTCCATAATTTTGATATTTCTATAATTTTTTTCGGAAAACTGTTGTAAATAATTATTCCTTTATATAATATTGATTTTTGGCCAAAAGTACCTACTCTTTACCATAAGTGTTTGAATATGATGATTTTGTCTCGTGAGGTGAATAATGGCCGAAATTATATTCGATTGTTTTTCTTTAATAATAATAGAGTGTATTAGAATGCATAGTTTTAATTTATAAAGCTTTTCTAAATTTAAATATCCGTTTGGTTTATACAAATTTATAGTTGGTTCTAAAAAAGGAAGTTTATGTATGTATTTAATTATTTTGTTTTGTAGTTTTTTAATGGCTGAATTGTAGTTAAATTCGCTGATCCCCAAATTGAAATCATATACTGTAATTTTGAATAAACCAAAGAACAATATATATTTTTTAAATATTTTAACGATATAAAATTTTCAACTTTAAACAAAATGCCAAAAATTGGTAAGATGTAACTTCTTAAATATTCAATATGTTTTTTCCAACTTAAATTTTTATCAATATATAAACCTAAAAATTTAATTGTATTAGTATTAAATGATTATTGAAAGATAGTGAAGAAATATTATTTTTTAATTTTGATTTACTTATAAACATAAAAGATGATTTATTAAAATTTAATGATAATTTATTAATTTCAAGCCATTTGCATATTATATTTAGGTCGTGGTTAATGTTATTATGAATTTGAGCATAGTCTTCATGAAAATATACAATAGTAGTATCATCGGCAAACAATTTTATTTTACCGTTTAAATTTAATTTTGCTATAGAATTAAATTAGATTAAAAAAAAGTAGATCCTAATATACAGGGTGATTCACGGTTCAACGTTAGACGTTTCTGACGAACCAGTAAAGGAATCGTTCTGAAAATTTCGTCGTTTACATAAACGGACACGCTCTACCTATCTAAAATATTTTTAACAATACAGTGTTGCCGCTTCCACACAAAAATAATAGCCACTCGATATTTAAAATGGAACACCCTATATATTATTAAATTTTTTAATTCTACATAAAATTATAATTATTTTTTAATAAAAGCAATATTAGTCTATGCTTAATGGTTTCCGAGATATTGTCTCTTGAAAAATGACATTTTTGAACTTTGAGAGCTTCTAGCTTTTTAACTGTATGTGGGAGAGCAAAACGGCTTACATGTCCCTATCTTCGAATTTTATTATCTTTCCAAAAGTAACAACTTCCGGTCAAACCGGAAGTATTATATTTCCTACATCCGGTTTAACCGGAAATTTACACTTTTGGAAAGATAATAAAAATCGAAGATAGGGACATGTAAGCCGTTTTACTCTTAAGCCGGAGTCCCATGCATACGATTTCCGACGATACGATGATACGTCGGCGCTGTCATTGGTCGAAAATTTTGGCGTCAACTTTTATCCGAATAATTTTAACAATTTACGACCCGTCGTACGAGATGAATTTAGTTTAACTTTTGTCCGATGTCGGAAGTTTTTTAACCTCACTTTGCTACATATTTGACTTTTATTTGGTTTCGGTCTGTGGTTTCGGTGCTTTTTGGATATTTAACATAATAATGATTAAACAACGTAGAAAATACATTTGTACTGCGAATAACGTACTACTTAATGTTTGAAGTTTGAAGGTTATGTTTAAATGTCAGACTTCTTCGTCTTCTTTTTAACGTACTGTTTACAAAAATTCGGATCCGAAAGTCGTCTCCATGGGATATGCAAAACATTTTCGTACGAAAACCAAATTATTTTCGGATATCGGACGTCGGAAATCGTATGCATGGGACTCCGGCTTAAGACGTACAGTTAGAAAGCTAGACGCTGTCAAAGTTCAAAAATGTAATTTTTCAAGAGACAATATCTCGGAAACCATTAAGCATAGACTAATAATGCTTTTATTAAGAAATAATTATAATTTTATGTAGAATAAAAAAATTTAATAATATATAGGGTGTTCCATTTAAAATATCGAAGTGGCTATTATTTTTGTGTGGAAGCGGCAACACTGTATTGTTAAAAATATTTTAGATAGGTAGAGCTTGTCCGTTTATGTAAACGACGAAATTTTCAGAACGATTCCTTTACTGGTTCGTCAGAAACGTCTAACGTTCCATCCACCGTGAATTACCTGTATATAATACACCATACCTGTACTCTATCCCCTGGCAGCATACCACAACACAACTTTAAAACAGGTCTGTGGGCTTCTGCTAAGTGCAGATGAGACTTTCGTTGATCATATTATGCCTCTTACCTTTTAATGGCGTAGCTCCCAACATAGAACATCTGGCAACCATGCCTCCCTCCGTCGCCACCACAAATATGTCTGGAAAATGTTTTGAAAAATCAAAACCTACTATGCCCACATCGCCACGATCTATTATCGATTGGGGGACTTCAGTTAATTGGTTTATTTTTCCAAATAGGGGTGGTTTTATTTTGAACCTAAAAATTAACAAAAATTATTATTCACCTACTATAGTTTCCAACGAATTTAAAAACGTTTACCGGATGTTTTAGTTTTGTCTATAAACCCTATCTAAACGCTGCTTCCAGTGGCGTAACAAAAACTGAGTACCCCCCCCCCCCGCAAACCTTTTCAGGGGGCACCCTCTCTATAACGAATGGAAATTGATAATTCCTATTTTCATTACTATTGGGTTCAGGTTTATGAATTTTTGAATTCTTTAATCGTGTCATAATTTAATCAAGCTTAAACCCACATTATGTGTTAAAAGTACCTACTATTAAAACAGCAAACAATTCTAATTTATTTTATAACCCTAAGCACAGATCGAATATTAACTTGGCTGTGTGTTCTCTGATCCTAAGTAAAGTTGCCACAGTGGATCTTTGCCCGTGCGTCATCAATCAACGATCAGGACTCGACGTGGTTAATAACTCTGCATCCTTGTTTATTACAGTAACAAGTTTGAATAAAAGCATAAAAGAACGTCTCCAAAATTCCGCAATAATATAACGTGCTAGACAAGGATAAAACTATAAACGTCAGTTAATTACTTTCTTTATTTGTTTAGTTGACAACCGTTGTATTTTAGAACGTCATTGTCAACCTTATTTTGATCTGCCAATCTAATTCGTATTTTGTAAATCTGTGTGCCTTAGAACTGTTCCTGTTTCTAAAAATAGTTCTTTTTAGAGGTAATTATACCCACCATCTGTTTTGGCGGTAAGTATTTATGGATTTTTATAATAACTAATTTATTTATTTTAAATATTCTAACCGTGAAAGTTCTTTGAAAAGTTTACGGCAGTGGCTAAATTCCCTTATACGAAAGGATGTTAAAAATTTGACTTTTGCGATTTTAATAGTCAATAAAACACCAAACTTTTCTAGATTTTATGCTTTAAAAATAGTATTAAATGTATTAACATTTGTTTGTCAACTTCTTTTAGATAATAGAGAATGCCGGGCAAAACTTAAAATAAATAATAATTTTTCGGGATATTATGTAGGTACGTCAAACGGTAGGCAGGCACGTCCATTTTATGAACTTAACTTAGTTTTGACTTTTTTCGTCTCGTAATTTTGATTTGATTCATACGATTTTGATGACGTAAAAGTGATGACGCACGGGAAAAGAACCACTGTGGCGACTTTACGTAATATTCTAGCAAACATGATGCAAAATCAAAATTTTAAAACACCACTTATAAGGTTGCTTACCATGTATGGTAGGAACGGGGGTAGCAGTGATCGAGCCTCATAGAATCCAGAAGACAGAAAACACATGAACACTCAACGAGTCTGCACAAACATTATGCCACTGAGTACTATACAAGGTATTATACAAAACGACCAGATCGTCGAGAGTTTTTTTTTTGCAAAATCGTTTATAATTTCGTCGATATTTAATGTTTTAACAAACTCGTGTTCGACACTGATTAAGGATAAATCCGAAAGGCGTTGTTATCCCATGGTGTTACGTAAATAGGTTTTTACTAATTTAAGTTTGGAAAAAGATCGTTCCGCTGATGCCATACTAACTCTAGTAAAGTTAAAATTACCATCACTGCACTAGATAAATCTGGAAAATTTGAAGAAACACTGATTTTTTTATTAATAAATGATCCGCAAGTTTTTAATTTTGAAATACTATCTCCAAGTCCTTTTCTGGGGCTTAAAATTTGACTAGGAAAGTCAATGGACAAGTCTTTATGGTAAATCGTTTGTAAATTCCGCGCTTTCACTTAACGAAGTTAAATTCTCAGGATATAAATAAATTAAATTAATTATGAAATGAAATACCTATGAAAAGGAAAGCTGACAGCAAGTTTTAAAGGGGGCCCCCCGGCTGTCCGGGCCCCCTGCGGTGCGGGGTCTGCTTGTTTAGACCGTAAACAACTACATAAACGATTATTTTAGCTTATTATATCCTTTACATAGATTACACGAACCTAGCATTGTACAAAAATTAATTAGCTTCTTAAATATTTTGTTACTTACGCAGTTTTAATTTTCAAATTGCTCTCTCCTGGATTAAAATTCCACATTTTTATCAATCCATCGGTACTGGAACTAGCCAAAAGGATACTTCTGCTAGAGTCTATATCGTTTGTCCAAGATAGCTGAGTTACAAATTCGCCATGACCGACAACGTTGCAAAGTATTGAATCTATATCGTTTTCTGTATTCCAAATGTAAATTTGACCTATAATTCAAAAAAAGTTTGCAAAATACCGCCACAAATATTGGGCTGTCCGGAAACGATGAGCAAAAAATTTAGGGGATAAATAATTCTAGACCGAAAATTTAAATGCCATCTCTTCCCATAACATTTTTTCGATAATTGAGTATTAACGGAGTTACAGTTAAATGTTATTTGCAATACCTTTTGCCACGCTCATAATATTTTGACGAAATCTCGTATATGGGTCTTTTTCGGTATAAGGAATACAAATTTGCCCACCGTTTTTTCGCATTTTGTAGAGGGCGCCACATAGGAGCCTATACTTTAATTTGAATGGTCCTAACTTTTTTGTTCTACAATATGTATGCGAATTTTGAATGATTTTTTTTTTATTTTCCTAACCTTTCACTTTGAACCTTTGCTTTGAATGTTCAATTTATTGTTCTAGTAACTTATGTATTTTAAAACTGCAAATAAAATTTAACTTTAACACCTTGTACCTTCGTTAATAACAAATTTTGGAAAAAATGTTATAGGAAGAGATAGCATTTATTTTCGGTCTAGAATTATCCCTGAAATTTTTTGCTAATCATTTCCGGACACCCTGTATAGATTTACCTGCAAACGTGCCAGCAGCTAAGATGTTACCATTTAGAGGATGGTATTTTATTGTGGTGACACACGATTCTGTCGATAGTCTTTTCTTGGGCGTTTCAATTAGTTTGTTGTCCCTAAAAAGTATTGTAGATTATTCCTTTCCAAGAATTAAGGTACTAAAAATGTAAAATTTAAAAACTAATAAATAGGTACCTGTTTAACAAATATACAAAAACTAGTCCTGTATGGTGGCACCACGCTCGATGCTTAAAGTTATGGGCCACTGCTAGCGCTTTTCCAAAATGGTTCCAGTCCAAACATGCTATGATGGGTCTCTAAAAACATAAATTCTACACTTTTCAGTCGGATAAAACCACAGATCTTTTAAAACAAATAAGATATCTGTGGATAAAACAGAAGCATTAACTAAACATTAACGAAAACTACGCCACTGATTCTGCATCTCGAAAGCCTAACAGTTCAGTCCTGGGTATGGTCTTAGTCTTAGTCCAAAAATAACCCAAAGAATTAAATTCTACATTTTTGCCATAAAAAACGCCCTGTATGTTTAAATGACGTACCGCCTTATCTCCGCTATCTTTAACTGAAGCAACGTTCAGGTTTTGCACCATTTTACACACTGTATCTACAGGGTCGTCTAGAAGTCGGTAATTTCTGAACACTTTTGAATTGTTGGAATCGTCTATTTCTTTCTTTACTTTAGGATAGATTTTGTTTAGCCATTCGGCTAAGCGATCCATATCGACGTCGGGTGGCTCGGGATATTCGGGACTAGTTTGTATGTCTTGGGATTTTTTTTCTACAGTGTTGCAGCCTTTTTCTGATACCGAAAATTCGGTTGTTTGCGAGGTTGTTTCTGAAAATACTCTTTAAATAAATAAAAATTTATTAGTAAGAATCTAAGCGAAGGTTCTAATTCTTTAATTCCAAGTGCTAGAAAAGTTTCTGCCAAATAAAAGGAAATAATAACTACAATAAAACTTTCCCTGTGTTCTTCGTGAGGATAACACTTACTTTTTCACTTTCCATTTTGATTCAAAACCCACACATTCGTTATGTTTTACTGTAAACATCTTACTAATACCTAACTTCTAAATTATTTTAGATTTAAATGTTTGTATTGTCAAATAACGTCTGGGACAGTTTTATCACTATAGCAACTGATAGGAATAATTACAGGGTCATATAAAAGTTGGTCTACTACCGCAGAAAGTGTGGATATAGGCGCCACCGTGGTATATGGTCAATTTCAAATGGTCAAGTTGAACATTTTAAGTGGAAAAATCCTAAAAAAAAATTCCTTCAAGCCTTCAAATCCGGACATACGCTTTCTTACAAAAGTAAAACCTCCACGTAATGGAAACGCAAAAAATTGTAGATATCTATCAAATCCAACGACTTCTAATATTAGAAATCTTTGATCAAATCCCTTGCGAGTGTGACGAATCGTACATTGAAGAAACAAAAAGACCTCTTCCCGTACGAGTTAAAGAACATATGAAACATACTCAATAAAGAGGTGAAACTTCGAGATCATGTATAGCGGAATATGTATATGGACTATGGAGAACTAGAGGGTAGGAGGCCGATCGACAATGGCAGCATTTTCAAATTCTGTCCCGATTTTTTGGTTAGTTCGCTATTGGCCGATAGATGGCTCTCGCGTCCGAAGTGGGCTGATGTTGTCTTCTTCTTCTTCGTTTTTAATATGGAAAACTAGATCCTCCATAGTTTTTAAATTTTACTTTTGACAATTGACATTTTATTTTTCGAAATAACAAATAACGTTTGAAGGCAAGACAAGACAAATAACGTTGTATTGTAATTAATTTCCATATTTATAATGAATAATGGTACAATTTATGAAAGTAGAGTTTGCTTTGTGTCGGGGTGTAAGACAGGATCTTCTTCAGAGATGAAACGCAGCCAAATAAGTCTCTTTCTAGCTCCAAAGGTAAAACCCTCTAGCTAGAATGTTCCTGTATTTTAAAAACGAAGCATCGTTGGAACTTTATACAGGCCGAGTTTACTAATAAGTATAACAAAGTAAGTGTAAATTCATATAAAAGTCCTTATTTGTTCCTTAAAGAACTAATTTAAATAAAAATAGTTATCGCGTCCATAAGAAACCATTTATTTGATAGCCCACTTCGAACACGAGCGCCATCTTATGGCAACTCGTAAAGCTGAATTACCGATGCTAATTTGGGACCGAATCCAATGCATTGCGATCGGCCTCCTACCTCAAGTCCTCCATAGTATGGACCAACCAACATAATATACAGTGGTCAGAAGCCAAGGTTTTGAACAGCACTGGAGAAAACGGAAATTCAAAAAAGCAGCTTTCATGAATGAAAATACCCATATATTTAGAAAACCAAGTATATATATCCCCAATATCTGGAAGACCCTTCTTGTCCAAAACCAACAGCTCAAACTTCACACTCCAATAAGCACGTAGGCGGAGTCATCAAGCTTCATTGCACATAGATAGTATTTAAGACAGTAGCCTTAGAATTATAATTTAGTTTACACTTGAAAACGGTTAGAGATACTAATTAACCGAAACGTTGTGTTAAGTAACAAAATAAAGACAATGGAAATCCGACAAGGACATTTTTTTGATATTACTTCATTGTCTACCACCTTCAAACAAACACTGGAAAAAAACTGTCGTTGGTGTTGCAATTGCACACAATCTTTGAATTAATTTTATAAAATTTGGTACGGATCTCTATATGTCTGGCGATATATTTTTAGGTTAGTTTTGATTTGTCAAATCATGACTCGCGTCAAATTATCAAGAATTAACTACCATTTTGGTTTGCTTCTTAGCTATACAGTGGTTTATATCTTTACTAGCCTAGTAGAGTAGTAGAATGCTGTGGCCGAGGACGGTCCTGTATTAAACGTCAAATATTTACTATACAGGGTGTTCCTTAATGACGTGCTAATATTTTAGGGAGTGATTCCTCAAGTAATTTTATAAAGAAAAGTTCAGATAAACATATGTCCTAAACGGCTTAAATTTTTTGCTACAGGGTGTTGAATTTTTTCTTTTTTAATGCGTTTTTTGTAATATCTCCGAAAGTACTTTAGATAATATATTTTTAATTTTGGCATCTGCTAATAGGACATAAAACCGCATGTTTTAGTTATAAAAGTTATTTTTTTGTCCCACCAGTGGCGTCCCTGCAAACATGTCCTCTGATATTTTTTAGAAAAAAAGTGGTACACCACTGACATTTTTTCATGTGGATATTATTTCAGATTAGCCTGGTCAATTCTACATAAAGATGGTCTCTTGAGTTTTTCTCCTCAGGCACACCATTCTTAATTAAAATAATTAAATTAAATTAGCTCTACTATTTATTATTATTAACATTGATAATGCAAAATTTTGTTTTATAAAAATTGTTGGAAATGACCACCTTCACTTAATATGCATGCTTTCGCCCGTCTTTGCATCGAATAGCGCACTCGTAATATTCCAGGCGAATTTCGTATTGGTTCACAGAAGGCAATTATTATTCGCTCCCTTAAATTTTCTAAAGTGGTAATGGGACTTCTATACACTAGAGTTTTAAGATGACCCACAAGAAAAAATCCAAACATTGAGATCAGGGGATCTTGCGGGCCATTGTTGAGCTCCTCCGCGACCTTTCCAACGATTCGGATAAACTGCATCTACATGGTCGCGAACGATTACACTGAAATGAGCAGAAGCTCCATCATGCATGTACCACATTTGATTCCTGAGCGCATTTGGCACATCTTCAAGCAACACAGATAGTTCTTCTTGAATGAAATACAGATAAGACTGCCGTTAAGGCGTTAATTATGTTTTTAAGAACGTCACTGTTCCAGGATAACTAGGTTTATGTGATCAAAAATTATTCGTCAATACTGCAAAATGAAGCTAATTTAATTTAATTATTTTAATTAAGAATAGTGTGCCTGAGGAGAAAAACGCATTAGACCATTTTTATGACCAGGCTAATCAGAAATAATATCCACATGGAAAAATGTCAGTGGCGTACCACTTTTTTTCTAAAAAATATCAGGACATGTTTGCAGGGACACGCCACTGGTGGGACAAAAAAAAACTTTTATAACTAAAACATGTGGTTTTATGTCCTATTAGCACATGCCAAAATTGAAAATATTATCTAAAGTACTTTCGAAGATATTACAAAAAACGCATTAAAAAAGAAAAAATTCAACACCCTGTAGCAAATAATTTAGGCCGTTTAGGACATATGTTTATATGAACTTTTCTTCATAAAATGACTTGAGGAATCACACCCTAAAATATTAGCACGTTATTAAGGAACACCCTGTATAGTTCTTTTTTTATGAACAGGTCTATGATCTGTTTCACTGACTCCTTAAATCTCAGAAGGCCTTGTCATATTATTATACAATATAGACATTTCCAAATATGTAGTAGTAAAATTGTAAGCTGTTAGGTTGGGTTATAAAAAACACAAACGTATTAGACTATAAAAATAATTTATTTTCTTTAGGTATCTCAATATGTAACAAAAGTCATCCATATTGTCTTAAAAAATAATTAAAACCAAAAATCTCTTAGGTGGATAGTAACTATTGAGATTCATAATTTTGTTTAATATTCAGGCGTGAGAAGAAAAACACAAACATTTTCGTAAATGCTGCATGATATAAAATACAATCACGCGTTGGACCTCACATTTTTTTATAACAGAAATCAAAAAATATTGATAAGGGAGGACTATTAAATTTTTCTGAAGTATTGTTATTTCGTTTCCCCATATATTTTTTCCCAATATTTTATATTGTACTGGCAAACTCTAAGTCACGGTGGCATTTTATGCGGCTATGAGAGAGAATTATAATATGTTTAGATTTAGTTTACTAGTAAGGGCCTATTGGGCTCCACGTTGGTTTTGCAAAAGAGGGCATTAAGATACTTGTGTGGTGTTAATTGTCGCACTCACTGTAAACCTTTATTTGGCAGGGGAAATATTTTAACTTTGATTGGAATTTTTATCTTGGAAACGGTCTTGCCTTATACTCCAGTGGGTATCAAAAAGGGGTGTTTGAATGCAAAAGGTGGGGCAGTAGCGATTTTGTAGTATGTTTTTAGGCTTGGGGCCCTAATGAAAAATCCAAGTTTTCGACTTCGATGCGCATGCGCTCGAGCCGCCATCATGGATTATAGGTACAAAAATTTGGTTTTTTGATAATAACTCAAAAACAGTGGCTTTCACGACAAAATATATTCTATACAAATTTAAAGAGGATACAATTTCCTACATTTTTTGTAGCACACATACTATAGGAGTTACAGCTCCGTGAAGTTGCACTATTTGAAAAAAAAAGTATTATATTTTGTTATTTGACTATTTAGCACCAGCCGAAAGTTCTATCTACTTCCGTAAACCTGGAAGAGGAAAAACTGCTGAGAGGTTATATTCAGCAAGTAGCCTCAAATACCAAAAAGCAACCAAGCACATTCTGTTCTTGTATGCCTTCAGTGGTTGTGACACTACGTCATCCCTATTCAATCAGGAAAAGACTACAGGACACCGACAATAACCAATCCGGACCATCGAAACGTACCAAAATGTAGTAGAAATTAATTTTTGTAACGCTCTAAAATCATAATTTACTATTCTTAAATTTAAAAAGAAAATGCTTTTCGCCTTTAACTTTGTTTACGAAAAGTATAATACTGTTAAATGATAATATTCAAATGCCTATAGTTTTTTTTATAATTATGTAAAACTATAGTTATATATAAATAGAATAATAAAGTAAAGCAACCAAAAAGTTTCAGCATTTTTTTTTCAAATAGTGCAACTTCACGGAGCTGTAACTCCTAACATATGTGTGCTACAAAAAAAAAATCTACAAAATGTGTAGGAAATTTTATCCTCTTTAACTTTGTATAGATCAGAACATCTTTTGTCGTGAAAGCCACCGCTTTTGAGTTATTATCAAAAAACCAAATTTTTGTACCTAAAATCCAAGATGCCGGCTCGAGCGCATGCGCCTCGAGGTCGAAACTTGGATTTTTCATTAGGGCCCCAAGCCCAACAACATACTAAAAAATCGCTACTACCCCACCTTTTGCATTCAAAAAACCCCCACGTCCTGGACTATTATCAATAAAAAATATAAATAATATGCTATTAACAGTTCCTATTACACGCGTACTGTGAATGATATTCCTCTTCCTATATCAAAAACAACTCACCAAAAATTCCTTGATATTTGAGAGCATCAAAATTTACAACCACATACCACTGGCTAATCGGCAGGCGATTGATAACAGGATAAGCAAAGACTAAAAAGGCAACTAATTACTAGACCCTACTATACTCTCCGGAAATTTTACAATGATAATATCTAGGCATTCGCCTGTAGTTTTGTAAAACTTTTGAACAGTGTATATTCTTGCCGGAATTTTTGTAAGATTGGGTTTGTCTTAGTCTTGGATTGAATTGTGTATAAATTTTTGACCATGATTATTTTGTTGTCTCATAAGGGGTGATTATCTATTTATTGGATTACTTTTTCTTACTTTATATAGTGAATATTGTAATTTCCATTTCCAACAGTTTTAATACTGTCCAAAGCTTTGTTTATAATTATAACAATAAAGTGTATTTTGATTTGATTACGTTTTTTTAATTTCATGTAGTTAACCAGTTAATTATTCTTTGGATCCCCGTCCTTCTATGATAGTATTGGTAGGTCTATCTACCTGAATATCTTTACTTAGTCCATGTTATTATGCCGTCGAGTACATAGTGAGTCTTTTTTCATGTGTTGCAATTAGTACAATGCCTAAAAAAAATAGCATAAGGAATGGACGTCATCTAAAGCACCGTGGCCTGTTTAGACAAGATATGACAAGACGGTGGCCCCCTTTGTTAATCCAAACGCATGATACTACTACATATGAACGTATATGCTTCTATGGAGGGGGACTACTGCGAGAAAGGAATGCAAATTGAACTCGAATAACAGTCTTTTTAACTTGCGTCAAGTCAAGTCCATTTTGTATTAATTACTATATATTGAAAACAACTTTAAGCTTGCCAGTACTATGCATCAGGGCTGCCATCGATTCAAAATACAAACGTTAACACGAGGCCTTAATAAAATAAGATGTAAAAGAATTAATAGTGACTCCCTATAAAAATATAAAAGAATAATGAATGGATAGTAAATGAAATTTTTTTAAAAATATATATATATCACCCTTGTGCTGTAAAAATGTAAAGGTAGCAATTCCAATTTTGCATGTAGTCATCGTGGTGAAAAGAGTATCAGCTTAACGACTATAAAAGTAACACCCTTTACGACCAAGAGTATACAAATCTATTGTGCAATGTGTTATTGGCACCGATTTGATGTAAAAACAGCCGAAGGAAAATAAATTTCACACTTTTAATTCGTTCAATAGTGTTGTAGTGGGAAATTTTTGTTCCTTCGGTCAATAATCGTCTATACATATTATATAACCTGTGATTTCCTCTTAAGTATACAATATAAATAATTACAAAACCTAAAAATATCATTTATACTTTTCTCAAATATACAATATATATTATGCGAGGATTACTTTAAACATTTATTGATGGGGCGACGTCGTTGAATTTATGGCAAACGCGCTCTACTGTATAATATTAACAGAGTTACTGTTTGGTTACTTCCTCTTGCCGCGGTTAAGTATGCCCCTCTATACAGGGTGTTATTTAAATATGTGGCGAAACTCCAAGGAGTGCTTCTTTAAGTGATTTTAAGAAGAAAAGTTTATATAAACATTACTAAACATTCCGAAAATACATAGTTTTTACGATACAGGGTGTCAAACTTTTAAAAAAAATCGGACGTTCGTAAATAAAAAATAAAATAAAATATAACAATCTTCCAAAAAATATCAGAAAAATAAAAAAATTGGCAACTTTTAAAAAACAATTAAAGAGATATTTACTAAATTAAATTATTTATACTATTCTTTTTTTAAATTGATTTTATTAATGAATTAAATTCGATTAACTTCGAGTTTTTTTTTTAATGGATATTATTTTCTATAATATGTTGTCAATTTCCATGTAATGAACTCTAACAGTTAGTTTGGAATAAAGACATTTTGAAAGTTAAATATTCTCAATACTCTTTTATTCAATTTTGTTGAAATTTGGCAATTCTGTTTGTAATAACAAGTGGATAATTTGGCCTCAATTAGATTAAAATTATTAAGTCCAGTGGCGTCCCGGAAGACAGTCCAACTAATATTTTTGACAAAAAAATTGCGCGCCACTGACATTTTTTAAAATTATGTATTTTTTTCGAATTAAGCAACTATAAATACAACTATTTTATCTCCTGAGTTTTTTTCATATCTTGCATTGTTTTCGAGACGAAAAATAAAAACCACTTTATTGCATGTCCCCGGTACAATAAGAGTTATAGTTGCTACTTTTAAAACATTGCAGTAATAAATTATTACGTTATGCGATTATTTTATGTTAATTTCTTTTATCGAAAACAGTTTTAATCTGTGCGAAAAAATTCAAAAGAGGACTTTCGTGTAATTTTTATTGCTTCTTAATAGTTTGGTAAGTAGATTCAATTTTTTACTCTTATTGTCCCGGGGACATGCAATAAAGTGGTTTTTATTTTTTTTCTTGAAAATAAAGCAAGATATGACAAAACTCAGGAGATAAAATAGTCGTATTTGTAGTTGCTTAATTCAAAACAAATACATAATTTTAAAAAATGTCAGTGGCGAGCAATTTTTTTGTCAAAAATATTAGTTGGATGGACTGTCTTCCGGGACGCCACTGGATTAAATAATTTTAATCTAATTGTGGCTAAATTATCCTCTTGTTATTACAAATAGAATTGCCAAATTTCAACAATATCGCATATCGTATTGAGATATTTACGAACATCCATCTTAGTGCTTCATAATTTGTTAAAAAAAAATTGTAAATATTTCGAATACATACGGACATATCCCGAAAGAAACCGAAAAATATTAAATGTAAATAAAGCAGGGGTGATGTTACAGTAAAGCGCGATGGTCGTTGATCCAATCACTGTTGCCACATTCAAAAATTGTCCTAGGTGATCCTCGCACATAACTTTATTTAAAAAAGCTAATAAAAATATTAATATAAAAGTCTTTAAGAAAACGTTTTAGGAAACATCGAGTCAAACAAAACCGGCAGGCAAAAATCAACATTTTGTTTAACAGGCCTACAGGGTTCATGATAAAGTCTAGGTATAACTTAAGTACTTTATACAACCACTGTAGCATAAACTAGCAGGGTTAGTCGTTTATAAGTTTACCGAAATTTAGTCATCTCGAGTTACATTTTTCATTTTTTCAATTTACTGAAAATGTATTAAATGACGAACACCAAGGTATTTATTTATTAGTTAAATGTATTTATTTTTAAAATGTATACAGACTGTCTGCGGATAGGGTTTACAATAGCACAAATAAATGAAAATTTTTTTTTGTACAGGGTTCGTAAAAACTTCAAAAACATGATTTTTCTCCAAGAGTAAACTACCTTTATTTTTCATTTTTGAACAAAATGCCAATTAGAAAACTTATTTAGAATAACGTTTGTAATTTAAATCCGAGATTTAAAATAAATCTTCGATTTTTTTAGTTTTTTTTTTTTATTTTTAGAGGTAAAAGAATTTTTTTTTGGATAGCAGCATTAGCGGTCGAAATACATACATTATCAATGACGGAGGGGTATCAAAAAGTTTCAAAAACTGGATTTTTGGTGTTACCAGAAATATGTATTTTTAATTTCACAAATAAAATGACCCCGGAAATAACACAAAAAATCTTAAAATAAAAACAAATAATAATTTCATAATTTGCTATTCAAACACATAAAAATTCCTTGTTTTTACAAAAGAAGGTAGGAATGCATTTAAAATTTTAAAATAAGATACACACCACCCATTATAAAAATAGAGTCTAATAAAATTTTATATTAATATTTTTATTGAGCAGCAAAATTTGCATTTACCTCTAAAAATTAAAAAAACTAAAAAAATCGAAGGTTTATTTTAAATCTCGGATTTAAATTACGAACGTTATTCTAAATAAGTTTTCTAATTGGCATTTTGGTCCAAAATGAAAAATAAAGGTAGTTTATTCTTGGAGAAAAATCAATTTTTCTCTTCGTGAATTGCATTTTTTTTTACAAAATTTACTTTTTATCAAGAATGACTTTTTTCCGAAAAATGAAATTTTTCATCCATTCGTGCTATTGCAAACCCTATCCGCGGACAGTCTGTATACACGAACTTGACTGTGGTCAGCCCCTGTATCTGACACCACATTTTCCATTCATTAGTAGTAGGAAAAGGACCTTTAAACCAGAGTCGGCAAAGGGACTAATTGGAAAATATTATTAAAGTGACTAAAACTTTACAGGCGATTAGTACTTACCACACGGTGAATAGATACATTGGCGGCCGCCCATTTTTCCCTGGGGGGGTGTCCTAATATGAAAAAGTGATATCAAAATCGGTAAGGCACAGGAAGCTGAAATTTTGCACTCCTTATGAAGGATTGCACAAAGGTTTTTGACAATGATTAACGAATCAGGCTTTGACTGTGACAGTAGTACTGACCAGGCGCGTATTCAGCTATCAGTATTGGGTGTTACGCCTCTTTTTACTGATTTGTCAGTGTTTATTTTTTGGGATGGGGGGGGGGGGGGGGTAACTACCCCTTTTCTGATATTACTTCATTGTCTACCACCTTCCAACAAACATTACATAAATCAGTTATTTAAAAAACAAATTAATGATATTTTCCAATAAGTCCTCGTGTCGACCCTGATTTCACTACCTGATATCCGGAATCTAATTATAAAAACCGGTATATTATAAAATAATAAAGAAGGTTCCCCTTAAATAAAAAAAAATGATGCATAATCAAATAATCATCGCTAAAATGTAAAATAAATATCAATCGGTAAACAATACTAGCGAACAGTCTTTCAACAACACACCGTCCTGTAAGTACACCTTAGCAAAATAAAATATGCATCATTCGAATTCCCTCTATACACCACGGTCGATAATTTTTGAAACCAAAAAAAAATAATAGTAGGATGAAACCCATTGGAAAAGGAAGGGAATATAACAAAAATGAAAGGAAAAATAATTTACGGGCGATCCGAGGTCGGGAAGTGGAAGGGGGTGAGTTTTTAAGGGTAGAAAACGATTTATCTCGATTTCCGGCAAAACTACAAGTCCTATGGAAAAACGTTAAAAGGCAAAGTTGTAGGTAATAAAAAGATCATCAACTTTTGTATTTACACTTTTTTCACATAACCTCAAAATTTATGTGAAAAATTGAAATAACCAAGTTTTTGGTTTTTTATTTTTATCTTTTACAAAAATATTTTTTTTTCCGAAAGTTGGTGAAAACTTACCTTTTTATGTCCCCAACACACTGTAATTTTTTTGATTTAAAATATTTATTTTTTTACCTTATTTTGACTTAATATCGAAAAAGCACCCTAATTTTCAATCGAAAATTCTCGTGAAAATATCTGCTTTTTTAAAAAAGTCGGTGGGCTTTTTGTTCGTTGAAATCTCTACTTTCTAATGGTGTAAAAAAATATACATTACTATGGTAAATGTGTTGAAATCCCCTTTAAATTCTACCTTTAATTATATTTGGAACAACTATTTCCGCATGTTTTTTGCGATCTTTATGTTTTATGGATTTGTAATTTTTTTGTTTATTAATGTAACATGGAATCTTACGTTTTTCGAGTAATTCAAGTATAAATTTTAATAAATAGCTCAAAATTGTACATAATGATTAAAAAAAAATTTCGGATTCGAGTTTTTTTCGTTTCTTTGCATTTTTTGATAATATTTACCATAGTAATGTATTTTTTTTACACCATCAGAAAGTAGAGATTTCAACGAATAAAAAAGCCCACCGACTTTTTTAAAAAAGCAGATATTTTGACGTGAGAATTTTCGATTGAAAATTAGGGTGCTTTTTCGATATTAAGTCAAAATAAGGTAAAAAATAAATATTTTAAATCAAAAAAATTACAGTGTGTTTGGGACATAAAAAGGTAAGTTTTCACCAAATTTCGGAAAAAAAAAAATTTTTGTAAAAGATAAAAATAAAAAACCAAAAACTTGGTTATTTGAATTTTTCACATAAATTTTGAGGTTATGTGAAAAAAGTGTAAATACAAAAGTTGTAGATCTTTTTATTACCTACAACTTTGCCATTTAACGTTTTTCCATAGGACTTGTAGTTTTGCCGGAAATCGAGATAAATCGTTTTCTACCCTTAAAAACTCACCCCTTTCCACTTCCCGACCTCGGATCGCCCGTAAATTATTTTTCCTTTCATTTTTGTTATATTCTCTTCCTTTTCCAATGGGTTTCATCCTACTATTATTTTCTTTCACTTTTTACCATTTTCAAAGGCTTCAGCCCTTGTCTACTACGTAACTTATAAACGAACAAACCCGGCCCGACAGAGCGTAGACACTTTTAAAGTCACATTATGGCGCTAACACTTACTTTTATTATCACATATAATAAAATTTTTATAAACAGTTTTTTCGCACGTTATACTTGCACTAACTGGCCCGGTTGCCTTTCGATTGCCACCTCCGGGGCCACGGGAGGGGCCAGTCGAACTGTCTCGGTATGGGAGCCCCGACGTTGCCTTCGAAGTAGAGGAACAACGCGAACCACCAGGTTCGACTCAGAAGATTATTCGAGGAGAATTGCTGTAAAAAAATTAATATTATTTATTTTTTATAAAAAAATCGTGATTTCGGATTATTACACTCATACTACTCATAATTACACTTATTTTATGACAAGGTATAATTGTACTTGTTCTATTATGCATAACATTGCTATCACAAGTAGCTATTATGCGCCTATTATTATATTAAATTAACTTTCAAAATGCCTTTATTCCAAATTAACTTTTACAGGTCATTACATGAAAAGTGACAACGTAATATAGAAAAATAACCATTAAAAAAATAACAATAAAAAAAATGGAAGTTAATCCAATTTAATTCAATAATAAAATCGATAAAAAATAACTGAATTTAGCAAATATCTCTTTAATTGTTTTTTAAAGTTGCCCATTTATTAATTTTTCTGATATTTTTTGAAAGATTGTTATATTTTATATTATTCCGTCATATAATAGCAATTTTGTGAATTTTTTTCCGAAATTACTTTTTTCTGGTATAGTTTGATAATTTATACAACGGATCATGTAATGTCTTATTCTCCTAAAGTGTTGTTTGATTTTTTTTTCTTTTATAATGATTGAGTGAATTAGAAAACAAATTTTTAATTTATAACTGTTTTGAACGTGTAAATACCCTTTCGGTCTATATACAACAGCTGTTAACAGATTAATAGTTGATTCTAAATGTGGTAATTTGTGTATGCATTTAATAACTTTCTTTTGCAATTTTTGTAATGGTTTTAAGTTTGATAAACAAGCAGATCCCCATACAGAAGCTAAGTATGGTAATTTTGAATATGGCATATTTAAAATAAAACGTAGCTGGTGCTATTATAAGCTTTTTTAGAATCGCTGGAAAGCAAATACATATCCTTTTTTTTCATGTCAAAATGGAATAAGTCTGTCTCATTTATCTTACGTATTTTATTTAGAGGGTAAAATTAAACGCAAGTAAAGAAAACAAAAACTGAGAGTATGTCTTTCTTGAATCGTATGACCCGCACGATAAGACCAGATCCGACTATATATTAATGAAAAATATATATTTTTTAAGTATTTCAGAGGAATGTAATATCGAGCTCGGTACAAAACAGATACCAAAGGAGATATCGAGTTTTTAATAATAATATACTGGATATGGCCTTTCCAATTTAAATTTTCGTCTAAAACTAATCCTAAAAAATTTGTCGATTTTGAATATTTTCATTATTAAATGTTAAGGGGTTAATAATAGAATTTATTTCACTTTTAGTGGTAAACATAAAAGAAGATTTTGTAAAATTTAACGTAAGTTTATTTGATTGACGGCAAGAAAAAACTATTTTTAAATCATTATTAATATCAAACTACATTTCTGCAAAAGTTTCAGCCAAATAAATAATTGTTGTATCATCTGCAAATAGCTTTATATTGCCCTTCAAGTTCAATTTGGAAACGGAATTAATGTAAATTAAGAATAATAATGGACCTAATATTGATCCTTGTGGAACTCCACATATTATTTCTTTTTCCGAACTTTTTCTTTCCCCAATTTGAGCCAATTGTTTACGATAGCTTAAATAACTTTGAAGTAACTTGTGTGTATTTCCCCTTATCCCAATACTGTATAATTTTCTTAATACCATGGTTTACGGTGTCAAAAGCCTTACACAGATCTAAGGATGGTAAACAGCAATTGCTGCTGTCGACATTAACTTGAATATTTGTTATATCTCCTATAAAATCTCGGCATAAAATCATACTTACTTTTAGACTTGTATTATTGGCTAAGGTATGGTATATCCAAAATATCCTAGTAGTAACGTAATATGCAATAATGACATCTACCGTGTAATGTCCGTGAGACAATTGCAGCATTATTATACCTATGACACCGAGTATCCAATACAGCCAATGGATGAATCTTAACACGTAGAATTTTTTGGGTGTATCTGAAAAAATTGAAAATAAATAAAAATTAAATTACCAGGTTTATTTGACTTTTTGGTTTATGGCCGCTCTACGTTGGAAATATAAAAAAAGTGCTTGCGCATAGTTCTAGGAAATATAACAATATGTTTATTATTAACAATATTGATTAAATAGTGCATAGTAATATAAACAAGAATTATTAAAATGCACCTAGATATTATATTGCAGTTATTCTTGGAACCACAATTATAGGATTAACTATGGCACATTAAAAACTTATATCAGACCTATAATAACAGCCTACATAGAATTTTGATAAAGCACCTTAGGCGACTTCATTTTGTCATCTATTTATAACCCATGGAAAGGGAATATTGATATCAACAAGTGTCGTTGAAGTTACGCAATAATAGCATTATTCAAAAAATGTTGTTTCATTTTTAGAGAGAAATAGTTATTTATACTACAAGGGATGTAAGTAACATTTACTAGTTCAGAACGATTTGCGCCCGAGCGACAGCGAGGGGCGTGGGCTGGCAATAAAGTTCGAGACTAGTAAATATACTTACATCCCGTGAAGTATATAACATTTTTTCTCCTCCCCGCAGAATTTATTCTTGGATTTTTATTAATTTAATTCGATACTTTTCGTATGAAATTATGGACAACTTTGACCGGTTTCTATAGCATCATAAGAATTGTTATTTTAACAACAACGTCAAGCTGTCAGTTTATTATCAAAAATTGAGAGAAATTGAAATTATTATTTGTATAACAGCCAAATGGATATGGAAGAATCAGCAAATATCGCTTGTCTGTCGCTGCTGCCAGAAAAATCGAGGAAGAGGTATGAGGCAAGGTATCAATACTTCAAGAAATGGTGCCAAACAAAGACTGCCACTACAGTTTCAGAAACCGTGCTTTTGGCGTGCTTTCACGAAAAATCTGCTGTATTAAAGTCTCCATCAAGCTTATGGTGTGAATATTCCATGCCGAAGTCCACCCTTTTCATAGAGGAAAACAGATATTTCCAAGTATCCTAAATTTCGAGCATTTTTAAAAAGAAAAATTGACGGATATAAACCCAAAAAATCTAATGTGTTTGACAGGGACGATGTAAATAAATTCCTGTTTGTAGCCACCGATGATATTTATTTAATGATGAAGGTTGTAATGATAATGGGAATTGCTGGAGCGTGCCGTTCTAGTTAACTCTGTGCAATGAAAATGGACAATGTTGAATTAAGGCATGAAGTCATATTTGTTACTATTCCTGATTCCAAAAATGGAATGGCACGTAGATTTATAGTGACTAAAAGTGACGATGAGAAGGTTTGTTATTTCAAAATAGTTCGAAATTACATTGATATAAGATCCTACTTCCCACATGACGAATTTTAATCCTCGCTTTTTCAAGCGATATCAAAATAATTGCTAAATTTCTGAACTTTCAGAACTTTAAGGAGTATACTGGATATTCCCTTAGAAGAACGTCGGTCACTTTATTAGCGAATACTGGAGTTGAGGTCTTAGCCCTCAAGCGACATGGCGGATGGAAATCTGCAACTATTGCGGAAAGTCATGTAGCGGAGAGAGTCAACAATAAAAAGGAAGTTAAAAGTAAAATTTTATACAATATAACGAAGCCAGTCTCCTGCAGTACTTCAAGAGTAACAGAAAACTTGGTTAGATATGGAGAAATTATGGAGTCGGAACATTTCATACAATTTGAGAAAAAACGAGAAAACATTTATCCAAATTTTGTAAATAATGTTCATAATGTACTATTAATATTCATATTACTTAATATTACTCAATTTTTATAAATCATTGTTTTTATATGGCATAAATTATTACCACCCAAGGGTGGTAAGTTGGCTTACAACCCGTCGTCAAGGGCAATCGATACCTTTTTGGTAATTGTTACTTACGTCATTCAACACAGTGTCAAAATGCGTTGTTTATAATATAGGGAGGAGAAAAACTGCTATACTCGACATAGTAGTTACATAATATACAGACTTTTTAACATAAAACTTATAAATAATACTTACACTCAGAAATGACCAAATAACTAAACACTAAGACCACGGTGTGTCCACTGTAAATGAAATCTCCGCAGAACGTGTGTTTTCCATTGACGGACAGACCGAAACCGCTCATGAGATGCAGAACACGTTTGGCAATGAGGAGGGGCGACGTTTCGTTGGATTTCGGCGAGCAGGGGTAGGTCTTGCTGGCCAAAGGCAAGACGGTTACGTACATAGTGACAGCTCGGTACATGTAGAGCAGGGACATTATCAGGAATATCCGTCTGAAGACTATAAATCTGTAAAAAAAAAGAGAAAAACTTTAAGGGTATTGTTTCGTAAATGTACTACCAGCTGTTTGACAACCATAAGCTGATTAATATTCCTTAAAATATCGTTTACAATTTTAATAGCACTGGTAAATTTACAACAGTTCCAAATTGAGTCAATTTAAGTTTCAATAAAACCCAAAAGGGGTTAGTATTTCGATTCTTCGTCAACACTGTATTATTCTAGAGTATCAGTGTGTATTTTTATGATAAAGTATTTTTAACCCTAAATGGTATCGACTTATTGACTGCAATAAAACTACCGGTTTAATCTCATTGTTATACACAATCAACAAGCAAATACACTACAGGGTAGGACATTAGATATTTAATTCGTTATTTATAATATATTATTTATAAATAGTTATATTAGCACAAGATAGTTAAATATTACCTGGTATAATTACAAATTATAATCCTACCCTGACCGACATCGACAGTTTATTTGCACTTTTATGGCCGAGCTCTTGCAAAACGTCCCAGGTAGAGTCGACCATTTATTGTGAAAAATACTTTACATGGATATATTATACCTTGTGTCCACGGATAGAGTTTGGAAAAGGAAAAACTTTTTTACTAGTAGGTATAGAGGAAAAAGTCATTCGCCGTCAAACGGCTGCTTGTGCTGAAACTACAATTTCGAATATCAGATTTACGATTACTATACAGAGTTCGTCACAAACATTTTTAGTTTTTTGGATCTTTTTTTTTCAATTCCTTGATTTATTAAATGAAATTTTGCTAGTGTTGAAACTACAATTTCAACTATTAGATTTGCGATTATTATACAGGGTTCGTCAGAAACAACAAGTTTTGTTTTTTGGATTTTTTTCAATTCCTTTTGATGATTGGCTAAATCATGACGTTTGGAACAAATGGCTTGGAAGGTACCTATGGTCCAAATCAATTGGCGCGTAGGAGTCCCGATCTCACAAGTATCGACTTTCATTTATGGGGATATCTGAAGCCTTGTGTGTATAAAACCAATTTCAATAATAACTTAGATCTCTTGAATAAAAAAAAGTAGTTATTGCAAATATCCCAATACAGCAAATTAGGAACTGTTATCGGGAATTCAGAATATTCAGATGTCGGGTTGAACTATGCGCTAACTCGGTGGTACCACGTTTAAATAAAATATTTATAATTTATGACTGAATGAATTGAAGAAATATGACATGTAATAATAAAAACACTTTAAAAGTTGGGAAATAAAAAATGGGTTTCTTACAACAAAATCGTTACTCGGTCAGATATAAAATCATATTCGAAGTAAGAAAGCAACAATAGTTGTTTGTTTTTACGTAAACTTATTTTAAACAAAATCCAAAAAACTAAAAATGTTGGTTCTGACGATCCCTGTGTAGTAATCGCAAATTTAAAATTGCAGTTTTAGCACAAGCAAAATTCATTTAATAAATCAAGGAATTGAAAAAAAAATCCTAAAAAGTAAAAATATTGTTTTTGACGAACCCTGTGTAGTAATCGCAAATCTGATATTCGAAATTGTAGTTTCAGGATAAGAAGACGTTTTTATAAAGAATTACTGTTTCTTCTATACCGACTAATAAAAAAGTTTTTCCTCGTCCAAACTCTATCCGTGGATACATTGTATATTATACATTTATGCATTGTAAATAAGACAATAGAAAAGTTAAAAATCACTCACCTATGTTTATGAAAGACCATAGCTATCATACAAGAATTTACACAAAATATAATAATATACTCAGAGACATCGAGAGCCCAATCGTATGCAGGGACATTATCGAGAAATACATCCGGCAGGGGGCCGTACACTTCTCGGTCTGGCACTTTGTCGTGGACCAAACTTAGCGCTGTCAATGTCAAAATGAAGTTAAAGCACATGATTATGAAGGCTGAAAAAAAAATTAAATGTTAATAGTCATACGTATCGTTATCAATAATTATCAATATTCTTTTTTAATGCTGTTGACACTCGGTAGTTTGTTGTCAGCCTCCCTAGGATTAGTTATAGTGGCTTTATTACATTAATCTATCGATTGATAATAATTATTAAACAAACACACTTATCTAAATTGATTTTTTTTGTATACACCGCAATAAAATGAAGTTAAATAATAATGTCAAGATAACAGTAGGTAGGTATTTAATCATATTAATAATAAAATTAATGTCATTTTTAATTGCGCTTACCAAACGCCGGCCCTACAGCGCCTTAGGCGAACAATTTTCCATAATGTTTTTAAGAACAACGCGCCCAAAGATCAAATTATTGAAGGAAAAGGCATCGCTTACCCAAAAGTGTTTTACACCTTTCCTGCGGATACCTAGGCTCCTCTCGCGAAGCGGGAATATCAATCGCGATGTCGCCATTGCGACTAGAGGCCTTTTCTATAATATCGTCGTCTTCATCGACGTAGTATTCGGTGCCGGTGGCGCCGTGGGTATTGTTCGCCCAATGGTCGTTGCTTTTGGACGGATTGGGAAGTAGCGGTTGTCTCTGGTACAAATCTCCTGTGAAAAAATCGAAAAGATTCATCAGAACATGTAAAATAAACCCAATTATTGCCCTTCGAAACCGCAAATAATACGATTTTACTTTAATGTAAAAATATTTAAAGACCTTTCCTTAAACTGTTTTTCATGTAGCAGATTTTTCGATTACTCTGCCGTTTTCAAAATATACTATAATTTGTGTTAGTACCGTGCGAGCCAAAATTATTTGCATCAAAGAGAGCCTTGCATCTAAGGACGTAATGCTTAGCTGCTTAGCCGTAGAGCTTAATACCTGTTGGGTGTCAGTAACAGTCAATCAGTTATTCCGTCATCTTTGACAGTCGTTACAAGTAATTTGATTCATCGCACATTTTTCCAATTTCTTGAACAATTCACACAATGGGCTTTTCGGAACAGCACAAATCATTCATGGTTGAAGCGTATTTTCGAAACGGGGTTAGAGTAAATGATGAGTGCCAATACAATCCGGGTTTGTGCATGGACGATTTCACGAACATTTTCCTAACGTTTCTTTTATTGCTGGGGATTTTTATCATTGCCTGAAAAGAACCGTGGCTGTGTTTAGGGAAACAGGTTTTATACAACACAAAAAAGGAGCAGGAAGATCATCTGTAAGAACAGAAGAACTTGTTGCAAACGTTCGTGAAATAATGTAAAATACGCCAACAAATTGTATAAGACGCCTGTCCCAAGAAGTGGGAAGATCTTATGGAACACGCAGGACTATTCTTAAGAAGCAGCTAAATTTATTTCCTTATAAAGTGCAAGTATTCCAAGAAATACAAGCCGCAGATTTTGAAAGACGCAGGAATTACTCTCAATGGTTTATGTAAGTATTTTTCTTTTTCTTTCTGTATATTCTTACTTTGTTAATTTTGTAAACAACAAAAATAAATTTGTATTTGTCTACTTACTTATTTTATTACTCATTAGTTTGGCATATCATGTCATAATATAAATTAGACAAAATTTTAACCTAGTTTTATTTAGATATATCGTCCCCATATCATTGTGATTTAAACCAAGCCCTACATCTTTTAATCCAATCCCTCTTTGATGCAAATAATTTTTGCTCGCACGGTATATGTCCGATTTTTGGGAAGAAATAACTTTAGTTCTATTAATAATCCTGACATAGACATACAACACCTTGAAATGGGCTTTTCGGAACAGCACAAATCATTCATGGTTGAAGCTTATGTTCGAAACGGGGTTAGAGTAAATAATGAGTGGCAATACAATCCGGGTTTGTGCATGGACGATTTCACGAACATTTTCCTAACGTTTCTTTTATTGCTGGGGATTTTTATCATTGCCTGAAAAGAACCGTGGCTGTGTTTAGGGAAACAGGTTTTATACAACACAAAAAAGGAGCAGGAAGATCATCTGTAAGAACAGAAGAACTTGTTGCAAACGTTCGTGAAATAATGTAAAATACGCCAACAAATTGTATAAGACGCCTGTCCCAAGAAGTGGGAAGATCTTATGGAACACGCAGGACTATTCTTAAGAAGCAGCTAAATTTATTTCCTTATAAAGTGCAAGTATTCCAAGAAATACAAGCCGCAGATTTTGAAAGACGCAGGAATTACTCTCAATGGTTTACCCAATTTATGTAATTATTTTTCTTTTTCTTTCTGTATATTCTTACTTTGTTAATTTTGTAAACAACAAAAATAAATTTGTATTTGTCTACTTACTTATTTTATTACTCATTAGTTTGGCATATCATGTCATAATATAAATTAAACAAAATTTTAACCTAGTTTTATTTAGATATATCGTCCCCATATCATTGTGATTTAAACCAAGCCCTACATCTTTTAATCCAATCCCTCTTTGATGCAAATAATTTTTGCTCGCACGGTATATGTCCGATTTTTGGGAAGAAATAACTTTAGTTCTATTAATAATCCTGACATAGACATACAACACCTTGAAATGGGCTTTTCGGAACAGCACAAATCATTCATGGTTGAAGCGTATTTTCGAATCGGGGTCAGAGTAAATGGTGAGTGGCAATACAATCCGAGTTTGTGCATGGACGATTTCACGAACATTTTCCTAACGTTTCTTTTATTGCTGGGGATTTTTATCATTGCCTGAAAAGAACCGTGGCTGTGTTTAGGGAAACAGGTTCTATACAACACAAAAAAGAAGCAGGAAGACCATCTGTAAGAACAGAATAACTTGTTGCAAACGTGCGTGAAATAATGCAAAATACGTCAACAAATTGTATAACAGGCCTGTCCCAAGAAGAGACGTGTGAATTTATGCTTGGAGCATGGCGGTGGCCAATTTCAGCAATTTATGTAATTGTTTTTCTTTTTCTTTCTGTATATTCTTACTTTGTTAATTTTGTAAACAACAAAAATAAATTTGTATTTGTCTATTTATTTTATTACTCATTAGTTTGGCATATCATGTCATAATATGAATTTGACAACATTTTAACCTAGATTTGGTTTATAGATACTATATCGTCCCCATATCATTGTGATCTAAACCAAGCCATACGTTTTTTAATCCAAGCCCAAGCCCTCTTTGATGCAAATAATTTTTGCTCGCACGGTATAAATACGCCAACTTTAAAATGTATTTTTTTCCTGTTGTATACAATTGGAACCTGATGGAAAAAAAATAATAATAAATTTTATCAAAAATGCCCGATTTAACTATATCTGATGTATCTTATTTATAAATGAGTAGGTACTCGTAATTTGCACTTAAACAAATTCCTCGTAAAAATGAAAGTATTTTAATGTTTAGTAGTTTTTTCAAAGTGGTACAAACTAAATCATGCCAAATTTCAGCTCTCTAAATCAAACGGCTTTTTAGAAAAGGGACTGCGACAGATTGACGGCACTGAAATGAATCGGTGTTTCCAATTTTACTACAGAACACTGAACAAGATCTTTAATAATGAAAAAAAAACATTACCTAAATAATACCAGAAAAAGTTCAACACATTCATTTTACTTAAAACGTTACTAGCACTTTGCACAATGATTGTAATGCTAATAATTTTGTCTACATCTCACGTATCCGGAATTCAAGCAATACTAACTGACTGAAACGAATTAGGTAAAAAACGTTTTGTTATACGAAACAACTGATATAGTTATCGTTATATTTGAATTCTTTATACACCACATCTCACTATTATAATCACAAATAGTACTAACACGCTTATTTTTTGAATTGAAAATCTAATCAGTCAGTAGCAGCAACAGGACTAACGCGCTTCAATTTAGACACGAAACTAAATATTGTCAGGCAGGTATTTTATTTAATACCTTATATAAAACAATTAAGGTGATACTGATTACAATAAAAAATACAAGTTTCAGTATATATTATACAGTATAATTAAGGCATTATTATTTATTATACAGTGACCGGCAGAAAGTGCGCAGCATATGAGAAAGTTTTTTTATCTTTAAGTTTAGAAAATTAATTTTATTTTAGATAGGTTCTGCATGTTCTCAAACCAAAATAACACCCATTAAATCCGGTAAAAGTCTTATGGTATACGAGGTAGGATCAAAAATTTGAAATTCCGCTAAGAGTAAAGTACCTCCATCTTTCATTTTAGAATATTTTATTAATTTCAAAGTTATACCCAAAATCTAAATTTCGCTTATTTTGGACAAAAAAATGGATTTAATCGTGTTTTCTGAATAACCCTGTATAAAAAATAAATGGCAACTGAACAGTACGAAAATACGATTTTCTGCAGACTTTGTTAGAGATAACCGTCGATCTTAAGTCCGATTAGTTTATTTTTATAATATTATGGCTTTTTAAAATAAAAACATAAACATATTAAATATTTTTGCTGCACACCGTACTTTATTTTCTGAGGGAACAAGTTAATTTCATCTAACTGATATTTTTTGATTTACATTGACTTAAAGCATCTCCTAAATAGTTTTTTTTACATTGAAGTATGCATAGAAAGTTTCCTTTTGATTTATAAAGAAAAAAAAATGGCTCAGTTTAATTCAGTGCCCACAAAAAGTGCTAAACGCGCCTAAAGAAGTTTTCACTTCAAAAATTTAAATTAAAAATATATTTTGAGCGGATTTTGTTCGTCACGCAAAATAAGGATCACTATAGGTTATTTTCATTTATCAAATACACTTTTAGGATAATCCAACTAATAGGTTATGCATTTTTAACTCAATAATAGGAAACAAAAAATGCTAACTAAGACTATTTACATTAACAATAAATCCGTTCAAAATATATTTTTAATTAAAATTTTTTTCTTTATAAATCAAAAGGAAACTTTCTATACATACTTCAATGTACTTTACTCTTAGCGAAATTTCAAGTTTTTGATCCTACCGCATATACCATAAGACTTTTACCGGATTTAATGGGTGTTATTTTGGTTTGAGAACACGCAGAACCTATCTAAAATAAAATGAATTTTCTAAACTTAAAGATAAAAAAAAAACTTTCGCATATGCTGCGCACTTTTTGCCGGTCACTGTATATTTTTATTATACCAGCTTTATATACTTCTTGTTTCATATACGAGTAAATGGTGCTCTTAAGTTAACAAGTACATTACCGAAGACATAGTAATATGATAATCTCGTCCCAACCGCAGTTCCAAAACAGTACATCCCATTTAAGAAAAATCCTAAGCTTAACGTTAACATCTCGATAGAACCAGTATTTATTTATTAGAATACCATAAATAAGCAGTTATGTATGATATAAAATAAAATTGAAAAATATAAATGAAAGCAATACCAATTTTAAAAAATAATTGCCATAATTTACCGAATAACAATAAGTAATAATATTAATAATTGCTAGTTGTAGATTTTCAATTCGCGTGAGTTAAAAAAATCCGATTTTTTTATAAAAGGTCAAAGAAGTATTCAGGGTGGTCAAAAAATAAATTCGAATAAAACTTCATTCATGACAATAGGGAACTTGACAAAAATTTTAAATGGGGAAAAAATTCTATAAATCATAAGTACATATTGTCATAAAACATATGGCAGCAAAAAAAAACAACATATTTCGTCCCAAAAGACCGCTAGAAAGATTTAAAAATGCCCCAAAATTCAAATTATTCCAAGCGGGTAAAAACGCGCTGCTAGTAGTTGTGACGTCAAGGGGTATCATTTGTCAGATTTGTGTGTGACATCCACGAAATAGGTTATAGGTTTTCAATAAATTTGATGATTTGTCAGATTTGACATCCACGCGTCAAGCGACACGACCTTAAAACAACAATATAATAACAATAACACACTGCAATCCAAATTGGGTCGCTCGGCACCTGTCAGGAGTGTCAGGATGACGGATGACCAAAAGTCATACCCCCTGACGTCATCGGGCTTCGCGCGCTTTAGAGATCGTTTGTAATGCTTTCGACACGCGCGAAACTTTAAAGAATTTTTACCAAGTTAATTTTGATTTTTAAGGAGTAATAATTGGGAATTTTTTTTTCAGGCCTAACTAAATCATATTATTGAAAAAAAAAATGGAAAGTTCCCTATTGATTCCAAGCAAACTATGTACCGTGCGAGCAAAAATTATTTGCATCAAAGAGGGCTTGGATTAAAAAACGTAGGGCTTGAATTAGATCACAATGATATGGGGACGATAATATCTAACCAAATCTAGGTTAAAATTTTGTCAAATTCATATTATTACGATATGCCAAACTTATGAGTAATAAAATAAGTAGACAAATACAAATTTATTTTTGTTGTTTACAAAATTAACAAAGTAAGAATAGGTATACAGAAAGAAAAAGAAAAATAATTACATAAATTGCTGAAATTGGCCACCGCCATGCTCCAAGCATACATTCACACGTCTCTTCATATTTCGAAAGTGTTGACCAGCATCTCTGGAGAAATGTTACCACATTCTTGGATAATACTTTTTTATTGTAATTGTTCTAAATTTGCAACTGGTGTTTTAAAAATAGTGTTCTTTAAATGAGGAAAAACGAAGTAATCCATAACCGTTAAACAAGGTGATCTAGGTGGGAATTCAATGTCTGATCGAAAACTGATCAATCTGTCGTCGAAAAAATTGCGTAAGTAGTTAATAGTTTCGGCGGCTATATGGGCGGTTGCACCGTCCTGTTGAAAATATCCGAAACGTAGTTCGTCGTCAAGTAATTGCTCCACAAATGGATTCAAAATATTGTCTCTATACCGCTGTGCTGTAACTGTGTCATGGAAAAAATAGGACCAACAATTCTTCTTCGGGAAACAGCTAACCAGACACCAATTTTTTGAGGGTGCAATGTGGACTCTACAAAAAAATGGGGATTTTCACTACTCCACATGCGTGTATTCTGAGAATTCACATAACCGGAGAGGTGGAACCAGGCTTCATCCGAAAAAAATGTCAGGTCTAATAAATCATTTCTTTCCAATAAATTTTGGGTAAACCATTGAGAGTAATTTCTGCGTCTTTCAAAATCTGCGGCTTGTATTTCTTGGAATACTTGCACTTTATAAGGAAATAAATTTAGCTGCTTCTTAAGAATAGTCCTGCATGTTCCATAAGATCTTCCCACTTCTTGGGACAGGCGTCTTATACAATTTGTTGGCGTATTTTGCATTATTTCACAAACGTTTGCAACAAGTTCTTCTGTTCTTACAGATTGTCTTCCTGCTCCTTTTTTGTGTTGTATAGAACCTGTTTCCCTAAACACAGCCACGGTTCTTTTCAGGCAATGATAAAAATCCCCAGCAATAAAAGCAACGTTAGGAAAATGTTCGTGAAAATCGTCCATGCACCACCAATCACCATTTACTCTAACCCCGTTTCGAAAATACGCTTCAACCATGAATGTTTTGTGCTGTTCCGTAAAGCCCATTGTGTGAATTGCTCAAGAAATTGGAAAAATTAGCGATGAATCAAATTACTTGTAAAGACTGTCAAAGATGACGGAATAACTGATTGATTGTTAATTCAGGTAGTTACTGACACCCAACAGGTATTGAGCTCTACGGCTAAGCATTACGTCCTTAGATGCAAGGCCCTCCTTGATGCAAATAATTTTTGCTCGCGCGGTATATGTTATGCTGTTATTTAAATTTTAAAATTCTATAATAGCCGAGTTCCTTTTAGTTACTTTTAATTATCAAAGCAAAGTCAACGGCTAAATTGAGCGTTCCTTTTAAACACTGAACCTAGCACAGCAAAGATTTTTGCTTTGCTGTTTAAATTTAAAAGAAACAAATGGGGGAAGTACCTTTTGTCTTCTTAAAGAGAAGGAAATTAATTCTCTTGACATACAGCTATGTCAAAATGCGACGTTGCCACTTACCTTGCGTCATCTTGGCGCCGTTGGACGTATTGGGCGTGGCGGTTTCGTCGTCCAGTGGTGGCAACAGCGCCGAACGGTGTCCCAACGTCCCTACTCCGTGATGTGCCGGGTGCGAGATGTGGCCGTCTGGGGTCGGATGGATGCTGCCATAGTCGACGAACTTTGGCTCCAAGACCATTCTGCAACAGGCGGAAAAGCAATTGGGATTAATTGGGGCTTAATAAAGCATGGGCGGAGTTTTTAGGTATTATAGATAAAGTAAATTTTATCGTCGGTCTTACATTTTCATACAGTTCACAAAAACCTGGCAACCAGACGAGTCATCTAAATGAGCAGTTTATTATAATTGAAATCAATAATGAACCAGCGGGTTTCGATGATGCTGGAAAGGTGATATTTCGTTCCTTTATTTACATTATGCCTTGCAATAGCCCCAGCAGATCAAACCCCCCGGAGATTTTAGCTTGTGAGCTAGGTGGAATTTGTAAGATTTCTTTGTCCACAGGAGTAACATTTGATTACTAGATGTTCCGACACTGATTAGGCAATTTGCAATGACGATATAAACCACGTCTCGGTGCCGGGATAATTTTCCTCAATTCAAATGCATTAGTCTAGTTCATTTTCATTAAGGGACTGTCACTCGCGTGGAACACATGGCATATTGTGTATGCGGGCATTATTTGTCCCCAACTGTGTTTTGATGAATTTCCTAAGCACAAAACTGCTTTTAATTAATAAAAAAAAATTCCTTGCTCGATGAAATAAAATTGATGGCAATTAGCGGAGTTTTTCATTAAATTTAAATTAGGGAGAATGAGTCATAGCAAAGAAGCAAGCTTTTATATACTCGCATGATATAAAAATTGTAGTTTTTGGGATTTTTTTAAATGTTGCAGTCATAGACCTCTAATAGAATAGACTAAGCCATTTGTCCACGAATAGCCTGTTTGTTTGCCTCAAACATTCGTATGTGTGAAACAAAGACAGAAGAGAGAGAGCGTGTTAAATTTCCGACTCCGTGTGGAATTGTAATGGCTCAAGGATTCCGAGAGATTAGTGGACACCAACGGCGTAGGGTGTGGCAAGGATTTTTAATACAATAAATATAATAGTTAAAAAAGATATTTTTTTTTATACAGTGTGACCAGTAAAGTCCGCATCATATGGGATTTTTCTTATTAATAGCTTTATTCGAAATTTCACTTTGGCATAAAGTTCTGCTTCAACCGAGATGAAAATTAAGCAAAAAAATATTAGTCACGTGATTCGCATTATCTGTCAAATTTTAATTTTTTCCAAAAAATAATTCAAAAGTGGGGTTATTTCTGAAAGTATCGAAAAAAGTTTTTTTTAATGCAGTTTCTAGCCCACATGCAAAATTTCAGCTGTATAAGATAATTTTGATTTTTTACCCACCACTAAAATTTATTTTCCACTTAATGAACACTTTACTGATGACACTGTGTCCTTTTTTTTTGTCTTAATATTAAGATGTATTACTTTCAGACACAAACCACGTTTTTAAAAATACTTATTTTATGAAGTTACCATACAGGGTCAAAAAAAAACTTTGCATCACATATCACATGCGACCAAATTTTAATAGCCCAATTTTGATTTTGTAGATAAACACACATTTAATATGGCGCTACTTTAGAGAAAATGTATCTGAAATAAAGCATTGTCAAAACTAAGAAGTTTTATGTAGGTTGTATTGAGTCTTATTTTGCAAAAGTGGTGCAATTTACAAAATATGGGTAAAAAATCAAAATTATCTTATGCAGCTGAAATTTTGCATGTGGGCTAGAAACTGCATTTAAAAAAAACTTTTTCTAATAACTTTTTTCGATACTTTCAGAAATAACCCCAATTCTGAATTATTTTTTGGAAAAAATTAAAATTTGACAGATACCTAATGCGAATCACGTGACTACTATTTTTTTGCTTAATTTTCATCTCGGTTGAAGCATTGATGCCAAAGTCAAATTTCGAATAAAGCTATTAATAAAAAAAATCCCATATGATGCGGACTTTACTGGTCACACTGTATTTAATCATGTATACCCACGTAGAGGATATTTGTACATGCTCTGGTTTGCTGTATTGTAGTCATAGGCAGAATCGTTGAAAGAGAAATATTTTTTGTTGACCAGGAGATAAATATAAACATAATTTTTTTGCTTCCTCTGCTTCTACGAGGGAGTCCTGGGTATGTTTTACACAAAACACGTACAAATACGAGAATTCCGACGACTAACCACAACATCGCAAAAACAAATGCTACCGATTACTTACAGAAAAAAGGAAGGGTTTGTTGGGTTACTACAACTGTTTTTGTTGCTACGCTTGAATGGCCGTGTATTGTATTTATTTCTTATTTTTTATTTTATTTTAGGTATGAAGATTTCTAGTAAGAGGGCGGGTGGAGGAGAGAACGCTCCATGGAGCTGAAGACTACAGCGGAGGAAGAACATCTTTCGCCTTTTAGCATTTAGTTTATTACTTAGTATTATTATAGCGAACTATTTAACTTTCAAAATGTCTTTATTCCAAACTAACTTTTACAGTTCATTACATGGAAAGTGACAACATAATATAGAAAATTATAACCATTAAAAAAAAATAATAAAAAAAAAAAAAAAAATTGAAGTTAATCCAATTTAAATCTTTAATAAAATCAATAAAAAAAAATAATATAAATAATTTAATTTAGTAAATATCTCTTTAATTGTTTTTTAAAAGTTGCCAATTTTTAATTTTTCTGATATTTTTTGGAAGATTGTTATGTTTTATTATTCCGTCATATAAAAGCGATTTTTTTCCGAAATTACTTTTTACTGGTACAGTTTGATAATTTATACAATGTCTGGTGTTATGATCATTTAATGTCTTATTCTCCTGAAGTTGTCATGTTATGTTTAATTTTTTTTCTTTTAAAATAATAGAGTGAATTAGAATACATTTTTTTAATTTATAAATGTTTTGAACGTGTAAATACCCTTTCGGTCTATATAGATTAACAGTTGGTTCTAAATGTGGTAATTTGTACATAATATACATTTAATAACTTTATTTTGCAATTTTTGTAATGGTTTTAAGTTTGATAAACAAGCAGATCCCCATGCAGAAGCTAAGTATTGTAATTTTGAATATATTAATAAAAAATATATATTTTTTAAGTATTTCAAAGGAATGATATAACTAGCTCTGTACAAAACAGATACCAAAGGAGATATCGAGTTGATAATATACTGGATATGGCATTTCCAATTTAAATTTTCGTCTAAAATTAATCCTAAAAATTTTGTCGTTTTTGAATATTGATTATTTTCATTATTAAATGTTAAGGGTTTAATGATGGAATTTATTTTATTTTTAGTTATTAACATAAAAGAAGATTTTGTAAAATTTAACTTAAGTTTATTTGATTGAAGCCAAGAAAGAAGTATTTTTAAATCATTATTAATATCCAAATACATTTCTGCAAGAGTTTCAGCAAAATAAATAATTATCGTATCATCTGCAAATAGCTTTATATTGCCTTTTAAGTTTAATTTAGAAACAGAATTAATGTAAATTAAGAATAATAACGGACCTAATATTGATCCTTGTGGAACTCCACATATTATTTCTTTTTCCGAACTATCTCTTTACCCAATTTGAACAAATTGTTTACGATAGCTTAAATAACTTTGAAGTAGTTTGTGTGTATTTCCCCTTATCCCAATACTGTATAATTTTCTTAATAAAATGTCATGGTTTACGGTGTCGAAAGCTTTACACAGATCTAAGGATAGTAAACAGCATTTTTTACTGCTGTCGACATTAGCTTCAATATTTGTTATGATATCTCCTACAGCTATTTCTGTATCCTTAGATCTGCGAAAACCATACTGGTTAGCAAAAAGTAAATTTTGGCTTTCTAGAAAGATCAGTTTTAAATACTGAAGTTACTTTAGCAATTTTCATTTTTTCTGGAAAAATACCTGTTTTTAGAGATAATTTAGTTAAATGAAATAAAATTGGAGTAATTTCATTTTTTAAACGCTTTACAATGTTAACCGATATATTGTCAAATCAGTTTGCTTTTTTTGTCTCAAGGTCGTCAATTTGTTCTATTTCATTTTATTTTTGTTGAATCTTTTTATGATAAATATAATGAGATGTCTATCATCTTGCTCTATCGTCGGTTGGATATACCGATATGGAGCTGTCAAAATTATTTTTAGCTCCATCTAGATGTGAACTTTCTCCGGTCAGTTGTAAACAACAATAAAAATAATGACCTTTCCAAAATATAATCTATTTATACACACACCTAATGTATAAAGTTTTTCATTGTTCATTCTATTCTATAACTCTATAGGAGCACAAAAAAGTCATTAAGTATATTAGTGTAACAGTACAATAGAAATAAACTTTAGTGTAGGTTTAGTTTTAATGATAATGACAATTAAAACGTTGTAAACATTCTATTAGGTTTTAGATATTGGAAGGTATTGACCTACCCATTATTTGTTTGATTACTGTTTTTTACATCGTAAAATTGGGGGTAATTATTTAGCGATGGAAAATTTAGAACTAAATAACATACCAAATTTTGATTCCCTCGTCAGCGATAAGGCACCACATAACTTCCTGCACGGATACATAATAACACATCAAAAACCGCCAGATTATTACACAAAAAAACGAAAATAGATAAATAAGCTGCCAGCACTATTATTACAACTGAAACAAGTTTATTATTCTAAAAAACGTTATTAGCACGTTACACAACCATCATTAAATAACGAAATGACATAAGTACACGCTTCTTTCCGTAGTATAGTGCTTAGATAAACTAATATTTTTGAACTATTGGATACTATAATATACTATATACTACCACAGTCTATGGATACTACTGCAGTCAACTGCGAAGTTGTGTTTATTTTTCTTATCTTTCATTTAAGTGCTTGGAAACGGTTTAAAGGTATAATTATTTAATTTATTTTGAATATAATACTTTTTGAAATGACCTTCGTTCGGTTTTGCAAGTGCTTATTTAAGCATGTTATTTTACAGAACCTTGATCATGACTTGTGCAGCAAAGGAGGTTCGTCGCAATGAAACCACGTGGAAATATATACCAATTTTTACTCTATAAAAATACGCAGTTGCCGAAAAATGCAAAGACTCACCTTTTGGGTTTTATTTGAGTTTAAATTGAGTCAATTTGTTTGTAACTATTGGAAATTTAGCAGCGCTATGGCGACGCATAATGACAGTTTCAAGTAAAGCTGTTGGCTTTCAGCTAATGAAACATTCAACTATACAGGGTTAGGAAAAATTACCAGGACGGTCGATTATTTCAAAATATACAGGGGTTATCAAAAAACGTCTTATATAAAAAATGTAGGGCTGTTAAAAATTTACATATCGGTGATAAATTGAAATATACAGGGTCGCCCACAAAGTTGTGGAGAATGATAGTTATATTTTTTTAAATGGAACAGCCTGTATATTTTTACATTCTTAAATTCCACATAAAATTATAATTATTTTTTATTTAACGCATTATTAGTCTATACTTCATAGTTTCCGAGATATTGACTGTCGAAAAGTGACATTTTTGAACTTTGACAGCTTATAACTTTCTAACAGTACGTCTTAGAGCAAAACGGCTTACCCTATCTTCAATTTTTATTATCTTCCCAAAAAAATCAACTTCCGGTTAAACCGGATGTAACTCGAAAGCAGGAAATGTAGTTGTTCCGGTTTAACTGGAAGTTGATATTTTGGGAAGATAATAAAAATTGAAAATAGGGACATGTAAGCCGTTTTGCTCTAAGACGTACTGTTGGAAAGTTATAAGCTGTCAAAGTTCAAAAATGTCACTTTTCGAGAGTCAATATCTCGAAAACTATGAAGTATAGACTAATAGTGCATTTAATAAAAAATAATTATAATTTTATGTGGAATTTAAAAATGTAAGAATATACAGGGTGATCCATTTAAAAAAATATAACTATCATTCTCCACAACTTTGTTGGCGACCCTGTATATTTCAATTTATCACCGATATGTAGATTTTTAACAGCCCTACATTTTTTATATAAGACGTTTTTTGATAACCCCTGTATATTTTGAAATATTCGACCGTTCTGGTAATTTTTCCTAACTCTGTATAGTCACAGTAGGCAGAGCTGTCGCAATTACTCTTAAAAAGTAATTCAATTACAATTACCCATTACCCTCCGAAAAAGGCATCAATTACTAACAGTATGACAAAAATATTGAAATTACCAATTACCCACTAAAAGTAATTGATCAATTACCGTATTGAAATTACTGAGTTTAATTCAATTACTTTTATACTAATTCAATTACTTTATAGTAATGGAACTACCCTAAAAGTAATTGAATTACTCTAAATCTATGAATTATAGGCACTTTTTTGGCAAATAAATTACTCTGAGTAATTTAATTACATTTTGGTAAGTAATTGAATTACATTTTGGTAATACAATTACATTTTGATAATTAAATTACATTCTGGTAGGTAATTGAATTACAGTTTGGTAATTGAATTACATTTTTAAAATTGAATTTGTACTTATATGAGCAATGGAATTACTTGTTTTACATTTTACAAAAAAAAGAATAAGTAAGGTATTATTTTTTTTAATAGTAGTAGGCCCTACTATCACACTTTATTATAGAAATAAATTTAAAAAAATTCGAAATTTATAGTTAAACATAATAACAACTCTCTTTTTTATGTAATATGATTTATTTGTTGAAATAAAACAAACGTAATATTGGGGAAAATAAAAAATATTTTTTCTTTCTAGAGTAAAGGAATTATGAAAATTTTTAAAGAAATTAAATTACGTTTTATGTAATTGAATTATTTGGGAGTAATTCAATTACCTTTATTCTAAGTAATTCAATAACTTTTTAAAATAATTGAATTACTTTTAAGTAATTCAATTACCTCAGATTTCTTAAAACCAATTACAATTGCTTTATCACAGTAAGTGGAAAATCAATTACAATTACTATTTTCAAAAAGTAACTCAATTACTAAAAAGTAATTCAATTACCGACAGCTCTGCAGTAGGTATTATTGGGAATATTATTTATTAATATAATATTTTGCACTGGTGTAGAGTTCGAAAGACGTGGCAACGTACATATATCGAACCAATATTACAAGACATTTTGACACGGCTCCTATATAATCTTAGGCGCCCCCCCCCCCCCTACTACTTTTGATGTTAAAAACATCTTAATTTAAATAAATTTTTTATGCCATAAAAAAACGTGGTATCATTTTACTTAGACTGGCGTCCTACCACTGTAAATTAACTCCAATGGAGTTAATATGGGCACAAATGAAAGGCTTTGTAGCAAGGAATAACACTACATTTAAAATAAAAGATGTACGTGAGTTATTAGAGACTTTTTGCACCTCTTAATTCGTCATTCTTTTGTGGTTATGGTTATTCTGAGCATGCGCAATGTCAGAAAGGTGATCCGCTATGGTTAATAACCATAACGGACTCCGTTAGTTACGGAAGGATAAGGAAGAGCTTATCGTTATCCTTATGGTTATGCTTAAACTGCATGGTTGCCGGAACATACAAAAGTTATGAAGCATCATCGCTATGAATCAAAATTGTGATAAGCAATTAATTAAAATCCAAAGCAATAGTAGCTTTACATTAAAATATACAACTTAATCAAATTATTGTTAGGTTAGGTATGTTATTTTGTTTAGGTGCGCCGGCGCCAAATTAATAACTACAGACAGAACGTATAGGCGATGCAAAATCTCTGGTTTTAACAGTGGCGCTACTCGTTATGTTTAATAAAGTTAACCATAACGGAGCTAAAAACTGGTATTAATTTAAGAGGTGCAAAAAGTCTCTATTGAAGTATTCATTAAACATTATAACGAAAGAAAATTGGAAAGAAACTATAAAACATGTAATAAAAGAGAAAAAAAATGTGGGACTTAGACAACCTGATGGAAGAAACGGTAGAACCACTTATTATTTTAGTTGACTCCACAGATGAATCCTTCGAATTTAGTGATAGTGAAGACACCTTTCTAGACCTTTGTTAACTCTTTTAAGTATGGACTGTTTTTGTATTAAGAAAAGAAAATTAATTCGGTTAAATATACAAATATTTTTTGCACACCTTAAAAACTACATACGAATAAATATAAATTATAAATAAAACTTACATAATATTATAGAAACCAAAAAAAAAATGAAAATAAGAACGTACCATAATATTACAAGTTAAGACGACAGGTAAATCCATTAAAAAAATGGGTTAAAACGGTCGAATTTTTTGGCAGACCTGTCCTGTTCTCTTCTTAAAACGATACACTATTTTACTATCGCCTTGTTTTGTTAATGTATAGTGTCGACTAGAACTAAATCAGATAAAGTTTATACTGTGTATAATTTATTTACAACACAGGCAGGAAACAAAAGGAATTTATATTTCCTAAACGGCCGCCACTGTCCGAAGATTTATTCTAAATCATCGGCTATTGTTACAATTTTACGACTCTATTGTGAAAGGTAAAATTAGGGGTGTGCCAATCTATATAGTGTTTAAACTACCTGTATTGTTACTAAAAAGATATACTTTCAGGCGAAAAATAATATGTTTACCCAGTAAGCTACAATTTGTGTTTTGCATTTTTAATGACGGTTCTTAGCTGTCGTCGGGCAATAGAAAAGAGACTATAATAAAATGTTTCGCCCATGAAACAAAGGAGATTTGTGAAAAAAGTCATTATCATTATTAAAACAACCTTATATACAGAAAACAATGAACAGGTAAAATCTTTCACTAAAAAAAGAACTACTTACTTAACAAATAATTTGCTTAGCCTTTCTCCTTATCTTCTGTTTGTCTGTTACGTCAGAATTATAAATATTTTCGTATCAAGTGTACCTACATTACTGTATTGTAGGTACCTACATGAAAAACATACAATTTTCGGAATTTCGAAACAAAAAACGCTGATGTGTAAAACAACTAGTCACAGTTTTCTAAACAATACACAAACACGTCATAAATTAAAAGATGTCAAAAACACAATAATCCTTTAAGTAGAAGTACATGTTTGCCTAATTTAAACACATATTGAACTTAACGAGTTAGTTCATATCACCAAATTAGTCTAATTACAACACAAGTTTGGTTTAGGATTTTAATTGTTTTTATGTGGACCTTTATGATTATGACTCGTGTTCCTAAACAACTAATTAAACTAATAAGAAAAATCTATTGAAAACCATTTGGGTTTTTCAACGAATTATAAGTACTAAAGTAGGTATTCATTTAAGGTTTCTGTGGGTTAAATTTACCCCAATTTTAACTTTCATTCTCACGAAAACATCAAATGAATCCTTGGTAAAAAAACATATACGTCATTACTTTAATGAAATCACTACAAATCAGCACCCACATAATACAATGACTATAAATAACTAGTCTTTGGAACTAATTCAAAAATACATACAGTCTACGCGTTTATTTGCTTTTATTGATCTTAATGCGGGTTACTGACGAATAAAAAAAAACAAAGATTAGTAGGTACATATTAGAAATATGGTAAACATAGACGTCCTGTACACGATTCGAAGGGTAACCATTTGTTGCATAGATAGATACCTGGAGAGTAAACCTAACTAAACGTCACAGATTTGTTTTTACACCTGATCGATAAGAATTTTGATGCTGAAGAGGATGCAGAGAAAGTGCCAGAGGTTGAAGATATTGACATGGAAGAGATATTTATGATTGTATTTTTATTACCGTGCGAGCAAAAATTAGCTTGGATTAAAAACGTAGGGCTTGTTTTAGATCACAATGATATGGGGACGATATATCTAACCAAATCTAGGTTAAAATTTTGTCAAATTCATATTATGACATGATATGCCAAACTAATGAGTAATAAAATAAGTAGACAAATACAAATTTATTTTTGTTGTTTACAAAATTATAATGCTTGCACTTTATAAGGAAATAAATTTAGCTGCTTCTTAAGAATAGTCCTGCATGTTCCATAAGATCTTCCGACTTCTTGGGACAGGCGTTTTATACAATTTGTGGCGTATTTTGCATTATTTCACGAACGTTTGCAACAAGGTCTTCTGTTCTTACAGATGGTCTTCCTGCTCCTTTTTTGTGTTGTATAGAACCTGTTTCCCTAAACACAGCCACGGTTCTTTTCAGGCAATGATAAAAATCCCCAGCAATAAAAGCAACGTTAGGAAAATGTTCGTGAAAATCGTCCATGCACAAACCCGGATTGTATTGCCACTCACCATTTACTCAAACCCCGTTTCGAAAATACGCTTTAACCATGAATGTTTTGTGCTGTTCCGTAAAGCCCATTGTGTGAATTGTTCAAGAAATTGGAAAAATTAGCGATGAATCAAATTACTTGTAACGACTGTCAAAGATGACGGAATAACTAATTGATTGTTAATTCAGGTAGTTACTGACACCCAACAGGTATTAAGCTCTACGGATAAGCATAACGTCCTTAGATGCAAGGCCCTCTTTGATGCAAATAATTTTTGCTCGCACGGTATAATACATGGACTAGACGTTCTGGAGAAACCATGAAGAACACACTCTGACCTGTTGCAGGACTAATAGAAAGTGAGATACCAACAAAATATTAATTGTCGTAGCATCTAACCTTGAATAACCTTCGTAAGGTACCGATAGGGACTTTTGTACTACTATCAGGAACAGTATTACTAAAATTTATAGCAATTTTGTTGTTAAAAATACTGTCAATTTGACTGAAATCTGTCAGAAGTATAACACGGCTTTAACAAAGGCCGAGACTCCTTATTCGAAATTTTTCATCAGTTATTAAAACAATCAATGTACTACGCAGCCAATTGGTAAAGATATATTTGGAAAACTACCCCAAAAAGTATTGGCATTCCTAAATCTATCCAATTCATCACTGGACATTGCTTACTACAGAGGTCTGCTTTTTTATTAGCAGACTCTGTGAATGTTTAAAAAGTCATGGAGGATGGAAATCAGCAGTCGTCGACGAGGGGTACGGTGAAAATTCCATAAATAATAAAAATGTAATTGCTCACAAAATTATTTTTGGACATGGTGATGTAAAATCATTCCAAATTGATGGACCTTCGGGTAACACTTCCAGACAAGCTTTTCAGCAAGATTTTGGAGCGATGAACCCAACCCAACTTTTTTTTTAAATATGTTGCTAGAATGCATTTTAGTCCCGGAAGTACACAAAATATCTAGACCTTTTAGTTTAGTTCACATATGCGAGTGGCGCAATAATTATGGTTTATTGAAAAACAATGATTACTTATACTTTTTACTGTTACCATTGTTAAAGTTATAATTTTATGGAATTAATTTTAGCTTTAGTTTTTACTTATTAAAAATTTAGGTGAACAAATAATTTTACCTTTAACGCAGCGTTTCTCAACCTTTCAGTATTCGGGGCCCAATTTTCATGGCGCCCCCCTACCTGAGAATACTTATTTAATTTTTTGTAATGCCAGAATGAATATCAGTTTGCTTTTCTTTCTGTGAATTAAATTTTTTTAATTAGTAATTATCGTTTTTTTTTTCATTTTGATATGCTGGCGCGCCCCTCAAGTGCTGCTTTAACGTTATGGTTGTTTGCGATTTGGGAACTAGGAATTGTCAACCATCGTGTTTTGTCATGTGTTATTTAAATACTGGACTAACGCCTCCCTATAGGCCTGTGTTCTTGACCCATGCCCAGTAGGGATAAGAAAAAAGCTTAAACACTACGAAAAAATAAAATTACGATGGAATTGTAAAAAAGATTTTTAACATGTACACGTACCTAGCCAGCAATCAGCAATATAATACCCTATAACAAGTAAGACTTCTTCTTAAATCCGTTTTATATAAGGCTTGATATTAATCCCCCTTATACAAATTAAATCGGTAAAATGACGTTGTTACAAGTAAATTGAGGTAAATTCAAAATAAGGTAGGCGCACAAAGGAGGATTTTCCACAACATTTATGACAAAACATATAAAAAAGAGGGAGCCTGACACTTCCGCCTAGAAGTCCGCTATTTGGCAGGAGACAAGAGTGTATTCATTCATACTACTGTATGTAAGTATAAACTTGTTTAAGAAACAGTCCATGTGCCGGGCCAGCCGTAGATACAACCGTGGAATTTTTATTATCATAAGTTCTTCTATAAAATGCGGTACACGAGATGAAGGTCGAATATGAGGTAATACAATTACATGACTAATGTCATTGCGATCTTGTAGGTTTCTATAAAAAATGTTACATTAATATTATAATAAAATAAATTATGTAGGTAGGCAGTGTAGGATATTTTACAATTCCTTTTAATTTACCTTACATTCCCAATTATTTATGTACCGGTATTTTGAATCCTTAACTTCCCAATGAATGGATTTAATATGAATATTTGAGAGACGTATCTCTCTGCAGTGCACATACACCAAATAGGTAGGCACATTTTATTCTTAATCTATTTTATACTGTTTAAATCAGAATGCTTTAAATTTCTAAATAAATAACCTTTATATTGCATCTGTTACGTTTGTAACACCAACAGGAAGTTTGCATTAGGTTCATGGCGAAACTAGCAAATTACCTTAATTTTATCCTTAACATAAAGTTGACATGCTTAGAATGACAACAATAAATAGATAGGTAGTGAGGTCACCTTAAATAATATAAAAAGTAATAACTCAAATTAATTAAAATTGTTGAAGAAAGTACAGTCATACAAAAGTTGTACAACATTAAAATGAGAGGTGCGATTTTTTCTATTATTAGATCTTGTTCAGTCTTCCTTACTACGTAAATAATTTTTCTAACCACCTGATAAGGATCAAATCCATGTTACCACTACCTGACAAGTAAGTAGCCTGCCTACCCAAATAACTATACAAGTAGATAATAATTATCTCAAAGGTTATGCTTGTAAAGATACAAATTACAAATTGTCAACAGCAATGATAAAAATATACCCACGAACAAATGGGAATATTGGTGTCCATAACAATGATTTTTAATATACCTAACTAGTACCTAGATAAAAAAAAACATTAAAAGACTTACCACTTTAAGAGTGACCCTATAACTAGCAATGCTTGCTGGTGCGATTGCTGCTGGTCATTAACCTCAAGTTATAAATGATAACGATTTTTTACACTACTTTAAAGAAAACTGTTTACAATTTACACAAGAACTTTGAATACCAATTAAGTAAATAATTAGTCTTATCAGTCATATCAATAATACGATCACGGATGCTTACTATGTTGTTCTTTTTCAGGACAAACTGATGGCTGACACCTATTTGGTCCAAGCCAGACAAAAATAATAAATTGGCCAAAGTTAAAAATAGAAAATTAAAAGGCACTAAAATAACTTCTTGAAATAACAAACACGTACTGTGTTGACTTACCTTCTAAAATCTCGCTGTTAACTAATCATAGTTGATTAGTTATTAGATTAAACAGTAAAATTATTTAAAATTATGCATTCTCGGTACTTGTTTACGTTCGCAACCTTTTAAAAGTGACCCCCTTTCCTAGAATATGTCGTGATTCTCAGACCTTATGCTTTATAAAGATATTTATGGATTTATTTTTAGTGACTCAATGGTATACGCGTGTACAAGAAACTAAACAGTCGACTTTCATTTCTTAATTAACAGGTGGATGTTAAATTAAGGAATTTCTGATTCGTGACGAGCCCAGAGCTCACGACACGACACACATAACCTAACGAAATACGCCTGTGTACTGGCTGGCTGTTGTTCGGCTGTTTGCCTCGACAATTTAAAAACTTATTGCGCACGTTGTTTTCTCGACTTGTTTTGATTCATTAAATGCACACAATTACAATAACAAATCCCTTGTTAAAATATATTTATTATAATAATTATTCACTTGACACGACAACAAACACAAATGGCCAGGCTTGCCAGATTTTCAGAGTTCAGTAACGCCAATATTGTTATTTAAAATCGCCAAAATCGCCAGAAATTCTGTATATTATTATGATATGACTTAAATGCTTAATATATTGGCAATAGGAGATAGGTGTGCAAGAGTTTTTTTTATTTATTTTTACAAAAAACGAAAAATTTTCCGGCATTATAACATATATGGTACTATGGTATTATTATGGTTTGGTAATTGGTATTGGTAACATTGGTTTTTGGAATTTCGGGGAAATAATTCTATCGCCATCAAATCAATCTATTCTAATCAATCAATCATCTATCTTTCATTCTCGCATCATTATACCAATCATTAGATAATATTTTATCTCTTTCTAATTTCTTGTACATCCGGTATTCGTTTAGGGTATGGTCCGAAAGTAACTAGTGTCGTGGTTTAGCGTTCCGTATTTAACCAAATGATAGCGGTAACCAAAAAATAGGTTTATTTTGGAACACGGTTTGGATACGACGTCACCCAAATGTCAAAATGCTCACCGGCTTTAAACGCCGGTTACAAGTGGTTTCTCCTGTCACTTGTCATTATAAAATGTTGTTATGAATTTAATTTCAAAATATTTGGCCGATGGCTGGTAATTTATTAAGAGAATGAATCTCAATGAAATTATAAGTAAGTGTATTTAGCATTTCTGTAAATTATCAGTCTGTCGTAAACTTTTCAAAATTAAAGGTTATGATTTTAACGAACATGGTGATTTTTCGTCCCGAATATAACCGGATTTTTATGGTTGATCTGTCATTTGTCGAGGTTAACCGTGGTTACTGGTGGTGATATTCGGACCATACCCTTAGTGTGTCGTGTGTCATAGTGTTTGTTGTAGTCGTTGCAAACTTCATAAAGTTCGTATTCATCGTAGGCAACATACATTACACCCGTGAAATAAGGGTTATCGAAATATTAGTAAATAAAAGTCATTGGTGTAGAATTAATAATTGAGCTAGTGATATCGCCAAAAAAAAACAAGAACAATTTTTGTACCGCCAAATATTGGAGCCAATAGCCAAATAGGAAAAGTACGCGCCAATTGCCCTTTAGAAAACGCCAAAATGGCGATTTATCGCCACATCTGGCAAGCCTGCAAATGGCACAAAATTCTTCTTCTTTTTTAGGGGACGGGCACTAACTATAAAATTGAATTTACCACGGCGAAGATGAGGAATACGGATGATCGCTCTTGCGAAGAGTACCAGACGCACGAGGCAACGGAGTAGATATTATTACAGGCTACCAACAACACATCTGTGTCAACTGGGTGGCGGATAGGAGGCGGCAGTTTTTTGATCGATCGGGGATTTACAGGGGTCTCTTGTTAAGATGTTTGATTTCTAATAGGGAATTTGCATTGGTGAAGAAATATTTACATTTTCTTGTGATTAAAATATCCGCATTTTCTTTAAAATCTCACTTATAATTTCGATATTGTTACTATTTTCCGTCACCATTTTGTCAACAATTAATAATAAACTTTAACGTAATTGAAAAATTATCTATTTATTAATTTATAATTACGTCAATCCATCTAAGTATCTAACGAGGGAAGTTCAAATTTTCCATATATGTGGATAATAAGTAGGGAAAAACTAAAATTCTAAAATTTTTAACTAGGTACAACTCAAGTTATATACTTTTATATATAAGTAAGAAAATACAATATATTTCTGGACAAAATGGCGATAGAATAGACATGCCAAAAAACAGTTGACGATACTTAACTTATCTGCTATAATGTTCCTTTATTAGAGATAACACATATACAGGGTTGCCCAAAAGTCCGGAATAAAACTTTTGGAGAAAACGCTCGGATACGTCAATTTATATTTTTATATATCGTGGGTTCAATTCAATAACTAGATAACTAAAAAAATGTAGTTTTGAGATAATTAGCGTTAACTAATCTTCTTGCGTACTTTCTTACTCCTACTCTAAAACAGACTAATGACTAATTAGAAGAGTTTTTTTGTATGTACGTGATAGAAGAGGGTATAATGGAACCCTGGAGGACAGTTTTAATGAAAATTATAGGTACTAAATCAATTAAAATTAATTTAATTGCGAGATGTCTAGTTTTAGCACTATTTTGAATTTCTTTATTCTAGGTATGCATATATAGTTATCCACTAATAAAAATACGAAATAAATATAAATTTTTATTAGAAAATAATTATAACTTAAAAAATTTGATTTTAATCATCATCAGCTTCAGTGTTCGAATAAGCTAAATTGGCGTAGAAGTTGTATAGTACTCCCTACTGACTGCTGACTACGTGATTTGTCTACTTTTGACAAAGTTAGACTGGCATGACCGAAATGGTATAGTTAAATTCACATAAAGTTTTAATGCCAAATGTCAAGTCTTGTCATTGTCTAGTTACTTTAGATTTCACCAACTTACTAAATTTCTTATACAGCTGAGATTGGTCAGTGTTTTTTCTTTTTCTTTTCTGGAATTGCTCGGCCAACTCTTTTTATTTCTATCTCTTTTTAATCGTATGAAATAATACAAGATAGACATACTTTGTGTGCAGTACATTTATACTAATTAAATTTAGCCATTAGAAATTTATATTTTATGAGTTGCTGCAGTATTTGACAAGTATGACAGAACTGAACTATCACGGCGTTAAAAGTTTATGTGAATTCAACTATAAAACTAGATATCTGTTGTTATCGACTTATTGCACTAATATTTTCTTTGTTTACTCATTTATCTAGTTTTCGAATTCATCTACAGAGGCCAGTAGGGTGTATCTTTAAGTTAACTATAGCATTCAAGATTCAAGAGCCCAATGATCTGTAGCTAGCAGATCATTGCAAGAGCCTATATCTTAACGAGTTCCATGAAGTTGATATCTCAAATACTGCAATTTTCGAGTTATCTAGTTATTGAATTGAACCCACGATATATGCTCACATTTGGACGTTATTCGTTTATTTTTTTATAGACATTTGTCAAAGATATGACGACATCGATCTTTTTTTTAATGGAAACACACAGCTTGTAATACATCATTTGAAAGCTAATATCTCGTACAGTATGCTCATAAGTTTTGGCGCGATTCTGTCAAGCCATTTCAAAATGGCGACTGTTAAAATTTAAAAAAAAATCTCTATTTAATGTTAAATTTTCCCAATGAAGTAGATCCAGATATACCTAATAAAACAATTTGGTTTCGGCAAGATGGTGCTCCCTCGCATTTTTGTGTCAATGTGAGAAAAAATATTTAGATTAGATATTTCCAGGTCGCTGGATTGGACGACGTGGTACAATTGAATGGCCACTGAGGTCCCCAGATTTAACGCCTCTAGATTATTTTTTTTGGGGATACTTAAAAGAAAAAGTTAACCAAAAGAGGCTAAATAATATTGAAGATTTGAAATACAAAATCAGATTGGAGACACATATAACATACCGGCTGAAGCCATTCGAAATTCCGTCGACGGATTTTACCATCGTCTGGGAGCATATATACCAAGTAGAGGGTGGAGGGCATTTGCCACATTTAACCACCTTTTTGTTGTGTTTTGTTTTGCTTTAACAATTGCCATTTTGAAATAGCTTGACAGAATCGCGCCAAAATTTGTGAGCATACTGTACGATATATTAGCTTTCAAATGATGTATCACAAGCTGTATGTTTCCGTTTAAAAAAAAGATCGATGTCATATCTCCCAGACAGCACACAATGTCTTAAAGACGTCGATTTTAGGTCTTAATTATGTCTGAACGCTTGCAGACCTACAAAAGACATCTTAAAGACGTTTTTTCAAGACATACATAAGATGTTGTAAGCATGACGTCCATAAGATGTCGCTAAAATATCGTAAATATGACGTTCGTGTTTTTTTTAGGTTAAAGCACAGAAAGAGATTTGTCTCTCTTCTGTCTTTGTCGTATCCCTGTCTTTCTCTAGCTTATATATTTTTTAAATGGACACTTTGGATTGCCGCCATCTCGGATCGTCAGCCCGAACGAACCCGACCGTCGCCGTTCTCAGAACTTTTATTATTTTTTTGTATACTTGTCTAATCGAATTTAAATGATTGTTACCAATTCGGACGTTTTCTTGAATCGCTTTTTTTTGTAAACGACAAACAATAGAGTTAAATTTTAGAATCGGTAAATTTGGCAACATCGCGAACAACTTAGGATTGGCAACAAAGCGCTCCCCTTTGCCATTTGAAATTGACGCAAGGTCAACACTGTCAACTGTCGATGGGCTTGATTTTTGATAAGTTTTGCTGATGATGACTTGCAGTTTTTTACTTTCTACTTAATAGTGAACCGTTAAAAGAAAACGAATCGTAGATTAAAAAACGTTTTGTATGGTACATATTTTTCTGTGGTGTGGTGTTTGTTTTTAGTTTTCGAATAATTAAAATTGGTCTATAATCAGTGGATGCAGTGTCAATAAATCTGCTGACAAAACATGGCTTCAAAACAGTAGAAAAGATGCCGAGGATGCCATCGCGACGTGGCTAAGAAGGGCCACAGATAGGCGAAATTCATTATTAAAAATTAATATTTATATATATATATATATATATTAATAAAACCAATAATTATTAAGCAATATGATGTTTTATGTTTAACAAACAAAACAAAATGTTTTAGGGCTCTGCGGTTTGGCCTATAAAATGTATCTAAGGTGTCCATAAGACATCTATAAGGTATCCATGAGACATCTATAAGGTGTCCATAAGATATCTGTAAGCCGTCCATAAGATGTGGTATATACGTTGGGTTTTGTAACATACGACCTTTTTAAGATATCCATAAGATGTCTTGATGGCGTTAAGAAACGTCCATAAGACGTCATGAATGTCTATGTTGACATCTTTTGGATATCTTTAAGATGTCTTTGTGCTGTCTGGGTTTGACAGATGTCTATAAAAAAAACAAACGAATAACGTCACAATCTGAGCATATACTGTCCATTTAGTGTGCCGGTGGACGATATATCGTAAACGGTCGACTTAAGGAATAAAACTTTTATACAAAAGTTGTACATGTTAATGTCGCGCACCTTTTAAAAATAATTTTAAATATACAGGTTGGACCAAAAATCCAGGGTGGGCCAGACATCTTTTTTTAAATGGAACACCCTGTATATTTTTACATTTTTAAATTCCACATAAGATTATAATTATTTTTTATTAAATGCATTATTAGTCTATACTTCATAGTTTCCGAGATATTAACTCTCGAAAAGTGACATTTTTGAACTTTGACAGCTTATAACTTTCTAACAGTACGTCTTAGAGCAAAAACGGCTTACATATCCCTATCTTCAATTTTTATTATCTTCCCAAAAAAATCAACTTCCGGTTAAACAGGATGTAACTCGAAAGCAGGAAATATAGTTGTTCCGGTTTAACTGGAAGTTGATTTTTTTGGGAAGATAATAAAAATTGAAGATAGGGACATGTAAGCCGTTTTGCGACGTACTGTTAGAAAGTTAGAAGTTGTTAAAGTTCAAAAATGTCACTTTTCGAGAGTCAATATCTCGGAAACTATGAAGTATAGACTAATAATGTATTTAATAAAAAATAATTATAATCTTATGTGGAATTTAAAAATGTAAAAATATACAGGGTGTTCCATTTAAAAAAATATATGTCTGGCCCACCCTGGATTTTTGGTCCAACCTGTATATTTAAAATTATTTTTAAAAGGTGCGCGACATTAACATGTACAACTTTTGTATAAAAGTTTTATTCCTTAAGTCGACCGTTTACGATATATCGTCCACCGGCACACTAAATGGACACCCTGTATAAAACTAAATTGACGTGTCCGAGCGTTTTCCCCAAAAGTTACAGGGTAAGGCTATATTAATTTTATTCCGGACTTCTGGGCAACCCTGTATACCTATTACACGAAAAAAAAATAACTGAAAATCAAAGTACCTAAATTTGAGTGCAATAACGGTAATTTAAGTATTGGACTGTGTTGCCAAATTGTGATGAAGAATTTATTTTACCGAAATGGAAACGATTCATTTTAAACATTTTTTACTCTTTTCTCTTTTCTACCGTCAGTTTTCTGTTAAAAATTTAAGTCACTTACTCTCCATCGACATCAGTTTCCATAATTCCATCCCTATTATTATTTTCTTCCTTCACGTCGTCAATGTACTTCAGCCCTTCCAGGTTCAGTTTTTCCTGATTGCCACGTCGTCTTTTCTCGTCTAGCACATGCACTACACCCTTCTGTCTGTCTCTTTTATTCGCATTGAAAGCCATAGCTAATTCTATTTTTTATTTACGTGTATAGGTATACCGCCTATTTTATCATTAGATATCACAAAAGCACAAACATAGTATTATAGTTCCGGTAAATATAAAGGTCGACTATCTGCTTCATAATTAACTTTTTTTTAATGCATTATTAATTGGTTATCGCGAAAGCAAAATGTTTGTGAATTTTTCGTTTAATGTTCTTTGTTCCATGGTATGTTTTTAATGCACATTCGTTTAAAACGGTGTTAAATGTTTGTCAATCGGTTTTGTGGGTAAACTACTTTTTAACCTCGATATACATAGTAATCTACACTATTGCTCAAAATTGTGGTTGTTATTAATTAAGGTTGCTGATAAAAAAAATTGCTGATTTTTTGAATGTATAGGGAAGGAAACCAACTTATCTGCCCCTCATTAAGAAGGCATCTGAGTAGGTTACTTTTCCCAACGACAATATACCAAGATAGACATCTCAGTCTCTTTATCATAAACCGACAATATGCAAAGTTCCACCAGTTTCCTCACGAGTTTCAACATACACCAATTTTTTCTCTAGAATAATTAGAAGCGATTGGAAGAGAGAATAAAAGAAGAATTAACCAGTGCAAATAAGTGTCTTACTTTGCTTAGTTGTGTTAACTTTAGTAGCGGCTCGTGACTAGCGAGTCAGGGCGCTGGCTTTAAATAAAAAAAAATTTAAATGTCTATTATTTTCAAAAGTACGTGTCTGTTTTTTCTAACTTTCTTGTTGTGAATTTTAATTTCATCAGCATAAGCACTACTTAAACAAGTTAAAATATTAGTTTGTCCTAACATCTCAAAACTTACCACATTATGACGATGTTTTCTACTATTTTCATGTTTTTTTACTTTCTTTGAAAGATGTTTTAAGTCCTGCACCCCATTTATAGTCCAATTATCATCCCCGTCAAAACGAAGACACACGAAACAAAAAAAAAAGAATATTTGTCCTTACAACCGCATATCCAGGATTTTTTATTATATATTTCTTTGTCAAACTTACGCGTAAACTGTGCCTTACTTTTATATTTTGATTGCACTTGTACTATGCTCAATTTCTAGTGGCCGCCCTGCATTTTTTAAATCAAATTTTTCACTTAAGCTCAGAGATCTAAACACAAGCTTCTGTAAATCACTGACCTTCATATTACATGACATTTTCCAACTTTATAACGTAACTAATAAATCAAATCAAAACAAATAGACAAAACATTAGCGCCTAGCCGCATCGACAGAGGTCGCCTCGTCAGAGTACATAATATATCGATTATTCTACCGTGGTATCGCGAACAGCTGTTGTTGGGCGCGGAAAATTGGAGCTCATCCGTGGCCGCTCGTTGTACGATGTGTAGGTGACGTCACGCCTCTGTCGTCATGATGACACTCATCGAGAAGCCGCGTTGAATCGGGACGGATAATCGGTCGCCCGCCCGCGCTTAGTATAACATTGAGGGTGCGCAACTCGCTTGTCTATGAGTATAGCCTGCCCGTTGGAATAGGGCTATGTTTGGTTTATGCCCGCGCTTAGTATAACCTACCCGCTGGAGTAGGGCTATGTTTGGTTTGAATTATTTTAATGGATTGTTTACATAGATTGCTTTATTGGTTTTTTAAGTAAAGTATTTTTGGATTCTGTTTGAAATAATTGCAGCCCCAGAGCCCTTCATGGTTAACTTTTCCTAGTTTTCCTTTACTGTATTTCCAAAATTTTAAACTGTATTTTATTTTATGTTGAAGTTCTATATTTCGTCGATTTTAGAGTAAGGGGAATATTTTTTTAAAGAATAAACTAGTAACTTGTCCGCATCAAAGTAGAACTTGGCTGGTGTTATTTTTGGAGGCGCCTTAATGGAATCTAACGAACCAAATTGCCAAAAAAAGGTAAATACATTTATTCAGCAAGTTTACACAGATGTGTTTACCTACACTTTGTTCAATAAAACTTTGACGTTTTCCCGTTATTCGTCGTGTTTGTTATAAACAAATTTGCTAGGGTGTCAGAGATTATTAATTTTTAAAATAAGTATGGAAAAATTATGGACATGCAGCTATCATAGACATTTACCTTTAGATACGTACCTAGCTTATCTCCTGCGCAAACAAGTTACGTTTTATGGTTGAAAAAATACGTCCGAACGCACGGCTTCGCCGGTCAGCTGCCGTCCCTCCCAGCAGCATCGGGCATGCGCACAAATCTCTTGTTATTGGTCTGTCCTTCTTTAGCGACATGCTCAAAAAAATACACTACAGAACCGACTCGGCGCCATTTTTGTTGTTGTTTTTAAGTTTTCTCTCTTGTTGTTTATTGTGGGTGTTTACTATTTACGGATTTCTAGTTTTTGTGTAGTTTAGCAAATTGTGTTTGTGCTTTTAGTGACTCGGATTGGAATATAAACAATGACTATAGTTAAAGCCGTTGTATGATTTTATTATGCACAAATAGGGGTAAAATACCTTATATTTCTTATTTTTAGTAAAGTATGGAGTGGTGATCGATGTATATCTTGATATATAACTTTATTTTATTATGATCAATTTAAACACATCAAACTAGGGCTAGACTACACAAACAAGGTATGAAAATAAAGACACCAAGACATATTATCCCGATATGCATGTTTTGGTATATTTTATTTGCAGCCCTGCAATCTAATTCGTTACGCCAATTCTTCGGGCAATATATTATATATTGTCGGCTTTATGACGAAAAGGCGTAACTCAATATTTGGCGAAAATGAGCTTTGTCTATTTTTAAACCCGGGACAGATCATATTTTGTTGTTACGAAGGGGCGTACCTCAAAGTCAAACCGTTTGTATTGTACAGACAGAAAAAAGAAAGCCCTATCTCAAATACTGCAACATTTTATTATGACAAATAGGCGTACCTCAAGTTACGCCTATTAGTCATATTATTTTTTGGACCAGGCAGCGTGTTTCTCGACATAGGTCCTTGCGTTCTTATCTGCTAATCGGTACATTTGGCGTCAATGCAATATTTATACAGACGGTAATAGAATAGTTTTAAATCAGTCGGTAAAAAAGGAAAGCATTGATAAGATGTTCTTTAAAACCAGCCACTTGGGTGAATATAAAATAATAACCTTAAAACGGCAATTAGTACCACCGGCGTATACAAGGAGGGGGGGGGGGGTAATGGGGATAATTACCCCCCCCCCCCAAGATTACTTAAGCGTTGCTTAATTTTTGTCCTTACTCCTTAAAGTTATTTTTCCCACTTGAAAATCAAGCACAATGATTCAAAAAAGGGCGTCGCACCCAAAAAATGTTCGCCTGCAGCGCATTTTTTTTTTGCGCCTTCGGCGCGATCCCTATGGGCCCCCCCGAGAACAAATCCTGGCTACGTGCCTGAGTGATCCTAGCCGATCGATTACCCCCCCCCCCCCCAGACGCATGAGCTGGATACGCCGTTGATTAGTACCTTCCATGCCTCTCTTTAAATTAAATAATGTCCCAAAACCAATTTCACTAGTAAAATACCAAGACCTACTATCGCTTTGCTCTGGTGACAAACCTGTAATCAGATCACCAGAGGACATTCTCTTTTTTAAATCTTTGCCGACTAAAATATTATAATATTAATCTTCTTTATTGTTTGTTCTTTCTTGTTGATATTTTAAAATATTTTCTTACAAAGTCCAAACATTTATTTTGTTGCCTATTCTGTGTTGAGTAACAAATTAGTTATACGGATCTTTGTCCCAAAAACAATTCTTGATTTTTGTTTACTTTAGTTAAAGTATTATTTTGTAAATTAAAGATATTCGCATTGGTAAACTTGCCGAATTGTCATTTTTTAATTACCTGTTGGTTAACTGACTTTAAGTTACTTAATTAGATTAGTTTAAAATTAATAATGTGTATAGTTTTATTTTAAAATAATAAAAAGTACTTACTATCATTACCTACCCACTCACTTTAATCGTTTTTTGTATTTATTTTTTTGACTTTTTGTATGTTTAGTTTATAGGTACCTACGTAGTAGTAAAATAACAATACTAATAAACGTTTTTTTAATTTAAAAATCACCTTATCAGTACCTTCTGATTGATACAACTAGAGCGTATCTATTCCATACCAATTATTAATATTATGACAAAAAGGCGTATCTCAATAAATAATTAATATTACTAATATTTAGAGTATATACATAAAATAAGTAACATAGGGTTCTAGTTTTACTTCAACTCCAACATATCTCTCCAAAAAAACCTCAAAAAAACTGAAAACTTAGTGCCAGCCGCAAATATAAAGTCGTCATTTTTTTAAATTTGCTTTCCTGTAAAGTTGTAAATATTGAGTTACGCCTTTTCGTGATAAAGCCGACGATATTTATATTGCTTTAAAAAGTTTGAAAGACACTTATCTCTAATTATATGAAAGAAAAAAATGTAAATCCATACCTAGGTTGTTTATATTAATCCACGGGTCAATTCTCGGGCAAAATCTTTCAAATTCTTGAACAAGAAATTGTGCTTGAATATGTTTCACTTGTACCCAAGTTTTTGCCAAATTGTAAAAATTAATACAAGTTACATAAGAACCAACTAATATTTGACTTGAAGTTACGTAAGTACGCGATTACATCGAAGATTGGCTATTTTGCTGAACACGACGACGAATCATTTTTAAACAAATTTTAGAAACAAACCCTTAAAATCAATTTTCTATTCCTCAAAATCTGATACGTTTGCAACTACTAAAACGGACAGAAATTACTATCTTATATCCCAACTTGATCAAAAATTGAGAAGAAATTCCAATTTTTTGGCAAGAATTTGGGACAAATTTTATGTCTATTCTCCCATTCGTCAAATGATAATGTTGCAGTGCGCATGTCTAATCGTGTGTAGCTTTGTTTACATGCGCGAGGTCATAATTTGCCACTTTCGTGATTATTGTTTGTTTATCTAAAGGTAAATATCCATGGCAGCTACACAGTTTTTAGCCTAAAATTATTTATTTTATAGATTATTAATCGAAGCAAAAAATTACATTTGGGCTAATTGGTCCATATATTATTTCATTAATTGATCTTTAATTTCCCGATTCTACAATACCAGTAACTATAATGCCAGACTTCTCAAAAATGAGTTTAAAAATAAATATTAATATTACTTGCACAAAAACTAAGTAGATTGTAATACCAAAAATATATAATTACGTAACATGTTATAAATTTAAATTCAAATCGTAAAGTTGATAAAAGGCCAGTAGGTGGAACGGGCAAAGCTACAGATTAAACGAAGCGATGACTCAAGCTAAAAATGAAAGTGTTCTTTTTTTTACACATCACTGCAAGGGCGTCCATAGAGCTTTTTTCAGGGGGGGGGGGGGGGGCAAAAACTTAAACAATATTTTTTTGTATATGACTAATTATTTAACATAGGTACCTTATGCCTAACGGAACCTACAGAATTCGTAAAAAATAAACACAAAATTACAATTTATAAGTTTTTATCATAAAATAAAAATGTTAAATTCCTAGACGTCTTGCCAAACTCGTTGATTACTTTTTTTTATTAAATTTTCTTTATTTTTTTGTAAATAATCATAATCAGTTTAGTGATTTGTTGGTCTCTACTAACTAACCACTGTACTATTCAATATTTACAGGCGCGGATCCAGAACTTTGCTTTTGGGGGGGGGGGGGGGGGGGTCATCATGATATAAATGAAGTTAAAAAGCGCCGCAGGCAAAAAAATTTTGCGACCATGCCCAAAATTTGACAGAGAATGCGCTATAGGCGAGAAAATTTTCAATGATAATTTTTACATTAAAAAAGATAATATATGCATGTAAATTAATGTAAAGTGAATTCAAAAAAAGAAAAAATATAACTAATTTATGGTATAGTAATGAAGTCATGAATCTTGTGAAAAAGCTGCAGAGGTAGTCAAAACAGTAAATTCATTTATTTATTTTCTGTTTTGGGGGGGTCATGACCCCCATGACCCCCCCCCCCTCTGGATCCGCGCTTGAATATTTATACCGAGGGGTAATTCACTGGCGAAAATGGTGTACAACTTCTAGAAAATACAAAAGAAAATACAGAAAATAAGAGGAAAATGCAGAAAATACGAAGAAAATACAGAAAATACGAAGAAAATACAGAAAATACGAAGAAAATACAGGAAATACGAAGAAAATACAAAGAAAATACGAGAAAAATACAGGCAACATAAGGAAAATATGGAAAATACGCGTGCCAATCAATTTGGCAATGACGTAAAGTCGTTAACGCTGCCGGGTTATTAAGATCTAAATCTTAAATGGATACCCGGCCCTATTTTATATAATTTTTTTGGATTCTGCATAAAATTTTGAACATTTTTTAATAAAAGCATTATTAGTCTATACTAAACAGTTCCCGAGATATTGACTTTTGAAAAATGAGATTTTCGAACTTTGACAGCGTCTAGCTTTCTAACAATACGTCTTAGAGCAAAACGGCTTACATGTCCCTATCTTTGATTTTTATTATCTTTCCAATAGTGTCAATTTCCGGTTAAACCGGTTGTAAGAAATATAGTACTTCCGGTTTAACCGGAAGTTGACACTATTGGAAAGATAATAAAAGATAGGGACATGTAAGCCGTTTTGCTCTAAGACGTACAGTTAGAAAGCTAGACGCTGTCAAAAAATCTCATTTTTTAAGAGTCAATATCTCGGAAACTGTTTAGTATAGACTAATAATGCTTTTATAAAAAAATGTCCAGAATTTTATGCAGAATCCAAAAAAATTATATAAAATAGGGGTATTCATTTAAGATTTAAATCTTACCTCCCCTCTCTCCTAGGGGCTTGAAGTAACAAGATTGACAATATAAACAAAAGATGTCCCCCTCGAAATAAAAATCGACTGGTCCGAGCGATTTTCCACATTTTTATTTTAAAGCAGGAAAATCCGTGGTGGGAAGTTTTCAAATGAACACCCTGTATATAAAAATGAATGTCTGGCTGTATGTCCCGCATGCGTTCCTATACCATTTATCCGATTACGATGAAAATTTGGTGAGTTGTTGTGTGCAGGCCGAGGAAGGTTTGGGCATAAAAAAAAAGTGGCGCAACGCATGCCGGGTACTAATAAATAATAATATAAAATGTTTGTTGACGCGATGGTGAACCCGCCTTATTATTATGGGCGTAGCAACGCGCGCAGGGTATAGCTAATTATTAATAAAAAAAGCATAAAACGAAATTTTGTTAAATTTACGCAATTATTATTTCTTTTTTATTTATAACTTAGCATTAAACTGTAAAACTGACCAATAAGAAATAGGACCAATAACAAGTCTTTCATCACTTTTTCATAAAAACTATAGAAACGTCGCTCGGTAGGTAGTATAGTGTTTTCTGTAAGTAAACAAAACATAGTTCAGGGCTTCTTGCACCGAATAAATTGAAGGACACCAATACACTGGACAAAGATAACACGAGTTTTCGGAGTAATGTGAGCGACTTTTTAAAATATATCGAGACTATTTTTAAAGTAGATTTCACGTTCGCGACCTTGGTTTCGCGCTACTTTAACTAAGGTTGTTTAAATACAAGCTATGATGATTTTGACTCGGCTATATCGGGAATATGCATCAGGTTAATTCCATCAAATAGCATAATTTTGGTGATGAAACAATTACGGTATACGGTATTCATATATACCTACTAAGGACAACAACAGTCATCAGTTTTGCAGGAACAACTATTGTTGCTTTCTTACTTCAAATATGATTTTATATCTGGCCAAGTAACGATTTTGTTGTAAGAAAACGATTTTTTATTTGCGTACTTTTGAAGAATTTTTATTTTTACATGTCATATTTATTCAATTCATTCAATCATAAAACTTTTATTCAAACGTGTGGGACCACCGAGTTAGCACATAGTTCAACTAGACATCTGAACTCCCGAGAACAGTTCCTATAACTTGCTGTATTGGGATAGCTATTTGCAATAACTACCGTAAAACTGGGTGGATAGGATCAGCGGGGTGAATAGGATTGAAGTTACCTTCAAATTTCAAAAATCTGTAATAATTTTAATTTTAAAGGGTAGGTCTTTTTTATGTACAGGGTGTCCCAAATTCGAGCCTCATCATGGGGATCTCGGAAACTATAAGAGATACAGCATCGGTTAAATTGTGGCAAAGTTGCGCAATTTCGTACTGAGCAATATCGCAAAAAAATATCTGAGCTATCTTTTTTAGTTTTTGAAATTTTTGCAAAAATCTAAAATTTTGAGTTTTTGTTTTTTTAAATTGCTCGACTTATTTTATCCGCTACAGAAAAACAAGCACAACAATGTTAAGGCAACTTTTTACGCTCCATATTGTGACGTTTTTAGAATTTCGTTACAACGTTTCGTTTTTGTGGAACTATAATCAACTTTAATTTTTTAAATACGGACCTGCATTTTTTATTTTATTTTTTGATAGCCCTTTAAGCCCTGAATTCAACCATGTATCACACTTAATTATATTTAAACGTTTTGATGTCATTATTACATCTGCAGAAATGATAATAATTATTTTTAAATACGGCCCTGGTGTATATTTGACTCTTGGTTTATTAAAACCACCATACTGGGCTAAATTAGTATCAAACGTAGCAAAATAACCATAACGAGGCCGCAAGCGTTCAGGATAGTCCTGTAAATAACGGTCACAAGAAGTTTGTGAATTCCTATTGGAAGAATAATAAACTCGTAACATGTCGCGCTTTTCTAAAGCAGAAAACATAATTTTGCTGAAATATTCAGTATAAATGGTGACTGCAGTTGTCAAGATAATTAAGGTGAAAGTATCAACATGCTTGCCAACCTATAACCTATTTCGCGTATATTTATTTAATTTTTCTAGCTTTTACACAAAATTTAAATAAAATCATTATCGTCTTCATATTTTATAGGTAATAATTGACATATTAAATAAATATCAAGGAATTTCATTAAATATTTTAGGAGAATTTTATAGCAAAAAATGTCGGGTAAGATTTTTTTTAACATTATTATGTCATTCTTCTTTCACTATATAATTCTCCCAAAATTAGCAATGAAATAAATTGACATTTTTGTAATATGTCAGCTATTACCTAAATATTGTACCGACGATATTGATTTTATTTAAATGTTAGTTAATCAAATAATAAACTAAAAAAAGCAACGCGAAATAGGTTATAGGTTGGCAATAGATGAAATGACGTTGAGAATTCCACCTTAAGTCAAACAATCAAGTAGAAGTTCTTGTCATAGCAACCTTTATTTTGTTTGGTTTTATTTTTACTTTGTTACAATTTATATAAAAACTTAAATATAGTAAATTATTTGTATAAAATTCCGGATCCATTTACATGTTGTATGTGGTAAAAAGATTAAGTAACTAACACCAGGGCCGTATTTAAAAATAATTATCACATTCCTGAAGATGTAATAATGACATCAAAACGTCTAAATATAGTCATTAAGTGTGGTACATGGTTGAATTCAGGGCTTAAAGGGCTATTAGAAAATAAAATAAAAAATGCAGGTCCGTATTTAAAAAATTTAAGTTAATAATAGTTCCATAAAAACGAAACGTTGTAACGAAATTCTAAAAACGTCACAATATGGAGCGTAAAAAGTTGCTTTAACAATGTTGTGCTTGTTTTTCTGTGGCGGATAAAATAAGTCAAGCAGTTTAAAAAAAACAAAAACTCAAAATTTTAGTTTTTTGCAAAAATATCAAAAACTAAAAAAGATAGCTCAGATATTTTTTTGCGATATTGCTCAGTACGAAATTGCGCAACTTTGCCACAATTTAACCGATGCTGTATCTCTTATAGTTTCCGAGATCCCCATGATGAGGCTCGAATTTGGGACACCCTGTACAGATTTTAAGTAACGGTTGTTAAAAAAAATTTTTATGACATTAAACTTAAAAAAACTTGGCCACACCGCAGGCTGAATACTATAACCCCTAAAACGTCAAATTTAGCGGTTAAACTGTTGTCATTTTATCTTTGCTGTGGTCTTACCAACTTCATAACTCTACAACTCTGCAGCACTTATAAAATTTAGGTAATATTATTTTTAGTACTCTTTCATATTACTTAAGATAAATTTGTGTGCAAAATTCTATACACCCCGCGGTTGTTTAAATGCGATACAGTCAATAAATCAATCAATGATCCTATTGACACCGCCTGCGGGGTGAATGGGATTTGTGCACAAAAAAATATATATACAACAGGGTACATCCGGTATAAAAACTTATACCACCATTTAAAAGTACCAACCTTAACTCATGTTTTAAGCTATTGAGAAATTTATTCAGGCAGATAGTTTTCAAGTTACAAGCTTTCAAAGTGGAAAATTGATCCTATTCACCCCATTTTACGGTACTCTTATTTTTCTTTCAAGAAATCTAAGTTATTATTGTAATTGGTTTTATACACATGTGGCTTTAGTGTAAATAAAAGTCGATAATTGTGAGATCGGGACTCCTACGTGCCAACTGATTTGGACCATAGGTACCTTTCAATCTATTTGTTCCCAAAGTGATTATTTAGATTTAGCCAATCATCAAAAGGAATTGAAAATTGAAATTGAAAAAAAAATCAAACAAGAAAAATTGTTGTTTTTGACGAACCCTGTATAGTAATCGCAAATATAATAGTTGAAATTGTAGTTTCAACACTAGCGAAAATTCATCTAATACATCAAGGAGTTGAAATAAGAATATCCAAAAAAGTAAAAATGTTGTTTGTGACGAACCCTGTGTAGTAATCGCAAATCTGATATTCGAAATTGTAGTTTCAGCACAAGCAGACGATTTTATAAAGAATGACTTTTTCTTCTATACCTACTAATAAAAAAGTTTTTCCTTCCAAACTTTATCCGTGGACAGACTGTATATCAAAAATATTCAAGATTGTTTTGCGACATGTTGATCGGGGGTTACAAAAATGCAAAACATCCAACCACTTCCGCACTCTTAAAATAATTTTAAGTTTCAGTACATCCAGTGATGAACTTTACGCATATAGGTAGGTACCTAATTGTTTTCAATAACCAAGAAAGATACTTAAGGTACCTACTCAAAATATGTCCATATATACCTATTATTCAAGTTTGCGCTACTAAAAATATTATATTGTTTTGATTATCGAACCTGGTCGAAATTTATGTGCTTGCTTTCGCGTTCGTATAGCAACCTTTGATAATTATTTTATTACCTTAATTATTATAACAAACAACTTTAACCAAACTTTAAATTTAATGCATTCGTCACTTTTAAAATCGCACTATCACTAAACTATTAAAAACTGAAATCCACTTTAAAATTTAAAATAGCAGTTATATATTTTTCAACGAAGTTATGATTACAAAACTATGAATCACAGAATCACGTTGATAAGGTGAATCGGTGAATAACAAAATAAATTTCTACGGAGAAATCCTCGATCTTTGTGCATTTTTTTCGTTTCGAATCGTTTCCGATATGATCATGGTCAGCGCGGATGCTGTCAGACTTTCAAATCGGTTTTGTTTTGCGTTGGTTCTCACTACTTCTCACATTTTGTGGCAAAGGTAATGTTGATTGACCTAGAACGCGGTTAGTATGGGGTCAAAAGTAGCAACAGGCGATTCGTAAGGATTACATCACCTACATGCCGCCGTCTGGCTATAAAAAATAAGTTTTTTGACAATACTTATATTCTAAAATAAGAATTTTACATTGTGCTTTTTCTTTTCCTTTTTGATCTGAAAATGATTAAGAATGCTTTCGGATGATTCACAGGTGTCTATATGCCCGGATAACCTGGCGATTTTTTAAACTGCACGTGGAATTTAGTATCTTCGTGTGCTCCTTTGACAATGGCCCGCAAGGGCCGAAACATGAGTCGGGAAACTGATTAAATTTGTGAAACATAACAAGTAGATATTATTTTTTCTTCCTGTGCAATAAAATTTGGATGCAAAATATTTTACGTCCTGGCACCCAGCCCTCCGACTATAAGCCAAGGTGGATTTTTTTACAGAATGGTGGGCAGTAAATGGACTGCAGAGTGTACATCAATGTAATTAATGCGCTGTATTTATTTATGTTTTGCAATGAGTAGTTAAAAATAATACCATATTAATAACAAGCCTATAATGTAGGCCATATTAAACGAGGATGATTATATAATCATCAGACTGTATTGTGGTTCATTATACAGTGCCACGAAAATTAAATTCTGACTAAGAAAACACCAATTTTTGCCCAATATTGACCTTTTAAAAATCAGCTGATGCTTTATTCGATGTCAAAGGAATGCTATTTAAAAAAATAGGTAATTTTCCAGAAACTCGAAAAGTGCAGAGAAAGTACGAATATAAATTACATTATTTTTGGCCAAACTATAACGTGGAGATTCCAAATAAACCATTTTGTCCAACAGATTCGTTTGAAAGATTTATATCTAACGATTTAAAAAAATAAATGCCTGGTGCTGGCTATTAAAGTGAAAGTTATCAAGATAAGATATGAAAGCAAATTTACACTTTTTCTCCAAATATTTCTACCATCTCTTTTACTCGCCTTTATTTCAAGGTTTTTTTGTTTATTTAGACATAATAAAGCAATTTTTGTACATTTCAGTTCTAAAATTCGCAGAAATCGTCCATTTTTCTTCAAAGAGACATGATTTTAGATTGATTTGTAAAAAAGACGCAAAGTCACGGTCTCACGTAAACCTTTATTTAAGTAAGTTCCTAAGTTAGGTTAAGGTGACATGTTTCGCCTTATCGGCATCATCAGACCTTATAAACAATTAAAAAGTCATTATAACATTTAAATTAAAATACAAACATCCACATCACAGCCTATATTGTTCGTGGGCTAGGAATTCAGCTAAGGCAGTCAACCTACTTTCCTATTGAAGATATGAACAATAAACTATTGGTATCCCTATTAAACACGAAGACGAATAATTCGAGGTCTTTTGTAATAATGGAATATTTAGATATTGTTAGAAAATATATAGCTATTCGGCCTGCTGAATTAAAAGACACAAGATTTTTTTTAAATACGTAAAAGGTAAATCCGGAAAGCAATTTGTTGGTATCCATAAATTTGGTAAAATACCTCAAGAAATAGCTGTGTATTTAAAGTTGCCGAATGCTAAAGAATATACGAGACACTGCCTCCGCAGAAGTTCTGCCACTTTACTTGTAAATTCAGGAGGTGATAACAATGTTGAAAAGACATGGCGGGTGGAAGTCCTCAAATATAGTAGAAGGATACATTGAGGATTCAATGGCAAGTAAAACCAGTATTTCTGAAAAAATTTTGACAAATGTAGGAACTACTTATGAGGCGAATCAAATTGGTAATATAGTGAATGTAAAGAGAACGATATCTGAGGAAAAAAAAGGTGGCTTATTTATTCAAAATTGTAGTAATTTTACTATCAATGTTAATAACAAATAAATATGTTTTTTAAATTCTTGTTAAAAGTATTATGTAATTGTTAATAAATGAATTAATAAATTTAAATTTTATTTCCCTGAAAATATGTATGGGAAAAATACCTACATACAGGGTTCCCCATTTAAAACGAAACAGGCTAAATATCTGGTTCCACGTTAATTAAAAAAAAAACGCTCGGATCCGTCGATTTTTATTTCGAGGGGGACATCTTTTGCGTATATTGTCAATCTTGTTACTTCAAGCCCTTAGGAGGGAGGGGGGGGGGGTAAGATCTAAATTTTAAATGGGTACCCCTATTTTATATATTTTTTTTGGATTCTGCATAATATTCTGAACATTTTTTAATAAAAGCATTATTAGTCTATACTAAACAGTTTCCGAGATATTGACTCTTGAAAAATGATGAAATTGAATCCAAAAAAATTATATAAAATGGGGGTATCCTAGGGGCTTGAAGTAACAAGATTGACAATATACACAAAAGATGTCCCCTCGAAATAAAAATCGACGGGTCCGAGCGTCTTTTTTTTTAAGTTAACGTGAAACCAGATATTTAGCCTGTTTCGTTTTAAATGGGGAACCCTGTATATAAATCAGCGTGAGTAATAAGCTACATAATTCTTTCAACAATTGTCGCACGGAGATGAATTAAGCTTTGGCTTCGATTCTTTAGACAGAGACATACAAATAGTTTAATCAATCGCGTTTACGCCACATTAAATCGTAAATATTGTTTTAGATAAGCGAACAATTACAGTCACGTCCAGTAATTCACGACGTCCCCCTAATAAACGAAAACGTTGCGAAATTCCAACTCGTGTTATAACAACGCGTGGTCCGAGTCCCGCGCTTAGATTCGAACTAGCAAACCGCATCTTTGCTAACTCGGGCCTGGGACTGCGATGATTATTTAAAAGGTATTTTTACTGCCAGTCAGTTATATTGTTACAATTATTTAATTATTTCTGCATAGCAGCAGAAGAACTTAAGACCGGTGGCTAGGGTTGCCAGGTTTAAATCTGCAAATCGCAGGACACAATAAGTTTAAAAAAGGAAGGATTGACACAAATAAAAAAGGACTTTTCTTTAAAACTAACACAGAATTTTATGTAAAAAATTAACAAAAATAACAAAATCACAACTTAATAATGCTTTAAAAAAATGTATTATACAGAATATTTTTTATTAGAACGGACGGCTTCCAAGTGTTTCTAACTGCCCTATTATAAAATTCTTTACAGGTTAAATTAAAATTTGTTTTTATCTGAAGCTCAGCTTTTACGTGGTTAACCAAAAGTTTATTTCGGCTGACGCTCCAGGCTGCATTGCATAAAGAAAAAAATCTTTTGGAGTCAGCGTTTGACCCGTATATTGAAAACACAAACTGTATTATTTTTAAAATAGAATGAATTTCGGGGTTAGCTAAAAAGATGTTGTTCCATTTCTGGATAATGGATTCCCCAGGTAAAGCGCAAGCTTTGTTAAGGGTAGGTTTTAATATACAATATTCTTCATACAAATTATCAATATTTATGTCTATGGATAAGTTCGTTACGATTTCCATCATTGAATCAAAGTCAAAGGGGCTTTTTAGAGAAAAAGTATTTAAGAAATCCAGGACATTAGGCGTCCTTCCAAAGGTCTTCGAAGGACGCTAGATTTAAGCCTCAAATCCAGGACATTCTTCCAAATCCAGGACACCTGGCAACCCTACTGGTGGCGTGACGCTTTCGCCACTTCGTCTATAGTTTTAAGTTTTAAGTTGAAAATAAATTAATAAAAGCAAAAACGTTTTTTCTAATTAATTTATAAACCAGTGGCGTAACACCCCCGAAGACCGGGGGGGGGGGGCACATCGACGACCCCTTCAAAACTTGCTGCCAGCTTTGCTTTTCATAGGTATTCCATTTCATAATTAATTTTTTCTATTTCACGTTCATAATAAGCTCAGTACGACGCGTTTGCGTATCGTAATGAAGCTATTTCGATACGCGCGTTTTTTCTTTATTTGATGTTGGTAACATTTAAATGTTTTATTTTATTGACTTGCGCGGCCTTTGTGATTTACGAGAAAACCCATTTTTCGCAGAGGAAAAATAGCTTGATAACTTACTTTTTTATTCTGTGTGGATAACAGTAATGTATGTTGGTTGCATAAATCTATAAATCAATCTTTTGTAGATGCTTCAAGCTATCATTTTCTGCCAAATCCTATCCAAAATTGAATCTATTAACCTTCCAATGTCGATTTTAACTTCAACTTTATTTGAATTTTCCATCTTCCCTATACTCAATTGCAATGCCGTGACGTAAAATCACGTCTTTTGAAATTCGAAAAAAAGTAGCAAAATCTCCCGAATTTCCGAACGCTCTGTGTATGTACCGAATGTACAAGGATCACACAACGTATTCCGTCCAATTTCAAATCTCATATCGCTAAAATAAATAAAAAAATGACAGTTTGCAAAATAATTTTTGTTGTCCAGAGGCTACTATGATAAAAAATAGTATTACCAACATAAAATTTAGACTTAAAAATTTACAAAATTTGAAGAATTTATTTTCTTTTTAAAATGTATTTTTCTTGATTATAAAAGGTGAAATAGAAAAAAATGTATAAAGCACATGTTTCATAAGGCGTTTTAGCGCACGTGTCAATAAAAAAACTCGCCACTTTGTGGCTCGTTTTTTAAAATAGACGCGTGCGCTAAAATCGCTTCGTTACTACTATACATGGTAAATTGGTAAGCAATACTATAAGTGATGTTTTAAAATTTTGATTTTGCAGCATGTTTGTTGGAATATTACGTATAATGACTTAATAAATACCCATGTTATGTCTACCAGTCTACCTAGGATTATAAAATAAATTCGAATTGTTTGCTGTTTATATATTATATAATAGAATGTATTTAACACATAATGTGGGTTTAAGCCTAATTTAATTATTACACGATTAACGAATTTAAAAATTCATAAACCTGAACCTAATAGCAATGAAAATAAGAATTATCATTTTCTATTCGTCATAAAGAAGGGTCCCCGGAAAATTGCGGGGGGGGGGGGGACACTCAGTTTTTGTTACCCCACTGTTATAAATTCAACGTTTTTATTTTTAACGCAAAACAGTAGGCAATTGTACTTCAAAGAGGGTTATTTGGCCGATTTTTGGATAATACGCAAAAGTAACGAAATATTGATCAAAAAACGAAACGACAAAGTGTTTGCTCTTCAGCCCAACTTCTATATCCTGTCTGCGCAAACTCCGTATCACGCTGTAGTCGTCCGTATATTATAACATGTCATTATGGAACAAAGCCGAACAATCTCTTTTTTTCTGTGGTTATATAAAGTCTGTTCAATGACCGCTGACCGTTACGTAATATTCTCCATATTTGCGGTACGTCGTAAATTAATTCAGTCAGTTTAAGTTACCGGCGGTAAAGGTTATGATTTTTCTTAGGCTTGATCTACATAAAGACGGGTGCATGTGAACAAATAAAATTCAATCGCCCTTTTTCAAATTTTTATTTATTATTTTTATACTGTTAATGAAGTCAGAAATAAGTAGTTTATTAAGGGTAAAAGGTATGATGGGATGAAATATGTATTTTGTTTTTGAAAATCAGGGGTCTAAATAGAGGAAATATAAACCGAAAACTAACCTTAACCTGGTTAAATTGGAATTTTATAAACATGTCTATTTTTGTAACGCCCGCCGTCAGAAATAAAATTTTTGAACAATAGATGCATAATACGATTTGTTTTTTAATAGGGTAATGTTTGACCACCAACACTGAACCGTCTTCGTTTTAAATAAATGTTCCATGGAATAATAACGTGCAACAATATACCTTCGATAAAAAGTAATTTCGGCAAATTAAAATAGCTAACACAATTTATTGAACTTACACCATCTGTGTTATGTTAATACAAAACATAACGTATTAATTGATTTCGGTAGGTAGGTAAGTTTATAAAAGTTCTCTGAATTTACTTAAATTTGATTGGCATTGATTTTTTATTCATTTATCATTTTAAAATCGTTTAAAAATGTAAAAATATCGAAAAGTCCTTAATTTCAACTAATAAATTAAGTTTTCATATGCTCTACCGTGCGAGCAAAAATTATTTGCATCAGAGAGGGCTTGCATAAAAAAACGTAGGGCTTGGTTTAGATCACAATGATATGGGGACGATATATCTAACCAAATCTAGGTTAAAATTTTGTCAAATTCATATTATGACATGATATGCCAAACTAATGAGTAATAAAATAAGTAGACAAATACAAATTTATTTTTGTTGTTTACTAAATTAACATATAGTAAGAATAAGTATCCAGAAAGAAAAATAATTACATAAATTGCTGAAATTGGCCACCGCCATGCTCCAAGCACAAATTCACTCGTCTCTTCATATTTTCGAAAGTGTTGACCATCAGCATCTCTGGAGAAATGTTACCACATTCTTGGTTAATCCTTTCTTGTAATTGTTCTAAATTTGCAACTGGTGTTTTAAAAATAGTGTTCTATAAATAAGGAAAAACGAAGTAATCCATAACCGTTAAACAAGGTGATTTAGGTGGGAATTCAATATCTGATCGAAAACTGATCAATCTGTCGTCGAAAAATAACACAACCGAAGAGGTGGAACCAGGCTTCATCCGAAAAAAATGTCAGGTCTAATAAATCATTTCTTTCCAATAAATTTTGGGTAAACCATTGAGAGTAATTCCTGCGTGTTTCAAAATCTGCGGCTTGTATTTCGTGAAATACTTGCACTTTATAAGGAAATAAATTTAGCTGCTTCTTAAGAATAGTCCTGCATGTTCCATAAGATCTTCCCACTTCTTGGGACAGGCGTCTTATACATTTTGTTGGCGTATTTTGCATTATGTCACGAACCTTTGCAACAAGTTCTTCTGTTCTTACAGATGGTCTTCCTGCTCCTTTTTTTTGTTGTATAGAACCTGTTTCCCTAAACACAGCCACGATTCTTTTCAGGCAATGATAAAAATCCCCAGCAATAAAAGCAACGTTAGGAAAATGTTCATGAAAATCGTCCATGCACAAACCCGGATTGTATTGCCACTCACAATTTACTCTAACCCGGTTTCGAAAATACGCTTCAACCATGAATGTTCTGTGCTGTTCCGTAAAGCCCATTGTGTGAATTGTTCAAGAAATTGAAAAAATTAGTGATGAATCAAATTATATACTTGTAACGACTGTCAAAAATGACGGAATAACTGATTGATTGTTAATTCAGGTAGTTACTGACACCCAACAGGTATTAAGCTCTACGGCTAAGCATTACGTCTTACGTCCATAGATGCAAGGCCCTCTTTGATGCAAATAATTTTTGTTCGCACGGTATATTCATGAACCGAACACAGTTTTTAATGTTAATTACCGTATACCATTTAAGACAGATAAGGAAAATATTTTCATATTTACTTAAGTACCTATAAATAAATATGCAAATTAATTAGTGTATGATTCACTATAATAATTATTCATTAGTATTAACGACGTCATGTGTCAGGTCAAGTCATTGAAGTTAAGAGAGAGAAAAAGCGATGTTGAAATTAAAAATATTTTCTTTTCATCAATATTTTGTTATTCGGTCGTTTTATCCAAAAGTCGACTTTGGGGACTCAATTACCTATAGTTTCAAGGCAAAAAAGTTTTGACAATAAATACGCATATAAATTATTCATAGTTTCCTTCCTGTTGGCCAGAGTTGCTATGCTATACTAACCAAAATCAATTTACCAAACAGTTAAACCATTGGTAAAAATGTTTACTAAAAAGATAAACATGGAAAATATTTTCAATATTTATTTATTTAACTTTTAAACCACTACGAAAGTGTTGAAATATTTAAGTTAGTTGGCATGCATGCTCGTAACATTCACAATAAAAATATTTAGTTAACAAAGAGTTAAACACACATTTTTCGTTTTTAAACATGTAAAAATTATGTGATGAAGTAGAAACGTCAAATAAATCAACAGAAAACTCAAGGCAAACCAGGGGCGGATTTAGGAGGAGAAGGAGGGGGAGGGGGGCCACCCTAAATCAGCCACTGAAGCAAACATAAATTAAATTGAACCATTTTAATGAATTTAAAACAAATTTAAACAGTATACAGATACACTGTCAAAAACGTAAAATAAACATCAGAATAAAATAAAAACCAAAGAAATACTTAATTTAAAAAATAAAGCCATTGCAGAATGGTTATCTTATCAGTTATCAGCTATCAGCAAGCAATCGGTCGGGTGCACACAAACTCAGTATTATTTTTAATGTTTCTTTTGACCGAAATAAAATATATAAAAGAAAAGTCTGAGAATTACCTGACCAATTTATCATTTTCACCTTTCTCCATAGCAACTCACTTATAGCAAATAACAAATAATAAAACTCTTTAGGATGAGTTATTGAACAGTATAACCGATAAGTGATATGAATGTGTTTATTTTTATTATTTGCACAACGAGATAACTCATTTCAGACATTTTACAACTGTTGTTTTTTAAATTTTTAGTGATACAGGTTAGTTTATACATATACAATTATTGGTGAGATGATGAAAAATCCAACCAGGTTTTGACATTCTTACTTATATTGTCATAACATCATGATATCTGTTTCGGTAATACAGTGCTTTCTTCAGATGATAAGTACCGTGCGAGCAAATATTATTAGCATTAAAGAGGGCCTTGCATTTAAGGACGTAATGCTTAGCCGTAGAGCTTAAAACCTGTTGGATGTCAGTAACTACCTGAATTAACAATCAATCAGTTATTCTGTCATCTTTGACAGTCGTTACAAGTAATTTGATTCATCGCTAATTCGAATTTGGGCTTTACGGATCAGCACAGAACATTCATGGTTGAAGCGTATTTTCGAAACGGGGTTAGAGTAAATGGTGAGTGGCAATACAATCCGGGTTTGTGCATGTACGATTTTTACGAACATTTTCCTAACGTTGCTTTTATTGCTGGGGATTTGTATCATTGAAGAACTTGTTGCAAACGTTCGTGAAATAATGCAAAATACGCCAACAAATTGTATAAGACGCCTGTCCCAAGAAGTGGAAAGATCTTATTGAAAATGCAGGACTATTCTTAAGAAGCAGCTAAATTTATTTCCTTATAAAGTGCAAGTATTCCAAGAAATACAGGCCGCAGGAATTACTCTCAATGTTTAACCCAAAATTTATTGGAAAGAAATGATTTATTAGACCTGACATTTTTTTCGGATGAAGCCTGGTTCCACCTCTCCAGTTATGTGAATTCTCAGAATACACGCATGTGGAGTAGTGAAAATCCCCATTTTTTTGTAGAGTCCACGTTGCACCCTCAAAAAATTGGTGTCTGGTTAGCTGTTTCCCGAAGAAGAATTGTTGGTACTATTTTTTCCATGACACAGTTACAGCACAGCGGTATAGAGATAATATTTTGAATTCATTTGTGGAGCAATTACTTGACGACGAACTACGTTTTGGATATTTTCAACAGGACGGTGCAACCGCCCATACAGCCGCCGAAACTATTAACTACTTACGCAATTTTTTCGACTACAGATTGATCACTTTTCGATCAGACATTGAATTCCCACCTAGATCACCTTGTTTAACGGTTATGGATTACTTCGTTTTTCTTATTTAAAGAACACTATTTTTAAAAAACCAGTTGCAAATTTAGAACAATTACAAGAAAGGATTATCTAAGAATGTGGTAACATTTCTCCAGATATGCTAATGGTCAACACTTTCGAAAATATGAAGAGACGTGTGAATTTATGCTTGGAGCATGGCGGTGGCCAGTTTCAGCAATTTATGTAATTATTTTTATTTTTCTTTCTGTATATTCTTACTTTGTTAATTTTGTAAACGACAAAAATAAATTTGTATTTGTTTACTTATTTTATTACTCATTAGTTTGGCATAATATCATGTCATAATATGAATTTGACAAAATTTTAACCTATAGATTTGGTTAGACATATCGTCCCCATATCATTGTGATCTAAACCAAGCTCTACGTTTTTTAATTCAAGCCCTTTTCGATGCAAATAATTTTTGCTCGCACTATAGATACATAGCATACATATTACAGTATTTCTTGAATACATGAAATTAATAAAAAAATAAAACGTCTGATAGTATCACGCAGGCATTTAATTTCAAAGAATTTTACGAAAATTTTTTTCTAAATAATTTTTATTTCGCTTGTTAAAAAATAAGACATGTCGTCTGCGAGTCCATGATACAACGATCTTCAAAAAAGTCTATAATACAATTTAATGTCAAGTTAATATGGGAGCTAATTCACATGGAATTTCCCATGGCCAGTGTGGCGGTGAACGGTAATTACCTGGTGAAATTTCCTGCTAGTCCTATGACAGTAAAATGTCTTTTAGGCTCATCTAATAATTGATCTACGATGAAGTATTGATTATGATTACTATCCATGTCACTGTTAATACTTCCACTAGATTCTGCACGACATCTCTGATCAATGTTATTGTCGCTGACACTTTCGTTAAAATATTCTTTTATTCGCGTCATTTTTTTTTTATTAAATAAAGTTATAAACACTGTTATATTCCGTTTATACTTTGATGGGTTTTCAACACTAACTAAAAGTGTTTCAAACTACGGAAACGAAACTTTTTCCATCATATTTAACCGAAAACTGTGATTTACGTACGTATTTAAAGAACTTTTAAAAGTTACTAATTTTAAAGTGTTTCTGTTGTCATTGTCTTATCAAATTGAATGACGTCATTGCATTGTTCCTAATTAAATAATCGCAGTTTTCGATTGTAGATCCAGTTTTTATTGTAATGTTAGCAATCGAAGTGAATATCACATTTTATCTGACTGGGTCCATCCATGTTGCCCATGCCCATGGATGGAAAAACTATTCCTTATCTAAATACTATCGAGATACGGAATACGGAATTGACGTTTAATTAATTTACCGTGCGAGCAAAAATTATTTGCATCAAAGAGGGCTTGGATTAAAAAACCTAGCGCTTGATATGGGGACGATATATCTAACCAATTCTAGGTTAAAATTTTGTCAAATTCATATTATGACATGATATGCCAAACTAATGAGTGATAAAATAAGTAGACAAATACAAATTTATTTTTGTTGTTTACAAAATTAACAAAGTAAGAATATACAGAAACAAAAAGAAAAAGAATTACATAAATTGCTGAAATTGGCCACCGCCATGCTCCAAGCATAAATTCACATGTCTCTTCATATTTTTGAAAGTGTTGACCAGCATCTTTGGAGAAATGTTACCACATTCTTGGATAATCCTTTCTTGTAATTGTTTTAAATTTGCAACTGGTGTGGAAAAATTATAGCGATGAATCAAATTACTTGTAACGACTGTCAAAGATGATGGAAATTGATTGTTAATTCAGGTAGTTATTGACACCCAACAGGTATTAAGCTCTACGGCTAAGCATTACGTCCTTAGATGCAAGGCCCTCTTTGATGCAAATAATTTTTGCTCGCACGGTATATGCATGCAGTAAATAAATAAATAAATAACTTCTGATGGGCTTATTAGAAAATAATAAAATTTTGTGTGCAAGTTCACCATAGAAGGGCCTTTAAAAAAAGTCTAATACAATTTTGATGAAGAGTTATTATGTGAGCCAATATTTGAGGGTGGCGATCGGGCGGTACATAACTCGGTATAGGAGGAAATAATAATATAACAATTTTATTGCCACCAGTCAGCGTTAAATATTTGCATATTTTTTATGGTATAAATTTTCTATTCACAAATAAGTTCGTACTTCCTAAAACATTTAAGTAAGTAGATTTAAATTATGAATATGTCATTGAACCAAAACATAAATTAAATTATCCATACGGTTTATTTAATAATATTATGATTAGTATAGCCTACAGACAGCTCTCTGTACGACAAGCGAAAAGTCGTGCGCTGCATGTGCAATATGTGCAGTAGGGGAGACATTAGAAATTAAATCTGCTGTCAAAATTGGTGTATTTTGTCTTCATTTCAAGTTATTTTTTTTATTAACAAATTCCCAACGAACTTTAAAAGTCCATTACAGGGAATGTAAATTATAAACAATAACAAACTTAAAAATTAACAATTTTTATAAAAATACATAAATATATTATAATAATATATTTAACGAAATTAATAAAAAAGTCAAACATTATTCAATTTAAAAAAAAAAGCAAATCATTTATTTTGTTAAAAAATACAATTTAGTTTGATTTTTAAATAGTACAAATTTTTTAATGTTTTTATATTTATCTGGTAGGTTCTTATAGATCATAATCCCATTGTATAATAATGATCGTTTACCGAAATTACTTTTGCCGGGTATGATGATTATGTAAAGTATTAATTGTTTTAAATATGATTTTTGATTTTTTTTTGATGAATGGTTATATTGAATGAATAATAACACATATTTTTAATTTATATAGATTTTCTAAGTTTAAATATCCCAGTTGTTTGTATAAATTTATTGTGGGTTCCAAAAAGGAAAGCTTGTATATACATTTAATAAGGTTATTTTGTAATTTCTTTAAAGGTTTTATGATTGTAGAGGTAGCAGATCCCAATATTGAAATTAAATATTACAATTTAGAATAAATTAGAGAATAATAAATATTTTTCATAAGTATAATTTTTGGTAAATAATGTCTAATTTTGTATAAAATTCCAATCAAAGGAGATATATTTTTTCTAATATATTCGATATGTGTTTTCCAACTTAAATTTTTATCTATATATAGTCCCAAAAGTTTAATAGAATTAGCATATTTTATGATTTTATTATCAAAAAATATTTTTTTTTGGTAGCAAGTTGTTTACTTTTGTTTTAGTAACAAATATAAAAGAAGATTTTGTAAAATTAATTGATAGTTTATATGACTGAAGCCAGGAAAAAATTATGTTTAAATAATTTTTTATTTGATTTTGAATGTCAAGTAAATAATAGTTCATCAGCAAATATTTGTATCTTGCCATTTAATTTTAATTTAGATATGCTGTTAATATATTAGAAATAATATTGGACCTAAAATTGACCCTTGCGGAACACCACATTTAATATTTTTTTAGTGCTTTTGCTGTTAATAATTTCAACGTATTGTGTTCTATTGCTTAAATAACTTTCAAACCAATTATAAATATTTCCCCTTATGCCAATGGTATGAATTATTTGTAATAAAATATTATGGTTAACTGTGTCAAATGCCTTACAAAGGTCTAAAGATAATAAACAGCATTTTTTATTTTGATCTATTTTTAATTGAATATCTGTTATTATATTATAGGTTTTGAACTTTAAATGTGTACGAAATGGATTTATCGTCTTTAGTAAACTACCCCATAGAGCTAGAATTGCAATCTTCGCCACTAAAAAAATTTAAACTCGTTTACCAAGGGCTACTTTTTGAAGTTTATATCCTGGAATTTTGTTTTTTGGAAATTCGTATATAGCAGGTAATTTACCCCTTTGGGGTAGTTTAGGTTAGTTTTGTTTATCAAATTATGACAAGATGTATAGGACGAAAAATATCAGCAAACGCATCAAACTTGATACTCATAATATCTAATGGTATTGGCTATACCAAAATAAAATGAAACCTAATTTTTTTAAAACAAAAATAACCAAACCTTCCTTTTAAAAACAGACAATTTTGATTGGATTAACCATTTAGATGATTTGACCAATTGTAATTTAAATACCCTGCATTCAGAATAAAAAACATTCCAAATCCCAAATATATCACCTCAACAAAAAATTAAAAAAGTATTGGCTATGAATATTGAATAACTATTAAGATGACCCATCCACAAGCTTGCAAATAAATGATTAGCTCGTCCAGTCATTGTTTTTGTTCATATTCTCGATATAAACACGTCTTTTTAAGGTGGAATTCTCAACGTCATTCCATCTATTGCCAACCTATAACCTATTTCGCGTTGCTTTTTTTAGTTTATTATTTGATTTACTAACATTTAACTAAAATCAATATCGTCGGTACATTATTTAGGTAATATCTGACATATTACAAAAATCAGGGGCGGATGGGCCCACCGGGACACCGGGAGATTTCCCGGTGCGCCGGTCTCTCAGGCGCCGATAGGCGCCGCCGCTGTTTGCGAACTTTTTTCTTTTCTTCTTTAACAATTTGAATTAATTTTGAAAATAATCGTAAAAGCAAAAAACCAGAATTTATTTATGTTATTTTTATGTTAAATATTTTTTATTTAATTTTTATATTAATAATAAATATTTTTTCACCTACATGTGTTTTAAATGTAATAAATATAGTTTAAAAAAACTAAAAAACACGCATAATAATGAACGATAAACATTAGTATTATTGTAAAAAAAGCGTGGGGTGCTCGATATACGAAAAATATATCACAAAGCGCCCCACGCTTTTTTCAAAATAATACTAATGTTTATCGTTCATTATTATTATTATTTTCTGCCTACATGAAGAATTTCAAGAATTATTTTAAACTATAGTTATTTTCCGCTTTTTAGTTTTGATTAATTATTAAAGCGTGTTCTTTAGTTTTTTTAAACTATATTTATTTTTCATTTTTTAGTTTGAGTTATTGTTAAGAAAAAACATTTTTTTTGAGTAGATTGAGCTAGATTAGTAGATTATTGTATTGTCAGCGGTTCTTGATAAGTCTACAAAATTTAAATTAAATCTGACCGTTTAAAGTGGGTCAAAATCGGGTTCAAAGAAGTTGGTTACAAAAACCCACAAACCCGATCGTCTATGCCGAATTATAAGAAAAGAACAATATTTCCAAATTTTTTAAAAATTTTAATTTTCCGACATTTTCCATTCAGGAAAATTTCGTAATATTCATTATTTGCCTTTTTTCTCAGAAAGTATAAACTTTAGGAAAAAAGTCTATATAATTAAAAAGTTGTATCTCGAAGAAATCTACATCTCCGCTTGTTATTATTTTTTCGTATCTCTTACGGTTTTCGAGATATCGGCCAAAATATGATTTCTATATTTTGCCTTATATCTCGAAACTGATAATACTTAGACGAAATTTTTTTTAAATAAAAAGACGCGTCTTCAAACGTTCCATCAATAAAGTTATATAACATTTTTCTCTCAAACTTACAGTAACGGAGTTATTCGCAAGAAATAAAAAAATGAAGTTTGTTTTTTTATTTATGAGTTAATATAAAAAATATGTCGTAAGTGAATGAAAAAATACATATTGAAGTATGTCTTTTAATTTTTTTATTGGATCGACACGACGCGGCGCTGTTTCAATTGACTTCCCGCGCCGGTCCGAGGTGTCCCATCCGCCCCTGACAAAAATATCAATTTATTTCACTGCTAATTTTGGGAGAATTGTATAGTAAAAGAAGAATAACATAATAATAAAATTATTAATAATTAGGTACCAGATCATAGTACGTAGTCTGTGAGTTACTTGAATTAAAATAAACACAGCAATATTATATCAAATAATCAGGATCTTGATCGAAAAAATTGATGAAAGATAATCTGTACTGGCACTGTATTTAAAAAAATAAAATAAAGTAATTTTATGTGGGGTTCTAAAGTTATTTAAATTTGCTGTTTAATAGTGCTACTATAAGTGGCTATTAGCTTCCAATTAAAATTTTTTTAAAGCCATTGTCGAAGGTTAGCAAAAATCGCGTGTCCAACCGCGCCAAAATGTGTTAATAGAAGTTCAAGATCATCGCACGAAAAAACATTATTTTTCATAAATGCATGACGTCAGTACTCTAAAATAAACGCCACTAAACAAGCACAATCTATTAAACAATTGATTTTATTCGCGATTTAATTGTTTTACATATTATTATCTAGCTGCTTTAACGAATTAAAGGCGGTAAGATAACAGATGCACTGGCGTAAAATACCTGTAATATGTTTGTGAAGAACAAGAGTCCATTTTGTCTTTAGGGTCGTGTTAACAACCAATATGGGAAACTTTAGGAAAATATATTTTTCTCCGATTGATTATTAGACCCAGGGTCGATAATTTTTGAAACCAAAAAAAATAATAGTAGGATGAAACCCATTGGAAAAGGAAGATAATATAACAAAAATGAAAGAAAAAATAATTTACGGGCGATCCGAGGTCGGGAAGTGGAAAGGGGTGAGTTTTTAAGGGTAGTGATTTATCTCGATTTTCGGCAAAACTACAAGTCCTATGGAAAAACGTTAAAAATGGCAAAGTTGTAGGTAATAAAAAGATCTACAACTTTTGTATTTACACTTCTTTCACATAACCTCAAAATTTATGTGAAAAATTCAAATAACCAAGTTTTTGGTATTTTATTTTTATCTTTTACAAAATTTTTTTTTTTCACGAAATTTGGTAAAAACTTATCTTTTTATGTCCCAAACACACTGTAATTTTTTTGATTTAAAATATTTATTTTTTTACCTTATTTTGACTTAATATCGAAAAAGCACCCTAATTTCCAATCGAAAATTCTCACTCAAAATCTGCTTTTTTAAAAAAGTCGGTGGGCTTTTTGTTCGTTAGAAGGAAATTATAAACGATTTATGGATTATTGCATGGAGAAAAATGCGAAGACTTTTTCGGAGAATGTATTACTTGCTTATTATGCTGAATTATCTAACACAATAAAGAGTTCTACACTTTGGTCTGTATATTGAATTCCATGTTGAAGGCAACTATGAATGTTAAAAATGGCGTAGATATAGGGAGATATTTGAAGTTGCGGGCATATTTAAAACGGACATCCGAAGGCTACCAGGCAAAGTAGTCCCGAGTTTTCGCAAAACAATATATTACAAAATTTATACTGGATGCTCCAGATGATGAATATTCATTAGCAAAAGTAAGTTTTAAATAAGATATTTATACGATAAAGTGAAAATACTTATAATCCATTCTTTAAGGTTGTATTGATTTTTGGAATTGCGGGTGCATGTCGCTGCGACGAACTATTGAATTTACAGTTAGAAAATATTGAAGATATGAACAATAGACTATTGGTATCCCTAAAGACGAAGAATTTGAGGTTTTTCTTAATAATGGAATATTTAGATGATTAAAAGACACAAGATTTTTTAAATACGTAAAAGGTAAATCTGTAAAGCAATTTGTTGATATCCATAAATTTGGTAAAATACCTGAAGAAATAGCTGTCTATTTAAAGTTGCCGAATTCTAAAGAATATACGGGACACTGCCTCGGCAGTTCTGCCACCTTACTTGTAAATTCAGGAGGTGACATAACAATGTTGAAAAGACATGGCGGGTGGGAGTCCTCAACTATAGCAGAAGGGTACATTGAGGATTCAATGGCAAGTAAAACCAGTATTTGTGAAAAAATGTTGACAAAAATGTAGGAACTACTTATGAGGCGAATCAAATTGGTAATATTATGAATGTAAAGAGAACGATATCTGAGAAAATAAAAGGTGCCTATTTACTCAAAATTGTAGTAATTTTACTATTATTATTAACAACAAATAAATATGTTTTTTAAATTCTTGTTAAAAGTATTAAGTATGTAATTGTTAATAAATGTTTCTTTTTGTCAAAAAATGTCAAATGTTTTATTCCCATTGAGTATAATCATTTTGCTGCCTAGGCAGGAAAAGTAATACTTTGCTGATTGATATGTGTCTGCAAAATTAATATTTGCTATCAATCGGAGAAAAAATTATATGTTCAACTCAGCAGCAACTTCAACTTAGCTGAATTCCTAAACTATCAGCCGCGACAGTCAATCTACTACTTTGCTGCCTAGTAAAACAAATAACTATTGCCACATCTAAAAATACTACAATCCACAAGAAGGTGTCGAAAATACTAAACAAATGTAGGTACAAATATTGTACTGTTTATAACTTACCTAATCAGAGCTCGCCGCCATTTCTCTCCAGTTTCCACGACAATAAGCTGTAGTTTCATAGCTTCGTTCTCCGAAAAGTTTCGGCTGCATAAAGCTGAAGCTATACCACGGAATCGAAATTGTTAGAGTTAGAATAACTTTAGTCCTTGTATTTGTTTAGAAACGAGGGTAACTTATTGACGGGTGGTGTTTGAATTTAGTAAACAACAACTGAAGAACAAAGAAGTTATATTTCAATTTAAACTAACGATTTCTGCGTTTAGATTAAAATAAAATATATATATATATATTATAATTTCAACTACGTATAGACACAATCACTCAAAACACAACAGTAACTCTTTTAGACGGTGCTCAATACTGTTATATTTAATTACTTTTAAACGGTGTCGGTACGAAAAAAAAATTATAATTCATAATGGTATATCATACCAACTTAAACGGACAGCAAGTGGTTAGTTGACAAAGGTACAGTTACATATTACATTCTGAACTATGGACAGTGCCGTCTCTAGGATATAGGTGACGTCCTGGGGCGAACAGTAATTACCCCCCTTTCCCCACTATATTGGGGCAGATGCAAAGGCGAACAGCTTTTGACCACGCTCAAATTTCGCTAAATCAAATTCAAAACAGAAACATAGTACATACTATACTAGTCGATTGGTATTTCCTATTTGTTGTCCGCCGCCCTGACGCTAGAGACGGTCCTGACTATGGGATAATAATTTTAAACCATGGGGTAAATACTCCGCCCAATAATCTCCCTCCCCCCTCCGTAAGGGGGGTGGGGGCAGTGCTGTTTCTTCTTGGGAACTATAGGCTTGTTTCACTCAATAGAAAAAATAGTGGAGTCAAAAGTCAAATTTGACAGATAAAGCGTCACATGACCAGTTCTGAATAGCTCGTTTCTTATTATTGGCCAAGCGTCAAAGTCAAATTGTTTTTACGACACATTGTTTCCAACATAAAATATGAATAATTTTAAAGAAATAGTACATTACGTAGGTTTAGAAAAGTGGAACTTTACTTGACGAGTATGGTTAGTTTGAATCCGAGCGAAGCGAGGATTTAATTTCTATACGAGTCAAGTAAAATCACTTTTCTGACGAGGTGCGTATACTATTTTTTCGCATTTTGTATTTAATTAATTATTTTGCATTTCATATTAAAATCTAAAAAGAATAGTTACTGAAGATAATCTACAAAAACTTAGTAGTATGACTTCCCGGTAACTTAGCAATATAAACAGGATGTTTTTTTGTGTTTGACGACTATTGACAGCATCCAAATAAAATCATAGTTGAAGAGTGAATTTCACAAGAATTATGGAAATGGCTAATGAAAACGACTGGAAGATATCCCGAATGCGGCTCGCGAAGGTTCTTCAAGTTTGCTTCCAGTAAAATCCAAGGAAAGATACGAGAAAGCATTTAATATGTAAAATTGTGTTTTGAATGACATTGACTTTTTATGCAGTAATGATTGCCATGCTGTAATGGTTGCTATGCTGTAAAGTGACCCATTACTGTACGATTTTGAGGTCATTAATCTAGTGCATTACTGTATAAATGCGAAAAATGATCTTTAAATTGTGTTTTTTCTTATGACAATATTGCTTGGTTTAAAGAGATAAATCGTCGCGATAAAAACACTTTAATCAGTGTTCATTATGACCTACTTACAAGTATAATAGGTCGTTATTCGAGACCCATTTCGTTCGATGAATAGTCATATTATTTTCTCAACGCCTGTATGTACATGAGTGACGTTTAGAAATGCCAGCACGGAAAAACTTTTTGGGTTAATGCGTCTGACATTTATTCCAGGTACGTCGTTACTATAAGTCTCGACTTTTCGGGAGATTTATTACCAAAGGATGTGCTAGATTACTAAATTGACAAACTTGACGATTATAAAACTTTAAAGGTTCAGAGAATTATATGCAATTCATTCACTGCTATTTTTATCAAATAAATCAGGGTGTCAATCATGCTATTCTGGCCGCTTAAAATACAGTGCGAGCAAAAATTATTTGCATCAAAGAGGGCCTTGCGTCTAAGGACGTAATGCTCAGCCGTAGAGCTTAATCCTGTTGGGTGTCAGTAACTACCTGAATTAACAATTAATCAGTTATTCCGTCATCTTTGACAATCGTTACAAGTAATTTGATTCATCGCTAATTTTTCCAATATCTTGAACAATTCACACAATGGGCTTTACGGAACAGCACAAAACGTTCATGGTTGAAGCGTATTTTCGAAGGGTTAGAGTAAATGGTAATACAATCCTGGTTTGTACATGGACAATTTTCACGAACATTTTCCTAACGTTGCTTTTATTGCTGGAGATTTTTATCATTGCCTGAAAAGAACCGTGGCTGTGTTTAGGGAAACAGGTTGTATACAATACAAAAAAGGAGCAGGAAGACCATCTGTAAGAACAGAAGAACTTGTTGCAAAGGTTCGTAAAATAATGCAAAATACGCCAACAAATTGTATAAGACGCCTGTCCCAAGAAGTGGGAAGATCTTATGGAACATGCGGGCCTATTCTTAAAAAGCAGCTAAATTTATTTCCTTATAAAGTGCAAGTATTCCAAGAAATACAAGTCGCAGATTTTGAAAGACGCAGGAATTACTCGAAAATATGAAGAGACGTGTGAATTTATGCTTGGAGCATGGCGGTGGCCAATTTTAGCAATTTATGCAATTATTTTTCTTTTTCTTTCTGTATATTATTACTTTGTTAATTTTGTAAACAACAAAAATAAATTTGTATTTGTCTACTTATTTTATTACTCATTAGTTTGGCATATCATGTCTTAATATGAATTTGACAAAATTTTAACCTAGATTTGGTTAGATATAATATCGTCCCCATATCATTGTGATCGAAACCAAGCCCTACGTTTTTTAATCCAAGCCTTCTTTGCAAATAATTTATGCTCGCACGGTATATGCTGTCTCACTCACTTCTTTAAAATTGAAAAGGCCATGACCAGAACAATTAAATGATCGTTTTTTTAAATTAATATGCAATCATTACAGTCAAATTAATTAGATACGCATCTCCCAAGATTTATTTAATAATAGGGCCTTGTACGATTTACTATTTTTGAGACACACCGTATCAAAATTTCTTTTAACAAAACAGATCACAACTTACAATATCAATACCCGTCTCCAAGCATTTTTTCAAAAAGAAACGGGTACTGAGTTTACTGAATTTTTTTCACTGTGTGAGATATTTCTATTTAAAAGAGATCATTTCCCGAAAAACGATACCAAAAAAACTTGGGAAGTGCGCTCGATTATGCCGAGACGCCAGGGGATGATTCAGAGACCTCAAACTGTTGAAAGTAAACTCTCTGACCGCGCTTGCTGACGTCACGGTGACGTCAGCACCAGGAAAATCCCTTAAATTTCTGGAAAATGAAATATAAACATATTGTTTGCTCGTACTTATTATCCTATATGGTATTTATAGATATACAAAGACGACAAAAAAATTGTATAAGTTTGTTCAATATCGGGACCAAAATAGAATATTTATATAGGTTTTTAGTAAAAATTTGATAATTCTGGAAACATATGTTGTGTTGTTTTTAAAAATTTTTGAGTTAAAGAGGGGAAATACAAAGTTGATTAGGTTAACAAGTACGCAATTTTTTTTCGAACTGAAACTAAACTAAAAAGGCAAAAAAACGGTAAGTTCTAGAAACGTTTTTTTCGAAGGTACTTAATGGCTTAAAAAGCACATTTCCTAAAAACCGATTTGGACTTAATTGCCGAATTAGCATAATTAACAAAATTATAGCATAATATATCAGTTACTAAAACAATTTTTTACTGATACAAGAAAGGTACTAAAGGACTAAAAAAAATTTTGCTTAGTACAATTTAAAAAAATGGCCCAGAAGATAAAGTAACTGTACCTTTGTCAAATACCAATAATTTTAAACAAAAAAATTACCTTATATAAACATAGCTTCCCCACAAATATTTTCACAAAAAATTTCACAACATAGGGCGTTTACAGGTTATGTTTAGTGTGCAACCGATTTGACTTTTAATGGAAAATGGTATTTCCACGTTCCGGGAAAGCGATTTTCTTCATCGGGCGCATGATCGTGTTCATTGAAAAATCTCTTTAGGGATTGTGGCGTCGGCCTGGTCATGGACGTATAGGGTGGCCTAGGGTAAACGCTAATAGATTGAGCGTTCTTTCAGTTAGTTAGTTGTCGTTGTTGTAAATTAAGCATTTATATTCTTATTTTAATCTAAACAATTTTTTAGTGGATATACATTTTTCTGTAAAACTAAAAACACGTTCACAATATGTGAATGTATGATGCACGACCTTTCATTTTACTTAATATCGTAGGGTGCATCGCCAGACCATATGCATTTTGTTACCATCAAATATTGCCCCGCCCCATTAATTTTATATAAAACTTGTATTGCACTTTTTTGATGGTCTTTATATGATAATTGATATTTATACGCATGATTGGTACTTATGTAATTTGAGTAGTAATGTGAAGGATGGTTTCCTACAATTTTGGCAAGAGGCCTGGTGTCAATCGCATTATTTGTTTTTGTTTTGAGTAAAAGTTCTAAATCTGCCCGATTTTCTTTCATCAGTTTAAGCAACTTCCACAACATGTCAAAATATGATATACACATTTTTATTTGTTATTAAAATTATTTGCTGATTTAGTTATTTATAATATTATTGTTGTCATTGATTAATCATTTTTTTAATTCCCTATATTTTATGGAACATGACAGATTCTGAACAGTCTGGACGTTTCACCCCCCTATTGAAATATTGGCGTCGCGTCTAGAAATGGAAAAAATATTTCAAGAAAAAGTTGTTTTGAAAAGAAAGAAGGGCAGTCCTCAGGAATAGAGTATTTGTCTTGGCTCGTAGAGGGTTTCAAGTATTGATTTATATAGGGAAAGCCTAGACTAAAATTATACAGGGTTCTTCGCAAAGTTTGACAAGAATATTAATTATTTTATTATTAATTATCTACTTTAGCGCCACCTTAAAAATAAATTACAACAATATTAATAGGAACTTGGGCAAGTAATAATAGAAGAAATGGTAGAAATAAGTAAAGTGAAGTTTCTGCCAAAAAAAAATATTGAAAATTTTGGACGATATATACAGTGTGTGTATAAAGTCTGGAAACGCCTTAATAACATCACAATTTACTGGCCGATGTAAACCAAATTTGGTACAGTTGTGTAAGAGGATCTAACGCACCGAATGACGATATTGGCATTGTTGCCAGCTTTTTAGTTTGTCTGGAATTCGAACAAATTTTATATTTTTAAATATAACACCCAGTATATTTTTACATTTTTAAATTCCACATAAAATTATAATTATTTTTTATTAAATGCATTATTAGTCTATACTTCATAGTTTCCGAGATATTGACCCTCGAAAAGTGACATTTTTGAACTTTGACAGCTTATAACTTTCTAACAGTACGTCTTCGAGCAAAACGGCTTACATGTCCCTATAAAGCAGGAAATATAGTTGTTCCGGTTTAACTGGAAGTTGATTTTTTTTGGGAAGATAATAAAAATTGAAGATAGGGACATGTAAGCCGTTTTGCTCTAAGACGTACTGTTAGAAGGTTATAAGCTGTCAAAGTTCAAAAATGTCACTTTTCGAGAGTCAATATCTCGAAAACTATGAAGTATAGACTAATAATGCATTTAATAAAAAATAATTATAATTTTATGTGGAATTTAAAAATGTAAAAATATACTGGGTGTTATGTTTAAAAATATAAAATTCGTTCGAATTCCAGACAAACTAAAAAGCTGGCAACAACGCCAATATCGTCATTCGGTGCGTTAGATCCTCTTACACAACTGTACCAAATTTGGTTTAAATCGGCCAGTAAATTGTGATGTTATTAAGCCGTTTCCAGACTTTATACACACACTGTATATAAATATATCTAATAAAAACTTTAATTTGAATATTTTCTACCCCTGTATTTCGGTAACGACCTGGAATCGGACCCATGTTTATAGGAACTTTTACGTGTACTTTGGGTCCCCGAATACATACCTAAAATATTGACATTTCCTCCTGAATCACCTTGTTAACAGCGCTTATACGGTTTCGTTTTTAAAATATACTATAATTTGTGTGAGCAACTACTTTTAAACCTGTACCTACAATTGTATTCATAAAAAAAGGGTACGCGAATTAGAATGAGAAAACCTTAACCATATTTGCGTAAAACCGGCTGTTAAAGGTTATTAAAAATGCAAAACAATGGCGTTGGGCGTTAGTTCAAAAGAATAACAAAAATAATTTTTTTTATTTTATGATATCTTAACAGTTTTATAAAAATTACAATAGAAACAAAAAACGTTTAACAAGAATATATAAAATCTAATATTTGGTCCCTGTTTTTCTATTACTTGAGCCAGTCCATTCGGAATTGACTAAATTATATTTGATACAATATTTGGATCAAGCTCTTCCCAGCACGCATGTATTATTTCCCATAAATCTTCTGAATTTTGTGGCCTAAAATTTCGATTATATATTTTTTTTACGATTATACCCCAAATATTTTCAATTGAATTGATATCGGGCCTATAAGCGACCCAAGGCAGCACTTTCACATTATGGGTTTGAAACCAGTGGGTTACAGCATTGGCAGTGTGGACTGGACAACTATCTTGTTGAAATATGAAAGTAAAATTGGGATATATTTGCTCAGCAGATGGTAACAATATGTTTTCTAAAATGGTAATGTAATTTACGGCATTAAATTTTCCCTCTATTCGCCAGCAAACACCAGGTCCATGAACACTTATCCAGCCCCATACATTTACAAAGAAACGCCCATGATAGAAGTGAGGGGTTTAGTATATCGCTGTTCAAACCTGGTATTGTTTGGACGGTACACACGAATTTGATCGTTAAGTCGACTGGAACGTCTTTTCATCAGAAAAAATGACCCTCTTCCAAAATTGAGGATTGCGGTATATATAATGTAAAGCAAAAGTAGTCCTTGATTGGCGCTGTTCCTCGGTAAGAAACAGTTTTTTCGCAGCTGGGCGACATTTTAGTTCAGATTCCTTGACTCTCCTGCTGGCGGTAGGTTGGGAGGCAGGAAATACTGTATCCATAACAGCATCCCTGCAGTTACAAATGGATTATTTCTTAAATATTCCAAAAAAGCAGCATGCTGTTCAGTGTTCGAACGTTTGGGACGACCTGAACCAATATTCCTCTTTAGGGATTCTTCTTCTTCCCAGCGTTACTTACGGATTGACTATCTTTTTTCGGTTCTTGATACAATTTAAGCCTTTTCAACTTCAGGCGACTGACGAGGCATTGTAATGTTCTTCTGTCAAAGTTTATCAAACGTTACCACCATGCAGTTTCAAAATTAATTACACCGACGCCAATGCTTTGCATTTTTGATAATCTATGACGTGTGATAACCTCCAATAAACAATCATTTAGACAAGTCGGTTTTACGCAAATATGACAAAATTTACCTCTCATTCTAATTCTTGTACGCTTCTTTTTTTATGAATACCTGTACATCACTTGATGAGGGCTCTCGTACATATTCACCTGACAACCCAAAAAGAAATCTTGATTTATTTCTCTTTTTTATGCACAGCAGGTTGTTGTTCTCATTGGTCGGTGATTTGGTACCAGTTACTACGTTTATATCGATGACTTCAAGCTGGATTGAGCCGAAGCGGCTTGTATAAGCGACTCGAGAAAACTGATATAAACGAGCTTCAATCCGACTTAAAGTATTCAAGTCAAGCCTAAAAATAATTGGGGTTGACTTTATTCAAGTGGTTTTAAAACACGATATAAACGGTTCAAGCCGCTTTACTCACGCTTTACTGCTGCCTAACTTCAGATTACTAAGTCATCGCCATATGATTTTGACATTTGGGCCAGTTGGCTTAAAATTTAAAGGTTAGTTTGTATTTAAAAACACTTTCACTTCTTCATTTGACCATACATTTCTTTTTACTTTTTGATCCATGGCAAGTTTTTGCTTTAAACCATCTAACTCGATGCTTTAAACCAATTAAAAAAAGACAAACCGGAAAGTGAGGTTATTAACGGCAACGGTATTTTATTTAAACTGAAGTTAGCTTCAAAATCAGCACATGGGTATTGTTGCTGTTATAAAATTGAGCTTGAAGTCAAATTTTAATCCAAATTGAAGTCGCTGAAATAAACGTGTGAGCCTAACCTTGAACTCTAAGCCGCTTTAATTTCAAAGCGGCTTGAGTCCATCGATATAAACTTAGTAAGTGTCAACCAAACTGGGTCGGTTTGACACGAATTATACATTCTACACTTCTCGGATGTTATTTCTGTTTCAAATCGACAAGCACTCAGTTCTCAAACTAAATTAGGGATGAAACGAAATTATTGACGTAAAGTGGTATTTTAAACATGTCGTTTTGACGGGCTTGCCCCGCTTTATTCAATAAATACCAATAAAGAGCTATTTTTAAACTGTAATATAAGTCCCGAGCGGATAAATGTCAAGATTGGTTGAGCGCGAATTTTACGTAAATAGGGGAGTTTTATAACCCCAAAGTGGATTAGGTATGGCTTTTTTTTTGTTAATTATAAATGCTATTTCCTCTATTTTAAAAATAGACGTATAGAAGCACACGTATGAACTGACGCATTTGTACAAAATGTATGTGCATGGGTAACCTTTTTCTGGCACGAAAATAAACTATAAACTAGTTCTAACAATCTATACATACAAGAACCTGAATGTAACTAAATTGGTAGGGAAAAAAACACCGACATTAATACGAAGAGGTAAAAATATCGCATATCTAGATCCAAATCTAGATAATACTACCAAGATGAACCGCGATGTACAGACCAAAGCTGATATTTTATTTTAAATTTTTAATTCTGAAACGAGTTATAGAATAAATAAATAGTTTCCTTGACGCCAACGGGTGAAAAGCGTCTAGAGTCTGGCTGTGGACTTTTCAACCGTCCAATCAACGCTCGCAATAAAGCGCGGGAAACCTAAAAATAAATGTGTTAAAACGCACCTAAATCATTCTATTATTTTCTATTAAATTGAGGCGAAAAATTGATGAAATAAAATAAACGAATTATCTTGATTTTATCAGACGAAAAGGAGTGAATATGGAAATATTTCCAAATGCGTAGGTTTTTTTGAAGAGGATAGTTTAGATTGGGAAAAATAGTATATTTTTGAGAACGGTTTAGACTAGTGATGTTACAACCTTCCCGAGTGTGACTATTATGTTTGACTAAACCTACTACATACCTACGTTAATAATGTACTTACTACTTTTACAGGTTTTGATTTTCTTTTATTGAGAAATCTTATTGCAAAATTAATAATAAAAATTAAAAATAGCAAAAGTGTCACCAGGTTTTAAAAATGCAGAAAAATATTTTAGTAGTAACTATCGCTCAATTTCTGTTTTACCCACATTTTCAGATTTTTGAAAAAATTTTAAATAATAGAATAGTAAATTTTTTAGAAGAAAAAAAATTACTCTCTTCATTTCAATATCGTTTTCGTCAATTTAGAGATACAGAAGTTGCAGCCGCAGATATTATCAAAGATATTCAACAAAACGTTGAAAGCAACCAAAAATTACATCTTACCAATAATTGGCATTTTGTTTAAAGCTAAAAATTATATATCGTTAAAATATTTAAAAATATATATTATTCTTTGGTTTATTGAAAATTACAGTATAATAATATGATTTCAATTTGGTGATCAGCGAATTTATTTACAATTCAGCCATTAAAAAAACTACAAAACAAAATAATTAAATGCATACATAAACTTCCTTTTTTAGAACTAACTATAAATTTGTAAGAACCAAATGGATATTTTAATTTAGAAAATATTTATAAATTAAAATCGAACAACAATCGAATATAATATTTTCTTCGACCAACATTATTCACATCACGAGACAAAATCATCATATTCAAACACCAATGGTAAAGAGTACTTTTGGCCAAAAATCAATATTATATAAAGGAATAACAATTTACAACAGTTTGCCGAAAAAAATTAAAGAAATATCAAAATTATGGATTTTTGAAAAAACACTAAAAAAATATTTTTTTTCTACTGACGTTTTATAATAACCTCTTTTCGATTGTCATTATGGTTTTTTAATAACCTCCTTTTAAGCGCAGCGTGCTTAATAGCTATTTATGTATCAAGGGCGTTACGGGGACTATAATGCCCTGAAGGTAGAAATAGCCCGAGGGCCTCTGGCCCGAGGGATAGGTTTCTGCCTGATGGGCATTATAGTCCAGTAAAGCCCGTGGTGCATACAATGCTTTATGTTTTACCTAAAAAAGAGTTTTTCAATGACTAATTACATTATTTATTCGCAATATAAAAAATAAGTTGCACCTGTACCTGTATACGTAAGTAGATAATGACTGGTGTTAAGTTTGACTTTGATGTTTCTGTCAGTTAGTCAGTTGGCATTTTTTATTTAACGATTTGCTCAAAATGGAAGAAATTCCACAAAATATAAGAGAAAAGGTCATAAAAGCGACCGAAAATCTTTTGCCAGTTAAATCAAGGCAACAGTATGATCGGGAGTATGGCATATTTGGTATTTGGAAAGATACGAACACAATTCTTCAAATAACCGAAAATGTTTTAATGGCATATTTCCAGGAACTGGTAAGTTATTGATTTTATTTTAATACATATGTTTAACAAACTTTATTATTTTTAGTCGGAAAAATACAGTCCGAACTCTCTCTGGACCAAGTATTCTACAAGCGGGCATTATCATAATGCCCGCTTATAATGCCCTAGGTGTGATAGCAGGTATTATTGCTATCATAACATATTCCGTTTCTAAGGTATTATAGATCAATAATAGATAGGTAAAACATAATAGCTATTTATGTATCAAGGGCGTTACGGGGACTATAATGCCCTGAAGGTAGAAATAGCCCGAGGGCCTCTGGCCCGAGGGATAGGTTTCTGCCTGATGGGCATTATAGTCCAGTAAAGCCCGTGGTGCATACAATGCTTTATGTTTTACCTAAAAAAGAGTTTTTCAATGACTAATTACATTATTTATTCGCAATATAAAAAATAAGTTGCACCTGTACCTGTATACGTAAGTAGATAATGACTGGTGTTAAGTTTGACTTTGATGTTTCTGTCAGTTAGTCAGTTGGCATTTTTTATTTAACGATTTGCTCAAAATGGAAGAAATTCCACAAAATATAAGAGAAAAGGTCATAAAAGCGACCGAAAATCTTTTGCCAGTTAAATCAAGGCAACAGTATGATCGGGAGTATGGCATATTTGGTATTTGGAAAGATACGAACACAATTCTTCAAATAACCGAAAATGTTTTAATGGCATATTTCCAGGAACTGGTAAGTTATTGATTTTATTTTAATACATATGTTTAACAAACTTTATTATTTTTAGTCGGAAAAATACAGTCCGAACTCTCTCTGGACCAAGTATTCTACAAGCGGGCATTATCATAATGCCCGCTTATAATGCCCTAGGTGTGATAGCAGGTATTATTGCTATCATAACATATTCCGTTTCTAAGGTATTATAGATCAATAATAGATAGGTAAAACATAAAAAACTTTTAAGCACGTTACCAGGAGCAACGTGCTTAAAAGTAACGCAGGTAATTATTTACAATTACAACGTAACCACAGACTAGGTATAATTTAATATTTTTTGGCAAGTGTCAATGAAACATAGGTAATAAAATGTTAGTAAAATTAAGTTTTTTATTACAAAACCTTAGTAGAAAAAATATTGTATACGATTCGTTACGAAACAATGTCTTTTAGTCACTTTGACGTGTTGTCCAACTCGGCTTTGCCTCGTTGGACAATTTCACGTCGCGTGCCTAAAATACACTCATTTCGCAACTTATTGTATAAATAGCTATTTTTAATGATACCCTTATTTCGCTCATTTAAAGTACGCCTCAGCGTGTTTAAATCCCACTTTCAAAAACGCGCGTGTTTTAAAGTTACCATGGCAACATCAACAACCCGTGAAACGTGAAGTCTAAATATGTCAACTTTTTAATTATTGATTTGACAGAATTACCTTTTAACTTCAAATAATAGCTATTTATGTATCAAGGGCGTTACGGGGACTATAATGCCCTGAAGGTAGAAATAGCCCGAGGGCCTCTGGCCCGAGGGATAGGTTTCTGCCTGATGGGCATTATAGTCCAGTAAAGCCCGTGGTGCATACAATGCTTTATGTTTTACCTAAAAAAGAGTTTTTCAATGACTAATTACATTATTTATTCGCAATATAAAAAATAAGTTGCACCTGTACCTGTATACGTAAGTAGATAATGACTGGTGTTAAGTTTGACTTTGATGTTTCTGTCAGTTAGTCAGTTGGCATTTTTTATTTAACGATTTGCTCAAAATGGAAGAAATTCCACAAAATATAAGAGAAAAGGTCATAAAAGCGACCGAAAATCTTTTGCCAGTTAAATCAAGGCAACAGTATGATCGGGAGTATGGCATATTTGGTATTTGGAAAGATACGAACACAATTCTTCAAATAACCGAAAATGTTTTAATGGCATATTTCCAGGAACTGGTAAGTTATTGATTTTATTTTAATACATATGTTTAACAAACTTTATTATTTTTAGTCGGAAAAATACAGTCCGAACTCTCTCTGGACCAAGTATTCTACAAGCGGGCATTATCATAATGCCCGCTTATAATGCCCTAGGTGTGATAGCAGGTATTATTGCTATCATAACATATTCCGTTTCTAAGGTATTATAGATCAATAATAGATAGGTAAAACATAAAATATATTTTTTAAGCAATACACAACCAATGTCAACGGTGACAACAATGAATCTTATGTGACAGATTGGAAGTTATTTTTTGTTCTCCTCATTTTCATGACAACGACAGGTATATCACAACACGAATTCGACCATTTCACTTACTTACTAAGTTATTATTTCCATTTTTTGTAATATAAATACCAATAAAAAAAAATAATGTAAAGTATTCGTGGATAACTACTGGTCTTTAAAACACTTGCTCTATTTCAAGCACTCGTGCTTGCAAAATCGCGCGTGTTTTAAAGACCTTAATATCCACTTATACTTTAATATACTATTTTAAAACGTTAACGTAGGTATTAGATATTAATATATTTTTTTGTAAATGGTTATTATATATATATTTTTTTTTGAATAATTTCGATGGAGTTATTAATAGTTACTAAACATGGTTTTTATTGTTTGTGAATTTATATATTGTATATTTGGTGTTATATTTTCTGTAATAAACTTTTTTAAGTTGGTTGAGAATAATAAATAAATTTTAAAAAAATGAAAAATAATTAACAAAGGAACGCATGACAATTTTCGGTTTTTGTCTAATCTAGTCTAATACAATTTTAATGTAAACTAGCTAGGGAAGAATACTCGAGGACAGCAAAATTTCTGAGGGATTTTCTATGCCCAGTCTGGCGTAGCACCACCCGATATATAAATAAAGAATATGAGCAATATACAGGTTATTCTATTTTCTATTGCATCTATTTCACACTACTACTAGACACTTTATCACCTATTGTTTGTGCGTTATTGGCAATTTACATATTATTTAATTTTAAATATTTAAGCGGCATGAGATGAGGCTTGGAAACGAAATTGTTGACGAATTGGCGATGCTTTCGTTTATTCGGGTTCGTTTCAATAGGATTCACTGAGTCGTATTTGCAATATTTTTCTTATGTACCTTTCCTTGTTTTCTTGTAAGTAGTTCCCACTGAACTCTTATTAAGAGGTCTGTGGTTGGTAGTTTCTGATGTTTTTTTCATTACACCAGCTGATGAAACGGTCGTTTTCCTTTTTGTATTTGACCTTGGACTTTTTTAGTAACAGCGAGAATACAGCGCGTTTTAGGCCATTTAATATCACTTTCGAGCAAAAATACCACACGCGTGTACCAAATATGAGAAGAAATACGTTAACCTTTAACTGGGTCCGCTCCGGGATGAAACGAATTCACTTTTTACTACCGGAGATTGAGAGTATACGTGGGGAGAAAATTAGCGTACGCGCTATTCTTTTTTAGCACTATCTGAGACTGACTTTTAAAAGAAAAAAGATATTTCGCGGTGGCGTAAGTCTGTCAGCATGACATATTTTTTGTGACAACAGGTGTGGGACCAGTTAGCGACAAGGGTTTATGAGGGGACACCTGGGGGTGGTATTTAAGTGGAACGTGGAAAACTACAGTGGGAAACGACACTAAAAATCTTGGTTAGAACGAGAGTTTTAACAATAATAATATTTGCTTGCTACGGTTAATAAAGCCTTACCACTAAAAATTAGTACTGTAGTTCTCAAAAATTTAAATAGCCTCTATTATCAGTTAACACTTGAAAACGGTTAGAGATACTACTATTACTATAGTATTGTGTTAAGTAAAAAAATAAAGACAATGGAATTCCGACAAGGTCAGTTTTCCGTCGATTTTCCTGCTTTAAAATGAAAATGTGGAAAATCGCTAGGACCCATCGATTTTTATTTCGAGGGGGCCATTTTTGCGTATATTGTCAATCTTGTTACTTCAAGCCCCTAGGAGGGAGGGGGGGTAAGATCTAAATCTTAAATGGATACCCCTATTTTATATAATTTTTTTGGATTCTGCATAAAATCTGAACATTTTTTAATAAAAGCATTATTAGTCTATACTAAACAGTTTCCGAAATATTGACTCTTGAAAAATGACATTTTTGAACTTTGACAGCGTCTAGCTTTCTAACTGTACGTCTTAGAGCAAAACGGCTTACATGTCCCTATCTTCGATTTTTATTATCTTTCCAATAGTGTGAACTTTCGGTTAAACCGGATGTAAGAAATATATAGTACTTCCGGTTTGACCGGAAGTAGACACTATTGGAAAGATAATAAAAATCGAAGATAGGGACATGTAAGCCGTTTTGCTCTAAGACGTACAGTTAGAAAGCTAGACGCTGTCAAAGTTAAAAAATATCATTTTTCAAGAGTCAATATTTCGGAAACTGTTTAGTATAGACTAATAATGCTTTTATTAAAAAATGTTCAGATTTTATGCAGAAAAAAAAAATGATATAAAATAGGGGTATCCATTTAAGATTTAGATCTTACCCCCCCTCCCTCCTAGGGGCTTAAAGTAACAAGATTGACAATATACGCAAAGATGTCCCCCTCGAAATAAAAATCGACGGGTCCTAGCGATTTTCCACATTTTCATTTTAAAGCAGGAAAATCGAGGTGGGAAGTTTTCAAATGAACACCCTGTATATAATTATCAAAATAACTATTGAACTATAGAAAGTAATAAAATTACATATTTATTCGTTTGCACACTTTAAACATCTACAATTTGTCTAATATTGATTTTCAAATTACTATTACTATAAAAACCCCATTCGATATGCGTCCCTTTTTCCGATAATAAAGGCTCCAGTTCGTTCAACTTTACCTTTGCAAATTTAATGAACATTTTATCGAAAAAAATATATTTAAAAGACCGAAAAAAAAAACGTATTATACGACATGTAGACAATTTAAAGACTTAATTTATTAACTTGGCTCGAATAAATCAATAAAATAAATTTGAAGTAAAAAATAATTTAAAAAAGAATTTTTTTTGATGATAGAAACTATTCATTGCGAAGATTATTGCGTTTTATTGAAATAGCAGGAATCCCAACTTTTTCAGTTTTAACTGTCATCAAGAACCATAGGTATACAAACATGTTAATATATATTTTTAAACATAAAAAATATAATAAATTATATTAATCACACACATGAAACTCGTCATAAAAATCATATTACATATAAAAATAGAGTATACAAAACAATGGCACACAAACATTTTTTAAACATCAACCCATATATTTTTGATATGCTACCACAGTCAATTATAATAATTAAATCGTTAAATAATTATAAAAAAAAAATTAAAAATTGGATATTATCTAATCCAAGAGACATATTCAAGAACGTCATTAATAAATAATGAATAAAATAAATAAATATATATATATTATATACATAACGTATTGTATCTTCGTATACTATAGTGATATAAGATATACCAATAAAATATTGTCATATTCCTTTTATATTATAATCTAGTTGTGCCTGAATTATGAAATTTATTCTTGACTAATATATTATATTATTTAACTCAACTCAAAACAAGTATTTTACTTCTGAGTTCGGAATTGATAGTTTATAGAAAAAAAATTATATATTAGCATTAAATATCAAAAAATATTTGAATAAAATTTTATTATTATTATTATTATGATTATTATTATTATAGACACTTAGAACAGAATCCCGAGATCGGTTTGCCGAGAAAGTGTTGGTAATCAGGTTAAGGCCTATTAACCACAACTTGACGTTTGTTTGTAGACAAGAAGGAACTACAACACAAATGGAATCATCGTCCTCCCGATGAGGCTTCAACCAACAACAGTCCAAACTACCAAAGGTTTATATAGGTCAATCCAGGGTCCTTTATTGTTTATAATATTTATTAATGACATAGTTAATAATCTTGACATTGACGGTCTTCTTTATGCCGATGACAAGAAAATCTATGCTCGTATTCGTAACCTGGTAGACTGTGAAAAACTTCAATTGTCCATTGACGTGAAATAAATTGCCGTTAAATATCAGTAAGTGTAACATAATGATAATGACCTTTTCATTAAAACGACATACCATTGTGTATGATTACAAAATTAATAACATTACAGTAGACAGAGCTAAGACTTTTCGCAATTTGGGTGTATTATTTGATAGTAAACTATCTTTTGTTTTCCACATAAATGACCTTGTTGCCTCCTGTCATAGATCCCTAGGTTTTACAATAAGACATTCTCGTGATTTTTTAAAATGTCATACACTAAAAATACTTTTTTATGCATTTGTAAGATCTACATTGGAGTACGCTTCCGTTGTATGGTCTCCATATTATCAAGTGCATCTTATTCGCATTAAAAGGGTCCAGCGACGTTTTCTAAAATATCTAAGTTTTAAAATTGATGGTCAGTATCCTGAAATCGGTATTCTAGAAGAAGCTCTATTGCAAAGGCACTCGTTTTGCTACTTAGAAGATCGACGTACAGTTTCTCAACTTAAATTTCTCCATAATATCTTGCATTATAGAGTTCAATGCAGTGATATATTAGAGAACCTGCAATTCCTCGTCCTTAGAATACGTTATTCCCACACTTTTATGTACCAACAGCGCGTACCAATATCTGTAAATACTCCCCTATTTATCGATTGTGCAACACACGCTGTCAAAGTTCAAAAATGTCATTTTTCAAGAGTAAATATCTCGGAAACTGTTAAGTATAGACTAATAATGCTTTTATTAAAAAATGTTCAGAATTTTATGCAGAATCCAAAAAAATTATATAAAATAGGGGTATCCATTTAAGATTTAGATCCTCCCCCCCCCTCCCTCCTAGGGGCTTGAAGTAACAAGATTGACAATATACGTAAAAGATGTCCCCCTCGAAATAAAAATCGATGGGTCCGAGCGATTTTCCACATTTTCATTTTAAAGCAGGAAAATCGAGGTGGGAAGTTTTCGAATGAACACTCTTTATATAATATTATATTATACAGGGTGTCCCGAAATTAGCGTGCAATATTTCTAGGGCGTAAACTATATCCAAAAATATGACAAAAATGTCCTATAAACATACCCCGAGAAATGCTCCTTTAGGGGGCTAGGGCCCCTCAAAGAGGGTCGGGAAGGAAGTCTTTTTTTATAATGGTATGGAAACCCTTAAGGATAATAACATGAAAATTGGTACGTGCCTTCCAACCGATAAGTTGTACATAACAGTTAGTTTAGAGTGAAAACATTTCTTCCAGTGGCGTCGCACGGAGTGGGGCTGAGTGTAAATATTATCCTATATTTTTTATTTCTAGGATTTTTTAATTTTAAGTACAATATTTTAAGAACCTCGAGTTTTTTCTTTAAAAAAGTACCCCTTGTTTTATTTCGATAGGAGGCACCGTTTTCAAGTAAAATTAATTTTAAAATAAAACGTATTTTTCAAAAGTAAGGTTAGTCCATATGAGTTCAGGTAAATCCGAAAGTTAGCGTGCAATATTCCTAAGGGGTAAAGTACATCAAAACATATTACAAAAATGTTCTATAAACATACCCTCAGAAATGCTCCTTTAGGGGACTAGAGCCTCTCAAAAGGGGGTAAATTTTTTTTTCGTAATAGCATGAAGTCTTTGAAATGATCCATTTTCTATTAAATTTCGATGGACCGTAGCAAATCTTCTACGGCTAGGTATTCTTCCATGCGGAAATCGCCTCCTGTACTCTATTGCAGCGGCAGTAGAACTACCATTACAAAATCCATACACAAAATGAATATCTGTGAGTTCTCTGTTGCCCCCTTTTGAGAGGCTCTAGTCCCTTAAAGGGGCATTTCTGAGGGTATGTTTATAGAACATTTTTGTAATATTTTTGGATGTACTTTACGCCCTAGGAATATTGCACGCTAACTTTCGGATTTACCTGAACTCATATGGACTAACCTTTCTTTTGAAAAATACGTTTTATTTTAAAATTAATTTTACTTGAAAACAGTGCCTCCTATCGAAATAAAACAAGGGGTACTTTTTTAAAGAAAAAACTCGAGGTTCTTAAAATATTGTACTTTAAATTAAATTAAAAAATCCTAGAAATAAAAAATATAGGATAATATTTACCCTCAGCCCCACTCCGTGCGACGCCACTGGAAGAAATATTTTCATTCTAAACTAACTGTTATGTACAGTTTATCGGTTGGAAGGCACGTACCAATTTTTATGTCATTATCTTTAAGGGTTTCCATACTATTATAAAAAAAGACTTCCTTCCGGACCAGCTTTGAGGGGCTCTAGCCCCCTAAAGGAGCATTTCTCGGGGTATGTTTATAGGACATTTTTGTCATATTTTTGGATATAGTTTACGCCCTAGAAATATTGCACGCTAATTTCGGGACACCCTGTATATAAAAATATCTCAAATCTACTTGGGCCAGGGGGGGCAAGCGCACCCCCTTGCCCCACCCCCCCCCCCCTTCGGACGCCCTTGCCAATATTACCACATATTTTTTGACTTACCGTTCGTTATTAGGCTTGAAGATTTTCAAATCCTCCACAAATTTGTAGTCATGTTGTTGGATCGTATATACGATGAAGTGTTCGGAACTGCGGGTAGCCCATGGTAATCCACATCGCTCCCTGTCCAACTGAGTCCTGCCGTCTCGAAAAGGACTCGCGCACTGTTGAACGCTGCAAGTACTGGCTCCGGATTCGTCGTCGCCCTCGTATCCACTAAAAAAAACCAACAATTAATATATTAATTCCGTTTTACATTATACAAAATGATAAAAAAGCTGTTGGTGTAAACATAGAAACATAAAATTATGGTTGGTGTAAAAATTACTAGTATTAGTAGAGTAACACAGTACTGTTCTAGACGCCCCCCACTCCACTATCAGTGTCAATGATGTCACGATGGAAGTCAAGGTCAATGTGTTTTTTTCGCATCGATACTATGTAAAAGACTATAGCGGAAGATGACTAACTAGGCTCTGAACAGATCTCTATATAAATTGATGTGTAGCAGGCAACAGGAAAGATATTTAGCTTTATGTGATTATTTTAATCAGATAGTGATCGGTTTCTTTGTTGCTTAATAACAGTCAAATTGATTATAAGCTAGAATAACTCGGCGTCTTTAAGCAATGTACAAAAAGAAACATAAAAACAGTGGATGACTATCAAATTACATAATAATCGATAGCTTTTACAAGTATTATCATTTACCTAAATCTATTCAGAAAAATAAATTATTAACCAACTCCCAAATCATTTGTTACAATGCGATAAAATATAAACCTTCAATTTAATGACAGGGAAGCATACAATTGAAGGTTATGTTTTATGATGATATTAAAAGAATATAAATACCAAAAAGTACAGTTGTATTCATAAAAAAGCGTACAAGAATTAGAATGAGAGGTAAGTTTTCTCATATTTGCGTAAAACCGGCTTGTCTAAATGATTGTTTATTGGAGGTTATCACACGTCGCAGATTATCAAAAATGCAAAGCATTGGTGTCGGTGTAATTAATTTTGAAACTGCTTCGTGGAACGTTTGATTAACTTTGACAGAAGAACATAAAAATGCCTTGTCAGTAGTTAAAAGGCTCAAATTGTAAAAATAGAAATGTGAAAATTAAGCAACGCTGGGAACAAGAAGAATCCCTAAAGAGGAAAATTGGTTCAGGTCGTCTCAAACGTTCCATCCCTGAACAGGATGCTGCTTTTTTGGTATATCTAAGAAATAATCCTTTTGCAACTGCAAGGGATGTTGTTATTGATACAGCATTTCCTGCCTCCCAACCTACCGCCAGCAGGAGAGTCTAGGAATCTGAACTAAAATGCCGCCCAGCTACAAAAAAAATGTTTCTTACCGAAGAACAGCGACAATCAAGGATAATTTTTGCTTTATATACCGCAATCCTCAATTTTGGAACAGGGTAATTTTTACTGATAAAAAGACGTTTCAGTCGACTTATAACGGACAAATTCGTGTGTATCGTCCAAACAATACCAGGTTTGAAACCTAACCCCCTCACTTCTAGACATGGGCGTTCCTATGTAAATATATGGGGCTGGATAAGTGTTCATGGACCTGGTGTTTGTTAGCGAATAGAGAGAAGATTTGATGCCGGAAATTACATTAACATTTTAGAAAACATATTGTTACCATCTGCTGAGCAAATATATCCCAATTTGACTTTCATATTTCAACAAGATAATTGTCCAGTCCACACTGCAAATATTGTGCTGTAACCCACTGGTTTCAAACCCATAACGTGGAAGTGTTGCCTTGGGTCGCTTATAGTCCCGATATCAATTCAATTAAAAATATTTGGGGTATAATCGTAAAAAAAATATATAATCGAAATTTTAGGCCACAACATTCAGAAGATTTATGGGAAATAATACATGTGTGCTGGGAAGAGCTTGATCCAAATATTGTATCAAATATAATTCAGTCAATTCCGAATAGACTGGCTCAAGTAATAGGAAAATAGGGATATTTGACCAATTAGATTTTATTTATTCCTGTTAAACATTTTTTGTTTTTATTGTATTTTTTATAAAACTCTTAAGATATATTATAAAATAAAAAAAATAATTTTTGTTATTTTATTAAACTAACACCCAATGCCAATGCTTTGCATTTTTAATAACCATTTAACTTGCGATAAGCTGGTTTTACGCAAATATGGTTAAGGTTTCCTCTTATTCTGATTCATGTACGCTTTTTTTATTAATATGTACAACCTGTACCATGCCATACATATTGCAAAATATTTAATTTTATGATAGCCCACATAAGAAAAGCAGCAAAAATCATAAATCATTATTATCACTAGTCAGTCTAGCCAGTAGATAGAATGTTTTATTTGAGTAATCGCGTATTTAAAGCCTCAGGTTGAAACATTTTATCATAGTTTGTAATGAAAGTGGTCTGAATTATTAATAAATGCCTTTATATTGAGTGCCCTTTTTAAATCAATACATTACATACTTAAGGACCCCCGCAGCAAGGCTACAATCGACTTTAATAAAGAACTTTTTAGTGTAAAACGTTATATTTGGCAAATGTTCAAAACTTGAAGAACCATTAGGGCAACTAAACTGCTTAGGAAGGCACGTAAGTTATAATTTTTATAAACGAGGTACAGTTGAATTCATAAAAAAAAGCGTACAAGAATTAGAATGAGAAGTAAGTTTTGTCATATTTGCGTAAAACCGGCTTGTCTAAATGATTGTTTATTGGAGGTTATCACACGTCATAGATTATCTAAAATGCAAAGCATTGGTATCGGTGTAATTAATTTTGAAACTGCGTGGTGGTAACGTTTCATAAACTTCGACAGAAGAACATAAAAATGCCTCGTCAGTTGTTTAAAGTTGAAATCCGTGCTGTAGCGCAGTTGTATAATAGAAATAAAAAACTATAATAAAAATTAAGCAACGCTGGGAACAAGAAGAATCCCTAAAGAGGAAAATTAGTTCAGGTCGTCTCAGACGTTCCAACAATGAACAGGATGCTGCTTTTTTGGGATATTTAAGAAATAATCCATTTGCAACGGCAAGGGATGCTGTTATTGATACAGCGTTTCCTGCCTCCCAACCTTCCGCCAGCAGGAGAGGCAAGGAATCTGAACTAAAATGTCGCTCAACTGCGAAAACAATGTTTCTTACCGAAGAACAGCGACAATCAAGGATAATTTCTGCTTTAAATTATATACACCGCAATTCTCAATTTTTGAACAGGGTAATTTTTACTGATGAAAAGACGTTCCAGTCAACTTATAACGGACAAATTCGTGTGTACCGTCCAAACAATATCAGGTTTGAAGAGCGATGTACTAACCCCCTCACTTCTAGACATGGGCGTTTCTCTGTAAATGTATGGGGCTGGATAAGTGTTCATGGATCTGGTGTTTGCTAAAGAATAAAAATATATCCTAATAATACTTTCATATTTCAACCAGATAATTGTCCAGTTCACACGGCCAATGCTGTAACCCACTGGTTTTAAACCCATAATGTGGAAGTGCTGCCTTGGGTCGCTTATAGTCCCAATATTACTCCAATTGAAAATATTTGAAGTATAATCGTAAAAAAAATATAGAATCGAAAATTTAGGCCACAAAATTCAGAAGATTTATTGGAAATAATACATGCATGCTGGGAAGATCTTGATCCAAATATTGTATCAAATATAATTTAGTCAATTCCGAATAGACTGGCTTAAGTAATAGAAAAACAGGGATATATGACCAAATATTAGATTTTATTTATTTTTGTTAAACGTTTTTTTGTTTCTATTGTAATTTTTATGAAATAAAAAAATTAATTTTTGTTATTCTATTTAACTAACGCCCAACGCCAATCCTTTGCATTTTTAACAACTTTTAACATGCGATAAGCCGGTTTTACGCAAATATGGTTAAGGTTTCCTCTCATTCTAATTCGTGTATGCTTTTTTTATGAATACCACTGTACAAAATCATCAAATTATTAAATGGCTGGAGAGTTCTTATTATTTCTAGCTCAAAACATACTATGTATTCTTCAACATTTCGTTAATTAAAAATTTTAGACATATTTTTAATGAATAGTAATAGACCACAAATAATTGTAGATCTTCGTTTACTTTATCTATTTATTTAATTAGATAATTACTTGGAAAAATATTAAAGCTAGTTTATTTTATGTATTTCTTAATATGCGTTTATGCTTATATTATGTTAAAGTACTACTTAAAAAATAATTCAAGGCTAGGCTTCTGCGTCGCCTCATCCCTAAACATCTGTGCTCGAATTGTAACATAATTAACTATTAACTATGTTGGCACTGCATTGACCACTTACCCTAATTGGGTTCATTTATTTTATGAACTATAATTAGGACATTTATGCAGAAAACTTTTTAATTTATACATGCTAAATAGTCCATACCTACAAACCTATTAAGGGTGAATATCATTAACACGGGAAGCTTTATTACATTAAAATCCATAGATTATTTAGATAAAGTATTTTTCACAATAAATGGTTGACTCCGTTTAACTACCTGGGACGCTTTGCAAGAGCTCGGCCATAAAAATGCAAATAAACTGTCTGTCAGGGTCGGATTATAATTTGTATTTATAGCAGGTAATATTGAACTATCTTGTGCTTGTCTTGTATATTATTAATAACGTATTAAATATCTAAAGTCCTACCCTGTAGTGTATTTGCTTGTTGATTGTGTATAACAATGGGATTAAACCGGTGGTTTTATTGCAGTCGATAAGTCGATACCATTTAGGGTGAAAAATACTTTACCCTTTTGTGGATTTTGTATAGACCGGCTTAAAGTTGTAACACTTCAATGTTTAAATAAAACAAATTGATATTTTTCGGTAACTGAGTCTTCAATTTGTTATTTTTTTCCATTTTACCCAACTATAAACTTTATAGCACTCTCGGTATAAACAAAGATATGGTAGGTGTACATGTCAAGCGTGAATATTAACACGAAGACTCCAAGCTAATCAATATTGACATTCGTGCAGTATAGCCTTGACATTTGCTTATTTTAAAACCGCATACGAACAAATAAAAATTATGTCCAAACATTTTTACCGAACAAACTGAATGTAGCAAGAGAGACAATAGACATGACCGTGATAAACCCTGTGTCAGTTTTGCTACCCTCAAATAATAACTCTTGTTGTTGTCTTAATAGATACATTTAAAAAAAAATGTTTTTCCACTTGTCTACAAATGTTGAAAGTTCCTACCGTGCGAGCAAAAATAATTTGCATCAAAGAGGGCCTTGCATCTAAAGACGTGATCCTTAGCCGTAAAGCTTAATACCTGTTGGGTGTCAGTAACTACCTGAATTAACAATCAATCAGTTATTCCGTCATCCTTGACAGCCGTTACAAGTAATTTGATTCATCGCTAATTTTTCCAATTTCTTGAACAATTCACACAATGGGCTTTACGAAACAGCACAAAACATTTATGGTTGAAGCGTATTTTCGAACCGGGATTAGAGTAAACGGTGAGTGGCAATACAATCCGGGTTTGTGCATGGACGATTTTCACGAACATTTCCTAACGTTGCTTTTATTGCTGGTGATTTTTATCATTGCCTGAAAAGACCCGTGGCTGTGTTTAGGGAAACAGATTCTATACAACACAAAAAAGGAGCAGGAAGACCATCTGTAAGAACAGAAGAACTTGTTGCAAACGTTCGTGAAATAATGCAAAATAACCCAACAAATTGTATAAGACGCCTGTCCCAAGAAGTGGGAAGATCTTATGGAACATGCAGGACTATTCTTAAGAAGCAACTAAATTTATTTCCTTATAAAGTGCAAGTATTCCAAGAAATACAAGCCGCAGATTTTGAAAGACGCAGGAATTACTCTCAATGGTTTACCCAAAATATTTTGGAAAGAAATGATTTATTTGACCTGACATTTTTTCCGTATGAAGCCTGGTTCCACCTCTCCTGTTTCCCGAAGAAGAATTGTTGGTCCTATTTTTTCCATGACACAGTTATATCACAGCGGTATAGAGACAATATTTTGAATCCATTTGTGGAGCAATTACTTGACGATGAACTACGTTTTGGATATTTTTAACAGGACGGTGCAACCGCCCATACAGCCGCCGAAACTATTAACTACTTACGCAATTTTTTTCGACGACAGATTGATTAGTTTTCGATCAGACATTGAATTCCCATGTAGATCCCCTTGTTTAACGGTTATGGATTACTTCGTTTTTTCTCATTTAAGGAAAACTATTTTTAAAAAACCAGTTGCAAATTTAGAACAATTACAAGAAAGCATTATCCAAGAATGTGGTAACATTTCTCCAGAGATGCTGGTCAACACTTTCGAAAATATGAAGAGACGTGTGAATTTATGCTTGGAGCATGGCGGTGGCCAATTTCAGCAATTTATGTAATTATTTTTCTTTCTGTATATTCTTACTTTGTTAATTTTGTAAACAACAAAAATAAATTTGTATTTATCTACTTATTTTATTACTCATTAGTTTGGCATATCATGTCATAATATGAATTTGACAACATTTTAACCTAGATTTTGTTAGATATATCGTCCCCATATCATTGTGATCTAAACCAAGCTCTACGTTTTTTAATCCAAGCCCTCTTTGATGCAAATAATTTTTGCTCGCACGGTATATCAACACAACAAATAATAAGTTGTTATAAATACGCAAACATTTTATCAAGACCCCCCGAGAAAAATAAATTAACCCTATTTTTTTAACAGCGTCATTTCAGTATTTGCCAAGAACAAGGTGTTGCCCAAGATATTTATGTCAATGCTATTTTAAGAAAGCGAAGTAGTGCCATATCTTTAATTTTGCCACCCCTTTGACACACCTAAAGGTCGGCCATTCCTAGGAACAAGAAAGAACATTACGTATACAAAAATAAGCTTTATGTAACGTTATTGACGCGAAATAATCTGAACTCTGAATTACCTAATTTAAAAAAAAATGTGTTCATTATTACTGATCATATTAATAAGGCGCAACTTGCAAATTCCCAAATTGTAAAAACATCTACTTTAAATAATTTTAATATGTACAACACAATTTAAAATCTATGATAGCCGGTTCCTTGAATTTTTCAATTTAAAAGAATATGATCGCACTTTTTGAAATTCAATGTAAGTATTGTTCAAACATTTTGAAAATACGTTACGTTACATTACCTTTAAAAAAGGGTGCTAGCAGTTAAAGTCCAGTTCTCTGGGTTTGTTTCAACAAAAATAATTGTGATTTTTAAAGAATGCAAAAATATATATACATTTAATCGGTCAATGACACAACAAATATGTTTAATTATTTACTAACCTACCATACAAAAAGAAAAACGAAAAAACACAAAGAAAAAACGAAAGCGAAATCCAGATGTTGCGTGACTATTGCTTTGGTGTTGATTTTTCTTGGAAATAATTATGGTGCCCAAGTAGAATATCGCCAAGCCTTAATTTTCTAATCGATATTAAGAATTGCGTGTTTCTTGCGACCAGATGTAAAGAAATAGGGTAATTCCCAGCTAATAGACTATTCGTATGTCGCATAATTTATTTCCTTTCGATTGAATTCTTATACTTATGAATGACATCGAGTTGATTTACTAATCAGACAATTTTATTTTAATTGAGAGTAAATCATTTTCGCCAGTGTCACAAGTAAAGTTGTCTGGCTAGTTAGCTATTATAAAAGTTTTAAAATTAAGTCATCTAACGATGTGTCTAAAATGACGGCTGAGTGCAAATGGATTCCCTAATGTACACAACCAGGTTATAATCTGTACTTCCACCAGCTGTTTTAATGTAATGTACCAATAGCCATCTCTATTATAAAGAAGTGAGTGAGACAGCATATACTAGCCTGTTTATAAAGGCACTTTGACATTAAGGGGGGGGGGGGGTCTCCGTGGGGTGAGATTCACCTCAGGTGGCGTCTCAAAGTCAGCGGCACGGAATTTAACTAAATAGTTTAATGTTAGGTTAGTTTTGCTTGCCAAATCATGACAACACGTTGACATCGGTTTGTTTTTACTTCAATAAATATTTAAACGTCTGCTGGGGTAGGCAAAAAGGATCGCGGTTGGTCTACTTGCCAGGTTTTCGGAACCTCCCCTCAATTACTACTACTACTACTACTACTAAACGTCTGCTGAACTTATTATTTTCAAATAATACGGTTTAATTCAAATTTTAAAATGTCTTATTGCTTTATAAAAGTTATAAAACTAGGGAGTTGTAGTCTTTTATGAAATCTTATGAAGGTACGTTGAAAATAATTGCCAAAATCAGGAGAATTTTCGAGAAAATACAATCAACGCTACTTCCCGTAGATTGTCAACTGACTGAAATATTATCATCATTTTATCATAGCACTGCCGTCCGTCCCGTCTCGACTCTATGACTTCTGTGGCTCGTGACCTTACGAAATCAGCTGGATTTATTCGATGTTGGTTTTACATTTGCACGGATTTTCTTTTATGCATTTAAAATAATAAGTGCATCTGCCTTGTCTATTTTATTGAATAATAAACTCCTGGTTTAGTTGTTCAAGTTCTATAGCAAAAATGCAATATTGTTGTTGCGTTTCTGGATGCAAGTCCATCTATATGAAGGCCGGTTAAAATATTTCTGTTTTAACTTTTAAAAAAACAAGTAAATACTTATTTAAATTACAGAAAAGTAGGTAGGTATTCTATGAAATAATTTCGATGCCCGTAAATACATAGTTTAGAGGGGTATACAAGTTATCTCTTTGTTACTCAAAAATATAATCTGTCCTCATGGATAAAACTAAATTTATTTACATGTTTTAAATTTCTTATAAGATCGGAATAACCCAATAGTTTTTATATCGGTTTTATGCGAAGTGTATTTACATTAATTATGAGAAGAAAGTTACTCGTTCATATTTTATGAACGATTGACAAGTTTTGTAGGTTACTGCGTTTTATTTATTAAATAATCTGCGTAAATACAGTATGTCCGGTCCACGGATGGGGTTTACAAGAGGACAAATGGACTAAAAATTGAAAGATACGAAAAAAAGTCACTCCTAATAAACGTTTTTGCTTGTCTAGCAAATCTACGATTTATCATAAGAAACTTCAATTATTTTATACAGGGTGGGTAAAAACTGCAAACATGTTACTTTGCTTAAGAGTAAACATACTTTATTTTGAAAGATACGAAAAAAATCCACCGGAACCGAACCAGTTCTCTTGAACTTTTTTATTAACTTGCAGATTTTCATCCTAGGTATTGGGATTCCTACAAATTTATCGGTAAATTGTTCCATGACGTAGCGCTATGAAACTTGACCATCGCCAGCGAATACTTTTTGGGAAATAATTTTTACATAGATAAACCTTTTAATGAATTGTTCTACTTTGGTTTGTTGGGTAGAAAACACATTCATTAAGAGTGGATTTTTTTCGTATCTTTCAAAATAAAGTATGTTTACTCTTAAGCAAAATAACATTTTTGCAGTTTTTACCCACCCTGTATAAAAAAATTTAAGTTTCTTATGATGAATCGTATTTTCTAGACAACCAAAAACGTTTATTAAGAGTGGATTTTTTTCGTATCTTTCAAAATAAAGTATGTTTACTCTTAAGCAAAGTAATATTTTTGCAGTTTTTACCCACCCTGTATAAAAAAATTGACGTTTCTTATGATGAATCGTATTTTCTAGACAAGCAAAAACGTTTATTAAGAGTGACTTTTTTTCGTATCTTTCAATTTTTAGTCCATTTGTCCTCTTGTAAACCCCATCCGTGGACATACTGTATATTGGAAAGTAGACCTTGCTGTAATTGTTTCAGTTTAGTCATGGAATAGTGGTCCATAGTTAAAAAAATATCGGTTTTTTTAACCAGATAAACTTCTGCAACAATAACTTGTTAATACCAATGTTAAAATTATATTTCTTGAAAACCTAACATGCCATCTATCTATGATAGAGCCACTGTCTTCAATTTCTCAATAATTAAAGTTATGATAGTAAAGTTTTATTCATGATATGACGATTTGTCTGGAGAGTGGGAGGAGGACCAAAAGATACGTTAATTCTACTAGTTAGGGCCAGGATTAAACAAAACAAAGCTTTCGCAAGCTTTCTACATGTTTAGTGATGTTTGCTTAATACAGCGTGTCCGGAAATGATGAGCAAAGAATTTAGAACATAATTCTAGACCGAAAATAAATGCTAACTCTTCCTTTAACATTTTTTCGAAAATTAATTATTAACGGAGTTTCAGGGTGTTAAAGCTAAATTTTATTTGCAGTTTTTTTCCAATATCTTTTGCCACACTCCTAATATTTTGACGAAATCTCGTATATGGGGCTTTTTCGGGATGAGAAATACAAATTTGCCCATAGCTTTTTTTCGCATTTGTAGAGGACGCCTATTCTTTAAGTTGAATGGTCCCAACTTTTCTAAGCTACACTGTATGCGCATTCTGACTAAATATATTTATTTTCCTAACCTTTTGACATAAGAAAGGTATACACTTTTGTTTCGATAACTCTAACCGCTTTCGAGAAAAACGCTAAAATAACATTGCTTGCATGTGATGAATACGAAATCATTTAAATTTATTTTCAACCTAAAACGTAGCATATCAAAAGGAAGGAATATTTCATGGAGTTCGTCGAAATTTTTAAGAAGAATTAATTTATGCATTGAAGAGGAAGACGTCACTTTCAACCTTCGATTTAAATGTTTAATTTATTGTTTTAGTAACTTATATATTTTAAAACTGCAAATAAAATTTAATTCTGTTAATAATCAATTTTCAAAAAAATGTTATAGAAAAAGATAGCACTTATTTTCGGTCTAGAATTATCCCTAAATTTTTTGCTCATCAATTCCGGACACCCTGTATAATATGTTTGCTTTGGGTGAATTCATATTTATAGGTAGGTTTTAAATACATACTGAGATAACGAGTTTTAAAACTTAGTTATTTACAAAACTTTTATTTAATAATTCGAGTTTCAAACCTTACCTTTTAATATTGCCAAATTATTATCAGGAAACTGTTATTGCGTAACTGAATCTTTCAATTCGGAATGTAAAAAACGAAAATTAATATTCATTCGCCAATTTCGGTTTGTAGGCTCGCACAAAGGAGTTTGGTTTTCTCATTTAAACCATAATCCCTATTTAAATCACGAAAAAAAGTACGAAACTTCATAATATTGTAATTTTAAGGTAAACTACCTTCAAACTCCAAACCTCTCATAAACAAAATATTCTGACCCTATATAGGTAACTATTATTTTGAAGGCAAAAACTCACCCAAAAATATGTTGTTTAAGTGTTAAAACTGTTTATAGTCTGTTGCATGTCATTAAAAGTGTCTTCTACATTAGTGCTCTACACCCATCATAGTGCTTTAAAAACAAAAAAGCAAGCATATGTTTTAATTACTGTGTCATCTTGGACGAAGCTCTTTATCACCTTCCGTCGCCGTTATCAGTAGAGTTCGTCGTGCCGTGGATAAGAAGATGATTGGCAACCGCGCCGCTCGACACCTGGGGGACTTCTTCGTAGCGTTGGCCATCGACAGGGCGCTCCAGGTCGCGCTTGCGTTTTTAAGGGACGCTGTTTCTAACACTGAAAAGAGAGCAAACAGGTGGTAAATTTTGGTGTGGATTATGACATTCTTCTTTATTATAGTTCAGGGGATGGCAGGTATTTAGTGGCTTATTTAGTAAGTAAGTAATCAAATACAAGTTTGTCGTTACTGGTTACCCATTATTAAATTTTATAAATTCTTGTTTAAAATATGGAAATATGCCTGATGAATTAAAATGTTCTTACATTACACCAGTGCCCAAAGTAAAAAATACTAAAAGATGGGATAATATGAGGCCAGTAAATGTTTTATGGGATGTTGAGAAATTATTAGAATAAGTCGTATATGAACAGTTATTAGAATTTATTAATGCCAAAAAAATTTTAGTTTTCTTTCAAGCTGGTTTTCGAAATGGATACTCTACAGAGACAGCCATTCAATGTGTGATTGAGATTGCCGGAAAAGTAGGTTATTTTAAAAGAATCAGTTCTAATTTAAGTTTATTTTCTAAAAAAACTGTATTTAATACTATTATATTACCATATTTTCTTTATTGTTCTTCCATTTTATATTGTGCTAGTGAGGAAATATTTGATAAAATACAAATTTCACAAAATAAGGCAATGCGGATTATTTTAAATTGTGACAAATATACAAAAATAAATTGTATGTTAAAAAAATTAAGATTGGTTAAATGTCAGAAATTTAATTTTTTATTTAGTATATTATATCTTTATACATAAAATTAAAAATAATTTATTGCCTGATTGTTAAAAAAGATTGTTCTTTCAATTATGATCATCATAATTATTATAAAACAAAAGCTAATCAAAATTTTTATCTGGATAGAGTGTCTAAAACATTAGCTTATAAAGTCTATTTTTTATAAAGGTTTGATAGAATATAATAATTTGGAAAATTCTATTAAATCTCAAATATCATTAAAACTATTTAAAAAAAAAGCTTTAAAATTACATTTAATTAAAAAAGAAAATGATACATAGTATTTGATACAATTTGTAAAACGTTTATCATTTCTGTCTGTTTTTGTTAACAGAAAATAAATCTATAGAAATGTGTTAAAAAAATGTAGGTATTAAAAAATATTTAATTGTAGCTTTTTGCTAAATAAAACATGTTATCAGTACTACTACTAATCGCTGGCATTAAATAAAATCTAAAATTATGGCTGTTCCTATAATCACAAAACCTGCTCTTAAGTTAATTTAGAATATTATATTGTATTATTCGTGTTAAAAAACTCTTCTCCCTGGCCTATCTGTAAAAATATATATTACCGACTGAAGGTCGACGTTTCTGTTGGTTTTTCTAATCAAGGCTACATGTAAAGTAATTCTATTGTAAATTATTGACATGTTCCGTTTTACCAGTTTGATGGCCCCCATAGATACTACTCAAATAATAATGGACGAAATAATACATTTTATAAGGGAAGTTATGTGCATGAAATTCCATAGTCACCTTTATAAATTTATATTTACGCATATTATAATAGGTATAATAACAATAATAAGAACAATAGATCAATCAGTGTAGCCGGTGTGCGGCGTGAATAACGCATGGCGAGGCCAGAGAAGGTATATATATAATTTATTTTCTGCTACAGAAATGCAGGAGTCCGTCACTTCAGTTATTCAGTAATATTTGGAGTTTATTTTGCTGCTATAGAGGGGGAATGTAGAGTGAAAACATAAGTTGTTAACGTTGCGTCTTAATCGATGTCTTTTTAACTATTGAAATGATTATTAAATTTTAATACATGGTTTTTTGATTAAGATAAATAAAAATGGCCTGCATTTTTCTTATTTCGTCTTACTGTAAAGAGGAGTGTTAAAATGAACTAAATAAGCTTATAGCCTTTATAAGGCTCGATATTAGTTTAAAGGATTAGTTTAATAAATTTATAATTTGTCTATATGTAACAACTAAAAATAGCCTTTACCATACCTGACCTTGGCGTGCCGTGTGATCCAATGTTCAAAAAGATAAAGGCTAATTACAATTGGTCAGGAGTTGGACAAAAACACGAAACCCACCCCTACAATTAAATTATAACCGCGGAAAAAGGTTTGTCTATTTATAGACATTATGCATACCTATGTACGTTTATATACACATACCGGGTTATATCATCATCATCATCAAGCTAACCATGGATAAGTCCATTTCAATTTTGCAACCCTTAAATATTGGCTCCTCTATTATTAATATTAGATCCAAATTGTATGAGACTTTTTCAAAGATTTTAAAATAAGGAAATATTTTTATGCGAAAAATTACCTTTACGTTAGCATTGAATATCAAACTATATAAGAATGACGGATGTCCGAGAAAAGTTGACAACCCATTTTTTGACGAATTGGAGCTGGTTTGGCCGCCATTGTGGAGTTGATCGTAACTCTAACCTTAAATTTGTCGCCTGTCTGTCGTTATAATGCAGCGCCTCGGCAACAGATGTCTCAAATTCACTGATGTGATGTCGTGGTGTTGCCGCATATCGTATTTTATTGGAATTTTTAAGAATTCAAGCATTTTTAACAGACAATAAAATAGGAGGTTCTCAATTCCAGCCGAATGTATGTTTTTGATAATAATATGTACGCTGATTACTTCGGGGTAATTGGACCGACTTTTATAATGATTTTACCGTTGCATTGGGTGTTAAATGTTAAACATATAAAAGTAGATAAAAAGCGACAGCAAGTATAACTAAAATAGGTTTTATTTCGTCGAAAAATAGCAAAATACGTAATACACTAATACAAACAAACTGGATGTTTCTTAAGTAAGAAAGTAGGACCTACTTATTTTAACCATTTTGAAAAGTAGTAATAATTGAAAATTAAAACCAAGTTATACAAACAAACCGCACATCATTCATATTTTACCCAACATATACGTTGTAGGTAGCCTAGGTAGGTATTGAATAGTGAGAGTCGTCATTTAATTTTGTTAGAAATATAATACATGGCGGTTAATATGTTTTGATCTTATTAACCTTGGGACGTCAAAAGGTTAAAAATATTATAAGCTACAAAGCAATTAAAAATAGGGACATTTTTAAGTCTAGACTATACTATAGGTAGGAAAATAAATGTAAGCTACTTAATTCTAGGATAGGTGTAGGTTTATGTGAAATCAAGTTTTACGATAAGCTATAAAAATAAATTTAATAAACTCATGCAGCAAGTCAAACAGACAGTCGGCAACAATGTTTCAATTTAGCAGTGAAAAGGTTAGTCGCTTTCTTGTTGGTGAACTTATTGTGCCATCTATGAATTTAACGTAGCAGATTTAGGAAATCGGCTCATATGGCCTTCTTATAGTTTGATATTCAATGACGTTAGTCATTTCCAACGATGTTGCACACTTGCACTTTACAAATTGATATGAAATTCATAGACAACAACAACATACATTAGACAACATTGCTTTTTCAATATGACAACCGACAAGCTGTGGAAAATAGTTTCGCTAGTTTGTGGTTAAAAGCAGTTTTGATAATATGTCAAATGATTAAAAAATAGTTCGTGTGTAAATTCAAAATTTTAAAGGCCCAGTTCTCAAGGTCAATGATATATAATTATTATGGATGGCTTGAATGTAGGGGTAACTTCCGGAACCTTGCAATTATTAAAAAAAAAAATAATTAGTATTTAATTTTGGAAGGGCTGTTTATCGAGGCATTGACGAATAGCATGCAGGTATTCCTTTTAAATAAATGCACAGAAACTTTTAAAAAAGCAGTTTTTTGAAACCACTAGTAGCAATTTACCTTCAAATCCTTGAAAGTAAACACGTAGATTTTCAGAACTGAAGTAAAAACAACAATTGTTACTGGTAACACGATATTATTTTCTAGTCTATCTAGATGCCATCTCTCCTAAGAATTCTAGAAAATATGTGTTTGTTTTAACAGGAAAGGTTCCGTAATTGCACAAAACACGAAAGTTAACAAAACTATGACCGGATGGCTAACATCCGCCTTGCTCTGCCAGCTCCAGAATATGTCTGTCTTCCTATGCCGAAAGCATAAAAATAACTGCTCTGATCAACACAGCACTGCAGTCGCATGCGAATCGTCAATAGTTAGGCAAATCGAATTGACAGTTAAATGTTAGAAAATGGCGTCGTTAATCCCACCGTCAAGTATTTATTTTCAAGTAAGCTTTTCAAAAAATCCAAAAATGTTATGAATCTCGAGCTGATGTATGTGACATGAGTTTGGGTTTGTGTAAACAGACCATAAATAAGAATTTTTAACGTTTTTTCATTTTTAAAAAACATTTACCAACATGCACAGAATATGAATGTAAATGTGTATATAAATATCGCACTTACGTGTAAAATCTTTATGTTGAGGAGTAACCATCCAAATCCCATAGCACAAAAATGCCTGGGCAAGAATTTAAGAAAAAAAAATACGAAAAAAATGTAAAACTATATTCTCTCACTTTTACATTTAACCAAGAGCTGTCATTTTCAAAACTGACAAAGCATTAATAATAATTTACCAGTGTATCTTATCACAGGTAGGTATCTCTGCTTCAATACCTTCTTTATTTGTCACATAGGAGATCCCTGTTTAACCGGCGCCGTAGGTATAAAGTTTATTTTCAAACGCATAGAACGCCTTCTGCCATTCATGCCCACCGTTTTTTCGCATTTTGTAGAGGGCGCCACATAGGAGCCTATTTTTTAATTTGAATGGTCCCAACTTTTTTGTCCTACACTCTATGCGCATTTTGACTAAATATTTTTATTCTCCTAACCTTTTGACATAAAAAAGGTATACTACTTATGTTTCGATAAATCTAACCGTTTTCGAGAAAAACGCTAAAATAACATTGCTTGCACGTGATGAATACGAAATCATTTTAATTTATTTTCAACCTTAAACATAACAAAGCAAAGGAAGGAATATTTCATGGAGTTGGTCGGAATTTTTTAAGTTTTACAGTTTCTTTATTATTGTGGGAGTATAATATCAACGGATTTCTAGTTATTGTGTAGTTGGGTGAATTATGTTCGTGTTTTTTTTAGTAAGTATGTTATTAGTAGGTAAATTGACTGCATTTGAAGTAAAAATTGAATAATTTGTATCATACCGCTACAATTGCTTACGACCGATTTTTTAAGCATTTGTTGTAACTAGGGACAATACTGTGTTCCGTAATTGTCTTTAAGAATACTCCTGGTTCCTATATTATGCAATGAATTTATTATAATGATAACATAACATACAATAAATGCTACTAAATACTAACAGGCAATAAAAAGGTGAATAATAAATAAAACCTATTTAAAAAAGTTTTTTATTCAATAAAGAGTCAAAATTATTTTTACACTATACTATAATAATATTAATTGTTCCAAATCCGGTAAGGTTTTTGTTAAAGAACGCGTTTAGATGTAAGGAGCTTAGTTTGTTTAATTTCTAAATGGGTTCTTTACAATACACACTGACGAAAAGAATTATTTTTAAAATTTTAAAAATTTGAAAAAAAAAATACAGTCCGGCAAATAATTTTTGGCTAACTGCTAACGTAAACACCGGACGCTACGAAATAATATCATTTAAAAATATACAGGGTGTCCGGAAAATATGTATATAAAACATTAGCATAGATTTCTGATGTTAAAATATTAGCTCAATTTACCATAGTCCTAAAGTTGATATTAATTTTTTTCTAAAATAACGCATTTAAAAAAAAATAATTAGGTGGTATCGAGCGATTATTGATTAGGTCGGGTGGTATTCTACACAAAAAGCTCATCTGTTTCTTTATCATAAACCTGTATATCAATAAAATTATGAATTACATGATTAAATTTATCACAGCACCACAATTCAAAATTTATTAATACTAACTATATTATGTTTAAAATACCTAAAGAACAATTTTGGAACATTCGTGATTATGTTAACGGCAACAGTTATAAAAATAATAAAGTTCCTTCTTTATTTTTGTTATTATGTTAACATTTATTTAGTTACATTTATTGTAATATATCATTTTGTTTTATCTAACATTACTGTAGATATTTTAAATAAATAATGATATAACATTGACGTAAATCTACTACAAATATGTCGGAACTATATTATTTTGGGCTATTGTCTAAATGCCACTTCAATACATTATCAACATGGAGGCTATAATTTTATAGAAACTTAATGTACAAAAAGGCACTTTAGTATTGTCTTTTAGAGAATCAATAGGCAAATGTATTATTGGATTATTTCTAATTTAAATACGTAGACTACATGGAAGGGTAGGAGAAATTGAGAATCCTAATATGTTTTAGTAACATATTATATACCTAGTAGTTTTTTAAGAGACACTAATCTTGGAAAGATTAAATTGTGGAATTATAAATAAATAACTCTGCGATATACATTATTTGTATATAAGCAAAGGAAATGTAGTCAGATACACAGTGCTGTACGGAGTTAAATTTTAGGGAGAGCTTATTATTGTAATTTTTTTTGAGATATTAAATATATATAATTCAGCAAATCAGGAATTATATTCCTTATTATTTCGCCCTCCCCCTACCCTCCTGGCTACGCGACGGAGAAAGACTAAAGCTATTCTCACCGTAACGGTAATTCTTTCAATATTACCATGCATCCCTACTTTTACAACTGGATGCCTTAACTCTAGTAATACTTTTTTTTATATTATACAGGGTTGCCCAGAGGTCTAGAATAAAATCAATGTAGCCTTTAGACTATTTTCTTTGTGGATATTTAAAAGAAAAGGTTTACCAAAATAGGCCAAATAATATTGAAGATCAGAAATACAAAATTAGATTGGAGACACATAACATACCGGCTGAAGCCATTCGGAATTCCTTCGACGGATTTTACCATCGTCTGGGAGCATGCCAAGTAGAGGGTGGATGACATTTCCAGCATTTGCCACATTAAACCACCTTTGTGTTGTGTTTTGTTTTGCTTCGTTACATTTTTTTTTTTTAAACTAAATAACAAATAATAAGCCATAACTATTGTTAAGTCACAAAATGTCAGAACGTGAAACAATGAAGATTTCTTACCTTGAAAGGTAAAAAAAAACATCAATGATTTATCATTTCCGTTTATTTAAATAGAGATTTTTTAAAAACTTTTAACAGTCGCCATTTTGAAATAGCTGGACAGAATCGCGCCAAAATTTATAAGCATACTGTACAATATATTAGCTTTCAAATGATGTATCACAAACTGTATGTTTCCATTTAAAAAAAAGATGGATGTCGTCATATCTTTGACAAATGTTTATAAAAAAACAAACGAATAACGTCAAAATGTGAGCAAACATAAAACTAAATTGACGTATCCGAGCGTTTTCCTCAAAACTTACAGGTTAAGGCTATATTAATTTTATTCCGGACTTCTGGGCAACCCTGTATACAATATGTATATCGATGATTCATATTAAGACCAAACACTAGTGACCCAGACTCCGTTTCATTTTCTTATCAATGTTTCGTTTATTTTGCGCCTTTTCCAAAAAGCGGCCAAACACCTGTCTTTCTTTTAATTACCTACAAATTTAAGTTAAAAAAAATTACTGCTTGCTGCTTTATTTTCTACCCAAAGACTGGTAAAGCTGCTTTTTAGATAAAACTAAAATGTAACGATATAATTCGTTACTAGTGTATGCTTTTAAAATTTATATAATCGTGTCCAATCTATGTTGTCTTTGCTGTTACCTAGTTCATAAAAGGTAACATAACACACCTTCCCTCTTGTTGATATTGGAGATTCTATTTTTGAATATTACAATTAGTATTGATGCTCTTATCTTCTGTCTTTTAAGCTATACATATTATATAAAAGCAAGTTTTTTTCTTTAATGAACTATCTTACTCATGTAGGTACATCATTTTCTATATTAAGTCCATCAAATAAATATTTGCCAGATTTAAAACTTATTCATTCACAATGTCACTTTTATATTCGAATATTCTTCTAATAGATCCAATTGAAGCCGAAATAAGACCATACACTACTACCCTGTATTGTTGCAAATGTTTGTCGCTCAACAACTAGTTAACCCTATATCAGAAATGTACGTCCCATTCGGTTGTTTCGTCGGGAGGAATGTCATTGTCTTTGGCAAAACAGTCGAAGTTCGTTGTATCACATGGTCCTCTTACAGGTTGTTGTATGGGCGATGGTAGGGTTCTTTCTATTAGACCATTCCAGTCAAATCCCTGGAACCATCTAAAAAAATTTAATATTTATTTATAGGAAAATTGTTATGTTAACTATAGTTATATATTATTATTATTATTATTATTATTATTATTATTAATATTATTATTATTATTATTATTATTATTATTATTATTATTATTATTATTATTATTATTATTATTATTATTATTATTAGACTGTTAAGTAGATACTATGCCACTACCACAATGCAATGGTTTTACTAAGCATATATGCATTGAACAATTCACTTTAAATATTACTGTATTTAAACAACGATTTTGTTAGTTACCTTCTATAATATTTAAACGAAAAAAAACATTGAATAAAACTTACTTGTGCTTCTTAATATCCATAATTCCTCCGCGTTGATAACCCAGTCTCTCGGATGGCAGATCTCTGCAAAGCTTCTTGATCAGGCTTTGAGCTGATCGACCGACGTTGTATTTAGCGAAATCAATCATATCGATACCTTTAAGAATTAAGTTGTAGGTCTTCATCGGGTCTGATGCAGTAAACGGAGGGCTGAAAAAAATATTTTAATTTTTAATACATGTGTTTTAGAGCAGGAAACGATCCAATTTGTAATCTTACAGACAAGAGAGAATGCCGGGCCTCAGACAAAAAAACGCTTATCATAGATTAGAATATTGTGTAGAAAAGAATTAGAAAGTGCGAGTCATATTTTGGTATGTTGTATGTATCAAGCATATAAAAAATACTCTCAGTTATAGGTATACCTATAGTTTTAAATTATTTTCTACTCACATACCGGGTGGTATCACAGACACCATTAACTTGACATAACCATGTTTTTACTTACTTGCCGGTTAACAATTCGTGCATCAAAATACCCAGAGCCCAATAGTCCACTGCCCTATCATGTCCTTTATTCAAAATCGTTTCTGGGGCAACATACTCCGGAGTACCACAAAAGGTCCAAGTTTTACTGCTGTATCCCAATCTTTTGGAAAAGCCGAAATCTACTAGCTTAACATAACCTACAAAGTAAGTTTTATTTGTTTACTAGCGCGAAAATTAAGTATTTAGTATTTTTAGTAATCAATATCCAAATTATTTAACTGTGAGTGTAGATTAAGCGTTGCTTTTTAGCTTTGATGCCTACCTCGACTATCCAATAATAAATTTTCGGGTTTTAAGTCCCTATAAATAATTCCTCTGGCATGGAGGTACTCAAATGCTTCAATTACGCATGCTACTATGAATCTACACATGTGGTCATCAAAACAGCCTCTGTCTCTTAATATAGTCCATACTTCGCCCCCTAAGCATGCTTCGAGTAGCATGTACACGTATTTCGAATCTTTATAGGTTCGATATAATCTGAAATATTAAATTGGTATATTATATATATTATGATGTAGATTCGCAACATTTCTTCCTCTGGTTAAAACAATTCGTTCCTATTATTTGCGAATGCAAAAATGCAAAAAAAGTTACCTGCATATAAATGGACTCCTACAACTCAACATAATATTTCTTTCACTGTAAATATGTTCCTGTTGTTGAGTATCGACTATGTGTTGTTTCTTAAGACATTTCAGAGCAAAAGTCAGACTTGAATCTCTGGTATATTGTACCAGTTCTACTCTGCCGAAACCGCCTATTCCCAAAGTAGCAATTACGTCTAAGTCATCTAATTTGATGTGGTCATATTCTAAAAATAAGGAATTGCTTAAGTGTGCCCTCAGCTTCGTATTAAATTGTAGATTCGTCAAGAAGAATATTAGAGGTTCCCTGCCTAATTTCCCCACTTTGAAACCCACCTTGTTGTTCAGTTATTGCAGGCCTGTTTAGCCTCTCTTGGTCACCATAATCCTTATCTTTTATCTCACTCAGACTTCCAAGCAGCTGATTGAACGAGTCTCTGTCTAACGTCAAACATTCAACACCCGGATGAAGGGCTATTATGGATGCCGTTCGGCAATCTTCGTTGAGAAGAGCTTGTTCGCCGAAGTAGTCTCCGCGACCGAGTGTTCTGATCTCTTCTTCTTCCAGCTGACCTAAAATTCATCCATCATAATATTAAACAAATATAAATGAAATATTTAGTTGAGTATTTTCAAGTTTTCATGCAGTAATGTAATGATAGTTTCATCATTCTAGTGCCATTTCAAAGTAGGATAAAAATATTATAATTTAATCATTACCTGGTAATCGTTGGGTAACTTTAACACTGCCACTGCTGATGATGAAAAATGTGTCTCCGTTTGCTCCTTGACGAATTATATAAGCTCCAGCAGGATAAAATTCCTAAAAAATAATTTTTGAAAATAAATAAATTTCGTTGTCACCTTAAAAATGTATTTTGCCTTAACTATGAACTTTAGGTTAAATATTGTATGTTTCTGTACTTGTTTTCGACTATTAAAGATATCTCAAGATTACATTAGGGGTGATGGAAAATGCTTAACCCCTTTCCATTTCGGTATTACTAATTTAAAAAATCCTACGTACTTTTCAAGATATTCCACGTAATTTCAAGATATCTCGCCCAGCACAAAATGTTATATATGACACAAAGCGAACACCAACTAATAAAATGATGGATAATTTGCCAAACCTACCACTTCTAATACATCAGCTATTTTAGCTAACACATCTTCTGAAAGGTTTTCCAATAAAGGCACTGATTTTAAAAAATTCAGGTTGTCTTGCAGTCTTTGCAACCCCGTTCTTTTCATTATTTGCTGAAATACTTTTCTGTCAAGCATCCATACTTTTGAGTCGGTTAAAGCTGTAAAATAAGAAACGTTTGGTAATTTAGTAGTAACATTTTTTATTTAGCAAAAAGCTACAATTAAATATTTTTTAATACATTTATTTAACAACATTTTTATAGATTTATTTTAAATTTTAAAACGGAACCTTCTTTTAACAAAAACAGACAGAAGAGTTAAACGTTTTGCAAATTGTATCAAATATTACGTAGATATCATTTTGTTTTTTAATTAAATGTAATTTTAAAGTTATTTTAAATAGTTTTGATGATATTTGAGATTTAATAGAATTTTCCAAATTATTATATTCTACCAAACCTTTATGAAAAATAGACTTATAAGCTAGGTAATGTTTTAGATACTCTATACATAAAATAATTTGATTAGTTCTTGTTTTATAGTTATGATGGTCATGATTAAAAGGACAACATTTTTTTAAACAGTCAGGCAATAAATTTTTTAAAATTTTATGTATAAAGATACATTCTAAATAAAATATTAAATTTCTGACATTCAACCAATTTACATTTATTTTTGTATATTTGTCACAATTTAAAATAATCCACATTGCCTTATTTTGTCAAATTTGTAATTTATAAAATATTTCCTCACTAGCACAATATAAAATGAAAGAACAATAAAGAAAATGTGGTACTTAATATATTGTGTGTATTAAATATAGTTTTTTTAGAAAACAACTTAAATTATAACTGATTCTTTTAAAATAACCTACTTTTCCGGCAATCTTCGATATGATACTTTCAAAATAATTTTAAAAAATTAATTTTGAATCAATAATTATCCCCAAATATTTAAAACGGTTCACTAATTCCAATTTTTCACCATCAATTACAACATTTATATATTGTCAATTTAAATTATTACCCATAACCATAGATTTAGTTTTTGAAATATTTAATTTTAATTTATTTACTTTTAGCCAATTTAATAATATATTTATCTCAGAATTTAGAGTATTTAGACCATCAAAAATATTTAAAACATTAATGTAAATTAAGGTGTCATCAGCAAACATTTGTAACTTACACATTTTTAAAACTAAAGGCATAACGTTGAGGTATAAAATAAATAATATTCGACCTAGTATACATCCTTGAGGAACTCCTATATTATTTATTATTTTATTTGAATATGTTTTTGAAATTTTTGTTTTTTGTGATCTGTTACTTAAATAATTTTTAAACCATTTATAAACGTTTCCGCAAAAACCATACTGATACAATTTACTCAATAATCTAGCCCTGTCAATTGTTCCGTTAACAAAAAATATTTCTAGAAATCAAGAAAAAGGGAAAGACTAATGGCTGTCAATGTCAATATGCTTAGGTATTAGTTTACCTTGTATATTTAACTGAAACCACTTTTTCCAAAAATATATCCATAAACACATGTCTTTTCTTTTCCCAAAGGGTATCAACTTTTTACGATTTTTCCAGCACCAACTAGAGTTAACCATTTTAACAACTACGGAAATTTTCTAATACTGTCACTGATGATATCACATGGTTCAAATATTTCCATATAAGATGAAGAAGAACAATAGACACTCTGTACGTGTTTGTTTGAACTTTTAGCAATTATATTTAGCATGTAATCGATTATTTATCTTCAAAATAAACATATTTTAGCAGAAAATCATGGAACAAAAATGTTTTGCTATGTTTAACAATTTAATTTATTTAAAGTGTAAAATGTCTCCAATGATTACATATTTTTTTACCGATTGTGGTTATCAAAATGTAAATCATAACTGACAATGTCATGTTTTGGTTATTTTTTTAAAATTTTAACATCGCTTCACATAGTTCAAAACACTGCGGACCCAAAAACGCGCGTTTTACGTCAAAGAATTAAGACCGCTCTAATGGACAGATAATATTATTAATTTATTTTTAATTATTTAGTAGTAAACAAATTATAATATAACAGTAAAATAATAATAGTATTAACTAGGAACACGATGAATTTAGGAAATTTGTGTGTGCCCCTAGCTAACCCTAACTTAAATATATAATAAACTGTCTATAATTTATAAAAATGTAGCTTAGTTGTTTACCGAAACGAGACAATTCTATTCGTGGTTCAATAAAGTAAATATTTCTTTGTGTAGTAGAAAAGTACTAAATGGAAGTACAATAATTTAAATTGGTGACAGCCCTTGTTTCAACCGGGTAAGTCACAATGGATTTAAACATTTTTTGTTGAAGGGAGAATTGAATAACTCGTATACAATATAATTGTCGTATGCTAAGGAATTCTGATTCAGAGAAAAGTAATTCGGTAGGATACATTTTTGGCTTAAACAATAGTGTTTTAATAACATATTTTGAGCTATTTTTAAAGGTAACAAAACAAAGTCGCATGCGGAACCCCAGCACATAATACCCTAATTTAAATTGATTGAGCCAAGGCTAAGTAAACCAGTTTTATTAATTTTAATGGTAAAATACGTCTTATTTGTGAGAACCTATATACAAGTTTTCTATTTTTTTTTTGCTTACATAATCAACATAACCATCCCATTTGATGAGTTTGTAAAAAAAACGCCTAGGTATTTAATAGAGTTGCAAGATCGAATTTTTAAATTGCAATTGCAAGGCAAAGATGTATCGCATGTCGAATTATGTAGCGTTAAGAAATCCTTATTTGCCATTCCGCGCTTAGTCATAGAAAACGAGACAAACATAGTTTTATCAACGTTTAAAGTTAACTGATTTGAGTCCAACCAATATTTAATTTTGTGCAGGTCCAATTCCGCTTTCCTGAATACCTCATCCCACTAATTTCCAGTGACCAAGTAGTGCAGTGTCATTTGCATAACATACTATTCTTCCACTTACTTTAATTTTTAACAGGGTATTAACATATATTGAAAACAGAATTGGACCTAACACTGAACCCTGTGGTACTCCCACCTCTACAGTCTGGAAATCGCTATATACATTATCAATTTTTACTCTTTGTACTCTATGCTCATTTATAACATTCAAAAGGTTACATTTTCAAGGGTGGACATTCACCAACCTCTTATGGACGCCGTCCTGGTACAATTATACAAAATGGCCAACTCTCCGAACGCCTTTCCAGGTCCCATGTGCCCCAAAATTTTGTCATCCTGTATAACCTCGAAATCTCCTTCGGCCGAGACGAATAGATGGATTCCAGCTTGGCCTTGTCGAAGAACGTAGGAACCCGCGGGAAACCCTTTGGGTTCCATGGAATCGACGATTTCCCGAATTTGGGAGGTATCCAGGTTTTTGAGGAAGGCGTTGTCCATTATGGCTTCTTTAATAAGTTGTTTTGATCTACAAAATTCCGTTATTTTGAGAAAAACGATGTAGGCTTGTATATTTTTAAAGAACGTCCGCGAGTGTACAGGGTGTCCCAAATTCAAGCCTCATCATGGGGATCTCGGAAACTATAAGAGATACAGCATCGGTTAAATTGTGGCAAAGTTGCGCAATTTCGTACTGAGCAATATCGCAAAAAAATATCTGAGCTATCTTTTTTAGTTTTTGAAATTTTTGCAAAAAACTAAAATTTTGAGTTTTTGTTTTTTTAAACTGCTTGACTTATTTTATCCGCCACAGAAAAACAAGCACAACATTGTTAAGGCAACTTTTTACGCTCCATATTGTGACGTTTTTAGAATTTCGTTACAACGTTTCGTTTTTATGGAACTATTATCAACTTTAATTTTTTAAATACGGACCTGCATTTTTTATTTTATTTTTTGATAGCCCTTTAAGCCCTGAATTCAACCATGTATCACACTTAATTATATTTAGACGTTTTGATGTCATTATTACATCTTCAGGAATGTGATAATTATTTTTAAATACGGCCCTGGTGTTAGTTACATAATCTTTTTACCACATACAACATGTAAATGGATCCGGAATTTTATACAAATAATTTACTATATTTAAGTTTTTATATAAATTGTAACAAAGTAAAAATAAAACCAAACAAAACAAAGGTTGCTATGACAAGAACTTTTACTTGATTGTTTGGCTTAAGGTGGAATTCTCAACGTCATTTCATCTATTGCCAACCTATAACCTATTTCGCGTTGCTTTTTTTAGTTTATTATTTGATTAACTAACATTTAAATAAAATCAATATCGTCGGTACAATATTTAGGTAATATCTATCTGACATATTACAAAAATATCAATTTATTTAATTGCTAATTTTGGGAGAATTGTATAGTGAAAGAAGAATGACATAATAATTTAAAAAAAAAAATTTATTTTTATTTTATTTATTTAATATGTCAATTATTACCTATAAAATATGAAGACGATAATGATTTTATTTAAATTTTGTGTAAAAGCTAGAAAAATTAAATAAATATACGCGAAATAGTTTATAAGTTGGCAAGCATGTTGATGCTTCCACCTTAATTATCTTGACAACTGCAGTCACCATTTATACTGAATATTTCAGCAAAATTATGTTTTCTGCTTTAGAAAAGCGCGACATGTTACGAGTTTATTATTCTTCCAATAGGAATTTACAAACTTCTTGTGACAGTTATTTACAGGACTATTCTGAACGCTTGCAGCCTCGTTATAGTTATTTTGCTACGCTTGATACTAATTTAACCCAGTATGGTGGTTTTATTAAACCAAGAGTCAAATATACACCAGGGCCGTATTTAAAAATAATTATAATTATTTCTGCATATGTAATTATGACATCAAAACGTCTAAATATAATTAAGTGTGGTACATGGTTGAATTCAGGGCTTAAAGGGCTATCAAAAAATAAAATAAAAAATGCAGGTCCGTATTTAAAAAATTAAAGTTGATAATAGTTCCACAAAAACGAAACGTTGTAATGAAATTCTAAAAACGTCACAATATGGAGCGTAAAAAGTTGCCTTAACAATGTTGTGCTTGTTTTTCTGTGGCGGATAAAATAAGTCAAGCAGTTTAAAAAAACAAAAACTCAAAATTTTAGTTTTTTGCAAAAATTTCAAAAACTAAAAAAGATAGCTCAGATATTTTTTTGCGATATTGCTCAGTACGAAATTGCGCAACTTTGCCATAATTTAACCGATGCTGTATCTCTTATAGTTTCCGAGATCCCCATGATGAGGCTCGAATTTGGGACACCCTGTATAGTTCCTTACCTAAAATCTTTTTCATATTTGGTGATTGTAATGTCACTAGCTTGGACCACTTTTTCACTAGATTCAGCTGACACGCCCTGTTTCTTGTGATGTGCGTTGTCCATGTGCATTGTGTAACCCTGCGGCACCCTGTTGGCCATTGCATGTTGCTCTTGTATGCTTGTAAGTATGTCTTGGCCAACTTGACATGTTGTTGTTTGGTGAAGAACGCTCTAAATAAAAAAATATGAATAGTAGTAGTAGTAACATGTTTTATTTAGCAAAAAGCTACAATTATATTTTTTTTTATTTTTTTTTAACACATTTTTATAGATTTATTTTTACATTTTAAAACACAACCTTTTTTAAACAAAAACAGACAGGAAAGTTAAACATTTTGTAAATTGTATCAAATATTACGGATCATTTTATTTTTTAATTAAATGTTTTTTAAAGTTTTTTCAAACAGTTTTAATGATTTTTGAGATTTAATAGAATTATCCGAGGGGTGTCTCACTAGGTAAAATTTGTACACTGACTGCCGATTTTGGCAGTCAACTGCCGGTGATTGCCGATAACTGCCAATGACTGCCAGTGATTGGCGATGACTGCCAGTAATTTTTTTAAATTTCATTCATCCATTATTACGATACGCCGAAAAATATGCGTTCTTATTGGTCAGATGAAAATTAATTCCGATAAATGCCGAAGGCGATTGCCGAAGACTGCCAGTGATTGCCGAAGACTGCCTGTGATTGCCGATGACTGCCAGTGATTTCCGATGACTGCCAGTGATTACCAATGACTGCCCGTGATTACCGGTGATTGCCAGTGATTGCCGATGACTGCCAGTAATTTTTTCAAATTTTATTTATCCATCATTATGAAACGCCGAAAAATATGCGTTCTTATTGGTCAGATCAAAATTAATTCCGATAAATGCAGAGGGCGATTACCGAAGACTGCCAGTGATTGCCGATGACTGCCTCTGATTGCCGATGACTGCCAGTGATTGCCAATGACTGCCAGTAATTTTTTCACATTCTATTTATCCATCATTACGAAACGCCGAAAAATATGCGTTCTTATTGGTCAGATCAAAATTAATTCCGATAAATGCAGAGGGCGATTACCGAAGACTGCCGGTGATTGCCGATGACTGCCAGTGATTGCCGATGACTGCCAGTGATTTACGATGACTGCCAGTGATTGCCGATGACTGCCAGTGATTGCCGATGACTGCCAGTGATTGCCGATGACTGCCAGTGATTGCTGATGACTGCCTAGACATTTGTACACCGACTGCCGTAGTGAGACACCCCTCGGAATTATCCAAATTATTATATTCTATCAAACCTTTAGAAAAATAGATTTATAAGCTATTGTTTTAGGCACTCTATCAACATAAAAATTTTGATTAGTTCTTGTTTTATAATTATTAAAAGAATAAATTTTTTTTAAACAATCAGGCAATAAATTATTTTTAATTTTATGTATAAAGATACATACTAAATAAAAAATTAAATTTCTGATATTTAACCAATCTATATTTTTCAACATAAAATTAATTTTTGTATATTTGTCACAATTTAAAATAATCCGCATTGCCTTATTTTGTAAAATTTGTAATTTATCAAATATTTCCTCACTAGCACAATATAAAATGGAAGAACAATAAATAAAATTTGGTAATATAATAGTATTAAATACAGTTTTTTAGAAAACAAACTTAAATTAGAACTGATTCTTTTAAAATAACCTACTTTTCCGGCAATCTTTGATATAATACTTTTAAAATAATTAAAATTTTTTTATTTTGAATCAATGATTATGCCTAAATATTTAAAACTGTTTACTAATTCCAATTTTTCACCATCAATTACAACATTTATATTTTTGACAATTTAAATTATTACCTATGACCATGCATTTAGTTTTTGAAATATTTAATTTTAATTTATTTACTTTTAGCCAATTTAATAATATATTTATCTTAGAATTTAGCGTATTTGGACCGTCAAAAATATTTAAAACATTAATGTAAATTAAGGTGTCATCAGCAATCATTTGTAACTTACACATTTTTCCAACGAAAGGCATATCGTTGATGTATAAAATAAATAATATTGGACCTAGTATACTTCCTTGAGGAACTCCTATATTATTTATTTTTTTATTTGAATATGTTTTTGATATTTTTATTTTTTGTGACCTGTTACTTAAATAATTTTTAATAAGAGAAAGACATATTTTTGTGTATCTCTCTGTGACAGCTTCTTTTAAAAAAAACCGTTTGGCATAAAGTTGTTTAATTAAATATTGGCTAAAGAAATAGCAATAACTATTATTACCTATAAACTATATAGAAAGGCTAGGATTATATATAAAGTAGTAACAAATAGAGTAGTTCATATAACTAGTATAATTTTACTTAAAAAGCCTTTGTAAATATTTTATTTGGGTTGGTCACGACACAATAATGGCAGCAATTTTGTAAAAAAATAAATTGATGTTGATTTTATTGATTTGTTTATTTTAAAGAAATGTTATTGTTTTGTTCAGTAGCGTAACAGAAATTGAGTGCCCCCCCCCCCTTTATAACGAAGGGAAAATAATAATTATTATTTTCATTACTATTAGGTTCAGGATTATGAATTTTTGAATTCCTTAATCGTGTAATAATTTAATTAGGGTTAAACCCACATTATATGTTAAGCACCTACTATTAAAACAGCAAACAATTTTGAATTTATTTTATAATCCTAGGTAGACTGGTCAGTGGCGCAACCAGGGGGAGGCTGCCGGGCTGCAGCCCCCCCCCCCCCCCCTTGAGCTTAGAAACTTAGCCTGTTCGAACTATTTTCGCATATTTTTTGCGATCTCAATGTTTTATGGATTTGTAATTTTTTTGCTTATCAATGTAATATGGAATCTTACGTTTTTTGAGTAATTAAAGTATAAATTTTAATAAATAGCTCAAAATTGTACATAATGATTTAAAAAAAAATTTCGGATTCGAGTTTTTTCCGTTTCTTTGCATTTTTTGAGAATATTTACCATAGTAATGTATATATTTTTTTACACCATCAGAAAGTGGAGATTTCAACGAACAAAAAGCCCATCGACTTTTTTAAAACAGCAGATATTTTGACGTGAGAATTTTCGATTGAAAATAAGGGTGTTTTTTTGATATTAAGTCAAAATAAGGTGAAAAAATAAATATTTTAAATCAAAATAATTACAGTGTGCTTGGGACATAAAAAGGTAAGTTATCACCAAATTTCGTGAAAACATAATTTTTTTTTGTAAAAGATAAAAATAAAAAACCAAAAACTTGGTTATTTGAATTTTTCACATAAGTTTTAAGGCAATGTGAAAAAAGTGTTAATACAAAAGTTGTAGATCTTTTTATTACCTACAACTTTGCCATTTAACGTTTTTCCATAGGACTTGTAGTTTTCCCGGAAATCGAGATAAATCGTTTTCTAGCCTTAAAAACTCACCCACTTCCACTTGCCGACCTCGGATCGCCCGTAAATTATTTTTTCTTTCATTTTTGTTATGTTCTCTTTCTTTTCCAATGGGTTTCATCCTACTATTATTTTTTTTGTTTCAAAAATTATCGACCCTGGTCTACCTATTTATGCGAACCACGATATTGATATTAGCGTGAAAATATTTCGTTAGGGCTAGCGGCGTATTATTGCAGAAGTTTTAGGGGGCTGTCGCTCTCGTCAATCATAAGTATTTTACCCAAAAAAGGGCGTGGCACCCAACATTTTTTAGCAGTGATCGAGCCTCATAGAATCCACAAGACAGAAAACAGTAAAACACTTGAACACTCAACAAGTCTGCACAAACATTAGGCCACTAAGTACTATACAAGGTATTATACAAAAGACCAGATCGTAGAGAGTTTTTTTTTTGCAAAATCGTTTATAATTTCGTCGATATTTAATGTTTTAACAAACTCGTGTTCAATACTATTAAGGATAAATCCGAAAGGCGTTGTTGTCCCATGGTGTTACGTAAATGGGGTTTTACTGTTTTAAGTTTGGTAAAAGATCGTTCAGCTGATGCCACACTAACTGGTATGAAATGAATGAAATATCCTCAGACCAAGCACTAGTGCTTGGTCTGAGGGTCTAAGGAAATATCTATGAAAAGCAAAGCTAGCAGCAAGTTTTGAATGGGGCCGTCAATGTGGGCCGCCAGAAAGGCTGGTAATTCGTTATTTCTCAACAATATTATGGAATAGGTGTTAAAGTATTTTTTTTTCTTTTAAAATGCGGTCAAATACCCGTCTTTCAATAACGATTACCAACTGTTTTAATAAAAAAATTATTTAATTGATAAATTAATAAAAGCATAAAACTTCTATTTATAACTACAAAATGATTTACAAATGATTTTTATGAGAACTTTGCAAATCATAAAATGGACTTTATGTTTATAAACAATAACTATTGTTGATGCACGACGAAAAAAATATAAACCGGTAAAAAGCCCCTTCTAATCTAAAAACTTAAAAAAATATCTTGTGTGAAGTCGTTCATTTTCAAATGCGATAACACTGATTGTAATATTTACAAAATTTTAATTCTGTCCAATATTTACACTAAAAGTTAAATATCCAATGATATAAATCATTTGGTGTTGAATAATCTAAACATGTCATAATCTGTATAGGAAAATCTCGCAGAAAAATCTGTCCTTGAAAAAGAAAAACACACGTCGGCTTCAAATTATTTATATTATTACAAAATAAGTAATTCATTAATACATTTTGATCGATTGCATTGAATGGATTAGTTTTTTGTAGAAATTGCAGAAAACATATTAATAATAATATGTAAATAAAGGTATTTTTGGTTTTTGTACATTCTTCGTTATTGGTACACATCAACCTGAAAATTGCTTTTGCTGATTCCTATAGATTCATTTATTATTATTACTAGCTTATGCAGAGATTGATCTAAATTGCTATTAAGTTAACGTAATGGCATATATGTTATGTTAAAAAATAAGAATATTAAATCGTAATGGGGATTTTGTTTTATTGTTAAAAAGTACATTTCTAGCACCTCTAGTATGTATAAACTTTATTTACAATGTTACATGCCATTTATCTCAATATTTTGAGGTCTCCTACCTCTCTATCGGAATCAGGAAGGAAATGTCAGTTACTTTAGCAGGATGATGCGTTCACTGCTGAATGAATTCAATATCGAACACCGTCTCATTGAAATCGCCAGGGTGTACGGAAATTAAAACTCTTTATTCGTTCAGAAAAGCGTTACTTGTACTAATTTTATTAAAAATATCCTAGTCTACAGTTGGCGACTAAAATGTAAATTAACTATTTAAAAAATATGATTGTATTTAACAGTAAGTACATGCAGCATGCGTATTTTGAAAATTGTAAGTTTACAGTAAATAAAGTACAAAGAACTATAACCTACAAATGGATAATAATAAAAAATGCTCACCTTTAACTTATGCACTTCCCTCTGCAACTTCAGAACTTCATTTTCCTTAGCACTTAACAAGTTCTTCGTTTCATGTAACTCCACTTGTGAAGCGCTGTACGTCATTTCCAAGTCGTTTATGTCTTTCTTCAATCGTACAACTATTGCCTATATAGTAATAAAAATCCAGATCAGTGAATATAAATTAAATATATTTGTATCACGTATAATATCATGTATATTTTAAAATAATTAAAAAATTTTAATTTTGAATCAATGATTATCCCTAAATATTTAAAACTTTTTACTAATTCCAATTTTTCACCATCAATTACAACATTTATATTTTGACAATTTAAATTATTGCCCATAACCATACATTTAGTTTTTGAAATATTTAATTTTAATTTATTTACTTTTACCTACTTTAATAATATATTTATCTTAGAATTTAGAGTATTTAGACAGTCAAAAATATTTAAAACATTAATGGAAATTAAGGTGTCATCAGCAAACATTTGTAACTTACACATTTTTAAAACTAAAGGCATATCCTTGATGTATAAAATAAATAATATTGGACCTAGTATACTTCCTTATATAGGGTGTTCATTTGAAAACTTCCCACCTCGATTTTCCTGCTTTAAAATGAAAATCTGGAAAATCGTTGGGACCCGCCAATTTTTATTTCGAGGGGGACATCTTTTGCGTATATTGTCAATCTTGTTACTTCAAGCCCCTAGGAGGGAGGGGGGGGGTAAGATCTAAATCTTAAATGGATATCCCTATTTTATATAATTTTCTTGGATTCTGCATAAAATTCTGAACATTTTTTAATAAAAGCATTATTAGTCTATACTTAACAGTTTCCGAGATATTTACCCTTGAAAAATGACATTTTTGAACTTTGACAGCGTCTAGCTTTCTAACTGCACGTCTTAGAGCAAAACGGCTTACATGTCCCTATCTTCGATTTTTATTATATTTCCAATAGTGTGAACTTTCGGTTAAACCGGATGTAAGAAATATAGTACTTCCGGTTTGACCGGAAGTTGACACTATTGGAAAGATAATAAAAATCGAAGATAATGACATGTAAGCCGTTTTGCTCTAAGACGTACAGTTAGAAAGCTAGACGCTGTCAAAGTTCAAAAATGTAATTTTTTAAGAGTCAATATCTCGGAAACTGTTAAGTATAGACTAATAATGCTTTTATTAAAAAATGTTGAAAATTTTATGCAGAATCCAAAAAAATTACTTATATAAAATAAGGGTATCCATTTAAGATTTAGATCTTACGCCCCCCCCCCCCTCCCTCCTAGGGGCTTGAAGTAACAAGATTGACAATATACGCAAAAGATGTCCCCCTCGAAATAAAAATCGACGGGTCCGAGCGATTTTCCACATTTTCATTTTAAAGCAGGAAAATCGAGGTGGGAAGTTTTCAAATGAACACTCTGTATGTATATATATCATGTATATCACCTTTGTTAACTTGCGTTAGAGACAATACTTAGTTTAGATAATGGATTTATCGGATGTATTGTCCTCAAAATATCTTAGGTCAATTACGGTCTAAAATCTTACATTTTGGGCTATTAGATATTTCTCCTTTGAACTCTAGACTTAAAAGATATTTGTTAATGGCTTTGAAGGTAAAAACAAGGTAGTAACTGTTAAGAAACACCAAAATTGGTTAGTCGACATCTTTATTGACAGAAAAAAATTAAGATGTGAGTTCGGATAACGAAAAATACAGACCAATTAAATAAATCGTACCTTCAAGTGTTCATAATCTTCGGCATTAGCATTATTCGAAGCTTTTCTCGACTTAAATTCGATAGTCTTAGAGTTCTTTCTAATCTGATTTAAAGTATTTTCCTCCATCGATCCGCGAGAGCACCGTCTAAAACTGGTTCCTAACCCGTTTCCCATTGGTCCGAACAGTCCGAACTCCTTAAAAAACTTTTCCGCTTCGTCCCCTCGACTTGGAGGCTTGAGATTTTGGTCCTTCTGACTCTCGTAAGCTAGAGCAGTCGCTTTGTGGTAATCCAATTTGTGTTTGATTTCCGGGTAAAGATGGGATGGAAATGAGTTGTTTTGATAGTCTTCCTTCGATACTTCTACTGGTATGGGAAACGTTATTTCTGGATGATTAAGGAAGACATTTGCTTTAATCACCGTTGAGGGCGATGGAGTTCCTGATGGACTTTTGGTTTTTAGACAGACATTGGGTTGTCTTGCATGAATATCGGACAGATCTAAAGATTAAAGAGAAATAATTAAAAGCGATCATTGTGGCATATCGGACAAGTGTGTAACTGTTGTTTTATATTGGAATACACAGGGATCCAAGCACAATGGATACCCTGGGGCGCGCATTCTAGTGGGTGCCAGCGTTGATATGTTTCTCGTCTGCAAAATGGTAGATGGTTCGGTGAAAATGGAAATAGCGTTCCCTGTATTGGATTGTGATGTACTTCATGGTTTATTTAGTTGTCTAACTTTCTATTATTACCAGTGTGAATGCCTTTTATATTGGAGTTAATTCCGCTGGGATGGAGCTACGTCGTATTGATGGCCGCTTGGCTTTTGTAAAAAGGCTTTTAATACATATTACCGCTGTGTCTTGATTGCTTATGTTATGGCTGCCCGTAGAGTCCTAACAAGGACGAAACGGCCGTCGTGGTCTACCCGCCCCAGGGTATCCATTCTGCTTGGATCCCTGTGTATTCCAATATAAAATACAGTTACAAACTTGCCCGATATGCCACAATAATCGCTTTTAATTATTTTTACTATATTATCTTCTAAAGAGAAGTAATGTTTTGATCTGTTAAAAATTATTTTTTTGGTGCACCTCGTAAATACTATGAAAATGCTTAAGTAAATCTAAAATTTAAGCTTTCATAATGTTGATATTTATTGAAATTATCTTTTATATTGAAGATTTTAAATGTAATCAATTCTTTCAATTTCCAATTTTTTTATAAAGACGATGTTATGTAAGTAAATTAGGACCTATTGTATAAACACGTCATTATTGAAACAATTGGGTTTTGTATGCGAAATACTGGACATGACATTGGTATAAACATTTTAGCTCTTGCTAATAAGTTATAAATTCCGCGGAATATAAATTAAGTTATTTTAGATTGATTTAACAAAAACAAAGTCGAATAAATAGTGATTTTTGAATATTTACACGCGTTATTTTAAGTAATTTTTAACTTGCAAATACATACATATATATTTGTGTTGTATATTCCTCGACAAAGGGATTAAAAAAAACCAAAAAGAAATGATTGGGAATACAACAAGTAGGGTGAACATAGACCTAAAAATTATATTTTTCCAACTAGAAAAGATTCATGTTTTCTTCCTTTTAAACACGCCTTTATTAGCTTCACCTGTCTGTTTGTATGTATGTTTGTTTGTAACCGACTTCTTTGAACCCGATTTTGACCCACTTTAAACGGTCAGATTTAATTTTAATTTTGTACTTATCAAGAACCGCTGACAATACAATAATCTAATACGCAAAAAATTCTCCTGTCATATTTTGACAGTTGTCAAGTATAAAACGAAGATGCGAATTATGGGGTCGTATAGTATTCGATGCGGAGATTTCGAGAAAAATAAGCAAAAAATTCTCCTGTTAAAATTTGACAGCTGTCAATATGTCAAATCGTTTAAAAAAATTATATTAATAAAAAAACTATAGGGTCGTATGTATATTGACGATAGAAAGTTGAAAAAAATACGCAAAAAATTCTCTAGTCAAAATTTGACACGTGTCAATATGTCAGAATTTTCAAAAATTTGCAAATATCGTTCTTTTCTTATAATTCGGCATAAACGATCGGGTTTTTTCGGGTTTGTATGTATGTTTGTTTTTAACCGACTTCTTTGAACCCGATTTTGACCCCCTTTAAACGGTCAGATTTAATTTAAATTTTGTATACTTATCAAGAACCGCTGACAATACAATAATCTAATACGCAAAAAATTCTCCTGTTAAATTTTGACAGTTGTCAGGTATAAAACGAAGATGCGATTTTGACGAAACAAATTATAGGGTCGTATAGTATTCGATGCGGAAATTTCGAGAAAAATAAGCAAAAAATTCTTCTGTTATAATTTGACAGCTGTCAATATGTCAAATCGTTTAAAAAAAATTATATTAATGAAAAACTATAGGGTCGTATGTATATTGACGGTAGAAGGTTGAAAAAAATACGCAAAAAACTCTCTTGTCAAAATTTGACACCTGTCAATATGTCAGAATTCTCAAAAATTTGCAAATATCGTTCTTTTCTTATAATTCGGTCTGAACGATCGTTTTTGTTCGGGTTTGTATGTATGTTTGTTTGTAACCGACTTCTTTGAACCCGATTTTGACCCACTTTAAACGGTCAGATTTAATTTAAATTTTGTAGACTTATCAAGAACCGCTGACAATACAATAATCTACTAATCTAACTCAATCTACTCAAAATTTTTTTTTTCTTAACAATAACTCAAACTAAAAAATGAAAAATAAATATAGTTTAAAAAAAATCTTGAAATTCTTAATATAGGCAGAAAATAATAATAAACGATAAACATTAGTATTATTGTGAGAAAAGCGAGGGGTGCTCGATATACGAAAAATATAGCACAAAGCGCCCCACGCTTCCTTCACAATAATACTAATGTTTATTGTTCATTATTATTTTCTGCCTATATTAAGAATTTCAAGAATTTTTTTAAACTATATTTTATTTTCCGCTTTTCAGTCTGATTAATTATTAAAGCGTGTTTTTTAGTTTTTTTAAACTATAATATTTATTATGAAACTATTTAAGGCCGTGCCCCTTCCTGTTGTGCTATTATTATTATGATTATATTTTGGGTAATCACCAAGAAATTGTATATTTAGATTCACAGTAAATTTTTTTTTCTCACAAATTTTACGTACAAATGTCCAACTGTATCTAAGAAAATGTTCACCTGCTTCAAAAACTGTTTATACTGAAGATTTATGTTTTATTCCACCGTAGAAAGAAAATTTTTCAAAAAAAAGGCGAAAACTATAAAAGTCAATAGAATTCGTACTTTTGTAATAAAACATTTATAATTAAAATAAATTTTAAAAAACCTCACCTATTTCCGGGCTGGAAAATCTCTTCTCACTATGAATATCACTAGGCACCGGAATCGAGAAAGACCGCGCTGGATACGAAAAACTATTAAAAACTGTCTCATCTCCATTTTTACAACTACAATTAGCAAAAAAACTACCGCACTGATGACTACCAGTATTATTCTTATTCAAATTTTGGGGTCGAATAGGTTTAACGTCTTGGGACGTGTTAATATTCTGGTGGGGACTGCGAGGGGTGAGGGGGCTGCGAGGATTCTGCGAGGGACTTCGTGGAGTCTGTGGAATCAGAGATTCGGTTTCTTGAAGCGATTCCTTACGCGCATGGACTAACATTGCGGATATCTCTCTAACTGACGCCGGATAGTTATTCTTCAAACTGAAGGAAGATTCCTTAAGGATGATCTTATTTATTGGCTTGAAACAGGATGAGGACAGCTCGTGAATGTCTGAGTTGGCCATTTGGAAGATTTCGTCGTGATGGATCTGAAAATAGAACGATTTTGATTAGTTGTCGTCACGTGCGGCAAAATATTATTTCGCGGTTTGATAGGTAAAATAAATATTCATATTTACAGGGATGGAGTTGGGAATTTCTCGGATAAATTATTTTAATTTAAAGCGGAAATTATTTGCCCCTCCCCTCTCATCATTATCCTTTCGTTTTTAATAGTATATTAAAGTACACGTTTCATAAGAAGCGGTTGTAGCGCACGCGTCTATTTTAAAAAACGAGCCACAAAGTGGCGAGTTTTTTTATTGACACGTGCGCTAAAACGCCTTAGGAAACATGTGCTTTATACATTTTTTTCTATTTCACCTTTTATAATCAAGAAAAATACATTTTAAAAAGAAAATGAATCCTTCAAATTTTGTAAATTTTTATGTCTAAATTTTATGTTGGTAATACTATTTTTTATCATAGTAGCCTCTGGACAACAAAAATTATTTTGCAAACTGTAATTTTTTGATTTATTGACCCATTTTCACCACGAGATTCTAAAGTTATTTTAGCGATATGAGATTTGAAATTGGACGGAATACGTTGTGTGATCCTTGTACATTCGGTACATATACAGAGCGTTCGGAAATTCGGGAGATTTTGCTCCTTTTTTTCGAATTTCAAAAGACGTGATTTTACGTCACGGCATTGCAATTTAGTATAGTGAAGATGGAAAATTCAAATAAAGTTGAAGTTAAAATCGACATTGGAAGGTTAGTAGATTGAATTTTGGATTGGATTTGGCAGAAAATGATAGCTTGAAGGCTTGAAGCATCTACAACAGATTGATTTATAGATTTATGCAACCAACATACATTACTGTTATCCACACAGCCACACAGAATAAAAAGTAGGTTATCAAGCTATTTTTCCTTTGCGAAAAATGGGTTTTCTCGTAAATCACAAAGGCCGCGCAAGTCAATGAAATAAAACATTTAAATGTTACCAACATTAAATAAAGAAAAAACGCGTATCGAAATAGCTTCATTACGATACGCAAATGCGTATCGTACTGAGCTTATTATGAACGTGAAATAGAAAAAATATATTATAATTTGTGTTAGTATAAATAGGCCAACTTTAAAAATAATTTTCTCCGAAACAAAGGCCTAAATTAAAAATCTATTACAAGACAGACAAGGATTGAATCTTTAGCTGCCCTGTGATACCAAATTTATTCCTGTTTAATTCAATTAAACTGGTGATATTTGGTGACGCCTGCAACTATTTTTGAAATATTTATCTTGGCTATCGTTAATAGTATAGAAGTCAAATGTACAAAAATCGTGTTATTATTTTAAAATAGGCAAAAACAGGGTGTGGAAATGATGAGCCAAAAATTTAGGGGATAATTCTAGACCGAAAATAAATACCGTCTCTTCTTTTAACATTTTTTCGAAAATTGATTATTAACGTAGCTACACGGTGTTAAAGTTACATTTTATTTGCATTTTTTTTGCGATACCTGCTTATAATATGTTGACGAAATCTCGTATATGCAGCTTTTTCAGGATGAGGAATACATATTTGCCCACCGTCTTTCGCATTTTGTAGAGGGCGCCATATAGGAGCCTATACTTTAATTTGAATGGTCCCAACTTTTTTATCCTACACTGTATGCGCATTTTGACTGAACATTTTTATTCTCCTAACCTTTTGACAAAAAAAGGCATACTACTTTTGTTTCAATAAATCTAACCGTTTTCGAGAAAAACGCTAAAATAACATTGCTTGCATGTGATGAAAACGAAATCATTTTAATTTATTTTCAACCTTAAACATAGCATAGCAAAGGAAGGAATATTCCATGGAGTTCGTCGGAATTTTTAAAGAAGAATTAATTTATACATTGAAGAGGAAGGACGTCACTTTGAACCTTTGATTTGAATGTTTAATTTATTGTTCTAGTAACTTATGTATTGTAAAACTGCAAATAAAATTGAACTTTAACACCCTGTCACTCCGTTACTAATCAATTTTCGAAAAAATGTTATAGAAAGAGATAGCATTTATTTTCGGTCTAGAATTATCCCCTAAATTTTTTTGGTCATTATTTCCGAACACCCTGTATATCTAGAAATAAATGCGATAAGTTTAGAGGGTTTCTAGTAAATGGTATAAATGCATGACGCGACTGAAAGCGATGATTAACTGATCATTGATTAATGTCTTTTAAGTTATGGGGCCAGTTTTTAAATACATTTTATTTCCTCTCTGGATATTATTTGGGTTATAAATAAATTGCGGAAAGCGACAAAAACTGATAAAAATTATTTTGGTGAAAATTTTCCATTTGTCCTGTTTTTCCAGGCTCACAGATGGTGTTGACATTGCCATAAAAAACGTTTAAATCAATAAAAAAAACTACATGTTAATAATCTAGATAAGTGTTTTTCTAGAGTAAATGTAAACATAGATTATTGATTTTTTTTCGTTAATAAATGCATAGGTGTAGGTGTGCAGAAATTCAAATGAACGTATGCAAATGAAAGAGTTTACATTAAAAAATATAACTAATTGCGCGATTTCGCCTCGCACTTGACCGCTATTTAACACGTTTAAAAAAAACAAACGTTAACATCCAAACATCTGAATGCATTCATATGTAGATTGAGTCTAAAAAAATAGGTTCAAGGTGTAGCATATTAAATTCAATAGAAAATTTCAAAAATTGCCGAAAAATTTCCATAACAATTACTATGTGAGACTTAAGCAAAGTACAATGGAAGGTTAAAAGTTATAATACAAATTCCAGAATACCGCGCCAGCTGTGGCCAGCTTTTCGTAAGTATTTCTTACAAAAATTTGTGAAGTTACATTTTTTTTAGTCTGCATGCTCTTTGTCTTGTAAATTTTAAATACTTTTTGATTATGCTGGTTTACCTTTTTTATATTAAATCAAATAAGTATTTTATTTAACAACCATGTTTTAAATATACCCCTGTACACTGAGGAAAATGATCTAATACAACAGGTTTGCTTTACAGTAGCGTGCCGTATAGGGGGCACGGGGGGCAGTTGCCCCCCCTCCCCCGCCCTTAGCTCTAACCCGCCCTTTGCGCCCTAATGCAACCGCAAAATTCAACTTACATACAATCTGGGTCCTGGTCTTTACTCTTTTTATTATTTTTGCCTTTTCCTGACCAACATTTCTTTAAAGAGCGGTTTGCAACGCTGGTTCGTCCAATACTTAGTCGCGCCGCTCTTGGCTTTCCTCGCTCCTCGAGTCGTTACCTGCAGCGTTGCCGATTTGCCAGTAAAAAATACGCCTGCCAGTAATGGCTTTATGCCAGTAATTTGCCAGTATTTGTTTACCCCCCCCCCCCAGGATTTTTTAGACCTCTATAACTTTTCATAGGCAAACTTCAAAATACCCAAAATAAGGAATTACTTTTAAAATTAAAATCAGAATTTAGTATTTGGAAAAACAAAAAAAAGATACAGATGCTATAGGTTCAGGGGCGGTAATTAGGTTCAGGGGCGGTAATGACCACTCCCAGGAATTTTTTTTCAGCGTGAATTTTAGATTTTGGGCGTGGTCGCGAAAATTTTGGGGGTACTAGGTACTTTTACTTTTATTTATTAACGACGACTAATATTTAATACTTTATTTATGGCTCTTGATTTAGAGGTGGCAAATACTCCTGATCTCCCACCTAGCTACGCCAATGAATTAAGATCAGCGCATAGTATAAACCTAACTTGTATATTTCGTACAAAAGCTATTTACTAAAGTTAAACATCTACCTAGTTTGTTTATTTTTCTAAAAATAGGTTCATATTTACATAGATCCATTTACAATAAAGTGAAAAAAACGTACTTATCTAGTTTAAAATTTAAATAAATAAGTATTTAAAATATTTTTAATCTAAAGCTCCGATTTACGTATAATTGGAGTCGCATATTTTATTGCAAATATGCCGGGTGTCTCACGATGAGCACTTATTAGAATAAGTACCTATGTCGGAAAGTAATGCGATTTGAATCATGCAAATTTGGATAATAAGAATTTCGGAGACTCTATTTTCAAACAGCGATCATAAATATGTAACTTCCGATTATACTGGAAGTCACAAACTTGCTTATTTTAAAAAGAACACCCTGTATAGTATGTATATTTTTATGTTTCTTTTTTCATTTCCAATAGTTTTTTTTTGTCCAATTCGGATTTTTTTTCATTAATAGCTTTATTTGAAATTTTACTTTGGCATCAAGTTCTTCTTCGATCGAGATGAAAATTAAGCAAAAAATATTAGTCACGTGATTCGCATTATCTGTCAAATTAAAATTTTTTCCAAAAAATAATTCAAAACTGGGGTATTTCTGAGAATATCGCAAAAAGTTATTAGAAAAAGTTATTTTAAATGCAGTTTCTAGCCCACACGCAAAATTTCAGCTGCATAAAATAATTTTGATTTTATACCCACCACTAAAATTTATTTTCCACTTAATGAACACTTTACTGATGACACTGTGTTCTTTTTTGTCCTAATATTAAGGTGTATTACTTTCAGATACAAACTACGTATTTAAAAATATTTATTTTATGAAGTTACCTTATACATATAAGGTCAAAAACGAATAAACTTTGCATCACATGCGAGTCATGCGACCAAATTTTAATAGCCCAATTTTGATTTTGTAGAAAAATACACATTTAATATGACGCTACTTTAAAGAAAATGTATCTGAAATAAAGCATTGTCAAAACTAAGAAGTTTTATGTAGGTTGCGTTGAGTCTTATTTTGCAAAAGTGGTGCAATTTACAAAATATGGGTAAAAAATCAAAATCATATTATATTATGTAGCTGAAATTTTGCACGTGGGCTAGAAACTGCATTTAGAAAAACTTTTTTCAATAACTTTTTTCGTTACTTACAGAAATAACCCAACTTTTGAATTATTTTTTGGAAAAAATTAAAATTTGACAGATAATGACAAACCCGAATTACGTGACCACTATTTTTTTGCTTAATTTTCATCTCGATCGAAGCAGAACTTGATTCCAAAGTCAAATTTCGAATAAAGCTATTAATAAAAAAAAATCCCATATGATGCGGACTTTACTGGTCACACCAGTGGCGGCTCGCGGTTGTAAAAAATGGTGAAGAGCTTAGTAGCAGTTTGTGCAGAGGCATAAAGCCCGCCGCAGGCCACGCCCAAATTTGGTCAATAATTTATTACTTTATTACTTATAAACGAAAAAAAATGACCACAATAATAATTAATATAATTTTTTAGACCTACAAAACAATTTTTGTAAGGTGGCACTACTAATACATAGCCAATTATACTCTAAAAACCAGGAACACTTAAAATTATAATCTTATAGGATCTGCCACTTTTTTTCGATTTTTTTTTTAAATCTATGTTTAAGATTCCAGTAGGTCGCCCGTGTACTTAAACGTATCTTATCCTCATCTGTCCCACGACTGAATGGAGTTTCTAACAAATTACAAACTATGTCATTAATTGGGTTTATTTTTAAAACGTACAATAAAAATTAGTACTTAGGTCTACTGAATTAACTGAAAAATAAAAACAAAACTTTCTAATCACACAATAAATAACGTAAAAAGGATATCTATAGCCGTAAGTTTCGCGAAGCCTCAAAATAAATACCCGAACCAATACTTAAAACAATAGTGCATATGACTGATCTATTTTTAGATGCACTTCAATTACGTCTCACATGCTGTCGCGTACCTGACGTCACGTAACCATAGCGACGGTGGAAATCAAAGCCACTTGACTGTACCAGAGAACTACCTACCAAATAGGTAGTTCTCTGACTGTACGTTCAGTATGTTGGGTTTTCGCCGCTCTTCACTTGGACTTGCTGCTTTGACCTTTCGATGCGACGGCGACGGACGCGGTCGGCTGGGGCGCGCCAAAATGCACGAGTGTTTATAATAGAATTATTGTCCATCGGAGTTAACCGTGGTCCTATTATGCATAGCTACATTTGGATTAAATTAATATTATTAAGTCGAACATAATTATTTTTTAAGGTAGCTGTATTGGTACATTTAATATTTAATATTGTCGAAAAAAACTTCCTCCTGGTTTTATTTTTATTGGTGAAGGGCCCCTTCACCTACTTCACCTGACGAGCCGCCACTGGGTCACACTGTATAATTCAGTTTCTTATAATGTACCATAAGCATTGATATTAATATATTTTAAAACATCCGTCATTCCTAAATATTATAAGGTATTGATGTTATTTTAGCATTCTCCTGCTATGGAATGTTAAAACATGTATATGTTTAGTTAACAGTTTAACACCAGACACCAAATATTTAGATAAAAGATTACATCTAATATTATTGTAATTCGTAGAGTTAATGCTTTAAAAGGTTTGTAAGTTACTATTCTTTTAACTATATATATATATTTATTATCACAAATTCACCTGCTGACTGAAAGCACCTACATTTAAAAGGTACCTACTGTTAGAAACTAGTTGCAGCCATCAGCAAAAATAAAAAGAAATATGACTCCATTGTTTATATTCGCTTAGCTTTGTTGTTAATAAGAATAACGATAAGAAAAAGGGATTGAGAAGTAGAAACGAGGAGGTGTTTGGCAGTTTTTGCGATGTACTCGGCGCGAATACATTGTTTGCATATTATTATAATTTTGAATAAATAATTAGTTTACTTTACTTTTAAAAAGTGGCTTTATTTTGTATTAATTCTAACAAATCAGAAGTAGGGATTATACTCGCATAATACCCACAGGACAGTAGTGCAATTGGATGCAGTGATAGTGCACTATGTCTACCAGATCCAGATGGCAAACGCACACGCCGGAAGTTGTGCACGAACATCCTGTAATATAATTTTATATACCTATCGTTTGTATTAAACGATTGGAAAACACACTGCCTGTGAGCCAAACAGTTGCGGTTCCTTTCATAAACCAGAGATTGAAAGAAAGTATCATATTTCTAGGGCAGTTAGTTTTTATGGTGTTAATGTAAACATAGGAACCTTTTGAATGTATAATGGGCCAAGTGTGATGTTTTAGATTTTTAGATGTGGGGGCTTTAAAAAGCAGTCTTGATTATAACGTCGTAGTGTACGGCATTATATTGATTTATTGTTGAGTTTTCGGTATAATTAAATAAGTGAAATAATTAAAAAAGACTATTATTATTTTTTTATCTGCTATCCCGTATAAAATAAGTTTATATATTTTTATTCATCTTACATAGCAGCGGTGGGATAGACCTAAGTGCGAGTGTCGCCAAACGAAGTGTTAAGTGATTTTAGACAGTTGTGCAATCACTTTATTTTCCTTAGTGTAGCGTTATTTGCTGTTTTAAAGGAATAGTGTCAGTGCAGTGCCAATCCAGGGGTGTGAAAAATGAGGAAACGACGCTCACACAGATCCCGAGCAACGTCATCCAGCTCATCGTCTTCAGAAGAGGACAGGCATAGTAGAAAAATAAAAAAGCTAAAAAAAAAGATAAGCGAACTCACCAGACAAGTAAGTGCTAGTAGTAGCATTCAATCGACATCATTAAATTCCGTTATTAACGAAAGTGTGGTACCGATGTTCGATCCGAACGCGGAAAATTTAACAATTACCGAGTGGGTTCAAAGGGTTGACGAATTGGCTTTATATCATGGCTGGGGTAAGGTGCTGACTTTAAAACTAGCCACCAGTAGATTACGTGGTAATGCGCGCAAATGGTATGACACTGCTAAAATTTCGAGATTAGACTGGAACGATGTAAAAGAACTATTACAACATAATTTCCCGGGAACGATCAAATTCGGTAGATTATTGGTGGAAGCCGCTGTATACGCTCCGCAGCCTAAGCAAAATTTGGGTGATTATTGCTTTGAAAAAGTTGCAAAATTAAACAAGCTTCACTTGCAAATTCCGGACACCTTTTTAATAGATAGTGTGATTGAGGGTATAATAGATAAGAACGTTGCATTAGCAGCTAGGGCAGCTAATTTCCAGTCCATTGGTCAACTAGCAGGGTACTTAAGCAATGTTGGTAGTCTAGTTAATATGAGAAGTAGTCAGCCACCAACTACAAAAGACAGTTTTACTAATAGAAATGAACAGTATAGTCCGCGAGTGTCAAGTAGTAAGCGAGAGCACCAACAAAATGTTGCATGTTATAATTGTGGTGGAAATCATTTCCTAAGTCAGTGTCTTAACCCAAAAATAAAGTGCGTACTTTGTAAGAAGTTTGGACATAAACGTGATCAATGCACGAGTAATTCTCATAACAAAGGCAGCGCATCAGTTTGTTGATAGAAACAGATTTTATTAATCAATAAGATGTAATAATTATTAAAAGTAAAAACAATGTTAATCTATGTACTTTGAAACCATTTGTTGAATGTTAATGATAGCAGAATATGAAGTTATCGCCCTAGATGAAAGTTCCTATCAATAAGCGTGTTAAAGATTAATGATCAAGTTACCGAAACTCAGAAAACAGAACTTAATGTAATAAACAACCATCGAGATAATTTTCATTACAATAACTTGGTAAGACAATAGCAACTAAAGTTATTTTAAATTTAAAATGCAAAGAAACTGTGTTGTTTACAATTCATAGAGAATGTCTGTTAACAAAAAAGGAATGTTACGAAGTTGAAGACTTAAGGGAAGGTTTTAAGAAATATAAGACCGTGGTTGCTGTGGATAAAATCAAGCCATGGGTCATGATGGGAAAATAATTGGTTTATGTAACTTCGGTTAATGCAGTTTGCATTAAGTTGTTCGCAGTTAGCGATAATGCAGTTTGCATTAAGTTGTTCGCAGTTTGCGATAATGCAGTTTGCATTAATTTGTTCGCAGTTAGCGATAATGCAGTTTGCATTAAGTTGTTCGCAGTTCGCGATAATGCAGTTTGCATTAAGTTGTTCGCAGTTCGCGATAATGCAGTTTGCATTAAGTTGTTCGCAGTTCGCGATAATGCAGTTTGCATTAAGTTGTTCGCAGATCGCGATAATGCAGTTTGCATTAAGTTGTTCGCAGATCGCGATAATGCAGTTTGCATTAAGTTGTTCGCAGTTCGCGATAATGCAGTTTGCATTAAGTTGTTCGCAGTTCGCGATAATGCAGTTTGCATTAAGTTGTTCGCAGATCGCGATAATGCAGTTTGCATTAAGTTGTTCGCAGTTCGCGATAATGCAGTTTGCATTAAGTTGTTCGCAGTTCGCGGTAATGCAGTTTGCATTAAGTTGTTCGCAGTTCGCGATAATGCAGTTTGCATTAAGTTGTTCGCAGTTCGCGATAATGCAGTTTGCATTAAGTTGTTCGCAGATCGCGATAATGCAGTTTGCATTAAGTTGTTCGCAGTTCGCGATAATGCAGTTTGCATTAAGTTGTTCGCAGTTCGCGATAATGCAGTTTGCATTAAGTTGTTCGCAGTTCGCGATAATGCAGTTTGCATTAAGTTGTTCGCAGTTCGCGATAATGCAGTTTGCATTAAGTTGTTCGCAGTTCGCGATAATGCAGTTTGCATTAAGTTGTTCGCAGATCGCGATAATGCAGTTTGCATTAAGTTGTTCGCAGTTCGCGATAATGCAGTTTGCATTAAGTTGTTCGCAGTTCGCGGTAATGCAGTTTGCATTAAGTTGTTCGCAGTTCGCGATAATGCAGTTTGCATTAAGTTGTTCGCAGTTCGCGATAATGCAGTTTGCATTAAGTTGTTCGCAGATCGCGATAATGCAGTTTGCATTAAGTTGTTCGCAGTTCGCGATAATGCAGTTTGCATTAAGTTGTTCGCAGTTCGCGATAATGCAGTTTGCATTAAGTTGTTCGCAGTTCGCGATAATGCAGTTAGCATTAAGTTGTTCGCAGTTCGCGATAATGCAGTTAGCATTAAGTTATTCGCAGTTCGCGATAATGCAGTCAGTATTAAGTTGTTCGCAGTAGTAGTTTGCAGTTAGCATTAAGCAGTTCGTAGTAACGCAGTTAGCATTATGCCGTTCGCAGTTAATGATAATGCAGTTGACATTAAGCAGATCGCAGTTGGAGATTATACCGTTGACATGCAGTTAGCGACAAAGCGACTGGCGTAAAGCAGTGAGCAATTGTATAGACGATCTGAAGTAGTTCGTAGATAGTAGTAATGCAGTTCGTATTAAACAGTTTGTGAATACTGATGATGTCATGTAGTTAAAGACGTTAACGTTTAGATGTAGTTAGAGTAATAATGTTGGGATCAAATTCGCTCAGATGAGTCCTGAGGACAGGACGTTTTACAGGATGGCCGAATGTAATATAATTTTATATACCTATCGTTTGTATTAAACGATTGGAAAACACACTGCCTGTGAGCCAAACAGTTGCGGTTCCTTTCATAAACCAGAGATTGAAAGAAAGTATCATATTTCTAGGGCAGTTAGTTTTTATGGTGTTAATGTAAACATAGGAACCTTTTGAATGTATAATGGGCCAAGTGTGATGTTTTAGATTTTTAGATGTGGGGGCTTTAAAAAGCAGTCTTGATTATAACGTCGTAGTGTACGGCATTATATTGATTTATTGTTGAGTTTTCGGTATAATTAAATAAGTGAAATAATTAAAAAAGACTATTATTATTTTTTTATCTGCTATCCCGTATAAAATAAGTTTATATATTTTTATTCATCTTACAATCCGGAATTAATTATTGATGGGACCGTCTCTCCCACCCTGTCCATTAGTGGCGAACAGCGCCGCCGAAAAAGGACAAAAAGAACGACCAAGAGATCACATAAAAAGTCAAGTCGAAAAACGAGAACTCACTCCAGCTCACGATCATCGAGTTCATCAAGTTCTTCTACCGCTGATGACCAAAGTAAACGAAAAAGGAAAAAGAAGAGACATGGTTTTAAAAACAGCATTAATTTTAGTAACCAGATTAGCAATGGCGAAGAACAAATGATTCCTATATTCGATCCCCAAAAGTCGGCACAGTCGGTAGAAAACTGGGTTCGCCGTGTTGATGAATTGGAAGAGTTTTATTATTGGAATGACTTGATGGTGATTAAATTAATAACCCGTCGATTAGTCGGTATGGCCCGAAGATGGTACGACTCTCAAGATCAGCTGGCGGTGAATTGGACAAAAATGAAAGAGCAATTAATTAAGCAATTTGCGAAACCGCTACCGTTTGCAAAATTACTTCGAGAAGCCTCGTTATATGAAACGCACAATGGTCAAGACTTAAGTGAGTACTGTTTGAATAAATTGGATAAATTAAAAGCTTTAAGGTTACATATTCCGGAAAGCTATTTGGTTGACGCAATAATAGGAGGAATTACCGATGAAAATATTGCAAGATCATCGCGGTTTCTGGACACTAATGAGTTATACGGATATCTAAGTACACTGGGACATGTACCACAAGTTAGTCGAAGTGCTGGTACGAGACCATCTTCTGGAAGCCTCTCATCCCGTATTGTCAGAGTCGAAGAAACCAAGAGAAAGGAAATTCTATGTTTTAATTGTCAAGGACCGCATCGTGTAAGAGATTGCCCAAAACCTAGATTGGAATGTTTTAAATGTAAACGTCTTGGTCATAAACAAAACAACTGCCCTGAAATAAATCCAAAACAAGATAACCCTACAAATTCATCATCATAAAGCCCAACACAGTAAATAGAAACCCGGAAGTGTTTGTACTTTAATTCGACGAAGTGTGGCCGTAGACTTAGGACTTGAACTGGAAACAAGAGACATTCAGGTTTTACGCGGTTTTACAGGTGATCCTGTACTTAAATTCAGTTGGTAGTCTTAAAGTGTTAAAGTGCACTTGCGTTTAGGCCAGCCGAGCGCGATGTCAAAAATTATCGTGATAGACGATACTCAAATGACTCATGATTGCATCATCGGCCGATACTTTATTAATTTACCGAACGTAATGTTATTTTGTTATTTAAAGTAGGAACCGACGTGATTGTACGTAAGCTGGGAATGAACGTTAAACCAGAATTGTGACTTCGAATGTTTTGAAATACGAGAAGACGGAAAAAGTAAAATAAACTTTGGCGAGTTTACCAACGAACAAAGACTCATTTATGAACAACTTTTAGATGAATTTAAAGATAGAATTTCGATATGTATGGCGGAGATAGGCAAAACTGACACAGCAAAAATTGAAATCAAACTAATCACAAATGATCCAGTGGTATATAGTTCATATAGATTACCACTTGCAGAAAAGGAAATAATACGAGGGATGAGTTATTACCCAATAATATTATAAGGGAGTCAAATTCTGCTTATGCTAGCCCTGTGTTGTTCGTTAAAAAGAAAACAGGTGACGTAAGATTGTGCGGCTATGCCATGATAAAGCTGGACACATGAGCGTAGAAAATACACTGATGAGAATCCAAATCAATTATTGGTTTCCTAAAATGCGACGTTTTCTTACGAAATATATCAATGCCTGTTTGAATTGTGCATATTATAAGAATAAGAAAGGTATAATGGGAAAATAGTTAGTATGTTAGAGACAACAAGTGTTGAAGATAAAACAGAGAAAAGAAACACATTCGCGAAAGAAATACAAAGCGCTTTGAATTCGGCATATAATAAAAGTATATTAGTACAACTCCAGTAGTTCAAGCACTGTTTGGATATCAGACAAGGTCGATAGCAGAAGGTTGTTTATTAAACTAGATACAAACGACTGTTGATAGTGTTGATCGTCTAAATTAATATCGCTGATCTTAGAAATAAAATTAAAGAACACATTAGTGACGACCAGAGTAAACAAAAAGAACTCTATGATAAAAACAGACGCGACGCAACTAATTTCAATGTGCGTGTATTAATAACAAGTTATGCCAATACCGAGGAGAGCGAGAAATTCGGTACTACCAAAGTTCAAAGGAGCGAAGTGGTGAATGTTCTATGCAACGATAGATATGAAATAGAGGACCTACGAGAAGGGCAATGTAAGCGTAATGTTCGTATGGTAGTAGCTGCTGATAAAATCAAGAAATGGATTGCTATGATGGACATGTAATTGTCGAAGGCCGTTACTGCCTGTATCTGTTGACACGTAATTGTCGAAGGCCGATACTGCCTATTTATGTTGTATTTGTCTAAGGCCGTTACTGCCTGTTTCTGTTAAGTTGAGGCCGTTACTGCCTATTTATATTGTATTTGTGTAAGGCCGTTACTGCCTGTTTCTGGTAAGTTGAGGCCATTACTGCCTATTTATGTTTTATTTGTGTAAGGCCGTTACTGCCTGTTTCTGTTAAGTTGAGGCCGTTACTGCCTATTTATGTTGACACATATATATATACGGGGTATTTCGATAGAAATATAATATAATATAATATAATAATAGGTAAATGATTTATGGAATGAAAGAGATACAGGTATGTATGGTATGAAACTTTGTGGTTGATTGTTAGTAAAATAATACTCGAATACTGGAATGTTGTCCTGTTGGTAGGACGGCTATAGAAAAAACTAAGTAACAGAGAGATATGAGAAATGTATACCATTTGTGTAAGGCCGTTACTGCCTATTTATGTTGAAATTGAGTTGAGGCCGATACTGCCTATTTATGTTGAAATTGTCTATGAGGCCGATACTGCCTATTTAAGTTGAAATTGAGTTGAGGCCGATACTGCCTATTTATGTTGAAATTGTCTATGAGGCCGATACTGCCTATTTATGTTGAAATTGAGTTGAGGCCGATAATGCCTTTTTATGTTGAAATTGTCTATGAGGCCGATACTGCCTATTTAAGTTGAAATTGAGTTGAGGCCGATACTGCCTATTTATGTTGAAATTGTCTATGAGGCCGATACTGCCTATTTATGTTAAAATGGAGTTGAGGCCGATACTGCCTATTTATGTTGAAATTGTCTATGAGGCCGATACTGCCCAATTATGTTGAAATTGTCTATGAGGCCGATACTGCCTATTTATGTTGAAATTGTCTATGAGGCCGATACTGCCTATTTATGTTGAAAATGTCTACAAGGCCGATACTGCCTCTTTATGTTATATTTGTCTATGAGGTCGTTACTACCCGTTCCTTTTAAGTCGACACGCAATCGTCTGAGGCCATTGCTGTCTATTTCCTAAGATGTATCCGTTTACCTTTTACGACATGGGTGGTATGGGACTTCCACCCAGTTGAGGATGGCCGAATGTTAGAAACTAGTTGCAGCCATCAGCAAAAATAAAAAGAAATATGACTCCATTGTTTATATTCGCTTAGCTTTGTTGTTAATAAGAATAACGATAAGAAAAAGGGATTGAGAAGTAGAAACGAGGAGGTGTTTGGCAGTTTTTGCGATGTACTCGGCGCGAATACATTGTTTGCATATTATTATAATTTTGAATAAATAATTAGTTTACTTTACTTTTAAAAAGTGGCTTTATTTTGTATTAATTCTAACACTACTTAATGTGTACTTATTATAGATATAAATAAATTCCTGAAATTTTTTTAATGTATAGGTTGTAATTGTTTTCATATTTTTAGAAAAGTTGTTATTGGTGTGAACTGACAATGAATTATAATCTCTTATAAAATATGAAGCGACCATATAAATAATACTATTATAAATCTGTATTAAAAATATGCAATTAAATTTGAAGGTAAACATAGAGTCGACAGGTATTACTTACAACGATACCCCGACAATAATTATATTGTTCATTGTGATATAAAGATAAAAAAATCCAAACATTAATATTTTTTTCTAATTAAGAAGGTATAATCAGAAATATATGAGGCATACGATATGTGTATGATTTTTGCAAATTAACACCTGATCAACAGGTGATTAGGTTTGTTTTCTATTAGAACAAACAAAAACATGTAGGTATTTTTCATAGAAAAACACGACGAAATTTTGGGAAATTCCTCTTTGGCAGGTACTTTTTGCTTCGAATGTAAATTACCTACAATCTATCCGAGTATAGATACTGTTCAGCGTAGGTATTTGAAAGGCATGCCTCACATTTCTGTCTCAAAAACGATAATGACTGGAAAAATAACAGGGTCGATAATTTTTGAAACCAAAAAAAAAAATAATAGTAGGATAAAACCGATTGGAAAAGGAAGAGAATATAACAAAAATGAAAGGAAAAATAATTTACGGGCGATCCGAGGTCGGGAAGTGGAAGGGGGTGAGTTTTTAAGGATAGAAAACGATTTATCTCGATTTCCGGCAAAACTACAAGTCCTAGGAGAAAACGTTAAATGGCAAAGTTGTAGGTAATAAAAAGATCTCAAACTTTTATATTTACACTTTTTTCACATAACCTCAAAATTTATGTGAAAAATTCAAATAACCAAGTTTTTGGTTTTTTATTTTTATCTTTTACAAAAAAATTTTTTTTTTCACAAAATTTGTTGAAAACCTACCTTTTAATGTCCCAAACACACTGTAATTTTTTTGATTTAAAATATTTACTTTTTCACCTTATTTTGACTTAATATCGAAAAAGCACCCTAATTTTCATTCGAAAATTCTCACTTCAAAATATCTGTTTTTTTAAAAAAGTCGGTGGGCTTTTTGTTCGTTGAAATCTCTACTTTCTGATGGTGTAAAAAATATATACAGGGTGTCCAGTTTTCGATGGTTTTACGGGGTATCTCGGTTATTACAAAAGATGCCCTAATCAGAATTTTTCTAGTCCTCCTTGTTTTTGATATACGGGATGTTTTTGATAATTTTACATTTAGGTAATTAAAGTATAAATAGCTTAAAATTGTACATAATGATTTCAAAACAAAATTTCGGATTCGAGTTTTTTTCGTTTCTTTGCATTTACCATAGTAGTGTATATTTTTTTTTGAGCATCAAAAAGTAGGGATTTCAACGAACTAAAAGCCAACCGACTTTTTTAAAAAAGCAGATATTTTGACGTTAGAATTTTCGATTGAAAATTAGGGTGCTTTTTCGATATTAAGTCAAAATAAGGTGAAAAAATAAATATTTTAAATCAAAAAAATTACAGTGTGTTTGGGACATAAAAAGGTAAGTTTTCACCAAATTTCGTAAAAAACATTTTTTTTGGTCAAAGATAAAAATAAAAAACCAAAAACTTGGATATTTGAATTTTTCACATAAATTTTGAGGTTATGTGAAAAAAGTGTAAATACAAAAGTTATAGATCTTTTTATTACCTACAACTTTGTGATTTAACATTTTTCCATAGGACGTAGGACGTAGTTTTGCCGGAAATTGAAATAAATCGTTTTCTACCCTTAAAAACTCACCCCTTTCCACTTCCCGACCTCGGATCGCCCGTAAATTATTTTTCCTTTAATTTTTGTTATATTCTCTTTCTTTTTCAATGAGTTTCATCCTACTATTATTTTTTTTTCACTTTTTACCATTGTCAAAGGCTTCAGCCCTGGTTTGGGTATGTAATAATATAAAAAAAATTGTAAAATAATTTTTGTTTCCTAATAAACAAAGAAAACAAGCTAAGCAATATTAATTGAAAGTTATCGAGAACGAAATATAATTTTTTTATCAGAAATTCTTACGTAGAGCTTAATTTTATTACATGTAAGGATACATGTACTGATACAAAATCAATAATTATTGCATTTAATTATCTGATAATTATAATAGTTTAATCTAAGTATTACCATGCAATTTTGGCATTTTGATCTTAAAAAAGATTCATATTCGTCACAGTTGAAACTGATAAATTAATTAATTTCTAAAAATAAACAGTTAATTTATGATTGGTCTGTAAATACCCATTTTATTGTCACTTTAATAACATGTATATCTTAAACGGGTTGTAGACAGGTAGAAGTGTGTATTGTATACGTTCTTTGCAGGATGCTTAAAAATAACTTTATGATTTAAACATTTGAAGGACTTCGTAAAGTCCAATTATGCTTTTTAAAATTAAATCGAAGACAGGAATGAACACCAATTATATTTTTTTAATTATATTGTTGTTTCGAGATATCGGTAGTTAGTTTGACGGTTTGGTTATAGGTAATACTTAAGGATTGTGGATATCATCAATAATAAACTAAATCCAAATGTAAAAATTACTAAAATATCATTTTGACTTTTAATCTCTATTTCACCTCGTGCCGTAGTCAGTGGCCTAACAAAAACTGAGTGGCCCCCCCGCAAACGTTTTAGGGGTCTCCTCTCTATAACGAATGGAAAACGATAATTCCTATTTTCATTACTATATTAGGTTCAGGTTTATGAGTTTTTGAATTCGTTAATCGTGTAATAATTTAACTAGGGTTAAACCCACATTATGTGTTAAGTACCTACTATTAAAACAGCAGACAATTCGAATTTCTTTTATAATCCTAGGTAGACTGGTAGACATAACATAGGTAGTTATTAAATCATTATACGTAATATTCCAGCAAACATGATGCAAAATCAAAATTTTAAAACATCACTTTATACCGTGTATGGTAGTAACGGGGGTAGCAGTGATCGAGCTTCATGGAATCCAAAAGACAAAACAGTAAAACACATGAACACTCAACAAGTCAGCACAAACATTACGTCACTAAGTACCATACAAGCTATTATACAAAACGACCAGATCGTCGAGAGTTTTTTTTTGTAAAATCGTTTATAATTTCGTCGTTATTTAATGTTTTAACAAACTCGTGTTTGATACTGATTAAGGATAAATCCGAAAGGCGTTGTTGTCCCATGGTGTTACGTAAATGGGTTTTTACTATTTTAAGTTTGGAAAAAGATCGTTCCACTGAGCCACACTAACTGGTAAAGTTAGAAATAACATCACTGCACTAGATACATCTGGAAAATTTGAAGAAACACACTGATTTTTTATTAATAAATGATCAGCAAATTCATACACTGTTTTTAATTTTTAAAGTCCAGTCCCCTTTTGAGGCTTAAAATCGACTAGGAAAGTCAATGGACAAGTCTTTATGGTATATCGTTTGTAAATTCTGCGCTTTCAGGTATAATTCTACTTCATTTAACGAAGTTAAATTCTCAGGATATAAAAAAATAAAATTAATTATGAAATGAAATACCTATGAAAAGCAAAGCTAGCAACAAGTTTTGAAGGGGCCGTCAATGTGGGCCCCCCGGCTGGCCGCCCCCCTCCCCGATACTATTAATTAATAAAATTTCTTTATTAACTATTTTTTTTTGTATTAAACAAATAATTAGAAAATACATACTTACCCTTGCCAACCAGTCATCTAGAGGGCATTTTTATAAATGTCTCCAAACTATTATAGTGCTATTAGGTATGAAACTTTCAAATTTTAATCGCGAACTATTTATACATTCATTAAATTTTTAATTAGATTATAATTATCAACCGGAATTCTAAAAATAAAAAAATTAATACACATCCAACTTGCTCTTATCCAAAGCGTTAACTAATACTAATAGAATAGCGCAAAGCTTGATTCTCGATTTAATTTTCTCATTCAATTCAATCCCTGTTGACCTTGCTGACTCTTCTGCTCAATAATACACTTCATTATCACTGGTAATCTTATCAATTGTTTAAAAATACATCGGCAATGTGTGTTTGTAGTTAGTTACCTTTGTTTTAGGTCTTTGCTTAAGGATGAATATATTGCACAATGTTTTTTTAGGATAGAACTAATCTTCGGCCGATTTGGATCTACTAAATGGGTAATTCCTAACTAAAATAATATTGACGATTGATTAACTCGTTAGTGAGCTTAACTTCCACAATGAAAACGTTTTGCCAGTTATCTAGGCCTCAAAAACTTTAGAATGTTTTCAAAATTATTATTTGTGTATTAAAAAACACTGAAGTACCTAATTTTTATAAGTTGAATTTGGTGTTATTGTAACAATTTCATAGAGTAGACCTATCACAATTTTATGTATCGTTTCACTTAACAGCCACAGAGCAAGATATATATATCATTCTCTCTATTTTTTGCGAGAAAATATTTTTTAAAAATTGGCCTATTTATACTAATACAAATTGTAGAATATTTTGAAATGTAGCTTAGTATTATACGTAGGGGTTTTTTGAATGCAAAAGGTGGTGTAGTAGCGATTTTTTAGTATCTTGTTAGGCTTGGGGCCCTAATGAAAAATCCAAGTTTTCAATCTAGAGGACCATGCGCTCGAGCCGCCATCTTGGATTTTAGGTACAAAAATTTGATTTTTTGACCATAACTCAAAAACGGTGGCTTTTACGACAAAACATATTCTATAGAAAGTTAAAGAGGACAAAATTTAGTACATTCTTTGTTAAAAAAAATTTTTGTAGCACACATAAAGTCGCCACAGTGGATCTTTGCCCGTGCGTCATCAATCAACGATCAGGACTCAACGTGGTTAATAACTCTGCATCCTTATTTATTACAGTAACAAGTTTGAATAAAAGCATAAAAGAACGTCTCCAAGATTCCGCAATAATATAACGTGCTAGACAAGAATAAAACTATAAACGTCAATTAATTACTTTTTTTATTTGTTTAGTTGACTACCGTTGTATTTTAGAACGTCATTGTCAACCTTATTTTGATCTGCCAATCTAATTCGTATTTTGTAAATTTGTGTGCCTTAAAACTGTTCCTTTTTCTAAAAATAGTTCTTTTTAGAGCTAATTATACCCACCATCTCTCTTGGCGGTAAGTATTTATGGATTTTTATAATAACTAATTTATTTATTTTAAATATTCTAACCATGAAAGTTCTTTGAAAAGTTTACGGCAGTGGCTAAATTCCCTTAAATGAAAGGATGTCAAAAATTTGACTTTTGCGATTTTAATAGTCAATAAAACACCAAATTTTTCTAGATTTTAAGCTTTAAAAATAGTATTAAATGTATTAACATTCGTTTGTCAATTTCTTTTAGATAATAGAGAATGACGGGCAAAACTTAAAATAAATAATTATTTTTCGGGAGATCCTGTAGGTACGTCAAACGGTAGGCAGGCACGTCCATTTTATGAACTTAGACTTAGTGTTGACTTTTTTCGTCTCGTAATTTTGATTTGATTCATACGATTTTGATGACGTGAAAGTGATGACGCACGGGAAAAGATCCACTGTGGCGACTTTATGTTAGGAGTTACAGCTCCGTGAAGTTGCACTATTTGAAAAAAAAATGCGGAACCTTCATTTTGGTTGAGTTTTATTTTATTATTCTTATTATATATTATTATAGTTTTACATAATTATAAAAAAAACTATGCACTTGAATATTATTTTCAACATGAACATAGTTGAAACATGTAAACATGAAAAACTAAATTTATAGTGAATCGCATAATGAAAGTTATAATAAGATAATAGTAAGATACGAGTAAATATATTCCATCGCTTCTTCAACATTAGTTGCAGGCCGATATCCTCCTTTTTTTCTCGATGGCACTCGACTATACAGACGCTTTTGACATGACATGATATCTTGCCTCTACTGCAACCAAGTCTGCCACATGTTAAATTCTTTTTATTATTTCCCGTCCCCAGTCATCATCCCGTACTTAAGCTGCTTTTAAAATTGTAGTTTTGACTCCCAATTGTTGCACCATACAAACGAAATCTCGATGGGATGAATGATGTCCTCTTTTTTTTTTGTTTATTTAAAAAGTCCGGTGTAATTTCTTTAGTACAGAGAAAACACTGTGCTTTAAAATTAAAAGTCGGTATACTACATCTGCGGGATTTATTTATTTTAGTTATTAACAGCCAATTTTTATTTTTTATTTTTTTTTCAAATAGTGTAACTTCACGGAGCTGTAACTCCTAACATAGGTGTGCTAAAAAAAGTTTCCTACAAAAATGTAGGTAATTTTGTCCTCTTTAACTTTGTATAGAATATCTTTTGTCGTAAAAGCCACCGTTTTTGAGTTATTGTCAAAAAATCAAATTTTTGTACCTAAAATCCAAGATGGCGGCTCGAGCGCATGCGCCTCGAGGTGGAAAACTTGGATTTTTCATTCGGGCCTCAAGCCTAACAACATACTAAAAAATCGCTACTACACCACCTTCTGCATTCAAACACCCCTTTTTGATACCCACGTACTGGGCTAATGGCTTAAATTGGGTTTATTTTACATACGGCGATGAATTCTTAAGAAACCAAATACTTACCTCCCGGTTATCTCTCTATAAGTACATAGAAACCAAATAAACACGGTAGTATTGACATTAATAATAAAATTAATATCGCTTGAAAGAGTTGTTAAACACTGTCACAAGTCACAATACTGTTTGCACGTTAATTTATTGTTCAATATGCATAAATTTAATGTATTGTCAATACAAAACCGGCATATAATAAATAAAAAAATTTAACAACCGCCACCGCCACCAACTTGTTTTTTTTGTGTTGTATGTTTATGCGAAACTCGATTTAATTTTCGCGTACTGTTCGACCTCGCTGGTTCTTTTACTCATTAATTCACTCTATTATCATTCCTAATCTTATCAATTGTTCATAAATACATAGTGTATTTGCATTATTTTAGTGTTTTTCTATGTTTCCGTAATGTAGGTTTAGTCAGTTCGCTGAAAAGCAATTGGAAGGATCTGAGCAAAACTTGATATGTTATAATATAGTAGGTAGGGAACCCCTTAAGGAAATTTTCTATTAACTTCCTAAAATGTATGCCTATTAAAGTGAGCAAGGTAAATATTTGATTGTCAGTGTTAAAACGGATTTACCTTAGCTGTAATAGTTTTTAAAACAATTACCGAATAGGATCTGTGGCCTGCTTTTTAAAATATGCCAAAGGGTCCATCATAAGCGCATATATTCCTATGATGGACCCTTTAATAAAAGTAAAAACAAAATCATATAACTTTCCAAATATTTGTTTTAAGCAATTGAAAACGGTCTGTAGAATTTTTCATGTACAGCCTTAACAAAACGAAACAAAATCTAGTAGCACAATTCATATATAAATGTTTTTGCGGCTACTCTATACCCCATACGTTTTTCTTTTAAGTTGTTCAGAGCTTGCTGCATGTCAGGCTCTGTTCACTGCTGTCTTTTTTGTGTTGTCATATCAATAAGAAATAAAACTTATATAGAAATACCTAGTAATGCAACAATATCTACTTTCCTATGATGATTCCCTGGTCCATCAATAGGTGACGCTTGGTGGTCCATCATTGGCCAATGTACCCAGTTTCACTTAAGCAACCGATAATTTTGTTTTGTTAATTCTAATCCAAATTTAAATATAGCATTTGATGAGCAACACACATCCCTACCTTACATATTTAAAGCAACCCATAGATTCATATACCATACGAGAAATTTGCAATAATCCAAACCTAATTTCTTACATCAGGACAGTTTCAATTTTGTCACGTAATTTTACTAAAATGATATACAAACGGAGAACAATTCGTAGCCATTATTATAAGAAGTTTGGTCACCCATCCTTTTTTATGTCAAAAGGTTAGGAGAATAAAAATATTTAGTCAAAATGCGCATACAGTGTAGGACAAAAAAGTTGGGACCATTCAAATTAAAGTATATGCTCCTATGTGGCGCCCCCTACGAAATGCAAAAAAACGGTGGGCAAACTTGTATTCCTCATCCCGAAAAAGCCCCATATACGAGATTTCGTCAAAATATTATGAGCGTGGCAAAAGGTATTGCAAAAAAACTGCAAATAAAATTTAACTTTAACACCCTGTACCTCCCGTTAATAATCAATTTTCGAAAGAATGTTATAGGAAGAGATGGCATTTATTTTCGGTCACCCTGTATACAGTTTAAAACTGTATTTGTATTTTTAAACGTTCAATTAATTACTTTTTCCGACCCCCTCTTCCTTGAGGTTGGGGATCAAACCGCTGGGATTACCCATTTATTAAGGATTGGGATCTCTCCTTTTACGATACTTTTGTCGATTTTTTTTATGATGTTTTAAATTAACAACTGATTTTATTTCGGTATTAAGTTATCCAAAAATTAAAAGATAATCCTTTGGATTAAAAATAACTTTGAGGTGCTTAATGGCTGTAATAACATACAAATGATGAAATATTAAGTCATACACAATATCAAAAGAATTTATTTATAAGCAGTTTTTAGTAGGTGCTATTAATATCTACTAAATTTTACAATTAAACATTGTAGAGATATCGATATACAGTGTGACCAGTAAAGTCCGCATCATATGGGATTTTTTTATTAATAACTTCATTCGAAATTTAAATTTCAGTTTCTAGCCCACATTCTATGCACAATCTATATTTTGTAAATTGCACCACTTTTGCAAAATAAGACTCAACGCAACCTACATAAAACTTCTTAGTTTTGACAATGCTTTATTTCAGATACATTTTCCCATATTAAATGTGTGTTTTTCTACAAAATCAAAATTGGGCTATTAAAATTTGGTCGCATGTGATGCAAAGTTTATTTGTTGTTGACCCGGTATATGGTAACTTCATAAAATAAGTAGATATTTTTGAAAACGTAGTTTGTGTCTGAAAGTTTTAAGACAAAAAAGAACACAGTCTCTTCAGTAAAGTATTTTTTAAGTGGAAAATAAATTTTAGTTTTACAACGTAAAGTTTATCTATTTTCAACGATTTAATTTAAAAGTGTTAAAACCCCTATATTATAATTTATTATTAAGCTATGTCATAATGACGTTAACGTGTATTACTTTCAGACACAAACTACGTTTTCAAAAATACTTATTTTATGAAGTTATCTTATACAGGGTCAAAAACAAATAAACTTTGCATCACATGCGACCAAATTTTAATAGCCCAATTTTGATTTTGTAGAAAAACACCAATTTAATATGGCGCTACTTTAAAGGAAATGTATCTGAAATAAAGTATTGTCAAAAAATGTAGGTTGCGTTGAGTCTTATTTTGCAAAAGTGGTGCAATTTACAAAATATAGGTAAAAAATCAAAATTATCTTATGCAGCTCAAATTTTGCATGTGGGCTAGAAACTGCATTTTAAAAAACTTTTTCTAATAACTTTTTTCGTTTTTATCAGAAATAACCCCACTTTTGAGTTATTTTTCGGAAAAAATTAAAATTTGACAGATAATGCGAATCACGTGACTACAATTTTGCTTAATTTTTATCTCCATCGAAGCAGAACTTGATGCCAAAGTTAAATTTCGAATAAAGTTATTAATAAGAAAGAATCCCATATGATGCGGACTTTACTGGTGACACAGTAGATGAAAATTAAAATTATAAGCTAACTTTTTATTTCAATAACTATGCATATGCAATGTATAATAGAAGATATGATAAACAAAAAGGGATTGAGTAGATTGGATCAAAGAATATAGGTTCAGCAGTTTATAGTGCTATTACTGCTATTTTGTTTTATCCGTATTATTTTTTAAAAACTTTGGCAAATGTCTTATATAATTTACAGAAGAAACCGATTCCTTAGACGCGTTTCGCCGTATCATGGCTCATCAGTAAGGCTAGGACCTGAGGAAATAAAGGAACGTGTGTACTACCTAAATATAGTAAATATGGCGATCAGCCGAAAGGATGAAGCGCATGGCGACATCTAGCGTCGAATTTAGACAACTTTAAAGCATACCAGCACCTCTAAACAGAACTTAATAAAATTAAGTCAAATTTTAAGAGAACATTACTTGCAAAGACCAAAGTCACAATTATTACAAGAGTCAGGCTAGGCAGCGCTAAGATCCGTAAGTCGTCGGTTAGGAAACCGAAACCAATGAAGACACAAGAAAATGTTTTCTTTGATTGTATAATTTATGCATTCGGTAGGTAATAAAATCTTTTATGATTTTTGGTCATCAAATTCCTGTGGTTCTTGTAATATTAAAAAACAGATTAAAAATTAACAATCTATTTAATTATTACATGGTCTATAAAAGTTGTTGTTTACTTCAGTCTGAGCGATGATATTAATTTTAAATGTTTTGGTTGAAATTTTATTGTGTAAAGTTCTCAGTTTATTCATTATATTTTTTCTATTACAAAAATAGACGCGTTCCCTTTATTTCGTACTTAAAACTAAAGAAACCCCTCATAAAGCGTCCGACAGAAAAACCTATTCTTTAATGAAAGGTTTGAGGAACGGCGGAAAGAGGCCGCTAAAAGTATAACCTGGATAGATTTAGCTTTCACGTACTGTTTGAAATTATCTATTTTTATATATTGTGGTTCTGAATTTTAGAGTTCAAACTTAAGTAGAATAGTATTGTAATAAATGATTCTGTCATTGACGGCGAATAACCCTTATTAACTTCGCTTTCTATTCTTTATAAGAATTCACAAACTCCTTATACAATTGTTTCTATGTGATAGCAACGCGCTTTCCTACTGTAAGACAACGAAAATTGCTAGACCGTTGTATAGTGATAATATCACGGTAATTTAGTCAATAGAAAGCAGGAGTTAATGCTACCATTGAATGGTTTATAGTCATTATTGCTCTAAATGCTCAAAGTAATTATCATCAAGTTCTATTAGGGGTGTAATCTGGTTTTATATACTGTATTGATCGACTGGCAGTTGTAATGAAACTTGACATTAATCATAATAATATTTTCTTGCTACGGTTAATAAAGCATATACTTAGCACTAAAAATCAGTACTGTAAGTAGTTCTCAAAAATTTAAATAGCTTCTGTTGTGATATTGTTTTGGTCGTTTAACATTACATATGATTATCTATTATGCAACATGGTTCAGTGAGATGGTAAAATTCGTCCAAAGATTACAAAGTCCAATACTAATGATGGGTTGTGCGAAATAAAAATCTTCTATTGCTTTATCAGTCACGCAAAGTTTAAAAAAATTAAAGACAAAGTAAAAATAAATTAATTGAAACAGGTATTAGTACGATTAATAAAAATTAAATTCAGACAGGACAGCTGGAAGACTTCGAACAAGGACGTGACCTGCGCAACAAATACGTTAAAACTAATCCTACGGCGCGCGGCGATTGCCGATCGCTATGAACCCCCCACCAACGTCTTGTGGATCATAGGTTCTAACGGATGCACTTCGATTTTGGGGACGCTGTTCTGCTTTTTTAATTGTAGAGAAAGCGCTTTATTGGGAACAAAATGCGTCGCATAGAGAAGATACAATTTATTTCTTAACAAAATTGCTGTATTTACTGCAGCTCAATTCAATATTCAACTAAATTGTGCTGCTAATGGAACTAATTACTACCAATAAAAACACTGTTCTAGGCAATCTGGAATTGATATAACACTAAAGCGGGTGTGATGCACAAGCAATTTATTTAATAAGGGTTAATAAAAATTAAGCTATCAATACATACTATGTGTTAGCAAACCGGTTGTATTAGATCATTGTCCTCAGTGTAGAGAATTCTATTATTGATGTGGTGGATAAATTTTACATAAAACCCGAGAAGATTGTTTTAAATAATTTTGTGCGATTTAATACTTTTTTTTTTCAAAGAAAATAATAAATATACAACTTGCAGCTAAAAAACGTCTTATAGATATTATGTTGTCAAGCGGAACTTAAACCTACCTATTTTAGAAAATATCACTACTTTTTTAATAAACACGGTTACGTATAAAAAATGTAAAACAGGGAAGTAGTAAAACAACTAAATGATAATTTATGGCGAATTTTTCTAAATATATTTATACTTGGATATACAAAAAAAGATAGAGCTTGCCAAAACCTATTTGTTATTGCCTCGAAATACGTAGACCGTTTCCAATTGTAACACCGACATTACCGATCAATAACCCCACAAACTTTTTTAAACTCGAGAATGTTTTTTTAATTTTAAAATATTTTTTATGATTGTCAGGAATCAAGCATTATTTGATTTCGAAAATTGCCTGAAAAGTAGATTATTTTAAAAGAATCAGTTCTAATTTAAGTTTGTTTTCTAAAAAAACTGTATTTAATACTATTATATCAATTAATATATTACCACATTTTCTTTATTGTTCTTCCATTTTATATTGTGCTAGTGAGGAAATATTTGATAAATTACAAATTTTACAAAATAAGGCAATGCGGATTATTTTAAATTGTGACAAATATAAAAAATTAATTTTATGTTGAAAAATTTAGATTGGTTGAATGTCAAAAATTAAATTTTTATTTAGTATGTATCCTTATACATAAAATTAAAAATAATTTATTGCCTGATTGTTTAAAAATTTTTTGTTCTTTTAATTATGACCATCATAATTATAAAACAAGAACTAATCAAAATTTGTATGTGGATGAAGTATCTAAAACATTAGCTTATAAATCTTTTTTATAAAGGTTTGATAGAATATGATAATTTAGAAAATTCTATTCAATCTCAAAAATCATTAAAACTGTTTAAAATAATTTTAAAATTACATTTAATTAAAAAACAAAGTGATACGTAATATTTGATACAATTCGCAAAATGTTTAACTTTTCTGTCTGTTTTTGTTAAAAGAAGGTTGCGTTTTAAAATTTAAAAATAAATCTATATACCAATGACAGCTTTAAATGTCAAGATGACAGCTGGGTCCGCTTTTGGAATATTTTTTTAAATGGAACACCCTGTATATTTTTAATTCCACATAAAATTATAATTATTTTTTATTAAATGCATTATTAGTCTATACTTCATAGTTTCCGAGATATTGACTCTCGAAAAGTGACATTTTTGAATTTTGACAGCTTATAACCTTCTAACAGTACGTCTTAGAGCAAAACGGCTTACATGTCCCTATCTTCAATTTTTATTATCTTCCCAAAAAAAACAACTTCCAGTTAAACCGGAACAACTATATTTCCTGCTTTCGATTTACATCCGGTTTAACCGGAAGTTGATTTTTTTGGGAAGATAATAAAAATTGAAGATAGGGACATGTAAGCCGTTTTGCTCTAAGACGTACTGTTAGAAGGTTATAAGCTGTCAAAGTTTAAAAACGTCACTTTTCGAGAGTCAATATCTCGGAAACTATGAAGTATAGACTAATAATGCATTTAATAAAAAATAATTATAATTTTATTTGGAATTTAAAAATGTAAAAATATACAGGGTGTTCCATTAAAAAAAAATATTCCAAAAGCGGACCCAGCTGTCATCTTGACATTTAAAGCTGTCATTGGTATGTCAAAAAGTGCAAGACTTGCTCAAATATTATCGTTCAAAATTTCATTAAAATATACCGAACGGTTTAGAAGTTAGAGGGGGGGGGGGGGACTTCTTTAGGTCCTCACTGTATAGAGATATCATTGTACACGCAAGACTAATATTGATTTATTCTGTCAACTTTTCAAGAAATTGTTAAGAAGAGACGTTTTGAGATTCAATAATTTTGTCTTCATTTACATTCTTATTGTTATATTATTATTCTTATTGTGTTATTATTTGTAATTTGATCTTCTCATTCACGTGCTTACATACTAATGCTTGACCGTCATTACTGGTATACAAAAATGAGAAGTTAATTGTAGTGAACATTGCCAAGAAAATTCGGGTTTAAGTAAAAAAACTCTTACCACACAACGATCTTGGACAAATTGTTTATCTTAAGTTTCCTGTAAGATAGGAAGAAAAATTATAGTATTATGGGATAGGTACAGGGTGGCCCATTAATAAGGGACGCCGGCTATATCTCGGAAACCATTAATCGTACAGCTTTCGGAAAAAAAAATTTATAAGTAAAGCAGTCATGAGAAAATTCTGGAAATTACTATCAAGTTTCTCATTTCGCCGCAAGGGGGCACAATTGAAAATTAGTTTTTTAAATTTTAAATTTCTCCGAAAATTCGCATATTAAGGTATAACTCTGATTATATCATTAGAAAGCTTAGACAACTCTGCATCATTTTGGTTTAAGGCTCGTTGGCGTACCGACCTTGATAAGAGTGGGGGAAGCTATTGAATGTGTAAACATTAAAATCGCCGTAACTTCTAAACGACTTATCCGATTTTACTAAATTTAAGCTTGTTTGGAAGGGAAAGGTAAGTACCTTCAATCGTCGTATCCAATGGTACACGATAGTTTCTAATAAAATTGCTGGAGGGCGCAATTTGTAATAATAACAGTTTTTTTGATTTTATTCCGAAAATTCAAATCATATGGTATACCTATGACATCATAATCGGAAAGTAGATGGAATTTACAAGAAAAGATGTGAAAACCGCAGTTCGATATCTTTGTTCGTTTCAGAGTTATTGCCAGAACAATAATTTTTATTACAAATTCTAGCAATTTTATTAGAAACTATTGTGTACCATTGGATACGACAATTGAAGGTACTTCCAAACAAGCTTAAATTTAGTAAAATCGGATAAGTCGTTTAGAAGTTACAGCGATTTTAATGTTTACACCTTCAATAGCTTCTCCCACTTTTATCAAGTGAAAGTGTAAACATTAAAATCGTTGAAACTTCTAAACAACTTATCCGGTTTTAATTGTCATATCCAATGGTACACAATAAATTCTAATAAAATTGCTAGAGGGCGCAATTTGAATTAAAAGTTATTGTTTTGGCAACAATTCTGAAACGAACAACAATATCGAACTGCGGTCTTTACATTTTTTCTTGCAAATTTAATCTACTTTCCGAATATGATGTCATAGTTATACCATATGATTTGAATTTTCTGGATAAAATCAAAAAAACTGTTACTATTACAAATTGCGCCCTCTAGCAATTTTATTAAACACTATCGTGTACTGCTGGATACGACGATTGAAGGTACTTACCTTTTCCTTCCAAACAAGCTTAAATTTAGTAAAATCGGATAAGTCGTTTAGAAGTTACAGCGATTTTAATGTTTACACATTCAATAGTTTTCCCCACTCTTATTAAAGTCGGTACGCCAACAAGCCTTAAACCAAAATGATGCAGAATTGTCTAAGCTTTCCAATGATATAATCAGAGTTATACCTTACTATGGGAATTTTTGGAGAAATTTAAAAAACTAATTTTCACCTTGCGGCGAAATGAGGAACTTGAAAGTAATTTCCAGAATTTTCTCATGACCGCTTTACTCATAAAATTTTTTTTCGAACGCTGTACGATTAATGGTTTCCGAGATAAAGTCGGCCTCCCTTATTAATGGGCCACCCTGTACAGTAAAACAAAGTTGAACTTGTAAATATACACTTAATAATATAGGTATAGTGGAAATTTACAAGTTCAACTTTGTTTTACTGTATCCCATAATACTATAATTATGGATTTCCACCTAGTAGCGGCTGAATCAATTAATTAGGAAGAAAACTGTGTACCTTTATTATTTATATCTGAAGTAGAGAGTATTTTTTTCTTTCATCTCGTCAGGTTGATCTCCAGACGCGTTTTGCCTTATTATGGCTCACTAATGAGGCTAGGATTTGGCGAAAGAAAAGAACTATGAACAATTTACGACGAGGACCATCGAAGAGATGAAGCTAAGCGCCATCTAATTTATTATAGCATTAGTTCACCAAAAATATTTAATTATGGAGTGCCACAAGGTACAGTCCTAGGGCAAATACTTTTTAATATATATCTAAATGATATTTTTAATTTAAAGTGTCAAGGAAAACTACATAGTTTTGCTGTTGATACGGTAATTTTTTATGAAGGTTGGAATATTTAAAAAAATACAATTGAAATTTTTTTTATAAAAATAAGCAACTGGTTTAATAAAAACTTATTAACGATAAATTATAACAAAACAACATACATTCCATTTACTTTATACACAAATAAACTTTCAAATATTGGTCCAATAATATGCAATAATAATATCTATTAATATAAAGGAAGGTGAAAATATTAAATAACTAGGAATAATTTTTGAAAAACATTTAAAATGGGATTTATATAGTGTTTTTTTTTGGCAGGTCTGCCATTCAGCCATAGTTATAAAGTGACTACATTGTAAAAAAACTAATTTTTCTTATACCAAAATTTAAACACCTTAAACAATTTTTAAATATAAAAGAATTAGAAATATTTTATCATTCTTTAATACAAACTTATTTAAATTATGGAATACTAGGATGGGGAGGCATAAATAAAAATTATATTAATAATAATGAAACTATTCAAAAATACATTTTGAAAAATATTTACGAAAAAGACAACCTATTTCTTCTGATTTACTATTTAAAGATAGCAAAAAAAAAATGGATATTAAACAAATATTTTCTTACAACATTTTAATGCATATTTTTAAACATAAAAATAAAATAAATTATATTAATCACACACATGAAACTCATCATAAAAATACTATTACATATAAAAATAGAGTAAACAAAACAACAGCACACAAACATTTTTTAAACATCAATCCATATATTTTTGATATGCTACCACAGTCAATTAAAATAATTAAATCATTAAATAATTATAGATATAAAATTAAAAATTGGATATTATCCAATCCAAGAGATATATTCAAGAACGTCATAAATGATAAATATACCAAGCTATAATGAATAAAATAAATAACTATATATATTATATACATGACGTATTGTATCTTTGTATACTGTAGTGATATAAAATATACCAATAAAATATTGTCATATTTGTTTTATATTATAATCTAGTTGTGCTTGAATTATGAAATATATTCTTAACAATAAATATTATAGTATTTAACTCAAAACAAGTATTTTACTTCTGAGTTCGGAATTAATAGTTTATACAAAAAAATTATATATTAGCATTACCTACTTAAATATCAAAAAAATATTTGAATAAACTTTTATTATTATTATTATTATTATTATTATTATTATTATTATTATTATTATTATTATTATTATTATTATTATTATTATTATTATTATTAATATTATTATTTCAGAGCAGTAATTACCAGATAAGAATTGCTCCATGTTTAAAGGATAATGTTGTATTTAGTTAGATGACTCGTTTTCAGTTCAGTGCCAAAAAGTAGGCAATAAAAAAATAGTCGTTACCTAATTGAAACCTGTCTCTTATATATCGTATAATATGATTGTTGTGTTTTCTTCTGTGAAACAAAATTGTTGGCAAGCACTTGGTATACTTTCATGTATATTTGCCTAAATATCTGTGAATACTTTTCGTAATAATCAAAAATGTTTCGTGATTTTTCCTTGGATGACTCAATTATTATACGGCACAACATAACAACTTAACTAAGTCATTGCAATGTTGAATGAAATTATAAGTTTTTGGAATGTGTGCACTTTTTGGAGGAGGTTATTGTTATTAGTCATGCTAGAAATGTATCATTTTGTTTAACTTTCGAACCCTTGGTGCTATTTATTCCCCATGAAGCTTATTTTGGGTTTATTAATTTGTAAATAACGATAAAATTATTGAATTGTAACTCAAATGTGTGTCACAAGCTTGTTTTTTTTGCAAAATCTAATTTATAAAGAAATAGGTAAGTTATAAACAAAAAGAAACTAAAAAAATTATTCAAAATTATAAATTACTTTTTTGAAATTGAAATTTCTCTTTTTTTTAGAATAAGTTGTGTGTAAAAATTTTAGGTTTTGCTTTTTTACTGCTTCCGATGTCAAGGGCTTTTTTCAGAAACCTTTCCCACCAAAAAACTTTATTCACTTTTTTATTTAAATTAAATCATTAATAAAAATTACACCCATTTATTCTTAAATAATAAACAATTTTAAAATACAACCCAAATGGATCTGCGCCAATTAAATACATGACAAACTTCCTTATGATAGTCTTACAAGATTTCGTTCCCAAATTTATTTTAAACAGAGGTTTAGTCTGAAAGAACTGAAATAAAAAATATATTTTAAGTTTACGTCAAAATTAATTTAATATAATGAAAATTGACTAGAAGAAAAAATGTTAAGCTCGGTAAATAAGGGTTTTATTCTACAAGGTCTGTACAAAACTCCAACACAAATTTTTCATGCTAAAATATCATCCGCCTTACACTTTATTTAGTGGCGTAACAAAAACTAAGTGGCCCCCCCCCGCAAACGTTTTCAGGGGCCCCGTCTCTATAACGAATGGAAAATGATCATTTTTATTTTCATTACTATTAGGTTCAGGTTTATGAATTAGGTAGACTACTAGACTGGTATACATAACATAGGCAGTTATTAAGTCATTATACGTAATATTCTAGCAAACATGATGCCAAATCAAAATTTTAAAACACCACTTATACCATGTATGGTTGTAACGGGGGTATAGCAGTGATCGAGCCTCATAGAAAATAAAAGACATAAAACAGTAAAACACATGAACACTCAACAAGTCTGCACAAATATTATGTCTCTGAGTACTATACAAGTTATTATACAAAACGACCAGATCGTCGAGAGTTTTTTTTTACAAAATCGTTTATAATTTCGTCGATATTTAATGTTTTAACAAACTCGTGTTCGGTACTGATTAAGGATAAATTTGAAAGGCGTTGTTGTTCCATGGTATTACGTAAATGGGTTTTTACTATTTTAAGTTTCCACTGATGCTACACTAACTGGCGAAGTTAGAAATCACATCACTGCATTATATACATCTTGAAAATTTGAAGAACCAAACTGATTTTTATTTAATAAATGATCCGTAAGTTCATACACTGTTTTTAATTTTGAAATACTATCTCCAAGTCCCTTTCTGACGCTTAAAATTTTACTAGGAAAGTCAATGGACAAGTTCTTATGGTATATCGTTTGTAAATACCGCGTTTTCACGTATAATTCTTCTTAATTCTCAGGATATAAAAAAATAAAATTATTTAGGAAATAAAATACCTATGAAAAGCAAAGCCGGCAGCAATCTATCGTAATGAAGCTATTTCGATACGCGGTTTTTCTTTATTTGATGTTGGTAACATTTAAATGTTTTATTTCATTGACTTGCGCGGCCTTTGTGATTTACGAAAAAACCCATTTTTCGCAGAGGAAAAATAGCTTGATAACCTACTTTTTTATTCTGTGTGGATAACAGTCATGTATGTTGGTTGCATAAATCTATAAATCAATCTTTTGTAGATGCTTCAAGCTATCATTTACTGCCAAATCCTATCCAAAATCCATATCCAAAATTCAATCTACTAACCTAAATGTCGATTTTAACCTCAACTTTATTTGAATTTTCCATCTTCCCTATACTAAATTGCAATGCCGTGACGTAAAATCACGTCTTTTGAAATTCGAAAAAAAGTAGCAAAATCGCCCAAATGTTTGAACGCTCTGCATATGTACCGAATGTACAAGGATCACACAACGTATTCCGTCCAATTTCAAATCTCATATTGCTAAAATAACTTTAGAATCTCGTGGTGAAAATGGGTCAATAAATTAAAAATGACAGTTCGCAAAATAATTTTTGTTGTCCAGAGGCTACTAGGATAAAAAAATAGTATTACCAACATAAAATTTAAACATAAAAATTTACAAAATTTGAAGGATTTATTTTCTTTTTAAATATGTGTTTTTTATTGAAAAAACTACAAATTAGAAAAAATAGTATAACGTACGTGCTATATAAAGCAGTTTTAAGCACTTGTCCCGTTATAAAACTCGCCGCAAGCGGCTCGTTTTTTAACATGGACGCGTGCAATAAAATGATGCTTTATAAAACGTGTACGTTAATATACTATTAAGCAATCAAACTTCAAAAATCCTTACAGAATTCCGCGCCAGCGTCCAAAAATTTGGCGAAAATAGAGGCGTCCGGATCTCGATTCCCGATATCCAGGCTTCTGGCGAAGTCCAACATGCGCACAGACTGACTTTTCAGATTTTCCTGATCCCTGGATTAGTCACCTGCCGGCGGTGCCTTTATATCAACCTCCGAAATTGCAGAATCAAAAGCTGCTCAGTTAGTGTTTACGTAAATAAGTTTTGGTAAGTCGGTGATTGTTTCTTTTATAACGTTAATAGAACCTAGATTTTTGTATCAAATTTATTTGAAGATGTGAAAGTAGACCGGGTTTCTTTAGGTTGGCTCAGAGAAATAGAGAAACCCTATTATATTTATATGAAGCAATTATTTTAACAAATAAATTAACACAACAAATTTAAATACATGGAAAATTACTAGACGTAGATTTTTTTTAAACCAGCTAATACAATCCGATCAATTTATGGGCCAGTGAATCTCATTTTACAGGCCTTGGATAGAAATTTCAGTGTATATTACACCATTGAGTCATTACTTTACATACGCAACTTTTTACCTATATAGGTTTGTCTATTATTTCATTAACAACCATTTTTAGTTTTTATGATTATTTTTTTAAGAGTGATAAACTTGACAGATTCAAGACGTTATTTTCTGCACCCAAATAGGATACATATTGGAATGGAGGAAAAATAAGTAAAAAAGTGACATTTTTTTAACTAAACAAAATCAGTAATGCCAAAATCATGCATTCGTGGTTGTACGTAATAAAATATTGTTGTGACTAAACTTTAAAAAAGCAATAAAAAATACGCTTACTTATTACATTCCCCTATAACATACCGTGCGAGCAAAAATTATTTGCATCAAAGAGTGCTTGGATTAAAAAACGTAGGGCTTGGTTTAGATCACAATGATATGCGGACGATATATCTAACCAAATCTAGGTTATAATTTTGTCAAATTCATATTATGACATGATATGCCAAACTAATGAGTAATAAAATAAGTAGAAAAATACAAATTTATTTTTGTTGTTTACAAAATTATAATACTTGCACTTTATAAGGAAATAAATTGAGCTGCTTCTTAAGAATAGTCCTGCATGTTCCATAAGATCTTCCCACTTCTTGGGACAGGCATCTTATACAATTTGTTGGCGTATTTTGCATTATTTCACGAACGTTTGCAACAAGTTCGTCTGTTCTTACAGATGGTCTTCCTGCTCCTTTTTTTGTGTTGTATAGAACCTGTTTCCCTAAACACAGCCACGGTTCTTTTCAGGAAATGATAAAAATCCCCAGCAATAAAAGCAACGTTAGGAAAATGTTCGTGAAAATCGTCCATGCACAAACCCGGATTGTATTGCCACTCACCATTTACTCTAACCCCGTTTCAAAAATATGCTTCAACACTGAATGTTTTGTGCTGTTCTGTAAAGCCGATTGTGTGAATTGTTCAAGAAATTGGAAAAATTAGCGATGAATCAAATTACTTGTAACGACTGTCAAAGATGACGGAATAACTGATGGATTGTTAATTCAGGTAGTTACTGACACCCAACAGGTATTAAGCTCTACGGCTAAGCATTACGTCCTTAGATGCAAGGCCCTCTTTTATGCAAATAATTTTTGCTCGCACGGTATGCACACGACGAAGATACCTATTTCGCATCTAACCCTTTTAGCCGGAAAAGCATTAACATGTGAAATATGTGCACTGCACCTCAGATATAATGCCTTGTTGATGGGCATCTTTTACTCACACGTTTGCACCTGCATATCTTGTTCCGAAGCATCCGTCTATTATTCATTTGGCAACCTCGGACACTAGCAGAGCTGTCACATTCCGATATTAATTCATAAAGTTTAAATCCGTTTTTTTAGGAATATTTTTGTCCATTTTTAGAAAATGTTTTGCCAATATTGTTTCTTGCCATAATGTTACTAGAAATGGCATATAAGAACGGCGGACATTAGATTCTTAGCTGGTAAAGTCATAAATACTATACTAAAATAATAAAATTATAAGTTGTATCTACCTTATAGATAATCTGTAATATGACATATTTCTAAATAAAATACGATTAATCAACATCATTATTATTGTTGTGTTCTGGAAAAAAATATTCTTAATTAATTAATAAATTTATTAGATTTAAACTAGTACATTATTAAACAACTATATCAGTACTGCATTGAGAAAAAAGCCTTCTGTTCCTTATAAGAATTCACATACTCTTTATACAACTGTTCAATAATATAGTGACAGCAACGCGTTTTCCTACTGTAAGACAACGAAAATTGCTAGCCAATAGGAAATAGGAGTTAATTCTACCATAGAATGATGTAAAGCCATTATTGCTCTGAATACTCACAGTAATTATCAAGTTCTATTGGGGGTGTAATATGCTTTTATGTACTGTATTAGTTCCGACTGGCAGTTGTAATGAAACTTTACCTTAAGCATAACAATATTTGCTTGCTACAGTTAATAAAGCATATACCTACTTACCACCAAAAATCAATACTGTAGTTTAGAAACATTTAAATAGCTTCTAGTATGATATTGTCCCTGTCGTTTAATATTGCATATGATTATCTATTATGCAACATGGTTTATTAAGATGGTAAAATTCATCCATGGATTATAAAGTCCAATACTAATGATGTGTTGTGCGAAATAAGAATCTTCTATTGCTTTATCTGACATGCAAAGCTAACAAAAACTTAAATACAAAGTAAAAATAAATTATTTGAAACAGGTATTGGTACGATCAATACAATTTAAAATCAGACAGAACAGCTAGGATACTCTGAACAACGATGTGACCTGCGCAATAAATACGTTAAAACTAATACTATGGCACACGGCGATTGCCGATCGCTACGAACCCCCACCAACGTCTGCTTTCTTAATTGTAGAGAAAGCGCTTTACTGGGAATAAAATGCGTCGCATTCAGAAGATACAATTTATTTCTTAACAAAATTGCTGTATTAAAAGTAAATCATTATTCAACAAAACTGTGTTGCTAATGGAACTGATTACTACCAATAAAAACACTGTTCTAGCAAATCTGGAATTGATATAACACTAAAGCGGGATTGACACACTAGTAATTTATTTAATATGGATTAATAAAAAATAAGCTATCAATAAAAACTATGTCTTAGCAGCAAACCTGTTGTATTAGATTATTTTCCTCCTGTTTAAAAATAGCAGCTTTTAAAAATTAAGTTTTTCAATTTAAACATTATATTAAAAGAAACCCAGAAACCCAAATCCACTTAAAAGCTTAGTAGATATTTGAAATAACAAAGATGCGTCAAACTAGTTGTAGAAATAGATATCATTTTCGAAATCTGCTTTAAGGTTAATCATTATAATAATAGTTTGAGGCCACCCGAAATTTATTTTAGAAAATTTATAATAAATCAAACTTTCAAAAAGAGCAGCCAGACACCAAACGTTAAAATGGTTAATGTTACGTATATTCTTATGAGATAAAAAAATCCCATTTTTCCTTTTATTTTAATTCAATTTATAGTAACATTTGTTGTAACATTCATAGCACAAAACAATGAAATCATTATATAATATACAATTTATACAAATTCATGACATAAAGTCGCAAAAATATTTTTCCATTATGTGTCTCAAATAAAATCACAAAATTAGAATCCAGAAATATAAATCAATAAAAATAAAGTGTCACAACTTACAAAAAAAAAACTCAATAGAGCTAATGGACTTTAAACAATTAAGCAGCGGCAACTGTTCTTAACCATGTCGTAAAACTAATTTTGAAAAGTATGGTTGTGGTATCTTGGTAATTAATTCCTGTCGCTGAAACTGTCAAAAGAAATAATATATTTATTTATGATGCCAAGTGGTCCGTTTAAACTTTCTTAACAAAACATTTTATTTTAAAAGCGTTCTAAAACCAAACGACCATGTTTCTATAGATTAAGGCTTTCGAAATTTTGTTTTCGATTATAAACAACATTTTCCAGACCAGGTTTTCCAGACTTTTTAAACAGACTCATAAAACTAAAGGGGAAAACAAACGAAACTGCGTTTTATTTTCTAATGGCATTAAAAATAACTCCAAGGGAATATTACTATCTTATTTTTGCTTCTTTAGGTTAGTACTTAGAAAGGTAAAAAAACATTTCTGTATTATCAGCACAAACTAAAATGCATACTTAATATTTACTATGACACCTAGACTGATCGCTTTCGATTCGCACCCGCATATCAACATCTGACGACTAAGGGTGTATCCCAGGGTTCTGTTCCGGGACATGTACTTTGTGTTTATGGTTATCTTATAGTATTAATTCAACTTAAGATTTAAGTTAGTGGCAAGTTAGCCAGTTAATAGTTCTATTCCTTATAATAATTCACATACTCATTATACGATTGTTTAATACTATATGTGACAGCAACGCACTTTCCTACTGTAAGACAACAAAAATTGCTAGACCGTTGTGCAGTAATAATATCACGGTAATTTAGCAAATAGAAAAAATAGGACTTAATGCTACCATAGAATGGTTTATTGCTCTGAATACTCACAGTAATTATCAAGTTCTATTGGGGGTGTAATCTGGTTTTATATACTGTATTAGTTACGACTGGCAATCGTAATAAAACTTGACATTAATCATAATAATATTTGCTAGCTACAGTTAATAAGGCATATACTTACCCTAAAAATCAGTACTGTAGTACTCAAAAATTTAATTAGCTTCTGGTGTGATATTGTTCTTGTCGTTTAACATTGCATATGATTATCTATTATGCAACATGGTTTACTGAGATGGTAAAGTTTGTCCATGGATTATAAAGTCCAATACTAATAATGGGTTGTGCGAAACAAGAATCTTCTATTGCTTTATCTGACATGCAAAGTTAAAAAAAACTTAAATACAAAATAAAAATAACTGAACTGAAACAGGTATTGGTATGATCAATAAAATTCAAGTTGAGACAGGACAGTTAAAGGATTCCGAACAACGATGTGACCTGCGCAACAAATACGTTAAAACTAATAATAAGGCCACCCCACGAACCACCACCAACGTCTTGTGGATTATAGGTTTTAACGGATACAATTCGTTTTTGGGGACGCGGTTTTGTTTTCTTAATTGTAGAGAAAGCACTTTACTAAGAAGATACGATTTATGTCTTAACAAAATGGCTGTATTAAAAGTAGTTTATTAGTATTATTTATCCAATCTCAGTTTGAGGACATTCCAATCATTCCATACGGCGGTAAACAGTCTCAAAGAGACCGACCGCATAACCAGGGTTGTCAGATCTTTCTTCTTCAATTCTTTAATTTTTTTTATTAAAGATATTTCATTTATATCAGTATTCAATTGTTAGTCAGTAACTTTCTTTGAAAGCTAGTTTGCAAATATACTTTAAACCGAGGAGTTTTGAGTGTGACAGAAAAAAATAACAAGCCATTCATTGTTATAATAATACATTCTTTAGTCCTTAAGAACCAATATAACTGAAATCAAGACAAAAAGTGTTTTCAGTGTTTAAAAACAACTAATTAACAAACCCTTGTTTCGCCTGTATACTTACCCTGTGCTTACAAATCCGAAAATTTTGAAGAATTGGCAACAGCATGTAATTTGTTACGATTGCAAGCGCCAGGATATAAGCTGAACGGGTACCCGGCCCGTCTGACGATCGATTCTGCCAGACAGAGATAGGCCAGTGACCGCCGATGGCGTGGAAGAGACGAAGATAAAATATACGTGGTTATGCCTTGATGAACGGGCCGGAGTCTGGTTGACGAGAATGAAGTTCTGGTAAAAAAATTAAAGCATTTTCTGAGCAGTGTCGTGCCGTGTCAGGTTTATTTTTCTGATTTTAGTTTTGTATATAGAATTTTTGAGTTACCTTATATTTATTATTTTAATATAATATTATTATATATACAGTGGGTTTATAAAGTGTAGTATGTACAAACACCTAATGTAAAACAAACTTATAAGTGTGTATACGCATATTAATTATTTGTGTGGAACGCCTATGGTTAGGAAATTCCCACAGTTTAATGTCATTAAATTGACCTAAGAAACACTATAACAAGATTGTGCTGGTAAAGGAACTGATTACTACCAATAGAAACACTGTTCTGGCAAATCTGGAATTGATATAACACTAAAGCGGGTTTGATACACTAGCAATTTATTTAATATGGGTTAATAAATAATAAGCTATTAATACAAACTATGTTTTAGCAAACCTGTTGTATTCGATCATTTTTCTCAGAGTGGTAACGTTTGGGAAAAGGAACAGCTGATATCATGTATAGTGTAGTAAATTATTTTTGGCATCTTTAGCCGTAACATATTTCTCTGGCTTTTTATGTCGATTCGAAAACAAAAAAGAACATCCAGAAACTGCCTTCCTAAAGTTTGCAGCGTAGGTGTCTACATTCACATCACTTTCCTTCACTTCACTGACACTATACACACTTCTCTATTTTTATTTTGGCCGTTTCAGAAAGGAAGACAGCAACATCAGAGTCTTAATGAAATGAAATGAGCGAGATGTACCTTTTCTTTTTTTAGTTTTCCCGTTTTAAGAAAGACAGAAAGATATTTATAATTAAATAAAAAACACTATCTAAACTTCCGCGTTCTGAATATGGACGATCTCCCCATCTTTTATATTTATAATTATATTTATTTTTATTTTCCAACAAGATCCTTCTAAAGGTGAAAGAGTGGCGAAAACAGCAGTTGGTGCCAAGACGTCTTGTAGGAATGTACTACGTGGTTTTAATAGTGTTTTATAATCTTGAATAGGTTTAATCATGATATTTTTTAAGCAGAAGATGTGTTGCAAGTTTGAAACTTGCACTCTCTTTTTGAGACATTTATTTCAAGTAGTCTTTTATGTAATAGCTCAGTGTTTAGTGTTTTTTCTTTCAGGTTCTCTAGCAGGTTTCAGGTAGAATGATTTATCGGGAAAAATGATCGGGGAGTGGATAAATTATTTTTGGTTGCTCTTTTTTCGATTTTTGTATGCGCCTCAACGGGCTATTGAAGGGTAAGTTTACTTGCCTGTAGTAAATTTACAGCCTGCCCTTAAGCGCAGTTAAAAAGATGTTTAAAAAAATTGGTAATTTTTTTAACGAATACTAGACCAGGGCTGAAGCCTTTGAAAATGGTAAAAAGTGAAAAAAAAATAATAGTAGGATGAAACCCATTGGAAAAGGACGAGAATATAACAAAAATGAAAGGAAAAATAATTTACGGCAATTTGAGGTCGGGAAGTGGAAAGGGGTGAGTTTTTAAGGGTAGAAAACGATTTATCCCGATTTCCGGCAAAACTACAACTCCTATGGAAAAATATTAAATAGCAATGTTGTATGCAATAAAAAGATCTACAACTTTTGTATGTACACTTTTTTCACATAACCTCAAAATTTATATGAAAAATTCAAATAACCAAGTTCTTGGTTTTTTATTTTTATCTTTTACAAGTAAATTTTTTTTTTCACGAAATTTGGTGAAAACTTACCTTTCTATGTCTCAAACAAACTGTAATTTTTTTGATTTAAAACATTAATTTTTTCACCTTATTTTGACTTAATATCGAAAAAGCACCCTAATTTTCAATCGAAAGTTCGCACGTCAAAATATCTGCTTTTTTAAAAAAGTCGGTGGGCTTTTTGTTCGTTGAAATCTCTACTTTCTGATGGTGTAAAAAAATATACATTACTATGGTAAATGTGATGAAATCCCCTTTAAATCCTACCTTTAATTATATTTAGAACAACTATTTTCGCATTTTTTTTGCGATCTTTATGTTTTATGGATTTGTAATTTGTTTTGTTTATCAATGTAACATGGAATCTTATGTTTTTCGAGTAATTAAAGTATAAATTTTAATAAATAGCTCAAAATTGTACAAAATAGTTTTAAAAAAAAATTTCGGATTCGAGTTTTTTTCGTTTCTTTGCATTTTTTGAGAACATTTACCATAGTAATGTGTATTTTTTTACACCATCAGAAAGTAGAGATTTTAACGAACAAAAAGCCAACCGACTTTTTTAAAAAAGCAGATATTTTGACGTGAGAATTTTCGATTGAAAATTAGGGTGCTGTTCCGATATTAAGTCAAAATAAGGTGGAAAAATAAATATTTTAAATCAAAAAAATTACAGTGTGTTTGGGACATAAAAAGGTAAGTTTTCACCAAATTTCGTAAAAAAAATTTTTCTTGTAAAAGATAAAAATAAAAAACCAAAAACTTGGTTATTTGAATTTTTCACATAAATTTTGAGTTTATGTGAAAAAAGTGTAAATACAAAAGTTCTTTCTTTCTTTTATTACCTACAACTTTGTCATTTAACGGTTTTCCATAGGACTTGTAGTTTTGCCGGAAATCGAGATAAATCGTTTTCTACCCTTAAAAACTCACCCCTTTCCACTTCCCGACCTCGGATCGCCCGTAAATTATTTTTCCTTTCATTTTTGTTATATTCTCTTCCTTTTCCAATGGGTTTCATCCTACTATTATTTTTTTTTGGTTTCAAAAATTATCGATCCTGGTCTATACTTTTCTAAATCTCTATTTACCTTACTATTAAATAACTGATTACTAATGATTTTAATTTTACGGTCTCAATTTATTACTTTCGCGCCTTTGAACATATTTTGAATTTATGGACAATAAAAAATGGGACAATGTGGTTTACACTTTATTTTTAAACGATCATAAACCCAAGGAAGTTATTACATCCAGTTAAATGTACTGGGAATAATCAACAATATTTTCAAGTTTTAATAGATTTTAATGCTGGAATTAGTTAGTGCAATAAACTTTAGAGAAAAACGCCTCTCAAGTATTTGACGTAATCAAAACTATACCAAATAATTATGTCAAGGGAAAAGGAAACTTATAAATTCAATATCTACAAATGTTGTCTAAAAATATAGATATTCTTACAATTAATTATTTTTATTTTCAGTAATCATGTGAAGTATTCTTTAGCGGTTGTTATAGCATATTTTATGTGGGACAGAGTAAAATTTTCAAAAAGGTAAATTTTCCTTAATAATCATTTCATCAAAAATTTCACTCTAAGAATTTTTATGTTGTGTCTATTTTCTTAAATATTTACTTCATAACATTTAAAACGGGCAGGAAACTTACGCATGTGCAGAAAATCTATATATTATATATCTACTACATGTATGTAAGAGTGTTGAATTAACTCCAAATTAATTTAATCTATATGGATGAGTAGTTGTTCTTGTTCCTAAGATAAAAAAAATACTTTAAATATTATCAATAATCGACTGCCTCCCTAGTCCACGATGGTCATGGTCTTAGAGTACTTCCTCTAAAACGGAATTAAAAATTGCACCAAGTAACTACACTTCAGATATTAAACACCCATCTTCAAGATGTTTAAACGCAAAACTTACTTTTCCTAGCACTAAAAACTCATCTTCAGAATGTTCAAATGGTGAATATCTCCTTTTTATACTTTTTCGAGCACTAAAAACTCACCTTCAAGATGTTAAATTTCTTATTTCGCCACTTGTACACCTCTACTAATCTTAAGATATTTTAGTAAATCGAATACTCCACAAGAAAGTCTCTCTAAGAATGGCCACCCCTTATAAAAAATTTAAATTGGGATAAAAGAAATATGGTTACATAAAGAAAATACAGGGACTGGCAGTGGCATAATAAAGATATTTTAATTCGAATCAATTTAAATATTTCTTTAAAAAATAGGTTAACCTTTGCCAACCACTTTATACTTAGAAAATGCAGTGTTGACTAAAATCTGGATAAAATATGTTGTAATAAATTCAATTTATATATATTTACTATTATGCTGAAGTAATAAAATGTCATAATAAAAGTACTTTCTATAGTGCCTTGTAACTATACAGCTCTTGGCAATAGATATACATTATTTAACTGCTTTTTATATGGAATAAACAGTCCAAGCACAATGGATACCCTGGGACGGGTAGACCACGACGGTCGTTTCGTCCATGTTAGGACTCTACGGGCAGCCATAACCCAAGCAATTCCGACACAGCGGTAAAATGTATTGGCTTATTTAGTTGTCTACCTCTTGATTATTACCAGTGTGACTGCCTTTTATTTTGGAGTTAATTCCGCTGGGATGGCGCTATATGATGGCCGCTTTGCTTTTGTAAAAAGGATTTTAATACATCTTACCGCTGTTGTTGGGATTGCTTGCGTTAAGCTGCCCGTAGAGTCCTAACAAGGACGAAACGGCCGTCGTGGTCTACCCGCCCCAGGGTATCCATTGTGCTTTGATCTCTGTGTATTCCAATATAAAAAACAGTTACACACTTGTCCGATATGCCACAATATTCGGTATTAATTATTTTTATTATTATTAATTTGGACAAAAATTGTGTTGGCCAGCGTATACGCTACAAACCCAAAAATTTAAAACTAAATTAGTGAGGTTTATTTCGAGAACATGTGTACAGCGAAAATAAATGTAGAGAATTTGATTGCGCCATTAACTTTGTTTTGGACCTAGTTAAAAAAATTTATTGGGTGACAGATGAGGTTAGGCACGTTTAACGCAATATGGGTTGCATTATCGTTGTTTGTTGAAATCTTAACATAGTATAAAACAAAGTCGTATCGCCCGTCCTGTCCCTATATGTGCTTAAATCTTTAAAACTACGCAACGGATTTTGAAGCGTTTTTTTTAATAGATAGAGTGATTCAAGAGGAAGGTTTTTATGTATAATACATGCATAATATTATAGATAAACACTGATAAACACTGATAAATTAGAGTAGGGAGAACGATCGACCCAACCTAACCGGTCCCCGGCCCGTTCAACGATCGATCCGAAGCACCGAAGCCGGAATAGATGAAGACAGACTATATTTTATGCATGGATGTAAATTGTGGACGGGCCGGCAAACGGTTGAGTTTGAGGTTTGTTCGGGTTTGTTCGCCTTATTATATCATATGCCGGGCTGCAACGCAGGTCGGGTATACGCTAGTTTGGTAATAAAACAAAATAAAGCTTTTTACAATCCTTTTCGATCTTGGTACTTACTCCACTATTAACGACGTTTTTAATAATTAGTAGTCAATCGTAGTCACCTACTTAAACAAGAATCGCTTGGACCCGTCAAATAAATTTTTTTGAAATAAATTTTTTTTAGAAAAAAAATATATATATACAGTGTGTCCACGGATACTGTTTAGAAGAGGAAAAACTTCTTTATTTATAGGTATAGAAGAAAAGTCATTCTTTATAAAAACGTCTGCTTGTGCTGAAACTACAATTTCGAATATTAGGCTTGCGATTACTATACAGAGTTCGTCACAAACAATATTTTTAGTTTTTCGGATTTTTTTTTCAATTTCTTGATTTATTAAATGAATTTTGTTAGTGTTGAAACTACAAATTCGACAATTAGATTTGCGATTACTATAAAGGGTATGTCAGAAACAGTTTTTGTTTTTTGGATTTTTTTTTCAATTCTAATTCTCCATTCCTTTTGATGATTGGCTAAATCATCATTGGTCCAAATCAGTTGGCAAGTAGGAGTTCCGAGCTTCATTTATATGGGGATATCTTAAGCCACATGTGTATAAAACCAATTTCAATAATAACTTGGACCTCTCGAAAGAAAAAATAAGAGTAGTTATTGCAAATATCCCAACACAGCAAGTTAGGAACTGTTATCGGGAATTCAGATGTCGAGTTGAACTATGCGCTAACTAGGTGGTACCACGTTTGAATAAAAGTTTTATAATTAACGATTGAATGAATTAAAGAAATATGACATGTAATAATAAAAATACTTCAAAAGTTAGCAAATGAAAAATGGTTTTCTTACAACAAAATTGTTACTCGGCCAGATATAAAATCATATTCGAAGTAAGAAAGCAATAATAGTTGTTCGTTTTTACGTAAATTTATTTTAAACGAAATCTAAAAAATTAAAAATGTTGTTTCTGACGAACCCTGTATAGTAATTGCAAATGTGATATTTGAAATTGTAGTTCCAGCACAAGCAAAATTCATTTAATAAATCAAGGAATTGAAAATTAGACTTAAAAAAAATCCTAAAAAGTAAAAAAGTGCTTATTGACGAACCCTGTATAGTAATCGCAAATCTGATATTACAAATTGTAGGTTCAGCACAAGCAGACGTTTTTATAAAGAATCACTTTTCTTCTATACCTACTAATAAAAATGTTTTTTTTTTCCTAAGTCTATCCGTGGACACACTGTATATATCTGGTCTGATCCGTTTCTTGGTCATACACTGTAAAATGAAAGCCTATTTAAGATTAAATTTAAATATATTTCTATCATAATTCACTGGGATATACAGTATACAGCCTTGCAACGCAGTCAAATGTAAAAGCCGCTAAAATATATTTATGAGTTAAAAGTTATAGCTATCTGTTGGATTTTTGCCAAACGACAGTTGCAAACAATTTGTACAGATTTTTTTAATAGCGGCATCGAAAAAAATAGTTAATTTTAGTATTGTTTCTCAGATAACAATGTATTTTTGGGAATGGTTCTATAAGTCATTAGCTCAAGTAAATGCAAAAGACTCAAAAAGATTGTGGAATATCATAAAAGAGGCAACAAATGACCAGGAGTCCAAAACAGAAATAAACTCAACATTAGATGATAATAGTAAAGAAATAAAAAACAAGGTTCTTATAGCTGAAGAGTTCAATAAGTATTTCTCAAGTATAGGAAAGCGACTGGCAGAAAAAATTATAAATAAAAAAATTACGAGAGAGAGAGGTGTAGAAAAGTCCTTTTTCCTGCATCCAATAACAGAAGCAGAATTATGCAAAGAAATAAAATGCTTAAAAAACGGGGTAAAGGGGGGGGAGGATAATATAGGCTCTAATATAATTAAAAAGTATATATCGTACCTAAGTAAACCGCTGTTACATATTGTAAACACAGTTTTTGGTGTGGGGGAATTCCCTGAAATCTTAAAGTGCTCCATAATTATACCATTGCATAAACAGGGAGATAAGAACTTAACTGGTAATTATAGACCTATTACATTGACTAGTACAATTAGTAAAATAATTGAAAAATGTTACAGAAATCAGTTAATGACTTTTTTGAATAAATATAACTACTTAAATGAGAACCAATTTGCCTTTAGGGAAGGTTCCAACACTGAGAATGCGCTTTGTAGAGTGACAGAAACCATACTAAAAAGTTTGGATGCAGGTAAAAAAGTCATTGGTATATTTTTGGACCTCCGGAAGGCTTTTGACACTGTGGCACACCAGGTTCTTCTTGAAAGATTAGAGGTCATTGGGGTCAGAGGGATACCTAACGAACTTATTAAGTCATATTTAATAAGAAAACAAAGCACAAAGATATCAGGGGTGGAAAGTAAAAAATTGGGAGTAGAATTTGGTGTGCCGCAGGGCACTGTTCTTTCTCCACTTTTATTTAACCTATATATAAATGATATTCTATCGTTACTGAAGGATGAGGGTCAAATTTTCTGTTTTGCTGATGACGCAGGGGTGATAGTGGTAGGGGATGATTGGGAATCAGCAAAACGACAGGCTGAAATGGCATTATTGAGAGTAAAAAATTGGTTAGATAATAGTTTACTTTCTTTAAACGTGGAGAAAACCAAGTTTGTTGCCTTCTCATGGTCACCTCGATCTTTACCAGAATCATATCAGTAGCATAAGAATTAACCTACGCATGGAAATTACTATTTTTCTCACGTATCATCAAATTTTAAATATTTCGACATATAATATAAATATAATTTTAATTTATTTAACTTTTTTTTTCAGAAAACCTTCAGATACTGGTTTACCACTTCAAAACACTATTAGTGATACCCCAACTGATTCAGAAAAACCCGAGAAATTTCTCAAAATGTCTAATATGCAAGTGGCCGTTCCCGAAAGTGGTACCGTAAGCACTGGAAACCGGGAAGAAGAAAGTGAAAGCACTGAAGAAACTACTCTTACAGAAGTAAGGTTTGATAATATTGAAAGTCGTTGTAAATTTATTCAGTTTAGGATCTACCGTGCGAGCAAACATTATTTGCATCAAAGAGGGCCTTGCATCTAAAGACGTAATGCTTAGCCGTAGAGCTTAATACCTGTTGGGTGTCAGTAACTACCTGAATTAACATCAGTTATTCCGTCATCTTTGACAGTCGTTACAAGTAATTTGATTCATCGCTAATTTTTCCAATTTCTTGAACAATTCACACAATGGGTTTTCCGAAACAGCACAAAACATTCATGGTTGAAGCGTATTTTCGAAACTATGGTAGAGTAAATGGTGAGTGGCAATACAATCCGGGTTTGTGCATGGACGATTTTCACGAACATTTTCCTAACGTTGCTTTTATTGCTGGGGATTTTTATCATTGCCTGAAAAGAACCGTGGCTGTGTTTAGGGAAACAGGTTCTATACAACACAAAAAAGGAGCGGGAAGCCCATCTCTATGAACAGAAGAACTAAGAAGTATTCCAAGAAATACACGCCGCAGATTTTGAAAGACGCAGGAATTACTCTCAATGGTTTACCCAAAATTTATTGGAAAGAAATGATTTATTAGACCTGATATTTTTTTCGGATGAAGCCTGGTTCCACCTTGTTAATTTTGTAAACAACAAAAATAAATCTGTATTTGTCTACTTATTTTATTACTCATTAGTTTGGCATATAGTCCTCCATAGTTTGGCATAACGTCATAATATGAATTTGACAAAAGTTTAACCTAAATTTGGTTAGATATATATCGTCCCCATATCATTGTGATCTAAACCAAGCCCCACGTTTTTTAATCCAAGCCCTCTTTGATGCAAATAATTTTTACTTGCATGGTATTTGAACAGTACAAATCTACTTTCTTTCATCTGTGCATCATGCACAAATCAAAAAGTCTCGTAATTAATAGAAAATCACATGTGATGGGTACAAATTACAATTCGTCTTGTTTTAATGAAAACACACGTACTCGTAGATGTATTAGTGTAATAATATGCATCTACTAAGTATATAAATACTTGTTTAATTCCTAAAACAACTTCACGGTATTCATAAATAAACATCTTGGAATCCACGTTCAAAATACACAAAACGTCTTTCACTAATTACTGACTGTTTTTTCAGTACCCGGAAGCATAACAAACATATCGGAAGTGTACATAAATCCTCTGGACTTAAACTAGTATCAGAGCACGTGTTCACAAAATACTTTGATCTAAATTGGGAAAATATATACAGGGTGTTAAAAATTCGGGTGCGTATCAGGGGATCTCGAAAATGGTGAGAGATACGATGATGAAGTGAGGCAAAGTTCCTTAGGGGTTTAGTCAGTTGGTGAAAGAAAATTGAAAATATTCTGAGGATTTTCGGAGATGTCCTGATACTATATGTGACAGCAACGCGCTATTCTACTGTAAGACAACGAAAATTGCTAGGCCGTTGTGTATGATAATATCACGGAAATATAGCCAATAGGAAATAGGAGTTATCGCTACCATAGAATAGTTTAAAGCCTTTATTGCTCTGAATACTCACGAAAATTATCAAGTTCTATTGGGGGTGTAATCTGGTTTTATATACTGTATTAGTTCCGACTGGCAGTTGTAATAAAACTTGACATTAATCAATATAATATTTGCTTGCTACGGTCTACGGTTACCACTAAAAATTAGTACTGTAGTTCTCGAAAATTTAAATAGCTTGTCGTTTAACATTGCTATGATTATCTATTATTATGCAACATGGTTTACTGAGATGGTAAAATTCATCATTAGATTATAAAGTCCAATACTAATGATGGGTTAGGCGAAATAAGAATCTTCTATTGCTTTATCTGACATGCAAAGTTTAAAAAACTTAAATACAAAGAAACAGGTATTGGTAGGTACGATCAATAAAATGCAAATTCAGACAGGACAGCTAGAAGACTCCAAACAACGATGCGACATGCGCAACAAATACGTTAAAACTAATACTAGGGCTCGCGGCGATTGCCGATCGCTACGAACCCCCACCAACGTCTTGTGGATTATAGGTTCTAACGGTTACAATTCGTTTACTATTTTTAAGCAGTTTTTGTCTATTTAATTTATCGAAACAATGATAGCAATACAATCCGTCGAAGCTGACAAATAAAAGAACTGCGCGGATAATGGGATGACATAATAAGGTTTTGATCTCATGTTTTTAAACTTTCTGCTTTTGTGGAGTCTTTTTAATTGTCTCTAGGAAATGTTTGTGATCCTGTAGGACGATTTCTATTATTGGGATGTATTTTTAATAGGTTCTAATTCAGGATGTTAATGCTGAATATGATCATCAATTCGGTTATAGTGAAAAAGTCAATTGATTGCAGAATATCAAAATGTACAATATGTTTCATTAAAAAATTAAAGTTGATTCACGAAGCATTTTTATGATACACCCTGTGTAATATCTTTTTTCTTAAAAAAATTCATTAGAAAAAAAGTAATTTGACGGGTCCGAGTGATTCTTGATTAAGTAGGCGGTATTCTATACAGGGTGTCCTGGAAAATGTGGGAAATCTCTCGGATATGAAAAAAACATGTGAAAAGAATACTACTACTAAGTTCATATAAACTTCTTTCGTATCGGCCTCCTCTTCGGAGATATATGGGCTCCCAAAGAGCTCCCATGGAATTAAGTTTTTGACACATAATTATTAAACCGATAGGTATATTTTTTAATTTTTTTTTCATATGATGTATACCAGGTAGGACCCTTCAAATTACTATCCCAGAAAGTGTTGCGAAATACTCACAGCTACAGGGACGGACTGGCCGTGACACTAATGTGCCAATTTTTTTTTACGCCCTGTATGATAAAAATTTTAGACAACCTTTTTTACATACCTTTACTTTAACTTATGGAGGACTTGAGGTAGGAGGCCGATCGCAATGCATTGGATTCGGTCCCAAATTAGCATCGGTAATTCAGCTTTACGAGTCGCTGTAAGATGGCGCGCGTGTTCGAAGTGGGCTATCAAATAATGGTTTCTTATGGACGCAATAACTATTTTTATTTAAATTAGTTCTTCAAGGAACAAATAAGGACTTTTATATGAATTTACACTTACTTTGTTATACTTATTAGTAAACTCGGCCTGTATAAAGGTCCAACGATGCTTGGTTTTTAAAATACAGGGTATTAAACATTCTAGCTATACCTTTGGAGCTAGAAAGAGACTACTTTTATAAATTGTACCATTATTTATTATAAATATGGAAATTAATTACAATACAACGTTATTTGTCTTGTCTTGCCTTCAAACATTATTTGTTATTTCGAAAAATTAAATGTCAAGTGTCAAAAGTAAAAGCACAGAAAAATAAAGGGTTTAAGTAAAAGTTAAAAACTATGGAGGATCTAGTTTTCCATATTAAAAACGAAGAAGAAGAAGACAACATCAGCCCACTTCGGACGCGAGAGCCATCTATCGGCCAATAGCGAACTAACCAGAAAACCGGGACAGAATTTGAAAATGCTGCCATTGTCGATCGGCCTCCTACCCTATAGTTCTCCATACTTTAACTATTGACCAAAAATTAAGTACTCTTCATTCATGTCGCAAATCCTAACCGTTTTCGGAAAAACGTCATTTAAAACAAAAAACATTAAGGAACAAAGCTGGGTTATTGTGGCGGGTACAGCAGTCCTCAATTCGTCGTGACCGCATGTTGAACCCACTTACCAAGTTTTTAACTAAGCAGGTAAAGTTTAAATTATTATTTTTTGACAAAGATGTATCTTTTATCGAAATACGCTAAATACATGATGTAAATAAAATGACGTTGTTCCGAAAACGGTTAGGATTAGCTACATGAATGAAGAGTACCTACTTAATTTTTAGTCAATAGTTAAAGGTATGTAAAAAACGTTGTCCAAAGTTTTTATTATATTAGTTTCACAGCTAGTCCGTCCCTGCAGCTGTGAGTATTTCGCAACACTTTCTAGGATAGTAAATTGAAGGGTCCTACCTGGTATACATCATGTGAAAAAAAAATTGAAATATACCTGTTGGTTTAATAATTATGTGTCAAAAACTTAATTCCATGGGAGCTCTTTGGGAGCCCATATCTCCGAAGAGGAGCAAAAGAAGTTTATATGAACTTGGTAGTAGTATTCTTTTCACATGTTTTTTTCATATCCGGGAGATTTCCCACATTTTTCCGGACACCTTGTATAAAAGGCTGGTCCATTTCTTTATCATAAACGCTGTAGAATACTGTACAATGTAGTACATCCTATGACAAAATAAATATTTAAAGTGACTAACCAGACTATCTTGTAAATCAAATTTCCAAGAAACGCAGCGACCATATTTTCCTGCAAATGTATAAACATTGCTGCCATCATGAATTTTCCCCTGACACTTTAACGCACCTTTTAATTGGCTGTTACTACCTGTGCCAAAGCAAGTGCTAGAGACATTTATTAACTTCTTCGGCGTGACTAAATAACTATCTAACGTTTTCGCGAATTAATTGGTGGAATATCTGGTTTAGTCGCTAATTTAATGTTCCTGAAAACCTGCTTGTTAAATATCTTAAATTATGTATAACGCAACAGCCCCCCGACAACCTGTTGGGAAAGCTGACACAACTGCCTATTAGTCCGTATAATCTAAAGTTGTTATAACTGTTTCATTTTATTTAGTGTCCGACCGAAAACAGATTTTCAGCCGATACCGAAACCGAATCTTCGGCCTTGGTCTCAGTTTCGGCCGAAACCGAAACTTATTTATACGTGTTAAAAATGTTATTGCATGCTGAAATTTAATTTATATAGGACGAGATCAATCTTGGGAACGGATTGACCTCTTCCCACCCCAAAAAGAAAAGTTGACAAAAAAAAATCAGTAAAAAAGTACAGTGTGACCAGTAATGTCCGCATCATATGGGATTTTTTATATTAATAGCTTTATTTGAAATTTGACTTTGGCATCAAGTTCTGCTTCGATCGAGATGAAAATTAAGCAAAAAAATAGTAGTCGCGTGATTCGCATTATCTGTCAAATTTTAATTATTTTCAAAAAATAACTTAAAAGTGGGGTTATTTCTGAAAGTATCGAAAAAAATTACTAGAAAAAGTTTTTTTTAATGCAGTTTCTAGCCCACATGCAAAATTTTAGCTGCATAAGATAATTTTGATTTTTTACCCATATTTTGTAAATTGAACCACTTTTGCAAAATAAGACTCAGCGCAACCTACATAAAACTTCTTAGTTTTGACAATGCTTTATTTCAGATACATTTTCTGTAAAGTAGCGCCATATTAAATGTGTGTTTTTCTACAAAATCAAAATTGGGCTATTAAAATTTGGTCGCATGTGATGCAAAGTTTATTTGTTTTTGACCCTGTATAAGGTAACTTCATAAAATAAGTATTTCTGAAAACGTAGTTTGTGGTTGAAAGTAATAAACCTTAATATTAAGACAAGAAAGGAAAACAGTGTCATCAGTAAAGTGTTCATTAAGTGGAAAATAAATTTTAGTGGTGGGTAAAAAATCAAAATTATCTTATGCAGCTGAAATTTTGCTTGTTGGCTAAAAACTGCATTTAAAAAAACTTTTTCTTATAACTTTTTTCGATATTTTCAGAAATAACCCCACTTTTGAATTATCTTTTGGAAAAAATAAAATTTGACAGATAATGCGAATCACGTGACTAGGTACTATTTTTTTGCTTAATTTTTATCTCGATCAAAGCAGAACTTGATGCCAAAGTCAAATTTCGAATAAAGCTACTAATAAAAGAGGTTCGGCCGGTTTTTGGCCGAAACCGAAACTAGATTTTTTGGCCGAAACTAGCCGAAACCGAAACCGAACCATCGGTCGGTCACTAATTTTATTTGTTATTTTCGTTGTTTATCAACTTTTGTGTAATATTAAAAGGAATAATAAACGTCTTATTATTATTATTATTATTATTATTATTATTATTATTAATTTTTATTATGTTTGTAGGTACACAAAGATGACGGTTCCAGTAAAATGCATCAGAAAACTGCCGAATTCGAGGGCCACGAAAGCACGTCCCTGGTGGAGGAGCACAAGAAACGGCAAACGGAATCCAGTAAAACGGCCGTCCAGCAAGAAACTTCAACCATTTCCGCAAATAAACAGGTATTTTCCTCGAAAGTGGAAACTTCAGAAAGTTTTTCTATGGAGGAGTCCGAGGAGTATGAGATTGAGGGTTGAATGACTTAAAAGTTTTATTTCTTTACGTTCCTTTTTACATTAAAAAAAAATTCGTTTAGCGAAAGTTATCCATTTAAGAAGGTAAATGTTAGTGTTTAGTCGGAAAAATTGGGCAACCTAATAATCAGCGTGTCTCACATTGACCATCCATTAGAATATTTCGGAAAGTAATGCGATTTCAATCCTCCAAATTTGTATAATGGGGTTTTCGCAGACGCTCTCTTCCAATAAAGTAACAACGACGATATGCAACTTCCGGTTAAACCGGCAGTTGCCTCCAGCTTGCTTATTTTAAATAGAGCACACTGTATGATATATTTTTTTTTTGTATTCCTTTCTTCATTTCCAAATAACGTTTATTATAAATTTTTGTACGTCTAAATACTCCTTCTGAGATATATATATATATATTATTAAATTGGCTAGAAGTAAATAAATAATAATTAAATATTTCAAAAACTAAATGTATGGTTATGGGTAATAATTTAAATTGATAAAATATAAATGTTGTAATTGATGGTGAAAAATTGGAATTAGTAAACAGTTTTAAATATTTAGGGATAATCATTGATTCAAAATTAAAATTTTTTAATTATTTTGAAAGTATCATATGGAAGATTTGCCGGAAAAGTAGGTTATTTTAAAAGAATCAGTTCTAATTTAGGTTTGTTTTCTAAAAAAACTGTATTTAATACTATCATATTACCACATTTTCTTTATTGTTCTTCCATTTTATATTGTGCTAGTGAGGAAATTTTGCAAAATAAGGCAATGCGGATTATTTTAAATTGTGACAAATATACAAAAATTAATTTTATGTTGAAAAATTTAGATTGGTTGAATGTCAGAAATTTAATTTTTTATTTAGTATGTATCTTTATACATAATATTAAAAATAATTTATTGCCTGATTGTTTAAAAATTTTTTGTTCTTTTAATTATGACGATCATAATTATAAAACAAGAACTAATCAAAATTTTTATGTGGATAGAGTGTCTAAAATATTAGCTTATCTCTATTTTTTATAAAGGTTTGATAGAATATAATAATTTGGAAAATTCTATTAAATCTCAAAAATCATTAAAAAACTGTTTAAAAAAACTTTAAAATTACATTTATAATTAAAAAACAAAAGATACGTAATATTTGATACAATTATTTACAAAATGTTTATCTTTTCTGTCTGTTTTTGTTAAAAGAAGGTTGGGTTTTAAAATTCAAAAATAAATCTATAAAAATGTATTACAATATATTTAATTGTATATTTTTGCTAAATAAAACATGTTACTACTATTAGTACTACTACTACTACTACTTAAACCGTTTCTGAGAGAAAAAATGTATAGAAGTAAGATACAAAAGCATTTAATAAAAGCCATTGGAGATGAAGAAAGGAACAAAAAATATATTATACAGGGTGCTCCTTAATAAGCGAGTTTAAGACAACTTCAGGTATAACCGAAAGGCGCTGTTATTTCACTTGAAGAGAGCGTTGTCGAAAACCCCATTATCAAAATTTGCAGGATTTAAATAGCATTACTTTCCAAAATATTTTAATAGGCGGACATCGTGAGACACCCTGTATTCCTTTGCAATGTACACAAGGAGGCATAAAGAGAACTTCTTTGCATAAAAACTGATCAAAAACCCATTTTAAATGGATAGTTTTTACAGCTTTTTCACCTATTTTCCATTTTTTATTTTTAAATTACTCTTAATTTTCACATTTTTTTTTTAATCGCTTTAACCTTTTTTTTCGGTTATTTTTGCATTTACTAAGTACGGCATTGAATGTGATAGACAAGGAAAGACATATCAAAAGTAATACAACAGAATGTATTTTTATTTGTGTTCATACCGAAGGTTATATAGAACTGGCGCTTATTTTTGTTTGCCGTGCACCTAGTTAATTAGTTTTACCCTCATTCAACAATTGATTTTAAAGGCCCCCACAAATGATCAAACTTGCTCGAATACTTAATAACGTAATCCATAAATAAATACGTTTTTGATTGATACGTTTAGCTGTCAGATTAGATTAAATCAAGTTTAACCAGCTCGTTAATCCCAGTTTAAGCTATTGCTTAAACTTGGTTTACGAATGCGTATCATCATTACGAGTTTGAGCTTCTGTGGATGCCCTTACTGTTCTTTTTAGGTTGTTTGTTTATATGTGACCCTGGACAATGTATCTATGTTTTTTTTCTCAATAAATGTATTATAGAATTTTTTGTTAGTTTCTTTTCAGACACTGGGCTTCAAAATGTTATAGTTCCCGCGCAGAACATGCGCTCAGTTCTATATAACTTCTGGTTTGTCCGTTTTTCTTTTTGTTAAATTGTAACGTTTTGAAGCTTCAGTTGCATATTTCCCTCTTCCTTTTTTCTATACAACTATATAAACTATACTATGACTTTCTCTGTGAGTTTGTCTCTGCTAAAAAGCTGTTTGCGCTAATTTTATTAATGTGTCATTGTATATAATGTAATTTCCATTTCATGCGTTGCAGATAACAACAATCGATGTAGTATTGTTAGTATAAGATCTCAGTTATAACTAAAAGGTAAACTACCAATTTATCTAATACTAGCAACTAGACAAGGGACTTAAGAAAACATAATATAAATAAACATCAACACCACAACAATTTGATTTGATTTGCGAATGGTATAGACGCAAGCGTCAACCAAGTTGCTCCAGAATAATGTAGCCCTTCATTAAAGCATCGTTTTGAAAGTCGTATATATGTATAAGTGATACACACTTTAGACCTTACATTAGGTATTTAATTAAATATTGGCATTTATATTTAAAAAGTGTTTAGCTTTAAAGTATAATTTTACTGGTACAGCGATGCAGAAGTTTTATAAATGTATATACAGTGTCACCAGTAAAGTCCGCATCGTATGGGATTTATTTTATTTATAGCTTTATTCAAAATTTGACTTTGGCATCAAGTTCTGCTTCGATCGAGATGAAAATTAAGCAAAAAATAGTACTTAGTCACATGATTCGCATTATCTGTCAAATTTTAATTTTTTCCAAAAAATAAATTCAAAAGTAGGGTTATTTCTGAAAATATCGAAAAAATTTATTAAAAAAAGTTTTTTAAATGCAGTTTCTAGCCCACATGCAAAATTTCAGCTGCATAAGATAATTTTGATTTTTTACCTATATGTATTTTGTAAATTGCACCACTTTTGTAAAATAAGGCTCGACGCAACCTACACAAAAGTTCTTAATTTTGACAATGCTTTATTTCAGATATATTTCTTTAAAGCAGCGCCATATTAAATGTCTGTTTTTCTACAAAATCAAAATTGGGCTATTAAAATTTGGTCGCATGTGATGCAAAGTTTATTTGTTTTTGACCCTGTATAAGGTAACTTCATTAAATAAGTAGTTTTGAAAACCTAGTTTGTGTCTGAAATTAATACAGGTTAACGTTATTATGACATAGCTTAATATTAAATTATAATATAGGGGTTTGAAATTAAATCGTTGAAAATAGATAAACTTTACGTTGTTAAACTAAAATTTATTTTCCACTTAAAAAACACTTTACTGAAGACACTGTGTTCTTTTTTGTATTAATATTAAGGTGTATTACTTTTAGACACAAACTACGTTTTCAAAAATACTTATTTTATGAAGTTACCTTATACAGGGTCAAAAACAAATAAACTTTGCATCACATCACATGCGACCAAATTTTAATAGCCCAATTTTGATTTTGTAGAAAAACACACATTTAATATGGCGCTACTTTAAAGAAAATGTAACTGAAATAAAGCATTGTCAAAACTAAAAAGTTTTATGTAGGTTGCGTTGAGTCTTATTTTCCAAAAGTGGTGCAATTTACAAAATATAGGTAAAAAATCAAAATCATCTTATGCAGCTAAAATTTTGCATGTGGACTAGAAACTGCATTTAAAAAACTTTTTCTAATACCTTTTTTTCGATATTTTCAGAAATAACCCCACTTTTGAATTATTTTTTGGAAAAAATTAAAATTTGACGGATAATAATGCGAATCACGTGACTACTATTTTTTGCTTAATTTTCATCTCGATCGAAGCAGAACTTGATGCCAAAGTCAAATTTTGAATAAAGCTATAAATAAAATAAATCCCATATGATGCAGACTTTACTGGTGACACTGTATAAAAACATCCTCTTACCTCACCTATAAAAAAGTAGGTAATTTGAAAGCCACAAAGACGAACCAAGGGCAAATTACTTTTAAACAGGGTTAAATCTCCTGGGATTAAAGAATAATTAAAACTGATGATCCCTACCATTTTTTCAAAAATCTACACCTAAAAATTATTATGTTAATAAGATCTATTCTTAATCAGTTTTTCAGAAAAATGTTTCTTCTCTGGACGCTTATTCTTAGAGAACGGACCTTGGTAAGTTCGATGTCTAAATGTTGTCAGAATTATCTACCATTTCCAGTAAATTTACGCAAGTATGTAACTGGAGCTTAAACGTTACTAATCTACAGCAAGTTTTCCACAATGTAATGTAAAAACAATTTCCTTTTTACTACTAGGATGAGCAAGAATCTCAAAGTTCTTCGACCCAACGACCTGATCAAGCCACCAAAAAACAAAATAATTACTATCAACCCCTTCCAGTAGATCCACCCAAACCCTTTGAACCATTAAAGCCGTTCGAGCCGATTACACCTTTTGAACCTCTTCAATCCTTTGAGACTCCAAAATCGTTTGAGCTCACAAAACAAATCAAAGAGCAATTGACTGTTGAAAGTGTTAATACCGAACCTATTATGAAAGAAATTGAGGATATATACTCAGATGCTTTGGCACAAATAGGTAATATTGGGTTCAGTAAGGAAAAAGTCGAAGAACATTTGCAAAATGGACACATATCTTCAGTTTCTTCAACAAAAGAAGTAAGTCAGATAGTGAAGGAGCAAGCTCAACAATCAACAACGCAAACGCAGCAACAAGCTGTATCCACGGAGCAATCACTAAGTTACCAAAGTCCAACTTCACAACAACCAGTTTCACAATCACAGCAAGTCTCGTCAAATTACCAATCACCAAGCGAACAAAATCTAACTTCACAGGAATCATCTCCACAATCACAGAATTTCGTTTCATCTATAAATCAATCACATACTTATGAAAATCCGCCAATACAACCATTGGCGCCGCAACCACAGCAACAACCTTCATCTACATACCAACCACCTAACTACCAATATACACATCTACAACAATCAGCTTCCCAACAATCTGCATCCAATCATGGACCATCAGTCTACCAAAATCCAATACCACAACAATCTGCTTTGAAATCACAAAAACTACCTTCCTCCATATACCAACAACCTAGCTATCAGACTTTATCTCAAGAACAATCAGTACCCTTTAGATCCTTTGAGGAATTGTATCCTTATCAACCTCCAGAATCTGCAGAATTAGTAGGATTTCAGTCATTTGAGTCACACGAGAAAAATCTAGAAAGTCTTTATCAATCTCACATTACAGACTCCAACAATAATCAAGATTCCACTGGCTCCTATCCTCCCGGCTATATTCCAGTCCAAGCTCTATCTCCTCTAAACCTATCGGACCTGGAGCCTCCTTTAGAAAATTCTTATCCTCCCCCTCCTCAAATTACTTTGACAACCGATAGTCCCACAGACATACAGCGAACTTTGAGTGGTGGAGGTGGACATAAAGCGGAGATAAAGGAAGAAAATATTAAGAATTCATTGAGGGAGATTATATCTGATCTAGATAGTTATGCTGAAAAAGATAGGGAGTTACGACAGGAGGGTGGATTTTTGCCATCGTTAAACAATGATATTTTACAACAGGTTTGTTAATAATTAGTATTTTTAAATTAGTAAAAAGATATTACTAAGTTTAATTTATTGGCGCAATCAAATATTAGAATAATTGTTAAAAGTTTTTTTTCTAGTACCTACACGTTTTTTATTCAATACTACACGAATATTTTATATCTATGGTTTAATAAGCTTGATACAGATCTTTATATACTTACTTGCTTTGTTTAGTTCATGTAAAGTTCTGTTGATTTTTTGTATACTAATAGTAGTTGTTTCTTCAAATCTTCATCTTGAATTAATTCCAACATTAATTTTTCATTTTCTAGTTTTGACATTTAACCATACATGTGTGTCCACACGTGTTGCATGTTTGTTTTTCAGACACATTACTCTAACCAAAACTCGTACCAGTACCAGAACGAGAGCTGGGTTGCAAGATTACCATCATGTTTACCCACCAAACCACCTAAATATCGTCCAATGTCTCTTCCACCTGAAAACTCTTTTAATAATTATCAATTTAACAAGGTACACACACCACAATTCTTTTATCTAGGTACATATTATAAGAAAGGTTAATCAATAAATTAGAAGTTTCAAACCTTAAAAAAAATTCATTGTAGAAGTAAGATAAAGTATCTAATAAAGTTGTATATTTTTAGATTAATCAAGAAATAACACAGAAATATGCTGACTTGGAAAATGAACAGGTAGGACAAACTAACTCAAAAATATTTAATATTGTATTGCAATCAATAATTTTTATTTTTTACCCACCACTAAAATTTATTTTCTACTTAATGAACACACTTTACTGATTACATTGGGTTCTTTTTTGTCTTAATATTAAGGTGTATTACTTTCAGACACAAACTACGTTTTCAAAAATACTTATTTTATAAAGTTACCTTATACATGGTCAAAAACAAATAAACTTTGCATCACATGCGACCAAATTTTAATATATGCAATTTTGATTTTGTAGAAAAACACACATTTAATAATATGGCGCTACTTTAAAGAAAATGTATCTGAAATAAAGCATTGTCAAAACTAAGAAGTTTTATGTAGGTTGCGTCGAGTCTTATTTTGCAAAAGTGGTGCAATTTGTAATGAAAACATTTATGTATTTTATTATACAGCAATAATCATCATAAATGGGTATATTAAAAAAAGTATAAGCACATTATTTAATATTCTGTATAAAACCCGTATTATTATAAATATTTATTTATTATGCACCAACCAAAATGTAACGATTCCAAATTTCTGCTCTCTATGTCCAACTGACACCGAAGTTTTTGGCCACAACAGTACTTAGTATGTGGGTATTAATTTCTATTAGAAATTGCGACATACCAACGTAATTTATTTGGCAAGACAAAAATATGATATGTGTAATTTTTATTAAATCCTTACTTTCAAAGAAAAAACCAATGTCGTCCACCTACGACATTTTTTGGCGTATATGAAGTAATAATAGACGAGCGTTTTTTAAGCTTGAAATAATTGACACAGTTTCGGACAAGCCAAGCACCAAAAAGTTAAAAATACAGTTCAGATGTGTTTAAAAATCGAAGAAAAGTAAAGCTATTTTTATTATTTTAAATAGAGAATTAAAGCAAGCATACGAAAATAATTGAAACTAACATTATTAAAATTCTTGTTTATTTTTAAAAAATTTTCCACTTCTTAAGTAGATATCAGGCAAATTTTTTTTTACATCTTTTGAGGTTTTGTTTCCAAAATTTGTTTAAATATAATTAGTCGTCGTATTATAAGTTCGAAAAGGAATAGAACAAGTCAATAAAACTAGTCTTATAAAATCGAATATAAAAATCAAACACAAGCAGCAAAATAACCAATCTTTGATGTTATCGGGTACCTAACAATAAGTCAAATATTAGTTGGTATATAACTTGTATTGATTTTTACAATTTGGCAAAAACTTGGGTAGGTACATGTAAAAGATTTTCAAGCACAATTTCCTAATAAAGAATTTGAAAAAGTTTTTGCCTGATAACTTGACGCATGGAATACTTTCACCCTTGGATTAATATAAACCTACCTAGGAATTTACTTTTTCTTTTATATAATATGAGTATAGAGAAAATTGTCTTTTAAACTTTTTCACGCAATATGTTGCCCGAAAAAAGGCGTACCTAATTAGATTGCAGGGCTGCAAATAAAATATACCAAAACATGCATCGGGATAATCTGTCTTGGTGTTTGTTTTTCTTTATTTTCATACCTTGTTTGTGTAGTCTAGCCCTGTGTGTGTGTGTGGTTAAATTGATCATAATAAAATAAAGTTATATATCAAGATACATCACTATTCCATACTTACTGAAAATACGAAATATCCGGTAATTTACCCCTATTTGGGCATAATAAAATCATACAACGGTTTTTACTAGTCATTGTTTATATTCCAATCCGAGTATCCGAGTCACTAAAAAAAGCACAAACACAATTCACTAGGGAAGGCAATGATGGTATGTGACCATTGAGCAGTGCGCTTACACGTATTTTTTCCCCCATAGAACTTAACATTTGTTTGAGCACGAGATAAGCTGTACGTATCTAAAGGTCTATGGTCCTTACTTGTAGCTTGACTTTTACAACACTTCCCCTTATTTATAGACATTACATATCTGTGGAGGTAACTCTTCTTATAGAAAACGTAATTTCAAATAAATTTAGAAAAAATCCAAAAAAATATTAATTTTTCCAGCCTATCTACTGGCCAAACGATGCAAAATCGACTTATTTTCACATCAGGAGCATGTCATCAAACGTTGTACCACAGCCCTTTTTGACTTCCAGACTCCATGTATTTTTCAGACACCCTGGAAAAAATATGTCCTTGCTTTAGCAGTCAACAGTTACCCACATTTCTATTTGTGACTAGTTTCTCTTATTCTAATTAGTTACAAGTATTTATAACAAAAATGTTTTGTGATTTCCGTAAGGACCGTGACTACAGAAAAGCTCTGTTAATTAAGTTGCAGGTACAAAAAATGCGAAAAAGAAAATTAATCGCTGAATATATTAGCTTAGGGACTTGTGGCACAAAAATAGCTCGATACTTCGGTTTTTGAGTAAAAGCAAATCCTTTCTGCAGTGGATAGAGCATGTCAATATTATTAGATTGTTTAACAGACCCACCTCGAAAAGTTATGCTGGCTCCCCCCACGCCCCCCTCAGGTTGGGGAGTGGACTGTTATAGTATTTATTTATTTATTTTCTCGAGAACCATAAAAGATATAAAAGTGAGGTGTAGTGCCATTCGATAAAGCATAAAATTCTACAAGTAAGCTGAAATTTTTGTTTGTTTTTGTGTGCTACCTAAGTTACTACAACAAAAAGAAGTGGAGGGGGGATATTTATATTGGCACATTTTTAGCCTTCATTTTTTGTCTCTTGTAAATTTTTTGTTAAATTAACGGTTATTATGATATAGCTAAAAATGTGCCAATATAAATATTCCCCCTTCACTTCTTTTTCTTGTGGTAACTTAGGTAGCACACAAAAACAAACAAAAAATACAGCTTACTTGTAAAATTTTATGCTTTATCGAATGGCACTAACCTCACTTTTCTATCTTTTATGGTTCTCGAGAAAATAAATAAATACTATACCAGTCCAATCCCCAACCTGAGGGGGGCGTGCGGGGAGCCAGCATAACTTTTCGAGGTGGGTCTGTTCAAAAATCTACTAATATTGACATGCTCTATCCACTGCAGAAAGGATTTGCTTTTACTCAAAAACCGAAGTATCGAACCCTCAAGTCACTATACTATATAGGTTTAATTCAGTTACCGCCAAAATTGCTGACGCTCTCTAATACAATTTTAAAATAACGTAATCATTTTAATTTCATTAAATTATAAATGATAGCAGCCGTTAACATTAGAGGCACTGCGTACCGCTCGCATGTCCTAAAATAAACGACAAGCGATCCACCTTCCAAAAACAAATTAAACAATATTTCATTTTTCGCCATTTATTAAATCAAAAACGGTTGTTTACAAAAATGAATTAATATGCGACCAGACCTGCATTTTACGTTGTGTTCATCGCATAAACCATTTACAACAACGTTAATCGTTGATAAGTACTTTTGATAATATTGGAAATCATCCAGAAACTTACTATATTCGTTAGGTGTGTTGTTCCACGTATTTCTGGACCTGTAATTTGTAATAAAGATTTCACAAGACCAGTGTTATCAAATGCGTTTAGTTTTTGATATTTTAGCAACAAAAAGTACCTAAAATAGTTGTTTCTTGTATCATCAAGGCATTTATAATCGTTTCGTGACGTGCGCGGTAGTGACAGTTTTAAAAGTGCTATTTTTGGGCTTAACTTCTAGTGACACATCTAAATTTAGATCAGAGGCATCCATAGATACAATATTTTGAATTAGCTTATTGCTTGTAGCAGGAGTAAGAAATTTAATTTATTTTATACGTAAAATCAAGGAAGGTATTTGGGTGAACCAAAATTACAGGCTTCTTAAAATTTTTGTAGAAAATTGAAGTGCAAAAGTACGAACAACATCTGGCAAGAAATCTCAGACATTATGTTGGTAATCAAACCCCGCTAAACATCCCATAAACAATATTTAAATATTAATGTTAAAATTTGTTCCAAGAGTTTTTAAAGTTCCTGCAAACTGAGGCAATTTCGTTCTCAAAATAGAACGGTTTGTTGGCAAAATAACTTATATTTTGACGTAAATTTATAGAAATTGGATGAAATTTATTTTTTAGGCACACATATTACTGGTGAGGTGGTTTTTCATATTTGTAAATAAAAAGTGATTAGACGATGATTAGAGATCGCGAACTTACATTAATTTTGACGACGATACTGCCTATTGCACGTGTAGCTTCATAATCTTACAGAGGATGTAAACCTTAAATAAAGGGGCTATAAATACATCTTAATTTAAAAGTGATATAAATAGCTGTGTCTGCATTATATTTACTCAAGTTTAATGTCAAAATTCTATAACGCTATTTAAAGATAATATTAAAATACTAATTTTTTGATTTTTTTGTTTTTAAAATAACAACTTTATTGTCGCCACCTTTTGAGATTTTTATCAACCAGTTTCTAAGATTTATTTGAATCTATCTATCTTGGCCCCCATTTATTGATAAATGCCGCAAAAATAACAAATACAGTGTCACCAGTAAAGTCCGCATCATATGGGATTTTTTTTTATTAATAGTAGTCACGTGATACGCATTATCTGTAAAATTTTATTTTTTTCCAAAAAATAATTCAAAAGTGGTGTTATTTCTGAAAATATCAAAAAAAAATATTAGAAAAAGTTTTTTGCAGTTTCTAGCCCACGTGCAAAATTTCAGCTGCATAAGATAATTTTGATTTTTTACCTATATTTTGTAAATTGCACCACTTTTGCAAAATAAGACTCAACTACATAAAACTTCTTAGTTTTCACAATGCTTTATTTCAGATACATTTTCTTTAAAGTAGCGCCATATTAAATGTGTGTTTTTCTACAAAATCAAAATTGGGCTATTAAAATTTGGTCGCATGTGATTTTGATTTTGTAGAAAAACACACATTTAATATGACGCTACTTTAAAGAAAATGTATCTGAAATAAAGCATTGTCAAAACTAAGAAGTTTTATGTAGGTTGCGTTGAGTCTTATTTTGAAAAAGTGGTGCAATTTACAAAATATAGGTAAAAAATCAAAATTATTTTATGCAGCTGAAATTTTGCATGTGGGCTAGAAACTGCATTTAAAAAAACTTTTCTTATAACTTTTTTCGATATTTTTAGAAATAATCCCACTTTTGAATTATTTTTTTGGAAAAAATTAAAATTTTACAGTTAATGCGAATCACGTGACTACTATTTTTTTGCTTAATTTTCATCTCGATCGAAGCAGAACTTGATGCCAAAGTCAAATTTTGAACAAAGCTATTAATAAAAAAAATCCCATATGATGCGGACTTTACTGAGCTGTATAGCAAAGCTTCAATTAATAAAAATTATAGAATACTGTAGATACTTCCTTAAAATAGTCCATTCTTATTTAATTTTTGTGCCGAATTTAGTTGTTTTCTGTTATCTGGAAATGTTCATTTAATGGCCATTTTATTAGATTTATGTATTAAAAGTTTACATAAGCTTTAGTTAATTTGGGAAATAAGTGAATTAAAATTTAAATGTACCAATCATAAAATAGATACATTTAGAATGAATTGCGGCTATGACAACTGTTGTTTTGAAAACAAATTAGCAATTTAGGTTAACTGTTTATTTTTAATAATTTTCAGTTAAATCTTCCTCTTCCTTGTATTATGTATTTTAAGTATCGAGCGGAGCAAGCTATATTGAAAAACTTGTAAAAACCCTATCGGGTACAGAAATAAATAAAATAAAATAGGTCAAAATGTAAAAACGTTTATCACTAATAAGAAATATATTTTTTTAATGCTTATGTCTCTCTTTAAGTTTTTATGGTACCGTGCGAGCAAAAATTATTTGCATCAAAGAGGGCTCGGATTAAAAAACGTAGGGCTTGGTTTAGATCACAATGATATGGGGACGATATATCTAACCAAATCTAGGTTAAACTTTGTCAAATTCATATTATGACATGATATGCCAAACTAATGAGTAATAAAATAAGTAGACAAGTACAAATTTATTTTTGTTGTTTACAAAATTAACAAAATAAGAATATACAGAAAGAAAAAGAAAAATAATAACATAAATTGCTAAAATTGGCCACCGCCATGCTCCAAGCATAAATTCACACGTCTCTTCATATTGTCGAAAGTGTTGACCAGCATCTCTGGAGAAATGTTACCACATTCTTGGATAATCCTTTTTTGTAATTGTTCTAAATTTGCAACTGGTGTTTTAAAAATAGTGTTCTTTAAATGAGGAAAAACGAAGTAATCCATAACCGTTAAACAACGTGATCTAGGTGGGAATTTAATGTCTGATCGAAAACTGGTCAATATGTCGTCGAAAAAATTGCGTAAGTAGTTAATAGTTTTGGCGGCTGTATGGGCGGTTGCAGCGTCCTGTTGAAAATATCCAAAACGTAGTTCGTCGTCAAGTAATTGCTCCACAAATGGATTCAAAATATTGTCTCTATACCGCTGTGCTGTAACTGTGTCATGGAAAAAAATAGGATCAACAATTCTTCTTCGGGAAACATCTAACCAGACCAATTTTTTGAGGGTGCAATATGGACTGTACTTTTCTTATGGGAATTTTTACTACTCCACATGCGTGTATTCTGAGAATTCACATAACCGGAGAGGTGGAACCAGGCTTCATCCGAAAAAAATGTCAGGTCTAATAAATCATTTCTTTCCAATAAATTTTGGGTAAACCATTGAATTCCTGCGTCTTTCAAAGTCTGCGGTTTGTATTTCTTGGAATACTTGTACTTTATAAGGAAATAAATTTAGCTGCTTCTTAAGAATAATAGTCCTGCATGTTCCATAAGATCTTCCCACTTCTTGGGACATGCGTCTTATACAATTTGTTGGCGTATTTTGCATTATTTCACGAACGTTTGCAACAAGTTCTTCTGTTCTTACAGATGGTCTTTCTGCTCCTTTTTTGTGTTGTATAGAACCTGTTTCCCTAAACACAGCCACGGTTCTTTTCAGGCAATGATAAAAATCCCCAGCAATAAAAGCAACGTTAGGAAAATGTTCGTGAAAATCGTCCATGCACAAACCCGGATTGTATTGCCACTCACCATTTACTCTAACACCGTTTCGAAAATACGCTTCAACCATGAATGTTTTGTGCTGTTCCGTAAAGCCCATTGTGTAAATTGTTCAAGAAATTGGAAAAATTATCGATGAATCAAATTACTTGTAACGACTGTCAAAGATGACGGAATAACTGATTGATTGTTAATTCAGGTAGTTACTGACACCCAACAGGTATTAAGCTCTACGGCTAAGCATTACGTCCTTAGATGCAAGGCCCCTTTTTTGACGCAAATAATTTTTGCTCGCACGGTATTCCGTATGAACAAATTAATCCAGTTTTATTTTTTGACTTGAAAAACAAACAAGCCTGGTTAAAATAGACGTGTTACTATTAAGTTAAACCCAAAGAGTGCTTCCGATTCGTAAACATTTAAACTAATGCCAAAGAAGAATGTAATGTGCCTATTTTAAAGTCAATAAAATTCCATTAAAACATTAAAAATAAAAATGCGACTAATATCGAAAGTGGTAGACTCGAAATCAACAAAAAATTCAACATCGTTGGTCACCGAATATGAGCTTACCAAGAAATCATACTCCGTGTCGAAAAGTGCGAGTAGCTCGAAGTTTCTTCCCGCTTCCTTACCGTCCACGCCCAGTGGACAATGGCCAAGGAGGCCTTTCGGACAACTTCAGAAAAGCCGGAGTATCACTGAAGTTATCGAATCAAGGGGCTTTAAACCATCCGATATAAATGATCCTGGGAAAAGGGATTTTTTGAATAGTTTGACTAAAAGAGTGTTTAAAGTTGGATTGGTAAGTTACGATTTATACCCAAAGACATATAATATATAAGGAAACTAAATTGTTTACATTTGATCCCGATCAGACATTGTTCTTAACAAAAATCAATTATGACAAATTTCTGCTGATTGCACTAGATCTAGAGTTAACTTTTTTTTAAAAACAAACCGTTTCGACAGTTAACACCCACATGCTGATACTGGTTCTTCCTAAAAGTTCCCAGTCTAGTAGTGGGACGTAGCAAGCTCACGCGTTACGGTATCAGATACTAAATTTTTTTGGTGTTAATTATTTAAGTTGAACGGTGAGTAGAATAAACCAACATTTCCAATAACAAACATTTCATATATTATCATTTGCTATTATAAATGTAATATTATTAGTTTATCCATTTTAATTACTATACAATAGGTTGCCAAATCTTGCGCTCACTGAGAACTAATCCAGCTGTTTGTATTTATAACCCATAGCATTTTGGCGGCTTTGTACTATGCCGCGAACGTAAATTATAATATGACAACGCAGCATTGAACGCGAAACATGCGCATGCGCAGCACTTCATTGGCTCGTAGATGCACTATTTGGGCTGCGAAACTCTTGTATGTTGTCAGGGTTATTCATAGCATTTTCCATTGGTAAGTTTAGTACATGTCAAATGTATGTCTATGTGCATTGAATATCAAACCATAAGAAGGCCATATGAGCCGATTTTCTAAATCTGCTACGTTAAATTCATAGATGGCACAATGAGTTCACCAACAAGAAAGCGACTAGCCTTTTCACTACTAAATTGAATCATTGTTGCGCCTGTCATTTTGACTTGCTGCATGAGTTTTTTAAATTTATTTTTATAGCTTATCGTAAAACTTAATTTCACATAAGTAACTACACCTATCCAAGTTAAGTAGCTTATATTTATTTTTCTACCTATAGTATAGTCTAGACTTAAAAATGTCCCTATTTTTAATTGCTTTGTAGCATATAATATTTTCAACCTTTTGACGTCCCAACGTTAATTACATGAAAACATATTGTCTGCCATGTTTTCTATTTCTAACAGAATTAAATGACGACTCTCACTATTCAATACATACCTAGGCTAGAACGTATATTTTGGGTAACATATGAATGATGTGCGGTGTGTTTGTATAACTTGGTTTTTAATTGCAATTATTACTACTTTTCAAAATGGTTAAAATAAGTAGGTTTTACTTTCTTACTTAAGAAACATCCAGTTTTTTTTTGTATTAGTGTATTACGTATTTTGCTATTTTTCGACGAAATAAAACCTATTTTAGTTATACTTGCTGTCGCTTTTTATCTACTTTTATTTGTTTAACATTTAACACCCAGTGCAACGGTAAAATCATTATGAAAGTCGGTCCAATTACCCCGGAGTAATCAGCGTACATATTATTATCAAAAACATACATTCGGCTGGAATTGAGAACCTCCTATTTTATTGTCTGTTAAAAATGCTTGAATTCTTAAAAATTCCAATAAAATACGATATGCGGCAACACCACGACATCACATCAGTGAATTTGAGACATCTGTTGCCGAGGCGCTGCATTATAACGACAGACAGGCGACAAATTTAAGGTTAGAGTTACGATCAACTCCACAATGGCGGCCAAACCAGCTCCAGTACGTCAAAAAATGGTTTGTCAACTTTTCTCAGACATCCGTCATTCTTATATAGTTTGATATTCAATGCTATGTGTTACCAATGAATAACTTTGTCAGATCCAGGGGGGGTCTCCGAGGGGTGAGGTCAAGCACAGGCGGTGTCTTAAAGTCAGCGGTACGGAGTTCAACTAAATAATTGGAGGTTAGTTTTGCGTGTCAAATTATGACAAGACATTGATATCCGTTTGCTGATTAATTAAATATTTTGAAGTTAGTTCTATGACAGGACGTTGGCGGTTGGTACTAATTTTCCAGATAATAATTTTCTATTCTCACACCCAATTTATTTAATTTATTAGAAATGCTAATAACCAGAAAATTACTGAACAAAATAGATTCTGCTATATTGATCCTTCATGTAACCAATTCCGCGCGTAAATTTAAATATTTGGCAAACAATTATATACAAATACACCTACTTCTAGTAGAACATTTACCAAAATACTTGGTAATTGTTTATTTCCTGCGATCTCCTACAGTTTTTGTGTATTGTACTATTGTACTGCTGAAATATTTTTAGTTGTGTTGGAGTTTTATGGGGTTTTTAAAAGTATTTTCTAAAATTATCTTAGGATTACACAACACCCCAAGTTATATTAATGTCTTACTATTTGGAATTCTAAAAAATAATGAGTTAAAACGAATATAATTTTTTTTTGTTACGCCGAAAACACCAAGGATAGAAAAATAACAGCGTCTCAAAGTTAAACAAACTTTCCGCTAGGTTTTCCGATCCCTTTTGAAACAATAAACACCACATATTTGTTATTTCAAATGAAAAATCAAGGAACGTCTATAAACATAGGTCAATTACATCATAACCAAAAACTAATACAAACAAAATGCGCAACACATGGCTTCCCACAATCTGGATTGACTCTGGCCAAACCTGAAAACTCGTGCGATCTATGTGGTCTGTAAAAACGCCGCTCTCTGGTGAAAACTATAATTTTCCTTTCGACTGTTAGTGTAAAAAATATGGAAAATAGCCTTTTTATCATTAATAATATGTTTTATAGAAATTAAATAGTAAACGTGATATAAATACGATTAAAATAATTGTGATTTTAGTGGCTTGTGTTAGTGCCAAATATTTCAGTTTAAAGAAATTTATTGTTCTTCAATAAATTAACGGTCAGTTATCAGCTACAAGTGTTCGCGCTGTCCTTATCTTGATAATAATCGCGATATTTTTGAATGACTGCCAGTTTCACGCGAGGTTGCAAATATTACGTCAGAAATGTTCTTGGGTGGTGAAATATGCACATTAACAACAAAAAAAGAAGAATTTTCAACTGAAAACAAGTTCGAGAAATCGGAAACCTGGTTTGAAAAAAGAGAAAAAACCGAAAATACCATTATTAGCAATGGTTATGGTAATGGCTATGAGCATGGGTTCAGTAATTTGACCCTTGGATCTAATGACTGGGTTAATGGTTCGAATGATTCATATCCAAAATCGAAGAAGGAAAAACACGTCCATTTTGAAGTATGTTCTTGGTTTAAAAATAGTACCTATCTGTTTTAAGTGTAAATAAAAATAAAGATGCATCGTCTAGACTCTAGAAAATGAGTCGAAATATTTTTAAAATAGCAATAATCGGTGATACCCATTTATTTAACAAGAAATGATATATGTTTCTTCGATAAAAACATGCAATGGAAAAATAGGTGTCGGCAAGAATTATGGTTATTTTTGAAAGTTACCGGTCTTGTCCCCTTCAGCTTTGTTATAGATATGATACAGACCATGAGTATTTATTTTAATTTTATACAGCTCTCAAAATGAGATTTTATGATGTCTGTGCATGCCAAATGACAATGCTGAAACTACAACATGCATTTTTCTCTAGAGTCGTTTTCCTAATTGTGGCATTGCGGTACAAAACCGAACCCAAAGATACCCAATATCATTTGCGATTTTAAACTTGTGTATTTTTCGTTTCAGGATGAAAATGCTTTACCTCCAAAAGCTATTAACTTGGAAAAGATCTTTACCCCAGCGGAAGGAGAACAAATTCAACCTAAATCAGTTAGTAAGTATAACAAAAGCAACTGAATTAATAATAATATTAATAATATATTTCCAAATCTTAACAAGTACATACAATTTATTCCCTGAAAAATATCAAGTCTAGGAAATATAGAGAATACTCACTAAAATCTATTAAGATTTGTGGGTGAACAATTCTTACTTATTTTTAAAATCTTGATATTTAAACAATTACGTTAAAAATTCAAGTTTCTTAGAATATTATACTTATCTCAATATACAAAAAATATTAACATCCTTAAAAAATTAACCTTATAATAATATACATCATAACGTATAATGTTAGTTGTGATGAAAAATAAAATACTACACCTATTAAATAACTTAATCTATAATTCTACCATCACCAATTTTTACTAAAGCATTTTTCTTGCAACGATTAATAAATAAGTACATTTGCGGAATTATAGTTTCATTTTATACAGAGTTTTTCAGATGAGTGCAGAAACCGAGAAAAGAAGCATGCACATTTTTAGACAAGTTATCATTATATTGTATTTATAACAAAAAATAAGAGCTTTATTCTCATTTTAAAGTATCCATAAATAATGCCACAGCATAATAATTGAAAACTTCGAGGTCAGAAATAAAAGAAAAGAACCCGTATTTCTGGAAATCGAATATTTACGCTTAAGACTACGTAGAAGTATCTATTTCTTTCACCAAAATCTGTTAACCTTGGCTTTTCGATCATTAAATTTTGCTGCATAAAAACATATGGAGCGTTTCAAGTATTGGAGAATTTATACCAATAAAATAAACCATATCTCATTTTTCTTGCTTTAGCATAAATATTTTTGCATCTAAAAATATTCCGTATGTTCATTGTAATTGGACGCCAGCGGCGTTGCTAGGGTTGGTGACGCCCAAGGGGGGGAGGGTATCAACTCTATTCCCCCATTCCCCCATGGTAGGCAATAAAGCAGTGGTGTGGACCATGCCCAATATAATTTATTTGAACGGCTTCTAGCGGTAAAGATCCTATTTTATCAAAAAAATGTTTTTTTTGCCCCACTACGCCTACGCCTCTGAGACTTGCTTAAATTGAATTCCAAAAAAAATGCTTTGAAAATGAACACTAATAATTATTTCACACTTTCTAAACACACATAATATAGCTAAATCTATTTTTATCACCCCATTCTGTTACAAAAAGTCAGCTACATAGCAAACTATGGCTATAAGAAGGTAATATAATATGTATGTATGATGCATATTATGATTTGGAATAGTAATTTACGTTACAAGACCGGAAAGAAGTGTTTTTCAGGTCGAGACAAGCATTTGGAAGCTTGGAGAGACCTGCAAAACACTAATTTTCGGTTGCGTGACGTACAACCTTTTTTTTAAGACCGATACTTTGATATATTTACATTAAATTATTTTATTTTATATTATTTTTAAATGGTCGTAGGACTTCTCGTAACGGGCATTTGATTTTATTGGCAATATATCGTAAGTCGCTTTCCTTGCTGCTTCCAAAATTTCTTCTGAAAACTCATTTTTCGTGTCGGATAATTCAAAATCTGAATTCATATGGTTAAATTTGCGCACTCGCGAAACAAGTTTGACATAAACAACAAATTAAAAATCAACGAACTGTCACTCGACAATACATCGAAATGTTGTTGTCATAGTAACGAAATCAAGGTAGCTTGTATTATCAAAGAGCGATTGGAAAAAAACACAAGGACCGGAAAAATATTTTCCAGTCTCTAACGTCAATTTTCCGGTCTTGATCGACAAAACAAAAGATTTTTCCGGTCCCTGTTTTTTATTTTTCCAATCGCTCTTTGACAATACAAGCTACCTTGATTTCGTTACTATGACAACAACATTTCTATGTATTGTCGAGTGACAGTTCGTTGATTTTTAATTTGTTGTTTATTTCAAACTTGTTTCGCGAGTTCGCAAATTTAACAATATGAATTCAGATTTTGAATTATCCGACACGAAAAATGAGTTTTCAGAAGAAATTTTGGAAGCAGCAAGGAAAGCGACTTACGATATATTGCCAGTAAAATCAAAAGCCCGTTACGAGAAGTCATACGACGCCTTTAAAAATAATATAAAATAATTTAATGTAAGTACATCGAAGTGTCGGTCTTAAAATAAATATTGTACGTCACGCAACCGAAAATTAGTGTTTTCCAGGTCTCTCCAAGCTTCCAGGACTCGCCTACGGCTCGCCCTGGAAATGCTTGTCTCGACCTGAAAAACCCTACTTTCCGGTCTTGTTACGTAAATTACTATTACATATTATTTATCAGACATTGCCTAAGGGGGTTCCGTTGGACGTAACTTTAAAATACGTCGGTATTGAAAATAAAACTTAATAACAATTGCTGTTAATTTAATTATTATTATTATTATTAACCTACACTTATATTAATTACAATTATTTTTTTTACAGGAAAAATGTTCGCATCTTCGGCGTTTTACGAGCAAGGTTTTCACCCCACAGTTAAGGACCAGGTAGAATTGGCCAAAAGAATTTCTAGTTCCCTAACTGACATCAGTAATCAGAGCAGCAAGGGACTCCAGATGTACGTCAACAGAAAGAAAAGATCAGTGAAATGGGTACATGAAGGTGAAGGTGAGTCATGCTCTGAAATATTATAATATAATCGTTAATAAAGTCAAATTAATCTAAGAACTTGCCGCATCATCTGTCATTAATGGGACCCTGTTGAAGTATGGTATATTTTACGTTGAGCGGTTGGCTACAGAAACAGAACCGGACTAAGTTATTTTACCTTCGCCTTCACCATCTGTTAAATTTTATAAGGGAGTCCTAATATTTTGTAAAGATATAGCATACATACTATTTTTTTTATTTATAAAATAAATTATTGACAGACCCGTACCTGCTAAGTACTAATTATCTAAATATTCCTTATCTTACGGGTTTTGGAAAAAACCAAGTAATAAAGTTAACTTATAAATACTGAACAATAGGAATAAAAATGGTTGGAAACTACAATATTTCAAAACAAATTTAACAATTCACCATTATTAAATTTGTTTTGAAATATTGTAGTTTCCAACCATTTTTAATCCTATTGTTCAGTATTTATAAGTAAACTTTATTACTTGGTTTTTTCCAAAACCCGTAAGATAAGGAATATTTAGATAATTAGTACTTAGCAGGTAAATGCCTCTACATCTACAACTTTGTTTGTCATTTCCATCTCGACATCTGACGAAGTAGCAGTGCTACGAAACATGTCATGTTTTTATTTTTATTTTTAATATAAAAATAAAGTAATTTTTGTGAAGATTTGAAACCTTAATGTTGTTTCGTTTATGTATTTATTATACAACGAAAAAAAGTACTTAATACATTTTTTGCGAGGTGTAAGCTTTATGGTGTACATCTAATTAAAACAACATATTGGGAACTCTTTTGGTATTGGTACTTTTGTGGGAATTTTATATATGGATATATATATATAGGGTGTCCCATAACTAAGTGGCTATACTGCAACAGGAGATAGTGGACTTGATAATATGTTATTTCATTTAATTTCTTATACGGTTAAAGAGATACAGGGTGATTCAAGTAAATATTTACTTCATAAAATTTATCAATAATTTGATTGATTGGGTGTAGTTATGTTTTTGAGGGCAAGAAGAAGGATTCCATAATGAGTTTTAAGATATTTCCTAGAGAACGCTAACTACACAATATGAGTTTGATAAATTCTCGTATATATTTTTTGCCTCTCACATTTCTGACAGCTCTACTTCAAATTATAAAAGAAGGATCTTTTATACGTAAAAAAGTTGTACTTCCTATTAATCTTGATATTTCAATTAGTTTTTGAGATAATTGCGTTAAAATACTAGATGGCTAGAAACATTTAAGTAAACACCTTTCTTAACGAAACATATTTATTCAAAATGAATCGTGCGTTCTTAAAGATAAATGACATGCTTGCTGTATTTGCCCCTTAGTTTCGTTGAGTCTTATTTTGCAAAAGTGGTGCATTTTACAAAATATAGGTAAAAAATCAAAATTATCTTATGCAGCTGAAATTTTATATTTGGGCTAGAAACTGCATTTAAAAAAACTTTTTTTATAACTTTTTCGATATTTTCAGAAATAACCCCACTATTGATTTTTTTTTTGAAAAAAATTAAAATTTGACAGATAATGCGAATCACGTGACCACTATTTTTTTGCTTAATTTCATCTCGATCTCGATCGATGCAGAACTTGATGCCAAAGTCATATTTTGAATAAAGCTATTAATAAAGAAAAATCCCATATGATGCGGACTTTACTGGTGACACCCTGGCAGCCAGAAACAACAAGGTTGAACTCATATGGGTTCCTGGTCACTCAGGGATAAAAGGCAACGAAAAAGCAGATGAACTGGCAAGAACCGGATCTGCTCAAAATTTCAGGGGCCCAGAACCCGTCCTTGGAATATCAAAAAAGGTAACCAAAACAACATTAGGCAGATGGGCGCAAAAACAACATCTATCTCGATGGAACGGTATACCTGGTCAGGCACACGCACGGGCCGCTATCGAAAGGCCCTCGAAGAAGCTATCAGCTGGAATGCTGCTCTTGACGCGCACCCAGTTAAAACAAGTGACCGGCCTACTAACAGGTCATTGTCACTTAAGAAAACACCTTCAACGGAGTCTATAATGGACCCATTGAATGTAGACCTTGCGGTGAAGAGGACGAAACCGCCTCCCATAACATATACAGCTGCGAAGCGCTAAACCGTAAAATATTCAAAATCTTCGGAAATATTCGATGTGGCGATAACCTCCCGCATGACAAACTTGGAAGAAAACTACTGGACCTCGACGTAGCAGGAACAAACATTTTCTAACAAGACTGGGGCGCACAATAAGCCAGAAGGCTGCAGTGTAAGAAGCTTGGGCCACGCGTCGAACCCGACCCCCGCCTTTAACCAACCAACCAACCAACCAACCAACCAACCAACCAACCAACCAACCAACCAACCAACCAACCAACCAACCAACCAACCAACCAACCAACCAACCAACCAACCAACCAACCAACCAACTTGGGGGGGTCGCCAGCCTTTAAGGCTTAAAGCCCAAAACAAAGGCGAGAAATAAACTGGATGTTCAAGATGACCTTAGACTGGCTTTGACATGTACTCAACCAAGAATTTTAAACCTTGTTATGCAGATGCAAGCTCAGTTATCACATTAACATACCAAATGAATGATATACTGTTATTAAATTGTTTTTTTATATTTAGTTACCAACTACCAATATTTTTGAAATGAGGGGGTCACGACCTTTTAAGCAAATCCAAAAAGGGTCATGACTGAAAAAAGGTTGGGAACCACTGGTTTAGAGGATGTCGAGTAAACGGTATAAATGCATGTCGCTAGTAAAAGCGATGGAGGTTAAAGCCTTTCAACTTCTCTTCGTAGCGATAAGAGACATCATGTGTCCTATACATATAACAGAACTATTCATGGTAAAATTCTACACAGTTTTACCGACAAAACCCCGTATCTTCTAATAATAAAAATAGAAAAGGATATTTGCATCAATAGAATAATGTTGACTGACATTTGTAGCTGCTATTAATAACCCATAGCTATAATAGATTAAAGCATCACACATATCAATACTTGGCCAATAGCCTTGTTCCAGTAGGCAATAAAATCGAATTTTATTGTCTGTTTATTGAAAGCATAATTTCGGTTTGTACAAAAAAATTGGGGTAACAATTTTACAATTTTAATAAGTTCAACGATTATTAAAAACCTTGGTAAAAAATTAGTAAAAGTTATGTATTTTAAGCTATACCATAATGGTCCTACTGACCCCCCTAAAAAACAATTTGTATCAGCTCGTACGTCACTACTTTTGAGAATTAAAATACCTGATACCCCTAAAATTATTCTGAAAAATCAGTTTTTTTTCTCTAAATTTAAAAAGTAGTTCACAGTATTTCACTGATATATCCGCGAAACAAATATATAAAGTTGTGGCGAGAAGGAGATCAAAGTTATCAACTGTTTAATCTGTCTTTTAAGCTAGCACTATGTCTAAAACCATCCGGAAGTAAAAAAAGCAAATCAGTGCCTTTGGCTGGTGGCCATTCGCCATTATGAATGCAGGTATGTATTCAGGTGATTTATATTAAAACAGCGAGGGCAATCCTTATTGTGCTGTATTATTTTATTATACCGTGCGAGCAAAAATTATTTGCATCTAAGGAAGTAATGCTTAGCCGTAGAGCTTAATACCTGTTGGGTGTCAGTAACTACCTAAATTAATAATTAATCAGTTATTCCGTCATCTTTGACAGTCGTTGCAAGTAATTTGATTCATCGCTAATTTTTCCAATTTCTGGAACAATTCACACAATGAATGGGTTTTACGGAACAGCACAAAACATTCATGGTTGAAGCGTATTCTCGAAACGGGGTTAGAGTAAATAGTGAGTTGCAATACAATCCGGGTTTGTGCATGGACGATTTTCACGAACATTTTCCTAACGTTGCTTTTATTGCTGGGGATTTTTATCATTGCCTGAAAAGAACCGTGGCTGTGTTTAGGGAAGCAGGTTTTATACAACACAAAAAAGGAGCAGGAAGACCATCTGTAAGAACAGAAGAACTTGTTGCAAACGGTCGTGAAATAATGCAAAATAGGCCAACAAATTGTATAAGACGCCAGTCCCAAGAAGTGGAAAGATCTTATGGAACATGCAGGACTATTCTTAAGAAGCAGCTAAATTTATTTCCTTATAAAGTGCAAGTAGTCCAAGAAATACAAGCCGCAGATTTTAAAAGACGCAGGAATTACTCTCAATGGTTTACCTAAAATTTATTTGAAAGAAATGATTTATTAGACCTGAATTTTTTTTCGGATGAAGCCTGGTTCCACCTATCCGGTTATGTTAATTCTCAGAATACACGCATGTGGAGTAGTGAAAATCCCCATTTTTTTTGTCCACATTGCACCCTCAAAAAAGTGGTCTGGTTAGCTGTTTCCCGAAGAAGAATTGTTGGTCCTATTTTTTTCCATGACACAGTTACAGCACAGCGGTATAGACAATATTTTGAATCCATTTGTGGAGCAATTACTTGACGACGAACTACGTTTTGGATATTTTCAACAGGACGGTGCAACTGCCCACACAGCCGCCGAAACTATTAACTACTTACGCAATTTTTTCGACGACAGACTGATCAGTTTTTGATCAGACATTGAATTCCCACCTAGATCACCTTGTTTAACGGTTATGGATTACTTCCTCATTTAAAGAACACTATTATTTTCAAAACACCAGTTGCAAATTTAGAAAAATTACAAGAAAGGATTATCCAAGAATGTGGTAACATTTCTCCAGAGATGCTGGTCAACACTTTCGAAAATATGAAGAGACGTGTGAATTTATGCTTGGAGCATGGCGGTGGCCAATTTCAGCAATTTATGTAATTATTTTCCTTTTTCTTTCTGCATATTCTTACTTTGTTAATTTTGTAAACAACAAAAATAAATTTGTATTTTTCTACTTATTTTATTACCTACTCATTAGTTTGGCATATCATGTCATAATATGAATTTGACAAAATTTTAACCTAGATTTGGTTAGATATATCGTCCCAATATCATTGTGATCTAAACCAAGCCCTCTTTGATGCAAATAATTTTTGTTCGCACGGTATATTACAGTTAAAGCCAGAACAAAAATACAGTTTTAAAGTAATAAATAAAATACAAAGTGTTAAAATCATAACGACTATGTAAGTACTTTTTCCCATGGACTATAGGTTTTAAATCCGACTCTGCTTCATAATATCATTTTCTAACTAATGCACTCTGTATCAAAAATAGACCTAGATAAAGTGTAACTGTACGTATTAACAAACGGACCAGGCAAAAGAGAATTAGTGGTGTTAATCGTAACAAATCAATTATTGCGTGTTTCGAATTTTCTAATTTTAGTTTTTCTTTTGATTTTGCTGCTGGTAAATAAGGTCAGTAAAATGTACTGTCGGTTGTTGTTGTGGCTCTTTCACTTGTACTACTTGTTTAAATAGGACAATAATTTAACATCCAAGTAGTTGTGAAAATTCTTCAAAGAGAATACGTGTATAAAATTTTCCCCAAAAAATTAAAAATAACAAGATTCAACAACATATTTAATAAATCCTGCCTAATAAAGTAAAAAAATTAAACAGTTAATTAAACAAAAAACTATCGGTAACAGATACTATTTTAATTGAAGTTGGCAAAAGAATAAAAATGTTTTATTCCACACTATGCAAAGCATGTGCAGTACATACCAAACATTTTTATATTCCAACAAGAGACATAAATAAATCTATCATTTGCTTTGGGAATATTTATAACGATACAATAAAATTATTAATAATAAATAAATAAACTTTATATTTCTATTGGAACGTATAATAATGAGCTGTTTCACTACATGTTTGTAATAGAATGACGTTATAAACTAAATTATTGTATCAGAATTGAATACTTTTTTTTAAATGCAGTAATGAATAAATGTGTGTCATACTAGACCATGTTGTGGACTTTCTTGCAGGAAAAGGCACATTCAACGGCGCCCAACAAAACGGCGATGGCTCTGGAAAGCCAAAAGACCCGTTGAAACTTGTTATGAACCCGGCTGGACAAATACAGGATATCAACTCATTGAAGAAACAAGGATACACATTTGAAGCCGCTTTGTCCCCAGAGGTTTGTTTGGAAATTGTTAAAGGATTGAATTCACCCAAAGGAAAAGGTTAGCAAATAATACTTGCCACATATTACAGCTATTCATTATAATTTTCATATAAAAATGATACCTATAGGCGGTGATAACTGCGTGTTGTTTAACAATTAAATTAACAACGAATCAATTTTGTTCAGGGGCTGAATTATTTGCAAAAAGACGCAAGAGATCGGAAAAGTGGGTAGTAGGAGAAACTAACGGTACCAGACCACCATCAACTATCCCCGATGTTATAGCTCCGTCGCCTATTCCAGTGATACCCCCTATCAGTAATATACCTCCCCCAAGTTATTTACCGGAGACTCAACAGAGATTGGCTCATAAGGAAAAGTTAGACGAAATTCAGGTAAATTGAGAAAGATGCTAGCAGGTTCGAGAAGTGTTAATTTAAAAATTGATTATATATAAAATTAATATAAAATCATTCTTGTATAATAATTTATTCTAGAATTACTTCGATATATTATCTTAGTTTGGTATACTTATTTATTATTATATACAGGGTTAGTTGAAATAACCGGAACGACTAATTTTCTTCAAAACAACCAGGGCTCAATCAATGAATTTTGGTACAGGTGGATAACTTAAAGTATTCAATTGAAAATTGACACGTTGCCAGATTTTTAGTTTTTTCTGTAACTCAAGGAATGTTTTTTTTTAATGTAACACTACTCTTTTTTTATTGAATTCGATTCCTTTCATTAACATTACCATTTCCTGATAGTTAGTATCAAATTTTTATCTCAAATACTTCTATGGGAAAAAAAGTCAATTAGTTAGAACTCTAACTAAAAAAATCCAATCTATTTCCATTTAAAAACGTTTCAAATAATGTTAAAAGGAAGGTTGGTAGACATAATGTACCTAATAGTATCGATAACGATAATAACAACAAACAACTACTAACAATAACATAGCTAGTAAAAAGTACTTACATATTACACTACATTAATTTGATTATGAAACCGATAATATGTAAGTAATTTTTACTAACTTTGTTATTGTTAGTAGTTGTTTGTTGTTATTATCGTTATCGATACTATTAGGTACATTATGTCTACCAACCTTTCTTTTCACAGTATTTGAAACGTTTTTAAATGGAAATAGATTGGATTTTTTAGAGTTAGAGTTGTAACTAATTAACTTTTTTTTCCATAGAACTATTTGAGATAAAAATTTGATACTATTAGGAAATGGTAATGTTGGTGGAAGGAATCAAATTCAATAAAAAAAACGCTAGTTTGACACTTAAAAAAAAACATTCCTTGAGTTACAGAAAAAACTAAAAATCTGGCAACGTTGCAATTGTCAATTTTCAATTCAATTCTTTAAGCTATTCACCCGTACCAAAATTCATTGATTTAGCCTTGGTAGTTTTGAAGAAAATTAGCCGTTCCGGTTACTTCAACTAACACTGTATATTGAAAAAACGAGCCAGATTTTAGAAAGAATTATTTTTTTAATGATAGCACTTTCTGTTTAGGAAAAATTTACTCGTCCCCGCATAAAACTAGTCAAATCTCCTTGGGAGGCAGCTTTGGAGACCGGATCCGTCGACGCAGCGTTCCAAGTAGAACCTGCCTGGCCCACCAAGGGTAACTTTGTAGCACCAGCTGTCAATTCTTACGAACAAGCTTTACAAAGCGACAACCTGGCTTCGTGGGCTATTCCGAAAACTAATGGGTAAGCAAGCTTACTTAAGAGTCTATCGACAGTAATATTTACCTCCTAGTTCTACCATACATTGAAATGCTGGACCATAACACGAAGCAAAATCATCGTACACTGTTATGCTGTCCAGCTACGTTCTTAAATAAAGATGCTTTATTCCGATTTTAGTTATAATGACCAGAAAACGTTTACCCACAACCCTGTTTATAACAGTCAGAGTATTAACAGGATCGTAGACAATCTACAGAAGGGAGGAGGAACCGTGGATGTATATAAACCAGCCCTCCCACAAGCTTGGAACTCTGGCCCAGCCAATAAGCAACAATATAGTAAGTACAGCTGTTTTGCATAGAACTTCCACCTTTAACACTTGCTTTTATCGCTTAAAGCTTTTTTAATATAATGCTTTTTACTCGCAGGTAGCATAAACGCAGCTTTAAATAACATTTTTAAAACACCAGAAGTTGAAGAAAAACGCTCTATCTCTCCTTTTCCTGCTATTCCTGATATAACCCAAAATTCTGAATACTTAGAAACGACCAACTTTATTGCCATTCGTTCAGTTACGCCTTCTTTTCTTGCACCCAAATCTGACACTAAAAGGGAAGCTGAAGAAGCACTCTTAAGGAAAAAAGAGGAGCATGCACATTCACCTTTTCCTTGCATTCCCGATATTGTTCTTGAACAGGATGTTGTAGAAGACGATATAAGGAAATTCCAGGAAAACGAAGAGGTTCAGTCGGTTTTAAAATCATCTTCGCCGTTTCCTAGCGTTCCTGATGTCACATTAAATCCCGAAATCATTGAGCAAGATATAGTGTCTCTCCGAACTAGTCCAATACCTTTTAGAGTTCAACCATCTCTAAGCATTGACGAGAGCAATATTAGTACCGAAATTGACGATATGCCACCCCCACCTCCTCCACCCACATTGGAGGAATCAGCTCCTGAAGCAACAAGTACTGTGCCATTCCCAACTATTCCAGATATTTCCAAGTATCTTGCTGCTCAAAAATATCAAACAACTTTGTTTAGACCAATACCTACTAAGCCATTTACTTCAGTTTCCTTATCCGGAAATAAGTATGAATTACATAAGCAGCCAGTGGGTACAGTTTCTCCAACTCCGTCAAAACCAGAATTTAGTTATGCATTAGCCGATACTGATAGCAAGGTTTGCGAGTACAGTTTCACTCGATCAGCTGATGTTCGGACAATTCAGTCTGAGATTTTTGAAAGTCAAGGTCACTTTAATGCTCGAGCTAAATCACCGATGACAATATTTGTTCCCAAGGAAAAACCCTTTGAACTAGTTAAAGAAAATGATGTTGTTGTTCAAGAGGACGGAAATGTTATCAATGATAACAAAACCAAAATAATTATTGAGAAAGTTGTAGTAGAACCACGAAATCCAGAGATTGAAAAGCATGCAAGAAATGTAGCTACTCAAATTGACAAGGAAAAATCGGCAGTTATGTTGTCACAACAAGGGTGTTTTTCTGAACTGAAAAATATAAAAACTGCGTATGATGTGGTTGACCATTATGCTATTAAAGGAATGAAAGGAGTCAATATTGAATATAAAGATTCAACAAAAGATGAAGAGATTGAGGCTCTTGCGATTCTTAACAACATGAAAAAGGTGAGAGAAGGAACATTGACAGAGGATATCGCAAAGTGTGAAAGAAGTAACGATGAGATAGAAGAACTTACTGATTTCAGACAAACCAATATTGATATTGATAATTACGCAGAACACAGTCAGGATCCTCTCCCGGTTGAAACAATAAAAGAAGAAGTTATGATGGAGCCTTATCAACCACCACAAGCTATTAAGAATAATGAAGAGGAAAATAAACTTGAAATAAAAACGATTGAAAGTTTTATCAACCAAAATAGTAATATAAAACGTACTCATAACGATTTCGAAAATATCCGTTTACAGCAATCAACTCAAATTAACAATGTGCCATTATCCAACAATAAACCAGTTCACCTTAAAAACAAATCACCACCCAAAGAGGAAGTTGCCTTTGACATACAGCCCAAGATTTGCAAGAAACCTCCAGGTTCTATTATAGGTGCAAGACCACTATTTGGGGAACTTAATATTAATGATGAATTTAAAAAAGCCTTAGTGGGTAGGCAGAAATCAATTCAAGATAAAAGAAGTAAAAATACGACCAGCAATGTTGTTCAAATAAAGGAACCTAATAAGGTTCAATTCGAGAACTCAACAACTTACAGTGAAGAGAATGTAAAAGATAATTCTAATTTAAAAACAGAAATTAAAACAAATGAAAGAGCTGAAGTAGAGATTCTACGACCCAGTGCTAATGAAGAAATTGAAAAGGTATATTATGAACGAAACAGAGAGTACGATGTTGATTTTCAAATTGTAACTGAAGAAACTGTAATGCCAGGAACCAATGAAGTTAAGATATCACAAAAATATATTACTGGGCCATCATGTCCGTTAAATATTGCTCAGTTGCATTCTGCTTATGAGAAATCTCGTCCAGATGCCCAATATGCTTATGTTGTAACATCAGGGCAACAACAGCAAGCTTATCAGCAACAAAGTGTTCATCAGCAGGCCGCCGTTAAGCAACAATTAAATCAGAGTAACCTACAACAAATCTTTCAATCGCAACAAACTCTGTGTGAAGCACAAAGCGAACAAACAGTTGAAGGAAGTAACGAAGATCCAGATTATGTTAAGGTGCCCGTAAGATCATTAATACAAAGTTTTGAACAATCAATTATGCCACCAATGCAATATAAGCAAATCAGAGATCCTTTGCCTGATGTTGTAGAGAAGTTGGGACCTAGTCGGAGTCCTTGTGTAGAAAAAATGAATGCCTCTAGTAAAGAAGAATTTTACGAATCCAATCAAACCAGTTATAGCCAACAGAGTATTGTAAATAGAAGTACCGATCAGCAAGATCAGATACTCCAACAGGCAGAACAAGAATTTGATAACCTCTTTTACGTCACTAGCTCCAAAGTTCACAATTCCAGCTATCCTCAACCTGATCCTGCAAAGTTTTACTCCATCCAACAGTCCGAAAATAGCTCATTTTGTAAATATTCCTCCTCTCAGTTTTCTGAAGCTACATGCCAATTGCAATCGCAGCCTGCTGTAACTTTTCAGCCTATTAAAGAAAATGGATTTGCTGCACAGTCGCATTATCAAGGCAAGCTTTGTTTTTGCTTTTTGTGTTGTTTAATAATTTTACAGGTTACTGATTTAAAAGTTTTTTAACATAAAGTTACATGATTCAACTAAACTTCCACCAGTGCATGTAGTCTGAAGCATAACACACCTATTTCTGTTTTAGGCTCAGCTACTCTTCCAAGGTCCCAATCGAAACCCCCACTCTCCCCAACCTACAAACCAAACGTGGTTCCTCCAGTTTTCATACCCAAGGAGAGCAATAGCCCCTTGCCAAGTCTGTATGCGCCAGCCTTCAATGCTCATCAATCTGGCTACAACAACCAACAGCCCCAAACGCCTTCTCACACTTATGATGATGCACTATTATCTACGCCTTTGCCTCCTCCAAGGAAAATTAAATTTGATTCTTTACAAAATTATAATACTGCTGCAAGAGGTTGGGGCGAAGTGAAAGATGTATATAGACCGATTTCTTTTGATAAGCCCAGGTCGCCCTATTCTGATTTTTAAAGTTGAGATTCTAAAAAAAATATAAATAGCTTACACCTAGATGGATGGATGTTTTAAAGATTATGTATTTCATGTTAGGGGAAAATTTATGTCCTGTTCGTGCCGTAGATTTAGGTACAAGAAGCATAAAGTACGCCCAAAGTAAATAGACTTAGGTGGACATGATCGTAACATCAAATAATAAATACATCTTACTTCGTCGATCATTTATGAATTTGATTTAATACCAATTAGTTAAATATTTTTTTGTAAGCTATTTAATTTTGTATCACAAAAAATGTAAACATCATATTGAATTATATTATAACTAATTGTTTTAATATAAGTGTGCGGTAAGTTATTTTTGAATCGATATTATTTCGTCCAATCCTTTATCAAGGATTGCAGAACAGAGATATGGTATATACCTATATTTATTATAAGTTGTTGTTTCTTTTGTCCTATCTAATAGTGTATGTATATAAAGGTTATTATATTTATCACACATTTGTGTGATATATAGTGAAACGAAATTACCGACTCGATTGGCTAAAGCAGCTTAATTCTCTTAGCGTTATTTATGTGTTGAAATATATAGTAAGGTCTTGCCGCAAAAGTAATGCCAGTCACTAGGAATTAAGCAAGCAAAGCTGATATTCTGAAACGAGCATTACTTTTGCGGAGGTTGCTAAATTTTCAACGACTCTTGTAATGAATCTTTTTAAATTATTATTTTAAGCACTTCGTTGTGTAATTTTTAAAGTGTCCTCTGTCAGATATGGTTTGTTTTTCTTGGCTCACTAAGCCAAGACCTTCTGTATGTATCAGGTTGTTAAGTTAATTGCACTACATACTTTATTGTAGAGGGCCTTATTATTCACAGACTTGTTAACCTAACAAACTGACACAAAAAAGGTATTGGACTTTGCAATGTTGTGCATAAAACATATAGGCTAGGTTACAGGAAAATATGTTATTACTGTTTTAAGTTTAATAAAATTCTAGAAATTATTATTTTTATTTATTTTATTCAAGGTTCATGACTATAAAACTGTCTCAATCAATTAAATGTTTTATAAATGTGGGCTCGTAGATCTTATAGTTATCCTCGTTGACTTTAAATCTAACATTTTCAAGAACAGTTGAACATGTATTAAGTGTCTTCGCTCCATAAGATTGCGGGTAGAAATTTCCATAGGCCGGTGTTGATTTTTTCGGTTTCTGTATTTCATACTGGGGTCTATATTTTTCGGATGAATATTGTGGAAATTTGTCGAAACAACCTGCTTTACAACCACCAAGCTAAAAATAATAATTTTGTTGTATATTTTGGTATTCATAATAAAGGTTTAGCAAGATCAAAATCAAGTTTAACATACATAGACCAGGGTCGATAATTTTTGAAACCAAAAAAAATAATAGTAGGATGAAACCCATTGGAAAAGGAAGAGAATATAATAAAAATGAAAGGAAAAATAAAAAACGGGCGATCGGAGGTCGGGAAGTGGAAGGGGGTGAGTTGTTAAGGGTAGAAAACGATTAATCTCGATTTCCGGCAAAAACACAAGTCCTATGGAAAAACGTTAAATGGCAAAGTTGCAGATAATAAAAAGATCCACATCTTTTGTATTTACACTTTTTTCACATAACTTCAAAATTTATGTGAAAAATTCAAATAACCAAGTTTTTGGTTTTTTATTTTTATCTTTTACAAGAAAATTTTTTTTTTCACGAAATTTGGTGAAAACTTACCTTTTTATGTCCCAAAGACACTGTAATTTTTTTGGCTTAAAATATTTATTTTTTCACCTTATTTTGACTTAATATCGAAAAGGCACCCTAATTTTCAATCGAAAATTCTCACGTCAAAATATCTGCTTTTTTAAAAAAGTCGGTGGGCTTTTTGTTCGTTCAAAACTCTACTTTCTGAGGGTGTTAAAAAATATACATTACTACGGTAAATATTCTCAAAAAATGCAAAGAAACGAAAAAACTCGAATCCGAAATTTTTTTTTTTTTAATTATTATTATGTACAATTTTGAGCTATTTATTAAAATTTATACTTTAATTACTCGAAAAATGTAAAATTCCATGTTACATTGAAAAACAAAAAAATTACAAATCCATAAAACATAAAGATCGCAAAAAATGTGCGAAAATAGTTGTTCTAAATATAATTAAAGGTAGGATTTAAAGGGGATTTCATCACATTTACCATAGTAATGTATATTTTTTTACACCATCAGAAAGTAGAGATTTCAACGAACAAAAAGCCCACCGACTTTTTTTAAAAAAGCAGATATTTTGACGTGAGAATTTTCGCTTGAAAATTAGGGTGCTTTTTCCATATTAAGTCAAAATAAGGTGAAAAAATAAATATTTTAAATCAAAAAAATTACAGTGTCTTTGGGACATAAAAAGGTAAGTTTTCACCAAATTTCGTGAAAAAAAAAATTCTTGTAAAAGATAAAAATAAAAAACCAAAAACTTGGTTATTTGAATTTTTCACATAAATTTTGAGGTTATGAGAAAAAAGTGTAAATACAAAAGTTATAGATCTTTTTATAACCTACAACCTACGTTTTTCCTTAGGACTTGTAGTTTTGCCGGAAATCGAGATAAATCGTTTTCTACCCTTAAAAACTCACCCCCTTCCACTTCCCGACCTCGGATCGCCCGTAATTTAATTTTCCTTTTATTTTTGTTATATTATCTTCCTTTTCCAATGGGTTTCATCCTACTATTATTTTTTTTTCACTTTTTACCATTTTCAAAAACTTCAGCCCTGGTCTAACAACGTTTGATTGCCATTTATGACCCATAGTTTTCCTAAACAAAGTTAAATAAAGAAGGTAGAAAATACATACCTCTTTGGCAGGTCCATTAGGAATCAACTTTCCTGGAGGCAATGGTTGTATCCCTTTTTCGCGTGGAGGAACATATGTAGGTCCTGGTTTAAAACTATCAGGATCTTTAAAGGGGTTGTTCTCGAAGAAGGCTTTCGGATGCATACCCATAACCATAGGTCCGTCTAGTACTTGCCCAAATTCTTTATACTTTGCTTTAGCTCTATATTTTTCAATACTAGAATAATAATTATAAATGTAATACTTGACAATTCTTTTACTTACTTACTATTTATTTATTTATTGACAAATGGGATATCTACAGACCTAATGGTCCAAAAAGATATCCACAATTAAACACATGTGTGCGGATATACATAATATAAAATAATGATAAAGTCTATATTTATATTCACTGTAATAAACTAAAGTAATCCTTAATTCCATATATCTACTTAAGTTAATATGCAAAACATTTTTTTATTTTAATTTTAATCACATTTAATGAATAATGAAATATATCAATATCAGCAAATCTAGAATTATACAAACGTAATATTCTATGAATGGGTGAATTCCTACCCGAATTAGTTCGAAAGAATTGCTCAAAAAATAAAGAATTACTTCTTAGGTCTCTCGCTTGGATATTAAAAAGAATATTTGATAAAATTACAGGCGAGTCCAAGTGGCCATTAAGTATTTTATATAAAAATAGAATATCACATTGCTCGCGCCGGGCTTCAAGAGAATAAAACTGATATTTCTGCCCAAGTCTAGATGTACCGACGGTATAACTATATGTACCTGTTGACTTGTAATATGAAAATCTCAAAAAAGTATTTTGTACTCTCTCCAGCCTAACCTTATAAACATCATACTGGGGACACCAAACAGGTGTGTATAATTTAATCTACTGTATACGAATGAGTAGAATAAAGCCTTCATTGCAGTTACAGAGTGAAATTGTCTACATTGTCTCAAAATAAATCCTAATATTTTTGTGGCTTTAGTGACAACAAAATTTATGTGTGAAGAAAAAGGCATTTTACAATCAAATATGATACCCAAGTCTCTAATTTCGTCTACTTTCCTTAGTACAATTCTGTTTAAATTATAATCGTGTAAGAACTTGTTTATATTTCTAGAAAATGAAATAAAGCAACACTTATCTAAATTAAGAAATAATCTATTTTTTTGACAGTAGTCATGGAGTCTATTTAAGTCACCGTGCATTAATATACAGTCCGTTATACTTTTGATCAATGCGTAAAACTTTAAGTCGTCTGCATACAAAGAGAAGGCACAAAAATGAAAACAATACTTTATGTCGTTTACATAGATTATAAAAATTAATGGTCCCAAGTGTGAGCCCTGGGGCACACCTGATGTAACAAAGTAAGAAACAGACTTATGACCACTGACAAGGACGATTTGAGTTCTAAAGTATATGTACGAAGATAACCAACGAAGCAGATCTCCGTGCACCCCGATTTCAGAAAGTTTTGAGATTAGTATATCCAATTTGTCAAATGCTTTACTAAAATCGGTGTACACAGAGTCCACCTGTATCTGGGAATCCATTGCGTTTAAGATAAAGTTGGTATATTGTCCAAGATTTGTTTCAATTCCCCTTTTTGGAAAAAATCCACGTTGCTCCTCGATTATTTTAAGTTTCACAGCATTTAACAAACTTTTATGGACTATAGATTCCAATATTTTGCCAAAAATATTTAACTTCCTAATTGGTCTATAATTGCTTATGTCATTTTTGTTCCCACTTTTAAAAATAGGAACAACAAAGGCACCCTTCCATATGCTGGGGAATATACCCTCTGCAAATGGTCTATTAAATATCAAGGTTATTAGAGAGATAGAAGATACCTGTGGGTAGGGTAGGGATTAATGCAAATATTAGTATATCCAGGTCCCCCTTTTTTTCCAGGACTTGTAAGGGCATTCGGTCCTTCATGTTTAAAAGGCGGTTTCGGCCTTAATTTTCGTCCAAATGCCTCTACTCTTCCCTGAAACGTCCCGTACCAATCTCCTGGAGTTGAATGCCATTTCGTCTGTCCAGGGGGAATCATGGGACGTTCAGAGACATTTTTGAATTGAGATGGTTTTCTGCAAAGTTTAAGAGGTTTACTTTTTGTTGCGTATGGAAGAAGTTTTTCCAAGGAATGTGTAAGCTTAGAAGCCACACTATTTTTTATTGAGAGAATTGTTTATTTATACTCAAGAAATGACAACAATGATGACCTGGGTCATATTTTTGACGAATTTATTCCTACATCTTAAAATACAATGATCTACCGACTTGTTTTCTGAAATTTGTCAAATATTTCAAAATAATTAAAAAATTCTGATCCCTTGTTACTCTGACCAGTAATATTTTAACAATAACTTGAAAAATAAATTTTTAATTAACCTAATCATTTGATTTTAAAAGAAATACATATAATATAAAGATGTTTTCTTGTTGGAAATTCTATAACATCTATTAATAAAAACTTTTTACATTTTTGCTTTGCCAATTTTATCATCTACCTACGGTTTATAGCCTCTTCCTTTAAGTGCTTCCGCAGTAAAAATTCTTTTAAAGTCCTTATCGAAATAGCAATCTTGCCAACCAGTTTTTTCTTTCCGTCCTCCAGATAAAAGGTTCTTTCCTTTCACAAGCCGATTTTCTGAAAGAATCAAAAATAACAAATATTTTGTATATCCATTTGTATTTCATCGTGTTTTGGCGTTCGGACGCAGACGATGATCCTCAAGCCACTCCTGTTAGGAATCTCAAAGGATCCTGGTAAAATCAGCAGTTATTCTTTTAGTGACAGCATACTCAGGGAACGATTCTTATACTTAAGGTAAGATAATCTGAAACTAGTGAGCCTGAGAAGACATTGAGGGTTCTGGTGTCATATACGTCAGCTCGAATTTCATAACATTTTTGGATTTTTTTAAAAGCTTACCTCAAATGGAACAAATTAAGGCTTAAAAAATGTTGGATGAAGCAATTTTTTCAAAAAAGTATTTTTTAAATAGGTATTTACGTTTACACACCATAGATATTTTCCTAAATGTAAATGTCTATGTGACACACGATCACACGAACCATTTTACTCGTAATTTACACAGAAAAAAATGGACCTTAGGTCGCACAGACCTGTTTTGATTTCATTGGTTAGCAGTTGGTTGACAAGGAAAAGCGTTGTTGCCAATTCAAGTAGGTTTGGTTTCGGTCGACTATTCTAAAAAAAATAAAGGTGTAACTTAGGCCGCATAGCCGGCGTTCTATTGCGTAGCCCAAGGATGTTTATAATAATTGCGGGGCGGGCAAAGCCCGCCACGTTAATGTACGATGCCATTACCGCATAAAGGTGTTACTATTAAAGTTTCTGTTGCTGCATTAAGAAAAATAGCCATGTTTGACAACACTGTAAGTATTATTTCATTTTATTATAGTAATAAACCCTTTATTTTTCTGTGATTATAGTTTTAGGAGAGTTTTCGCGTGAAAATAATTCGAAAACTACCGTAAATGATGAAACTTTTATTTGAATTTTTGGCGAAAAAAGTGGTTCGTCCAATGATTTTATTCTTTTAATCTATTCTATACACTCCCAGCGCTTAATTAAAATTTCAAAAATTGTTAAAATCGAGCTGACCTATACTGCACCAGACCCGACATTGAGAAATACATAAGTGTATATAAGTGTTAATCGGCGGAGTATTAGGCGACCGAGAGAAGAGGAAACAAAGTTTAAATTGTATGGGCACCTGTTACACTCAACGCTCAACGCAAGCATTAGCAGATTTCTTTAAAAAATATAACTTACTTGGAAATGGGGACACGTATCCCATCCCATTCATATAAGGCATTTCACTGAAGAGTCCAAGTCTCTCGACATCTGGTTTTCCATATTTATTGCCAATTCCCTCCAATTGTTTTGCGGTTTTTTTGGCCATTATCGTTTGTTAGTATTTCGGAAATTTGGTTTTTTGAAAATATATTTCCATATATAAGTTATTTAAAAATAATATAGCCAAAATAATTGTCTAATTTTAAATGTTTACATATGACATTTGTCATGTTTAAAAACGATTGTGACAAGTGTTGGCATTCAACTGATGTGACGTACATATAAGATAACGCACATCAACATTGACACTCAACAGAATTTTTTTTAAATAATGTTATAAATTGAAACTAATTTTTAGTACTCAAGTTTAAAAATGCCATCTTTATCAATTTTACCTGCCAGAGAAAGTACATACTTACTACTAGGGTAAGATTGTAATTGTATTGTATTGTATTTTCTAATCATCAGTCTATTTTAGAACCCCAGCTAAAAGCTATTATGATTTTCGATATAGCGAAGCCCTGATGCATCTAGTTAAAGGATATATAGGAACGGGAATTTTTTCTATGGGAGATGCATTTAAACATTCTGGACTAATTTTGGGATTCATCTGTGTACTTGGTATTGGTCTCCTTTGCCTTCACTGTTGTCATTTGTTAGTGAGTTATATAAGGTTTGTTCGGTATCAAAATGAATAATTTTGTACATTAAATATACAGTGTGTATCAGCCTCATCTAGTGAGGATTTTCCCTAGACCAATAGCGGCAATTCGACGATTAGCATGACCGTGAAGTGTAAAGGAGTACACGCATTGAATCGACTCAGACCGGTCGACTCGGAAAAGAACAGTCGAAAATTTTTGATATTCATGTAATTAAATTAGACCCCGCGCACTGCGTCGGACCGGTCGACTCGGATCGGTCGACTCGACCCCATGATGTTTGATATTCCGACTGCTCTTTTCCGAGTCGACCGGTCTGAGTCGATTCGATGCGCGTCGTCCTTTAAGGTGCACTTATTAGAAAACAAAACATACTCTAATTGGATCACATTGTTATCTAACATTGCCATAATTTGTTCACAAAAATACGTTCTCCTATCAAAATCGTCTTCCATTAGCTTATGAGTAGGTATCATTTTATAGGGATACATTTTTTTTTTGTAATGTTCGAATACTCGATGAATGGCTAATATCGAACATTGGGGCTGTTTTTCGACTTGAAGTATGCAGGTTTTCCTCATACTCAAGCATAATATCTACTTTGGTATCATCACCTATTGCATTGGCAGCTACTTTTTTTCATCTACTTTACATGTCCAAGCTGGCGAAACTGCTTTTCTATTTTACTAATTTTCCCTTGAGTTATAGGCGGCAAATTTGGAAATTTTTCATGAAATAAGCGAGCAACTTCCATGGTTGTCCGTGTTTTATCTCCATAACCAATCATCTGTAGAATTGATATTTTCGGCATTTCTGTTAAATAAACCATTGTTCTGATAAATTATGTAGTTAACAAAATTCAAACGGCTATAACATTGACAACTACAGTCATGCAGACAGACAACAATTTGCTAAGGTCAGGAGTTTTAAACAAAACTATTTAGGTAAAAAAGAAACGCTGAAATGAAATAAATCTCAAAACACTTAATATTTCCGAAACAGTTGAAGATAGGTATAGGATATTATACATGAAATATGTCTAAAATTTTCAAAAAAACCCAAAAATTAAATAATATACAGGATGTTGCATTTAAAATAAGAAAGTTGGTATTGGCTATGGAGGACTTGAGGTAGGAGGCCGATCGCAATGCATTGGATTCGGTCCCAAATTAGCATCGGTAATTCAGCTTTACGAGTTACCATAAGATGGCGCTCGTGTTCGAAGTGGGCTATCAAATAAATGGTTTCTTATGGACGCGATAACTATTTTTATTTAAATTAGTTCTTTAAGGAACAAATAAGGACTTTTATATGAATTTACACTTACTTTGTTATACTTATTAGTAAACTCGGCCTGTATAAAGTTCCAACGATGCTTCGTTTTTAAAATACAGAATTCATACATTCTAGCTAGAGGGTTTTACCTTTGGAGCTAGAAAGAGACTTATTTGGCTGCGTTTCATCTCTGAAGAAGATCCTGTCTTACACCCCGACACAAAGCAAACTCTACTTTTATAAATTGTACCATTATTCATTATAAATATGGAAATTAGTTACAATACAACGTTATTTGTCTTGTCTTGCCTTCAAACGTTATTTGTTATTTCGAAAAATAAAATGTCAATTGTCAAAAGTAAAAGTTAAAAACTATGGATGATCTAGTTTTCCATATTAAAAACGAAGAAGAAGAAGACAACATCAGCCCACTTCGGACGCGAGAGCCATCTATCGGCCAATAGAGTACTAACCAAAAAACCGGGACAGAATTTAAAAATGCTGCCATTGTCGATCGGCTTCCTACCCTATAGTTCTCCATAGTATTGGCCACTGTTACATGACACACCCTGTATAAAAAGTTTTATTGAAAAAAACGCGCAACTAGAAATACCAATCGACGTATCCGAGCGTTTTTTCGGACACGACCCCATGTATTTATTATCGATTTATTCCATTTGGCTAATACACACTGTATGGAAAAGAATGCACATAAATATTTGCTAGCTAAATCAACGTCCTCCATGGCTTCTCTTGACCAACTTTCACGTGACCAATAGTCAAATGCCTTCAAGAAATCTAAAAAATATTACGGAAGCAACATTCTCGTTATGATACTTCAATATAATAATTCGAAGCCTTATAATCTACCTTAAAGTCAAGATTTTTTACATTTCAGGTTAATACCTCGCGCACCCTCTACGAAAAACATAACCTTAAGACTGTTCCAGGCTATGCTGATGCGGCAGAACTATGTTTTTCATTGGGTGCCCCGAGTCTTCGCTTTGCTGCCAAAATTTCTAAAATAACAGTAAATATATTTCTTGTAATGGGACAAATTGGTTTCTGTGCTTGTTATTTGGTTTTTATATCAAGAAATATTCAAGAGGTAAAATTGTATGTTAAAGTCTGTTCAATGACCGCTGACCGTTACTATATATGCTATACAGTGAGCTCAAAAAGGTTGGAATAAACTCGTTTAAAATTCAGGTGATTATTATCTGGAAAAATGCTTGGACACGTCGATTATTATTTTTAATTACGGATTTTTTAACATAAGAAATGTGTATACAGGTTGTCTCAGGAAGAACATGTATACCGTCAACATTAATTTTTTAAAAATAGAACACCCTGTATATTATATTATTTTTAAATTCTACGATACATTCTAAACACTTTTTGTATAACATACTATATCTCCAAAATTAACGGTTTTCGATATATTGGCATTTTAATATTTTTCTGAAAAAATGCTGAGATCCGTGGATTTCTAGTTTTAATTGCGCATTTCTTTATTATTATTTTTACCTGTTACCTGAATTAATTTATTTTGACACAGACATTTGCTTCTTGTCAAAAATTCTTCAAATTGTGTAGATCTATCTAACTTCAAGTAATTCAAGACCATTACACACGCCCGGTGCGCGAGTACTTGGATACATTCTTTCCTGGCAAGTGGATTGGTTGACGGGGTCCAATAGAATCGCCGGCAAGGTCACCAGATTTGACCCCGCTAGATTTTTTTTTCTGTGGGGCTATTTAAAATCTAAAGTATACTTTAACAGACCTAACAATATTGATGAACTTAAAGCTCGAATAAGGAATGAGGTTAGATTAATAGAGCCCCAGGTAATCCATAACGTTTTGGAAGAGGTCAAAGATCGACTTGCATATTGCCAGGAAGTTGGTGGCGGTCAATTTCAACATTTACTAAAAAATTTAATATAGTCTATGTAAATATTATAGACTAAATGGATGTAAAGAGTTCATTTTTAATTGTAGTTTTCGTACCAGAAAAAATGTCAATATATCGAAAACCGTTGATTTTGGAGTTATGGTATGTTATACAAAAAGTGTTCAGAATGTATCGTAGAATTTAAAAATAATATAATATACAGGGTATTCTATTTAAGAAAATCAATGCTGACGGTATATCTTCTTCTTGAGACAACCTGTTTACACAATTCTTATGTCAAAAAATTTGCAATTAAAAATAATAATCGACGTGTCCTAGCGTTTTTCCAGAAAATAATCTCCTGAGTTTTAAACGAATTTATTCCAACCTTTTTAAGCTCACTGTATACAGGGTGTTAGTGGATAAGTGCGACAAACTTCAGGGGGTGCTTCTTTAAGTGATTTTAAGAAGAAAAGTTCATATAAACATGGGTCCGAAAATGCATAGTTTTTACGATACAGGGTGTCAAACTTTAAAAAAAAAATCGGATATTCGTAAATATCTCGATACTCTTGTACTCAATTCTGTTGAAATTTGGTAATTCTATTTGTAATAACAAGACGATAATTTAGCCTCAATTAGATTAAAATTTTTAAGTCCAGTGGCGTCCCGGAAGACAGTCCAACTAATATTTTTGACAAAAAAAAAGCGCGCCACTGGCTTTTTTAAAAATTATGTATTTTTTTCGAATTAAGCAACTACAAATACAAATATTTTATTTTTTGAGTTTTTTTCATATCTTGCTTTGTATTTGAGAAAAAAAAATAAAAACCACTTTATTGTATGTCCCCGGGACAATAACAGTAAAAATTTAAACCACTTACTATGCTATTAACCAATTAAAATTACACAAAAGTTCTCTTTTGAATTTTTCGCATAGATTTTAAAATATTAAAATTCAAAAGAGGACTTTCGTGTAATAAATTGCTTAATAGCATAGTAAGTAGTTTACATTTTTTACTCTTATTGTCCCGGGGACATGCAATAAAGTGGTTTCTATTTTTTTTCTCAAAAACAAAGCAAGATATAAAAAAACTCAAAAAATAACATATTTGTATTTGTAGTTGCTTAATTCGAAAAAAATACATAATTTTTAAAAAAGCCAGTGGCGCGCAGTTTTGTTGTCAAAAATATTAGTTGGACTGTCTTCCGGAACGCCACTGGACTTACAAATTTTAATCTAATTGAAGCTAAATTATCCTCTTGTTATAATAAATAAAATTACCAAATTTCAACAAAATCGAATAAAAGAATATCGAGATATTTACGAACATCCGATTTTTTTTTAAAAGTTTGACACCCTGTATCGTAAAAACTATGCATTTTCGGACCCATATTTATATGAACTATTTTTCTTAAAATCACTTAAAGAAGCACCCCCTGAAGTTTGTCGCACTTATTTACTAACACCCTGTATACTATTTCACTTTCATGTGGACTGATAATTTATCTTTACATTTTAGATTCTAAAAGTTTATGATAGCTCTCTGGATATTCACTGGATCATAGTAATCGTTATATTTCCAATATGGCTGACTTGCCTCGTAAGAACTTTAAAACTACTTTCCCCACTATCAATTATAGCAAACTTGATATTAATGGCGAGCATAGCGATTGTTTTTTATTATGCTTTCTCCCTACCGATAAATGACAACCAGGCAATGCTAAAACCACCTGGTTTGTCGAAGTTTTTGATATTTGTGGGACAAACGGTTTTTGCATTTGAAGGAATCGGTCTGGTTAGTAGAAATAAATTTCGACATTTTACGCTTCTTTATCTGTATCTAATAATAATAATAATAAGTTTATATAAAATTTAATAATATGTTAAATATGTTTATGTTGTCTTCGATAAACTTATTCTTCAATCCCCTGAAGCTGAGCTTGTTAGGGGCAAATCTAATTTTTTGTTTTAGTATGTAAAATCATAAATCATAAATATGCATTAAAAATCAAGTTTTAAAGAAAAATGTTAATTTATAATACTATAAACGCAGCTTTTTTAAAGAAATATATTATATAATAATATAAATATATATTACCTATAATAAAATAATTTATTTCATAATTTTTAAGTAAAAAATATTACTTTATATAAATTATTCAGAACAATATTAATTAATTAAAGCATTTCTAAAAATATTTTCAAATTGTCTGTTTTTAATATCCATGATTTTATTTCGACTTTAAATTTTTTTAATGAAATCAATTTTTTAATTTTTGTCGGTAAATAATCGTTTAAATAAAAACATAAATATTTGAATTTTTTTTGTCCTTGACTTAATTATTTTAGGTTTTATGGTTATTTTATTTTTATGACGTGTATTATGATTAGGGGTTTTTAAATTGTATAAGGTTTTTATTTTTAAATATATATATTAAGATGTTATAAATGTAAAGTTGTCTTATGTTCAACTTTTTTGTTTCTGAATATAATTCTTTTGAAGGATAAAGATAATCTTAATTGAATATAATTTTTAGAAACCTTTTTTGTAATATTTATAATTTTTTAACTAAAGTTCTATTTATTCCTCCCCAACCTAAAATTCCGTAATTTAAATGAGTTTTAACTAACGCCAAATATAATATTTCCATATTTCTTACATTTAAAATTTTTTTAATGTTTTTAAAAATCGGTAGTATACCTCTTAATTTTTTAATTAAGTATTCTATGTAAAAATTCCAATTTAATTTACTGTCAAAAATAATTCCTAAATATTTTATTTTATTAACTTTAAAAATTTGAATGTCTTCATTTATTTGAATACTATTTATATTTTGTGGTAGGTTATTTAGGTTTAAAGTAAAAGGAATATAATTTGTTTATGTTAATAAATTGTTATTAAACCAATTTTTTTATAATTTTAAAATCTTTTTTAATTTTATTATTTAAGTTGTCCCAATTTGTATCGGTATAAAAAATTGTAGTATCATCTGCAAAACTATGAATTTGTCCATCGCAATGTACTAAATAAGTCGTTGATATAAATATTAAAAAATAATGGTCCCAAAATTGTTTCTTGAGGAACACCATACTTAAATACTTTTATATAGTTTTTTTCTTTATCTATTTGAACATAAGTTGGTCTATTTTTCAGATAATTTTTAATTAATTCTAATTGGTTTTCTCTGAATCCAATATTTTCAAACTTTTTTAACAATGATGGCTAACTGTATCAAAGGCTTTTGCTAAATCTAGAAAAATCTCCAAAGATAGTTACAATATCATTTTCAGGTGTTAATTCTATACGGCGAAATGCAAAATCAAGAAACGTTTGAAGGCCCATGTGGTGTATTAAATTCTGGTTTGGTTATCGTTACAACTTTATACGCATTTTTTGGAACCATCACGTATTTGCAGTTTGGAGAAGAAATTAAAGACACAGTTACACTAAATCTAAGAAGCACTGAAAAGTAAGTGTTTCTCTGGTACTAATCTGAGTATCGTATTTACAGTAGGCGATGATGATGATCATGACACCATAATCGTAGTCATCGTTGCCATAGTTGCCGATTAGATAAGACGTTAGGTCGTCTTTAAATGATAATAGTGTTATACCAAAATGGGTATTTCTAGCTATGATTTCTTAAAAAAATTCAATGCAACCATACAACCATTTGAACACTATTCTATAGCTAACTAGTAAGTAAAGAGAACTGCAAAATCCGCAAGTCATTTCCTCTTTTCTCTTAAAAGTTTTCGCAAAAATAGTGGAAAAGTGTAATTTTATTTCGACCTTTAGCAAAGTTTTGCAAATTTTCCTTTTATTAAAATGTTGAAATGCTACTTTTTCTTGACTAGCATTTTTCACGAGCTGTACTTATGTTTCTTTTAGGTTGGCACAAGCTGTTCTTATCCTTATATCAATAGGAGTAATGTTTTCATTTTCCTTACAATTATACGTAGCTGTAGATATACTATGGCCAAAAATAATGGAGAAATTTGGAACAATTGACCATCCTATTTTGGGGGAGCTTCTTTTTCGCACATTCCTGGTAGCCCTTATTTGTAAGTTAATGGAATCAGAATATCTTAAGCAAGTAACATTACAATAAATTCTATTAAAAACTTAAGTGCTGGTAGTTAAGACTTAATTTGACATTAATAAGAATTTTTTCTTTCTAGTTACAATGTCCGAGGCAATTCCGAACTTGGAAATTCTCTTGTCATTCGTAGGATCGTTTATAAGTGTGGCTTTGATAATACTATTTCCAGCGATCATGGATTTGGCAACCTTCTATACATTTCATGAAGTCACAGTATACATTTTTATGAAAGATACACTAATAATACTGTTAGGAATTTTTGCAATGGGAGCTGGAACTTTTGAAAGTCTAGCTTTAATAACAATAAAATAGGTATACGAATTCTTTTAATTTATTCTTTTTTGCTTTTAAGCACCTACATTATAAATCAACAAGTTTGGCTAGAGATTCTTTAAGTGCTAAATTTTATGTGACGAGTGAGTAAATAACAATTTATTTCTAAGTCCAAGCTATTCAGGCTATATACAGTGTCACCAGTAAAGTCCGCATCATATGGAATTTTTTTGTATTAAATAGCTTTATTCGAAATTTGACTTTGGCAACAAGTTCTGCATTGATCGAGATGAAAATTAAGCAAAAAGTAGTAGTCACGTGATTCGCATAATCTGTCAAATTTTAATTTTTTCCAAAAAATAATTCAAAAGTGGGGTTATTTCTAAAATTATCGAAAAAAGTTATTAGAAAAAGTTTTTTTTAAATGCAGTTTCTAGTTCACATGCAAAATTTTAGCTGCATTAGATAATTTTGATTTTTTACCTATATTTTGTGAATTGCACCACTTTTGCAAAATAAGAATCAACGCAACCTACATAAAACTACTCAGGTTTGACAAGGCTTTATTTCAGATACATTTTCTTTAAAGTAGCGCCATATTAAAGGGGTTTTTTTCTACAAAATCAAAATTGGGCTATAAAAATTTGGTCGCATGTGATGCAAAGTTTATTTGTTCTTGGCCCTGCATAAGGTAACTTCATAAAATAAGTATTTTTGAAAACGTAGTTTGTGTCTGAAAGTAATACACCTTAATATTAAGACAAAAAAGAACACAGTGTCTTCAGTAAAGTGTTTTTTAAGTGGAAAATAAATTTTTGTAGTGGGTAAAAAATCAAAATTATCTTATGTAGCTGAAATTTTGCATGTGTACTAGAAACTGCATTTAAAACAACTTTTTCCCCACTTTAACCCCACTTTTAAATTATTTTTTGGAAAAAATTAATATTTGACAGATAATGCAAATCACGTGAGTACTATTTTTTTTGCTTAATATTCATCTCGATCGAAGCAGAACTTGATGCCAAAGTCAAATTTTGAATAAAGCTATTAATAAAAAAAATCCCATATGATGCGGACTTTACTGGTGACACTGTATAATGTCTCATTGTAGGATTTCGTTTTTTTCACCAAGATGCCACATGATCTGTATGTATTGGTAAAAAAACACAAATTAATGCATCTTACTCTATGTTCTTTTATTAATAATAAATGTAAAAATCGGTTTAGGAAGAAACATTGGATATCACAAATTATCTCATATCATTGATCCCTAAATTTAAAAATTTAATGTATAAACATGTAACAAACAATATAGGTACACAATAAATATTTAAAAACATAAAAGCTAAGCCCCTAAAGTCCATACCACAGTCATCATCACACTTTTAGAACTTTAAGTTTACATATTATTATCTTAAAATTAAATTAAACTTACATTTTTTTTAATCACAAATGGGAGGCTATCACAAATAATGAACATACTCTACTAACGCTAAATCATTATTATCGTAGTCACTTTTTCAGCTGCTCCACGGGTCTATAGCCAAGCAAACATTTTCAGTTGCATGTTCTTGATATGAAGAGAAAGGATGGGAATACTCTTAAAGCAATTTTCTAAAGTTGTAGCTCTGGTATTATGACGTAAGACTAAGTCAATGGTACTTCAGCGATAACCAACTGTAGAGTGGAGCTACAGCAAACAGATCTACCGCCCTAAAACGGGCGTAATCAGGGTATCCAACCCTCAAAAAAACCCCGTTATATAGTCATCGAATACGTCTCTAGCTTTCACTACCGAAAGCTCGAGCTATGGCTGATATGCTTTCATAGCTACCCGTTACCATGCCAACAACTCCTATTAAAATTATTATTCCATCCTTTATTATGACAGGTTTGGTTAGTTCACCCAACGACATAGTGCTGACGATGTCCAACAGGGGGGGAAAAATCAGGGCAAGTGCTGCACTACTCACAGCTCCAACAAGAGAGATAAATAGTCCAAGGAATGGGATAGCTTCAGCCAAAACAACTAAAAACAATAATGTCTATTAACGTTAATTGTGAGTTAAATTGAATAATCAATTTGTCACACTTCCAATATTATTATACAAACGGTTTTTATGCTAATAAATGATATTATTCCAACGTCTGCTCTATTTTTATTCTTTTATTTCAAGTTCGAATACATTTAAAAAATACTTACACGTGACCAGCACTAGGAATGATCTGAAAGACAGCTCCGCAAACACTGGGTATTTTACATCAGGTCCCAAGAAAGCCAGAATATTAGGCCAGATTATGTCCACGGCAATATAAAACTGAAGAGCGTACGTCAGAAGGATTCCACATGGGATGATTATCTTTACGGATTGGGCTAACCTAAAAAAAAATATACAATTAATGTGACCCTCCTATAAAATAAATATAAAAGCAAAGTGTTCACTAAAACTGTGATCGAGGGTTCCAATTCAGGCTTAATTAATACTTTTTTTAAGTAATCTAGCGTATCTAAGGTTTTCTATGAACTAGTTAGGGAATAGGATTGGATTATAACACTTGAAACCAGTAGTTTGCTTTGAAATTATTTTTTTTTAATTACTTATGACTTACACTTCGTCCTGCGGTAAATTAAGAGTCACGCTACCCTTAATGTCGTCTCCATATTTGGCGTAGGCCAGGCAACCCACAACAAGGTAGGCCACTGTCACAATAACCATTCCAACATTAAGCACTCCCAGTGGTTTCCTGAACTTTGGCGGTTCTTTCATTTCGTTTTGTAACGGCAAAACCTAAAAAAAAGTGTTAGATAATCAAGATTTTAAAACTATCTACTAGACATGCGTATACATGTGGTTTTTGGTACTTTTTTCCTCTTACCAATGAATTTGATGGTACTATTTCATGAAATTGTTCGTGTAACTATAGATAGATCCACTTACCAATCCAATTCCTTCAAATGCAAATATGGCAGTGCCAAAGAACAAAGGCAGTTGTTGCCAGTCAGCGATATACCTTCTCTCAGTGACATTGGGGAGATCTTGTGACGCATAGTATAACACAATTACAATGCCTATGACCATCAACACATTTGCTAGTGTCGAAAAAGGAGCTAAGTACTTTAGGTTCCTTATTAAAGCTGTTAGGAGTATGGGTAGGAGTATTATTGCCATGTGCAAATGGACGTCTAGTACGTAACCATAGTAGTCTAAAACCTAAAATAGTTATTTTTGTAATAAGTGCGTGAAATGTGTTTTTAAAGTACATAGATGCTATTTTGAGGAGAAATCAAAAACTATAAAACCTCCTACGTTATGGAGTGTCTACTTAATGTTGAAAAGTACATTTAATGTTAAAGAAAATATGGACATGGTATTCAAAATTGGTACCGTTTATTAAGAACAACGTCGGATACCGCGGAAAGAAGTCTAAAGTTTTATAGAGGGAAGATATCAATATAATCATTCAAGAAGCTGATGATGAAAAAAATTTACTTTATAAGGTATCGATGATCATAATTTTGTATTAGGGTTTTCAGTAATTTCAATATTTTTCAATTGTAGGTTGCATTAAATTTGGGAATCAGCAGTGCTTGTCGCCGTGACGAATTATTGAAAATAACTATTGATAACATTGAAGATGTCGGGTCTATATCGATTGTTAAAATACCAGATACAAAGACTTATTGCCCGAGAATGTTTACCGTTTCAAATTCTGATTATATTGAGATATACCGCAAGTATAGATCACTACGGTCGCCCTATACAGACAAAAAAATAATTTTTTTTTTAAATATTCAAGAGGAAAATGTGTTAACCAACATGTGGGGATAAATAAAGTTGGAGAAATTCCCAGGTTGATAGCCAAATGGCTGGGAAATGAGTTGCATAACAGATAGGTACACTGTTTTAGAAGAAGCTCTGCAACTCTCTTGGCCAATGCAGGGGGTGACATGACATCAGAATTCTATAAAACGTCACGGTGGCTGGAAATCTGCCACCCTAGCAGAAGGATATATTATAAAAGACAGTTTGAGTAATAAAATTGATATATCTAATAAATTAAAATGTTCCTCTGCTTCAAAACATATCAAAATAACTGAAAAAATTATAGAATCAACTTTTCAAGAAATACCTAGTGCATGACCCTCATGAATAAAAATATAGCGATCGCTTTTTCTTATGAAATCGAAGTAATTTTTTGAAGGCTAATGATTAAAAACTAAAGTAATTGCTTTTGCGTCCAGCGATCGCTTAAAAGTGCAGGAATTATTTCTAGTCAATGCTTTTTCGTAAAAAATAGAAGCGATTGCTATCGTTTGCTTAAAATGTGATGAATAAATTAAGGAATTGCTTTTTCTAGTGTAGAAATTGCTTTCAACTTTTTAAGGTAGGTCGACCCGTGCATCTGTTGCTTGGTAGCAGTCAACTTTAGTTCTCCGCGGCATACACGTGAGTTGCTCTTAATTTTTGTCTTCAATTGCTGAATATATGAACGTCCGTAAAAGAAAAGTCTACAGTGTACGTAAAAATTGCAGATATGATGATTTTAGAAAGTTATATCGATTTGACTGCGAAAATGTTGAGTGGTTGGCAAATTATTTTTTGACTGGTACTGGTTAAAGGCGAGGGGGTGCACTGTCGCCTTTAAATAAGATTAAAGTCTTTCTGCGGAAATTGTCGGATCCGGGCTTTCAAAATTCTGTAGGTGAAGAACTCGGTGTTCACCAAACCACTGTCTGTAAGACATACACTTCTGTAATTGATGCAGTTTTGGAGAAGGCCAATATTTTTATTAAATTTCCTACAAGTGCTGAAGCTGTTGTGGAAGCTAAATGATTGTGGTCAGAGAGATTTATTTATTTTCCTTCAATTTGTGAACGAATATCAATCGCTTGTCTTTAATTTCTTCATCACTACTATCACTGTCCTCATTTTCACTGAAATCTGCCATATCACAAATATAACTTTTATATTTTCCACAGAAACGTAACAGATTACTATTGTACTAAATAAATATACCAACGTTGTTGTATTTACGTCAACACTTTTGCAAATTAGGCACCCAACTGAACATGAAATCTATAATTTGAACAAGTGGATAAGCCACGTCTGAACTTGGGTTGAATAAGCATTTGCTACAGAGGTGTAAGAAAAACAGCATTTGCTTCAAACTTTTATTGATATCCAGATCTAGCAATTGCTTTTACTTATAGCATTTGCTAGTCAATCATTTTTTCAGTGAAAAAAAAATATTTTTTTCACTGTTAAAAAAAGGGGCGTTTTGTGCATTCATAGCATCAAAAAAATGTCATCATTTTTTGACAAATATTATACAAAAAGAATAATATTTATGTAAACATGTTTTTATTTACCTGTAATTAAGGAAATTGAGAAATTAAATCTGTTGTGAATTTGGTTGTATTGAAAGTTTTGTTGTTGTTATTAAATAATACGGTTTAAATAACTTGTTTTTTTCCTGTAATTTCTTTAATTTATTTGTGCTATTTTAATAACAGTTTATTTATAGAATATTTTGGAAATCCCTCACAGCGGAATCTGTAAGAATACCATATAGGTAATAAAAAAACGTTTCATTTTCTTACTCTAACCCGTCAGCCTAAGTAATGTTAGTTATTGACGAAGATATAGTTTTAGGTTTTAAGTTTAGTTACAGAAGATCTGCATCTGACGTCTGCAGCTGCAAGAAGGAGTTTGCATATGCAAATATACGTTTATTTAGTGACTGACACTACTTTAGCAGACAGTGGATATGCTAACATACCTGTTTAACATTCTCCGAAATAAAAACGAAGTAAACACAGCAAAAGCCAAGTTGAGTGACACACAAAAAAATGTTTACGGTCCTTTTCATCGTCTTGGCCATGGGTTGAAGTCTTGCAGGCCCATTTTCGAAACAAAGTTCGACGGTTTCAGCAAAATCTGGGGTTACCTTCAATTGTTTGCGTTCGTTTAGATTGTGGGCTGCTGACAACTAAAAAAATTATATAAGTAGTAAAATATGTTTGATTCGTACCAATTTCTTTCTATGGGCTATACAGGGTTGCCCAGAAGTCCGGATTAAAATTAATATAGCCTTACCCTGTAACTTTTGGGAAAAATGCTCGGACACGTCAGTTTAGTTTTATATATGCTCACATTTTTACGTTATTCGTTTGTTTTTTTATAGACATTTGTCAAAGATGTGACGACATCGATCTTTTTTTTAAATGAAAACATACAGCTTGTGATACATCATTTGAAAGCTAATATCTCGTACAGTATGCTCATAAATTCTGGCGGCATTCTGTCAAGCTATTTCAAAATGGCCTTTCAAGTAAGAAATCTTCATTGTTTCACGTTCTGACATTTTGTGATATTAGAAACTTGTAAATATAATTTAGGTATTTCCGAAGTATTATTTTACAATTTTCTAAACAAAAATGGTTTTTGTCGGAAAGACCGCGTCTCGAAGTCTTGATATTGTTAGGATGTGGAGATAAAATAAGTGAACTGTGCACTTTATTTAATGCTAAATATCCGGATAATAAAATTTCTCAGGGCACTGTTACTGTTAGTAAAATATTCCACAAATTTGATGAACATGGCGCAGTAAAGGACTTGCCTAGGAATGGACGGCGACGGCCACGTGTTTTAGGCGACGATGAAAAAATGGACATTGCATTATCTCTGCAGGATAATCCGCATGTTTCGTTGTACAATTAAATGGCCACTGAGGTCCCCAGACTTAACGCCTCTGGACTATTTTCTTTGGGGATTTTTAAAAGAAAAAGTTTACCAAAATAGGCCCAATAATATTGAAGATTTGAAATACAAAATTAAATTGGAGACACATAACATACCGGCTGAAGCCATTCGGAATTCCGTCGACGAATTTTACAATCGTCTGGGAGCATGCCAAATAGAGGGTGGAGGACATTTCCAGCATTTGCCACGTTAAACCACCTTTTTGTTGTGTTTTGTTTTGCTTCGTTACATTTTTATTTTTTTTTGACAAAATAAATACCAAAAAACTATTGTTGTCACAAAATGTCAGAACGTGAAACAATGAAGATTTGATACCTTGAAAGGTAAAAACACATCAATGATTTACCATTTCTGCTTATTTAAACAGAGATTTTTTAAAAACTTTAACAGTCGCCATTTTGAAATAACTTGAAAGAATCGCGCCAAAATTTATGAGCATGCTGTTCGAGATATTAGCTTTCAAATGATGTATCACAAGCTGTATGTTTCCTTTAAAAAAAAATCGATGTCGTCATATCTTTAACAAATGTCTATAAAAAAAAAACGAATAACGTCAAAATTAATTTTATTCCGGACTTTTGAGCAACCCTGCATAATTAGATAATCATTTTTTATATGGGTAACCAGAACCACCTATCCTAAAAAAGAAACAAAATTATATGTAACCAAGCCATAGTTATTAAAGATAACTAGTTATATCTGGTTTACTAAATTACTTTTTGGTCTTTCGATCATGGAGAATGTCGGACTCGCATTGCAAAACCGTGTAATTTTGCAGTTATTATTTAAACGACATGCGTCGGGCTTTATTTTTGTTCGAATAAAATGTACGTCGAGCGGCTCGCCGAGCAAAGCAGGCAGCAAAGCCGCCGCCCATGGGTTCCTTTATGCATTTCAATTAGGTTTGAAAATACTATAAGTACACAAGTTTAATTAATTATTATCATGATATGTTTTTCTTTAATGCAACTAAAGGAATTACCCGATTCCGAAATATTTAACCGAAATTACTTTCGTCCTGTTATGACGGGGTTCACATTGAATGTAGGCGATAAAAATTATCCTAATGATTTGCTGCAATTATTTAATTTAATTAATTTTGCAGTACTTCTATACGTATTTACATGTTACGAATTTTTCAAGGTTTTCCTCCTTTATATTAGCTAATTGCAGTAGGTATGTTGTGTAATAGTGCATTTTGAAAAATTATACTGCATTGTATATAATTCTTATCATTTCATTATTACCACTTCCGGTATATTGCGTAGTGTGACGATTAAACTAAAAATAAAGACGCAAAAATCCAAGGGTCGCAGGCAATTTTTCAAATTAATTTAATAATTTTAATCTAACTTAGTTTATTTTATTATAATAATAATAATAATATTAATAATAATAATAATAATAATAATAATAATAATAATAATAATAATAATATTAATAATAATAATAATAATAATAATAATAATAATAATAATAATAATAATAATAATAATAATAATAATAATATTAATAAGTTTATTTAAAATTTAATAACCTAATAAATATGTTTATGTTGTCTTCTTTAAACTTGTTCTTTAATCCCCTAAAGCTGAGCTTACTAGGGGCAAATCTTATTTTTTTGTTTTAGTATTTAAAATCATAAATCCTAAATATGCATTAAAAATCAAGTTTTAAAGTAAAAATGTTAATTTAGAGTATAAACGCAGTGGTTTTTCAAGAAAGATTATATTACTTATAATAAAATTATTCAGAACAAAATTAATTAATTAAAGCATTTCTAAAAATATTTTCAAATTGTCTGTTTTTAATATCCATGTTTTAATTTCGTCTTTAAATTTTTTTAATAAAATAATTTTTTTAATTTTTGTTGGTAAATAATCGTTTAAATAAAAACATAAATATTTGAAATTTTTTTGTCCTATGAACTTATTTATTTTAGGTTTTATGGTTATTTCATTTTTATGACGTGCATTATGATTATGGTTTTTAAATTGTATAAGGTTTTTATTTTTAAATAAATTTAAAGTTGTTTTGTGTTCAACTTTTTTGTTTCTGAATATAATTCTTTCGTAGGATAAAGATAATCTTCATTGAATATATACTTTTAGAAACCTTTTTTGTAATATTTCTAATTTTTTAACTAAAGTTTTATTTATTCCTCCCCAACCAAAAATTCCGTAATTTAAATGAGTTTTAACTAACGCGTAATATAATATTTCCATATTTCTTACATTTAAAATTTTTGTAATGTTATTTAACATCGGTAGTACTAAACTTCTTAATTTTTTAATTAAGTATTCTAAGTGAAAATTCCAATTTAATTTACTGTCAAAAATAATTCCTAAATATTTTATTTTATTAACTTTAAAAATTTGAATGTCTTCATTTATTTAAATATTTTGTGGTAGGTTATTTAGGTTTAAAGAAAAAGGAATATAATTTGTTTATGTTAATAAATTGTTATCAAACCAATTTTTTTATAATTTTAAAATCTTTTTTAATTTTATTATTTAAGTTGCCCCAATTTGTATCGGTATAAGAAATTGTAGTATCATCTGCAAAACTATGAATTTGTCCATCGCAATGTACTAAATAAGTCGTTGATATAAATATTAAAAAATAATGGTCCTAAAATTGTTTCTTGAGGAACACCATACTTAAATACTTTTGGATAGCTTTTTTCTTTATCTATTTGAACATAAGTTGGTCTATTTTTCAGATAATTTTTAATTAATTCTAATTGCTTTATTTTTGTTTATTTTTTTATTGGGATCTATCTATCTTGACCCCCCTATATAATTGGGTCATCTACCGCCTAAACCCGAACTATGTAGCTTTTGAGCCCTCAAAGTAAAAGTATAAAGTGTTTGAACTTACCAGCAAATGTTGACAATGCGTACAGATTAATCCTAAAATTAAAACTACGATTGGTCCGACGATTATTCCAGCATTCCGAATGCCGTCACCCATGGCGAAGATACCCGAGCCGATGTTCCCTTTTAGAAGGTGCATTAGAGTCTCAGCATATCTAAAAAAGGGATTAAGGTTGCATTCCAGCTTCATTGTAACATAGAATTAATCTAATTATAATTAAAAATAAACTAAGGCGAAATGTCTGACTAAACCCACTCGCAGATTCCTGGACTATCTAATGCCATTCGCGTCGCACCCAAAATGTTAATATACAAATGTGAAAGTTTCGCTTTGTATGTTTAATAAGTAATAGCAGATTTTGAAAATAGTGAAAATGAAATACGATATTTTGCTTAGTTAAAGATTACATCTTTAAGTAATTTTGATAGCTAAGGATAGTTGTTTTCCAGTAAAAGCTTAATTGCACAGCACGAGCGGACAATATACCAACAGCGAACATGGACTTTGAAGAATTTAGCATAATGACATAAATTTCTAAATAAACAACAGGAAATGTCTGCTAATTTTTAAGGTATGTAATAAATACCTCATATCAATTCCAATTATTTTAATTTTAATACGCAAGTATGTACAAAAATATTTCACAGTATGGTATGAAATAGTTGGCGATATTACAAAATTACACAAGGTATTGTAAACCAAATTATTTGTTAATAATAAAATTAAATTAGGATCGGAAATTTGTTGATAACAAAAAATAAAAAACGTCATTGATACACCAAAATATAAAGGTGAAAATTTAAACGGTACAAAATAAATGAATGAATGATATAATAACCAAAAATTTTAAAGAAATCGACGAAATTAATGACAATAAATATCATTTACTCCGAAACGAATGAAGTATTCCTATAGGCAATTATTATTAATCGTTTGACGTTCCCAAGTTACTTACGAAGTGGGATGTTCCACTGGAATACCGTGACTATGACCACCACCACCTGGTACTTTTTCTTTAGGAACTTTATCCAAAGGTATGTTAATTATGGGATCTCTGGACTGGAATGCGTTAAAATTGTCATCACTACTAAAAAAAAAATTACTACAGTTCATCTATCTCACTATACATATACAGGGTGACTTTTTGGTACTACCCCACTTGTGAAACATCTCTGGAAAGCTTATCGAAAATGCTTTTCAGTGATGCCAAAATTAATGAGATTTAAGTACGAAATGTTTTAAAAGTGGCTTTTGCAAAATTTGGCAGAAAAAATGATCCCAAACTAGCTGTAAATTTAAATAATATATTATGCATGTGTTTTTTTTTAAACGCTTTTATTAGCTTCACCTGTATGTTTGTTTGTTTGTATGTATGTTTGTTACCGACTTCTTTGAACCCGATTTTGACCCACTTTAAACGGTCAGATTTAATTTAAATTTTGTAGACTTATCAAGAACCGCTGACAATACAATTATCTACACGCAAAAAATTCTCCTGTCAAATTTTGACAGCTGTCAGGTATAAAACGAAGTAGCGATCTTGACGAAACAAATTATGGGGTCGTATAGTATTCGATGCGGAGACTTCGGGAAAAATAAGCAAAAAATTCTCCTGTCAAAATTTGACAGCTGTTAATATGTCAAATCGTTTTAAAAAACATGATATTAATGAAAAAACTATAAGGTCGTATGTATGTTGACGGTGTAAAGTTGAAAAAAATACGCAAAAAATTCTCTTGTCAAAATTTGACACCTGTCAATATGTCAGAATTATTACAATAACCGATAGTAATGAAACAAACGTGGGGTCGTATAAATATTGTCGCTAAGAATAGAGAAATATTATAAAAAAAATTGTACTCGTTAAAATAAAATGTTGACAAATTTTTTAAAAAATTTTGAATTTTTTTTCGTTTGGTCGGGTTTGTATGTATGTTTATTTGTAACCGACTTCTTTGAATCCGATTTTGACGCACTTTAAACGGTCAGATTTAATTTAAATTTTGTAGACTTATCAAGAACCGCTGACAATACAATAATCTACTAATCTAGCTCAATCTACTCAAAAAAATTTTTTCTTAACTCAAACTAAAAAATGAAAAATAAATATAGTTTAATAAAACTAAAAAACACGCTTAAATAATTAATCAAACTAAAAAGCGGAAAATCCTATAGTTTAAAATAGTTCTTGAAATTCTTAATATAGGCAGAAAATAATAATGAACGATAAACATTGGTATTATAGTGTCAAAAAAGGCGTGGGGCGCTTTGTTCTATATTTTTCGTATATCGAGCACCCCACGCTTTTTTCACAATAATACTAATGTAATATTTATCGTTTATTATTATTTTCTGCCTATATTAAGAATTTCAAGAATTATTTTAAACCAAATTTATTTTCCGCTTTTTAGTTTGATTAATTATTAAAGAGTGTTTTTTAGTTTTTTTTAACTATATTTATTATAAATAATTGACATTTTTTGCAAACAGGTTTATAATTACTATCGCAATTTTAAAATAGCGAAATTATTTGCAAAAGTATCAAATATCGATAACGTTATAACTGGAGTAGACAAATAATTGCCATATCCCAAACAAGAGTCGTTCGCAATAAGAATTAACATTATTTTAGATAGGTTATATAGATTTAGTTAGGAAAATTCCGGAATTTTAGCAGTGGCCTATCGTGAAAACGGCGGGAAGTGGTATCGAATCAACTTAAGTTACCTAGATCCTTATGTCCAAATAATGTATATAAATAAAGTTATTGTCAGAACCTTGCCTAATTTTACAGTTTAGTGGTTTCAAACAATAGAAATAATTTTGTATTAACTAATCATTTCAAATTACCAACCTTTAATTATTATTGTCTATAAATTTATTCAATGTTTTAATTTTTGCAGACCGTTAACATTTTTACCCCCATTTACATGTACAATTTAAAAAATAGAATTTCCTGTATTGTCTAACACCAGGGACAAGGCTATAATTAGTTTTAAATAAAAGCACAAGGCTATTAAGAATTCCAGCATTTCTTATGTTCTGTTTCAACGCTTTAGAACACCTAGCCATCGTCTAAACGTCTTTTTTTAAGCATGTGGCATTTTTCAACCAAAAATTTTATTTTATCCTTTAATTATATACAGGGTGTCTGGAAATACTGAGCAAAAAATTTAGGGGATAATTGTGGACCGAAAATAAATGCTATCTTAGTTACAGGGTGTTAGAGTTAAATTTTATTTGCAGTTTTTTTGCAATACCTTTTGCCACGCTCATAATATTTTGACGGAATGTCGGCTTTTTCGGGATGAGGAATACAAATTTGCCCACCGTTTTTTCGCATTTTGTAGAGGGCGCCACATAGGAGCCTAAACTTTAATTTGAATGGTCCCAACTTTTCTGTCCTACACTGTATAAGCATTTTGACTGAATATTTTTATTTTTCTAACCTTTTGACATAAAAAAGGTATGCTGCCTTTGTTTCGATAATTCTAACAGTTTTCGAGAAAAACGCTAAAATAACGTTGCTTGCATGTGAAGAATACGAAATCATTTAAATTTATTTTCAACCCTTAATATAGCATAGCGAAGGAAGGAATAATTCCATGGAGTTCGTCGTAATTTTTTAAAAATAATTAATGTATGCATTGAAGAGGTAAGACGTCACTTTGAATTGAATGTTTAATTTATTGTTCTAGTAACTTGTGTATTTTAAAACTGCAAATAAAATTTAACTTCAACACATTAACTCCGTCAATAATTAATCAATTTTCGAAAAAATGTTATAAAAACAGATAGCATGTATTATCGGTCTAGAATTATCCCCTAAATTTTTGCTCATCATTTCCGGACACCCTGTATAACGAAATAGCAGACAGCCAGAAGCACTGTATAGAATAAAAACATTATTAATTCGAAAAATACCCTCAACGACCTACCTTTTCTCAGAAGTACAACTGGTTTTTGAGCCATACCATGGCGGCTGCTTACCATTGTCCATATTGTATTTTGTCTGGTTACTTTGCATTTCCATACTGCAACAGAAAAATCAATAATAATAATCGTAAAGTGTCGATGATTCCGTCGACGTTCCTTATACACCTAAACAATACATTTAAATTATTTTCACATGCCAGGATATAGATTGTTCATTCTTAAAATTAGCTGTCCTTACAACATACACAGTCTATAGGTTCATTGTCAAATACTGTTTCATGGGCTGTTGTATGGTAATAAAATGGGTTTAACCTCCTTTTATGTAAGCAATCGATAAATATAAGTTCGCGATTTCTTTTGTTAAATAGCTTTCGTGAAAAATAATTGCTTTTTTTGCTGTGCATAAGGGTCTAGCTCCGCTCAAATTTACATATTTTCTTTATTTTTAGGGAGAATTTAGAAAAGGCCTTTTCTAAAACAAAAATTGGAACATATTCATAATGCATTACTTTAGTAGTAATAGTAACATGTTTAATTAGGCAAAAAGCTACAATTAATTTTTTTTAAATATTTTTTTTAACAAAATTTTATAGATTTATCTTTAAATTTTAAAACGCAACCTTCTTTTAACAAAAACAGACAAAAAGTTAAACAATTTGCCAATTGTATTAGATATTACGTATCATTTTGTTATTTAATTAAATGTAATTTTAAAGTTTTTTAAAGATATTTAAGATTTAATAGAATTTTCCAAATTATTATATTCTATCAAACCCTTAAAAAAATAAACTTATAAGGTAATGTTTTAGACACTCTATCCACATAAACATTTTGATTAGTTCTGGTTTTATAATTATGATGGTCATAATTAAAAGAACAAAATTTTTAAACAATCAGGCAATAAATTATTTTTAATTTTAATAAATTTAAATTAAAATAAATAAATAAAAAATTAAATTTCTGACATTCAACCAATCTAGATTTTTTAACATAAAATTAATTTTTGTATATTCGTAACAATTTGCATTGCCTTATTTTGTAAAATTTGTAATTTATCAAATATTTCCTCACTAGCACAATATAAAATGGAAGAACAATAAGGAAAATGTGTTAATATAATAGTATTAAATACAGTTTTATTACAAAACAAACTTAAATTAGAACTGATTCTTTTAAAATAACCTACTGTTCCGGCAATCTTCGATATGATACTTTCAAAATAATTAAAAAATTTTAATTTTGAATCAATAATTATCCCTAAATATTTAAAACTGTTTACAATTCCAATTTTTCACATTTAATTACAACATTTAAATTATTACCCATAACCATACATTTTTAAAATATTTGAATTTTTGAAATATTTAATTTTAATTTATTTACTTTTAGCCAACTTAATAATATATTTATCTCAGAATTTAGACCATCAAAAATATTTAAAACATTAATGTAAATTAAAGTGTCATCAGCAAACATGTGTAACTTACACATTTTTAAAACTAAAGGCATATCGTTGATCTATAAAATAAATAATATTGGACCTAGTATACTTCCTTGAGGAACTCCAATATTATTTATTTTTTATTTGAATATGTTTTTAATATCTTTGTTTTTTTGTGACCTGTTACTTAAATAATTTTTAAACCATTTATAAACCTTAAAGAATATTATTAATCCATCATATTTTGTTTTCACTATTTTCAAAATACATCGTTACTTATTAAATACACAGGGCGAAACGTTAACATTTAAATCAACGTATTGATATTTATCGTTTCCATAGTAACAACATTGCGACGCGACGTTAATGACATTGGATAGTCAGGGAGTCTGCGAGTTATATTGGTCATATATTTCGCAGTGGCTTATTTTAAACTATAATGAGAATAATTTCAGCGGTAGCTTGGACTACTGCTGTCTGATATAATATGAGAATTACATAATTAATATTTTCCTAGGTGCATTATGCATAGCATAATGTTCCTACTATCACAAGCGTTATGCGTCTATTATTGACTGGTTATAAATAAAGTCAATTTATTGTTACAAACCGCAATGTCTTATTTCAATAATTATAAATAATTATATAATTAAATAATGAATTATATATAATAAAACCGTGATTTGAAATGCAATTAAATAATATAAATTAAAATTTATTAAATAAATAGAATTCATAGTTTAGTTTTAATTAATTTCTAGTGGTTATAAAAATAATTTAAAGCTAATGACTGTTATGGAAACATAATTTTGCTTTAACCCAACGACATTGAAAGACAAGGATTTGTTCCTTAAACAGAAGAAGCAAATTAAATTTTGCAAAAAAATTTATATTTACGCAATTTATTTAAAAATGCCGTAAAAGTCGGTAACTGGTCCTTGAATGATCATAATGGTAATTTTGCTTATTTTATTAACGTATTACGTAATAATGGGGTATCATGATTTATTATTAAAAATCACACCATTTCGTTTTTTGATCAAAAAATCGGCCAAATACCCCACTTTGAAGTAGGGGCGATCCGGGTAGTCCCGCCCAGCGGGCAACACCGCTCATCGCAATATTACTGAAATGATGCGATGTATTGGTAGTGCCATCTATTGGTCGGGTGCTTAACTAACCAATATGTGGCTCGATACAAGAAACAGGTTGAAAACTACATTTTAAACGTTTATTCAGGAGACAACAGTTTTTTGAGGTTGTGTATTTTATGTCAAGTCGGCTTTAAATTAACGGTAAGTAGAGTAAATTATCATTAAACAATATAATTTATATATGAAGACAGTCTACTTTGTAATGAAAGCATAGTTCAGCAGTGACGAATTAGTCGAAGTAATATACAACGACGAAAGTTCCGATAACATGGAAGAAGATTGCAGGGAACGAGAACTTTGCATTATCTGCCATGAATTTGGGAAAACTGAAGCATGGTTCCAATGTGGATTGTGTAAGAAGAGATAGGCATACAAAGACTGTACTGGGCAAAGTGGTTTTAAGCTCTATATTTGCGATTTTTGTATGTAAATTTGTTGTAAATACATTCTAAAATAAATAGCAGATAAGGCTAATGATCGATTTTAATTTATACTCCCATACATTCGTCTGAAAAAAAATTACATTATATGGGCTACGTTACCCGACATAGTGGGTGGGGATATCTGCCATGAAAGATAACCCCAGCCATTGTAAGCTTTCCAAAAATATTAGTTTTTTATTTAAAAATTTTTTTTAAACAAAATTACGTAAATAATAATAAAAACAATAGACCAACGTATTAAGAACATTTTTCTGTATATTGACACATCATTTAACATTCATATGACAAATTGTAGCATTTACGCATCGGGCAGCAACGGTAACGCACGCAATGTTTAAAAATATGGTGTTCTGTTTGTCAATCAAAATGCGTAGGTACCAATATGAATTGTATAGGTCGTTGAAAACACCCGGTGCGTAAGCTTAACCACAAAAAGGTTAATTGACAAGTTTGTTCTCCGAGCATGTCCCATGTGACGTATACAAATTACGGTTAAAATGGAAGTAATAAATCAAACTACTAATTACAATATTAAGTGCTTATTTTGTTTTACACATCAGGTGTGATTAGTTTTTCATAAAAAAATACTGGCCATAAATTGATTTGTTTTTTATTTTACGCTGTGGTTTTGTGGTATTTGTATGACAGATTTAAATAAGCATTAGTTTTCCCAGGCGGATTTACCAACTTCCAATTTTTCTGGGTATAGAACAATTATTATAACTTCTCATAAAATACCTAGGAGTATTATGAATTCGTAATAATCTTAGAGCGATAAATTTTAATATAACTAAAATCGCCATGACGGATTGTAATTTATTTAATTAATACAGGGTGTTCGGACCCTTTGAAAAATTCCTGGAGTATTCCTGATAGTGTCAAAACAAACTATTATGCGGTTTCTCAACTCCTCTTCAGTATTTATTGGGATGCTGTAAACCAACGTTTTCAGATGTCCCACATGAAAAAATCTAGATTGTTTAGATCAGGGGATCTAGGTGGCCACGTTTGTGTTTCTCTGCGCCCTATCCATCGATTACTATAATGTCGATTTAAAAACTCTCGTGCTAAGAGACTGAAATGGGCAGATGCACCATCGTGCATAAACCACATACGATGTCGTGTAAAAATAGGGACGTCTTCTAGCAAAATTGGTAAAATGTGTTCTAGAAATTGGCGATAATTGATTCCGTTCAATCTTGCTGGTAAAAAATAAGACCCAATTAAATAATCACCAATAATTCCAGCCCAAACATTTACAGAAAATTGCTCTTGGTGGTGGGATTCCGTAATGGCATGTGGGTTTCTTTCTGCCCAGAAGTGATTGTTATGAAAATTTTGTATGGCGTTCCTGGAAAAATTAGCTTTGTCCGTGAACAAAATTCTGGCATCAAATTGGGGATTTTCGGTAACCATTTGAATAAACCATTGGCAGAAATTGATGCGTAATGGAAAATCCTTAGGAAGTAGGGCCTGGACCCGTTGAATATGGTACGGATATAACAAATAACTTTGAAGAATTCTCCAGACTAGGACATGACTAATATTTAAAATATTCCCAATTTTTCTGGTACTTATATTAGGGTTTTGTTCCACTAAATTTAAAACAGAGCTTCTTCGGTTTCCGGTGTTCGTGTAGTTTGGTGTGCCCCTTTTAAATAGTTTTTTGTTTCAAAAGATCCCGTTTCACATAACTTTCTGTGAGTTCCTGAAATCGTTCGTGCATCCGGAACTATTCTATTTGGATAACGCTCTTGGTATAATCGTCTGGCTTCGAATGCATTGCCGTCAGCAAACCCGTACAGGTAATGCATATCCGCAAACTCGACATTTGTAAAATTTACCATGATACTAAACTTATACGTTTAAAAAGTATTACGTTTTTAAAATTTAAGTTAAGTGCAAAACCGTGTGCATAAATAAATTGCTGTCAAAACTATTTGGCATTAAATATTTCTTTATTGTCATTGTTTTCTTAACAAAGTTCATAGCCTACTTGTCAGAAACCATAGGCACATAGCGAATGCGCATTTAATGCTTTTTATTTTTTTGTCGGGAACTGTTTGTCGGACGATAAAAAGGCAAGATATTAAATTTAGCCTAAAATGAATGAGTATTTTAAAAATAATTTTTATCTTGAGAAAAAGCAGTGGCGTACATAATATTTTTCCAAAATGTCTAGTCAAAACCCTTTCAGGACGCCACTGGTTAAAATTTTTTTAAAATTTTCTACACCGAAAAATGGCTATTGATGCTTAGAGGGCGTGAGGGTGTGAAAAATTCATAAAAATAGCTAGAAAGTTTTTAAAGTTATGATAGAAAAACGATTTTTTTCTTAAAACTTTAACGCCCTGTAGTTCGAAAGTTGATAGGTTAAGGATATATATTAATTTGAACTTTTCTTCTTAAAATCACCTAAGGATTCACACCGTTTTGGATCAGCATCTTATTCTGAAACACCCTGTATATCGCCTAAATTTTTTGCTCATCATTTCCGGACACCCTGTATATCTGGCAGCCGTAGTCTAACCTACCTGGTGTTTTACCTTCATTATAACAAAAAATATAATATAATAGGTATATTATGGTTTGATAAAATATTATTTTTATAAGACGGCTATTGACACCTGGGAATTGAAGAATTGATATTTCACAAAATGTTTGTTTTCTTTTTACTGTAGTGTATTAATTAGCACACTGATTCTTTTAATTAAGGAAAATTTTATAAGTACCATCGACTTAGTTGTTACCTAATACAATTTCGGTGTAATGTCCTTTATACATTTTTATAAGGCAGGTATTTTTGTGTTTTAGTAAATATTTATGTAAAATATTATTAATTTGAACAAATCCGTTTCGGCGTCTTAAGATTAATTCAACATTTTTAATAGATAAATTAATGATTTTACAACTAAAACATGTTTTTGTTCATCAATTAGACAAAAGAATGCAATTAACTAAAAATATTGAAAAAAGTTTTTATTTAGTACATTACTTAAACAAAAAAATTATGGTTACAAAACATTAAAACATAATAATTTACAAATTTGGAATACAATTGGAGTGTATAAAAACAATTGGCAGTTAAATAAAATTGCCAATTTCATATAAAAACGCATATGAAGCCAGTATAACTTTTACCCATTAAAGTAGGGGCTAGTGGCGTGAACTGATCCAAACAGGTAATCTTAATGGGTTCAATTCATGATGCGTTTGAAGTTCTTCGCCATACGTAAAACAAAAACCAATATTTCGCCATTCATTGTCAACAAATTTCTCTTAGTTTAACAAATAACAATTAATTTTGTTTCTCCCAAAAAAAACTCAAATTGTAGATAAAAATTTAAGTGGTAAAAGGACATACAGGGACAGGGTTAGTTAAAATATCCGGAACGGCTAATTTTTTTCAAAACTACCAGGGCTAAACCAATGAATTTTGGTACAGGTGGATAACTTAAAAAATTGAATTGAACATTGACAATTACGACGTTGCCAGATTTTTAGTTTTTTCTGAAACTCAAGGAATTTTTTTTCCAAACGTAACACTACTCTTTTTTTATTGAATTCGATTCCTCCCATCAACATTACCATTTCCTGATAGTATCAAATTTTTATCTCAAATAGTTCTATGGGAAAAAAAGTTAATTAGTTACAACTCTAACTCTAAAATAAAAAAAAAATCCAATCTATTTCCATTTAAAAACGTTTCAAATAATGTGAAAAGGAAGGTTGGTACACATAATGTACCTAATAGTATCGATAACAATAATAACAACAAACAACTACTAACAATAACATAGCACACTACATTAATTTGATTATGAAATCGATACTATTGAGGTACATTATGTCTACCAACCTTCCTTTTTACATTATTTGAAACGTTTTTAAATGGAAATAGATTGGATTTTTTTTTTATTTTAGAGTTAGAGTTGTAACTAATTAACTTTTTTTCCCATAGAATTATTTGAGATAAAAATTTGATACTATCAGGAAATGATAATGTTGATGGGAGGAATCGAATTCAATAAAAAAAAGAGTAGTGTTACATTTGAAAAAAAAACATTCCTTGAGTTACAGAAAAACCTAAAAATCTGGCAATGTCGCAATTGTCAATTTTCAATTTAATTTTTAAAGTTATCCACCTGTACCAAAATTCTTTGATTTAGCCTTAGTAGTTTTGAAGAAAATTAGCCGTTAAGGTTATTTCAACTAACCCTGTATAAAAGCCATGCATATTTTACAATCTGTCACAACTCCGCGTCTCATCCTAACTTACGATCCACTAATCGATACTGGTTTTACTGGAAATGAAAATGATGTCAACTTTATTACAATTCTTCAATCAGACCCTGATCAGGTGCATGAAGGAATGAAGAAGTAGATAATAAAAAATTATAGTTAATCTACTGGAACTGGGTTAATAGATACCTATATTTTTTGAAAAGATAAATGATGACAATCTGGTATTTATTGTAATTTATGTATGACATGAATGATCGAGGCGATATCATTGTTTTTAAATTTCGAATTGTCGAAAGATTATTAGCATATTGCCAATTACTTTCTTTCTATTGCTCAATATTTGCAAAACTTATTTATACAATATGGATTATAGTAGTAGTAGTAGTAGTAACATGTTTTATTTAGCAGAAAGCTACAATTAAATATTTTTTAATACATTTTTTTAACACATTTTAATAAATTTATTTTTCAATTTTTAAACGCAACAGACAGAAACGTTAAATATTTTGCAAATTGTATCAAATATTACGTATCATTTTGTTTTTTAACTAAATGTTATTGTAAATTTTTTTAAAATAGTTTTAATGATATTTGATATTTAATAGAATTTTCCAAATGATTATATTCTATCAAGCCTTTATGAAAAATATACTTATAAGCTAATGTTTTAGACACTCTAGCCACATAAAAATTTTGATTAGTTCTTGTTTCATAATTATCATGGTCATAATTAAAAGAACATAAAATTTTTAAACAATCAGGAAATAAGTTATTTTTAATTTTATGTATACAGGGTATTTCAGAACATGTGGGCAATCTCTCGGATTCATATAGATTGGGTGAAAATAATATGATAAGTTCATATAATATTTATTCCTAAGAGCCCCCCTCGAGGAGATATATACCCCTAAAGACCGGCCCTGAAAACTAGTTTTTTATTGATAGCCTTTGAATCGCCCTGTATATTTTGATTAAAATTTAGTATAATCTACACTATAGAAAGCTTTAATAAATAGGTTAATAATAAAATGTACAGTTCATTCTGTGGGCCAGGGACGGACTAGCTTGGGCATTAAAAATCTTACATCTTTGACAGGTGTCATGCAATCGGGATTTTTATATTATTTTTGGATAGCTTACGTATTTTAACGCAAAATAGATACTCTTCGTAGATTTCGATAAGTTGAACCGTTTTCGAGAAAAATCAACTTGACCGTTAACATACTTTAAAAAGGTTTAATCGTACCCGAATCTATTTCGGGTTTTTTCGTTATAATAGGGGTGTTATGGAGGGTGCAGCAGTCTCCAGTACATCATGCCCGGGAGTATGTTAGAGTAGAGGGAGCCCACATTGAGCCTTGTTATAAATTTTTTAATTAAGTAAAAATCCGTTCATTTTCCTATTATTATAGTTATAATAATTATTAACGTTATTGTATTTTTCTCGAAAACGGTTCAACTTATCGAAATCTGCGAAGAGTATCTATTTTGCGTTAAAATACGTAAGCTATCCAAAAATAATATAAAAATCCCGATTGCATGACACCTGTCAAAGATGTAAGATTTTTATGCCCAAGCTAGTCCGTCCCTGGCCCACAGAATGAACTATACATTTTATTGTTAACCTATTTAATAAAGCTTTCCATAGTGTAGATTATACTAAATTTTAATCAAAATATACAGGGCGATTCAAAGGCTATCAATAAAAAACTAGTTTTCAGGGCCGGTCTTTAGGGGCATATATCTCCTTGAGGGGGGCTCTTAGGAAAAAATATTATATGAACTTATCATGTTATTTTCACCTAATCTATATGAATCCGAGAGATTGCCCACAGGTTCTGAAACACCCTGTATAAAGAATAAAAAATTTAATTTCTGACATTCAACCAATCTAAATTTTTTAATATAAAATTTATTTTTGTATATTTGTCACAATTTAAAATAATCCGCATTGCCTTATTTTGTAAAACTTGTAATTTATCAAATACTTCCTCACTAGCACAATATAAAATGAAAGAACAATAAAGAAAATGTGGTAATATAATAGTATTAAATACAGTTTTTTTTTAGAAAATAAACTTAAATTAGAACTGATTCTTTTAAAATAACCTAATTTTCCGGCAATCTTCGATATGATACTTTCAAAATAATTAAAAATTTTGAATTTTGAATCAATAATAATTATTCCTAAATATTTAAAACTGTTTATTAATTCCAATTTTTCACCATCAATTACAACATTTATATTTTGACAATTTAAATTATTACCCATAATCATAGGTAAGTACATTTAGTTTTTGCAATATTTAATTTTAAATTATTTACTTTTAGCCAAATTAATAACATATTTATCTCAAAATTTATAGTACCTATTTAGACCATCAAAAATATTTTAATCATTAATTTAACTTAAGGTCTTAATGTGCAATAATATTTAACCGACTTAAATATGGGCTATAGGATAGGTGCGAAAAGAAAATAACTTTGATAACTGATTATATTTATCATCAGAGAGGGAGATGTATCGATTTTTTTTCGGATTTCAATAATAGAATCTTTGCGATAAGTTAAAAAAAATTATGTATAATACTTACAACACACATGCACTTTGGAATAATCCAGAAAAATCCACACCAACTCAAAAAGTACTACAAAAGTTTTACTTGCAAATTTTACACTTAAAAATGTCTACATAAAGTCAAAAAACGAATACATGTATCGTTTCAAGTCGTGGTACTTCTACGTCCGGTTGAACAGGCAGATTAGTTGAGGCGTTAAAAATTAGTACCCGACAAAAAATTAAAGGTCGCAGATATTTAAAAAAAATGGTTTTGCCCGAATACCTTTCAGGTTGTCAGATAAAAATGTTTTGTTGGTACCACAAACGTTTGATGACCTCGAGACGTGAATAATCCTAATCTAATTAATCAATTTTTGTCTTTCTTCATGTAAATGAATATAGCGTATTATACAGACTGTCCGCGGATAGGGTTGATGATAGCACAAATGGATGAAAAATTTCATTTTTCGGGAAAAAGTCTTTCTTGATAAAAAGTTTTGCTTGTAAAAAAAATGCAATTCACGAAGAGAAAATTTTGATTTTTTATACAGGGTTCGCAAAAACTTCAAACACATGATTTTTCTCCAAGAGTAAACTACCTTTATTTTTCATTTTTGACCAAAATGCCAATTAGAAAACTTATTTAGAATAACGTTTGTAATTTAAATCCGATATTTAAAATAAATCTTCGATTTTTTAAATTTTTTTAAATTTTAGAGGTAAAAGAATTTTTTTTTGGGTAGCAGCATTAGCGGTCGAAATACATGTACAGTGTGTGTATAAAGTCTGAAAACGGCTTAATAATATCACAATTTACTGGCCGATTTAAACCAAATTTGGTACAGTTGTGTAAGAGGATCTAACGCACCGAATGACGATATTGGCGTTGTTGCCAGCTTTTTAGTTTGTCTGGAATTCGAACGAATTTTATATTTTTAAATATAACACCCAGTATATTATTACATTTTTAAATTCCACATAAAATTTTAATTATTTTTTATTAAATGCATTATTAGTCTATACTTCATAGTTTCCGAGATATTACATACAGCTTATAACTTTCTAACAGTACGTCTTAGAGCAAAACGGCTTACATGTCCATATCTTCAATTTTTATTATCTTCCCAAAAAAATCAACTTCCAGTTAAACCGGAACAACTATATTTCCTGCTTTCGAGTTACATCCGGTTTAACCGGAAGTTGATTTTTTTGGGATGATAATAAAAATTGAAGATAGGGACATGTAAGCCGTTTTGCTCTAAGACGTACTGTTAGAAAGTTATAAGCTGTCAAAATTCAAAAATGTCACTTTTCGAGAATCAATATCTCGGAAACTATGAAGTATAGACTAATAATGCATTTAATAAAAAATAATTATAATTTTATGTGGAATTTAAAAATGTAAAAATATACTGGGTGTTATATTTAAAAATATAAAATTCGTTCGAATTCCAGACAAACTAAAAAGCTGGCAATAACGCCAATATCGTCATTCGGTGCGTTAGATCCTCTTACACAACTGTACCAAATTTGGTTTAAATTGGCCAGTAAATTGTGATATTATTAAGCCGTTTTCAGACTTTATACACACACTGTATTATCAATGACAGAGGGATATCAAAAAGTTTCAAAAACTGATTTTTGGTGTTACCAGAAATATGTGTTTTTAATTTCACAAATGAAATGACCCTGGAAATAACACAAGAAAATCTTAAAATAACAGCAAATAATAATTTCATAATTTGCTATTCAAACACTCCCCCTCCATATTCAACACATTTTTCCAGCTGTAAACGAATGTGGTCAAAACTTCTTCGAATTTCTTCAATGGAAATCGTTTGAACAGTTTCAACAATTCGCTATTTTAGAAGCTGTACGTCGTTCTCAATTGGACGGAAGTACACTAATTGTTTGAGGCGCCCCCAAAGATAGGCATCTGAAATAGTTAAATCGGGACTTCTTGGGGTCACAGAATCGGACCATTCCGACCAATTCATCTGTGACCAAATGTATAATTAAGCCATTCCCTCACTTTAATTGCGAAATGCATAGGGCATTCATTTTGTTGAAAGTACATTTCGTTCCTAAATTGGAGAGGCAATTCTTCTAGGTTGTCACAAAGGAATGTTTCCAACATTTCAAGGTAACTCCTACGGTTACACGTGTTTTCGAAAAAGTATGGGCCAATAATGCCATAATAAGAAATCGCACACCAGACATTTACTTTTTTGTAATCTGTCTTCTTGCAGGAATTCTAAAACGGGGATTATTTCGTTCCAGTATCCAATATGCGCAGAAGACACTTTCCCGTTTGTTAAAAATGTCGATTCATCGGAGAACATGATAAATTTATGAAAATTCCTGTCTTCACTTACAATTTTGTTTCCGACCCAAAGACCATAATCCAAACGTTTGGCTTCGTCTCCTTCTTCCAACGTTTGATTAAAAGTTGGCTTAAATGGGAATATTTTGTTTGCCTTTAAAATATACTGAATATGAGTATTTTTTATTACATCAAGTTCTTGAGCTCGGTTTCTTAAATTTAAAAATTTTAAAATAAGATACACACCACCCATTATGAAAATAGAGTCTAATTAAATTTTATATTAATATTTTTATTGAGCAGAAAAATTTCCATTTTGCGTCTAAAAATTAAAAAAACTAAAAAAATCGAAGATTTATTTTAAATCTCGGATTTAAATTACAAATTATTTTAAATGAGTTTTCTAATTGGCATTTTGGTCAAAAATGAAAAATAATGGTAGTTTACTCTTGGAGAAAAATCATGTTCATCATCATGTAGGTTGCGTTAAGTCTTATTTTGTAAAAGTGGTGCAATTTACAAAATATGGGTAAAAAATCAAAATTATCTTAGGCAGTTAAAATTTTGCATGTGGCCTAGAAACTGCATTTAAAAAAAACTTTTTCCAATAACTTTTTTCGATATTATCAGAAATAACCCCACTTTTGAATTATTTTTTGAAAAAAATTAAAATTTGACAGATAATGCGAATCACGTGACTACTATTTTTTTGCTTAATTTTCATCTCGATCGAAGCAGAACTTGATGCCAAAGTCAAATTTGAAATAAAGTTATTAATAAATAAAAATCCCATATGATGCGGACTTTACTGGTCACGCTGTATAGAAAATAATCTACCTTCGGTGAAAATTGAGGTTGCTTTTAGCACACCCTGTATATGTTTGCATCGCTTTAAGTTATGTGGTTAGAAGACTATCTAGGAGAAATACAGATTTAGCTTTTTACCTACAATATTTGTAATTTATCAAAAAGCGATGGTTATAGTTTTATAAATTTAAAGAAAGATGTTAGGTAAACCAAAAAAAAGTGTTTTATACAATTTATTTAGTTATAAATACAGTTCCTACCTACGATACGAAGATTTTAAAAATGTTGCGTTTGTATTTACAGTGAAAACCTTAGTTACAACTTACAACAACTTTTTTTACATCGACTTACGTTACAATTATTGGAAAACAATAAAAATTGGTAAATTTACTTTTAAATAAACGATAAATTTTAGGTGGTCACAGTGGCGTAGCGTGGTTAATGGGGCGAAGGGGGCGAAAGCTTCTAAGGTAAGGGCGTAGATAATTTTTTTATGAGGGGGTAAAAGAAAAAAAAAATAGCGCCGCAGGCGAACATTTCAAATATCAAAAAATACTTTTAAAACAAAGAGAAAGAGAGCTTCACAAAATATCATATTTGCCAATATTCTTCTGATAATGGTCATCTTATAATATAAACAGAAACAAAGAACTAATTTATAATAATAGTAATAATTAATGAGGGTTTTGTTATATAATTATTATTTATATTCATAAACATAGTAAATATCCTCTTGTTGCGATAGGTAAACAATAGTTGCTTATTATTTGACCAGTTGTCTTGGCTGAGCTAACTAAAAGAAATTTCTTGACTAAATTGCAAATAAAACAACCATTGACAAGTTGACAGTGTTGACACATAAATTAGCCAAAAGGAACGATCTCAGTCACAAATCCGGTAACCTTAGCGTAGGTAAGGGGGGAGGAAATTTGACTGAGATAATCTGACTTACTTGGTCAAATAAAACGGCAAGGTAGTCAGTTTAGGTCAGCTCAGCCAAGACAAGTGGTCAAATAATAAGCAATTAATATTATCTATTATTATGATGTTAAGTGAAATTGAACTGCGAAACTACTGGGAGAGGGAAGGGGGCGCCGATTGCGAATGGGCTCAAAGGGCGAGGGGGGCGGTCGCCCCCCCTGGCCCCCTGCACGCTACGCCACTGGGTGGTCAGCTTTCAACATAGGATTCCATGTAGTATTAAAAGTATTAAAAACCTTAAGCTATTTTAAAAACAGGGTTTTATTTCAAAATATTTATGAGTATATACCGGGTGACAACGATATTACTGACCAGCTTGTCACGTCCTTATAAAATAAAATATTATTTCGAAATTTTGGTAGGTTCTATGGTTGCACTGTGCACACATTTTCGGTATTCAAACGCCTGACTGTCACTTCCGGTTGAACCGGAAGTACACTTAACTTTGTTATTTCAAATAGAACACCCTGTATATTTTTAACAATATGCATTCTACAAGGAATTCTAAGCATAAAACATGTATCATATCCTATACCTATCTATGACAGGTTAAGAGAAAATGGCGTTGGAAAATATAAAATTAGCCACACACTTTATTGATTTTACAAAAAACAAATGAATATGCACAAAATTTTATATTCTTTTTTAACTTCTTTTTAGGTATTCTGTATGAATAAGTCACAATTATTTCACTTCCGGTTCAACCGGAAGTGCTGCAAAATTTGACTTTCAAACATAGATTTCTCCAATATTTTTAATGGCACGCCCCCTTTTAAATATAATTTTCAAAATTATCTTATTGTTCTAAATATTTTTTATTAATGCTTCCCTAGGTCTAAACTCATTCGTTTTTAAGATATAAGTATTTCAAAATTAAGGTTTATTACGAAACTTTAACTAACTTAAACTAGAATTATAATTAATAAAATAATATCTAAAAATACAAACTAATTACAAATAAATGAACCATAAATGAAATTCTCAAAACGATTGCCGTTCTCTTCTCGACACAAATTAATGCTTTCTTTGAATTCTCGAATAACATTGTTCATTTGAATTGGTGTAATATTGTTTACTGCTTGAATTATTCGGTCTCTTAGGTCTTGGAGGTTCTAAGGTTTTGTTCTATACACCTTCTCCTTTATGTGGCCCCAGTAAAAAAAAAATAAAGTGGTGTTAGGTCAGGGGACCCTGCCGGCCACCTTACTGGGCCATTAGTACCCATCCAACGATTTCCAAAAGTCGCATTTAAATAAGCTGTCACTATTCTAGCATTATGTGCTGGAGCGCCGTCTTGTTAATAAAATATTTGTGCGTATTGCCTAACAGGTAAATTTTCTAGAATATTTTCGATGTGGTTCTGAAGAAAAGCCAGGTATTGGACAGCGGTTAAATGTTGTTCAAAAAATATAGGACCTATTATACGTGTTCCTATAACGCCTTGCCATACGTTAATGCCAAATCTTTCCTGAAACGCCCACTCCCTAACTAGAAAATTATTTTCAGTAGCCCAATACCTGGTATTATTTCTGTTGAACATCCCCAAGTTGGTAAAACGGGATTCGTCAGAAAATAAAATGTTTAAGCTTAAAAGTGGCTGTTGCTGCTCCTCTTCAAGATACCAGTTGCAAAATTCCAATCTTCGAATGTAATCGCCCTCATAAAGATGATGATGGATTTGGTATTTGAAGGATTTATAGCCATGTTTTTTCAATATTTTTCTAGCATTTTCCCTATTGATGCCAATATCATTCTCAATTTACCTCGTCGATGCTGTCGGGTCAGCTTCAACATAAGCCAGTGTATTTGTTTCTGCATCCTCACTAATAATAAAACCATTTCCGTTTTGATTTTCATTCTCGTGCTTTAAATGATGTTCTAACCATGGAAAATACGTATCGCTCGGGTGCTCGCGTTCGGGAAATCTTTGCATATACAGAAATTTTGCCTCTCTGCGGTTTTTTCTAGTCTCTCCGTAGATTAGCAGCATGTCAATTTGATGTTTACGCGTAAAATAAGGCATATTTTTAACTTTTCTTAGTAATAAGTCACTTGTAATGATAATGAAAGGATGAAATTAAAAAATAACATGGCGATAGCTTCGTAAAACATATGAAATTAGTAAACAGATCTGTGGGATCCATAGCTACCTTAGATGAAACTATGAATAAATTAACGCCAATTTTGCTTGTTGGATAATGTAACTAAACCTTTAATTCCTTATATCTTAAAAACGAATGAGTTTAGACCTAGGGAAGCATTAATAAAAAATATTTAGAACAATAAGATACTTTTGAAAATTATATTTAAAAGGGGGCGTGCCATTAAAAATATTGGAGAAATCTATGTTTGAAAGTCAAATTTTGCAGCACTTCCGGTTGAACCGGAAGTGAAATAATTGTGACTTATTCATACAGAATACCTAAAAATAAGATAAAAAATAATATGAAATTTTGTGCATATTCATTTGTTTTTTGTAAAATCAATAAAGTGTGTGGCTAATTTTATATTTTCCAACGCCATTTTCTCTTAACCTGTCATAGATAGGTATAGGATATGATACAAGTTTTATGCTTAGAATTCCTTGTAGAATGCATATTGTTAAAAATATACAGGGTGTTCTATTTGAAATAACAAAGTTAAGTGTACTTCCGGTTCAACCGGAAGTGACAGTCAGGCGTTTGAATACCGAAAATGTGCGCACAGTGCAACCATAGAACCTACCAAAATTTCGAAATAATATTTTATTTTATAAGGACGTGACAAGCTGGTCAGTAATATCGTTGTCACCCGGTATACAGGGTGTTTCAATAAAAACTCCCAGGCCAATTATTTTTAAAACTAAAGGCGACATGTAAATTCTGTAAACGCCAGTTTTTAGCCTCTATGATTGGCTTCACAACTGTGTAAAAATGTGTTTGAATAATACAAGATGTAGGTGGCGCCACGGTGCAAAGAAATTTTTGCGAACCCTGTATAAAAAATTTTACAAGCAAAACATTTTATCAAGAATTACTTTTTTCCCGAAAAACCAAATTTTTTATCCATTTGTGTTATATTAAACCCTATCCGCGGACTGTCTGTATCTATAGTTGTCTTTAAAATGGTTTGCAAATTATAGGTGTCGGTACAATTTTTATATAATGTATTAGATTTATGCTTGACAAATACTTTCAACAACTGGTAGTTATTTGTACGGAAAATAGACAGTCGTTGCAAACAGGTTTTTCAATTTTTCAAATGCAAAAACCACGAACGGAATTTTCCACATGTAGTTCTTATTCAGGAATAAACTTTCTTCTTTTCAGGTATACCGGTTGTCCCGAATGAGAATGCACTCTACAGGGATCGCATAAATAGTAGAAGATACAGAGGTGGTTAAATAAAAAAAAAGTTGCGCCCTACTAAATTGTGTTTTCAAATTTAAAAAATTCCGAATCATCCCGAAGATATTTGGGCATAACCGAAAAATGTCAAAATAATGGTTACATTCCGTGATTCTGATGAGTTTTTAAAGTGGGAAACGTGTTATTAATACTAGGTGTGATACGTCGTTGATTTTGGAATGAGAAGGGGAATTTAAAAATAATAAAAATAAAATTTCCCGACTATTTAAAAAAACAAGTGGTTGTGATAAAACGAAACGTTGGATTGAATATATTATTACACCATCTTATAAAGGAGGATAAATGGCAATGAAAATGTCACCTTTATTTTGACATATCTCTTCAAATACAGTGTCACCAGTAAAGTCCGCATCATATGGGATTTTTTTTTTATTACTTAATAACTTTATTCGAAATTTGACTTTGGCATCAAGTTCTGCTTCGATCAAGATAAAAATTAAGCAAAAAAATAGTAGTCACGTGATTCGCATTATCTGTCAAATTTAAATTTTTTCCAAAAAATAATTAAAAAGTGGGGTTATTTCTGAAAATATCTAAAAAATTTAATAGAAAAAGCTTTTTTAAATGCAGTTTCTAGCCCACGTGCAAAATTTCAGCTGCATAAGATAATTTTGATTTTTTACCCATATTTTGTAAATTGCACCACTTATGCAAAATAAGACTCAACGCAACCTACATAAAACTTCTCAGTTTTGACAAGGCTTTATTTCAGATACATTTTCTTTCTCTAAAGTAGCGCCATATTAAATGTGTGTTTTACTACAAAATCAAAATTTGGCTATTAAAATTTGGTCGCATGTGATGCAAAGTTTATTTGTTTTTGACCCTGTATAAGGTAACTTTATAAACTAAGTATTTTTAAAAACGTAGTTTGTCCCTGAAAGTAAAAAAAAAAGAATAAAGTAAAGGGGTTTTAAATTAAATCATTGAAAATAGATAAACTTTACGTTAAGTTAAACTAAAATTTATTTTCCACTTAAAAAACACTTTACTGAAGACACTGTGTTCTTTTTGTCTTAATAGTAAGGTGTATTACTTTCAGACACAAACAACGTTGTCAAAAATACTTATTTTATGAAGTTACCTTATACAGGGTCAAAAACAAATAAACTTTGCATCACATGCAACCAAATTTAATAGTCCAATTTTGATTTTGTAGAAAAACACGCATTTAATTGGGCGCTACTTTAAAGAAAATGTATCTGAAATAAAGCTTTGTCAAAACTGAGAAGTTTTATATAGGTTGTGTTGAGTCTTATTTTGCAAAATTGGTGCAATTTACAAAATATAGGTAAAAAATCAAAATTATCTTATGCAGCTGAAATTTTGCATGTGGGCTAGAAACTGCATTTAAAAAAATCTTTTTCTATTAACTTTTTTCGATATTTTCAGAAATAACCTCATTTTTGAATTATTTTTTGGAATTTTTTTGCTTAATTTTCATCTCGGTCGAAGCAGAACTTGATGCCAAAGTCAAATTTCGAATAAAGCTGTTAATAAAAAAAAATCCCATATGATGCGGACTTTACTGGTGACACTGTATAGTCAGAAAAAATACAAACGAAGTCGCGAAAATTCGGTTTTGCCCAAATTTCGGAAGGATATGGCATTTTTTAAACTTGAAAACACAACGTTACATTTAGTACGGCCACAGAATATATAGCAACGCGTAGCTATATATTCTGTGGTACGGCGCCACTTTTTTTCAAATTTTACCATCTCTGTATCTTCTAATGTTTACGAGTTCTGTGTAGAGTGCATTTTTATTCGGGACACCCGGTATAGTGGAATTTTGGTTAAACAGCACGTTGCCGTTACCTGCGTGATTTTCGTTTGAATAATGGGTGAAAGTGTTTCTTAAAAGTCTAAAATATACTGTGAAAATTTGAATAATTATTTCATGAAAACACTATCAAAAATAAATATATTTAACGGAAATCAAAGTTTTACGTCTCATAGTATTATCTGTCATAAAAACAGTAAAAATTGTCCTTTATAAGATATTTACAAAAACAATACTTATCATCATAAAACAATTAGCGCAATTGGTACAAATAAAAAATGATTCGTCATCATTACCAAAGTACCTACTATCTTCAAATTTGTATTAATTAAAAATTTGGTTGCTGGGGGCAACACAAAATTCCTGCAATTTAACAAAAATATCATTGAGAAGTTTTTCGTTTTTCCATCACATTTTAAATGTCTTAAAGTACGAAGCCCGATTTTTAGAAAACGTATTGTACAATTGTATGAAATACAGTTAACTGAAATCAATTAAATTAAATTTCAAATATTATATAAAATTTTAAATAATTTTTGACTAGTTTATCTGAAAATTAGAAGATAATTTTAAAATATAGATTCGAAATAACACACAAGGCATAAATAAGATGCTCCGATTCCGCTATAGGGCACAAAGAGAGTTCTAGTTAAGTTAAGTTATAACTTATAATATAGCTTAGATACAGTTTTAAGAAATGGTAAATCGTACCTTGATAAATTGCGAATTAAAAAATTATGGATTCAATTTTGAAACCCTGGGCATTTAGTATCCGTGCATGAAAAACATTACCTATGCGTTTTAAATTTCCGGAAACTTTTTACACTAGTAGTAGAATAACCTACACATATTTTATTTCTTTATCTAAGAGGTGCGTAAACTTTAAAACTTACGTAGGTACTTACAGATAATGAGAAAATTAATAAATAATATTGTCATTAACAGAAACATATTTAAGATTTTATTACAGCATGTAAAATAAAAGAAATTTTGGCCCTCCGCTGCCACCAAATATCTCTAAAATCGCACATAGAATTTATAGACCCGGGTCGATCATTTTTGAAACCAAAAAAAATAAGAGTAGAATGAAAACCATGGGAAAAGGAAGAGAATATAATAAAAATTAAAGAAAAAATAATTTTCGGGCGATCCGAGGTCGAGAAGTGGAAGGGGGTGAGTTTTTAAGGGTAGAAAACGATTTATCTCGATTTCCGGCAAAACTACAAGTCCTATGGAAAAACGTTAAATGGCAAAGTTGTAGGTAATAAAAATATCTACAACTTTTATTTTTATACTTTTTTCACATAACCCCAAAATTTATGTGAAAAATTCAAATAACCAAGTTTTTGGTTTTTTATTTTTATCTTTTAAAAAAAAAAATTTTTCACGAAATTTGGTGACAACTTACCTTTTTATGTCCCAAACACACTGTAATTTTTTTGATTTAAAATATTTATTTTTTCACCTTATTTTGACTTAATATCGAAAAAGCACCCTAATTCTCACGTCAAAATATCTGCTTTTTTAAAAAAGTCGGTAGGCTTTTTGCTCGTTGAAATCTCTACTTTCTGATGGTGTAAAAAAAATATACATGGTAAATGTTCTTAAAAAAACGAAAAAAACTCGAATCCGAATTTTTTTAAAAAAATTATTATGTACAATTTTGAGCTATTTCTTAAAATTTATACTTTAATTACTCGAAAAACGTAAGATTCCATGTTACATTGATAAACAAAAAAATTACAAATCCATAAAACATAAAGATCGCAAAAAACATGCCAAAATAGTTGTTCTAAATATAATGAAAGGTAGGATTTAAAGGGGATTTCATCACATTTACCATAGTAATGTATATTTTTTAACACCATCAGAAAGTAGAGATTTCAACGAACAAAAAGCCTAACGACTTTTTTAAAAAAGCAATATTTTGACGTGAGAATTTTCGATTGAAAATTAGGGTGCTTTTTCGATATTGTCAAAATAAGGTAAAAAATACATATTTTAAATCAAAAAAATTACAGTGTGTTTGGGACATAAAAAGGTAAGTTTTCACCAAATTTCGTGAAAAAAAATGTTTTTTGTAAAAGATAAAAATAAAAAACCAAAAACTTGGTTATTTGAATTTTTCACATAAATTTTAAGGTTATGTGAAAAAAGTGTAAATCCAAAAGTTGTAGATCTTTTTATTACCTACAACTTTGCCATTTAACGTTTTTCCATAGGACTTGTAGTTTTGCCGGAAATCGAGATAAATCGTTTTCTACCCTTAAAAACTCACCCCTTTCCACTAGGATCGCCCGTAAATTATTTTTCCTTTTATTTTTGTTATATTATCTTCCTTTTCCAATGGGTTTCATCCTACTATTATTTTTTTTCGCTTTTTACCATTTTCAAAGGCTTCAGCCCTGGTTTATTACTTCAATTTAAAATATTAAAAAACCTATCCTTAAACACTGTTTCTCATGAAGCAGATTTTCCGATTACTCTTTCGTTTTCAAAATATACTAGAATTTGTGTTATTATAAATAGGCCACTTGAAAATGTATTTTCTTCCAAAGAAAGGTCCTAATTAAAAATCTGTTATAAGTCAAACAACGTTTGGACTTTTAGCTAGCCAATGATATTAATTTATACCTGTTTACTTACACTTTACTGTTGATATTTGGATGGTAGTCTTTTAAAGCGATTAACTCTCTTCTCCCTTAAGTAAAAAACTTGCGCTTTCCTCCAAAACCCACAACCTCTTATTTTCTGCTGAAATTTTGCACAACATTTTCTAGTTGTAAACACAGCTCAAAGTACAACCAACCCTATACAAATTAGCCGGTAACTATACCCGGCGTTCTATAGACAGCGCACATGGTTCTTATTGACAAACATACCTGGTGATATTGATGCGCGATAGTGGTACCGTCAATTCGAATACTGTCGATCAGTTCCTTAGTGGTTCTGACACTCAACTGAAACCGTTTGCACCTTGGCTCAGCCACTTTAAGTTCCACGGTCTCACTAACCTAATGGTTGATTGTTTACGTCAATACAGAATCCCCCTTCTCTCAATAATAATTTATGTTGTCGATTAATAATTTGTTTTGGTTTTGACTTGTGAATTTAATACAAATTTGGGAAAATGGGTCATGTCATTGGTACCTATAGATACTTATGACTTTTTCAAATGTAAGGAACGATAAAAGACAATTCTGCTGCAAACATTTACTTTAATGAGAGGTGGTGTTGTATAACTTATCAATAAGGACTAAAGTTACTATAAAGGAAAACTGAAATAATTAGTAGAGTGTGGTTTTGTTTGTTCTGTTTTGTAGCCCTTTTGAAGTTAGAATATAGAGGGCCCCCTTGGAGATTGGATGCCTTATAATTGATTGTTTTTTTATCAGTCTATCGCCAATTTTCTTACTGTAGTGAGGTGGATAGGAACAAATAATTTTTTTTTGCTATTTATATTGCTAATCACGATTTTAAAAGGTAATAAAATCCATTCACTTCACATTTCTATTGTGTTTAAATATGCATATTATTATTCAAAAAACATTTTCTATAAGTACTTGGGTATACATACATGTTTTAAAATTCTTGGTAATACAAATAAAAAAAACAAGTGCTTGAAGGTTTCTCATAAGCTCTTTATGAAATTAAAGGCCTTTTGAAATCAAGGAAAATACATATTATGATACACAAGATAGGAAAATTTATATTTGCTTTTCTATAACCTAGTTCCTTATATTATCTATTAAATATTTATAAGGGGTTTGTTCGGGTTTGTTCGGGTTTGTACTTGGGTATACATACATGTTTTAAAATTCTTGGTAATACAAATAAAAAAAACAAGTGCTTGAAGGTTTCTCATAAGCTCTTTATGAAATTAAAGGCCTTTTGAAATCAAGGAAAATACATATGATACACAAGATAGGAAAATTTATATTTGCTTTTCTATAACCTAGTTCCTTATATTATCTATTAAATATTTATAAGGGGTGCTCCCTTAACTTATGTAGATAAATAGGAAAGAAAAAGAAGTCAGACTTTCGTCTTAGCACGTGAAGAGTTGAACAGCCTTTTTATATTCTATTTTTCATAAAATGTTTAAATATGAAGTTGGTTTGCTTAATTGGGGGTTTGTGGGGTTACTGAACCTTAAAATTCAGTGCCCTAAACCACTTTTTCGAAAAAATATGCGATTTTAATACATGATGCCTGCAATGCCTAATTTCTATACATGAAATAATTTTTCCATATTTTACTATGTCTTCAAGACATATTTTATTAAGAAACCCTTTTTGACATCTTCTTTTTAGAAGTGTTTTTCTACCTCCACGTTCCCTTTTTTTGGTGGTTCTAGACCCTTTCAACTGACTTTTCTACTTACTACGTATGTTTTAACTTATCTTCATTTCTATTGTCTTCACATAATTTAATTTCAATAATCCAATTTTTGATTTCATAAAACCTCCATTAAGGTTTTATGCCTACCACTTATCATTTTCTTTTCTCATCCAATTTATAAAAAATAAATCTCAAGGCGTCATTACAGCATTCCGTAGTAAAAAAACAAACGAGCTTAAACATTCCTATACTTACTCTCCAAATTTGGCTATCAAAATGGTTGATGACCTTTTTTTTTTATTTTGACCTAGCAATTATTTACCTTAGCATTATTACGAAGAATAATAGATGAATGATTAACTTGTATACCAGAATTGTGTGCAAAAATGTGAAGGACACATTTATCAAACCCATCCATGCAAAAAATTATACTTTATATCCTTACCATGGCAAAAAATGGGAGGTAGATTACAGATTTCAATTTAACGAGAACCAAATGAGTAAAGCAGGAAGAATTTTATAATTGGATTGTATACAATTAAATATGTCGAATTACCGTTTTTTTTAAACCACGCTCAATCAAGAAGCACGGAAACCCGAAGCAACTACTCCCCTGGTAAAAAAAATGCCACGCAGAAAATTAAGAAGTAGGTACCACAAGAAACATTTCTGGGTACATAGTTGGTATGTCTATTAGTTTCGTCAATAAATAACTGGTTAAACCCTAGTCTTAGTTAATGTATTATTAACAAACTAAGAAAGAGTCCATGCAAGAACTGCGTCATCAAGAAACACGCAAACTGCAGAGAAACCTGTATGAAACAGGTGTGTACCAAAAATTCACGATTTTGACGTCATGTTGATGACCATTTTGATAATGTAAACGCACAACCAGTAAAAGCATTATTGGTTTATTATACATGAGTTCTCAGCAAAATGTATAGGTAGGTACACCTTTATAACATTTAGAGAGCTTGCTAAAAATGTATTATAAAATTCGAGGTTTATTGAAGTTTTGGGATTTATAGTTCTTTTATTTTTACTCCGATTTAAGTATGTAATTTTTTAGAGAGCTATAGATACATTTATAAGTTTTAACATGCTTATACACATTTTAAGAGAAATTGGTTTTTTGACAAAATATACAAGGATAAAGGACATTTTTTTTTGCCTGGCGTCAAAACATCCTGTGGAATAGTTAAGAAGCAAAATTACTTCAAAACATCAGTTTTCATTAAGCGGCAAATATTCTTTGCATTTTGGCTTTTGGTTCATCAATACGTGCATTTGTTCTCACCCAAATGCAAAATTTTCTTGACGACATCAATAATTTAAGAAACGCTATTGATGACCGATTTCTTGTACTTAAAACTCTTCGGAATCGTCGTAACGTGAGTACAGGCGAAAAACCAACTTCGAGAGGTTCGTATAAAAATGTCCGTTCTTGGACAGTTTGTCGAAGATTACACGAGGGTAATTTAAACTCACGCAAGCCAGCAACTGGACCTAAATTACTACCGAGTCAAGAATGAAGGAATATTACCCAGGATGATATTCGCGGGCTAATTGATGTCACGAACCGACGTGTACAGGCAGTAGTAGGAGGCAATAGAAATAATAGAGATGTGTTTAAGTAAAAAAGTTGTTGTTGGTACCTATTAAGTTTGTTTTGCAAAAATGTTATTTTTTAAATCTTAGGTATATCTACGCACCTCTTTCCGTAAATTTATTTATTTATTAAATCTTGATTATTACAATAATTATTTGTTTATATATAACATTTGTTTTCTAGTCTATTTTATTTTGAATGCAATGGCAATAAGAAAATTATGGAAAATTTAAATTATTGACATCATCAAGATCATTTTGCATTTTGGTGAGAACAAATGCACGTATTGACATGAACCAAAGACCAAAATGCAAAGAATATTTGCCGCTTAATGAAAACTGATATTTTGAAGTATTTTTGCTTCTTAATTATTCCACAGGGTGTATTGACACTAGGCAGAAAAACAACTTTTTGATTATCCTTGTATAATATGTCAAAAAACCAATTTCTCTTAAAATTTGTATACGCATATTAAAAGTAATAAATGTATCTATAGCTCCCTAAAAAATCATTTGAATCGGAGTAAAAATAAAAAAGTTATAAAGCCTGGAACTTAATTCAAATTTTAGTATGCCCGTTTTTTTTTTGCACGGGACTTACGGGAGTGTACCTATATTACATTAAATATAGGGTCTGCAATTAATTTTTGTAAAGAAATTGTAGGTAGATTTACATAAAATTAATAACGCAATAATAACTAACTGTAAGTAAATCGACTAGGTCTAGATCTTAACCAGTCGACCATGTATCAGATATCTTTAAAAAAAAATTTTTGTGCAGATCGTTTTATGTAATAAATTTATTAACCTGCTCGTTGTAGATCACCTTGACATTCCTTGCATCATGCAGAACAATAAAATTGATTTTAAAAAATATATTATATCCATCTGTAAAATTTATGTTACACGAGAGGTAGATAAACATTGCAGTTTTCAATTTATTTAGTATAAATTAGGAAAACTATAAATAATGCAAGTATTTCATTATTGATTACCTATATAAATATACAGAGTGCACGAAAATCCAATATGGGTACCAAGAATAGTAGGAACAGATGCTAGGTTCAAGCCAATCTTTGGAGATAAGGAAAACTTTTTCCAACCCCCTTGAAGTTTATGGGTACAATCTTTATTCCTTATACCGGGTGTCCACGGAAGGTGGCTCGCCCCTCTAATTTTTTTGTTTTTCAAGATAATGAAATAAAATTTGGGAGATTTGTATACGACATAAAACTGAATTTTTTGACAGGTGACTCAACATTATGGAACTTCCGGTTTAACCGGAAGTGACATAAACTTTCGATTTTTAAATGGGACACTTGATATATTTTTCCTTTTTTTGACTCCATATGACATTCTAAATACAACGATGTGTCACTTGTCACTTTTTGTCACAAAAAAAATATTTTTTTCCAAATTTATTGTATTATCTAGAGGGCTATAAATACCTTAAAATCACTTATTTCAGTTCTTTAATATTGGGAAAAATACAATTTTACTATTTTGGGTCCAATGCCATGTGTTGGGTAAAATTTAATCTTTAAAGCTGTATAACTCATTTTTTTTAAATGGCAACATGGTGGCTCGTCGGGTTAAGAAAAAAGAGGATTTTATTACGATTATTTTGATATCATACACTATTAGGTTTTAGAAAACCTGCCATTAAAAAACTTTAAAAAGTTAACTTAGAACTTTACTAAAATAAAGCATCTTTTGAGAATAAATTTAGATTTAAATGCTTGTGACCAGCAAAACTGATAAAACAAAATCATGCATTGAAGAAAATTGAAATGCCAACAGCTTCTGCCAAAGTAAATTAGTTTGTTGTTTAAAAAACATGGAAAATAATAGTTTTACAAGGAGTGAAAAAGTTGATATGTTATTATTGTCAGGCTCATTTCGCATTTTCGGAACCAGTTTTGGGTACCTAATAGTGCCGGGTTGGATGACGCCGATTAAAATATCTTTGTGCGTAAAGTCGTGCGGCATCGGTTGAATTATTTCTACATTCTCCAAACACTAACAACATATCAACTTTTTCACTCCTTGTAAAACTAGTATTTTCCATGTTTTTTAAACAACAAACTAATTTACTCTGGCAGAAGCTGTCGGCATGTCAATTTTCTTCAAGGCGTGATTTTGTTTTATCAGTTTTGCTGGTCACAGGCCACTTGATGCATTTAAATCTAATTTGTTCTCAAAAGATGCTTCATTTTAGGAAAGTTCTAATAAGTTACCTTTTTAAAGTTTTTTAATGGCAGCTTTTTTAAAACCTAATAGTGTATGGTATCAAAATAATCGTAATAAAATCCTCTTTTTTCTTAACCCGACGAGCCACCATATTGCCATTTAAAAAAAAATGAGTTATACAACTTTAAAGATTAAATTTTACCCAACACATGGCATTGGACCCAAAATAGTAAAATTGTATTTTTCCCAATATTAAAGAACTGAAATAAGTGATTTTAAGGTATTTATAGCCCTCTAGATAATATAATAAATTTGGAAAAAAAATATTTTCTTGGTGTCAAAAAGTGACAAGTGACACATCGTTGTATTTAGAATGTCATATGGAGTCAAAAAAAGGAAAAATATACCAGGTGTTCCATTTAAAAATCGAATGTTTATGTCACTTCCGGTTAAACCGGAAGTTCCATAATGTTAAGTCACCTGTCAAAAAATGCAGTTTTATGTCGTATACAAATCCTCCGAATTTTATTTCATTATCTTGAAAAACAAAAAAGTTAGACGGGCGAGCCACCTTCCGTGGACACCCGGTATGCCGAAAAATTGTAAAAATGTTGCATACCGAAGGTGAACATATACAGTTGCGTAACAAAAACTGAGTGGCTCCCCCCGCAAACGTTTTCGGGGGCCCCTTATCTATAATGAATGAAAATGATAATTCTTATTTTTATTAGGTTCAGGTTTATGAATTTTTGAATTCGTTAATCATGTAATAATTTATAGGCCTAAACCCACATTATGTGTTGAGTAGGTACCTACTATTAAAACAGCAAACAATTCGAATTTATTTTATAATCCTAGATAGACATAAAATAGGTAGGTACCTAGTTATTAAGTCATTATACGTAATATTCCAGCAAACAGGATGCAAAATCAAAATTTTAAAACATCACTTATAATGTTGCTTATAAATGTATGGTAGTAACGGGGGTAGCAGTGATCGAGCCTCATAGAATCCAAAAGACAGAAAACAGTAAAACACATGAACACTCAACAAGTCTGCACAAACATTATGTCACTACGTACTATACAAGACGACCAGATCGTCGAGAGCTTTTTTTTTGCAAAATCGTTTATAATTTGGTCGATATTTAATGTTTTAACAAACTCGTGTTCGATACTATAATTAAGGATAAATCCGAAAGGCGTCGTTGACCCATTATGTTACGTAAATGGGTTTTTAATATTTTAAGTTTGGAAAAAGATCGTTCCGCTGATAAACTGGCAAAGTTAGAAATAACATCACTGCACTAGATACATCTGGAAAATTTGAAGAAACACACTGATTTTTTATTAATAAATGATCCGCAAGTTTATACGCTGCTTTTAATTTTGAAATACTATCTCCAAGTCCCTTTTTGGGGGTTAAAATTTGACTAGGAAAGTCAATGGACAAGTCTTTGTAGTACCTATATCGTTTGTAAATTCCGCGCTTTTACGTACCTATAATTCTTCTTCACTTAACGAAATTAAATTCTCAGGATATAAAAAAATTAATTTAATTATGAAATAAAATACCTATGAAAAGCAAAGCTGGCAGCAAGTTTTGAAGGGGCCGTCAGTGTGGGCCCCACTGAATACATACTTATTATTTCCTGATTAATTACCCCAAAAGCACCTTTGACATTGGACTGAAGACATTTAAAAATAAACTAAACTTAATAATATGCAACCGTTTCCAAATAAAATAAATAAAAAATAAAGTTCAAATTTTAAAGTTCTCTGTTTACCTTATTGGGAGAGCTATAATTTATTTATTTCCAAGAACATTATGTAAATAAACGTTAATTAGCCTTTCTACAGAATACTGAATTACCTACATGTAAAACATACTATTTTATTTATAGATAAATACAAATTTTTGTAAACAATCAAATTAGTAATTTTCTGGTCATATAAAACCGATTTAAATGTTTTTTTTATCATATTATAAGTATGCTCTTATCTTTTATTATCTTGCCATGACTATTAATTATATAGGTAGGTACTTAAACTAATATTTGTAAATTTAGTATATTCTATAGATTTTTTAAAATAAACCTTTTTTTTAAAGACGTTCTTGAGAAAATAGCAATAAACAAAAAAATTATATCTTCTTCGTTTTCTGGGGACCATATATAATATATAATAATAATAATAAGTTTATTTAAAATTTAATAATATAATAAACTGGTACCTATATAATATTATGTTTATGTTGTCTTCTATAAACTTATTCTTCAATCCCCTGAAGCTGAGCTTGTTAGGGCCAAATCTTATGTTTTGTTTTAGTATGTAAAATAATAAATAAGTATGCATTAAAAATCAAGTTTTAAAGAAAAAATGTTAATTTATAGTATAAACGCAGTTTTTTTTAAAGAAATATATATTGCCTATAATAGAATTATTAATTTACAATTTTTAAGTAAAAAATATCACTTATTTATAAATTATTCAGAACAATATTATTTAATTGAAGCATTTCTAAAAATATTTTCAAATTGTCTGTTTTTAATATCCATGTTTTTATTTCGACTTAAATTTTTTTTAATGAAATCAATTTTTTAATTTTTGTTGGTAAATAATCGTTTAAATAAAAACATAAATATTTGAAATTTTTTTGACCTATGAACTTATTTATTTTAGGTTTTATGGTCATTTCATTTTTATGATGTGTATTATGATTTATGGTTTTTAAATTGCATAAAGTTTTTATTTTTAAATATATTAAGATGTTATAAATGTAAAGTTGGCTCATGTTCAACTTTTTTGTTTCTAAATATAATGCTTTGGAAGGAGAAAGATAATCTTTATTGAATATAATTTTTAAAAACCTTTTTTGTAATATTTCTAATTTTTTAACTAAAGTTCTATGTTCTATTTATTCCTCCCCAACCTAAAATTCCGTAATTTAAATAAGTTTTAACTAAAAAACGCGTAATTTAATATTTCCATGTCTTACATTTAAAATTTTTTTAATGTTTTTAAAAATCGGTAGTAAACTTCTTAATTTTTTAATTCAAGTGAAAATTCCAATTTAATTCAAAATTCATATATATTTCGTGGTAGGTTATTTAGGTTTAAAGTAAAAGGAATATAATTTGTTTTATTAAAATTAATTGTTATCAAACCAATTTTTCATAATTTTAAAATCTTTTTTAATTTCATTATTTAAGTTGTCCCAATTTATATCGGCATACAAAATCGTAGTATCATCTGCAAAACTATGAATTTAACCATCGCAATTTATACTAAATAAGTCGTTCATATAAATATTAAAAAATAAAAATTATAAATACTTTTAGACAGCTTTTTTCTTTATCTATTTGAACATAAATTGGTCTAATTTATATATAATACGATATCCAAGGCAGTCAAGTAGGTACCGGACTTTGAGGCCCAATTACCGGAATTATCTATATTTTGGCGCTTTCGCCATTTCATTTTATTCTTATTAATATTTCGTTTTTTATAAAAAGGGGTTAAATACCAGTGTTTGGGTAGCAGTTACCTACAGGTCTAAGTTAAAAAAATTTAATTGATAAATTAATAAAATAATATAAAACGAAAATTTGTAAAATTTAGCATTTTTCTTTTTCTGCTTTTAAAACTTATGAATCTAACCTATTTTAACGCAAAACTGTTGGTAATTGATTTTTGGCGATTACATCAATCATATCATAACAGCCAATAATGAGGAATGAGGAGATAAATATATACATATATAAATGATTTCATAAAATGTTTATTGATAGGCATTCAAACATTAAAAAAAAATCAAAAATCCTTGTTAAAGAAACTAGACAAACCTGTACAACTATCATATTTAAATGAATGTATATTTTAACCTTATTTATACACTAAAATGCTACTATACAAAATGAATTCCAAAGATAAATCCTCTGTAGGTAATAAATTAATTTATTCCCAATTGTCACCGTACTTGGTTTTATTTCCGATAGGTGCCTTATAATCTTCATTTAATGAAGAACCTTCAGGGCTAGCAGGAGATGGCTGATTTGCTGGGCCCTTGGACAGTTTCGTCTGCCTAAAAAAACATTTTTATAAATCTTAAAGATATTAAAAAGACAAATTGTAAATGATGGTAATAAGAAACAACATCTAATAGGTACCTACCTGGAATCTGCAACAAGTTCAACATTATTGAATTAATTAATACAGCTGTTTCATTTTTAAATTTACTAACACCCTCTAAATAGCAATCATAATCATAATCATATTTAATAATTTGGTAGGTACCTACCTATAACCTGAAAACCTCTTTTGTTCATATTCTTCTCGATTTTTCTTTCTTAGCTCTTCATACGTTGTTACATGTTTTTGTTCAGGAGGCATTTCCTCTTCTTGAAGCACAATAGGATCTAAAATAAAACATGTTTAATCAAGGTTTATTTGAATCCTTTAAAACGTTTAATATATAGATGAAAGGACAGAAATAAATTTATAAATATAATAGCCACTGACACTAGAGGTAAAATTAAATACTTACTATCCATTGAAGGTCTAAACGAGTCATCTAACCCTTCTTGTGATGGTCTACTATCATAATCATAGCTTCCACTGGGAGGAGTAATATCACTATAACTCTCAGTCATACTGCCAAATGACCCTAGAGTGATATTTGGAACATCTCCATCATTACTAAATAAAAATGCATAAATACATACAATATCCAAAAAATGTACATTATGAAAATACGTAAGTATAAAACTGTTATTGTACTTACTCATCAAGGTTTCCCAATCTGCGGGCTCTCATTAAATTTCCTATTCTACTATCAGGAAGAGCCATAAACTTTTCAGCACATTTTCGTTGGTAAGAAAATTTACCCAGGAAAAATCCAACTATCACAGCCATTGATACCTTTGGTACTGCTCCAAACCTGGAGCTTCCATGCATAAAACCTTAAAAAGTAAAATCAAGCTTCGATTTTACAATAAAAAATATTCCATAGTTCAGTCTATTTTTAAACTACGAACCTGATTTAACCGCGTAATATGTCGCTGCTCCCAAAACAGTACTGAAGGGCATACATCTTTGGTAGAAACTCTCCCTGTTACATTCCCCTAGGACCTTTAGTTCCTCTGGGCTAAATTTATACTAAAAACACAATAGCTATATAAATAACAAAGTAAAAATAGGGATAAGTACTTGGAAATACCTGTTCCTTACGCTTTCGAGCATTCGGCCCCGGAAATGGGGCTGTCCTTTCTTGTTCTTCGTTTGGGTTCATCATTTTTCCTTTAAACAGTTGATTCTACCGAAATTTATAGGTTAGAAAATTTTTATTTTTAACTTTGACAGTTAGGCGCTTTCCTTTTTGCTTTGTTCGTTCGGTTTCTTCCTTGCAGCTTAAAAAAAAGAGATACCTTGTCCTTTCTTTGCGGTTTTTTTAAGCCAATATAGCGATAAATATAATCTGTTCACGTCGGATACGAATCGATTCCGAAACGAACATTCCTTTCTAGAGAGTCTAGAGTCTAGACTCTAGAGACATCTATGACCGTTAAATTTACTTGCAACATTGGCAACCAGTAAAACCCTCATTATTTTATGTAAACCCCCTGTTTAAAATTTAATACCGTAAAACGGTTACCATGGAAACCTTCTTTGTCAAGTTGACAGGTATTTATGATTGATGATTGATGTATTCATTGCGTTCTGTCACAAAATTTTTATGCAAAATGGCCAAAGCTAAGTGCTCGAAATGCGAGGAAAAATGTGGCAAAGGCAAAGCGAGCCCGGAAGTATTGAGCCAGCTTGAGACTGGTTATGATAAGCTTATAAATTCCGACTCAACTTCTATGCTTAAAAGATTTTTGACCAAAGAAATTTTTAACAAATTAAAGTATAAGAAGACCAGCTTTGGATCTACTTTGTTAGATTGCATTCAGTCAGGTAACTTGTAACTTGTAATTAGAAAAATATCCTTAAAAATATAAACTGTAAAAGTTACAATACGGCAAAATCTTAAATTAAAGTTTAAAATGCCCAGGGTTACTTTGTCAGTTTTATTTTCATTGTCGCAGGTCTGGAAAATTTAGATTCGGGCATAGGAGTCTATGCGGCAGATCCAGAATGCTATCAAGTTTTTGCCGAGCTTTTCGATCCGATCATAGAGGAGTACCACAACTTTAAAAGGAGCGATAAACAGCCGTCTACGGAATGGGGCCCGCCCAACGCCCTTGGAAACTTGGATCCTAAAAACGACTACGTCGTGTCCACGAGGGTGCGCTGTTGTAGAACTATCAAAGGATATCCATTTAATCCTTGCATGACCGAAGATAACTACAAGGATATTGAGAATATGATGCAGGGAGTGTTTAAAGAATTGTCAGGAGACTTAAAAGGTAATAGGGCGGTGTTTCCTTCCTTGTTTATATGAGACTAAAAGAGTATATCTAAGAATTCATCACTTTGAAACAGTTTAATAATTTTCATTTTCATACAGATCATCCAAAAGTTATTTAACAATGTTCCTACAATAAATAATAGGGGTTTGATCCAGGTGCATATAGGGCCGTCTTCGTGAGGTGAGGTCTACCAGAGGCGGCGTCTTAAAGTCAGCGGCACGCAGTGGCGGATCCAAAGGAGATCGTCCATCGGAATATTTTTGAAAATAATGCGTTTTTAATCCTGCAAATTTGGATAATGAGGTTTTCGGAGACGCTGTCTTCAATGCGACTTTCGGTTACCTAGGTATACCGGAAGTTATTGGAGCTGAAAAAAAGAACACAAAAAAATTACAGTATCACCAGTAAAGGCCGCATCATATGGGATTTTTTTTTTAACAGCTTTATTCAATATTTTACTTTGGCATCAAGTTCTGCTTCGATCGAGATGAAAATTAAGCAAGTAGTCACGTGATTCGCATTATCTCAAATTTTAATTTTTTCCAAAAAAGAATTCAAAAGTGGGGTTATTTCTGAAAATATCGTAAAAAGTTATTAGAAAAAGTTTTTTTTTTATTTTCTAGCCTACATGCAAAATTTCAGCTGCATAAGATAATTTTGATTTTTTACCTATAAATACCGGGTGTCCACGGAAGGTGGCTCGCCCCTCTAACTTTTTTGTTTTTCAAGATAATTAAATAAAATTCGGGGATTTGTATACGACATAAAACTGCATTATTTGACAGGTGACTCAACATTATGGAACTTCCGGTTTAACCGGAAGTGACATAAACTTTCGATTTTTAAATGGGACACCAGGTATATTTTTACTTTTTTTGACTCCATATGACATTCTAAATACAACGATGTGTCACTTGTCACTTTTTGTCACCAAGAAAATATTTTTTTTCCAAATTTATTGTTTTATTTAGGGGGCTAGGAATAACTTAAAATCACTTATTTCAGTTTTTTAAACTGTTAAAAATCCAATTTTACTATTTTTGGTCCAATGCTATGTGCTATGAAAAATTTAATTTTTAAAGTTGTATAACTCATTTTTTTTAAATGGCAACATGGTGTCTCGTCGGGTTAAGAAAAAAGAGGATTTTATTACGATTATTTTGATACCATGCACTATTAGGTTTTAGAAGAGCTGCCATAAAAAAACTTTAAAAAGTTAACTTAGAACTTTCCTAAAATGAAGCATCTTTTGAGAATAAATTTAGATTTAAACGCATCAAGTAGCCTGTGACCAGCAAAACTGATAAAACAAAATCATGCCTTGAAGAAAATTGAAATGCCAACAGCTTCTGCCAAAGTAAATTAGTTTGTTGTTTAAAAAACATGGAAAATAATAGTTTTACAAGGAGTAAAAAAGTTGATATGTTATTAGTATTTGGAGAATGTAGAAATAATTCAACCGATGCTGCACGACTTTACACACAAAGATATTTGAATCGGCGTCATCCAACCCGGCACTATTAGGTTCCAAAAACTGGTTCCGAAAATGTGAAATGAGCCTGACAATAATAACATATCAACTTTTTCACTCCTTGTAAAACTATTATTTTCCATGTTTTTTAAACAACAAACTAATTTACTTTGGCAGAAGCTGCTGGCATTTCAATTTTCTTCAAGGCATGATTTTGTTTTATCAGTTTTGCTGGTCACAGGCTACTTGATGCGTTTAAATCTAAATTTATTCTCAAAAGATGCTTGATTTTAGGAAAGTTCTAAGTTAACTTTTCAAAGTTTTTTTATGGCAGCTTTTCTTAAATCTAATAGTGCATGGTATCAAAATAATCGTAATAAAATCCTCTTTTTTCTTAACCCGACGAGCCACCATGTTGCCATTTAAAAAAATGAGTTATAAAACTTTAAAAATTAAATTTTACTTAGCACATAGCATTGGATCAAAAATAGTAAAATTGTATTTTTCCCAAGATTAGAGGACTTAAATAAGCAGTGATTTTAAGGTATTCATAGCCCTCTAGATAAAACAATAAATTTGGAAAAAAAATATTTTCTTGGTGACAAGACACATCGTTGTATTTAGAATGTCATATGGAGTCAAAAAAAGTAAAAATATACCAGGTGTCCCATTTAAAAATCGAAAGTTTGTCACTTCCGGTTAAACCGGAAGTTCCATAATGTTGAGTCACCTATCAAATAATGCAGTTTTATGTCGTATACAAATCCCCCGAATTTAATTTCATTATCTTGAAAAACAAAAAAGTTAGAGGGGCGAGCCACCTTCCGTGGACACCCGGTATTTTATAAATTGCACCACTTTTGCAAAATAAGACTCAACGCAACCTACATAAAACTTCTTAGTTTTGACAATGCTTTATTTCATATACATTTTCTTTAAAGCGCCATATTAAATGTGTGTTTTTCTACAAAATCAAAATTGGGCTATTAAAATTTGGTCGCATGACTATCGCATGTGATGCAAAGTTTATTTGTTTTTGACCCTGTATAAGGTAACTTCATAAAATAGGTATTTTTGAAAACGTAATTTGTGTCTGAAAGTAATACCTACACCTTAATATTAAGACAAAAAAGAACACAGTGTCATCAGTAAAGTGCATGTTCATTAAGTGGAAAATAAATTTTAGTGGTGGGTAAAAAATCAAAATTATCTTATGCAGCTGAAATTTTGCGTGTGGGCTAGAAACTGCATTTAAAAAAACTTTTTCTAATAATTTTTTTCGATATTTTCAGAAATAACCGCCGCTTTTTTCACAATAATACTAATTAATGTTTATCGTTCATTATTATTTTCTGCCTATATTAAGAATTTCAAGAATTATTTTAAACTATATTTATTTTTCGCTTTTTATCAAAGCGTGTTTTTTAGTTTTTTTAAACTATATTTATTTTTCATTTTTTAGTTTGAGTTATTGTTAAGACATTTTTTTTTGAGTAGATTGAGCTACATTAGTAGATTATTGTATTATCAGCGGTTCTTGATAAGTCTACAACATTTAAATTAAATCTGACCGTTTAAAGAGGGTCAAAATCGGGTTCAAAGAAGTCGGTTACAAACAAACATACATACAAACCCAAATAAACCCGAACAAATGACAAATATTTTTAAAATAAAAAAAAAATTTTCAAAATTTTATTTGGACGGGTAGAATTTTTTTTAAAATTTTTCTCTATTCTTAGCGACAGTATCTATACGACCCTACGTTTGTTTCATTACTATCGGTTATTATAATAATTCTGACATATTGACAGGTGTCAAAATTTGACAAGAGAATTTTTTGCGTATTTTTTTCAACTTTCCACTGTCAATATACATATACGACCTTATAGTTTTTTCATTAATATAATTTTTTTTTTAAACGATTTGACATATTGATAGCTGTCAAATTTTGACAGGAGAATTTTTTGCTTATTTTTTCCGAAGTCTCCGCATCGAATACTATACGACCCCATAATTTGTTTTGTCAAAATCGCTTCTTCGTTTTATACCCGACAGCTGTCAAAATTTGACAGGAGAATTTTTTGCGTGTAGATTATTGTATTGTCAGCGGTTCTTGATAAGTCTACAAAGTGGGTCAAAATCGAGTTCAAAGAAGTCGGTTACGGACAACCAAACATACAGGTAAAGCTAAAAGCGTGTTAAAAAGTTAGATCTTTTTCTAATACTTAGGCACTTACAACCCTTTAACTGGAATGCCCAAAGATGTCCAACAAAAACTAATTGACGATCATTATCTCTTCAAAGAAGGAGATCGATTTCTGCAATCGGCCAACGCCTGTCGCTTCTGGCCGACCGGAAGGGGTATCTTCTTCAACACCGCCAAGACATTTCTCATGTGGGTTTGCGAGGAGGACCACTTAAGGATCATGAGCATGCAGCCTGGAGGTAACGTGGGCGAGGTCTTCAGGAGACTGGTTAACGCCGTCAACGAGATACAAAAGAAGGTCAATTTCGTCTCGAACGATAGGTTTGGGTATTTGACTTTTTGCCCTACTAATTTGGGTAAGTCTGGCATTTATTTTTAATTGAGTTTTGATGCAGTGATTCGCGGTTTTTATTGAGTTATGCATATACAGTTGTATTCATAAAAAAAGCGTACAAGAATTAGAATGAGAGGTAAGTTTTGTCATCGTTGCGTAAAACCGGCTTGTCTAAAATGATTGGAGGTTATCACACGTCATAGACTATCAAAAATGCAAAGCATTGGCATCGGTGTAATTAATTTTGAAACTGCATGGAGGTGGTAACGTTTGATAAACTTTGACAGAAGAACATAAAAATGCCTCGTCAGTTGTTTGAAGTTGAAAAGGCTCAAGTTGTATCAAGAATCGAAGAAGGATGGTCAATCCGTGCTGTAGCGCAATTGTATAATATAAATAAAAAAACTATATTGAAAATTAAGCAACGCTGATGGAAACAAGAAGAATCCCTAAAGAGTGGTTAAGGTCGTCCCAAACGTTCCCACCCTAAACAGGATGCTGCTTTTTGGGATATTCATGAAATAATGCATTTGCAACTGCAAGGGATGCTGCATGTTATTGATACAGCATTTCCTGCCTCCCAACCTACCGCCAGCAGGAGAGTCAAGGAATCTGAACTAAAATATCGCCCAGCTGCGAAAAGAATGTTTCTTATCGAAGAACATTTTTGCTTTAAATAATATATACCGCAATCCTGAATTTTGGAACAGGGTCATTTTTACTGATAAAAAGAGGTTCCAGTCGACTTATCTTATAACGGACAAATTCGTGTATACCGTCCAAACAATACCAGATGTGAAGAGCGATATCCTACTAACCCCCTCACTTCTAGACATGGGCGTTTCTCTGTAAATGTATGGGGCTGGATAAGTGTTCATGGACCTGGTGTTTGCTGGCGAATAGAGGGAAGATTAATGCCGGAAATTACATTAACATTTTAGAAAACATATTGTTACCATCTGCTGAGCAAATATATCCCAATAATACTTCATATTTCAACAAGATAATTGTCCAGTCCATACTGCCAATGCTGTAAACCCACTGGTTTCAAACCCATAATGTGGAAGTGCTACCTTTTGGGTCGCTTATATAGTCCCGATATCAATCAAATCAAAAATATTTGGGGTATAATCGTAAAACCAATCGAAATTTTAGGCCACAAAATTCAGAAGATTTATGGGAAATAATACATGCGTGCTGGGAAGAGCTTTATCCAAATACTGTATCAAATATAATTCAGTCAATTCCGAATAGACTGGCTTTAAGTAATAGAAAAACAGGGATATATAACCAATTATTAGATTTTATTTATTCTTGTTATTTATACGTTTTTTTGTTTTTATTGTAATTTTTATAAAACTGTTAAGATAGGTAGGTATATTATAGAATTAAAATTTTTTTTTTGTTATTCTATTGAACTAACGCCCAACGCCAGTTCTTTGCATTTTTAATAACATTTAACATTTGTGGTAAGCCGGTTTTACGCAAATTCTCATTCTAATTCGTGTACGCTTTTTTTTACGAATACAACTGTATAAGAGCCATATTTAATTGTTATGCATTTAACGGAGAGTTTTTTGTAAATAAGTTTTGATTGGCCTATTAGAAAACAAAAAAAAATGGTGAGTCTTCAAAATTCAAACAATTTTTATATAAATTTAAAAGGGTGCCAATATTTAATATCTTTGATAATAATGTAGGATTTATTTTATTAATAAACGAAATAAATATTTATATCATATATATTTTTTAATATATCATTGGTAATACTAATAATTATCCTGTACTGTGTCCTATCTAAAACATACAATTATAAATAACTTATATTATTTAACTTATCTAAATAGTAATTCTAAGCAGTAGATAAAGGAATCGTTTCTTACCGTGTGGTCTATGTGGTTGAGATTTCTTAAATACATAGGTAATTTGGAGATTAGAATATGCACATATGAGTTAGATAATTTAACAAGAAAAGGAAGTTAAACAAGTTTAAATTCGTCTATTATGGCTCGGAAGCATCTACATACCTAATAAAACATGCACTTTACCTACGAACTAGTTAACTGATAGTAAACGGTAAAGTTTATACAGAAGACAATAAAGAAATCACACTAGTTAGTAGCTAATTTTGACAGGTCTGTCATAACCCCTACTAATCGATACACGACTTCCACTGGAGTTTGGCACAGTGATGACCAGAACTCCATCTTGATTAATATTACTATTTGACTTGTAAACGTCATAGTTTCTAGGTACCGTGAACCTTCTATTAACAGTTCTAGAGGTAGATGTACCATATCTATTGGAGTACCGTTGTTTCGCTTCCACTTGCATGGTTTGCTGGTCCAGAATCTTTACTTTGACACGGTCCTGATCGAAGGAATTCAAATCGACACGGATTTTGTAACAGTCGGAATCAAGTTTGATGGAAGAGGGTAGAGTTTCGTCGTCGTAGGACCAGTTGTTGTTGGAAACTATTCCTAGGCCTGTGGCTGCGGCTTGAGACAGTACCCAGCGGGGAACTGTCACGGTTCCATCGAAATCGTCGGATTTGACATTCACTCTCATTGTTTCGATATCTCGGTCGGATAAGGCACTACCCAATAGAACCAGGACGAAATATGGTAGAATTAAAAGTTTTAATTCTGTATTCCGCATTGTTAAAAACACGTTTTGATAATTTTAAGGTTTGTTCTGATTAAAAATTGCTCGATTTAAAACTAACGATTTCAACTTGTAGGTTGTTTTTATAGATGCCATGTTAGCTAATATATATATGTTTAAATCATTCGACCAAGAAATATTTACGTCAGGCTGTATGGCCTACTATAATAGAATATACGTCTTTAGACTATAAGAGTTTCATCACTTTTTACTTAGCGTCAGTAAAAACCATATGTAGAAATATAAATTAAATGAACTAGAATCAAACAAGGTGGTTGTCGGAATGTTCTTTGATTTATCACGGGCCATTGAACCTAAGTGTGTCGAACAGAAACTCTATGCTGTTAGAATAAGGGGAAACGCACTGTCCTTGGGAGAAGAAGGCTGTGAGTCAAAATCGGAAATCATACCTCCTCAGAATATGAACTAGGTATATCTTGATTCCAAATTATCGTAGAAACCTCAACTGGATCATGTATGCTCAAAATTGGCACAAGCTTACTACGCTATACTAAATTGAAGATACACAGTACCCGTCGGTACTCAAGTAACATATCTTACTACGCATTAGCCTATCCTCATCTCAGCTATAATATTTTACTGTGGGGACAAGCAGTAAACATAAACAGAGTATTTCAAGCACAGACACGTCTAATAAGGCTTATCTTTGGATTGAAACCAACACAAGCATGCAGAGAAATATACAAAAAACACAAAATCCTCAAAGTCACTTCAATATACATCCTTAAGTGCTCCACATTATGTATATGTCGTAGGCTGATAGTGAAATCCGTCATTTCATGAAAAGCCTAGTCATATCATGCTGCACGCTAAAAGGTATATTGGCAACTGGTTTGTTCGTTGTTCCCCAGAGCATTTTTTTTTAATTTAATTTAAATTTTATTTTTATAAAATAATATTAGTTGAAAAAATTGAAAAAAATACTCTGGGAAACAACGAACAAACCAGTTGCAATATACCTTTTAGCCACGCTTCATGATATGACTAGGCTTTTCATGAAATGACGGATTTCACTATCAGCCTACTACATATACAAGAACAAGAACGAATTCCAAGAAAACAGAAACAATCATAACTATCCTACAAGACACGCAAATGGCCTTATAGTCCCTAGACACACTTCAACACGATATGAAAAATCTCCCCACTATGCCTGGATCAAAATTTTTAATAAACTACCAGAAGAAATCAAACAATTCATAACAAGCGACAAGAGGTATATTTGGAAGAAAACTAAAGAACTTTCTTATAAAAAATGCATTTTACACACTAAAAGACTTTTTGAATGCCTAAACGATGTCATGTGTGTAAAAGGTCTTGACCTTCTGGATTTTTCTCGTACAGATGTTTGTAGTCTGAAATTTAAGGTAAACTAACTGCCTCCTAAGTTAGTTAATTTTATAGTTTTATATGACGAACCTCAAATCATAATGTATGATTCTTAGTAGAATAAATTTAATTTGAATTTGAATTTGAATTTATGTCTGGTCAAAACTGAATTATTATTGGGATATCTAATCCAGTGACGTACTGTATGGGCGTCGTTCTGGACTTCTTTGATATTGGCCGGAACAAGAAGTAGTAGGCCAAAAAAAAATTATAGAGCCTGCACCACCCAACACAAGTATTATTTGGCTTTGACATTGAAACAGCTTAAAAGTAATATGATTTAATACCTAAAAGTAGTAATTTGTAATTTTTGTCCATATAATTAATTCCATGAAATTCAAATCGATTTTTGCTTATATCATCTCTTCTGTCATCATCAGCAGTAATTACTAGGTTGGTACCTATGGTTAATCGTCTATATAGGAAATAAGTTTGGCTACATTGTAATTAAAGGGGTCTAAATATATTAGTAAAGCAAAACGTGATTTGCATATTTTACTTAAAATACTTTTTTTTTCCAATTTATTCGATTCAACCTACAGTTTGTATTGTTTTAGGTACTACAATTCGCGCTTCAGTCCACATTAAAGTACCAAGACTAGCCTCGGACATGGGAAAATTTAAAGAACTCGCTGACAGGTACCATTTGCAGATAAGAGGCGCCGCAGGCGAGCACAGTGAATCAAAAGAAGGCATCTACGACCTGTCAAATAGGAGACGATTGGGTCTGACTGAGTATCAGTGCCTGAAAGAGATGTACGATGGCATCTCTGAAATTATTAAGGCAGAAAAGGCCTTGACTTAAAAAAAATACCTGTGTTCGTGTTGTGTGTTGTTCGATAAAATAAAGGATTGTTATTAAATAAAAAAAAGTTTTATTTTAAAAGGCTTTTGTTCATTTATAGAATACTAGCGTGTACCCGGCCTGCGTTGCAGCGCTTTCTCTGAGATAATAAGGCGAGTTCACCATCACGTCAAGATTTATAAATACAAACCCCAACAAACCTCTAAATTTATCAGTGTTTCTCTACAATATTATGCATGTATTATACATAAAAACTTTCCTCTTAAATCACTCTATCTATTAAAAAAAACGCTTCAAAATCCGTTGCGTAGTTTTAAAGATTTAAGCACATAGGAAAGGGGACAGACGGGCGACAGCGAATTTGTTTTATACTATGTTAAGATTTATACGTGTTTGGTTAGTAGTAATTACTCTCCAGACTCCAGGTGCTAAACAAAACAGTATTTTTAGCTTTTATTATTTTTTATTATTTTAATTAATTTTTCCTATACAGACTGTCTGCGGATAGGGTTTACAATAGCACAAATAGATAAAAAATTTCATTTTTCGGGAAATAGTAATTTACGTTACAAGTCCGGAAAATACTGTTTTTTGGACGAGTCGACAAAATTCGAAGTCTGCGAGTCCAAAAAAACTGTTTTCGGACGTGTTGCGTACACTATTTTTTCGGCAACCGTGTAGAATAACAAATCAATGAGACACATTTGTTTATTATATTTCTTTGTAGAACAAAATTTCGAACATTTTAATTCTTACTTGTATTAAATATTGAAATTCGAACAGAAGATAGGTACTAACAGAAACATTCTAATTCTTATTTATATTAAAATTCGAGCAATTGCTAATATTGATGTGATTCTTCCCGGCCTAGTCCGGGAAGTACGTACTTCCCGGACTAGGCCGGAGAAATGCTACTTTCTCAAAGGAAAAGCGTCCGGGAAGTGGGTACTTCCCGGATGATTTTTTTATACAGGGTGTTCAAATACTTCAAAAACATGATTTTTCTCCAAGAGTAAACTACCTACCTTTATTTTTCATTTTTGACCAAAATGCCAATTAGAAAACTTATTTAGAGTAACGTTTGTAATTTAAATCCGAGATTTAAAATAAATCTTCGATTTCTTTAGTGTTTTTAATTTTTTTAGCTACTTTTAACTCACAGTTAAACTGGGAAAATAAAAAATAGCATTAAATAATTTTGAAGCTTCCTTGACAGGAATTTAATTTTTTACTTAATTTATTTTGGGTAATCAGAATAGGTTAGAAATAATTTGTTGCAAACTTTTTCTTGGTACAAGAAAAGGAAGGAAGAAATGATAAACCACCCTTCCATAGTTGAATTTTATTTGTGTTAATATTAAACATGATTATAAAAGTATAATAGGTAGAAACCACTTAACAGTAAAAAAATATGGCGAGAATATTTTATATATTATTATGGCTAAATATTTTTAAAAAGTTTACTCATTTAAACAACAGGTTCGTACTAAGGCTTCAGAAACAGAGTAGGGGTCGCAATTCGATGAAGGTCTTCTATCTTCCAGATAACCTTTCTGTTCTTTGGCACACATCCTTGGAATTCTTACACTTGCTCCTCGGTTGGCGACACCTATCAAAAAATTAAGCAACAGTAAAAAAAATTTAAAATTACCAATACAATGCAATCAGTTTAAAAACATTTCATAAATTAAGAAAGAAATAGTTATTGATTGAAAGTAATTAATTAAATATTATAATGTTAAGGAAGAACTTTTGGTAAAGTTATATTTATTTACCTGAACTAAAAACATTTAGGTCTGAAGTTTCATTTTTTCCTGTTAAACGCTTTTCGTTATCTTTTCCTCCCCTGGGATCGTAAGCTTGGATGTGTCTATGATGGTTCTTGCTGAGCTTTTCAATGGCTTTCTCAATTTCGCTAAAAATTCATTGTTTATTTCATGAATCAAAGCTGGGATAAAATAAGGCAGAGCCAGTTAGAATCTCTCCCTAGAGACAAATAATAATGAAAAGTATGTGAACTATCAAAAGTGTCTTACCCTAGTCCACCTTCCTCTCTCATAGCCTGAGTGGAAAAGTTCATATGAGCGCCTGCACCATTCCAGTTACCCTCTACTGGTTTAGGATCAAACGAAGCAACAACACCAAAATCTTCTGCTACTCTATGAAGCACGTATCTGGATACCCATACATGGTCTCCAATGTTAATTCCTTCACAGGGTCCTATTTGATATTCCCACTAAAAAAATAAACATTTAATTCAGCAATACAGTGATTTGTAAATATGGAGATCCTAAAAATTACCAATTCATAATTTATATTAACCTGAGATAGATAGACGATTGTTCTGTCATTATCTTGGGTTAGGAGTACTTGCTTACATTAAAGGGAAATGGGTTGAAGTTACCACTGGCGGATCCAGAAATACTCCTAAGGGGGGGCCCGTATGCAAAAAATCAAAATAAATCAGTATATTTATATTTTATATTATGAAAAACGTAACACAAATTTTTGTAACAGGTATTCTATTCAACTAAAAAAGAATTTTCAATGTTTCAACGGGCTTTAGGGGGGGCCCGCATCCCTGGATCCGCCTCTGGAAGTTACTAACAGTAAGATAAATGGTACATAGCGTTGGCAAATTGAGTACATAAAGAGATGCTGACATCTATTGGTATACATTACTTACTTGTGACAAAAGACATTCGGCATTGGTTCCAGTAATATTAATGCCTGCATAGAGACATGCTCTATAGTGAGCCTCCATGACGCCTCTACCATATACTTTATTGGCTCCTACGCCGCAGTAGTAGGGTCCTTGAGGAGCCGGGAAACCATGCTTAGGCCAACCGAATGGTTGCATATCTAGATCTAAGAGAGTGTATTCTTGTTCGAGACCGAACCATGGATGGAAGTCTTTTGCTCCTTCCATTGCTTGAAGACAAGAAACCCTGAAAACAGAACGGGTTTGTTTACTTGATGTAGGAATTGTTATACTATATTATACAGTTAGAGGAAATAGGGTTACCTTTTGTTTGATTCTGTGGGCGTTTGATCATATTTATAGGTGTCACATAAAACCAGTTTGTTATTGCCTCTAGTAAAAGGATCTTTAAAAACGGAGATGGGGAAGAGATAAGTGTCCGAGTTTGAACCTTGGGACTGGTAGGTCGAACTGCCATCATAGTTCCAAATTGGAAAATCTAAAACAACAATAATTCGCGATGTTTTTAAATGTCTTATTTCTTCACGAGGATGGGATTGAGTTTTCAGTGCTGACGTTTTTAGAATATCTATATTTATTTGTTGGGTATTTCAGGGTGCAATGGAAATAATAATAAGTCATGTCGTGTAACACGTCGATACAAAATATTGTACAGGGTGTCCCATTTTCGATACTTTTAGTGGATATTGGAGTTATTATCAAAGATAGAGATTTGCGGTTTTCGCGTCACTTTGCTACTTTTTAACGAAACGAATTATTCCGGTGTCAAATATGTCATGGCATTCTTAGATTTTAATCTACAAGGCGATTTTGAAAGTCTTTCCTTTTTAGGCACCCCTCGTAATTTTGTTATGCGTCAACGTATTAAAAAAGTAAAAACTGATATTCGTAGAACTTTTACGTAGAGCTCAGTGGCGTAATCAGTTTTTTTTTTTTAAATGTTAGTTTTCCAGATATTAACCCGACCTATGTTTTTTTAAATAGGACACCCTGTATATTATTTTTTATATTGTTTAAGTATCATTTGGGCTTTTCAAAAATGTATAGATGTTTATATTTATTTTGAAAAACAAGCTCAAAATTTTTAAATTATTTTCTTTATTTTGTAACAGTAGGCTATGGCCAATTTATTAGAAACAAATTGAAATGACCAAAAATTGAAAGATTTGTTAGACTATTGTCATTTAATGAAATACTTTTATACGTAGGTCATTTTATTTTACTTATTTTTATCAATGGCTGTTTATGAGAATTATAAAAAGTATGACATGTTGGTATGTTTTATACAATGCAATGAAAATTCCCAAGAAGCTTCTGAATTATATTTCAATAGGTAGGTAATGTATTTAAAAGTGCTTTCTGGTCTGACGAATGTTATTTTTCAAGTGCAGGAATTTTTAATCGTCATAACACGAGGCGTTGGTCTGCAGAAAATCGCCATTTAATTTTCGAAAGGGCACAACAAGGGCGCTTCGGGATTGGTGTATCATGTTTCATTTTGGGCCGCCACATAGTCTACCGGATGTATGATGGGGGTCTCACAGCTCGTAAATACCTAGAAATCCTGGAGGAAGTTATTCCCGAATTGCTGGAATGGAAAATATTCCATTGGCCCATTTCAATTCCGTCTATCTCCAACAAGACGGTGCTCCGGGTCACAACTCTCTGCTAATAAGGCCATTTCTGGACAATAACTTTCCTCAAAGATGGATAGGTACAAATGGGCCTGTGAGGTGGCCCGCACGATCTCCCGATCTTTCCATTTTGGATTTTTTTTTGTGGGGTTTTATGAAAAATCAAGTATATAAGACACGACATGAATCTCTAGCGCAACTTCGTGAGGCAATTGAGTTGGCCTTTCATACTTTTCAGAATAGATCTATTATTATTTTTAATGCAATTGGAAGAATACCAAAATTGTGCCAATATTGCATTCAAGAAAACGGGCGGCATTTTGAAAATCTTCTTTAAAAAACCCTGGGTGGTTATTTTTAATTTAATTTTATTTTCTATTATTGGCACTTTTATGTATCTATTAATGTTGTGTTTGTTTCTTTGTAATACAGTTTCCATCTGAGTTTTATATGTTTAATAAATGTTATTATGTGCAAATTATTATATTATGTTAATTATTGTTGCGTTTGGCCATGGCCTACTGTTACAAATAAAGTAAATAATTAAAAACATCAAATTTTGAGCTTGATTTTTAAAATATATATAAACATCTATACATTTTTGAAAAGCCCAAATGATACTTAATCAATATAAAAAATAATATACAGGGTGTCCTATTTAAAAAAACATAGGTTTTGTTAATATCTGGAAAACTAACATTTAAAAAAAAACTGATTACGCCACTGAGCTCTACGTAAAAAGTTCTACGAATATCAGTTTTTACTTTTTTAATACGTTGACGCATAACGGAATTACGAGGGTCGCCTAAAAAGGAAAGATTTTCAAAATCGCCTTGTAAATTAAAATCTAAGAATGCCATGACATATTTGACACCGGAATAATTCGTTTCGTTAAAAAGTAGCAAAGTGACGCGAAAACCGCAAATCTCTATCTTTGATAATAACTCCAATATCCACTAAAAGTATCGAAAATGGGACACCCTGTACTCTACTATCCCACATTTCCACATTAGCTCCTAAAAGTAAAACCAAAATTGCTTCATTTCATTCGGAGGGTGAAAGTATTTTTAGAAATTTTGTCCTTGTAATATCAGTAAACAACAAAAATCAGTTGAGCAAATCTATAAACATCTAAACCTTTATATAACCTTTTGGCTTTTTCGTGATTATGTTGCCACGGTACAGAGTTTTATTTGTCAGATATTTTAACTAACGATTTACTATAAGAATAATTATCTAATAATATCATATATTAATCATACACTAATTTAAAAATAGCAGGAATTCCTTGTATTACCTTTAACTGTTTGAGGAACAAAGTCCAAAGTCCTGGTCTTTCCTCGGACACTTTCACCGGTACCGTCTATCCATATATAAGTAGCCAAGCTTTTGTCTGATGGTATTGGTAAGGTGGAATATATAGACGCTACGGTTTTGTCAAGGTCTGCTTCAGTCGGCATTTTTACTCTAAAATTTTTGTTAAATGTGTAAAAATGTGTCTCCTATACTATTTGATGTAGATCTTCTCTGCTATCTAATATATATATATATATATATATATATATAATATAATATCGAAACCAATAAAAGATCGATTTTAAGATATGTTTTAAGCGGCCTTATCACAGATACATAAGTATATCAGATTAACGATAATCCCATATTTACAAGATTACTAAAATTTTAACATCTACTATACCTAATGTGGTTTATTGGGGTTTTTAGTTGGTAAAATATAAGTATAATAAACTTACAAACATTTGATTTTCAAGTCATAAATTTTACAAGTACATACAGACATATCAGTGGCGTAACACTCAGACCCCGCACTGCAGGGGGCCAGGCCAGCCGGGGGCCCACATAGACGGCCCCCTCAAAATTTGCTGGCAGCTTTGCTTTTCATAGGTATTTCATTTCATAATTAATTTAATTTTTTTATATCCTGAGAATTTAACTTCGTTAAGTGAAGATTATACGCGAAAGCGCGGAATTTACAAACGATGTATCATGCATATGTCCATTGACTTTCCACGTCAAATTTTAAGCCTCACAAAGGGACTTAGAGATAGTATTTCAAAATTAAAAACAGTGTATGAACTTGCGGATCATTTAAGAATAAAAAATCATCAGTGTGTTTCTTCAAATTTTCCAGATGTATCTAGTGCAGTGAAGTTATTTCTAGCTTTACCAGTTAGTGTGGCATCAGCGGAACGATCTTTTTCAAAACTTAAAATAGTAAAAACCCATTTACGTAACACCGTGGGACAACAACGCCTTTCGGATTTATTCTTAATCAGTATCGAACACGAGTTTGTTAAAACATTAAATATCGACGAAATTACAGACGATTTTGCAAAAAAAACTCTCGACGAGCTGGTCGTTTTGTTTAATACCTTGTAGGTATAGCACTTAGTGACATAATGTTTGTGCAGACTTGTTAAGTGTTAATGTGTTTTACTGTTTTCTGTCTTTTGGATTCTATAAGGCTCGATTACTGCTACCCCCGTTACTACCATACATGGTATAAGCAACGCAGAGCCGCCGCTACCACGTGTGCAAAGTGTGCACGGCACACGGGGGGCCAAAAATAGGGGCGGCCAAAGCAGACCCCACTGATAATACTATTTAATGAAAAAAAAATTAAATTAAATAGTAATGATTCGGTAAACTCTAATATTCCTAACAATAATTATTTTATAACCAAAGATAGCTACAAAAGCTAGCATTGAAGAAGCATTTCCTAGCTTACCTATACCCGCCGAATTAGAAGAAAAATTGATGAACCTATATTACTATTAAGAAACTGATGAACCTATATTATCTCCTGAATTTAAAGTAAAGTTTTACTTTAAGATTTTGATGCTGACATAACGGCAAATAAAGAAGGTTCCAATTACTTCAACAACAAACAGTAATTTTTAATGTGATATATGGTATAACCAAAATTAAAAACGATGACAACCTTAAAATCAGTTGTGAGAAAATGTATCAAGCCCTTACAGACATAAACAGTAAACAGCTTAAAGAGTGATATTAGTGCACCCGATTTTTATGAAGAAATTAAACTTATTGAACCATATTTTACCACAAAAAAAGTCCTAGTGATATTATTGAACACATTTACGAAATTAATCTTCTATCAACAGTTTCAAACCGTACGTATATTCCGAGCGGTCGATCTTAAAACCTAAAATTATTAGAAACTATATACGATCCTGGATGACGCAAGATAGATAGACTTTTTACTTTCGCTATGTTATCTATCGGACATGAAATATGTTCCACATTGGATCAATCATATTAAAGGTTTTTCAAAACGAATGCCCGAAAAGTTCATTTTAAATTACTTTTTATTTAGTTATACTTTATTTATGGACATTTGTATTTTAATTTGGAGACTTCCTATACCCTTTGCTGTTATATATTGCTTTAAATTGTTAAGTAAGTATTTACCATTTTACTGATTACAATAATTGATAAATATGTAAAAAAGTAGCACCTTTTATACATTTTACTATAAATATTAGTACCAAGATGGGAAAGGGGGGGGGGAGGGGTGGGTGGGCGGCAAATATTGAGTTGCACACGGGCGGCCAACACCTTAACGGTGGCCCTGAAGCAACGTTATAAGTGGTGCTTTAAAATTTTGATTTTGCATCATGTTTGCTGGAATATTACGTATAATGAGTTAATAACTACCTATGTTATATCTACCAGAGTATACCTAGGATTATAAAATAAATTCGAGTTGTTTGCTGTTTTAATAGTAGGAACAAATTTAAAAATTATTTTTGGGCGCTCTAAAAATAAAAAAAGGTCGCCAATGGGGAAGACGAAAGAAATGAGCCTCTCATATTCGGATTGACCTACAACATTATAGTGTTACCTTATTTATGTGATGGATTGGATTTCGGATTTTAAAGGACATTTCCAGCTTTCAAAAGGACAAAGGACATAATTTTAAAATAAAGGACTGTCCTTTCAAATAAAGGACAGTTGGCAACCCTAGGTACAACAACAACATATTTTCATGTACAATCTATAAAATAATTACCTTTCCTATGTTCTATTAAAAATTAATAAAAATTTCTTAAACATTTTTATACAATTATTCATTGCGACAACAAGCATTTCGTAGATAATTTTATTACCTATATTAATCTAGTAAAGCGACACGACCATCAGGTTTTAATCTAGTAGGTAATTTTTAACATTTGGGCGAAGCCAAAAATCAAATAGCTATTTTTGTTAAATGATATTTATACTTTTTTAAACAACTTGGCACTTTTTTTATGAGTTTCTTCAACTGACGAACAACAACGTGTAAAATACTGTTTAATAGCTAGTAAACTAAATATTTTCTATCACTTACAAGTTCAATGAATTATTTTAAAAATGCTCGTTGCAAGTACACCTGGAGTTTTTTACTTATACCTAGTCTAGTTCGTACATCTATTTATCTTTTTTATGGTTACCGTATGAATGTACACGTATTTATCTAAGATAAAGTAGTAAAACACGTTAAAACAAATAAGGTATTCACCGAATTATTTAACGAAACTTTAGCTATATACCTACATTTGATCTACTAATCAAAATTCAAATAATTTTTTCTGTAAAACGTCTAAACCAACAATATACAGGATACTCACTCTTTCACTTATCACACTATAAAAACAACTATAAAGTATAATTAAAATACTGCCAGCTTAGCAGACTTCTCTTATCCACGGAAGTTTACTACTACTGCCTGCCGAGTTATTTTTATGTTTCGGTGTATACTGGACTGAGACTGAACCTCCTGCTATGAATATTTATTTATTTCACATTCTGATTAGTTTCCGTTTACTAAAATTAAAAGAATAGTTTTAGGCATGTATACCGGGTCTCAAAAAATACAATCACATATTCTATACTTTAATTCGATAGTTTTTGAGTTATTCACGATTTTAAATTTGGTTGTGAGCAACAGTAATACATAAAATTTGGGTTGTGAAATACGATTGATAAGTAGCGAATTGGGACACCCTGTATAGTTCAAAATAATTGTAAATTGTAGATCTAAAGCCTTCCTACCGTGCGAGCAAAAATTATTTGCATCAAAGAGGGCTTGGATTAAAAACGTGGGGCTTGGTTTAGATCACAATGATATGGGGACGATATATCTAACCAAATCTAGGTTAAAATTTTGTCAAATTCATATTATGACATGATATATACAAAATATACAAAGAGAAAAAGAAAAATAATTACATAAATTGCTGAATTTCTATAATAATTCTTTCCAATAAATTTTGGGTAAACCATTGAGAGTAATTCCTGCTTCTTTCAAAATCTGCGGCTTGTATTTCTTAGAATACTTGCACTTTATAAGGAAATAAATTTAGCTGCTTCTTAAGAATAGTTCTGCATGTTCCATAAGATCTTCCCATGCACTTCTTGGGACAGGCGTCTTATACAATTTGTTGGCGTATTTTGCATTATTTCACGAACGTTTGCAACAAGTTCTTCTGTTCTTACAGATGGTCTTCCTGCTCCTTTTTTGTGTTGTATAGAACCTGTTTACCTAAACACAGCCACGGTTCTTTTCAGGCAATGATAAAAATCCCCAGCAATAAAAGCAACGTTAGGAAAATGTTCGTGAAGATCGCCCATGCACAAACCCGGATTGTATTGCCACTCACCATTTACTCTAACCCCGTTTCGAAAATACGCTTCACCATGAATGTTTTGTGCTGTTCCGTAAAGCCCATTGTGTGAATTGTTCAAGAAATTGGAAAAATTAGCGATGAATCAAATTACTTGTAACGAATGTCAAAGATGACGGAACAACTGATTGATTGTTAATTCAGGTAGTTATACTGACACCCAACAGGTATTAAGGTCTACGGCTAAGCATTACGTCCTTAGATGCAAGGCCCTCTTTGATGCAAATAATGTTTGCTCGCATGGTATAACTCCATTTTTGAAAAATATTAAATTGTCTAGTAGAATCCTGCGTTGAGAGTGGAATACCCTGTATACAGCAAACTAAAACAGTAAGGTTTGGCGCAGCGTCAATACCTAAACCATATACAAAATTTCCTCATTCAGAGTCAAGTAGTTTTCAAGCTTTCGAGCCAATAGACAGACCGATGTTATTCATGATTCTAAAACGTCATCTGATAATATTTCAAAAAAATTATAATGCACGGCAAGTACCTAAAAAACCTTTTTCGAGTTACTAGGTATACTGAAATGCTCTCATGTAATGTTTTCGCTTGTTAATAGACCGGTTAATAATTTAATTAATATGAAAATTAAATCAAATCGTTTTTGGATTAACCTATATTATGTATATTTATACTGAATTATTCATTGAAATGGTGATTACACGGCTATTTGCCAAAATATTTATTTTGTTAATTTTTAATGCTGATAAATATTTAGCGAATACAAAATCGCCATTTTAATAGCCTCACGTGATAAAAAATACAAAGTCTGCATCTGCACGATTGTGTCAATAATGTTTCATTTTGTCCTAATTTCACTATTCGTTTGCGTCAGTATTACTCAATAATCAGAACCCTATATATAAATCTGACCAAAATATAGGATCAATTGTATTTTTTAATCTGCCAAATATTTAATTTTAAAATTTATTTATTGATGCTTCTAAAACGTTTGGATTTAAAAATACTACCAGAATAATTACTGTATTAGGTTAGGTTAGGTTAGAGTGGCAGACCTCTGGCATTGTCCAAACCTTAGATTAGCTCTTTCCTTGTCTAAGGTCCAAACAGTCACACGTAGTCCTATAAGGACCGTTGTAGTACCACACATGTTCCGCGGAACCTATCCGCATCAGCTTCGTGGTGGTAAACGCGACGTGGATCGTCGATCTACAAAAGTCGTTAGTTGGTATTTGCATACGTTCAGCGTGCCTACCGAACAGGCAATGTCCGGTGACTACGACAGCAGTGATGTTTCTTAGGTCCTTCCGACCGTGCTGTAATAGCGCTGCGGTTTTCCTGCCGTCAAGTATAGGGGCCACAATTATTGCCTGGAGATGCTACAAGTTGTCAGTTCCGTCCACCTGCTTTGCGCAAGTTGTTTAGCTATCCGATCTATCTCCTCTTTGACTGATCCCAGTGGTCTAGCCACAGTATTATCTGCTAGTTCGGCAGACATGCTTGCGCCCTCCCTGGCGAGTGCATCAGCAGTCTCGTTGCCATATATATTGATGCGTCCAGGAACCCGTTTTGTTAGCCCATGAATCACATATTTCATAGTACTTTGTTAAATAATTTATTTGATGTAGAGGAAAAACGGTTGAAAGCTCAGACCGTAGTGCTTGGTCTGAGGTTGAAAGAAAACTCTGGTCTAACAAATAATTACGCATATATTTCTTCTTAACATAATTATCAATAACTGTGCGAAAATATATTACAACTATTATTTATAATTTTCTACTTAAAATTAACGTTTTTAGAATTGCACATCTACTTGTTTTTAACCAAAATATTTCGTGCTCAAAAACGAAAAATTACAATATAAAAAAAATATACTTTTCGATATGATTCATCGTGGAAATAAGACACTATAAGTAGTAGTATAATAGGTAACACCCTATTTACAATACATTTGCTAATATATAATATAAAATATCTTATTAGAATAGAAAAATAACGACAAAAATAATTTCAAAAATCAAAAAGTGATGTCTTAAATATAAACGTTTGAAAATAAACGCCACGAGCATATAGGTTTAACAATTTACCAAGTCAAGTTTGGGGTGTAAGTTTAAAATCATATTTAAAATAATGTGACCAGAACTTACAGTTTACATAATAGATGTAGAAACATATAATAACCTTAGGATGGAGATAACGTCCTATTCACGATAAAAATCAACATTTCGACAGTTGACAACCATAAATAACATCAACACTTGATGGCGTATAATTTTAATGTAAGTATTTTCTTTTGCTTTTACTATTTTTATGGCTGTGTTTGTATCGTGCATGTTTTTATGTTTCTCTATAGCCTTAAGTGCCTTAACGCAAACTTCAACGGGGTGGAGGATGCCTAAAAAAATGACAAGTGCATGACAGGACCAGGATATGGCGAGATCAACGTACGAATAACAATATACAGATGCATAATACTATTAAAACGTTCAATAATTAGTTAGGCCTTTATTTTTGTAACGTATACAGTGTGGTTGTTTAAGTGTGCAACATATAGGCATTTTTTTTATTACCGATTTGTCAGAAAATTTTATTCTTGATAAAAGTTGATGCACGTTCGATAATCATATTTGGTGCACTTGGAATGGTTGCAAGTCAAACGGAGTACAGGGTAGGCCAAAAAATATAAAACTTGTACAAGAATAAAAAATTTTAATAAACATTTAAAATAAAAATTTTGCACTCTAAATGATAGTGTTTTAATTAGCATATTATCATCACTAATGTTTTATCTTGTTAAAAAGAACTTTTAGGAAGGTTTGTTTAATATCGTTTCAACAAACATGAAGTTTGTGATTCCTTAATAAATTAAAAATTCAAGTAAATTTTACAAATATGCTTGAATTTGAACAAAGATATGTGAAATTGATTTGATTTTGATTAATTTATATGAAGGTCTTTATGGTAAATATAAAAAAAAATTGTTTTGGGAAATTAATAATGTTTTTAAAAAAATATATTTTTTTATTTTAGGAGGTCACGTTTTGGAATCTATGCATAACTTTTAATTCTAAACAACTTTTCTTAATAACATTTTGCTGACTTTTCTGAAAAAGGGGTGCTTTATTCTTGTATAAGTTTTATATTTTTTGGCCTACCCTGTACGCCGTTTGACTTGCAACCATTCCAAGTGCACCATATATGATTATCGAACATGCACCAACTTTTTATCAAGAATAAAATTTTCTGAGAAATCGGTAATAAAAAAAATTCCCATATGTTGCACACTTAAACACTGTATATACGTAATATTTGTTTTAAAAATTTTAGAGGAACTTATAAAATTGATTTTTGAAGTACTTATGAGTCTGATTATTGCTGTAGCCCCTTAAAGTTTTAGTCTCTAAAAAGAAAAATGCTTTTTGCCTATATCTCACCCACATTTGGATTATTTTTGTATGTAGACAGTAGACAGTCGGTTAGGTAGATCGTACTGTTGTACTAACTACATATGTATTTACATCAATTCTCTCGGATATATTTCATATACAGGGTGTCCCGAAAATAAGCGTACAACGACTCCTACGACGTCAAAGTAACTAGGTGTTTGTTTAATCGATTAACTGAATTTCATCTCCATCGTTAAGACCTCTTCCTTTCTTTCGTAAAAAAGCAAACTTACCAAAAACTTTGTTTGATTATTGGTTACTTGAAGCCAATAAACATCACACAAACACGTCGGAAAACTACGAATGATGGTCGACTATCACAAACTAAACGGAATGAACAACTTTGCTCCGTACCCGTTTAATAAAATGCCTTGAACAAAAATTTAAATATGACTTTAAATGCGTTTTATAATAATTATAATTTAATTTTTAATTATTTAATTGATGCTAAATTACTCATCCAGGATACAAGTTCGTACAAGGGCTTCGGTTACGGAATACGGATCACAGTTGGATGCGGGCCGTCTATCTTCGAGATATCCTTTTTTGTCTTCGGCACAGCCTCGAGGAATACGGATACTAGCACCTCGATTAGCGACACCTGAAATTTAGATTGATGGATTAGTTTTAATTGTCTGGAAAGTCGTAATAGTTCTAACAACTTATTCGGAATATAGGTATCGAATTTACAGTAAAATGGTGCACCCTTAAGGAGGAGTATAGTAATAGTTCAGGGAAGGCTTAGCGCCAAGTTAGAAGCCCTATTTGCAAACGCATTTTTACGCCTGGGGATAATTTTACGTGGGTTCCGAATTACAAGTTTATTGACAGATGTAAAGATGTTTTCTCGATACAGTTGTTGTTACACCACATACGGTGTCACCAGTAAAGTCCGCATCTTATATGGGATTTTTTTTGTTAATAACTTTATTCGAAATTTGACTTTGGCATCAAGTTCTGCTTCGATCGAGATTAAAAATAAGCTAAAAAATAGTAGTCACGTGATTTGCATTATCTGTCCAATTTCAATTCCAAAAAATAATTCAACAGTGGGGTTATTTCTGAAAATATCGAAAAAGTTATAAGAAACCGTTTTTTTTTAATGCAGTTTCTAGTCCACATGCAAAATTTCAGCTGCATAAGATAATTTTGATTTATTGCCTATATATTGCACCACTTTTGCAAAATAAGACTCAACGCAACCTACATAAAACTTCTTAGTTTTGACAAGGCTTTATTTCAGATACATTTTCTTTAAAGTAGCGCCATATTAAATGTGTGTTTTTCTACAAAATCAAAATTGAGCTATGAAAATTTGGTCGCGTGTGATGGAAAGTTTATTTGTTTTTAACCCTGTATAAGGTAACTTCATAAAATAAGTATTTTTGAAAACGTAGTTTATGTCTGAAAGTAATACACCTTAATATTAAGACACAAAAGAACACACTGTCTTCAGTAAAGTGTTTTTAAGTGGAAAATAAATTTTAGTTTAACAACGTAAAGTTTATCTATTTTTAACGTTTTAATTAAAAACCCCTATATTATAATTTATTATTAAGCTATGTTATAATAACGTTAACGTTTATTACTTTCAGACACAAACTACGTTTTCAAAAATACTTATTTTATGAAGTTACCTTATACAGGGTCAAAAACAAATAGGCTTTGCATCACATGCGACCAAATTTTAATAGCCCAATTTTGATTTTGTAGAAAAACACACATTTAATATGGCGCTCATTTAAAGGAAATGTATCTGAAATAAAGCATCGTCAAAACTGAGGAGTTTTATGTAGGTTGCGTTGAGTGCAAAAGTGGTGCAATTTACAAAATATAGGTAAAAAATCAAAATTATCTTAGGCAACTGAAATTTTGCATGTGGGCTAGAAACAGCATTTAAGAAAACTTTTTCTAATAACTTTTTTCAATATTTTTACAAATAACCCCACTTTTGAATTAATTTTTGGAAAAAATTAAAATTTGACAGATAATGCGAATCACGTACCTACTATTTTTTTTTGCTTAATTTTTATCTCGATCGAAGCAGAACTTGATGCCAAAGTCAAATTTTGAATAAAGCTATTAATAAAAACAATCCCATATGATGCGGACTTTACTGGTGACACTGTATTTCGACGCAGGCGACTTAAAAGGATATAGCCCCGGAACTCCCACAATCCAATGGGATCAGTATCGGAAACATCGTCTTTATTACCGAATCCTTTGATTCGGGACATACTTGGGTCACTAGTATTTTGAGAACACCCTGTATGTATCATGCCAGTGGAAAATTGACCACTGGTTGTAAATAGCCACAATTGAATTATGTATGGCAATACAATTGAGCTACCGATAGAAAAAACTATTAACCAAACACAATCTAACACGAGTCGTTAATATTTAACTACATAATTTTGTCCTTCAATGTCAAACACGTGATCTTGTGGTTCTTTGACATATTTTATTGTCTATTTTATATTTATTAACCAGAAGGTAGTAATAATAATTTCCAATATGCTTTACAAACATGCAATCTTTAGTTGGAAATAAATTATGAGAATTATCCAATTTGGTTTCGTCGGAGTTTCTTTATTTGGTGATTTGAAATAGCACTTCTTTCAACAGATGACTACAAATTAAAAATAGCTGAGAAAAAGTCTATTGTATCGTGACTTTTTTCAGATACCTAATAAACGATATTTTATAGGAGTGCGTTATACCGTGCGAGCAATTATTTGCATCAAAAAGGGCTTGGATTAAAAAACGTAGGGCTTGGTTTAGATCACAATAATATGAGGACGATATATCATATATCTAACCAAATCTAGGTTCAAATTTTGTCAAATTCATATTATGGCATGATATGCCAAACTAATGAGTAATAAAATAAGTAGACAAATACAAACTTATTTTTGTTGTTTACGAAATTAACAAAGAATAAGAATATACAGAAAGAAAAAGAAAAATAATTACATAAATTGCTGAAATTGGCCACCGCCATCCTCCAAGCATAAATTCACACGTCTCTTCATATTTTCGAAAGTGTTGACCAGCATCTCTGGAGAAATGTTACCACTTTCTTGGATAATCCTTTCTTGTAATTGTGTGGTCTTCCTGCTCCTTTTTTGTGTTGTATAGAACCTGTCTCCCTAAACACAGCCACGGTTCTTTTCAGGCAATGTTAGGAACGTTAGGAACATGTTAGTGAAAATCGTCCATGCACAAACCCGGATTGTATTGCCACTCACCATTTACTCTAACACCGTTTCGAAAATACGCTACAACCATGAATGTTTTGTGCTGTTCCGTAAAGCCCATTGTGTGAATTGTTCAAGAAATTGAAAAAATTAGCGATGAATCAAATTACTTGTAACGACTGTCAAAGATGACGGAATAACTGATTGATTGTTAATTCAGGTAGTTACTGACACTCAATAGGTATTGAGCTCTACGGCTAAGCATTACGTCCTTATATGCAAGGCCCTCTTTGATGCAAATAATTTCTGCTCGCACGGTATAATATAAAACTGAAATTTTATTACCTGCACTAAAATCGTGGATTGAAGAAGTCTCATGTTTTCCAGTCAGACGTCTCTCGTTGTCTTTTCCTCCATGGGGGTCGTAGGCCTGGATGTGTCTAAGATGGTTCCTACTGAGCTTGTCGATGGCTTTTTCAATTTCCCTAAAATATGATAATAAATATAAAGTAATGATATAAATACCGGCTAAAAGTTTGATGACAGTTTTAACATCTTGTTTTTATTCCCTAAAGTACCTATAATTTCTTTTAAGCCAGAGTAATAGAAACTAACATGTATGTGTAAATATAGTTTTGGAGTGAAACAATTTTTCAAATGGTTGGTTACAGATAGAAGGGAAATGACGACTGTCATAAATTCTGCAAACGATGGTATCTATATTTAGCATAATGCCGCGTGAAAACTCTGCCATGAACGTATTTTAATTCGCTTTTTATTGATATATCCTTTCGTGTCATGACGCTAACGTGCAGTTTATAAGCGCGCCAAAATAATAAGGAAGCAACTTTTTTCGACCTTGCATAAAAATTAAGTTTTAATTTGTTGTCATTACGGATGTGAGGGTTTTCTGTTTAAAAATTTTAATTTCTGGCACGTCTATGCATTTTAAATGTTAAAAACTAAATTTAGGTAGATAATAATTTCTAAATTCATGTTAAAAAATCAACACGATAGAGCTAAAACATCAAGGGTATAGGTACTTTTATATAGAAGCAAATAAGCAATATTAATTTTTGTAACAATTTTTATTTATTTAAAATTTTTAACATTTCTTTGATATAAAGATATCGGTAATGCACACGAGAACGTCGTGATCTGTGACGTCAATTCCACTCTTATCTGTACTCTGATTACTTAAAATGTTTATGCAATAGCCGAACAAATAGAATCAAGAGCACATAATAAGGCTATTATATTATAGTTTAAATAAATAATAATGTCAATTGTAATAATAAGTATAAATAACCAAAAAAAATATCAAAATTTTTGAGAAGAACGTTCGATGCAGATAGCGATATTTTTTTTATTTGAGGATTAAACAGGGCAATTTGAAGGTTTCTTGGGATCCTCAAACGACTCTGGAGAACTTCGGAACGTAAATTACATGCCACGGCAGTAAAAATTTTGAAAACATGTTACACTATCAAGAAGTATTATTGTTAATTAACCCAAAAAAATCAAGATTTTTGAGAAGAACATTCGATGCACGATATTTTTTTTTATTTGAGGACTAAATAGAGCCATTTGATTGAAGGCTTCTTGGGTTCCTCAGTCGGTACTCTGGAGAGCTTTGGAACGTAAATTATAAGCTATATACGGCAGTAAAAATACATTTTTTGAATAAATGTTACATGATACGTAAAATTCTTTTAACAATCATATAAAAAACTACTAATTGGTTTTTCTTATGGTTTCATAATTTATTAGTAGGTACCATAGTTAAAGTTTATTATTATCGCTATATTGTTTTGTTAAACTGGTATCGTCATTTGTACGAATTATATGCAACTAATTTAAAACAAAATACGATCACAAAATTTTCTAGTGGTCTGGAGATGCACGAGTGGTATTCTAGGGATTTCCCCACACTTTGTTGTAATATATTAACTTTAAAAAAATCGAATAAACAACCTTTGGGGCGAGGTTTTAATACAACTTGTATTTTTAATGTTTTAATTTGATACTGATAAATAAAACTATTGAATTTTAAGTGCGATATTTCGATAAGTTTATCTTTTTTACAATGCCAAGTGCTTTAAAACGTCTTACCTAGCGTTTAAGAATAAAAAACTCAAAGCCACAAAGATTAATAGAGGCAAAATTTAAAATTTTCATATCAGAACAAAAATATAATCAAAAAAGTGACTTTTTAGGCCTTAAGAGCTTTGATATAATAAGTTTGAAACATTTAGGTGAGCAGGTGCTATAGAAATATTTTGTTTTATAAAAATATACTTACAAAATTCCTCCATCCTCTCTCATTGCCTTAGTGGAGAAGTTGGTGTGGGCACCAGCTCCATTCCAGTCTCCCTCCATAGGTTTGGGGTCATACGTCACTATCACACCGAAGTCTTCTGCTACTCTATGTAGGATGTATCTGGAAATCCAGAGTTGATCACCAATGGAAATGCCTTCGCATGGTCCTACTTGGTATTCCCACTAGAAAAAAAGGAAATCATTATTATTATGCCTTTGTAACATTTCTAACTTTGCATCATTATTTCGTACAATAAAAGCTCTAGACTACGACTCGGGCAACTTCTTGGTATAGTTACAAATTGCTATTATGGTGAAGTTTCATGCGTTGGTATTAGATACTTTTTTTTGTTTTTTGTTTAAATTAATTTTTGTCGTTAATGACATAATCGTCTGATAATCTCTCTAGATTTTTAACGTTGGTATTATTTTTGGAAAAATCCCAAATGACATATAGGTATAGAAGCAGTTAAAAAAATCAAAAATTACTATCAATGGTTCTATGTTATTATACAGGGTGATTCATTAAGGGTGGCGACCGGCCATATCTCAGAAACTACTAGGCATAGAAACTTGGAGAAAAAAAAATTATGATTAAAGCGGTCATGAGAAAATTCTGGAAATAACTTTTAAGTTCCTTATTTCGCCGCAAGGGGGCACAATTAAATTTTTTTTTTAATTCTAAATTTCTCCGAAATTTCCCATATTAAGGTATAACTCTGATTACATCATAGAAAAGCTTAGACAATTCTGCATTATTTTGGTTTAAGGCTCATTGGCGTACCGGCCTTGATAAGAGTGGGGGAAGCTATTGAATGTGCAAACATTAAAATCGCTGTAACTTGTAAACGACTTATCCGATTTTACTAAATTTAAGCTTGTTTGGAAGGGAAAGGTACGTATCTTCAATCGCCGTATTCAATAGTACACGATAGTGTTTAATAAAATTGCTAGAGGGCGCAATTTGTAATAATAACAGTTTTTTCGATTTTATCCCGGAAATTCAAATCATACGGTATAACTATGACATCGTAATCGAAAAGTAGATGAAATTTGCAAGAAAAGGTGTGAAGACCGCAGTTTGATATCTTTGTTCGTTTCAGAGTTATTGCCAAAACAATAATTTTGAATACAAATTGCGCCCTCTAGCAATTTTATTAGAAACTATCTTGTACCATTAGATACGACAATTGAAGGTTCTTCCAAACAAGCTTAAATTTAGTAAAATCGGATAAGTCGTTTAGAAGTTACAGCGATTTTAATGTTTACACTTTCAATAGCTTCTCCCACTCTTATCAAGTGAAACTGTAAACATTAAAATCGCTGTAACTTCTAAACGACTTAACCGATTTTACTAAATATAAGCTTGTTTGGAAGAGAAAGGTAAGTACTTTTAATTGTCGTATCCAATGGTACAAGATAATTTCTAATAAAATTGCTAGAGGGCGCAATTTGTATTAAAAATTATTGTTTTGGCAATAACTCTAAAACGAACAAAGATATCGAACTGCGGTCTTCACATCTTTTCTTGCAAATTTCATCTGCTTTTCGATTATGATGTCATAGTTATACCGTATGATTTGAATTTCCGGGATAAAATCGAAAAAACTGTTATTATTACAAATTGCGCCCGGTAATTATCTTCAATCGCCGTATCCAATAGTACACGTGGCGTGGGCGGCGCCCACTAGCAATTTTATTAAACACGTGTACTATTGGATACGGCGATTGAAGATAATTACCTTTCCCTTCCAAACAAGCTTAAATTTAGTAAAATCGGATAAGTCGTTTACAAGTTACAGCGATTTTAATGTTTGCACATTCAATAGCTTTCCCCACTATTATCAAGGTCGGTACGCCAATGAGCCTTAAACCAAAATGATGCAGAATTGTCTAAGCTTTTCGATGATGTAATCAGAGTTATACCTTAATATGGGAAATTTCGGAGAAATTTAGAATTAAAAAAAAAATTTAATTGCGCCCCCTTGCGGCGAAATGAGGAACTTAAAAGTAATTTCCAGAATTTTCTCATGACCGCTTTAATCATATTTTTTTTTCTCCAAGTTTCTATGCCTAGTAGTTTCCGAGATATGGCCGGTCGCCACCCTTAATGAATCACCCTGTATATTATTATTCAAGGAAACATATTAAAACTATTTTTCTTTCCAGTTAATTTCTATTGTTCATTCAACAAAGCATTTGCATATCTTAGAATCATTCTTTATTAAAAGAGCAGGTGCAAATTGCAAATAGCGTGTGCAAAAAAATAGTAATTTACGTTACAAGACCGGAAAGTAGTGTTTTCAGGTCGAGACAAGCATTTCCAGGGCGAGCCATAGGCGAGTCCTGGGAGCTTGGAGAGACCTGGAAAACACTAATTTTCGGTTGCATGACGTACAATATTTTTTTTAAGATCGACACTTCGATATATTTTATAATCTACGCGAAACAAGTTTGACATAAAGAACAAAATCAACGAACTGTCACTCGACAATACATCGAAATGTCATAATAACGAAATCAAGGTATCTTGTATTATCAAAGAGCGATTGGAAAAACAAAAAACAGGGTGACAGTGACATTAGAGACCGGAAAAGTGACATTAGAGCCCGGAAAACATTTTTCCGCTCTCTAATGTCACTGTTCCGGTCTTGCGATCGGAAAAACGTTATTTTCTAGACGAAAAATTGTCCAGAAAGTGTAAATTTTCTGGTCGGTTTAAAAAAAAACATTTATAAAGTGATTTTTCGAAGCAAATAGGTGTTTTTTAAGACATTCCCCTCCTCTTGGAACGTGTAATGCATGCTTTTCCATGCTTATTATTTTATTCAGTAGGTATGGATAAAAGAAAATTATCTCTAGCCACCCCAAGAAAACACAATAAAGCGAGCGATAAAAAGTAATTAATCGTTGTTAAGTCACGTTAAGTTTTTATTAGCTTTAACCCATCAATATAGTTCGCCAATAAAGAGCGAGACGATTCATTTCGCTGCTTGACGATAAAAATTAAAAAGATGAACTAGTGAATAGCTCAGGTCAATAAAATCTTCAAATCTTGTTATATCCAGTTTTAAAATTCCATCAGTAACATCACTCGTGTTAAGTGCATGTCCAATTGTTCAATCCATTTAGCACCTGTCAATATTAAATATTTAGGTATCTTTTAACCGGTTAGCGCTAAAAATATTAATGCATTGACCACTTAAATTATATGCATTATGCAGGCAGCTTGTTAAACTATATTTTATATACATTATACAGTATGTCCGCGGATAGGGTTTGGAAGAGGAAAAACTTATTTATTAGTAGGTATAAAAGAAAAAGTCATTCTTTATAAAAAAAACGTCTGCTCGTGCTGACACTACAATTTCAAATACCACATTTGCTATTACTATTCAGGATTCGTCAGAAACAACATTTTTAGTTTCTTGAATTTCGTTGAAAATAAATTTACGTAAAAGAAACAACTATTTGTTGCTTTCTTACTTCGAATATGATTTTGATTTTATATCTGGCCGAGTAACGATTTTGTTGTAAGAAAACCATATTTTATTTGCCTACTTTTGAAGTATTTTTATTATTACATGTCATGTTTCTTCAATTCATTCAATCATAAAAAATTATAAAACTTTTATTCAAACGTGGTACCACCGAGTTAGCGCATAGTTCAACTCGACATCTGAATTCCTGATAACAGTTCCTAACTTGCTGTGTTGGGATATTTGTAATAACTACTCTTCTTATCTTTTCTTTCAAGAGATCTAAAAGTTATTATTGAAATTGGTATTATACACATTTGGCTTTAGATATCCCCATAAATGAGAGTCAATAATCGTGAGATCGGACTTTACGTGCATGGTACCTTCCAATCCATTTGTTTCCAAAGTGATGATTTAGCCAATCATGAAAAGAAATTGAAAATTAGAATTGAAAAAACCCAAAAAACAAAAAACCGGTTGTTTCTGACGAACCCTGTGCAGTAATCGCAAATCTAATAGTTGAAATTGTAGTTTCAACACAAGCAAAATTCATTTAATAAATCAAGGAATTAAAAGAAGATCCGAAAAACTAAAAATGTTGTTTTTGACAAACCCTGTATAGGTAGTAATCGCGAAGGTGATATTCGAAAATGTAGTTTCAGCACAAGCCAGACGTTTTTATAAAGAATGACTTTTTCCTCTATACCTACTAATAAAAAAGTTTTTCCTCTTCCAAACTATAACCATGGACACATTGTATAGGTATGTACCTATATAAAATGTAAATTGACAAAACTATTTTTAAAATTTTTAGTAATTCCCTTGACGAACATCACATAAAAGGAAATCTTAATTTTTAGTCTAATTCTAAGCCTAATTAACAACCTATCTCAGTCGATTACTGATTGTTTCTCTTTCTAACATCAGTGGTAAAATAATATGGGTAGGTAGTACCTAATTGTACTAAATTTGATGTCAATAATTCATAGTACTCTGCTCTTTAATGGATTTTAAATGCACGCTAATTGCTTGTAAGGTGTTAACATTTTTGTAACGTCTCGTTAGACCTTCATTAATATGTTTAGCAAGTGGTGCTACCAATGCACCAGAATATAATCTGATGTGCACTTTTAAATATTGAATATAAGAAGAATCTAAAGGGTATTCAAACGAACTTAATATTTCCATAAAAAGAAGCCAAGAGGAAAGCTATTGGAAAACGTTCTGTTGGCATATTTGTCTGATTATCAGAAAGAACGGATATAATCAATTAAATTAATAATTAAGCTTCACGTTATAACAAAAATTATTTGCTGCTTTTGAAGCAGCCGCCAAAAAAAGTAAATTTATACGTATAGTCCATAGTCATGGTGAAAACTTTTTTTGCTTCTACTTGTGATAGGTAAATAAAAGTAATTATATTTATTAATTAATATTTAAATGTATTCTGGTTGATTGATGATGCAATAATTAATTTTAACGGACATGTCATTGTTAAAATCTAGACTGTCCGCAACGTTATAGTAGGGGAGCCCACGATGCTAAATGGGGATTTACTCGAGCGTTGTGGGGACCTATTGGACCTTGAATATTGGATGGTAAAAAGGAAAAAATGTCATATCATGTGTACCCTTTCACCGGTGGGGGGAATTACTACAGGCTTTCAAAAATGTAAAAAAAAAAACAGTCACATGGACATACTCGAGCGCGTCAGATTTTCATACAGACGGTTCAGCTTGGTCGTGCTGATTCATAATCTGACAATTATTTTGAGAGATTTTGTTAATCTGACCGTTTAAAAAAAAATTTCATGACAATTTTTTAATTCACTTACAAAAATATTTCGGTACAAAATTCGGAACGAGTAATAACAATAAGAGTGACAGACTGCGATATAAATAAAGACAAAATCCAATGCAACAAAACGGTTTTATAACTATCATGATGCTTTTTAATAATATTATTTTTTTACATATTTTTGATGGAATTAATAGAAGAATGCATAAGTGTGTTATATTTTTAAAATCGGAAGAAAAGGAACCATCTAATGCGCTTCTAATACCTATACAGAGTGTCTCATTTAAAAAAATTAAATGTTTGGTTTTAAATGTGACATGTGACACCTACTGTCATTTTTGACAACACCCATTTAAATACTTGGCCAAAAGTTCTACATCCTACTTTTTGAGTGAACGCGCTAACTCAAAAAACAAAAAAGTTGCTTTTAAAAGTGGGACAAACTAAAATGTAAAATAATAACCCTGTACATATAATCCCACGAATGCTGTGATCAGCCTGTGATGGCGTGATGGCTGACGGAAAGTAGTGTGGGGACGGTGAGAGAGAGTGAGTGATAAAGAAAGAGACATTGAGGCGCGGAGTGCTTCACTGCAGCTGCACGCGCTAATAAACTTTATTGACTTTTTTGTTACTTCGGCTTGTGGTAATCGGCAGATTATATTTTCCCCGTTATCCTTAAATTATTTCCTTCAAAATAAAAAAAAAATTGACCGCGCTCGAGAATGTCCATGTGACGTTTTTTTTGCAAGTTTGTGACCCTCCCACTCCCTTACGTCACGCTCAAATCGTCAGATTATTGAAATGCAGACTCTTTAGCATGTAATTAACCCACCACACCTTAATCTGACGCGCTCGAGTAAATCCAGCTATCGATTTTTTTTTACTATTCTGATCAGCTGCCGTACACGCGCGGCACTATATAGAGGGCTTATACATGGCAGAGGTACTCAACAGGGGGCAAGGTATCCCCTATATGTTAATCTGCCGCGCTTGAGTAAATCCCAAAATCCCCTGTTGGGCTCCCCTACTATTATGGTATTATTTGTTTTGGTAATTTATTTATTCATTTTCAATGGTAAATGGTTACTAGAGCAAGGCTAATACAGTGTGTGTATAAAGTCTGGAAACGGCTTAATAACATCACAATTTACTGGCCGATTTAAACCAAATTTGGTACAGTTGTGTAAGAGGATCTAACGCACCGAATGACGATATTGGCGTTGTTGCCAGCTTTTTAGTTTGTCTGGAATTCGAACGAATTTTATATTTTTAAATATAACACCCAGTATATTTTTACATTTTTAAATTCCACATAAAATTATAATTATTTTTTATTAAATGCATTATTAGTCTATACTTCATAGTTTTCGAGATATTGACTCTCGAAAAGTGACATTTTTGAACTTTGACAGCTTATAACTTTCTAACAGAACGTCTTAGAGCAAAACGGCTTACATGTCCCTATCTTCAATTTTTATTATCTTCCCAAAAAAATCAACTTCCGGTTAAACCGGATGTAACTCGAAAGCAGGAAATATAGTTGTTCCGGTTTAACTGGAAGTTGATTTTTTTGGGAAGATAATAAAAATTGAAGATAGGGACATGTAAGCCGTTTTGCTCTAAGACGTACTGTTAGAAAGTTATAAGCTGTCAAAGTTCAAAAATGTCACTTTTCGAGAGTCAATATCTCGGAAACTGTGAAGTTTAGACTAATAATGCATTTAATAAAAAATAATTATAATTTTATGTGGAATTTAAAAATGTAAAAATATACTGGGTGTTATGTTTAAAAATATAAAATTCGTTCGAATTCCAGACAAACTAAAAAGCTGGCAACAACGCCAATATCGTCATTCGGTGCGTTAGATCCTCTTACACAACTGTACCAAATTTGGTTTAAATCGGCCAGTAAATTGTGATGTTATTAAGCCGTTTTCAGACTTTATACACACACTGTATAATAGAGTATAGTAGCCCGTTGGAGGGTAGTTTGTTTTCTCATGAGAAGTTTTTATTTGTCTTTCTATTACTTTTCACGAACAATGTATTTTAAAGGGATTCTGCGAGAAAACTTATCAACAACTGATATTGTCGAAATAACTTTTAGATGAGATAAAATCTAGCCATAGAAATTGATGAATGAGATGATGATGCGATTATACTATTGATAGTGACGGATTTTATTAAATTAACAGACGTAGTAGTAAACATACTGCGAGATTAATTATAAGGATCGGCGCATATTTTCCTGCACGTGCAACCTTTATTTATGACACCTATAATTATTGACTTAATAATTAATTCACATTATAGTTTTGTTTATTAAAATCTATCTTATATAAAGTTTGTTTCTTTGTAAATCAAAAACATATTTACGTATAGCTTAGCTACAATTCTCTTCAAGACGGTTGGGCTTTGTGGCTTAGGGTAAGGCCACCATTAAACTTACCTGTGCAGGCATAACCTCAGCGTTACTTCCGGCAATGTCAATACCAGCAAACAAACACGCCCTATAATGGGCTTCGACAATATCCCTAGCATAAACTTTATTGGCACCTACACCGCAGTAGTAGGGCCCCTGTGGCCCAGGGAATCCATTCTTAGGCCAACCTAGAGGTCGCAAATCCATGTCTAACAGAGTGTATTCTTGCTCAATTCCAAACCAGGGAACACTTAGTTTCGCTGCTTCCATTGCTTGAGCACAGGAATATCTATAATAGAGAAAATAATATTAAAAGATGTTATGATAACAGTATCAATTGATAATTAATGTGGTTGGTGTTGGTATCGCATTCAATAAAGCTCGTTTTCGATTTCCTTACCTTTTGTTCGTTTCAGTTGGTTTCTTGTTGTACTTGTAGGTATCACATAAAACTAATTTGTTGTTTCCTCTGTTAAAAGGATCATTAAAAATTGCTACAGGGTAGAGATAGGTATCTGAGTTGGAGCCCTCCGCTTGGTATGTCGAGCTTCCATCGTAATTCCAAACTGGTAATTCTGAAACCATGAAAGACCTATTTTGTTTTACTAGTGTATATGTATAGATATGTATTTTAAATCATCATAATCATTTATACCGTGCGAGCAAAAATTATTTGCATCAAAGAGGGCCTTGCATCCAAGGACGTAATGCTTAGCCGTAGAGCCTAATACCTGTTGGATGTCAGTAACTACCTGATTTAACAATCAATCAGTTATTCCGTCATCTTTGACAGTCGTTACAAGTAATTTGATTCATCGCTAATTTTTCCAATTTCTTGAACAATTCTCACAATGGGCTTTACGAAACAGCACAAAACGTTCATGGTTGAAGCGTATTTTCGAAACGGGGTTAGAGTAAATGGTGAGTGGCAATTCAATCCAGATTTGTGCATGGACGATTTTCACGAACATTTTCCTTTGTTTTCATTGATGGGGATTTTTATTATTGCCTGAAAAGAACCGTGGCTGTGTTTAGGAAAACAGGTTCTATACAACACAAAAAACAAGCAGGAAGACCATCCGTAAGAACAGAAGAACTTGTTGCAAACGTTCGTGAAATAATGAAAAATACGCCAACAAATTGTATAAGACGCATGTCCCAAGAAGTGGGAAGATCTTAAATGGAACATGCAGGACGATTCTTAAGAAGCAGCTAAATTTATTTCCTTATAAAATGCAAGTATTCCAAGAAATACAAGCCGCAGATTTTAAAAGACGCAGGAATTACTCTTAATGGTTTACTTAAAATTTATTGGAAATAAATGATTTATTAGACCTGTAATTTTTTTCGGATAAAGCCTGGTTCCATCACTCCGGTTATGTGAATTCTCAGAATACACGCATGTGGAGTAGTGAAAATCCCCATTTTTTTGTAGAGTCCACATTGCAACCTCAAAAAATTGGTATATATATATACCGTATATATATACAATATTTTGAATCCATTTGTGGAGCAATTACTTGACGACGAACTACGTTTATGGATAACTTCCTTTTTCCTCATTTAAAGAACCCTATTTTTAAAACACCAGTTGCAAATTTAGAACAATAATTACAAGAAAGGATTATCCAAGAATGTGGTAACATTTCTCCAGAGATGCTGGTCAACACTTTCGAAAATATGAAGAGACGTGTGAATTTATGCTTGGAGCATATATGGCGGTGGCCAATTTCAGCAATTTATGTAATTATTTTTCTTTTTCTTTCTGTATATTCTTACTTTGGTAATTTTGTAAACAACAAAAATAAATTTGTATTTGTCTACTTATTTTATTACTCATTAGTTTGGCATATCATGTCATAATATGAATTAGACAAAATATAGATTTGGTTAGATATATCCTCCCTATATCATTGTGATCTAATCCAAGCCTCATGTTTTTTAATCCAAGCCCTCTTTGATGCAAATAATTTTTGCTCGCACGGTATTTGTACACGATAGTTACGCGAGTATCAATTGATTGAATACCTTACAATACATGTTCTATGACCAATCAATCAATTATTACAAAACTGTGATACAGGAAATGCGATTTCCTTATCTTAATATTTTCATGTGATTTTTGAAAAATCCCATTAACAAAAAATATACATTTCTCAGTACAATAGTTAGTACAAAACCTTTTTTTTCGTGGCAACCCAACGAATCGTCTCTAAAGGAGGATTCGGCTAAATGACCATTCATTAAACCTTCTTTTTACCTTCTGGCTTATTAGGAACAAAATCCAAAGTCCGCGTTTTTCCCCTGACCCCTTCTCCAGTACCATCGATCCAAATGTAAGTTGCCATGACTTTACCATCTGGAATGGGCAAGTCCATGTACATCGATAATACTGTTTTGTTTAGCGCCGCATTGGGCGAGTGTTCTAAGGTTAAGTTAGGCATGGTTTATCTATAACAAAAAAATATATTACTGTACTATAGCTATAGATAGGGTTGTATGTACTCGACCAGACTGACCACGGAAAATGCTACCCACAAAAAAGTCTAATACAATTTTGATGTGAAATTTATAGGAGAGCCAATATTTTTGAAGGTAGCAGAACTTACATGGAATTTCCCATTGCTAGTCTGGCGGCGCACCACAAGATATTATTATGTATTTTAATGATCAATATAATAATACCTTGTAAAAAGGTGGGTAAATTAAATAAATTATAAGGTTGAAACGTCAGAGATAACTAGCAGTCTTTCTGTTCTCTCGACTATCATAATAACAAAAGATAATAAATTATATCGTGTAATTGTCTTTCTTGTAATTGGAATATGTACTTTATTAACAATAGACAATGGAACGAAAAAGGTAAACAATAAAAATAGCTTATTTTAAAGATTTAAAAATACTTCAAGGATGATGAAAATGTCGTTCTGCCTGGCTGTCTATCAGTTGAAAAAACTACTTGACGGGAAGCAGTAAAATTTGGTATGTTAACACTGTTCTATTCCGGATGTTCGTTAAATACATGGGGAATCCTATATAAAAAATTTAAATTAATGTAATATCTGTTTGATTTAGCTTACTTTGTACCTTAATTAAATTCGGGTGTATTTTCAGCCATCAGAGATACCTATCAACGTTACAAAGCCTTGTACTGCCATTAAAAAATTATATGGATACTAAAGTGCATGACATTTGCCAAAATAAACACCTAAATTACTAAAAAATATTTGAATCGTTGAGGCCTTTACTTGATGGAAATTCATTATAACTCAATGAAACAATTTATTTTGTCAAATTTCCACTTTTATTGAAAAACTTTTTCTTTACACGACGCGTTTCGCTACATTGTAGCTTCTTCGGGTGTTTGATGCTAACTAATTTTATTTCAGTAGGTATTTTAGTCCAGTAGGTACTGAAATAAAATTAGTTAGCACCATACACCCGAAGAAGCTACAATGTAGCGAAACGCGTCGTGTAAAGAAAAATATTTCAATAAAAGTGGAAATTTGACAAATAGGCCATTGATATTAGTATTAAAATAGCCAAATAGAAGAAAAAAATTATAAACTGTTGCCACTTTGGAATTAAACTTGTCAAGAGATGTACTTTAAAAATCAAAAAAGTTCCCAAGCCCTAAGGGCGAGCATCATCCCCTAAACCCACCCCTAACGTGGAATTTGTCAGTTTTTTCCGTTTTTCTCGAATACCGTTCATCCCACAAAAAAAAATTTACTCACCAAACATGTTCCCCATAAAATTTTGCATAAAAAAGGTTTTATAATCTAAATTGTTTAAACCAGAGGTTTTCGATAAATCAGTCATTAAATTTAGGGGTTGTTTAACATGGACCAACGAACACGGTATAATCACGTAATTTACTTTTAATTTCGAAACTATGTGATTTCATGAAAGTTGAATTAGGGTGGAGAAGGGATTTTAAAAAAAGTTTTACGACTAATACAAGAGCACTCGTTTCCACACCACCATTGAGGTAGAGTTATCGGCGCGTTTTTTTAAATTGGTTTCTCCTGAAGACCTAATCCACTAAGTAAAAATAAATCATACTTCTTCTGTAGTATCCAGATCATTTGTAAAATCGCTATTGATACAGCTCTGGCCACGGCAATTTGTGCACATCGTTGTGCAACGTAAGCCTTAGTACAGCTGCATCTATTTCCACAACCTTGTTTACAACTGCAGGTAATTAATTTTAAAATAGAAGCTGGGGCGGGTGGCTCAGTAGTATAGATAGGTGACAGTGCATTATAGTTTTTTTTCCACCCCCATAACTCAGGCTGCAAATGTTGTCCATGCCATATTTGCACTTGAAGGTAACTACGACGGGAATACTGTTGTAGTGCTGCCGACGTTGGAGGTAATTTCGAAAGAAACACGGCTTTGCCCGCTTGGGCAACAAATTTATTAAAATAAGCAAATCTTTGCTCACTGAGACTGCCCTCTAATAATTTAGCCTTATAAAGCTCCATTATAAATCTTTCCCCAGTTTGCTCAATTTGGTCTGAAGTTGACTCAGCGTTGTTGAAAATCTGAATTACACTATCGAGGTCTTTCTTCTGATTAAATAGTTGTACAAATTGTTGTTTGCCCTTTCCAAAGAATCCTGTAATTGCATGAATAAGTAAGATAGATTCTTTACAATTGCGGACAATATTAGATGACTCTAAGTTCTTTGAACTATACAGCCGTTTTTTAACATTACCTTGAGCCTCCTTTTGGAATATGATATCTGTGTCCTCTGGGGTAAGTGCAATTATTAAAACAAGTAGGTCGACGTTAAAATTAATTACCTGCAGTTGTAAACAAGGTTGTGGAAATAGATGCAGCTGTACTAAGGTAGGCTTACGTTGCACAACGATGTGCACAAATTGCCGTGGCCAGAGCTGTATCAATAGAGATTTTACAGATGATTTGGATACTAGAGAAGAAGTATGATTTATTTTTACTTAGTGGATTAGGTCTTCAGGAGAAACCACTTAAAAAAAACGCGCCGATAACTCTAACTCAATGGTGGTGTGGAAACGTGTGCTCTTGTATTAGTCGTAAATATTTTTTAAAAATCCCTTCTTCACCCTAATTCAACCTGCATGAAATCACATAGTTTCGAAATTAAAAGTAAATTACGTGATTATACCCTGTTCGTTGGTCCATGTTAAACAACCCCTAAATTTAATGACTGATTTCTCGAAAACCTCTGGTTTAAACAATTTAGATTATAGAACCTTTTTTATGCAGAATTTTATGGGGAACATGTTTGTTGGGTAAATTTTTTTTTGTGGGATGAACGGTATTTGAGAAAAACGGAAAAAACTGACAAATTGCACGTTAGGGGTAGGTTTAGGGGATGAAGCTCGCCCTTAGGGCTTGGGAACTTTTTGATTTTTAAAGTACATCCCTTGACAAGTTTAATTCCAAAGTGGCAACAGTTTATAATTTTTTTCTCCTATTTTTCCTAATATCAATGGCCTAAAAATAAATTGTCTTGCATTGAGTTAAAAAATATTTATTGGGAAAAAAGGTATTTTATTTTAAACAAATTTTCTTTGCTTTTACTAAAGAACAATAACCTACAATCATTAAGATTGCATTCAATCTTATTTTTATGATCAGATAAGTATAATAACCGTAGAAACAAGGTATATGTCTATGAAAATAACTGATTGGCTAAAGTTCCTTTTAATTGTCTGGGAAAAAGTGGAGCACTATTAATTTTTATTATTGATTAATTGTTTGAAGTGTCAAATATTTTTTAAAATTTGAAGCACTCGCATTGTTTTAAAGTTCACCAGTGCTATTATTAGAAGGCGCGTGTGCAAAGTTAAGGATTTATATATCTATAGGCATATAATATAATGAGAGGTACAAGTTTCATATTTAATCTTAAGTCTTATACAGGGTGATTCATTAAGGGTGGCGACCGGCCATATCTCGGAAACTGCTAGGCATAGAAACTTGGAGAAAAAAAAATATGATTAAAGCGGTCATGAGAAAATTCTGGAAATTACTTTTAAGTTCCTCATTTCGCCGCAAGGGGGCACAATTAAAATTTTTTTTTTTAATTCTAAATTTCTCCGAAATTTCCCATATTAAGGTATAACTCTGATCATCGAAAAGCTTAGACAATTCTGCTTCATTTTGGTTTAAGGCTCATTGGCGCACCGGCCTTGATAAGTGTATAAGTGGAATTGAAATTTAGGTACGCCGCCTTTAAATTTTTATTCAGATTCTTTATGATTCTTTATACCGATTTGTAAATGTTGTACGCATGCGTGAATGACGGCGCGGCGCGTTCGGTCAAGTTATTATAGTTGATAAATATACAGCTTTTTTTTTTTTACCAAAAATGTTACTTTCTTGAGAGCCATTCATTATAGCCGTTCTAGATCGGCTATAAACGACTGAAAAAATTTCAAAAACAGCAAAAGAGGCTTAGAAACAGGTTAACAACGCCGGTGGATATACATTTGAGAGATATTAGGCTCCATGTTAATCTTATGGGCCCAGGATGTTGTACATCATCTACTCGAGTAAAAGTGTTGAAAAAATGTCTTTATTCCAAACCAACTTTTACAGTTGATTACATGGAAAGTGACAACATAATATAGAAAATAATAACCATTAAAAAAAAATTTAAAAAAATGGAAGTTTATCCAATTTAATTATTTAATAAAATCAATTTAAAAAAATAGTATAAATAATTTAATTTAGTAAATATCTCTTTAATTGTTTTTTAAAAGTTGCCAATTTTTTAATTTTTCTGATATTTTTTGGAAGATTGTTATATTTTATTATTCCGTTATATAAAAGCGATTTTTTTCCGAAATTACTTTTTACTGGTATAGTTTGATAATTTATACAACGTCTGGTGTTATGATTATGTAATGTCTTATTCTCCTGAAGTGTTATGTATGATTTTTTTTTCTATCAAAATAATAGAGTGAATTCAAATACAAATTTTTAATTTATAAATGTTTTGAACGTGTAAATACCCTTTCGGTCTATATAGATTAACAGTTGGTTCTAAATGTGGTAATTTGTGTATACATTTAATATCTTTATTTTGCAATTTTTGTAATGGTTTTAAGTTTGATAAACAAGCAGATCCCCATGCAGAAGCTAAGTATTTAAATTTTGAATATATTAATGAAAAAAATATATTTTTTAGGTATTTCAAAGGAATGAAATATCTAGCTCTGTACAAAACATATACCAAACGAGATATCGAGTTCATTATATACCTACTGGATATGACATTTGCAATTTAAATTTTCGTCTTAAACGAATCCTAAAAATTTTGTCGTTTTTGAATATTGAATATTATTTTCATCATTAAATGTTAAGGGGTTAATGATGGAATTAATTTAATTTTTAGTTATAAACATAAAAGAATTTGTAAAATTTAAGGTAAGTTTATTTGATTGAAGCCAAGAAAGAAGTATTTTTAAATCATTATTAATATCAAAATACATTTCTGCAAAAGTTTCAGCAAAATAAGTAATTATTGTAAATTCTGCAAATAGCTTTATATTGCCTTTTAAGTTCAATTGGGAAACGGAGTTAATGTAAATTAAGAATTATAACGGACCTAATATTGATCCTTGTGGAACTCCACATATTATTTCTTTTTCCGAACTTTTTCTTTCCCCAATTTGAACAAATTGTTTACGATAGCTTAAATATGAAGTAGTTTGCGTGTATTTCCCCTTATCCCAATACTGTATAATTTTCTTAATAAAATATCATGGTTTACGGTGTCAAAAGCCTTACACAGATCTAAGGATAGTAAACAGCATTTTTTACTGCTGTCGACATTAGCTTGAATATTTGTTATGATATCTTCTACAGCTATTTCTGTATTCTTAGATTTGCGAAAACCATACTGGTTAGCAAAAAGTAAATTTTGGCTTTCTAGAAAGTCGCATAATTTATTATTTTTTCTAATATTTTTGAAAATATTGGTAAAACAGATATTGGGCGATAATTGCTGCATTTATATGTTTTATCAGTTTTAAATACTGGAGTTACTTTATCAATTTTAATTTTTTCTGGAAAAATACCTGTTTTTAGAGATAATTTAGTTAAATGAAATAAAATTGTAGTAATTTCATTTTTAAACACTTTACAACTTTAACCGATATGTCAAATCCATTTGCTTTTTTGTCTCAAGGTCGTCAATAATTTGTTCTATTTCGTTTTTGGATATTTACTCGGGATTAATAAAAAAAATATTTTTCTTCTGTCTCATCGATAAAATTTTTGGACTTGCGGAATTTTCTTAGCCAGTAGGTACTTGTCCTACGTTTACAAAATGATTGTTGATTTCTTCACATATAATTTGCTGATCTTCAACTTTATTTCCATTAATTTGAAGGTAATTAATTAATGGCTTGGCTTCTTATATCGATTTGTTAAAATCAAATTAAAATTTTCCCATTTGATTACCAGTTGAAAATTGTTCCTTGTAATAAAAAAAAATTCAAAATATTTGTTTGTTGAATACTGAACTAATTTTTCTACATGTTTGGGACTTTTCTCAGAATAGCCAGAATTATTCTCCAGTGTAAATTTTTCTACCCTCAAATATTGACTTTTCCTTATAATGGTTGGACGAATTTAGTTAACGCAAATACCTACTTAAAACAAAGTAATGAGAATTTTATTTGTTTCAATATTTGGAGATAAGTGAAAAAACAACACTTTTAAAAAGAACCTTTTAAGATAAAACTAATTTAAATGGAAACGTGATATTCTTTAATCAGATCCTCAAACAGTCCTCCGTTTACTACCAAGAAATATTCTAAACGATCATAATAAGATTTAGTTCTTACATTATTAATATATCCCATGCCAAAATATCCCATACAAAAAAAACCCATGGCAAAAATATCAATATACAAAAACATCCTATTACAAAAATGTCCTATTAAATATCTTAATAACCTAAACTAACCTAATCAGAAAAAGTTCTGTTTAGAGTGGGGGGCCTACAACTCCTACAAGACAAACAAAATATATTTACGAAACGTGTATATAAATCCCTCCAAATTAAGGTTTTTACCACCTTTCTGATTGATAATAAATTCCAAAAGGAATTTTAAAATATTATTCACTAAAATCTAAATAACGATGAGTACTAAGTATTTATTATAGAATTAAAATGACGTTATAGGTTTGACTGACGTGTACTATTTACTAGTAGTACAATAATTGTTTGTATTGTGACTTTATTGTAGGGACTTTTTGGCATGGGATATTTTTGTAACAGGATGTTTTTGTAGCGAGTTATTTTTGCCATGGGATTTTTTTGTATGGGGTATTTTGGATGGACTAAAACTGAGTGGGACATTTTTTTCTGGGATTTTCTGACCGGACACCATTAAGTTGATATGTACTATTGAAAATAATAAAAAAATAAATAAAGACAATTTATAAAATCTTTTTAAACTTAATCTAAACCAAATTTAAAAATACTGATTCCAATATCTCAATAATTATAGCTAGCATACTTACATATTATGATCATTTGATTATATTTATGTAAATAAAGAATTATTGATAAACTAATGGAACCCAACGTCAATAAAAATTGTTATCCTGTTTAGCATAATAGAAAATAAGATATTAGGCAGAACAAGGATATTCCTGGTTGGTTCTAAAAATATTTTAAAATAAAAAATTTAGTTTTGTAAAAAATTAACAATTTTTATTCAAAAAAGATTCCCAATCTACAGCGTACATTCCCAATTCAATCAAAATAATTTTAATTCGCTTTGACAAGTCGGACTTTAACGATTCGATATTTAAAACGCAATTAAAAATTTGTAATTTGTTTTTATGGAAAGTCAAATGCTTGCCTAATTATTGCCGGTTGAGTAACAAGAAACCAGAAATAAGTGGTGAGCCTAATTTGATATTTTATAGGGAGTGGAGAAGAAAAGGTCACGTGTCGTGGTAGAGATATGCCAATCACGTTTTTTTTTTTAGTATTTTTAATGCTTATTTAATATACTGCAATTACTTGAATACTGGTTTAAAATTCATCAATTCCTGTTTCATTTTGGACGAGGGAGGAATTTTAATGATTTATATTATGCTATATAGGCATTTTTACTCGTTTTTCTTGTGCACATTTGGCACAAAATATAATAAAATTAATTTTAAATTTTCGTCACGTAAAATAATCACTGTCATTACTGCATACGGGAAAATAACTATAGGTTTACTACCTTGCAAGCTAATTAATTATAATCCATAGGTTATAATGGAACTCATCAGTGGGTACCAATTGTGAATATTAAAAACGAAAACAAGTGCTCTAATAAAGCGAATAAGCATGCAATGCAACTATACATGGGAAATTCCGTACATAATGTGTTTTAAATTAAAACACTGTAATTTTCTTGTTTTCATTTCATTTTCATCGAACTCATTGGCTTAATGAAATCAATTGATGCTAAATTATTTGCAACAAGTAGACCATCAGCTTTCTAGTTCTTAGTCAGAATAATAAATAAATAAACCGAAAAAAAATTTAATCTAAATTTCGCAGATCATGTTTTAATTTAGGTATACAAAAACAGAAATTTATGTAATTTTCTTATCTGTAATTGATTTTCACTACTCAGTACCTATGGTTACAACAGGTAACTGATAATTTACAACACTGAACTTCTTATAAATATACCGGGTGTCCACGGAAGGTGGCTCGCCCCTCTAACTTTTCTTTAATCTTGGGACAATTTTACTATTTTTGGTCCAATGCTATGTGCTATGTAAAATTTAATCTTTAAAGTTGTATAACTCATTTTTTTTCAATGGCAACATGGTGGCTCGTCGGGGTAAGAAAAAAGAGGATTTTGTTACCATTATTTTGATACCATTCACTATTAGGTTTTAGAAAAGCTGCCATTAAAAAACTTTAAAAAGTTAACTTAGAAGTTTCCAAAAAGGAAGCATCTTTTGAGAATAAATTTAGATTTAAATGCATCAAGTAGCCTGTGACCATCAAAACTGATAAAACAAAATCACGCCTTGAAGAAAATTGACATGCCGACAGCTTTTGCCAAAGTAAATTAGTTTGTTGTTTAAAAAACATGGAACATAATATAGTTGTACAAGGAGTGAAAATGTTGATATGTTATTATTGTCAGGCTCATTTCGCATTTTCGGAACCAGTTTTGGGTACCCAATAGTGCCGAGTTGGATGACGCTGAATAAAATACCTTTGTGCGTAAAGTCGTGCAGCATCGGTTGAATTATTTCTACATTCTCCAAACACTAATAACATATCAACTTTTTCACTCCTTGTAAAACTATTATTTTCCATGTTTTTTAAACAACAAACTAATTTACTTTCGCAAAAGCTGTCTGCATGTCAATTTTCTTCAAGGCGTGATTTTGTTTTATCAGTTTTGCTGGTCACAGGCTACTTGATGCATTTAAATCTAAATTTATTCTCAAAAGATGCTTCATTTTAGGAAAGTTCTAAGTTAACTTTTTAAAGTTTTTTAATGGCAGCTTTTCTAAAACCTAATAGTGTATGGTATCAAAATAATCGTAATAAAATCCTCTTTTTTCTTAACCCGACGAGCCACCATGTTGCCATTTTAAAAAAATGAGTTATATACAACTTTAAAGATTAAATTTTACATAGCACATAGCATTGGACCAAAAATAATAAAATTGTATTTTTCCCAAGATTAAAGAACTGAAATAAGTGATTTTAAGGTATTCATAGCCCTTAAAAACGAAAACGAAGAAGAAGAAGACAACATCAGCCCACTTCGGACGCGAGAGCCATCTATCGGCCAATAGCGAACTAACCAGAAAACCGGGACAGAATTTGAAAATGCTGCCATTGTCGATCGGCCTCCTACCCTATAGTTCTCCATAAGAATGTCATATGGAGCCAAAAAAAGTAAAAATGTACCAGGTGCCCCATTTAAAAATCGAAAGTTTACGTCACTTCCGGTTAAACCGAATTTTATTTCATTATCTTGAAAAACAAAAAAGTTAGAGGGGCGAGCCACCTTCCGTGGACACCCGGTATAGGTACGACGAACCACTGCTTTCTTTGCCAGTAATATTTAAATTTAATCATTATGCAAGCACTTGCTTTAATAAATACCTACTTCAACAATAATATCATACCTTATATTGTACATGACATATGTACATGTTATGAATATATAATAAAATTATTGCACATTTTTAGAATGCAAGATGCACTCACTGCAAACCTTTTCCCAAATGAACTGATATTTTATGTTTTAAATTTCACAATTTCATCACGTTTGCAAGCATGATCGAATTAAAGTTAATTTATATGATGTGTAGATATTGCAGCAGGAATACCCAGAGTAAAACCGAGAAAAGATGCTTACTTCTCCCTGGACAAGTCTCCCACGGTATTCCAAGCAGAAATATACGCCATCGATACCGATAGTAGAGACGTTTATGGCAAACAATAAAAGTATGAGCAAAAATTAACAATTTCAATAGTTTTATACCTTTATTAACCATTCTATATGTCCTAAAATTTCTAGAAATAAAAACATTATGGAAAATTTTTCTAAAGTATCTCTTAATCATTTAAGAAAAATTATAAATGATTTAAATTGAAATGAAAATTACAACGAGGTTTTAACTAAGAAATTGATGAAAGAAACATTTACAGTTATTGGATATTATCTTCTTTACTTTATTGAAGTTTGTTTAAACAAAGGAGAAATTCCAGTCGAACTTAAATGTTCATATATTACTCCGGTTCCAAAGATTAAAAATTCAAAACAATGGAATGAAATGAGACCAATAAATGTATTATGGGATATAGAAAAATTAATAGAAGAAGTAGTTTATGAACAAGTTATGGATTTTTTGAATAAAAACAAAGTTTTTATTTATTCTCAAGCTGGGTTTCGAAAAGGATATTCTAGTGAAACAGCCATACAATATGTAGCAGAAAATTGGAAAAGAGCCTTGGAAAGAGAAGAATATGTAATAGCAGTATTTCTTGATTTTAAGCGAGCTTTTGAAACGACTAATAGAGATATATTATTAAAAAAATTATTTGAATATGGTATAAGGGGTAAAGTTTATCAATGGTTTCAAAATTATTTAAATAATAGATCACAGAAAACTAAATTTGGTAATTTTTTTTCAACAAAGAAATTTAATAACATAGGAGTACCTCAAGGAAGTATTTTGGGGCCTTTACTTTTTATTTTATATATTAATGACATGCCATTAGTCCTAAAATTTCTTAAAATACAAATGTTTGCTGATGATACTCTTATCTATATAAGCGGTAAAAATCTTTTGGAAATTTTGGAAATTTTAAATTCAGAACTGATTCTATTGTCAAACTGGTTAAAAGTTAACAAATTAAAATTAAATGTTTCTAAAACAAAATGTATGGTTATGGGTGTAAATTTAAATAATTATACAAATATAAATATTTTAATTGATGGTGATAAACTAGAAATAGTCAATTCTTTTAAATATTTAGGTATATTGATTGATTCAAAATTAAAATTTAATAACCAATTCGAAAATTTAATTTCCAAAATTGCGGGAAAAATTAGTTATTTTAAAAGAATAGGTTCAAATTTAAAATTTTATTCAAAAAAAATTGTATACAATACTTTAATTTTACCACATTTTCTTTATTGTTCTACAATTTTGTTTATGGCGGATGAAGGTGTAATAAATAGATTACAAATTTTACAAAATAAAGCAATGCGAATTTTACTTAATATGGATAGATATACAAAAATTAATGTGATGTTAAAAAAATTAGAATGGTTAAATGTAAAAAAATTAGTATTATTTTTGGTTCTAATATTTATTTTTAAAATTCAAAATGATTTGTTACCGCCACATTTAAAGCAATTGACTGTTCTAAATAGTGATCAACATAATTATTTAACACGAAATACCAATAATTTTTTTCTTAATAATTTTTCAAAAAATATTGCATATAAATCAGTTTTTCATAAGGGTCTTATTGAATTTAATAAATTAAACAAGTCAATTAAAAATCAAAAAAGTTTAAAATCTTTTAAAAAAAGTTTAAAATCTTTCTTATTAACTCAACAGGACAAATAAAGTTTCAAAAGGTCATTTAATTCAAAAAATAAATAAAAAAAGGGTATAAAATTGTTAAAATGTATCATGTAGCCACGTGCTAAATAAATCTTTTTACTACTACTACTACTACTATTATGCTTATAACTTTCCCACTGTCGGTAAGTATCTTTATAATTTAAGAAGTAATAATTTTAAATCAACTAATTACAAAACAAATATTTGGCGAGAATCCTCGGTAACACCTGGTAAAAAATGTAAAATAATTTATTTAAACAGTATTAAAGGTTGATCTGATTACTAGACTATGCGAAATTTTTCGCAAATATTTAACGTTTGACATTAAAAATTGACGTAACAAAACTAATGTGTACCTTGGAGTGATTCTTTACTTAGGGATTTTTTTAAACAAAGGTAAATATTTTACTGGCTGTTATTACCCAATCAGTGGCGTAGAAGGTATAGGTACCCTACGGCCCTTTGAACTAAATTGACGCAAGAAGGTTGTAAAGATAATTCAAATTAAACGCCAAGTTATACCATCTCGCACAGTGATTAACTGGAAGCTGACGAGTTAGGAGTTAGGTATCATACAATTTTTTCGTATAAAGAGATGAAAGAAAATTAATCGATTTTCTGAAATAGATATTTTCGGAAAATTTATGGGTACCCTTAATAATTATGGAAATTTTTAGCCCCTGCAAATTTTATTTTATTGCTTAACAATAAAAATATCAAAAATTGTTCGGTGCCAACTTATAATGAGTTGTAGGAGTATCAGCTGTTTCCTTTATTTACATGAATTTTCCGAGAACGAAAATCACTGTTCACGCGAGAAAAACGTGACTATACTATGTCTAACGAGGCCAGGCAGTCATATAATGAAATAAATAAGGTGAGGATAATTATTGTTGTTTTAAAATTTTGCAACGATTCTGATTAAAAATATTTTTTACACGTACATTGCATCTATAGAACATGTAAAAAATATAAAGTATCGCTGAGTCAGAGCGAACAGAAATGGATGGGTGTTTGACTGGTATCAGTGGTGTCAATGTCCTAGTGCTGGGACATCGAAACGGACCATCGATGTTCACATCGAAAGCTAACATCGATGGCTTAAAAACATCGGTTGTAAAACATCGATGTTTTCTAAATATCGAACATCGATATTTAATAATGTTGGGAATAATCGACTTATTTTAATAACCGGTTTTTCATTCCTCGAATATTAATATTGTCGGTGCCCAGAAATTTTTTGAATTAAAAAAAAAAAGATTACCGGTTCCATACTTACTTATTGAGTGAATAAAAACATAAAAACCGAATTTTCATCACTCGAATTATTATAACATTGCATTGAACATCGAAAGGTAAACATCGATGTCGACATCGATGTTTATGTCATCTAACATCGATGTCGAAAACATCGAACATCGGTAACAGATCATCGTTGTTTCAAAAACATTGTTGATAGAAAATTATCCCGAGTCGAAGACGAGGGAAATTTTCTATCAACAAAGACATGAGTGAAACCGAGGAAAAAATTATGGGGAATTAATTCTGCTGCGTGGGAGATTCGGTAAGAAAATTTCATAAACTGGAGTTTTTTCTTATTGTAATTTTTTTGCTAAAATGCTACAAAAACATATTATTTCCGGCGGCTTTAGTTAATTGTAACTAATTAGAGTTTTAGAAATTAAGTTCATTTTAGCCGTTAGTAACTCATTTTTATTACTAAAATATGAGAAACATTAAATAGGTACCAAATTTGTTATCTGAAATCCAATGTCTTTATAGTTTTAAATTTAAATAAAACTTTAAAAAATATATTTTGGATAAGTTTAGTTAAATATGACGCACTATATTTTAACAATAGAAGTTGATTTTACTTGTTAGTAACTAAGGTTTACTACAAAAATTTCAGGAACATTAAAAACATGAATTCGTTTTCAACCATAACATCTGAAATTATATGTCTACATAGTTTCAAATGAAACTTAAAGAAACATATTTCCGAGGAGTTTAGTTAAATTTTTGATGTGTCTCTTTTAGCCCCGGATATGTAAAGCAAATTGGTTAGTATCAATAAAAATTATTAGTTAGCATCAAAATATATTTTGATTTTAATCTGAGTGACTTTTGCCAATAGATATAAAGCACTTCATTTCTGACAGAAAAATTATCACTTATTAATTTCATTAAGTTAAGAGGAACTTGTTAGTTAAATTAACGCGATAATGTCCCGTTGCTATAAGCTACGTAAACAAAAAGGAGCCTTCTAATTGGTTGAAAATAAATTTCAATTCTTTTATTTGTCAGCCTCGACTGATTATATTGCCCTCTTTGTTGTGATTAACTAAATAGACAAGAACAGCTTAAAAGTCGAAAACAACCCGCCCGATATTCAGGTAGACGCGGCGCGGCGCTCGACCTTCAGCTGAATAACTGGGACCCATCATAGGACAAGGAAGATCTAACGTCAGTAAGTTAATTCCCCTGTTTTTATTAAAGAGCGTATCTTGTTTATTTATTTGCTCGGTAAATAATTCAAAATTTTAAAAACTGAAACCCTAGAAAATTTTATTTTTTCTTTCTTTATTCGAAGGGGTAAAAATAAAAATTTAGTAAAAAGCTCGTTAGGTATGAAGTGCGTATAACCGATAGCTACTATTAAAGCATCTCTTTGATGTTTGTATCCAGAGTTACTATTCGGTCCAGTCAAATGCCAGATACATATTTCATAAAATCAGTTTAAACAAACACTTGGCATAATAGGGATAAATTAAATCCAGAAATAACTTAGTCACAATGAATTTAGTAAATGGAAGCATCAAACCACTAACTGTGTTAGTTTTATTTTGGGAACAATAGCGCATCACGCTGTTGCAATAAACATAAATTTACGATTGATTAAAAAGCATGGAGCTTGAGAAAATGCACAAAGTATTCTAACAATAAAATCATTTTCAATTAAAATAATTTTAACAATATATGTATACATATTATACAGTGAGGACATAAAGTCTGGAAAACTACCTTTTGCAACTTTGCAAGTAATCGAAGCCCCTGAATAAAAAACGCTCGGACACGTCGATTTTTATTTCGAGGGCGACATCTTTTGCGTATATTGTCAATCTTGTTACTTCAAGCCCCTAGGAGGGAGGGGGATAAGATCTAAATCTTAAATGGATACCCCTATTTTATATAATTTTTTTGGATTCTGCATACAATTCTGAACATTTTTTAATAAAAGCATTTTTAGTCTATACTAAATAGTTTCCGAGATATTGACTCTTGACAAATTAGATTTTTGAACTTTGACAGCGTCTAGCTTTCTAACAATACGTCTTAGAGCAAAACGGCTTACATGTCCCTATCTTCGATTTTTATTATCTTTCCAATAGTGTCAACTTCCGGTTAAACCGGTTGTAAGAAATATAGTACTTCCGGTTTAACCGGAAGTTGACACTATTGGAAAGATAATAAAAATCGAAGATAGGGACATGTAAGCCGTTTTGCTCTAAGACGTACAGTTAGAAAGCTAGAAGCTGTCAAAGTTCAAAAATGTCATTTTTCAAGAGTCAATATATCGGAAACTGTTAAGTATAGACTAATAATGCTTTTATTAAAAAATGTTCAGAATTTTATGCAGAATCCAAAAAAATTATATAAAATAGGGGTATCCATTTAAGATTTAGATCTTACCCCCCTCCCTCCTAGGGGCTTGAAGTAACAAGATTGACAATATACGCAAAAGATGTCCCCCTCGAAATAAAAATCGACGTATCCGAGCGTTTTTTATTCAGGTACTTCGTTTACTTGCAAAGGTATAGTTTTCCAGACTTTATGTCCTCGCTGTATATTAAATAGTATGTTGCAAAAGTTTATAATTTTCAATTTTTGTAATTTAGTATAGGTAATGTAAAGAAAAACTTCTCTCCTTTCCAGTCGGTTTAAGACCCTATATTTCAAAATATAACTTTAATCGACATTGATATTTCAAATAATAATATGTCAGCTGTTTCAAAATTCATGTTATGTTCTCACGTGAAAACCAGAAAATATAATTGGTTTGACCAATTAAATGGTTTAATTGAGTGGTAAAATTGTAATTTCTATCTCATGATTGATATGAAACACTTGTTCTGGCGCTGAAAACATATCATTATTTTTGTATGCAGTCAGTGGATCAATTACATTGAATGTTAAAACGCCTAGTTGGCATTTTGTTGGCTTCAGTTAAACGTATACTAACAATGAAAATTTAAGTAAAAAAAAGATAAAGCAACAAACAACATTGTCAAAACAAAATTTATAATGATAAAAAAAAACAGTAAGGAATTGCTAGCTATTACATTGTTTTTTATTTGTTTATTATTTTATTTTTTCTCTTTGAGACGAGGGAACCGAATTTCTCGAAAATAATATATTTTCCAAATGAGAGTACGCAATAATAGCATTTATTCGATCGAATACGTAGCATGATAACATGAATTGTGTAAACTCAAACAAATCTGATTTTATTTATTACATATATGAATATACTTTTTAAAATTATTGTTCAATTCAATAGTGGATAATAATACCTAACTTAACCCGTATCTGTACTCACATATGAACGTTGAACGAATTTGGGGCGTTATTTTAAATTTGCACAAGGGCGCCAAAAGTGCTAGGCGCGGGCCTGGTTGTAAACCTTGATTACTTTTGATAATCAAATAAATTTTACATGCTCTGAAATGTTCCAATGCGGCAATCAATTAGATAAAGGAAGCATGGTACCTATCCATGGCTTTTTAAGGTAGGTTAATATCTTATTGTATGGATAGATATAACACTCCCGTGCAAAAAAAAAACGGGCATCATAAAATTTGCATCAAGTTTAGGGCTTTTTCTTTATAACTTATTTTTACTCCGATTTAAGTAAGTAATTTTCTAGAGATACATTTATTAGTTTTAATAATTAGGTTTATACAAATTTTAAGAAAAATTGGTTTTTTGACATTTTTACAAGGATAATCGAAAATTTGTTTTTTTGCTTAGTGTCAAAACACCCTGTGGAATAATTAAGAAGCAAAACTTTATCAAAACATCAGTTTTCATTGGGCCGCAAATATTCTTTACATTTTGGTTTTTGGTTCATGTCAATAGATGCATTATATTTTTGTTCTCACCCAAATGCAAAATGATCTTGATGATGTCAATAATTTAAATTTTTCCATAATTTTCTCATTGTCATTGCATTAAAAATAAAATAGACTATTAAAATGCAAGATACAAATGTTATTGTAATAATCAAGATTTAATAAACAAATAAATTTACGGAAAAAGGTGCGTCTACCTAAGATTTAAAAAATAACATTTTGGCAAAACAAACTTAACAGGTACCAACAACAGCTTTTTCACTTAAACACATGCATCTCTATTATTTTTATTGTCTCCTCTAGCCCTTACTACTGGCTGTACGCGTCGGTTCATGCCATCAATTTAGCCCGCGAATATCATCCTGGGTAATATTCCTCCATTCTTGACTCTTATGACGCGGTAGTAATTTAGGTCCAGTTCTCAGACCATAGTGCTTGGTCTGAGGTCCAGTTGCTGGTCTGCGTGAGTTTCTATTACCTTCGTCACAAAATATATAGCTATATTGCGTAGCCAGGTATATATTCTTTGCCTTCGTGGAATTTTCGACGAACCGTTCAAGAACCAGTAAAATAACTGACATTTTTAATTCGAACCTCTCGAAGTTGGTTTTTTCGCCTGTACTGACGTCAAACGACGATTGCGCAAAATTTTATTAAGTACAAGAAATCGGCCATCAATAGCTTTAGTTTTGCGTTTCCTTAATTATTGAAATCATCAAGATCATTTTCCATTTGGGTGAGAACAAATGCACGTATTGACATGAACCAAAAACCAAAATGCAAAAAATATTTGCGGCTTAATGGAAACTGATATTTTGAAGTAATTTTGCTTCTTAAATATTCCACAGGGTGTTTTAACGCTAGGCAAAAAAAAACAACTTTTCGATTATCATTGTATAATATGTTAAAAAATCAATTTCTCTTAAAATTTGTATAGGCATGTTAAAACTAATAAATGTATCTAGATCCCTTTAAAAAATCACTTAAATCGGAGTAAAAATAAAAAATTTATAAAGCCCTAACCTTAATCCAAATTTTATAATGCCCGTTTTTTTTTGCACGGGATTGTATATACAGTGATGGGCTAAAATATGGAACAAATTCATTTAAAAATCAGGTATTCATTTTTTGAAAAAACGCTCGGACACGTCGATTATAATTCTTTCTTCCGGATTTTTTGCCTCAAAAAGAAATTATACCGGGTGTGTCAAAAAGTAGATGTAGCAACATTTTTTTGTTTTTTAAATAGAACCCCCCTATTTTTACTTTTTACCCTAATTCTACGTCAAATTCTGCGCATAATTCATGTAGCATACTCTATCCTTATCTCTAACGGTTTTAGAGAAAAATTACATCATAAAAAAAAAATCCTTTAAAAAAAGGTACATGTACCTACTTAAAGGTAAACAGGTAAATTTAAATGAATTGTTACTACGATAGCAAGTCATGTGTCAATCAAAAATTAGTTTAGGTATAATTTTGAAAAACGGTGATCATGGTGCATTTAAATGAAACACAAAGAATCGAAATTTTAATTTTAATTGGATGTGGAGACAAAACAAGAAATCAAGAAGAAGTTTGTAACTTGTTTAACGCTAAGTATCCAGAACGGCCGATTACAAGATCTACAGTAAGTAAAATTAAGAAGAAATTCAGGGAAACAGGGAATGTAAAGGATCGTCTACGGTCAGGTCGTCCAAAAATTAGTGAAAACTCACAATTGAACATTTTGTTAGAGGTTGAAGATAATCCTCATAGTGCATCCACTGAAGCAGCCCTTAATAATGATGTTAGCCGACGATCTGTGTTGCGAGTATTGAAACAAGAAAAGTACCATCCGTACAAAATTAGGTTGCTGCACGAGCTAAACGAAGATGATCCCGACCGCCGAATACAGTTTTGTGAAACTATGATGGAAATTTGCAACTTACATCTATTTTTCCATCGCAACATACTTTTTAGCGATGAAGCCACGTTTTGTTTGAATGGTTCGGTAAACAGACAAAATTTTCGGTATTGGAGTACAAATAATCCCCGTTGGATGAGAGAACAGCACACGCAATACCCACAAAAAGTAAATGTTTGGGAAGGGATATTAAATGATAGAATTATTGGACCTTTTTTCTTCGATGGAAATCTTACAGGAGCCCGGTATTTACAATTTCTTCAAAATGAATTAATTCCCACACTAGCAGCGGATTTTCCAAATCCGAATCAGCCTCATCTACCAGAAGCGTCTATTTGGTTTCAGCAGGATGGTGCTCCGCCTCATTTTGCTCGACAAGTACGAGAGTATTTGAATACTGTATTTCCCGAACGATGGATAGGTAGAAGAGGACCCATAGAATGGCCTGCAAGATCTCCCGATCTTACACCCATGGATTTCTTTCTTTGGGGTTATTTGAAATCAAAAGTGTATAAGGATAAACCAGAAAATTTGGAAGACTTAAAATTTAAAATTAGATATGAAATTAGGCAAATTAAGGAAAATACTGTAAATAATGTTTTAGAAGGGTTTTTAAGTAGATTAGCATATTGTCAAGAAGTTAATGGTTTGCATTTTCAACACTTAATAAACTAATTTTTTAACCTTTTTTTAAAGAATTTTTTTTTTATGATGTAATTTTTCTCTAAAACCGTTAGAGATAAGGATAGAGTATGCTACATGAATTATGCGCAGAATTTGACGTAGAATTAGGGTAATAAGTAAAAATAGGGGGGTTCTATTTAAAAAACAAAAAAATTTTTCTACATCTACTTTTTGACACACCCGGTATAATTTCTTTTTGAGGCAAAAAATCCGGAAGAAAGAATTATAATCGACGTGTCCGAGCATTTTTTCAAAAAATGAATACCTGATTTTTAAATGAATTTGTTCCATATTTTAGCCCATCACTGTATATATTTAATTATTTTAGTGTCGATAAGCACTTTGTTGTCAATCCACCTCCTATTTACAGCTATAGAGAAAATCAATAAAAATATAGTCATTTTATGATTTCTGTATTATATTTATTGACATTTGATACTTCACTTGAGTATGTGTGACAAAAAACATTATTTATGAACATGAAATTATCATTAACTCAGCATGCAACATTAACTAAAATAATCAACCGCTGATAAATTTCTATTAGATGAATGGCGCTTTTTCAATATGTAGTTACCTAGGTTTCATATAATTATTTACACAAATTGCAAAATATATAATATGCACATATTATAATCGCCAAAAAAAAAATCAGCACGAATAAATGCCTCTCTCAAGGCAGCAATATACATATTAATCTCCGATTGGTTCAAATCCATTTTCTGTATTTTTGTAATAACAATGACTGATACTATTTTAACAAGAAACAAGAAGTATATTAAGGAGAAACTGCACAAATAAATAACAATAAAGATACAATAAGTAATTAAAATAATATGATACTTCATGGGTCATCGGCATGAAAAGGTTATCACAATAGTTAGCAGTTAGCACCACTTACAAAAGTCAATATTTAGTAATAAAATTGAACCATTGGAAAATACGAGATAAAATTTATTTCTGGTAAAAATAGTAATTTTTGTAAACAGTTTTATATGAGTAGTTTTATCAGACAGTTTGCCTTGCTCTAAATAAGTCAATGTATTGTACACGAGAGAGGACACTGTTAGATAAAAAATCGAAAACAAACAATTTACACACATACATAGTAAAGCCTTTTTGTGTACTTACATATTTTATATAAATACATACAGTATACAGTACCTACACAGGGTTTCCAGCAACATGAGACAGACTTGAAAATATGTCATTTCTGTTAAACGGTTAAAAAGATACAGAGGGTGATCCAAGTAAAAATTTATTTAAGAAAATTTATAGATATTTCAGGGGACGTCCCTCCCCATGGGCGCCTATGCCCTTCATAGTGTTTTCTTGGATTTTATAAAGTGTTTTTTACAATAAAAAAAATTTAACAGGATTTTAGTTTTGTAAATAATAATAATAATAAAAGTTTATTCAAATTTTTTTTTGTATACACTGTCAATTCCGAATTCAGACGTAAAATACTTGTTTTGAGTTAAATAATATAATATTTTTGTCAAGAATATATACTATTCATAATTCAGGCACAACTAGATTATAATATAAAACGCATATAACAATTGGTATTTTATTGGTATATTTTATATCACTATATACCTATAGTATACGAAGATACAATACGTTATGTATATAATATATATATTTATTTATTTTATTCATTATAGCTTGGTATATTTATTATTTATTAATGACGTTCTTGGCGTGTCTGCTTCAATTATAAAATCGAACTATAGGTACTTGGTTAAGCCATTAGCGCACATTGTAAATAGGATCTTTGATAAGGGTGTGTTTCCTAACATCTTCAAAAAGGCTATAATCCTTCCACTTCATAAGGGAGGGGAAAAAACAGATATTAATAACTACCGGCCAATTGCACTTACCAGTCCTATTTGTAAAGTTATAGAAAAATGTATAAAGAAGAGACTATGTAATTTTTTAAATACTAATAAGTTACTGTCTGATTCTCAGTATGGTTTTAGAGAGGGAATGGGTACGGATACTGCCTTGCATGAAGTTACCGATTATATTATTAATTGCTTCAATAATAATTTTAAACCACTGGCCATTTTCCTGGACCTCTCTAAGGCCTTCGATACTGTGAATCACGATATTCTGCTGCACAAACTAGAAAGAATTGGAATAAGGGGTAGGGTTCTTCAGCTGTTTAAATCATATTTAAGCAACAGAAACCAGATAGTTAAACTTAATACAGTTTCCAGCTCCTCTTGTGAGGTTAATTATGGTGTTCCACAAGGCACAGTGCTCGGCCCTATTTTGTTTTCCATATATATTAATGGTCTTGCTAAAGCAATACCAAATGTTAAAACTGTATGTTTTGCGGATGATACAGTTCTTCTTGTAAAGGGGCTATCTTGGCATGACGTTTTTAAGAAGGCTGAAAGGGCTGCTACTAATGTCAAAATTTGGATGGATTATAGCTTTTTAACATTAAACATACACAAAACAAATTTTATGTGTTTCTCTATGAATAGGATTGGTTTGCCAAATGTCAGTAAAATTAAGGTTCATTCTAACAACTGTGACTTCTCTGATGATTGTGGTTGTACGGGTATGGTTAGGTCTGTTGAAAGTACCAAATATTTGGGTGTTTACTTTGATCAATTGTTGAAATGGTCGGTTCATGCAGATTATGTTAAGAATAAAATAAAAAAATTAGTTTACAAATTTTACGAGTTACGTCATATTTTAAATAGAGATGTCATAATTAATGTATATAAAGCATTAACAGAATCTTGCCTAAAGTATGGAATAATATGTTGGGGATCAGCTCATAAGAATGTACTGACTAACATTAACATTGCACAGAAGTATATTTTAAAAATAATTTTGTTTAAATCAAGACGTTTTTCCTCTGACCAATTATTTCGGCAATCCAGAGTCTTCACTATTACTCAATTGTATATTAAAAGTATACTTACATTTTCTCTTACTAGAAATACTTTTCAAAATTACATAGGACATGACATCATGACTAGAGCCAATGTTAATCGTCATTTAAACATACCTAACCCCCACTTTGATGCCACCCAACGATCCATTTCTTATATAGCTCCAAAGATTCTAAACATATTACCAGAGCATTTTAAAAAAAAAAAAATTTCAATACGTAAAAAAGGACCTAAATAAATGGATTAGACTTAATACCCAGAATATTAAGAGCAATATTAGGTTTTTGTAATGTCTTGTGATATGTATTGTCATACTTAGTATATTGTATATTGTCTATTTTCTTAGGAAATAAAACTATAATTGTTATTTGTTAAAATAGTTTAGTTTAAGTGTACACAACACAGACTTTTAGTCCATAGTGCTTACACTATATTTGTATTTTTATTACTTTTGTGATTGAGTTAAATAAATAAATAAATATATCTCTTGGATTAGATCATAATATCCAATTTTTAATTTTATTTCTATGATTTAATTATTTTAATTGACTGTGGTAGCATATCAAAAATATTATGGATTAATGTTTAAAAAATGTTTGTGTGCTATTGTTTTGCTTACTCTATTTTTATATGTAATAGTATTTTTATGACGAGTTTCATGTGTGTGATTAATATAATTTGTTTTATTTTTATGTTTAAAAATATATATTACCATGTTGTAAGAAAATATTTGTTTTTTTCAGAAATGTTGGGGGGTCCTGGGCCCCCAGGCCCCCCTGTAGAACCGTCCCTGCTAGTATTCCATAATTTAAATGGGTTTGTACTAAAGAATAATTAAGTATTTCTAATTCTTTTATATTTAAAAATTGTTTAAGGTGGGAGTATCAACATGCTTGCCAACCTATAACCTATTTCGCGTATTTATGTTTTCTAGCTTTCATACAAAATTTAAAGAAAATCAGTATCGACTTGATATTCTGTAGGTAATAATTGACATATTTAATAAATATCAAGGAATTTCATAACTTATTTTAGGAGAATTGTATAACGAAAAATATCGGGTAAGATTTTTATTAACATTATTATGTCATTGCAATGACATGTTCTTTCATTATACAATTCTCCCAAAATTAGCAATGAAATAAATTGATATTGTTGTAATATATCAGATATTACCTAAGTAATGTGCCGACGATACTGATTTTATTTAAATGTTAGTTTAAAAAATAATAAACTTGAAAAAACAAAGCGAAATAGGTTATAGGTTGGCAATAAATTGAACGACGTTGAGAATTCAACCTTAAGGTGTTTAAATTTTGGTATAAGAATTCTTAGTTTTTTTACAATGTTCACTATGTAAATCCCATTTTAAATGTTTATCAAAAATTATTCCTAGGTATTTAATATTTTCACCTTGCTTTATATTAATATTATTATTGCATATTATTGGACCAATATTTGGAAGTTTATTTTTGTATGAAGTAAATGGAATGTATGATGTTTAGTTATAATTTATAGTTAATAAGTTTTTATTAATCCATCAGTTGCTTATTTTTATAAAATCTTTTTCAATAATAAGTATCTTTTAAAATATTCCAATTTAGACCTTCATAAAAAATTACTGTATCATCATAAAAAAATAAAGTATAGGTAGTCTTGAATTATCTGAATAAGTATGGGGACACTTCTGAAAGTGGGGCCCTTAGGGCTGGGCCTATATGGAAAATAGACCTCTGCTTTTCTTAGAGAAACATAATTTATTGAAAATTAACCGTCCACTAAATTCAAAGTAAATAGTATTACTATTAGTTCACTCACTCTTTCAGGAAATTAAAGAAACCCTTTAAAAGTATAGTGTTAATAATTGTTTGCTTTAATGGGTATATATGCCCACCTGAAAAATCAAAACATACCAACCGCTAACAAAGTTAGGTACGCAAACTGCGTTGCATCTCAATAGTAGGTACCACAAAGTCAAAGGTACTTCGGTAGTATCTATCTACCTACAAAATAGCGAGGTAACTTTTAAATGTATGAATAAAAACCGTTTATTGGGAGCACTAAGAAAACGATACAAAGAAAATGCTATCAAGTTTAAGTTAAGAATTCCACGAAAAAAGTATTTTTGCTAAATTCAATAAAATTCTTACCAAAATATATAGGTCACTCCTGTGTGTCAACACGCCCTGGAAATTCTGGCACGGCAAAGGTTTTCAAAAATAAAAAATACAACGGAAAAGATCAACAAAGGAAATGCACTTACCTTTAAAAATCAGCTGATCGCTGAATGCTTTTGTTTAGAAATAGATGCACTGTATACACACAATTCCTGCCGCATGTATATAATGAGTGAGCGTGGATCCGTCCTTTCTTTTATGTTTTATTGGTGTAGCAGGAAAACGACGCGCATGACCATAAACAGGAAAATTGCGTTGTAGACCGGGCGAATATTCCTTATTTCAAGAGTGGGAATTATAGAAAATGGTACTTATTTTATAAAATAATCTTTTAAATGTTTAAACGACAAAAATATTTTCACGTATTAATTACAAATATGGATAAACTAAAAAAAATAAGGACAGGAAGCTTGGTAAAGCAGAATGACGACAATATTTAAAAAACGATTGTTATAAATAACAATGGCATTATTTGTATATTGTTTATCTGGTATATAAAACAGTTACATGTTTTAAAACGATATGAGTACGTGTAGCTTATTTAAGCCACCGTTGTGGCCTTTTCAATTCGTCATTACTTGTACAGGGTTTTTCAGTATATTTTGGAGCACCCCTGGAGCTTTTATTTGAAGACCTAGAAAAAACTTTAAATTACCAAAGTTGCATGATTTATCCTGAACTGCCAGAATTTGTTATCGGACAAAACAAATGAACATCGTAAATTTGTTTAATAATGCCAATATCGATTTTTTTAAATGGAACACCCTGTATATTAATTTTTTTTTAACTCCCCACTCTTTTCTGATTCCAAATATGTATATATGTTATATGTTTGTTTCATAAATTATTATCATTATTTATATTAATTATTGTTACTGAATAAGCAGTATGTTCTAGCATGTTATCCTCACACCAATATAGATTTTCTAATCCGCAATATTTTGAAATGAAATTTTGCCTAAACGACTAAAGTAAACATATAACATATATACATATTTGGAATCAGAAAAGAGTGAGGAGTTAAAAAAAATAATATACAGGGCGTTCCATTTTAAAAAATCGACATTGGCATTATTAAACAAATTTACGATGTTCATTTGTTTTGGCCGATAACAAAATCTGGCGGTTCAGGAGAAATCATGCAACTTTGGTAATTTAAAGTTTTTTCTAGGTCTTCAAATAAACGCTCCAGGGGTGCTCCAAAATATACGGAAAAACTCTGTACAGGGTTATCCAACCAAGACTAGACAAGGCGATTTTTTGACTTTTCCTGTACTTTTATAAAAAAACTGAAATAGCCATCTTAAGTCATTTTCTCCCGCGAATTCGAATATCTTCAGCAAAAAACAATTGAACATCAAACAAAAGTACTAGGGGTCATTTTGATATTTTTTTAAATGGAACACCCTGTATATTTTTACATTTTTAAATTCCACATAAAAGTATAATTATTTTTTATTAAATGCACTATTAGTCTATACTTCATAGTTTCCGAGATATTGACTCTCGAAAAGTGACATTTTTGAACTTTGACAGCTTATAACTTTCTAACAGTACGTCTTAGAGCAAAACGGCTTACATGTCCCTATCTTCAATTTTTATTATCTTCCTAAAAAAATCAACTTCCAGTTAAACCGGAACAACTATAATTCCTTCTTTCGAGTTACATCCGGTTTAACCGGAAGTTGATTTTTTAGATAATAAAAATTGAAGATAGGGATATGTAAGCCGTTTTGCTCTAAGACGTACTGTTAAAAAGTTATAAGCTGTCAAAGTTCAAAAATGTCACTTTTCGAGAGTTAATATCTCGGAAACTATGAAGTATAGACTAATAATGCATTTAATAAAAAATAATTATAATTTTATGTGGAATTTAAAAATGTAAAAATATATATATTTAAAAAAATATCAAAGTGACCCCTAGTACTTTTGTTTGATGTTCAATTGTTTTTTGCTGAAGATATTCGAATTCGCGGGAGAAAATGACTTAAGATGGCTATTTCAGTTTTTTTATAAAAGTACAGGAAAAGTCAAAAAATCGCCTTGTCTAGTCTTGGTTGGATAACCCTGTACAGTTGACGACTTATAAATTCGTAGGTATACACTCCACCCATACATAACTCAATTACAACAAAATTGGGTAAAACGGGTTTCTCACCTTGCTGCTTATACCTGGATAGAACACCAGCATAGCTATAGGTCTATACACATAGCTGTAAATTATTGTATGAACGATTTTTGACCATAGGTAATAATGGTTTATTTCTAAATATTTTTCTGTTTAAATTACAGCCGCGAAATATAAAAATTATAAAATAATACCAGGAAAACTACAAAAGTATAAAGCCAAAAAGGGTAAATTTATTAACAAACAACAAACAAAATACTAATATTTAATTGCTGCGCCATTGGATTCTAACACTAATCGTAACCTTCTTGGCATTGACAAATAATACTTCTGGTGTAATCCCGAGTTAGCCCTTCCCAAATTTCTTCTATTTTATCAAATAACTCTATTTTATTCTGTGGTTTAAAATTTATTTTGTAAATTTTTTTTACCATCAATTCCCAAACATTTTCAATTGGATTTAAATCAGGACTTCTTGAGCACAGGGCAGTTATCCTGCTGAAATATAATGTTCAAAAACTATCGCGGCAGAAGGAATAAAAACATTTCCCAAAATCTGAAGATATGTATTACTGTTTAGTGTTCCACCAATATTCCAGCATACACCTGCACCGTAAACACTTATCCATGCCCACACATTAACGGAGAAACGTCCACTGGTTTGCTTTTTTTGAGTATACCTACTTCTCATCATATCGGGAATTTGAAATTTGGTGGTCTATATACTCGAATCCTTCCATAAGGTTTCTCATCGGAAAAGATAACATTTTGCCAAAAAAATAATTTTCTGGTAAATATTGCATAGCAAACCCAATTCTTTGTTCCTTGTCACTATTTTTTAAAAACGGTTTGGATGCAGCTGCTCGATGATAGATTTTTTAATTCGGAATTAACTCTTACTCGGCGTTGCCCAGTTCTAGATGAAGCAGGGAATCCTGTTATGTGCATAGCGGATACTGCAGTTTCAAATGGATTTTGCCTTAAATACTCCACCAAATTTGGGTCTTTTTCATTTCATGATTTTCTATTATTTAAACCAGACCAAACAGACCTTTCAAGTGATTGATGATAGCGTAATTTTTTTACAATTCCTTGAAAAGTACTTCTAGGTACTCTAAAATTATCAGCTATTTTTCCATAAGACCACCCTATTTCTACTAAACATATTATTCTTGCTTTTTCAATAATATTTAAATGATGCATTTTTAAATCAAATAAAATAATGACAATACTTTGACAGATATCATGATAACAATTAACACGTTACAAAGATAATAAAGGTAAAAAAGTTGCATTTACAGTGTCACAGTTTAGTGTACGAAATTATCTGTCGTCAACTGTATGTGTACCTTAATTATTATAGTATAGATTAATTTCGAAGTTGTACAAACACTTTATTAGTTTTTGCCCGGTCTAAATTGCGTTTTCACTAATATTATATCCCCTCATGTTCGGACCAATCAAGTCGTTATAATGACTTTCTGTCCCCGTTCTTAAATTGCATGATTGCAGGAATAACAATTGTTGATTGAAACAAATGATTATATCATATTTAATATTTGACCATATAGGAAATTCCAGATTTTTTCGGGGCCTTTTCAAAGAATTTTGGGTAATATAAAAATATAAGTGATGTGTAAATTACCCAAAAGTACCTACATACCTAAAAGATAAAGCAATTTGCTACACAGCATAAAACAAACAATATATAATTTTAAATATTAAATCCGATTGTTAAATTGTTAAAAACAAAAACAACACTTTGTTAAATTGTCCCATATTTCTTTTTCTGCTATTATTACTTCATTAATTACAACGTTTTTAACTTTAAACTATAGGTAGGTAATTGTAGGTGCTCCAATCATAGATAGTTAGTCGGTTTTTGGATAAAACGGACTAGCCCTAAATGGTAAACTATCTGCACTTACCTATAGGAACTTAGTATATACTCAGAGAATAAAACCATGTCCCTATAAGTGATAAAACACCCTAATGATGGCTTTATAAAAGGTATTATTTTTGTGCCTATAAGCCAGCATCTTCTAAGAAAACAGAAAATATTATTTTAAATGATGTATAGGTAGTCACGAGATCTTGTGACGGAAAGATTTCTAAAAAAGTTTCCATTATTTCATAATGCTATAATAATATCTCAATCAGAATAAGTGATAGTGTCGAGTTACGTACCCACATCATTTCTCATATTTTTTGCAAAATAATTAATTGCGACCAAAACATCTTATTGGCAAACACTATTATTAATAAGTGACAAATTGATAAGAGAGACATTGAAGCAGATAAATAAATAAATACTTGCCCTGGCAGACAACTTCGCGAGGGGTCTCATAAAACTGATCAAAACCAAAATAATTAAACAAATAATGTAAATTTACATTGATAAATAAATGTTTAATTCTATCTGCAACACTGTTGCAAGCACAAAATATTATACACCAGTATATAGTACGAAAATATACCTACTTAGACTGTTATACATTTTATAGATTCTTAACATCCAAATGTTCATAACATACAGGATTGTCAGGGGAAGTGCCATGTAAATTTTGTTTCCCCTTAAATATTGGCTCCTCTATATTAATTTTACATCAAAATTGTATAAGACTTTTTTGTGGGTATCATTTTCCGTCGCCAGTCTAACCAAGTACAACCCTGTCTTGTATGGTGGATCGCGCACCAAACTTTATTATTTTTTAAAAAGCCAAAAAGAATTAAAACGTCTAAACGTAAAGTTATGGCCTTGCTCATATAAACCAAACCACACAGGAATGGGCATCAGTGGCGCACCCAGGGGGGGCCAAGGGGGCCTTGGCCCCCCCCCCCAAAACCCCCAATGAAATGAAAAATTATGAAAGTGGATAAGTATTTTAAAAAGTCAATTTTCTTAGATTTACCTCACGGGCCTCGTTTGAGGGGGGCCAGGTGGGGCATTTGCCCCCCCCCCCCCCCTCCCCCTGGAAGTTGACTTATTGACAAAAGTTGACTTATTGAGGTTTAATATGGTTTGATTGAATGTATGAATTTATTATTTCGAGTTTTCCTTTATATTTTTTTTATTATTTTGGGGTAGTAAAGACTTATTTTAATAAAAATAAACAGTTTTAATGCCAAAACGACTATGAATGTTTGAGAAATAATTTTAGCTCATTAAGTATTGAGCAAAAAATTGAAATTAAAATTAAGGGAAGACCTAAACTCTCGAAATTAACTTGATACATACCACAAAGTGTAAATCTAGGGACTTTATTGTTCTTGATAAGTTTGCTGCAAATAAAAACAGATGAATGAACTTTACTTTTAAACAATGTACCCACTAATAAAAAATAAATTAGCCTTTTTATTTTTTATCTTATTTCATTTTCAATAGAATAAGAAGGTATAATCATAAATTTTTAAAATATTTACTATAATAATTATTGACCAAATTTGGGCGTGGTCTTAAAAACATTTCGCCTGCGGCGCATTTCGCCTACGGCAGGCTTTTAGTACACCCCCAAGTTAACAAGTCACAAGCCGCCAATTCCCCCCCCCCCCCCCCCCTAAGAAACCGTTTAACGACTCCCATGACTAGGCTATTGCGATCTTCCCTGCAAGAGTACCTGTTAAAAAAGCTCCAAAGTTCTAGAAAAATGCGTAACTTAAAAGTTTATTAAAAAAATTGCTTCCAGCACTGGTTGGCGGCCCCCCCCCTAACATAAAATCCTGGGTGCGCCGCTGATGGGCATGTGCACTGCCCAATTATCGTTGACCGAATGGGGAAAATAGACAGGTCCGGGCTTAAACTTCTTGTCTGTGTGGCCTAGGCCTAGTTAGATGTGTTTAAATTAATCATAATAAAATAATATTTTATATCAAGAACCATCATCGATCACCTTCATCCTTACTGAAAATACGAAATACCCAGTATTTTACCCGTATTTGGGCATAATAAGATCATACAATGGTTTCTACTAGTCATTGTATCTGAGTTACTAGTTACTACATAAGGCACAAACATAATTCACTAAACTATACAAATACTAGAAATCCATAAATATTAAATAGGTACCCATAATCCACAATAGCATCATCAGCACCGTTTATGCAATAACGATTTTTTTTTGGGGTACATGTCAATGCCGCCTGAAGCGTTTGTGAGCGAATATTAATTTTTTTAGTGGCAAACATTGAAATTCTACCATTTGGTTTTATCATCATTAGCATTGGAGCATAGGAGTAAATTATCGAAAACCCGGAGGAAAAAAGTTACATATGATAAAATAGGTAAATGTCGTTATATGCTAGTGACATTTGACAATTCACATTGTCATAACAGGTGGTTTCATTGCGCGGCATAAGTGACCGTCACATTAAGGTGGGAGTATCAACATGCTTGCCAACCTATAACCTATTTCGCGTAGATTTATTTATGTTTTCTAGCTTTTATACAAAATTTAAAGAAAATCAGTATCGACTTGATATTCTATAGGTAATAATTGACATATTTAATAAATATTAAGGAATTTCATAACTTATTTTACGAGAATTGTGTAGCGAAAAATATCAGGTAAGATATTTTTTAACATTATTATGTCATTGTCACTCATTGTTCTTTCACTATACAATTCTCCCAAAATTAGCAATGAAATAAATTGATATTTTTGTAATATATCAGATACTACCTAAATAGTGTACCGACAATATTGACTTTCTTTAAATGAAAAGATACCTATTCACGTTCAGTCGGCCGTCAGTCCGTGGACTGTCCGTCCTGACCGGCCGGCCGTTATCGAAAGTCAAACTACACGTACAGTTTTATTCACCGATTACGGCCGGATGATTTCTGCCGGATTCGATAGCGGCCTTCAGTTTTTGTTATTTCACTATACACACGCAGTTATTTCGACAGGTCAAACATGTCGCAAAAACTGTGCGCTGCGGCAATTGTTGTTATTTCACACGAACAAAGAAAAAGAAAAACAATTTGGATGTAAGACTGGCTAAAAAGACGTTGCACTTTCTCCCACATGAAGCTTGTACGAGAACTGAGGCAATCGAGTGCAAGTGATTTAAAAAACTTTATTAGGATGAATGATCATTGTTTCGAGTATTTATTAAATTTATTAAAACCGTATATTACAAGAAAGGACACCGTAATGCCCTTTTCAGTTCTTTTCTGAACGCACTTCTCATATTATTTATCTTATGTTTCACCGAGTCTGTAAGTAGCTTCGACATCTACTGTTTTATATAGTAAAAGTAATTCTTCATATTATGCTTTAATTCGCAAAGCCCTATTAGCATATGAAGAGTCTTTTATTTTCCACAAATATTTATGTTTGCGGTACAACTCAATAAAATTCTTGATGAAGTTACGATGATTCTTGATGGTTTGCGATTTTGTTCGGCGTTACTGAATGAAAACTATAAAATTTTAGAAAGGAGAGAAATAAGACACTTGAATCCTCTACTGGTATATTAAAATAAAGTTTTAATGAATGGTAAATTATCTACATGTTTCAAATGTATATACATTTGTAAATCTTGGCTCTCTAATGTGAACTGGAGCTGACAGTTCTGAAAAGACAAGGTTAAATGGATGTCTACATGACATGACATGACATGACATGGCCTGCAGTCCAATGCCGGCCGGTAAACTACTACACACGTTAAGTTTTAACAGACGACAGGCCGCCGGCCGGACGCGACTCGTCATTTAACTGCGTGTGTGTAGTGAGTACCGGCAGCCCGGCCATTATCTCTCCGGCAAAATACGGCCGGCCGACTGAACGTGAATGGGTGCCTTTTTTAACCATTTTGTATTTTGTAAATAGGTAAAAATATATTTTTATTTCATACACGCACATTTTTGTTTAAAAAATAATGTAATTTTATTAAATTGAGTTTTTAAACACGCATGTGTTTATGAGGCCCAATTTGGTATATCACAACATTCACAACCTCAATGTTTATCTTCCTGTATGGGCTTAGTAAATGGACAAATTACAATCAATCTAGTGCTATTAAAGTAAATATTGTTATTTTCGTTTATTCTTTTTGAAACATAACATGCGACGATACTTTAAATAAAGATAATGATGGCACAATAAATAAATACCATATAAATATAAAATTACAATATTTCAGAAACGGCGCTTGATGGGTTTTATTATTAGACGCGCAAATAATTTAAAACTGGTTTTGCTGGAAAGAATCCCAGACCTCAATTATTTATTAATGGCTATCAGGAAAAAAGTATACCTAGGTACTTATTTATTTTAAACAAGCACCTGCCTCAGAGGTCAAAACGTTAGAAATGGATGAAATACATCAAAAAATTTGTAGCCCTTATTTTTTGTTGTTCTACTTAATACCAAATTAGATTTCTTAGAAGTAAATTCCGATCAACGACTTCTAATACAAGTATTAGAAGTCTTTGATTCCGATAGCAGAGCGAACTCCATATATACAAATTCTTATTATACTTAAGTAGGTAACTATTTATTTAAAAAACTTATTCTTCAGGTAACAGTATATAGGACCAAGTCCATTACAACGAATTGCATAAATTCATTAATCTATAAGGATTACCACCACTTAAATAGTACAACTCCTCATCCTGGCCTGGGTAAGGTCGAACCCATTTTCTTTCTCTAAAATAATCCATAGTACTTGTATGTTCTTTTCTTGAAAGTTCCGGAACTTCAATAGGAATAAACGGATCCAAATGTTCAAAACCTTCTTTTCCCAGAAGATATCTATAAAAAAAACTGCATTGTATAAAATAATAAATAATACCTACTACTTTATGTCAAATTACAAAACAAAAAGTTTACCTATACAGTGTCCGCGAGAAAGTCCGCATCAAATGGGATTTTTTTTTATTATTAGGTATAGGTAAAAATTGAAAAAGCAGTTAGTTTTTGCTTACCTAAAAACCAAAAATGACGTATACTGAAGCACCTGCACGACTTGCGTTACCTGTCAAATTTGACATTTTTAATAAAATAGGTTCAAAAATGCCCTTATTTATCAAAATATCGAAAAACTTTATTCAAGAAAGTTGTTTATTTAGGCATTTTCAGCATCTGGACGAAATTTTGACAGTCTAATAGAATTTTTAATTTTTGCCAGATTCTTGAAAATTTTGATCAACCCTCGTAGATTAACTTTTATACATCGATGTAAAACCATTTGCCTTTACTTCATTTGTAATCTTAATGCAATTTTATGTAAAATTTTTGTTTCCAATTATTTATTTTGCTTTAAAAACTGAAATTGTTATTGATCAGTATGTAATGTTTGATGCAAAGTTTATCTAATTACATCAGTTTTGCCAAAACGGACGTTTCTCATTTTTCTTAAGTTAGTAAACAGATGTACAAAAAGAAAATATTAGGAAGCTTTCGTTGAAATTTTACTTAATTAATATTAAATTAAATTAATTATATTAAACTATATTTTTGTTGAATAAAGTGTTTCGAGCGATTAATATTTATTCTTTTTGATCCAATATTAATTAAGTAAAATTTCAACGAAAGCTTCCTAATAATTTCTTTTTGTACATCTGTTTACTAACTTAAGAAAAATGAGAAACGTCGGTTTTGGCAAAACTGATGTAATTAGATAAACTTTGCATCAAACATTACATACTGATCAATAACAATTTCAGTTTTTGAAGCAAAATAAATAATTGGAAACAAAAATTTTACATAAAATTGCATTAAGATTACAAATGAAGTAAAGGCAAATGGTTTTACATCGATGTATAAAAGTTAATCTACGAGGGTTGATCAAAATTTTCAAGAACCTGGCAAAAAATAAAAATTCTATTAGACTGTCAAAATTTCGTAAAGAGACTAAAAATGCCTAAATAAACAACTTTCTCGAATAAAGTTTTTCGATATTTTGACAAATAAGGGCATTTTTGAACCTATTTTATTAAAAATGTCACATTTGACAGGTAACGCAAGTCGTGCAGCCGCTTCAGAATAAGTCATTTTTGATTTTTAGGTAAGCAAAAACTAACTGCTTTTTCAATTTTTACCTATACCTAATAATAAAAAAAAATCCCATTTGATGCGGACTTTCTTGCGGACACTGTATAAGCAAAGTGAGAATCACAGGTTTAAGTCAAGCAAAAACTATAAACTTACAGTTATAATTATTTCTTACCTTGGAAGATGAGAAATCTGGTCTTTTTCGGCAATAGCAATTTCATCTACTGTCACAACAATCGCGGAATTTTGCCAGTCAAATCGTGTCAGATTCAGAAACCCTTCTGTTAGAGTCACTTTACTCGGTGGTACCAGTTCTTTCTTCTCAGTGCGAAGTCGTGTATTTGGATAAAAGAATGCATTGAACCCATCTATGGCCACTAATGTTTTACATACTCGTGCACTTGTTAAATTCTTAATATGTTCCGTCAAAACAGTCACACAATTCGAGGCATATCTTATTCTATTAATACCATGATCTATAAGCTCTATTAAGGTAGAATCCTTTGCTGTTACCTCACGTTTACTCCAATTAATGTCTTGTAACACTTTAAGGTCAGGATTTTTTAGAACCTTTGCGTTTTGATTCTTAAAATGTTGCAGCCATGTTGCAGCAGTGAAATTAAGATCTATAAAACCCTCTTTTATTTCTGAATTGCTGATTTCCTTAGACCTACGCATCCAGTTCCCTACCCATGGTACATGAACCAATAAAAAGTTGTTTTTATGGGCATAATGAAGTATATGGGCTAAAGATAGAGATTTACCACTGCCCTTTTTACCATAGAGGAGAAATCTGACTGCAGGTTTACTGTAGTCCATTGTTTTAAGGCAATTTATGATATCGAGGGCCGGCTCTCGAACCATTATACAAGTCTCAGTAAATGTCTTGTTTTGTATTTCAAAGGATTTAGGCAAACCACCATTCTGGAAAATTTTTATATCATTGGTTGGCAGTTTGTAAAACTGTGCCAAGTTATCTGAACTGTGTTTTGATGGATCTGTTTCTTGTGTGCGAAAACTTTGAAGTCTATCTTCGGATTCTAGTTGTGCAGCTGTCGATAGGAGTCTATAGGAAATTATCTTCGATGTGCTGCTTTTACAAAACAATTCTACGGTTGTTTTTAACATTTTTTAAAAGTAGAAGGTAAATTTTAGAAAGTTAGGCTATGCAAAAAAAGTCTTAAAAGTAAGGTTATATGTGCTTTGACAGAAAGCACAGAGGAAAGGTGGGTTAACCTCTCGTCAAATTCGCTAGTTGTATTCCATTGCACCCATAGAACCGTAATGAATTTTCAAGGACGTATCGGCTTTTTCTTTTGCCAGCTGTCAATGTCATTTATCAACAAAAAAAAGAACGGTATATTTTAAATCTTTATACTTTTTTGTTTTTGTCTAGAACCGTTTAGAAAGGAAAAATAACACGTAAGGACGTAAGTAAACTAATTCAAAATACAAAAATTTTGCTCTAAAAACTGAACCAAGAATTTACCGCTCGGATTATTGGGCTTTCTGCTTGAAACCTTTCATAATCTACCTAATATTAGTTTATTTTGTGTAGCATGTCGGAGGTGGACTACCAAATGGCCCTTCTTCTTCAGTACAAATTCGAGCAAGAACACAAACGTAAATCCAACATAGACTCAGACCAGCTGCTTGCTCTCGAGCTTCAACAGCAGTTTCAATCGGAAGCTGAAATTGAACGTCCTACGAATAACTTAGTTTATAAAGCTCCTGCTGTGCATAATACATCAAAGTGCCTGATTGATCCTTCTTGGGAAGTTATTGATCCTACACCGGATATCCATGTTCTTTTTATGGCATTCAATCAGAAGTTTTTCTGGAATTCATTGGGTTCTGTTACGGTTACTTGGAGTAAGAGGATGACAACATGTGCTGGTATATGTTCTTATCAAGGTAAGCTGAAACAAACCAGAATATTGTGCCTATAAAATGTTATGAATACATTTTATTGCTAGTACAAACTTGACCACAATGATTTAGAATTTAGAGCATAGGCAAAGCCTAATACCTAGTACTACAGTAACTACAGTATAGTCCATCATATTATAATCTATTGTATACTTACTTAATTAAGTCCCTAGTTACTTATCTTTTTTTATAATTTGGTCCACAAATTAATTTGTGACATTCTTTGTTTTAAAATAATATAAGTACTATTCTTAAAGGTAGAGGAGGTATGTGCTCAATAACCCTAAGCGAGCCTCTTCTAAAATTGAGGCCACGTAAAGATCTTGTAGAGACACTACTCCACGAAATGATTCATGCCTATCTTTTTGTGACGAACAACAATAGAGATCGAGATGGTCATGGTCCAGAATTCCATAAACATATGTATAGAATTAATGCTGAAGCAGGTAAATTTAATTTTTTTATATAATATATCGATACCGTAGTTCAGCGGTTCTCAAACTTTTTTGGTGACGGAACCCTTTTGGGAAGCAAAATACTTGATGGAACCCTACAATAAAACAATAGTTTTTAAAAGTGTATTCTTTATTAATAAGCATAATAAAAGTACAATGTAAGAGTTACTAATTATTACTTACTTTACCACATGGCAAGTACAATAATAGAAGATATTAAAAAAGAAAAAATCTAACTAATGGAAGGTATAAAACTGTTTTTTATTTTTCATCAATTGGTTGATATTAGGTTTAATAGAAGACAGTTGAAGTCTTATATCAGGTTCGGCGTCCAGTCTATTGCGATATTTTGTTTTCGTGGCTGCATAGGTTGAAAATCCTGTTTCGCACAAATATGTTGTTGGGAACGGGAGAAGAATATTCAGAGCCATTTTGCCAAGCATTCATCACGGATTCTGCACCAAAAATCGTTGAGAGGCGTCGTTTTGAACAGTGACTCCATACTTGTGTCTGATGACATTTCTAAAAGAGATTCATATATCTCGTTTGACATACTTTCGGGCTTTTCCAAGTTGGGTAAAAAAGGATTATGAATCCATAAATTCAGTTTCATTTTTGTATTCTGTTCTTCGGGAAAATACTTTTCAAAAGATGCGCGCATCGAACTGAGATATTGGACCAATTCTTCAAACACATCATCTTGAAACATTTCTGAGTCGTTATCGCTAACAAACTCACTGAGTGACGTAAAGCTTTCTATTTCTTTCTTACCAACGCAAATAATCCAAAAATCTAATTTTCTTTTGAAGGCAGTTATTTTGTTATAGGCCTGAAACACTGTTGTCTGTTTACCTTGCAATGATAAATTCAATTCGTTCAGTTTTTGAAAGATATCCGCCATAAAGGACAATCGGAACAACCAAGTTTTATCATACAAACGGTCCTTCAAATTAAAAGAAGTATCTGCTGCAAGAAACATTTGTAACTCGGCTCTAAGTTCAAATCGCCTTGTTAAAGTTTTACCCCGAGACACTTCTGTATGGAGCAGCAGTGTTTTATGTTTGCTGCCATAATCTTCACACAATAATGAGAACAATCGGGATTGTAGTGGTCGTGATTTGATAAAATTAATTATTTTTACCGCTTCATCCATAACTAATTTTAGATTTGACGGCATTTGCTTCATCGCAAGGGCTTGTCTATGCAGAATACAATGGCTGGAACTACAATTAGGCGCTTTATTTTTTATTCGTGACACTGCTCCTGCTGTTTTACCTGTCATCGCCTTGGCCCCATCTGTACAAATGACAATGCAATTGTTCCAACTGAGATTATTTTCTTCAAAAAATATATTTATTTTATTAAAAATTTCTTCCCCGGTAGTGTTTGTGAGCAGCGGTGAACACATAAGCATGTCTTCTTCAAAAGAACTTTCATATGGATATCTCAAATAAATAAATATACCTACGCGCGGCCGCGGAGTCAAAACGTTCGACCAGAGAGAGGTGTTTTGATTTTTTTTTCTAAATTCTTGAGGAACCCCTACAGAGGTATCGCGGAACCCTAGGGTTCCGCGGAACACACTTAGAGTATAGCTGCCGTAGTTCAATAGTGTAACATGTACAAAAATGTAATTGCTGGGAAATGAATAAAATAAAAAATTGTGTCGTTAATTTTTGAATTAATATTTTAACTGTTAAATAAATGTGAATATTCTCTAAACATAATTTGTTACGACGCATTACTAATAAAACGGTCATCTTGTTTTTAATTTTAAACTTTAGCCTTGTCAGAATTTTGAAATATGATTAAGTTGTTACACTATTGAAATAAATTTTTGGAAATTTCCGAAATACATTTAGAAAATAATCGAGTTGTTACATTAATGAATTACATTTTTAGAAATTTGCGAATCAGGTAAATAAAGCTGTAACAAATTTCAGAACCCTTTGATTTCTTAAATAAACCAAAATACAAAAATGTTATTTTATTTAAATTTGAACTTGCATACAATACAATTGGTTTATATTGCTAACAATAGGATAATAATAGTTATTAAACTTTTTTGTGAAACTTATAATTAATCTAAATAAATCAACGGTATACTATGTTTCTTTAGATAATCAAAAATAATCAAAAATATACTTTTATATTTACTCTGTTTCAGATCTATTTGAAATTTCGGTATCTGTCTCCTGCTCTCTGTCTTTTATATTATCTGACAAACTTTCATAAAAGGGCCAATAGACTGGTTTGATTGCCTTTTACTTGCAAAGATCCAATAAATCTTTCTTTTTTTTTAGAGTCTATAGGCGGAACTTTTTATAAGCGGGTACAAGCTCAAATAATGTTTGCTCTTGGTTCCTGAGACGCTTGGCGTATTGTCTCACGTCAATTGACTTAAAATCACTTTCTGCATAAGATGTTTTATAAGATATTATGTTGGGCTGCGTTTTTTCTACTCTCACAATCTTAACATCATTCCAAACAATTTTTTCATTATTTATATTTTTCACAAAATTTTTTCCCATTTGACTACATAATACTTTCAAATCAAAAATATCATTTGTACTAATTTCTGAGTTTATAGAGAGCACCAGTTTTTTTTGCCAATCTTATAATGCTTGTCCAATAGGCAGGAGTATAAATAGGGCCGGGCCACTCTTGAGCATGCGATTTTTTTCTTTTTCAATCGTAGCATGCATGCTGTTTCCCTCATTTTGGGTATGCCCTTTTATTAAAAACTTATGGGTTATAGTTTTGATTTTGTCAATATTTTGTACACAAAGTAAATAGAAAGTAAATACAAACTTGTTTTTGTTTTGCCCTGTCAGAGTAAAAAATTAAGTCTTCACTATTGCACTCTTCGCTTAACAAATATTGTTATAGACAACTTCCAATTTTATTGGCCCCTCTTTTCGCAATTCCTTCATGCCAGAGGAAGCAAGAGCCAATTATTTTTTTAATGTTATAAATGGTAAAATTGTAGGTTGCCAATAGTCTTTTATAATAGAAGCTACTTATTTGCCCGCAGGGAGTAGTGAGAACTGCCTGTAAATCAAAACAACACACAAGAACGTTCCTATGTGAATCAAAATGTTTTTCTTGTCTGCTCAATTTCTTTTCTTGTAAGTGTTTTTCATACTTATCTCTAATTTTTTCTTTATCTTCTTCACTACCGTTCTCATAATTGGCACATAGTGGACATTGGTCATTTTTTGGGACATGAAATGCTATATTGTACTCCGTATCAAATATTTTTTTGTACATAGAGAATTTTGCATACTTTTCGTTATTTTCAGTGCATTTCTCCACATAGAGGCGATACATTGTACCGATATTAAGACTGCCATCTAGGTATTCCTTTTTTGTCCTTGCTCGACAATAATGAGACGTTTTTTTTAGGGAAGGAGTAAATGTGCATTTTAATCCCATTAATGACCTCTGCCTTAACCCTTTTCTGTTTTCCATGTTTCCCGCGTTTGTCTGCTTCTAGAAAGCCATGCTCGTGTTACAATCACAACACGCGAGAGCATAAACAACTAAAGACGAAGTTCAATACTGTAACAACTCTATTTGTTACACTATAGAACTATCATGCTCTTCTATTTCAGGATATTTCTATAATGTAACTAGTGACATCTAGCGGCTAGATTTGCAAGTTAGAGTTGTTTCTATATGGAACTCGGTAAAAGTCGATGTTTGCTTTTATGCTATGGGTTTAACTCAAAAGTGACAAATTTTGAGTTGTAACACTATTGAACTACGGTATCGATATAATACAACAACAAAAAATATTTACATAATTTGTTTCTCACAGCAAGAGAAATACCTACCTATCATTGCGCTTTATTCAAATAATATTTTAGGTACAAATATTACTGTCTACCATGATTTTCATGACGAAGTGAAGTTATACAAACAACACTGGTGGCGCTGTAATGGACCATGTCAAACACAGAAACCCTACTTTGGTATGCTTAGAAGAGCAACCAATAGAGCCCCCGGAGCCAATGATCGTTGGTGGGCTGACCATACAAGAAGTTGTGGTGGAGAGTTTATAAAGGTAGGTGCTTTTTAATTAAGTGTAAAGTCGAAGGAAATGTAAAAGTAAGGGTTATAGTGACTGTATTAGAAAGTTCATTCAATGTATTCTATTTTTTTTTACTTTGTTATAGGATGTACCCAATACTTTTAAACATTGGTTTAAATCAACGTTTAACTTGTACAACAAAAGACCTGGCATGTCCAATATCTTCTATGCATGAACCAATTTTATTGAATACTTCATTTGCCCTGAAGTTGTTATCTAAGTTCTAAGTATTATCCATAATTTTAAATACTTTTTTGGTAACATCACAATGGAATTGGGTGCACATAATACATATTTACCCATTTTGTTTAGTTAAATCGTAGTATATTTTTGTTAGTTGTAGTGTATGATTTGCCTTATTTTAATTTGCTGCTTAATAATGGAACTACAGACTATTTTTGGTTCAGGCATCTAAATATAATATTACAGAATAAGAAAATATAACAATCTTCCAAAAAATATCAAAATAATTGGCAACTTTTAAAAAACAATTAAAACATTATTTACCCAATTATATGATTATATTTTTAATTGATAATATTATTAATCAGTTAGAATTTAAATTGGATTAACTTGCTTTTTTTTTAATTTTCTGTTTGTAATTGTATTTGATATTAGAATTTAGAATACACAAGGACAGGCATTCAAGCATAATGCGACATTAACAACGGCTGTTGGAGTCTTTTTGTTCGTTTGTGACTCTATGGAAAGCTGATAGCCATAAGCCATAATCCAATGCGACTTCAAACTCTCACAGAAAACGGAACAATGTCTTAAAAACCGCTTTACGAAAGCCAAACGATAATAAATACATGCTAACGCCATCTAGTAGAAGCAACTCCACCGAAACGGCCGTCGTTTACAGGTTTGTTCCTACAGCGAATCCCCGACAACTTCATGACAATTTTTAAACCAACTTTACGGCGCAAGTCTGATTTCTGACCGGTTTCAAACTCCTGTAGGAACAGGCGTTCGAAATCAACTAACTTCGGTTCGGTGTTTAAAACTGAAGAAATTTTAAAAGATGGACATGACATAACCTCAAAGTTTATATATTTTGTTATCGTTTTATTGTTATTTTGTTAATTAAACTCGTTTGGCTTGGCCCAATAAGTAAACTTAAACAAACTAAGTAACTTTTATAAAATGAATGAACAAAGTTATGAAGGTATATTAGTGGTCAACCTAAGTGATCTAAGTGCCATAATCGAAAACTACCAGAAAATGTAAAAAACTGTTTTAAAGCTAAGAATAAAACAATATAGTTTATTTTTTTATTGATATTTTTATTCATAAACATACACAAAAACATTTGTAGGCTAAAATTTACTTAATAAACGTATGTACATAAATTGAACAAAAAAATATAGAAAAGGTCTAAGGCTCCTTTTATACTGGGATTCTGTATGCGAGATACAGTATCTGGGATTCAGATTCTCGCCATCTATGAATGCTTTTTATAACGAATTGGATGAAATTGGCACTTAGATCTTCTAGTAGGACATTGGCCTTATATAGATCATATAAATAGAAAATTTTTTTTTTTGAATTTTGGCACATAGATCACTTAGGTTGACCACTCTTCAATATATTTCTGAATCTTCATCAGATGACGCAATGTCGCTCATTTCTCAATTTAATAATAGAAAAAGTCTTATACAAAAGCAAAAACCGCAAAAACACGTCTAACAAAAATAGGTTATGTTATATGTTATGCTAGCGTTTAACCGCGCATGCTCCAGACATTTTACTGGCAAAAGATTTGCAAACTGCTCTGACAGTTGGCAAACTATCAGAAACGTGTAGGAACAGCGACTTTGGGTTTTCAAACTGTCCAAAATCTTTGTGGGAATACTTTTATATTTTCTGCGCAGAATCCTGACTGTCAAGGACTGTTTCTGATCGCTGTAGGAACAAACCTTACTACTGTGTTGTCTACCCACCCCAGGGTATCCATTATGCTTGGATTCCCGAGTATTCCAATACAAAATACAGTTACACCCTTTATCTGGTTTGCCACTTCATAGTTTTCATTATTTTCACAGACCTTAACTCTATAATAGTATTTTCTATATTGTCAGTTTCCATTAGATGAACAAACTATTAGTTGATTTGAAATCTTTATTAGGAATTAGTTATATCAGCTAAGATTTTTATGGCGATTCAAAATATTTTAAAAGCTGGAGAAGAATAGATACCGGTACAGCATCTATTTTTAACGTTTGTTTTGCCAAAACTTAACAAATTCTGAAGGAAAACGTGTCAAAGCATCAAAGTCCTAGCTGATATTTACTATACAAGTTACCTAATCTCTTTCATTAAATGTTTTATTAGTCATACGTATACGACGTAATATTAGGTACATACCAATTGTAGTCTGAAACTTAGTATTATCTATTACTTAGGTAAAAAGTCCAGAAAAACCTGAAAAACTCAAACCCACCTCGAATAAGAACAGTGGAAACTTGACCAAACCACCTGATCCTAAAAACGATATTCGAAATTATATTGCTACTACCAGCAAACCTCCAATACCAAATCCTAAAGAAAGTAACAAAGAAAACACAGCACTGCCTAATATCAGTTCAAGACCCAGTTCTAGTTTGCCGAAACCAAAATCCACTGGGTCCATCAGTAATATCCATACGGTTTCAAACAGTTCGAATAGTACGCCTCAAGTCAGCAACGTGATACCGTCAAAAACCAGCAACATATTCGGTTTTTCAAATGTAGCTGACAGTACTTCAGGTATACCGAAAAAACCCAGCAATGGTACCTCAGGTATAACGAAAAGGCCAAGCAATAACTCGGGAATTAAAGGGGCTGTAAAAAATGCCGGAAGCAGCACTTTTGTTGTCACGAATAAAGACCGCCACACATCGTCTAACGCAAATGGTGGTACTAGTACCAGTACTTCAACTATTGAAGTTTTTGGTGGTACTGGAAAAACTCTAAGTAATGGCGGTACCTCTTCTTCAAGTAATACTGGTGATTACTCGAACGTTAGAGATCATTGGCTTAAGAAGTTTGAAAATAGTAATCTTAACAAGGCCAGTAAAAGTGGTGTTAAAAGGTCCAGTACCAACATGTCTTCTAGTCCACAAAAAATCCCTAAACTATTAAGCTCCGAGGGCTCAGAAAATGATGATAGCGATAAAGTCGAGTGTCCAGTGTGTCACAGGAAATTTAGAACTGACGAATTAAATCGTCATTTAGATACATGTTTAGAATCTTCGAATGTAGATACTAAAGAGTGTTTTATCTGTAGTACCCAGGTACCTACATCAAACTTGGAAGAACATGTTGCAGAATGTTCAGATAAACATTTTAAAGACAATTTCGATGAAGACAACCACGTATTTTCCGATTTAATGACCTGCCCTTCATGCCTTAAAGAATTTGACCAAAAATCTTATGTCAAACATAAAGAACATTGTAGCGAAAGTAATAAAATAGATCTGACCTATCTTGATAGTGATGTAGACCTTAAAAATTGCCCTGTTTGTAAGGACGCTTTGCATCCAAGCAAATTCGATATTCACTTGGAAAAATGTGTTTTAAACATGTGTGATGAATTTGATAAAAAATATGAACCAAGTCAAGAACCTAAAACGTCATGTTTAGCCTGTAACAAGAAGATTCTTAAGTCGGAACTAAATTCACATTTAGAAGAATGCATGAGCATTAGTAATGTTTTTGAAACTAGTAGTACGTCGGTTGAAAATAGTGATATTGATCAAGATGATGTTGGTAAAAGTGTTTTTAATAATGTTGATATTGATAGTTATAACTGCCCGTTTTGTCTCAAACTGGTTTTAGAAAATGAGATGCAAAGTCATTTGGATGTATGTTTAAATATCGACGACTGTACTGACGAAAATATCAAAGAAAGAAGTCTGCTTGTTGATTCGTTATGTGACACAGATTTTGATTTATCATAAATTAATGATTTTTTATTTGTTTATTGTATTTTATTAAAGCTATTTGTTATATTCTAGTAAAGCCAAGTCAAACTTTTACCCTGGTATTTTTATTTCGTGTTATAAAACTATTCTGTTCTATTACCAATGCTATTTTGTTACCTTAGTTATTATTTTAAAATAGAAATTATTATATTTATATATACATTTTTTATTTAATCATTTTCACCAAGTACAAAGAAATACAAAATAGGAACCGGAATTATGAACTAAAATTAATTGCCAATTAAAACCAAAAACTTGGTTATTTGAATTTTTCACATAAATTTTGAGGTTATGTGAAAAAAGTGTAAATACAAAAGTTGTAGATCTTTTTATTACCTACAACTTTGCCATTTAACGTTTTTCCATAGGACTTGTAGTTTTGCCGGAAATCGAGATAAATCGTTTTCTACCCTTAAAAACTCATCCACTTCCCGACCTCGGAAAGCCCGTAAATTATTTTTCCTTTCATTTTTGTTATATTCTCTTCCTTTTCCAATGGGTTTCATCCTACTATTATTTTTTTTATACTTTTTACCATTTTCAAAGGCTTCAGCCCTGGTCTAGTTGGCTGACAATCAATCAAAAATTTAACTTTACAGTCAGAACAGTATATTATTGGGATTATTCCACACTGGTGTGGTTTTTTGGCATGGATTATTTCTAAGAATAAAACTAAGAACATTTTATTTGTTTTATTTATATTTAATTACAAATATACAGACGTCAAAATAAAAATAATTAATAATATATCCAGGTACACAATTTTCTAATGTCTATAGTTGTAGCAGATAAGTCGCATCGACAGCACGATGCACAATCTAATCGCGTCAAAATTCTCGATTTTATTACAGAGTTTAAAAAAAAACACAATATATTGGTGAACTAGGTGTAAAAGTTATTTTCTTAACAAGTGCTGAAAGGAATCCTTTCTGTCAGCAGTTTGCTTTTTTTCTGCTAGCGTGAGAAAATAATTACGCAATTTTTTATTTAAGAGCAAATACTAGTAAAGCTTTCGCCATTTCGTTATTCTTCGTTTTATCCAAAAATCGGTCAAATACTATTTATTTTATACATCAACGATAATCGATATGCCTTAGTTTTAAAAATGTGTAAGTTACAAATGTTTGCTTATGACACTTTAATTTACATTAATGTTTCAAATATTTTTGATGGTCTAAATACTCTAAATTCTGAGATAAATATATTATTAAATTGCCTAAAAGTAAATAAATTGAAATTAAAACTAAATGTATGGTTATGGGATGGGTAATAATTTAAATTTGTCAAAATATAAAGTTGTAATTGATGATGAGAAATTGGAATTAGTAAACAGTTTTAAATATTTAGGGATAAATATATATTGATTCAAAATTAACATTTTTAAAATTATTTTGAAAGTATCATATCGAAGTTCGCCGGAAAAGTAGGTTATTTTAAAATAAACAGTTCTAATTTAGGTTTGTTTTCTAAAAAAACTGTATTTAATACTATTATATTACCACAGTGACTTTATGGTTCTTCCATTTTATATTGTGCTAGTGAGAAAATATTTAATAAATTACAAATCTTACAAAATATGGCAATGCGCATTATTTTAAATTGTGACAAATATACAAAAATAAATTTTATGTTAAAAAATTTAGATTGGTTGAATGTGAGAAATTTAATTTTTATTTAGTGTGTATATTTATACATGAAATTAAAAATAATTTATTGCCTGATTGTTTAAAAACATTTTGTTCTTTTAATTATGACCATCAGACCATCATAATTTATTATAAAACAAGAACTAATCAAAATTTTTATGTGGATAGATTGTCTAAAACATCAGCTTATAAAAGTCTATTTTTCATAAAGCTTTGATAGAATATAATAATTTGGAAAATTCTATTAAATCTTAAATATCATTAAAACTATTTAAAATTACGTTTAATTAAAAAACAAAATGATACGTAATATTTGATACAATTTGCAAAGTGTTTAACTTTTCTGTCTGTTTTTGTTAAAAGAAGGTTGCGTTTTAAAATTTAAAAATAAATCTATAAAAATGTGTTAAAAAAATGTATTAAAAAATATTTAATTGTAGCTTTTTGCTAAATAAAACATGTTACTACTACTACTACTACTACTACTACTACTACTACTACTACCTCTCTTTAGAGTACAATTACCTACAGTTTTACGTTAAAAAAAGGTTGGGTTTACGAATTAATAAAAGCAGAAAAAGAAATAAGCGCAAATTTGACAACATTTCGTTTTATACTTTTACTAATTAAATTTTTTTAAACCTCAAACTGCTACCCAAACGTACACGGGTATTTGGTCGCTTTTTGAAGAGAACGAAGTAGTAGCGAAATATCGACCAAAAACAAAATAGCCAAGGCGTCACTAGTATTGGCTCTTAATGAAAAAATATATTTGGGAATAATATTTTGGTTATTGACAATATAATTGGTCAACGAAGATTTGAGTTTCTGTCAATGATACATTTTACACTCTCCCGTAAAAAAACATACCAGTTTGATTGTATGCTGTAAATTTTGAAACATACTACTAAATCTTAAATGTAAAAAGGGTTTTATTCGCGTGTTAGAGCAATCTAGAATTTGTAAAACAAATTTTAAACCTTTTAAAATTGTTATAGGACATGTTTATCTTATACTATCACATAGTGACTACAATAATTATTGGCAAATGGTTTTTACTTGTATTTACAAATTATGCAAAAATTACTATAATGGAGGATCATCAAAATGAGCTGTTGAGTTGAGTTGACTTAAGGTGGAATTATCAATGTCATTCAATTTATTGTCAACCTATAACCTATTTCGCCTTGTTTTTCTTAGTTTATTATTTTATTGGCTAAGATTTAAATAAAATCAATATCGTCGGCACATTATTTAGGTACTATCTGATATATTACAAAAATATCAATTTATTTCATTGCTTATTTTGGGAGAATTGTATAGTGAAAGAACAATGACATAGTAATGTTAAAAAAATCTTAACCGATATTTTTCGATATACAATTCTCCTTAAATAACTTATGAAATTCCTTGATATTTATCTAACATGTTAATTATTACCTATAGAATATGAAGACGATATTGATTTTGTTTAAATTTTGTGTAAAAGTTAGAAAAAATAAATAAATCTACGCGAAATAGGTTTTAGGTTGGCAAGCATTTAAGTTGATGCTAGATACAGATAAAGTACATAAATACATTCTAAAATATAAGGTTGACAGGCAGTAGGTATAATAAAATTAATAGATGTACGGTGCTATAGATGTGAACTTCTTTAAAATGCGATACATGTACCTAATAGTAACACACTGTCTTTATTGCCGTGTTCCTAATACACAGGTTTAAAGAGTATCCAACTGTTATCGCAGTAAAAGATCAACCATATATAGTGGAATGTACTTTACAAGTTTTTATGATTTGATAGGCTTATCCTAAATTTTGCTCTCAAAATAAACAGTTTTTTTTTTTATAGGAACAACATTGCTTGTACTATGTTAACTTTCCACAAGATAACCTGAGGACACTATACCGGGTTAGTGCACCTTCAGACTGACCATGGGATATTTTGCGACCCTCAAATATTGGCCTTCCCTATTAATTTTGCATCAAATTGTATTAAACTTTATTGAACGTCCTCGTATGATGAACTCGCACACCAAATTCTTGTCACAGAAAAAAAATGGGTTTATTTTTGCCAAGTCACGAATTTGTAAAATTAATAATTACGATCTTTTTAATTCAAAGTAACGAAAAGATAACTTGTTGGCACGTACTTTTTGGACTTTGAAGAAATGGTGATAAAGGGACTCATATACGAACAAACAATATATAATGTATCTTATAGAGTTTTTTTTTAAATCTCTTGTGGTTTATAATCAATATTTAAAAACCTTTCTTTAAAGACCTCTTTACCCATATAAACTATGTATTTCATAGAATACCTACCTACTTTTCTGTAATTTAAGTAAGTATTCACTTATTTAAAGTTAAAACAGAAATATTTTGACCGGCCTTCATATACTTAGATGGACTTGCATTCCGAAACGCAACAACACTATGGCATTTTTACTATAAAACTTGAAAAGCTAAACAGGGACTTTATTATTCAATAAAATAGACAAGGAAGATGCACTTATTATTTAATATGCATAAAAGAAAATCCGTGCAAATGTAAAACCAACATCGAATAAATCCAGCTGATTTCGTAAGGTCACGGGCCACAGAATTCATGGCGACCAGACGGGACGGACGGCAGTGCTACGATAAAATAATATTTCAGTGACTTGAAAATATACTGGGATTAGCGTTAATTGTTTCTTCTCAATAACTTTCCTGATTTTAGCAATTATGTCCAACGTACCTTCATAAGATTCCATAAATGACTACAACTCCCCAGTTTTATAACTGTTATAAAGCAATAATAAGACACTATTAGAATTGAATTAAACAGTTTTATTTCAAAATAATAATATTAGCTGACATTTAAACGTTTATGAAGTGAAAACAAACCCATGTCAATGTGTTGTCATCAAGTACCTTCAAAAAAATCTAATGCAATTTTGATGTAAAATTAATAGGGGTAGGCTATTGAGGGTAGCACCCGGTATATCACAATTCCTTCATATTCTGACTACTATCAATATTATTGGGTAAAAATCGCATTTCTATATACAAAAACCTTTCAAATAAATCAGTCTATAATCATAATTTTTATACTTGGATGCTTATTTTTTAGTTGTTTTTATAAAAAAAATAAACGTGGTCGGTAATGTGTCCTTTGAGTTTTATCATTAAGAGAAGTTTTTTTTTAAATTTAAATACAAACCATTTATTTTTCATTATCTGCTTATTCGAGATTTATTTTGATATTCTCTCCACTCAGCATGGACACTTCTTCTTCACAAATAGGCAGGTTTTGTGAATAGTGATGGGGTTTTAGGTCGTTGGACAGACACATGTCAACCTAAAAAAAAATAGATAATTAATATATTTTTATACAGGATTATAAAAATGACTTTAATTGCTTATATTTCAACAAATTGCAAAATATATTCAAATAAAGTTTTAGTAATATTTAAACCTACATTCGTAGTCACATTCATGGGGTATCTACCATGGACAAAAGTCAAATTTGGTGCAAAATGGCCGTGCAGGCCAGTTTTCGGAACCGAATGCCGGACGCCATTTGAAATACAACTTTCCTTTTGATGATCTGAAACTGAAAACAGAATATTCATTCAATTAGGAACACCACAAAACAGCATGTTTATGAACATAATATGTGCTTTTGATATTGCGTGTTTTAAAATCCTTAATCGATATCAAAAGTATATTTACCTGCGTGTAGATTTATAAGTTTGACTTTTGACAGCTGATCGAATTTGGTGGTCTTGGTGTTTCGCTCTCTAACACCATTGTTGTAGAGGGAGCTACATGACATCGTCGTGCACACTGATTGTCTGCCGGCTGCTGAGCTACAAAAGTGCCCTTAAATATTTTTACCGTGTTTTAAAAAAAATATTGTTAGTATACATTTTTTTATGTAGGTATTTCCGTATTAGCCAAGCTGAGCTACCTACTATTTTTCGCCACACACAACAGTAACTACATACATATTATAGTAAAAAAAAGTCTTTTACAAATGTTATTATGAAAAGGAAATCCGTATGTACCTTAGGTATCTCTCTCTTCTGGGAAAACAAAACTTAGTAACGTTGTTCGTAGCCAGGAAAATTAATATACTGTCCTTGTGTGGCTTCAGCTCTGCCCTGACTTCTCCATTTAGAAAACAGTACAGTATGGCCACAAAGAAACCCTAAAAGAAAAGTTAAGTATTGATATTGGCAGGATTGATGCATTTTTAAAGCCCCAATTTTCTCTCTCGACATCCTGTCCTTCCCACTAGGTATATATTTTTTTATTAATGTTTACCTAACTCGCCTACCTATTTATTTTAACTTTACCTGAAAACTTCCAAACAGACGGTCAGTTAGCATCCAAAGAATTTTCTTATTCAAACAATAGAAGATTATAAAAATGGCATAGTTCACCCCGAACAGTGGAACCAACACTAACGTCGACTTAGCCCATTTCAAGTATCGTCTAGAATCTTCGTTGATCGGTGACTTTAATTTGGTATACAGAACCACCGATATGATAACAAATAGTATCAAGTTAATCTAAAAAGAAGGTAATTATCACTAGTCATTAGCATTATTATAGTTAAATACAAATTTTGCAGTTGTAATACAAGGGACAATAGGTGAATGAACCAATAAATTATTTATGTAGATATATATGACTCACCAAGACAGATGTGAAAGTAGGTATTTGAATAATTAGAAATACTCCAAGCTTGTTAGTTGTGGTCCAACAGAATGAGTCCTCTAATAATATTCTGGCCACGATCCAAGGAACTACAACCAGAAGCGGGAGCCCTGAAAATATGTTCAATTTTTCTTGAAGTTTTCATTAATAAAAGCCTCATTTGAGACACCATATAGTATAGGATGTGTAATAGTGACGTAGTAAGTGTTACTGTTGTGGAAACTTAGTACTACGTGTACAGAAAAAATTATTTCGTATATTAATACAACACTAACCCCATCCGAATGACACGTAATAAACCAAGCTTCTATTGCTATCGGTAAAAAGGGCTCTCAAAATTAAGTTGTTTAGATACACTCCTTCCATTAAAATCCAAGAATAATTTGCAGTTGTAAAATACTGGACCAGACTGACGATAAGCTTGCATTCGAAGTTATTTTCCTAAAAGAAAATAGATAATTAAATAAAAGCACTATTTAGCACTGAAGTAAACTGTAAAAGTTCCATCTAACCATCGAAAAACGTCCCGAATACTGATGAATTTTACCTTCCTTTATGAGCAAATAATGTAAATTCCAAACAATTTTCGTTGTGGATAACTATGTATTGCATGGACACAATATTTAAAACTTACTGTTGAATCAACATGAAAAAATCTTGATCCGTGATGATCCATCAGGTCTTTAGTCAAACCCAAGCCTTCTTCAAATAACGCATCTTTTAAAATCTGCATGAAGTATCGTAATATAAAGGACGCGAAAAGATTCATATGCAGAATATTCCTAGCACAATGCAATTTCCTAAAAAATATTCCTTTTTAAAGAAATCTGTCTAACACGGTGTATTTCTTTTATCTTACTTGATTTTAAACATTATGGTGAATGCAATTATCAGGGATATTAGCGATACTGCATAGCCTGTCTCTCCTAACACTCTTATTAATTTCTAAAAAAAATCACATTATTAGCATAATTGTATTGTCAAAAAATACTCAAAATATTAAAACTTTAGTATACTTACTACAGGCTCATCTGATGTATTGTTGAACTCATTATATTGGCTTATTATGTTTGTGCTCACATTTTTATATACTGTTGTGATTCTTTCAGTATAACACAACGTGTAATTTGAATACGTATTCCCGCTTTCTTTTATAAACCATCGTCCATTCTCTGTACATCGTCTGGTTGCATTCTGATACTAGAAAGTTAAAAGTATCGTTACTTAGCGATCAGTCCCTATAACTTATAATACTTTAGGAAAAATATTTTGAACAGTCCCCATAATATTCTTTAGACTTTGTATTACTTTGTAGAATTCCTGGTAATTTATGATATTTTTTTTAACGTTCCCCGTAACAGCTTGGCTAGGCGCGCAGTGGCAAGAACTTCGATTTGATTACAGGGCGAGGGCACATCTATTTTTCCTCTGTGCGATTAGGCGCTGTCGCCATCTGCCAGTTGTTTGTCAAATTCGTAAGATCCGCACGTGGTTTGTTGGTGTTCTTCACTCGACCCGATGTTTATTTTATAAAAGCCGTTTTTCAAGAAAAGTTTTGATATTTACTAGGTTTTCGTATATTAAGTACATAAATTAGGATGCCTAAATCTAAGAGAGATAAGAAAAGTAAGCAATTTGTTACTATTTTCAATAAAATTAACGTAAAACTAAAATTTTTTAAACCTAACCTCTTAACACACTATTTTTAGTTTCTTTAACAAAAACCAACAAAAAGGGGCTCGCATTGAAGCAAAAAATAGTGGACGATGTAAGAAATTGTGTTGAAAAATACAAAAGCATATATTTATTCACATTTAAAAATATGAGAAATGAAAAGATGAAAGAAGTCCGAGATCAGTGGAAACCAAGCAGATTTTTTTTTGGAAAAAACAAAGTTATAGCTATAGGACTAGGTAGAACTAACGAAGAAGAGGTGGAAGATGATCTACACAAGGTGTGTAGTCTAACGCTTTTCTGTAGCATCTACTATTTGTTATTAAACATGTAGAAAGGTTAGTTGTTTTTATTGGTTGTATTTTTAGTTAGCAAGTTGTTTAAAAGGCCAATGTGGCCTGCTATTTACGGACTGCACAAGGGATGAAGTGACCGAATGGTTTGACAGTTATGCTGTAGAGGATTTTGCACGATCAGGTTTTAAAGCAACGCAACCAGTTAGTTTAAAAGAAGGTCCTTTAAAGCAGTTTTCACATGCGATGGAGCCCTATCTTAGACAGTTGGGTATGCCTACTAAATTGGATCGTGGTAAGTTTTCTTTATAAGAAAAACACTACATATTAATATGTTTTTTTTAAGGTATCCTATGGTTAAAAAATATTATTGTTCGAGGTACTTACTACAAATGTCAATCAGAGGGAAATAATATTTTTTTTTCTAATTTAAGGGGTTGTTACATTACTTAAAGACTTTGAGGTATGTAAAGAAGGGAGCACGTTGACCCCAGAACAGGCTAAAATATTGGAGTTATTAGAATATAGGCAAGCAACATTTAAATTAATCCTAAAAGCAAGGTGGACAAAAGGAGAAGGTTTTGAAGAAATTTCTAGTAAAAATGATGAAGATGATGATGAAGAAATGGAAAGTGATGATGAATGAATGAACTAATATGGTTTGACTTTTAATTTAAGCTTTTAAGTGTAAATAAAGAATAAATTTTACTTTTTGATAAGGTATTTTGCTCATTATTTTGTAAAAATTAAACTGATGACAAAAATTGGACATATTTTAGATTAAATTTTCCTTATCTATACAATTATTCTTATACCTATGTACTTACTTCCTTAAAGCCAACTACATATTGTGGACAAGGTACTGATGCAGTGGTTCCAGGGAGTTGTGGTGGCCAGCAGTGGAGTGTGTCGAAAAATGGAGGACACATTATACCTAAAAAAAAATATCTTGGTCAATATGTAATAGTATTTTTTGAGATTCCATAAAGGATAAAATGAAGGGATCATGATTTTCTGATGACTTACTTTTTGCAGTTTCATTAAAGATTGGTTCATTACTTTCCAAATTTTTACCATGTTGTCTAATACATTCGAGTTTGGTTCTGTTGACTTCCCTTTCCATATCATTAACGACTTCTTGAACATGCTGGTTGTAGGAATAAGCCATGCTTTAAGTAATTTCCTGTAAAAAAATAATGAGTTTTAATAAAATAAAACTGATTAAATATACTTAGTAGTAGTAGTAACATCTTTTATTTAGCAAAAAGCTACAATTAAATATTTTTTATTAGATTTTTTAACACATTTTTATAGATTTACTTGCGTGTACCCGGCCTGCGTTGCAATGCCAGACATTTTACGCCTCTGAGATAATAATAAGGCGAGTTCACCATCACGTCAAGATTTATAAATGCAAACCCGAACAAACCTCTAAATTTATCAGTGTTTCTCTACAATATTATGCATGCATTTTACATAAAAACCTTCTTGAATCACTCTATCTATTAAAAAAAACCGCTTCAAAATCCGTTTAGTAGTTTTAAAGATTTAAGCACATACAGCTGGGGACAGACGCGACAGCGACTTTGTTTTATACTATGTTGATTCATAAATTTTAAAATGCAACCTTTTAACAAAAACAGACAGAAAAGTTAAACATTTTGTAAATTGTATCAAATATTACGCATCATTTTGTTTTTTAATTAAATCTAATTTTAAAGTCTTTTTAAACAGTTTTAATGATTTTTGAGATTTGAAAGAATTTTCCAAATTATTATATTCTATCAAACCTTTATAAAAAATAGATTTATAAGCTAATGTTTTAGACACTCTATCCACATAAAAATGTTGATTAGTTCTTGTTTTATAATTATGATGGTCATAGTTAAAAGAACAAAATTTTTTTAAACAATTGGGCAATAAATTATTTTTAATTTTATGTATAAAGGTACATACTAAATTAAAAAATTAAATTTCTGACATTTAACTAATCTAAAATTTTCAACATAAAATTAATTTTTTTATATTTGTCACAATGTGAAATATTCCTAATAAATAAATATTAGGGATGTTATTTTAATTTTTTTTGAAAGGGCAACTCATTTTTCTTTCAATTGTGCTATTGTACTGTATTACTTTGTACCCAGCAGATATAATCGTTAATGAAGTGAATCCACAAGATAATTATACAGTTACTACCTACTATTAAATGAAGCTATAAAAATTCTGAAGTAGACCATAACTCTATATTCTTTGAAAATATATAAATTTAACTAACTAATAATAAAACATTTTGATTGTTCATCATAATATGATACTATGATGACAATAATCTGGTTTATCGCTAAAGATTTTCTTCAAGATAAACAAGTAGTTCCATCCAACGTAAAATCCCATTTTAAAAATATTCATGAATTATTGCTAATATTAAAATTCAGATTAGGTATACAATACTAATCTGAGAAAAAAATAATACGCAATATTTTGTGTATGAATACAGATAAAATATAGACCTGATTGTTATTAATAATATTGTGAATATGATACCATACTAATCACCTACTACTGTAGAGGTACCTATGGAAATGTCTGATTTGATGATTTATGTATTTAATTTAAATGCTCAATATTTTTTATTGCTGAAGGTGACAGAACCGTGTCGAAACGTGGGGCTTATTTGATCAATAAAAAAATCTTTTAGTGTTGGGATCAAGTAGGGTTATAAATTGGTTTTGCAATAGAGAACAATTAAAGGCATAAATATGAAAACCAATTTTCTTCTAAGATATTAATTAGGAAGGTATTTTTACTTTTGACCTTACGCCCAATTGAATAACCAGGACCTATTGCCATATATTTTGCTTTTCGACCCTAGAGGCAAAGATCTTTTATTATTATTTTCAAAACACAAATACTATTTTTAGAGAGCTTATTTACATACAATGTAAATTTTTTTATCATCGTGAGTTTGCACTAAGAAGAGTTTTATTTACCTTTACGATATCTAATGGTTCAAACTGGTTATCATCTTAAGTTGATAATAAAAACGGAAAACACTTAATAACGAGCGACTCTATTAAAAACGTCTTTAAGTATTAACTTACTTTCTACTTCTTTTGTATAATAAAAATTTTAATTGGAACACAACTCATACTATATACAATAAAAAATACAATGAGTTACACAGTACAGAGTTATTTCATCTAAAAATAATCGATATCAAGCAGGAAATCCCCTCTATATTGCATAAAAATTATGTCGAATTGACAAGATATATCGCTAAAGTTTTTGCATATTCACGCAAATTAATAATTGATTGAACAAAATTTCTAATTCAGTCTTTTTACTTTACTTACCGATTTTAGAAAGGTCATCTGAACCTTTTTTTAAGTGCCCGGGCCTGAAAACGGCAAAATCAAACTAATTGCTGAAAGACAGTGTTTTGTTCAAGCTTCATACAACAATTAATTAAATTGAAAAAGATGCCTCTCCTTAATTTTTTCTAGGTAAAACAAACAAACCCATGATTAGCCGGCCACGCCTTTTTGTTGAGAGAAATTAATCAACCTCTCATAGGAGTTTAATATAAGGACGTTTTTTAATCATGTAAGTGGGACGTACCCGTGATGTAACACATCCTACATCAATGCTTTATTGGTTACACCTGATATCAGGTGTCCAGAAAGACAAATATAATTAGGAAATTATTATTTCTTGATGCTGATTAATATAGGAGGGCTATTATTGAAATCATTGGCGTAGAGTGGTTGAAAAGGCGCCGGGGGATTTGCTATTAGGCACCTACCGACTTTCCTTGCTTTTATGATACATTGAGCCTAATGAATAAAAATGTAGCAAATGCTTTTTCTTATAATATCGAAGTAATTTCTTGAAAGCCAATGAATAAAAACTAAAGTAATTGCTTTTGCGTCCAGAGATTGTTTAAAAGTGCAGGAACGGCTCATTCTAGTCAATGCTTTTTTCTTAAAAAATAGAAGCAATCGCTATCGTTTGCTTAAACTGCGATGAATAAATGAATGAATTGCTTTTTCTAGTGTAGCGATCGCTTTCAACTTTTTAAGGTAGGTCGGACCCCTGCATCATTTGCTTGGTAGCAGTCAACTTTATTTCTCCACGGCATACACGTGAGTTGCTCTTAATTTTTGCCTTCAATTATGGCTGAATATATTATGAACGTCCGTAAAAGAAAAATTATAGTGTACGTAAAACTTGCAGATATGATGATTTCAGAAAGTTATATCGATTTGACAGCGAAAATGTTTAGTGGTTGGCAAATTATTTTTTGATTGGTACTGGTAAAAGGCGATTAAAGTTTTTCTGCGAAAATTGTCGGATCCGGGCTTACAAAATTCTGTAGGTGAAGAACTCGGTGTTCACCAAACTACTGTCTGTAAGATATACACTTGTGTAATGGATGCAGTTTTGGAGAAGGCCAATATTTTAATTAAATTTCCTACATGTGCTGAAGCTGTTGTGGAAGCTAAACGTTTGTGGTCAGAGAGATTTATTTATGTTCCTTCAATTTGTGAACGAATATCAATTGATTGTCTTTAATTTCTTTATCACTATATTATCACTTTCCTCATTTTCACTGAAATCTGCCATATCACAAATATAAGTTTCCTATTTTCCACAAAAACATAATAGATTACTATGTTGTACTAAATAAATAAACCAACGTTGTTGTATTTACGTCAACTCTTTTGCAAATTGGGCACCAAACTGAACATGAACAAGTGTTGAATAAGCATTAGCTACAGAGGTGTAGATACCTAGGAAAAACAGCAGTTTTGCTTCAAAATTTTATTCATATCCAGATCTAGCTATTGCTTTTACTTATAGCATTTGCTAGTCAAGTAATTGCTTTTACTAATAAGTAATTGCTTAATTTTTATTCATTAGGCTCAATGAGGAACATACATTTTAATAAATCTCTCTGACCACAACCGTTTAGCTTCCACGATAGCTTCAGCACTTGTGGGAAATTTAATAAAAATATTGGTCTCTCCAAAACTGCATCCATTACAGAAGTGTATGTCTTACAGACAGTGGTTTGGTAAACACCGAGTTCTTCACCTATAGAATTTTGAAAGCCCAAATCCGACAATTTCCGCAGAAAGACTTTAATATTATTTAAAGGCGACAGTGCCACCCCCTCGCCTTTTTCCAGTATCAGTCAAAAATAATTTTCCTACCACTCAACATTTTCGCAGTCAAATCGATATAACTTTATGAAATCATCATATCTGCAATTTTTACGTACACTGTAGATTTTTCTCTTATTTTCATATATTCAGCCATAATTGAAGACACAAATTAAGAGCAACGCACGTGTATGCCGCGGAGAACTAAAGTTGACTGCTACCAAGCAAATGATGCAGAGGGGTCGAAAAGTTGAAAGCTATTGCTACTCTAGAAAAAGCAATTCCTTAATTTATTCATCACATTTTAAGCTAACGATAGCAATTGCTTCTATATTTTAAGAAAAAGCATTGACTAGAAGCAATTCCTGTACTTTTAAGCAATCGCTGGACGCAGAAGCAATTACTGCAGTTTTTATTCATTGGCTCTCAAGAAATTACTTCGATTTTATAAGAAAGAGCAATCGCTACATTTTTATTCATTAGGCTCAATATCTGCTTTGTTAAATTGATAAAGTATAAATTTTAAGACTTCTGTGTTCACTCTTTCTTTAATAGATATTGTAAAAACTTTTCCATAAACCCGAAAAGTTGAAAATATATTGAAACTAATTTCTAGTTGACTGAATGTAATTTGTTTCGGGAAAATTGAATTCTTTTTAAGTTTATTTCTTGCACTAAGCGAAAGGAAACTTTTCCAAGATATAGTACACTACTGCATTGTGAGAATAAAAAAAAGTTAGAAAAGACGTCAGGGTACACTATTTATTGGACGATGTTTTAAGATTAATTTTCTTATTTATTCAATGTAGTAATATAGAAATCGAAAATAGAAATGTATGGAAACATCATACTTATACTTATCATCAAACAACATCTTTTTCTTTATGATCATATTTAATGCCCGAACAATATTTTTTTATTATTATGCTTATAATATTTACGACAAAAAATACCTGTGCGATATAAAATGCAATAAAAATTCATTGCTCTTTAGCACTTTAATAGGGTTTTCGCAGAATTGGTAAAATAGTGCTATCCAACCCGTATAAAATTGTGTTTTCACCATGCACGGTCTATATTTTTCTATCTGTTTTAAAATTTCATAAATATGTATGAATTGCAAATTTTTATGATAAATGGGATAATGGGAAGTCACCAATGCATGCAATCAAAAATTCAATTTTATAATCGTACCTACATAAATACCTAACACTTACAGGGGTATTAAAACCTGTTGACTTTGAAATACCGTCCTGAATACCGTATTATACCATGCGAGCAAAAATAATTTTGCATCAAAGAGGGATTGGATTAAAAAACTTTGGGCTTGGTTTAAATCACAATGCTATGGGGACGATATATCTAACCAAATCTAGGATAAAATATTGTCAAATTCATATTATGACATGATATGCCAAACTAATGAGTAATAAAATAAGTAGACAAATACAAATTTATTTTTGTTGTTTACAAAATTAACAAAGTAAGAATATTATACAGAAAGAAAAAGAAAAATAATTACATAAATTGCTGAAATTGGCCACCGCCATGCTCCAAGCATAAATTCACACGTCTCTTCATATTTTCGAAAGTATTGACCAGCATCTCTGGAGAAATGGTTACCACATTCTTGGATAATCCTTTCTTGTAATTGTTCTAAATTTGTAACTGGTGTTTTAAAAATAGTGTTCTTTAAATGAGGAAAAACGAAGTAATTCATAACCGTTAAACAAGGTGATCTCGGTGGGAATATCAGGTCTAATAAATCATTTACTTCCAATAAATTTTGGGTAAACCATTGAGAGTAATTCCTGCGTCTTTCAAAATTTGCTACTTGTATTTCTTGAAATACTTGCACTTTATAAGGAAATAAATTTAGCTGCTTCTTAAAAATAGTCATGCCTGTTTCATAAGATCTTCCCACTTCTTGGGACAGGCGTCTTATACAATTTGTTGGCGTATTTTGCATTATTTCACGAACGTTTGCAACAAGTTCTTCTGTCCTTACATCTGCTCCTTTTTTGTGTTGTATAGAACCTGTTTCCCTAAACACAGCCACGGATCTTTTCAGGCAATGATAAAAATCCCCAGCAATAAAAGCAACGTTATAGGAAAATGTTCGTGAAAATCGTCCATGCACAAACCCGGATTGTATTGCCACTCACAATTTTCTCTAACCCCGTTTCAAACCGTGAATGTTTTGTGCTATTCCGTAAAGCCCATTGTGTGAATTGTTCAAGAAATTAGCGATGAATCAAATTACTTGTAACCAGCGGCGCAACCAGGATTTCGTTCTAGGGGGGGCTACCAGAGAGGATCATTCTTTCTTTTTTTCTTTCTTAAAAAAAGCGCCGCAGGCAAATTTTTTTTGGCTGCCACGCCCTTTTTTGGTCTATTAAAGAAAATCTAAAAAGGCTACCTTTAATTTTTTGGTAGCATAAAAAAATTTAGAAATAATAATTAGCCTCACGATTTTTTAAAATTTTTAACGTGCTTAAAATTTTTTTTTTACACTTTCTAGGATAAGTAGAATATTAAAACATCGTTAAACACATACCTACTTTAAATAATTATTTTAAATCTTCTTTACTATTTCGTAGAAAATATTTTTTTCCACGGCTGTTAAATAAATCACGCTACAATAAAAAAAGACTAGCCAAATACTACAAACTTTTATTTTAAACTAAGTGTAAACATAACGTATTTATTGAAACTTTTACAAATTGAACTGAAGTCTACGAGGTCCCAGATTTTGAAGTTCTTTTATCACTTCATCAACCGATACTGGTATTTCTCGATGGATGTTTAAATGGGCTAGACCATTTAGTCTATTTTCTGTCATTGTATTGCGCAATAGTTATTTTTCTCCAAATGACATTAAAAGCGGTCTTTCAATGACACCTGACAGGCTCAAAAGGTGTATTTTTTCTGCCTAAGCATAAAAAGTCCACTTTTTCTGACTAGGCAGAAAAATACACCTTTTGAGCCTGTCAGGTGTCATTAAAAGACCGCTTTTAATGTCATTTGGAGAAAAATAACTATTGTTTCACTAGGCAGAAAAGCACAAGATTTAATGCCGCGGCTGGTGTTTCATAGACGAGGCGCAGAAACCAGCCAAGGCATTAAATCTGCTTTTTTGCCTAGTAAAACATATAATTTTTTCTCCAAATTTGTTCCAATTTCACGCAAAATCGTATTTTTTATATTTATGTATGTTATTTATGACATTTATTGAATTGTTGTGTTTACTTGTCATTTTAAATTTTAATTTTTAATGACACCTGACAGGCTCAAAAAATACACCTTTTGAGCCTGTCAGGTGTCATTAAAAGACCGCTTTTAATGTCATGTGGAGAAAAATAAGTTTTGAAGGAACTTCAAAGGGGGGGCTTTAGCCCCCCTAGCCCCCCCGTAGTTGCGCCACTGCTTGTAACGACTGTCAAAGATGAAGGAATAACTGATTGATTGTTAATTTAGGTAGTTACTGACACCCAACAGGTATTAAGCTCTACGGCTAAGCATTACGTCCTTAGCAAGGTCCTCTTTGATGTAAATAATTTTTGCTCGCACGGTATTTGTAAAGTAAATTATAACAATTAAAAAAAAACAACATTGGTGTCATATATTTATAGTTTTAAGGGCCATGTTGCCATTCTAGCAGAGGTAGGTACGGTATACTGCTCTCTCTCGACACACCATCCACCGCCTTGCTCATATTTCTGCCGCGGCATCGTTAGTTGTTTTGCCCGGCAGAGGGCGTATTGTATCATCGCTTTTTAGCATTATTTTCACGATTATGGAAAAACTCCTTAATTTCTACTAATAACTGCAATACAATGTAGGTCAGACATGAAATTTATCCTCTAAAAATTTGGTCATAACAATTTTTTTGTAGTTACCATGGTAACACAGTGTGGAGAAGGAAAACGACTAAAAGTACTTTAAATATTTATATACGTTCAATCAGGATAAAAAGTTCTTTAAAATAAGCCATAGGTTGTTAAATTCGGTAAACGCAGACCGAAGTTACAGTACTTTTAGTGTCGTTACCCTTCTCTACGCTGTTACAATGGTAACTACAAAAAAATTGTTATTACAAAATTTATAGAGGATATTACAGAGCATATAAAAACTGGCTTTCTGACCTTCATTGTATGACAGTTGTTAGTATCATAATAAATTTTTTAACCCACCCGTCGTGGATTACCCTGCTTAAGGAAGGAAAATTACAATCCCTATGCAATGGTAAACATACAACGTTTGATATTATTAAATAAATATTTAAAAGTGAAGTGCGTATGTACCCACAATGGAAAAATTAAAATATCAGGTGATAAACACGAATCGAAACTCTTAAATCCTTAAAACCAGTTTGAACGGTTGCAAATCTCATTTTTGCATTTTTAGATAACAATAAACAAGTCAATCTTTGGGACTAACTAAGCCTATATAAGTGTTTATAAAAATGTGATCCATAATAGGAAACCCATCAATATCAATCAATGTTTATATAAAAGAACAGAATATTTCACTTGAAAACAGAAAATAGAAATATTGATTGTTGATGTCTATAATATCATTATCAATTTGTCACAAATACTGATTATATTCTAGTATCTTTGAAAAAAAATCAATAATGATCGTGATCACTGGTAGGTACCTATATAATATAGCATTGCGTATATAGGTACTATGGAGAACTAGAGGGTAGGAGGCCGATCGACAATGGCAGCATTTTCAAACTCTGTCCCGGTATTTTGGTTAGTTCGCTATTGGCCGATAGATGCTCTCGCGTCGCAAGTGGGGTGGTGTCGTCTTCTTCTTCTTCGTTTTTTACTTTTATTTGTGACTTTGACAAATTGACATTTTATTTTCGAAATAACAACAAATAACGTTTGAAGACAAGACAAGACAAATAACGTTGTATTGTAATTGATTTCCATATTTATAATGAATAATGGTACAATTTATAAAAGTAGAGTTTGCTTTGTGTCGGGGTGTAAGTCAGGATCTTCTTCAGAGAGGAAACGCAGCCAAATAAGTCTCTTTCTAGCTCCAAAGGTAAAACCCTCTAGCTAGAATGTTCCTGTATTTTAAAAACGAAGCACAGTTGGAACTTTATACAGGCCGAGTTTACTAATAAGTATAACAAACTAAGTGTAAATTCATATAAAAGTCCTTATTTGTTCCATAAAGAACTAATTTAAATAAAAGTAGTTATCGCGTCCATAAGAAACCATTTATTTGATAGCCCACTTCGAACACGAGCGCCATCTTACTGCGACTCGTAAAGCTGAATTACCGATGCTAATTTGGGACCGAATCCAATGCATTGCGATCGGCCTCCTACCTCAAGTCCTCCATAATAGGTACATTATTTAGACCTCCATCATCATTTTCTCACAATTGATTTTAAGTTCGTCATTTTGATAATACCATTTATTACATTAAAAAAATATCAGCTGTGTGTTGTTAAAGTAATTGGAACCTTATTTAATTGCCGTTATGGCAGTATCCAAAATCTTAAAATAATTTACTTTAAATGACCATTCAGGAGATAATATAGGTTCATCAGTTCCGTCATACTTAAAATACCGTTTTTTTCTTCTAATTCGTTGGGTGGGTAAGCTGGGGAATGCTTCTTCAATGCTAGTTTTTGTAGCTTCTTCTCTCGATTCAATTAAAATATTTTTTTTTCCTACACATTTTATTCAAGTCACTATCAAATCGAATTTAATTATTTTTAATTACAAAAGTATTTTTTTAGTGCGTACAACGATTGAGGTGTAAGAACTTGGGTCTATTCTATAATGTTAGACCTTTTTACCACAAGGTGTACAAAATAATGTAGGTACCTTACATGTCTCATGAATGCTTAAAATATATTTTAACCCTTACCTACACATCAGACCTGAGAAATTTTTTCAACGAATACGATCGTGTCAAAGCCGAGATAGGTTTTTTTCTAGACGAAATAAATTGTTTCAAAATATCATGTTAAAAATGAGTCTATAGTGTGCCCAGTAAAGTCCGCATCATATGCATGGGATTTTTTTTTATTAATAACTTTATTCGAAATTTGACTTTGGCATCAAGTTCTGCTTCGACGGAGATGAATTAAGCAAAAAACGTGATTCGCATTATCTGTCAAATTTAAATTTTTTCCAAAAAATAATTCAAAAGTAGGGTTATTTCTAAAAATATCGAAAAAAAGTTATGAGAAAAAGTTTTTTTAAATGCAGTTTCTAGCCCACATGCAAAATTTCAGCTGCATAAGATAATTTTGATTTTTTACCCACCGCTAAAATTTATTTTCCACTTAATGAACACTTTACTTATGACGCTGTGTTCTTTTTTGTCTTAATATTAAGGTGTATTACTTTCAGTCGTTTTTAAAAATACTTATGTTACGAAGTTACCTTATACAGGGTCAAAAACAAATAAACTTTGCATCACATGCGACCAAATTTTAATAGCCCAATTTTGATTTTGTAGAAAAACACACATTTAATATGGCGCTACTTTAAAGAAAATGTAGGTATCTGAAATAAGGCATTGTCAAAACTAAGAAGTTTTATGTAGGTTGCGTTTAGTCTTATTTTGGTGGTGCAATTTACAAAATATAGGTAAAAATCAAAATTATCTTATGCAGCTGAAATTTTGCATATGAGCTAGCAACTGCATTTAAAAAACTTTCTAATAACTTTTTTCGATACTTTCAGAAGTAACCCTACTTTTTAATTATCTTTTGGAAAAAATTGAAATTTGACAGATAAAGCGAATCACGTGACTACAATTTTTTTGCTTAATTTTCATCTCGATCGAAGCAGACCTTGATGCCAAAGTCAAATTTCAAATAAAGTTATTAATAAAAAAAAAATCCCATATGATGCGGACTTTACTGGTGACACTGTATATACCGATTTTAAGGATTGAAATTTTTTAATAATCATCATGAATATTGAATACAGTTTCACAATCTATGCTTCTCATATAACGTTTCTGTCGTTATGTAGGGTTAGTTAACTGATGTGCTTCTATATCGTTGCTCTGCTCTTATTACAATAACTACTTACTGCAACTTATGTTGATAATAATATTTACTATAGGTTCAAATTCAGTAAACAGTTATTAATTTATCAATAAACAAACAATTAATGATAAATTTTTTTCATATACTTACTCCGTACTGTCTCGTCAGACCTCAATACATAATGTATATTTTTATGTACCTATTACGGCGCCAGACAAGAGGTCCAGCTCTGTATACGCTCAGACATGACATAAATATAAAAACATGTAATAGATACTATATGTAGTAAAATATAAAACGTATACTTACCAAATTTGCTAAAATTCAGAAACTCATAAAATTATTAACAGTTTGACAAAAGAAAAGGGAATATAAGACTGGAAGAAAATATATAAAGCATAGTAAATTTATTGAAATAGCTCATAAGACAAACGTATCGGTAAAATGCTTCTTTTATCTGATATAAAAGAGAATTAGGTTAAACATCGTTCTTATCTGCATGATGAAGAACCGCTGTATGCATTAAATTTATCTGACCGCTGTAAAACAAGGTATAATAACCCATTGCCTTTATCTTATGGCATCTTTTGAGTGCGGAAACAATAAGCTCCTTGCAACTGGTGGCTTCACAGGATCGTAAGAGATTTTATGTCATACCAGTACATTATTGTGTTTTTATACCTTAGATACCATCTACATAATGGATTACTTTATGCCCGTGCGGGCATAAAGTACACATTATGGCCCGCGCGGGCATTAAGTATTGCATTAAGTGTGCATCTTGTTCCATTTTTGATTTTTGACTTTGACACATTAAACATTTTAATAATGTCAAGGTAATGTCGCAGGTAAAAATAAAAAATTGGTAAATCAAATTAAATTAAAAAAAAATAATTTATTATTCAAAACGAACTGGTAGGTATGACATAAAATTCTGTATGCACCACGGGTACTAATAGATATATACCCTCGGGCGACTTACGAACCCTTGGGCCAGAGGCCCTCGGCTTTGTAAGACTGTCGCCCTCAGGGCATAATCATCTACTTAGTCTTGTACCCATGATACATAAATAACTATTATGTTCAAGGAATATTTTCTGTTGACATTTTGTTTATAATGCGTGAATTTTGTTTTTTCGTTTACTGGGAAAACTAGAGCAAAAACGCACGTAATCACCCCTGAGCTACAGGTCCCTAGGTAGTGTATCCTGTAATTAGGCACGTTGGAAGTCGTCAACCCTAGTGCGTTACCTTCGGCTAATGGTCTTTTCATGCGGCACATTTCAAAGAATCTTACGTGTCAGAAAATAACTTCCTTTGTGTACATTTAAAAAAAAAATTTAACAACTTTCTTGTAGTTTACATGTTAAAATTCTATTTAATAAACAGCGTACGTGTACACCCCTGCCTTTCCATGCTGGATTTTTCGTTTAAGATCTTAGACTATATACAGGGTGGCCCATTAATGCGAGGAAGTCCAATATATCAGTTGTCAACAGAAATAGCAACTCATATTAGACATAAAAATTATATGATCCATAGAGACGCATATTTTAAAAATATTTTGAGATATATGGATGACCCAAAAAAGCAGAGCGGCAAAAAGGTAAGTTTTTTAAAATGGCAACCCCCATTTTTTTTAGGGAATTAAATTCAGCATGAAATTTAGCATATATTAGAGTATCCTAATTTGGTGTACGTTGCGGCGTTGCCACGCTATATATAATTTACTAAAAAATCCAAGAAAAACCACCTAATCAAAACTCCTTTAAAAAAAATTAACCGATTTGATTTTCTAATACATGGTTACGCTTTTGGATACCTGAGGGACGGTAAATTGATCTTATTAAGGAAATCTGACCATAATTTATACAGGGTATTTATTACAGATGTGCCAATATTGCTATATTTAAAGTATCAAATCTTCATTTTTTTAAATGGGACACTCTGTTTAATAATGGGTCATGTTGTTAAGTATTTTATGCCCTATAAATTTGCAATTAAAACTCATGTCCTAAAATCTACCGTTCTGTCACAATTTGGAATTTTATTTGAAAATGCAAAAATAGCATAATTTTTTTTATTGGTAGGCCCTGATTCAAACAAAAGTGGATATTACCACATGTCAAAATAATGCTTTAAAAATACCGTGGTTAATATTAAGTTTCTAATTTGTTATATTAACGCGTTATTAAGAAATTATAATGAATTTTTTAATAGCTATTTATACAATAAGTTGCGAAATGAGTGTCTTTTAGGCACGCGACGTGAAATTGTCCAACGAGGCAAAGCCGAGTTGGACAACACGTCAAAGTGACTAAAAGACATTGTTTCGTAACGAATTGTATACAATATTTTTTCTACTGAGGTTTTAAATAAAAAACTTAATTTTACTAACATTTTATTACCTATGTTTCATTGACACTTGCCAAAAAATATTAAATTATACCTAGTCTGTGGTTACGTTTTAATTGTAAATAATTACCTGCGTTACTTTTAAGCACGTTGCTCCTGGTAACGTGCTTAAAAGTTTTTTAAGCACGCTGCGCTTAAAAGGAGGTTATTAAAAAACCATAATGACAATCGAAAAGAGGTTATTATAAAACGTCAGTAGAAAAAAGTTTTTAAAGTTTATTAGCCACTAGGCTTTATTATATATGAGCTTTAAAATTAGGAAATGACAATGTATATAATTGCTCCGACGACTAAGGAAGATCTGAAACAACGTATATAACGGAAGTTTTTATAAACATTGACAACAATATGCTAAACGAAGTCAGTCGATCTTCTGAAGAACGTATAGAAGCATGTTTAAATAACAATGGAGGACATTTCGAACATTTATTATAGTATTTCTTTCAAATATTTACAGACACATACGTGTGTGTGTATATTAATTTGTTATTGTGTTCCTAACTTTTTTTTTCTGTTTTTTTTGTCCTTTGTTATGTTATGTTGTTATAATGTTAATAAATGATTTGAAGTGGTAGGTATATTGTCATTTCCTACTTTTAAAGCTCATAATAAAGACTAGTGGCTAATAAACTTAATTTTTCATAGTAGTTCCTTACAAATTCGACCCTCTCGAAGTTGATTTTTCGCCTGTACTGACGTCAAACGACGATTCCGAAGAGTTTTAAGTCCAAAAAATCGGTCATCAATAGTTTTAGTTTTGAGTTTCCTAAATTATTGACATCATCAAGATCATTTTGCATTTTGGTGAGAACAAATGCACGTATTGACATGAACCAAAAACCGAAATGCGAAGAATATTTGCGGCTTAATGGAAACTGATATTTTTTGAAGTAATTTTGCTTCCTAATTATTCCACAGGGTGTTTGGACACTAGGCAAAAAAAAAACTTTTCGATTATCCTTGTATAATATGTGAAAAAACCAATTTCTCTTAGAATTTGTATAGGCATCTAGGTATAGCTCTCTAAAAAATCACTTAAATCGGAGTAAAAATAAAAACGTTATAAAGCCAGCCCTAAACTTAATCCAAATTTTATGAAGCCCGTTTTTTTTCCACGGGAGTGTTGTTTATAAAGTATTAAATTAAAAAATATTATATCCAATCAACATTCAATGTTTGTTTTAATATTACAAATATTTGAAAATATTTAATAAAATAAAAGTTAACAATTTTAGCTATATTTTACTTTTAACATTAATTTAGTACTTGTCATGGTAGTCGTTTATTATACTTTACCGAATATGATTCACATTTATTTTCGCAAAAATAATTGTTTATTTGACGTTAACACATATAATAAATAAAAAATACATAAATAATGCTTTATTTTTTCTAGCTGACTTTCAAAAAAATCGTAATTTTGTCTTAAGACTATTGACGCATTCCCCATTTCATTTTCTTATCAATATTTCGTTTATTTTCGTTTTCTCCAAAGGGCGGCCCAATGCCAGTCTTTGGGAAGCACCTACAGACAGTTTTAAGTTAAAAAAATTGAATTAATAAATTTAAAAAAGCATATAAGTAAATAACGAAATATTGATTTAAAAAAATGAAATGGCTAAGGCGGTACTATAGTTTTTGCTCTTAAGATACCTTGCAAGTTCACTTACTATAAAGGCCAACGTATTTAAGGTACCTATACTAAATTATTAGTAGTTTACTTACTATCTTACCTGAGTTTAGAACTAAATTCAATCCACACTATAAGAAAAACGTACTTTAATTCCAAATATTTAATTTGTGTACCACGAACTGGCACTGCATTAACTTAATGTTTCATTTTTGCACACATACATGCACTACCGATCCACCACAACAAAAAAGTGTTTTTTTCTTTAAGAACAATATCATAAAACCACTATTTTATTTATAAACCCTTATCTAGTTTCCAGTCTCAAGCTGCTGAAAATCAAATTATCTTTGTTCAAGTATTATTAATGATTTCACTTGAGATAATGCCCTTTATCATTGGTGTAGATTACTTTATTTTCAAAATTATCACACTATAGGACTGGTTTTTCAATGTGTGGCTAGGTTATCCTGCAGATGAAATATTACAACACGAATAATCTTGATCATATACCGTGCGAGCAAAAATTATTTGCCTCAAAGAGGGCTTGGATTAAAAAACGTAGGGCTTGGTTTAGATCACAATGATATGGGGACGATATATCTAACCAAATCTAGGTTAAAATTTTGTCAAATTCATATTATGACATGATATGCCAAACTAATGAGTAATAAAATAACCAATACCAAATACCAATTTATTTTTGTTGTTTACAAAATTATTGTAAGAATATACCGAAAGAAAAAGAAAAATAATCACATAAATTGCTAAAATGCTCCAAGCATAAATTCACACGTCTCTTCATATTTTCGAAAGTATTGTCCTAAATTTGCAACAAGTTCTTCTGTTCTTACAGATGGTCTTCCTGCTCCATTTTTGAGTTGTATAGAACCTGTTTCCCTAAACACAGCCACGGTTCTTTTCAGGCAATGATAAAAATCCCCAGCAAAAAAGCAACGTTAGGAAAATGTTCGTGAAAATCGTCCATGCACAAACCCGGATTGTATTGTCACTCACCATTTACTCTAACCTCGTTTCTAAAATACGCTTCAAACATGAATGTTTTGTGCTGTTCCGTAAAGCCCATTGTGTGAATTGTTCAATAAATTAATCAAATTACTTGTACTTTGTAACGACTGTCAAAGATGACGGAATAATTGATTGATTGTTAATTTAGGTAGTTACTGACACCCAACTAGTATTAAGCTCTACGGCTAAGCATAACGTCTTTAGATGCAAGGCCCTCTTTGATGCAAATAATTTTTGCTCGCACAGTAATTACCGTTTTTATTTTTGTTGAATGTTCTTGTAAAAGAGCATTAAAAAATTTAGTTAAGAACCAACCCTTCCTCCGGAAGTGTAACGTTCACGAGTTGGACTACTCGCCCCGAAGGCATGGCATCGTATAGGTTGGATTTGGGTCTTCCCGACTTCTTCTTATTAACTCGTAATTGAACATTTTTATAAATTATATAACTTACTTTCAATTTATATCTACTTCCCTGTTTTTGCGGTTTACGAGCACTAGAAACAAATGTTATTTATTGTTTAAATTAAACAAAACCTCTCTAGAGTCTTTCAAATTTTTTGCAATACTTTAATAAGTGCTTCTATAGTATCTTTATCTTAGTGTACTTTAATCCTGCGCATAATGTAACAGGCGCGGATCTAGGATTTTGCCCAGGGGGGGGAGAGAAAGTAGCGCCGAAGGCGTTAAAAAAAATAGCGCCGCAGGCGAAATTTTTTTGGGTGCCACGCCCTTTTTTGAATCATGGTACTTGGTTTTCAAGTGGGAAAAATAAAAAATACAAAACAAAATTACAAAAACAACCCGGTGCATTTAGGAGGGGGTTAAACTTCCTATTCGCAACATGTGCTCCTTTTGCAGGCGCGCTTTCGGGCACCTTCGGGGTTTTAATTTGCGCTTTGAGTTTTATATATCTAGCAACTCTATTACAATTTTATGAAATAATATTTTTTTATTACTCTTTAAAGTGGGACATACCTACTAAAATGTTAGTATTTTGTTTTTGGAAATCATGGATATAAGAACATCAATACTCTCAATACATAGTCGATTTTAAATGTTCGGGCTTTTCGCCTACCCACACTGACAAGGGTGCCCCGAAAAGTTTCTATTATTAATTATGTGAAGTTGAAATTAAGTTTTTTCTTATATTTATTTCACTGGAATTCGCGAATGACGTATTTGACTTTAGGTGTGGTTAAGGTTCAGGGGAGGGGGGGCGAAACCCCAGTCGCCCCCCCCCCCTCCCCCCTAAATCCGCCCCTGTAATGTAATAAGTGTATTTTTTTCATAAGATCTTTAAAAATATATCAGAGAGTTTTGTAAATACAAACCTTGGTTGGTTGGTTGGTTAAAGGCGGGGGTCGGGTTCGACGTGTGGCCCATGCTTTTTACACTGCAGCCTTCTGGCTTATTATGCGCCCCAGTCTTGTTAGAAAAGATTTGTTCCTTCTACGAGGTCCAGTAGTTTTCTTCCAAGTTTGTCGTGCGGGAGGTTGTCGCCAAGTCGAATGTTTCCGAAGATTTTGAATCTTTTACGGTTTAGCGCTTCGAAGCTGTATATGATGTGGGAGATGGTTTCATCCTCTTCGCCGCAAAGTCTACATTTACTGGGACCATTATAGACTCCCATTCGTTGAAGGTGTTTTCTTAAGTGACAATTTCCTGTTAGTAGGCCGGTCACTTGCTTTAGCTGGGTACGCGTCAGGAGTAGCATTCCAGCTGATAGCTTCTTCGAGGGCCTATCGATGACGGCCCGTGCGTGTGCCTGGCCAGGTGTACCATTCCATCGAGATAGATGTTGTTTTTGCGCCCATCTGTCTAATGTTGTTTTGGTTGCCTTTTTTGATATTCCAAGGGCGGGTTCTGGGCCCCTGAAATTTTAAGCAGATCCTATTCTTGCCAGTTCCTCTGCTTTTTCGTTGCCTTTTATCCCTGAATGACCAGGAACCCATAGGAGTTCAACCCTGTTGTTTCTGGCTGCCAGGTCTTTTAGGTCGTTAAGGCACTCCATTGTGATTTTTGATGTAAATCGGAAGGAGTTCAGAGCCTTCAGGGCAGCTTGGCTGTCCGACAGGATATGTATCTTTTGGTCGTGGTAGCCATTTTCAAGATTCTTTTTTTCTTTTCAAACCTGAACAAACCCGAACAAACTTTACACGTAAATATCTGCAAGCCCCGGTATTTGATTGTAGAGAGCTATAGATACATTTATTAGTTTCAATATGCTTATACAAATTTTAAGAGAAATTGGTTTTTCGACATATTAACAAGGACACACTGATGCTGTGCTGTGTTGATCAGAGTAGTTATTTTTATGCTTTTGGCATACGAAGAAAAAAGACAGACATATTCTGGAGCTAATAGAGCAAGGCAGATTTTAGTGAGTCGGTCATAGTTTGGTTTACTTTCGTGTTTTGTGCAATTACGGAACCTTTCCTGTTAAAACAAACACATATTCTCTTGAATTTTTAGGAGAGATCATATTTAGATAGACTAGAAAATATCGTGTTACCAGTAAAAATTGTTGTTTTTACTTCAGTTCTGAAAATCGACGTGTTTACTTTCAAGAATTTTAAGGTAAATTGTGGCAATTTTAGTGGTTTCAAAAAACTGATTTTTTGAAAGTTTCTATGAATTTAAAAAAAATCACCGCCATACTATTCGTCAATGCCTCCCTGAACAGCCCTTCCATAATTGGATACTAATTATTTTTTTAAAAATAATTGCAAGGTTCCGGAAGTTACCCCTTGCATTGAATCCCTTTATAGAGCTTTTATACGTGATTGACCTTGAGCACTGTGCCCTTAAGATAACGCAACAGAAAACGATTTTTAATAGAGAGAGATAAAGTTTTACTAGAGAGAGCCGTAAAAACACCATACATAATATAATAATATTACGTTGTTTTATCTCCAATGCTTTTATAAAACAGATATTGCTAAAATATAAACTTTTACGACTGGTTTTGTGTTTTATATACGAACCGGCATAATGGCTCAATTAAAGTCTCCCTTTACAAAATAAACCGCTTATCAAGCCTCTGTCACATTCACGTCAACAACAAGTTATAATCTGACTTGCAAATCAGTTTAAATTGAGGTTTTAAATTTTGATTTAATGACGACGTTTACATGATAACACTAAACTTGTCAAAAACATTGCAAGTAAGCAGGAAGAGCAAACCAAAATGGCAATTGTATTGATATTTTTGTCACAGAAAAAAAGTAGGTTTATTTTGCCAAGTCACGAATTTTTTAAAATAATACAATTAGGTACCTACGATCTTTTTATTTTAAAGTAACGAAAGGATAACTTGTAACTACATGGGCAATTTTTTTGTCGATGTCGTTACTTTTTGGACTTTAAAGAACTGGTGATAAAGGAACTCATATCCGAACAGATAATATAATATAATATCTATTTTATCGAGTTTTTTTAATCTTTTGTGTGGTTTTTAATCAATGTTTAGAAACTTTTCTTTAAAGACCTCTTTACCCATATAAACTATAATTTACAGACATCCAAATTATTTCATAGAATATCTATACCTCCTTTCCTGCAATTTAAATAAGTATTTACTTGTTTTTTAAAATTTAAAACAAAAATATTTTGACTGGCATTATATAGTTGGGACTTGCATCTAGGAACGCAACAACAATATGGCATTTTTACTATAAAACTTGAAAAACTAAACCAGGATTTTATTATTCAATAAAATAGACAACAGAGATGCGCTTATTATTTATTATGCATAAAAGAAAATCCGTGCGAATGTGAAACCAATATCAAATAAATCCGGCTGATTTCGTAATGTCACGCGCCAGAGAATTCATGAAACGAGAGGGGACGAACCGGCAGTGCTATGATAAAATGATGATATTTCAGTAACTTGAAAATATACTGGGATTAGCGTTGGTTGTATCTTCTCGATAACTTTCCTAATTTTGGCAATTTTTTTCAACGTACTTTCATAAGACTGCACTCCCTAGTCTTATAATTTTTATGGAGCAATAAGGCATTTTTAGATTTGAATTAAACATTTCTATTTCAAAATAATAAGTTTATATATATGTCGTAGGCTAATTACAAATTCAGTCGTTTTATAAAACGCCTAGTCGTTTAATAAATGACTAGGCATATTGTAAAATGCAGAATATATACGGAATTTTTACAATTCGACTGAACTTTTTAGGCGTTTCATAAAACGCCGAATTGCTCTCAGGATAATTGTAAACGGTTCTTCAATCTCGTTTGATTTAGGATATGACTGATTATAACTAGTCGTTTTGTAAAAGACGGGAAAGTACTTAGGCATTTTATAAAACACCGATTCAAACAAATAACTTCTTTATGCTGTGGTTTGACAGTTTGTAAACTGAAGCGGACATACACCTACATATACATACAAAATATAATTTTATGAACAAATTATTTTGTTTAGCTGGTCAAGTGGCGTACGTGCCGAAGAAAAGGTATTAACTAAGCGAAGAAGAAAACATGGCCGAGGAAGAAGAAAATGTAACAATTAATTCATTGGAATCTAATAAATGCTCGGAAGTAGTAGGTTTGGACAATTTAAAAGCTATTTCATGTGAAACTAATCAAAGCGCAAACGAAATAAATCAAAATGAAGAGCTTCATTTAGATGATAATCCAACGGGCCTACAAAAATCAATAATTGATATTGAAGAGATCCAGATATTTATTATGGAGGATATTCCTATCGTTGAACAGATTGGAACTAAAAATAATGGAAATGCAATGGTTTGCTGTGTTAAATGTTTAAAGATAAGTTCTTCAGATTTAGTGCTGAATGAAACAGCATGGATATGTGATTTATGTCAAAGAGAAGATATCATACATACACAAAGAATGGGATGTGTTGCTGGTCAAAAACGTGCTGCAGAAGAAATGCTTCAAAATACCAACCAAAAGCTGAAACCTCTATATCTGGGTCAAAATATTGCAGTTGAAGTACCTACATTCGATAGGGGACCACTAGACCCTAAAAATATATTGGTAACTATCGTAGAAATAAAAAATGGAGTATACCAAATTGGTACTAAGCACGGAATTTTGAATCGATGGTTTTCAAGAGATGAAATCGTTGGCATTGAATATCCCCAACCAATTCAGGTTTTGGAAGGAAAAATGATTTCTCTGAGAGAAGCTTTAACAAAGTTTTCTAAATTTGGAGGGCAGGGATTCAAAAAATGTTCCTGCAAAGCAAGCAAAACGCAGTGCCACACAATTAAGTGTTTTTGTTTAAAGGCTCACTTGAAATGCAATAGTAAATGTCATTCAGCGGACCGTGTTCAAATAAGTAAAATAATATTACTTTTAAATTATGTTAAATTCCATTATGTAAATATATACCTAAATTTACCTAGGGAATGTCGGAACATGTGTAAGAGTTACCCATTAAGTTATTTTAAGATGTTATAACAAAAATAAAGTGTCCAACTTAATATTTATTTGTTTGAAATATTATACGATGAAGCAACAATATAAATCGGTGTTGTATAAAATGCCTAAGTACTTTCCAGCCTTTTACAAAACGACTAGTTATAATCAGTCATATTCTAAAACAAACGAGATTGAAGAACCATATACAATAAGCCAGAGAGCAATTCGGCGTTTTATGAAACGCCTAAAAAGTTCAGTCGAATTGTAAAAATTCAGTATACATTCTTCATTTTACAATATGCCTAGTCATTTATGAAATGACTAGGCATTTTATAAAACGACTGAATTTGTAATTAGCCTACGACATATATATACATTTATTGAAGTACCTACTAACAAACCGATGTCAACGTGTTGTCATGATTCGACCAGCAAAACTACCTCAAATTATTTAGTGGAACTCCATGCCGCTGACTTTAAGACGCTACCTGAGGTGGATCTCACCCCTCGGAGACCCCCTCCCCCTCCTCCCACCTGGATCCGACAAAGTGCCTTTATGAACACTATGAACAGGCTAGTATATTACTGTCTCACTTACTTTTTTTAAAATCGAGAAGGTTTTACTAAATATTACAAATGTCAGTTCTTATTTAATGATATACATACCCTAACAGAGGATAACATAGTTTAGTTAAACCAAGCTTAAACCACGACGGTGCAGGTGAAGGTTACAGGGAAAGAAAATCAGCATAATAAGCTTGTAATTATTTTCCCTAATTGGTAATTCTTAACGCTTAGAGAGTTTAAAGTTAAAAATGAGAAAATATATGTCAGGGACGTTTAATTTTTTTTAAATTTTTACGAATTAAAAATAAAGTAATGCTTTAGACTTACGTATAAAACTCATTATATAAGCCATTATATCTTTCAATTTGTAGAGGATTATTTGTTTCCATTAAGGGTATAATGAAAAGTAAACATTATTACACTCGGTGGAAACGATAATTTGGGTTGTGTTTGGTTTGGCGTCCTTTGTCACGATAAAAATGTATAAAAATTATATCATGCAAAACATTTACAGCTACGAAAATTTACATCGCCAGAGCCAGAATCCCATGGCATTAAAAAATGGCCTTACTGGCCTTTTTAGGATTACAGGGTGTCCGGAAATGATGAGCAATAATTTTAGACTGAAAATAAATGCTATCTCTTCCCATAACATTTTTTCGACAATTGATTATATAATCAATTTTCATAAAAATGTGTAGTAACATTTGACTTTATCATAATTATTACTGGTAGTTTATGGCCATTAAGGTGTGTTTAAAATTTACAGCAGCGGAATAAACTTAAAGTCTTATTATCCAACGAACTATTTTTATACATGCACCGAGACTTGATCTTAGTTTTCAGTATAGCATCGACTAAATGTCCGACGTCGGACGACAATATCCGTCGACGTTCAATTATTTTCAATTAAAGGAGCAAAGTTAACAAAGTGGAGCCGACTAAAAAAATCGATGGCCGCACCCCCTACAATTCAACGATGGCAAAATAATTATTAGCTCCATTACCTTTATTATCTCGTGATGGATATTTGACGCTTGTATTGAGAGTAATGTTGGTTTTATTTTCGGAAATGTTTTTTTTTATGGTAAACTTTTAATTGATTTACTTATTTTTAGAGATGTTCCGCTGCTTTTTATCCATTACGCTTATTGGCTGCCGGAGAATGAGTTAGGGGAACGTGGGGGGTAATGGGAGCCGGTGGACAATAGAAGCCACGCAAGTGTTTATCGGACCATTACGAAGCCTATGCATGCAGATGTATTTGTCATTTAAAAAATGGAACATGTGACGTCTATTGGATAAATTATGATAACTTTGCACCACTCTTATCAAAGAGTAATGCACTAATAAGAGGCGAAAGTGGGCCTTTTCGCGATAACCAAATTTGTATGCGCATACGCGAAATTGACGTTTCTCTGGTGGTATTTCATTCAAATTTGCTGTGTCAGAATCTGTCAGATTCTACTGTCAATCGTGTTTTTGCTACGAAATTGTAAACAAACTTGTAATTTTTGCATTTTTCTTTTAGTATTTTGTTATTAGTGCGTGCTTTTGAATACACTTATTTGTTTTGTGAGTTCTCCTTGAAATACTCTTTGTTGAAATGTCGGAAACGAAGCGAAAAGGTGGCACATCGTGTGCTTACCGTGGGTGTCTTAACAGAACCGGTATAATTAAGTATGTCTTAACATACGACTTTTCGCTGCTTGGATTGTGGAAAAGGACGTAATTTGTGGACACAATTTTGAAAGATTCTAGCAACAAAAATACTATGGCATTTCTGTCTGTTGGTAAACGGCAAGTTAAGGTAATAGTATGCCATGCTACACTTAGCATATAAAATACCTAAAAATAATTATAACTTCTGAAAACATACCGATAAAACGACTAAAATGTAACAAATTTATGGATAATGCTTTTTAATCAAATACTTTATTCAGTAATATCTTGCTGATACACACTAAACTAATAAAATTCAATATTATATTAAAATAACAAATACAACATACTTATATTATCATAAAAAAGGAAAGATTTTTTTCCGTGCCTCTGATGATTTCAAACAAATTTATCATACTTTTTACCGTGTGAGTTAGGGGTATCAAGGTCACAATATCAGGTTACATCAACACCAAAGAAGCCGACAAAGCTTTCGCCTCTTATTAGTGTATTACTCTTTGCTCTTATCAAGTTCTTTTGCTTCTAATTTTATATCTTTGAAAAAAAAAGGCGTAGGTATCAGTTGAAAAAAAATGCATAGACACTAAAAAATATATAGGTGTGAACGAATGCCTAGTCTAATATCCATAAAATCAACTTACATTATGAAAAAAATATAGCATGAAATTTAACTTTATCCTAGACATTTGAAACTCTGCAATTATGTCTAAAATAACACTAGAAACTACTTTTTTTAATAACATTTTTAACATTTTTAGAAATTCGGTAAAGAAATTACATTTTCCCAGCATTTTATTTAAAAAAATGTCACTTTTGACAAGTACCGCATGACAGATGCTAACAGTTGAATGACATTTCGATCTATTTTCTTTCTAACATAATAGTCTAATAAGATCCGACCATAGAACGACCTTCACCCATCGCGTTACGGGATGAAACATTTTTATATAAAATTTAATATGTCAAAAAATATATTTCGTGAAGGTTGCCTGAAAATTTTGGTGCAAAGTATTTTTAATTAAAAATTAAAAACTTATTTTTTTTAACGTTTAGCGTTTAGGTTAGGTTCTATCATATTTGACATAAATTGTGTGCAATATATGTCAAATATGACAGAACCTAACCTAAATGCGTTAAAACTTTGCTTGTTATTTACTACAGGGTGGCCCATTAGTGCGACAAAGGTCAATTATATCTCCTGTACCACTAATAGTGGAAAAGTTTTGACGAAGCTTATTAAGGGTTAAGAGGTGCTTAAGTAGTCAACCCAGCGTATGCATGTTGCACAAGCTACATGCTTTCGATTTGTATGCAATTTAATACGTAACGGAATGAGTGCAATGTTTAAAAAAAAATCATTTTTTACTTTTTAGTTAAAAATATTTTGCACCAAAATTTTCAGGCAACCTTCACGAAATATATTTTTTGACATATTAAATTTTATATAAAAACATGTTTCATTCCGTAACGCGATGGGTGAAGGTCGTTCTATGGTCGGATCCCCTATAACAAAATTTTTCGGGGGTAATATCATAAGTGCATCTAATTTTTCCGAAAACAATTGGATAAACGAGTTGACAAATTACTTGTCAGCGAGTTATTTGAATTTTTTCATAGGAAAAATTAGTTGCACGAATGATGTTTGGCAAGATTATTTCCTGACTGAACAAAGAAAGCCTATTTACTAGTAATATGATAATTTAATCAATCAAAGCAACGTACGAAGCATTTTACTGGGTACTGTTACTAAAGTTACAATTTACGTAAAATTTACAGTTACTGTATACTGCGGGAGTGTTGTTTGATATATATTGTTATGATTTTTTATAATGCTTGATACTTCAGTAAATGCACATCATCTTCGGAGGACGTTGCAGCAGTAGTAGTGTTTTGGTTTATTTGCCCCTGAGAAGAAGATGCATCAGATAATTAATAAAAAAAGTTTCCTGTAGCTTTTTGGCGACGATGTTCCACATTATTTTAACGCAATGTTCTTTATACTCCTCACCATTGACTTTTTTTTTTTTATGATCGAGCACAAAGAAAGCGATTCACGTTTTTCTTGAATCGTTGGAGGTTATATTCGGTTGGAAACACGGTATCATAAAGGCCGTTCCACAAAGATGACGTCCTCCAAATGAAAGAGTTCTGAAACAATGATGTTCGGGGTGTACTAAGTTGAACCACATAGGGATGGGCGGCAGTGGTTCGTCGTGACAAAATTTCTTCCAGGTCTTTATTGAGGCGTGATACCTCATGTTGTCTGCGAAGATGTGCGTCAGCAGCCGATGTTTGAGATTTCAAAGTAAAAGATGAGATAAGTGTGCTGTCGTCAGCAAAGCTATATATTGGATTTTCTGTTTTCGCTAGAAGGTTGTTAATGTACATAAGAAGAGAATGGGGGATAATATGGACCCTTGAGGAACACCAACATTGATGTTGAAGGCGTCTGAGAGAAACCCGTCAATCGCCACTTGCAGAGAACGGTCCTTGAGGAAGCTAGACAACCATGAACAAAATCGACCGGGCATACCATAATAACGCAGTTTACTTATAATGACTTTACGCATATTCCAAGCCTAGTTTTTGAGAATTAAATTCAAAGTTGATACTGCTGTATTTTTATCAATTAGGTAGCTACGTACTTTTTTTTAGAGCAAAAACTCATAAACTGCTTCCAAATGCTGTTGTGTGTCTTCACTGTATTACTGGGTACGCTATTTTTTACTTCTTGATTGATTTCTTTGTTTAGCACTTATCCAAAACGCTCCATGTTGCACAAAATTACTTTTTTTTGCGAAAAAATTATGCTATGTGGAATTGTGTTGCTCAAGTCATTCGCTGATAACTAGATAGCAATTATTCAACAATTTTTTATTTTGACAGTACCTATCAAACATTTTTCCGGAAAAATTACTGACAGGAGCTGTCATGCAATTTTTCCACTTGAAAATTAAATATAACATACGAATTCTTGTCAGTGATTGGTCAAAATTGATAGGAAGGAAATAATCTTGTGTAAACGCGATGGTAGATCGTTTAAAAGTTTTACCTAAGGAATGAAAAATATTTCAGATTTTTCAAAAACTGATGTATTTAAAATCAATCGCCCCCCTCTCCTTGTAAGCAATGATAACAAATACCAACGTAACTTTTTCGAGACTTGAGAGTCAAAATTTCTGACTACTCGCTTTTCTTGTCGGTCTGCGTGTCAGTGCTACGTGTCAGTAGCCATATTTGCGGTTGCCCAGTTGTTATGCGTAGGTGATGGTAAGTGCAGGCATTAAAATTAAAATAAAAGTGGAGAAATTTTTATCCAACTCGTTGTATGTAATAGCCAACGCAAATGATCATTGGGAAAGGGGGGGGGGGGGGAGAGTCCCCCCTAAGAAATATCCCTGCTCGTAACTCTGCTGTTCGTTGCGTATACGTTAACGTTTTTAGCATGTATAAAAAGGTCATCGCCTTACCCAAAAGACATATATTCTACTTTATTTCAACCAAAATGTAATCTTACAATTTTTTGTATCAATTTCATTTGGATTTCTTTGATATTACAGGTCCACCTTTAATGGAATTCACTTTGTTGAATAATTTATAATAAAAAAAATAAAATATGATATAAAGAAAATAACAATTTTTTTTATATTTATGAGGGAACAGAAACATAAAGGTTTGAAGCACGGAAGTGAGAAAATTTGTTTAACATCCGAGCAAATCAAATAATGCTTTTCCTCTTAGGGTTCTTCATCTCATCAGGCACTGTTTGTAAATTGCCAGTGACGACGTGTCATAAATTTCAAAATACAAATTGTGACTTTTGTCGCTGTGCTTTCACAAGGCATCAGAAAATAATTTGTACTTTATGACTGGTAGCAGAGCTTCGATCGTTCTCATACTATTAGACCAGGGCTGAAGCCTTTGAAAATGGTAAAAAGTGAAAAAAATAATAGTAAGATGAAACCCATTGGAAAAGGAAGAGAATATAACAACAATGAAAGAAAAAATAATTTACGGGCGATCCGAGGTCGGGAAGTGAAAGGGGGTGAGTTTTTAAGGGTACAAAACGATTTATCTTGATTTCCGGCAAAACTACAAGTCGTATGGAAAAACGTTGAATGGCAAAGTTATAGGTAATAAAAAGATCTACAACTTTTGTATTTACACTTTTTTCACATAACCTCAAAATTTATGTGAAAAATTCAAATAACCAAGTTTTTGGTTTTTTATTTTTATCTTTTACAAGAAAAATTTTTTTTTCACGAAATTTAGTGAAAACTTGCCTTTTCATGTCCCAAACACACTGTAATTTTTTTGATTTAAAATATTTATTTTTTCACCTTATTTTGACTTAATATCGAGAAAGCACCCTAATTTTCAATCGAAAATTCTCACGTCAAAAAAATATGCTTTTTTTAAAAAGTCGGTGGGCTTTTTGTTCGTTGAAGTATCCTCTTTCCTCTTTCTGATGGTGTAAAAAAAAATACATTACTATGGTAAATGTTCTCAAAAAATGCAAAAAAACGAAAAAAACTCGAATCCGAAATTTTTTAAAAAATTAATATGTACAATTTTGAGCTATTTATTAAAACTTTTACTTAAATTACTCGAAAAACGTAAGGTTCCATGTTACATTGATAAGCAAAAAAATACAAATCCATAAAACATAAAGATCCCAAAAAATATGCGAAAATTGTTGTTCTAAATATAATTAAAGTTAGGATTTAAAGGGGATTTCATCACATTTAGCACAGTAATGTATATTTTTTTTACACAATCAGAAAGTAGAGATTTCAATGAACAAAAAGCCCACCGACTTTTTTAAAAAGCAGATATTTCGACGTGAGAATTTTCGATTAAAAATTAGGGTGCTTTTTCGATATTAAGTCAAAATAAGGTAAAAAAATAAATATTTTAATTCAAAAAAATTACAGTGTATTTGGGATATAAAAGGGTAAGTTTTCACCAAATTTCGTGAAAAATTTTTTTTTCTTGTATAAAATAAAAATAAAAAACCAAAAACCTGGTTATTTGAATTTTTCACATAAATTTTGATGTTATGTAAAAAAAGTGTAAATACAAAAGTTGTAGATCTTTTTATTACCTACAACTTTGACATTTACCGTTTTTCCATAGGACTTGTAGTTTTGCCGAAAATCGAGATAAATCGTTTTACACCCTTAAAAACTTATCCCTTCCCACTTCCCGACCTCGGATCGCCCGTAAATTATTTTTCCTTTCATTTTTGTTATATTTTCTTCCTTTTCCAATGGGTTTCATCCTACTATTATTTTTTTCACTTTTTACCATTTTCAAAGGCTTCAGCCCTGATCTAATAATGCTTTTCCTCTAAGGGTTCCTCATCTCATGGGTCACTGTTTCTAAATCGCCAGTAACGGCGTGTCATAAATTTCAAAATACAAATGGTGAATTTTGTTGCTGTACTTTCACAAGGCGTCAGAAAATAATTTGTACTTTATGACTGGTAGCAAAGCTTTAGATCGTTCATATACTATGCTATCTTAGCATCTGCATCTGTTTAAACCTTTCCATATTTATATTACATCAAGAGCTACTAACTCTTCAGTGCCTTGACATTCAAAAATCTAACAGACCAATAAATTTGGTCCTTGCCCCTTTCCATTACTGTTTACATTTAATATATCTCTTCCAACCTTCCCTAAATACATTACAGACTTCCGTAGCTAAGTAAACTAACCTAGAATTAAATTATTTCTCCCCCCCCCCCCTCTGTCTTAAGGGTAGGGGCAACCACCTTAAACTGAACGGGATTTAATTTACTTATTGCTGCCCCGAGTAAATAACGAACGTAGCTTTAACACTGTTCTTTACGAGGGGTTCTCGTTGTTCTCCTATATCGGTATCCGAAAAAACAGGGATGACATCGTTAACGTGAAAACACGTCGATTTAAGTAAAGTTAATTATGTTCGAAGTTGATTTGTTTAGCCGGTAGAGGGTGTTAAAGATGGTTCCGTTTTTCCCAAATATTTTGGAAACGTTTAGTATTCAGTCTATCTTTTAAATAAATAGGCTATACACAAAAAGAAACACTTATGTTAATAAAATCGGATATAAAAAGCTTCTATTAACATATTAATCCTCCTTTAGAATTTTCAGAAATTATACTGATTTATACAAACAAAATAAGAATAAAATCGAGTTAATCCGCCTAATAACGTCAACATCGTTAGTATTCATAAGAAATCAATTCCCTGATCTTATACACTTAATTAAGATTATGCTGACTGTCTGAGACAAATGTAAATGAAGACGTAAATAAATAAACAAAATTAACTTTGTTTTAGTGGCTGTACGTCGTCAAATTTGAATATAAATTACCTCTTTCCAGCAGATGTCGCTGTCTCCACTGCAAATGCTTTAAATGAGGGAAAGCTGCATACTGATTTTCGCTAAGAGAATCTTAAATGGGCATACTTCATACGAAGTCAGTTGAGACAACGTAAATATTGGGGGTACGATCAATTTACTGCATCACACACTGAAACTACAATACAAATATGACAAAATTTGTATTGATCGCTCCCTATACAGATGTTCGAAGATAGTCCACGTGGACTTGACAAGTCTGTCATCAAATTTTTTTTAGTTTTTTTGTCTGTCTCAACTAAGATCGTATACACTTTACCAGGTAACGTTGAATAAGATTTAAACAATTGTTAACAAATGCGTATCATATGTTTTGTGATTGTGGTTAAATCAATGAAATGTGGATCATACTTCCAACAATTATGTTGCGGTATAGTTTACTACAAAGAAAAAATTGTTTTGTAGTAACTATAAATAAGTAAAACAACAATCCGAGTAACCTCCGATTGGATTACTGAAAATGTATACATAACTCTTTACTATCCACTAAAACTGCATTCTTATTTTCTTGCTTTTTATATCCAATATATGCGTAGGTAAAGGGTTTTCCAATAAGAACGATATGATTTCAAAATGAAATAAAATTAAAATAATTTCAGATACAACAAAACGTTTTATATTATCTTAAAGTAAAGTCGATAACATTTATGTTTTGAATAACACATCGTTTAAATGTCCTCCGCGACTTCGTGTACACGAGCGAATTCGACGAACCCAATTTTCGATGACTTTATGCAATAAATCGGGCGTGATCTGACGAATGCAGGGTTCAATGTTCAACCTTAATGCATCAAGTGTTTGTGGTCTGTTTTCATAAACCTTAGATTTCAAATAGCCCCACAAGAAGTAATCTAAAGGAGTTAAATCACAGCTTCTTGGAGGCCACTGAACAGTAGCATTCCTTGAAATTATCCTTTCGTCAAACTTTTCTTGCAGTATATCGATAGTTTTATGAGCAGTGTGACATGTGGCACCGTCTTGCTGGAACCACATATCCTCCAAATCAAGTGCATCTAAATTTGACCACAAAAAATTTCTTAACATCTGTCGATATCGTTCACCATTCACTGTAACTGCATCTCCTGCCTCATTTTGGAAAAAAAATGGTCCGATGATGCCACCATACCATAAACCACACCATACAGTTACCTTTAGCGGATACAAAAGCGTCTCATGAATCTGTTGTGGATTGTTTTCACACCAAAAACGGCAATTTTGCTTGTTAACGTATCCACTTAACCAAAAATGAGCTTTATCTTAAAAGATAATTTTTTGGCAAAATTAGGATCCCTTTCAAGTTGTTCTAAACTCCAAGCAGAAAATTCTCTGCGCCGACGATGGTCCAGTGGCTTAAGTTCTTGGGTCAAAACAATCTTATACGGGTGTAAATTCAAGTCTTCTTTCAAAATACGCCAAGTTGTCTTTTTTTAATCCTTAACTCTTGAGCACGACGAGGAATTGATAAATTTGGATCCACTGCAACACTAGCTCTTACAGCAGCAATATTCTCAACAGTTCTTGCGTTTCGATGTCTTCTTGGTGTTTTTACATCGCGAAGAGTAAAATTATTTTCAAATTTCTCAACGATGCGACGAATGGCAAGCAGAGGAGGACGATTATTTACACCAAAGTTTTCGCGAAGTGCGCGATAAGTGTTCACAAAAGATCGTCTATTTTCGTAAAATTTTTGGATAATAACCAAACGTTCTTGAAGCGCGTATTTAGCCATAATAAATTGTTATAGTTTACTGACAATAACTGACAACTGGTGACAGGTATAACTTTATTACCATGGTTACCATATCGTTTCAAAATCATATCGTTCTTATTGGAAAACCCTTTAGATATGCTTTAAAATAAGGCAAATTTTAATATCATTCTGTCAGCGCAAAAATTTAAATAAATAAGGTTGACGTTCGTGGAACAACCTCAGAAATGGGTTAGGTTTTATTGTAATTTTCGTTGTGTTGTTTTCCATGCATTTTTATGATTTTTCGGTCGGTATTTTTCTCTCTATAATATGTTAATATAAAAGACAGTGCCAGGCACACGTGTGTGCATTTGCTTGGAATCCAGGATGTCAAAATCTTTGGACGTATTTTACTGAACCTTTACTCATCCGTATAACTAACACTATACTATAATCATATAGAATTGTCAAAAATATATTTTCACGACTTAATTAAGAATTCTAATAATAATGATGGAAGGTAATTAACTTTTATAAATAAGACAAATTGTAAATCGATTTTTAGAGTTGCGTATCTACAATGCGCTTTATAATTCGCGAATTCCATAATTCAAATTCTGCGCCCCTGCCTGTTCCATATCTTTGTAATTAGGGGTGAGATTAATGAGAATTATTGCTGATAAATATATAGCTGAAGGCAGTTATCGATTCGTTATTTTCTGTTTTAAGTACATGTAATAGGATAGAGATAAACAGAATTTCTTTTAAGGTCACCTAACAACCAAAGTTTACGTAACAAAACCAAAAAATTTAGAGGACCTTAGGCAACGATTTATACACGAAAGGCCATAGTTCTCTATTTTTTTTAGCAAATAATGTTTTTCCAGCTAAAAATTCTATCCTGTATTATATTTTTACTATAAATATGAATTTTGCTATGTGTAGTGTTTAAATTTAAATCAACATGATATAACATACCGGGTGTTTCTCAAAAGACGTTCACCCCTATAACTTTTCTGTATTTATACTTAGATATTAAAATGAAATTTTAAGATTATGCATAAGAGATGAGTCTGCTTTTATTGGCATAATTTTCAATTTGTTAGCACTTCCGGTTTGACCGGAAGTGAGCTTGACTTTGGTATTGTAAATAGGACATCTTGTCTATTCTTACTTATTGGGATTCAGCATAACATTCTAAGTAAAATGACACCTCACAAGTCATTTTTTGACGTATTATAACATTTTTATGTTTATTTTTTATTTTCAATCTAGAGTGCTACATTAAAAAAAAAATAAAAAAAAAATAAAAAAAAAATCTGTCAACTTATGGTCAAGTAGTATATGAAAATTAAAATTATGTCATAATAATTGACTTTCTAAGTTTCACAAGCGTTTAAAAAATGAAATTTTGTTTTCTTGACGTTTACTCCATTTTTCCAAATGGAACGATGGTAGTTTACTGGATATTTCGTTTTAAATTAAAATTGTAATGTCATTCGTTTAATAAACTTACATTGTAAATCAGATAAAATGGCTAGTTTTACTAGAAATGAACAAATTGATATACTCCTAATTTTTGGAGTGACCAGCAAAATTCTTCTGAAGCCGCAAGATTATATGTATTGTATGTTTTATAAATTAATGACATTACAACTTTAAATTAAAACCATTCCATTGTTTTTCAAAGCCGCCTTTATATTTCTTTAGACAAGTAAGGGCGCCAATAACGCTTTTAAATTTGCGATTGGGATTTAAGGCAAATTTTTCAGTGTCAATTTTAAAATAGCATAGGTATGATATGGTATCAAATTGTTGGGAAAAAAATGCTCGTTTTAAATATCCTAGTGAATCACCATCGTTCCATTTGGAAAAATGGAGTTAACGTCAACAAAACAAAATTGTATTTTTTAAATGCTTGTAAAACTTAGAAAGTCAATTATTATGACATAATTTTAATTTTTATGTACTACTTGACTATAAATTAACAGATTTAATTAATTTATAGCACTCTAGATTGAAAATAAAAAATAAACATAAAAATGTTATAACACGTCAAAAAATGACAATTGAGGTGTCACTTTACTCAGAATGTTATGCTGAATCCCAATAAGTAAAAATATAAAATATGTCCCATTTAAAATACCAAAGTCAAGATCACTTCCGGTCAAACCGGAAGTGCTAACAAATTGAAAATTATGCCAATAAAAGCAAACTAATCTCTTATGCATAATCTCAAAATTTCTTTTTAATATCTATAAATATAAAAACGTTATAGGGGTGAACGTCTTTTGAGAAACACCCGGTATATTTTTTTGTTTCTTTCCATTCTTTATTTCTCTTATTTGAATTGATCTTTACAATAGTATTATGTACAAGTATTTTTGCTGCTACTGCAGTTTCGCAACATTTACAATTTTATGTGTTCAGTTTACAATTTTACACACGTTTTACAATATCTGAAAGCTCTAATGCTCAAAAACTTAATAGATACATGTTCTAATAAAAGTAGCGGAATTTTATATTTCCGGCACTTTCATTTACGTGCGGATAGCCTTTTTAGTTTTCCTCTTCTCCCATTTTTACATTATTTAATTTGTTGTTACTTTTTAAAACGGTTTTATGATATTTCACACTTTTAGAGCGTTTTTTTATAGTAAAATGTGTATTTATTTTTACAATGTTACGTTATTTTTACTGCTAGAACTTTACTGTTTTTTTATGCCTATAATATGTCTTCCATAATAGTATATGACCAGGAGAATTTAAATGTAATTTGAACAAGGGTATTTTTTCATTTTTCCGTATATTATACAGGGTGTTTCATTAAGGTCGAAGAGCGGCCATATCTCGGAAACTACTGGGCATAGAAACTCAGGAAAAGAAAAATTATAATTAAAGTGGCCATGAGAAAATTCTGGAAATAATTTTTAAGTTCCGCATTTTGCCGCAAGAGGGCGTAATTGAAAAGTAAATTTTTAAATTTTACATAACTCCGAAAATTCCACATTAAGGTATATGTTTGATAACACCATTTTAAAGCTTGGATAATTATGCGTAATTTTTGTCTTATGCTCATTGGCGTACCGACTTTAATAAGAGTGGGGGAAGCTGTTGAAACTGTAATCATTTAAATCGCTGTAACTTATAAACGACTTATCCGATTTTAGCAAACTAAAGACTGTTTGGAAGAGAAATGTATGCACTTTGACCAATCGTATTTAGTTGTCCATAATAGTTCTCAAAAAAAATGCTAGAGGGCGCAATTTCCAATAACAATACATTTTTTGATTTTACTCCGAAAAAATAAATCATACGGTATAATTATGATACCATAATCGAGAAGGAGATGAAATTTGCTAGAAAAAATATTAAAACCGCAGCTCGATATCTCCGTTCGTTTCAGAGTTATTGCCAAAACAACAACTTTTAAGACAAATTGCGCCCTCTAGCAATTTTATTAGAAACTATCTTGTACATTGGATACGACAATTAAAGTTACTTACCTTTCTCTTCCAAACAAGCTTAAATTTAGTAAAATTGGTTAAGTCGTTTAGAAGTTACAGCGATTTTAATGTTTACAGTTTCACTTCATAAGAGTGGGAGAAGCTATTGAAAGTTGAAACATTAAAATCGCTGTAACTTTTAAACGACTTATCCGACTTTACTAAATTTCAGCTTGTTTGGAAGAACCTTCAATTGTCGTATCTAATGGTACAAGATAGTTTCTAATAAAATTGCTAGAGGGCGCAATTTGTGTTAAAAATTATTGTTTTGGCAATAACTCAGAAACGAACGGAGATATCGAGCTGCGGTTTTAATATTTTTTCTAGCAAATTTCATCTACTTTTCGATTATGGTATCATAATTATACCCTATGATTTATTTTTTCGGAGGAAAATCAAAAAATGTATTGTTATTGCAAATTGCGCCCTCTAGCATTTTTTTTGAGAACTATTATGGACAACTTAATACGATTGGTCAAAGTGCATACATTTCTCTCCCAAACAGTATTTAGTTTGCTAAAATCGGATAAGTCGTTTAGAAGTTACAGCGATTTAAATTATTACACTTTCAACAGCTTCCCCCACTCTCATTAAAGTCGGTACGCCAATGAGCATAAGACCAAAATGATGCATAATTGTCCAAGCTTTAAAATGGTGTTATCAAACATATACCTTAATGTGGAATTTTCGGAGTTATGTAAAATTTAAAAATTTACTTTTTAATTAGGCCCTCTAGCGGCAAAATGCGGAACTTAAAAATTATTTCCAGAATTTTCTCATGACCACTTTAATTATAATTTTTCTTTTCCTGAGTTTCTATGCCCAGTAGTTTCCAAGATATGGCCGCTCTTCGACCTTAATGAAACACCCTGTATTTTAGGCTTTCTTGTTCTTATTTCTTTTATTCTGAACGATACTAATATGCCACGCGAAGCTGGCGAAACAAACCAGACCTTGTTTCCGCCAGAGTGCAAATCAGATAAAAGTTCAAAGTGGCTTCAAGGTGGTCTAAAATTAAGCCAGTTTTTTATGGTCAAAGCTAAAAACCTTTTACCGTCAAAGCTAAGAACACTTTCACCGAATATTCAAGAGCCAAGCCTTATGAGGCATTCGCTATTTAATTTTTTTGATCGATATATAGGTACTTTAATTTTTATTTTATCCCAATGAATATAATATCCAGGGTGTTCGAAAATAATGAGCAAAAAATTTAGGGGATAATTCTAGACCGAAAAGAAATGCTATCTCTTCCTATAACATTTTTTCAAAAATTAATTATTAAAGGAGTTAAATTTTATTTGCAGTTTTAAAATACATAAATTACTAAAACAATAAATTAAACTAATTCGAAAAGGTTTTGTCTAAATTAAACATTCAAATCAAAGGTTCAAAGTGACGTCCTTCCTCTTCAATGCATAAATTAATTCTTCTTAAAAAATTTAATTAATTAAATTAAAAAATAATAAATTAAAATGATTTCGCATTCATTACATGTAAGCACTGTTATTTTCGCGTTATTCTCGAAAACGGTTACATTTATGGAAATGAAAGTAGTAGATATACCTTTTTTTATGTCAAAAGACTAGGAGAATAAAAATATTCAGTCAAAATGCGCATACAGTGTAGGACAAAAAAGTTTGGACCATTCAAATTAAAGTATATGCTCCTATGTGGCGCCCTCTACAAAATGCGAAAAAACGGTGGGCAAATTCGTATTTCTCGTTCCGAGAAAGCCACATATACGAGATTTCGTGAAAATATTATGAGCAGGTATTGCAAAAAAACTGCAAATAAAATATAACTTCAACACCCTGTAACTCGTTTTTCGAAAAAATGTTATAGGAAGAGCTAGCATTTATTTTCGGCCTAGAATTATCTCCTTAATTTTTTGATTATCATTTCCTGACACCCTGTATATTTATATTTTTTTTTTAACTGTAACCTAAGCTTACGATTGAGTACACTATAAATGCACAGCAAATGAAGAACAAAATTTAAATAACCCTTACATTTATTCACACCAGAATATGCGTGCCATTTTATTTTTTATTTTTCTTTCTATCTTTTATGTCCTTTCTACTAAACGATATTAAGATGGCAGATAGCCGACACAGAAAGCGTGCTTTATTCTTCCATTTCTAATCCCCTTTTATGAACACACTAAAAAGGACAAAAGTGCTAATTTTATTTATGACAGGATGGAGTTTTATTTAAAAACTTTTATGGCCTTTAAAACTTTAGATATGTCGTCGAACAGTATTCTTATCGTATATTGTATTAAGGGTCTATTTTACTATTGCATCACTGCATATAAAATAAACCCAAGTTTTAACTTACGAATTTCTTCGAAACTGCATATCTATACAATTTATTTTAATTTAAAAATATTGAAATCCCTATATTTAAACTCTGGTGCTTATGTAGCAGATTTTCCGATTACCCTTTCGTTTTTCAAATACACTGCCGAGCATTAAATTAGGGTCACCCCGTAATTTGAAATTATTTCAGACATTTTTAGTTTTTTCGAATTTTTTTCGGTAGTAACATAGTTTACTAACGTTATGCGATGATTTTGTCATGATTGCTTGAATAAAAAAAAGTGTTTGTTGTTTTGTTCAAAGTTTATTGAAAGTAATGAAAATGCAAATTTTAATTTGATATGCTTTTCGTTCAAACAAAAGAAATTTTAAGGACTTTAGTAGCGAGTATTCCCTCCTCTGGCAGTGATAACAGCTTGCAAACGACGAGGCATGCTTTGGATAAGATTTTGGATCACATCCTGCGGAAGATTGTTCCATTTCTGCGTCAGTATGTCGCGAAGCTCTCTAGAATTGCTGGGGGCCGGCAGATGTCTCCGTAAACGTCTCCCCATCTCATCCCAAAAATGTTCGATGGGATTTAAGTCTGGACTGCGTGCAGGCCAAACAAATCGCGTGATTTAAACCTCGTCAAGATAAGCAGAAACAAACCGAGCAGTGTGGGGCCGTGCATTATCATGCATAAAGGTTGCGTCTTCTCCAAGAATAAACATGAACGGTACAACATGGTCTTTTAGAACCTCTGTCAGGTACCTATGCGCAGTCAACGTCCCATTCTGGATAAAGACTAACTCCGTGCGAGCTTCAAAAGATATGCCTCCCCATGCCATAACTGATCCTCCACCAAACGGAAGTCGCTCGGCAATACACGCTTGAGCATATCTCTCGCCTTGTCGTCGCCACACTCTTACACGTCTATCTGAGCCCGTAAGACAGAATCGCGATTCATCGGAAAACAAAACGCGACTCCAATCCTCTATTGTCCAACCCAAGTGTTCTCGTGCAAAATTCAACCTTGCAATCCGGTGGTCACGGGAAAGCGGCGGTCCAGTAGCTCTAGTTCGGGAAGATAATCTAGCAGCATGAAGTCGCCTCCTAACTGTCCACTCACTTATGTTTACATTTCTCACTTCTTGCAGATGATTTCGAAGGAAAACTGCCGTGACCGTCCGGTTTCTCAAAGCACTAAAAACGAAAAAGCGGTCATCTCTAGCTGTTGTAGTCCTTCCTCGTCCTGACCCAGGTCTTCGAGTGAGCAGACCAGTCTCTTTGTACCGGTGAAATACTCGTTGCACACTGGAGAGGCTTACACCAACGTTTCTCGCAGTTTCGCGCTGACCGCGGCCATCTTCTATAGCCGCCACAATTCGTGCCGCAACAACAGGATTTATGGCCATTTCAATACACTCACAATGCCAACACTACAGAAACAATTTGCAATAGACAGATAAAAGTACAGAAACCAAAAAAAATATCCTGATAATGGTGTTTAGGAATTTGGGTGAGGGGCAGTCTTTTTGTCAAACGCTTATCGAAACAACAAAAACTTTTTTTTACACAAGCAATCACGAACAAATAATCCTGTAAAGTTAGTAAACTTTGTTACAACCGAAAAAAATTCGAAAAAACTAAAAATGTCTGAAACAATTTTAAATTACGGGGTGACCCTAATTTAATGCTCGGCAGTGTATAATAGTATATTAAAGTACACGTTTCATAAGAAGCGGTTTTAGCGCACGCGTCTATTTTAAAAAACGAGCCACAAAGTGGCGAGTTTTTTTATTGACACGGGCGCTAAAAAGCCTTATGAAACATGTGCTTTATACATTTTTTCTATTTTACCTTTTATAATCAAGAAAAATACATTTTAAAAAGAAAATAAATCCTTCGAATTTTGTAAATTTTTATGTCTAAATTTTATGTTTTTATTACTATTTTTTATCATAGGAGCCTCTGGACAACAAAAATTATTTTGCAAACTGTCATTTTTTAATTGATTGACCCATTTTCACCACGAGATTCTAAAGTTATTTTAGCGATATGAGATTTGAAATTGGACGGAATACGTTGTGTGATCCTTGTACATTCGGTACATATACAGAGCGTTCGGAAATTCGGAAGATTTTGCTACTTTTTTTCGAATTTCAAAAGACGTGATTTTACGTCACGGCATTGCAATTTAGTATAGGGAAGATGGAAAATTCAAATAAAGTTGAAGTTAACATTGACATTGGAAGTTAGTAGATTGAATTTTGGATAGGATTTGGCAAAAAATGATAGCTTGAAGCATCTACAAAAGATTGATTTATAGATTTATGCAACCAACATACATGACTGTTATCCACACAGAATAAAAAAGTAAGTTATCAAGCTATTTTTCTTCTGCAAAAAATGGGTTTTCTCGTAAATCACAAAGACCGCGCAAGTCAATGAAATAAAACATTTAAATGTTACCAACATCAAATAAAGAAAAAACACGTATCGAAATAGCTTCATTACGATACGCAAATGCGTATCGTACTGAGCTTATTATGAACGTGAAATAGAAAAAGTCTATAACGTGTTCAATGACAGCTGATCGTTACGTCACGACTAGTACTTATCTTTCTATAGAGCAACCTCATATTGCCCAAAAACGAGTTGAATTTTTAAGAGAATTTAAGAATAATGGCAACTCTCAATTTCCCTTAAAACCTGTTTTTCTGGAGGGCTTTTAGGCGAAGTCGGCAAGATGATACTCTTCATACAGTTAAAAAAAAAATCGTCGGAGGGTGTACGGTACATGCTGGTTCAGAAAATGGATTTGTAAATAATACAAGTTAGATATTTAAGTCTGGCATGAAATATGGTGAATATCATGATTCGATGAATAGTGAAAACCGATGCGATGGTAGACACTCAATTAAGTTCTGGCATTGAGTGTTTCTTTTTATCGGGTCTTGATGTAGGTACTTAACTTTTAGTAGGAATTGCAAATTGCTATCACCACTTAAATAAACTAGAAGAAGTAATTTTAGACGTTAAATTAGGATAGGAAAGGTTTCAACAGGAAAATCCAACTTTTAGTAAAATTGGTTTTTCAAAGAGCATAATTTTCTGGTAGGGTCAGTGAGAGACGCCCTTTATTCGACCCCTAAAGACCTTTACCTATGTTAAATACTGAGATTTGCTGTAATTTGTTTCCTGCATTTGGCAGTTTAAGGTATATACTGTTTGAAAGTTTGAGACATGGGGCATAGATGTATAATCAAATTAAATATTATAAGCTTTTCTTTTCTTATACAGGGTGTCCGGGAAAAGGACCATAATGCGCTAAAATAGTATGAGATTAAAACTGAGTTTTTTGAATAATTCGAGTATTTAATAAGATATATACAGTGTGTCCAAAAAAGTATGCAACATATGGGAAAGTTATTTATTACCGATTTCTCAGAAAATTTTATTCTTGATAAAAGTTGGTGCATACCTTAAAACTATAAATGCATATTTCATATTTTACCTGCGGCTAATAGTAAGGGAGCAAATGCTATTTTTTCGAAAGTGCCTTAAGAGTAAAGTACCTTAATTATTAAAAATACAGCAAAATTTTATATGGAAATGTTTTTGCTAATTAAAAACATAGTCCAAATACGAAATTTGAGTTAGGTGTCTCAATTTTCAATTTTTTTCCCTAATCTCTAATTTCTCCTCTAATACGCCTCTGGTCGACTTTTTGTTTACGAAATTTTAATATATTTATCAAATAACTTAAGCGTGGGTTTATAATAAAAATGCATTAAGTAGTTGCAAACTTTTAAAAACTTTGCAATAAACCGGGTCGGTTTAGATATAAGCGTGTTGCACGCCTACTTACCCACATTTTAGCCAACTTCTGTTCGAAAATAAATTATAATAGAATTCAACCCTATTCATAATACTTGAGATAACTAATAATTTATTTGTCATAATAAATAAATAAATAATTACGATAGGGCAAAATACCTATTTTATATGCATTTTTTTTAAAGTAGGTTTTTGGACTTCAGCATACTGGGTAAAAATGACAAATAAATTATTAGTTCTTTCCAGTATTATGAATAGGGTTGAATTTTATTATAATTTAGTTTCGAACAGAAGTTGGCTAAAATGCGTTTAAGTAGGCGTGCAACACGCTTATATCTAAACCGAGCCGGTTCATTGCAAAGTTTTTAAAAGTTTGCAACTACTTAATGCATTTTTATTATAAACCCACGTTTAAGTTATTTGATAAATATATTAAATTTGCGTAAACGAAAAATCGACCAGAGGCGTACCGTTTAGGAGAAATTAGAGATTAGGGAAAAAAGATTAAAAATTGAGACACCTAACTCAAATTTCGTATTTGGACTATGTTTTTAATTAGCAAAAACATTTCCATATAAAATTTTGCTGTATTTTTAATAATTAAAGTACTTTACTCTTAAAGCAATTTCGAAAAAATGGCATTTGCTCCCTTACTATTAGTCGCAGGTGAAATATGAAATAGGCATTTATAGTTTTAAGGCATGCACCAACTTTTATTAAGAATAAAATTTTCTGAGAAATCGGTAACAAATAACTTTCCCATATGTTGCATACTTTTTTGGACACACTGTATTTCCAATTTTGGTACATTGCTTTACCATAGAGAGTTAGATGTTTTTAGAAAAGCAAAATAAAAACTATTATCAAATATTCAAAATAAGGGGGGTTAAGTACCCGCTGACCCCAGACATGCTACATGATTCTCTCCCCACTACCATAACCATACCGTCACGGGCATTGCGGTGCCTGGATTGCCTTGCACTGGCATAATATATCGTCTGCTTAGTGCAAAAATTCATTAAGTCAAAATTGACAGTTTTGAGTAAAACCCAGTTTTAAGAAATTGCGGACTTTAAAGTGATTTATTAAAAAAATGTGCAATAATGTTATGCCTACGAAGTTGTCATGTGCATATGTACAAACTTTTTTTAATATATTTTCATAAAATAGTATTTATTATAAATATGCACAATTCATTAGGTGACTTAGTGAGTTTTCGACCCAAGTACAAATAGCTATACTTGCTGTCGCTTTTTATCTACTTTTATTTGTAGAAATAACATTTAACACCTTATGCAACGGCAATCATTACGAAAATCGGTCCAATTACCCCGGAGTAATCAGCGTACATATTATTATCAAAAACATACTTTCGGCTAAAATTGAGAACCACCTGTTAAAAATGCTTAAATCCTTAAAAATTCCAATAAAATACGATACGCAGCAACACCACGACATCAGATCAGTGAATTGAATTTGAGACATCTGTTGCCGAGGCGCTGCATTTATAACTATAGATTTACGATCAACTCCACAATGGCGGCCAAACCGTCTCCAATACTGTCTAATGCCCAGTTGTATAGGTTATGTTTAATTTGAACGCTAAAGATAAGATTAAGCACCACTTTAATATTAAGACTAATAAAATATATCAGTTTTATAAGTCCCGGTTAAACAAAATAGTCGCTAACTTCATAGCGAATTTTAAACTAAAAACTGAACTTAATCTATCACATCTTACCGTTTTACAATTTGTTGCCTTGAACGTATAATATAATAATAAAATCACATCATCATCATATTTTATAATATAAGTATTTTAGGATTTTTAGGTTATATGTTAGAAGTTTTTTATATTTTCCTATTTTAATCCTAAGATTGATTTTCAACGGGTGCTTTTTGGCCTGTAAAATTAACTGCTAGTTAAACCCCAAGTTTGGCGCTAATCGCAACCTATAATTCGAAACCAACGGTTAATCTGAACATTTTTAGATAACCGCAACCTATAACAATGAAATGACGATTAACCGGAACCTATACAACTGGGCATTAAACAGGGTTGTCACCTTTTCTCGAAGATCCGCTATTCTTATAGTTTGCTATTCAATGCATGAATACAAAAATTAAGTGAAGCTTTGCAATAGGTGGCAATACCGAAAGCAAAGGACTAGCCAAAAATAATTTAAGGACAGTGGCGTACAGATAAAAAACTGTAATACTAAACCGGTTAAATGAAATCATTTTGTTGCCCTACTAAGAACTTACTATCGCTAATCTTCTTCACATAACAGTAATTTTATCAGGAATTTTGCTGGTCATTCATTTTTACTATTTCTTCAAACACACTGCCCGATTTACTCGATGATTTGCTTTTAGTAGTAAGTATGAGGGTCATGAGGGTCAAAAATGAAAAATGGCATTATAAAAGTCATATTATTTTTGCCCAGGGAATATATGTTTAACGAATTGACCTTCTTTTCCGCTCTATATCGATTCTTTAATACTTAAGGATCATGTTACATTATGCAAATCGTTTTCTACTTAAAAAAGTATAACTTCTTTTCCGTTTGATCACGTAAATAATAAATAACCTTTATTTATTAAGCTTAACAGGAAATTTACTTGCTTAACATACGCATATGGGTTTTAATTGCCTCCGGCCAAAAGATGGATAACCCAGCTTCAGCTGTGTTTACTGAATTGCAAATTGTCTATATGTACGCTTGTTGCCTCGTAACCTACTTGTAGACAATGCTAGCTGAAATATCTCTATTTTGGTAAAGATAAACCATTCGATGGCATGTAACTAATATTCGTGTTTATAAATAAGGATTAAATGAGTAAGAAATTAAAAACGCAACTATAGTCGGATCTGGTCTTATCGTGCGGGTCTTACGATTTAACAAAGACATTTTCAATTTTTCTTTTCTTTTATTGCGTTTAATCATACTATTCAAATAAAATCCGTAAGACAAATAATAATATGACACACTTATGCAATTTTGACATGAAAGAAAAAGATAATAATATGTATTTTATTTAATTTTCAGCGATTCCCAAAAGTTTGTATCTGCCACCTTCGTTTTGATTTAAAGATGTCAGTTTTGTGACTTTGACAATTAATTTAATGTGACAATATGAACGATAAAAAGCAAATTAATGGTTTTTTGCATCCCCAAGCAAAAAAAAAATGGTGCTTAATTTGTTAAACTATTTCGAGAATGAAAGAAAAAGTAAAAATTCGCCAACCAATATGCAGGAAACCGTAGCAAAAGCGCTGGGAATTAGTTTAAGGACTGTGCAGAAAATTGTGCATGAAAGAAAGCATAATATAATAACCGAAGAATACTAAAAAATGTAAACGAAGAAAGCCAAAGACGGAAGATTTGAGCAAAAATATTAAAATGGTAGTTCGGAACGTGATTTTGATTTATACAGATCAAAAACTAATGTAACTCTTCCGGTTTTAAAAGAAAATTTAAAAATTCGAGCTGTTTTAGAAATCGGACTTGAATCGTTATCAAAATTAATAAAAAAGTTGGGTTTTCGCTATAAAAAAGACTGTAACCGTAGATTTTTATGTGAGCAGCCACAGAGAGTAAGTCGTGTGTGTTCAGTTTTTAAAAAATATACAAAAAATTACAAATCAAAATTTAGAAATGTGTGAAAAGCGTGAAAAGCGTGAAAAGAAAAAAGGGATGTGGCACGGGAAAGCAGTTCATTATTTTACATGCCGGTTCTGTAACAGGATATGTTCCAGGTGCAAGCTTAATTTTTTCTTCCACATCAAAAAGTTCTGACTATCATGACAATGTGAATTGCGAAATGTTTGAAAAATCGCTAAAAGCTCAATTAATCCCAAATTTAGATAAGCCGTCTTTAATTGTATTAGATAATGCATCATATTATGCAAGAAGTCTCTCAAATCACCCAAAATATACGCTGTAGATGAAATATTGCGTGAATATGGCTCTGAGGTTCTACGTCTGCCGCCATATCATTGCCAGTTTAATGCGATAGAATTAATATGGGCTGAGGCAAAATCTTTTTATGAAAAACATGTAGGTGATGGTCTTAAACCCTCGCAAGTAGAGATAGTTTGGCAAGATTCATTGGATCATATTACGCAGGAGTACTGGAAGAAATCGGTGGAACATACAGAAAAATTAATAAGGAATTGGTGCGATCGAGAACAAGTATTAGATGTCGAAGAAGCGCCGATGATCATTGCTACATTCGACGACGACTCAGATGACGAGGATTTTTCAGAATTTCTAAGTGATGATGACAGTTTTTAAGTTTTTAGTAAATAATTATAAACGGGTTTCATTGTTTACATTTTTTAGTATTCTTCGGTATTATATTATGCTTTACTTTATGGACAATTTTCTGTACATCCTTAAATTGATTACCAGTGCTTTTGCTACTATTTTCTACTTATTGGTTGGCAAATTACCATTTTTTAAAATTTCTTGAAAGAGTTAATCGGATTAAATCCCATTGCATTTTTAGGTTAGGTAATTTTATTGCTAAAATAAATTACACTGTTTATTATTATTGTCGTTTTTAATAAATAGATTTAGTAGATAATATTCTATTTACAGGGCTGGCGAACCAAGGTCTCACGCCACCGATCACAAAGTTTACTATGAATTATTATATTATTACGAATTTGACGGCACGTATATGGCCTCATTAAACATTTCTTTAGAAAAAATAGCACGTTAATACATAAAGGTCCGCCACCCCTGTACTATTCCCTGTACTATTATGTACATAATTTTTGCAAAAATAATAATATTATATGTGGCTATATTCACGACAGTTAAAATAATAAAACTATGTTTCTTTCCTCCGGGTATATTGATACCTACATAATCTCACAACATTTTGATAAGCTCTGGAATTTTCGAATTCATTCATATGAACAGTGACCTTTGAACCCGCATGATAAGACCAGACTATATTAACTATATGTATTGAATAAGTTATTAACTATATTTCTAGGTCACTTGATACACTTTCAATGTAGATTCCTGTATATACATACATATTTATTGTTAGAAAACTATTGAACGTCAGACAATAATAAGTTGTGAAATAAATATAAGGATATGCGTATCATACTTTTCCAAATTAAACTGACTCGATCAAAAATTGTGGTTACAACTATGTTATTGTAGTTTATTTTTTCACCGTGTAGAGCTGCAATCACTAAATACATTTTGAATACGTTTAGTTAGTTTGTGAGGAGTTGTTAAAGTTTTTCCAATCTTGTTTTTCTTTAACCATCGGCAAATCATTATACTTTTAGTGTTAAATAACAGACACAGCGTCTACTCGTCAGTTTAATTAGCTTTCAACAATTTAATTAGCAACAGGTACTTGATTAAATATTAATGAAAACTGAACAAAGACGGAGGGTCGAAAGTAATAATATTAAAATTTTACCGAACAAAGAATCGACGTTGAGTTACGTTGAATACAATAAAAAAAAGTTCGTAAGCTTTTTTGAGATTTTTTTTGTAGCTTTTTAATTAAAGGCATAATCAAGGTTAGAACTTATTTTTGAACTTTATGGCGGGCACCCCTGTTTTTTTTGTTGAGATAATAAAGAATACATGTACGGGGTAGTAGAAAAGCTTTCTTTTCAAAAATAAAATCAAGATTGTTTAGAGGTAGTAGACAATGAGCCTAATAAATAAAAATTAAGCAATTACTTGAAGCAATTACTTTTTAGTAAAAGCAATTGCTTGACTAGCAAATGCTATAAGTAAAAGCAATTGCTAGATCTGGATATGAATAAAATTGTGAAGCAATTGCTGTTTTTCTTACATCTCTGTAGCAAATGCTTATTCAACACAAGTTCAGACGTGGCTTATCCACTTGTTCAGATTATAAATTTCGTGTTCAGCTTGGTGCCTAATTTGCAAAAGAATTGACGTAAATACAACATCGTTGGTCTACTTATTTAGTACAATAGTAATCTGTTACGTTTTTGTGGAAAATAGGATACTTATATTTGTGATATGGCAGATTTCAGTGCAAATGAGGAAAGTGATAGTAGTGAAGAAGAAATTAAAGACAAGCAATTGATATTCGTTCACAAATTGAAGAAACATAAATAAATCTCTCTGACCATAAGCGTTTAGCTTCCACAATAGCTTCAGCACTTGTAGGAAATTTAATAAAAATATTGGCCTCCTCCAAAACTGCCTTCATTACAGAAGTGTATGTCTTACAGACAGTAGTTTGGTGAACACCGGTTCTTCACCTACAGAATTTTGAAAGCCCGGATCCGACAATTTACGCAGAAAGACTTTAATCTTATATCTTTTTACCAGTATTAGTCCCACCCAACATTTTCGCAGTCAAATCGATATAACTTTCTGAAATCATCATATCTGCAATTTTTACGTACACTGTAGATTTTTCTTTTACAGACGTTCATATATTCAGCCATAATTGAAGACACAAATTAAGAGCAACGCACGTGTATGTCGCGGAGAACTAAAGTTGACTGCTACCAAGCAAATGATGCAGGAGTCGACCTACCTTAAAAAGTTGAAAGCAATCGCTATACTAGAAAAAGCGATTCCTTAATTTATTCATCACATTTTAAGCAAACGATAGCAATTGCTTTAATTTTTTAAGAAACAGCATTGACTAGAAGCAATTCCTGCACTTTTAAGCAATTGCTGAACGCAAAAGCAATTACTTTAGTTTTTATTCATTGGCTTTCAAGAAATTACTTCGATTTTATAAGAAAAAGCAATTGCTACATTTTTATTCATTAGGCTCATTATATTATGGTGCTATCAAAAGAATTATTTTGTCGTACTCTTTATTTTGTTACTTAACATAACGTTTCGGTTAGTTGGTATCTCCAATCTTGTTCAAGTGTACACTAAATTATAATTCTCGGTCTATGCAATAAAGCTTGATGACTTCCCCATTGTGCTTACTGGAGTGTGAAGTTTGAGCTATTTGTTTTGGATAATGACAGGTTTCCAGATGTTGGGGATATCTTAATACTTGGTTTATGTAATATACGAGAACCTTGGCTACTGACCACTGCATATGATGTTTGAAGGATGAAGGAAAATTACATACTTAATTATTATTATTATGCCTATAATTTTGGTAAAATTAGAAGTTTAATTTTAGTGTTATGTTTTTTTTGAAATAAACATTAGTTCCTGCAACTAAATTATTCTCATTTCCGCTTTCCAAACGATTCTACGTTTAATTTACAGTTTTCTTAGCAGTACAGATATGATTAAAGATAGTCGGTCTCGGAATATTTTCCACTTAATCTTGTTTCCAAACAGCACACTAACTATTTAATTAATATATTGTTTTATTATTCGACTCACGAAATACAGCAATTCGGTAAGGTGGGTGTAGTCGTGGAATATGAAAAATATTTTTTTCAAATTGAAAAAGAGCTTCTTTTTATTTAACACACTTTTATTAGCTTCACCTGTAAGTTTGTATGTATGTTTGTTTGTAACCGACTTCTTTGAACCCGATTTTGACCCACTTTAAACGGTCAGATTTAATTTTTAATTTTGTACTTATCAAGAACCGCTGACAATATAATAATTTGATAAGTTTATCTCATTATTCTGATCAGGATCGCCGGAATTAAATAATTTCCTTACAGATCCTCTGTACGAGAGTGAGAGAGATAGAGCTCACCGTATGCGCATGCGTACTATCCACCTACTTTCCGGCTCAAGCACTCCGCTCAATAGTGTTGGTACATTCTTTCGCTATCAGTTGGTCAACGAACTCACCAGGCGTGGGTTCAAATCCCGTCGATGGCTGAACATACATATATTTTTCAGCAATTTTTGGGATTGATGCCATACACCGAACTGTACTTAGAATGGGTTTGTTCGGACCTCTCTATGACTATCTCTACTCAAAAAAATTTTTTTTAACAATAACTCAAACTGAAAAATGAAAAATAAATATAGTTTAAAAAAAGTAAAAAACATTCTTTAATAATTAATCAAACTAAAAAGCGGAAAATAAATATAGTTTAAAATAATTCCTAAAATTCTTAATATAGGCAGAAAATAATAATGAACGATAAACATTAGTATTATTGTGAAAAAAGCGTGGAGCGCTTTGTGCTATATTTTTCGTATATCGAGCACCCCACACTTTTTTCACAATAATACTAATGTTTATCGTTCATTGCTATTTTCTGCCTATACAGTGTCACCAGTACAGTCCGCATCATATGGGATTTTTTTTTATTAATAGCTTTATGCGAAATTTGACTTTGGGATCAAGCTCTGCTTCGATGGAGATGAAAATTAAGCAAAAATAGTAGTCACGTGATTCGCATTATATGCCAAATTTTAATTTTTTCAAAAAAATAATTCAATATTTCTGAAAATATCGAAAAAAGTTATTAGAAAAAGTTTTTCTAAATGCAGTTTCTAGCCCACATGCAAAATTTCAGCCGCATAAGATAATTTTAATTTTTTACCTATATTTTGTAATTGCACCACTTTTGCAAAATAAGACTCAGCGCAACTTACATAAAACTTCTTAGTTTTAACAATGCTTTATTTCAGATACATTTTCTTTAAAGTAGCGCCATATTAAATGTGTGTTTTTCTACAAAATCAAAATTGGGCTATTAAAATTTGGTCATATATGATACAAAGTTTATTTGTTTTTGACCCTGTATAAGGTAACTCCATAAAATAAGTATTTTTGAAAAGGTAGTTTGTGTCCGAAAGTAATACGCCTTAATATTAAAACAAAAAAGAACACAGTGTCTTCAGTAAAGTGTTTTTTAAGTGGAAAATAAATTTTAGTTTAACGTAAAGTTTATCTATTTTCAACGATTTAATTTAAAACCCCTATATTATAATTTATTATTAAGCTATGTTATAATAACGTTAACGTGTATTACTTTCAACCACAAACTACGTTTTCAAAAATACTTATTTTATAAAGTTACCTTATACAGTGTCAAAAACAAATAAACTTTGCATCACATACGACCAAATTTTAATAGCCCAATTTTGATTTTGTAAAAAAACACACATTTAATGTGGCGCTTCTTTAAAGAAAATGTATCTGAAATAAAGCATTGTCAAAACTAAAAAGTTTTATGTAAGTTGCGTTGAGTCTTATTTTGCAAAAGTGGTGCAATTTATAAAATATAGGTAAAAAATGAAAATTATCTTATGTGGCTGAAATGTGCATGTGAGCTAGAAACTGCATTTAAAAAAACTTTTTCTAATAACTTTTTTCGATATTTTCAAAAATAACCCCACTTTGAAATAATTTTTTTGAAAAATTTAAATTTGACAGATAATGCGAATCACCTGACTACTATTTTTTTGCTTAATTTTCATATCAATCGAAGCAGAGCTTGATGCTAAAGTCAAATTTCGAATAAAGCTATTAATAAAAAAAATCCCATATGATGCGGACTTTACTGGTGACACTGTATTAAGAATTTCTAGAATTATTTTAAACTATTTTTATTTTCCGCTTTCTAGTTTGATTAATTGTTAAAGCATTTTTTTTAGTTTCTTGAAACTATATTAGTTTTTCATTTTTTAGTTTGAGTTATTGTTAAGAAACATTTTTTTTTTTGAGTAGTAGTAGTTTTGAGTAGATTAGTAGATTATTGTATTGTCAGCGGTTCTTGATAAATCTACAAAATTATATATTTATTTACCATTTTTTAGTTTGATTAATTATTAAAGCGTGTTTTTTAGTTTTTTTAAACTATATTTATTTTGCCAGCCTTCTCGCCTTTCTTTATAATCATAGATCACCAGTAAGGCTAGTCTCTGACAAAAAAAAAGTGTCAGCGGTGACAGCTAATGGCCTTTCCCCTTCTTTGTATCATTACAAGCCGACAATGAAACCACGTGAAAATATATACCAACTTTTATTCAAGAATAATACGCTCTTGCCAAAGACTCCGAAGACACACCAATTTTGGGTTCTATTGGAGCTTAAATTGACTGAATTTGTAACTATTAAGAATTTACCAGCGCTATGGCAGCGCATAATGCCGATTCAAAAGAGCTGTTAGCTGGTCGCCAATTAAAAATTTAATTTTACTGTCAGAAGAGTAATCTAATCTATAATGCATTTATTAATTGTAAAGTTAATAGTGACATTTTTCTTTTGACCGTTTTTCCAAAGTACCTACTTTTTTTTCTGCGTTGTTTATGTAAAGCCAATTTATTTAACGCTCATTACACTCTTTAAATGTTTATAACGGTATTTGCAACTTTACTTTAAATTGATATTTTTGGCAAGACGTAAGACCTTTAAAAAAAGAAGCCATAGAAAAATTAACAAGGAAAATAAAAAAATTAATTTGGCACTTTGGTCACAAAAACTGGAAAACAAACAAATTGGTATTTTCTTTACCTTTTTAATTTTAAGGGGACCTAACTGTCCAACTTCGGAGACAATGAAAACTTGAGAGAGATTGTGACACTGGCCAAATTTGTTATTTAGAACCGACCTTTCGCTTGAAACTGTCTGATAGGATCCACAAAAAAAAGGTAATTATATTTGTATAACAAATTTTTATAAATTTTTTCCAGAACTTTTTTTTAGGTAATTTTTGTCCAAAAATATGCCTCTGACACAAGTTTGACGACATAAAAATGTAATCTGTGATTCAGAATTGTAATTACCGCCATTTGATGAGATATTTGAAACCATTTGGGAATACACGAGGAAGCTGAAGTTTCGCACATTTCGAATTTTTGGCTGAAACAAAAATATACTTTGAAACTTTACCAATTTCTAATTATGTCAATACTTTTTGTCCCAAAAATAGTGACTCGTGGGTAAGGTAACTGAGAAGCTACCGAGATAAACTCCGAAATATCTTGTTTTGTTCTTTAGAAAGAAATATAATTAAAAAAACACTCCTGAAAATAAGGAAAAACAAATCATTTGTTTAATCAAGTTTTTGATATTTTACAGACTTTATCTGTATCCTGGGGTGCGTTCCAGGAAAATATTTTTGTTTATACAGGATGTCCCAAAAAACCGTGACGTCATAACAATGTGAACAACTAAATTACAGAATACATACACTTAAACATATAACCCGCATTTACCATTATGGTAAATATTAATTATTGTTTTATTTTTTAGAATGTTAAAATGCCTCGCAATTACACAAGGAAGAAGCGTGAGACAAAACCAGTTACTCAGGAACAAATAGCCGCTGCTAAAAGACTAACAGAACATTGCGTTTACTTGCCCCAATATTTCCGTACAGTTACCCGCATTAGGGGTTAACTGTGCGCATTTTTCACAAACGAATATCAGTTAAGTTTTTTTGAAAGCACACATAATTAGGTGAAGTTTGTATTTAAAAAGTTAAAATATAACAATTAGGCTTCCCAAAACCAATTGTGTTATTTACATTGGCCCAGTTTTAAAATTTTTACAATTTGATAAGTATAAAAGTGCGAACGCTTAACCCGAATGACTATAATCTAAAAGAATAGGTAAAGTCACAGAACCGGACTAAGTTCTTTTACCTTCGCCTTCGCGATCTTTTGAATTTTGTAAGGGAGTCTTAATATTTTATTTAGATATAGCGTTCTTATACGGTTAAAAAGATACAGGGAGATTCAAGTAAAATTTACTTTATAAAATTGGCGACGATTTGATGTTAAGCGGATATGAATTAAATTTGGTTTAGTTATGTGTTTGAGGGCAAGGTCAAAATGAGTTTTAAGATATCTCCTAGAGAACGCTAGCTACACAATATAAGTTTGATAAATTCTCACATTTCTGACCGCTTTACTTCAAATTATGAAAAAGGGATCTTTTATACGTAAAAAAGTTGTACTTCATTATTCTCGATATTTCAATTAGTTTTTAAGATAATTGCGTTTAATGCTAGATGGCAAGAAACATTTAAATAAACACCTTTCTTAACGAAACATATTTATTGAAAATTAACTGTGCGTTCTTAAGCATAAATGACATATTTTCACGTCTACTATCTCCTGTTGCTGTATTTGCCCAATAATTATGAGACAACCTGTATATTACGATAAGTAAATGGTTTAACTAGGCACTTTAATTGATTTGATAAAACATTAAACTTAAATAATCTGTAATAAAAATCTGTCTCTGGAATATATAAAATCCAAAAGTAAAATGTTTAAAAGATACACTACACAAAAACCACAAAAACAGCCACAGAAACACTTAAAAAACACCAAAATCGGAAGAAAATAATATGACACAATCTGACGCGTGAGCTTGCTACGGTCCACTGCTGATCTGGGAACTTTAACGACGAAACCAGATCAGCTGTTAATGTCAAATGTCGTTGTCTTCTATCGAAACGCTTTGTTTTAAGAAAAAGTTAACTTTATATGATTGAATGTATTTTATTGGACTGTGCTTTAAATCGACCGTTTTTGAATGTATTATATAATGATCTACAAAACATTGTAACACTCCCTTTAAACTTGGAAAGCTTGGTTATCACCAACAATATAACTATTTATAGAATTTTGTATAACTTTATTGTAAAACAAAATATAAATTTATGAAAAAAAAAATTAAAAAAAAAAAAAAAATTAGATAAACAAAATCAGCATTATTTTAGTAATTAATTAGTGTACGGTTAAGATGTATAACAGAAATCAGTAAATTTTATATTGGATAAAAGTTTCCACATTCCTTACATAGAGAGAGCTGGCCGGTTGGTTTCACCAGAACCATAAAACAAATACACACACACACACTTATGATTGTGTCGCCACACTGTGTAAAGAAAAATAGTTTTCAAAAATGCGCTCTTGGTAAAGTCTGAAAAATATCAAAGTCCTTAATTAATTAATAACTGAACTATGGAAGACGGTAGTTGTTGAAAAAATAGCCGTCCTCCTTCGGAGTAGCACTATTTATACTTTAAAACAACGATGAAAACAAACTCATCCAGTGTCCAAGAACCCCGAACAACAAATACTACAATACCTGTAATTAATTATTAAAAATATTAATTTGGACACGTGAACAAAACTCACTCCAAAACAATTTAATTGTAAAGATGTTGACACCAACGCATTTAAAACAAAAATATCTAACGATGTAAGAAATAATAACCATTTTTTATCTATAAATAACGCGAAACGGAATTGAAAATAATTCCTTTAAAAAATCTTTTTGTACCTTTTCAATTATAATTTACTTTCCTTTGAAACTGTTTTGTTTTGAAATGGGGGATTTTATTAAACCACATGCGTAACAAAATTGTTTACAGGACAGTGTTATAATATGTTATATGTAAAAAAATAATAAAAAATGCATTAAAAGACGTCGAAGATTCTGTGCACACTGAGGAAAATGATCTAATACAACAGGTTTGCTAAGACATAGTTTGTATTGATAGCTTATTTTTTATTAACCCATATTAAGTAAATTGCTAGTGTGTCAAACCCGCTTTAGTGTTATATTAATTTAATATTTGCTAGAACAGTGTTTTTATTGGTAGTAATCAGTTCCATTAGCAGCACAGTCTTGTTGAATAATGAACTACTTTTAATACAGCAATTTTGTTAAGCATTATATATGTCGTAGGCTGATAGTGAAATCCGTCATTTCATGAAAAGCCTAGTCACTTCATGAAGCGTCGGCAGATTGTGTAAAAACATGAAATTACACGATCTGCCGCGTCACTTCATGAAGAGACCTTGACGTTTCGGAGTATTATGTATAACCGCAATCTGCCTAATTTTAAATATCGTCACTTCATGTAGTTCCTAACGATGTCATGTCAGTCGGCAGATTGTGTAATTCCGCCTAAAAGGTATATTGGCAACGGTTTGTTCGTTGTTCCCCAGAGCATTTTTTTTAATTAAACTTTTTCAACTAATATTATTTTATAAAAATAAAAAAAATGCTCTGACAAACCCGAACGAACAGTTGCCAATATACCTTTTAGACGGAATTACACAATATGCCTTGTTTTTGTGACATTTCATGAAGTGACGATATTTAAAATTAGGCAGATTGTGTTATACATAATACGCCGAAACGTCAAGGTCTCTTCATGAAGTGACGCGGCAGATCGTGTAATTTCATGTTTTTACACAATCTGCCGACGCTTCATGAAGTGACTAGGCTTTTCATGAAATGACGGATTTCACTATCAGCCTACGACATATACATTCTTCTCAATGCGACGCATTTTGTTCCCAGTAAACCGTTTTCTCTACAATTAAGAAAGCAGAACAGCCTCCCTAAAAACGAATTCAATACGATAGAACCTATAATCCACAAGACGGTGGTAGGGGTTTGTAGCGATCGGCAATCACCGCGCACCGTAGTATTATTTTAAACGTATTTGTTGCGCAGGTCACATCGTTGTTCGGAGTATTTAAGCTGTCCTGTCTGAATTTGTGGTCTACCCGCCCCGTGGTATCCATTGTGCTTGGATCCCTGTATATTCCAATATAAAAAACAGCTACACACTTGTCCGATATGCCACAATATTAGCTTTTAATTATTTTCGCGAACACTATATTATATTCTAAACATTTTTATGGCTTTTCTTAAACGGATTGCGCGCATTCTAGTGGGTGCCAGCGTTGATCTGTTTCTAGTCTGCAAAACGGCAGATGTTCCGGTGAAAACGTAAATAGCGTTCCCTATACTGGATTGTGATGCACTTCGTGGTTTATCTGGTTGTCTATCTTTCGATTATTACCAGTGTGACTGCCTTTTATATTGGAGTTAATTCCGCTGGGATGGCGCTACAGTGTATTGATGGCCGCTTTGCTTTTGTAAAAAGGCTTTTAATACATCTTACCGCCGTTGTCGGAATTGCCTGGGTTATGCCTTCCCGAGAGTCCTAACAAGGACGAAACGGTGGTCTACCCGCCCCGTGGTATCCATTGTGCTTGGATCCCTGTGTATTCCAATATACAAAACAGTTACACACTTGTCCGATATGCCACAATATTAGCTTTTAATTATTTTCGCGAACACTATATTATATTCTAAGCATTTTGATGGCTTTTCTTAAACGGATTGCGCGCATTTTAGTGAATGCCAGCGTTGATCTGTTTCTAGCCTGCAAAACGGCGGATGTTCCGGTGAAAACGCAAATAGCGTTTCCTATACTGGATTGTGATGCGCTTCGTGGTTTATCTAGTTGTCTACCTTTCGATTATTACCAGTGTGACTGCCTTTTATATTGGAGTTAATTCCGCTGGGATGGCGCTAGGGTGTATTGATGGCCGTTTTGCTTTTGTAAAAAGGCTTTTAATACATCTTACCGCCGTTGTCGTGATTGCCTGGGTTACGGCTGCCCGTAGTGTCCTGACAAGGATGAAACGGCCGTCGTGGTCTACCCACCCCAGGGTATCCATTGTGCTTGGATCCCTGTATATTCCAATATAAAAAACAGCTACACACTTGTCCGATATGCCACAATATTAGGTTTTAATTATTTTCGCGAACACTATATTATATTCTAAGCATTTTGATGGCTTTTCTTAAACGGATTGCGCGCATTCTAGTGAATGCCAGCGTTGATCTGTTTCTAGTCTGCAAAAAGGCAGATGTTCCGGTGAAAACGCAAATAGCGTTCCCTATACTGGATTGTGATGCACTTCGTGGTTTATCTAGTTGTCTATCTTTCGATTATTACCAGTGTGACTGCCTTTTATATTGGCGTTAATTCCGATGGGATGGCGCTAGGGTGTATTGATGGCCGTTTTACTGTTGTAAAAAGGCTTTTAATACATCTTACCGCCGTTGTCGTGATTGCCTGGGTTACGGCTGCCCGTAGTGTCCTGACAAGGACGAAACGGCCGTCGTGGTCTACCCACCCCAGGGTATCCATTGTGCTTGGATCCCTGTGTATTCCAATATAAAAAAACAGTTACACACTTTTTAATTATTTTCGCGGACACTACATTATTTTTTAAGAAAGAAATAATGTAAGAAAGCATTAAAGGCATTTTATTTTAAAAATATCAAAGTTTCTATTCGATAGCGACTTTATAACAACAGAATCGCGCAAGCGACAGCGCGGATAACCGCTAGTAAAAGGGTGTTCTCAAGGTTGAGTCATTTATTTTACCAGGTTGTAGAACTCGTAAAAATAAGTAATTGTACCAAAAATCATTTATATAAAAGTTGCAGAATAAAAAAGTTATTAACAATTGAAAAAATGTAAAATTTAAAGACTGTAAAACCTGATTTTTTGATATTCTCGACCACTGCGTTATCAATGTTTTGTTTACTGGCGATACTGGGTATGGCTTATTTTTTTGTAGGATACAAATTACTTATCATTCATTCATTTTACGGGTTTTAGTGGTCGAGAATACCAAAGAGCAGGTCTTAAGTTTTCAAATTTTACATCTTTTCAATTGTTAATGACTTCCTTCTTCTGCAACTTTTATATAAATGATTTTTTGTACGATTACTTATTTTTACGGGTTCTACAACCTGGTAAAATAAATGACTCAACTTTGAGAACACCCTGTATAATGAATTTTTTATCATACATATGTTTTTTTTTAAAACTTAACCTTGTTATTTCCTAATAACAAAATAAATGAGCGAAAACATCAGTCACTTGAAAGCACGTTATATCACAAAGGAAAGCAAATACAACAAAACTAAATTTCACAATAACGTACAATAAAAGGCGATAAATCTAAGAAAACTAGGTGGGACTGACACCTATTGTGACGTTAACTACCTTTTAAAGCTTCAAGAAAAAGTTACGTGTTGAATTAGAAACTTTAAGAGAAAAGTTCTGAATAAAAACCCACAGAAAATGAAAATTATGGCCGCTGAAAAAAATATGCAGTAAAAAAAGAACATTAAAATGTTTTAAAATATTATCTCCCTGTATAAACGCTTCCGTTGACGTGAATTTTTCTATGCAATAACCTTTTAAGATTAAGCAGGACACAAGGAAGACTTAATGAAATAATGAAGGGCTAATTAAAGATTATTGGATGGACTCGTGAAAATATTTCTCATGGGCACAGTGAAAGGATGATTAGTGTACTTGTAATTTGGGAATTTAAAAAGGTCGTTCCGAGGCAAATTAATGTTGTTTGTTTATAACAAAAGATAATTTGGTATTTTTAAAATGGTTTCGTGCACTTACGTACTCCACTTATATATAATTTCGAAGCAAGGTCCAAATGTTTCCGGTCAAAAAATTAATTTAACCTGTTGTCTGTAACTGCTAGTTGCAGTTTTTAAAATTTAAAAAGTAATTAGTTTCCTTTATTTCGTCATGTGGTGAGCCATAATAACTCTGAGACTTTTCGCGATTTGGGAGCATTATTTGACAGTAAACTATCTTTTGTTCCCCGGATAAGTTACCTTATTGCCTCCTGTCATAGATCCCTAGGTTTTATAATAAGACATTCTCGTGATTTTTATTGGAGTACGCTTCGGTTGTATGGTCTCCATATTATCAAGTGCACCTTAATCGCATTGAAAGGGTCCAACGACGTTTTCTAAAATATCTTAGTTTTAAAATTGATGATCAGATAGCCCCAATTTATAGTGAATTGACATTCGGGACAAATAAACTACTAGTTTTATAGTGGTTTGGAGCCTTGAATAGGCAATTTGCTATTAATAGCCCTAGTTTATAGTAAATTGACATTCGGGACAAATGAACTACTAGTTTCCTAGTGGTTTGGAACCTTGAATAGGCAATTTGCTATAAATAGCCCCAGTTTATAGTGAATTGGAGCCTTGAATAGGCAATTTGTTATAAATAGCCCTAGTTTATAGTAAATTGACATTCGGGACAAATGAACTACTAGTTTCCTAGTGGTTTGGAGCCTTGAATAGGCAATTTGCTATGAATAGCCCTAGATTATAGTGAATTGACATTCAGGACAAATAAACTACTAGTTTGCTAGTGGTTTGGAACCTTGAATAGGCAATTTGCTATAAATAGTCCTAGATTATAGTGAATTGACATTCAGGACAAATGAACTACTAGTTTCCTAGTGGTTTAGAGCCTTGAATAGGCAATTTGCAGTGATATATTAGAAAACCTGCAATTCCTCGTCCCTACAACACGTCATTCCCACACTTTTTATGTACCAACCGCGCGTACCACTACCTGTTAATGCTCCCCTATTTATCGATTGTGCAACACATACAATCTGCACCAAAATAGATTTGACATTTTTAGCTGTGGTTTATCCAGTATAAAACTAAATAAGCGTATTTTAGTGTCTTTTTAGGCATAATTATTCCGTTTCAATATCATAATTTAAGTCTAAATTGTTATCTCAAATTTTTGAATTATTGTTATATTATTACCTATTTTATTTTAAATAGCCTATATACCCATTTGTTACTTGGTTCATTGTAACTGTGAAATGGTGTAAAAAAATAAATAAATAAATAAAAAATTGGGTTTACATAAATATGATAAATGCCTGGCAGACACCCATTTAATTGCGATAATAAAACAAAAGTAAGGGTTAAAGAACCTCGCACTTCTCTTATGGAAAATGGCCCTCGGTTAAATTTTCTAAATTTTTAGTATGTTGTAGAGAATGCTATTCTGATCAAAAGTGTTCATGGTCACAACAATATCTGCCGACCAGTTTTTGAGATACAGGGTGTCCAAGTTGCAAAATATGAATTTTCAATACATTATATTTTCCTAGTTTATAATATGAATTCGTTTTGTTTTTCTAGATTTTTGTTGGCCCTGTCGTAGATAGGATAGAATACTATAAAAATAGTTTAACTTTTTTTATTATATACGGTCAGTGACGAAAATTATTTAATATGTTTTGTTAAATCATTGAACGTTTACAAAGTATTACAGTAGATAACATTAGCTTGGAGCAAGCTATCAGAAATTATATTATTTATATTTATACAGGGTAACTCAAAAAAGTTAATATTTTTTTTATTAGTTTTGAAAGAAATTTTGTAGATATTTCTTTATGTACTCCTTGTTGCTTATCGTATGCTTCCAAATATATATAATTATCAAGCTTATGCAGGGTGTTTCCGATGATAGGCGATAGAAAAATAACCTAAAAATGCATGTATTTATAAATCACCCGGTACATTAAAAATGAATCGGTTAAATTTTGTTATTTTTAATATTTTTTGCTTGAAGTGTCTAACTTACATGTTTGGTATTGATTTCCCTTTTCCTATGACCAGTTCTGGAGATATACAGCGTCGAACATACTGAAAACTCAAAAAATAAGCAAATAAAATAACAATTTTTGTTTAATATCAATAAAATTTGTTATGTAAGTTCATTTTATGGTTAAAACTAAATATATTTAATGCTATACAGGGTGTTTCGAATAATTAGGGTACTCTAGCACTATATTGCAAATAAGAAAAATATATAAAAACTATGAACAATTTATTATATCCAAATTATTTTATCCAAAAATAATAAGTAGGCCCTACTTATTTGAAACACCCTGCATAGCATCGAATATAATTATTTTTAGCCATAAAATGAACTTACATAACAAATTTTATTGAGATTAAACAAAAATTGTTATTTTATTTGCTTACTTTTTGAGTTTTGAGTATGTTCGACGCTGTATATCTCCAGAACTGGTCATAGGAAAAGGGAAATCAATAGCAAACATGTAAGTTAGACACTTCAAGCAAAAAATATTAAAAAATAACGAAATTTAACCGATTAATTTTTAATATACCGGGTGATTTATAAATACATGCATGTTTATGTTATTTTTCTATCGCTTATTATCGGAAACACCCTGTATAACCTTGATAATTATATATATTTGGAAGCATACGATAAGCGACAAGTAGTACATAAAGAAATATCTACAAAATTTCTTTCAAAACTAATAAAAAAAATATTAACTTTTTTGAGTTACCCTGTATAAATATAAATAATATAAATTCTGATAGCTTGGTCCAAGCTAATGTCATCTACTGTATTACTTTGTAAACATTTAATTTATTGCCGAAAATACAATGATTTAACAAAAAATATTAAATAATTTTCGTCACTCACCGGGTATATAATAAAAATTAAACTATTTTTATAGTATTCTATCCTATCTACGACACAGCCATTAAAAATTTATAAACTAGGAAAATATAATGTATTGAAAATTCATATTTTGCAACTTGGACACCCTGTATCTCAAAAACTGGTCGGCAGATATTGTTGTGACCATGAACACTTTTGATCAGAATAGCATTCTCTACAACATACTAAAAATTTAGAAAATTTAACCGAGGGCCATTTTTTATAAGAGAAGTGCGGGGTTCTTTGTACAGATGGAGTTAACTCTCATCTCTTATGGCGGAGATAAAAAAAATACGACATCGTATTTTAAAAAGCCCTTCTATCCTTATTCCACGGGAGACAACAATAAGTTTTAACGATTAAAGTTTTCGGATTAAAAATATTACGATTGGTTCTCATTATTAGCCGCGTTCCTTTTCAGTTACTTAACAAAGTAAAGCACAGCAAAGCTTAAGTTAAGTATGCCCTCTATATTTCTCGTACGATTATACTAGGTTGTTGGCGAAGCGTTCCTTTAACAACAGATAAGCAAAGATATTTACTTTGCTTTGCTGTTTAAAAGAAGCATAAGGAAAGTACCTTTTGTCGCTAACAATTGAATGCATAGTCATAGTGCAAAGAAGAAACCGACTTCTTTGCTTGTTGGCCCTCCAATCCTCTCCATCTATTGTAAACATTTAAATTTTTATGACCCTTACATAAACTTGACATAAAATAAAGCTTCTGGGGAGGATAATTAAATTTGAAATGTCTTTTACGAAAATAACATGTTCCAGTTTTGTTTTACGTAATTCTTTGACGCGAAACGCCGTAGCTCCTTGGTTTTATGACAAATAATTTTAAAATAATTCGATTTGGAAAAGTAATTCGGTTCGGGGAAATAATTTTAAACGAAATAGACAATTGGACTTTTAAAAAAACAACCCCCTTAGAAACATTTAAAATTTATTTACTGTTCTTTATGACTGATACTTTTATTTGATAAATTGAGTTAATTTCCATTTAAAAACTTTGGGATTTATTATTTAGGTTTCTTTAAAGGCTATTTTCGCAATGCTAGTAAATGCGGAACCTATGCGAGTAAACACTTTACTCGTACCAAATAAACAAATGATTCAATTTTAAATTATTATTAGGTCTGTAATTTCTTTTAGCAAAATTTTCCCGATTTAAGCACCACAGACATTATGGATGGAAATAAGCCATTAGGCATAAAGCACGTTTTGTTTAACAGTTGAAACGTGGCGACAGATGGACATAAAATCATCCTAATAGGCTACCGCTACATTATGTCCGAAAGAGAACGCAAAAGGAAATAACGAAAATTTAGCCCATTTCTGATGTTGAACAGATTGACTTTATTAACACAAACTTAGTTGTCTTACTTGCCGGTGTTATGTGATACAGAGTTTCTCACTTAAAACTACGAGCGCCTATATTCCAAAAACTATCAATTACCATTAAAAAAAATCAATGCTACGCCTTCGACGCCCCAGGCGTCGCGACGCATCGAAGATGTAAATCGATTGCAGGGACTTTGAAAGTGGATGCATATGAAAGTACTATAATTACCGTCGTCCAGAACTTCAAAGGAGTCGCATTGATGTTATACTTGAAAAAATATATCTTACCTAACCACAGATATTTACGAAATCAAAATATATCCATTGGTTTTCATGATATAGGTCCTCGGAGTAAAATCCTGTAAACCTGTATACATTTTTTTAATAAAAGAGTTTTGGGCAGCCATTAAAGCTATAATTGTTTGAAATTAATGAATTTTTAGTTAAAAAAATACCATTACTAAAAGATAGGTATAAAAAAAATCTATTTGGTAATTCAATTGTTTTAGGAAATTTTATTAAAGTTGTAAAATTTTGTTGAAATTGAAAAAGACCGTAAGACACGCCTAAAAGCTTTGTTTTAACTGGCTCAAGTTTAGTGTTTATGAGAAATAATAAAGAGTGGAAGTTTGAAATTTTATATGTGTATAAAATACTTATACAAGTAGTAAAATGGTAGAAGAACAAAGGAATAATGTTAACATAAAAGAATGCTGGGTATAGATTGGATATATTATATAGAATACTGATTTAATAAGGTTTTTGATTGTATGTTGTAGATAATAATTATAAATTTTTTAATAATAAAATAACCTTAGCTGAATTACCTTCAGTTACTGGGCTATTCCAGGTTGATTCTTATTCTCGAAAAGAGAAGACAATTGAACATAATGGAAACAGTGTCAGATTACCGACGTTTATTTCCAAATATATGGTAGCGTGTTTGAGGGTAATAGACAGAATTACAGGAATCTTTTTCAACCCACATATTTTGCTTTTGATAACGATACTCTTGACACAAAAACCTTCGGTTTGTAATTTAAAAGTACGGTTTTCAGTAATGTTTTCCTTTGAAAATAATACCAATGCTTTACTTCGTCCTGTTTAGCGGGAATAAAAACAGAAAAAAATATTAATTAATTTAACTAATAAAAAATGTATCACATCCCAACAAACAATTATAGTCTGAAAAAGGTTACTTTTACCTAAGGTTTTTACTATAAACTTGCAGCTTTACATAGTCAGAAGTGAATAATATAAATGATCACCTAGTGGGGAATGAAACCAAGGTAATAAACTGGTCAAAAACACCGTCAGAAGGAAAGTTGGGCTTCATAGGCAGTAGACCAGGGCTGAAGCCTTTGAAAATGGTAAAAAGTGAAAAAAAAAATAATAGTATGATGAAACCCATTGGAAAAGGAAGAGAATATAACAAAAAAGAAAGGAAAAATAATTTACGGGCGATCCGAGGTCGGGAAGTCGAAAGGGGTGAGTTTTTAAGGGTAGAAAAGGATTTATCTCGATTTACGGCAAAACTACAAGTCCTATGGAAAGACGTTAAATAGCAAAGTTGTAGGTAATAAAAAGATCTACAACTTTCTATTTACACTTTTTTCACATAACCTTAAAATTTATGTGAAAAATTCAAATAACCAAGTTTTTGATTTTTTATTTTTATCTTTTACAAAAAAAAAATTTTCACGAAATTTGGTGAAAACTTAGGTAATACCCTTTTATGTCCCAAACACACTGTAATTTTTATCATTTAAAATATTTATTTTTTCACCTTATTTTGACTTAATATCGAAAAAGCACCCAAATTTTCAATCGAAAATTCTCATGTCAAAATATTTGCTTTTTTAAAAAAGTCAGTGCGCTTTTTGTTTGTTGAAATCTTTACTTTCTGATGGTGTAAAAAAATATACATTACTATGTGATGAAATCCCCTTTAAATCCTACCTTTAATTATATTTAGAACAACTATTTTCGGATATTTTTTGTAATCTTTATGTTTTATGGATTTGTAATTTTTTTGTTTATCAATGTAACATGGAATCTTACGTTTTTTAAGTAATAAAAGTATAAATTTTAATAAATAGCTCAAAATTGTACATAATAATTAAAAAAAAAAATTTCGGATTCGAGTTTTTTTCGTTTCTTTGCATTTTTTGAGAACATTTACCATAGTAATGTATATTTTTACACCTTCAGAAAGTAGAGATTTCAACGAACAAAAAGCCCACCGACTTTTTAAAAAAAGCAGATATTTTGACGTGAGAATTTTCGATTGAAAATTAGGGTGCTTTTTCGATATTAAGTCAAAATAAGTTGAAAAAATTAATATTTTAAATCAAAAAAATTACAGTCTGTTTGGGACATAAAAAGGTACGTTTTCACCAAATTTCGTAAAAAAAAAATTTCTTGTAAAAGATAAAAATAAAAAACCAAAAACTTGGTTATTTGAATTTTTCACATAAATTTTTGAGGTTATGTGAAAAAAGTGTAAATACAAAAGTTTTGGATCTTTTTGTTACCTACAACTTTGCCATTTAACGTTTTTCCCTAGGACTTGTAGTTTTGCCGGAAATCGAGATAAATCGTTTTCTACCCTTAAAAACTCACCCCCTTCCACTTCCCGACCTCGGATCGCCCGTAAATTATTTTTCCTTTCATTTTTGTTATATTCTCTTCCTTTTCCAATGGGTTTCATCCTACTATTATTTTTTTTTTGGTTCCAAAAATTATTGACCCTGGTCTACAGGGCTAAGTAGTCATCTTCCTGGTATTAAGGAGGTGTTTTTACCTGTATTTAACCTTTGTGAACCTACGTTGGGCCTGTTATAGAAAACCATAACCACAACTTTAGGTAAAGATGAAAATATTATGTTGTTTTTATTTTTATCCAAGCGCAGGAGGCAGGAGTTTTCTTAAATCAGAACATGTCATGTCAGACGCTATTGGTTTTTGAAATGGAGTGGTAGTATCTAGATACTTATAAAATCACTATTTCATTGATGTGAGGTAAATAACTAGGTGTGCGCGTAAAAAAAATTCGTATAGATTTCAATTTTACCTTGAAAAACTAACCCCCGAAAAAAGGCATTTAATTAAAAAAAAAAACAAGAGCCGGTAAATTATAATTAAAAATACAAAAAATTTAAAATATATTTATTTATTTATTTATTTATTTATTAACCAGCTTAGCCCATTTTTTAACATTACAATAATTGGCAAATAATGCATATTTTAACATATGTAAATACAATAAAATTAACAACAGTATTGACACCAATAACAAAATATCATAGTGTAGAAAAAGATAAGCGTAAATACAAACTAAAGAAAAATCAGCAGGGAGCAACTTAATATCAGGTAACCAGACGCAGGTTCATATAAAAACTCTAACCAGATGAAAAAAAATCCAAATTGCTAGAATAATAGTTAGCCAACCTGATAGACCTCTGCAGAAAAGAGTTTGAAGCATAATTTGTGCGATTAAATGGCTGAGTAAAATTAAAACGAACGTGTGGTTCTGGGTGGAACAAAAAGTGGAATCTTCACCAATAGATCCGGACAATGGTAAACATGGTTTAAGATATTGTATAATAATTTCAAATCATGCCTCTTACGGTGAACCTCAAGTGAAACCAGCTCCAAAACAGACTTAAGTTCAGGATAAGACATTGCAAAACCATCAGGGACTCTAAATGCTGAATATCTAAGAAACTTGCGCTGGACAGTTTCCAAACTATTTACATGTGTTGCATAAAATGGACTCCATACTGAGGATGCATACTCCAGATTGGGTCTCACCAAAGAACAGTACAGAGACTTTAAGGATTGTGGACTCATAAAATCTCTCAAAGATCTTTTTATGAACCCTAACATTTTTAGTGCCTTTCTATTTATATTTGTAATATGTGGCACGAAACCAAGAGAGCGATCCAATATAGCCAATATTTTGTACTTCAACGAATAAGTTAGCTCGTTTATGGGCTCGGTTTTTGTAATATATTTGTTTTTGTTGTAGTGTTACAAGTAATTTAACAAAATCAATTTAATGTTAAAAAAATATGGCGTCAGTAAAATATATTTCTTAAAGGCCATGCCTCCAAAAGAAGAGGACTATAAAGAAATTATTGCAGTCATTGCTACAACCTATTATATACTTTAAAGCCTTCTCTGCCTTCTGCCCTATAAGCACAAAATGTAAGATTAATATAGAGTACACATCACCCCAAAAAAAGTTCACATTATAACCTGACCACATTTAAGACAAAAGAAGTAATTTATTCCTCATTTGTGGGCCTAAAAGATTTTTGGGCTTTAAGGCCCAATGTAAGGTAAAAAATAACCTGCTTTGTCGTTTATTACTGACTTTCCCTTTAGACCTAACTATCAAGTCGATTTACAAGGTTAATATCAACTATTTTGGACTATCAGTTGGGCCTCTTATTAAGTTCGAATCACTTTTTTTTACCAAATTGCTAGTCTCTTTGGCAGTTTCGTCCAAAAAGCCGATGTGGAAGTAAAAAACATACTATTTTTTCTTAAGTAGTTCATTTACTCCAAATTAGAGGTCGCTAAGGCTTTAAATATTTTTGGAATAGCTGTTTGTAATAGCATATTACATGACGGGGTTAAAAGTGTTTCATAACTATCGTGTTGCAAGAGATTAGGTAATTGACAGAAATTATAAAAATTCATATGCTCTAATCACAACTTCTGACAAGTTGAATGTATTATGTTTTATTTCGCTTTTACGTCATTGATCTGCTCGACCCAATTCGTATTTTATCCGGTGCCAATCATTCATCGGTAATCTATTCAGTTCCTATTTTACCAACGGTTATTCGATTTCAATAGAGTTTGCAACAGTTATCCAATTTTTGCATTTTATCTGACCTATAAATAAATTCAATAATATATGAGATAAAGACTAGGTGCGGGATTTGTCGCGTTTTCTAACAATCGAATTGATCATCCTTAAATTCATTAATCCAAAGCAAATTTTATTTATAACCGTAAAAAATAATTTAAATTTTTATTAATTTTTAGATTTTCTTAAAGATTTCTGCGAAATTCAAAATTATTTTTTACGGTTATAAATAAAATTTTCTTTGGATTAATGAATTTAAGGATTTCTTAACATAATAGAATATTTCGATATAAAAAATATCGATAAGGTTATTAGAAATAGACTATTGCAACAGCTAGTATCCAAGTGTAAACGAATTTTTTGAATTATTGCTCCGAATTGTCAGAAAAACAAAGGAATATTTCTAGTTGTGGTCACCAGATGTCAGTTTTACTTTAATGAAGCTTTAAGAAAGGAAAAATATGGAAATTTTTAATTCGGTAAAAAATATTTACAAAAATATTCGATTTTATGTTTTTTTAAGTAGATATACCAAACATTGTATTTAAGGTTCAAATGGAATTCTAAACACTTTTTATTCTTGGAATTTTTTCGATATCTCATCAACTTATCTGATTTATGATGATTTCATATTGGTTTTTTCAACTTTCCCGCCATACCATTGGTCACGTGACGTATGTCAAAATCCCCCAAAAAAGATTTTTCAATATTCCGCTAATAAAAATGTTTCCCATATGTTGCGAACTCTTTGCCGGTCACTGTATAACTCAGTAATAAAATAAAGGAAAATTATAATACAAGTAATATATTCATCTAAAATTGATATAATTGCCATCCCCTGATAATAAAGTTATGTTAACTGATGATAATTTAATATAAAATTAAGTCAATTTGGTAACAAAGGTGAGATTTCGTCTGGCACTACACTATTATGGTAATAAAAATTTAGGATACTTTAAAAATAAAATATAACAAAAAAAATATAATAAAAATATAAGAAACAAAATACTATTTTTATTAATGTAAACAAATAAAGAGAATAATTAAAATAATTGTTTTGGGGCTAGCAAAGCTGTTCATTAGCTGTAGAACAGCTACAAACGACTAATGCACAGCTTTGAACAGCTAATGAACAGTTTTGAACGACTATTGAACAGCTTTGAACAGCTTCGAATAGCTTTTATTTGCAGTTTTGTTGCAATACCATTTGCCACGCTCATAATATATTGACGAAATCTAGTATATGGGGCTTTTTCCGGATGAGGAATTCAAATTTACCCACCATTTTTTCGCATTTTGTAGAGGGCGCCACATAGGAGCCTATATTTTAATTTGAATGGTTCCAACTTTTTTGTCCTACACTGTATGCGCATTTTGACTGAATACTTTTATTCTCCTAACCTTTTGACATAAAAATTACAACTTTTGTTTCGATAAATCTAACCGTTTTCGAGAAAAACGTTAAAATAACATTGCTGGCATGTGATGAATAAGAAATCATTTTAATTTATTTTCAACCTTAAACATAGCGGGAGCAAAGGAAGGAATATTCTATGGAGGTCGTCCTAATTTTTTAAGAATAATTAATTTATGCATTGAATAAAAAGGACGTCACTTTGAGAACCTTTGATTTGTATGTTTAATTTATTGTTCTAGTAACTTATGTATTTTAAAACTGCAAATAAAATTTTTTACACCCTGTAACTCCTTCAATAATCAATATTCGAAAAAATGTTATAGGAAGAGATAGCATTTATTTTCGGTCTAGAATTATCCCGTAAATTTTTTGCTCATCATTTACGGACACCCTGTATATTTCATGTAGGTGTACCTAATTATTTATTTGTTTATTATAGTAGTCTAGCAATTAAATAAAACGTCATTTGCTTTAATACTATAATTCTTAATTAGTAGGATTACTTCCAAAAATATGAATAAATAATTTTACCAGCTTAACTAAATAATCTTTTCGGCTTAAGTCTATTCACCCCAAATGAGTCCAATACCCTTTTAATAAAGGTTTTCAAATTGACTCTTTCCATTTCACGCAAATATTTTTCTTCGAAAAGTCGCAGAGGGATGTTTGAAGTTAATTATTAATTAAAAATTAAAATTATTAAAATAAGAAACAACATCAATTGAACAGTTGTAAAACAATTTTTAATTCTGAATAATTTTTTGAAATTAAAATTCGATAAATATACATTACATTGCTAGAATAAAAGAACGTTTGATTTGCTATATTAGCGCACTTCAACATTATGATTTGACGAATGGGAAAATAGACAGGTCCGGTTTTTAAAATTTATGTTATTGCTCAATAAATTGTAAAAGTTTACCTTTAATTTATTTTTACGTGTAAACAGCTATTTGCCCCAAAAAATTGGAATTTCTTCTCAATTTTTGATCGAGTTTGGAAAAAAGGTAGGTAGTGATTTCTAATATTTTTAGTAGTTGCAAACCTATCAGATTTTGAGGATAGAAAATTGTTATATAGCCTAATACTTTAGCTTTTTTTACCGAATCCATGTATACAGGGTGGTCATTTAGTGCCGCCGGTGCAGCAATGTGCAATAGCTGAACTTTTAGGTATTAAAAACACGTAAAAAATGTTAATACAAAAGTTGAATGGTCTTTAAAGGAAAATTATTTATGTATGTTATTTATTCGACCATTATAGTTGTCTAATGATTTTACTGATACTGATTTCAGCCATCGTACCACACTGACAAATAATTCTATATCTTGTCAAATAAAAATAATAATATACTTTATGAATTCTTAATAAATAACTCGAGAGTTGTTTGATATTCAAATTTCTGGTATTTACCCAAAAATATATAAGAAAGAAAATTTCACCTTCAATAGTTCGTAATTTAATGTCAATATTATATTAATATACATAATATAAAGATTCAATGAATTGTAAATAACGGATATTTGTGCTTTATTAGAAGCACAAAAAACATTGCTTTTTGGAATTCCTGAAAATATTATTCAAATTTTATATGAAGGCAGTAAAAATGTTGGTAGTAGATTTATGTTTTTGTGCATTTTTTTTTCGGAGGTTAACCATAAATTGATATAAACCGCCTTTCGAACTTTATCAGATGATGCCAGAAATTATAGTTTAATGACAACAACATATCGTGCGAGCAAAAATTATTTGCATCAAAGAGAGCCTTGCATCTAAGGACGTAATGCTTAGCCATAGAACTTAATACCTGTTGGGTGTCAGTAACTACCTGAATTAACAATCAATCAGTTATTCCGTCATCTTTGACAGTCGTTACAAGTAATTTGATTCATCGCTAATTTTTCCAATTTCTTGTTGAACAATTCACACAATGGGCTTTACTGAACAGCACAAAACATTTATTGTTGAAGCGTATTTTCGAAACGGGGTTAGAGAAAATGGTGAGTGGCAATACAATCCGGGTTTGTGCATGGACGATTTTCACGAACATTTTCCTAACGTTGCTTTTATTGCTGGGGATTTTTATCATTGCCTGAAAAGAACCGTGGCTGTGTTTGGGGAAACAGGTTCTATATACAATACAAAAAAGGAGCAGGAAGACCATCTGTAAGAACGAGAACTTGTTGCAAACGTTTGTGAAATAATACAAAATACGCCAACAAATTGTATATATAAGACGCCTGTCCCAAGAAGTGGGAAGATCTTATGGAACATGCAGGACTATTCTTAAAAAGCAGCTAAATGTATTTCTTTATAAACTGCAAGTACTCCAAGAAATACAAGCCGCAGATTTTGTAAGACGCAGGAATTACTGCAGGAATTTATGCTTGGAGCTCCAGAGATGCTGGTCAACACTTTCGAAAATATGAAAAGACGTGTGAATTTATGCTTGGAGCATGGCGGTGGCCAATTTCAGCAATTTATGTAATTATTTTTCTTTTTCTTTCTGTATATTCTTACTTTGCTAATTTTGTAAACAGCAACAATAAATTTGTATTTGTCTACTTATTTTATTACTCATTAGTTTGGCATATCATATCATAATATGAATTTGACAAAATTTTAACCTAGATTTGGTTAGATATATCGTCCCCATATCATTGTGATCTAAACCAAGCCCTACGTTTTTTAATTCAAGCCCTCTTTGATGCAAATAATTTTTGCTCGCAAGGTACCTTAAATTGATTTAAAATTTTGTGGAAAAATTGTTTTTATCGAAATATAGATACAATATATTTATCTCTTCCCACATACCTTTTGAAATATTGTAGATACCAAAAAATTGTAAATAATGTAGGTATATGTAATCGTTTTAGTTGCCAAGGCCCATCATATACTAAAATTTTAAACGATGTCTGACGTGAAATATGAACGTTGTTTAAAAAATACAGCCGGAAAAAGTTTACCTAAACGGCTTCCTGCTGCTCGGTTAAACAGGATAATAAATATTAATTTTGTTGACGGGCACTTTCACTTTTACCAAAATATATTTTTTCCCTTTAGGTAGGGTTCGTCGAGAAAGGTTACGGAAAAGGGTTAAACATTTTGTCGCTATAATTCATTTATTACGGCATAATTTAATAGTCCCTTCCAGGAAAAAGTTGAATTTTCCGTGAAAAGAATGTATCGGAAAATGGAAATTGTTTGCATTTACGTTATTATATATTTATTATTGTATATTGTTGATGTTTTTGAATTAAATTCTATTGCATTTACAAGTGCCTTACATTTACTATACTATACATTCAAACCATTATGATATGTTTTATCTTTTATCCAAATGAGTTATCGACATAATACGCATGAGGATTTTCTTCAGCACAGACATGTTCATAGGGCAACTTAGTTATGCCACTTCGCGTGAAACAGCTTCATCGAATTTCTCGTGTAAATTTCTTATCTTGATTTCTGTGTTCTTGTTTCTGCAGAAAGCTAGGCGTGGTTCAAAATTATGGGGAAAAAGATTTTGTAGCTCTAAGCCCAATTGTCTGCTACTGAGTTTAGGATGTTCTTTAATCTGATTTAAAATACCTTTCTTAGCCTTTGGAGTTCTTACCGTACATACGTGCATGACCATAATTAGTAGAAACATGCGCAAACCTATCCATGTCACGAGGAAATTTTTCACTGTATACTTACTCTATAAGATTCTAAACCATTTCCTTGACAATATCCAAAAACCAATAACATATCGGTAATTTATTCGTTGGTATACTGTACGAACATTATGTATATGTACAGGGTGGCCCATTATTAAGGGAGGCCGGCTTTATCTCGGAAACTATTAATCGTACAGCTTTCGAAAAAAAAATTTTATGAGTAAAGCGGTCATGAGAAAATTCTGAAAATTACTTTCAAGTTCCTCATTTCGCCTCAAGGGGGCACAATTGAAAATTAGTTTTTTAAATTTTAAATTTCTCCGAAAATTCCCATATTAAGGTATAACTCTGATTGTATCATTGGAAAGCATAGACAATTTTGCATTATTTTGGTTTAATGCTTGTTGGCGTACCGACCTTGATAAGAGTGGGGGAAGCTATTGAATGTGTAAACATTAAAACCGCTGTAACTTCTAAACGACTTATCCGATTTTACTAAATTTAAGCTTGTTTGGAAGGGAAAGGTAAGTACCGTCAATCGTCGTATCCAATGGTACACAATAGTTTCTAACAAAATTCATCAATCCAGCAGTACACGATAGTGTTTAATAAAATTACTAGAGGGCGCAATTTGTAATAATAACAGTTTTTTTGATTTTATCCAGAAAATTCAAATCATACGGTATAACTATGACATCATATTCGAAAAGTAGATTAAATTTGCAAGAAAAAATGTAAAGACTGCAGTTCGATATGGTTGTTCGTTTCAGAATTATTGCCAAAACAATAACTTTTAATTCCAATTGCGCCCTCTAGCAATTTTCTTAGAAACTATTGTGTACCATTGGATATGACAATTAAAGGTACTTACCTTTTTCTTCCAAAAAAAGCTTAAATATAGTAAAATCGGATAAGTTGTTTAGAAGTTACAGCGATTTTAATGTTTACACTTTCACTTGATAAGAGTGGGAGAAGCTATTGAAACTGTAAACATTAAAATCGCTGTAACTTCTAGACGACTTATCCGATTTTACTAAATTTAAGCTTGTTTGGAAGTACCTTCAATTGTCGTATCCAATGGTACACAATAGTTTCTAATAAAATTGCTAGAGGGCGCAATTTGTATTAAAAATTATTGTTCTGGCAATAACTCTGAAACGAACAAAGATATCAAAGTGCGGTTTTCACATCTTTTCTTTTAAATTCCATCTACTTTCCGATTATGATGTCATAGGTATACCGTATGATTTGAATTTTCGGGATAAAATCAAAAAAACTGTTATTATTACAAATTGCGCCCTCTAGCAATTTTATTAGAAACTATTGTGTACCATTGGATACGACGATTGAAGGTACGTACCTTTCCCTTCCAAACAAGCTTAAATTTAGTAAAATCGGATAAGTCGTTCAGAAGTTACGGCGATTTTAATGTTTACACATTCAATAGCTTCCCCCACTTTTATAAAGGTCGGTACGCCAACGAGCCTTAAACCAAAATGATGCAGAATTGTCTAAGCTTTCCAATGATATAATCAGAGTTATACCTTAATATGGGAATTTTCGGAGAAATTTAAAATTTAAAAAACTAATTTTCAGTTGTGCCCCCTTGCGGCGAAATGAGGAACTTGAGAGTAATTTCCAGAATTTTCTTATGACCGCTTTACTCATAAAATTTTTTTTCCGAAAGCTGTAAGATTAATGGTTTCCGAGATATAGCCGGCGTCCCTTATTAATAGGCCACCCTGTACATGTTTATTTTTTTTACACCATTAGAAAGTAGAGATTTCAACGAACAAAAAGCCCACCGACTTTTAAAAAAAAGCAGGTATTTTGACGTGAGAATTTTCGATTGAAAATTAGGGTGCTTTTTCGATATTAAGTAAAAATAAGGTGAAAAAATAAATATTTTAAATCAAAAAAATTACAGTGTGTTTGGGACATAAAAAGGTAAGTTTTCACCAAATTTCGTGAAAAAAAATTACTTGTAAAAGATAAAAATAAAAAACCAAAAACTAGGTTATTTGAATTTTTCACATAAATTTTAAGGTTATGTGAAAAAAGTGTAAATACAAAAGTTGTACATCTTTTTATTACCTACAACTTTTCCATTTAACGTTTTTCCATAGGACTTGTAGTTTTGCCGGAAATCGAGATAAATCGTTTTCTACCCTTAAAAACTCACCCCCTTCCACTTCCCGACCTCGAATCGCCCGTAAATTATTTTTCCTTTCATTTTTGTTATATTCTCTTCCTTTTCCAATGGGTTCCATCCTACTATTATTTTTTTGGTTTCAAAAATTATTGACCCTGGTCTACAGGGCTAAGTAGTCATCATCCTGGTGGTTTTTTCACTTTTTACCATTTTCAAAGGCTTCAGCCCTGGTCTATTAGGCGCAATTACCGGGAATCAATAGGTATACAAGGAACTCTTAAGTCAAATTAATTAATTAAGTCATCCGAGGTCAACCCGAAGGAGTTTCTCGATCTAAATCAAAATTCTTCGCAAGTCCTTTTGCCCCCTCGAGCGTCTTGAGCATGATAAAGTGACAAAACTTGTGGAAAATCTTTAATTGAATTTGTGCCAACTTATTTTATTTAAGGAAGATAAATGAACGGACAGATTTAATCAACAGGCATGTTCATTTGGGGTGTATAAAACTTTAGCAGTATTAAAAAACGGCCGAGCGCGAGTCGGGCTGGCGTGATAACTGTTTCGAACTGGGTCTGCTGATATTTTCGTCTATTTTTTTTTCTACTCAAATAATATAGTAGTAGAATTTAATTGCGCCGGAGGAAGAAATTTAAGATATAACAATTTGTGTGTTAACGTTGGATGGTTCAAACATGATCCGCTATATCCGATTTCAAAATTTCAGCTCTTTGGGTATATTTCAGATGTACAGGCAGATAATTTCGTACACTAGATTATGACACTGTAAATGCAACTTTTTTACCTTTATTACCTTTGTAACGTGTTAATTGTTATCATGATAACCGTCAAAGTATTGTCATTATCTTATTTGATTTAAAAATGCATCATTTAAGTATTATTGAAAAAGCAAGAATAATATGTTTAGTAGAAATGGGGTGGTCTTATGGAAAAATAGCTGATCATTTTAGAGTACCTATAGAAGTACTGTTCAAGGAATTGTAAAAAAATGGCGCTACCATCAAATACTTGAAAGATCTGTTGGGTTTGGTTTAAATAATAGAAAATCATCAAATGAAGAAGACCGAAATTTGCTGGAGTATTTAAAGCAAAATCAATTTGAAACTGCAGTATCCGCTATGCACATAACAGGATTCCCTGCTTCATCTAGAACTGCGCAACGCCGAGTAAGACAATGTTCCGAATTAAGAAATCGAGCAGCTGCATCCAAACCGTTTATAAAAAATAGTCAATATTTACCAGATAATGATTTTTTTGGCAAAATGTTATCTCTTCCAATGAGAAAATTTTTCAGTCTACATATTATAATAGAAGGATTCGAGTATATGTACAGGGTTATCCAACCAAGACTAGACAAGGCGATTTTTTGACTTTTCCTGTACTTTTATAAAAAAACTGAAATAGCCATATTAAGTCATTTTCTCCCGCGAATTCAAATATCTTCAGCAAAAAACAATTGAACATCAAACAAAAGTACTAGGGGTCACTTTGATATGTTTTTAAATGGATCACCCTGTATATTTTTACATTTTTAAATTCCACATAAAATTATAATTATTTTTTATTAAATGCACTATTAGTCTATACTTCATAGTTTCCGAGATATTGACTCTCGAAAAGTGACATTTTTGAACTTTGACAGCTTATAACTTTCTAACAGTACGTCTTAGAGCAAAACGGCTTACATATCCCTATCTTCAATTTTTATTATCTTCCCAAATAAATCAACTTCCGGTTAAACCGGATGTAACTCGAAAGAAGGAAATATAGTTGTTCCGGTTTAACTGGAAGTTGATTTTTTTGGGAAGATAATAAAAATTGAAGATAGGGACATGTAAGCCGTTTTGCTCTAAGACGTACTGTTAGAAAGTTATAAGCTGTCAAAGTTCAAAAATGTCACTTTTCAAGAGTCAATATCTCGGAAACTATGAAGTATAGACTAATAGTGCATTTAATAAAAAATAATTATAATTTTATGTGGAATTTAAAAATGTAAAAATATACAGGGTGTTCCATTTAAAAAAATATCAAAGTGACCCCTAGTACTTTTGTTTGATGTTCAATTGTTTTTTGCTGAAGATATTCGAATTTGCGGGAGAAAATGACTTAAGATGGCTATTTCAGTTTTTTTATAAAAGTACAGGAAAAGTCAAAAAATCGCCTTGTCTAGCCTTGGTTGGATAACCCTGTACAGACCACCAAATTTCCAATATGATGAGAAGTATACTCAAAAAAAGCAAACCAGTGTATTAATATTAGTATTTTGTTTGTTGTTTGTTAATAAATTTTCCCTTTTTGGCTTTATACTTTTGTAGTTTTCCTGGTATTATTTTATAATTTTCTTATTTCGCGGCTGTAATTTAAACACAAAAATATTTAGAAATAACCATTATTAATTACTCTTGGTAAAAAATCGTACATCCAATAATTTACAACTACAGTGTCACCAGTAAAGTCCGCATCATATGGGATTTTTTTTTATTAATAGCTTTATTCGAAATTTGACTTTGGCATCAAGCTCTGCTTCGATCGAGATGAAAATTAAGCAAAAAAATAGTAGTCACGTGATTCGCGTTATATGTCAAATTTTAATTTTTTCAAAAAAATAATTTAAAAGTGGGGTTATTTTTGAAAATATCGAAAAAAATTATTAGAAAAAGTTTTTTTAAATGTAGTTTCTAGCCCACATGCAAAATTTTAGCCGCATAAGATAATTTTGATTTTTTACCAATATTTTGTAAATTGCACCGCTTTTGCAAAATAAGACTCAACGCAACTTACATAAAACTTCTTAGTTTTGACAATGCTTTATTTCAAATACATTTTCTTTAAAGAAGCGCCACAATAAATGTGTGTTTTTCTACAAAATCAAAATTGGGCTATTAAAATTTGGTCGTGTGTGATGCAAAGTTCATTTGTTTTGGACCCTGTATAAGGTAACTCCATAAAATAAGTATTTTTGAAAAAGTAGTTTGTGTCTGAAAGTAATACACCTTAATATTAAGACAAAAAAGAACACAGTGTCTTCAGTAAAGTGTTTTTTAAGTGGAAAATTAATTTTAGTTTAACAACGTAAAGTTTATCTATTTTCAACAACGATTGAATTTAAAACCCCTATATTATAATTTATTATTAAGCTATGTCATAATAACGTTAACGTGTATTACTATCAACCACAAACTACGTTTTCAAAAATACTTATTTTATGAAGTTACCTTATACAGGGTCCAAAACAAATAAACTTTGCATCACATACAACCAAATTTTAATAGCCCAATTTTGATTTTGTAGAAAAACACACATTTATTGTGGCGCTTCTTTAAAGAAAATGTATCTGAAATAAAGCATTGTCAAACCTAAAAAGTTTTATGTAAGTTGCGTTGAGTCTTATTTTGCAAAAGTGGTGCAATTTACAAAATATAGGTAAAAAATGAAAATTATCTTATGCGGCTGAAATTTTGCATGTGGGCTAGAAACTGCATTTAAAAAAACTTTTTCTTATAACTTTTTTCGATATTTTCAAAAATAACCCCACTTTTAAATTATTTTTTTGAAAAAATTAAAATTTGACAGATAATGCGAATCACGTGACTACTATTTTTTTGCTTAATTTTCATCTCGATTGAAGCAGAGCTTGATGCCAAAGTCAAATTTCGAATAAAGCCATTAATAAAAAAAAATCCCATATGATGCGGACTTTACTGGTGACACTGTATGCATATAGTTGGTGTTCTATCCAGGTATAAGCAGCAAGGTGAAAACCCCGTTTTACCCAATTTTGTTATTGAGTTATGTATGGGTGGAGTGTACGAATTTATATGTCGTCAACTGTACTTTATAGGTCTTTTTGTTTTTCCAATGTACGATTCGTCACAATTACATGTGATTCGATTTTTTGTAATGGAACAATGGGCCTTGTCTAGAGATGCTATTTTAAAACCCATAGTCTTATGGGAAATAAGAATCAGTTAGCCTTCATTTTATGCATCAACATAATATCGTCACCTTAGAGTTATACTGTGGTATGTGCAGTAAACCAAGTTTTGAGAAAAAGCGTTATGAAAAATTGGCTTTTTGTTACAGTACTATGGACAGACCTACACTTAAGAATATTTGTACTTAGTTAGTTTCATTATAATTATTACGGTTTTTTAGAAAAAATATACACATAGGTATACATCGTTTTTTCTAAATTTTGGACACTAGAAAAAACACATACAATTATGTAACTCTATTTTTTTATTAATTATGAAAACATACAACTCTGTAACGTTACAAAAAAACAAAATAACTACAAATAAGAATATAATCCAGAACTAGAGAAATAAATATGTTAGGCATTATAATTTTTGGGAAGTATAGCCATATAGTATGCCTTATCCACCTCAGGAATCCACTAGCACAATAACTCAACGACCCAGCCAAATAAAAACAAACTTGTATGTGTATTATTTGTGACCATAGGAATAAAATATAAAATTACAAAGGTGTATGTGACACATATACAACTATGAGACTCTAAAAATCGCAATTCACGTTGATACAACAATGTATTTATGGTTGCCAATGACATATGGTGTAACATACAACATTGTTATTCTCTGGAAGGCAAGTTTGAGGTACATACAACTTATTAACACCAAAAAGTCAATTTCAGAAAAAATGCGACATACAACAGTATAACTCTAAGGTGACGTAAGACACCGTTACGTAACGAGATACCAGAATTGCCTTTAATACATTACGAAAAAGTATTGATACCTACATATCAAACATTCGATTTTAATTTAACTCCTCTTACAAAAAATTAGAGAATCAACAAAAACGCATATTCTCAATTCTCCAAAGTGGCCCTTCAATTTATCATTTGATCTCTCAAGGGCCGATATTTCATTTAGGCTAAAAAACGTCAGGGTAGTAATGACTCGGGAAAGCTAAAAGCCACTCTATCATTTGCTGTGGTTACTGTTAGAGATTTTGTTTGTTTCTTCATGATTTGAAGTGTGGTATTTAATATTTAAGTCATGTTTCGGCGTTTGAGAACAGTTTTGTCGTTAAATTGATTACGTTATTGGTCAGTTTCTTGGGAGAACCTTTTAAATACTGTCTAAAAACTTTTAAAAACTAAAAAAAAGTTATAAAGTAACCTCAATCAGCAGAATTGATTTATGCTCATATTTTAAAATTCGGATTTAAATTAATAGTATGTTATCAACGAGAGTATAATGTAGGACACAATAAGCGAGGTTGATTATAATACGAACCAATTGTGGCGAGTGGTTCATTATACGAGAATCACATACTAGGCTTTATCTACAACGATTCATCGTCTTTCATTTTCACTATTTTCAATTCTCGCGACGTGAATGCCATTAGCTAGTCTGCGAGGAATTTTAGTCAGATATTTTGAATTAGCTTATTTTTAGCTAAAATGACGAGATAATTTTAATATGAAGTTAACTATCCCAAAAATACCTTTATAATTGTGCGGAGAATGAACGCTGTCACTTAAAAGAACTTGGCCCATTTCATAGTCCTGCTATCCTCAATGAAATGCTTCACCAACTATTGCTCTGACAAGAGTAGTTAAATTCTTTGAAAAGGGTCGAGCGTATTTGAAATTCTAAAAGTTATCCATATAAAATTTATAAAAGAACTGTTTTGGGTGTCTCTTTAAGGCCCGAAGAGATGTTTTATTTTATGAACAGCTTGTTGGAACAGCATACTGTTTTCAGAAAAAATTATTTCTTTATAAAAATTGTATTTTGATGACTGGTGAAAACTTACGGTATAAAATTAGGGAAAATTCTATTAAAACTTATTTTATAACGTTAAACTTTACTAACATGTCAAAGTTTTGCAATAGCTGGAAATTTTCTCAGAGTTAAAAATGTTTTGGAACTTTGAACTATACTTAGAATACACACCTAATACGTTTATGTTAAGGGGACCGATCGATGCAAGTTGTCTATGTGTATCATACTTCAGTCTGGTTCACAGTATAAAAAAAGTAGAATGCTTATTTACCATATAACCTGCGGTCTGGTATGACATTACCTGTCTATCTATAATATATACAGGGTGAGTCGGGAGGAATGGGCCAAACTCTAAGGGTATAATATATGCATCAAAATAATAAGAAACAACCCAAATGTTGTTACCCAATATTCTTTTGTTTTCAAATTACAGCGTTAAATAAAATAATAATATTGTTAAACCAAAATATGCAACATTAACATTGTTTTAAATAAATCATTGGTTTAGTAAATTTTCAAAAATACCGCCATTGACGTCCAAACATTTCCTGCTTCGTTTACGAAGGGCGCGCGTGGCTCTTCTAATTGATTCGTGCCTTTCTTTTATATTACGTGCAGCATTTCTAATGCGTCTAATTAATGCATCCCTAGTATCTACTTTTACTTTGTATACCTTATTTTTTAACCAACTCCATAAATGATAGTCCAACGGTTTGAGGTCTGGCGATCTAGGAGGCCAACTGATAGGACTACCGCGACCAATCCAAACCTCTGGAAACATATATATATATATATACCAAATATTGCTTGACCCGACGATCGAAATGGGCAGGCGCTCCGTCGTGTTGATAATACATTTGAATTCTGATGTTTAAAGGAATCTCCTCCAGTAGTCCTTGCAATTCATTTTGTAAAAAACTTAAGTAGTGTAAGGCGATTTTCCAAAAGAAAAGGGCCAATTAAATTATTGTCGATCATGCCGCACCACGTTTACTGAAAACCTGTGTTGAAAATTATTTTCGACAATTGCGTGTGGATTGTCGTCCGACCATACATGAGAGTTTCGATTATTGTTGATGCCGTCACGGGTGAATGTAGCTTCGTCATTAAAAAGTATGTGCGGTACAAGATAACGATTATTAATTATCCACTCACAAAATTGCATACGCTTGGCGTAGTCTCTACGTGGAAGATTCTGGACACGCTGTACATGGTACGGGTATAAGCCTTGCTCGCGAAGGGTATTGATCACTCTTTTTTGGGAAATCCCCAACTAAGTTCCAATTCTTCGTGAGCTGGTCGTTGCATCTTCTTCTAATAAAGCTAGAACATTTTCTATTTCTTCTAAATCCTGTCGAATGACTCGTTCGGATGTTACATTAGCACTTGGAAGCGTTCCGATCTCGCACAGTTTGTTGAAAACTCTGATAAATGCCTTTCTGTTCGGTGTTCTTTGATGTGGAAATCGTTGACGATATTCTTCAGCAGCCGCTGTAGCATTCCCATTACACAAACCATAAATAAAAACCATATTGGCGTATTCCAGATGTGAATAAATGTATGGCATTTTATAAACTTTAAATGATACAAATCCTAAAGTTAACGGTGGATCAATGTAAAATTTTATACTGACACTAACAGGATAGTGGCAGCACAATAATCAATAGCGGACAATAATACCATTTATTACAGGAAAACTAAATTAATGCAATATTTTGTTTTAGGGTTATAATTTAAAAACAAATAAATATTGGGTAACAAGATTTAAGTTTTTTCTTATTATTTTGATGCATAGATTACACCCTTAGAATTTGGCCAATTCCTCTAGACTCACCCTGTATATAATAACATGTAAAGCTGAATATTTATCCGGAAGAGAAAACCTATACTCAATAAACTTATAACTAGTCATTTATTTATAATATTATAATCAAATTTCCCGTGATGTAATGTCAAATTTAAAGCTACTCAGTTGTTGACCTTATTTAAATTAGGGGAAGTCAGATAGATAAGGTCTGAAAGTTTTCACCCAAACATAATTATTCTAGATTGTCGAGAGTACCTCTACCTATCTAATAAATATGTATTTATTAGGTAGATAGACCCTTGGTTTTTGCTGCTTTGACTCTATGCCCTAATAGTTTCGATGTAATAGGCAAAAGGACATCACACTTTGAGGTTAGCAATATTGATTTTGAAAGGGTTATTTTGCTATTAATATTATTATTAGTCCAATGGTTGTAAGAGAAAATATTTTTATACACATTCATTGTTAGTTAAAAAACTCTCTAAACTTCTTAACATAGTATAAAACAAAGTCGCTGTCGCTGTCTGTCCGTCCGTCCCTACCTATTATATATGCTTAAATCTTTAAAACTACGCAACGGATATTGAAGCGGTTTTTTTTAATAGATAGAGTGATTCAAGAGGAAGGTTTTTATGTATAACTAGCGACCCGCCCGGCTTCGCACGTGTGCAATTTCAGAAAGTGGCATGCCGGGTACTAATATATCGGGTTTGTTCGGGTTTGTATTTATACCAGCGGGTTGCAACGCATGCCGGATACACGCTAGTACTATATATATTTCTACACACAAAAAAAACTACTCTCAAAACAAGCTTATAGTAATGCTAAAACAAATAGCCTTATTTTGAAACTAACTGGCTTTATTTAGTGCCTAAAATATATTCATTTTTAAACTACTACTGGTTTTAAATTATATCATCAAGTTAATCAAAATTATGTTCATAAAGATATTACATTATCATCATAACAAGATAATATTATACTTGTTTTAAAAATAAGTATTGTGGTCAAAGTGAAATATTCTATGATGGGTTTAAAAATAAAAATAAATTTGTATTCTCACAGCGAGCACAAAGACAGTATCTATAGGTACTCAACTTGAGTAAAATCTAAAGCCTTATTATTTCTTTGTTGCTATTTGCATCACGTGATACGTTTAGTCGTAATTTAACATCCACGCATCCACATGCTGGTAGTGTGTGTTCTATTTTGCGCGTTTTGTGTAATATAGTGTGATGGAGGAATTACTCAGACTCTGGAAAATAATTTCTTCCTTACTCCTTGGCTCGTTGGTATAAGATCAACGGAATTAAATATACCAAATGGTATGTTCTAATACATGAATACACTACAGATAAGGTACCGAAAATATGCCAAATTCAACATATTCTTATCAATAAAAATGATGACAGAGATGTACATTTTTTGGGCAACCCTGTACAAATTAGTAGGTAATTACAATAAACATTTTCGCGCACATAAAATAATTTGTAACGAAACTGGCAATAGCAATTTAATTTCCGTTAATATAAGAGAACTATCTGTTCCATTTCCAATGATGGTTTATAGGGTGCAAGGTGAATCTTACATAGACATGAACTAAAAATATTATATTCGTTATAGTTATGGTTTTTTGTTACCTGTTTGGTTACCTGTTTTTTTTTAATAAAACCAAAAGCAATAAAAAGTTGTTTTATTTATCACTTATCTGTTAGGGCTATATTCAGATCAGATACCTATAAGGTAATATCACAATAGTATTTGATACCTATGTCACAAAGACATTTTAACTTGACATGTACAATTCTATTGACTGCGGTGAGCTTATCCTATCTGACCTTAATAATATAGTCCTTTTAGATCTATCTGTTTAAAAACTACATGATTTAAAATTTTACTCTATCTAATAATAAACTAGTTTTGAGATGATAATAAATTGATTTGTCTAGTTTCGCTGAGAATGTAGGATAGTCACAAATTGAAGATACAAATAAAATATGTGTGCTCAAATGCAACTTCGTATATTCAACTTAATAATAACTCATACTCAAAACGAAAATAACGAATATTCATTCTTAGAATACTTAGAATCAAACCAATATTAACGTATAATATATCTGCAACTACAATTATTGATAGGTTGATCATTTATTTTTATTACCCTAAAACTAAAGTAGAGTCAAGTTAAAAGAATGTAGTATTAATTTAAAACTATATTTTGATGCTAAGGTATTTTCTATTTAATTTTACTTTAGCATTGCTCCTATTTATGTCTATGATAGTTTCAGTTTGAAACTTTTAGGTTCAACTGGATACTAGATTTTTTTGTGTGTACTCCTCCAGGCACTTACATCCTTTATCTGAACATAGTATAAAACAAAGTCGCTGTCGCTGTCTGTCCGTCCCCTACCAGCTATATATGCTTAAATCTTTAAGACTACGCAACGGATTTTGAAGCGTTTTTTTTTAATAGATAGAGTGATTCAAGGGGAAGGTTTTTATGTATAATAGCGACCCGCCCCGGCTTCGCACGGGTGCCGGGTACTAATATATCGGGTTTGTTCGGGTTTGTATTTGTACCAGCGGGTTGCAACGCATGCCGGATACACGCTAGTTACTTATACTAGTCATATTATGTAGATGGACACTTTTTATTGGGCTATTTTGGAATATTTTAGGTTAGTCTTCTGTGTTGATTTTTAGCTCAACAATAAGCTTTTTTAATCACGTTATATTAATTTTAATTCACTTCCACGTATTGCAATGCTATTTTTTGATAATGAATTAGGGGTTGTCCACTAATTTGAGCCGCAAAGTTAGGTAGCTTAGATCCTCTTTAATACGTGTTTTTATTTACTCGCAGAAAAACAAAAGAACATTCGCTGGGCTCCGCAATCAAGTTGGCTATAGGAATTTTAACTTTGTTATTTATGTAGTGTAGATAAACCTGATTCTGTTTGATTTCATCTCAAAAATTAAAACGTACGTCATATGAGGTAACAATCGTATAAAACAGCAAAGTAAATACTTTACCACCTATTTCCGGCAGGAAAACAAAGGTTTTTTATAGCGGAAAGCGGAGAAACACCGGTCTCTGGGGTAATGGCTGCCCTTCGCGTAGGAATTAAACATCTTTACATTACAAATTATTCTAGGGTCATTGAACTTTTCTAATAAATACGGGGTGTCCGGAAAAAATGAGCAATAAATTTAGGGGAAAATTTCATAAATTTATTTTCAACCAATTAGAAGGTTTCTTTTTGTTTACGTTGCTTATAGCAACGGGATACTATCGAGCCTATTAACCTAATAAAATTAATAAGTGATAATTTTTCTTAGGTACGACTAGTTACTACGACTTAATTTTAATTCAAATGTCAAGTCATTTCGAAGTGGCAGGTGAGACAAACAACAAATTTGTTATCTGAAATCCAATGTCTTTATAGTTTTAAATTCAAATATACCTAACTTTAAAAAACATATTTCCGATGAGTTTAGTTTAATATGACGCACTGTATTTTTACAATAGAAGTTGATTTTACTTGTTAGTAACTAAGGTTTATTAATAAAATTTCAGGAACATTAAAAGAAACTCCAATTTATGAAATTTTCTTACCGAATCTCCCACGCATCAGAATTAATTCCCGATAATTTTTTCTCGGTTTCACTCATGTTTTTGTTGATAGAAAATTTCCCTCATCTTCGACTCGGGATAATTTTCTATTAACAAAACCATTCGTGTCCTTAAAAAAATTATCGGTAATAATTCCGCGCAAGTCAATGAAATAAAACATTTAAATGTTACCAACATCAAATAAAGAAAAAACGCGTATCGAAATAGCTTCATTACGATACGCAAATGCGTATCGTAATAGACTTGTTATGATACCAAATTAGAAAAAATAATTATTTTATTTCGACCACTTAATTATATTATATGTGCCGTAATTACGTAATTACAACGCAGAGGTCTAATAATTGGGTAAATTTAATGGCTTTTAAAATATGTATGTTTTATTTGATTTATAGGAACTAATTAGGTTAGAATTTAAATTACCATAGTAAAATGTATAACTTTTAAGGGTACATCATGGCATGTAAAATAAAACCTATTTTTGCCCTTCGCTGTCACCAAATTTCTCCGAAACCGCACATACGATTTACTTTAATTTAAAAATATACAATGTGACCAGTAAAGTCCGCATCATATGGGATTTTTTTTTAAAATAATTCAAAAGTGGGGTTATTTCTGAAAATATCGAAAAAACTTATTGGAAAAAGTTTTTTTAAATGCATTTTCTAGCCAACATGCAAAATTCCAGCTGCATAAGATAATTTTGATTTTTTACCTATATTTTGTAAATTGCACCACTTTTGCAAAATAAGGCTCAACGCAACCTACATAAAACTTCTTTAGTTTTGACAATGCTTTATTTCACATACATTTTTTTTAAAGTAGCGCCATATTAAATGTGTGTTTTTCTACAAAATCAAAATTGGGCTGTTCAAATTTGGTCCCATGTGACACAAAGTTTATTTGTTTTTGACCCTGTATAAGGCAACTTCATAAAATAAGTACTTTTAAAAACGTAGTTTGTGTCTGAAAGTAAAAAAATAAAAATAAAATAAAGGGGTTTTAAATTAAATCGTTGAAAATAGATAAACTTAAACTAAAATTTATTTTCCACTTAATAAACACTTTACTGATGACACTGCGTTCTTTTTTGTCTTAATATTAAGGTGTATTACTTTCAGACACAAACTACGTTTTCAAAAATATTTATTTTATGAAGTTGCCTTATACAGGGTCAAAAACAAATAAACTTTGCATCACATGCGACCAAATTTTAATAGCCCAATTTTGATTTTGTTGAAAAACACATATTTAATATGGCGCTACTTTAAAGAAAATGTATCTGCAATAAAGCATTGTCAAAACTGAGAAGTTTTATGTAGGTTGCGTTAAGTCTTATTTTGCAAAAGTGGTGCAATTTATAAAATATAAGTAAAAAATCAAAATCGATCGAAGCAGAACTTGATGCCAAAGTCAAATTTCCAATAAAGTTATTAATAAGAAAAATCCCATATGATGCGGACTTTACTGGTCACACTCACAGAATATTAACAGCAATATTTTACCGGTGATATTAGGTGAAGCCGAACGCCTGCAACTATTTTTGATATATTTATCGTGGCAATGGTTAATAATAAAGAAGTCGAATGTACAGGGTGGCCCATTAATAAGGGAGGCCGGCTTTATCTCGGAAACCATTAATCGCACAGCTTTGGGGAAAAAAAAATTATTAGTAAAGCGGTCATGAGAAAATTCTGGAAATTACTTTCAAGTTCTTCATTTGGCCGTAAGGGGGCACAATTGAAAATTAGTTTTTTAAATTTTAAATTTCTCCCAAAATTCCCATATTAAGCTATAACTCTGATTATATCGTTGGAAAGATTAGACAATTCTGCATCATTTTGGTTTAAGGCTTGTTGGCGTACCGACCTTGATAAGAGTGGGGGAAGCTATTGAATGTGTAAACAATAAAATCACTGTAACTTCTAAACGACTTATCCGATTTTACTAAATTTAAGCTTGTTTGGAAGGGAAAGGTAAGTACCTTCAATCGTCGTATCCAGCAGTACACGATAGTGTTTAATAAAATTGCTAGAGGGCGCAATTTGTAATAATAACAGTTTTTTTGATTTTATCCAGAAAATTCAAATCATACGGTATAACTATGACATCATATTCAGAAAGTAGATTAAATTTGCAAGAACAAATGTAAAGACCGCAGTTCGATATTGTTGTTCGTTTCAGAATTATTGCCAAAACAATAACTTTTAGTTCAAATTGCGCCCTCTAGCAATTTTATTAGAAACTGTTGTGTACCATTGGATATGACAATTAAAGGTACTTACTTTTTCCTTCCAAAAAAGCTTAAATTTAGTAAAATTGGATAAGTTGTTTAGAAGTTACAGCGATTTTAATGTTTACACTTTCACTTGATAAGAGTGGGAGAAGCTATTGAAAGTGTAAACATTAAAATCGCTGTAACTTCTAAACGACATATCCGATGTTACTAAATTGAAGCTTGTTTGAAAGTACCTTTAATTGTCGTATCCAATGGTACACAATAGTTTCTAATAAAATTGCTAGAGGGCGCAATTTGTATTAAAAATTATTGTTCTGGCAATAGCTCTGAAACGAACAAAGATATCGAACTGCGGTTTTCACATCTTTTCTTGTAAATTCCATCTACTTTCCGATTATGGTGTCATAGGTATACCGTATGATTTGAATTTTCGGGATAAAATCAAAAAAACTGTTATTACAAATTGCGCCCTCTAGCAATTTTATTAGAAACTATCGTGTACCATTGGACAAGACGATTGAAGGTACTTACCTTTCCCTTCCAAACAAGCTTAAATTTAGTAAAATCGGATAAGTCGTTTAGAAGTTACGGCTTTTTTAATGTTTACACATTCAATAGCTTCCCCCACTCTTATCAAGGTCGGTACGCCAACGAGCCTTAAACCAAAATGATGCAGAATTGTCTAAGCTTTCCAATGATATAATCAGAGTTATACCTTAATATGGGAATTTTCGGAGAAATTTAAAATTTAAAAAACTAATTTTCAATTGTGCCCCCTTGCGGCGAAATGAGGAACTTGAAATTAATTTCCAGAATTTTCTCATGACCGCTTTACTCATAAAATTTTTTTCCGAAAGCTGTACGATTAATGGTTTCCGAGATATAGCCGGCGTCCCTTATTAATGGGCCACCCTGTACAAAAATTACCGTATTATTCATAAATGACCAAGTATTGCTTGAAATAAATCCGAGAGTTTTAGAGGGTTTCGAGTCAATGAGAAAAATGCATGTTGCGGGTAAAAGCGATGGTAGACTTTGAACAGAAATTCCATGCGCTTTTTATGAGTTTTTTGGCATGTGGTAGATTTAGGGTGGCAGATGAAATTTGAGAAAATACGGCGGATGGGACAGGTGAAATAAAATTTTGCGGCAAAAAATTGCATGATGAACAGTACACTGAGGAAAAAAATCTAATACAACAGGTTTGCTAAGACATAGTTTGTATTGATAGCCTATTTTTTATTAGCCCATATTAAATAAATTGCTAGTGTATCAAACCCGCTTTAGTGTTATATCAATTCCAGATTTGCTAGAACAGTGTTTTTATTGGTAGTAATCAATTCCATTAGCAGCACAGTATTGTTGAATAATGAACTACTTTTAATACAGCAATTTTGTTAAAAAATAAATTGTATCTTCTCAATGCGACGCATCTTGTTCCCATTAAAGCGCTTTCTCTACAATCAAGAGACCAGAACAGCGTCTCCAAAAACGAATTATATCCGTTAGAACCTATAATCCACAAGACGTTGATGGGGTTCGTAGCGATCGGCAATCGCCGCGCGCCGTGTATTAGTTTCAACGTATTTGTTGCGCAGGGCACATCATTGTTCGGAGTCTTTTAGCTGTCATGTATGAATTTGAATTTTATTGATCGCACTAATACCTATTTTTTTAAACTTCCCATGTCAGGTAAACCATATAAGATTCGTATTTCGCACAATCCGCCATTGGTATTGAAGTTTATAATCCATGGACGAATTTCACCATCTCAGTAAACCATGTTGCATAATAGCTAATCATATGCAATGTTAAACGACAAGAACAATATCACACTAGAAGCTATTTAAATTTTTAAGAACTACAGTACTGATTTTTAGTGGTAAGTATATGCTTTATTAACCGTGGCAAGTAAATATTATTATAAATAATGTCGAGTTTCATTACAACTGCCAGTCGAAACTAATGCAGTATATAAAACTAGATTACACATCCAATAGAACTTAATAATTACTGTGAGTATTCAGAGCAATAATGGCTACCTATATACCATTCTATAGTAGCAATAACTCCTATTTTCCATTGGCCAAATTACCTTGATATAATCACTACACAACGGTTTAGCAAATTTTTGTTATCTTACAGTGGGCAAGCGCGTTGCTATCACATATAGTATTAAACAGTTGTTTAAAGAGTATGTGAATTCTTATAAGGAATAGAAGACCTTTTCTCCAGGGTAAGTATTGGAGAGAAAACAGCTAATTAAAAAATCTGCCAAGGTGTTGGGGGGGGGGGGGGGGGGGATAAAATAATACTGAGAAAAGTGCAGTATTTTTATACGCCCTATGCAAACATGAATCCTACATTTTTTAAGTCTAATTAGCTCCTAGTTTTTTATAAAAAGAATATTAGTGATAATGGGATGGACTGTTCGTATGCAAATGCGAAATATTAAAACAAACGACTGCAGTGCAAATGATATTTTAAAACACACCGACTCTTTAATAAAAAATGTTCCAACATGACGGAGTCCCTAACAGTCGTTTAAAAACGCAGAGGGTTGGTTATACAGTAATTTTTGAAGCAATTATTTTTTACTTTTTGCACGAATTATGATCACCAAAAATAAACTGTTTATTTTTCTTTTATAAAAAAATTATTCCTCATACCTACACGTAAACCCATTTTTTTTACCCCCACAATGAATAATAGCTATATGTAAGTGAAATGTAAAGCGAACCATTATTCTTGAAGAAAAATTACAGCTCTGTTCTTTTAGTGCTAAATGTAATATTTATTTGCTCAATGAGGGATCCCAGCTGTACGAGCGATACATGGGGATGATAAATGCTGGATTATACAGGGTGTCCGGGAATAATGAGCAAAAAATTTAGAGGATAATTTTAGACCGAAAATAAATTCTATTTCTTCCTATAACATTTTTTCGAAAATTGGTTATTAACGGACTTAAAGTTATATTTTATTTGCAGTTTTTTTTTTGCAATACCTTTTGCCATGCTCATAATTAAAAATCTCGTATATGGGGCTTTTTCGGGATTAGGAATACAAATTTTCCCACCGTTTTTTCGCATTTTGTAGAGGGGCCACATAGGAGCCTATACTGGGCGTGGCACCCCAAAAATTTTTCGCCTCCGGCGAGGCGCCTCCAGCGGGGAAATAGCCCGAGGACCCCCCCCCCCAGGAATGAAAAGCTATCTACGCCACTGTCCGTTAATAATCAATATTCGAAAAAATGTTATAGGAAGAGATAGCATTTATTTTCGGTCTAGAATTCTCCCCTAAATTTTTTGCTCATCATTTCCGGACACTCTATACAACTTATTATTTTCAGATTGAATTTATAGAGCGCAAGTTGTCAAGCGATGTTACTGAAGTACGTGCACGGTATCAGAATCACCATTTTAACTACTTTTCGACTGCTCTTAGATCGCGATCTTAGATCGCGACCGACCGGCACGGGAGCCACGTTGAATCGTGTGGCTGAATATGATTATGAGAGTTTAATTTGAGCTTAAATTTGACTCAATTTGCAACTATTGTGAAATTTACCAGTGCTATGGCCGCGCATAATGGAAAAGCTGATAAGTGGCAACCAAACAAAAATTTAACAGATTCGGAATATTCCACACTCTTAGCGGTAGAAAGTAATAAATATAGTTTAAAAAAACTAAAAAACACGCTTTAATAATTAATCAAACTAAAAAGCGGAAAATAAATATAGTTTAAAATAATTCTTGAAATTCTTAATATAGGCAGAAAATAATAATGAAAGATAAACATTAGTATTCTTGTGAAAAAAGCGTGGGGTGCTCGATATACTAAAAATATAGCACAAAGCGACCCACGCCTTTTCACAATAATACTATAATACTAATGTTCATCGTTCATTATTATTTTCTGCCTATATTAAGAATTTCAAGAATTATTTTAAACTATATTTATTTTCCGCTTTTTAGTTTGATTAATTATTAAAGGGTGATTTTTAGTTTTTTTTACTATATTTATTTTTCATTTTTTAGTTTGAGTTAGATATTGTTAAGAAAAAATGTTTTTTTTGAGTAGGTTGAGCTAGATTAGTAGATTATTGTATTGTCAGCGGTTCTTGATAAGTCTACAAAATTTAAATTAAATCTGACCGTTTAAAGTGGGTCAAAATCGGGTTCAAAGAAGTCGGTTACAAACAACCATACATACAATCCCGAACAAACGACAAAAAATTTCAAAATAAAAAAAAAAAATTGGTCAAAATTTTATTTTGACTGGTAGAATTTTTTTTTTATTTTTCTCTATTCTTAGCGACAATATCTTTACGACCCCACGTTTGTTTCATTACTAAAGTCGATTCACTCAGTAAACCTGCAAGATGGCCGACATGTCATATGACAAAAGTCATTGAAAATGCAAAAATTTATTTTATTTAGCTGGAATATGAATTTTGTCATATGACATGTCGGCCATCTTGCAGGTTTACTGAGTGAATCGACTCTATCGGTTATTGTAATAATTCTGACATTGACAAGTGTCAAATTTTGACAAGAGAATTTTTTGCGTATTTTTTTCAACTTTCCACCGTCAATATACATACTATTACGACCTTATAGTTTCTTCATTAATATCATTTTTTTTAAACGATTTGACATATTGACAGCTGTCAAATTTTGACAGGAGAATTTTTTGCTTATTTTTCCCGAAGTTTCCGCATCGAATACTATACGACACCATAATTTGTTTCGTCAAAATCGCTTCCTCGTTTTATACCTGACAGCTGTCAAAATTTGACAGGAAAATTTTTTGCGTGTAGATTATTGTATTGTCAGCGATTCTTGATAGGTCTACAAAATATAAATGAAATCTGACTATTTAAAGTGGGTCAAAATCGGGTTCAAAAAGTCGGTTACGGACAAACATACGTGTGAAGCTAATAAAATGGTGTTAAAATAAGAAAATTAAACAAGACAATAATTTAACATTAGGGTGATAAAAAAAATTTGGTTTTTGTGAAAATAGTAATGAACGTTTTTATTTGTTGCGTGGAAACATTATAACAAAACAATTTTACAATATATTACTAGTGGTCTGTAACGTAACTGATTTAGCACCAGGATTGTCCCTTTACGAGTTAGGGTTCATGGAACTGTCATATGATAGAATGTCATCTATAAACAGCGAGATGTCGTATCGGCGCAAAAGTAAGTTTATGAACGAATTGACCTGTCAAACTTTTCTTGATCGTCGTTAATATCAGTAGCGTTATTTGCTCCTAAAATAAATTATTTATAAACTGATAACATTTATTCGTTTTGTATATTATTTTGACACCTGTATGAATCATGACCCTTGAATTTCTATAATACACCTACATATATTTTTTCTAAAATTAAACAAAAATTCTGAATAATACCAATAAAAATTTTTTTTTAGGGTTTTATTACGAAAGAAAAAAAAATTGATTTCTAAAAGCCAAAACACTCTTCTCTGGTTTCAGAAATGTCTCTTGACCTTTCTATTTTGGGAGAAAACAAAACAATTTTTCATTTCTGGTTTCGGGTATTGTCTTTTAATACAGGGTGTCCCGAAGTACAGTACTGATTTTTATTGGAAAGTATATGCTTCATTAACCGTAGCAGTACTATTATGATTAATGTCAAGTTTCATTACAACTGCCAGTCGGAACTAATACAGTATATAAAACCAGATTACACCCGCAATAAAACTTGATAATTACTGTAAGTAATCAGAGCAATAATGGCTATAAACCATTCTATAACTCCTATTTCATATTGGCTAAATTACTGTGATATTATCGCTTCAACGGTCTAGCAATTTTCGTTGTCTTCCAGTAGGAAAGCGCGTTGCTGTCACATAAACAGTTGTATAAAGAGTATGTGAATTCTGATAAGGAATAGAAGATTTTTCCCAGCGTAATAAAATGGTATTTTTTTACAATAACGTAAAAAATCATTTAAATCTCAACTTAACAACGTCAACATGAACGATATTGACGTTATATTTTTCGGAAAACTAAGTGTAAACTAAAAATCATTGCACTGAACCAATTACGTTTTAGACCTGGTATAATGTCCTATGATATTGTTTAGTTATAATGTTTACACTATGCACATTAAAACGTTTACATTTCATAACAGGTTTCCTGTTTCGTCTATTCGAACTAACCTAGGCCAAAGGTCCCAAAAATAATCTATTTCGTACAAATAATTGTAAGTTCAATATGTTAAAATAACTACAAAATACACCAGTTTTTTATTGCTAATTCCGCAGTCACTGAACATAAACGTATTGTCTTGGCCATTTTGTTCATCGGGCAAAGATGCCAACAAAGCCGTATAGTCTGCGGGCAACTTTACAGTTGAAATACATCCAAAAAACCAGTGAAAAAACCGTAATTCCTGAATTTAGAACGTATTAGTTTGATTAAAAGTATAACATATAATTTTCTGTTTATAGAACAGACCAAACTTATTGTTTGCTTATTGAAAAAATGGTGTATCAGTTATTGTATGCTGTATTTATGTCTAATTAAGTTCAAGATAATTGTAATACATATTTTTATAACTAACTATGAAATAATGTTTTATTACATAAATATTTAGTGAATGCTACATTAAAATTAACTTTATTTTAAATTTAGTATTTATAGCCGTGTTACTTAATATTAGGTACACATTAAATCGTTAAAAAAATATTTAAGTAAACATGGGCAAATTAAGCGGCAATTGGCAAAATTACAAATACTTTAATTTTTAGTTTGCTTAATTAAAATGTGATTTATTTAAATATTGTATCGTTTAAACGATTAATTTGACTTGTCCTTAAGGTTTTATTAGATTAGATTGATGTATCTGTAAATGGCAACTATTGCTGTTGATCCTGTATGCAATAAATAAATAAATAAACAATCTATACCGGGTGTCCACGGAAGGTGGCTCGCTCCTCTAACTTTTTTGTTTTTCAAGATAATGAAATAAAATTCGGGAGATTTGTATACGACATAAAACTGCATTTTTTGACAGGTGACTGAACATTACGGAACTTCCGGTTTAACCGGAAGAGACATAAACTTTCGATTTTTAAATGGGACACCTGGTATATTTTTACTTTTTTTGACTCCATATGACATTCTAAATACAACGATGTATCACTTGTCACTTTTTGTCACCAAGAAAATATTTTTTTCCAAATTTATTGTTTTATCTAGAGGGCTATGAATACCTTAAAATCACTTATTTCAGTTCTTTAATCTTGGGAAAAATACAATTTTACTATTTTTGGTCCAATGTTATGTGCTATGTAAAATTTACTCTTTAAAGTTGTATAACTCATTTTTTTTTAATGGCAACTTGGTAGCTCGTCGGGTTAAGAGAAAAGAGGATTTTATTACGATTATTTTGATACCATACACTATTAGGTTTTAGAAAAGTTGCCATTAAAAAACTTTAAAAAGTTAACTTAGAACTTTCCTAAAATGAAGCATCTTTTGAGAATAAATTTGGATTTAAATGCATCAAGTAGCCAGTGTGACCAGCAAAACTGATAAAACAAAATCATGCCTTGAAGAAAATTGACATGCCAACAGCTTCTGCCAAACTAAATTAGTTTGTTGTTTAAAAAAACATGGAAAATAATAGTTTTACAAGGAATGAAAAAGTTGATATGTTATTATTGTCAGGCTCATTTCGCATTTTCGGAACCAGTTTTGGGTACCTAATAGTGCCGGGTTGGATGACGCCGATTAAAATATCTTTGTGCGTAAAGTCGTGCAGCATCGGTTGAATTATTTCTACATTCTCCAAACACTAAAATAGAAAAGCAGTTTCGCCAGCTTGGACATATAAAGCGAATAAAAAAACTAGCTGCCAATGCAATAAGTGATGATACCAAATTTGATATTATGCTTGAGTTTCAGGAAAACTCACATAATTCTAGTCGAAAAACAGCGATGGTTCAACATCTCCTCCATCTCCATTAATGTTTTTTTTTTGTTTTTTACATTATCAAGAAATAAACAGTTACATATTCGTTTTTGAGTGTGTTGTTAATTTTTGCATTAAATCAAAAAAACAATTAATATTTCCGTAACAGTTGAAGATAGGTATAGGATATTGAACATGAAATATGTTTAGAATTTTCTGAAGAATCCAAAAATTAAATATTATACAAAATGTTGCATTTAAAATATGAAAGTTGGTATTAGATTAGTTAGATGACACACAATGTATAAAAGTTTTTTATTGAAGAAAATGCGCAACCAGAAATACCAATCGACGTGTTCGAGCGTTTTTTCGAAGACGCCCGCATCTATTTATTACCGAATTTATTCCATTTCCGTATTCTATAGCGTTTTATTAAGAAAATTGTTTGTATATTAAAAAATAGCTATCTGTTATTGGTTTTCAGTGATAGGTAACTGTAATCATGCCAAATTTAAGCTTTTCATGTCAAACGATCTCTGAAAAAAATGGGGCTCTGTTTTTCTATACCGGATATTTAAAAAAATAATTATTAAAAAAAACATGCAATTTATACTCTTACCTTTTAAAACTCTCCTACTCAGCAGAAATTAAATATTTTATTATTCTTAAAACTTTCGAAAAACTTTAGAGCGCGCCTTTTAACTCCTTCCGCATAAGCTCAATGTTTCCAGCAAGGAAGAGCGCGTCGCACTGCGATCCACAAGCGCCGCGACGGCGATCAAATGCGTCGAGACGTGTATGTAACAAGTGTCCTTTGACATTGGGCGACTGACAAGTGATAACACGCAAGTCCCTGGGTTAAGAGAAATTTAATAGAAAAAGAATGCAGAAGTAAATTACAGAATAAATTCAATTGTTGAACACGTATTGATGTAAATGAACCCATTTTATGCAAAACTGTTGTGTCACTTTGAGTTACGTGGGTATTAAGAGTCCATCGTCGCTGTTGGATATTTTTGCCACCAATAAGAATTCGTTTTTTTGTTTTTATCATTTACACTGAGAAAAATACCTTCTGTTCCTTATAAGGATTCACATACTCTTTACATAACCGTTTAATACTACATTATGTGACAGTAACGCGCTTTCTTATACTGCAAGACAACGAAAATTGCTAAACCGTTGTGTAGTGATAATATCACGGTAATTTAGCCAATAGGAAATAGGATTTATTGGTACCATAGAATGGTTTATAGTCATTATTGCTCTGAATACTCCCAGTAATTATTGAGTTTTATTGGTGGTGTAATATGGTTTTATATACTGTATTAGTTCCGACTGGCAGTTGTAATGAAACTTGGCATTAATCATAATAATATTTGCTTGCCACGGTTAATAAAGCATACTTACCACTAAAACTCAGAACTGTAGTTCTTAAAAATTTAAATAGCTTCTAGTGTGATATTGTTCTTCTATGATTATCTATTACTAGCGTGTACCCGGCCTGCGTTGCAGCCCGGCATTATACGACGTCGCTTTCTCTGAGATAATAAGGCGTGTTCACCATCACGTCAAGATTTATAAATACAAACCCGAACAAACCTCTAAATTTATCAGTGTTTCTCTACAAAATTATGCATGTAATATACATAAAAACCTTCCTCTTGAATCACTCTATCGATTAAAAAAACCCGCTTCAAAATCCGTTGCGTAGTTTTATAGATTTAAGCACATATAGGGACAGACGGGCGACAGCGACTTTGTTTTATACTATTTTAAGAAGATGCAACATGGTTTACTGAGATGGTAACATTCGTCCATAGATTATTAAGTCCAATACTAATGATGGGTTCTGCGAAATAAGAATATTCTATTGCTTTATCTGATATGCAAGTTTAAAAAACGGAAATACAAAGTAAAAATAAATTAATTGAAACAAAAACAAAAACGAAATTCGGACAGGAAAGCTGGAAGACTCCGAACAATGATGCGACTTACGCAATAAATACTTTGAAACTGATACTCGGCGCGCGGCGATTGCCGATCGCTACGAACCCCCACCAACGTCTTGTGAATTATAGGTTCTAACGGATACAATTCGTTTTTGGGGACGCTGTCCTGCCCTCTTAATTGCAGAGAAAGCGCTTTACTAGGAACAAAATGCGTAGCATTGAGAAGACACAATTTATTTCTTAACAAAATTGCTGTATCAACAGTAGTTCATTATTCAACAAGACTTTGCTGCTAATGGAACTGATAAGGTACTACCAATAAAAACACTGTTCTAGCAAATCTTAAATTGATATAACACTAAAGCGGGTTTGATACACTAGCAATTTATTTAATATGGGTTAATAAAACATAAGCTAGCAATACAAACTATGTCTTAGCTAACCTGTTGTATTAGATCATTTTCCTGAGTGTACCATCCTCCTTAAATAATGGTGGATACTGCTTTTAGATTTTTAATAAATAACAATGCAATTCTATTTTTATCCTCCATCTGTTTTCCATCCCAATTTACCTCTAACATATTTATTGTGGAACATTTATTTACTACCGACGCGACGCTTCTCCCGTTTATCCATTTAAACTGCAACATCGAAAATCTTTTAAGTAATTTAAGAATTGTTTTGGATAAAGTTAAGCGTTGTAACCTTCCATACGATGTTTACTTATTTAGGAAAGCAATTTTGAAGTCTTCTGTTGCTGATAGGTGGAGGGTACAGGATACAGAAACAAACAATAAAATTTCTTTAAACTGTAAAACAAATTTGAGGAGTTTAAGTAATAATATACTTATTTTTTGAGGTTTGTTTTACTGGATTATTCCAGAACATTCATTAACTCAACAAAAAACTTGGATTTGACAGTTTATTAATTTTTATTTTTATTATGTATTTAATATGTATTTATAAAAGTATACAGTGTGGCCAGTAAAGTCCGCATCATAATAATATGGGATTTTTTTTTATTAATAGCTTTATTCGAAATTTGACTTTGGCATCAAGTTCCGCTTCGTTCGAGATAAAAATTAAGCAAAAAAAATAGGAATCATGTGATTCATTATCTGTCAAATTTAAATTTTTTCCAAAAAATAATTCAAAAGTGGGGTTATTTATGAAAATATAAAAAAAAATATCTTAACTACGCAACTGATTTTGAAGCGGTTTTTTTAATAGATAGAGTGATTCAAGAGCGACCCGCCCCGGCTTCGCACGGGTGCAATTTCAGAAGGTGGCATGCCGGGTACTAATATATCGGGTTTGTATTTATACCAGCGGGTTGCAACGCATGCCGGGTACACGCTAGTTAGAAATAAATGCAGTTTCTAGCCCACATGCAAAATTTCAGCTGCATAAGATAATTTTGATTTTTTACCCAATTTTGTAAATTGTACCACTTTTGCAAAATAAGACTCAACGCAACCTACATAAAACTTCTTAGTTTTGACAATGCTTTATTTCAGACACCTTTTCTTTAAAGTAGCGCCATATTAAATGTGTGTTTTTCTACAAATCAAAATTTATTAAAATTAATTTTTATTAGAGCAATTTAAACTCTTCTCATTAAACTATTTTCTTAACATTAACGTGAATTACTTTCAGACACAAACTACGTTTTCAAAAATACTTATTTTGTAAAGTTACCCTATACAGGGTCAAAAACAAGTAAACTTTTCGTCACATGCAACCAAATTTTAATAGCCCAATTTTGATTTTGTAGAAAAACACACATTTAATATGGCCCTACTTTAAAGAAAATGTATCTGAAATAAAGCATTGTGAAAACTAAGAAGTTTTATGTAGGTTGCGTTGAGTCTTATTTTGCAAAAGTGGTACAATTTACAAAATATGAGTAAAAAATCAAAATTATCTTAATTATCTTATGCAGCTAAAATTTTGTATGTGGGCTAGAAACTGCATTTAAAAAACCTTTTCTAATAACTTTTTTCGATATTTTTAGAAATAACACCCCTTTTTGAATTATTTTTTGAAAAAAATTAAAATTTAACAGACAGATAATGCGAATCACGTGACTCCTATTTTTTTGCTTAATTTGCATCTCGATCGAAGCAGAACTTGATGCCAAAGTCAAATTTCGAATAAAGCTATTAATTAAAAAAAAATCCCATATGATGCTGACTTTACTGGTCACACTGTATGGTTCCATTATAAATTTTTGAAAAAAATTGAACAATCTGATACCTGTGCACATAGCCTCCTCTAGCGGCGGCTGATATAAAAAAAATAGTCATACAAAATTTTAAATGTTAGTATACTTTAGTTCTTTTAAACAAGACCAAGTTTATCGAATTTGGTTAGGGAAAACAGGAATTATGAGTAGGGGAGAGCCACCAACAGTGGCCATGGCAGGTACAGTGGCCGCCAGTGACTATTCTCTTACAAAACGTACACCGCTAGCGCCCTCTCTTGAATCCGTGCCTAAGTATGTTTTCAGCACGTGGCGCGTTGAATACTTTCAGTTAAATGGCCGGCTTCGTCGTAATAAGTGCGACATTGAAATTCGGTGTGGAAAGTTTTTTATTAGAGTGACTTTTCGTTTTAATCATTCAAAGCTGGTAAGTGTTTCAGTCACTTTATTGCATGCTTCTTAAGGATGTGCTATTGCAGTACGAATTTCAGTGGTAAAAGGCTAAAGAATTTGCATTGTTTTTCTGTTAGGTTAGGTTTTATTTTTATGTTCCCTTTCTTACAGTGGCCACCTTAACGGGTACATTGGCCACTACTCCCATATATTATAAAGGGGTAGCCACTGTTCCTTAAATTATTTGAATAAAAAAAATTGCATTTATATAATACATGTTTCTTTTATTTTTCGATGTGTATACTTATAAATTTCCTAATTAAAGGATTTTGTATGAAGTCTTATTACTTATTGCCAACTTAAAAACATTCTTTAGTATGCTTTTTCACTATGGCCACTGTACCACTATGTGGTTCGGTACAGTGTCCATAGTGGTATGTTTTTAAAAACATATTTAGGAAAAGATCCTATACTTTTTAAAATTAAATAGAGTCATATTTGTACAGCCTTATCGTATATGTAGTCAAAAATAATGGAAAAAGCATACATTTTTTAAACGTTTTTGAAATACGTGGAAATAAAAAAAAGGATGGCCACTGTTGGTGGCTCTCCCCTATTTATTTTAAAATAGGTTTTCTTCCTCCCCTGTTTATTGTGAAAGTTCTCTTGGTATTTTGTAATAAAATTTTTTATTTCATAAGTTGGTGATAGAAGGTTCCGGAGATATAGCCGGCGTCCATTCTTAGCACTGTTTCTTAAAAGAACAAAAATATATCTTAGATTAAATTCGATAGCTCTCTACCATTCAAGAAGTTTAAAGCCTATAAGCTATGCTAACGAAGATAGCTTAGCAACTAATAATTTTAAATTCCACTCTGCTTAACAAATAATAATAACTCTTGTTGCCTTAGCTTAAGCTTTACAAATTAAAACAAATTAATTACAATATGCTTAACACCAGGCTTCTAAAATACAAATACCTTATATAGAATTAGTTCTTGTTCGAGAATATTGCCAATTAATTACTAGAATTTAAGCACCGTTATTTCATTGATTGCGTGTTGGTATATGTTAATTGTACGTTTTCCCTGAAGGAATTTAAAAACATAAAACCTGGTAAAAATAGAGGAAAAACTTTTCCTTCAATTCCCGCCCTACTGGGTGATCAGCGTTTTACTTCTTGAAAAGGAAAGAAAAACACAAAGTCTTCCTCCACAAAATTTAATAGAATAAAATTCTTAGTTTAAGGGTATCTACATGTTTCGAACGCAGAAACGTTCATCCTCAGGAGACAGAATTTTTTTTATTTTATGCTGATGGTGTTAGCAAAAGAGAAAATTGAAAACTTGAACCTTAATGGAGCTTTTATGGACTTAAAAATTGAAGTGTAGAAGAAACATGATATTGTGAAGAAAATTGATAATGGTTAAACCATACTGAGTATTTAAAAACGTTATTAAAGGGGGTGTAAACCAACCAAATAAAATGGGAAAGAATTTCTTCTTTTTCAACCTTTCTAAGAAGGCGTCGAAGATTATCTAAAATTTTTAAAAAAAACTTATCGAACATATAACGTTCAAAACATGTAGAGTTAAACCAAGAATTTTATTCTATTAAATTTTGTGGAGGAAGACTTTATGTTTTACTTTCCTTTTCATACTTTCAACTCCACTTTAAGTATGGACTATTTCTTCAAATTTTTACTTTTTCTTCTTCGGCACAACGAAGAAATATCCAATGACGGTTAAGGACCCTTATCACAATATTTACTTGGCTGAAGTCTATATAGGTAAACTATTATGCCAGAGTCAAATTTCAACTAAATGTCAAAGATTCTGTAACTTACTTTATTGTCCCAAATTTAGAACACTATAATAGGACTCAACTTCACCTTAGCCAGTGTCACGAATACAGTTTAATTCCGGGCTAACTAACTAATAAATTTTCTGCAGACTATTCATTATCGAATCAATATCTTATTCATTCCTAGTTTTACAAGTTAGAATTAATTAAAGCTACACTTCTAAACAGCGAATTATTTAAGAGGTTGCAAAACAATGGTAGCTTAGACTGTAGCTAATTGAGGCAACTAATCTTAATTTAAAATCCAGCCAGTGCTACGCTTGCAATAAAACAAATTAAGTTTGGTCATTATCATATCATCAAATAAAACTTTTTGCGTTCGAATTATTTAATAAAGTTAATTGTTATAAAGGAGGAGGTATTTGTTTAAAACTTCTTTAACTAATTAGTGCCTAGACTTTACATAATAAACATTGTCGCAGTAATTTAAATTATGACTTGTTTAAGTTTTGTTTTCTAAAGATTTTGTCATCAGTGTAGGGCCGGATTTTGAGTAAAGCTAAAGCGTTAAGCGTGTTTTTGATAAACTTTAATTTTGATATGACCTTTCTCCACTGCCGACGATAAGTAACAGGTACCATTCTTAAGATAATCTCAATATTAGGAAAAAAACCTTTAACTTTTTTTTCTGAGATGAGTTTGTACGTCCACCTCCCCTGAGTAATGACTGAATCAGTTCATTTTCCAATTGGTCCTAAGTCATTGTTATTATATGTTTCTGCTAAGTTTCGAGCTGCTGCAATTATCTCTTTGTCACAAAGTTTATTAAACTTGTTGAAAAACCCAATACGGGTATCAATTAGTGTGTATACCTCAACCCTCAATCCTTTATTTACTGAAACAAAAAAAATGATACCCTAATAAGAAAATATTATTTCAAACATTTTTTGAAGTTATCAAAAGGAAAGAGTGAACAATTCCGAAGAATTCATTTATCTTAGGCTTTTCAAACGGTTGAATAATTAAAATTTTTAATCGAGGCACCCTGCCAAATATTGACAAAGGCTTCATTGACATTCTCAAATTTCCCAGAAACTTTGCAGCATTATTTTAGTAGCAATTAATTTACAATATTCATTAATATAGAAGGTCGTAAACACTATACAGTTTGCCAAACGACATTAAAGATACTAAACAAATGCTCACACTAAAACTGATTGAGCAACTAACATGTAAAACATTACCAAGCGTAGTTAAAACATCGTTAAACCCGAGTTAAAACTACTTCCTAAGCTCTGTGAGTACTGGCGAGTACTGGAAACATATTTTCAGGCAGCGGTCATTAAAATTAAGTGTGTACACAGACCATAAGTGTCGTCAATCATGACATTGATAATAACTTACACACTTACATAAAAGACGATTGCTTAAACATATTTTTTCATTGCTTGACGTTATATTATATCAATCGCGCACCACTCAAATGCTCGCCCGTATACAATACTTTTAAATTAGTACCTATAGTATCGCTTACTTTGACAGAATTGTACTAACTTGATAGTTCTAGTAAAACTATTTGCATCAAAGAGGGCCTTGCATTTAAGGACGTAATGCTTAGCCGTAGAGCTTAATACCTGTTGAGTGTCAGTAACTACCTGAATTAAGATTTAATCAGTTATTCCGTCATCTTTGACAGTCGTTACGAGTGATTTGATTCATCGCTATTTTTCCAATTTCTTGAACAATTCACACAATGGGCTTTACGGAACAGCACAAAACATTCATGGTTGAAGCGTATTTTCGAAACGGGGTTAGAGTAAATAATGAGTGGCAATAACATCCGGGTTTGTGCATGGACGATTTTCACGAACATTTTCCTAACGTTGCTTTTATTGCTGGGGATTTTTATCATTGCCTGAAAAGAACCGTTGCTGTATTTAGGAAAACAGGTTCTATACACGACAAAAAAGGAGCATGAAGACCATCTGTAAGAACAGAAGAACTTGTTGCAAACGTTCATGAAATAATGCAAAATACGCCAACAAATTGTATAAGACGCCTGTCCCAAGAAGTGGGAAGATCTTATGGAACATGTAGGACTATTCTTAAGAAGCAGCTACATTTATTTCCTTATAAAATGCAAGTATTCCAAGAAATACAATTTTTCTTTTTGTATTTTCTTACTTTGTTAATTTTGTAAACAACAAAAATAAATTTGAATTTGTCTACTTATTTTATTACTCATTAGTTTGGCATATCATGTCATAATATGAATTTGACAAAATTTTAACCTAGATTTGGTTAGATACAGGGTGGCCTTTTAGTGTGGCAAAGTACAATAGCTCCGTTACTATTTCAAATACATTAAAAATATTAATACAAAAGTTGAAGGGCAGTAAGTGACTTATAACGTAAAATTATTTTTAACTCTATAGGGTGGCTCAAAAAAGCGGAACAATAAAAAATGTACTTTTTTTAAATGGAACACCCTGTATATTTTTTCATTTTTAAATTCTAGATAAAATTATAATTATTTTTTATTAAATACATTATTAGTCTATACTTTATAGTTTCCGAGATATTGACTCTTGAAAAGTGACATTTTTGAACTTTGACAGCTTCTAACTTTCTAACAGTACGTCTTAGAGCAAAACGGCTTACATGTCCCTATCTTCAATTTTTATTATCTTCCCAAAAAAATCAACTTCCGGTTAAACCGGATGTTACTCGAAAGCAGGAAATATAGTTGTTCCGGTTTAACTGGAAGTTGATTTTTTTGGGAAGATAATAAAAATTGAAGATAGGGACATGTAAGCCGTTTTGCTCTAAGACGTAGTGTTAGAAAGTTAGAAGCTGTCAAAGTTCAAAAATGTCACTTTTCAAGAGTCAATATCTCGGAAACTATAAAGTATAGACTAATAATGTATTTGATAAAAAATAATTGTAATTTTATGTGGAATTTAAAAATGTAAAAATATACAGGGTGTTCCATTTGAAAAAAGTACATTTTTTCTTGTTCCGCTTTTTTGAGCCACCCTATAGAGTTAAAAATAATTTTACGTTATAAGTCACTTACTGCCCTTCAACTTTTGTATTAATATTTTTAATGTATTTGAAATAGTAACGGAGCTATTGTACTTTGCCACACTAAAGGGCCACCCTGTATATCGTCCCCATATCATTGTGATCTAAACAAAACCCTACGTTTTTTAATCCAAGCGTTCTTTGATGCAAATAATTTTTGCAAGCACGGTATAATTCTATTGTATGGCTTTCGACAAAAAGCTATAATATATAATTTTATTTTGCATATGCCGGGATTTCATTCCGTAGGTGCAAAACTTAAAATCTTAAGAAAATGCAATAACTGATATATCAAATTTAATAAACTTCGTAGACTTCTGTTTTCAGTAATATGTAATATATTCTATTCTATTTTATTCTATAAACCTTCAACTTCTGCTTCAAAAGAAAAAATGGTGCATGGTGTCGTGGGCGTCCGTTTCGGCATTTGCGATTTTTTTTTTCGCAAACGGTTAGAGGAGAACAATTCAAACTTTCTGGGTTTAGAGATAAATATTAGGGGTACGCTCGGTAAACATTTCGAACATACAGGGTGTACCGAAATAAAGTTATAAAACGTCAAAGTCAAAAAATATTCGATTCTCGTTTTGTTACCTTAATGGTGTTTTTTTTTGACTAAAATAATACCGTATCTGATACCTCCTGTCACTACTGAGGGACAATGTAATTTCCTTGAAACGTATTACATAATAAGGGTTAAGAATATTTTTTAAAATTGACGTGACCTAATTAACAAAATGCCGATAACAATATCATTTCGTCCGTTGAAAATATTTTTATCAGTCTTTTGTTAACGTTCGCTTGAAAATACGCTTTTAATAAAAACTGCTGTAATAAGACCGTCTTTTAATACCATTAAAAATATTCTAAAAATGTCCTTTTTTGTAAAACCAGGTGATGATGATGATAATAACAGAATTGATACTGATTCTTTAAAAGCGGCTTTGCACTTCTCTTTGTATTGATAAACTACATCAAAAGATACTGCAACAATTCTAAATTTAACTGTGAGCAATTTGAATATTAAGTCCCCACGCGGTTTTCCTGTATGGTCTCTTTTAAAAGTAAAAAAGTTCCGATTAACTTTCTGAGTGCTTTCTAATTATAACTGTATTATGGTTCACATATCTAAGCTAGTCACGTATTAAATCAAAGAAAAGGGACTATTTGGTATTAGAAAAAGTTTAGAGAGATTATTTACCTTTTACTTGAGTTTCTTCCATAAAATAGCTATTTATACAATAAGTTGCGAAATGAGTGTCTTTTAGGCACGCGACGTGAAAATTGTCCAACGAGGCAAAGCCGAGTTGGACAACACGTCAAAGTGACTAAAAGACATTGTTTCGTAACGAATTATATACAATATTTTTTCTACTGAGGTTTTTTTTACTAACATTTTATTACCTATGTTTCATTTACACCTTTCATGTCAAAAAAATCGACAGTTGTCAAAAAAAATTCTAAAGATTTTTTTGTCAAAAACTGCGACAAATATAAAAGTAAAAATAAGTGATTTAGAGGACTCAGACATTGAAAATGCCGCAAATGAGGCAATGGTGTACCTTGTTCCCCAAAAATCAAGAAGTTTGTATGAGGGCACATACGAAAAATTCAAAAAATGGTGTGAAGAAAAAAGGTAAAAAACTTATCAGAAAAAGTCTTTTTAGCATATTTTTCACTATTATCCGATGCCTATAAGCCATCAACTTTGTGGAGTACTTACTCAATGCTTCGAACGATGGTTTATTTGAATAAAAATGTTGAGATGAAGACATTTACAAATCTAATCGCATTTTTGAAAAGAAAATCTACGGGGTATAAACCCAAAAAGTCGAAAGTTTTTTCTAAGGAACAAATAGAAAGGTTTGTCAAAGAAGCAGACGATAAGAACTATTTATTGGACATGTCGCAGAGAAGAACTCACATATTTAAATATGAATAATATCGAAATTTCGGAGTCTTTAATTAAAATATCCATTTCAAACACTAAAACAAATATTGCAAGAAGCTTTGTAATTAGCGAAGGCTCTATTGACGGCATCAACTTCTTGAATATTTTTCGAAAGTACGCGCAGTTACGTCCAGCACACATAACCCATAAAAGATTTTTTATCGCATACAGAAACTCCAAATGTTCCAGACTTCCAGTGGGTATTAATACCATTGGAGCAACACCAAAGAAAATTGCTGAGTTCTTGGAGTTTCCAAACGCTAAAGAATATACAGGCCACTGCTTTCAAAGATCTTCAGCAACTTTTTTAGCTGACTCTGGAGCGGATGTATTGATGCTAAAGCGACATGGAGGTTGGCGGTCAAATACCGTGGCTGAGGGGTATAAAGACGATTCTTTAGAAAATAAAAGAAAAATTTCCGAAAAAATTCTTGGTGAAAAATCTTTGGACGCTAACAACAAACGTGTTAAATCTAATGAATCCGAGTGTTCTACTAGCTCTACTAGTGGCATAGGTTTAATTGATATTGCTGTTGCAGATTCTATTTCAAGTTCAAATTCCTCATCAATTTTACAAAGAGAAATATCTCAACGTACTGTTTTAGGTTACCCCAGCATTAATTTTAATAATATAAGTAACTGTACTGTTAATATTTATAATAAATAGGTAAAACTATAGTATGTGTTTATATAGCTATTATTTGTAAATAATTACTTATTATTAGCTGTTCCATTTTCCCCTTTCAAAAATTGACACTTGCCAAAAAATATTAAATTATACCTAGTCTGTGGTTACGTTTTAATTGTAAATAATTACCTGCGTTACTTTTAAGCACGTTGCTCCTGGTAACGTGCTTAAAAGTTTTTTAAGCAGGCTGCGCTTAAAAGGAGGTTATTAAAAAACCATAATGACAATCGAAAAGAGGTTATTATAAAACGTCAGTAGAAAAATTGGCTTTTTGGTACCAATTAAAAAATTCATTACCTTCGTCACTCTGTAATAGTTAGTTTATTAAAGATCATTTGATGCAGAGAGATCAAATAGTTTGTATATCTATGTAAGGCATAAAAAACTAATTTTTATTATAATGCAGTTAGTTCTTAACCATAAAATGGACAATTAAAATAAGTAAAGCCAATAAAATGGGATCTTCAAAAATAACAATTTGTTTGCTTTAAATATCTAAACATTTAGAAAGTATCGAGTAGAAATGTATTTCTATTTAAAAGCTACATAAAATAATGACAGTAACATTAAAAAAGCGAAGCATTTTCTTATGTATTCTAACTAAAATTTTATTCTTAATTATTTCTTTTAATCCTTACATTCGACAAAATAACAAAAGACGGTAATAAGGTAGACCCTAAGAAGCTTATTCGCTTGATTTGTTTGTTCGTTAAGTTCAACAAAAAAGCAACACAAGTGTAAAAGAAAAGTTTGGTGTGGAGCAAATGTTGACTTCATCAATTAACTAGAGGCCTTGATTTTTTGCAAACTCCGACACAAAAAATTAAAGGGTTCAATAAGTTTTTGGCTTAGATTGACCATGAGTTCTTTACAAACACGTTACATTTATATGTAATGAAACAGCATCATTGTAAAAGTAGATCTGAAATATTTGTCAAGCAGAATTTTTTTTATTTCTTCTGTAAACCTGATAATAAAGAACAAATAAGAGATTTGCTTTATCTTGTGCCCATTGGCACTAGTAAAACACGATTATGGCTATCGCATTATGTAATATTATTTCCTTCTGAAGGCTCGGAATGTCGATTTTTATAGCTAAAAATAGTTTTAGTTCTAACGCTGATTTACGATGTCTTAAAGTAACAATTTAAAAAGAAAATAAATCGTAATTGCCCATCCGCATCTATGCATTTTTGAATCATGGTTACAATAGCTGATTTTATAATCCTGATATGTCCACGTTAATGATTTTTTTAATTTGAAATTTGGTTGTTCGTAATTTTTTGTTTTAATATTGGTTCAATTTGATAGAATACAATGACCGCTGACCGTTATGTAACAACTAATGCCTATCTTTCTAACATTCGTGAACTAGGTGAGATAGTCAGGCCCTGGAAAGAGTTCTAAACTCCCCCCCCCCCCCCCCACGGTGCGCCACTGTAACACTGTAATATATACTTTTATATAGGTACTAAGTTTTTGGTAGCATAGGAAGTTACGATCTTCATATTTTACTGTAGTATAGCTCCTTAAACACGTAAATTATAATATTCATCTTAAGAGTATTAGAAGGGCTAGAGCTAAGTTAAGGCGTATAGAGTCCTTAATTGGAACATAATTTATTATAGTACCTTAATAAAGTTCCTATTAATATAGTATAGTGTTTTAATGTTATCATAAAGTGAAATAACTCTTGTAGTAGTATAGTTATAGCTACTAAAATATCTTATATCAGTTTGCATGCAGTTTGGGATTCATATTTATGCATTTCAGAAAGTTGCAGGATTTTTACCCTTGAAATAGAGCAAGTTCTTATTATTACAAGCACACCACCATGCGATTTTGCCAAAATTCCCTAGTAACTTTTGTTGGTGGGATTGATCTATAAATATAACTTTGCTCATTTGACAAAAAATAAACAAGACATCTGTCAGCTTTCAGTTTTAACCATATTATGTGGTTTTAACCGCGTTTTTCTGCTGCTTTTTGAGTTTCGAGACGACTTATCTGGAGCAAAGACTCCGTCATTGCACTTATACCGTGCGAGCAAAAATTATTTGCATCAAAGAGGGCCTTGCATCTAAGGACGTAATGCTTAGCCGTTTTTCTGCTGCTTTTTGAGTTTCGAGACGACTTATCTAGAGCAAAGACTCCGTCATTGCACTTATACCGTGCGAGCAAAAATTATTTGCATCAAAGAGGGCCTAGCATCTAAGGACGTAATGCTTAGCTGTAGAGCTTAATACCTGTTGGGTGTCAGTAACTACCTGAATTAACAATCAATCAGTTATTCCGTCATCTTTGACAGTCGTTACAAGTAATTTGATTCATTGCTAATTTTTTTTTTCAAGAAATTGTAACGACTGTTAAAGATGACGTATTCCGTATTTGAGTAAATGGTGAGTGGCAATACAATCCGGGTTTGTGCATGGACGATTTTCACGAACATTTTCCTAACGTTGCTTTTATTGCTGGGGATTTTTATCATTGCCTGAAAAGAACCGTGGCTGTGTTTAGGGAAACAGGTTTAATACAACACAAAAAAGGAGCATGAAGAACTTGTTGCAAACGTTCGTAAAATAATGCAAAATACGCCAACAAATTGTATAAGAGGCCTGTCCCAAGAAGTGGGAAGATCTTATGGAACATGCAGGACTATTCTTAAGAAGCAGCTAAATTTATTTTCTTATAAAGTGCAAGTATTCCAAGAAATACAAGCCGCAGATTTTGAAAGACGCAGGAATTTTTCTCAATGGTTTACCCAAAATTTATTGGAAATAAATGATTTATTAGACCTGACATTTTTTTCGGATAAAGCCTGGTTCCACCTCTACGGTTATATGAATTATTTTTCTTTTTCTTTCTGTATATTCTTACTTTGTTAATTTTGTAAACAACAAAAATAAATTTGTATTTGTCTACTTTTATTTTATTAGTCATTAGTTTGGCATATCATATCATAATATGAATTTGACAAAATTTTAACCTAGATTTGGTTAGATATATCGTCCCCATATCATCGTGATCTAAACCAAGCCCTACGTTTTTTAATCGAACCCCTCTTTGATGCAAATAATTTTTGCTCGCACGGTAGAACTGTATCAAAATTAACCGATTTTATATTTTGTCAAATTTCACCAATATCGAAACAAAAAATTATCATATATATTGCATATACGTTAAAAAATCATACAATCAGCTATGGCAACCATGATTTAAAATTTCAGGGTGAAAATGCATCTTTTTTTGAAGTTGATACTGACAAAATTATCCAAATATTTGCTGGTATCTTCATTAAACGAATTCGGATCCGTATTATTTATTTTAGGAACATCAAAAATAATACCTATTATCTTCGGTTTAAACTGCACGCAAATTGTTAATCTTAGTTAGTTAGGTCTATTGAATTCTTTAAAAAACTTTTTCTCATTTTAAAATAAACAAGGGAACCTATATTTGACCACCTTAAAAGCCAAAGCAACACCCTGTATAAATATATCCATATCTTTACTTTTAATTTCGGCACTCCGAGAGCTTGCAAAGCATAGCGACTATTAGTCTGGTAAGTATGTTATATTATAGTTTAAAACATAATTAAAGAAGATGTTTAGTAAAAATTTTTAGAAGGTCTCACAAAATTCTGATAAAATTCTTTATAATTTAATTATTTAGTGAACCATTCCTATGAATTGAAAAATTCCTTAAATTAATTGAATTGTTTCATAGAAATATTCTCCGCAGGATTTCGTAGGAAAGCTTCTAGGTATAGTAAATGGGTTTAATAATTTTAATAAATCAAATTCTTACAATAATTACCATTTCTGCCTGCCAGCGGAGTTTGGTCTTAATTTTAAAATTATTTAATTAATAAGCAAGATATATGGAAAGAAAATGTTACCAGACGTTTAATTTTTTATTAGTTTGTTTCAATCAACATGTATTACAGTATTTAAAAAATAATGACAATCTGGTATTTAATAAAGTGTTGTATTTTTACACTTATCTCCAAATGTTGAAATAAATAAAATTCTTATTATTTTGTTTTAATTAGTTGCGTTTCTTAAATTAGTACTTACTCTCTGTTAGGGACGTTTAAAGGTGGTAGACAATAAAGTAATATCAAAAAAATTACCTTGTCGGACTTAACCATTGTCTTTATTTTGTTACTAAACACAACGTTTCGGTTAGTAAGTATCTCTAACCGTTTTCAAGTGTAAACTAAATTATAATTCTAAGGCTACTGTCTTAAATACTATCCATGGGCAATGAAGCTTGATGACTCCGCCTACGTGCTTATTGGAGTGTGAAGTTTGAGCTGTTGGTTTTGGACAAGAAGAGGCTTCCGGATATTGGGGATATGTATACTCGATTTACTAAATTTATGAGTATTTTGATTCATAAAAGCTGCTTTTTTGAATTTTCGTTTTCTGCAGTGCTGTTCCGTGTCCAAAACCTTGGCTTCTTACCACTGTATATTTTGTTGGTTGGTCCATACATGTTCCGCTATATCTGATTTCGAAGTTTCACCTCTTTGAGTATGTTTCAGATGTTCTTTAACTCGTACGAAAAGACCCTTTTTGTTTCTCCAATGTACGATTCGCCACATTCGCAAGGGACTTGATAGATACAATTTTTTGTATTTTCATTACGAGGGTGTTTTACTTTTGTAAGATAGCTTCTAAGCGTTTTTCCGGATTTGAAGGCGGTTTTGATATTATAGTTTTTGGTTATCCTTATAATCTTTTTAGAAATCCCTTTGACATAAAGTATTGTAAGAAATGCTTGCTCCTCTTTCGTTTCTGTATTAGTTTTTACTTCGCGATTTAGTCTTGAAATGATATTAATTACAAAGGTTTCAGGGTAACCATTCTGTTTTATTTTTTTTTTGATGTTTGAAATTTCAATATTAAGGTCTTCGGGATTGTTGCAAAGTTGCTTTTTTATTGCAGGGGATATTCGTTATTAGTTAGAACCGACTTATTTTTCTTGAATACTGCAATATACAGGGTGGCCCTTTAGTGTGGCAAAGTACAATAGCTCCGTTACTATTTCAAATACATTAAAAATATTAATACAAAAGTTGAAGGGCAGTAAGTGACTTATAACGTAAAATTATTTTTAACTCTATAGGGTGGCTCAAAAAAGCGGAACAAGAAAAAATGTACTTTTTTCAAATGGAACACCCTGTATATTTTTACATTTTTAAATTCCACATAAAATTACAATTATTTTTTATCAAATACATTATTAGTCTATACTTTATAGTTTCCGAGATATTGACTCTTGAAAAGTGACATTTTTGAACTTTGACAGCTTCTAACTTTCTAACACTACGTCTTAGAGCAAAACGGCTTACATGTCCCTATCTTCAATTTTTATTATCTTCCCAAAAAAATCAACTTCCAGTTAAACCGGAACAACTATATTTCCTGCTTTCGAGTAACATCCGGTTTAACCGGAAGTTGATTTTTTTGGGAAGATAATAAAAATTGAAGATAGGGACATGTAAGCCGTTTTGCTCTAAGACGTACTGTTAGAAAGTTAGAAGCTGTCAAAGTTCAAAAATGTCACTTTTCAAGAGTCAATATCTCGGAAACTATAAAGTATAGACTAATAATGTATTTAATAAAAAATAATTATAATTTTATCTAGAATTTAAAAATGAAAAAATATACAGGGTGTTCCATTTAAAAAAAGTACATTTTTTATTGTTCCGCTTTTTTGAGCCACCCTATAGAGTTAAAAATAATTTTACGTTATAAGTCACTTACTGCCCTTCAACTTTTGTATTAATATTTTTAATGTATTTGAAATAGTAACGGAGCTATTGTACTTTGCCACACTAAAAGGCCACCCTGTATGTAAAATGTTATGAATATTTTTATAAGTAACATATATTTATTTGGCTTAATAGAAAATAATTAATAAAAAGCAGAAGCAACACTTTTTATTTAATGTATTAAAGCGTTCCTCTATAATAATCAATTAAAATATTTTTAGCTTGAAGAAATAGTCTATACTTTAAGTGAAGTGTATGTTTGAAGGAAAAGAAATAAGACATTTTAAGTCATCCTCCACTGGTATATTAAAAGGTTTATGTTTATTAATACAGGGTAAATTCTCTACATGTTTCGAATGCAGTAGCATTCATCATCAGGAGAATAGAATAAGGAAATTTGGAAATGTAACAGGTGCAAACAGTCCTAACGGAGCTACAAGTTGATGGAAAAAACAAGCAAATCGTATTGAAAAAACTTTCAACGTAATGGTAAACCTACCGAGAGGCCATACTATGAAATAATTGAAGAAATTAAGTAAAGTAAGATAATTGTCGCATCAATGAGACAACATCATTCTATTCTAAGAATAAAAAGTGTTTAGAATTCCATTAGAACCTTAAATACAATGTTTGGGATATCTACTTAAAAAAACATAAAATCGAATATTTTTGTAAATATTTTTTTACCGAATTAAAAATTTCCATATTTTTCCTTTCTTAAAGCTTCATTAAAGTAAAACTGACATCTGGTGACCACAACTAGAAATATTCTTTTGTTTTTCTGACAATTTGGAGCAATAATTCAAAAAATTCGTTTACACTTGGATACCAGCTGTTGCAATAGTCTATTTCTAATAACCTTATCGATATTTTTCATATCGAAATATTCTATTATGTTAAGAAATCCTTAAATTCATTAATCCAAAGAAAATTTTATTTATAAACGTAAAAAATAATTTTGAATTTCGCAGAACTCTTTAAAAAAATCTAAAAATTAATAAAAATTTAAATTATTTTTTACGGTTATAAATAAAATTTGCTTTGGAATAATGAATTTAAGGATTTCTTAACATAATAGAATATTTCGATATAAAAAATATCGATAAGGTTATTAGAAATAGACTATTGCAACAGCTGGTATCCAAGTGTAAACGAATTTTTTGAATTATTGCTCCAAATTGTCAGAAAAACAAAAGAATATTTCTAGTTGTGGTCACCAGATGTCAGTTTTACTTTAATGAAGCTTTAAGAGAGGAAAAATATGGAAATTTTTAATTCGATAAAAAAATATTTACAAAAATATTCGATTTTATATTTTTTTAAGTAGATATCCCAAACATTGTATTTCAGGTTCTAATGGAATTCCAAACACTTTTTATTCTTGGAATTTTTTCGATATCTCATCAACTTATCTGATTTATGATGATTTCATATTGGTTTTTTCAACTTTCCCGCCATACCATTGGTCACGTGACGTATGTCAAAATCGATTTTAAGGTTATGGGACATGCACATCCAATCCCCCAAAAAAGATTTTTCAATATTCCGCTACTAAAAATGTTTCCCATATGTTGCGAACTCTTTGCCGGTCACTGTATGACCTTTTCTTCTTAAAATCACTAAAAGAAGCACCCCTTGGAGTTTGGCCACATACTTAAATAACACCCTGGTATTATCTAATATCTAAATACTCGAATTATTCAAAATACCAGTTTATATTAATGTCAAACCTTGACACTAACAAGAACATGATCAAAAATGAAAAATGGCATTATAAAAGTCATATTATTTTTGCAATGGATTGACCGCCTTTTTCCGGACACCCTGTATAACTTTAGAAACTTAAGTCGACAAACTCAATTTTTGTATTGAAAGTGCAGATTTTCATAATTTCAATCTCGGATTATTATGAATTCCTAATTTGTTGTATTAGGCATAGCATAATGCTCATAAGTATTATACGCCTATTATTAAATGGTGGTAGATAAAGGTACTATGTAGGTACTGTAAGTCAACTTATCTCCTATGCCCTCTATGCTACAGGGCTGAATATGCATACCTCTTTGCACTACGAGAGTGGTCAGCTTGCCTCTATAAACATGAACATTACTTTCCACTACAACTGCTTCAACGGGACCCGTAGGATCACCCCCGATTTCTAATAGTTCGGCTTGCAAAATCAGGGCTTAGTGCGAGGGATATTTAAAACTGGAATGTCAGATGTAGCAAAAAGTATATTTATAATAAAATGAGGAGTAGTTGAAAGATCACATATTAGTGAAACAGAGATTGGTATTAAAGGATGTGTTGAGACAATACGAAGGGCAAGACACTCACACAGTACATTTGGTATGCACTCCAAAACATACTAAAATGAATACAAGACCTAAACAGCAAGCAGCAGTGCCAGAAAATAGAAATACCGAAGGTAATGGTGCCAGTACTACAAATTCCAGTACAGCAAACCCAGCAACTGCTGGTCTCCTCACACTTACTTAAATCTGATTATGGACAATTATTCATTTTTTCGAAGATTTCGCTCCACAAAACCTACAGTTCTCAGCTTCCATTTAATTCCAAAATTACTTGTAAGTTTATAAATAGAAGGAAGTGCAATGGGATTAGATGGACTCTTGGTGACTACTCCTGGATCTACTATAATCTTATTTTTTATAAATAATAGTATAACCCCGATGAACCAGTTCCTGGTCATATTGCGTCTGTATATACTCTTGTGGGGGGCATCAGACTACAATTGGAGATTTTCTAGGCTGCCATCAGAGTACGATTTCCAGAATTTTAAATCGGGTTGCAACGGCCATTGCAAGGCCAATTAAAAACAAAAATATATTTTGGTGAACTCGCTTCTAAGCTTCAGATTTATCACCACTCGAAATTTTGTTTGTTTTCGATGAAATTGGCATGTTTTAGCAGTATCCTCATGAGACTCCTGGAGAAAAATTAGTAATTCTTTTTGCGTTTTTACTCATTTTTGAAAATTAAACCAAAAAAAACTGACAAATTTTTGACGTTTATTCCTTAACTGTCGAAAGAAACTTGCGATTCCGACATAGTCAGATTTCTAATCCGGATTAAATAATCTACTGACGGCGCCTAAAGTCTATTTTTATTCGAGATGGACACGATATAAACATTGCCAGCGCGTGATCAGCGCGTGATAGAAGGGATTGTCCAAATCTTATTGGTCGTTCCGATGGAGGATCAAACGATCGTGCCGCTTTTAACACCTGCATCTCCAGACGGTCTGGCTATTGTTTTTATACAGTATTGTAATAGGCCTCTTTGACGATTTGCGTGTTTTTAAACGATTTTTAATAGGCATTAGAAAATATTACATCAGAAAAATGGCAAAAATGTATTGCACATGTCCGGGAAAATGTGGAAACTAAAATGTGGGAACTAGACAACATCATGGAGATCCAAGTGGAACGCCTTGTGATTCATGTTAGCGAGAATGAGGATACAACCTCAACCAGTAGTGATTCAGATCTATCTGAATAGTGCTTTTTTTATGTATTAAAAATACATTATTTACTTTTACTACTTATGTGACCAGGGCCGGATTAACCACTAGGCCAAATAGGCCATGGCCTAAGGCGCCACGAACGCAATGGGCGCCGCGGCTTTTTAACGAACTTCAGTGTACCTATAATAATTATTATTTTATACATTTAAATCACTATTTAAACTATGGCATAATTGCTAATTATCATACCTATAAAGTATAAAGAACATTCCACATTCCAATCTAAAGAAAAATATTCTAAATTAAAGTATTAAGACTATTTAGTTATCAGATCTTGTGAAATCAACTTCCTTCGACGACATTATTCAAAATTTCTCGAGTAAAAAATGTCGAAAAAACATTTCTAGTATCTTACTTAATACTCTTAAAGTTTTTGGGCATTGGGCCACGAAAACTGTTCCTTTTATTACCTTTATTTATTTGTTGATCTCGTTAATAACGAGTCTTTATTAAAATGATGTTATAGAAGTAATTCCTATACTTTAGTTTATATCATTTTGTGTATTTATATAAGGAACCAATCTACCAAAATCACTTGATTCTTAGCGCTGAATTTGTGTTTTATATTTTTGTATCCTAATTAGCTGGATTAGTCGATTAGTTTTTTTGAACTTTGGAAACTACCAAACTCTTATTAAGTTATGATATTTTGAGTTAATTGTTTTATTCATTTCACATTTTGTAAACATTATTTATTAATGTTAAGTTGTTTGTTTATACTTCTATTTTTTGTTTTATAATTTTCCCTGAGTATACTTACATGTATTATACGATTATTACAATTAAATTAATCTATGAGTTTTTTCTGTAACAAAACGTGCAAATTTCCGCTTGAAAAACATATTTTTACGAGATTACGTTTAGGCACAAATTTGATCATCCGTATCATGACTCGCTCAATTTTTTTAAAATCCATTTCGAAATTGAAAAAAATAGGCGCCAAAATTTGTCTGGCCTAAGGCATCAAACGACCTTAATTCGGCCCTGTATGTGACCAATATATACACGGTTGCCCACAGTGTTTTTTTTCACAGGGTGTAAATATAAAATATACTTATAGAAAATAAGTGATTTTTAAACATATTGTGCAGAAAAATCGTACGATAAAATAAACTTTCAAAAAGCAGCAACGCCCTTTCCCTCCGCCTTATCACCTTTGCGGGCCATCCATCAGATACCAACATATCTTGCAAATATAAATTGCTCTTTGTGTTACCGAATAGTTTATACTAATTTGTGATGGTAAGTGAACAAAACAACATAAATTTATTTTTTATTTAAAAAAAAATAGGAATTATGTTCTAAAAAAAATATGTGATCTGACCTATCCAACTGTAGTACCATGATGCTGCCGAATCTGGTACCATTTATGGAATTACTGTTATAAAGGTCTTAAAACCCTAAGGTAGGAATGTAAAATTAATTTTGCTCGATCTCATACCGGTTTGGCATAAAAAACTGTCAAATAGGTTAAAATAACGATTTTCAATTGTTTATAGCTCCTAAAGGTATAATTAAATGTTTTCAAGTGATATATTATTATACTCGTACTTTTATGTAGAAACAAAAAATGTTAAAATATATACGGTGTCCCATTTAAAAAAAAAAACATTACTTTGGTCTGCCACGTTTTTCTAGGACACCCTGTACAACTAAAATTATTATGGTCTTATAAATCCTTTAAAACCCTAAAACTCTTGTCTAAAACTTTTTTTTGCTAAACATTATACTTTACGAAATAATCGACCGTTCTGGTTCTTTATACTCACCCTGTATATCAATAGATCTGACCCTACCCACCAACCTACAAAATGTGTAATTGTTCATATAGCATTTTTCACACCAAAAATAATTTAAAAAAATATTGCAAAAATAAGATTTTAACGATTCTAAATGCGGCCCTTATAAATATAGCTATTAGGGAAATCACGTGCTCATGGCATGCTTTTGTTTTGGTCGTGTCCATCTCGAATAAAAATAGACTTTAGCTACGGACAACAGATTACAAAAACTGGATCGGGGAACTGGGATTACAATCCAAAAACGGTGCATTCGGGTGTCAATGTTTATGTAAAATGTTTCTGATGACTTATCGTAGCATTCGTGTGTGCTACGTCTTGTAAAGAAAGATGTAACCTATTTTTTTAGCGTTTGATTGATCAATCAAGACACGAAATCGTTTACCAGTGTTCTTCGAACTCCTTGAACAACTCGGTCAATTTCGAAAAGACCCTCTTCATTCATTTTGCTTAAAATTTTAGTTTATTGCTGGAAATATCTCTATTAAAATAAATTATATTAATAATATAAAATATCGTAAAAGTTTACTACCTAGTTTTTTTCGAATTTTAAAATCCTGGAGGCAGGTTCCAGTGTTAAATTTATATCCCGTTAAAATGCAAGATGTGTCTTTTAACATCCATTTAGGTTTTGACGATAAACGGAAAGCTTGTGAGAACGCCATGAAAATAAATGGGTAAAAATGCCATTTGTTTTACCTAAAAGGTTTTATTTGTATCTAGTGTAGAACCGTGTTGAATCGTTAATTTACATTTTTGCGATTTTAAAAAACCAAAAATTTCGTGTAGTAATAATTCAAAACGAGATATACAGTGTCCGCAAGAAAGTCCGCATCAAATGGTATTCTTTTTTATTATTAGGTATATGTCAAAATTGAAAAAGCAGTTAGATTTTGCTTACCTAAAAACCAAAAATGACGTATACTGAAGCAGCTGCACGACTTTGTTACCTGTCAAATTTGACATTTTTAATAAAATAGGTTCAAAAATACTCTTATTTATAAAAATATCGAAAAACTTTATTCGAGAAAGTTGTTTATTTAGGCATTTTTAGCTTCTGTACAAAATTTTGACTATCTAATACAATTTTTATTTTTTGCCAGATTCTTGAAATTTTTGATCAACCCTCGTAGATTACATCGATGTAAAACCATTTGCCTTTACTTTATTTGTAATCCTAATGCAATTTTGTGTAAAATTTTTGTTTCCAATTATTTATTTTGCTTCAAAAACTAAAATTGTTATTCATCAGAATGTTATGTTTGATGCAAAGTTTATCTAATTACATCAGTTTTGTCAAAACCGACGTTTCTCATTTTTCTTAAGTTGGTAAACAGATGTACAAAAAATATTACGAAGCTTTTGTTGAAATTTTACTTAATTATTATTAAATTAAATTAATTCTATTAATAAACTATATTTTTGTTGAATAAAATGTTTCGAGCGATTAATATTTATTCTTTTTGATCCAATATTAATTAAGTAAAATTTCAACGAAAGCTTCCTAATATTTTCTTTTTGTACATCTGTTTACTAACTTAAGAAAAATGAGAAACGTCGGTTTTGACAAAACTGATGTAATTAGATGAACTTTGCATCAAACATTACATACTGATCAATAACAATTTCACTTTTTGAAGCAAAATAAATAATTGGAAACAAAAATCTTATACAAAATTGCATTAATATTACAAATGAAGTAAAGGCAAATGGTTTTACATCGATGTATAAAAGTTAATCTACGAGGGTTCATCAAAATTTTCAAGAATCTGGCAAAAAATAAAAATTGTATTAGACTGTCAAAATTTCGTACAAAGCCTAAAAATGCCTAAATAAACAACTTTCTCGAATAAAGTTTTTCGATATTTGGATAAATAAGGGCATTTTTGAACCTATATTATTAAAAATGTAAAATTTGACAAGTAACGCAAGTCGTGCGGCTGCTTCAGTATACGTCATTTTTGATTTTTAGGTAAGCTAACTGCTTTTTCAATTTTTACCTATACCAAATAATAAAAAAAAATCCCATTTGATGCGAACTTTCTTGCGGACACTGTATTACATATTTATCTTTTACACAAAAAACCCAAACTAACAAAGAAAAAGCACAAACCATAGCCAGACAATACCATCAAATTTGTGCTGGAACACCACGCAAGAACAAAATGACCTATCCCGTTCCCAATCCCACCCCAAATCCTTTCAACCCTCTATACCAGCCCAAACGAGCTGGATAGGGTAATAAGAAAGCTGAAAAATAACAAAGCACCACGGGAAGACGAGATTATAAATATACTAATAAAAAACATAAAAGTCCCATTTATGTATATCGTCAACTCAATGTTTCAACTACAACATTTCCCAGCACTGTGGAAAAGAGCATTGGTCAAAATTTCTATCAATTTTATCAGGCACCAGTCTGCTGTTTATTGTATATACCTCCAGAATATGCATTAGGATTAAAATTCATTAATATATCAATACATAAAAATAACCGCGCCCACACTCGCTACAAAATAAAATTAACCAATAAAAGAGAGGACGAAGAAGAAGAGGAGAATGAATGAGGACTTTATTTTTTTCTTAAAGCATTTGCCAACAAAGTAATAGTTATTTACACTACAAGGGAGGCAGGTGATACTTACCAGTCGAGGACATAGTTTGCGCCCGAGCGACAGCGAGGGCTTGCAAAATAGTCCGAGACTGGTCAAGAATACTGCCTCCCGAGTTTTGTATTATATTTTTTTTACTCCAGCTCCCTCAAATTAAAAAAAAAATGTTTTTTAATTTTATAATTTGAGCTATCCAACTGAAATACCCTGTATGTATGACAGGTTTCCTAGTGTTGACACGTTGATTGCTATGGAATTCATAATGTTCATACAAACGTTCAGTCAGTGTCAGTTTTTTTTAAGAAATCGAAAAAATGGATATCGATGCAGTTGCGAATGCAGCTTGCGCTGCTCTATTACCTCAGAAATCGAAGGAACGGTACAATCGGTGTTACAAGGACTTCAAGGATTGGTGCAGTATTAATGCAAGTGATGAAAGAGTCACCGAGAATTCTATGCTGGCGTACTTTGTACTTCCCTAGGGAGGTAAGTATTTACTTACCTCCCTAGGGAGGTAAAACGTACTTACCTCTCTCAAATCAGTATCAAAAGAAGTACTTACCGAGTAAGGAGTAGAAAAAATATTTTTACTACATGTACCTGAACCAAAAATAAAGCTGGTTTTCATTCAATTCAGAAATAAATAGCCTATACTTTCAAAGCCAACAGGCCAATTAAACTATCATAGCAGTAAAGGGATTACCGTGAACCGGCTGTTAAGAGCAGTAACCCCCTTTACCACAATGAAAATTGCCGAACGTTTTGCTGGTCAAAAAAAAGAAAAAATAAAAATTGATATTTAGAAAATAAATTCTACTTTAAATACCCCATCCAGAAAAGTAAATGACGATCGAAAATATTCCCAAAATTTTCTTTAGAATTTTTTTTTATTTTTAGTAATTTTGTAATATCTTAAACAATTCTTCATTGGTCAAAAGCAAAATGACTTTCCCGGGTGTAGAATGTTGTACCAAACAATTTTTCTTAAAGCCATTTTTCAATATCGGCCTTACTTTTTTCTCAAAAACTTTGGGCGCATAAACCCACTTTACACGCTTAAATTCAATTTAAAAGAGAAATAACTATCCTACAAGAAACGCAAATGGCCTTATTATAGTCCCTAGACACACACGATATGAAAAATCTCCCCACTATGCCTGCATCCAAATTTTTAATAAACTGCCAGAAGAAATCAAACAATCCATAACATTTTAATTTGGAAGGAAACTAAAGGACTTTCTCATAAAAAATGCATTTTACACACTAAAAGACTTTTTGAATGCCTCAACGATGTCATATTTGGGTAAAAGGTTTTTTACCTTCCTAGATTTTTCTCGTACATTTAATGTTTGTAGTCTGAAATTTAAGGTAATCTGCCTCCTAAGTTAGTTAATTTTATAGTTTTATATGACGAACCTCAAATCCTAATGTATGATACTTAGTAGAATAAAAATTTGAATTTGAAATATATTAATATGTTTGTGTAGATCCGAATTGTTAGTACCAGTTAGTACTGTATTATATCCAATGTGTTTTCAAGAAAATGTTTTGTCATATTTCACAGTATGAAAATATAGGCTTAAAGACCTGTTTATTGACCCTTAAGAAAGTTTTTATATAAAACGAAACGTTTGAATAATTACAATTGTGTCATTTCATTGTCTGCCCTCATTCTCGCTATACTTATTCGAATTTATTTAGTATGATATAATAAAAATATTATAATAAAATAATTTATTGTTCCTCCCCAGATTAATGGCTGTGGGCGTCTGTTTTATGGCGCGTAGTTACAAGTACAGAAAGAAAAATTGCTCAACATAAATAATATTTTCATCGTTTACACAGCGGGAGATCTGGATAGGTTTTGGGGTGCTCCAGATTAGCGTAAGCGGGGTGCCTATGTATTTAATATTATATAATTAAATAAGTGTACAAATTGATTTTGATTGATTTCACCGAATATCGGAAGTTGCTTGGATACAAGATGTTTTAATTACGTAATTAATGTTAAATAAACTCAAAGATAAAAAATAGCAGCAACCTGGAGCACGGATTTTTTGCTAAGTTTAATCAATTATAACTTTTTTGTTTTTTATCCGATTTTTACAGGACTTTCACCATTTTATACAGCGATATGATAAAAAAACAGATCAGGCTTTTACATAGAATAACGCCCACTTCATCAAGAATCGCTCGGACCCAAAAATCCATTTTTTTTTTAGAAAAAAGTTATAAAAATCTTACCTGCATAAACTTTAATTTTTGTAATGAAACACATTGTGCATTTTACATTTCTACATTCCACAATCAATTCTAGATATTCTTCATATCCCCTATACCTATTTTCAACCGTTTAAGAAATATTAACACTTCAATGCTGATATACAGTGTGACCAGTAAAGTCCGCATCATATGAGATTTTTTATTAGTAGCTTTATTCGAAATTTGACTTTGGCATCAAGTTTTGCTTCGATCGAGATGAAAATTAAGGAAAAAAATAGTAGTAACGTGATTCGCATTATCTGTCAAATTTTAATTTTTTTCAAAAAATAATTCATAAGTGGGGTTATTTTTGAAAATATCGAAAAAAGTTTTTGGAAAAAGTTTTTTAAATGCAGTTTCTAGCTCATATGCAAAATTTCAGCTGCATAAGATAATTTTGATTTTTTACCTACCACTAAAATTTATTTTCCACCTAATGAACACTTTACTGATGACACTGTTTTCTTTTTTGTCTTAATATTAAGGTGTATTACTTTAAGACATAAACTACGTTTTCAAAAATACTTATTTTATGAAGTTACATTATATAGGGTCAAAAACATATAAACTTTGCATCACATGCGACCAAATTTTAATAGCCCAATTTTGATTTTGTAGAAAAACACACATTTAATATGGCGCTACTTTAAAGAAAATGTATCTGAAATACAGTATTGTCAAACCTAAGAAGTTTTATGTAGGTTGCGTTGAGTCTTATTTTGCAAAAGTTGTGCAATTTACAAAATATGGGTAAATAATCAAAATTATCTTATGCAGCTGAAATTTTGCATGCGGGCTAGAAACTGCATTTAAAAAAAGTTTTTTATAACTTTTTTCGATACTTTCAGAAATAACCCCACTTCTGAATTATTTTCTGGAAAAAATTAAAATTTGACAGATAATGCGAATCACGTGACTACTATTTCTTGCTTAATTTCCATCTCGATCGAAGCAGAACTTGATGCCAAAGTCAAATTTCGAATAAAGCTATTAATAAAAAAAATCCGTTATGATGCGGACTTTACTGGTCACACTGTATAACATAGATACATTTCTCGACGTACACAGCAACGTTCTGATTTCAAGTCACATATTTTGGGGCATTAACAATGACAATAATTTGCTATTTAATGTTAAGACCACAAAAAATATCAGACATTGTTAACCAAATTTGAATTTTCATCTGCTGATATTACATCCAAAATTCACTCTGCTGAAGATAAACGCATAGAAATTTTGATTATGTTGGGATGTAGAGATAAAAGTAGAAGTCATAGGGAAGTCCACGATATTATGTTCAATGAAGAATACCTCAATTGCCCGCCTATTAGACAACCGACACAAGAGAATAATTAAGTGAAGAAGCAATTAAGTGAGGAACTTCCTTTACTGTTTAAGATAGTATTAAAAGTGGTCGCTCCAAAGAGAAAAATAAACATAGTATTATCACTTTGGGAGTTTATATTGAATTTAAAAATTAATAATTTTTAATACTTTATTTATTAACTTATAATACATAATACAAATAAATTTATCACTAGATTTTATCTCAATCCATTTTCTCTCTCTTTTTCTTTTTCATCAGGTTCTTCTTCTGTCTTTACCATCATCAGTTCTTCTTCTGGTGTTTTGATCTCGGGAGAATTCCACGGTTTTAGTTCCGACTTTGCAAAAATAACGTACAGGCCAGCACTTGCAAATAGGAACATGCTCGCAATCCAGTAGACTTTTTGCCACTGAACTGTTGTTTGCTAAAACGATAAAATAAAACTTATAAAAAAGGTTAGAAAAATCAGAATTAAGAATGTACTTTCAGAAATTTTTTAAGATAATTTTTTACTTGTAACCGAGAAGAATTTGTCTGAAAAATAAGTAAAATTTCTGTCATACATCGTCTAATTATGAATTTTTTTTAAGAATGGAGAGTCGTACAAGGATTGGTTTTTAAAGAAATTGCAGGGCAATAATAATAAATTTTCTTGCCTGAAAAATAATTATCTTTCTTGCCTCATCATAAAACTTTCAACCATTTATCTTAAAACTTGGCTATACAAAAACTCTTGTAACGGCGAAGTATCACAGACTTTCAAAAATTAAAGTAAACAACAACTTTCTTTGTTTGCTAAACACAAGCGAGTGGAGTTTAATCATATAAATCAAATACTAATTTTAAGGAGACTTAGAACCTTTAATATTTGCTATTTAATAAATTGGACTTTACAAAGTATAAGCATGCACTTTAATAATATGATTAGGTTAGTATAGCGCCCTTACTAGTAGAACCGATTCCGGAACAATTAAGACTAACTGGTATATGAAAGAAACTAGCCCTGAAAGACTTTTAAATTTCCATTCTTGTCATTCTGCATCACAAAAAGTCGCAACAGTAACTAATTTATTGTTTAGATCTTGCAATTTGTCTCACGTATCCTTTTAAGCAGAGAATATATTTAACATTAAACAAGTTCTTAATACTAACAACTATCCTCGTACATTTATTTTGTTAATCGCGTAATAGCTAGATACAAAGACAGATTGGTGGATGATGATGAAAACAAAGTGTCTAAGGGCGGTCGATTGTCCGTATTTCTTGAACAATTCGATTCTTTAAGTCCTCCATGTCCATTGGTTTAGTTTGGAAAACTTTACCTTTAGGTAAACCCACAGAAAAAAGTCAAGGGGGGTTAAGCCGGGAGACCTTCGCGGCCATTCAATAGCTCCCCTTCTTGCAATCCATCTATTTTCAAAAATAGTATTAAGATAAGCGCGAACTTTTGAAAATAGATGGATTGGAAGAAGGGGAGCTATTGAATGGCCGCCGAGGTCTCCCGACTTAACCCCCCTTGACTTTTTTCTGTGGGGTTACCTTAAAGGTAAAGTTTTTCAAACTAAGCCAATGGACATGGAGGACTTAAAGAATCGAATTGTTTAAGAAATACGGTCAATCAGTCCGGAAGTTGTCAGAAATGTGCAGAAAGAATTTTTCGATCGTCTAGGTTACTGCCAATTAACCTTTGGGCAACATTTTCAACATTTATTAAAATGATAAATAATTAATTGTTGTATTAATTTTCGAACTTTAACTGTCGATAAATCATAATGACATGTTAGATAAAAAATGTTCACAATTATGCACAGAATCCTAAAAAAAAAAATGGGGGTTCCCATTTAAAAAATTAAAGTTGGTCCAAGTAGAGTGCTTATTGAAAAAAATGCGTATTAAAAAAACAAAATTGACGTGTCCGAGCAATTTTTAAAAACATTCAGCGTTCCCTAAATAATGAATTTATTCCAGACTTTACGTCCTCACTGTATACATGTATCCAATGTGATTTCGAGAAAATGCGTTGTCATATTCCACATTATGAATATAGATACAGTCTTAAAGACCTTTTTATTGGTATGTACCTAATGTGTGTATTTGTTATTAAATCATATTTTTCATGTATATTTTATCTAAACAACATCAACCTACTTATTTAATGGCCAAAGTTGTGATGTATTTATACACTCACCGACAAAAAAAACCGGCACCTAAATTTTTTTAGTAATTTCAATATGGCATAACTTTTTTATTTTTGACTTTATTGCAACGATTTTTCGCTGGGCGATAGATCTATTCATTAAAATTACGCTGCAGTTTGTTCTGATGTAATTTTGGTTGCTTAAATGTTTATATACCAGGGTAAGTCAGAATGATGTTTTAAGTCCGAAGTTTAAAACGTCCTTTTGAAAAAACACGCCAGAGAAACTTGTTTAAACATGATTTACGATAAAGCTGGATGTATTCCGAGCGTTTTGTTTTTTGAATCATCTGGTTATCTTGTTTCTTTTACGAGCTACGCATTGTCAATTAAAACACTGCATTTTTTAATATCAATAAAAATAATAAGCGTAAAATAACCAAGTTAGCTAGTGGTTATCTACTTTATTAGATTATTTTGTCAGTGACATTGTCAATATTAAAATCGTAATTTAAATGGTGCAAACCACTGCAGACGTGGGTAAAATCATCGCTTTAATAGAAATAAAAGTTATGTTGCCCGTATTGGAATTCAAAGGTTAGAATGGCCACCCTGTAGCCCAGATCTCAACCCAATTGAGTATCTTTGGGATGAATTAAAGACGCGTTCGTCACCGTCCCGACAAACCTACAACTTTACCAGAGCTCAGGTTATCATTAAATGAAGAATATGAATTGATTTCATGCCACGAATAATGCAAGCTGTCATTGCGGCTGGAGGTGGACACACTCGTTATTAACATTTTATTTTAATTTTAAGTGCTCTAATGAAAACTTTTAATGTTTGAAGTAAAAATGTTTTTTAAATGCAGCATTTCAATTAAAAATGCGTAGCTCGTAAAAGAAACAAGATAACCAGATGATTCAAAAAACAAAACGCTCGGAATACATGCAGCTTTATCGTAATTCATGTTTAAACAAGTTTCTCTGGCGTGTTTTTTCCACAGGACGTTTTAAACTTCGGACTAAAAACATCATTTTGACTTACCCTGTTATATAAACATTGAAGCAACCAAAATTACATCAGAACAAACTGCAGCGTAATTTAAATGAATAGATCTATCGCCCAGTGAAAAATCATTGCAATAAAGTCAAAAATAAAAAAGTTATGCCATATTGAAATTACTAAAAAAATTTAGGTGCCGGTTGTTTTTTCGGTGAGTTTATATTGATTAGGGACCTACTGCCTCATTTTAATTTTTGCTATGACTGTATTTGTAATTTAAATTTTCTTCGCATTAATTTATTGTAATTGACTTCTCTCTCTCTCTCTCTCTCTTTTGTCAGACTCTTAAAAACGTTTTTATATAAAACGAAACGTTCTGATAAATACAATTGTGTCATTTTATTGCCTGCCCTCACTCCCGCTATACTTCTTCGAATTTATTTAGTATGTTACTGTAGAGGCAATGCAGTTTTCTGTGCTACTTATTGTTTTTTTCAACATTTAAGTCTGATATTTGCTCTCCTAAAAAGTTTTAAAACTGTCCTTCTTCTCCTCGACATTTAATTTGTAATTTAACAATTGAAATTTACATTTTGAAGAAAACAAAAGCATTTTAATTTAAACATACAGGGATTTCCCAGTTGGAACCTATTACATATTATTTGAAAATAGAAAACATGAAAAACCTAATAAAAGTACAGGGTGTCCCAAATTCGAGCCTCATCATGGGGATCTCGAAAACTATAAGAGATACAGCATCGGTTAAATTGTGGCAAAGTTGCGCAATTTCGTACTGAGCAATATCGCAAAAAAATATCTGAGCTATCTTTTTTAGTTTTTGAAATTTTTGCAAAAAACTAAAATTTTGAGTTTTTGTTTTTTTAAATTGCTCGACTTATTTTATCCGCTACAGAAAAACAAGCACAACATTGTTAAGGCAACTTTTTACGCTCCATATTGTGACGTTTTTAGAATTTCGTTACAACGTTTCGTTTTTGTGGAACTATTATCAACTTTAATTTTTTAAATACGGACCTGCATTTTTTATTTTATTTTTTGATAGCCCTTTAAGCCCTGAAATAAACCATGTACCACACTTAATAATATTCAGACGTTTTGATGTCATTATTACATCTTCAGGAATGTGATAATTATTTTTAAATACGGCCCTGGTGTTAGTTACTTAATCTTTTTACCACATATAATATGTAAATGGATCCGGAGTTTTATACAAATAATTTACTATATTTAAGTTTTTATATAAATTGTAACAAAGTAAAAATAAAACCAAACAAAAGTTTGCTATGACAAGAACTTTTACTTGATTGTTTGGCTTAAGGTTGAATTCTCAACGTCATTTCATCTATTGCCAACCTATAACCTATTTGACGTTGCTTTTTTTAGTTTATTATTTGATTAACTAACATTTAAATAACATCAATATCGTCGGTACAATATTTAGGTAATAGATTACAAAAACATCAATTTATTTCATTGCTAATTTTGGGAGAATTGTATAGTGAAAGAAGAATGACATAATAATGTTAAAAAAATCCTACCCGACATTTTTCGCTATAAAATTCTCCTAAAATATTTAATGAAATTCCTTGATATTTATTTAATATGTCAATTATTATCTATAAAATATAAAGACGATAATGATTTTAATTAAGTTTTGTGTGAAAGCTAGAAAAATTAAATAAATATAAGCGAAATAGGTTATAGGTTGGCAAGCATGTTGATACTTCCACCTTAATTATCTTGACAACTGCAGTCACCATTTATACTGAATATTTCAGCAAAATTATGTCTTCTGCTTTAGAAAAGCGCGACATGTTACGAGTTTATTATTCTTCCAATAGGAATTCACAAATTTCTTGTGACCGTTATTTATAGGACTATTCTGAACGCTTGCAGCCTCATTATAAATATTTTGCTACGCTTGATACTAATTTAGCCCAGTATGGTAGTTTTAATAAACCAAGAGTCAAATATACACCAGGGCCGTATTTAAAAATAATTATCACATTCCTGAAGATGTAGTAATGACATCAAAACGTCTAAATATAATTAAGTTTGCTACATGGTTGAATTTAGGGCTTAAAGGGCTATCAAAAAATAAAATAAAAAATGCAGGTCCGTATTTAAAAAATTAAAGTTGATAATAGTTGCACAAAAACGAAACGTTGTAACGAAATTCTAAAAACGTCACAATATGGAGCGTAAAAAGTTGCCTTAACAATGTTGTGCTGGATTTTCTGTAGCGGATAAAATAAGTCGAGCAATTTAAAAAAACAAAAACTCAAAATTTTAGTTTTTTGCAAAAATTTCACAAACTAAAAAAGATAGCTCAGATATTTTTTTGCGATATTGCTCAGCACGAAATTGCGCAACTTTGCCACAATTTAACCGATGCTGTATCTCTTATAGTTTTCGAGATCCCCATGATGAGGCTCGAATTTGGGACACCCTGTACAGGGTTATGAGTATCTAATAAATTACTTACATTTTGGAATGTCAAGTAACCAACTACTGTTGATGTGAAGAATCCTACACAAGCTGCGGCGGTATTTAGTAGACCCATTAGAACAGCTGAAAAAATAATTTTTATTGTTGTATAAAGTTCTGTAAAAATCTGTTGCCATCCATACGTAGGGAAGCACAATAGAAGTTTACACTGTGAATTTGTACCATTATCGCGAAAAATAGGACATACATTAAAAATCCAGTATTTTTTGGTTTTGTTACAAAATGAATTTCATCATTATAAAAATAATTACTTAGCCTTAAAAATAGTACAATTTTAAATATATTGCATTGCTCTAAAGAACTTTTTTTTCGTAAAAATATTATTCTAGAGTCTTTTGGCTTTCATTCATATAACTTAAACCTAAACCTCAATATTCGAATTTTCTCAACAAAGTTCTTTTTATTCCACTACTTTCGAGCCTCTTTGTTTTTCGAAAAATAACTAGGTACAGACTTTTTTTATTCAGGGCTCTAACCTTGGAAGATCAAGATCTTTGATAGCAAATACTGGATAAATAAATATAAATGAAAATCCCTTTTTCAGTAAACATCTAGAGAAAGTTTTCAGTAGGATTTGCAAATACGTTTTATTTCTTTTGTTTACCAAGAATAAATCACGAAATAAATAACATACATACACTCGTAATAAAATTAAGGAACTTTGTTGAGACAAGTTTCGTTAGACTTCCACTATTGAAAGGGCATATCATAGCTCACGGCCCAATTTTATGACCTAAAAAATGTAAAAGACTAGTTTATTTTTATTTATATACAGATTTATTCTTTGTTCTCTTGGATTTTTATATTTATTATTGCATTATTGCAACAAATAATTAGCGGCGTACACCAGTCCCAAAACTCAAAAGCTCCTAATGTCGCCATATCAAGGAAGATAAATTAATGTTGTGAATGTAAAGCGCTTTAATGTATAATCTATTAAGCTATAACTGCTGCAAGGTGATTATCGCATTTGTCTCTTATACACATCGCATATTAAACTTCATGGGCGTGCATTAAGGCATTGAATATCAAACTATAAGAAGGCCACATAAGCAGATTTCCTAAATCTGCTAGGTTAAATTCATAGATGGCACCAATGAGTCATCAAAAATAAAGTTGGTTGATGCAGCAACTAACGACAAGCCTTTTCACTGCTAAATTAAAACATTGTTGCCGCCTGTCTGTTTGACTTGCTGCATGAGTTTTTTAATTTTTTTTTTATAGTTTATCGTAAAACTTGATTTCACATAAGTACCTTCACCTATCCTAGATTTAAGAAGCTTACATTTATTTTCCTACCTATAGTATGTATAGTCTAGACTTAAAAATGTCCCAATTTTTAATTGCTTTGTAGCATATAATATTTTCAACTTTGACGTCCCCACTTTGATTACATGAAAACATATTGACTGCCATGTATTCTATTTCTAACAGAATTAAATGACGATTCTCACTATTCAATACCTACCTAGGCTACAACTTATATGTTGGGTAAAATATGAATGATGTGCGGTTTGTATAACTTGGTTTTTATTTGCAATTATTACTACTTTTCAAAACGGTTAAAAAAGGTAGGTTTTACTTTCTTACTTAAGAAACATTCAGTTTGTTTGTATTAGTCTATTACGTATTTTGCTATTTTTCGACGAAATAAAACCTATTTCAGTTAAATTTGCTGTCGCTTTTTATGTACTTTTATTTGTTTAACATTTAACACCTAATGCAACGGTAAAATCATTGTGAAAATCGGTCCAATTACCCCGGAGTAATCAGCGTACATATTATTATCAAAAACAATGGACTGGAATTGAGAACCTCCTATTTTATTGTCTGTTAAAAATTCCAATAAAATACGATATGCGGCAACACCACGACATCTCATCAGCGAATTTGAGACATCTGTTGCCAAGGCGCTGCATTATAACGACAGATTTAAGGTTAGAGTTACGATCAACTCCACAATGGCGGCCAAACCACCTCCAATACGTCTGAAAAAGGGTTGTTAACTCATCCGTCATTCTTATAGTTTCATATTCAATGGTTAAGGTTTAAAGAACAGGAAAACAACTCTTATAATTTGTATGAAGTATAAACTACTTTAATAATAGCTAATTTTTTTTTCTACAAGCATTTAATGGTATCATACTTATGATATAGAAGCATTATGCTACGCAATTATTACTCATAAAATAAATGAAACTATGAGTTCGTAATATGTCTGTTACTATAGAAACGAGAAATGTCAACAATGTTAAAATAGTATGTATATTTGACGTAAATGTTAGGGTCTTGTTTTCTAGTTTAAGTATTTTGTACGGCTCTGTTTAGGTCGTATTTCTATAAAGCTCTAGTTTTGGTGAATATAATGTAGTGCTATTATTAAACAGCTATTGGTTCTAAATAACCCACCTTTTGAGATGCGTTGTATAAACGTTGAATTAAATTTGCATATCAGAATAACCTTGAACTTTCTACAGTGTCACCAGTAAAGTCCGCATCATATGGGATTTTTTTTTATTGATAGCTTTATTCGAAATTTGACTTTGGCATCAAGTTCTGCTTCGATCGAGATGAAAATTAAGCAAAAAATAGTAGTCACGTGATTCGCATTATCTGTCAACATTTAATTTTTTCCAAAAAGTAATTCAAAAGTGGGGTTATTTCTGAAAACATCGAAAAAAGTTATTAGAAAAGTTTTTTTAAATACAGTTTCTAGCCTACATGTAAAATTTTAGCTGCATAAGATAATTTTGATTTTTATACCATATTTTATAAATTGCACCACTTTTGCAAAATAAGACTCAACGCAACCTACATAAAACTTCTTAGTTCTGACCATGCTTTATTTCAGATACATTATCTTTCAAGTAGCGCCATATTAAATGTGTGTTTTTCAACAAAATCAAAATTGGGCTATTAAAATTTAGTCGCATGTGATGCAAAGTTTATTTGTTATTGACACTGTATAAGGTAAGTTCATAAAATAAGTATTTTTGAAAACGAAGTTTTTGTCTGAAAGTAATACACCTTAATATTAAGACAAAAAAGGACACAGTGTCTTCAGTAAAGTGTTTTTTTAAGTTAACAATAAATTTTAGTTTAACGTAAAGTTTATCTATTTTCAACGATTTAATTAAAAACACCTATATTATAATTTATTATTAAGCTATGTCATAATAACGTTAACGTGTATTACTTTCAGACACAAACTCCATTTTCAAAAATACTTATTTTATGAAGCTACCTTATACAGGGTCAAAAACAAATAAACTTTGCATCACAGGCGACCAAATTTTAATAGCCTAATTTCGATTTTGTATAAAAACACACATTCAATATGGCGCTACTTTAATGAAAATGTATCTGAAATAAAGTATTGTCAAAACTATGAAGTTTTATGTAGGTTGCGTTGAGTCTTATTTTGCAAAAGTGGTGCAATTTAGAAAATATGGGTAAAGAAATCAAAATTATCGTATGCAGCTGAAATTTTCCATGTGGGCAAGAAACTGTATTTAAAAAAAACTTTTTTTAATAACTTTTTTCGATATTTTTAGAAATAACCCCACTTTTGAATTATTGTTTGGAAAAAATAAAAATTTTACAGATAATGCGAATCACGTGACTACTATTTTTTTGCTTAATTTTCATCTAGATCGAAGCAGAACTTGATGCCAAAGACAGATTTTGAATAAAGCTATTAATAACAAAAAATCCCATATGATGCGGACTTTACTGGTGACACTGTATATAAGGCGCCGGTGGAAGGATGATGCGTCGATTGTCAATATGAAATACCTACTTTTCCTTATGTATTTTTAGAGGAACAAAATACCCGGTTAATGCATAGTATTTTATTAAAAGTTAACTATCTTTGGTCCAACCTATACAATGTAAAACCCTGTAACCAGGAGCGCAACTACCATTTCAAGGGCAATCAACAATGACGAGTCATAAACACTGCGTTTCATTTTCGAATAATTAACCCGGTCAATGCGTTCCACCTTGTTCGGACTGTTCAAAATAGAAGCAAAACGTTATTAATAGAAATACATTTTAAAATTTTTTGAAGGACTTTTCAATATTTCAATATTTCCTTATTTGCGGGTTCAGGTTGTCCGATATGTTCCTTAAAAATGTCAGTATTTTGCTCTGCAAGGAATTTTACATGCGAGTATTAAAAGTAATATCGTTATGTAATGAAATAAACTAAATTATGGCCATGATCGCTTAATGGTTATTGCATCTCTATAAACTAGGACCGTGTCACCTTTTAGCAAACTAAACTTTGAACTAACTCATTTAGGAATATTGCGCCCCAATCTCTATTCGACAGCTTGTAAATTGCATAGACAACTTGATTAAATGGACTTGCATTTGCAAGTAAAGTGATTCAAACGTTTCCGTTTCCATGCATCGTTCGTTTGGCGGAATGTACAAAGCGGAATTCGTACATATAGTACGTCTCATAGTTAAAGATACAACACAGTATAAAAAGTGCATCTTTGAAAATTATTGTATAATGTAGAGAATTCTAAACTTGTCGATAATGAAAAGCGAATATTGTGACAAATCGGACAAGTGTGTAACTGTTTTTTTATATCAGAATACACAGGGATCCAAGCACAATGGATACCCTAAGGCATGTAGACCACGACGGCCGTTTCGTCCTGTACGGGCAGCCATAACCCAAGCAATCCCGACACAGCGGTAAGATGTATTAAAAACCTTTTTACAATAGCAAAGCGGCCATCAATACACCGTAGAGCCATCCCAGCGGAATTAACTCCAATATAAAACTCAGTTCCACTGGTAATATCGAAAGGTAGACAATAGACAACTAAATAAATCACGAAGTGCATCACAATATAGTAAAGGAAACGCTATTTGCGTTTTCACCGGAACATCTGCCGTTTTGCACACTAGAAACAGATCACCGCTGGCACCCACTGGAATATGCGCAATCCGTTTAAGAAAAGCCATAAAAATGTTAAGAAGATAATATAGTGTCCGCGAAAATATTTAAAAAGTGAATATTGTGGCATATCCGACAAGTGTGTTACTGTTTTTTTATATTAGAATATACAGGGATCCAAGCACAATGGATACCCTGGGGCGGATAGACCACCACGGCCGTTTCGTCCTTGTTAGGAGTCTACGGGCAGTCATAATCCAAGCAATCCCGACAACGGCGGCAAGATGTATGAAAAGCCTTTTTACAAAAACAAAGCGGCCATCAATACACCGTAGCGCCATCCCAGCGGAATTAACTCCAACATAAAAGGCAGTTACACTGGTAATAATCGAAAATAAATCGATATTATCTTCTTCTCGATAATTTTATTTGGTAATACCCATATTAAATATGCTTACCGGCATAGTTGGGGCTAATATCTACAACACTAGCCAGAGGTCCAGTGGACACCGATCCGTGAATACCAATGGCCATGCTCAAGAATACTATGGCCAGTATTGCGTCGCATCCTGAGTAGGCCAAGGCCATCATGCATACGGCTTGTCCTCCACAACCTATAAGAAACAAATCAATTATCATAAATGTGAAAAAGGATATTTAAACTTTCATAAGAAATTAATTTGTTTGGGCAACATGTTTTAATGTACTGCGTGCGTGTAAATTGTATGAAACAATTTTTGAAAACGTTTTGGCAAACTTCCAAATATAAACTTTAGTATAATAAATTATTGTACCGTTAAATTTTTATGTGTTTGTCAATTCGTACATTTTATTTAATATTATGTTTTATGAAAATATTGTTTTTGCCATTAGTTAATAACTTTTTATAATTACTAGACACGGCTCACATGTTTAAAAATAAATATGTTTATAATTTATACTTTATTCTTTAACCATACCTATATGTGCGTATTTTGGTGGAAAATGTTTATTTGATAGAATGCATCGTTGTGCACTTTAATCAATGATTAATGTTAAAATTTGAATAATTTGTTAAAAAATTCGGGGCCAAAGTCTCTCTGTATGTTATTGCGACCGACGCAATCTCCTCTCAAACAACCTTATGATTTATGAAAAGCCTTCGACGTTGTTAAAAATAAACAAATTCTAAGACAAAACTGTAACCTAGGTGAAGTACGAAGCAAAGCACGCACCAAAGGTTTATACGCCTATGGCGCGGAAACCGCAGGAACACGGGGAGTTTAGTCGGTAGGCAGCCCCATCAGGGCTGAATCCGACACTACTCTGCTTCTCCCAGGGTTTAGAAGATTCTCCTCGAAAAACTACTTTTGAATAAACTTGAAAATATGGAATTTAGGGTTGTGGCCTGTGATCTTATTAGATCGCACCTAGTTGACCGGAATTGCGCAATAAAAATAACTAATTGCGGAGTGCCTCAGGGTTCTGTCTTGGGACCTCTATTGTACACCTCGTTTGTACTGAGTTTGTGCTTGTCAGAATTTTAGGCAGAATACTACACTTTTGCTGATGACACAGTGCTTATTTATAAATCTAAAATTAAAATGATATTTTGAAAACAAATTCTTGAGGGTTGAACTTAATAATAGGAGAGCCAATATTTGAGGGTAGCAGAATTTACATGGGACTTTCATGGGCAGCAGTCTGGCAGTGGACCATCCGGTATAAGTTATATTTCAGCCTATGGGCTATAACTTGTAGTAGGTGGTAACCAATATTCTCCCCCTTTTACGTACACGTATTTATAATATTTACGAAGCAATTGATTTAACTAGGACTACCCAGAAACTATAGCCAAGGTTGGGAACAATATTGTATATATAGGAGTATGTTATAAATAGGTTAATGCGACAATATTAATTACTAGGGACGTAAGGAAGGGCAAATCGGCTAACTTTTGAATACATTTAATTACAAAATTGGTTTATTTTTATTTTAAATTTTTTCAATGTTAAAAAATAATAATTCTACGTAAAAATTAAATTGATATTTCTTAAATTGTTAATCCTTAACGGTAGCGGTCGCAGGTTATCTACTTTAACGCTGCTTATGACATCTTTAGCGGAATATGTGATCTAATAATTTTAAATGAATATACGTTTATGTATTTATTACCCATTTAGACACGTTGTACTAAAAACATTAAGGATAAAATACGGCAGCTGTATTGGCAAGCTTAGTAAATGGTCTCCACGTGTTATCGTGGAAAAAGGAATTTCTAAAAGGAAATCCCGTTGCAAAACGAACGGGTAATTACAACTATCATTCAAACGAACTGTAAACAGGGTTCACAGTTCAGTTCAAATATAAGCGTAATGGCGTATTTCCTGTTTAAAACCTTTTAAGTTCAAGTCTAAATTAGTTGCACTAGTATCACCTGTGTTGCAACCACTTTTTTATATAAGAAAAATATCTTACTTACTTGTAAGAACATTTAGTGCAATTTTCTTTGACAAATCAGTGTATTTTTAAAATTAAACAAACCTTAAGGTTTGCCCAAGGGTTAAATCTGATAAAATGTTCATGGTACTTAAGTCCTTTTTTCCTTCAATGAACGTTATACGTTATACAAACACGTATATATTCAATTATATTTCGGCCCTTTCACTCCCTTGCGATATTATTTATTCACAGGCTGTTTTAGCTTTTGTCAATATTTGCCAATCCCGATAGGGTAAGGTGATATTACAAAAGAGCTCTTGTATTGTAAAGAAAATACATTTCAGATAGTGTTAGGGAGAGTGTGATTTTATTTTTCTAACGGGCCCTTGAATTTAATAAAAATATTTGTGTATTTATAATACTATATGTTTAGTAGTTTAATTCAATAAATGGGCTATTCAGGGACGTAACTGGACTTTATTTTCAGGGAGGCGGGTGAATTTTTTGAAGGCGCATTCGCTTTTTGTCAAAACTTGCGTTTTTTAGCTCTTAAGTGGAAGTTCCTGATTAGGTGATGGATAAATCCCCATTGGTGTAAATTTGACAGCAAAAGTGTGATTTAATTGGTCGATTAGACCGCCATTTTTAAAAAGGACGGCTTATAAACTTATAACCTCTTAAAAAATACGTACGCTGTCACCCTTGCTGTCGAGTTTTCGCTCGTGGGACCCGGTCCCAAGTCCCGAATAAGTTTCTTCGATCGTTTCAATAAATTAAAAACTTAACGATAGTTCAGGGAGCCTAGTCCCTCCCTAGTTACGTCCCTAAAGCTATTAAAAGAAAACTTTCCAATTAGTTATTATAAATGTTCAATCTTTAACACAAGATGTTGTTGAAGCCAAGGTAATTACATTGCAAGAACTGATATTAAAATTGTAATCTCTTCTTTTGCTTTATTTTTCTCAAAGGTTTTTAAATTAACGACACAAATTTTTACTTTTACTATACAAACGTTGCATATTTATGAGGATTAGGGTTTCACCGGTCGAGCTTAACCTGTATACGTTAAGTAAAAAAGAAAACATGCGGTTTTATTCATGCGACTGCTAATCCTCTTTCTAGAATGACTAATTTTCCTTTATTTGTGTAAAGTTTTTTTATCACAGAATTTTTAATATTTCTTTTATTTTCCCATTGACTTAGCTTTATTTTTTTGTTCGAACTTACGCTGTTTTCTTAAATTCATCATTATTCTTTTTTCTTTAACACAAAAGTTCCATTATAAATAAAACTCCAAATCAAATTTATGAAAAAAGTTTCCAAAACACTACATACGAAAATGTAAATAAAAATCGAAGTAGAGTTCCCTGACTTTGATCAGTATGTTATAAAATATGTATTGAAACGGGAAAGGTTGTCAAGTTTTTAAGGGTTTGGCTTTTAGGTATAAAAACCTTTAAATATTGACGGTAAATTGGATTTAAAATAACTCGGTAAGGCCCATAGGGATTTTAAATGTGTCAATTTAAACACAGAGGTGATAGGAGTAGGTAGAATTATTTGACTGTTTTATATACAGTGTCACCAGTAAAGTCCGCATCATATGGGATTTTTTTTATTAATAGCTTTATTCGAAATTTGACTTTGGCATCAAGTTCTGCTTCGATCGAAATGAAAATTAAACAAAAAAATAGTAGTCACGTGATTCGCATTATCTGTCAAATTTTAATTTTTTCCAAAAAATAATTCTTAAGTGGGGTATTTCTGAAAATATTGAAAAAAGTTATTAGAAATTTTTTTTTAAATGCAGTTTCTAGCCCACAGGCAAAATTTCAGTTGCATAAGGTAATTTTGATTTTTTACCCACTACTAAAATTTATTTTCCACTTAATGAACACTTTACTGATGACACTGTGTTCTTTTTTGTCTTCATATTAAGGTATATTACTTTCAGACACAAACCACGTTTTCTAAAATACTTATTTTATGAAGTTACCTTATACAGGGTCAAAAACAAATAAACTTTGCATCACATGCGACCAAATTTTAATAGCCCAATTTTGGTTTTGTAGAAACACGCACATTTACTATGGCGCTACTTTAAAGAAAATGTATCTGAAATAAAGCGTTGTCAAAAACTAAGAAGTTTTATGTAGGTTGCGTTGAGTCTTATTTTGCAAAAGTGGTGCAATTTATAAAATAACCCTACTTTTGAATTATTTTTTGGAAAAAATTAAAATTTGACAGATAATGCGAATCATGTGACTACTATTTGTTTGCTTAATTTTCATCTCGATCGAAGCAGAACTTGCGAAGCTATTAATAAAAAAAATCCCATATGATGCGGACTTTATTGGTCACACTATATACAAAGACAGCAATAATTTTAATTTTTTCTAGTAAAACTTTGTTATATTCAACCCAATAAGGAAAATTTATTTGTAAAATGGATTTATGTGATTTCTACATTTTAGTTTGACCGTATTTTCTATTTTAAAGATGAACTGCAAGTTTTGGTTTTCAGGAAAAGTACTTATTAAGACCCATATTATACTCTTGTTAAGTAATATACTATTATTCCAGTGATACTTACATATAACAGTAGCAAGTTTTCTAACATTTGATCTCGTCATTTTATTTGATCTCAGTAGGTAATCTCCAATTTGTGAGAAAATATAAGCCCAACCCATCCTTAATAAATGAGGCAATCCTGACAGCATGCCTGTCTACAAGAAAAAGTATTACTGGTTAACTATCTAGAATAGAGGAAAAAACTACTATCAATAAGAATAATTAATATATTACCCCAGTTACCCTATTACATACTGCAATTTATTGCCGCATATTAGAACTATAAAAGCAAAAGAAAAGTCCTAAGATATTTATAAACCTTTAAAAATTGATGTGCATAAAAAGGTATAATTATTATTCTCTCAAGTGAAACTGTAAACTGTATTCTCTAAAAAGTGTTTTTGGAAGTAATAAATCTTATATTCCTTGCTGTAAACCACTTACTGCTTTAATGTTCCATCCGTGTATAAACTTGAAGTAGATTGGGGCATACGTCATTAAAGTGAACAATCCCCACAGGCCTCCCCACTGAGCAAAAATATTAACCCAGACTGTGGGGTCTTTAAAAATGGCCGCCCACGGTACTGGAGCCTAAAAAAATAAATATATGATTTGTTACATCTATTTTTTTGATTTATTTGTACATTTATACTTTTTCATACAGACCCTCTAACTATTGGTCATGGTGACAGACCGATTTTACCTATTAATTGAACAAACCACTGCAATGCGACATAATAATAATAATAATAAATTTATTGTCTCCGTTTTAATTATATAAAATATGCATATTACACCAACAAGAAAAAAAGTAATTTTAAAATTCTGAAAATTAATTCAAGGAAATATTTAAGTAAACAATTCTAACCCAGAAATTTTAAATTAAAGTATTCTGAAGTGCTGTTTGCACTAGGCTTATACACAGACAAGTTGTTTAACCAAAAACAAATGAAGGGAATCATATCTAGGGCACTTTAGCAGACAGCATCATTTATACGAAGCCACTTGTCCCAGTTCCTGCTCGGGTCAAACAAAGTTTTAAATAATGCATAAAGGGTTGAATATGTTGGTATATGGTCGCCTGGATATTGGCATTATGTTAAAGTAAATATTTTCTAATAATTGTTCCTTTATAAAGGAAAAAACACTATCTGAATTTCTAGCATAAACTTTTTTTTTTTTATGATCGAGCACAAGCACTATAGGAAAAATCCTTTAAGGCGCTCTGGGAGCGGTGCGTGTGCGAAGAAAGCGATTCACGTTTCATTCATCGTTGGAGGTTATATTCGGTTGGAAACACGGTCTCAGAAAGGCCGTTCCACAAAGATGATGTCCTCCAAAGGAAAGAGTTCTGAAACAATGATGTTCGGGGTGTACTAAGTTGAACCACATAGGGATGGGCGGCAGTGGTTCGTCGTGTGTTTCTGCTATGCATTACTCTAGGTCTAGGTGGAATCGAGCGGGCAATATCTGTCGAACACTTGCCATGGAAATATCTGTAGAAGAGAGTCAAATCACCAACCTGTCTTCGATGTTTTAAGCTGTCGAGGTTCTTAGTCAGCTCGTGGTCGCCGATTAGACGAACGGCTCTCCTTTGGATGGAATCCAACAACCGAAGGGTATGCTTCGGTGCAACTTATTAAAATATGTAACGATTAAATGTTAGGACTGTTAAGACTCACGTCACAATTATTAGTCATGCTAGGCCGCTAAACCCCGTAGGCTAACAGATAATGGAACCGAAACTAATGTAAACTGAAGAACTGTTTCCTTAGACGTATTTCGCCTTGTCATGGATAAGGTTAGGACCCAATCAAGAATCCGACGAAATAGTTTGTTAATGATACTAAGACCGGAAGTTGTTAAAGCTTTCAATAAATATTATTTACTACAACTACACTGAGGAAAATGATCTAATACAACAGGTTTGCTAAGACATAATTTGTATTAATAGCTTATTATTTATTAACCCATATTAAATAAATTGCTAGTGTATCAAATCCGCTTTAGTGTTATATAGTAGTAGTAGTAGTAGTAACAAGATTTATTTAGCAACAATTTAACAAGTTATATAAAATATTTGAACTAATTTAACAATATCATCTGTAAAAAATGTTTATCAGTCACTATTTTGTTTTTTAAATAAATAATTTTTTAATGATTTTTTAAAATTTTTCAAAGAGGTCTGTGATTTAATTAAAATATTCAAGTTATTATATTCACTTAATCCTTTATAGAAAACCGATTTATATGTCAAATGTTTTGATACCCTACCTAGACAAAAATCTTTATTATACCTGGTTGAATAGTTATGATTTTCAAAATTTTGCGTTATAAAATCTTTCAAATGAGAAGGCAGTAAGTTAGGTTGTATTTTGAAAATAAAAGTACAAATCAAAAGAAATACTAAATTTTTAACATTTAACCACTAAAGTTTCTTTAACATTAAATTTATTTTCGTATAATTATCCACATTTAAAATTATACGCATAGCTTTATTTTGCAAAACTTGGAGTCTATTAAAGACCCCATCATTTGCTGTGTATAAAATAGTTGAACAATATCAAAAATGAGGTAAAATTATAGTGTTATAAATTGTTTTTCGTGAAAATAAACTCAAAATTTGACTTATTCTTTTTAAATAATTAATTTTTTTTCCAATTTTAGAAACCAGATTTTCAAAATGTAATTCAAATTTTAACTTAGAATCTAAAATTACTCCCAAATATTTAAATGAGTCTATAATTTCTAATTTTTCATCATCAACAAAAATATTTATGTCTGTATTAATTACGCTATTTAAAATAACCATAAATTTTGTTTTAGAAACATTTAATTTTAATTTATTTACCTTTAACCAGTTTGAAAAATTTTTTAATTCAAAATTTAAAATGTCTATACAATCAAGAATATTTTTACCCTTTTTATATAATAAGGTATCGTCAGCAAACATTTGAATAAAACTTTGTTTTAAAACATTTGGCATATCATTTATATAAAGAATAAATAATAATGGACCCAAAATGCTACCTTGTGGTACCCCAATATTATTATATTCCTTTTTAAAAATAATATTATCAATTTTTGTTTTTTGCTGCCTATTACTTAAATAATTTTGAAACCATTTATAAATAACTCCCCTTAATCCATACTGATATAATTTCTTTATTATCCCTATCAATTGTTTCGAATGCACGTTTAAAATCCAAAAATACTGCCAATACAACTTCACTTTTGTCAACGCTTCGCTCCCAATTTTCAATTACAGACTGGATTGCCGTTTCTGTTGAATATCCTTTTCTAAAACCTCCTTGCATATTTACTAAAATTTTGTTTTCTTCAATAAATTCGAGTATCTGTTCCTAAACTGTCATTTCTAATAATTTTTCAATATCCCATAATATATTTATTGGCCTCATTTCACAGCTTTTTTTTGTTTTTTTAATTTTTGGAACTGGTGTTATAATAGAACATTTTAGATCAATTCCAGATTTGTAAGAACATTGTTTTTATTGGTAGTAATCAGTTTTATTAGCAGCACAGTCTTATTGAATAATGAACCAGTTTTAATATAGCGATTTTGTTAAGAAATAAATTGCATCTTCTCAATGCGACGCATTTTGTTCCCAGTAAAGAGCTTTCTCTACAATCAGAACAGTGTCCCCAAAAACGAATTGTGTGAGTTTCATCATATTTGTTGCGCAGGTCACATCGTTGGCCGGAGTCTTCTAGCTGTCCTGTCTGCATTTGAATTTTATTGATCGTACGAATTCCTGTTTCAATTAATTTATTTTTACTTTGCATTGAACTTTTTTCTTAGTTTTTTAAACTTTGCATGTCAGATAAAGCAATAGACGATTCTTATTTCGCACAACCCATCATTACCATTGGACTTTATAATCTATGGACGAATTTTACCATCTCAGTAAACCAGGTTGCATAATGGATAATCATATGCAATTTTAAACGACAAAAACAATATCACACTAGAAGCTATTTACATTTTTGAGAACTATAGTACTGAGTATTAGTGGTAAGATTATGCTTTATTAGCCGTAGCTAGCAAATATTATTATGAACAATGTCAAGTTTCATTATAAATGCCAGTAGAATCTAATATAGTGTATAAAACCAGATTATACCCCCAATAGAATTTGATAATTAGTGTGAGTATTCAGAGCAATAATGGCTATAAACCATTCTACGGTAGCAATAACTCCTATTTCACATTGGCTAAGTTACCGCGATATTATCACTACACAACAGTCTAGTAAATTTCGTTGTCCAGTAGAAAAGCGCGTTGCTGTCACATATAGTAGAATATATGAATTGTTAGAAGGAACAGAAGGTTTTTTTCTCAGTGTATTACCTGTTTATTAAGTTTATTAGCCATTTTTATTAAATAATTCTGGAAAACTACTTTACTGCAACAAAAATTCTTAAATTTTCTATTACCCTGGACCATTATAACTTGGTATTAGTTATTAGATTTTAAATTAGTAATTCTCGAAAGCATTTGTTGGTGCAGAAAAATTACGACTAATTAAACTTGAGGCAGTTAGAATATTATGGGTCCATAAAGAATTCTAAATTGTAAAAGTCTGTGAGTTTTAGCTGATAAACAGTCTTGTAAAGGTGATTAAAAGTAGGAAACATGTTTATTTGATGAATTCGGAAAACGAGTTCAGCAACAATATTAATATGTTAGCCACCTTCCATATTATGTAAATACCCTAATTAATAATAAAATCTTTATTTTCTATTAACCTAAATGCCTAAGGTAATATTTTATCTGCATTATACTAAGCTGACAGTTTAGTTATTAATTATGTTGTTGTAACTGTACATAAATCCTGAATGATAGGGGATATGTTTTATTATGAAAAACATACAATCTACTAATTGCTACATATACATTGATTGCTTAATGTTATTATAGTGCAGCAAGGAAAATAATCTTTTATTCTTTTATTGCATATATACAGGGTGATTCATTAAGGGTGGCGACCGGCCATATCTCGGAAACTACTAGGCATAGAAACTTGGAGATAAAAAAATTATGAATAAAGCGGTCATGAGAAAATTCTGGAAATTACTTTTAAGTTCCTCATTTCGCCGTAAGGGGGCACAATTAAAATTTTTTTTTTAAATACAAAATTTCTCCGAAAATTCCCATATTAAGGTATAACTCTGATTACATCATTGGAAAGCTTAAACAATTCTGCATCATTTTAGTTTAAGGCTCATTGGCGTACCGACCTTGATAAGAGTGGCAGAAGCTATTGAATGTGCAAACATTAAAATCGCTGTAACTTGTAAACAACTTATCCGATTTTACTAAATTTAAGCTTGTTTGGAAGGGAAAGGTAAGTACCTTTAATCGCCGTATCCAATAGTACACGATAGTGTTTAATAAAATTGCTAGAGGGCGCAATTTGTAATAATAACAGTTTTTTCGATTTTATCCCGGAAATTCAAATCATACGTTATAACTATGACATCATAATCGAAAAGTAGATGAAATTTGCAAGAAAAATTGTGAAGACCGCAGTTCGATATCTTTGTTCGTTTCAGAGTTATTGCCAAAACAATAATTTTTAATACAAATTGCGCCCTCTAGCAATTTTATTAAACACTATCGTGTGCTGTTGGATACGGCAATTGAAGTTACTTATTTTGCCCTTCCAAACAAGCTTAAATTTAGTAAAATCGGATAAGTCGTTTAGAAGTTACAGCGATTTTAATGTTTACACTTTCAATAGCTTCTCCCACTCTTATCAAGTGAAACTGTAAACATTAAAATCGCTGTAACTTCTAAACAACTTAACCGATTTTACTAAATTTAAGCTTGTTTGGAAGAGAAAGGTAAGTACCTTCAATTGTCGTCTAATGGTACACGATAGTTTCTAATAAAATTGCTAGAGGGCGCAATTTGTATTAAAAATTATTGTTTTGGCAATAACTCTGAAACGAACAAAGATATCGAACTGCGATCTTTACAACTTTTCTTGCAAATTTCATCTACTTTTCGATTATGATGTCATAGTTATACCGTATGATTTGAATTTCCGGGATAAAATCGAAAAAATTGTTATTATTACAAATTGCGCCCTCTAGCAATTTTATTAAACACTATCGTGTACTATTGGATACGGCGATTGAAGGTACCTACCTTTTCCTTCCAAACAAGCTTAAATTTAGTAAAATCGGATAAGTCGTTTACAAGTTACAGCGATTTTAATGTTTGCACATTCAATAGCTTCCCCCACTCTTATCAAGGCCGGTACGCCAATGAGCCTTAAACCAAAATGATGCAGAATTGTCTAAGCTTTTCGATGATGTAATCAGAGTTATACCTTAATATGGGAAATTTCGGAGAAATTTAGAATTAAGAAAAAAAAATTTAATTGTGCCCCCTTGCGGCGAAATGAGGAACTTAAAAGTAATTTCCAGAATTTTCTCATGACCGCTTTAATCATAATTTTTTTTTCTCCAAGTTTCTATGCCTAGTAGTTTCCGAGATATGGCCGGTCGCCACCCTTAATGAATCAACCTGTATAGGAACTTTTATGCGAGAAATCCGGAAAAAAGTCTAGTTAATGAAATTCCTCGGAGCCTCAATTGATAAGTGGTTTTGAATAGCTGACAAGCAGGTAGCTAGTATATACTAGCTTCTTGTTTCATACTAGATCGGTTTAAAACTATCGGTTCTGTTCTAGACAGATTGTGTTCCACTGAGAAAAAAGCCTTCGTTTCCTTATAAGAATTCACATACTCTTTATACAACTGTCTAATACTATATGTGACAGAAACGCGCTTTCCTACTTCAAGACAACGAAAATTGCTAGACCGTCGTGAAGTGATAATATTTCGGTAATTCAAATTCGGCAATAGGAAATAGGAGTTATTACTACCATTAAAAGGTTTATAGTCATGGTTGCTCACACAATAAGCACAATAATTATCAAGTTCTATTAGGGGTGTAATCTGGTTTCATATACTGTATTAGTTCCGACTGGCAGTTGTAACGAAACTTCACATTAATCATAATATTTGCTTGTTATATAGCATATACTTACCACTAAAAATGTGATATTGTTATACCTACCTATCTATTATGCGACATGGTTTACTGAGATGGTAAAATTCGTCCATAGATTATAAATTTCAATACTAATGATGAATTGTGCCAAAGAAGAATCTTCTATTGCTTTATCTGACATGAAAAGTCTTTACTGGGAGCATAATGTGTCGCGTTGAGAAGATACAATTTATTTCTTAACGAAATTGATGTATTTAAAGTAGTTCATTATTCAACAAGTTATCAATACAAACTATGTTTTAGCAAACCTATAGTATTAGATCATTTCCCCCCGTGTATGAATAGTGATTGTATGAGAGCGCATTTAAAATCTAGTAATAAAATAACAGAAAAACTAAATAAAGATGCTATTTCTAAATATAAATATTTTAGGGTAATAGGTAGATTTAGACCTAAAACTTCCCTGTAGATACAGGATAAATGTTGAATAAAATGATTTTTTTTCGTATACAATTTTTATTCAAAGGTGTTTTTGTTGGTCTGTCCGCTGTTGCCCGGCTAAAAATTATATACGGATTGAAAGCTGGGATTCTCTTCCAAGGGATTCAGAAGAGGCCATTTCTACATCTTTTTACTATTTGATTTAAATAGGCACATAATGCGTAGCTCTACCACTACTACTACTAGCGTTATACGATGATGATTATTAATATTTATTTCCAAAATTTGTTATTTTCGTACAATGATTCCTTATTCAAAGAAAACATCGAAAACATTAAACTTCTTGTATCAGAAAAGTAAACGATCTCATCTTTCATGTAATTTTAAGTTTTAAAAGTTGTGTTTTGTTACAAGGTGTGGAATATCCTTTTCGGCAAAATTAACAAAGTTAAAGTTTAATAATTCTATATTGTTTTAGTAACCCTTTCATACCGAAGTGAAAGGAGTTTTACGGTAACTTCTGGAAGCTATTTTGTTATCCCCCTTTCATTTTCTCTAAATATGTGTTAACTATGTATTTTTGTACAGGGTTATTTTTTATATTTGCGTACCCACCTACAGGGCTTAATATAAGTGACAGAAAAAAACTTTTAATACAAAAGTTGCATAATGTTTCCCGTCCTATCTTTTAGACTTACTAAAAAAAACATCTGCACATCGGAAAGTTAAAAAACAAATGAAAGTATTCTTTTTTTAAATGGAACACCCTATATATTTTTTACCAGGGCGAAAGATCTCTTTCTCCTGATTTCAAAAATATATAATATGTCATCATTTAATCCAGTCGTTTGTGAAATATTTGAGTTTTTGATTAATGGAATTAACTATAATCTAGTCGGCGTTCGCATACTTCAACGTGACATATTTGTCACTTTACTTTAAATTGAAAGATTCAGTAAGGAAAATGGGATATTTGGAAGAAGACAAACTTCAAATAGTGCGTCTTTTTTACTCTAATAACAACCGAATAGCTGTAGTTCAACAGCAATATCGTCGAATTAATCCTGGACGACAGCTGGTACCATCGATTGACACAAACGCATTATCCATATAATCATTTACTTTACTTTATATCATAAATTATATATCATAAGTTATTTTCTTTACTGCATGTTTCAATTTAAAGTAAGGTGCAAATATGTCACGTTGAAGTATGCGGAACGCCGACTAGATTATAGTCAATCTAATTAATCAAAAACCATAATATTTCACAAACGACTGGATTAAATAATGACATGTTATATATTTTTGAAATCAGGAGAAAGAGATCTTTCGCCTTGGTAAAAAATATATAGGGTGTTCCATTTAAAAAAATAATACTTTCATTTATTTTTAACTTTCCGATGTGCAGATGTTTTTTTTAGTAAGTCTAAAAGATAGGACGGGAAACATTATGCAACTTTTGTATTAAAAGTTTTTTTCTGTCACTTATATTAAGCCCTGTAAGTGGGTACGCAAATATAAAAAATAACCCTGTACATTACGAATTAAACAGGTATAAATTTAGTATCACTAAGGGGCTAAAGGTAAAAGGTAAAAGGTAAAGGGTAAACTGGATTGTTAATTTAGGAGAAAATAATTTTTAATGATGAAATAACCCAATAATAATTAATTTTTTAGCAGATTGGCTATTAACAAAAACACACACAAACATTACCTTACCTTTTCTTTAGACACACTTTTTCCCAAACTTTTCAAAATATGTTCCTTTTCCTTTTGTGATATTCGTGGATGTTCGCTTGGACTATCGTGAACCAAACACCACCACGCTATAAACCAAGCTGTTCCGAAGGCACTGCAAGCATAGAATACGTATTCCCATCCCCATTTGTCAATGATAAATCCACAAATAGGGTATGTCATGGCGGTACCAACAGAACTTCCTAAAAAATAGAGAGTGCTTTGAATATATATGTCTAACATATGTTTCATTAATAAGCTATTAATTGCTTACCTAAATAAGCCGTTACGAATTTGCTTCTTTCATTAGGTGGTATCCATCTGGCTGTCATATTGTGCATAGAGGGCCAAGCAAATCCCTAAAAAGGTAAAGGAAACGTTTTTATGTGTTGCAGAAATGAAGATGGGGAGGAAAGTATTCAGCATTTCTTTTGTGAATGCCCCGGCCCATGGGCGAACCATTCTTTAATGATCTGAAGGAAGTGAGCAGTCTGCAACTGGGTGGAATCACTAAGTTTATTAACAGCAGTGGCTGGTTTGAATGACCTGTCAAGATTCTTCTACAGTCAACGTCACGTTTACCATCGGGAAGCTGATGTGGATAAGTTCCGCGGAACATGTGTGGTACCACAACGGTCCTTATAGGACTACGTGTGACTGTTTGAACAATGCCAAAGATCTGCCACTCTAACCTAACCTACTTACACATAGGATTCCCTGTACCAGTCTTAAGCCCATCAGGTGCATCGGACCCATCTTAGCAAATAGGGGAATAAATAAACAAAAAACAACGCCGGCAAAATTCGAGAGCCCAAAAACGAGTTTGGTTCCATATTTATTTGCTAGTAGACCTCCCGGTATTTGGGTGGTCCAGTGTAGCCAGAAGAAGCTGCCAAGTACATAAGCTAAAAAATGTTTTAAATGTTAGGAGGGAAGCAATTCAGGACCATTCGAGCCTTCATTATAAATAACTACGAGCTGTAGATGCCCTTTGAAGAAAATCCTTGAAACAAAAGGAATATTAATAAAACTAACCTTGAATCTTTTCATCCCATTGAAATTTACTCTTACTATGTTCTCCACTTTCTGGAAGGTGATGTGTGGGAGAAGTTGATGTTTGTGATGGACGTAGTGTGGTAAGATAATGGGTTCGATTTAATGGTATTGGGGTGGTATAGCTATAATTATCAAGTGAATGTGTTGTGTTGAAGTCCTGAAAAAGAAGAAAACAGTATTAGAATTAATTATTGTTAATTTTTATTTCTTTATTCATAACTAGCATGTCCCACCAACTTAGCCGGCAACATTTGACACTATTAGCTCTACTGTTGGTTTCATTGGGGTATGGATCAGAGGCGTATTGAATTTTCAAGAATTTTTTTAAGAGTTTTTTTTAAATAACTTCTAATTGGCTTGGCAGAAAATAATAAAATTTGGTGTGCAAATCCAACATACAAGTACCTTTAAAAAAGTCTAATACAATTTTGATGTAAAATTAATAGGGGAGGCAATATTCGAGGGTAGCAAAATTGGTATGGGATTTCCCATGGCGAGTCTGGCGGTGCAGCACCCGGTATCAAGTGCGGATGTTCGGGAAGGGGGGGGGCAAGTTACCCTCCCCCTACAATTATTTGGAGCTAAATCCGTCCTTGCCCGGTATACATATATACAAATTTAGTAAATAGTGTAACTACAATTTTGTTACATAATTTTACATTACGTAATTATCGCAAAATTATTAGACAGTTTATAAACAAATCAGAAAATTATATCTAAAAAATTATAAAACATTCATTGAGCAAGCTTATAATCAAACATCACTGAAATGCTGCTAAGTTATCAAGGATCACTATCGAATGTTTTAATAATTATTTAAAAATTTTTTTTTGTAAATTCAATAACCTAATTTCGTAATTTCATTGTTTTTATCTTGACCTTTTTTATCTTATTTAGTTGCTAAATAGCTTTAAATGACGCGTTCGCCATCTCAATTTTTGAACAATATTTCGTCCAAATGCATATTTTTAACAATTACCTACTGATAGTTATTTATTATTTGATAAATTAATACAATCAAAAATCACCAATTTGTCCTACATATAGTGTGACCAATAAAGTCCGCATCATATGGTATTTTTTTTATTAATAGCTTTATTCGAAATTTTACTTTGGCATTAAGTTCTGCTTCGATCGAGATGAAAATTAAGCAAAAAAAATAGTAGTCACGTGATTCGCATTATCTGTCAAATTTTAATTTTTTCCAAAAAATAATTCAAAAGTGGGGTTATTTCTGAAAATATCAAAAAAAGGTATTAGAAAAAGTTTTTTCAAATGCAGTTTCTAGCCCACATGCAAAATTTCAGCTGCATAAGATAATTTTGATTTTTTACCCACCACTAAAATTTATTTTCCACTTATTGAACACTTTACTGATGACCCTGTGTTCTTTTTGTCTTAACATTAAGGTGTATTACTTTTAGACACAAACAACATTTTCAAAAATACTTATTTTATGAGTTACCTTACACAGGGTCAAAAACAAATAAACTTTGCATCACATGCGACCAAATTTTAATAGCCCAATTTTGATTTTGTAGAAAAACACATACTTAATATGACGCTACTTTAAAGAAAAGTATCTGAAATAAAGCATTGTCAAAACTAAGAAGTTTTATGTAGGTTGCGTTTTGCGTTGAGCCTTGTTTTGCAAAAGTGATGCAATAATTTACAAAATATGGGTAAAAAATCAAAATTATCTTATGCAGCTAAAATTTTGCATGTGGGCTAGAAAAAACTTTTTTTAATAACTTTTTTCGAAATTTTTAGCAATAACCCTACTTTTGAATTATTTTTTGGAAAAAATTAAAATTTGACAGATAATGAATGCGAATCACGTGACTACTATTTTTTTGCTTAATTTTCATCTCGATCGAAGCAGAACGTGATGCCAAAGTCAAATTTCGAATAAAGCTATTAATAAAAAAAAATCCCATAAATGATGCGGACTTTGTTGAGTGTTTAAGAGCAGTAACCCAACCACAATGAAAATTGCCGAACGTTTTGCTGGTCAAACGAAAAAAAAAATAAAAATTGATATTTAGAAAATAAATTCTACTTTAAATACCCCATCCAGAAAAGTAAATGACGATCGAAAATATTCCCAAAATTTCTTTAGAAATTTTTTTTATCTTTAGTAATTTTGTAATATCTTAAACAATTCTTTATTGGTCAAAAGCAAAATGACTTTCCCGGGTGTAGAATGTTGTATCAAACAAATTTTCTTAAAGCCATTTTTCAATATCGGCCTTACTTTTTTCTCAAAAACGTTGGGCGCGTAAAGTGAATTTACGCCTGTAAAGTGGATCTACGCGCCCAACGTTTTTGAGAAAAAAGTAAGGCCGATATTGAAAAATGGCTTTAAGAAAAATTGTTTGGTACATTCTACACCCGGGAAAGTCATTTTGCTTTTGACCAATAAAGAATTGTTTAAGATATTACAAAATTACTAAAAATAAAAAAAATTTCTAAAAAAAATTTTGGGAATATTTTCGATCGTCATTTACTTTTCTGGATGGGGTATTTAAAGTAGAATTTATTTTCTAAATACCAATTTTTATTTTTTCATTTCGTTTGACCAGCAAAACGTTCGGCAATTTTTATTGTGGTAAAAGGGGTTACTTCCTCTTAAGAAAGCACGTACGAAATTTACAAAAAAAAATAATTGGGGTAGGTACCTCTTAAAGGTTCTATTAGGTAGTATGACTGGTACCCGCTATTTTGTTTTAAAAGCAAATTTATAACAATTGAATTATGAATGCGAATATACGGGTACCCGAACGTTATCAGATAATTGAGGTCCAAACATGTGATATTGGTCGAGTCACGAAATCTTGACTCTAATAGCGATGTCGTCACGAGCACTAATTTTTAAATGTATCCCTCGTTGGTAAAAGGAAGTATGTCATAAGTACATCGTGTCTTTAATTCATTGCTATTATCAGGAAAATATTTTAAAAAACAATTAACAACATCAAGTCACGCGATGTAAATTGTCTTCTTTGTTTACATAAAGTCGACTATTTATATGTATTATATTATTTTTAAACTTTAAATAAGATAAAAAAATATTAAAAGCGAATATTGTGGCAAGTGTGTAACTGTTTTTTATATTTGAATACACAGGGATCCAAGCACAATGGATACCCTGGGGCGGATAGACCACGACGGCCGTTTCGTCCTTGTTAGGACTCTACGAGCAGCCATACCCCAGGCAATCCAGACAACGGCGGTAAGATGTATTAAAAGCCTTTTTGCAAAAGCAAAGCGGCCACACAATGCAGTTACACTGGTAATAATCGAAAGGTAGACAACTAATACGATTATTACCAATGTGGCTGCCTTTTATATTGGAGTTAATTCCGCTGGGATGGCGCTACGGTGTATTGACGGCCTCTTTGCTTTTGTAAATGGCTGCCCGTAGAGTACTAACAAGGACGAAACGGCCGTCCTGGTCTACCCGCCCCAGGGTATCCATTGTGCTTGGATCCCTGTGTATTCCAATATAAAAAACAGTTTCACACTGGTCCGATATGCCATAATATTCGCTTTTAATTATTCTCGCGTACACTATACATAATATTTTATAATTATATTTATATTTATAATATTGATGGTTATATACAAATAATTTATGTTTCAATTCATGCAACTTTTATAAAAATCGGGAGAGTCGTTGAGTATTTCTGTTATTTTCCTTTAAAAAGTGTTTTAAAGTGAAATAGCTTTTATAATTTCATTTTGGTATTTCATTCGCTACCCAAAAACTGGAAATTCCATCAAGTGCCAAATAAAAAATAAATAAAAGGCATGTATTTTTACTAATTTTATCTTTTAAGTTCATATCTGGGAAACTGTATATTAGATTTTTTTAAATTTAACATTTTTACGCGATTTTTTTAAAAGCCCTGTACCTACTATGTGCTTATTCAAAATGTTTTATCAAATTAAAGGTCAACAAACTGGCTTGCTTCAAATAATTAATTATCTATTAATAACACGCTACATTTATTGCTAGATACACATTGCGTGTACATTCGTACAATCATCGACAAACCTTGCACAATTTAAATAATATTAATAGTATTTTTTAAATTTTTTATTTCAATAAAAAAAAATTAATTGTTTTTAAAGATAATTAAATTACAACCATCCACAACGATATATTAAATGAAAAAGTCGACTGACGTGAAACAATAGACACGTGTTTGTGTAGGCCCCCTTTGATTTTTTTGCCAACATTTTTTAACAAATAACAAAATTACCTATATATTATTTTGGAAATTTGCCTGCTTGTTAATGATGTATTTGACAGTTACCATCATAAGAGAGATTCGGAGCGCTCGATGGGGGTAAGCTACACCTTGTACAAGTGCATAATAGGAACCTTTAATTTGATTCCAGAAAACAGAATTTCCAAGTTAGAGTTGTCAGTTCAAAAAGCCACATTTATAATTAAGATGGATTTTCAATTTTATATCGGAGTTTATTAAATGTATTTTAGAAATCCAAAATAGATTTCCAAAAATATCGGTGAGGATCTGAAATTTAAATAATGCTTTCTAAAATACATACATATGAGACAGAAAATGCAGATCTACTGAGAGAACGGAATTTGTTGCAATTTTTGACAGAAACAATTGTCTACTTAGAGGCAATGAAAATATCTTCAGGGCCCTTATACCATTAGCAATTAATACTGTAATACTCCTAACTGTAGAACTTATAATAATAGTGTAGTCAGTGTAATTAGTACTACTGATTTGATATTGATCGGTTAAAGTTTTAGTTAACAAACGATAAAAAATACTGATTAAGTTTAACTTAAAATTCTTTCCTTATTTTTTTAAATTGTGTTTTAACTCCCTTAGGAAAATATAAATATGGTCTTTAGGTAACGTACCATCTGGTCGCATAGTAGAGCATAATTTTTGTAACAGAATTATAAAAATCATCAAGTTAATTCTCTGTGCCAAACATCAATTTGATTGGTATAGAAGTAATTGCCTATATCGAATGTTAGCAGAAAAAAATATAACTTGTAATTAAATATTGTGATTTAGATTCTGTTTTACATGACACTACCTTTATTTTGCCACGTAGAATAACCTCTCCAAGTTTCCAAACACATACTCCGGACACCCTGTATATTAAAAATACTGGTCACCAGTTATCAGTTGACTAAAACTTTTTTGTAAGCAGCAAATAATGTTGGACGAAAACAGTTTATTTTTATAAAACTTTCACATTTATTTCTGGACGTTTATTTGTTTTTGCGTAACTCCAAATTATTGGCTTTTAAAAAATACTCATGTTTGTAAAAATCATCATTTTGAAAAACTAAAAATACTTTGGCGTTGCCAAAACGCGTTGCGGCTAGACGCAAATTACTTTTCAAACTGCCAAAAAATGACGTCAAAAACAGTTAAAAAATTTTATTTACAACCATGTATGTAATAATGACATTTCACCTATCTTTGAAAGGTGGAAAGTTGACGTTTCTTGACTTTTACTTTCCACCCGGGTGGAAAGTGAGCACTTTCCACCCGGGTGGAAAGTAAAATTGTTATTTTTTGTAATTTTATTAAAAATCGATATCTCAAAATAGTAAATTTTTTTTTTTTTAAATTTTAATAAAAATCGATATCTCAAAATAATATACAAACACACCAACACACAACTCATTACACAAATTCAACAACAATAATTTTATTTTTTATTTCTTTAAATGAATTATACCTAAATGACATTTATAAAAAACAAAAAATTAACATGGTTTATGTTTTACTTATTTACATTAAATATTACATTGGCATTATTGTAGGCAGTCACAGATATGTTTAAACCTTGCTGAAATTCTTCTTTTGAAAGGTTTATTTCATGATTATTTGAAGTTAAAGTAGTGTTAGTAAAACTTGAACTTGGCTTTGAAATCAATTTTGCCGTATTAACCTGAGTAGAAACCGAACTGTCTATGTATCCCTCAGCTACTGTGCTAGATTTCCAGCCTCCTAACCGCTTTATTTGCATAAGATCGCCACCGTTATTTGCGAGCAAAGTAGCCGCTGTTCTTCTGAAACAATGACCAGTAAAACCTTCAGTATTCAGCTTCAGAAAAGCTGCAATTTTTTTTGGAAACTGACTTAAAGTGTTGTGCCCAATACATTGTTTACTAATTTTTCCATATCTTATTTGCATAAAAAGCTTTCCATCCTGTATATTTTTCCGTAAAGTTATGTACTCCTTAAGTGGTGCAATCCATTTATTATCAGTTATCATAAATGATCGTGGCTGGTACGTTTTGCTATTTTGTATTTCAATCGCGACCTTTTCTTCTAAAAAGTGAACGTCTGTTGTTTTCATTTTGTATAATTCATCTGATCGGCAGGCGCCTGAGACACCAATAACCAATGCGACCTACAAATGTATAAAATAATAAGTTAATATAGAAATAGTCAACCTTTTAGCCTAAAATACCTTTTGAACAAGAAATTCCATAGGTGCTTGTTCCAAAAATGTTTCAATATTATCCATAGACAGTGTGGTCGATTTTTTCGGCTTGTATCCTTTGTTTTGCTTTTTTAAAAATGCTAATAGCTTTGCGTGTTTAGATATGTCTACTTTTTCCCTAATTGATAGAGTGGTCCTCAACATTGAATATATTGACCAAAGCGTTGATATTTTCTTTGTCTTGGCATTTTCACTAAAATAAGCTAGTAGCGCCGATTCAGAACCAGGATTTTGAACTTTGTTTCCAATACACCATTCTTTAAAACAGTTATATGCCTTGTCATATCTCGGGCGGCTTTTAGTTGGCAGAAGATCTTCTTCTACTATTTTTGCTGCTTCTCGAATTTCTGGGGGAGTAGCAGCCAAATCAAATTCCTCATCTGAGAGCATTTTTTTGGTGTTTTGTAAAAACTTTGACACTAACGTTTTAAAAAAATAATATATTGTTTAGTGACATGGAAACCATATTCCAAAAATGATATTTGCCATCTTGATGTGTATTATTACCTACGTTATTTTATCACCTGCGGTTATTTGAAATTCTAAATGTCTGTCTACTTTTGCAATGGAAAAGTCAAAATGACATTTACCTTTTAATAATTATTTGAACTCAAAATAATAAGAAGTGGATGTTGGATGTGGTTGTAAATAAAATAGTATACAAACCTCGGTGAAAAGTTTCATTACTGTCTCTGAGATATAGTTTACCTCGACGCTTCGCGTCTCGGTAAACTATCTAATCTCTCGACAGTAATGAAACACTTTCCACCTCGGTACGTAATATACTATTTCAAACTGCCAAAAAATGACGTCAAAAACAGTTAAAAAATTTTACTAAGTTTCCAATATTTATGAGAATATTCCTGTTTGTTTGTACCGGGTGAACAACTAAGAATGGTCGTCGGGTATATCTCGGAAACTACTAAACGTAGAAACTTGGGATAAAAAAATTATGATTAAAGCGGTCATGAGAAAATTTTGGAAATAATTTTTAAGTTCCGAATTTTGCCGCAAGAGGGCGTAATTGAAAAGTAAATTTTAAAATTTTACATAACTCCGAAAATTCCACATTAAGGTATATGTTTGATAACACCATTTTAAAGCTTGGATAATTATGCATCATTTTTGTCTTATGCTCATTGGCGTACCGACTTTAATAAGAGTGGGGGAAGCTGTTCAAAGTGTAAACATTTAAATCGCTGTAACTTCTAAACGACTTATCCGATTTCAGCAAACTAAAGACTGTTTGGAAGAGAAATATATGCACTTTCACCAGTCGTATTTAGTTGTCCATAATAGTTCTCAATAAAATTGCTAGAGGGCGCAATTTGTAATAATAATAGTTTTTTTTGATTTTATCCCGAAAATTCAAATCATACGGTATAATTATGATACCATAATCGAAAAGAAGATGAAATTTTCTAGAAAAAATATTAAAACCGCAGCTCGATATCTTTGTTCGTTTCAGAGTTATTGGCAAAACATTAATGTTTAATACAAATTGCGCCCTCTAGCAATTTTATTTGAAACTATTGTGTACCGTTGGATAAGACAATTAAAGGTACTTACCTTTCTCTTCCAAACAAGCTTAAATTGAGTAAAATCGGATAAGTCGTTTAGAAGTTACAGCGATTTTAATGTTTACACTTTCAATAGCTTCTCCCACTCTTATCAAGTGAAAGTAAAAACATTAAAATCGCTGTAACTTCTAAACGACTTATCCGATTTTACTCAATTTAAGCTTGTTTGGAAGTACCTTCAATTGTCGTATCTAATAGTATACGATAGTTTCTAATAAAATTGCTAGAGGGCGCAATTTGTATTAAAAATTAATGTTTTGGCAATAACTCTGAAACGAACAAAGATATCGGGTTGCGGTTTTAATATTTTTTCTAGAAAAATTTCATCTTCTTTTCGATTATGGTATCATAATTATACCGTATGATTTGAATTTTCGGGATAAAATCAAAAAACTATTATTATTACAAATTGCGCCCTCTAGCAATTTTATTGAAAACTATTATGGACAACTAAATACGACTGGTGAAAGTGCATATATTTCTCTTCCAAACAGTCTTTAGTTTGCTGAAATCGGATAAGTCGTTTAGAAGTTACAGCGATTTAAATGTTTACACTTTGAACAGCTTCCCCCACTCTTATTAAAGTCGGTACGCCAATGAGCATAAGACAAAAATGATGCATAATTATCCAAGCTTTAAAATGGTGTTATCAAACATATACCTTAATGTGGAATTTTCGGGGTTATGTAAAATTTTAAAATTTACTTTTCAATTACGCCCTCTTGCGGCAAAATGCGGAACTTAAAAATTATTTCCAGAATTTTCTCATGACCGCTTTAATCATAATTTTTTTTATCCCAAGTTTCTACGTTTAGTAGTTTCCGAGATATACCCGACGACCATTCTTAGTTGTTCACCCGGTACGTAGGTTAGTTGTCCACAAATTATTTGATAACATTGGAAACATTCTTGGATATGTAAGAACTTAAAGTACAGTGTTGTTTTCTTTGCTTGTCTTATTCAGTGTGAGTTTGTATACCACATACAGGACTGCCCAGAAGTCCAGAATAAAATTAATATAGCCTTAAACTGTAACGTTTGATGAAAACGCTCGGACACGTCAATTTAGTTTTATATATACTCACATTTTGACGTTGTCTGTTTGTTTCTTTATAGACATTTGTCGAGGATATGACGACATCGATCTTTTTTTAAATGGAAACATACAGCTTGTGATACATCATTTGAAAGCTTATGTCTCGTACAGTATGTATTTTGGCGCGATTCTGTCAAGCTATTTCAGAATGGCGACTGTTACAAGTTTTTAAAAAAGTCTCTATTTAAATAAGGGAAAATGATAAATCATTAATATTTTTTTTACCTTTCAATGTAAGAAATCTTCATTGTTCCACGTTCTGACATTTTGTGGCATTGTGAACTTGTAAAATTAATTTAGGTATTTCCAAAGTATTATTTTAAAATTACAAAAAATGGTTTTGACGAAAAGACAGCGTATCGAAGTATTGTCAAGTCAAAGTGAAGTGTGCAGTTTATTTAATGCTTTTCACAGGGCACTGTTAGTTAAATATTCCACAAATTTGATAAATATGGCACAGTAAAGGACTTTCCCAGGAATGGACGGCCACATGTTTTAGGCGACGATGAAAAATTGGATAACATTGCATTATCTCTACAGGATAATCCGCATGTTTTAACAGTTTCATTGGCTCAAAATCATGATACATCTACAGGTACTATTGGAAGATTTTTAAAAGCCGAAAAATACCACCCTTATAAAGTATATCTTGTCCAAGAGCTTCTAGAAGATGACGATGACAGGCGTTTGCAATTTTGCGAAGAAATGATGATGATGTGACTCGAGAATAATAGGTTTTCACAGAACATATTATTTTCGGATGAAGCTACTTTTTATTTAAACGGGGTGATTAACAGACATAATTGTCGTTTCTGGAGTCAAGAAAATCCACGATGGATATTTAAAGGGGCCGAAGCCATTCGGAATTCCGTCGACGGATTTTACTATCGTCTGGGAGCATGCCAAGTAGAGGGTGAAGGACATTTCCAGCATTTGCCACGTTAAACCACCTTTTTGTTTTGTTTTGGTTTACTTCGTTATATTTTTTTTTTTGACAAAATAAATAACAAATAAACCATAACTATTGTTAAGCCACAAAATGTCAGAACGTAAAACAATGAAGATTTCTTACCTTGAAAGGTAAAAAAAACATTAATGATTTATCATTTCGGCTTATAGAGATTTAAAAAAAAATTTAAACAGTAGCTATTTCGAAATAGCTCGACAGAATCGCGACAAAATTTATGAGCATACTATACGAGATATTAGTTTTCAAATGATGTATCACAAGCTGTAGGTTTCCATAAAAAAAATATTGATGTCGTCATATCTTTGACAAATGTCTAAAAAAAAACAAATAACGGCAAAATGTGAGCATATATAAAACTAAATTGACGTGTCCGAGCGTTTTTCCCAAAAAGTACAGCTTAAGGCTAAATTAATTTTATTCCGGACTTCTGGGCAACCCTGTATATAAATACCACATTTCAAATTTTTATTTCTTGTTCGAAACCGGCAAACGTTGGGGAGTTAAAAGCACGAATAAGACATGAAGACATATTATCTCTGGAAGTAATTAAAAATGTTTTTTGCATCAGCAATATATTTTTCTGTCTCCTATTAAATTTTGGGAAAGAAGACTTTGTGTTTTTCTTTCCTATTCATACTTTCAACTACACGTTAAGTATGGACTATTTCTTCAAAAAAAAAAGTTAATATTAGTGTACAAGCATTTTTCCAGAAAACAAAACTGAACTGAAGTTACTGAATTTATTCCAGATTACAAACTCACACGATAGCATAGAACCTTAGGCAACTCTATTTTTGGAAATTACAATCTTACACTGCCCGATTCACGTCCCAAAAATAAGCTCAAAGTTATTTGCAAACAACTCTAGTAAGTTTAAAATTTTCAAATCACTTACCGTATTATTTATTTCCGGTGAATGGTCGCTGTATCGCTGTATACGCGCCACAGCTTCATGTTCTATCTTTAAACATTCACTAGTTAAGGATATGTTATTTTCTGGTTTGGGTTGGACCATCGCAACAATAGCCAAGTTTAGGTTTATTCGTATCATGTAGTTTACGGCGAAGCCTACGAAAACTAGGTACCATAACACAGTTCTTGCCGCGCAACATTCTCCTATTTCTGAAATAAGAATCATTCCAGACAGATCAGGAAAGAAAGTGACACGACTGTTAAAAAAATATAATATTTTAAATTTGTTTCGTAATAGGTCAGTTTCCAGTAGGAATGAGCAATTAGATTTAGTACCTATCGATATTTATCTATTATTTATTTTTAATGTTTACCAATATAATTGCTCTATGTTATTTATTAGTTTGTTAGGTTGGGGTTCAATCGACCTCATGGTCAGCAATAAACAATTGAAAAAATAAATAAAAATATTTTGTCGATACTTGAGGTTGGTTTGCTCAAAGGTTTTTACCAGCTACCCAGGCAACTTCTTTTTGTAAGCAGGGGTTAATATACTAAAGCCTAAGAGCCCATTGTATCCCCTGTCGTCTGGGTGGTCAGTCAGAAGGAACCTACAGTTTAGCGTGGAATCCGAACCACGTATATTTCTTGTATGCACTGGTCTATCCTTTTTTCACGTCCTCAGAGACCGTCTATCCAAGTCTCAATATAAGGAGTGGCAACGTGAACTATGACATAAATGACATTGGCAATCCCGCTGATATGCCGCGGGGCATAGGGCCTCCTGTGCAACAGAAATTGGTAACCCATGTAACAATTTATTTATTATTTATTATTACATTTGGGATGTAGACAGAACCAGAAGTTCCAAAAAAGCATCCACTGTATACAATAAACAGTTTATGCGGAAACATATTGCTAATTAACATAGCAATAGGCACTTAACCTAACTAACTCTACCTACGGCTATCCAAATACTCGGCAAGGTTGCACTGAAAATGTCAAATTCATGGCATGATGAATTAAAAGTTTTTTGCAGTCTATCCAATGGTATATTTAAACCCATGTTAGTTCGTCTGTAAGGTAAATTAAATAAGGTTGTATGTTTTAATTCTCTGGTGGGAATGTTAAAGTTTAGTGCTGATAATAGTTCTGGGAACCTGAAATTTGAGTTAATTATTTTATATAGAAAAGATATGTCAGAAATTTTTCTGCGGTCAGACAGAGGAATAAATTTATATTTTTCTTTTACAAGATCTATTGTGCAATGCGCTTTAAATGCAATGGTTTTGAGAAACCTGTTTTGTACTGCTTCCAGCCTATTAACATGTGTGACGTATTGAGGATTCCAGATGACAGAGGCAAAAGAGAGCTTATTAAGAACAAAAGCAAAATTTTAAGAACTCCTATATTTGCTTCACGATACCGGTTTATTGATACATGATTTATCTATGAACATATCGATCATATTATATTAGATTTAAAAGCCCATTCTTAAAATCCAGTCTTGGGTCACACCCCACGAGTAAAAATAGTTTTTGAGGTATGGTGCGTTCAAATTTGAAAAACAACTTTAAAAGATCATATGATTCTACGCAAACTAATGGCTTTTCTACTGAAATGTAACTATGACGGTCGCCAAACATATAAAAACAAAAATAACCTTGTATCTTTTAATAAAATGTGGATTTCGGAAAATATTGAAACGATATTTATTTTGTTTTTTTTTATAAATTATTATTTAAGATCGTTTGTTTAAGAAACTTACAAATATGAATCTTTAAAAAGATTATTGATCAATTCAAAAATATGAATTTCGATAAGATAATCATATTATTATCAGGTATACAGGATGATTCACGTTGAGTGGTCTATTAGAAGACTCCGGAAACGAGTGACAATTTTGATATTTTTTTTATGTAATAACATACCGACAAGAAAGTTCAGTAACTTTGAAACTAATAAAGCTAAAAATTTAAAAATTTTACAGCTTTTAACTAAAACACAGAACTTTATATTCCATAATTCGTGCAGAAGTTATTTTTGGAAAACATGTAGAGAATTAAACTTTCCATCCAAATGTCTAAATATATCACTAGCCATATTTTTAAACGTATTGGATAGGTCTAGGTTATTATTAACAATAGTTACTTAGAATCCAAAGCTATCCAAAAATGCTGAAATATAGGGGTTCTATTTTAAATAAAAAGTTGGCCATAACTTCCGGTAGAAACGGAAGTGATTCAAACGTAACAAAATAATATTTTAAAAGTTCAAAGTCAATAATTATTTTTATTTATCATTATTTTTTAATAGTTATATTAACGACTTATTTAGTATACATTGCCATGGACAAATTCATAGTTTTTCAGATGATACTACAATTTTTTATACCGATACAAATTGGGACAACTTAAATAATAAAATTAAAAAAGATTTTAAAATTATAATAAATTGGTTTGATAACAATTTGTTAACAATTAATTTTAATAAAACAAATTATATTCCTTTTACTTTAAACCTAAATAACATACCACGAAATATGAATAGTATTCAAATAAATGAAGAAATCCAAATTTTTAAATTTAATAAAATAAAATATTTAGGAATTATTTTTGACAGTAAATTAAATTGGAATTTTTACTTAGAATACTTAATTAAAAAATTAAGAAGTTTACTACCGATTTTTAGAAACATTACACATTTTTTAAATGTAAGACATATGGAAATATTAAATTACGCTTTAGTTAAAACTCATTTAAATTACGGAATTTTAGGTTGGGGAGGAATAAATAATAGAACTTTAGTTACGTCATAAAAATGAAATAACCATAAAACCTAAAATAAATAAGTCCATAGGACAAAATTTTTAAAAATATTTATGTTTTTATTTAAACGATTATTTACCAACAAAAATTAAAAAATTGATTTCATTAAAAAAATTTAAAGTCGAAATAAAAACATGGATATTAAAAACAGACAATTTGAAAATATTTTTAGAAATGCTTTAAATAATTAATTAATATTGTTCTGAATAATTAAAAATTAAAAAATTGATTTCATTAAAAAAATTTAAAGTCGAAATAAAAACATGGATATTAAAAACAGACAATTTGAAAATATTTTTAGAAATGCTTTAAATAATTAATTAATATTGTTCTGAATAATTTATATAAGTAATATTTTTTACTTAAAAATTATAAATTAATAATTTTATTATAGGTAATATATTTCTTAAAAAAAACTGCGTTTATGCTATAAATTAACATTTTTACTTTAAAACTTGATTTTTAATGCATATTTATGATTTATGATTTTACATACTAAAACAAAAAAATAGATTTGCACCTAATAAGCTCAGCTTCAGGGGATTGAAGAATAAGTTTATAGAAGACAACATAAACATATTTATTATATTATTAAATTTTAAATAAACTATATATTATTATAATAATTATTTTTTTTTAAATTATGCCTGTTACGAAATTAAAAAAAAAACTAACGTTAACTACTCGTTTTCGATAACTTCTAATAGGCCACTTAACGCGAATCATCCTGTATGATAAATATATATAAATAAAAAAAAATAAAGTGGGGGGTTACCTTCTTCTTCTTCTTTTATGTTTCCATTGACAACCTTTGTTTTATCCATCATAATATACTATATTTGGTAAAATGAGTGCAAAAATATAAACAAAAATATTAATTAATCGCCCATCGCCATATTACATCACACGATACCCTTAAAATTATGTGCTAACTAAACGTAATAATTAAAGTGATTTAAAAAAGAATTATTGTTTGTTTTCTTTTCATATAATGGACTTAGGGACATATCGCTAGAAATTATTTAAAGGTTACCCTACGGTAGGCTTACCAACCGTCCTGTTTTTGGTTTCTAGGGTGTCCTGAAATTCGTGCACCAATGCTGCCGGTCGGCCACGACGCGCCTCGCAGGTGGAGGTCAATGACGCTTTTTTAAAACAAAGTTGCAACGTACACGCTGCTGGTCGCCTCTTTTCAACTTACTATTTTAGCGTACTAGAGTTGTTAGAGTGTAGGTTTACATTTAGTTAGTGGTGGTGGTGGTGGTGTCTCGAGCAGTAGCAGCTATTAAATTAATTAATTATTGGCAAAGTTGGGAGTGATTGCCGCACGAACAAACCCTATTTAAAAATTTGTTAAAAAAGGATAAAGTTACCTACCTTCCTACCTATAGATACTACAAAATATGTATAATTTTATAATGCAACAATAATCATAGACAATTTACCTTTAGATACGTACAACTTATCTTCTGCGCAACCAAAAGTTACGTTTTATGGGTGAAAAAATACGTCCGAGCGCATGACTCGCCGGTCAGCTGCCTTTCCTCTGGGCACCTTCGGGCATGCGCACAAACCTCGTGTTATCGGCCTGTCCTACTTTAGCGACATGCTCAAAATACACTCCAGAACCGGCTCGGCCGCGATTTTTGTGGTTGTGTTTTAAGGTTTCTCTGTGGATTCCTTGTTGTTTTCTTAGCTATTGTGGATTGTGGGTGTTTAATATTTACGGATTTCTAGTTTTTGTGTAGGTTAGTGACTTGTGTATGATTGTGAGAAAATTAATTCTGTCAAAGTTGCTGGTTGGTTAATTTTTTGGTTAAAATCCGTATACACTCCGACATTAAGCTTTTAATAAAGCCAGTATTCCACGGGTCAAGTTCTCGGGCAAACACTTTTCAAATTCTTGAACAAGAAACTTTGCTTGAAAATGTTGTACACGTACCCAAGTTTTTGCCAAATTGTAAAAATCAATACGAGTTATATACCAACTAATATTTGACTTGAGGTTAGGCACGCGATAACACCGTAGATTGGTTATTTTGCTGGCTTTGTTTTGCTATTTAAAAGTAACTAAAAGGAACTAACTGCTTTGGTTACGTGATCTTGTACCGTATTCCGTTAGATGATGCAAACAAATGAACGTATCTATTTATTGTAAATAAAAATCTTTTATCAATTTTTATTTACAAAAGATTCTCATTGTTGCTTTAAGCTAAAACAAACTTTCTGTTTGTTTCTATATTTATGGTAAACTATTGTAAATAAAAGTGTTAAAACACTGTATCACGACTACTTGTAGTGCCTGATATCAATTGTATACAAGTTTATAAATAAATGACGATCTGGTTTCTTTATTAATGTCAATACTTTGACATATAATAATATGACATGTTTTATTTAATTTAAATATGTTTTATTTAATTTAAATAATATCGAAAACAAGGCAATTTAAGCTGTTACTGTGAAAATTAGGATACCCTGTATGACAGGCCCCTAAATAGTGAAGGTAGCCAAATATTTGTTTTGGTTTTTGTTTGTGTACAGTAGTAAGTACAGTTCAGTAAAAATAGGTGTTTTTGTACCGGGTGGTCAAATAAGCGAGGACGTCGGCTTTATCTCGGAAACCATTAATCGTACAACTTTTGGAAAGATTTTTTTTATGAGTAAAGTGGTCAAGAGAAATTGCTGGAAATTACTTCTAAGTTCCTCATTTCGCCGCAAGGGGGCAAAATTAAAAATAGTTTTTTTAAATTCTAAATTTCTCCGAAAATTTCCATATTAAGGTATAACTCTGATTACATCATTGGAAAGCTTAGACAATTCTACATCATTTTGGTTTAAGGCTCATTGGCGTACCGACCTTGATAAGAGTGGGAGAAGCTATTGAAAGTGTAAACATTAAAATCGCTGTAACTTCTAAACGACTTATCCGATTTTACTAAATTTAAGCTTGTTTGGAAGGGGAAAATAAGCATCTTCAATTGCCGTATCCAATAGTACACGATAGTGTTTAATAAAATTGCTAGAGGGCGCAATTTGTAATAATAACAGTCTTTTCGATTTTATCCCGAAAATTCAAATCATACGGTATAACTATGACATCATAACCAAAAAGTAGATGAAATTTGCAAGAAAAGATGTGAAGACCGCAGTTCGATATCTTTGTTCGTTTCAGAGTTATTGCCAAAACAATAATTTTTAATACAAATTGCGCCATCTAGCAATTTTATTAGAAACTATCGTGTACCATTAGATACGACAATTGAAGGTACTTCCAAACAAGCTTAAATTTAGTAATATCGGATAAGTCGTTTAGAAGTTACAGCGATTTTAATGTTTACACTTTCAATAGCTTCTCCCACTCTTATCAAGCGAAAGTGTAAACATTAAAATCGCTGTAACTTCTAAACGACTCAACCGATTTTACTAAATTTAAGCTTGTTTGGAAGAGAAAGGTAAGTACCTTCAATTGTTGCATCAAATGGTACAAGATAGTTTCTAATAAAATTGCTAGAGGGCAGTGGCGGATCTACATCCTAAAAATTGGGGGGGCCCAAAAAATAAAACTAAATTATAAGTTTTTTAATGTATTAAAAACTAATCTATCCATAGGTTTATGGTGTATAAGGTACAAATAAAATTAACTTTTTGAAAGTCGTTAAGAATGTAACAATAAAGAACCTATAGGTCCTTAATGTTTTAAAACAATAATCCCAAGTAATTTATTTATATTAGCACAAGACCAGATATTATAGACTACTACAAAATAGGTAATTTACAAAAAGAAAGAAAACACTTATAATTTAACAAAAAAAAAACATAAATGAGAAATAAACTTTAATGGAACATCATTTTTCTGTTACTACTATTTATGAAACAATTTAGGATTTGTTCCATATAGTCATTTTCTTGTAAAATATCCGATACAGATTCATGTTCAATAGCCATTACTAGGATCAGGATCTTGATTATTTTTCCGGAAAAAATTTAGCAGACTTGACTGTTTTTTCGACATTATCTTTTCTATAAAAAAAAACCATAGATATCGTACTTAGTTTGTTTCAAAACACAGTCTAGGGCAACAATAAGCGAGCATGCAAGGTGCGCAGGGCAAGCGAGCGCCCGTTTTAAGGGGCGATCAAATTACAAATTACCAGTTACATAATACATAATATTTGTGTGTTATTCAATAAGTGTCCCATATTTTACAGAACGATTACTCAGTTTCAGTTATTTATAAGGCAAAAAGTTCATATAAGAAATGCATGCATTGATTATTGATTAATTTAAATCACGATATTTCGAAAACTGCCGCTTGTAGCGACTTTTGATAAACTTACCATTTTCACGTGAAAGTAATAGAGGAATCGGTTTTTCTTCTAGAAAATGAAAATGCGATACATACCTACATGCACGAAAAAGTTATGGCTTATGACTCTCCAAAAGAGAAAAAAAACTGTAGGTGGCGCCACCTATAATTAGAGGGCAAACTAAGATCAAATTTGAATTTCTCATATTAAAAATTCCCCAAATACCAATTTTTGTACAAACAAATTATTATAGTTTTTCGAAGTTATTTACAAAAAACAAAAATAATAATAATTTTTACTACCCTGTATCTCAAAAATGAAGAGCTTGTTAGCACAACTTATACGAACTTTTCACCTTGAGGAATCGTCCTATAAAATATCGGACACTTATTAAATAACACCATGCACCCTGTATAATATTCATACCAGAAATTACAACAAAAGAATATTTTTTGTCCTTGCTTACCTTAACCTATAAATATAAAATAAACATCACTGGCAACAGTACCACAAGCGAATCAGCGAGAGCCGTAATGTAAAAAAGTCGGCTTATTGGTCGCTGATCGAATTCGGCTTCTCTTTGTTTCATACAAAAAAGGATAAAAATAAAGACATCGCTTGTAAAACCAAAGCCGCCGTCCCGCGGCTCCTTTGTGCGGTGCCTCGCGACACTCCACAAAGGTGCCGGCCGCGCGACGGCGCGGCGGTATTATGACAATGGAATGGAATTCGGTACTTATATTATAAATAAACATACAAAGAGAAAAGCGAATAATCTGCACATGCATTTCGTATCGGTCGGTTTTTGGCGGGGCGGCGTTTCAATTAAGGCGCTTTAAAACCAAATAAAAACGTTCTGTTCTGCTGTTTAGTGTTTTTGTTTCTATAATTGTATAATAAAATTGTATACTTACTTTTATTACTATCAGTTATTTAGTTTATTAGAACTTTTAGTTTATGTTACCTATAATATAATAATATGTAAAAAAATATGTGGCGATGGTTTGGTGTGTGTTGAACAAGGCAGATTAAATTATTGATCGATCGAAAAAAAGTTGGGGGGGCCTGGGCCCCCCCAGGCCCCCCCGTAGATCCGCCACTGCTAGAGGGCGCAATTTGTAGTAAAAATTATTGTTTTGGCAATAACTCTGAAACGAACAAAGATATCGAACTGCGGTTTTCACATCTTTTCTTGCAAATTTCATCTGCTTTTCGATTATGATGTCATTGTTATACCGTATGGCTTGAATTTTCGGGATAAAATCGAAAAAACTGTTATTATTACAAATTGCGCCCTCTAGCAATTTTATTAAACACTATCGTGTACTGTTGGATACGGCAATTGAAGATACTTATTTTCCCCTTCCAAACAAGCTTAAATTTAGTAAAATTGGATAAGTCGTTTAGAAGTTACAGCGATCTTAATGTTTACACTTTCAATAGCTTCTCCCACTCTTATCAAGGTCGGTACGCCAATGAGCCTTAAACTAAAATGATGCAGAATTGTTTAAGCTTTCCAATGATGTAATCAGAGTTATACCTTAATATGGGAATTTTCGGAGAAATTTTGTATTTAAAAAAAACAATTTTTAATTGTGCCCCCTTACGGCGAAATGAGGAACTTAAAAGTAATTTCCAGCAATTTCTCTTGACCACTTTACTCATAAAAAAATCTTTCCGAAAGTTGTACGATTAATGGTTTTCGAGATAAAGCCGACGTCCTCGCTTATTTGACCACCCGGTACATTGATAGAACATTTTCCGCCTCTATAACGAAAAGGTTTGTAAGATTTTTCAGGAAAAAAGTTAAACAAATTTAAATCCGGTTTAATAAAAGTTCTTTAATTACATTGATGATTCATAAAACAATACAAAAATTAAAACGAAGAATTACTGTACTAAGCTGAAAGGTTTTGTAAATTTTGTATACATGTTTTTACATCAGGCAGTAATGCCCCTAGAGTAGATGTTCTATTCGTTGTCGCAAGTCTTCCAAAGAATTGGGTTGGGTTGCATAAATTTTAGACTTTAAATGTCCCCACAAAAAAAAGTCCAGTGACGTCAAATCAGGAGATCTTGCAGGCCATTCAATAGGACTTCTTCTTTCAATCCATTTTCCTGGAAAATTTTCATCCAGAAACAGGGAATGCATAATGCGGGGGTGCTCCGTCTTGCTGAAAGTAAATATTTTCTGGCCGATAACTGTCAACAAACCCGAACAAACCCCTCCTTTCCATTTAAGATTTTAATGGTGGAAGCCACCCTGTCGTAGGGGTTCCAGCAGGTGGGGGGTGAAAATAGCAAAAAAATATGTCCCCCTGAGAACTAAGGTTCCCGTGTTCGAGCTAATTTTGATTTATTCATTAACAAGAAAATAAACCAGGGTGGCCACCTTGTATTGACGAAAATATGTAATGCCATCTCTACAAGACATATATGTAGGTACACTTTAAATGGCATATTTTTGTATATAGTATGTAACAAAGAAATGATTTCTTTATAAAATTGATTTTATAGTAACTCAAATTTTATAAGAATTTATACGCTATAACATAGTTAACTTACGCTAGGAAAAGATGGCGCTAGCTGTTTACCTAAGTGCATTATCAATACTTTGGTGATATTTTTTGCAGGTTTTAAAGCTTTATTGATCTGGATTAGCCTTTAATGATATGAAAAAGTTAACCTAGATGGCCCTAGTAGTAACACAAAGTTTCTATTAAATAACTAAGTCTAACTTTTCAAGGAATACACGTTGGTTTCATTCAATTGTCAGTCTGTAGGTGTATCAGGAGAGTCATATCTGAATACTACAAGGGGCATCAGGAAACGATTTTTTATTCAAATATTTTTAAATAATATAATGTCTTTCAGTTGTTTAATTTTTAAGGAGGAATTCAAGCCAAATTTGTATTCTTGAGGGAAAACGGCTGGTGACAGACGGACAGACAAATTCGTAAGTGTTCCGGTCTTCTATCTTTGTTATGGAATACGCAGATTATAGAAAAATACTTATATTTTATCTTTCTAAAAAATACCACTTTGTTCAAAGCCATCTATCGGCTAAGAAGCTTACGCATTTTCGAAAGAGACAAGACAAATCCTTTCGACCTTTGGGGTTTCTCAGACGTCTGTGAGACGTTTTATTCTTGTTTCCTGTCGGCTTTAATATTTCCGGACACCAGAAAAATTACGTATTTGATAAAAATGGCTAATATTTTTAAATTATGTGCTGTGTGATGTTGGCAATGTAAGAAAAAATATGTTATATAAGGTATGAGAAAAAGGTATGAAACAAACTACTTAGATAAGTGTTTAGAAATATGAATTTAATTTATGTTGTACTGGTATTTATCAAAACTAAACTTCTATAGTCGAAATATTGTAGCTTTGTCAAGATGGCCTACAAGCTATATTATTATTATTTCGATATATATATCCAGTGACCACACTCAGAAAAAAAGTCTTCTATTCCTTATCATAATTCACATACTCATTTTACAACTGTTTAATACTATATGTGACAGCATCGCGCTTCTCTACTGTAAGACAACGAAAATTGCTAGACCGTCGTGTAGTGATAATATCACGGTAATTTAGCCAATAGGACATAGGAATTATTGCTACCATAGAATGGTTTATAGTCATTATTGCTCTGAATACTCACAGTAATTATCAAGTTCTATTGGGGGTGTAATCTAGTTTTATATACTGTATTAGTTCCGACTGGCAGTTGTAGTTTAACTTGACATTAATATAAATAATATTTGCTTGCTATAGTTAATAAAGCATATACTTACCACTAGAAGTCAGTACTGTACTTAAAAATTTAAATAGCTTCTAGTGTGATATTGTTATTGTCTTTTAACATTGCCTATGATTATCTCTATTATGCAACATGGTTTACTGAGATGGTAAAATTTATGATTAGATTATAAAGTCCAATACTAATGATGGGTTGTGCGAAATAAGAATCTTCTATTGCTTTATCTAACATGCAAAGTTAAAAAAAAATACAATGTAAAAGTAAATTAATTGAAACAGGTATTGGTACGATCAATAAAATTCAAGTTCAGACAGGATGGCTAGAAGACTCCGAACAACGATGTGACCTGCGCAACAAATACGTTAAAACTAACACTGGAGCGCGCGGCGATTGCCGATAGCTATGAACCCCCACGAACGTCTTGTCGATTCTAGGTTCTAATGGGTACAATTCGTTTTTAGGAACGCTGTTCTGCTTTCTTAATTGTAGAGAACGCGCTTTACTGGGAACAAAATGCGTCACATTGAGAAGATACAATGTATTTTTTAACAGAATTGCTTTATTAAAAGTTGTTCATTATTCGATAAGACTGTGCTGCTTTTGGAACTGATTACTATCAATAAAAACACTGTTCTAGCAAATTTGGAATTGATATAATACTAAAGCGGGTTGGATACACTAGAAATTTATTGAAAATGGGTTAATAAAAAATAAGCTATCAATTTAAACTATGTCATATGTCTTATAGCAAACCTGTTGTATTATATATTATTATTTTTCTCGTAGCAGTGATGTACATTTATACTATTTACTCGAAACCCTCTAAACCAATCGAATTTAGGTCAAGATATAATATTTGCTTATTTAGAAATTATAAAATAATTTTTATAAATTTAACTTTTTTACTATTAACGATAGCCAAGATAATTATTTTAAAAATTGTCCACTAAACAGCAAAATAATAGGCTTAAATCTAAAAAAAAAATACTCAAATAATATTGGTAAATAAATTTGACTCGACTTTTTGGATTTTCCTTTTTAGGTGCTCTAAGTAGGTGGATCTCATCATTAAACTAGATCCCAGTGAAGTTTTCCTCGTTAGGCTTCTATTTTAATAGGCATCTTATTCCGTTTCCCATTGTCTGGACGGTATACCTTTCCTCTTACCCAAAACTTGATTGCGAATCCTTGAATTAATGAAAGCCTCTATCACTTGTTCCACTTCGGGCTTAAGTAGAGTTTCAGACTTTCATTATTACTCTAGAATCATTATCGAATCTTTGTGGTGGGTCTTGTTAAAGACATATTATTGTTTTATTTTGGAGCCACAAGGATCCGGCAGGCAAATATGTTTGTGTCAACTGCAGTTTGCTTTGTTTGTTTGAATGTGTTTACACTTGAAAACGGTTCGAGATACTAACTAATCGAAACGTTGTGTTGGGTAATAAAATAAAGACGGATGGAAGTCCGACAAGGTAATTTTTTTGATATTAGGTTCAGGTTTATGAATTTTTGATTTCGTTAATCGTATAATAATTTAATTAGGGTTGAACCCACATTATGTGTTAAGTACCTACTATTAAAACAGCAAACAATTCGAATTTATTTTATAATCCTAGGTAGACTGGTAGACATAACATAGGTAGTTATTAAATCATTATACGTAATATTCCCGCAAACATGATGCAAAATCAAAACTTTAAAACGCCACTTATAATGTTGCTTATCATCTATGGCAGTAACGGGGGTAGCAATGATCAAGCCTCATAGAATCCAAAAGACCGAAAACAGTAAAACACATGAACACTCAACAAGTCTGCACAAACATTATGTCACTAATTACTATACAAGGTATTATACAAAACGAGAGTTTTTTTTTGCAAAATCGTTTATAATTTCGTCGATATTTAATGTTTTAACAAACTCGTGTTCGATACTGATTAAGGATAAAGTTTGGAAAAAGATCGTCCCGCTGATGCCACACTAACTAGTAAAGTTAGAAATAACATCACTGCACCAGATACATCTGGAAAATTTGAAGAAACACGCTGATTTTTTATTAACAAATGATCCGCAAATAAATACACGCATACACTGTTTTTAATTTGGAAATACTATCTCCAAGTCACTTTCTGAGGCTCAAAATTTGACTAGGAAGTCAATGGACAAGAATTTATGGTATATATCGTTTGTAAATTCCGCGCTTTCACGTATAATTCCTCTTAACTTAACGAATTTAAATTCTCAGGATATTACGAATTTATAATAACACTTGGTGTTCTATGGGAAGTTATAATTGTGTACTCGGGAGGTATATGACACTATGTCCAATTTTTACAAATTTTTATTTTGTCTATTATTACTTTTCCTTTTACCAAAATGCATACCATTTCCATTTAATATACTCATTTTTTGTAAAAATTGGACATAGTGTCGTATGCCTGCCGCCAGAGTACAGTATTATGGCTTATATTTTTTTACAGGTATAAGAACACTATGTCCATCAAAATACAAATTATAATAATGAAAATTAAAAAAAAATTATTTACAAAGAAACACTAAATAATTAATACTTTGTGTAGTGAAAGTAAGATAATACATTCATAAATCAACACTAACCTAAAAATTATGTTCAAATTAATTGTTTTTACTAAATATCCACAAATCGAGCTGATGGCTCATAGTTTCGTATGCCTTCCGAGTACAGAATTGTACTTGTATAATGCATGGCATAATTCACATCACAAGTAAAGGGTTTTCCAATAAGAAAGATATGATTTTGAAACGATATGGTAACCATGGTAATAAAATTATACCTGTCACCAGTTGTCAGTTATTGTCAGTAAACTATAACAATTTATTATGGCTAAATACGCGCTTCAAGAACGTTTGGTTATTATCCAAAAATTTTACGAAAATAGACGATCTTTTGTGAACACTTATCGCGCACTTCGCGAAAACTTTGGTGTAAATAATCGTCCTCCTTTGCTTGCCATTCGTCGCATCGTTGAGAAATTTGAAAATAATTTTACTCTTCACGATGTAAAAACACCAAGAAGACATCGAAACGCAAGAACTGTTAAGAATATTGCTGCTGTAAGAGCTAGTGTTGCAGTGGATCCAAATTTATCAATTCCTCGTCGTGCTCAAGAGTTAAGGATTAAAAAAACGACAACTTGGCGTATTTTGAAAGAAGACTTGAATTTACACCCGTATAAGATTGTTTTGACCCAAGAACTTAAGCCACTGGACCATCGTCGGCGCAGATAATTTTCTGCTTGGAGTTTAGAACAACTTGAAAGGGATCCTAATTTTGCCAAAAAAAGTATCTTTTCAGATGAAGCTCATTTTTGGTTAAGTGGATACGTTAACAAGCAAAATTGCCGTTTTTGGTGTGAAAACAATCCACAACAGATTCATGAGAAGCCTTTGTATCCGCTAAAGGTAACTGTATGGTGTGGTTTATGGTATGGTGGCATCATTGGACCCTTTTTTTTTCCAAAATGAGGCAGGAAATACAATTACAGTGAATGGTGAACGATATCGACAGATGTTAAGAAATTTTTTGTGGCCAAATTTAGATGCACTTGATTTGGAGGATATGTGGTTTCAGCAAGACGGTGCCACATGTCACACTGCTCATGAAACTATCGATATACTGCAAGAAAAGTTTGACGAAAGGATAATTTCAAGGAATGCTACTGTTCAGTGGCCTCCAAGAAGCTGTGATTTAACTCCATTAGATTACTTCTTGTGGGGCTATTTGAAATCTAAGGTTAATGAAAACATACCACAAACACTTGATGCATTAAGGTTGAATATTGAACCCTGCATTCGTCAGATCACGCCCGATTTATTGCATAAAGTCATCGAAAATTGGGTTCGTCGAATTCGCTCGTGTACATGAAGTCGCGGAGGACATTTAAACGATGTGTTATTCAAAACATAAATGTTATCGACTATACTTTAAAATAATATAAAACGTTTTGTTGTATCTGAAATTATTTTAATTTTATTTCATTTTGAAATCATATCGTTCTTATTGGAAAACCCTTTAGTATGCGTCTCCTATTGCATGGTTGTAGATAAGATATAGTTTAAAGTTTCTACACGTTGAAATAACTTATCGGTAAAACTGGTAAGCCAGTCCGGTCAGCGTTTGAGTCAATACATTTTTAATTATGATACCGCTTAAAACGTACAAAAAAAATAGTTTCGTCAAAAAAGATAAAAATATAATTAAACAAAGTTCGTTTACGACGGTTGAAACTTTTCAGAAAAGAGACATTTTCAGATGTAATTTTTCAAGAAAACTTTTTAACTCGAGATCTGTTATCCTCGGTTTACGAGAAACGTAAAAGATAGGTAACAATTTTTATCTCGGCCTGAATATAAGCATAAGTTAAAATTTTGCCGTAGCTAAATAAAACTTAAACTTTCCACTCGAAAACTTTGGAAAGTTAACCTATGATACGTTAAAGTTGAAATTTCTACAATAAAAACTTTTAAATGACCGAGCATACTTTAAGCCAAGTCAGGTAGAATATATCGTAAGAGCTTTCCTTAACATTATCCACACTAAGAGATAATTATTGTGTCTACGGAAACAACTAAAAGCAACAAAGTAGTGACTGTCTTTTGTATAGGAATACACAGGGACAAGCATTATGGATACCCTGGGGCTGGTAGACCACGACGGCCGTTTCGTCCTTGTTAGGACTCTACGAGCAGACATAACCCAAGCAATCTCGACACAGCGGTAAGATGCATTAAAAGCCTTTTTACAAAAGCAAAGCGGCCATCAATAGTCACACTGTTAATATTGAAAGGTAGACAACTAAATAAACCACGAAGTGCATCACAATCCAGTATAGGGAACGCTATTTGCGAACAGATCAACGCTGGCACCCCCTAGAATGCGCGCAATCCGTTTAAGAAAAGCCATAAAAATGTTAAGAAGATAATATAGTGTCCGCGAGAATAATTAAAAAGTGAACATTGTGGCATATCGGATAAGTGTGTAACTGTTTTTTTTATATTTAAATACACATGGATCCAAGCACAATGGATACTCTGGGATGGGTAGACCACGACGGCCGTTTCGTCCTTGTTAGGACTCTATGGGCAACGCATACGCTAATTCAAATTTATTGATAATAATACTCGTAAAATCTTCAGAACATTTCGAATATTGAAATTTGACATAAATTCCTTTACCAGACGACGTCACTACAATGCATCTATTCTATTTTTTTCGCTCTGGCTCACAGACGCCAAAAGGTCCACTCACCATCATTAGGGAACCATTGCCATATAGAGAGGTATTTGTAAATATAAAATGGCTAATTTATTCCCAACGATACATAAAATTTTAATACCCAAACACAATATAACTTTAATGGCATGGTGGATACCCAATTTTAAGCGTCCACTTGTAAGTTAGCCGACCTCATAAATGTTATACCCAAAACTTTATGGGATAATAAATTTCAGCAACCGGATAATAGTACATAATCACTTCCAAGCTTAGTTTATTACGTCGGGGCGAGATAGCGCAACTGTGATTTGTTTGAATTGGAAAATATTAAGTTGCGAATTGTGTTTCCTGATGGTGCGAATAGGGAGGGGTTAAAATCAAGTATAAGGGGCCAGCCATAAGTTAAAATTAGCCCGGTAACTCGGTACAGAGGTCGAAGCCGTTTGTTTCACTATAGACCAGTGTACGGATGAAATTTTACCAAATATGCATAGTGGTATGCAATATTTCTTAATTTATTATAGTAAAATGAGGTAAAGAAACAGATTGGGTTCTAGAAAATATGTTTATTTTTTAAAAAATTCAAAAAAAAAAACAAAAAAAAAATAAAAGTAAACAATTTTTTGACCTAACATTGTGTAAAAGGCATTTATTACTAAATATTTTTCAAAATTTTAAACTAAAAAGGATTGTCTTCTATTAGTAAAAATATGTTTATAAAGGGTTTTCCAATAAGAACGATATGATTTTGAAACGATATGGTAACCATGGTAATAAAGTTATACCTGTCACCAGTTGTCAGTTATTGTCAGTAAACTATAACAATTTATTATGGCTAAATACGCGCTTCAAGAACGTTTGGTTATTATCCAAAAATTTTACGAAAATAGACGATCTTTTGTGAACACTTATCGCGCACTTCGCGAAAACTTTGGTGTAAATAATCGTCCTCCTTTGCTTGCCATTCGTCGCATCGTTGAGAAATTTAAAAATAATTTTACTCTTCACGATGTAAAAACACCAAGAAGACATCGAAACGCAAGAACTGTTGAGAATAATATTGCTGCTGTAAGAGCTAGTGTTGCATTGGGTCCAAATTTATCAATTCCTCGTCGAGCTCAAGAGTTAAGGATTAAAAAAACGACAACTTGGTATATTTTGAAAGAATACTTGAATTTACACCCGTATAAGATTGTTTTGACCCAAGAACTTAAGCCACTGGACCATCGTCGGCGCAGAGAATTTTCTGCTTGGAGTTTAGAACAACTTGAAAGGGATCCTAATTTTGCCAAAAAAAGTATCTTCAGATGAAGCTCATTTTTGGATAAGTGGATACGTTAACAAGCAAAATTGCCGTTTTTGGTGTGAAAACAATCCACAACAGATTCATGAGAAGCCTTTGTATCCGCTAAAGGTAACTGTATGGTGTGGTTTATGGTATGGTGGCATCATCGGACCATTTTTTTCCAAAATGAGGCAGGAAATGCAGTTACAGTGAATGGTGAACGATATTGACAGATTTTTTGTGGCCAAATTTAGATGCAGTTGATTTGGAAGATATGTGGTTCCAGCAAGACGGTGCCACATGTCACACTGCTCATGAAACTATCGATATACTGCAAGAAAAGTTTGACGAAAGGATAATTTCAAGGAATGCTACTGTTCAGTGGCCTCCAAGAAGCTGTGATTATTTAACTCCATTAGATTAATTCTTGTGGGGCTATTTGAAATCTAAGGTTAATGAAAATAGACCACAAACACTTGATGCATTAAGGTTGAACATTAAACCCTGCATTCTTCAGATCACGCCAGATTTATTGCATAAAGTCATCGAAAATTGGGTTCGTCGAATTCGCTCGTGTACACGAAGTCGCGGAGGACATTTAAACGATGTGTTATTCAAAACATAAATGTTGTCGATTATACTTTTTAGGTATCTGAAATTATTTTAATTTTATTTCATTTTGAAATCATATCGTTCTTATTGGAAAACCCTTTACAAAGAGAAGCTTTTTTCAACATTAACTGATGTAATCGGACACTACTGCAACTCAGGTAGCAAAATATAAGGCCGAGATACAACTTCGTTGGATGGTTTATCCTCATAAATGCTTTTTACGGAAGTTAAGTATTTAAATCCTTCATTCTTTTTTACAGTTACATCCAATTTGTTCCTTACTTGACCTCCTACTTTACCGGGAATATCGTTACATTTAGCGGAAAAAGTTTCAAGAATACTAGTTCAGTCTCTTAATCTTAAATTTCGAATCGATATAAATACAGTTTGTTAAGCAGGTAATAATAACGCATTATTAAGTGACAATAAGCAACCCCTAGCAATATACCTGCAATCCCCGGAAACCCCCAATAAATACCTTGTGTATAACCAAAATGTAAATATAATTATTATAATCTTCAGATTGGAAAATCTTTGAAATAAGTACCGAACTGGACATTAAACCTTTAACGTTTTAAATTTTTTTATAAAGCCGAAAAGATAAAAATATGCTCTTAAAATAATAATTTATGAAAAATTTATTATAAAATTGACAAAATATGCAAAAAATGCATCTATATCTGCATTAAAACATTTTTCTTTAAAGTAAATGATATGCAAACACTTTTTTTTATTCAAATGAAATCTATTCATTTCACACCATTCAGTCACTCTTTCTAGATCCTTCTGCAAATAATCACAGTCATCCTCAGTAGTTTCCCCTTCATAAACGTCTTAAAGTAATTTGTAAAATATAAGCGATTTCGAGCCTCAGCTATCTCATTAATCGCTATTACAAAAACAAGAGGCCCTAAGTTTGAGCCCTGAGAAACCCCAGAATTACTTTTATTAACTTGATTTAGCTCCCCTGACTTCTACATATTGCTCCCTGCTTGTAAGGTAAGACTAAATTTATTGAACTAAATTGCTATTCAAATTCAGATTCCCTAATGATTCCACGGTAATGCTATGCTTTATCTTGTTAAGTGCTTTCTCAATATCTGTAAATATTACATTTACTTGGATATTTAAACAATAAATCTGTAACTGACTTGTTTGTATGAGGAGGAAAAAAATGTATTAACTGCGGGGAAGTTCTTTTCAAAACCCTAAATAAATAACATTGTACGGCCAAATGGTTTGGTTGATCTATTTACTCAAAAGTTACTCTATATTTTGTTCGAAATCCGAACAAAAACCAATATACTTAGCTAATGAATTTTTATCCCACGCAGCCTACTTTGTTAGAAACCTGTAAATTTTTAGTGACAGTGTGGGTAAAGTTTGTTATATTTGCCTCGTTTGGCGTAATTAGGTAAGCCGTAAACTCAGCAAAGTTTGAACACTCGGGAATAACAACTGCCAAGTTTTGTTTTATGTCTTATATAAAAAGGGATGTTTCTAAATAGGAAATACGATTTGTGAATTATTTATTTCGATACACGCTGTATTTACCCAGAGTTGCCTTGGAAAAAGACAATAATTATAGCAAACAGTTAACTGACTCTTTAAAAATTTATAATTTATATGAAAACATAATTTTTGTCTTGCCCTGAGGAAAATGATCTAATACAACAGGTTTGTTCGTGTTAGTTTGTATTTGTATAAATTGGTCTAAATTTGAATTCGATTGATCGTACCAATACCAGTTTCAATTAATTTATTTTTACTTTGTATATAAATTTTTTAGAACTTTGCATATCGGATAAAGCAATAGAAGATTCTTATTTCGCGCAACCCATCATTAGTATTAGACTTTATAACCTATGGACGAATTTTACGATCACAGTAAATCATGTTGCATAATAGATAATCATATGCAATGTTAAACGACAAAAACAATATCACACTAGAAGCTATTTAAGTTTTTGAGAACTACAGTACTGATTTTTAGTGGTAAGTATATGCTTTATTAACTGTAGCAAGCAAATATTATTACGAACAATGTCAAGTTTCAATACAACTGCCAGTCGGAACTAATACAGTATATAAAACCAGATTACACGCCCAATAGAACTTGATAATTACTATGAGTATTCAGAGTAATAATAATTGCTATAAGGAAGCATTAACTCCTATTTCCTATTGGCTAAATTACCGTGATATTATCACTACACAACGGTCTAGCAATTTTCGTTGTCTTACAGTAGGAAAGCGCGTTGCTGTCACATTTAGTATTAAACAGTTGTATTAAGAGTATGTGAATTTTTATAAGGAATAGAAACCTTTTTTTTTTCAGTGTGGAGTTGAAGTTGATTCATCAAATGACGTTACCTAGTATTCATTACCGCTGGTCTATTACAAAGCGATTTTTAATGCCCAATTCTATTTTCCGGGGAGAGCATTGAATTATGGCTTCCCGTAGAGTGAGTATAGAGTCCCATGATAGTATTAATAAATAATAGTATTGTATAAGGTCCCAATAAAGACGAGGCTGTCGTCGTTATCTTCTGCGTCTCAGGGTATCCATTATAACAATCCCTCTCCATATTCGAATATAAAATACCAAATTTGCCACTACATTTTTAGTTTTTTTTTTTATATTCTTAACGTTTGTCAGTATCTCTAAATACTCATGAATCACAACACCAACATTACGTAATGATTTTGTCAAGCTTTTTAAAATGCGAGCTCTATAAATCCGGGCAGTTTTTAGCTTAAAATACTTAAAAATCGATACTCCATTATTCTGTTTACAAAGCATCGTTCAAGTATCGAAGGCACGCATACAGAAGCGCCAGACAGCATTTTTGTTTCTTATTGGCGAGTTTTTCCTGTCGCTTTATAATTTTTATTATCGATGGAAAGTGACGTTATAATAATTTAACGAATAAATGCAATGAAATATATTTTTTAGCAATTCTATAACATGATGATAAAAATAGCTTTTATTGCATGCTGTTTATGCTAAATGCTTGCTTATACTCTTATTTTTTTTAGTTTGGGAGATGCGTTCTTACAGCAACAGTAATGTGTACAGCAGGTAACAGATGACTGATTGACCAGACAAATCGTATAAACTAAAATAAATGTGTAAGTTATAAAAGTTTCCTGATGACACCTTAATTTACATTAATGTTTTAAATATTTTTGATGGTCTAAATACTCTAAATTCTGACATAAATATATTATTAAATTGGCTAAAAGTAAATAAATTAAAATTAAATATTTCAAAAACTAAATGTGTATGGTTATGGGTAATAATTTAAATTGTCAAAATATAAATGTTGTAATTGATGGTGAAAAATTGGAATTAGTAAACAGTTTCAAATATTTAGGAATAATTATTGATTCAAAATTAAAATTTTAAAATTATTTTGAAAGTATCATATTGAAGATTGCCGGATAAATAGGTTATTTTAAAAGAATCAGTTCTAATTTAAGTTTGTTTTCTAAAAAAAACTATATTTAATACTACTATATTACCACATTTTCTTTATTGTTCTTCCATTTTATATTGTGCTGGTGAGGAAATATTTGATAAACTACAGATTTTACAAAATAAGGTAATGCGGATTATTTTAAATTGTGACAAATATACAAAAATTAATTTTATGTTGAAAAATTTAGATTGGTTGAATGTCAGAAATTTAATTTTTTATTTAGTATGTATCTAATGTAAAATGTAAAATTAAAAATAATTCATTGCCTGATTGTTTAAAAAATGTTTGTTCTTTTAATTATGACCATCATAATTATTATAAAACAAGAACTAATCAAAATTTTTATTTGGATAGAGTGTCTAAAACATTAACTTATAAATCTATTTTTTATAAAGGTTTGATAGAATATAATAATTTGGAAAATTCTATTAAGTCTCAAAAATCATTAAAACGTTTAAAAAAAACTTTGAAATTACATTTAATTAAAAAACAAAATGATACGAAATATTTGACACAATTTACAAAATGTTTAACTTTTCTGTCTGTTTTTGTTAAAAGAAGGTTGCGTTTCAAAATTTAAAAATAAATCTATAACAATGTGTTAAAAAAAATGTATTAAAAAATATTTAATTGTAGCTTTTTGCTAAATAAAACATGTTACTTATTTACCTACTTCTACTTACGTACTAAATACAAACAAATTGATAAAAGGAGGCCATCCCAATGTCATTTGGTATTTAAGTGAGTGAGATGGAGTAAGTGAAGCAGAGTACATGCTTGTTTACTAAAAAACAAGTGAAATTTTAAAGTTTAACTCGTGGACTACTATGTAGCAAGCAAAACAAAATGGTATAATTGATTTTTTGATATAATGACGTCGCGTCATGATGTTACTAATAATACTGACCTAAAAGACGCCAACCAGGGTAGACCTTACCCATCGGAGACGCTTTCCCACCTCGATACGTCAAAATGCCTTTGCGAAGAGGCTATAATAATATGCTGTCTCATTCACTTTTTTAAAACGAGAAAGCTATGGGTTTTCTATATGATTATTCCACACACAGAATCAGTCAATTTCGCTTTCCTAGAAAGTGATTATGTCAAATTATTGTGATTTTTGTCAAAGAAATGTGTATCATAAGTTTTCATGTTGTATGTAACTTAGCAAATCACAGATCCTGAAAAGGGTTTCAATAATTGATGGTCCAAGAAAACTTTTATTATTTTAATTTTTTTAATTGCCAAATTACCGAAATCTCATACAAAGCCAGACATAAATTGACATTCGTTTTCCGTTTAAAGCTTTGCACAGGAGAATAAAACGTGTTAAAGTCTCAATAAGGTTTGGAAAACTCGCTGACACCACGAAAAAGAAAACACTGAATATTGAATATATGTTAAGCCGGCATTTAACCGGCTGTCAGTATGTTGCAGATTTTTCTATATTTCGTTTTACGTCAGCAATAAGACGTGCATGCAATGTTCCTTCCTAGGATGCACTTTCTTCTGTGATTTGATTAACACTTGCTGATATACAGAGTTTCCCTGAAGTCCGGAATAACATTTATTTAGCCCTTTTGGGAAGAACGCTCGTACACGTCAATTTAGTTTTATATATACTCACATTTTGACGTTATCCCTTTGTTTTTTTATATACATTTGTGAAAGATTTAACGACATCGATCTTTTTTTTAAAGGAAACATACAGCTTATGATACATCATTTGAAAGCTAATATCTTGTACAGTATGCTCATAAATTTTGGCGCGATTCTGTCAAGCTATTTCAAAATGGCGACCTCTAAAAGTTTTTAAAAAATCTCTATTTAACTAAGCGAAAACGATAAATCGTTGATTCTTTTTTACCTTTCCACGTAAGAAATTTTCATTTGCCCAGGAACCTTCTCCAGTGGTATTCCGAGGTAGAACCCGGTTAGGAAATTATGAATTGAGGAACGCTTCAAACTTTTCCGTGTTATAAGTGATACAATCATCAGTTGGTAAAATTAAATGGCCACCGAGGTCCCCAGACTTAACGCCTCTAGACCATTTTCTTTGGAGGATATTTAAAAGAAAAAGTTTACCAAAATAGGCCAAATAATATTGAAGATTTGAAATACAAAATTAGATTGGAGACACATAACGTACCGGCTGAAGCCATTCGGAATTCCGTCGACGGATTTTACCATTGTCTCGGAGCATGCCAAGTAGAGGGTGGAGGACATTTCCAGCATTTGCCAAATTAAATTTTTTTGACAAAATGAATAACAAATAAACCATTCGTCACCTTAGAGTTATACTGTTGTGTCGCATTTTTTCTGAAATTGACTTTTTGGTGTTAATAAGTTGTATGTACCTCAAACTTGCCTTCCAGAGAATTACAATGTTGTATGTTACACCATATGTCATTGGCAACCATAAATACATTGTCGTATCAACGTGAATTGCGATTTTTAGAGTCTCATAGTTGTATATGTGTCACATACACCTTTGTAATTTTATATTTTATTCCTATGGTCACAAATAATACACATACAACTTTGTTTTTATTTGGTTGGGTCGTTGAGTTAGTGTGCTAGTGGATTCCTGAGGTGGATAAGGCATACTATATGGCTATGCTTCCCAAAAATGATAATGCCTAACATATTGATTTCTCTAGTTCTGGATTATATTCTTTTTTGTAGTTATTTTGTTTTTTGTAACGTTACAGAGTTGTATGTTTTCATAATTAATAAAAAAATAGGGTTACATAATTGTGTGTGTTTTTTCTAGTGCCCAAAATATAGAAAAAACAATGTATATGTGTATATTTTTTCTAAAAAATCGTAATAATTATAATGAAACTAACTAAGTACAAATTTTCTTAAGTGTAGGTCTGTCCATAGCACTGTAACAAAAAGCCAATTTTTCATAACGCTTTTTCTCAAAACTTGGTTTACCGCACATACCACAGTATAACTCTAAGGTGACGTATTGTTAAGTCACAAAATGTCAGAACATGAAACAATTGAAGATTTTTTACTTTGAAAGGTAAAAAAACATCAATGATTTATAATTTCCGCTTATTTAAATAGAGATTTTTTAAAAACTTTTAGAGGTCGCCATTTTGAAATAGCTTGACAGAATCGCGCCAAAACTTATGACCGTACTGTACGAGATATTAGCTTTTAAATGATGTATCACAAGCTGTATGTTTCCATTAAAAAAAAAAAAAAGATCGAGGTGGTCATATCTTTGACAAATGTCTATAAAAAAAACAAACGAATAATGTCAAAATGTGAGTATATTATATAAACTAAATTGACGTGTCCGAGCGGTTTCCCCAAAAGGTACAGGTTAAGGTTGCAATAATTTTATTAAGGACTTCTGGGCAACGCTGTATAGATAGCTGACAAAAAAAGATATTTTAACAGGCTACAAAAATAGGTATTTTTTGTTTTACACCTATTACAGTTTTGTTAAAAACCTCACATATTACCACAAAAAAATACCCACTGTATAAACTAACAAAATAATAAAATACAATTAAGTAGGTTTAAATGTATACTCGTGCTCGCTGCGAAATTACACGAATGATTACCTTCATTTTCACAAAATATAATAAAACTGCATTTTTTAAAATTCCCGCAAGATTAAAATTAAAAGGAACTGAATAATTGCCGTATAACGAGGTAAAAAGAATTTATGTAGTGCTTGAGTTCGCCACGATACCTGCGTTGCAAGAGCACTTCAGTTATGTTCCTCAAAACTTGGTCCTTTCACACAGAAAAAAACAATTGTAAAAATTGTAACATTGTAAAAAAAATTGGTTGTAACAAAGTTATTGTTGAAAAAGCTTAAGGTTGAATTCTCAACGTCATTTAATCTATTGCCAACCTATAACCTATTTCGCGTTGATTTTTTGAGTTTATTATTTTAATAACTAACATTTAAAGAAAATCAATATCGTCGGTACATTATTTAGGTAGTATCTGATATATTACAAAAATATCAACTTATTTCATTGCTAATTTTGGGAAAATTGTATAGTGAAAGAACAATGAGTGACAATGACATAATAATGTTAAAAAAAATCTTACCCGATATTTTTCGCTATACAATTCTCCTAAAATAAGTTATGAAATTCCTTGATATTTATTGAATATGTCAATTATTACCTACAGAATATCAAGTCGATACTGATTTTCTTTAAATTTTGTTTAAAAGCTAGAAAACATAAATAAATCTACGCGAAATAGGTTACAGGTTGGCAAGCATGTTGATACTCCCACCTTAACATTACCTATATAGGGTGAAGTAAGGTATGTTCGTGATAAATATAGTTTTTTCGTCGCAAAGTAATATAAATGGCATGCGGTGGTTGCAATAATTGTCGCGGAACTAAGACCTAACATTTTGCTTTTAGATTTTGGCATTTTCCTTCAAGATAACTCACACTACAAAAATAAACATTTAAAGTAGCCCTAGTCAAGGGAAGGTAATTTCGTAATAGAATATCTAATTTCGTGATATGGGGTAGGTATATTCGTGGGGTAGGTATATTAATGCTAAAAATTGTTAGGTAAGGTTTTATTATCGGTTACAAGGTAATATTTTATGCTTCAAATCTTATTCTGAGTCACCTACCAGGTTCTATTAATTCAGATATTTAATAACTGCGATATTTTCTTTTGTTTGCTTGCATTTTAAAGCTGAAATTAAAAACAACAATAGGTAACTTATTCGTGATACTAGGTAAGTTCGTGCAAAACCCGCGAAAAACCACGTCGAAATACGCATGACATGGAAACAATGTTTTCTTAATGTCTGGTATGTTCGTGATATCGAAACTCGACAAGTAGCGCCATCTAGTAGCATCGTATGCTTTCACTAGCCGATAAATCATCCATCTAAAGCAACAGGCAACTTGCTGACAAATTTTTATAATTCTATCACGAACTTACCTATGCCACCAAATTACCTTACTTCACCCTACTTTTTTTTTATTCTAAAGACTGGCACCCTGTGAGGCAGAGTAGTGTCGGATATTCAACCCTGATGGGGCTGCCTACCGACGAAGCTCCCCGTGTTTCTGCCATTTCCGCGCCATAGGCGTATAAACCTTCAGACCACTCGCTTAGTATTTCCGCTCTGCACTCCTAGTGCGTGCTTTGCTTCGTACTTCACCTATGCCTAGGTTTCGGTTTTGTCGTATTACTTGTTTATCTATTTGCAGCTTACTGTGGAGGTGTTTGTGTATGTGCAAGGCTTTTGGTGCAGTGTACTTGTTTCTGTTCAAAAATAACTTTTTAAAATGATAGAGAATGAATTCCCAAATTCCCTAGATGTTTCGGGCGCATAGACACACATCATCGGAAGAAACTAAACAAAATTATGTTGTAACGATCGATGTCTTCCTGTTGATCTTCCCTGCCTATCGACGCGACCACCGAACAAGAACTGTTTTTCTCAGAAGGAGAAATCCTTTTGAGGCGATATCATTTTCTCCCAAAAGCTCTAGACTGCATGTTTGCAAGGGGGCATGTTTTTTAACGCAATGAATTTTTTGAATATTGTTTTTTACGGTGTAGATAAGTTGTAAGAGTACTTCAGTTTTGTTTCTGCGAAATTTATAGTTGTGACGGTCTGGAATTCATTTTTAAAATTATCTACTTTATTTTATTAAAAAATTATTCCATTTCAGTTGGTAATGAAAAACTTGGGTGAAATAAAACGTTTTCTTTTTCATTTAATATTTTTAGGTTAGTTTTATGACAATACGTTGAGGTATATCTTCAGGTTAGGTTTGTTTGTCAAGTCATGACAAGATGTCAAAATGTCATAAATCAACTGCCATTTTGGTTTGGTTTCTCGGCTATACAGTTGGCTTGAATGATTTGTATCTTTACTAGCCTTAGTAGTAGAAGGCTATGAACCACGTCGTCTGCTGGGTAAACGTCAAAATTTCACTTTGCCTGTATTTTGTTTTACTTACACCTTCTTAAATCCCAACAGGCCTTTGTCTTTAGTGTTGTAAAGAAACGTATTACTGTGTTCTTTTTTAAGTTAATTCTATAGCAAAATTAAATTTAAAAAGTAAAATAAAATTGTTTGCCGATGATACTACTATTCTATATTTTCATGAAGACTATGCTCAAATTCATAATATCATTAACCACGACCTAAATATAATGTAAATGGCTTAAAATTATTAAATTATCATTAAATTTTAATAAATTATCTTTTATGTTTATAAGTAAATCAAAATTAAAAAAAATATATATTTCTTCACTGTCTTTCAATAATCATTTAATTAAATATACTACTATATACAATTCAATTTTTAGGATTATATATTGATGAAAATTTAAGTTGGAAAAAACATATTGAATATTTAAGAAGTTTAAAAATTATATATCGTTAAAATATTTAAAATATATATATTATTCTTTGGTTTATTCAACATTACAGTATATTATTTCAATTTGGGGATCAGCGAATTTAACTACAATTCAGGCATTAAAAAAACTACAAAACAAGATAATTAAATGCATACATAAACTTCCTTTTTTAGAACCAACTATAAATTTGTATGAACCAAATAGATATTTAAATTTAGAAAAACTTTATAAATTAAAACTATGCATTCTAATACACTCTATTATTATTAAAGAAAAACAATCGAATATAATATTTCCTTCGACCAACATTATTCACATCACGATACAAAATCATCATATTCAAACACCAATGGTAAAGAGAACTTTTGACCAAAAATCAATATTATATAAAGGAATAACAATTTACAACCGTTTGATAAAAAAAAATAAAGATATACCAAAATTATGGACACTAAAAAAATATTTTTTAAAACTTTAACGTATTATATAATAATATTTTTTTTGTAGATGGTTATTATACAGGGTTGGGCAAATGTTCCGGAACGGCTTAATTACAAGCGAACGAAAAGTGATATCGGATCCGGGTTTTGGGCAATCTATAGGACTATAATTTTACTATTTGACTATTATACCGCATGTCAGTAATGTCACCAACTGTCAAGTGTTGACGTTATTTTTTTAAATGGAACACCCTGTATATTTTTACAGTTTTAAATTCCACATAAAATTATGATTATTTTTTATTAAATGCACTATTAGCCTATACTTCATAGTTTTCGAGATATTGACTCTCGAAAAGTAACATTTTTGAACTTTGACAGCTTCTAACTTTCTAACAGTACGGCTTAGAGCAAAACGGCTTACATGTCCCTATCTTCAATTTTTATTATCTTCCAAAAAAATCAACTTCCAGTTAAACCGGAACAACTATATTTCCTGCTTTCGAGTTACATCCGGTTTAACCGGAGGTTGATTTTTTGGGAAGATAATAAAAATTGAAGATAGGGACATGTAAGCCGTTTTGCTCTAAGACGTACTGTTAGAAAGTTATAAGCTGTCAAAGTTCAAAAATGTCACTTTTCGAGAGTCAATATCTCGGAAACTATGAAGTATAGACTAATAGTGCATATAATAAAAAATAATCATAATTTTATGTGGAATTTAAAAATGTAAAAATATACAGGGTGTTCCATTTAAAAAAAAAACGTCTACACTTGACAGTTGGTGACATTACTGACATATGGTATAATAGCCAAATAGTAAAATTTTAGTCCTATAGATTGCCCGAAAGCCGGATCCGATATCACTTTTCGTTCGCCTGTAATTAAGCCGTTCCGGAACATTTGCCCAACCCTGTATATATATTTTTTAAAAATAATTTCCATGGAGTTATTAATAGTTACTAAACGTGGTTTTTATTATTTGTAAATTTATATATTGTATATTTTTTGTTATATTCTCTGTCATAAACTCTCTTAAGTTGGTTGAGAATAATAAATAATAAATAAATAAAAAAAAGTTGCCATTGATAAGGCCTGTTGTGGCATTTAACAAAATCTCCAAGAGAAGACCTGAAGACCAGTTAAATTAGTTTCTCAGGGCTACTAACATAAATAATTTAACATAAAAGTTAGACAAGAAAATTCACAAAATTTGTTTTCTTTTTAAATGTTATGTATTTTTTATTTTAAAAAAATGCCAAATAAAAATAGTAGTATAAAGTACATGTTTTATAAAGCCCATTTTCAAATATGGACGCATGTTAGAAAATTATGCTTTATAAAACGTGTACAATTTAAAAAATTACATTTTATTATAGAAATATTGGTGCAAAAAGCGAAACTTTACGCCCGCCATTGTATATTATATATTATAAGTGACATTTCTTTCTGTTCCAAAACCGATCAATCTGTGATTGTTTGGTAGGAGACGAAGGTCTGCTATTTTAAGGTAACCTATTATCCTGCTCAAGAGCAGTTCGGTAACTGGTACGTTACCGCATTGTCGAATAAAAAGACGGTTAATAAAAACGTCACCGTTAAAAACCTATTTTCTACCTCGCCATTACTCTAAATAATAACCTCATCGAAACTCAATTTTTTACGCACTTGTATCGCACAGGGGCACAATGGACTGTCAACGAATTGTTTATGGCTTGCCATCTATTTACGACCGTAAAGCTTGTCCCCAAGTCGGATTTAATGTGTCCTGCATGTCCTGCAGATTCTCTCCGAGAGTTTTTGCACGGATGCAGAATTTTATCTTAGCCAATACAACCAGAAATATTATAAAATTAGTTTAATATTATTGGTCGTTACTTGGTGGAAATCCATAATAATATTGTTTTATTACTGTAAGTAAAACACTTTTTTACTTAAATTCCACTTTTTATTGACAATACGACATGTTTCACTGCACTGCAGCTTCGTCAGGTAATGTACATTTAATTTTAAAGATACGCTATATATAGATGCCTGTATAATAACAAAAGAAATTTTATTGTAAAGGGTGGTATAAACGATGGGATTTCCTAATATTTTGTATAATTTATTCTAGGATGACAAACAATTTAGTCCTAAGAACAGATCAAAGGTTTGGGGTTTTCCTATCTTAATTTTATTTACAAAATTTATGAAATTGGGAGTTATATTGACTGACAAGAATATTAAAATAAGTTCAATAAAGGTGAATTGTTTAGGTCTAATTGATTATTTAACAACACATTTGCATTTTTAAGCTTGTTTATTTCCAGTGATTCGAGATGGTTTAATTTTGATCCTTTATTTTCTATATGAAGTATTTTAAATTCTTCTTTAAAAGAGTGGTTGGATTCAATAAGATGATTCGCGTAATTGGAATAATTTTTGCTATTTACAAAACTATTAAAATGTTCTTTGATTCTTTTTGAAAAACTTCTACCTGTTTGACCTATATAGGTTTTTGGACAATCACCGCAAGTTAATTTATATACTCCTGATTTTTCTTTTTTATGGGTTTTAGTTTTACTATTTTTTATTAGTTTTCCTATGGTATTTTGAGTTTTGAAGGCTGTGATTATATTAAGATTTCTCATGAATTTACTAATTTTTGTGCTGATGTTTCCTATATATGTAATTGTACTTAGCAGGTAAATGCCTCTACACCTACAACTTTGTTTGTCATTTCCATCTCGACATCTGACGAAATAGCAGTGCTACGAAACATGTCATGTTTTTATTTTTATTTTTAATATAAAAATAAAGTAATTTTTGTGAAGATTTGAAACCTTAATGTTGTTTCATTTACGTATTTATTTAATATGGATCTTCATCAAGTAACGATCGAATCAATTACACATTTGTCTGGTAGTAACTCGGTTTTTCTTTTTCTGTCGGATATATCATTGATAGGGATTTTTTATACATTTTTTGTTTTAGTATTTTATCTATAATTTCGGGTTGGTATCCATTGTTTACTGCGATTTGTTTAATAAGGTCTAGTTCTTTTTGAAAATCTGTTGGTTGGAGGGGAATTGGGACAACTCCATCAATTTTTTAGATCTTACTATAAAGAAAGAAAACAACAAACATATTTTTTCAATTTTTCATAAACCTAAACATACCGACACAACAATACACAACACCTCATGCCATCCTATCCAACACAAGAGGGCAGCTTTTTACAGCATGGTCCATAGATTAATTTCAATTCCCCTCCAACCAACAGATTTTCAAAAAGAACTAGACCTTATTAAACAAATCGCAGTAAACAATGGATACCAACCCGAAATTATAGATAAAATACTAAAACAAAAAATGTATAAAAAATCCCTATCAATGATATATCCGACAGAAAAAGAAAAACCGAGTTACTACCAGACAATTACATATATAGGAAACATCAGCACAAAAATTAGTAAATTCATGAGAAATCTTAATATAAACACAGCCTTCAAAACTCAAAATACCATAGGAAAACTAATAAAAAATAGTAAAACTAAAACCCATAAAAAAGAAAAATCAGGAGTATATAAATTAACTTGCGGTGATTGTCCAAAAACCTATATAGGTCAAACAGGTAGAAGTTTTTCAAAAAGAATCAAAGAACATTTTAATAGTTTTGTAAATAGCAAAAATGATTCCAATTACGCGAATCATCTAATTGAATCCAACCACTCTTTTAAAGAAGAATTTAAAATACTTCATATAGAAAATAAAGGATCAAAATTAAACCATCTCGAATCACTGGAAATAAACAAGCTTAAAAATGCAAATGTGTTGTTAAATAATCAATTAGACCTAAACAATTCACCTTTATTGAACTTATTTTAATATTCTTGTCAGTCAATATAACTCTCAATTTCATAAATTTTGTAAATAAAATTAAGATAGGAAAACCCCAAACCTTTGATCTGTTCTTAGGACTAAATTGTTTGTCATCCTAGAATAAATTATACAAAATATTAGGAAATCCCATCGTTTATACCACCCTTTACAATAAAATTTCTTTTGTTATTATACAGGCATCTATATATAGCGTATCTTTAAAATTAAATGTACATTACCTGACGAAGCTGCAGTGCAGTGAAACATGTCGTATTGTCAATAAAAAGTGGAATTTAAGTAAAAAAGTGTTTTACTTACAGTAATAAAACAATATTATAAAATTAGATTTATTTGTAAACGTTTTGATAGATATTTGTCGGAGGTATTATTGTAGTTGAAGCGGCGGTATTTATTTGGATCGCTCCCCACCACAAACCCATAACTACACTGAGGAAAATGATCTAGGTAATACAGCAGAATTGCTAAAGGCATACTTTGTATTGATAGCTTATTTTTTATTAACCCATATTAAATAGATTGCTAGTGTATCAAACCCGCTTGTTATATCAATTCCAGATTTGTTGGAACAGTGTTTTTATTGGTAGTAATCAGTAATACAGGGTGTTTCATATAATTAGGGTATTCTAACACTGCATTGCAAATAAGAAATATATATAAATACTATGAACAATTTATTATATATCTACAAATTATTTTATCCAAAAATAATAGGTAGGCCCCTAATTATTCGAAACACCCTGTATAGCATAATATATATTTATTTTTAACCATAAAATGAACTTACATAACATTTTTTATTGAAATTAAAGAAACATTGTTATTTTATTTGCTTATTTTTTGAGTTTTGAGTCTGTTCGAAGCTGTATATCTCCAGAACTGGTCATAGAAAAAGGGAAATCAATAGCAAACAAGTAAGTAAGACACCTTAAGCAAAAAATATTAAAAAATAACGAAATTTAACCGATCCATTTTTAATATACCGGGTGATTTATAAATACATGCATTTTTATGTTATTTTTCTATCGCTTATCATCGGTAACACCCTGTATAACCTTGATAATTTTATATATTTTAAAGCATACGATACACGACAAGTAGTACATAAAGAAATATCTACAAAATTTCTTTCAAAACTAATAAAAAAAATATTAACTTTTTTGAGTCACCTCGTATAAATATAAATATTATAAATTCTGATAGCTTGCTCCAAACTAATGTCATCTACAGCATTACTTTGTAAACATTTAATTTAATGCCGAAAATGCAATGATTTAACAAAAAATATTAAATAATTTTCGTCACTCACCCGGTATATAATAAAAAAATTTAAACTATTTTTATAGTGTTCTATCTTGTCTACGACAGGGCCATCAAAAATTTAGAAAAACAAAACGAATTCATATTATAAACTACGAAAATATAATGTATTGAGAATTCATATTTTGCAACTTGGACACCCTGTGTCTCAAAAACTGGTCGGCAGATATTGTTGTGGCCATGAACACTTTTGATCAGAATGGCATTCTCTACAAAATACTAAATATTTAGAAAATTTAACTGAGGGCCATTTTCCATAAGAGAAGTGCGGGGTTATTTACTATTAATTTTTTTTTTATAACTAACTGTTGCAAAACATGCAGACGAATCGCAGTTCAGTTCTGACAGTTAAGAAGCACTAAAAAGTTTTCTGCATCAATTTTTTTACCGTTCTAAAGGCTAAAATTCCCCGTTGTTTACCATTGTGTAACCACAGATGGTCCAAAATAAGGCCATTGTGGAGTGGACTGGTAAATTAAAAAGGGGAAAACTTTAATCCCCCGGATTTTCTTCAAGACCCCAGACAATTATACTCCAAATTATATCGAGCATGGGGGATAAAGTGGAGAGAATCTTTAATTTAAATTCGCTGAAAATCATTTTTATCCATTAAAAAATCTAGTGAAGTTTATTAAAGGCTAAGAACTAAACACAATATTTTAAATGTTGCCATGGGCATGATGTTGACATGTCGTCAATTAGCCCTTTTATTCTTTATCTTCATCCGATAATAATAGGTATTCTTAACTTGACAGCTTTGTAACAAGGGGGATTGGTTTTGTGTTCTCGATACATCTCATAAATGATATCGTCTTGCGTGAATTGACAGTGTTACTGTATGGCTGTCGTATGGTTGACATGTGGATATGCATCTGGATGAGGAAATCATTACCAGGGACAGCTCGACATACTAATATAGAACACTAAACATATTTTTAAACTGGCACAAAATCTATAATAAATACCTTTCTAGCATTCTTACATTTATCCATAAATATTCTTCAAATGGGCATATCTTTTTCATCCTAAACAAATCGGCAATTTCGACTATTCCCATGAGGTTGCTCCAAAAAACGCACGTTTTTCTTTTAAAGGTCTCCAATGATAGATCTATAGAAAATGGGAAAGTATAATGTAGAAAAAGGTATCACGTACACCTAGAGACGGTATTATCTATCCGTGCTTATAAGGAATTCATTCAAACACAGCATTATCAGTTACTTTTATTAAAAGAGTGCAAAGTGATTCTTTGCTGTACTTGGATTACGTACATGACTTCTCTAAATCGTTATTAAAGCAAAACAAAGTTAGAAAATCCAAATTCTCTTTTTAGTTTTTAGTGTTTTAAATGGATACCAACTTCAATATATTTTTACCATACCTATATATCTTTTCAAGATATATCATTATAATATCAATATTATAATGTTTACGTAATGTATTCATTTTCTATGACATACACCGTCAAGCAAACCTCGCAAGTTAAATATTTAAACAATAATAGTTCGAGTAAATAGACACACTACTCCAATAAGCCCCCAAACCCTTGAAAGCTAGCCGGGCCCTTATATCCGCCATGATAAGGGTTTCGTCAGTTTTAAGACCTGCCTATTCTCGGGGTGATCCGATTGTCGATAACAACTATAGGGTCGATCCTTAAGGGTTATTAACAATAAATCACTGTGGTGGTTATACATTATTTGGTTTCGATTTAAGAATATTTTTGCAAGTCTGGTTGAGGCCTCAACATTCTGTGAGACTGTGACTAACCGTCAAAAAATACAATTCATATTAACAAATCTGAACTTTACACAAATAACATATTACAACAGACATCTTAAAAAAGAAATTTTCCTTTCCCCAGATAATTTGGAGAAATTAACCCTTTTTTCATTATCACATAATTAACATTTTATTTTCAACGTCAGTTTTTCCTCGATAAGGCCTTAACCTCAACTCAAGGAATGTTTTTTTTTTCAAATGTAACACTACTCTTTTTTTTATTGAATTCGATTCCTGAAGTAATTTTTACTAGCTATGTTATTGTTAGTAGTTGTTTGTTGTTATCGATACTATTAGGTACATTATGTCTACCAACCTTCCTTTTCACATTATTTGTAACGTTTTTAAATGGAAATAGATTTTTTTTATTTTATAGTTAGAGTTGAATAATAATAATAATAATAATAATAATAATAATAATAATAATAATAATAATAATAATAATAATAATAATAATAATAATAATAATAATAATAATAATAATAATAATAATAATAATAATAATAATAATAATAATAATAATAATAATAATAATAATAATAATAATAATAATAATAATAATAATAATAATAATAATAATAATAATAAGCTGATAACCTGGTCCTGTATAGCGATCATGAAGCCTTCAGTTTCTGGGTAGAGGGTACCGCTGGTAAGCCATTCATTTGATGCTTCCTTGTCAATATGAGGCTGTTTGAGGTCGTAATGATGTCGTCCGTGCAATGCCTTTTGTGACCATTGTTCGAGCTTCTCAGTATCTGGAACTCCATTGAAATCTGCCCCAGGCGAGGCGAGGTTCAGAGGTGAGTAATCCTTATCGGTCTTGGATATAACTCGATGTAGATCCGATGTTTCGGCTTTCCTGTAAAAGAATTTACGCAATTTTGCCACCTGTCTAGAGTGTAGATTGATAAGGTCCATAAGACCCCTTCCTCCATCCTTTCGGGGTAGCGTTGTTCTAATAGTGGACGCCCTAGGATGGTGGTTGTTGTTCTTCGTCATCATTGTTCGTGTCAGCCTCTGAATACTCTCTAACTCGGTTTTTGTCCATCTTAAGATTCCAAAGGAGTATTATTATTATTATTATTATTATTATTATTATTATTATTATTATTATTATTATTATTATTATTATTATTATTATTATTATTATTATTATTATTATTATTGGGTGTTCGGTACGGCTACGTCGACGAGAAGGACTGAGTTGACTCTTCTATCCACCACCGCTATGTCAGGCCTGTTATTCGTCACCAGTCTATCGGTGATAATGTAATAATAATAATAATAATAATAATAATAATAATAATAATAATAATAATAATAATAATAATAATAATAATAATAATAATAATAATAATAATAATAATGAACAATGGAGAAGTAAAGCTCTACATGGCAAGTATCTGGCAAAAATCGAAGATGAGGCAATAGACACAGCTGCATCACTATCATACCTTTCACAAGGCAACATCTTCAACGAAACGGAGGGATTCATTAACGCGATCCAAGATCAGGTGATATCCACAAAATCCTACAAAAAACGCATTCTTAAGGAAAACCTGGAGAATGCCAAATGCCGAATTTGCAATTCAGCAGAAGAAAATCTGGATCACGTTATTGCTGGTTGTACAATGCTTGCCCCGAAAGCCTACTTGGATCGCCACAACAGAGTAGGCAAAATAATTCACAAGAAGCTGTGTGAAAAACATATGGGAATCACAGAAGCTGCCCCATATTATGCATATGAGCCTCCAGCCGTCTGTGAAAACGACGACGTGCGCATCTACTGGAACAGGAAAATACAAACAGATAGAACAATCCCTAATAACATCCCTGACCTGGTGCTCACATTTAAAAAGGAAAAAAAGACGTTCATTGTGGATTTTGCCGTACCCCTAGCTACAAATATCACGAAAACATACACAGAGAAAATCAACAAGTACTTACCGCTTCGTGACGAAATAACGGAGATGTGGCATATGGATTCCGTCACTATCGTACCCATTGTAATAGGAACCTTAGGTGAAATACCCAAAAAGCTAAAAGACAGCCTATCAGTACTTGATATTGAATGGGATTTATACAAACCAATCCAAAAATCAGTGTTACTGGACACATGCAGCATTGTGAGAAGGGTTGTTGGCCTGAAATAGGATCATCTTGTCGGACATCGACCGATGAAACCTATGGTGATACCGCTAATATTTTAGTGTGATTTTAGTGAAATAATAATAATAATAATAAGTTTATTTAAAATTTAATAATATAATAAATATGTTTATGTTGTCTTCGATAAACTTATTCTTCAATCCGAAGCTGAGCTTGTTAAAAATCAACTTTTTAAATGTAAAAATGTTAATTTATAGTATAAACGCAGCTCTTTTGAAGAAATATATTTCCTATAATTAAATTATTAATTTATAATTTTTAAGTAAAAAATATTACTTATAAATATTTTCAAATTGTCCGTTTTTAATATCCATGTTTTTATTTCGACTTAAAATTTTTTTAATGAAATCAATTTTTAAATTTTTGTTGGTAAATAATCGTAATAAAAATGTCATTTTGCGTTAATTGACCTTATTAGGTACTCTTAAGTTTTTATTTTTGAATCGCCTACATGTAGTGTTGCTGTCGAGTGGCTATACGTAAGTATAGGGCCTTAGTTCAACATAAGGGTGGAGTGAAGTTATACGTGTCGAAAAAAGAAATTCGTTTCTCAAATCGAAATAGCTGCAAAAACATGCTCTACTACTTTACTAAGAGCTATGCGAAAGATGGTTTCTCTAAAATTATATTTCGAGGTGTCCCAAAGGTCTTATATTTAAAAAAAAAACATGATTTTTATTTAAATTATATATATTTAATTATAATATATAATATTCCTTTAATAAAATAATCAAGTTAAAAAGAAAACAAACTATTTGGCAAAAAAAATATTACAAACTAAAACAAAAATGATAATTTAAAATTAGTATTAGTTGCATAAAAAAATTAGTGTTCAATTTTCGCGAAAATCTTAAAAAGGCTTAGGACACCTCGAAATATAATGTTAGAAAAATTATCTTTCGCATGGCACCTAGTTAAGTAGTGAAGCAGGTTTTGGCAGCTATTCCGTTTTGTAAAACTAATATTTTTTTTTCATGACCATCGATTTTTTTTTATTTTAAAAATTCTTGGGGCACCTCAAAACATAATTTTAGAGAAACCATCTTTCGCATAGCGCTTAGTTAAGTAGTTGAGCATGTTTTTGCAGCTATTCCGATTTGAAAAACAATTTTTTTTTCGACACGTATAACTTCACTCCACCCTATTCAACATACTGAAATAAAATAATGTTGAAATTAACAAAAATTTATTTGACTTCAATTTAACAATATAATCCAAATACGATAATTTACGAAATTTTTACAAACTCGCTTTTTACAATGAACAGGACACTTTTACTTCTTATTTTTGTCGGAATCGTTATTCTTCAAAAATTCCTCAAGTTCTCGGAGTACATTTTCAGTTTTAAGTTTTTCTAGAATAAAACAAAAAATAATCACGTATAATTTTAAAGGTCTAGTTATGATTTAAAAATAATAATATGAAAGTGGATGTCACTTAAAGCAATTTTATTACTAAATCAATTATTGGTAATATTAGGGAACCTACCTAGATCTTCAACATTCTGTATAGACTTTTCAATTTTATTCAAAAAATCATTAAAAAAGGTGTACGACTTGGGGCAGTTATATTTGTTATATGATTCTATGGATATCCTCCATGCCCTTTCCAGAATATTTTCTCTACTTGGAATTATATCTGAATATCCAAAATACGTCCTGGAATATGGTCCATCTTTACAGCACAAATCTCTGAGGTCAACATATTGGTAAAGTTCTTTTTCTAAAGACATTTTCATCGCCTTCGACGTGTCTATGTCTTTTCGATCATCAAAAATGGCGAACTCTTTTTTAAAATTCGGACTACTACCATATCTAAGCTGCCTTTGCTTTATCTCAGTTTCCTCCAATAACCTATTAATTTCTTCTAAATTCTGACTGCTCATGCTTCTCGAATAGCTTCGTGATTGCTGGATTACAGTACTGAATTTTCTTCTGGAGAGTCTGGGGGACGCTGACTTGTTGGATTCACAGTCGCTTTTGTCGCAACAATCTTTCGGACATACCTTGCAATCATTTGAAACCTTGGCTGTTCTAAGGATCTCAGGAGGTAGGCATTTTGGGTTTAAGACAACCAATCCAGCGGCTTTTGCTGCCTTTTCAGCCTTTGCCTGTAACGCCTTCTTCTTCCACTCGCCGGGCTCTGGGCAGTTAGGGCGAGCCTTAAAGTAATTAACAATTTTTTGCCAAAGATTTTCCAGCTGGGTCAAACTTTTCGGTCTCTTAGGACCACATGGTGCCGGCGGACAAGTTACTTTCTGACCTGAACCTGATGAGATCGAGCAATCAGATTTTGTCTGTTTCATACATCTGTAGGGAGTTGGTTTTTCACACACAATCGGTTCCGGTTCCGGTTCGGGGTCACAAATTTCAGTTTTAGGCACAGGTGGGCAAAGCGGTTTATCTTCCCGACATTGCACAGGTTCTTGTTCACATTCAGGTTCGTCGAGACACTCGGCGTTCCGTCTCGGACATTCTTCCGACTTCATTTGGAAAATTTTTTTACACTCTTCTCTACAAACGCAGTATTTTTCTTCTTCTGGCAAATGACATGGAATGCACTTCAAGCAATGCTGCATACAGATTTCTTCAAGTTTTTTTCTATCTTCCGCGCATTCATCTTCTACTTCCTTTTGACAAGAGCACGGTTGTTTATTACATTGCTTGCAAAAAACTGACGATTTATGCTTTGGTTTTTTATGGTCCTGTACAAAGAACTCTACAATACTTTTTTTTGGCTTAGGTGTGGGCGTGTTAATACAACAATCACCTGAATCCTTGCTTTTCCTGCAGTAGCCGAGACTTTGGCAATCCAAGGTGGTTCCTTCACCTTTGAAGCCATGTTTGCATTTATAATACTCAAAGCTTAATGTCCTGTCAACTTTGTCTTGATCAGGAAATTGCTGACATTGGCCACGATCGTTATCAATGGCAAAGTGACAAGTGGGTTGATATTTTTTCATGTCACTAGATCGCGAAAACTTTTTGCGTTCTGAAAAGGCCGGAAACGGTGGTTTATGGCCATGGACTTCTGAAGTCTTCCTTTGCCCAATTTTTTTCTGACCCTTTAAAGTTTTGTTACTTAAGGTAAACTTTGGCTGTCCTTTTTTACTCGCGTTGTCTTGACTGTGATCCCTTCTAGCGTTACTGTTAGGTCTTCCAGTTTTAATAAATCTAGATCCTCTTAAACTAACAGGCCCGTATTTTAAAAATTTTACATTATTTGCAACCCTTCTCCGTGTAAGATAAGTTCTTAAGGTACATCCTTTTATATTTCGCCTAAGAAAGGTTTTACGCTTTGTTTTGTAGGTGGTGTAATATCTTCTAGCTCTTTTCGCTACATTACTGTGGCGATTAAGCAGCTCGTAGTTTTTGAGATATTGTGCTTTCCAAATATTTTTTTGCAATTGAAGGATTTTAGTCGATTCGTCTAAATCAGGAAACATTTTCCTGGTGAGTTCTTTAAGTTTTGTCTCGTTGTCGACTAAGATAGCTTTATCAGTGCATTTCACCAGCGCATGATAATTCCTTGTGTAAAGTGTTCTAAGTCCGAGGGATATCTGGTTGTCTTTCGAAAATTCGGACATCGAGTTTAAGCCAAGGGTGCTGAGGGTTCGGTAGTTCTCTGCTACCGCTGCTAAGGAAGACGTACAAATTCGTCTCTTTTGCGTGTTATGGTACGAAGGAGGCCACCTGCCTTGACGCTTCATTTCTTCTATTCTTTCGCAGTCAGGATTCACTTCTTTAATCAGCTTCTTGGTCTTCATAAGAGGCACAGGTTTACGAAAGTCACTGCAAGTCTGAGTCAATCCTACATTTTCTATGCACAATTTTTCTCTTAAACATTGTTGTTCCTTGAGAAGATCTAATTTTCCTTGTATAGGAGGAGGTGGTTTTATATGGTACGTTTCTTTAGGCAAATTCGTAAACCTCGGTTGCATTCTCAAGTATTTCTCTTTGTCCAAAGGACATTCTGTTAAAATGTCCTCCATTTCTTCGTCTAAACAATCTGAAAAAGCTGGGAATGGAGGTGGTTTTCTTTTACAAGTGAGCATGGGTACTTTTTTACATCCCAATCTAGGTTTAGCCACTACCTGCTCAGGGGTGCAACTGATTTTAGGAGATTTACCCTTATCTAGGAATTTGTCGATCAAACCCGAACATTTTCCAGCCTTTGGTTTACCAATGGGTGGTGGCATTATTTGAAAAACTTTTGAAGATAACGTTCGATTTTGAGTGATGATGATATTGTTGGTAGATTGCATTTTCAGCAGTGCTAGAATATAAGGAGATTAAGGTTTGGGGAAAAAACTAACATTTAAAATTCTTACCTTACCTTTTGTAGACATGGGAATGGGTTTTGTGTTGCCCATTACGCGGGCACACCAAGCGTTTCTCGATCGTTTGGTTGCAGATATTTCTAAAACCAAAAAATTATGCTTCAATAATAATTATTGATATCTACTGGCAACGATATTTAAATATAAAGAAATCAACAATTTTAAAAATAATATATTGAATAAATATTCGATTTTTGTTTGAGCATACTTTGGTAAAATCTATTTTTCAGACCATAATATAGCAAAGTTTAGGTATGGTAAAGCTAAACAAATTTTTGAAGATTTGAGTTTTGTCTAACTAACATTTTTTTGCCCTTTTCAGGTTTAAAGATGTTGACAAGCGCGGTGCGTCACATAAAATAATCCCTTATTTGCGAAAGTTAAATATTACTTATTTAATTACCAACAAGGTTAGCAGAATTACCTTTAGCTCCAGAACTAGACTGACAGGTACTAAAGCTTTTCTTGTCTTTCTTTTTTGATTGATCCAAAGGGTCGAACTCCTTTTTATAGTTGGGATGAAACCCATATTGCATTCTATCGCACGTCCACTGAGCAGTCTTGGTAAACGGTTTGATCGTCCCTTCTAGATTATCAGTATAGGCTGGATATGGCGACTCTTCCTTTTCGCAACAAACTGGTGTAGTCTGTCGTTTACACGATGGCCTGTGTTCCCTTACTTTGTCTACACATGCATCCATGGTAGGGCATTTTTTAATTTTATTGCACATTATTGATTTCTTAGCCGGTTTTAGGTTTTGACATTTTTTCTTTGCTTCACATTGCTTTTTATCCCGTATATCTTTCTCATCCTTGCAGATTGTTCTGGTAGTAGATATAGCACGCGAAGTCACTTTTAGAGCATCACAGCTTCTACTTTTCGATTTTTTAAGAGTATTCGTAAACGATATAGGTTTACGTTCTCTTTTAGGCTGAGATGCCGATAGTCGTGGTAGTCCAGTAGAACTAGCGATCTTTTTAATAATTTTATCGTAGTTTATTTTCCCATCGTCTGAGGGTTTAAATAAAAGTGGCTCATGGTCATCAGTCCTAGGGATTTCCAATTGATTAAGTAATTTTACTAAGCTTAAAGTTGATGCACTTTTTAATTTTTTATTCTGCGGTAATTTAAGGGTTTTTTGACTTCTGTTATGTTTTACAGCAGCTTTAATTTTTGTTTGTTTAATTTGTGGAGGTTTGTACCCACTTCCCGACGTTTTTATATAGCCTTCATCCTCTCCGACATTTTGAGATTTTACTTGTTCGTACAGTTTTAATGAAGCGCTCGAGATACTGTATCTTCTTTTGGGGATATGCCTGGAATACAAAAAATGTTAATAGAAAAAGAAAATAGAAATATCATTAGGTCATATCGATATTCACATTTTGGAAGTTAATAATTGTCAAACTCCACATCAATATTTTAAATAAAATTAACTAGGAAATTATTTTTCTCTACGCGAACCTCTTGGCTCATAAGGTAATTAATTTAAAAGACTTAAATATACCTTATTTCCCTTGCTCCGGCAAGATTATCTTTACATACGTCTGGCTTATCGCAAGGATGACGTTTGGGTGAAGGAGGCTGAGGACATTTCACTTCCTTTTCAACACATTTCTCGTCTACTATGTTGCATACTTCGTCCGAGTACTCCCAACATCCCCAGTCAGCTCTGGGGAAGGATTTGCAAGGATCAGGAACTATGCAGTCAGTGTTGTATTCATCTTCGCAAACTAAACGCTTGAGGTTCCAGTCCTTCATTGGTATATCCTGAAAAGTGTTTTTCGGATTAGATAGACTCATGGGCCAAATCTGGGACAATCAATGATGGCTACAAGAAGAGCTGTAATATCAGAGATAAGTTATGCCACTACCACCTTAGTAAATGTGGATATAATTTTATGCTACAGTAAAATAAAAATATATACCTGGCAAGGACAGTCGCCTGGTACAAACTTGGGAAGCTTTTTTTGCCGTAATTTAAGGCTATCGTCAGCCCTTTCCCTTTCCTCGCATGGTATTACTTTATGGCAAACTCTTGGAGGTTCTGGTACATCAAGATTTAATTTCTTTAAAAGAGGTGCCATTTTTGGAACGGGGGGGTCGATGCAAGGGCATGAGGAAGGTTTAATTATAGGTAGTTGCTTCGGTTTAACCGTCAAACATTCGTCAGCTCTGGGAGGACATTTATCTGGGACTGGACATATTCGAGGAGGTCTGCAAATCTAAACATTAAGGTTTTAATAGCTACAAAAACAATATATAACATTTAAATTAACACCTACATCTTCCTGTGTACATTTTGGTAGTCTTTTTAGCTTAACGTCTATCAGTCCAGGAGGTTGAACACACTCGCAATCGCCTGGTACGTATGGTTTCAGCGGCTTGAACTTAGGAGCGTAGTCATCATCAGCTCGAGGAGTTTGACATGTAGGTTCATAACAAACTTCTTTTGGAGGATCTTCATCAAATTTTAAATTTAAGTTCTTCAGTTTGGGCACCTTCGTTGGTACGTGCGGATTTAAACAAACACAGTCCCCAGGCGGTAGTTTTGGAAGTTTTTTTGGACCGACTACAAGACATTCATCTGCCCTAGGGGGACATCTTTCTATTTTTACACATTCTCTATGCTCCGGTGGAGGGGCACAGGTCTGCACGGCTCCTAGCTTTACCCTCGAAGGTAGATAGACTTTATTTGTTGTCTTCTTGACGTTGCACGGTGGTGGCTCGTAAGGGAATTTCGTTTTCTGTGACTTATGTAGAGCCTTTAAAGCTGGGGTACATACATCGCATCCGGCCGCCACATCAACTTCCTCCCATTGCTTTTTCTTTTTCCCCTTTTTCTGATTAGATTTTGACTTCGAATAATTTCGCTGATCTTGAGAATCATCCACAGCAGAGCTTCTTGAAAGCAAAGTATTTTTGACCTGAGGTTTTGCCAACGTAAAAGATGATTCTTGTGATAAAAGGTTACTTTTAGACCGAGTGGTTAAAGTCCTTTGTTCGGGGAGACTTCTGGCCACTTGCAGTAGCGGTCCTGTCTTGGGCGCATGCTTTATAATACAACCCATACACACTTTATTGGAAGAAACTTCAGAATCAATAGGATTATGATTAGGATTAGGATCTATTAGTGAAATTTTATCTTCTTCCAATTCTCTAAGTTTCGTCTTCACCAAATCTGAATAAGAAGCTTTATAGTAGCGATCTCGGTTCTGATTTTCCCGTTCTTTTCTCTTCCGCCTCATTTCAGGAGTTGAAAAATTGTAAGCTATCTCACGTTCTTCACGATTCATCCTGTCCCTCTCTCGAAATGTTGGTGGCACAAATTCTAGTTTTGGGGACGGCTCCGTCCAGGATCCTTGGAAATTCTGAGAAATTTTTTTAAAAATGTTTAAATCCGCGTCTCCCGATTTTTTAACCGGTATAAAAGATTTTAAACTGTCAATATTTTTAGAAAGTATATTGGCGCTTTTTTCCGGCTTAGCCAAAATTCTCGAATGATGACCTTCTTTTGCGATGTAGTTTTGGGATGTAGACAGCTGTCGAACGTCAGTTGACGTAGAGTAATTTCTGTGCCTGAAATGAACAACAAAAACTGCTCAAGAATATTTTATAGCATGTTGGCTTGACAAAAAAATCGCACATTAATATTTCGCTGTTAAAATATTTGCCTGTCAAAATAATAGCCTTTTTTGGGCGTTATATAATTACCCGGAAGTATTCAGATCCTTATTAATTTTTGGCTCAAGCTCTGGGGAATCTAATTTTTTCTTCAGCCTTCGTGGATATTTTAAAAGGTTCGTTGGCCTCATAAGCGCTGGAGAATACATATTATCTTGCGAACCATATGGTTTTAACGAGCTTGGTTGCAGGTGAAAATATTCATTATGAGCAGGCTGTGCGTTGGCAAAAGCTTCAAAAACGTCTCGACTCTTGTCTGGCCTAGGTTTGGCCGCCTCGAGTTCATACTGTTCGAGAGTTTCGAATTGAAGAGCTTCGTTTTTCTTTTCTACTTCTTGTTTTGCATCATCTTTTTTTTCAAGGTCTTCGCGCCAATTAATTTCTTTGACGTTGTCCGCTTTTTGAGCTAAAAACATATTGCTTTGCATAAAGAACTTTAATTCCACTGACATTTTTGGATCATATTCGTTTATTAAATTAGTCACAGACTATAATTTATATTTATACAGTGAAGACCTAAAGTCCGTCCCCCCCCCCCTCTAACTTCTGAACCGTTCGGTATATTTTAATGAAATTTTGAACGATAATATTTGAGCAAGTCTTGCACTTTTTGACATACCAATGACAACTTTAAATGTCAAGATCTGCTGCTGCAAGCTGGGTCCGCTTTTGGAATATTTTTTTAAATGGAACACCCTGTATATTTTTACATTTTTAAATTCCACATAAAATTATAATTATTTTTTATTAAATGCATTATTAGTTTATACTTCATAGTTTCCGAGATATTGACTCTCGAAAAGTGACATTTTTAAACTTTGACAGCTTATAACCTTCTAACAGTACGTCTTAGAGCAAAACGGCTTACATGTCCCTATCTTCAATTTTTATTATCTTCCCAAAAAAATCAACTTCCGGTTAAAACGGATCTAACTCGAAAGCAGGAAATATAGTTGTTTCGGTTTAACTGGAAGTTGATTTTTTTGGGATAATAAAAATTGAAGATAGGTACGTAAGCCGTTTTACTCTAAGACGTACTGTTAGAAGGTTATAAGCTGTCAAAGTTCAAAAATGTCACTTTTCGAGAGTCAATATCTCGGAAACTATGAAGTATATACTAATAATGCATTTTATAAAAAATAATTATAATTTTATGTGGAATTTAAAAATATAAAAATATACAGAGTGTTCCATTTAAAAAAATATTTCAAAAGCGGACCCAGCTGTCATCTTGACATTTAAAGCTGTCATTGGTATGTCAAAAAGTGCAAGACTTGCTCAAATATTATCGTTCAAAATTTCATTAAAATATACCGAACGGTTTAGAAGTTATACGGGGGGGGGGGACGGACTTTAGGTCCTCACTGTATACAGTATTGCCTTTCGGCGGATCTTGAATGTTGTGGTTGACTGCTGAATAATTATTTCATTTAAGTTGAGGTAGTGGGCAGAGGGCATCGGGAAAGTAATTACTTCTAATTTACTGAGCGGCCGTGGCTGGAATGAGCCAGTCTCTCGGTAGTCTGTAAGGTTTTTGTGGGTTGGAGTGTATGTGTGATTGCGTTATGAGTGGGTTCATGGATACGTCTGTACGTTTGTAATAGTTGATAATAAGTTTGTCTATATGTTTCGTGATTGTTGGTGTCTGTAAGTCATTGTGCAACGTATGAACCATCGTAAATCGTGGAGCATTTGTTATAATTTTAAAACTTTATTTTAAAAAATTTGAATTTTTTTCATCGTTGACTTATTTACTGTGCACCAGGAGGCGATACCATAAGTAAGTACGGGTCTGACAATTGTCTTGTAAAGTAAAGTCTTTGTGCGTAAGTCTAGTCTACTTCTACTGTTGATAAGTGAGTAGATGGCGCTGAGTTGACCATTTGCTTTTCTCAAGCGTTGGTTAGCGTTGTCAGTCCAAGCCAGCCGTTTGTCAAAGCTCAGACCCAGGTATTTTACTTTTTCGCACCAGTTTAATCTGGAGTTTTTGACTTGCAATCTGGTCAGTGGAAATTTACATGTGGACCTTGAAAAATAGATGGCTTGTGTTTTAGCGTCATTAAGGCGAATTTTCCACTTATCTAACCACGCCTCGATAAGCTTTATATGACGTTGTAGCTTTGAGACGACCAACCTGGGCTGTTTTGCGGTGGCGGTCACGGCGGTATCATCAGCAAACAGATATAGTTGAGTTTGACCAAATTTAGGAATATCGCTAGTAGAGATATTGTACAGAGTTGGCGCAAACATTAAACGTTAGGAAACATATTATGTAATATTTATTTCACTTACATGTTTACTAATTACTCTATTTCAATCTCAGATACTTACACACTGGCGATTGTTACTATTAACAGTAGAACACAAAAATACCCTTTATTTTTGTCCATCTTACCGTAACATTCCTTACTGAAAAAGAGTGTCCTCGCCCTGGGTGCATGAGACACGTCCACTATATGCCCACTTTCCACCCGAGAACACGACACGGACCTTTCGGAGTCCGCTGAGGTCCTGGCCCTTTGAACTGGAGACAGAGAGCGGAAGTTTCTTGTACGAAATGACGATGAAAAGGCATAGTCCTAAAAAGGAGAAACGTAGCGTTTAATACTAATCAATCGGCCATTTTGTGGTTACCCCTCTCAAGGGCTTCGCTAATGGGATATCTATATAGAATTAGTTTAACCTTATACTGGAGTGATTAGGTAATAGGTTTTACTTGTAGCGTTGCCTATTTGATGACCTTACCATAATAGCTTCTAATGAAAAAATGTTTAGTAACGTAGTTTCCAATCAGAAAAATTTGTCACTGCCGTCACAGAGTTTAAATAAGGCTGCAAAGGTGCCGAAAGTATACAGTGTCACCAGTAAAGTCCGCATCATATGGGATTTTTTTTTATTAATAGCTTTATTTGAAATTTGACTTTGGCATCAAGTTCTGCTTCGATCGAGATGAAAATTAAGCAAAAAAATAGTAGTCACGTGATTCGCATTATCTGTCAAATTTGAATTTTTTTCAAAAAATAATTCAAAAGTGGGGTTATTTCTGAAAATATCGAAAAAAGTTATTAGAAAAAGTTTTTTTAAATGCAGTTTTTAGTCCACATGCAAAATTTCAGCGGGATAAGATAATTTTGATTTTTTACCTATATTTTGTAAATTGCACCACTTTTGCAAAATAAGACTCAACGCAACCTACATAAAACTTCTTAGTTTTGACAATGCTTTATTTCAGATACATTTTCTTTAAAGTAGCGCCATATTAAAGGTGTGTTTTTCTACAAAATCAAAATTGGGCTATTAAAATTTGGTCGCATGTGATGCAAAGTTCATTTGTTTTTGACCCTGTATAAGGTAACTTCATAAAATACGTATTTTTGAAAACGTAGTTTGTGTCTGAAAGTAAAAAAATAAAAATAAAATAAAGAAGTTTTAAATTAAATCGTTGAAAATAGATAAACTTTACGCTAAGCTAAACTTAAATTTATATTCCACTTAATGAACACTTTACTGATGACACTGTGTTCTTTTTGTCTTAATATTAAGGTGCATTACTTTCAGACACAAACTACGTTTTTAAAAATACTTATTTTATGAAGTTACCTTATACAGGGTCAAAAACAAATAAACTTTGCATCACATGCGACCAAAATTTAATAGCCCAATTTTGATTTTGTAGAAAAACACACATTTAATATGGCGCTACTTTAAAGAAAATGTATCTGAAATAAAGCATTGTCAAAATTAAGAAGTTTTATGTGGGTTGCGTTGAGTTTTATTTTGCAAAAGTGGTGCAATTTACAAAATATGGGTAAAAAATCAAAATTATCTTATGCAGCTGAAATTTTGCATGTGGGCTAGAAAAGGCATTTTACTTTTTTCGATATTTTCAGAAATAACCCCACTTTTGGATTGTTTTTTGGAAAAAATTAAAATTTGACAGATAATGCGAATCACGTGACTACTATTTTTTTGCTTAATTTTCATCTCGATCTAAGCAGAACTTGATGCCAAAGTCAAATTTCGAATAAAGTTATTATTAAAAAAAAATCCCATATGATGCGGACTTTATTGGTGACACTGTATACTTTATTTATGTATTTAAGCGCGATAAACAATAATTTTCTGACCTACCTGACAAGTAGACTGTCTATATTATATTATAATATTATAGACGATTTAATGTTTAATTATTAAACTCAATACAGAAAGATCACGTTAAAAATATTTAAATACCTTCTGGGATTAGTTTAGGTACCTATATTGTCTTGTTTTTGTTATACATAATACAGGTGGAACGGTGGAACCCATTTTATTTTTTGTAAACCGGTATCAAACAGGTGCGGCATATAGGTATTGAGCAAAGCTTTTAAGTTGGCTTTTATAACTTTGGTTAATATGGGTGGAAAGCTCTTTTAATAGCCGCTCTCTTCTCTTGTCAGCGTATGGTATCCAAGTGTTCACTCGAGTGCTGTTTTTTTAACTTATACCAAGGCATACTATATGTATATATTATTTAACACTTTGCCTCCGGATTTAAAAAACTCTAAAAATATAGTGTGTTTTAAGAAGGACCTAAAGAAATTTTTAGTCAATAAGTCTATTTATAGTTTGGATGAGTTTTTTTAATTATAGTTTTTTTTTAATGGTTGACTTTTGTTTGTACTGCTACTTATTTTTGTTTGTTTGTTTTTTTTTTCTTTTTTGTTGGGTGTATTGTATGTAACTCACAAATTTAAAATTTAAATTAGGTACATGACGAATTCTATACATTGTAAAAAATGTCTTTAGAAATATATATTATTATTATTATTATTATTATTATTATTATTATTATTATTATTATTATTATTATTATTATTATTATTATTATTATTATTATTATTATTATTATTATATATACTATGCCGCTTTCTCTTGGGGTACACTAGGCGAATATATATTTTATAAAAATAGATTCTATAAACTCTTACACAACTTATTCAAGAAACTATTTATCCAGAGTTTTCCAGCGTATCACATTATCAATATTTATGCAAAAAAACTAATAATTGCATTAAATGGCAGCAGAACATTCGATTTAATAAAGAAACTAAGAATTTAGGACTCCAAAATAAACGTTGACATGCAGTTGTCACAACAGATTCACAGAAATTTTGAAAAAAATTAAAATATTTTTCGATAAAAACTACTAGCTGGGTACTTACGCTTGTATACTTTAAATTGGGTAGTTTCAACACCAAATTTCGAATCATTTTACAAAAATTTTGTTCCCTTTTTTGAGGAAATGTTGGATGACGTTTACATTTCTGTCGTTGTTTGCACCTGTCAAAATCCAGGGATACGGAAATTCACTATCAAATAAAATACTGGTTTCAATCGTTCAACTTTTTAAATTATTGCAAATAAAGTTACACTTTATAGTCGATTCAGTGGCGAGACGTTAAGCAGTGGCACCATCATAAAAATATATTCGTCAAAGTAATAAAATTGTTTTTTTTTTCATGATGTAGGATTTTGGAGAGGGTATACTATGTATTTTATGCATCGTTAAGCACGGGTAAATCATTAATTTAATGTGCAAAATGCAGACTAGCCTTAAATTGCGTTTAATAAACTAAATTTAAATCCTTCAATAACCCTATTTGCTATGCACATTCTTTCCTAATCCCGAAGCGCAATATAATAGCAAAAAGGCCATAATTTACTCATGCAATAGCAGTTACTCAGCTTGCATAAACAATTAGCTGAAATTAGCAACAGCTTGGCCCGTTTCTACATTATCCAGGCGCCGGAACGGAAGACATTAAGGCTTCATCCAGATTCCAGACACAAAACTGCGCTGTTATTTGTTGTGAGATGGAAAAGACGACGAATAGCGCACTAATTCCTACTGGCAGTGGTAAAATGTTCTAAATATCGGACAACAATTTCTAAATTGCAAAAAGATTTTTAGTATAATTATTATCTGTAGTTGGAGCACTACTGGTTTAGTAATACGGCGGAGTACGGGTTTAGTCAATGAAAAAAAATAAAGGAAGTAGCATTAATTAGTTATAAAAAGCCAACGGAAAATTGCGACGCAAGTCGGTCATATAGAAGAACAGATTATATTCTTTGTTTTAGGTTTTCAGAGAGACCGCACAACACAAAACTACCCTTTATTTGTAGGGACGGTTTGAGGGATAAAAAAAACTGTTTTAAACTGCGTAGAGCCCAACTATTTAGACGGTAAATAAATATGGATTGTTTGTCTAGGATACCTAGCAATGAGTTACATTTAATAAGTCCTTTTGCTAATGCAGCGGCAAAAGCCTAACATTTACTACTTGATATTGCTGAAAGATTTTTGACTCCAATATTTGGAAAGTTTACCCACTGCTTATTGAAATCTTGTGAGAATGAGCAGAATAAGATCTAAGTTGCGAATTTTGTGTCCTCCACATAATTTAAAATATAAAGGAAGATTACTAAAATTTCAGCTTATCTGTTGGTTTAATCGAAATAAGGAGGAAATATATAAAATACTGAGATATAAAAGCGGTTAAGAGCAAGTCAGATAAATACATTCGGTACCCTACTTTTAATAACTTTTTACAATAAAAGTGCTTGAATATTTAAAAAAAAAGCTGAATTTCTTTTTGTAAAATGATATGAGAAGCTATATCGACCATTACAATAATTATGAGCATCTATTTTACAAAATTTTTAAGAATAAAAACACTAAATCAGATATAACAGGTCCAAACCCACAGTTCGAGATAAAAGCGGTTTTGTAACTTACGTCTAAGGTCATGGATATCCTTAGAGAAAGGCCTCAAAGGAATAATAAAAAAGCATTATTATTGTCCCGGACTATCCATGCAGGACTAGCTAACCTTCTCGATCCATCCAATTTGCACCAATAAAAGAGGGAAAAGTTAAGAACATAAAAAAGGGACCGCGCGACATGAAATTGCTCTACTTTTTCAGTAGCTTAATGCACCCAGTGGATTTTTCCTGTATAGCCCGGGTTTTCACATGATTAAGGAAAAAGGAGATTCACATAAATTTTGTTTAGGGCTTGTTGTCAATTCACTGTAAATTCTTTTACACATTCCTACAGGGTCAAAAGAAATACTTCTATTGTCTTTATTTTATCACTTAAGGTGGAATTCTCAACGTCATTCCATCTATAGCTAACCTATAACCTCTTTCGCGTTGCTTTTTTTAGTTTATTATTTTAATACCTAACATTTAAAGAAAATCAATATCGTTGGTACCTTATTTAGGTAGTATCTGATATATTACAAAAATACCAATTTATTTCATTGCTAATTTTGAAAAAATTGTATAGCGAAAGAAGAATGACATAATAATGTTAAACCAATATTTTTCGCTATACAATTCTCCTAAAATAATTTATAAAATTCCTTAATATTTATTTAATATGTCAATTATTACCCATAGAATATGCAGTCGATATTGATTTTATTTAAATTTTGTGTAAAAGCTAGAAAAATTAAATAAATATACGCGAAATAGGTTACAGGTTGGCAAGCATGTTGATACTCCCACCTTAAACAACGTTTCGTTTATTTAGTATCTATGACCGTTGTCAAGTATAAATTAAATTATAATTCTACGGCTATATATGAATGTGTAATAAAGCTCGATGCCTCGACGTGCTTACTGAAGTGTGAACTTTGAGCTGTTTGTTTTGGATAAGGAGATGCTTCTGTTCAACCCAAAGATCCCCAAACATCCATTACAATAAACACATCAAATTGTAAAGATGTAAATCACTATACATAATGTCAATTACAAATGAGCAAGTAAATGGAGAAAAAACAGAACACACAACCTTACAAAGAAAACCCACATTATGATCATTCTACACTGGCAGTTCCAACAGCTGACGGTTGGTTTTTTGGATTATTTTTCCAACAAAAAGATTTAAGTTTTCTTATGCACCAAATACCCACCACACCATTTTCGCTTACGCTGAATTCTAATAACCCTGTAAAGCTACAGCTGAAAATGACCGATTACTAACATTGCAAGACCTCATTGCCACCAAGGGTTAACAACAGCCCCAGCTGGTTTGATCTCGCTGTCTTCCCTAGGTGTTAGCTCATATCTGTGGGCATAAACCTAGAGTACTCGTTTTTAAATAACGTAGATGTGTTGTTAAAAATGTATGCATAAAGGAAATAAAAAAATTAGGAAAGAAAGAATGAAAATACATTTTCTTCCAACTTCTTCGTAACTTTTGTCGGTTTCGTGAACCACATGGATTTGTAGCACGCTGTATACCAAAAATTGTATATACTTCACTAAATAATTTGTAATATTGTCCACAGAAGTTTCAACAAGGCCCTCCTTTGGGAAATTCAAGAATTCTCTGTTTAAACAATTTGCCTCCAAACAATCAAACAAAAATATATTTTAATCTCTAACAATAAACAATAAAAACCTCAATCTGGCCCAAAAAATAATAACATATTCCCAACGGATAACAAAGTCAACACGGACCATACCAATTATGGTTCAATTCAATTTACCTCAAAATTCCGACAAGTATTTACTCGGAAAATATAAGTTTTCGCCCAGCGTAATATTTCTTTTTTCTCTCGCAGGCGTCGATCTATCAGAGGCCGATTGGCAGCTCCCTGTAGAATAAAACCAATCATTATGATGTATAACGACCGTGGCTATGTTCCCTGTGGAATCGGCAGTATGAAATTTTAGTTAAAATAAAAATTCTTTACCCTGGTCCCTCTGCGTATTTCGTAAAGTTTGTGGTTGGTTGTCAAATGTCTATTAAATAAAAACAAATAGAATTTAGAAAGTTTCTTACAGATGCGGGTGTTAGTAAAAAAAAATAGGGAAGATGCTGCTGATACAGTAAATGAGGCCGTTCCCCCGCTTCACATGGTTCTCTACCAATAACATGTTTATGAATGTTGATAAAACACAGGTAATTTGTTTTGGGGTTAGAGGGGGAGACATGGCTGAGGCAAGTGTGGGCGGGGTCGCGATGGAAGTGGGCAAATCTATATCTTTTCTGGGAGTAAAGATCGACGGGTGTCTTGATTGGAGAGCCCATATCGATGATCTAAGCGTCAGCCTTTCTAAATATTGCTACGCTCTGAGAATGGTTAAGGAAAATGTAGGTTTCAAGCTGGCTCTTACCCTCTATCATTCGTGGGTGGTCTTCAGGATTAGGTACGGAATTATTTTTTTGGGAAACTCTGTGGATGTTGGAAGAGTGCAGACTCTACAGAAGAGATGCTTACGAACTATGTTTGGATTGAAGTTTTGGGAAAGTTGTAAACCGACTTTTGAGGAGAGGGGTCTGATGACGGTTACGGGAATATATGTTTATGAAGTAGCATAGTTTGTTTTTGAAAATCTATCTTTATTTACAACAAGTAAACGAACACATTCATACAATGCAAAGAACAAACAAGATTTACTCTTAGATGAAACAAAACTTAGCTTTATACAGAAAAATTCTCACAACAACATGATAAAAATTTGGAATAAATTTCCGCTAGAAATGTTAAACTAGTCTAAATTTTTAAGTTCTGTAGGGGAGCATAAAAGTTCTCCATATTCTCTGAAAGACTTTTTTACTGCATGTAGTTTTTGACTAAGCATATCTAGGGATGGTGCATTTTTTTGAAGAGTTTCTATTTTTTGCTTCGTTTGACTACCTAAAAATTGTTTTAATTGTCGGCTGGTTACACAGTTTTATTCATCTCTTGATTTAGGAGTAAACAGTGAAGTTTGCAAATGTTTCTACTGTTCCTTTTTGTTGTAATCCCCTCAGGGGAATGTGATGAGTTTTTATTGTGTTTTTTTATTATTTAAGTCTTCTTCTTTTAAATTGTATTAAATTATTTTATCGTGAATTTGTGAAGTTTTAAACTATATTATATTTTGATTATGGTGTTTTTGACACGTTTTATATGCCTTACTGGCATCCTTATGAAACAAATAAATGTTTATCTATCTATGTATCTATCATGCTTTGACAGAGAGTATTGTATGTTTTATAAACCAATGACATTACAACTTTCAATTAAAGCCATATTGCTTTTCAAAGCAATTCCATTGTTTTTCAAAGCCGCCTTTATATTTCTTTAGAAAATACAGGGCGGTAATAAAGCATAACGCTTTTAAATTTGTGATTGGGACTTAAGGCAAATTTTTTCGTGTCAAAATAGCATAGGAGTGTATGGTATCAGATTGTTGGAAAAAAATGCTCGTTTTAAATATCCCAGTGAACCACCATCGTTTCATTTGGAAAAATGGAGTAAACGTCTAGAAAACAAAATTTCATTTTTTAAACGCTTGTGAAACTTAGAAAGTCAATTATTATGACTTAATTTTAATTTTCATATATACTACTTAACTATATAAATTAACAGATTTAATTAATTTGTAGCACTCTAGATTAAAAATAAAAAATAATCATAAAAATATTATAACACGTCAAAAAATGACAAGTGAGGTGTCATTTTACTCATAAGGTTATGCTGAACCCAAATAAATAAAAATATACAAGATGACCCATTTAAAATATCAAAGTCAAGGTCACTTCTGGTCAAACCGGAAGTGCTAACAAATTGAAAATTGTCAATAAATGCAGACTCATCTCTTATGCATAATCTCAAAATTTCATTTTAATATCTATTAATATAGAAAAGTTATAGGGGTGAACGTCTTTTGAGAAACACCCGGTATTACACTTAAGCAGTCTACTGGTCTCCCATAATAGTTGTAATGTTTAAAATTACAACTGGAAGAAAAGAATATTTGTTGTGTTTTTAAAGAATGTATGGAAAAATATCACCATTATGATAAAAGACTCACAACCTCAAAATTTTTCTTTTTGTAGCAAATTTTCTGGTCTTTCATCGTGCCTTATCAATTAGATTTACTAAATTCCATCGTTAAATAGATCCAAATAAGTGATTTTGATAGGAGTGAGAAATTTTAATTTTTCAATTTATCTATGTCAATAATTTGTGAGTATTAGCCCTTTTCGGATAAAAGAAGTGCATTAGGCGATCCAGAGGGGTCTCTAAACTATACTTCAGATAAACGAAACAACCTAGCTTCTTTATTTAAACCCCAATATCCTGAAAAGAATCCGGGGAACAAAAGGTGAAGACAATATTAAACGTTCAACCCCGGCAATTTAAAAAAGGGCTACAATAATATACTCTTTTAAGTAAAATTTTGGCACAGACTAAATGGCGTCCACATAAATTAACCCGTTTATTCCAATTGTGACATTACACACACATGTCGCTGAAACTGCGACCGCGTGAACGAATAAATCACACTTTGAATCTAATTCATTATTTGCCGGAGCCAAACTTGTATGTGCCATGGAATAATTACATTGTCAAATATTTGCTCATTAGCCTTGTTTATTTTGGGGCGCAAAATGTGTTTGTTTGGTGTAAAAACAATACTCTGATTGTGCCAAATGACATAAATAATATGGTTCACATTTTGTAGCTTAACATTTTTTAATGCTGAAAAGCTCTCCTTATATAAAATTAACTTAACTTTAAATAATTGGTTTAGGCTTTCGCAGCCAGTCGATGAGCTAGTGTAGTCATCATTCGGGTCTAAAGGCCGTCGTCGATTGGAATTGTTTCCTAACGTTTCGCTAGCACGAGTGGCGAGCTTCTTCAGATGTCCTTCCATCTCCGATGCTGGAAGTAGACTGACGAGACGAATTCTCGGGCGCAGGATGTATTTATACTGGTGGGCAGGGGGCGGAGCTTGTTCCGCTTCGGTTGACTTCGGGATATCTATCGGCATTACTCGGGAGTATCTGAGGATATGATTCCAGATCTGGTTGAGCCTGAGGGTCTCTTCTTCTCTGTTGAAATTGTCAGGATGCTTATGGATCTCGATGGCTTCTCTGACGAGCCTGTTGTGATAGCCTTCGACTGAAGCTAATAACCTGCAGTTCTCAAAATGTATCCTGTGGTCCCCGTTATTCAGTGCGTGTTCGGCTACTGCAGACTTCTCAGTTCGTCCTAGTCGGCAGCTTGCTTTATGCTCCTTGAGTCTCGTTCCCATTGATCTTTTAGTGGTTCCAATGTAGACCCGTCCGCAGGAACAGGGTATGCGGTAAACGCCTGCAGCTGAAAGTGGGTCCCTCTTGTCCTTTGCTGATCTAATGGTCTGCTGGATCTTCTTTGTTGGCCTAAAGATTGTCCCGATGTCGTGTCTTCTCAAAACTTTGCCAATCCTGTCCGTGACTCTAGGAACATATGGCAGATATGCCCGAGAGGTGGTGGATGTCCGTTCGGTTTCCCGTGGCCCAGATGATCTTAAGCCCATTGATCTCTCGATCTCTCTCTTGTTGTAGCCATTCGCTTCGAACGCAGATTTTAGGTGTTCAAGTTCCGCCTGGAGGTTCTCAGGTTTGCAAATCCTTCGAGCTCGTTCTGTCAGGGTTTTGATGACTCCATACTTTTGACTTGGGTGATGGTTGGAAAGAGCGTACAGGTATCTGTCCATATGTGTTGGTTTCCTATACACTGTATGGCCCAGCTTGTCTCTCCGCTTCCTCACTAGCACATCCAGGAATGCCAGTTGTTGGTCTTTCTCAGTTTACCATCGAGATTCATAAGCATCCTGAAAATTTCAACAGAAAAGAAGAGGCCCTCAGGCTCAACTAGATCTGGAATCCTATCCTCAGACACTCCCGAGTAATGTCGATAGATATCCCGAAGTCAACCGAAGCGGAACAAGCTCCGCCCCCTGCCCACCAGTATAAATACAACCTGCGCCCGAGAATTCGTCAGTCTACTTCCAGCACCGGAGATGGAAGGACCTCTGAAGAAGCTCGCCACTCGTGCTAGCGAAACGTTAGGAAGCAATTCCAACCGACGACGGCCTTTAGACCCGAATGATGACTACACTATCTAACTTAACTTTATACAATTGACCATATTTTGGTGAAGCAAAAATTTATATCAGTAACATCAAAAAGAAGATGAAGCTCAAGATATCAAGTTCATGGGAAACTAGTTATTGCCAAAGTGATGGGTTTGTTTCTAATTGAATAAATAAAATCAGTTTAAGCCAATGAAAGTGGTGTAATTCCGCTCAAAATATTTTTCGTCCTTTTTGGTTCAACAACAGCTCTGTCATATCATGCGCTCAGTGCTTGCAAGCCTTAACTGAATGGCTTTAAGGTGGAATTCTCAACGTCATTCCATCTATTGCCAACCTATAACCTATTTCGCGTTGCTTTTTTTAGTTTATTATTAGATTAACTAACATTTAAATAAAATCATCATCGTCGGTACAATAGTTAGGTAATATCTGACATATAACAAAAATATATATTCATTTTATTGCTAATTTTGGGATAATTGTATAGTGAAAGAACAATGACAAAATAATGTTTAAAAAAATCTTACCCGATATTTTTCGCTATACAATTCTCCTAAAATATTTAATGAAATTCCTTGATATTTATTTAATATGTCAATTATTACCTATAAAATATGAAGAGATAATGATTTTATTTAAATTTTGTGTAAAAGCTAGAAAAATTAAATAAATATACGCGAAATAGTTTATAGGTTGGCAAGTATGTTGATACTCCCACCTTAATGTAAATAAATTAATACAAAAAAGACTTGGTGTAAGTCAGAAAGAGATCAACCCGAACCCTCAACAATTTAAAATAACAGTTGCAATCTTAGACGCAATAGTTAATTAGTTATCAACATAAAATGGGCAATACGCAAAATATTCGATTGTAATTAAATTAAATTTGATCACACCATCCTTTTTTAGCCTGAGGTAACTTGTTCCTTTTCTCTTTTTTTCAACACACAAAAATCCGAACGTATTTCTTCCAAACAGTCTTATTTACCTAAATTATTATTTTCGGCTAACCTTTATTTGCTCGTGTCCCCTGGAAGGCTTATGCAAATTTAAGAATGCCACAGTAGAATTCATTTTGTAATAAAATTACAAATATGTAAATGCGGAGGGAAAGAAAGAAACCCATTCCTAATTTATGCCTAGCTCGGCAAATTTTTCTAAACGAGAAAAATTTTCCCTTAAATAAGGTCTTTATATTGTTCCATTTATAGAGTTTAGAGGAGGAATAAACATTAAATCCGTATTATTTTTTTATACGGTGTCACCAGTAAAGTCCGCATCATATGGGCTTTTTTTATTAATAGCTCTATTCGAAATTTGACTTTGGCATCAAGTTCTGCTTCGATCGAGATGAAAATTAAGCAAGAAATAGTGTCAAAAGGAGTTTCAAATTAAATCGTTGAAAATAAAAACTTTATGTTAAGTTAAACTAAAATTTATTTTCCACTTATTGAACACTTTACTGATGACACTGTGTTCTTTTTTGTCTTAATATTTTATTATTATTATATTTGTATTAATATTAAATATTACTTTCAGACACGAACTACGTTTTCAAAAATAGTTACCTATTTTATGAAGTTACCTTATACAGGGTCAAAAACAGATGAACTTTGCATCACATGCGAATTTTAATAGCCAAATTTTGATTTTGTAAAAAAACACATATTTAATATGGCACTACTTTAAAGAAAATGTATCTGAAATAAAGCATTGTTAAAACTAAGAAGTTTTATGTAGGTTGCGTTGAGTCTTATTTTGCAAAAGTGGTGAAATTTACAAAATATAGATAAAAAATCAAAATTATCTTATCCATCTGAAATAAAATATTTTTGAAAACATAGTTTGTGTCTGAAAGTAATACACCTTAATATTAAGACAAAAAAGAACACAGTGTTATCAGTAAAGTGTTCATTATTAAGTGGAAAATAAATTTTAGTGGTGGGTAAAAAATCGAAATTATCTTATGCAGCTGAAATTTTGCATGTGGGCTAGAAACTGCATTTTAAAAAACTTTTTCTAATAACTTTTTTCGATATTTTCCAAAATAACCCCATTTTTGAATAATTTTTTGGAAAAAATTAAAATTTGACAGATAATGCGAATCGCGTGGACAACTATTTTTTTTCTGAATTTTTATCTCGATCGTAGCAGAACTTGATGCCAAAGTCAAATTTTGAATAAAGCCATTAATAAAATAAAAATCCCATATTGTGCGGACTTTATTGGTGACACTGTAGATGCCCTATTTACAATAAGAGTTGTTTTTTGTGTGTTTCGTGTGTAAAGAAATATTAATACTTATCATTTTGCTTTGTGGGTTAAATTTTTGTTTAAAATCATGGATTGTCTATATGTTTTCGGATCTATACCCAAACAAGTTTATTCTTACCTTGCAACCAAAGACCTTACACAGTAGAGACCCAATTGTTTACATTTTTACCCGATCTCTCATCGTTCCGTCCTTTTCTTCCATTTCATTGCGCTATAGTCGGATTTACATACTTGTCAAAAATACCTTGCAAAATCTCCCAAAAAATATGTTACTTTGGTAATTGCAATAGCTCTAGCAACTGATTTAGTAAAAGTAATTATTGTCCTCACACTGATAATGTATTTATTTATCAATAACTATTCTACTACTTTGCAAAAGTAACTAGGAGGATTTTAAAAATTATTTCTATTGTAAAACCAGCAAAAAAAGCTTAAAAACAGTTTAAAAACAGTTCAAAATCAGCAAAAAACATACGTAGAAGTCAGGGAGAAATTGGCGCAGAACGAATCACCTCCCTCTACTAATTAATATTTACTTATAATCTCCCTAGCAGTAGAATTATTACCGATGACTTTTTTTCAAGGACACGAATGTTTCGTCTTCGACTTGGGATAATTTTCTATCAACAAAAACATGAGTGAAACCGAGAAAAAAATTATCGGGAATTAATCCTGTTGCGTGGGAGATTCGGTAAGAAAATTTCATAAATTGGAGTTTTTCTTATTGTCATTTTTTTGCAAAAATGCTACATAAAACATATTTCCGGCGGCTTTAGTTAATTGTAACTTTTAACTATATAGAGTTTTAGAAATGAAGTTCATTTTAGCCGTTAGTAACTCATTTTTATTACTAAAATGTGAGAAACATTAAATTAAATAACAAATTTGTTATCTGAAATCCAATGTCTTTAAATATAGTTTTAAATTCAAATAAAACTTAAAAAATATATTTTCGATGAGTTTAGTTTAATATGACGCACTGTATTTTCACAATAGACGTTGATTTTACTTGTTAGTAACTAATGTTTATTACTAAAATTTCAGGAACATTAAAAACATTAGTTTTCAACCATAACATCTGATATTACATATCTATATAGTTTCAAATGAAACTTAAAAAAACATATTTCCGATGAGTTTAGTTAAATTTTTGAAGTGTCTCTTTTAGCTCCGGTGTACGATATGTAAAGCAAATTGGTTAGTATCAATATAAGTTAGCAACAAAATGTATTTTGATTTTATTCTGAGTGACTTTTGCCAATAGATATAAAGCACTTCATTTTTGACAGAAAAATTATCACTTATTAAATTCAGTTAATAGGAACTAACAAAATTATCGCGATAATCTCCCGTTGCTATAAGCAACGTAAACAAAAAGGAGCTTTCTAATTGGTTGAAAATAAATTTATGTAATGTTCAATAATATTTAAAACAATAACCAATATGTCACGTAAATATAGCACTGTAAGTTTTCTCCCTGAAATGATGGGGTCCTCATAGCCATGAAGCAAGGACACGTGTTATCTGAAGCACAAACACGTACACTGTACTATCAGTTTTTAGAAGATTCTCCTCAAAAAAGTAAAACGTAAATATCAAAAAAATTTAAACGGATTTAATTTTTTTTCATTGAAAAGAAAGTCACGTTCAGGTATATAATTTAGGGAAAAAGAAAATCCTGAGCTTTTTGGACTAGCCTTTTCTTTAAAATTAAATAACATTAGTAATAAAAAGCTAGTCCAAAAAGCTCAAGATTTTCTTTTTCCCTAAATCAAATTTTATAACTATTAAAGTCCGAATAGCGCTGATTACAACAATAAATCACATAATATATATTCTTTTCAAAAATACCAATCGATTAATATATTTTTCCATTAGAGTTAATACAGAATCAACCCTCTATCGAAATCATCTAAACATATTGTTCTCCATCACGAATGCTCTTGAAAACACCTGTTTCCATCTGTTTTCCTCGATTTAGTGCTTTGGAACACAGCTTGCACTTTATTTCCAGACATTAAAGCATTGTTGTTTGCAATACAAGTAATTCTTGCTTTCATTACTTCTGCTTTGTACCAGTCGTTTCCTTTTGTAGTGCCTAATTCTTTTGTCGGAGATCAAATGAAACGTATATTCATTTTGGTTTATGTGAGAAATCAAGAATAAAAAAAACATTAAAACGTTTTTTCTCGTTAATATTTCTTTGTTCACTGTAAAGGCGAAAGAGACAATGCTTCATTTATAAAGCGCCTGAAAAGCTAATCCGTTATTATTTGAGATGTTATTGAAATGGGTGGAAAAGGGAACTCCTTGGGTTCACTCTGCATGGCAATATTGGCAATACTGTTCAATGCTTAACGTTTTCTCCAGACTCTCAGATATAAATATTAAAATTACATTACCAGCCTTATTTACAACAAAGTATACTAATTAAATCATGACATTTTCTTCTTTTTTTATATTTGGGGATAATCATGCATTGATTCAAAGTTACAATTTTTTAATTATTTTGAAAGTATCATATCGAAGATTTCTGGAAAAGTATAAATTATTTTAAAAGAATCAGTTCTAATTTAGGTTTGTTTTCTAAAAAAAACTGTATTTAATACTATTATATTATCACATTTTCTTTATTGTTCTTCCATTTTATATTGTGCTCGTGAGGAAATATTTGATAAATTACAAATTTTACAAAATAAGGCAATGCGGATTATTTTAAATTGTGACAAATATACAAAACATTTTATGATTAAAAATTTAGATTGGTTGAATGTCAGAAATTTAATTTTTTATTTAGTATGTATGTTTATACATAAAATTAAAAATAATTTATTGCCTGATTGTTTAAAAACATTTTGTTCTTTTAATTATGACCATTATAAAACAAGAACTAATCACAATTTTAATGTGGATAGAGTGTCTATGTTGGGAGCAAAGCTCGAAAACGGCCAATGGTCGATATTTTTGCTTAATCTTAGGATTGGCCGTTTGAAAGCGACCAAAGTCCGAAGTTTAATTCAATTTTGGGCTTTGGCCATCTCCAAACAGCCAAACCTGGAATTGTGCAATTGCGAAACGACCAAAGCTATACAGCCGCACCATACAATTTAAAAAAAGTAAGTTGAAACAATGTGTTATTTAAATTTGTAGTTAGTTTATTGGAAATCAATCATAAACACATTTAAAGGGTTCAGCTATGTATTTGTGTCATTTTGTTCGAATTAACTTTTGATAAAGCATAATTTAATTCTAAGAATTTTAACATGAATTAATAAAACTAGACTGGGTACATATCGCTAATCGTCAGCCGAGAGTGCATCTAATATTAGTACTAAAAAAAAATTTACAATAAAAAAATACTTTTCTTTTACTCTATTTACTGTTGCTTTTTTGCCTCACCTTCCTGCGGAACGTGAAGGGGAAACATATCGCCAAATTGTCATTATAACAACTGACAAAAACTAAAAAATAAAAAAACGGTTGCAAAATTTCCGGTTTTTCGTATAGAGAGGTAGGTTTTGAAGACGGCATCGTATAGTGTTCGATGTCCTATATTCATGGCCGTCTCGCTCGATTCGCTATGACTTTTCGTTACTGAAATATATTATTATATATTATTTAATATGATGATATTGATATTGACATTTATAGGTGCTTTTTAAACTCCCACACCTTTGTGCAATGTGGGATATACTTTTCATATTTCATTATTATTATCACATTATCAGCTAATAAATTTGTGAAAATATTATTGTGCCGAGCCCTTCGGGCACGGCACTGCTCCAGTTCGTTTAATTTTATACTTTTGACAAAACCATTTGTTAGCAAGCGCTAATTGTAAGCACCTTGATTCATGTTCAAAAAAATATTTGTAGTTTCTTCACAACCCAGGTCGCAATAGAAATATAAGTATGTGTAATTTTTTACTACTCGAGTTCGTTTTTTTCGTACTGATGATTGACGCTATAAGAATCTGAAATTCAATCATTTTTATTACCCAAATAACAAAGTTTTATACGACAGCTGTCAGATTTTGACAGGTAAGTTTCAATTTTTTTTTAGCTTTTTCGTAGCGAGAGTTACTACTGTAAGAATCCTAAATTGAAAAATTTTTCAGTTCCTAAATAACAAAGTTCTATACCATAGCTGTCAAATTTTGACAGGTAAGTGTCAATTAGAACAATATATTTGAAAAAAGTAGTATTTGAGATCACCTAAACGAATCTCCAAACCAAAAATATATGGGACGCACGCAATTCGATTTATTAACGATCCAACATGCTCCTACACTTATTTAAAAAAAATCAAAAAATTGACTTCCCAACTTCCGATCGCCTTAGCAAACAATAGGCTTCTGTAGCCGACGGTCGTCTACGCTCCGAAAAAGTTTAAATCAAGAAAACTTATTTTTACGACCTGTGTCGAATTTCAACGAGAATCCGATATTTTTCGAGTTTGGGGTTTAAAAACTTTTTTTCGGCACACCCTGTATATTCGAAATTTTCACACAACGTACCCCCACTATTCCTATCTAAACCTTAAACGTTTCAATCGTCCCACTCTAACCGTTTCCGAGAAAAAAAAAATCGCAACTGTGAAAATGTCTTACATGCACGAAATTGTTCAAGAGCCGATCGGGGTTTTCGAGATTTCGCGCGGAAGAGACGTATATAATACTAGACTGGGTACATATCGCTAATCGTCAGCCGAGAGTGCATCTATTATTAGTACTAAAAAATTTTATTTAAAAAGTATTTTTCTTATGGTCCCCACTCACTTACAGGCGGCCTGCCGGACGCGGACTGTTCGACCTGGCCTTCAGGCCAGAACCAAGACAACCCCACACTATACAGTCCCGGCCTTAAGGTTAAAACTGTCACAGTTCACTGCGTGAGGCGGCCTGATGTTTTTCCCCACTCACTTACAGGCGGCCTGCCGGCCACGGACTGTTCAACCGGGCCTTCAGGCTAGGACCAAGACAACCCCACACTATCAGTTTCGAAAACAGTCCCGGCCTTATGGTTAAAACTGTCACAGTTCACTGCGTGAGGCGGCCTGATGTTTTTTAAGCATTTCAACACACATTAGCAGTCCGAGTTTAATACAATCGTGTGTTTTCTTTGTGCGCGGTAAAACATGAGGTTAACAAAGCGAAAGTTGTATATTTTTTAAAGTATTCTACTGTTAAGTAAAGTTAAAAATAAAAGACGTTTTTGGGTAAAGGACTGGCTTTTGAAAAGAAATGAATTGTCACATATGAAGTTGATTCACATTTTAAAACAATCTAGTGCAGAAGATTTAAGAAATTATTTAAGAATGGATGAGGCATGTTACCAGCAGTTGCTTAAATTGATAACACCATATATTAAAAAAAAAAATACAAAAATGCGACAGGCTATTAGCCCTGAAGAAAGATTAATAGTTACGTTAAGATATTTGGCTACTGGACGTACATTGGAAGACTTAAAATTTTCAGCAGTTATCTCCCCTCAAGCTTTAGGGGTCATAATTCCTGAAACATGCAAGGCTATCTTCACTGCTTTAAAGAAGACATACCTAAGGGTGAGTAAATAAAATAAAATAAAATATTTTTATAGGATTTTAATTACCAAAAGACATGAACCTCGAAAGTACTAATAAAGTAGGTAATAATGAAAGTAAACCTAAAATATAAAAATAAAGAAGTATTTTAATTCGTATTTTCCATAATAAAATGAATAAAATAGTTTAATTAAGAGGTAAGTGAAGATATGTTGTTAGGTCTGTTTCAAGTGCATTATTGATTGGTTTGTAGGAATATGAGGTGGAAGGACAATTATTGATTTCTGTGATTTTTACTGTTGGTTCAGTAATGTATAACTTGCTAGCACGATTTAATGTCCCCAATTGAGCCTCGTATAACACGTCCATAATTATTTTTTCGGCATATATCATTTGTTCCTGTGACAATTTTCTTAGTTTATTACCAATATGTTTGCCAGTGATATCAAAGTCGTCTTCTTTTTCATTATCGAGTTGTTCAGAAATTTTTTGAAGCATATGTTCCTTTTCTTTTGTTTCGTCCAACTTCCTTTTTCTTACACCGCTACTGGAAGGTGTGTCAGATACTCGGGAATGAGGTCTAGTTGAAGACGCAGTTGACCTGTATTCTGGCGAATAGATTTCTGTATCAATTATAATATCGGATTCCTAAAAGTAAAAAATAAATCATTTAACATATAATTATTAAAACTGATAACATTCAACGTAAATTTTATATTTTAACACAATTTGGTCATACCTATATGATGGTTAAAAGGTCTGTTTTTGTTTATTTTAGATGCCGAAGACTCAACAAGATTGGCAAGAAATAGCTAAACATATAGAAAACAGATGGAATTTTCCCAATTGTGGTGGTTCCCTAGATGGAAAACATATAAGAATAACCAAACCTGCTAATAGTGGATCATATTATTACAATTACAAAAATTATTTTAGCATTGTGCGAAACTCTGATGGAGGAGTGATTGAATCTACAAAATTTTTTGATAAACTTCTAGAAAATAAATTAAATTTACCAGATAATAATTGCACAAGGAATAATATGAATTTTGTCTTTGTTTCTGATGATGCCTTTGCTTTACATCCAAACATAATAAAACCTTACAGCGATAAGAGCCTACCACATGCAGAGCGTATATTCAATTACAGATTATCTCGGGTTAGGCGCACGGTTGAAAATGCTTTTGGAATCATGGCCAATAGGTTTAGAGTATTTCATACAGCAATAAATATGAAAGTTGACAAAATTGAATGGGTTGTCTTAGCTTCGTGTGCCTTACATAATTTTCTTAGACGAAACAGTAGCGGATATATTCCTACAAACACAATTGACTCTGAAGATCTTGACGGAGGTAGAATAACTAATGGCACTTGGAGAAATGGTACCTCCCTAGATTCATTGATGCCAAGCACTACGCGAAATCATTCAAAAGAAGCTAAGGAAAACCGTGAAATATATAAGAACTATTTCATAGGTGAAGGAAAAGTTTCTTGGCAAGATAACTTTATATAGAGTGTACATTTTTGTAGCTTTCCTTGTTATTAATACATTTAATAAAATATTACTTACGTCATCCTGAGTATCATTTGGTTCTTCAGACTCGCTGTCTTCATTGGATCGTCCTTCTCTTGCCTCTTCCTGATCAATGGTAAAAAGTAATAAGTTATAATACCATAAACTGGGTTTGTAAATATCATTGGTCGAGGAACCACTTCTTGTTGATTTTTTAACTTTTTTCAGTTCCTTTCGGAACGCAGAGCGTACATTATTTATTTTCTTTTTAACCGTTTCCACATTTGCCGATGTATCGATTGTTTTATATAATTGAAGCAATTCGTTGTGACCGTTTTCTTTTAATTTACGATCTGAATATGATTTTGATTTGATCTTCCACAAAGCGGGATGTCTATGATAAATATCAATGAAGTTTCGCAAAAATTCTTCGGAGTTTGCCACATTTGCCATTTTAACCACCTAACCTAACACAATAATGTAAACAAACAACTACAGAACTGAGCCGCGGACTGTCAAAATATTAAACTTTCCAAATCAAGGCCGTCGTCTCGGCCGATAACAGATTTCAGTCCAATTTTACCACACACATGCAGTTTTCAAACAAATTTAAACGCCGCAGGTCGCATAACTGCTAGTGTGTGGGCAAGTTGGATGAAGGTGTGATCGACGGCCAGGTCGACAGTCCGTGGCCGGCAGGCCGCCTGTAAGTGAGTGGATCGAGGCCGTCGTCTCGGCCGTAAACAGATTTCAGTCCAGTTTTACCACACACATGCAGTTTTCAAACAAATTTAAACGACCGCAGGTCGCATCGTGATGGTTAACTGCTAGTGTGTGGGCATACTTGGATCAAGGTGTGATCGACGGCTAGGACGACAGTCCGTAGCCGGCAGGCCGCCTGTAAGTGAATGGGCACCATTAGTTTCTTTTTTCTATGTTTTCTATTGCTTTTTTTGCCTCACCTTCCTGCGGAACGTGAAGGGAAAACATATCGCCAAATTGTCATTATAACAACTGACCAAAACTACACAATGGTGCAAAATTTCCGTTTTCTCGTATAGATAGGTAGTTTTCTGAGACGGCGCCATATAGGTGCTCTTTAAAAGTTCTATACGATAGCTGTCAAATTTTGACAGTTAAGTGTCAATTTTTTTTTTGCTTTTTCGTAAAGAGAGTTATAGCTGTAAGAGTCCGAAATTATAAAATTATTAGGTCCCTAAATAACAAAGTTCTATACGATAGCTGTCAAATTTTGACAGGTAAGTGTCAATTTTTTTTTTAGATTTTTTGTAACGAGGGTTATAGCTGTAAGAATCCTAAATTTAAAAATTTGTCAGTACCTAAATAACACAGTTTTATACGATAGCTGTCAAATTTTGACAGGTAAGTGTCAATTTTTTTTTAGATTTTTTGTAACGAGGGTTATAGCTGTAAGAATCCTAAATTAAAAAATTTCTCAGTTCCTAAATAACAAAGTTCTATACGACAGCTGTCATTTTGACAGGTAAATATCAATTTTTTTTTAAGCTTTTCTTGTATCTAGGATTATAGCTGTAAGAATCCGAAATTTAAAAAAAATTCAGTACCTAAATAACAAAGTTCTATACTACAGCTGTCAGATTTTGACAGGTAAGTGTAATTTTTTTTTAGCTTTTTCGTATAGATTATTATAGCTGTAAGAATCCAAAATTTAAAAAATTTTCAGTACCTAAATAACGACATTAAAAAAAAAAACTTTAAAAAAAAGAAAAAAAACAGTGGGGTTTGAACCCTCGACCTTCGTCTCCAAAATCAACAGCCTCTACTACTACGCTACCGAAGCTTAGAGAGTGATTTGTGGTAAATAGGATATTAATGACGTATTCGATATTACATAGAACGTTGAGTATTGAAGACACACACAAATAATACACTTTTTTCAATTATTTTTGGTCAACCGCAAAGAAAAAGGTCCAAGACAGGTGTTTCATACATTAAATTCTCTCCAAATATTATAAAAACTATAAAAATTGAAGTTAATATGCCTCCTGCAAGCCATTTTTATTATTACAAGTACGGGATAAATGCGATATTTTCCCCCTTATTTTTGGTCAAACGAAAAAGATAAAGGTTCAAGGTAGGTATTTCCCACAAAAGACGTAATCTAAATGGTCTTATTCCTCTAAAAAATCAATTTGGAAATCGCATTTTTCACCTATTTTTGACAGATGGTATAAAAGTTAAAGTTCAGGAAAACGTACGTGGTAAAACCATGGCCAACTTTTTCTAAATCGAATGGTGTTAGAATTTGAAAATTGTGCCTGTTTCCGCACCCAAAAAAGCAACTTTGCTAGAATTTGCGAATATATTTTGATAAGTTTGGACATGCAGGAATATTGAGAAGTAATTAGCGCATATTTTGAGAAAAAAATAAAACGGTTTTGTTAAAAATTGAATAAGCTACAGTCGATATAGTAAAACCTCTGGTGAAGGAACCTATAAAAAAATCATGAATTAATTTTTTTGAGCCACAAAATATGTTTTCCTAAAGATCGCTTATAATACAAATTAAAGCTTCTTTATCCGTTGATATAGTGTACCAAGAAAAATTTCAAAATGTTATATATTATAGACACTTGCAGAATTATTTAAGCAAACCAGTGCAACGCCAACAGAAATTACGGGAAAAAGTTCATAAGCTGCCGTTTTTTCTGTATTAAAGATAAAAAAACGAAAAAAGATCTCTTAAATACAATTTGACGGCTCTATCCGCTAAAGTATACAACGTTTCAATCAAAAATCGTTTTCCGTACGAAAAAAAATAAACGGAATAAAAACTGAGAAAAAAATCACGCCTTACACTGTGGTTTCCAGTTTCTTACCATTTTCGGCAATTTCCATTCCAGTTAGGTATAGAACGATATATTGGAAAAAGGTAGATTTTGAGATGGCCTAACCGATTATCCAAACCGCATGTCGATTGGATGCACCCAATTTGATTTATTAACGATCCAATATGACCCTACATTGATTTTAAAAAAATCAAAAAAATTACTTCCCAACTTTCGATCGCGTTCGCAAACAACAGTGTTTTGTAGCCTAACGTCGTCTACATGTCGAAAAAGTTTAAATCGATTAAAATGATTTTTGCCACCTGTATCGCCCTACAACGAAAAAAAAACATATTTTTTAACTTTGACTTTAATAACTTTTTTCCGGTACACCCTGTATATTTGAAATTGTTCCCAGAACGTGCCCCGACTATTCCTCTCTACGTCCAGAAAGTTTGAATTGTTTTGCTCTAACCGTTTCCGAAAAAAAAAATCGCGAATATCGAAATGTCGAATAACCTTCTACCATGTGGCGACGGATAATCAATGTCGAAACGCCATCTTTAAAATCGAGATTACAACCATTTCTGAAACATTTTGGGCAAATATTTTGGTCAGTAAAATTAGAAGAAGGTTCAAGGTAGATATTCCACCCGATTTAAAATCTGGAAATGTTCTTATTATTCTAGCAAGTCACGCTGAAAACACCCATTTTTCGCCATTTTTGACAGCCGGATTTTTAGAATTAATTTAATTTAGATACATCAATATCAAGGCACTCTTAGTCAAAAGTGAATGATGTTAGAATTTGTAAAGATTGCCTGTTTCCGCACCCAAAAAAGCGACTTTTCTCAATTTTGCGAATATATTTTAATGATTTTGAATATGTAGAGGTGTTGCGAAGTAATCAGCGCATTTTTTGAGAAAAAAATAAAACGGTTTTGTTAAAAATTGAATAAGCTACAGTCGATATAGTAAAAAAAAAGCGGCCGTTTTTTCCGTATTAAAGATAAAGAAACGAAAAAATATCTCTTAAATACAATTTGACGAGCTCTATCCGCTAAAGTTTACAACGTTTCGATCAAAAGTCGTTTTCAGTACGAAAAAAAATAAAAACCGTGAAAAAATCAGGCCTAACTTTATGATTTCCACTTTCTTACAATTTTCGGCAATTTCCATTCCAGTTAGGTATAGAACGATATATTGGAAAAAGGTAGTTTTTGAGATGGCCTAACCGATTATCCAAACCGCATGTCGATCGAATGCACCCAATTCAACTTATTAGCGATCCAAGAGGTACCATTTTGGACCAAATTTTGACTTTTAAAAAATAAAAAAAATTATTTCCAAACTTTCGATCGCGCTCACAAACAATAGGGTTCTGTAGCCCACGGTCGCCTACGCGTCGAAAAAGTTTAAATCGAAAAAACTAATTTTTGTGGCCTGTATCGAATTTCAACGAGATCCCGATATTTCCCGACTTTGACGTTTAATAACTTTTTTCCGGTACACCCTGTATGTTCCAAATTTTTACACAACGTACCCCCACTATTCCTCTCTAAACTAAAAAAGTTTCAATCGTCCCACTCTAACAGTTTCCGAGAAAAAAAATCGCAAATGTGAAAATGTCGAAAGCCACGGCGGCGGCGGCGGCGGCGGCGGCGACAACATACATACATTATTTTCACCGAAGCGCCGTATAACATATCGCGGTGTAGCGCGATATGTAACAACTAGACTGGGTACATATCGCTAATCGTCAGCCGAGAGTGCATCTAATATTAGTACTAAAAAAATAATTTTCTTTTTCTTTTCTCTATTTACTATTGCTTTTTATACCTCACCTTCCTGCGGAACGTGAAGGAGGAACATATCGCCAAATTGTCATTATAACAACTGACAAAAACTAAAAAAAAAAAAACGGGTGCAAAATTTCCAGTTTCTCGTATAGATAGGTAGTTTTTGGAGACGGCATCGTATAGTGGTCGACGTCCTATTTCCAATGCCGTCTCGCTCGATTCGCTACGACTTTTCGTTTCTGAAATATATGATATTAACTATTCTTACATAGATAGCTGATAAATTGGTGAAAATTTTATTGTGCCGAGCCCTTTGGGCACGTCACTGTTGGAGCTCGTTCGTTTTATTTTATACTTTTGACAAAACCATTTGTTAGCAACCTCTAATTTTGAAACATTTCAATTCGCGATAAAAAATAAATTTAGTTTCTTCACAAACCTAGTTGGTTTTTTTCGTACCGAGGATTGTCGCTGAAGAATCCGAAATTTAAAAACTTTCAGTATCTACCTACCTAAATAACAAAATATTAAAAAAATAAAAAGACGCGCCTTGAATTGAACCCGGGATCATCGTGACCAAAAGTCGTAATCTAATATACACCACTAGGCCACCGACCACTTTGAAAACAATATAGAATATAATTGCCTTATTAAAGATAAAGAAACAAAAAAAAATACTTTTTATTGTAGTTTTTTTTATGATCCAAAGTAGTATTTGAGATGGCCTAAACGAATCTCCAAATCAAAAATATGTGGGACGCACCCAATTCGATTTATTAACGATCCAACATGCACCTACATTGATTTAAAAAAAATCAAAAAATTGACTTCCCAACTTCCGATTACCTTGGCAAACAATAGGCTTCTGTAGCCGACGGTCGTCTACGCGTCGAAAAAGTTAAAATCGAGAAAACTTATTTTTACGACCTGTATCGAATTTCAACGAGAAACCGATATATTTTGACTTTGGGGTTTAACACCTTTTTTTCGGCACACCCTGTATATTCAAAATTTTCACACAACGTACCCACACTATTCCTCTCTAAACCCTAAAAATTTCAATCTTCTCACATTAACCGTTTCTGAGAAAAAAAATCGCAAATGTGAAAATGTCTTACATAGACGAAAATTTTCAAGAGGCGATCGGAGTTGTCGAGATTTCGCGCGGAAGAGACGTATATAATACTAGACTGGGTACATATCGCTAATCGTCAGCCGAGAGTACATCTAATATTAATACTAAAAAAAATTTACAATAAAAAAATACTTTTCTTTTCTTTTTTTCTATTTACTATTGCTTTTTTTGCCTCACCTTCCTGCGGAACGTGAAGGGAAAACATATCGCCAAATTGCCATTATGACAACTGACCAAAACTACACAATGGTGCAAAATTTCCGTTTTCTCGTATAGATAGGTAGTTTTCTGAGACGGCGCCGTATAGGTGCTCTTTAAACTCGCACACCTTTGTGCAATGTGGGATATACTTTCCATATTATATAACATTTCGATGAAAAGTTGTTTTTCGTACGAAAAACAATGAAAACCGTAAAAGAATCGTGCCTTAAATAGTAATTCTTACTTTTTTATAATATGCACCCTTTATATTACCGGTAGGTATAGAACAATATATTTGAAAAAAGTAGTATTTGAGATGACCTAAACGAATCTCCAAACCAAAAGTGTGTCAGATGCACCCAATTCGATTTATTAACGATCCAACATGACCCTACATTGATTTTAAAAAAATCAAAAAATTGACTTCCCAACTTTCGATCGCGTTCGAAAACAATAGTGTTTTGTAGCCGAACGTCGTTTACATGCCAAAAAAGTTTAAATCGATTAAAATGATTTTTGCCACCTGTATAGCGCTATAACGAAAAAAAACATATTTTTCAACTTTGACTTTAATAACTTTTTTCCGGTACACCGTGTATATTGGAAATTGTTCCCAGAACGTGCCCCGACTATTCCTCTCTACGTCCAGAAAGTTTGAATCGTTTTGCTCTAACCGTTTCCGAAGAAAAAATTTGCGAATATCGAAATGTCGAACAACCTCCTACCACGTGGCGACGGATTATCAATGTCGGAACGCCATCTTTAAAATCGAGATTATAACTATTTCTAAAACATTTTGGGCAAATATTTTGGTCAATAAAATTAGAAGAAGGTTCAAGGTAGATATTCCATCTAATTTAAAATCAGGAAATGTTCTTATAAGACTAGCAAGTCAAGCTCAAAACACCCATTTTTTGCCATTTTTGACAGCTGGATTTTTAGAATTATAATTTACATCAATATCAAGGCACTCTCGTTAAAAGGGAATGGTGTTAGAATTTGTAAATTGTGCCTGTTTCCGCACCCAAAAAAGCGACTTTTCTCAACTTTGCGAATATATTTTGATAAGTTTGGATATGAAGAGTTATTAAGAAGAAATCAACGCGTGTTTTTAGAGAAAAATAAAACGTTTTTGTTAAAAATTAAATTAGTTACAGTCGATATAGTAAAACGTCTGGTGAAGAAACCTATAAAAACATTATAAATTAATTTTTTTGAGCCACAAAATATGATTTTTCAGGGTGCGCTTACTATGCAAACTAAAGCTTGTTTATCCGTCGATATGGTGGATCAAGAAAAAATTCAAAATGTTATATATTATAGACACTTGCAGAATTATTTAAGCAAGCCAGTGCAACGCCAACAGAAATTACGGGAAAAAGTTCATAAGCTGCCGTTTTTTCCGTATTAAAGATAAAGAAACGAAAAAATATCTCTTAAATACAATTTGACGGCTCTATCCGCTAAAGTATACAACGTTTCGATTAAAAAACGTTTTCCGTAGGAAACGAAAGGAAGAAAAATAAAAACGGCGAAAAAATCACGCCTTACTCTGTGGTTTCCAGTTTCTTACAATTTTTGATAATTTCCATTCCAGTTAGGTATAGAACAATATATTGGAAAAAGGTAGTTTTTGAGATGGCCTAACCGATTATCCATACCGAATGTCGATCGGATGCACCCAATTCGACTTATTAGCGATCCAAGAGGTACCATTTTGGACCAAATTTTGACTTTAAAAAAATAAAAAAAATTATTTCCAAACTTTCGATCGCGCTCACAAACAATAGGCTTCTGTAGCCGACGGTCGTCTACGCGTCGAAAAAGTTTAAATCGAAAAAACTAATTTTTGTTGCCTGTATCGAATGCCAACGAGATCCCGATATTTCTCGACTTAAAAAATTAATAATTTTTTTCCGGCACACCCTGTATATTAGAAATTTTTGCACAACGTACCCCCACTATTCCTATCTAAACCCTAAAAGTTTCAATCGTCCCACTCTAACCGTTTCCGAGAAAAAAAAATCGCAACTGTGAAAATGTCTTACATAGACGAAATTGTTCAAGAGCTGATCGGGGTTTTCGAGATTCCGCGCGGAAGAGACGTATATAATACTAGACTGGGTACATATCGCTAATCGTCAGCCGAGAGTGCATCTATTATTAGTACTAAAAATTAGTATTTAAAAAGTATTTTTCTTAGTTTCTTTTTTCTATGTTTTCTATTGCTTTTTTTGCCTCACCTTCCTGCGGAACGTGAAGGGGACACATATCGCCAAATTGTCATTATAACAACTGACAAAAACTAAAAAATAAAAATTACGGGTGCAAAATTTCCATTTTCTTGTATAGATAGGTAGTTTTTGGAGACGGCATCGTATACTGCTCGATGTCCCGTTTCCAATGCCGTCTCACTCAATTCGCTACGACTTTTCGTTACGGAAATATATGATATTTAATATTATGATATTGATATTAACATTGAACCCATCAGCACCGGCTTTTTTAAAAATCGCACAGCAAACGTATCAATGTGGAATATACTTTCCAAGTGTGTCCTATAAAAATATGTATTCAATCAATTTAAACATAAGTAAAGAAACTATTCTTACATTGATAGCTGATAAATTAGTTCAAAAGCTTATTTTGCCGAGCCCTTCCGGCACGGCACTGTTCCAATTCGTTTATTTTATTTCATACTTTTTACAAAACCATTTGTTAGCAATCTTTAATAATTGCCTAAAGAATTATCCAAACCGAATGTCGATCGGATGGACCCAATTCGACTTATTAACGATTCAATAGGTACCTGTTTAGTCCCATATTTAACTTTGAAAAAATTTAAAAAATTATTTCCAAACTTTCGATCGCGCTCACAAACAATAGGGGTCTGTAGCCTACGGTCGTCTAAGCGTCGAAAAAGTTTAAATCGAAAAAACTAATTTTTGTGGCCTGTATCGAATGCCAACGAGATCCCGATATTTCTCGATTTTAAAAATTAATAACTTTTTTCCCGTACACCCTGTATATTCAAAATTTTTACACATTGTACCCCCACTATTCCTCTCTAAACTGAAAAAGTTTCAATCGTCCCACTCTTACCGTTTCCGAGAAAAGAAATCGCAAATGTGAAAATGTCGAAACTGACGACGAACAACTTATTTTAAATGTAGCCGCCGTATATAATACTAGACTGGGTACATATCGCTAATCGTCAGCCGAGAGTGCATCTATTATTAGTACTAAAAATTTGTATTTAAAAAGTATTTTTCTTAGTTTCTTTTTTCTATGTTTTCTATTGCTTTTTTTACCTCACCTTCCTGCGGAACGTGAAGGGGAAACATATCGCCAAATTGTCATTATAACAACTGACAAAAACTAAAAAATAAAAATAACAGGTGCAAAATTTCCGTTTTCTTGTATAGATAGGTAGTTTTTGAAGACGGCATCGTATAGTGCTCGATGTTCCGTTTCCAATGCCGTCTCGCTCGATTCGCTACGACTTTTCGTTACGGAAATATATGATATTTAATATTATAATATTGACATTGAACCTGTCAGCACCGATTCTTTAAAATCGCACAGCAAAGGGTGTAATGTGAGATATATTTTCCAAGTTTGTCCTTTAAAAATATTTATTCAATCAATTTAAACATAAGGAAAAGAAACTATTCTTACATTGATAGCTGATAAATTAGTGAAAATGTTATTGTGCCGAACCCTTCGGGCACGGCACTGTTCGAGTTGGTTTATTTAATTTCATACTTTTGACAAAACCATTTGTTAGCAACCTTTAATTGTTATTGGTAAAGCATTTCAATTCGCGATAAAAAGTAAATTTAGTTTCTTCACAATCCCAGTTCGTTTATTTCGTACCGAGGATTGTCACTGTAAAAATCCTAAATTTAAAAAACTTTTAATAGGTACCTAAATAACGAAATATTAAAAAAATAAAAAGACGGGCCTGGAATTGAACCCGGTATCATCGCGACCACAAGTCGTAACCTATTATATACCTACCTTCCACTAGGCCCGACCACTTTGAAAATAAATTATAATATAGAATATTTATATTGCCGTATTAAAAATGAAAAAAATACGATTTATTTAAGCTTGACGAGCTCTTTCCGCTAAGGTACATTACATTTCAATCAAAAGTTGTTTTCCGTACGAAAAACAATGAAAACCGTAAAAGAATTAAATAGTAATTCTTACTTTTTTATAATTTGCACCCTTTACATTACAGGTAGGTATAGAACAATATATTTGAAAAAAGTAGTATTTGAGATGACCTAAACGAATCTCCAAACCAAAAGTGTGTCAAACGCACCCAATTCGATTTATTAACGATCCAACATAACCCTACATTGATTTTAAAAAAATTAAAAAATTGACTTCTCAACTTCCGATCATGTTTGCAAACAACAGTGTTTTGTAGCCCAACGTCGTCTACACGCCAATAAAGTTTAACTCCATTAAAATGCTTTTTGGCACCTGTATCGCGCCACAACGAAATAAAAACATATTTTTCAACTTTCACTTTAATAACTTTTTTCCGGTACACCCTGTATATTGGAAATTGTTCCCAGAACGTGCCCCTACTATTCCTCTCTACGTGCAGAAAATTTTAATCGTTTTGCTCTAACCGTTTCCGAGAAAAAAATTCGCGAATATCTAAATGTGGAACAGCCTCCCACCACGTGGCGACGGATTATCAATGTCGGAACGCCATCTTTAAAATCGAGATTACAACTATTTCTGAAACATTTTGGGCAAATATTTTGGTCAATAAAATTAGAAGAAGGTTCAAGGTAGATATTCCACCCGATTTAAAATCTGGAAATGTTCTTATTATTCTAGCAAGTCACGCTAAAAACAACCATTTTTCGCCATTTTTGACAGCCGGATTTTTAGAATTAATAATTAATTTAGATATATCAATATCAAGGCACTCTTAGTCAAAAGTGAATGGTGTTAGAATTCGTAAAGATTGCCTGTTTCCGCACCCAAAAAGCGACTTTTCTCAAGTTTGCGAATATATTTTAATAATTTTGGATATGTAGAGGTGTTGAGAAGTAATCAGCGCATTTTTTGAGAAAAAAATAAAACGGGTTTGTTAAAAATTGAATAAGCTACAGTCGATATAGTAAAAAAAAACCTGCCGTTTTTTCCGTATTAAAGATAAATAAACGAAAAAATATATTTTAAATACAATTTGACAAGCTCTATCCGCTATAGTTTACAACGTTTCGATCAAAAGTCGTTTTCAGTACGAAAAAAAATAAAAACCGTGAAAAAATCAGGCCTAACTTTATGATTTCCACTTTCTTACAATTTTCGGCAATTTCCATTCCAGTTAGGTATAAAACAATATATTGGAAAAAGGTAGATTTTGAGATGGCCTAACCGATTATCCAAACCGAATGTCGATTGGATGCACCCAATTCGACTTATTAGCGATCCAAGAGGTACCATTTTCGACCAAATTTTGACTTTGAAAAAATCAAAAAAATTACTTCCAAACTTTCGATCGCGCTCACAAACAATAGGGTTCTGTAGCCCACGGTCGTCTACGCGTCGAAAAAGTTTAAATCGAAAAAACTTATTTTTGTGGCCTGTATTGAATGCCAACGAGATCCCGATATTTCTCGACTTTGACGTTTAATAACTTTTTTCCGGCACACCCTGTATATTCGAAATTTTCACACAACGTACCCCCACTATCCCTCTCTAAACCCAAAAAGTTTCAATCGTCCCACTCTAACCGTTTCCGAGAAAAAAAATCGCAAATATGAAAATGTCGAAAGAGACCACGGCGACAACATACATACATTTTTTTCACCGAAGCGCCGTATAACATATCGCGATGCAGCGCGATATGTAACTAGACTGGGTACATATCGCTAATCGTCAGCCGAGAGTGCATCTAATATTAGTACTAAAAAAATAATTTTCTTTTCCTTTTCTCTATTTACTATTGCTTTTTATACCTCACCTTCCTGCGGAACGTGAAGGAGAAACATATCGCCAAATTGTCATTATAACAACTGACAAAAACTAAAAAAAAAAAACGGGTGCAAAATTTCCGGTTTCTCGTATAGATAGGTAGTTTTTGGAGACGGCATCTTATAGTGGTCGACGTCCTGTTTCCAGTGCCGTCTCGCTCGATTCGCTACGACTTTTCGTTACTGAAATATATGATATTAACTATTCTTACATAGATAGCTGATAAATTAGTGAAAATTTTATTGTGCCGAGCCCTTTGGGCACGGCACTGTTGGAGTTCATTCGTTTCATTTTATACTTTTGACAAAACCATTTGTTAGCAACCTCTAATTTTGAAACATTTCAATTCGTGTTAAAAAATAAATTTAGTTTCTTCACAAACCTAGTTGATTTTTTTCGTACCGAGGATTGCCGCTGTAAGAATCCAAAATTTAAAAGACTTTCAGTACCTACCTACCTAAATAACGAAATATTAAAAAAATAAAATGACGCGCCTGAAGTTGAACCCGGGATCATCGTGTCCAAAAGTCGTAATCTAATATATACCACTAGGCCACCGTCCACTTTGAAAACAATATAGAATATTATTGCCTTATTAAAGATAAAGAAACAAAAAAAACTTTTTATTGTAGTTTTTTTTATGATCCAAAGTAGTATTTGAGATGACCTAAACGAATATCCAAATCAAAAATATGTGGGACGAACCCAATTCGATTTATTAACGATCCAACATGTCCCTACATTGATTTAAAAAAAATCAAAAAATTGACTTCCCAACATCCGATTACCTTGGTAAACAATAGGCTTCTGTAGCCGACGGTCGTCTACGCGTCGAAAAAATTTACATCAAGAAAACTTATTTTTACGACCTGTGTCGAATTTCAACGAGAATCCGATATTTTTCGAGTTTGGGGTTTAATAACTTTTTTTCGGCACACCCTGTATATTCGAAATTTTTACACAACGTACCCTTACTATTCCTATCTATACCCTAAAAGTTTTAATCGTCCCACTCTAACCGTTTCCGAGAAAAAAAAATCGCAACTGTGAAAATGTCTTACATAGACGAAATTGTTCAAGAGCTGATCGGGGTTTTCGAGATTCCGCGCGGAAGAGACGTATATAATACTAGACTGGGTACATATCGCTAATCGTCAGCCGAGAGTGCATCTAATATTAGTACTAAAAAGATTTACAAAAATTTACAATAAAAAAATACTTTTCTTTTCTATTTACTATTGCTTTTTTTGCCTCACCTTCCTGCGGAACGTGAAGGGGAAACATATCGCCAAATTGTCATTATAACAACTAACCAAAACTACACAATGGTGCAAAATTTCCGTTTTCTCGTATAGATAGGTAGTTTTCTGAGACGGCGCCGTATAGGTGCTCTTTAAACTCGCACACCTTTGTGCAATGTGGGATATACTTTCCATATTTGCTCTATAAAAATATGTAAGTATTCAATCGATTAAAACATAAGCAAAAAAATATTCTTACATGGAAGCTATCAATTATCAGCTAATAAATTTGTAGAAATATTATTGTGCCGAGCCAATACGTCCCTTATTATCGCTTTTAGAATAGAAATCAATATAACCTTTTATCTGGACCATAGAAAAAGGCAACTTTTTTTATTTGAAGAGGTTCTATCTAAGCTTTATCAGTTTCGAGATATTGGCTAATATATGAAAACCACTTTTAATTCCATACCTCAAAAACTATAAGACCTACAAAAAATTTCTAAGAACTTAAAGTAAAGATCTCTTAAGGATGCTACTTATTAGTTATATACATTGTTGCCGTATCTCTTTCAGTTTCCGAGGAAAATGGTCTTTTATGGATTTCATAGCATTTTCCTGAGCATAACATGGAAAAAATGCCAAAATTTAAAATTCGCAAATATGTCAATTTTTCGGTACATTTCCATCAAAAATAACGTAAAACCCGAAAATAGCGAAGAAAATATGATAATTAACAATTCTATGAATTTAAAAAAAAATATCCAGAAAACTCGGATTTTTTTGTCGGTTTTCACAGTTTCCTCAATACGTCCCTTATTACGGCCTTTGGAACAAAAGTTGATATAACGTTTTATCTGGACAATAGAAAAAGGCAACTTTTTTATTTAAAGAGTTTCTATCTAAGTTCTATCAGTTTCGAGATATTGGCAAATACATGAAAACCACTTTTAATTCCATATCTCAAAAACTATAAGACCTACAAAAAATTTCTAAGAACTTAAAGTGAAGATCTCATAAAGATGATACTTATTAGTTATATACATTGTTGCTTTTTTTGCCTCACCTTCCTGCGGAACGCTGCCAAATTGTCATTATAACAACTGACAAAAACTAAAAAATAAAAATAACGGGTGCAAAATTTCCGTTTTCTTGTATAGATAGGTAGTTTTTGAAGACGGCATCGTATATTGATCGATGTCCCGTTTCCAATTCCGTCTCGCTCGATTCGCTACGACTTTTCGTTACAATATATGATATTTAATATTATGATATTGATATTAACATTGAACCCATCAGCACCGGCTTTTTTTAAAATTGCACAGCAAACGTATCAATGTGGAATATACTTTCCAAGTTTGTTCTATAAAAATATGTATTCAATCGATTTAAACATAAGTAAAGAAACTATTCTTACATTGATAGCTGATAAATTAGTTTAAAAGCTTATTTTGCCGAGCCCTTCCGGCACGGCACTGTTCCAATTCGTTTATTTTATTTCATACTTTTTACAAAACCATTTGTTAGCAACCTTTAATAATTGCCTAAAGGATTATCCAAACCGAATGTCGATCGGATGGACCCAATTCGACTTATTAACGATTTAATAGGTACCTGTTTAGTCCTATATTTAACTTTGAAAAAATTTAAAAAATTATTTCCAAACTTTCGATTGCGCTCACAAACAATAGGGGTCTGTAGCCTACGGTCGTCTACGCGTCGAAAAAGTTTAAATCGAAAAAACTAATTTTTGTGGCCTGTACCGAATGACAACGAGACTCCGATAATTATCAACTTTAAAAATTAATAACTTTTTTCCCGTTTCAAAATTTTTACACATTGTACCCCCACTATTCCTCTCTAAACTGAAAAAGTTTCAATTGTCCCACTCTTACCGTTTCCGAGAAAAGAAATCGCAAATGTGAAAATGTCGAAACTGACGACGACAACTTATTTTAAATGTAGCCGCCGTATATAATACTAGACTGGGTACATATCGCTAATCGTCAGCCGAGAGTGCATCTAATATTAGTACTAAAAAATTAATTTTCTTTTCCTTTTCTCTATTTACTATTGCTTTTTATACCTCACCTTCCTGCGGAACGTGAAGGAGAAACATATCGCCAAATTGTCATTATAACAACTGACAAAAACTAAAAAATAAAAAAACGGGTGCAAAATTTCCGGTTTCTCGTATAGATAGGTAGTTTTTGGAGACGGCATCGTATAGTGGTCGACGTCCTATTTCCAATGCCGTCTCGCTCGATTCGCTACGACTTTTCGTTACTGAAATATATGATATTAACTATTCTTACATAGATAGCTGATAAATTGGTGAAAATTTTATTGTGCCGAGCCCTTTGGGCACGGCACTGTTGGAGTTCGTTCGTTTCATTTTATACTTTTGACAAAACCATTTGTTAGCAACCTCTAATTTTGAAACATTTCAATTCGTGATAAAAAATATATTTAGTTTCTTCACAAACCTAGTTGATTATTTTCGTACCGAGGATTGTCGCTGTAAGAATCCAAAATTTAAAAGACTTTCAGTGCCTACCTACCTAAATAACGAGATATTAAAAAAATAAAAAGACGCTCCTGGAATTGAACCCGGGATCATCTTGACCTAAAGTCGTAATCTAATATATACCACTAGGCCACCGACCACTTTAAAAACAATATAGAATATTATTGCCTTATTAAAGATAAAGAAACCAAAAAATACTTTTTATTGTAGTTTTTTTATGATCCAAAGTACTATTTGAGATGACCTAAACGAATATCCAAATCAAAAATATGTGGGACGAACCCAATTTGATTTATTAACGATCCAACATGTCCCTACATTGATTTTAAAAAAATCAAAAAATTGACTTCCCAACATCCGATTACCTTGGTAAACAATAGGCTTCTGTAGCCGACGGTCGTCTACGCGTCGAAAAAATTTAAATCGAGAAAACTTATTTTTACGACCTGTGTCGAATTTCAACGAGAATCCGATATTTTTCGAGTTTGGGGTTTAATAACTTTTTTTCGGCACACCCTGTATATTTGAAATTTTTACACAACGTACCCCTACTATTCCTATTTAAACCCTAAAAGTTTCAATCGTCCCACTCTAACCGTTTCCGAGAAAAAAAAATCGCAACTGTGAAAATGTCTTACATAGACGAAATTGTTCAAGAGCTGATCGGGGTTTTCGAGATTCCGCGCTGAAGAGACGTATATAATACTAGACTGGGTACATATCGCTAATCGTCAGCCGAGAGTGCATCTAATATTAATACTAAAAAGATTTACAAAAATTTACAATAAAAAAATACTTTTCTTTTCTTTTTTTCTATTTACTATTGCTTTTTTTGCCTCACCTTCCTGCGGAACGTGAAGGGAAAACATATCGCCAAATTGTCATTATAACAACTGACCAAAACTACACAATGGTGCAAAATTTCCGTTTTCTCGTATAGATAGGTAGTTTTCTGAGACGGCGCCGTATAGGTGCTCTTTAAACTCGCACACCTTTGTGCAATGTGGGATATACTTTCCATATTTGCTCTATAAAAATATGTAAGTATTCAATCGATTAAAACATAAGCAAAAAATTATTTTTACATGGAAGCTATCAATTATCAGCTAATAAATTTGTAGAAATATTATTGTGCCGAGCCAATACGTCCCTTATTATCGCTTTTAGAATAGAAAGCAATATAACCTTTTATCTGGACCATAGAAAAAGGCAACTTTTTTATTTGAAGAGGTTCTATCTAAGCTTTATCAGTTTCGAGATATTGGCTAATATATGAAAACCACTTTTAATTCCATATCTCAAAAACTATGACCTACAAAAAATTTCTAAGAACTTAAAGTAAAGATCTCTTAAGGATGCTACTTATTAGTTATATACATTGTTGCCGTATCTCTTTCAGTTTCCGAGGAAAATGGTCTTTCATGGATTTCATAGCATTTTCCTGAGCATATTATACATGGAAAAAATGCCAAAATTTAAAATTTGCAAATAAGTCAATTTTTCGGTACATTTTCATCAAAAATAACGTAAAACCCGAAAATAGCGAAGAAAATATGATAAATAACAATTCTATGAATGAAAAAAAAAAAATCCAGAAAACTCGGATTTTTTGGTCGGTTTTCACAGTTTCCTCAATACGTCCCTTATTACGGCCTTTGGAACAAAAGTTAATATAACGTTTTATCTGGACAATAGAAAAAGGCAACTTTTTTATTTAAAGAGTTTCTATCTAAGTTCTATCAGTTTCGAGATATTGGCAAATACATGAAAACCACTTTTAATTCCATATCTCAAAAACTATAAGACCTACAAAAAATTTCTAAGAACTTAAAGTGAAGATCTCATAAAGGTGCTACTTATTAGTTATATACATTGTTGCTTTTTTTGCCTCACCTTCCTGCGGAACGTGAAGGGGAAACATATCGCCAAATTGTCATTATAACAACTGACAAAAACTAAAAAATATAAATAACGGGTGCAAAATTTCAGTTTTCTTGTATAGATAGGTAGTCTTTGAAGACGGCATCGTATACTGCTCGATGTCCCGTTTCCAATGCCGTCTCGCTCGATTCGCTACGACTTTTCGTTACGGAAATATATGATATTGATATTAACATTGAACCCATCAGCACCGGCTTTTTTTTAAATCGCACAGCAAACGTATCAATGTGGAATATAATTTCCAAGTGTGTCCTATAAAAATATGTATTCAATCAATTTAAACATAAGTAAAGAAACTATTCTTACATTGATAGCTGATAAATTAGTTCAAAAGCTTATTTTGCCGAGCCCTTCCGGCACGGCACTGTTCCAATTCGTTTATTTTATTTCATACTTTTTACAAAACCATTTGTTAGCAACCTTTAATAATTGCCTAAAGGATTATCCAAACCGAATGTCGATCTGATTGACCCAATTCGTCTTATTAACGATTCAATAGGTACCTGTTTAGTCCCATATTTAACTTTGAAAAAATTTAAAAAATTATTTCCAAACTTTCGATCGCGCTCACAAACAATAGGGGTCTGTAGCCTACGGTCGTCTACGCGTCGAAAAAGTTTAAATCGAAAAAACTAATTTTTGTGGCCTGTACCGAATGACAACGAGACTCCGATAATTATCAACTTTAAAAATTAATAACTTTTTTCCCGTACAACCTGTATATTCAAAATTTTTACACATTGTACCCCCACTATTCCTCTCTAAACTGAAAAAGTTTCAATCGTCCCACTCTTACCGTTTCCGAGAAAAGAAATCGCAAATGTGAAAATGTCTTACATAGACGAAATTGTTCAAGAGCCGATCGGGGTTTTCGAGATTCCGCGCGGAAGAGACGTATATAATACTAGACTGGGTACATATCGCTAATCGTCAGCCGAGAGTGCATCTAATATTAGTACTAAAAAGATTTACAAAAATTTACAATAAAAAAATACTGTTCTTTTCTTTTTTTCTATTTACTATTGCTTTTTTTGCCTCACCTTCCTGCGGAACGTGAAGGGGAAACATATCGCCAAATTGTCATTATAACAACTAACCAAAACTACACAATGGTGCAAAATTTCCGTTTTCTCGTATAGATAGGTAGTTTTCTGAGACGGCGCCGTATAGGTGCTCTTTAAACTCGCACACCTTTGTGCAATGTGGGATATACTTTCCATATTTGCTCTATAAAAATATGTAAGTATTCAATCGATTAAAACATAAGCAAAAAAATATTCTTACATGGAAGCTATCAATTATCAGCTAATAAATTTGTAGAAATATTATTGTGCCTAGCCAATACGTCCCTTATTATCGCTTTTAGAATAGAAATCAATATAACCTTTTATCTGGACCATAGAAAAAGGCAACTTTTTTTATTTGAAGAGGTTCTATCTAAGCTTTATCAGTTTCGAGATATTGGCTAATATATGAAAACCACTTTTAATTCCATACCTCAAAAACTATAAGACCTACAAAAAATTTCTAAGAACTTAAAGTAAAGATCTCTTAAGGATGCTACTTATTAGTTATATACATTGTTGTCGTATCTCTTTCAGTTTCCGAGGAAAATGGTCTTTTATGGATTTCATAGCATTTTCCTGAGCATAACATGGAAAAAATGCCAAAATTTAAAATTCGCAAATATGTCAATTTTTCGGTACATTTCCATCAAAAATAACGTAAAACCCGAAAATAGCGAAGAAAATATGATAATTAACAATTCTATGAATTAAAAAAAAAATATCCAGAAAACTCGGATTTTTTTGTCGGTTTTCAAAGTTTCCTCAATACGTCCCTTATTACGGCCTTTAAAACAAAAGTTAATATAACATTTTATCTGGACAATAGAAAAAGGCAACTTTTTTATTTAAAGTGTTTCTATCTAAGTTCTATCAGTTTCGAGATATTGGCAAATACATGAAAACCACTTTTAATTCCATATCTCAAAAACTATAAGACCTACAAAAAATTTCTAAGAACTTAAAGTGAAGATCTCATAAAGATGATACTTATTAGTTATATACATTGTTGCTTTTTTTGCCTCACCTTCCTGCGGAACGCTGCCAAATTGTCATTATAACAACTGACAAAAACTAAAAAATAAAAATAACGGGTGCAAAATTTCCGTTTTCTTGTATAGATAGGTAGTTTTTGAAGACGGCATCGTATATTGATCGATGTCCCGTTTCCAATTCCGTCTCGCTCGATTCGCTACGACTTTTCGTTACAATATATGATATTTAATATTATGATATTGATATTAACATTGAACCCATCAGCACCGGCTTTTTTTAAAATTGCACAGCAAACGTATCAATGTGGAATATACTTTCCAAGTTTGTTCTATAAAAATATGTATTCAATCGATTTAAACATAAGTAAAGAAACTATTCTTACATTGATAGCTGATAAATTAGTTTAAAAGCTTATTTTGCCGAGCCCTTCCGGCACGGCACTGTTCCAATTCGTTTATTTTATTTCATACTTTTTACAAAACCATTTGTTAGCAACCTTTAATAATTGCCTAAAGGATTATCCAAACCGAATGTCGATCGGATGGACCCAATTCGACTTATTAACGATTCAATAGGTACCTGTTTAGTCCCATATTTAACTTTGAAAAAATTTAAAAAATTATTTCCAAACTTTCGATTGCGCTCACAAACAATAGGGGTCTGTAGCCTACGGTCGTCTACGCGTCGAAAAAGTTTAAATCGAAAAAACTAATTTTTGTGGCCTGTACCGAATGACAACGAGACTCCGATAATTATCAACTTTAAAAATTAATAACTTTTTTCCCGTACACCCTGTATATTCAAAATTTTTACACATTGTACCCCCACTATTCTTCTCTAAACTGAAAAAGTTTCAATCGTCCCACTCTTACCGTTTTCGAGAAAAGAAATCGCAAATGTGAAAATGTCGAAACTGACGACGAACAAATTATTTTAAATGTAGCCGCCGTATATAATACTAGACTGGGTACATATCGCTAATCGTCAGCCGAGAGTGCATCTAATATTAGTACTAAAAAAATAATTTTCTTTTCCTTTTCTCTATTTACTATTGCTTTTTATACCTCACCTTCCTGCGGAACGTGAAGGAGAAACATATCGCCAAATTGTCATTATAACAACTGACAAAAAATAAAAAATAAAAAAACGTGTGCAAAATTTCCGGTTTCTCGTATAGATAGGTAGTTTTTAGAGACGGCATCTTATAGTGGTCGACGTCCTATTTCCAATGCCGTCTCGCTCGATTCGCTACGACTTTTCGTTACTGAAATATATGATATTAAATATTCTTACATAGATAGTTGATAAATTGGTGAAAATTTTATTGTGCCGAGCCCTTTGGGCACGGTACTGTTGAAGTTCATTCGTTTCATTTTATACTTTTGACAAAACCATTTGTTAGCAACCTCTAATTTTGAAACATTTCAATTCGTGTTAAAAAATAAATTTAGTTTCTTCACAAACCTAGTTGATTTTTTTCGTACCGAGGATTGCCGCTGTAAGAATCCAAAATTTAAAAGACTTTCAGTACCTACCTACCTAAATAACGAAATATTAAAAAAATAAAATGACGCGCCTGGAATTGAACCCGGGATCATCGTGACCAAAAGTCGTAATCTAATATATACTACTAGGGCACCGACCACTTTGAAAACAATATAGAATATTATTGCCTTATTAAAGATAAAGAAACAAAAAAAAAACTTTTTATTCTAGTTTTTTTTATGATCCAAAGTAGTATTTGAGATGACCTAAACGAATATCCAAATCAAAAATATGTGGGACGAACCCAATTCGATTTATTAACGATCCAACATGTCCCTACATTGATTTAAAAAAAATCAAAAAATTGACTTCCCAACATCCGATTACCTTGGTAAACAATAGGCTTCTGTAGCCGACGGTCGTCTACGCGTCGAAAAATTTAAATCAAGAAAACTTATTTTTACGACCTGTGTTGAATTTCAACGAGAATCCGATATTTTTCGAGTTTGGGGTTTAATAACTTTTTTTCGGCACACCCTGTATATTCGAAATTTTTACACAACGTATCCTTACTATTCCTATCTAAACCCTAAAAGTTTCAATCGTCCCACTCTAACCGTTTCCGAGAAAAAAAAATCGCAACTGTGAAAATGTCTTACATAGACGAAATTGTTCAAGAGCTGATCGGGGTTTTCGAGATTCTACGCGGAAGAGACGTATATAATACTAGACTGGGTACATATCGCTAATCGTCAGCCGAGAGTGCATCTAATATTAGTACTAAAAAAAATTTACAAAAAAAAAATACTATTCTTTTCTTTTTCTCCATTTACTATTGCTTTTTTTGCTTCACCTTCCTGCGGAACGTGAAGGGGAAACATATCGCTAAATTGTCATTATAACAACTGACCAAAACTAGAAAATGGTGCAAAATTTCCATTTTTTCGTATAGATCGATAGGTAGTTTTTGGAGACGGCATCGTATAGTTTTCGACGTCCTATTTTCAATGCCGTCTCGCTTGATCCGCTACGACTTTTCGTTACCGAAATATATGATATTAACTATTCTTACATAAATAGCTTATAAATTGGTGAACATTTTATTGTGCCGAGCCCTTTGGGCACGGCACTGTTGGAGTTCGTTTGTTTCATTTTATACTTTTGACAAAACCATTTGTTAGCAACCTCTAATTTTGAAACATTTCAATTCGTGATAAAAAAATAAATTTAGTTTCTTTACAACCCAAGTTGGTTTTTTTCGTGCCGAGGATTGTCGCTGTAAGAATCCGAAATTTAAAAACTTTCAGTACCTACCTACCTAAATAACGAAATATTAAAAAAAATAAAAAGACGCGCCTGGAATTGAACCCGGGATCATCGTGACCAAAAGTCGTAATCTAATATATACCACTAGGCCACCGACCACTTTAAAAAATAATATAGAATATTATTGCCTTATTAAAGATGAAGAAACAAAAAAAATACTTTTTATTGTAGTTTTTTTTTCGATACAAAGTAGTATTTGAGATGACCTAAACGAATTTCCAAATCAAAAATATGTGGGACGCACCCAATTCGATTTATTAACGATCCAAGATGCCCCTACATTGATTTAAAAAAAAAAATCAAAAAATTGACTTTCCAACTTCCGATCACCTTGGCAAACAATAGGCTTCTGTAGCCGACGGTCGTCTACGCGTCGAAAAAGTTTAAATCAAGAAAACTTATTTTTACGACCTGTATCGAATTTCAACGAGAAACCGATATTTTTCGACTTTGGGGTTTAATAACTTTTTTTCAGGACACCCTGTATATTCGAAATTTTTACACAACGTACCCCCACTATTCCTGTCTAAACCCAAAAAGTTTCAATTGTCCCACTCTAACCGTTTCCGAGAAAAAAAATCGCAAATGTGAAATGTCTTATATAGACGAAAATTTTCAAGAGGCTATCGGGGTTTTCGAGATTCCGCGCGGAAGAGACGTATATAATACTAGACTGGGTACATATCGCTAATCGTCAGCCGAGAGTGCATCTATTATTAGTACTAAAAATTTGTATTTAAAAAGTATTTTTCTTAGTTTCTTTTTTCTATGTTTTCTATTGCTTTTTTTGCCTCACCTTCCTGCGGAACGTGAAGGGGAAACATATCGCCGAATTGTCATTATAACAACTGACAAAAACTAAAAAATAAAAATTACGGGTGCAAAATTTCCGTTTTCTTGTATAGATAGGTAGTTTTTGTAGACGGCATCGTATACTGCTCGATGTCCCGTTTCCAATGCCGTCTCACTCGATTCGCTACGACTTTTCGTTACGGAAATATATGATATTTAATATTATGATATTGATATTAACATTGAACCCATCAGCACCGGCTTTTTTTAAAATCGCACAGCAAACGTATCAATGTGGAATATACTTTCCAAGTGTGTCCTATAAAAATATGTATTCAATCAATTTAAACATAAGTAAAGAAACTATTCTTACATTGATAGCTGATAAATTAGTTCAAAAGCTTATTTTGCCGAGCCATACCGGCACGGCACTGTTCCCATTCGTTCATTTTATTTCATACTTTTTACAAAACCATTTGTTAGCAACCTTTAATAATTGCCTAAAGGATTATCCAAACCGAATGTCGATCGGATGGACCCAATTCGACTTATTAACGATTCAATAGGTACCTGTTTAGTCCCATATTTAACTTTGAAAAAATTTTAAAAATTATTTCCAAACTTTCGATCGCGCTCACAAACAATAGGGGTCTGTAGCCTACGGTCGTCTACGCGTCGAAAAAGTTTAAATCGAAAAAACTAATTTTTGTGGCCTGTACCGAATGACAACGAGACTCCGATAATTATCAACTTTAAAAATTAATAACTTTTTTCCCGTACACCCTGTATATTCAAAATTTTTACACATTGTACCCCCACTATTCCTCTCTAAACTGAAAAAGTTTCAATTGTCCCACTCTTACCGTTTCCGAGAAAAGAAATCGCAAATGTGAAAATGTCGAAACTGACGACGACAACTTATTTTAAATGTAGCCGCCGTATATAATACTAGACTGGGTACATATCGCTAATCGTCAGCCGAGAGTGCATCTAATATTAGTACTAAAAAGATTTACAAAAATTTACAATAAAAAAATACTTTTCTTTTCTTTTTTTCTATTTACTATTGCTTTTTTTGCCTCACCTTCCTGCGGAACGTGAAGGGAAAACATATCGCCAAATTGTCATTATAACAACTGACCAAAACTACACAATGGTGCAAAATTTCCGTTTTCTCGTATAGATAGGTAGTTTTCTGAGACGGCGCCGTTTAGGTGCTCTTTAAACTCGCACACCTTTGTGCAATGTGGGATATACTTTCCATATTTGCTCTATAAAAATATGTAAGTATTCAATCGATTAAAACATAAGCAAAAAATTATTCTTACATGGAAGCTATCAATTATCAGCTAATAAATTTGTAGAAATATTATTGTGCCGAGCCAATACGTCCCTTATTATCGCTTTTAGAATAGAAATCAATATAACCTTTTATCTGGACCATAGAAAAAGGCAACTTTTTTATTTGAAGAGGTTCTATCTAAGCTTTATCAGTTTCGAGATATTGGCTAATATATGAAAACCGAACTTAAAGTAAAGATCTCTTAAGGATGCTACTTATTAGTTATATACATTGTTGCCGTATCTCTTTCAGTTTCCGAGGAAAATGGTCTTTTATGGATTTCATAGCATTTTCCTGAGCATATACATGGAAAAAATGCCAAAATTTAAAATTCGCAAATAAGTCAATTTTTCGGTACATTTCCATCAAAAATAACGTAAAACCCGAAAATAGCGAAGAAAATATGATAATTAACAATTCTATGAATTTTTACAAAAATATCCAGAAAACTCGGATTTTTTTGTCGGTTTTCAAAGTTTCCTCAATACGTCCCTTATTACGGCCTTTGGAACAAAAGTTAATATAACGTTTTATCTGGACAATAGAAAAAGGCAAATTTTTTATTTAAAGAGTTTCTATCTAAGTTCTATCAGTTTCGAGATATTGGCAAATACATGAAAACCACTTTTAAATCCATATCTCAAAAACTATAAGACGTACAAAAAATTTCTAAGAACTTATAGTAAAGATCTCTTAAGGATGCTACTTATTAGTTATATACATTGTTGCCGTATCTCTTTTAGTTTCCGAGGAAAATGGTCTTTTATGGATTCCATAGCATTTTCCTGAGCATACATGGAAAAAATGCCAAAATTTAAAATTCGCAAATAAGTCAATTTTTTGGTACATTTCCATCAAAAATAACGTAAAACCCGAAAGTAGCGAAGAAAATATGATAAATAACAATTCTATGAATTTAAAAAAAAAATCCAGAAAACTCGGATTTTTTGGTCGGTTTTCACAGTTTCCTCAATACGTCCCTTATTACGGCCTTTGGAACAAAAGTTAATATAACGTTTTATCTGGACAATAGAAAAAGGCAAATTTTTTATTTAAAGAGTTTCTATCTAAGTTCTATCAGTTTCGAGATATTGGCAAATACATGAAAACCACTTTTAAATCCATATCTCAAAAACTATAAGACGTACAAAAAATTTCTAAGAACTTATAGTAAAGATCTCTTAGGGATGCTACTTATTAGTTATATACATTGTTGCCGTATCTCTTTTAGTTTCCGAGGAAAATGGTCTTTTATGGATTCCATAGCATTTTCCTGAGCATACATGGAAAAAATGCCAAAATTTAAAATTCGCAAATAAGTCAATTTTTCGGTACATTTCCATCAGAAATAACGTAAAACCCGAAAGTAGCGAAGAAAATATGATAAATAACAATTCTATGAATTTAAAAAAAAAATCCAGAAAACTCGGATTTTTTGGTCGGTTTTCACAGTTTCCTCAATACGTCCCTTATTACGGCCTTTGGAACAAAAGTTAATATAACGTTTTATCTGGACAATAGAAAAAGGCAAATTTTTTATTTAAAGAGTTTCTATCTAAGTTCTATCAGTTTCGAGATATTGGCAAATACATGAAAACCACTTCTAATTCCATATCTCAAAAACTATAAGACCTACAAAAAATTTCTAAAAACTTAAAGTGAAGATCTCATAAAGATGCTACTTATTAGTTATATACATTGTTGCTTTTTTTGCCTCACCTTCCTGCGCCAATTTGTCAATATAACAACTGACCAAAACTAGACAATGATGCAAAATTTCCGTTTTCTCGTATAGATAGGTAGTTTTCGGAGACGGCGCCGTATAGTGCTCAAAGTTCCATTTCCAATGCCGCCTCGCTCGATTCGCTACGACTTTTCGTTACGGAGATATATGATATTTAATATTATGATATTGATATTTATAGGTGCTCTTTAAACTCGCAATGTGGGATATATAGAAATATTATTGTGCCGAGCCCTTCGGGCACGGCACTGTTCTAGTTCGTTCGTTTAATAATACGACAGCTGTTACTTTGACAGGTAAGTGTCATTTTTTTTTAGCTTTTTCGTAGCGACGATTATAGCTGTAAAAATCCTAAATTAAAAACTTTTTCAGTACCTAAATAACAAAGTTTTATACGACAGCTGTCAAATTTTGAAAGGTAATTGTCAATTATTTTTTAGCTTTTTTGTAGCGAGGGTTATAGCTGTAATAATCCTAAATTTAAAAAAATTTTCAGTACCCAAATAACAAAGTTCTATACGACAGCTGTCAAATTATGACAGGCGGGTGTAAATTTTTTTAATCTTTTTTCATATAGAGGATTATAGCTGTACAAATCCGAAATTTCAAAATTTTTCAGTGATTAAATAACAAAGTTCCATACGACAGCTGTCAAATTTTGACAGGTAAGTGTCAATTTTTTTTTAGCTTTTTCGTAGGGAGAGTTATAGCTGTAAGAGTCCGAAATTATAAAATTATCAGGTCCCTAAATAACAAAGTTCTATACGATAGCTGTCAAATTTTGACAGGTAAGTGTCAATTTTTTTTTTAGATTTTTTGTAACGAGGGTTATAGCTGTAAGAATCCTAAATTTAAAAATTTGTCAGTACCTAAATGACACAGTTTTATACGATAGCTGTCAAATTTTGACAGGTAAGTGTCAATTTTTTTTTAGATTTTTTGTAACGAGGGTTATAGCTGTAAGAATCCTAAATTAAAAAATTTCTCAGTTCCTAAATAACAAAGTTCTATACGACAGCTGTCATTTTGACAGGTAAATATCAATTTTTTTTTAAGCTTTTCTTGTATCTAGGATTATAGCTGTAAGAATCCGAAATTTAAAAAAAATTCAGTACCTAAATAACAAAGTTCTATACTACAGCTGTCAGATTTTGACAGGTAAGTGTAATTTTTTTTTAGCTTTTTCGTATAGATTATTATAGCTGTAAGAATCCAAAATTTAAAAAATTTTCAGTACCTAAATAACGACATTAAAAAAAAACTTAAAAAAAAAGAAAAAAAAAACACTGGGATTTGAACCCTCGACCTTCGTCTCCAAAATCAACAGTCTTTAGTAGTACGCCACCGAAGCTTATAGATTGATTTGTGGTAAATAGGATATTAATGACGTATTCGATATTACATAGAACGTTGAGTATTGAAGACACACACAAATAATACACTTTTTTCAATTATTTTTGGTCAACCGCAAAGAAAAAGGTCCAAGACAGGTGTTTCATACATTAAATACTCTCCAAATATTATAAAAACTATAAAAACTGAAGTTAATATGCCTCCTGCAAGCCATTTTTATTATTACAAGTACGGGATAAATGCGATATTTTCCCCCTTATTTTTGGTCAAACGAAAAAGATAAAGGTTCAAGGTAGGTATTTCCCACAAAAGACGTAGTCTAAATGGTCTTATTCCTCTAAAAAATCAATTTGGAAATCGCATTTTTCACCTATTTTTGACAGATGGTATAAAAGTTAAAGTTCAGGAAGACGCACGTGGTAAAACCATGGCCAACTTTTTCTAAATCGAATGGTGTTAGAATTTGAAAATTGTGCCTGTTTCCGCACCCAAAAAAGCAACTTTGCTCAAATTTGCGAATATATTTTGATAAGTTTGGAAATGCAGGAATATTGAGAAGTAATCAGCGCATATTTTGAGAAAAAAATAAAACGGTTTTGTTAAATATTGAATAAGCTACAGTCGATATAGTAAAACCTCTGGTGAAGGAACCTATAAAAAAATCATAAATTAATTTTTTTGAGCCACAAAATATGTTTTCCCAAAGATCGCTTATAATACAAATTAAAGCTTCTTTATCCGTTGATATAGTGTACCAAGAAAAAATTCAAAATGTTATATATTATAGACACTTGCAGAATTATTTAAGCAAACCAGTGCAACGCCAACAGAAATTACGGGAAAAAGTTCATAAGCTGCCGTTTTTTCCGTATTAAAGATAAAAAAACCAAAAAATACCTCTTAAATACAATTTGACGGCTCTATCCGCTAAAGTATACAACGTTTCAATCAAAAATCGTTTTCCGTACGAAAAAAAATAAACGGAATAAAAACGGAGAAAAAAAATCACGCCTTACACTGTGGTTTCCAGTTTCTTACCATTTTCGGCAATTTCCATTCCAGTTAGGTATAGAACGATATATTGGAAAAAGGTAGATTTTGAGATGGCCTAACTGATTATCCAAACCGCATGTCGATTGGATGTACCCAATTCGACTTATTAGCGATCCAAGAGGTACCATTTTCGACCAAATTTTGACTTTGAAAAAATCAAAAAAATTACTTCCAAACTTTCGATCGCGCTCACAAACAATAGGGTTCTGTAGCCCACGGTCGTCTACGCGTCGAAAAAGTTTAAATCGAAAAAACTAATTTTTGTGGCCTGTATTGAATGCCAACGAGATCCCGATATTTCTCGACTTTAAAAATTAATAACTTTTTTCCGGCACACCCTGTATATTCCAAATTTTTACACAACGTACCCCCACTATTCCTCTCTAAACCCAAAAAGTTTCAATCGTCCCACTCTTACCGTTTCCGAGAAAAAAAATCGCAAATGTGAAAATGTCGAAAGAGACCACGGCGACAACATACATACATTTTTTTCACCGAAGCGCCTATATAGGCGGAGTATCAAGAGCAGTCAGGATTGTCGTGATTTCGCGCCGAAGCGCCGTATAACATATCGCGTGTTTGCGCGATATGTAACTAGACTGGGTACATATCGCTAATCGTCAGCCGAGAGTGCATCTAATATTAGTACTAAAAAAATAATTTTCTTTTCCTTTTCTCTATTTACTATTGCTTTATATACCTCACCTTCCTGCGGAACGTGAAGGAGAAACATATCGCCAAATTGTCATTATAACAACTGACAAAAACTAAAAAATAAAAAAACGGGTGCAAAATTTCCGGTTTCTCGTATAGATAGGTCGATTTTGGAGACGGCATCGTATAGTGGTCGACGTCCTATTTCCAATGCCGTCTCGCTCGATTCGCTACGACTTTTCATTACTGAAATATATGATATTAACTATTCTTACATAGATAGCTGATAAATTGGTGAAAATTTTATTGTGCCGAGCCCTTTGGGCACGGCACTGTTGGAGTTCGTTCGTTTCATTTTATACTTTTGACAAAACCATTTGTTAGCAACCTCTAATTTTGAAACATTTCAATTCATGATAAAAAATAAATTTAGTTTCTTCACAAACCTAGTTGATTTTTTTCGTACCAAGGATTGTCGCTGTAAGATTCCAAGATTGAAAAATTTTTCAGTTCCTAAATAACATAGTTCTATACGACAGCTGTCATTTTGACAGTTAATTTTCAATTTAGGATTAAAACGTAAGATAGTAATTCTTACTTTTTTATAATTTGCACCCTTTATATTACCGGTAGGTATAGAACAATATAATTGAAAAAAGTAGTATTTGAGATGACCTAAACTAATCTCTAAACCAAAAGTGTGTTAGACGCACCCAATTCGATTTATTAACGATCCAACATGACCCTACATCAAAAAATTGACTTCCCAACTTTTGATCGCGTTCGCAAATAACGGTGTTTTGTAGCCCAACGTCGTCTACATGCCAAAAAAGTTTAAATCGATTAAAATGATTTTTGCCATCTGTATCGCGCTACAACGAAAAAAAAACATATTTTTCAACTTTGACTTAAATAACTTTTTTCCGGTACACCCTGTATATTGGAAATTGTTCCCAGAACGTGCCCCTACTATTCCTCTCTACGTCCAGAAGTTTTTTATCGTTTTGCTCTAACCGTTTCCGAGAAAAAAATTCGCGAATATCGAAATATCGAACAGCCTCCCACCACGTGGCGATGCATTTTCAATGTCGGAACGTCATCTTTAAAATCGAGATTACAACTATTTCTGAAACATTTTGGGCAAATATTTTGGTCAATAAAATTAGAAGAAGGTTCAAGGTAGATATTCCATCCGATTTAAAATTTGGAAATGTTCTTATTAGTCTAGCAAGTCAAGCTCAAAACACCAATTTTTCGCCATTTTTGACAGCCGGTTTTTTAGAATTAATTTACTTACATTAACCAAAGCAGATAAAGCACTCTAGTCAAAATTAAATGGTATTACAATTTGCAAATTTTGCTTGTTTCCGCACTCAAAAACTCGATTTTTCTTAAACTTACGAATATATTTTTATAAGTTTGGATATGTAGAGGTGTTGAGACTAAATCAGCGCGTCTTTTGGGAAAAAATAAAACGGGTTTGTTAAAAATTGAATAAGCTAGTCGATATAGTAAAACGTCGGATAAAAATATCTCTTGATAAATCATAAATTAATTTTTTTGAGCCACAAATGATGTTTTTTCAGAGCGCGTTTACTATGCAAACTTAAGCTTGTTTATCGGTTGATATGGTGGACCAAAAAAAATTCAAAAAGTTATATTTATAGACACTTGCAGAAGTATTTAACAAACCAGTGCGACGCCAACAGAAATTACTGGAAAGAATTCATAGGCTGTCGTTTTTTCCGTATTAAAGATAAAGAAACGAAAAATATCTCTAAAATACAATTTGAAGAGCTCTATCCGCTAAAGTATACAACGTTTCGATCAAAAGTCGTTTTCCGTACGAAAAAAAATAAAAACTGCGAAAAATCACGCCTTCCAGTTTCTTACAATTTTTGATCATTTCCATTCCAGTTAGGTATAGAACGATATATTGGAAAAAGGTAGTTTTTGAGATGGCCTAAACGATTATCAAAACCGAATGTTGATCGGATGCACCCAATTCGACTTATTAGCGATCCAAGAGGTACCATTTTTGATCAATTTTCAACTTTAAAAAAATCAAAAAAATTACTTCCAAACTTTCGATCGCGCTCACAAACAATAGGGTTCTGTAGCCCACGGTCGTCTACGCGTCGAAAAAGTTTAAATCAAAAAAACTCATTTTTACGAACTGTATCGAATCCCAACGAGAATCCGATAATTATCGACTTTAAAAATTAATAACTTTTTTCTGGCACACCCTGTATATTCGAAATTTTTACACAACGTACCTCCACTATTCCTCTCTAAACTGAAAAAGTTTCAATCGTCCCACTCTTATCGTTTCCGAGAAAAGAAATCGCAAATGTGAAAATGTCGAAACTGACAACGACAACTTATTTTAAATGTAGCCGCCGTATATAATACTAGACTGGGTACATATCGCTAATCGTCAGCCGAGAGTGCATCTAATATTAGTACTAAAAAGATTTACAAAAATTTACAATAAAAAAATACTTTTCTTTTCTTTTTTTCTATTTACTATTGCTTTTTTTGCCTCACCTTCCTGCGGAACGTGAAGGGAAAACATATCGCCAAATTGTCATTATAACAACTGACCAAAACTACACAATGGTGCAAAATTTCCGTTTTCTCGTATAGATAGGTAGTTTTCTGAGACGGCGCCGTATAGGTGCTCTTTAAACTCGCACACCTTTGTGCAATGTGGGATATACTTTCCATATTTGCTCTATAAAAATATGTAAGTATTCAATCGATTAAAACATAAGCAAACAATTATTCTTACATGGAAGCCATCAATTATCAGCTAATAAATTTGTAGAAATATTATTGTGCCGAGCCAATACGTCCCTTATTATCGCTTTTAGAATAGAAATCAATATAACCTTTTATCTGGACCATAGAAAAAGGCAACTTTTTTATTTGAAGAGGTTCTATCTAAGCTTTATCAGTTTCGAGATATTGGCTAATATATGAAAACCACTTTTAATTCCATATCTCAAAAACTATAAGACCTACAAAAAATTTCTAAGAACTTAAAGTAAAGATCTCTTAAGGATGCTACTTATTAGTTATATACATTGTTGCCGTATCTCTTTCAGTTTCCGAGGAAAATGGTCTTTTATGGATTTCATAGCATTTTCCTGAGCATATACATGGAAAAAATGCCAAAATTTAAAATTCGCAAATAAGTCAATTTTTCGGTACATTTCCATCAAAAATAACGTAAAACCCAAAAATAGCGAAGAAAATATGATAATTAACAATTCTATGAATTTTTAAAAAAATATCCAGAAAACTCGGATTTTTTTGTCGGTTTTCAAAGTTTCCTCAATACGTCCCTTATTACGGCCTTTGGAACAAAAGTTAATATAACGTTTTATCTGGACAATAGAAAAAGGCAAATTTTTTATTTAAAGAGTTTCTATCTAAGTTCTATCAGTTTCGAGATATTGGCAAATACATGAAAACCACTTTTAATTCCATATCTCAAAAACTATAAGACGTACAAAAAATTTCTAAGAACTTATAGTAAAGATCTCTTAAGGATGCTACTTATTAGTTATATACATTGTTGCCGTATCTCTTTCAGTTTCCGAGGAAAATGGTCTTTTATGGATTCCATAGCATTTTCCTGAGCATACATGGAAAAAATGCCAAAATTTAAAATTCGCAAATAAGTCAATTTTTCGGTACATTTCCATCAAAAATAACGTAAAACCCGAAAATAGCGAAGAAAATATGATAAATAACAATTCTATGAATTTAAAAAAAAAATCCAGAAAACTCGGATTTTTTGGTCGGTTTTCACAGTTTCCTCAATACGTCCCTTATTACGGCCTTTGGAACAAAAGTTAATATAACGTTTTATCTGGACAATAGAAAAAGGCAACTTTTTTATTTAAAGAGTTTCTATCTAAGTTCTATCAGTTTCGAGATATTGGCAAATACATGAAAACCACTTTTAATTCCATATCTCAAAAACTATAAGACCTACAAAAAATGTCTAAGAACTTAAAGTGAAGATCTCATAAAGATGCTACTTATTAGTTATATACATTATTGCTTTTTTTGCCTCACCTTCCTGCGCCAATTTGTCATTATAACAACTGACCAAAACTAGACAATGGTGCAAAATTTCCGTTTTCTCGTATAGATAGGTAGTTTTCGGAGACGGCGCCGTATAGTGCTCAACGTTCCATTTCCAATGCCGCCTCGCTCGATTCGCTACGACTTTTCGTTACGGAGATATATGATATTTAATATTATGATATTGATATTTATAGGTGCTCTTTAAACTCGCAATGTGGGATATACTTTCCATATTTGCTCTATAAAAATATACATTAAAGCTATCAATTATCAGCTAATAAATTTGTAGAAATATTATTGTGCCGAGCCCTTCGGGCACGGCACTGTTCTAGTTCGTTCGTTTAATAATACGACAGCTGTTACTTTGACAGGTAAGTGTCATTTTTTTTTAGCTTTTTCGTAGCAAGGGTTATAGCTGTAAAAATCTTAAATTAAAAAAAAATTCAGTACCTAAATAACAAAGTTTTATACGACAGCTGTCAAATTTTGAAAGGTAATTGTCAATTATTTTTTAGCTTTTTTGTAGCGAGGGTTATAGCTGTAATAATCCTAAATTAAAAAAATTTTCAGTACCCAAATAACAAAGTTCTATACGACAGCTGTCAAATTATGACAGGCGGGTGTAAATTTTTTTAATCTTTTTTCATATAGAGGATTATCGCTGTACAAATCCGAAATTTAAAAATTTTTCAGTGATTAAATAACAAAGTTCCATACGACAGCTGTCAAATTTTGACAGGTAAGTGTCAATTTTTTAAAAGTTTTTTCGTAACGAGGATTATAGCTGTAAGAATCCCAAATTGAAAAAAATTTCAGTACCTAAATAACAAAGTTTTATACGATAGCTGTCAAATTTTGACAGTTAAGTGTCAATTTTTTTTTTAGCTTTTTCGTAGCGAGAGTTATAGCTGTAAGAGTCCGAAATTATAAAATTATCAGGTCCCTAAATAACAAAGTTCTATACGATAGCTGTCAAATTTTGACAGGTAAGTGTCAATTTTTTTTTTTAGATTTTTTGTAACGAGGGTTATAGCTGTAAGAATCCTAAATTTAAAAATTTGTCAGTACCTAAATAACACAGTTTTATACGATAGCTGTCAAATTTTGACAGGTAAGTGTCAATTTTTTTTTTAGATTTTTTGTAACGAGGGTTATAGCTGTAAGAATCCTAAATTAAAAAAATTCTCAGTTCCTAAATAACAAAGTTCTATACGACAGCTGTCATTTTGACAGGTAAATATCAAGTTTTTTTTAAGCTTTTCTTGTATCTAGGATTATAGCTGTAAGAATCCGAAATTTAAAAAAATTTCAGTACCTAAATAACAAAGTTCTTTACTACAGCTGTCAGATTTTGACAGGTAAGTGTAATTTTTTTTTAGCTTTTTCGTATAGATTATTATAGCTGTAAGAATCCAAAATTTAAAAAATTTTCAGTACCTAAATAACGACATTAAAAAAAAAATTAAAAAAAAAAGAAAAAAAAACACTGGGGTTTGAACCCTCGACCTTCGTCTCCAAAATAAACAGTCTTTAGTACTACGCCACCGAAGCTCACAGATTGATTTGTGGTAAATAGGATATTAATGACGTATTCGATATTACATAGAACGTTGAGTATTGAAGATACACACAAATAATACACTTTTTTCAATTATTTTTGGTCAACCGCAAAGAAAAAGGTCCAAGACAGGTGTTTCATACATTAAATTCTCTCCAAATATTATAAAAACTATAAAAATTGAAGGTAATATGCCTCCTGCAAGCCATTTTTATTATTACAAGTACGGGATAAATGCGATATTTTCCCCCTTATTTTTGGTCAAACGAAAAAGATAAAGGTTCAAGGTAGGTATTTCCCACAAAAGACGTAGTCTAAATGGTCTAATTCCTCTAAAAAATCAATTTGGAAATCGCATTTTTCACCTATTTTTGACAGCTGGTATAAAAGTTAAAGTTCAGGAAAACGCACGTGGTAAAACCATGGCCAACTTTTTCTAAATCGAATGGTGTTAGAATTTGAAAATTGTGCCTGTTTCCGCACCCAAAAAAGCTACTTTGCTCAAATTTGCGAATATATTTTGATAAGTTTGGACATGCAGGAATATTGAGAAGTAATCAGCGCATATTTTGAGAAAAAAATAAAACGGTTTTGTTAAAAATTGAATAAGCTACAGTCGATATAGTAAAACCTCTGGTGAAGGAACCTATAAAAAAATCATAAATTAATTTTTTTGAGCCACAAAATATGTTTTCCCAAAGATCGCTTATAATACAAATTAAAGCTTCTTTATCCGTTGATATAGTGTACCAAGAAAAAATTCAAAATGTTATATATTATAGACACTTGCAGAATTATTTAAGCAAACCAGTGCAACGCCAACAGAAATTACGGGAAAAAGTTTATAAGCTGCCGTTTTTTCTGTATTAAAGATAAAAAAACGAAAAAATATCTCTTAAATACAATTTGACGGCTCTATCCGCTAAAGTATACAACGTTTCAATCAAAAGTCGTTTTCCGTACGAAAAAAAATAAACGGAATAAAAACGGAGAAAAAAATCACGCCTTACACTGTGGTTTCCAGTTTCTTACCATTTTCGGCAATTTCCATTCCAGTTAGGTATAGAACGATATATTGGAAAAAGGTAGATTTTGAGATGGCCTAACCGATTATCCAAACCGCATGTCGATTGGATGCACCCAATTCGACTTATTAGCGATCCAAGAGGTACCATTTTCGACCAAATTTTGACTTTGAAAAAATCAAAAAAATTACTTCCAAACTTTCGATCGCGCTCATAAACAATAGGGTTCTGTAGCCCACGGTCGTCTACGCGTCGAAAAAGTTTAAATCGAAAAAACTAATTTTTGTGGCCTGTATTGAATGCCAACGAGATCCCGATATTTCTCGACTTTAAAAATTAATAACTTTTTTCCGGCACACCCTGTATATTCCAAATTTTTACACAACGTACCCCCACTATTCCTCTCTAAACCCAAAAAGTTTCAATCGTCCCACTCTAACCGTTTCTGAGAAAAAAAATCGCAAATGTAAAAATGTCGAAAGAGACCACGGCGACAACATACATACATTTTTTTCACCGAAGCGCCTATATAGGCGGAGTATCAAGAGCAGTCAGGATTGTCGTGATTTCGCGCCGAAGCGCCGTATAACATATCGCGTGTTTGCGCGATATGTAACTAGACTGGGTACATATCGCTAATCGTCAGCCGAGAGTGCATCTAATATTAGTACTAAAAAGATTTACAAAAATTTACAATAAAAAAATACTTTTCTTTTCTTTTTTTCTATTTACTATTGCTTTTTTTGCCTCACCTTCCTGCGGAACGTGAAGGGAAAACATATCGCCAAATTGTCATTATAACAACTGACCAAAACTACACAATGGTGCAAAATTTCCGTTTTCTCGTATAGATAGGTAGTTTTCTGAGACGGCGCCGTTTAGGTGCTCTTTAAACTCGCACACCTTTGTGCAATGTGGGATATACTTTCCATATTTGCTCTATAAAAATATGTAAGTATTCAATCGATTAAAACATAAGCAAAAAATTATTCTTACATGGAAGCTATCAATTATCAGCTAATAAATTTGTAGAAATATTATTGTGCCGAGCCAATACGTCCCTTATTATCGCTTTTAGAATAGAAATCAATATAACCTTTTATCTGGACCATAGAAAAAGGCAACTTTTTTATTTGAAGAGGTTCTATCTAAGCTTTATCAGTTTCGAGATATTGGCTAATATATGAAAACCGAACTTAAAGTAAAGATCTCTTAAGGATGCTACTTATTAGTTATATACATTGTTGCCGTATCTCTTTCAGTTTCCGAGGAAAATGGTCTTTTATGGATTTCATAGCATTTTCCTGAGCATATACATGGAAAAAATGCCAAAATTTAAAATTCGCAAATAAGTCAATTTTTCGGTACATTTCCATCAAAAATAACGTAAAACCCGAAAATAGCGAAGAAAATATGATAATTAACAATTCTATGAATTTTTACAAAAATATCCAGAAAACTCGGATTTTTTTGTCGGTTTTCAAAGTTTCCTCAATACGTCCCTTATTACGGCCTTTGGAACAAAAGTTAATATAACGTTTTATCTGGACAATAGAAAAAGGCAAATTTTTTATTTAAAGAGTTTCTATCTAAGTTCTATCAGTTTCGAGATATTGGCAAATACATGAAAACCACTTTTAAATCCATATCTCAAAAACTATAAGACGTACAAAAAATTTCTAAGAACTTATAGTAAAGATCTCTTAAGGATGCTACTTATTAGTTATATACATTGTTGCCGTATCTCTTTTAGTTTCCGAGGAAAATGGTCTTTTATGGATTCCATAGCATTTTCCTGAGCATACATGGAAAAAATGCCAAAATTTAAAATTCGCAAATAAGTCAATTTTTTGGTACATTTCCATCAAAAATAACGTAAAACCCGAAAGTAGCGAAGAAAATATGATAAATAACAATTCTATGAATTTAAAAAAAAAATCCAGAAAACTCGGATTTTTTGGTCGGTTTTCACAGTTTCCTCAATACGTCCCTTATTACGGCCTTTGGAACAAAAGTTAATATAACGTTTTATCTGGACAATAGAAAAAGGCAAATTTTTTATTTAAAGAGTTTCTATCTAAGTTCTATCAGTTTCGAGATATTGGCAAATACATGAAAACCACTTTTAAATCCATATCTCAAAAACTATAAGACGTACAAAAAATTTCTAAGAACTTATAGTAAAGATCTCTTAAGGATGCTACTTATTAGTTATATACATTGTTGCCGTATCTCTTTTAGTTTCCGAGGAAAATGGTCTTTTATGGATTCCATAGCATTTTCCTGAGCATACATGGAAAAAATGCCAAAATTTAAAATTCGCAAATAAGTCAATTTTTCGGTACATTTCCATCAGAAATAACGTAAAACCCGAAAGTAGCGAAGAAAATATGATAAATAACAATTCTATGAATTTAAAAAAAAAATCCAGAAAACTCGGATTTTTTGGTCGGTTTTCACAGTTTCCTCAATACGTCCCTTATTACGGCCTTTGGAACAAAAGTTAATATAACGTTTTATCTGGACAATAGAAAAAGGCAAATTTTTTATTTAAAGAGTTTCTATCTAAGTTCTATCAGTTTCGAGATATTGGCAAATACATGAAAACCACTTCTAATTCCATATCTCAAAAACTATAAGACCTACAAAAAATTTCTAAAAACTTAAAGTGAAGATCTCATAAAGATGCTACTTATTAGTTATATACATTGTTGCTTTTTTTGCCTCACCTTCCTGCGCCAATTTGTCAATATAACAACTGACCAAAACTAGACAATGATGCAAAATTTCCGTTTTCTCGTATAGATAGGTAGTTTTCGGAGACGGCGCCGTATAGTGCTCAAAGTTCCATTTCCAATGCCGCCTCGCTCGATTCGCTACGACTTTTCGTTACGGAGATATATGATATTTAATATTATGATATTGATATTTATAGGTGCTCTTTAAACTCGCAATGTGGGATATATAGAAATATTATTGTGCCGAGCCCTTCGGGCACGGCACTGTTCTAGTTCGTTCGTTTAATAATACGACAGCTGTTACTTTGACAGGTAAGTGTCATTTTTTTTTAGCTTTTTCGTAGCGACGATTATAGCTGTAAAAATCCTAAATTAAAAACTTTTTCAGTACCTAAATAACAAAGTTTTATACGACAGCTGTCAAATTTTGAAAGGTAATTGTCAATTATTTTTTAGCTTTTTTGTAGCGAGGGTTATAGCTGTAATAATCCTAAATTTAAAAAAATTTTCAGTACCCAAATAACAAAGTTCTATACGACAGCTGTCAAATTATGACAGGCGGGTGTAAATTTTTTTAATCTTTTTTCATATAGAGGATTATAGCTGTACAAATCCGAAATTTCAAAATTTTTCAGTGATTAAATAACAAAGTTCCATACGACAGCTGTCAAATTTTGACAGGTAAGTGTCAATTTTTTTTTAGCTTTTTCGTAGGGAGAGTTATAGCTGTAAGAGTCCGAAATTATAAAATTATCAGGTCCCTAAATAACAAAGTTCTATACGATAGCTGTCAAATTTTGACAGGTAAGTGTCAATTTTTTTTTTAGATTTTTTGTAACGAGGGTTATAGCTGTAAGAATCCTAAATTTAAAAATTTGTCAGTACCTAAATGACACAGTTTTATACGATAGCTGTCAAATTTTGACAGGTAAGTGTCAATTTTTTTTTAGATTTTTTGTAACGAGGGTTATAGCTGTAAGAATCCTAAATTAAAAAATTTCTCAGTTCCTAAATAACAAAGTTCTATACGACAGCTGTCATTTTGACAGGTAAATATCAATTTTTTTTTAAGCTTTTCTTGTATCTAGGATTATAGCTGTAAGAATCCGAAATTTAAAAAAAATTCAGTACCTAAATAACAAAGTTCTATACTACAGCTGTCAGATTTTGACAGGTAAGTGTAATTTTTTTTTAGCTTTTTCGTATAGATTATTATAGCTGTAAGAATCCAAAATTTAAAAAATTTTCAGTACCTAAATAACGACATTAAAAAAAAAAACTTTAAAAAAAAGAAAAAAAACAGTGGGGTTTGAACCCTCGACCTTCGTCTCCAAAATCAACAGCCTCTACTACTACGCTACCGAAGCTTAGAGAGTGATTTGTGGTAAATAGGATATTAATGACGTATTCGATATTACATAGAACGTTGAGTATTGAAGACACACACAAATAATACACTTTTTTCAATTATTTTTGGTCAACCGCAAAGAAAAAGGTCCAAGACAGGTGTTTCATACATTAAATACTGTCCAAATATTATAAAAACTATAAAAACTGAAGTTAATATGCCTCCTGCAAGCCATTTTTATTATTACAAGTACGGGATAAATGCGATATTTTCCCCCTTATTTTTGGTCAAACGAAAAAGATAAAGGTTCAAGGTAGGTATTTCCCACAAAAGACGTAGTCTAAATGGTCTTATTCCTCTAAAAAATCAATTTGGAAATCGCATTTTTCACCTATTTTTGACAGATGGTATAAAAGTTAAAGTTCAGGAAGACGCACGTGGTAAAACCATGGCCAACTTTTTCTAAATCGAATGGTGTTAGAATTTGAAAATTGTGCCTGTTTCCGCACCCAAAAAAGCAACTTTGCTCAAATTTGCGAATATATTTTGATAAGTTTGGACATGCAGGAATATTGAGAAGTAATCAGCGCATATTTTGAGAAAAAAATAAAACGGTTTTGTTAAAAATTGAATAAGCTACAGTCGATATAGTAAAACCTCTGGTGAAGGAACCTATAAAAAAATCATAAATTAATTTTTTTGAGCCACAAAATATGTTTTCCCAAAGATCGCTTATAATACAAATTAAAGCTTCTTTATCCGTTGATATAGTGTACCAAGAAAAAATTCAAAATGTTATATATTATAGACACTTGCAGAATTATTTAAGCAAACCAGTGCAACGCCAACAGAAATTACGGGAAAAAGTTCATAAGCTGCCGTTTTTTCCGTATTAAAGATAAAAAAACCAAAAAATATCTCTTAAATACAATTTGACGGCTCTATCCGCTAAAGTATACAACGTTTCAATCAAAAATCGTTTTCCGTACGAAAAAAAATAAACGGAATAAAAACGGAGAAAAAAAATCACGCCTTACACTGTGGTTTCCAGTTTCTTACCATTTTCGGCAATTTCCATTCCAGTTAGGTATAGAACGATATATTGGAAAAAGGTAGTTTTTGAGATGGCCTAACCGATTATCCAAACCGAATGTACATCGGATGCACCCAATTCGACTTATTAGCGATCCAAGAGGTACCATTTTCGACCAAATTTTGACTTTGAAAAATTCAAAAAAATTACTTCCAAACTTTCGATCGCGCTCACAAACAATAGGGTTCTGTAGCCCACGGTCGTCTACGCGTCTAAAAAGTTTAAATCGAAAAAACTAATTTTTGTGGCCTGTATTGAATGCCAACGAGATCCCGATATTTCTCGACTTTAAAAATTAATAACTTTTTTCCGGCACACCCTGTATATTCGAAATTTTTACACAACATACCCCCACTATTCCTCTCTAAACCCAAAAAGTTTCAATCGTCCCACTCTAACCGTTTCCGAGAAAAAAAATCGCAAATGTGAAAATGTCGAAACTGACGGCGACGACGACGACGACGACGCCGACAACATACGCACATTATTTTCACCGAAGCGCCGTATAACATATCGCGTTGTAGCGCGATATGTAACTAGACTGGGTACATATCGCTAATCGTCAGCCGAGAATGCATCTAATATTAGTACTAAAAAAAAATTTACAATAAAAAATACTTTTCTTTTCTTTTTTTCTATTTACTATTGCTTTTTTTGCCTCACCTTCCTGCGGAACGTGAAGGGGAAACATATCGCCAATTTGTCATTATAACAACTGACCAAAACTAGACAATGGTGCAAAATTTCCGTTTTCTCGTATAGATAGGTAGTTTTCGGAGACGGCGCCGTATAGTGCTCGACGTCCCGTTTCCAATGCCGCCTCGCTCGATTCGCTACGACTTTTCGTTACGGAAATATATGATATTTAATATTATGATATTGATATTTATAGGTTCTCTTTAAACTCGCAATGTGGGATATACTTTCCATATTTGCTCTATAAAAATATGTAAGTATTCAATCGATTAAAACATAAGCAAAAAATTATTCTTACATTAAAGCTATCAATTATCAGCTAATAAATTTGTAGAAATATTATTGTGCCGAGCCCTTCGGGCACGGCACTGTTCTAGTTTGTTCGTTTAATTATACGACAGCTGTCAAATTTTGACATGTAAGTGTCAATTTTTTAAAAGTTTTTTTCGTAACGAGGATTATAGCTGTAAGAATCCTAAATTGAAACATTTTTCAGTACCTAAATAACAAAGTTCTATAAGACAGCTGTCAAATTCTGACAGGTAGGTGTATATTTTTTAAAACTTTTTTGTAGCGATGGTTATAGCTGTAAGAATCCTAAATTGAAAAAAATGTTCAGGTCCCTAAAAAATAACAAAGTTCTATACGATAGCTGTCAAATTTTGACAGGTAAGTGTCGATTTTTTTTTTAGATTTTTTGTAACTAGGGTTATAGCTGTAAGAATCCTAAATTTAAAAATTTGTCAGTACCTAAATAATACAGTTTTATACGACAGCTGTCAAATTGTGACAGGTAAGTGTCAATTTTTTTTTAGATTTTTTGTAACGAGGGTTATAGCTGTAAGAGCCCTAAATTAAAAAATTTCTCAGTTTCTAAATAACAAAGTTCTATACGACAGCTGTCATTTTGACAGGTAAATGTCAAGTTTTTTTTAAGCTTTTCTTGTACCTAGGATTATAGCTGTAAGAATCCGAAATTTAAAAAAATTTCAGTACCTAAATAACAAAGTTCTATACTACAGCTGTCAGATTTTGACAGGTAAGTGTCAATTATTTTTTAGCTTTTTTGTAGCGAGGGTTATAGCTGTAAGAATCCGAAATTTAAAAAAAATTCAGTACCTAAATAACAAAGTTTTATACGACAGCTGTCAAATTTTGACAGGTAAGTGTCAATTATTTTTTAGCCTTTTTTGTAGCGAGGGTTATTGCTGTATGAATCCTAAATTTAAAAAAAATTTGTTACCTAAATAACAAAGTTCTATACGACAGCTGTCAAATTTTGACAGGTAAGTGTCAATTTATTTAAACTTTTTTCGTAGCGAGGGTTAAAGCTGTAATAATCCTAATTTTCAGTACCAAAATGACAAAGTTCTATACGACAGCTGTCAAATTATATATACTTAAATAGTAAGTCTAATTTTTTATAATTTGCGACCATTTCTATGCTGTTTAGGTATAGAACAATATATTTGAAAAAAGTAGTATTTGAGATGACCTAAACGAATATCCAAACCAAAAGTATGTCGGACGCAACCAATTCGATTTATTAACGATCCAATATGACCCTACATTGATTTTGAAAAAATCAATAAAATTACTTCCTAACTTTCGATCGCGTTCGCAAACAACAGTGTTTTGTAGCCCAACGTCGTCTACATGTCGAAAAAGTTTAAATCGATTAAAATGATTTTTGCCACCTGTATCGCCCTACAACGAAAAAAAACATATTTTTCAACTTTGGCTTTAATAACTTTTTTCCGGTACACCCTGTATATTTGAAATTGTTCCAAGAACGTGCCCCGACTATTCCTCTCTACGTCCAGAAAGTTTGAATCGTTTTGCTCTAACCGTTTCCGAAAAAAAAATTCGCGAATATCGAAATGTCGAATAACCTTCTACCACGTGGCGACGGATTATCAATGTCGAAACGCCATCTTTAAAATCGAAATTACAACCATTTCTGAAACATTTTGGGCAAATATTTTGGTCAGTAAAATTAGAAGAAGGTTCAAGGTAGATATTCCACCCGATTTAAAATCTGGAAATGTTCTTATTATTCTAGCAAGTCACGCTGAAAACACCCATTTTTCGCCATTTTTGACAGCCGGATTTTTAGAATTAATATAATTAATTTAGATACATCAATATCAAGGCACTCTTAGTCAAAAGTGAATGGTGTTAGAATTTGTAAAGATTGCCTGTTTCCGCACCCAAAAAAGCGGCTTTTCTCAATTTTGCGAATATATTTTAATGATTTTGAATATGTAGAGGTGTTGCGAAGTAATCAGCGCATTTTTTGAGAAAAAAATAAAACGGTTTTGTTAAAAATTGAATAAGCTACAGTCGATATAGTAAAAAAAAAGCTGCCATTTTTTCCGTATTAAAGATAAAGAAACGAAAAAATATCTCTTAAATACAATTTGACGAGCTCTATCCGCTAAAGTTTACAACGTTTCGATCAAAAGTCGTTTTCAGTACGAAAAAAAATAAAAACCGTGAAAAAATCAGGCCTAACTTTATGATTTCCACTTTCTTACAATTTTCGGCAATTTCCATTCCAGTTAGGTATAGAACGATATATTGGAAAAAGGTAGATTTTGAGATGGCCTAACCGATTATCCAAACCGAATGTCGATTGGATGCACCCAATTCGACTTATTAGCGATCCAAGAGGTACCATTTTCGACCAAATTTTGACTTTGAAAAAATCAAAAAAATTACTTCCAAACTTTCGATCGCGCTCACAAACAATAGGGTTCTGTAGCCCACGGTCGCCTACGCGTCGAAAAAGTTTAAATCGAAAAAACTAATTTTTGTGGCCTGTATCGAATTTCAACGAGATCCCGATATTTCTCGACTTTGACGTTTAATAACTTTTTTCCGGCACACCCTGTATATTCCAAATTTTTACAGAACGTACCCCCACTATTCCTCTCTAAACCGAAACAGTTTCAATCGTCCCACTCTAACCGTTTCCGAGAAAAAAAATCGCAAATGTGAAAATGTCGAAAGTGACGACGACGACGACGACGACGACGCCGACAACATACATACATTATTTTCACCGAAGCGCCGTATAACATATCGCGGTGTAGCGCGATATGTAACTAGACTGGGTACATATCGCTAATCGTCAGCCGAGAGTGCATCTCATATTAGTACTAAAAAAAATTTACGATAAAAAAATAATTTTTCTTTTCTTTTTCTCTATTTACTATTACTTTTTTTGCCTCACCTTCCTGCGGAACGTGAAGGGAAAACATATCGCCAAATTGTCATTATAACAACTGACCATAACTAGAAAATAAAAAGAAATGGAGCAAAATTTCCGTTTTCTCATATAGATAGGTAGTATTTGGACGGCATCGTATAGTGCTCAACGTCTCGTTTCCAATACCGCCTCGCTCGATTCGCTACGACTTTTCGTTGCGGAAATATATGATATTTATTATTATGATATTGACATTTATAGGTGCTTTTTAAACTCACACACCTTTGTGCAATGTGGGATATATACGTTCCATACTTTATTATAATAATCACATTATCAGCTAATAAATTTGTGGAAATATTATTGTGCCGAGCCCTTCGGGCACGGCACTGTTCAAGTTCGTTCGTTTCATTTCATTCTTTTGACAAAACCATTTGTTAGCAAGCCCTAACTGTAAGGAATGTCGATTCGCGATAAAAAAAATGTGTGGTTTCTTCACAACCCAGGTGGCAATAAAAACATATGTGTAATTTTTCACTACCCAAGTTCGTTTTTTTCGTAATAACAAAGCTGTGAAATTTTGAAAGGTAATTGTCGATAATTTTTTAGCTTTTTTGTAGCGAGGGTTATAGCTGTAATAATCCTAAATTTAAAAAATTTTCAGTACCAAAATAACAAAGTTCTATACGACAGCTGTCAAATTATGACAGGCGGGTGTAAATTTTTTTAATCTTTTTTTATATAGAGGATTATAGCTGTACAAATCCGAAATTTAAAAATTTTTCAGTGATTAAATAACAAAGTTCCATACGACAGCTGTCAAATTTTGACAGGTAAGTGTCAATTTTTTTAAAGTTTTTTCGTAACGAGGATTATAGCTGTAAGAATCCCAAATTGAAAAAATTTTCAGTACCTAAATAACAAAGTTCTATACGATAGCTGTCAAATTTTGACAGTTAAGTGTAAATTTTTTTTTAGCTTTTTCGTAGCGAGAGTTATAGCTGTAAGAGTCCGAAATTATAAAATTATCAGGTCCCTAAATAACAAAGTTCTATACGATAGCTGTCAAATTTTGACAGGTAAGTGTCAATTTTTTTTTAGATTTTTTGTAACGAGGGTTATAGCTGTAAGAATCCTAAATTTAAAAATTTGTCAATACCTAAATAACACAGTTTTATACGATAGCTGTCAAATTTTGACAGGTAAGTGTCAATTTTTTTTTAGATTTTTTGTAACGAGGGTTATAGCTGTAAGAATCCTAAATTAAAAAATTTCTCAGTTCCTAAATAACAAAGTTCTATACGACAGCTGTCATTTTGACAGGTAAATATCAAGTTTTTTTTAAGCTTTTCTTGTATCTAGGATTATAGCTGTAAGAATCCGAAATTTAAAAAAATTTCAGTACCTAAATAACAAAGTTCTATACTACAGCTGTCAGATTTTGACAGGTAAGTGTAATTTTTTTTTAGCTTTTTCGTATAGATTATTATAGCTGTAAGAATCCAAAATTTAAAAAATTTTCAGTTTCTAAATAACGACATTAAAAAAAAAATTAAAAAAAAAAGAAAAAAAAAACACTGGGGTTTGAACCCTCGACCTTCGTCTCCAAAATCAACAGTCTTTAGTACTACGCCACCGAAGCTCACAGATTGATTTGTGGTAAATAGGATATTAATGACGTATTCGATATTACATAGAACGTTGAGTATTGAAGATACACACAAATAATACACTTTTTTCAATTATTTTTGGTCATCCGCAAAGAAAAAGGTCCAAGACAGGTGTTTCATACATTAAATACTCTCCAAATATTATAAAAACTATAAAAATTGATTAATATGCCTCCTGCAAGCCATTTTTATTATTACAAGTACGGGATAAATGCGATATTTTCCCCCTTATTTTTGGTCAAACGAAAAAGATAAAGGTTCAAGGTAGGTATTTCCCACAAAAGACGTAGTCTAAATGGTCTTATTCCTCTAAAAAATCAATTTGGAAATCGCATTTTTCACCTATTTTTGACAGATGGTATAAAAGTTAAAGTTCAGCAAAACGCACGTGGTAAAACCATGGCCAACTTTTTCTAAATCGAATGGTGTTAGAATTTGAAAATTGTGCCTGTTTCCGCACCCAAAAAAGCAACTTTGCTCAAATTTGCGAATATATTTTGATAAGTTTGGACATGCAGGAATATTGAGAAGTAATCAGCGCATATTTTGAGAAAAAAATAAAACGGTTTTGTTAAAAATTGAATAAGCTACAGTCGATATAGTAAAACCTCTGGTGAAGGAACCTATAAAAAAATCATAAATTAATTTTTTTGAGCCACAAAATATGTTTTCCCAAAGATCGCTTATAATACAAATTAAAGCTTCTTTATCCGTTGATATAGTGTACCAAGAAAAAATTCAAAATGTTATATATTATAGACACTTGCAGAATTATTTAAGCAAACCAGTGCAACGCCAACAGAAATTACGGGAAAAAGTTCATAAGCTGCCGTTTTTTCCGTATTAAAGATAAAAAAACGAAAAAATATCTCTTAAATACAATTTGACGGCTCTATCCGCTAAAGTATACAACGTTTCAATCAAAAGTCGTTTTCCGTACGAAAAAAAATAAACGGAATAAAAACGGAGAAAAAAATCACGCCTTACACTGTGGTTTCCAGTTTCTTACCATTTTCGGCAATTTCCATTCCAGTTAGGTATAGAACGATATATTGGAAAAAGGTAGATTTTGAGATGGCCTAACCGATTATCCAAACCGAATGTCGATTGGATGCACCCAATTCGACTTATTAGCGATCCAAGAGGTACCATTTTCGACCAAATTTTGACTTTGAAAAATTCAAAAAAATTACTTCCAAACTTTCGATCACGCTCACAAACAATAGGGTTCTGTAGCCCACGGTCGTCTACGCGTCGAAAAAGTTTAAATCAAAAAAACTCATTTTTACGAACTGTATCGAATTTCAACGAGAATCCGATAATATTCGACTTTAAAAATTAATAACTTTTTTTCAGTACACCCTGTATATTCGAAATTTTCACACAACGTACCCCCACTATTCCTCTCTAAACTGAAAAAGTTTCAATCGTCCCACTCTAACCGTTTCCGAGAAAAAAAATCGCAAATGTGAAAATGTCGAAAAAGACGACGGCCACGACTGCCACGACGGCGGCGACAACATACATACATTATTTTCACCGAAGCGCCGTATAACATATCGCGGTGTAGCGCGATATGTAATAAAGTATAAAATAATTTTTATTTAGGAAGGAACACATAATACATTAATAACTGCAGTGGTTTATTATAACAATATTAATATAAGTATAAAATACTATAAAAGAAACAAAGTAAGACTATTGATTACTGTTATAAATAAAATAGGTAGAAAACCTAATATGAAATAAAACAACATAATATATTATGTCAAGATAATTTTATACAACTTGACCATAAGTGACATTTTGAGCTGTATTTTACTACTTTTTTTTTTAAAAATTGCAAAATGTGCATTTTTGTTTACGAACGAATAAATAATACATAAATAACTGTCCGGTCCGGTTCTGTTTGCATGTCAATCAGATTCACCTGCCCTTTTGAGTTCATGTTGTTGCTTAAAATTGGCCTTACCACTAGTCCCTTCCCTTTATTCTTTTTTTTTAGCTGACATTGTCCACATAACCGTAAATAAATATCAATCACATGACGCGTGATATTGCAGTACTTTTTTTTAAGTTCTTTGTCCATGCATGCACCGTGTTCGTTTGTGTCCAATATCTATGTGAGCTTTGTGAATAATTTCATACAGCTCATCTATATGGCAAAAATATTTTATTTCATCGTCATTTGTTGATCGCTTTTTTATAAGTTTTTCTACATCATCAATGGATAAAATGTCATACCTCTTAATGCATCGATAATCCAATGATGTGAGCGGCTTGCTCTCTCTTCTTTTAAATAGCGAAGCTTTTACATCGGCTATTAATTCCTTATATTTATATTGAGTAAACAGGAATGTATTATTTGATTCACTTTTCTGGATATAAGCATCCAACTTCAACCTAAATTCATGTTCACTAACAGCAGACATTCTTAACGAGACAGACAATACGTGTAAACTCCCTCAATGCAAGGCTTGGACTGACACCACACTAAAAAATAATACACTGGTCCGCCCACATTACGCTCGCGCCAAATTATATCTTTTATGCTTGTCGAGTAACGAACCGAAATGACCGGTATTTTAAGTATTGGTCGTTTTGTAATTGCACAATTCCAGGTTTGGCTGTTTGAAGAAGGCCAAAGCCCGAAATTGAATAAAACTTCGGACTTTAGTCGCTATAAAATAGCCAATCCTAAGATTGAGCAAAAATATCGACCATTGGCCGTTTTCGAGCTTTGCTCCCAACATCTATAACATTAGCTTAAAAGTCTATTTTTCATAAAGGTTTGACAGAATATAATAATTTGGAAAATTCTATTAAATCTCAAATATCATTAAAACTATTTAAAAAAACTTTAAAATAACATTTAATTAAAAAACAAAATGATGCGTAATATTTTAAACAATTTGCAAAATGTTTAACTTTTCTGTCTGTTTTTGTTAAAAGAAGGTTGCGTTTTAAAACTTAAAAATAAATCTATATTGTGTTAAAAAATGTATTAAAAAATATTCAATTGTAGCTTTTTGCTAAATAAAACATGTTACTATCCTCTTTGATGCAAATAATTTTTGCTCGCACGCTAGGATAGAATGTCTTATAGTTTTATACGCGTCCGATAAATAAATATTTTCAAACCCTTTAAAAACCTTTCGTATGATGATATTTTTTCGTCCAAAGTTCGCAAATAGCTATTAACGTTCAAAATAAAATTGCCGCTTTGACGATGGCAAGACAAACACGCAAACCCGTTTCCTTTCGTCGGGAAATGAAACGGAATAAAGTAAAATAAACCCCGTTTAAGAGTGGACTGATTAATTAATAGTAATGGAAATATAAACAAAGCTGGCGATATGTTGTCTCGAAATGTTTGCCGAACTCTTAGCGTCCCTGGCCGTCGGATCGACGAATTTGTTCGCCAAATCACGGCCACTTCTCCCGCTATTTGCTTCCCTAATCACCGGGATCTGATTTCCGAAACCCTTATTTAACAGGAACGTATTTTTAATATTCGGCGTTATAGGATGGTATTAATTTTCAATTAGAAAGAGGGCAGCAAAGCAAGAATGATCACAGGCTACCCATAGACAATACACCTTTAGATCCGTAAAGCTTATTTCGTGCACAATCAAAAATTAAGTTTTATGCGAGAAAAAATACGTTACCTCTAGAAGTAAAAGTGAAAATCTCGTAAAGATGCAACTTAATAGTTATATACATTGTTGGCGTATCTCCTATACTTACCGCGAAAAATGCTACTTTATGGATATCATCAAATTTTCATAACCATATACATGGAAAGAGTTTGAAAATTTAAAATTTTGTCAAAACTTAAAACTATGACAGAATTTCAATAAATATGCATCGAAAATAACGTAAAACCCAAAAATAGCGAAGAAAATATGCAAAATAACGATTTAATGAATTTATTTTAAAAAACCCAAAAATTTCAAATTTTTCCGTCATTTTTTACATTTTCCTCAATACGTCCCTTATTATGGCTTTTGGAACAGAAATCAATATAACCTTATAAGTGAACAGTAGAAAAATACAACTTTTATTTGAAGAGTTTGTATCTAAGCTCTATCAGTTCCGAGATATTTGCAAAAATGTAAAACCACTTTTCACTCAATATCTCAAAAACTATGAGACTTTATTCGAAATTTAACTTTAGCATCAAGTTCTGCTTCGATCGAAATGAAAATTAAGAAAAAAAATATTAGTCACGTGATTCGCATTACCTGTCAAATTTTAATTTTTTTCAAAAAATAATTGAAAAGTAGGGTTATTTATAAAAGTATCGAAAAAAGTTGTTAGAAAAAGTTTTTTTTTAATGCAGTTTCTAGCTCACATGCAAAATTTCAGCAGCATAAGATAATTTTGATTTTTTTCCATATTTTGTAAATTGCACCACTTTTGCAAAATAAGACTCAACGCAACCTACATAAAACTTCTTAGTTTTGACAATGCTTTATTTCAGATACATTTTCTTTAAAGTAGCGCCCCATATTGAATGTGTGTTTTTCTACAAAATCAAAATTGGGCTATTAAAATTTGGTCGCATGTGATGCAAAGTTCATTTGTTATTGACCCTGTATAAGGTAACTTCATAAAATAAGTATTTTTGAAAACATAGTTTGTGTCTGAAAGTAATACACCTTAATATTAAGACAAAAAAGAACACAGTGTTATCAGTAAAGTGTTCATTATTAAGTGGAAAATAAATTTTAGTGGTGGGTAAAAAATCGAAATTATCTTATGCAGCTGAAATTTTGCATGTGGGTTAGAAACTGCATTTAAAAAACTTTTTCTAATAACTTTTTTCGATATTTTCAAAAATTACCCCACTTTTGAATTATTTTTTGGAAAAAATTAAAATTTGACAGATAATGCGAATCACGTGACTACTCTTTTTTTGCTTAATTTTCATCTCGATCGAAGCAGAACTTGATGCCAAAGTTAATAAAAAAAAATCCCATATGATGCGGACTTTACTGGTACTGTATAAGCGCTGTGAAAAAAAGGGCAAAATGTATAGTATTTCGACCTCGGTTTCTACAATTTTATAAAGTTTTCGAACGAAAATGAACGACGTAGAGTTTTTTTTTAATAACTTTTAATTGGTTTATTGGAAAACAACAAAATTTGGTGTGCCCGTTCATCATATAAGGACCTTCAAAAAAGTCTAATACAATTTTGATGTAAATGTAATAATGAAGCCAATATTTAAGAATAACAAACTTTATATTTACGCACAACGAAATAATCAAATACAATCGAATACGTCCCTGTGGCGCTAAGGCCATTCTGAAATTTCCCAGCAATTATCAGAATAAGGACGGAAAGGGATTCTTATAAATCTACCACCGGAGTTTCTAATTTGGGGATATCTGAGACCATTAATAACATTTATTTTGCGATGCTACTTATGAACGTGCCTAATAAATCGGGGAATTCCAATGAAAGATGAGAATAAATTTTCTTATTTCTAACACTTTAGGAGGGCTTCGAATTTTAATTATATTAACTTAAAGGGGTTATTGAAAATTCCACTCGAATAACTTAGTATTTTGATTTTTGTTCTTGCCTGTGTCCGCGTCTTCGCCTGCTACGAGGACAATTATCGACCTGGCAAAGATACAAACCACTAATTGTGCGTCGCTACACTGGGCAAAAAATACTTCTATTCCTTATAAGAATTTACATACTCGTTATACAACTGTTTAATACTATATATTATATGACAGCAACGCGCTTTCCTACTGTCAGACAACGAAAATTGCTAGACCGTTGTGTCACTATAATATTACGGTAATTTAGCCAATAGGAAATAGGAGTTATTGCTACCATAGAATGGTTTATAGCCATTATTGCTCTGAATATTCACAGTAATTATCAAGTACTGGTGTCATCTGGTTTTATATACTGTATTAGTACCGTTATATTTGCTTGCTACGGTTAATAAAGCCTTTACTAACCACTAAAAATCAGTACTGTAGTTCTCAAAAATTTAAATAGCTTTTAGTGCGATATTGTTCTTGTCATCTATTATGCAACATGGTTTACTGAGATGGTAAAATTTGTCCATAGATTATAAACCCCAACATATGATGGGTTGTGCGATATAAGAATCTCTTATTGCTTTATCTGACATGCAAAGTTTAAAAACACTTAAATACAAAGTAAGAATAAATTAATTGAAACAGGTATTGGAATGATCCATTTAATGCAAATTCAAACAGCACAGCTAGAAGACTCCGAACAACGATATAATCTGCGCAACAAAACGTTTAAACTAATAATACGGCGCGCGGCAAATGCCGATCGTTACAAACCCCCACCAACGTCTAGTGGATTATAAATTCTAACAGATACAATTCGTTGTTGGGGACGCTGCTGTTTTCATAATCGCAGAGAAAGCGCTTGACTGGGAACAAAATGCGTCGCATTGACAAGATACAATTTATTTCTTAACAAAATTGCTGTATTAAAAGTAGTTCATTATTCAACAAGGCTGTGCTGCTAACGGAACTGATTACTACCAATAGAAACACTGTTCTAGCAAATTTGGAATTGATATAACCCTAAAGCGGGTTTGATACACTAGCAATTTATTTAATACTAGCGTGTACCCGGCCTGCGTTGGAATGCCAGGCATTATACGCCTCTGAGATAATAATAATGCGAGTTCACCATCACGTCAAGATTTATAAATACAAACCCGAACAAACCTCTAAATTTATCAGTGTTTCTTTACAATATTATGCCATGCATTATACATAAAAACCTTCCTCTTAAATCACTCTATCTATTAAAAAAACCGCTTCAAAATCCATTGCCTAGTTTTAAAGATTAGGGCACATATAACTAGGGACAGACGCGACAGCGACTTTGTTTTATACTATGTTAAGAAGATGAGTTAATAAAAAATAAGCTATCAATACAAACTATGTCGTAGCACACCTGTTGTATTATTATGGGATACAGTAAAACAAAGTTGAACTTGTACATTTCCACTATATTATCAAGAAAATAACATGTTTCGCTAACACTGTAGCTTCGTCAGATGAGAATGATTTAATAGTATATTAAAGTACACGTTTTATAAAGCATCATTTTATAGCACGCGTCCATGTTTAAAGAGTTTTATAACGGGACAAGTGCTTAAAACTGCTTTATATAACACGTACTTTATACTATTTTTTTTAATTTGTAGTTTTTTCAATAAAAAACACATATTTAAAAAGAAAATAAATCCTTCAAATTTTGTAAATTTTTGTCTAAATGTTATGTTGGTAATACTATTTTTTATCATAATAGCCTATGGACAATAAAAATTATTTTGCGAACTGTCATTTTTTGATTTATTCACCCATTTTCACCACGAGATTCTAAAGTTATTTTAGCGATATGAGATTTGAAATTAGACGGAATACGTTGTGTGATCCTTATACATTTGGTACATATACAGAGCGTTCGGAAATTCGGGCGATTTTGCTACTTTTTTTCGAATTTCAAAAGACGTGATTTTACGTCACGGCATTGCAATTTAGTATAGGGAAGATGGAGAATTCAAATAAAGTTGTAGTTAAAATCGACATTGGAAGGTTAGTAGATTGAATTTTGGATAGGAGTTGGCAGAAAATGATAGCTTGAAGCATCTACAAAAGCAAAATAGTTCTCCGTCAATAAAGTTATTATTTTCTTAATATGTGTTTTTTAATTAACTAAAACAATACATACAGATTTGTAGATCTAGGCAACCAAACATACACACGTGGGTTCGTTAGTTCGTCGTATTTTGCATATTTGGACTAAAAAATATTAGTTATATAGAATGCTATGCTAAACGGTGAAAAAAAACATGTCATGTAGGGCCAACCTTTAAATAATAAAATTCGGAGTTCGAAATAGATCTATTACGAACTCGCTAGCGCGTTCGAAATAGATCTGTTTCGAGACAAAATTAGAAAAACATATTTTTTTGTTAATATAGTTGAAATTTGCAAGTTTTGGTTTATTGTATCCCATAGTACTAGGTATAATTATGGATTTCCATATAGTATCGGTTGAATCAATTAATTAAGCATGTTGTATTGGATCATTTTTCTCAGGGTAGGTAAGAATTCATAATTATAATCCTCCACATATTTTTCCAACTTAAATAATAGCATTTTAATTAGCAATTTTCCGTTTACTATTTCATTTTAACCAGAGAAATATTTAATTTAAAACATAGAAGCATTCCTAGTTCGTAAAGATAAATTTATACTGCAAATAGAATTTCTGAGGTTGCGAATTCCGAAAATTAAACTTGAGTTTATCTTGATTTGACCAGAAGAAATATGGCTAGGAGAGGTATATTACTTTCTTATTACACGACAACGAGTAAAAAGTTTTCTAGAGATAAAACTCGCGGTATTTCAGTTATAATAAATCCTTTTAAAATTATTAAAGTAAATCTCATTTTAAAAAAACTGTTGTTTCGTTATTTTTTATACGTATAAAGTTTGATTGATGATGTTAATTAGCTAAAGAGTACATGACCGCATGTTAAATACTGGAAGAAGTATCCTCAAACTGTTGATCTCATGTAGCAGATTTTACGGTTATTCTTTCGTTTTCCAAATAATAATATGCTATAATTTGTGTTAGTATGCAGTGTGTTCACTGATAGAGTTTGGAAGAGGAAAAACTTTTAGTATTGAAAATACTACTGGAATAGTTTTTATGCAAACTTTGCATTGGTGTCGCGGTGTCGATCTGTCGCGACCCAACACCGCAATATCTCGAGCGGTCTTGTAACATAATACTCTGCTAATACTTGGTAAATATAAATATGAATAACGGCGTAAAGTCGGCAAGTAAATAATGTTTAGTTTTAGTTTGTGTTTTAAAGAATGCCATAATAATTTTGTTAAAAAGTGTTTTATTGAGATAAGTTATATCATATTATGTATATTTGTGTTTTGAAGACTGCCATAATAATTTTGTTAAATAAGGTAAGTTCACGTTATTTAAATCGGAATATTATATCGAAAAAAAAAATGGGAGGCAAAAAGTGGGAGCACAATAATTGCATATACAGGGTCCGCCCAAATTTGGTTAACAAATGGGATAATTTTTTTATTATTGATTTCTTAGAAAATGTTATTGTACAAAAAAGTTTTGCATCTTGAGTAAATCATTTTGACGTATTCAAATCTTCTGTGGCATATGTGCATGGTGGCATGGTGAATATAAAATAGAAAAATATGACGTCAGTGACTAAAATTTTTTTAAAAATTTAAAAACTGGATGTAAGAAATATAGTAATTCCGGTTTGACCGGAAGTTGACACTATTGGAAAGATAATAAAAATCGAAGATAGGGACATGTAAGCCGTTTTGCTCTAAGACGTACAGTTAGAAAGCTAGACGCTGTCAAAGTTCAAAAATGTTATTTTTCAAGAGTCAATATCTCAGTCAATATCTCGGAAACTGTTAAGTATAGACTAATAATGCTTTTATTAAAAAATTTTCATAATTTTATGCAGAATCCAAAAAAATTATATAAAATAGGGGTATCCATTTAAGATTTAGATCTTACCCCCCTCCCTCCTAGGGGCTTGAAGTAACAAGATTGACAATATACGAAAAAGGTGTCCCCCTAGAAATAAAAATCGACGGGTCCGAGCGATTTTCCACATTTTCATTTTAAAGCAGGAAAATCGAGGTGGGAAGTTTTCAAATGAACACCCTGTATATTACAAAATAAAAATGCCATACAGTACAAGGTGTTTAAAGCTTTGTGAAATATAAGGAGACGGTTTTATTATAAAAAAATCTGCACTGCATAAGTAATTGGAGACAGGTTTTGTTGTTGATATATCTAACATTACAAACGAAGGTGATTTTTACTGGTATATAGAATGTCTTTAAATATTTCTTTATCACACACGAGAACAACAGGTTTAAATATTTCACAGTAGAGATGCATACAAATTTGTTACCAAAGAAAAATTGTAAGGGAGTTGTTCGCTATTGTCGCTGTTACTTCATTTAAAGACAGCGTCCCGAAAAACCCCATTATCCAAATTTGCAATAATAAAAACGCATTTTTATCAAAAATATTCTAATGAACGATCACCGTGAGACATCATGTACATAATGTAAGTTTTGGTGAATAATTATAAAACAAAATGTAATCTATGTTTTGATTTTGAAAAACGATTGATTATCGTTTCTGTGTCAATATTTAAAAAGTCTAAATGTACGAGGGGGGGGGGGGCAACATTTTCTTGTAGGTATTTTAGAAACTAAACCAAATTGGAAATAATTAATTATCTCTGAAACTGTGTGAGAAAAAAAAAAACTTTTGCACCCATGTTTATACGATAGCTATCTTGAAGAGCACTATTACTCCCTTAAAATAAATATCTACATGAGATTCATTAACACCCTGTATATAGGTTTCTCTGGCACAAAAACTATGATATTATGTTGGAAATAGCCTTGTAAAATTCAATAAAAATTTTATTGTGTTATTACATTAGGAAAACGAATAATATTTTCTTATTTTTCTTGTTTCATATTCTTTAAATGGCGCCAGGTCTTGTTGCATACAAGGCTTAATATGCGCTCCAACAATGCTTTTATGCTGTACACACGTTTTCGGGCTCAAATGGCTAAAACATGGCGGAAATACAACAAAGATGCTTTTAACTTTTTATTTTTAATTTTTTAAAAAGAAACATAAAATTTGTCGAAGAAATATAATAAGAACGCCACTCTTCACTAAATAACCAAAAAAAAATTGGTATTGTATATTTAATTAAAAACGTCGTCTGTGCAAATGCAGATAATATCTGATAATTTAGTAAGGAAAAATTAAAACAATAAAATTTGAAAAATTGTTAAAATATTGACGGTAATATTATTTAAAATTAGGACCTGTTGACGAGACAATTAAATGTCTGCAGACCAATATACATTTTTTAATTATCTATATATACATGGTATTCTAAAACGTATGGTATATCTTGTATCGATATATCCTTTGGTATATGTTTTGTACAGAGCTAGATATTTCATTCCTTTGAAATACTTAAAAAAATATATATATTTTTCATTAATATATTCAAAATTACAATACTTAGCTTCTGCATGGGCATTTGCTTCTTTATCAAACTTAGAACCATTACAAAAATTGCAAAATAAAGTTATTATGAATGTATACACAAATTACCACATTAAGAACCAACTGTTAATCTATATAGACTGAAAGGGTATTTACACGTTTAAAACATTTATGAATTAAAAATTTGTATTCTAATTTACTCTATTATTTTAAAAGAAAAAAATCAAACAACACTTCAGGAGAATAAGACATACCTAACATGATCATAACACCAGACTTGTATAAATTATCAAACTATACCAGTAAAATGTAATTTCGGATTAAAATCGCTTTTATAACGGAATAATAAAATATAACAATCTTCCAAAAAATATCAGAAAAATTAAAAAACAATTAAAATGATATTTACTAAATTAAATTATTTATACTATTTTTTTAAATTGATTTTATTAATGAATTAAATTGGATTAACTTCCATTTTTTTTATTGTTATTTTTTTTAATGGTTATTATTTTCTATATTATGTTGTCACTTTCCATGTAATAAACTGTAAAAGTTAGTTTTGAATAAAGACATTTTGAAAGTTCATTTGGAATTAAGTAGATTGGTTAAAAATAAAGTTCTTCATATAAAATTGTCTGCTGTGTCCACTTACTACGATTTACTAGAATTTGCTATGACTTCTAAATAACATAAATTAACGATATTTTAAATGCAAGGTGATTTTTAAATAAATTTATTAACATTAACAATTAACACTAAACTTATTCACGTACAGTGGCGTATTTAGGATTTGTTTCTGGGGGGGCGCGAAAAGGATTTGTGCCGAAGGCGCAATCTCTTATGTGTTGAAGGCGCCCATTTGCGCCGCAGGCGAAAATTTTTTGGGTGCCACGCCCTTTTTTGGGTAAAAAAAAATATCTGAAGTACCTACTTACTTTGTAATAAATTACAAAATCAAGTTTCCTGTTCTTAGAAGAGAAAATATTGTAATAAATGTAATGTGCTTATTCAGTACCTAAAAATTGAAAAAACATATCTGGGGGGGGGCCGGGCCCCCTGAGCCCCCCTCCCCGTAAATACGCCACTGTTCACGTATAAATACGAACCTGTTGTCTTATAATTCCTGTTTTAAAAAAGAAAACAATACAAGTCTAATGGGTAAAACTTGTTTTCGACAATAATAATTCTATTACAATGAACAACGGTTGGATATATCTTAAGTGTAGGTCTGGTTTCGTGATACAATCACATTATATGGGAATGTTTTGAACTTACAAATTAATTAAGGGGTGGCGTAAGATTTATCTTGGCGAGCAACAGCAAACAGGAATTAACGCTTTTACTTGTTGACAGACAAACTTTTTGACATTTACGGAACGCGTGATGAAATAAAAAACTCTGGAAATAATTCAACGTAAACCAAAAAAGTACTCACAAGTGATAAACAACATGGTGGGATTAAGTAATTTTATATTGAGTAACGTTCTGCCATTCAAGCAGCTCATGGGGCATCATTTTATTTGTCAAATCATAGAAAATTGTTTATTTCCTTATTAAGGATAAAGAGTTTTAGCGTCTGTCTTCTTTTCTCACTCATTAATTTAACCTGTAAAGTATTTTTCCTACAGACGTGTGGAAAAATCAATTTTCCGCACTGATATCCGTGCGGAAAATTGGTTTTTCCACACTAGTGCGAAAAAAATTTTCGGCACGATTATGTCAAAAATCAATAATATATCAATTATAACTTTTAGTTATTACTTTTTTTCTCAAAATTAGTTACTGTTACATATTGTATGTGATTGTTATAGTTAATTAAAAATTATTAAATTTCTTTGAAATATGTGTTACTTATTTCCACACGTCTGTAGAAAAACTATTGTACCTGCACTCGACTGCTTCACCGAACGACGCGTAGCGGAACGACAGACTCGTGCGGAAAAATTCATTTTCCGCACTTGTTAGGTAAATAGCTATTTCACCCTAAATGGTATCGACTTATTGACTGTAATAAAACTACTGGTTTAATCCCATTGTTATACACAATCAACAAGCAAATACACTAGAGGGTAGGACTTTAGATATTTAATTCGTTATTCACACTTCCTAAGAAACACAAAGACTGAAATATATTATCGCAAGCACAAGATAGTTAAATATTACCTGCTAAAATTACAAATTTTTATTTTCATTTTATTTTCATTTTTATGGCCGAGCTCTTGCAAAACATCCCAGGTAGCTAAACGGAGTCAACCATTTATTGTGAAAAATACTTTACCATTGTACCATTACCAGCCTTTGCTTCAACAAAGATGTACGAAATGGATACTTTAAGACAGTTATTACAAGTACCCATTACAATTTAAAAAATAATAATGACTTCCTCGCAGACTCACGTTCCTGAATATAGAATACCTAATCCCTTTTTTATCCTTTCCCAAATTGCCTGAAATTTTCTTTAAGAGTTTGGGCATAAATTCAGTGATAAATTAGAATCTTTCTTTTATACGTTGCCGGTTTATATCTTCTCGGTAAAATACTTCTACAGTCAGTCGCACGTAGTTATCTGCATACATATTGAAGTGAGAACATCCATAGCATACGAAATCTACCTGATGCCGGTGGAAATTCCGATACAACTTATCATTTTATTGACATTCCCTTCGACGTATTCGGGTAACTTTTTAACTACTTTTATTGGATAGGAGAGCACCAGCAGGATGCAGGGAAAATTTTAATTACTGAAATACCAATAAGCAAAGTTTTAGAGACCTGCTCGAAAAAAATCGGGAAATCTTGCCCGATTATACCAGAACTGGATAAATTTCAAAAAGTACTTGGGATATCTAGCCAGGTTTTTAATACACTGCGTCCATTAATTATGGAATAGGTAAAAAAGTACTCATATTTTAAACATGTATATCAAAATTATATCAATCCACTCAATTTTTGGTTTATTAGGTAAGCCGTCCCTTCGATTACTTAGCACAATGTGTTTGACCTTACTTTATGTCTTTTTTATACATGACTAGCTATACCCCGCGCGCGTTGCTACGCTACTTAGGTACTAAAATAAATTTGAAGGAAAGACATTACACAAATATCCGACATCCCGACATCCCGGCATCCCGGGATCCCGGCATCCCAGCATCCGTTGCGCCACTTTTTTTTATGCCGAAACCTTCCTCGGCCTGCACACAACAACTCACCAAATTCCGGCATCCCGGCATGCGTTGCGCCACTTTTTTTATGCAATAATTTTCCTCGGCCTGCACACAACAACTCACCAAATTTTCATCGTAATCGGATAAATGGTATAGGAACGCATACCGGACATACAGGCAGACAAACATTCATTTTTATATATATAGTATAGATAGATAATGGCTAAGATACCAAGCCGTGTAAAATGTGTTGATTTTAAAATTAACGATTGGAAAATACAAAGTAATCAAAATTGAATTTTATTAGTGTACTGGTTACAGCTTTATGTTAGGTACTTACTGTACAAAAACAGCGCAGTGCAGTTCGAGTCAATTAAAAAAAAATTAAAAAATCTTGACACTTACTTAGCAATAGTAATAAAAATTTAAAGAAACAACTTAATAATAAGAATAAAAATGAATAACGCGTATTTCCTCCACGGAAGTTAATGACAGCTTGACAACGATTTGGCATACTGAGAATCAGATTTCTGATTTGAGACCGGCCCTGCTCAAACATTCCTCTTGCATAGGCACATTCTTCCAGAGATGTGAATAAGATATTGGCATTCATTTAAAAAAATAAACTAAACAAAATGCCTTGTCAAGAACTGCCAACAAATTTATAATCTTGATAAATTGACAATTAACTAGCAAGTTAAATCCAAATAAAAGTAAAACGTTTTCAGTCAATATAATTTGCAATATATAGATTTTTTTGATTTTTTTTTTAATTGACACGAACGGCACTGTGCTGTAATTTGTACAGTAAGTACCTAACATAAAACTGTAACCAGTACACTAATAAAATGTAATTTTCATTGCTTCGTATTTTCCAATCATTAATTTTAAAATCAGCACATTTTACACGGGTTGGTATCTTAGCCATCATCCTATATAAAACAGACATAAAGTAAGGTCAAACACATTGTGCTAAGTAGTCCAAGGGACGGCCTACCCAATAAACCAAAAATTGAGTGGATTGATATAATTTTGATGGAGATATGGATGTTTAAAATTTGAGTACTTTTTTACCTATTCCATAATTAATGGACGCAGTGTATTATAATTCAGTCTTTTGCCATCATACATTGTAGCTATTACAAACCTTTTACTACTTTATTTTTTAACTCAAACAGTACTTAACCATAAAACTTTATTTTAAAACCATCAAGACCTCATTTTACTAACTACATGCCATCAAATATACTTTTTACGATCTGCTTCTACCAAGTTCCCAAAAATTTAAATATATGGTAATGAATATCTTTAAAACCGTATTGATTGAAAAGAAATTTACGAAATGTAGGAAATAAAAAATCCTCCCTTAAAAATCTGCGACAGTTACGAAGCTAAACCACCTCCAATTTGGAAACATTACTTACCATTTAACATACATAAGTAATCTTTGGAATAGTATACAGGGTGAAAAGACATAACGTTTTATTTAAAGGCACACATGACAAAATGGTTTTATATAATGCCAATCGCATTTATGTGGTTAGTTAATCAAGAATGAAGCTGATCAGACTACCTTGATTGTCACAATCATTGTACCGTGCGAGTAAAAATTATTTGCATCAAAGAAGGCTTGGATTAAAAAAAGTAGGACTTGGTTTAGATCACAATGATATGGGGACGATATATCTAACCAAATCTAGGTTAAAATTTTGTCAAATCATATTATGACATGATATGCCAAACTAATGAGTAATAAAATAAGTAGACAATACAAATTTATTTTTGTTGTTTACAAAATTAACAAAGTAAGAATATACAGAAAGAAAAATAATTACATATATTCTGAGAACCAGAGAGGTGGAACCAGGCTTCATCCGAAAAAAATGTCAGGTGTAATACCTAAAGCATTTCTTTCCAATAAATTTTGGGTAAACCATTGAGAGTAATTCTTTCAAAATCTGCGGCTTGTATTTCTTGGAATACTTGTACTTTATAAGGAAATAAATTTAGCTGCTTCTTAAGAATAGTCCTGCATGTTCTATAAGATGTTCCTACTTCTTGGGACGGGCGTCTTTGCCCTGACCCTCTTTGATGCAAATAATTTTTGCTCGCACGGTAATAGCTTTTAACAACAACAATCTCTTAATAATAATTCCTCTTCAATGCCCACAGCAGTATACAACTGTTTACCCCTTTTAATACCTAAAACAGTGTGTATAGCCTAGCAGAGAATGTGTACTACAAGGACTAACTAAGTAACACATTAGAAACAATCATGTAAGCCGACCAATCCATTTAATACCAGCTTTATTACCCAATAGTAACAGGTTCACAAATGTGTCTAACGGCTCATTTATGACAAAAGATGCGAGCGCTTGAAGATTTCTCGAAGCGTCCTTGAGCTTTACAAAGATCAATGAAGCAAACAGAAAATGAGCAGAAAAACAATGCGCGACATGTTTTCAACGCGCAAACAGTATAAATTATATTAAAATGTTTTAAAGCGACGACCGCCCTGTAATCGATTACGACTCCATTTCAATTTGCCTAAAATAACCGTCGCGCCTTGCATCACATCACACAGTAGGGGATGAAAGAAACAAAGTGCTGAATTTACTATAGGGGTTCATTAAACTGAAAGACAAGGGAGAAGCTAAAAGAGATCTATATAAGACATTTCCATCGGCTCCGAGAGATGTGAAGATGATATAAATATTCAACAAGGCAAATCGTTAGATATCAAGTTGCCTATGGAAATATCTCTTCGAAGTTTCGCCCCGAATCGTCGACACTTTTTATTTAATTTTGAAATGATCGGTTATGACGGAAGGAGTCGAGAGGGATGAATAAATTCGACGATAATGAGCTCGTTATTGACGGATTGGGAACTTATCGGGGATTTTTTCGTAATTTCGGGGAAAATAATCACATATTTTCAGGCTATTTTCAGAGTAATGACGGTAAGGAATTTTTTAACATTCCATTCAAACGTTTATACAAAGTATCAAATAACTATTAGGAGTAAGGTACTGCGAAATGCACGGAAGGTTTGTTGGCGATAACGCAAATTCAAAGAAGCAGCTTTTATAAAACAAAACAATCGTATATTTAGTAAAGCAAGTATACATACAGTGTGTCCACGGATAGAGTTTGGAAGAGGAAAAACTTTTTTATTAGTAGTTATAGAAGAAAAAGTTATTCTTTATAAAAACGACTGCTTGTCCTGAAACTACAATTTCGAATATCAGATTTGCGATTACTATACAGGGTTAGTCAAAAACAACATTTTTAGTTTTTAGGATTTTTGTTTCAATTCAAATTTTCGATTCCATGATTTATTAAATGAATTTGGCTTTTGCTGAAATTACAATTTCAAATACCACATTTGAGATTACTCTACAGGATTCGTCACAAACGACATTTTTAGTTTTTTGGATTTCGTTTAAAATAAATTTACGTAAAAACAAACAGCTATCATTGTTGCTTTCTTACTACGAAAATGATTTTATATCTGGCCGAGTAACGATTTTGTTGTAAGAAAACCTTTTTTATTTGCCTACTTTTGAAGTATTTTTAATATTACATCATATTTCTTCAATTCATTCAATCATAAATTATAAAACTTTTATTTAAATGTGGTACCACCGAGTTAGCGCATAGTTCAACTCGACATCTAAGTTCCCGATAACAGTTCCTAACTTACCGTATTGGTATATTTGCAACAACTACTCTTATTTTTATTTTCAAAAGATCTAAGTTATTACTGAAATTGGTTTTATAAACATGTAGCTTCAGATATCTCCATAAATGAATGTCGATTATTGTGAGATCGGGATACCTACGTGCCAAATAATTTGGACCATACGTACCTTCCAATCCATTTGTTCCCAAAGTGATGATTTAACCAATCATTAAAAGGAATTGAAAATTAGAATTGAAAAAACAAGAACTCCTGTTTCTTGTAAACATGGTGCCGAACTTTCTTTTTTGAAACTGTAATAATGTTGATTAGAGTTCGATTCTTACATTTTCTATAAATGTAATAAGAACTAATATATTTACCTTTACGAATAAGTTACATTTCAATACGCATTTAGAAAAAAGACTAGCAAACAATTTAATTTAATATTTGATAGACTCTCCTTTATTCCGCCATTTATTTAGAAGTAGAAACAAGAAAAACCCATTGAAAAATTGAAGCCTATAAATAGCTAAGGGTAGAAATTTGCGGGCAACGAATTGAATGTAAAGGAAAACACCCCTCGCTCCGTGTCCAAACTGACAAATGCGCGGGCGAAAAATCCTAAATTAAAGATTTTCGGGTCCATATTTCCTTTCTAACCGCAAATTACGAATCTAAAGGTATAAAAAATTAGCCTTCACTTTTAATACAACCTTTTATTTTTCAAGCGAGTCATTAAATTTTAGTTTATTAAAAACGAGATGCCAACCTACTTTTAGCTAATTAGTTTTCGAAAGCGTTGTATTGATGTCGTGTAATATTTAGCACAATCTTATCGTCTCTTTTCTTTTCACTTTAGTTCTCTTTTTTTTTAATAAAAACACTACTAGTTATCTAGTAGGTACTCGTGGTTTAGCATGCGCAATAAATTGTTTAATCTACGACAGTACCATTATGACGTATTTAGCATTTTCATTTAGATGTCATTATGACCTTCATAATGGCGCTCAGTGCCATTATGAATTCATAATAACATCCAAATGTTAAGATACAAAAACAAAAAGATAGTCGGTGCAAACTATTTATTTGTTATTATTACTTAGAAAAACGGATTGCATTTATTTATTGTAAACATTTCGACATCCGAAGGGACACTTTCGGATTCAGAATCTCCCATATGTAAATTATTTTTGGTCAACACTTTGTATACAATAGAAAATTAGTCGGCAATAATGACGTTGTCAAAATCGAAATTGAAACAATCAAAAATGCGGTTACCATGATATCGACTAATATGGACACCTGAAAATTTTAAAAATTACGAAAACGTTATCTGATGTCGATGAAATTTAGACGAATAAAATCTATTTGCACTATCGTAGATTAAATTTTGAATGATACACGTTCGATATGAACTTTGTTAATGAAACTTGTGCAATTAAACCACTCGGCTAACGCCTCGTGGTTTAACATTGCACCCGTTTCATTATAGTGTTCATATCGAACTAGTATCATTAATAACTACTATTCTATCCAACTTTTGTTTAGGATAGTTACGGTGGGTACCTACTGTTGTTGCCCTCTGCTACTGTATTGTTGTTTTCATCCTCTAATCAGTGCCTGAGCTCTGAGAGGAATGTACAGAAAGATGAGTTTTACACTCTTGTACCACTCCCCTTTCTATTAGTCATAGTTTCTTTATTTAAACCCTTACGTTCCTTTTTGACACATCCCTCACTTGCGGTGCTCTCGTTAAACTTTTTTTTATACCGAGTAGCTTCTCTGTGTTAGTATCAACTACACCCTCAAATTTCACTCTGTGCCGTGCGTACTCTACCATTTTGTTTCTTTCATTTCTATCTGTTCAGAACTGTCGACAAGCTTTGCATATGTTATAAAAAAAAATCAACTTTGACTTTTCTAAGATCACGATTCTTATTTACTATAACTTCTACTGATAATTAAGGTATGTCTACATAATGTAGTAAGTTTTCACCTATACAGGGTGTCTGGAAATGATGAGTAAAAAATTTAGGGGATAGTTTTCGAGACCGAAAGTAAATGCTATCTCTTCCTATAACATTTTTTCGAAAATTGATTATTAATGAAGTTACAGAATGTTAAAGTTAAATTTTATTTTCAGTTTTAAAATACCTAAGTTACTAGAATATTAAATTAATCATTCAAATCAAAAGTTTAAAGTGGCGTCCTTTCTCGTCAACACAGAAATTAATTCTTCTTAAAAAATTAAATTAAAAAATAATAAATTAAAACGATTTCGTATTCATCCCATGCAAGCAATGTTATTTTAGAGTTTCTCTCGAAAATGGTTAGATTTATCGAAACAAAATAAGTATACATACCTTTTTATGTCAAAAGGTTCGGAGACTAAAAATATTCACTCAAAATGCACATACAGTGTAGGACAAAAAAGTTGGGACAATTCAAATTAAAGTATAGGCGCCTATGTGGCGTCCTCTACGAAATGCGAAAAACGGTGAGCAAATTTGTTGTCCTCATCCCGAAAAAGCCCCATATACCAGATTTCGTGAAAATATTAAGAGCGTAGCAAAAGGTATTGCAAAAAAACTGCAAATAAAATTTAACTTTAACACCATGTAACTCCCGGTAATAATCAATTTTCGAAAAAATGTTATGGGAAGAGATAGCATTTATTTTCAGTCTAGAATTATCCCCTAAATTTTTTGCTCATCATTTCCGGACACTCTGTTTGTATAATTTTTCTAACGAAATCAAACCTACAAATTTTTACCTGTTAAAAGCAAGTTTAATAATTATACCTACCCTTAATTTAACCAAATTTATATATTTCCATAATGACCTTTTTTTCTTTCCCCTCACTATTGTATACTCTCAATTTTTATCCGATTTTTTTCTTCTTGGTTAATAAAATTGACCCTTTCTTTTTATTTTGATTCATTTCGACTTTTCTCGCTGTTTCTAATACTATTATATCTTACAGTGGTGTCTTATCTCCAGATACCAAACAATATTACACGCGTTTACTGACCCTTACACGATAAGAACAAGTAATTTGTCTTCGTTATTATTGCACCACTGCCATTATTGTGCTCTGCCATATTGCTGTCCGCTCTCGATGTGACAACGTGATAAAGACGTTAATAACTAGTTGTATGCAAATTTTCCCAACAAATTGTCTGACCGCATCAAATTGTCATGCAACTAATTTCCTTTATGACGGCAATTACGGCAAAGTTTTGGCAAACTTCGAGTGCTATTGATTAAGTTATTCCGCTGAAAAGCACGTAGAAAGAGACCGTATGATTAGAATATCGCTGTATACCGGATGAACAATTCAAAACAGGGACATAGGAAATCTAATGAAAATGTTAAAAGTTCTTTGGATACATTATATTTTTTGTGAGCAAGTGATAAAACTAAATAAACATCTTACTAGGAAAAACATTTAAAAATCGTTAAGGTTAATATTCTCAGGAAGAAAAAACCTTAATTGTAAATTAAAAGAAAATATTGTGGCATATTCGACAAGTGTGTAACTATGTTTTATATTGGAATACACAGGAATCTAAGTTTAATGAATATCCTGGGGAAGACCACGACGGCTGTTTCGTCCTTGTTAGGACTCTACGGGCAGCCATAACCCAAGCAATTCCAAGAACGACGGAAAAATGCAAGGTCTCTAAAGGGTAGGTTGCCTGGTAACTCTATGACCGAAGCGACGTGAGCGGGGTGTCTACGTCATCGAGGCGACAAAGTTGATTTGTTTACATGGTGTACATAGCGGTTTTCACTGAATTATTGCTTTTGTAGTGTTATTTTGTTATTTAGGTGGTTAAATTTTAAACAATTGTGAAGTGTGGACATATTTTTGCGAACTCACAATATTATTTTGTGAGAAAACTATCACAAATTGTAAATTTTCAGCGATTTTCATTGTGTGAATTTCAAGGTTAGTTTATTAAACTTGATTCTTCTCTATGTTCTAATTTTAAAACAAATTATTGTTTGAATATTTATTTATATATGAGTGGTGGCAATATTTGTAGCATAGCTAGATGTAACAGTAATTCAAAGAAGAAGCCAGATCCAGGCGAAAAAAGATCATGTTTTTTACATTCCCAAAAAACCCCATCGTTTCAAAAGAATGGGAACGAAAATGTTGCTGAAAGGATAATTGGACGCCCAAAAATAAGAGGATATGCAGCAAGCATTTTCTGTTTACTGACTACAAAGATGAACTGCAAGCTCGCTTAATGAATTTCCAACCAATGGTTTTAAACAAAGATGGTAAGTGAAAAAGAGTAAATAAATAGGCAGTTCTCTATTAATAAAGTGACAACCAAGCCCAAAGTAAATAAACTTATATTATTTAGGGGTGAAAGATTCCAAAGTAAGGGTTGAGTTAATGTATTTATAACAATAATAATATTAATATTTGTGAGGGCTCTTGAAGTATCATCTAATGATAATCATAATTATTATTATTATTAAGACAGAAGTTTGTAGGTTTAGTGAACCCTTATTTTATTTATTTTTTATAGCTGTCCCGACATTATTTTTACCTTTGATAGAAAATAAAGATACCTACTGTGTTATCGAAAAGAGCTTGTCGGATAAATCGAAAAGAAAACAAAGCAACTGTGGAAGGTTTATTACAGTTAGAAACAGAAAAGCTAAAAGCCATTGATAACATTTCCATGGATATTTCGGAGGTTACATCAACAAGCAAAAAAACAGATTATGATATTATTTGGGAAAGAAAATTTTCATTATTGAGACAAGAAAATGAGAAGCTCAAAAAAAAATTGCAGATCATGAAAATAAAGAAACGATTTTAAAACAAACAACTTAGATGAACAAGATGTTTTGTCTCCAAACCAAGTGGACATTGCCTTAAAAATTAAATCTAAAGCTCGCTGGACACAGGATGAACTCTTAAAAGCTTACGTTAAAATATTTTGGTAAACGGTCATATACCTATATTTAAGACAAACTTTGCATTATCCGCTGCCTGGAATATCCACTTTACAACAGTGGGCTGCAAATTAATATCAATTTAAGAAATGGAATTATAAATGATATTTTGCACATTATGGGAATAGCAAAAACATTAAAAAAGTGTTAATAGACATTAACCCTAATCCGAGCCCTAATCGTTATTGAACTTCTTAGGTAATGAATGGTAAACCTATTTTATTTTGTGACATCATTTCATTTTATTCCCCATTGTGAAGTATAATTTGAAATAAAGAAATTATTATTGTTATTATTTCTCACAATTCCCAATATTTTTTAATAATAGATTCCAAAATATAATATTTAACATTATATGCAAAATTTTAAATCCTTTTAGCACTTACCTACCTATTAATAATACAATACTGTCTATTTTCTGATAGGCCTAATTAATAATCAGAATATTGAGAATAGAGTAAAAGTGCCTGTTTTTCCACCCAAGCCATAATTAGGAAAATATATAAGAAATATTCCTTTCTTAAGGGCTAAAATCATTTAAAGTTTGTCAAAAAATGATATTTAAACAAAAGCAATTGAATTTACATATCAAAACCACAGGAATTCTGTGTGAAAACTATTTAATTGCCATTCTTTATATGCTGACCATGAAAATATTTTAAATGTGTCGTCTGGATGACGTATTCCCGCGCATGAAATGCGAACATCTGATTGGCCCAAAGTTACCAGGCAACCTATAGTATAGAGACCTTGGGAAAAATGTACTAAAAGCCTCCTTACGAAATCAAGGCGGCCTCAATACACCGTAGCGCCATCCCAGCGGAATTAACTCCAATATAAAAGGCAGTTACTCTGGTAATATCGAAAGGTAGACAAATAAACCACGAAGTGCATCAATGGCTCAAAACTCAAACGGATTGCGCGCATTCTGGTGGGTGCCAGCGTTAATCTGTTTTCTGGTCTGCAAAATGGCAAATATTTTCGGTGAAAACGCGAATAGCGTTCCCTATACTAGATTGTGATGCACTTCGTGGTTTATTTAGTTATCTACCTTTTGATATTACCAGTGTAACTGCCTTTTATATTGGAGTTAATTCCGCTGGGAAGGCGCTACGGTGAATTGATGGCCGCCTTGATTTTGTGAGGAGGCTTTTAGTACATTTTTCCGTCGTTCTTGGAATTGCTTGGGTTATGGCTGCCCGTAGAGTCCTAACAAGGACGAAACGGCCGTCGTGGTCTACCCAACCCAGGGTATCCATTAAACTTGGATCCCTGTGTATTCCAATATAAAAAATAGTTACACATTTGTCCGATATGCCACAATATTTTCTTTTAATTATTTTCGCGGACACTATATCATCTTCTTAATTGTAAATTATTGCTGCCAGATATTACTGTTCAGAGGTCTCATCGATTCATGCACATGTCAATATATATGTCGACGAGGGATGGAAGGTAGATAAAAAATGATCTTAACGATCAGTGGTTGTAAGTGAGTTCTTTCCTCTTATTAACCCCCTCCTCCAGTTTAAAATCGCAGAAGAGTCCAAATTGTATACTACTATCATAAAATTCAATATGTTATATGGCAGAAGTTGGTGAGGGAATTTCAGAGTCTCAATAGCGCAAATGGCAGAGAGTTCGACTGCTAATGGAGAGGTTCCGGGTTCGTTCCCCGATACAGACACTAAAAAAACTTCATTATAAGTTATAATTACCAAAAATGGCAGTTTTAGTCGTCCCAATAATTAATTTGTAAGATTAAATACGAAAGAAGTATACATACACTTATACATTCCGGCTAAAATAAAATTTTCTAATTTATTAAGCAAATTAGCCCACAAATTATGTTATTTCGTTCGTAAATAATGCCACTGATGATAAAAGATATCGCTTCAGAAACACGAACATATTAATTCCTAAAACAAACCTTGCTAAATAGGGAGTTTTTAATCCCGTAGTTAGTATAATATTACTACAAATCTTAATACCTAACTTTCCCGGTCTAGTTATGAAAGTCCGAATATCCTTCGAGACGAGGGCAATTATTTCCCCCCTTTGGAGAACCGCCGAACCAAATACCTGATGTCGCAGTCTCCCCAGAGCCTCATACGACCCCAGGAAGTGCAGCGATGTCTTCTCCTCTTCCGGACACCCAGGACAAATTGGATACTTCGCCACGACAGCTGAGCAGATATATTATTATATTGCCCGCTCTTGGCAGTTCCTGACCTTATCTTGACTTGCAGTAGTCAGAATAGTGTAGAACTCTGCCTGAAGAATTGTCATGTAATGAACCAGCGGAGAGCTTTTACAGATTTCAGTTTTTTCCAGCTTGACGAAGGTCGCTTTCAAGGAAATTATTGGAACTTCTCTCTCGGCTATGCCTGCGATTCTTGTATATCCTATGGCACCCACACCTTTTCACCATGTTGCTAGGATATACTTCAGTCCCTTGTGACTAAATCACCCATTTTACCCCCGTTCGGGTTTGGGCTAGACTAAAATACCTACTTTGGTCCCGGAAGTATAATAAATAATATCGAATAATCTGTTGGGTCCTTAGTAACAAATGAAGTAAATGTACCCAGCTAAAAACTGTCAAATTGTTGACATCCCGTCCTCTTTTCCTGTATCATTTATTTGGTTTTTGATAATTTTGTTAAATCAAAGCAAACACTCTCTATTAATTTACCTAATTAGGTTCTCTTGAATATCAATCACATTTCTGCGAGACTGACAAAGGCGATCTGTCTATTGATAAAATATACACAATAATTTCACGAATATTAAGTCCCAGACCCTCCGCATTGAAATATAAATGGAAGGATCGTATATGGAATTTATAACCATGAAAATATTATTTACTAATTACTTATGGAGCCGTGTAATTGGTATTCGGGGAGTTTTTGATCAATTAATTGCTTTTTGCTTATGATTAGTAAAACTTAATAATTGGTGTATTTAATAATTATTTTTATTTGCTCGACCAGAAACGATTAAACATTTTCTATTAAACAGTCTTTAAAAAATATAATATTAGTTATAGTAAATCTGATTTAATAGTAAATACAATCAAATAATCCATTCGTACTTCTTTCCTTAAAACAGCAGGATTGTTTGATGACCTTTCACTTCTTGGCTTATTAATATTAGATCAACCATTATATGTATAATAGAGGGAGATGTTGGAGCATATAATAGGCTGCAATAACTACTGAAACCAGAAAAATAATACGTACACTACACTGGCACTATTATCGGGATGTCTGGTAGGTACAGGGTGTTTGAGGAGGAAAGGGTAATATTTTAAAAATGTGTCCAAAGGGTGAAAATAAGAGAAATAAACACATGTGTTTTAGTTCGATTCTCAACCATTTCTGAAATAATTGGTTCTAATTTTTTTTTAATTGAAATAATTAAGGAGACTTTAGTTTTAAACGTCCGATACATTTTGATTGATAGTTTTGACATGCCTAGTAGTTGTCAGTTACCTTCATATTGAGCGTATCGGCTTGAACCAAGATTTTCATACTTACAATTAATGAATATCGACGTCGTTTTCCAAATCGAAGAGTTCCAAATCGAAGAGTTCCAAATCGAAGAGTTCCTAATCGAAGAGTTTTTCAAAAAGTATTTGCAAGTGCTCAGGAAACTGGAATGTTTCTAAGCATGAGAATTGTTTCTAAAAGAGTGCAGGGTCTATATGTGAAAAATGAAGAAAATGTTCTGAATATTGTCGCATAGAACTCAGGTATAAGTACGAGACGGGTTGCAAATGAAATTTATATACCATCACATCTAGCCGTATGAGAGTCACTTAGAAAATTTTCACGTTCAACCCGTTCAATATCTTCTAGATAGTGATCCTGCTTCAAGGGTACAATTTTGTGAATGGATCCATCAAAATCGAATTCTGCACAAATACATTTTATTTAGCGATGAAGCTCAGTGCACTCGTAATGGAATTAATAATTGCCACAATGAACATCGGTGGTCAGATGAAAACCCTTATGCTACATTCGAACGAAACTTTTAACATCGATTCAGTATTAATGTCTGGTGTGGAATGCTCAACGACCAGTTGTTTGGTCCGTTTAAAATGGATGAGCGTCTTACTGGAGAAGAATATTTACGGTTTTTGGAAGACCATTTGATACACATTTTGGATGATGTTCCGATAAATCTTCGACAACGAATGTACTTCCAACATGATGGCGCACCACCTCATTTTAGTCTCCGTGTGCGAAATTTCGAATTGTCGTTTTCCTAATCGCTGGATTGGCAGAAGTGGTCCGCAAGTTTGGCCACCGAGGTCACCAGACTTAAGCCCGCTTGATTATTGCCTTTGGGGATGGATGAAATCGGTAGTACGAGTGGAAACGAAAGAAGCACTCCACGATCAAATTTTCAATGCTGCAGCTTTTATGAAAAACAATCCTCACTCAATCCAACGTGCTACCCGAGCGATTAACAAACGTGCCGAAAAATGTATTGAAGTTGGTGGAGGGGTTTTTGAAAATATTCTTTAAGTAGTTTGTACTGCAGTACCTGCAATTATTCACTTTTAAAATAAAAATTAACTTACAAAAATTTTAGAACCTATTATTTCAGAATAATATGGGTTTATTTCTCTTATTTTAACCCTCTGGACACATTTCCAAAATATTGCCCTTTTCTCCCGAAACGCCCTGTATATTAAAAAATGTAAAATGCAAAAACTCCAAGAAATCACTGATGTTATATTTTAAATCCTTAAACCAGAATATAAAAGGTGTTAATTTGAAGTAGATTTATTTTGTTTGACTAATTAATTCTGATGATTTCCAGCAAAAACGAAAACGGTTTTAAAAGATTAAAGCGGATTTTACTTGGAAAACAGATGTTAGTAAAAGGTTTGTACGGAAAGTTTGGGAATCTCGTTCATTTTTAACAAGGTAATTTTTACGGATAAAGTTTTAAAAGTGTTTATAATTTTAATAATAAGTTTGGTTCACATATTATGACCTAATTTGATCATAATTTGGGACACACGGTATAAGGCTTGGTTAAAAACAATAATAATCTGATCAGTTGAGCTGGTGAACCTAGTAGTAATAGTAGTAACATGTTTTATTTAGCAAAAAGCTCCAATTAAATATTTTTTAATACATTTTTTTAACAACATTTTTATAGATTTAATTTTAATTTTAAAATAGAACCTTCTATTAACAAAAAACAGACAGAAAAGTTAAACATTTTGCAAACTGTCTCAAACATTTCCTCACTAGCACAATATAAAATGTAATAATATAACACAATATAATAACCTACGCATGGAAATGAGTTGTCTATCTTGCTCTGTGGTCGTTGATACAGGTCAAACAAAAAAAAACAGACGTCTTTTTACGACAACATAATCTTGAGTAAAAATAAACAACCCAAGGGTAGACGTGTAGATAAAATTAAACTTTGTTTAACCCCGTTCACCTTGTTTGCGCGAAGATTTCGTTTCCAACATGGTAAAAGGAAATTAGTGACAGTGCGAAAAGACAGGCCGAGATATTTCCTTGCCAGGTCTTGACGGCTTGTTAACTATCACGAAAAGGGTTTATGCAACTTGTGTAATTACTACGATCCAGCTTGTTTCAGGTGTACAAATGTTTGGGGTAAATGTGGGGTAATACCAATTAAATAGCGCATTGTTACTGAAACGTTTGTCTTAGCTACAATAACGATCATTAGCAATCGGATAATTACCTTTCACTTTAGTATTCTTGTTCAGTTTACTGTATACTCTATACAAAAGTGGTGTCGACAACTCTGGCATTGGTGGCGAAAGGGGGAGGGGGGAGGAGGTTTAGCCTCTCCAATTCCTCACATAACTACCTTTACATTAAAAAAAAATTGGGGCGGTTTCTACCCCATAAAGAGGGGTAAATTTCATGAAAACACGAAAAAGTATGCCGAGCTTAAAATAAAGGCAGCCGTAGTTCTATATATTTTTAGCATATAAAGCGACTTCCTAATACTAAATTTACTCCAGTTAAAAATTGCACCCTGTATAAATATTCACTATAAAACAAAATAGATTGAAAAAGAATAAAAGTGGTGTAAACCGCATGCTGGTATCTTAATTTTAGCCACAGATAAAAAAAAAATTACTTACATGCTTGGCGCTTAGCCTTTCCTCAACTACTACTACCACCACAACAACTACTATGGGAAAAAATACTATGAAATCGGCTGCAAGGGATCGACATCTTTGCCAAAATACGTGTCGTAGGTTGAAGGTTGTGTGGGCCCCCTCTCTATAATAAATGGAAAATGATAATTCTTATTTTCATTACTATTTTTCATTCAGATTTTTTATGCATTTTTGAATTCGTTAATCGTGTAATCATTTAATTAGGCTTAAACCCACATTATGTGTTAAGTATCTACTATTAAAATAGCAAACAATTTTAATTTATTTTATAATCCTAGGTAGACTTTTAGACATATCATAGGTAATTATTAAGTCATTATACGTAATATTCCAGCAAACATGATGCAAAATCAAAATTTTAAAACACCACTTATAAGGTTGCTTACCATGTATGTAGTAACGAGGGTAGCAGTGATCGAGCCTCATAGAGTCCAAAAGACAGAAAATAGTGTCAACTAAAACTCACAGTGGTCCGGTATATTTAGGATACTCGACCACTGTGCGTTGTTGAGATCGCAACCCACTGTACGTCAATCGGGGTCAAGTGCGTTGCAATCTCATCACTTATTTGGGTATATAATCTGGGCCAACTCAAGCTGCAGGCATCGGAGCCTACTGCCCGGTCAACTCATCAATGGGTGACTATCCTTGACCATCGTCAAGTGCCGCACCCACTCTTCAGTTCAACAATAGGTAACAAGCCTTGACCATCGTCAAGTGACGCACCTGTCAGTCCGTTAACGAGCCTACGCCGAAACACGTCAGACATGCTGGTTTTCCTACTAGGGTAAAAGAAGGACCCAATAGACGACCATTTTATAGACTCCAGACTTTCCTTTCTCTACCGCTACGACCCCCACGAAGAGAAACTTCGTGACATGGTGGAGGTGCCGTCGTTCGAATCCCAGGCCGTCTAATCTCCATATTAGACGCCACTACTAAGTCATTTGCTTGTCAGACCAGTGCCAACTAAGAAGCAGAAGCAATCCATCCAGCCCATGACATGATCATTCACTAAGTCTGCACAAACATTATGTCACTAAGTACTATACAAGGTATTATACAAAACGACCAGATCGTCGAGAATTTTTTTTTTGCAAAATCGTTTATAACTTCGTCGATGTTTAATGTTTTAACAAACTCGTGTCCGATACTGATAAAATCCGAAAGGCGTTGTAGTCTCATGGTGTTACGTAAATAGGTTTTTACTATTTTAAGTTTGGAAAAAGATCGTTCCGCTGATGCCACACTAACTGGTAAAGTTAGAAATAACATCACTGCACTAGATACATCTGGAAAAATTGAAGAAACACACGGATTTTTTTTATCAATAAATGATCCGCAAGTTCATACACTGTTTTTAATTTTGAAATACTATCTCCACGTTTCTGAGGCTTAAAATTTGACTAAGAAAGTCAATGGACAAGTCTTTATGGTATATCGTTTGTAAATTCCGCGCTTTCACTTAACGAAGTTAAATTCTTAGGATATAAAAAAATAAAATTAGTTATAAAATGAAATACCTAATGAAAAGCAAAGCTGGCAGCAAGTTTTAAAGGGGCCATCGATGTGCCCCCCCCCCTCCCCCCGCGGTTCGGGGCATGTGGGCGTGTTTGTTACACCACTGATTACCTTATTAAAAATTTCTCTGACCCGAGTCTCTGGTATGAATGCGATTTTTATTTCCTCCCATTTATTATTCTTTTACCTTGAGGGACTTAAAGTTGTGAATAGTTTTATTGCGTTATTACTCAGACTAAATATATTCTTTATTCTCGGCTCTTTATACGCAAAGTTTCACCCGAATAAAAGCTAAACTTTTTCTATAAGGTGAATTTTCTCCCAGTGTTAGGGCTTACTTTCGGGGGAAGTTATATCGGTTTTTATTTCAAATAATTTAAAGTTTCTAGTGCTTTCCTGTAGCTGTAGAACTGTGTAATGGTTTCTGGGTTAAATGGCCTTTCCGTTTTCATGTAACCATTTAAATTTTATGAGATTTGTTGAGCCTTTATTAGGCACGAAATTACGTTTTATATACTGAGCCGGAGGCAAATTAGGTGTTTAAAATTAAATGTTATTGCGCGGCAGGAACATGATTTTTAATAATCCAGCACAATGTGAAAATATTTGTAAAAGTCTGGTCAAAACCAATTCTAAAGTTTTAATAATTGTTAAATGACTGTAAAAAATTAATAATAGTATTTATTACTCAAATTTAAAGGTACCTCAGCGCCATTTCGTACTAACAAAACATTATAAGTGGGTTTTACTGTAAAAACATGGTTGTCACGTTGTCAAAAGAATACAGAAACATTTAAGTTTAAAAAAAAATAAAACAGACTCAAACTATGCTAACCATTTACTTGATTATCAACATAATTTCGATCCTTCCTTTAACATCTTACATACAGAAAACAAAGGCTTAAAACTAAATTTGTTAGAATCTATGTAAATAAATAAACTTAAAAATACGGACCTGTTACTTAACGATCAGCTAGATTTAAATAATTCACCTTTGTTAAATTTATTCTGTTGACCATATACCTAAGATTTTGTAAATTACCCATATTGTACCTAATTTACTTCAATTTTTAAACCCTCTGTTGGATTTTCCCGCTATTGTAACCCTTCCACTGTTTTATTTACATCTTCAATAATTTAATTTTATTGCACCCCAATTTTTATTTTTCACCTTTATTAAATCATTGTCATCTGACGAAGCTACAGTGTTAGCGAAACATGTCATTTTTCTAGTTAATATAGTGGAGTGCAAAGTTTAACTTTGTTTTACTGTATCCCATAATACTATAATTATGGATTTCCACCTAGTATCGGCTGAATCAATTAACCTTATTTAACAGTTTTTGACTTACGTAAGGTACGAAGACACAAATAAGGTTTTTATAGAATTTGTTGGTTATGATACAGTTACATTCCTAAACCTATATGTGGGTTAACATAAAGTTAAAAGCTTCAATTTAGCCAGGCACTAAATTTTTTTGTCAGTTAAACCCTACTTTAACAGTTTTTGACTTACATAGGTAGACCCAAAAGTGGTTTTTATGGAATTTGTTCGTTAACATGGAATTTATTGATACGGTTACATTTCTAAACTTGTTTGTAGGCTAACTTAACGTTAAAAACTTTATTTTATTGCCATACAAACAATAATAATAGTAATATCTCTTAATAATTTCACTTATGTAAGGTACGTAGACCCAGAAAATAGAATTATATATTTGTTCACTATCCTATTACATATTAATATGGTTACCTTTTACAACTACTATCTAGGATCTGGACTGTTAAATGGTTTATTTCAACCTTCCTATTGCCAAACAGTAATAATAATGATAATAACAATAATAAAAATAATTCCTTCGAAATCAAATAGCTGATTTTTAAAGGTTATTAATATGGAAAGCTGTTTTGGCTTTTGGCAGAACTAGGCGGTACCCGGTTTTATCAACCTACCCGATTTTGTCCAACTCTCCCCTACCTACCTAAGTCAGAGAAATAATTTCTACTTATTTTTCTTGAAACAGAAAAAGATACCTAGATAATGCAAAATGCAAAAATTATACATTAGAAACCTAACCTTTACGAACAAAAATTTCACAAAGTTACTTTTAGACAAAAACGGCGTTCAGATAAAATGGATCTTATTACTTACCGATGAAATCAACTAACGAGCAAGGCGCACTTTAATAATTATGATCGCTAATGAAAAAGAATTAAAATTTCTCTATATTATCACAGCTTAATATACGTAGGACATAGAAACATATTTTGTATTTCATAAAATTTAGTAATACCAATAATACCACCAATGGCACCATATTTTTCATTATTCAAATTTACTCTTTGGTAGAACTAAAACCGTAACGAAAATTTGGGTTTTGGCTTAGTTTATTGAAATTTTTGCCAGTGTGTCGGGTAGGAAAAAATGCGCATATAAAAACGATGCTTTGCTAAACGTAATTATGATTGGTTTAACTTTAACGGAAAATCCCGAAAAGGGTAGAAAATTACATACCTACCTACATATGATTTATCGCATTTCAGTTTCACGAAAACTCAGACAGCAGCAAGCACAATTTTTAAAATTATTTCATCATATTTATTTTATTTAAACTAACAAAACCATATCTTGTTCTACCTATTGTTACTTGTTAACGTTTGTAATTTGTCTGAATTATGCTTGTATAACTTGTATGTTATTAATTTTCTGAACCTAATATGTGACTTAACAGTAAGTTTGATAACAGCGCTTCATTTGATACGTGTTAAGTATAGTGGACCTTGCAGCTAACCGAACTAATTGTGAAAGCTGGAATCTTTGATTTCCTTTAAACGTAAACAATGTAGTCTATTTTATAAGAAGTCTATGGTTGGATCACTCGCCGCCGATAGACTAGAAAATAACACATCTGATAAACAAAAAAAACCATCTTATTGTTATAATAACCCATCAAAGCGAATGAAAAACGTGTACAATTTTAATGCTTTTAAAATAATATTTACCAAACAAATTTCGAATATTAAAACCATAAGTCCAGTGCTCTCAACTTATCATAAACTTTTTCATTAGAGAAATTGCCAGCGATAAGTAATTTATTGAAGGAGAGCCGAGAGGGAGGAAAAATCATTTGAAAACAGCAGCCCAGGTGTTGCATTAGTCTTCCGTCCAACGTGAAAACTTTTATCTATAAATCTTCAACGCTATAAAGAATGTATAGCCCTTTAGGGATGCCCCGCTTTATACTCTGTGGAAAACATGTTTATATTTCAGAATTTTACCTGTAGAGCTTAATGATTTATTCCCACTTCTGAAATTTGCCACCGGTTTTTAGAGGTTTTGAATTTTAGGGTGACTTTTGTCTTTTGTTCAAGAAAATGCACAGAATCGACGTATTTTTATGCTAATATTTTGGTCAAATTATGGTGAGGAAGCATAACTTCTTATTACGCCTAGTTACCAATAAGGATAGAGCATATAAACAAATTATTTCAATTATAAACCTACGTTTGCTCCAAATAACTATCACTTCTTACCAAGATGCCCATAAACATCATAGACATTGCGCATGTAAACAAAACCACACAGGAATAGGCATGGGCACTGAAAAATTATCATTTAACAAATGGGGAGAATAGACAGGTCCGGGCTTAAACACCTTGTTTTGTGTGGCCTAGGTTTGCACATAACAGGATTCCCTGCTTCATCTAGAACTGCGCAACGTCGAGTAAGATAATGTTCCGAATTAAAAAATCGGGCAGCTGCATCCCAACCGTTTAAAAAAAAATAGTGATAAGGAACAAATAATTGGGTTTGCTATGCAATATTTACTAGAAAATGATTTTTTTTGCAAAATGTTATATTTTCCGTTGAGAAAATTTTTCAGTCTATAATGAAAGGATTCGAATATATAGACCACCAAATTTCCGATATGATGAGAAGTATACGCTAATAAAGCAAACCAGTGGACGTTTCTCCGTTAATGTGTTTGTACGGATAATTGTTTACGGTGCAGGTGCATGCTAGAATATTGGTGGAACACTAACTAAACAGTAATATATATCTTTAGATTTTGGAAAATGTTTTTCTTCCTTCTGCCGCGATAGTTTTTGAAAGAAAACTTTATATTTCAGCAGGATAACTGCCCTGTGTATACTGCAAGAAATATAGAAAACGGTTTAGACAAAACAACGTAACATGTTTGCCTTAGTGCTCGAGAAGTCCTGATTTAAATCCAATTGGAAATTTTGAGGAATTGATGGTAAAAAAAATCTACAAAATAAATTTTCAACCACAGAATGAAATAGAGTTATTTTAGAAATAACCATTATTACTTATGGTAAAAAATCGTACATACAATAATTTACAGCTATGTATATAGCTGGTGTTTTATCCAGGTAAAAGCAGCTAGGTGAGAAACCCGTTTTACTCAATTTTGTTGTAATTGAGTTGTGTATGAATTTATATGTCGTCAACTGTACCTAGTTATACACACAAAAATGTACTTTGAGAGCTTTAAATTGACAATATGGTTGAATGGTTGCTTATTTTCCTGTTATTAATATCTTGTGAAAGAAACGTAGCCTACAAAATCATATCTTCTCTCCAGTTGGATCATTATTACTCATTATGAACTGAACAGAAACAGAAACAAACCAAGAATTATTTTTTAGAGAAGTTGTTGTTTCCCAAACAATTAAACAAATTAAAGCGCCCTACCCTACTGTAACCAATGGAGGCGTAAGTAAATATTTAAAAATAATATTTAATGAACGGTGGAAAATTGGCCCCAAACAAGTTTGTGGTTTACCTAATAAAACTTGAATTAGGATGTTAATTAATTATTCGCTTGGCTTAGTGATCAATGCCACCAATGTACCCTCCCTTGCGTTTAAACAGAAAGGGGTGAGATAATATTAATTAACCATAGCGTAAGATAATAAAGTGTAATGCCAACGAAATAGGTTGGAAAGGGACAACACGTTATTATATTTATTTTGTACAGACTCTGTATTTTCTTTTTATCGAACGGGGCACACGAGGCCTAAGTAAAGGCAGGGCCGGATCTACGTATGGGCTTAATGGGCTGCAGCCCAGGGCCCCCGGGCTTCAGGGGACCCCGTTTCCCGTTAACATAAACAGAAAAAGATGCATACAATAAAAAAAAATAGATACTAATAAAAAATCCGACATGAATCTGAATAAAAACTAAAGGAATATCAAGACACAGCCAAAAAATGAAGTCCTATGTAGAAATAGAATAAAGCGATGTAAACAAGAGACGTATTCTTTCAAAATTTACAGATAAATCCACAGAAAAAGCTGTATATGGGGCAGAAAACTTTAGAAGAGACACGTTTATTGTTGCGTTAGATAAGCTTATCCTCGATTTAAAGAATAAATTTTAATTTTTGATGGATTTGCAAGATCAAAGTAAGAAGAACATTGCATATTATTCAGACAGATGACTTAGACCAACTAAACCAACATTTAATACAGGAATGTATTCAATTCAAAACTTATATAAGACAAACTGAGCTAGAGTCCTATACTTGTAGTGATATGTTCAATTTAATTTTTGAAAAAAAACTTGTTGACGTTTTTCCAAATTTATATACCATCTTAAAGATTCTTCTAACGCTTCCTATTACTAGTTGTAAAGCGAAGCGTGCGTTCTCTAAGTTGTCCTATATAGAAAACAAATATAGGACAACAATGACAAATACAAGACTTAATTATTTATCACTTCTTTCTTTCAATGCTGATCTCACCAAAGACTTGAAATGTGATAAGCAAATAAAAGAATTTGCAGCACAAAAGTGTAGAATAGTATATTGTTTTATTAGGAGTAAAAGCGATACTTTTCTGACGAGTCTGTAGGTTTGCCGGACGAACAAAGTGAGTCCGGCAATTACGGACGAGTCATAAGAAGTTGCTTTTACTCCGAATAAAACATACTTTTTTTTCTTCAGACGTTGTTTAAATATGAAAACACAAAGATACAAAATGTTTTAATTGTTTTATTTAAAAATTTTAAGTTTTGAGAAGGGGCTAGCGTTAGTATGGATTTATTATTATATTGTTTGATAGGGACGTGCCATTCGATTTGACAAGTGTCAGCTTTCATTATTGCGTAACTTTATTTAATTTTTATCCTTTTAAAAAATAGAGATTTTTAAAACTACATTTACTTCAAATTAAAATGTCAGACTCAGAATTTACCTGTACGGTATTATTTAATATATATTTACTCATGAGAACACAGTCATACTTTTACTTCCGCTGCTATTGGCAACGGAAGAAAAAGTAAATACTTTTTCTTCCGTTGCCAAAAGCAACCGCCTTCTGACGAAAAAGTAGAACTTTAACGTCAAAAAATTAGTAGAAAAACGTCAAGTTTATTGACATTTGAAGAAAAAAGTTATTTTATAAATTTCTTATTGTTGTTATGCTATGTTATGTTCATTTATTAATACGTTCAACTCTGTCTTGTTTAAGGTTGAATTCTCAACGTCATTCAATCTATTGCCAACCTATAACCTATTTCGCGTTGATTTTTTGAGTTTATTATTTTAATAACTAACATTTAAAGAAAATCAATATCGTCGGTACATTGTTTAGATAGTATCTGATATATTACAAAAATATCAGTTTATTCCATTGCTAATTTTGGGAAAATTGTATAGTGAAAGAACAATGAGTGACAATGACATAATAATGTTAAAAAAAATCTTACCCGATATTTTTCGCTATACAATTCTCCTAAAATAAGTTATGAAATTCCTTGATATTTATTAAATATGTCAATTATTACCTATAGAATATCAAGTCGATACTGATTTTCTTTAAATTTTGTGAATAAGCTAGAAAACATAAATAGATCTACGCGAAATAGGTTATAGGTTGGCAAGCATGTTGATACTCCCACCTTAAGTTATGTTTAGGTTAAGAATTATTTGCTTTAATTTTTTGTTTAACAAAGATAAAAAAGGTACCTGTTTATTTTAACTACTTTTACCTAAGTTTATAATGTATTTTCGTTTGAAGTAAAAAACTTTAAGTTTCGAATGTTAAATTTTCCCGCATAAAACATTTTTTAGGAAAATGCCTAATTTATATAATTTCGTGGGGCCCCCAGACATCGTTAGTCCAGGGCCCCCAAAGGTCACGGTCCGGCCCTGAGTAAAGGGAAAACAATCAAAGGCAAATCTTATTTAAAATTCTTAAGTAGCCAGCAGGCGGGTTTTGTTGGCTGCTTTGTTCGACGAGTCGCTTGACGAACAGTCTGTTCGAACAAAAATGATGCACAGTATTTTATTGTACCGTGCGAGTAAAAATTATTTGCATCAAAGAGGGCCTTGCATCTATAAAGACGTAATGCTTAGCCGTAGAGCTTAATACCCGTTGGGTGTCAGTAACTACCTGAATTAACAATCAATCAGTTATTCCGTCATCTTTGACAGTCCGGACAGTCGTTACAAGTAATTTGATTCATCGCTAATTTTTCCAATTTCTTGAACAATTCACACAATGGGCTTTACGGAACAGCACAAAACATTCATGGTTGAAGCGTATTTTCGAAACGGGGTTAGAGTAATTGGTGAGTGGCAATACAATCTGGGTTTGTGCATGGACGATTTTCACGAACATTTTCCTAACGTTGCTTTTATTGCTGGGGATTTTTATCATTGCCTGAAAAGAACCGTGGCTGTGTTTAGGGTAATAGGTTCTATACAATACAAAAAAGGAGCAGGAAGACTATCTGTAAGAACAGAAGGACTTGTTGCAAACGTTCGTGAAATAATGCAAAATACGGCAACAAATTGTATAAGACGCCTGTCCCAAGAAGTGGGAAGATCTTATAGAACATGCAGGACTATTCTTAAGAAGCAGTTAAATTTATTACCTTATAAAGTACAAGTATTCCAAGAAATACAAGCCGCAGATTTTGAAAGATGCAGGAATTATACTCTCAATGGTTTACCCAAAATTTATTGGAAAAAATGATTTATTAGACCTGACATTTTTTTCGGATGAAGCCTGGTTCCATCTCTCCGGTTATGTGAATTCTCAGAATACACGTATGTGGAGTAGTGAAAATCCCCATTTTTTTGTAGAGTCCGCATTGCACCCTCAAAAAATTGGTGTCTGGTTAGCTGTTTCCCGGAGAAGAATTGTTGGTCCTATTTTTTTTATGACACAGTTATAGCACAGCGGTATAGAGATAATATTTTGAATCCATTTGTGGAGCAATTACTTGACGACAAACTACGTTTTGGATATACGAGTACAGCAGCCGAAACAATTAACTACCTACGCGATTTTTTCGACCACAGATTGATCAGTTTTCGATCAGACATTGAATTCCCACCTAGATCACCTTGTTTAACGGTTATGGATTACTTCGTTTTTCCTCATTTAAAGAACACTATTTTTAAAACAACAGTTGCAAATTTAGAACAATTACAAGAAAGGATTATCCAAGAATGTGGTAACATTTCTCCAGAGATGCTGGTCAACACTTTCGAAAATATGAAGAGACGTGTGAATTTATGCTTGGAGCATGGCGGTGGCCAATATCAGCAATTTATGTAATTTTTTTCTTTTTCTTTCTGTATATTCTTACTTTGTTAATTTTGTAAACAACAAAAATAAATTTATATTTGTCTAGTTATTTTATTACCTACTCATTAGTTTGGCATATCATGTCATAATATGCATTTGACACTGTGTGATTTCGAACTTCCTTTAAAATCTTACATACAGAAAAAAAGGCTTAAAACTAAATTTGTTAGAATCTATGAAAATAAATAAATTTAAAAATACGGACCTGTTCAACTAGATTTAAATAATTCATCTTTGTTAAATTTATTTTGTTGACCATATACTTAAGATTTTATAAATTAACCCTATTGTAACTAATTTAATTTTTAATTTTAAACCCTCTGTTGGATTTTCCTGCTATTGTAACCCTTCCACTGTTTTGTTTACATCTTCAATAATTTAATTTTATTGCACTCCAATTTTTAATTTTCACCTTTATTAAATCATTGTCATCTGACGAAGCTACAGTGTTAGCGAAACATGCCATTTTTCTAGTTAATATAGTGGAAATTTACAAGTTCAACTTTGTTTTACCATATCCCATAATACTATACTTTAAAAATGTCTCTAGCCAAATGAACGATAAAAGACCTTTTCTAAAAAATGAAGTGTAGATTACAACTTCAGAAAGTTTCAAAAGCAGTGACAAATCATCTCGACTCTCTACTAAATTGGAGTCCACGCAAAAAAAACAAATTTATTTTCAAGATTACTTTTATCGGTTCACTTGGACAAGGAGCCCAGTTTAAAGCGGGGCCAACTTTACTAGAGTGAATAAAAAAGTGATTTCCTTAAGCATTTCCGGCATAAAAGTTAGAATATATCGCCCGGAGATCTGGGATCCTAAAGAGAAATCCTTTGCATAGTTGCTGATAAGTCAGTATAAAGAAAAGTGGAAAATTGTTGAAGCAAAGCGTTAAACGAGGTTCAATTTTACAAGGAAGTGTCGGTTTTTGTATGGGTCAAATTTTTAGGACAATAGGAAAAATAAAAGAGGCTTTTCTATGGTTTCCAACCCTTAAAAATAGTATATTACGTACCGAGGTGGAAAGTGTTTCATTACTGTCGAGAGGTAAACTATATCTCGGAGACAGTAATGAAACTTTTCACCGAGGTTTGTATACTATTTTATTTACAACCACATCCTACATCCACTTCTTATAATTTTTAACTAAAAATATTATTAAAAGAAAAATGTCATTTTGACGTAGTATTATAGAAAATATATATTAAAAAAATCAAATAAATTTACAAGTAGGCATATTTTCAAATTAGGCGACGGTTGTCAAGGAAACGTTTGTTTGAAATTAAAACAATAAACGTCAGTTAAAGTCTGATCGTTTGAATCAGGGTGGGAAGTCAGGGCGGGAAGTAGAGGTAGGTAATGTGACACTTCCCAACCTTCAATAAAGTCAGTAATGTCAACATTACATGTATGGTTGTAAATAAACATATTCTTCAGATTTCCTGGGTTTATTTTGTACCTTAAAGAACTAAAGGAACAGTTTTTAACAGGCTTTTATTAGCTTCACCTGTAGGTATGTTTGTCCGTAACCGACTTCTTTGAACCCGATTTTGACCCACTTTAAACGGTCAGATTTAATTTAAATTTTGGAGGCTTATCAAGAACCGCTGACAATACAATAATCAACACGCAAAAAATTCTCCTGTCAAATTTTGACAGCTGTCAGGTATAAAACGAAGAAACGATTTTGACGAAACAAATTATGGGGTCGTATAGTATTCGATGCGGAGACTTCGGAAAAAAATAAGCAAAAAATTCTCCTGTCAAAATTTGACAGCTGTCAATATGCCAAAGCGTTTAAAAAAAATGGAATTAATAAAAAAAACTATAAGGTCGTATATATATTGATGGTGGAAAGTTGAAAGAATTACGCAAAAAATTCTCCTGTCAAATTTTGACAGCTGTCCGGTATAAAACGAGGAAGCGATTTTGACAAAACAAATTATGGGGTCGTATAGTATTCGATGCTGAGACTTCGGGAAAAATAAGCAAAAAATTCTCCTGTCAAAATTTGACAGCTGTCAATATGTCAAATCGTTTAAAAAGAATGATATTAATAAAAAAAATATAAGGTCGTATGTATATTGACGGTAGAAAGTTGAAAAAATACGCAAAAAATTCTCTTGTCAAAATTTGACACCTGTCAACATGTCAGAATTATTACAATAACCGATAGTAATAAAACAAACGTGGAGTAAGTTCCCCGTGGGGTCGTATAGATATTTTCGCTAAGAATAGAGAAAAATTAAAAAAAAATTCTACCCGTCAAAATAAAATTTTGACAAATTTTTTTAAAAAATTTTGAAAATTTTTGTCGTTTGTTCGGGTTTGTATGTATGTTTGTTTGTAACCGACTTCGTTGAACCCGATTTTGACCCACTTTAAATGGTCAGATTTAGTTTAAATTTTGTAGACTTATCAAAAACCGCTGACAATACAATAATCTACTAATCTAGCTCAATCTACACAAAAAAATTTTTTTCCTAACAATAACTCGACAAAAACACGATTTAAAAATTAATCAAACTAAAAAGCGGAAAATAAATTTAGTTTAAAATAATTCTTGAAATTCTTAATAAAGGCAGAAAATATTAATGAACGATAAACATTAGTATTATTGTGAAAAAAGCGTGGGTCGCTTTGTGCTATATTTTTCGTATATCGAGCACATCACGCTTTTTTGAGCATACCTACTACTAATGTTTATCGTTCATTATTATTTTCTACCTATATTAAGAATTTCAAGAATTATTTTAAACTATATTATTTTCCGCTTTTTAGTTTGATTAATTTTTAAAGCGTGTTTTTTAGTTTTTTTTAACTATATTTATTTAATGATCTCTTTTGTTTTTGTTACATAAATACAGTGATGGGCTAAAATATGGAACAAATTCATTTAAAAATCAGGTATTCATTTTTTGAAAAAACGCGGACACGTCGATCACACGTTCTTTCTTCCGGATTTTTTGCCTCAAAAAGAAATTATACCGGGTGTGTCAAAAATTAGATGTAGCAAAATTTTTTTGTTTTTTAAATAGAACCCCCCTATTTTTACTTATTACCCTAATTCTACGTCAAATTCTGCGCATAATTCATGTAGCATACTCTATCCTTATCTCTAACGGTTTTAGAGAAAATTTACATCATGAAAAAAATTCTTTAAAAAAAGGTTAAAAAATTAGTTTATTAAGTGTTGAAAATGCAAACCATTAACTTCTTGACAATCTACTTAAAAACCCTTCTAAAACATTATTTACAGTATTTTCATTAATTTGCCTAATTTCATATCTAATTTTAAATTTTAAGTCTTCCAAATTTTGTGGTTTATCCTTATACACTTTTGATTTCAAATAATCCCAAAGAAAGAAGTCCATGGGTGTAAGATCGGGAGATATTGTAGGTCATTCTATGGGTCCTCTTCTACCTATCCATCGTTCGGGAAATACAGTATTCAAATACTCTCGTACTTGTCGAGCAAAATGAGGCGGAGCACCATCCTGCTGAAACCAAATAGACGCTTCTGGTAGATGAGGCTGATTCGGATTTGGAAAATCCGCTGCTAGTGTGGGAATTAATTCATTTTGAAGAAATTGTAAATACCGGTCTCCTGTAAGATTTCCATCGAAGAAAAGAGGTCCAATAATTCTATCATTTAATATCCCTGCCCAAACATTTACTTTTTGTGGGTATTGCGTGTGCTGTTCTCTCATCTAACGGGGATTATTTGTACTCCAATACCGAAAATTTTGTCTGTTTACCGAACCATTCAAACAAAACGTGGCTTCATCGCTAAAAAGTATGTTGCGATGAAAAAATAGATTTAAGTTGCAAAATTCCATCATAGTTTCACAAAACTGTAGTCGACGGTCGGGATCATCTTCGTTTAGCTCGTGCAGCAACCTAATTTTGTACGGATGGTACTTTTCTTGTTTCAATACCCGCAACACAGATCGTCGGCTAACATCATTATTAAGGGCTACTTCAGTGGATGCACTATGAGGATTATCTTCAACCTCTAACAAAATGTTCAATTGTGAGTTTTCACTAATTTTTGGACGACCTGGCCGTAGACGATCCTTTACATTCCCTGTTTCCCTGAATTTCTTCTCAATTTTACTTACTGTAGATCTTGTAATCGGCCGTTCTGGATACTTAGCGTTAAACAAGTTACAAACTTCTTCTTGACTTCTTGTTTTGTCTCCACATCCAATTAAAATTAAAATTTCGATTCTTTGTGTTTCATTTAAATGCACCATGATCACCGTTTTTCAAAATTATACCTAAACTAATTTTTGATTGACACATGACTTGCTATCGTAGTAACAATTCATTTAAATTTACCTGTTTACCTTTAAGTAGGTACATGTACCTTTTTTTAAAGAATTTTTTTTTATGATGTAATTTTTCTCTAAAACCGTTAGAGATAAGGATAGAGTATGCTACATGAATTATGCGCAGAATTTGACGTAGAATTAGGGTAATAAGTAAAAATAGGGGGGTTCTATTTAAAAAACAAAAAATTTTTGCTACATCTACTTTTTGACACACCCGGTATAATTTCTTTTTGAGGCAAAAAATCCGGAAAAAAGAATTATAATAGACGTGTCCGAGCGTTTTTTCAAAAAATGAATATCTGATTTTTAAATGAATTTGTTTCATATTTTAGCCCATCACTGCATATCTCACTCTGGACTCCGGCGCTTTCTTTAACACGAAACTTTCGAATAAACTAGGAACCAACTATTATCTAATATTACTAAATCAATTTTGGTTTAAGAGCTGGCAAGTTTTGGAGCAAATTAAAGACTAGAACTTTGGTCTCTACCAAACAATCAAGAAACTTTGAAAGTCTTTGTCTAATGCTAATTTCTGTTAGTTCATGTTAAAGAGACTATTAAATAAATTGAGCTAAGATGGTGCTATGTACCGGGTGGTCAAATAGGCGAGGACGTCGGCTTTATCTCGGAAACCATTAACCGTACAACTTTCGGAAAGATTTTTTTATGAGTAAAGGGGTCAAGAGAAATTGCTGCAAATTACTTTTAAGTTCCTCATTTCGCCGCAAGGGGGCACAATTAAAAATTGTTTTTTTAAATTCTAAATTTCTCCGAAAATTCCCATATTAAGGTACAATTCTAATTACATCATTGGAAAGCTTAGATAATTCTGCATCATTTTGGTTTAAGGCTCATTGGCGTACCGACCTTGATAAGAGTGGGAGAAGCTATTGAAAGTGTAATCATTAAAATCGCTGTAACTTCTAAACGACTTATCCGATTTTACTAAATTTAAACTTGTTTGGAAGGGGAAAATAAGCATTTTCAATCGCCGTATCCAACAGTACACGATAGTGTTTAATAAAATTGCTAGAGGGCGCAATTTGTAATAATAACAGTTTTTTCGATTTTATCCCGAAAATTCAAATCATACGATATAATTATGACATCATAATCGAAAAGTAGATGAAATTTGCAAGAAAAAATGTGAAGACCGCAGTTCGATATCTTTGTTCGTTTCAGAGTTATTGCCAAAACAATAGTTTTTATACAAATTGCGCCCTCTAGCAATTTTATTAGAAACTATCGTGTACCATTAGATACGACAATTGAAGGTAGTTCCAAACAAGCTTAAATTTAGTAAAATCGGAGAAATCGTTTAGAAGTTACAGCGATTTTAATGTTTACACTTTCAATAGCTTCTCCCACTCTTATCAAGTGAAAGTGTAAACATTAAAATCGCTGTAACTTCTAAACGACTTAACCGATTTTACTAAATTTAAGCTTGTTTGGAAGAAAAAGGTAAGTACCTTTGATTGTCGTATCCAATGGTACAAGATAGTTTCTAATAAAATTGCTAGAGGGCGCAATTTGTATTAAAAATTATTGTTTTGGCAATAACTCTGAAACGAACAAAGATATCGAACTGGGGTCTTCCCATCTTTTCTTGCAAATTTCATCTACTTTTCGATTATGATGTCATAGTTATACCGTATGATTTGAATTTGAGGGATAAAATCGAAAAAACTGTTATTATTACAAATTGCGCCCTCTATCAATTTTATTACACACTATCGTGTACTGTTGGATACGGCGATTGAAGATACTTATCTTTCCCTTCCAAACAAGCTTAAATGTAGTAAAATTGGATGAGTCGTTTAGAAGTTACAGCGATTTTAATGTTTACACTTTCAATAGCTTCTCCCTCTCTTATCAAGGTCGGTACACCAATAAGCCTTAAACTAAAAAGATGCAGAATTGTCTAAGCTTTCCAATGATGTTATTAGAGTTATACCTTAATATGGGAATTTTCGGAGAAATTCAGAATTAAAAAAACAAATTTTTAATTGTGCCACCTTGCGGCGAAATAAGGAACTTAAAAGTGATTTCCAGCAATTTCTCTTGACCACTTTACTCATAAAAAAATCTTTCCGAAAGTTGTACGATTAATGATTTTCGAGATAAAGCCGACGTCCTCGCTTATTTGACCACCCGGTACAGGGTCCTGCACCTCAACTCCCGTCTTCTATAATTCACTCATTAATTAAGTTAGGATCTTGATATTTTTCAGACTTTTATTGTACTTATTTTAAATCGAAATGCATTGTATATTTGTATCTCGTTCGATGCGAAGTTAAAAATCAAACATTTTTCCTTATTACAACCCTAACGCATCTAGACCTATTTGCAGAAAACTCATCTTATCAACTTTTCCAACGGTCATTAGGATAAAGAGGTGACGAAGGCTGCATTTTGTATTTACAAAGATATTCTATGTGATTTTTTAAAAGCAAAAAAAAAAATTATCGCAAACTTAATACCCCAAATACAGTGTGACCAGTAAAGTCCGCATCATATGGGATTTTTTTTTTTACCAATAACTTCATTGGAAATTTGACTTTGGCATCAAGTTTTGCTTCGATCGAGATGAAAATTAAGCAAAAAAATAGTAGTCACGTGATTCGCATTATCTGTCAAATTTAAATTTTTTCCAAAAAATAATTCAAAATTGGGGTAATTTCTGAAAGTATCGAAAAAAGTTATTGAAAATAGTATATTGTTTTATTAGGAGTAAAAGCGATACTTTTCTGACGAGTCTGTAGGTTTGCCGGACGAACAAAGTGAGTCCGGCAATTACGGACGAGTCATAAGAAGTTGCTTTTACTCCCAATAAAACATACTTTTTTTTCTTCAGACGTTGTTTAAATATGAAAACACAAAGATAGAAAATGTTTTAATTGTTTTATTTAAAAATTTTAAGTTTTGAGAAGGGGCTAGCGTTACTATGGATTTATTATTATATTGTTTGATAGCGACGTGCCATTCGATTTGACAAGTGTCAGCATTCATTATTGCGTAACTTTATTTAATTTTTATCCTTTTAAAAATAGAATTTTTTAAAACTACATTTACTTCAAATTAAAATGTCAGACTCAGAATTTACCTGTACGCCCCCGGAGGTTGCCAAAATTGCAGCAAATGTTGCGAACAATTTGCTGCCAACAAAATCCAGTGGTGTTTACGAAGCTGCGTTTAAAAGATTCCAGGCATGGTGCAATGAGAAAAACACCAAAAATAATTCTGAAAATGTACTCTTGGCATATTTTTCGGAACTAGCGAGCAATCAAAAAGTGAAAGGTTCAACAATGTGGTCACATTATTCTATGTTAAGATCAATGCTAAATATCAGACAAGGAATAGACATAAGCAAGTATTTGAAGCTACGAGCTTTTTTAAAGAAGCAAAACGAAGGCTACATTCCCAAAAAAGCTAAAGTATTCACCAGGGAACAGTTTGAAAAATTTCTATCTGAAGCTCCTAATCAGCAATATTTGGGAATTAAGGTAAATTTAGGTATTACCTCAAAGTATACAAATTTTTTATAAAGGTAATATATATAATTTTTAGATTGTTTTGGTTATTGGAATATCGGGTGCATGCCGATGTGAAGAAATGGTGAAAATGGTCGTTGATGACATACAAGACTTAGGATCTGCGATTCACATAAGAATTCCTAATAATAAAACTAGGAAACCGCGGTCGTTTACTATTGTTGGGGAGCAATATTTAAGCATTTATAAAAAATTTTTTAAAATTTGTAAATAGTCGGTGTTGTCGCATGGTAATGGGAATTCATAAAATAAGTGCTGTTCCTAAGGAAGCAGTAGTGTTTTTAAAACTACCAGGTGCAATAGAGTACACCGGCCTTTGTCTAAGGAGAACTTCAGCTACACTGCTTGTAGATGCAGGGGCAGACATTACGTGTTTAAACCGCCACGGGGGGTGGAAATCGAGTACTGTAGCTGAAGGGTACATCGACGAATCGATGACCAATAATCCGCTGCTATTGGCAACGGAAGAAAAAGTAAATACTTTTTCTTCCGTTGCCAAAAGCAACCGCCTTCTGACGAAAAAGTAGAACTTTAACGTCAAAAAATTAGTAGAAAAACGTCAAGTTTATTGACGTTTGAAGAAAAAAGTTTTTTTAAATGCAGTTTCGAGCCAACATGCAAAATTTTAGCTGCATAAGATAATTTTGATTTTTTACCCATATTTTGTAAATTGCACCACTTTTACAAAACTTAACGCAACCTACATAACATTGACAAAGCTTTATTTCAGATACATTTTCTTTAAAGTAGCGCCATATTAAATGTGTTTATCTACAAAATCAAAATTGGGCTATTAAAATTTGGTCGCATGTGATGCAAAGTTTATTTGTTTTTGACTCTGTATAAGGTAACTTCACAAAATAAGTATTTTTGAAAAGGTAGTTTGTGTCTGAAAGTAATACACCTTAATATTAAGACAAAAAAGAACACAGTGTCATCAGTAAAGTGTTCATTAAGTGGAAAATAAATTTTTTCTACTCCTTACTCGGTAAGTACTTCATTTTGATACTGATTTGAGGGAGGTAAGTACGTTTTACCTCCCTAGGGAGGTAAGTAAATACTTACCTCCCTAGGGAAGTACAAAGTACGCCAGCATAGAATTCTTGGTGACTCTTTCATCACTTGCATTAATACTAAACCAATCCTTTAAGTCCTTGTAACACCGATTGTACCGTTCCTTCGATTTCTGAGTTCATAGAGCAGCGCAAGCTGCATTCGCAACTGCATTGATATCCATTTTTGCGATTTCTTAAAAAAACTGACACTGACAGAACATTTGTTTAATTATGAACATTATTAATTCCATAGCAATCAACGTGTCAACACTGGGAAACCTGTCATACATACAGGGTATTTCAATTGGATAGCTCAAATTATAAAATTAAAAAACATTTTTTTTTAAATTTAAGGAACTGGAGTAGAAAAAAATTAATACAAAACTCGGGAGGCAGTATTCTTGACCAGTCTCGGACTATTTTGCGAGCCCTCGCTATCGCTCGGGCGCAAACTATGTCCTCGACTGGTAAGTATCACCTGCCTCCCTTGTAGTGTAAATAACTATAAGTGGTGGGTAAAAAATCAAAATTACTTTTTGCAGCTGAAATTTTGCATATGGGCTAGAAACTGTATTTAAAAAAACTTTTTTTAATAATTTTTTTTGATATTTTTATAAATAACCCCACTTTTAAATTATTTTTTGGAAATAAATAAAATTTGACAGATAATGCGAACCACGTGACTCCTATTTTTTTGCTTAATGTTCATCTCGATCGAAGCAGAACTTAATGCCAAAGTCAAATTTCGAATAAAGCTATTAATAAAAAAAAATCCCATATAATGCGGACTTTACTGCTCACACTGTATAATATTCAAAGTGAAATGGGTAGGGAGTTAAAAAAAAAATTGGAAAAGTTAAAAACAATTTTTTTAAAACTTAATTATAATCAGTTTCGTTATATTTTCCTTACTCCTGGTAGTTTAAAAATGCGTAAAAGTAATAAATTTTACTGGTAAAACCAATTATTTGTTTCAATTTACTTAGTTGTGCAGTTGCAACATTTTTTCCACGAAATAAAAATAAAAATACTTCGGTAAATGTTCTCATTTCAGGTAAACCAGTAACCTAAGCAATAAAAGTTAAATTGAATATCCGGCGCAGTTTCTTTTCGTCTTGTTTCCTTATTTCGCATTGGAAAATTTTGCCATTAAATCACCGGAATTTTTCAAGCATAACTTAAAGTTGAATCGAGTCCCAAAACTTATATTTTTCTCTATACGATCTGTCACAAATTAAAATCCCCTTGAAATAGACCCTCACTATCGATGTGTTTAAAAAAGGCCAGTAAATTATTTAAAAATGGATTCATAATATTAGAAGCATTTTTTTTTCAACCACTTAAAATTTTTTTCTTCATTTATTTTTATATATTTACTGAGTAGACCAGAGACGATAATTTTGGAAACCAAAAAAAAAAAAAAATAGTTGGATGAAACCCATTGGAAAAGGAAGAGAATATAACATAAATGAAAGGAAAAATAATTTACGGGCGATCCGAGGTCGGGAAGTGGAAGTGGGTGAGTTTTTACGGGTAGAAAACGATTTATCTCGATTTCCTGCAAAACTACAAGTCCTATGGAAAAACGTTAAATGCCAAAGTTGTAGGTAATAAAAAGATCTACAACTTTTATATTTACACTTTTTTCATATAACCTCAAAATTTATGTGAAAAATTCAAATAACCAAGTTGTTGGTTTTTTATTTTTATCTTTTACAAAAAAAAAAAATTTCTCACGAAATTTGGTGACAACTTACTTTTTATGTCCCAATCATACTGTAATTTTTTTGATTTAAAATATTTTTTTTTCAATTTATTTTAACTCAATATCGAAAAAGCACCCTAATTTTCAATCGAAAGTTCTCACGTCAAAATATCTGCTTTTTTAATAAAGTCGGTGGGCTTTTTGTTCGTTGAAATCTCTACTTTCTGATGGTGTAAAAAAAATATACATTACTATGGTAAATGTTCTCAAAAAATGCAAAATATTATAGATGTCTTATTAAATATTAACTTTATTAACTTATTTGGTTGTTAATTATAGTAGTATATTTCGACTTGCAATTTTTTTTTATCAATGTAACATGGAATCTTACGTTTTTCGAGTAATTAAAGTATACATTTTAATAAATAGCTCAAAATTGTACATAATGATTAAAAAAAAAATTCGGATTCGGGTTTTTTTCGTTTCTTTGCATTTTTTGAGAACATTTACCATAGTATATTTTTTTTGACACCGTCAGAAAGTTTCAACGAACAAAAAGCCTACCGACTTTTTTAAAAAAGCAGTTATTTTGATGTGAGAATTTTCGATTGAAAATTAGGGTGCTTTTTCGATATTAAGCCAAAATAAGGTGAAAAAATAAATGTTTTAAATCAAAAAAATTACAGTGTATTTAAGACATAAAAAGGTAAGTTTTCACCAAATTTCGTAAAAAAGAAAATTTTTTTGTAAAAGTTAAAAATAAAAAACCAAAAATTTGGTTATTTGAATTTTTCACATAAATTTTGAGGTTATATGAAAAAAGTGTAAATACTAAAGTTGTAGATCTTTTTATTACCTACAGCTTTGTTATTTAACGTTTTTTCATAGGACTTGTAGTTTTGCCGGAAATCGAGATAAATCGTTTTCTACCCTTAAAAACCCTTTCCACTTCCCGACCTCAGATCGCCCGTAAATTATTTTTTCTTTTATTTTTGTTATATTCTCTTCCTTTTCCAATAAGTTTCATCCTACTATTATTTTTTTTTCATTTTTTACCATTTTCAAAGGCTTCAGCCCTGGTCTAGAGGCACTTCTTCATGGCTTGGCGAGTTCTCAAGACCGTCATTTCTTTCTAAGATAATCAGCCAGCCACTAATACTGTTTGTGTTCGCTTCATCAATAATCACAATGGCAGTAGTGCTTTAACAATGCAGAGATTTTAATACACAGGCAATCAAAATGATTTCACACTTTATTGGCAAACCGTGAAATATCGTTTCCTTCCCATAGTTCATGTCACGGTTGTAAAACTGCCACATTGTACTCATAAAGCAGAATTTATGCTGTTCTGGGATTAATTAAATGTACAATATGGTGTTTGCATGTATTATTAATTGCACAGGGGTATTTGCAGTCTTAAGATGCTAATTAAAATGGAAACTTGAATATATATCCAACTTTTGGTGAATAACCCTTATCTCTGAAGCAGAATTACTAAGATGTTTACTTTGATGTCGTGTACAAGCATTTACACACTTGAACAGACATTTACTTACTGAGATTTAACTTGTAAACAAAGTAAAGATAACTGCATGTTTCATGACTCTTCTTAATATAAGTCATAAAGAAATGACCCTTTCAGCAATGGAATATCTCTTTAACCAATTTAAGATGTGTTAGCCTAACATCGCTAAGGTGTAATTAATTAGATTCTTTCTGTTGAATCGTAAAAAAGACGCAAAGTCAAAGCAATCTAAATCATCGTCTCTTTGAGGAAAATGGACGATTTTTTCGAGATTCTTCTGTATTAACAAAGGGTTATTTGGAGAAAGCTCTCTTGAATCAACAAATAAATTAAATAGTGTGAAGTACTGTACAAGTATTGTACAAGAGAGACCTAAGCTACAGGTTATGCGGACCAAAAAAGAGAAACGGTACAGCACATAATCTGCCACTGAGAGTTATGGGATCGGAAAAAAATACAACAACTGAGACTAGAACCAGAGTATAACCCGAAACTCTCCTCAGTTGACCTACACAAACTAGTGCAAGGAACTGGGATCAATAAATTGATGTGCATCCCTCACTTGGATGCACCCCCGGAAAAAGAAAGTAGTATGGAGACTGATATCCAAAATTAATCTCTATAGATTATTTTAAGCTCCTGCTAAATTAGAGCAATCGTTAGGATTTTAGGTCTGGTTGTTTTTTTTTTTTGTTGAGAGGATTAGGAAATCTCTATCTGGACACCCGGGAGTTTGTCTGTTTCTCCTTTGTCTTAACTCCGGGTAGTGTCAGTCTCGCTGGACTAAAACCCATTCCTCTCTCGGGCCGTTCGTACCGGAAACCGCTTTCGCATTACTTCAATACGAGGTCTTTACAATCTTCTACAGATTAGTTCCTTTTTTCTTTTTCTTTGGACTCAATTATATTTCTTACTGTTCTGTAGATGTTGTTCCATGATTCTGCCGACTCCACCAAACCTATTCTTTATTGGCCATGCTGAAGAGACCTGAAGTCCTGTTTGCAATGCATATTATGCTCTTCTAGCTTCCTCCCACCTGGGACATTTGAACAAGGTGTGTTCTACATCATCTTCGTGTTGGCAGTAGATACATTCACTAAAGTCTGATATTCTTCTGTCGTATAGGTACTTTCCAAAGCAGCCATAGCCTGACAGCGCTTGTGTCAGGAAATAGTCAATTTCTCCCTTGGGTCGTTCCACCCATCTTCGAATATCTGCTATCAGTTGGTGCGTCCATCGTCCATATGTTCCGTTGTCCCATTTTTCCTGCCACTTGCTCATCAGGGTCGGCTCTGGCTACTTCCTTTGTTACACCTCGATACCTCTTATATCTTTCTTTAATGCAGTTCTATAGGAGGGGCCTCTGCGATAACCGTAACCCCCTCAGTAGAAGGGCTGGTTGGTTAGTTGCCATAATTCAAACGTCTTTTGTCTACTTCTACTATAATAACTACTACATGCTCACCATTATCCGTTTTCTAAACCTTTTCTACCATAACTACATTTTGCGGTCATTATAAATTAGTCCGCTTAATTTTACCTACCTAAAATTTCCGTAGGAATAATTAAAAACAACTCTTGCTTGCGTCCAAAACGTCGATTTCTAAAGATAAAATGATTCCGACTTCCATTTAATTAAGCTCCGAACGTAATCCTTTATCAATAAATTTAGTTCCATCCGAAAAATTGTGGAGTCTAAAGTGAATTAAAGAAAATTCTTTCTACTTACCAATAAATGAAATACTTCAAAGAGACTTTATTGCTTTTAAATTTAGATAGTAGAGCGGGAATAATGTTAAAACGGTTGGCTTCGGCTTTTTTGATAATCTCCTTTTCCTCATGATTAAACGTTGTACAAGCAATTTTAAAACAAGTTGAAGACGAGTAAACTGTTTTAAAACTTTTGGTTCGCTGTAAATACTCTTTAAAGACTTTGAAGTATTTAGGTATAAGTATAAAATACTTAGTGATTGTGCAAGTATATTTTCTTCGTTATATTTAATACCTTCTTAACAAGATATTGATTTGTTGCTCTCCCTTACACTTCCACAGGCAGTTGCCTGTCTAAACGATGGTCAACCACACTTGTAATACACAAATAATATTATCATACTTATACAGGGTGTCCCAAAAGTAATGGGACACAGAGCAACAGCAGACTCCTTAAGCCGAAATAATGCGATTTACTTTAACTTGGCTTATCCCAAAATTGATAACAACCAAGATACAGGGTGTCAAAGTTTTAATTTTGTTTTCGTTTTTTTGCGATTATTTCTTAGCGAAACAACATAGCAGCACAAAATTAAGGATTTTGGGGTTTTTTGAGATAAGGAATTCAAAATTATCCACAGTTTTTGTGTAACCAGTAGAGGGCGCTGTCTACGGCATGGCCCACTCCTTTTATCTGACATAACTTTGTTTAGGATTCTTATATCAATCCGACTATTAAAATAATAAGTTAATTTACTTCTTCTACATCAAAAATGTATAACTTATTGAAGTCGCTAGGAGCAACCATTTTCGAGATAATCGCATTCGATATTTTTAATGCAAGAATCCTAAAATATTTAAAATAATTTTGTATTCGTGTTAGTATTATTTATCACAGCTGACCTTGATTAAAAACAACGAGGTTTCTAAGGCAACAACATGTTACATAAAGTATCATCTGTCAAAGTTATTAATTTTCTTCGTACAATACCTACTTAGATATTATAAATTTTTTAGGCATAATTTATTTTCCAATTCGGAAATGCGTGATATGCTTTGTATTATTTATGCACAAGAAAATTTTAACGGTCGGAGTGCAGGGCGCAGGTAAATGTATTGAGGTCAATGGTGCCCATTTTGAACAATTGCTATCACGGCGTTACCATTTTTTTTTCTATTTTGTTACCTTTCAATGTTATTAAACTAAGTATTAAATAAAATTTTTGATTGGAGTAAAATTAGTAATTCCGTAGGTATACGAAAAAACGTTTTTATTAGAAAAAAATAGTCAACCCTAAGGAAATGTAGCTGATTTACAATCATTTTGGGTTAGAAATTCATCGTTGCTTGATTTTCCGCTACTTTTGGACAACGTACTTAGTTGCATAGGACATATGAAATGCGATTATCTCGAAAATGGTTGCTCCTAGCGACTTCAATAAGGTATACGTTTTTAATGTAAAAGAAGTAAAATAACTTATTTTTTTAATAGTTGAATCGAAATAAGAATCCTAAACAAAGTTATGCCAGATAAAAGGAGTGGGTAATACCGGGCAGCGCTCTCTACTGGTTACACAAAAACTATGGATAATTTTGAATTCCTCATCTCAAAAAACCCCAAAATCCTTAATTTTGTGCTGCTTTGTCGTTTCGTTAAGAAATAATCGCAAAAAAACGAAAACAAAATTAAAACTTTGACACCCTTGACGTCTTTGTGGTTATCAATTTTGGGATAAGGCAAGTTTAAGTAAATCGCATTATTTCGGCTTAAGGAGTCTGCTGTTGCTCTGTGTCCCATTACTTTTGGGACACCCTGTATAAGTATTGTTCGGTATACGATAACATATTAATTAGTTAAAATACACTTTGTGTAATGTAAGATAATGGTAAAATGTTAAAGGTTTAAAGTTAAATTTGCCCTCCAAACATTTAAAGTATTGATTTCGTGTTTATAAAATACATCAAGAAGCTAAAAGCAAATATTAGCGTGTCAGATGTCGCCCTTTTGCAAATATTGGGTCTTTGGATAAAAGTTGGGAAAGTCTTAGTTTACATTGCGGATAGAAAATTTCTTTAAAGATGTCGGGGAAAATACAATTTCTCGTTTCTATGACATTTAAGAAGGCGATAATGGGGTATCTTTATTTAAGTTGTGGGTAAATAATATCATCAAAAAGTTTTTTAAGTAGAACCTTTATAACAATAAAATATTGGTGCGTTGTCAGGGTATTGTTCCAGCTTACTGTCGCTATGCATGTATCTACAATGACGTCAAGACATGAGAGTTGTCAGCTTTTTAACTATTCATTACATAAGAAAGGGGAAGGTGCCTGCTTTACTCAATTATTTAGTTATAGTTTTCATCAGTATTAATAATGTTAGTTATGGTGCAAATAAATACAGCATACGTCTAAATGGCATATTTTACATGAACCTATTGGTCTTATCTGGTTACTCAAAAAGGAATTGTATCGGAATAGAAAAAGATTTGTTATTAAATCATCGTTTTAATGTTTCAAAAAGTATTTTAGTTTTTCTGCACCTGTCTCGTAGAATTGAGACCTTATAACCGGTGGTTAACCTGTGCCATACCTGCACTTTGGTTACGTCAGCACCAGTGATCTCCTATTCGCTGTCGGTAACAAGCCTTGTGCCCGGTAAATTCCCGCAGAGCAAGATATTTCAGGTGGTTGCCGACGCGTCAGGATAACGAGGCTGACAGCACGTGGATTAAGGAAACATTGCTCACATCTAAGTCAGGACGGTCATAATTTTGCACGTTGTCAAGTTGTTTAAAAAATACCCCTTGTCGAGATAGTTTGGATGTTTAGTATTATGTTCATACATCAATAAATTGTTTCTTAATATGTTAATAACAAATTCTTGCGGTTTCGCCTGTATAGTTTAGCTAAACCTTGCAAATCCATCTAAATATCAGCACCACCCTTTATAGTTTCAATTTAACATTTCATATCTTAAAATTTGTTTGTAATAATTTAGTAGAATTAATTTATTTGACATAAACAATAGAAAAAAGCACACTTACTATCTTTAAAGAAGTAGCGGAACTGGCAACATAGGATTGCTCGCATAACATGAGCATAAAATTTATGACTATTATGCGCTAAACGAAAATGGGAACATTGGTCTTCAATTTAATGGTTTGCGGTTGCGGAGGTTGAAAGGTTTTTGATATGCTAGAATAGTTTAAATACAATAGAACATTTAAATTTATGTTGAACCAGCTACATCACATCCACACGATTCTAATGGAATATCCACAGAGTTTAGATTGATAATATATAAATAATAATGATAATAACAATAATAATACTAGTAATAGTGTCTAATGTAAGTTTGACAAATCAGATCGATATGTGTAATGAGTTTTTTAATTATTATTTCAAATACTACTTATTAATCTTGTGATACATCTAGGCCTAGGCTAACACATACACCAGAGTTATCGCGTCAAGGAAGAGAAAGAAGCTTTGGTCCGCGTTATAAAACATTTAAAAAAGTTGACTTACCGCTTCCGCGCGGGCGTCATCGATTTAACAGTCGTTAAAAAGTAGTGAAACTATCGGTTCTGATGTAAAGGGATTATTGTAGCTTTTGTAAGTGGAGTGAAGATTAATAGGGATTTTGACTGGGTACTGTCGCCTGAGGTCCTGGGTGTCAGGAAGAGAAGAAAACACCGCTGCACTTTCTGGGGACGTTTGAGGCTCGCGACACTGAGACATCAGGTCTTTGGCTTAGCGGTTGTCCGAAGAAAGAAATTTTTCGCCCTCGCCTAGAAAGACAGCCCAACTTTCATGATAAGTTCGGGAGGTTAGATTGAGGAGTAAGCAAAAAATATCGCCTTGGTCTACTTTCTACTGCTACCCACAATCCCTTATATGGTTCTCTGACAAGCTTCCTAATTTCCTGTGCGCTTTAAAACAAAGTGATGTGGGTTAGGAATTTTTTAAAAGCATTATGAAATTTTTATTTAAGATATTTTGTATTTTCTGCTTTAATATACGTCATAGTTTGTAACGTTATTATCCAAAAACCTTTTAAAATCATTATACTGACCTACTAACGTGTCACTAAAAGCCGACCCAACTGGTTTTATTCAATTGCTTGAAGATATCCGGACTAATCTTAACTCACCCATATTCCCTTATCTGTTTCACTAATAAGCGTCCTAATTTTCCAGTCACGCATGCCTCAAATCCAGGCCGTGACAAGAGATTTGAGAAAATACGTTAAAATCATCGCTTTTGAGACCTCTTGCTTTTGCGCAGGGAATTGACGGATTAGACGGAGTTAAATCTTCTTGGATACGTTGATTTTCTAAATACAGTGTGGATAAAACGAAATTAAAGCGATATACATTTTTAAGAGGGCTTTAAAATAATATCTCTCATAAATAAATTATTCTAGAATTGTAAGAAGTTCTTTTACAAATGTGATTAAGGTACAAATAATAGATATTGAGATAAATGCATGAACAAATAAAAAAACAAACATTCATTCAAACGAACAAACATTTACGCCAATATAAATTAATAAGTTTCTAATTTTGTGGTATTTTCCAACTGCTCAATGTTCCTTTTTGTCGGTAAGTGTAGGTAGATAAATCAGGCTTGCAAACGAAAATACAATTAATTCTAGATCTCTACCGGTACTCAAACTTAAACAATTTTCCACCTATTCCTGCATATCAGCCGGCTTTTAGCCGACCGCAAACCGCCAACAATTAAATTCAAGACCTACGTTCCCTTGATCCACAGGCTGCCAGACTCGTTATCCCTGCGCCCTGACACGTCGAAAGACACCTGGAATTCCAAATGTAAGGATGGTTATTACATCGATATTTATTTTGGATCAATTGAATGTGATCGCCTATAGCTCATATTTATAATACCGTGCGAGCAAAAATTCAGGCTTCATCTGAAAAAAATGTCAGGTCTAATAAATAATTTCTTTCCAATAAATTTTGGGTAAACCATTGAGACTAATTCCTGCGTCTTTCAAAATCTGCTACTTGTATTTCTTGGAATACTTGCACTATATTATATTTAGCTGCTTCTTAAAAATAGTCCTGCATGTTCCATAAGATCTTCCCACTTCTTCGGACAGGCGTCTTATACAATTTGTTGGTGTATTTTGCATTATTTCACGAATGTTTGCAACAAGTTCTTCTGTTCTTACAGATGGTCTTGCTGCTCCTTTTTTGTGTTGTATAGAACCTGTTTTCTTAAACACAGCCACCGTTCTTTTCAGGCAATGATAGAAATCCCCAGCAATAAAAACAACGTTAGGAAAATGTTCGTGAAAATCGTCCATGCACAAACCCGGATTGTATTGCCACTTACCATTTACTTTAACCTCGTTTCGAAAATACGCTTCAACCATGAATGTTTTGTGCTGTTCCGTAAAGCCCATTGTGTGAATTGTTCAAGAAATTGGAAAAATTAGCGATGAATCAAATTACTTTTAACGACTGTCCGGACTGTCAAAGATGACGGAATAACTGATTGATTGTTAATTCGGGTAGTTACTGACACCCAACAGGTATTAAGCTCTACGGCTAAGCATTGCGTCCTTAGATGCAAGGCCCTCTTTGATGCAAATAATTTTTGTTCTCACGGTAGATTTTGCTAGTGCTTGTCAAATGTACCTTAGAACACGTTAGCTCTTAGAACCATGTTAATGAGTCAGTTGTACAGATAGAAACCTATTAGGTGCGGAAGGGGGTGTATATTCGGCGCCAATTGAATTTTATTAGTTTACCTACATTTTGTAGATAAACAAAATCCTTATAATAAGGTTTTATTAAAGAAAATATTGGTAGTTTGCTTCACCCCGGTGAAGCTTAAATGGACGATTTCGCAACACAGTAGAAAGAGAAAGAAGAGAGAGAGAGGGGTGTTAGTGTGCCTGCCGGCCATCAGGGCAAATTAGCGCAGTTGTCGCCAGCTGGCCGTGTAACCGGGTTCTGTCGCATATTTTTGACGTATAGAAGAGAAGGACAGTTATATTCTAACCTACTATAACGCTTCCCAAACTGCGCCAGGTGCTAATTGGAACAAACCAGCCAGCCCGCCATCCATCCATGTCACAACTGTCAATTTTACTTGTCCGCGTTTTTTTCTGAGGAAATTAATTAATTTTTTATTATCATTTTAATATACAATTCTATTAGTTTCTATTCTAGAAAACTTCGCCGATGTGTGTAATCTTTCAGTTATTATTCCAGCCTACTATGCAGGTAATTATTTTTTATTATTTATCAAATTGATTTTACACTTCCTTACCTATTTTTTATATAGGAATATAGGAAATGTAAGTTTACAATAAATAAATTAACATGAAATGTTTCACATACATAATAGGTATTGGTTAACAAGCCAATCTTAACAAAATATCACTGGGCAACCTGCAGATAACTGCAACACATTGTGCCCGAGGTAATACCTAACAATCTATCAGTTACAAACAGATAAGTTTAGTCTCTTGAAATGATAATTTTAACATTTTTGTTTTACTTAGTGGATTAAAAATTATAACATAATGGCACAAAGATAATGGTTTGAGCTAACTCGATAAGTAGATACTTGGCCATCGGCCATATTTTACAGAGAAATTTAATGTCTACCCGATACTGTTTCTTTTGTTTCAGAGAACGCTGTAAGAATCACCTGATAGTTTATGGATCTTTTAGTACGTGTCTCAATGCATCCTAGTGCTTGTGTTTATACAGTATTTGTGATAATATTATATGAATTGAGTCAATTCCAGATGAGTGAGACCTGTGAGACGTAACCTAAGGACATTATTTTATTCTAAACAGTTATTTTTTGTTATGGTTGTCAATGCAGTTTTTATTTATAAATAAACGTAGAAAACATTATTTACGATAAAGTGCTTCCATCTTTATTTTCTAAATCTTGGTTAATATAAAAATAATGTGCATTATTTATTCCATAAAAAAGAACTTTTGTGCGTCTTTTTATTGATTTAATTTGTGATTTAATAATATTTATATTGAATCACAAATTAAATCAATAAAGACTCGTTCAAAAGTTAATAATTAAATTGAAAAGTCCTAAAACCGCGGTTCAAATTTCCCGCCATTGCGCCTCTGATGGCCGGCGGGCACACTAACACCCCTCTCTCTCTCTTCTTTCTCCCTCTACTGTGTTGCGATTTTTTAACAAGGAGCTAACATTTCTAACCCTATAAATTTTCTTTGGTTTGCTTAATTACTTCAAATATGAAATATCAACGACCAAAATGCTCTTTTTGATATATCGATACTTTCCCTAACATATTCAGGTGCTTATCGACACGTAATTTAAAATTCCCAGTCCTACCTCGGCGCACAACAGGAATCCACCGGGCATCAAGCCTATTACCGACGGCAGCTCGCAGTCTCCCGTTGTGATGACGTAATCGATTTGCAGGATCGCTGTCTCTCCTGGCCACTGGACACGGGGTTCTGCGGGATTCCACAGGAATAAGGTATCGACTAAATAATTACATTGTTAATTAAAGACGCTAGTGTCCAATGAAGGGTCTACGTGCAGTAGAAGCTATATTGAAATATAGATTAGACGATGATAATTTCTTCATTAACAAAGATGTTTAGGAACATAGCGTATGACTGTGAACGTCTTTTAGACGATCTTAAATTTTGTAGAATTATGTTGATTTATTGTTACTGTGTGGAATGCCGGAACTTTCAACCAATATTTTAGCAATACATTTATGTAAAATAGGGCACCATGTGCTCTTAGCGCATGCATTGACACGTAACAAGTCAAAGAGCCGCAAATGTCAGACGGATCAACCATGAAAAAACGTTCCGGTGCAGTTTCAGTGCAGCCTGTGCCATCTTGATTTATAATGGCCGCAGTGAGCCCTCGACGTGTTGGTTAAGCAGGGTCGGATTACCAATTAAGGGACCATTATTCATGTATTGGGTATTTTTCGCTGGCATGTAGAATTTTTACAGCGTACTTAAAAACAATTACCTAAGTAAATCTATATTTGCGTACTGAAATAATAAAAGTAAGTAAAATTTTCTTCAATAGTCCCAAATGTTTTGTTGAGTGAACCTCATCATCAATATTTTTATACAGGGTGTTACAAATTCGACATACCAGCATTGGAATTTCGGAAACCATAGGAGTTAGAGAAACAGTTGAATGGGGGCAAAGTTGTGCAATTCGGTGCTGATTATAATGCCGCTTTAAAAGTTTTTAAATTCCGAATACTTCCGATTTTATTCGAAAAAAACAGAAATTTTGTAAAATTGTTTTTATTTTTTCCTGAGCTTATTTGACTAGCTATTTAAAAATAAATGACACTTTGTCATTGCCACTTTTTCTCCTCTACAAAATAACGTTACTACACAAAAGATCCGCCATTTCGCTACGAGCGGCCATCACCTACTTTATTTTTTTAAATACGGACCTGGATTTTTTTAAACCGAGTTTTACACCTTCCTACCCTCAAAATGTAATGGCGATATTACTTTCTCATAATGATGAATTGTCCTAATTTTTTAAATTCATATTTTTTAGAATGGCCAGCGAGGTCGCCAGACATTTCGCCGCTGGATTTATTTTTATGGAAGGGGGGGGCATTAAAAAATGTTATTTATAAAATAGACGTAGATACCATGGAAGAACGCATACAGGTTGCATTTGGTAGGATAAGGAGGAGATCGGTTGAAAGGGCTGTCGCCTAAATTGGAAGAAAAATCGATTGTTGTATTGAGCAAAACGGCAATCTCTTTGAACATTTAGAAAATTAGGATTTATAATTAGTAAATTTAGAATTCTTAGAAAATTCTTATAAAATAAATTATATTACTTATGTATGAATGTTTTAAATAAAATAAAGTGTTTAATTAATATTGTGATTCGTTGCCAGGACCGGACTGAGAAGAAGTGTAAAAAATATGAATTTAAATAAATAAGCAATTATTCATCATTATGAGAAAAAAATATCGCCATTACATTTTGAGGGTAGAAGGGTTTAAAAATGGGTTTAAAAAAATCCAGGTCCGTATTTAAAAAAGTAAAGTTGGTGATGGCCGCTCGGAGACGAAACGACGGATCTTTAGTTTAGTAACGTCATTTTGTAGGGGAGAAAAAGTGGCAATGACAAAGTGTAATTTATTTTTAAATAGCTAGTCAAATGAGCTCAGGAAAAAATAAAAACGATTTTGCAAAATTTCGGTTTTTTTCGAATAAAATCGGAAGTATTCGGAATTTAAAAACTTTTAAAGCGGCATTATAATCAGCACCGAATTGCACAACTTTGCCCCAATTTAGCCGTTTCTCTAACTCCTATGGTTTCCGAGATTCCAATGCTGGTATGTCGAATTTGTAACACTCTGTATTATTAAAACTAGGACAATTTGCAGAAGTAACAGACGAAACATTCTTTTGTGTATTGAGCGTAATTTAATTAATATTGCCTAGTGCTTTCGGCCCATTGTGAGGCTATCATCACGGCTTAGGTTCCAAAATAAAAACACAAACAATAGCAAAAACACATTAGGAACAAACTACGTGAGAATACTTACTCGTCAAATTATGTCCAGGAGACAAGAAACATATTAAAAAGATATTTGAACATTTCTAAACGAATTTTCTTAGTAAAGGATTCAAATTATAAACAACACCTGACTGACATTTGATACATGTACACAAAGTGGTGAAGGATATCTCAGATACTGTACACAGTCACTGTTACTGTACACAAAATGACGAATAATAGGAAACATAAAGGTGGTATAAAAAGTTTAAATAAGTCTTAATGAATAAAATTGAATAAACAGGTAGGTATCTCCGTAATTACTTTATATTTCAGCAGGATAACTGCTCTGTGCATACTGCAAAAGATATAGGAAACTGGTTTAGACAAAACAACGCAAAATGTCTACCTTGATGCTCAAGAAGTCCTGATTTAAATCCAATTGAAAATGTTTGGGGATTGATGGTAAAAAAATGTACAAAATAAACTTTAAACCACAGAATGAAATAGAGTTATTTGATAAAATAGAAGAAATTTGGGAAGAGCTAACTCCCAATTACACCAGAAGTATTATTTTGTCAATGCCAAGAAGATTACGATTAGTGTTAGAATCCAATGGCGCAGCAATTCAATATTAGTATTTTGTTTGTTGTTTGTTAATAAATTTACCCTTTTTGGCTTTATACTTTTGTATTTTTCCTGGTATTATTTTATAATTTTCTTATTTCGCGGCTGTAATTTAAACACAAAAGTATTTAGAAATAACCATTATTACTTATGGTAAAAAATCGTGCATACAATAATGTACAGCTATGTACATAGCTGGTGTTCTATCCAGGTATAAGCAGCAAGGTGAGAAACACGTTTTACCCAATTTTGTTGTAATTGATTAATGTATGGGTGAAGTGTAAGAATTTATATGTCGTCAACTGTATGTACAGGGTCATCCAACCAGGACTGAACAGGGGCCTATTTTTTTAGTTTCCCTGTATTTTTATTTAAACCAATATAGCCATTTAGTTTATGCTTTGCCGTAGAATCTAAAATTACCATTTAAAAAGCGATCTGACTTAAAACAAAGGAACTGTGGCGTAAAGTTGTTGTTTTTTTAATGGAACACCCTGTATATTATTTATTTTTATGAAACGCCCTTCTTTCCTGATTCCATAAATATATAGTTTGTCCATATTAGCTTAAACCGTTTTTAAGATATGAGCAATCAAACATTTAAAAAGCTGTATTCATTTGAGCTTAATACGTCTAGAATGCCTTGGAAAAGAAAATCCCCGTAATTGCGATGCATTAAAATACAGCTTTTTAAATGTTTGATTGCTCATATCTTAAAAACGGTTTGAGCTAATATGGACAAACTATATATTTATGGAATCAGAAAAGAAGGGCGTTTCATAAAACTAAATAATATACAGGGTGTTCCATTGAAAAAACAACAACTTTACGCCACAGTTCCTTTGTTTTAAGTTAGATCGCTTTTTAAATGGTAATTTTAGATTCTTCGGCAAAGCATAAACTAAATGGCTATATTGGTTTAAATATAAATACAGGGAAACTAAAAAAATAGGCCCCTGTTCAGTACTGGTTGGATGACCCTGTACCTACCTAATAAAATATACAAGAAAATTAAAATTATTGTAGAAGTATTAAACAAACACCTATGTTTATTGCAATAACTTAATTTTATTTCTGCCTAACAATACGCAGGGTTTAGCTTTTAGTGCTGTTAGTGCTGATTTTTTACTTAAAACTTTTTTATGAGCACTAAAACTATTTTTCGCTGGTTTTATAGCAAAAGTTTATTTCCTTCTATAAAGGAAAATAATTTAAGCAAAATCTAAGACAAAGAAAATAAGACAAGTCTGTATAAATTATATCGGAAAAATTATTTTTTAGATATTTATTAGGAACTTACTAAAAATATTTTTGAAGATACATTGAAAAGATCTACAAATATTTACAACCCTCTTACGGTGACAAAACCTTCTTTTTACACCTTATTAGGGTCATTTTCATTCGTTACGACTTTTTATGAGCAATAAAAGCGTTTTACGTTTGTTTTATGATGAGACGTCTGCAATTTTATGGTGGACAAAATGATAAATGGTAAAACTAGTTCAAAAACATCACAACCTTCCTGCATTGAAAACTGTTTTTAATGATTAAATTTTAAATAGGTGGAAATTCGGTTTGTTTTAAACCGGATGGTTGATACTTTCTAAGCAAAAGTCACAAGTTAATAAGTAGTTTACACCGTTTTTAAATTACTATAAAAAAAATATCGGCCATTTAACCTGTATTGTTAGGTAAACCACTGCACTGGTCGAATGCCCTGATATATCGTATATATCACCAAATTACAACATAAATGACACACTTTTCTGCCATTAAAAGAAATCTTTTTTACCTCTCTTATACTTAGACATTAAAAGCGATATAATTTGATATAAATTTGCTCTATGTCTTTTATGACTAATAAAATCCTTTTATAACATCTGATATACGAGTATGTATGGTTTATGATCCTGTGTTTCTAATATGAAATATATTATATTAAACGATAATACAAAAGGAAAAAAAGAAAATAGAATTTTCACTTATAATCTCCCTAGCAGCAAAATTATCAGAAATTAATTCTGCTGCGTGGGAAATTCGGTAAGAAAATTTCATAACTTGGAGTTTTTTCTTATTGTAATTTTTTTGCTAAAATGCTACAAAAACATATTTCCGGCGGCTTTAAATTAATTAAACTCATTTTTATTACTAAAATGTGAGAAACATTAAATAACAAATTTGTTATCTGAAATCCAATGTCTTAATAGTTTTAAATTGAAATAAAACTTTAAAAAACATATTTCCGATGAGTTTAGTTAAATTTTTGATGTGTCTCTTTTAGCCCCGGTGTTCGATATGTAAAGCAAATTGGTTAGTATCAATAAAAATTATAAGTTAGCAACAAAATGTATTTTGATTTTATTCTGAATGACTTTTGCCAATAGATTTTGAATTTAGACAGAAAAATTATCACATAATAATTTCATTAAGTTAATAGGAATTAACAAAATTACCGCGATAATCTCCCGTTGCTATAAGCAACGTAAACAAAAACAGCCTTCTAATTGGTTGAAAATAAATTTATGTAATTGTTAAATAAATCACTGGAAATAATTTTTAAGTTCATAATTCTACCGCTAGGGTGCGTAGTCGCTATGCTATGATACATTCTCTATAAATCTTGTAATAACAATAATTATTTTGTAGATTCCATAGTTAAAGCGTGGAGAAGGGTAACGGCTTAGACTACTTAAAAGGCTGTAATTTCGGCCTGCGTTCACCGAATTTAACAAATTATAGCTTAATTTAAAGAACGTTTTATCCCGATTGAACGTTGATATAGGTATCTTAACATAGTAAAAAACAAAGTCGCTATCGCCCGTCCTGTCCCTGTATGTGCTTAAATCTTTAAAACTACGCAACGGATTGTGAAGCGTTTTTTTTTAATAGATAGAGTGATTCAAGAGGAAGGTTTTTATGTATAATACATGCATACTATTATAGAGAAACACTGATAAACACTGATAAATTAGAGTAGGGAGAACGAACGACCCAATCTAACCGGTCCCCGCTCCGTTCAACGATCGATCCGAAGCACCGAAGCCGGAATAGACGAAGACAGACTATGTTTTATGCATGGATGTGAATTGTGGACGGGCCGGCAAATGGTTGAGTTTGAGGTTTGTTCGGGTTTGTTCGCCTTATTATCCCACGTCGTATAATGCCGGGCTGCAACGCAGGCCGGGTACACGCTAGTTATTAAAATAAATGCGTAAGGTTAATATTAGAGGGCTTTTTAAAAAATATATATTCCTAGCTTCGATTTCTTAATAAATTTGAATGCAACACCCCTCACTTTTATAAATTCGTATTTACTTATTTATTTATTTATAAGATCTTTATTGGTTTTCCAGAAAGCCATAAACAGTGATCCGGTAACGTTGTAGGCGTGTTCTTAGGTATTTCTTAAGTTTTTTCCCAAACTAAATAAGAAAATTACTTTTATTTTTGGCTGTGTCCCTCGCTCTATTATAAAATTATATCCTTCGTGATCTTATCGCGGACTAACGGTGCGTGAATTACCAAGTTGCATTGCAAGATTAGGGGTTGAAAATATCACAGCAAATATTACTGTGGAAAATTGTTTCGCGACCAGAAGTGCTCGATGATTTATGGGCTGCGAATTTCTGTGCAGAGATGCACTTCGCATTCTGAAAGTTTACGTTATGCATTTTAATGTATATACATGTAACTTTCTATTTATTTGCTTATAAGAGTACACGTACCAACTGTACCTACACTGAGAAAAAAGCATTTTGATCATTATCAAAATTCACATACTCTTAGTACAAAACTGTTTAATACTATATTTGACAGCAACGCGCTTTCCTACTGTAAGACAACAAAAATTGGTAGACCGTTGTGTAGTGATAATATCACGGTAATTTAGCCAATAGGAAATATGAGTTTTCCTACGACCACGTACGAAAATGACAATAACAACACGGTTAACTTGGCTAGAAAGTGCCAAATATCACACGCGTGTTGTGAAAAAATATTTCAACACGAGTGTGGAAATACCAAGCACACTAAGATATTAAATTTAAACAGGTGTCAATTTGACAACAAAACTATTTTTCCTACGAGCGTGCGCAAAGTAGTACTTTGCGCACGCATTTTTGTGTGCAAAGTTACACTTTTCCGCACTAGTGCGGATAAGACTTTTATCCGCACTGGGTGCGGAAAAGTAAAACTATTCAAAAATCTCCTTGGTAGGGAATATATATAAACACTGTTAAAATGAGCAGCTCTGACGATAAATATAAATGTTATAAACAAATAATTAAGTTTCCTATTATTTTTTTTATTGTTATGTAATTTTTTAATTTTCTATTATTTTTTTTTGTTATGTAATTTTTAGTTGTAAGTATATTATAGTTCTTTCTTTAAAGTCGAATTAAAAATTATTAAATAAATTATCATATTTTTATTTTTGTTGTTATCTGATATGAAGCTCGTAGGAAAAATGTTGTTCCTAACAAGTGCGCAAAGTGCTTTTCCGCACGCAAGAACTTATCCGAACTCCGCTTCGCGTCGTTCGTCCAACTGTACTTGCGTGCGGAAAAGTATCACTTTGCGCACTTGTTAGGAAAATAACTATATTAAACATAACAAAATTACGGGACACGTGGAGTGAATTGGGGTGCTGGGTGGGGTAAAGTACACTAGGGCATTACTGCAAATTTTTCGTTATTTTTGGGAACCGAAGAGTACTTATTTATGATAAAAATAATATTATCAAAACGGGAAAATAGTAATATGTCAGGCAACCCACCAACTGTCATGTTTCATGTTTACATGTCAACTCACAGAAAAGTTCTGTTCTGTTCTGTTCGAGGATTGCGATGGCCTCTAGCTTTTCAGCCTCCAGCCAATTTTGATACTCACAGAAAAATAAAGGGTTTATGTCCACTGAGTTGAACCACAGAAAAAAAAGGGGCAGCTATAGAGCAGAAATAGAATATCCTAGGAAATACCGATTTATAATTTTGCCATTATCTCGGATGTTTAATTATATTGGTGTAAGTGAAAGTGCTTTATGTAAGTAAATTTATTTTAGCAATATCAAAACAAATCGAATATAGACAGAACTTTTATAATTAGCAAGCTATCGATATTTAACTCCATCTCTATCTTTCAATAATGTTGAGGTTTAATAATGCGGTACATTAATTATCATAAAATAAAACTATAATAAAAAAATAAATAAATAAATAAGTTAGTGAAGTGTCTAGTCTAGTTAGGTTCTTACTCAGTAAATGATTGTACTGTCTACTAACCCCTAAATCCCTTCTTTTTAGTAAATGTCACTCCTATCCTATGTTGTAATTGTCAATACTAAACCCTTGACCCTTAAAATAGCAGCTAAGAAAAGGTCAAATACACAAATCCAGAGACTCATATTAAGCAGTCCAAACCGCATTGTACGCAAAGAAGAAAAGTCAGTGGTCGTGATATGATACAGACCAGACAACATCACGATCACCCCTAATGTGCTGGCAAATTGCCCCCAGGGAGCAGAGCCATTAAGAACAAGACAATGTTGAGGTTATGTTTGTGTTTTGTTTTTGTATGTATATTTAGGTATATTATTGTTTTATTGAAAGAATGCAAGCAGCTAAAAAATCAGAAACGAAATTTATTCACTGTACATAGATACTAGGTATGATGTGCGTAAGCAAATAGGAGAAAAAGTTATTATTTTTATTTAAATCCAGGTAAGTTAAAATTTGTAAGTAGGCATTGTTTTTATTTTGTTTTAATATAGACGCTTCTGTTGGAATCCGCCTTGAAATTTGTTTTGCATTTATTGCGTTTGTACTTTGTCAATTTTTTTTAACACAATGGTGTACAAACTATTAAAAACCAAACAAACTCTTTTTGATTATTTTGTATGGTCGTAGGAAAAATTGTGTACATTACTCGTGTGAAAGTGATTTTCTCACACTCGGAGAATTTCCGCACTCGGCTGACGCCTCGTGCTAAATATCTCCTCGTTTGAAAATTGCCACTTTCAACACTTGTTATGTAATATACTATAATGTTACCATAGAATGGTTTATAGCCTTTATTGCTCTGAATACTCACAGTAAACAGTTTTAAATATTTAGGGATAATTATTGATTCAAAATTAAAATTTTTTAATTATTTCGAAAGTATCATAAAATCGAATAATGCCGGAAAAGTAGGTTATTTAAAAACAATCAGTTCTAATTTATTTTAAGTTTGTTTTCTAAAAAAACTGTGTTTAATACTATTATATTACCACATTTTCTTTATTGTTCTTCCATTTTATTTTGTGCTAGTGAGGAAATATTTGACAAATTACAAATTTTACAAAATAAGGCAATGCGGATTATTTTAAATTGTGACAAATATACAAAAATAAATTTTATGTTAAAAAATTTAGATTGGTGAATGTCAGAAATTTAATTTTTTATTTAGTATGTACTTTATACATAAAATTAAAAATAATTTATTGCCTGATCGTTTAAAAACTTTTTGTTCTTTTAATCATGACCATCATAATTATAAAACAAGAAGTAATCAAATTTTTTTATCTAGATAGAGTGTCTAAAACATTAGCTTATAAGTCTATTTTTTATAAAGGTTTGATAGAATATAATAATTTGTTGAAAAATTCTATTAAATCTCAAATTTCATTAAAACTGTTTAAAAAACCTTTAAAATTACATTTAATTAAAAATAAAAATGATACGTAATATTTGATACAATTTGCAAAATGTTTAACTTTTCGGTCTGTTTTTGTTAAAAGAAGGTTGCGTTTTAAAATTTAAAGATAATTCTATAAAATGGGTTAGAAAATGTAATAAAAAATATTTAATATTAGTTTTTTGCTAAATAAAACATGTTACTACTACTACTACTACTACTACTACTACTCTACTAGAAGACTCCGAACAACGATATGACCTGGGCAAAAACTAATTGAAATATCGAGAAAGGTTTTGTCAAAATTTTTCCTGTTTTTCGTATTTTCTTGATTATAATTATTAGGTTTCGTAAGACATTATTTTAAGAACCGTGCCAATATATTTCTCGACTTAAAAATTACTTTTGGATGGGCCCCAAGAGCCTCTGTGTTATTAGGCAAGAACAACGTTTGATATATCACTGTCTCTGTCATATATAGTGTTATATATATCTACTAAGCACGAGAAATCATTAAAAATCAATTGGCATCCTTGACGCCCTCTATATACCGACCGAACAAAGCAATATCGAATAGGTATCGTAATAGTCACAAACTCCGCACAAGAACAAAGCTTTTATACGAACGAAAAGCTTCACGCAGCAGAGAAAACTTTACATTCGATTTGCGGTCTTATTTCGGTTATCTCTTACCAATATTGGAAATATAGGCGTAAAGGGTCGCTCGTAAAACAGTCGTATTTAACGCAGTGGCGATGTAGCGAATGCCGTATAAGAAGTTTATTAGTCATAAATAGCTAGAAGCGAGTAAACCGACTTATCAGGTAAATGTTTTAAAGTATATTTATTATATTTGTATATATTTATAGGTCGCCAAGTATCAAAATTCCATCCCATACTATGCAATTTTCTTAGCTAGATCGTTGAAATAATATTTATGTGAACCCTGTACACTGTATAGGCTTGTCTTCGGATATATATTCAAATTTTCTATTTTTTCTATTTTTCCTTTTTTTTTCCCAACAAAAACAATTCCCCAAAGCGTAAAAAATTAATAATAAAGTCAATGTGATCCCTCCATACAAATTACCGAGGGATCGGAGAGTAAGCTATACTTTTTACGTCATTTCGCAGTTTCCATCTCTATTATCGCCCTCTCATATTGGAAAAATATAGGTTTTAGAGGGTTGATCGTAAAACAGAGTTTAGTTTTTGAAGCAGTGGCGTAGGTATTATAGCCCCATTAAAGGTTTGTTAACAGATATGAGCGCAATATCGGACTAACCCCAATATTAATAAATGTAGGAAAATAGGTTTGAAAAAATGGTGAAAATCAGTTCATTCATTACCTTCTTTTAGATCATTCCGAATTAAATCAACTTAAGTGGGTTTAATGTCATCTATATCTAATAATTTTTTTACAAAATTTTAACTAGAGACTTATTTTCAACTTTTGAATGTGGGTTAGTCCACTCAAACTAATTTTAGACCCAGCAACAATGCACATAGATAGCTAACTTATAGCAGCAAAGTGGACCAACTCCTGCGCTTAGTCCACTTTGCTGCTAACTTATAGCAGTAAAGTGGACCAACTACTGCGCTTAGCCCACTTTGCTTCTCTGTATTCCCAACGAATATAAAATGCCAAAACTACCCAAGCAGCAATTTTACGTTGACCCGACGTTGGTCTACGCGACCCGACGTCGCCGTCCTACGTCATTACGACGTCGTTACAACTCCTGGTTGGACCAATATGGTCAATCATTTTTGGGTCGTTTCGACGTCGGGATCCGCCTTAAAGTTGTGGACAAGAGCAAGTGGCGACTAACATCTTGTGGTGCAAAAAATCAAACCATGTCGTGCAAAATTTTATATAATGATAGTAATAGTCGGCATAATATACTAATTGGTTATATTATTGCTACTCGCCTAACCTATAAAATATGATAGAACAAAATTAACTAGTACCTCATGCCAATATGTTTTTTATTTAAAAAGATGGCAAGCATATGGGAAAAGATAAATGGTAGGTACCTAATTAAATAATTTTAGTTCACGCTACGCATCGGGTAAAAATGCAAACGCATGGTACTTTACTGACAAATATGGGTAAAATATATAGTAAATAAAACAGGGCTGCGATAATTCACTGTTTTTGTAAAAAAAATATATTTTTGTAAAAAAAATTTTTTAGAGAAAAACTTTATTTTAGCGTCAAACTTTAAAATTATAATCATATTGCTTTATTATGAAGTTTCAATGTGTGTTAAAACATTATTTTAGGAGTAATCATAGTATAAAACAAAAATAATTAAAGTTGAACAACAATGGCCGCCGAAAATACATTGTTGTAAACTGCTAAAATGGCGTAGTCGTAGAAACGACCAAACTTTTACTAATAAGAACTTCTAGTAGTAATTTTGTACTCAGTGCCTCACGAAATATAACTATACCGAGTTGTCTTGAGCAGAGGATATGGAAACTTAAGTCTGATCTGAGATAGGGTTGTTGATGACTTCTGGGCATCCAGTAGGAGATAAGCTTAAGCAACCTTCTTGAACCTGTTGCAGTTTTTTTGTTTTTTTTTCTATAATAAGTGGCAGAATATTTAAAACGACGTATTTATTTTACTGAATAATTGAAATTACCTACTTATAAAAAAACAAGGTTAGAAAAAATTGTTTGCCAACTTTTCAGCCCAAACATGCAATAACCTTAAAATCTAAAATTACTAGAACTTAGTTGGATACCGACGTTGTTACAACATTGGATAGATCACCTAAATAAAAGTACCTTAGTGGAGACTTCACCGACGTAATAACGTCGTTGGCTGCATGGACTAAACACGTCTATTCTTTATATGACAAAATCCGACGTCGCCCCAACATCGTTTAGTAATAGTCAGAGGGCGACTATTACTTAAACCTAAGGCGTCGTCGAAAGTAGCACAAAATTGGTCGGACGTTGTTAAAATGCTGCTTGGGTAGCTTAGTGCTGCCAGCTAAGAGCGAGAAGAAAAAGGTCGGTTGGTCCACTTTGGAGTTGATAAAAGTCGATATTCCGAATAAGATTCTGCAATAAAACGTTTTTTGTGGGCTAGTCCGTTATTGCACTCATAGCCTCCTTTATCATATTCAGCATTAACATCCTGAATTAGAACCTATTGATAATACATCCCAATAATAAAAATCTTCCTGAGTGTCACAAATCTACCTTTCCCAGAAACCATTACACTGAGAGAAAAATACTTCTATTCCTTATAAGAATACACATACTCCTTATACAACGGTTTAATACTATATATGACAGCAACGCGCTTTCCTACTGTAAGACAATAAAAATTACTAGACCGTAGTGTAGTGATAATATCACGGTAATTTAGCCAATAGGAAATAGACGTTAATGCTACCATAAAATGGTTTATAGTCATTATTGCTCTGAATGGACACAGTTATTATCAAGTTCTATTGGAGGTGTAATCTGGTTTTATATACTGTTTAAGTTCCGACTGGTAGTAGTAATAAAACTTGACATTATTCATAATAATATTTGCTTGCTACGATTAATAAGGCTTTGAAATAATAACTTCTGGTGTGATATTGTTCTTGTTGTGTAACATGGCATATAATTAGGATCTATTATGCAACATGGTTTTCTGATATACCTAATTAGATTCATCCATAGATTATAAAGATGGGTTGTGCGAAATAAGAATCTTATTTTGCTTTATCTGACATGCAAAGTTTAAAAAACACTTAAATACAAAGTAAAAATAAACAAATAATTGAAACAGGTATTGGTAGGATCAATAAAATTCAGACAGTAGCTGTCCTGTCTCCGAACAACGATATAACCTGCGCAACAAATACGTTAAAACTAATAATACGTTGCGCGACGATTGTCGATAGCTATAAACCCCCACCAACGGCTTGTGGATTATAGGTTCTAACGGATACAGTTCGTTTTTGGGGACGCTGTTCTGCTTTCTTAATTGTAGAGAAAGCGCTATACTCGGAATAAAATGTGTCGCATTGAGAAGATACAATTTATTTCTTAACAAAATTGCTGTATTAAAAGTAGTTCATTATTCAATAAGACTGTGCTGCTAATGAAACTGATTACTACCAATAAAAAACCTATTCTAGCAAATCTGGAATTGATACAACACTAAAGTATGGGTAATACAAAATAAGCCATGAATACAAACTATGTCTTAGCAAACCTGTTGTATTAGATCATTTTTCTCAGCGTAGATAGACGCCGGGAAAGTATAAAGTTTGCAAACATGAGGTCAGATACTAATATTTCTTAATTTCCTAATTTCTTTATTTGACAGTCGCCACCGATTATAATGGTATCTTTATTTTAATACGTTAAATAGAGAAGAAGAGTAGACTGGATATATTATTCAACTAGATGCCGGATGGTCGACCTTTTGCCCTCAACCCCTACGATTTGTCGATTTGTGTTGTAAAGTAGATCGCTAGTTGAAAGGGACAGAAATATCAGTTCATAAGACATGTCATATGGTAGAATGTCATCCATAACCAGTACGATGCCGTCTCTGTGCAAAATTACGTTTAAAAACATTCGAGTTTGCTACTTTTTGTAACCAGTTACGATACTTTTACTTACAGCTTTATTGGAAGAGTGCGTTGATATACTACATTATTATATTTAGTTGAAAAGAAACTATGGCCACGACTCTGGTAAAGTAATTTATAAAATATATTTTCGTTAAAAAGAAAATGAAACCTCGGCCTCAAATATTTGAAGAGAGAACATTTTTAGGGTTAAAGATCAAACAAGTGGTCGATAAACGACCCCATCTGTGGTAAACCTATACATACTATTCGGAAAATATTCTTGGACCAGGGCCAGATTTTATTCTGTCGTAGAGATAAAAATTTTAAAGCAGTGACATAAAAATATTTGAGGTGTTATAACAGCAAAAAAACGATGAAAATGGGTTAAAACTGACAAGTGCCTCGTGCCATAGAAAGTGTGGAGTTATGACCAGGTTAACGTTAACATAATAGAATATTATATTATCAGGATTACAAATTTTTAAAATACATACACTGAGAAAAATGATCTAATACAACAGGTTTGCAAAGCATAGTTTGTATTCATGGTTTATTTTGTATTAACCCATATTAAATAAATTCATGGTATATCAAACCCGCTTTAGTGTTGTATCAATTCCAGATTTGCTAGAATAGGGATTTTATTAGTAGTAATCAATTTCATTAGTAGCACAGTCTTGTTGAATAATGAACTATTTTTAGTACAGCAATTTTATTAAGAAATAAATTATATCTTCTTAATGCGACGCATTTTCTTCCTAGTAAAGCGCTTTCTCTACAATTAAGAAAGCAGAATAGCGTCCTCAAAAGCGAACTGAATCCGTTAGAACCTATAATCCACAAGACGTTGGTGGGGGTTCGTAGAGATCGGCAATCGCCGCGCGCCTTAGATTAGCTTTAACGTGTATGTTGCGCAGGTCACATCGTTGTTCAGAGTCTTCTAGCTGTCCTGTCTGAATTTAAATTTAATTGATCGTACCAATACCTGTTTCAATTAATTTATTTTTACTTTGTATTTAAGTTTTTGTTAACTTTGCATGTCAGATAAAGCAATAGAAGATTCTTATTTCGCATAACCAATCATTAGTATTGGACTTTATATTATATGGACGAATTTTACTATCTCAGTAAACTATGTTCCGTAATAGATAATCATTTGCAATAATATGAAACGACAAGAAGAATATCACACTAGAAACTATTTCAATTTTTGATAATTACAGTAACGATTTTTAGTGGTAAGTATGTGCACTTTTAACCGTAGCAAGCTAATATTATTATGATTAATGTCAAGTTTCATTACAACTGCCAGTCGGAACTAATACAGTATATAAAACCAGATTACACACAATAGAACTTGATAAATACTGTGAGTATTCATAGCAATAATGGCTATAAACCATTCTATGGTAATATTAACTCCTATTTCCCATTGGCTAAATTATTGTGATATTATTACTACACACGATTTTTTTTTGTTAAATTTTTGAAAATTTTAAATTGTCCATTTATAGAGTCACACACCTAATATTATATCTTAATATTTTTTTGAGACATTGTCTTTCGAAGCTGACGCAACCAATTCTAAGAAAATAATAGTTTGCCAAATCGATTTAATAGTGCAGTCTGCACAGCAGAACACAAGTGATGCTATAATGACTTTCAATGGAATTTGAGGTAATTGTATACTAATTAGACCTTAAATTCCATTAGATAAGCATTTAAACTTGAATTAGTAATATTGCCGTGCTAGACCTCGCCCAATGTCATCTGCAAATAACCGTTCATTTATGTAAAATGCAGCGGCGTAATCGTAGATGGCTGTGTTTAGGGAAACAGGTTCTATACAACAGAAATAAGGAGCAGGACCATCTGTAAGAACAGAAGAACTTGTTGCAAACGTTGGGGGGGGGGGGGGGGTGAGCAAAGTCCACTACCCTTTCTTAAGAAACCGAGCTCAAGAACTTAATGTAGTAAAAAACTCATATTCAGTATATTGTTGGCGTAGGCGAAGCTAAACGTTTGGATTTTTGTCTTTGGGTCGGAAACAAAATTGTAAGTGAAAACAGGAATTTTCATAAATTTATCATGTTCTCTGATGAATCGACAGTTTCAACAAACGGGAAAGTGTCTTCTGCGCATATTAGATACTGGAGCGAAAATAATTCCTGCAAGACAATATTACAAAAAAGTAAATGTCTGGTGTGCGATTTCTTATTATGGCATTATTGGCCTATACTTTTTCTAAAACACGTGTAACCGTAGGAGTTACCTTGAAATGTTGGAAACATTCCTTTCTGACAACCTAGAAGAATTGCCTCTCCAATTTAGGAATGAAATGTACTTTCAACAAGATGGATGCCCTGCGCATTTCGCAATTGTTTAATAATACATTTGGTCACCGATGGATTGGTCGGAATGGTCCGGTTCTGTGGCCCCCAAGAAGTCCCGATTTAACTATTTCAGATGCCTATCTTTGGGGGCGCTTCAAACAATTAGTCTACTCACGTCCAATTAAGAATGACGTACAGCTTCTAAAACAGCGAATTGTTGAAGCTGCTCAAACAATTTCCATTGAAAAAATTCGAAGTTTTGACCAAATTCGTTTACAGCTGGAAAAATGTGTTGAATAGCAATTTATAAAATTATTATTTGTTGTTATTTTCATTTGTGATATATTGATAATGTATGTATTTCGTCCGCTAATGCTGCTATCCAAAAAAAAATTCTTTTACTTCCAAAAATTAAGAAAACTGAAAAAATCGAAGATTTATTTTAAATCTCGGATTTAAATTACAAATGTTATTCTAAATAAGTTTTCTAATTAGCATTTTGGTTAAAAATGAAATGTTTTTAAAGTTTTTGCGAACCCTGTATAAAAAATCAAAATTGTCTCTTCGTGAATTGCATTTTTTTTACAAGCAAAACTTTTTATCAAGAATGACTTTTTCCCGAAAAATTAAATTTTTTATATATTTGTGCTATTGTAAACCCTATCCGCGGACGGTCTGTATATTATTATTTTTTTATTAGTTTTAACCTCTATTCAAGAAATATAATTATTGTACTAATTTAATAACCAGAAGTACCTACAACGAAATAATGAGAACTTTAATTTAACATTTGGAGACAACTAACTAATTTAAATGGAAATTTAATATGCTTTTAATCAGTTGCTCAAACAGTTAACCGTTTACTGCCAAACAATATTCTAAAAGCAATCTTAAATTCTTCTAATATTTGAGGGTAGCAAAATTAACATGGCCAGCCTGGTGGTACCCCAACCGGTGCATATATAGGTATATACAAATTGTTTTTGTCCTACCACATCTCGTACGGTATTGTTAATTTTTAGCACCCCAAATTAAACTTCCAAATAACTTATTAAGCTTTGTAGAAACCAAAAAATAACATTATTTAGTTACTTTTGGGATATTTCCCGTCCTTCCATTAGAGAAATCTGAGCTCTAAATATTTAATACTGACTTACCTAGCGGGTTGGATTATTGATTCTACTGCCAATTCGCTTGATTTGGCACATTTACTTTGTCTACAGAACCGTGTATGTTCTCTGACCGACATTTGTTACAGGTAGTTCGAAATACATTTTTAATTTTTACGCCTGTGGAAAAATGCTTTTGTTTCCTCTTGGAAACTTTAGGATTTGTTTCGTTTTATCGTTTTACCCGCACACATTACGTGAATAAGATAGTAGAGTTTCAAGTTATCACGGCGTGTACATAGCTTAGGTTGAAAGTGGGTGGGTTACATTTAACCTTCCACTCCGGCGGTATGATCTATTGTGGCTCCTACCTTGTTTATATTTCTCCCAATAGATCTAGCTTCTTAATGAAACCAATTATTGTATTGGGGGAGATATTCTTCATTTCTTCCGGCAGCAGCGAATATGGCGAATTTATTTTATTAACAACCTGTTCAATTCTTTCTTCCAAATTTATATTGGCATTTTGTGCATCTTAATTCTTTAAATCAAGCTGTAGAATTTTTAACTGACTACTTATAAAAACCATCATATACGATAAAAAATACTTGAGAAAACGCGTTGTTAATACATACTATAGAACAGGCGACAATATGAATACCCAAAATATAAGCAAAGGATGATTGTGGGAATTAAAAGGCAGCCAAGATTGATGTAAAAACGGCTTTTCGATTGTAGAGTTGTTAATAAGATTAATAATGACAACTTGATGCCTAACATACATGGTAACGGTTACAATAGATACCCAGACCAGAAAAGTGGTCCCTACTAGGGTTTTGCTGGCCAATTTCACATATTTGTCTTGATCTTTTAGAAGCGTGGAGATTTTTGGGTCTTTCGAGTTATCCCATAGTTTCTCCTCAGTAAGAATATACCGTACTAACTCTATAACTCTATCAGTTCTGCATATTTTGCATTTTACCAAAATTACGACCCACATAATCAGCAGACTTAAGCTTTCATATTCATTTGTGATCGTTTTGTTTTTTGCTGGCGAAAATTTGAACCAACTTTACAAAGATACTGGTAAGAAAGAGATAGTAATATCACCAAAGAAATTTTGAGTAAAACCAGTTGAGCTTGTTTACGGTTGGGTTTTCGGAAAATTGTAGTTTCCAGTAACCAGCAACTATCATCACTTGCTTGGCAAATTTTAAAATCATTGTTGAACACGTGCTTGTTTGATAAACGACATACAAGATCTTTTGTAGGTGTTAAAGGACTAGTTTATATAACATTTTAAATTGGCGAATGTTTGTATCGTTAATAAAATAATGCTCTATTATATAATGACAAGTTTGAGGTGAAGAATTATCTATATGCAGTGCATGAGCATGATAGGTGATAGGTTAAAAGTGAGTGGGTTACAGCTAACCCTCTCACACCTTGTTTATATTCCCCCCAATAGGTCTAACTTTTTGATGAAGTTAATGATGGTATTGAGAGAGACATTTTTATGTCATCAGGCAACAGAGTCACCAAATAGGGCGAATCTGATTCTTCCTGCTGCGGGGCAGGCGCACAGTATGTGTTCCGCTGTTTCTGCATCTTCCATGCGGAGCTGGCATTCTTCATCTTCCGCTAATCCAATTTTGTGCATATTGTGCAGTGTGCATACAATACCACCAGGGCTTTAAGGGGCTTCCTATTGTGCTGTGGTAGTTTGTCAGTTAGCTGTTGGTTTCTATGGCTTTGAGTGTTTTAGGCCTGGTAAGTTCAGCCAGTGCCTATTCCACTTATCTATTGCTTCGTCCCAAATCGATCTCTTGTCGGCTCGGGTTCGGTGAACTTCGTTGCTACTTCCCTCTTAGCGAGCTTGTCAGCCATTGCCATCAAGATCCAAGTGTCCCGGAATCCATATTAAGGTATTTTAGAGCGGCTTGACCCTCAGAGAATATCCTAATTATTGTCCTGTATGCTTACTGTCGATTTATCGGCAGTTTTGAACACATTTTAATCGCATGGAATTAAATATTTTTACGGGTGATATTTTGCAACAGCTAGCAGCCTGTAACTATTTTTTTTTAAATGTTTACTTCAGCGTTCAATTTCCAAAATAACGAATACTGTATTACAAATGTGAATATAATACCATCGTTAAAAAAAACTATTGTCGAAATACTTATCGACCGATCTTGCACTTGACAGTCTTTGAGTTTCATAATTGACGTCTTATTCTTATTTAAAAGTTAATTATTTTTTTTTCTTCAGTTAATCTTTCAACAAACAAGCAGTTCGTTCAATTTTATTTTTAATTATAAGTATTTTTAGGCCGTTTAATATCACAAAAATTAATTCTTGTTATTTTTTTGTAAGATTGAAAATTAAAAACAAGGATTAATTATTTCAATCAATAATATTAGGTTATACAGGACGATTCACGGTGGATAGTATGACGTGTATCAGGAACAATCCACAGAAAAATAAAGTGGAACCATCAGGTAACGAATGAAAGGTTTGTCATTTAGATAAACCGACATGTTCAATTTAGGTATATCAAATGGTTTTGACGATGCAGTGTTGTCACTTCTACCAATAATTAGTAGCAACTTTGATATTTTAAATGGAACACCCTTTATTTTTTTTAATTCTCGTACATCCTGTAAACGACAACTTTCCTTAACATTTTCCTTTACCTTCCCTTTTTCCGTTTCCAAAATAATAATTAAATTCCATTTTTACGAATGGAAATTAAATTGTCGAGAAAATTTTGCAAATAATCGCTTACAAGTAAAAAAAACTTGACTAAAGTCAAATTAATCCAATAACTCGCCGCATCACCTGTCGTTAATGGGACCCTGTTGAAGTCTGGTATATTTTACGTTAAGCAGTTGGCTACAGAAACAGAACCGGACTAAGTTCGCCTTCGCCATTTGTTAAATTTTGTAAGGGAATCTTAATATTTTGTAAAGGTACTAGATAATATTTTTATTATTATAAAATATTCACAGACCTATACCTACCAAAATAAGTAGGTATGTGAAAACATTATAAAAACTAAAGGAAAAAACATTTATTTATTTATAACAAGCAAAAATAAGTATTTATGTATTTTTTATATAAGGAAAAAATATACTTTTTTTGCGAGGTGTAAGCTTTGTGGTGCACGTCACCATATTGGGAACCCTTTTTGTATTGTTACTTTTGTGGAAATTTGATATGCAACAACAGGAGATAGTGACTTGAAAATATGTCGTTTAATTTTATTTCTTATACGGCTAAAGAGATACAGGGTGATCCAAGAAAATATTTACTTTATAAAATTGGCGATGATTTGATGTTAAGCGGATATGAATGAAATTTGGTGTAGTTATATGTTATTGAGGGCAAGAAGAAGGATTCCATAATAAGTTTTAAGATACCTCCTAAAAAACGCTAGCTACACAATATGAGAGTATAAATTCTCGCATATATTTATTGTCTCTCACATTTTTGACCGCTTTATCCAAAATTATGAAAGAGGGATACTCGTAAAAAAGTTATACTTCATTATTCTCGATATTTCAATTAGTTTTTGAGGAAATTGCGTTTAAATGCTAGATGGCAAGACACATTTAAATAAACATCTTTCTTAACGAAACATATTTATTGAAAATTGATTGTGCGTTCTTAATCATAAATGACATCTATAATAGGTTTACTATCTCATGTTGCTGTTTTTGCCTCTTAGATATAAAATATCCTGTATATGACGATAAGTAAATGGTTTAACTAGGCTTTTTATTGATTTGATAAATGGTGTTTGTACTCACTATTAAACTTAAATAATCTGTACTAAAAATCTGTCTCTAAAATATATAAAATCCAAAAATCTAATGCTTCAAACACACACTGCACGAAAACAGCCATAGAAACACTTAAAAAACACCAAAACCGGAAGAAAATAATATGAACTGACGCGTGAGCTTGCAAAAATTTCTTTGCTGCTTTCTTATATTATTTCTTATTTTAATTATAATGCTTACGTTCCTTTGTTACCAAAATATTACTTATTAAATATCTTAGTTTTCGGATTTTTTGAGATATCCGGAAGTAGTCGGAATTTTCTTGATTTCTCACCAGCATTAGCTTTAAATTATCGACGTTTACCCCAATTTAACATTTGCCGTATTTGTTATAGTTTCTGAGATCTCAATGGTAGCATTGAATTTGGGACACCCTGTACACAGTTAAAAATTGTTTAGCAAATTTACCATTATCTCGCGGCGGTTCCCGTTGCAATCCATCCTTCGGCAATTTCATCACCATTTCGTCAAGAAATATGTTTTCATAATTTTTTTTTGTAGAACTGCAGCTAGTTTAAACTTCCCACCTCATATGAAAATCGGATATTTTTCCGGGCAAACACATTTGTTATTTGTTATTTTTAGCCTTATCGGTATAGATAAATAAGTACTAATTTTGTTTCTAATTCACGACAAATTCGAGAAGTCATAAAGACCATACTATTAAAAGTATTTTGAAGCCATGCACACCGACCCTTACTACTTAGGAAGCCTGGATTATATTCTAATTAAACCTTAGATCAGTTGGAACTAGGGATTTGTGACGTTGGCAACGGGTACAGACAGAGAAGCTACAAAACATTTTTTTAATAAAGGGCCAAAGCAAGAATTATTTTATGTAACGTCTCGAATCCCTGCCAAGTCTACTAATTAAGTTAGGGATTTTTAACGTCTCGTCTGATATGAAAAAGACTTTTTATACAACCTACCATATTTTACTAATTAGTTACAAAAAATTAACAAGGTACAGGCTTTAATCTTTTCGTTTCTTGTTCAAGATTAAATACGTATATCAGTATCTTCGAGTGCATAACAACTACTGCCCTGGCAGTATCAGTATACCTTTTTCCCCGCCCTGGACGCTGAGAAAAATGATCTAATATAACATAGTTTGTATGGATAGCTTATTTTGTATTAACCCATATTAAATAAATTGCTAGTGTATCAAACCCGCTTTAGTGTTATAACAATTCCAGATTTGGACAAAAATGGTGTTTTTATTGGTAGTAATCAGTTTTATTAGCAGCACAGTGTTGTTGAATAATGAACTACTTTTAATACAACAATTTTGGTAAGAAATAAATTGTCTTTTCTCAATGCGATCCATTTTATTCCCAGTATAGCGCTTTGTCGACAATTAAGAAAGCAGATCAGCGTCCCCAAAAACGAATTGTATCTGTTAGAACCTATAATCCACAAGACGTTGATGAAGGGTTCATAGCGATCGGCAATCGCCTCGCGCCGTAATATTAGTTTTAACGTATTTATTGCGGAGGTAACATCGTTGTCCGGGGTCTTCTAGCTGTCCTGTCTGATTTTGAATTTTGTTAATCGTGCCAATACCTATTTCAATTAATTTATTTTATTTTTATATTTAGGTTTTTTTTAACTTCGCATGTCAGATAAAGCAATAGAATATTCTTATTTCGCACAACTCATCATTAATATTGGACTTTATAATCTATGGACGAATTTTACCATCTCGGTAAACCATGTTAAATAATAGGTAATCATCAATGTTAAACGACAAAAACAATATCACACTAGAGGCTATTTACATATTTAAGAACTACAGTACTGGTTTTTAGTGGCAAGTATATGCTTTATTAACCGTAGTAAGCAAATATTATGATTAATGTAAAGTTTCATTACAATTACCAGTCAAAATTAATACAGTAAATAAAACCAGATTACACTACCAATAGAACTTGATAATTACTATAAGTATTCAGAGCAATAAAGGCTATAAACCATTCTATGGTAGCAATAACTCCTATTTCCTATTGGCTAAACGGTCTAGCAATTTTCGTTGTCTTACAGTAGGAAAGCGCGCTGCTGTCACATATAGTATTAAAGAGTTGTATAAAGAGTATGTAAATTCTCATAGGGAATAGAAGGCTATTAAAATTTGGTCGCATGTGATGCAAAGTTTATTTGTTTTTGACTCTGTATAAGGTAACTTCATAAAATAAGTATTTTTGAAAACGTAAATTGTGTCTGAGAGTGATACACCTTAATATTAAGACAAAAAAGAACACAGTGTCATCAGTAAAGTGTTCATTAAGTGAAAAATAAATTTTAGTTTAATTTAACGTAAAGTTTATCTGTTTTTAACGATTTAATTTAAAACCCCTTTATTTTATTTTTAATTTTTTTTACTTTTAGACACGAACTACGTTTTCAAAAATACTTATTTTATGAAGTTACCTTATACAGGGTCAAAAACAAATGAACTTTGCATCACATGCGACCAAATTTTAATGGCCCAATTTTGATTTTGTAGAAAAACACACATTTAATATGGCGCTACTTTAAAGAAAATATATCTGAAATGAAGCATTGTCAAAACTAAGAAGTTTAATGTAGGTTGCGTTGAGTCTTATTTTGCAAAAGTGGTACAATTTACAAAATATAGGTAAAAAATCAAAATTATCTTATCCAGCTGAAATTTTCCATGTGGACTAGAAACTGCATTTAAAAAAACTTTTTTTAATAACTTTTTTCGATATTTTCAGAAATAACCCCACTTTTGAAATATTTTTTGTAAAAAATTAAAATTTGACAGATAATGTGAATCACGTGACTACTATTTTTTTGCTTAATTTTCATCTCGATCGAAGCAGAACTTGATGCCAAAGTCAAATTTCGAAAAAAGCTATTAATAAAAAAAAATCCCATATGATGCGGACTTTACTGGTGACACTGTATATGATAAATATTCAGGTAAGTATTATAATAAATATGAATGTAGTAGGTACCAAAAACTATTTTATTTAATTACGAGAAGTCCTTTATTACGACTGCTAAAGAAAAACGTTCCTAATCACTAAAAAAAATGTCATAAAAATAAATACTTCTAAAACAAGAAAGCATTGTGCAAAACCAACCAAATTGACCAAATAATCCATAAACTGGATCCTTCGGACGAAACCGTTAAATATTTATAATATAGATTCTCCTAATGGAAGAAGAAAGGCCGGTATTGCCGATTCAGCAATTACCTTGGCTTTTCACTGAATAATGCTGTTTTATTGGAGAATGCATAAGGGTGGTGTTTCCAGAATTCTCCGATGTGCACACAAAGCGCAAATCGAAATAGCGATAGGGCTAATTTTTTGTTTTTCTAACCCGTTTGTAGATTAAAGCGTTTCTTCAGCAATTATCAAGTAATTATAAAATTGATTTCAAAGTCGACAAAATGTTTAGTTATATATAGATTTTAACCATTTCGGTATTTATGTCATTTAAATGCAGGTTATAAATTCTTATTCACTTATTTTTTATAAGATCTTTATTGGTTTCCCAAAAAAATGCTTTTTTCAATAATTTGGATTTATTTCCATGTATCTACGTAGTTTGGGGTAAAAACGATTGGGTTTTTCAATGAAGTATTATGAATTCTATGTTTGCAATTATATAATAATATTATTATTGCCGCTATTTTAAACTTTAACTTCATAATATTATTAGCTATTTAAATCATATATAATTATTAGGCTTTTGAATATTAATTTAACTAAGCAGATTGAAATAGATGATATTATTTATTTCATATAAATTTATTTTTGCTTGTGGAATATCATAATTAAAACTTCTGCTTTGGTTCCCGAATTATTGTTACTCAAATTTAGCAATTTAAATAATCACTTATTAGTAATAAATAATATAAATAAATGTATTAAATTTAACCTATTCACCATTAATTTGAAATTACCTTTTTTTTTAAATGTCGCTTAAATTTCTATTAAATATAGGTGTCCGGGAATGATGGGCAAAAAATTTAGGGGATAATTCTAGACCGAAAATAAATGATATCTCTTCCTATAACATTTTTTCGAAAATTCATTATTAACCGAGTTACAGGGTGTTAAAGTTAAATTTAATTTGCAGTTTTAAAATACCTAAGTTACTATCACTTCCGGATACCCTGTATAAACCAAGCATTAAAGTGATTTTGCAACAATTGTGAGTACTTATTTGAAGTACCCGATAGAAGCAATCGTATTTACGTCATATTTGTTTATTAAATATATAATTACGATTACCCTTTGGGGGGCAAGATATTGGTGACTTTTGCAACATCACTTATTGATTTATTTAACACAAATATCTTGAGATTGGCTAATCCCAGGACAAAAATTATTTGGTTTCTTAAAAACTAGGTCTTCGTTCCTAAACATTAAAGATTATTTTAAAAAATGTAATTAGGAGCATCTTCCATTTTTAACATCATTAACATACCATGCAAAAAGTCTCTGAAATACGAACTACAAGTCATTACCTAATGTAAAACATACGTGATAAAATTAGTGATAACGTTCTATCGATGTATCGAACTATTTTCTACGAGGTTTGGTCAACAGACTGCCATAAAAATAGCATTGATTTTAAAATTTATTGGTTTCATAAAGTACACGATTTTAAACACACATGGGTACTTACATTTTTTTTTTGCTACAGCTAATAAAGCATATAGGTACTTACAACCAAAACTCATGGTTTACTGAGATGATGAAATTCGTCCATAGATTATAAAGTCCAATACTGATGATGGGTTGTGCGAAATAAGAATCTTCTTTTGCTTTATCTGATATGCAAAGTTGTAAAAACTTATATACAAAGTAAAAATAAATTAATTGAAACAGGTATTGGTACGATCAATAAAATTTAAATTTAGACAGGACAGCTAGAAGATTACGAACAACAATGTGACCTGCGCAACAAATACGTTAAAGCTAATAATACGGCCCGCGATGATTGCCGATCGCTACGAACCCCCGCCAACGTCTTGTGGATTATAAGTTTTAGCGGATACAAATCGTTTTTGGAGACGCTGTTCTGCTTCCTTAATTGTAAAGAAAACGCTTTACTGGAAACAAAATGCGTCGCATTGAGAAGAAACAATTTATTTCTTAACAAAATAGCTGTATAAAAAGTAGATCATTATTCAACAAGACTGTGCTGCCAATGGAACTGATAACTATCAATAAAAACATTGTTCTAGCAAATCTGGAATTGATATAACACTAAAGCTGGTTTGATACACTAGAAAGCTATTTAATATGGGTTAATAAAAAATAAGGTATCCATACAAGCTATGTCTTAGCAAACCTGTTGTATTGGATCATTTTCTTCAGTGAATGCATCTACAGAGCAGTTCCATCATAAACACAATTTTTTTTAGCAGTCCTCGTAAATTAAAACATGCTGTTTCATAACCTATTATAAACAAGATACAAAACACTCTTACAGAGCTTGACAACCTTGATTGTCGATAAAAAGCCGACATATTTTTTGTCAGTCCACCATGCTTTAAAACGTATTGATATTAAATTTGTCGCGATATAAATCGATATTACCCGGTACAAGTTGTTTTTCAAGTGGGGTAATCCTTGTGCAATTTATCTAATTATAATTATTTTAATAATAAAAATATGTTATTATAAAGAGTGTTTAAAATATCAGTTTTTTTACGGATTATTTCAGTGTGGTATTAACTGTGACAAGACGCAAGTGCTTTATACCTGGGTCTATTGTACAAAAATAGGTCTAAGCTAATACGCAGCTAAATAGCTTTATATTTTCCATAGCTGGTCTAAAGGAAGTTAAGAAAAATGGCTCTAGCTAAGGGTGGATCATCGGAAGATTTAAGAGATGGATTGTCAGCAAAGCAAATGATTGAAAATGGAAATGGACTGACTTATAAGTAAGTATCTTTTATTTGTCGGATATTATTACCTAAAGCCTTTGAATCTGAATCTAAATATATGTCAAAAACACACAGACAATTTCTCGCTAATTAAATAATGTGATAAAAGGATTTCCTATAAATTCTTGAGGCTTAAATATGACGATCTAAGACAACTTACCTAAATCTAAAAGTGGACGATTTCGGAGATACGAGTGTTAAAAGTTCAATTTGGTTTTAGTTTTTCATAAATACCAATTTTTTTAATAATTGATGAATTGTCACAATATTCGGCCAGGATGGGGAAGGGCGGGTTGTGGGGTAAAAAATTAAACTCAGCTCTTATTTTTATTGTAAAATTTAGAGGACGCCACCTGCGGTACCTTACACATATTTAAAACGAAATAACTTTTTTGAGCCACTCTGTATTGAACGTTTAAATAAACATTCTTATTCTTCAACGTCTTTTACCTAAAAAAGGAGTTGATCTGAGCAGCCGTTTTTGAGATATCTGGATTTAAAAAATTCACTTCGTGTATATTGTATTGGCCAGGTCTAAATTATTATAATAATTGAACACAATTTAAAGCGAAGGCATTAAAATACCTAAATGTCATTAAAACTAAAAGGGACAGAGGTAAGTTCGATTAGATCGTCATATTATATAAGCCTCAGAAATTTGTGGTAGCATTTTTTCCGCATTTTCTGGAGAGTATGATAAAATTTTATGCAAACCATTAAACGGATTCACTTATAAGAAAGCACCCCGAAATTCTGTTTGTAAAATATTTTTTCTTATTGATTTGATCATTACACTGGCCGACAAACATTTTTTTTTTGTTGTAACACAAAGATAAATAGCATATTGTGGTAGAATGGACCTATCCAAATACGAAAATGAGAAAAAAAAAGTTGTAACACGTAACGTTTTCTTGTTACATTAATAGTACCACATTTTTACAATATTATTTAATATCTATTGAAATAATAATTTAAGAATTTTCTAACTGTGTATATCGACTATATTTAAATTTTTACACCTACTAAACATACCTTACATCTAAGAAAAACACAAACATTAAAAATATTAACTGAACACACTAATTAAATTTTATTTTTTCCTTTTATGAGGGGTCATATCTTCCCTTTTCAAAAACCAACAGGAATCACCCATCATGGCTGGATCCCATCGTCCTTGATAGTGAATTTCCATTGTCCTGATATCCTGGTGGAACCTTTCACCCTGCTCGTCACTGACAGCTCCCAAATTTTCAGGAAAAAATGACAGATGGGAATGGAGGAAGTGAATTTTTATTGACATTCGGGCACCAAGCGATTTGTAGGAATCTAAAAGTTCATCAACTAACTGTTGATAGCTTGCATCCATATTGTTGCCCAAAAATCTCCTTACTATACTAACAAATGAGTTCCATGCTCTGAGTTCCTGCTTGGTAAGCTTCTCTGTAAAGTTGACATCGTCCAGCAATTTTCTGATTTGTGGCCTAATAAAAATGCCTTCCTTTAATTTGGCATCACTTAACTGGGGAAAGACTTGTCTGAGGTATTTGAATCCATCACCGTCTTTATTCGTAGCTTTCACAAAGTTTCTCATCAGCCCAAGTTTAATGTGAAGAGGAGGCAGAAGGACTTTTTTGGGATCTACATGAGGTGCAAACTTAACATTTTGAGATCCCGGCTGAAATTCACTTCTTTGTGGCCAATCTTTTATTACATAATGCTGATCTACTGCACGACTGTCCCACAAACAAAGAAAACAGCAATATTTTGTAAATCCTCCCTGAAGTCCTACTAAAATTCCTACAGTTCAGGTAATTTTTCTGTTATAAAATTCATGCATTTTTAACCCCCCTAATTAAATTGACTACCAGCTAATGTAAAATGGTCTTATTAAGCTATTGAAAAATGGAATGTATTGGGGCTTTCCCAATATTTTTTCTATTATTAGAAGGGTATTTCCATTTTAAAAATAAAGAGCTGACCTGTGTTAGAAAAATCTTGTCGGCCAGTGTTATTATTCTAAGTGCCGACAAGGATGGGAACCAACAATAAAAAAATTTTGAACTGTCTGTAACCTTGAATAATTTCTCCGAAATCGATGAACTTGAAACATAAGCGAAGGTAAGGGTCGAGGTTGACGTCTGGAAGAATCTTGTCTGGTCTTGGTTGATGCTCACTGAATGAATTATCGCTATTCTTTTTTTATCAGGGTTACCGAATAGAGTAACGGATGCCAATACATTTGGATTGCAACAGTTCATTTAATGAGAAATTATACTAATATCTAACTTTATCAAACAAAGCTGTAACTACGATAGAGTAATCGGCAACGTCTTTAAATATGTCCAGATTTTTTTAATACTTTGTGGTTTTATTATAAATACTATTTTTATGTAATGTAATGTAGTAGTAGTAGTAGTAGTAGTAGCAGTACCGTGCGAGCAAAAATTATTTGCTTCAAAGATGGCCTTGCATCTAAAGACGTAATGCTTAGCCGTAGAGCTTAATACCTGTTGGGTGTCAGTAACTACCTGATTTATAAGCTATTCCGTTATCTTTGACAGTCGTTACAAGTAATTTGATTCATCGCTAATTTTTCCAATTTCTTGAACAATTCACATAATGGGCTTTACGGAACGGCACAAAACAATCATGGTTGAAGCGTATTTTCGAAAGGGGGTTAGAGTAAATGGTGAGTGGCAATACAATCCGGGTTTGTGCATGGAAGATTTTCACGAACATTTTCCTAACGTTGCTTTTATTGCTGGGGATTTTTATTATTGCCTGAAAAGAACCGTGGCTGTGTTTAGGGAAACAGACTCTATACAATACAAAAAGGAGCAGAAAGACCATCTGTAAGAACTTGTTACAAACGTTCGTGAAATAAGGCAAAATACGCCAACAAATTGTATAAGACGCCTGTTGTCCCCAGAAGTGGGATGATCTTATGGAACATGCAGGACTATTCTTAAGAAGCAGCTTAATTTATTTCCTTATACCAGTTGCAAATTTAGAACACTCACAAGAAAGGATTATCCAAGGATGTGGGAACATTTCTCCAGAGATGCTAGTCAACACTTTCGAAAATATGAAGAGACGTGTGAATTTATGCTTGGAGCATGGCGGTGGCGAATTTCAGCAATTTATGTAATTATTTTTCTTTTTCTTTCTGTATATTCTTACTTTGTTAATTTTGTAAACAACAAAAATAAATTTGTATGAATTTGACAAACTTTTTAACCTATATATCGTCCCCATATCACTGTGATCTAAACCAAGCCCTACGTTTTTTTACCTAAGCCCTCTTTGATGCAAATTATTTTTGCTCGCACGGTAGTATTAAGGCATTGTATATTTTAAAAATTAATCAACCAAACTTAACGCCAATTTTCTTTGCAGCGATTTTATTATCCTCCCTGGTTACATCGACTTCACACCCAAGGAAGTGGTAAGATAAAAGAGACTGTTGAAAAACCAGTTAATCAATTTTTTAAACGTAAAAATCTATACGAAACCAAAATTAAATTGATCGTAACACATAGTTCTAAACGCTGAACAATCTTATTTCCACCAGACTGGAAAATCTTTTGAGGAGCTAAGGCTAGCCAATACAGAATAATTATATTGTGTTTGGAAACGTTCGATTAGCTGGCTTCGAAAACATCTTAAGTAAAATATAATTATAATTTCTATACATTTATTTTAACTCTATTAAACGTTCAGGAATTAGTTCACTATCGTAGTGGTTAAAGAATATAGAATAGCAACTAAAGTATGTTTAAACTTTACTTTGTTAAACGTTCTTACAGGATTTACAATGCCAGATAACAAAAAAGATAACATTAAATGCTCCTTTGGTTTCGTCTCCGATGGACACTGTGACGGAATCCGACATGGCTATTGCATTAGCGGTAAGTGATTGACTTTTTCTTTCCGTGTTTCGTTCCGATTAAATCCAAACTGTCAAGTGGAATTCCTACCGTTTTCTAGTTTTGCATGATTATATGGATTTATACCTCTTGGCGATAAAATAGTAACAGTTATTTACGATGTTGGGGTTACAAATATCTTTTATTTTATGAGAGGAGATATTGCTTGCTACTCTTATTATCCAACCCTTATATATTCTGGCAGACTCTGGTGAATGGAAGTCCCCAACAGTGGCAGAAGGATTGAAAACTCACTGGAAAATAGAAAGCTAATTGCTAAAAGCCTTCTTACAACGTCTCCGTCTAGTACTATTGTTTCCACTGTTTGATATTAACTATAAACATATGATATACATACCTACAATTTTGAAGAATCTTTCAAATATATACATATACAAAGCAGTATTTAAGAATAGCTTATTGTTATGCCATAATAATTAAAAAATTCTCCTCCACAATAATATTTTTTATCTATAAGAATGATAAGCATATACCTAATTAAAATTTAGAAAAATATTTGCCAATTCTAAAAATATTTTGCTTAATCTGAACAGTAAAGGTCAGTTAAATGTTTTTCACATTATTCCCATGATAAGAATAATATTTTACAATCTAAAATATATAATTTGGATTAATTAATTATTCTATATGGTGACGTAAATATATGATTTAATGAATAGGGCGGAGACCCAAGTAGCATTTCTTTAAAATTAGGCCAATAATCAATGCTAGGTCATCGATATCATTTGACTTCATGGGTAGAATAGGTACCCCTTGACTTCCATTAATACGCCACTGCTCTTATATGAATGTTAAAACTAAATTTGTCGTGAGGAGAAGTAATCTAAATGAAAATATAAAAGTTATTTAAATATTTTTCTCAAATTTTAAATCAAATGAAGTCGTTATTTAGTGATTTCTAAGGCTTTTACTGCCATTACGGCAATAATTTCTATCGAAATTTAGTTATTATTTACCCCAACATATTGTTTTATCTTTAATCAAATACATAAATTACTATTTATCTTCTATTCCAAAACTAAAACTTCGCTGGGGGTTATTTTAAATATAAATTTCGTAACATCTTGTTGATTTAAAAACTTATTGCGAATAAAATGACCCACAGAAATAAGATGAACTTTGAAAAACGATAAACAAACTATTACAAGATTAAATGTAATATTATTAAATGACAAACAAACAATTGCTATCTCCATAATTTGTTTTTTGACATCATGGAAAAACATTTTTGACTTTTGTCGTATCAGAAAAAATATTTAATCAAAACATTTATCAAGTTTAGTATAATATGGAAACTACCTACAATAATAAATTCATTTAAACTAGAAGATGTAAAGGTAATACTATAAAAAATTTGTACCTTGTAGCTTTGTGGAGGGATCGGAATCATCCATCACAATTGTCTCCCCGAATATCAAGCCAACGAAGTCCAAAGGGTTAAAAAATACAAACACGGCTTCATTCGCGATCCAATAGTATTGGGACCTGCAAACACCGTTCTGGATGTCCTTGATATTAAAGACAAACATGGCTTTTGCGGAATACCCATCACAGAAGACGGTTTGCTGGGGGGGAAATTGATTGGTATGGTTACCTCTAGAGATATAGACTTCATGGAAAATTCTTACCTGAAAAACACCAGTTTGGAAAAAATAATGACTAAAATAGGTGACCTGGTAACTGCCCAGTCAGAAGTAACTTTGAACGAAGCGAATTCGATTTTGGAAAAGAGTAAGAAGGGAAAGTTGCCAATAGTAAGTTCTGATGGTCATTTGGTTGCGCTCATTGCTAGGACTGATTTGAAGAAAGCGAAGGAGTATCCTATGGCCTCTAAAGATGATAATAGGTATGTATAAATCAATTTCAAATCAAGTTTTTACGGACAGGTCCACTTTTATTGGTGGGATATATCCATTTTTGGTACCCTTTGATTGTCAACTGTTGAGCTGTTTATAATAATATAATTTATCAACAGACAATTACTTGTTGGGGCAGCAATTGGAACAAGAGAGGAAGATAGAGAAAGACTTGCTCTTCTAGCACGAGCTGGTGTAGATGTTGTGATCTTAGATTCTTCACAAGGAAACTCTAAATATCAAGTGGATATGATCAAATGGATCAAGAGTGCATATCCTCAAATTCAAATTGTAGCCGGAAATGGTAAGAAATCATAATATCTACGTTTCTTCTAAAGTTATTACTGACTTCGCATTGCAAGGTTGACAACTAATATTTTTATATTTCAGTTGTAACAAGAAAACAAGCAAAAACTTTAATAGACGCAGGCGCAGACGGTCTTAGAGTTGGAATGGGAAGCGGAAGCATCTGTATAACTCAAGAGGTCATGGCTGTAGGCAGACCTCAAGCCACGGCCGTTTACAAGGTTTCCGATTACGCGAAGAAGTTCGGTGTACCCATTATTGCTGATGGTGGTATTGCAGCTACAGGAGGAATCATTAAGGCGTTATCATTGGGAGCATCTACAGGTAAATAATGGAATAAAACTCTTTGTCTACCTTGACTATTTAAATATTTTTCTTATTTTATAGTAATGATGGGTTCAATGTTAGCTGGAACAACAGAAGCTCCAGGAGAATATTTCTATGCTGACGGAGTTAGATTAAAAAAATACAGAGGGATGGGAAGCATAGAAGCGATGACCAAAAAAGATACAGTTGGATCAGCTATGAGCAGATATTACCACAGGTACGCAATTCGGATAGAAATTAACACACAAATAAATCTAATGCTTAATTATATTACAATTTCAATGTTCATAAAATTAAAAAAGAAACTAAAATCCCTAACATTGCCATGTGCACTAATTAAAACATGAATATTATCTGTTTCAGTGAGGGAGACCAAATGAAAGTAGCACAAGGAGTAAGCGGAAGCATAGTCGATAAAGGGTCAGTTCTGACCTATGTCCCCTATCTGATAACGGGAATAAAACATGGCTGCCAGGATATAGGTGCTAAATCTCTCAAACAACTTAGGTGAGATAAGAAAAACGGACAAATTAACGCGACTTCCTGGGATCAGAAATAAATTTGTTTTAGTAATGGGAAAGAGATTGCATGAAAATTTTATTATTCTTTTGTGTTCATACTCGTGTAAAGCCTTAGGTACCTACTTAAAATATACTAAACAAGTGCACCATTTAAAAAAAAAAACTTTTCATAGAGTTTTCATTGAGGTAATTTAACGTTAAACGTTTTTTGTTGCTACACTGAAAAAAGCCGTCTATTCCTTATAAGAATTCATATACTCTTTATACAACTGTTTAATACTAAATGTGACAGCAACGCGCTTTCCTACTGTAAGACAACGAAAATTACTAGACCGTTGTGTAGTGATAATATCACGGTAATTTAGCCAATAGGAAATAGGAGTTATTGGTACCATAGAATGGTTTATAGCCATTATTGCTCTGAATACTCACAGTAATTATCACGTTCTATTGGGGGTGTAATCTGGTTTTATATACTGTATTAGTTTCGACTGGCAGTTGTAATGAAACTTGACTTTAATCATAATAAGATTTGCTTGCTACTGTTAATATAGTATATACAGTGTCCGCAAGAAAGTCCGCATCAAATGGGATTTTTTTTTATTATTAGGTATAGGTAAAAATTGAAAAAGCAGTTAGTTTTTGCTTACCTAAAAACCAAAAATGACGTATACTGAAGCAGCTGCACGACTTGCGTTACTTGTTAAATTTGACATTTTTAATAAAATAGGTTCAAAAATGCCCTTATTTATCAAAATATTGAAAAACTTTATTCGAGAAAGTTGTTTATTTATGCATTTTTAGCCTTTGTACAAAATTTTGACAGTCTAATACAATTTTTATTTTTTGCCAGATTCTTGAAAATTTTGATCAACCCTCGTAGATTAACTTTTATACATCGATGTAAAACCATTTGCCTTTACTTTATTTGGAATCTTAATGCAATTTTGTGTAAAATTTTTGTTTCCAATTATTTATTTTGCTTCAAAAACTGAAATTGTTATTGGTCAGTATGTAATGTGTGATGCAAAGTTTATCTAATTACATCAGTTTTGTCAAAACCGACGTTTCTCATTGTTCTTAAGTTAGTAAACAGATGTACAAAAAGAAAATATTAGGAAGCTTTCGTTGAACTTTTACTTAATTAATATTGGATCAAAAAGAATAAATATTAATCGCTCAAAACAGTTTATTCAACAAATTATAGTTGAATATAATTAATATAATTTAATAATAATTAAGTAAAATTTCAACGAAACCTTCCTAATATTTTCTTTTTGTACATCTGTTTACTAACTTAAGAAAAATGAGAAACGTCGGTTTTGACAAAACTGATGTAATTACATAAACTTTGCATCAAACATTACATACTGATCAATAACAATTTCAGTTTTTGAAGCAAAATAAATAATTGGAAACAAAAATTTTACACAAAATTGCATTAAGATTACAAATAAAGTAAAGGCAAATGGTTTTACATCGATGTATAAAAGTTAATCTACGAGGGTTGATCAAAATTTGCAAGAATCTGGCAAAAAATAAAAATTGTATTAGACTGTCAAAATTTCGTACAGAGGCTAGAAATGCCTAAATAAACAACTTTCTCGAATAAAGTTTTTCGATATTTTTATAAATAAGGGCATTTTTGAACCTATTTTATTAAAAATGTCAAATTTGACAGGTAACGCAAGTCGTGCAGCTGCTTCAGTATACGTCATTTTTGGTTTTTAGGTAAGCAAAAACTAACTGCTTTTTCAGTTTTTACCTATACCTAATAATAAAAAAAATCCCATTTGATGCGGACTTTCTTGCGGACAATGTACTTACCACTAGAAATCAGTACTGTAGTTCTCAAAAATTTAAATAGCTTCTAGTGTCTAGTGTGATATTGTTCTTGTCGTGTAACATTGCATATGATTATCTATTATGCAACATGGTTTACTGGGATGGTACTATAATAATGGGTTGTCCAAAATAAAAATATTCTATTGCTTTATCTAACATACAAAGTTAAAAAATACTTAAATACAAAGAAAAAATAAATTAATTAAACGAGATGTTGGTACGATCAATAAAATCAGACAGGACAGCTAGAAGACTCCGAAAAACGATGTGACCTGCGCAACAAATACGTTAAAACTAATACTACCCCCACCAACTTCTTGTGGATTATAGGTTCCAACGGATACAATTCGTTTTTGGGGACGCTGTTCTGCTTTCTTAGAAAAAGCGCTTTACTGGGAAGAGGATACAATTTATTTCTTAACAAAATTGCTGTATTAAAAGAAGTTCATTATTCAATAAGACTTTGCTGCTAATGGAACTGATTACTACCAATAAAAACAATGTTCTAGCAAATCTGGAATTGATATAACTAGCTGGTTTGATAAACTAGCAATTTATTTAATATGGGTTAATAAAAAATAAGCTATCATTACAAACTATGTCTTAGCAAACCTGTTGTATTAGATCATATTCCTTAGTGTAGTTTATTTACCCGAACTTGAGGAAAATTACATTTAATAAATTTGGGTCTTTCAATCAATATTTTTAGCTTATAAGAACGATAATAAGATATTTATTTTTATTACAGGGAATTTGCGTACTCAGAGGAACTCAGGTTTGAACTTAGATCACACTCAGCCCAACAAGAAGGAAGCGTTCACAGTCTCTTCTCATATGAAAAACGCTTATATTAAAAATATATTATAATGTAATGTTTTTAATTTTATTAAATTAATTTTTTTACTTTAAATTGAAATATTTATTAAGGGATTTTCCTATTACCCTTTCGTTTTCAAAATATACTCCAATTTGTGTTAGAATAAAGAGGCCATTTTTAAAAATTATTTTCTTGTAAAGGAAGGTCCAAATTAAAGATATGGTACAAGGCGAACAACGTTTGAACCTTTCGCTATACAGTGATACCAAATTTATACCTGTTTAATTCAATTTTATTGATTATTTGGTGACAGCTATCATGGCTCTCAATATAGAAGTCAAATGTACAAAAAGTACTTATTTTTATACAGTGTGGCCAGTAAAGTCCGCATCATATGGGAATTTTTTTTATTAATAGCTTTATTCGAAATTTCAGTTTGGCATCAAGTTTTGCTTCGATCGAGATGAAAATGAAGCAAAAAATAGGAGTCACGTAATTCGCATTACCTGTCAAATTTTAATTTTTTCCAAAAAATAATTCAAAAGTGCGGTTATTCCTGGAAGAATCGAAAAAAGTTATTAGAAAAGGTTTTTTTAAATGCAGTTTCTAGCCCACGTGCAAAACTTCAGCTACATAAGATAATTATGATTTTTTACCTATATTTAGTAAATTGCACCACTTTTGCAAAATAAGACTCAACGCAACCTACATAAAACTTCTTAGTTTTGAAAATGCGCTATTTCAGATACATTTTCTTTATTAAAGTAGCGCCATATTAAATGTGTGTTTTTCTACAAAATCAAAAGTAGGTTATTACAATTTGGTCCCATGTGATGCAAAGTTTATTTGTTTTTGACCCTGTATAAGGTAACTTCATAAAATAAAAATTTTTGAAAACGTAGTTTGCGTCTGAAAGTAATACACCTTAATATTAAGACAAAAAAGAATACAGTGTCATCAGTAAAGTGTTCATTAAGTGGAAAATAAATTTTAGGGGTAGATAAAAAAATCAAAATTATTTTATGCAGCTGAAATTTTGCAAGTGGGCTAGAAACTGCATTTAAAAAACTTTTTCTAATAACTTTTTTCGATATTTTGAATTATTTTTTGAAAAAAACTAAAATTTGATAGATAATTCGAATCACGTGACTATTATTTCTTTGCTTAATTTTCATCTCGATCGAAGCAGAACTTGATGCCAAAGTCAAATTTCGAATAAAGGTATTTATAAAAAAAAAGTCCCATATGATGTGGACTTAACTGGCCACACTGTATAAACAAATATATTTTGAACTAGATTCAATAGGTTCGGAAGGTTTCTAGCAAATGCACGTCGCAATTAAAAGCGATGGTATGCTCTTAACGATTATTTTTTTCTTCCCCATACATTTTATAATGCCAGTTAATATTTTAGTTAAATTCGATTTCAAAATCAACAAGAAAGTAACTTTTCCTCCTAAAATGTATTAGAAAGCCCCTAGAAGAGGTAAATATTCAAACTGTTTTATTACCGAAAGTAAAGGTAAAGCTGTGAAACTTATGTTTTATGTGTTAAAAGTTTTTAAGAACAACACAAGTTCGGTGCTAGAACAAACATTTTGTTAGGTTTTAATGTATGTTTATTGTTTATATACTTTAGAAATAATTATGGGTTGTAAAATATTAATTTTAAGGAGCAGGATATTTTTAAATATGAGGCGACAAGAATTCGACGAACTTTACAAAATTTTTGGAAAAATTATTATTAATTTAATAATATTGATCGAATTTCAACTTATTCAAAGTTTCTACTATACTTAAACAAGAAATTAACTTAAAAACTTATTAGGTTTTATTTAAAAACTCATCACAAAGAATAGGAGGCACCGATGCAAATGAGCAGGATTTTCGTTCTGCATATTATATTCACAATTCAAGAGGATTGTGAATTAACCAAAATAAGAGAAGCAGAAATTCTCGTTATGCTAGAAATGTTTTTATACACAAAGTCAGATTAACTTTAAATTAAGACATGGAAAAGAGGACAAGTTACATTTGTTTAATGTTATTCTTGAAAGAATGTCCAAATTTTTATAATCTTAAGAGCAAACATTAATGGCGTCTTCGCCATTTTGTTTTATTTAAAAAGCGTGTTTGGGAAGCACTTACCTAGAGTTTTGAGTTTAAAAAATGTAATTTATGAGTTAATAAAAGCATAAAACGTAATTTTGTCACACTTGTCCATATTTATTTTTCTGCTGGACGAAATACACGTGTCTGAATAATCAACAATTTATTTTTCATTTGATAAACTTTTTGTTTATAAAATCAAATATAACGATTGCATTGTTTACGTGCGAGCTTACATGTTCCGTTATTTTAAAGAAACAATAACAAAATTGTGACCTAAAAGAAATCTACACGAGTGCCAAAATAATAATAAAATGTATCTACCAATTTAGATTTACCAAATGGCAGGTATTTTTCTAGTTATACGTAGTATTCTTCTCTTACTTAACCAAGATTATCTTGCGCTATTTTCTCCGTTTCAACTTATCAAATAAACCAAAAAACTTGTTAAATACTGTTACGAAGCCAGGATAACATACATTTTACAAGTTTTTGTCTGTCTTGATAAAGTCGGCCGTAAAGTCTGGTAGTGAATGGAATTCTGTGCCGCGAAGACCGTAGTAGTGTAGTATATGACACCAGTAAGATATAAACCGTTTCTTGTACTTTCAACTACTAGAAAGTTCTACTTTTGGTTTAGGCAAACTAATAAGAAGTAATAAAAAAAGAAAAAATATATTCTTCATCTCCAGATCATAAATTAACCTGGTATTCGTACATTGTACATAAGTCCCTTTTTACTTTATTGACCTGGTATTGTCTTTTAATATTATTGTGTTTTAATGCATATATATCCCGTAAAAACGTTTAAATTCCATTAGGTACTCTTTTCACAACAACCTAACGTTTCTAATGTAATGTGTCACTGGCTAGGAGACGGACGTTTTGCCGATTTTATAGCATCCCGATTAGTGTGAAATACTCCCAATAATACAGGGTGTCCGGAAATGATGAGCAAAAAATTTAGGGGATAATTCTAGACCGAAAATAAATGCTATAGTCGGCTTCCACTTAACTAGGCGCACGTGACCTCCTGAATCAAATCAGTTGAATCAGAGGTTTAAAAATGTTTCAAAATATAAAAACCAACATGGCGGCATATGGACAGCTGATTTTCCATAAAATTGAATGTTAATAGGTTAACAATTAATTTGAAACTATCAGTCATAATAAAAATGACAAAATAACAGTGACGGGTCTTGTTCCAAAATTAATTTCCCACGGGTGCGTTCGTGTTGTTGCACACGGTTGACAAAATAGTTTTATATTTCAAAAATGTAATAACTAAATTGATGGATAATTAAATAAACAATATACCTACAGTAAAACCTCTGACTAGCGACCACCCTTGGGAATCAAATGTTGGTCCGTAAATAGGGGTGATTGTTTAATAAATAAAAATTAGAAATCAGAATTTGTCTGCATTTTACATTGTATATAATTTTGAATATTTTTGCATACATTTATTTTAACTAAACTGATGTATATAATATATTATTGCGAATAGGTACAAATAACTTATTGGTACCAATACATACAATATTTATGTTTAGACTTTTATAGACAAGTCACAAGTCCAAAAAAGATATCAAATACTATATACTCGACGCAGTAAGCTAGGTAGTAGTGAACAAATAAAAATGTATTATAATTAGGTATATTATATAACTGCTTTTCTAAACTTTGATTCATAATTTTCAACATATTCTTTCACAAACTTTACTCGTTCGCTTGCAATTCTTGGTAGTTCGCACAAATATCTTCTGTTGCAGTCCTTTCTATAACGAAATCCTAAGCTTTTAATGAGCGCTGACAATGACCTGAGACCTATTTCCAAAACACCTCGTCCATCAAAGCATCTTTCAGAGCTGAAAGCGTTATATCGACTTGTGATGCATATAAGTCGTCGTATATAACATTCCTTACATCCATTTTTTTACCTTCCTGTAAAGTTTCAATCTTCGTTTTCCTTGATCGTCGTTGCGTTTTCTTCATTGGTATATTTCTACTACTTTCATGAACAATCCTCTGTATTGATCTTAAACTTAGTTTTAGTGCTTCCGATACTTTCTCTTTAATAGACTTGGGATTTAATAACTCGCCGGGGTAATTATCTATTATACGCACACCACGCCGATTTTGATGATTTTTTCAGGAAACACGTATTTCGATGCGTAGATTACGAATCCGAAAACGAAAGTTGTCGGAAAAGCTTAGTTTCCGAGATATTTCCTTCTTAAGTTACGATTTTTCATGGGTTTGTTTACATCGTGTTTACTTGGGATTTTTATCGTTTTTGGCCACCTCTCACTACTTTTTAGGTTACACAGGATATATACTAATTTAAATCGTGGTTAAAAGAAGGAAAATGCGCGTGAAAACGCGCGTGAAAACGCACATTTTCCTTCTTTTAACCACGATTTTCTACTATGGGAAGCCATCGAAGAAACGAGGTTAGGGTAAATTTAAGTTTTAGATTTTATGTTGGCAACTGTGAGTAATATTTGGTGCGAAACTATTTAAATTTAAATTAATGTAGTGGGCGCGATTTTTTCAATTTTTTTCGTTTTTAAATGATGCTACCAACCAATGCGGCTTTATTTTCATTATTAAGTTTGGTTTTTATTAGAACGCTATTCCAAAAAATGAATTTCACTGAATTTTTAGTATTAACTAATGCTTATTTGCCGCTTATTGATTATTTATTGGAGCTCGGAATATTTGTATCTAAAATTAATTGTGGAAAGTACTCAAATATTTGCAAGTTAAACAAATATACTCTAAAGTTCCGCTGCGGCAAGTATTGTGTGAAACAAAGTGCAACTTCATGAAAATTGCAAGAACCGGCACGTTTTTTGGTTGTAAGCTTGTTAAATCCATTGTTTCTAATTAATTATAAACTCACGTTTTCAAAAGTTCCTTAATTTAACCTAAATAACAAGACGAAGACTGAAAAGTAGTGGAAAGCACTTTTAAAAACGAAAAAAATTGAAAAAAGAGCGCCAACTAGATTGATTTAAATATAAATAGTTTCGCACCAAATATTACTCAAGGTTACCAACATAAAATCTAAAACTTAAACTTACCCTAACCTCGTTTCTTCGATGGCTTCCCATAGTAGAAAATCGTGGTTAAAAGAAGGAAAATGTGCGTTTTCACGCGCGTGAAAACGCACATTTTCCTTCTTTTAACCACGATTTAAATTAGTATATATCCTCTGTAACCTAAAAAGTAGTGAGAGGTGGCTGAAAAACGATAAAAATCCCAAATGTAAACAAACCCATGAAAAATCGTAACTTAAGAAGGAAATATCTCGGAAACTAAGCTTTTCCGACAACTTTCGTTTTCGGATTCGTAATCTACGCATCGAAATACGTGTTTCCTGAAAAAATCATCAAAATCGGCGTGGTGTGCGTATAATAGATAATTACCCTCGCCGGTTTCAGTAGCCTTTTCTTCTTCATTTTTAAAATAATCTATTAAATTGAGAACCATTTCTTTTGCGTGGGGATGCAGAAAACCTGCAAACCGATTTGTATTCGACATTTTATGTCACAATATTTTTAATAATGACACATTTGACAAAACTAGGGAGCTTATTCACGACATTATATTATTATACAGTAGTGTTCTTCGAAACATTTTGATAATTACTGAAATTTAGATGTGCTTTTCTCTCAGATTCATAAATACCCAATAGGCTTATCGCGTTTATATTAAGGTTGAATTCTCAACGTCATTCAATCTATTGCCAACCTATAACCTATTTCGCGTTGATTTTTTGAATTTATTATTTTAATAACTAAGATTTAAAGAAAATCAATATCGTCGGTACATTATTTAGGTAGTATCTGATATATTACGAAAATATCAATTTATTTCATTGCTAATTTTGGGAGAATTGTATAGTAAAAGAACAATGAGTGACAATGACATAATAATGTTAAAAAAAATCTTACCCGATATTTTTCGCTATACAATTCTCCTAAAATAAGTTATGAAATTCCTTGATATTTATTAAATATGTCAATTATTACCTATAGAATATCAAGTCGATACTGATTTTATTTAAATTTTGTATAAAAGCTAGAAAACATGAATAAATCTACGCGAAATAGGTTATAGGTTGGCAGGCATGTTGATACTCCCACCTTAAGGATATCTTTTATCTTATAATGCCGTTTTAACCTTGGTTTGAGCAAGACAACACTATATAAGTTTCTCTATGATAGGTTCATAACGCGCCTAGTTAAGTTGCTTCCTATAAAATTTTTTCGAAAATTAATTTAACAGAGTTACAGGGTGTCCTTAGAACGATATAGAGAATGTTGATTGCAGTAGGTACTGCGCAGTGTTTTTGTTTGGTTAAACTTGTCAAGCATCCTGAGGCAAAATAAAATAATTAAAATAAAAACCCTACTAGATCTTAGTTTGTAGGATTTTTTACTGCAATGTTTATTACTGTAGCTTAAGGTGGTAATTTTTACTAGGTAATTCGCTATTTAAATGGGGATTTACAATGCAATTATTTTTAAGCACCTTAGTTTTCCTGCTCATTAACGGGAACTGTCGTTTAAACTGAAATAAAAAATACATTTGAACTTTTTAGTACGATTTTACTTGTACCATATCGATACATTGTTGCCCTTGTCTCCGTAAAGACGTAAAATTTTAATTTATTTTCAGAGCGTGTCAGTTATGCTATTATACAGTGTCCGCAAGAAAGTCCGCATCAAATGGGATTTTTTTTTATTATTAGGTATAGGTAAAAATTGAAAAAGCAGTTAGTTTTTGCTTACCTAAAAACCAAAAATGACGTATACTGAAGCAGCTGCACGACTATAATATAAATTAAATTAATTATATTAAACTATATTTTTGTTGAATAAAATGTTTCGAGCGATTAATATTTATTCTTTTTGATCCAATATTAATTAAGTAAAATTTCAACGAAAGCTTCCTAATATTTTCTTTTTGTACAGGGTTATCCAACCAAGACTAGACAAGGCGATTTTTTGACTTTTCCTGTACTTTTATAAAAAAACTGAAATAGCAATCTTAAGTAATTTTCTCCCGCGAATTCGAATATCTTTAGCAAAAAATAATTGAACATCAAACAAAAGTACTAGGGGTCACTTTGATATTTTTTTAAATGGAACACCCTGTATATTTTTACATTTTTAAATTCCACATAAAATTATTATTATTTTTTATTAAATGCACTATTAGCCTATACTTCATAGTTTCCGAGATATTGACTCGAAAAGTGACATTTTTGAACTTTGACAGCTTATAACTTTCTAACAGTACGTCTTAGAGCAAAACGGCTTACATGTGCCTATCTTCAATTTTTATTATCTTCCCAAAAAAATCAACTTCTAGTTAAACCGGAACAACTATATTTCCTTCTTTCGAGTTACATCCGGTTTAACCGGAAGTTGATTTTTTTGGGACTGTCAAAATTTCGTACAAAGGCTAAAAATGCCTAAATAAACAACTTTCTCTCGAATAAAGTTTTTCGATATTTTTATAAATAAGGACATTTTTGAACATATTTTATTAAAAATGTCAAATTTGACAGGTAACGCAAGTCGTGCAGCTGCTTCAGTATACGTCATTTTTGGTTTTTAGGTAAGCAAAAACTAACTGCTTTTTCAATTTTTACCTATACCTAATAATAAAAAAAAAATTCCATTTGATGCGGACTTTCTTGCGGACACTGTATAAGAAACTCCATTCTAGTTAAGAGAGTTTTGGTAAAATGCGGGTTTGAGATAGGGGATAGAGGAAGGTTACCTATTATGCACCGCCTTTTAAATTGAAACAACATTGTAATCTCTAAAATAGTGCACCGATTGAGCCACTGGACAACCTTCTCAACAACAACATTCACCACTAGACTATATTCAGATTTCATTTACGACGGGGTAAAGACCACTTGGCAAATAACAGCAGAAGGAGCAATAAAATCTAATTATACAATAGAAAAATCGTTATGTAGGTCGCAAGATAAAGCGTTATACAGGGTGTAACGTGATTTTCGCCATTTTAATGTGTATTTTTCATCTCTAGGAAGACCAGGGGAACATAAGTAATTTCCTTCCCCTGCACCGAGGAAAATGACCTACTACAACAGGTTTGCTAAGACATAGTTGGTATTGATAGGTTATTTTTTTATTAACCCATATTAAATAAATTGCTAGTGTATCCCGAACAAACCCGAACAAACCCGCTTAAGTGTTATATCCGTTCCAGATTTGGTAGAACAGTGTTTCTATTGGTAGTAGCAGTTCCATTAGCAGCACAGTCTTATTGAATAATGAACTACTTTTAATACAGCAATTTGGTTAAGAAATAAATTGTATCTTCTCAATGCGCCGCATTTTGTTCCCAGTAAAGCGCTTTCTCTACAATTAAGAAAGCAGAACAGCATCCCCAAAAACGAATTGTATCCGTTAGAACCTATAATCCACCAAGATGTTGGTTGTTGCGCGAGTCACATCGTTGTTCGAAGTATTTTAGCTGTCCTCTCTGAATTCAAAGTTTATTGATCGTACCAATAGGTACCTGTTTCAATTAATTTATTTTTATTTTATATTTAAGTTTTTTTAACTTTGCATATCAGATAAAGCAATAGAAGATTCTTATTTCGCACAACCCATCATCAGTATTGGATTTTACAATCCATGGACGAATTTTACCATCTCAATAAACCTTGTTGCATAATAGGTAATCATATGCAATGTTAAACGACACAAAGAATATCACACTAGATGCTATTTAAATTTTTGAGGACTACAGTACTGATTTTTAGTGCTAAATATATGCTTTATTAACCGTAGCAATCAAATATTATTATGATTAATGTCAAGTTTCATTACAACTGCCAGTCGGAACTAATACAGTATATAAAACCATATTATACCCCCAATAGAACTTGATAATATTACTGTGAGTATTCAGAGCAATAATGGCTATAAACCATTCTATGGTAGCGATGACTTCTATGTCCTATTGGCTAAATTACCGTTGTCTTACAGTAGGAAAGCGCGTTTATGTCACGTATAGTATTAAACAGTTGTATAAAGAGTATGAACTCAGTGTATGTGCTGCGTGTTGTTGCCCTACTTACCCCAGTTTTTATAATTAACGCAATACTAAATTGGAAAACTGGAAAAAAGTTAAACAAACTAAATAAATACAATATCATTAGGGCAAAAATCCAGTGTTCCTTTATTAAATCGCATTTTATTAAGTTAAGCCTGATAAAACCTCCGTTTTTATTTTTGCAGCTTAAAAATAAAGTGCAATTAAATGAATTTCAATTTTCATTTAAAAATCTAATTAGAGAGATACGATGCACTCATTTAAATAAGCACAGCATTTACTCACGATTTGTGCCATAATAAAATTTCCATAGGCCAACGTAATCAAAGACAAAGTAGGTATACAAATTTTGAACACTCGAAAAAAAATCTTCAAGTATCAATTTTTTTAAAATTTTGCCAGTCGAGTTTCCGATTTCCTGTTTTTCCGTTTAGATAAGCAAACAATAATCACGAAAGTGGCAAATTTATGGCCTCGCGCATGTGAACAAAGCTATGCACTATCTGACATGCGCACTGCAGCATTACCATTTGACGAATGGGAAAATAGACAGATCCGGGCTTTAAAATTTAAGTTCATGCGCAAGAAATTGTAAAAATTCACCTTTAATTTATCACACACACAAATTCTTGCCAAAAAATTGGAATTTCTTCTCAATTTTTAATCAAGTTGTGAAAAAATGTAGTGATTCCTGGTATTTTTAGTAGTTGAAAACCAGATCAGATTTTTAGGATAAAAAATTGTTTTTGAGGGTTTGTTTCTAAATTTTGTTTATAAATAGATCATCGTCGTGTTTTCAGTTCAAAAAGGAAGAAAACAAGTCAATTAAAATATTTAGTCTTATAAAATCGAATATAAAAACAATCAAAACCAGCAAAATACCCAATCTTCGATGTTATCGCGTACTCAATATTAGTTGGTATAACTTTTTGATTTTTACAATTTGGCAAAAACTTGGGTACGTGTAAAAAATTTTCAAGCACAATTTATTGTTCAAGATTTTAAAAAAGTTTTTGATCGTCGAATACTTTCACCCTTGGATTAGTATAAACATACCTTTTTTATGACGTACATATCAATTTTAGCATGTTTTTACTAGGCAGCGTATTTTGTTTATCAAATAATCTATAAATCACAATTTAACGAAAATGTCCATTATAACATTGCCCCATTTGAGGATGCCTAATTCAAGAATAGCTCTCGCCGCTACCACATTTTATGAGAAAGGGTTTATAAAATGACTTGCTTGAGAGTTTATAAGACAATGAAAGTTTGTTGTGATATATTATAGTCAGCCCGAGCATAATTCACAGTGCTTTTAAATTGATTTTTCTTAAGAGCCTTTGTTACTCTAAGACGAAAATGTACATAATATATATCGTAAATGTGCATCCACTTAAGTTGATTAAAAACGGGTCGATTTGTTTTGTATTATGTCGATCTAACAGCAACGTTATAAATTTATTTATTTTTACTGGTGTACGTCTGTACGTATGTCAGTAAGTTACAATAAGTCAATTACCTCGTTGTATGGTGGGAAACTGAGGATCAAGCAAAAGGCATTTTTTTATATTATATAACCTTTCTTAACTAAGAAGAGACACTATGCAGGCTTTTTGCGATCTATTCAACCAGCGAAGAAGCTTACAACATACTCACTGACCACGTATAGAACGGGTACTTACATCCGATCAAACCGATGCAGTCACTTTAGCAGTTACATCCACTTGAAAATCGCGTTGTATATACTTCGAATTCAAGTGGATCAAACTACCAAGTCAATCATCTATTAAATTAAAAATTGAATCAAGTTTTGGTACAATCAATAAAATTTAATTTTAGACAGGACAGCTAAAAGACTCCGAACAACGATGTGACCTGCGCAACAAATACGTTAAACCTAATAGTACGGCGCGCAACGATTGCCGATCGCTATGAACCCTCACCAACGTCTTGGTGGATTATAGGTTCTAACGGATACAACTTGTTTTTGGGGACGCTGTTCTGCCTTCTTGATTGTGGAGAAAGCGCTTTGCTGTGCACAAAATGCGTCGCATTAAGAAAACACAATTTATTTCTTAACAAAATTGCTGTATTAAAAGTAGTTCATTATTCAACATGACTGTGCTGCTAATGGAACTGATTACTACCAATAAAAACACTGGTCTAGCAAATCTGGAATTGATAAAACACTAAACCGGGTTTGATACACTAGCAACTTATTTAATATGGGTTAATAAAAAATAAGCTATCAATACAAACTAAGTATGTCTTAGCAAACCTGTTGTATTAGATCGTTTTCCTAAGTGTAGAAGTTGCATTATTATTAGAAAAAAGAAAGTACACTTTTTTTTTTAAATTTACCATTTTTATTTTTCATCAAATAAAGCAAAAACGAAAAAAATTGGTTAGAATTACTAGCTTTTCCTTTTTTTCGGCTGCCTTTTTCTGTGTTTTTTTTTCAAGAATAGAAATGAAATTAGAGAAAGTTTTTAAATCGGATCGACTAACACACGATAAATACAGGTTTGAATGAAAATACCGTCCATCCACTCGGTTCAAGTGGATTGTATTTATGCGTTGTATACGTAGTCATTGTCCCAGAACATATAGGTACCTATTGTTTATGTTAAATGGCAATGGCTAATGTGCCGTAAAAGGCTTTTCTAAGCCCATGTCAACGCCAAACGATACAAGTCGGCAATCATATTTTATCCGCTGTAACCTAAGACCCTTTTGCCATTGTTCGGGCGTTAAGTGGAGAAACGTTTTAATTCTAACAAGTGTTGTTAAAACGAAACAAACGTACAGGAGCAACTATTATTTATAAGGAGATTCGCATAATAAATCCAATTTTATTATATTATTATAAGACTTAAGTTTCGCAAGTCGGGGTATCAGTTTCCTGGGAGTAACTAGAAAAAGTCTAATTCTGTTTCGACTTTTCCCTGATCTGAGTGCAAATCACACTCCTGAAAGGTATGTTAATAATAATTTGATTTTTGGATTTAATAAAATATATACATGGTGTCCGAAAATGATGAGCAAAAAATTTAGGGGATAATGGGGAAAAATAGACTAACTTTTTTTAACGCTAATATTTATACTTTTTTATGTCAAACTGAAAAAACCTCAAATATTTTATGAAAAAAAGGTACAATTGGTGAGAGATGATTGGATGAGCCGTTATCTAGATAAATTTATTTAAGTTTACAAAGGTTTTGAAAATATTTAGAAAAACCCATCCTCACAGTGTACCCCCTTTAGGGGGGTGCAGCTTTGTAGTAAGTGAACATAGGACACAATTTGTACCTAATTTTTAACCAATCTACGCAATCCCAAATTAGTGACCATATCTTTTAGACACCCTGTATATTTTCGTTTTTAGGCATATTCCTATTTTTTTGGCCCGCGGACCATATGTTTGATACCTCGACAGCTCTGCTCTAGACTAAATTTTTTTAAAATTTGTACAGATTTATAGAAAATTTAATATTTTTTTTTAATGAAAGTCATCGGGGGTAAAATAATTTGTATTTTTCTATTCTCATCATTCGTAATATTCGAACATAGGACACAATTTGTACCTAATTTTTAACCAATCTACGCAATCCCAAATTAGTGACCATATCTTTTAGACACCCTGTATATTTTCGTTTTTAGGCATATTTCTATTTTTTTGGCCCGCGGACCATATGTTTGATACCTCGACAGCTCTGCTCTAGACTAGAATTTTTTTAAATTTGTACAGATTTATAGAAAATTTAATATTTTTTTTTAATGATAGTCATCGGGGGTAAAACAATTTGTATTTTTCTATTCTCATCATTCGTAATTCCGATAAAACCATCGAAATTTTAACTTACAAAATAACGTGACAGGTAATATTTTAAAATCCACTGTAATTTGTTATTTGAACTTTGCAAAATTAATTATATTTAAATAAATCCCTAGAGATTTATTTTATTGCAAAAGCAGAATGGGCGTGTAAACATGGAAAATAAATTTTACTGAATTTAACATTTATCAAAATTTATGCGACGTTAGGTGTTATTCGCCGGTCATATTTCTAGACGTCTATTAACGATTGTCATACGCACAACCCTCTTCTCATCGAAATGTCCTTCTCTAGCTTATCTAAATACACTTCAGAACCAGCTCGTCGCCATTTTTGTTGTAACGATTTCTTTATTATTGTGAATTGTGGGCATTTAATATTTACGGATTTCTAGATATTGTGTGCACAATTCATTGATATTCGTAGTATGTCGTCTGGTCCAATTTGGGCAACCTACCCCTATACTCACCGAAAGAACAACTTACTGCTGTATATTTAGTTAGGGTCCTTTATTTGAAAGCGAAAGCTTTGTTGCAACACAATATATCCCTGTTGCAACTATGATCAAATCAGATCCGGTTTTACATGGGTGCTATTGGGTGCTATAGTACCGGGCGGTAAACTTATAAGGGCGGAGCGAGCTTGTATAGGTAAAATGAAAACCTTAGCATGGACGAATATTTTCCTGAAGAGTGCATTCACTTTAAAAAGTTCTTAAATGAACTAAGTCATGGGATTGAAGTTGAATATCCCAAAGATTTAGTAAAATTGTTGCATGAAAATAAATTAAAATGTTCTTTTCCGAATATAAATGTATGCCTTCGTTTATTTTTTACATAATGGTTACGAATGCTAGCCGGGAACGTTCATTTTCCACTCTAAAACGAGTTAAAACCTATCTTAGAAATTCAATTGCTGAAGAAAAAGTGAATTCCTTAGCCATATTATCAATAAATTCAGACATTTTAAAATCTGTTGACACTAACCAGTTAATACAATTTTTTTTTTAATTTAAAAGCAAGAAAGCGTAAGTAAAACTGAATGAAACTTCTCTTCTGTATTTCAAAACTCACATGTTACATGTGATTATTTCTTAATTTCCAAAGTTTCTAATATATTATTATTATTGATATTAGCATTGAAAAATGTCCATTTATTACAATATTGCGCATTAGGTATGTAGCAGTATTGTTTTTTTGATATAAATATATTTACTTGGACCTTGTTGATTTTGAGCACATAGTTAGAGAAAATATATTGTTGCGTTTGTGTTTTTTTTTAATGATTTTAAGCATAAAATATTAATTTTTGTGTTTTTTTTATATTCTATTTTCACTCAGTTCCTAAATCTATTAGTGATACCACTAAGATGGTGGACCGTGGCAAAACAGAAATAGCAAAATGTTGCAGAATGGTATTATGTTGTCATTTATGTTCGTATTCGTTTTTGGCTGTTTCTGATTATTTTATTTGTCATTGTCACTGATTTATTCTGTGAAGTTATTTATAATAAATTATGTTATTTCGGATTTTCGAACCTTTTTTTCAAACATACCTAAATATAAAAATACAATAATTTCAGATTGTATAAACCATAGAATAATTAATATTATTCTTTTGTATAAACTACGAATACGAAGGGCGATGCATACAAGTAGTACCGGGTGCAAACGCACCTTAAACCGGCACTGGATCAAATTGATAAGTAACTAAGCCAGAAATATCCCGTCAAATCCGATCGAACATAATCACTCGTTCGGCTCTCTTATTCATTAATGCGAAGCATGCCTCGAATGTCCATCGGGAATTCCGAATAGCTAATAATTGATTCTTGGAAAATATTCATCAGTCAAACTATGCTTTAGTCTGCTCTATCAGAGAGAGATATAATGCAGTTGATTTTCCGCTGTTAATTCCAAACTATTTATGTCTTAAAGCAAAATTGAGCAGTGTTTGGAGCCTCAGTGATTTGTCTCTATGATACAATGAAAACAGGCCGAAAAGTTGTATTTTTGCTAGGGCTGCCTCACGGTTTAAGAGTTGAGATCCTTGTAAATAATAATATAGCAAGAGTTTTCCTTATTCATGTTTACAATACGGATATGAATTTTTCTAGTAGGGAAAAGAGAGGAGAGATGGGCCAGGAGGAGTGACGGACCGCATGAGTTGCCCTGGTAAATACGGCCACGTCGATGTTTTCCGCTGGAGTACAGTTCAGTCAACCATTTATAGCTTAGAGGTACGCACGTGTTGTTTTTTTTTGCATTTAAAAAAAATTGTTTGGTATTTTTAATTTTGCAAGTGTGAAAAATTTATTTATAAATATTTGGGATAGAGTAGGTTATATTACAAAATTTGGTGATAAAATAGCTAAAAGTTGTCTGCTTTTTATTCCTAACTTAAATTATTGCCGATAAATGAATTCTCTTACAAGCAATCGCGTGGTCCATCTCTCCTCCTAAAAAAGGTGAGATGGACCATTCATAAGGAGGAAAAAGGAACCAGGTATTTGACCATATAAAGCTATTGGCAACAAAACAGTACAGGCCAAACAACAAGCTAAGAAAAAGAGAAAAATTATTTATTCTTCTTCAGAATCAGAAGAAGATTGTCCAATTGATGATTCAGAAGAAGGTGAAGATCTGGAGGATTTTGAAAATGATTGCAACGAAGACTACAGAAAAACTAAGAAAAAGAAGACTGGAATCAATGCATTATATGCAAAAGATGGCTCCATGCAGGTTGTACTAGCTTTGAATCCATATGTCAAGTTTGTGGTACGAATGTCTCAAAGAAAAAACAAAAAGGTGTAGTGGTCCATCTATCCTAGCATGTGCAGTCCATCTATCCTCCTACTTGGAGGAGAGTCGGTCCAGTGTAGCCATTTATTAATATTCTTACCATTTTATTTTTGTTATGAGTTTTCAAACTATTTTAGTTTAAGTTTAAAGTAGATATATTACTTTATATTTTACCAATGTTATAGGTTAGTATATAGGCTTTAATAAAGTTGTATTTTGAAAATTCTAAAATGTAATCCATCTCTCCTCTTTTTACCCTATTGTCTGTTGTTGAGATTGAAAGGCGCCTCTTACAGTGTTGCCGACTTTTTCCATCGGGGCTTTGTTTAGAAGACTTTTGTCCAATTTACGAGGCGGTGTAATTTAGGCAACGTTCCCCTATATACCAATTTTCGAGCTTTATGGCTTTTTTCTGGTTCGACTAAAAAATTAAAAATGTTATTGCCAATCTTTTTTTATCTAAAGGCGTCATAATCAAAATGTAATTACAGCTACAATATACGGCTTTATGACCCCATACACGGTAGTCGAAAACTTTTTGGGCTGCTTCAATAATTCATTAGAGGGTCCATTGTCCGTAGCGGTGTACGCTTCGCATGTATAGTTTACAAGCAATTAATATGCGATGTACCCAATTTAAATCAAATTTTGTATATTTCTCGGGTTAGCCGAAAATGCACTGTTTTTCATTGACATTTTTTAACATAGTAATTTTAATTATTTTTTGGAACTGATCAAAGGGGTGACATTTTTAGGACCACAGTTCTATTTAGCGTACAAAGTTTACAAAAAATATCGAAATTTTAAATTTGTATCTACAAAGATTTCGAAAATATTTAGGAAAAACCATCCTCAGAGTACCCTCTTTATACAAGGGTGTCCGGAAATGATGGGCAAAAAATTTAGGGGATAATTCTAGACCGAAAATAATTAAAAAATGAAATATTCCTTCCTTTGCTATGCTTTGTTTAAGGTTGAAAATAAATTAAAATGGTTTCGTATTCATCACATGCAAGCAATGTTATTTTAGCGTTTTTCTCGAAAACGGTTAGATTTATCAAAACAAATGTAGTAGTTTAACGTTTTTATGTCAAAATGTTAGGAGAATAAAAATATTCAGTCCAAATGCACATACAGTTTAGGACAAAAGAGTTGGGACCATTAAAATTAAAATATAGGCTCCTATGTGGCGCCCTCTACAAAATGCAAAAAATGGTGGGCAAATTTGTATTCCTCATCCCGAAGAAGCTCCATATTCGGGATTTCGTCACAATATTATGAGCGTGACAAAAATTATTGTAAAAAAGACAGCAAATAAATTAATTTTAACACCCTGTTAATAATGAATTTTCGAAAAAATGTTATAGGAAGAGATACCATTTATTTTCGGTCTAGAATTATACTTTAAATTTTTTGCTCATTATTTTCGGACACCCTGAATATATTTTATATGAAGTTCCTACTTTATTTTTAACCAACCTACTCAATCCCAAATTATTAACCATACCTTTTCAAACACCCTGTATAATTGCGACAAAACATTTTTTGAATTAGGTTGCTCTATTAAAAATTATTTTACATACCTAAGCTGAAATGTATAAAAAAAATTATATACCTTTTAACCCAATTTATTTTCAAAAAAACGTTTGGAATTCTTTTAACGGTGTTTATATGGCTCTAAACCCTGAAACAAACATCTCTTATTTTAACATGTGGGCGACCCTAAACCACTTGATTATTAAAGCCAAAAATACTTTCCAGCCCTTCAGACAGCTTTTTCAATTTCACATGAATAAAAAAGTATGAGTTTAGGAACAGCCCTCCTCCGTACTCACTTTTCAGGAAATTATTATAGAAAAGACGTAAAATTGACAAAATAGTGCTGGAGAAAAAGAGTCAGGTAGCTGTTTCAGGGACGTCTAGACGTCCCTATACCACCTTAGTAGTTTCTAATCCTTGAACAGGTGTGCGTATATCTAATACAGGACGGACGATATTCCAACCTAATTAGGAGAGGGAAATACATTAAAACATAAAAGCAAAAAAAAAAGATTTCTCGGTTTGGAAATCTTAAAATAAACCAAAAATACGCACTCCTTATGAAAAATAAAGTTCTTAGTGGGTAATCGCGCATCAAGAGACAGACAGGTGAATGTGAACAAAAGATAGACGTTCGCGGCGATAAAGAAAAAGAAGAGGAAAGCTAACCTGAAGATTCGAGGCGTATCGTAGCTATCGACCGCTCCAGAGCAGCAGGTGCAGTAGAAAATAGTACAGCGGCTGTGGTACCGCCTTGGCCTTAAAATGCAGTTTTGTATGTAAAGTGTGGAACGAGCCCAGGGGCATAACAAATACCCCCGCAGGCCCCGCTCCAGGGGCCCACTGCCAGCTTTGCTTTTCATAGGTATTTCATTTCATAATTAATTTTATTTTTTTATATCCTTAGAATTTTACTTCGTTAAGTGAAGAAAAATTATACGTGAAAACGAGGAATTTACAAACAATATACTATAAGACTTGTCCATTGACTTTTCTAGTCAAATTTTAAGCCTCAGAAAGGGGCTTGGAGATAGTATTTCAAAATTGAAAATAGTGTTTGAACTTGGGGATCATTTATTAATAAAAAATTAGTGTGTTTCTTCAAATTTTCCAGATGTATCTAGTGCACTGATGTTATTTCTACCTTTACTCGTTAGTGTGGCATCAGCGGGACGATTTTTTTCCATACTTAAAATGGTAAAGACCTATTTACGTAACACTATGGGACAACAACGCCTTTCGGATTTATCGTAAATCAGTATCAAACACTAGTTTGTTAAAACATTAAATATCGACGAAATTAAAAACGATTTTGTAAAAAAAACTCTCGACGATCTGGTCGTTTTGTATAATACCTCGTATAGTAGGTACTTAGTGACATAACGTTTGTGCAGACTTGTTGAGCATTCATGTGTTTTATTGTTTTCTGTCTTTTGGATTCTATGAGGCTCGATTACTGCTACCCCCGTTACTACCATTACGTGGCGGGCAACATTATAAGTGGTGTTTTAAAATTTTGATTTTGAATCATGTTTGCTAGAATATTACGTATACTGACTACCTCTGTTATGTCTACCAGTCTACCTAGGATTATAAAATAAATTCGAATTGTTTGCTGTTTTAATAGTAGGTACTTAACACATAATGTGGGTTTAAGCCTAATTAAATTATTACACGATTAACGAATTCAAAAATTCATAAACCTGAACCTAATAGTAATGAAAATAAGAATTATCATTTCTTATTCGTTATAAAGGTGGGGCCCCTCAAAACGTTTGCGAGGGAGGGCACTCAGTTTTTGTTACGCCACTGAATGGGCCAATAATGACAGCGGACTACAGCCAAAGTCCTAATCACATATTCAGTTTGAAAAGAGAAACTGCAAGATCGTAATTATTTTAAGTTATCTTATAACTTTGTAAAGAATGCACGATTAATTGCGTAAACTTTATAAAGGCAAGATGCGAATGAGTAATACTCATCGGACAAATATACATCTATTTCCCATGATGTAGAATTAGGCAATATTGTTTCATTTCAAATGACCGTAAGCTCGGTTTCGAAGATACGCAACCGGATGTAAACGAAGCCCTCAAAGCCGCTTTTCAGCATTATGTTGGAAGCCAACTTTTGGGGGGTTAGTTTCCTGGCATCGGAAAACCAATGAATTATTCTTGACACATTGCTGCAGCGCTGCCCCTATTAGTTCGCAGGGATATGTCCGACTTTGCAGAGGTCAAAAAAGGATTGTTTTAGAGGGAAAGTAACTTATTTCTCGTTTGTTTACGTGACGTTTTTAAACCGAAAATCAGCAGGTTCTCGCCGGAAAACAACAAACTGTCTAAGTGGAAATATGGCTACTAATTTGAATGTTTATTGTGATGTAGAACAATACAGTCCCGGGCAAATTTCCTGAGGAATTTTTGTAAAATAAAATTTTTTGATATTTAGGAAATTGATTTTTATACCTACACTGAAAAAAATCTAATACAACAGGTTTGCTAAGACATAGTTTGTATTATTAGCTTATTTTTTATTAACCCATATTAAATAAATTGCTAGTGTATCAAACCCGCTCAGTGTTATATCAATTCCAGCTTTGCTAGAGCAGTGTTTTTATTGGTAATAATCAGTTACATCAGCAGCACAGTCTTGTTGAATAATGAACCACTTTTAATACAGCAGTTTTGTTAAGAAATAAATTGTATCTTCTCAATGCGACGCATTTTCTTCCCAGTAAAGCGCTTTCTCTAAGAAAGCAGAACAGCGTCCCCAAAAACAAATTGTATCCGTTGGAACCTATAATCCACAAGACGTTGGTGGGGGTTCGTAGCGATCGGCAATCGCCGCGCGCCGTAGTATTCGTTTTAACGTATTTGTTGCGCAGGTCACATTGTTGTTCGGAGTCTTCTAGCTGTCCTGTCTGAATTTGAATTTTATTTATCGTACCAATACCTGTTTCAATTAATTTATTTTCAGTTTGTATAAAAGTTTGTTTAAACTTTGCATGTCAGATAAAGTAATAGAATATTCTTATTTCGCACCACCCATCATTACTATTGGACTTTATAATCTATGGACGAATTTACCTATCTCAGTAAACCATTTTGCATAATAGATAATCATCTGCAACGTTAAACAATAAGAACAATATCACATTTAAAGTTTTGAAAACTACAGCACTGATTTTTAATGCTAAGTATATGCTTTATTAACCGTAGAGAGCAAATCTTATAATGATTACCGTCAAGTTTCATTATAACTGCCAGTTCGAACTAATACAGTGTATAAAACCAGATTACACCCCCAATAGAACTTGATAATTCTTGTAAGTATTCAGAGCAATAATGGCTATAAACCATTCTATGGTAGTATTAACTCCTATTTCCTATTGGCTGAATTATCGTGATATTATCACTACACAACGGTCTAGCAATTTTCGTTGTCTTACAGTAGGACAGCGCTTCGCTGTCACAAATAGTATTAAACAGTTGCATAGCATAGAGTATGAGAATTCTTATACATTATATATAACAGAAGGTTTTTTTCTCAGTCTACTGCTCAACAATTGATACACAAGTAGACACACGCTGTCAGTAATTAACATAACTAGGCCACAAATAGTCAGTTGTTTCTCTAAGCTCTCTAGCTGAGTAGATATTTCTATAGTTTCCCTAAATAACAAAAATGAACCTTTTAATTGTAACAGTTCACGTCTCGCGAGTTCTTATTAGGCTCTATTAGCATCTGCCTAAAACATTCTAATGTGGATTCATTACGATTCTGATTTTATAACGTAGTTATTGCCGTTTAGACTTGTAAATGTCAAGATACTTGGCTTCCCCCGTTAGCTTTAGGAAATCTAACGCCAAGGGGTTATATTAATAAATCCGAATGCGTATAATATTCCGTTCTGTTTTCGTTGTCACATCTCGTTAACATATACATTAAATTAGGGTTCCTAAACTCGGTTTGAGGAATTTTGGATAAAAATTAACAAGCCCGGATGTTCCCTCAGGATTCTCGGTATAATATTAACACTGCTTTGTTCGAGGAACACGTCAATATTACCTTTGCGTTAAGGGAAATGCAAGGGGAATAATTGGATGGGATATATTTTTAAAGGGGGGTGAAAGGTCAGTGTTTAAAGGGGATCTATTTTTTCAAGAGCACGAACTTGTAAGGTTAAGATAATAAGTGAACGGGGTGTGTATTTTAATTGATAACATATTATTACAGTTTGTTATGGAAGTCACTTATTAACTACTGTACACATTAATAATTATAAAAGATACCGTGCGAGCAAAAATTATTTGCATCAAAGAGAGCCTTGCATCTAAGGACGTAATGCTTAGCCGTAGAGCTTAATACCTGTTGGGTGTCAGTAACTACCTGAATTAACAATCAATCAGTTATTCCCTCATCTTTGACAGTCGTTACAAGTAATTTGATTCATCGCTAATTTTTCCAATTTCTTGAACAATTCACACAATGGGCTTTACGGAACAGCACAAAACATTCATGGTTGAAGCGTATTTTCGAAATGGGATTAGAGTAAATGGTAAGTGGCAATACAATCCGGGTTTGTGCATGGACGATTTTCACGAACATTTTCCTAACGTTGCTTTTATTGCTGGGGATTTTTATCATTGCCTAAAAAGAACCGTGGCTGTGTTTAGGGAAACAGGTTCTATACAACAAAAGGAGCAGGAAGACCATCTGTAAGAACAGAAGAAGTTGTTGCAAACGTTCGTGAAATAATGCAAAATACGCCAACAAATTGTATGAGACGCCTGTCCCAAAAAGTGGGAAGAACTTATGGAACATGCAGGACTATTCTTAAGAAGCAGCTAAATTTATTTCCTTATAAATTGCAAGTATTCCAAGAAATACAAGCCGCAGATTTTCAAAAACGCAGGAATTACTCTCAATGGTTTAACCAAAATTTATTGGAAAAAAATGATTTATTAGACCAGACATTTTTTTAAGGATGAAGCCTGGTTCCACCTCTCCGGTTAGTGAATTCTCAGAATACATGCATGAGGAGTAGTGAAAATTCCCATTTTTTTGTAGAGTCGACATTGCACCCTTAAAAAATTGGTGTCGGGTTAGCTGTTTCCCGAAGTGTTTGGTCCTATTTTTTTTCATGACACAGTTACAGCACAGCGGTATAGAGACAATATTTTGAATCCATTTGTGGAGCAATTACTTGACGACGAACTACGTTTTGGATATTTTCACGACGGTGCAATCGCACATACAGCCACCGAAACTATTAACTACTTACGCAATTTTTTTGACGACAGATTGATCAGTATTTGATCAGACATTCAATTCCCATCTAGATCACCTTGTTTAACGTTTATGGATTACTTCGTTTTTCCTCATTTAAAGAACACTATTTTTAAAACACCAGTTGCAAATTTAGAACAATTACAAGAAAGGATTATCCAAGAATGTGGTAACATTTCTCCAGAGATGCTGGTCAACACTTTCGAAAATATGAGGAGACGTGTGAATTTACGCTTGGAGCATGGCGGTGGCCAATTTCAGCAATTTATGTAATTAATTTTCTTTTTCTTTCTGTATACCTATTCTTACCTTGTTAATTTTGTAAACAACAAAAATAAATTAGTATTTGTCTACTTATTTTATTACTCATTAGTTTGGCATATTATGTCATAATATTTACTAATTTGACAAAATTTTAACCTAGATTTGGTTAAATATATTGTCCCCATATCATTGTGATCTAAACCAAGCCCTACGTTTTTTAATTCAATCCCTCTTTGATGCAAATAATTTTTGCTCGCACGGTATTTGGCTTAATTTGTAGTATACTTTCAGACAAATCCGAACGAACCCGAATAAACATGAGCAAACTCGAACAAGGGCCTTTTCCAGTGGGTACTGGGGTTTTCTTATTTATGAGCCACTTTCCGCCATTAGTTTTATAACCTACGACAAAAACAAATTTTCACAAGTCCGTTGAAATCGGCCATTTCATTTATACAAAGTAAATCAAAATCTTTTACTTAATTCCTTCCAGGCTTTTAAACTCGGAAATTCATTTAAAAAACTTTTAAAATGGCACTCTAGTTGAAATATCTCAAAGAAATTCGAAGCTTGGTGGTGACGAAGTAGTTTTCCTGATGAATCGTACGATATAATGCAGGCTCAAGAACTTTTAAAATGAATAGCTGCATACCTATTCGATTCATAGTATGAGAAAAACTTTTAAACCATCCCCTGGGGTAATTTTCTTGAGATTTCATATAGCGGGTATTAAACCCTCAAATATTGGCTCCTCTATTAATGTTACATCGAAGTTGTATTAGACTTTTTTGAAGGTCCGTGTATGATAGACTCGCACACCAAATTTTAGAAAAATCCTACGTAAAATTTAAAAAAATTAAATACGACACTGATTCATCAATAGACCCACCAGTAACAATTATAATAATGTCAAGGACGTTTATTTTTTTAGTTTTAATATGTTTTACCGTAATCAAGAAAAAATAATGATTGTACTAATTTATTAAATGCAAGTTAAGTACAGGTGACGACAGATAATTTCGTACACTAAACTGTGACACTGTAAATGCAACTTTTTTACCTTTATTATCTTTGTAACGTGTTAATTGTTATCATGATATCTGTCAAAGTATTGTCATTATCTTATTTGATTTAAAAATGCCTCGTTTAAATATTATTGAAATAGCAAGAATAATATGTTTAGTAGAAATAGGGTGGTCTTGTCGAAAAATAGCTGATCAGTTTAGAGTACCTAGAAGTACTGTTCAAGGAATTGTAAAAACACTTGAAAGGTCTGTTGGGTCTGGTTTAAATAATAGAAAATCATCAAATAAAAAAGATCGAAATTTGGTGGAGTATTAAGGCAAAATCCATTTGAAACTGCAGTATCCGCTATGCACATCACATGATTCCCTGCTTCATCTAGAACTGCGCAACGCCGAGTAAGACAATGTTCCGAATTAGGAAATTGAACAGCTGCATCCAAACCGTTTTTAAAAAATGTTGATAAGGAACAAAGAATTGGGTTTGCTAGGAAATATTTACCAGAAAATGTTTTTTTTTGGCAAAATGTTATCTTTTCCGATGAGAAAACTTTTCAGTTTACATATAATGGAAGGATTCGAGTATATAGACCACCAAATTCCCGATATGATGGAAGTATACTCAAAAAAAGCAAACCATTGGACGTTTCTCCGTTAATGTGTGGGAATGGATAAGTGTTTACGGTGCAGGTGTATGCTGGAATATTGGTGGAACACCAAACAGTAATATATATCTTCAGATTTTGGAAAATATTTTTCTTCCTTCTGCCGCGATAGTTTTTGAAGGAAATAACTTTATATTTCAGCAGGATAACTGCCCTGTGCATACTGCAAGAAATATATGAAAGTGGTTTAGACAAAACAACGTAACATGTCTGCCTTGGTGCTCAAGAAGTCCTGATTTAAATCCAATTGAAAATGTTTGGGGATTGATGGTAAAAAAATGTACAAAATAAATTTTAAAACACAGAATGAAATAGAGTTATTTGATAAAATAGAAGAAATTTCGGAAGGGCTAACTCCGGGTTACACCAGAAGTATTATTTTGTCAATGCCATGAAGATTACGTTTAGTGTTAGAATTTTGTTTGTTGTTTGTTAATAAATTAACCCCTTTTGGCTTTATACTTTTGTAGTTTTCCTGCTATCATTTTATAATTTTCTTATTTCGCGGCTGTAATTTAAAAACAAAAATATTTAGAAATAACCATTATTACTTATGGTAAAAAATCGTGCATACAATAATGTACAGCTATGTACATAGCTGGTGTTCTATCCAGGTATAAGCAGCAAGGTGAGAAACCCGTTTTACCCAAATTTGTTGTAATTAAGTTATGTATGGGTGGAGTGTATGAATTTATATGTCGTCAACTGTACTTAAAACAAAATAATGAGGATATTATTTATTTTAATATTTGGAGACAAGTGGAAAACAACACTTTTAAAAAAATTACCCAAAATTCCTGGTGTTTTTGATATTTATATGCAGTGAGGCTTTCCTACAGTTCTGCCAAGAAGGCTGGTGCTATCTGGTTACTATTTTCCATGAAGGACCCCATAATCATTGTTATTTTTTGCTGAATACTGTAAAATGTGTTGAAACTAAGAAAAAAATAAAACAAATGGTAACATTTGACATTATCGTAATTCTTACTGGTGTTTTCTTCACATGGGGTCCAGTATAGCACTATCCGATAAAATGCATATTTTTTTATACTTACATTGTGTTGTTATATTTAAATCAATGTTTTGGGTCAGGACCCTTAAAATCAGATCAAAAGCGCAGCACCCCAATATTTACCTCTTAAAAACCGTTTTCTTAACATAAATAATGTCTAATACAGAAAAAGAAAAGCACGAAGTCATTCTCCACAATATTTATTAATCGAAAAACTAGGCGAACCTAGGATCACATCGACGACATGTTTCGAGTGTAGAAACACTCATCATCAGGAAAACAAAGTGAAAAGTAAAATGCTGATGTTTTTAGCAAAAGAGAAAATAATGGTGAGAATGAGCCGTAATGGAGCTTTTAATGGTATACAAGAGGTATAAAATTGAATAGTCAGAAGGTCGACAATCAAGACTCCAGCATACTGAAGAGTCGAGGGTTAAGTGCAGAAGCACACTGTGCCGTGCATAAAATTAGGGTAGTAAAACTTTTTTACTATTGTGGAGAAAGACTTCGTGCTTTTCTTTTTCTGTATCATTTAACTCCACTTTGAGTATGGACTACTTCTTCAAAAATAAATGTATAATATTTTCTTGTTTTTTTAAACCTTCCATGTTAGATTTTATCATAACGAATAAAGGTGTAAAGCCCAATTAAAAAAAAAATCATACAAATGAAATAGTCTTTAAACCAATGAAATTTCGAGAAGAATCAGCCAATACCCTTAAAAACACAATGTCAAAGTGGAAAAGTATTTGTTCTAATATGCCTTTTTAACGATAAGTACGCTTAAAAAAGTTTTTTTTATGGATTTACCTTCCTTCTATAAAGCCTGTAGGTTAACATTTGGACTTAAGTTGTGAGTGTTTGTTTGGCTTGTATGTGTGTGTGTATTTCGTGATATTTGCTCAGTAAACAGTTGGTTTTCCGACTTTCATTATTCTGTTTTCCTTCCGAAGTCCAACTCAAATATTTATTAAACTGGTACGAGTGCTTTGGCTTTAATTATGTTACTAACTTCTTAAAAATTCATTAGGAAGGTATTTGTATTATGTACAAGGGTCTTGGTAAGTATTGGAAAAACACAAAACTTATGCTATAGTAAACATTTTGGATACTCTCGCAAGATGGAGGCAAAGTCACGTGACACTCTGTCAATTTTAGTATATTTAATGTTAATAGGTTGGTATGAATTCCAGGACCGGACTTGAAAATTATACATGTGAAACCTTCTGAAACAATTGATGCAATAGTCTCATCGGTTCTACCGCTTTAATATTGCCAAGTAATAATTTCTTTTGAAAGTTTTGTTTTATAAATATTATAATTTAAGGTAGGTAATAATAAACATGAGTTTTTATATGGTTTAACGATAAAGAAGTGTCAAAATAGATTTAAAAACTACATAATATTATAATTATCCAAACCTTGAAAATACTAAATTAACTGAAACGCAACTTTAAATAGAAATCTGTCACTCATATTTACTACGGATTTTTTTTGTTTTATTTGTTCAGATTATAACTATAGGTAAAATACTCCTACCTAAAGTTCAATAGAAACTAATTGAATTCAGTCAGATATTACATTTACTGTTAAGGGAATCCCCATATATGACTTACGTCATCATAAAAGCTTCAATTTAGCCAGGGATTTAATTTTTCTCTCAATGGAAACCCTACTTTAACAGTTTTTGACTTACTTAAGGTACGTAGACCCAAAAATGCAGTTTATAGAATTTGTTCGTTAGAATGCAATTTATTGATGCGGTTACATTTCTAAACTTGTATGTAGGCTAACTTAATGTTAAAAACTTTATTTTATTGCTATACAAACAATAATAATTGTAATATCTAATAAGAATTTCACTTATGTAAGGTACGTATAGATGGCAACAGATATTTGGCAGAACTAGGCGGTACCCGGTTTTATCAACCTATCCGGTTTTGTCCAACTCTAACCTACCTACCTAAGTCAGAGAAATAATTTCTACTTATTTTTCTTGAAACAGAAAAGGATACCTAGATAATGCAAAATGCAAATATTATACATTACAAACCTAACCTTTACGAAGAAAAATTTCATAAACTAACTTTTCGACAAAAACGGCGTTTAGATAAAATGAAACTTATTACTGATCGATGAAATCAACAAACGTGCAAGGCACACAATAATAATTATGATTCCTAATGAAAATGAATTAAAAAATTTTGACCTGTAAATTTTTGGTCAACTGAATAACAATTGTAGGTCCGCCACATAAAAGTAGTTAAAATTCAATGAAAGTAAAAATAAAAGGCACCATAACCACTAAAAATTTGAAAAACGTAATTAAATGTAACAAAAACGCAATTCATAACTAGGTGTTGGGGCTCATTAGGGTCCATTACTAATCTGGGGATATTATTATGTCCCAATATCAGCTGATCGATGTCAAATTTCAGCTGTCATCTGTTTTAAAACGAGAGAATTCGTGCCGTTTACTATTATTATATGTAGTTAAATTAAAGGTCAGATTTCAGCTATTTGGACATTTTTTTTATTGTTTAAATCACTGCCAAGGTTTCGGTGCAGTTCGCACCATCATCAGGGCTCGATTTGTATTTTTGAAGTGAAAACTTCTTTGGGCGCGTTTAGCACTTTTTGTGGGCACTGAATTAAACTGAGCCGTCAGGCGTCAGGTTCGGCTGTGTTACGCTCGAATTCGATTCCGCTGCCGCATAAGTCGACGTGGAAACAGTGTGCGACACGCAACAGTCTCAGGTATGTTCTGGCATTTTTTAAATTATATATTTACGTAGGGTGAAGTAAGGTAAAGTGAAAACTTCTTTAGGCGCGTTTAGCACTTTTCGTGGGCACTGAATTAACCTTGTTAAAGTTTTCACTTCTGTCGTGTGGTCTAAAGCACACACAATTTTTTTTTAATAATTAATATCCATACAGGATATAAACATTTAATGAAAACAAATCAAAGGATATAACACCACATTGACTCTTAATCCTTTGATTTGTTTTCATTAAATGTTTATATCCCGTATGGATATAAATTTAAAAACAAAATATAAATCGAGCCTTGATGATGGTGCGGACTGCACCGAAACGTTGGTAGTGATTTAAACAATAAAAAAAAAATGTCCAAATAGCTGAAATCTGACCTTTAATTTAACAATAAAGTAGGGGACGAAACCTCAACAGATATGTATGCTATGTATTTGATTGTTTTTAATATTTTACACCTTTTTTTTAATTTGAAATTTTCTTTCATTAATTACATATCACATGCTACATTTCCAACTCGCCAATACCATTTAATCCATACTTCAGAGGTATGTTGTCTACAGACTTGTTCAATTAATCCGTTATATCACAAAGCAACTTCAAAGTGTCTGGCAAAGGTTAATCACAAAATAGCGTGAGGCTTGACGTACCCACAATATAAAGCTTCTAGAAAAATTCCAAGTATTCGTCAAGATAATAGTTTTCATTTGCTTGACCCTTAAAGTGAAAAAGCAAATAAGTATAGCTAATCTACCCTCTCGATCTTCTTGTTACTTAAGATTAATTACCCCAATTATTTTTCCAGCCATTAAGATTGATAAAGGGGGTTTTTCTGTAGATCCGACGAATTTATTATTATAAATAGATGGGATTTTATAAGTAAGAATGGAACTTAAGTATATAATATACATTTACCCAGCCTAGCGTATACGCATCGCAATCGGAAGGTACCTATATAGTAATATCCATGATAAAAACACAACTAACTGTTCGTTGCTTAAAAACTTTTAAGAATAACCACCTTGACAAAGTATATAATAATATAGTCAAATCTGGTATTATCATGCAGGTCCAAAGGTCACCGATCATTTGAATCAATTCGAAAATTCCAGTGCTTATCAAAATGTTGTGAGATTATGTAGGTATCAATATACCCGGAGAAAAGAAACATGGTTTTATTATTTTAACAGTCTTGAAGATAGCCACATATAATACTATTATTTTTGCAAAAATTATGAACATAATAGTACAGGGGTGTCGATTCTTTATGTATTAACGTGCCATTTTTTCTAAAAAAATGTTTAATTATATAGTATAATAACCACGTATAGACGTGCCGTCAAATTCGTAATTTAATAATTCATAGTAAACTTTGTGATCGGTGGCGTGCCCAAAATTTTATGTCGCGTGCCATTAATGGCACTCGAGCCATTGGTTCGCCATCCCTGTAAATAGTATATCTACTAAATCTATTTATTAAAAACGACAATAATAACCAGTGTAATTTATTTTAGCAATAAAATTACCTAACCTAAAAATACAATGGAATTTAATCCGATTAACTATTTTAAGAAATAAAAAGAAAAAATGGCAATTTGCCAACCAATAAGTCGAAAACAGTAGCAAAAGTACTGGTAATCAATTTAAGGATTGTACAGAAAATTGTCCATGATTGAAAGCATAATATAATACCGAAGAATACTAAAAAATGTAAACAAAGAAAACCGTTTATAATTATAGACTAAAAACTTAAAAACTGTCATCATCACTTAGAAATTCTGAAAATCCCTCGTCATCTGAGTCGTCCTCGAACGGAGCAATGATCATTGGCGCTACTTCGACATCTAATACTTGTTCTCGATCCCACAAATTCCTTATTAATTTTTCTGTATTTTCCACCGATTTCTTCCAGTACTCCTGCCTGCACAATTTTCTGCACAGTCCTTAAACTAATTCCCAGTGCTTTTGCTCGGTTTCCTGCATATTGGTTGGCGAATTTTCACTTTTCCTATCGTTCTCGAAATAGTTTAACAAATTAAGCACCATTTTTTTTTGCTAGGGGATGCAATAAACCAGAAAATTGCTTTCTATCGTTCATATTGTCACATTAAATTAATTGTCAAAATCACAAAACTGACATCTTTAAATCAAGACGAAGGTGGGGCAGGTACAAACTTTTGTGAATCGTTGAAAATTAAATAAAATACATATTATTATCCTTTTTTTTTATGTTAAAAGTGCATAAGTCTGCATTTGTCTTACGGACTTTATTTAGATAGTATGATTAAACGCAATAAAAGAAAAGAAAAATAAAAAATATGTCTTTTTAAATCGTAAGACCCGGATAAGACCGGATCTGACTTTATCCAATATCTTTTGAACACCATGGTAAGGTCGTAAAAGCGACAAAGCAAAGGTTTCCTAGAAATATGACCTCCATACAACATCCAAAAGTGTAATTTTGAATAAAAAAATTGAATTAGTTATTAACCTTTAAAAAATGGTCTAATATAATTCGGCCCACTGTATCCTGCTACCGGAGCCAAAAAATGTGGATAGCACGAAGGGCCGAACACTTTTCATCTGTCCGAGATCGGCGAGCAGGAGCTCCGATGGGAAATTTAAATTCGCAACAGTAGGTGTCTGAAAACTCGTTCTCGCCACAGTTCTACAAGGTGAATAAATGACCACTGTCGAAGCTGTTTTTCCTGCAAGTAGTCGAACATAGGATTGGAATATTTTAACAGCGCTTTTTATTATATCAATTTAATTTATGAAAATTCGTAAATTATTTGTAACTATAGGAATATAAGTACAGGGTGTCCGGTAAAAGAAGGTCAATCCGTTAACCATAGACATTGAATATCAAACTATATAAGAATGACGGATGTCCGAGAAAAGTTGACAACCCATTTTTTCACGTATTGGAGCTGGTTTGGCCGCCATTGTGGAGTTGATCGTAACTCTAACCTTAAATCTGTCGCCTGTCTGTCATTATAATGCAGCGCCTCGGCAACAGATGTCTCAAATTCACTGATGTGATGTCGTGGTGTTGCCGCATATCGTATTTTATTGGAATTTTTAAGAATTCAAGCATTTTTAACAGACAATAAAATAGGAGGTTCTCAATTCTAGCCGAATGTATGTTTTTGATAATAATATGTACGCTGATTACTCCGGGGTAATTGGACCGACTTTCATAATGATTTTACCGTTGCATTAGGTGTTAAATGTTAAACAAATAAAAGTAGATAAAAAGCGACAGCAAGTATAACTAAAATAGGTTTTATTTCGTCGAAAAGTAGCAAAATACGTAATACACTAATACAAACAAACTGAATGTTTCTTAAGTAAGAAAGTAAAACCTACTTATTTTAACCATTTTAAAAAGTAGTAATAATTGCAAATTAAAACCAAGTTATACAAACAAACCCCACATCATTCATATTTTACCCAACATAGGTATACGTTGTAGCCTAGGTAGGTATTGAATAGTGAGAGTCGTCATTTAATTCTGTTAGAAATAGAATACATGGCGGTCAATATTTTTCATGTAATTAACGTTTAGACATCAAAAGGTTGAAAATATTATAAGCTACAAAGCAATTAAAAATAGGGACATTTTTAAGACTAGACTATACTATAGGTAGGAAAATAAATGTAAGCTACTTAAATCTAGGATAGGTGTAGGTAGGGACTTATGTGAAATCAAGTTTTACGATAAGCTATAAAAATAAATTTAAAAAACTCATGCAGCAAGTCAAACAGACAGGCGGCAACAATGTTTTAATTTAGCAGTGAAAAGGTTAGTCGCTTTCTTGTTGTGAACTCATTGTGCCATCTATGAATTTGACGTAGCAGATTTAGGAAATCGGCTCATATGGCCTTCTTATAGTTTGATATTCAATGCCATAGATTATTCCTTGAGCAAAAATAATATAACTTTTTTAACGCCTTTTTTCATTTTTGACCATTATGTTCTATACAGGATTCCGAAAACGGTTAGGATTAGCGACATGAATGAAGAGTACTTAATTTTTAGTCAATAGTTAAAGGTATGTAAAAAACGTTGTCCAAAGTTTTTATCATACAGGGCGTAAAAAAATGGGCACATTAGTGTCACAGCTAGTCCGTCCCTGCAGCTCTGAATAATTCGCTAACACTTTCTGTGATAGTAATTTGAAGGGTCTTACCTGGTATACATCATATGAAAAAAAATGAAATATACCTGTTGGTTTAATAATTATGTGTCATAAACTTAAATCCATGGGAGCTCTTTGGGCGCCCATATATCCGAAGAGGAGGCCGATACAAAAGAAGTTTATATGAACTTGTAGTAATCTTTTCGCGTGTTTTTTTTTTATATCCGGGAGCTTTCCCACATTTTCCCGGACACCCTGTATACAGGGCGTCAAAGTTTTAAAATTAAAAACTGATTTTTTTGAACGTAAGGGTCAAAAATGATAATGGCTAATTCCCTTTATAGTTATTTATGTATTAAGGGCGCATTATGGTGATGTTTATGCCTCCGAGGGCAACAATCTCACAAAGCCGAGGGCCTTTGGCCCGAGGGTTTGTAAGTTGCTCGAGGGTATAGACATCAAGTTATGCCAGTGGTACATACAATATTTTATGTCCTACTTTAGATAATTATTCCAAATTAAATTAAAAGAAAATTCAAAATCACGAAAGGTTTTTACCTATGGTAAAGGTAATAAGTGTTCATTGTTGTGCTGTGTCAAAGTCAAAACTGAAATTCATAACAAATAATGGATTTTTCATTGATTCCGGATAGAATTGCTGTGAATGCTGCCAAAGCTTTGGAAAATCTTGTCCCAAAAAAGTCTAAAGACGCCTATGGTAAGGAATATTAATGGTTTGGGGATTGGATGAGAAATAATGATGTAAAAGTTATCAACGAGACGGTGCTACTCGAATATTTCCAGGAATTGGTATGTTAAAATCGCTGTTATAAATTATATTAAAATATTAATCATGTATATCGATTTTAGTCTGGAACATTCACTCCTAATTCCCTATGGACGAAATATTCAATGTTAAAGAAGACATTAATAGTTAATAAAAATATAGACATTGCAAAATATTGCAAGTTATTCCAGTATCTGAAGCAAGCATCCAAAGGATATGAAACGAAGAAATTGAAAATTTTGACTAGAGAAGATGTGCTGAAATTCATCCGTGAACCTCCCAATGAGACTTTTTTGATTTACAAAGTGGTTCTGTTATTTGGTGTATTTGGTGGGTGCCGCCGCCAGGAGCTAGTTAATAAATTGTTTGAACATGTAGAGGATAGAGGATCCGTAGTAATGGTTAATATTCCCGATACAAAGACCAATAAAAAGCATATCTCACAATTATTGATGAGACGGAGATGGGTTGTTTAAAGCTACTGAGAACTTATTGGTTTTTACACCCGACGAACATTAACATCAATAGATTATTTTTGTGTTACCATAAGGGTCGTTATTTTTCACAGCCAGTTGGGAAGAACACCATAGGCAAGATTCCTTCCATTATGCATTATTGCAAAATACCTGGGTCTAAGCGATGCGGACAAATATACTGGTCATTGTTTGCGCAGAACCTCTGTAACTTTGTTGGCGGACGCGGGAGCAAACATGACCACATTGAAAAGACATGGCATGGCGGTGGGAAAAGTTGAGCTGTGGTTGAGGGATATTTGGAAGACAGTATGTCTTCTAAAAACAGAATTTCGAAATTGATAGCTGGAGTATGGTACTCCTACTGTTTATTTAATATAAAGAATAAATAAGTTTTTTCGTTAATAAAAAGTTGTTACTTTGATTTTTCCTATTTATTTCTCTTACTGCCCGAGGGAAATGAAAAACTTCCTTAATGACCTAGGGTATTTTTTACCATTTAAAGTGTCTGGTAACTATGGTATTATGAAACAATAATATTCGAGTAGGATATAAATTAAGATTATCCCTAAATATCGTTTTTTCTTTATTTGATGTTGGTAACATTTAAATGTTTTATTTCATTGACTTGCGCGGCCTTTGTGATTTACGAGAAAACCCATTTTTCGCAGAGAAAAATAGCTTGATAACTTACTTTTTTATTCTGTGTGGATAGCTGTTATGTATGTTGGTTGCATAAATCTATAAATCAATCTTTTGTAGATACTTCAAGCTATCATTTTCTGCCAAATCCTATCCAAAATTCAATCTACTAACCTTCCAATGTCGATTGTAATTTCAACTTTATTTGAATTTTCCATCGTCCCTATACTAAATTGCAATGCCGTGACGTAAAATCACGTCTTTTGAAATTCGAAAAAGAGTAGCAAAATCTCCCGAATTTCCGAACGCTCTGTATATGTACCGAATGTACAAGGATCACACAACGTATTCCGTCCAATTTCAAATCTCATATCGCTAAAATAACTTAAGAATCTCGTGGTAAAAATGGGTCAATAAATCAAAAAATGACAGTTTGCAAATTAATTTTTGTTGTCCAGAGGTTACTATGATAAAAAATAGTATTACCCACATAAAATTTAGACATAAAAATTGACAAAATTTGAAGGATTTATTTTCTTTTTAAAATGTATTTTTCTTGATTATAAAAGGTGAAATAGAAAAAAATGTATAAAGTACATGATTTATAAGGCATTTTAGCGCACGTGTCAATAAAAAACTCGCCACTTTGTGGCTCGTTTTTTAAAATAGACGCGTGCGCTAAAACCGCTTCTTATGAAACGTGTACTTTAATATACTATTTTTTATCATTACCTTTTAACAAACTTAGTATATATTATTATGTAAATTGCCATTTTAGCCTGTTTTATATTGACGTAATTATATTGTACTAAATTCATCGAGTGTAAAATGTTAATGGTAAAAAGCCAACGTTAATAATTAAATCATTATTGTTGTGGTAATAAACACAATCCTGTTGTGGTAAAATAATTTCGAAAGGACAGAGTTAAATTATTCAAAATTTGTAAAATAATAAATTTGGTATGGAATATATTGTAATTAATTAGAAAATATTTCATGTTCTAATTAAAAATATTTGTGGCAATGGTTAGAAATAAAAATGTATATAGGATCGCCTAAATAACGGTTATCAATTAAAAATAGTATAAAGAAATGTGAATCGTAACATGAAATATTGTATCTTAATTTAAGATTTTAGAAAGTGCGTATCATCTACAAACAAGTTATAATGGCGACATCCTATTATATAAGAGAAATCATTCATCAAAAATTGAATTTTATTAAATCAATTATTTAATCCCTCTTTTAATTCAAAACTGACAATAAACTTAATTCAATTACAATGCTCCCAGGTTAGATGATTCCACAAAATCGATCACATCCATATCAAAATGTTTTCTAATCCAATATCGTCCCATTTATTCTATTGGCGTGTGCGGCAGATACAAAAAAGCAAACAACACAAAAGGGAAAGTGAAAAAGTAAATATTTACTCTGAGTTTATGAGGGTACTAAACGAATATTGTGGTATTGTTTAAAGGGAATTATTGGAACAAAGAACCAAGAAAACATTTTAAAGGGAAATTTTATCTCCATGCAAATTATCAGGGGAATGTTTTTTATTGGATATGTGAGGAGAGTTTATTGGCTATAATAAGGTTTTATTTAGAAAATGGTTTCGGTCTATATACGGCTTAGTTATCGAATTTAAATAAAATGGCGTTTTGAATCTACCTATATACTTCGGTAAAAAAAATTCACTTAAACGATTTGAAGTGGCATTGGCAAATTTTTATTATCACCTGTAAGATATTCATAAATTTAACCAACACGCTAAATTCATTTTTTTCCATCCCTCGGCCTAGCATACGTATTTTTTGGTTAAGTGCTTTTTTTCTCACAGAAAAATATTTTAGTTACTTAAAAAGACACTTTGATAACCTCACAAAGGAACGTTCTTGGTAAACATTCTTAGTAAATAAATCCATTAATCTTTTCCAGCGTAAAGTATACCTACATTTCCATATGGATACTAATGTACTTTACCCTTTGGTCCTTGCATGGATATAAGGAAACCCTATAACACGAAGTTATTAATTATTTTATTATAAATCAAGTCGGAAAACGTCCCGAGTTTTAGCATAAAAGTTACTATCATAAACATTTATAATAATTTCGAATAGGTGATTTGCGTAGACATATTTTGACGCAGGATATACCGGGTGTATCTTAGGACCCGCTTACTAAACAGCTTGCGGAAATAAATATTTATTACAAACATGGCCAAGAGAAATGGATGGATACGTTTTCGCCATAAGGATTTTTGAGAAAATTACGTATTATGGTTGGTCAGTGTAGTTAAGCCCCCTAGTGGCCAACCTAGAAACTTTAAAATAATTTCCAATTGTCCATGTTTGGGTTTGGTTTAAAACATACAAATACACGTAAGCTTTGAAAGAAAAATCAATTTAAAAAATCATTACCTGAAATATTACATATCTTAAATTATTATCATTTTTGGAGGTAAACTTCATTTTTAAATGTATTTTTAAACATCTCAACGACAAGATAATGTTTATTTTGCTAAAGCAGGCACACATTTAAAGAAAACATTTGCCCTCTTACTTTCCTTTTATCTTTATTTATATGATATTTTGTCAATTTTATATTAGTTTTAAAAAATTGGGAATATTACATACATATTAAGAAGGTACTCGTATTATATGTTTGTTGGTTTAACATTTTTAGAGCATAATATAAAATTATTAACTAATTTTTTTAAGAGTTTTATTTTCTTTCCACTTTTCAACTTTTAATTAAATTACCTGTGAGTTCCATACAGAAAACCTCTTTGTATGTCAAATAATCAATAGTTTGTGTTTTAAAAATGGATAATAATATTCATGTATGTACAAAGCTAAGAAGAATCTCGACACCCTACTATGAAAACCTCGTAAGTGCAATTTTTTGCAAAATTGAACTTTATGCGTCATTACATTAAAGGTGTCATATTTTATGTTATGTGAGAACCTCGTATGGTCATCATGAATAATACACCACCTATTGGCGAATTTGAATACCTCGTAAGTTATCCGTTTGATATTTCTAACTGAAAACCTCGTAAGTTTGATATTTCTAACCGAAAACCTCGTAAGTTTTAGATTTTGGTTAGATAAATAAGAGTAGGTAAGTACTTTTGTTATTTTTATGTGTAATCTAAGGATTGTTACATAATGTTCTACCAATAAAATGTAAGCTCCGTTGCATTGTAAAACGCTAGTCATTCATAGTTTATTACTAAAAACTTTAGAGGTTTTCACATACCACTATTTACAACTAACACAAAACAGTTTTTCTTTGCTACTGCAAAATATAGGAAAATGCACTTACAAGGTTTTCAAAGCAGGGTACCGATCTGTTTTTCTGATGATGTAAAGTCGCTACAGCAATAGAGCAAGGTAATTGAAGTTAGGGTATGTTAAATAATTTAATAAAAAATATTTTGTTTAATTATTGTTAAAACAATGGTCTAAAAGCCACGCGTGTTATCAAATTGGCACCTCCTATATTACCTTTGTACCTAATAATTACTTATTTACTACATAACGTATTTACTTCTTTACTTTACTGACTGTTTTCTACTACCATAATAATCCTGTAATAATCATGTAAAGTAACTTTATACTATTAATCCTAGACTGCAGCTGGTTGCACTGCTGTGTGTATATTAATAGACACTCGTAAAGCCTGTATGATCTTCCTATATAACTAGAGGAACAGTTGCCAGAATAACTATTTAAATGCTTTGTGCAATCTGCGAACTATGTCTGGAAGGAATTTTGTGTATTTGGAAAATTACTTGATAATTGCCATCTAAATATTATAATATTATATCGTTTACGTGTTAAATAGAGTAAACCCAGAATGTTATAAAAATGAACATATACAGGGTTGCCCAGAAGTCCGGAATAAAATTAATATAGCCTTAAGCTGTAACTTTCGGGGAAAATGCTCGGACACGTCAATTTAGTTTTATATATGCTCACATTTTGGCGGTATTCGTTTGTTTCTTTATAGACGTTTGTCAAAGATATTATGACGACATCCATCTTGTTTTTTTAATAGAAACATACAACTTGTTATACATCATTTGAAAGCTAATATCTCGTATAGTATGCTCATAAATTTTGGCGCGATTCTGTCATGCTATTTCAAAATGGCGACCGTTAAAAGATTAAAAAAATCTCTATTTAAATAAGCGGAAGTATATATTGTCCAAGAGCTTTTAGAAGATGACTGTGACAGGCGCTTGCAATTTTGAGAAGAAATGATGAGACGGTGTGACGAGAATAACAGCACAGAACATATTATTTTCGGCTGAAGCTATTTAAACGGGGTGATTAACAGACATAATTATCGTTTCTGGAGTCAAGAAAATCCACGACGGATATTTGAAGCGCATACTTAGCGTTCCCAGAAAGTAAATGTATGGTCAGGCATCATTAATAACCGAATAGTTGAACGGTACCTGAATTTCTTAACCTTCGAGTTGATGCCTGATAGCTGTGATTTGTCCCAACGAAGTAGATCCAGATATACCTAATAAAACAATTTGGTTTCAGCAAGATGGTACTCCCCGCATTTTGGTGTCAATGTGAGAAGATATTTAGATGAGATATTGCCAGGTCGCTGGATGGCACGAAGTGGTACAAATGGTACAATTGAATAGCCATCGAGGTCCCCAGACTTAACGCCTATAGACTATAATATTGAGGATTTAAAATACAGAATTAGATTGGAGACACATAACATACCGGCTGAAGCCATTCGGAATTCCTTCGACGGATTTTACCATCGTCCATTAATGATTTATCATTTCCGCTTATTTAAATAGAGATTTTTTTTGTTCCTGACTTCTGGGTATATAAAAGACAAGGGTAAAACCTTAAAGTCTACTCTAATAGTTTTATTTTAGCCTAAATGTCTCCTTAAAGGCGCTGACGCATTTTTTTAAACACACAATCGCAACATATTCTTTTCATAAGCTTTTCAATTGATCGAACTCGATAACACTCAACTTTTTACTGGCAATACCGAAATAGACAATTTCATTTTAACTTAAATTTTCCGTCAACTTTTTAGCACGTACACTTTTATTATGCCACGGTCAAATAAATGCAAGCAGTGGCTTGTAATGGACCCAATTCGACCCTGCAGCACCAAACTTTGTTATGCGAAAATTGCAGCTTGTTGCAGCTGTGTAAACAGCATTCAAAATTCGTAAGGACCCTGCAATGTACCGTTTTAGTGAGTTAAAAAGTTAAAAATACAAATTTTGTGTTTTATATATACCTATAGTTAAAAATTTAGGTCAAACTACCGTAGCAAGATTTTTATGGGTTCTTGTCTTTGTGAAATTTATTTACTGCTATACAGCTGTTACTTTTGCACAACAATCAAAAAAATATTGTGGTTTTTTAACGTCCTTGCGAACAATGCACCATTTCCATGCAAACTAAATGTTTTTAGAGTTTAGAATGTTATAAAATAAACTTCTTCGATCCAATTAGCAATTTAAACTACGCCACAGTCTATAAAAAGCCCTTTCGGAAATAAAGCTTATTCACCGAACCTTAACAATGCTTAGCGCAAGTAAATGATCCGACCAGAATGTGATTAGGTGACACTCCTAACCTTGGCAGGCTCGCAGGAAAAACTCAATGGGGAAATTGTACAAATTGGGTATAAATATAAATCCGAAATATATGCCAATTTATTGAGTATAAAGGGCAGGTAACTAAATAAATATAGTTTAAAAAACTAAAAAACACGCTTTAATAATTAATCAAACTAAAAAGCGGAAAATAAATATAGTTTAAGATAATTCTTGAAATTCTTAATGTAGGCAGAAAATAATAATGAACGATAAACATTAGCCTTATTGTGAAAAAAGCGTGGGGCGCTTTGTGCTATATTTTTCATATATCGAGCACCCCACGCTTTTTTCACAATAATACTAATGTTTATCGTTCATTATTATTTTCTGCCTATATTAAGAATTTCAAGAACTATTTTAAACTATATTTATTTTTCATTTTTTAGTTTGAGTTATTGTTAAGAAAAAACATTTTTTTTTAGTAGATTGAGCTAGAGTAGTAGATTATTGTATTGTCAGCGGTTCTTGATAAGTCTACAAAATTTAAATTAAATCTGACCATTTAAAGTGGGTCAAAATCGGGTTCAAAGAAGTCGGTTACAAACAAACATACATACAAACCCGAATAAACCCAAACAAACCCGAACAAACCCGATCGTCTATGCCGAATTATAAGAAAAGAACAATATTTGCAAATTTTTTAAAAATTTTGATTTTCCGATATTTTCCAACACATAGTAGAGGAAAATTTCGTAATATTCATAAATTGCCATTTTCTCAGAAAGTATAAACTTAAGGAAAAAAGTCTGTATAACTGAAAAGTTGTATCTCGAAGAAATCTACATCTCAGCTTGTTACTATTTTTTCGTATCTCTTACGGTTTTCGAGATATCGGCCAAAATATGATTTCTATATTTGCCTCATATCTCGAAACTGATAATACTTAGACGAAAATTTTTAAAATAAAATAGACGCGTCTTTGAACGCTCCATAAATATAGTTTTTTAACATTTTTTTCACAAACTTACAATAACGGAGTTATTCGCAAGAAATAAAAAAACGACAAAAATTTTCAAAATTTTTTAAAAAAATTTGTCAAAATTTTATTTTGGCGGGTGGAATTTTTTTTATAATTTTCCTCCATTCTTAGCGACAATATCTATACGACCCCACGTTTGTTTCATTACTATCGGTTATTGTAATAATTCTGACATATTGACAGGTGTCAAATTTTAACAAGATAATTATTTGCGTATTTTTTCAACTTTCCACCGTCAATATACATACGAAATTATAGTTTTTTCATAAATATCATTTTTTTTAAACGATTTGACTAATTGACAGCTATCAAATTTTGACAGAAGAATTTTTTGCTTATTTTTCCCGAAATCTTTACATCGCATACTACTTATACGACCCCATAATTTGTTTCGTCAAAATCGCATCTTCGTTTTATACCTGACAGCTGTCAAAAATTGACAGGAGAATTTTTGCGTATAGATTCGTGTAATGTCAGCGGTTCTTGATAAGTCTACAAAATTTAAATTAAATCTGACCGTTTAAAGTGGTTCAAAATCGGGTTCAAAGAAGTAGGTTACAAACATACAGGTGAAGCTAATAATAAAAAAAATAAAAAAAAAGTTAATTTAACTAGCGAAAACAACTGCATATTTTGAAAATAAAAGTAAAATCTGAATAGCCATAACATGCTTTCACCGTTTAAGGATAAGTATTTAAATTGAAGTAAATATTTCATGCGATGAACCTTTAATTTGATAATACAAGTCTATTAAAAGTTTGATTAAAGATTAAAATCCCAGACCAGCGTCTTCATTAAAACTGAAATACGATTTTCGTATTATAAGAATCTTCTAATTCATACTAGTGCTTCGATTAGGAGAACATCAGGTATTTTCATCCAACTCTATAATATATAATCGAAACTGACATTAATTAAATGAAAGAAGTGTTCTTGACGTATAGATAAATTGGCCTACGAATTCAATTTATTCAATAAATCTTTTACAAAGCATATAGGTGTTTCAACAATCTTGGTAACCTACGTTGCAGTCACTTTTACTGAAATTCGTAGTTGTAAACACATATTGTTGTCTAAGGTTTTTAAAGGGCTTGCTAGAATGTACATGTACACTTTGTGAAATTCAATAAGACTAAGTATCATTTACTTTGTTGTATAAATAATTTTAGGTGTGTGTAGGCACATTATTCTGAATAAAATTGTATTTGGTTTTTACGCTAATGAGCTTTTGTTTAACTATAGTCCACTATGTAGTTATACTTTTGTTTTTTACACAACTTGCGTTAAATACCACCATCAAGTCATCTAGGCTATAGAGGTTAAATATTTAAACGATGATCATCTTTCGTCGACCGTCCCCCACTTTTGTTCTGGTTATACAATTTTCCTTTTGGGTTTGTCCTGTAAATTTGCCAAATTAAGGACCGTCACGGACGATTAACATTATGCCCGGATCATTTATTCCTTTAAACCGTAGTTAGGACTGGGTGAACACTCGTTCCTTTTTGTTAGTACATGAAAGGCTCCTTACAACTTGCGGGTAGTTTTAATTGCTAATGAAGAAAATACAACTTTGATTAATTATTACTTTAATATTCATTACAACAAATGACTGAAAATACTGGTCAAACGAATTTAAATTTAAATATAGTTGTTGCCATTCTAGAAAGTAAGTTTTAAATCCGAAAAAAACGGTGAGTAGAGTATGTAGAAATATAATTTTTCAGTTCCTTCCTTACCCCCTTATTTTTATCGCCAGTGATATGTTTTAATGTCTGAGTATCTACATCTAAAGGACTTTGAGATATTTGAAGCTTCAGCAGTTTTTAAAAACATTACCTTGTCGGACTTCATTGTCTTTATTTTATTACTTAACACAACGTTTCGGTTAGTTAGCATCTCTAACCGTTTTCAAGTGTAAACTGAATAATAATTCTAAGACTACTGTCTTAAATGCTATCCATGTGCAATGAAGCTTGATGACTCCGCCTACGTGCTTAGTGGAGTGTGAAGTTTGAGCTGTTGGTTTTGGACAAGAAGAAGCTTTCAGATATTGGGGATATCTATACTTGGTTTACTTAATATATGGATATTTTGATTCATGAAAGCTGCTGCTTTAAATTTTGGTTTTCTCCAGTGCTGTTCCGTGTCCAAAACCTTATCTTCTGACCACTGTTTATTATGTTGGTACATACACGTTCCGCTATACCTGATCTCGAAGTTTCACATGTTTAAGATGTACGTATGTACGTACGGGAATAGGTCTTTTTGTTTCTCCAATGTACGATTCGCCACACTCGCAAGGGATTTGGTAGATACAATTTTTTGTGTTTTCATTTTCCTTTTACTTTTGTAAGAAAGCTTCTACGCGTATTTCCGGATTTAAAAGCTGTTTTGATGTTATAGTTTTTGGTTATCCTTCTAATCTTTTCGGAAATCCCCTTGACATAAGGTATTGTAAGAAATGCTTGCTCCTCTTTCGTTTCTGTTCTAGTTTTTACTTCGCGATTTTTAAGTTTTGAGATGGTATTTTAGTTACAAAGGTTTCAGGGTAACCATTCTATTTTAAATCTTTTTTGATGTTTGAAATTTCAATATTAAGGTCGTCCGAATTATTTGAGAACGTTAGATCCTCTGTGATAAAGAGTTTGAATTATGCCCTGTTTTATGGAGTTTGAATGATGCGATCCGTGGATACCCCGTGTAAATGGGTTTCTTATACACTGAAGTTTTTATGTTTTCAGCACTCCGTTTGAAGAGAACATCGAGAAAAGGTAGAGTGGAATATATTTCTGTTTCCATGGTAAATTTAATGGATTGTCTTATTATACTATTAATATATGTTCCAAAAACCGCATCAGCTCTTCGTTGCTATCTGTCCAGGAAGTCCGACAAGGTAATTTTTTTTTTGATATTACTTCATTGTCTACCACCTTCAAACAAACACAAGCAATTTTTAGTCGGAAGTCAATGCAATTTTTTTAAATCGCCTTGATTTAATGTCCTCACGCCTTATGGAAAGTACCTAATTGTTTTCTATTTACAGCATTACCGAAATAGATCTGATCAATATTTTTTGTAAATATGATCGGTTTATGATTTTTTAGGACTATTCCGTTCCTTTGTCCAAAGTCACCAGACATTTATTTAAATTTCCTCGTAAATATGTTGACGATGCTTCCACTACAATAAATAATTATCCTCTTTCGTTGTTTCTGCTACACGTCTGGATACAAGCTCTAAAATTATTATTTATGGAAATTTTATATGTCCCCATATATTTAAATTTAATTTCTCTAATTAAAACGTGGCGCTGTAGGGAATAAAAGTTTTAATTAGAAAATTTATGACTGAACTCGAATAATAACAGAGAGTGTTATCAGATTGTCGGTGGATGAAAAAGTAATTTTAATGATTTTTTGGTTTTCAAATAAATACATTTATAGGTAGTTAGCCTTAACATAGCCATTAGGTATTTATTATTTTTTTAAATCCCTCATGTATTGCCTAGTCCTAAAAAATATAGCATCGCTTGCCGTTAGTTATTCAATTGAATTTTTTACTGTAAAGTAACTATAACAAAATAACCAGCAGCATTCTGGAAATGCCCTCACACATCATGACAAAAATACCCAACGATGAACTGCAGTACAGTATCGTTTATCCAAGTAGGGAAGAAATGGGTCAATAATAAGAACAATATACTAAGTGCGGAGTTTGGATTATTTACAGATGGCTCCGAGACTAAAGAAGTTAATGGAGCCGGAATATACCGGGTGTTTCTCAAAAGACGTTCACCCCTATGACTTTTTTATATTTATAGATATTAAAATGAAATTTTGAGATTATGCATAAGAGATGAGTCTGCATTTATTAGCATAATTTTCAATTTGTTAGCACTTCGGGTTTGACCGGGAGCGACCTTGACTTTGATATTTTAAATGGGACATCTTGTATATTTTTACTTATTTGGGTTCAGCATAACATTATGAGTAAAATGACACCTCACTTGTAATTTTTAGACGTGTTATAACATTTCTATGTTTATTTTTTATTTTCAACCTAGAGTGCTACAAATTAATTAAATCTGTTATACTAATATTGCTATTGTGTATTATATATATGTAAATTTTGTTTTTTGACAATTACTCCATTTTTCCAAATGGAACGATGGTACTTCACTATACCCCAAACCCAAAATAATAGGCAGTGACGTAGCTGTCATAACCATGGAAGTTGTCAAAATACTGTATTGCCATTGGTGGTTTGCATTGGTTTCCATGGTTATGATAGCTACGTCACTTCTTATTATTTTGGGTTTGGGGTATAGAATATTTAAAACGAGCATTTTTTTCCAAAAATTGAATACCATACACTACTATGCTTTTCTAAAATTGACAGTAAAAAATTTGTCTTAAATCCCAATCGCAAAATTAAAAGCGTTATGCATTATTGCCGCCCTCTCTTTTCTAAAGAAATATAAAGGCGGCTTTGAAAAACAATGGAATGGTTTTGAAAAGCAATATGGCTTTAATTTAAAGTTGTAATGTCATTAGTTTCTCGCATCTCATTCGGAACTAGCGATTCCGCAACATTGGCTTATAACCTTCTCCTTGCTTTTTTAAAAAAGCACCCAAATTGTTGTATTTTTCAATGGTCACATTATGCTTCAAATTTAACACGGACTTTATCATTGAATAATGAGGTCACAAACTAGAACTCTTAATTTTCAGTGCCATTTCGGTAAAATATGCCAATAAAACGTTCTCAGAGTATTGCATTACTTTTTTTCCAGTACACCATTTGTTGAACTTGAGACAGGAAGCTTCATAATATACTGCACCAGATTTAGTTAATCGTTCGCATGGCAACTTTCCGCGCTCAGCACATAAAGTATCTATTATTCGCCTAATATCATAATGTAGGGGAAGGTTGCCTAAATTGGACCAATTTCAGATTTCTTATCATAGATCCTGATAATAACGCAAAATCGATCTTAAAGCTATACCATAGTATACTTTAGTATGTTGCTCAACTGTAGGATTTTTTGCAGAATTTTATTTCAAAGTATGTATGTCATACCATGCAGGCTATAAAAAAACCTCTGCAAGTGGTTCAATATAGGAAACCGGTTGCCTAAATTGCACCTGGGGGTTCCGAAATTGGACCACATGATTTAAATCGGAAGCTTAGGTGTTAAATAAATAAATAAAAAATAAAATATTTGGTATATGGGAAGTTTTATACTTATATTTCAAAAAAACATCAAATTTACAATCAAAATTTCGGTAGAAGACATCCTAATGCAAAAAAAGTACCTTTTAGTTTCCTATATTGGACCAGTCATAATTTCATTTTTTAACTCAAAGAATTAAAATTTTTTAGCAATATTGAAATGGTGTTAGTTCATGACATTAACTTATGTAAAGAAAAAAATTATTTTTGCCAATTTGGAAAAATTGCCTAAATTGGACCGGTTTAATTGTGGCAATCACCCAATGGTCCAATTTAAGCAACTACCACGTGTTTTACAAAACCACCCAGAAAAGAAACAACAAAAAACAAATATGGCATGGTAGTAAGAGAAATAGAAAGAGAAAAACTTGATAACTTCCATAAAAAATATTTTGCTTAGAGTTTTATGGTTCTAAGGTAAATTCTTAGGAAAATCCTAAAAATATTACATTAAAAGTGTGTAAATTACGTTTTGCTCTGTACACGCCAAGCACTAACGGCCAACTAGTTAAGTTTATTGCCGATCAAAAGTTCTGGGTGGAAGTATGTTACAGTGTTGCCAGATGATATGGCACTTGTTTAGTTTCGGAGAAATGTACTGTGGTCCAATTTAGGTAGCGGTTCAATATAGGCAACCTTTTCCTACTATTATATTATTAAGAAGCTAGATTTATTGGGAGGAATATAAATAAGGTGTAAGCTACAATAGATCATTAAGGTTGAATATAACCCACTCCCCTCCAACCTAACCTTACCTAATTGTAAAAGGAAATTATAGTAACACTATTTGTGTAGTATTAACGTTAAAGATAATGTAATTAAAGACGCATTTCCCTTAAAAAGAAAACGTTCGTTTTAACCGGGATCGCTAAAATTTTTATTCGAAAATTCTAGCTATTAAATTAATCCTTCTATAAATTCTCCTCTCCGAAAAACCACTAACCTCGTGACAAAATCTTGAAATTATTACAATAGAGATTGCAATCGGGCAATGTTATTTAAATAAACCGCAAAGACGACGTTTATAGCCCATAAAGTGACAATGCAATGGCACTGTGCCGAAATCCTTATTGCATTTTGAAAGTTTAACGAAGAAATTTTCTCCCGAGAGAGATCTTTGTTTTAATCATCGTTTAGCCGGTCGGTGCTTACCACACTAATCACGGCGGTTTTGCACTAAAGTTTGTTTACTAATTAGCTTTCCCAGTGATCCCGAATGGGATTCTCTGACTTGAGTTGCTACTTTGAAATTTTCATTTATCTCTAAAAGAAAAGATCGGATTTAAATGTGTCCACATTTAGAGTTGCCAAAAACGAGTTTAAACGATAAATTTTATTTCGGTTTCATATATTAACGTCACCATAAAGCTCAACTGCAACGAAAAATATCATTTTTCACAACCATAGTCTTAGCTGGCCATAGTTATTTTAAAATAAAATAATGGTGACTATAATAGATCAGAAATAATACAATGTGAAAATGGTGATCAATCTTGTTAATTTATACTTTTTATATGAATGCCAACATACAACGTGTCTCTATAAGTACATAAAGTACCCTTTTGATACTATCAACATAAATATAATACCTGAACTAATGATACAAATCACCCAATTCATTGATTAACTGTATCTGAAAGAAGCTCCTTATATGCTGCTATTCAATTTTATAATAACCTGAACAATGAGAATAAAAATGCACCTTCAGAAAAATTGTTTTAGACAAAGTGAAAAGAACTGCTTTTAGATTTATAACCATATAGCTTAGATGAGTTTTTAGAGATGTAAGATTGATTATATAGGCATTGGAACCATAGGTTCATGTTTTTTTTTTATGATGTTAGTTCATTTTACTTTTGTTAGTACATAATGAATTTATTAATATAATCTGAAATAAAGAGATTTCAATTTCAATACTACTTTAGAAAATTGAAATAACTCACAAATAATGCTTTACTAAAGATATTGTTACTATTCAGAAATGGTTGCATATTATCTCTATAATTTCGTTTCCCAAACAGTGAATGAAATATTCAAAAGTATATTCAAAATCATTTTAATTTACAGAATTACAGAAATAGACATTATTTATTACGTATATGCAATTTAATAACCATCAAAGGGAGGAACAGCGTACTTTTCATACAGGTCATTCCAGAATGTATACGCTTCCCATCGTGGATTAGTTTTGAGTGATACATCTTTGTTTATGTCCAAATATACTAAGGAATCAATCGTGTAATCTGATACAGGCCACGTTATGTAGTGGAACAAAGCATCTGGTTCAGGAGTAGGATTACTAAAAACATTTGACATAATATAATGTAATTTCATACCGCATAGATACAGACTGTTATAATATATTTCCCCTTTGAAGCTGTTACTAATACCCGGTCACTTGGCTTCTGAATTTTTCAATTTTACTTACAGAGTGGTAGCAAAGTTGACCCATAGTTTCAATAATCTATAATGCGTGAGTTGGTCGGATTCTGGAAACTGGTCTAAATCTTCACTTGTTCGACCATCATACAAGCCTCTTACAAAAATATAATTGAGCTCTTCTCCATGGCTTACATTTCCAGTTCCTATACAAGTTTAGATAATTTTTAAAGTTTCAAAATTGGTCAGAATAAAGGGAATATACTGTGACTGCAACCGGTATGGTGTAATTAAAATGAATATCAGTGCAATACTTGTATATTATATAGAATTTGTATCTAAGTTTCGTAAGTCGCTTTTACATACAAAGTAAGTATTTATTATTAACTTTCATATTTCTTAACGATTCAGTATCTTAAATATTCCCCACAAAAGCAGACAAGTTTGTATAAAAGTCTAGACAGTCTGGTAAACGGAGTATTAAGTAAATTTCCGGAAGCCTGAATAATTCTTTTAAATAAATTTGAAAGAACGAAACACGATAGAAAGATTTGACGATGTTTTATATTTCATTTTATGAAAATTGATAATTGGTTTGGCTCGGTGCTTTACAAGGAATTAGAATAAAACAAAATTGGTGTCAAATTTAAAATTTTTTGTTTAAACATTTTTGTAAAAATGTTTATCTTAATAATAAGAAGTCGAGGTCTGATCATGGTTTCGTTGTACATCGTAAAGAGCGCCTCCTGCACCACTTAGCCTACATCTAGAGCTGCATAACTTTTTGTGCCTCAATATATTAAATTTGTACTTAAAAATTCTTGTATCTTGGCATCTTTTGCCTAAATAAAGTATACATAGTAGATATCGCTTCGAGCCGCAGTTTCTGAGATAATGCAATTTAAGAGTTTTATTGCGTATTCGTCGTAGTCCTCTTCACACCTTATCCAAGGACTGGCCGAAGAAATCATTGTTGGCTCCTGGCTACCGTAAACTTTCATACTGAAACTACCAACTTTTGGAACCTTAGGAATTTGTGCTAGCGTTTTGTATGAAACCTGTATCAGGGTGTTTTGGGAGGAAAGGGCAATATTTTGGGAATGTGTTCAGAGGGTAAAAATAAGAGAAATAAATCCATTTGTTTTAGTTCGTTTCTCAACCATTTCTGAAAGAATTGGTTCTGGTTTTTTTTTATATTGAAATAATGAAGGAGGCTTTAGTTTTAAACGTCCGATACATTTTGATTGATGTTTTGACATGCATAGTAGTTGTCAGTTAGCTTCATATTGAGCGTATCGACTTGAACCAAGATTTTCATACTTGCAATGCCCCACACATTCAGTCACAGGGAGTATGCCGACATGATATTGGTGTATGGTTACTGTGGTGCGATGCGCGCAGTTAATGAATATTAAAGTCGTTTGTCGTTTTCCAAATCGAAGAGTTCCTAATAGAAGAATTTTTCAAAAAATATTTGCAAGTGCTAAGAAAACTGGAATGTTATAAAGTGTGAGAATTGTTTCTGAAAGAATGTAGGGTCTAAATGTGGAAAATGAAGAAAATGTTCTGGATATTGTCGCAGAGAACTCAGGTATAAGTACGAGATGGGTTGCAAATGAACTTCATATACCATCACATCTAGCCGTATGGGAGTCAATTAGAAAAAACGGTTTAAAACTTATTCACGTTTAACCCGTTCAACATCTTCTAGATGGTGATCCTGCTTCAAGGGTACAATTTTGTAAATGGATCCATCAAAATCCAAGTCTGCACAAATACATTTTATTTAGCGATGAAGCTCAGTTCACTCAGGATGAAATTAATATTTTCCACAATGAACATCGGTGGTCAGATGAAAACCCTCATGCTACATTTGAACAAAACTTTCAACATCGATTCAGAATTAATGTCTGGTGAGGAATGCTCAACGACCAGTTGTTTCGTCCATTTAAAATGGATGGGCGTCTTACGGGAGAAGGATATTTACAGTTTTCGAAAGACCATTTGATACACATTTTGGATGATGTTCTGTTAAATGTTCGACAACATGGGGCCCCACCTCATTTTAGTCTCCGTGTGCAAAATTTCTTGAATTATCGTTTTCCTAATCACTGGATTGGCAGAGGTGGTCCGCAAGTTTGGCCACCGAGGTCACCAGACTTAAACCTGCTTGATTATTGCTTTTGGGGATGGATGAAATCCCTAGTAGGTATATGAAACACGAGTGGAAACGAGAGAAGCATTCCACGATCGAATTTTCAAAGCTGCAGCTTTAATAAAAAACAATCCCCACTCAATCTAACGTGCTACCCGAGCGATTAACAAACGTGCCGAAAAATGTATTGAAGTTGGTGGAGGGGTTTTTGAAAATATTCTTTAAGTTACTTTTTACTGCAGTACTACCTGCAATAATTCGCTTTTAAAACAAAAATTAACTTGCAAAAACTTTAGAACCTATTATTTCAGAAATGGTTGAGAATCGAACTAAAACATAATAATATGGGTTTATTTCACTTATTTTCACCCTCTGAATACATTTCCAAAATATTGCATTTTCCTCCCCAAACACCCTGTATATAGAAAAACTAGTGTTGGCTCTTAGCTCACAAAAGTTGTGTTTACGAAAAGAGGGTTGATAAAGATGGCGATTTTATTTGTAATTTAAATTATCTACAACTTGACGATAGGGTTTTTAAAGGAATACCAACAATATATTTTACCGCCGTCATTCACTGTAAACAATTTTTTGCCTCCGAAAGGGCGCGTATAAATAAGCTCCATTTGAGCCGAATAAAGCATAGTTAAGAAGATTATTTTATCAAAATCATTGTGTCGGACATTATGAAAATAGCTTCAGTTTTAAATAATAAAGGTTCGGAGATGATTAGCACAGTTACGTGAATAGCGGAGGAGCTCTTAAAATGACAAAGTCTTTTACTGAAAGTGTTTCGTCTAATCCCTTTTCCTACAGGAACAACGTCGCAAAAAGGGAATAAGTTATTACGGCCTGGCACAAATTGCCTTTCTTGCAGCAACGGGGTCCCCAGGGTGGAGTTATTATTATTATTAATGATTTAATATTATGTATGTTTTGTTTATAAGTATATTTATTTAGTTTGTTGAGATTTCGTAGAACTTTTCCTTTTATCTTGAAGTCATTTTTCATTTTTGATTTGTAGTTTATTTTGAAATAAATCTTCTGGAAGATGTTTTGCTATACCGGGTGTCCCGGATATGATCGCATTCTACAGGGATCTCGTAAACTGTAGGACATACGTGGATAGTTTAATAAGAAAAAAGGTGCGCCATACTAAATTTTGCAACGTTGTGTTTTAAAATTTAAAAAATTCCTAATCCCTTCGTAGATATTTGGGCAAAACCGAATTTTCGCGATTTCGTTTTAATTGTTTTTTGTGCTCTATACCGGGTGTCCACGGAAGGTGGCTAGCCCCTCTAACTTTTTTGTTTTTCAAGATAATGAAATAGAATTCGGGGGATTTGTATACAACATAAAACTGCATTATTTGACAGGTGACTCAGCATTATGGAACTTCCGATTTAACCGGAAGTGACTTAAACTTTCGATTTTTAAATGAGTCACATGGTATATTTTTTTTTACTCCATATGACATTCTAAATACAACGATGTGTCACTTGTCACTTTTTGTCACCAAGAAAATATTTTTTTCAACTTTTTCACTCCTTGTAAAACTTTTATTTTCCGTGTTTTTTAAACAACAAATTAATTTACTTTGGCAGAAGCTGTTGGCATTTCAATTTTCTTCAAGACATGATTTTGTTTTATCAGTTTTGCTGGTCACAGGCTAGGTACTTGATGCATTTAAATCTAAATTTATTCTGAAAAGATGCTTTATTTTAGGAAAGTTCTAACTTTTTAAACTTTTTTAATGGCAGCTTTTCTAAAACCTAATAGTGAACCGACGAGCCACCATGTTGCCGTTTAAAAAAAATGAGTTACTTATACAATTTTAAAGATTAAATTTTACTCACGCACAAATGGTAGAATTGCAATCTTCACCACTAAAAAAATTAAAATTCGTTTGCAAACGCTACTTTTCGAACTTTTTTCCTCCTTTATTTACAGTGCTGCCAAACTAATCTTTAAATTATTACCTGCTACTGCTGAATGACCGTCTCCCATCTCTCCATCAAAACTAAATACATAAAAGTAAGTTTCAATATAGTTCGACTGCAATTGGGCTTGCCTAATTATTGACCTGGCAAAACATGTATCGGTTAAATACTGAAAGAAATATCAATTTTTAATACTTATATACAGGGTGTCCAAAAAAAATACGTGTATAACATTAAAATATAGAATCCTGACGCTTAAATATATATTGTTAAACACTATAAAGGGTGTTTCAGAACATGTGGGCAATCTCTCGGATTCATATACAGTGTGTGTATAAAGTCTGGAAACGGCTTATAAACATCACAATTTACTGGCCGATTTAAACCAAATTTGGTACAGTTGTGTAAGAGGATCTAACGTACCGAATGACGATATTGGCGTTGTTGCCAGCTTTTTAGTTTGTCTGGAATTCAAACGAATTTTATATTTTTAAATATAACACCCAGTATATTTTTACATTTTTAAATTCCACGTAAAATTATAATTATTTTTTATTAAACGCATTATTAGTCTTCACTTCATAGTTTCCGAGATATTGACTCTTGAAAAGTGACATTTTTGAAATTTGACAGCTTATAACTTTCTAACAGTACGTCTTAGAGCAAAACGGCTTACATGTCCCTATCTTCAATTTTCATTATCTTCCCAAAAAAATCAACTTCCAGTTAAACCGCAACAACTATATTTCCTGCTTTCGAGTTACATCCGGTTTAACCGGAACTTGATTTTTTTGGGAAGATAATAAAAATTGAAGATAGGGACATGTAAGCCGTTTTTCTCTAAGACGTACTGTTAGAAAGTTATAAGCTGTCAAAGTTCAAAAATGTCACTTTTCGAGAGTCAATATCTCGGAAACTATGAAGTATAGACTAATAATGCATTTAATAAAAAATAATTATAATTTTATGTGAAATTTAAAAATGTAAAAATATACTGGGTGTTATATTTAAAAATATAAAATTCGTTCGAATTCCAGACAAACTAAAAAGCTGGCCACAACGCCAATATCGTTATTCGGTGCGTTAGATCCTCTTATACAACTGTACCAAGTTTGGTTTAAATAGGCCAGTAAATTGTGATGTTATTAAGCCGTTTCCAGACTTTATACACACACTGTATTGTTAAACACTATACAGGGTGTTTCAGAACATGTGGGCAATTTCTCGGATTCATATAGATTACGTGAAAATAACATGATAAGTTCATATAATATTTTTCCTAAGAGCCCCCCTCGAGGAGATATATGCCCCTAAAGACCGGCCCTGAAAACTAGTTTTTTATTGATAGCCTTTGAATCGCCCTGTATATTTTGATTAAAATTTAGTATAATCTACACTATGGAAAGCTTTATTAAATAGGTTAATAATAAAATGTATAGTTCATTCTGTGGGCCAGGGACGGACTAGCTTGGGCATAAAAAATCTTACATCTTTGATTATACTAAATTTTAATCAAAATATACAGGGCGATTCAAAAACTAGTTTTCCGGGCCGGTCTTTAGGGGCATATATCTCCTCGAGGGGGGCTCTTAGGAAAAAATATTATATGAACTTATCATGTTATTTTCACCTAATCTATATGAATCCGAGAGATTGCCCACATATTCTGAAACACCCTGTAGAATAGCGTTTCCTATGGTTTGTCCTTTATGTCTTGAGAAAGATCACGGGAAACCAACTGAACAAATATTTACCACATTGGTCCAGCCACAGATCTGGGGCACTAGCCTTTTTTATTTGCAGGTCACATTGAAGGGATTAGATTTCTCTATTATTCTATATTACTGCAATGTATTTGACTAGTTCTTGTGTAATAGTATTAGTTTCTAAAATTAGAAGTTCTGGATATGTATGTAGGTATGTTACTTACTCTTATAGTCGGAGCTTCTTGTTCTTCATAAGTTCTGTTTTGTGATATACCATAAAAATCTTCTATTGCTTGTACGACTGTATCTTTATTCGGGTTATTATTATCAATATGCATATTTCTTGGTAGTAATAAGGTCCCGTCATTGTTAAACGCATTAACATATTGATAAAAATTTGCTATAAAATAAAATATTTTATTGAATTCGCAATCTTTAAAGCCGCTCAAACAAACTCGTATTCTATTTACACGGCAAACTTTTTTGGCATACTGTTTACATGCATTAATGTAGTACTTACACTGAGGAAAATGATCTAACATAACAGATTTGCTAAGACATAGTTTGTATTGATAGCTTATTTTGTATTAACCCAAATTGCTAGTGTATTAAACTCGCTTGAGTGTTATATAAATTCCAGATTTGCTAGAACAGCGTTTTTATTGGTGTAATCAGCTCCATCAGCACGGTCTTGTTGAATAATGAACTACTTTTAATACAGCAATTCTGTTAATAAATAAATTGTATCTTCTCAATGCTAGGCGTTTTTTTTCCCAGTAAACCGCTTTCTCTACAATTAAGAAATCAGTACAGCGTCCCCAAAATTGTATCCGTTAGAACCTTTAATCCATAAGACGTTGGTGGGGGTTCATAGCGATCGGCAATCGCCGCGCGCCATAATATTAGTTTTAACGTATTTGTTGCGCAGGTCACAGCGTTGTTCGGAGTCTTCTAACTAGCAGGACAACTGTCCTGTCTGAATTTGAATTTTATTGATCGTATCAATACCTGTTTCAATTAATTTATTTTTATTTTCCCAGCAAACAATGAATCAATGGCCATCCTTTGGCCCAGTACTGGCAACAGTGGCAAGGTGCAGGCCACAATAGCGATTTGGCATACCAATCCCGGCATTTCAACTTTATTACACTGGCAGTATTGGCCAAAGTCATAATAATTAAAGTAGTTGCTGGCACATTGTCATTTCGATACCGGCCATATGATGACGAAATCGGGATGCTAGGCCAGCATTGGTCTCATTGTATTGTAACGGTACTAATGGAATGCGATGAGAAAAAGTCATTGGCCAGGTGTCTGTAAAAACGTGCATACATAAATTTTTACACAATCACACTTACTGTTTAAATGACAACTTGACAAGTCCACATTTACTTGTGGCACACACTCTTTCTTTAAAGTGTTTTACAATTTTATAGTTTTTGTATTAACGGCATGACGTCAATGCAAAACATTTAGTTGCTACCGGCTTGGTAATGGCCCAATTCTTCCAAAACTTCCTTATTGAACGTGATAAATTGCTTAATTCCTATTGGTCGGTCCTATGAAAGAAAGTTCGCAACGTTGCCGTTTGAGCCATTTTTACATAGCTACATTGACAGTTATTGAGTCTATCGATAGTTTTTGTATTGAACTTCTATAGATGGTAAATATATTTTGTTATTAAAAATTATATATTATTGTAATTAATTTACTTTGTTAATGTTTCAAGGTTTGATTATCTAGTATCCGATCCCATGCTAAAATTAATATTTTTAAAACGGCAAACAAACTCAAAAGTTGGCAGCGTTGTCCTGCCTCCCGGCCTTCTCGAAACTCATCGTTCGAGGTTCGAATTCGGCCATTTTGATGTTATATAGCGTCTTGGCGTAAGCGTACAGACAAATTTTGTGATTCAAGTGATTGAAAGTGAGAGAAAAGTGTATTTGTTTGTGCAGACACTGCAGACTAATAATGGACCATGGACTGATAACACTTTTTGTAAAATCCATCGTTCGACGTAATCATTTTGATATTATATAGCGTCTTGGCGTAAGCGTACAGACAAATTTTGTGATTCAAGTGATTGAAAGTGAGAGAAAAGTGTATTTGTTTGTGCAGACACTGCAGACTGATAATGGACCATGGACTGATAACACTTTTTGTAAAATCCATCGTTCGACGTAATCATTAAACATTTTTCAGGATTTTTTCTAACTTTATTGTATTCTATTTTCGTTTTTGTTGTGTACGAGTTTCACTTTGACAGTCCTGTATATAGGGTTCGGGTCAGTACAGTTTCGTCACCAGAACTGTACTGGCAAATAATCTATTGGCCATAAAGGTTTCGGCCGGTAGCAAGGTAGCCATTACCTTGCCATCACGGCTGGCCTGTATCAGCCCACATGCTGGCCGGTGTGTACTATTCGTACTGGCCCATCACCGTTTGCCAATACTTTGCCGTAATGGCCATTCTGGCAACAGGGTATTTGGCCAGCATTGGGCCAGACCTGAAATGTTAGCTGGGTTGTATTTAATTTTTTTAATCTTTGCATGTCAGATAAAACAATAGAATATTTCGTACAACCCATCATTAGTATTGGACTTTATAATCTATGGACGAATTTTACCATCTCCGTAAACCATTTTGAATAATAGATAATCATAATATGCAATGTTAAACGACAAGAACAATATCACACTAAGAGCTATTATTAATTTATATTATGTATATGCTTTATTAACCGTAGCAAGCTAATATTATTATGATTAATGTCTAGTTTCATTACAACTGCCAGTAGGAACAAGTACAGTTTATAAAACCAGATAACACCACAAAAGAGAACTTGATAATTACTGTGAGTATCAGAGCAATAATGGCTATAAACCATTCTATGGTAGCAGTAACTCCTATTTCCTATTGGCTAAATTACCGTGATATCACTACACAACGGTCTAGCAGTTTTCGTTGTCTTACAGCAGAAAAGCGCGTTGCTGTTACATATAGTAGTATTCAACAGTTGTATAAAGAGTATGTGAATTCTTATAAGGAATAGAAAGTTTTTTCTCAGTGTAGTCTGCAAAAAGGTTACATGCATTTTTATACGGCTTTGGCAAAAATTTGCTTTTCTCCATCTAAAACACTACCTACAGCTGTACGCCATTAATCCCTCTTCGGCATTTATTCCAATTATTGAGGGAACTTGGTTAAAACTACCATTCTGGAAACTGTCAAACATGCTTTGAGTTAGGAACGCATCGTCGTGGTCAGGTTCAATAACTGGTGCATAGTAAAACCCTTGTTGAATCTGACTATTACCAGGTTGTTCCTAAAATAATTTCTGATTTTTTTAATACGTTTTTTAATTTGTATCCTACAGTGATACGAACAGTCAATATTGTTTCGATTTCGCATTGGTAATAGTTAAAAGCACTTAAAACTTTTACCTGTCAACTGTCAACAAACAATCGCTTTATTTTGTATTCGATACACTTGGTTTACTTTGCTTATTTATAGACAATGTTGCCAAATTGCGATAAGATATTTACTTTACTTAAAAAAACTATTTTTATTCGTTATGGTGATATGGTACTTACAGAATTTTAAAAGTTTTTTGCTTAAGGGGGCATTCTCAGCGTCATTTAATCCATTACCAACCTATAACCTATTTCGCGTTGCTTTTTTTAGTTTATTATTAGATTAACTAACATTTAAATAAAATCAATATCGTCGGTACAATATTTAGGTATTATCTGACATATTATATCAAAAATATCCGTTCATTTTATTGCTAATTTTGGAATAATTGTATAGTGAAAGAACAATGACAAACTTAATAATGTTAAAAAAAATCTTACCCGATATTTTTCGCTATACAATTCTCCTAAAATATTTAATGAAATTCCTTGATATTTATTTAATATGTCAATTATTACCTATAAAATATGAAAACGATAATGATTTTATTTAAATTTTGTATAAAAATTAGAAAAATTAAATAAATATACGCGAAATAGGTTATAGGTTGGCAAGCATGTTGATACCCCCACCTTAAATCAAGTTAGTCGTCAATATTAGAGCCCAATATCTTAATGCTTACCAAATAATTAACTTTCATCGACGCACTATGTATAGCTTCAGCTTCAGCGGTAAGCAAAAAGGTAAGTAAATCCTCTGAACTGTTACTTTTAAATTCGGAACCAATATAAGTTGCAGTAAGAAAAGTGTAATATCTTTGATCTCGTTGATATGCCCAGGAACTTAAAGCCGACCCACTTTCTAATATGGCCGCCCTGAAAAGACCTGCCAGGAACAATATACAAATAGTTAGTTTATATATACAGGGTGTCCGGAAATGATGAGCAAAAAATTTTGGGGATAATTCTAGACCGAAAATAAATGCTATCTCTATAACATTTTTTTAAAATTAATAAAAATTTTTTTTATTATTCTAATGTAAAAGAGAATGAAATATTTGTCTTGTCAGTCGTCATTGGTCCCAATAAAAGCATAATTTGTTTAGCATGTAGGTAATATACGAAACTCAATAACTGTATTTTACAAATATGCATGTCTTTAAAAAAAAAAACAGCCAAAAGTTTAAAATATTGAGCAGTATAAGGACAAAATCATACGAGAACATATTTTTTGACCAGACATAATTACATTTTTTACCTGCTGAATTATTGCTCAAAAGGTGATAAGACACCGATGCCGATCCGGCGCTTTCCCCAAAGAGCGTAACTTTACTTGGATCGCCTCCAAAATATTTTATGTTTTGCTGGATCCATTTCAATGCCAAAGTTTGGTCCTTTAAACCGGCATTTCCCGGAATTACCATGTCGTTTGTAGAGAAAAATCCTGTAAAGATATAAATTTAACAGCGAAATAATAATTCTTCATGGTATACTGTGCGTTTTTTTTTAAGCTGGCCATAGGGATTTAGGTGATATGTTAGGCACATTTATATTAAAAACATAATATTAAAACTTGAGAATACATAAAATATGAGATGGGAGGAAGAAGTTAACATACAATTTGTGCAAAAAAGCTCCAAGAGATACGTAAAAAAGCCATTTTTATTTTTTTTAAATTACACTTTTTTACCCCCTTGTAATTTATGTAATTAACTACCTACTACCTTAGATAAATAAAAATATTGACACGACTGTCAGTATTTTCACCCCGGTGAAACTTTAAATGGACGAATTTGCAACACAGTGGAAAGAGAAAGAAGAGGAGAGGGGTGTTAGTGTGCCCGCTGGCCATCAGCGGGAGAAATTGGCGCTGTTGTCGCTTGAAGCGTCGCTGTCGCATATTTTTGACGTATAGAAGAGAAGGACAGTTATATTCTGACCTACTATAACGCTTCCCAAACTGCGCCAGGTGCTTATTGGAACAAACCAGCCAGCCGCCAGCCCGCCATCCATGTCACAACTGTCAATTTTCCTTGTCCACGTTTTTTTCTGAGGAAATTAATTAATTTTTTATTATCATTTTAATAATATACTATTCTATTAGTTTCTATTCTAGAAAACTTCGCCGATGTGTGTAATCTTTCAGTTATTATTCCAGCCTACTATGCAGGTAATTATTTTTTATTGTTTATCAAATTGATTTTACACTTCCTTACCTATTTTTTATATAGGAATATAGGAAATGCAAGTTTACAATAAATAAATTAACATGAAATGTTTCACATACATAATAGGTGTTGGTTAACAAGCCAATCTTAACAAAATATCACTGGGCAGCCTGCAGATAACTGCAACACATTTGTGCCCGAGGTAATACCTAACAATCTATCAGTTACGAACAGATAAGTTTAGTCTCTTGAAATGATAATTTTAACATTTTTGTTTTACTGAGTGGATTAGAAGTATAACATAATGGCACAAAGATAATGGTTTGAGCTAACTCGATAAGTTGGCCATCGGCCATATTTTACAGAGAAATTGAATGTCTACCTGATACTGTTTCTTTTGTTTCAGAGAATGCTGTAAGAATTACCTGATAGTTTATGGATCTTTTAGTACGTGTCTCAATGCATCCTAGTGCTTGTGTTTTATACAGTATTTGTGATAATATTATATGAATTGAGACAATTCCAGATGAGTGAGACCTATGAGACGTAACCTAAGGACATTCGTTTATTCTAAACAGTTATTTTTTGTTATGGTTGTCAATGCAGTTTTTATTTATAAATAAACGTAGAAAACATTATTTACGATAAAATGCTTCCATCTTTATTTTCTAAATCGTGGTTAATATAAAAACGTGCATTATTTATTCCATAAAATAAAAACTTTTGTGCGCCTTTTTATTGATTTAATTCAAAATCTCAAAAATATGCGACAGCGACGCTTCAAGCGAAAACAGCGCAAATTTCTCACTCTGATGGCCGGCGGGCACACTAACACCCCTCTCTCTCTCTCTCTCTCTTCTTTCTCCCTCTACTGTGTTGCGATTTTTGAACAAGGAGTTAACATTTCTAACCCTATAAATTTTCTTTGAGTATTTTCCTGACTTTTATAAAATTAGTTTTGTAATTTATCATGTCTTGCTACACCGTAAAAGAACGAATTGAAATGGTTTCAAACTGCATAAGAGAAATGTCATATCGGGAAGTTACTGATAATTTTGCCGCTGTCTATCAAAACCGTCCCATTCCCAGCAAGTCTACCGTACGACGATTGCATGGAAATTTTATGACTTCTGGATGTCTTGATGATTCTCATAAAAAACGAAAAAGAAATTTATCTGTGGCAACAGAAGATTTCCGAATGGGTCTGTGCATGGCGATAGAAGAACAACCATCATCCAATTCGACACACCTTGCTGAACGCTTCGACAAATCTAGAAGCAGTTGTTACAATGTATTGAAGAAAGGCAAATACAAATCTTTTAAAATTCGAAACGTACAGGAACTTTTACCTCGTGATTATTTTGAACGGATGCAGTTTTGTGAAGAATGGATGGAACGAATTAATAACAACCCAGGTATTGCGAATAACATACTGTTTACAGATGAAAGCTCCTTTAATATTAATGGAGCAGAATGTTAGAGTCTGGTCGCGAGAAAATCCCTACGTGGTGCATCAAACGCATACCCAGTGGCGACAAAAAGTAAATGTATGGGCATGTTTTCTAGGAAATATGATTATTGGTCCATTTTTTATAGACGGTACGCTTACCAAAGAAAAATATATAGATCTTTTACATAATAGGTCCTGCCCTAGCCCACAGAAGGGAGGAAATTATATTTCAACATGATGGAGCTCCAGCTCATACCACAATAATTGTAACGGAATCTCTAAATAATTTGTTTCCGGGCAGCTGGATCGGACGATTTGGACCTTTTAAATGGCCCGCTCGAAGCCCGGATATCAGGCCTTTAGACTTTTAGGAAAATTATTAAACTTTATTGAAATAAAAGTTCTGCTTTAGAATTAAGAAAATTAATACTTTTTAAACCACTTAAAATAAAACATATTTAATACAAAGTAAATAATCATCAACTTATCAACATTATATGATTTCGGTACAACTTGCCAAATATTTTATTTATCAAGAATTAATTTTTTCCGAAAAATGAAATTTTTCATCCATTTCTGCTATTGTAAACCCTATCCGCGGACAGTTTGTAGAAAATTTTTTAAATGATAGAGGTAAAAATGTTTTGTGTCATTCTTACCAAATGGACCTAGTCTATATTGAATAAAAACCAATACGACTTCAGATTCCATAAAAAAGTTTGGTCCATATGAGCCACGCAATATGCCTCCATCCACAAAACCGCCACCGTGAATAAACACCATCACTGGTAGAGATATGTCAGATATCTATATAAAAAAATCAGTATTAGTCAAACTCGTGTAATGGTATAGATAGAGCCATGCACAGCTGTTGGTTTACTTAGTCGTTGATTTCTTATAGAATAGACTACATTGTTTAGGTTTTAAAGAAATCAGGTTCCAGCATTCACAGTTTGTTTAATTCGCTGTATAGACCATTATACTTAACACGTACATTAAAAAAATTGCTGTTATCAGATACCAGAGTATGTACAAATATCCTCTACGTGGTTATACATGATTAAATATAAAAAAATTAAATATTTCTTACTGTCTTCCGCCTAAAATTTCATTAATTTCATTCATTAATAATAATACTACGTTCACAGCCTGGGGTTTTTTCAAAGGCTTATTTTAATTGTCACTTGTATTGAAAATGTATTAAAACTTACGTAGTAAAATATGTATTAAAATACCGTGCGAGAAAAAATTATTTGCATCAAAGAGGGCCCTGCCTTTAAGGACGTAATGCTAAGACATAGAGCTTAATTCCTGTTGGGTGTCAGTAATTACCTGAAGTAACAATCAATCAGTTATTCCGTCATCTTTGACAGTCGTTACAAGTAATTTGATTAATCGCTAATTTTTCCAATTTCTTGAACAATTCACACAATGGGCTTTATGGAACAGCACAAAACATTCATGGTTGAAGCGTAGTTTCGAAACGGGGTTAGAGTAAATTATGAGTGGCAATACAATCCGGGTTTGTGCATGGACGATTTTCACGAACATTTTCCTAACGTTGCTTTTATTGCTGGTGATTTTTATCATTGCCTGAAAAGAACCGTGGCTGTGTTTAGGAAAACAGGTTCTATACAACACAAAAAAGAAGCAGGAAGACCATCTGTAAGAACAGAAGAACTTGTTGCAAAAGTTCGTGAAAAAATGCAAAATACGCCAACAAATTATATAAGACGCCTGTCCCAAGAAGTGGGAAGATCTTATGGAACATGTAGGACGATTCTTAAGAAGTAGCTAAATTTATTCCTTATAAAGTGCAAGTATTCCAAGAAATACAAGCCGTAGATTTTGAAAGACGCAGGAATTACTCTCAATGGTTTACCCAAAATTTATTGGAAGGAAATGATTTATTAGACCTGAATTTTTTTTTGGATAAAGCCTGGTTCCACCTTATTAATTTTGTAAACAGCAAAAATAAATTTGTATTTGTCTACTTATTTTATTACTTATTAGTTTGGCATATCATGTCATAATATAAATTGAAATGACAAAATTTTAACCTAGATTTGGTTAGATATATCGTTCCCATATCATGTGACCCATGGGATCCAAACCAAGCCCTACGTGTTTTAATCCAAGCCCTCTTTGATGCAAATAATTTTTGCTTGCACGGTATTAGTTTTAACTTATTTGTTGCGCAGGTCACATCGTTGTTCGTAGTCTTCTAGCTGTCCTGCCTGAATTTGAATTTTATTGATCGTAGGGGGGAGTGGGGGAATCCCAGTCAGGTGGGGAATTCCGATCACTTTAAATACTACAGTGTAAACGTACTCAGTTTGTTTAGTACCGTGCTGCCCTCTAATAAACAACGGTCAGAGTTAAATGCATGTGGTTTTGCTATGATTAGTGATGTTAAAGAGCAGGTAAATTGCTGAACAGGTTCGAACACTTCGGTTCTCACCCGGGAACCTATTCCGTAAACCTGTTCACCTTTTCTTTTGATCATAAATTATTGTCACTTACTCACTTGGTATATTAATATTATTCTTGATAGTATGGCGAAAGCGGAAGAAAAGAGCGGATATGATTTTTAATTATCTGTACAGTACAATACAATTTAGTACACAGAAAAGAAATAACTGAGCCGAGCCGAGCGAACGCGAAGAAAACAGCAAACACACCAAGATTCCCGGTAAATTTCAAAAATTTCTAACCGCGCCATCGCGTCGTTTAGCCTGCCACTCCTGCCAGTTCAGCGGTACCCGTCACCGTGTCGGTCGAATCTCACTCTCTTAAAGAACTGAACACAGAACTCCAATAAAGGAACTGAACCTACTCAAAGAACAGTTGGGTAGAAAGAACAGGCTGTTCTTTCATGCGGCGTGGAGCAGGCAGGGAACAGAGAGCAGTAAGAGCACACACACGGATGAAGCGGTGTTCTGTGAAAAGAGCGCGCAGCGCCGCGTGGTCGGTTGAATAGGTTAAGCGAGCGCAATCATCTGTCATAAGTCTATCTAAAGAACCGGTTCAGTTCTTTTACAAAGAACAGTTCACTGAACAGGCTATCTCTAACCTGTTCTAAAGAACCTGTTCGGTTCTTTTCTTAACAACTCTAGCTACGATCACCCCATTGTACTGACTCCAATTGAACCTCAAAGTTTTTACTCTGTTTTGTTATAACTTTCAGGCACATTGAAACAAACTTAAATACAAAAATAATGTATTTTTTTGCATGCCCTTATTGATACTTTCTCAGAATTAATTGGTCTAATGATTCCTGCGTTCGTACATATCTAAATCACTACGATTAATTTTAGGGTTAGGGTTTTTGTTGCAAGTAGCTTTTGGGTAATGCCGGTCAACCCAATTGGGGCAATACCAGTCTAAGTTTTGTATTCTTTTCTAGTTTAATTGTTTAATTTTTATATTTTATAAACATTTAGAAGAATTTAATGAAACCCTTGGTAATATATTACTTTATTATACATGGATGTGTTTTATTCCTTTCTTATTAAAAAAATATATTCTAGAGTAATTTTTGCCATATAAAATGCATTTAAAATGGACTGACCGGAATTACCCGCAGGGTGGGGGAATACTGGTCAATGACACCTCATTTGTCAGGTCCTAACTTTTCTTTTGAGATGACTTATTTTGATTTAAATGAAAAACCATGATCTAGTGGATGGGTCAGGCTATCTTCCATTCTACTTACTTATAGCAAAACACTACTATTTGTTTAACTATAAGTAATCTAGCTTAAGTGACCGCCATTCCCCCGCCCTCCCCTACCAATACCTGTTTCATTTAATTTATTTTTACGTTGTATTTAAGTTCTTTAAACTTTGCATATCAGATAAAGCAATAGAATATTCTTATTTCGCACAACTCATCATTAGTATTGGACTTTATAATCTATGGACAAGAAGCTATTTAAATGTTTGAGAACTACAATACATTTCTAGTAGTAAGTATATGCTTTATGAACCATAGCAAGCAAACATTATTATAATTAATGTCAAGTTTCATTGCAACTGGCAGTCGGAACTAATACATTATATAAAATCAGATTACTGCCCAAATAGAACTTGATAATTACTGTGAGTATTCAAAGCAATAATGGCTATAAACCATTCTATGGTAGTAATAACTCCTATTTCCTATTGGATAAATTACCGTGATATTATCACTACACAAGGGTCTAGCAATTTTCACTGTCTTACAGTGGGAAAGCGCGTTGCTGTCACATACAGGGTGTTTCATTAAGGTCGAAGAGCGGCCATATCTCGGAAACTACTGGGCATAGAAACTCAGGAAAAGAAAAATGATAATAAAAGTGGCCATGAGAAAATTCTGGAAATAATTTTCAAGTTCCGCATTTTGCCGCAAGAGGGCGTAATTGAAAAGTAAATTTTTTAATTTTACATAACTCCGAAAATTCCACATTAAGGTATATGTTTGATAACACCATTTTAAAGCTTGGACAATTATGCATCATTTTGGTCTTATGCTCATTGGCGTACCGACTTTAATAAGAGTGGGGGAAGCTGTTGAAAGTGTAATCATTTAAATCGCTGTAACTTATAAACGACTTATCCGATTTTAGCAAACTAAAGACTGTTTGGAAGAGAAATGTATGCACTTTGAACAGTCGTATTTAGTTGTCCATAATAGTTCTCCAAAAAAAAAATGCTAGAGGGCGCATTTTCCAATAACAATACATTTTTTGATTTTACTCCGAAAAAATAAATCATACGGTATAATTATGATACCATAATCGAGAAGGAGATGAAATTTGCTAGAAAAAATATTAAAACCGCAGCTCGATATCTCCGTTCGTTTCTGAGTTATTGCCAAAAACAATAATTTTTAACACAAATTGCGCCCTCTAGCAATTTTATTAGAAACTATCTTATACATTGGATACGACAATTAAAGTTACTTACCTTTCTCTTCCAAACAAGCTTAAATTTAGTAAAATTGGTTAAGTCGTTTAGAAGTTATAGCGATTTTAATGTTTACAGTTTCACTTGATAAGAGTGGGAGAAGCTATTGAAAGTTGAAACATTAAAATCGCTGTAACTTCTAAACGACTTAACCAATTTTACTAAATTTAAGCTTGTTTGGAAGAACCTTCAATTGTCGTATCTAATGGTACAAGATAGTTTCTAATAAAATTGCTAGAGGGCGCAATTTGTGGTAAAAATTATTGTTTTGGCAATAACTCAGAAACAAACAGAGATATCGAGCTGCGGTTTTAATATTTTTTCTAGCAAATTTCATCTTCTTCTAGATTATGGTATCATAATTATACCGTATAATTTATTTTTTCGGAGTAAAATCAAAAAATGTATTGTTATTGGAAATTGCGCCCTCTAGCATTTTTTTTGAGAACTATTATGGACAACTAAATACGACTGGTCAAAGTGCATACATTTCTCTTCCAAACAGTCTTTAGTTTGCTAAAATCGGATAAGTCGTTTATAAGTTACAGCGATTTAAATGATTACACTTTCAACAGCTTCCCCCACTCTTATTAAAGTCGGTACGCCAATGAGCATAAGACCAAAATGATGCATAATTGTCCAAGCTTTAAAATGGTGTTATCAAACATATACCTTAATGTGGAATTTTCGGAGTTATGTAAAATTTAAAAATTTACTTTTCAATTACGCCCTCTTGCGGCAAAATGCGGAACTTGAAAATTATTTCCAGAATTTTCTCATGGCCACTTTTATTATTATTTTTCTTTTCCTGAGTTTCTATGCCCAGTAGTTTCCGAGATATGGCCGCTCTTCGACCTTAATGAAACACCCTGTATAGTATTAAAGAGTTGTATAAAAAGTAATTATGTGAATTCTTATAAGGAATAGAAGATTTTTTTCTCCATGTATCTTTGTTAACATGTTTAATTCAAGGTTTAAGCTATTTAAAAATGTTAATAAATAATAGTTTTTATTCGGCGATTTGGCTCGTACTTGTATACTTACATCCGGAGAATAAACACTTAAAAACAAACAATCTTCATTTGCTAATTGATTATCTTGCGACGTCTGATAGCATATATTTTTTTCATATGTGGCATCGTAGGTATCATTCCAGGCTTCTATAGGAACAGGAGACTAAAAAATTTATAAAATGAACAATACAAATAAAATGATAAACGCATTTAAGTCAAAATTATAAAAATATGTTAATTTAAAATAAAATTAGAACGTAAAACTCTTACCTTGAATCTCAAATTTCCTAGAGGAGGTTGAGCATATCGGAGACCGTAAAATGCATAATATGTAAAGTTGGTTTTTGTCACTTCTGTTTTCCCTTTTATTTCTCCACCAGGCAAACTAATAGTTACATTTTCGCTAAGCTAAAATAATATTAGTACATAGATGGTGATAAGTACCTAAGTAGATATTTAAGGGAGCATATACAGGGTGTCAGGAAATGATGAGCAAAAAATTAAGGGGATAATTCTAGACCGAAAATAAATGCTATCTCCACTTATAACATTTTTTCGAAAATTGATTATTAACGAAATTACAGGTTGTTAAAATTAAATTTTATTTGCAGTTTTAAAATACATAATTCACTAGAATAATAAATTATACATTTAAATTAAAGGTTCAATGTGACGTCATTCTTCTTCAATGCATAAATTAATTCTTCTTAAAAAATTCCGACGAACTCCATGGAATATTCCTTCCGTTGCTATGCATGTTTAAGGTTAAAAATAAATTTAAATTATTTCATATTCATCACATGCAAGCAATGTTATTTTAGCGTTTTTCTCGAAAACGGTTAGGTTTATCGAAACAAAAGTAGTATACCTTTTTTATGTCAAAAGGTTAGAAGAATAAAAATATTTAGTCAAAATGCGCATACAGTGTAGGCAAACAAGTTGAGACAGTTCAAATTAAAGTATAGGCTTCTATGTCGCGCCCTCTACAAAATGCAAAAAAAACGGTGGGCAAATTTGTATTCCTCGTCCCGAAAAAGCCTAATATACGAGATTTTGTCAAAATATTATGAGCGTGGCAAAAGGTATTGCAACAAAACTGCAAATAAAATTTAATTTAGGCCTGTAACTTCGGTAATAATCAATTTTCGAACAAATGTTATAGAAATAAATGGCATTTATTTTCGGTCTAAAATTACCCCCTGAACTTTTTGCTCATCATTTTCGGACACCCTGTATTTGACCACTTTAAATATTGCTTGCTACTTTCTATATTGCGTCAGCCCATTATGTACAACCCAGTATAAAAATGTCATATTGATTTCCTGAAAAACACACCTGCTACAAAAACTTACCAGAAAACCAAAATTTGATAAAAGAATAAGAAGGGTTATATAAGAAACCAAGTTGGATAACATATTGTGAAATATGAGATACCCGACCAAACTAAAAGAAAAACGATTCTTACGCTTTATTATATTAAATAGGAAACACCTGTTTAATTGGATTCGATAAAGTAAAGTAGATAAATACTTGAACTTTAAGCTTGAAGAAATTCCATTATCTTTACTACAATAACGATTATATCGACTATTCCCTAGCATGTAAAATACTTAAACTTATAAAAAATGTTTATTTTATTTTGTATTTATCAATAAATCATCATCACTTACAAAAAATTAAATCCCAAATTTCTTAAGATTTTTTTGACAATAATTATTTCTTGATTCGAGACTATACCATATACACTGAGAAAAATATTATATTCCTTATAAGAAACCACATACTCTTTATACAACTGTTTAATACTATATGTGACAGCAACGCGCTTTCCTACTCTAAGAACGAAAATTGCTAGACCGTTGTGTAGTGATAATATCACGTTAATGTAGCCAATAGGAAATAGGAGTTAATGCTACCATAGAATGGTTTATAGCCATTATTGCTCTGAATATTCACAGTAATTATCAAGTTTTATTGGGGGGTCTAATCTGGTTTTATTTACTGTATTAGTTCCGACTGGCAGTTGTAATGGAACTTGACATTAATCATAATAATATTTGCTTGCTACGGTTAATAAAGCATATACTTACCATTAAAAATCAGTACTGAAAATTGTTCTCAAAAATTTAAATAGCTTTTAGTGTGATATTGTTCTTGTCGTTTTTTATGTATTATGCAACATGGTTTATTGAGATGGTAAAAATCATCCATAGATCATAAAGTCCAATATTAATGATTGATTGTGCGAAATAAGAATCATCTATTGCTTTATCTGCCATGCAAAGTTTAAAAAACTTAAATAATACAAAGTGAAAATAAATTAATTGAAACAGGTATATTATTGTACGATCAACAAAATTCAAATTCAGACAGGACAGCTGGAAGACTCCAAACAACGATGTGACCTGCGCAACAGATACGTTAAAACTAATACTACGCAGTGTTGCCAGATGATTTTTTCAGAAATCAGGAGACACTGCCTTTAAAAATCAGTAGAAATCAGTAGATGACTTTAGTCACAGAATAGGAGGGATTGTGAAGCGGATTGTTAAAAAAGGTACCAAGAATACAACAAAAACATATATTTAAACCATTGTTTAAAGATAACAGGCAACAACAGAAACAAAGTAAATGAGATCTTTGCGCATTCTTTAAAAACATAACTAACTCGATCGATAACTAATCAGTATCTCCGGAATCAGAATCAGAAATAATATTTTTGGCTTTTTTGTACATATTTGAGTTATGCAATTTTACAGTATCTTTGTTAAGGTCTATATTGAAACAGTTTTTATCTCGGTTTTTTAAATAATGTTTTGCATGCAAATGACCCACAATGCTCGCTGAAGATAGACGGTTTTGGAGTTTCGGGTAATTCCCCTATTTAAAAACAGACTCAGACGTCAAAAAAGCACCTGTCTTCTGTCACGTCAAATAATTGAATTGGGGAATATTATCGATATGCAAGAGTCGATAATAATAATTTATATTCAATTATCTATAAATAAATTTGCTATTTTGATAATGTGCTATTTAATCTAATTTAAATTAAAAAATAAAATATTAATAATAAAATATCACTGATCGGACCTTTTCCCTAAAAATCAGTAGATCTGAGGTTCAAATCAGTATATCAGTAGACTAAGATCAAAATCAGTAGATCTACTGATTTATCAGTAGATATGGTAACACTGATACTACGGCGCGCGGTGATTGCCGATCGCTACGAACCCCACCAAGGTCTTGTGGATTATGGGTTCTAACGGATACAATTTGTTTTTGGGGACGCTGTTCTGCTTTCCTAATTGTAGAGAAAGCGCTTTACTGGGAACAAAATGCGTCGCATTGAGAAGATACAATTTATTTCTTAACAAGATTGCTGTATTAAAAGTAGTTCATTATTCAACAACACTGTGCTGCTAATGAAACTGATTACTACCAATAAAAACACCGTTCTAGCAAATCTGGAATTGATATAACCCGAAAGCGGGTTTGATACACTAGCAATTTATTTAATATGGGTTAATACAAGATAACCTATCAATACAAACTATGTATTAGCAAACCTGTTGTATTAGATCATTTTCCTCAGTGTATCGGAAACAATGTCATAGAAATAAAGCCAAAGAGGATTCTGTTAAATGGTAGAGTTCTTTGCCTAAAAATGTGTTGAAGGTCCACAGAAATCATTTCAATCAATAAAGTATTTTTCCTTCTTAGAGGTAGTAAACTTTTGCGTGCCACTTGTATATTATTGTTGCAGGCTCTAATACAATTGTCAGATAAGTTGACATTGCAAACAAAGACAAACTATCTAATCATGGCACGAACGTCTAATCCAAAAACACCCGATCCGTTTTCTTTATTTTAATTAAAGTGAGACAAATCTAATCTTAACACGCAGTCCTCTTCGCACTTCCTCTTTTTTCTCGAAATAGGAAGGCACCTTATCAGGTAATCTGAGGCATGGTCGATAAGGTAATTTGTCACGTGGGGCGCCATCTGAGGACGATTAATGAAATAAGCCAGAGGGGGATGGTGTCAGAGCAGGGCTTGAAGTGTGACGTGCAAGTTAAATGTTACCAGTTGATATGTAAACATTTAGAAACAAAAATTTGGAGAAGCCTCTTACCTAATATTGCTACAATACACAAACATCAAAAAGGGCCTTGCATCCAAGGACGTAATGCTTAGCCGTAAAGCTTAATACCTGTTGGGTGTCAAATGCAAAAGTCGAAAGTTCAAGTTGCGGGCGCTTTACTACCAAATAAGCAGTTGCTAGGATTGATTATCATAGATTTATTGGGTGTTTTGAACATCAGCTGATTATGTTTTGCTTCGCGGGCGGTTGTTCAGGTGGTAACTGAATTCTTCACACAGCATAGTTTTCTTACTGAATAAGCAGTAGTTACGGCTGATTATTGATTATGTTTTTATTACATTTATTTGTGAGAAGTCTATGGTTTTATTGGGTGGTTTGTTTAACGGTCTACTGTTTAGTTTAGGATAGCGTCGTCTACATCAACATCAGCCGATTTCGAGGTCGGGGTCGAGGAAAATCGTGTTTCCGCGGTTGAAACTGTAAAGTTGTGTGCTTGTGTTGTGTGTTTTTTGCGGAAGAAAAATTTGCTTCCCTTCTCCCAAATTTCACCGCTCGCCACTGCTTTTCCCCTACGCCTAAAACTACATGTGTGTAAAATGAAAGAACATATTGTGGGTTTAAAGGTAAAACTCACTAAGTACGAAAACTGTTATTTCTGACGTTCTACATATATTTTTTCTACGAGCGTGTGAAAACACACCCATTTCAGTGTGAAAAGTTTTACTTTAACGCACTAGTGTGAAAAGTAATTTACTTTTCACACGCCGGATGAAAAGTCTAACTTTTCACACGCTCGTAGAAAAAATCTTATACTTTTTACACGCTCGTAGAAAAAATCTTGTATGATATACGTAAGAAAATATCTCGTTTAAGGCACTCATATGGATGGAAATTCTCATATGCGTGCCTTAAACGAGTTATTTTTACACTAATATAATAAATAGCTATTTCAGTTGTCCAGTAAATACAACTGCTAAAGAATTTTTTTTTACTTTAGATCACATGAAAAAAACTTAATAATAACGGCTTTTCTTTTTTTTTTATCGCAACTTTTGTAGAAAATCGCTGTTATCTCCTAAAGTTTTCTAACAAAAAATTGTTGCTTAGTGGGTTTTACCTTTAAACCGACTATCTTTTGATTATTACGCGAATTAGAAAATTCCCTTATTCCATCCCTGACCTCTGAGAAAGTAGACATGACTAGAAATACGACACCACTACCCTCAAAGCGTCTGATAGCGTGGTTAGCTAAAACTAATTCACAATTAAATTTTAATCAGGGAATAAATTGACACGATAAGTGCTAGCTGATAGTTTGGATAGCAGCCCAGGTAGCGAGCTTTTTCGTCTACAACTTAATTGCTTTGCAAAAACTTAATTACCGGCAAGGTTACGTTACGGCAAAACCAAGGTTCGAGTTATATAGATTTGGATTGCGGAGGGTAACGTAAAAAAAATTTTTTTTTAGGGAAGTAAAAATGTTAGGTTATTTTTTTTTCAATATTCTCCATAAACCTTATGTTCGTATAATACAGACCAAGACTGAAGATTTTGAAAATGGTAAAAAGTGAAAAAAAAATAACAGGATGAAATCCATTGCAAAAGGAAAAGAATATAACAAAAATGAAAGGAAAAATAATTTTCGGGCGATCCCAGGTCGGGAAGTGAAAAGGGGTGAGTTTTTAAGGGTAGAAAACGATTGATCTCGATTTCCAGCAAAACTACAAGTCCTATGGAAAAATGTTAAATGGCAAAGTTGTAGGCAATAAAACGATCTACAACTTTTGTATTTACACTTTTTTCACATAACCTCAAAATTTATGTGAAAAATTCAAATAACCAAGTTTTTGGTTTTTATTTTTATCTATTACAAAAAAAAATTTTTTACGAAATTTGGTGAAAACTTACCTTTTTATGTCCCCAAACACACTGTAATTGTTTTGATTTAAAATATTTATATTTCATCTATGTTGACTTAATATCGAAAAAGCACCCTAATTTTCAATCGAAAATTCTCAAGTCAAAATATCTGCTTTTTTAAAAAAGTCGGTGAGCTTTTTGTTCGTTGAAATCTCTACTTTCTGAAGGTGTAAAAAAAATATACATTACTATGGTAAATGTTCTCAAAAAATTCAAAGAAACGAAAAAAACTCGAATCCGAATTTTTTTTTAAATCATTATGTACAATTTTGAGCTATTATTTTAGCTATTTTTTTGAGCTATATTTTTTTGTTTATCAATGTAACATGGAGTCTCACGTTTTTCGAGTAATTAAAGTATAAATTTTAATAAATAGCTCAAAATTGTACATAATGATTAAAAAAAATCGGATTCGAGTTTTTTCGTTTCTTTGCATTTTTTGAGAACATTTACCATAGTAATGTATATATTTTTTTAAATTATCAGAAAGTAGGGATTTCAACGAACAAAAAGCCCACCGACTTTTAAAAAAAAAACAGAATTTTTGATTGAAAATTAGGGTGCTTTTTCGATATTAGGTCAAAATAAGGTGAAAAAATAAATATTTTAAATTTAACGATTTTCCATAGGACTTGTAGTTTTGCCGGAAATCGAGATAAATTGTTTTTACCCTTAAAAACTCACCCCCTTCCACTTCCCGACCTCGGATCCCCGTAAATTATTTTTCCTTTCAGTTTTGTTATATTCTCTTCCTTTTCCAATGGGTTTCATCCTACTATTATTTTTTTTGGTTTCAAAAATTATCGACCCTGGTCTAATAGGGTTTTTTACTTTAAGGTAAAATTGAATTATAAAAGTAATTTATTTGAACGATTTTTTGGAACAAGAAGACGCTTTTAAAACAAACAAAGAGATCTGAGATATTTCTGTATGGTCCCTGTATTGCTAAGATTTATTAGCAACAGGTTGTTCGCCATTTATAATGCATCATGCACATGTTCTCCAGGACGCTCAAGGAATATATAGGATTCGCTTTTTGTCTGTTTGCGGCAACCTCGCAGAACTTACTGATAAATATTTGAAAACTATGGCAGGAAAATGGTTTTTTGCACGGTCGTTTACTGCTTAATATTTCATTGCCTTTCTTGAGTTAACAATTAAAATGACTGTAGTAAAAATAAGGTTGCTTGCTTACAAGTTTATAGTTTTCTCGAAAACTTGACTAACTTTTTAAACCTTATTGTAATTTTTTAGCTTTTACCTGCATTGCATTAACTCTAGGCTGCCACTCTCCTCCACCCCCTCCTGCCAAACGAATTAAAGTTAGTCATACAAATTATATAATAACAAAGAATATCTTCCAGCTTGAAATATTTAAAATTTATGGCCAATACAGTTAAAAACTTTTCCCCACTTAAGATTCGTGCAGTGTTATTTTCCGATAAAACATCTCTAAGAAACAAATTTATTACCTCACGCGAAATAACAATATAATATTGTTATAGCACCATCGAGAAGTCTGGCTGTCAAAAAGCCAATTTAAATAAATTACCTTTTAAAAGCATTAAGACGCGACTGAAAGTTTTTTTGCGAGGTTCCATGATTTTGCAGTTTTTTGTTCCAACGGCAATCGGGCGTTGAAACGGCTTTATTAGTGGGGTTTATCCGAATGCTTTTGTTAGTTTTATGTGGTAGATATTCTAATAAAATTGCACTGTTCACAGAGGAGATTTCGAAGTATTCGACGATGTCGTGACTGGAGATATTTTTCTTTTAAGAGGAGTAATTTATTTCAAATAACCGAATATTATTTTTCTTTCTTGGCATTTTTTTATAGGCTTTGTTCGGGGAATATCAGAGCTCTACATAAAAGGGAAATTATATTGACCAAAATACCGTGCGAGCAAAAATTATTTGCATCAAAGAGGGCTTGGATTAAAAAACGTGGGGCCTGCTTTAGATCACAATGATATGGGGACGATATATCTAACCAAATCTAGGTTCAAATTTTGGCAAATTCATATTATGACATGATATTATGCCAAACTAATGAGTAATAAAATAAGTAGACAAATACAAATTTATTTTTGTTGTTTACAAAATTAACAAAGTAAGAATATACAGAAAGAAAAAGAAAAATAATTACATAAATTGCTGAAATTGGCCACCACCATGCTCCAAGCATAAATTCACAAGTCTCTTCATATTTTTGAAAGTGTTGACCAGCATCTCTGGAGAAATGTTACCACATTCTTGGATAATCCTTTCTTGTAATTGTTCTAAATTTGCAACTGGTGTTTTAAAAATAAGGTTCTTTAAATGAGGAAAAACGAAGTAATCCATAACAGCTAAACAAGGTGATCTTTGTGGGAATTCAATGTCTGATCGAAAACTGATCAATCTGTCGTCGAAAAAATTGCGTAAGTAGTTAATAGTTTCGGCGGTTGTATGGGCGGTTGCACCGTCCTGTTGAAAATATCCAAAACATAGTTTGTCGTCAAGTAATTGCTCCACAAATGGATTCAAAATATTGTCTCTACATCGCTGTGCTGTAACTGTGTCATGGAAAAAAATAGGACCAACAATTCTTCTTCGGGAAACAGCTAACCAGACACCAATTTTTTGAGGGTGCAATGTGGACTCTACAAAAAAATGGGGATTTTCACTACTCCACATGCGTGTATTCTGAGAATTCACATAACCGGAGAGGTGGAACCAGGCTTCATCCGAAAAAAAAATCAGGTCTAATCAATCATTTCTTTCCAATAAATTTTGGGTAAACCATGAGAGTAATTCCTGCGTCTTTCAAAATCTGCGGCTTGTATTTATGAAATACTTGCACTTTATAAGGAAATAAATTTAGCTGCTTCTTAAGAATTGTCCTGCATGTTCCATAAGATCTTCCCACTTCTTGGGACAGGCGGCGTCTTATCTTATACAATTTTTTGGCGTATTATGCATTATTTCACGAACATTTGCAACAAGTTCTTCTGTTCTTAGAGATGGTCTTCCTGCCCTTTTTTTGTGTTGTATAGAACCTGTTTCCCTAAACACAGCCACGGTTCTTTTCAGGCAATGATAAAAATGCCCAGCAACGTTAGGAAAATGTTCGTGAAAATCGTCCATGCACAAACCCGGATAGTATTGCCACTCACCATTTACTCTAACCCCGTTTCGAAAATACGCTTCAACCATGAATGTTTTGTGCTGTTCCGTGAAGCCCATTGTGTGAATTGTTCAAGAAATTGGAAAAATTAGCGATGAATCAAATTACTTGTAACGACTGTCAAAGATGACGGAATAACCGATTGATTGTTAGTTCAGGTAGTCACTGACACCCAACAGGTATTAAGCTCTACGGCTAAGCATTACGTCCTTGGATACAAGGCCCTCTTTGATGCAAATAACTTTTGCTCGCACGGTACAAGTCTGCATAATATCCTTTGTATCTAAATACGTAAGCAACTTACTGTGATAAATGAAAAGAACTTTCCATCCCTATTTTCTTTTAAAGCTTCACATTCATTTACAAGGTATTAATGACGACGCTACACATGTTGTTATCACAAAATTAAAATATAGCGTACCCAATATTTCGAAGAACAAATCGCAAACATTAATTCTCATACCTTCATTACTTAAAATAGCACCTCGCTACATCAGATGCTTCTGTTCCAATTTTAAGAGTGGTCCATTATTGAGCTGCCCAGGGCCGTGTCATGGACGTTATCCTGGGGGGGGGGGAAGGCAGGGGGTTTAAGAAAAAATGCTTGGTCTATTTATGTAGCAATCATTAAGTAAATTGGAATTGGATCATCATCTTGCACTCCTTTGATAAAATTACCTGAACGGGTTTAAAACATTTGTCAGTAAACTAATTGTGAAACATAATAGGTAGTTATTTTGATTTTCCGCACAATGGAACTTCCGTTTCATCAAGAAGGTAGTCCAGCTCACATTAATTATAAAGTAAATTGGATTATAAAAATCGATTTTAAGAGAGGTGTAGAGTGAGAAGTAGATATATTCGCAGTCATATCAATATAGATAGCTGACTTATTAGAGTAAAGACGCAAATTAAGGACTCAATTACGATAAGATACTTTGGTACCAATATAATCTTAGCGCAAGCTCAGATTTACTAAAACTATTATAGAATTAATTCATAATAACATCCAAATGTTAAGATACAAAAACAAAAAGAAAGTCGGTGTAAACTATTTATTTGTTATTATTACTTAGAAAAACGGATTGCATTTATTTATTGTAAACATCCGAAGGGACACTTTCGGATTCAGAATATCCCATATTTAAATTATTTTTGGTCAACACTTTGCATACAATAGAAAATTAGACGGCAATAATGACGTTGTCAAAATCGAAATTGAAGCAATCAAAAATGCGGTTAGGTACCATGATATCGACTAATATGGACACCTGAAAATTTTAAAAATTACGAAAACGTTATCTGATATCAATGAAATTTAGACGAATAAAATCTATTTGCACTGTCATAGATTAAATTTTTAATGATACACGTTCGCTATGAACTTTGTTAATGAAACTTGTGCAATTAAACCACTCGGCTGACGCCTCGTGGTTTAACGTTGCACACGTTTCATTATAGTGTTCATATCGAACTAGTATCATTAATAACTATAATGAAACTGCTTATTATTCTGTTGATTGCTTTATGCGGATCATCATCAATGCAATTTTTTAAAGTTGTTGCGTACTTTTAAAAATATGTTCGCTGATAGTTCAGGTGAGGAAAGGTAATCAACCCCAGCACGCCTCTGGAGCCTTCAGATTTCAGGGCCCATTAAATAAATTACAAGCACTTATCCGGACATCAATCTGTGGTAATATAATTAGAATCCTGGAGAGGGCCTTCAGTTGTAAGAACTTGGGCGGATCCTCGAGACGATCCAGAGATTTTCCTTGGAAAAAGCATAATTCGAATTCTGTGACCGGTAATTAAAAATGGGCTTTACACTTCTAGACCAGGGCTGATGCCTTTGAAAATGGTAAAAAGTGAAAAAAAAATAATTATAGGATGAAACCCATTGGAAAAGGAAGAGAATATAACAAAAATAAAAGAAAAAATAACTTACGGGCGATCCGAGGTCGGGAAGTGGAAGGGGGTGAGTTTTTAAGGGTAGAAAACGATATATCTCGACTTTCGGCAAAACTCAAGTCCTATGGAAAAACGTTAAACAGAAAAGTTGTAGGTAATAAAAAGATCTACAACTTTTGTATTTACACTTTTTTTACATAACCTCAAAATTTATGTGAAAATTCAAATAACCAAGTTTTTGGTTTTTTATTTTTATCTTTTACAAAAAAATGTTTGTTTTTCATGAAATTTTGTGAAAACTTACCTTTTTATGTCTCAAACACTTTTTTTGATTTAAAATATTTATTTTTTCACCTTATTTTGACTTACCTAATATAAAAGCACCCTAATTTTCAATCGAAAATTCTCACGTCAAAATATCTGCTTGTTTAAAAAAGTCGGTGGGCTTTTTGTTCGTTGAAATCTCTACTTTCTGATGGTGTAAAAAATATACATTAGTATGGTAAATGTTCTCAAAAAATGCAAAGAAACGAAAACCACTCGAATCCGAAATTTTGGTTTTAAATAATTATGTACAATTTTGAGCTATTTATGTTTATGTTATCTATGTTTTATGGATTTGTAATTTTTTTGTTTATCAATGTAACATGGAATTTTACGTTTTTCGAGTAATTAAAGTATAAATTTTAATAAATAGCTCAAAATTGTACATATTGATTAAAAAAAAATTTCTGATTCGAGTTTTTTTCGTTTCTTTACATTTTTTGAGAACATTTACCATAGTAATGTAAATTTTTTTTTACACCCTCAGAAAGTAGAGATTCCAACGAATGAAAAGCCCACCGACTTTTTTTAAAAAAGCAGATATTTTGACGTGAGAATTTTCGATTGAAAATTAGGGTGCTTTTTCGATATTACGTCAAAATAAGGTAAAAAAATAAATATTTTAAATCAAAAAAATTACAGTGTATTTCAGACATAAAAAAGTAAGTTTTCACCAAATTTCGTAAAAATTTTTTTGTAAAAGATAAAAATAAAAACCAAAAACTTGGTTATTTCAATTTTTCACATAAATTTTGAGGCTGTGTGAAAAAAGTTTAAATACAAAAGTTGTAAATCTTTTTATTACCTAGAACTTTGCTATTTAATGTTTTTGCATAGGACCTGTAGTTTTTCCGGAAATCAAGATAAATCGTTTTCTACCTTTAAAAACTCACCCCCTTCCACTTCCTGACCTTGGATCGCCCGTAAATTATTTGTTCTATCATTTTTATTATATTATTTTCTTCCTTTTCCAATGGGTTTCATCCTACTATTATTGTTTTTAGTTTCAAAAATTATCGACCCTAGTCTATTCAAATATATAAGTATAAAAATAAAGTAATTTTATAAATCTATGAAATGAAATATTAAAAACAAATAAAATGTGGTAATTTAACGAATTAGATTCGAGATTCTGCCAAGATACAACTGAAATTTTTTTAAATTCTTCTAAATAAATAATTACTGAAGCACTTTTGAATCATATTTGGCTTCAAAAGCTGTATAAAATAATTAGGTTCACCGAACAGATTGATTTATATAAATTATAGTCTGATTTAAATAAACAGCGCAAAAACAAACACGGGATACCTGTATTAGGATTTCGTTTTTACCAGGATCCAAATAAGTTACATTATCCAGACATCAATCTGTAGAAACATAATTGGAATCGAGAAGAATGTCTTGAGCCGTGTAAGAACTAAAGCTTATCCTTAAAGAGCTGGAAAATCTTCTGGGCTGGAAAATGGCCAGGTATGTTGGGTTTTTCCGAGTAGGTTAATAAATATAGCACTCGTTTGATTAGTTAAAATGATAATAATATCAATATTTTAGAGTTTTTTGGAAAAGCACATGAAATAATCTAAACTTTGTAAGTATGCTATACTTAAAAAAAAAACTAATTCGAAATGTGATGTATTAAAAAACAAAGCGTGTAAAAAGATTATTGCGAAATCAATAGAAACTTGCAAATTGCCATAAATACTACGTTCGAAACTGTTCTTTTACCAATAAATTTCCCATAAATCCTCTTTACGTTTTTGAAACTGTAACAGACTTTGACAAAATTGATGACTGGATTTAGTTTAAATTTATTGACCGTACTTTTGTCAACTGAAAGAATCAATTGCGTTATTTAAAGCATCGCAGTTCCGTTATACAGCTACTTATATAATTTTTTCTGCACATAAAATATATATTATTTGTTAATATAATAACTCCAAACTAATTTTATTATTATCGTTTTTAGTCTACTGTTGTAAATTATAAATTCATTAAGGTATGTATTTTAAAAAGCTTTAATTTTTATCAATTGCGTATTGTTTTACCTTAATTTGCAACATATTAAACTTTAATCAGAATTGAAAAACTTTTACAGACCAAATAGCTCCGTGGGCAACACAGCTGTTACTGGAAACTGTAGAATGATAGTACGTAGGTTCGATTCCCACTTAATTATGGGTCGAAATCAATATCAAACTGTAGTTCGTAAGTTGACGAGCTAACAATGAAAAATAAAATAAGAATTGCACATGGCATAGTTGTACTAAGTAGTTAAAAGGAAAATTTACCTAATCTCTTTTCGTGAATAACCTTTAAAATAAAATTATTTGTAAGACATTAATTTTTATTGGTAATCTACTCCCCTTATCATTGGGGAGCTTCTTGTGTTTTAGTTTCAGCTTATCGCCAGATAAGAAATTTATTATTGAACGTGACTACGATCTGATAGCAAGTTTGTTGATGAAAATGAAATGTTTAATTTATATGGCTATTTTGTATGTGTCCCATCGAATTCAATTATTCAAGTATGTACCTACCTACTACCAGTCTCGTAAAGAATTATTTTTTTGGACTTATAACCTGAATAACATTTTTTTTCTCGTTCTTTTTGCAAAATCTTTAATGTTATTAGTCGAAAATAATATATACAGGGTGTCCGGAAATGATGAGGAAAAATTTAGAGGATAATTCTTGGACAAAAATAAATGCTATTCCTATAAAAATTTTTGAGAATTGATTAATGACGGGTTACAGGGTGTTTAAATTAAATTGTATTAGCAATTTTTAAATATATAAGTTACTAGAATAATAAATTAAATATTCAAATCAAAGGTTCAAAGTGACGTCCTTTCTCTTCGATGCATAAATTAATTCTTCTTAAAAAATTAAATTAATTAAATTAAAAAATAATAAATGAAAATGATTTACAAGCAATGTTATTTTAACGTTTTTCTCGAAAACGGTTAGATTTATCGAAACAAAAGTAGTATACATTTTTTATGTCAAAAGGTTGGGAGAATAAAAATATTTAGTCAAAATGCGCATACAGTGAAGGACACAAAAGTTGGGACCATTCAAATTAAAGTATGGGCTCCTATATGCCGCCCTCAACAAAATGCGAAAAAACGGTAAACAAATTCGTAATCCTCATCCCGAAAAAGCCCCATATACGAGATTTCGTCAAAATATTATTAGCGTGGCAACCCTTTTGCAAAAAAAAACTGCAAATAAGATTTAACTTTTAAACACGCTGTAATTCCGTTCATAATTAATTTGCGAAAAAATGTTATAGGAAGAGGTAGCATTTATTTTTGGTCTAGAATTATCTCCTAAATTTTGTATATGATTTAAAATATTTAACAGATAATATACTTACTTTAAAAAGTTTTAATTTTAAACAAAAACTCACAATATCAACGTAACTTAATAATATATAAAAAATTGGCTTTAAAAAATTTAAAGAAAAACCCAATAAAGCTTTTACTAAATTTCCAACTTTCTTTTATTGTGGGTTAACTTTTTCGTATTTTTTAACTTTAAATATTTTATATATATCAGAAAAATAAAATTTTAGGTCTGCGGCAAAAACGTGAAACTTTCTTTTCATGAACAGATTTTTTAAAAATACATTACACATATACTTATATTTTTTTAACAAGTTAAATTTAGCAGTGACAAATCTACATTATTTTGGTAGGGCTTTAATTTGGCGAGCTCATTACACATTTTTGCAATATCAAATTTAGTTGTCGTTTAAATCCCTTATTGTCATATAAGACCCATGTGTCAAATAAAAATCCCGTAATAAATATTACTGAAAGTATTCCGAAAAAGAATGCAATCGTATGTATATCAAAACACAATAACCTAAAATGTGTTTCACTAAAGTACTCTTCAAAAAGCCAATGCATTTTAAAAATTTGAATTAGTTTAGGCCTAGACGAAAAAAAAATAAAAGAAAAGGCTTTTAAAGCATTCCAGACAAAGACTAAATAGTTTAAATAAATAACATTATCCGGGAAAGAAATACTACCAAGTTTAAATGCGACCACGCTTTCCATATAATGTTACAATAATGTGTATTCCCAGGTTTTTAACTATTTACCTGGCTAGAAGGATACGGCCCTGGAAAGTCATAAAGTAGTAAAATAAAGTATTCTTCTTGAATATTTTATCAAAAAGATATACAGTTGAATGTTAGCTTCCAAGGCTATTTCCATATCTTTACTCCAATCTCACGTGTTGTGAGTGTAAAATACACTTTTACATTATCTACCTGTGTTTATAAAGGCACAAAAAGTGGTAATATAAAAGTTGTGTTGGGCCGAGTGGAATTGTAGTTGACTATTAGGTCGTTATAACGATCGGATTTAATACAAATATTATATTTCTAAAAATTAGTAATAATTTTTGAAGTTTTTGTGTAACAAATTATGTTCAGTTACCGCACGCACTGCAGTTGTGCTTGCTTCGAAATATGACAGTTTTTAAGTGGTAAACTCTTTAAATTCATAAACATAATCGCTCCAAAGTAGGTGATATAGGATACTCATGTGACTGGCAGACCTCGATAGCCAGAGTAAGAGAAGAGTATCCTCCTAATAGCTAGACCTAACTTTGACGGTTCTCATAGGAGAAAAAAAATTACGACCCTCATCTAGAACCATAGTATGGACCATCGGGAAGATTCAGGAAGGGTTACAATGATGTTTAAGTATCCCGATAAACACACTACTGGCATTTAAATTGTATGATGTGTTTGTTCATACGGTCTAATAAGGATCAATACCAGGGAGAATCGTGTACCAAACATACTCCCATATCAAGTCTGAGGATTAGGAATTCTTTAAAGAAAAAAATAAGGACCTTCAGCATGATATTCTTTATTGGTGGAAAGAAGGGTTTAGGTAGGATCCAGATATCGCACAAACGTCAATTGTGCTTGCTTCGAAATATGACCATTTTTAAGTAGTAAACTCTTTAACTTCATAAACATAATCGCTCCAAAGTAGGTAATATAGGATACTCTTGTGACTGTTAGACCTCGATAGCCAGAGTAAGAGAAGAGTATCCTCCTAATAGCTAGACCTAACTTTGACAGTTCTCCGAGGAGAGAAAAATGTACGACCCTCATCTAGAACCATAGAATGAACCATCGGGAAGGTTCGGTAAAGGTTACAATGATGTTTAAGTATCCCGATAAATATACTACTGGTAAACGAATTTAAATTTTATGATGTGTTTGTTCACACTATCTAATTAGGAACGATACCAGAGACAATCGTGTGCCAAACATACACCCATATCAAGTCTGAGGATGAGGGATTCTTGCCATTCTTAAACGGTGGCCAGAACGGTTTAGGTAGGATCCAGGTATAACTAAAAGAGATCTCAAGTCTCCCCATAACTAAACTTTTAGTTTTAAATGTGTTCTGTGTTTCGGGGGTAGTATAGTAAAACAGCGCAGCATGAGAAGCATGCCAGAGGGCAATAAATACGTTATAAGGATAGATTACATCCGTCTTATTTATTTTTACCTAACCTTTAATTAGTAAAAGTTCTCTTTTAAAAATTACAGAATGAGGGTGACAAGAAATGTGTTTTCGTGCCCCAACATATCGTTAGACGCACGCAATAAGATATAAATGACAGTCGACTACTTGCGTGTATATCTTAACAATGAGGGGACAAAGGCGTCGATCTTAAGCTACTTAATGTTTTTATACCGCAGGAAAAGTTTTAAAGAAATTAGTTTAAAAATTTCCATTCACTCATTTATTGACGTTATTTTTTCAAATACTTTTATTGCAACTTGCAGGTGGAGTTCGTAAAGTTTAGCGGCAAATCATATTTTACCAGATGGTTTTTTTGGTGTAATAGAGTAACGAAGTTACTATCATACACATGTCGGTTGTAACAAAATTTACCAGTAAATAAATGTGTATCATAGAGCAGATAATTGTGACAGTTGAAAACTAAAAAAAACAAATAGGTGTTGTTTATCATTTTCCTACAAAGTCATTGGCAAAGTCGAAGTATACTCGTAGTAACACCTGGAGTTTATATTTTATCATTTTAAAAGCAAAAAACCCAAATTTAATAATAAGGACAGTACCTACTAAAAGCTGTCTCTGATTTTATTTATTCTCGATAGATCTAAGAAGTTATATTCTTGTTTACTTTAATATACTCAAAACTAAGTTGTTAAACTCACACAAATTAATTATTGTTTTCTGTTTACCCGAAAGTTCGCTCTCGTAGGTAGGTTAAAATATTAATTAAATTCAGGTGGGCTTCACAAACAATACACGAACTCACTTAGAGAAAATTGGCTTTCGCTCAAAGGTAATGTGTTCCACAGGGAATTATTATTATTAAAATAGATTAAAGGACGAAATTAACTTGGCTGGACGTTTGACAAAGGGCTACTTAATAACCCATATTATTACCAACGAAAATATTATTAAATTCCTAAATAAACGGACTAATATACTGGGCGACAAAGTAATTAATGTGAATGCTATCACCTTTTTAATACGCTTTTATTATCTTCACCTGTATTTTGGATGTATGTTTGTTTGTATGTAATCGACTTCTTGGAACCCGATTTTGACCCACTTTAAACGGTCAGATTTGATTTAAATTTTGTAGACTTGTCAAGAACCGCTGACAATACAATAATTTAATTCAAACCCGAACAAACACGATTTTGACCCACTTTAAACGGTCAGATTTAATTTAAATTTTGTAGACTTATCAAGAACCGCTGACAATATAATAATTTGATAAGTTTATCTCATTATCCTGATCAGGATCGCCGGAATTAAATCATTTCCTAACAGATCCTTTCCATGAGAGTGAGGAGATAGAGCTCACCGTATGCGCATGCGTACTATCTACCTACTTTCCGGCTCGAGCACTCGGCTTAATAGTGTTGGTACATTATTTTGCTATCAGTTGGTCCGTTGTCCGAGCGGATTTGTTCGGGTTGTTCGGGTTTGTGGATCCAATGCTTTGAATCTAGCCATTTAAAAAAAAAATGGATCAACTGCTTTAGATCTAGCCATTTCAAAAAGTCATTGTTAAATTAGTGACAAAATTTCATCTCTACTCCGGACCTCTCTATGACTATCTCTACTAAAAAAAAAACGTTTTTTTTCTTAATAATAACTCAAACTAAAAAATGAAAAATAAATATAGTTTAAAAAAACTAAAAAACACGCTTTAATAATTAATTAAACTAAAAAGCAGAAAATAAATATAGTTTAAAATAATTCTTGAAATTCTTAATATAGGCAGAAAATAGTAATGAACGATAAGAAAAAGTATTATAGTGAAAAAGCGTGGGACGCTTTGTGCTATATTTTTCGTATATCGAGGACCCCACGCTTTTTCACTATAATACTTTTTCTTATCGTTCATTACTATTTTCTGCCTATATTAAGAATTTCAAGAATTATTTTAAACTATATTTATTTTCTGCTTTTTAGTTTGATTTATTATTAAAGCGTGTTTTTTAGTTTTTTTTTAACTATATTTATTATTTTTAATTACGAACAAAATTCTTTTATTGGTGTTTTGAAACGATGCATCTTGGCTGAGAGGAGACCTTTACTGAATATCTCAATTTTAACACAAAACAAAAAAAAATATCTCCCTTACAGTTACAGGTATAGTAAATTTTTTTAATACTCTAGCAAGATGGAGGCAAAGTCACGTGACACTCTGTCCATGTTGGTATATTTAATTTTGATAGATTGGTATGAATTCCAGGACCGGACTTGAAAATTATAAATTTGATAACCTTCTAAAACAATTGATGCAATAGTCTCATCGGTTCTACCGCTTTAATATTGCCAAATAAGAATAATAATTTCTTTTGAAAGTTTTGTTTTATAAATATTATAATTTAAGATACTTAATGAGATTTTATATGGATTAAAGATAAAGTGTCAAAATAGATTTAAAAACTATATGACTTACGTAAGGTATGTAGACCCAAATACGGTTTCTATAGAATTTGTTGGCTATGATATGGTTACATTTCTAAACTTGTATGTGGGCTAACATAAAGTTAAAAGCTTCCATTTAGCCAGGGATTTAATTTTTCTGTCAATAGAAACCCTACTTTAACAGTTTTTGACTTACGTAAGGTACGTTGACTCAAAAATGGTGTTTATAGAAATTGTTTGTTTAAATATAATTTATTGATACAGTTAAATTTCTAAACTTGTATGTAGGCTAACTTAAAAAACTTTATTTTGTTGCCACATAAACAATAATAATAGTAATATATAATAATAATTTCACTTATGTAAGGTACGTAGACCCAGAAAAATAATTATATATTTGTTTGCTATCCTATTACATATTTATATGGTTACTTTTTTAACATAATGTTGAATAGTTTATTCCAACCTTACTGTTGCCAAACAATAATAATAACAATATTAAAAATAATTCCTTCGTAATCAAATAGCTGATTTTTAAAACTTAATAATATGGAAACCTGTTTTTATTTTTAAGACTATACGGTAGTGCCAGGGGTGTAGGTAGGGGAGAGTTGGACAAAACCGGGTATCAGTCCGGTAACTAGGCGGTACCCGGTTTTGTCCAACTCTCCTCTACCTACCTAAGTCAGAGAAATAATTTCTACTTATTTTTCCTAAAACAGAAAAGGATACCTAGATAATGCAAAATTCAAAAATTATACGTTAGAAACCTAACCTTTACGGACAAACATTTTAAGAACAAAAATTTCACAAACTAACTTTTTGACAAAAACGGCGTTCAGATGAAATGAAACTTATTACTAATCGATAAAATAAACTAACGTGCAAGACACACAATAATAATTATGATCCCTAATGAAAAAGAATTAAAAAATTTTAAACTGTAAATTTTTGGTCAAAATGAATAATAATTGTAGGTACTTACCCGCCACACAAAAGTAATTCAAATTCAATGAAAGTAAAAATAAAAGGCACCATAACAACTGAATATTTTGAAAACGTAGTTAAATTTAACAAAAAGCACAAAAACGCAATTCATAACTCGGTGTTTGGGCTCACAGCGGTCCACTACTAATTTGGGGATATTATTATGTCCCAATAACAGCTGATCGATGACAAATTTCTGCTGTCATCTGTTTTAAAACGAGAGAATTACTTGCCGTTTACTACATAATATAGAAAAACAAAATATATGTACGGTAATCTAGGGTCCATAGGCACAATAAGAATTCAGGTTGTCCCAAAACTAAAATCCTTTATAGCGTCAATAGAACACAATAAAATATGTTCTGTTGCAAGCAATAATCTTGCTTTTGTATGTTCTGCAACATATCGAAAAGTAAATAGATAACAAAATTTTAGTAGTCTACTACGTAACAATAATAACACTTTCAAGATACTTTAGTTAAAACATAACCGTAAAAACACTACTATAATCGATTTGAAACTTTACGAAAATGGAGAAAACTCCTTCTTCCAATACTGGAAGCATCTTTTACGGGGTTATAAAATAGAATTTAAAAATAGGATAAATACAACGGCAAGGCGTTTCGATATTGGTTATTGTTGTTTTTACATTTGTAAAGTTTATTTTATACTGTGTGCAAAGTAAAATTTTACTAGAACTATTAATTGTAGTTGGGTTAGTGCTGATATTTTCTATAGTAAGTAGTCAAATTGATACGATTACCTTTGATAAATATTTTGACTGATATTTGAAATCGTCTCTTTAAAATAATAATATATCGTAAATACTAGGGATGGGCGATATTTAAATTCCAATATCGATATTAAAGAAAATATCGATAAATATCGATGATATGGATAATATCGATAAATATCAATAAATAATTATCGATATTTTATTTTCTAAATATCGTTATTCGATATATCGATAAAACATAAAAATAATATATTTTAACATAGTATAAAACAAAGTCGCTATCGCCCGTCTGTCCCTATATGTGCTTAAATCTTTAAAACTACGCAACGGATTTTGAAGCGGTTTTTTTAAATAGATCGAGTGATTCAAGAGGAAGGTTTTTATGTATAATAAGCGACCCGCCCCGGCTTCGCACGGGTGTAATTTCAGAAAGTGGCACGCCGGGTACTAACATATCGGGTTTGTTCGGGTTTGTATTTATAGCGGGTTGCAACGCATGCCGGGTATACGCTAGTTATAAATAAATCAATATTTTCTTATGTGCCATGTAAAACTCCGTATTTTATTTCAAGGGGAGACTCTAATTATTATGAAAACATGAAGAAAAAATATTCAATTAAATATTGGTTATTAAATGTGTTATAAGGAAGCTATAGTTTTTGAAATGATTTAAATAAATCCTTTTTTTCCTAAACTATTAGCCCAATAAATTTTTATACGAATACCTTTTTTGTAGAAAAGAAATCTTAGGATCATATTAATTAGGCTTTAAAATAGTGGCCAGGCGTAGGGCTGGGCGATATTAAAATTTCAATATCCAATACCGACAATAAAAAAATATCGATATAGTCGATATACCTATCGATAAATATCGATAAATCGATAATATCGATATCGATAAGTATCGATATGTTATTTTTGAAATATCAATATTCGATATATCGATATATCGAATTTTTGCCTAGCCCTAGTAAATACCAATAAATATGAATCACATTACAGCAATAAACTGATGCTCCGAGGTTTTCAATATCAAACTTGTACTTACCCAGTATCTAGATGTTGTGGTTTCGTTTAGCAAGCTTTTAACGATGCAATCGTTCAGCATTTATACTGAAAAAAACTTCACAAACAAATTGAATTGGTTAAACCAACGGATTTTAGACCATTGCCAAGGTCTAATGTAATTCGAAAACCTTACTTAAATCCCCTTAATTCGAGTAGTTGCCCGATTACCAACAACGGGAATCAATCAAATCCTGCCTTCAAGCAAAAAGGGATTGACAGGTCGACGCAACGTGCAATCAGAAAACCCTCGATCGGAGCCCCGAACACGTTAACCTTTTCCACTCGCCCTAAAAAGGATTGCTTTTTAATTGACACGAAAATTGAACACGGCTCCAAGTTCTGTTAAATGTTAGTTAAATAACTTAGAGAAATGTTTGTGGTGGAATTCATAATATGGGCAACTATAAGGGATACTAGAAAAGTAGAAGTACAACTTAGGAAAAGATCGAGATCTCATTTCAAAACCATACGACTTTCGTACTTCAATCCGTAGACCATAGCGTTATAGTATTTGTAGAATTATACCGTTGATCTTTTGACTGCAATAAACCCTCATTATCCCTTTGACCATAAATAAATAATGCAATCCTAAATTTTAAAACCTTTTCGAGCAGAGCCGGACCAGGTACAAATTCAATTTATACCTATGCCTGATTCATATATAAATACAAACTGATTTTTAATAATTTTAGTCTTTAGTGGTTTTCCGGCGAGTAATTTTTAGTTAGGCTTATTAGTGGTAGAATGTGGCGTCCTTGGAATTGTGCTGATAGGGGGGCATCTTCAAGTGTCATTTTTAAAAGAAAGCATTTGTCTACCGATGCCAAACTAATAATTAAAAATGTGTATCAATCTTTGTTGAGTAGAAATTTTAATTCGATGGATGCTTTAGCAGATACGTCTACTTTGACAAAAACTCCATTCTATGGATTATCTTCTATTTCCTATTGGCTAAATTACCGTGATATTATCGCTACACAACGATCTAGCAATTTTCGTTGTCTTACGGTAGGAAAGCGCGTTGCTGTCACATATTATAGTATTAAACAGTTGTATAAAGAATATGTGAATTCTTATAAGGAATAGAAGACTTTTTTCTTAGTGTGGCCAAATACAAGTCGCCAAACTCTTGAATAGAGGCATTACTTTGTGTATAGTGTACCTACTCTAATTTTAATTTTTTTTTGAAACAGATTCGTCAACGCTAAAAAAACAAGTTTCCCTAACAGTGTGAGTGAAGGCTAAACCTTTTTGTTTTTTTCAAGTATGCCATGGCGCCGCGATTGTGACGGCTGCAATGTGCATTTAATCATCATTAACACAAAACCGGCCTTATTAAAAACTCATTTCCCACCTACTTTGTCAGGCTGGCAGAGTTTTTGCATTGATTTTTCACTAAATAAAAACGAATAAAACGACCAACGACTTTAGATTTTTCAATTTATTGAAAATTTGAATAATTCATTCTTCATTTAATTAAAGTTAACCAATTATTATAATTACAATTAAGCAGAGCTTTGCAACTGGACAATAGCAGTTAGCAACATGTTACTTGGTTCTGGTAGGAGGAAAATCTCGACAGAGGGCGAAAATACAGAGCTTGTCAACCCGAACAAACGCGAAAAATTAAACTTATTTCCCCGGATCCCCCAGAACATCAATTCGTCGACTAGGAGCGTCAGATGTTGACTGATAAAAACAGACAGAGAAGAGTAGAATTTTGGAAGGAATACTCAATAAGAATAATTTATGAGAGAGAGAGAGTAATATTTTCTTATGAAAAATTATTCCAATCGTGACGCAACGGCAAAATCCGTGTAAATGGACTTAGAAACATGAGGTATGACGCGACTTTAACCTATTAAACTAATCTAAGCAAATGACGTTCCCTATACTGGCTTTATTTAATTATTTATTTATTTATTAACGAGCTTAACATTTTTAGAATTACAATAATTGGCAAATAATGCATATTTGAACATAGGTAAATACAATATAATTAACAACCTCAAAATTAACAATAGTATTCACCAGTAACAAAATATCACAGTGTAGAAAAAGATAAGCGTAAATACAAACTAAAGAAAAATCAGCAGGGAGCAACTCAATATCAGGTAACCAGACGCAGGTTCATATAAAAACTTGAAGCAGATGAAAAAAAGTCCAAATCGTTACAATAATAGTTAGCCAACCAGATAGACCTCTGCAGAAAAGAGTTTGAAGCATAATTTGTGCGATTAAATGGCCGATAGAAAGTAAAATTAGAACGTGTGGTTCTGGGTGGAACAAAAAGTGGAATCTTCATCAACAGATCCAGACAATGGTAAACATGGTTTAAGATATTGTATAATAATTTCAAATCATGCCTCTTACGGTGAACCTCAAGTGAAACCAGCCCCAAAACAGACTCAAGTTCAGGATAAGACATAGCATAACCATCTGGGACTCTAAATACTGAATATCTAAGAAACTTGTGCTGGACAGTTTCCAAGCTATTTACGTGTGTTGCATAAAATGGACTCCATACTGAGGATGCATACTCCAGATTGGGTCTCACCAAAGAACAGTACAGAGACTTTAAGGATTGTGGACTCATAAAATCTCTCGAAGATCTCTTGACGAACCCTAACATTTTTAGTGCATTTCTCTTAATATTTGCAATATATGTGACACGAAACCAAGAGAGCGATCCAATACTATCCCCAAATCAACCACACTATCCACAAGTTTCAGTGCATCCTGCCCAATAACATATTGGTATTGGATTGTGATGTACTTCGTGGTTTATTTAGTTGGCTACCTTTCGATTATTACCAGTATGACTGACTACCTTTTATATTGGAGTTAATTCCGCTGGGATGGCGCTACGGTGTATTGATGGCCGCTTTGCTTTTGTAAAAAGGCTTTTAATACATCTTACCGCTGTTTCGGGATTGCTTGGGTTATGGCTGCCCGTAGAGTCCTAGCAAGGACGAAACGGCCGTCGTGGTCTACCCGCCCCAGGGTATCCATTGTGCTTGGATCTTTGTGTATTCCAATATAAAAAACAGTTACATTTTTGTCCGATATGCCACAATATTAGATTTTAATTATTTTCGCGGACATTATATTATTTTCTAATTAATAATTAATATTTATTGGTCTTTAAATGTATTTTCCCCAAATAGAGAATACTTATTATAATATTATATAATATATTATTTGACAATATGGTTCCATTATACTCTGGGAGCAACATATTTTGCTTTTTTTAGTCCCACTATTTTTCGTCGTCATTGGTTTTGTTTAAAGAATTATCCGAATCGTGATACCTTTGAAATACGTATAATTCCCATCTCTAAATCACTGTACAAGTTCGGTTGGTCGGCAACAATAGAATTTGTCCCAAAAGCAAAAAAGCTTAAGAAGGGATTAATTTCTAGCAGAATTGCCCTCTAACCACCTCTCCTATTGTGTTTCTTATGATTGCTCGGTAGCGTGCGAGAATGATAATGCTTGTTTTTACGCTCGCCACACATTTTTACATTTGATTTTTCGTTAAAGGTTATCATGAATCCTATTACGCGTACCTACGTAATGTTCGTCATGGTATAAAAATGTTTACATTAGGATTTAATAAATAAAAATTAAGCAATTACTTATAGCAAATACTTTTTAGTAAAAGCAATTGCTTGACTAGCAAATGCTATAAGTAAAAGCAATTGCTGGATCTGGATATGAATAAAATTTTGAAGCAATTGTTGTTTTTCTTACACTTCTGTAGATTTGCTGCTTATTTAACACAAGTTCAGACGTGGCTTATCGACTTGTTCAGATTATAGATTTCATGTTCAGTTTTGTGCCTAATTTGCAAAAGAGTTGACGTAAATACAACAACGTTGGTCTATTTATTTAGAACAATAGTAATCTTTTACTTTTTTTGGAAAATAGGAAACTTATATTTGTGATATGGCAGATTACAGTGAAAAAGAGGAAAGTGATAGTAGTGATGAAGAAATTAAAGACAAGCAACTGATATTCGTTCACAAATTGAAGGAACATAAATAAATCTCTCTGACCACAACCGTTTAGTTTCCACAACAGCTTCAGTACTTGTAGGAAATTTAATAAAAATATTGGCCTTCTCCATAACTGCATCCATTAAAGGAGTGTATGTCTTACAGACAGTAGTTTGGTGAACACCAATAGAATTTTGAAAGCCCGGATCCGACAATCTGCAGAAAGACTTTAATCTTATTTAAAGGCGCCTTTTACCAGTATCAGTGAAAAAATAATTTGCTAACCACTTAATATTTTGTCAGTCAAATCGATATAACTTTTTGAAATCATCATAATATCTGCAATTTTTACGTACACTGTAGATTTTTCTTTTACGGACGTTCATATATTCAGCCATAATTGAAGACACAAATTAAGAGCAACGCACGTGTATGCTGCGGAGAACTAAAGTTGACCGCTACCAAGCAAATGATGCAGGGGTCGACCTACCTTATAAAGTTGAAAGCGATCGCTACACTAGAAAAAGCAATTTCTTAATTTATTCATCACATTTTAAGCTAACGATAGCAATTGCTTCTATTTTTTAAGAAAAAGCATTGACTATAGAAGCAATTCCTGCACTTTTAAGCAATTGCTGGACGCAAAAGCAATTACTTTAGTTTTTATTCATTGGCTTTCAAGAAATTACTTTGATTTTATAAGAAAAAGCAATCGCTACATTTTTATTCATTAGGCTCAATGCATTTGAAAAAATGTCATCAGAATTTTTTCTGTAACAATTCGATATACCAGTAACCTACTTTATATTTTTTTCCGGGAAAAACGACCTTTGTAAAAAAATTACTTTTTCTCGCAAAAAATTTCCGTTATCAGACCGGATCGGAATATTTTATTTTGCCTTTTTTAAATAGAGCCTTGAGCAGCGAAACGCTTTTATTCATATTTAAATGATTTTTCTCAATAAAAGAACACAAGGGCTGCAAAACTGACAAATGCACAATCTGGCTTTGCCTAAGGCGATTGTATGAAATTATTGTTTGCGAACAATAGTCCAAATTTAAATTTGTTCAATACGCCTTGCCAAAAAGGCTTCATTGATTTTTTCCTGATGGCTGACGAGTTGAAGTTAAATTTCATTTTTGCTTGCCCGATTCTCAATAATTTTATTTGTTTTCAAACAGCTTTGGAGAAAAAGACGTATAATATCCCGGAACCGAGCCGCATTGGTAACTACGAGATAGTATTCCACGGGCCAAGTTCTTGGTCAAGAAATTGTGGCAGTTGACCTTCCATTTATTTTCTGTAAACAGCTAAAATTTGCCCCAAGTTTCTGCCACAATTTATTGTCAAAAAATTGTAACTTGTTCTAACTTTTTGACCAAGTTGTGTAAAAAGGTACTGATTTCTGGTTGTTGATTAGTGGTTGCCAGCCAATTAGATTTTAAGGTTAGAGAATCGTTTTAATGGTTTTGTTTCTAAAATTTGTTTAAAAATGTTAACAATTTTATTCGAAATTTGACTTTAGCATCAAGTTCTGCAGATGAAAATTAAGCAAAAAATAGTAGTCACGTGATTCGCGTTATCTGTCAAATTTTAATTTTTTCCAAAAAATAATTCAAAAGTAGGGTTATTTTTGAAAATATCGAAAAAAAGTGTTTTTTAAATGCAGTTTCTAGCCCACATGCAAAATTTCAGCTGCATAAGATAATTTTGATTTTTTACCCATATTTTGTAAATTGCACCACTTTTGCAAAATAAGACTCAACGCAACATACATAAAACTTCTTAGTTTTGACAATGCTTTATTTCAGATACATTTTCTTTAAGGGAGCGCCGTATTAAATGTGTGATTTTCTACAAAATCAAAATTGGGCTATTAAAATTTAGTGGCATATGCATATGTGATTCAAAGTTTATTTGTTTTTGCTGTATAAGGTAACTTCAAAAAATAAGTATTTTTGAAAACGTAGTTTGTGTCTGAAAGTAAAAAAATAAAATAAAGGGGTTTTAAATTAAATCGTTGAAAATAGATAAACTTTACGTTAAGTTAAACTAAAATTTATTTTCCACTTAATGAACACTTTACTGAGGGCACTGTGTTCTTTTTTGTCTTAATATTAAGGTGTATTACTTTCAGACACAAACTACGTTTTCAAAAACACTTATTTTATGAAGTTATCTTATACAGGGTCAAAAACAAATAAACTTTGCATCACATGCGACCAAATTTGAATAGCCTTATTTTGATGTTGTAGAAAAACACACATTTAATATGGCGCTGCTTTAAAGAAAATGTATCTGAAATAAAGCATTGTCAAAACTAAGAAGTTTTATGTATGTTACGTTAAGTCTTATTTTGCCAAAGTGGTACAATTTACAAATTATGGGTAAAAAATTAAAATTATCTTATGCAGCTGAAAGTTTGCACGTAGGCTAAAAGCTGCATTTAAAAAAAACTTTTTCCAATAACTTTTTTCGATAATTTCAGAAATAACCCCACTTTTGAATTATTTTTGAGAAATTGACAGATAATGCAAATCACGTGACTACTATTTTTTGTTTAATTTTCATCTCGATTGAAGCTGAACTTGATGCTTAAGTCAAATTTCGAATAAAACTGTTAATCAAAAAAAAATCCCATATGATGCGGACTTTACTGGTCACTCTGTATACTACATTTAGGTAGTACACACTTACCTACTTTTCGTTAGATCCTAGCCTACTAATGAGCCATGATACGTCGCAATGCGTCTAGGGATGGCTCTGACGAAATTAAAGGAAACACTTTCTTTCCTCTTCTATATAAGAGGCTGATCTGTTTCTTTGTCATAACGCCGTATATTTTTACAATTTTGTTATTAGTCTGAAAACACGAATTAAAACTCTTTTCTTTTTTGCGTTTTTAAATAAGCTTATTTTCTCGGGGTAAATCCCGGAGTTTTCTGTCACTTAACCACAAAGCATGTCATATACAGTGAATGGCATCCACAGGGAAATACGGGCGATGTCACCATAAGCTTAGGTTTTGACGTGAGGATAAGTGGGTGGATTGCATTATACATTCTTTTATGAAAGAAATGTCTTGTTCTGTATAGAGTGACCGCAAGAATAATCCTACCGACTTACTGGTATCAGAAAAAGTAATTAGATACGCATTTTAAACTTTAAAATTTGATGAAATAAAATTTTAAATATTGGTCGAAAAAAAAACGAATAGGTTGACTTGGAAAAACCAAAAAATTCTTAATTTTAAAAAAATAATGTGGGTACCTATTACAGGTTGTATTTGGTAGTACCTACGTATAGCATAGTCGGATCCGGTCTTATCGTGCGGGTCTTACGATTTAACAAAGACATACTTTTAATTTTTCTTTTCTTTTATTACGTTTAATCATACTATATCCAAATAAAATCCGTAAGACAAATATGACAGACTTATGCAATTTTGACATGAAAGAAAAGGATATGTATTTTATTTTCATCGATTTACAAAAGTTTGTACCTGCCATCTTCGTCTTGATTTAAAGATGTCAGTTTTGTGACTTTGACAATTAATTTAGTGTGACAATATGAACGATAAAAAGCAATTTTCTGGTTTTTTGCATCCCCACGCAAAAAAAAATGGTGCTTAATTTGTTAAACTATTTCAAAAATGAAAGAAAAAGTAAAAATTCGCCAATCAATATGCAGGAAACCGTAGCAAAAGCACTAGGAATTAGTTTAAGCACTGTGCAGAAAATTGTGCTTCAAAGAAAGCATAATATAATACCGAAGAATACTAAAAAATGTAAACGAAGAAAGCCAAAGACTAAAGATTTGAGCGAAAATATTAAAATGGGAGTTCGGAACGTGATTCATGATTTATACAGATCAAAAACCAATGAATGTAACTCTTCCAGTTTTAAAAGAAAATTTTAAAATTCGAGGTGTTTTGGAAATTGGACTTAATCGTTATCAAAATTAATAAAAAAGTTGAGGTTTCGCTATAAAAGAGACTGTAACTGGAGATTTTTATGTGAGCAGCCACAAAGAGTGAGTCAGCGTGTTCAGTTTTTAAAAAAATATACGGAAAATTACAAATCAAAATTTAGAAACGTAGTATTTTTAGACGAAACATGGATATTATCAAATGGAAGTGGTTCAAAATCTTGGCAAAATGTTTCTGTGAAAAGCGTGAATAGAAAAAAGGGATGTGGCACGGGAAAGCGGTTCATTATTTTACATGCCGGTTCTGTTCCAGGATGTTTCAGGTGCAAGCTTAATGTTTTCTATTTTACGGAAGTAGTCCATTATTTCAAAAATTATTTTTTTCTTCCACATCAAAAAGTTTTGAATATCATGACAATATGTATTGCAAAATGTTTGAAAAATGGCTAAAAGCTCAATTAATCCCAAATTTAGATAAGCCGTCTTTAATTGTATTAGACAATGCATCATATTATTCAAGAATTTTAAATAAACAACCTAGGTCATCTTGGCGAAAAAGTGATATTTATGAGTGGCTTGAAAAACACAACCAAAATCCTTTACCAAATATGTTAAAATCCGACCTCCTATCAATGGCAAAGTCTCTCAAATCACCCAAAATTTTGCACATACAGGTTGTATAGTAATCTAGGTGCAATACAATAAAGATATATTAAAACTAGCATAAGGATTGGAATGTATATTGAGTTGTAAAGCATGTACCGTTAAAAAAATAAATAAATAAATAAATAAATTAATTTACGCTCTAGATTTAATATTGCGTAAATAAGGCCATGAGATTTTACGACAGCCGCCATATCATTGCCAGTTTAATGCGATAGAATTAATATGATCTGGGGCAAAATCTTTTTATGAAAAACATGTAGGTGATGGTCTTAAGTCCTCGCAAGTAGAGATAGTTTGGCAAGATTCGTTGGATCATATTACGCATGAGTACTGGAAGAAATCAGTGGAACACACAGAAAAATTAATAAGGAATTGGTGGGATCGAGAACAAGCATTAGATGTCCAAGTAGCGCCGATGATCACTGCTCCATTCGAGCACGACTCAGATGACGAGGACTATTCAGAATTTCTAAGTGATGATGACAGTTTTTAAGTTTTTAGTCTATAATTATAAACGATTTTCTTTGTTTACATTTTTTAGCATTCTTCGGTATCATATTATGCTTTCTTTCATGGAAAATTTTCTGTACAATCCTTAAATTGATTACCAGTGCTTTTGCTACTGTTTTCTACTTATTGGTTGGCAAATTACCATTTTTTTTTTATTTCTTGAAATAGTTAATCGGATTAAATTCCATTGTATTTTTAGGTTAGGTAATTTTTTAGCTAAAATAAATTACACCTTTTATGATTGTCGTTTTTAATAAATAGATTTAGTAGGTATATATAATATTTATAGGGATGGCGAACCAATGGCTCGCGTGCCATTGATGGCACGCGACATAAAATTTTGGGCACGCCACCAATCAGAAAGATTACTATGAATTATTATATTAGGAATTTGATGGCACGCCCATGGCCTCATTAAACATTTCTTTAGAAAAGTGGTACGTTAATACATAAAGGTTCGCCACCCCTGTACTATTATGTACATACTTTTGCAAAAATAATAATATTATATGTGTCTATCTTCACGACAGTTAAAATAATAAAAAATATGTTTCTTTTCTCCGGATATATGGATACCTACCTAATCTCAAAACATTTTGATAAGCTCTGGAATTTTCGAATTGATTCATATGATCCTTTGGACCCGCGTGATAAGACCAGATTTGACTATACCGTTGTCTCGTTTCTATGGCGAATTTATAATACTTAAATTGAACGAGCGAATCCGCTGGTACAGGCTAGTTACTTATAAAATGCTAAAATTACCATGAACTCGTTTATTCATACTTAACAAGATGTTGAACTTAAAACAACAAAGATATATCTGCAATGTTTTTTTTACAATTTCAAAACATAGTTAAGATTATATTTAACATTACATCGAAATTACGCAGTAGTTCTTATTTGTCTTAAGAAAATAGTATTATTGTGTTTGTGTTTGAATGTAAATAACTATATGCGTTTTAAAATCTAATTTAAAAAAAAAACACTTGTGTCAGGTTCTACGCCTTCGGTTAAATCCTAAAAATAAGACATTTTTGTTGTTACAGATTGATTGATTGGTAGTCGATAAGCAAGATTACCTTACGACAGATAAATTTTGATCTGTTTAGGGTAAGTTAAAAAACGTAAGCGCTTTTACTGCCTCTCAACACTCGACTATGTAACTAAAAACCTACTGCCAAAAATTTGTAAAATTTGGCGATAAATAGACTCCACTTGGGAACATATAATTGTATAAAAATACATTATGTATATAGGAGTAATGAGACGATAATTAGGTAGTTAAACATCCTCTCATTTTTAAAACATTCACCTTGAACCGCGATTCCATACGCCGGCAGTGCAAAACAATACATAATAAAAATAGCAAAAATAAACTAACAACTATTTGATTACTATGGTTTGTAGAATGTACAATCGACGCCACAACAGAATGACGAATATTTTTAGATAATCAGTCAGTGTATTTGAAATTAGCGCCAGGCTAATGTTGGTGTGTTTGCAACGACAACAAGGCATGGCAGTTTAAAAATCATATTATGGTGAGCATCACTTTACTTGAGAATATAAGGTAATATATTTAGGTGGCTCTTTGAAAATAATAAAAGACCCATACCCAATATGTACTTATAGTTCTTCCGAAACTGTTGGCAAATGGTTTGACTCATACATATTGAACATTATAATATAACCATTATTTAAAAACTTGAAGAATAAGTGGAGTGTATGTTTAAAGACACTTTAAGTCTTCCTCCACTGGGATCATTATTTAAAAATTGTAATATCGTTTTTATATTTTAGTCAAAGAAGTGAGTCCTGTTAACCATGTTATTACTATTACTTTCCGCCTTTCTGGCAATAGTAATTCTCCTAGTCATCCAGATTAAAAAAATGCAAACCTACTGGAAAAGAAAAGGCATATACCAAATAGAACCAGAATTCTTCTTCGGTAATACCAAGGGCATGATGTTGCGAACGAAGTCGTGGGCACAGCATTACCTTGAGTTCCATAGACATCTTAGAGAAAAAGGACTTCCGTATGGCGGAGTATACATGCTGACAGTACCAATACTTTTGATAGTTGATCCGGAATTGATAAAAACCATCATATTGAAGGATTTTGATTCGTTTATGAATCATGGAGTGTATGTTAATGAAGAAATTGAGCCCCTAACAGGTAAAAACTGATTATGAAATTGATTCTTATACGCGGGTATCACTCGACACATTTTTTTAACATTCCTGTAAAATTTACAGCATCCAATTGATAAGCCCATATCTCCTATAAAAATAAAGATAATGAGATATACACTGAGAAAAAAGGCTTCTATTCCTTACAAGAATTCACATAGTCTTTATACAACTGTTTAATACTATATATGTTACAGTAACGCGCTTTACTACTGTGAGACAACGAAAATTGCTAGACCGTTGTATAGTGATAATAGGTATCATGGTAATTTAGCCAATAGGAAATAGAAGTTAATGCTACCATATATAGAGATTATTGCTCTAAATATTCACACTAATTATCAAGTTCTATCGGGCGTGTAATCTGGTTTTATATACTGTATTAATTCCGACTGGCAGTTTTTATGAAACGATATTAATCATAATTATATTTGCTTTCAATGGTTAACAAGGCATATACTTACCACTAAAAATCAGTACTGTAGTTCTCAAAAATTTAAATAGCTTCTAGTGTAATGTCGTTCTTGTCGTTTAACATTGCAGATTATTACGAACCCCCACCAACGTCTTGTGGATTATAGGTTCTAACGGATACAATCGGTTTTGGGGGACGCTGTTCTGGTTTCTTAATTGTAGAGAAAGCGCTTCACTGGGAACAAAATCCGTCGCATTAAGAAAATACAATTTATTTCTTAACAAAATTGCTGTATTAAAAGTAGTTCATTATTCAACAAGACTATATGCTGCTAATGGAACTGATTACTATCAATAAAAACAATGTTCTAGCAAATCTGGAATTGATATAACACTAAAGCGGGTTTGATACACTAGCAATTTATTTAATATGGGTTAATAAAAAACAAGCTCAATCAATACAAACTACGTCTCAGCAAACCAGTTGTATTAGATCATTTTTCTCAGTGTATTAGCCCTTCCTATTACTTTTAGGGCATCTGTTTAATCTTGAAGACCAAAAATGGAGAAACCTCAGAGTAAAACTATCACCTACGTTTACTTCAGGCAAAATGAAAATGATGTTTCAAACTTTTGTTGCTTGTACGGAAGAACTTAGAGAGATGGTGGACGATTATGCATCTAAAGTAAAGCCCTTGGACATAAAAGACGTTTTGGCTAGGTTTACCACTGACATTATAAGCAGTTGTGCTTTTGGGGTAATTATGTTATTTCATATTATTCGCGAAAACCTATGAATATAAACTAATTCCATTTAATGTACTCTGCTGAGACTGAATATCCTGCCTAATTTGAAAGATGTTGACGATGATGATAGTTTTTTACTTTATATTTTTAATTTTTTTCTATATCAGGTTGAATGCAATAGCATGAAAAATCCAGACTCTGAATTTAGAACGCAGGGTCGAAAAACCTTTGAAATTGGTCCATTTGATGCTCTCATGCAGATGTTAGCAAATGCACTGCCTATAAAAGTGACTTCTTTTCTTGGAATTAGAGTAATTAGAGCGGAAGTTGAAAGGTAGGTAAGAACTAAAATATTTGAATCTTAAATTCTAAAAAATTGTCCCAATAATTTTATTTTTCCACGATTAACAATCTACATTATCATCATCATCATCATCATCATCATCATCATCATCATCATTATCATCAACATCAATATCCTTTTTTAATTGGCTGTCTTCAAATGAATTCCCCTTGCTTGCTTTCTCAAAATTTGATGTGCTTATGTGCTATTTGGAAGTAAAGCTTTATCTAATACAACAGTTTAAACTAACATTAAGAGTATGAACGTCGTTGCTTGAACTGTGAGTTTTTTACTGCACCTGTACATTTTTAGATTTTTTATGAATATGATCAAAGATACAGTGGAACACAGAGAAAAAAATGGCATATGCCGTAAGGATTTTATGCACCTGTTGCTCCAGTTGAAAAATCAGGGACAGATAACTGACGATGAGAAAATTATTTCCAGCAGTTCCGATAATCAAGCAGCGATAACGTTCAACGAATTGGCAGCACAATGTTTCGTATTTTTCTTGGCTGGGTAAGGATTAGTTACTTCTTCTAGTCATAAATACCGTACGAGTAAAAATTATTTGCATCAAAGAGGGCTTGGATTAAAAAACGTAGGGCTTGGTTTAGATCACAATGATATGGGGACGATATATCTAACTAAATCTAGGTTAAAATTTTGTCAAATTCATATTATGACATGATATGCCAAACTAATGAGTAATAAAATAAGTAGACAAATGCAAATTTATTTTTGTTGTTTACAAAATTAATAAAGTAAGAATATACAGAAAGAAAAATAAAAATAATTACATGTATTCTGAGAATTCACATAACCGGAGAGGTGGAACCAGGCTTCATCCGAAAAAAATGTCAGGTCTAATAAATCATTTCTTTTCAATAAATTTTCATTTAAATTTCACGAACGTTTGCAACAAGTTCTTCTGTTCTTACAGATGGTCTTCCTGCTCCTTTTTTGTGTTGTATAGAACCTGTTTCCCTAAACGCAGCCACGGTCCTTTTCAGGCAACGATAAAAATCCCCAGCAATAAAAGCAACGTTAGGAAAATGTTCGTGAAAATCGTCCATGCATAAACCCGGATTGTATTGCCACTCACCATTTACTCTAACCCCGTTTCGAAAATACGCTTCAACCATGAATGTTTTGTGCTGTTCCGTAAAGCCCATTGTGTGAATTGTTCCAGAAATTGGAAAAATTAGCGATGAATCAAATTACTTGTAACGACTGTCAAAGATGACGGAATAACTGATTGATTGTTAATTCAGGTAGTTACTGACACCCAACAGGTATTAAGCTCTACGGCTAAACATTACGTCCTTAGGTGCAAGGCCCACTTTGATGCAAATAATTTTTGCTCGCACGGTATTAACTTTTTGCCGTTGATACCTAAATTACTATTTTGTAATCTGATAATAGAATTTAAAAACATTTTATGTGTATCCCTAAATGTGAATGCATTTTTTGGTTTTTAATTTTTTTTAGACATGAAACATCCTCAACTACCATGGCATTTTCTCTCTTTGAGTTGGCGTCAAATTTAGAAATACAAGATAAACTGAGAACCGAAATAAACAATATTCTCGAAAAATATGACAATAAGATCACCTACGAGGCGATTATGGAAATGAAATATTTGGAAAATGTTATTTTTGGTATGATTGTTTACTTAATTACTAGTAAAATATTTACATTCACCCATAATACCAGTATTTTTATTGACATATAAGGTTCCAGACCAATTTATCTTAGTTGACAGTGTTAAATTTAACACCCTATTTAGCTCGGTACTTAGCAAATTCTTTATTTTTCAGAGGCATTGAGAAAATATCCTCCTCTACCAGTTATAATAAGACAATGTACCAAATCTTATACCATCCCTGGATCAGACATGGTTATAGAAAAAGGAAGGAGAGTACAATTTTCAGTTATCGGTGTACAAATGGACCCCGAATACTTCCCACAACCCGAAAAATTTGATCCAGATAGATTTAACGAGAGTAATAAAGACGCAAGACATCCTTACACCTGGTTACCCTTTGGCGAAGGCCCTAGGCAGTGTATTGGTAGGTTCTATGCCTAGGCGAATTTATTTAAAACATTCTCCACAGACGGGGTCATATTTCTACTACAACAGGATCATATAACTATAAAAAGACAGCAACAGAGCTATACCTTTCTGTCCACCTAGTGGAGCATAATTTCATTAACTTTAGATGGCCAGAAAGTACATCTGCTTTTGCTAACACTTATTTTATTAACCTCCAACCCCATTTGCGTGCGCCACTGCAACTGACGTTAATTGTATCGATGTGTATTTTGTTATTATCGACGTTTTTTTATAAAAGCAAAACTATAGGGGTGTTTTTATTTTAGGTATGAGATTTGGTCTTTTACAAACCAAAGTAGGCATAGTGACGATTATAAAAAATTACAAGGTGTCTGTGAATTCAAGAACCAAAGTTCCTCTCGAATTGGATCCTTGCAAGTGGATGACGTCAGCAAAAGGCGATGTGTGGTTGGATGTTCAAAAAGTGTAAACATTAGCGGTCACTCCATTTTTTATACAGGGTTCCCCATTTAAAACGAAACAGGCTAAATATCTGGTTCCACGTTAATTTAAAAAAAAAACGCTCGGACCCGTCGATTTTTATTTCGAGGGGGACATCTTTTGCGTATATTGTCAATCTTGTTACTTCAAGCCCCTAGGAGGGAGGGGGGGTAAGATCTAAATCTTAAATGGATACCCCTATTTTGTATAATTTTTTTCGATTCTGCATAAAATTCTGAACATTTTTTAATAAAAGCATTATTAGTCTATACTAAACAGTTTCCGAGATATTGACTCTTGAAAAATTATATTTTTGAACTTTGACAGCGTTTAGCTTTGTAACTGTACGTCTTTAGAGTAAAACGGCTTACATGTCCCTATCTTCGATTTTTATTATCTTTCCAATAGTGTCAACTTCCGTTTAAACCGGTTGTAAGAAATATAGTACTTCCGGTTTAACCGGAAGTTGACACTATTGGAAAGATAATAAAAATCGAAGATAGGGACATGTAAGCCGTTTTACTCTAAAGACGTACAGTTAGGAAGCTAGACGCTGTCAAAGTTCAAAAATCTCATTTTTCAAGAGTCAATATCTCGGAAACTGTTTAGTATAGACTAATAATGCTTTTATTAAAAAATGTTCAGAATTTTATGCAGAATTCAAAAAAATTATATAAAGTAGGGGTATCCATTTAAGATTTAGATCTTACCCCCCCTCCCTCCTAGGGGCTTGAAATAACAAGATTGACAATATACGCAAAAGATGTCCCCCTCGAAATAAAAATCGACGGGTCCGAGCGTTTTTTTTTTTAATTAACGTGGAACCAGATATTTAGCCTGTTTCGTTTTAAATGGGGAACCCTGTATATATTGATGTTATTTTAAGGACTAATTAGTATTATTGAAATATTTATATTTAGTCAAAGTATACTTTTTTTATCATTTATTTATACAAAAAAAAGAAATACAAGAAGGTTTTTTTTCAAATTTTACTAATATCTATGGGAAAGAAGCGCATACCTTGACGATTCACCAAACAATTTGATTTTTAACCAAGTCATCTCTCTGCGATCAGTTTTTATTTTATAAATAGTAAAAGCGCTCGTGTAGTGTGTTGTTTCTTTTTTATTGTATTATTTGGGGGTTGCGAACCAAAGTAACTACACCCTGTACGATAAGCTTAAATATTTATTGAGCATAAAAAGTAAAAAATAGTTTATCCAATCTTCAAACAAATATCTTTTAGGGCCAGAGTGCATTGAGTATAAAATGCCATGAAACTACTTCGGGTAAAAAAGCTGTATTGCATTCGAACTGTAGAACAGCACTTACCAGGCCATTTCCTTGATAACATAACCAATTTATCTTTGAGGGCAGTCTACCGGAACACGTTGTTTTGTAGCTTTTGTCTAGAAAGTTATGTTTATTGGTTTAGGGTAACTTGAACTGTGGTCTATAGCATTGACCATCTAAAATTAATAAGTAGACATTTTGTTCTTAAAATGTTTAGGAACGACATTTAAAACGAGAAATATATTGTGTTATAGGGGCCGTAGAAATTGCAGTTTTGTTCTAATTTGTTGTTTAATTTTATTGTACAAAACTATCCGTGGCGACAGTTACGTAATCATTTATAAACTGGAAATACCCTATGGTAAAGAGCATTGCTCGTATTGGTATATTCCATTTATTACTGTCAAGCATGCGTTTAATATGACTACTAACATAGATAACAGCTTCATGTTATTTCTGGGTGCATAATTTCAGTTTTAAATAATGTAAGAACCTTATATCCGTACTTGGGAGGCATACGATATTGAGCCATATGAGCTCGATTTGTGGATATTTAGTAAAAACAATTAATTTTAACATAATTTTGAGGTTAGTGTTGATTTATCAATGTCTTATCTTACTTTCACTACACAAAGTATTAATTATTTAGTGTTTGTGAATGTGAATATTGTGCAGGTAACCACCGGGTTCAAGAATGCAATAAACAATTGAAAAAATGTATAAACTGTGAAATCGCTAATGATAAATTTAACATGAATCATAATATAAACCATGCAGCAAGTGACAAGGATTGTCCATCATACGAATATCTCGTCCAAATACTAAGAAGCAAAATTGACTATGATTATATGAGTCAAAATGGATTATAAGTCACAAGAAATCATAATATTGGAAGAATTAGAATCGTTGAATAACCAACCAATTCAAGAGTGTATAGACTGTAAACTTGTGAGTAAAAATATTGACATAAAAAAAAAAACTGCTAAATATTATTCATTTCAATATACGAAGTATAAATAAAAATTTTAATCAACTGTTAGTGTTTCTTCAGGCATATATATATGAGATTATAATCTCTTAGTATATTGTGACATTATTGTTTTAAGTGAAGTGTGGCAAATCACAAACAATATCTACAATTTGAAAGATTTTAACATGTTTTATAGCAAAGGCGACTTTAACCAAAATGATGGTATGGTTATTTTTATTAAGAATACTTTAGATGTTACAAATTTTACTAATGGTAAGCTTGTTAAATCTGGTGTAACTTTAAGTAAAATTAATCTCACATTAAATATTGTTAGATATGGTATTACTTGTATATATAGGCCACCATCCACGGTTATTCCATCTTTTCTTGAAGATTTAGATAAACATATTATATCCACCAATATTCAAAATCACATAGAAGTTCTTCTAGGTGATATAAATATCAATTTGGGGTCAAAAACTGATGTTCATACAAATAATTATTTAGCACTTTTACATTCCCATGGTTTTCAATCACTTATAAATGGTTCAACACGAGTAACGCAAACTTCCAAGTCATGTCTGGATCACATATTTATAAGAAAAAATTTAATTAGTCCCACACTTAAGTATGACACTTACATCCTTGACTCTGACCTTACTGACCATTTTCCAGTTATGATAAATTTTAATAAAGAGACAAATAACTTACAGGAATCTTCCAAGTTCATTACAAAAACTGTGACTAAAATCGATCATATATGTGTAGACCGTCTATTATCTGAACAGGATTGGGATTGTGTAGTAACAAACACGGACGTAGAAACTGCGACCAACAATTTTGCAACCGTAATAACAGAAATTATAAAAAAATCCGAGACTCAGAAGATTGTAAAATATAAAGAAATTAAAAAAATAAAACCTTGGATAACATCAGCTATCGTTCTATCAAGAAAACATAGAGATCAAATGAAAAAAGCTTTAAGAAAAAAATTTAATCCCAATGACGAACAAAAATATAAAGATTATAGAAACACTCTGAATAAATTGATACACAAATGTAAATGCGAGTATTATAAAAATCAAATAAAAAATAATGAAAAAGACATAAAAAAAATATATAAAGTAATTCACGACGCTACGAATCAAATTACAAAAAAAGACACGATAAAATTGCAAATAAAAGAAAATGATAAAACGTTTTCAAATAATACAGATATGGCAAACTATTGTAATAATTTTTTTATAAATATTGGCATTAATATGTTAGGAAAAATAAAAAAGCCAAGCAACAAATTTCAATTACAACATGAAGCAATTTCTTCAATGTTTCTAAAACCAGTACATGAAAATGAAATCATAAAGCAGATCAACTCTCTAAAAAATGACTGTGCATCCGGCTTCGATGGCATTTACTCTCGATTTATTAAACGCTACCACATATACCTCATTAGGCCATTAGTTCATATAATAAACTTAATTTTTAAAAATGGTGTTGTGCCTAGTAATTTTAAGACTACCGTAGTCTCCCCGATACATAAGTCAGGTGACAAAACTTGTATAAATAACTACCGACCCATTAGCGTTATAAATAATTTTGCAAAAATATTCGAAAAATGTTTAAAGGACAGACTTATAAATTTTCTACAAGCTAACAACATTCTTTCGAAAAATCAATTTGGTTTTACTAGTGGCTCGAGTACCTCAGACGCAGTCTATGAACTAACTAAAATGGTAACAGAAAACCTTGATAGCAATAATAAATGTCTCTCTGTATTTCTAGACCTAGCAAAGGCATTCGACACAGTACCACACGACTCACTCCTTGCTATATTAAATAAATATGGAGTAAGGGGATTAGCGTTGGATGTCTTCGACAGCTACTTAAGCAACAGGAAACAAATATTAAAACTTAATGAAACATACAGTGAACCTCTAGAAGTAAAAATAGGAGTACCCCAGGGTACCGTATTGGGTCCGATACTTTTTATTGTATATATAAACTCTCTAACAAACATTAATATAGAAAACTGTAAACTGATTTCTTACGCAGATGATACAGTCGCTGTTTTTACTGGGTCTACGTGGTCACAAGTAAGACAGTCTACAGAAGTTGGCTTAGTAAAAATAAAAAACTGGTTAGATTCTTTTAAACTAACTCTAAATGTAGATAAAACAAATTATATTGCATTTTCAATTACAGCCGCAAACCGTCCCAACTTTAATTATATTGAAACTAAGGAGCTTCGAATAAATGAAGTAGCATCTACTAAATATTTGGGCATTATTATTGACAGAAACCTAAAATGGGATCGGCACGTGTTAGGATTAACGGCAAACATTCGATCTTTAATTTATAAGTTTTATATAATAAGAGACATATTTGACAAAGAACTTTTAATAAATATCTATAAAACATTAATCGAGTCTTTAATAAGATATGGAATAATTGTATGGGGTGGCCTCTATCAAAATTCTCTAAATCAATTATGCGTAGTTCAAAATTATATTTTAAAAGTAATTAATAAGAAAAAAAAGAGATATCCGACACATTTACTATATTCTGAAAACATTTTTAACGTTCGCAACTTGTATATTTTATTTACCTGTATCCATATTCATAAAACAACCAAATTAAAAAATTATATAAACCATTCTTATGAAACAAGAAGTAGAAATAACAAGCACCTACAAATACCAAAAAAAAAATAGAAATTTAAGTCACAGATTTATAGATTATTTAGCACCTAAATTCTATAACATTATTTCAACTGAGGTAAAAACGGCTACAAATATTAAACAATTCAGCAAAAACTGTCGAAATTTTATTTATAAAAATCGGATAAAGTTCTCCTTCTTTTTAACATAAGTAAATATTAGTATGTAATAACTATTGCCAGATAATGTAATTTTATAGTTTTAGATCTATTGTTCTCTATTTTAATTATTATTTTATATTAATATTATGATAAGAATTTATAGATAGAATTAAGTAGTAATATCTGTATACTTCCTAATTAAAAATAGCGCACAGACAGGTATTTACTTACCTAGGTGTGCAATTAAAAAATAGCATTGAACCATAAAAATATTTTAGATAAATGCACAATTATATTTTAAAAAATTGTAAACAATTTAAGTAATATATTATTATTATTATTATATTATTATTTGTAAATAATTTTTTTTTTATTTTAATTATCATAATTTGTATTTTGATGGACATAGATGACCTGTAATATTATAAGCCATAATTATAGAAACTATACTGAACCATCTATGAGCAGTTGGAGAGTAGTTATAGTAGTGGTAGTAAGTGCCAGGGGCAGTGCCGGGGTAGTTAGTGCAGGTGGTAGTTAGTGCCAGTGGTAGTAAATGCCGATGGTAGTTAGTGTCCATTGTATTAAGTGCCAGTGGCAGTAAGTGCCGACGGTAGTTAGTGCCAGTTATAGTAAGTGGTAGTTTTGTAAACAATCGGGGAGCATTGTTTTCTAAAAGAAAATAATATAAGGAACTAATATATTTTTAAATGATATTAAAATACAAATTGTTAACCTTATTATTTCAGACAAATGCTTGAAAAGCTTATAGTACATGTCTGTTCCAGATTTTCAATGTTAAACCGAAATTACTTTCTGCTTCCTGGCTATAAAGAGTAAACACAAAAGTATTTGAATCCACCCAGGCCTGAAATTTATCTCGAGAACCATTTCACGTACTTTTTACCGAATATGACAAGCATTTTTTCTTAAGAGTTTCCTCTTTAGCCAACACCTTTTCTTTGCAAACAAACAAAATAAATGACACGGAGAATTTACTTTATATATGGTGACAAAAGTAACAGAAAATGTTCGCATATATCCCTGTCCCAGGGTGTAATTTTAGCACATCGGATAAGAGAGATACAAAACGGTATGTAAACAAAACATGTAAATGATGCCATTCACAGCGTTTTCACATTTCTTTCGAAGGCTACAAGTGTTTATTGAGGTAAGGTATCTTTAAATCGTCTCATTCTCCAGCAGATGCTGCAGTGATTACGTGTTTTACGCCCTTTTTCGTTACGCTTTTGTGAGTTCAGGAGAGAAAAGTTTTTGTTATAGCGGGATTATGGCGTTTAAAGATGTTAAATTTAAATAACAAGTCAGTCGGGGTTTGTTTTAGAATTTAGACAAACATGAATTGCATGAAAATAAAAACTTCCTGCCAATAGGGAACTTAACAAAAATTTTAAATGTGGAAAAATTCTATAAATCATAAGTATATATTGTCATAAAACACATGGCAGCAAAAACACAACATATTTCGTCCCAAAAGACCGCTAGCAAGATTTAAAAATGCCCTAAAATTCAAATTATCCCAAGCGGGTAAAAACGGTTCGTGACGTCAAGAAGTATAATTGAATCGTTTATTGTTGAAAGACGCCAAGTAGCATTTTCGGGCATTTCCGTTTTTTGTCGGAAATACACATTTAGTTTATGGACGCAACGTTTAGTGCAGAAAGAAACCAAGTACTCATATCCGATATGCTCTTTTTTGATGTGCCACTCAAGCCGTTTGTTGCAGAAATAAGCCAAGTACATACAAGCTACACATGCTACACATTTTCTCAATTTCGAAAGCTAAACGTTTTTTTCATTTACTCAAAGGTTTGCAAAGGGTCGCTTGGCGTGTTTTAATAATAAACGATTCAATTGGTGTGTGACATCCACGAAATAGGTTATAGGTTGACAATAAATTATTGAATGACGTTGAGAATTCCACCTTAAAACAACAATACAATAACAAGAACACACGGCAATCCAAATGCAAACTCGGTAGCTCGGTCACCGATCAGGATGACGGATGACGGAAAAGTCATACTTCCTGACGTCATCGGGCTTGGCGCGCTTAAAAGGTCGTTTGAAATGCTTTTGACACGCGCGAAACTTTAAAGAATTTTTACCAAGTTATTACTGATTTTTAAGGAGTAATAATTGGGCAATATTTTTTTTAGGCATAACTAAATCATGTTATTGAAAAAAAAATTGGAAAGTTCCCTATTGCAGTACGAGAAACGAACACAATGAGCCTAATGAATAAAAACTAAGCAATTACTTGAAGCAATTTCTTTTTAGTAAAAGCAATTGCTTGACTAGCAAATGCTATCAGTAAAATCAATCGCTAGATCTGGATATGAATAAAATTTTGAAGCAATCGCTGTTTTTCTTACACCTCTGTAGCAAATACTTATTTAACACAAGTTCAGACGTGGCTTATCCACTTGTTCAGATTATAGATTTCATGTTCAGTTTGGTGCCTAATTTGCAAATGAGTTGACGTAAATACAACAACGTTGGTATATTTATTTAGTACAATAGTAATCTGTGACGTTTTTGTGAAAAATAGGAAACATATTTGTGATATAGCAGATTTCAGCGAAAATGAGGATGAGTGATAGTAGTGACGATGAAATTAAAGACAAGCAATAATTGATATTCCTTCACATATTTTAGGAACACAAATAAATCTCTCTGACCACAACCGTTTAGCTTCCACAACAGCTTCAGCACTTATAGGAATTTTAATAAAAATTTTGGCCTTCTCCAAAACTGCATTTATTACAGAAATGTATGTCTTACCGACAGTAGTTTGGTGAATAACGAATTCTTCACCTACCGAATTTTGAAAGCCCGGATCAGACAATTTCCGCAGAAATACTTTAATCTTATTTAAAGGCGACAGTGCACCCCCTCGCCTTTTACCAGTATCAGTAAAAAAATAATTTGCCAGCCCCTCAACATTATTGCAGTCAAATCGATATAACTTTCGGAAATCATCATATCTGCAATTTTTACGAACACCGTAGATTTTTCTTTTACGGACGTTTATATATTCAGCCATAATTGAAGACACAAATTAAGAGCAACGCACGTGTATGCCGCGGAGAACTAAAGTTGACTGCTACCAAGCAAATGATGCAGGGGTCGACCTACCTTAAAAATTTGAAAGCGATCGCTACACTAAGAAAAGCAATTTCTTAATTTATCCATCACATTTTAAGCAGACGATAGCAGTTGCTTCTATTTTTTAAGAAAAAGCAATGACTAGAAGCAATTCCTGCACTTTTAAGCAATCGCTGGACGCAAAAGCTATTACTTTAGTTTTTATTCATTGGCTTTCAAGAAATTACTTCGATTTTATAAGAAAAAGCAATCGCTACCTTCTTATTCATTAGGCTCATGGGGTGTCATTAGTGCTATTATCATCCGTCCATGAGTTAAACAGACCCATTTGAAATGAAATTTCTTGTGAAAATCCAATACAAATTGCAGAGACAAAACAATTACCTAAGTCGATTGGGAACATGCAAAACCCGAAAAGATAACCTCGACGGACGGTGCAAGTTTCCACAACAAGTTAACGACAGTGCGGTTGCACAAATTGTCTTTTAAGCGCCAGTAGGAGATAAACAAGTTATCCTAGTAGGCGAACGAGCGGTCACATGCAAGTCTGGGGAAAACTTAATTTCTAGATATAGGTATCGTTAAGTTTACTTTAGTCGGTTCTTGTTTCTGTGTGTTTCATAGTGACATCGGCACTTGATTAGATTTAAGGTTTCAACGGATAGTTGTAAAATAAAATACATTGATTTTGTATCCTTTATCGAGTAATTTTATTATTTGTTTTATATCTCACACACAGTTTCACGTGTCCCAGTCTAGAGGATGCCAAATGGTGCACCATGAGAGACTACTGGTTTCCATTATAGAAAGTTTTAACGACAGCATTTCCAACGATTCATGATGTAGATATTATTCTGATATTCCGGATGACTTTCTTGCCACTGCCATTTCTTTAGATTTTAAATGGAACAAGATAAAACTAAAACAGAAGTGTGCTAATAAAAAAAAACTTTTTAGGGTACTTAAGTAACTTCAACTTTGGATTTTCGAATGGGACCCTGTATTTTTTATTTTTTTTTATTTTTGGAATGTAGAAGATCATTTTACGTATAACTAAACACACAGAAGAAAATGTTTCATCAGTCAGGTTAGTGAATTATGAGGGGCCTGAGGTACCCCTATCTGGTACGGACTGGTTTCTAGAACCATACCGTCCCTGCCTATATCTAACAAACATCAAAATTCAATTTCTTAAATTAACTATATCGAAAAATCTTGTAAATAAAATTTTTTTAGGAGGGCTGTCAAATTTATTTATGTGAAATAAGGGCGCGTTCAAATACACCCTGGGGCGAGATTTATGACACTTTTCGCCTATAAGGGTTATGGCCTTAATTAATTAAGTGTTGAAACGAAATGAATGCGTATAAAGGCGTTGCCGATAATGCTTCTTCATCAAGATAATTAAATCGGAAAAGGATAGAGGATAGAATATGACTCAAAAGCAAACAAAATCAAAAGAGGACGGACAGTGTTAGTAGTCATAAAGCTGAAAATCATTCCTTAAATTTATTTTTAATGTGGCAGTAAACATTAGTACATAATGACTGTTATCTAGCTACGAGAAGTGCTAGAAATATTTCTCCATAATAAAACAACTACAGCCGGGGCCCCACATTGACGGCCCTTCAAAATTTGCTCCCAGCTTTGCTTTTCATAGGTATTTCATTTCATAATTAATTTTATTTTTTATATCCTGACAATTTAACTTCGTTAAGTGAAGAAGAATTATACGTGAAAGCGCGGAATTTACAAACGACATACCATTGACTTCCCTAGTCAAATTTTAGGTTTCAGAAAGGGACTTGGAGATAGTATTTCCAAATTAAAAACAGTGTATGAACTTACGGATCATTTATTAATAAAAAATCAGTGTGTTCTTCAAATTTCCAGATCTATCTAGTGCAGTGATGTTAGGGGAAGGTTGCCCATATTGGACCAATTTCCAGATTTCTTATCATAGATCCTGATAGTAACGCAAAATCGATCTTGAAGCTATACCTTAGTCTACTTTAGTATGTTGTTCAACTGCAGGATTATTTACAGAATTTTATTTCAAAGTACCTATGATATACCAGGCTATAAAAAAACCTCTGCAAGTGGTTCAATATAGGAAACCGGTTGCCCAAATTGCACCTGGGGGTTCCAAACGTGGACCACATGATTTAAATCGGAAGCTTAGGTGTTAAATAAATAAATAAAAAATAAAATTGTTGGTATAGGAAATTTTATACTTATATTTCAAAAAAACATCAAATTTACAATCAAAATTTCGGTAGAAGACATCCTAATGCAAAAAAAGTACCTATTAGTTTCCTATATTGGACCAGTCATAGTTTCATTTTTTAACTCAAAGAAAAAAGATTTTAGCAATATTGAAATGGTGTTAGTTCATGACATTAACTTATTTAAAGAGAAAAATTATTTTTGCACAATTTGGAAACCCAGTGGTGCAATTTAAGCAACTATCACGTGATTTACAAAACCACCCAGGAAAGAAACAAAAAAAAAATATGGCATGGTAACAGGAGAAATAGAAAGAGAAAAACTTACTTGAAAACTTCCATAAAAAAGATTTTGCTTAGAGTTTTATGGTTCTAAGGTAAATTCTTAGGAAAATCCTAAAAATATTACATTAAAATTGTGTAAATTACGTTTTGCTCTGTACACGCCAAGCACTAACGGCCAACTAGTTGAGTTTGTTGCCGATCAAAGGTTCTAGGTAGAAGTATGTTACAGTGTTGCCAGATGATATGGCACTTGTTAAGTTTCGGAGAAATGTACTGTGGTCCAATTTAGGTAGCGGTTCAATATAGGCAACCTTCTTCTATTTCTAACTTTAAAGTGTTTCTTAGGTCAATTTAATGACATTAAACTGTAGAAATTTCCTAATCATAGGCGTCCCAAACAAATAATTAAAATGCGTATACACACTTATAAGTTTGTTTTACATTAGGTGTTTGTATATACTACACTTTATAAACCCACTGTATATATAATAATATTATATTAAAATAATAAATATGAGGTAACTCAAAAATTCTATATACAAAACTAAAATCAGAAAAATAAACCTGACACGGCACGACACTGCTTAGAAAATGCTTTAATTTTTTTACCAGAACTTCATTCTCGTCAACCAGACTCCTCAAGGCATAACCACGTATATTTTATCTCCGTCTCTTCCACGCCATCGGCCTATCTCTGTCTGGCAGAATCGATCATCAGACGGGCCGGGTACCGGTTCAGCTTATATCCTGGCGCTTGCAATCGTAACAAATTACATTCTGTTGCCAATTCTTCAAAATTTTCGGATTTGTAAGCACAGGGTAAGTATATACTAGAAACAAGGGTTTGTTAATTAGTTGTTTTTAAACACTGAAAACACTTTTTGTCTTGATTTCAGTTATATTGTTTCTTAAGGACTAAAGAATGTATTATTATAACAATGAATGGCTTCTTATTTTTTTCTGTCATACTCAAAACTCCTCGGTTTAAAGTATATTTGCAAACTAGCTTTCAAAGAAAGTTACTGACTAACAATTGAATACTGATATAAATGAAATATCTTTAATAAAAAAACTTAAAGAATTGAAGAAGAAAGATCTGACAACCCTAGTTGTGCGGTCGGTCTCTTTGAGACTGTTTACCGCCGTATGGAATGATTGGAATGTCCTCAAACTGAGATTGGATAAATAATACCAGTTAGTGTGGCATCAGCGGGAGGATCTTTTTCCAAACTTAAAATAGTAAAAACCCATTTACGAAACACCATGGGACTACAACGCCTTTCGGAATTATCCTTAATCAGTATCAAACACCAGTTTGTTAAAACATTAAATATCGACGAAATTATAAACGATTTTGAAAAAAAAACTGTCGACCATATGGTCGTTTTGTTTAATACCTTGTATAGTACTTAGTGACGTAATTTTTGAGCAGACTTGTTAAGTGTTCATGTGTTTTACTGTTTTCTGTCTTTTGGATTCTATGAGGCTCGATCACTGCTACCCCCGTTACTACCATACATGGTAAATGCAAAATTATAAGTGGTGTTATAAAATTTAGATTTTGCATCATGTTTGCTGGAATATTACGTATAATGTCTTAATAACTACCTAGGATTATAAAATAAATTCGAATTGTTTGCTGTTTTAATAGTAGGTACTTAACACATAATGTGGGTTTAAGCCTAATTACATTATTCCCCGATTAACGAATTCAAAAATTCATAAACCTGAACCTAATAGTAATGAAAATAAGAATTATCATTTTCCATTGGTTATAGAGAGGGGGCCCCTGAAAAGGTGTGCGGGGGGGGGCCACTCAGTTTCTGTAACGCCACTGCTTTTATTGTATCCCACACCCCATTTTCTTAAAATATTACCAAATTAAATTGCAACTAAATAATATAATTTAATAAAGTAATCCTATTAAAAGCCCTGAATTGACGAAACTTCCTTATTTGTTTCAAAAATTGCTTTTTTAAATTGAAATGTAAATGAGAAAATCCCCAAATAAAACATCAAAAGTCACTTTATTTTCTTTTTAACTTTAATTAAATTGAATTCAAAGTTGCCCAAAATCGATGTCCATAAAGCCAAACGAGAATTTAAGGATGCTATTTAGTGATACTGATGTCAGCGAGTGGTAAATCCGCACCTTCGGCGGTCCGTTTTGTTTCCAAAATTTAATTAAACTCGAAGTCTTTACTTTCGTGTTTCTCGGATATATTTCAAGGAAAATAAGAAAAAATTAGGTTAAAGGAGAAGCGAAAAAGCGAGCCATGAATTGCCCGATTACGTTCGGCTTATTTTTCAAATTTATTTGAGGTAAGTATTTAGAATTTGTGACTTCCTTTTATTTATTCGTGAAACTTAAGACGTTAAGTAGCGTACGTTCAAACAAGTAATAGTATATTTATTTCTATATTAAAACTTCCAATATACTCTAAAGGAAAAATATACATTTTTTAAATTTCAATCTGCACTGGAAAAGTATTGCCTTAATAATAATAAATATAGTTTAAAAAAACTAAAAAACACGCTTTAATAATTAATTAAACTAAAAAGCGGAAAATAATGATAGTGTGAAATAATTCTTGAAATTCTGAATATAGGCAGAAAATAATAATGAACGAAAAACATTAGTATAATTATTGTGAAAAAAGCGTGGGGTGCTCGATATACGAAAAATATAGCACAAAGCGCCCCACGCTTTTTTCACAATAATATTAATGTTTATCGTTCATTATTATTTTCTGCCTATATTAAGAATTTCAAGAATTATTTTAAACTATATTTATTTTCCGCTTTTTAGTTGGATTAAAGCGTGTTTTTCAATTTTTTTTAAACTACACATTAAACAACTACATATTTTTAAACTATATATGTATTTTTTATTTTTTAAATTGAGTTATTGTTAAGAAAAAAATTCTTTTTGAGTAGATTGAGCTAGATTAGTAGATTATTGTATTGTCAGCGGTTCTTGATAAGTCTACAAAATTTAAATTAAATCTGACCGTTTAAAGTGGGTCAAAATCGGGTTCAAAGAAGTCGGTTACAAACAAACATACATACAAACCCGAACAAACCCGAACAAACGACAAAAATTTTCAAAATAAAAAAAAAAGATTTTCAAAATTTTATTTTGACGGGTAGAATTATTTTTTAATTTTTCTCTATTCTTAGCGACAATACGACCCCACGTTTGTTTCATTACTATCGGTTATTGTAATAATTGTGACATATTGACAGGTGTCAAATTTTGACACGAGACTTTTTTGCGTATTTTTTTCAACTTTCAACCGTCAATATACATACGACCTTATTGTTTTTCATTAATATAATTTTTTTAAACGATTTGACATATTGAAAGCTGTCAAATTTTGACAGGAGAATTTTTTGCTTATTTTTCCCGAAGTCTCCGCATCGAATACTATATGACCCCATAATTTGTTTCGTCAAAATCGCGTCTTCGTTTTATACTTGACAGCTGTAAAAATTTGACAGGAGAATTTTTTGCGTGTAATGCGGAAATACTAATCGAGTGGTCTGAAGGTTTAAATGCCTAAGGCGCTGAAACCGCAAGAACACGGCGAGTTTAGTCGTTAGGCAGCCTTATCAGGGTTAAATCCGACATTACTCTCACAGGGTGCCAGTCTTTAGAAGAGTCTCCTTGAAAAAAAAAATTAAACTTTATTATTTGGTCAAGAAGATTATTGCATATTTATTATATCTCTAACTAATTTCAACTAAACAAATTTAAATATTTAAAAAAATTTTTCCTACATATTGGAAACATTATCTGGATATGTGGCAAAGTTGATCTTCCTCTCTTATCTGTTGTCTTTTCTGTATTTGAATACATAGATGCCAAGTAGACCAGGGTCGATAATTTTTGAAACCAAAAAAAATAATAGTGGGATGAAACCAATTGGAAAAGGAAGAGAATATAACAAACATAAAAGGAAAAATAATTTACGGGCGAAGTGGAAGGGGGTGAGTTTTTAAGGGTAGAAAACGATTTATCTCAATTTCCGGCAAAACTACAAGTCCTATGGAAAAACGTTAAATGGCAACGTTGTAGGTAATAAAAAGATCTACTACTTTTATATTTACACTTTTTTCACATAACCTCAAAATGTATGTGAAAAATTCAAATAACCAAGTTTTTGGTTTTTTATTTTTATCTTTTACAACTTACCTTTTTATGACATATGACACTGTACTTTTTTTGATTTAAAATATTTATTTTTCTCCTTATTTTGACTTAATATCGAAAAAGCACCCTAATTTTCAATCGAAAATTATCACGTCAAAATATCTGCTTTTTTAAAAAAGTTCGTTGAAATCTCTACTTTCTGATGGTGTAAAAAAAATATACATTACTATGGTAAATGTTCTCAAAAAATTCAAAGAAACGAAAAAAACTCGAATTCGAATTTTTTTTTAATCATTATGTACAATTTTGAGCTATTTATTAAAATTTATACTTTAACTACTCAAAAAACGTAAGATTCCATGTTACATTGATAAACAAAAAAAATTACAAATCCATAAAACATAAAGATCGCAAAAAATATGCGAAAATAGTTGTTCTAAATATAATTAAAGGAACGATTTAAAGGGGATTTCATCACATTTGCCATAGTTATGTATATTTTTTTTTAAACCATCAGAAAGTAGAGATTTCAACGAACAAAAAGCCCACCGACTTTTTTAAAAAAGCAGATATTTTGACGTGACAATTTTCGATTGAAAATTAGGGTGCTTTTTCGATATTAAGTCAAAATAAGGTGAAAAATAAATATTTTAAATCAAAAAAATTACAGTGTGTTTGGTAGATAAAAGGGTAAGTTTTTACCAAATTTCGTGAAAAAATATTTTTTGGTAAAAGTTAAAAATAAAAAACCAAAAACTTGGTTATTTGAATTTTTCACATAAATTTTGAGGTTATGTGAAAAAAGTGTAAACACAAAAGTTGTAGATCTTTTTATTGCCTACAACTTTGCCGTTTAACGTTTTTCCATAGGACTTGTAGTTTTGCCGGAAATCGAGATAAATCGTTTTCTACCCTTAAAAACTCACCCCTTTCCACTTCCCGAACTCGGATCGCCCGTAAATTATTTTTCCTTTCATTTTTGTTATATTATCTTTCTTTTCCAATGGGTTTCATCCTACAATTTTTTTTTTACTTTTTACCATTTTCAAAGGCTTCAGCCCTGGTCTAAAGAGATATTACCAGGCTACTAAACAAAAACGTCCTTTTTTTTACGTTAAAGTACAAGTTCACAAAGCAGTATTTAATTTTCTTTTCCTTCATCTTTTTTCCAAAAACTAAAATAAAATAGCAGATAAAAAGCACGAAAGAAAAAATTAAATATACCTACCTGAAAAACATTCTATTCAAATTGATTGGATTTTTTTTTCTTTTAATAAATCGACACCGCGGGACAGGGGTAATATTTTATAAAAAGGACGCCACAAACCAAACGAAAAATGTAAATCATTTGGAATAATCAAGTGGGCTATCACGCTATAAAAGGAAATGAAAATAAACCTTATATATCAAGGGACCTCAAATTAGGAAATTTTTGAGCCCGAAATAAATTTCGTTTGTAGTTGTACACAGTGGCGGGGTGACAGAGACGTCCACCTACTGTATCCCAAATATTCCATTTTATGTTCTACAAATGTTTATATACTTTTTCAAAATTGTTAAATTAATAAATAAATAATTTTTTAAATTTTTTAAATACTAATGACCAATTTATTTACGGAAATTATATTTTTTCTTTCATCCCCATAACCTTTAAATATAAAGGAATTTGGGTATCTAATTGTTTATTAGAAATAATTTTTATAGGTATATAAACTTTTCTTTTTGGCATAACTCCATATTTCTTCTGGAATGGCTGAAAATGTTATACTATACAGGGTGTCAGGAAATCATGAGCAAAAAATTTATGGGATAGTTCTGGACCGAAAATAAATGATATCTCTTTCTATAACATTTTTTCGAAAATTGATTATTAACGGGAGGTACAGGGTATTAAAGTTAAATTTTATTTGCAGTTTTTTTGCAATACCTTTTGCCACGCTCATAATATTTTGACGAAATCTCGTATATGAGGCTTTTTCGGAATGAGGACTACAAATTTGCCCACCGTTTTTTCGCATTTTGTAGAGGGCGCTACATAGAAGCCTATACTTTAATCTGAATGATCCCGACTTTTTTATTCTACACTGTATGCGCATTTTGACTAAATATTTTTATTCTCCTAACTTTTTGACATAAATAAGGTATACTACTTTTGTTTCGATAAATCTAACCGTTTTTGAGAAAAACGCTTAAATAACATTGCTTGCATGTGATGAACACGAAATCATTTTAATTTATTATTTTTTAATTTAATTATGTAATTTTTAAAGAAGCTTTAATTTATGCATTAAAGAGGAAGGACGTCACTTTGGAGCTTTGATTTGAATGTTTAATTTATTGTTCTAGTAACTTATGTATTTTAAAGCTGTAAATAAAATTTAAATTCAACACCCTGTAACTTCGTTAATAATCAATTTTCGGGGGTAAGTGCACAAGTGCATCAAAATTACCGATAATTTTTGAATGAAATGTGTTTTTTTATAATTGCAATTCGTAAAATATGAAAACAAACGATTGCAATTTGTAAAAAAAGCACATTGAATAAAAAAATTATCTGGTTATTTTTATGCACGTGTGCACTTGCACTTGTGCACTTAAGAACTCGAATCAAGTAAATTTAAATATTTTATTTAACAGAAAATACTAGCAATAAAATTAAAATGCTTAAAAATTACAAGAATTGCAATGAAAAGTACAATTATTGTAATTAACAATATTTTGCTTTGAATTCGTAGACATTGACTTTTTTGTCTGCTGTCACTCAATAAGATTACGTTAATTGTCAGAATATAACACATTTTGACGTTTGTTAACAATAAAATCCCGCTTTGACGTGTCGTCAACAATATAAACTTGCGACGCAATTTTCGATTTCTGGCAGTGCTGTTTTCGGGGGTAAGTGCACAAGTGCATCAAAATTACCGATAATTTTTGAATGAAATGTGTTTTTTTATAATTGCAAGAGTTTGTTTTCATATTTTCGCGAAAAAGCCCGACTTCGCAGGAGGAGGGCATTTTCGTAAAATATGAAAACAAACGATTGCAATTTGTAAAAAAAACACATTGAATAAAAAAATTATCTGGTTATTTTTATGCACGAGTGTAATTTATTTGAATATTTCCCAAATTAATTAAGAACTCGAATCAAGTAAATTTAAATATTTTATTTAACAGAATGCAAAGAGATAGTTATTAACAATTCTTGACAAAATGAAAGGAAAACATTCGTTGACATTGACTTTTTTGTCTGCTGTCACTCAATAAGATGACGTTAATTGTCAGAATATTACATTTTTTGACGTTTGTTAACAATAAAATCCCGCTTTGACGTTTCGTCAACAATAAAAACTTGCGATGCAATTTTCGATTTCTGGCAGTTCTGTTTTCGCTGTAATTTTGCGAAAATTGCATTTCTCTTATGGGAACTTTAACATATGAGGGAAATATTCGCTGTAATTTTGCGAAAATTGCATTTCTCGTATGGGAACTTTAACATATAAGGGAAATATTCGAAAAAATGTTATAGGAAGAGATAGCATTTATTTTGGGTCTAGAATTATTCCCTAAATTTTTTGCTCATCATTTCCAGACACCCTGTATAGTATATAAATGCGTATTGCGCGTCTTCCTCCCATTGAAATTAAATCTTGGGGCGCCACTGGTTACCTACTGGTTTTTATAAAAGATTGCTTTGGTCTTTGAAAGAAAATTGTCATGAGTTTCAGGGTATTCGATGTGTTTTTTGTCTGAAGGGAAGATATAATTTCAGTCAAGACTTACAAAAAAAACAAGAGTATAGCATCACAAAAGTCTGAAACTTTGTAAATATGATCTAAAATAATATATAAAATTTTGTTAATGATTTTAATGGTCAATATTATGAATTTATATTTAACCAGTAAACATTAATCTTAATTAAAAGAAAAGAAAATATAGTGGCATATCGGACAAGCGTGTAACTATTTTTTATATTGGAATACACAGGGATCCAAGTTCAATGGATACCCTGGGGCGGGTAGACCACGACGGCCGTTTCGTCCTTGTTAGGACTCGACGGGCAGCCATAACCCAAGCAATTCCAAGAACGACGGAAAAATGTACTAAAAGCCTACTTGTAGAATCAAGGCGGCCCTCAATACACCTTAGCGCCATCCCACGGAACCAACTCCAATATAAAAGATAGTTACACTGGTATAATCGAAAGGTAGACAACTAAATAAACCACGAAGTGCAACCACAATCCAGTATAGGGAACGCTATTTGCGTTTTCACCGAAAACATCTGCCATTTTGCAGACAAGACAACAGATCAACGCTGGCACCCACCAAAATGCGCGCAATCCTTTCGATTATACCAGTGTAACTATCTTTTATATTGGAGTTGGTTCCGTGGGATGGCGCTAAGGTGTATTGAGGGCCGCCTTGATTCTACAAGTAGGCTTTTAGTACATTTTTCCGTCGTTCTTGGAATTGCTTGGGTTATGGCTGCCCGTCGAATCCTAACAACGACGAAACGGCCGTCGCGGTCTACCCCCCCCCCCCCCCCCCCAGGGTATCCATTGTGCTTGGATCCCTGTGTATTCCAATATAAAAAATAGTGACACGCTTGTCCGATATGCCACTATATTTTCTTTTCTTTTAATTATTTTCGCGGACACTATATCATCTATTAATCTTAATAATGATTACTCCTGATATTTACTTCAAATTTGCATTTTTAAAATAAAAAAAGAAGTATATTTAAATTTTGTTTTTCCTTTTAAAAATTAAATAATTAGGGACCTTATGCTACTAAAGTATGGCTTTAAAATAAATCTGCCTGCAAAGTAAAACATACTAAAAGTATATGAAAAACTTATTTTTACTTTTATTAGGAAAGTAACAATTATTATTGGACAAAGGTTATTCAAAGGTCCGATTAGAAATTATGTATTTTAACAAAAACAAAATTGTAGCCTTTATATAATTCTCGACACAAATAGATAAGATTCATTTATTTCTTGATTGACACGCGAAGCGTTACTTTTTTGTTAATATCGACTTAAATCAAACACAAAATATAATTTATTAAAAATGTTTGAGTGGACAATTATAAAGGAAAAAAATTATTATTTATTAAATAACGTTTATTATGGCCTAATCAATAAAGCTGTCAAGTATTTAATTATAAATGTCCATTGAAATAATTTTCGATACTTGATCTAATACAACAGATTTGCTAAGACATAGTTTGTATTGATACCTTTATTTTGTATTAACCCATATTAAATAAATTGATAGTGTATCAAACCCGCTTTAGTGTTGTATCTTCTCAATTCGACGTATTTTCTTCCCAGTAAAGCGCTTTCTCTACAATTAAGAAAGCAGAAACGAATTGTATCCGTTAGAACCTATAATCCACAAGACGTTGGTGGGGGTTTGTAGCGATCGGCAATCGCCGCGCCCTTTAGTATTAGTTTTAACGCATTTGTTGCGCAGGTCACATCGTTGTTCGAAGTTTTCTAGCTGTCCTGACTAAATTTGAATTTTATTGATCGTACCAATAGGTACCTGTTTCAATTAAATTATTTTTACTTTGTATTTAAGTTTCATATCAGATAAAGCAATAGAAGATTCTTATTTCGCACAACCCATCATAGTATTGGACTTTATGATCTATGGGCGAATTTTACCATCTCAGTAAACTCTGTTACATAATAGTAATAGATAATTTTATGCAATGTTAAACGACAGGAACAACATCTCGCTAGAAGCTATTCAAATTTTTGAGAACTACATTAATATCAAGTTTCATTACAACAGCAGTCGGAACTAATACAGTATATAAAACCAGATTACACGCCCAATAGAACTTGATAATTACTGTGAGTATTCACTATTTAGAACAATATTAGTTATAAACTAGTGATGGGAAAAATCGAGTTATTTCAATAATCGATTACCGAGCATTCGAGTGATTTAAAAAACCGAATGATAATCGATTGTTCACTCAAATTCTATATGAGGGGCAATTTAAAAAAAAAGGCCGCCAAAGTAGTAAAGAAAAGGCCTGAATTAAAAATAGGCTTAAAGACAAACGACGCTTGCATACTTAGCTACCCAGTGATGCCAAATTTATACCTGCTTAAATAAATTTTACTGATGATATTTGAAGACCTGCAACTATTTTTTGAAATATTTATCTTAGCTATCGTTAATAGTATAAAAGTTAAATATAAAAAAAATCACAGATCTTGCATCTTACGCAAGTATCATAGGCGTATTGAAAATACCTACCACATACAGTGGCGAGAAGGAAACCATTATGTCACAGCACAGATTACTCCTATCTGTGAGTATGTAACGTGCCGCTATCACGCGTTATTATGACAGCATGGATGCCCCGATTTAGTTTAAAATAATAATTAAATTATTATACTTAGAAATGTGTAAATTATACTTAGAAATGTGTAAATTTTACTGTTTTGTTAAAATAAAAAATATAGGATAATCTGTACATTAGTACATATTGAAGAGAGCTCAAAACCACCTTTTCAAAAATAGCGACAAAATTATTTCTTTAGCTATACACAGTCATTTACCTGCTGGTCCTTGTACTCTTTGTTCATGAAATGTCTAAATCTTAAGTCGGCTATGAAATGTTTTGGATTGGTGTATCCATTCTCCCCCGACTTTCTGTGTAATACGCCAAGACCGCCGCGCTATTTCGCTTTGTTTCAGCGACATTCACTGTTTATTTTTTTCCAAATTTATCGAAATTGAAACAATCAAAAATGCGGTTACCATGATATCGACTAATATGGACACCTGAAAATTTTAAAAATTACGAAAACGTTATCTGATATCAATGAAATTTAGACGAATAAAATCTATTTGCACTGTCGTAGATTAAATTTTGAATGATACACGTTCGATATGAACTTTGTTAATGAAACTTGTGCAATTAAACCACTCGGCTGACGCCACGTTTCATTATAGTGTTCATCAAACTAGTATCATTAATAACTATCTACGAACTGTTCTCTCTCCTGGCCATATTATCTTAATATCAACAAATATAATAATAAATGCCGAAACCCAAAACAAAACAATATTAATACTCAGCAGATGATGTCATCAATCCTGTGCTGCTCGGATGTTTGTTTAGACTTCACCGCCATGTTATTTATGTGCATGTCGCCTGTCGCGTTTATGTTTCATGAAATATACCCGTATATACGCACCCAGTAGTATTTTCAATACTAAAATTTATTTATTATTTCCAAATAAACAAATATTATATTCTGATGTAAATTCGATGGGATTAGGAGCTTTAAATATTTTTTAAAGGGATCTAGAGAGTTCTATAAAGGTAACTGTAGAGGGAGAGGGATTAAAAGTAACTTTACAGGCGCCATGGGTTTTTTAGCTACCAAGTACGAAATAATTAATAAAATTATCCTCGTATAACTTTGTTTTTATTTATTAAATACATTTTTAAACCTAAATAAACTTCGAGGCAGAAAAAAACATTAAATTTCATGTGTGTAGGTATTTTTGGCGCAAAACTTTTTAAATCAAGAACCGCTTTTATAACAGGGTGAGAAGTTATCTAATTGTAAAGCGGTAGATCTAAAAATTCCATTATTTTCACTTCTCGCCACAAAATAAATATTGTACAGCTTGTGAAACCAATCGATAAGAAACAGTCAGAAGTGCTTTATTTTCATTTTCGATGTTGCTATCGAAAATGCTATATTGTACTGAACACATCATAAATTTCGGGGCTTTATTTTGAAATTATTTCTCGTTTCTCACGAGGTTTATTGATGTCAAAAGCGAAAATAGTATCGTTTTCGCCGTATTCGTTCGTGGTAACTTATTAACCTTTATTTTCGCCTTATTGATCTGGAACTCAATTAAACATTTGTAGCTAAATAAGTAGTGATTGCAAATTGTAAAGGTTCCTCTGCTCAAGTCTTCAATATAATTTATCGGTCATTTTGTATTATTTTTTTTAATATTAAAAGCCAGTAAGTTCAGGTTTGCCAATACTGTACGTATAATCCTGTATAACACTAAAAATCGATCAATTTTAAGCTCCGATCACCCAAATTTATAAATTTAAAGCGATTAATATTCATAATACTAATAAATATTATTACCAAATGCAACTATGCATTGTTGTTTTAAATTATTGTAACGCATACCGTTCAAACTAATTAATACTGTGCAATAAATTATAACTGCAAAATTGTTTTTATAAATTATTTAAAGCATAATTACGTAAAGCTAGTTTATCCTTTTTTATATTTATATAGTACTTTTTGCTTGCTTTATTGATTAGTTACACACTGAGAAAAATATTCTAATACAACAGATTTGCTAAGACATAGTTTGTATTGATAGCTTATTTTGTATTAACCCATATTAAATAAATTGCTATTGTATCAAACCCGCTTTAATGTTATATCAATGCCAGATTTGCGAGGACAGTGGTTTTATTGGTAGTAATCAGTTCCATTAGCAGCACATTCTTATTGAACTACTAATAATCAACTATTTTTAATACAGCAATTTCGTTAAGAAATATATTGTATCTTCTTAATGCGACGCATTTTGTTCCCAGTAAAGCTATTTCTCTACAATTAAGAAGGCAGAACAGCGTCCCCAAGAACGAATTGTATCCGTTAGAACCTATAATCCACAAGACGTTGGTGGGGGTTCGCAGCGATCGGCAATTGCCGCACACCCTAATATTAATTTTAACGTATTTGTTGCGTAGGTCACATCGTTGTTCGGAGTCGTGAATTTGAATTTTATTGATCGTGCCAATACTTGTTTCAATCAATTTATTTTGTCTTCTAAAATGTTACTGCAAATTCGATTTAGCCAAAACAGTATTTATTACATAAATATTTTTTTAAATTGGATATATTATGCCGGACCCTAAAAATATTAAAATTAGTTTTCCAAGAAGGTGATAAATAGGATGGATACGGACATAACACCTTTTTTATGGAAAGATAAGATTGTTATTCATGTCAAGTGTGATAGATGATGTTCTTATATAAAAATATTGACCTAATAGGTCCTATTGAAAAATGTTTTTAGCCCGCTTATTTGGAAAAGTAAAGGGTGAGTAAGATTTTCCTCTTTTGGTGGAACGTATTTTTTATCGGTATATTGAACATAAAAAGATATTTTTTAGTATATGTCTTTCGTATAGTCTAGTGTAGTAATAGTAGTAGTACACTGAGGAAAATGATCTAATACAACTGGTTTGCTAAGACATAGTTTGTATTAAAAGTTTATTTTTTATCAACCCATATTAAATAAATTGCTAGTGTATCAAACCCGCTTTAGTGTTGTATCAATTCCAGATTAGCTAGAACAGTGTTTTTATTGCTAGTAATCAGTTCCATTGGCAGCACAGTCTTGTTGAATAATGAAACAATTTTAATACAGCAATTTTGTTAACAAATAAATTATATCTTCTCAACGCGACGCATTTTGTTCCCAGTAAAGCGCTTTCTCTCCAATTAAGAAAGCAGAACAGCGTCCCTACGAATTGTATCCGTTGAAACCTATAATCCACAAGACGCTGGTGGGGGTTTGTAGCTATCGGAAATTGCCGCGCGCTCCAGTATTAGTTTTAACGTATTTGTTGCGCTGGTCACATCGTTGTTCGTAGTCTTCTAGCTGTCCTGTCTGAATTTGAATTTTATTGATCTTACCATTACCTACCCATTACAATTAATTAATTTTTACGTTGTATTTACGTTTTTTAAACTTTGCATGTCAAATAAAGCAATAGAAGATTCTTATTTCGCACAATCCATTATTAATATTGGTCTTTATAATCTATGGACGAATTTTACCAACTCAGTAAACCATGTTGCATAATATTAGATAATCATATACAACGACAAGAACAATATCACACTAGAAGCTATTTTAGTTTTTGAGAACTACAGTACTGATTTTTACTGGTAAGTTTATGGTTTAATAACCATAGCAAGCAAATATTATTATGGTTAATGTCAAGTTGCATTACAACTGCCAGTCGGAACTAATACCGTATTTATATACATATTACACCACCAATACAACTCGATAATTACTGTGAGTATTCTGAGCAATAAGGGCTATAAACCATTCTTTGGTAGCATGTGCTTCTATTTCCTATTGACTAAATAACCGTGATATTATCATTACACAACGGACTAGCATTTTTCTTTGTCTTACAGTAGGAAAGCGCGTTGCTCTCACATACCTATAGCATTGAATATCAAACTATATAAGCATGACGGATGTCCGAGAAAGTTGACAACCCATTTTTTGACGTATTGGAGCTGGTTTGGCCGCCATTGTGGAGCTGATCGTAACTCTAACCTTAAATCTGTCGCCTGTCTGTCGTTATAATGCAGCGCCTCGGCAACAGATGTCTCAAATTCACTGATGTGATGTCCTGGTGTTGCCGCATATAGTATTTTATCGGAATTTTTAAGAATTCAAGCATTTTTAACAGACAATAAAATAGGAGGTTCTCAATTCCAGCCGAATGTATGTTTTTGTTAATAATATGTACGCTGATTAATCCGGGGTAATTATTGGACCGATTTTCACAATGATTTAACCGTTGCACTGGGTGTTAAATGTTAAACAAATAAAAGTACATAAAAAGCGACAGCAAGTATAAATAAAATAGGTTTTATTTCGTCGAAAAATAGCAAAATACGTAATACACTAATACAAACTGAATGTTTCTTAAGTAAGAAAGTAAAACCTACTTATTTTAACCATTTTGAAAAGTAGTAATAATTGCAAATAAAAACCAAGTTATACAAACAAACCGCACATCATTCATATTTTACCCAATATATACGTTGTAACCTAGGTAGGTATTGAATAGTGAGAGTTGTCATTTAGTTCTGTTAGAAATAGAATACATGGCGGTCAATATGTTTTCATGTAATTAACGTTGGGACGTCAAAAGGTTGAAAATATTATATCCTACAAAGCAATTGAAAATAGGTACATATGTGAAATCAAGTTTTACGATAAGCTATAAAAATAAATTTAAAAAACTCCTGCAGCAAGTCAAACAGACAGGCGGCCACAATGTTTCAATTTAGCAGTGAAAAGGTTAGTCGCTTTCTTGTTGGTGAACTCATTGTGCCATCTATGAATTTGACGTAGCAGATTTAGGAAATCGGTTCATATGGCCTTCTTATAGTTTGATATTCAATGCCTATAGTGTTAAACAGTTGTATAAAGAGTATTAAGATTCCTATAAGGAGGCTTTGTTTCTGTGTATTGTAGTAGAAGTAGTAGTTATGGGGAGGCTTAGGGCCAAGCAACAAGGCTAATGCGACCCTTTTGCCAACCTATTGTGGTACAGCCTAAAAGTCAGTAAAGATTTTATGATAATGCTCCGATTTTACTAAGTACCTAATCTGAAACGAGGAAACGAATCCTTTCAATCGGTCATAATGGTAAAGGGGTCAAAAATCTTTTAGTCGTATATTCATTAGCTAGGACAAAAAGCGTCGTGCCTATATTAGGCTATTATATTTTTTAGCCATATAATCAATCATATGATAGATATAAAGCGTTATAGAATTCATAATTAATGATAGAGAATTTTAAAGGAATCCATTATATATTCGTATAAATAGTCTGTCATAATTAAATGTAATTTGAAAAATCATTAGCAAATTTAAGCATAAAGGGTCAAGAATTCCAGTTTAGATATGGAAACTGGGCGAGGTCAGATATAATCCTTAAAAATATTTATTTAATAATATCTGTAAAACCATCATATTTTTTATTCGCTGAGTGTTGTTATTATACGTTAATACTCACGTAGCAAACTGACGTTATTTTAACGCCGATATTTTTGGCCAATATGATGCATATACGACGTACTAAGGACGTCTATATGTCACTAGTAAAATGAATTAAACGGAAATCAACTGCTGTAATCTTGGTATGCTTGGTCACACTATCTGCAATATATAAGCTTCGAATTTAAATTTGCTTTTGCGCAAGCGGGGGTTTTAACTGGTTGTGAACTGATTGGAAATTGCGTTCTTTGCGAATACGTTCCCAAACCCCAAACGAATACGAAATTTTTTTTTCTGTGAGGATAACTGACGGCTAACAGAAATCTAACCTAATAAATAAAATAATAAATTATTTGCAAGCACGATTAGAAAAAGGTATTTGTTGTATGAAAAACAATACAATCTGCAAAACGCAAGTTGGAGATGGTAGGTCTAAGTTTATTTCTTAAATGACATATTTAATTATTGAGAATTTCTAGTTTTTCGCTGAAATGCGGAGTCGACGGCTACTTATTCCCAATCACAAAATCAAGCTGAATTCAAATAATGTTATAGGTCTGCATTTTCTTGGACCAGAGCAAACACACTTATTTTACTAGATCTTTATAAAAATATTATGTCTATTGTCGAATTTTCCAGCCGTATTTTGTCATAACATGACAGTTTTAAAAATTAAACTGCGCTAGGCTCTACCTAAACATTTGCTTCTAGTCAGCGAAATATTCTGATAAAAACCTATTCAAAACCAACAATTTGGCTTCTGCGGACGCCAGATTGTTGATTTTAAACCTGTTCAAAGCTGTTCATTATTCGCTCAAAGCTAATGAACAACGACTAATGAACAGCTTTAAACAGATAATGAACAGCTTTGAACCGCTTTGAACAGCTAAAAAACAGCTGTAATCCTGTATGTTAGCGCATGCGCAGAAGAAATTGGCTCAATCTGATGAAGAAGATCCCGTCTATAACTGCTTCTGTCCCATGTTTTTTTTTAACTTTAATCGGGGGCAGTTAATAAATATCTAAAATATTATCTTCTGGTTCAAGCTAGCAGTGCCAGATTATAAATATGCTGTACTAGTTAGTTGTCCTGGATGATAAAAAGTCTATTATGTCAATGTATCAATAATGTAAATCGATTCTTCTTTGTTTGTTTTTGATTAACTGCTATAAAACATCATACCTAATTGCCAAATCAATTAACAATGACGTCCCGCTATTGTAAATTTTTTAATTTAAAAAAATCCTTACTTTTTGTTCCCGCTAATTGCTATAAAAATTTAACAGATTATAATTTCCCCTTTTGAAACTCACATTGAACCGGATGGTAATATTGCTTCGTATTAAAGCTAATGGTTTTTATTGATACCGCAAAAACCCATTTATTGGTTTTAAAACCGTATTTTGAGCAGCTCGAAATAATATATCATATTTCATGTCACTTACCAGAAAATAACACAAACAAATACATATTTCACAAACAATAGCGCCGTTTTAAAAGAGGCAACGAGTTTTTCGTTGTTCAATTATTTTTCCATTCGAAAGTTCTAAACATGGACTGCGTAAACTGTATCACATTCAAGTAGCATCCGACGGCAATAGAAAAAGATCGACATCTTATTCTCTTTACCATAACATGGAGGCAAAAAAGCAGAAGTTGGTGAGATGAAGAAGAACAGGAAAGTGTGTATGTGTATGTGTATGAATGCCCCGGACTCGTAAGAAGAAGGTTCAATACCTTGGGCGATCCATTCTTTAATGGTCTGGAGGAGGTGAGCAGCTTACAACTGGGTCGACTCACTTAGTTTACTAACAGCAGTACCTGGTTTGAATGAGCTGCCAAGATTCTTTTACAGTCTACGTGGCGTAGCTGATGCGGATAGGTTCCGCGGAACACGTGTGGTACCTACCACAACGGTTCTTATAGGACTACGTGAAACTGTTTGGATAGTGAGAAACACTAATAAAAAAGTAGTATTACTAGTACTTATAAGAATTCACATACTCTTTATACAACTGTAGAACTGTATAATACTATAAGTGACTGCAACGTGTATTCCTATTGTGGGACAATGAAAATTGCTAGACCGTTGTGTAGTGACAATATCACGGTAATAGGAAATAGGAAATAGGAGTTAATGCTACCATAGAATGGTTTATAGTCATTATTGCTCTGAATACTCACAGTAATTATCAAGTTCTATTGGAGGTTGTAATCTGGTTTTATATACTGTATTAGTTCCGATTGGCAGTTGCAATGAAACTTGACATCAATATAATATTATTTGCTTGCTACAGTTAATAAAGCATATACTTACCACCAAAAATCAGTACTGTAGTTGTAAAAAAATTTAAATAGCTTTTGATGTGATATTGTTCTTGTCGTTTAACATCGCTTATAATTATCTATTATGCAACATGGTTTACTGACATGGTACTAATGATGAGTTGTGCAAAACAAGAATCTTTTTTGCATTATCTGACACGCAAAGTTTAAAAAAAACTTAAATACAAAGTAAAAATAAATTAATTGAAACAGGTATTGGTATGATCAATAAAGTTCAAATTCACATAGGTCAGCTAGAAGACTCTGAATAACGATGTGACCTGCGCAACAAACACGTTAAAACTAATACTAAGACGCGCGGCGATTGCCGATCGCTTCGAACCCCCACCAACGTCTTGTGGATTATAGGTTTTAACGGATATAATTCGTTCTTGGGGACGCTGTTCTGCCTTCTTAATTGTAGAGAAAGCGCTTTACTGGGAACAAAATGCATCGCATTGAGAAGATACAATTTATTTCTTAACAAAATTGATGTAGTAAAAATGGTTCATGATTCAACAAGACTGTGCTGATAATGGAACTGATTACTACCAATAAAAACACTGTTCTTGCAAATCTGGAATTGATCTAACACTAAAGCCGGTTTGATACAATAGCAATTTATTTAATATGGGTTAATAAAAGATAAGCTAGCAATACAAACTATGTCTTAGCAAACCTGTTGTATTAGATCATTTTCGTTAGTGCACTGTTATATTTAGGAAATTTTATTTCTCCAATTGACGAATGTTTATATGTTCGAAACATAAAGAGAAATTGCAATTTAAATAATATTTTTTTAAATATCAGCAAAGGAAAGACTAAAAGTGTATTTTCATTTATATTTTCCACTCCATGTCAAGCATGCACTTCAAAAATAGCATTTTATTTCGATTTGCTCTGATTCTTAATAAATTTGGTACACTTTTGCTTACGCATCGATAACATCATTAACTTTACTAACGACAAATAATAAAAAAATTCGGCACGATTTATATAGTCCACAACACAATGTTCATAAATCCGTTAAATATTTAAAACGATTAATGATTACAAAACACGACAATAATTCAAAAATTTATTTCCCTAAAAAACTTCGAAAAATATTTTCCATCAATATATTACCATTAATATTGTTGCAATTTATAAAGGGCTATTCATGGATATTTTAAATATTTATTTAAATCTCTGTCACAAAAGTTTTGTAGCAATAAAATGTATTTAAAAGGGTAAAACCGCAAATAACTATTTGTATGTTGAGCTTGAAATTTGTAAATTATACGTGGTCTCCGGAAAAAACATTATGTCAACGAGTGATGGCAGACCACTGACTTAAAAATAGGTTGATTTAAGTTAAGCTGTGCGAAACTGTCGGCTTTAGTCGACAGATGGCCTGATGTTCTCTAGTAGTTTAGTAAACTATCAGGGTACATGCAGTAAAAGTTCTATATCTGCACTGAGAAAAATGATCTAATACAACATGTTTGCTAAGACATAGTTTGTATTAAAAGCTTATTTTTTATTAACCAATAATAAATAAATTGTTAGTGTATCAACCCCGCTTTAGTGTTGTATCAATTCCAGATTTGCTAGAACAGTATTTTTATTGATACTAATCAGTTCCAAAAGCAGCACAGTCTTGTTGAAAAAAGAACTACTTTTAATACAGCAATTTTGTTAAGAAATAAATGGTATCTTCTCAATGCGACGCATTTTGTTCCCAGTAAAGCGCTGTCTCTACAATTAAGAAAGCAAGGCAGCGTCCCCAAAAACGAATTGTATCCACAAGACGTTGGTTGGGGTTCGTAGCGATCGGTAATTGCCGCGCGCCCTAGTATTAGTTTTAACGTATTTGTTGCTCAGGTCACATCGATGTTCAGATTATTCTAGCTGACCTGTGTGAATTTAAAATTTATTGATCATACCAATACCTGTTTCAATTAATTTATTTCTACTTTGTATTTAAGTTTTTTAAACTTTGCATGTCAGATAAGCAATGGAAGATCCTTATTGTGCACAACCCATCATTACAATTAGACTTTATATTCTATGGACCTATTTTACCATCTCTGTAAACCATGTTACATATTAGATAATCTCATGCAATGTTAAACGACAGGAACAATATTGCACTAGAAGGTGTTTAAATTTTTGAGAACTACAGTACTGATTTTTAGTGGTAAGTATTTGCTTTATGAAGCAACCAAATATTATTTAGATTATTGTAAAGTTAAATTACAACTGCCAGTCGGAACTAATACAGTATATAAAACTAGATTACACCCCAAATAGAACTTGATAATTACTGTGAGTATTCAGAGCAATAATGACTATAAACCATTCTATGGTAGCAATATTCCTATTGGCTAAATTACCGTGATATTATCAGTACACATTGAGAAAATCGAATTTTAGTGTTTGTTGTAGGAGTCTCTACACTATTTATATGAAAATATTTCAAATCCTTTTCTTTTTTGGCTAATATAGCATAAGGTCTCCCTTTAATTATTTATAGCTGCATATCTGTAGGTTGATGTCATAGACGTGCAATATTTTTTTTTAGGGGTAGAACCTACATAATTAATGGAAAAACGATGAATGTCACATAACTATTGTGCAAAAGTCGGCAATAAGCGGAACTTCTTGGAAAAGGAAAATAAAAAATAGTTGGATGATAAAAGAGGCCAACCAACAGTGGATCACATACTGGGGTTGGGAGGAAGAGTTGAGCTGGCTGAGCTCTTCCCCCCTCCCGATAATATGGACATTCATCCTTTTTTTCTCTGAACGCTAGGACATTCATCTTTTTTCCCCTGTACTGCGATATTTAATCTTAATGTAGTGTCTATGTCTCATCGTCTTTGCTCGGTTTACATAGTAAATTAAATTCTACCGTTATTAAGCTACACATTCTAGCCTTAACCTTAAATTCGATTTTTTGGACATTTATCTTTTTTCCCCTGTACCCTTCAAATGCAATTGCTCCAAAAAAAAAAGCGAAACTAGATTTGAAAAAATCATTATTATTTTTATTATTCCATTTCAGATAACTTTTCAATTAACTGATAAAATCGTTTTATGAAACCCAATAATTTATCAAAAATAATGACGATTTTAAATGTTGATAAACCTCCTCGTAATCGACGTAAAAACGCCAATAAAAAATAATTAAATCGTACCTTTGCACGCCGCTGATAGCAGAAAAGTTTCCATTTAAAATAGGAATCTGTTAAGTACCCCTTAACAAATCCGTGGTAAATTTTGTGGAAGGAATTAGATTAATGCTGGCATTGCAAACTTATAAAAACCTTTTTCAGACGCAGATTTGGTTATTTAGCGGTAAACGTAAAATATAACTGTTGAATATATATCTTATAAGACGACATTAAGAGATGGGCTAAGAGGCTGCCGACTCGAAATTGAATTATTTGCAATCTCTCGGTTTGATCTTGAATTATAGTTTGGGGCAGAGGCGTATCCGATATACTCTCTACGATTTATATTTCAAATATGCAGCAGCAAAATATTTTTTCTAATTTTGTCTCGAAATAGATCTATTTCGAACTACGAATTTTATTATTTAAAGGTTGGCCCTACATGACATGTTTTTTCTCACAGTTTCGCATAGCATTCTAGATAACTAATATTTTTTAGTCCAAATATGCAAAATACTACACGAACCCACGTATGTATGTTTGGTTGCCTAGATCTACAAATCTGTATGTATTGTTTTAGTTCATTAAAAAACACATATTAAATAATAACTTTATTGACGGAGAACTATTTTGCTTCTGTAGATGCTTCAAGCTATCATTTGCTGCCAAATCCTATCCAAAATTTAATCTACTAACCTTCCAATGTCGATTTTAACTACAACTTTATTTAAATTTTCCATCTTCCCTATACTAAATTGCAATGCCGTGACGTAAATTCACGTCTTTTGAAATTCGAAAAAAAGTAGCAAAATTGCCCGAATTTCCGAACGCTCTGTATATGTACCGAATGTACAAGGATCACACAACGTATTCCGTCCAATTTCAAATATCATATTGCTATAATAACTTTAGAATCTTGTGGTGAAAATGGGTCAATAAATCAAAAAATTACAGTTCGCAAAATAATTTTTATTGTCCAGAGGCTACTATGATAAAAAATAGTATTACCAACATAAAATTTAGACATAAAAATTTACAAAATTTGAAGGATTTATTTTCTTTTTGAATATGTGTTTTTATTGAAAAAACTACAAATTAGAAAAAATAGTATAACGTACGTGTTATATAAAGCAGTTTTAAGCACTTGTCCCGTTATAAAACTCGCCGCAAGCGGCTCGTTTTTTAACATGGACGCGTGCTATAAAATGATGCTTTATATAACGTGTATGTTAATATACTATTTTATCCCCCTGAAGAGATACAGGGTGTTTGGGGAGGAAAGGGCAATATTTTGGAAATGTGTTCAGAGGGTGAAAATAAGAGAACTAAACCCATATGTTTTAGTTCGATTCTCGACCATTTCTAAAATGATAGGTTCTAAAGTTTTTGTAAGTTAGTTTTTATTTTAAAAGCGAATAATTGCAGGTACTGCAGTATAAACTAACTGAAAGAATATTTTCAAAAACCCCTCTACCAACTTCAATACATTTTCGGCACGTTTGTTAATCGTTCGGGTAGCACGTTGAATTGAGTGGGAACTGTTTTTTATAAAAGCTGCAGCATTGAAAATTCGATCGCGGAGTGATTCTGTCGTTTAAACTCCTTTTTTATATACTAGCGATTTCATCTATCCCCAAAGACCATAATCAAGCGAGTTTAAGTCTGGTGACATCGGTGGCCAAACTTGCGGACCACCTCTGCCAATCCAGCGATTAGGAAAACGATAATTCAAGAAATTTTGCACACGGAGACTAAAATGAGGTGGGGCACCATCATGTTGGAAATACATTCGTCGTCGAACATTTAACGGAACATCTTCCAAAATGTGTATCAAATGGTCTTCCAAAAACCGTAAATATCCTTCTCCAGTAAGACGCCCATCCATTTCAAATGGACGAAACAACTGATCGTTGAGCATTCCACACCAGACAATAACACTAAATCGATGTTGAAAGTTTCGTTCAAATGTAGCATGAGGGTTTTCATCTGACCACCGATGTTCATTGTGGCAATTATTAATTCCATCACGAGTGAATTGAACTTCATCGCTAAATAAAATGTGTTTGTGCAGACTTCGATTTTGATTTATCCGTTCATAAAATTGTACCCTTGAAGTAGGATCACCATCTAAAAGATGTTGAACGGGTTGAACGTGAAAAGGTTTTACACCGTTTTTTCTAAGTGACTCCCATACGGCTAGATGTGATGGTATATAAAGTTCATTTGCAACTCGTCTCGTAATTATACCTGAGTTCTCTGCGACTTATCCAAAATTTTTTGCAGGCTAGAAACAGATCAACGCTGGCATTCACTAGAATGCGCGCAATCCGTTTAAGAAAAGCCATAAAAATGTTTAGAAGATAATAAAGTGTCTGCAAAAATAACTAAAAGCGAACGCCACTGAAAAGAAAAGATTCGGTTTTCTCATCGACGAAAATGAATATTTTACCATGTAACTTTTTGCAATTTTACGATAGTAAGATTTACTGCAAGTTATGGCAATAAAAAAACAGTTTTTTGGCCATTCATAATGATAAGAAGTTCATAATTTATTCTTAGACTCCCTTGCGAGAAAAATGATTTTATTGTTCTCCTGAGAGAGCTTAGTAAATTAATGGGCCAAAAGGAAATTTGGGTTGTAGATGGACTGTAGAAAAAATGATAAAAGACAAACGATTGTAAACTTGTTCTTACGTTCGTTTTCATTTAAAGGCAGGCACGAAAATGTTTTAATCTTACTGATTTCCGTTCTTGGTTATATAACTTTGATTTATTAAAATGAAATAAAACTGTTCTTTCTATTTTAAGGCGTTATTGTTAATCATGATATAAAATAATGGTATATTTAAAATGCCCTAAGTATGTATCACCAATATATTTAGTTATCGGGTTAACATTATTGTTATTATGAATGGCTAAGGAAATCTGAAAGCCTGTAATAACGACCGATTTTTTTTATTGAAAACTGTTTAATATATTATATGTACAGTTGTATTCATAAAAATAGCGTACAAGAATTATTAGAATGGGAGGTAAGTTTTGTCATATTTGAGTAAAACCGGCTTGTCTAAATGATTGTTTATTGGAGGTCATAAATTATCAAAAATGCAAAGCATTGGCGTCGGTGTAATTAATTTTGAAACTGCAAGGTGGTAACGTTTGATAAACTTTGACAGATGAAGATAAAAATGCCTCGTCAGTTGTCTGAAGTTGAAAAGGCTCAAATTGTATCAAGAATCGAAGAAGGATGGGCAATCGGTGCTGTAGCGCAGTTGTATAATAGAAATAAAAAAAAAATATATTGAAAATTCAGCAACGCTGGGAACAAGAAGAATCCCTAAAGAGGAAAATTGGTTCAGGTCGTCCCAAACGTTCCAACCCTGAACAGGATGCTGCTTTTTTGGGATAGTTAAGAAATAATCCATTTACAACTGCAAGGGATGCTGTTATTGATACAGCATTTTCTGCGTCCCAACCTACCGCCAGCAGGAGAGTCAAGGAATCTGAACAATGTCGCCCAGCTCCGAAAAAAATGTTTCTTACCGAAGAACAGCGACAATCAAGGATTATTTTTGCTTTAAATTATATATACCGCAATCCTCAATTTTGGAACAGGGTCATTTTTTTCTGATGAAAAGACGTTCCAAACAATACCAGGTTTGAAGAGCGATATACTAACCCCCTCACTTCTAGACATGCATGGGCGTTTCTCTGTAAATGTATGGGGCGGGATAAGAGTTCATGGACCTGGTGTTTGCTGGCGAATAGAGGGAAGATTTAATGCCAGAAATTACATTAACATTTTAGAAAATATATTGTTACCATCTGCTGAGCAAATATATCCCAATAATACTTTTATATTTCAACAAGATAATTTTATTATCCAGTCCACACTGCCAATACTGTAACCCACTGGTTTTAAACCCATAATGTGGAAGTGCTACCTTGGGTCGCTTATAGTCCCGATATCAATCCCACTGAAAATATTTGGGGTATAATCGTAAAAAATATATAATCGAAATTTTAGGCCACAAAATTTAGAAGATTTATGGGAAATAATACATGCGTGCTGGGACGAGCTTAATCCAAATATTTTATCAAATATAATTCAGTCAATTCCGAATAGACTGGCTCAAGTAATAGAAAAACAGGGATATATGACCAAATATTAGATTTTATTTATTCTTGTTAAACGTTTTTTGTTTCTATTGTAATTTTTGTAAAACTGTTAAGATAAGAATATATTATAAAACAAAAAAAAAATTTTGTTATTCTATTGAACCAACGCCCAACGCCAATGCATTGCATTTTTAATAACCTTTAACATGCGATAAGCCGGTTTTACGTAAATATGGTTAAGGTTTCCTTCCATTCTAATTCGTGTACGCTTTTTTTATGAATACAACTATACAGTGTGTAAAAAAGACTGACATTTTTTGAGTTGAAGCTTCATCTCAGCTTTCTCTCTGAACATATTTCTTTAAGGTGGGAGTATCAACATGCTTGCCAACCTATAACCTATTTCGCGAAGATTTATTTACGTTTTCTAGCTTTTATACAAAATTTAAAGAAAATCAGTATCGACTTGATATTCTATAGGTAATAATTGACATATTTAATAAATATCAAGGAATTTGATAACTTATTTTAGGAGAATTGTATAGCGAAAAATATCGGGTAAGATTTTTTTTAACATTATTATGTCATTGTCACTCATTGTTGTTTCACTATACAATTCTCCCAAAATTAGCAATGAAATAAATTTATATTTTTGTAATATATCAGATACTACCTAAATAATGTACCGACGATAATGATTTTCTTTAAATGTTAGTTATTAAAATGATAAACTCAAAAAATCAACGCGAAATAGGTTATAGGTTGGCAATAGATTAAATGACGTTGAGAATTCAACCTTAATAACATTTTTCCTTATTCCTAGAAAAAAAGCACATTACTATATAGTGGAAAAAATAAGTTATTTTTAAATTTCCAATACATTTTTGAGTTTTCGAAACTAAAATTATGACTAATTGATTTCTATCAAAGCACGGCTGAACTCCAGGAGATGAAGTTTCAACTCAAAAAATTCTTGTTCACCTATTCATGCATCGTTCCGGGGACACACTATATATAAAAAAATTATAAATGTATATCGTCTCAAAAAAAATAAAAACTTTAACAATTTAGTACCGTCTATCCCTCCTTTTCCAAGAAATGAATCACTTCCTTAAGACCCCCTACAACGGGATATTTTTAGCGGATTGCCAAACCCTGCAGCTTTAATATAAAGGCTCAGATTTTACATTAGATATTAGAAACATTTTGTTATGTCTAAAGCAATACTATCGCATAATAAAATATCTTTTTCTATTTGACGTTCATAATAAGTTCATTATGAACTTGAAATGAAGTTCATAATGAAGCTATTTCGATACGCGTTTTTTCTTTATTTGATGGTGGTAACTTTGAAATTGAAAAATTGAAAAATTGACGTAAAATCACGTCTTTTGGAATTCAAAAAAAATTACCAAAATCGCCCGAATTTCCGAACGCTCTGTATATGTACCGAATGTACAAGGATCACACAACGTATACCGTCCAATTTCAAATCTCATATCGCTAAAATAACTTTAGAATCTCGTGGTGAAAATGGGTCAATAAATCAAAAAATGACAGTTCGCAAAATAATTTTTGTTGTCCAGAGGTTACTATGATAAAAAATAGTATTACCAACATAAAATTTAGACATAAAAATTTAAAGAATTTATTTTCTTTTTAAATATGTATTTTTTATTGAAATAACTACAAATAGAAAAAATAGTAAAAAGCACGTGGTTCATAAGGCGTTTTAGCGCACGTGTCAATTAAAAAACTCGCCACTTCGTGGCTCGCATGCGCTAAAACCGCTTCTACTTTAATATATTATTGTGTATTTGTTTCGTTTCAAAAGGAATTTTCCTATTAAGTTAAAAAAAATTGCACTTCGTGAGTGTTTTCTTCTACATATCGACAAAAATACGTGTGTAGTTTTGGAACTCTATTTATTTGAAAAACTGTATATTAAAGAAATAATTCCTTTATTCCCATACTGCAAATGCTTAAAATACGATATTTGTAAGTCTGTAAGCTAAGTAGTGGAATGCCTCTATTCTGGTTAGAGTTCTTCTTATCTCCTCGGTAAACAATCATGCCTATACATATATTTTGTCATTTCTATCCAAACATTCTCAATAGGATTGAGGTCTGGACTCATTGAACTCCACGGTAAGATATAAACGTTGCTATTCCAGGTGAAGTATTGAACAATTCTTGCCGTACAGATTGGTGAATTTGTCGTGCTGGAAGATATAATCCTCTCCATTTACCACTCCAACCGATGGAATAATGACTCGAAGAAGAATATCTCGATAAATAGCAGCCATCAATATTCCCTGGACAAGTTGCCCAACTCCTTACTTCTTTGCACTAATCCAGCCTCAAATATTAATTGAAAAACGTTTACTTTGATTAATTTTAGGGGTAGCTATATCTCTCATCATACTTCTTGTTTCTTGGTTTGTAGAGGTACACGAATTTTTACATGTTCTGTTTTTTCACCAGAAAACATTACTCTTTTCAATAAAATTATTCTAGTTAAGTTATTCCCTACAAAAGTCTACTTTTCTTTATTTGTTTTCATCAGTCACAACTATTTTTTTAGAAGCACATCGGTGTCCTAGTCGAAGTCTTGCTGTTCTAGAGAAAAATTGGTTTCCTCTGTTGCATTTAAGGTTATCTTAAAATGATTTTTTGAGAATGGTGATAAGCTCGGTATCTTCCTCCGTCGAGACCTGGCTTTCCTTTTATTTTCCCATATTCTTGCTTACTCTCAATTCCTCAACAATTTCTCTAACATGTATTATATGCTATAAATTGATCACATTTGAAAGATATTACGTACAACGACAGTTTGGGATTAAATTAAATAAATATTTAATTCATTTTGATTATATAGTAAACGGGGTGTTTCCAAATTACCGTCCTTCTTAATGATTAGTTAAAGGCTTTGAAAAAAATTGGAAGCACTGATAATAAATTACGAGAAAACTCTATAGTTATCTCTGAAAACTCAAATTAGATGGACGATATCGCGGTAATTGACTCAATACTCCAAAGACCATACATTCTAATAAAGCGTACGAAATTTATAATGATATGAACTAACTCACGGACGGGCTCGTCGTAAATCAGTTTTAATATTGGTAATAGGGGTTAATGAAAATTGAGTGGCTTCTATTTTGCTGTGATATTGATTTACATGCGCCTTAGTGGCCATTACATCGGTCTGGACTGAAACTGGCAGATAGGAGATGCATGTAAATTTGTGCAGTTACGATATTTTAACTAAGTACTAATCCGGAGTTTTTTCCACCATGTCCCTTACTGACAATCACCTTTATTTCTTGCTATTACGTTTTGCATTAGTGCAGGTTTTTAGTAGATGGTGCTACTGTTGAATCAGTACCTACTAAGGTACTACATATACGGTGCGCGCAAAAATTATTTGCATCAAGGAGTGCTTGAATTAAAAAACGTTGGGCTTCGTTTAGATCACAATGACATGGGGACGATATATCTAACCAAATCTAGGTTAAAATTTTGTCAAATTCATATTATGACATGACTTGCCAAACTAATGAATAATAAAATAAGTAGACAAATACAAATTTATTTTTGTTGTTTACGAAATTAACAAAGTAAGAATATACAGAAAGAAAAAGAAAAATAATTACATAAATTGCTGAAATTGGCCACCGTCATGCTCCAAGCATAAATACACACGTCTCTTCATATTTTCGAAAGTGTTGACCAGCATCTTTGGAGAAATCGTACCACATTCTTGTATAATCCTATCTTTTTCCTTCTTAAGAATAGTCCTGCATGTTCCATAAGATCTTCCCTATTCTTGGGACAGGCGTCTTATACAATTTGTTGGCGTATTTTGCATTATTTCACGAACGTTTGCAACAAGTTCTTCTGTTCTTACAGATGGTCTTCCTGATCCTTTTTTGTGTTGTATAGAACCTGTTTTCCTAAACACAGCCACGATTCTTTTCAGGCAATGATAAAAATCCCCAGCAATAAAAGAAACGTTAGGAAAATGTTCGTGAAAATCCTCCATGCACAAACCCGGATTGTATTGCCACTTACCATTTACTTTAACTCCGTTTCGAAAATACGCTTTAACCATAAATATTTTATACTGTTCAGTAAAGCCCATTGTGTGAATTGTTCAAGAAATTGGAAAAATTAGCGATGAATCAAATTACTTGTAACGACTGTCAAAGATGACGGAATAACTGATTGATTGGTAATTCAGGTAGTCACTGACACCCAACAGGTATTAAGCTCTACGGCTAAGCATTACGTCCTTAGATGCAAGGCCCTCTTTGATGCAAATAATTTTTGCTCGCACGGTATAAAGCTGAGTGTAACAGCAATAATTGTGTTTGTCCGGAAAAAGAAAACCTACTTCCAGATGAGGTGTTAAGTTTACATTTTCCACATATCCAGATAATGCTACCAGGTATTGTAGCTAGCTGTCTTTAAGGATAAATGTATAGTTTGTTATCTGCTATGTTTAAAAAATCACCTTGTTTAAGAAACTACCCTGTTTAAAAGACCACAGGATACACACAAAGCAGGGTTTATAAACAAGGTGGTTTTTTTAGACATGATAGATGACAGGTAACAGGTGACGATATGCTTTCTAATGCATGTGCACTGGTCTTGGTGCAATTGATGCAGAAGGGATCACCTATCACTACTATTCCTTTTAATTTGTTTGTTTTTCTAATAAGTACTTTAAATTTTCCACTACCCTATAGAAATTTTAATTAACTTTACACACCGCGTCGTTTTACATTATTAACTAAGTAAGTAATTAAGGTATCCCAAGTATGTTGGAAAATCTTCAGCTTAAGCAGCGATTTAATTTTCTAAAATTTCAGATTAATAGGGGTATATAATTTAAGTTTTTGAAGTTTATTGATTAACTTCGACTTACTTAAAGAAGTTTTGAGACACCAAATATATTTTGTTAGTATCTACCGTGCGAGCAAAAATTATTTGCATCAAAGAGGGCCCTGCATCTAAGGACGTAATGCTTAGCCGTAAAGCTTAATACCTGTTGGGTGTCAGTAACTACCTGAATTAACAATCAATCAGTTATTCCGTCATCTTTGACAGTCGTTACAAGTAATTTGATTCATCGCTAATTTTTCCAATTTTTTGAATAATTCACACAATGGGCTTTACGGAACAGCACAAAACATTGATGGTTGAAGCGTATTTTCGAAACGGGGTTAGAGTAAATGGTGGTGAGTGGCAATACAATTCGGGTTTGTATATTTTTCTAACGTTGCTTTTATTGCTGTGGATTTTTATCATTGCCTAAAAAGAACCGTGGCTGTGTTTAGGGAAACAGGTTCTATACAACACAAAAAAAGAGCAGGAAATCCATCTGTAAGAACAGAAGAACTTGTTGCAAACGTTCGTGAAATAATGCAAAATACGCCAACAAATTTTATAAGACGCCTGTCCCAAGAAGTGGGAAGATCTTATGGAACATGCAGGGCTATTCTTAAGAAGCAGCTATTGGTTTACCCAAAATTTATTGGAAACTCTTTTATTTAAATATGTTTTTGATATTTTTGTTTTTTGTGTGTTACTTAATTAATTTTTAAACCATATAAACGTATCCGCGAACACCATACTGATACAATTTACTCAATAATCTAGCCCTGTCAATTGTTTCGAATGCCCGCTTAAAATCCAAAAATACAGCTATAACATATTATCTCTGAACAATGGTTCTCTTCCACGTCTCAATGACACTAGCAGTATCTAGTAATATGTATTTATATGTATCTTTTTGTATTTGTATCTACTAGCCAAGTGCTAAAAAATAAAAACACTTATTTTAATGATATTAGGCTTACTATATACATCTAGCGCTATTAAAAGTATAGTGAGAATTTCATTTTATTTTTGAAAATTAATTAATTTTAAATAAATTAAGTCAGCTACATCAAAGCTGGGTCATTAATAAAAAATAAATCAGGTCGTAATCGTTTAATCTTGTGTCGTCTGCCGATCGATGCTTTATTTTAAAGATCCCATTACTGCATTCATTTATTTTTCACAACTGACAGATCACATAAACGAACTGTGAGTAATAGGATTTAGCCATATCCCAATAAACACAATTAGCTGCCAGAGCGTAAATCAGATTGACAATATTATGGTGATAACAGTGCCGTCTCTAGGGTGGGTGACGCCCAACAACCCAATTTTACTGCACCCTTCTAGTAGCAGATTTAGCGATGGCGAAAAACGCCCAAAAATTTGGTCAATAATTTTTAGTAAATACTAGTTAATGATTCTAATGAATAAATATTAAGCAATTACTTGAAGTAACTACTTTTTAGTAAAAGCAATTGCTTGACTAGCAAATGCTATAAGTAAAAGCAATTGCTAGATCTGGATATGAATAAAGTTTTGAAGCAATTGCTGCTTTTTTTACACCTCTGTAGCAAATGCTTATTCAACACAAGTTCAGACGTGGCTTATCCACTTGTTCAGATTATAGATTTCATGTTTAGTTTGGTGCCAAATTTGAAAAAGAATTGGCGTTAATACAACAACGTTGGTCTATTTATTGAGTACAATAGTAATCTGTTACGTTTTTGTGGAAAATAGGAAACTTATACATATTTGTGATATTGCAGATTTCAGTGAAAATAAGAAAAGTGATAGTAGTGATGAAGAAATAAAAGACAAGCAATTGATATTCGTTCACAAATTAAAGGAACATAAAATCCGGTATCTATCTGACCACAACCGTTTAGCTTCCACAACAGCTTCAGCACTTGTACGAAATTTAATGAAAATATTGGCCTTTTCCAAAACTGCATCCATTACAGAAGTGTCTTACAGACAGTAGTTTGGTGAACATCGAGTTCTTCACCTACAGAATTTTGAAAGCCTGGATCCGACAATTGCCGCAGAAAGACTTTCACCTTATTTAAAGGCGACAGTGCACCCCTTCGCCTTTCACCAGTATCAGTCAAAAAATAATTTGCCAACCACTCAACATTTTCGCAGTCAAATCGATATAACTTTCTGAAATCATCATAATATCTGCAATTTTTACGTACACTGTAGAATTTTCTTTTACGGACGTTCATATTATATTCAGCCATAATTGAAGACACAAATTAAGAGCAACGCACGTGTATGTCGCGGAGAACTAAAGTTGATTGCTACCAAGCAAATTATGCAGAGGTCGACCTACCTTAAAAAGTTTAAAGCAATCGCTACACTAGAAAAAGCGATTCCTTAATTTATTCATCACATTTTAGGCGATAGCAATCGCTTCTAGTTTTTAAGAAAAAGCATTGACTAGAAGCAATTCCTGCACTTTTAAGCAATCGCTGGACGCAAAAGCAATTACTTTAGTTTTTATTCATTGGCTTTCAAGAAATTACTTCGATTTCATGAGAAAAAGCAATTGCTACATTTTTATTCATTAGGCTCATTAGCTCATTTAACAGAAAGTCCTCACTTTTTAATAACAATAATAAAAGAATAACTTTTTCCTTTTTAATTTGCCGTCTGTCGACTGTTTGAACTGTACCAGAAGTCTACAACTCTAACTTAACCTAACCTTACAGGCCTATTAAAGTGCGCCAAAAAACCTCACGCCACATTTATTCACGTTTTAAAACACATTTTTTTAAGACCGACCAGAAAATATACACTTTCTGGACAATTTTTCGTCCAGAAAATAACGTTTTGTCGATCAATACCGGAAAATGGACGTAAGGTACCGGCAATAGTAATTTACGTTACAAGACCGGAAAGTAATGTTTTTCAGGTCGAGACAAGCATTTCCAGGGCGAGCCGTAGGCGAGTCCTGGAAGCTTGGAGAGACCTGGAAAACACTAATTTTCGGTTGCGTGACGTACAATATTTTTTTTAAGACCGACACTTCGATATATTTTATAATCTACGCGAAACAGGTTTGACATAAAAACAAAATTAAAAATCAACGAACTGTCACTCGACAATACATCGAAATGTTGTTGTCATAATAACGAAATCAAGGTATCTTGTATTATCAAAGAGCGATTGGAAAAACAAAAAACAGGGTGACAGTGACATAGAGACCGGAAAAGTGACATTAGAGTCCGGAAAAGATTTTTTCGGTCTCTAATGTCACTTTTCCGGTCTTGCGATCGGAAAAACGTTATTTTCTAGACGAAAAATTGTCTAGAAAGTGTAAATTTTCTGATCGGTTTTAAAAAAAAGATTTTTCCGGTCCCTTTTTTTTCCCTTTTCTGTCGCTCTTTTGATAATGCAATCTATCTTGATTTCGTTACTATGATAACAACATTTCGATGTATTGTCTAGTTTTAATTTGTTGTTTATGTCAAACTTGTTTCTCGAGTACGCAGATTTAAAAATATGAATTCAGATTTTGAATTATCCGACACGGAAAATGAGATTTAAGAAGAAATTTTGGAAGCAGCAAGGAAAGCGACTTACGATATATTGCCACACACCCGTTACGCGAAGTCATACCACGCATTTAAAGTAATATAAAATAAAATAAAATAAAGAATTAAATGTATATCGAAGTGTCGGTCTTAAAAAAAATATTGTACGTCACGCAACCGAGAATTAGTGTTTTGCAGGTCTTTCCAAGCTTCTAGGACTCGCCTACGGCTCGCCCTGGAAATGCTTGTCTCGACCTGACAAACACTACTTTCCGGTCTTGTAACGTAAATTACTATGACACACGTTCGACTCGAAAAACCCCGAACAAACGTCTCACTAGTACAAAAAAACACATTTTAAAAACTTGTAGTACAGAATGGTATTTTAAGTTAAGTAAAACATGTTTTATGTACAAATAAGTGCCCTGCATATCAAAGTTATCAAAATAGTTATCATAAATAGGTAACAGACATAAATCTGAGACATGTAAAAATGCAGCTGATGCCATAAATATCTATTTTGCAAAACCTAAACATTATCTAGCCCTTTAAAATCCTTTACTTCATTCTTGTAAACTTTAGCTGTACTTTTAAAATAAACTTGCCGTACACCAGACGTTTTAAAGTAAACAAAAACTACACTTAAGGTGTACTTTAGACATATTTATAAACAAATAAGCTCTTGCATGCCATTGTTACTTAAAAACAAAGCATACCGCAATGAAGTTAGCGTCATAACGTTATTCAATTAACAATTAACCACAAAATTGTAGGTTCCTTACCTCTATACCAGAGCATAATTAAGAAAGTTTTACTCTGTGCAATACTTTGTGCTTATGTTGTAGAATAGAGCTTAGAAAATTATATACAATTAGGTTAATCCGTATCTCGACTAGCAAGTAAATAGGACGCCATCATTGTATATTTTAATGTGGGAATTTTATACCTACCTACAAAAAGAAATCATTTAGCAAAACGGGCGATTGCTAGTAAAAGGAAACGCTAGAATGTGCTATTTTATATTTTAGAAGCATATTGTTATGCATTCGGCTTTATCAAAAAATTTGAAACGTTTAAGGTTTAATGTCCATTTCGTTACTTATTTCAGGGATTTTCCAATCTGAAGATTATAATAATTAATCATAGTTAATCAATCTCTCTACCCTCTTTATCTACGTTCTTGGTCATAAAGTATTTAACAAATTCTTCTCGTTATTATTGCTGATATTCACTTATAAGTAAGTTTTTACTTTATTAAATAACTAAAGCTGAAAAAACTTACATTATCTTCTTTAAATAAAACTTTTCCTACTTCAGCTGCTTTTAAGAAAACTATTCTTATAGCTTTATTTGCGCTAGAAAGCATTATGAGCTCCATTGTGAGTTTACAACAAAGCGCAAGGTACAGAGTTATCTTTATGAACTTTTTATCAAAAATGATATTGCGAATTAGGCTAAATTCGTATTATAGTTTACTCTGAAAAGGTGAAAAGTAGGATTTTATACCGTATAGCGTCATAAAGGAAAAGTATACGTATGTAAATGAATTTTCATCATACCATGCACTGATGAGTACAAAGGAGTTAAAAATCGGTAAAGAGTTTCATAATATACTGTATTAGTTCCGACTGGCAGTTGTAATGAAAGTTGACATTAATCATAATAATACACTACGCCCATTAATTATCTAATATTAAAAAATGCACCCTCAAATTAATAAGCTGTAATTTCGTTAATAATAAGCCAATTTTGAACTTTTTTTTAAAATTATAGATATAATATTCTAGTATTTAGCGCAGAGTAGTTTGCGTCCTGACACGTCTTATTGTACGGGGTAGCGCATAAACTCTAGATGCATGTAAATTTCCTTAAATTTAAAACTGACATATCTTACATAAAAATTTAATTTAATTTAATAATAATAATAATAGTAATAATAATAAGTTTATTTAAAAATTTAATAATATAATAAATATGTTTATGTTGTCTTCAATAAACTTATTCTTCAATCCCCTGAAGCTGAGCTTGTTAGGGGCAAATCTTATTTTTTGTTTTAGTGTAAAATCATAAATCATAAATATGCATTAAAAATCAATTTTTTTAAAGTAAAAATGTTAATTTATAGTATAAACGCAGCTTTTTTGAAGAAATATATTACCTATAATAAAATTATTAATTTATAATTTTTAAGTAAAAAATATTACTCATATAAATTATTCAGGACAATATTAATTAATTAATTAAAGCATTTCTAAAAATATTTTCAAATTGTCTGTTTTTAATATCCATGTTTTTATTTCGACTTTAAACTTTTTTAATGAAATCAATTTTTTAATTTTTGTTGGTAAATAATCGTTTAAATAAAAACATAAATATTTGAAATTTTTTTGTCCTATGGACTTATTTTTTTTAGGTTTTATGGTTATTTAATTTTTATGATGTGTATTATGATTATGGTTTTTAAATTTAATTTATTTTCTAAACGAAAGCAATTAGACATCTATCTGCGCTAGAAACTGGCCAAAAAGTTTCGCCATGCCACTAGAGGTAAAGAAAAAAATACCATTTCTTCGAAATAAATTCTGTTGCCGAAAAAGTGTTTCGTAAACAATCAACGAGTCATTTTATCACTTTTGGCTTTTAAATTTAGAATACAAAACATGTCAACAAATAAAGTAAAATTAATATTTTGAAAAATTGGAATTAGTTAACAGTTTTAAATATTTAGGAATAATAATAGATTCAAAATTAAATTTTTAAAATTATTTTGAAAATATTATATCGAAGATTGCCGGAAAAGTAGGTTATTTTAAAAAAATCAGTTCTAATTTAAGTTTGTTTTCTAAAAAAACTGTATTTTATACAAAGTAATCCCTATTAACACATTTCCACATTTTCTTTATTGTTCTTCCATTTTATATTGTGCTAGTAAGGAAATATTTATTTTGATAAATTACAAATTTTACAAAATAAGGCAATGAGGATTATTTTAAATTGTGACAAATATACAAAAATTAATTTTATGTTGAAGAATTTAGATTGGTTGAATGTCAGAAATTGACCTTTTTATTTAGTATGTATCTTTATACATAAAATTAAAAATAATTTATTGATTGTTTAAAAAATTTTTTTTTATGATCATCATAATTATAAAACAAGAACTAATCAAAATTTTTATGTGGATAGAGTGTCTAAAACATTAGCTTATAAATCTATTGTTCATAAAGGTTAAATAAAATATAATAATTTGGAAAATTCTATTAAATCTCAAAAATCATTAAAACTATTTAAAAAACTTTAAAATTACATTTAATTAAAAAAAAAAATTATACGTAATATTTGATACAATTTGCAAAATGTTTAACTTTTCTGTCTGTTTTTGTTAAAAGAAGGTTGCATTTTAAAATTTAAAAATAAATCTATAAAAGTGTGGTTAAAAAATGTATTAAAAAATATTTAATTGTAGCTTTTTGCTAAATAAAACATATTACTACTACTACTACTATATCTATCTAAATTGTTAGACGTAATTCGGTCGTATACAAGGGATTTTCAGGTACATAGAAAGTTATTCATCTTTCATATTTTTCATGAAAATCTTTTCTATTGCCTCCCGTATTTCTGCCCCGTAAACTCTCTAATAACCAGAATATTAACTTCGATTCTAGTGAATACAAAGTTGCTTAATTTAGTTTACTCACATTTAAACCTCCAAAGAGTTCCGTACGCAAAAGTTCCTAATACTATACCGACTGGTAATTATTATATTTTTGCATAATAAGTATACACAACTTTGTTTCGCAACAGCTTTGCCCTTTAATTACGACTTGGCTTGGTAATAAACTATGCGCCGTGTTTATTTGGAATTATTTACTAAATAACTTAATTGCTTAATAGAGAGAAATGAATCACATTTTAGTTTGTATTTTGTAATATAATATGCCACAAACAGGGGCGGTCATATCAACCTTTTGAGGGGGGCGGCATGTCAAGTACTTATTCTTATTATACTTCACTTACCACTTCACTCACTTTCTACGTTACTTCTCTATAGCTTTAAGGATTTTGTTTAAAAAATTAAACACTGAAAAACAATTCTTGTTTGAAACTAGTTTTATAATAATACATAAATTAACAAAAACAAACGAAAATAATAAAATAAGTAAGTACCTATATTAAAAATTCGGTATTTTTATTTTTACTGTTGGCGCTGTTGTACGCTCTCTATATCTACGTTAATATATCGATATAGATGTAGTAGAGCCAAGCCGTTAAGGCGATCTTGGCCCATTTTAGATCTAATCCAAGTTTTCATTCGACGAAGGGTTGAAAAGCTTCTTTCCGAAGAAGCAAAGCTAACCGGAAGAAAGCAGAATATTCGTATAGGAAATTATTAATTAGTGGAAACATATTTATATTACATTCTAATAAAGCTTTTAAGGCATTGTCAGAATCATTATCTTTTCTACACAGCCAAGTTTGTTTCCAAATTTGAAACTCACCCATCAACTTTTTTTTTATTATTTCGGAATTCTCTTTAAAGAAATGTCCATATCTAGTGCAGAGTTGACATGATAAATCACTGACATCACTGATATATATCATGATATATATATCACTGATATATATCATGATATTTATATCTCGATTTATATCATGATATTTATTATTAAAAAAAATTTAAGTGCTGAAAAAACTGTTAACTACGATATTAAACAATTTTTTTTAGGGAATTTTAATTTACCGCCGAATGTTGTATGGTTTGGGTTGGTATTACGATTGGTAACACTATTTAGTAATATCACTGGCTTGGCACATATTATTATGTAAGTTCCCGAATTTGTTTCGGCTTCTTTTCTAGGAATCCCCTATTTATTTCATTATTATTTTTCATTACTGAAGCATTCGTCGACACGACTGTGCATTGTATGTGCTTTTTTTTATTACAACGTTAATCCGTAATAAAATTTAAATTTAAAATGCTAAAATAAAAATAAAATATTTACTTAAATATCTAGTTCCTTGATTTTACTTGGCTACCCTACTATAGCATGGTTTTACCTGTTTCAGCTGAAAAAAAATAGTTGATATAAGTATATCAGATATATATCGGATATATATCGGATATATATCCGATATTTGATATGTATATAAATATCATGATATTTGCCAACCCTGATCTAGTTCCTAAATATGCTGCTGCATCAACAAGATGGGTCTCGTCAGCCCTTACTACCATGGAGGGAATGCACATACTAAAGTGGTAAACGCTTATAGAATCGTTTTAAAAGCGACTTTTTATCCCAAGATTATGAACTATAATAACTATTGACTGAGCGACTCTTATAATGTAAATCGACGCAATGAGTGGGGGGGGGGGGGCATGCCCCATGGCCCTCCCCTATATGACCGCCCCTAGCCACAAATACTTTATGTTTAATCTACAAATAGTACCTTCTGGATGTTAGTTTAACACTCAATAAAAAAACGGAGAATCGCGAACCTCCTAGAATTATTAAATGACAATTTTTTTTAACCTAAAATTGTATATAAAAGGCATTTATTATTACTAAATATTTTTCAAAATTTTCAACGAAAAAGGATTGATTTCTATTGGTAAAAATATGTTTATGCAAAGAGAAGCTTCTGGCAACACCTACTGATGTAATCGGACAATACTGCAACTTAGATAGCAAAATATAAGGCCAAGATACAACTTCGTTGAATGGTTTACCCAGAGAACTACCATGGGTAGTTCTCTGGGTTTACCCTCATAATGCTTTGTACCGCTGTTAAATATTTAAATCCTTAATGTTTTTTTTATAGTTGACATCCAATTTGTTCCTTACTTGACGTCATACTTTAACGGGAATATTGTTACATTTAGCAGAAAAAAATGCAACAATACTAATTGAGTCTCTTATACTTAAATTTTCACTTTCCAACGAGGATATTATATCCGGTATAAAACTGAAATTAACCTTAATAAAAACAAGATCTTTAGCTACACTTGCACTTTTTAACAACTCTTTACTTTGCACAACACACTGCGAATCGTCATCTAAATCCAAAATTAGTTCTTTAATGGCTTCGAAATGCTATCTTTAGAGTATTGTGGTCTTAATCCATGTTCCCCACCGGGTAATTACAGGTTCTGGATCGATGTAAGTACAGTTTGTTAATCAGGTAATAATAACGCATTATTAAATGACAATAAACAACCCCTAATAATATACCTAAAAACCCCGGAAACCCCCAATAAATACCTTGTGTACAACCAAATATATGTATTACAATCTTCAGATTGGAAAATCCCTGAAATAAGTACCGAACTGGAGAATAAACATTTAACGTTTTAAATTTTTTGATAATGCCAAAAACATAAAAATTGCTTTAAAATCAGAATTTATGAAAAATATGCATTTTATTATAAAATTGACAAAAATGCATATACACGTAGGGAAAATGTTTGTCCGCCCATCTCTTAGTAATAAGTTAGAATAGTACAAATATGAAGTATCGCAAAGTAAACAGAAATAGGTAGATTATGTTTCCCCCACTTCATCGCATCGGATCTGGCTGGCTCGATGCGTTTTGCTTGATCCTGATCCTTTCATTCAGGGGGCAATGTACGAAAGAACGAATAATGAATATTTATTTGATATTAATAGAATCGAAGCGGCGCGGCGTGCCACCAGCGGGTGCCATGGGCAAGATGCAATACGATGGAGCGGGGGAAACATAATCTACCTACCTCCGTTTGCTTTGCAATACTTCATATTTGTACTATTCTAACTTATTACTAAGAGATGGGCAGACAAACATTTTCCCTACGTGTATATGCATTTTGCATATGTTCGGCCTTTTAATTAATATTATTGTTCTACAAAATTATCGATGCTAAAAATATATCAGCTTATTTTCCACTCTGCCTAAAATAACAAACTAACTTTGGAAATTAAACGAGACAATTTTCCTATATAAGTTATTTAACGGGCTATAGGTAGAAGCTAGCAGAATTTCCCTTAGAATAAATTTTCCAAAGTAGACAATTTCTTAGCGAAAAGTAATTTAACTGCAATAACAGAGTTTTGGGTGCAAGGCTTTGTAGTCTGCGATAAATTAATGGACAGAGGTAATGTAACTTCCTTCCTGTAAGTAGTCGCCCGTTTGTCGATTCCCTAGTTTGCTTAAATAATTTAGTGTCCTTTTCGGCTCAGGGACAATTATTTTAAATCTAATTCTTCTATTTACATTGACTAAAAATAAATTATTTTTACAAGTTGCATTTCGAGGATTTAATGGCGATCGTTAACTCTATACTATTCAATTTCCTATCTTGTAGCATTCAGTGGGGTGCCCTTAGTAATAATATCCCCTCCTCCGCCCTTAGATAATTAAAAGTAAAAACGTCCGTACAGCGTGTCCTTTGTGATTTCCCTAAATCATTATAATTAATTGATATACAGTGAACGGCAGAAAGTGCGCAGCATATGATTTTTAAGTTTAGAAACTTAATTTTATTTTAAATAGGTTCTGCATGTTCTCAAACCAAAATAACCCCCATTAAATCCGGTAAAAGTTTTATGGTATACGAGGTAGTATCAAAAATTTGAAATTCCGCTAAGAGTAAAGTACCTCCATCTTTCATTTTAGAATATTTTTTTAATAACAATTATTGTTTTAATTTCAAAGTTATACCCAAATTCCAAATTTCGTTTATTTTGAACAAAAAAATGGATTTAATCGTGTCTTCTGAATAACCCTGTATAAGTCAATGCAAATCAAACAATACCAGTTAGATGATATTAACTTGTTCCCTCAGAAAATAAAATACGGTGTACAGCAAAAATATTTAATATTTTTATGTTTTTATTTTAAAAAGCCATAATATTATGAAAACAAACTAATCGGACTTATGATCGACGGTTATATCTAACAAAGTCTGCAGAAAATTTTATTTTTGAATTATTTGATTGCCATTTATTTTTTATACAGGGTTATTCAGAAAACACGATTAAATCAATTTTTTTGTCCAAAATAAGCGAAATTTAGAATTTGGGTATAGCTTTGAAATTAAAACAATAATTCTTAGTAAAAAAATATTCTAAAATGAAAGATGGCGGTACTTTACTCTTAGCGGAATTTCAAATTTTTTATCCTACCTCGTATACCTTAAGACTTTTACCGGATTTAATAAGTGTTATTTTGGTTTGAGAACATGCAGAACCTATCTAAAATAATATTTTCTAAACTTAAAGATAAAAAACTTTCCCATATGCTGCGCACTTTCTGCCGGTCACTGTATATTGACTTGCGGTTATCACAAATATAATTTTCTTTTTGGATAAGTTAAAAAAGGCATATCGTTGCATTTAAAATTTTTGAGAATAATTAGGAAATTTTTGATTTTGTTAAATAGCACCCTCTAGCTGTCGCAACGGACTTCAAAACGACCTACGTTCTTTAATAAATTGATAAACCAAAAGAATCCCTATTTAGCGAGTTTAAAGTGGTCAAATTCCGATAAGCCAAACCAAAGTTGTGAATATTTTAGCATAGCAATATTGGCCACTATAGTAACATTCCCTAGCGGCCAACGTAGAAACTAACAAAATGCCAGCAATTTTTCTTAGTCATTTTTCTAATAAATATTTTTTTCCGCAAACCGTACGGTGATACAGCCGGCATCCCTTTTAGTTGAACACCCGGTACATTTAATAAATGAAAATCGACAATCTAAGTAGTTTTTTTCATTCGAGTTAGTGCTTTCATCCTCAGCGTAAACAAGCACAGATTCAAGTATACTTAAACTTTCTTTTTGCAACTCATTCTTTCACCTATTTTTCATACTTCGCACCTCTCCTTCTGACTGTTAATCATCCTAAAGCGTTATCCCGTTTTTTTTCTGTAATTTTTTCCCTGGCAAATTCTGTTTACACAAAATCTTAACGTCATCTCATTTGTCACGTATTGAAGAACTTGCAGATAAAAAGTTCCGTCTGTTCTTGACAGAAGATCCTGCAAGCCCCGCTATCCTTTGGACTTGCAAACTGATCTTTAGAAACGCTCTTGGATAATATATTATTCTTACAGTGTTTGTAATAAATTTAGGAGGCGTTACACGTTTTGCACGGTTCTTGAGTTATGAACGAGCAAAGTTATTTTTTGGAATCGTATTGGGCTATACGCATAGACATGTGATATAATGAGACAAAACATTCGATCTATCAAAAACTATTTATTTACAATCAGACCTACTTCCAAAGTTTCAGATAAGTTAGAAGGAGATGGCTTTAAAAAATGGCAACACTGTAAGTTGTATAAACTCGCTGTTTTCCTTACAGTGCATTTCCATGGGTATTTTTCAGATCAAGAACAATTTATATATTTTGCAACACTTATTAAAAATGTAGAACTATCTACACCATTCAAAAAAATTACCTTGTCGGACTTCCATTGTCTTTATTTTGTTACTTAACACAATGTTTCGGTTAGTTAGTATCTCTAACCGTTTTCAAGTGTAAACTAAATTATAATTCTAAGGCTACTGTCTTAAATACTATCCATGTCCATGTGCAATGAAGCTTGATGACTCCGCCTACGTGCTTATTAGTTTTTTTTTAAACTTTTTTGAGAACTACAGTACTGATTTTAGCATTATTATAATTAATGTCAAGTTCCATTACAACTGCCAGTCGGAACTAATACAGTATATAAAACCAGATTACATCCTCAATAGAACTTGATAATTGCTGTGAGTATTCAGAGCAATAATGGATATAAACCATTATATGGTAGCAATAACTCCTATTTCCTATTGGCTAAATTACCGTGATATTATCACTACACAACGGGCTAGCAATATTTGTTGTTTCACATTGGAGAAGCGCTTTGCTGTCACATATAGGTAGTATTAAACAGTTGAATAAAAGAGTATGTGAATTCTTACAAGGAATAGAAGGCTTTTGTCTCAGTGTAGATGGAGTTTCGCGGTACATCCTTTTGACGGTATCCCCGCGTACTGCTTCAAGTAGAACTTAGCGTTTTCTCTTTGTCGCTGGATCCTGGCCTCTCTGCTAAGCCATGACACGGCGAAACGAGCTCGGGGATGGATCGAACGAAATAAAAGAAAAAATTCACAGATCTTGCATCTTATGCAAGTATCATAGGCGTATTGAAAATACCTACCACAAACAGTGGCGAGAAGGGAACCATTATATCATAGCACAGATTACTCCTATCTGTGAGTATGTAACGTGCCGCTATCACGCGTTATTATGACGGCATGGATGCTCCGATTTAGTTTGAAATAATAATTAAATTATTATATTTAGAAATGTGTAAATTTGACAGTTTTGTTAAAATAAAAAATATAGGATAATCTGTATATTAGTACAGATTGAAGGAAGCTCAAAACCACCTTTTCAAAAATAGCGACAAAATTATTTCTTTAGCTATACACAGCCATTTACCTGCTGGTCCTTGTACTCTTTGTTCATAAAATGTCTAAATCTTAAGTCGGCTATGAAATGTTTTGGATTGCTATATCCATTCTCCCCCGACTTTCTGTGTAATACGCCAAGACCGCCGCGCTATTTCGCTTTGTTTCAGCGACATTCACTGTTTATTTTTTTTCAATTTTATCAAAATTGAAACAATCAAAAATGCGGTTACCATGATATCGACTAATATGGACACCTGAAAATTTTAAAAATTACGAAAACGTCATCTGATATCGATGAAATTTAGACGAATAAAATCTATTTGCACTATCGTAGATTAAATTTTGAATGATACACGTTCGATATGAGCTTTGTTAATGAAACTTGTGCCATTAAACCACTCGGCTAACGCCTCGTGGTTTAACGTTGCACACGTTTCATTTTAGTATTCATCGAACTAGTATCATTAATAACTATCTACTAACTGTTCTCTCTCCCGGCCATATTATCTTAATATCAACAAATATAATAATAAATACCGAAACCCAAAACAAAACAATATTAATACTCAGCAGATGATGTCATCGAACCTGTGCTGCTCGGATGTTTGTTTAGACTTAACCGCCGTGTTATTTATATGCATGTCGCATGTCGCGTTCATTTTTCATGAAATAGACCCTTATATACGCACCCAGTAGTATTTACCACTTGGCTAACGCCTCGTGGTTTAACGTTGCACACGTTTCATTATAGTGTTCATCGAACTAGTATCATTAATAACTAAAGTCGCCACAGTGGATCTTTTCCCGTGCGTCATCACTTTCACGTCATCAAAATCGTATGAACAAATCAAAATTACGAGACGAGAAAAGTCAAAACTAAGTCTAAGTTCATAAAATGGACGTGCCTGCCTACCGTTTGACGTACCTACAGAATATCCCGAAAAATTATTATTTATTTTAAGTTTTGCCCGGCATTCTCTATTATCTAAAAGAAATTGACAAACAATTGTTAATACATTTAATACAATTTTTAAAGCTTAAAATCTAGAAAAGTTTGGTGTTTTATTGACTATTAAAATCGCAAAAGTCAAATTTTTGACATCCTTTCATTAGCCACTGTCGTAAACTTTTAAAAGAATTTTCACGGTTAGAATATTTAAAATAAATAAATTAGGTATTATAAAAATCAATAAATACTTACCATCAAGACAGATGGTGGGTATAATTAGCTCTAAAAAGAACTATTTTTAGAAAAAGGAACAGTTTTAAGGCACACAAATTTGCAAAATACGAATTAGATTGGCAGATCAAAATAAGGTTGATAATAACGTTCTAAAATACAACGGTAGTCAACTAAACAAATAAAAAAGTAATTAATTGACGTTTATAGTTTTATTCTTGTCTAGCACGTTATATTATTGCGGAATCTTGGAGACGTTCTTTTATGCTTTTATTTAAACTTGTTGCTGTAATAAATAAGGATGCAGAGTTATTAACCACGTTGAGTCCTGATCGTTGATTGATGACGCACGGGCAAAGATCCACTGTGGCGACTTTACCTACTAACTGTTCTCTCTCCCGGCCATATTATCTTAATATCAACAAATATAATAATAAATGCCGAAACCAAAAACAAAACAATATTAATATTCAGTAGATGATGTCATCGATCCTGTGCTGCTCGGATGTTTGTTTAGACTTCACCGCCGTGTTATTTATGTGCATGTCGCATGTCGCGTTAATTTTTCATGAAATAGACCCGTATATACGCACCCAGTAGTATTTTCAATACTAAAAAATATTCTTAAAATTATATGTTTTCTTAAATATTGTATTCGCTTAGTTTCAAAATCTACTATTTGAATGTTTACCATAGAAAGGCAATTACAAAAATGTATAAGGTAGATCGTAAATCTTATTCTTACAAATCGGTGGTATTGTTTCCGGGGGTAGTTCTAGGCATACTTGGATCGCACCTTAAAGGCATCAAAATGGTAACAAATGGCTTAATTTACCCCGCTCCGAAATGCAATCGAATAAATAAATTGCTGAATTCAGACATAAACGAACCTGCGTTAGGTTAATGAGTGTTTTAACATCACGCAAACCGATCGGTTATCTTAATCAGACAATTGGCTTTTGTTTTATTCTTGGTTTTTGTTTGGTGGGCGTTAAAAGAAATTAAATATAATAGTATATTATTTACCGAGCGTATAATGTATGTTATAATATGAGCAGCTTGCGGCGAATATTATACAGGGTTGCCCAGAAGTCCGGAATAAAATTAATTTAGCCCTAACCTGTAACTTTTGGGGAAAACGCTAGAATACGTCAATTTAGTTTTATACAGGGTGTTCATTTGAAAACTTCCCACCTCCATTTTTCTGCTTTAAAATGAAAATGTGGAAAATCGCTCGGACCCGTCGATTTTTATTTCGAGGGGGACATCTTTTGCGTATATTGTCAATTTTGTTACTTCAAGCCCCTAGGAGGGAGGGGGGGTAAGATCTAAATCTTAAATGGATACCCCTATTTTATATAATTTTTTTGAATTCTGCATGAAATTCTGAACATTTTTTAATAAATATATTATTAGTCTATACTTAACAGTATCCGATATATTGACTCTTGAAAAATGACATTTTTGAACTTTGACAGCGTCTAGCTTTCTAACTGTAAGTCTTAGAGCAAAACGGCTTACATGTCCCTATCTTTGATTTTTATTATCTTTCCAATAGTGTCAACGTCCGGTCAAACCGGAAGTACTATATTTCTTACATCCGGTTTAACCGAAAGTTCACACTATTGGGAAGATAATAAAAATTGAAGATAGGGACATGTAAGCCGTTTTGCTCTAAGACGTACAGTTAGAAAGCTAAACGCTGTCAAAGTTCAAAAATGTCATTTTTCAAGAGTAAATATCTCGGAAACTGTTAAGTATAGACTAATAATGCTTTTATTAAAAAATGTTCAGAATTGTATGCAGAATCCAAAAAAATTATATAAAATGGGGGTATCCATTTAGGATTTAGATCTTACCCCCCCCCCCCTCCTCCCTCCTAGGGGCTTAAAGTAACAAGATTGACAATATACGCAAAAGATGTCCCCCTCGAAATAAAAATCGACGGGTCCGAGCGATTTTCCACATTTTCATTTTAAAGGAGGAAAATCGAGGTGGGAAGTTTTCAAATGAACACATATTCTACATTTTGACGTTATTCGTTTTTTTTTTATATACATTTGTCAAAGATATGACGACATTTTTTTTTTTTAAATAGAAACATACAGCTTGTGATACATCATTTGATAGCTAATATCACGTACAGTATACTCATAAATTTTGGCGCGATTCTATCAAGCTATTTCAAAATGGCGACTGTTAAAATTTTTTAAAAATCTTTATGTAAATAAGCGGAAATGATAAATCATTGATGTTTTTTTTTTACCTTTCAAGGTAAGAAATCTTCATTGTTTCACGTTCTAATATTATGAGACATTGTGAACTTGTAAAATTAATTTAGGTATTTCCGAAGTATATTATTAAAATATCTCTATTTAAATAAGCGGAAATGATAAATCATTCATATTTTTTTTATCTTTCAAAGTAAGAAATCTTTATTGTTTCACGTTCTGACATTTTGTTGCATTGTGAACTTGTAAAGTTAATTTTATTTTACAATTTTCTAAACAAAAATGGTTCTCTGTGTGCACTTTTTTTAATGCTAAATATCCGAATAATCAAATTTCACAGGAAACTAGTAGTAAAATATTCCACAAATTTGATGAATATTTATCAGTACAATGAGTCTGATCCAGAGCTCCCTATCCCAAAAAATACCTTTATGTTTGGACCTAAATAAAATCCAAACATTCATAAAGAATATAACTTTACATCCTTTTTAACGATGTTCCATTTATATTGAATAAACTATGAATTTAGAAGAAAACAATTGTTTTTCCGACATATTTCGCTTGTAAACATAATACCGTTTACCACGAAACCTAAAATTGTATTGTTAGTTTTAAATGTATGGATTTAAAAGCATAGCGAAGCAATGTTTTCATAAACTAATGATCCGGAATGCTTCTGCATAATACATTGTTCTTCTGTTGCTGCCATGTGTAGTTAATGTGCATACGTCTTGCATAATAAATTTGCAAAGCTGTTCTAAAAATAAAATGCGTTGCTTTTATACAGAATCATATGAAATTGTATGACTCGAAAATATATTTTTGTTAAATTTGCCTGGTAATAGTTCAGATTAAGTTTTCGAATATACAATAACGACCCTATTGTATTTTGTTGTTTGGCTATAAATTGCTAAAAACGATCGGTCCAATGGTTTATTAAAATTTACCAGAGAAACTGCTCGGTGGTAAAAATCTTTTTTCTAAACGGGCCACGATTGCTCTCGATGATGTCCATCTCTTATGCTATGTCCGCAAATTTTCTGTTTCTATTTCTTAAAGGCATTTCACTAATTGCAGCACATGAAATGAAATAAGACTCACTGTGCCCTCGACGGCACAATAAAATGAACAGTGTAAAGGTATTCAGGTAGATACAGGCAAGGGGCTGGTATATTTTTGTTTACTAAATACATTACTTTGTCTGTACGTCATAAAGTAAGACCTACCAATACTATCATGGAAGGACGGAGATGCGTAGAGTAATAATTAATAAGTTAACTAAATGAAATGAAAAATACGTAAAATATGACATTCCAAATAGTAGTTATAGATGATTCGTTCTGCGCCAGATTCCTCCACGCCTACTAAGCAGGCGCCAGCAGTGTGCAGGTATAAAGCTATTCATAAGTCGTTAAAAGCTGTTCAAAAGCTGTTCAAATCAAATAAAATTGAAATATGCTTTACTGTTTTAAAGAACAATCATTTTTATTTACAAAGCTAAAAAGAAATACAAGTAATATACTACGAATACATAAATTAAAAGAAATAAAAGAAATAAAAACAATAATTTTCTTCTTAAGGTATACATCATCAAAAATGTATATTATGTAAATAGGAAAACTACAAACAAAGTAAATAGGACAAAGACAAACTCAACACAACAAGATGATGAAATTCATGCCGAAAATACTCAGTTAAAAGGCCTCGTTGTAATACTCGACCACCTCGTAATAGGCTCTTCCCACCAGTTGTTCCTTTATAGTATTTTTAAAAAATTTTAGGGTAGGTATGTTTCTTATTTCCTCAGAAAGATGGTTAAACAATTTACGGCTTTCGTAAATTATAGATTTTCTAATAAGGGCAGAAGACTGTGGGCAGGTACAGGTTTTTTGATCTTCTTGTGCATGAGAGTGGTCAGACACCGGCAAAGTATCCCTATGTTTGTATATCATTCAGACAGTTTTAAGAATAAACAGGCGTGGCAAAGTTAAAATTTGCTTAGATATAAATAACGGTCTGCATGACTCTCTGCCATACACACTACAAAGACATCTCACAGCACGTTTTTGCAGAATAAACATTCAGCAGGTAGTTACACATATTCCCCCAGAACACAATTTCATAGCGCAAGTGAGACTCCACCAGTGAATGGTACATCTTCTTAGCCAAGGTGGCTCCAACCTTCATCGATGTTAATCGCACTGCGTAGCATCCCGAAGTCACTCTGCTAGCAAGTCCCAAGATATGAGAGTCAAACCTCAGACAGTCATCAATTAAAAGTCCCAAAAACTTAGTGTTAGCTTGTTTTGATAGTGAAGCTTCTCCAAGATATAAGTCACCCATATCACATCGAAAACCCACAATGTTGGTCTTGTCAAAGTTTAGGGTCAATAGGTTAGCATCACACCATTGTCTAATTTTCGAAAGATCAGACGAAACCTTGATCTTTAATATATTGGGATTTGAATCATGCCAGAGGACAGTGGTGTCGTCAGCAAAAATTGTAAACCGGCCCGCAATGTCTATAGAAGCAAGATCATTAATATAAATAAGGAAAAGGATAGGACCCAGCACTGAATCCTGTTCAAAGCCGTTCAAAAGCTGTCGGATAATGAACAGCTTTTGAACAGCTTCGAACAGCTAATGAACAGCTTTGAACAGCTTTGAACCTGCGCCTTGTTGCACATAACATATTATTTACTCTCTCATACCCACATAAGCTGCCTCTATAACTTTAAGTTTGCCAGTACGATATGTGTGTATAGGTTTTCAAGAATATTCAATGTTTCACTATCAATATCATCATCAATATTGTTTACGGAATTATTAATGTTTCAGTGACACACCATCCTTACAAATACATGAAAACATACATCTTCGAGTATTTAAAAAAAATAAGTATCGTGTTTTCTCTATACTTGCGTGGTCGAAAAAACACTCAAATCAATTTTCCGAAAAGCTTTGTAAAAAAACCCATCACGAATTTTATTCCGGAACATTTTTTTATCGGCATTTCCGGCTAAAGATCGATCATTCAAGTAAGACACTGATAATCATTTAACGCTAGGAAATAACCAGCTGATATTCATAAATCCTTTTTCGATAACAAATGAAAATAAATTGATTCGTTGAATGAAGTTTACGCGAGAATCATTAGCTTCGTAATTCGCCGGAGGGTGAAGCCACGGGCGGCTCGTGAAAAATTATTTGTTTACAGGCTATGGTTCCTACAGAGTGTCCGATGATCCGTAAGAATATTTCGAAAACACCATTAATCACAAAGTTCTTATATCAAAATTAAATTAAAGAAATCATGTTCAATTATCGAGTCATACCTTTCAAATCGCTATCAAAAAATATTTTCCGATGGTAAGTATTCAGGCCAATTTAGCATATTATCTGATGTGCCACAAGGCTCCATATTAGGGAAGTTACTTTTTCGGCAACCGTCCGGGAAGTACCCACTTCCCGGACGCTTTTCCTTTGAGAAAGTAGCATTTCTCCGGTCTAGTCCGGGAAGTACGTACTTCCCGGACTAGACCGGGAAGAATCACATCAATATTAGCAATTGCTCGAATTTTTATATAAATATTAATATAAATAAGAATTATTAGAATGTTTCTGTTACTCCCTATCTTCTGTTCGAATTTCAATATTTAATACAAATAAGAATTAAAATGTTCGAAATTTGGTTCTACAAAGAAATATAATAAAGAAATGTGTCTCATTGATTTGTTATTCTACACGGTTGCCGAAAAAATTGGGCACGCAACACGTCCGAAAACAGTTTTTTTGGACTCGCAGACTTCCAGGACTCGCCTACGGCTCGTCCTAGAATTTTGTCGACTCTTTAAAAAAAAAACAGTATTTTCCGGACTTGTAACGTAAATTACTATTCCGGTCCCTGTTTTTTGTTTTTCCGATCGCTCTTTGATAATACAAGCTACCTTGATTTCGTTACTATGACAACAACATTTCGATGTATTGTCGAGTGACAGTTCGTTGATTTTTAATTTGTTGTTTATGTCAAACTTGTTTCGCGAGTGCGCAAATTTAACAATATTAATTGAGGTTTTGAATTATCCGACACGTAAAATGAGATTCCAGAAGAAATTATGGAAGCAGCAAGGGAAGCGATTTACGATCTATTACCAGTAAAATCAAAAGCCCGTTACGAGAAGTCATAATATGAAGTAAAATAAAATAAAGAAATTAATGTATATCGAAGTGTCGGTCTTAAAAAAAATATTGTACGTCACGCAACTGAAAATTAGTGTTTTCCAGGTCTTTCCAAGCTTCCAGGACTCGCCTACAGCTCGCCCTGGAAATGCTTGTCTCGACCTGAAAAACACTACTTTCCGGTCTTGTAACGTAAATTACTATTGTTTACAGGCTATTGTTCTTACAGAGTGTCCGATGATCCGTAAGAATATTTCGAAATGTAATGCGATTTGAATCCCTTAATTTGGGTAATGAAAATTTCGGAGACTCTCTCTTTAAATGAGATAACAGCGAACGCATATCGTTATACCGGAAGCTGTCTTAAACTTGCTTATTTTAAATGGAGCGCATCCGGTATAACCGGAAGTAGCATATGATCGCTGTTATTTTACTTGTAGAGAGCGTCGTCCGAAAACCTCATTGCGCCAATTTGCAGCATATAGTAAGTAGTAACATGTTTTATTTAGCAAAAAGCTACAATTAAATATTTTTTAATACGTTTTTTAACACATTTTTATAGATTTATTTTTTAATTTTAAAACGCAACCTTCTTTTAACAAAAACAGACAGAAAAGTTAAACATTTTGCAAATTGTATCAAATATTGCGTATCATTTTGTTTTTAATTAAATTTAATTTTAAAGGTTTTTTAAACAGTTTTAATGATTTTTGAGATTAAATAGAATTTTCCAAATTATTATATTCTATCAAACCTTTATAAAAAATAAATTTATAAGGTAATGTTTTAGACACTCTATCCACATAAAAATTTTGATTACTTCTTGTTTTATAATTATGATGGTCATAATTAAAAGAACAAAAAAATTTTAAACAATCAGGCAATAAATTATTTTTAATTTTATGTATAAAGATACATACTAAATAAAAAAATTAAATTTCTGACAGTCAACCAATCTACATTTTTCAATATATAATTAATTTTTGTATAATTGTCACAATGTAAAATAATCCGCATTGCCTTATTTTGTAAAATTTGTAATTTATCAAATATTTCCTTACTAGCACAATATAAAATGGAAGATCAATAAAGAAAATGTGGTAATATAATAGTATCTATTAAATACGTTTTTTTAGAAAACAAACTTAAATTAGAACTGATTCTTTTAAAATAACCTACTTTTCCGGCAACCTTTGATATAATACTTTTAAAATAATTTAAAAATTCCAATTTTGAATCAATGATTATCCCTAAATATTTAAAACTGTTTACTAATTCCAATTTTTCACAATCAATTACAACATTTATATTTTGATAATTAAACTATTACCCAAAACCATCCATTTAGTTTTTGAAATATTTAATTTTAATTTATTTACTTTTAGCCAATTAAGTAATATATTAATATTTTAATGAAAATTAATGGAGAATTTTATAAAATACCAAGGATTAAAAGAGTTAAGCCAACCAACATAGGCTGAATCATTTAGCCCTAGTTTGTTACAGACAGACAATAATTTTTACCAGTTACATTTCTAAATTTGTACCTAATTACCAAACAAAAACCTAACAAGACTTTGGCCCGCTTTTCCATTTAATTACTTAAAATAATCTTCCAGTGTAATTCCCCAGTAAAAAAAAACCTAAATGGAAAACATCATACCCTCCAAAAAACTTCTTTATTAATAATTTTAATAAAATATAAGCACCTTGCGCTCGAAGGAAAATATTCCATGATGGTAGAAAATTAGCTTTTTATTATGTAAATACTTTACAACCCCTTCTTTCGTAGGACGCATAAAAAATTTGATGGTTTAAATATAAAAGAAGTAAAAAGAAAATAAACGCAGGCACATTTGAGGGTCCTTAAGAAATATGTAGGGTAAAGTGGGATACCGGAGGACAATAAGCTAATACCTAATTACAGATCGTTAATAACGCTCACTGAACCATTCCATGGACTTAGCGGTTATAAACACAACCTTAGGGGTAGCCTTTATTGAAATACGTCTAGAAAGTCCGTCAAAAAAATATTTTTTTAAAATACTTTTTTACCCCCTAGGACCAAAATTTCCCAGAACATCAAAACGCGTACTAGCTTATTTTAACAGAGTACGCATAATAGTACCAATTTTCAGCAATATAGCTTAAAATTATAGGCAGTTATAGATAATCAAGATAGGCAACACCCATTTTTTTCACACCTAAGTGAAGCTTGAATTGACAATTGCGATGTTGCCAGATTTTTAGTTTTTTCTGTAACTCAAGGAATGTTTTTTTTCAAACGTAACACTACTCTTTTTTTTATTAAATTCGATTCCTCCCATCAACATTACCATTTCCTGATAGTATCAAATTTTTATCTCAAATAGTTCTATGAGAAAAAAGTTAATTAGTTACAACTCTAACTCTAAAAAAATCCAATCTATTTCCAATTAAAAACGTTTCAAATAATGTGAAAAGGAAGGTTGGTAGACATAATGTACCTAATAGTATCGCTAACGATAATAACAACAAACATAGCTAGTAAAAATTACTTACATATTATAGTACACTACATTAATTTGATAATGAAACCGATAATATGTAAGTAATTTTTACTAGCTATGTTATTGTTAGTAGTTGTGGTTATTATCGTTATCGATACTATTAGGTACATTATGTCTACCAACCTTCCTTTTCACATTATTTGAAACGTTTTTAAATGGAAATAGATTGGATTTTTTAGAGTTAGAGTTGTAACTAATTAACTTTTTTCTCATAGAACTATTTGAGATAAAAATTTGATACTATCAGGAAATGGCAATGTTGATGGGAGGAATCGAATTCAATAAAAAAAGAGTAATGTTACATTTGAAAAAAAAACATTCCTTGAGTTACAGAAAAAACTAAAAATCTGGCAACGTCGCAATTGTCAATTCAATTTTTTAAGTTATCCACCTGTACCAAAATTCATTGATTTAGCCCTGGTAGTTTTGAAAAAATTAGCCGTTCCGGTTATTTCAACTAATCCTGTTTAGTCATTCTATTCAAGGAACCATTATTAGAACTCTATCATTATTAGTTTCTGAGATACAAAAATCCGTATAAAAGTTTTAACCCCTTAGGGGTTAATTTTCGAAACACAAAAATGATGTCGAGTTGGACGAATATTTCACAGCTACAACTAACTAACCAGATAACTTTGTCTGTGACATCATTTCCACCACTTTACCCTATCCGAATTGCCAAGGCTTTTGAAATAGTCCTGTAATTTTATTTCGACAAATTTCTTTTTTCTCATTTTATATTTCTCGTAGTAGCGATTTGTTCAAGATGGCGTTCCTCTGATAAGTTTTAACGGATTTTATAGTGATAAATTTTTCGTTTAGGAAAGCCATCATATTTTCCGCGTTAATGCCAAAAACAATTTTAGGTTTTTTTTAATCGTCCTAAATAATTCTATCTTAAATATTTTTTGCCTATTTCGATTTTTTTTCCTCTTCGTTCGCTGCCAGGACCATTCTGGAAGGAACCTACGGTTTAACGTACGCTCTAAACCACTATCCTTAGTGATTAGAAGCACTCCCAAAGGCTATTAACCCCTAGGTGGGGGGTGTGTTCCTTTCCCAGCACCCCGCGAGAGATCCGATCTTATCCGGCCTGGTTACCGGCATGAATGGGGTGGGTTAGGGGGATAATACATATTCCACTCTTCCCTAATTTTGCTGGACCCACGTCTAGACTTATTGCGCTAAAATCCAAAGCTCTAAGTGACTGTTAACCACGAACCCTCGAGGACCTTTTAATATTTTTAACCGATATGTTACCCGATGTGTCATTGAAAGAGAAGAAAAGGGTGAGTTTAATTATCAAAATTTTAAAGATGTCTGTCATATTTAACATTCATTTTAACGAGACTTTAGAGTTGATATGATTATTTATGTCGTCGTAAAGTCGTAGAATGGCACCATAAATATTACAAAATTGAAATACCTTTCTTGCTCAAACTATTTAAATAAATATAAATCTTACTTATACAATACACGCTTTCAAAAATTATATTTATCCAAAGCCAACTGCAATGCACCGCCATCCAAAACTTTCTCCACAGAGACTTGCTTTAAATTATAAATTATATGGGTGAGAATTAGCCCGAATAAGTTGGATAACCGAAGTTTTGGCTCAAACTTCTTTATCCTCGGAGGATGTCAGAAACAAAAACTTTCAGAACCTTAGAGTTCAAGTGATATTAATTAAACACGTTTACAAGATAGTTAGTTCTTACTGGTTAGTTCTTGCTGGGTTGTTAATAACTCATTGTACTATTTTATTACGTCTCTTTCCAATCATAAATTGTCGATTACCTAAGATGATTCTATGTCCCGTGAAAGCCATCTGAAGAACGTGTGAGTCAGCTTGTTCTACAAAAAGTCTTGATTATGTTTAATCCTTTTTTTTCTTTTTCTAGGGTGGATTTAATGTATTTGTTTCAATTAAGGTATTGGTCAAAATAGATTCTTCGACATTTAATTTTGTTTCTGTAGGGGATGTTGATCGTTTGGACAGCAATATCCATTTTCCTTTTAAAAACCATGGATTCGCATTTTGGGGGAGAAAGTTTCACTATTTTTCAATTCCTCCAAAATTTCAAGTTAAACCTTTTTATATTTCGTCTCGTATTTTTATCGTAAGTAGCTGTAACCATGCCAAATTTCAGGTCTCTACGTCAAATGGTTAATTAGAGAGATGCGGGTGAGACAGGCAGAAACCGAAAGAATTCCAGAAAAGTTACATTTTTTCACACTGTCACTAAGGTTGTTTAGATGCTTTCAATAAGGACAACAGTTCAGTGTTACCGACGTGACCAATGCATGGCGAGGCGATCCCTCGAAAAAAATGGAGAGCATTTTTATAAACCGATTTCTTCGTATGAAAAAGTGTTCTATCTGGTGTGAAAACCATTTTGTAAAATTAAAGAAAATATTGTTTGGTATTTAAAAACTTGCTTCTACGGCCGTGCGTTTTAACCCATTTTCCCGCACGCATTTTAGTGTTAAAAGTATACAAATTTTTACCTTATTAGATAGTTTTTTTTACCTCGGAAGTTATAACTATTATTACCATAAGTAAATAAGTATTTACGAAATGCGAAATAGTCCATCTAATAAAATCTACCTATTTTCTAGCTTTTTGTCGTATTTTAAATTTTTTGAAAATATAAAATAAAAAAGATATTTTTATATAACCCTGTACATTTCTTTAAAGTCATGTCATAAAACAACTATTAAACCAACCTGTGACGAGTGGTTTGATATCATTTGCTCAAGCCGTGTCATTGTTACTAAAACGTTAAAGTTGTTTAAAAAGCGTCTGCAAAGTGACAGTATAGTCTTTTTCTAAAATAAACCGAATCAAAGCAATATTTAATGGATTCATCGGACGAAGAACTTCCCGAAGCCATTTTGAAGGCTGCGGATAAAGTAAATTCCGAGATGTTACCTGCCAAATCCAGACTAAGGTATGAAAAGCAATACGAACATTTTGTTACATGGTGAAAGGAGAAAGGGGCGAAACCCTATAAGGAAGAGGTATTTTTGGCGTAATTTTCAGACCTAAGTAAGGTTTTAAAAAAAAAATTTCAAAAGAATTAATATATACTTGTTGGGAAAATAACTATTTTATTGTTGTACATACGTACTATAAATATACACACAAACTAAAAATACTATATTACAAATTTGCAAGGTTTTAAATTTGATGTCTAACAAGATATTAACAATATTGGTTACAAAGTATACATATTCAATTACACGGAAATTTTATTGATATAATTAAACACATAATATTGTTTTTAGTGTTCAAAGCGGCAGTTACCATCGACACCGATCGTGCTTTAAATACCAACTCGGCATCGATTAAACATGTCAAATTGGTAGAATTTACAATTTGGAAATTTAATGAGAAAAACCGTGTGCTTTTTAACACCATGTACCTAATTGTATTTTAAAATTAAATATAAAGTAAATCTTTGTCACAAATATTTCGTTTAATTGTGTTGTATCATAAATAGTTGCCGTTGTTATAAGTCAGACGTATTTGTCAACGATTAGTTTGAAAGTCCTTCAGACGATTCAAAAATGGACGTCGGTGTAGGACCTGGTATCTTCCCCGAAAGCATGCTAATAAAGAGGTCGTATAGACACCTTGACTACTGCAGCATTTTCCAGGCAGAAATTTTTGCAGTAGATAAAGTAGTTAATACCATGCGGGATCACATCTATAGCTATCTACTTCGACAGTCAAGCGGCCATAAAGGCAATTTGCTCCAGCAGTACTAAGTCAAAAGTAGTAAGGCGCTGTCGCAACCATTTCTGCACGCTTGGTGCTCAGCATCGAATCACCTTGTGTTGGATTCCTGGACACAGCAATATATATGGCAACGAGACTGCTGATGCGCTCGCCAGGGAGGGCGCAAGCATGTCTGTCGAACTAGCAGATACTACTGTGGCTAGCCTACTGGGATCAGTCAGTGGCGGCTCGTGCCATTTTAGTGAAGTAGGGCCAGGTAAACCCTTAGCGCCGCAGGCAAAAAAATTTTGGGTGCCACGCCCTTTTTTGTTAATAGTTCTTGCTTTTGAAGTAGGAAAAATAAGCAAAAAGGCACCTAATTTAATTTATGAATTTACAATCATATCTTGAATTTAAAAAAAATACTGTAGGTAGAGTGTACTATATAGACCGAAAGAACCACAAACCGAACGCAGTTTATAATTTGGTTTAATATGTATCTGTTTTTATCAATTTGTTCGTTTTTCTTCATTATTTCATTGTGATATGCAGAATTTAATTGAGTTTTAATGTTAATTTTACCAAGCATACTGAAATTAAATATATTGTTTAAATGTATGCACCTTCGATTTTTCATGTGTCTTCATTTTTTCCCAGATCTGGACCAAATCATCTGTACCTTTTTGGGACCAAGTTTGCTCCCTCATCAAATAAAACACACATAAAACAAAATAGTCTATTAGATTTATCACAACCGCACACCCAAGTATTTTTTCCATAAATATTTCTATTACATCAGCTGGCCGAACGAAAATTATTTAGTTTACAAACAACCTTACACGACACGACGCGGACAGACAACTGTTTGAATTTGAAACGTCTAACGTCAAACGGTCAAACGGGGTCAAAGAGCCTGGCTACACGGAGATGTTTTCCTGCTTGCATTCAAGGTCATTTTCCTATGTTTTTTATTGGTGTGTTATGGCAATTACGTCATAACTTCGGGCCTACCGTGTGCCTCGTCGCTTTGGCGCTAAAGCTACGTTACCGTTTTACGCATAATCGCTTCCTCAATAGATGGAAATTTGCACCCGACTGTGTTCCATTTTAAAATTATTTTGCTAATTGCTTTAAAAAGGAGAATATTAATTTTAATAGGTTTTGGTAATTTGTAAAGGGCAGGACGCTGGACAGGAGGGCAGGTAGTGCCATGGCACTGTGGCTCTACCCCACGAGCCGCCAGTCAAAGAGGAGATAGATCGAACAGCTAAATAAATTGCACAAAGCAGATGGACAGGGCTGATAACTTGTGGCATCTCCAGGCAATTATAGCCCCTACTTGACAGCAAGAAAACCGCAGCGCTATTACAGCACAGTCGGAAGGACCAAAGAAACATCACTGCCGTAGTCACCGGACCTGTTCGGTAGACACGTTGAACAACTTCTGTAGAAGTTGCAGCGATGAAGAGGAGGAGGAAAGTATTCAGCATTCCTTGTGTGAATGCCCCGGCCTCGCGAGAAGAAGGTTCAATGCCCTGGGCGAACGATTCTTTAATGATCTGGAGGAAGTGAGCAGCCTGCAACTTGGTCGAGTCATTATGTCTATTAACAACAGTGACTGGTTTGAATATGCTGTCAAGATTCTTCTACGATCGCGTTAACCATCGGGAAGCTGATGCGGATAGGTTCCGCGGAACATGTGTGGTACCACAACGGTCCTTATAGGACTACGTGTGACTGTTTGGACAACGCGAGCGGTCTGACACTCTAACCTAACCTAACCTAACCCCTTTAGCCTAAAAAACATCAATTGATGACGTATTTTTCTTCCGCTTTTCACATCTCTTTCCGAGCCGTCTATCTAATATTTTTTTAAATTCGGTAACCGGAAAACTCGCAGAGCCGTCACATCCGATTTCAATTTCTGAAGATTAAATAGAATTTTGTTTTTTAGGAATATTTTTGCACATTTTCCGTTTTGTCTTGTCATTATTTTGGCTTTATGGGATATTGTGGTAGTATATTGTTGAACTTTGCGTGTCTGTAAAGTATATATTTTTCTTGAAAAGTAAGGGAACATGTTTTGTTTGTTTTTATCCCCTATCTATTACACTAACGTTATCCCAAAATTCGTTAATATACTAGGAATTATATGTTTTGGGACGTAGATTACATCTCTAAACGTGTTATTCAGTGCGAAAGCTTTTAGTTTTTTAAAGACATATTTGCTTTCTAAAGTTTTTTTGTTAATTTTGTTGTAATTTTACCCTTGTTCCTCTTTATTCTGTCATTGACACGTATTCTTTAGGAACTTTTAAGAAGAAGAAGATAATAAAGTCTAATATGTTTCCCCTGGATAAAATATAAGGATCTGACGTTTCTTTAGTCAATAAGCAAAAACATTTTCATTTGTATTTATGTATGTGATTGTTTTTTAAATCAATTGTATTATTACAAAATACATCAGAGATAGACAAACGTCATCACTTTGTGCTCAGATTTACCACTCAGAGCTTCACAATTTAAACGTCTTTACAACATTAATATAGGTTGTTATAATACCTCGTAAACCTATTTAAGTAAACACTACATTGAACTGCAATTTTCTGCTTGCGTGAATTACATGCCTGGTTAGCTACTTACATCTCCTTAACTACGGGGTTTTTACTTTAGCCGCTGTAATATTATTATACAAAGCTTAGTATAGGAGTATTTAGTTCATGTAATAGCTGAGTATTACAAAAATTAAAAGAATTATAGCTGCAGTTACAAATAACGAACAAGACGAGGAGGCAAACCTTGAATATATATTATATATTTATTAAATGCCGATGGAAGAAGGTAAAATTACAATTTTACAATTATCGTGTATTGTAACCTTTCTGTTCATTACAATAAAAATTACAAAATACTATATAGTCCACTTAAAACCATTGCACAACCAAACCAGATACCAGACAAGCTTTAAATAATATCCAATTACAAATTATTAGACGTGAACATTGAACAGACCATATTATCGGAAACATTTGTAATTCCAAAATTCAATGGGAACCACCATGTGCATTGTGCATTCAAAACTGTCATATTGGAACGTACATCAAGAGCGGTTAGAGGTAAAATGGTTTAAACATGTCCTGTCTGAATTTGAATTTTATTGATCGTACCAATACCAGTTTCAATTATTTGAAACTTTGCTTGTCAAATAAAGCAATAAAAGATTCTTATTTTGCACATCCCATCATTAGTATCGGTCTTTATAATATATGGACGAATTTTACCATCTCAGTAAACTCTGTTGCATAATAGATAATCATATGCGATGGTAAAGGACAACAACAATATCACACTAGAAGCTATTTAAATTTTTGCAAACTACAGTACTGATTTTTAATGGTAAGTATTATGCCTAATTAATCGTAGCAAGCAAATAATATTATTAAGATTAATGTTAAGTTTCATTACAACTGCCAGTCAGAGCTATTACAGTATATAAAACCAAATTACACCCTCAATAGATCTGGATAATTACTGTGAGTATTAGGAGTAATAATGGCTATAAACCATTCTACGGTAGCAATAACTCTTATTTCCTATTGGCTAAATTATCGTGATATTATCACTACACAATGGTCTAGTAATTTTCGTTGTCTTACAGTAGGAAAGCGCGTTGCTGTCACATTAAACAGTTATATAAAGAGTATGTGAATTCTTATAAAAGATAGAAGGCTTTTTTTTCCCAGTGTGTAATCATAAAAGTTACTTAAAAATAAATATAGTTTAAAATAATTCTTGAAATTCTTAATATAGGCAGAAAATAATAATGAACGATAAACATTAATATTATTGTAAGAAAAGCGTGGGGTGCTCGATATACGAAAAATATAGCACAATGTGCCCCACGCTTTTTTCACAATAATACTAATGTTTATCGTTCATTATTATTTTCTGCCTATATTAAGAATTTTAAGAATTATTTTAAACTATATTTATTTTCCGCTTTTTAGTTTGATTAATTATTAAAGCGTGTTTTTTAGTTTTTTAAAACTATATTTTTCATTGCTTAGTTTGAGTTATTGTTAAGAAAAAAAAAATTTTGAGTAGAGAGTTCCGGAGTAGAGATGGAATACTGTCACTAATTTAACAATGACTCTTTGAAATGGCTGGATTTAAAGCAGTGGATCCATTTTTTTTTAAATGGCTAGATTCAAATCATTGGATTCACAAACCCGAACAAACCCGCTTGGCCAACGGACCAACTGATAGCGAAAGAATGTACCAACACTATTAAGCCGAGTGCTCAAGCCGGAATGTAGGTAGATAGTACGCATGCGCATACGGTGAGCTCTCACACTCTCATACAGAGGATCTATAAGGAAATTATTTAATTCCGGCGATCCTGATCAGGATAATGAGATAAGCTTATCAAATTATTGTATTGTCAGCGGTTCTTGATAAGTCAACAAAAGTTAAATTAAATCTGACCGTTTAAAGTGGGTCAAAATCGGGTTCAAAGAAGTCGGTTACAAACAAACATACATACAAACATTCATACAGGTGAAGCTAATAAAAGCGTGCTAAAAAGCGTATTAAAAACGCATTATATTGTAATGAGAGGTTTGTGGAAAGGGTTTTTTAATAACTTCAAAATCAAAAAAAATCTATTAATGTTAACTTTGTTAGTCTCCTCTTACGCAGATAAAGAGACAGTAAAATTGTTTGGGATGGTAATAGCAACAATTTAAATCGACGCTAATTGAGCTATAAAAACCTTTTAATTGTTTACCAAACATACCCAATTGGGAAAATTAGCTATGCAGATTCAATAAAATTTCTGCGTGCGTGTTAAAAACACTAAATTTACATCAGCAGTGGATATGGTGTTCGAATATATGACCTGGATAACAGGAAAAGGACATAAAACCTTTTTAACAGGTGTTTAAATGCAGGAATTGTTGCAATCGGTTTTCTATTGGATATGTACTAATATTTTTAAATTTATACTATTACATTTTTCAAAAACAATGTCAATTTAATGAAAAAGGATGTCATGCCTATCGTAAAAACATTTACACTCAAAAATATCTGAAAGGTGTTAAAGAAATATGAACTTCAATATAGAGTACAAAGTATACCTATAATATTTTCAGTATAAGCGACTTGAACTGAGAGTTTATACGTTGGCCTCTTCCCTAAACAGATTATGATCTTGATAACTTGAATACTACAAGATAATGCTGGTTTTTACCGAATGAAAATTTATTAGGTATAATTTATCCAAACTCAGTTTGAGGACAATCCAATCATTCCATACGGCGGTAAACAGTCTCAAAGAGACCGACCTTACAACCGGGGTTGTCAGATCTTTCTTCTTCAATTCTTTAAGTTTTTTTATTTAAGATGTTTCATTTATATCAGTATTCAATTGTTAGTCAGTAACTTTCTTCGAAAGCTAGTTTGCAAATATACTTTAAACCGAGTAGTTTTGAGTGTGACAGAAAAAAATAACAAGCCATTCATTGTTATAATAATACATTCTTAAGTCCTTAAGAAACAATATAACTGAAATCAAGACAAATAGTGTTTTCAGTGTTTAAAAACAACTAATTAACAAACCCTTGTTTCTCGTATACTTATACATAATATATTAACAAACCAGAAAATTTGGTAGAACTGGCAACCGTTCACAATTTATGGACGTTGTCAGGGGTGATAAGCGCCAGCCACCTGCAGCTGGTATAGCAGAAGCGGTCCCCAGCCCGTTCAACGATCGATTCAGTCAGACAGAGATAGGCCAGTGACCGCGGATGGCGTGGAAGAGACGAAGATAAAATATACGTGATTTGGAACTTATGGACGGGCCGGGGAATGGTCCGAGAATGGAGTTCTGGTAAAAAAATTAAAGCATTTTCTGAGCAGTGTCGTGCCGTGTCAGGTTTATTTTTCTGGTTTTAGTTTTGTGTATAGAATCTTTGAGTTACATTATATTTATCATTTTATTATAATATTATTATATATACAGTGGGTTTATAAAGTGTAGTAAGTACAAACACCTATTGTTAAACAAACTTATTAGTGTGTATACGCATTTTAATGATTTGTTTGGGACGCCTATGAGTTTCATACTGTTTTATGTCATTAAATTGACCTAAGAAACACTATACAAATGATTGGACTGCATTGAGAAAAAGTATTCTATTCCTTATAATGATTCACATACTCTTTATGCAACTGTTTAATTCTATATGTTACAGCAACACGTTTTTCTACTGTAAGACAACGAAAACTGCTAGACCGTTGTATAGTGATAATTTCACGGTAATTTAGCCAATAAGAAATAGGAGTTAATGCTACTATAGAATGGTTTATAGCCATTATTGCTCTGACTACTTGCAGTAATTATCAAGTTCTATTGGGGGAGTCATCTGGTTTTATCCTGTATTAGTTCCGACTGGCAGTTGTAATAAACTTTGATATTAATCATAATAATATTTGCTTGTTACGGTTAATAAAGCATATACTTATCACTAGAAATCGGTACTGCAGTCCTCAAAAATTTAAATAGCTTCTAGTGTGATATTGTTCTTGTCGTTTAACATTGCATATGATTATCTATTATGCAACATCGTTTACTGAGATGGTAAAATTCGTCCATAGATTATAAAGTCCAATAGTAACAATGGGTTGTGCGAAATAAGAATCTTCTATTGCTTTATCTGACATGCAAAGTTTAAAAACTTAAATACAAAGTAAAAATAAATTAATTGAAACAGGTATTGGTACGATCAATAAGGTTCAAATTTAAACAGGACAGCTAGAAGACTCCGAACAACAATATGACCTGCGCGACAAATACGTTAGGGCGGAGAATTAACTAAAATACATAAAAATTCATTTATTTGTAAAATTGTATAATATTATAGTATTTCTTTCAATTATTTTAGAGTTACACAAAAAGTACCAATCTAATATCAATTTAAAATATATATTTTAATCGTGTTCTTATAGAGGTCACTAACAGTTGTACAAGATGCAATCAACACTAGCTATACCTATATATTCCAATATACCAGAAATTAACATTTTATAACTCATGCAACCACAATTATTCCTGAGTTAAGATAACAGCAATTTCCCAGTAATAAAATGTCAAACGGGTCGGCTGTATTTTTTCTTTTTATATACAAAGCAAAAGTATCTGAAACACGGAAGTTGTAATACCAACAAGTTTAGTGGTCTAGTACAATTAGAGTAATAAAACGAGAAGGTAAAAAGCTATTTTTGAGTCATAAAACTGTAGTAGAACGTACAATCGAGGTAAAAATATTTAAGCAGATGATTGTTTATTTAAAAAATAGGTAAAAAGCCATAGTTTATAACGGGTGATCTAAATTTGTGTGCCTACATATGAAAATCTCGAAGACTGCAACACATAAGAGGTCCCCCAATTGGTAGGTATTAAAAATTTCAGGTCATTATTTATAAAATTTAATTTGACGGTTGTGTTTAAAGAGCGAAACGCCAAATTTAAAAACTAATAAGGTCATTATTTAGAACATAAAACCGGCTATAAAAAAGTGCTTTTTGTATTTTCCCAAGTAAATAATAATAATTTTTTCTGAAGGTCTAAATTGGAATATTTAAAAAAATACTATTGAAAAAGATTTTATAAAAATAAGCAACTGGTTTAATAAAAACTTATTAACTATAAATTATAACAAAACAACATACATTCCATTTACTTCATACAAAAATAAACTTTCAAATATTGGTCCAATATTATGCAATAATAATAATAATATAACGGAAGGTGAAAATATTAAATATCTAGGAATAATTTTTGATAAACATTTAAAATGGGATTTACATGGTGACTATATTGTAAAAAAACAATTATACCAAAATTTAAACATCTTAAACAAGTTTTAAATATAAAAAAATAAGAAATATTTTATTATTTTTTAGTGCAAGCCCATTTAAATTATGGAATACTAGGATGAGGAGGAATAAATAAGAATTATCTTAATAATATTGAAACTATTCAAAAATACATTTTGAAAATTATTTACGAAAAAGACCACCTATATTTTTCTGATTTACTATTTAAAGATAGCAAAAAAATGAATAGTAAACAAATATTTCCTTTCAACATGTTAATATAATAATATATATTTTTAAACATAAAAATAAAATAAATTATATTAATCGCACACATGAAACTCGTCATAAAAATACTATTACATATAAAAATAGAGTAAACAAAACAATTGCACACAAACATTTTTTAAACATCAATCCATATATTTTTGATATATTATGCTACCACAGTCAATTAAAATAATTAAATCATTAAAGAATTATAGAAATAAAATTAAAAATTGGATATTATCCAATCCAAGAGATATATTCAAGAATATCATTAATAAATAATAAATATACCAAGCTAAAATGAATAAAATAAATAAATATATATATTATATGTCGTAGGCTGATAGTGAAATCCGTCATTTCATGAAAAGCCTAGTCACTTCATGAAGCGTCGGCAGATTGTGTAAAAACATGAAATTACACGATCTGCCGCGTCACTTCCTGAAGAGACCTTGACGTTTCGGCGTATTATGTATAACACAATCTGCCTAATTTTAAATATCGTCACTTCATGTAGTACCTAACGATGTCATGTCAGTCGGCAGATTGTGTAATTCCGTCTAAAAGGTATATTGGCAACTGGTTTGTTCGTTGTTCCCCAGAGCATTTTTTTTTAATTAAATATTTTTAACTAATATTATTTTATAAAAATTTAAAAAATGCTCTGACAAACCCGAACAAACCAGTTGCCAATATACCTTTTAGACGGAATTACACAATATGCCTTGTTTTTGTGGCATTTCATGAAGTGACGATATTTAAAATTAGGCAGATTGTGTTATACATAATACGCCGAAACGTCAAGGTCTCTTCATGAAGTGACGCGGCAGATCGTGTAATTTCATGTTTTTACACAATCTGCCGACGCTTCATGAAGTGACTAGGCTTTTCATGAAATGACGGATTTCACTATCAGCCTACGACATATACATGACGTAGGTATTGTATCTTTGTATACTGTTGTGATATAAAATATACCAATAAAATATTGTCATATTCGTTTTATATTATAATCTAGTTGTGCCTGAATTATGAAATATATTCTTAAAAATAAATATTATATTATTTAACTCAAAACAAGTATTTTACTTCTTCGTTCGGAATTGATAGTTTATACAAAAAAATTATATATTAGCATTAAACTGTAAAATAATATTTGAATAAACTTTTCTTATTATTATTAATCTGATCACGATAAATTGTGGAAAGAACTTGTTGGCATTTTAGCTGCCCATACGTAAAAATAAAATCTCTTGAGCAAGAACTTAAATCTTAAAGCCCGAACTTGTCTATGTTATCTATACGTTAAATCGGATTAACTAGCTGTTGTAACAATTCTAAAGCCCCCAAAACCTTTTAAACAAAAATGTAAAGAATCATATCATCACGAAGGGTTGAGATCAACTTCTTTGTACCACCGAATGATTTTATACAATTTTCTACAATCATTTTTAATTGAAAATCTACCCTTGTGACAGCAGCAATGTAATTAAAGAAAATTAACAATAATTTTCTATTTAACCACCATTAAAATACCATTAGGCCTTAAACTGTAAGTCCTATATGAAATTCGATAAGATTAGCAAGTCTATCCAGAAAATAAATCATTTTTGGACCACTATTTAGTCCCAACACGCGTATTATTCATTAGCTTAAGCCGAAATTAAAAGCCTGTGACACCATTAAAGAAAGGCCACAATAAACTTTATTATTATTAAAGGGGGGATTTGTCCCAAAATATTAACTCTTGGAATAAATTTGATTTTAAACTTTAAATGCCAGGCGCAACTAGAAAATGATTGACCCGACCCTTCGGGTGACCATTTAATTATCTGAAAAGATACAAAAGACTTTATTATTAGGGCCTAGATTAATGATATTGTATTATTGTGGCACAAACGTTTTCATTTTCTATGAAAGAAACAATAGTTGAAGTACGTAAACAATAAATTGAAACGATACTCATTAATAGGCTGCTATTATGGAAACAATAGAAGGTAAAAAAAATGTTTTGGTTAAAATAATGAGGTTTTGTTATTAATTTTACTGATTTGTATAATGAAGTAATATTTTATAATACCCATAATCTGAAAGGTAATTTGAAAAAGCACCCATATAGTCTTTTCAGAATAGAAAAAAAACTGTTTTAAGAAACGCGTTAAGTTATAAATAGGGGATTTAGTAACGAAAGGGTCAACAAAAAGAAAAACATTTACCTATAAGTAAATGGCGAAATATATGCAAAATGCATATATGCATTTTTGCATATTTTGTCAATTTTAAAATAAAATGCATATTTTTCATAAATTATTATTTTAAGAGCATATTTTTATGATTTCGGCTTTATCAAAAAAGTTAAAACCTTAAAGATTTAATGTCCAGTTCGGTACTTATTTCAGGGATTTTCCAATCTGAAGATGTATTATAATTATATTTACATTTTGGTTATACACAAGATATTTATTGAAGGTTTCTGGGGTTTGTAGGTATATTGTTAGGGGTTGTTCATTGTCACTTAATAATGCGTTATTGTTACCTGCTTAGCAAACTGTATTTAAATTAAAATAAATTAATGTCAAATGTAAAAAAAGTGTTTCTAAAAGCATACAGTTGTATAAGAAGAGATTACCAGGCGTTAGTTTACCTCCAGAACCTGTAATTACCCGGTGGGGAACATGGATTAAGGCCGCAATATTCTACGCAGAGCATTTCGAAGCCATTAAAGAACTAATTTTGGATTTAGATGACGATTCGCAGTGTGTTGTGCAAAGTAAGAGGAGTTGTTAAAAAGTGCAAGTGTAGCTAAAGATCTTGTTTTTATTAAGGTTAATTTTAGTTTTATACCGGACATAATGGAGAGTAGAAATTTAAGTTTGAGAGACTTAATTAGTATTGTTGAAACATTTTTCCGCTAAATGTAACAACATTCCCGTTAAAGTAGGAGGTCAAGTTAGAAACAAATTCGATTTAACTGTAAAAAAACATGAAGGATTTAAATACTTAACTGCAGTAAAAAGCATTTATGAGCATAAACCTTTCACTGAAGTTGTATCTTGGCCTTATATTTTGCTACCTAAGTTGCATCATTGTCCGATTACATCAGTAGATGTTGAAAGAAGCTTCTCTTTATATAAACATATGTTTACTAATAGAAGACAATCCTTTTTGGTTGAAAAGTTTGAAAAATATTTAGTAATAAATGCTTATTATATACAATTTTAGGTTAAAAAATTGTTTACTTTTATTTTTCTTTGTTTTTTTTGCATTTTTTAAAAAAATAAACATATTTTTCAGAACCCAATGTGTTTCTTTACCTCATTTTACTATAATAAATTAATAAATATTGCATACCAGAATGCATATTTGGTAAGAACCGTTCCTTTTCATATCTAACAATTGTTACACATTTTAATTAACTTTTCCTACGAGCTAATCTCCACGATAAGAACACAACTTCACTAGAAAATAAATCATTTCAAAGCAACCCCGCCTCAACTGGCGCTATATTCATTAGCCTAAAACAAAATTAAAAGGATTTGACAATGTTATAAAATGGGTTGAAAGAAGTTCATTATTAACACCCAGATATTTATTTGGCCCTTTGTTAAAAACACAATACGTACCAAAAAATGCCAGGCTCCATTAAATGGATATGAAAAATTGTAAAACAAAGAAAGGGATTGCCTTTTGAGGGTTTTATGCCTAAAATAATGGGTAACTATTGTGTAAAGTGATCGAGAATTTGTTATACATTGTTCGTAGTTTCCATAATATAAGAGTTTATAACACGTATAGTTTCGAAACGTATTCATAATTATTTTATCATTAGCGGTTGTCTTTTACGACCAATCACGCAGCAGCGATGACCTAAAATATTACATACATAAGCTATGCTAAGCTATAGACGGCCGCAACGAAGTAATTGGAACATTGGAGATCTCGATTCTCTGGACCGCTCTTGAACATTAGAGTGACCATTCGCGCGCATACAGTGTGACCAGTAAAGTCCGCATAATATGAGTTTTTTTTTATTAACAGCTTTATTCGAAATTTGACTTTGGTATCAAATTCTGCTTCGATCGAGATGAAAATTAAGCAAAACAATAGTAGTCACATGATTCGCGTTATCTGTCAAATTTTAATTTTTTCCAAAAAATAATTCAAAAGTGGCGTTGTTTCTGAAAATATCGAAAAAAGTTATAAGAAAAAGTTTTTTTAAATGCATTTTCTAGCCCAAGATAATTTTGATTTTTTTCCCACCACTAAAATTTATTTTCCACTTAATGAACACTTTACTGATGACACTGTGTTCTTTTTGTCTTAATATTAAGGTGTATTACTTTCAGCCACAAACTACGTTTTCAAAAATACTTATTTTATGAGGTTACCTTATACAGGGTCAAAAACAAATAAACTTTGCATCACATGCGACCAAATTTTAATAGCCCAATTTTGATTTTGTAGAAAAACACACATTTAATATGGCGCTACTTTAAAGAAAATGTATCTGAAATAAAGCATTGTCAAAACTAAGGAGTTTTATGTAGTATTATGCATTATTGAGTTTTATTTTGCAAAAGTGGTGAAATTTACAAAATATTGGTAAAAAATCAAAATTACCTTATTCAGCTAAAATTTTGCATGTAGGCTAGAAACTGCATTTAAAAAACTTTTTCTTACAACTTTTTTCGATACCTTCAGAAATGAATTGAATTATTTTTTGGAAAAAAATTAAAATTTGACAGATAATGCGAATCACGTGACTACTATTTTTTTGCTTAATTTTCATCTCGATCGAAGCAGAACTTGATGCGAAAGTCGAATATAGTTATTAATAAAAAAAAATCCCATATGATGCGGACTTTACTGGTCACACTGTATAAGAAGGCTGAGTCAAGTGAAACGGGCAGAGTTAATACTGCGGAATAGAGACTCGTAGACAGGAAAGAGTTTTACGGTTTACTCTTACTTAGATTTAAATCGAAGTATTTTAGGACGAATCACTCACAACCGCATTTTTATTTACAACGGCCCCTTTGGCCACTTAAAGTTGGACAGATCTGATTTAGATAACAAGTTACTCGGAACTAAAAATAACTGATTAAAAGGCTGAGAATATTGCATAATTTCAACGTAACACTAACAGAATAAAAATGAACTCTATTTTAGCACAACCCATATCCTTGAATCTTCTTCAGATATATATTTTTTGGAATTAAAACGAGCGGTTATTATTTCACCGAGCGGAGATATATGGATTATTACTGGGCATCACATAAATCAGCTGTATCTAATGATTAGGTGCTACATTGAAAGCTAGCCATCAAGCAAGAGGGGCTTTCATTAATCACATTAATGAGTATTATTCATGTAATAATATACAAACCCATCAGAGTGTATTATTATGGATAGGAATGGCCCGCAATGGGCATTGAATTAATTGATTATTGCTTACTACGCCGGTTTACCGACAGAATATTGATGGAACAACGAAATCTTAACTAGAAATTTTCCATATAAAATAACTCATTTTATATTTCTTAAAAACAATGAAACAAAATACTTTTAACTGCAATGCAATAATCAATGCAAGAATTAATGCAAGGATCAATGCAAGAATCAGTGCAATAATCAATACAAAAATCAATGCAATAATCAATGCAAGAACTAATGCAAGAATCAATGCAATAATCAATGCAATAATCAATACAAAAATCAATGCAATAATTAATGCAATAATCAATGCAATAATCAATGCAAGAATTAATGCAAGAATGAATGCAATAAGCAATACAAAAATCAATGCAAGAATCAATGCAAGAATTAATACAAGAATCAATGCAAGAATGAATGCAATAATCAATACAAAAATCAATGCAAGAATCAATGCAAGAATTAATACAAGAATCAATGCAATAATCAATGCAAAAATCAATGCAAGAATCAATGCAATAATCAATGCAAGAAAAAACGCAACTGGTATGAACTTTAGTTAGACAAATGCACGGGACGAACTATCAGCATGGTTTTGGTTTTCGAGAAAAAGCACAAGAACTTAATTTGTATAATAATTTTTAGTACCGTGCGAGCAAAAATTATTTGCATCAAAGAGGGCCTTGCATCTAAGGACGTAACGCTTAGCCGAAGAGCTTAATACCTGTTGGGTGTCAGTATCTAACTATATTAACAATCAATCAGTTATTCCGTCATCTTTGACAGTCGTAGATGCTGGCCAGTTGGTTTCACCAGAGCCATAAAACAAATACACACACACACTTGACAGTCGTTACAAGTAATTTGATTCATTGCTAATTTTTCCAATTTCTTAAACAATTCACACAATGGGCTTTACGGAACAGCACAAAAAATTCATGGTTGAAGCGTATTTTCGAAGCAGGGTTAGAGTAAATGGTGAGTGGCAATACAATCAGGTTTTGTGCATGGACAATTTTCACGAACATTTTCCTAACGTTGCTTTTATTGCTGGGGATTTTTATCATTGCCTGAAATGAACCGTGGCTGTGTTTAGAGAAACAGGTTCTATACAACACAAAAAAGGAGCAGGAAAACCATCTGTAAGAACAAAAGAACTTGTTGCAAACGTTCGTGAAATAATGCAAAATACGCCAACAAATTGTATAAGACACCTGTCCGAAGAAGTGGGAAGATCAATGGCCAATTTCAGTACTTTATGTAATTCTTTTTCTTTTTCTTTCTGTATATTCTTACTTTGTTAATTTTGTAAACAACAAAAATAAATTTGTATTTGTCTACTTATTTTATTACTCATTAGATTGGCATATCATGTCATAATATGAATTTGACAAAATTTTAACCTAGATTTGGTTAGATATATCGTCCCCATATCATTGTGATCTAAACCAAGCCCTACGTTTTTTAATCCAAGCCCTCTTTGATGCAAATAATTTTTGCTCGCACGGGAACGCCTATTCTTTATTTTCTGACTGACATGGAATTAATCTTAGAAACTTTAAAATTTTTAACATCTACATTTCATAAATACTTATGTATTCCATGATAATTCAGAAATAAACAAACCCATTCGCTAAGCGGCTTATTCGTAAATCTTTTTTTACATCGGCGATTTCGTTAATCGGATTAAATATCCGTCTAATTTTCAATTATATATATATATATACATCGGCGTTGAAGTAAGGAAGGGTGGGGGGAAGCAGACGGTACCTGCTAGTATTATACAATCACCATTGTGCGAGTAATAGTGTTTGTGAGTAAATAATGTTTACCAACGTACGGCGTAACTTCTTGCAGATTTGTACGTCGTACAATATTATGAGCGGTAAAATATTTTCATTCATGGTTTCTCTTGGTTTTGCTTCTCTACGGTAGTACTAAAAAAATCCTTCTCTTTATTTAAGATTATAATAATTATTTGCTACCTGTAAAAGTCGCTACTCTTATGGCTAAAGGCCAACTTAAAGACCTTTTTTGAGCGTATTGGACGAATCAAACCCAACCGAAAGAAAATGAGGCATAATTAATAATACACCAGAGGAGCAAGTGTCAGTTACTGGAATTTCACCTAATATAGATTTTATTGATAATGTTCGACATGATAGCACATTCGATGGCAAATTAATCTAATGCACAATGCTACGAATGTAAAAGCGAGATTAGTCAATAAACTGTTCAATTCAGGGCTTAACATTTCTGAATTTGCGTGCAATTAATGTCTGTTTTCGGTATGTATGTATACCGTATAGTGGGTGCTTTTAGGGTTTGTTCGAGTTGTGATGAAATGATGAAAAATAACGCTGCGTTAGTTGTAGCTGCATTTTATGTTATTTAATAGTTTAGTATCGTTTTATTTGCTGCTAGATTTAATGCGATTGTGATGTATACTATACACTTTACTGCCCGATTTTTGACATTGCGGCATCCCCATGATGACTTATTTATAACAATGGAAGAGATCATTCAGCTAAGATTGTTGTTGCCCATCGTTATTCCACCCAAACCAGAGGAAGAAATTGAAAAGAAGAGAGTAGTTGCAGACTTTTCCATTATTTAAAATGACTAAGATCCAGTCTCTGATTGCTTTTCGCAACGTCCTATATTAACCAATGTCAGTCCTCTTATCACAAAGTACGATCTAGAGCCAATGATAAACAATAGATGAGTCGTTGTTTATTGGCTTTTGATTAAAATGATTCAATTGAATACATGTAGGGATAGCTGACAGGCTTTAACAAATAATTAGTGTTCGATGCAGTGTTCGTTGCATGTTAAAGATTAGACTAAATACATTAAATGGTGAAATAAAGATAATTAAATTAAATAATTATTAATATAAGTGGGTGCAGATTTGCTTCGAGTGAGGAGCGAGATTATATCAACCCAGAATGTAACTTAGAAAAAGTTTGATAGTATTTAATTTAAATAGCTACAAAGTCGAAAATTGTCATCAAACTTTGAAAAACAGCTAGAGCATATTTACGCACAAAGCGACCATCTAGGTAGTAGTCGTTGCGTGTTAAAGATTAGACCAAGTACATTTTATGATGTAATTAGGATAATTAAATTAAATAATTATTAATACAAGTGGGTGCACATTTGCTTCGAGTGAGGAGCGAGATTATATCAACCCAGAATGTAGCTTAAGAAAAGTTTGATCGTATTTAATTCAAATAGCTACAAAGTCGAAAATTGTCATCAAACTTTGAAAAACAGCTAGAGCATATTTACGCTCAAAGCGACCATCTAGGTAGTAGTCGCCTAATGTTGCGCCGCCTCTACTTTCTCGACTCTCCATTAACCCTTAAAAAATTGGAAATACTGGATATGTCCCCTTTTTCCTTGTTCTCTTTAGATGACAAAAACCTAAAACGAGAGCATCATCTTTTATTTACAGGACCTTAAAATCATTGCGCGTCACGGGCCTATAAATTGCAATTAAGCTTAATATTTACAGGCCCTGTGGATGTATGATATAGGCGCTGACAATGCATTTGTGCTTATACCTGGAAAATTGCTTTTACAAAATTCAATGATTAAACGACTGTTTTATTGTCCTATAGGTGTCGCTACATGCTTAAAATTCACGGCATATACTGCGGAAGTATAAATTAAACACTCTGATAACAGCAATTTGTCATAGGGCCAAATAGAGGGAATGAATTCATGTTGAAAAACTTTTGTTCCCGTCGAACCGACTGCGCAATTTAATAGTATTTTATGAAGCTTTGCTCAATTGGGTTAGTTAAAATTAATTAGATATAATTTTTTCTTATTTATGAGAGGCGGTTTGGTTATATTACTTGGTGACATGTGAATTAAAAGAGCCCATGTTCCAGTTAAAAAATAATATATACAGTGTCACCAGTCCGCATCATATAGGATTTTTTTTATTAACAGCTTTATTCAAAATTCGACTTTGGCATCAAGTTCTGCTTCGATCGAGAGCAAAAAAATAGTAGTCACGTGATTCGCATTATCTGTCAAATTTTAATTTTTTCCAAAAAATAATTAAAAAGGGTTATTTCTTAAAATATCGAAAAAAGTTATTGGAAAAACTTTTTTTAAATGCAGTTTCTAGCCCACGTGCAAAATTTCAGCTGCATAAGATAATTTTGATTTTTTACCTATATTTTGTAAATTGCACCCCTTTTGCAAAATAAGATTCGACGCAACCTATACATAAAACTTTTTAGTTTTGACAATGCTTTATTTCAGATACATTTTAAAGTAGCACCATATTAAATGTGTGTTTTTCTACAAAATCAAAATTGGGCTATTAAAATTTGGTCGCATGTGATGCAAAGTTTATTTGTTTTGGACCCTGTATAAGGTAACTTTATAAAATAAGTATTTTTGAAAACGTAGTCTGCGTCTTAAAGTAAAAAAATAAAAAATAAAGTAAAGGGGTTTTAAATTAAATCGTTGAAAATAGATAAACTTTACATTAAGTTAAACTAAAATTTATTTTCCACTTAATGAACACTTTACTGATGACACTCAACTGAGTTCTTTTTTGTCTTAATATTAAGGTGTATTACTTTCAGACACAAACTACATTTTCAAAAATACTTATTTTATGAAGTTACCTTATACAGGTTCAAAAACAAATAAACTTTGCACCACATGCGATCAAATTTTATTAGCCCAATTTTGATTTTGTAAAAAAAACACCACGTTACTACTATTTTTTTTGCTTAATTTTCATCTCGATCGAAGCAGAACTTGATGCCAAAGTCAAATTTTCTATAAAGCTCTTAATTTAAAAAAATCCCATATGATGCGGACTTCACTGGTGACACTGTATATAAGAATTATATCATATTTTTAATGGGTTGCAAATTTTTTACAGGGTACAAATGTAATAGGTAATTGGTTTAAGTTTAAGCTAATTCGTTTTTGTAAATTTCTAATGGAAATGAAAGTTACAAACTCAAAAAATAATATAAAATTGTGACTGATTTTGATCGAAATTTTACGGATTTGCAGATAAATTAATTATAAAAACATTGTCTTTTTTAAACAGTTAAACATTAACATCGAGTTTACAGTTTCCTTGGACTTAAATTTTATACCATTACCTCCAAAAATACCTACTTCTTTCAAAGTATCAATTTTCTAGCGTACCGTTATAAAATTTCTAAAAATTTTGCGCTAAACCGTAGTTCATCAGCGACTATATAAAAACAAATAGCGACCTACCTCGTTTGCATTTGAATAATTTTGCACGGTTGATGATCTGCATATTAATTGATTTCAGACAGATGTTCAATTTCTCACAAACTCCTTTATATTGCTGGTTTTGTAAAATGAACCGAATAATTATAACCTGGAGTGAATTATGAATAGACAAAACGAATTCTGACTATAGGGAGCCGTGTTTATTGTTCTCCAGTCAAAGGAGAAATCTAATATTGTGGAGACGAATCAGCGGTGGTTCGTAGATTGGGAAACAAGTGAAGTACACGGAAAGACAATAGTTTTATTAAATATATTTATACAAAATGTGTTTCTTTGACAGCGGTTTGAAATTCTCTTCAATTTTTCGGTTTTGTGTAACAATTGCTGTGTTTTTAGTATTTTATAATATTTTTTAGAGACTGATGAGTCCTAAGTATGCGAGAATTTGGAAAATAATAATTCTGCAGTTACTTTTCATATGTAAGTAAATTGAAAGTTGGGTTATTTGTAGGTTAGGTTTAGACTCTAGTAGCAAGGTCACATTCAAAGGTAAATCCACCGTTATCACTGCTCCCTGCCTCACCCAGCTCTTCACCACCCCTCTCCTATAAACGATGTTGTCAAAACATTTAAATAGCGTTAATGATATACCATCAATATGTATATTCTATCGAACATGATCTCTCATTAAAACCATACAGCTTATTCCTAATGAAAGTATCTATTAAATGGTAAAATAACTTCTAAAGTTGTATTAAAAAAAAAAGGTTATAAATAATCAAAACGAAATATCTACGCCACTGGCAAGAAAGATTAGCTCTACATTACGTAACAAATGTGAGCCTAATATTGTTTGAATGAGCTTCTTGTATTAATTAGTTATTAACTAAGGATGTATATAGTACGTAATTATGGTGGGTTAAAACAAAATGAAATTGTTGAAGTTGGGAAAATGTTGCAAAATTTGCCGAGCTTTTGTTAAAAGTAGATCTACAATTTACCCAACTTTCTGCTAGGATTCTATAGAGTGGAAGGAAAGTTTAATAGAGCTAACGCAAAATTCGTGTTAAGTCGTTGTGTGTTTTATAAAAGACGGCAAATTTGCTTAAGTGACGTGATACCAAACGAAATATTGCAACTAGTGAAATGGTTTTTTTCACTAAATTTTAATTTTGACCCTACCGCCACAACCACCTTGAAAAGATGCCATGACATGACATCGGGCAACGCCGCATCAGCTGGGAGTTGCGGATCCACAAGCTATTATTATGACCCGCTGCAATGGGCGAGTTTTTTATTCTTTCTGATATTTTTTGTGTTTTTTTGGCTCTGTTGCCACTATATTGATATTTAAAAATGTACAAAAAAGTAATAAATAGTTTTGGATAACAAGAACAACTTACCGAATTATTAAATAATAGTAATATTGCGTTGAGAAGCTGTTTTTGTTTCACTACGAGTAAATTTATTTGATCGATCAAAAGTAATATTCTATTATACAAATAATTATCTTCTGCGTTTAAATTACAGGATTGACTATCGACTTCTGAAATCTCAAAATTTAGTAAGCTAAGTCACCTACTATCTGGGTAACTTCGTTACTTTCACAATGTATGAATTGGTACCGAGACAATAAGTTTTCAAGCTGAGACCACCTGCTTAGTTTCATTTCACAGGGAAAAATCCATTTCAAATCATTGTAAGCCAATTCATTACCTTTTAAAAAAACCTTTACCTTCATATCAATTTCCACTGAAACCTAATTAACAATATTTATACAGTCATTGGTCAAATCAAATCTATAAAAATATATTTTTGAGTCACTTACAATTTTTAATTCCCAAAACTCAGAAGTATTAATTTTTTGTGAATAATTACTGAGATCGTTAAAACTTTTTATAAAATCTGATTGCTCGAAAGCTTGATTAAGTTGAGATGTACGCTCTTGTTCCTCGTTTCTCTCCGCTGGACTTTTTCTAGGAATAAGAACAGTTTTTGACAAGTAAGCAGGCAAATTGGGATTAAAGCACGGAACAGCTGCTAAAATCAGTTTAGTTGGATTTTTTTGTGGTGCCATCAGGCAAAAGATAAATATCCTCACGGCCAATGTTACTGGGGACAAAATGCTTAGCACAAACTACAGAATACTGTGTGGGCATAGAATTTTTAGATTTTCATCTTTTGGGAAGTGAAAAACTGATACACTCTCTTCACCTGTTTTTAAAACACTTTTATAGTTAGAGTTACACCTAGGAAGTCAGCAGGGGCTTGGCATGTTAATAAATAAACAAACTAAAAGAAAAAAAAAGAGTACTTACCTAATTAGGTACCTAGGTATCTAGAGGTATCCTACCTACTTATAAACTATCTCTACTAGTGATATTTTTAAACTAATTCACATATACCTTCAACACTTCAATATTTAATAAATTAGCTGTAGCCACAAAACAACAAAGTTTAACCCAAAGAGCTAACCAGAATACAAAAAACACAGCTTTTAAATTAAAACAAATAAAATTCTGCCGTCATTATAAGACCCGTAAACAAACCGCCGCGCGCCGTCCGGCCAGGCTGTGTTTTCTCACTTTATTAATGCTATCAGAGCAAACCCGCACCATAACTTTTTACTAGTATTTTGTAGAGGTTCTTAGCAATCCTGTCACTTAAATTTTCTATTAGATATCAATCGAAAACCGGATAAAAATACAAATTAATAGGACACCTACACCTACTTCGCGCGTAAATTATATACTAAACCAAGACTAACCTCAAAAAAGTCACGTGACACATGAACCTTCAAGCAGTGTTGTCGATGTTTCTGTTTCACGGTTTCTTTCAAGGTGGTTATACAACCGCATAACAAAAGAAAAAATTAAATCTTACGGTTTAGTATGGTCCCCTGCTTTACATTAACTGTTTTTTTTTTTTTTTTTTTTTTTTTTTTTTTTTTTTTTTTATGATCGAGCACAAGCACTATAGGAAAAATCCTTTAAGGCGCTCTGGGAGCGGTGCGTGTGCGAAGAAAGCGATTCACGTTTTTCTTGAATCGTTGGAGGTTATATTCGGTTGGAAACACGGTCTCAGAAAGGCCGTTCCACAAAGATGACGTCCTCCAAATAAAAGAGTTCTGAAACAATGATGTTCGGGGTGTACTAAGTTGAACGACATAGGGATGGGCGGCAGTGGTTCGTCGTGTGTTTCTGCTATGCATTACTCTAGGTGGAATCGAGCGGGCAATATCTGTCGAACACTTGCCATGAAAATATCTGTAGAAGAGAGTCAAATCACCAACCTGTCTTCGATGTTCTAAGCTGTCGAGGTTCTTAGTCAGCTCGTGGTCGCCGATTAGACGAACGGCTCTCCTTTGGATGGAATCCAACAACCGAAGGGTATGCTTCGGTGCAGAACTCCAGATATGAGAGCAGTATTCCAGTGATGGTCGAATCTGGGCTTTATAGAGTGTCAAAAGTTGTTGAGGTGTATACAACTTTTTGGTACGGAAAAGTATACCGAGCTTCTGAGAAGCTGCCCTGGCGATTGCCACTACGTGATTATGCCAAGACATATTTCCTCCCAGGTTGACACCCAGCAAATTAATAGACGAAGTCAGTGGAATTGCGTGTCCTGCCATAACGATATCGGGTTCTGCTATGTTGACCTTCTTAGAGAAAACTGCAGCCTGGGTTTTTTGAGCGTTAAATTCGACTTGGTTACTGTCACCCCAAGACAAAATTTCTTCCAGGTCTTTATTGAGGCGTGATACCTCATGTTGTCTGCGAAGATGTGCGTCAGTAGCCGATGTTTGCAAAGATTTGCCCGAAACAATGAGTTTCAATTATTTCGGTCCAGAAGGCAACAAATTGTAATTAGGTATCAAATTTACGAGTCATGAAAATGCATCATCCTTGATGAGAATGCATTTATTCCTGGTACCTGGAAAATTGCGTCCGCAAAATACAATAATTAAACGTGCCTATATGCTTTGTTGTCCATTGTGACTTAAAATTAAAACTCTTTATGAGCCGGGAAACTAGACGGGTAAATAAAACAATCTAATGGAATCCATTTAAACCTGGATGCGCTGGCATGAAATATTTATAATCTCCTTTTTAGCAATTTGTGTTATTATCTAATTTTTGATTAATTTAGGGTTCGATACGCAGAAAAAAGGTTGCTGTTCGATATTCAATTGCATTCTTTATTTGAAACATTTATTTTGGACTTACAGGAAGTAAGAGTAATTTGATACACGGAACAACATTTTATTGTACCTACCTGTCTTCGGACACTTAATTTTTTTGTCAATAATTTATAATTTAAGACGTGCAAAAACTCCCTGGCGCTGCAAAATCTTCCTGCCCCTCTTCGTCGTACCCGACAAAATCCATATTGCTAGGCCTGGTTAGGCTATCAATCGCATAAGATAGAAAGACAACTAATAATAAATATATCTCTCTCTCTTACTGGCTTATAAGGAATTTTGTGTCTTGACCAGATCCCCAAATCAGGCAGAGATTGGCGGATTTTCACGTGTTATATTTGGGAATTGGGTCGTCCCTTATCCATTTGTTTATAAGTAAAGGGCGGAATATATGCATGCATATGTATATGCATTTTTCACATATTTCGTCAATTTTATAATAAAATGCACGTTTTTCATAAATTATTATTTTAAGACCATATTTTTATATTTTCGGCTTTATCAAAAAATTTAAAACGTTAAAGGTTTAATGTCCAGTTCGGTTCTTATTTCAGGGATTTTCCAATCTGAAGATTATAATAATTATATTTACATTTTGGTTATACACAAGGTATTTATTGGAGGTTTCTGCGGTTTGCAGGTATGTTGTTAGGGATTGTTTATTGTCACTTAATAATGCGTTATTATTACCTGCTTAACAAATTGTATTTATATCGATTTGTAATACATTCTGTAGAAAAAAGTTTAAGAGACAATCAGGATTGTTGAAACTTTTTCCTCTAATGTAACAACATTCTCGGTAAAGTAGGAGGTCAAGTAAGAAACCAATTACAACTGTAAAAAAGAATGAAGGATTTAAATACTTAACTGCAGTAAAAAGCATTTATGAGGGTAAACCATCCAACGAAGTTGTATCTTGGCCTTATATTTTGCTACCTAAGTTGCAGTATTATCCGATTACACCAGTAGATGTTGAAAGAAGCTTCTCTTTGTATAAACATATTTTTACTAATAGAAGACAATCCTTTTTAGTCGAAAATTTTGAAAAATATTTAGTAATAAATGCCTTATATACAATTTTAGCTTAAAAAATTATTTGCTTTTAATTTTCTTTGTTTTTTTTGCATTTTTTTAAAAAGAAACCTATTTTTTAGAACCCAATGTATTTCTTTAGCTCATTTTACTATAATAAATTAAAAAATATTGCATACCAGTATGCATATTTGGTAAAAAAATGCATATAACTGCATTTTAAAGGCAAACAAGGCATATATATGCGCATATTTTGGCTGAATTTAAGGGCATATAATCCTCCCTTTATTCATATCAAAAACTAAAAGTGAGAAGAAATCACCACTCTATCTATGTCTATCTTTATATGTTGTGACTTAATCAATGTCCTTGCTGTATTAAATTTAATTATCGATAAGTTTCTTTTCCATTTTCCATTAGTTGATTAATATTTGTAATAATATTTGTCTGTTCTTTAAGTTCCTATTGCGATTTTAGGATATTTTGCTCCTTTACTAACCTATGTAATATACATGAAAGTATATTGTCTGTTTTATTATTTTCAGCCATTAGGTACCTTAAAAAATTCCCTCAGAAACCACCTTTCCTCATTTTAAGCCGTTTCTTAAGCCATATAAATGCGTCCTTTTAACTTTTATAATAATATCCGAGAGCAAAAGACAATTTTTGCTAAAACCTCATAAATCTTTAAAAGCAGCGCCAAGTAGCGCCATAAAGCATCTTATCTTTATATTAAATTTTGGAGCCTCGTTTAAATTGCGTCGGTTTTCTTACTATCTACATTTCCGATTTTTTGTTTTAATAAGCAATAAAAAAAAATCCGTTTAGATAACTATAATGATTGCAATACCAGAAATACAAAAAGTCTGTAAGGTATACTTTGAAACAATCTGTAAGTCCTGCGATTTAAGCTGTAAATGGTATTATCTCTATTCCATCGATAGTATTCTAGACGTATATTATATAAAGCTGCTATCTACAAGTTCAATTTTTCCAAATATCCTGCAAACCCCCCCCCCCCCCTCCCAAAATGCTAGTCTGGCAATTCACAAACCTCTAGCAACTGCTAAAACAGTAGTTATTTCACTCAGACTCATAATTCATTTGTTTATCACTAATATTTATTTTACTGCTTTGCAAAATGTCGATAAAAGAATTTTTACAATTATTTCTATTGTAATCGTATTCGGTACTCTGGCAACTTGCATGCTATTTAACAAGTATCGCTTACTATTCGAAATTCTAAATGAATGGAATGGACGGCAGGTAGTTGTTGCGACGTTATTGTGTTAGCCCAAGTTTTCCTGTTGCCTATTTTGGGTGTTTCTTGTATGTTTTTTGAAATTTTTGTGAACAATCGTGTTCAGTAATACACAATCTTGGTGTATGCACGTGTAGTATACACAAAAGTGGATCAAATAAATAAAAATTTATTTTTTCATCGGTAAGTGTGGTTATGTTTTAATATTTATGTCTTTCGCCAAACGTCAAATATTTAACAGTGTTGCCATGCAGGAAAACCCAAGGATTTCGGACGGACCGGTTCATCTTTATGACTTTCTGATGAGTCCTAATAAGGACGAGACGGTCCACCATTGAGCCTAATGAATAAAAATGTAGCAATTGCTTTTTCTTATAAAATCGAAGTAATTTCTTGAAAGCCAATGAATAAAAACTAAAGTAATTGCTTTTGCGTCAAGCAATTGCTTAAAAGTGCAGAAATTGCTTCTAGTCAATGCTTTTTCTTAAAAAATAGAAGCGATCGCTATCGTTTGCTTAAAATGTGATGAATAAATTAAGGAATTGCTTTTTCTAGTGTAGCGATTGCTTTCAACTTTTTAAGGTAGGTCGACTCCTGCATCATTTTTGCTTAGTAGCAGTCAACTTTAGTTCTAAGCAGCATTCACGTGCGTTGCTCTTAATTTGTGTCTTTAATTATGGCTGAATATATGAACGTCCGTAAAAGAAAAATCTACAGTGTAAGTAAAAATTGCAGATATGATGATTTCAGAAAGTTATATTGATTTGACTGCGAAAATGTTGAGTGGTTGGCAAATTATTTTTTGACTGATACTGGTAAAAGGCAAGGGGGTGCACTGCCTTTAAATAAGATTAAAGTCTTTCTGCGGAAATTGTCGGATCCGGGCTTTCAAAATTCTGTAGGTGAAGAAGTCAGTGTTCACCAAACTACTGCCTGTAAGACATACACTTCTGTAGCGGATGCAGTTTTGGAGAAGGCCAATATTTTTATTAAATTTCCTACAAGAGCTGAAGCGGTTGTAGTCAGAAAGATTTATTTATGTTCCTTCAATTTGTGAACGAATATCAATTGCTTGTCTTTAATTTCTTCATCGCTACTATCACTTTCCTCATTTTCACTGAAATCTGCCATGTTACAAATATAAGTTTCCTATTTTCCACAAAAACGTAACAGATGATTGTACTAAATAAATAGACCAACGTTGTTGTATTTACGGCAACTCTTTTGCAATTTAGGCAGCAAACTGAACATGAAATCTATAATCTGAACAAGTGGATAAGCCACGTCTGAACTTGTGTTGAATAAGCATTTGCTACAGAGGTGTAAGAAAAACAGCAATTGCTTCAAAATTTTATTCATATCCAGATCTAGCGATTGCTTTTACTTATAACATTTGCTAGTCAAGCAATTGCTTTTACTAAAAAGTAATCGCTTAATTTTTATTCATTAGGCTCATTGTCTACCCGGACCCAGGGAGTTGTTTTGGCTTCCTCTTGTACTAATGCAAAAGGTATGTTTTCACAACAATTTGTCCGCTGGCTCAATCCTATTTTTCGTTTTTTGATAATTATTACACATGTGATTCCTCCACTCGTTATATATATTTTATAATATGGCTATCGGCTAATTCCTTTTTATATCCTAGAATAAAAAATAGAAATTCTGACACTGTCGAGGAAATAAGACTAATTATTATACGCACGAAGTTGTTGAACGAAGTGCCAACGGAGTCTTGTTATGAAATAACCTAATTATTTCTCCATTTTTCTTCCTAATTTCACACGATATGTTTTTTTTTGTTATAAAACGCTGCTACACAGTAAAAACAATGTGGAAAATTACCATAACTATTAGTACTATGCATAAAGCAATAAAAATGATTAGTATTATTCTTGCTGTTTGCCTAATGATCTCCGTATTTCCTGGTATGATCATTGTTGTAACAAACAGCAGACCCGCACCACGGGGGGGGGGGGGCACCTTGACGGCCCCTTCAAAACTGACTTTTCCAGATGTATCTATTGCAGTGATGTTAATAATTCTAACTTTACCAGTAATTAGTGTGGCATCAGCGGAACGATCTTTTTCCAAACTTAAAATGGTAAAAACCTATCTACGTAACACCATGCATGGGACAACAACGCCTTTCGGATTTATCCTTAATCAGTATCGAACACGAGTTTGTTAAAACGTTAAATATCGACGAAATTAAAAACGATTTTGCAAAAAAAAACTCTCGACGATCCAGTCGTTTTGTATAATGCCGTGTATAGTACTTAGAGACATAATATTTGTGCAGACTTGTTAAGTGTTCATGTTTTTACTGTTTTCCGTCTTTTAGATTCTATGAGGTTCAATCACTGCTACCCCCGTTACTACCATACATGGTAAGCAACATTTTAAGTGGTGTTTTAAAAATTTGATTTTGCATATCATGTTTGCTGGAATATTATATTATATAATGACTTAACAACTATCTATGTTATGTCTACTAGTCTACCTAGGATTATAAAATAAATTTGAATTGTTTGCTGTTCTAATAGTAGATACTTAACACATAATGTGGATTTAACCCTAATTAAATTATTATACGATTAACGAATTCAAAAATTAATAAACCTGAACCTAATAGTAATGAAAATAAGAATTATCATTTTCCATTCGTTATTGAAAATGTTTGCGGGGGGGCACTCAGTTTTTGTTACGATACTGGTGATAATACGAGATAAAAAAAACATTTACATCCCTTCGTGCTGTAGTACTTTTGGTCGTAGATTCAAGCCGTTAAGTTAACCATAAAGGATATGCTACATTTACCACTGCTTGTTCTTTTACTAAGGAGACTGCCGTTAGGATCAGATATAGTTTTAAGATAATTAAATGCATTGTTTCACAGCAGGTGACAATCCTTTTATATTTATTTTTAACGTCATCGCAAGGTTGTCCCTGTCTTGTATAAAGTGATCCAAACCAATATGCAAATTAATTCAGCCCGATAACGATTAGGCAATGGTCCAGAACTGTGTTTAATTCGATAAAGCCAATAACAAGATGTCCAAATCATACCTGATTGTTCGATAATATAATTCGACCAATACAACGATAACCAGAAACGCTAGTAAAAAATGTACATTTTTAAGGAATATTTTTGAAGGTTATGAATGGAATTGAACCTATGATCCGAACCCGAACGAAGTGCCAATATTAGTGAGGTTAGACCTACGACAGTACTTGACTTTTTACAATTAATGATTAACAGTTATGGCTACTTTATACCTCAATTAAATTAAACTAAACTTAATAAATTAAACTAAGAAATTAAGGCAATGGTTTATACCTCCACATTAAGTCACTTAATAAATCTACGAGAGACAAAGAAGGTGCTCCTAACCTATCTTATTGGTTCTTGTCCATTTTATCATAAATGCATGGGAACTGTTGTACTAATTCAATCAATGTACCGTCGTTAACAACCATCGTGAAACTTTTTGGAATAATCAAAATATCAAAAATATAATTCTAAAATTAAACCAGAATTTAGGGTTATGTGTACAAATTCTTCTTTATTACATTCACCGAAATGACAAATGACATGACGGGAATCACGGATTATGCCGATCGCCCAACGAATTATGTCGAATCAACTAAATTAAACTAAGAAGTTAAAAGTTGGCTAACTTCTTAGTTTAGTTTAATTCCTTGATTGTAGGTATAAATGGTTACGTGTGAATGTAGTATTTTAACTTCCTAATTCTCTTAATTTATTAAGTTTAGTTTAATTTAATTGAAGTATAAAGTAGCCATTAATATGGTTTGCATCAGTTAAATAAATTTGACTTTTTAAAGTTTTAATTTCCGATTAAGTATTTCCATGTCGTTTTAAAGAAAACGACAAGTTTGCAGACATTTCCTCAATTTATTTATGCAGCCTGTGTGTGTGCACTGGCTGATACGTTTTCGGTGAAATGAAAATTTTAATATTTCCTCTTTGTATAGATGAAAAATATGCATTACGCTGAAAATATTTATATTGAAATTTGGAGATTAGCCTACATTCCCTACATGTTCAAAATAAAAGAATAACGGAAACTTTAACTGAAAACAGGAAATAATTAAAGTACTTATGCAAAACGTAAAAGCAAAATAATAAATAATGCGAGATATTGACTCTCGAAAAGTGACATTTTTAAACTTTGACAGCTTATAACTTTCTAACAGTACTTCTTAGAGCAAAACGGCTTACACGTTCCTATCTTCAATTTTTATTATCTTCCCAAAAAAATTAACTTCCAGTTAAACCGGAACAACTATATTTCCGGTTTAACCGGAAGTTGATTTTTTTGGGAAGATAATAAAAATTGAAGATAGGGACATGTAAGCGGTTTTGCTCTAAAATGTACTGTTAGAAAGTTATAAGCTGTCAAAGTTCAAAAATGTCACTTTTCGAGAGTCAATATCTCGGAAACTATAAAGTATAGACTAATAGTGCATTTAATAAAAAATAATTATAATTTTAAGTGGAATTTAAAAATGTAAAAATATACAGGGTGTTCGATTAAAAAAAAAAAAAAATAACGTCAACACTTGACAGTTGGTTACATTACTGACATATGGTATAATAGTCAAATAGTAAAATTTAGTCCTATAGATTGCCCAAAACTCGGATCGGATATAACTTTTCGTTCGCCAGTAATTAAGCCGTTCCGGAACATTTGCCCAACCCTGTATAACTACTAGGTTCTCTGCTCTCTCTTTTCGAAATAGCGATCCTAATGGATTTGCTACCAAGCGTTCTATAGGTCGATAGGCATAGTGAAGGGTGATTAACAAATCTATTTTACTTGCATTTCAATGTAACTGTACCAGTGGCGCATCCAGGAGGGGGGGGGGGCAAGGGGGCCTTGGCCCCCCAAAACCCCCAATGAAATGAAAAATTATGAAAGTGGATAAGTATTTTAAAAAGTCATCTTTCTTAGATTTACCTCACGGGCCTCGTTTGAGGGGGGCCAGGTGGGGCATTTGCCCCCCCCCCCCCCACCCCTGGAAGTTGACTTATTGACAAAAGTTGACTTATTAAGGTTTAATATGGTTTGATTGAATGTATGAATTTATTATTTCGAGTTTTCCTTTATATTTTTGTTATTATTTTGGGGTAGTAAAGACTTATTTTAATAAAAATAAACAGTTTTAATGCCAAAACGACTATGAATGTTTGAGAAACAATTTTAGCTCATTAAGTATTGAGCAAAAAATTGAAATTAAAATTAAGGGAAGACCTAAACTCTCGAAATTAACTTGATACATACCACAAAGTGTAAATCTAGGGACTTTATTGTTATTGATAAGTTTGCTGCAAATAAAAACAGATGAATGAACTTTACTTTTAAACAATGTACTTGCCCACTAAAGAAAAATACATTAGCCTTTTTATTTTTTATCTTATTTCATTTTCAATAGAATAAGAAGGTATTCATAAATTTTTAAAATATTTACTATAATAATTATTGACCAAATTTGGGCGTGGTCTTAAAAAATTTTTGCCTGCGGCGCATTTCGCCTACAGCAGGCTTTTAGTACACCCCCAAGTTAACAAGTGGTCACAAGCCGCCAATGCCCCCCCCCCTAAGAAACCGTTTAACGACTCCCATGACTAGGCTATTGCGATCTTCCCTGCAAGAGTACCTGTTAAAAAAGCTCCAAAGTTCTAGAAAAATGCGTAACTTAAAAGTTTATTAAAAAATTTGCTTCTAGCACTGATTGGCGGGCCCCCCCCCCTAACATAAAATCCTGGGTGCGCCGCTGAACTGTTCACATACAGTTTTTTAATAAAAGTAAACTTACTCTGGGAAAACCCTATTTTATAATGCTGATGGAGTCCCCGAAACATTTTAAATAAACAATAAAAATTCTTTATCTTACTTTTGTAATAAAAAGTTTTCATTTTTTCTTTTAAATCGTAAAAGCACGCAAAGCAGTAACTGAAACCGTAAAATACATTATCTTTATGGTGAATTTCAAAATGTTAGGGTCTTGGGAAATTTACTCCGTTGTTTGATTTTTTTAATAAGCAGTAAACCTAAGCCAAATAAACTTCAAATTTTTTACCATAAAAATCACTCTCGGAATACTAATAAAACCTGTATTTTTTTAAAGTGTAGGTGGGTTGGGTAAAAGTTATATTCTATTGGGTACGAACAGTTTTGTTTTCATTCCCCAACAGTTAAAAAAAATATTAATAAATATTTATTTAGAAGATAATAATAGTGTCAGCGAAAATAATTAAAAAGTGAATATTGTGGCATGTCGGACAAGTGTGTAACTGTTTTTTTTTTTATTTTGGAATACACAGGGATCCAAGCACAATGGATACCCTGGGGCGGGTGCGGGTAGACCACGACGACCGTTTCGTCCTTGTTAGGACTATATGGGCAGCCATAACCCAAGCAATCACGACAACGGCGGTAAGATGTATTAAAATCCTTTTTGCAAAATCAATAGCGTTCCCTATAGGTACTGAATTGTGATGCACTTCGTGGTTTATTTAGTTGTCTACCTTTCGATATTACCAGTGTGACTGCCTTTTATATTGGAATTAATTCCGCTGGGATGGCGCTACGGTGTATTGATGGCCGCTTTGATTTTCCAAAAAGGCTTCTTACCGCCCTTGTCGAGATTGCTTGGGTTATGGCTGCCCGTAGAGTCCTTACAAGGACAAAACGGCCGTCGTGGTCTGCCCGACCCAGGGTATCCATTGTGCTTGGATCCCTGTGTATTCCAATATAAAAAAACAATTAGTCTTGTCCGATATGCCTAATATTCACTTTTTAATAAATATTTATATAAAAATATATTTTAAATAGGTTGAAGAACTGATAAATTCAAAAGAGGGATTTGTGTAGTTAAACCCCTTTTAAAAAATTTCAGTCAAAATTTCGCTGTACATACTCTCCAATCGACTTTTTGCTTTGTAATCATCTACGCCAACAACGAATAAACTTTAAATAATAAATATTCTATTTTGTGGAGAATGTACAGGGTTTTCAGAGATATTTTCGGTCATATCTACAGTGGTCCCTATAGGAGATACAAAAAAAATTAAATGTAGGAGTTGTAGGGTTTTGTCTGAACCTCCAGGAAATTTAAAAAAAATAAACAAAAGACGATCCGAAACATAAAAAAAATTAACCAATATGGTTTTTTTAAATGGTACACCCTGTATATTTTTTATTTTTATGAAAGATCTTTCTTCCCCGATTTCAAAAATATATAGTTTGTCTATATTTGCTGGAACCGTCATTAAATTATTTCTAATCAATTATTCTATACGGCACTATACAATAATAATTATTTTGAGTAGTGTGCCTTGGAAAACAATAATTGCCTGATGTAGTTTAGTTTTCAATAGGGAACTGTCAACATTTTGTATTTAAAATCATTTTTTTTTAAATGGGTTATTCAAGCGAAGAAAAATCGGATATGGTCCGTTTATTCTATAAGCATTCAAGTAATGAACCAAGGGCTCAACGTCAATACCGTATTACCTATTCAGAAAGACCAACACCATGCGTTGACACAATTGGATACGTAGTGCGTTATTTCAAATACAAAATGTTGACAGTTCCCTATTGATTGAAAACTAAACTACGTCAAGCAATTATTATTTTCCAAGGCACACTACTCAAAATAATTATTATTGTATAGTGCCGTATACAATAATTGACTAGAAATAATTTAATGACGGTTCCAGCAAATATAGACAAACTATATATTTTTGAAATCAGGGAAGAAAGATCTTTCATAAAAATGAAAAATATACAGGGTGTACCATTTAAAAAAAACATATTGGTTAATTTTTTTTTATGTTTCGGATCGTCTTTTGTTTATTTTTTTTTAATTTCCTGGAGGTTCAGACAAAACCCTACAACTCCTACATTTAATATTTTTTTGTATCTCCTATAGGGAACCCTGTAGATATGACCGAAAATATCTCTGAAAACCCTGTACAATGGTAAATATAGATGGCTACTCGTTAGAAACAAATATACTTTAGTTATGATTTTTTTTAATAAAAGCTTTGCAAAACAGGAAAAATCGTCTTTGACGTCTAAAACTTAACAATTTTTACAAGTTAAGGTTCCGAGGCCTTGTTTAATTCCTAGTTATTGTTTTCTTTACAAAGAAACATTTAAGACCAAAAAAAAATCTAATTTGTAAAGGGTACCTATACCTAATAATCGAGGTTTATATACGAGCAAGATAAATACCGAACCGACCAGCCATACCCCGGGTACGGATGTAAACGAATTATTCACTACACTACGGAATATTGAGTGGTCATTATCAGATCGATTCAATTTGCCTCATTGTCCACATTATCTTAGTTTCAGTGGTTAATAAGAGCCATACGGTTAGGTTGTTCAGAATCAGGGTAATGTGGGGAAATAAGACTGTACTCTAATTAAAAAAAAAATTGATACTTGTTATGCTACGAAGGCGTAGGAGGGCCATCGAAACAAAAAAAAATATTAAACCTAAAAGTCTGAATTTAAACTCAATTCTGAGTTTAGACTTAGTTCAGACTTTAAGGTTTAGTAATGTTTTTTTTTTGGTGGATGAACCTTCTACGACTTCGTATTATTGTAACAGTTTTTAGGAACTATAAAAATAATTATGGTGCATACTTATTGGGCAAAAATAATACTCACTTTTTCACATCACACGTTTATTTGAAAGAAAAACAAAACCTCTAATATAATAAGAACTAAATAATATCTAAAATCTCTTAGCTAATAAACGATTGACATTTTTCTAAAGACATTTCTATATACAGTGTGTGCATTAAAGCTAAAGAAGCGTTTTTTATACTTTTTCGATAGAGCAGAAATAAGAATTATATTTTTTGATCCATACATATTTCAATTGAGGACTTACATGGTATAGAGAAGGGTGAACAACGGGATTTATACGCAATTATAGGGCTGCAACATAATATATTGTTCATTATGTTATATTTGTGCGGAGTACTTGGACAGTTGCCTTGCTAACAATGAATGAATGATTTTTTCAGAAATTTAAAAAAGCAACGCAGTTGACGACTCGTTTTAGACGATCGCCAAGCTTTTAAAGCCGTTAAGATGTTTTTAGTACCTACAGGTAGCATACGTTTTTTTAAAGGAACACACAGTTTATAATGGGGACATTACAATATAATATTGTAAATTAAATAATAACAAGCAAAGTATTGTGGTTTATCGTTAGGATGGATACTGCTCTGGTAAGCCCTGCCTAACTGTTTTTTCTACAATATGTTGCAGCTCCGTTACAATAAAGATAGCTGATTTAAAGCAAACAAGAAACTTTACTTTATAAATTTAAAAATCCACATATCACATCGCTTTTTTCATGTTAAGAATTAAACAATTTAAAGTGCGTATGTACATTTAAAGCTATTTTGGAATAATTTAGTTTATTCAGTAGTTCGTAATGTTAGGTGACTATTGGTGTGCAAAATATTTACAAAAAACAATTTCAAAAAAAAAAATTTTTAAATTAAAATTTTTAAAAAGAAATCATTAGTATTTCATTTATCCCAATTGGAATAAAGAGTTGCATGCATGCACCCAAATAAAACATTGATCAAAGTTGCTTTCTTTGAATCACCGTTTGATTTTTTTCGAAAATTTTGCACACCACTTCACTTTAGATATTTACATTTCTTGTACCTAAAATTATTCGTAAATTTATTTATCAAAATATTTTGACTGTCTTAAGAATACCAATATCTTAAGGAAGTCTTAGTTAGGTTTAAGGGTCCTACAAAAATTACATTAGTTATCTGGGTAAGTTAACATCCAGTTAAATAAATAGATCCTGTTATAATCTTATTATTTTGGGTAATTTTCTTTAATACATAATTTCCGAAAAGATATTAAAAAAAAATGTTGATTTCGACCAGAAAAATTGGTAGATATGATTTATTAAAATACAGTTGAGGTTCTTGGATTGTTACGAACCCATAATAGTCCTAGGTATATTATGCATAGAATAATGCTTTTATAGTCGAAAGTATTATGGTCCTATTATAAACTGGTTGTAGATACACATTTTTTTGTTAGGATAAAAATAAAGCTGGCTTATTTTGGTTGTATTACTTACCCAGACTCTCCTGGATCTAGATTGTCGACAATAAATGATAAATTAAACATTACATCTATATTAATTTTATTTTAATTAAATCAATTAATTACCGATAACGTAAAAATATTAACTTTATAAAAATATAATTTTGTAACAATTTGAGTCCTTATCAACATTCGATTTCCTGTTTCTGTTAAAAAAGTAAGGGTAGGTTTCGCAAATGGCCGCTAAATTTAACTCTTGCATATACTATTTAGACATGACAGAACAGTGTTAAATATTAAAAAGTATTTAAAAAAAATACACCACATGTTTAACTATACAAAATTAGAATATTTCCAATAATAAATAATAAAACCTGCCCCTACTTTTACCTTTTTCTAATTTCAAATTTTTTGACAAATTTTCGCTACTCGAATATTTTGAATTGAGATATAAGTAATATAAAGTTTTTCATATGAAAAGTCTTGTTAGGGAATCACAAAGAGAGTACCCAGTTTTTACAGCTAAAATCTAGGGGCTACATTTAAGTAAATAAAAATAATATTATACTCGAGAATAGAAGATAGACTGTGACCTCTTCTTTTCTTCTACTTGAAGAACTTTTAACTGAAACAAAAAAGACGTTCTTACGAAATTTGCCAGGTTAAATAACCAAAATAATATTTGTTTAATTTACAGTCGTTTTTTCAGATTTGCTGAAGTTTCTTCATGTTGAATCACTTCAATTAAAGTGAAAGACATTCCCCTATGAAAAATACACCACCGGATAACAACAGAATCAAATATATTTTGTAAGATCAGTTTAAAAATGTGTTTTAATTGGGTTTTAAAATTATTAAAATTACATAAAGGGCAGCCAACACAGAGAGATTCAAGCAAGTAAAGAAAAAAATTTTTTTTAAAGAGTTGTATTAAATTTAAAATTTTGGAAAAAATTCACAATAAGAAAAAGTTTAACTAGGATTTCTTTATTTAAATTGACCCCTTTGTTGCTGAACCTTTTAGACCGTATTATTATAAAATATTATTAAATTTTTATAATTACTTTTTATCTAGAATGACTCAAAATTCCGCCTCAGGAAAGGTTGAAAATTGTAAAATTTCTTCCGGAACTAGTTTTGAAACTTTTTTATTAACTTCGTTCGGGTAGTAATTTGGGAAAGTTCTTTTTAATAACGAGAAACGTTGAAAATGTAAAAAAAACTAAACACATTGAAGGAAAGTTAATTAAAATCCTTTACAAAACCTATGACTAACTTTTTCCTTTTTGTATTTTTTGCACTTTAACTGATTATAAATATCTTTTATATTAATTGTTACGAAAATGTATTAGAACATTGTTTATATAAATGAAGTTTTTTAGTGTTTGTTGAGCTGTGCACACATAATTTTTTTTAATGAAAAAGATTTACGCCTCCGCCGAGAATCATACCCGAAACCTCTCTATGACCAGTCAAGCGCTCTGCCATTTGCCCTTTGGAGACTATGAAATTCTCTACTACCTTGAACCGTTTATATGACAACTTATTCAATTTTAATGTTAGTCATATACACGGCGGGCCAAAAAAAGTTACCACATTTGAATTTTTGGAATAACTTTGTTGTTGAAAACTATTTTTGAACCAAATTTGCAGGACATATTAACAAAAGTATAGGTTCTTGTAAAATAAATTTAAAAATAATAAGAGTAAATTACAATATCATACAGGGCAGGTTAAAATAGGAACTTACTTGAAACTAGTCGCAAAAATATATTTTTTTATTTTTTTATTATGACTTACATCTTAAAGCTTGTTATGTCCTTAACAAAAAACGTATTTTCACATTTTTTGATATTTCATTCGGTTCGATATTTATAAGCAATTAAAAAAAACATTTCTATGCGATTTATTAACATTAAATCAAATCTTATAATCTAACAAAAAAAAAACATTTAAAAAAATGTTCAATATGTCCTACAGTTTGTCAATGCATTTCTGTAAATATCTTTTCCATTGATTAATTGCGCCATTGATTGTATTTTGGTCAAAATTTTCCCAACAGCGTACAATTTCTCCTTTTAAGTCGTCAATACTATTCAAATTTAACCATATGGCGTAATCCACAGGATTGCGGTCTGGACTGTTTAGTGGCCATTCATCTAGAGTGATAATTTCTGGACACTGATGTTATCTTAAAAAACTAATGGTATAATGTGATCGATGGGCAGGGGCACCATCTTGCATAAAAATATAATAATTCTGAAACGTTTCCAATTCCGGTAGCATGATTTCAAGAACTTCGTGGCAGTACACAACAGAATTAACTTTCGCGCCAGAGTTTATAAAAACTACACTTGTTTTGCCTAGTTTTGATACACCAAGGGATACCATCCCGCCTAGAACAAAGTGTCCTTGTTCAATAAGTAGCCTATCTGCACTAATGTTTTCTTTTTTTGCGACATTATCATACAACCTATTATTCTGGACATTTTTCGGTGGTCGCAAGTAAAACATTTTTTCGTCCGTAAACCAAATGTTATTGACACTATTATTTCTTCTAAATTTTCTCTGCAAACCTATACACCTATCCAATCTTAACCCTTTTGCCACTTCCAATAATTTGTGCACATACCTTCTTTTAAATGTTTTAAAATGAAGATCTTCCCTAACATGAAATGTTTTTTTTTAATTGGTTATAACTATCGAACCGAATGAAATATCAAAAAATGTGAAAAGACGTTTTTTGTTAAGGACATAACAAGCTTTAAGATGTAAATCATAATTATTTAAAAAAATTAAAAAACCGTTTTTGCGACTAGTTTCAAGTAACTTCTTATTTTAACCAGCCCTGTATGATATTGTAATTGACTCTTATTATTATTAAATTTATTTTACAAGAACCTATACTTTTGTTAATATGTCCTGCAAATTTGGTTCAAAAATAATTTTCAACAACAAAGTTATTCCAAAAATTCAAATGAGATCACTTTTTTTTGCCCACCGCCACCGTGTACAGTTTGGAATTTCCTGCGAATTGCAAAGTGTGGTAGAGGGTTATTAAGGAAAAGCGTAGAGCGCTCGTTTGACTATCGAGAGGTTTCTGGTTCAATTCCCGACGAAGGCATACAATTTTCAATTTAAATTTTTTTGTCTGCACGCGGCTAAACCTGTATCAGTTACAAAATTATTTACTTTACTCTCTGGGTAAATAACTTGCAGCTAACAAACACACACTAAAAGCTATTTTACGTAAAATTAAACGTAAGTACTCAATGTTTTAGTTAAGTCCCTAAAACAAAACTTCTTAAACAAATACCATTTGTAAGACTTCAGAAAACATATAGCTAAGGTCTGGAATGCATTACATGGTAATGTTTTAAATTTAAACGGTTTAATAAGAGGTACTTATATGACATTATTTCTGATTTGTTGGTTAACGAGGTATTTTGCGTAAAACTGGAATAACTTAATTTTGTCAATTTCAATTCTGCCTTTTACAAGCTTCAGAGTTACGATTTATTTCCTCTGAAGAAGTGTCTAGTTTCTTACTTTTAGAGCTTTATATTTTTTAAATATACAAGTTAAAATTTCTTAAACATTTTTTAAAGTAGTAAGAAAATTTGTAACTTAACGTCTTTAGAACGATTTATTATTTTATAATAACGTAATAACTTTACAAAGTCGAAGTTAAAGTGAAGAAACTAAAGAAGATGTAATTAAATACTTTAAAACTAGGATTTTCACTGCATCAAATATTTTAATACCTATCTAAAATTGAACTTTACTGCTATTAATAATTTAATAAGTTGCGTTTAACTACACTTGAATAGTAAAGCTTTCAAATTCTCTTTTCCGTAGTTTTTGAAATAAAATTTGCCGCCAACTTTAATCACTACGTGGCTGAATGTGAAACATTAAAATGCTTTAAAATTATTTAATTTAAAAACTACCTTCTTTGTGAAGCTTTATAAATAAGTGGTGCTTTTAGTTTATGTATATTTTTTAGTATGCGTTTAAATAAATCAAGTAATAGCCGTTAAATAGTAATACTGTGGAAAAAGTTATTTTCCAAAATGGCTTAATCTAAAATGTCAATTAAATAAAACTTTTTTATAACATTTAAATAGGTGAATTTGTTAACTTTAAAGGGATTTCAAACTCAAGTAAGCGCTAAAATAAAAAAAAATAATAGGTGCTGTAAAGCCTTGTGAGTCTATTTCACAGAAAACTATAAAATACTTAATAAGGTGTAATAGTGGAACACTATAATATCTCTGTACGAATGGGGTTTTAGTCTTCATAGGTTGTCGTCCACTAATTTGAGTTGGCAGCATCATTCCAACTGACTTTGACTTCGATCAACGCGCGCCAAGTTTGAAAAGACAGGGTTATATATTTTAATTTGGAAACCAGTTTGCTGAAATTTTCTTAATAATTTATGAAGTCCCATTTTAGAGACGTAAACGTTAGGATAGGTATCTTTCAATAAATTTCTCTATTACAAAGTTGTAAGAATTACGCTCGCACCGTAACATTGAACTAAATAAACCCTTTTTTCTTAGGTCAACATTTTCAAAACACATCAGATTCTGATGTGACAAATTCAAATTTGCCCCATACGTAAGCAAAGTAATAAAAAGGTAAAAATTCCTTGTTTTTACAAAAGATGCATTTAAAATTTTAAAATAAGATACACACCCATTATGAAAATAGAGTCTAATAAAATGTTTTATTAATATTTTTATTGAGCAGAAAAATGTCCATTAACCTCTAAAAATTAAAAAAACTAAAAAAATCGACGTTTTATTTTAAATCTCGGATTTAAATTACAAATGTTATTCTAAATAATTGGCATTTTGGTCAAAAAACTGTTGGACACAACAGGTTATCATAAAAAAATTTTAAAATTTCTTTGTGATATTTATATTATATCTTAATAAAACAATGCATCTATTGAGATTCATTACCTGTTGAAAGAGATATCCTCTGCCGCATTTGTCTCACTATTAAAACAATTATGCACTAAAGACAGTGGCACTGTTAATACCAATTGTTTTGAAAGTTTATATATCACAAAAATAACAACAAATTGTTCAACAAAATTAATACACACTAGAATAAACACCCAAACAAGTGGATAACAATAGCCTGAACTTGATTGGCTCGCCAACTCGCCGTGGATTGGCGAGACTCGTGTTTTTGATTGGCGCTAATTTAATTTCAAAGGGTTGCAACTTTTTTCTATGGAAAAAAATTTGATTCCAAGATAAGACCTTTCTCGGAGATGCTATTTTAATCACACCGGTCTTATGGGAATTAAGCATTTTTTTTATAGGCCACTGGTCTATTTTCATCATTTGTTTTTAATAATGGATGGAACTAAAAAAAAAATCGCATTATTTTAATAAATATTAATATTTATATAAATTTAAATTTTTAAATAAAAAATTCGTTACCTTGATCGATGTGAATATTTACATTTTATTAAATTAGTTGTTTTCAAAGCCAAGTTTAGAGTTCCTGTATGTAATCTTAAAACTTTGAGTGAGGAAAGCGCACTTGTGCGTCCAACCCATTCTTCTCTGGTGGCGGCGGACGCACATGTGCGCTCTCCTGTATATATTATATACGTATTATAAAGATTTTATTTCAAATTAGGTAGTTTTTTGTCATAAAAATGAATGAGAATAGGCGGAAAGCGCTCATGCGCGTCTTTAAAAAAAATTAGGAGAAATTTTTGTTTTTTCTTTTTTAAAGTCTCCGCCCAGACGTATTGCTTGCTTTTTCAGCCCGCAGCGAAAGGGTTAAGATAGTTACGGTTACTGGTTTAATTAGGTTAGTTTGGATTGGCCCTTAGTACACTAATCACGTACAGTACTAATCATAGTACATCAAACGCAATTCTTTTAGACACAAAAGCTTTTTAATTAAAACGGATTACCTATTATAGCACACCGTCAAACAAACTATTTTAATGATGTGAAGTGAATAAATGCCTACCATGAATATGTGTGACGTGAGATGTAGCAATGGACCACTCACCCAATAAGAGTGCTTCCCTCATATCCCTCATTACAGGTAGACTTTGCACAACTGTTTCTCTGTCTTCACTGAAGAGTACAGGGGCAATTGACGCTACGCACTTCACTTTCATTGAACCGCCCAGAAAATGACGGGTACTAAGAATGAATCTTAGGCCAAGCGTTGTGGTTACAAGGCCTTTGGAGTGATGTTCTACTGGGTATGAAATGAGAGCCTCTGCTTTCTGAATCTGAAACAATTTTATTAAGCGTGTTAAGTATATAACGATAAAGGCGCCCATTACCGAGCAATCAGATAGATAATTTAGTCGCTTGAAATCGAATTTCCCAAAAATTTCTTGTTAGTTGTGTCGATGTCGATCAAATTGCAAGCAATCTTTTGAATGTCGAGAGATTATTTAATTTACGAGACGGAGAGTGAAACGGGTTGTTTTACACATATCAACTTCCATGAAATTTTTAGTGTGTGTATAGTCAAATCTAGTCCTTACCATGCGGGTCACCGATCATATGAATCAATTCGAAAATTCCAGAGCTTATCAAAAGATTGTGAGATACTGTAGGTATCAATTTACCCGGAAAAAAAAAAACATAATTTTATTATTTTAACTGTCGTGAAGATAGCCACATATAATATTAATATAATTATGTACAAAATAGTACAGGGGTGGCGAACCTTTATGTATACTTAAACGTGCCATTTTTTCTAAAGAAATGTTTAATGAGGCCATAGACGTGCCGGCAAATTCGTAATATAGTAATTCGTAGTAAACTTTGTGATCGGTGGCGTGAGCCATTGGTTTCCATCCCCATTTTTTAAACATTTCGCCATTCATATTGTCATGATAGTCAGAACTTTTTGATGTTGAAGAAAAAAATAAGCTTGCTCCTGGAACATATCCTATTGCAGAACCGGCATGTAAAATAATGAACCGCTTTCCCGTGCCACATCCCCTTTTTCTTTTCACGCTTTTCACAGAATAATCTTGCCAAGATTTTGACCACTTCCATTTGAAAATATCCATGTTTCGTCAAAAAATACTACTTTTCTAAATTTTGATTTGTAATTTTCTGTATATTTTTTTAAAAACTGAACACGCTGACTCACTATCTATGGCTGTTCACATAAAAACCTCCGCTTACAATCATTTTTTATAGCGAAAACCCAACTTTTTTATTAATTTTGATAACGATTCAAGTCCGATTTCCAAAACACCTCGAATTTTTAAATTTTCTTTTAAAACTGGAAGAGTTATATTGGTTTTTGATCTGTATAAATCATAAATTACATTTCGAACTGCCATTTTAATATTTTCGCCTAAATCTTCAGTCTTTGGCTTTCTTCGTTTACATTTTTTAGTATTCTTTGGTATTATATTATGCTTTCTTTCATGCACAATTTTCTGCACAGTCTTTAAACTAATTCCCAGTACTTGTGCTACGGTTTCCTGCATATTGGTTGGCGAAACTTCACTTTTTCTTTCATTCTCGAAATAGTTTAACATATTAAACACCATTTTTTTTGGCTTGGAGATGCAAAAAACCAGAAAATTGCTTTTTATTGTTCATATTGTCACATTAAATTAATTGTCAGTTACAAAACTGACATCTTTAAATCAAGACGAAGGTGGCAGGTACAAACTTTTGTGAATCGCTGAAAATTAATTACATATCCTTTTCTTTCATGTCAAAATTCCATAAGTCTGTCATATTTGTCTTACGGATCTTATTTGGATAGTATGATTAAACGCAATAAAAGAAAAGAAAAATTGAAGGTTGTCTTTGTTAAATCGTATTTTGTAAATAGAACCGGTCACTACACAAGCGCTTCGACTATTTATAAAATAAAAACCGATTGCAGAGAGATAAATTATTAGTTGACAACCAGTTGCTTGGGCAGTTCCTAAACAACCAGATCGCCGGGAAATTTCTAAACAATTCGATCGGACGACTCGGTGCCAGGCCCAGTAAATGTGCCCTTTAAGGTTTTAATATGTTAAAGGGCCACTTTAACAAACAGATTATTTTTTTTATGTTTAAAGGTTAAGGCGAAACATGATAAACATGATGAACCTTTACGACCCATCGAAAGAAGAATTACCTGTTGTTCGTTTATATACCAATGAAGTATCGACGCTGGCCTACTCCGACCTGATGTACAATTTAGGTTTATCTCGTCTCCGATCTGATATTGTTCCTCGACGCCGGAAATTACGGGATCCTCGTCAGGAAGTGCTGTAAAAGGAGAAAGGTACGTTTGAATTGTGTCGTTTCGTAACAACAGAAATTAATAGTTTATCAGTCATGGAAGTTTAAAATTAGCACTTCATTACTTTTTTATTGCTCACAATTTTAATGACACCTTAATAAAGCCAAAACGTGATATAAATATAGTATATTTTGTAGTTAATTGTACGGAAAACCACCTGCACTTGAGTCAATTCTGTGGAAGGACACAAAAAATTTTAACCCAAAATCAGGATATAAAAATAAAATCGTTTTTTGTAAATTGTGCCTTGATAATATTTTCATAATAAAATTCTACGCGTACAGTTGTCTTCATGAAAAACGCGTACAAGAATTTGAATGAGAGGTAAGTTTTGTCGTATTTGCGTAAAACCGGCTTGTCTAAATGATTGGAGGTTATCACACGTCATAGATTATCAAATATGCAAAGCATTGGTATCGGTGTAATTAATTTTGAAACTGCATGGTGGTAACGTTTGATAAATTTTGACAGAAGAACATAAAAATGCCTCGTCAGTTGTCTGTTAAAAAGGCTCAAATTCTATATATTATGCTTATAGTCCCGATATCAATCCAATTGAAAACTATTTGCGGTATATTCGTAAAAAAATATATAATCGAAATTTTAGGCCACAAAATTCAAAAGATTTATGGGAAATAATACATGCGTGCTGGGAAGAGCTTGATTCAAATATTGTGTCAAATATAATTTAGTCAATTCCGAATAGACTGGCTCAAGTAATAGAAAAAGAGGAATATAATATGACCAAATATTAGATTTTATTTATTCTTGTTAAACATTTTTTGTTTCTATTGTAATTTTTATAAAACTGTTAAGATATATAATAAAATAAAAAAATTAATTTTTCTTATTCTATTTAATGCCCAACGTCAATGCTTTGCATTTTTAATAACCTTTAACATGCGATAAGCCCGTTCTACGCAAATACGGTTAAGGTTTCGTCTCATTCTAATTCGTGTACGCTTTATTTATTAATACCACTTTACCTTCATATCTTAACAGTGCATATAGTTGGATACCTATAATAAATTTACCCAGCATTTTTTACGAAATATAAATAAATACGTTTTTTGGGCTAAAAGCACAGCATATAAGATAAGGTTATTTCCCAGACATCTTTTTTATGGCTCTTATTTATATTACAGTGATTTTAAAGGTCCAAAGACGACAACAAAAAATGTGTTTTCCTATATTTGCTTTTATTAGGTTTTCCTTTACTAAATTCTTTAGAAAACACATAATATGGTAAAATAGGATTTTTCTGTTAAAATAATTATTATATTATTACCAAGGTAAACATTTGATTTAATTCAAAGAAGCAGTCAATTTCTTAAAGAGACTTGTTTCTATTTATAAACATTATAAACAAATCAAGGAAACACAAAGTTTTTTTGTTTTTGTGTTTGAATGTTAAGTAAGAAAAATTCGTTACACTTTTAGGACTTATGATGTCCATAAAACGTGAAAATATGTCACATTAGTTTGTAAAATAAACAAAGAATTTTGACGAGGCACCGATTTTGTATTTTCTTGATTTGTTTTGAATAGAAACAGGGTCCCTTTCAGAAATGGACTACTTCTTTGAAATTATGGAAGTCAGCAAACTTCTCATAAATCTCGGTTGTCTTAAAGAAACCAAACGTATAATTTAAAAAAGGTATTAAACCTTTAAAACCCTTCGTGACATTTAATGTCTCGTTTCATTTAAAAAGCCTTAAAAACCAGAAACAATTTTAAATTGTTTTTACGTTTGCTTTATTATGATTGCTGTTTTTAATCCCCCAAGGGCGGAATGTGGCGAATTGGTCTCATGACATGCTTGAAAATTAGCCCTTTTTATCTGTAGAAACTCGTTCTAAAAATATCCCGTACTATAAAAAATTAATTTTTCTTTTATTTTAGACCAGCAGAGAGAGTTTTTAATTTTTTTCTCCGTAATTGGGATTATAGGGACGTATCAAAGCAAAATGATTAATCACAAATTTATATTTTTAGAATTGGATCAATTTATAGTAACGAAGTGACTAAATATCATTTATATATAGTTAATTAATTTGTGTTGGGCTACATGCTTGGTGAAACTGTTGTTCCATTGCACAGGAAGAAAAATAATAACTACTTGTTATGTTTCACAAATTTAATCAGTTTCCTGACACGTGCTTCGGCCCTTGCGGGCCATTGCCAAAGGAGTACAAGAAGATACTAAATTCTACGTTACATTACAAAGGTATTTATATCATATTATGGAAGTTATAAATATGTCATAAAATTAAAATTAGAATTAGAAGATTGAATTGTCAACTGTGGATTTTCCTAACTTTTAAAGGTACAGATACATATTTAGTCCTAAATTAGTGTGCTATTAAGAATTAGGTAAGCGCCTGAAGGTATTTCGGTTTGATTATTAACAACATTACATTTGTTTTTTATGGCTTTTTTGATAGCTATTGTTTCTAGTAAATTTAGTTTTCTGATTTTATTGTGTATGTATAAATGGGTTTTAGGTTGTTAGAGATTGAGTGATTGTGTAACAACCTAAAACCCATATACATACACAATAAAAGCAGAAAACTACATTGACTAGAAACAATAGCTATCAAAAAAGCTACAAAAAACAAATGTAATGTTGTTAATAATCAAACCGAAATACCTTCAGGCGCTTTCCTAATTCTTAATAGCACATTAATTTAGGACTAAATATGTATCTGTACCTTTAAAAGTTAGGAAAACCCACAGTTGACCATTCAATCTTCTAATTCTAATTTTAATTTTATGACATATTTATAACTACCATAATATGATATAAATACCTTTGTAATGTAACGTAGAATTTAGTATCTTCTTGTACTTCTTTGACAATGGCTCGCAAGGGCCGAAACACGGGTCAGGAAACTGATTAAATTTGTGAAACATAACAAGTAGCTATTATCTTTTCTTCCTGTGTAATGGAACAGCAGTTTCGCCAAGCATGTAGCCTAACACAAATTAATTATACATTATTTCTACTACGGTTGTTCTATATTCAAAAAAATGGTTTTCTTTTTAATGTATAATTCATATAATCCAAGTTACTACTAGTAGTTGCTATGAAATTAGTTTATTTGTTTAAACGTTTTGTCAGTGTTCGAGTTTTGTCAGAAAACCGTAAAATGGATGTTAATGCAGCAGTACTTTAGCAGCTCGATATGAAAGAAAGCTACGAGAATGCCTACAAAAAATTCAAAACATTGTCAAATGGCGAGCGCCGAGAAATTTACAGAAAACTCTATTCTAGCCTAGTTTCGGCTACTAACTTACTTCCCTAGGGAAGTAAAACTTAATTACCTCCCCCAAATCAGTGTCAGTAAGGACTCCTTACCAAGCATGGAGTAGAAAAAAGTTATTTACCCCCTTACCATCGGTGAACTATTTCCTAGTGTGTAAAGTGCCAGTGTGTTACAATCGCAAACCCTTCCTGTTTTTGTAAATACAAGTAGTATGGGAAAACATGTAACATTACATAATTGCTCAGAGTAAATAAGTAAAATATGTAAAGATACATAGTTGTATATGCCTATCTTATAATAACCGTGTTTTTTTTTTATTTTGCATGTTATTTACGAATACCCAACGTATTTTTAAAAAAGGAAAGCGAAAAAAAACAAGAATGATCTAAAGCCATTTCGTTTATGAACCTTATATTTATATAACCCTGATTTAAAGGGTCTAAAAGCGCCCAAAAAATGTGTTTCTCTACATTTGCCTTTATTAGGTTTGTTCTTTTTAATTCCCTAAGGCAATACATGTTAAAATGAGCTTTGACTCCCTGGTCCCAATTTTTTTCTACATTTATTTTATCTCATATAAAATAATAATAAATAACTCTGCTTTACCTGGTTTAAATAAATGAAAAAGTTATGTTGGTTGGAATTAGGCATATGCAGGGTGTTTGATTAAGAGTGGCCACCTCGGAAACTACTAAGCATAGAAACTTGGGAAAAAAATTATAATTTTAAAAATTCTGGAAATTATTTTTAAGTTCCGCATTTTGCCGTAAGGGGGCACAAATAAAAATTAATTTTTAAAATTCTAAATTTCTTTGAAAATTCTCATATTAGCGTATAACTCCCAATGCCCTAAACAATGTTAGTGGTTTTTGCGTTTGGCACCTTACTTAAGTAGAGTCTGTTTATTTAATAAAGGAAAATGCTTATCGTGTTTTTATAAATTGTGCAATTCTACAAAGCCTTTTATTATTCGTGCCGGTAAACAAATAATCTAACTGGTGTACTGAATTATCCGGATTTAAACAAATGTGTAAGAGCGTTTCATCAGCAGAGATTGTTGTACTGGAAATTGTGCATCCTTACGAAAATGTCTGCAATTTGTAAAATCCGCTACAACGGAGTGTTATTTGTTAAATTAAAATACAACAGAAATACGAAACATGCGAGCATTAACAGACTTGGAGATTATATTATCGTGATATCTTTAAAAATAATATTAATAAATGAAACATTTTTGTATTAAGCGTAATTTTATAACTATTGCCTAGAGCTTTCGGCCCATTATGAGGCCATCATCAGGGCTTAGGTTCTAAAAGAAAAACACAAACAAGAGCAAAAACACAGTATAGGAATTAACTACGTGAGAATACTAGTTACTTGTCAAATTATGTCCAGGAGACAAGAAACATATTAAAAAGAAATTTGAAAATTTATAAACAAAATTTCTCTAGTAGTGGTTTCAAATTTTGTAAACAATACCTAACTGACATTTTACACATGGACACAAAGTGGTAAGGGGTATCTCAGATAAAAAAGTAGTTACTGTATACAAAATGCCGAATAATAGGAAACAGAACAGTGGTATAAAAGCTTTAAATAAGTCTTAATAAATAAATTTGGATAAAAGGTAGGTAACTCCGTCAATTGTTTACAAGAAAATAATTTAAACAGGATTTTTAAATTATGATATACCTATGTATGTACAAAACCGTTGACGTTGTGGTCTACTGGTCAGCGCAGCGGCCTCACAGATCGTAGGCCCGGGTTCCATCCCCACTGCCGGCAACGTCGATGTTAAATTTGGAATTTGGTTTAAGAGGTGCGCCGTCTTTCGGAAGAGACGTTAAACTGTGGGTCCCGTGTCATTGATGTTGGCACGTTAAAGAACCCTACCCTCGACAAAGAGGGACTCGGCAAAATTACCAGATAGTGTGGGACAAATTCCCTGGCGTCGGTGATTGGCCTCGTTGCGGAAAAAGGCCGACGTAAAATAAATTAATAAAAAAAAAAATGTACAAAACCGTCCTATTGTTAATAAAATGGGAGGAGTCAAAAATCCACAAGCGTAGGTTATGGCAAATAATAAATTCTTATCACTGAAAGAGTCTAAAAATTGGATTTCGGTTATTAGTTTCATTGAATCTTAAATTCAGACATGAATCTGGATAGTTAATTAAATGTCTATGGATTTCAAGGTCCTCGAGATAGATTCATTACGGAAGTGTTTCAATTGCAACATTATTAGATAAAATTAAGAAACGAAAAGGTTATCATGTTTTTAATAATTACAAGAGATAAATGTTCATTCATAATTAATTAATAATGCAGAAAAATTATTAAAAAATAACAAAACCTATTTTTTTATTAAAACTGGGTGTAAATACATATTTAAACGTGGTTTTTAGTTCTGATCAACTTTTTTAATAACAATTTTCAATATTGTCAAAAATAAAGGTACTTTGCTCTTTTGAAAAATTAATATTTTTTGACAAACCTCGTATACGCCTAGAAGAATTTAATATCTGATAATTGCATTTTAGGTTTTGGACCATGCAGAACTTTTTATAAGGAATAACTTTTTTTCGTAAAATGAATAATAAAAAAGTTTTCCATATAGTTCCAACTTACGGAGACATACTGTATAATTAAAGTAATTATAATTATCTTCGCTTATTATGGCCTATAATACGCGCTCGTTAAATAATCTACTATAAAGCAAGATCAATTGCTACAAAACCTTTTCAAAACATGCTCGTGTGTCTAATTATCGTCCTTAAAAATTGAACAAAAAATTTATCTCCAAATTTTTTTTTTATGAAAAAGGCCGTCCCAAAACATCTTTACACTCTAATTTATAAATTTACTGATTAGAAAAAGGCCAAAAAACAAGAACTTTTTGTCTCCATTTGCTTTTATTATTTCGGTGCTTTTTAATCTCTGGCAAACAAGACATTGAGAAGTAAAATAAGCTGTCTGTTTCTTGGCAGTTTTAAAGCGCCTTAATTTTTCTTTCAAGTTATAATTAAAAATCTTCTTCGCTGTGTGTTTTTTTAACCCAAAAAAATAGTTCGTAACTTGAAAGTAACTTTACATTTAAAAAAATTAACTTGTACCGTTCTCAAAGCATCTTAGGCCAAAATTAGAGTTTATTTAAAATTTAATAATATAATAAATATGTTTCTGTTGTCTTCTATAAACTTATTTTTCAATCCCCTGAAGCTGAGCTTGTTACGGGTAAATCTTATTTTTTGTTTTAGTATGTAAAATCATAAATATGCATTAAAAATTAAGTTTTAAAGTAAAAATTTTAATTTATAGTATAAAAGCAGTTTTTTTTTTGAAGAAATATATTACCTATAATAACATTAATAATTTATAATTTTTAAGTAAAAAATATTACTTATATAAATTATTCAGAACAATAGTAATTAATTAAAGCATTTCTAAAAACATTTTCTGTTTTTAATTCGACTTTAATTTTTTTTAATAAAATCAATATTTAATTTTTTTTGGTAAAATAATCGTTTAAATAAAAACATAAATATTTGAAATTTTTTTGGTCTATGGACTTTATTTTAGGTTTTATGGTTATTTAATTTTTATGACGTGTATTATGATTATGGTTTTTAAATTATATAAGGTTTTTATTTTTACATATACAGGGTGTTCTCAAAGTTGAGTCATTTATTTTAACAGGTTGTAGAACTCGTAAAAATAAGTAATTGTACCAAAAATCATTTATATAAAAGTTGCAGAATAACCCAACCTAAAACTTCGTAATTTAAATGAAATATGAGTGAATATAATATTTCCATATGTCTTACATTTTTTAAGTAATTTTTAATGTTTTTAAAAATCGGTAGTAAACTTCTTAATTTTTTAATTAAGTATTCAAAGTGAAAATTCCAATTTAATTTACTGTCAAAAATAATTCCAAAATATTTTATTTTATTAACTTTAAATTAAATTTGAGCGTCTTCATTTATTTGAATACCATTCATATTTCGTGGTAGGTTATTTAGATTTAAAGTAAAAGGAATATAATTTGTTTTACTAAAATTAATTGTTAACAAATTGTTATCAAACCAATTTTTTATAATTTTCAAATCTTTTTAAATTTTATTATTTAATTTGTCCCAATATATTTCTCCCCCTTCCCGTATTACAACATTAAATAAAAGTACACACCAAGAAACTTCAATTTAACCCATAATGAAAACTAAATAAGAAATGTTTACCCACCTCCGTCTGTATTATCCTTGGTACACGGTTTCGTGATTTCTTGAGATATTTCTACATTTCCAAATACTCGAGAAAGAAGGATATCGACCATTTAGCTATATATAGCTTCTTTGCTGAGCTGAGATCTGTTTTACTTCAGTAAGTCGATTGGAAAACGACTAAAACGGAGATATTCTCGTTTTACGGATATTTTACCTTTAGATGTATCATAGAGGTATATCTATCACTTTAAAGTTCAAAACGGCTAGCTTTGAGGAATGTTTCTAACCAAGTTTTTTTTTTTTATTAACAAATTCCCAACGAACTTTAAAAATCCATTACAGGGAATATAAATTATAAACAATAACAAACTTAAAATTAACAATTTTTATAAAAATACATAAATATAATATATATTTAACGAAATTAATAAAAAAAAGTCAAATATTCAATTTAAAAAAAAAGAAAATGGAATAATTTATTTTGTTTAAAAATACAATTTAGTTTGATTTTTAAATAGTACTAATTTTTTAGTGTTTTTATATTTATTTGGTAGGTTATTATAGATCATAATCCCATTGTATAATAATGATCGTTTACCAAAATTAAAAATTTATTTAAACTACTGGATTTTTTTTTAAAGCTTCAAACTTTAAGAAAATAAGTTCTAGCGTTATTATTTTATTTTATTTCCTCAAAGTTGTCTTTTTAATAAAACTTAATTCTTTTATTTAAAAGTCATTAAAATCGTATTTAAAAAAGTATTAGTCTAGACTAGAACATTTTTATAAATATACCCATTTCTTATCAATTATAAATTCTTCTAATGAAAACAATATTAAAGGAATTATTACATTATTAATGAGCTAACTTTGTGAGGAGCCCCTTCACCCCTCCCCCAAGACTAAACCCCCCTTATGGTAGACCGATCAGCACATCAGGTTTAAAGTACACTCTACCGGGTGTTTCTCAAAAGACGTTCACCCCTATTTATAACTTTTTATATTTATAGATATTAAAATGAAATTTTGAGATTATGCATAAGAGATAAGTCTGCATTTGTTGGCATAATTTTCAATTTATTAGCAGTTCCGGTTTGACCGGAAGTGACCTTGACTTTGGTATTTTAAATGGGACATCTTGTACATTTTTAACTTATTGGGATTCAGCATAGCATTCTGAGTAAAATGACTCCTCACTTGTCATTTTTTGACGTGTTATAACATTTTTACGTTAATTTTTATTTTCAATCAAGAGTGCTAGAAATTAATTAAATCTGTTAATTTATAGTCAAGTAGTATACTAAAATTAAAATTATGTCATAATAATTGACTTTCTAAGTTTCACAAGCGTTTAAAAAATGAAATTTTGTTTTCTTGACGTTTACTCCATTTTTCCTAATGGAACGATGGTAGTTCACTAGGATATTTAAAACGAGCATTTTTTTTCCAACCATTTGATACCATACACTCCTATGCCATTTTAAAATTGACACTGAAAAATTTGCCTTAAACCCCAAGAGCAAATTTAAAAGCGTTATGCATTATTGCCGCCCTCTCTTTTCTAAAGAAATATAAAGGCGGCTTTAAAAACAATGGAATGGTTTTGCAAAGCAATATGGCTTTAATTTATAGTTGTAATGTCATAAGTTTATAAAACATACAATACATACAATCTTGCGGCTTCAGAAGTATTTCTCTGGTCACTCCAAAAATTATGAGCATGTCAATTTGTTCATTTCTAGTAAAACTAACAATTTTATCTAATTTACAATGTAAGTTTAACATATTCCAATAAATGCATGGTTTGTAAATTTCGTGTTAGTTATATTATCAGTGTTTTGGGATTTATCCACAAAACTAAGATGTTCTCGAACTCTGGTTGGTATTTTTCGTCCTGATTGTCTGACGTACACAGCTGAGCAGTCACTACAAAGAGTAAACACCGGACTTAGACTGTTTTGACTGTATACTATATTATTTTATTTAAGAGTGTTGGTGATTTTGAACGATATTGATAAAAAGTCAAAGATCTGTATTTATTGCTTTCAACCTTTTTTGGTTTGTAAGATATTATAATATCTAGAAGTCTATATTTGTTTAAACATTTATAATAAAATGTATTGATTAATTTCATAGCCCCCCCCCAGACGTAAAACGGGGTTCACAAAAGGGTTTACTGCTTGGCATTCATCCCCTTCATTATTACTCTCACTATTGTAAAATATGTTTATCCACCACATTTGAATGTAGACGCTAACAAAATAAATTGGACTATTACCCCCAAACAAAATACTTTAAACACCTTTCGAAGTTTTTCCCTCCAACTTACAGTTGTAAACTTTTCTCATTAGGTGAAAAAGCTCGTTTTTTACCTTTGTGTATCTTTCGTTGTTTAAAACTGATACCATAAATTGTTCCACTTTTTGACAGTTTTTTCGCGACAATAAATTTTCGGTTATATTAAGAAAATAATCTTACGAGAGAAAATGGAAAATGACAACGTGTTTATTAACATAAAATAAAAGTTTTTTTGCCCTTTTGTAAAGTGATCGTCATAAGGTCGTGAAATATACAGGAGGAGTATTTTAGAACTAATGGTAAGTTTAATGAGAATTCTTATTGATCGATTGGCATTATAAGTTAAAAGTTTCCTATCGATTTATTTTTAGACTTTCCAAATGTGTAGTATTTCTTTCAAATATAGAATTTATAATTCAAGATCTTCTTTTAAAATATTATTGAGCTGCTTTAGCTGGAAAAAAACCAACTCTTGTTAAAACAAAATTCTTGTTTTAAAACATCAAACAATTGTCTTTATTTAAAATAGGGAATAAAATTCAAAAGCCATTTATTTGTAGTTGATTTAGCTTTAACGATTCTGATTTTATAGACTTATTAGACCTAACAGTTTATAGAGTTCCTATAATGTAGTATTAAAAGCCCAGTAAACATTAAAGAACTTTCAAAAATGAAACAAAAGTTCCTTTGTCTATGAACGTTGGTAAAGTCATAAAGTTGTGAAATACACACGGAGCAAGTTTTGAACTAATGGTGAGTTATGAGAATTCTTATTGATCGTTTGGCATTATAACTAAACATTTTCCTTTCGATTTATTTCTAGGCTTTCCAAACGTGTAGTATTTCTTTTAAATATTCAATTTATAATTCAAGATGTGTTATTCTTTTAAAAGATTATTGAATTGCTTTGGCTGAAAAAAAACCATCTCTTGTTAAACCGAAATTCTTGTTTTAAAACACCAAACAATTGTCTAGTGAGACCCTTATGTCTTGATTTAAAATAGGGAATAAAATTCAAAAGCAATTTATTTGTAGTTAATTTAGCTTTAACGATTCTTATTTTATAGTCTTATTAGGCCTAAGATTCAACATAGAGTTCCTATAATGTAGTATTAAAAGCCCAGTAAACATTAAAGAACTTTCAAAAATGATACAAAAGTTCCTTTGTCTATGAACGTTCGTAAAGTGATCGTCATTAGGTTGTGAAATACACACGGTGCAAGTTTTGAACTAATGGTGAGTTATGAGAATTCTTATTGATCGTTTGGCATTATAACTTAACATTTTCCTTTCGATTTATTTCTAGGCTTTCCAAACTATAGCATTTTCTTTAAATTTATGATTAAAGATATATTGTTCTTTTAAAGATTATTGAACTACTTTAATTGGATAGAAAACATCTCTTATAAATCCGAAATTTTTGTTTTAAATCTTTTTAAATAAATCACCAAACAATTCAGTAAGACTTTTATGTCTTGATTTAAAATAGGGAATAGAGTTCAAAAGCCATTTATTTGTAGTTTTAGCGATTTAGCTTTAACGATTCTTCTTTTATAGTCTCATTAGGCCTGACAATTTATGGAGTTCCTATAATATATTATTAACATCCCAGTAAACATTAAAGAACTTTCAAAAATGAAACAAAAGTTTCTTGTCTATAAATGTTCGTAAAGTAATCGTCATAAGGTTGTGAAATACACACGGAGAAAGTTTTGAACTAATGGTGAGTTATCAGAATTCTTATTGATCGTTTGACATTATAACTTAACCCTTTTCTATCGATTTATTTCTAGGCTTTCCAAACTATAGTATTTCCTTCAAATTTATGATTAAAGATGTATTGTTATTTTTAAGATTATTGAACTACTCTGATTGTTAAACCGAAATTATTGTTTTAAAACTTTTTAAATAAATCACCAACCAATTCAGTTGTAAGAATTTTATGTCTTGATTTAAAATAGGGAATAGAATTGAAAAGCCATTTATTTCTAGTTTTAGCAATTTAGCTTTAACGATCCTTCTTTTATAGTCTCATTAGGCCTGACAATTTATAGAGTTCCTATAATGTATTATTAACATCACAGTAGACATTAAAGAACTTTCAAAAATGAAACAAAAGTTCTCATGGGTCTTTTTACAAAGGCAGTGTTCCCTTCTATCATAAATATTCCAAGCCTAAAAATTCAAATAATAAATTTGGGTAATAATCTTGTCCGTTCGTGTGCGGAGGTAAGCACCCGCTTTCCAGACTGGTAATAAAACAACTTGCTTTATTGTGGTCATTTGATAAGTGCGATAACTACGACAGTCACGCGAACTTTTAAAATATACATCTTAGTCTGTCCCTTTCTTTGTATTCTACCCTCCTTTTTTGTCACGTTAATGATTAACGTTACTTGCAACTTTTTGCTGAGTGGACAACTTTTTGTCAGGGGGAAATTTTATTGTATTGCTTACAAAGTCGTTTAGACTGGAGTTCCAGTACCGAAACACTTTGGATAAAAAAAACTACTGTGGAAAAAATGTTCTCTTTAAAAAAATACATAATTATTTTAAGGTCACAATATTCAAAGAGTTTCGGACTTATATTGTCCTTATTTAGACTGTTTTATTATAGTTTATAATAATATTATGTGGATACTCCAGTGGGTATCTTGTTACCTGTTTGTATCCCTTTTGGCGTTAATAAATAAATAAATAAATAAATAAATAAATAAATAAATAAATAAATAAATAAATAAATAAATAAATAAATTTGTTTTAAATCACAACGTTTTAACTGGTATGTATCTCCAGTTGCCTTCAATTGATTACTAAATAAGCAAAAGAACTATAGCTCTATTGTACCATACGAAGCCACTTGACGAAGACAAAACCAACAAGTCAAAAGACAGGAAAAATAGTTTCTACCGAATCTGCTGCATAAAGAACCATACTGGATGAAGCGAAAGTTCAAGCAAGCTGCTGCTATCATTAAATAAAAGAAATATCTGGAAACCTTTTTAAAGTAGATGTAATCTTAGAATAATACCGCGCACGAATTGAACGCATAACTGCACCCAACTCAGTTATGATTCAAGTGCACCCAACTACCGTGCGAGCAAAAATTATTTGCGTCAAAGAGGACCTTGCATCTAAGGACGTTATGCTTAGATGTAGAGCTTAATACGTGTCAGGTATCAGTAACTACCTGAATTAACAATCAATGAGTTATTCCGTCATCGTTGACAGTCGTTACAAGTAATTTGATTCATGGCTAATTTTTCCAATTTCTTGAACAATTCACACAATGAGCTTTACGAAACAGCACAAAACATTCATGGTTGAAGCGTATTTTCGAAACGGGGTTAGAGTAAATGCTGAGTGGCAATACAATCCGGGTTTGTGCATGGACGATTTTCACGAACATTTTTCTAACGTTGCTTTTATTGCTGGGGATTTTTATCATTGCCTAAAAAGAACTGTAGCTGTGTTTAGGGAAACAGGTTCTATACAACACAAAAAAGAAGCAGGAAGACCATCTCTAAGAACAGAAGAACTTGTTGCAAACGTTCGTGAAATAATGAAAAATAGGCCAACAAATTGTATAAGACGCCTCTCCCAAGAAGTGGGAAGATCTTATGAAACATGCAGGATTATTCTTAAGAAGCAGCTAAATTTATTTCCTTATAAAGTGCAAGTATTCCAAGAAATGCAAGCTGTAGATTTTGAAAGACGCAGGAATTACTCTCAATGGTTTACCCAAAATTTATTGGAAAGAAATGATTTATTAGACCTGACATTTTTTTCGGATGAAGCATGGTTCCACCTCTCTGGTTATGTGAATTCTCAGAATACATGTAATTCTTTTTCTTTTTATTTCTGTATATTCTTACTTTGTTAATTTAATTAATCTGATTCACGTAAAAATGTTGCTGTTAAAGCTTGTCTTCTATTAGGTTCACTTATTATTTATGGAACATAATATTTTAACTAAAATATATACTGTACTGTATCAAAATATTTTTCTTTGTCTCGAACTATCAGCCACAAATGACTTAAATAAATGTTCTAACCGGCAAAAAGTTACAACCCTTGTCAACTTAAAGGGTCGGTTAATTGACGAAGATGGCCGCCCACATACGAATAATAGACAAAGCTTTTGTACCGAACATTTATTTATAAATAACGAGCTATTATATCAATGGGCATTATAGTCTGGGGCTCCGTTACATGGCATATATGGTCGTGTTTTTATTCGACGAACACTGGCCTTTGGCGTAATTCGTAGTTACGCTTGTTTATTTTTTTAGTGCTTAACCGCGTATAGGTTATTTTCTCTATCTGTGGCAACGGTAACCATATTAAACCCTTATTTTCACTAGTGACGTTCGTTATTCATGGTTTCTGCTACCTATTCCTACGTAATGGGCGTGCCAATTTTGATGGTAAGACGTACCATAATACGTTGTTCTGTTGCCCATAGTATACATGCTAGCCGATGGGTATACCCGTTAGCATAAGATCCAGTTCAATGGTGACAGATTAATATAAAAATTCATTTGTCCAAAATTAAACGATGTGACTGGTATGTACATTGTACATTATCCATAAAATATATGGCTTTAATATGAACTACTCTGGAACATCATTGCATTCCTCAATCCACAAGTGTATTCTATACGAGCGGCGTTTTGCAGTGTTTCCACTTGTCCGCTGTAAAGCTTAAAAAGCCAGGACTGAAATTTATTTGCAAAAAAAACTTGTTGAATAAATGCCCCTAAATAAATCACAAAACTGTCAAAAGAATTAGCCGAAAAAAACAGCTCAAGTGTAAAAAATATGTAAAAATATTTTTATTCTTAACTTTACAAGTAGTATTGTTATGCCGGTTGGACAGTGGCGGCGCGGCGGTCCGTGTTGATTTTTGTCGATATTTTAAAAAGTGAGAAACCTGTCAGATCTTAGAAACTGTATTTATTTATTACTAATATTAAACGTACAGTTGTTATATTATAAGTAATGGTTTGTCAATTCTTTTCTATCAAAGCATGGTTTTGGGTATGATTGACTTGCAATTGAGAAGTCGAAGGACCACATGCTTCATTTGTTGTTCTGAGATTTTCGATGAGCTTCAGATGATGACTAGGATCTAGCTGCAGATATGGTTTCAGGGAATTTGCGTTTGAGTGGCATGTTAACTTATTAAACTCTTGTTGTCCAACACATTCTTTAAATAGGGCTGACACAGCGGAAGATCGATGAGAATGATTTGTTATTTTATGCTTCTTCGTATCTATTCCAATTCTTTCCGCTAAAGTTTTGGTCCACTTAGATACTGTATTTATTCCTAGTAGAGTATTTTTGAACCAACATCCCTTCTGCCAGTTTGGATGAACGGAGAGAAATAGTCTGTCTGTGGGAATGTTTTGTCCTCTTTTTTCCAATAATTTTAAAACTAATCTTACATGACATAAGTCTTTGTTTGATGAATTTCTTACCAACCATTTGCTGTTTGCCTATATTTTTGAAACACCTTGAGCTGTCTTGGAAAATATGCTGTTATATTCAATTCGTTTGGAAATTCTCCCATGGTATCAAACTCTTTTTGAAAATATTGAATTTTGCAATTTACGGCCGCATTGCCTCTCCAAGCTAGTTCAAATGAGCAGAGATGGAAAAACTTTTTCTGTGCTTCATCGGGGGTTTCTTCATGGTAGCTTTGCTTAGTAAATCTGTGGTAGATAATGCTTCTGAACCTACTTTCCTCTTTTCCTGACAACTTTGGAGCTGCTTTCTCTTTGCGTATCTTGCAATTCGCCCAATTTTAAAGGAAATATCCGTAAAAGGGTCAATCTTTATTTCGTATTCTGTAAAATACATTTCTTGAATCATTTTTGCTGTAGTGTTCCATATAGCCTTTACAGAAGATTCTTTATAGTCTTCGTCATTACCCTTCTTTATATTAAAGGCGTATTCTTCGAAGATTTTCGCCAGTTCCATCACCCGTAGTACATTTTTCCAGTTTATAATTACTTACCTTTAGAAACTCTGAGAACTGTGCCCGAATTGAGTTCTTGGATTTCTGTGTGTTAAGTGGAATATTTTCAGCTATCGATTTTTTTATTTCTTGGATAGATTTGGCACCCAAATCTTGCATTTTTGTTTAAATTGCTCGGTTCGTCTTTTTCAAACCAGGATGACATTTGTCAGACTAACAATAGTTTTTACCTGACATCTTGTTGATTTTGTCCAGGTGTAGGTATATAATTAAGAGCTTTTTCACTAGAAAACAGGCCGTTGCTATGATATTGTGCCAATATAAAAAACTCACAAAATAGTCAAGATAAAATGGACACACCCTTAGGCTGGATCCACATACATCCGTGATACGCATCCGTTGTGTACCACATGATTAATATGAACCAATGAAATTTTATTCCCTAAAATTTCATTGGTTCATATTAATCATGTGGTACAGTCTTGAGATAAATGACATGAAAAGCGAGACCTACCGAATATTCTTTGCAATGACATCCTCTCCCTTAGCAGCCAAACGACTGCAAATATAGACAATATTGCCGGATGTAAACTTTTTATTTAAGAACAGGAACCTTTTCCTAATTTTTTTTCGATGAATTATTTACTAGAGCTCGGATAGGGTAAGTGGCCGGACCCTAGGAGGCGCCACCACTGCCAACAACCCCTCACTTTTAGTGGAACAAAATTAAACAAAGCAAATAAGTTTTCGTGTATACGCCGATTGCGTTTTATGTTACAAGCCGTTATTAACCTTGAGAATGACCGATCATTTCATTTTATGTTTCGTATCAGTAAAATCGTGCAACCATGCGAGGTTTCTGCCAGAATAATGGTAGCCGTCGGCATAATAACACATTATTTTTAAATTAGCGGTAGGTGCAAAAGCTTTTTGTATTGTGCCCGCAATCGCCCTCAATTTACCGACCTTTTTACGTTGACGAGGGTCCCAACTTTGTGGGTGACGAACATTTATTTTATGCCATTTGTGACGTCTAGCTTCTGACTATGGGAAATAACACAATAGTATGTTTTAAACATATGAAATTAAGGGCTGGTCCTAAAGGGAGGGGGCGAGGTAGCTATACCACTCAAAAACTTTATTAATAGTATATTATTTTTAAATTATAGAAAAATGTTGGACTTGCGCGGTATTATTCTAAGATTACGTCTACTTAACAAAGGTTTCCAGATATTTCTTCTATCTATTGATAGCAACCGCTTCCTTGAAATTCCTCCCTACAGTGTGGTTCTTTATGCAGGATTTCAGCTTCTGACCACCTTCTATGACAGACATGTGTCCCAGCTGTACCTGACTTTTCGGTCTGGCTATTGTAATTTTTATTTTGGAAATCATATTATCTACGTGCTACGTGTCTCTTCCCACAACATCTATTCGAAAATTGATTATTAACAGACTTACAGGGTGTTAAAGTTAAATTTTGTTTGCAGTTTTAAAATACATAAGTTACCAGAACAATAAATTAAACATTCAAATCAAAGTTTCAAAGTGACGTCCTTCAATTCATTCATTCATTCAATTCATTAAATAATTCTTCCTAAAAAATTCCGACGAACTCCATGGTCCTTGCTATGCTATGTTTAAGGTTGAAAATAAATTAAAATGATTTCGTATTCATCACATGCAAGCAATGTTATTTTAGCGTTTTTCTCGAAAACAGTTAGATATATCGAAAAAAAAGTAGTATACCTTTTTTATGTCAAAAGGTTAGGAGAATAAAAATATTTGGTAAAAATGCGCATACAGTGTAGGACAAAAAAGTTGGGACCATTCAAATAAAAGTATAGGCTCCTATATGGCGCCCTCTGCAAAATGCGAAAAAACGGTGTGCAAATTTGTATTCCTGATCCCGAAAAAGCCCCATATACGAAATTTCGTCAAAAAAAATTAGCGTAACCAAAGGTATTGCAAAAAAAACTGCAAATAAAATTTAACATTCACAACCTGTAACTCTGTTAAAAATCAATTTTCGAGAAAATGTTATAGGAAGAAAATGCATTTATTTTCGGTCTAAAATGATCCCCTAAATTTTTTGCTAATCATTTCCGGACACCCTGTATAAAAATTTTTTTTTAGAAATTTCAGTAGTAACTTTCATCCTTACACACCTATGACATTATATTTTTTGAAAAAGGTTTGTTTAAGACGCAGTTTTCTTATCCAATCCTCTTAGAATATTGGTCCTGGACCGCCTTTGTACCAATTTGTTAAAACTTAAATTACCTTAGGCTTAAGCATTTCTTTATACGAAAAAGGAGAAGCATTATATTTTTGTTCTGGTGTGCCCAGCCCTTGTTGGGAATCTCATGGCACCGTCCCAAATTTACCGAGCTATTAAAGGTGACGAGGGTTATAACTTTTTGCCACCAAACTGATTTATTTATATCTTTATGACAGGTAACTTCCAACACTGACAAGATATTATTATGACACGATATGAGTAGAATATAACGTTAATTGTACTAGGAAAAACATATGTTTAAAAGCAAATAAATACCTGCCCGACATTTTACGCGATGACTCGAATATAAAGAAATATCTATCCAGTGAAGATAATCTTACACTTTTTAAATAGGTTATACAGGGTGTTCATTTGAAAACTTCCCACCTCGATTTTCCTGCTTTAAAATAAAAATGTGGAAAATCGCTCGAACCCGTCGATTTTTATTTCGAGGGGGACATCTTTTGCGTATATTGTCAATCTTGTTACTTTAAGCCCCTAGGAGGGAGGGGGTATCTTAAATGGATACCCTATTTTATATAATTTTTTTGGATTCTGCATAAAATTCTGAACATTTTTTAATAAAAGCATTATTAAGTCTTTACTTAACAGTGTCCGAGATATTGACTCTTGAAAAATGACATTTTTAAACTTTGACAGCGTCTAGCTTTCTAACTGTACGTCTTAGAGCAAAACGGCATACATGTCCCTGCCTTCGGTTTTTATATATCTATCTATATTTCTTACATCCGGTTTAACCGAAAGCCAGCGAATATCATCCTGGGTAATATTCTTCCATTGACGCTTATGACGCTGTAGTAATTTAGTTGCTGGTCTACGTGAGTTTAAATTACCTTCGTGTAATCCTCGATGAACTGTCCAAGTACTAACATTTTTAATTCGAATCTCTCTCGCCTGTACTGACGTCAAATGACGATGCCGAAGAGTTTTAAGTACAAGAAATCGGTCATCAATAGCTTTAGTTTTGAGTTTCCTAAATTAATGACATCATCAAGATAATTTCGCCTTTGAGTGGGAACAAATGCACGTATTGACATGAACCAAAAACCAAAATGCAAAGAATATTTGCGGCCCTATGAAAACTGACATTTTAAATTAATTTTGCTTCTTAATTACTCCACAGGGTGTTTTGACACTAAGCAAAAATGACAACTTTTCAATCATCCTTGTATAATATGTCAAAAAACAATTTTTATTAAAATTTGTATAAGCATATTATTAAAATTAACAAATATTGTATCTATAACTCTCTAAAAAATCATTTAAATCGAAGTAAAAATAAAAAAGTTATAAAGTCCTAAACTTAATCCAAATTTTATGATGCCAGTTTTTTTTTGCACAGGAGTGTATAATATCGTCTTTTTTAAATGACCCGACAGCAAAACTTTTCTATATTTATATAAGATGATAAATTATCTGGTATCCTATGTGTAGACATGTTTGGGAAATAACGATAATTGGTATAGACATTTATTGACTTCGGTATAAACAAGAATGAATAGACATAAAAGAAAATACATTTCACGACGTTAGCAAGATATTCTCCAAATGCGTATTGGTTTATTTTGTAAAATAAGGCAACTGCAAACATATTATAATTATTTGGATATTCTTTTAATTTTTTTTTTACTTTTTTTCTAACGCTAGTAACTATTATATTTTTACAAAGAAGATACATTTACCTATTCCCAACTTCTAAACACATTATCTTATACCTAGACAATTTCTACCTTAAATAAAATGCCTCAGATGTATTTAAACTTTACTCTTTAACGTTTAACTTTTGCGAAGTTTTCTCATCAGGTGGAGAAGGTTGTTTTTTTACTTCTGTATATCTTTCGTTGTTTAAAATTGATATAATAAATTTGTCTTACTTTCAAAGGTGACATCTTTGGAAAAAGTTATTTCAAACTTTTCGCGAGAATCAAAACGGCAAGATGACTTCTTCGACCGTGTGAAATTTTAAAAATGTCAATATCTCGATGTTGATTTCAGTATTTTAGCGAATAATAATATTACTGAGTTTTTACAAAGAATATAACTAATATATCTAAGAACCTATATTTAGACTAAACACCACGACAATAAAAGGTTTCTAATATGATACATTACTAGCGTGTACCCGGTCTGCGTTGCAGCGCTTTCTCTGAGAGAATAAGGCGAGTTCACCATCACGTCAAGATTTATAAATACAAACCCATACAAACCCGAACAAACCTCTAAATTTATCAGTGTTTCTCTACAATAGTATGCACGCATTATACATAAAAACCTTCCTCTTGAATCACTCTATCTATTAAAAAAAACCGCTTCAAAATTCGTTGCGTAGTTTTAAAGATTTAAGCACATATTATGAAAGGGGACAGACGGGCGACAGCGACTTTGTTTTATACTATGTTAAGACAATGCATCCTAAGGACTTTTTTTTTACGAAGTAGCTATACAGGGTGTTTCATTAAGGTCGAAGAGCGGCCATATCTCGGAAACTATTGGGCATAGAAATTCAGGAAAAAAAATTAATAACTAAAGTGGCTATGAGAAAATCCTGGAAATAATTTTTAAGTTCCGCATTTTGCCGCAAGGGGGCGCAATTGAATAGTAAATTTTAACATTTTAGATATCTCCGAAAATTGCACGTTAAGGTATATTTTTAATAACACCATTAAAAAGCTTGGACAATTTTGCATAATTTTGGTCCCGTGCTTGTTGGCGTACCGACTTTAGTAAGAGTGGGGGAAGCAGTTGAAAGTGTAAACATTTAACTCGCTGTAACTTATAAACCTCTTATCCGATTTTAGCAAACTAAAGACTGTTTGGAAGAGAAATGTATGCACTTTCACCAATCGTATTTAGTTGTCAATAATAGTTCTCAATAAAATTGCTAGAGGGCGCAATTTGTAATAATAATAGTTTTTTTGATTTTATCACGAAAATTCAAATCATACGGTATAATTATGATACCATAATCGAAAAGTAGATAAAATTTGCTAGAAAAAATATTAAAACCGCTGCTCGATATCTTTGTTCGTTTCAGAGTTATTGCCAAAACAGTAATTTTTAATACAAATTGCGCCCTCTAGCAATTTTATTTGAAACTATTGTGTACCATTGGATAAGGCAATTAAAGGTACTTATGTTTCTCTTCTAAACAAGCTTAAATTGAGTGAAATCGGATAAGTCGTTTAGAAGTTACAGCGATTTTAATGTTTACACTTTCAATAGCTTCTCCCACTCTTATCAAGTGAAAGTGGAAATATTAAAATCGCTGTAACTTCTAAACGACTTATCCGATTTCACTCAATTTAAGCTTTTTTGGAAGAGAAAGGTAAGTACCTTTAATTGTTATATTCAATGGTACACAATAGTTTCAAATAAAATTGCTAGAGGGCGCAATTTGTATTAAAAATTAATGTTTTGGCAATAACTCTGAAACGAACAAAGATATCGAGCTGCGGTTTTAATATTTTTTCTAGCAAATTTTATCTACTTTTCGATTATGGTATCATAATTATACCGTATGATTTGAATTTTCGGGATAAAATCAAAAAAACTATGATTATTACAAATTGCGCCCTCTAGCAATTTTATTGAGAACTATTATTGACAACTAAATACGATTGGTGAAAGTGCATACATTTCTCTTCCAAACGGTCTTTAGTTTGCTAAAATTGGATAAGTCGTTTAGAAGTTACAGCGAGTTAAATGTTTACACTTTCAACAGCTTCCCCCACTCTTACTAAAGTCGGTACGCCAACAAGCATGGGACCAAAATTATGCAAAATTGTCCAAGCTTTTTAATGGTGTTATTAAAAATATACCTTAACGTGCAATTTTCGAAGATATCTAAAATGTTAAAATTTACTTTTCAATTGCGCCCCCTTGCGGCAAAATGCGGAACTTAAAAATTATTTCCAGGATTTTCTCATAGCCACTTTAGTTATTAATTTTTTTTTCCTGAATTTCTATGCCCAATAGTTTCCGAGATATGGCCGCTCTTCGACCTTAATGAAACACCCTGTAGTGCGATATAAAACATAATAATATATAGATTAAAGAATAATTATCAAAGTGTTTTTCTACCTACCAGTATCTTACTCTCTGTTATATTTTACCAATTATCTTGCTTTGGCGTAAGTCTCTTTTCCCTTTATTCTGGTGGATAAAACCCGTAACTTAATTTTTTTTAAATGTAAGTAAATTGTTTCCGAGGGGGTAAATATTTAGGGCGAAAAACAAATGACTAATTTGGGTTAAGAAAATACTAAATTTTTAGTATACCAGGCTTTTTATTTGTGTTGGATAAAGTAAGTCCACAATTTACTCAAAAAAAGGAAAATAACTTAACCAAACCTGAAAGACGTGTCCAAGTCAATAGATAAAAAGTAGGAAAAAAAATGTATCTGGAAAATACGCTTACTATGTAACTGTAATACAAAAATTAATGGTTATGTGACCTGTACGTAACAACAATTAAGAATTAAAAAGAAAACCTTTTTTGAACTTGCTATCAAGTAATAATGTTCTTGCTCTTTTAACGAATTATCTTTTAAATAAGGGAACAAAAGAAACCCTTTCGAAATTAGGGTTGTGTTTTTATAAGACAAAACTCGGTGGTATTGTAAGTGAATTAGCTCTTTTTGTTCTCCGTTTTTTCAAGTAGGGAAACGAAATAATTAGGACAGTTAATGTAATTACAACATTGTCTCGCCAGTCACATAATTGGCTTATATTTATTTTTAATCTCTTTTGTAAAAAATACTTTGACTGGGCCAGAAATTAGTCGAAAAATACCCACCTTCAAATTATTTATAGCACGTCAAAATTAATAATATATAAGTTAATATAATTTAACATGTATGTATACTAGTATACAAATAACAATAAATTATTGTATAAAAACAAATTATGCAGAAACAATTAAAATAAAGTAAAAATTAGGAGCAACAACAAACTGGCAAATTCATATTCATGTACCCATCCAGGCAATGATTACCAGGAGGCCAACAGCTTACGCAAATTTCTAAGAAGAAATATCGTACTTGACAATTTTCGTCCCATCTCAGTTATGTGTGCTTCCCAGGATAAAGAACTATCAATAGTAATACCCAGTAACTTATATTTATTGTTTTTGTTTAATAATCGATTACTCGAGACAACCAGATCTTAAGTCTTACATTTTTCTGCATCCCTTAGCAGCAGTTGTGATGCTACAATCAAGTTCTCCAGACTAGAGGCAGAAGAAACGAAAGTAGTGTCAAATTGCAAATCCTTTGCATGTAATAGCATGGATCATTTTTATAAATTATAAATAGAAGGGGGTCCAAGGACGGATCCCTGTGGCACTCCATATTTGGCATATCCTAAATCGGATTTGACACCTTCGATCTCCACAAACTGCGACCAACTAGACAAATGAGCTTCAACAAGGTTTAGGGGAACACCCCTTATGTCACAAAGGCATAACTTTTAAAAAGGAGTTCGGGATAGACACAATAGAAAGCTTTTGTTAGATCGCACAAAGTTATTGACGTAAGCTCTCCAGGCTCCAAGCACTCGACAATGTCACTTATAACCTTTAGAATGGCCTTAACGTCGATATTTTGCTTCTAAACCCATAATGAGAAGAGTGAAATAAATTATTAGTCCTAAAATAGTTATAAAGAAGTTTTTTAAGCAGAGATTCGTAAACTTTGGAAAAGAGTAATATCATTTTAACATATAAATACAGCGATAAAAAGTAAAAATTGGTTGTATGTTAGTTGTTTGCAATGACAGAATAAGATGGACATCTTAATTCTCTTTATCGGAACAAGCCTACAATACGTCAGGCTCACCAAGTCCTCAAGAGTTTCAAAATTAAACCACGTGAAAATATACACCAGTTTTTACTCCAGAAGAATACGCTATTACCGAAGCATCCAAAGACTCTGCCCTTTTTGTTCCTTAAATTGATCATCCTTTGTTTAATTAGAACAATATAAATAAAATCATCCGCCTTGAGGAAAATGCTTTATTTTTATATGACATTATTATAACAATCTAATATTTATAAGTCATCCAGTGTTACATGTAAAACATGCCGCAAAACGTTGCTTTGTTTGCTGCTGCATCAAAACATTTCGTTACACTGTGCATTCATTCACAAAACAATGTAAACTTTTCTACCCTCTCGGTAAATTTCCTTTCAAATGACAAAACGAAAGAAAACAGCCTCTGAATAAGGTCTCGTCGGTTTTATAAGGCAAAAAAACTCGGTAGAATTGTGGGTTAATTAACACTTTTTTGCTGCTGTGTCTTCTTAAATAAACGAAGGAAAGAAAATAATTAAAGAAATAAATTTAGTGGGATTAGAGCAGAGGCTTGAGCTTTTTATAATTATTTAGATATACCCATTTATTTTTAATGTTTCTGTTTTAATTTATAAAGTTTACACTCCCATAAAAACTATGCACCATATTATGATAAGATTAAGTTTTCATTTTAACATAGATTTATTTGATAAAAATAATAATAAAAAACTCTTTACCGCGGTCACTCTGTAATTTTCAGAGTATTTTTTTATATCAAAACGATTTATGTACATAAGAAGTATTGGCTGTTAGTTAATAATGTATGATGTTTTCGGGCAAAAGGTAATTTCTATAGGTTCTATGTTTAAAGAAATTTGTGTCTGTTGCGATCTTATTAAACATAATTCGTTATAGAGCAGACACATAACATAATATACACTGGGAAAAACCTTCTACTCCATATAAGAATTCACATACTTTTTATAAAACTGTTTAATACTATATGTGACAGCAACGCGCTTTTCTAATGTAAGATAACAAAAATTGCTAGACCGTCGTGTAGTGATAATATCACGGTAATTTAGCCAATAGAAAAAAGGAGTTCTCAGTAATTATCAAGTTCTATTGGGGGTGTAATATGGTTTTATATGCTGTATTAGTTCCGACTAGCAATTATAATGAAACTTGACATTAATCATAATAATATTTGCTTGCTACGGTTAATAAAGTATATACTTAAATTACCACTAAAAATCAGTACTGTAGTTCTCAAAAATTTAAATAGCTTCTAGTGTGATATTGTTTTTGTCGTTTAACATTGCATACCTATTATGATGATCAATTATGCAACATGGTTTACTAAGATGGTAATATTCGTCCATATATAAAATTAATCATATTCATTATATAAGAGAAAAACACTCTATTTTAAATCGACTTAAAAGTTAACAATTTTGGAATATAATAAATCCTAATTTAAATTCTTTTTAAACAAAAATTTAGTACCCAAATTTTACTTAAAATGAGTTAAATTAAATTGTCGTTTTAGATTGTAATTATCTATTAAAAAAGACGAAAATAAGATAATATTTTAAATGTATTTAAATTCGATGTAATTAAAAAAAGTGGAAAATATACAACAAAACATTAAAACCCGTTAAGAATCGCGACTTTTATTTTGCATTTATTTACATCGAGCGACACAAAAGCAGTTTTCATAAAAAAAATTACGCAAAAAGAGGTATAATGACAAACAAAGCTAAATTTTTGTAGCTATTTTGCTTAAAAGCGAGAAATTGTCCAAAAAGAAGATACTTAAGATTACTTTGAAGTGTCGAGTCCATTACCATGGAACTGACAATACGCTTTGGCACTTTAAAGCTAATTTCGTGTTTCAAAATGGAAATATTCATAAATCTTATTATTTACAGTTTGTTAACGTTTCTAAAACATAATATTAAAGCTAGAGAAGAAATGTGAATTTATTTGTTATATCTTGACATTTTCCCGATTATTTGCCGAGCTTAGATTTTGTTTGCCGAAAACACACGAAGGTGGAGAAACCCAACATGTTGGCTTGTTTGTCTTTTGTCAATCATCTTAGCGCCTCATCATGTTTGTGATGCTTTATATTTTTTGGTAAGAATCGAATGTTAAGCTACACTGGGTTTTTTTGAGGGTAAAGATACTGTAATTAATGAAAGTAACTGTTTGGAGAAAAATATTGATGTACTTGATGGTAAAGCACAAGAAAATAATGCACACTGAGAAGAAATCCTTTTATCCCTTCCTCTTATTCCTTATGGGAATTCACATACTCTTTATACAACACTGTTTAATACTATAAAGTGAGGACCTAAAGTCCGTCCCCCCCTCCTCTAACTTCTAAACCGTTCGGTATTTTTATTGAAATTTTGAACGATAATATTTGAGCAAGTCTTGCACTTTTTGACATACCAATGACAGCTTTAAATGTCAAGATGACAGCTGGGTCCGCTTTTGAAATATTTTTTTAAATAGAACACCCAGTATATTTTTGCATTTTTAAATTCCACATAAAATTATAATTATTTTTTATTAAATGCATTATTAGTCTATACTTCATAGTTTCCGAGATATTGACTCTCGAAAAGTGACATTTTTGAACTTTGACAGCTTATAACCTTCTAACAGTACGTCTTAGAGCAAAACGGCTTACATGTCCCTATCTTCAATTTTTATTATCCCCAAAAAAATCAACTTCCGGTTAAACCGGATGTAAACCGAAAGCAGGAAATATAGTTGTTCCGGTTTAACTTTCCGTTTTTCTAAGAACAAAGAAACAATTAACTGTGTCTCATTATAAGAATGTATTTTTTGCATTATTTAGAGTTAATTTTTCCAGAATAATTTTTCCTCTCGTATTTTTTCATACGTCAATATATTTCACATTTTTACTTCTTCTCGTATGCCGCACAGTATGTCATTCGCACAAACACGACACGCGCCATATTTTTTCGTGTTAAGCGAGAGCGATGCTCACAAACAAGATTACGAAAAAATGATTGAACACGACACATCACTTTTTCCGTATTTTTAGAAAAACAAGCGGAACAGGTTTTCGTAAATAAATATGTTTGTCTTTGTTCTTAGGCCTCGATGTCTTTTTACCAAAACAGGTCGTTTTAATTTTTTTTTGTCATACCAGTACCTTATTGTGTTTTTATACCTTAGATACCATCTACATAATGGATTACTTTATGGCCCGCGCGGGCATTAAGTGTTGCATTAAGTGTGCATCTTGTTCCATTTTTGATTTTTGACTTGGACACATTAAACATTTTAATACTGTTAAGGTGATGTCGTAGGTAAATATGAAAAATTGGTAAATTAAATTAAATTAAAAAAATATTTATTATTCAAAACGAACTGGTATGACATAAAAGTTTGTATGCACCACGGGTACTAATAGATATATACCCTCGGGCCAGAGGCCGTCGGCTTTGTAAGACTGTCGCCCTCAGGGCATAATCATCTACTTAGTACCCTTGATACATAAATAACTATAAAATGAAAGTTAACCAAACTTATTCCATTCGATCCGATATATCACTGTTTATAGGGTACTAACATACATTCTATCACATAATATGTGTTTGTTTGAAGGTGGTAGACAATGAAGTAATATCAAAAAAATTACCTTGGCTGAATTCCATTGTCTTTATTTTGTTATTTAACACAACATTTCTTGTATCTCTAACCGTTTTCAAGTGCAAACGGAATTATAATTCTAAGGCTACTGTCTTAAGAGGAAGTAACCCCTTCACCACAATGAAAATTGCCGAACGTTTTGCTGGTCAAACGAAAAGAAAAAAAAAAAATTGGTATTTAAATAAATAAATTCTACTTTAAATACCCCATCCAGAAAAGTAAATGACGATCGAAAATATTCCCAAAATTTTTTTTAGAAATTTTGTTTATTTTTAGTAATTTTGTAATATCTTTAACAATTCTTTATTGATCAAAAGCAAAATGACTTTCCCGGGTGTAGAATGTTGTACCAAACAATTTTTCTTAAAGCCGTTTTTCAATATCGGCCTTACTTTTTTCTCAAAAACGTTGGGCGCGTAAAGTGAATTTAAGCGTGTAAAGTGGATTTACGCGCCCAACGTTTTTGAGAAAAAAGTAAGGCCGATATTGAAAAATGGCTCTAAGAAAAATTGTTTGGTACAACATTCTACACCCGGGAAAGTCATTTTGCTTTTGATGAATAAAGAATTGTTAAAGATATTACGAAATTACTAAAAATAAAAAAAAATTTTAAAAAAAATTTTGGTAATATTTTCGATAGTCATTTACTTTTCTGGATGGGGTATTTAAAGTAGAATTTATTTTCTAAATACCAATTTTTATTTTTTCTTTTCGTTTGACCAGCAAAACGTTCGGCAATTTTCATTGTGGTGAAGGGGTTACTTCCTCTTAAGTACTATTCATGTGCAATGAAGCTTGATGAGTTCGTCTATGTGCTTATTGGAGTGTGAAGTTTGAGCTGTTGGTTTTGGATATGAAGAGGCTTCCAGTATTGGGGATATCTATACTTGGTTTACAAATATATGGGTATTTTGATTCATAAAAGCTGCTTCTTTGAATTTTCGTTTTCTCCAGTATTGTTCCGTGTCCAAAACCTTGGCTTCTGACCACTGTATATTATGTTGGTTGGTCCATACATGTTTCTCTATACCTGATCTCGAAGTTTCACCTCTATGTATGTTTCAGATGTTCTTTAACTCGTACGGGAAGGGGTCTTTTTGATTCTCCAATGTACGATTCGCTACACTCGCAAGGGATTTGATAGATACAATTTTTTGTGTTTTCATTTTTGTTTTCCTTTTGTAAGAAAGCGTCTCAGCGTATTCCGGATTTGAAGGCTGTTTTGATATTATAGTTTTTGGTTATCCTTCTGATCTTATCAGAAATCCTCTTGACATAGGGTATTGTAAGAAATGCTTGTTCCCCTTTCGTTTCTGTATTAGTTCTTACTTCGCGATTTTTAAGTTTTGATATGGTAGTAGTTACAAAGGTTTCAGGGTAACCATTATGTTTTAAATATTTTTTGATGTTTCGGATTGTTGCAAACGTTAGATGCTCTGTGATAAAGAGTTTGAATTATGCCCTGTTTTATGGAGTTTGAACGATTCGCTCCGTGATTAAGGTATTTCCCCGTGTGAGTGGGTTTCCTGTACACTGAAGTTTTTATGTTTTCAGCACTTCGTTTAACGAGAACATCGAGAAAAGGTAGAGTGGAACGTTTTTCTTTTTCAGGTAAATTTTTTTGATATCACATAACATGTCTATGAATACTTATTTGTAAAATGAAAATCAGGACACTAAATAAGTTACTTTACAGACCTTGTACTGTGCTCTAACTACAAGGCGTAATAAAAATTGATTAGTCCTTAAAACACTAACTTTACCATCGTTACCATTTTCTAGATTCTTAAGCGATTGGGGAACTTTTTATGAAATGACGATTTGCTTCTTTTTTCCATACATTTATGTTTAAAGTAGACTTGTTCTTACTTAAGTATTTTATACAGCGGAAAATCCTTGCAGGAGACTAATCTATGTATTTTTTCTGAAAAGCGTGGTATCCATTTTGAATAATGGGCAAACATTCCAACGGCCCTTTGCAGCGATGACGAGTCTGTTGGCAATGGAAGCTTTAGCAGAGGTTCGAGTCTGTATGGATCAGGTTTAAGAGGAAGTAACCCCTTTACCACAATGAAAATTGCCGAACTTTTTGCTGGTCAAACGAAAAGAAAAAATAAAAATTGGTATTTAGAAAATAAATTCTACTTTAAATACCCCATCCAGAAAAGTAAATGACGATCGAAAATATTCCCAAAATTTTTTTTAGAAATTTTTTTTATTTTTAGTAATTTTGTAATATTTTAAACAATTCATTATTGGTCAAAAGCAAAATGACTTTCCCGGGTGTAGAATGTTGTACCAAACAATTTTTCTTAAAGCCATTTTTCAATATCGGCCTTACTTTTTTCTCAAAAACTTTGGGCGCGTAAACCCACTTTACACGCTTCAATTCACTTTACGCGCCCAAAGTTTTTGAGAAAAAAGTAAGGCTGATATTGAAAAATGGCTTTAAGAAAAATTGTTTGGTACAACATTCTACACCCGGGAAAGTAATTTTGCTTTTGACCAATAAAGAATTGTTTAAGATATTACAAAATTACTAAAAATTAAAAAAAATTCTAAAAAAAATTTTGGGAATATTTTCGATCGTTATTTACTTTTCTGGATGGGGTATTTAAAGTAGAATTTATTTTCTAAATATCAATTTTTATTTTTTCTTTTCGTTTGACCAGCAAAACGTTCGGCAATTTTCATTGTGGTAAAGGGGGTTACTGCTCTTAAGGGTTTTATTTTGAATCAAATATCCTAGGAGTTTAATCGATTTTAAGCTATATAAACTTTTCTTTTCATTTATAGTAAAGTTGTATTTTTTTATCTTAACATAGTATAAAACAATGTCGCTGTCGCCCGTCTTTCCCCTTTCATGTCCGCTTAAATCTTTAAAACTACGCAACGGATTTTGAAGCGGTTTTTTTAATAGATGGAGTGATTCAAGAGGTAGGTTTTTATGTATAACTAGCGACCCGCCCCGGCTTCGCACGGGTGCAATTTCAGAAAGTGGCATGCCGGGTACTAATATATCGGGTTTGTTCGGGTTTGTATTTATACCAGCGGGTTGCAACGCATGCCGGGTACACGCTAGTTACATATAAAAATTGCTTTAGGTTTTCATCATGTTCTGATTGAGTTGATCCACAGACCGTTATGTCATCTAAGTATGCATATACCCCTTTAAGGTCTTCATATTTTATTATATTATCTATAACACGTTGAAAACTGGCCACTCCATTCGTAACTCCAAAAGGGATCCTGCGAAACTGATACCAATTTCCATCTGCCTCAAATGCAGTATACATCTTCTCGTCTTCACGTATGGGGACCTGGTGATAAGCACTTTGGAGATCTATAGTACTAAAAATGTTATATTTTGCAACAGCACGAGCTATATTTTCGATATTAGGAAGTGGATAGGCATCTAGATAGGTAAACTATTTATCGTTTGGGAATAGTCTATCACCATTCTTTTTTATGCGTTTCGCTTTTTGTTATTAGAACTTGAGCTCGCCAAGGAGAATTACTCTCTTCAATAATGCCATTAGCCAGAAGGGGTTTGATTTCATTAGAAATAAAATGAGCATCTTCAGTGGAAAAATGTCGAGATTTCGTCGTTATTGGCCTACAGTCAGTTGTAATTATATATCATCCTCAGTTTTGCTTATTATTAGCCTATTTTCTAAGGTTTTGTCTCATTACAATTTAATAAGCAAAATAGACAAACTCCTAAGACCCGAAAGATTAGCAACTTATTGAAAACTAATATAGACCAGGGCTTGAAAACTTTGAAAATGGTAAAAAGTGAAAAAAACATAATAGTAGGATAAAACCCAATGGAAAAGGAAGAGAATATAACAAAAATGAAAGGAAAAATAATTTACGGGCGATCCGAGGTCGGGAAGGGGGGGGGGGATTTTTAAGGGTAGAAAACAATTTATCTCGATTTCCGGCAAAACTACAAGTCCTACGTTAATACGTTAAATGGCAAAGTTGTAGGTAATAAAAAGATTAACAACTTTTTTATTTACACTTTTTTCACATAACCTCAAAATTTATGTGAAAAATTCAAATAACCAAGTTTTTGGTTTTTTATTTTTATCTTTTACAAAAAAATTTTTTTATACACGAAATTTGGTGAAAATTTTCCTCTTTATGTCCCAAACACACTGTAATTTTTTTGATTTAAAATATTTATTTTTTTAACCTTACTTTGACTTAATATCGAAAAAGCACCCTAATTTTCAATCGAAAATTCTCACGTCAAAATATCTGCTTTTTTAAAAAAGTCGGTGGGCCTTTTGTTCGTTGAAATCTCTACTTTCTGATGGTGTAAAAAATATATATACATTACTATGGTAAATGTTCTCAATTCATGTCAATTCCCCTTTAAATCCTACCTTTAATTATATTTAGATCAACTATTTACGCATGTTTTTTGCGATCTTTATGTTTTATGGATTTGTAATTTTTTTGCTTATCAATGTAAAATGGAATCTTACGTTTTTCGAGTAATTAAAGTATAAATTTTAATAAATAGCTCTAAATTGTACATAATGATAAAAAAAAAATTTCTGATTCGAGTTTTTTTGCATTTTTTGAGAACATTTACCATAGTAATGTATATTTTTTTACACCATCTGAAAGTAGAGATTTCAACGAACAAAAAGCCCACCCACTTTTTTAAAAAATCAGATATTTTGACGTAAGAATTTTCGATTGAAAATTAGGTTGCGTTTTCGATATTAAGTCAAAATAAGGTTAAAAAATAAATATTTTAAATCAAAAAAATTACAGTGTGTTTGGGACATAAAAAGGAAAGTTTTCACCAAATTTCGTGTATAATTTTTTTTTTTTGTAAAAGATAAAAATAAAAAACCAAAAGCTTGGTTATTTGAATTTTTCACATAAATTTTGAGGTTATGTAAAAAAAGTGTAAATACAAAAGTTGTAAATCTTTTTATTACCTACAACTTTGCCATTTAACGTTTTTCCATAGGACTTGTAGTTTTGCCGGAAATCGAGATAAATCATTTTCTACCCTTAAAAACTCATCTCCCCTCTTCCCGATCTCGGATCGCCCGTAATTTATTTTTCCTTTAATTTTTGGTATATTCTCGTCTTTTTCCAATGAGTTTCATCCTACTATTATTTTTTTTGGTTTCAAAAATTATCGACCCTGGTCTAATAATACCAGCAGATATTTCGGTTTCATTCATGAACTCACTTTTGTTCTTGTTGGCTTGTTCTGATAAAGATAATGCGATATCTATTTTTGCTAGATCACCGTTGGTCTCACGGTTTCTTAAATCTATTCCAATTTTCGTAGATGACAGAAAACTGTTTTATTCTCGCCATTTTTTCATAAAATATAAGATACGTCGTGAATGTTACGCTTCCCTTTATAATTTGCACTCAATTTTCAAGTACCTTGGTAAGCATATTAAAATGATATTGAAATTTCTTTCCTGTATATTATTCTGTTAAAATATGACATACTTTTAAAACAGAATGAGTCCTCTTTATCATTAATATTGTCGCTGTATATCACGAAAATGTCAGTTAAGTACCCATCAACGCTAAATTGCTTGCTACACCTTTATAAAAAAATATCTCTCGCATATTTTAAAACTTTGAGCTGCCATTATAACGCTTCTTTTATTAAATATAAGATGTTTTGGATTCTCAGACGCTTTTAGTTAATTAGTAATTTTTGTATTATCAAATTTGGCAAATTTTGAAAGAGCCACAATTCGTTTTTTTGTTTTTAACAAATTAGTTGCTACACTGAGAGAAAAGGACTTCTATTCCTTATAAGAATTCACATACTCTTTATACAACTATTTAATACTATATGTGACATAAACGCGCTTGCCTACTGTAAGACAACGGTAATTTAGCCAATAGGAAATAGGAGTTATCGCTACCATAGAATGGTTTATAGCCATTATTGCTCTGAATACTCACAGTAATTATCAAGTTCTATTGGGAGTGTAATCTGGCTGTAGTATACAGGGTTTTTCACTTAAAACTCCGCACGCCAATATCTCGAAAACGAATAGAAATATTTAATTTCTGTAAAAAGTAGTCAATGTATGGGGTCAAGTAGACATTTTTAAAAGTTTAAAAATTCGACGCCTACAAAGAGCAAAAATATAGTAGTCACGTGATTCGCATTATCTGTCAAATTTCAATTTTTCCAAAAAATAATTCAAAAGTGGGGTTATATCTGAAAATATCGAAAAAAGTTATTAGAAAAAGTTTTTTTTAATGCAGTTTCTAGCCCACATGCAAAATTTCAGCTGCATAAGATAATTTTGATTTTTTTTACCCACCGCTAAAATTTATTTTCCACTTAATGAACACTTTACTGATGATGACACTGTGTTTTTTTTGTCTTAATATTAAGGTGTATTACTTTCAGATACAAACTACGTTTTCAAAAATACTTATTTTATGAAGTTACAGGGTCAAAAACAAATAAACTTTGCATCACATGCGACCAAATTTTAATAGCCCAATTTTGATTTTGTAGAAAAACACACATTTAATATGGCGCTACTTTAAAGTATTAAGTATCTGAAATAAAGCATCGTCAAAACTAAGAAGTTTTATGTAGTTGAGTCTTATTTTGCAAAAGTGGTGCAATTTACAAAATATGGGTAAAAAATAAAAATTATGCAGCTAAAATTTTGCATGTGGGCTAAAAACGCATTAAATAAACTTTTTTCGATACTTTCAGTGATAACCCCACTTTTGAATTATTTTTTGGAAAAATTAAAATTTGACAGATAATGCGAATCACTTGACTAATATTTTTTGCTTACTTTTCATCTCGATCGAAGCAGAACTTGATGCCAAAGTCAAATTTCGAATAAAGTTATTATTAAAAAAAAACCATGCATATGATGCGGACTTTACTGGTCACACTGTATGATACCAGCTGCTTTATTTCGATAGCGACTTTATAACAATTGAATTGGGTGGGCGAAGCCAAAGTAAAATAATTACATACATATAACTTACCCCGTTAAAAAAAATTTCATATTTAAATACACTAGGTAATTGTACACAAATATTTACCAAAATTATAGAGTATTAGAATGACATTAGTGACATTACTAAAATAAAATATTTAGCTGAAAAAATAATATGAGGACGCAATGTTTGTTTAACCCAGAATCAATATTCCATGATTCCACATTGAATAAATGATTTTGACCTCTCTATGGATAATGACATAAAAATTGAACTATCACACAAAATCGCTATTCGGAAATTATATTTTTTTTTTTAATGTAAGTAATTGTTGAAGAATTTACTCGCGTAGGTTGTTCCTTATTTGTGACAGCTCTGGTAAAAAAATATTGTTATTAAATTTAATGTATGGAATTCTGCTAACGTTATTTTTTTAGTATAGTCAAATCTGGTATTATCATGCTGGTCCAAAGGTCACCGATCATATAAATCAATTCGAAAATTCCACAGCTTATTAAAATGTTGTGAGATTATGTAGGTATTAATATACCCGAAGAAGAAACATAGTTTTATTGTTTTAACTGTCGTGAAGATAGCCACATATAATATTATTATTTTTGCAAAAATTATGAACATAATAGTAATAGTGATCGAGCCTCAAAGAATCCAAAAGACAGCAAACAGTAAAACACATGAATACTCAACAAGTCTGCACAAACATTATGTCACTTAGTACTATAAAGGTATTATACAAAACGACCAAATGGTGGTAATAATAAATTATAATAATAATTATTACATAAAGGTGGCGAACCTTTATGTATTAACGTGCCATTTTTTCTAAAGAAATTTTAATGAGGCCATAGACGTGCCATCAAATTCGTAATATAATAATTATTCATAGTAAACTTTGTGATTGGTGGCGTGCCCCAAATATTATGTCGCGTGCCATTGGTTCGCCATCCATGTAAATAGTAAATCTACTAAATATATTTATTAAAAACGACAATTATATACAGTATAATTTATTTTAGCAATAAAATTACCTACCCTTAAAGTACAATGGAATTTAATCCGATTAACTATTTCAAGAAAGAACAAATTGTAATTTGCCAACCAATAAGTAGAAAACAGTATTAGATTTTGAACCACTTTCATTGGAAAATATCCACGTTTCGTCTAAAAATACAATTTTTCTTAAATTTTGATTTGTAACTTTCTGTATATTTTTTTAAAAACTAAACAGGCCGACTCACTATCTGTGGCTGCTCACAAAAAAATCTCCAGTTACAGTCTTTTTTATAGCGAAACTCCAACTTTTTTATTAAATTTGATAACGATTCAAGCCCAATTTATAAAACACTTCGAATTTTTAAATTTTCTTTTAAAACTGAAAGAGTTACATTGGTTTTTGATCTGTATAAACCATAAATCACGTTCCGAACTCCCATTTTAATATTTTCGCTTAAATCTTCAGTCTTTGGCTTTCTTCGTTTACATTTTTTAGTATTCTTCGATATTATATTATGCTTTCTTTCATGCACAATTTTCTGCACAGTCCTTAAACTAATTCCCAGTACTTGTACTACGGTTTCCTGCATATTGGTTGGCGAATTTTCCCTTTTTCTTTCATTCTCGAAATAGTTTAACAAATTAAGCACCATTTTTTTTGCTTGAGGATGCAAAAAACCAGAAAATTGCTTTTTATCGTTCATATTGTCACAATAAATTAATTGCCAAAGTCACAAAACTGACATCTTTAAATCAAGACGAAGGTGGCAGATACAAACTTTTGTGAATCGCTGAAAATAAAATACATATCCTTTTATTTCATGTCATACTGCATAAGTCTGTCATATTTGTCTTACGGATTTTATTTGGATAGTATGATTAAACGCAATAAAAGAAAAGAAAAATTGAAAATATGTCTTGTTAAATCGTAAGACCCGCACGATAAAGACCGGATCCGACTATAACTATAAATTAAAAAAAAAATTAATTGCAATTTTTTTTAGGGTAAATGTAATATGAGTAATTTTTCCAAGACGTTCTTTATTTCTGAATTATGTTGGGCTATGACGTTGATCCAAAAAGAAAAAATAGTCGCCGCAGGGTGTTAAAGAACAAGTTTTTTCACCCCGCCAAAAACAATATTTTTAAATATTATATTACTTTTCCGCCGAAAAGCTTTTTGCGTATTCAGTAGAAGAAGTGCCTAAAAATCTGATTAGGAGGAAATGATGCGATACGAAACACATCCCCTTTTTCCATATTATTTCCATCTATTCAGAAAAACAGCAGCTTGGCACTTTTTTTTGTAAATAAATAAGTGTTTTGGCCCTTTGTTCTAGTGTTCTAATATTTTAGCTGTTTTAGATTCAGAAAGCGTGTGTATTTCCCGAACGAAATGGTACCTGTAAAAATTCTTTTGCATGTTATTGGCGAGGGGGTAACAGAGTTATTTTCAAGATAAGCTGCAGTGAGAAACGTAAAAAAACCCTTTTAAAAATATGGAGAGTAGGAAATACTCTGGACTCCAGTAGATGCTTCGATTCTTTCAGTGACGGTCCCGGGGAAAGAAGGAAGGGGATTACAATCCCCTTGCAAGATACTATATACATACACTTCTCGTCAAAATTAGCGAATACTCTAAAATCTAGCAAAAGTTTGTTCTTAACTATCTTATGAACCGCTCATCCGATTGTGACCAACTAATTTTTACATTATAACCTAAGGTGGTACAAACCTTTTTAAGTTCCTAACGTTAATCTGTAAAACGATTCAACTGATAAACAAGGCGATAGAGGCGATTTTGTGCCTTAAATTTGAAACATTCTGTAAACTGGTAAAGTTAGAAATTCCCGCTATGTGCCGTTAGTAAGATGACATCAATATCTCCAGATATTTTTGCCACTTTTTTGATAAGTGTCTTTTGGCAATAGATACACTATTAAACAAAAAATGTGTCAAATTTTGGTAGGAAAATCTTTACAATGCTGTATCTTGGCAATGGTTAAACAGATTTCAACCAGTGTTCAAAATTTTGAAAGCTTTTTTCCTATAGATTTTCCGTGTAATAATAGTGATTTTTAAAGATGTCCATTTTCTTATTATACAGGGGTCGAGAAAATCAAAAATATAAAATTGCAAAAATTATGGTAACTGGGTTTATTAAAGCTATGCCAACCGAGCTAAATGCTTTTGTTTTGTTTCAAAATTAGTCCTTTGATACTTTGGGTCAATATTTCGAGAAGTTTTTCCTATTTGATTAAGAGCTATTTGGCAATATTTGTGTTAATTTATTTAATAAAATTTGGCTTTAAACATGATGTTTTAATTTTTTTTTTGTCCCTCTAAAACATGTGAAGTATAACTATATACATTAAATTTAATTATTATTACATATTTTTAAAATCTATAATACTGGTCAAAATCTATTTAACCGATTTCAAGGTACAGCATTTAGGGATTTTCTTGAAGAATTGGCACATTTTTTGTTTAATAGTGTATCTTTTGCCAAATACCTCTTAATCAAATAGGAGAAAAAACGTCCCAAATTATTTACCCAAAGTGTCAAATGACTAATTTTGAAACAAAACAAAAGGATTTAGCCCGGTTGGCATAGCTTTAATAAACTTAGTTACCATAATTTTTGCAATTTTATATTTATGATTTTCTCGACCCCTGTATAATAAGAAAATGGCCATCTTTAAAAATCACTATTATATCACGGAAAATTTATAGAAAAAGAGCTTTCAAAATCTTGAATACTGGTCGAAATCTGTTCAGCCATTGCCAAGATACAGCATTGTAAAGATTTTCCTACCAAAATTTAACACATTTTTTGTTTAATAGTGTACCTATTGCCAAACGACATTTATTAAAAAACTGGCAAAAACGTCTGGAGATATTGATGTCTTCTTACTAACGGCACATACCGCGAATTTCTAACTTTACCAGTTTACTCTACAGAATGTTTCAAATTTAAGGCACAAAATCGTCTCTACTAATAACACCTTGTATATCAGTTGAATCGTTTTACAGATTAACGTTAGAAACTTAAAAAGGTTTGAACCACCTTAGGTTATAATGTAAAAATTAGTTGGTCAAAATTGGATAAGCGGTTCATAACATAGTTAAGAACAAACTTTTGCTAGATTTTAGAGTATTCGCTAATTTTGACGAGAAGTGTATATATAATTATTTTTCTCTCTAATGAACAATTGGTATCTAACCTTACAGCTTTGTAAAAGTGTCAAACGCAACTATAAAATCACTTCAGTAAAATTACAACTTAAAATAAAATTAATGAAAAAGTTATCTAAAAATAAATTTCTCAATTTTTCTGTCGATAACGCTCTGACAGATTTTCCAAAGGACTGAGAAAGGCAATGCAGACTTTCTGAATATAAAGTGCTGGATTTTTACAGGTCTTGAGTCAGGGGACAAATAAATGTATTATTTATTTCTAGACGTGAGATGTTAAAAGCTTTATTTTCGTGAAAAGTCTAACCAGTCATGGTTTAACAAATTTATTTTATACTTGTCGTTACTTTTTACACAACGAAAATTGTATTCAACCTATAGAGGAACGCAGTGGCAGATCTAGGATAAAGTTAGGGGGGCTAAAATAAAGACCACCAGGCCTGGATTTAGAGGGGGTTCTTAGGGTGCTACAGCACCCGGCCCCAGGATCAAAAGGAGCCCCGGCCAGGGCGGTGATAACTAGAAAGTTACCGAGGAACTTAACACTCTAAAAAAAATTAGGGCCCCACAAGTACAGTTAGCACCCGGCAGCACGAAACTTAAATCCGGCCATGAAGACAACTTAATCAAAGAACTCACCGCATCACCTGTCATTAATGGCACTCTGTTAAAGTTTGGTATATTTTACGTTAAGCGGTTGGCTACGGAAACAGAACCGGACTAAATTCTTTTACCTTCGCTTTCGCCACCACATGTTAAATTTTGTAAGGGTCTTAATATTTTGTAAAGATATAGCGTACATAGGTACTAAGTTTATTATTTATAATAAATATTGACAGATCCGTACCGACCAAAAAAGAATGTGAAAACATTATGAAACTAAAGGAAAAGAAGAAAACAACATTTACTTCTTTTAATATTCATGAAGATCATTTGTAGTAAATGAAATGTACTTAAATATTTACCGCAAGTATGTGGCTTTAAGACCAGGAGACATGAATAATATCCGATTTTTCTTTAAGTGCCAAAACGGAAAAGGATGTAAACAGGTAGTAGGAATACACCAATTTAGAAAAATGCCCAAAATAGTAACTGCATATTTGAATCTGTCAAATCCGACCGAATATACCGGCCACTGTTTTCGTCGGTCTTTTGCCACGATCTTGGTTGACTCTGGTGGAGATATAACTAGCTTAAAGAGGCTGGGCGGATGGAAATCATCAAACGTGGCTGAGGGATATATAGAAGAGTCTCTTACTAATAAAATACAGGTGGCAAATAAAATTTTCGCAGCAGATAATAATCACTTATAATCTCCCTAGTGCTCGAATTATTTCCGGAAATTTTTCCGAAGGAACGCATTTTTTGAAAATTTTCTAGAAAAATGCGTGACTGAGGAAGAATTTCCGGATATTAATTCAAGGACGCGGGGGATTCGATAAGAAAATTTCACACCTAAAATTTATTTGAATTATTTTATTGAAATTATCCATAATTATGGGAATACTTAAACTTTCAAAAAGAAGTTTTCTCACCGTTTAGTTAAACGAAATGCAAAAAATATAAGTGAAAATTATCCTTTTTATTTATTTTTACTACATTTTATTTACTAAAACAAAGTGAAAGCATAGTATAGTCTAGTTTAGGCTAGTTATGCCAGATTAAACAATTTTTAAAATCTAGGTAGATAGTAGATACCACAGTCAAGTAGGCTTAGGTTTGTGATGTCAAAATCGTCTCTGCTATACGTCACGTCGACAGTTATTTCTTAAACGTGCTTCTTTAGTTTACAATAATTAAATCATGACAGTAAACAATCAAGAAACTAATTTTAAGCCCTAGGGTGTTTGTAAATCTTGCTCCGAAATAGGGGACATTAATATGTCTCATAAAAATTTAAAGTATTTGCAATGTTTTTAATGGAAAAAACTGAAATAAATCCCCATCAAGAAAACCTTTTCTCAGCTATCCAGAAGATTTTGAAGGAAGATATCCCATCCTTTTTAAGAAAAACCAGAATTCAGCAGAACAAAATTGCATCCAAATATTACATCTATTATATTAAACATAGACATCTGATAGAAGTGGAAAGGGAAGATAACCATTATCCTTGTTATTCTCCATTACGAAGAGAAGAGTTCGAACCAGAATTCCAAAAATATTTAGCCTTAATGAAAGAAATATTTGGTAAATAAATATTTGTATTTATTTAGTATTATAAAATGAATAAAAACATTAAATACCAAAATTTGATCCTGAATACTGATTTTCGGATCATATGATAGCTGTCAAGAAAAAATTTCCACTTATTAATTTTGTTCGCCTAGCTTGGCAGAAGGAGAAAAATTTCCGAAAAATTTGAAGGTTGTCATTGGTAACTGTCGAAATGAAAGTGTGTGATTGGCTTAGAATGACAGGTGTGAAATTTTCAACAAAATAACCCTACTAGATTTGATGTTTCCCCAATACCCAATTCTTGTCAAACAAATAAAATTATTAGTGTTAAAAATATTCAACAAACTAATAGTTCCAATGTTCTTCCAATGTTTAATACTTGTACTAATTGTCAAATAACTGTTAATATATCAAATAATTAATTTTAAAATGTATGTTATAATGTGTTTAAATTTCGACAACTACGGTTGTATTCATAAAAAAGGCGTACAAAGAGGTTACGTGCGTTGATAACTTTCAATGAAATTCTTATGGGACAGTGACATTTAGCCTAACCTTCTTGTAAACTTTTTTTTATGAATACAGCTGTAATTCTCAATTATATTTTTAGTTTGCAAACAACTGTATAGAAATAACATTTTCCTACAGACGTGTGGAAAAATCAATTTTCCGCACTGATATCCGTGCGGAAAATTAGTTTTTCCACACTAGTGCGGAAAAATTTTTCGGCACGATTATGACAAAAATCCGTGCGGAAAATTGGTTTTTCCACACTAGTGCGGAAAAGTTTTTCGGCACGATTATGTCAAAATCAATAATATATCAATTATAACTTGTAGTTATTACTTTTTTTCTCAGAATTAGTTACTGTTACATATGTATGTGATTGTTATAGTTAATTAAAAATGATTAAATTTCTTTGAAATATGTGTTACTTATTTCCACAAGTCTGTAGAAAAACTATTGTACCTGACACGTGCGAAAAATGTTTTCCCTGCACTCGGCTGCTTCACCGAACTTCGCTACGCGTCCTTCGGTGAACGGTAGACTCGTGCGGAAAAATTCATTTTCCGCACTTGTTAGGTAAATAGCTATTCCGTACAGCACAAAAATAAATATTTCCTTACAGTGATTTTCCGTTGCATAGCAACGACGAAGTGCAAGGAAATATTGACTTTTTCTTTCAAAAAAGTTGTCAAAAATGTCAATATTTCCTATCGATTTTCGGAAAACGATATTTTTTTACGAAATAATTAGTATTTTAAAATAAGATAAAATGGCTTAAAATTTGCATAATGAAATGAAGCTAAATCACAAAATTACAGCTTATATTTCGTCGAGCATTCGAGAATTTTCCTCCTTTCATAAACCTCTCGTTTTAATAAAATAAGGCTTATAATTTAAAAATCTTCTTTAAAAGAACTTGATTTTATTACATCAAAACGCTTAATACAGTGGAAATACTTAAAAACGGTTCACATTAATTGGATACAGCCTTGTTCGAGGCTCTCAAAGGATTTAAAACATGCTGGAGACACTCCACAAAGACATTTTTCGCAGAAGCTGTGTTTTCCAGAGATGGAAGGTAATTTTGCATTTAAAGCAGTATTTCGTTCAAAGAACTGTCTTAAAATTTAATGAAGATAGACGTCTGTTCAATGACCGCTGACCGTTACGTTACGACTATTGCTAATCTTTCTAACACTTGTGAACTTGGTAAGAGAGTAAATTTGCGTCAATAATAAATGTCGTATAATTTTACTAGTCAAAAAAGTTTTATTGTCATTTTTGACGTTTTTATTCAACATTATTTCAATAATGTCCCGGTATTGTGAAAAAGAACAAGCGTTAATTTTAAAATTATTTTGTTATTTTCAAAGTGAACATTGTATAAGTATTTTCCGAAAACCCTGTATTTCCAATAAAATTATTTTAATAAGAAGTAACTTCAATCCACATTTTTATTGTTTACTTATAAAATACCAACGAAAAAAACAGAATTAAGCAAGCTAAAAAAATTTTTCAGTGTTCCATCGGGTAAGAAGTTAAAATCTTTTTGAATATCGAATAAAGCTTGTAAAACATCAACATAAAAAATATCCTTCATGTTATAGGTAAACAAGCTGTTTTTATACGATAAGTTAAAGGCATTTTTCTTTGGAAAATAAATGTTTTTTTGTTGTAAGGTGAGTAATGTTTACTTACAGCCATTTGAAAATATATTTTTTTGAATCGAATTACCAAAATGGAAAATGTTTTTAAAACGATAAAGAATTTGTGAAAAATTAAAATATAGGACCGAAATGAGGGTTTTTTTCTTTTTTAGTTACTTTAAATGGAACTCGAAGAAGGTCGTCATAATTTATAACCAAATTTGTATTGGTAGCACACCATTTTATGCCCATGTGTCAAATGTCAGTCAGATATTGTTTATTAAAATTAGAAACCAGTTCTTGAGAAAATTATAAGCGAGAGGCGTGAGTAAAAATTACCCATAGCGATCGTGGACCCTTAAGAAAAATCGTACCGTATTTCTTAAAATACACAACTTATTCCTACTCACCTAATACTTATCAACGCTTCATCAATATTGTTTTATCCCCTGAAAAGTTCCTGCTTTCTTTAGTTCAGTTTCTTCACCTAATCTACTTGCAAATTTTTGTCAAATAAACAAAAATAAAAGTTTCTCGATAACCAGAGAAACACAACGAAATCCTTGCAAAATCCTTTAAAATCGAAGCGGAAGTTCGAAGTTGTTATTGGACTTTGCGAGAGTTTTTTCATCTCTTCATCAATGAATAATTCCGAGGCAGCAAATAAAACTTGGAAAAAGTTCCGTATTCGACACTCTAGGCTTTGCTTCATTTTTAAAGAGGATTAGTGTATCAAAGAGACGGCTTCCATTGTTCAATACGACATAATATAATAGCTTCTTTAGATGGGATTTGAATTTTGTAACGGAAAGGGTATGATTAGATATTAAACCAAAAATAGCAAAAGATAAGTATGAGTATTTAAGGTCCAATCTTGTCGTGTGGGTCTTACGATTTAACAAAGACATACCTACTTTCAATTTTTCTTTTTTTATTGCGTTTAATCATACTATCCAAATAAAATCCGTAAGACAAATATGACAGACTTCTGCAATTTTGACATGAAAGAAAAGGATATGTATTTAATTTTCAGCGATTCACAAAAGTTTGTACCTGCCACGTTCGTCTTGATTTAAAGATGTCAGTTTTGTGACTTTGACAATTAATTTAATCTGAAAATATGTACGATAAAAAGCAATTTTCTGTTTTTTCGCATCCCCAAGCAAAAAAAAATGGTGCTTAACTTGTTAAACTATTTCGAGAATGAAAGAAAAAGTAAAAATTTGCCCACCAATATGCAGGAAACCGTAGCAAAAGCACTTAGAATTAGTTTAAGGACTGTGCAGAAAATTGTTCATGAAAGAAAGCATAATATAATACCGAAGAATACTAAAAAATGGAAACGAAGAAAGCCAAAGGCTAAAGATTTGAGCGAAAATATTAAAATGGGAGTTCAAAATGTGATTTATGATTTATACAGATCAAAAACCAATGTAACTCTTTTTTAAAAGAAAATTTAAAAATTCGAGGTGTTCTGGAAATCGGACTTGAATCGTTATCAAAATTAATAAAAAAAGTTGGGTTTTAGCTATGGAAAAGACTGTAACCGGAGATTTTTATGTGAGCAGCCACAGATAGTGAGTCAGCGTGTTCAGTTTTTAAAAACATATATGGAAAATTACAAATCAAAAATTAGAAAAGTAGTATTTTTAGACGAAACATGGATATTTTCAAATGGAAGTGGTTCAAAATTTTGGCAAGATGATTTTGTGAAAAGCGTGAAAAGAAAATAAGGATATGGCACGGGAAAGCGGTTCATTATTTTACATGCCGGTTCTGTAACAGGATATTTTCCAACCTTAATTTTTTCTTCCACATCAAAAAGTTCTTACTATTATGACAATATGAATTGCGAAATGTTTAAAAAATGGCTAAAAGCTCAATTAATTTTTTACCGAATTAAAAATTTCAATATTTTTCCTTTCTTAAAGCTTCATTAAAGTAAAACTGACATCTGGTGACCACAACTAGAAATATTATTTTGTTTTTCTGACAATTTGGAGCAATAATTCAAAAAATTCGTTTACACTTGGATACCAGCTGTTGCAATAGTCTATTTCTAATAACCTTATCGATATTTTTTATATCGAATTATTCTATTATGTTAAGAAATCCTTAAATTCATTAATCCAAAGAAAATTTTATTTATAACCGTAAAAAATAATTTAAATTTTTATTAATTTTTAGATTTTTTTTAAGATTTCTGCGAAATTCAAAATTATTTTTTACGGTTATAAATAAAATTTTCTTTGGATTATTGAATTTAAGGATTTCTTAACATAATAGAATATTTCGATATAAAAAATATCGATAAGGTTATTAGAAATAGACTATTGCAACAGCTGGTATCCAAGTGAAAACGAATTTTTTGAATTATTGCTCCAAATTGTCAGAAAAACAAAATAATATTTCTAGTTGTGGTCACAAGATGTCAGTTTTACTTTAATGAAGCTTTAAGAAAGGAAAAATATGGAAATTTTTAATTCGGTAAAAAAATATTTACAAAAATATTCGATTTTATGTTTTTTTAAGTAGATATCCCAAACATTGTATTTAAGGTTCTAATGGAATTCTAAACACTTTTTATTCTTGGAATTTTTTTGATATCTCATCAACTTATCTGATTTATGATGATTTCATATTGGTTTTTTCAACTTTCCCGCCATACCATTGGTCACGTGACGTATGTCAAAATCCATTTTAAGGTTATGGGACATGCACATCCAATCCCCCAAAAAAGATTTTTCAATATTCCGCTAATAAAATTTTTTCCCATATGTTGCGAACTCTTTGCCGGTCACTGTACAATGCATTGTATCATTGAAGAATTTTAAATAAACAACCTAGTTGATCATGGGGAAAACGTGATATTTATGAGTGACTTGAAAAACACAACAAAAATCCTTTACCAAATATGTTAAAATCCGAACTCCTATCAATGGCAAAGTCTCTCAAATCACCCAAAATATACGCTGTAGACGAAATATTGCGTGAATATGGCCATGAGGTTCTACGACTGCCGCCATATCATTACCAGTTTAATGCGATAGAATTAATATGGCCTGGGGCAAAATCTTTTTATGAAAAACATGTAGATGATGGTCTTATATCCTTGCAAGTAGAAATAGTTTGGCAAGATTCGTTAAATCATATTACGCAGGAGTACTGGAGGAAATCGGTGGAACGTACAGAAAAATTAATAAGGAAATGGTGGGATCGAAAACAAGTATTAGATGTTGAAGTAGCGCCGATGATCATTGCTTCATTCGAGGATGACTCAGATAACGAGGACTTTTCGGAATTTCTAAGTGATGATGACAGGTTTTAAGTTTTTAGTCTATAATAATAAACGGTTTCCTTTGTTTAAATTTTTTAGTATTCTTCGGTATTGTATTATGCTTTCTTTGATAGATAATTTTCTGTACAATACGAGCTTGTTAAAACATTAAACATGGACAAAATTATAAACGATTTTGCAAAAAAAAAACTCTCGACGATCTGGTCGTTTTGTCTAATACCTTGTATAGTACTTAGTGACATTTTGTTTGTGCAGACTTGTTGATTGTTCATGTATTTTACTCTTTTCTGTCTTTTGGATTCTTTGAGGCTCGATCACTGCTACCCTCGTTACTACATACATGGTAAGCAACCTTATAAGTGGTGTTTTAAAATTTTGATTTTTGAATCATGTTTGCTGGAATATTACGTATAATGATTTAATAACTACCTATGTTATGTCTACCAGTCTACCTAAGATTATAAAATAAATTCGAATTGTTTGCTGTTTTATTGGTAGGTAAATAACACATAATGTGGGTTTAAGCCTAATTAAATTTATTAGACGATTAACGAATTCAAAAATTCATAAACCTAATAGTAATGAAAATAAGAATTATCATTTTCTAATCGTTATAGAGAGGGGGCCCCTGAAAACGTTTACGGGGGTGCCCATTCAGTTTTTGTTACCCCACTGGCTACAAGTACGTCAACGCATAAAGTACTACTAATTTTTTTTAGAACTTCTGTTTTTTATTACGTATTATACTTGGAAATCGTAGCCAAATAAGAAAACATTAAAATTTCTAAACAATCCCATCGAACGAAGTAAATCCAGACAAGATCCCTCCATCGAAGTACGAAGTTCGAAGTCGTTATTGGACTTTGAAGAAAGTTTTTCACACTCTTTGTTAATGAATAATTCCAGAATATTACGGACTTTCTAACTTTTGCACTTTGGGTCGTCGTTGCAGAGAAATGAAACTAAATAAAATAAAGATAATAGTAAGGTTGCGGGTAAAAATAAGGGTTTCTATTAAGATACAAAATTTTCTATTAAAATCGGGGTTCTGTCGGTCCCTTCTTAGTTAAGATCAGGACCGATCCTAGGGTGTCGGCCGCCCGCGTGCAAAGACCTATTATGCCGCCCCTCTAAAGAATTTTTCCTATTTTGAGTAATACTTAACGTTGACGTTATAAACTCATCTACATGTATGTACATAAGAGTAAAAAGTTAAACATTAATAAAAATGCAAACTACAAATAAAATTTTACAGGAAAGACTTTATTTTTGGGCCAGCTAATATGTTATATTAGCTGGCCCCTATTACCTTTTTTTCCTTTTACTTTAACAAAATAATAAACGAACAAAAATATTACTTTTGAAACAAAAATAGACATCTTATGATTAGAAATGTAAAACAACAGTATTTACCAGAAAATATAAAATAACAAAAAGTACTAAAGCATAAATCTCGCAAAACGAAAAGTATATAAATCAGTCCTTCCTCGAAGACTACCTAATAATTGAACTATAAAATAATTTTTCTGGCTTTCTGAGGAGCAAATTTGTCACTTCTTTCACCTGAAGCCACAGAAACACGTAAGGTTAAAAAAATCCTTATTGCTAGAGCAAGATTTGGAAAACAGGGAATGAGATCTTTTTTGACTAAAATTTCTAATATCTTAATTGGCTGTTTTTTACCTGGAAAAATATCTTTAAATGAAGTTATTTCATTAAAGAGTTGTATACCGTCTATATCTTTCACAATAGTTCCTTCCTCCTGTACCTGTAACTTAATACTATCTAAGTCCATGCAGGCTTTCATGAGGTCATCATTAGAAATGGTGTGAAATTCATACAAAAAGCAGAATATTGAATAGCACTCAGATAATAAGGTATTAAATCTTTCATTTATCGAAGAGATCGCGTAATCAAGAACAGCAAAATAGAAAGCAATCTTGAATTGCAGAAAGGGATTTTAAACTGGTTCATCACTGCCCTCGTAATCAAATAAACTAACTTTTTTTCTGAGCTTTGAGATGGGAAATTCGGGATCAATTAATTATTATTAAAATTATCGTCAGATCTTTGGGAAACTAAATATTTTTTAAGATTTTGAAGCATTTTACTCAATACATCAATTCTTGATAATAAATCATACCAAATTAAAATTGAACACAAAAACCTAAATGTTTCAAAAATTTTAATTATTGATTTAGCACCCATTTTTGTTTTCGTGTCTCTGGTGGTACCTTCAATTTATGCGGTAATAATGTTTTTCAGCTCTAATTTTAGAGGTCTAATAGCATTGATACGACTTTCCCATCTTGTTTTACTTAACGGTTTTAAAGTAAGAGTTTTCACGTGTTTTTTGAGTAAATACGGGGACGCAGAAAAGTAATTATATACCTCTTGCACCACATCAAAAAAACTAGAAATTTCACCACTGGCACTGGCTGGTTTGATTGAAAATCTTTAATAAATAAATCCATTTGAAATAATTCACAAAAATATTGTTTTCTTCTTCGACGTTAATTTAAAGTTATCTTTTATAGTTTGATAAATGTCGCTTTATTTTTATTTCGAGAAATTCGTAAAAAGTTTTGCTTGATGCACAGAACTATCTGCGGCCTACGGCCGCCCCTTGTTTTGGCCGCCCGCGTGCGGTGCACGCGCTGCACACCTGCTAGGATCGGCCCTGGTTAAGATATCAATTAGAGCAGTATGGTGGTAGAGTAGTAAGAATTTATTTTTAAAATAACTTTCCTGGTATTTTCTGCAAGCTGATTTTTCGACATCAAAATATTTGCAAACATCGGGTAAAGTAGGCAATTTCTTTGCAAATTCAAGACAAATAAATAAAAGTTTGGATTTCCAAATTATTGAACCAACAAGTTTGCTTATCCAGGACGTATAACTTTAAAGTTTGTATTGAGCTTTGCAACAGTCTTTTTCAGAGCTAAACAACAAATAATTTAGTGGCCCAAAATAAACTTTTACAAATACTTTATCGAGTTTAGTTTCGCAGTTAGTTTTATAAAAGTAGTTTAGGTACAACTTAGGTACAATTTGATATAAAAACAAATCGCAGAAATATTATTATTTGTTAAATTTCAAAATTTAAAAGTATTTTCAAATATGGATAGTATTTAAGAGAGTAGCCTTAGAATTACAATTTAGTTTACACTTGAAAACGGTTAGAGATACTAAGTAACCAAAACGTTGTGTTAAGTAACAAAATAAAGACAATGGAAGTTCGACAAGGTAATTATTGCATTGTTTACCACCTTCAAACAAACACTATTTTGTATTGTTATGATTAAAAAAACAAATTAAGTAATATAATAACATGCGCGTTTTTAAAACCAAAAATGGAATCCAACAACTTTTTTCAAAACCCGTTCCCAAATTTTATCTAAGGTTTCCTGCATATTTAACGTATTTTCCTTCGAGACGTATTTTTTATGTTAAACATATTGGAACTTTTTCCATTATATACAAATTGTATAAAATAATACTACATAATATACCAATATCCAAACATTCGGCGTTCCTCGAACAGAGAAAATTGGAAGACTATCCATTATAGGATTTATTGGCATTTTTGATCGGTCCTATATTTTTCCTTTTGTAATCTTGGATGAGGCTGCTAAATTATGGGTTTTATTTGTTTGACGTCTATTTAGAAAATATTATTTTTCTATTATATGTTATCCTGTTCGTAATAATAGTTTTTCAGTTTATTTTTTTGTTTGCGAGAAAAACATAAGTTTTTTCTTATTGGTTTTGGTTGACAGCAGTGGCACATTTATAGGGGGAGCTACAAGAGCTTTAGTCCCCTCCCACTCCCTCATGCCCTAAAAATAATAACACATAAAAATAATAAAATCCCCCTACACACATACTCTTTATACAACTGTTCAATACTATATGTGACAGCTACGCGCTTTCCTACTGTAAGACAACAAAAATTGCTAGACCGTTGTGTAGTGATAATATGACGGTACTTTAGCCAATAGGAAATAGGAGTTAATGCTCATAGAATGGTTTATAGCCATTATTGCTCTGAATACCCATAGTAATTACCTATCAAGTTCTATTGGGGGTATATTCTGGTTATATATACTGTAGTAGTTCCGACTGGCAGTTGTAATGAAATTTGACATTATTCATAATATTTGCTTGCTACAGTTAATAAAGCATATGACTTACCACTAAAAATCAGTACTGTAGTTCTCAAACATTTATTTTTAGAGAAAGCGCTTTACCGGGAACAAAATGCGTCGCATTGAGAAGATGCAATTTATTTCTTAACAAAATTGCTGTACTAAAAGTAGTTCATTAATAATAATTAATAAAAACACTGTTTTAGCAAGTTTGAAATTGATATAACACTAAAGCGGGTTTGATACACTAGCAATTTATTTAATATGGGTAAATACAAAATAAGCTATCAATACAAACTATGTCTTAGCAAACCTGTTGTAATAGATCATTTTCGGTGTGGCTATCGGCTAAAGCCAAGGGGAAGGTAATGGAGGTTCTGACCCCTCCTTGAAATCCCGAAATAGTCACAATTTATTTAAAAATTGAAAACTTTAATTTTGCTGTTTTAATTTAAATAATTTTACAAATTTGTCACTATGCTGACCTGACACTGTGTAATTTAAAGCCATAGCTAGGGGGGGATAAATGGGGTGTAACCTCACAAACAAGCCCGATTACCCCCCCCCCCCTATCATTCCAAATCCCATCAAGCAAACTGGGACAGTACATATTGAAAAGTATAATAAAAGAAAGGAAACTGATTTTCTTATATTTCATCCTTTTTTTAAATTTTAATACCTAATGAACTTGGTCGTCGCCACGAATCTTTTCGCCTGCGGCGCGTCTGAGCCCCCTCCTAATTTATCGGTTGCCTTGATAAAGCTCCGTTGACAGATTAAGTGAATTTGTTAATATTAGAAGATTTAGGATTTATAACCAAAGTAAAATTAAAATAGGTAGTACACAGGCACTGGCCTAAATCAACTAGTTCAAAAATTATATGTTTAAAGCGGGTTTTAAAAAAATTACCCAACAAAGTTTTGAAGCCGGAAAATAAATTGTTTACTCTAGCTTTTTAACCTTTTAGTCCTATTTTTCCTAAAACTAATTTGGAGAACGTCATGTTTTACGAAACCAATCTTAAGACCTGCCATAAACAGACGCAACAATTTTTTTAGGGTTATGTGGGAATTTTAAATCGTCCCTTTTAAAGAGACTGGTAAAATACCTACAATACTTTTGAAACCTATTAGTTATCAGGTATAGTACATGGATAATGTAGACACTAGGAAAGTAATTTTCTAAAAATCTAAAGATGCTCTTATACAGTAGAGACGAAATAAATACCGCTAAAAAGAACTGGGGTCATAAAACCTAGGTAATGTTTCTAAAAAGTCTAAAATTAATAAATATAGCCAAAATAGTAATTTACGTTACAAGTCCGGAAAATACTGTTTTTTGGACGAGTCGACAAAATTCTAGGACGAGCCGTAGGCGAGTCCTGGAAGTCTGCAAGTCCAAAAAACTGTTTTCGGACGTGTTGTTTACACTATTTTTTCGGCAACCGTGTAGAATAACAAATCAATGAGACACATTTCTTTATTATATTTCTTTGTAGAACAAAATTTCGAACATTTTAATTCTTATTTGTATTAAATATTAAAATTCGAACAGAAGATAGGTACTAACAGAAACATTCTAATTCTTATTTATTTTAAAATTCGAGCGATTGCTAATATTGATGTGATTCTTCCCGGCCTAGCCGGGAAGTACGTACTTTATGTTTTATGGATTTGTAATTTTTTTGTTTATCAATGTAACATGGAATCTTACGTTTTTCGAGTAATTAAAGTATACATTTTAATAAATAGCTCAAAATTGTACATAATAATAATAATAATAAAAAAAATTTCGGATTCGATTTTTTTTCGTTTCTTTGCATTTTTTGGGAATATTTATTATAGTAATGTATATTTTTTTACACCATCAGAAAGTAGAGATTTCAACAAACAAAAAGCCCACCGACTTTTTTAAAAAAGCAGATATTTTGACCTGAGAATTTTCGATTATTAAGTCAGAATAAGGTGAAAAAATAAATATTGTAAATCAAAAAAATTACAGTGTGTTTGGGACATAAAAAGGTAGGTTTTCACCAAATTTCGTGAAAAAATTATTTTTCTTGTAAAAGATAAAAATAAAAAACCAAAAACTTGGTTATTTGAATTTTAGATTTTATTGATTTGATAATAGACCCTGGTCTATTACTACAATATTTTAATGTTAAATAAATAATGTTTTTTTTTTAAACAAAGAAAGTACGATATAAAAAATATGAGCAGCATAATTTTACCAAGTTATTTCTGGACGTTTTAAAAACAACTATATTATTTTCTTATTCTTAAATAAATGTATATTAATGTGTAAATATTTGACGTAAACCGAGCTCCTTTAAATAAAGGGAAATGTATTTTTTCTTTAGGTTTCGATACTGAATTACATTTATAATCGACCTTCAGTCTTCCTTATTCAATTTTCCCCAATATTTTTACATCGTGTTTTATCGTAAAACCGATTTAAAAGCCTGTCAAAACCAGGTTAACCACATAATTCTTAACGGTTTGACTGGCATCAGGTTGAACTATTAGTATATTGAGTTTATAGCTTGTATACAAATATGATAAATTACTTATATAGGTTGAATGGATTGCTTAGAATCAATAGCCTAAAAAATATAATAAAATTCTTATGGAATGTGTTTATTTAAGTCAAAAAATATGAATTACGAATAAATAGACATTTTGTAAAAAAGGAAAATTAAGAATTTATCACCGCATTTAAAAAAAATCCAATATTCCGCAAATTTGGGTAAATTTAGTGTCCGAATTAGGTTTAAAGCTAATTTAGACGCGGAGCTAGCTAAATTTGGGTAAATTTAGTATCTATTAGGTTTAAAGCCAACTTAGACGCGGAGCTAGCTAAATTTGGGTAAATTTAGTATCTGAATTAGGTTTAAAGCCAATTTAGACGCGGAGCTAGCTAAATTTGGGTAAATTTAGTATCTGAATTAGGTTTAAAGCCAATTTAGACGCGGAGCTAGCTAAATTTGGGTAAATTTAGTATCTGAATTAGGTTTAAAGCCAACTTAGACGCGGAGCTAGCTAAATTTGGGTAAATTTAGTATCTGAATTAGGTTCAACGCCAATTTAGACGAGGAGCTAGCTAAATTTGGGTAAATTTAGTATCTGAATTAGGTTTAAAGCCAATTTAGACGCGGGGCTAGCTAAATTTGGGTAAATTTAGTATCTGAATTAGGTTTAAAGCCAATTTAGACGCGGAGCTAGCTAAATTTGGGTAAATTTAGTATCTGAATTAGGTTTAAAGCCAATTTAGACGCGGAGCTAGCTAAATTAGGGTAAATTTAGTATCTGAATTAGGTTTAAAGCCAACTTAGACGCGAAGCTAGCTAAATTTGGGTAAATTTAGTATCTGAATTAGGTTTAAAGCCAATTTAGACGCGGAGCTAGCTAAATTTGGGTAAATTTAGTATCTGAATTAGGTTTAAAGCCAACTTAGACGCGGAGCTAGCTAAATTTGGGTAAATTTAGTATCTGAATTAGGTTTAAACCCAATTTAGACGCGGAGCTAGCTAAATTTGGGTAAATTTAGTATCTGAATTAGGTTTAAAGCCAATTTAGACGCGGAGCTAGCTAAATTTGGGTAAATTTAGTATCTGAATTGGGTTTAAAGCCAACTTAGACGCGGAGCTAGCTAAATTTGGGTAAATTTAGTATCTGAATTGGGTTTAAAGCCAACTTAGACGCGGAGCTAGCTAAATTTGGAATCTGAATTAGGTTTAAAGCCAACTTAGACGCGGAGCTAGCTAAATTTGGGTAAATTTAGTATCTAAATTAGGTTTAAAGCCAATTTAGACTTGGAGGTAGCTAAATTTTGGTAAATTTAGTATATGAATTAGGTTCAATGCCCATTTAGACGCGAAGCTAGCTAAATTTGGGTAAATTTAGTATCTAAATTAGGTTTAAAGCCAATTTAGACGCGGAGGTAGCCAAATTTGGGTAAATTTAGTATATGAATTAGGTTCAACGTCAATTTAGACGCGGAGCTAGCTAAATTTGGGTAAATTTAGTATCTGAATTAGGTTCAACGCCAATTAAGACGCGGAGCTAGCTAAATTTGGGTAAATTTAGTATCTGAATTAGGTTTAAAGCCAATTTAGACGCGGAGCTAGCTAAATTTGGGTAAACTTAGTATATGAATGAGGTTTAAAGCCAATTTAGACGCGGAGCTAGCTAAATTTGGGTAAATTTAGTATCTGAATTATGTCTAAAGCTAATTTAAACGCGGATCTAGCTAAATTTGGGTAAATTTATTATTTGAATTAGGTTTAAAGCCAATTTAGACGTGCAGCTAGCTAAAGTTTATACGATTTACTTCAATTTAAAAATTCTTAATATCCTTAAACTCCTTTTCTCATCATGTAACAGGGTTTTCTTTTATCTTTAACTTTAAAAATTATTTTCTTGCAAAGCAAGGCTTAAATTAAAACTATGATATCAAACAAACAACGCTTGAGCCTTCAACTATACCCAATGAAATCAAATTTATTTCCGTTTAATAATATTTTACTGGTGATATTTCGTGACAGCTAAACTTCTGCAACTATATTTGAAATATTTATCTTGGCAGTCGTTAATAGTATAGAAATGAACTGTACAAAAATTACTTTCTTATTTCTAAATAAACAAATAAATATTGAAAGAAATTCGATAAGGTGTCCACAGCAGCCGCACCGTTAATACATTGTATAGTTCTTATCTACATAGTGGTTCTGTCATCAAATTGTTATAAAATATTTTTTTCCATTAAAATACTTTTGGTAAGCCAAAAAATGTGCCTACACGTTATCTACTATATAGATAATTAAAAACTAAAATGCTTTATTTTATATACAATTTACAGCATTGGCTTATTATATCGAGTTTTTCCTGTAACATTATAACAAAATACTAAATTAGGTTTATTTATTTTTTTCAGAATCATATCGGTAAAGTCAAAGAGTCAATTAGATTTAGCTTTGATTATTTTGTTTTGTGTATGATGACAATAAATGATATGAACTGACTAGTAGTTTTTTGGATAGAATTTTAGTGACATTAGTGTAATGGTAATGATGCATTGTTTACATTTCCAGTCAAATGTATCATTAACCTCGCCTTAACACAAATCGGAAAATTACCTCCGGTTCATTACGACGCCCAATCCCCTTAGAATTATTTACAACCTCTTCCCGGTAGACGACAATACGAAATAAAAGTATAATATTGTAACGAAAAATACCTATTTAAGTATAATTTTAACAGAAAAATTTCTAATTAAGTATAATTTTCACCATTGTGTTAAATAAATGGTAAAAAAAAAATTATAATCTTACACTTTCCACAGATTTTTATTTTGACTTGACATGTTTCACAACACAGTTGCTTCTTCAAAGGAGTACTTAAAAATGGTATTTTCAAAGGTATAACTTAGGTGTAACAAAAAAATTGCAGGTAATTTTCAGGTTGTTAAAATTATTGAAAAAACCAATAATAATGTTTACAGACTAATTTAGGAGATTCAAAAGAGGTGATCCGTTTAAATCCAACTGATCGCTAAGAAGAGTATTGTTATTTTTAAGCCTATTTATTTCTAAGGATAAAAGCAAATTTAATTTTGTGCTTTCGTTTTCATTGTGCAAGATATCGTAGTTATGATTAAATGTAAGATTTGCTTCAGATCAGATGGTTAGAATAATTAGAATCTGTTTTGTTTTTTATAAACTAGCATGATGTTCATTCATTCGTTTTTCGAAGTTTCGACCTGTTTGTCCGATATAAAATTTAGACCAATCATTACATTTTAATTTGTAAACACCAGATTTATTTCCTTTGTTTAATTTACTTTTATTATTTTTAATGCGTTTCACTAGAGTATTGTTAGTTTTGAAGAAAATATTAATATTCAAGTTTTTTAAAAATTTATTTTAGAGCTAATATGACCTATGTAAGAAATAACTTTATAATTATTTTTATTATTGTTTGCTGTTGGAAAACCTAAGTTTATAGCCTTTTTGTATAATTTTTTATTTAGTATTTTATCTATTGTTATCGTGGAATAACCATTATTTACTGCAATTTGCTTAATAATATTTAATTCAGTTTGAAAATTAGTTTTGTTTAAAGGTAACGTTACTAGTCGGTGTATCATACTAAAGAAAGAAGTTTTTTACCATTTATTTAACACAATTAATAATGAATTTCCACCAAGTAAAAGCCGAATCAATTCTATAATTGTAACAAAAAATATGCCTATTTAGGTATAATTTTAACAGGAAAATACCTATTTAAGTATAATTTTAACCGAAAAATGACTATTTAAGTATAATTTTAAAAGAAAAATACCTATTTAAGTAGTATAATTTTAACAGAAAAATTACTATTTAAGTATAATTTCAACAGAAAAATACCTATTTATTTAAGAATAATTTTAATAGAAAAATGCCTATTTAAGTATAATTTTAACAGAAAAATACCTAGTTAAGTACAATTTTAACAAAAAATGCCTATTTAAGTATAATTTTAACAGAAAAATAGAAAGTTATCCTAATTCGCACTGGTCGATTTCATGCCCTACATTATTTTGGTTATTCCACAGTTTTATAGCTTCTATTTTATTTTACTTTTTATTGTTATTGCATTTCCTGATTTACCTTAGCAAAAACAAAGCTACATTCAGGAAATTAGCTATAATGTGCTCTGAGGTCAGCTAGACATAAACCACGTCACATACATAAATAGAAAAGCACTTTGCTTTAAAATTTATGTTGTCTAATAAACATTATTTACCATTTTACGATTTCCGTGTTTAGATTGGTCTATACCGGGTGAGCGCCGCAAGATTGACCATGGGAAATTCCATGTATATTCTGCTAATGCGAATATTGCCTTCACCATTCATTTTACATCAAAAGTCCACAAGTTTTATTAATTTCTTATAAGCCAATTACAAAGTTTCAATTTCCTAACATTGGAAGATTTGGAACTTTTCCTCAATGTAGGAGAGAAAAATGGAATTAGCACCAGGCTTCTTGGCAAGACTGTAGACAAGCATCACTCGACCAACAGTAATGCGCAAGTTACAGAAGAACATCAGGAATTAAGGGAAGGTTTAAAGGTAATAAAATACCAAGAGCAAACTTTCATTTTAAAGTTACGGAAAGGGTAAATAATGATAGGAAATTGTCACTCAATGCTTGTTTTGCAGCCGAAGGAACCTACACATTAGACAATGAACCAAATGTTCAGAATTATAAATACTGGTTTACAGAAAATAAACATCAAACTTGTATAGACAATTAAATAATACCATCAAAAGGTAAATGTTTGGGCGGGCATAATTGAATTTCGGATTATTGAACCTTCTTTTGGAACATAATTTGGAAATAGAAAATTTTTTGGAACTTTTACACAATCAAAAAGGACCTGCATTAGAAGAAGTTGCTACTGAGAATAAAGATATTTGGTTTCAAGTGGACGAAATATCGGGCTATCGAGGTAAACGCACTTCGGTCTGTACGATGAGACGTTTTTATTATGGTGCAAAATCCATAAGCGGGTTTGTCAGTTAGTAGTAGTATGCCTGAGTCTTCCCAGGGCCTCACAGGTGCCCAGAAAATGCAGCGGGGTCTCTTCCTCCTCCAGGCATCCGGCTCAGATTGGGTCCTCTTCGACACCAATCAGTGCTAGGTGCTTCCTCAGCTTGAAGTGTCCTGTCATTATCCCAATTAAGGGATTTGGGACATATCATCTTCGTTTAAGGTCCATTCTAGCTTAGCCTTGCTCGGGCAAGCTATGAAGTCCTTAGCTTATCTACACCCTTGAACTATCCGCCATTGCTCCTTAGAAAGGCGTTTAGCCCACTCCGGTTTGTCAGTTAATATAAACACCAAAAAAATTACCTTGCCGTCATAGTTGCATTTAAATTACGGTTCATGCCCTCTGTCTTTTAATTAACAACTAAATATATCTGCATTTTTGTAAAGAAACTTTCAAACCCTTCTCTGTGAAAACATACTGAAAATATATATATTATCAATAAAGTAGGGAGGTTCTTTACGTGCTTTGAATATATCGACTAAAACACACTAAATATTTATTTTGCCTTTTCGTAAATAATGGAGGTGTATTATTAATGTTGTTGATTCGGGTGAATTCTAATGGATGTTTTTACTTCTGTTCTACTGTATTTAAAAACACTTCTTATATACTGGCTTGAACTCGTATTATTAATTTGTATTGGAAAAGGTAGATATTATATTACTTAAAAGACAAATATTGATCATTAATCAAGGAGAATATAGCTGACAAGAAGGAGTGATGTAAAGTAATATTTTTGTCTGGGACAATTTTTTACGTCCAAAGTGACTACTTATAGTTGGCTCAATACAATACAATTGCACAAAAACATTTTAATTAGCAATTTTTAAGTATTTTTTATGGGGATTCAGAATTACAAATCACCGTCATCAGAAAAACAAAAAAGCATTAAAATTTGCAAGTTTTTATATAACCGGGTATTTTTTAAATGAAACACTATTAATTTTATATTTTTAATCGCTAGAGCTTGTTGTCCTCTTCTCAAATATACAGTGTGTCCCATATATTGTTACCGAACGAACTTCGTGCCGGAATGTGGTTTATGCACGACAGAGCGCCACCCTATTTTAGTATCAATGTACGAATATTTTTAAATTAAAGATATCCTAATAGATGGATCGGTAGAGGTAACGATGCACCCGTAAATTGGCCAGCCAGATCCCCCGATCTAACGCCTCTGGACTATTTTCTGTTGGGCGCTCTTAAATCAAAAGTGTATGCTTCCCCATCGCAAGATGAGTTATTGCAAAGAATTATCAATGCTGCAGATTATTTTAAAAACAAGCTCGACAAGTTTAATTTTTAAAAAGAAATAATTTATGTATTTATTAACACGGTGAACCTTTTGAACAATTGTTATAAGAATTAAACTAGTTAGTAGTTATTTAGAACAATAACTTTTTTCATGTTTTCTCGTTCTGAATAAACAGCAATGATGAATTACAAGGTGTGGTAAATAATCTCTTGGAGGGAAACTGCATGTCTGGCTAAAATTTTACAAGAGACAAACAAGTTTCAAAATGAAGTCAGCTAGTGTCGGAGAAACAATTAAAGTCATTTATACGGGGGTTTACAAAAAGACAAACTTTTATTTACCAATCACACGTCATTTTAAAATTTGCAGGTACTAAAGACAGATGGCATTTACGTCAAAACACGCTCTCAATAAAAGTTATTCCTAGTCCCAAAATTATTAAACATCAATAAAAGCGTTTAGAAATTATGGCGAAAAAACGATGTTAATTTGAGAAATTTAGCGCCCTGTAGCGGCAAAACGAAGCGTTGCCTATAGGTAAGTTTGCCTAGATCGCCTTATTTTTGGTTAAGGAATTGTGGTTAAGCGTTGTACAGTTATTTCAAGGACACCCTGAGGTTATTATGGTTATTCCTGATTTTTTTTTTAAATAGTTTTTTCTTGTACGGCTTGTCTTTTTAAAATGAAACTAACGCCTCCTATTTTTACCGGACACCATGTATATATATATAAATTCAACTTATGAATACATTATTCTTAAAAACCACAATACATTAATCTTAAAGACCATTACCTATTATTTTAATTTGAAACGGAAAGAGGTAATTATTATATACAAAAATTATTAGTAGACGTAGACAAGATAGTTAACCGTCTATTTACACCAAGTAAAGCTGAAACGTCAAAAACATCCATTAACGTTTCCCCAAATAAACAGTAATATACCTAATTATACGCCTGCAGATACGGTTGGGGGTAGAACGGGACAAAGCGGACGCTCAATATTACCCGTAAATTTTCATAGATTTCATAGACGCAGAAAGCCGATAAATAATATTCGTACCTTTAAAGGAATAATTTGGTTCTTACAAGAAAAACAATATTGACTTGTATCGCAATCCTGCACAATTGTTTATTAAACAAATAAGTTATTCAAAAAATATTCCACTTCCACCACCTTCCCCTATTTAGTAAAATATACTTATTACAAAGAGAACTGTCTCACCTTTATATAAGGCTGGTAAATATTTAGTTTGTTTTACTTGATATCCTCGCAACACTTTCCCCAAAACTAAATAGGTTGTTTACTTAAATGATATGGTTTCAGTAACATTTCAGAAGCATTTATATATACGAAATTATTTATCTGACATATTCTATTTGTCTTGATAAGAATATGTGTGTAATATATATTATATAACCTTTGTAAAAGCTAGTTTGTTATAATTGAGAAAAGTATCTTTCTTAGTTAATTATTTCCATGCTCTTAGGCTATCTGAGAAAAGTAAATATGTGTTTAGTTTGTTTATCAGAGTAACGTAGCACCTTACCTACAGCTATCAAGCATGTTTGTTTAGTGGATAGACTGTAAGCAATATTTCAAATACATTACTGCTTATACGTTTAGAATACGGAGATTTAATACAAAAGGGACGTCGTATGCCACGTAATTGTTGAGATTTCCATTTCTTTAGTAAGTGCTGATCATACAACTAAGTATTGTACACAATATTAATTGTTGTTAATTCTTTAAGAGAAAGAGGGAGTAAAAACACCGATCCTAATGAGAACGCATACGAAAAGCAAATAAACTAGTCAAGACTTGTCGAAAATTGACACAAATTTAATAAATTATAAAAACCTATTTGAAATTTTATATATATTTATTCAAGACTGCAGTGTTTAAAATACAAAGTTTTACTGTTAACTATACAAACTTTATAGTGTATAATTGCTAGTAAATCTCAATATAATATATATATATATATGTATAGATACTTGCGCTAGTTGTTACCTAGATAATTTATTTTTAGAATACTACTTTAGCCTAGAAGTAATCGTAAAAATGCAACGTAATTTTCAAAAAGAAATAAATTTTGTTTAGCTGCAATTTTGGTTTTATTACCCACACATAAAACCGGGTTAGTTGCTTCAATAAATAATTAGATGAATAAATAGTAAAGAGATGTAAAAAGTCACTAGTCATAATAAAAACCGTCAGTCCCAAATAATAAAATAACGGTAAAATGGTTCATGATCATGAATCCTTGCATAATAATAAAAATGGGAAATTAAAGCTGCTAAAAAATTACCGTTGAAATAAAATTTGAACCTGTTTTTATCATTCGGTATTTTTTTGTAGATATTGAGGAAAGCCAAAAGAAATAAAAGCACTTCCAGGTTCAAATGAAAACATAAAACCATACAAACTAAAATATACATTTTCCTTTATATACAAACCGGTATTATAAAAATGCTAAATAGATTCCTGTGCTGGAAGCCAAGCAAGTAATCTTTTTATAAGAAAAGTATACAAGCGGCTCTTTAGTTTATTTCATACTTGAATGTTTCCTTAAGAGTCTCGGTTCCGGCATGTTGCTTTTAATCTAGTTGTTTTATAGAATGCCTAGGCAATTTTTTTAAATGCCCGAGGCTTTTAAGCTAGATGTTCGATTTACCCATTGCTAAATATTGTACTTAGTACATTTAGAAAAATTAACTTCTTTTTTGCTATTGATGGCAACAATAATTGGTACCATTGACGACCCCCTTGCTTGCTTATCCGTCGGTTTAGATGATGTGCATAAGTTTGGTTTAAATATGTGAATGGTATAGTATACAGGGTGTCCCAAAAGTAATAGGACACAGAGGAACAGCAGACTCCTTAAGGCGAAATAATGCGATTTATTTAAACTTGCCTTATAGTATAATTGTTAACAACAAAGATGCAGGGTGTCAAAGTTTTAATTTTGTTTCCGTTTCTTTGCGATTATTTCTTAACAAAACGACATAGCAGCACAAAATTAAGGATTTTGGGGTTTTTTAAGGTGGGGAATTCAAAATTATTCATAGTTTTTGTGTAACCAGTAGAGGGTTTGTTTAGACTTCTTATATCGATCCGACTATTAAAAAAATAAGTTACTTTACTTCTTTTACATCAAAAACGTATAAATCGCTAGGAGCAACCATTTTCGAGATAATCGCGTTCGATATTTTTAATTCAAGAATGCTAAAATATTTAAAATAATTGTGTGTTCGTATTAGTATTATTTATCACAGCTGGCCTTGATTAAAAACAGCGACGTTTCTAAGGCAACAACATGTTACATAAAGTATCGTCTGTCAAAGTTAATAATTTTCTACGTTCAATACGTAGATATTATAAATTTTTTAGTAATGCCTCGACATAATTTATTTTCCAATGCGGAAATGTGCGAAATTACCTAAATGAACAGTTCCCTGAACGTTGGATAGGCCGTGGAGGCCCCTTGCCTTGGCCGGCGCGAAGTCCGGATTTTAATTCAATGAACCTCTGCATTTAGGGTTATTTGAAATCCAATGTTTATAACGAGTTATAATGAGTTAAATAAAAAAATTATAAATTATCTTAATACGCTCAGAAATGATGAAGATTTCTTGTTTAAAGTCTGACAGTCTTTTGTAAAACGTATAGCGAAATGTACTGAGGTCAATGATGGCCATTTTGAACAATTGCTATCACGACGTTACCATTTTTATTTCTAACTATTTTGTTACTTTTAAATGTTATTAAACTAAGAGTTAAATAAAATTTTTGATTAGAATAAAATTAGTAATTCCGTATACGAGAAAGCGTTTTTATTAGAAAAAAATAGTCAACCTTAAGTATCTACATTAACTTTGACACTTAGCTAATGTAGCTGATTTACAATAATTATAAGTCAGAAATTCACCGTTGCTCGATTGTCCGTGGCTTTTGGACCACGTACTTAGTTGCATTGGACATATGAAATGCGATTATCTCGAAAATGGTAGCTCCTAGCGACTTCAATAAGTTATATGTTTTTGGTGTAAAAGAAGTAAAGTAACTTACTTTTTTAATAGTCGGATCGATATAAGAAGTCTAAACAAAGTTATGCCAGCTAAAAGAGTAGGCCCTGCCGTAAGCAGCGCCCTCTACTGGTTACACAAAAACTCTGAATAATTTTGAATTCCGCACCTCAAAATCCTTAATTTTGTGCTGCTATGTCGTTTCGTTAAGAAATAATCGTAAAAAACGAAAACAAAATTAAAATTTTGACACCCTGTATCTTGGTTGTTATCAATTTTGGGATAAGGCAAGTTTAAATAAATCGCATTATTTCGCCTTAAGGAGTCTGCTGTTGCTCTGTGTCCCATTACTTTTGGGACACCCTGTATATTATCTAAATCCTTCTATCTGCTTAAAATATTCTAGGTAATATGTAAATTTGCTATACATTCTCAGGAGTCGAAGTCAAAAATTGTTGCTGATTGTTACAAATGTGTAAAGAAAACTCGTATTTTACCTCGCGAAACTGAAAAATGTAGTCTCGTGGGTCTTATTTGTTTCGGTATTCGTGCATAGCCGGGGACTGTTGTGTTTTAAAAAATAACTGAGAGAAACGAGTGCAAAAGTACGACGTGACAGGTTATGTAGATTTACAGCTATATGAGTTTTACTACAGGTATATGTATACCGGGTGTCCACGGAAGGTCGTTTGCTCCTATAACTTTTTTGTTTTTCAAGATAATGGAATAACATTATGGGGGATTTGTATACGACATAAAACTGCATTTTTTGACAGGTGACTCAACATTATGGAACTTTCGGTTTAACCGGAAGTGACATAAACTTTCGATTTTTAAATAAGACACCTGGTATATTATTGTTTTATCTAGAGGGACTATGAATACCAAAAAATCACTTATTTCAGTTCTATAATCTTGGGAAAAATACAATTATACCCTTGTTGGTCCAATGCTATGTGCTATGTAAAATTTAATCTTGTATTTAGAATGTCATATGGAGTCAAAAAAAAGAAAAAATATACCGGGTGTCCCATTTAAAAATCAAAAGTTTATGTCACTTCCGGTTAAACCGGAAGTTACATAATGTTGAGTCACCTGTTAAAAAATGCAGTTTTATGTCGTATACAAATCCCAAAAATTTTATTCCATTATCTCGAAAAACAAAAAAGTTAGAGGGGCGAACCACCTTCCGTGGACACCCGGTATGTACATTTTTAACAAAAGGGATTTTGGAAAAGAAATTTTGTATGTAATTGTGTTTAACTAGTTTAACTCTTGTTTTATTTGTATTAATTAGATACCAACAAGTAAGTTACTATTTATAATTGATTGTTACCATTAACAAAAATATTTTAAAGAGAATATTGGATAAAAAACAGTCCAATAATTTTTTTTTCCGAAAAGAAGGTGCCCTTGTTAAGAAATTAAATATGTAATATTTTAATAATCTTTGTCATATTTGTTTACATTTTTGGACACTCTGTTCTCCATAATATACTACTGTAGAACGAGGCGCATTTATGTAGATAATGCAACAAAATTCTACCGGAATACACCACAATCAAAATTTATATACATTTCGGGAACAACTTTGGGGATTTAGTACGCTGATCCCCATATAAAGACTCCAAAATCTCTAGCGAATATGCAAAAGAAGAGGAATAAAACACAAAATATGGAGAGCATGGAGAATATCCCCTCACCAGAGTCAAACTTAAAAATCGTTCCTGATTGAAACAAATGTACTACGAGGAAACACATTTAACTGCAGAACGTGGAAAAGTGTACTCTCTGGAGTACTATGGACTTGGGTATTTATAGAGTGCGTAGCTTTTTTGTTATAAAGCAATAAAATGATAATAAAAAATTGGTGTGAAAAAATTTAATTTGGGACAGTAGGTCAGTAATTTTTAGATGTGTCAGGGTACACACCAACGGTGCAAGGATTCCCTGGGGACTATGCAAGTATCCATTCTAGACTATGTTAAAATAATCCTGATAACTATGATATAGGACTTACATCGTTGCCAGACCCGATTATTTTACCCTAACGTTAAAGTAGTTTTACTTAACATGTGCTTAAATCTTATATTTTATTTCGCCGTTAATTTATGGCAAAACACTCCGTTCAGAAATCCGGCTTTATCATTTGGCAACGATAAAACAACAGAATCAAAATTTATGAATGTTTAGGGGCTCACTTTCTGTATTTTGGAGGCTTATCGTCACATAAAACCATCATAAATTAGTGCAAGCGCGAAAAAGACAAAAAAGAAACCAGAAATATGGAGATTTGTGTCGCTTTGCCGAGATTCGAAGTCAAACACTGTTGCTGATTGTAACAAATGTGGAAAAAAACGACGCTGTGTTTCGTTGTGAAGCTGAAGCTAGTCGCCGTTTTTCATTTGCAAAGAACGAGCGATTTTCGGTAGTAAAAATGTACTAGTTAAGGTTTGGCCGAACAGAAAAATACAATGTATCTATAGAAAATAATTGTAAGCATGTATAAACGATTTAAGCGGTTTTCATGCACTTTTAAATTAAGTAGAAAACAACGTTGTGCAGCTGAAACTACTCGACAATTTTAATTTGCAAAGAACGAGCGGTTGTAAAAATTTATTATACTACATTCAGAGTTCGTTTACGCCGGGGTAAACACACACGCTTCAGCCAATAACAGCACATACCTCAAATTACTTCGGCTGTTATTGGCCAAGGCTTATTTACCCCAGCGTAAATGAGACGTAGATATAGATAATTAAGAAATCAACGAAAATATTTCACAAAAACTACCTTTTAAAAGATACACATCCCCTGTGGCAAAATTATTTGACCAATAACAAACTATTATTTTTAAATAAAAATGCATTTGATTAGTAGTTAATTGAACATACAGAGCTAAAATTAAAAATTATTTTTTTAACCTATTTTCAGTGTTTCCATTTAATAATTGTAAAATGAATATTGTCAGTACAGTTAGCTTTATTACGGAAATTGCTACATCATGAAAATGCCAAAAGAACATTAATTTTATTTAAATGCCCCGAAACAGTTTTATTAATAATGTTTCCGACCTTATGTTTATAAATTATCTACAATGAACTTTCAATGATATTATTTATTTATTTTAGCCGCTCATTGTATAAATTGGCTTCAATAGAACGGAAAGCATACAATTTTTTCGTTAGTCTATTTAAAATTATTCCTAATAACACTTGAACCAAAAACAAACATTGGTTTTTCCCTTATTTGTTTATTAAAAAAATAAAGTCATTTGCATCAGCGAAAAGAAATGTATACTTATTTAATGAAAAAGGGAAATTTGAAGGAGGATGTTTGGAGGAGAGGGAGACTACGCTAAACTCTTTGGCTACCTGTGAGACCCTGGGAAGATTCAGGTACTATGTGCTAAAATCGACGGTCCTCTAAAACAAATTGTCTCCTGACCTGGTATCGGAACGTTCCCTCAACTAGTTAGTGGTTCTACAGGTAATATTTTGCCACTATTTTGGAATAATACAGTGTCCGCAAGAAAGTTCGCATCAAATGGGATTTTTTTTTATTATTAGGTATAGGTAAAAATTGAAAAAGCACTTAGTTTTTGCTTACCTAAAAACCAAAAATGACGTATACTGAAGCAGCTGCACGACTTGCGTTACCTGTCAAATTTGACATTTTTAATAAAATAGGTTCAAAAATGCCATTATTTATCAAAATATCAAAAAACTTTATTCGAGGAAGTTGTTTATTTAGGCATTTTTAGCCTCTGTACGAAATTTTGATAGTCTAATACAATTTTTATTTTTTGCCAGATTCTTGAAAATTTTGATCAACCCTCGTAGATTAGCTTTTATACATCGATGTAAAATCATTTGCCTTTACTTTATTTGTAATCTTAATGCAATTTTGTGTAAAATTTTTGTTTCCAATTATTTATTTTGCTTCAAAAACTGAAATTGTTATTGATCAGTATGTAATGTTTGATGCAAAGTTTATCTAATTACATCAGTTTTGCCAAAACCGACGTTTCTCATTTTTCTTAAGTTAGTAAACAGATGTACAAAAAGAAAATATTAGGAAGCTTTCGTTGAAATTTTACTTAATTAATATTAAATTAAATTAATTATAATAAACTATATTTTTGTTGAATAAAATGTTTCGAGCGATTAATATTTATTCTTTTTGATCCAATATTAATTAAGTAAAATTTCAACGAAAGCTTGCTAATATTTTCTTCTTGTACATCTGTTTACTAACTTAGGAAAAATTAGAAACGTCACTTTTGGCAAAACTGATGTAATTAGATAAACTTTGCATCAAACATTACATTCTGATCAATAACAATTTCAGTATTTAAAGCAAAATAAATAATTGGAAACAAAAATTTTACACAAAATTGCATTAAGATTACAAATGAAGTAAAGGCAAATGGTTTTACATCGATGTATAAAAGTTAATCTACGAGGGTTGATCAAAATTTTCAAGAACCTGGCAAAAAATAAAAATTGTATTAGACTGTCAAAATTTTGAACAGAGGCTAAAAATGCCTAAATAAACAACTTTCTCGAATAAAGTTTTTCGATATTTTGATAAATAATGGCATTTTTGAACCTATTTTATTAAAAATGTAAAATTTGACAGGTAACGCAAGTCGTGCAGCTGCTTCAGTATACGTCATTTTTGGTTTTTAGGTAAGCAAAAACTAACTGCGTTTTCAATTTTTACCTATACTTAATAATTTAAAAAAAATCCCATTTGATGCGGACTTTCTTGCGGACACTGTATAATATTCTAGCATATAAAGCTCAACTTTCATCACGCATATAAATACGGAAAAAAGTTATTACACGTATAAAAATATATTTGTTTAGTTAACAGTACAAGCAAAAATTTAAAAAAGCGTTATTACGTGTTTTTACTATTGTACGTCAAAATTTATAAAATAAAATATTGTTATAAAATAAATACAACTTCAGGTTTATTTTAACGAAACTGGTAAATGGAATATTAATTTCATTAAAATGCTGTGCAATATTTTTAATAATATGATTTTAATGCTATGGTCTAAATTAATATTTGATACTTTAAATAAAATATTAAAACAATTCAATTTTACAATATTGTATAGGATGTGTTATGGGAAACATCAAAAACGGTAGAAAAAGTAAGATTAGAAAAAAATTTCAAAAGTGACAAACTTATCGGATAATAAATTTTCTGAGGTTATGTTACGACAGAAGAGAACATGTGTTTGCTTGAAGGTGGTAGACAATGAAGTAGTATTAAAAAATTACCCTGTCGGACTTCCATTTTCTTTAATTTGTTACTTAACACAGCGTTTCGGTTAGTTAGTATATCTAACTGTTTTCAAGTGTAAACTAAGTTATAATTCTAAGGCTACTGTTTTAAATAATATCCATGTGCAGGGAAGCTTGATGACTCCGCCTACGTGCTTATTGGAGTGTGAAGTTTGAGCTGTTGGTTTTGGACAAGAAGGGACTCTAGATATTGGAAATATCTATACATGGTTTACTAAATATATGGGTATTTTGATTCATGAAAGCTGCTTCTTTGAATTTTCTTTTTCTCCAGAGTTCCGTGTCTAAAACCTTGGCTTTTGACCACTGTATATTATGTTTGTTTGGGTCATACATGTTCCGCTATATCTGATCTCGAAGTTTTAGCTCTTTGAGTATGTTTGTTGAGTATGAGTATGATCAGGTATAGCGGAACATGTATGGACCAACCAACATAATATACAGTGGTCAGAAGCCAAGGTTTGAATACGGAAAAGCACTGGAAAAAAAAAGAAAATTCAAAGAAACAGCTTTCATGAATCAAAACACCCATATATTTAGTAAACCAAATATAGATATTCCCAATATCTGGAAGCCTCTTCTTGTTCAAAACCGACAGCTCAAAATTCACACTCCAATAAGCACGTAGGCGGAGTCATCAAGCTTCATTGCACATGGACATGGATAGTATTTAAGACAGTAGCTTTAGAATTATAATTTAGTTTACACTTGAAAACGGTTAGGATACTAACTAATCGAAATGTTGTGTTAAGTAACAAAATAAAGACAATGGAAGTCCGATAAGGTAATTTTTTTGAGAAGAGAACATGGTTTGTCTTCTTCAATCAATCGCAATTACCAATAAAAATGCAAAAGGATTTTTATTGATTTAACCAAAGGCACATCAACGTGCCTAGGTTTTTAAAACGATATTGTTAGTTTTTTATAAATAAATATAGTGCTCTTTATCGGATAAATGCAAAATGGGACAAGGATGAAGATAAATTGGACGTAGTTATGCAGAAACCTACTCACCCACAATTCGTCAAATTGAAACCAAGCTCATAAACAATATCTAAATGCCAAATATTTTGAATCGCGTAAACCAACCAACTAAATATCATAACCCTTAAGTATTATTGTATTAACCAACCCATTTTTCTAACTTCCGTTTAATTGAGTTTTTGCAGAAAGATCCTAACCCACTTGGTTGACCACAATACTAATTTAATGCGACCAAGTGGGTTGGTTGCTTTCTACGTTAAACGACTTTTAGTAATGGGATGATCACACTGAAGAAGATGTGGATGGATATAATATACCTAGCTACTCTTGATATTGAAGTTGAAGATGTTTAATTGTTTTTTTTTTGTATACATTTCTTCAGTAAATTATTTTTCTTTTGTATAAACCTTTTCAATTTTATTTGTTCTGATCAATACGCAATATTGCAGAATACAACCAACCCCCAAAAATATGGCTGTATTTTCAAAAATATTATACCAATTTTTTTTTTTTGAAGTTTGAGATTGTTGAAAATTGTTGATTTTACTAGATAAAAAATAAAAACTAACGGTGTCCTTTATAACAATACACACATTTTATTTATAATGGGTTGAAAATAATATATAATATCGATTTTCTCGAAACTTACTTTTGTTGGAAGCTTTCTGCATAACTACGTCCAATTGAATTCCTTTAAAGTGACCTGTAAGTTAAGAAATTGCAAATGCCACAAACATGTCGTAGTGTAGTTTGGTCATTGGATTGACCAATGTGATCAATTTTCGTTTAATTGTTTTCTCTGTCTATTAACATAAACATAAACTGAACAGACCACAATGATCTATAAGGATTTCTCTAATTAGTATTTATAATTAAAATGTTTACAGCATTCCATGAAAAACATAACCAAGCAATTAAGAATTTTATAGAAAAAGAAATTGAGAAATTTAACTTTGACTCATTCTTTGATAAAATAAAGGGACAACATAATGTCGCCCTAACCAATTTCACAGAAAAATGGGTATTAGCTTTCGCAATCCATTAGGTAAGTTTCTACACTGTAATTATCCGCAATTTTTATTAATCGATTCAACATTTTATCGTTGGGGGGCTTTTAATATATTAAATCACGACACGCAAGTTAACAGGCTTTAAAAAAGATCAATATTGCAGTTGTAGGTAAAATTTAGCCAAATAAATCGGTGGTTATAATAATTAGCTAAGTAGATAGATAGATATGTATTTGTTTGAGGACAAAGAATAGGATAGGATAGTCGATTGTTAAAGATTTTTATATGGCCCGCGAAAATAGACTAAACAGGACGTAGATAGAGAAAGAATGGAAGTGAAAAAGTTGACGTTGACGTGAGGGGTTTTTGAGAAACGAGTAGTGTCGAAAAATGTATGAAAAATAGATGGAAGAAGTAATATAAAACGACTAATAAGTTGAGAACAGACCAATAGATGTTTTGAGCAGTGGCGGCTCGTGACTAGAGAGCTTTAAATAAAAAAAATTCTATTGTTTTCGAAAGTACGTGTCTGTTTTTCTAACTTTCTCGTTGTGAGCCTAAGCGCTACTTAAACAAGTTAAAATATTAGTTTAACTAAAATCTCTAAACTTACCACATTATGACGATGTTTTGCATTATTTTCATGTTTTTTTTTTATTTTCTCTGAAATGTGTTTTAAGTCCTGCACCCCATTTATAGTCCAATTATCATGACGGGGGTCAAAAAGAAGACACACGAAACAAAAAAACCTCACAACCGCATATCCAGGATTTTCATTATATATTTATTTGTCAAACTTACGCGTAAACTGTGCCTTACTTTTACATTTTGATTGCACTTGTTCTATGTAATATTGGTAGTGGCCGCCCTGCATTTTTTAAATCAAGTTTTTCACTTAAGCTCAGAGAACTAAACACAAGCTTCTTCTGTAAATCACTGACCTTCATATTACACGAAATTTTCCAACTTTATAACGTAACTGATAAATCAAATCAAAACAAATAAACAAAACATCAGTGGCATCGACAGGTCGCCTCGTCAGAGTACATAATATTATATCGATTATTCTAATGTGGCCGTGGCATCGCGATTCGCGAACAGCTGTTGGGCGCGGAAAATTGGAACTCATCCGTGGCCACTCGTTGTGTAATGTGTAGGTGACGTCACGCCTCCGTCGTCATGGCAACTCATCGAGAAGTCGCGTTGAATCGGGACGAATAATCCGTCGCCCGCGCTTAGTATAATCTTGAGAGCGCGCAACTCCCTTGTCTATAAGTATAACCTGCCCGTTGGAATAGGGCTATGTTTGGTTTGAATTATTTTAATGGATTGCTTACATACATTGCTTTATTGATTTTTTAAGTAAAATATTTTTGGATTCTGTTTGAAATAATTGCAGGGAGGGCGGCTCCCCAGAGCCCTTCATTAGCAAGCCGCCACTGGTTTTGAGAACAAATGTATTTGTTTTATTGCGAAGAAGGAAAGAGAAGATACAGGAAGATTATAATTGTTGTCTAGAGTCGGTAAAGCTAAGAAGCTAATAATAACAAAGAAATCAGAAACCAACAAATAATTTGTTTAGAAATGAATACCCATTTTACAAGTATTGGTCCGAAATTAGCTAAAAAGATCTCATTAAAAGAAAGAATGGAAGAAGAGCTAAATTCAAAATCCATGTTTTTAGATAAAAACGATATTGACGAGGACGAAATTAAGGATATAATTGAAAATTTAAATACATAAAGCCACTGGTTATGACAATATTTCAGTAAAAATAGTAAAGGCAGTTAAAATTGAAATAATTCCTATTTTAAAATACCTGGTACAATTATCTTTACAAAAATCAACATTTCCGAAAAAATTTAAATTTGCTCAAGTGACACCAGTTTTTAAAAGCGAAAAAACTAATAATCCTAATAATTACCGTCCAATATCTGTTTTGTCTGTTCTGTCAAAAATGTTGGAAAAAATTATAATATAAAATTAACGAACTTTTTAGAAAGACAAAATTTAAATTTTGAGAATCAGTATGGGTTTCGCAAATCTAGAAATACTGAAGTTGCAGCTATGGATTTTATTACTAACAGTCAATTAAATCTAGATACCAAAAAAAAATGCTACATTTTATCTCTAGACTTGTGTAAATCCTTTGATACTTTAAACCATGTTATTTGTATGAGGGAAATATTCGCTGTAATTTTGCGAAAATTGCATTTCTCTTATGGGAACTTTAACATATGAGAGGGAAATATTCGCTGTAATTTTGCGAAAATTGCATTTCTCTTATGGGAACTTTATTATATGAGGGAAATATTCCCTGTAATAAGGTTGTAAAGTTGGTTGGGAGTAAAGTAAAATAAAAAAAAAAGTATCGTAAACTAATTACAAAAGTCTGATGCATGAATTTCCTCTCAAACTCTATGGGCTTTTATAATAAACAGATTTAAAAAATTGATAACTACAGTATCATATTTAAAGCTAAAAACGTATATTACTCCATTCTCTTTAGAGAACTTCTCTGGAAACATAACACTAACATTTAAAGCGCCATTGTATGAAGAGTCCATTAATATTCCACGTGCGCTTTCCCATGTGCTGGAATATTATTCCGCGGCAAGTAAGGGCGATGTTTCATTTACGACAATCCTCACTTTATAAATAATAAACGAGAATGTACGGTAGCCGCTGTACGTTGCATATTATAATAATTTTATTTTCAAAATTTAAATAAAAAGGTTTCAAAATATGAAAATAAGTCTTCTAGTGATACGGGGATCGGTGTGAAAAAAGAAATATTTTATTTTTATATTTATAATCATTGTATAACCACGTAGAGGATATTTGTACATACTCTGGTATCTGATAACAGCAATTTTTTAAATGTACGTGTTAAGTATAAATTATCCCCTACATTTTTGCTCATAATTTCTGGACACTCTGGTATGCTGTATTGCCGTAATAGGTAAAAGTACTTTAATTGTTGAAACAGATTTTTTTTTTGTTAACTTTCCAAGATATAAATAGTAGTATCATTTTTTTGCTTTCTACTTTTATGAGGGAGCACTAGGTATATTATTGACACTTGAATATTTTAAATTATATAAAAAATGAGTGAAATAATGCTTAAGGTCCAAATTATTAATCCTACTCGAACCCATATAGCTATACCTAACTACGATAAATGTTCCAATGATGGTATCCTTAAAGCCTGTTTAGATTAGGTGCAATTGCAAGTAAAATTGCCTATAAGCATACCCTTTGATGACTTTCTTTATTCTTTTAAAGAAAACTCAAGAAAATCTAAAACATGTACAAATACGAGTTTTCCGACGGCTAACCACGACATCCCAAAAAAAAATTCTACGATTACTTATAGAAAAAAAGAATTGTTTGTTCGATTACTGCAGCTGTTTTTGTTGCTACTCAAGAATGGTCGACGCTTGAAAAAGGAAAGCAAGGTTGCAGCTATCATTCTAGATTTTGTCACCAAAGTAGCTGCTCAATACAAAGACCTGAAATAATTATATTTATTTTATTTAAACCAACGAAACAAAAACAGGTTTTACCCATAGTATCTTATTAACGTTTGTAATTTTTCTGAATTATTTTATGAATCTAATATGTGACTTAACAGTAACTTTGATGACAGCGCTTCTTTGGATGCACGTGTTATAATGGACCATACAGCTAATCCGACAAATTGTGAAATTTTAATTTCCTAAAAAGTAAACAATGTAGTATAATAATATTCTCTTAGAGGTCTATGATTTAAATAGTTTCTTAACGACGACGTTGAGAAAATGTGGCAGAGCACCGTCGTAAATAAACCACATACCTATCGTTTCGCACTTCTTAAGGAATATCTTCCAACAAATTATTTAAATGATCTCGAAGGATATATTTTTCCTCAATTAATGGTAAATCGATAACATAAAGACCGATTAAATAGTTTCCAATAATACCCATCCAGATATTTACCAAAAATCGATGTTTTTTTTGGTTACTATCATTACATGAGAGCTCTCCTCGGCCCATGCAGTAATGGAGATTATGGGAATTGATAATACCATCCCTGGAGAAACCAGATTTATTACTAAAAAGTACTCTGCTTACAAGCGTATTATCTTCACGACAATTATTTACCATTCCACCATTTTAAATATTTGGTAAATTGACGAGATGTGACAATATGTTGTTATAAATATTGTTTATGTCTGCAAATGATGATGAAAAAATTTCTAGAAATTTATTCATGATGCCCATTTCATACCGCGATGCTACCAATTTTCTCTTGAAGTTTATAGCATACTTCCGTTTTATAGTATATTTTGTCATACTAACACGTTGTACCATAAAAAATTATATGAGCTAGGTTACAACCCTGTATATTACGACATCCGACAACTACATCCAGATATTACAGATAAATATTGTCATAAAATTACAAAGTTTATTGCCACTATTGATGAATTTTATTGGCGAGGTAAATTGTGATGATGATTTTATATAAAAGTTGGAAATAAAAACGACATAAAGTTATATAGAAAATAGGAAATAATGCGGTATATTTTTGTAATTTCTTTAGTTGTATAATGCTATAAAACGTTTTTTATAGCACTCCTACATAATATGTATATATACAGGGTTTCCCAGATAAGAATGCACTCTACAGGGATCTCGTAAACCATAGGAGATACAGAGATGGTTAAATTGGAGAAAAGTTGCGCATTACTGAATCCTGTAACGTCATATTTTCAAATTTAAAAAATTCCGAATGCTTCCGAAGATATTTGGATAAAACCGAATTTTCGCGATTTCGTTTTAATTGATTTATGATTCTATTTGAACAGACATGTCAAAATAAATTTAACATTCTTATTGCCACTTTTTCTCCCCAACAAGATGGTTTAATTACATTTTTGATCCGACGTTTCGTTTTGTCACAACCATCATCAACTTTGGTATTTTAAATAGTCGGAAAATTTTATTTTATGCTTAATAAATTCTACGTTTTATTCTAAATCTAACGGTGTATCACACTTATTATTTATTAGACGTTTCGATCTAGAAAAACACATCATCAATGAAAATATGCACATTATCGGAAATATTTTTGTTCTTATTGTTGTATTTAAACACTTAGTTGGATTTTAAAACATTTTTTTTTAAATAAACTTATAACAAAACCTAATATCTAATAAAACTAATCCGAAAAATGCAACAAGTAATAATTAATTTTAATTATTAAATACAATTATTTTTTATTTTAAAAAAATGCATGATAATATTCAAACATAACGTACCATTTAAATTCGGCATCATATGGGTGGCTATGAAATTGATTGACGTTCGCAATTGTTTAAATAGTTTCTTTAGATCTGTCACTTAGTAACAGAGACTTGTTAGTTTTAAATTCAATAATTATTATTATGTTTTTTTTTTTAATTTTTAACTGTTGCATTGTGCAGTAAAATTTAAAATAATGAAACATTATTCTAACGAAGAAAAATTTGACATGATTTGCTGTTACATCGAGAGTCCTAAGAATTGTGCGCAAAAACATAATAATAATTACCAAATTTAAAACTAACAGGTCTGTGTAACTAAGTGACAGATCTAAAGAAACTACCTAAAAATATTATCAGAAATTAAATGACGATTAAGCACTTGCTTTGATTATTTTAATATTGCACTACTACTAATATATCCGGTTGGCAAGCATAAATAATAACAAAGCGCAATGTGCTGTGCCTTTTAATAATAAATTTTAACAAGTGATTGTTGATTAGATAAGCGGTCATTCGACAAAGATTTATTTATGAAGGCTATATAATGTTGAACATGAGTTTGAATAAAAACGCGAAAAAGCAATAAAGTACACGAATTTGTAGTTAATTAAAGAATCAAAATAATAATACATTGCAAAAAAAGAGATTAAGTCAATTTTTTACTAAATTGCCAATGTACCCACTCTAAAAATTTGATAATGCCAGCAATACGTGTACTGAGAAGAACACTCATCACGGTAATTTAGCCAATAGGAATTAGGTGTTAATGCTACCATAGAATGGTTTATAGCCATTATTGCTTTGAATCCTCACAGTAATAATTATATTATCAAGTTCTATTGGGGGTGTAATCTGGTTTTATATACTGTATTAGTTCCGATTGGCCGTTGTTATAAAACTTGACATTAATTGTAATAATATTTGCTTGCTACGGTTAATAAAGCATATAATTATCACTAAAAAACAGTAGTGTGGTACTCAAAAATTTAAATAGCTTCTCGTGTGATATTGTTCCTGTTGTCTTATATTGCATATGATTATCTATTATGCAACATGGTTTACTGAGATGGTAAAATTAGTCCATAGCTTATAAAGTCCAATACTAACGATGGGTCGTGCGAAATAAGAATCTTCTATTGCTTAATCTGACATGCAAAGTTTAAAAACTTAAATACAAAGTAAAAATTAAATAATTGAAACATAGATACATACAGTGACCGGCAAAGAGTTCGCAACATATGGTAAAAATTTTTATTAGCGGAATATTGAAAAATCTTTTTTGGAGGATTGGATGTGCATGTCCCATAACCTTAAAATCGATTTTGACTTACGTCACGTGACCAATGGTATGGCGGGAAAGTTGAAAAAACCAATATGAAATCATCATAAATCAGATAAGTTGATGAGATATCGAAAAAATTCCAAGAATAAAAACTGTTTAGAATTCCATTAGAACCTTCAATACAATGTTTGGGATATCTACTTGAAAAAACATAAAATCGAATATTTTTGTAAATATTTTTTTAACGAATTAAAAATTTCCATATTTTTCCTTTCTTAAAGCTTCATTAAAGTAAAACTGACATCTGGTGATCACAACTAGAAATATTCTTTTGTTTTTCTGACAATTTGGAGCAATAATTCAAGAATTTCGTTTACACTTGGATACCAGCTGTTGCAATAGTCTATTTCTAATAACCTTATCGATATTTTTTATATCAAAATATTCTATTATGTTAAGAAATTATTAAATTCATTAATTGGGGGGTTCTTAAAAAACCAGGTTTACAAAAAGCGGCCCTTTAGAAATGTTGAACATTTGGAACAAATAATTAGACACTGTGTAGGCCTAATAAATCCCGAAATGCTCAGAAATGTTTCAAAAGGAATGGTATCTCGAACAATATTATGTATGGAGCGAAATGGCGGTCATACCGAGTTTTAATACTCGGTTAAATTTTTTAATTTAGGTTAATTTTGGTGTTATCAGTATTAATAAAATTATTTAATGCTTATTACTAATATAGTTTTTTGACTCAAATTGTTGTTTATTTGGCTCAATAAAATAATTGAAATTTTTATTAATTTTTAGATTTTTTTAAAGATTTCTGCGAAATTCAAAATTATTTTTTACGGTTATAAATAAAATTTGCTTTGGATTAATGAATTTAAGAATTTCTTAACATAATAGAATATTTCGATATAAAAAATATCGATAAGGTTATTAGAAATAGACTATTGCAACAGCTGGTATCCAAGTGTAAACGAATTTTTTGAATTATTGCTCCAAATTGTCAGAAAAACAAAAGAATATTTCTAGTTGTGGTCACCAGATGTCAGTTTTAGTTAAATGAAGCTTTAAGAAAGGAAAAGTATGAAAATTTTTAATTCGGTAAAAAAATATTTACAAAAATATTTGATTTTATGTTTTTTCAAGTAGATATCTCAAATATTGTATTGAAGGTTCTAATGGAATTCTAAACACTTTTTATTCTTGGAATTTTTTCGATATCTCATCAACTTATCTGATTTATGATGATTTCATTTTGGTTTTTTCAACTTTCCCGCCATACTATTGGTCACGTGACGTATGTCAAAATCGATTTTAAGGTTATGGGACATGCACATCCAATCCCCCAAAAAAGATTTTTCAATATTCCGCTAATAAAAATTTTTCCCATATGTTGCGAACTATTTGCCGGTCACTGTATGATCAATAACATTCAAATTCAGACAGGATAGCTAGAAGACTCCAAACAACGATGTGACCTACGCAACAAATACGTTTAAACTAATACTACTGCGCGCAGCGATTGCCGATCGCCGATGGCTACGAACCCCCACCAACGTCTTGTAGATTCTAGGTTCTAACGGTTACAATTCGTTTTTGAGGACGCTGTTCTGCTTTCTTGATTGTAGAGAAAGAGCTTTACTGGGAACAAAATGCGTCGCATTGAGAAGATACAATTTATTTCTTAACAAAATTGCTGTATTAAAAGTGGTTCATTATTCAACAAGACTGTGCTGCTGATGTAACTGATTATTACCAATAAAAACACTGCTCTAGCAAAGCTGGCATTGATATAACACTAAAGCGGGTTTGATACACTAGTAATTTATTTAATATGGGTTAATAAAAAATAAACTATCAATACAAACTATCTCCTAGCAAACCTATTATATTAGATCATTTTCCTCAGTGCAGGATTTTTATTTAACACGTAATTATTCACAGAATATCATAGAATGTTCTCTATACAGTAAGATGACAGCTCGGAGCAAAATTCTTTGATATCATGCACCCTTGAAACAAAAAAGTTGTTTTTCCAATTCCAATCAAGTCCCGTATTACGTATTATAACTTCTATTATTACTATTATTCCCGACCGACGACAGACGGCTTAAAAAAATTTATTATAATGAAACCAAATCAGTAAAATATACGGCCAATTAGGCAATTATCAAACATTAACCAAAACTATTAGTTTAATGGTCTATAAGAACAACTAAACTGAACTGAACTAAGTAATGATCCGTTGAACATATAAACACTTAATACGGATCAATATATGGATAAGCACGGAGTGCTTTAAAGTTGGATAGGTAGCAAAGCTTATGAAATTGGAATTTAAGATGAAAATTCGTTTGAATAAATTATAATTTTCGTCATACAAAATGGCCCAATATGAACATACGAGGTACAGTTAAGTTTTCTTGCTTACAATAGAACAAAATGCGATTGATAATTTTATTTTTAACATAATTTTTTTTTGCTGAGAGTTATGTCATTATTGCTTTTATTTCATTTGTGGGTCCTTAAATATCTAAAGTAGCCCGCAGAGATTACTACTCGAACATTTAAGGTACATTATATATTTCTCCGCCCGTAACATACCCTGCCTATATTTTACCGCATATAAAGCAATACCAATCGTTTAAAGAAATCTTAATAAAATCAGTTATTTTGTTAAATCAGGCAACCCAGCTGTATTCACGGTATCGGGCTTGTCCATATCGTGGCCGAGGTTGTCCCGGATCATCCGATATGTCGGTGTTGCCAAATATGTTCGATTTTTCCCTAATTATTTAATTTTTACCTATTTTGAGCCTATACATTTTTAATTTATAATAGTTTCAGTATCATATTATAGGAAAAATTGCGTACTTTTTAATAAATAAAAAATCCCATATGGCTGTCGTAAGAAAAAAAATTGATGATGGTTCCAGGAAACCAAAACGTTGAAACTAAAATATTATCAAGTAGGCATATTCTGTGTAAAAAGTTGCCATGAAAATGTGTTTACAGATTGTAAAAATATTGGGAAATACTACACCGATCTAAGGAAATGCTACGTTTTAGTTTATTCAAAATATCTCAAAAACCAACAGAACCAGAACCGATCTGCAAGCACCAATAAACTAAAACATAATTGCCTAAAACTTTTCCCATATAACGGTCCATCTATCTTTTATAGTTTTCGACACCGCAATACTGTCAGCACGAATTTCGGGCACACTGTATGTTGAATACCCCCGTTAAATATACGTCCGGAATTTCCGAACACCCAGTATACACATTCCCCAATATTCGTGGAAAAATACTTTTCGTTTACCTCATATCACTAATAAACTAATTTATTAATCTATTAAAATCTATCATTAACTCTCAAAATTTTCTATTCACGTCAGTTTCAGATATTAGAAATGTTGACGTCATATATTAAACCCCATTACAAGAACTAATATTTTCATTAATTATTAGCTAGTTTAAAGCAAACAATAAAACTTAATTATCGAATGTTAATTGGGGCAATTTAAAATTAATATTAAATGACATGAAAGCAATATAAAGTTGATGCTTTCAACAAAGTATACTAATACTTGGCGGTATATATTACCATAACGATTTTATAGCCCCAAAATAGGCTTTGTAGTAATTTGACTTTGACACTGAGGAAAATGATCTAATACAACAGGTTTGCTAAAACCTAGTTTGTATTGATAGCTTATTTTTTATTAACCCATATTAACTAAATTGCTAGTGTATTCTTTTCACATTTCAGATTTGCTAGAACAGTGTTTTTATTGGTAGTAATCAGTTCCCTTAGCAGCACAGTCTTGTTGAATAATGAACTACTTTTAATACAGCAATTTTGTTAAAAAATGCGACGCATTTTATTCCCAGTAAAGCGTTTTCTCCACAATTAAGAAAGCAGAACAGACCAATGTTCAATTTTATAACTTTTCTAAATAATTCCAAAAGAAATTGCAAAAATTAATTATAAATGCATAAAGCAAAGACAGATTATTAATTAGGATAATTATTTTATTATAAAATAAAAATTACTCTAGTAGGTACCTGTTAATTTACAAATATATTTAGAAATAAATACGTTAGCTTTCCTCTTGGTTGGTTTTTCCGCAAAATTTTAGAAGTATCATAGACGAAACAAATTTTACCACTACTATATAGGTACCTAATGAATTGAGTCACGTGCAACTGTGTAACTGAATTAATTAAGCGACCCACAACAATAAATTTATAATTACCAAGCTAATTAAAGCCATTTAAAATCAATATTAATTAAAAACAAAAGCAATTATTTGAGTTCGTTAAATTATAATTTCAGGGTGAAGCTCCATAATAATTTTAAATAGTGGAACGGTTACAAACATATTGGCTTTGGCCGTTTTGATTTTGTGTTACCTGTAATTAGTTAGTCCTTGAATGATGAAAGCCTACGCATATAGGTCAGTATCTCAATTTTACATCAAATCACTCAAACAGTACGAAACATGGCATAGTTATAGTTAAAACCCTTGTGGATAGAGCAATTACAATGTGTAACTCGGAAGAAGCACTTAAAAAAGAAACTCACCACATCAAGACCGGACCTCAACAAAAATGGCTACCCGACAAGATTATTTGACACAATATTGGAAAATCGTAAGAATCGACCCAACGCGCAAGAAGCAAACAGAGAGGCACAACCAACACTCAATATTCCGTATGTCAAAGGAGTATCTGAGAAAAAAAGAAGACTAGGACAACGATATAACATCAACACCGTATTCAACTCGAGGGACACCCTAAGAAGCCACCTGACGAAGACAAAGCCCACAAGTCAAAAAGATAGGAAAAACTGCGTCTACCAGATCCCCTGCGAATGCGGCCAATCTTATACAGGTGAGACATAAAGACCATTAGAAACAAGGATTAAAGAACACAAAAACAATAAGTTAAAAGGAGAGACCGAAAAGTCAGGTGCAGCTGACCATGCCTGGAAACATGCTCACCATATCATGTGGTCAGAAGTCGAAATCTTATATAAGGAACCACAATGGAGGAAAAGAAAGTTTAAGGAAGCTGCTGCTATTTACCAAAACCCAGGCTGCTTTAGTAAACCATCCTTAGACATATCTGAAAACCTTTGTTAGATAGATGTAACTTAGGATAATATCGCGTGCCAACTGAATGCATGACTGCACCCATTTTGCCACTTTTGTGATTATTGGTTGCCGATCTGACCACTGAGAAAAAAATGCTTCTATTCCTTATAAGAATTAACATTCTCTTTATACAACTGTTAAATATTATATGTGACTGCAACGTGCTTTCCTACTGTAAGACAACGAAAATTGTTGTTGTAGTGATAATATCACGGTAATTTAGCAAATAGGAAATAGGAGTTAATGCTAAAATATAATGGTTTATAGCCATTATTGCTTTGAATACTCACAGGAATTATCAAGTTCTATTGGGGGTGCAATCTGGTTTTATATTCTTTATTAGTTCCGACTGGCAGTTGTAATGAAACCTGACATTAATTATAATAATATTTGCTTGCTACGGTTAATAAAGCATATACTTACCACTAAAAATCAGTACTGTAGTTCTTAAAAATTTAAATAGCTTCTAGTGTGATATTGTTTTTATGTAACATTACATAAGATTATCTAATACGTAACATGGTTTACTGAGATAGTTAAGTTCGTCCATAGATTGTAATGTCCAATTCTAATAATGGGTTGTGCGAAATAAGAATATTTTATTGCTTTATCTGACATGAAAAGTTTAAAAAAACTTAAAAATAAATTAATTGAAACAGGTATTGGTACGATCAATAAAGTTTAAATTCGGACATGACAGCTAGAAGACTCCGAACAACGATGTGACCTGCGCAACAAATAAGTTAAAACTAATAATAAGGCGCGCGGCGATTGCCGATCGCTACGAACCCCCACCAAGGTCTTGGTGGATTATAGGTTCTAACGAATACAATTCGTTTTTGGGGACGCTGTTCTGCTTTCTTAATTGTAGAGAAAGCGCTTTAATCAGAACAAAATGCGTCGCATTGAGATTACAATTTATTTCTTAACTTACTTTACTTTTTTCGTATCCAAATCAACAAATCACAATCTTTGTGCCCAATATTGGGCGACGTCAATAGCATTCTGTTCAGCATTCCATAAATCATGCAGGGAGCAGGTGTTAGGGCAGTTTCTGCAGATCGTGAGATGCGCCATGTCTTGTAATTCTCCGCAGTCGCAGAGAGCGTCTTGATGGTCTATTTGGTTCCACCTAATTTTGTTGGTTTTCACAGCTGCAACTCCCGTTCTGATTCTATTCAATGTTTGCCACGTTCGCCAGTCCAGATCCACCCCTCCAGGGGTTTCCTGACGTGGTGGGTAGTTTTCAGGGGGTTCCTCGTCGACCACCTTAAGGAAGTTTCTGCGTGATCTGAGCCTTCCCTGTGTTACGTATATTCCGTGTAGTGGGTGTCTCTCGTCAAAGGTCTGATTAAACTTTTCTCTGTATTTAGCAGCTTGGCGGCGCGTCTGGGGACTGACAAAGCCTGATGCTCTGTAGAGTGCTGGTAGAGGTGTTGCTTTCATGCACCCGGTGGTTATTCGGCATGTCTCATTGAGGGCTATGTCGACCTTTTTGGCATGGCTCGATCTACTCCATACTGGACAGGCGTATTCTGCCGTGGAAAAACATAAAGCCTCGGCTGTTCTCTGAAGCACTGCAGGCCGAGCTCCCCACTTGCTGGAGGCGAGTTTTTTGAGGACGTTGTTTCTTGTTGACACTTTTTACCTCGTTTTTATGCAGTGTTGTTTGTAGGTGAGCGTTCGGTCTAATGTGACACCGAGATATTTCGGGACGTCCGTGTGTTCCAGCTCGCTACCCTGCCATCTGACTTTCAACCTCCTTGTTCTTCAGATGAAAGGCGCTCACTTGGGTTTTCGTTGGGTTGGGCCGCAAGGCATTTTCTTCATAGTACGTATAGCCATCCCTTTTAATGCTTCCTCTAGTTTCGCTTCGACCAATTCAAAATACTCATCTTGAACCGCCAGACCAAGATCGTCAGCGTAGATGAAACTCTTTGAATCTTCCCCGATAGGCTGGTCATTGGTATAAATATTAATATTAATAATAAATATAATAACAAATATAAATATTTCTTAACAAAATTGCTGCATTAAAAGTAGTTCATTATTCAACAAGACTGTGCTGCTAATGGAACTGATTACTACCAATAAAAACACTGTTCTAGCAAATCTAGAATTGATATAACACTAAAGCGGGTTTGATAAACTAGCAATTTATTTAATATATGAGTAAACCTGTTGTATTAGATCATTTTTCTCAGTGAATATTAATTGCAAGGTTGCATTATTTCTTATAAATACACCAACGTTTACATTTAAATTTACCATTGCTTTATAGTCACCTAAAACACAATAAGAAAGTAATTTGATTTTGAATCGATTACTTTAGAGCAAGTTGTAAATTGATGCTTGGCGGTATGTGTTACAATTAACGTTTTATTGCATGGAAACAGGCTATGCAGTAATTTTATTTTATAGGTATAATATAACAGTAACATAAAACCCGTTCCTGATCAATTTATTAAAGTAGGTACGTTTTTATTACGTTAAATTACTTTTAAAATCAAATTCGAATTAGGTTATAAAATCAACGTTAAGATGGACTAAGGTAATTTTTCTTAAACTATGCGTATGTTGCTAAATTTGACCTTAAAAAAATCTGGTACAGTTTTATTCATAAAAAGAGCGTACAAGAATTAGAATGAGAGATAAATCTTGTCATATTTGCGTAAAACCGGCTTGTCTAAATGATTGTTTATTGGGGGTTAAAACACGTCATAGATTATCAAAAATGCATAGCTTATCAAAAATGCAAAGCATTGGCGTCGGTGTAATTAATTTTGAATCTGCTTGGTGGTAACGTTTGATAAACTTTGACAGAAGAACATAAAAATGCCTCGTCAGTTGTCTGAAGTTGAAAATGCTCAAATTGTAACAAGAATCACAGAAGGATGGTCAATCAGTGTTGTAGCGCAGTTGTATAATAGAAATAAGAAAAACTATATTGAAAATTAATAAACTCTGGGAACAAGAAGAATTCCTAAGAAGAAAAATGGTTTACTTTGTTCCAAACGTTCCAACACTAAACAGGATGCTGCTTTTTTGAAATATTTAAGAAACAATCCTTTTGCAACTGCAAGGGATGTTGTTATAGATACAGCATTTTCTGTCTCCCTACCTACCCCCAGCAGGAGAGTCAAGAAATCTGAACTACAATGTCGCCCAGCTGCGAAAAAAAATGTTCCTTACCGAAGAACAGCGAAAATCAAGGATTATTTTTGCTTTAAATTATACATACCGCAATCCTCAATTTTGGAACAGGGTCATTTTTACTGATAAAAATATTATATATACATTTTTAATAACCTTTAACATGCAATAAGCCGGTTTTACGCAAATATGGTTAAGGTTTCCTCTCATTCTAATTCTTGTACGCTTTTTTTATGAATCAAATAGATAGCACATACTACTAAATGTACCTATACCTCGTTTACCAATAATTCAAAAATATCTTTAGAATTGGATTTTAATGCAAAATCCAATTCTAAAGATATTTTTGAATTATTGGTAAACGAGGTATAGGTACATTTAGTAGTATGTGCTATCTATTTGATTCATAAAAAAAGCGTACAAGAATTAGAATGAGAGGAAACCTTAACCATATTTGCGTAAAACCGGCTTATTGCATGTTAAAGGTTATTAAAAATGTATATATAATATTTTTATCAGTAAAAATGACCCTGTTCCAAAATTGAGGATTGCGGTATGTATAATTTAAAGCAAAAATAATCCTTGATTTTCGCTGTTCTTCGGTAAGGAACATTTTTTTTCGCAGCTGGGCGACATTGTAGTTCAGATTTCTTGACTCTCCTGCTGGGGGTAGGTAGGGAGACAGAAAATGCTGTATCTATAACAACATCCCTTGCAGTTGCAAAAGGATTGTTTCTTAAATATTTCAAAAAAGCAGCATCCTGTTTAGTGTTGGAACGTTTGGAACAAAGTAAACCATTTTTCTTCTTAGGAATTCTTCTTGTTCCCAGAGTTTATTAATTTTCAATATAGTTTTTCTTATTTCTATTATACAACTGCGCTACAACACTGATTGACCATCCTTCTGTGATTCTTGTTACAATTTGAGCATTTTCAACTTCAGACAACTGACGAGGCATTTTTATGTTCTTCTGTCAAAGTTTATCAAACGTTACCACCAAGCAGATTCAAAATTAATTACACCGACGCCAATGCTTTGCATTTTTGATAAGCTATGCATTTTTGATAATCTATGACGTGTTTTAACCCCCAATAAACAATCATTTAGACAAGCCGGTTTTACGCAAATATGACAAGATTTATCTCTCATTCTAATTCTTGTACGCTCTTTTTATGAATAAAACTGTACCAGATTTTTTTAAGGTCAAATTTAGCAACATACGCATAGTTTAAGAAAAATTACCTTAGTCCATCTTAACGTTGATTTTATAACCTAATTCGAATTTGATTTTAAAAGTAATTTAACGTAATAAAAACGTACCTACTTTAATAAATTGATCAGGAACGGGTTTTATGTTACTGTTATATTATACCTATAAAATAAAATTACTGCATAGCCTGTTTCCATGCAATAAAACGTTAATTGTAACACATACCGCCAAGCATCAATTTACAACTTGCTCTAAAGTAATCGATTCAAAATCAAATTACTTTCTTATTGTGTTTTAGGTGACTATAAAGCAATGGTAAATTTAAATGTAAACGTTGGTGTATTTATAAGAAATAATGCAACCTTGCAATTAATATTCACTGAGAAAAATGATCTAATACAACAGGTTTACTCATATATTAAATAAATTGCTAGTTTATCAAACCCGCTTTAGTGTTATATCAATTCTAGATTTGCTAGAACAGTGTTTTTATTGGTAGTAATCAGTTCCATTAGCAGCACAGTCTTGTTGAATAATGAACTACTTTTAATGCAGCAATTTTGTTAAGAAATATTTATATTTGTTATTATATTTATTATTAATATTAATATTTATACCAATGACCAGCCTATCGGGGAAGATTCAAAGAGTTTCATCTACGCTGACGATCTTGGTCTGGCGGTTCAAGATGAGTATTTTGAATTGGTCGAAGCGAAACTAGAGGAAGCATTAAAAGGGATGGCTATACGTACTATGAAGAAAATGCCTTGCGGCCCAACCCAACGAAAACCCAAGTGAGCGCCTTTCATCTGAAGAACAAGGAGGTTGAAAGTCAGATGGCAGGGTAGCGAGCTGGAACACACGGACGTCCCGAAATATCTCGGTGTCACATTAGACCGAACGCTCACCTACAAACAACACTGCATAAAAACGAGGTAAAAAGTGTCAACAAGAAACAACGTCCTCAAAAAACTCGCCTCCAGCAAGTGGGGAGCTCGGCCTGCAGTGCTTCAGAGAACAGCCGAGGCTTTATGTTTTTCCACGGCAGAATACGCCTGTCCAGTATGGAGTAGATCGAGCCATGCCAAAAAGGTCGACATAGCCCTCAATGAGACATGCCGAATAACCACCGGGTGCATGAAAGCAACACCTCTACCAGCACTCTACAGAGCATCAGGCTTTGTCAGTCCCCAGACGCGCCGCCAAGCTGCTAAATACAGAGAAAAGTTTAATCAGACCTTTGACGAGAGACACCCACTACACGGAATATACGTAACACAGGGAAGGCTCAGATCACGCAGAAACTTCCTTAAGGTGGTCGACGAGGAACCCCCTGAAAACTACCCACCACGTCAGGAAACCCCTGGAGGGGTGGATCTGGACTGGCGAACGTGGCAAACATTGAATAGAATCAGAACGGGAGTTGCAGCTGTGAAAACCAACAAAATTAGGTGGAACCAAATAGACCATCAAGACGCTCTCTGCGACTGCGGAGAATTACAAGACATGGCGCATCTCACGATCTGCAGAAACTGCCCTAACACCTGCTCCCTGCATGATTTATGGAATGCTGAACAGAATGCTATTGACGTCGCCCAATATTGGGCACAAAGATTGTGATTTGTTGATTTGGATACGAAAAAAGTAAAGTAAGTTAAGAAATAAATTGTAATCTCAATGCGACGCATTTTGTTCTGATTAAAGCGCTTTCTCTACAATTAAGAAAGCAGAACAGCGTCCCCAAAAACGAATTGTATTCGTTAGAACCTATAATCCACCAAGACCTTGGTGGGGGTTCGTAGCGATCGGCAATCGCCGCGCGCCTTATTATTAGTTTTAACTTATTTGTTGCGCAGGTCACATCGTTGTTCGGAGTCTTCTAGCTGTCATGTCCGAATTTAAACTTTATTGATCGTACCAATACCTGTTTCAATTAATTTATTTTTAAGTTTTTTTAAACTTTTCATGTCAGATAAAGCAATAAAATATTCTTATTTCGCACAACCCATTATTAGAATTGGACATTACAATCTATGGACGAACTTAACTATCTCAGTAAACCATGTTACGTATTAGATAATCTTATGTAATGTTACATAAAAACAATATCACACTAGAAGCTATTTAAATTTTTAAGAACTACAGTACTGATTTTTAGTGGTAAGTATATGCTTTATTAACCGTAGCAAGCAAATATTATTATAATTAATGTCAGGTTTCATTACAACTGCCAGTCGGAACTAATAAAGAATATAAAACCAGATTGCACCCCCAATAGAACTTGATAATTCCTGTGAGTATTCAAAGCAATAATGGCTATAAACCATTATATTTTAGCATTAACTCCTATTTCCTATTTGCTAAATTACCGTGATATTATCACTACAACAACAATTTTCGTTGTCTTACAGTAGGAAAGCACGTTGCAGTCACATATAATATTTAACAGTTGTATAAAGAGAATGTTAATTCTTATAAGGAATAGAAGCATTTTTTTCTCAGTGGTCAGATCGGCAACCAATAATCACAAAAGTGGCAAAATGGGTGCAGTCATGCATTCAGTTGGCACGCGATATTATCCTAAGTTACATCTATCTAACAAAGGTTTTCAGATATGTCTAAGGATGGTTTACTAAAGCAGCCTGGGTTTTGGTAAATAGCAGCAGCTTCCTTAAACTTTCTTTTCCTCCATTGTGGTTCCTTATATAAGATTTCGACTTCTGACCACATGATATGGTGAGCATGTTTCCAGGCATGGTCAGCTGCACCTGACTTTTCGGTCTCTCCTTTTAACTTATTGTTTTTGTGTTCTTTAATCCTTGTTTCTAATGGTCTTTATGTCTCACCTGTATAAGATTGGCCGCATTCGCAGGGGATCTGGTAGACGCAGTTTTTCCTATCTTTTTGACTTGTGGGCTTTGTCTTCGTCAGGTGGCTTCTTAGGGTGTCCCTCGAGTTGAATACGGTGTTGATGTTATATCGTTGTCCTAGTCTTCTTTTTTTCTCAGATACTCCTTTGACATACGGAATATTGAGTGTTGGTTGTGCCTCTCTGTTTGCTTCTTGCGCGTTGGGTCGATTCTTACGATTTTCCAATATTGTGTCAAATAATCTTGTCGGGTAGCCATTTTTGTTGAGGTCCGGTCTTGATGTGGTGAGTTTCTTTTTTAAGTGCTTCTTCCGAGTTACACATTGTAATTGCTCTATCCACAAGGGTTTTAACTATAACTATGCCATGTTTCGTACTGTTTGAGTGATTTGATGTAAAATTGAGATACTGACCTATATGCGTAGGCTTTCATCATTCAAGGACTAACTAATTACAGGTAACACAAAATCAAAACGGCCAAAGCCAATATGTTTGTAACCGTTCCACTATTTAAAATTATTATGGAGCTTCACCCTGAAATTATAATTTAACGAACTCAAATAATTGCTTTTGTTTTTAATTAATATTGATTTTAAATGGCTTTAATTAGCTTGGTAATTATAAATTTATTGTTGTGGGTCGCTTAATTAATTCAGTTACACAGTTGCACGTGACTCAATTCATTAGGTACCTATATAGTAGTGGTAAAATTTGTTTCGTCTATGATACTTCTAAAATTTTGCGGAAAAACCAACCAAGAGGAAAGCTAACGTATTTATTTCTAAATATATTTGTAAATTAACAGGTACCTACTAGAGTAATTTTTATTTTATAATAAAATAATTATCCTAATTAATAATCTGTCTTTGCTTTATGCATTTATAATTAATTTTTGCAATTTCTTTTGGAATTATTTAGAAAAGTTATAAAATTGAACATTGGTCTGTTCTGCTTTCTTAATTGTGGAGAAAACGCTTTACTGGGAATAAAATGCGTCGCATTTTTTAACAAAATTGCTGTATTAAAAGTAGTTCATTATTCAACAAGACTGTGCTGCTAAGGGAACTGATTACTACCAATAAAAACACTGTTCTAGCAAATCTGAAATGTGAAAAGAATACACTAGCAATTTAGTTAATATGGGTTAATAAAAAATAAGCTATCAATACAAACTAGGTTTTAGCAAACCTGTTGTATTAGATCATTTTCCTCAGTGTCAAAGTCAAATTACTACAAAGCCTATTTTGGGGCTATAAAATCGTTATGGTAATATATACCGCCAAGTATTAGTATACTTTGTTGAAAGCATCAACTTTATATTGCTTTCATGTCATTTAATATTAATTTTAAATTGCCCCAATTAACATTCGATAATTAAGTTTTATTGTTTGCTTTAAACTAGCTAATAATTAATATGGTTAAGGTTTCCTCTCATTCTAATTCTTGTACGCTTTTTTTATGAATCAAATAGATAGCACATACTACTAAATGTACCTATACCTCGTTTACCAATAATTCAAAAATATCTTTAGAATTGGATTTTAATGCAAAATCCATTTGTTATTATATCCAGTATCATTTATTGTCAACTGCAGATATTAGAACACCGTTTTGTCGACTACAATTCGATTTTAATACTAATTGACACCAAAACAATAGAATCTGATTACCCCAAGCAAAATGTCCCAACTGAAAATCCATAACAATTGAAAACAAAAGCTCTTCGTATTTATCCCTAATTTAAGAAATGACATTTACAAATTACATAAGTAATAAAAAATATTAAGGATTCATTGTTAACTCAAATAATATACAGGGTGTTACATAACGAAAGGCCATACAGCAACAGGAGGTACTAGACTTGAAAATAGGTAATTTATGCTTAGTCTCTTGTGATATATTATATAAGGTTAATTTTTAATATTTTAATGTTTCTTGTAATCTAGCATTTAAATGTAAATATCTCAAGAACTAATTGCAACCACTGTATAAAAACCTTTCTTTCATAATTTGAAGTGAAGCGGTTATAAATGTGGTAGATAAAAATATATGCGAGAATTTACCAAACTCATATTGTGTAACAGCGTCCTCTAGGAGGTATCTTAAAACTAATTATGCAATGGTCTTTATTGCCCTCAAAAACATACCTATACCAAATTTGAATCATATCCGCTTTACAATTTTTCAATCATCGCCATTTTTATAAAATAAATTTTTAATTGGATCAACCAAATTTATATTTGATTAGTTAAAGAGATATAATTAGAATCAATAGATAATAAAAAAAACGAACATTAGTCGTCCTACTGCTTCTACTTTCTAGAACAATCAAAATGCTCTTTATATATATATGTTTTAAAAAAATTCAAATTAATAAAAACTTAATTTAATGGAATATAATATAATGCGTACTTCTTGCATGTGAAATCACCACAAGAAATAATTGATACGAGTATAAACATGCACATAATAGTCCAGTAATATACGCAGACTATAATACTTTTAATTATTTACCATGCATGTTTTTAAAATTTATTATTATTTAAAAAAATAATAATAAGGCCATCGGACGTTTTTAAATGCATCGGTTTTGGTTTTAATAAAAGTTGGATATTTAAGAGAAGGATGAAGGAAACTTCTGTATTAGGTGTAAAGTGTATATATATTAATAGCATAGCGCTTTCTGCCATCCTCTGTGCCTCTTTGTCAGGAAATGTACAAAAGTAAAAGGTAAAATTATAAACAACGGTGCAAAATAATTTATACACAGTTACATATTAAAATTTTTAACAAGTTTTAAAAACGTCTTAAAAAATAAATATTTAATAAACATCCTAGGTGGACTGTTTCTTGGCATCGTGTCGAAAATGAAATTTTTTTTATATACCGGGTGTCCACGGAAAAACAAAACTATTTATTTAGAAAAGCTGTCATTAAAAAACTTTAAAAAGGTAACTTGGAACTTTCCTAAAATGAAGCATCTTTTGAGAATAAATTTAGATTTAAATGCTTCAAGTAGCCTGTGACCAGCAAAACTGATAAAACAAAATCATGCCTTGAAGAAAATTGAAATGCCAACAGCTTCTGCCAAAGTAAATTTTCAACCGATGCTGCACGACTTTACGCACAAAGATATTTTAATCGGCGTCATCCAACCCGGCACTATTAGGTAGGTACCCAAAACTGGTTCCGAAAATGCGAAACCTTTGACGTATAAGAAATACTGTGTATTATTTATTATGAATAAACTCTATCTATCTATCAAAATATGCTTTATATTAGGAAAGTTCCAAGTTACCTGTCTAAAGTTTTTTAATGACAGCTTTTCTAAAACCTAATAGTGTATGGTATCAAAATAATCGTAATAAAATCCTCTTTTTTCTTAACCCAACGAGCCACCATGTTGCCATTTAAAAAAAAAATAAGTTATACAACTTTAAAGATTAAATTTTACATAACACATAGCATTGGATCAAAAATAGTAAAATTATATTTTTCCCAAGATTAGAGAACTGAAATAAGTGCTTTTAAGTTATTCATAGCCATCTAGATAAAACAATAAATTTGAAAAAAAAATATTTTCTTGGTGAGAAAAAGTGACAAGTGACACATCGTTGTATTTAGAATGTCATATGGAGTCAAAAAAAGTAAAAATATACCAGGTGTCCCATTTAAAAATCGAAAGTTTACGTCACTTCCGGTTAAACCAGAAGTTCCATAATGTTGAGTCACCTGTCAAAAAATGCAGTTTTATGTCGTATACAAATCCCCCGAATTTTATTTCATTATCTTGAAAAACAAAAAAGTTAGAGGGGCGAGCCACCTTCCGTGGACACCCGGTATATGCAATGTTAAATAACAAAACAACATCACACTAGAGGCTATTTAAATTTTTGAGAACTACAGTACTGATTTTTAGTGGTAAGTATATGCTTTATTAACCGTAGCAAGCTAATAAATATTATTATGATTACTGTCAAGTTTCATTACAACTTCCAGTCGGAACTAATACAGTATATAAAACCAGATTACACCCCCAATAGAACTTGATAATTACTGTAAGTGTTCAGAACAACAATGAGCTATAAACCATTCTATGGTAGCATTAACTTCCATTTTCTGTTGGCTAAATTACCGTAATATTATCACTACTACTTTCGTTGTCTTACAGTAGGAAAGCGCGTTGCTCTCACATATACAGGGTGTTTCATTAAGGTGGAAGAGCGGCCATATCTCGGAAACTACTGGGCATAGAAACCCAGGAAAAGAAAAATGATAATAAAAGTTGCCATGAGAAAATTCTGGAAATAATTTTCAAGTTTCGCATTTTGCCGCAAGAGGGCGTAATTGAAAAGTAAATTTTTAAATTTTACATAACTCCGAAAATTCCACATTTAGGTATATGTTTGATAACACCATTTTAAAGCTTGGACAATTATGCATCATTTTGGTCTTATGCTCATTGGCGTACCGACTTTAATAAGAGTGGGGGAAGCTGTTGAAAGTGTAATCATTTAAATCGCTGTAACTTATAAACGACTTATCCGATTTTAGCAAACTGAAGACTGTTTGGAAGAGAAATGTATGCACTTTGACCAATCGTATTTAGTTGTCCATAATAGTTCTCAAAAAAAATGCTATAGGGCGCAATTTGCAATAACAATACATTTTTTGATTTTTCTCCGAAAAAATAAATCATACGGTATAATTATGATACCATAATCGAGAAGGAGATGAAATTTGCTAGAAAAAATATTAAAACCGCAGCTCGATATCTCCGTTCGTTTCTGAGTTATTGCCAAAACAATAATTTTTAACACAAATTGCGCCCTCTAGCAATTTTATTAGAAACTATCTTATACCATTAGATACGACAATTAAAGGTTCTTCCAAACAAGCTTAAATTTAGTAAAATTGGTAAGCGATTTTAATGTTTAAACTTTCAATATAGCTTCTCCCACTCTTATCAAGTGAAACTGTAAACAATAAAATCGCTGTAACTTCTAAACGACTTAACCAATTTTACTAAATTTAAGCTTGTTTGGAAGAGAAAGGTAAGTACCTTTAATTGTCGTATCCAATGTACAAGATAGTTTCTAATAAAATTGCTAGAAGGCGCAATTTGTCTTAAAAATTATTGTTTTGCGGTTTTAATATTTTTTCTAGCAAATTTCATCTCCTTCTCGATTATGGTATCATAATTATACCGTTTGATTTATTTTTTCGGAGGAAAATCAAAAAATGTATTGTTATTGCAAATTGCGCCCTCTAGCTTTTTTTTTTAGAACTATTATGGACAACTAAATACGATTGGTCAAAGTGCATACATTTCTCTTCCAAACAGTATTTAGTTTGCTAAAATCGGACAAGTCGTTTATAAGTTACAGCGATTTAAATGATTACACTTTCAACCGCTTCCCCCACTCTTATTAAAGTCGGTACGCCAATGAGCATAAGACCAAAATGATGCATAATTGTCCAAGCTTTAAAATGGTGTTATCAAACATATACCTTAATGTGGAATTTTCGGAGTTATGTAAAATTTAAAAAATTTACTTTTTAATTACGCCCTCTTGCGGCAAAATGCGGAACTTGAAAATTATTTCCAGAATTTTCTCATGGCCACTTTTATTATAATTTTTCTTTTCCTGAGTTTCTATGCCCAGTAGTTTCCGAGATATGGCCGCTCTTCGACCTTAATGAAACACCCTGTATAGTATTAAACAGTTGTATAAAGAGTATGTGAATTCTTATAAGGAATAGAAGGCCTTTTTTCTCAGTGCAACAACATACATGTTATATTATGTTCATGTCTGGATAAATATAAAAAAGCTTTATTCATAACGTTTCACATGTGAAACTTCGTGCAGTACAGAGTCAGGAAATAATTGATGCGAATATAAACATGCACACAATATCGAGGTAGGTATATACAGGTAAAGAGCTTTTAATCGTCTACGGGAACACATTCATTTTAATGACTGCAATATAACCTTCGATCGTGGTCTCTTTGTTTGCATCACGCAATTGAAATTTTAACTTCCACGTTTATTTCATTAAGAACGGTGTTTACTCAAATATTTTATAGGTATGCTAATATGTGTTTTTACTGTGGCACTAACTTTTTTACTGCCCTTTTATATTACAATATTCCATGGTGTTTTAAAACTTCATTAAAAGCGGTTATTACTTTTAACTTGTATTTCTTGTCATTCCATGTTTATTGCAATGTTTCTAGTATAAATTTTAAACCTTATTTGTTTTGCTTTTAGAGCTGAAATTATATCGCTTCGTTCTATTACACTTCTAAAACCAATACCCCCAATTTTGGTCAAATTAATTCTTGTTTTCTTTTACATAGACTAGAAGGTCCAGTTGACGACAGATAATTTCGTACACAACACTGTAAACAGTGGCGGCTCGTTAATGAAGGGCTCTGGGGCGCCGCCCTCCCTGCAATTATTTCAAATAGAATCCAAAAATAGTTTACTTAAAAAACCAATAAAGCAATCTATGTAAGCAATCCATTAAAATAATTCAAACCAAACATAGCCCTATTCCAGCGGGTAGGTTATACTAAGCGCGGGCATAAACCAAACATAGCCCTATTCCAACGGGCAGGTTATACTCATGGACAAGCAAGTTCCGCGCTCTCAATGTTATACTAAGCGCGGGCAGGCGGGGGCGACCGATTATCCGTCCCGATTCAACGCGGCTTCTCGATGAGTTGCCATGACGACAAAGGCGTGACGTCACCTACACATCGCACAACGAGCGGCCACGGACGAGCTCCAATTTTCCGCGCCCAACAACAGCTGTTCGCAATGCCACGGTATAATAATCGATATAGTATTATGTGCTCTGACGAGGCGACCTGTCGATGCCGCTAGGCGCTAATGTTTTGTTTATTTGTTTTGATTTGATTTATTAGTTACGTTATAAAACTTATAAAGTTGGAAAATGTTGTGTAATATGAAGGTCAGTGATTTACAGATGCTTGTGTTTAGTTCTCTGAGCTTAAGTGAAAAACTTGATTTTAAAGATGCAGGGCGGCCACTAGAAATTGAACATAGTACAAGTGCAATCAAAATGTAAAAGTAAGGCACAGTTTACGCGTAAGTTTGACAAAGAAATATATAATAAAAAATCCTGAATAGGTATGCGGTTGTGGGGACAAAAATTATTTTTTTTTTGTTTCGTGCGTCTTCTTTTTGACGGGGATGATAATTGGACTATAAATGGGGTGCAGGACTTAAAACATCTTTCAGAGAAAATAAAAAATAATGAAAATAGTGCAAAACATCGTCATAATGTGGCAAGTTTTGAGATGTTAGGACTAATATTTTAACCTGTTTAAGTAGTGCTTATGCTGATGAAATTAAAATTCACAACGAGAACGTTAGAAAAAACAGACACGTAATTTTGAAAATAATAGACATTTAAAATTATTTTGATTTAAAGCCATCGCCCCCCTTGACTCGCTAGTCACAAGCCGCCACTGACTGTAAATGCAACTTTTTTACCGTTATTACCTTTGTAACGTGTTAATTGTTATTATGATATCTGTCAAAGTATTGTCTTTACCTTATTTGATTTTAAAATGCCTCATTTAAGTATTATTGAAAAAGCAAGAATAATATGTTTAGTAGAAATATGGTCTTATTGAAAAATAGCTGATCATTTTAGAGTACCTAGAAGTACTGTTCAAGGAATTGTAAAAATATGGCGCTATCATCAAACACTTGAAAGGTCTGTTGGATCTGGTTTAAATAAGAGAAAATCGTCAAATGAAGAAGACCGAAATTTGGTGGAGTATTTAAGGCAAAATCCATTTGAAACTGCAGTATCCGCTTTGCACATAACAGGATGTCCTGCTTCATCTAGAATTGCGCAACGCCGAGTAAGACAATGTTCCGATTTAAGAAATCGAACAGCTGCATCCAAAATGTTTTTAAAAAATAGTGATAAGGAACAAAGAATTGGGTTTGCTATGCAATATTTACCAGAAAATGATTTTTTTTGGCAAAATGTTATCTTTTCCATATAATGGAAGGATTCGAGTATACATACCACCAAATTTCCGATATGATGGGAAGTATACTCAAAAAAAGCAAACCAGTGGACGTTGCTGGAATATTGGTAGAACACTAAACAGTAATATATATCTTCAGATTTTGGAAAATGTTTTTCTTCCTTCTGCCGCGATAGTTTTTGAAGAAAATAACTTTTTATTTCAGCAGGATAATTATTGCCCTGTGCATACTGCAAGAAGTATAGGAAACTGATTTAGACAAAACAGCGTAACATGTCTGCCTTGGTGCACAAGAAGTCCTGATTTAAATCCAATTGAAAATGTTTGGGTTGGATGATTACGATTGGTGTTAGAATCCAATGGTGCAGTAATTAAATATTAGTATTTTGTTTGTTAATAAATTTACCCTTTTTGGCTTTATACTTTTGTAGTTTTCCTGGTATTATTTTATAATTTTCTTATTTTACGGCTGTAATTTAAACACAAAAATATTTAGAAATAACCATTATTACCGGGTACCTTAGGCCGTTGCCAAGAAAGCAAATATAAATTAGTCTTTGGAACTCACTTTTGGACGGCAATAGCTTCCTTACAAGATATTCCAAGACATATGAACTTTTTTCCTTGGTTTTATTAAAATATTACCTTTAAATATACATACGGAATCTCCGGACACCCTGTATCCTGTTTAAAATAGTATAAGTATAAGTATAAGTCCTGAAAGGTAACAAATAATATCTTAACTCGAAATTTAACCAAACTGTTTTGTTTTTCTTCGTAACAACGTCGACTGTGGAGTAAACACAACCTTTTAGTAAATTAAAATAAACTCTTTTTTTGTTTACAGCCACAACCATCAAATGGTTTTTTTTTATTCTAACTATAAATCTTCATGACGCAGGACCCGAAAACAATCAAAAACAAAGCGATATATTACAATAATAGCTGCAATAAAAACGTGATATTACATTAAACATTTGGATATTTCCATACCGATAAAACAGTGTTCTTTATAGTAAATTAATCTCGACATTTCCTACATCATGTTAATAAAAGACTTTTCAATGTCTCAAGACCTATCAATGATATTAAATTTCATTGTTTTGGCGGGTATTTTAATTAGTACCTACGTTTAAAATCCGGCTTGGTACCTATTTTCGTACTGTGACTTAAAAAACTTTTTAGTTATATCACCGCCCACGAAGAATATCCTCAAGGACTATTTAGGTCCTTCATGATTTAGCCTAAATGATACTCACAAGTTTGCCTTTCTAATTGAAAACCGCCGTGTCTGGAAAATTGTAAGCACCAGACCAGGAACTTTTAATATCCACGAAGTAAAAAACTGTTTAAACACTTCTTTTACTTACTGACTACTTCCATTCGGGCCTCGCTTTGTGCCGAAGCGAAAGATGGCGCTTCTGCTGACACTTCACATCTGTAGAGGCCGCTCGTCTTCCAGTTGACAGAATGAAGGACTACTTTCCTGTTGTCGGACTTAGTCATCTGCAATTAAAAGAAGTCGCTGTTTGAGTCGAGAGAGACGTTTCAAAAGGCGGGAATTAAGTCGAGAAGGCTGTGAGATTAAGGAGGTCTGAATTAATTAGAATGGGAGGCTCTTTGATGTTCTTAATGTAAAATTCAAATAGCCACTAAAGATAGTGGTAGAAAATGCAAAAGCATGCAAAATACAATAATATTAAATAATATAATAGTAAACTATGTGTACTTCAGGGCCGTAGCCAGGGGGGGGGGTTAGGGGGGTTGTAACCCCCCCGAAATGTTAACAAATAATCTTATTTACGGGCTACAATGGCTGCAGATCGCCTTAATGGTCTGGCTTTCCTATATGTCCACCGTGATATAAACGTAGATGTAAACAAAATCATAAATATTTTCTCTTCTAAGAACAGGAACTTTGTAATTTAGTACAAAGTAAGTAGGTACTTCAGATATTTTTTTGTTCTTATTGTTTATTTTTCGTTTTTATTCTTATTTTGTTTTTGATCTTATTATACATAATATAATTTCTTATAATAATTATTATAATTAGATATAATTATGACTTAATATAAGAGATATGTTAATTAGTAAAATAAATAGTTTATTGTTTATTGTGTCGACCGACCATTCAAAATTCGAATTTCTTTTAAATTAAAGAGTGTTTTAAAGTCTGGCATATTGCCGCAGATTAAGCTTTACGGTTATTTTACCCAAAAAAGGGCGTGGCAGCCAACCGAAGTTCCCTTTCGCACCCCCCCCCCCCCCCCCTAGAACAAATCCTAAATCCGCCACTGGAACAAACCCCCCCGAAATTATTTTCTGGCTACGGCCTTGGTATACCTAGTAAGAAAAGCTGAAGATTTCCGGAAGACTGGCAATACGGAGTCCGGGAATGTGGCTTTTCCTCCGAGGTATACATATTATTTTTCCAAAAATCCAAAATTATTCAAAGGATATAAATTATTACAATGTAGTACTATTAGTAGTAGTAACATGCTTTATTATTTAGCAAAAAGGTACAATTAAATATTTTTTAATAAATTTTTTTTGATAGTATTATTGGATACAGTAAAACAAAGTTGAACTTGTAAATTTCCACTATTTTTTTAAAACATTTTATAGATTTATTTTTAAATTTTCAAACGCAACCTTCTTTTAACAAAACCAGACTGAAAAGTTAAACACTTTGTAAATTGTATCAAACATTACGTATTATTTTGTTTTTTCAATTAAATGTAATTTTAAAGTTTTTTTAAACAGTTTTAATGATTTTTGAGATTTAATAGAATTTTCCAAATTATTATATTCTATCAAACCTTTATTAAAAATAGATTTATAAGCTAATGTTTTAGGCACTCTATCCACATAAAAATTTCGATTAGTTCTTGTTTTATAATTATGATGGTCATATTTAAAAGAACAAATTTTTTTTAAACAATCAGGTAATAAATTATTTTTAATTTTATGTATAAAGATACAATCATACTAAATAAAAAATTAAATATCTGACATTCCACCAATATAAATTCTTCAACATAAAATTAATTTTTGTATATTTGTCACAATTTAAAATAATCCGCATTGCGTTATTTTGTAAAATTTGTTATTTATCAAATATTTTCCCACTAGCACAATATAAAATGTTAGAACAATGAAGAAAATTTGGTAGTAAATACACTTTTTTTAGAAAACAAACTTAAATTAGAACTGATTCTTTTAAAATAACCTACTTTTCCGGCAATCTTGGATATAATACTTTCAAAATAATTAAAAATTTTTAATTTTGAATCAATGATTATCCCTAAATATTTAAAACTGTTTAATAATTCCAATTTTTCTCCATTAATTAAAGCATTTATATTTTGACAATTTAAATTATTACCCATAAGCATACATTTAGTTTTTGAAATATTTAATTTTAATTTACTATCTACTTTTAGCCGATTTAATGATATATTTATCTCAGAATTTAGAGTATTTATACCATCAAAAATATTTAAAACATTAATGTAAATTGAGGTGTCATCAGCAAACATTTGTAAATTACACTTTTTTAAAACTAAAGGCATATCGTTGATGTATAAAATAAATAATATTGGACCTAGTATACTTCCTTGAGGAACTCCTATATTATTTATTTTTTTATTTGAATATATTTTTGAAATTTTTGTTTTTTATCAATCAACTTGTTAAAATTTTAAAATAATATACAATACCATATAATCGTTTTATGATTTCAGAAAATGTTGTAATTACATACTTTTTAAACTTTTTGGCTACTCAATGTTGAAGGCACAAAACTTCATCTTTTATTCGGATTATATTTGGATTTCGTTACTATATGCATAAGTTAAGTTTATTCGCATTACTTTACAGGTTGTAAAAGTCAAATAGCAATAAATACATATTATGTATATTAATATCTCACGTGCTCTAGTTTTTCTAATAAAGCACAATAAAGTTCTACGACTAGAAAAATTTTCAAGATGATTGTTGTGCTACGAAAAACAGCAATAAGACTGCTCGAGAATTGTTAAAATTTCAGTCACGGTTTCCGAATTGTGGCGTATTTTGGCGTCCGCCTTATAATAATTTACCGTGATCGACTAAATGTGACTTGGAAAAACAAGTAACATCGATTTTCCTCAATGCCGCAGAACTGAACTGATTTGAAAGAAAATCGTCTACCTTGGGAGAATTGGATTATTTATGAAAATCGACACGCATCTTTTGCTTTTTGTCCTTTTTTTTGTTATGAAAATCTGTTTGTGAAATTACGAAATTTACTGCTGTTAGTGCAACCAATAAATTTAACAAGTGAGTGTAAATTTCGTGTTATGAATAACTAAAGACTCAAAAGTTGTAAAGTCTTCACAGTGGATCTTTTCCCGTGCGTCATCACTTTCACGTCATCAAAATCGTATGAATCAAATCAAAATTACGAGACGAAAAAAGTCAAAACTAAGTCTAAGTTCATAAAATGGACGTGCCTGCCTACCTCTTGACGTACCTACCTACTTAATATCCCGAAAAATGATTTATAATTCCGAGTTTTGCCCGGCATTCTCTATTATCTAAGAGAAATTTACAAACAAATGTTAATACATTTAATACTATTTTTAAAGCTTAAAATCTAGAAAAGTTTGGTGTTTTATTGACTATAAAAATCGCAAAAGTCAAATTTTTGACATCCTTTCATTTAAGGGAATTTAGCCACTGCCGTAAACTTTTCAAAGAACTTTCACGGTTAGAATATTTAAAATAAATAAATTATTATAAAAATCCATAAATACTTACCGCCAAAACATATGGTGGGTATAATTAGCTCTAAAAAGAACTATTTTTAGATAAAGGAACAGTTTTAAGGCACACAAATCTACAAAATACAAATTAGATTGGCAGATCAAAACAAGGTTGACAATGACGTTCTAAAATACAATGGTAGTCAACTAAACAAATAAAAAAGTAATTAATTGACGTTTATAGTTTTATTCTTGTCTAGCACGTTATATTATTGCGGAATCTTGGAGACGTTCTTTTATGCTTTTATTGAAACTTATTACTGTAATAAATAAGGATGCAGAGTTATTAACCACGTTGAGTCCTGATCGTTGATTGATGACGCACGGGAAAAGATCCACTGTGGCGACTGTATGTCATAGCCAGGCTCGTAAAATATAGATTGTAAACTTTCTTGCAGAGTGACAGAGTGCTAGTAAAATTACATTTTTCAATATTTATATTAAAAATATTTAGGTGCTATATTTTTTTCAGTAACCTCATCCCAAAACAACGTTCTTATTGGTGGTCAAAAATGGATTAACTTAAGCATACCATTTAATGGACTTTAAATAACTTATTTACTACATTAATTTCCTTACTGCATTTTTCTCTACGTACCCGAAAAAATAATAGTGTTTGTCGGTAACTATTTCAATTTACTCAGGTTCTAATTTCAAAACAAATAATAAAATGTTCTCATCCTAATCACGTAACAACTTCTCAAGATACCCGTTTTCCAACAAAACGATATTAACTTCTTCAGCGATGGCAATTTTGCAGATATTGTTTTGACACAAAGACGCAAAGAATAAAGATTCGAGAGAATTATTATCAAAATGTACGGCACGATTTCTCAACTGCAGTATTTTGGCGTTTGTGTTATGGCAATTCGTTCGTAAAGGCCTTTTTCCATTATTGTGCCTTAAAACCCATTAAAAATTTTGGGTTTTTGTAAACATAATGCCGAAATATTTACTTCAAAGACCAAAATAGAAAATTTGCTGCTTAAGGAACATCGCTTTAGAAAAATTAACTCTCAATTTTAATAAAGTTGTAGAATGATAAATTGGATAGTAGATAATGGTATTTACTTTAAAATTTAAGAGAGAAGCATCGACACAATACAATGTCATATAATAACATTTTACACCGAATCCAATTTTCGTTGTAGAATTTTTGTGGAAATTTTTCTCCACTTTACCAAAAGTTTCATCTATTTTATGGCAACAATTTAAAAAAATACAGCGGTATTTGCTTGTTGCAATCTACCACAATTGGACTAATATTGTAATTTTCTGGCTATGTGTTTATTTTGATAGAAAAAGTCACATTGTTCTTTACAAAGTTCGTTAACCAAACAGTATTGATGGATATTTGAAAAATGTTTTCATTGGCTAATATGATTTTTAAAATAACTATTTTTAATTTACCATTATCATTCATATATACGAGAGAGAGTTGTACAAAATTAATCAAAAAAATCAGTCATACTTTAAAAACTGTTGTTAAAATTGGAACTAACTTCTTAAGCTATCAATTAAATAAAAGAAATACTATTTCATTTATTCAAGTGAGCTTGAAGTCGCTACAGAAAGAGTGTGAGTCATACACAAAAGAGTAGTTTCAGTTTTAAAACGTGCTAATCAATTACCGGTAAGTGGGATAGTTTTTAAAAAAGTGTAAATTTAAAAAAGTAGTGACATATTTAATAATCGGCCAGTCATAAAATAACGTGTAGTAAGAGTTAAAAAAAAAAAAAAGTAAACATATGCGAATCATATACTAATATGTAATACATTTTTATTTATAATAGGTAGATAAAAGGTACTTTATTCAAATTTAAAAGAACAGTACATTTTTTTTGAATAAACATGAAGCCAGTTTCCCTAAATGGACATACATTTAAATGATTTCATTTCTGCACTAACGACATTGATCTAATACAACAGGTTCTCTAGGACATGGTTTGTATTAATAGCTTATTTTTTTATTAACCCATATTATATAAATTGCAGCAGAACAGCGACCCCAAAAACAAATTGGATCCGTTTGAACCTATAATCTACAAGACGTTGGTGGGGATTCGTAGAGATCGGCAATCGCCGCTCTCCCTAGTATTAGTTTTAATATATTTGTTGTGCAGGTCACATCGTTGTTTGGAGTATTTTAGCTGTCCTGCCTAAATTTGAATTTTATTGATCGTACCAATAACTGTTTCAAATAATTTATTTTTACTTTACTTAAACTTTGCACGTCAGATAAAGAAATAGAATATTCTTATTTCGCACATCCCATCATTAGTATTGGATTTATAATCTATGGACGAATTTTTTGATCTCAGTAAACCATGTTGCATAATAGATACTCATATCCAATGTTAAACGATAAGAAGAATATCACACTAGAAGCTATTTAAATTTTTGAGAACTACAGTAGTTACTAAATTTTAGTGATAAGTATATGCTTTATTAACCGTAGCAAGCAAATATTATTATGATTAATGTTAAGTTTTATTACAACTGCCAGTCGGAACTAATAAAGTACATAAAACTGAATAATAACAATGAGTATTTAGAACAAAAATATTCTATTCTATAAAAGCATTAACTCCTATTTTTTCTATTTGCTAAATAGATCACTACACAACGGTTTAGCAATTTTAGTTGTCTTACAGTAGAAAAGCGCGTTGCTGGCACATATAGTAATAAACAGTTGTATAAAGAATAAGTGAATTCTTATAAGGATAGAAGGCGTTTTCTAAGTGCAGTTTCCATAAATGGACATATTATATTTATTAAACGATTTGATTTCTGCGACATTAAACAAAATCGAAGCTTCTAGTACATCTCTAGTCAAACTCAGTCGCTGAAATAAATTATTATTAAACAAATGAGAAAATACGCTGTAATTCGACATACGTTCCATACATTTTAATAATTTCCTGATACCTGAACTCTTTGACATCGTTTCCAAATAAGTTTTATTTGGAAAATACTCTTTTTCTATAAGCTTAATAATATTTTATTGTGTAGAGTATATATTTGATAGTTCAAAACGACATAATTGTCCAAACTTACTAATCGCAACACACTTATTATTGCGAACATTTTGAATTGTTTTTCAACCATCCTTTGGGAATCGCTATACAGCCAACTAAACGCGAAAATGCTGCAATTCTACTCGTAGCTGTAGATTTTAATAATTTCCCGGCGTCTTTTACCCGTGGCAAAACAATATCTACAAAATTACTATCGCTGAAAAAGCGTAATAGAATTCTGTTGGTAAATGGGTACCTGGGAGATCGCAGTAAAGGTAAGAGAAATAATAATTTTACTTTTTGCTTTAATTAAAGGGAAACAGAAGCTCTCGTAACAAAAAGTTTACGTAACCGGATAATTCTTTAATTGTCCGATGAGGTAACAAAAAGATTTTTGTCATGTTTCTAAAAGACCTTACAATTATTATTTTATTGAATCATTTAAATGTCCAAAGTGTATAATTTATAAATTGTAATCAGTTAAATTTAAAAATGGTTTATGTTATTTCAATAAATTATTTCTTTGTTCTACACTGAGAAAAATGATCGAATACAACAGGTTTGCTTAGCTATATTTTGTATTGATAGTTTATTTTTTAATAAGTCATATTAAATAAATTGCTAGTGTATCAAACCCGCTTCAGTGTTACAAATTTATTTTTGTTGTTTGCAAAATTAACAAAGCAAGAATATACAGAAAGAAAAAGAAAAATAATTACATAAATTGCTGAAATTGGCCACCGCCATGCTCCAAGCTAAATTCACACGTCTCTTCATTTTTTCGAAAGTTGACCAGCATCTCTGGAGAAATGTTACCACATTCTTGGATAATTCTTTCTTGTAATTGTTCTAAATTTCCAACAAGTTCTTCTGTTCTTACAGATGGTCTTCCTGCTCCTTTTTTGTGTTGTATAGAACCTGTTTCCCTAAACACAGCCACGGTTCTTTTTAGGCAATGATAAAAATCCCCAGCAATAAAAGCAACGTTAGGAAAATGTTCGTGAAAATCGTCCATGCACAAACCCGGATTGTATTGCCACTCACCATTTGCTCTAACCCCGTTTCGAAAATACGCTTCAACCATGAATGTTTTATGCTGTTCCGTAAAGCCAATTGTGTGAATTATTCAAGAAATTAAAAAAATTAGCGATGAATCAAATTACTTGTAACGACTGTCAGACATGACGGAATAACTGATTGATTGTTAATTCAGGTAGTCACTGACACCCAACAGGTATTAAGCTCTACGGCTAAGCATTACGTCCTTAGATGCAAGGCCCTCTTTGATGCAAATAATTTTTACTCGCACGGTACAACAATTTTGTTAAGAAATAAATTGTATCTTCTCAATGCGAAGCATTTTGTTCCCAGTAAAGCGCTTCCTCTACAATAAAAAAAAATACATCGATATCGTCATATCTATAATTTGGGACACACTATATTAATATTTTTTTTATAAAAAAGACCACAACTTTAAATGTTAATACACGCATGTACAAGCATTTTTCCAAAAAAAATTGTGCTGGATTTACTGAACATATTCCAAACTCACACTATATAATTTAATATTTTTTTACAATATACTCAGCAGTACAAGCATAACATCATCATTTAAACTAAATCCTCCACTTCCACTCAGTAAAACAATTTCTTTTAAATCACCTCAATTTTCCTACTGTGACGGAAGTCATATCTTTTCTCCAGTCACATTTACTCTCGATCGCAGTAAATTATTATTAGACAGAAGCCGAAATACGTTGCAGTTTCGAGTCCGTGTCGTACATGTTAATGATTTTGAAGTATCCTTGTAGTCCGAGGTCAAAATCTACCTTTTTACAACGAACACGTATATGTACTTTGAAGAAATAAGCAGATAAATACTATATTCAATGAGAATGTTGTTTAATACAATGAACTAAATAGTTATGTATGACTATTTCACTAGAGTGTTTTATACTGGCAAAATATCATAGCAACGGTCTGTTTTCTAGGGGAAAAACTCTTAATTACATACACCTGGACAAAATCAACAAAATGGTTCTTCAGCGGCATAATTTTGATAGATGTCAGGTAAAAACTATTGTTAGTCTGACAAATGTCATCCTGGTTTGAAAAAGACAAACTGAGCAATTTAAACGAAAATGCAAGATTTGGGTGCCAATCTATCTAGGAAATAAAAAAATCGATAGCTGAAAATATTCCACTTAACACACAAATCCAAGAATTCAATTCGGGCACAGTTCTCAGAGTTTCTAATGGTAAGACATTATAAACTGGAAAAATGTACTACTGTGATAGAACTGGCGAAAATCCTCGAAGATTACGCTTTAATATGAAGAAAGGTAATGGCGAAGACTATAAAGAATCTTCTGTAAAGGCTATATGGAACACTACAGCAAAAATTATTCAAGAAATATATTTTACAGAATACGAAATAAAGATTGACCCTTTTACGGATATTTCCTTTAGAAATGCGCGAATGGCAAGAGACGCAAAGAAAAAGCAGCTCCAAAGTTGTCAGGAAACGAGGAAAGTAAGTTCAAAAGCACTATCTACCACAGATTTACTAACAATAATGCAAAGCTAAAATAAAGAAAACCCCGATGAAGCACAAAAAAAGTTTTTCCATCTCTGCTCATTTGAACTAGCTTGGAGAGGCAATTGCAAAATTCAATATTTTCAAAAGGAGTCTAATACCATGGGAGAATTTACAAAATGAATTGAACATAACAGCATATTTTCCAAGAGAGCTTAAGGTGGGTCAAAAATATTGGCAAACAGCAAATGGTTGGTAAGAAATTCATCAAATAAAGACTTATGGCCCTGTAAGATTATTTTTAAAATTATTGAAAAAAAAAGGACCAAACATTTCCACAGACAGACTATTTCTCTCCGTTCATCTTAACTGGCAGAAGGGATGTTGGTTCAAAAATACTCCGCTAGGAATAAATACAGTATCTAAGTGAACCAAAACTTCAGCGGAAAGAATTGGAATAGATACGAAGAAGCATAAAATAACAAATCATTCTCTTCGATCTTCCGCTGTGTCTGCCCTATTTAAACAAGGTGTTGGGGAACAAGAGTTGATTCAGTTAACAGCTCAATCAAACGCAAATTCCCTAAAACGGCATCTGAAGCTCATCGAAAATCTCAGAACAACAAATGAAGCATGTAGACCTTCGACTTCTCAAATCCAAGTCAATCATACCCAAAGCCATGCTTTGATAGAAAAGAATGGACAAACTATTACTTATAACAACTGTACGTTTAATATTAGTAATAAATAAAAAGTTTCTAGTTTGGTAAATAAACAGTGTGTTTTTATTATTTCCTCGTGAAATAGTCTTGTCGAATATCATTCGAGAGAAAATTTTGTATCCGCAAAATTTTCTCTCTTTTGATATTAAATACGATAATATACAGTTTTGTTATTATAAGAAAATTTTATTCTAATTACAAACTGCCTATGTCACCTCGCCATTCCTCTATCAGTAGCGTAGGCAAGCGACAACAAAACAAAAAGTAAAGTGATTACGGTTAATATTTAATTTGATATTAATACATTTTATATACAATTATATGCAAATAGAACTGTCGATTTAATAAAAATCCAGGCTTATCTACGGATTTTTTTTATAAAATTTAACATACCAAACAGTGACCCAAAATTGCTCAATGATTTGATATCTGTTGAATTGCACCTTGACTATTTTTCTTTGTCCTCATAGCAATACCTGGAAAATTGCTAGCTTTGAAGAAGTTTTCTTAATTTTTCTTTGCGCGGGAATGTATTTAGTAAAAATATTGCATTCATGGTAAAAAAAGTTTTTAATAATTAGAATAATAATGGTGTATGTTTTTTCAAGTAAATTTAAAGTAAAAGTAAATTTATAAATCTTTAATATCGAAAAAGTCGATAATAAATTATAATATAGGCTATGAATTATTGATTTTACAGTTTGCATGTAAAACAAAGAAGTATTTATTTAATAAAGAATAATTTTCTAAAAGGCATTTAAAACTAAAATGCATAAAATTTTAATGTTTCGTTTATTAACTGGCTAGTTTAAAACTCCCATTGTAAAGCAAAACAAAGAGAGAACAAAATAACGCAAATAATTGGATTATTTTAAAAATAATATTGGTTTACTTTTAAAGGGTAGTTCCAGGAAAAAAGCAAATCAAAATAATACTTGAGTCATTCCTATAAAATTTAGTAACTTGACATATTCTTAAATGATTATTTTCCTCATTATCAAATAGACCAATCAGACACCATCATTTTTCGAATAAATTTTGTTTAGATAACTGATTAAATCCCATGACCTGTTTAACCGCGGTTAAACTTTCGTCCTCCATATGGGTTTGTGTTTTATCGTTTATCACTAATTCTTACAATTTTCGGCAACAGTTTATAAAGAAACATTAATTTCTTAGTCGTCTGAATAACCTAATATTGGTTTTTATCAGTAAATACGCCATTTTCGATAGAATTTTTATACAAATATTTTGACATAAGGCGATGAAAATATGTCAGAATTTGTAATATTTACATACACACTTTGCTAAGCAGGCTTTTTCAATGCATTTATGGGATGCGTAACCATGGTAAGAGAAACACAAACATCAACGAAGCATCATAATTTGATTTCAAAACGTCTTTTGTATTTATTTAACTTTAGTAAAAATTAATAGTTCACGTTTTAGTAATATTTCGTGTAATAATATCGATCTGGAAATTCAAAAAAGTAGGTATACCAACTAACATTATTAACATTAATAAAATTGTTTCTTGTTGGCTTTACTTTAAATTATTCGGGAAATAATCTAGCCGTATACCACTCGACCTATAAATTTATTCGAACTATGCAACATATTTTGCTCGATTAAATTTATAGGTATTGTGATATAATATATGAATATTTTTTCATCCAAAAAAGTTAATTAAAATTATTGGTACGATGTAATTTGGTCAGAGTAGTTTGTTTATGGGCATAAATATTCACCCTAAAAATCAACTAAATGATTTCCCTGGTCCCCTTGGCACCTACACTAAGAAAAAAGCCTTTTATTTCTTATAACAATTCACATACTTCTTATACAACTGTTTAATACTATATGAGACAGCAAGGCGCTTTCCTATAAGACAACGAAAATTGCTAGACCGTCGTGTAGTGATAATATCACGGTAATTTAGCCAATAGGAAATAGAAGTTAATGCTACCATAGAATGGTTTGAAGCCATTATTGCTCTGAATACTCAGAGTAATTATCAAGTTCTGTTCGGGGTGTAATCTAGTTTTATATACTGTATCTAATAGTTCCGACTGACAGTTGTAATGAAACTTGATATTAATCATAACAATAATTGCTTGGTAGGGTTTATAAAGCATATACTTACTGTAGTTCTAGTGTACTGTAGTTCTCAAATATTTAAATAGCTTCTAGTGTGATATTGTTCTTGTCGTTTAATATTGCATATGTTTATCTATTATGCAATATGGTTAACTAACATGGTAAAATTCTTCCATAGATTATAAAGTCCAATACTAATGATGGGTTGTGCGAAATAAGAATCTTCTATTGCTTTAAATGACACGCAAAGTTTAAAAAAACTTAAATACAAAGTAAATAACAAATAAATTAATTGAAACAGGTATTGGTACGATCAATAAAATTCAAATTCATACAGGACATCTAGAAGACCGATGTGATCTGCGCAACAAATACGTTAAAACTAATACTACGACGCGCGGCGATTGCCGATCGCCAGGAACCCCCACCAACGTCTTGTGGATTATAGTTTCTAACGGATACAATTCGTTTTTGGGGACTCTGTTCTTTCTTAATTGTAGGGAAAACACTTTACTGGGAACAAAATGCGTCGCATTGAGAAAATACATTTATTTCTGAACAAAATTGCTGTACTAAAACTGGCTCATTATTCAACAAGACTGTGCTGCTAATGGAACTGATTACTACCAATAAAAACACTGTTCTAGCAAATCTAAAATTGATATAATACTAAAACGGGTTTGACACACTAGCAATTTATTTAATATGGCTTAATAAAAAATAAACTATCACTTAGCAAACCTGTGTATTATATTATTTTTAAAAACGTTAAAAACCTGGACAAAATTATCTATATCATTATAATATTACCAGCTTTCTATCCATATATTTTATTATTTTAACCGGACTAACAAAAACGCCTCTGAATACAAATTGTATACGCAAAACTATCATTTCATTTAACATTCCGCCTGTACGAAGAAGGGTATAGGGATTTTATTATATACTATGTCTACCTGTTAGACCTATTTAACTATTCAAAACCACTTAACAATAGAGGCTACGACTGATTTTGTTAATTAGACTTTTATCCGGTTTTCTCGCCGCATTAAAACTATTTGCGGCGCCCCAAGGGCCTTGTCCTCCATCATAGAACGATCCCTGACCCCGGGGGGAAGAGTTTAAAAACCCAAGTTCACCCATCAAAGTTGATATGGCTGTTATTGGTTGCTGAGTGAGCTACTGCTAACAAACTTGTGACATAAAATAATAATTAAGCACAACAATACCGATCGCCAACCCTCCCCCATAACCACCTGGATAAACCCACTGATTTGTAGTTAAGTTTCCTTAATTTACCAAAAGCGAATTTACATTAAAAAAAATGCCCGTTCATTTCTTTACGGTACCGTATAATAAGGTCGCTCGTTGAGGAAAACAAAGGTGTATTGATTATTATCATTATCATTCTTCGACGACATCTAATTTAGCGTAAAAATTTATGACCGCCCTAAATATCAAGCGCAATTGGGCGAAAACTAATATTACCCAAAAAGGTCAAACTGCCATCGAGGTTTTGGAACTTTATTTCGATAGTTCTAAAGTAAAATGGGCATCCGCACTTTAAATGAATTGGAAACGGCGGTTTGAACACGGATGATTTTAGGCAGTGGCAGTGGTCTGACACGAGCGATTTATTATCCAGCACACTTCCTATACATTCCCTTCCAAAACCAAAAACACATCGGGCATATCGTACGTATCCACGTCATAATCAATATTATATAATATGGGTTATCGTTTGGATAAGACCAATCCTTAAGTCTTAATTTTCAAAGGTCACGCCTATATAAACTGTGCTACCGTGTAAAATAAAGATTTACAAGAGCAAAGAGAAGGGTCAAAGGGACAGTTTGAAAGATATTTCTATTAAATCTATCCTTTGCCAAATTATCATACTGGTGTGGCTTTGTATAGGTAAGGCTCTGTCTCTATATTTGGGTTTAGTAAGACAGAGGCGACGAATTATATTTCCAACAAAAGTCATGTTATAGTCCCGGAACATGATTTTTTTTTATAGTGTAATTGTTAATGTTATAAATTTATTAGGAACTATTATACAAAATGCTCTATTTGAACTTTTGAAACTTTTCCTTTGCAGAATTAATTATTAATATATCTTTTTAAGGAGAGATTACCTTAGTATACCCCTAATTTCGATTTACTAAGTTGTCATAACTATTAATTATTCAATTTTAGATGTTTGTACAATACATTTAGGTACAGTTGTATTCATAAAAAAGGCGTACAAGAGTGAGAATGCCAAGAGAGGTAAGTTTTGTCATATTTGCGTAAAACCGGCTTGTCAAAATGATTGTTTGTTGGTGGTTATCACACGTAATAGATTATCAAAAATGCAAAACATTGGCGTCGGTGTAATTAACTTTGAAACTGCATGGTGGTAACGTTTGATAAACTTCGATAGAAGAACATAAAAATGCCTCGTTAGTTGTCTGAAGTTGAAAAGGCTCAAATTGTATCAAGAATCGAAAAAAGATTGTCAATCCGTGCTATAGCGCATTTGTATAATAGAAATAAAAAAACTATATTGAAAATTTTGTAACGCTGGGAACAAGAAGAATCCCTAAAAAGAAAAATTGGTTCAGGTCGTTCCAAACGTTCCAACCCTGAACGGGATGCTTCTTTTTTGGGATATTTAAAAAATAATCCATTTGCAACTGCAAGGGATGCTGGTATTGATACAGCAGGAGAGTCAAGAAATCTGAACTAAAATGTAACCCAGCTGCGAAAAAAATGTTTCATACCGAAGAACAGCGACAATCAAGGATTATTTTTGCTTTAAATTATATATACCGCTATCCTCAATTTTGGAACAGGGTAATTTTTTCTGATAAAAAGACATTCCTACTGAGCAAATATATCCCAATAACACTTTCATATTTCAACAAGATTATTGTCCAGTCCACACTGCCAATGCTGTAACCCACTGGTTTCTAACCCATAATGTGGAAGTGCTGCCTTGCTTGTGCTTATAGTTCCGATATCAATTCAATTGAATATATTTGTGGTATAATCGTTCAAAAAAATATATAATCGAAATTGTAGACCACAAAATGCAGAAGATTTATGGGAAATAAAACATGCGTGCTGGGAAGAGCTTGATCCAAATATTATATCAAATATAATTCAGTCAATTCCGAATAGACTGGCTTAAGTAGTAGAAAAACAGGAATATATGACCAAATATTAGATTTTATTTATTCTTGTTAAACGTTTTTTGTGTCTATTGTAATTTTTATACTGTTAAGATATATTATAAAATAAAAAAATTAATTTCTGTGATTCCATTGAACTAACGCCCAACGCCTTTAACATGTGATAAGCCGGTTTTACGCAAATATGGTTAAGGTTTCCTTTTATTCTTCGCGTACGCTTTTTTTATGAATACAACTGTACTACGTTTTCAGTTTTCAAAGAGATCCTCTATTTTTAAAACAATTTGATGTATATGTCCAGTAAATAATAAATCAAATGTAAAGCTATATCGGATAACCTTGTAGGAATACATTAAATTTTCATAAATTTTCATGAAAGGTAAAAAGTGTTCGATAATCGATAATCAGTTTTCTGTGATTGAAAATAAATATAAATGTTTCACAATACCCCGAAACAAAAACAATCAAATTAAGCTTACTTCTTTATTAAATAATGATCGATAATTAATTTTTTTGTCAGCTTTATTTATTTGACCATCGTGTCAAGGAGTTATATTATGTGCCAGTAGATCATTAAGGATTTCCAACGGAGTTTTTGTATACATATTATGGCAATAGAATTTTGATTTTTACTGCAGCTGAAATAAACAATAAACTAGTCGCGGGAATAAGACCAACTCTAGCGCATGGCAGTAAAAGGAGGAGGAGCTTAAATGCTCTACGACTGGACGTTTTTCTATAACCAAGACTACTTATATCTGAGTCAAATAGCTGGGAGTACCCGCTCCCTTTGGGGAGGGGAAGGGGGAGCAACAATATTTACTTGAATATTTATCAACGAAACTAAATGTAAATACTTACGTCGACGTGTACACCTTCCACTGTATAAGAGTTCGCTGGCGGCCTGGCTTTTGGCACAAATCTGTAAAACTCCTCGTGCTCCTTGTACCATTTGACGGAGTAAAGCGTGTCGTTTCCCAGATCGTAGTCACACTGGAGCTGTGCTAATTCTCCTGGTACCCGATACTGCGGCATGTTGACTCGCACCCATTTTAAACCGATTCCAGCTGAATACGTTACTGAAACAATTAGAAAATGGTCAGTTTATTCTTTTAATATCGTAAGATCCGTCCTTATACGTATTTCGCCATATTAGGGGTCGTCAGTAAGTAAAGGATGGGACGAAATTAAGGAAAAGTTGACCATTATTCTTCCATCTCAAGGTCAAATAAACATCCGTACACGTATGTCGTCAAGGTCATGTGTGACGTCATAGGAGTGGGGGGAGACCCAATTTCCGGGTTTGCACTCTACTTACGTTTCCTAATTTGAGTAGTTTAAAAAAATATATATTTTCCTTTACCTTAATAAAAATGTTAAGAGGAAATTAGACAATAACTTAAAGCTAGTAATAAACTTGATTTCTTCACCTACTGTCTACTGTTTGTTTTATAGATTAATATACCTATATATAGTCCCATCCATATAATATAAAGATAACTTTTCAACCGGCAACCACTTTGAGGATAAACAGCATAATAAACCTTTGAATGTTCGGTAATTACCAGACATTAAATTATTAATTTTAGGAAATTATTCGACAAATGTCGCTAAATGGAGTCTCGAATAAGCCTTCAATAAACTGCATAATACTGTACTAACGACTTCCAGCTATATGCGGCAATATTACAATTGGCCGTGTACAAGGAGCAACTAAATAACCGAAGCATTGGAATCGAGAAAGAGAGTTTAAAATTTAGAAAAAATAGAGAAAATTTATTTTTTAAATTGTTGGATATTTTTGGTAGCCTAGGTGGCCTTCACAAACAACGTCAATTATGAGAGGCCTACAAAAAGACGATCATGTTACTACTGATACAATCATGTTAATTTTTATAGATTTATTTTTAAATTTTAAAACGCAACCTTATTTTAACAAAAACAGACAAAAAAGTTAAACATTTTGTAAATTGTATCAAATATAAATGTAATTTTAAAGTTTTTTTAAACAGTTTTAATGATTTTTGAGATTTAACAAAATTTCCAAATTATTATATTCTATCAAACCTTTATGAAAAATATATTCATAAGCTAATGTTTTAGACACTCTATCCACATTAAAATTTTGATTAGTTCTTGTTTTATAATTATGATGGTCATAATTAAAAGAACAAAATTTTTTTAAACAATCAGGCAATAAATTATTTTTAACTTTATGTATAAAGATACATTCTAAATAAAAAATTAAATTTCTGACTTTCAACCAATCTAAATTTTTCACCCTAAAATTAATATTTGTATTTGTCACAATTTAAAATAATCAGCATTGCCTCTTTTTTTAAGATTTGTAATTTATCAAATATTTTCTCACTCGCACAATATAAAATGGAAGAACAATAAAGAAAATGTGCTAATATAATAGTATTAAATACAGTTTTTTTAGGAATCAAACTTAAATTAGAACTAATTCTTTTAAAATAACCTACTTTTCCGGCAATTTTCGATATTATGATACTTTCAAAATAATTTTAAAAATTTAATTATCAATAATTATCCCTAAATATGTAAAACTGTTTACTGATTCCAATTTTTCACCATCAATTACAACATTTTTATATTTTGACAATTTAAATTATTACTCATAACTATACATTTAGTTTTTGAAATATTTAATTTTAATTTATTTACTTTTAGCCAATTTAATAATATATTTATCTCGGAATTTATAGTATTTAGAGTAGCCATCAAAAACATTAATGTAAATTAAGGTGTCATCAGCAAACATTTGTAACTTACATATTTTTAAAACTAAAGGCATATCGTTGATATATAAAATAAATAATATTTGACCTAGTATACTTCCTTGAGGAACTCCTATATTATTTATTTTTTTATTTGAATATGTTTTTGATATTTTTGTTTTTGGTGACCTATTACCTAAATAATTTTAAACCATTTATAAACGTAAAATATAAATATTACTGAAAAAACGATATAATTTTTATATTTTATTATGTTTTTCCACTTTAAACATGCACAACACAGAACTAAACGTTGTTTCGAAGAAATAAATAAAGGTTTTAAACTGCTTACAATTCTTTATTCAGAGTAAACATTTTCTAAAGGAATATTCGTTGTTCTCGATCTAAGACAATTATTGCTGTTGAATCAATGCCTGTTAAACCGCGACCAAACGTTGAGATTCGAATTTTTAAATCCATGACTGACGTGCGGCTTCTTATATTAAAGATCGTTATCCAACTTTTTCGATGCTAATTTAATCGGTTCCTTAGCATTTCCCAGTGGAAATAGTGAAATGGCATTGCTAATTTTCCCTTTGTGAGGTTCTAGCCAAGTTGTCAGCCTTTGAATACATCATTAATTTCCTTAGTCCCACTTCTGTGTTTGTATGTCCCGAACTGCATTAAATCTGTCTTTCGTTGTCTTAATTAGCATCGCCATAACCCTACTTTATTATACCTTATTATTTAATTGTTTACTTTCCTTTCCTTCCTTGTCTGAAGTTTCCCCTTATCATTCTGCCCCCACATCTTCCGACCCCCACCACAGTTTTTTGAGGCACCGATCTTAAAGAAATTAGTTTTCCTCTTTGGCTAAGAAAAGTTCTAAAAATATTTTTAGAAACTGCTCTACATTAAAGCGTTTATTTTTCCAATGAAGGTTATGATAGAAAAACGGTGGTGAAAAAGATGGTAGTATTCTACATAAATAGCTGATCTGTTACTTTATCATATATAAAGCCAGTTGAGATATTATTAAAGATCAATTTGTCCAGTGATGTGCATATATGACTATGCAATATTAGCAGTATGCTATATTATTCTCTAATTAATATAAATTCCTTGCCAAATGGGAACAGAGTGGTCGACAGTAATTAAGCGAATCGGGCATTCCAAATTATAGTTAGAAACAGCAATTATTCTAAAATGAAGTATACTAAAAAGTTTTTGAGGATGCGTATTTGATTAGTTATTCAGCAGTGCTGTAAGGCCAAATTTAATCACATCAAAAATAAATCGAATTTACTTCAAGACCTATTTGTTGAAACGTCGGGTGCAGCTTGCATGAACACATGGCCATCATATCGCATGTGGCCAGAAGCTGAAATCCTGCACCTAAAACCACACTGCACCGACTTTCTTTTCGTTTTTGTATCTTAACATTAGAGGGATCCGCCAGGAAGATACTATATCACCCAAGTTGTTTAATTTAGCTCTTGAGGAAGCATTTCGACATGTCAAGTTGGAAGAGAAGGGTATACTAATCAATGGAGAACGACTTACACACTTGAGATTTGCCGATGATGTGGTGCTCATTGCGGATAATCCGGACGACCTACGAGAAATGCTGCTTGAAGTGGACACAGAGCTAAGCAAGATCGATCTACAAATAAACTTAAATAAGACCAAAATAATGTGCAAAGAACACCCCCAAATAACTATTAAAGACCAACCCATTGAAAATGTAGAAAGCTATACGTATCTGGGACATCAACTGAAACTAGGAAAAGAAAATCAGACCACCGAGATATACCGCATAAGAAGATTAGCATGGACGGCGTTCGGAAGACTTACACATATCGTAAAAAAACCAGAATATCCCCATATAAGATTGAGAACAAGACTATTTGATCGGTGCATCCTCCCTGTGCTGACCTACGGATGTCAAACATGGACACTAACAAAACTAACAATTACCAAATTAGCCGTAACCCAAAGATCCACGAAAAGACAAATGCTGGGAATAACAATGAGAGACAGAAAAAGCAACGAATGGATCAGAAACATTACGAAAGTCAGAGATGTGATCGAAGCCATTGCCATTCAAAAATGAAACTATGCCGGACACAGCCAGATGTACGAACGCGAGATGGAATAACAGACTGCTGCACTGGAGACCATACCTAGGACGACGTAATAGAGGAAGACCACTGATGCGCTGGACAAATGACATAAAACTAACAGCAGGGCTTAACTGGATAAGGCCCGGTTTAATAATGTGCTGGCAAAACCTCTGGCATAGTTATTCTGCTGTTAATGAAAAAAATATGTTTTTTAATCTTCTGGTAGCGTACCCAGCAAAATACTCGGCTGTTAACGGTTTACCAGTGGGTTAAATCAAAAGCCATAACCTCAAATTGATTATTTTTGGCATTCTTTGGGTAGAGTTCACTGTTTTTAGCAATTGTAAAAAAATGAATGTGCTTTTTGATGTTAAAATGTTTTCAAATGAATCGGATTCAGATGATGATTTGGAAGATTATGTTAATATTTTATTTAGAAGGCCAAGTATTTTTCACGACCCCCCAAATCACATAAATTACTGGGATGATACGGATTTTGTCAATCGTTTTAGACTGATACGGTACAGCTTTTTTTTTACATCGAATAGAGAATATGATTTGCTATCTATCCTACAGACTATTGTTATAATAAACTATATTTGAATTTGACCACTTTTTTTATTTTATAGGAACTGTGCTCTAAGCCCCTTGCAACAATTCCTGCTGTGTCTGTGTAAAAAATTTGCAGACCTTTTTTTTAATTTTTCGTTTTCTTTCTTTATATTCATTTTCTTGAACTTATAATAGAATAAACTGAAACGTATATAATATATAGAAAGAATTTAAAACACATTTAAAACATAAGGTATCATGATATATAACCCTATAATATTTCCTTTAATTTGGTGGATTTTGCTACCACATGTTGCCAAATTGTATAGCTCCGGTTATCTATCCTTTGGTTAAAATTTAGTTGATAAACTGATCAGAAGTTCAGATCAGAGACCTTATCAGCAGATTATTAAACCGGCCCTAAGAGAAGCGCAAGACAGAGAGAGATGGTGCCATATAAGGGACGCCCATGTTTAGAAATGGACTGTGTAAAAAGGGCATTTTGAGATTTGAGATCTTAACATTTGGATGTTATTATGAAGGTCATAATGACATCTAAATGATAATGCTAAATACGTCATAATGGCACTGACGTAGATTAAATATATAATAGCTAGTATAAATAAAGCTATAGTTACGTTGTTATTTAATATTCACCTGAAGATGACTGGAGATATATACCAGTTGAAACGTTTGATTTAAAACAAATAAAAACTCTCTTTTACCTATTTGTTTATTAAGAGAGACCGATGTATTTATTGTACCTAATTTTGTGCTATTTCCGTAATAGCTGAGCACAATGGATGAGTTTATTTGATATGCGTTAATTATCTAGGAAACTTGCAATACAAAACGTTTAAAAAAAATATCTGCTCTCTTACCCAACACCGTCTGGGACACTGTATATTTTATGCTTTTGGGATATGAATAAGCATTCTGTTCGAATAGGGTAACTAAATCCTTTACTGATTAAATGGAAATATAGAACATAGCCCTAGATTTACAGTACCCTCTAGTATTATATTATATAATCTGTCAGTGATAATATTTGCCTATGTTAATATTAGGGGTATTATATTATACAATGGTTTAAACCTAAACGGTGTAATATAGGGTTAGAGTGAGTGTGTGAAATAACTAATAACTCTTATTACTTTCTGATACATTGGACCTTTTAAGGGTTTAAATAAATATGGTTGCTATTTTCCAGGACCACTTTCAGAATAACGCCATTAACATCTATTAAAAAATGTGCTAAAAATCATTAGGTTTCAATAACCATAAAAGGGAAAACAAAGACAAAACCCTGGAGTTTCTCAACTTACCTCGGTTTCAGACGTAAACCGCCGGTTCTACAATGACCATAATAAAGATAAGTATCCTTTTGTCTCATTCTGGATCGTTTTAGGCCACATTATCACGGGGAAACACAGCACAGAGACTATTGTTACCATTTTCGTCCATGTAAATACTACGTTATTCCGTGTAATTAAATTTTCCGACCAAAATGGCCATTCAAGTCGCTGTTAAAGTCTTTTTATGGGGTTTCTAATGTTTCTTTTACGATGTTACTTGTGGTTTCATTAAAGTCATCGAGGAAACCGGCAAGTTATGTAGTTAGTTGGTTAAAAGTGGGACAACTTTATTTATTTATAAGTCCCTATAAGTCGGACATCAGCATCGACAATTTCAATTATAGCCCAAAACGAAGAACACAGAGGAATGATAGGTCGGTACTTGTCGCTGAACACGAGAGGATTTTATTGTGGAACTCGTGAGAAACTTGGTGGACATCTTGTCGGCGTTTTATGATAAATACAATCAGATGTCTATCTTACTATGTCATCGTTGTTTCCGACCAATAATTAAGAAATGTTTTGATATTATTCCAACTCAATAAACTAACTTTCTTGAAACAAATTTAATAGCTTTAGTCTGTTTTAAATAGGCAGTATTATAACGGGAGTGAAAAATAGGCAGTAGTAGACTAAGTAGACTATTAATAATAAGTAATAATTAGAAGATAATAATATAAGCCGTTTTTTTGTGTTAACCGTATTCAATCATGAATTTGAAACACATTTATAAGACAACGTCATCACTTGGGATTACAAGAAAATGTGCATTTTTAAACCGGAGCGGCATCATCTGTCTTCTGTCATTATCAAAAAAGAAATTTGTTTTGGTCAGTTTTGAGATTATCTTTTAAATTTGGGTTTTATTTTCGGATCCTACAATATCGCTTAGTCCGTGATATAGTACCACAATCAGTAAAGCAATGAAATTACTTCCATTGCTGCTTGAACAAAATTACCATCTGCCTTTGTTACTGATGGCATGTCTATCTTCACCTAAATCCTGAAATATTTTACTTTTCTGCTAACCTAAAGCATACAAGAGTAGATGGGCTCAACAATGAATGGATCCAACTTTTGTATCGCTCATATCGCTTAAACTTGCGCTAACATGACCATAAAGACAACCGGCAGAAAATACATACACATAACCGCATTTAATTTAAAATTTCAACGATTTTACTCAAAAAACAGGACGGAATTCTGAAGAGAAAGACAGACCATTGGTTTAAATACACGTCCGGGTTGATTTTGAATACGGTTCAATGCGAAGCAACCGCAACGTCATCGTTTGACAAGAAAATATAATATTTTCAAATCAGGTTGAACCGTATTAACACAAAAAAACGGCTATACTGTCCGCGAAAATAATTAAAAGCGAATATTGTGGCATATATCGGACAGGTGTGTAACTGTTTTTTATATTGGAATACACAGGGATCCAAGCACAATGGATACCCTGGGGCGGGTAGACCGCGACGGCCGTTTCGTCCTTGTTAGGACTCTACGGGCAGCCATAACCCAAGCAATCCCGACACAGCGGTATATTAAAAGCCTTTTGCAAAAACAAAGCGGACACTATATTATCTTCTAAACATTTTAATGGCTCAAAATTTAAACGGATTGCGCGCATTCTAGTGGGGCGTTGATCTGTTTTCTGGTCTGTAAAATGGCAGATGTTTTCGGTGAAAACGCAAATAGCGTTCCCTATACTGGATTGTAATGCACTTCGTGGTTTATTTAGTCAGTTGTCTACCTTTCGATTAATACCAGTGTAGCTGCCTTTGCTTTTGCAAAAAGGCTTTTAATATATCGAACCGCTGTGTCGGAATTGCTTGGGTTATGGCTGCTAACAAGGACGAAATGGCCATCGTGGTCTACCCGCCCCCGGGTATCCATTGTGCTTGGATCTCTGTGTATTCCAATATAGGGGAAGGTTGCCTATATTGAACCGCTACCTAAATTGGACCACAGTACATTTCTCCTAAACTAGACAAGTGCCATATCATCTGGCAACACGGTAACATACTTCCACCTAGAACCTTTGATCGGCAACAAACTCAACTAGTTGGCCGTTAGTGCTTGGCATGTACAGAGCAAAACGTAATTTACACACTTTTAATGTAATATTTTTAGGATTTTCCTAAGAATTTACCTTAGAACCATAAAACTCTAAGCAAAATCTTTTTTATGGAAGTTTTCAAGTAAGTTTTTCTCTTTCTATTTCTCCTATTACCATTCCATATTTGTTTTTTCTTGTTTCCTTCCTGGGTGGTTTTGTAAAACACGTGGTAGTTGCTTAAATTGGACCACTGGGTGATTGCCAAAATTGAACCGGTCCAATTTAGGCAATTTTTCCAAATTGTGCAAAAATAATTTTTCTCTTTAAATAAGTTAATGTCATGAACTAACACCATTTCAATATTGCTAAAATCTTTTTTCTTTAAGTTAAAAAATGAAACTATGACTGGTCCAATATAGGAAACTAATAGGTGCTTTTTTTTTGCATTAGGATGTCTACCGAAATTTTGATTGAAAGTTTGATGTTTTTTTTGAAATATAAGTATAAAACTTCCTATACCAACAATATATTTTTTTATTTATTTATTTAACCTCGTTTAACACCTAAGCTTCCTATTTAAATCACGTGGTGGTTCAATTTTGGAACTCCCGGGTGCAATTTAGGCAACCGGTTTCCTATATTGAACCACTTGCAGAGGTTTTTTTATGCCTGGTATATCATAGATACTTTGAAATAAGATTCTGCAAAAAATCCTGCAGTTGAACAACATACTAAAGTATACTAAGGTATAGCTTCAAGATCGATTTTGCGTTATTATCAGGATCTATGATAAGAAATCTGGAAATTGGTCCAATATGGGCAACCTTCCCCTAAAAAACAGTTACACACTTGTCCGATATGCCACAATATTCGCTTTTTAAAAGTAATAATGTCACTCACCTCGTAAAAATCCGGCTATAAGAAGACACCACAATGGCTTCATTAAAAAATATCCCATCTTTCGCGTCGCTCAAGATCGTTTTAAGCCACATTAACACGTAAAAACCACGCGCGCTTTGTATTGTTACGGCTACCCTCCATGTAAATACGGTCTTTATGCCATGTAATTAAATTTTCCAGCTGAAATGGGCCAGCCGAGTTGTCGTAACTTTTCTTTTTGTGTTTTTGAGTTTTCCTCTCGGTGTTTCGTGGAAATTTTCAAGTGCGTTTCCTTTGAAATGCTGACGCGATGGTTGAGTGGCGAGTGAGTCGGTCGTTGGTGTTTCCTTGGCTATTGACGACCTGGAAAAAAAAGTATGGTTAATATGTGTATATCGGTCATCGACTACGTTTATAGCAGGGTAAAATCAAGGGGGCGGGGCTACATCAAAGCAGTACACTGAGGAAAATGATCTAATCCAATAGGTTTACTAAGACATACTTTGTATTGAAAGCTGATTTTTTATTAACCGATATTAAATAAATTGCTAGTGTATCAAACCCGCTTTAGTGTTATATCAATTACAGATTGGCTAGAACAGTATTTTTATTGCTAGTAATTGGTTCCATTAGCAGCACAGTCTTGTTGAATAATAAACTACTTTTAATAAAGCAATTTTGTTAAGAAATAACTTGTATCTTCTCAATGCGACGCATTTTGTTCCCAGTACAGCGCTTCCTCTATAATTAAGAAAGCAGAACAGCGTCCCCACAAACGAATTGTATCCCTTAAAAACTATAATCCACTAAGACGTTGGTGGGGGTTCGTAGCGATCGGTAATCGCCTTACAGTAAGAAAGCACGTTGCTGTCACATATAGTATTCAACAGTTGCATAAAGAGTATGTGAATTTTTATAAGGAATAGAAGGTTTTTTTTCTCATGGTAATATAAGGCACTTCTTTAAGGCACTAGTGCCTTAAGCTGACAGTTTTAAAGCTACTTGGGGTGTTAAAAATTGCATTTTAACACGTTTGTAGAAAAAATATTTTATTTGCCCTATACCCTCTTTATTTATCTTTTTTAGTAACCCTTAAAAGCAAAAAGGTAATTTTCTGATGATGACTGAAAGGCACCTAAATTCTCCCTCCCTTAAAATGATTTAATTTAACCTCCTTTCAAACGTATGTATGTAACGTTCTCAAAACCGAATTATTCTGTTTTAGTTTTCCACTGGCTTCCAGTTCCTTTAAACGCGTAAAAAGGCTTTAGGAAAATTCAATTAAAATTAAAGGCTTCGGAGTTACACATTATAAAGGTTAAGTAAATTGATAAGTTTTATGTAGACGGCATTAGAACGTATCTACGCAAAGTTGGTTTCTTTAAAGCGAGCATCGTATGAACTGAAAAAAAATAAATATTAACTGAAGCTTTAGTAAAATCACTGCCAATTTTACGAAGCCATAATACATACAGGAATAGATCAAAATATTGGATTAAAGAAGTTTAGTTTCGCGCAGATTAAATTTACCCTAACTACCTAAATAATAACGTAAAATATTTTAATTAACATTTTTAATTGGTTCTGCTTGAAATGAAAGTTTCTAGTTTTGGCAACTATTTAATTCAATCTGATTTATTTTGCTATTTCTTTAGAATCGGCATTTGTACTTCCGATGCACAAGCAACCAAACAACTACTTATATACAGAGCTCATTCCGGGTAGAGAAGAGTGGGAAGGCAATCAAGTAACAATGGAGGCGGATCACTCGATCTTCACAGACGTTTCAAAAATGGACGTCGTGGTGGGAGCTGGTATATTCTCCGAGAGCATGCTAAACAAAGGTCATACAGACTCCCTGACTACTGCAGCATTTTCCAGGCAGAAATTTTTGCAGTGGATAAAGCAGTCAGTACCCTGCGGGATCACCCTGGCTTGAGAGGACCTGCGTCTATAGCTATCTATATAGACAGTCAAGCAGCAATAAAGGCAATTTGCTCCAGCAGCACTAAGTCAAAATTAATAAGGCGCTGTCGCAACAATCTTTGCACACTTGGTGCTCAACATCAAATCACCTTGTGTTGGGTTCCTGGACACAAAAACATAATGGCAACGAGACTGCTGATGCGCTCGCCAGGGAGGGCGCAAGCATGTCTGTCGAACTAGCAGAGAATACTGTGGTTAAACCACTGGGAACAGTCAAAGAAGAGATGGATCCACCAGCTAAACAACTTGCGCAAAGCAGATGGACCATGATGGATACCAACTAACGACTTCTGCAGAAGTTGCAGAGATGAGGAAGAGGAGGAAAGTATTCAGCATTTCTTGTGTGAATGCCCCGGCCTCGCGAGAAGAAGGTTCAATGCACTGGGCGAACCATTGTTTAATGATCTGGAGGAAGTGAGCAGCCTGCAACTGGGTCGACTTACTAAGTTTATTAACGGCAGTGGCTGGTTTGAATGAGCTGTCAAGATTCTTCTACGATCGTGTTAACCATCAGGAAGCTGATGCAATAGGTTCCGCGGAACATGTGTGGTACCACAACGGTCCTATAGGACTACGTGTGACTGTTTGGTCAACTCCAGAAGTCTGCCACTCTAACCTAACCTATATACAGAGTAAAAAACCTTCTAAACATCTTTAATACTTTTTCATCAATAAGTGTTCAAAACTAGTTTTACTTGCGTTTAGGATATTGCCAAATAGTGAATTGACAACATTTTGGTCTCGTCTCAAACATTAGTGCCTAAAATTAAATTTTGAATCGACGTGTATAAAGGCCTTAAACGATAGATATCCTGTGACATAATTGAGTTATAAATTCTTAATTTGTTTTGCGGAAAATGTCGTATATACTGTCTTCGAACACTTCATTAAATTTTAACTCCGATAGTGAACTTTCTCGGAGACTGGTCTGCGATCTAAAACTTCTTTTATGTATTTTAAATTTAGTAGCTTTAAGGCGTCTCCAGCCAACATCTTTAAAAATGTTGCCAGTAGATACAAAAATGTAATTGAACTGTAAAAATTGCAATGTTTTAAAAGCGAGAATTTGAAAATTTAGTTTTGAAAACATTAAATTTATAATAAGAGTAGAACATTTTGCTGTATCTTATTGTATAGTTTCCGAGATTTTAATGGTGAGCATTGAATTTTGGACATCTTGTATATACAGGGTGTTTTTTTTAAGGTCGACGAGCGGCCATATCTCGGAAACTACTGGGCATAGAAACTCAGGAAAAGAAAAATGATAATTAAAGTGGCCATGAGAAAATTCTGGAAATAATTTTTAAGTTCCGCATTTTGCCGCAAGAGGGCGTAATTGAAAAGTATATTATGCTCATTGGCGTACCGACTTTAATAAGAGTGGGGGAAGCTGTTGAAAGTGTAATCATTTAAATCGCTGTAACTTATAAACGACTTATCCGATTTTAGCAAACTAAAGACTGTTTGAAAGGGAAATGTATGCACTTTCACCAATCGTATTTAGTTGTCCATAATAGTTCTCAAAAAAAATGCTAGAGGGCGCAATTTGCAATAACAATACATTTTTTGATTTTACTCCGAAAAAAGAAATCATACGGTATAATTATGATACCATAATCGAAAAGTAGATAAAATTTGCAAGATGTGAAGACCGCAGTTCGATATCTTTGTTCGTTTCAGAGTTATTGCCAAAATAATAATTTTTATTACAAATTGCGCCCTCTAGCAATTTTATTAGAAACTATCGTGTACCATTAGATACGACAATTGAAAGTACTTCCAAACAAGCCTAAATTTAGTAAAATCGGATAAGTCGTTTAGAAGTTACAGCGATTTAATTGTTTACACTTTCAATAGCTTCTCCCACTCTTATCAAGTGAAAGTGTAAACATTAAAATCGCTGTAACTTCTAAACGACTTATCCGATTTTACTAAATTTAAGTTTGTTTGGAAGTACCTTCAATTGTCGTATCTAATGGTACACGATAGTTTCTAATAAAATTGCTAGAGGGCGCAATTTGTATTAAAAATTATTGTTTTGGCAATAACTCTGAAACGAACAAAGATATCGAACTGCGGTCTTTATATCTTTTCTTGCAAATTTCATCTACTTTTTGATTATGGTATCATAATTATACCGTATGATTTCTTTTTTCGGAGTAAAATCAAAAAATGTATTGTTATTGCAAATTGCGCCCTCTAGCATTTTTTTGAGAACTATTATGGACAACTAAATACGATTGGTGGAAGTGCATACATTTGTCTTCCAAACAGTATTTAATTTGCTAAAATCGGATAAGTCGTTTATAAGTTACAGCGATTTAAATGATTACACTTTCAACAGCTTCCCCCGCTCTTATTAAAGTCGGTACACCAATGAGCATAAAACCAAAATGATGCATAATTGTCCAAGCTTTAAAATGGTGTTATCAAGCATATACCTTAATGTGGAATTTTCGGAGTTATGTAAAAGTTACTTTTCAATTACGCCCTCTTGCGGCAAAATGCGGAACTTAAAAATTATTTCCACAATTTTCTCATGGCCCCTTTAATTATCATTTTTCTTTTCCTGAGTTTCTATGCCCAGTAGTTTCCGAGATATGGCCGCTCGTCGACCTTAAAAAAATACCCTGAACATTGTAAAATTCGATTTAATTTTTTATTGGATTTGTATTGGTGAAGCTCGGCCTCACCTGCCTCATGCTACCGATCGCCACTAACTGAAACCACACATATTTTTCACAGAAAAATTACTACTTCCTTAATTATTGTCTTGACTTTCTCGGCAAATGATTTTCGATCCTGAACTTTTTTCCGTATTTTAAATTTAACGGCTTAATTGAATTCGATGTTAACTTTGAAAGTTGTTGCAAAAGGTCGATACTGACCCGAAACTGATGGGAAACAGAGAATTAATATGATAGGCCGTTGGGTAATAGGATCAAAGTAAATGCCGAACTTTATATTCTAGCAATTGTATGATGGATGAAGGGGACCTTTGTTGTGTAAAAATGCTACTAAAAATTATGCTGCATTGCATTGTTCACTAATCTGGACTACCAAAATTTTCATTAGGTAGAATAGACTTTCATCGTTGCAGCTTTCGATGCGTTAAATCTAGAATTGATCTGTCAAGTAGGTAATAAAATACAATGTGACCATTTAAAAGGTGGCATATTCAGAAACCGGAATAACATTCTGTCATAAAAATATAAAACGAATGGCGGCCAATGCATCATACACGTGACAGTTTGGACTGAAATGTTTTGGCGACTAATGTGTTAAAGAGGGCCATTCGGTTTTATGGTTCGGATAAATCGATGGGCCCTATTTGTCGCGGATATTTCACACTGTCCTTGTATGATGGAATACGTTTCGGATTAGGTACCTACTGTTCGCAAAAAATTGATATTTGTGCTTTTGTGAAGGAACGGAATTTTGGAAATGCGACAACCGAGGGGAAGAGTGTCAAAAATTGTATAGAAAAAATTCCATTAAGTCGTTAGTTAAAATATTATACAACGTATGTACATTCGTTATCTAATATACAGGGTATCCGGAAATGATGAACAAAAAATTTAGGGGATATTCTAGATCGAAAATAAAAGCTATCTCTTCCTATAACATTTTTTCTAAAATTGATTATTAAGTGAGTGACAGGGTGTTAAATTTAGATTTTATTTGCAGTTTTAAAATACATTAGTTACTAGAACAATAAATTAAACATTCAAATCAAAGGTTCAAAGTGACGTCCTTCCTATTCCATGCATACATTAGTTCTTCTTAAAAAATGCCGACGAACTCTATGGAATATTCCTTCCTTTGCTATGCTATGGTTGAGGTGAAAATAAATTAAAATGATTTCGTATTCATCACATGCAAGCACAGTTACTTTAGCATTTTTCTCGAAAACGGTTAGATTTATCGAAACAAAAGCAGTATATCTTTTTTATGTCAAAAGGTTAGAAGAATAAAAATATTCAGTCAAAATGCGCATACAGGGTAGGACAAAAAAGTTGGGACCATTCAAATTAAAGTATAGGCTCCTATGTGGCGCCCTATACAAAATGCGCAAAAACGGTGGGTAAATTTGTATTTCTCATCCCGAAAAAGCCCCATGTACGAGATATCGTCAAAATATTATAAGCGTGGCAAAAGGTAATGTAAAAAAAACTGCCAATAAAATTTAACTTTAACACCCTTTAACTCCGATAAAAATAAATTTTCGAGAAAATGGTATGGGATGAGATAGCATTTATTTTCGGTCTAGAATTATCCCGTAAATTTTTTGCTCATTATTTTCGTACACCCTGTATTATAAAAACGTATATTTTTTAAGTTTTATTATGGTTTGTTAAATTTTATAGTTATTTATGTATCAAGGGAATTATAAGGATCTTAATTACCGAGGGCAAAGTTTATTTCCCGAGGACCTTTGGCCCGAGGGACAGCAATTGACCGAGGGAATTGAGACTTATAATTCCCGTGGTACATAGATAATTTTATTTCTGACCGATTTAAATTTTTGTTCATTTTTATACCGGAATAAATGTTTCAATTTATTACCTTTCCGGTATATTTGAATCAGGCTATAATGACATTGACGTTGTAATGACATGAATAAAAAATAGTAATTTTAGCCTTTCTTGTTTTATTTTACCTCTAAAAGGTAGAGGGAATTAGAGAATCTTTAATATCCCAAGGGAGTTTAACCCTCTTTATTAATAGCGTAACCATAATGATATAAACTTATACTATCCCGGTCAGAAATAAAATAACTTTTACACCTTATTGAGTTATTTTTCGGCTTTTTCCAAATTATGATTGTTATACAATAGTTATTTTCCTAACAAGTGCGCAAAGTGATACTTTTCCGCACGCAAGTACAGTTGGACGAACGACGCGAAGCGGAGTTCGGATAAGTTCTTGCGTGCGGAAAAGCACTTTGCGCACTTGTTAGGAACAACATTTTTCCTACGAGCTTCATATCAGATAACAACAAAAATAAAAATATGATAATTTATTTAATAATTTTTAATTCGACTTTAAAGAAAGAACTATAATATACTTACAACTAAAAATTACATAACAAAAAAAAATAATAGAAAATTAAAAAGTTACACTTTTCCGCACCCAGTGCGGATAAAAGTCTTATCCGCACTAGTGCGGAAAAGTGTAACTTTGCACACAAAAATGCGTGCGCAAAGTACTACTTTGCGCACGCTCGTAGGAAAAAGTTATTTTGTGTACAAACCCGAACAAACCCTATATGCGATTTAGGAAAGTATTTACAACAATCTACGTAAGGAAAGATTGCATTTAAATTTTAAACTTATCATTTCCCTGGACATTTTATTTTGAGTATTTTCTACTTTTCAGATGTATTTCTTATTAATGATTTGTCTATCTCTGCCCCATCGTCGTCGAGTTGATCAATAGTTAATATTGGACTTTGGACGCTATTATCCCACATCCTTAACGATTATTTTATCTTTTCAAGTTGACCTTTGGGAACAATTTTCAAAACTTTGCTCCAAATTAAATTAAGTTCTTAAATTTTAAATAGGTTAACCAAGTTTAGAAAGAAAAACCTTTTATAACCCGAACAAAGGCGACTGATTTTGCACATTAAAAGTTCGTCAGAACTTAAATAATCAATACAGGTTCTAAGAAATTAGGTAGTAAATATCAAAACGAAGAAGTTATGTTTAAATAAATAATAAATTATGCGACTTTCTAGAAAGCCAAAATTTACTTTCTGCTAACCAGTATGGTTTTCGCAGATCTAAGGATACAGAAATAGCTGTAGGAGATATCATAACAAATATTCAAGCTAATGTCGACAGCAGTAAAAAATGCTGTTTACTATCCTTAGATCTGTGTAAGGCTTTTGACATAGTAAACCATGATATTTTATTAAAAAAATTATACAGTATTGGGATAAGGGGAAATACACGCAAACTATTTTAAAGTTATTTAAGCTATCGTAAACAATTTGTTTAAATTGGAGAAAGAAAAAGTTCGGAAAAAGTAATAATATGTGGAGTTCCACAAGGATCAATATTAGGTCCGTTATTCTTCTTAATTTCCATTAATTCCGTTTCCAAATTAAACTTAAAGGTAATATAAAGCTATTTGCAGATGATACGACAATTATTTATTTTGCTGAAACTCTTGCAGAAATGTATTTTGATATTAATAATGATTTAAAAATACTTCTTTCTTGGTTTCAATCAAATAAACTTACGTTAAATTTTACAAAATCTTCTTTTATGTTTATAACTAAAAATAAAATAAATTCCATCATTAACTCCTTAACATTTAATAATAAAAATATTCAATATAGATTTTTAGATATTTCATTCCTTTGAAATACCTAAAAAATATATATTTTTCATTAATATATTCAAAATAACAATACTTAGCTTCTGCATGGGGATCTGCTTGTTTATCAAACTTAAAACCATTACAAATATTGCAAAATAAAGTTATTAAATGTTTACACAAATTACCACATTTAGAACCAACTGACTGCTAATCTATATAGACCGAAAGGGTATTTACACGTTCAAAACATTTATAATTTAAAAATTTGTATTCTAATTCACTCTATTACTTTAAAAGAAAAAAAATCAAACATTACACTTCAGGAGAATAAGACATTACATGAGCATAACACCAGATGTTGTATAAGTTATCAAACTATACGAGTAAAAAGAATTTCGGAAAAAAATCGCTTTTATATGACCGAATAATAAAATATAACAATCTTCCAAAAAATATCAGAAAAATTAAAAAATTGGCAACTTTTAAAAAACAATTAAAGAGATATTTACTAAATTAAATTATTTATACTTTTTTTTTTAAATTGATTTTTTTCATGAATTAAATTGGATTAACTTCAATTTTTTTTTATGGTGTTTTTTTAATGGTTATTATTTTCTATATTACCTATGTGGTCACCAGTGGCGCACCCAGGGGGGGCCAAGGGGGCCTTGCCCCCCCCTTCAAAACCCCCAATGAAATTGACTTCAACTTACTATACCCACTAACCCACTAAAAAAAAATTTAATTTCTCGGCGCGATACAAAGAACGATATAATTTTTATTACTTTTGTTCAGTATTATAAGTAGAAAATTTGCAAAGCTTTCTCAGCCTTCATTCTTCTTATGCAAATTATTCATTTTTTGAAATTTTTTTTAATGAAAGCATTCTAATATGCGAATTTAAATTATGGAACGACAAGTTTACATATAGCAAAGAAATACCCTCCGATATGTTTAAGCTATATATTCAATGTAATGGTATGATATTTCCCAATATAAAAACTTTTGCAAATTTTTGTTACCCTTCCCGGCACCGCCAGTACCTCTGAAAGGTCATTTTCCACATTAAAGTACTTAAAATCGTACTTAAGAAATTCCACCGGGCAAGTAAGACTTAATGGTTTGGCAAATTTATTTATTCATAAGAATGTTCCTGTTTCTTGTGAAGAAATTTTAAATAAACTTTCTAAGGGTCGACGAAAATTAGATTGACATATTTAACAAATGCAAAGGTGTTATAAAAAAGTTTTGGTTTCTATTATTTATAAAATATTGTTTATTGTTGTGCTTTGTACTAATTTATATTTTTAAATAAATATATTTGTGTTATGGATATGTCGTCATTACTATTACCTATATTTTATTTGGTAAAAAGAGTGGTATGTTCTGTCCGGAATAATTATTAAAGTGGATATTTTAAAAAGTCAATTTTTTTAGATATTTACTTGAAACTTGAACTTGAATTGAACTAGAACTAGACTATTGCGATCTTCTGAAAATACCTGTTAAAAAGCTACAAAGTTCTAGAAAAATGCGTAACTTAAAAGTTTATTAAAAAATTTGCTTCCGGCACTGATTGGCGGGCCCCCCCTAACATAAAATCCTGGGTGCGCCGCTGGTGGTCACTTTCTATGTAATAAACTGTAAAATTTAGTTTGAAATAAAGACATTTTGAAAGTTAAATGGGAAATTCCTTTTTGCTAAAAATGTATACTCTCAAACCCGAAACAAAACTTACTTAGAATATATTTATGAATCTTACAAACTTCGGGTGGCATGGGTCTCAATCTATTTTCAATTTTCCTCTTTAAAGTAAACAACTAAAATCTTAAATATTTTTAATCAATTACCTACCCATCCCAAGCACACACGGGTTCTTTCCAATACGAAAACAGATCGCTGAACAAGAAAACAAACTTGCATGAAAAGAGCCTATTAGGGTCACGCTATTTACATTACCGTATTGTAACAGTGGAAAAGAAAACAAGAGAACTCAATAAAACCCAAAGAAAACCCATAAAGACCTATTTAAAACATATAAAACATTTAGAAAACTTTATTTTTTTGTTTTCTTTAATTTGGCTTATCTTTAAACAATTTTTTAAAAAACGTTATTTGTACTATTATACAGGGTGGTCCACCGATAGACGGGTCATGGGAAATTCCATGTAAATTTTGCTACACTGAGAAAAATCATCTAATACAACAGGTTTACCCATATTAAATAAATTGCTAGTGTATCAAACCGGCTTCAGTGTTATATCAATTCCAGATTTGCTAGAACAGTGTTTTTATTGCTAGTAATCAGTTTCATTAGCAGCACAGTCTTGTTGAATAATGAACTACTTTTAATACAGCAATTTTATTAAGAAATAAATTGTATTTTCTTAATGTGACGCATTTTGTTGCCAGTAAAGCGCTAGTAGTAAAGACGTTGGTGGGGGATTGTAGCGATAGGCAATCGCCGCGCGCCGTATTATTAGTTTTAACGTATTCGTTGCGCAGGTCACATCGTTGTTCGGAGTCTGCTAGCTGTTATTGATCGTACCACCTGTTTTAATTAATTAATTTTAAATTGGTACAATTATTATTTTTCCATACCACACCACAATGATAGGCCATCTAAAAATAGCCTCAATTTTCACGAATCCAACCCGGACGTGCCGGACACTAAAATTAAATTAAATTCTCCGTGCGATCCACTTTAAAAGTTCCATTAATAGGTAATCGAATAGTTAACTTGGCATTGAACGTTTTTCTTTGAACAATCGGCGGGAAATTGAGAGTTTAATTGAATTTTAAGTAAACTTTTGAAAGTGTTTGGGTATCGTCGATATTTGACTTGAAATTAGTCGATGGAAAAGTTGGCGGTCTGATTAAATGCGTCATTTCCTTTAGTTTTAGCAGCTTTGTTTCTCCAAGTCATTCGTCATCAATTTCCACGGAGAGGACGTGAGCTGACGTTTGGCATTGACATGATGGCAATAGTGAGAGGAAAGATGAAGGATGAAATGAAAGTTCATTACACTGAGAAAAAGTATCTAATACAACGGGTTTACCCATATTAAATAAATTGCTGGTTTATAAAACCCGCTTCAGTGTTATATCAATTCCAGATTTGCTGGAACAGTATTTTCGTTGGTAGTAATCAGTTCCATTAGTAGCACAATCTTGTTGGATAATGAACTACTTTTAATACATCAATTTTGTTAAGAAATAAATTGTATCTTCTCAATGCGACGCATTTTGTTCCCACTAAAGAGCTTTCTCTACAGTTAAGAAGCTTCTATCTGTCCTGTCTGAATTTAAATTTTATTTATCGTACCAAGACATATTTTAATTAATTTATTTTTACTTTATTATTTGGGTTTTTTTAATTTTCCATATTAGATAAAGCTATAGAAGATTTTTATTTCGCACAACCCAACGTTAGTATTGGACTTTATAATCTATGGGTGAATGGGAAATCTCAGTAAACCATGTTGCATAATAGATAATCATATGCAATGTTAAACGACAAGAAAAATATCACACTAAATGCTATTTAAATTTTGGAGAACTACAGTACCGATTTTTAGTGATAAGTATAAATGCTTTATTAACTGTAGCAAGCAAATATTATTATCAATATTGTCAAGTTTTATTACAACTGCCAGTCGAAACTAATACAGTATATAAAACCCGATTACACCTCCAATAGAACTTGATAATTACTGTGAGTATTTAGAGCAATGATGACTATAAACCATTATATGGTAGCAATAACTCCTATTTCCTATTGGCCAAGTGATCGTGATATTATCACTACACAATAGTCTAGCAATGTTCGTTATCTTACAGTAGGAAAGAACGTTGCTGTCACATATAGTATTAAAGAGTTGTATAAAGAGTATGTGAATTCTTATAGGGATTAGAAGCCTTGTGTATATAAATAAATTGCTTCGTTGCTCTCAAAGGCTATAGTTATAGTACCTATGTGTTTTTGTTAGTGTATGATTCCTTCCAAATCCAAAAATTTTATTTAAATTACTTCTCCGTGTCCAAATCACATTTCGAGAAAGTTTCGCTATAGGTTTTAAGTTAAATATTTTCATAATATATATTTTTACGACCATTGCGAAAAAATCCTAAGCTCGGTATCCGAATAAATCTGTCTAAACTCGGAAGTGTAGATGACAAATTTCCTTCCAGTTTTACAACTCGACGCTTGGAAGTTTAATAAAACCAAGATGGATGGCCAAATCTCTTATATTGGCAATTGAGTTTTACAACTTTCTAGCTCATTACTTATGAAACGCCAAACTTTTTTTTTCAAGCAGAAATTTAGTCAGATTTTGCGGAGTTTTTATACTAAATTATTTCCTCCCTTAATGTAAATCCTTTTTGATGAACTATTATACCTCGAATGGGATTTGGTTGTTACTTAAACATTTCGAATGCGAATGTTAGGTTTATATTATTGAAAGTTAGTAGTAGATAAGGCAGCAACTTCCAAATAAATTTTTTTAAATTTCTATTGATGCCAAAACTTGTCGCTTAAAATGTAGACACATAAACAACCCCTGTAGACCTCGATTTGGACATTACTTTATAAATTGGAATGAACGGCTGATCCGCTATCGACAAAAAGATATACTTAAGTCTTATTTTGTTTTTATGCTGTTAGAGAACCTCAAGACAATATTTTAAATACAGGTGCATCGCTATCACAAAATAACACCGGTAATATTAATAATTGAACAAGAGTATTGATGTCAGTGGATAACTGAAAGTCTAAACGTTATTACTTACTTAGGTATTTATTAGATGTTAAATTCCGGACCTCGACTTGGGGAAAATAACTTCTAAAGATAAACTATGTTAATAAAGTTAATTCTGAACATCTTTTATACACGGAGAAAAAGTCCTCTATTCCTTATAAGAATTCACATACTCTTTATACAACTGTTTAATACTGTATGTGACTGCAATGCTCTTTCCTACTTTAAGACAACGAAAATTGCTAGACCGTTGTGTTTTTTTTTTATGATCGAGCACAAGCACTATAGGAAAAATCCTTTAAGGCGCTCTGGGAGCGGTGCGTGTGCGAAGAAAGCAATTCACGTTTTTCTTGAATCTTTGGAGGTTATATTCAGTTGGAAACACGGTCTCAGAAAGGCCGTTCCACAAAGATGACGTCCTCCAAATGAAAGAGTTCTGAAACAATGATGTTCGGGGTGTACTAAGTTGAATCACATAGGGATGGGCGGCAGTGGTTCGTCGTGTGTTTCTGCTATGCATTACTCTAGGTGAAGTCGAGCGGGCAATATTTGTCGAACACTTGCCATGGAAATATCTGTAGAAGAGAGTCAAATCACCAACCTGTCTTCGATGTTCTAAGCTGTCGAGGTTTTTAGTCAGCTCGTGGTCGCCGATTAGACGAACGGCTCTCCTTTGGATGGAATCCAACAACCGAAGGATATGCTTCGGTGCAGAACTCCAGTTATGAGAGCAGTATTCCAGTGATGGTCGCATCTGGGCTTTATAGAGTGTCAAAAGTTGTTGAGGTGTATACAACTTTTTGGTACGGAAAAGTATACCGAGCTTCTGAGAAGCTGCCCTGGCGATTGCCACAACGTGATTATGCCAAGAAATATTTCCTCCCAGGTTGACACCCAGCAAATTAATAGACGAAGTCAGTGTAGTGATAATATCACGGTAATTTATCCAATAGGAAATAGAAGCACATGCTACCAAAGAGTGGTTTTTTAGCCATTATTGCTCTGAATACTTACAGTAATTATCAAGTTCTATTGGGGGTATATTCTGGTGTTATATACTGTATTAGTTCAGACAGGTCACTAAAACCACTAAAATCAGTTCTGTAGTTCTCAAAATTTTAAACTTCTGGTGTGATATTGTTCTTGTCGTTTAACATTGTAAGTGATTCGTACAATTCGTTTTTTGGGACGCTGTTCTGCTTTCTTAACTGTAGAGAAAGCGCTTTGCTGGAAACAAAATGCGTCGCATTGAGAAGATACCATTTATTTCTTAAATAATAGCTCTATTAAAATAGCTCATTATTCAACAAGACCATGCTGGTAATGGAACTGATTACTACCAATAAAAACACTGTTCCAGCAAATCTGGAATTGATTTAACACTAAAGCGGGTTGGATACAGTATAGCAATTTATTTAATATGGGTTAATAAAAAATAAGCTATCAATACAAACTATGTCTTAGCAAATCTGTTGTATTAGATCATTTTCCTCAATGTACAGGTACAGAAATGCGTTGTCCTCCGCATTTTAGTAATAAGTTAAAAGAGTAAAAAATGTAAGTATATTAAGCCAAACAAAAATAATTAGATTATATTTCCTTCACTCAATTGTATCGCATGTCCATTAATGAATTTTTTCTACTACTTACTTGAGAAATCGTCATTATTTACTTCATTCCTTTATCGAGAAGTAACATTTCTTCACCTAGGTTAATAATAATAATAATAATAATAAAAAATTTCCTAGGTCAATAATGAAAAACAGCTGTTCAATGAGGTTGTTGCAGACAATTTTATAACTTAACTCACCGTTTCTTTAACATATTATTGATTTTGAGCCTTTTTTGACCATTTTAAACAAAGAAATTCTGGAAAACAGGATTAAATTATCAATAAAATAGGACTTTTTATTATAATTTTATATAAATACCGATGATTTTTGGGGTTTATAGGAACGTTTTTTTTTTGTTTTAAAAATGCTGTCAGTTTAAAAAATTTCGAAATGTCGATATTGTCTTTTATTGAAAGAGTCGACTTAAGCATAGAATAGTGTGCCCACAATGTGGACACTTTTTTGTTATCGGCTTTTTCTTGAAAATATGCTAATAACACATTTTCTGATATTTTACCAGCTTTTTTTCTTACACACCAGTCCATTAATTGCGCGTATGCATTCAAGTATAGTTTCTTAGATTTCTCTGGTAACAGATCGCACTGTGCGCTATTTGCCGATTCTCTAAGCTCGGGTGGGGTACAAATTTCCAATTCTTCACTCTCAATTTCAGACATTTTATAATTTTAACTTTATATTATTATCTAACCCGAATAAGGACGGTGTTCGCAAAAAATGGTGTTTATTTGGCACGCCTTTAAGAACTCTCAACTCAAAACAACTCATATTTCTGTAACAACGAACAACGACACACAAGCATATCACACAAATAATACCTCAAAGATATTACATTTCCCGAAAAAATAAATAACCATAACATTAGAATAAAATATGTTGTATAACAGTCCACAGGAATGTTTGCAGAGATATTACGAATTGCTTTTATTCTTTAAATATTCGTAATCAGAAAATATAACATAAAATTGAATCAGGAACCTAATACTAAAATTCTCCCGTAATATGTAACATAAGTTTTTTTTTTTCTCTTATCGATACACCAGCTGTAAACTCAATATGTAGTAAAAGCAGTTCCGGATATGCTGTAAAATATTTTAAGAGGTAACAAAAGCCTGCAAGAACCCTGGAGAATGCTGGTCAAATACTATAATAAAAATTTATGTTAGGAATATACGTTGGAAAATAGAAAATGTATGTTACTGTATAAAGGGCGTGGCTATATATTTAATTATCCAAAACAATTTTGGAAAATCTTGATAAATATTTTATATTAAGCGTCTTACAGTTTTCTTGGTTTAAATCTGTTGTAAAAATGTTTTTAGTTAAATGCTCAAAAGCGTAAAAAGTTTCCTAATTAGTTTTTGAAGCAGTTCACAATACAAAAAGATGAAGTAAAATAAGAGACAATTAGGAATTTTTCTAGACACTTTCTTTCGTTTGTGAAATTTTACTTGTTGTCAATTTAATTTGTTTTGAGCGACCTAGTTTCGAGAAATCCGTCGTTTACGTCTTTTCTTTTTAATTTTTTATTTTTTTTAAATGCATTTTTTTGAAAGCTCATTTAAATAAGAAAATACAACTTTACGAATAAGTAGAGTCTGACAGACGGGTTTTGGAGTTGCATTGTATTTTTTTGTTTTAAATCACACACAGAGGAAAATGATCTTAGACAACAGATTTGCTAAGACATAGTTTGTATTCACAACTTATTTTTTATTAACACTAGTGATGTGAGAGGAGAATATTCTCGAGAGAATATTCTCGAGAACGGAAATATTCTCGAGAATATTCTCTGTAAGAAAATTCTCCCGAGAATATTCTCTAGAGAAGTTTTTCTACATAATTTACACCGCCTCGATTTACACTGAAAAATTTTGCAATGATTTTTAATATTTTGAGTTGCCCTAACCTTTTCTATAACTCTGGCAACAGAGTTTTACGTCTGGCAACAGTGATTCAGGGAAGTCCCCTAGAAGCGCGAACGTATACTCGTATGTTTTTAATAGTTAAATGTGATCTTTCTTTATTTGACTGTTTTTTTGTTTAGTTTTAAGTTATTCTTGGGAAGGTATGTTATGTTTTTTAAATAAAAAATTTATTTCTTTACGTTTTGTTTGATTAACGCCGTTTGACATTTGCCGAAAATAAGCAGAATAGGTAATTTTTAATTTCTTTTTATTGCTATTTCCAGCGGTTTTCATACCATTCTCAGAAAATTCTCTAACTTGAGAATATTCTTGAGAATATTCTCGAGAATATTCTCCAAAAGATTATTACCGAGAATTTTACATCACTAATTAACACATATTAAATAAATTGCTAGTGTATCAAACCCGCTTTAGTGTCATATCAATTTTTTTAAGAAATAACTTGTATCAACAGAGCAGCGTCCCCAAAAACGAATTGTATCCGTTAAAACCTATAATCCACAAGACGTAGTAGTAACATATTTTATTAAGCAAAAAACTACAATTAAATATTTTTTAAGACATTTTTTTAACACATTTTTTAGATTTATTTTTAAATTTTAAAACGCAAGCTTCTTTTAACAAAAACAGAGAGAAAAGGTAAACATTTTGCAAACTGTTTCAAATATTAAGTATCATTTTGTTTTTTAATTAAATGTAATTTTAAAGTTTTTTTAAATAGTTCTAATGATATTTGAGATTTAATAGAATTTTCCAAATTATGAAAAATATACTTATAAGCTAATGTTTTAGACACTCTATCCACAAAAAAAATGTGATTAGTTCTTGTTTTATAATTATGATGGTCATGATTAAAAGAACAACATTTTTTTAAACAATCAGGCAATAAATTATTTTTAATTTTTTGTATAAAGATAAATACTAAATAAAAAATTAAATTTCTGACATCCAACCAATCTAAATTTTTTAACATAAAATTAATTATTTGTCACAATTTCAGTGGCGGCTCGTGCCATTTTAGTGAAGTAGGGCCAGGTAAACCCTTAGCGCCGCAGGCAATAAATTTTTGAGTGCCACGCCCTTTTTTGTTAATAGTTCTTGCTTTTGAAGTAGGAAAAATAAGCAAAAAGGCACCTAATTTAATTTATGAATTTACAATCATATCTTGAATATACCTAAACACGATAACAAGTTGAAACACACAAGCAATGTCAGTGGTTTCATCTGCGATAACAGCGATAAACGGAGAGTCCTTTATTTCTTTTATGACTTCATCATGATACACATCTAACATACAGTCCAGAAGTTCATTTTGTATGGTTTTTGATGTTCCTTTAAATACTTTCGATTTTTTAATATGATCTTTAAGAGTTTTGTCTAATTCTGAGCTGAAATTTATTAATTCACGAAATATGCCCCTATTTTCCGACGTCTCTTTTTCGTCATGACCTCTCAAAGCCAACTCAAATGCACCACAAAACCGAACGCAGTTTATAATTTGGTTTAATATATATCTGTTTTTATCAATTTGTTCGTTTTTCTTCATTATTTCATTGTGATATGCAGAATTTAATTGAGTTTTAATGTTAATTTTACCAAGCATACTGAAATTAAATATATTGTTTAAATGAACCTTCGATTTTTCATGTGTCTTCATTTTGTCCCAGAAATGGACCAAATCATCTGTACCTTTTTGGGACCAAGTTTGCTTTCCACCAAATAAAACACACATAAAACAAAATAGTCTATTAGATTCATCACAACCGCACACCCAAGTATTTTTTCCATAAAGTTTCCTTTAAAAATCTAATAGTATTCATTACTTATGTATTTCTAAAATAAAAAGTTCGTTAACCCTACATTAAATCAGCCGGCCGAACGAAAACAAATCGAGAGGCGACGCGAACATCAGCTGTTTGAAACGCCTAACATCAAACGGTCAAACGAAGAGAGCTTGGCTACCCGCCGGGATTTTTGCCTGCTTGCATTTAAGGTCATTTTCCAACGTTTTTTATTGAGGTTGAGGTACCGTTTTACGCATAATCGCTTCCTTTTAGATGGAAATTTGCACCCGACTGTGTTCCATTTTTAAATTGTTTTGCTAATTGCTTTAAAAACGAGAATATTAATTTTAATAGGTTTTGGTAATTTGTAAAGGGCAGGACGCTAGACAGGAGGGCAGGTAGTGCCATGGCACTGTGGCTCTACCCCACGAGCCGCCACTGCACAATTTAAAATAATCCGCATTGCCTTATTTTGAAAAATTTGTAATTTATCAAATATATCCTTACTAGCACAATATAAAATGGAAGAACAATAAAGCAAATGTGGTAATATAATAGTATTAAATACAGTTTTTTTAGAAAACAAACTTAAATTAGAACTGATTCTTTTAAAATAACCTACTTTTCCGGCAATCGTCGATATAATACTTTCAAAATAATTTAAAAAATTTTAATTTTGAATCGATACTTATCCCTAAATAATTAAAACTGTTTACTAATTTCAAATTTTCCAACATTGATGGGGATTCGTAGCTATCGGCAATCGCCGCGCTCCGCGTAGTTTTAAGTTCCAACGTACTTGTTACGCAGGTCACATCGTTGTTCGGAGTCTTCTAGCTGTCCTATCTGAATTTGAATTTTATTGATCGTACCAATACCTGTTTCAATTAATTTACTTTTACTTTGTATTTACGTTTTTTTTAAACTTTGCATGTCAGATAAAGCAATAGAAGATTTTTATTTCGCACGACCCATCATTAGTATTAAACTTTATAATCCATGGGCGAATTTTACCATTTCAGTAAACCATATTGCATAATAGATAACCATATGCAATGTTAAACGACAAGAACACTAATATCACACAAAAAGATATTTAAATTTTTGGGAACTACTAACAGTACTGATTTTTAGTGGTAAAATATGCAAGCAAATATTATTATGAATAATGTCAAGTGTCATTACAACTGCCAGCCGGAACTAATACAGTATATAAAACCAGATTACACCCCCAATAGAATTTGATAATTACTATTATGTTCTATAGATTAAAAAAAGTTGAAGCATCTACAAGGAAAAATTAGCAAAAAAAAATAATTATTGATCTACCACAATGTGCGAACCGTCTGTTTCTTGACAACTTAATATTAAGATCCAAACTTCTCCAACATTTCTTAAAACTTTTTTTTAACTTTTCTTAATAAAGGAATAAGCTGTATTACGAAAAGTTTTTAAAACACCTTTTAATTTTTTTAAATACAAGAAAAATATTTCATTAATGAAGCTTATGGATTTCAGTCACGTACCTGTATAAACTTGATATTCGTGAAAGTTAAGTTTTTCTTGCCTTAATTTACACTTGTTTTATCCGTAAGCTGTGACAATGTTGTTGCAAATTATCATCACAAAAACAGTGACAAAAGACAGTCAAATTGAAAATTCGCCTATAATTTTCGACACTATTATCACAATAACCTAACATTTGCATAGTAAAAATACCAAAATAGTGATATTTTATTTTCTTATCACTTGCTACCTCTAGAATGCAGACGTTGCTACGTTTTGCAGACTCTACACCAGTGTAGAATATTCCGAATATATACCTTCTCTTCTGAGTGTTAAATTAAATTTGTGATTGGCTGTTAGGCAACAGTTTTTCATGAAACCGCAGCATTGTGTCGCCTTAAGATGCAAATGGCCTAACTCGCAAAACGCAAATTGTTCAGTAGACACGAAAAACTACTTACTTGAAACAAGCGACAGTCTATTATCACACATTATTTGCACACAATTATTGGGAGTTAGGCCAATATCATAGAATGGACCGGAGATAGGCCAGTTTCAACTTACTGTTTTTGGCGCGAAGGTCGATGTTCTGGTCGTAAAGCGTTTTCCAGTCGGTGTGGTTAATTTTCGCGAACACAACCAATACAAAATGTCAATTTAAACAAAAAGTGGAGTTGGGCCATTTGCACCTTAGGGCGACGATTGGTAGATTTCTAATAGTTATAAAGTAAGACAATTTAAGCTCAAATTAAACCTAAAAGGGGTGAAACTATGAATACTTCGGCAACAATGTATTATTTTAGAGTAAAAATTATTTTATAAATTAATTTGCAGTCTTGTCGTCGTGTTGTGATAAAGAAAATGAGATGACTATCTTGCGCTATCATCGTTGGTAGGTTTATGTCTTTATATGTCATATTTTAGCACGTAGTAAATGTGAATGTGAAAATTTTATTATTGGGACCTATTATAATACAAGGTTTACTAAATTAAATCAAAAAAAATAGTCCGAATTTAAAATTCATAACATAAAACTTGTATTAAAAAGCGATGATATAATTTAAAGTGATATAATTTAACACTATTGCCGATTTTTAAATGCCTAAATAATATTTTTGTGAAAGCGTTTCGAAATAGACATAATATTTCGATATTGATTAGAATTTCGAAATGACACTCTTTTAGGCACTAGTGTCTAAATGTGACAGTTTTAGGCACTAGTGCCTAAAAGTAAAAATGAAACATTAAAATCAATGAAAATATCTATTTATTATATATGTTAAATGTACAATTATGTAAACTGTTGAACTGAATTCTAGAGGCATCTAGCTTATCTTCTTTAAGAGCAATGTAATTATTAGTAGTCGGAATGGATAAACTGCTAGTACTGACAATGCTAACTTCTGCTTCTGAGTGAACTTCTTTTATTTTTGTATTTTGCGTATCTTTCTGCCCTATGATTCTTTTTGCTATTTCGTTTTTCTGTTCAATGGAATTTTCTATATAACTCTCGGCAACTGAGCTTGATCGCCAACCTCCATGACGGTTTAAAAGTGTCATGTCCGCTCCAGAATCTGCCAACATTGTTGCAGAGCTGCGCCGAAAGCAATGGCCAGTGTATTCATTGGTGTTGGGGAGTCCAAGGAATTCTGCTATTTTTTTTGGCATACCTCCAATTGTATTAATTCCAACTGGCAGGGTATAGCATTTACCACTTCGATATGTCAAGAAAAATCGCTGATGTGTCGTATTCAGTGGACGAAGTTTTGCGTACTTACGAAATAGATCTAAAAAATTGATGCCATATATTGATCACTCAGTAATCGTAAACATTCTTGGAACATGAGTTTTTGTGTTCGGAATTTTGACACTGATAAACGACTGACAATCTTTGATGGCATCTCATTTCAAAAATGTGATTTCTTCCCTCCTACATGCTCCAAATACTCCAACGATTAAAACAACTTTGGCTAACAGGAATTCTTTATCATCAGCTTGTTTTACAAAGCGTTCTATTTATAGCTTTGTAAATATTTTTGATTTCTTTGGCTGATATCCGGTAGCTTTCCTTTTTAAAAATGCAATAAGGTTTGTAAATTTGCAAATATCTATGTTTTTGTTCAGATAAATCATGGTGCGGAGCATCGAATATTTGCTCCACAAAGTTGACGGCCTTAAGGTGGTGGATAGCTTGAGGAAATAGGCTAGTAATACCTTTTCTGTAAAGTTCTCAATATGTTTTTCTATGGCCCAGGTTTCAAAGGTGTCGTAGGTTTTTTCGTATAAATGTTTCGATTTTTCGGGTACTAACGTGAATAGCGCAGCTTCAGCAGCTTGTTCAATATCCAAAGACTCGTCAATATCACTCATTTGAAGTAATTTTTTCGAAAAACTTTGCGGGAAAAAGGCAAAACGCGACGTTCGAACTTGACAACACACTTATTGACATTAAATAATGCATAAACAATGACTTAGAAACAAATTGCCTGCCTACTTTTCAAAATGTTTAAAAATACTAATGAAAGCTTAAATTATCAAATTCTCCGCTTTCACAAAAAATCATGTATAAAATTCGTTACGAAACGATGTCTTTTAGCCACTAGGCGTGTTGTCCAACTCGTCTTTGCCTCGTTGGACAATTTTCACGTCGCGTGCCTAAAAGACACTCATTTTGCAACTTATTGTATAAATAGCTATTTACTAAACCTATACAAATTTCATTCCTAAGTATTTATTAAAATAATGGCATAAACATCCATAAAAAAATATACCTCGATGCAAAATGTGTTGGGATCCATTTACAATAAAGGTAGGCAGTCATGGAGAGAAGTCGTAAAATATTTTAGGAGTAATAAAATGAAATAGAAGCGATAAAACGTCCTCTGTAATATTAACTTTATATTATAAATACATAATATTTCTGTTGGTTTAAAAAAAGTAAATGGCAAATAAATGTTGGTCATTTGTGATACCTAGAACCGTCTCTAGCTCCGGGGTAGCTAGGGCGAGGCCCCAGGACAGCGGACAGCAATGATGGTCTTTTAAAAAAACTGTTAGTAGCTTCATTCGACGTACCGTAAGAACAGCTTGAGTTATCACAGTTCACAGTTCACAGTCATTTAGTTTAAAAATCATATCCAACCGCTGTCTCGGAAAACTCAATTTGTTATGGAGTGGGGGAGGGGAGGGGGGATGTTCAAAAGCACCTACATTTTGCAAAATTTAATCAATAATTTATTGTAAATACTAGTCTGAGGACCTTTTCTTGAACGAACGATTTACTATAAAATTTGGGGTTGATTCAAAAAAATGTTCGCTTTCCCAATAGTTAAATCTAAAAATTGATTCATTTAGCTAACTGTCTAAAAAATTATAGTATTATGGGATACAGTAAAACAAAGTTGAACTTGTAAGTTTCCACTATATTAACAAGAAAAATTACATGTTTCGCTAACACTGTAGCTTCGTCAGATGACAATGATTTAATAAAAGGTGAAAATAAAAAGGGGGTGTAATAAAATTTAATTATTGAAGATGTAAATAAAACAGTGGAAGGGTTACAATAGCGGGAAGATCCAAGAGGGGATTCAACAATTAAATAAGGTACAATATGGGTAATTTACAAGATCTTAAGTATACAGTGTCCGCAAGAAAGTTCGCATCAAATGGGATTTTTTTTTATTATTAGGTATAGGTAAAAATTGAAAAAGCAGTTAGTTTTTGCTTACCTAAAAACCAAAAATGACGTATACTGAAGCAGCTGCACGACTTGCGTTACCTGTCAAATTTGACATTTTTAATAAAATAGGTTCAAATATCAAAAATGCCATTATTTATCAAAATATCGAAAAACTTTATTCGAGAAAGTTGTTTATTTAGGCATTTTTAGCCTCTGTGCGAAATTTTGACAGTCTAATACAATTTTTATTTTTTGCCAGATTCTTGAAAATTTTGATCAACCCTTGTAGATTAACTTTTATACATCGATGTAAAACCATTTGCCTTTACTTCATTTGTAATCTTAATGCAATTTTGTGTAAATTTTTGTTTCCAATTATTTATTTTGCTTCAAAAACTGAAATTGTTATTGATCAGTATGTAATGTTTGATGCAAAGTTTATCTAATTACAACAGTGTTGCCAAAACCGACGTTTCTCATTTTTCTTAAGTTCGTAGACAGATGTACAAAAAGAAAATATTAAGAAACTTTCGTTGACATTTTACTTAATTAATATTAAATTAAATTCATTATATTAAATTATATTTTTGTTGAATAAACTGTTTGAGCGATTAGTATTTATTCTTTTTGATTAAATATTAATTAAGTACAATTTTAACGAAAGCTTTATTACACCCCCTTTTTATTTTCACCTTTTATCAAATCATTGTCATATGACGAAGCTACAGTATTAGCGAAACATGTCATTTTGCTTGTTAATATAGTGGAAATTTACAAGTTCAACTTTGTTTTACTGTATCTCATAATACTATAATAATTATGGATTTCCACCTAGTATCGGCTGAATCAATTAACTTGTCTAAAAAATTGTCACCCAGTAATGCCTTCCTTATTTATTTTTGCTGAAAAGCAAAGTTTAAATAGCCCTTTTAAAAAAACTAAAAGGAACAACGCAACTTCTACGAAAATAGACCGTTCTACTGCAAATTAATCTGCCAGGAAGTTAACTGTAGATAAACTGTAAGAAAGCGTCTGGTCAATTTCCGGATTGTCTTACTCCAGTGTGTTCTTTTTTGCTTTTCCAAGTTCTTTGAACGTAATTAGCGGACTTTTTCTTGTATAAATGTTTAACTAGAATAAGTAGTATAAAAGCAGTTTTAACAGGAAATAGTAAAATTAGATCGTAAATCTAGTTTTATGAAGAAAACTTAAACAGTGGCGTCTCGTAGTTATTTTAATTGGGGGGTTATTTAGAATTCTAAGCAAATACAAATAGCGCTGTGGACCAATCGCCGAAAGCGCCCATAAACGGATTTTTCTATTTCGCGTTCATAATAAGCTCAGTACGATACGCATTTGCGTATCGTAATGAAGCTATTTCGATACGCGTTTTTTCTTTATTTGATGTTGGTAACATTTAAATGTTTTATTTCATTAACTTGCGCGGCCTTTGTGATTTACGAGAAAACCCATTTTTCGCAGAGGAAAAATAGCTTGATAACTTACTTTTTTATTCTGTGTGGATAACAGTCATGTATGTTGGTTGCATAAATCTATAAATCAATCTTTTGTAGATGCTTCAAGCTATCATTTTCTGCCAAATCCTATCCAAAATTCAATCTACTAACCTTCCAATGTCGATTTTAACTTCAACTTTATTTGAATTTCCCATCTTCCCTATACTAAATTGCAATGCCGTGACGTAAAATCATGTCTTTTGAAATTTGAAAAAAGTAGTAAAATCGCCCGAATTTCCGAACGCTCTGTATATGTACCGAATGTACAAGGATCACACAACGTATTCCGTCCAATTTCAAATCTCATATTGCTAAAATAACTTTAGAATCTCGTGGTGAAAATGGGTCAATAAATCAAACAATGACAGTTTGCAAAATAATTTTTGTTGTCCAGAGGCTACTATGATTAAAAATAGTATTACCAACATAAAATTTAGACATAAAAATTTACAAAATTTGAAGGATTTATTTTCTTTTTAAAATGTATTTTTCTTGATTATAAAAGGTGAAACAGAAAAAAATGTATAAAGCACATGTTTCATAAGGCGTTTTAGCGCACGTGTCAATAAAAAAACTCGCCACTTTGTGGCTCGTTTTTTAAAATAGACGCGTGCGCTAAAACCGCTTATTATGAAACGTGTACTTTAATATACTATTTTGGCCAATTAACATTTTTTGTTACCTAATAAAAAAGAATTCGTTTTGTTCGTCGGAACTTCCTCGAAATTGTATTTGACATTTAGCCCCAACCATACACATTTACCTTTAGATACGTACCTGCAGCTTATCTCCTGCGCAAACAAAAGTTACATTTTATGGGTGAAAAAATACGTCCGAGCGCATGGCTCGCCGGTCAGCTCTGCTGCCTTCCCTCTGAGCAGCATCGAGCATGCGCACAAACCTCGTATTATCAGCTTGTCCTTCTTTAGCGACATGCTTAAAATACACTCCAGAACCGGCTCGGCGTAATTTTTGTTGTTGTGTTTTAAGGTTTCTCTGTGGGTTTCTTGTAGTTTTCTTTGCTATTGTGACACAAACAAGGTATGAAAATAAAGAGAAACCCACACCAAGACAGATTATCCCGATGCATGTTTTGGTATATTTTAATTGCATCCCTGCAATCTTCAAAAAAATTAAAAGACATTTTTCTACATATACTTATATTATATAAAAGAAAAAATGTAAACACCTAGGTAGTTTATATTACTCCGCGGGTCAAGTTCTCGGGCAAAAACTTTTTCAAATTCTTGAACAAGAAATTGTACTTGAAAATGTTGTACACGTACCCAAGTTTTTGCCAGATTGTAAAAATCAATACAAGTTCTATACCAACTAATATTTGACTTGAGGTCAGGCACGCGATAACATCGAAGATTGGTTATTTTGGTGGTTTTGTTTGTTTTTTATATTCGATTTTATAAGTTATATAGTTTAATTGACTTCTTCTCTTCCCTTTCCAACTGAGAACACGACGACGAATCATTTTTAAACAAATTTTAGAAACAAAACCTTACAAAACAATTGTCTATCCTTAAAATCTGATAGGTTAGCAACTACTAAAAATGCCGAAAATCACTAACTTAATTCCCAACTTGATCAAAAAAATTGAGAAGAAATTCCAATTTTTTGGCAAGAATTTAAATTTTAAAGCCCGGACCTGTCTATTTTCCCATTTGTCAAACGATAATGTTGCAGTGCGCATGTTTAATCGTGCGTAGCTTTGTTTACATGCGCGAGGCCATAAATTTGCCTCTTTCGTGATTATTGTTTGCTTATCTATGGCCAGGGCCGGATTTAAGCTTCGTGTGGCCGGGTGCTAACTGTAGTTGTGGGGCCCTCATTTTTTTTTTAAAGACTATTGTTACATTGCCTACGGTACGCTGTGATTTGAACAAAACAGATACTTAAACCTTTAATTAAAATTGTATTTATTCAACTTTAACTGGACAATAATAGCAACAAGCATAAACAAATTATGTAAAAACACAGAAAAACAGTTTGTTTAATTTAAAAAATAGGAACATTATTATTCTCCTACAAAAACCAATAAAAATAACAGTTTACAAAGCTTTTTTACGTTGCTTTTTCAACAAATGCTTTTATAACAGTGTCAAAATTATATCCCGCAACACTTCACTTTCAATTGAGCATAACGATAAGGCTACTAATCTGCTTTCTCCCATTCTCGATCCTAACCTATTTTTTATAAAACTTAATTTTGAAAATGATCTTTCAGATTCGCAGTTTGCAATGGGAATAGTTAAATAGATTCTTAATGCTACATAATTATTTGCATGGAAACGCGGAAACTATATCATTTTTTATTATAATCTCTAACATTTCTTTAGCGCTAAATACATAAAGTCGCCACAGTGGTTCTTTTCCCGTGCGTCATCACTTTTACGTCATCAAAATCGTATGAATGAAATCAAAATTACGAGACGAAAAAAGTCAAAACTAAGTTAAGTTCATAAAATGGACGTGCCTGCCTACCGTTTGACGTACCTACATAATATCCCGAAAAATTATTATTTATTTTAAGTTTTGCCCGGCATTCTCTATTATCTAAAAGAAATTGACAAACAAATGTTAATACATTTATTACTATTTTTAAAGCTTAAAATCTAGAAAAGTTTGGTGTTTTATTGACTATTAAAATCGCAAAAGTCAAATTTTTAACATCCTTTCGTTTAAGGGAATTTAGCCACTGCCGTAAACTTTTCAAAGAACTTTCACGGTTAGAATATTTAAAATAAATAAATTAGGTATTATAAAAATCCATAAATACTTACCGCCAAAACAGATGGTGGGTATAATTAGCTCTAAAAAGAACTATTTTTAGAAAAAGGAACAGTTTTAAGGCACACAGATTTACAAAATACGAATTAGATTGGCAGATCAAAATAAAGGTTGACAATGACGTTCTAAAATACAACGGTTGTCAACTAAACAAATAAAAAAAGTAATTAATTGACGTTTATAGTTTTATTCTTGTCTAGCATATTATTGCGGAATCTTGGAGACGTTCTTTTATGCTTTTATTCAAACTTGTTACTGTAATAAACAAGGATGCAGAGTTATTAACCACGTTGAGTCCTGATCGTTGATTGATGACGCACGGGCAAAGATCCACTGTGGCGACTTTAATCAGCATCTTCAGGGCTATCTATAGAATCTTTGTCTTTATCGTTTGTCACAGATTTTTTAAAATCTGGTCAAGATTAAATAATAGCGAAAAAATATGATTTCGTCAGCAAACGTCAAGTCGAGGTCTTCTTTATAGGTTGATACTAATTTCTTGGCGCTTTCTACTAATTGTTCTCTTCCAATTTTTGTAATAAAATATATAAATTTTTAGTAGAGTTTACATAATAATACCACAGGGGCACAAAAAAAACACAAAACATTGCTTTTTAAATAGAATTTTCGACAATAATTTTTAAATTTAAAATCTATCAAAAGAGTATAGAATTTGTAACTTTATTTATCGTTAATATCGTTATAGTAAAATCGATACGAAAAATACTCGTTTTTTTTAGAGTGTTAAGTTCCTCGGTCGCTTTCTGGTTATCACCGCCCTGACCGGGGCCCCTTTTGATCTTGGGGCCCGGTGCTATAGCACCCCCAAGAACCCCCCTAAATGCAGGCCTGTCTATGGCCCCAACAGATTATATTAATTAAATAGCCCACAACAAATGACATACCGTAAACCAACATACACCCAATAAAAAAAATGTTAATACCGCTAACTTATTTTATCATGACAGACAGTGTGCCTATAAATCGCTTTAATTTCAACTAAACAAATTAACACAAAACGATACCTAGGCATTTTCAGAGATAAACTGGTTTGTTGAAGCTGCAGAATGTGATATATAAAATTTGTTGGAAAAATAATTTGGTTATTTGAATGCTGTATTTGTCAAAATTGTGTTGGCTTTTAGGCTCCGAGGTTCGAAAATTCTGTGTATCGGTTTAAAAAAAAATTGGCGGGGTTTAATCGAATTTTTGTTAATCACGAAAATTCCAATCAGGGTAATAAACAATGATTGAACTTTTGGGACGTACAAAAACGTGTTAAATTAAATCGGGATTTAAATTATTACCGTTATGGGCTGCAGTTTTTTTTTTGGACGCAAGTTGATAGGAGCAAACATAAAATATATTTTATATTAAACTAGAGATGGATTTGAAAAATGTTCAGGCCACACCTAACATTATAAAAATAACTTTTTATTATAAACCCTAAAAGGTTGATTAATTGAATATTTAGAACATAATTATAGTGTCCGCAAAAATACTTAAAAACTAATATTGTGGCATATCGGACAAGTGTATACCTGTTTTTTATATGGGAATATACAGGGATCCAAACACAATTAATTTTGGAATTGATTATTAATGAAGTTACAGGGTGTTAAAGTTAAATTTAATTTGCAGTTTTAAAATACATAAGTTACTAGAATAATAAATTAAACATTTTAATCAAAGGTTCAAAGTGACGTCCTTCCCCTTCAATGCATAAATTAATTCTTCTTAAAAAATTTTTACGAACTTCATGGAATATTCCTTCCTTTGCTATGCTATGTTTAAGGTTTGAAATAAATTAAAATGATTTCGTATTCATCACATGCAAGCGATGTTATTTTAGCGTTTTTCTCGAAAATGATTAGATTTATCGAAACCAAAATAGTATACCTTTTTTAAGTCATAAGGTTAAGACAATAAAAATGTTCAGTCAAAATGCGAATACAGTGCAGGACAAAAAGTTGGGACCATTGGCGTTGGCGCCTTCTACAAAAATGCGAAATACGGTGGGCAAATTTGTATTGTTATCGCGAAAAAGCCCCAAAAAAAAACTGCAAAAAAATCTAATTTTACACACTGTAACTACGTCAACAATCAGTTTTCAAAAAAATGTTATAGGAAGAGACGTCACTTTGAACCTTTGATTTGAATGTTTAATTTATTGTTCTAGCAAGTTATGTATTTTAAAACTGCAAATAAAATTTATCTTTGCAGCATCTCCGTTAATAATATAGGTTGAGATAGCTTTTTTTTTCAATCTAGAATTATCTTCTAAATTTTTGCTCATCATTTTCGGACACCCTGTATAAAGCTGTGTGTAATAACTGTGTTTGTCTGAAAAAAAAGCCGACTTCCAGATGATGTGGGAATTTAAAATTTTCCACATATCTAGATAATACTTAAAATAACCATCTCGAGTTGATGATACGTAAAAGCGCGGCCTACAGAGCTGGCGAGGCCCTGGTAGTCATATACTATAACCGAATATTTAGTTGCGTGCTGAAATTTTTTTTAAAACGTCTTGATCATATATACTTAAAAAAATTGATTTTAAATTACAAATTAAGCAAAAATAGAAATGAACCCAGTAAACATAAATATTTATGGGTAAAAAATGTCGATAATGTTAAGAACATGATATCATACACACATTTATGATAATAAAAAAGCTAAAATATAAATTTAAAATAATTATTTTTATTTAAGCTTTATTAAAAATCTATACAATCATTTTTTTTATTGCTATATGTTTCTGACAAGTTCCAAAAAGAAACAATGAGCAAATATTATTTCTTAGTTAGAAATAAAACTTATGATTGGCAGAAGATGTATCATTGATTTTTACATAAATTAGACTATTTTAATGAAAATAATAAAGTAATTTTTTAACGAAAACTAAATAATCGGAAAATGTTTAATAATTTTGTTCTTAAAGAATTATTTTTTACCAGTACCTGTTATATCGATCAAGAAATATTTAAACTTGGAATTTCAGCATGTTATATCTTAACTATATTCAAACATAAAAAAAATATTTATTTAACGGGATTTATTAAATTAATTATGTATTAAACGTGATTTAAAAATGAACCTTTTCAAGTAATTTAAAAATTGCTTTAAATATTCTTTATCCATTACAAATCACTTTATAATATTTTTCCAAAATCTCATTAGATTTTTTTTCGTTTCCATTAAACGGTATCCTTAATGACATGTTTTTAAAACGTAGATAGTTATAATTACTTGGCTAAACGACAAATTCATCGACTTTTGTATAATTTGCCATTTTGTTTTGAGCAACAGGCCTGTAACGAACAAGCGAAAAGTTAAATTAAAAAAACTTCTATAGAATAAAAAATGGCGATTTTCTTCCAAGCAGTAAGTTAAAGAGCAATAAAGGTATGAAAAATTATTATAAACATTAGATAAACTAAATAAGTGATGTGTGTAGACACAGAAATTTTCTTCGTTGAATAACGGTCACGTGATAAAGATATATTTGATTAATTAAATAAAGAAGAAAAACGTAAGTCATGTACGGCAAAATTGTGTACGATAAAATAAGACGTGTGAGTCATAAAATAAAATATTGTAAAAATTATTAATTTTCTTATTTTTTTTCGCTTTATGGCTCTTGTTATTATGTATGTGATTATATTTTATTTACTGCCTAGATATAACTTATTTTTCTCAATAACAAATGTACGTCTCATCCAACACATTAAATTTATATAAACATTTTATATATCACTACAATGACATGTTGGTATACTCATGTATTAAATAAATTATTAGTGCCATTACATCCAGTAAAAAATATATCACTATAGTTTCGTTTGACTTTGAAAATATTTCACAAGTTCTAGAGGTAAAGAAATCCCTGAATGTCGTAAACAACACTTAACTAGTAACAAAAAAGGGCCGAAAACAAATAAAACTTAATTTTTGTAATAACTTGAGGTTAACACCCACTCAACTTTTTTACTATGGGGCAAGGCAACAAACTTTTATAAGAAAGTTCCAGCTCTATAATTAAATGTTTTTTATAGCTTAGCTCGTTAACAACTTTGCATTATATTAGGGGTAAAACAATCCCTTTTTTTTATCATGCATCGACTGGAAATAATGTCTTTATTTCTAAATATTTGTAGTGGAGAGAATAACTATTGGAAAAATGTTTCCTTCGTTAATATGCACAATATCAAGAAAGCTACAGAGAACTGCTATATTTAGTAACTTACAAAGCCAAAAATTGAATGCCAAATTTTTGAAATTTTATTTTTGGAAATAACATAAGTTTTGGTTACTGGTAAAAAAATTTAACTCAAAATCAATTAGTTTGTCCATAACCCTGGAAGTAGATATTTGTAAAAAAGCACTGATGCGATACGCTATCTGCCGGCGCAATATAACTAATTCATATACGATTAGTTATTTTGCCACGCACATGCAGCTCTAAATATCACATCACCGCTACCGCGGCGACAATTTATATCTTCTAGGATTTTACTAATACCAAAGCAAAGACAAGGACATCAATACATGACATAATTTTAAATAAAATCTGTCATACGCGTTGTCATTTTTCCCGGCTATTAACTTTCCTGAACTATCACTGTCCTTGGTTACTCGGCTGTAAATCGGGGTCAAGCAGCCACGCCGCGGCAGAAATATGAGCAAGACTTCGCTTCTAGAATCATCCTGATACTTCAACAATTAAATTTGAAACAAAATATTATATCCTCAAAAATCCATTATAAAAAACTCAATTTTAAAATTATTTTCCATAAATATGCATAAACCTATTTAAATTTCCCGCTAGAGGGGCATAATAATACTATCTGAAAAAGTTCGTTTAAAATCCAATTAGTTTTAATTGGGTTTACACGTGAGGGATCAGGGATGTTTTTAAATGATACTTTATTGTTCCGTAATATCAAGACTAATAAGGTTCTTTTATTGTATCACTAATTTATGTATTTTTGGAACGGTTATTTGAGAGCTATATTTTTATATATGTACAGGGCGTCCCTAAAAGTTGCGAAAAAATGCTTCTGCAAATTCCCGAAGCTTAAATACGACGATGGAAAATAACTTACCTCAGTCCAAAAGTGGAAGAGTGTCAAAAGATTAATTTGGTTTTAGTTATTTATAAATTATTTTTTTAATAATTGGTGTATTGTCACAATATTTTGCTAAGGGGGGGGGGGGGGGGGGGTTGCGGGAGGTGAAAAATTAAAATCTGCTCTCATTTCTATTGTAAAATTCAGAGGGCGCCACCTGCGGCACCTTGTGTATGGCCAGGTCTAAATAATTAAATTATTGTAAATTGAACACAATTTGTTAGATCGTCATATTTATTCCTCAGGAATTTGTGGTAGCATATCTTCCGTACGTATTAAATACACCCTGTTTATACTCTGTTTCTTAAAGCCTGATAGCACAGCTGAGGGTCATGAGTCGTAAAACCTCAATAAACCATAAGCGTAACAATAGCAGGTACCTGATCTTAAGTAAGTAATTATCTATTATCTAACTATCAGCATGTGTTATATGACAGGACTTAGTGAATCAACAACCTATAGGCTTTCTAGTGAAAGAAAATCTGGAACTGTAGCCCCTCCTAAACAGTCGCCAGGAAGGACAACTATACAAATCGGTGAGGATGTGAAAAGTATGATAAGAAGAAAAGTGCATAATTTTTATTTCAATAGAGAGACCCAACATTAGATAACATTTTAAATGCTGTAAAAGAAGAAGAGGCTTTACTCAACGTGGGAAGAAAAAAACGATGGCAAACTTCACATCACTTAAATTTTTCTTGGGAAAAACACAACCGAAAGTCAATGTTATTGGAAAGAAAAGATATCATTTTTTGGAGACGACAGTATCTAAGAGATATAAGCAGATATAGAAGTGAAAAAAGGACCATTTTTATTTAGACGAAACCTGGTTTAATGAAGGACATTCAGTATAAAACGATACACTATTTCACTATCACCTTGTTGTGTTAATGTATAGTATCGACTAGAACTAAATTAGATAAAGTTTTTACTATAACGGGCAGTAATATAGGAATTTATATTTCATAAATAAAAAACTAAACGACCATCACTGTCTGAAGATTTATTCTAAATCATCGACTTGTCCTATTGTTATAATTTTACGATCCTATTGTGAAAGGTAAAATTAAGAGTAGGCCAATTTATATAGTGTTTAAACTACATGTATTGTTACTAAAAAGATATACTTTCAGGCGAAAAATAAAATTGTTAGCTTTTTAGCGGTAAGCTAACATTTGACTTTTGCATTTTTTAAAGGGTTCTTAGCTGTCAGGCTATGGGAAACAGACTAAAATAAAAATGCTATATATAATATAAATATTATTATTATTCCATCCCAAGAAGAATATAAAAGGATTTAGATATTTTATTTATTGTGGCATAGCAAAGTTAGCATTTATATTCCTATGATATTCTAAGTACATGAAATGAGTAAAATGGAGTCTACTTTTATGGCTTGCATAGAGAATAGGGCACAGGTGCGTTCCTATGAACTTCCAATATCCATCGCCATAATTTTAAAATATTGTTTCTAATGGGCTTTTAGCGTCTAGATATTAGAATGAATAATGTGTGAATAATAAATTGAAGTTATACCGGTTGGTACCGAGGTGATGGGAAATCCCATATTAATTTTACATAAAAATTGTATTTAACTTTTTTGAAGGCCCTTGTATAATGAACTTGCACACAAAATTTTATTACTTTCTAATAAGCCAATTAAAAAAATTAAAAAAATTGTTAAAAATTAAATTCTGCTGTGGTGAAAGCTGGCGGTGCACCATAACAAGTACGCTATTTGAAACGCTTTCTAATTTGTTCAAGAATGTCAAATATTGAGAAAAAGGCTTCTATTCCTTATAAGAATTTACATATTCTTTATACAACTGTTTAATACCACTGTGACAGTAACGCGCTTTCTTACTGTAAGACAACGAAAATTGCTATACCGTTGTGTAGTGATAATATCACAGTAATATAGCCAATAAGAATTAAGAGATAATGCTACCATAGAATGTTTTATAGCCATTATTGCTCTGAATACTCACAGTAATTATCAAGTTCTATTGGGGGTGTAACCTAGTTTTTTAGACTGTATTAGTTCAGGTTGGCAGACATTATTCATAACAATATTTGCTTGCTAAAGTTAATAAAGCATAATACTTACCACTAAAAATTTGTACTGTAGTTTTCAAAAATTTAAATACCTTCTAGTGTGATATTGCTCTTGTTGTTTAACATTGCATATGCAAAATATGCATTATTATCTATTATGCAACATAGTCTACTGAGATAGATAATTCGTCCATAGATTATAAAGTCCAATACTATGGGTTGTGCAAAATAAAAATCTTCTATTGCTTTGTCTGATATGCAAATTTAAAAAAAAAACTTAAATACAAAGTAAAAATAAATTTATTGAAATATATATTGGTAAGATCAATAAAGTTCAAATTCAGACAGGACAGCTAAAAGACTCCCAACAATGATATGACCTGCGCAACAAATACGTCAAAACTACGGGGCGCGGCGATTGCCGATCGCTATGAACCCCCACCAACGTCTGGTGGAATATAGGTTCTAGCAAATACAATCGTTTTTGGGGACGCTGTTCTGCTTTACTAGGAACAAAATGCGTCGCATTGAGAATTTATTTCTTAATAAAATTGCTGTACTAAAATTAGTTCATTATTCAACAAGATTATGCTGCTAATGGAACTAATTACAACCTATAAAAACACTGTTCTAGCAAATCTGGAAATGATTTAACACTAAAGCGGGTTTGATACACTAGCAATTTATTTAATATGGGTTCATACAAAATAAGATATCAATACTAACTATGTCTTAGCAAACCTGTTGGATCAGATCATTTTCCTCAGTGTATATAATAAAGACAGTAATATTTTTTGCCAATGCAAATCAATCATTTAAAGTCAACCAATCATCATCATCATGCAATTCATAAAACTTTGCATGGTTTCAATTTCGCGGAAAGATAAAAAAATAAACATGAATTTACACGTCCAACACGCCATACAACTGGATAACATCGTTTAACAGAGAAAAATCAATGGACAATAATAATAAATTATGAGTTAGAATGCGCTGGAGTAAAGTAATTGTTTTAATTTAAAATGAGTTAAAAGTTATTTAAGGCAGCGTAAATAGTTCAGAACATTTTTGTTTATACAGTGTCCGCAAGAAAGTTCGCATCAATTGGGATTTTTTTATTATTAGGTATAGGTAAAAATTTAAAAAGCAGTTCGTTTTTTTTTATCTAAAAACCAAAAATGACGTATACTGAAGCAGCTGCACGACTTGCGTTACCGGTCAAATTTGACATTTTTAATAAAATTAGGTTCAAATATGCCATTATTTATCAAAGTATCGAAAAACTTTATTCGAGAAAGTTGTTTATTTAGGCATTTTTAGCTTTCCAATTATTTATTTTGCTTCAAAAACTGAAATTGTTATTGATCAGTATGTAATGTTTGATGCATAGTTTATCTAAATTACATCAGTTCTGCCAAAACCGACGTTTCTCATTTTTCTTAAGTTAGTAAACAGATGTACAAAAAGAAAATATTAGGAAGCTTTCGTTGAAATTTTACTTAATTAATATTAAATTAAATTAACTATATTAAACTATATTAAACTATATTTTTGTTGAATAAAATAATGTTTCGAGCGATTAATATTTTTTATTCTTTTTAATCCAATATTAATTAAGTAAAATTTCAACGAAAACTTCCTAATATTTTCTTTTTGTACATCTTCTTACTAACTTAAGAAAAATGAGAAACGTCGGTTTTGGCAAAACTGATGTAATTAGATAAACTTTTCATCAAACATTACATACTGATCAATAACAATTTCAGCTTTTGAAGCAAAATAAATAATTGGAAACAAAAATTTTACATAAAATTGCATTAATATTACAAATGAAGTAAAGGCAAAGGGTTTTACATCGATGTATAAAAGTTAATCTACGAGGGTTGATCAAAATTTTCAAGAATCTGGCAAAAAATAAAAATTGTATTAGACTGTCAAAATTTCGTACAGAGGCTAAAAATGCCTAAATAAAATACTTTCTCGAATAAAGTTTTTCGATATTTTGATAAATAAAGGCATTTTTAAACCTATTTTATTAAAAATGTCAAATTTGACAGGTAACGCAAGTCGTGCAGCTGCTTCAGTATACGTCATTTTTGGTTTTTAGGTAACTAACTGCTTTTTTTATTTTTACCTATACCTAATAATAAAAAAAAATTCCATTTGATGCGGACTTTCTTGCGGACACTGTATGAGGGCTAAAGGTGCTTTTGCAAAACAGGAGAATCTTTGGATTCTTCGGCCACGTCTTTGCATTTGACGTCTTGTCGACTTGTCACGATAAAAATAATGAGATATCTATCATGCCCATATCATCGTTGATAGGCACTGCACTGAGTTTCTAAATAATTCATGATCTAAACAAATAACAAACCTAAAAGTATAACCATTCGATAGAGAGTTCGCATCACATATAACACATCCGTTCACAAATTGTACTAAAATGTAATAGAGTGTAAAAATTACACAATTGCAGTATAAACCTAAGTTAAAGCACAGCCAAAATTTGGCCATATCCTCTTCTACTACCCGGCATAAATAAAATATTTGCAATTTCCTTTTGCCCGCGATACTTGCAATCAGACTATCCTAACTCAGCAAAGAAGAACTTAATTTAAAAAGGTTCCCAGTTTTGCAGATCCTTTTTTAAGCGAAAATTAAAAACAAATTTAATTCAACGGGCCCAGTGTCGGCCTAAAAGATTTTTAAACTAAAATCCCCTTTGATTAATGGACTAGAACGTGAACAATTTTGAGATGAGAGAGGGGCACGTATTTTTTTACTTTAGGGTTTTTCAATCCTCATATGGCTACGTGACTTTGCAGTGAAAACTAAGTGGATTTGTTTCGAATTTATTGGGTTTTATATTGATTTTTTCGCGACAGCTTTAGAATCTATAATTTTAAAGGGGGAACTGTTCTTTTTATTGCTTTTTGTTTGATAGGCTCGAATCCTTGAAATTTCATGATTCTAGGATTTGGGGTTTAGACTGGGCGTTGATGAATCAATCAGTCACTGTACAATTTTATACAGGGTTGCCCAGAGGTCCGAAATAAAATTAGTATAGCCTTAACCTGCAATTTTTGGGGAAAATGCTCGGACACGTCATTAGTTTTGAATAAGCTCACATTTTGATGTTATTCGTTTGTTTTTTATAGACTTTGTCAATGGTATGACGACATCGATTTTTTTTTTAAATGGAAACATACAGCTTGTGATGCATTATTTAAAAACTAATATCTCGTACAGTATGCTCGTAAATTTTGGCGCGATTCTGTCAAGCTATTTCAAGATGGCGACTGTTAAAAGTTTTTAAAAAATCTCTACAGTGTCACCAGTAAAGTCCGCATCATATGGGATTTTTTTTTATTAATAGCTTTATTCGAAATTTGACTTTGGCATCAAGTTCTGCTTCAATCGAGATGAAAGTTAAACGTTGTTTGTGTCTGAAAGTAATACACCTTAATATTAAGACAAAAAAGAACACAGTGTCATCAGTAAAGTGTTCATTAAGGGGAAAATAAATTTTAGTTTAACTTAACGTAAAGTTTATCTATTTTTAACGATTTAATTTAAAACCCCTTTATTTTATTTTTTATTTTTTTACTTTCAGACACAAAATACGTTTTCAAAAATACTTATTTTATGAAGTTACCTTATACAGGGTCAAAAACAAATAAACTTTGCATCACATGCGACCAAATTTTAATAGCCCAATTTTGATTTTGTAAAAAAATACACATTTAATAAGGCGCTACTTCAAAGAAAATGTATCTGAAATAAAGCATTGTCAAAACTAAGAAGTTTTATGTAGGATGCGTTGAGTCTCATTTTGCAAAAGTGGTGCAATTTACAAAATATGGGTAAAAAATCAAAATTATCCTTTTCAGCTGAAATTTTGCATGTGGGCTAGAAACTGCATTTAAAAAAACTTTTTTATATAACTTTTTTCGATATTTTCAGAAATAACCCCACTTTTGAATTATTTTTTGGAAAAAATTACAATTTGACAGGTAATGCGAGTCACGTGACTACTACTTTTTTGCTTAATTTTCATCTCGATTACAGCAGAACTTGACGCCAAAGTCAAATTTTGAATAAAGCTATTAATAAAAAAAATCCCATATGATGCGGACTTTACTGGTGACACTGTATTTAAATAAGCGGAAAAAGAGGTTTTTTTTGTACCTTTCAAGGTAAGAAATCTTCATTGTTTCATGTTCTGACATTTTGTGACAATTAATAGTTATTATTATTATTTTGTCATATATAATATCACAAGAGATAAAATTTTGTCGGCAAAATTTTCGAAAGGTATGAAAGTTTGTTGCTTGGCAATTTCGCGAATGTCATGAGCGAAATTGCTTAAAAGCAACAAACTTAAATAAATCCTTGAGAACAATTTTGCTTACACAATTTTTTCTCGAGTGGTATTCGACATGACTATTTAACTAGAAAAAAGACAAAATTTTGCCGCGGCAAAAATCACATGTGAATTTTGTCCAGGTAGGTGCAGGTAGTAATTTTGCCAGTAGAAGACCGGCCGTTGCTATGACATTTTGCCAGTGTAAAACACTCTAGTTAAATAGTCATATATAATATCACAAGAGATAAAATTTTGTCGGCAAAATTTTCGAAAGGTATGAAAGTTTGTTGCTTGGCAATTTCGCGAATGACATTTTTGACAAAATCACGAGCCGTCAGGCGAGTGATTTTGTCGAAAATGTCATGAGCGAAATTGCTTAAAAGCAACAAACTTAAATAAATCCTTGAGAACAATTTTGCTTACACAATTTTTTCTCGAGTGGTATTCGACATGACTATTTAACTAGAAAAAAGACAAAATTTTGCCGCGGCAAAAATCACATGTGAATTTTGTCCAGGTAGGTGCAGGTAGTCATTTTGCCAGTAGAAGACCGGCCGTTGCTATGACATTTTGCCAGTGTAAAACACTCTAGTTAAATAGTAAAAAAAAAAATATAAATGTAACATGTAATATTTGGTTACGTATAGTTAGAGGAACTTCTTCTAGCAGTACGGGCAATTCTTGTAGAAGAAACTCTAAGTAAGATTCGCCGTTTAATCTTAAGGGTAAAAAGAAAGGACCAATTAAATTGTTACCAACAATACCCATCCACACATTTAAAGAAAATTGTTCCTGGTGGCGACACTGCACGAAAGCATGGGGATTTTCGTCACTCCATACGTGAGTGTTATGGTAATTAACAATACCATCTCGCCGAAATCCTGCTTCGTCTGTAAAAAGTATGGTTTTATTAAAATTCCTATTATTATTAACCTCTTGGTAGTACCATTGGCAAAACTGTAAACGAGGAAGAAAATCTCTTGGTAGTAATGCTTGCACACGTTGGACATGATAGGGATACAAGAGTTGCTCGGAGAGAACGTGCCACACAGTGCTGTTGGAATGATTACGCCCTAATCTAGTTGCTATAGTCCTAGTACTGATACCAGGATTTTCTTCCTCGGCACGTAAAACTGCCTCGTCAAACTCGGGCGTTCTTATGGACCTCGGCCGGCCTCTATCATTGGTGGGAACGGTAAAACTTCCTAAATAACATTATTGTCAAAAACTAAAAAAAAAAGAAATAAGAAAATTTACCTTTTTCCCGTAATCTACGGTCTACGCTTTCAAAGGTTTTACTATCTGGAAGTTGCCGATTGGGAAACGCTTCTGCATACAGGCGCCTCGCTGCATAACAGTTACTATAGGCACGTGCATACATTACATGCATGTCTGCCATTTCCTCAAAAGTGTAATTTTCCATCACAAAAACCGAGACAAAAACTTTTTAGAACAATTTCGCCAAAAAAAGTGTAAATTCTTTTCTAAAAGAACTAACGCGCAAATGTCAATCCTTCATGCAGAAATGATTATTTGTTTTCCAATGCACTTGTGATTTATTTTAGTAGAAATTAATAAACCAATTTTGTCCAATGACATACAATAAAACGGTTTTTATTTTTTTTCTCGAAAATGAAGTGAGATAGGAAAAAAATACAAGAGGCAAAGAAGTTGTATCTTTAGATGCTTAATTAAACAAAAAATATTTAAGCTACAAAAATGACAGTGGCGTAAATTTTTTTCATAATAATATTCGCTAAGGTGTCCCCCGGGACGCCACTGGACTCAATAATTTTAATCTATAAAGGGACGAATTAGCCTCTTAATACAACAAATATCATAACCAAATTTCAACAGCATCGAGTAAGTATTTTTAATTTAATTAATAATTTCATTTTTTATTTCTATTTTTTTAACATCCTGTATCTTGAAAACCCTGCATTTCCGGACCCATGTTTATAGAAACTTTTTTTCATATTTTTTAACAAGGAATCACCCTCTAAAATATTTTCGTCTATTTTTCGAACACCCTGTATTAATTTTATTCCGGACTACTTGGCAACCATGTATAATAGTATAGATGTTCTTTTACCATTTCAATTCTGATTCATACAAACACGTTTTGTTTTGGTCTGTTGTGTTGTGATATTTGAGTTAAGGTTAAGAGCTATTTAGTCCCCCAATATACTGATCCTGTCAATAATATTTCCTATAGCTTAATGATATCTACTTAAATAAGGTAGAAATAGTGAAATCAATTAAAACATTTGGCCAAAATCCATATTAATTTTTGATTTATCTATTCCGTTCGAACATTTATTAATACCCAGATTTGTATTCAAATATTATTTTTCTACTGCATGATATTTGAAAAAATCACGTTTTTATGTTGTATTGTTTTGCATAAATCTACATAAACCAATCTAATTTTTTCCCCTGTGGTGCATAAATTACTCGAAAAGTTCTTGATAAAACGGATTTTTTTTTCTGTCGAGCCGTTAGACATCAGCTTTTAATGATATGTTTTTGCATAGGTATTTGTTGAGACCCAAATGAAATTAATTAGGTCATATGGATTTGAATTTGGAATTTTGTCATATTTTCTTGGATTTTGACTAAATACAATACAATTCAATACAATAAGGTTAACTTTAAGTTATCTTATTGGCACAAAGTAAATCTTTTATTAGAATTTTTAGTTTCAATTCTTTAGATTATGATTTGCAATGTTTTACACAGCGGTTGCAATGTTCGTGTATATGATCTACTATTCTTGCAGAAGTAAAAACTACATTGCTACTAGTTCAAGAGCTGTTTATTTGCTTTTAGTAAAGTACATTATTGAAATTAATTTAACCTCTTTGAATATTTTGCAATTTTTAAAAGGCCCCGATGTAATTTCCTGCAGTCCCTCCCAATCTCTAAAGTCAAAACTTTAGTAAACAAATAAACAAATTTCGGGTATCTTACGAATTATTGAAGAAGAACGACAATGTTACTTAGGGTAAATGGGTATATTAGATAAATTTAAAGACATAATACATTATTTTGGCAATTAGGGATGAATTTAGGGCCAAACCGCAGTGGCTTAAAAGGGGACGCGTAATTAGTTCTACTTAAAGCATTTGTAAAATATGCTATGTTAGTTGAAGCGACAAGTTTGTTGCTCTAGATAAATTGAAGACATTCTGTAAACACTTTAGTGTTGTCATAAGTAGGAATTATATGTAAAATTATATTATAATAATATATGAATATTTCAAATTAACTTGTTGTTCTTGACTTGAATGAAACATATCGGTCTGCATCGAACTCCATGTAAAAGTAAATTTTCTTATTTACATATTCCAAACGCTACGCTATAGTTCCGGCCAATACACCCAACGGAATTAAACCTAGGTATAGTAGTTACTAATGCACTGAGGAAAATGATCTTATACAACAGGTATGCTAAGACATAGTTTCTCTTGATAGCTTATTTTTTATTAACCAATATTAAATAAATTGCTAGTGTATCAAACCCGCTTTAGTGCTATATCAATTCCAGATTTGCTAGAACAGTGATTTTATTGGTAGTAGTCAGTTCCATTAGCAGCACAGTCTTGTTGAATAATGAACGACTTTTAATACAGCAATTTGTTAAGAAACAAATTGTATCTTCTCAATGCGACGCATTTTGTTCCCAGTAAAGCATTTCTTTACAATTAAGAAAGCAGAACAGCGTCCGCAAAACCCAATTGTATCCGTTAGAACCTATAATCCACAAGACGTTGGTGGGGGTTAATAGCGATCGGTAATCCCCGCGCGCGGTAGTATTTGTTGCGCAGTTTACATCGTTGTTCGGAGTTTTCGAGCTGTCCTGTCCAAATTTAAATTTTAGTGATCGTACCAATACCTGTTTCAATTAATTTATTTACTTTGTATTTAACTTTTTTTAAACTTTGCATGCCAGATCAAGCAATAGAAGATTATCATTTCGCACAATTTATCATTAGTATTGGACTTTATAATGTTTGGACTAATTTTATCATCTCAGTAAACCATGTTGCATAATAGATAATCTTATGCAATGTTAAACGACAAGCAGAATATCACACCAGAAGCTATTTAAATTTTTAAGATCCCAGTACCGATTTTTAGTGGTAAGAATATGCTTTATTAACCGTAACAAGCAAATATTAGTATGATTAATGCCAGGTTTCATTACAACTGCCAGTCGGAACTAATACAGTATATAAAACCAGATTACTCTCCCAATAGAACTTGATAATTACTGTGAGTATTCAGAGCAACAATTGTTATAAACCATTCTATGGTAGCATTAACTCCTATTTCCTATTGGCTAAATTACCGTGATATTTTCACTACACAACGATCTAGCAATTTTATGTGTTTTACAGTAGGGAAGCGCGTTGCTGTCACATATAATTAGTATTAAACAGTTGTATATAGAATATGTGAATCCTTATAATGACCAGAAGGCATTTTTTTAGTGTATATACCATTAATGCAGTATTAATTCTTTTGACAGACTTTCCGCGTGACTGCTATGCCAAACCTGGCTAAAATTAAGACTTATTTGTATTCTGTCAGCATGGCATCCACAAATATAACTAGCACTTATCTTTAATTTATATACAAATTAACGCAACGCCTCATACGCCTAAACCTTATTTTACCTGCTGTTAAATTTTGTAGTTCTGCCGCTCTATTTTAAATTGCGTATGAAACATTAATAAGCAAAGCATCAGGTTTCCAAGCTGTTATAACTGTTGCATGTTCATTATTTACCCTATAAAGTAATATCGAATTAAATCATTTTGAAAAATAGCAGCATTGTTTTTGGGCAAGTTCACTTTTTATTCTGTTATAATCTCACGTTACAAGTTCACCGATTGGTTTTTAAAAAGTCCCAGCGATCTGTATGCTGATAAAGCCGCACAATAATTATGAGTTATACCTATCTATAATTTATACAGCAATTAGTGTTGCCCATTGACCTTATTCTGCCGGCAATGAATTTTAGTGTTGTGACGATCGTAGATGTAAATCAGGTTCTAATATTGATGTTTGTTTAGCTCGCCTGAACCTGAACGTTAAAATATTTATCATAATTAACAATCAAGACCAATCATTTAAGATAATAATGTTCTGTTCTAACCTTAGATTTTTAACGAAGATAGGACACTTCACATCAATAACGCAATGATGATGTGTCCGTTAAGGAAACAAAAGAGTGGTCGGGAGGCGCTGCCGTGCTGTATCGATGGTGTTTACCAACAACTACCAGTGACGGCGGGAAGACATTTAAAACAATCATCATATCATTTTAAGATGAACATTTTAGGGATCATGTAAACATTGAACAACATTTAAAATTTAAAGTCGTTACGTTATCATCGCCAAATCGCAAAGCCAAAGTAGGTATACCTACTTACCTATTCAATAAGACCAATCGTGTAGTGCCCTCATTTTTAAAAAGCCTGGTTGCACACCATTAGCAATAAATACTGGTTATATGTATGTGGTTCTACCGGATGGATAATAAATAAAAGATCATTATTGTTGACATTTGGATTGAAAATTGGTTTATAAAAGCTTTTAGACCAATTTTGTGCTAGGAACTATTTATACTTATCGATGATCACATCATATCTTATGCGATTTGGGGTAGGTATATATTATATTCAATTCCCAGCAGTCTGCGTATTATTATTCAGTAATTTAAAACTGGTACATGTATATTTGCGAAGTAATTTTTTGCCCATCCTGTTTAACTGACAGGCATACATGATATATTAATATTTTATCGAAATCAATGGGTCCCTAAAATCCATTAAAATTGTGTCATACCCTTTCAAAATATAGGGCTACACTAATTGCTACTTTAATAATTGATGAGCCCAATTCAGTTTACAATAATCGTCCATTATTGTGTAATAACAATAATACAAATTAATCTATACATATAAAAAATTGAAGGGAACAAAAAAAATGGGTTTGTCCGGGAAAGAAAACCAACTTTCGGATGAGGTAAAAAGTTTAAATTTTTCAAATATCTAGATAATGTTTTCAATATGTAGGGGAAAATCTGAAATTCCGAAAATTTTAACCATGAACCGACTTATAAGAGAATATTTGCGACATCAAATAAAAAGCATCCTATACCTATGTAGATTTGTGAAAGAAGTTCGATACCGAATACTTCCCTGCGTATAGAAGTAAGTACGTTTCTACTTGCGATATTGCGGAACAAACAAAGTTAATATAGTTTGATAAGTTGCAGTATTATTCAGGGCATGTTTCAGAACAGTAACTTTGTTGGACCGCATATATTATAATTAATTTATAACTTTGAGTCCACCTTTACCTATTACATTATAAAAATCAATACCTCTGCAGGGTATTATACAGTTTGAGTTCCGTAAAGTTTTTGTTTTTTTGAGGCAGTGTGTCCAAAATAGAGATATATATAAATATATACAGGGTGTCCGGAAATGATGAGCAAAAAATCTCTTCCTATAACATTTTTTTTTGAAAATTGATTATTAACGCAGTTACAAGGTGTTAAAGTTAAATTTTATTTTTCAGTTTTAAAATACATAAGTTACTAGAACAATAAATTAAACATTTAAATCTAAGGTTCAAAGTGACGTCCTTCCTCTTCAATGCATAAATTTATTCTTCGTAAAAAATTCCGACAAGCTCCTTAGAATATTTCTTCCTTTGCTATGCTATGTTTAAAGTTGAAAATAAATTAAAATGATTTCGTATTCATCACATGCAAGCAATGTTATTTTAGCGTTTTTCTTGAAAACGGTTAGATTTATTTAAACAAAAGTAATATACCTCTTTTATATCAATGCGCATACAGTGTAGGACAAAAAATTGGGACCATTCAAATTAAAGTATAGGTTCCTATGTGGCGCCCTCTACAAAATGCGAAAAAACGGTGGGCAAATTTGTATTCATCATCCCGAAAAAGCCCCAATTACGATATTTCGTCAAAATATTATGAGCGTGGCAAAAGGTATTGTAAAAAAACTGCAAATAAAATTTAATAATCAATTTTCGAAAAAATGTTATAGGAAGAGATAGCATTTATTTTTAGTTCCCTACATTTTTGCTCATCATTTCTCCGGTTTCGTACAAGGAATATAATTTGAAATTGGGTACTTATTATTATACAGGGTGTCCATTTAGTGTGTAATTCTTCGATGTCTCAAATACTATTCTATATAGAGAAAAACTTTAAATGTAAAAAATAAAGGACTGTTGAAGGTGTATATTATAAAAATATTTTTAAATATACAGTGTGTTTCACAAAAGCCGGACCACTAAAATTTTATTATTTTTAAATGGAACACCCTATATTTTTTTACATTTTTAAATTCCACATAAAATTATAATTATTTTTTATTAATAGCATTATTAGTCTATACTTCATAGTTTCCGAGATATTGACTCTCGAAAAGTAACATTTTTGAAGTTTAGCAGCTTCTAACTTTTTAACAGTACGTCTTAGAGCAAAACGGCTTACATGTCCTTATGGCCGTTTTACACCAACAATTTCTTCGCAAATTAATTCATGAACTTCTTTGATGAAGTTTTGCGCTTTACACTGATCAAATAAATTCACGAAGTTTCAGCCTATTTTTACTGTCATTTAACAGTTATACCAACATAACAATTTAAACTGTACTTTTAAGGTTATGTTATTTGTGAAGCTTAAGTTTTTCGTTATTTTGAGCTGTGCTTTGCGGTTTTGTTTCTATTTTATATTGAACTATGAATAAAATTAAAAATAGAATTCCATCCATTTTCCATGGCATTTTATTTTTGCTGTTGGCACTACTGAAATTCACGAATACCGTTGACGCAATTAGAACAAGTTTAAATTTCGTGAAGTTCTTCACGAAGACGACCGTGAAGTTATTTGATGTCAAATTTGGGATTTACATATATCAAATTTCTTCATGAAGTCACTTTGTGAACTTATTTGACAAAGAAATTGTTGGTGTAATACGGCCTTTATATTCAATTTTTATTATCTTCCCAAAAAAATCAACTTCCAGTTAAACCGGAACAACTATATTTCCTGCTTTCAAGTAACATCCGGTTTAACCGGAAGTTGATTTTTTTGGGAAGATAATAAAAATTGAAGATAGGGACATGAAAGCCGTTTTTCTCTAAGACGTACTGTTAAAAAGTTAGAAGCTGCCAAATTTCAAAAATGTCAGTTTTCGAGAGTCAATATCTCGGAAACTATGAAGTATAGACTAATAATGCTATTAATAAAAAATAATTATGATTTTATGTGGAATTTAAAAATGTAAAAAAATATAGGGTGTTCCATTTAAAAATAATAAAATTTTAGTGGTCCGGCTTTTGTGAAACACACTGTATATTTAAAAATATTTTTATAATATACACCTTTAACAGTCCTTTATTTTTTATATTTAAAGTTTTTCTCTATATAGAATAGTATTTGAGATATCGAAGAATTACACACTAAATGGAGACCCTGTATAATTTAATAGTCAAGAAAAAACTAGGGTTGTCATTTAAAAAATTTGTCGATATTGTCTTATATCTAATTTGGAACACACTCTGCTTATGCTCTTCAAAATATTAAAAACTCAGTTTATATATCCATATCCGATTATTTTAACATTGAAAAAAAAATATTAATAGCGAGCCTATAGTGAAATTTCTCCTTCTATCCTATTAATATAAATTCTATATACATGACATGTCTTTTATTGACCAATAATATTATCTCATCTTTATCCGGGTAAAGATTTGGGAAATAGGGAAAAATAAATAAGCTTTTCTTAATTGAAAAAGTTTTGATAACTTGTTGCACGAAAAGCTTTAAGGATAGAAAAGTTCTCGAAAAAATATACATTACATCGTAGATGTTGTAATAATAGCATATTTTACTAAACGAAAAGTTTTATAATATATTGGGCGTAGTTACTAATTAAATAAAAATAAGTAACTTATACCACTTGACTAGCATTTAGGTACCTACTATATAAATTATTAAGCAACAAATTTAGGCGTGGTCTAAACAAGCCAAGCCAAAACATTTTTATATTTCCAAAATTAAAATTCGATCATTATTTTATTACCTCGTGTTGCATTACCGAGAATCTCCCACATAATTTCCAGTCTATAGTGAGTTTTATATAGTGTACTTTTTTTTTACATTTGGACTTATTTATATTCATATAAATCCTACATTTAATCAAAGTTTCTTCTGGTTAATACTTCGTATAAACCCCACGAGAAATGAATACCGTAATTTAAGAGGGGTTGTCTAAATTATACGGTAAACATAATTTATAAAACAACTTGACAACAAACATTTCGTAGTATTACACAACCGTTTTTAAGTGTCCCCAAGCACGACATCTTTCTGGTAGAACGGAGTCCTATGATAATTAGGGAAATGCCTATTAAATACAATTTTGCTTTGTACCTTTTTACTTGTATGTTTGCCACAGGGACAAGCAACACGCCCTCATTCAACATAGTTATTTATGTATCTAGTTTCTAGGTTTAGTCGCAAAAACGATCCAGCAAAGATAGACAATGCATTTCGTTCATGAAAGTATTTTTACGCCCAGCCAATATCTCACAGTTTTAGAGGATATTCTATCGTATTACACTTATAGTCCGCAGCACCAATCGTGAACAAAAGAAATAATGTGGACGGGTACATACATTGTTGCCGCAACACTCTGCTCTAATTCTGATACAGTACAATCGCGATAATATGAATATAAACTCTCCACTCAGTAATATGAACATCATATTTTTTGCATTGACCACTCTGTACTTAGTATGAACAGTGTTTACGGTAATATGAACAACTTCTAACTAAATCTTGTTTGTTTTTGTTTCGCCCCTTAGCATTTCTTTCTTGATTCATTGTGGAATAATTATTTAGCTTGTGAAAGTGAACAATAAATTAGTGTAGTGTTTATCTTCAGTGCTAAAGAGTGTTATACCTTGAATCGTACTTAATTTTATGCATTAATCAGTTCAAAATGGTTAAAGTAAAAGGAAAATCAAAATGCCTTTCTCTTTCCGAAAAAGCAAAAATCAAAGAGGATGTTAATAAAAGCTGAAGAGATAGAAGATTGGAACAAGGACTTAATTGAAGACTCAAACTTGAAAGAAGGAGTAAATGAGAATGAAGAGGATGAAAGTGATCTTGAAATCCAAGACCAGCCAAGTATTAAAATTAAGCATGATGAAGCAGTTGAAGCCCTCTCCTCAGGATAGAAATAGAATGGGCTAAGCAGAATGGCTTAAACATAACGGAAATCGCGAGTTTAAAAAACATTCATTAGTAAGCTGTTTTAGCAAACATTTCTGCTAAAAAAACACAATCTAAACTAACATCTTATTTTGCTATAAAAGTTAAGTATCTTAAGTTAGGTTATTGTATCAATACACACTACGTCACAGAGTTATACTGTGGTATGTACAGTAAACCAAGTTTTGAGAAAAAGCGTTATGAAAAATTGGCTTTTTGTTACAGTGCTATAGACAGACCTACACTTAAGAAAATTTGTACTTAGTTAGTTTCATTATAATTATTACGGTTTTTTAGAAAAAATATACACATATACATTGTTTTTTCTATATTTTGGGCACTAGAAAAAACACATACAATTATGTAACTCTATTTTTTTATTAATTATGAAAACATACAACTCTGTAACGTTACAAAAAAACAAAAAAACTACAAATAAGAATATAATCCAGAACTAGAGAAATAAATATGTTAGGCATTATCATTTTTGGGAAGTATAGCCATATAGTATGCCTTATCCACCTCAGGAATCCACTAGCACACTAACTCAACGACCCAACCAAATAAAAACAAAGTTGTATGTGTATTATTTGTGACCATAGGAATAAAATATAAAATTACAAAGGTGTATGTGACACATATACAACTATGATACTCTAAAAATTGCAATTCACGTTGATACAACAATGTATTTATGGTTGCCAATGACATATGGTGTAATGTACAACATTGTAATTCTCTGGAAGGCAAGTTTGAGGTACATACAACTTATTAACACCGAAAAGTCAATTTTAGAAAAAATGCGACATACAACAGTATAACTCCAAGGTGACGACTATGTAGTACGTGCATCACAAAAGCTTACACCTCGCAAAAAATTTATTACTTCTTTCCTTGTTTAAAAAATACATAAATAACTATTTTTGTTTTAGTTTTATAATGTTTTCACATACTTATTTTGGACTCCTTTACAAAATTTAACAGACGGCGAAGGCGAACTTTTGATACTCTGTATCTCCGAAAAAATCCACTTTTGGAGGTAAATTGGTTAGATTGTCATATTTAAGCCGAAGGAATTTGCGGTAGCATATTTTCCGCACCTTTTACACCTCATATATCAAGCTTTAACGTCGTTGTTTAGTTCCGTGCTTTTTACAATAAAACTATAAAAATAGCTTGCACAGATAGTACCTTAAATTGAATGTGATACCTGGAACGCCAAGTAAAAAAAAATGGTAGAAGTGATTTTTACTAGTTACTTTTTAAAGATTTAACAATTAAATTACAATTTGATGGCTTTTATAAAGATTTTCTACTCTCTATAGATTAGAACTAAGACCTGGTAGAACCTTAACTCTAAAAATATTTAAAATGTTTGAGGAAAAATTGTCTGGATTATTTTAAGCACGTTGTAATAGCTTTTGTAGAAAAAAAAATGATTGTGTCAAGAAGTTTCTTATTAAAACTTTCGGGTTTAAGAAGTGGGTGTTCGTTGTGCATTACCTTTATTAAAAGAGAGCGTTTTCAGAGAGATCAACTTGAAAAAAAAAGTTTTCAGTTTACCAACAAACTCAAGCACGTTTTGTACGCAACGCCTTATTTAAAAATAAAATCCTGAGCCAGACTAATAAAAGGAAATAAAATTTTTATCGACTTGACTGAATAAACTTTTTTAAGTGAAAACTTTTATCTTATTCTTAGAATTTGACAGGGTGACATTTTCCTGTCTGATTATTCCTGTTAAGTGGTACAATTAATATTGAATCAGATTTTTACTCAGCTTAAGATTGACAGCAAAAACTAATTGGGAAAAAATTATTTCATTAATGAATGTGACTTGACAGTAGTTGTTATCATTTGACAACTTAAATGTTCGTTTAATCTATATAAAATACTAAAAAGTAATTTTTAGTGACCAGACAGGACAATTTTGTCGTCATTATTCATAACGTCCAATTGTTACTAATTTCTGTTCATAAATCTGTCGCCGACGTCCTTTATACGTTTATTATAGAACTACCAGTACATTAACGTCAATCTTTAAGTCAACATTATAGGACGTCTAAATGTAGTCCCTAAAGGTCCCTCAGATACTAGTCATAGTGTGACGTCTGTGCAACTACTTTTAGCATTACAAATACTACCTCGGCATGTTTAGGTCAGATTACTACGTTTAACCGACGTAAGAGGTAATGACCGTTCGCGACTAATCCAAAAGAACCTCCAGCGCCCATAGAAGTGGCGGTGGTGTGGCGGAGGCGTGGCTCTGGCGAGTGGCATTACCCGTGACAATATAAATGAATTAACTAACGCACACTGAGGCGACATGGCGGTGACGAGGTTATGGCTTGCCATATTCCAACCACTAGAGGCGTTTGATAAGTGGCATGCCAGGAGTAGGATCAGTGGCATTATAATTTTGGTAGAACAATTAGGCATTGACATGAGGGACTTTGGTTTTATCACGTCAAGTAGCCGAGTAAAACAGTCTTTAGACATTCTATAAAAAGACTGAAAACGTTCTGGATATTGGTTGAGCTCTTTAAATACATTAAAGCTGCCATATTTTTTTTTCATAAGGGATGCCCCCAATATCTTTTTCGGTTTTTAATTTTTTTTAATATTATTTAAATGCACCATTGCCAGAACATTCTCATCCTCTGAGGACGACATAATGTAATGAATTGTGTACTGCCTCCTGCTTCTCTGCCTCTTCAGTGTGCGTCTAAAAACGATGTGGCGATCACGCCACCGCCACGCCACTTTCACGCCATACGTCACTGCCACTTCTATGGGCGCTGGCCCTTTAGTGACATCTACACGACGTTGTTTAGGCAGTAAATAGTAACTTGACGTCTTAAGTAACAGTTTTACTTAAAGTTACACCAACGCTGATGTCAGACTGACGTTAATTTTTAGTCATAAGTCCTGAAAATGCTAGATGAGCGCTATACACATTAATTCTGACAGTTAAACAAAATTAATTAAATTGCTACCTAAAAAGAACCTTAAAAAAATATAAAACGCCAGCTTAATCCAAACCAACAAAGCGGTAAATAGCAATTACTTCAAAATATTCCTTCCAAATCCGTTGTTTTTGCTTATTTCGACTTGAATTAAACGGAAAAAACATTTAAAAGGATTATCGCGCAGAACAACGCGGGAGCAGTCGCCGATAAGAAGGTGATGAGGATTGCTCGCGCAATTACCCGCTTTCCTTTGTTTCTCTTCGCTTTATTTGTCTTTATTGCCTTGAACCAAGAGGGTTAAAGCTGAGATTAACACTGGGTATGTGTCGAGAGGTACAAATCCAGGACTGTCTGGTATATTACAACAGTCATAGTAATAAAAGTAAAGGTTATATTTCTTTTACTTTTGAGATATGTCTCTATTTTGTTCGACTAGGATCATAATTTAAAGTATTAATAGCTTATTTAACTTCTATTTTTACCGAGGGTAATGCCTCTTATTACCAAAAAAGTTAGGTACTTAGTTCGCCAGTGCTGTTCCGTGTCCAAAACCTTGGCTTCTGACCACTGTTGGTTGATCCATACATGTTCCGTTAAACCTGATCTCAAATTTTTACCTCTTTGAGTATGTTTCATATGTTCTTTAACTCGTACGGGAAGAGGTATTTTTGTTTCTCCAATTTACGATTCGTCACACTTGCAAGGGATTTGATGGATACCATTTTTTGTGTTTTTAATACAGGGGGGTTTGACTTTTGTAAGAAAGCTTCTAAGCGTATTTCCGGATTTCAAGGCTGTTTTCATTTTATAGTTTTTGGTTATCCTTCTAACCTTTTCAGAAATCTCCATAACATAAGTAATTGTGAGAAATGTTTATACCTCTTTCGTTTTTGTGCTAGTTTTGACTTTGCGATTTTTAAGTTTTCGGATCGTATTTTTTAGATTTATAAACTAACTTTTTGGCGTAGCCCAACAAAAAAAGTCCAGTGGGTTAAGATCGGGTGATCTGGGTGGTCATTCTATTGTCTCCCGTGGTCACCGGTGGAGGAGCTGTTTGTCAAGTACTAAATTATTAATAATTTAAGTTTTTAATTTTCAAAAAAAAATATTATTTTGGAGAAATTGGGTGCTAATGGAGGGAGAATGGTGTTCATTTCGCCTGCCGTTTTGACCTCTTAAACAATTTTTACCTCCAATCCGACTTGACGTAAAGTACAAACTCGGATGACTAATGACAAATAGAACTGCTCGAGTATTTTTAAGCCACTACTGTAATATTATACAAGACGGGTTTCCATTAGGTCTTCCATAAAAGCTTTTCCATTATTACCTATTACAAATTCAACTGAAAAAGTGCGTAAGAATAATGGTGTTAAGACAGTTATTTTAGAAAAACGTGGTTGACTCAACTTCTTTAATTATGTAGTTATGCTTGTTTATATTTTACAGGCTAAAGCTTTAGAAAAACTAATATTATGTAAACGAGAACTCAAATATTTACATTTAACACATTGATACTTGTTTTACTGTTATTATTAATATTGTCCAACTCCCCTGCCCACTCTAAATTAAAATAAAAAATAATCCTTATTTAAAAAAATAATTATAAAATTCTTGCCCCGATATTTTTTATTATCCACCCAACTGATAACGTTCTTTTATCCTTCGAACAATTCTTTTATTCGTAATTTACTTCTCAGGAACAAGCTTTTTCAAGTTTTCTGTTAAGAAAACTTTTCTCTTACTTTTGTTTGTCGAGACGACATTTTTATGTCTGATTATGCCAACAAAGTGGGGCGACATTATTCCGGCAAAGTGGGCCAATTAAAAATGAATAAGTTTTTAAACTTCACAGTCAATTAAGTTACTTGATAGCTAAGTGACAGAGCACACCAAAAAAATAAACAATATTTTCTTTTTTTACCCTAATAAGTTATACCATTTATTATTTAAAACTTTATACTATAGGTTTAACACTCTGTGTTTATATATTTGAATGAACACAGTACCTAAAGAGTTAAACTTAAATTAGTTAATGAGAGAGATTGTGAGCTAAAATAATAATAATAAGCGAGTCGTGAACTAACAAATTGTGTACCTGTAATAACGAAATGCGAGTTATCGCCTGTTATGTAGTTAATACATAAAAATTATGAAGCTTTTTAATATAGGTGCTTTTAAAAACGTACATTGACTTAAAATAACGTTAATAAATAATCATCCTGATTCCTAGATGTGTTTTAAATTCTCATACAATAATACATGTCCCTAAACGTCCTTTATATTAGACGAAATGATTAACATTTTACTATACGTCGTGCAAATTAGGTTACTTAAATTTCATTGTGTTACGAATACTAATCAAGTTAATAAGAACCCTCGTACTACAGCTTTGAGGTGGTAGATAATACCCGGGCCCAACAGAGCATAGTAATAATCAAACCAAATTATTATAAATAGCGAATCAGTTCCCCCTAAAGAAATTTAACCAAGCGGCAACCCTACAGAAAGCGTAATGTAAAGTGAAATATGCGGGCCCGTTAGAAACTCCCCAAAGCTTATGGGAAAATCGTTAAGCTTCCCCAGCTAATCGTAAGACACAGAACGTAATATGCCGGAAGTTACAGGCACTCAGGATTTCTTAGTATTCCCTTTGGGATGAATTAAAATTCTTATAGGTACTATTGGGTCCTGTCCTGCGGTTTGAATATTGTTATTAAGTTAACTATATGAAAACATCAAATATGTGTGTCAATCCAGAGGATCACATATTATGACACCCAGATGTATAAACTACTAAGGTTGTCTCATAAGGCAGCATTCGGGTGAAGGGTCCGCGCGGGTGAGGCAGAAGATGTGACGTCTATTGGCCGGTTTTCTAGTGTTTATTCGCCATTGTTATATCGTTGTTTTCGTGGAAATATTGTGAGTTGTTTGTTATCTCAGTGCTTCTTCTTAACTGAACATTTTTATAGAGAGTTCTATCAGTTGAATAGATATTAGTGATATTAATTACCGTACAGGGTCTTCCAACGAGGACTGAACAGGGGCTCATTTTTGAGCTTCCTTGTATTTAAAGAAAAATCCAAAATAGCCAATTGATGTACTTTTTTTCTGCAGAATTCAAAAATGAAACCAAAAATTTATTTGAACCAGAAACAAAAGAGTTACGATATGGATAAGGTGTTTTTTAAATGGAACATAGCTTTCTTTATACGATTTTTGGAACGAGATGATAAGATCATCGGTTTAAATTACTTTGCGTTGTACCCAATCAATCATTTCTGATGAACCTTTCAAAAAGAAAATTCTTGTCAAAGATACGTTAGTAATAGTAAATTTTAAATGAAAACATTACTAATCATTCAACTATTTTTGTTCCAAGTTTAAACAATATTTATTAAACAGTAACAGTTTCCAAAATATACTTATTTAAAAAGAACTAAAAGGTTTTCTAGTCTTGCGTTATAAGTGGATTTTTTCAATTGGCGCTTAATCTAATTACAAATGGTGTTCCTAGAATGCCACCAATAGCAAAATCATTTATATTAATCATGAAAAACACATATATTTTACGAGGCTCCCACTAATTTATGTAATAAATCAAATATAGATATGTTAATTATTATTATCCTGATGAGCCAAACTAAATTTATAGCTTGTTATTATTAACTATATTTATCAATGTGTACAGAGAACAAATCAACTTCAATTTATATATTTACATTATGTGGTTAACGTAGCTATCATTGGCTTAGGATTGCATGATTTCTTATTAAAACATGTTTTTAAGCTTAAAGGAATTAGTATGGTTAACCTCAACCAGGCGCATTATACTTGTAATAGTAAGAGCATTCATTGTGCTATGCATAATACAATAATAACTTCTCATAGAACGCCTAGGACTATTATAAATTTGTATTAATTTGAGGGCCACAACTACATTTTAATAATCGAGATTGTACTAGCGGATTGTAATTGATGATATGATTGATATGATCAACCGCTGGTGTTCCGATTACATTATAAGGCAAAATTCTTCATTATAACATAAAATTAATCTCATTATAACTAAAAATAAGCTACCACCAAAATTACTCGCAGACTCCCGGACTATCTAACATCATTCGCGCCGCATTGCCGTTACTATGGAAACGATAAATATCAATATCAATAGGTATCTTGATTTAAATGGTATAGTTTCGCTTGGTGTTTTCAATAAGTAATAGTGGATTTTGAAAATACTGAAAATGAAATACAAATGGATGGTTATAAATAAAGCATAATATTTGGGTCGCCTATAACGAACCAGCAATTTAATTGTAATGTATATATACAGTGTGACCAGTAAAGACCGCACCATATGGGATTTTTCTTATTAATAGCTTTATTCGAAATTCGACTTTGGCATCAAGTTCTGCTTGGATCGAGATGAAAATTAAGCAAAAAGGAATAGTCACGTCATTCGCATTATCTGTCATATTTTAATTGTTTTCAAATAATTATTCAAAAGTGGTGTTATTTCTGAAAATATTGAAAAAGGTTATAAGAAAAAGTTTTTTTAAATGCAGTTTCTAGCCCACATGCAAAATTTCAGCTGCATAAGATAATTTTGATTTTTTACCCACCACTAAATTATATTTTCCACTTAATAAACACTTTACTGATGACACTGTGTTATTTTTTGTCTTAATATTAAGGTGTATTACTTTCAGACACAAATTGCGTTTTTAAAAACACTTATTTTATGAAGTTACCTTATACAGGGTCAAAAAGAAATAAGCTTTGCATCACATGCGACCAAATTTTAATAGCCCAATTTTGATTTTGTAGATAAACACACATTGTCATTTAATATGGCGCTACTTTAAGGAAAATGTATCTGAAGTAAAGCATTGTCAACACTAAGAAGTTTTATGTAGGTTGCGTGTTGAGTCTTATTTTGCAAAAGTGGTGCAATTTACAATATATGAGTAAAAAATCAAAATTATCTTATGCAGCTGAAATTTTGCATGTGGACTAGAAACTGCATTTAAAAAAACTTTTTCCGATACTTTCAGAAATAACTCCACTTTTGAATTATTTTTTGGAAAAAATTTAAATTTGACAGATAATGCGAATCACGTGACTACTATTTTTTTTTTGCTCAATTTTCATCTCGATCGAAGCAGAACTTGATGCCAAAGTCAAATTTCGATTAAAGTTATTAATAAAAAAAATTCCATATGATGCGGACTTACTGGTCACACTGTATGTGTAAAAATTTCATAAATATATCGCCTTTATGTAAAGACAAGAAAAGACAATTTAAAGCTCCAAAAAGTTTAAAAGCCGAATGTAATTTTCTGAAGTAACCTGAATAATAGATGCTAACGCATCGAGAGAGAGGCAGTAATCTGTACTTTCGTGCCCCAAGAAATGTCCTACATCGTTAACTTACGTCTTTATTGTTCTCTGAGTACTTAAGAGCAATAAAACAAACACGTTCTCCCGGAGTGCGTTAAGGACATGATGGAGTTTTTTCTTTTAAAATCGTTTTTAGTTATTTAAGTTTAAAAAGTTAAATGGAATGGAAGTTAAATCCTTTCCCGACCTTATTTTTTATGGTAAATATAAGTCCTAAAGTACCAACTACCCGGAACTACCGGAAGAATAAATTAAACAAATAGTTGTTGTCTTGAAACTTACATTATGGTAAACTCCCAATAATTACAAATTGAGTCAATTTAAGATCAAATAAAACTCACAAAAATTGGAATTAGTAAACAGTTTTAAATATTTAGGGATAATTATTAATTATTGGTTAAAAATTAAAATTTTTTAATTATTTTGAAAGTATCATATCGAGGATTGCCGGAAGAGTAGGTTATTTTAACAGAATCAGTTCTAATTTAAGTTTGTTTTCTAAAAAAAACTGTATTTAATACTATTATATTACCACATTTTCTTTATTGTTCTTCGATTTTATATTGTGCTAGTGAGAAAATATTTGACAAATTACCAATTTTACAAAATAAGGCAATGCGGATTATTTTAAATTGTGACAAATATACAAAAATAAATTTTATGTTAAAATATTTAAATTGGCTGAGTGTCAGAAATATAATTTTTTATTTATTATGTATCTTTATACAGGGTGTTCATTTGAAAACTTCCCACCTCGATTTTCCTGCTTTAAAATGAAAATGTGGAAAATCGCTCGGACCCGTCGATTTTTATTTCGAGGGGGACATCTTTTGCGTATATTGTCAATCTTGTTACTTCAAGCCCCTATAAGGAAGGGGGGTAAGATCTAAATCTTAAATGGATACCCCTATTTTATATAATTTTTTTGGATTCTGCATAAAATTCTGAACATTTTTGAATAAAAGCGTTATTAGTCTATACTTAACAGTTTCCGAGATATTGACTCTTGAAAAATTACATTTTTGAACTTTGACAGCGTCTAGCTTTCTAACTGTGCGTCTTAGAGCAAAACGGCTTACATGCCCCTATCTTCGATTTTTATTGTCTTTCCAATAGTGTCAACTTCCAGTCAAACCGAAACTACTATATTTCTTACATCCGGTTTAACCGAAAGTTCACACTATTGGATAGATAATAAAAATCGAAGATAGGGACATGTAAGCCGTTTTGCTCTAAGACGTACAGTTAGAAAGCTAGACGCTGTCAAAGTTCAAAAATGTCATTTTTCAAGAGTCAATATCTTGGAAACTGTTAAGTATAGACTAATACTGCTTTTATTAAAAAATGTTCAGAATTTTATGCAGAATCCAAAAAATTATATAAAATAGGGGTATCCATTTAAAATTTAGATCTTACCCCCCTTCCTCCTAGGGGCTTAAAGTAACAAGATTGACAATATACGCAAAAGATGTACCCTTCGAAATAAAAATCGAGTCCGAGCGATTTTCCACATTTTCATTTTAAAGCAGGAAAATCGAGGTGGGAAGTTTTCAAATGAACACCTTGTATATAAAATTTTAAAAAATTGATTGCCTGATTGTTTAGAAAATTTTTGTTCTTTTAATCATGACCATCATAATTATAAAAAAGGAACCAATCAAATTTTTTTTGTGGATAGAGTGTTTAAAACATTAGCTTATATGTCTATTTTTCATAAAGGTTTGATAGAATATAATAATTTGGAAAATTCTATTAAATCTCAAATTTCATTAAAACTATAAAAAAACTTTAAAATTACATTTATTTAAAAAACAAAAGGATACGTAATATTGGATAAAATTTGCAAAATGTTTAACTTTTCTGTCTGTTTTTGTTAAAAGAAGGTTCCGTTTTAAAATTAAAACTAAATCTATAAAAATGATGTTAAAAAAATTTATTAAAAAATATTTAATTGTAGCTTTTTTGCCAAATAAAACATGTTACTACATCTACTACTACTACTACTACCAGTGGCGTATTTAGGGGGGGGTCCGAGGGGTCTGGACCCCCCCCTGTGGGCTCAACATTAAAAAAAAACTCAGAACAGATCAGATGCCTTGTTGCATTTAATGTAGACAGGGTGAACTGAACCTCGCCCGATAACAAAATGTAATAATTTTCTATTTTACAATTTTTGAATAAAGACCTTTATTATTATTATTATTATTATTATTATTATTATTATTAAATAAAATTATTAAAAAATTGAAATAATGTTCACTTAGTTTTGTAATTTTTTTGCAAACTAGAACTATTAGCAATACTTTGTTTTTACAAATAATTAAGTAACTGTGTCACAGATAACAAAACAACATGGCCAAACTTAGCAAAAAAAAATGGCAAAAATAACTTGAAAACCAATCATTTTCGGAATCGGTCATATTATGTAGAAATATATATTTTTAAACATAAATATTTAAAAAAATATATATTCCCATTATTGCGTTTATATTTAAAAACTTCTTAATTTCTTCCTTTTTTGGGTTCAGCTATCAAAACATAGAAATAAAGTATAAATTTTGATAGTTCAAAATAGGGCGTGGCACCGAAAAACTTTTCGCCTGCGGCGCTTTTTTAAAAAAAGAAAGAAAGATAAAACGAAAGGTATAGACCCCCCCCGTGGCAATATTCTAAATACGCCACTGACTACTACTACTACAAGTCTTTGGAATCATCAGCAACAGCATATTATTCGGGAGTAAAAATTAGTAAATATTTTTACATGGTTTCACTGAAGAACCCGTGAGGAAACCTTGGCATTTGACATATTGTCAGCTGGTTATGATAAAGAAAGTCATGTCTATCTTAGTCCATCGTCGCTGGTCCATTTTAATATATTATTCAAGGCTGTTTCCATTACTTGGGTAGAAAATGTAAAACTTTATTGTTCTTCAAGCGCTTATGAGCAATAAAAGTGGCATGGCTCCCTCAAATACTTTAAAGAGAGACGGAAAAGCACATTTTCTTTCCCATATACTTTACATATTCCTATGGCATAAGCGTTTTAATAGTTTATCTCTGTCAGCGTAAGCACTACAGACTGCGCTGTTAAATCAGCAAAATATATGGAGCAGAAATACCTACAATTTTTTTGTGACCCACTAAAAATGGATCTTTATATCTGCATCGAGTGACCCAATAGGGTATCGAGTAAAAAAAAACGTTTTGTATTTAGACGCAGGTTTATTTTAATAAAAAATTTATTCTAGAGTGTATATATCCACATATAATGGGTTGAATCGATCAGCTGTTGTGGGAACCAAATAATTTTCCCAGATTAGCATTGGACATTTACCTTTAGATCCGTACAGCTTATGCGCAAACAAAAGTTACGTTTTATGGGTGAAAAATACGTCCGAGCGCATGACTCGCTGGTCAGCTGCCTTCCCTCTGGACACCTTCGGGTATGCGCACAAACCCGTGTTATCGGCCTGTCCTTCTTTAGCGACATGCTCCAAATACACTCAAGAACTGGCTCGGTCGCCATTTTTGTTGTTATGTTTTAAGGTTTCTCTGTGGATTCCTTGTAGTTTTCTTAGGTATCGTGGATTGTGGGTGTTTAATATTTACGGCTTTCTAGTTTTTGTGTAGTTTAGTCAATTGTGTTTAGGATATTAGTGACTCTGATTGAAATATAAACAATTACTAGTAACAGCCGTTTTGTATGATTTTATTATGCCCAAATAGGGGTAAAATACCTGGTATTTCGTATTTTCAGTAAGTATGGAGTAGTGATGAATCTTGATATATAATTTTATTTTGATCTATTTAACCACATCAAACTAGGAATAGGCTACACAAACAAGGTATGAAAATAAAGAGGAATCCACACTAAGATAAATTATCCCGATGCATGTTTTGGTATATTTTATTTGCAGCCCTGCAATCTTCAAAAAGTTTAAAAGAACCTTTTCTCTGTATTTATATTATACTAGCATTTATCCGGCATGCGTTGCAACCCGCTGGTATAAATACAAACCCGAACAAACCCGATATCTTAGTACCCAGCATGCCACTTTCTGAAATCGCACCCGTGCGAAGCCGGGGCGGGTCGCTAGTTGTACATAAAAACCTTCCTCTTTAATCACTCTATCTATTAAAAAAAACGCTTTAAAATCCGTTGCGTAGTTATAAAGATTTAAGCATATATAGGTAGGGACGGACAGACAGCGGCAGCGACTTTGTTTTATACTATCTTAACATCGTCCGTCTCTATAACTTATATATGCTTAAATCTTTAAAACTACGCAACGGATTTTGAAGCGGTTTTTTTTAATAGATAGAGTGATTCAAGGGGAAGGTTTTTATGTATAACTAGCGACCCGCCCCGGCTTCGCACGGGTGCAATTTCAGAAAGTGGCATGCCGGGTACTAATAGATCGGGTTTGTTCGGGTTTGTATTTATACCAGCGGGTTGCAACGCATGCCGGATACACGCTAGTATTAAGATAAAAGAAAAAATGTAAATACCTAGGTAGTTTGTATCACTCCACGCGGCAAATTCTCAGGCAAAAACTTTTTCAAAATCTCGAACAAGAATTTGTGCTTGAAAAGGTTTTACACGTGCCCAAGTTTTTGCCAAATTGTAAAAATCAATACAAGTTAATATTTGACTTGAGGATAGGTACGCGATAACATCGAGAATTGGTTATTTTGCTGGTTTTGTTTATTTTTTATATTCGATTTTATCAGTTTTATAGTTTGATTGACTTGTTTTATTTCCTTTCGAACTGAAAACACGACGACGAATCATTTTTAAACAAATTTTAGAAACAAAACAATTTTCTATCCTCAAAATCTGATAGGTTTGCTACCACTAAAAATGCCAGAAATCACTAACTTAATTCCCAACCTGATCAAAATATTTAAGAACACATTTAAATTTTTTGGCAAGAATTTAAATTTTAAAGCCCGGACCTGTCTATTTTCCCATTCGTCAAACGATAATGTTGCAGTGCGCATGCCTAATCGTGTATAGCTTTGATTATATGCGCTAGGCCATAAATTTGCCACCTTCGTGATTATTGTTTGCTTATCTAAAGGTAAATATCTATGGCAGTAGACCGCATTTAGCGCTATGGTAATATTAGAGAGTTGTGGTTGAAGTCACGATACCAAACTAGTATTAGGTATTTTAATATTTGTTGGGTGTTTCCACGTAAAAAAAAATACAAAGTTACCAATTTGTGTTAGAGGAAAATCTGAACTAGAGAAGGGATGCTGCGACCACTGCGCATAAATACTTTCCCTCCTTCACAACACCTCTGACCTTCATCTCTGTACGATAAACCCATTAAACGATAGTTGCGAAATAGGGAAATACATTTGGTCGGTTGACACCTGTCCATTAGAAATTACTGTATACAATTTACACATTAATAAATATTTAGTTTTGCCTGATTCGGGTTTTCCAGTTCGCTGTAAATTCTTGCGACAGCTTAATTAAACTCATTGTCATTTAGATTCTCGGACACATGGCGGACAAAACCGAAAAGCCGAATGAGATTCAAGTAATTAAAATATTCAAATTACTTTTTACTTATAAATGATTTATACTATCAAAGCTTTGTCTTTCAGTTGATTGTTATTATTTTTCCATATTTTTCATGAATAATATTTGGTTGCTGGTTACGTTTTTTATATTTACATTATTATCAATATAATACTATCTGGTAGGTTGTCACGTTAAGTATAGGATTTGATAAGCTAATTGAATTATCGCTAGAAACTATTTAATCATCACCTGAACCATTGAATATCAAAAACTATAAGAATGGCGGATCTTCGAGAAAACTTGACAACCCTGTTTTAGACTGTATTGGAGATGGTTTGGCCGCCATTGTGGAGTTGATCGTAAATCCATAGCTATAAATGCAGCACCTCGGCAACAGATGTCTCAAATTCACTGATGTGATGTCGTGGTGTTGCCGCATATCGTATTTTATTGAAATTTTTAAGGATTTAAGCATTTTTAACAGACAATAAAATAGGAGGTTCTCAATTCCAGCCGAATTTATGTTTTTGATAATAATATGTACGCTAATTACTCCGAGGTAATTGGACCGATTTTTATAATGATTTTACCGTTGCATTAAGTGTTAAATGTTAAACAAATAAAAGTCGATGAAAAGCGACAGCAAGATTTTTTTTTCGTCAAAAATTAATCGTTTCTGGATTAGTTAAGATAATAACAAATAATTAAGGACAGATAGGTAATGTAATATTTAACGTTAAAAATATAAATGGGAGAGTATTAAGTAAAATAATATTTTTATTGTTTTCTAAGATATTATTGTTAAGTAAGGTTTGGCGCCTTCAACTCCATATAAGTTTCAAGTTACACCTGTGATTATTATTGTTATTATAAACATATTTGAAACCCATTTATCAGCGGTTTTTAGGATATTGAGGATACGAGTGAAAGTTTGTGGAGTGGGTTATTGTTAAGCCGACGCACTGTAATGTAATAGAACCAATATTTTTGAGTGAAAAGTGTCTTTTGTAGTGGGAAATATTTATTCCAAAACACAAAATATTGTGTTGTGTTAACGTTGAAACTTGTTATTTGTTAAATAAAATAAGTATAGTATTATTCATGTTATTAAAGGGGATAATTATAACTAATATAGGTTTTATTTCGTCGAAAAATAGCAAAATACGTAATACACTAAATACAAACAAACTGAATGTTTCTTAAGTAAGAAAGTAAAACCTACTTATTTTATAACCATTTTGAAAACTAGTAATAATTGCAAATAAAGTTATACCTCACCCCACCGATGCAAGCAAGTCAAACAGACAGGCGGCAACAATGTTTTAATTTAGCAGTAAAAAGGCCTGTCGTTAGTGGCTGCATCAACACGCTTTATTGTTGGTGAACTCATTGTGCCATCTATGAATTTAACGTAGCAGATTTAGGAGATCTGCTTATATGGCCTTCTTATAGATTGATATTCAATGCCTGAACCAATCTAGTTCGAGTATACCTTCGACTTGTCGAAAAGAATCTTTACCAACCAACTGATCCAGATGGATTGTGGGGCGATGCGGCTACATCCTTTAAGTCGTATCTCGGAGAGCTTAGGCAACACCTTCTAGAAGGTATTAGTTTAGGTTTGTTTCGAGAGGTATCTGGCAGCCCATAGAATTTACAAAAATATCGTAAACACTGTGCCGAGAAAAAAATAACATGCCGATGGAATAGTGGTTCGTATTCAATATAAAATTGTATAGGTCTGACACTACCTAAAGATAAAGTGTTGGGGACATCACTGGCCTAGATGCCTATATTAGGGTGACCAATTTGTTAATTTTTCCAATTTTAATTTTTGTTTTAAAACAATTTTAAATCCAATGCGAGCAAAATTAAATATTTATGTAGTTAATTAAAATATTATTTAATACCTTTCCATTTTATTATTTTAAATTTAAATATTTTAATATATGACTATGTATATACCATACATAAAATTGAAGCTAAAACTTAAAAGCATTTCCAAACATTTTAATAATTAAACTAGAAGTAAATTGGGTCACGCCATGCGATGGCAAGGGAGTCGTACAAATTTATACCGGAGTAAATTAGTTAATATGCAAATTTTGGACCGAAACCCTTAGTAGTGCATCTTTGATAGTCAATTTTCTATCATCAAGCATTTTAGTTCTAATTAAGATGTTTGACAGAAATAAATTTAATTTAACAGGTTTCTATAAGTACCTACAGCATTTGTCACATATTCTTCTAATCAGGAGAGGGGGCAGCTGTAATTAAACTGAGTAAGTAAGTATCACGTTCGCCAAATTAATTTAATAATGAATGTTTTTTTTTTTATTTTAATATGTTATTAGGAAGTTTAATAAAATATATTATGAAAGTTCGGGAAATTTCAATTTATTAAAATTTAAATATAATATCCCACTTGTTGTGTAACAGTCAATTTAAAAACTCAATTAATTATTGAATTAAAAAAGCTTTTTGCAAGAAGTTACTACCGTGCGAGCATAAATTATTTGCATCAAAAAGGGCTTGGAATAAAAAACGTATGGCTTGGTTTAGATCACAATGATATGGGTACGATATATCTAACCAAATCTAGGTTAAAATTTTATTAAATTCATATTATGACATGATATGGCAAACTAATAAGTAATAAAATAAGTAGACAAATACAAATTTATTTTTGTTGTTTACAAAATTAACAAAGTAAGAATATTCAGAAAGAAAAAGAAAAATAATTACCTACATAAATTGCTGAAATTGGCTGAAATTGTCAGGTCTAATAAATCATTTCTTTCCAATAAATTTTGGGTAAACCATTGAGAGTAATTCCTGCGTCTTTTAAAATCTGCTGCTTGTATTTCCTGGAATACTTGCACTTTTTAAGGAAATAAATTTAGCTGCTTTTTAATAATAGTTCTGCATGTTCCCATTTCTTGGGACAGGCGTCTTATACAATTTGTTGGCGTATTTTGCATTATTTTACAAACGTTTGCAACAAGTTCTTCTGTTCTAACAGATGGTCTTCTTGCTCCTTTTTTGTGTTGTATATAATGTGTTACCCTAAACACAGCCACGGTTCTTTTCAGGCAATGATAAAAATCCCCAGCAATAAAAGCAACGTTAGGAAAATGTTCGTGAAAATCGTCCATGCACAAACCAGGATTGTATGGCCACTCACCATTTACTCTAACCCCGTTTCGAAATTACGCTTCAACTATGAATGTTTGGTGCTGTTCCGTAAAGCCGGTTGTGTGAATTGTTCAAGAAATTGGAAAAATTAGGGATGAATCAAATAACTTTTAACGACTGTCAAACATGACGGAATAACTGATTTATTGTTAATTCAGGTAGTTACTGACACCCAAAAGGTAGTAAGCTCCACGGCTAAGCATTACGTCCTTAGATGCAAGGCCCTCTTTGATGCAAATAATTTTTGATTGCACGGTAATATTGCCAAGGATTGTGCATTAGTATTAAGTTAGTAATAAGAATATATTTCTGCTATTTTAAATTTCCCAACTAAACTTCAGTCAGTGTCAACTTTCACTAATTTATAACCACATAGCGCGGGGGAGGAGGGTTAAGACTCATCCCCCAACCCCCTTATGGCTCCGTCCCCGTACAGTAGTATATAACACAGTCGATTTAAAATGTCTATCCGTTTGTCGAGAAATTGTGGTTCTTCGTTTTGTCAGCGTGAAATTGAACTACTACTTTAATTCAATTTTTACGTGATTCTGGAATAGAAACCAATATATCTCTAATACGCTACCATGCAGGATTCAGACGATTACCTTTACCGGCTAGCATAATACTCAGTGAGAAAATATCAAATCGATTGAATTATATTTTATATTTGTTTTATACCGTCTATTTAGTTAGCATTTAATACTAATAAATTTGTATAATTTTTGAATATAATACAATTAACACACATTATTGATAAGATTAAATACAATTAAAAAAAGATCAACAAACCCTCCGCAAAATAACTTACACAAAAAATATATTTCTTACAAAGGTACAATTTCTACTCAGATAGCCAAAGTACCTAATAAAAATGTAAAAGATATAACAATCTCCTTTAAAACAAAAAACAATTTTCAGTGTCATTTAGTCAGAAATAAAGAAAGCGTTTCACATCTTGACAAAAGCGGAGTTTATAAATTATCGTGTGGTAGTTGCCCAGCTCTATACATTGGAAAACCCGTAAGAATTTGGAATAAGAATAAAATAACATCTCAACCGACCAGGTACGTCTGTATTTGGACAGCACCTCAAATTTAATAATTATAGTTTCTTACCAACGTCTAACAGCAAAATTTTACATCAATTTGATCATAAAAACTTCAGAGAGTTGGACTATCTCGAGGACCTTGAAATCCATAGACATTCAATTACCTATTCAGAACCAAAATCCAATTTTTAGACTTTTTAGGCGATAAGAATTTATTATTTGCCTTAACCTACGCTTGTGGACTTTTGACGTCTCCCATTTTATTAACAATGGGACGGTTTTGCACATACATATGTCATAATTATGGAGGACTTGACGTAGAAGGCCGATCGCAATGCATTGGATTCGGTCCCAAATTAGCATCGGTAATTCAGCTTTACAAGTTGCCATAAGATGGCGCTCGTGTTCGAAGTGGGCTATCAAATAAATGGTTTCTTATGGACGCGATAACTATTTTTATATAAATTAGTTCTTTAAGGAACAAATAAGGACTTTTATATGAATTTACACTTACTTTGTTATACTTATTAGTAAACTCAGCCTGTATAAAGTTCCAACGATGCTTCGTTTTTAAAATACAGGAACATTCTAGCTAGAGGGTTTTACCTTTGGAGCTAGAAAGAGACTTATTTGGCTGCGTTTCATCTCTGAAGAAGATCCTGTCTTACACCCCGACACAAAGCAAACTCTACTTTTATAAATTGTACCATTATTCATTATAAATATGGAAATTAATTACAATACAACGTTATTTGTCTTGTCTTGCCTTCAAACGTTATTTGTTATTTCGAAAAATAAAACGTCAATTGTCAAAAGTAAAAGCACAGAAAAATAAATGGTTTAAGAAAAAGTTAAAAACTATGGAAGATCTAGTTTTCCATATTAAAAACGAAGAAGAAGAAGACAACATCAGCCCACTTCGAACGCGAAAGCCATCTATCAGCCAATAGCGAACTAACCAAAAAACCGGGACAGAAATTGAAAATGCTGCCATTATCGATCGGCCTCCTACCCTCTAGTTCTCCATAGTCATAATTTAAAAATCCTGTTTAAATTATTTTCTTTTAAACAATTGACGGAGTTGCCTACCTTTTTTATTCAATTTTATTCATTTAAACGTATTTAAAGTTTTTATACCACTGTTCTGTTTCCTATTATTCGTCATTTTGTGTGCACTCACTACTTTTTTTTATCTGAGATATCACTCACCACTTTGTGTCCATGTGTCAAATGTCAGTCGGGTATAGTTTATAAAATTTGAAACCACTACTAGAGAAATTTTGTTTATAAATTTTCAAATATCTTATTAATATGTTTCTTGTCTCCTGGACATAATTTGACGAGTAAGTATTCCCACCTAGTTTGTTGTTGTTGGTAAAGTTGAATCTTGATCGAACTCTTTGTAACCCGCGTCAAATCTATTTTGTATTAATTTCTTTACATTAAAAGGCTCCCTCCCTGTAACCTCAGACTTGCCAGTACTGTACATTCAGATAATAATATGCTGAATTATAACGTTATAATTGTAAGATTTTTCTCATTCAAGCAGCCTTTAGAGCTTCTCTTTCAAAGGCGCTCGAATGAAATTGAATAAGTTCTTTTTAATATTTTATATAATTGCGAGGTTTCCATTTCTCAAAGAGAATTTAATTTTTAAATACTGTGTGGAAAAAATGTGTTTCCTCGCTGTTCAGATAATTAGCATATTTTCGAGGAAAAAGATTAATTTACATTTTTATTTTTAGAGCTCTAATCAAAACAAAATTTCATAACCAAACGGTTATGAAAAGAAATTAGTGGACATACTTCAAAAAACAATTGAAATACATTAAGGTGGGAGTATCAACATGCTTGCCAACCTATAACCTATTTCGCGTAGATTTATTTATGTTTTCTAGCTTCTATACAAAATTTAAAGAAAATCAGTATCGACTTGATATTCTATAGGTAATTAATGACATATTTAATAAATATCAAGGAATTTCATAACTTATTTTAGTAGAATTGTATAGCGAAAAATATCGGGTAAGATTTTTTTTTATATTATTATGTCATTGTCACTCATTGTTCTTTCACTATACAATTCTCCCAAAATTAACAATGAAATAAATTGATATTTTTGTAATGTATCAGATACTACCTAAATAATGTACCGACGATATTGATTTTATTTAAATGTTAGTTATTAAAATAATAAACTCAAAAAATCAACGCGAAATAGGTTATAGGTTGGCAATAGATTGAATGACGTTGAGAATTCAACCTTAATAGAATTAATATTGAAGTAATTTAAGTTTCAAAAGAACTAGGTACATTTGTATTCGTAAAAAACCCGTACAAGAATTAGAATGAAAGATAAGTTTTGTCATATTTGCGTAAAACCGGCTTGTCTAAATGATTGTGTATTGGAGGTGATCACACGTCATAGATTATCAAAAAAGCAAAGCATTGGCGTCGGTGTAATCAATTTTGAAACTTTATGGTGGTAACGTTTGATAAACTTTAAAAGAACATGAAAATGCCTCGTCAGTTGTCTGAAGTTGAAAAGACTCAAATTGTATCAAGAATCGAAGAAAGATGGTCAATCCGTGCTGGAGCGCAGTTGTATAATAGAAATAAAAAAACTATATTGAAAATTAAGTAACACTGCAGGGAACAAGAATCCCTAAAGAGGAAAATTGGTTCAGGTCGTCCCAAACGTTTCAACCCTGAACAGGATGCTGCTTTTTTTGGGATATTTAAGAAATAATCCATTTGCAACTGCAAGGGATGCTGTTATTGATACAGCAGGAGAGTCAAGAAATCTGAACTAAAATGTCGCTCAGCTGCGAAAAAAACGTTTCTTGCCGAAGAACAGTGACAATCAAGGATTACTTTTGCTTTAAAGTATATATACCGCAATCCCCAATTTTGGAACAGGGTCATTTTTACTGATGAAAAGACGTTCCAGTCGACTTATAACGCACAAATTCGTGTGTACCGTCCAAACAATACCAGGTTTGAAGAGCGATATACTAACCCCCTCACTTCTAGACATGGGCGTTTATCTGTAAATGTATGGGGCTGGATAAGTGTTCATGGATCTGGTGTTTGCTGGTGAATAGAGAATATATTTAATGCCGGAAATTACATTAACATTTTAGAAAACATATTGTTATCATCTGCTGAGCAAATATATCCCAATAATACTTTCATATTTCAACAAGATAATTGTCCAGTCCACACTGCCAATGCTGTAACCCACTGGTTTCAAACCCATAGTGTGTAAGTGCTGCCTTGGGTCGCCTATAGTCCCGATATTAATCCAATTGAAAATATTTAGGGTATAATAGTAAAAAATATATATAATCGAAATTTTAGGCCACAAAATTTAGAAAATTCATGGGAAATAATACATGCGTGCTGAGAAGAGCTTGATCCAAATATTGTATCAAATATAATTCAGTCACTTCCGAATTGACTGGCTCAAGTAATAGAATATTAGATTTTATTTATTATTGTTAAAAGTTTTTTGTTTCTATTGCAATTTTTATAAAACTGTTAAGATATAATATTATAAAATAAAAAATGAAAATTTTTGTTATTCTGTTAAACTAACGCCCAACGCCAATGCATTGCATTTTTTATAACCTTTACCATGTGATAAGCAGGTTTTACGCAAATATAGTTTAGGTTTCCTCTCATTCTAATTCGTGTACGCTTTTTTTATGAATACAACTCTGTACCTAATAAATAACAAACAACAATAAATACGACTGCCTCTTTCTTATAGTTAGCACGTACGTGGAAACGAAGAAAAAAAAAACAGGTACGTTTGACATCTAAATGTCTTTTCGAATGTTAAAATAGATAATGGAGCATTAAAAACTTATAAAAACGGAACCCACTTTAACTAGGTTTTGATTCGCACTAGAACTGACATTTAGAAAGTGTAAAAATAAAAACCACCAATCGATACGCACATCACGATTATCTGTTACAGTAAATATTTAGTACCAATAAACAAACCATGCCCTGTCATCTAGTTAACAGGGGAACTTTTCGACAGGCTAATTAACTCTTCCTACACCCGAGTCACATCTACTAAACCTGAAATGAAATACTGATTTGTTTGAAATTTTAAACTGAATGTTATTGACTTTGCGATGAATGGCTGTGTCGAATTTTTACATTACTTGACCACAATACCATAAAATTTTGATTATAAGTATAAGAAATTTTACCATGTTTTTGTTTATTCTATAAAATGTTCTAATATTTATATAATAAATCAATTTATGTCCCACGATTTCGTAATACGAGAATTCGACCAATATTTTTATCCACCACATCGCAAATATCTATTAATCGATTGGTAAACACACATTATGGCATTTTCCTTGTCCTTTTTAACCAGTTTTGTCAATCAGGCTTGTTTGTTCACCTACCAATAATCGATTTAGCTGTAGTATTAATACAAGCTTGTCAGAAGAAAAATATCTGTAATTTATGTCGTCTAATTGGGAAAAATAACTGAATTAACCAGAATTTTCGATCTGTATTTTGAGTTAGGGGAACTGCATGTTTGTGGCTAACGGTAAAATCTCTTAATATCGTAGAATTACTAATATTTTTCTTACTTTCAATTCCGCAGCAATATCTCATATTATAGGTAACCTGTCTATCAATCTGGTGTAAATGATAGCTTCTTGTTCTCCAGTTACTATTGGCAATATTTTTTTATATACAGTGTGACCAGTAAAGTCCCGCATCATATGGGATTTTTTTTTATTAATAGCTTTATTCAAAATTTGACTTTGGGCATCAAGTTCTGCTTCGATCGGGATGAAAATTAAGCAAAAAAATAGTTGTCACGTGATTCGCATTATCTGTCAAATCTTTTTTTTTTAAATAGTTCAAAAGTGGGGTTGTTTCTGAAAATATTGAAAAAAGTTATTGGAAAAAGTTTTTTTAAATGCAGTTTCTAGCCCACATGCAAAATTTCAGCTGCATAAAATTATTTTGATTTTTACACATATTTTGTAAATTGCACCACTTTTGCAAAATAAGACCCAACGGAACCTACATAAAACTTCTTAGTTTTGACAAGGCTTTATTTCAGATACATTTTCTTTAAAGTAGCGCCATATTAAATGTGTGTTTTTCTACAAAATCAAAATTGGGCTATTAAAATTTGGTCGCATGTGATGCAAAAATTATTTGTTTTTGACCCTGTATAAGGTGACTTCATAAAATAAATATTTTTGAAAACGTAGTTTGTGTCTGAAAGTAACTCGCCTTAATATTAAGACAAAAAAGAACACAGTGTCATCAGTAAAGTGTTCATTAAGTGGAAAATAAATTTTAGTAGTGGGTAAAAAATCAAAATGATATTATGCAGCTAAAATTTTACATGGGGGCTGCAAACTGCATTTAAAAAACCGTTTTCTAATAAATTTTTTCGATATTTTCAGAAATAACCCCACTTTTGAATTATTCTTGAAAAAAATTAAAATTTGCCAGATAATGCGAATTACGCGACTACTATTTTTTTGCTTAATTTTCATCTCGATCGAAGCAGAAGTTGATGCCAAAGACAAATTTTGAATAAAACTATTAATAAAAAAAAAAACATATTATGCGGACTTAACTGGTCACACTGTACAGGGTATTCCCTACTCGATGGTACATTAGAAGTATCTGGAGAACGAAAAGAAAAATAATTTTGAAATTTTCACTACGGCCATAGGAGACTGCGCTCTAGCTTTTAAAAATAATTTCGCGGTTGCAATGTTGCCAGATCTATTGATTACTGACATCAACTTTGGAATTTTAAATGAGACACCCTGTATATTTTTACATTTTTAAATTCCACATAAAATTATAATTATTTTTTATTAAACGCACTATTAGTCTATACTTCATAGTTTCCGAGATATTGACTCTCGAAAAGTGACATTTTTGAACTTTGACAGCTTATAACTTTCTAACAGTACGTCTTAGAGCAAAACGGCTTACATGTCCCTATCTTCAATTTTTATTATCTTCCCAAAAAAATCAACTTCCGGTTAAACCGGATGTAACTCGAAAGAAGGAAATATAGTTGTTCCGGTTTAACCGGAAGTTGATTTTTTTGGGAAGATAATAAAAATTGAAGATAGGGACATGTAAGCCGTTTTGCTCTAAGACGTACTGTTAGAAAGTTATAAGCTGTCAAAGTTCAAAAATGTCACTTTTCGAGAGTCAATATCTCGGAAACTATGAAGTATAGACTAATAGTGCATTTAATAAAAAATAATTATAGTTTTATGTGAAATTTAAAAATGTAAAAATATACAGGGTGTCTCATTTAAAATTCCAAAGTTGATGTCAGTAATCAATAGATCTGGCAACACTGCAACCGCGAAATTATTTTTAAAAGCTAGAGCGCAGTCTCCTATGGCCGTAGTGAAAATTTCAAAATTATTTTTCTTTTCGTTCTCCAGATACTTCTAATGTACCATCGAGTAGGGAATACCCTGTATAGCAAATCTAGCAAATATTGATGGCAATATATTATTGGACGAGTAAATGATAACAAATCGAAACTTACAAACATACAACATATCATCTTACGACACACACCATTTTAATATCACTCAATATTTATAGTTGTACGATGCACCATTCTTGCTAAACCGCAGTTTACCGATCAAGATGTTCAAAAACTTGTTATTTTTATTAAACATATATAAAATATATTCACTGGGATCATTGATAAAACAATAATGCATCTTTGTTTAACTATTTACCGATGCTGTGACACCAAATTTATTCTCGTTTAATTAAATATTATCGATTCACGACGAGCTAATGCTAAAAAAAACTTTAATTTATAAGCCGAACGTTAATCTTACCTTCAATCTATTTTTGTTTGCCGCAATCTATTCGGCATCTTTGCACAAAGAACTTGACTGACAACCCAATTTGGTAAATGAAGCCGACAAATTTCTTTCAACCCCAACAATCCCTTTCACCGAAAACAAAAACCGAATAAAAAAATGTTAATGAACTTTACATTCCAAAGAGAAATAATCTGTTTATAGCGAAGCATTAACCGTAGTAATAAAAAGAGGTATTTTATGTACCTCCTTAAGACCGTCGGTAATAAGCAATTTGCAAAAGATAATGCTGTTAAGTCCCATTAATAAAAGGGTTCTTAAGAAAACATAATAAAGGGGTTGGAACTTCTTAATCATGACGGTCTTAAGGTTGAGACAAAAGGTAGCTTTAATTTAATATTCGACATTTAAGAGCCTGGAACTAGCATTCGGGGATTTACCTACGGCTCGAACAATAAGCTTTCTTTTTTTTAGCCAAGTCAGTAAACGTATACATGAGCTTCCGCGCAAACTTTAGTACCCGTTAGGGTGCGTCTACATTATGCTGACATTCGCAACACCGAAATATAAAGGCCTCGAATACATCAAAACAGTGGTATAACCACAGAAGTATAAAAGTAAGTAGAAAGCTTATTCCCCATATGAGAGCCTGTGTTGTCAAATAGCGTCTTTATACCCTGTCCCTTTTATCTGGAGAAAGATGGTTGAAACCAAAACCTTCTGGAATTTAAGGAAGAGTAAGTGAAACAAAATACAGAAATTCATTCAGGAATTGAAGTTTTAACGTTTAACTCATGGAGCAAAGACACAAACCAAACTGTATAGTCGAGAATCAAATCAAAATCAGAGTTGATTTTTTGATATTATGACGTGTTGTCATGATTTTACAATCAAACTAACCTAAAATTATACCGATGTCAACGTCCTGTCATAAAACTAACCTCAAAACATTAAATTAATAAACTAACAGATGTCAATGTCTTGTCATGATTTGACAAGCAAAACGAACTTTGAATTATTTAGTTGAACTCCATGCCGCTGACTTTAAGACACCACCTGCGGTGGCTCTTACCTCTCGAAGACCTTCTGTAAGTGAAAATTATCAGTGGGTTGCTCAATTTTTCACTGAGTTAGTAGCACCCATGTCGGAGATATAACCTCACAAAGCACCTTGGTTCTTTGCTTAATTATCACCTTAATAGATATTTACGTACGTAAATCTTTCTTCTTTTAATGACTCAATACACTCAGAGAAAGAGTGTTGCAAGTTTTAAAAAAACGTTAATAAATTCATTGATATCAAATATATTTTTGCTTCATGATGTTTATAATTACATTATTAAGATATCTTATGATTTTTGATGCAGTATGAAAGCAAACATGATTATGGGCTTTTTATTAGTTAATCTTATTAAAATAACAACGCTTTACAGTTTAATTTTTAAAAAAACGTTACTAATAAATAATGACATATCGAACAAAATTGAAAATAAAAATATATCATCGTTATAATAATATTGAACTTATTCCAATGACAGTTAACAACAATTTATTAGTAATATGGACGTGGAATAAAAGTGCTGCACTTTTGTTTAAAAGAGAATTTTTTTTTCAAGTTTTTATAAACACGATCCTGTTAATTCAAGATAATTCCACAATATTTTAAGTTGTTCGTAAATATAAAATATAACATTTTCATTACGATTTATAGTAAAATTTTTGTGCTATATAATTTAGGGTGTCCGGAAATGATAAGCAAAAAATGTAGGGGATAATTCTAGACCGAAAATAAATTATATCTCTTCCTATAACATTTTTTCGAAAATTGATTATTAACGTTACAGGTAGTTACAGGGGGTTAAAGTAACATTTTATTTGCAGTTTTTTTCGCAATACCTTTTGCCAAGCTCATAAAATTTTGACGAAATCTCGTATATGGGTCTTTTTCGGGATGAGGAATACAAATTTGCCCACCGTTTTTTCTCATTTTGTAGAGGGCGCCACATAGGAGCCTATAGTTTAATTTGAATGGTTCCAACTTTTTTGTCCCACACTGTATGCGCATTTTGACTAAATATTTTTATTTTCCTAACCTGTTGACATGGAAAAGGTATACTACTTTTGTTTCGATAAATCTAACCGTTTTCGAGAAAAACGCTAAAGTAACATTGCTTGCATGTGATGAATATGAAATCATTTTAATTTATTTTCAACCTTAAACATAGCATAGCAAAGGAAGGAATATTCCATGGAGTTCGTCGGAATTTTTTAAGAAGAATTAATTTATGCATTAAAGAGGAAGGCGTCACTTTGAACCTTTGATTTGAATGTTTAATTTATTGTTCTACACCTTTTCCATTTGTAGTTCAGAACGCGTCAAAAGGATTTCAGAAAGCGTTAAATATATTTCAGAATAGTCTAATGTAGTTCGGAAAGAATCAAATGTACTTCGGAATTGTCAGATGTAGTTCAAAAACCGTCAAATTTACTTCAGAATAGTCAAAAGTACTTCAGAAAGCACCAAATGTATTTCAGTATAGTCAAATGTAGATTAGAAAGTATCAAATGTATTTCAGAAGAGTCAAATGTAGTTCAGAAAGCATCAAATGTATTTCAGAAAGCACCAAATATATTTCGGAAATTACCAAATATATTTCGGAAAGTATCAAATTTAATGTATATTTTAGGTATATAATTGCGTATAATTCACGCTGAATATTTACAAATACCGCCTTATGAAATACTTTTGAATATTCTAAAATACATTTGACGCTTTCTGAAATACATTTGATGCTTTCTAAAATACATTTGACTATTCTGAAGTACATTTGATGCTTTCTGAAATACATTTGGCTATTCTAAAGTACATTTGACGGTTTCTAATCTACATTTGACTATACTGAAATACATTTGACGGTTTCTAATCTACATTTGACTATACTGAAATACATTTGACGGTTTCCAATCTACATTTGACTATATTGAAATATATTTGACGCTCTCGGAACTGCATTTGACTGTACTGAAATACATTCGACGCTTTCTGAAATACATTTGGAAAAGGTGTAGAATTATCCCCTAAATTTTTTGCTCATTATTTCCGGATACCCTGTATACAGCTTGCGTCAATTTTAATTTGAGAACATCAATGCTTACGCTTCAAAATAAGTAAATTGCAAATATTTCTAAATTGATTTAAAAGGAAATACTTTTAGATGTACGAGAACAGAAGATTTCTTTGATTTTAAAGTGACTAAATTGTTAATATATGTAAAAATCAATATCGTATTATTAGCAAATGTTTATGAGCGCACCAACATAAATATTTTAAGATAACTTCTTGTGTCTTTTAAAACGCAGAAATTCTCTGAGTGTAGTAAACTTATCAGTGTTTTAAGACAAAAGTTAAAAATTTTAAAACCAATAAAGAATGTTTTTAGTCTTTTATTTTAGTAATAAAGCAGCGGTAAAATAATATGAAAGCGGATAAAATATTTTACGGTCTATAAAACAGTTTATTTACATTGTAGGGTAAGGTTCTTTCGGCTTTAATATTTAAAACAAATTAACTTTGTGAGATAACGTTTTTCAATGTTACCGACCTTTTGTTTTTGGATTGCGTGTTGGTTAAATACGTACGGTCTAATGTAATGCAAATAATGCAATAGAACGTGGACATGAAAGATTGAAAGCAAAACCTGAAACAATTTTATTGTAACTATACAAAACGCGACGAACTATCTCGTTCTCCGACAGACGACATCAGAAATCTGTCATCGATTAGGTAATATTGGGCATTGAATATATCAAACTATAAGAAGGCCATATAAGCAGATTTCCTAAATCTTTTGATGGGACAATGAGTCACCTACAATAAAGCGTATTGATGCAGCCACTAACGACAAGCCTTTTCACTGCTAAATTAAAACATTGTTGCCGCCTGTCTGTTTGACTTGCTGCATGATCCTCTCCCCACTACCATAACCATACCGTCACGCGCATCGCGGTTCCTAGATTGCCTTGCACTGGCATAATATATCGTCGCCTTTAGTGCAAAAATTCATTAAGTCAAAATTGACAGTTTTGAGTAAACCCCAGTTTTAAGAAATGGCGGAGTTTAAAGTGATTTATTAAAAAAAAGGTGCTATAACGTTACGCCTACGAAGTTGACTACAAACTTTTTTTAATATATTTATACAAAATAGTGTTTATTATATGCACAATTCATTAAGTGACTTAGTAAGTTTTCGACCCAACTACAAATAGCTAAAATGACAGAATTAAATGACGACTCTCACTATTAAATACATACCTAGGCTACAACGTATATGATGGTTAAAAATATGAATGATGATGCGGTTTGTATAACTTGGTTTTTATTTGCAATTATTACCACTTTTCAAAATGGGTTAAATAAGTAGGCTTTACTTTCTTACTTAAGAAACATCCAGTTTGTTTGTATTAGTGTATTAGTGTATTACGTATTTTGCTATTTTTCGACGAAATAAAACCTATTTTAGTTATACTTGCTGTCGCTTTTTATCAACTTTTATTTGTATAACATTTAACACCTAATGCAACGGTAAAATTATTATGAAAATCGGTCTAATTACCCCGGAGTAATCAGCGTACATATTATTATCAAAAACATACATTCGGCTAGAATTAAGAACCTCCTATTTTATTGTCTGTTAAAAATGCCTAAAATCCTTAAAAATTCCAATAAAATACGATATGCGGCAACACCACGACATCACATCAGTGAATTTGAGACATCTGTTGCCGAGGCGCTGCATTTATAACTATAGATTTACGATCAACTCCACAATGGCGGCCAGACCGTCTCCAATACAGTCTAAAACAGGGTTGTCAAGTTTTTTCGAAGATTCTATAGTTTGATATTCAATGTATTGGGACATAATAATATTCCCAGATTGGCCCAGAATAGTAGTGGGCTAATGAGCCCACACACCGAATTATGAATTGCGTTTTAGTGCTTTTTGTTACATTTGATTAAGTTTTAAAAATGTTTCCTGGTTTTGGTACCGTTTATTTTTACTTTGATTGAATTTTAATTACTTATACGTGGCCTAAAATTATTATTTATTTGACCAAAAATTTACAGGTTAAAATTTTATTATACTTTTTTTAGACCGTTAAATCATAATTAATATTTTGTGTCTTGCGCGTTAGTTAATGACATCGATAAGTAATAAACTCGTAATAAGGCAAGTGTTTTGAGTTGTTTGCAGTGGCGTATTTAGAATATTGCCACGGGGGGGTCTATACCTTTCGTTTTATTTTTCTTTCTTTTTTTCTTTCTCTAAAAAAGCGCCGCAGGCGAAAAAAATTTCGGTGCCACGCCCTATTTTGAACTATCAAAATTTATAATTTCTATGTTTTGATAGCTGAACCCAAAAAAGGAAGAAATTAAGAAATTTTTAAATATAAACGCTATAATGGGAATATATATTTTTTTAAATATTTATGTTTAAAAATATATATTTCTACATAATATGACCGATTCCGAAAATTATTGGTTTTCAAGTTATTTTTGCCATTTTTTTTTGCCAAGTTTGGCCATGTTGTTTTGTTATCTGTGACACAGTTACTTCATTATTTGTAAAAACAAAGTATTGCTAATAGTTCTAGTTTGCAAAAAAATTACAAAACTAAGTGAACATCGTTTCAATTTTTTAATAATTTTATTTAATAATAATAAAGGGCTTTATTCAAAAATTGTAAAATAGAAAATTATTACATTTTGTTATCGGGCGAGGTTCAGTTTACCCTGTCTACATTAAATGCAACAAGGCATCTGATCTGTTCTGAGTTTTTTTAATGTTGAGCCCACGGGGGGGTCCAGACCCCTCGGACCCCCCCCCCCCCCCCCTAAATACGCCACTGGTTGTTTGTGTTTAGCAGCTATAACAGATGTGCTTTATAAGTAACCCTGTACTTATTGACAATACATTAAAAAACCTGTATTAACATTACTAATATGGTAACTTCCTGCAAAGCACCGATGCTTGTCTTCTTTAGCGTAAAGGGTAGGAGCCGAAAGATTCCCCAAAAACACATAATATATTAATTAAAAAGGCATTTCAGTCTTTAATAGCAGTAAAACAACGAGGGGCTGTAGGCGTTCTTGGAGCGAACAGTCTGAAAATACGACGGGAAGTAAGACATTAACTTTTTTAATTTACTTTATTATTCATTTTTAAGCCATTAAAAAGTAATATAACCAATAAGGCAATAAATCATTGCGAAAAAGGAATGTTTATTTGCACTTTGTATTTGAATGGAAGGGTTTTTTAGAATTTTTTTATTCTTAGGGGTCACTTTTACTTCCTCGGGTGTTAAAAATGCGTTTTAATGCTCTAAGTATGGAAAATAATACCTATTAGTAACAATAAAAACACAGCATTTATTCTAAACTATTTATTCATACCTTAGAAGTTATTGTTTATGCTTTTATTTTAAATATTCCATAATGCTCGTATTTTTTTAATACCGCATGCTTGTTACAAAATTTGCTATTGCATAGGATTAAACTTGTTTATTCATCGATGCTCAATGCAGCCATTACCCCTAATTTTAAAGAAAATGAATATTGCATAAACTGTAATCCCACAAGCCCATAAAGCTTTTACCCAAATGGGTTGCACGGTGTAATTTTTAAAGCAAAAGCGTGTTCCGTAGAAACTCTCAAAGCGGTCACTTAAGTCTTTAAGTTTTTCCAAAAAGTTAATGCAACCCATTTTTTTTTTAAATAAATATTTTTATACAGGGTTTGTTCGTGTCTGTGGAATATTCCTTCCCTTGCTATCCTATGTTTAAGGTTGAAAATGAATTAAAATGATTTTGTATTCATCATCATCACATGCAAGCAATGTTATTTTAGCGTTTTTCTCGAAAATGGTTAGATTTATCGAAACAAAAGTAGTATACCTTTTTTATGTCCAAAGGTTAGGAGAATAAAAACATTCAGTCAAAATGCGCATACAGCGTTGGACAAAAAAGTTGGGACCATTCAGATTAAAGTTTAGGCTCCTATGTGGTGCCCTCTACAAAATGCGAAAAAACGGTGGGTAAATTTGTATTTCTCATCCCGAAAAAGCCCCATATACGAGATTTCGTCAAAATATTATGAACGTGGCAAAAGGTATTGCAAAAAAAACTGCCAATAAAATTTAACTTTAACACCTTGTAACTCCGTTAATATAATCAATTTTCGAAAATATGTTATAGGAAGAGATAGCATTTATTTTTGGTCTAAAATTATCCCCTAATTTTTTTGCTCATTATTTCCGGACACCCTTTATTGCTATATATTCTATGCCAGTATAAAGCAACCGCGAGAACTTCAACAATTCCGCTTCACACAGCCAGGTATTGTACGCGAAACTATTAGGTAATACCAATTAGATTTCTGCCGTCCGAAAATCTCTGTATTTTCTGTACAAATTCAAATACAATGAAAAATTGTATATAACGCAAAAAACATTTCCTTTGGTTTTTAATAAAGTAAAAGCACATCTTCTGTCCTAATTATTTATTATTGTAATAGTAGTGACATATTTATTATAGAGCTTGTCAACAACTATTAATTGAAAATAAACACATATCATGGGTTCATAGTGTATTCTTTGTCCCTTTTGCACCAGTTTTGTCAATCACTTCTGTTTACTTTGTCGTCATTTATCGATTTTGATCGCGCCAATAAAAATTAAAATCTATTAATAATAGGAGAATGGTATAATAATAGCTTAGGATTTGGTCGACTAATCGATTTAATTTAAATACACTGTTCCGCTTGGTCTGTTAAATCTGATATATTTGCATTTGCTATTTTAAAAAACATATCATTTTTATTTCAATCTAATGGTAGGTTTTTCAATTCTATGCCCAAGGCTAACCCCTAGAATAAGGGATCAGAGTCAAACAATACGTTATTACCTAGTATTAATTGCACCTTCTTTTGTATTTATTTTGTTTGGGGAAAAAAATTGGAAATGTTGCGTGGTTCCCGGGTCATTCTAATTGAATTCATCATTTTCTTATTTGGCCCATCCTGTACGCCTGCCCAACTGCATCAATATCAATTTAAAGGTATTTGAAAAACATTGCATGATTTTAAAGAATATTAAAAAGTATCGATCGCTGTTAGTCAGTCTACACGATTTTAGCGAATTACTAGCTTTGCTTTATTGTTTCGCAACGAAACAGGAGATTTTTACTGCAGGAATAATATGGATGTATAATAGATTAAAGGTAAAGTAGTTAAACATTTTTTAGTGAGTCAAAATCCAAATGTAATAAAAATATCATTAAAAGCTGTATTAAATATATCACTTTAAAAATTAATATATTATACAGGGTGTTATTTATGTATGTCGCCAAACTCCAAGAGGTGCTTCTTTAAGTGATTTTAAGAAGAAAAGTTTATATAAACATGGGTCCGAAAAAAATGCATAGTTCTTACGATACATGGTGTCAAATCGTATATTCGTAAATATCTCAATACTCTTTTATTCGATTTTGTTGAAATTTGACAATTCCGTTTGTTATGATAAGAGGATATTTTAGCCGCAATTAGATTAAAATTATTAAGTCCAGTGGAAGACACTCCAACTAATATTTTTGACAAAAAAATTGCGCGCCACTGACTTTTTTTAAAATTATGTATTTTTCTCGAATTAAGCAACTACAAATACAACTATTTTATATTTTGAGTTTTTTTTTTCATAATCTTGCTTTGTTTTCGAGAAAAAAAATAAAAACCACTTTATTTCATATCCCCGGGACAATAAGAGTAAATAAAACTGTTAAAAACACTTCAAATAATTACGATGAAATAATTACTTGGCACTCTTTTGGGTTATGACAGTTTATGTAAAAATCAAATTTGTTTGAGCAGTTTTTCCTTCCATAGCAATCTTATTCTTTTTCTGTTACTTTTAAAACATTGCAGTAATAAATTATTACGTTATGCGATTATTTTATGTTAATTCTTTTATCGAAAACAGTTTTAATCTGTGCGAAAAAATTGAAAAGAGGACTTTCGTGTAATTTTAATTGCTTAATAGTTTGGTAAGTAGTTTTAATTTTTTACTCCTATTGTTCCGGGGACATGCAATAAAGTGGATTTTATTTTTTTCTCGAAAACAAAGCAAGATATGAAAAAAACATAGTTGTAATTTTAGTTGCTTAATTCGAAAAAATATATAATTAAAAAAAAAGTCAGTGGCGCGCTATTTTTTTGTCAAAAATATTAGTTAGACTGTCTTCCGGGACGCCACTGGACTTAATAATTTTAATTTAATTGGGGCTAAATTATCCTCTTGTTATTACAAACAGAATTGCCAAATTTCAACAAAATCGAATAAGAGAGTATTGAGATACTTACAAACATCCGATTTTTTTTAAAGTTTGACACCCTGTATCGTAAAAACTGTGCATTTTCGGAACCATGTTTATATGTACAGGGTCTTCCAACGAAGACTGAACAGGGGCTCATTTTTGAGCTTCCTTGTATTTAAAGAAAAATCCAAAATAGCCAATCGATGTACTTTTTCCTGCAGAATTCAAAAATGAAACCAAAAATTTATTTGAACCAGAAACAAAAGAGTTACGCTATGGATAAGGTGTTTTTTAAATGAAATAAAGCTTTTTTATACGCTTTTTGGAACGAGTGATTTTTTTTTGTCCGTTCTGATTAAAATATTTAATATTGTGACAGCTATTTTTATTAAATTTTAATGTTTTATCCAGTATAATTTAACTTTAACCTGTTTGAAACATACACTAGGTAATAAAGGTATAATCACCTTTGAATCCTTCAAAGTCAAAAAATTTGACAAATTTACTATAATGTTGCCGAAATGACTTTGAAGGATTCAAAGGTGATTATACCTTTATTACCTAGTGTATGTTTCAAACAGGTTAAAGTTAAATTATACTGGATAAAACATTAAAATTAAATAAAAATAGCTGTCACAATATTAAATATTTTAATCAGAACGGACAAAAAAAAAATCACTCGTTCCAAAAATCGTATAAAAAAAGCTATGTTCCATTTAAAAAACACCTTATCCATATCGTAACTCTTTTGTTTCTGGTTCAAATAAATTTTTGGTTTCATTTTTGAATTTGCAGGAAAAAGTACATCGATTGGCTATTTTGGATTTTTCTTTAAATACAAGGAAGCTCAAAAATGAGCCCCTGTTTAGTCCTCGTTGGAAGACCCTGTACTTTTTTTCTTAAAATCATTTAAAGAAGCACCACTTGGAGTTTGGCTACATACTTAAGTAAAATCCTGTATATGCAACGTATTTTGGGTAAAATCTCATTGGACCTTTAGTTCATAATGTAATATCAATTTTGTAAAAAATTAGATTATAGCATAATGTATCCTAGTTAGATCTTATAACAACATGCAACGAAAATCTACTTAAGGGAATTATTATTGACGTATCTAGGAGGGGGTAGAAGGAGCCCCTTCTTGACAGCGCTATTTACGTAACCTCGATGGCATCAGTCGTGCCCTGTAGTATACAAATGACCCTGAAGCTGTCCAGCAATATCTTAAATTTTGTTACTATTTATCGCTGACCCTCTCTATCCTAGTTTTGCCACTGAATAACGCTTGCGCCATTGCTTGATTCATGCATGTACAACAGTTACTCAATCATTTCTCAAAGTTAAATTATTATATTAATGTTTTTTGTGTTAATTTATGTAATTTTATTAAAATCTTCATTATTTTGGTTCGTATTATGGACTTATGCATCCCAACATAGACTAATAAAGCTATTAAAGATTTGTCGTGCCTTGCTTGCTTTGCCGCCATAGCACTGTAAAATTCCCAATAGTTACAAACTGAGTCAATTTCAGATCAAATACAATTGAAAAGCGGTTAGTCTTTGAATTCTTCGGCAAGTACGTACCGTGCGAGCAAAAATTATTTACATCAAAGAGGGCTTGGATTAAAAAACGTAGGGCTTGGTTTAGATCACAATGATATGGGGACGATATATCTAACCAAATCTAGGTTAAAATTTTGTCAAATTCATATTATGACATGATATGCCGAACTAATGAGTAATAAAATAACTAGACAAATACAAATTTATTTTTGTTGTTTACAAAATTAACAAAGTAAGAATATATAGAAAGAAAAAGAAAACTAATTACATAAATTGCTGAAATTGGCCACCGCCATGCTCCAAGCATAAATTCACACGTCTCTTTATATAAATTTTGGGTAAACCATTGAGAGTAATAATTCCTGCGTCTTTCAAAATCTGCGGCTTGTATTTCTTAGAATACTTGCACTTTATAATGAAATAAATTTAGCTGCTTCTTAAGAATAGTCCTGCATGTTCCATAAGATATTCCCATTTCTTGGGACAGGCGTCTTATACAATTTGTTGGCGTATTTTGCATTATTTCACAAACGTTTGCAACAAGTTCTGCTCCTTTTTTGTGCTGCATAGAATCTGTTTCCCTAAACACAGCCACAGTTCTTTTCAGGCAATGATAAAAATCCCCAGCAATAAAAGCAACGTTAGGAAAATGTGTGAATGCGTAAAAATCGTCCATGCACAAACCCAGATTGTATTGCCACTCACAATTTACTCTAACCCCGTTTCGAAAATACGCTTCAACCATGAATGTTTTGTGCTGTTCCGTAAAGCCCATTGTGTGAATTGTTCAAGAAATTGGAAAAATTAGCGATGAATCAAATTACTTGTAACGACTGTCAAAGATGACGGAATAACTGATTGATTGTTAATTCAGGTAGGTACTGACACCCAACAGGTATTAAGCTCTACGGCTAAGCATTACGTCCTTAGATGCAAGACCCTCTTTGATGCAAATAATTTTTGCTCGCACGGTACCAATCTAAACAAAACTACCAGATACTTTTAAAATGTTATGGGTCTTAGAGGGAGTGTTGGAGGGGCATTGTCCCCTTTCGCCACCTGGATACTGCCATACCAACTAAAGAACAATCGCGCATCAAATTATTTATTTTAATTACGTGTGGCGTCGTCGGTTTGGCTTTATAATTTATGCGGAAATACGCAGAGAGAACGAGTCAGTTAACGAGGGCAATTACCATAGTCGGGTCGTAGCGAGGGTAGTATTGTCAATGATATTGGAATAACAATATGAAGGGGCAATCTTGTCAGAATTCCGAAGTGGGAAAGTGTAGAATCACAAATTAGACCATTTATCGGGTCAAGTTTTAATTGTGGTTGCGGCGCCTTCAGAGTATTGGTATTAATTTATTTATGTTATTCCTTGGAAGTTTGTTGAAATTCAAGCTATCGGATGGTTGTGGTTATTAGGGTGGAGTGAAGTTATACGTGTCGAAAAAAAAATAGTTTTTCAAAGCGGAATAGCTGCAAAAACCTGCTTCACTACTTAACTAAGTGCTATGCGAAAGATAATTTTTCTAACATTATATTTCGAGGTGTAGAAAAGTTGTATTAACACTCACCATTAAACTTAAATAATAAACATCAAAAAAAAGCTGTCTCTGAAATATATAAAATCCGTGTGTGTTTAGAAACACACACTACACAAAAAAAACAGCCACAGAATTACTTAAAAAACACCAAAATCGGAAGAAAATAATATGTCGCAACCAGACGCGTGAGCTTGCTACGGCCCCTGCTGATCTGGGAACTTTAACGACGAAACCATATCAGCTGTTAATGTCAAATGTCGTTATCTTCTGTCAAAACGCTTTGTTTAAAAAAAAAACGTTAACTCTATCAGCGATTTTTATGCTTGAATAATATGCTGCTGCCGAAGAAGCATCTTCCATGTAGTTGCAGAATCAAAAAGTCAAGTTATCTGCTTTCAAATAGAGTGTTTTCATTATTATCTGTGGCCAATAATATAATTGGAAAGGTAGAGAAAAATATATTCTAAGGTTATTAGGTAAATATTTTTTTCTACTACCTTACTAGAAAACTTAATTTTCAACCCCTGAGCCAGGGAGGAAAATACCTCTTTTCCTCCCGGGGAGGAAAAATGTTTCCTCCCTCTCATTTTTTAAACATTTTTACATTAGCAAGAGTTTTTTTACCTCGTCCAGCCCTATTTGATTTTGTAGGAAAAATATTTATGAAAGTCTTCACATTATCACCATATTTATTTTTTTAAATTAAACAACAGTATCTATAATAACAGATGAAAAAAATTAACGGCTTAAATTAATTGTACAGTTCGTCAAATTATTAAAAGTTATCCTTCCGGAAAAGCCACTTTCCGCTGAAATATTCACTACTCCTATTTGGTGGTTACTTATTGACGTGGTATGGCTGCTTGTAAGGTTGCTTTCCAATAAAGTAGTAGCTATCGGCACATAGATATCAACGTGATCCTTGGAAGAACTTGGCTTTAAAGACAATTGTCGACCAGTAATGATTTGGCTTGCCACTTCCTTTTTTCTTGTTAATGATTCTGCGACATATCCCTCCGCAATCTTCCCAGACTCCCAACCTCCATGCTGCTTAAGTGTCAACAAATCACCACCTGCATTGACGAGCAGCGTCGCCGAAGTTCTTCGGAAACAATGGCCTGTATAACTTTGAGGGTTTTTTAATTTTAAAAAAGCTGCAATTTTAAATGGAATTTTGGCCATTGTATTTTTTCCAATCACATTCACAGATGATTTCCCTTTACAGTAATTGATAAAAAATCTGGAGTGCGGTGTTCTGGGCTGTCTAGAATTCTTGTACTTTCTGTATAAATCCAAGGCGGACAATCCATTTATTATATCATCGTAGATAATAAATGTGCGTTTTTTCTTAGTTTTTGTAACTGGAAGGATTACTATTACCATATCGCCACGATCATCAAGGACTTTAAGGTCCATTTTAACTAGTTCTTCGTAAATGCCAAATAGTAAAGCGATCTGAAAAAAACAAACAAACAGAATCTATCAAAAAATGCATATTTTTGAATTTAACAAGCTTACCTTCATATGCAAACAATCTCTATCTGGGGCCTCCACTAAAAATCTTGAGATTTCATCTCTTTCTAAAGTTAGAGATTTCTTGGACACATAACCGGTAGATTGCTGTTTGAGGAAGGCTACTAATTTTGGAAACTTGATGTCTATATTTTCCCTAACGTTTAGTACAGACCGCAACATACTATATTTGCTAATGTTGATGGTTTTAATTTTTTTGCTCGCTGCGAAAAATACACCAAGGTGGCATCTTCGGAAACTTTTTTTACTCCGCGCTCTTCCAACCATACTTTGAACAAACTGTATTCCTTTTCATATCGTTCTCTTGATTTTTCAGGAAGGAGATTAAGTGTCGCTATTCGTGCCTCTTCAGCGAGATCTTGCGGCAGGTCATCTTCGCTAGAACTCATTTTCAAAACGTAGAAACTTCTAATTAAGTAATTACAAACAATCTGACAGCTTACTATTATGTTTGTATTACTAAAAATATCATAGCAACAAAGCGTAGTAAACATAACGACGGCGACGCAACAACTACTTGATATTTTGTCATATAGCCCCATACCGGGTTAGTAAAAAGAGCCGAAACACGTAAAATGTCTCAAACCGCTAAAAGTTTAATAGTTCAATTTTGCATGCAAAAAAACTTCCAGATACCCATTTTTGTAAGCACAACTTTAATAACTTTGAAGATATTTAAGCGTTCCAGTAATTTTTACTAATCCAGTATTATAGTCTGACAACTTTCTAGTAAGCTAGTAGAAAAAACTATATACATACCTCAGGGGGAAAATGTGTTTACTCCCTTGGATAATTAATGCCCTCCGCTTCGCGTCGGGCATTAAACTATCCGCGGGAAAAAAAGCACTATTTTCCTCCCTTGGTATGTAAATAGCTATTTTGTGTCTGTATAAAAATATCACCGGGATTAATGTTTGCTTTTATGGTGAAGGAATACATATACAACTTTGGCACATAAAAAATAAATTTCTTAAATTCAAATATGAAAACTTTTCCCGTTTGCTTTGCACTCTCTTTCTCTGTCGCAGTCTATATTCGTAAATACTAATTAAATAATTATAAAGATTCTTTACAATCTTAAGACTTCAATTAAGTCAAGTCCAGTTAAATAAATTTAAGGAAGAAAGGCAATAACTTCTGTTCGAGAATGCCAGATATTTCAATCTATTTCATGAGGGAGCAGGTCTGAACTGAAAATTCCTTTTTTAAAGAATGTCTATCTTTTAACCTTTTTGGATGTAGTATGTACGAGTTATTTTTGGCATTTCTTTTATATTGATATAAACGAAAAAAATTTAATATAAATATAATAAAGAAAATATTATTGCAATTTATTGCGCTTAGGACTCATAATAATGTTAAAAAATCGTTCGTTTCTTAATCCCAATCTTAAATTTTGAACCAAGTTTACCAAAAGATTAAAAGAAATATTCACGTAGTCGGTTTTAAAACGTATCTATATCTTATGCCCTTAAATGAACTCCGTAGCACCATAAAAACGGGATTTCTTTTGACTGGTTTATCATAACCGATTGAGAAAAAAATTTTGTGTATAAAAGTTTCTAGAAATTTAACAAAGAATATGGGAAAGTCCTTGTTTTCGTTATATTATATGTATATACTAGCGTGTACCCGGCCTGCGTTGCAGCCCGGCATTATACGACGTGAGATAATAAGGCGAACAAACCTCAAACTCAACCGTTTGCCGGCCCGTCCACAATTCACATCCATGCATAAAACATAGTATGTCTTCGTCTATTCCGGCTTCGGTGCTTCGGATCGATCGTTGAACGGGCCGGCGACCGGTTAGGTTGGGTCGTTCATTCTCCCTACTCTAATTTATCAGTGTTTATCAGTGTTTCTCTATAATATTATGCATGTATTATAGATAAAAACCTTCCTCTTGAATAACTCTATCTATTAAAAAAACCGCTTCAAAATCCGTTGCGTAGTTTTAAAGATTTAAGCACATATAGGGACAGGACGGGCGATAGCGACTTTGTTTTATACTATGTTAAGATATTTTTATAAATCATTTATCTTAACATAGTATAAAACAAAGTCGCTGTCGCCCGTCTGTCCCTATTCATATCTGCTTAAATCTTTAAAACTACGCAACGGATTTTGAAGCGGTTTTTTTTAATAGATAGAGTGATTCAAGGGAAAGGTTTTTATGTATAACTAGCGACCCGCCCTGGCTTCGCACGGGTGCAATTTCAGAAAGTGGCATGCCGGGTACTAATATATCGGGTTTGTTCGGGTTTGTATTTATACCAGCGGGTTGCAACGCATGCCGGGTACACGCTAGTTTATTATAATATTGACTTCGTAAGATTATGTGATCAATTTTAAACAACTTTTATCAAAAGAATATTTCAAAAAACGTTACGTTTTTTTTTTAAACGAAAATCTTAAGTTTTCTTCTAATTCTTAGGCCTAATTAATAATTCGTCAATGGAACAACTGGAAAATAAAAAAAAACCCTAAAAATGCGATTTTGCGATTAGATACGTACAGGTTATCTTCTGCGCAAACAAAACTTAAGTTTTATGAGTGAAAAAATACGTCCGAGCGCACGACCCCCGGTCAGATGCCTTTCCTCTCAGCAGCATTGGGCATGCGCACAAACCTCTTATTATCGGCCTGTCCTTCTTTAGCAACATGCTCGAAATACACCCAGAACCGGCTCGGCGCCATTTTTGTTGTTGTGTATTAAATTTTCTCTGTGGATTGGGATTCCTTGTTGTTTATTGTGGGTGTTTAATATTTACGGATTCCTAGTTTTTGTATAGTTTAGTGAATTGGGTTTGTGCTTTTAGTGACTCCGATTGGAATATAAACAATGACTAGTAACAGCCGTTGTATGATTTTGTTATGCCCAAATAGGGGTAAAATACCGGGTGTTTCGTATTTTCAGTAAGTATATATGGAGTAGGTAGTGATGTATCTTGATATATAACTTTATTTTATTATGATCAATTTAAACACATCAAACTAGGTCTAGGTTACACAAAGAAGGTATGAAAATAAAGAGAAACACACACCAAGACAGATTATCCCGATGCATGTTTTGCTATATTTTATTTGCAACCCTGCAATCTTCAAAAAGTTTAAAAGACACCTTTCTCTATACTTATATGATATAAAAGAAAAAAGTAAATACCTAGACCTAGGTATGTTTATGTTAATCCCAGTGTGAAGTATTTCAAGGATAAAGTTCTCGGGCAATGACTTTTTGAAATTCTTGAACAAGAAATTGTGCTTGAAAATGTTTTACACGTACCAAACTACTAAAGATGCCAGAAATCAATACCTTATTTCCCAACTTGATCAAAAATTGAGAAGAAATTCCAATTTTTTTGGCAAGAATTTGAGGCCAATTTTAGCTGTTGACACGTAAAAATAAATTGAAGGTCAACTTTTACAATTACTTGAGCAATAACTTAAATTTTAAAGCCCGGACTTCTCGGTCTATTTTCTCATTCGTCAAATGATAATGTTGCAGTGCGCATGTCTAATCGTGTGTAGCTTTGTTTACATGCGTGAGGCCATAATCATAAATCGTGATTATTGTTTGCTTATCTAAGGGTAAATATCTATGGTAGCTACGGAATCCTCTGAAATAAACTCTATAAGGTTTAATTCCATTTAAATTTCATTTATTATAAAAGCAATATTTAATTTTTAAAAGTTATTTATTAAAAATAATAAATAAAAAATAATGAAATACCTATCGCCTATCGGCCTATATCGTAATAATAATTTATAGTATTGGTATATTTACTAGTCCAATTAGAGATGAAAAATACACCAAAAACATAACATTTTACTCGCAATGTTTTATTTTTAATAAAAATTATTTCTTTATCGTTATTTTCATAAAATAGAGTTAGTATAATGTTATTATTTATCCTTAAGCTTACTGAAAAACATTATACATTTTAAATGTGTATATAGCTACCAGCTATTTGAACGCCAGACTCTGTCAAAGTGAAGTGTGTGATATCTACGATATCCAATTTTTAAATTCCTTAATTACATAACTATTTCAAATTCGCACAAAAAGTTAAACAAAAAAAAGTCCTGCAAAACAAAATTTAAATGTATAGGACAAAAGACACCTCTCAAGTTCGGTTCAGGCAGAGCCATTGAAGCTCGATATCTTTAAGAGCTGGCCATTATAAAAATTTCCTACGGGACTTTTAAGTTAAGGTCGTTTTATTTGATTTGGAAGAAGGTACAAAAAATGAATTCGTCAGGATTGCTGCATCGGCAAAAATACGGATTTTAGAACAAATTGAAAAAACTTGGTCTGGACATTTTTTTGTTTAGTATTTATTATGTAAAATAATAGTTATTTATTCTACAAGGGATGTAAGTATCATTTACTAGTCGAGAACGATTTTGCACCCGAGCGATAGCGAGGGCTGGCAATAAAGTTCGAGACTAGTAAATATACTTACATCCGTAAAGTATATAACATTTTTTCTTCTCCCCGCAGAATTTATTCTTGGATTTTTATTATATTTAATTCGATTTTTTCGTATGAAATTATGGACAGCTTTGACCGGTTTCTATAGCATCATAAACATTGTTATTTTAACAACAACGTCAAGCTGACAGTTTATTATCAAAAATTGAGAGAAATTGAAATTATTGAATTGTATAACAGCCAAATGGATATAGAAGAATCAGCAAATATCGCTGGTCTGTCGCTGCTGCCAGAAAAATCGAGGAAGAGGTATGAAGCAACCTATCAATACCTACTTCAAGAAATGGTGCCAAGCAAAGACTGCTACTACAGTTTTAGAAACCGTGCTTTTGGCGTACTTTCACGAAAAATCTGCTGTATCAAAGTCTCCATCAAGCTTATGGTGTGAATATTCCATGCTGAAGTCCTCCCTTTTCATAGAGGAAAACATAGATATTTCCAAGTAGCCTAAACTTCAAGCATTTTTAAAAAGAAAAAATAACGGATATAAACCCAAAAAATCTAATGTGTTTGACAGGAAAGATATAAATAAATTCCTGTTTGAAGCCCCCGATGATATTTATTTAATGATGAAGGTTGTAATGATAATGGGAATTGCTGGAGCGTGCCGTTTTAGTGAATGTTCTGCATCAATTGCGCCAATCCCTACTACAGTTGCCACGCGCATGCGCAGTAGGAAATGGCGCAATTGATGCAGAACCCCTCTGTTCCGTCTACTGATATTTTCATAAAACGATGTTTGAAGAAAAAGTAGTAAGTTTTTTTCGGAGTAAAGGTTCTACCCCGAAGTCGTAGTCGCTCGCCAACCTTAGTCGATTACCCTTTACATGGAAATAACTAAAACCCGGAATTCCTGCAAATTCATTGCAGAAAAATATTCGTCCTGAGTTTACAAATTGTTTAAATTAATTGACAGCAGAGTTTGAATTTTATCATAGTTTTATGGGTTTGAGAGATACAGTTACCGATATCAATTTAATTCAATAACTATTATTTTTTTATCGATTCATCTCCGAAACACTAAAAAGGGACTTATAACCGTTTCACGCATCACTAATACAAGAATCCTGCAAAGACGTTCCCGGATTCGGATATAATCCTTCTTTTTCGCCAATATTTTGTTTACGGTCAGCACATTCACGAAACTTCCACTGAAATGGAAGTTTATTTCGATTTGCTTCCTCTCATCCTCCAGTGGTATAAAACGGCTATAACTTAAATAATTTGAGGACTTTGAGGAATTTTTATTTTGGACCAGAAGCGTTAGCCTTTTTAGAGTTGTTGGCAGTTAATACGAAGAGTTATATTTTGAATTTGTTTCTTAAAATGAATCCCAGCCCCTTCTAACGCTACGTTATTTTTGCCACGAAGTGCTGTTTTGCTAATTGTTGCCAGACTGTCATGCAATACATTCTACATTCTGGGATTTAAGGAGTAGTAAGTGAAACAGAATAGAGGCCTGTTCATTCAAAGTTAAAGATTTTATTGATTACTTTACACAAATCGCTTATAGCACGTAATAGATAATAATATATAAGTTAATATAATTCAACATGTATGTATACAAATATATAAATTGCAATAAATTATGCATATGCATCAATTAAAATAAAATAAAAATTAGGAGCAATAGCAAACTGTAACCATCCAGGCAATGATTACCAGGAGTCCAACAGGTACTCATTCAAGGTGTAAAAGCAGTGGTCTAATAATAACTTTTTAACATATTTTTTGAATTGGACATCATTGAGGGCTCGGTACCGTCTTGGGATCTTATTATATAAATGACGCTCAAGAGAATTATTTTTAAATTTAGTTATTTAGTTAGTCTGATTCGCTGAGCCACTATCCTGTCTGAGCCTCGAGTGTTGTAGCTGTGAATATCTGAATGCTTAGTGAGTTTATCTAGACGGAAGTGTAGCTCCAGTACAGTTCGAAAAATATAAACACAGGGCAGCGGCATTATGCCAAATTTTTTGAACATAGGTTGACAGTGATCCCTATACCCTGCGTTAGCCATAAGTTTCACAGCTCTTTTTTGTAGTCAAAAGATCTGTTGTGCGTTTGCACAGTTTTCCCACAATATGGCCCCATACGCAAGATGGAAATGAAAAATACCAATGTAAAGCGATTTCAAAACGTCAAAAGTCACACAATTACGCAAATTTATATGAAGAAATATCGTACGTGACAATTTACAATTACAACTCAGTTATGTGGGCTCCCTAGGATAAAGAACTGTCCATAGTGATACGCAGTAACTGACATTTATTGTTTTGGATGATTGATTGATATTTAGTCTTACTTTTATTAAGCTGCATGAGATTGCAAGAAAACCATTTTTCTGCATCCCTCAGCAGTAGTTGTAACGCCACAATCAAATTCTCTAGACTAAAAGCAGAAGTAATGAAGCCGTCTGCGGACATTGATACCTAAGGTACCCTTAATAATAAACATTTTTTCAAAATATACATATTTGTAATAGTGCCTCAGAAAATAATTTACCCGTTATGGGTACGAGAACAGTCAGTAATCTGACAGATATACCAAAAACGTGTATTTTCCAATAAAATACCTCCCTAATCCATTAGTGTACTAATGAAAAAACATGGGAAACATTTTAAATCGCCGAAGGATATCGATCGGACTCTACCCAATTATTATTTTAAAAATGAACTACTAAATAGATCGAAAAACACATAGCGTATATATCGTGACGGTTCATCGACTTTATTCAATCAAAAATCAAGAATAAATAAATGTGTACTCTGGTAAAGGTACGTAATGGACAAAAAACGGTACAGAGAACAACATCTGTCGGTGAAAATGAGGTTTGGAACCCGCGTAAAACTGTCTGGTTGACGTTACCCCATGTGAAAATGGGCGGTCTCAAAAAAGGTAAATACATGCTTACTTATTTACTGGCCTGGTCTTATCAGGTCGTCTCTTACTACACTGAGGAAAATGATCTAATACAACAGGTTTGCTAAAACATAGTTTGTATTGTTAGCTTATTTTTATTAAGCCATATTAAACAAATTGTTAGTGTATCAACCCCCCTTTAGTGTTATATCAATTCCAGATTTGCTAGAACAATGTTTTTATTGGTAGTTGTCAGTTCCATTAGCAGCACAGTCTTATTAAATAACTAGCGTGTACCCGGCATGCGTTGCAACCCGCTGGTATAAATACAAACCCGAACAAACCCGATATATTAGTACCCGGCATGCCACATTCTGAAATTGCACCCGTGCGAAGCCGGGGCGGGTCGCTAGTTATACATAAAAACCTTCCTCTTGAATCACTCTATCTATTAAAAAAAACACGCTGTAAAATCCGTTGCGAAGTTTTAAAGATTTAAGCGCATATAGGGATATAGGGACAGATGGGCGATAGCGACTTTGTTTTATACTATGTTAAGATTAAGATGAATTACTTTTAATACAGCAATGAAGTTTAGAAATAAATCGTATCTTCTAAATGCGACGCATTTTGTTCCCAGTTAAGCGCTTTCTCTACAGTTAAGAAAGCAGAACAGCGTCCCCAAAAACAAATTGTATCTGTTAGAACCTAAAATCCACAAGACGTTGGTGGGGGTTCGTAGCGATCGGCAATCGCCGCGCGCCGTAGTATTAGTTTCAACGTATTTGTTGCGCAGGTCACATCTTTAATCGAATTCCTGTTTCAATTAACTTATTTTTACTTTGTATGTATTTAAGTTTTTTTTAACTTTTCATGTCAGATAAAGCAATAGAAGATTCTTATTTCGCACAGCCCATCACTATAGTATTGGACTTTATAATCTATGGACGAATTTTACCATCTCAGTAAACCATGTTGCATAATAGATAATTATATGCAAAGTTAAACAACAAGAACAATATCACACTAGAAGCTATTTAAATTTTTGACAACTACAGTACTGATTTTCAGTGGTAAGTATAATAATATGCTTTATTAACCGTAGCAAGTAAAATTATTATGATTAATGTCAAGTTTTATTACAACTGCCAGTCGGAACTAATACAGTATATAAAACCAGATTACACTCACAATAAAGCTTGATATATACTGTGAGTATTCAGAGCAATAATAACTATAAACCATTCTATGGTAGCAATAACTCCTATTTCCTATTGGCTAAATTACCGTGATATTATATCACTACACAACGGTCTAGCAATTTTCGTTGTCCTACAGTAGGAATGCGCGTTGCTGTCACATATAGTATTAAACAGTTCGCACCTTTAAAAGTAAAGTGACACAACTCGAAAATTGTATATTTCTAGGTTTAATCATAAAATGGCACTAAATACCGCCCTCTATCAGCTGCCACTTGACCTAATACCAAATCGCTTCTCCCCAATTAGAGGAACCTATTTACGCCTTTTTCATATTAACGATATTTGCGCGTCTTTTTAATACTAAAGAGTATCATTTCAGTATGTTGTCGCATGCGACGGAAAATTGACACTGTTTTAAGTCTAAACTGACTTGATTCCAAACATTTTACAAAAAAGTATTAAAGTAGTATTTAATAAAAAAAGGACTTATTCTAAACGGACTCGCTGAGTACAACGACAATTTTAATTTTTAAATGACATAACTCCAAATAATTCGTTCGTTGTTAAAAAAAAGTTGGCAGTAAAAAGACCTAACTTGTTTTTTATTTTTTATATTAATTTTTTTTACTATTAAGGGTAGGTTTTAATATCAAATTTAAATAATTGTCTTCTAGTAAAACCATATAGCAATGTTTCCCCAAATTTAGCATTTAATTTAATTTATTACTTGGGCTTGGGAGACAAAAGAGTTAGAGGGGTCCAATATATTTTACAGTTTTTCCTGTTTTCTGCAAAACTCTATTTTTTGGATTGTGTTACTTTAATTTTAAAGGTGCGAGTTGTATAAAGAGTATGAGAATTGGTATAAGGAATAGACGGCTTTTTCTCAGTGTACTACTACTATCCTTAATTTATTCATACCATAACACCAAAGTATAAAAAAATAATGTAAAATCCCTCGATTTAAAAAAAAACAGAAATAATTAAAGATATTTTCCGATCTGTTGGATCTGTCCGAAATTAATACTAATATCCGGAGGTATTGTCCAAAAATAAAACCAATACACCATCCATTTTAATAAATAATATACAATAACATGTTTTATGTGTGAATTTGAACGTGTTTTTAGAACATTTTTCACCCTTAATTGGTCTTTTGAAAGGTAAATATATACGGGAAAATGCAGTATCAAGCCACCGTCGGAAAATGTTTTTGTTTTGTTTTTGATAAATGACATTAATGAAGCTTTTAAAATGGAATAATGCACTAAGCTCCATAAAAAAAACGAATTTAAGTATTAATTTTACGGTGAAATGTGGATGGGAAAACAATTTATTTTTGAAATGAAATTTTTAAGAGACTTAAAAGTAGGTAGGGTCAAGTGGGGCAAATGCAAAACCGGGGCAAATGTAATAACCTCCTATATTTTTAGTTTTCAAATAAAACATGTGCCGCCATCTCTGGCACGTTTAAAATACTCCCTAAACTAGCCGCCTGCAGCGTCGAACGGCTTCTATACCTAACGTCAGTTTGATGACATATGATTTACCGCATGGTTCCAGCATTGCATGTTTGCGAAATTTGAAGCGTAAAGTTTAGTCTGAATTCATCCGAATATATAAGGTATGTTTTTCATTTTTTTTATTAATAATATTGTTTTGGCTGTTCGAATGTACTGTGACCATGTATTTTCCTAAAACCTATTATAATTACACTGTTCTACGCATTATTGCATTTGCCCCTAGAATTTCAATCACTGGGGAAAATGTATTAACATAGGGTGGGGTAAATGTAATGTAATATAATGTAAATGTAAATGTAATGGATTTCTCAGATGAAGACAATGTTGATCAAGAGGAAGATGAGAACAAAATATCAGAAACTTTGGACATAGACAAATGGGTCATAGTAAAATACACTCTAAAAAAATCATTACGATATTACTTATGACTAGTGCAAAAAAAACTTACCAACGATCATTGGGAAGTAAAGTTTGTTCGGCGAAGAAAAAAAGCATTTATATGGCCAGATGTGGATGATGTCGATACTGTTAACGTGTATACGATCTTAGTTGAGACAGACAAAAAAAACTAAAAAAAAATTGATGACAGACTTGTCAAGTCCACGTGGACTATCTTCGAACATCTGTATAGGGGCGATCAGTAAAATTTTTTTTATATTTGTATTGTAGTTTCAGTGTGTGATGCAGTAAATTGATCGTACCCCCAATATTTACATTGTCTCAACTGACTTCGTATGAAGTATACTTCCAGTAGTGTAGTAAAGATATTGCCAAATCCTAAAATTACTAACCGCGGCATTTTACATTTTAATTTTAACTGGAAAAATATGGTTATTTCTTAGTAATCGTAAGCCGCATTATTTTGTTTGTATATGAAAAGTTATTTTTCCCAAAAACCGTTTGTAGTTCCTAAACAAAATAAAATAAAATGTGTTGTAGAAACTGTTGGTTTAATTACATTTCCCCCTGGTATGCCTAAATGCAGTAACCACACAAACGACAAACGTTTATTACATTTGCCCCTAAAAGCGGGGTAAATGCAATAATATGAACAACTTTCATAATTTCATAAAAAAAAATTTTAACCTAAAAATTAAAAAACCGTATATTTTAGAAAAATTAGTTTACTAAGTTCCTAATACATCCTAGCAATTACGGTCACTATAAAGCTGTTAAGTTTTACATCACATTAAATTGAAAGAAAATTTTAGTTGTAGTGCTCGCATTTACCCCACTCGACCCTACCTTTTTTTAAACACAAAAAAAATATTCCTGAAAATTTCATAAATTTATTTTCAACCAATTAGAAGGCTCCTTTTTGTTTACGTTGCTTATAGCAACGGGAGACTATCGCGATAGTCTATCGCCTATTAACCTAATGAAATTAATAAGTGATAATTTTCCTTAGGTATAAATACTACTACGACTTAATTTTAATTCAAATGTCAAGTCGTTTCGAAGTGACAGGTGAGACAAACCAGCAAGTAACAATCAGTTTTTTAGTCGTACCCGTGATATTTATTGTTACAATAATATTGTGTCAAAAATGATTCGTTTTGGTAATGAATCGGCAAGTTCGATTGCTAAAGAAATTGAGCAGTTAGTAACTCATTTTTATTACTAAAATGTGAGAAACATTAAATAACAAAGTTGTTATCTGAAATCCAATTCCTTTATAGTTTTAAATTTAAATATAACTTTAAAAATCGTATTCCGATGAGTTTAGTTTAATATGACGCACTGTATTTTTCCAATAGTACTAGTAAGTAACTAAGGTTTATTACTAAAATTTTAGGAACACTAAAAGAAACTTCAATTTATGAAATTTTCTTACCGAATCTCCTACGCAGCAGAATTAATTCCTGATAATTTTTTTCTCGGTTTCACTCATGTTTTTGTTGATAGAAAATTTCCCTCGTCTTCGACTTGGGATAATTTTCTATCAACACAACCATTCGTGTCCTTAAAAAAAATTATCGGTAATAATTCTGGTGCTTGGGAGATTATAAGTGAATATATTGGATTCGACGTATTTTTACATTGTTTATTAATGTTCGTTTTACTGGATTTTATTTGGTATCCCTGTTTTGCCGATAATCTTTGCGATCAGCATTCCCAAAACATTCCATTGAATAAAATTTTATCCCGATTTATTTCCTTCCATTCTCCATTAAATCTCCGTTTTTCGCTTGTGCTGCAATTCATGATCGGGTTTTGGTTTTACACTAAGTTTCGAATTGTATAAAAATTCGATATTTTAAATAACAGGACTTAGAACGTATATTACCATCGCTTCTCACGCGCTTTACATTAGACTCCCCTATATTTATTTATTTATCTATTTAAGCAACATAGGTCTTACAGGTTTTATCCCATTTATAAGACTTACATGATCAAATATCATAAAGTATATAGTATATAAGTTATTGTATTATTATGTATATGTTATGTTTTGTTTAATCTACATTATTTTATATATAATATAAGACTAGAAGTCATATTAAATCACAATATTGCAATTCCAAGGAGCATAGCATTGGTTACATTAGAACATTAGAATATTGATAGGCATTCATAGCAAAAATGTCCAGTTGGAAGGCAAGATTATTATATTGTTTACACATGTTGTAAACTGGTGATCTTATCATTAAGTTGTTAGCTGCTGTGGGTAGATAAAATTGGTCTCTTGATCTTGTACTAGCAGCTGGGATGCGAAATGTAAGGAGAGCAAGTAATTCATTGCAGTCTATCTTATGGTTGCATAATTTAAATAGGAACTGTAGGCTAAGGTATGCTCTTCGTTAGGATAGTGATGGAAATTGAAACCTTTGAAGTAGTGCTAGATGGTCAGTACCTCCTGAAGGATAGAATCCGTCGGTTATAAAGGAAAGATATTTTAAAAATTTTCTCTTTACCTACACCTTCATTGGCCTTCACATATTCCCTGTAATGTGTATTCCATATCAATGAGCCAAATTCCAATCTAGTAGTAGATGATTCTTATCGACTGAATATTATTAAGTTTTTACGTGTATGAATGAGAAACCCTAGTATATGTACTCAATAGCGTACTAAATATCACTATCAGTAATAATTAATTGAATAAGTATATAATTGGTAATCGTTGTTTGCCATGCACGTTAGCAATGGATTTTTAATTGATGGTTTTTATTGGGAAGCAATATTCCCTTAATATAGCCAGCATTAATTTTGAATATGAAAGTTTATACGAAATATTAACACTTTAATGCTGGTATGCACCATTGATGAACCTCTCGGCTGATTGCCATATTTACTACATTTAAGTAGTACACACGATTCTTTATTTCGTTAGATCCTACATTGTGACAAGTAAAGTCCGCATCACATATGGGATTTTTTTTATTAATAGCTTTATTCGAAATTTGACTTTGGCATCAAGTTTTGCCTCGATCGAGATGAAAATTAAGGAAAAAATAGTAGTCACGTGATTCGCATTACCTGTCAAAGTTTAATTTTATTTAAAGAAATAATTCAAAAGTGGAGTTATTTCTAAAAAAAAAAATATCGAAAAAGTTATTAAAAAAATGTTTTTTAAATGCAGTGTCTAACCCACACGGAAAATTTCAGCTGCATAAAATAATTTTGATTTTTTACCCATATTTTGTTAATTGCACCACTTTTGCAAAATAAGACTCAACGCAACCTACATAAAACTTCTTAGTTTTGACAATGCTTTATTTCAGATATATTTTCTTTAAAGTAGCGCCATATTAAATGTGTGTTTTTCTACAAAATCAAAATTGGGCTTTTAAAATTTGGTCGCATGTGATGCAAAGTTTATTTGTTTTTGACCCTGAATAAGGTAACTTCATAAAATAAGCATTTCTGAAAACGTAGTTTGTGTCTGAAAGTAATACACAATAATATTAAGACGAAAAGAACACAGTGTCATCAGTAAAGTGTTCATTAAGTGGAAAACAAATTTTAGTGATGGGTAAAAAATCAAAATTATCTTATGCAGCTGAAATTTGACACGTGGGCTAGAAACTGCATTTAAAAAAACTTTTTCTAATAACTTTTTTCGATATTTTCAGAAATAATTAGTAATAAATAAAAAATTTTGAATTATTTAAAAAAAAATTAAAATTTGACAGATAATGCGAATCACGTGACTAATATTTTTTTGCTTAATTTTCATCTCGATCGAGGCAAAACTTGATGCCAAAGTCAAATTTCAAATAAAGCTATTAATTAAAAAAATCCCGTAATATGATGCGGACTTTACTGGTCACACTGTATAAATTATTATTATCCTATAGCCAGTTTTTAAATTAATCATGATTAAAAAAAAAAAAACATCGATGTCCTAATCAAAATATAAATAACCTGAAAATTAACAGTTTTATTTTAATAAAAGGTATTTTTTTGTTATTGTTGGAGAAACGAATTTACAAATTTGCAAATATTAACAGAAGTGTCATATTTTCGCTGATGTATATTGGTTTTTACGACATTAATAAAATAAAGTTGACAGTTTTGAGTGACACGGGATTATTGTTGTCTCTTTAAGCTTCAATTTAACATAAAAGCCGTTGAACAAAAAAGACTTAAACAAAGCAGACCGTGTTCATAAATGTAAGGGTGGAATACACACACAGCATTCAGGGTGATTGGTACTTTAGTTTAAATAATGTCATAGAGTTTGCTAAAAACCCAAAAAGCATTTTCGCAAATCAATAGTCACAGTCCAAATAGGCTTTAATGTCAAAGAAATATACAGGGTGTTCTCAAAGTTAAATCATTTATTTTACTAGGTTGTAGAACTCGTAAAAATAAGTAATTGTACCAAAAATCATTTATATAAAAGTTGCAGAATAAAGAAGTCATTAACAATTGAAAAAATGTAAAATTTAAAAACTTAAGACCTGCTCTTTGGTATTCTCGACCACCAAAACCCGTAAAATGAATGAATGATAAGTAATTTGTATCCTACAAAAAAATAAGCCATACCCAGTATCCCCAGTAAAAAAAAAACATTGATCGAGAATATCAAAAAAGCAGGTCTTACAGTTTTTAAATTTTACATTTTTTCAATTGTTAATAACTTCTTTATTCTGCAACTTTTACATAAATGATTTTTGGTACAATTACTTATTTTTACGATTTCTACAACCTGGTAAAATAAATGACTCAACTTTGAGAAAACCCTGTATAGGTATTGTAGTAAAAATTAAAATATCGAGAAACTCACTAACTATACAGAGAAAAGTCCTTCTATTCTTTGTAAGAAATCGCATACTCTTTATACAACTGTTTAATCCTATATGTGACACTTTCCTACTGTAAGACAACGAAAATTGCTAGACCGTTGTGTAGTGATAATATCACCGTAATTTAGCCAATGGGAAATAGGAGTTATTGCTACCAGAGAATGATTTATTGCTACTATTGCTCTGAATTCACACAGTAATTATCTAGTTCTATTGGGGGTGTAATCTGGTTTTATAGACTGTATTAGTTCCGACTGGCAGTTGTAATGAAACTTGACAATAATCATAATAATATTTCTATAATTCCCGTCGATAATCGATCCTGACAAGTGATTTGTCTTTGAGCCCTGTTTCCTTCTGCCAAACTGAGCCTCACTGATGAGCCGTAATAACGGCGAAACGCGTCTGGGGATGGGTTTGGCAGAAGGAAACAGACAAAACTCTTTTGAACTAATATCTGTGGTCCGGCACTTGTACCGGTTTTGAGAGCGCTCTTGCAAAATTTTCTGTTTTTACAGAATAACCCCTTTACGACTGACCTTTTCTAAGGTACCGTACTGGGACGCAAGATGTCGCACCGGGTTCTATAATTCCCGTCGATAATCGATCCTGACAAGTGATTTGTCTTTGAGCCCTGTTTCCTTCTGCCAAACTGAGCCTCACTGATGAGCCGTAATAACGGCGAAACGCGTCTGGGGATGGGTTTGGCAGAAGGAAACAGACAAAACTCTTTTGAACTAATATCTGTGGTCCGGCACTTGTACCGGTTTTGAAAGCGCTCTTGCAAAATTTTCTGTTTTTACAGAATAACCCCTTTACGACTGACCTTTTCTAAGGTACCGTACTGGGACGCAAGATGTCGCACCGGGTTCTATAATTCCCGTCGATAATCGATCCTGACAAGTGATTTGTCTTTGAGCCCTGTTTCCTTCTGCCAAACTGAGCCTCACTGATGAGCCGTAATAACGGCGAAACGCGTCTGGGGATGGGTTTGGCAGAAGGAAACAGACAAAACTCTTTTGAAATAATAATATTTGCTTGCTACGATTAATGAAGCATATACTTATCACTAGAAATCAGTAGTGTGATATTGTTCTTGTCGTTTACCATTGCATATGATTATCTATTATACCACATGGTTTACTGAGATGGTAAAATTCGTCCATTCATTATAAAGTCCAATACTAATAATGGGTTGTGCGAAATAAGAATCTTCTATTGCTTTATCTGACATGCAAAGTTTAAAAAAACTTAAATACAAAGTAAAAACAAATTAATTGAAATAGGTATTGGTACGATCAATAAAATTTAAATTCAGACAGGACAGCTAGAAGACTCCGAACAACGATGTTACCGGTGCAACAAATCCTACGGCGAGCGGTGATTGCCTATCGCTACGAAACCCCACCAACGTCTTGTGGATTATAGGTTCTAACGGATACAATTCGTTTTTGGTCGTCAAAAAATTAGTTGAAAAAGTCTGATTTATTGACGTTTGAAGAAAAAATATATTTTGTCATATTTTCTTGAAATTTATCAGAATGCCTCTACAACACAAATAATGAACACATATTTTTAATTTTTCTTGAAATCCTAAGGGGGTGAAAATTTTTTTGAGACTTAGCATAAATACTATAAACACGAGTAAGGAAACATTATTTTTGGACGTCTGCTCCTATAAAGAGATGAAAAGTGGTTAAAAAAGTTTATGTTAGAAAAATACTTTTTGACATACTTTCTTCAAGTATTTCTCACATTTCGATAACTTTTATCCATATTAAGGTGTTTATAACCGCAAAGTCTATGGAAAAGTTCTGTGAGCGTTAATAACGATTTATAATGAAATAGATATATTTTTTAATAATAATGATGAAAATACAATATGGATACCTGTTAGAGGTTTTACTGAGTAGCATGCATGGTACCCGCTTTGTTTCCACAAACGAATAAGATATTCCTCCTTAAGAGCAGTAACCCCTTTTACCACAATGAAAATTGCCGAACGTTTTGCTGGTCAAACGAAAAGAAAAAATAAAAATTGGTATTTAGAAAATAAATTCTACTTTAAATAGCCCATCCAGAAAAGTAAATGACGATCGAAAATATTCCCAAAATTTTTTTTAGAATTTTTTTTTATTTTTAGTAATTTTGTAATATCTTAAACAATTCTTTATTGGTCAAAAGCAAAATGACTTTCCCGGGTGTAGAATGTTGTACCAAACAATTTTTCTTAAAGCCATTTTTCAATATCGGCCTTATTTTTTTCTCAAAAACGTTGGGCGCGTAAAGTGAATTTAATCGTGTAAAGTGGATTTACGCGCCCAACGTTTTTGAGAAAAAAGTAAGGCCGATATTGAAAAATGGCCTTAAGAAAAATTGTTTGGTACAACATTATACACTCGGGAAAGTCATTTTGCTTTTGACCAATAAAGAATTGTTTAAGATATTACAAAATTACTAAAAATAAAAAAAAATTCTAAAAAAAAATTTGGATCGTCATTTACTTTTCTGGATGGGGTATTTAAAGTAGAATTTATTTTCTAAATACCAATTTTTATTTTTTCTTTTCGTTTGACCAGCAAAACGTTCGGCAATTTTCATTGTGGAAAAGGGGTTACTTCCTCTTAAAAAGACATCATCCGCTAGAACAGAGAACATGTCGGAGCAAAAGGGGCGAACACTAGTAATAGCGATTTATCATCATATATGAGCGATAACAGCAAAGGTAATTAATGGAGTAGAACATGCTTTGAGACAATGTCTGACTTGTCACGTAAGAACATTTATTAAGTAATTTTTATAACAAGTTAAAAGAAGATTTATTATAATTGAATTTGTTTTTATTTATATTTTTTTAATGGTAAAAACCAATTAAAGTAATTTCCATATTATTACCGAAACTTTAACTACTACCTACATCCCCTATTTGTCATAAAATAGTTATGTCAAGCTCGATGTAATTGTAATTCCTTCCAGCTATTCCATATAATAATATAATTTCGAACGTACATAAACTCTAATGTGACGTAGGTGTATTTACTAGTAATCCATTGTTTTATTTATTACCTTACTACAACGGCATTGTTAATTTATTAATATCTTACCATCATAAAAAAAACTCGCTTACCTCTTAGTAGAGTAAATTTAAAAGTTTAGTTCTTTGTAATTCCAAAATATAAACAACACTTTTTGTACTGCATCAGTTTGCGAAACAAGTCCACCTACATAACCCACAATTTACAAGAAACACAGTTATACATGCCGAACAGACAATGCGCCACAGTTATCGGTAATCCACCACTGACAACATAAACTTTCCCCAAAAAAGTTTCCACTCAAGTTTTCCCGAAAAACTTTCGCATTAAACAACCGCCGCGGAAGTTTCACGTTGTCGGTAGATCCGCACGAACCACGGACTTTCCCGAGAATTTTCCACGGTAAACTGCAGAACTGGCGGTTGAATTTTCCAAAGGTTTGTTAAGTTGAGGCCGGGGCGCATGCGTCATCGTTTGGTTTATGTATGTACAACAGTTTTGTTAATCATTTCTCAAATTTACGGACTGGGATACGTCCAGAATTGGCATTTTTATGTTTTTTTTTTACTTTTTTACGATGGAATTATAGGCTAACGTCCGCCAGGTTCCTTGTGACTTCATGAATGAAACCACATAAAAATAATAATAGAAAAATAGGCTGTTGTCTAAGTTTCTCCACTTACCTTACCCTTAAAACTGGTTTTCTTTCAATCTCTTGCAGCCTTATACGAGTAAGACTCAAGAACTGGTTGTCTCGAGTAATCGACTATTGAACAAAAACAAATGTAAATTACTGGGTATCACTCTGGATAGTTCCTTATCCTGGGAGGCCCACATAACTGAACTAGGACGAAAATTGTCGAATACGATATTTCTTCTTAGAAATTTGCGTAAGTGTTTGACTTTGGACGTTCTGAAATCGCTTTACTTCGGCCTTTTTCATTCCCATATTGCGTATGGGGCAATATTGTGGGGAAACAGTGCAAATGCACAACAGATCTTTCGGCTCCAAACGAGAGCTGTGAGACTTTTGGCTAACGCAGGATATAGGGACCATTGTCAGCCTCTGTTAAAAAATTTGGCATAATGCCGCTGCCCTGTGTTTATATTTTTCAAACTGTGCTGGAGCTACATTCCCGCAGAGATAAACTCACTAGGCATTCAGATATTCACAGATACAACACTCGAGGCTCAGGCAGGATAGTGGCTCAGCGATTCAGACTTACTAAATCTAAAAACAATTCACTTAACTGCAATTTATATAATAAGATCCCGGGACGGTATGGAGCCCTCGATGATGTGTTCAAAAAATATGTTAAAAAGTATTTATTAGAACATTGCTCTTATGCTGCTGGAGCTACATTCCCGCAGAGATAAACTCACTAGGCATTCAGATATTCACAGATACAACACTCGAGGCTCAGACAGGATAGTGGCTCAGCAATTCAGACTAACTAAATCTAAAAACAATTCACTTAACTGCAATTTATATCATAAGATCCTGGGACGGTATCGAGCCCTCGATGATGTCGTGTTCAAAAAATATGTTAAAAAGTATTTATTAAAACATTGCTTTTATGCCTTGAATGAGTACTTGTTGGCCTCCTGGTAATCACTGCTTGTGCATTGAGCGTGAAATTGCCAGTTTTGTGTCTCTTAATTTTAAATTTTATTTTAATGTTTGTGCATTGTTTGCTTTATACACTAATTTGACTAATTTATTGCTATTTATATACATTCGTACATGTTAAATTATATTTACATATTATATATTATTATTTATGACGTGCTATAAACAATTTCTGTAAGTAGCAAATAAAACTTTAACTTTGACTTTTAATGTTGATATTAAGCTGCTAATAAAAAAAACTATACGTGTACAAAAAAACGATTTTTGGTGAAATGAAGCAAATCAAGATGACGAAATATTTAATATCTACCTATCATCGAATAAAAAGTTCCACAATCTACACTGAGGAAAATGATCTAATACAAAAGATATTAAATAAATTGCTAGTTTATCAAACCCGCATTATTGTTATATCAATTCCAGATTTGCTACAACAGTGTTTTATTGGTAGTAACCAGTTCCATAAGCAGCACAGTCTTGTTGAATAATGAACTACTTTTAATACATCACTTTTGTTAAGAATATATATATAATATTAATAAATAAATTGTATCTTCTCAATGCAACGCATTTTTTCCCTTTAAAGCGCTTTCTCTACAATTAAGAAAGCAGAACCGTGTCCCCAAAAATGATTTGTATCCGTTAGAACCTATAATCCACAAGAAGTTAGTGGGGGTCCGTAGCGATCGGCAATTGCCGCACACCCTACTATTAGTCTTACCGTATTTGTTGCGCAGGTCACATCGTTGTTCAGTGTCTTCTAGCTGTCCAGTCTGAATTTGAATTTTATTGATCGTGCCCATACCTGTTTCAATCCATTTATTTTTACTTTGTATTTAAGTAAGTCGAGTCCATTTCATATGCCGTAACAAACCTTTAACTATCAAATTAAAAATAAAAACTTTAAACTACCCAAAGTTGTGGCTAATTTTCAATTACTTCTCCCGATAATAAAATTAAACTTCTTGAAAAATCTAATGCAAAAGAACTTTAATATAAAATTATCGGCTCTCCTAAATGAAGTCTAACTTCATAACTTTTCCGAATTAATCTTAGAAAGTAGTTTAAAAGAACAAAGAACTCTTCAACTTGGATTGCCTAAGTTAAATTATACGTTTACTTCGGATTATTAAAAAGATATTCGAGATTAAATCAGGTTAGCTAAATACCACGCTATGATTGTATTTATTAGAAAAATTATTAGGAATTAGGGTACATTATTATCGAATTAAATTAATGTGTTTTTAAATATTAAATTGCAGGGTTAGCGAAATCAGTGAAAAAGTATCACGCGAGGTAAAAAAAAAGTTTTTCTAACCTTTGCGGTGACCATTCTCATGATGTGAATTAGATTACTTCATATATGAATCAGGAAAAATATTTGATTCCTTCATTGATAACTAATGCCATGCAACGCGATATTTTAAAATATTTTTTCGCAACCTGTTTTTATATCAGTATTTCCGAGTTTAGATATAAGTAATTTCCATTTAAAAAGTAGGTAAAATATTTACAATAGCTGCACAACTGGTTGATCCTATGGCCATGGGCCACGTAAATCTTGCAACTCACAAAATTGGCTCCCATTTTAATTTTACACTTTATAAATATTAGGTATTTAGTAATTACATTATACTTTATTTTTAAAAATAAATATAGTTGAAAATAACAAAAAAACACGCTTTAATAATTAATCAAACTAAAAAGCGAAAAATAAATATAGTTTAAAATAATTCTTGAAATTCTTATTATAGGCAGAAAATAATAATGAACGATAAACATTAGTATTATTGTGAAAAAAGCGTGGGGTGCTCGATATACGAAAAAAATATAGCACAAAGCGCCCTACGCTTTTTTTCACTATAATACTAATGTTTATCGTTCATTATTGTTTTTTGTCTATATTAAGAATTTCAAGAATTATTTTAAACTATATTTATTTTCCGCTTTTTAGTTTGATTAATTATTAAAGCGTGTTTTTTAGTTTTTTTAAACTTTATTTATTTTTCAATTTTTAATTTGAGTTATTGTTAAGAAAAACATTTTTTTTTTAATATATTGAGCTAGATTAGTAGATTATTGTATTGTCAGCGGTTCTTAATAAGTCTACAAAATTTAAATTAAATCTGACCGTTTAAAGTGGGTCAAAATCGGGTTCAAAGAAGTCCGTTACAAACAAACATACATACAAACCCGAACAAACGACAAAAATTTTCAAAATTTTTTATTTATTTTGACGGGTAGAATTTTTTTTTTAATTTTTCTCTATTCTTAGCAACAATATCTATACGACCCCACGTTTGTTTCATTACTATCGGCATTGAATATCAAACTATAAGAAGGCCATATGAGCCGATTTCCTAAATCTGCTACGTTTAATTCATAGATGGCACAATGAGTTCACCAACAAGAAAGCGACTAGCCTTTTCACTGCTAAATTAAAGCATTGTTGCCGCCTGTCTGTTTGACTTGCTGCATGAGTTTTTTAAATTTATTTTTATAGCTTATCGTAAAACTTGATTTCACATAAGTACCTACACCTATCCTAGATTTAAGTAGCTTACATTTATTTTCCTACCTATAGTATAGTCTAGACTTAAAAATGTCTCTATTTTTAATTGCTTTGTAGCTTATAATATTTTCAACCTTTTGACGTCCCAACGTTAATTACATGAAAACATATTGACCGCCATGTATTCTATTTCTAACAGAATTAAATGACGACTCTCACTATTCAATACATACCTAGGCTACAACGTGTATGTTGGGTAAAATATGAATGATGTGCGGTTTGTTTGTATAACTTGGTTTTTATTTGCAATTATTACTACTTTTCAAAATGGTTAAAATAAGTAGGTTTTACTTTCTTCCTTAAGAAGCATCCAGTTTGTTTGTATTAGTGTATTACGTATTTTGCTATTTTTCGACGAAATAAAATCTATTTTAGTTATACTTGCTGTCGCTTTTTATCTACTTTTATTTGTTTAAGATGTAACACCTAATGCAACGGTAAAATCATTGTGAAAATCGGTCCAATTACCCCCGCAGTAATCAGCGTACATATTATCAAAAACATACATTCGGTTGGAATTGAGAACCTCCTTTTTTATTGTCAGTTAAAAATGCTTATATCATTAAAAATTCCAATAAAATACGACATGCGGCAACACCACGACATCACATCAGTAAATTTGAGACATCTGTTGCCGAGACGCTGCATTATAACGACAGATTTAAGGTTAGAGTTACGATCAACTCCACAATGGCGGCCAAACCACCTCCAAGACGTCTAAAACTGGGTTGTTAACTTTTCTCGGACATCCATCATTCTTATATAGTTTAATCTTCAATGCTATCGGTTATTGTAATAATTCTGACATATTGACAGGTGTCACATTTTGACAAGAGAATTTTTTGCGTATTTGTTTCCACTTTCCACCGTCAATATACATACGACCTTATAGTTTTTTCATTAATACCATTTTCATTTAAACGATTTGACATATTGAGAGCTGTCAAAATTTGACAGGGAAATTTTTTGCGTGTAGATTATTGTATTGTCAGCGGTTCTTGGTAAGTCTATAAAATGTAAATTAAATCTGACCGTTTAATGTGGGTCCAAATGGGGTTTAAAGAAGTCGGTTACCAGTATACATACAAACAAACATACAGGTGAAGCTAATAAATGCGTGTTAAAAATTAAGCCTAGAAAATGGGCAATATTAACCAGAAAAGTTCTGATGGGTTAGTTAAAAAATTCTTTAAAATTAATAAGATAATATTTATACTAGCTTAAATAATTTTCGTCCTTTCAGATATTTGATACGCTTTATAACAAAAGTATTGAGTATAAATTTTTTCATTTATTTATGCGACTTTTTATGCAAATTTTTGTAAATACGACTTCCTTTGACTCTTTTTTCTCCTTTACCAGATCATTTAAATTTAATTCTTATAAATACTCATACAGATGGCAGCATCAACATCTATATCACTGTTTTCCTATAATTATATGTAATTGCTTTCCAGTAACCTTTTTAATTGCATACCATAGAAATGGTGAGTAAGAATGCTGAAATCATGTGTAACTTAATCTAATTACACAAAAGTGATAGTTTATTATCGTTGTTTCCCTTGGTAGAGAAATATTACTTCTCATTAGAGAAATGAAGTAAACAATGACGAGTTCTCAAGTAAGTAGTAGAAAAATATTATTAATTAATTATTAATAACATTATTCCAAAATGTTACGGTATTGTGAAAAAGAATAAGCATTAATTTTAAAATGATTTGATTATTTTTAAAGGGAAAGGGATGCCGGAAAGACGCTGTTCTTTTTAACGCAGTTTACGAGGTAAGTTGATTTAATACAGCAGAAATTGTGACAACATCTTAACATAGTGTAAAACAAAGTCGCTGTCGCGTCTGTCCCCAGCTATATGTGCTTAAATCTTTAAAACTACGCAACGAATTTTGAAGCGGTTTTTTTTAATAGATAGAGTGATTCAAGAGAAAGGTTTTTATGTATAATACATGCATAATATTGTAGAGAAACACTGATAAATTTAGAGGTTCGTTCGGGTTTGTATTTATAAATCTTGACGTGATGGTGAACTCGCCTTATTATTATCTCAGAGGCGTATAATGCCTGGCATTGCAACGCAGGCCGGGTACACGCTAGTAAATAATAAACATAAAAAATATATGGCAATGTTCTGATGCTTTGGAAGTTTCGTGTTCAATAATCCAATGAATTAAGGCAAAGGGGATAGAGAGGATGTTGATTTTAAGAATCGCAATAATGTAGCTATTTTGTCATCCCGTGGTCGACAACTTCATGAAATTCATGAACATACCATAATAGAGCGTATTTGTGGGATGTATAGAGCAGGTGAACACGTTACCATTCGCTCAATACAACTAAACTTAAAATCATTGATGGTGTTGAAATATCCACTGGTTCATTAGCGGACTGTTTAAAAAAAATTAATTATTTTTTTACCGGTAAGTCAAACTGACTGAATTAATTTACGACGTACCGCAAATATAAAGAATATGACGTAACGGTCAGCGGTCATTGAACAGACTCTACCTACCTATAACAACCAATATTACAGTAATTGATATTACTAATACTTATGTAAATAATATCCATACAACTTATAAAACTGTCTGTAAAAATATGAGACAACCTTAGAGTAGTTTCTAAACCTTGAGTTCATTCAGGAGCCATTGAAGTTCCATTCGGTAACGAACTGGAGCGTCGCATTTATGTTTACGTTTTCTTAATAAAGAGAAATACATTTCTATATTATGCTTGATCCTCGTTGCAGAAACCTTTTTGCAAAAAGTTTCCATTATCTTATTTTATAAACCGTTAAAGTTTACGCTGCCTTAAAATTATGATCTACATTATTTACATCGCAACTGGTTGCAGCGAAAATTGGAAAGACACATGCTGTTAAAATTTAATCCGCGTACAAATTTATATTCGTTATTTTTAGTGTAAAAGGTTATGAGGAAAAATTATCAGGTATAAAGTTACTTTGGTCTGGAAAATGATAAAAGACAGAACCGTAGTTCCTAATTTTTTGATATTGTAATAATATGTTGATTAATATTGATGTGAAGTTAGGAAGGAAGGCCTTTAATGTTAAACAATTGGGGTTGACTCAACATTTTAAGGGCCTGCTATCGTCTATAGGTATTTCCCAAATACCTTTTATAGATGGTATTTCTGAATTGAGCCTTGCAATGGGTTATGTGATAAAAACTACAGCATACAGTTTTAAACTTTCAATTACCTGTGATATATATACCAAATTGTATCCGTCAGAACCCATAATCCACAAGACGTTGGTGGGGGTTCATAGCGATCGGCAATCGCCGCGAGCCGTGTTATTAGTTTTAACGTATTTGTTGCGCAGGTCACATCGTTGTCCGGAGTTTTCTAGCTATCCTGTCTAAATTTGAATTTTATTGATCGTACCAATACCTGTTTAAATTAATTTATTTTTACTTTGTATTTAAGTTTTTTTTTAAACTTTGCATGTCAGATAAAGCAATAGAAGATTTTTATTTCGCACAACCCATCGTTAGTATTGGACTTTGTGATTTATGGACGAATTTTACCATTTCAGTAAACCATGTTGCATAATAGATAATCCTATGCAATGTTAAACGACAAGAACAATATCACACTAGAAGCTATTTAAATTTTTGAGAACTACAGTACTGATTTTTAGTGGTAAGTATATGCTTTATTAACCGTTGCAAGCAAATATTATTATATAGGAAAAAAACACAGTCGTCTCCACAAACATATTAAAAAAGGTTAAATTAATATGGTGTACATGTTTCGGTGCTAGAGAGTATCATTATCAGCACCAAAGGACCCAAGTGCCACTAATACTAGAAATGTAAAAAAATTTTAAAAATTAAAAAATATGAAACCATGAATGAGACAAGGACATTTTGAGTGCTTAAACGAATACAGATTAAAAAGTGGTATTAAAATTCGAAAGGAATTAATTTTCTTCTTCTACCCGTACGATGTAAACTACAAATTTGTTACAGAAAAAGAAAATCACGAAGTCTTTCTCCACAATATTTATTAATCGAAACACTAGGCGAACCTAGGATCACATCGACGACATGTTTCGAGTGTAGAAACACTCATCATCAGGAAAACAAAGTGAAAAGTAAAATGCTGATGTTTTTAGCAAAAGAGAAAATAATGGTGAGAATGAGCCGTAATGGAGCTTTTAATGGTGTACAAGAGGTGTAAAATTGAATTTTCACACTCACCTCTCACAGAATTCAATTTTACACCTCTTGTACACCATTAAAAGTTCCATTACGGCTCATTCTCACCATTATTTTCTCTTTTGCTAAAAACATCAGCATTTTACATTTCACTTTGTTTTCCTGATGATGCGTGTTTCTCGTAGGTTCGCCTAGTTTTTCGATTAATAAATATTGTAGAGAAAGACTTCGTGCTTTTCTTTTTCTGTATCATTTAACTCCACTTTGAGTATGTACTACTTCTTCAAAACAAATTTGTTGTTTGTTGTTTGTTCGAATCCTTTCGAATTTTAGTACCACTTTTTAATCTGTATTCGTCTAAGCACTCAAAATGTCCTCGTCTCATTCATGGTTTCTAGTTTTTAATTTTAAAAAATCTTTTGCATTCCTAGTATTAGCGCCCTTCGGTGCTGATGATGGTACTCTCTAGTACCGAAACATGTACACCACATTAATTTGACCTTTTTTAATATATTTGTGAAGACGACTGTGGTTTTTTTCCTTATATCTCTACAGCTCCACTTTGAGATAATGGACTAGGTACTTCAGCAAAACATTATTATGATTAATGTCAAGTTTCATTGCAACTGCCAGTCGGAATTATTACAGTTTATAAAATCAGTTCCGCCCGGACTTTACACAATTGTACAATATTCCGAACACCTATTGTTCCGACTGTAAAGTTTAAATTTAGATTGGCTGCCTACCAACAGCTTTTCTTGAAATCGGCATTATGCGCCTCCAGAGCACTGGTAAATTCCCAATAGTTACAAATTGAGTCAATTTAAGCTTAAATTAAACCCAAAAGGGGTTAGTTTTTGCAGTCTTTGACAACAGCGTATTATTCTAGAGTAAATATTGGTGTATAATATTTTATATATTACAATTCCTTAAATAATTTGCCTTGAGTATACTGTATTAGTAGAATTTTATTGCGATAGAGAGGAATTTAACAAATTATAATTGGAATTAATTAATTTAAAAAAAATGCTGACTTAAGTTATGTGTATATAAACCATCGTCCTCTTCCAGTTTTTTCCAAGTCATATTTGAAAAAAAAATCAGACAATGAGCCGAATGAATAAAAATGTAGCAATTGCTTTTTCCTATAAAATCGAAGTAATTTCTTGAAAGCCAATGAATAAAAACTAAAGTAATTGCTTTTGCGTCCAGCAATTGCTTAAAAGTGCAGGAATTACTTCTAGTCAATGCTTTTTCTTAAAAAATAGAAGCGATCGCTAACGTTTGCCTAAAATGTGATGAATAAATTAAGCAATCGCTTTCAACTTTTCAAGGTAGGTCGACCCCCGCATCATTTGCTTGGTAGCAGTCAACTTTAGTTCTTCGCGGCATACACGTGCGTTGCTCTTAATTTGTGTCTTTAATTATCGCTGAATATATGAACATCCATAAAAGAAAAATCTACAGTACGTAAAAATTGCAGTTGTATCGATTTGACTGCAAAGATGTTGAGTGGTTGGCAAATGATTTTTTGACTGATACTGGTAAAAGGCGAGGGGTGCACTGTCGCCTTTAAATAAGATTAAAGTCTTTCTGCGGAATTTGTCGGATCCGGGCTTTCAAAATTCTGTAGGTGAAGAACTCGGTGTTCACCAAACTACTGTCTGTAAGATATACACTTCTGTAATAGATGCAGTTTTGGAGAAAGCCAATATTTTTATTAAATTTCCTACAAGTGCTGAAGCTGTTGTGGAAGCTAAACGGTTGTGGTCAGAGAGATTTATTTATGTTCCTTCAATTTCTGAACGAATATCAATTGCTTGTTTTTAATTTCTTTATCACTACTATCACTTTCCTCATTTTTACTGAAATCTGCCATATCACAAATATAAGTTTCCTATTTTCCACAAAAACGTAACAGATTACTATTGTACTAAATAAATAGACCAACGTTGTTGTATTTCAGTCAACTCTTTTGCAAATTAGGCACCAACCATGAAATCTATAATCTGAACAAGTGGATAAGCCACGTCTGAACTTGTGTTGAATAAGCATTTGCTACAGAAGTGTAAGAAAAACAGCAATTGCTTCAAAATTTTATTCATATCCAGATCTAGCAATCGCTTTTACTTATAGCATTTGCTAGTCAAGCAATTGCTTTTACTAAAAAGTAATTGCTTCAAGTAATTGCTTAATTCTTATTCATTAGGCTCAATGTCTCAATCGTTTGTCGCATAATATTATTATGCTGCTTCATCGATCGCATTGTCTGTTGCCGCTTTAACTTGCTTGTCTTGCTTTGGCGTGCATTTTTTTTCTCAGTATTTATATTTTGGGGATAGAATATGAAGGGTTTCAATAAAACTCGTCAATTAATATACTGAAAGCTTTATGTTTAGACGTTGAAATATTTTTGATACATAGATTAAATAGTATTTCACATTGATTTAAATAAATAATAAATAGAAATTTGGTTTCCCCGTTTTCGTATATTATATTAAAGCTTGGTAACATCGCAAATAGTAAAAACCACTGAACTATTTTCGATGTTAAAACGGAAACACCAAAATTAATACCATTAAGCTAGTTCTAAATAATAAAGTAATATATTATATATATCTCAACCGGCTTCTTTTTATACAAATAAAATTATATTGGTAACCCTAACTTACAATAAAATTGTCTTATAAAAAATAACAGCTTTAACATAAACACATAAGCATTAAAAATATCATTGTAGGTTTACTTTTCTTACAAACATCAAATTTTTTATTAAAATAAGTACTCTTTCCTATCGGGTCGCTTCAAACTTTATTGCATATATAAACAAATCCTATTATTCTAATATTATTACTTAGAAGCAGTTCAAGTACCCATACAAACTAGCAACAAAATTTGAAACCACTTTAAAATTTCTCCTATACAAACATTTTTTTTTATAAAAACAAATTGAAATTGCACATCGTGTGTATAATATGACTTCTAAAAATGAAAGAATTGATGTATCGGGTGGCCAAATAAAAATGATCCTCCGGTCTTATCACAAAGACCGTCAACCTTACACATTTGGGAAAACGCATCGTTAGTAAAATATTGCCAAAATTATTTGCAGTTTCAGTTTTTATTTGTCCACCCGGTACGTTGCAATAACTAGAACTAGATCAAGAAGGTGATGATGAAGGTATATTGTGAGCGTAGCTCTTAGATCGCTTTAAAGCAGCCAGTGCTTTAAATAAAGCCAAGACATACGAGTGCACCACATTCAAGGTAAATGTCTATGGTGCACCATAGTCAACTTGATTGAATCGAAAAATTTATTCTAATTTTTTGAAAATGGAATTTTTGATCGGACAGCAACAATTCGCGTGGACTTTTTCGAAAACTTATTATTAAAAGCAGCGTGGTATGAATAACCACGATCTTTTTCAATTGATCTTCAATTTAAAGCAAGCAATTTTTTACCTATTATAGATTGCATGTAAAGCTTAGCTTGTTATATTCATATTATAATAGAACGTCATCATATCATTTGTTTTTATTACGGTAATACACTAGGGTAATTAAAGGTCGCTAAAATGGACAAGCTATATATATAAGCTATAAGGCTCTTTAAGCATATTTTTTTAATAGAGAGTTGATGGTACTGCATTACCGTACCTACTCTTCTTGGTTTAACAGTCTATTAAAAACCTAGGCTTTGACGTCTGTAATACTTCGTTAACGTCATAGTATCGTATATCGTCAATTATCGGGAATATTTTTATAAGGAATAATAAGGATATGTCGCTCATGTTTACAGGGTATTTTTATTGGCCTAGTTTACTCAGTCGTTTATTGCTCAGATTCTTTTTCCATTTCTTTTAGCAGTTCTCTCATTTCTTCAGAAAGTTGGTGTTGATCAGAAACTCTTCTGAAACATAAAGAAGAAGGAAGTTAAGACGATAGATAGGACAGAAGATAGTAGACTTGAAAATAGGTATTTTATGCTTAATTTTTACGATAAACTATCCACGGTTCAGGACGTACAGGGTGATCCAAGTATGCGGTAGAGCACCTACAGTAATGACTAATCAAAATAGGCAAGGTACGCAAGTAACTAATTATTATACCGCAACAAATATTTCTTTGTTTTGTAATAACTTGGAAAATGTTAATGAAATCATTCCCAGGTTTTGGCAACTGGAAGAGGTATCCAATAATAGGTTTTTATCACCAGAGGACAAATTATGCGAACAGCGTTTTAAGGAATCTGTTAAACGTCTAGATAATGGAAGTTTTCAGGTTAATATTCCATTGCAAAATCAAGATGATCATAAAATTATACTAGGAAACATGATCAGGAAAGAGCGACGTCACATCGTGACAACAAAAATGTGCCATTGCCGCACATAGCGATCAACCCCTACCTTTAAAAAAGGTATCTCCCATAATTGTGGGATTCGTCTTTTCTCAAGCGGCTACCTTTTTTACTTCTGTTTACTGTTGCAGTAATTGCCAATAGTGGGAATACTTCCTTTTTACAGTGGACAGTTAGTAATCCACCGGGTTTTATAAATATCAATAAACACGTATTCAAGAAAAATGGGTTTCATTGACATCCACTTAAAACAGTAGGAACTCTACAAGGCGACCTATGGATGGAGATGGATGGTCCTTCATTACAGTTTACTGCCTAATACACTGGTCACATCTAATATACTAGGAAACATGATCAGGAAAGAGCGACGTCACATCGTGACAACAAAAATGTGCCATTGCCGCACATAGTGGTCCTTCGAGCCGGATTTTGCGGACCAGGAGTCTTTACAGGACTAACAGGACTTGTATACCAGGAAAACAGCTTTCTCAAGTACTTACTATACTTGAAACCATGGGATTGGAACTTTATTTGGCTAGACTTCGTGGCAAGTTAAACAAGAAACTTTGGAACTACGTGATACTAGTGATCAAAAACAAAAGTGTGAATTTAGTTTACCCATTAATAGGACAGGAGATAGCAAGGTCAGATAACTTTAATTATTATTTATTTACACCAAGTAAAGATTTGTTTTAAAAAATTTGTGATGATTTGAATGTGGTCAAGCGGACATGAATGAGATCTGGTGTAGTTATGTTTTTAGGGATAAGAAAGACGATTTTATAATTAGTTAGTTAGTAGCTATATGCTTTTAAGGTATTTGCGCTTAAATGCCGGATGGCAAGAAACATAAATAAATAAACACAACGAAATATAATTTATTGAAAATTAACTATGGATAATATTCAGTAACGTAACAAGGGGAGGGGGGGGGGGGCGAATAGGGCGACCGCCTGGGGCGCCATATTAACAGGGCGCCAAAATGGTCATTAGAAATACGGGAATTTAAAAATTTACTTATGCAATTACGGCTGGATTGCTTTTGACATTTGGCAACGCCGATATTTGAAGAAAAGGCGCCGCGATTCGATTGCGTCACTATACTACGTGAGTTGTGAGTTGCCACGACATAAGTCACACAAGTCCGAACAAACAATTTTTCTTTTCACGAATGTTAAGTTCAAGTCTGTTAATCAGTGGCGGTTTCTCCATAGGAGCATAGGAGCGCGTGCACCCCATACTCCATAAAGAATTACCCCATAAAGAAAAAATAATGTTCATTTAAATTTATCTTCATTATATTCTTACCGTAATATAAGTTAGAACCCTCCTATTTTAACGTACCGTCAAACAATCGAACGAAACGTGGTGTAATAGCTCTCGCCAAGCCGGTTGTCAAGAGCAACCGTATGGCGCGTAGGAATTCATAAGTCGCACACATGCGTTCCGTAGGCAGGGTTTCTGCTGTTTCTCTATGCATCTTGTACTAGCAGGTGTGGTGGGGGAAAGCGCGATTCTAATAGGAAAACTCGCACAAATTAAATGTGCGCCGTTGAGTTCATTGCTGTATAAATTTATTATTTGGAGTTTACCTTTATATTTTTGTTATTATTTTGGGGTACCTAGTAAAGACTTATTTAAATAAAAATGAACAGTTTTAATGCCAAAACGACTATGAATGTGGAATATCTGAGAAACAATACATTACAGTTATTCCAAACTTTAATGAAGCTGTTATTGATAAGTTTGCTGCAAATAAAAACAGAAGAAGTGACTTTACTTTTAAACAATGTACCCACTTATAAAAAATAAATTGGCATTTTTTATTTTTTTTATCTTATTTAATTTTCAATAAAATAAGTAATCATAAATTTAAAAAATATTTACTAAAAATTATTGACCAAATTTGGGCGTGGTCTTGAAATTTTTTCGCCTGCGAGCAAAAATTATTTGCATCAAAGAGGGCTTGGATTAATAAACGTAGGGCTTGGTTTAGATCACAATGATAATATGGGGACTATATAATATATCTAACCAAATCTAGGTTATTTGTCAAATTCATATTATGACATGATATGCCAAACTAATGAGTAATAAAAGAGGTAGACAAATACAAATTTATTTTTGTTGCTTACAAAATTAACAAAGTAAGAATATACAGAAAGAAAAAGAAAAATAATTACATAAATTGCTGAAATTGGCCACCGCCATGCTCCAAGCATAAATTCACACGTCTCTTCATTTTTTCGAAAGTGTTGACCAGGATCTCTGGAGAAATGTTACCACATTCTTGGATAATCCTTTCCTGTAATTGTTCTAAATTTACAACTGGTGTTTTAAAAATAGTGTTCTTCAAATAAGGAAAAACGTCCATATATCCATAACCGTTTCTTGGAATCGTTCATTTCTTGGAATACTTGCACTTTATAAGAAAATAAATTTAGCTGCTTTTTAAGAATAGTCCTGCATGTTCCATAAGATCTTCCCACTTCTTGGGACAGGCGTCTTATACAATTTGTTGGCGTATTTTGCATTATTTCACAAACGTTTGCAACAAGTTCTTCTGTTCTTACAGATGGTCTTCTTGCTCCTTTTTTGTGTTGTATAGAACCTGTTTCCCTAAACACAGCCACGGTTCTTTTCAGGCAATGATAAAAATCCCCAGCAATAAAAGCAACGTTAGGAAAATGTTCGTGAAAATCGTCTATGCACAAAACCCAGATTGTATTGCCATTCACCATTTACTCTAACCCCGTTTCGAAAATACGCTTCAACCATGAATGTTTTGTGCTGTTCCGTAAAGCCCATTGTGTGAATTGTTCAAGAAATTGGAAAATTAGCGATGAATCAAATTACTTGTAACGACTGTCAAAGATGACGGAATAGCTGATTGATTGTTAATTCAGGTAGTTACTGACAAGCAACAGGTATTAAGCTCTACGGCTAAGCATTACGTCCTTAGATGCAAGGCCCTCTTTGATGCAAATAAGTTTTGCTCGCACGGTACTTTAAGACATAACCGATAATATCCATTCTTTATAAATGTTTATATTAAAAGCAAAACAGGAATTAACAGGATTAAAAATAAAACTTACTTTTTTTCCTTTTCTGTTCTGTCATGAACTTCATCCGATTCAGCTGTAAAAAACAAAAATTTTAGTACTTTCGAAATATAAACAGAAATAGTGTTTCATAACATCCAGATCATGCTGTAGGACGGTAAGTACATATCCATGGTGCTGAAACGAAATAGTTTTTTTTTTGTGTAAGGTAAACGCATTAAATGTGAAGTGAAAATCTTACATGAAATACAAATTTTCAAAAATAGTGAAGGATGCTTGGTTTAAAGAAAACTTTTACGAGGTGTACCTAATGCATCAAACCCATAGACATTTACCTTTAGATACGTACAGCTTATCTCGTGCGCAAACAAAAGTTAAGTTTCCCTCCCAGCAGCATTGGGCATGCGCACAAACGTCTTGTTATCGGCCTGTGCTTCTTTAGCGACATGCTCAAAATACACTCCAGAACCGGCTCGGCCGCCATTTTTGTTGTTGTGTTTTAAGTTTTCTTTGTCGATTTCTTGTTATTTTCTTTGCTATTGTGAATTGTGAGTGATTAATATTTACGAATTTCTAGTTTTTGTGTAGTTTAGTGAATTGTGTTTGTGCTCTTAGTGACTCGGATACTCGGATTTTAATATAAAGAATTTGGGGCAAATATTAGCTGTTTACACGTAAAAATAAATTGAAGATCAACTTTTACAATTTTCTTGACCACGAACTTAAATTTTAAAGCCCGGACCTGTCTATTTTTCCATTCGTCAAATGATAATGCTGCAGTGCGCATGTCTAATCGTGTGTAGCTTTGTTTACATGCGTGAGGCCATAAATTTGCCCCTTTCTTGATTATTGTTTGCTTATCTAAAGGTAAATGTCTTTAGTCAAACCACATTTAAAATTTTACAAGGACGTACAAATTACAAGGATGTCATGTATAGATCATTGGGGTTACTTGCGTATTGGATGTTAGTGGGGAAAACCTCATGCGTAAATAAATAATTTACACAGAGTGTTCATTTTAAATGAATCTATTATTGATATTTCTGAAATGATAACTACAAGGAAAGTTTAATAATGGCAAATTTTTTGCATCTCCAGGTATAACAATAATAGCTTCACCTTAAGTGAACACTGTGTGATCCATTTATTTATGGTAAATAATGCATCCATGTTTACAGTGAGGAGCAATAATGCAGCGTATTTCTCTTTTCATTTGCTTTTTTCCAACGTGACATTGCATCTAATTTTGCCTTGTAAATTAAAATTAACGAAAGTAGAGTGTACAAACGTTTAAAGCTAGGTATTTTTAGACGTAAACCTTTCTTTTTCATAAGAGAAACACCCTGTATAAAAACAAAAAGGAACATAATGTACAACATTTATTATTTTTAGAATAGGTGCTGCCTTAAATACATTTTAGCAAGTCTTTGGGCATTAATTTTTTTTTTAATTGACACGAACGGCACTGAACTGTAATTTGTACAGTAAGTACCTAACATAAAGCTATAACCAGTACACTAATAAAATTCAATTTTCATCGCTTCGTATTTTCCAAACATTAATTTTAAAATCAGCATATTTTACACGGCTTGGTATATTAGCCATCATCCTGTATAAAAAAGGCATAGAGTAAAGTCAAACACATTGTGCTAAGTAGTCCAAGGGACGGCCTACATAATAAACCAAAATGTGATTGGATTGATATAATTTTGATGGAGATATTATGGATGTTTAAAATTTGAATAATTTTTTACCTATTCCATAATTAATGGACGCAGTATATTACTATGTCACATTAATGATATAGTAGGTTATAAAGGCTATAAGAATGGTCTCTTTAAAAGGATTGAATTTGTACACAAATGTTGAAATATTTAACTTATCTAACAACCTAAAATTAAGTTCTGAAACGCTAATAGCCGTGCTAAATCTTTCAATTAAGGCAACACCACTCTATAAACCGTGTTAAAGTGTAGAAATGTAAACTGAAAGGACGTAAAATAACTATCTACCATGTTGTGGCAAATTAAAGCGCCAATCGTGTTCCCTTAGATTTACTTCTGTTTGGTCTTCCATGCTGATTTCGTAATGAAAGGGCCTTCTACGGGTTATTGAGGCTACAGCACCGAAGAAAATGTTTACTGTACTAATGTGTCTATGCCACATAGTCTTAGAAGGCTTTGGATCGATTTTAAAAGGATTTGAAATACGTGAGAAATTTATGCCGGCAGTCATTTATTACACAGGGTGATTTTGGTTTCGAATTTATTTATTTATTTTTTTCAAAAACTTTACCGTAACCAATGCGCAGCGGCGAAAACATTATTAGCATAATTTTCTTAATGAAAAAATAGGTGGTGCCAATAAATATACAATATTATTTTGGTTTTAAAACCAAATTGCATGAAATTCTTTCAAAATCGACCCAAAAATAGAAAATCTATTAAATATTTACGTTTTATTAGTATTATGTTATCAGTAAAGATTACCAATCTAAAACACATATACACTATAATGAAGCAGCTAAAACACCAGTCACGCTTACAGTGAAATAAAAAAATTAGTTAATTCTCAAAAGTTATATTGGTAATAAATAAATTTTGCACTAACCTTTTGGTGAAGATGCACCAGGCTGTGATCCGGAAGGTTGAATCTCGTCGTTACCTACAGAATAACCAAACATGTAGTTCTTGTAAAAAAATTTAAATTGTTGAAAAACCCAAATCCATAAAGCCATCAAAAGTTATTGATTTTCTTGTAAATTTTAAAAACATTTTATTAAAATGCAACATATTTTATAAAAGTTTTTCCTTGGTTTTAATTCAAATATTGGATCGTCGCTGGGATTTTTTTGAGTTACAGATAAAATCAATAATAATAGAGAATGGACATAAGTATTAAGTTTAAAACAAAATGTTGTAAAGTAGTTAAAATCCATGCATTAAAAAAGCCATGCAAACCAAAACAGAGTAAACTTATCCAATAAAAAAGACTAAATATTTGAAGTGTAGGGAACGACAACTAAATAAAATAAAATAAAAGGATAAACTAACAAAGCTAAATCTACAATAGATACGAGGGTAAAAAGATAAATCGAAGGGTTAGTACCAAGAAAGACAAACCTGTTAGGGAACGAGTTAGTGATGTTAATTCCGATACGGGAACATCAAATTTCTTGGTTACGGTAGTTGTTTCGACATGTCCTTTTCCGTCCTTTATTGTTTTTGTAATAATAGCTCCCTGAGTAGTTCGAGTAACTATGCCTTGATCTTGAACAGAATCGTGCTGGTTCAACTGTCTAAAATATTCCTCAATATCGTCTCTAGGCATTGGTTCCCCTTTGTCACCTTTAATAATAAACCTTTTTTGTACAACTCTCTTTGTGTGAACATTACCATGTTCATCTATCTCTTGAGTTTCCTTAACATCTTCACCTTCATTAAACTCCTGCATAAATTTTTTCAGCTGATCTTCGGCATTAGGTCCAGTAAAAGTGACCTTTCTTACCTCAGGAGCCAATTCCACCTTTCTATGAATGGTGTGCGAAAATTGTTCGTCATCTAACGGCTCTGCAGTTTCGGAAACATAAGGCCGCGATGATTCTTCTACATATTCGGTAATGCGTCTGCCACCAAAATCTTCATCAAACCATACTTTTCGCGCAGCAGCTCCCACGTCAATCATATGTGAATGTATAGGATCGATGGTGTCAGTCGATGATACCATTGTGTTCGATCCTCCACTCGTAAAACTCCCTGAAAATACTGAATCTGTTTCGTATTGCATGGTCGCATGAGTTGCTGCAGAGCTTGTAGGATCCAAACTTTCAATACTGTGTAACATTAAATCTTCTTTATCTTCACTTGTTGCTTCGTGTTCAACTTGTAACTCTTCTCTTGCAGAAGAACTGAAATCTTTTCCGGTGCTTCCACTGCTATGATCATAAACTCCAATTCTCGAACCATCTTCATCGATCGAATCAGTTGGAATAATATTTAGGCCCGAACTTGTGGCTTGTCCAAGTTCAAGGGAATCGCTTGATATCATATAACTTTTTTCATCGCGTATTTCGATTGAATCGGTCATAATATTATCTTTTGACTTTTGAGCTGCAAACTCAATGGAATCCGTACTGGCCGTCATAATGTCACCAGCAATAGGTTGGGCATCAAGACTATCTGTACTATCACGACGTTCTTCCTCCTTTTTCAAATCTAAAGAGTCTGTAGAGGTAATCATAATATCTTCGCTTTCCTTCCACTGCACTTTAATTGTAGATTTAACAACTGGTGTATCCATTTCAAGTTCGGGCACTTTTGAAACTTCCTCAATTGAATCTCCTCGTCCTAACGATTCAGTTTTTTCTACCTCCCTTAGATCTATAAACCTTTCTACGTTGTTCTGGGCTTGTTTAATAATTTCGTCTATTTCAAACATTCGCTTCTCGTAATCTTCTTCCTCATCTGTATCGGTAACCTTTTTTTCTGTTCCAGCAGTTTCACAACTTTCTGATTCTGAAGCGATACTCTCCTGACCTTCCTCTATTTGAGCAAGCATTGCCTCCTCTTCTTTAGCTTTGACCTCTATCTTGTGAGCCTGAATACAAGCACTTTCAAGACCTTCAAATTCCTTTAGTGAACTGACTGAAATATCATCACCAGTATTATTTTTACAGTGGTTGAATTTAATCTTAAAACTACCGCTGCTTGAAGAATCTGATCCTTGACCTTGATGAAAACGTTTCATTTCCAAAGACATAGCTTGTTCAAGATTTTCAAACTCTTGCAAGCTGTTTACGGAAAGGTCGTCATGTTCTCCTGCCCTCGTAAAATATTTTCTTCCCGCAAGAACATCATAATCGGGTGTACTTGAATACGAATCTTTTACACTTCCTAAGCTACCACCGGACTCCTTTTGTGAGCCATAACTGGAGGCAGCAAAGTCATTAATATCTTCCTCTTTAATATCTTCTAATGGTCCTCGTTCAAACTCCATTTCGTAGCCATATCCCGCAGCAATCATAGCGGCTTGGTCTCCCTGGAACTGCTGTTCAATCCACTGCTTATTTGCTTCGAGTTCTCGATCATATTCATAACCATAATCGCTTGTAGAAGCAACGTTTCGTTTATCCCCTTCTGGTCTAGGTGGACTATCTTCAAATTCAAATCCTAGTTCGTCACTAGAAGATCCATCGTGAGGTCTTGTTAATGGAGTTGGTGCTGAATGAGCTAGATATTTTTCAATCTCTTCATCGTGCTTTTTTACCTCTTTAGATTTCTTGTTTATTTGCACGCTTTGACCTTCAGTATCAAACTCTTGAGCTTCTTTACCTACTTCTTCAATAACCACAAAATCTTCCATAATATCAGGTTTTTCTAGCATTTCAAATGAATCACTACTTTGAGAATCTATATCTTTATCAGCTGCCTTACCAGCATCTGTAATTGTTCCCAAATCACTTACAGTCTCAGTTGTTACAGAATCGATAAGGGTGGATTTCATCATTGAAGACGTTAAAATATCATCGGCAATGTCCTGTTCACTAACGTCCTCTGGTTTATGCTCGATATCGTGTTTAACTATTTCAAAACTTTCCTCTTCTTTTGATTCTTTGATTTTCTCTGATTCTTCATTCTTCTCTATTTTTTCTTCTTCGGGTTGCTCATTACTTTCAGAATCGTCATGTTCTGAATCAGGAGTCATATCAGTAACAGTTATATCGGGTATAAATCCGGGACTTATATCTTTTTGCAACGCCCTTTTTAACTCTAGCTCTTGCCGCGCTTTCTCTTTTAATTCAAGTTCATGCTTTTCTGCATCTTCGTCTTCCAATATTGGTAAAATTTGTTTAACTTTATGGGCTGGAGAAATATGGGCTACCATATTGAAAGCTGCTTCTGCCTCGGCTTCCTCAAAACTTGATTTTTCACTAGAAGTACTGCTAGATTTACCGTGTGAATCACGCTTTTCAAGTATTTCTTTGGATATGTCGGATATGCTAGATGTCGATCTTTTTCGCTGGAGCTCCATCGCGAATTCCTTAGTTCTCGGAGAAAACTGTTGCTCAATTTCTCCTAGTGTGCTTATGCTAAACTCAGGCGATCCATCTTTTGCAACGTCTTGAGGCTCTGGCGAAGCGGGTCGTTCAATTGGATCGGTCCCTTCTGTGGCATCGGAGGATTTTATTAAATCAGCGAGCTCTGACTCAGCCCTATCGTCAGAAAATGCAGTAGAAGTTGGTCTTTCTTTGTCTGAATCGGATTTGCTAAATCTAGATTGAGGTCGTGACGAATCCAAAGAATCCTCGTTGTCAAAGGTTTCGTCTTTAAATTCTTTTTGAATTTGTTCCCTTTCGTCAATATCTTTTTCCGATTCATCAACTTCCTTTTCTTTTTTTTCATCATTAATTACTTCCTTTGAGCTTAAATCTGTACGCAAAGGCAATGAAATACCAACCATGGTACTTTCAGTGCGTCTATGACCTTTTTTTTTAGGTTCATCTAAAGAAATTTTTCCTAATGCGCCGATACTGTCGCCATTTTCACTTATTCCAGAGGTAATTTGAGTACTAGCACTATGAATCCCATCTTCTTTTACTGATGAAGTTGTAATGGTAACATTTTTGATGGGTAGATCCGAATGAATAGGGGGAGTTGAAGTGGACATATCGTAAGTTTTCTGAAATGTAGGTGTAAGTGGTAAGCTGTCCTGACTACCCCGCATTGTATTCTCATTATCATCAAGACTAAGATGTTCTGATATGCCAGATACGGTCATGCTACCTTCATGACGCTCAGACATTTCAATAACTGTTCTTTGAGCTCCTGTGCTAGATGTGCTAGACACGCTCATGCTTAACACACTTCCATCATCCAGACTCTGTCCAAATTTTTCTTCTACCTCATTAGTTTCAGCTTGTGGTGATTCGGGTGCCAATACCTTAAGCTCTGGCTGAAATGTCATTTCAGCAGACCGCTTCATTTTTGACTGCATATCAATAGTCTTACCACCCCCTTCATTCGCCTCTTCCTCAGATATATCAATAGAATCACAAACAGCTTCCGAGTCAGTAAGATCGGAAATTTGTCGTCCGGATCTAATTTGACCAGTCCACGATGGGTCGCCATCTTCAAGGAGTTGTTGATCAATAGAGTCAAGAATATCGCCATCTAACTCACTAGTGGATGGTACTAAAGTTTCAGAATGTTCAGAAACTTCTATGCTAGCTAAATTTCCAGAACTTTCACTATCTAAACTCTTCATGCTTTCTTTTGAACTAATACTACTGATTGCTGTATGGTAGTCGGTTGATGTAACATGAGACTTGGCAGAGTAATCTTGAGTAGAAGTTAATGCTGTATCATATTCTGAAGAAGCAGCAGCAACAATTCCTTCAACATCGGATGAGCAAGGTCGACTTCTACCGCTATCTTCAAAACTTTGATAATGACTTTCTCCTGAGCTAGAATATGCTTCAAATTCTATTCCAGACCTTCTATCAGGTTTCAAGTTTGAGCTGCTACTGCTACTGTCGACTTCTGACTTGGATTTTCTTAATATAACCTGTTCTCTGCCAAAAGCGTCAAACTTTTTATCAGGTGACTTCGCTGATTCTAAACTAGACTTAGAGTCTGAACTAGACGTGCGATGGAACGTTTCGGTTTTAGTAGTTATTGCTTCTGTTTCGTGTTTAACAGCATCATTCAATAGTTCACTAAGATCTTTTTCATCAATGATTTTAGACGAAGTTAAAACAACTTCTTCTCTAATTTGATCTTTGGTTACAATTTCCGTACTTTTAGTTACACTCTTTTTATCAACAGCGATATTAGTTAAAAATTCGGTTCCATCATCCAATTTTTCTACTTTACTTAAATTTTCCTTAAGCTTCTTTTCACATTTTTCTACAGCTTCATCATATTCTTGTGTAGTAACAGATTTTAGTTCTTTTAAAAATTCATTAGTTACTTCCTCAGTTCTATGATCAGATGAATATGTGCCAGTAACTTTTGAAACCTCTTGTTCTTCTACATTTTCAGTTTTTTGTTTTTGCTCTAAAAATTCATTTCTTATTTCCTTTTCTGCGGTTTCAAGGACAGATTTATGATCTGAGTCTAGCCGGACCAAACCAGCAATAATATTTTGTGTTTCTTTACCATTGGCTGTAGATGAAGAAACTTCTGACATAGTAGAATCAACATGAGCATGAAGTTTAACATGTTCCTCCATGCTAGACTCTGAAATTGTTTCATCTTCTTCAAGAATTACATTTTTATGTTCGGCATAACTTTTTTCCCCTTTAACTGAATCAGCAATAGATACAGTTATGTCTCTTTTCGACAATTTTATTTTTGAGTTTTCGTAGCTTTGAGAGTCCTCTGAAAAAACTTTTTCCGTTCTATGCTTTTCATCTATTTTATCATAAGTTTCCGATTTTTCTTTATATTCTTTTTCACGATCAATTAAATCATATTCTAATGCTAAATCATGCACCTTTTCAGCTTCTAATTGTCCCATTTGTTGCTCCAATGTATGTGTATAATCAGCAAGCTCGCCCCCACTGTATCTTAAATCTTCATCAGTAATTTCCATACTAGAGGCTTGTGTATCTCCTCGAGCTAATTTTGCTAACTCCCGTTGTCGTCTAGCTAGTACTGACTCAACTAGCTCAACTTCCCGTTCATCTAAACCGTTGGTTTCTGCCAACTTTTTCAGATAAATGGACATTTCAGGATTAAACGACAGAGATTCCTGTGTTGCTTCAGATCTTGTTAATTCACCTCTATTTTGAATTTCATTTTCAATTTCCTCAATTAATTGAGAGGCGATTTTTTTGGCTTCTTCTGGATCAACTTTCATATGTTGAAAGGTGTCAAGAATTATTTTCTCGATCTCACTATGACTCTCTGACTTAATGCGATCTGAAGCCAAAGAATCTGAGTGATCGGTATGCATTTCTGAGCCCAATTCGGACTCTTCTTTGACGCCACTGCTTAAATCATCATCTCTGTCATGCACAATGTCATCCCTTTTTTCTATGGGTTTTTGATGATGAAGCTCTTCGAGCGCTTCCTCGACCATTAATTCCTTTAGTTCGTCAAGGGTGGTATCGTCCACTTCCTCCGAGACAGCTTTCTCAATCATAATATCATGAGTTTTCAGTTTTTCGCTAAGCTTGTCATGGATTTCTTTAGTAAGCTTTTCGGATATATTCTCCTTAATACTAGGAATTTCGGAGTTCGTACCTTTCTTTTCGGTAACAATAGCATCCTTTGTAATTTGTTCATAATGTTCGAAATCGACTAAGGAATCTCTACCTTGCCTATTATTATTTATATACTGTTGCTCAAGCAGTTCTAGATCTGTAACTGACTGTCGTTTTACTATATGCTCTACCTGAGAATATTCATCTTCTTCTTCAGATAACATTTTATCATGCCTCTTGGTTGCTATTGGTTTTGAACCTTTGTTTGGCAAACTAGCTTTGTCCTCCAATATCTTTTCAGTTGCAACAAATTCAGTACTTTTTCGTTGATCGATTTCCTCAACTTTTTCTTCAAATTTTTGTTCAAAATGAGTTTCAACTGTAGCTTCCCAAAGAATATCTTGGGTATGTTCTTCCGGTTGTTTAACGGGTGATGAAATATTAGGCTGCTCAGATACTTCTGCGATTGGAGATACAGCAATGGGATGATCTATCTTTTCAGAATAGTCATCGCTTTCCTCGCTAATGCGTCTCTGTTTACCAGAGAGTGTTACAGTTATCTCTGGTATATCTTCATTTGTCGGCTTAGGAGATTGATCTACGTTTAGTGAGTCTAAGCTTTTACTCTCGTAATCCGTTTCAGTAAATTTTTCAGAGTCTTCAATTTCGCTTTTGTCCACATGCACTTCCATCGAGTCCTTAGAAACACAGCTTTCGTCTTTGTAATTTAGATCTTCATTGTCCCCGCTTTTATCTGATGACTGACTAGGTTGAGATTCAAAAGTTTTATGTTGAGTAACACTTTCAGCTTCTTTGTGCGTTTCGAATTTGGTTGATAAAACTGTAAAGTGATCTTCAATTTTGTGCGAGATAGAATCTTTAACCATGTCAGAAAATTGTGGTTCTTCCCTGACTGTTGCGTTAAATGATTTATCTGTTTTTTGGGATGTATCACTTTCCCCGGAACTAATTTGACTCTCAAAAGTTTTCGTTAAGTGTTTAACGGATACTTTGTCTGGTTCTTCTATAGTTTCCTGTAAGCTATCTTCATTGACATGATACCCAGACTCCCTTTCAATAAACCTTGTAATATCGTCTTGAATTTTTTGTAAAGACTTATCTTGCTTAATTGGTTTAAAATCATCTTTGGTATGTGGTTGATCGAATCTCATTTTAATTTCACTAACAGAATCCTTAGTTCTAGATTCAAATTGCTCTTCTTCAGTAATTTTTGACATTTCCTGCATTAAAGAAGATTTTACATCCGTAATTTCTTTGTCCTGTAATGTTGATAAAGTTTTTCTTTCGGGAGAACACTCTTCTTCGCTATCATTTATGAACTGTTCTTCAATCATATCTTTTTTAATCTGTTCTTCATATTTTTCTTTCAGTTGTTTTAAATTTCTGGACACCTCATAAAGATCTTCTGTGGGTAATGATGCTGAGCGTTCATAAATAGTTTTGCGCTGTGTTACCGGTGGTGCAAATACACTCATTTGTCTCTCCCTAATTTGAGGTACTCTATCTTCAATCTCCGAATCTGATATCACATTTTCGACATCTTCACTATCAGATATGTATCCGGTCTGTTCGAAGAGCTGGCTACTGCCTTTCTGAGCTTTATCGGAATCTATACTATCATCTTTTTCTAGTTGACTTTCGGAGCTCTGCTGCGACTTTTCACTCACTCTGAATTTTTCTTTTCGTTCTAATGGTGGCATAAATGACGCTTGGTACTCTGTCATAATTTTGTGATGTTTATCAACACTTTCTATGCCTTCAATAATTGAGGTAAGTTCTTCTTGGGCGTGAATTTTATCTGCTTCTATTGCTTTGTCTATTTTTAATTCTGTCGCAGTTTTTTCTTTAACCACTGTACTTTCTTTACTGGTTTCCTCTTGATTCGATTTTTCGGGAACAGATGGTTCAATTAAGCTTTGAGAGCTTTGTAAGGCGAAGCGAGGTTTAGGGACAGGAGGTTGGCCTATTTCATGAATAGAGGTTCGTTTTTTAGCTAATATATCTTTCTCTGTATATGTTACTTCATGCAGACTCAGTCTTTTATGTGCAGTTTCTTTAGTAACATTTTCCCAAAATTTTTTACGGTCTGAGTAGGTAGCAAAATCATCTTCGTCTTGATCAAGTAAATCATCCCGTACGGGTGATACAATTTTTTCAGTCTTGAGTTGAGTTTTTGATAAATCTAATGGCATATCGGGTTTAGCGGTTCGTGGTTTCGGTTGTGGTATGGATGAATCAGTAGATGTTAGTGATGGTTCAGCTTGGGTTAGTCCGCAGCTAGTTTCTAAAAAGATGTAGTTAAATGTTAGCGGGATCTAGCAATACAAGAAATGTTAATTTTGTTATCGATTATAGAAAATTTAAGCAGGTTATCAGGCATAATAACGTTTTTACAATTTGGATACCTTGAACTAAAACTTACCATATAATGAGTCTGACACAAACAACACCAATATGATTACTAAAATAACAAAACATAAAAAGCCAAAGATTGCTTGTGCAAAATCGGAAAAGTTGTTAATATTTATGAATACATGCAGTAAAAACAAAAATCGGGCCCCGTCAACTCTGGGTCTAAATCCTATCTAGTGCGTAAGTTTACCTAAATTTGGGTCCCGGCTTTTATACACACTTGTCTTCAAATTATTATTTTCTTTATCTTCAACAATAACTATATTCGGTATAAATCTAGAAAGCGATATATCGTCAGAAAATGATGTAACGGAATACTCCATGTCATCTTCTAATACAGAGGCACTATCAATTGTCTCGTGTAAACTGGTACTAATACTTTGAATATCAATATTATCCGTGGAACTAAATGGACTTGACTTTTCCAACCATTGCCTCACTGCACCCGTTATGCTTTGTTGCGGAAAAGAGTCAGTACTCCCCAAACTTTTTGAAAGCCTTTCAGTGCTTTTTTGTAGACTAGCCAGCGATTCATTGCTAGTGTGAAGACTTCTTCCTAAGAATCTTTCTGGTGTCATTTGGATGACTGTGTCATATAATGATCCTCTTGAAGAAGTTTTGATATCGGGTAAGCTGCCTCTATCATCGTCGATGAAAAGTTTGTTAGTTTTATAAAATCCCATTTCTGATTTCGCCCTTTTACTTTTCTTTTTTGGTGTGGGTGAGCTGATAGGACTCTTCATAATTGGAATGACATCGACTTCGAGACCACCTGGGTTAATTAATTTATCTTTATTTAGATTGACAGGGCCCATGTAAATAATTTCACCTACGAGGAAGGAAGGTAGGTTAATTGCTTTATAAACGCGATTCCCGATGATTGAAGATATAGGTACGACAGGAAAAGTATTAGTTTGAATAATGCATGCTGCGGGTTTTATTAAGATAAAATCGTGATAGTTTATATTCTACTAATTATGCGTGAATGATGATTTGGTGAGAGAAAAATCGTTAAAGCAACATCTAAAATCTACCTTTCGGAAGTTCTTGTGCCTCTGCTTGACTGTCTGGTGTTTTTGACTCCCAATCATCACTTTTTGACAGTGAAAACGTATTTTCATCCCATAGATGACTGTACTCCTTCTGAAAATCTGATACTTCTTCCGTACTAATCTGGGACACTAACCTTTGAAATTCGGTTTCTCGTTTTTCGTCTACATCTGGAGTGGATACCTGCTTTGCCTTTGCTTCATTAGCTTCTTCCTCAAGAAGTTCCGAAGCCATTCTTTCAAATTTTCGCTCTACTCTTTTAAGCTTTTTTTCAGTTTTATCATTTTTATTACACTCAGCTTCCTCGAGAGAATCTAACGCCCTGTCTAAGTCACGCAATTTTTGTTCGATAAGTTCTACATCTGCTTGGGAATCCTTAATATGCTCTTTAAGTGTTTCCTCTTCTTTTACCACTTGTTTTGTTTCTGTCTTAAGAGCATCTGTTTTACTTAAAGCCTCGCCCAAATTCTTAGTTAAATCTGATAACAAAGTATCAACGGCATCCTCTGTTAAAGTCTCAAGTACATTAGATCTAACACTATCGCTTCTTTCAATAGCTTCTTTCCTTATTACATCAAGGGAATCATCATCTTCAGATTCTATATGAAACATAGGCTTTTTCTTATGTTCTTCTTGCTTTAATTTTTCATCAGGTTCTGTTACAATATATTTTGTAATATCTCCAATACTATATTCGGCCATGTTTTTTATTTCTATTACGTCTGGACGATCACCTTTAGGATATTTCTGAGAAACTGCTCTTCTAGCCAAAACAGGTGAGGTTACATAAGCTGAAGTGTCAATCCTCGTCGTTCGATTAATGTTAACTGGTAAATTTGACAAGTCTATATTTGCTTCAGATATACTGCCCCTGCCTGATTCAGATTCTTTTAGTTGTCCACCATAATCACTAACTGTACGTGGTATTTGGCCAACAGGAGCATCGCTAGTCTCAGCTTCGAGAAACTCAGCGGTACGCTGTTTAATTTGACCAAGATGAAGTTTGCCATCAGCTAAATATTTATGGTTTGGATCAGCAAATAAGGTCGGGTCTCCTGGAGTACCAGTAGGTAAGTTTTCAACAGATTTTACCGAGAATTCTGCAATTCTCTTCTTGGAATTATCAATAATTGTATCAGCTTGTTGAAGAGCGCTTTCAATTTCATTTTTAATACCGGTTGAAAATTCTCGTGTGTCTTTTGAAGCTGTACTTACTACAGCATTAATTTTTTGGACTTCGTTCTCTACATCAGGCACTGAACCTTGAAACTGTAATTTTAAATCCTCTATAGCTTGTTGAGTTTCTTTTAAATTTTCTTCTTGATCTTGAATAAGACCAGTTGCATCCTTTTCCACGCTTTGAACGCCTTTTTTAACATCAAATTCCACTTCTCTTGATTTTCCGGTTATTTTATCTCCAATTTTGCCTAAGAAACTTGACGATTTCTTTTTAGACTTTTTTGCTTTATCTTTAACTTCCCCTAACAGATCGCCAACATTTTCCTTGGCATCTCCTACTTCATCTTTTGCCTGCCTTGCTAAACTGTCTACCGCTTCCCTTCCTACTTTGGAGGTTTCTGCAACTCCATCTTTATGTATATCTGATACTGACACTATCACATCGTCAATTTTTTTGTCAATGGACTCTGCAGCATTCTCGGCCATGTCATTTATATCATTTTTAGCATTTTTTAAATTATCTGTGGATTGATCCGCGGTTTCTTCTATTGCCTTCTCAGCTTCTTTAGCTTTACCCGTAATTTTGTCGCCTAACTTACCAAAAAAACCACCACTTTTTTTCTTGGCTTCTTTAGCGATTTCATCGATATTATCTCCTACTTTACTGATGCTGCTTTCAGATTTTATAAGAGACTTATCTACACCTTCTTTAATATTTTTAAAACCCCCTTTACCTTCAATAATAACTTCAGAAGCTATTTCTTCTGTTGTTGATACACCATCGTTTACAGAATCCATAATACTTTCTTTGATGTCAACTGCTTCCTTTTTAATTGGTGTAGCAGTATCTGAAACTGCTTTTAAACTGTCTGAAATTATTTTTTCGTCACTTTTAACTGTTTCAGTTCCTATTTTAAATTCATCATTCAATGTTTCTTTAATATTTTTGGGTAAATCAGCTAAGGATTCTTTTAGATCTGAAGTTTTTGTACTCACCGCGCCTTGTGCTTCATGTTTAGCGTCAATAATATCGCTTCTTGCTTCTTTAAACTTCTCTTCGGAGTAATCTGCAACTTCGTCTGCTGTTTTTTCAACGTCTTTCGCTTTTCCAGTAATTCTGCTCCCTAGTTTACTGAAGAAACCACCGCTTTTCTTTTTAGTTTCTTTTGTTAGTTCTTCAAAGTCATCTGCAGTTTTTGTTGCAATGTCGTGTGTGACTTGTTGTGATTTTTCTTTGCCTTCTTGATGTAGTTCTTTAACACGTTGTTTCAACTCACTGGCTTCTTGTTCAATCAATCCTGTTTTTTTCTTAATGTCATCTTTAGCACCTTTAACGAATTCTGAGGTTTTGTCAGCGGCGTCATTTAATCCTTTCTCTGTATCACTTACTACAGTGGAAATCGTTTCCCTCGCTGCTTTAGTCTCCTCGACAATATTTTCCTTAATATTTTTATTAAAATCGGATACCGATTCTTTTACATATTCCTTAGCAGCTTCAACATCTTTTGATGACTTGTCAAATTTATCTTTTACATTTTCTATGCCATGACTAGCTAAAAAGTCTATTTCTTTATTAACAAAATCCGATTTTTCGCCAATTTTTTCCATAACATCATTTCCTAACTCTTTAACTGTTTCCTGAATAGTATTTTTCTTCTCATCTGTTGTCGGGACCATATCGTCTTTTGCCCTAAATCTATCTCGCATAGTTTCTTCTATAGTATCTTGCGTGGAAACAATTGATTCTTTAAACAAAACTTCCGATTCTTTAGATTTACCACTAATTTTATCTCCCATTTTACTAAAAAAACCGCCAGCTTTCTTCTTTACTTCTTTAGTTTTTTTATTAACACCTTCTCCGGCAGCAGTAATTTTTGTGTTTGCATCACTCGTGGACCTACCCAACCCTTTTACAGAATCATCCAAAATAAATTCAGCGTTAGTGGCAATATCTGAATCAATGGACTTTTTAATATCATCTTTTGATTTGGTTATGTTGTCATCTAGTAATTTTTCTTTTTCTTTTAACGATTCTGACGTTTTTCTATCTACATCTGTTAAGCTATCGCTTACTTGACTGGCGATATCGCTAAAACCTTCTTTTATTGCTTCGGATTGGCGTAATACTTTTTCTTTGACGTTGTCACCTGCAACTGATAATGATTCGTGAACTTGTTTTATTTCGTCTATAGATTGTTCAATCTTATCTTTAGTTTTAACGGCGTTATCTAAAATCTTCTCATTTGCGTCTTCTACGGGATCTGAAACATTAGTGACTTCTTTAATCTTATCCTTAGCCTTTTTTACCTCTTCATCTCCAGAGCTAAAAGACTGACCAGCTAATTTTTTTGCGTCTTTTGTTTTACCGCTAATCCTTTCTCCTAATTTTCCAAAAAATCCGGTTTTTTTCTTTTCTTCTTCTAGCATATTTTCTTTTTCCTTTAAACTGATCGTAATGCTATCCCCTGGAAGCACTTTAAATTTCTCAGCTTCATAGGCTATCTTTGTTTCTTGCTTTTCTGCATCTTCTCTGGCTAACTCTATTTCTTTTTTGACTGATTTCTTTTCATTTTCTAAAAAGTCCAAAGAATGTTTGGCCTCTTTGACAAGTTCGTGGCCCTCTTGTTCAGTTTCTTCATATTTGCCGGCAATCTTTTGTAAAAGTGCATCTTGTTCTTTATTCATTTCATTCACTGCATCTATGGACTTGGTTTTAATTTTATCACCATCTTCCTTAACTTGTTCCAATGTCGAATCAAAGCTTTGCAACATATCATTGACGAAACTTGAGGAGCTTTCTTTCGATAGAGAATACATATCGGTAGATTCTCGTTTAATATCTGATGCTTGCATTTCTGCTTTTTCTACAATGTCATTAACTACGGCATTAGATTCTTGTTTAACTTGTTCGATATTCATTGATAATTTATTTTTAGCTTCATCAGACTTACCCGTAATCTTGTCACCCAATTTTCCTAACTTATTTAAAAAGCCCTTCTCCTTCTTATGTTTTTTAATTGGCTCACTTTCGTCCAACTTAGGTAAGGTGAAACTGGACGCTAAGACCTTAGCTCCCTCTTCTGTTTCTAAGGCTGCATGCCCAATTTTATCGGCAGCTTTTTTTGAAGTTTCTTCTAATTGTGCAATTGAAATATCTGCAGTTTCTAAAATAGATGCTCTTGTTTTTTCTACAGCTGGTTTCTCGTTTTCTATGGATTGATCTAAATTACTAACCGTTTCAGCCGCAATTCCTTCAGTAAAAGTGACCTTTTTCGGCTTCAAATCTTCTGTAACACCTTTAATTATATTTTCCGTCTCTTTGATTTTATCCTTAAAGCTAGCGTCATCTTCAGACAACTGCATCTTTAGATCTCTAATACCCTTGTCCACAGCTTCGTCTAAATCCTCCAATTTTTGATACGTTTTGCCGGCAATATCGCTTGTTTCTTGCGACCGGTCTCGCTTGTGTTTTTTAAATAACTTTTTTGTTATTTTAGGACTCTCTCTTTTCTTGCTAAATATACTAAATAGACCAGATTTGGTATGTTCTTCAACCTCCAAGTCCTCGTCAAGATCAGTAACCAAAACTGGTTTTGAATCTTCATAATTCACAAGTTCGGTGTTTAAGAAATTCGTAGTGTCTTGTAAAGTTTTAATTGTTTCAGGGCTGTACATTATAGGATCTGGTATTTTCTCTACTTCTGAGCTATCATCGGAAGATTTGGAAAACATGGAAAAAAATCCACCACTTCTTCGTTTTTCCCGTTTTTCTTTGCGTTCCTTTTCTTTGTCCGACTTAGCAATATTTTCTTTGTCATCATCGGTTGGTTTAGGAACATGCTCTTCAGGTTTGTGCTTTTTCTCAAAAATTTTAAATGGACTTCCACTTTTTTTACGATCGCGTTTTGGCTTTTCTGGTAGTTCAGTACCATCAGCTTTTGGTTTATCAATTGGTGTACTTTGTGTCTTATCCTGAGACGTTGATTTCTTATCCGTAGATCTTACGTCGTGATAGTGCATAACCTCTTGTTGAATAAATTCATTGGTTACTCCAAAAATCGTCCTACTAGGTAGTGGAGAAATATGTTCCGGAGGTGGTAAGGTCTCCGCAGCTGTGTAGGTATCTTTAATAATGGTAGCTGGTATATTTTCGTAAATAATTTCTGTTTCAGTCACTGTCTCAGTGTCAGTAGATATAGGAACAATTCTATCAATAATTTTAGTTTCAACGGAAAAGGTTTCTCTGACAAAAGGCTTGGAGGTATCTCTATCTAAGCTATCAGCATCAGCTTTTGCTTCCAAGATTTTTCTTTTGATGTCTTCATCCAAATTTGCTACGTCTTGCATTACTTTGGGATCCACAATATACATTTCTTTTGTAATCGTTACCACTTTATCACCATGTTCCTTTTGTTCATAATTTACTGTAGATATCTTTTTACTTTTTAAATTATTATCCAAGATTGTCTCGATTACTTCTGCTGAATCAACTAATTCGGATTCAGGTAACTTGTGTTTTCCAGTTTCATCACCTGGCGTTTCTGGTCGCTGTTTCGCCTGATCGTCTGGTTTAGTCTTCTTTGAATGTTCCTCAAAGAGACCACCATTTTGTCCTTCTGGTTCCACATTGGGTAGTCTAACATCGTGATAACGGTCAATTTCTCCTTGTAAGAAACTTTTGCTATCATCTTTTCCTACTGTTTGTTCTGAAACTGGTCCTTGTGGTGATTTTTCTCTTGATAATTTACTTTCCTGCTTTACAACTGGTGCCACATCCTTTGTTTTAGTTTTCTTCTTTTCTTTTTTAGGCTTCTCTTGTTCTTTATCTATTGATCCCTCTCGTTCTTGTGACTTCCTCTTACCAAATAAACCAAAGAATTTGGTACTTTTTGCTTGTTTTTCCTTAGTTTCCTCCTTTTCGCCTTCATTTTGAACGTTCGAATGAACTTTAGGTTTTACATCATGATAGTTTGCAACTTCTTCCCTTAGAAAATTACTTGATGTTATCATATCGATAAGAGCAGCCTCCGAAAGTTTGGGAGGGACGTACGTGCTTACTTTTTCGGCAGCAGTTTTCTTACTTTTAACTTCTGAATCTTCAAATCTATTTAATTCCTTGTTTAGCAAATTGGTTGTTTCTGGAATATTTTCAACCACATCCGTATAAAATACACTAGTTGTTTCTACATTAGATTCGTTGGGTTTAGTCAGTATTTTCTTCTTAGACTCTGCCTCTACACTTCCTTGTATTGATGTGAGATGAGGTCGAACATCGTGAAACCGATTAATTTCTTCTTGGAGAAAAACTTGAGAAGCCTGCATATTACGAATGGTTTCCTCAGATATTTCATTTCTTTTTTCATCGTGGTGTTTTTTCTTTTTTTTAAATAAGCCAAAAATACCTTTGCTTTCCTTTTTCTCATGTGGTTCTTTTAAGTCATCGGATATAACTTTTTCTTTCTTTGCTTCAATGTTTAATACAGCTTCATTCGTTAGTTCTTCTAATGTATCACTGGGTTTAGTAGTAAGACGAACATCATGATATTTGTTAACCTCGTTTCTTAGAAACATGTCACTATCTTGCATAGCGATAACTGCTTGTTCGGAAAGTTTGGGGTTTTTGGACAAGTCTTTTTTAACTTGAAAGACTTTTTCTTTTTTGGTTGTAACTTCAGCGTTTTTCAAGTTAATCGCTTCTTTCTTAGAAATTTCACTTTCAACATATTCATGACTGGGTATATCGTGGTCTTTCTTTTCATCGCTTCCCTTGAATAAACCGAAAAAGCCTTTTGACTCTTTATGTGCTTTTTCCTCATGCTTAATATCTTGTATATCACTAATGGGCTTTTCTTTAACAATTGGTCGAACATCATGATAAATTTCTACTTCGGTTTTAAGAAAATTATCACTGTTTAACATATCAGCAATTGTTTCTTCAGAAAACTTATTATGTTGTTTTTCCAAGGATGTTTGCTTTTCTGGCGTCTTTTTAAATATCTTCAGGATACTTTTGGACTCCTTTTTAGTAGTCGATTCTTGGACTTCGATAACAGTGGGTTCAGCGTTATCCTTGGTAGTCGGTGGACGAACGTCGTGGTATTTTTCAACCTCCTCTTTTAAAAAGCTATCAGAATGTTGCATAGTGGCTATAACTTCGTCAGATAGTTTTGATTCGGAAGTAGTTTCTTTATTTTCGCCATGATGCTTTTTAAATATGCCTAACATACCCTTTGATCCTTTCGTTAGTTTTGCTTCTTCCTCAACTGGTCCTAAAATCACTTCCTCGACAACTGGATCATGGAATTTTTCTCCTTCAGTTTTAGGAAATTCGTCGCCTTTTTGCGTATCGATAATTATTGTATCATCGTATATTACTAGTTTTTCGTCTTTTACTATTTTAGTATCACCACGATTTTGTTTTTTCTTATCTGGCATTATTCTGAATCTACTTATTATTCCTTTAGATTCCTTTTTGTCAAATACATCAGACGGTTTCTTGTCCAAAAGAACTTGTTCTGACAAAACTACTTCGGCCTCTTTAATAATTTCTTTATCTACGCTTTTCTCTTTTTTCTTCCTGTCTTTATCGTTATGAGACTTGAACAATCCAAAAATCCCTTTTGATTCCTTGTGCTCTTTTTCTGGTGCCTCTTCTTTTTGCGATGGAATGTCTTTCTTTATGACCTCACGAACATCATGATACGTTTCCACTTCCAGTTTAAGAAAGTCCTCGCTGTCTCTCATATCCTGTAAAAGTAGTTCTGAGACCATGGGTTTATTATGATGAGTACTATGTAATTTGTCTTCTTGATCTTTTATTTGAGTTTCTTTTAACACTGGTTGTTCTTCCTTAATTATCGGACGCCCGTCGTAAACTCGATCAACTTCCTCTGCTTCATTTTGCATATATGCCATTACTACATCAGATGTTGCTGATTTCGTATCCTTTATAATCTCCTTGTCCTCGCTTTTGTCCTTTCTTCCTTTATCTCTTTTGGTCTTGTCTGAAGACTTAAATAAACCAAAGAGGCCTTTAGATTCCTGATGTTCTTTTTCAGGCACTGATTCTTGAATTTCTATTGGTTGTTTTGTAACGATCGGCCTCACATCATGAAATTTTTCAACTTCTTCTGTCAAGAAATTATCGGTATTCTTTATGTCAAGAATAACTTGATCTGAGAGAGTCGGCTTTAAAATCTCCTTTTCGATGCTTGTTTCTATTTTCTGTTTATCTTTTTTGGGTGATTTGAAGAGTCCAAAAATACCTTTGGTTTCTACATGCTCTTTATCTGGGACTGTGGAATCTGGTGACTTGTCTTTAATGACTGGACGAACATCATGATATTTTTCAACTTCTTGTCTCAAAAGATTATCTGACATATGCATGTTGGTAACAACTTCCGGAGATAATGTAAAATTACTATCAGTTTTAATCTCTTTCTCTACACTTTTTTCTTTAATCCTTTTCTGAATTTCTTTATCTTTTTCAGGTGATTTAAAAAGACCGAGAATGCCTTGTGATTGTTTGTGCTCCTTTTCTACAGGTACTTTTTTCCTAACTATATCTTCTGGTTTGGGAGATTTTTCATCTATTGTTGGTCGTACATCATGATATTTTTCTACTTCTTGTGAAAGGAAGTTATCAGTGTTTTTCATATCTACGACGACTTGCTCAGAAAGAACTGGTTTATTTTCTATAGAAATTTCCTTTTCAATGCTTTTCTCCTTTTTCTTTTTGTCTTTTTCGGTGGATTTAAATATTCCAAATAGTCCCTTCGATGGGTGATGTTCTTTTTTCTTATTCAAGTCTTCTGTTTCTGGAGCTTTTTCTTTTACTATGGGTTGAACATCGTGATATTTTTGTACTTCCTGTGTTAGGAAGTTATCAGTATGTTTCATATCTGCAACAACTTGCTCAGAAAGAACTGGTTTAGTTTCTTTGGATATTTCCCTTTCAATGCTTTTCTCCCTTTTCTTTTTATCTTTTTGGGGTGATTTAAATATTCCAAATAGACCCTTTGATTCTTGACTTTCTTTTTTATTAATTGAATCTTCTGTTTGTGGAGATTTCTCATTTACTATGGGTCGCACATCATGATATCTTTCTACTTCTTGTGAAAGGAAGTTATCCGTGTTTTTCATATCTATGACGACTTGCTCAGAAAGAACTGGTTTGATTTCTTTAGAAATTTCCTTGTCAATGCTTTTCTCCTTTTTCTTTTTATCTTTTTCGGGCGACTTAAATAGTCCAAATAGTCCCTTCGATTCGTGATGTTCTTTTTTCTTATTCAGATCTTCTGTTTCTGGAGTTTTTTCTTTTACTATGGATTGAACATCATGATATTTTTGTACTTCTTGTGCCAGGAAGTTATCAGTATTTTTCATATCTGCAACAACTTGCTCAGAAAGAACTGGTTTAGTTTCTTTGGATATTTCTCTTTCAATGCTTTTCTCCTTTTTCTTTTTATCTTTTTGGGGTGATTTAAATATTCCAAATAGACCCTTTGATTCTTGACTTTCTTTTTTATTAATTGAATCTTTTGTTTGTGGAGATTTCTCGTTTACTATGGGTCGCACATCATGATATATTTCTACTTCTTGTGAAAGGAAGTTATCAGTGTTTTTCATATCTATGACGACTTGCTCAGAAAGAACTGGTTTGATTTCTTTAGAAATTTCCTTGTCAATGCTTTTCTCCTTTTTCGTTTTATCTTTTTCGGGCGACTTAAATAGTCCAAATAGTCCCTTCGATTCGTGATGTTCTTTTTTCTTATTCAGATCTTCTGTTTCTGAAGTTTTTTCTTTTACTATGTATTGAACATCATGATATTTTTGTACTTCTTGTGCCAGGAAGTTATCAGTATTTTTCATATCTGCAACAACTTGCTCAGAAAGAACTGGTTTAGTTTCTTTGGATATTTCTCTTTCAATGCTTTTCTCCTTTTTCTTTTTATCTTTTTGGGGTGATTTAAATATTCCAAATAGACCCTTTGATTCTTGACTTTCTTTTTTATTAATTGAATCTTCTGTTTGTGGAGATTTCTCGTTTACTATGGGTCGCACATCATGATATCTTTCTACTTCTTGTGAAAGGAAGTTATCCGTGTTTTTCATATCTATGATTACTTGCTCAGAAAGAACTGGTTTGTTTTCTTTAGAAATTTCCTTGTCAATGCTTTTCTCCTTTTTCTTTTTGTCTTTTTCGGGCGACTTAAATAGTCCAAATAGTCTCTTCGATTCGTGATGTTCTTTTTTCTTATTCAGGTCTTCTATTTCTGGAGTTTTTTCTTTTACTATGGGTCGAACATCATGATATTTTTGTACTTCCTGTGCCAGGAAGTTATCAGTATTTTTCATATCTGCAACGACCTGCTCAGAAATAACTGCTTTAGTTTCTTTGGATATTTCTCTTTCAATGCTTTTCTCCTTTTTCTTTTTATCTTTTTGGGGTGATTTAAATATTCCAAATAAACCCTTTGATTCTTGACTTTCTTTTTTATTAATTGAATCTTTCGTTTGTGGAGATTTCTCGTTTACTATGGGTCGCACATCATGATATCTTTCTACTTCTTGTGAAAGGAAGTTATCCGTGTTTTTCATATCTATGATTACTTGCTCAGAAAGAACTGGTTTGTTTTCTTTAGAAATTTCCTTGTCAATGCTTTTCTCCTTTTTCTTTTTGTCTTTTTCGGGCGACTTAAATAGTCCAAATAGTCCCTTCGATTCGTGATGTTCTTTTTTCTTATTCAGGTCTTCTATTTCTGGAGTTTTTTCTTTTACTATGGGTCGAACATCATGATATTTTTGTACTTCCTGTGCCAGGAAGTTATCAGTATTTTTCATATCTGCAACAACTTGCTCAGAAAGAACTGGTTTAGTTTCTTTGGATATTTCCCTTTCAATGCTTTTCTCCCTTTTCTTTTTATCTTTTTGGGGTGATTTAAATATTCCAAATAGACCCTTTGATTCTTGACTTTCTTTTTTAATAAATGAATCTTTCGTTTGTGGAGATTTCTCGTTTACTATGGGTCGCACATCATGATATCTTTCTACTTCTTGTGAAAGGAAGTTATCAGTGTTTTTCATATCTCTGATAACTTGCTCAGAAAGAACTGGTTTGTTTTCTTTAGAAATTTCCTTGTCAATGCTTTTCTCCTTTTTCTTTTTCTCCTTTTCGGGCGACTTAAATAGTCCAAATAATCCCTTCGATTCGTGATGTTCTTTTTTCTTATTGAGGTCTTTTGTTTCTGGAGTTTTTTCTTTTACTATGGGTTGAACATCATGATATTTTTGTACTTCTTGTGCCAGGAAGTGATCAGTATTTTTCATATCGACAACGACTTGCTCAGAAAGAACTGGTATAGTTTCTTTAGAAATGTCTCTTTCAATGCTTTTTTCTTTTTTCTTGTTATCCTTTACAGACGACTCGAAAAGTCTGGACATGCCTTTAGTTTGTTTTTGCTCCTCTTCAACTAAATTATGTGGTTCTGATAGCTGTTCTGTAGTAACAGGACGTACATCGTGGTATTTCTCGATTTCGTCCTTCAGAAAGTTATTAGTATTTTTCATATCTAAAACAACCTGTTCAGCAAAGATGGGCTTAACATCCTTATTTTTCTCGCTGCTTTTATCTTTTTTCTTCTTGTCCTTTTCAGGCGACTTCAATATTCCAAAGAGTCCTTTGCTTTGCTTGTGTTCTTCATCCTTAATAGGTTCCTCTACTTTAACCGCCTCTTTTGGTTCAACCATTTTTTCCTTGATTATAGGTCGCACATCATGATATTTTTTAACTTCTTGTGCTAGAAAATGATCACTGTTTTTCATGTCAGCCATTACTTGTTCCGAAAATACTGGTTTAATTTCTTTCTCTTTTCTTTGCTTTTCCTTTTTATCCTTTTGTGGTGACCCAAAGAGACCAAACAAACTTTTGGTTTCCTTTACCTCTTTTTTTTCAACTGGTATCTTGTGGTCTGGTGATATTTCTCTGATAACTGGACGAACGTCGTGGAAAATATCAACTTCTTGTTTAAGGAACTTACCAGTACCATTTATATCAGCAATAACTTCATCCGATAATTTTATTTCTTTGACACGCTCCTTTTCGATAGCTTCCCTTTCTTTTATATCATTTTCGGGTGATTTACTTAGTCCTAGTAGCCCTTCATGCTGCTTTTGATGTCCTAGTTCCTGGGGTTTTTCGGGTTTGCGTGTAATTACAGTACGAACATCATAGTTATTCTTAGTATCTACGTCATCTTTAACTGCAATTTCTTCTTTAAGAACTGGACGCACATCGTAGTGTTCATCAACTTCCTTTCTTAGAAAGTCATCGGTTTTTTCCATGCCTACAATTGCTTCTTTGGCAGTAATTGAAGACTGAGATATGTCTTCTTTCTCAACGCTTTTGCCACGTTTCTTTTCAGGCGACTTTTTAAATAGTCCACCTAAAATTCCCTTTGATTCTTTCTTAATTTTTCCATCTTCCTTTACTATTACTTTATTCTCTAGTGTGTTTTCTCTAACTACCAACCTAACATCATGGTATCTCTTTACTTCTTGTTCTAAAAAGTTGGCAGAGTCTTTCATATTAACAAGAACTTCATTAGAAAGTTCGGGCTTTACTTCCGTTTTCTCGAGGCTTTTTCCTCTCTTCTTTTTCTCGGGAGATTTTCTAAAGAGGCCACTAAATATTCCTTTGGATTCTTTTTTGTGCGTTTCAGGTTCGGACGTTGAATCTGCGTCTAATTTGGGAGATAACACATCGTGATTTTTAATTTCTTGGTTAAGCAAGTCATGGGTTTGTTTCAAGTCAATTACGGGTTGGTCAAGTAACTGTGGTTTTTCTATAATGGTCTCACTGTCTATGGGTTGCATAGGTTTAGCTTTAACTATTGGTCTGACATCAGAATATTCTTTTATCTCTGTCTTTACAAATGTATTGGTGTCATCTAAAACATTTTTAGGTATAGGAATTAAAATGGTGTCTTCCTTAGGAACTCGTTTAGCTACAACCAAATTGTCTTTGACAACTGTACTTGGAAGTGTTTTATATGTAACTTCACTTTCAGTAATGATTTCTTTTTCAGTTACAATGGGTGTTATACGATCAATTACTTTTGTCTCAACCGAAAATGTCTCTCTAACAAATGGTTTGGATTTATCTCTATCTGCACTGTCAGCGTCAGCTTTCGCTTGCCTAATTTTTATTTTCATGTCTTCATCTAACTCTTTTACATCGTCCATAGCTTTAGGATCGATAATATACATTTCTTTTTTAACTGATACAATTTTATCACCATGATCCGTGCTTTCTCTGGTGACGGTTGTTATCTTTCTTCCCTGCATATTTTCGTCCAAAATTGTTTCTCTTACTTCAGCCGAATCGGTCACATTGGGTTCACATGGTTTTGATTTTTCGTCTTTGGATTCTATTTTTGCTTGGACACTTAATCTTACATCATGGTATTTATCGACTTCCTCTTTAAGAAATTTATCAGAGTTTTTCATGTCTAGAAGGACCTGCTCGCTGAGACCTTTTATTTCTTTTTCTTTAGAAATAGTTCCATCTTTTTCATCGTGTGACTTTTTAAAGAAGCCAAGAATACGAGATGATTCTTTTTTTTCCTTTTGTTGCTTCCCTTTTGTAGGTGATACTTTTGTTGGAGACCCTAGGCCTATTTTGATATCTTTTTGAATGTCCGATGCCTTTTGTGACTTTGCGTCAACACTCGTCATTTCTGGCTGCGAATCATGATATTTATTAACTTCGTAGTTTAAAAAGTGCTCAGTAGCTTGCATATTAATAATGGTGTCATCTGAAAGTTCAACTTTCTCATCACCTTTTTTATGCTTTTTAAACATACCAAGAAGTCCTTCACGGTCTCGGCTTTTAGATCTCTCTCTGCTGTCTCGACTCTTTGACCTATCTTTACTCTTGGATCTTCTTTCTTTACTTTTCGGTCTTCTGCGTTGCTTTTCAACAAGTTTTTCAGGTGTTTGAGCACGTTTAAGCGTCTCAGATTTAGGAATGATAAGTTCTGTTGGTTTTGCATCCTCATATTTTTCTACTTCTAATTTTAAAAAGTCATGGCTGTCTTTCATAGCCTTAATAGTTTCATCTGGCAATGCTGCTGTTAAAACATCTATAGAATTGTCTTTATCATCATCTTCTTTCTTTGCCTTCTTGCCAAAGATACCCAAGAATCCCTTTTTTTGATCATCAGGTTCGATATTCCGTTCTTTAGATTCTTCTCGGTCATGCTTTTCAATTACTTCTCTTCGAGAACTATCATCATCTGATGTATCTGTATCCTTGGAAGATTTAGAAAATACACCAAATAGTTTGCGTTTTTGTTTCCTTTTTGTTTTCTCGCTATCAGGCACTACCTTTTGCCGGGTGTGAGCGGTATCCCGCAATTTATTGTTAACGTTATGTTGATCATCGGCCCAACCAGCAAAGCTTTGCTCGTTTGCAATTAGGTCCAAAGTTACTTTTTTAATACCATCATCATAAGGTTTCAAGATCTCAGGTATTGAGATAAGGTGTTGTGGTGGTTGTGACACTACAGGTTCCCCAATGTCCTCGTAATAATGAGCTTTTGCTCTTGGTGGTCTTACAGGTGCCTCTTGTATCCGAGCGAAGGGTTTCACAATGGTTTCTTCCGAAATTATGGGCGATTTTTCCAAAATCTCTTTTTCGATTTGATCGACAGTTTCATCAATATTTAATGTAAATATTTCTTTAGATTTCTTTGGAGATTCTTTTTTGGTTGGGTCAATTATGATGGTAAATTCTTCCTCCTCTACAGCGGCAGGGGCAAAAGTTTTGGTTATTTGTTCATCAACAATTATTGTTTTCACTCTCTTAGGCTTGGACGTTTTGGATACTTCTTGTTTAGTTGCTCTATCTTTAGTTGGAGTTTGAGGTTTCTTTTGTTTGGTTGGCGATTCTTTGGTAGGTGTCTTTGCACGTTTCATTTTATCTGGTTTTTCGTCTTCTACAGATTTTGCAAGGGTTTCTGAAATAACTTCTTGATCGAAAGTTGATTCAACTGGTTCGGTGTTATGTTCCGATGTGTGAAATGGTTTAATAATATTCGTACTTATTTTAGTGTCTTTTTGATTGATAGGTATGTCTGGTGGTGCATATAAGGGTGGCTCATCGTCGGATTCCATAAACGGAATGTCATCATATTTTCTTTTTTCTATAGGAGTAGGCAGTTTAGCTTTTCTAGGTGGGCGAATAGGAGGTTGAGGGGGCAAGTTACTTTCGTCCATAGATTTTGACTTTTTCTTCTTCTTTTTTTCTCTCCTAAGAGTTTTTTCTGAATCGGAGTCTGAAAAATCTGACGATTTACTTACGAAACCTTTAAGCGTTCCAAAAAAACCACGTTTATGTTTCTTTTCTTCTTTGGAGAATTCGGGTGATGTAATAGATTCTGATTTAATCACGTAATGTTGCTCGGTATGCGGATGATAAGGTTCAGCGCGTGACTCAGACAGTATAAAGGCGTTAGTTTGATCAAAGATCGGTTTTAAATAATTTATGCTATATGGGTAATTGGTACGATTCTGGCCTACGTCTATTAGCGACATATCTTCATTACTAGCTAAATACTGTGCTGTCGAAGTCGGCTTTCCTGCAAGAACATGCAAATTCGAACAAGCCAAACTAACTACCAAACCTAAATCTTAAAAATAATTTTTTTAAGATAAAAAAATATTCTTACTGCAGGGTAAACCGGTTAATGCATCATAAGTTAGTTAAAGGAAAACTAACTACAAATAAAAAAAATCGTAAAACCCATGCAATTGAGCTTTAGCGTCAGCACTTTACCTTTACTTAAGTCTTCTGACTGTGGTAACCAATCGCAATAAGCTGGAGAAGGAAGGATGTTAGGAGCAGGAGGAGAATAATTAAAACGTGAGGTTTGTGATGTATTAGGTTGGGAAGACTTATACTCTTCATAAATTGGATAGAATGGTGGATTAGCATATAGATTGACTTTGCTTAAACTTTCCGTAAACTCATAATCATACTCTAAAGGAAACTTCTGATTCGTAGTAGCAATTAGCTCTGATTTACTTTTTGATAGCTCTTTGGATGATTCCATATTCGAACCATTTTCTTTTCTGTTGTGTATTTCTGTTTCTTCTGCTCTAACAAATAATCTTGGCAACGTAAAGCTTGGTTTATTAGAACTTTCTGCTTGTTCGGTTTGTACGTTGCCAATTACCAGAGAATCGTATGATGACGATTTTCTCTTTATAGGATCCAAAAAACTTGAAACTCTGTTACCAAAGTTAAAAAATTTCTCGCTGAGCCTGGAAGGAAGAGTTTGACTTTTATTTCTAAGTTTTCTTATTTCCCCCTTTTTACCAGTTTTTTTGGGATCCATAAACTCTCTAACAGACCTAATCTCTATATTTTCTTTACCCTTATCAACAGTTTTAACCATAAGTTTAACCTCTGCTTTTACAATTTTTTCAGTTAAATCGTATGTCCCTTCATCGGAGCTTGTTGACGCACTCGAAGAACTTCCTTCAAACGATGACTTTGGAGAACTTACAAGAGGAATTGTCTCTTCATGTTCAACATCCCCTCTTATCAAAGGTGGGTATGTTTTAGAAATGTACTTACTTGGGTTAGAATAAAGACTGCTTAACATGCTTATGTTTTCTTCGTCTTCCTCCGGTACAATACTTAGATTTCTGTAAGTACCTTCCCACCAAATACCACTGGAATCAGTAAAATTATCATGAAGCTGATAAGCAAAGTTATTAATGTATTGAGTATCTATCGGCTCGTAATCACTTTCTTCAGGATCAGGAATATCGTCTTTGGGATCAGTTAAACTGTCGGGATAGGTGTTGTCGTTTAAAGACTCTGCCGAGGCAGTTGTGGCTTTGTTAAATTGAAGTGTATAGTGGCTGGTATAAGGCTTTTCAAAATAGTTGTCGTCTAAATACTCTAACAGTAAACATGCTTCATCTCCCTCTACGGGCACTGACAAAACTTCGTTTGCCACAGTTTCTTCGTTTACTTTAGTTGTAGGATTATCAAATTTTATTAGGTCATATTCATGCTCTTCTTCCTGTACCTCTTCCTTGTTATTGCCAAATGCCATGAGCTCATAAGGACTATCTTCTACCTGACTTATATTAATTCTCTGAGTAGTTTCGTATACTTTGGGTTTTCGTTTTGGGATCCTTATGGATTTTTTAATAGGTACCTCTATCAAAGCATCTGAACTTGGAATTAGCTCTAACGTATTTAAGCATTGTTCTTGCGGCTCTACTAAATCTAAATCTAAGCTAAAAAGTTTTTCTTCTTGTTGATCGACCTCTTCAAGCATCCTATCTAAAAGGGCGTCAATTTGTGTATAGGAAGTTGTTTTATGTAAAGTTATTGGATAGGATTCAGGGGAAATATTGCAACTTGGTTCTACCAACATTCTTTCGCATGAAATAACGTTGGGATTTGATGCTGTAACATGAGGTAAAATAATATTTATGTAAATTAAAAATGCATTAACCAAACTGTAGTAAGAATATTTATGTTTTCAATATTTTTATAGATATTTAGTATAAGATAGTATGTAAAACGGTTGATGAGGTATGAATGATATTCGATATATATCCCTGGAAAAAACTGTGCCAATTTAATTTCGCAGTGCTAGCTGCCTCCGCTATTTTTTTTTAAGCTGTAAAGTAACAAAATATATCGCCATAAGAAAATATATAAATTAATATTTATCTATGTGGAAAATTTACTGTAAAAACTAAAAATAAAATAGCATAACGTATAAGGTACAGGGCGATTATACAATAGAATTTTTCTTATATTCAGTTCACGGTTCAAAACGCACATATGAGGCGACTTTTATTAGAAATTCATTGTAGTATAATCTGTGATTTTTGTAAAAATCTATAGTATATGCGCCTGTGTCCCCTTTAAATAGTTTCACTTTTGATTTAAAATATTGAATAATAAAATTTAAATGTGCTAAATAGTGCGCTCTTGCTTATAAACGATTCAAATTTTAATTTAATTTTGGTTTATTAACAAAACAGATCTAAATCTTATTTAATACGAAAATAAAATGGTGTGCAATACAAAATGTTGCTTCCATGCTCATGCTTTTTAAAATTTTGGCTTAGTGTCTAAAACAAATATTATAAATATAACATAAGAATATCGATCTTTTGTAAAATAAAATATTGATTAGATTGTAATGTCAAGCAAAAGCATAATATACTGAGCTACATTAAAAAAACAACAAACAAAAATATAATCTATTGCCGATTTTATGCACCACTAGCATTCTCTGGCTTTATTTTTTAGAATTATTATTAAAAAAAAAAACGGATGGATGATGATGCCCCTAAACATTTACCTGATTCAAACCAATTGTAAACGAATAAAAATATTTTATTTTTAATATTTTTGAACAATACAATATCCAGTAAAGATCGTTGATGTCTACGTTTCAAATTAAGCTACTTTAAATTTCTATAACATTGTAGCAACATAGTCTGGTGACCATTTCTAATAATTTTTCTGACTATTTTTTTTTAAATAATTCTCGATTTTGTTAAAATTTTGAATGTTTAACAATACTTTTATGGGTGCTTACATATACAGGTATGGGAATTCTTTGTCCTCCCATATTCTAGTAATCAGTGTGAAGGCAAGACAAACAGACATAGGTAGATGTTGCCAGGGGCGGTCATATAGGGGGGGGGGGGCATGCCCCCCCCCCCTCTTTGCGTCGATTTACATTATAAGAGCCGCTCAGTCAATAGTTGTTATAGTTCATAATCTTGGGATAAAAAAATAGTAGTGGCAAGTATAATAAGAATAAGTACTTGACTTGCCCCCCCCCCCTCAAAAAGTTGATATGTCCGCCCCTGGATGTTGCTCTTAAGGTGGAAACACATTACTATCACCCCACGTGAGTTCACGTGAAGACAAATGAACAGTAAATTTGATGAGGCCAGTTTTTCCATAGGTACAGATTAACAAGAGACACACTATTGTCATACGACGTATTCACGTGGAAGAACGTGATATTGTAGGTGTTCACGTGCTCAGATTTTCTATTTAAACATCAATTTCGTGAAGTGTGAGTTTAGAAAAATGGAGGAAATTTTAACGACAGTAGATCTTTAAACGATCTTCATCACCTTGCAATAACTCTTGGAATAAAGTGTGAAATTCACTTTTCTTCCTTCTTTTTAAATTAATGTCATGTATCCATTGCCTAGTTTTAAGTTTTTCAGTCGCTCGCACGCTCTTTCTTAATCTTCTTTAAACTCTAAAGATGAAGATGAACTATTATTTAGTTTCCACATTTTTTGGTTACAATTAGCTAAGCACCCCACAGCTTGTTTTATAAAATGGAGTGGGGAGAACCTTTAATCTACCTATTAATGTTTGCTTTACTTTGCTTAATATTTTTAATCTTTTAACTTATTACTAAAATATGGGCTGACAAAGCATTTTCCTATCCGTATAAAGACTTTAAACTGTGGTAACTTTGATAGTTTGATTAGCACAATGATAACATAATATACAGTGTGTGTATAAAGTCTGGAAACGGCCTAATAACATCACAATTTACTGGCCGATTTAAACCAAATTTGGTACAGTAACGCACCGAATGACGATATTGGCGTTGTTGCCAGCTTTTTAGTTTGTCTGGAATTCGAACGAATTTTATATTTTTAAATATAACACCCAGTATATTTTTACATTTTTTAATTCCACATAAAATTATAATTATTTTTTATTAAATGCATTATTAGTCTATACTTCATAGTTTCCGAGAGAGAGAGAGAACAACTATATTTCCTGCTTTCGAGTTACATCCGGTGTAACCGGAAGTTGATTTTTTTGGGAAGATAATAAAAATTAAAGATAGGGACATGTAAGCCGTTTTGCTCTAAGACGTACTGTTAGAAAGTTATAAGCTGTCAAAGTTCAAAAATGTCACTTTTCGAGAGTCGATATCTCGAAAACTGTTAAGTATAGACTAATAATGCATTTAATAAAAAATAATTATAATTTTATGTGGAATTTAAAAATGTAAAAATATGCTGGGTGTTATATTTAAAAATATAAAATTCGTTCGAATTCCAGACAAACTAAAAAGCTGGCAACAACGCCAATATCGTCATTCGGTGCGTTAGATCCTCTTACACAACTGTACCAAATTTGGTTTAAATCGGCCAGTAAATTGTGATGTTATTAAGCCGTTTCCAGACTTTATACACACACTGTATATATTTTAAAATAAAAAGTCATATTTTTAAATATTTATTTTATGAGTTGATTCGTTCAAGAATTATTTTTTTTAATTTGACAGAGAAATTATTACAATGTACAAACTTTGTCACAGTGTAAAAACACGCCAGCAAAATCTATATCATGGGACTGCAAGTACAGTTTGTTACCAGGAAATTTTTAGTAAGTATAACTTTTGTAGCACTCTACAAAGTGTCCCAATTATTGATGTAAACAAAAAAAATTTAAACATTTTGAATTTCTACTGGTTTATTTCAGTTTGTTTGGTCTTTTTTTAATACGTTACATACACTGACAGCGAAAAATTGTAAAACAAATGTCATGTTGCGGAAGAAATACCTACCTATACTTCTAGTTTATGTCACTGTAGTCTAGCTTCTTACAACAATTTCGCAATTTGACTTTTTGTTTTACAGTACTCTTAAGGCCAGTAGTCAAAACAATGTTTAATTATTGCAAAGTTTTCTAAAATCAAAATCATAAAAAAAAATACAGGGTTTTCTCAAAATACCTTTCTATCATTGTATTGTTGATTTCTGATTGTTTTTCAAAAACTAAACAAATACTAATTAAAAAGTTTTAAAAATTTTGTTGGCGTATTTAACTCCTCAAAAATATTAAATTTACTTTTAGCCTATGTATATATTATGTGAAAACAATATAAATTTGATCCTACCTTGCTGTGCTGCGGTTTGCTCTAATGCTGATTGGTCGGAGATTTCTGCTGGCTTTTTTGAGGCATCCCATTCTACAAATAATGAGTGATCAGTTTTAAAAAATCATTGACAGACATACTTTTTATAATATAAGCAAATAATGTTCTAGCTAGTATGTAATAGGTAATAAACGTATAACTTTAGCAAAAGTATTTAACTTTATATATATTTTAAATTATTTACTTGAAATTTTTATGCAAAAATTTAAAAAGAAATTTTAATATGATTATTAATATAATTAGTAGTTTTATGAGAGTACTAGACAAAGTACAAATTAAAGAAGTAGCAATATGAGAAGCTAAAGATATTGGGAAAAAGGCAATACGATTTTTTTTAGCAATGAGGACTCAGGAATAATAACATAAAAAACCGATTCATTCTAATTCAAAGATCGTCCTTGTATAGATCCAAAAATACCTTAACACATTAAATTCTATGATTTCTGAGTTCCCATACTTAACCCTAAACTTATAACTTTTTCTACTAATAAGGAATAAATACTGTTCAAATAACTACAACAAGTTCTAGCAATATTAATTCACTATTGAAATTATTTTATTATTTAATAAAAAAAAATTTGACCAAGTTTCTATACCCCAAATCCAAAAATATAGGCAGTGACGTAGCTGTCATAACCATGGAAACGACCAAAATACTGTATTGTCATTGGTGGTTTGCATTGGTTTCCATGGTTATGATAGCTACGTCACTGCCTATATTTTTGGGTTTGGAGCATAGTTATATTTTTTTTACTATTAAGCACTGTGGGTAAGTAAGAAAAAATGTAAACATATTCAAAGAGCATCTGACTTAAAACAAACAAAATCCTTCGTCGACATCAAGCAATAAATAACAATACTAAATCATGTTTATATTTATTTGGTAGTAACAACTCTAACCTACACTAATAGATCTACTTACTTTAAGCAGCAATGCTTTAGGGCTAAAAGTATCTGGACTACGCTATCAATTGCTAACATAGAAAATAAAGCAATGTATTTGTTACCTGTATACAAAAAATCAGCGGACATACAGTTTTTAAGATCCAAATCAACATTTTCCTTGTAAATGCTGTCTCTAAAATCCTTTTCTTTTTTCTCAAAATTCACCAATTTGCTTGATAAAAAAATATCATCACGTAAACACTCATTATCAGTATATTGCTCAACATAACCTCCTCCCTTAAGATACATAACTTCTTCTGGAGCGTCACCATCAAGTTTTCCCGTTAACTCTGATTCTACCTTTGAATTTGACACTTTATCTAACTCAAAATGAATATGGTTTGGTGTGGCAATTGCTGCTCTAGAAAGTGTATTTTCTACATCTTCTTCTGCTGAAACCATTAAATCTTCACTATCTGTCGTGGCCGGAGTCATAAAAGTGTTATTGGTATTAAGAGAGAACCTGTTTAGCTCTAATTTATCAATAATAGAAAAGGGGCCCGAACCTTCTTTAAGGAAAACTGTTTCTCCTCCCATCTCTTTCATATGCACAGGGGTAACACAGAATGGTGTTCTACAGGAGCAGTCTTGTTCGTCTTCAGATAAATCAATATTTTCGGTATCAGTTAAAACAGTGTTATTACCTTGAGGAACACTTAATGAGATAACACCATTAGTACAATTTTTATCTTTCAGGTGATTACTTAAACAAATATCTTTAGTATCAGTAAGTACCATTTTTCTATCATTGTCGGGCAAGCTTAGATTTTTACGTTTCTCGATACCTTTTTCGTACAAATATTTAAACTTAGGCGCACGCCTCCTCTTCTGTTTTTTATCCAAAACTACTTCTTCTGTATCTGTGACTGATTCACTTGGAACAGGACTGTTGCAATAACCATATCTGTTGACGTTTTCACTGACGTTGATTGAACCTCCCTCGAGCATCGGTAAATCAGGAGTAGATGCCCTTACATTTTGTTCAACGTTAAGTAAAATAAGTGCCTCTTCAGCTTCAGATATGCTCTCTTCGTCTGTAGTTTGCTCTACATCTTGAGGCTTTTCATTGTCGCTGTTGCCACTATCTAGAGGCAATATTCGCACTGTGGGTACCAATGAATCATTTTCCTGTAACAACACCAAATTTCTAGTGGAAGGAGGTAATTGAATTTCTTGTAGGTTATGTCCAACACTTACGTCATCATCTGAAAATTCCTCATCGTCGGTTAAACTTTGCCTTAAAAGGCACGCCAATGGTATTTTCCTTAGTTCAGTTTCATCTGGAGAACTATCAATATTTTCACAGTCCGTTATAGGATCCTCCGTATTAATAGGCAATGACAAATGAGAGGTACTTGCAGCGACTTTTGATTTTAGGCTAGAAATTGAAGGGCTAAACTTAATTTTATATGTAACAATATCATCTTTGACTGATATTACATTTTCCTCGCCATCATCAGCTTCAAATTCATCTTCATCTGTAGTTTCTTTATCAGATTCTATGTTAGTTTTAGTTTCAACGACATTATTAGGCTTTTTTTCAATTTTAGTATCATTATTTTGTTCTTTAACTTGACCATAGCCCGATGCCATGTTTTTAAGCATATCGTCCAAAGCTTCTTCGTCAATCAAATCTGTTGTATCCTTTTCAATATCGCTACCACCTTCAATGTCTTCCGTATCAGTCAAGAAATTCGTATCGAACTCGGGAATTCTTAAGGAAACATTGTTTTTTTTAGCTATTGGTTTGCAAACTGGAAATGGTAACTGTGCATTATCTTCATTTTCAGAATCAAAGGGCAACGAATGCGATTTAATAATAATATTTTTTATTTTACGTTTTTGTTTCTTACTTGGTTTTGATATTAATTTATCATCAGATAGATAAAATTCTTCTAAGTCTGTTGATGAAGTTTTTTTTGAGACCCGATGCTTTCTCCGTCGTGTTTTGGTTTTTTTGATCTGATCCTCGTTGTCTGAATCTGAATGAAAAATTTCCACGTCAGTTAACCCATGATTATCGTTAGAAACAATGTTAAGGGTATTTAGGAACTGTAGAGCAGAAGTAATTGAGTTTGTACGGCTTCCGTCATAATCAGAGTTATCAGAGAATGCTGAAGCTGGGGTAGAAGCTAGAGATGTTAAGTTTTCAGCTACCAAATTGTCCGTTTTATATAAATCTAACAATATTATTGTTTCGGGTATTTCTACATCATTTATCTCATTTTCTGTATCATAAGCTTCGCTGTCTGTCGCCACGCCCTCATCACTTTCTCCTTCGGATAATGGTTGGTAAAAACTTTTCTGTTTAGAAGCGAACTCGGTTTTTATTGTCCTTTTTCCTTTACTGTTTTTATTCTGTCTCTTGTAGCTCTCTTCCGTAAACGGTGCCTCGAGGTCAAGAGCATTGGTAGTAACTGGATGTGAATGTTTAACAATTCTTGTATATTCCTCGTCAGAGGATCCCTCAAAATCCTCAAGATCAGTTACCTCTCTGTCTTCCGTTAATTTAATTATCAATTTACTTTTCTTGTTAATGATTGGGCTCTTTGGCTCATAGTCGGCCTCATCTAAGTCTTCTATATCCGTAAAAGCCTCGGATAAGTTCATAATAACGTGGTCGTCATCTTCTTCTGCATCTGGCGTTATGTTTATTTGAGGTATGCCTACTGTGAGAGACATGTTGAGGGCCTTGCTGCGTTGTTCTTTTATATATTCCTAATAATTAAAAATAAGCTAGTTTTACTGTTGATCTAAGAAAACGCCATGTAACCCATAAAATTTTAGGCCTAAAAGATATTAACTCGTGGTTTGTTTCACAACATTTTACTACACTAGAACTTTTTTTTTAACTTACCTTCCTCTTAACAGAATATGCATAGAATGTAAAAGGTGGGACATTTTGAATTAAGAACAATAAACATGCTAAGAAATAAAACGTAAACAAGTAGATAGACCCAAATTCTAAATCCATATATTTGATTATGTTTATTATGTAGTAGCTAAACTTAAAGATAAAATATTTAAATTTTTGCCATGCATACACAAATGTTGAGCATAGAATACTTTTCGCACTAATCTAAGAAGCCGATACAAGGACTACCTAACAAGGAATTATACCTCTTGTGGGTCTATTCGAGAAGCCATGCTGTGGGATGACATCTGTATATCAGGCGACACTGAAGATGTGTTACCTTGTGTCGTATCTCCTTTCAACTTTCCATCATCATATGAAAACTTGTACTTGCTTCTTGGAGGAGATACAACTTCCACACTTATTATCGGTGAAAGCTTTTCTTCCGACTTTTGCTCCGACTGAGCTACGGTCTCCGCTTTTTTCACATCGTCACTTGATTTCTTATCATACTGTGCTAAAACCATTTGTCTAGCAAGGGTTAAACTTGAATCTTCATACGGATGTAAAGTTTCACCAATAGGAATAACACATGAAAGTAAATCAGAAACTCTATGTGCGTTTTCCAGAGATTTTCTGTGCCAAGGAGATGTGGGGGATACTGATTTAATTTTACCATTGGCATCTGAGCTAACTTCATGATCGGAAGGACTGCTAGGCAGAGCTACTGACTCAGAAAGGCTAGAGTCTGTTGTATCTATAAGAGACATCTCTGTTTCGTTCTTCAAAAGAGATGCGACTCTGCGGATGTTTTCATATGGTTGTCTATAAATAACTTCAATGGAACCACAGTGATTCTGAGTTCTGGTAAATACTTCGGATGTTATTTTAGTACCGCCATTAGCACTTCTTACTCTAATAGGACTACCAGGAAGAGACGTTGGGCTGGTACTTTTCCTTTCTTCGTCTTGCAGGTCTTGGTAGGTAGTGGATATAACTGATTGGCTACGAATACGGTCAGAAAATTGGACGGTTTTATCAATTTCATATTTTTGGGACGGTTCTTTAGATTGGGATGGATGTTTTTTGATATGTTCAATTAGGATGGTGCGTTTAAGTTTAGTAGGTGATGGACTAGCCCTTCTTAGCTCTGTTAGTGCCTTATAATCAGTTTTATAATATTTGCTTTCAGTGTCGCTGATTTCAGATTTAGTTTTTGAATCTATTGTAGTTACTTTGTTTTGCTCTTCATCAATTTTAATCGACTTAGCTGTCCTTGTACTATCTATTTTAGCAATTGATGACTTTTTATATACCGCTTCTACGACAAGTTTGTTATCCGTGGATTTGTCTTTGCCTTTAGCAGTTTTAACTGGAGTACCTTCCCTTGACTTTTTACTTTCCGATGATGTTGTTTCTCTTTCATATGAATGTTTACGTTTCTCTTCAGCTAAAGTATTTTTTTGAGATTCTGTTTTATAGGGTTTTTCATGACTCTCTACTTGATGTGCCCTGGTTTTATGCCCACTTTTTACTTTTTGGTTAATATTGTCCATTTCTCCTTTATCTTTAGCTAGAGGTTTATCAATTTTCATATCTCTAGAGAGAGTTGACATCATGTAACCATGCATTTTACTTTCATATTTCTTAGGGGAGGCAGGTGTTTGAATTAATTCTTGTGTTTCGGTCTTCCGTTTAATATATGTGTGTTTCTTGTTTGGAGAATCTTTACCGGAACCTCTAGACGTACTATCGGTACTGGATAAAATATGTTTTTTACTCAACTTGGGAATAGCTGACCTATGCGGAGATACAGAAAAAGTTTCGGGTGATCGGGCTGAACGAGACTTAAGAGTTTTCTTTACTACTTTTTCCTGCGTCAATTTCTTTTCATCATCTGAACTGACATCGGCATCACTACCGGTTTTTAAAGTTTTTACTCTGCTTGTTTTGCGTGGGCTATATGATTTTGGAGACCTATTCTCGCTAGGCTTGACAAGATTTTGCTGTAGGGTAATTTCCAGCATATCGTCTGTCATTTGAATGTCAGCTGGGAAGTATTTATATGGTTTCGTCATTACAGAACTTCGTCCTAAAGGAGAAGAATGCAAAGATTTTCTAGAAGAAAAAATCTCGTGATCAGAATCTGATGAGTAAGGTTCCATATCAGTCTCAGAAAATTTAGGAACGTCTTTGGTTGTAGGTGCTTTGGTCGAATCTAGCTTCCTTACTAAATTTGTTCGTTTTGTTTTAATTAGTTTGTTAGACGTTTGATGTCGCTCAGTAGCAGTTAAAGATGTTTTGATTCTCGTGTCTTTTTTCTGTAATTTTGCTTCTCGCTGGGAAATAGTGGTGACATCTAATTGTTTATTTTTATTATTGTTTTGCTTATGTTTCTTTTTGTCGGATAAGTCATTACTAGGTAAAATATCGCTCACTTCTCCTACTTCACTCAAAAGATTGTCTGGGATATCAGTAGGGGGTTTTAAAGCTTTTGTTTTTATTTTTACAGGAATTTGGATCGTCAATTGTTTTGATTTACCAAGTATTTGTTTAGATTCCTCTTGAATAGGTTTAAAGGTGGAACTGGCAGAATTATTTTTCATTTTACGTAATTTGCTTGAAACAATTTTATCGGAATGTAATGAAGAAATGTTATTTTCTGTAGTAATACTAGAAATAAGTTGCTCATTACGTTTTCTTAGAGGTTTTGTAGACACATCGGTGGACTTTCCAGCAATAGCTATTTCGCCAGGGATAGTAAAGTCTTCGTATTTAAGTTGGTCCGTTCGTTTAGTAGCTGTCAGTTTGGTAACAGAAGATAGGCTTGTTGGTTTGGAAAAGGATGGTGTCGGAATGTCTTTCTTTTTAACCTCGTCAGATTGTTTAACACGAATAGAGTTGTCATCAATGATTATTTTTAGTGACTTAGAATTAGGGGTTTCTATAATGTCTTTATTTTTAAGTTTAGTAACGTCCTTGACAACAAGTAAAGTCGAATCAGATAATGACTCTTGTACCGGGGGAATGGAAGACTTCCTCTCTTTAATGTCAAAAGAAATCTTTCTTTGCGCTAGCGACATCACATCTGCAATGGGTGATTTGAATCGGGTTGTTTTTTGAATTACTGGATCCCCATGTTCCTCTAGCTTTTCAGACGATGTCAATTTTTCATTGGAAATTTCCATTGCTGCATTAAAATCAAGAATCAACGACAGTTCTGCGTCTATTATTTCAGAATTCTGTACGGCGAAATGAGAATTTGCATAAAATAATGACTCTCGAGATAACGGTTCTGGTGTTTTTGAAACTGGGGCCTTCAGTTCGTCTTTGTCTTTAGGTTTGCCAACTTCAACGGGTGACTTTATCTTAGAAATTGGCTCTGGTGTTTCTGAATCGGGGGATTTCAGTTTGCCTTTCTCTTTAGCTTCGTCTACTTCAACGGGTGATTTTATCTCAGATAATGGTTCGGGTGTTTTTGAAATAGGGGATTTAAATTCGTGCTTGTCTTTAGGTTTGTTAATATCAATGGGTGATTTTATCTCAGATATAGGATCTGGTATTTTTGAAACAAAGGACTTCGGTAGGTCCTTTATTGTAGGTTTGCCTATTACAACGGGTGACTTTATTTCAGATATTGGTTCTGGTGTTTTTGAGACGGGAGACTTCGGTTCTTCTTTGCCTTTAAGTTTTTCAATTTCAACAGGTAATTTTATCTCAGATATTGGTTCTGGTGTTTTTAAAAGAGGGGATTTTCGTTCGGCTTTGTCTTTAGGTTTATCTGTTTCAACGGGTGACTTTAATTCAGATATCGGTTCTGGAGTTTTTAAAACTGGGGACTTTAGTTCATCTTTGTCTATTTTAACGGGTGATCTTATTTCAGATATTGGTTCTGGTGTTTTTGAAACTTGGGATTTTAGTTCGTCTTTGTCTTTAGGTTTGTCTATTTTAACGGGTGATTTTATTTCAGATATTGGTTCTGGTGTTTTTGAAACTGGGGATTTTACTTCGTCTTTCTCTTTGGGTTTATCTGTTTCAACAGGTGACTTTAAATCAGTTATTGGTTCTGGGGATTTTAGTTCGTCTTTGTCTATTTCAACAGGTGACTTTAATTTAGATATTGGTTCTGGAGTTATTGAAACTGGGGCCTTTGATTCGTCTTTGTCTATTTTAACGGGTGATTTTATTTCAGATATTGGTTCTGGAGTTTTTGAAACTGGGGACTTAAGTTCGTCTTTGTCTATTTTAACGGGTGATTTTATTTCAGATATTGGTTCTGTTGTTTTTAAGACAGGGGATTTCATTTCGACTTTGTCTTTAGGTTTATCTGTTTCAACGGGTGACTTTAAATCAGATATTGGTTCTGGTGTTTTTAAAACTAGGGATTTTAGTTCGTCTTTGTCCATTTCAACGGGTGATTTTATTTCAGATATTGGTTCTGGTGTTTTTGAAACTGGGAACTTTAGTTCGTCTTTGTCTATTTTAACGAGTGATTTTATTTCAGATATTGGTTGTGGAGTTTTTGAAACTGGTGACTTTAGTTCGTCTTTGTCTATTTCAACGGGTGATTTTATTTCAGATATTGGTTCTGGTGTTTCTAAAACTGGGGATTTTAGTTGGTCTTTGTCTATTTCAACTGATGACTTTAATTCAGATATTGGTTCTGGAGTTTTTGAAACTATGGACTTTAGTTCGTCTTTGTCTATTTTAACGGGTGATTTTATTTCAGATATTGGTTCTGGAGTTTTTGAAACTGGGGACTTTATTTCGTCTTTGTCTATTTTAACGTGTGATTTTATTTCAGATATTGGTTCTGGTGTTTTTGAAACCGGGGATTTTCGTTCGTCTTTGTCTTTAGGTTTATCTGCATCAACGGGTGACTTTAAATCAGATATTGGTTCTGGAGTTTTTGAAACTGTGGACTTTAGTTCGTCTTTGTCTATTTTAACAGGTGATTTTATTTTAGATATTGGTTCTGGAGTTTTTGGAACTGTGGACTTTAGTTCGTCTTTGTCTATTTTAACGGGTGATTTTATTTCAGATATTGGTTCTGGTGTTTTTAAAACTAGGGATTTTAGTTCGTCTTTGTCTATTTGAACGGGTGATTTTATTTCAGATATTGGTTCTAGTGTTTTTAAGACAGGGGATTTCAGCTCGTCTTTGTCGCTAGGTTTATCTGTTTTAACGGGTGATTTTATTTCAGATATTGGTTCTGGGGTTTTTAAAACTGGGGATTTCAGTTCGTCTTTGTCTTTAGGTTTATCTGTTTCAACGGGAGACTCTAAATCAGATATTGGTTCTGGTATTTTTAAGACAGGGGTTTTCAGCTCGTCTTTGTCGTTAAGTTTATCTGTTTTAACGGGTGATTTTATTTCAGATATTGGTTCTGGAGTTTTTGAAACTGGGGACTTAAGTTTGTCTTTGTCTATTTTAACGGTTGATTTTATTTCAGATATTGGTTCTGTTGTTTCTAAGACAGGGGATTTCATTTCGACTTTGTCTTTAGGTTTATCTGATTCAACGGGTGACTTTAAATCAGATATTGGTTCTGGTGTTTTTAAAACTAGGGATTTTAGTTCGTCTTTGTCCATTTCAACGGGTGATTTTAATTCAGATATTGGTTCTGGTGTTTTTAAAACTGGGGACTTTAGTTCGTCTTTGTCTAATTTAACGGGTGATTTTATTTCAGATATTGGTTCTGGTGTTTTTGAAACTGGGAACTTTAGTTCGTCTTTGTCTATTTTAACGAGTGATTTTATTTCAGATATTGGTTTTGGAGTTTTTGAAACTGGGGACTTTAGTTCGTCTTTGTCTATTTCAACGGGTGATTTTATTTCAGATATTGGTTCTGGTGTTTCTGAAATTGGGGATTTTATTTCGTCTTTGTATATTTTAATAGGTGACTTTAATTCAGATATTGGTTCTGGAGTTTTCGAAACTGGGGATTTTCGTTCGTCTTTGTCTATTTTAACGGGTGACTTAATTTCAGATATTGGTTCTGGTTTTTTTGAAACTGGGGATTTTAGTTGGTCCTTGTCTATTTCAACTGGTGACTGTAATTCAGATATTGGTTCTGGTGTTTTTAAGACAGGGGTTTTCAGCTCGTCTTTGTCGTTAAGTTTATCTGTTTTAACGGGTGACTTTATTTCAGATATTGGTTCTGGTGTTTTTGAAACTGGGGATTTCAGTTCGTCTTTGTCTTTAGATTTATCTGTTTCAACGGGAGACTCTAAATCAGATATTGGTTCGGGTGTTTTTAAGACAGGGGTTTTCAGCTCGTCTTTGTCGGTAAGTTTATCTGTTTTAACGGGTGATTTTATTTCAGATATTGGTTCTGGAGTTTTTGAAACTGGGGATTTTTGTTCATCTTTGTCTATTTCAATGGGTGACATTAATTCAGATATTGGTTCTGGAGTTTTTGAAACTGGATACTTTAGTTCGTCTTTGTCTATTTTAATGGGTGATTTTATTTCAGATAATGGTTCCGGTGTTTTTAAGACAGAGAATTTCAATTCGTCTTTGTATTTAGGTTTGTTTATTTTAACGGGTGATTTTATTTCGGATATTGGTTCTGGAGTTATTGAAACTGGGGCCTTTGATTCGTCTTTGTCTATTTTAACGGGTGATTTTATATCAGATATTGGTTCTGGAGTTTTTGAAACTGGGGACTTAAGTTCGTCTTTGTCTATTTTAACGGGTGATTTTATTTCAGATATTGGTTCTGTTGTTTTTAAGACAGGGGATTTCATTTCGACTTTGTCTTTAGGTTTGTCTATTTTAACGGGTGATTTTATTTCAGATATTGGTTCTGGACTTTTTGAAACTGGGGATTTTTGTTCGTCTTTGTCTATTTCAATGGGTGACATTAATTTAGATATTGGTTCTGGAGTTTTTGAAACTGGAGACTTTAGTTCGTCTTTGTCTATTTTAATGGGTGATTTTATTTCAGATAATGGTTCTGGTGCTTTTAAGACAAAGGATTTCAATTCGTCTTTGTCTTTAGGTTTGTCTATTTTAACGGGTGATTTTATTTCATATATTGGTTCTGGTGTTTTTGAAACTTGGGATTTTACTTCGTCTTTCTCTTTAGGTTTATCTGTTTCAACAGGTGACTTTAAATCAGTTATTGGTTCTGGTGTTTTTGAAACTGGGGATTTTAGTTCATCTTTGTCTATTTCAACAGGTGACTTTAATTCAGATATTGGTTCTGGAGTTATTGAAACTGGGGCCTTTGATTCGTCTTTGTCTATTTTAACGGGTGATTTTATTTCAGAGATTGGTTCTGGAGTTTTTGAAACTGGGGACTTAAGTTCGTCTTTGTCTATTTTAACGGGTGATTTTATTTCAGATATTGGTTCTGTTGTTTTTAAGACAGGGGATTTCATTTCGACTTTGTCTTTAGGTTTGTCTATTTTAACGGGTGATTTTATTTCAGATATTGGTTCTGGACTTTTTGAAACTGGGGATTTCTGTTCGTCTTTGTCTATTTCAATAAGTGACATTAATTCAGATATTGGTTTTGGAGTTTTTGAAACTGGAGACTTTAGTTCGTCTTTGTCTATTTTAATGGGTGATTTTATTTCAGATAATGGTTCTGGTGTTTTTAAGACAGGGGATTTCAATTCGTCTTTCTCTTTAGGTTTATCTGTTTCAACAGGTGACTTTAAATCAGTTATTGGTTCTGGTGTTTTTAAAACTGGGGATTTTAGTTCGTCTTTGTCTATTTCAACAGGTGACTTTAGTTCAGATATTGGTTCTGGAGTTATTGAGACTGGGGCCTTTGATTCGTCTTTGTCTATTTTAACGGGTGATTTTATTTCAGATATTGGTTCTGGAGTTTTTGAAACTGGGGACTTTAGTTCGTCTTTGTCTAATTTAAAGGGTGATTTTATTTCAGATAATGGTTCTGGTGTTGTTATAGCAGGGGTTTTCAATTCGTCTTTGTCTTTAGGTTTGTCTATTTTAACGGGTGATTTTATTTCAAATATTGGTTCCGGTGTTTTTGAAACTGGGGATTTTAGTTCGTCTTTCTCTTTAGGTTTATCTGTTTCAACAGGTGACTTTAAATCAGTTATTGGTTCTGGTGTTTTTGAAACTGGCGATTTTAGTTCGTCTTTGTCTATTTCAACAGGTGACTTTAATTCAGATATTGGTTCTGGAGTTATTGAAACTGGGGCCTTTGATTCGTCTTTGTCTATTTTAACTGGTGATTTTATTTCAGATATTGGTTCTGGAGTTTTTGAAACTGGGGACTCTAATTCGTCTTTGTCTAATTTAAAGGGTGATTTTATTTCAGATAATTGTTCTGGTGTTGTTATGGCAGGGGATTTCAATTCGTCTTTGTCTTTAGGTTTGTCTATTTTAACGGGTGATTTTTTTTCAGATATTGGTTCTGGTGTTTTTGAAACTGGGGATTTTACTTCGTCTTTCTCTTTAGGTTTATCTGTTTCAACAGGTGACTTTAAATCAGTTATTGGTTCTGGTGTTTTTAAAACTGGGGATTTTAGTTCGTCTTTGTCCATTTCAACAGGTGACTTTAATTCAGATATTGGTTCTGGAGTTATTGAAACTGGGGCCTTTGATTCGTCTTTGTCTATTTTAACGGGTGATTTTATTTCAGATATTGGTTCTGGAGTTTTTGAAACTGGGGACTTAAGTTCATCTTTGTCTATTTTAACGGGTGATTTTATTTCAGATATTGGTTCTGTTGTTTTTAAGGCAGGGGATTTCATTTCAACTTTGTCTTTAGGTTTATCTGTTTCAACGGGTGACTTTAAATCAGATATTGGTTCTGGTGTTTTTAAAACTAGGGATTTTAGTTCGTCTTTGTCTATTTCAACAGGTGACTTTAATTCAGATATTGGTTCTGGAGTTATTGAAACTGGGGCCTTTGATTCGTCTTTGTCTATTTTAACGGGTGATTTTATTTCAGATATTGATTCTGGGGTTTTTGAAACTGGGGACTTAAGTTCGTCTTTGTCTATTTTAACGGATGATTTTATTTCAGATATTGGTTTTGTTGTTTTTAAGACAGGGGATTTCATTTCGACTTTGTCTTTAGGTTTGTCTATTTTAACGAGTGATTTTGTTTCAGATATTGGTTCTGGACTTTTTGAAACTGGGGATTTTTGTTCGTCTTTGTCTATTTCAATGGGTGACATTAATTCAGATATTGGTTCTGGAGTTTTTGAAACTGGAGTCTTTAATTCATCTTTGTCTATTTTAATGGGTGATTTTATTTCAGATAATGGTTCTGGTGTTTTTAAGACAGGGGATTTAAATTCTACTTTGTCTTTAGGTTTGTCTATTTTAACGGGTGATTTTATTTCAGATATTGGTTCTGGTGTTTTTGAAACTGGGGATTTTACTTCGTCTTTCTCTTTAGGTTTATCTGTTTCAACAGGTGACTTTAAATCAGTTATTGGTTCTGGTGTTTTTGAAACTGGGGATTTTAGTTCGTCTTTGTCCATTTCAACAGGTGACTTTAATTCAGATATTGGTTCTGGAGTTATTGAAACTGGGGCCTTTGATTCGTCTTTGTCTATTTTAACGGGTGATTTTATTTCAGATATTGGTTCTGGAGTTTTTGAAACTGGGGACTTTAGTTCGTCTTTGTCTATTTTAATGGGTAATTTTATTTCAGATAATGGTTCTGGTGTTTTTAAGACAGGGGATTTCAATTCGTCTTTGTCTTTAGGTTTGTCTATTTTAACAGGTGATTTTATTTCAGATATTGGTTCTGGTGTTTTTGAAACTGGGGATTTTATCTCGTCTTTCTCTTTAGTTTTATCTGTTTCAACAGGTGACTTTAAATCAGTTATTGGTTCTGGTGTTTTTGAAACTGGGGATTTTAGTACGTCTTTGTATATTTCAACAGGTGACTTTAATTCAGATATTAGTTCTGGAGTTATTGAAACTGGAGCCTTTGATTCGTCTTTGTCTATTTTAACGGGTGATTTTATTTCAGATATTGGTTCTGTTGTTTTTAAGACAGGGGATTTCATTTCGATTTTGTCTTTAGGTTTGTCTATTTTAACGGGTGATTTTATTTCAGATATTGGTTCTGGACTTTTTGAAACTGGGGATTTTTGTTCGTCTTTTTCTATTTCAATAAGTGACATTAATTCAGATATTGGTTCTAGAGTTTTTGAAACTGGAGACTTTAGTTCGTCTTTGTCTATTTTAATGGGTGATTTTATTTCAGATAATGGTTCTGGTGTTTTTAAGACAGGGGATTTCAATTCGTCTTTCTCTTTAGGTTTATCTGTTTCAACAGGTGACTTTAAATCAGTTATTGGTTCTGGTGTTTTTAAAACTGGGGATTTTAGTTCGTCTTTGTCTATTTCAACAGGTGACTTTAATTCAGATATTGGTTCTGGAGTTATTGAAACTGGGGCCTTTGATTCGTCTTTGTCTATTTTAACGGGTGATTTTATATCAGATATTGGTTCTGGAGTTTTTGAAACTGGGGACTTTAGTTCGTCTTTGTCTAATTTAAAGGGTGATTTTATTTTAGATAATGGTTCTGGTGTTGTTATAGCAGGGGTTTTTAATTCGTCTTTGTCTTTAGGTTTGTCTATTTTAACGGGTGATTTTGTTTCAGATATTGGTTCCGGTGTTTTTGAAACTGGGGATTTTACTTCGTCTTTCTCTGTAGGTTTATCTGTTTCAACAGGTGACTTTAAATCAGTTATTGGTTCTGGTGTTTTTGAAACTGGAAATTTTAGTTCGTCTTTGTCTATTTCAACAGGTGACTTTAATTCAGATATTGGTTCTGGAGTTATTGAAACTGGGGCCTTTGATTCGTCTTTGTCTATTTTAACGGGTGATTTTGTTTCAGATATTGGTTCTGGAGTTTTTGAAACTGGGGACTCTAATTCGTCTTTGTCTAATTTAAAGGGTGATTTTATTTCAGATAATTGTTCTGGTGTTGTTATGGCAGGGGATTTCAATTCGTCTTTGTCTTTAGGTTTGTCTATTTTAACGGGTGATTTTATTTCAGATATTGGTTCTGGTGTTTTTGAAACTGGGAATTTTACTTCGTCTTTCTCTTTAGGTTTATCTGTTTCAACAGGTGACTTTAAATCAGTTATTGGTTCTGGTGTTTTTGAAACTGGGGATTTTAGTTCGTCTTTGTCTATTTCAACAGGTGACTTTAATTCAGATATTGGTTCTGGAGTTATTGAAACTGGGGCCTTTGATTCGTCTTTGTCTATTTTAACGGGTGATTTTATTTCAGATATTGGTTCTGGAGTTTTTGATACTGGGGACTTAAGTTCGTCTTTGTCTATTTTAACGGGTGATTTTATTTCAGATATTGGTTCTGTTGTTTTTAAGACAGGGGATTTCATTTCGACATTGTCTTTAGGTTTATCTGTTTCAACGGGTGACTCTAAATCAGATATTGGTTCTGGTGTTTTTAAAACTAGGGATTTTAGTTCGTCTTTGTCTATTTCAACAGGTGACTTTAATTCAGATATTGGTTCTGGAGTTATTGAAACTGGGGCCTTTGATTCGTATTTGTCTATTTTAACGGGTGATTTTATTTCAGATATTGGTTCTGGAGTTTTTGAAACTGGGGACTTAAGTTCGTCTTTGTCTATTTTCACGGGTGATTTTATTTCAGATATTGGTTTTGTTGTTTTTAAGACAGGGGATTTAATTTCTACTTTGTCTTTAGGTTTGTCTATTTTAACGAGTGATTTTGTTTCAGATATTGTTTCTGGACTTTTTGAAACTGGGGATTTTTGTTCGTCTTTGTCTATTTCAATGGGTGACATTAATTCAGATATTGGTTCTGGAGTTTTTGAAACTGGAGTCTTTAGTACGTCTTTGTCTATTTTAATGGGTGATTTTATTTCAGATAATGGTTCTGGTGTTTTTAAGACAGGGGATTTAAATTCGACTTTGTCATTAGGTTTGTCTATTTTAACGGGTGATTTTATTTCAGATATTGGTTCTGGTGTTTTTGAAACTGGGGATTTTACTTCGTCTTTCTCTTTAGGTTTATCTGTTTCAACAGGTGACTTTAAATCAGTTATTGGTTCTGGTGTTTTTGAAACTGGGGATTTTAGTTCGTCTTTGTCTATTTCAACAGGTGACTTTAATTCAGATTTTGGTTCTGGAGTTATTGAAACTGGGGCCTTTGATTCGTCTTTGTCTATTTTAACGGGTGATTTTATTTCAGATATTGGTTCTGGAGTTTTTGAAACTGGGGACTTTAGTTCGTCTTTGTCTATTTTAATGGGTAATTTTATTTCAGATAATGGTTCTGGTGTTTTTAAGACAGGGGATTTCAATTCGTCTTTGTCTTCAGGTTTGTCTATTTTAACGGGTGATTTTATTTCAGATATTGGTTCTGGTGTTTTTGAAACTGGGGATTTTATCTCGTCTTTCTCTTTAGTTTTATCTGTTTCAACAGGTGACTTTAAATCAGTTATTGGTTCTGGTGTTTTTGAAACTGGGGATTTTAGTTCGTCTTTGTATATTTCAACAGGTGACTTTAATTCAGATATTGGTTCTGGAGTTATTGGAACTGGAGCCTTTGATTCGTCTTTGTCTATTTTAACGGGTGATTTTATTTCAGATATTGGTTCTGGAGTTTTTGAAACTGGGGACTTAAGTTCGTCTTTGTCTATTTTAACGGGTGATTTTATTTCAGATATTGGTTCTGTTGTTTTTAAGACAGGGGATTTCAATTCGTCTTTCTCTTTAGGTTTATCTGTTTCAACAGGTGACTTTAAATCAGTTATTGGTTCTGGTGTTTTTGAAACTGGGGATTTTAGTTCGTCTTTGTCTATTTCAACAGGTGACTTTAATTCAGATATTGGTTCTGGAGTTATTGAAACTGGGGCCTTTGATTCGTCTTTGTCTATTTTAACGGGTGATTTTATTTCAGATATTGGTTCTGGAGTTTTTGATACTGGGGACTTAAGTTCGTCTTTGTCTATTTTAACGGGTGATTTTATTTCAGATATTGGTTCTGTTGTTTTTAAGACAGGGGATTTCATTTCGACATTGTCTTTAGGTTTATCTGTTTCAACGGGTGACTTTAAATCAGATATTGGTTCTGGTGTTTTTAAAACTAGGGATTTTAGTTCGTCTTTGTCTATTTCAACAGGTGACTTTAATTCAGATATTGGTTCTGGAGTTATTGAAACTGGGGCCTTTGATTCGTATTTGTCTATTTTAACGGGTGATTTTATTTCAGATATTGGTTCTGGAGTTTTTGAAACTGGGGACTTAAGTTCGTCTTTGTCTATTTTCACGGGTGATTTTATTTCAGATATTGGTTTTGTTGTTTTCAAGACAGGGGATTTCATTTCGACTTTGTCTTTAGGTTTGTCTATTTTAACGAGTGATTTTGTTTCAGATATTGTTTCTGGACTTTTTGAAACTGGGGATTTTTGTTCGTCTTTGTCTATTTCAATGGGTGACATTAATTCAGATATTGGTTCTGGAGTTTTTGAAACTGGAGTCTTTAGTTCGTCTTTGTCTATTTTAATGGGTGATTTTATTTCAGATAATGGTTCTGGTGTATTTGAAACTGGGGATTTTACTTCGTCTTTCTCTTTAGGTTTATCTGTTTCAACAGGTGACTTTAAATCAGTTATTGGTTCTGGTGTTTTTGAAACTGGGGATTTTAGTTCGTCTTTTAACGGTGACTTTAATTCAGATTTTGGTTCTGGAGTTATTGAAACTGGGGCCTTTGATTCGTCTTTGTCTATTCTAACGGGTGATTTTATTTCAGATATTGGTTCTGGGGTTTTTGAAACTGGGGACTTTAGTTCGTCTTTGTCTATTTTAATGGGTAATTTTATTTCAGATAATGGTTCTGGTGTTTTTAAGACAGGGGATTTAAATTCGACTTTGTCTTTAGGTTTGTCTATTTTAACGGGTGATTTTATTTCAGATATTGGTTCTGGTGTTTTTGAAACTGGGGATTTTACTTCGTCTTTCTCTTTAGGTTTATCTGTTTCAACAGGTGACTTTAAATCAGTTATTGGTTCTGGTGTTTTTGAAACTGGGGATTTTAGTTCGTCTTTGTCTATTTCAACAGGTGACTTTAATTCAGATTTTGGTTCTGGAGTTATTGAAACTGGGGCCTTTGATTCGTCTTTGTCTATTTTAACGGGTGATTTTATTTCAGATATTGGTTCTGGGGTTTTTGAAACTGGGGACTTTAGTTCGTCTTTGTCTATTTTAATGGGTAATTTTATTTCAGATAATGGTTCTGGTGTTTTTAAGACAGGGGATTTCAATTCGTCTTTGTCTTTAGGTTTGTCTATTTTAACGGGTGATTTTATTTCAGATATTGGTTCTGGTGTTTTTGAAACTGGGAACTTTAGTTCGTCTTTGTATATTTTAATAGGTAACTTTAATTCAGATATTGGTTCTGGAGTTTTTGAAACTGGGGATTTTAGTTGGTCTTTGTCTTTAGATTTATCTGTTTCAACGGGAGACTCTAAATCAGATATTGGTTCTGGTATTTTTAAAACAGGGGCTTTCAGCTCGTCTTTATCGGTAAGTTTATCTGTTTTATCAAGTGATTTTATTTCAGATATTGGTTCTGGAGTTTTTGAAACTGGGGACTTTAGTTCGTCTTTGTCTATTTTAATGGGTAATTTTATTTCAGATAATGGTTCTGGTGTTTTTAAGACAGGGGATTTCAATTCGTCTTTGTCTTTAGGTTTGTCTATTTCAACGGGTGATTTTATTTCAGATATTGGTTCTGGTGTTTCTGAAACTGGGGATTTTATTTCGTCTTTGTATATTTTAATAGGTAACTTTAATTCAGATATTGGTTCTGGAGTTTTTGAAACTGGGGATTTTAGTTGGTCTTTGTCTTTAGATTTATCTGTTTCAACGGGAGACTCTAAATCAGATATTGGTTCTGGTATTTTTAAAACAGGGGCTTTCAGCTCGTCTTTATCGGTAAGGTTATCTGTTTTAACAGGTGATTTTATTTCAGATATTGGTTCTGGAGTTTTTGAAACTGGGGATTTTTGTTCGTCTTTGTCTATTTCAATGGGTGATTTTATTTCAGATATTGGTTCTGGTGTTTCTGAAACTGGGGATTTTATTTCGTCTTTGTATATTTTAATAGGTAACTTTAATTCAGATATTGGTTCTGGAGTTTTTGAAACTGGGGATTTTAGTTCGTCTTTGTCTTTAGATTTATCTGTTTCAACGGGAGACTCTAAATCAGATATTGGTTCTGGTATTTTTAAAACAGGGGCTTTCAGCTCGTCTTTATCGGTAAGTTTATCTGTTTTAACAGGTGATTTTATTTCAGATATTGGTTCTGGAGTTTTTGAAACTGGGGATTTTTGTTCGTCTTTGTCTATTTCAATGGGTGACATTAATTCAGATATTGGTTCTGGAGTTTTTGAAACTGGATACTTTAGTTCGTCTTTGTCTATTTTAATGGGTGATTTTATTTCAGATAATGGTTCCGGTGTTTTTAAGACAGAGGATTTCAATTCGTCTTTGTATTTAGGTTTGTCTATTTTAACGGGTGATTTTATTTCAGATATTGGTTCTGGAGTTATTGAAACTGGGGCCTTTGATTCGTCTTTGTCTATTTTAACGGGTGATTTTATTTCAGATATTGGTTCTGGAGTTTTTGAAACTGGGGACTTAAGTTCGTCTTTGTCTATTTTAACGGGTGATTTTATTTCAGATATTGGTTCTGTTGTTTTTAAGACAGGGGATTTCATTTCGACTTTGTCTTTAGGTTTGTCTATTTTAACGGGTGATTTTATTTCAGATATTGGTTCTGGACTTTTTGAAACTGGGGATTTTTGTTCGTCTTTGTCTATTTCAATGGGTGACATTAATTCAGATATTGGTTCTGGAGTTTTTGAAACTGGAGACTTTAGTTCGTCTTTGTCTATTATAATGGGTGATTTTATTTCAGATAATGGTTCTGGTGTTTTTAAGACAGGGGATTTCAATTCGTCTTTGTCTTTAGGTTTGTCTAATTTAACGGGTGATTTTATTTCAGATATTGGTTCTGGTGTTTTTGAAACTGGGGACTTTAGTTCGTCTTTGTCTATTTTAATGGGTAATTTTATTTCAGATAATGGTTCTGGTGTTTTTAAGACAGGGGATTTTAATTCGTTTTTGTCTTTAGGTTTGTCTATTTTAACGGGTGATTTTATTTCAGATATTGGTTCTGGTGTTTTTGAAACTGGGGATTTTACCTCGTCTTTCTCTTTAGTTTTATCTGTTTCAACAGGTGACTTTAAATCAGTTATTGGTTCTGGTGTTTTTGAAACTGGGGCTTTTAGTTCGTCTTTGTCTATTTCAACAGGTGACTTTAATTCAGATATTGGTTCTGGAGTTATTGAAACTGGGGCCTTTGATTCGTCTTTGTCTATTTTAACGGGTGATTTTATTTCAGATATTGGTTCTGGAGTTTTTGAAACTGGGGACTTAAGTTCGTCTTTGCCTATTTTAACGGGTGATTTTATTTCAGATATTGGTTCTGTTGTTTTTAAGACAGGGGATTTCAGTTCGTCTTTCTCTTTAGGTTTATCTGTTTCAACAGGTGACTTTAAATCAGTTATTGGTTCTGGTGTTTTTGAAACTGGGGATTTTAGTTCGTCTTTGTCTATTTCAACATGTGACTTTAATTCAGATATTGGTTCTGGAGTTATTGAAACTGGGGCCTTTGATTCGTCTTTGTCTATTTTAACGGGTGATTTTATTTCAGATATTGGTTCTGGACTTTTTGAAACTGGGGATATTTGTTCGTCTTTGTCTATTTTAATAAGTGACATTAATTCAGATATTGGTTCTGGAGTTTTTGAAACTGGAGACTTTAGTTCGTCTTTGTCTATTTTAATGGGTGATTTTATTTTAGATAATGGTTCTGGTGTTTTTAAGACAGGGGATTTCAATTCGTCTTTCTCTTTAGGTTTATCTGTTTTAACAGGTGACTTTAAATCAGTTATTGGTTCTGGTGTTTTTGAAACTGGGGATTTTAGTTCTTCTTTGTCTATTTCAACAGGTGACTTTAATTCAGATATTGGTCCTGGAGTTATTGAAACTGGGTCCTTTGATTCGTCTTTGTCTATTTTAACGGGTGATTTTATTTCAGATATTGGTTCTGGAGTTTTTGAAACTGGGGACTTTAGTTCGTCTTTGTCCAATTTGAAGGGTGATTTTATTTCAGATAATGGTTCTAGTGTTGTTATGGCAGGGGTTTTCAATTCGTCTTTGTCTTTAGGTTTGTCTGTTTTAACGGGTGATTTTATTTCAGATATTGGTTCTGGTGTTTTTGAAACTGGGGATTTTACTTCGTCTTTCTCTTTAGGTTTATCTGTTTCAACAGGTGACTTTAAATCAGTTATTGGTTCTGGTGTTTTTGAAACTGGGGATTTTAGTTCGTCTTTGTCTATTTCAACAGTTGACTTTAATTCAGATAATGGTTCTGGAGTAATTGAAACCGGGGCCTTTGATTCGTCTTTGTCTATTTTAACGGGTGATTTTATTTCAGATATTGGTTCTGGAGTTTTTGAAACTGGGGATTTTAATTCGTATTTGTCTAATTTAAAGGGTGATTTTATTTCAGATAATGGTTCTGGTGTTGTTATGGCAGGGGGTTTCAATTCGTCTTTGTCTTTAGGTTTGTCTATTTTAACGGGTGATTTTATTTCAGATATTGGTTCTGGTGTTTTTGAAACTGGGGATTTTACTTCGTCTTTCTCTTTAGGTTTATCTGTTTCAACAGGTGACTTTAAATCAGTTATTGGTTCTGGTGTTTTTGAAACTGGGGATTTTAGTTCGTCTTTGTCTATTTCAACAGTTGACTTTAATTCAGATAATGGTTCTGGAGTAATTGAAACAGGGGCCTTTGATTCGTCTTTGTCTATTTTAACGGGTGATTTTATTTCAGATATTGGTTCTGGAGTTTTTGAAACTGGGGACTTAAGTTCGTCTTTGTCTATTTTAACGGGTGATTTTATTTCAGATATTGGTTCTGTTGTTTTAAAGACAGGGGATTTCATTTCGACTTTGTCATTCGGTTTGTCTATTTTAACGGGTGATTTTATTTCAGATATTGGTTCTGGACTTTTTGAAACTGGGGATTTTTGTTCGTCTTTGTCTATTTCAATGGGTGACATTAATTCAGATATTGGTTCTGGAGTTTTTGAAACTGGAGACTTTAGTTCATCTTTGTCTATTTTAATGGGTGATTTTATTTCAGATAATGGTTCTGGTGTTTTTAAGACAGGGGATTTCAATTCGTCTTTGTCTTTAGGTTTGTCTATTTTAACGGGTGATTTTATTTCAGATATTGGTTCTGGTGTTTTTGAAACTGGGGATTTTACTTCGTCTTTCTCTTTAGGTTTATCTGTTTCAACAGGTGACTTTAAATCAGTTATTGGTTCTAGTGTTTTTGAAACTGGGGATTTTAGTTCGTCTTTGTCTATTTCAACAGGTGACTTTAATTCAGATATTGGTTCTGGAGTTATTGAAACTGGGGCCTTTGATTCGTCTTTGTCTATTTTAACGGGTGATTTTATTTCAAATATTGGTTCTGGAGTTTTTGAAACTGGGGACTTTAGTTCATCTTTGTCTATTTTAATGGGTGATTTTATTTCAGATAATGGTTCTGGTGTTTTTAAGACAGGGGATTTCAATTCGTCTTTGTCTTTAGGTTTGTCTATTTTAACGGGTGATTTTATTTCAGATATTGGTTCTGGTGTTTTTGAAACTGGGGATTTTACCTCGTCTTTCTCTATAGTTTTATCTGTTTCAACAGGTGACTTTAAATCAGAGATTGGTTCTGGTGTTTTTGAAACTGGGGATTTTAGTTCGTCTTTGTATATTTCAACAGGTGACTTTAATTCAGATATTGGTTCTGAAGTTATTGAAACTGGGGCCTTTGATTCGTCTTTGTCTATTTTAACGGGTGATTTTATTTCAGCTATTGGTTCTGTTGTTTTTAAGACAGAGGATTTCATTTCTACTTTGTCTTTAGGTTTGTCTATTTTACCGGGTGATTTTATTTCAGATATTGGTTCTGGACTTTTTGAAACTCGGGATTTTTGTTCGTCTTTGTCCATTTCAATAAGTGACATTAATTCAGATATTGGTTCTGGAGTTTTTGAAACTGGAGACTTTAGTTCGTCTTTGTCTATTTTAATGGGTGATTTTATTTTAGATAATGGTTCTGGTGTTTTTAAGACAGGGGATTTCAATTCGTCTTTCTCTTTAGGTTTAGCTGTTTCAACAGGTGACTTTAAATCAGTTATTGGTTCTGGTGTTTTTGAAACTGGGGATTTTAGTTCGTCTTTGTCTATTTCAGCAGGTGACTTTAATTCAGATATTGGTTCTGGAGTTATTAAAACTGGGGCCTTTGATTTGTCTTTGTCTATTTTAACGGGTGATTTTATTTCAGATATTGGTTCTGGAGTTTTTGAAACTGGGGACTTTAGTTCGTCTTTGTCTAATTTAAAGGGTGATTTTATTTCAGATAATGGTTCTGGTGTTGTTATGACAGGGGATTTCAATTCGTCTTTGTCTTTAGGTTTGTCTATTTTAAGGGGTGATTTTATTTCAGATATTGGTTCTAGTGTTTTTGAAACTGGGGATTTTACTTCGTCTTTCTCTTTAGGTTTATTTGTTTCAACAGGTGAATTTAAATCAGTTATTGGTTCTGGTGTTTTTGAAACTGGGGATTTTAGTTCGTCTTTGTCTAATTCAACAGGTGACTTTAATTTAGATATTGGTTCTGGAGTTTTTAAAACTGGGGACTTAAGTTCGTCTTTGTCTATTTTAACGGGTGATTTTATTTCAGATATTGGTTCTGTTGTTTTTAAGACAGGGAATTTCATTTCGACTTTGTCTTTAGGTTTATCTGTTTCAACGGGTGACTTTAAATCAGATATTGGTTCTGGTGTTTTTAAAACTAGGGATTTTAGTTCGTCTTTGTCCATTTCAACGGGTGATTTTATTTCAGATATTGGTTCTGGTGTTTTTAAAATTGGGGACTTTAGTTCGTCTTTGTCTATTTTAACGGGTAATTTTATTTCAGATATTGGTTCTGGTGTTTTTGAAACTGGGAACTTTAGTTCGTCTTTGTCTATTTTAACGAGTGATTTTATTTCAGATATTGGTTTTTTAGTTTTTGAAACTGGGGACTTTAGTTCGTCTTTGTCTATTTCAACGGGTGATTTTATTTCAGATATTGGTTCTGGTGTTTCTAAAACTGGGGATTTTAGTTGGTCTTTGACTATTTTAACTGATGACCTTAATTCAGATATTGGTTCTGGTGTTTTTAAGACAGGGGTTTTTAGCTCGTCTTTGTCGTTAAGTTTATCGGTTTTAACGGGTGACTTTATTTCAGATATTGGTTCTGGTGTTTTTGAAACCGGGGATTTTCGTTCGTCTTTGTCTTTAGGTTTATCTGCATCAACGGGTGACTTTAAATCAGATATTGGTTCTGGAGTTTTTGAAACTGTGGACTTTAGTTCGTCTTTGTCTATTTTAACAGGTGATTTTATTTTAGATATTGGTTCTGGAGTTTTTGAAACTGTGAACTTTAGTTCGTCTTTGTCTATTTTAACGGGTGATTTTATTTCAGATATTGGGTCTGGTGTTTTTAAAACGAGGGATTTTAGTTCGTCTTTGTCTACTTGAACGGGTGATTTTATTTCAGATATTGGTTCTAGTGTTTTTAAGACAGAGGATTTCAGCTCGTCTTTGTCTTTAGGTTTATCTGTTTCAACGGGAGACTCTAAATCAGATATTGGTTCTGGTATTTTTAAGACAGGGGTTTTTAGCTCGTCTTTGTCGTTAAGTTTATCTGTTTTAACGGGTGATTTTATTTCAGATATTGGTTCTGGAGTTTTTGAAACTGGGGACTTAAGTTTGTCTTTGTCTATTTTAACGGTTGATTTTATTTCAGATATTGGTTCTGTTGTTTTTAAGACAGCTGATTTCATTTCGACTTTGTCTTTAGGTTTATCTGTTTCAACGGGTGACTTTAAATCAGATATTGGTCCTGGTGTTTTTAAAACTAGGGATTTTAGTTCGTCTTTGTCCATTTCAACGGGTGATTTTATTTCAGATATTGGTTCTGGTGTTTCTGAAACTGGGGATTTTATTTCGTCTTTGTATATTTTAATAGGTGACTTTAATTCAGATATTGGTTCTGGAGTTTTTGAAACTGGGGATTTTCGTTCGTCTTTGTCTATTTTATCGGGTGACTTTATTTCAGATATTGATTCTGGCTTTTTTGAAACTGGGGATTTTAGTTGGTCTTTGTCTATTTCAACTGGTGACTTTAATTCAGATATTGGTTCTGGTGTTTTTAAGACAGGGGTTTTTAGCTCGTCTTTGTCGTTAAGTTTATCTGTTTTAACGGGTGACTTTATTTCAGATATTGGTTCCGGTGTCTTTGAAACTGGGGATTTTAGTTCGTCTTTGTCTTTAGATTTATCTGTTTCAACGGGAGACTCTAAATCAGATATTGGTTCTGGTGTTTTTAGGACATGGGTTTTCAGCTCGTCTTTGTCGGTAAGTTTATCTGTTTTAACGGGTGATTTTATTTCAGATATTGGTTCTGGAGTTTTTGAAACTGGGGATTTTTGTTTGTCTTTGTCTATTTCAATGGGTGACATTAATTCAGATATTGGTTCTGGAGTTTTTGAAACTGGATACTTTAGTTCGTCTTTGTCTATTTTAATGGGTGATTTTATTTCAGATAATGGTTCCGGTGATTTTAAGACAGAGGATTTCAATTCGTCTTTGTATTTAGGTTTGTCTATTTTAACGGGTGATTTTATTTCAGATATTGGTTCTGGAGTTATTGAAACTGGGGCCTTTGATTCGTCTTTGTCTATTTTAACGGGTGATTTTATTTCAGATATTGGTTCTGGAGTTTTTGAAACTGGGGACTTAAGTTCGTCTTTGTCTATTTTAACGGGTGATTTTATTTCAGATATTGGTTCTGTTGTTTTTAAGACAGGGGATTTCATTTCGACTTTGTCTTTAGGTTTGTCTATTTTAACGGGTGATTTTATTTCAGATATTGGTTCTGGACTTTTTAAAACTGGGGATTTTTGTTCGTCTTTGTCTATTTCAATGGGTGACATTAATTCAGATATTAGTTCTGGAGTTTTTGAAACTGGATACTTTAGTTCGTCTTTGTCTATTTTAATGGGTGATTTTATTTCAGATAATGGTTCTGGTGTTTTTAAGACAGGGGATTTCATTTCGACTTTGTCTTTAGGTTTGTCTATTTTAACGGGTGATTTTATTTCAGATATTGGTTCTGGACTTTTTAAAACTGGGGATTTTTGTTCGTCTTTGTCTATTTCAATGGGTGACATTAATTCAGATATTAGTTCTGGAGTTTTTGAAACTGGATACTTTAGTTCGTCTTTGTCTATTTTAATGGGTGATTTTATTTCAGATAATGGTTCTGGTGTTTTTAAGACAGGGGATTTCAATTCGTCTTTGTCTTTAGGTTTGTCTATTTTAACGGGTGATTTTATTTCAGATATTGGTTCTGGTGTTTTTGAAACTGGGGATTTTACTTCGTCTTTCTCTTTAGGTTTATCTGTTTCAACAGGTGACTTTAAATCAGTTATTGGTTCTGGTGTTTTTGAAACTGGGGATTTTAGTTCGTCTTTGTCTATTTCAACAGGTGACTTTAATTCAGATATTGGTTCTGGAGTTATTGAAACTGGGGCCTTTGATTCGTCTTTGTCTATTTTAACGGGTGATTTTATTTCAGATATTGGTTCAGGAGTTTTTGAAACTGGGGACTTTAGTTCGTCTTTGTCTATTTTAATGGGTAATTTTATTTCAGATAATGGTTCTGGTGTTTTTAAGACAGGGGATTTTAATTCGTCTTTGTCTTTAGGTTTGTCTATTTTAACGGGTGATTTTATTTCAGATATTGGTTCTGCTGTTTTTGAAACTGGGGATTTTACCTCGTCTTTCTCTTTAGTTTTATCTGTTTCAACAGGTGACTTTAAATCATTCATTGGTTCTGGTGTTTTTGAAACTGGGGATTTTAGTTCGTCTTTGTCTAATTCAACAGGTGACTTTAATTCAGATATTGGTTCTGGAGTTATTAAAACTGGGGCCTTTGATTCGTCTTTGTCTATTTTAACGGGTGATTTTATTTCAGATATTGGTTCTGTTGTTTTTAAGACAGGGGATTTCATTTCGACTTTGTCTTTAGGTTTGTCTATTTTAACGGGTGATTTTATTTCAGATATTGGTTCTGGACTTTTCGAAACTGGGGATTTTTGTTCGTCTTTGTCTATTTCAATAAGTGACATTAATTCAAATATTGGTTCTGGAGTTTTTGAAACTGGAGACTTTAGTTCGTCTTTATCTATTTTAATGGGTGATTTTATTTCAGATAATGGTTCTGGTGTTTTTAAGACAGGGGATTTCAATTCGTCTTTCTCTTTAGGTTTATCTGTTTCAACAGATGACTTTAAATCAGTTATTGGTTCTGGTGTTTTTGAAACTGGGGATCTTAGTTCGACTTTGTCTATTTCAACAGGTGACTTTAATTCAGATATTGGTTCTGGAGTTATTGAAACTGGGGCCTTTGATTCGTCTTTGTCTATTTTAACGGATGATTTTATTTCAGATATTGGTTCTGGAGTTTTTGAAACTGGGGACTTTAGTTCGTCTTTGTCTAATTTAAAGGGTGATTTTATTTCAGATAATGGTTCTGGTGTTGTTATGGCAGGGGATTTCAATTCGTCTTTGTCTTTAGGTTTGTCTATTTTAACGGGTGATTTTATTTCAGATATTGGTTCTGGTGTTTTTGAAACTGGGGATTTTACTTCGTCTTTCTCTTTAGGTTTATCTGTTTCAACAGGTGACTTTAAATCAGCTATTGGTTCTGGTGTTTTTGAAACTGGGGATTTTAGTTCGTCTTTGTCTATTTCAACGGGTGACTTTAAATCAGATATTGGTTCTGGTGTTTTTAAAACTAGGGATTTTAGTTCGTTTTTGTCCATTTCAACGGGTGATTTTATTTCAGATATTGGTTCTGGAGTTATTGAAACTGGAGCCTTTGATTCGTCTTTGTCTATTTTAACGGGTGATTTTATTTCAGATATTGGTTCAGGAGTTTTTGAAACTGGGGACTTTAGTTCGTCTTTGTCTATTTTAATGGGTAATTTTATTTCAGATAATGGTTCTGGTGTTTTTAAGACAGGGGATTTTAATTCGTCTTTGTCTTTAGGTTTGTCTATTTTAACGGGTGATTTTATTTCAGATATTGGTTTTGGAGTTTTTGAAACTGGGTACTTTAGTTCGTCTTTCTCTATTTCAACGGGTGATTTTATTTTAGATATTGGTTCTGGTGTTTCTAAAACTGGGGATTTTAGTTGGTCTTTGTCTATTTCAACTGGTGACTTTAATTCAGATATTGGTTCTGGTGTTTTTAAGACAGGGGTTTTCAGCTCGTCTTTGTCGTTAAGTTTATCTGTTTTAACGGGTGACTTTATTTCAGATATTGGTTCTGGTGTATTTGAAACTGGGGATTTCAGTTCGTCTTTGTCTTTAGATTTATCTGTTTCAACGGGAGACTCTAAATCAGATATTGGTTCTGGTGTTTTTAAGACAGGGGTTTTCAGCTCGTCTTTGTCGGTAAGTTTATCTGTTTTAACGGTTGATTTTATTTCAGATATTGGTTCTGGAGTTTTTAAAACTGGGGATTTTTGTTCGTCTTTGTCTATTTCAATGGGTGACATTAATTCAGATATTGGTTCTGGAGTTTTTGAAACTGGATACTTTAGTTCGTCTTTGTCTATTTTAATAGGTGATTTTATTTCAGATAATGGTTCCGTTGTTTTTAAGACAGGGGATTTCATTTCGACTTTGTCTTTAGGTTTGTCTGTTTTAACGGGTGATTTTATTTCAGATATTGGTTCTGGACTTTTTGAAACTGGGGATTTTTGTTCGTCTTTGCCTATTTCAATGGGTGACATTAATTCAGATATTGGTTCTGGAGTTTTTGAAACTGGGGATTTTACTTCGTCTTCCTCTTTAGGTTTATCTGTTTCAACAGGTGACTTTAAATCAGTTATTGGTTCTTGTGTTTTTGAAACTGGGGATTTTAGTTCGTCTTTGTCTATTTCAACAGGTGACTTTAATTCAGATATTGGTTCTGGAGTTATTGAAACTGGGGCCTTTGATTCGTCTTTGTCTATTTTAACGGGTGATTTTATTTCAGATATTGGTTCTGGAGTTTTTAAAACTGGGGACTTTAGTTCGTCTTTGTCTATTTTAATGGGTAATTTTATTTCAGATAATGGTTCTGGTGTTTTTAAGACAGGGGATTTTAATTCGTCTTTGTCTTTAGGTTTGTCTATTTTAACGGGTGATTTTATTTCAGATATTTGTTCTGGTGTTTTTGAAACTGGGGATTTTACCTCGTCTTTCTCTTTAGTTTTATCTGTTTCAACAGTTGACTTTAAATCAGTTTTTGGTTCTGGTGTTTTTGAAACTGGGGATTTTAGTTCGTCTTTGTCTATTTCAACAGGTGACTTTAATTCAGATATTGGTTCTGGAGTTATTGAAACTGGGGCCTTTGATTCGCCTTTGTCAATTTTAATGGGTGATTTTATTTCAGATATTGGTTCTGGAGTTTTTGAAACTGGGGACTTAAGTTCGTCTTTGTCTATTTTAACGGGTGTTTTTATTTCAGATATTGGTTCTGTTGTTTTTAAGACAGGGGATTTCATTTCGACTTTGTCTTTAGGTTTCTCTATTTTAACGGGTGATTTTATTTCAGATATTGGTTCTGGACTTTTTGAAACTGGGGATTTTTGTTCGTCTTTGTCAATTTCATTAAGTGACATTAATTCAGATATTGGTTCTGGAGTTTTTGAAACTGGAGACTTGAGTTTGTCTTTATCTATTTTAATGGGTGATTTTATTTCAGATAATGCTTCTGGTGTTTTTAAGACAGAGGATTTCAATTCGTCTTTCTCTTTAGGTTTATCTGTTTCAACAGGTGACTCTAAATCAGTTATTGGTTCTGGTGTTTTTGAAACTGGAAATTTTAGTTCGTCTTTGTCTATTTTAATGGGTGATTTTATTTCAAATAATGGTTCTGGTGTTTTTAAGACAGGGGATTTCAATTCGTCTTTCTCTTTAGGTTTATCTGTTTCAACAGGTGACTTTAAATCAGTTATTGGTTCTGGTGTTTTTGAAACTGGTGATTTTAGTTCGTCTTTGTCCATTTCAACAGGTGACTTTAATTCAGATATTGGTTCTGGAGTTATTGAAACTGGGGCCTTTGATTCGTTTTTGTCTATTTTAACGGGTGATTTTATTTCAGATATTGGTTCTGGAGTTTTTGAAACTGGGGACTTAAGTTCGTCTTTGTCTATTTTAACGGGTAATTTTATTTCAGATATTGGTTCTGTTGTTTTTAAGACAGGGGATTTCATTTCGACTTTGTCTTTAGGTTTGTCTATTTTAACGGGTGATTTTATTTCAGATATTGGTTCTGGACTTTTTGAAACTGGGGATTTTTGTTCGTCTTTGTCAATTTCAATAAGTGACATTGATTCAGATATTGGTTCTGGAGTTTTTGAAACTGGAGACTTTAGTTCGTCTTTGTCTATTTTAATGGGTGATTTTATTTCAGATAATGGTTCTGGTGTTTTTAAGACAGGGGATTTCAATTCGTCTTTCTCTTTAGGTTTATCTGTTTCAACAGGTGACTTTAAATCAGTTATTGGTTCTGGTGTTTTTGAAACTGGGGATTTTAGTTCGTCTTTGTCTATTTCAACAGGTGACTTTAATTCAGATATTGGTTCTGGAGTTATTGAAACTGGGGCCTTTGATTCGTCTTTGTCTATTTTAACGGGTGATTTTATTTCAGATATTGGTTCTGGAGTTTTTGAAACTGGGGACTTAAGTTCGTCTTTGTCTATTTTAACGGGTGATTTTATTTCAGATATTGGTTCTGTTGTTTTTAAGACAGGGGATTTCATTTCGACTTTGTCTTTAGGTTTATCTGTTTCAACGGGTGACTTTAAATCAGATATTGGTTCTGGTGTTTTTAAAACTAGGGATTTCAGTTCGTTTTTGTCCATTTCAACGGGTGATTTTATTTCAGATATTGGTTCTGGTGTTTCTAAAACTGGGGATTTTAGTTGGTCTTTGTCTATTTCAACTGATGACTTTAATTCAGATATTGGTTCTGGAGTTTTTGAAACTGGGGACTTTAGTTCGTCTTTGTCTATTTTCACGGGTGATTTTATTTCAGATATTGGTTCTGGAGTTTTTGAAACTGGGGACTTAAGTTCGTCTTTGTCTATTTTAACGGGTGATTTTATTTCAGATATTAATTCTGTTGTTTTTAAGACAGAGGATTTCATTTCAACTTTGTCTTTAGGTTTGTCTATTTTAACGGGTGATTTTATTTCAGACATTGGTTCTGGCATTTTTGAAACTGGGGATTTTTGTTCGTCTTTGTCTATTTCATTAAGTGACATTAATTCAGATATTGGTTCTGGAGTTATTGAAACTGGGGCCTTTGATTCGTCTTTGTCTATTTTAACGGGTGATTTTATTTTAGATATTGGTTCTGGAGTTTTTGAAACTGGGGACTTTAGTTCGTCTTTGTCTAATTTAAAGGGTGATTTTATTTCAGATAATGGTTCTGGTGTTGTTATGGCAGGGGATTTCAATTCGTCTTTGTCTTTAGGTTTGTCTATTTTAACGGGTGATTTTATTTCAGATATTGGTTCTGGTGTTTTTGAAACTGGGGATTTTACTTCGTCTTTCTCTTTAGGTTTATCTGTTTCAACAGGTGACTTTAAATCAGTTATTGGTTCTGGTGTTTTTGAAACTGGGGATTTTAGTTCGTCTTTGTCTATATCAACAGGTGACTTTAATTCAGATATTGGTTCTGGAGTTATTGAAACTGGGGCCTTTGATTCGTCTTTGTCTATTTTAACGGGTGATTTTATTTCAGATATTGGTTCTGGAGTTTTTGAAACTGGGGACTTAAGTTCGTCTTTGTCTATTTTAACGGGTGATTTTATTTCAGATATTGGTTCTGTTGTTTTTAAGACAGGGGATTTCATTTCGACTTTGTCTTTAGGTTTATCTGTTTCAACGGGTGACTTTAAATCAGATATTGGTTCTGGTGTTTTTAAAACTAGGGATTTTAGTTCGTTTTTGTCCATTTCAACGGGTGATTTTATTTCAGATATTGGTTCTGGTGTTTCTAAAACTGGGGATTTTAGTTGGTCTTTGTCTATTTCAACTGATGACTTTAATTCAGATATTGGTTCTGGAGTTTTTGAAACTGGGGACTTTAGTTCGTCTTTGTCTATTTTAACGGGTGATTTTATTTCAGATATTGGTTCTGGAGTTTTTGAAACTGGGGACTTTATTTCGTCTTTGTCTATTTTAATGTGTGATTTTATTTCAGATATTGGTTCTGGTGTTTTTGAAACCGGGGATTTTCGTTCGTCTTTGTCTTTAGGTTTATCTGCATCAACGGGTGACTTTAAATCAGATATTGGTTCTGGAGTTTTTGAAACTGTGGACTTTAGTTCGTCTTTGTCTATTTTAACAGGTGATTTTATTTTAGATATTGGTTCTGGAGTTTTTGAAACTGTGGACTTTAGTTCGTCTTTGTCTATTTTAACGGGTGATTTTATTTTAGATATTGGTTCTGGTGTTTTTAAAACTAGGGATTTTAGTTCGTCTTTGTCTATTTGAACGGGTGATTTTATTTCAGATATTGGTTCTAGTGTTTTTAAGACAGGGGATTTCAGCTCGTCTTTGTCGCTAGGTTTATCTGTTTTAACGGGTGACTTTATTTCAGATATTGGTTCTGGGGTTTTTGAAACTGGGGATTTCAGTATGTCTTTGTCTTTAGGTTTATCTGTTTCAACGGGAGACTCCAAATCAGATATTGGTTCTGGTATTTTTAAGACAGGGGATTTCAGCTCGTCTTTGTCGCTAGGTTTATCTGTTTTAACGGGTGACTTTATTTCAGATATGGGTTCTGGGGTTTTTGAAACTGGGGATTTCAGTATGTCTTTGTCGTTAAGTTTATCTGTTTTAACGGGTGATTTTATTTTAGATATTGGTTCTGGAGTTTTTGAAACTGGGGATTTTTGTTCGTCTTTGTCTATTTCAATGGGTGATATTAATTCAGATATTGGTTCTGGAGTTTTTGAAACTGGAGACTTTAGTTCGTCTTTGTCTATTTTAATGGGTGATTTTATTTCAGATATTGGTTCCGGTGTTTTTGAAACTGGGGATTTTACTTCGTCTTTCTCTTTAGGTTTATCTGTTTCAACAGGTGACTTTAAATCAGTTATTGGTTCTGGTGTTTTTGAAACTGGGGATTTTAGTTCGTCTTTGTCTATTTCAACAGGTGACTTTAATTCAGATATTGGTTCTGGAGTTATTGAAACTGGGGCCTTTGATTCGTCTTTGTCTATTTTTACGGGTGATTTTATTTCAGATATTGGTTCTGAAGTTTTTGAAACTGGGGACTTTAGTTCGTCTTTGTCTATTTTAATGGGTGATTTTATTTTAGATATTGGTTCTGTTGTTTTTAAGAAAGGGGATTTCATTTCGACTTTGTCTTTAGGTTTGTCTATTTTAACGGGTGATTTTATTTCAGATATTGGTTCTGGACTTTTTGAAACTGGGGATTTTTGTTCGTCTTTGTCTATTTCAATGGGTGACATTATTTCAGATATTGGTTCTGGAGTTTTTGAAACTGGAGACTTTAGTTCGTCTTTGTCTATTTTAATGTGTGATTTTATTTCAGATAATGGTTCTGGTGTTTTTAAAGCAGGGGAATTCAATTCGTCTTTGTCTTTAGGTTTGTCAATTTTAATGGGTGATTTTATTTCAGATATTGGTTCTGGTGTTTTTGAAACTGGGAATTTTTGTTCGTCTTTGTCTATTTCAATGGGTGACATTAATTCAGATATTGGTTCTGGAGTTTTTGAAACTGGAGACTTTAGTTCGTCTTTGTCTATTTTAATAAGTGATTTTATTTCAGATAATGGTTCTGGTGTTTTTAAGACAGGGGATTTCAATTCGTCTTTGTCTTTAGGTTTGTCTATTTTAACGGGTGATTTTATTTCAGATATTGGTTCTGGTGTTTTTGAAACTGGGGATTTTACTTCATCTTTCTCTTTAGGTTTATCTGTTTCAACAGGTGACTTTAAATCAGTTATTGGTTCTGGTGTTTTTGAAACTGGGGATTTTTGTTCGTCTTTGTCTATTTCAATGGGTGACATTATTTCAGATATTGGTTCTGGAGTTTTTGAAACTGGAGACTTTAGTTCGTCTTTGTCTATTTTAATGTGTGATTTTATTTCAGATAATGGTTCTGGTGTTTTTAAAGCAGGGGAATTCAATTCGTCTTTGTCTTTAGGTTTGTCTATTTTAACGGGTGATTTTATTTCAGATATTGGTTCTGGTGTTTTTGAAACTGGGAATTTTTGTTCGTCTTTGTCTATTTCAATGGGTGACATTAATTCAGATATTGGTTCTGGAGTTTTTGAAACTGGAGACTTTAGTTCGTCTTTGTCTATTTTAATAAGTGATTTTATTTCAGATAATGGTTCTGGTGTTTTTAAGACAGGGGATTTCAATTCGTCTTTGTCTTTAGGTTTGTCTATTTTAACGGGTGATTTTATTTCAGATATTGGTTCTGGTGTTTTTGAAACTGGGGATTTTACTTCATCTTTCTCTTTAGGTTTATCTGTTTCAACAGGTGACTTTAAATCAGTTATTGGTTCTGGTGTTTTTGAAACTGGGGATTTTTGTTCGTCTTTGTCTATTTCAATGGGTGACATTATTTCAGATATTGGTTCTGGAGTTTTTGAAACTGGAGACTTTAGTTCGTCTTTGTCTATTTTAATGTGTGATTTTATTTCAGATAATGGTTCTGGTGTTTTTAAAGCAGGGGAATTCAATTCGTCTTTGTCTTTAGGTTTGTCTATTTTAACGGGTGATTTTATTTCAGATATTGGTTCTGGGGTTTTTGAAACTGGGGATTTTTGTTCGTCTTTGTCTATTTCAATGGGTGGCATTAATTCAGATATTGGTTCTGGAGTTTTTGAAACTGGAGACTTTAGTTCGTCTTTATCTATTTTAATGGGTGATTTTATTTCAGATAATGGTTCTGGTGTTTTTAAGACAGGGGATTTCAATTCGTCTTTCTCTTTAGGTTTATCTGTTTCAACAGGTGACTTTAAATCAGTTATTGGTTCTGGTGTTTTTGAAACTGGGGATTTTAGTTCGTCTTTGTCTATTTCAACAGGTGACTTTAATTCAGATATTGGTTCTGGAGTTATTGAAACTGGGGCCTTTGATTCGTCTTTGTCTATTTTAACGGGTGATTTTATTTCAGATATTGGTTCTGGAGTTTTTGAAACTGGGGACTTTAGTTCGTCTTTGTCTATTTTAACGGGTGATTTTATTTCAGATATTGGTTCTGGTGTTGTTATGGCAGGGGATTTCAATTCGTCTTTGTCTTTAGGTTTGTCTATTTTAACGGGTGATTTTATTTCAGATATTGGTTCTGGAGTTTTTGAAACTGGGGACTTAAGTTTGTCTTTGTCTATTTTAACGGGTGATTTTATTTCAGATATTGGTTCTGTTGTGTTTAAGACAGGGGATTTCATTTCGACTTTGTCTTTAGGTTTGTCTATTTTAACGGGTGATTTTATTTCAGATATTGGTTCTGGACTTTTTGAAACTGGGGATTTTTGTTCGTCTTTGTCTATTTCAATAAGTGACATTAATTCAGATATAGGTTCTGGAGTTTTTGAAACTGGAAACTTTAGTTCGTCTTTATCTATTTTAATGGGTGATTTTATTTCAGATAATGGTTCTGGTGTTTTTAAGACAGGGGATTTCAATTCGTCTTTCTCTTTAGGTTTATCTGTTTCAACAGGTGACTTTAAATCAGTTATTGGTTCTGGTGTTTTTGAAACTGGGGATTTTAGTTCGTCTTTGTCTATTTCAACAGGTGACTTTAATTCAGATATTGGTTCTGGAGTTATTGAAACTGGGGCCTTTGATTCATCTTTGTCTATTTTAACGGGTGATTTTATTTCAGATATTGGTTCTGGAGTTTTTGAAACTGGGGACTTTAGTTCGTCTTTGTCTATTTTAACGGGTGATTTTATTTCAGATATTGGTTCTGGTGTTGTTATGGCAGGGGATTTCAATTCGTCTTTGTCTTTAGGTTTGTCTATTTTAACGGGTGATTTTATTTCAGATATTGGTTCTGGAGTTTTTGAAACTGGGGACTTAAGTTTGTCTTTGTCTATTTTAACGGGTGATTTTATTTCAGATATTGGTTCTGTTGTTTTTGAAACTGGGGACTTTAGTTCGTCTTTGTCTATTTTAACGGGTGATTTTATTTCAGATATTGGTTCTGGTGTTGTTATGGCAGGGGATTTCATTTCGACTTTGTCTTTAGGTTTATCTGTTTCAACGGGTGACTTTAAATCAGATATTTGTTCTGGTGTTTTTAAAACTAGGGATTTTAGTTCGTTTTTGTCCATTTCAACGGGTGATTTTATTTCAGATATTGGTTCTGGTGTTTTTAAAATTGGGGACTTTAGTTCGTCTTTGTCTATTTTAACGGGTAATTTTATTTCAGATATTGGTTCTGGTGTTTTTGAAACTGGGAACTTTAGTTCGTCTTTGTCTATTTTAACGAGTGATTTTATTTCAGATATTGGTTTTGGAGTTTTTGAAACTGGGGACTTTAGTTCGTCTTTGTCTATTTCAACGGGTGATTTTATTTCAGATATTGGTTCTGGTGTTTTTAAAACTGGGGACTTTAGTTCATCTTTATCTTTAGATTTATCTTTTTGAACGAGTGACTGTATCTCAGATATTGGTTTTGGTGCTTTTGAAACAGGGGATTTTTGTACGTCTTTGTAATTAGGTTTATCTGTTTTATCGGGCGACTTTATTTCAGATATTGGTTCTGGTGTTTTTGAAACTGGGGACCTTAGCTCGTCTTTGTCTATTTCAACGGGTGATTTTATTTCAGATATTGGTTCTGGTGTTTTTAAGACAGGGGATTTCAGTTCGTCTTTGTCTTTAGTTTTATCTGTTTCAACGAGTGATTTTATTTCAAATATTGGTTCTGATGTTTTTGAAATGGAGGACTTTAGTTCGTCTTTATCTATTTCAACGGGTGATTTTATTTCAGATATTTGTTCTGATGTTTTTAAGACAGGAGATTTCAGTTCGTCTTTGTCCTTAGGTTTATCTATTTTAACGGGTGACTTTATTTCAGATATTGGTTCTGGTGTTTTTGAAACTGGGGACTTTAATTCGTCCTTGTCTTTAGATTTGTCTATTTCAACGGGTGATTTTTTTTCAGATATCGGTTCTGGTATTTTTAAGACAAGGGATTTTAGCTCATCTTTGTCTTTAGCTTTGTCTGTTTTAACGGGTGACTTTATTTCAGATATTGGTTCTGGTGTTTTTAAGGCAGGGGATTTCAGCTCGTCTTTGTCGTTGGATTTATCTGTTTTAACGGGTGATTTTATTTCAGCTATTGTTTCTGGTGTTTTTGAAACTGGGGATTTTAGTTCGTCTTTGTCTATTTCAACAGGTGACTTTAATTCAGATCTTGGTTTTGGAATTTTTGAAACTGGGGATTTCAGTTTGTCTTTGTGTTTAGGTTTATCTATTTTAACGGGTAAATTTATCTCAGATATTGCTTCTGGTGTTTTTGAAACAGGGGTTTTCAATTCGTCTTTTTCTTTAGGTTTATCTGCTTCAACGTGTGACTTTCTCTCAAATATTGTTTCTGGTGTTTTTGAAGCGGGGGACTTCGGTTTGTCTTTGTCTTTAGGTTTATCTGTTTTAACGGGTAACTTCATCTCAGATATTGCTTCTGGTGTTTTTAAAACAGGGAATGTCAGTTCGTCTTTGTCTTTAGATTTGTTAATCTCAACGGGTGACTCTATTTCAGATATTGGTGCCAGTGTTTTTGAAATGGGAGATTTCAGTTCGTCTCTGTCTGTAGGTTTGCCAATTTCAACAGGTGACTCTATATCAGATATTAGTTCTGGTGTTTTTGAAACGGGGGATATCAATTGGTCTTTATCTTTAATTTTCTTAATTTCAACGGGTGACTTTATTTTAGATATTGGCTCTAATGTTTTTGAAATAGGGGATTTCAGTTCGTCATTTTCTTTAGGTTTATCTGTTTCAACAGGTGACTTTATCTCAGATATTGTTTCTGGTATTTTTGAAATTGGGGAATTCGGTTCGTCTTTGTCTTTGGGTTTATCTGTTTCAACGGGTGACTTTATTTCAGATATTGGTTCTGGTGTTTTGGAAACAGGGGACTTCGGTTCGTCTTTGACTTTAGGTTTATCTGTTTTACCGGGTGACTTTATTTCTGATATTGGTTCTGGTGTTTTTGAAACTGGGGACTTCAGTTCATCTTTGTCTATTTCAACGGGTGAATTTATTTCAGATATTGGTTTTGGTGTTTTAGAGACAGGTGATTTTATTACGTCCTTGCCTTCAGGTTTTTCAATTTCAACTTGTGATTTTATCTCAGATATAGGTCCAAGTAATTTAGAAATTTGGGATTCTACTACGTCCTTGTCTTCAGAATTTTCAATTCCAACGTGTGATTTTATTTCAAATATGGTTTCCGGTGATTTAGAAAAAGGTAATTTTGGTTCGTCCTTGTCTTCAGGCTTTTCAATTTCAACATGTGATTTTATCTCGTGTGTGTGTTCTGATAATTTAGAAACACTCGATTTTAGTTTATCTGTGTCTTTAACTTTGTCAATTTCAACTAGTAATTTTATGTCAGATATGGGTTCTTTTGATTTAGTAACATAATCACTCTTTTCAATACGGTTTTTAATTATTTCGATTTTTCTCAGCTTTGTGATGTAATTTTCCTGATTTTCTTTGCTATTTCGTGAATCAAATTCAATATGTTTACTATAAGATTCTGTTTCTCTGATTAGCAGTTCTTTACTTCGTTGCTGAGCTTCCTTCACATTTTTTCGTTCCTTACTAACTTTGATTCTACTTGTTTCGTCTAAGACATTTTCTAGTTTAATATCTTCTTCGATTCTTTTTAATTCCTTTATTCTTTCCACTGAACTAGAGGGAATCATTTGAACTAATTGTCCTTCAGGCGTAGGTGTGAGATCCGGCTTAAGTTCTTTTACATCTTCTCTTATTTGTTTTGATGCTTCAAGAACTTCTGACATTATCTTTTGTACTTCGCTATCAGTTATGGGAGTTTTTCTGTCTATAATATTGAAGTCCAGTGGTTGCGGAGATGGTTTTCTCGAAAGAGAATCGGGTTTTTTGGGTAAGTTATTATCATCAGATTTCACTTCTTTAATGTTTATACTTACCGTGTCCATATCCTTAGATTCTGTTATTTCTGAGGATAAAGCTATTGTAGAAACTAAATTGGCATGAGCTATAAGTGCTTCTTTAACAATTATTGGTGGCTCTGCTAATTCTAAAGTTTCCTTACCACTATCTATTTGCAATTCGGGGGTTAATGGTTTGATAATATGTTTTTTACACGATTTTTCCTTAACTTCTAAAACTTCATCGCTGATAGATTCTAGTATTTTTGTTTGATCCTCAAATATTTCTTTAAGTTGGGACACCAAAGACCGTTTTGGTCTTTCTGATGTATCCTCGCTTTTAATTTCCGCCTCATGATCACCAGTAACGAGAGGTACTTTTGGTTCGACATAAACTTTAATACAAGGTGGTTCTATGCATGGTTCCAATGTCATTTCAAGAGGTTCCGAATCTTTAACTATTTCATGCTTATGTGTTTTTTGTCTTTCCTCCTGAAGTTGTTGCAACATAATTTGGTTCTCCAAAGAATCTAAACAAGTCTTTAATTCTTCTTCAGAGTAGTCCTTTTTTTCAAATTCTTGTTTCTTAAATTTAGCTTTATTTTTCTTAACAGGGGTTCCTTCTTGAGATTTTGAAATTAACTCTTCAAACATATTTCTCTTATCTCTTACAGATTTGTAGACCTCATCTATTTCCTCCAACTCAGAATTATCATGTTCTTCAATTTTTTTGGTCTCAATATCCGGTGGTAGGGTATGTTTTGTCATAACCTCATATTCTGACAATTTTTGGATAATAATATCTTGTTCATTAACTGCTTCTTTAGAGACTCCTTTGAAGTCTATACTGTCTTCAACAGCTTCGTGGCTAAAAATTTTGTGCAATTCTGCAATTTTTTTACCCACATGTTTAGTATGAGACGGTGTAGCGGTTTTACTTACATTAGCAGATTTTTCACTAAAATCTTCTATTTTGTCCCGATCTATTTTTTCACTGATAGTTTCAATTTTATATTCATCATCATCAACTTGCGCTAGAGTTTCTGTAGATGCTCTTAATACCTCTTCTTCTTTCATGCTGGACATTTCATCTTCAGAGTCAACAACTTCTTTTTTTTTTCTTTTAAGATCACTTCTAATCGTATGCTTGCATGCTTGTTCCTCAAGCATTTTAATTTTAGCTTTAACATCACCTGATCCCCTTCTTTTAGCTAAAAGCTCCTCATCCTTTAGAATATCTGTTGCTGAAATTGACGGGCTTTCTTCAATTTTGATTGGACTGTTTGAAGCATCTTTGGTATCAATTTGATCTGTAAGAGTTCCAGCTTCAGATGTGTCAACCTGTGAGGTAATAAATGAAACTGTCTCTGGAAATTCGATCGGACTAGTGCCGGTTTCGGTTAGGTGAGTAAGCTCGTCAATTTCTTGGTGTAGAGTCTCATCTGCCTGAATAGGACTTAGTCCTGCATCCGTGCATTCTCCTTCTTCTATTTCATGGGTATCAGAGATAAAGCCTGTAGTTTGAGCCCCTAGCAAGCCTTCGACTATAGGTTTTCCATGACTTAAAGTTTCAGATATTGTACCCCTTGTTAAAGATATTCCTGTATCTGTCACGTGATGTGAAGCGCTTTCTTCACTTAAAGAGGATACAAATTCGGGTAAGTCAGTTATAGTTTCGTAAGTATACACCTGTTTAGTTCCACTAAAGTTTACAGATTCTTCTCGCTTTTTAGTATCAGTCTGATTCGTAGGCGGTATAATATAATCGTCCATCCTCATAGTTTTCTCATCATCAGATGAAGCGAATTTATCAGTACCAGCGGTTGTAGTAATTCCTACATCAAACTTTTCGGAAGTCTCCGTTCCCGCATTGTTATCGCGCCTTATAGTGGTTACTGAAATATGCGACTGAGATTTTATTGAAATTTCTACGTCCTCACGACCGTAAAGTGTTAATCGACTTTCTGCTGTAGCAGAAGCATCTTTTGTTCGTACTTCTTTGCGTCCGATAATTAACTCTAAAGTCGGTTTGTCGGTTAAAGACACAGGTGAGTTGTCAGAGGGCTCTAAGTCTTGTTTGGAAGGAGGGGAGGTGCTTTTATTGGATTGATGTGGATTGTCCTTTAAAGGTAATTCGTTAGAGGGAAGAATAACTTGTTCATCCGATTTAACTTCTTTGGTAAAATCAAGCTTGGTGTAAGTATGTTTGCTATCCGATGTTTTTGCTAATACGTTAACCGATTTTTGATTAACTTTTGAACTAGTGGAAGTGGATTTCTCCTGAAATTCAACAGTAACTTTTTCAGGAGTGGTTTTTACATATACTTTTTCCTCAGTCGGCGGAACCTTATCTTTACCAGCTCCTCCATGCAATCTCTCTACAGTCTTTCTCTCCTTTCTTTCCCAGTCTTCAGGTTTCTTTGAATCCTTAGCACCTTTCTCCTCCGGAGAAGTAAAACTTCTAATGGAAAGCTCATCTGGTCGTGCCAGATCTGATTTAACAGCCTTAAAACTATCTACACCTACTTTTACAATTCCTGTAAAATTCCTATCTCTATTGGAAGGCAATAAGTCTGAGGTAGTATCAAACGTTTCTATCACATCGATATTCTCTAAGTCCTCGGTGGAAGCGAGGCGTTGGCGTTGACCTACAAAATGTTTCGCCTGATGCTGGTAATACCCCGTTGCGTCTTCGTATGGGGTAACGTCTTGAGAATCAATATCATGAATATCCTCGTTTTGAGGATCAAAAGTTCTGAGGAATTTTGACTTAATTTGAGGAGAAGATTCACCCGGAGTTGGCGTTTCTAGGAGGTACTGATCTTCGCGGAAACCGTCAGTATCCAAAGAGTCGTCGTCATCTTGAGGTGACGCGCTTGACGCTGTCGCAAGGAAAAAAGTAGGTTGGAATAGGAAACAAGTATACCGGTCAAAATTTTACGATAGTGGCGCAACAAATAATGGATGAATTCAGCGTTGTAACTGAATTAAAGTGCGCCCAGGTCAAATATTTAACTATGATATAAACTATGAGATTCCTTACCTAATTTTATATCAGAATCGTTCTGTGTGGTTACAACGCTAAAGCCTATATTTGTACGATACAAAGAAAAATTTGACCAGTAATTTTCTAGTATAAAATGTTTAAGATTGTATATAGATTTGTTTGAAATAGTTGATGTGCAACTAGTAAAAAATAATCGTCTGGTCAGAAAATAAATCATAGGCTTTTCTCGCCCATACACCCCATCGAACATACAGGTATGATATATGAAAAAAGGATAAAGTGTATACATTTGAGGTGGGAAAAGATAGTGGGATGGAACGACAGCTATAATTTATACAAGCCGGCTAAGGCATTCCGCAAAATTATTTAAGCCTCTACGTAAACAGCATTTTTCCGAGAAGCAAGTCGCTTAAAACATATTTTTAAAAGTTAACTATGCCCAAAATTAGCAGCGAAATAGAGGCAAGGGCAATTAAAATCAAACTTTGCGCGGTACAAGCTTTTATTAATTACTCTTGCCTCTAAAATTGAATTTACTGACCTTGATGTAGCCTTTGCTACTAGAAGACCGAGGCCTGGCTTTGACTTTCACTGATATCCTATGTATATCTTGCTCATTTATACCTATTTTCCGGTTGATTAAAATTAAAACTGGTTTAGTATTAACTTCGAAAAGCTATTAATGTTGTCGATACAAAAAAAATCTATAAATGAACAAAATATAACTTCATGCACACACAAAACACAGTAGTGTGAAATATAATTTGATTTTACCAGTAAGTTAATGTCCCTGGAGTTTGCAAAAACGGCATATGAACTAACATGTTTAAAGATAGGAAATATTTATAGAAAAGGATTGAGGGTATTACCAGGTTTACGTTAATTTTGTTTACATATAAGATTGTGTAAATGGGATGGGCTGTGCATGTTCGGCATTAAAGGAGTTTAATGCATTTTTGGTATAAATAATTTAAAACTTAAAATCTGTATCTTAAATCACTAAGTATTATGTTTAGCACATTGTGTGGCTCTTAATTGGTTACAGTTAACTCCGATAGTTTTAAATTATTCAAAAAATTCTACAAGCTAGGTGTTATTCACACATCACGTCACAAATCACACAGCTATATATACAAAATAAAATGCGGAACTTATTTAAAAAATTAATAAGGAAGCGTAACATGCCATTAGTCAAAGTTATAAGATGCCATAATATTAAATAGAACTTAAATAAACTTTTTCCTAAATTGTATATTTAATTAAAGCTTTAAATTTTTTCAATTCGGCTTGATTAGATTGAGATTAAGGAGTAATTCCAAATTATAGTATAGTCCTGTGCTGTGCATCGTTCCTTGAAATGAATCCCTTTTCGAATATTCGATGACTCTATTTTAGTTCTTAAGACAATTTAATAATTTTTAGATATAGAGTGGAGGCAACATTTCTGCGGAATATTTTGATATAGGTTGTAAGATGAACTAATAGGGTAGACACAAAGTAATGCATTTTTGTAACACTCAGACGTCAAGTTGAACTAAAGTTTGAATAAAAGTTTTATAATTTATTATTGAATAAATTGAAGAAATAGGATATGTAATAATAAAGATACTTCAAAAGTAGGCAAATAAAAAATGGTTTTCTTACTACAAAATCGCTACTCGGTCAGATATAAAATCACATTCGAGGTACGAAAGTAACAATAGTTAAAATTGTAATTTCAGCACAAGCAACATTCATTTAATAAATCAAGGAATAAAAAAAAGATTCAAAAAACAAAAAATGTTGTTTGTGACGAACCCTATATAGTAATCGCAAATCTGATATTCGAAATTGTAGTTGCAGCACAAGCAGACGTTTTTTATAAAAAATTACTTTTTCTTCTATACCTACTAATAAAAAAGTTTTTTCTCTTCCAAACTCTATCCGTGGACACACTATATAAAACAAACCACAAAAATACTTTAGTATTTCTAAGTTATGTAATAATGATAACAGAAATTTTTGGTTGTTACCTCCTCATTATATCCAATACCTACTAAATATAAGGTCGATTAGAAAAATTATGGGTATTAAACCTTCAAAATTGCCTGTTTAATTTTCCCCACAGCGCAGTAGTAGTAGCATTGTAAGGACTCAATGCACTAAAAAATAAGAATAAAATTTCTGTTTTAATATAGGTTATCCGTCATTTTCATCCCCCTTGAAACTACTTATATCCCTATGTTTCACATTTCGGGATACATTTGGCAACATAGCATATGGCGTCACTCAATTAACGTAATAAATAATGGTGGACTAATACTCCTTATGATTAGTGTGAATAAAATGAAATGGGGAAATTTTACTACTTATGTTAATACATACATTGATAGTTCCGTAAATTGAACTGATACGAATTGTTATAGACTGTGCCTATATTAACTAAAAGGAGTATGAAAAACTTAAAAAGAAATACTAAAACAAGCGAACTAAAAAGATACTAAAGACGCAAAGCAGAAATCTTTCGCTTCACCAAACATGATTTATTTTCTGTTAGTTCTGTTATTCGTTATATTTATATTATTCTTCACGTTGCTCCGTTATATAGCAAAGCTGTTATTGCACCAAAGCATCATGTTGCACATTAAGTGTGTTTGGTGGCAATTCAGTTAGTATAATATTGTGTAAATGTTTATTTTTATTCCATTTAAAACGACATTATTTCGTTTCTGTTGTAAAAATACCAGTCAACATACTTCTTTAAACACTTACTATAAAGTGTTAATAGATTAACCAAAAAACTGATGTGATAAGCACCTTTTTTCATTAGATAGTAATAATGTCGTTTTGATCGGAAAACAAAAATATAAGTGTTATTAGAATGGACAAAGGTAATAAAGGTTAGTACAATATTAAAAGAAAGCAAATAATTGTAATCTACAGCATATTACTAGTAAAAACTATTGCCGCTGTAGATTATCAAAATTTTTTAGAAAAAATACTAAACAAAAATTTATATATAACCGCCTGCAAACTCCATGGAATGTGGCATATCAATATTTTAGTCGTTTATGGGATACATGGTCAAATTTAATAATCCGCTAACACATAATGAGTACTTACCAGAACAGTTTGAAACTGTAATAATCGATGTTTGGCGACCCGAATAAAATGTGTCTACCTCTCTGAAAACCCGACGTGCAAATACTAGTGTGTTAAATACAAAATATTCTACTAATTTGATTTAAAAGAATTAGGAAGCCCTGTAACGTGTCTTACATGTAGGTACGAAGTGTATTTTTAAAATTTAATAATAGTAAATACGTAAGTATATCTAATACGTAATCCTTAATCAATAAAAAAGTTTAGGCAAAAACGGTAATTCTAAAAGTATAGTATATTTTATAATTAAGTGTTATTTGCAAAAGTCAAAGAAAGTTATATTTAATACAAAGTTTTTGAAATTGTAAATAATTTTTGAATTTCCTTGAATTTATAGGTACTCAATTTATTACCTTATTTATTTTCTATAGTTTACAACGATATGATTTTCATTTTGTCTATTGATATGCCACATTATATTATACCAAAAATACTCATTTCATTTAACTAAGATTCCAAACAAAAATAGAAAGAAACATTTTTTATATATTGCGATTTTACATTATTTTTTTTATTTTTTAATGAGTATTTTAAATATGTTTTGTCTACTAAGCTTGTTGCCGTTTTATTTAAACTACGTACTTGTGAGAAAAACAAAAATAAACTTACTTTGGGCAGAGGCTGCCTGTTTTTGAAGTAAAAAGTCAGCAGGGCTCGGTGGGGGTGTCTTGGAGAACATCGGGGATTTTGGATCTAATTAAAGGGAAATTTAAAATTAAAAAAAATATCGAGAAGAAAGTTCAGTAACTTTAAAACTAATAAAGCTAGACATTTATAATTTTGATAGATTTTAACTAAAACATAGATCTTTACATTCCATAACTTAGATTTTGCGTTTTTTATACAGGGGGTTTTTAAAATTGTGCCAATCCAGCCATTTCCGTAAAATTCCGTATCTAAATGGCCAATATGTCTCATCATTATTTTTAGTCGTTTTGAAATTATGAACAATTGTGTTATTTTCAAAATTTCTTACCGTCAGCTAAAACTGTTCGATGCTGAACCGTGGGTCCATCAAACCTCGAACTCACTTCTTCCATAAACCTCGTGTCTTCTTCAGGCCTGTGCGTGGTGATATCTTCAACTATTTTGTGCGTTTCTACAATTTTTGTCGTGGTCACTTTGAGTTGTTCCGGGGACACTCTTTCGGAAAACTTAGAGTCGGATGGTTGTGTGGTTTTTATCTCTACTGTTTCCGACATTATGGTTCTTCCATCGGGTTTGTGTCTTGGATCTTTTGGTTCCGGTTCAACCTTCACAGAAAGAACAATTGTTGATGCCAATGCATTTGAAAGTTATTAAATATAGTTTAAAATAATTCTTGAAACTCTTAATATAGGCAGAAAATAATAATGAACGATAAATATTGTATTATTGTGAAAAAAGCGTGGGTCGCTTTGTGCTATATTTTTCGTTCATCGAGCACCCCACGCTTTTCACAATAATACTAATGTTTAACGTTTATTATTATTTTCTGCCTATATTAAGAATTTCAAGAATTATTTTAAACTATATTTATTTTCCGCTTTTTAGTTTGATTAATTATTAAAGCGTGTTTTTTAGTTTTTTACACTATATTTATTTTTCATTTTTTAGTTTGAGTTATTGTTAAAAAAAAAATTGAGTAGATTGAGCTAGATTAGTAGATTATTGATAAGTCTACAAAAATTAAATCTGACCGTTTAAAGTGGGTCAAAATCGGGTTCAAAGAAGTCGGTTACAAACAAACATACATACAAACCCGAACCAACCCGAACAAACGACAAAAATTTTCAAAATTTTAAAAAAAAATTTGTTAAAATTTTATTTTGACGGGTAGAATTTTTTTTTAAATTTTTCCACCGTCAATATACATACGACCTTATAGTTTTTTCATTAAAACCATTTTTTAAACGATTTGACATATTGACAGCTGTCAAATTTTGACAGGAGAATTTTTTGCTTATTTTTCCCGAAGTTTCCGCATCGAATACTATACGACCCAATAATTTGTTTCGTCAAAATTGCTTCTTCGTTTTATACCTGACAGCTGTCAAAATTTGACAGGAGAATTTTTTGCGTGTAGATTATTGTATTGTCAGCGGTTCTTGATAAGTCTACAAAATTTAAATTAAATCTGACCGTTTAAAGTGGGTCAAAATCGGGTTCAAAGAAGTCGGTTACGGACAAACAAACAAACAAACATACAGGTGAAGCTAATAAAAGCTTGTTAAAAATAACTATTATCATAGCAAACCCAATTTATAAATTTTACTTCAAATATGTTAGGTATTATTGGTGTCCCGCAGGGAATAGTTTTAGGTCGTATATAAGTTTCTAACGATATTATGTACATATAAGTAAGTAATAGGTACTTACTTTTTGCAGAACTTCTGCAAGTTTGTCCTCTACAAGGCTCTGTCGCTTAATGTCAGTGATTTCCTGTACGATTTCACGTCGCTGTGAAGACGCCGGAATGACTCTTTCTGCCGACAGGCGCTTTTCTATCTGCTCTCGCCTCTCTACTACAGTCCTGTCAAAATTGTCCTCTTCTTCCGATTCAGATTTCTCGAAGACTTTTTCCTCGGCTGAATACTTGTCGTAGTGGTCTATTATTCTCTTTTTATCTGGAACCAGAATAAAACCTTTAAAGGATTCAACTTCATAAGTTTAGCTAAATAGATTTGGTCACGATATTCTTACCTGGCACTTCGTGTTCATCTTTCTTCTGCAATCTATACCCAATTTCTTCTTCTTTAATCCTACTCATCGTATGACTAGGTTGTTCCACATTGAGGCACTGAGGTATAATATCTTCCCTTCCTATCCGCCGGAGGGCGTTCTCTAACGTATTGGTCTGAGCTTTATTGCTGGATTGTGACAACCACATCCGTAACATGGACTGTGCTTGCTTGGCGATGCTTTCGGGGTATTCGGATTTGATCACGTTTATTTCCGATGAGGTTAAGCCTGGATTGAAAACGATGACTTTAAAGTTAGGTTAAGTTTTCTATTCTACATAGAAACAGAAATTGCAGGCGACCCCTCACATTAAAAAAATCATTTACTTCTTCCTACTTCCTGCTAAGTTATATTTACTAAACTTACCTAACTGATGGGCTAATTCCACCCAGTCTTCCCCTAATAAATTGCTCATATCGGCCAATCTCGGGTCAGGTCGGTAGTAGTCTTGGAATTCTGACAGGTACATGTGTCTCTTGCCCGACTCTGAGTCAGTAAGAGAAATTGTGTCTGTGACTATATCATCGGGTAGGACTATGTTCAAAATACATATAGGTTGTTGCGATGGTTCACCTTTTTGAACCTGGAAAAGAAGAAATTTACATTTAATACAAAGTATATTTTTTCATATTTATATACAGTGTGACCAGTAAAGTCCGCATCATATGGGATTTTTTTATTAATAGCTTTATTCGACATTTGACTTTGGCATCAAGTTCTGCTTTGATCTAGATGAAAAATTAAACAAAAAAATAGTTGTCACGTGATTCGCATTATCTGTCAAATTTTAATTTTTTTCAAAAATAATTCAAAAGTGGGGTTATTTCTAAAAATATCGAAAAAATTTATTAGAAAAAGTTTTTTTAAATGCAATTTTTAGCCCACATGAAAAATTTCAGCTGCATAAGATAATTTTGATTTTTTTACCCATATTTAGTCGTTGTAAACGTGTTTTTGGTGTATCGTTGTAATTAATTTTTTGGAAACTGCACTTAAATAATAAAATACTATTTTTACTTTTTTTTATGACATAGCTTAATACCAAATTTTATTAAAGGGGTTTTTAATTAAATCGTTGAAAATAGATAAACTTTACGTTAAGTTAAACTAACATTTATTTTCCACTTAATGAACACTTTACTGATGACACTGTGTTATTTTTGTCTTAATATTAAGGTGTATTACTTGTAGACACAAACTACGTTTTCAAAAATACTTATTTTATGAAGTTACCTTATACAGGGTCAAAAACAAATAAACTTTGCATCACATGCGACCAAATTTTAATAGCCCAAGTTTTATGTAGGTTGCGTTGAGTCTTATTTTCCAAAAGTGGTGCAATTTACAAAATATGGGTCAAAATCAAAATTATCTTATGCAGCTGAAATTTTGCATGTAGGCTAAAAACTGCATTTTAAAAAAAATTTCGTATAACTTTTTTCGATATTTTCATAAATAACCCCACTTTTGAATTATTTTTTGGAATTAAAATTTGACAGATAATGCAAATCACGTGACTACTATTTTTTTGCTTAATTTTTATCTGGATCGAAGCAGAACTTGATGCCAAAGTCAAATTTCGGATAAAGCTATTAATAAAAAAAAATCCCATATGCTGCGGAGTTTAACAATCTTTGGAAAGCCATTAGTGGAGTTTTAAATTCCTGCAAGTGTACTTTACTTACTTATATCAATATATATATAAACTAGAATAAAACCACCAACAAGAAACAAAATATGAAGACGACGTTTTTAAAATAAACGTAACATTTGAGAAAAAAAAATATAAATCAATGTCTGAGTTAAAATATTTTCGAAACTGGTTAGGATCAAGGATGTAAGTACATCAGTCGAGATATGTACAAAAACCTATTTCTATTTTCATTCACTGTGAATTTTCTTATCCTATTATTTAATTAGCAAGTACTTGCTAACGCTAGTGAATTATATCGATTTGGTTTTTGCAATTCGTTTATGTTTAAACACGCAACAAAATCTAAATTATTATTTGGTGACAGTAAGCAGTCCAATTTTAATAAAACAGACCACTACATTTTCATTTTTCTAGCACGAGACATACCGACATACGTGAGAGATTAGGTTCATCCTTACCTTTACTTCCTTCATAAATAAGCACCGTCCCACCGCCTCAGCATGTTGATCTTTCACCCTAACCGAAAACGGCAATCTGTTCTCCCTAAACGCTCTGAAAGAGAACTGTAACTGTTCCCCACTTTTCGTGATCGGTACCAAATTTCCAGCAAATTCAATGTACTGCGGTTTTCCTTCCAGCACCTCGACGTCTCGACTCTTGGCCACCTCGGTGAAGTGCTCTTGATGCTCTAAAGTCTTGTCTTCCTTGTCGTCCGTCATACAGAACACTCTCAGTCTTGCTTCCAGGGGATCGACCCGCTTGGCGAATACCACGAATTTTGCCATGAATGGAACATGGATAGCTTCCCTGAATAATTTTTTTAGTTTAATAAAAACTTATAACAAAACAACATACATTCCATTAACTTCGTACAAAAATAAACTTCCAAATATTGGTTCAATTATATGCAATAATAATATTAACATAAAGGAAGGTGAAAATATTAAATATCTAGGAATAATTTTTGATAATCATTTAAAATGGGATTTACATACTTAGTGACTACATTATAAAAAAAAACAAAAAATTCTTATACCAAAATTTAAACATCTTAAACAATTTTTAAATATAAAAGAATTTAAAATATTTTATTATTCTTTAGTACAAACCCATTTAAATTATGGAATACTAGGATGGGGAGGCATAAATAAGAATTATCTTAATAATATTGAAACTATTCAAAAATACATTTTCAAAATTATTTACGAAAAAGACCACCAATATTCTTCTGATTTACCATTTAAAGATAGCAAAAAAATGGATATTATTTTCTTACATGTTAATATACAGTGTGGTTGTTTAAGTGTGCAACATATGGGCCATAAGTTTTGAAAAAGCTATTACCTATAGATTAAAATTATGAAGAAAAGTACGAAGGCGTAGAAGGGCCACAATTTATTAAAAAAAAATATACACCCAAATTCCGAGTTATAACTCGGAATTCCGAGTTGTATCTCGAAATTCCGAGTTGCATCTCGGAATTCTGAGTTGTAACTCGGAACTCCAAGTTGTATCTCGAAATTCCGAGTTGCATCTCGGAATTCTGAGTTGTAACTCGGAATTCTGAGTTGTATCTCGGAATTCCGAGTTGCATCTCGAAATTCCAAGTTGTCGGTATGTTTGCAGTGTTGCCATTTGGGGCGGCAAATCGCCAAAATGACGACTTTTTGTCTCTATGAGAGTGTGGCGGCGATTTTCAATAAAAAGCTTATTTTTGGCGACTTTTTACAGGTGAAAGAATTGAATATGTTGTATACAATACGTAGAAAGAAACAACGTCACAATAATAATCATTATTGCACCGAAGGATTCCTCAAAGAGAATATCTGAACGCGCCACGAATTGTACGTCAAATTTTGGGGAATCCCCGAAAGCCTACTTGTCGGTCGGTCGATTGTCGAATATCCATATCAAAGCCAGTGCCATTAGGAGGCGATAACTAGACGAACAAATTCCGTCTAAAAGGTATATTGGCAACTGGTTTGTTCGTTGTTACCCAGAGCATTTTTTTTATTTCAATTTTTTCAACTAATATTATTTTATAAAAATAAAATTTAAATTAAATTTTAAAAAATGCTCTGGGTAACAACGAACAAACCAGTTGCCAATATACCTTTTAGAAGGAATTTATTCCTCTAGTTATCGCCTCCTAATGGCACTGGCTTTGATATGGACATTCGACAATCGACCGACCGACAAGTAGGCTATCGGGGAATCCCCAAAATTTGACGTACAATTCCTGGCGCGTTCAGATATTCTCTTTGAGAAATCCTTCGGTGCAATAATGATTATTATTGTGACGTTGTTTCTTTCTACGTATTGTATACAACGTGTACCTATATTCAAATTTTTCACCTGTAAAAAGTCGCCAAAAATAAGCTTTTTATTGAAAATCGCCGCCACACTCTCATAGAGACAAAAAGTCGTAATTTTGGCGACTTGCCGCCCCAAATGGCAACACTGAAAACATACCGACAACTTGGAATTCCGAGATGCAACTCGGAATTTGGGTGTAAATTTTTTTTTTATAAATTGTGGCCCTTCTACGCCTTCGTAGAAAAGACAGATCATGAACACGATTTATGTATCTCAAAATAAAAATGCACATCTCGCTGATCTGTCTTTCGCGCTTAAATCTTTTCTCTGGCACATAATGGGAGAATTGGAGATCCACTGGGCTTTTTTTTGAGGGTATTCCTAATTATTTATTGATGTGTTGCCTCAATAACATACTTACTTATATAGTTCGGTAGCCATTTTTGTAGCATCGCCAATGTTTCTACAGTCCATAAGCCAGAATCTGGCGGACACCGTTGTGGTAAACGATACAACGTCATTAACAAACGTTAATGGGGTGGATCCTGTGACGTCTTCCCATTGGGCCCGGGTTGTTCCACCTTAATTTTCAACAAATTTTATATTTTTTATTTTCTGAATGTTTTTACTAAATTTCCATAACCATTATTTATATAATATAATGCGATGCAAATCACTAACTAGGTTCATCGGATTAAACTTTTGGGAAATATAATTGTTGTTTATTGTCCCTACAGCTTTTGACCATGCATTGATGTCAGTTTTGTAGTAATGCACGTTAACAAATCAACGTTGTTTTTACTTTTACTTTAAAGGTCGAATGACCGTTGCAACGAAAAAAGATCAGAACTTCTACTAATGGCAGTTTACTTACAATTAGAAGATTTAGCCTAAACGCCAGATTTTTTATGAACATGCAATGATGAATTTATTTATTTAGTACTTCTCAGTGTATTTAATGCATTATAAGAAATTAATAATAGATAGACTATTATGAAATATCACCCATTCGAAATGTTGGTAGTTAATGTACTCAAATGACCAAGGTATCGATTTAAGCTGAACAATTCCACGATTACATTACTTTTGTAGACTATAATAACTTATACCAACTATATTTCCTATTATATTTAAAAATTTTCTTATTATTATCTGCTAGAAAAGGTTCTAGATTATAGATACAGTGCTTTTAAATAGTGAGTCACCTTCTGCAAACCTAAGAAGGCATTGAAAGGGCATTATAATTATGTAAAATTTGCTATCGTTTTGCGTCAAAACAATCATCAGATATCAGATGTTCTTAGCAACTATTATGGTTAGGGAAACCACGGTTTTTCTACCAAACATATGCCATATTTGATCTTAAGAACTCGATGCAGATTATTTCAGAATTTCAGAATTTTTAGCGATTATTTTCTTACTTTTTAGTTCGGCTTGTCTTTAAAATGGGGTTTTGTAGTTCTCTTTGTAATGATTATGTGGACAGAGCCACAAATCTTATTATTACATTGAATTACTTCGAATTAGTTTAAAAGAAGTTAATGCTCTGGTGGTGTCATAATATTGTTTCATTATCGCGAAGAGAAGTACAAAGCCAGATAGAAAAGACAAAAGTAGATACTAAGGGAAATAATGGTCAAACCTTCCTATGCATTTGATTTTTTTATAAAGGCAGGGAAAAGACTTACCTCATAGAAGCACTATAAAAAATAATTTACCTACTGATACAATTATGTATTTTTCTGTCGTTAAGCTAAATCAACTAGGGTCTTACAATTCAGTGAAGCAATGCAGGTGTCAAGCATCAACAAAAAGCCAAGCATGTCTTTCGAACGGTTTCAGAAAAGACCAGTCGCGTGGCAACTAACTTCCGAGATTTTTTTAGTTCGACAAAAATTTTATATTCGAAACGTTCTTCATAATATGGTACGACTGATCTGACAACACAAAGAGTTAAAAAAAAATAATAAAACAGAACCTAGGAAAAACGTATGCAGCAAGTCTATCTTAAGGTGAAAATTGCAATATTTGTGTTTCTGTGATTTTTCAATAAAATGTAAATTTAAATAAAACAACAAAATAGTACGACTAAAAGGCAAAATTAGACGAAAAACTTAAATATACACTGCTAAATTATTGCTTTCATACACTATTATTTAAGTTTTGTTTCATGTACATGGTAGTTCGCTATATTTTGGCCAGGCAATGTGGACTCTATTTCGAAAGCTACACATTTTTATTGCTCAACATAACCTCACTTAATTTAAACGCACTTGCGCCACCTGTGCTACAACGAATAATGTATTCCATCAGAAACAAATAATTCTCCCAAAGACCATTCAACTAAGGACACGAGAGTGGAGGTCGAAGATTACTCTGCAGAACCTCGATGAGTGATAGAGAGTATCTATGTACTGGCGCCCCCCCTTACCAGAGGGGTAAGTGGCGCTAGAGGCATCACCCAAAAACAGGCAGGCTTACTCTCTACGTTCCTTCCAAATCGTCGGAGTTGAGAGATTGTCCTGGGCAACCGAGTCGGTATTTCGTCCTCTTGAAGTCATCAGTGATGCCTGCTTACCTTCTCATTGACCTTCAAAACAAGTGTGCAAAATGGCGTTCCCTAAGGTTTTTAAATAAAACGAAGCAAGACAGAGAGAGAGGCGAATTTAAATATTTGTTAAGGTGGAAGGCTGACAAACTGCGTTTGTTTGAAAAAGAAAACCGGCTTTCAGATAAGGTGGGGAGTTAAAATTTTCCACATATCTACAAAATGCTATCAACATGTAGGAAAAAATCTGAAATTTTAAGGTTTTTAACGATTAGCCGAATCATAGAAGTTATGTTGAAAAATAAATTTATTTACAAAAAAATTCAAATCCCAATACAGTCGTAGTAAAGTTTTGCTATTTAAGTGAAACAAAACTCACATTGAATGGCTTTAATATAACGAATTACCCTACATATCATATATTATGTAATAACGTAACAGATGCAATATTTTAATAAACTAAAATTTAAAGCCAAATATTTTATAATTGAAAACGAGGAAAATTATATAGAACTGCGTAGTCCCATCTCTCACATTCCTAATTTTAAAAAAATCCATCTTAAAATGACTCCGCAACAAAATTGCATTCTACAAATGGACGCCTGACAAAAAGACGCTGTTAAAAAACAGTACGTTACATAACTGTGTTGTATACTAGAGTTAACTAGAGCCGTTGTGTAACTCACTATTTTCTAACGCATTGCTGGTACGCACCGTATAGGTGTGTGGTAACAATGGCTTTTGGGGAGGCTCCTTTGCAATGTACCATTTTAAAGAGGACCCAAAATAATATAAAATAACAAATGATATTAATAAAGATGTACATTCTAAGGGGGCAGCCCAAAATAGTTTTAGTTAGTTACCTTTGAGAGATCTTTTCCGAAACACCCCTGATGGGTCCACGCGTGAAAATCATTAAATAATAGCGCATTAGTTCTCTAGAGTAGTGATTAGTGATGTTATGTAGATTTTTACAGCGTATTTCGTAAATGTCTTTTGTTACCTCTCTAATAATTTTATTCTCATATTTTCTTACACAGAAAATTTTAAATTGTTCAGTCTAAAAAAGTGATTTTAATATGAATAAGTAGACACTCCATTCTCCAAAGATTTTAGCTGCTTATTAAGTAAATTATCACCTTATCTGTTTCAATGATCTGGTAGGTACCATAGATAACTTACCTTTAGATAAGCAAACAATAATCACGAAAGTGGCAGATTTATGCCCTCGCGCATGTAAACAAAGCTAGACACTATTAGACATGCGCGCTGCAAAATTATCGTGTGAAGAATGGGAAAATAGAGAGGTCCGGGCTTTAAAATTGAAATTCTTGCCAAGAAATTGGACTTTCTTCTCAATTTTTGATCAGGTTGGGAATTAAGTTAGCGATTTCTAGCATTTTTAGTAGTCGCAAACCTATCAGATTTTGAGGATAGAAAATTGTTTTGTAAGGTTTTATTTCCAAAATTTGTTTTTAAATGATTCGTCGTCGTGTTTTTAGTTCGAATGGGAAGAGAACAAATCGATTAAACTATAAAACTTATCAAATCCAATATAAAAAACAAACAAAACCAACAAAATAACCAATCTTCGATGTTATCGCGAAGGTACCTAACCGTTCCTAACCTCAAGTCAAATTATTAGTTGATATACTATGTATAGGTAACTTGTATTGACTTTTACAATTTGGTAAAACTTGGGTACGTGTAAAACATTTTCAAGCAAAATTTCTTGTTCAAGAATTTGAAAAGTGTTTGCCCGAGAACTTGACCCGTGGAATACTAGCTTTATTAAAAGCTTAATGTCGGGGTGTACAGATTTTTAACCAAAAAATTAACCAACCAGCAACTTTACAGAATTAATTTTCTCACAATCAAACACAATTCACTATACTACACAAAAACTAGAAATCCGTAAATATTAAACACCCACAATCCACGATAGCTAAGAAAACTACAAGGAATCCACAGAGAAACCAAAACACAACAACTAAAATGGCGGCCGAGCCGGTTCTGGGAGGGTATTTTGAGCATGTCGGTAAAGTAGGACAGGCCGATAACACGAGGTTTGTGCGCATGCACGAAGGTGTCCAGAGGGAAGGCAGCTGACCGGCGAGTCATGCGCTCGAACGTATTTTTTCACCCATAAAACGTAACTTTTGTTTGCGCAGGAGATAAGCTGTACGTATCTAAAGGTAAATTGTCTATGTCTGGTACCTATAGATACCACATGTCATGTAGAGGAGAGGCGGTGAAGAACTGGGTGGTGCAGGGAGTAGGGATTACGGTGGATTTCCTTTGAATGTGACCTTGTATAGTTTAAACCTAACCTACAAATAACCCAACTTTCCATTTACTCACCCATGAAAAGTAACTGCACTTGCGACTCATCTTAATTAGTGTCCAAAACATATTACAAAACAATAAAAACACAGCAATTATCACACAAAACCGATAAACTGAAGAAACTGTCAGATCGCTGTCAAAGAAACACCCAACGGAAATAGTGATGTTCGATATAGGTACAGGGTCTTCCAATGAGGACTGAACAGGGGCTCATTTTTGAGCTTCCTTGTATTTAAAGAAAAATCCAAAATAGCCAATCGATGTACTTTTTCCTGCAGAATTCAAAAATGAAACCGAAAATTTATTTGAACCAGAAACAAAAGAGTTCCGCTATGGATAAGGTGTTTTTTAAATGGAACATAGCTTTTTTTATACGATTTTTGGAACGAGTGATTTTTTTTTGTCCGTTCTGATTAAAATATTTAATATTGTGACAGCTATTTTTATTAAATTTTAATGTTTTATCCAGTATAATTTAACTTTAACCTGTTTCAAACATACACTAGGTAATAAAGGTATTTTGAATCCTTCAAAGTCGTTTCGGCAATATTATAGTAAATTTGTCAAATTTTTTGACTTTGAAGGATTCAAAGGTAATTATACCTTTATTACCTAGTGTATGTTTCAAACAGGTTAAAGTTAAATTATACTGGATAAAACATTAAAATTTAATAAAAATAGCTGTCACAATATTAAATATTTTAATCAGAACGGACAAAAAAAAAATCACTCGTTCCAAAAATCGTATAAAAAAAGCTATGTTCCATTTAAAACCTTATCCATAGCGTAACTCTTTTGTTTCTGGTTCAAATAAATTTTTGGTTTCATTTTTGAATTCTGCAGGAAAAAGTACATCGATTGACTATTTTGGATTTTTCTTTAAATACAAGGAAGCTCAAAAATGAGCCCCTGTTCAGTCCTCGTTGGAAGACCCTGTACATCTCGAAAGAAGAAAACAATCTTATCATCTTTGGGGGCGCATCTCTTACTGCTGCGTTGCCATACTGCACACTTTTTATAAGGTTATAGACAAAGATTTAAATTTTCCACATCATGTTATTACTTTTAACAGCGTAAGTTCGGCAAGCAAAGTGGAGGGGCGAAATTTAGATGTTGATTTACTTCAGAACGGAATACGATTGTGTCAATATGTTCATTTGTTATTGATTCATCTATAGGTACCAGATTATTATTATTGATCTGCCTGAAGGATATAACCGACCAGAAATAAAGCCCAAGCAAAAAATAAAGCACCTTGAAAATTAATAACGCAAAAACTAATAAGGTGAAAAACAATTTTGGTGTCGGTTTAAAAATTGAAGACGATAATATTTCCTAAATGATAGAAGCATTTTGGACTCTTCTATTATTATAGCATATAAAACGTCACTGAGTAGGCTACAATGTGAAAGCACAATGAGTGAAAATTTTGCAACGATAGCAATAAAGCATTGCCGTTGTTATCTAATATAATAAAAGCTGTTAAGTTATGCTGTAACAAAATCTTTTACGAAATACTCTGCGCGACGCCATCATGGAAGATAAACCTTGATGAAAAAGTGAATTTTAGCACATGACGTCATAAGAAACAAAAAGCACGAGGCTGGCAAACTTTCTACCTAAGCGAGTTTTATTCGCTAAAAGAAATATAAAATTTTTAGCGACCCAGCAAAGCAAAATTTAAAAAGTGACATCCTCATAACGCCATAAAGACAAATTATTACTGCAAAATAACGTTACAATTATTTATGCGGCAAAATTATGTTACTACAACATCTAGTAGCCTACAATAGCTATTTATCTAACAAGTGCGGAAAATGAATTTTTCCGCACGAGTCTGCCGTTCACCGCACGACGCGTAGCGGAGTTCGGTGAAGCAGCCTAGTGCAGGGAAAACATTTTCCGCACGTGTCAGGTACAATAGTTTTTCTACAGACGTGCGGAAATAAGTAAAAGATATTTCAAAGAAATTTAATAATTTTTAAACTTTGAATTGTTGAGGCCTTTCCTTAATGGAAAGTCATTGAGTAATAATTTTAATTAACTATAACAATCACATACATAATATGTAACAGTAACTAATTCTGAGAAAAAAAGTAATAACTACATTAAGTTATAGGAAACTGTTAAAAATACTTATTCTTCGTTAAAATTAACAGGGTAGGTAACCGAAAAGTGATATTGATATATTATCGATTTTGACATAATCGTGCCGAAAATTTTTTCCGCACTAGTGTGGAAAAATCAGTTTCCCGCACTGATATCCGTGCGGAAAATTGTTTTTTCCACACGTCTGTAGAAAAAGCATTTTTACGGCGTTATGGGGGCTTTTTAAAACTGTGCTCACTGGGAACTTATATGAACACCATTTTTATTTAAAATGTGTAGCATATTTACATGCTCTAGTCTAAAAAATACCATTTATCTATCTAGATATTTCCTTAAGCTACATATCTAAGGCTACAATCTAAGGCCATCTAAGATATAAGGGGCCGGTATATAGTAGGTGAAATTAGTCCATAATTTTAAAAAATAAAAAAGTTACTTTGGAATACGTCTAGAATACTTAAAAATAACTATTTTTGAAAATATCGTAGAAGCTTAAAAAACTATATTCTAAAAGCTTGCCAACCCCTTAACAACAAAAACAATTTACAAAAATTACGAGGACACAACACAACATCAAGACAGAATGATTTAAATAAAACCTAAACTAAAATATTGGTCAAACTTAGATATCTTTTAACTAGTAGAAGATGGTTTGATAACTTCTATTTTTCTAGTAAGTAAACTATAAAGTATATAAGTATAAGTATAAAGTTCTATTATATTATTGAAATTGCAAAAAAACGGTAAGTAATATTGTAGTAATTGTGATTAAGAATAATAAAGAGGTTAGGATTAATAACAAGATTTAAATTACCTTGTCGGACTTCCATTGTTTTTATTTTGTTACTTAACACAAAGTTTCGATTAATTAGTATCTCTAACTGTTGTTGCTAAGTGTAAACTAGTAAATTATAATTTTAAGGCTAATGTACGTGGAATGGTTTGAGTCGCACGCTATTAACACTGCCAAGATTAAACATAAACTTTGGCTTAGAAATGTTGATGATACCTTTATTATCTGGATAGACAGCAACGAAGAGCTGATACGGTTTTTGGAACATACACACAAAAAAATCTAGTATCCAGTTGAACCTAAAAGTTTCAAACTGAAACTATCATATACATAAATAGGAGCAATGCTAAAGTAAAATTAAATAGAAAATACCTTAGCATCAAAATATAGTTTTAAATTAATACTACATTCTTTTAACTTGACTCTACTTTAGTTTTAGGGTAATAAAAATAAATGATCAACCTATCAATAATTGTAGTTGCAGATATAGTATACGTTAATATTGGTTTGATTCAAAGTATTCTAAGAATGAATATTCGTTATTTTCGTTTTGAGTATGAGTTATTATTAAGTTGAATATACGAACTTGCATTTGAGCACACATATTTTATTTGTATCTTCAATTTGTGACTATCCTACATTCTCAGCGAAACTAGACAAATCAATTTAGTATCATCTTAAAAGTAGTTTATTATTAGATAGGGTAAAATTTAAAATCATGTAGTTTTAAAACAGATGGATCTGAAAGGACTATATTATTAAGGATTAAGGTCAGATAGGATAAGCTCACCGCAGTCAATAGAATTGTACATGTCAAGTTAAAATGTCTTTGTGACATAGGTATCAAATACTATTGTGATATTACCTTAGGTATCTGATCTGAATATAGCCCTAACAGATAACTGATAAATAAAACAACTTTTTATTGCTTTTGGTTTTATTAAAAAAAAACAGGTAACCAAACAGGTAACACAAAACCATAACTATAAACTATAACGAATATAATATTTCCTCCATCACACTATTACACAAAACGCGCAAAATAGAATACACACTACCAGCATCGGTGAGCATCGACGCGCGACGTCTGCGTGGATGTTAAATAACGACTAAACGTATTTCGGTCGTTTTCTCGCAGAACAAGAGGTCACGTGATGCAAAAAGCATCAAAGAAATAATAAGGGTTTAGATTTTACTCAAGTTGAGTATAGAGACTGTCTTTGCGCTCGCTGTGAGAATACAAATTTATTTTTATTTTTAAACCCATCATAGTATATTTCACTTTGACCACAATACTTATTTTTAAAACAAGTATAAGATTATCTTGTTATGATGATGATGTAATCTCTTTATGAACATAATTTTGATTAACTTGATGATATAATTTAAAACCAGTGGTAGTTTAAAAATGAATATATTTTAGGCACAAAATAAAGCAAGTTAGTTTCAAAATAAGGCTATTTGTTTGAGCATTACTATAAGCTTGTTTTGAGAGTTGTTTTTTTTGTTTGTACAAATAATATAGGTTAATCCATTATATTTACCATGAAAGCAGAAAAACAGTCCACTCTACCTTTTCTCGATGTTCTCGTCAAATAAAGTGCTGAAAACATAAAAACTTCAGTGTACAGGAAACCCACTCACACGGGGCAATACCTTAATCACGGATCGAATCATTCAAACTCCATAAAACAGGGCATAATTCAAACTCTTTATCACAGAGCATCTAACGTTTGCAACAATCCGGAAGACCTTAATATTGAAATTTCAAACATCAAAAAAGATTTCAAACGAATGGTTACCCTGAAACCTTTATAACCAATGCCATCTCAAAACTTAAAAATCAAGAAGTAAAAACTAATACAGAAACGAAAGAGGAGCCAGTATTTCTTACAATACCTTATGTCAAGGGGATTTCTGAAGATTAGAAGAATAACCAAAAACTATAATATCAAAACAGCCTTTAAATCCGGAAATATGCTTAGAAGCTTTCGTACAAAAGTATCCCCCCCTAATGAAAACACAAAAAATTGTATCTATCAAATCCCTTGCGAGTGTGTGGCGAATCCTACATTGGAGAAATAAAAAGACCTCTTCCCGTACGAGTTAAAGAACATCTGAAACATACTCAAAGAGGTGAAACTTCGAGATCAGGTATAGCGGATCCTGTATGGACCAACCAACATAATATACGGTGATCAGAAAGAAGCCAAGGTTTTGGACATGGAACAGCACTGGAGAAAACGAAAATTCAAAGAAGTAGATTTCAGGAATCAAAATGCTCATATATTTAGTAAACCAAGTATAGATATCCCCAATATCTGGAAGCCTCTTCTTGTCCAAAACCAACAGCTCAAACTTCGCACTCCAATAAGTACGTAGGCGGAATCATCAAGCTTCATTGCACACGGATGATATTTAAGACAGTAGCATTAGAATTATAATTTAGTTTACATAAACGGTTAGATATACTAAACTAACTAACCGTTGTGTTAAGTAACAAAATAAAAACAATGGAAGTCCGACAGTAATTTTTTTTATATTACTTCATTGTCTACCACGTTCAAACAAAGAATAGATTATATAGTGGATTTCACCTTAGTTTTTAATGGCCGCCGCTGACACATGTCATTTATAACATTTCGTTTTACAGAACTTAAGGATTGGCCAGGGCCGGACTTAAAAATTATGTGTGAACATGGGTCAATTTATTTGTAGTTGTAATTATGGATGGAAACGAGAATTACCTAAGCAATTTTAAAGATATTAAAAAAAAAACACTGAAGGGGAATGGAAATAGGATAGAATATCAGAAAAACAATTTCATTTAATTTTTATTCATAATATAATAAAGTGCTGTTATTTTGGTAAAAACACACTCTTAATTTAGTACAATAAAAAATATACAAGGGGCAGTCGTGAATCTGGTATCATCAATAATTAACTACGTTTCTTATTAAAGAATTATTTTGTTTTTTAATTTGATTTTAGACCAAGCAGTGTTAAGTTGAAAAATCTATATATTATAGATATTTAATAGCTTATTGTTTACTTTTTTATTTTCTTATTCAAGGGTAGATATTTTTTTCTTTAGACTAGGTTCTAAAGAGTTTGAAGTTTACAATAGGTCTAACTTTTCGTTGGTTTATAATAAAACAACAAAAGTTTGTAATGTTATCGAATCAGGTATTTTATTTTAATGAATAAAGAAAAAATAATGTAAGTAGATACTACAAAAAAAGATTTTTGTCCATGCGTTTGCAGAACAGCACTCTTCAATACAACTGTATGTAAAACTTATTTTAGCATAATGGTTCACTGTGGTTTTAAAATTTAATTTTGTTGCAAGTTCCCTATTATTTTTGGTCTTCATCTGACAAGCTGTCGATGTCGTCGTCACCGTCCGAGACATTAATAATTATTTACTTACTTTTGCATAAAAAGAAACACGTCACAGATACACACAGTCCGGCAGTTTAAAACCAAAAAGTCTAATACGCACAAAATATAAGCAAAATGCTGTCTGAAAAATACCAAAAACTATAACACGGACGATCAAGAATTAACAGCAGAATGCACGCGGTGCGTGGTGTGTCCCAATGCGGCTCTGTGATATTTAAAGAACGCGACGAGACAATCGAATTAATGAAGTACGAAAAGAGATATGCGAGAGCAAATGCGTAAGACAAAGATGCACATACTAACGGCATATACGAGCGATGCTGTGCTTTTGACGAGTTTGAGCTCATTGAAGGGCAACGTATTGAACTGTGTAGTGTGCATCTTCGTCATGTACATGTAACTATACGGTCAGTTATATATCCATCTCTTGTTAATCTAGCCAATGCCCGTGCCTGAAAGCCGTTTATAGAATTAGGGATTTTAAAATCACGTGTTGGCTAATATGTTTTACAAGAGAGACGTCAAAGCATTAAAAACTAAGGTGAAATCCACTATATTACACCTTACTTGACTTTTTTAATAAAATAAAATATTCTATTTTTCTGGGTAAACGCTTACATAGCGTAATTTAAAAAAAATCCTATATCACAATTACCTTCACTAATCTTAAAATTACCAATTAAACTAAACCTTTGATAAACTTACCTGTTATAGAACAAAGCAACCTTAATGTTGGTGCGGACCCACTGTACTGGTTTATCATGCCTTGTGAATGAGCCGTTGGTGCGGGCATATTCAATCGAATGGCCTTATGGAATTTTCTTCTACGAGGTTCTACGGTTACTACGGGTGACACCGCTACACCGTGACCCAACAGTTTCGCTGTTAGTTCTGGGTCTATTGGTTGAGCCTGGTAACAACGGGTTTTTTAGGCATTTTGTTTTTAAGTGGTTTCAATCTTACTATTATACAGTGTCACCAGTAAAGTCCGCATCATATGGGATTTTTTTTTAATAGCTTTATTCAAAATTTGACTTTGGCATCAAGTTCTGCTTCGATCGAGATGAAAATTAAGCAAAAAAATAGTAGTCACGTGATTCGCATTATCTGTCAAATTTTAATTTTTTTCAAAAAATAATTCGAAAGTGGGGTTATTTCTGAAATTATCGAAAAAAGTTATTAGAAAAAGTTTTTTTTAAATGCAGTTTCTATCCCACATACAAAATGTCAGCTGCATAAGATAATTTTAATTTTTTACCCATATTTTGTGAATTGCACCACTTTTGCAAAATAAGACTCAACGCAACATACATAAAACTTCTGAGTTTTGACAATGCTTTATTTCAGATACATTTTCTTTAAAGTAGCGCCATATTAAAGGTGTGTTTTTCTACAAAATCCAAATTGGGCTATTAAAATTTGGTCGCATGTGATGCAAAGTTTTTGACCCTGTATAAGGTAACTTCATAAAATAAGTATTTTTGAAAACGTAGTTTGTGTCTGAAAGTAATGCACCTTAATATTAAGACAAAAAAGAACACAGTGTCATCAGTAGATAAGGTGTTCATTAAGTGGAAAATAAATTTTAGTTTAACTTAACGTAAAGTTTATCTGTTTTCGACGATTTAATTTAAAACCCCTTTATTTTATTTTTTATTTTTTTACTTTCAGACACAAACTACGTTTTCAAAAATACTTATTTTATAAAGTTACCTTATACAGGGTCAAAAACAAATAAGCTTTGCATCACAAGCGACCAAATTATAATAGCCCAATTTTGATTTTGTAGAAAAACACACATTTGATATGGCGCTACTTTAAAGAAAATGTATCTGAAAGGCATTGTCAAAACTAAGAAGTTTTATGTAGGTTGCGTTGAATCTTATTTTGCAAAAGTGGTGCAATTTACAAAATATAGGTAAAAAATCAAAATTATCTTATTCTACTAAAATTTTGCATGTGGGCTGGAAACTGCATTTAAAAAAACGTTTTCTAATAACTTTTTTCGATATTTTCAGAAATAACCTCACTTTTGAATTATTTTTTGGAAAAAAATTAAAATTTGACAGATAATGCGAATCACGTGACTACTATTTTTTTTGCTTAATTTTCATTTCGATCGAAGCAGAACTTGATGCCAAAGTCAAATTTTGAATAAAGTTATTAATAAAAAAAAATCCCATATGATGCGGACTTTACTGGTGACACTGTAGACAACATAAAAATATTTTAAGCATAATATGCTGTTACTGTATTTGGAGCCTCTATTCTGACAACTTAACATAAAATTCCATTATAACTTGAAATTTACCAGTATGGTATTAGACCGAATCAAAAAGAGCCTATGCAAACAAACCTGTTGACTATTACTTAACTACAGATTTGCTTTGGTAACTGTTAAAGATAACAAAAAGAAATGAATCTAGTATGGTTAAGATTAAAGCATTAATAAGCCGATACTTACCATGATTTAATTTAATGACACACAAGAAAAGAAGGTAGGAAAGGACAAAGGCAGGTTAACACAACACAAAGCAAGGTTCAACAGCTAGAAAAATAAGATTAACAAAACAGCAGCAGAGTGCAACCAATAATAATGAGATATGAGGATGGTTTGACTAAATTTTTATATGTATGTGATTGAGCTATGAGAGCCCAATAAAACATATACTTTCTATAGTTTATACAATGTCTAAGATAATGAACCGTGCTTTGGTTGGTATTTGGCTGCAATAAACAATTCTTTTGAAAGTGTATTTTTTTGACTTTCTTACCTGAGCCAGTAAAAATGTACTTATTGCAGCCAAATAGTTTTTTAAGACAATAAAACGTTAGTATCGTTAATTTATAGCAGTTTTATTGGGCACTCATAATGGTTACATAAAAATTAGTGCTAAAAAACCAGTGTGTTATAACGATGAACATGTTAGAAGGTACAAGATGAGTGATGATTGCTTAAATGTAGCAGTTTTCCTACGTTTAAACAGGAGGAGAAGTATATTTAGGGTGAGATTACAGAAACTCCGTATCTGACGTCTGCAGCTGCAAGTAGCGGTTTGCAGATGCAAATGACAAAATTGGAATTCCAGAAAACGTTTATCGTTTTTTGCAGAAGGTTGGAAGGTCCTGCAAATTCGCAGAATGTAAAAAATTTGTTAAAAACTAACCTATATTTTGGGGATTTGACGGACGATAGTATTTATACAGGGTGTTCGTTTGAAAACTTCCCACCTCGATTTTCCTGCTTTAAAATGAAAATGTGGAAAATCGCTCAGACCCGTCGATTTTTATTTCGAGGGGGACATCTTTTGCGTATATTGTCAATCTTGTTACTTCAAGCCCCTAGGAGGGAGGGGGGGGGTAAGATCTAAATCTTAAATGGATACCCCTATTTTATATAATTTTTTTGGATTCTGCATAAAATTCTGAACATTTTTAATAAAAGCATTATTAGTCTATACTTAACAGTTTCCGAGATATTGACTCTTGAAAGATGACATTTTTGAATAGCGTCTAGCTTTCTAACTAGGTACGTCTTAGAGCAAAACGGCATACATGTCCCTATCTTCGATTTTTATTGTCTTTCCAATAGTGTGAACTTTCGGTTAAACCGGATGTAAGAAATATAGTACTTCCGGTTTGACCGGAAGTTGACACTATTTCGAGGGGGACATATTTTGCATATATTGTCAATCTTGTTACTTCAAGCCCCTAGAAGGGGGGGGGGGGTAAGATCTACATCTTAAATGGATACCCCTATTTTATATATTTTTTTTGGATTCTGCATAAAATTCTGAACATTTTTTAATAAAAGCATTATTAGTCTATACAATACATGACGTTTTTGAACTTTGACAGCGTCTAGCTTTCTAACTGTACGTCTTAGAGCAAAACGACTTACATGTCCCCATCTTCGATTTTTATTATCTTTCCAATAGTGTCAACTTCCGGTCAAACCGGAAGTACTATATTTCTTACATCCTGTTTAACCGAAAGTTCACACTATTGGAAAGATAATAAAAATCGAAGATAGGGACATGTAAGCCGTTTTGCTCTAAGACGTACAGTTAGAAAGCTAGACTCTGTCAAAGTTCAAAAATGTTATTTTTCAAGAGTCAATATCTCGGAAACTGTTAAGTATAGATTAATAATGCTTTTATTAAAAAATGTTCAGAATTTTATGCAGAATCCAAAAAAATTATATAAAATAGGGGTATCCCTTTAAGATTTAGATTTCACCCCCCCTCATTCCTAGGGGCTTGAAGTAACAAGATTGACAATATACGCAAAAGATGTCCCCCTCGAAATAAAAATCGACGGGTCCGAGCGATTTTCCACATTTTCATTTTAAAGCAGAAAAATCGAGGTGGGAAGTTTTCAAATGAACACCCTGTATATGTAAAAAAAAACAAGGGAACGTTAAAGTTAAGTTCATTAATTCATTATTGCCATGGATTCTGGTATATTTCACATATTTGGCAGTCAATGCGTGTGTCAAATTTCTGCAAATTAATTTGCGTCTGCAAGCCCGCCACATTTGCAGATATGCATTTTCTATAATCTCACCCTTAGACAGTACCAATCGTTTGCGTCTTTACGAATTACTGTGATATAGTTTGATAGGTTTAGGTTTAGGAATGTGCTAAGAAAATGTCCCGGTGAAGATCATTTACATTAATTACTAATTTAATGGTATAAAAATATTTTTAAATTTACCATGAAAATACGGTTTAAAGAAAAATGTCCATGACGTGGTTTGTCAAATGCATTAAGTAAGAATTTTTTGCTTTCCATATAAATAATGTGCTTGCAAAATTCGTTGTACTAATAAAATAGACTAATTAATTTACAAAATAATTTGGCACATTATTGACGAAGATCGGTTACATAAACCTTGTTAGTATTAAAATATTCTTCTCCTCCCTTTGGTGGTGCCTAACACGTAAAAACATGTGATTTTAACAATACAATTTGAACACAATTTTCTATAATTTATATTTTTTTAGTATTGTCTACTTTTAAGTAAAAATATACCAAAAATATCCTTTGAGGTTACGTGATAATTCTACAGATTTACATTTTTTAAAATCTTTATTATTTAACACTGTCCACAACATTGTACAGATATTTATAAACATCTATTGTTAATAATAACCTTCCAATTTATATTAAAACTTTTTTGTTTTGGAACCAGAAACTTTTACTTTTAGTTACCCCAATTTACATATTTAAAAATAAACCATGTTTTTTTTAAATAATCATTTCTAGGTAAGGAAACTTAAAATGGGTTATTAGTTATTAAAAATGGATAATACACTGCGCGACATATTTAACGCATAACGAAAAAATTGCCTCAATTTTGATGTTATATATTTTCCAAATTTGTGGTTTGTTTTTAATGATTTTTTTTTCAAATTGTAGATTTTTTTCTTAAGCATATCACTGCCTTTGTTGTTTTACTTGAAAAAGTAACTTTGGTATTATACCGGGTGTTATAAAACTGTTATGTTTTTTTTACGGAAATTCAAAACACCCTGTGGGATTTACTAGCCATTGCAAGTTATCGCAATTCCAGCCAAATTGAAGTCACATGTTTCCTTTACATTTTCTTGTTTGATTCATTGGTTTATCTCTGTTTTTTCATGAAATATTCAATTTTTAGTTCAACGTGATTTTCATAAAAAAATGTTTAGTTAAAAAATACAAAATAAACGAAATGCTTTGATTAATGCAACAGCAAGAAACAACAAATTATAAAGTAAATAAAGAATCAATATCTGGTATTAATTTACTGAATTCACAAAACAGGGCAAAAAAAATACAGGGAAAAAAATTGTAATTTCTAAATGTATTAAAAAAAATTAAATATGAATAATTAGTAGCGAGTATTGCCTCTCCTTGCTCGAATGAATGCTTCGCATCTTCTTGGCATACCTAAAATCAGATTTCTGATTTCATCTTGATTAATCGGATTCCATATTTCCATAAGCCTCAATGACAGATCATTTAAGTTTCTAGGAGGAGGAAGCAAGGCTCTAAGATTCGTCGACAATAATACTCGCTACTAATGATTCATATTTAATTTTTTTGAATACCTTTAGAAATTGCAATTTTCTTTCCTGTATTTTTTTGCCCTGTTTTGTGGATTCAGTAAATTAACACCAGATATTGATTCTTTATTTACTTTATAATTTGTTTTTTCTTGCTGTTGCATTAATCAAAGCAATTCGTTTATTTTGTATTTTTTAACTAAACATTTTTTTATGAAAATCACGTTGAACTAAAAATTGAATATTTCATGAAAAAACAGAGATAAACCAATGAATCAAAAAAGAAAATGTAAAGGAAACATGTGACTTCAATTTGGCTGGAATTGCGATAACTTGCAATGGCTAGTAAATCCTACAGGGTGTTTTGAATTTCCGTAAAAAAAACATAACAGTTTTATAACACCCGGTATAATACCAAAGTTACTTTTTCAAGTAAAACAACAAAGGCAGTGATATGCTTAAGGAAAAAACCTACAATTTGAAAAAAAAATTATTAAAAACGAACCACAAATTTGGAAAATATATAACATCAAAATTGAGGCAATTTTTTCGTTATGCGTTAAATATGTCGCGCAGTGTATATTAGCATGAAATAAATAATGGAAACGAAATTAAGAAATAACTTGCTAAGTACAGTGAGTCTACAAACTATGTCCTACTTTGTACTGATTTTGATTAATATTGATATCTACAAAAATAAACAGGGTGGTCCATAAATACGTCCCAATATTTTATTGGACGGTTTCCTTAGTTGTTCTCAAAAACGTTTATATAAAGGTTTATTATGAAATTATCATATTTCCAGATAAAAAGTAAGGTATCAGTATTTAAAAGTTTGCATTAAAACGCTCAAAGAATATAATTACGATAATAAACCCTAGATACTTAGGAGCAACCTGCTTTTTGTTTTAAAATTATAATGTATAAAATTATGTAGAGACATAAAAAGAGTTAGGAACCTTTTATAATACGAATAAGGGACAAACATGGGTTTGGTTCAATAATTTAAGTTAAATAAATAGATAAATAAACTAACTTTAACTATTAAAGACTAGAAAGACTAGATAGGAGAAAAATTCCTTTTTCATTTACAACTTTCAATGTATAGCTGTAAAATTTTGAACTCGATATTTTTAACTAAAACTTTCTGATAAATTGTAGAAATATTTATATATGTATGTACAGGGTGTTTCATTAAGGGTGGCCACCGGCCATATCTCGGAAACTACTAGGCATAGAAACTTGGAAAAAAATTATGATTAAAGTGGTCATGAGAAAATTCTGGAAATTATTATTTTTTTTTAATTCTAAATTTCTCCGAAAATTCCCATATTAAGGTATAACTCTGATTACATCATCGAAAAGCTTAGACAATTCTGCATCATTTTGGTTTAAGGCTCATTGGCGTACCGACTTTGATAAGAGTGGGGGAAGCTATTGAATGTGTAAACATTAAAATCGCTGTAACTTCTAAACTACTTATCCGATTTTACTAAATTTAAGCTTGTTTGGAAGAACCTTCAATTGTCGTATCTAATGGTACACGATAGTTTCTAATAAAATTGCTAGAGGGCGCAATTTGTATTAAAAATTATGGTTTTGGCAATAACTGAAACGAACAAAGATATCGAACTGCGATATTCACATCTTTTCTTAAAAATTTCATCTACTTTTCGATTATGATGTCATAGCTATACCGTATGATTTGAATTTTCGGGATAAAATCGAAAAAACTGTTATTATTACAAATTGCGCCCTCTAGCAATTTTATTAAACACTATCGTGTACTGCTGGATACGACAGTTGAAGATACTTACCTTTCCCTTTCAAACAAGCTTAAATTTAGTAAAATCGGATAAGTCGTTTAGAAGTTACAGCGATTTTAATGTTTACACATTCAATATCTTCGCCCACTCTTATCAAGGTCGGTACGCCAATGAACCTTAAACCAAAATGATGCAGAATTGTCTAAGCTTTTCGACGATGTAATATGGGAATTTTTGAAGAAATTTAGAATTTAAAAAAAATTTCAATTGTGCCCCCTGGCGGCGAAATGAGGAACTTAAAAGTAATTTCCAGAATTTTCTCATGACCGCATTAATCATAATTTTTTTTCCAAGTTTCTATGCCTAGTAGTTTCGAGATATGGCCAGTGGCCACCCTTAATGAAACACCCTGTATACAAAATATTTTGTAGCCATTAAAACATATTTTAAAGCGGCAGTCGACTTCTAAAAAATGTTCTATTCAATTCCATTAAAATGTTATATACAACGTTTCAAGTACATCTTTAATAAATAAAAAGATAATTTCATTATTTGGAAGACAATATGATGTTTTGGCGCCATTACAAAACTGCACACTAAGAATGATATAATTCAATATTTTTTAATATTTCTTACAATCCATCAGAATGCTTTAAAATTCGAGAAAAAAAATGTCGCTATACCTAATAGGTAGGTATAGTATTTGTAGAATTATACCGTTGATCTTTTGACTGCAATAAACCCGTATTATCCCTTTGACCATAAAATAAATAATGAAATCCCAAATTTTAAAAACTTTTCGAGCAGAGCCGGACCAGGTACAAATTCAATTTGTACCTATGCCTGATTCATATAGATATAAATACAAACTGATTTTTAATAATTTTAGTCTTTAGTGGTTTTCCGGCGAGCAATTTTTACTTAGGCTTATTAGTGGTAGAATGTGGCGTCCTTGGAATTGTGCTGATAGGGGTCATCTTCAAGTGTCATTTTTAAAAGAAAGCATTTATCTACCGATGCCAAACTAATAATAAAAAATGTGTATCAATCTTTGTTGAGTAGAAATTTTAATTCGATGGATGCTTTAGCAGAGACGTCTACTTTGACAAAAACTCCTTTATCTTCGGTAAGAGACATAGTACCTACTTCAACCTGTTAATCCTAAAAAAAATCGGAGTGATTCTGGCACATTTAGAAGCATTGACGAAAATGACATGGATTTATTAAGAAGAAAGATTTACCAAATGTATGAGGCACAAACTGTACCCACTTTGATTTCCCTCAAAGAGCGGCTGATTAAAGACGAAACAAATATCTCTTGTTGTCTTGTTGCGTTTCAAGCCTTAGAAAAATATTGCGTAAAATGGGTTTTAAATACCGAAGCATTAATAAAAGACAAACATTAATGGAATCTCAACATTCGCGGGAATGGAGGCTTAAATATTTAACAGATGTTAAACAATTTACAGAAGAAAATCGTCCAATTATTTACCTTGACGAAACATGGTTCGATGCTCATGACACTCCAAGAAAAGGTTGGGATGATTCTTCCAAAAAATGTAAAACCAAGGCACCATCAAATAAAGGCAAAAGAATCAAAATATTTCAAGCTGGTTCAGAGAACGGGTTTGTTCCAAATTGTCTGTTGCTTTCAGCTAAAAACATAGCAGATTCTTCTTTAGATTACCATCAAGATACCGACGCACAACTTTTTGAAGATTGGTTTAAACATAAACTCCTTAAAAATATACCTGAAAATAGCGTCATTGTAATGGACAATGCTAGTTATCATAGTCGGCAAGCAAAAATCATTCCCAATTCTAATAATACAAAAGCAGAAATTCAAAATTTTATGATTGAAAATGATTTATATTTATATATATATATAATTATATATATAACTTACAAAAAACGAGAACTGCTAGAAGTATTAAAAGCTTTTAAAATAAGTAAGGAATACGAGTGTGACAAACTTGCAGCAGAAAATGGACATACAGTGTTGCGTCTTTCTCCGTACTATTGCATATTCAATCCTATTGAGCTTATATGGCACCAATTAAAATCCAATATTAGGAGAAACAATATTTCTACTACATTAAATGCACCTGTAGTAGAATTAATTAAAAACGAAGTAAGAAAAATTTCTGTAGACAGCTGGAAAAACTGTGTACAGCATGTACTTAAGGTGGAAAATTCTAACAATTGTATGATTACAAATGTTCAACCCATAATTATAAGTTTAGGCTTAGATGAAGATAGTGATAGTGATACAGAGTTAAATTTTGAATAAATTATCAATAGTTTTTTAAAATTTAATTAATTTTTATTGTACTTGTTTTCCTAATTGTTATACTTTTAAATTATATTATTTTCAATTATCATTAATTGTTATCATTATTTTACATTTATTATAGGTGCCTACCTAAAACTAAAAATACCTATTTATTTATTTTAAATTATAAAAATAAATCATGTGGTGTAGGTACATTTTCAAGCCGACCCTGATCCCATTTAATCCCCTTTGAAGAGGTTGAGGCGTGTACAATAGGGTTTAATCAGGTAGTTTATTTTTGGCAGTAAGAGTCAACGGTATGATTCTGCAAATCCTATACTATATTGTATACCTTTACCAAATTAGTGACCATCGTTTCTTTTTCGGAATATGATTAACAGTAATTTTCCTCAACTTATCAAATGGCACTCCCTTTCTTGGCTTAAACAAATTTACCTGTAAGCCCACTTTAATTTTCTTTGTTAACGCCCCTTCCGGAAATATGGCTTGTACTTGTGGAACGACGGTGCTGGATACCATTCCACCCTCCGGACCGATAGTGTGAACTTCCTGGCGCACCCTGGACACTACCGCGAAGTACTGTGGAAAGTCTTGGGTTACTATTCGTGTGATTCTTCCAGAGGCAATGTCTTCCATTTGATTAAGGTCTGCAAAAGCAGTAAGAGATGTCATTTAGTTAGGATTTCAATCAACGACAATAGAGAGGGGAAGTTTAGAAATTCTTAAAGAATATTGTAAAATAATAATAATAATAGGTTTATTTAAAATTTAATAATATAATAAATATGTTTATGTTGTCTTCGATAATCTTATTCTTCAGTCCCCTGAAGCTGAGCTTGTTAGGGGCAAATCATATTTTTTGTTTTAGTATGTAAAATCATAAATCATAAATATGCATTAAAAATCAAGTTTTTTAAAGTAAAAATGTTAATTTATAGTATAAACACAGCTTTTTTGAAGAAATATATTACCTATAATAAAATTATTAATTTATAATTTTTAAGTAAAAAATATTACTTGTATAAATTATTCAGAACAATATTAATTAATTAAAGCATTTCTAAAAATATTTTCAAATTTTCTGTTTTTAATATCCATGTTTTTATTTCGATTTTAAATTTTTTTAATGAAATCAATTTTTTAATTTTTGTTGGAAAATAATCGTTTAAATAAAAACATAAATATTTGAAATTTTTTGTCCTATGGACTTATTTATTTTAGGTTTTATGGTTATTTCATTTTTATGACGTATATTATGATTATGTTTTTAAATTGTATAAGGTTTTTATTTTTAAATATATATATTAAGATGTTATAAATGTAAAGTTGTCTTATGTTCAACTTTTTTGTTTCTGAATATAATTCTTTTGAAGGATAAAGATAATCTTTATAGTATATAATTTTTAGAAACCTTTTTTGTAAAATTTCTAATTTTTTAACTAATGTTCTATTTATTCCTCCCCAACCTAATATTCCGTAGTTTAAATGAGTTTTAACTAACGCGTAATATAATATTTCCATATGTCTTACATTTAAAAAGATTTTAATGTTTTTAAAAATCGGTAGTTAACTTCTTAATTTTTTAATTAAGTATTCTATGTGAAAATTCCAATTTAATTTACTGTCAAAAATAATTCCTAAATATTTTATTTTATTAACTTTAAAAATTTGAATGTCTTCATTTATTTGAATGTAAACATGTAACGAATATATATCATATAACATTTTATTTCATACTGTGCTTCCAATAGTTGGAAGTTCGCAATGTTCTCAAGTTCAATTGTCAATGTTAAAAAAATAGAACTAAAACATATTTATGGGAAAAGAAATTCCCAGTCTTCTCCACAAATTTGTGTAGATGACTGTGAGTTTCTTTTCCCATATTTTCACAGCTCCACTCTGAGATAATGGACTACTTCGGTAAAATTAAAACATATTTGATGACCGCTTACCTTCTGCTTCGAAACTTTCATGAAGCATTTCATTCAAAACCTCTTCTGTGGCGTCGACGGTGTGTTCTTTCCACGATTCACCATTATCCGATCGCAGTATTACAATTTCTCGTTCTTTACCTCGAAGAGCGGCGAAATGTGGTACCTCAATTATCACCGGTCTAAAAACATATAAGTAATAAGTTACATTAAGAAGGTAAAACTCCGACTAACTGAACAACATTTTTTCAACACCCCATAGGAGAAAGTGCATACGACAATGCTTACCCCAAGAATTTAGCTCCAACTGGTCCCAACTCTAATACTCTACTGGCCAATGCTTCCCCCTCCATCAAGGGAGGAGGGTGAGGCGTTCTTTGAGGTCGTACGTATCGACATGTGATTCTGGTGGGGCTTGGTGCACATCTTGGTGGAACAATTACTCTTACGCCGGAATGTCTGCAGCCTCTCATTGCTCCTCCCCTCGCATCCACCAGGAATGATACTAGGAAACTGAATAGAGAATTGTGAGTATTATATTAACCTTTTAAAAAGTAGTTTTTTATAATATAGGTATACAACCAAAATTTAAAACATAAGTGACTTTTAAACCCAAAGCATATAAGCTCCAATCTACCGATTTTGAATGTTTGAATGTACTATTATAGACAGTTAAAAAAAATCAAATTATCATCAACTTACCTAAATTAAATGACCAATTTAAAACTTGTTAATGTATAGTCATTAGGTATTTACTTAAATTTATTTCAAAAAAATATGTACTAGTACTAGTAGTACTAGAGCACTAAAGTAATTTGCAAAACTATTGATGTTGTTACCGTTATTTTTTTTCCATTATCATTGAAATACGTTATAATATGTTAGCAATAATTACTAAACTTTATTAAGGAAATAAATCAAGGTTTAAGAACCAAGTAGATCCTGCAATGGAAGTGAACGTTGTTCACGAAATAGCACTTCATGTTTCACTAGTCCTTAAAAACTAGGTTCCATTGTGTATACGTCAACTGTCGAATTACATGCATGAATAATGGTTTCAATACCTCGTCAGAAATTTTTTTTATAAAGGCTCCGTTAAAAAAATTAGTAGCAAAGTGGATAATTGTCTTCAGGCCTCCCTTGAGGGTTCATCAGCGCCTTACATTGATAGTTAATAAGATATATTATATACACATTTGTTTTTCTACTGTTAATAATGGTAAAGATTAGTATCCCAAAAATAGTTGTAGGCCTTCAGCTATCATAAAATATCGCCAATAATATTTTATTTAATAAGTATAAACGAATATCATTGTATAATGGTTCAATTGATGTATTAGATTTTTAATTTGGGTATATAAAAAGAATCAAAAAATATGTCAAATTAGAAAAATGTATAAACTTACTTTTTCCAGTGTAATTTCCTTTGAGAGCAATTAAAAAATATATATTAATTTTATAAAATTGCAGATGTTAAAAATTGATGAAGAAAAATCTAATTAATTTAAATAAATAATTTTCCAAAAAAATAAACCTCGACTGGTATTTCAGTGATAAAAAAAACCTGATTTTACTACTATTTTCTCTTACCCTATATTTATGGGATGCCTATTGATATCAACATTATCTGGCGTATACTTCTTAATATATTCCACATAATTCCTGGAAACATGTTCGGGACTGATGGTGTCCTCGATATTTTGTGGAGGCGACATGTTGCTGTCTACACTAGTCGCCATTTTGTTGGAGTCTATTCTCTCGTCCCTAGTAACGTCGATGGGCAGGGAATCATCTCCTAGGGACTTCATTTCGTCTGCTGTTAGGTATCTGTAGGTTTGGTCTCCTAAGGCTGCGTCTTCACCTGGAAAATTAAGGAACAAGTTATGGTAAGGTTAAGTTTTTTTCAAAATAATGTTGGTTAACACTATCACTTTTTTTTTACTTAATTCGTCATACTATATAAAGACTAAAATTAGGTAGGTACTATGTCTGATATAGGATTCTTGGAAAGCTACGATACCTATATGTGCGTACATATAAGAGTTTTGTTGCCCTTGGTCTATTATTAAAATAATGATGTTTCTTGTTTTAAATAGAGCTTGTTCGATTTCATAACTAGGTCAATTTTTATAACCGAAATATTCAAAATTATATTTTGTTTTGTAAGTAAAACGAAGCAATGGTCTCCTAAAAGATGACTTTTACGATTTTAAATTATATTTTTGTACCACTTAATATGATAAATTGGATTACTTCCAGTCAGTAACTGAACAGAAATTAAAAAAATAGTCATAAATGAAATAAAATTATATGAATAGACCACAAAGGAAAGTCAATGATGTTTAAATAGTAATTTTAGAAGATGATGTTTTTTTTCTGATGTAATAACATTAGTAATCAAAATTGTATGGCAATGACTATTTTGGGGTAAACTTTCCTCTTTCTTTGTGCCATTATAACACTGAATTACATAAGAATGGGTAGAACATTTTAAACATTAAATTTAAGGAAATTAAAATTAGAGAAGTATACACAATGACATAAACATAGGTAAGTATAGTCTTAAAATAACCATTGACTAGTGAACGTCTACGATAAAAACCCAGCTATTTTTCTGTAAGATAGACCAAAATTCGGTTGAGAACCAAAGCACTACAATTAAAGACAAAAAAAATATAATTAAATAAATTAAAAATGTATTTTATATAATTGCATCGGCGTGAAAACTCGAAATCTACGACGAACACGTTTTATTTAAATTGCTTTTTTTAATTGTCGGTAACGAGGTTGCACATGTGCGAATAATGTAATTTTTTACACAATATCATGGGGAAATCGAATTTAATTAAATCTATTGTTTAAGAGTAGCCTATGAACGTAAAAAATACACGGATTCAATTTATTGGCTAGGGTGTCCTTTTATCCCTTATATTTAAATTATCATATCTTATGATTTGTTGCGATGCATTAACAAATAAAAATTAACTTGTTAAAGTTTAAAATTTTCACAATTTTTGTTAGATCAAAATCACATTTTCAAATTACACGGTAGCAGTGGCGTAGCGTGGTTATAGGGGTGGAGGGGGCGAAAGGTAAGGGCGTGGATATGGTTTTTGATGGGGGGGCTAAAAGAGGTTGCGGTGCCAAAAGAAATAGCGCCGCAGGCGAAAAATGTTTGGGTGCCACGCCCTTTTTTCAATGATGTCTGATTTTCAAGTATATAGGAAAAATATAAAATACACAAGATCCTTAAGAAAATCACAAAAAAATTGATCAAGTAAAAAAGTGTTTCGTTTTTATGGCTCATTATGGGTGTAATAATTTGATGTTCAGATAGGTGGCAGCAAAGGGTTCAAAGAAAACGGTGTTTCATATTCAACATCAAACTATATTCTCAATCTTAGTCCATGTCGCCACATACGTAGTTGTTCCACTTACGCTGAATGTTTATATTACATATTTGTTATATCGACAGTATTGTTATACTAGCTAATCATAATAACTAATTAGAACACTAATACAATATACTAATACAGAGTGTTTTACCCTCATATTACACCTCCCCGGGCAATTTAAGGAATTTACACTTTGTTTTCAAATGGAAATTCCTGCTAATTATAATATGAAAGTAATTAACTCATGTGAAATAATAACTATACTTATAACAAACATTTTCTTAGTCAATAAGAATTCAAGAAATGAAGAAAGAAAAGGAAGAAAATTAGAGTAGTCAGACCTAGAATAAATAGCAGATAGAGAAGAATACGAAAGTAGGGCCGGCCGATTCCTTACTACTAAATTATTACCTAGAAATTACTTAACTATGATATAACTTAGTTCTATTTTTGTGGATTACAATCTCCTTATTACCTTTCATTAGTTTTACATTTGGAGATTCATCCTCGATAACTAAATAAGGACCAAGAAAACAAGGACTTGCGATTTTGTTTCCCACTTCATTTTTTACCAGTACTAAATCGCCTTTTTTGTATTGAATGGGTTTAATTTTTTCATCATAACTTTGCTTTCTTTTAAATTTTGAATGTAATAAGTTAGCTCTTGCATCCTCATGAGCCTTTTGCAACCGATACTTTAACTCAATAGGGTAATTCTCAAAGTTATAAATGGGTTCTAACATATTATTTAGATTATTAGGAATCTGACATTTCTTTCCAAAGACCAGTTCAAAAGGAGTATATTTAGTTTCAGTATGGACTGTAGTATTATAAGAGAAACACCAATAAGGAATCCATGTACTCCACGCTGCATCATTATTTTCGGATTGAATTCTTAAATAGGCACCCAATACCTTATGTGAATTTTCCAAAGAACCAATACTTTCATGATGGTATGCCGTGGAATAAATTTGATTTATTTTTAAAAGCTTACAAACCTCACTCATAGTGGAAGAAATAAATTCAGAACCCCTATCCGTTGCAATTTCCTGTGGAATTCCATATCGTAAGATAAAATTTTCCACAAATGATTTTGCCACAGATACGGTGTCTTTATTTTTTATAGGATATGCTTCCACAAATTTTGTTAACTCACACTGTAAAGTCAGGATGTATGCAAATTCATTTACATCTGTTGGTAGTGGTCCTACAATATCTAAATATACTTTTTGAAAAGAATAATTGGCTGTCGACGTAATAACCATGGGCTGTCTAGTATAACGATTGCAATGCTTTTGTTTTTGACAAGTGTCACATTTTCTTACAAAGTCTGCAACATCGTTATCTAGACCTGGCCAAAAGTAATACTTTTTTATATTATTTGTCATTCTATTTATGCCTGCATGTCCACTTGTGGGAAGTAAATGAAAATCATTCAAAATAATTCGTTTCTCATCATTATCTATTATTTTGCTAGCTCCTTGTACAATATTTATACGGGGGCCCCCCCAATTAGGATTACTATTTATTTCCTTACCTATCCATTTAATAAACATTTTATTTTTCTCATTTTTTAAAATATATAATTCATTTATATTTGCTTTCTTAGTTATTTTGGCCAAATCTCTCAGCATTTCGTCTCGCGCCAATGCCGATCGAGTATTTTGACTAAAGTACAAACTAAGTTGCAATGGAACATAATAAAAACTCCCCAAGTGTTCAGTTATATCTTTTGACAATGTTTTTATTTTGGACGATGTCGTTAAAACTAACTCAGTGCAATTTTTAGGTTGTTTAAGAACTTCCACAATATCTGGTTGATCAGGCCAAACATTAAGGTTATCCTTGTCCAACACACAATCTTGCTCTTTCATACTCTTACACTGTCCTCTGGTCAAAACAGCAATCATGTCATTATTCATGCTTTTCAATTCCTCAGATGTCAAGATAATTCTTGATAATGCATCCGCGGTGACATTTTCACTTCCTTTCACATACTCAACGTAAAAATCATATTCCTCAAGGCCTAATCGAAATTTTGTTAACCGGCTGGATGGGTCAGTAAGGCTAAATAAGTATAATAAAGGTTTATGGTCAGTTACTATTTTAAATCTGCGTCCATATAAATAAGGCCGAAAATGCTTTACAGCCCAGTAGATAGCTAAAAGTTCTTTGTGAATAATAGGGTAATTTATTTCCGCTTTATTTAAACTTCTACTGGCGTACGCCACTGGTCTATTATTTTTATTTGAGAGTACTGCTCCAATAGCTGACTTTGACGCATCAGTTTGAAGTATAAATTCATTTTTCTCTGCAAAATCAGGATACTGTAAAACTGGATATTGACTTAGTGCGTTCTTTAGGATTTTAAATGAGTTGTTACATTCATCCGTCCATTCAAACCTTGCATACTTTCTGCACAATTTGTTTAGGGGTACAGATAGCTCCGCAAATTTCGGAATAAACTTTCTGTAGTAATTTGCAAAAGCCACGAAACGTTTAACTTCGTCTGAATTTTTTGGAACGGGATATTCGTCTAAAGCTTTAATTTTTTCAGGATCAGGAGATATTCCTTTATCACTAATAATGTGACCTAAATAAAGAATTTCTTTCCTTAAAAACTCGCATTTTAAGGGATTTAGTTTTAAATTTACTTTACGAAGTCTAGTAAAAACGTCCATAAGGTTTTTGTTGTGTTCCTTAAGATTTCTCCCGAATACTATTAGATCGTCAAGGTAAACAAAACATTTTTCGTAGTTTAGACCTGCCATTGCAACTGTCATTATCCTAGAAAAGGCACTGGGGCTAAGTTTTAGCCCCATGGGCAATCTTTTCATTTGCCATTGCCCCCGATCAGTTGTAAAGGCTGTCAATTTTCTACTTTGTTCATCTAGTTCCACTTGATAATACCCCTGACTTAGATCTAAATGCGAAAAATAAAGAGCTCCCGCAAGAGAATCCAAAATATCAACCACATTTGCAATAGGCCACTTGATATCTACTAAACTACGGTTTAAAAATCTGTAATCTAAAACCAATCTGCTACGTTTCTCTCCTGATGTCTCACTCTTTTTCGGTACCAGTAAAACAGGCGACGACCACTCACTCTGCGCACTCTCAATTATATCATTATCGCACATTTGGGAAATTTGCTTATTTATTTCCTCCCTCTGGGATTGAGGCAGTCTATAAGGTTTTATATAAACTGGTTGAGTGTTCGGTTTGACTTGAATTGACTGTTTATAAATATTTGTTACAGATAATTTATCCCCAGGCATATGAAATATGTCTGCAAATTTAGCACATAATTGATCTATTGAATCTTTCTCTTCTTTATTCAAGTAGGTAAGTTTAAGCATGTCAAATAACTGTTTTACTCGATTAACTGAAATATTTTGAGAAGTAAACTGACAACAATCATAATTGTTGAGCTTCTCAGTTTTAGGTAAGCAATTTCTCAAGCGTACTTCACTTTCCCGTGTATTCAAAATTTTAACCGGAACTTTCCCATTCACTGGTTGTGCAATCACTCCTGCTACAAACACACCCTGGCATAACTCACTTGGCATAACAACACATTCCTCATTTAACCCTGTCTCAAGGTACTGAATACTTTCACACCTTGCAGGTAACACTAATATATGACTACAACAAGCATTTAAGTCTAAAATAACATTCTTTCCCTCATTGAAAAGATCTAAAGTATTTTCCTCATAGTTTAATTTAGCTTTATACTTCCCTAAAAAATTTCTCCCAATTATACCATCTGTATGACATTCCAACGAATCAAATACATAAAACTTTTCCCTAAATTGTATGTTTCCTATAGCGAGATTTAAGTATACATAACCTACGGAACATACTCTACCCCCTATGCCATTTATTTCAAGATTTTCCTTATGTAAAGGTATACTTGCATCTAAATGCTCTAACTTAAGCGCACACAATGACGCTCCCGTATCTACTAAGAATCCTAAACTTTTGTTGTTTACTCTAAAAGAAACTGAATTTGAGTAATTTTCGGAGTAAGTAAAAATATTATTATGACTATTCCCTTCTACTTTAGGGACGAAAAAATGTTTGCTCCCTAGAAACATCATACGGCAACGTTTCCTGACCTGCATTAATGTCTTGGTCAGCAAAATTTATTTGTCTCCGCGAATTTCCCCGATAACCGCGAGTAAACGAACGTCCTCGGTGTCCCCCCTGAAAACGCTGACTTTGCGGATTGCTATTACCATTACCTAAGCGAGAATTATTTTGTTGATAATTAGAAACATGATTGTTATTTCTATTAGTTACGTTTCTATTGAAATTGTTATTAAAATGTCTTCCAGAGTTTCTAGCTCTGTTAAAACCTGCAGAAAAATTTCTGTTGTTTCCTCTTCCTCTAAACATATTGAAAATTTGTTGATTACTGCTTTGAGAGGAAATTTCTTCATCTTGCGCCGCTCTAATGGCATCCTTTAAAAATTCAAAATTTCTAGCAGATATGATTGTGCTGAGTTTATGATTTCTAAGGCCACCTGTAAACCTTTTTATAGCGATTTTTTCGTTTATTGGTCTTAAAATATCAAAAGCTCTTGAATCACCGTCTGCTTGAGAAATTGTCAGATTTACTAAGATATCTTCAAGATTTTTACCAAACTCAGAAACAGTATTATCGCCTTGCTTGGCGGAAAACAATTTTGCCTGAAGGGCGGTATCGGATTGTTTCGTTAAAAGATGTTTTTTTATGTCTCCTAATAATGAATCCATAGAATCGTAACTAGACTTTAATCTCAATTTCGCATTATTTGAAATTCGTGTTTTCAGAATGAATTTAATTAAAATAGGCTTGCCATCATCGTTAAGCATAGAATGATAAAATTCTGCCGCGTCGATTAGTTTATGTGTAATAGCTTCCGAGTCATCCATTACAGGCAAGAGGCTCGTGGCCACTTTCAGGTCAAAAGCCGACATATCTGAATGTATAATTTTCGCGTCCTGGTTATCCCGATTTGTACTTTCCGCGTCTTGGTTATCACTACTCAAACCTTCTGCGAATTGTTTATCAAAATTTATAATTTCCTGATATACTTTTTTAATTTTGTCTATAGTATTTTTAGAATATTCAATGTCTGCTTCGTCGAGTTCAGAATCTTTTATTTTTTGATTAATAGCAGAAACCTCCTCACTCAGTCGAGAGTAAATAGTTTTTGCTTCCCTAACTTTAGTTGAAACGATGGATGTTTTTCGTCTGTCGTAATTTAATTTTCCTAGATAAGTTCTGACATCTGCTAGAGAACTTAAAATTATGTTTAAGTTATCTCCCATGAAAAATATGCAAATCTAATTATTTAAGAGCAAAGTACTTGTTAAAGAGGTCCCTATTTCAATACAATTTACTTAATTCTATAACTTACTTAGTACATTTTTTCTTTTTAATTACTAAATTGCTTAATTTTTTCCATTCTTTACATATCGCCTTGTTTCTTATGTCCATTTTCAGTTTTTTTTTTTTTTTTCCCATAAGTGTAATAACCATCTTTATAATTATCCTAAAAAGAACCTAAAAAAAAAAATTTTATACTGCTTCCTCCGTCATTAATTCATCCCTTGATTTTCTTAACTCGCTTCTGTTAATTTCTCTTCGAATAGTTTTTCGTAATTCCTTACGATAACGAAGAATCCCACTATATATGATATACAGGATAACGGCTACTACAAGTGTTAGTAAAAGGTACTCTGACAGCGAAAACCCCTTGTTTGATATTTCGCTCCTTGCGTCTCCATTCGAGGCCTGGTTGATAACTATTTCCTCTTTAGACTTGGCACTACCCATTTTACTCCATATCGGTGCTTTTCTTCTTATGGTTTTTTGGCTGGCAGGATCGCCATGTAATAATTTGATGTTCAGATAGGTGGCAGCAAAGGGTTCAAAGAAAACGGTGTTTCATATTCAACATCAAACTATATTCTCAATCTTAGTCCATGTCGCCACATACGTAGTTGTTCCACTTACGCTGAATGTTTATATTACATATTTGTTATATCGACAGTATTGTTATACTAGCTAATCATAATAACTAATTAGAACACTAATACAATATACTAATACAGAGTGTTTTACCCTCATATTACATGGGTCCGGGGGGGGGGGGGGGTAATTACCCCCTTATCTACGCCCTTGTTGAAAGGGCGCCTTACTGCTAATGTATAATTTCGTTTATTTAGTAAATTTTGGCAAGAGAAATAAAGTTTTTGTTACGTCATTTCTAAAATGGCCACATGAAAACAAAATATGAACCAGCAAGGGGAATTTTGTTAAACTCTCAGGTATATATATTCTCATTGGCGACAATAACACACTTTTAAAAAGATAAAATTTAGTCTCTAGTAAATTAGAGATTTCAAGCAATTTTTAATTGTTAAAGCAAAATAACTGAAAGAATACAAATTATTGGTTGTGGCAAAATATTTTTATTATAAATTAATATAAGTGAAAATAAAATAGAATCTAGAAATAGGTAACAGGTTTATTTTATTTATTTCTATACTCTAAAAGTTATAAACAAATTACAACCTAATTAAAACCTGGAAGTGGGAAGAGGGCGCCGTTTAGGAAAGGACTCAAAGGGCGGGGGGGGGGGCGATCGGCCCCCCTTGGCCCCTGCACGCTACGCCACTGCACGGTAGTTACTTTACTAAGGTTCCTTTCTATTTTATGAATTATTGTCGGATATGGACAAACATATCATCAAATATTTTTTTTATCTTATTGAATTGAACAAAAATAATCGACGCCTTCTCTTTGAATCATTTTATGTTCATTTGCTTCTCGCTAAAACGACATGCACAAAATTTGAGCTCTTGCAGATTTTTGTTTGGGCTGAGAAAAAATTTCTAAAAATACCAGAATAAAAATAAATCGACAAGCGCTGGCAAATAAAACTTTACGAAAAATCATAATTGACGATATAAATATGATCTTGATGAAATAATATTTAAGAATTCGTTAATATGTTAAGTGCTGTATGTTTATTATTGTGAAACCCGGGTGGTGACTTCCAGACCGTCCAGGGAAAATACCATGTCAATTTTGCTACCCTCAAATATACAGGGTGGCCCTTTAGTGTGGCAAAGTACAATAGCTCCGTTACTATTTCAAACACATTAAAAATATTAATACAAAAGTTGAAGGGCAGTAAGTGACTTATAACGTAAAATTATTTCTAACTCTATAGGGTGGCTCAAAAAAGCGGAACAAGAAATAATGTACTTTTTCAAATGGAACACCCTGTATATTTTTTCATTTTTAAATTCCACATAAAATTATTATTATTTTGTATTAAATACAATATTAGTCTATACTTTATAGTTTCCGAGATATTGACTCTTGAAAAGTGACATTTTTGAAATTTGACAGCTTCTAACTTTCTAATAGTACGTCTTAGAGCAAAACGGCTTACATGTCCCTATTTTCAATTTTTATTATCTTCCCAAAAAAGCAACTTCCGGTTAAACCGGATGTTACTCGAAAGCAGGAAATATAGTTGTTCCGGTTTAATTGGAAGTTGATTTTTTTGGGAAGATAATAAAAATTGAAGATAGGGACATGTAAGCCGTGTTGCTCTAAGACGTACTGTTAGAAAGTTAGAAGCTGTCAAAGTTCAAAAATGTCACGTTTCGAGAGTCAATATCTCGGAAACTATAAAGTATAGACTAATAATGTATTTAATAAAAAATAATTGTAATTTTATGGGGAATTTAAACATTTTAAAATATACAGGGTGTTCCATTTGAAAAAAGTACATTTTTTCTTGTTCCGCTTTTTTGAGCCACCCTATAGAGTTAAAAACAATTTTACGTTATAAGTCACTTACTGCCCTTCAACTTTTGTATTAATATTTTTAATGTATTTGAAATAGTAACGGAGCTATTGTACTTTGCCACACTAAGGGGCCACCCTGTATAGGCCCTTCTATTATTTTACATCAAAATTGTATGATACTTTTTGAAGGTGTTGTCTAATAAATCAATTAGAATCCAAAACATTATCTTGTCGGACTTCCATTGTCTTTACTTTGTTACTTAACATAACTTTTCGGCTAGTTAGTATCTCTAACCGTTTTCAAGTCTAAACTAAGCTATATTTCTAGGGCTACTGTCTTAAATACTATCCATGTGCAATGAAGCTTGATGACTCCGCCTACGTGCTTATTGGAGTGTAAGGTTTGAGCTGTTGGTTTTGGACAAGAAGAGGCTTCCAGATGTTGGGGATATCTATACTTGGTTTACAAAATATATGGGTATTTTGATTCATGAAAGTTGCTTTTTTGAATTTTCGTTTTCTCCAGTGCTGTTCCGTGTCCAAAACTTTGACTTCTGACCACTGTATTTTATGTTGGTTGGTCCATATATGTTCTGCTATACCTGATCTCGATGTTTCACCTCTTTGAGTATGTTTCAAACTGAACATGTATGGACCAACCAATATAATATACAGTGGTCAGAAGCCAAGGTTTTGGACATGGAACACTGGAGAAAAGGAAAATTCAAAGAAGCAGCTTACATGAATCAAAATATCTATATATTTAGTAAACCAAGTATAGATATCCCCAATATATGGAAGCCTCTTTTTGTCCAAAACCAACAGCTAAAACTTTAAACTTCAATAAGCACGTAGGCGGAGTCATCCAGCTTCATTGCACATGGATAGCATTTAAGACAGTAGTCTTAGAATTATAATTTAGATTAGACTTGAATACGGTTAGAGATACTAACTAATCGAAACGTTGTGTTAATTAACAAAATAAAGACAATGGCAGTCCGACAATATTAGAGGGTAGAAAAGTTTATATGAGATTTCCCACGGCAGCCTGGCCCGAAATGTCATTATGTTTGTGTTAGCATGCGTATTTTTTTCTGTAAACTGTAAAAAGTAATTTAAAAAAAAACAACTTACGGGTTTGCAAAGTGGTGCCATTGAAATAGGGGAGGTAAACGTGACGCTCGTGAAGTGCGGTGCCGAATCCGTCCAAAATATCTTCCCCTGTTTTTAGATATTTTGTTAGATTTTTTAGTTTGTTAGTAGTTTTAGATATAAAAAGCGACAAAGTAAGCTCAGACAGCAAAGAATCAATTTTGTAACTTTTTCTAGCACTTATTTATAATCATGCCTTTAGTGTTTTCATCTACATACATATAATAAATCGTATGAAAAATATTGCCATCTTGGATTGTAGGTACAAAAATTTGGTTTTTTGATAATAACTCAAAAACAGTGGCTTTCACGACAAAAGATATTCTATACAAATTTAAGGAAGATAAAATTTCTTACATCTTTTGTAATTTTTTTTTTTGTAGCACACATATGTTAGGAGTTACAGCTCCGTGAAGTTGCACTATTTGAAAATAAAAAGTATTATATTTTGTTATTTGGCTATTTAGCACCAGCCCAAAGTTCTATCTACTTCCGTAAACCTGAAAGAGGAAAAACTGCTGAGAGGTTATATTCAGCAAGTAGCCTCAAATACCAAGAAGCAACCAAGCACATTCTGTTCTTGCATGCCTTCAGTGGTTGTGACACTACGTCATCCCTATTTAATCAGGAAAAAACTATAGGACACCGACAATAACCAATCCGGACCATCGAAACGTACCAAAATGTAGTAGAAATTAATTTTTTTAACGCTCTAAAATCATAATTTACTATTTTTTAATTTAAAAAGAAAATGCGATATACTTTTCGCCTTTAACTTTGTTTACCTACGAAAAGTATATATTCAAATGCCTATAGTTTGTTTTTTATAATTATGTAAAACTATAGTTATATATAATAAGAATAATAAAATAAAACAACCAAAAAGTTTCCGATTTTTTTTTTCAAATAGTGCAACTTCACGGAGCTGTAACTCCTAACATGTGCGCTACAAAAAAAAATTGTACAAAAAATGTAGGAAATTTTATCCTCTTTAACTTTGTATAGAACATCTTTTGTCGTGAAAGTCACCGTTTTTGAGTTACTATCAAAAAACCAAATTTTTGTACGTAAAATCCAAGATGCCGACTCGAGCGCATGCGCCTCGAGGTCGAAAACTTGGATTTTTCATTAGGGCCCTAAGCCTAACAACATACTAAAAAATTGCTACTACCCCACCTTTTGCATTCAAAAAGTAGAAATAAGATTTAATTAACATTATTTGAAGTTTTCCCATTTTAATATTTATTTGAATATTGGTAAATATAGTAATTTAATTGTCTTTAAACTTGTTATAATAATATGTATTAGCGAAACATCTTCCACATAACTAAAAATTAAGCTGTACCGTATTTACGAATGTTTATTTTTTATTATTAAAAATTGTGGTTGTATATACCTAAACGATGCAAATTGCTCATTTTGTTTTTTTATTCTAAAAATAAATATTATCCTTAGTAGGTGGAAGAACCAATCCATTTTAAATATAATATAAATTGTTTTTAAAACATAAAAGTATTAGTTATTGTAATCGTTTGGTACTTACTTTTTTGCAATTTAAGATTCATTACTGGAATAATTTGTTTTCAATTATATTATTGGTTATTTATAGTAAATAGACTATGACAGCATTAATAAAGTTCATGAAAAATATTGAATTTTCACCTTTAATGAACGTCTATACACTCTCACACCTAAAACGGAAGAACTTGAACAGTTGGAAACCTAGACTGAGGGTAAGCTGTGAGATATATTATATATTGGATTTGAAAGTCAATATATTCAATTAGAAAACTTACGTATGCATTCGTGTGCATTACGAGTTTTATTTTACACTTTAAATAAAAAGAAGATTTTACCCCTGATACTTATAGTATAGATACCTACATACACTGAAAAAAAGTCTGGATTTTTTTTAATTGTAAATTTCTATTGCGACGACTTTATTTCATCATAAAAAATTAACTCCCTTTAATATCCTGCAAGATTTTACTTTAAAATATCGGAATATACAGAGGGTGTCCGGAAATGATGAGCAAAACATTTAGGGGATAATTCTAGACCGAAAATAAATGCTATCTCTTCCTATAACATTTTTTCGACAATTAATTATTAACGGCGAGTTACAAGGTGTTAAAGTTAAATTTTATTTACAGTTTTTTTTGCAATACCTTTTGCCACGCTCATAATATTTTGACGAAATCTCGTATATGGGGCTTTTTCGGGATAAGAAATACAAATTTGCCCACCGGTTTTTCACATAGGAGCCTATACTTTAATTTAAATGGTCCCAACTTTTTTGTCCTACGCTGTATGCGCATTTTGACTGAATAATTTTATTTTCCTAACCTCTTGACATAAAAAAGGTATACTTCGTTGGTTTCGATAAATCTAACCGTTCTCGAGAAAAACGCTAAAATAATATTGCTTGCATGTGATGAATACGAAATCATTTTAATTTATTTTCAACCTTAAACGTAGCATAGCAAAGGAAGGAATATTCCACGGAGTTCGTCGGAATTAATTTATGCATTGAAGAGGAAGGACGTCACTTTGACCCTTTGATTTGAATGTTTAATTTATTGTTCTGATGTATTTTAAAACTGTAAATAAATTTAACTTTAACACCTTGTAACTCGCCGTTAATAATTAATTGTCGAAAAAATGTTATAGGAAGAGATAGCATTTATTTTCGGTCTAAAATTATCCCCTAAATGGTTTGCTCATCATTTCCGAACACTCTGTATACTTAATAGTCAAGTGGAGACAAATCCGGTCTCCCAAGAGCGAAAAATCCAGCTCAACAAAGGCGCAAGATGATTTCGACCTTTCACCCTTTGCGTTATATTGTAAAGAAGGGACATATCCGGACTTTTTGTCAATGGGCTTCTATAATTTTGTTAATAATTTATTTTTGTAGGTCACTGCTAATTCAATATCAAGAAAATAGGGCATAATCAGGTCCGTAGCTAGGATTTCGTTTTGGGGGGAGCTCACGGGGAATTGCTCATATTATTATTATAAAATTTAATGTCTTTTTCACTCTCACATTATTTTTTAAAGTTTATAATCTATATTTTATCGATCAAACTTGAATTTCAAGCAGCCGGGCCCCTAACCCCCCCCCCTCCCTTCTTCCCCTAGGGCACAGTTAGGGTTGCCAACTATCCCGATTTCAGCCTCCTGTGTCCCGTGTCCCGACAATGGGGTTGGCGGGACGCTAATTGTCCCGATTTTTAACATTTACCAATTTTTCATCTAATTGCGACCCTCCTTTTCATTAAAAATAAAAACTTATTGAATTTAATTAAGGTATTTCAATATATGGTGTCGATTCCGGCGTCAAACGCTCACGCAGAGAACATTTTTTCGCTCTGTGATAAAACCGACGATGGAAATAGATTGACGCCTGAACATGTTAAATCCGAATTGCAACTACAACTTAGAGTTAATTTCAGTGAAATATGTTGTGAATTTTTCGATTACGTGATAAAAAATAAAAATCTCTTAAAATCCGCCAATTCCCAAAGTAAATATTCATTTAAAAACAAAAATTGAACTTAGTATGTAGTATGTTAGTATATTAATATGTAGTTGAGTTTTAAATCTAATTTTATTGTAGTAAATTAGCAGATTAGTTTCAATTTATTAAAAATGTGTTTTTTAAAAGTCCCGATTTTATCTTGCCCGTCCCGATTTTTTTTCCAATAAATCCCGAAAAAGTCATTTCCAGAGTTGGCAACCCTATAGGTTGTTTTGTTTCACTTTAAAACGTCTCGAATTTACCTCACCGATGGAATTTCAAAAAGTAAATATTTTTTTTAGCATTTCGTACAATCACCTCAGAGTGTAACGCGTTATTTGTTATTGTTTAAGTATAAGGAACAGTTCCTTTTTCTAATCTTTAATTCAAAATGTTAAATAGGCTAACCAAATCTTTAACGTTTGACTGATGCGATCAATGTTCTGAAGGTTGCCAAATTGTACGCACATTCTTGTCTGCGTAAATATTTACGAACCATCGTTAAATTCTTTTGTTGTTTACAGCATAACGCGGATATTTCAATAGCCACTTTGGTTGTAAAATTAGGTTTCTGAAAAATTTTAATAATATGCATTTTAGAATTTTATATTAATTATTGTATTTTCGTTTATAGTTTTGATAAACAATTAAATTAACGGGGCATCAAGGGAAATTTCAAAGCAGTACATCCAACTGAAATTAAAAGGGTGCATTCCCCCCTCCCACCCCTACCCCAAAGGGGTACCACTAGTAAGCGTCTACTTTACTTTACTTAAAAAAAAGTTTTTCGTTTAAATCATTTCAAGGCTTCCTCTATTCTAAAATCGAACATGTAATTATGATGAATTTACTTATTTTAAAAATGCTGTCTGCTTTTAATTCGCATCTAATTGTCTTAGATTTTCCTAAACTGCATTGTTGTTGTTTTTTGCGTTTTACACAATGTTTAATTTTAAATCTGACCTACGAAGCCAACAATTTCAAATGCCACTTTCCGTGACCTCATAGATTGTATTTTCCATCCATTATGCAAATCAAATCAGATGCTGTTGATAAGAAATAATTGAGATATATAATATCGTTATTTATTACCTTAGTAAGTAACAAAATTGGCAGTTTTGAATTTGTAGCGTTTTAAACAACAATTTGTTAAAATTTGATTAGAAATTAAAATAATCAGAACATGTATTTTTCGTGCGCTATATTAGGTATTACTCGATAAATTAGCGACTTCTTCGGCACCGAACTTTTTTATTGGCAAATTGAAACACGAAAACGCTGGAATATTCTGTAAACTGAGGAACGGAACAGTCAACAAAACGTCATCAGGAACTAACCAAAGCACCACGTGCCTTATCGCACACTCGAGATTCATGTATGGACGAGGATAAGTGGCAAACTATTAATCTAGTCGGACCACTTTGATAGCAAGCAAATTATTTCTTCCAATTCCATTGATCTGGTTAGTTTAAAATTATAATTCGAATTTTTGCGCAATCCGACCTAAGTAGGTAGGTATAACAAGATGGGCAATCATGAGCTGTTAAAAATAGGAAAAATATTTAAGCATATTATGATTTGTAATTTATTTTGTTTAATTAAAGTTTATGTGACCCAATATAGTTCTGACCTCACGTTTTCAATTCAAACTTGATTTAAATATTAATAATGGTTAGTACTTCTTATGTATAAATAAACCTAAAAAAATATTTTTAAACAAATTCGTTAAATTTTTCTAGCAGAGGTGTCAAAAAGTGGCCGTGCATTTCAAACCATCATCACTAAAAATAGGAACAATTTCCTAATATATTTTCACTTTTGTTGAACATTTACCACTTAGAAGATATTAGATCTGATTACAATGGTTTATTTATTAGTTAGTTAGGCTTTTGATGCAGCTTATGATTATTTCGAGGCTATAACAATTTATAATTTTCTTTCGTGACATCATCTGTTTAAATAAATTCTCAAATACTAGTGGGAAAAATAAAAACCGTTTTCTTTAAATGTATTTGGAGCAATGAAATAATGTGCCATCATTATATTTATATAGCCAATTAATTAATTCATGGTTTAATAATTCGTTTATAATTTAATTTTTTTATATTTTTTCTATTTGCTTTGATCATTCTTTGCACGTGCAAATTCCTCTGCCTGTCACAAATTTTGAATACTACATTAATGTTGTCAAGGTCGTGTAAAAGTCTAGGCTAATGTATTGGGTAATAGTTTAAATAAAAACAAACAAAAGAGTACAAAAAACAATCGTTCAGGATAATGGGTTCACACACTATATTTATGATATTATGTTGTATGAGTAGGCGCTGCTTAAAAATTGTATTTATAATGATGTGATATTACACAGAGTGATAGCGACACAATTGTTGTGAAGCAAAGGCACTATTGGACAGATTTTAAATTATGACAAGCACTGTTAAAAATTAAGGAAATAAACAACAAGACAAGAAAGTAAAAAGTTGTTGTTTTTGTAATTTTAAACATTTTAAAATAAACTCTCTTCACAACACCCCGTATAAAATCTTTGTAAAGTTATCATTATTTATTTTCCGTGCAATACCTAGGTATACTAAATATCACGAATAGTCTCGTTTTAAAACAGATGACAGCGGTTATTTGTCATCGATCAGCTGATATTGGGACATAATAATATCCCTAGATTTGTAGCGGACCGTAATGAGCCCAAACACCGAATTATGAATTGCGTTTTTGTTACATTTAATTAAATTTTAAAAATTTTAATTTAATTACTTTTGTTTAAGTACCTACAATTATTATTCATTTGACCAAAAATTTAGATACAGGTTAAAAAAATTTAATTCTTTTTCATTAGGGATCATAATTATTAATGTGTGCCTTGCTCGTTAAGTTGATTTCATCGATAAGTAATAAGTTTTATTTCATCTGAACGCCGTTTTTGTCGAAAAGTTAGTTTGTAAAATTTTTGTTCTTAAAATGTTTGTTCGTTAAGGTTAGGTTTCTAATGTATAATTTTCGCATTTTACATTACCTAGGTATCCTTTTCTGTTTCAAGAAAAATAAATAGAAATTAAGTATTTCCCTGACTTAGGTAGGTAGGAGAGAGTTGGACAAAACCGGGTAGGTTGATAAAACCGGGTATCGCCTAGTTCTACCATATGCCAAAACAGCTTTCCATATTATTAACCTTTAAAAAGCAGGTACTTATTTGATTTTGAAGGAATTATTTTTATTATTGTTATTAGTAAATATTATTATTGTTTGGCAATAGTAAGGTAATAGTAAGTAACATTATGTTACTATAGTAGTTAAAATAGCTAACCATATCAGTATGTAATAGGATAGCGAACAAATATATAATTCTATTTTCTGTGTCTACGTACCTTACATAAGTGAAATTATTATTTGATATTACTATTATTATTGTTTGTATGACAATATAATAAAGTTTTTAACATAAAGTTAGCCTACATACAAGTTTAGAAATGTAACTGTATCAAAAAATTGCATTTTAACAAACAAATTCCATAAAAACCACTTTTGGGTCTACGTACCTTACGTAAGTCAAAAACTGTTAAAGTAGGGTTTCCACTGACAGAAAAATTTAATCCCTGGCTAAACTAAAGCTTTTAACTTTATGTTAGCCTACATACAAGTTTAGGAATGTAACTGTATTATAACCAACAAATTCTATAAAAACCGTATTTGGGTCTTCGTACCTTACGTTAAGTCAAAAACTGTTAAATTAGGGTTTCCATTGACAGAAAAATTAAATCCCTAGCTATATTGAAGCTTTTAACTTTATGTTAGCCCACATACAAGTTAAGAAATTTACCCGTACCATAGCCAACAAATTCTATAAAAACCATTTTTGGGTCTACGTACCTACCTTACGTAAGTCATATATGGGGACTTTCTTGACATTGAATGTAATAACTTGAATTCAATTAGTTTATGTTGAACTGTAGGTATTTTACCTATAGGTATAATCTAAACAAATAAAACAAAAAAAAATCTATTCTAAATATGAGTGACAGAATCCTATTTTAAGTTGTGTTTCAGTTAGTTTAGTATTTTTAAGGTTTGGATATTTATAATATTATAAACTTTTTAAATCTATTTTGACACTTTATCTTTAAACCATATAGAAATTCATGATTTTTTATGATTTATTACCTACCTTAAATTATAATATTTATAAAACATAACTTTCAAAAGAAATTATTACCTACCTATTACTTATTATTTGGCAATATTAAAGCGGTAGAACCGATGAGGCCATTGCATAAATTGATTTAGAAGGTATCACAGGTATAATTTTCAAGTCCGGTCCTGTAATTCACGCCAACTTATAAAAATTTAATAGACCAAAATTGACAGAGTGTCACGTGACTTTGCCCCCATCTTGCGAGAATATTCAAGATTTTTACTATATGTATCCCAATAAGATTGTCAGTTGAATTTCCTCATAAAATTAAAATTTCACAATTCCTCTGTAGATAGGCACATTATAAACAAAACAAATCATTATATATACAGATTATGTAAATAATCTATACCTACATTCGTAGTTAATACATTAAAGATGATATAACGAAATCAAAACATAAACACGAGATTATCCAGTTAGATATATACTTTTTTGCAAACATATAGTAAGATTTTTTCATTACCATATATTTAGTTTAAAATTTTTTTAGCACCCGAGTGTCCTCGGAATTAATGTGTATCTCTAAAAGTATGTTGTTTATAATAATAACAAAATGATGTCACTGAAAGGTATATGTGAAGGAATTTAAGAAATGTTGTACTTTATTTAATTTAAGTTTTGAATGCGCAATATGAAATAATAAACTTATACAAATATATACAGGTAATGTAATGTAAATGTTTGCACAGTTACAAATATTTGACGAAATGTTGTTGTGCCCATTAAAGGATTTTTACAATTAGTATTTTATTGAACTTTTTTTTCCTATTTGACATTTATATTAATATACTCCGCTAAATTCCATTGCAAAAAGAACAATTATATTTATTAAGTCTTTCAGCTCTAGTGTTTAAAAGACGTATTTTATGGTCCCCATGGTCCCCAATAAAAACACGAAAGATCATTTTACGAATGGTAAAAAAAAATTCGCCTGGTTAGGCGCCACCTTTATCCGACATATCTTAAAATTTATTTGTGATGACAAACTATCCCTTTAGTTTTCGCATAAGTTTAATGAAAGAATCCACTTTTAATGTTTGAAAGCATGACAGTATCCACCGAAATGATGGCGAAACAGAATATGTTTTATCAGGGCCTATTTTTGGTTATAGGGAGCCCTAGACCAGTTACGCAATCTGCCAATACAGCCAATTTCAGGCAAGGACGGGGAGGGTCAATCAGTCAAAAAAAAAGGTGGCCGCAGTATCAAAAACTTCTGTTAAATATCCCCAGGATCCCAATACAGTAAGTTAGTTAGGAACTGTTATCGGGAATTCAGATGTCGAGTTGAACTATGCGCTAACTCGGTGGTACCACGTTTGAATAAAAGTTTAATAATTTATGATTGAATGAATTGAATAAATATGACATCTACTTAATAATAAAATTACTTCAAAAGTTGGCAAAAAAAATGACTTTTTTACAACAAAATCGTTACTCAGCCAGATATAAAATCATATTCAAAGTAAAAAAGCAACAATAGTTGTTTGCTTTACTTAAATTTATTTTAAACGAAATCCAAAAACTAAAAATATTGTTTCTGACGAACCCTGTATAGTAATCGCAAATGTGATATTTGAAATTGTAGTTTCAGCACAAGCAAAATTCATTTAATAAATCAAGGAATTGAAAATTAGAATTGAAAAAAAAATTCTAAAAAGTAAAAATGTTGTTTTTATCGAACCCTGTATAGTGTGTATAGTAATCGCAAATCTGATATTCGAAATTGTAGTTTCAGCACAAGCAGGCGTTTTTATAAAGAATGACTTTTTCTTCTATACCTACTAATAAAAAAGTTTTTCCTCTTCCAAGCTCTATCCGTAGACACCTGTATATCAATAATTTTTTTATGAATAAGACCACAACTTAAAATATTAATATCCATGTAAAATCATTTTTCCAAAAAAAAGTGTACTGGATTTACTGAATTTATTTTAAGTTACATACTTATACTGTATAATTCATGTAGCATCATACCCTATACCTAAATAAACAGTTTTAGAAATAGTTGCAGTTAAATATCCCCCTATGGGCGCCCATGCTCCTCACTACTTCATAGTGTTTTTTCCTTAATAAGCTTGGATTTTATCAAACTTTTTTTTGACAAAATATGGATCATATTGTACATAAAACGGAAAAGCTAGAAAACTACAATAATGTATAAAAAGTTATTCCCATTTTCAAAATTATACTAAGAAAGCAATTTTAAAAAAAAATTGTTTATTTAATAAAAATGTTACATACGCGATATTTTTACAAAATTTTCAAGGATTTTAAAATTCCCCTTGCTTCTTAATTTAAAATTGAATTATTTTTTTGAGATATTCTTCTTAAAAGTTTATAGTTTTTCTAAAACTAGATATAACATTACCGGTAAAAGTTATTTAAGTTCGGAAAAAGCTTACTTACTTAAGTGGGAAAACTAAACACTTTTCGTACTCACACAGGGATTGCTTTTTTACACACGCAAAATAATGCAAATGGTACACTTTATTAATAAAAACTATTATTGGCGCTAACTTCTAAAAACATGAAAGGAAATTATAATCGATTTAAAAAAAAAAATACGCACCATCAGTTCTAACAACTTTAACCACCTTATACTTCTTGTGTTTAACCATTTCACCACATATAAACTCAAAAAAAAAAGTCGATAAAACCTCAAAAATAAAAGAAAATTCGCTTTCGAAAAACGCACAAAATAAAAAAGCTCAAAATAAATAGGCGGCACACACCGCGCACGCACACAGCTAAACCAAAGCTGAAAACTCGTTCGTCTCGTTTGAATATTTTCTCGCGAAATAGATGATTAAAAAAGCGTTTTCAGCTCCGCACAGATCTTTAAACATAACCTATTAACGAATAAATATTTATAAAACTAGTAGTAAAAATTGACGGTGATTCATGCATATACGAGAGAATCGTGAGACTAAGAATGACGGTGAAGGTCTATTCTATACAAGGTAAACAGGCACTGAATCTTTTTGGATGGCGCTTAGACTGTATACGCGTAAGAGGCATAAGCATATTATCATGCATTCGAATTAATAGGGGTCAAGTGTGATGAAGTTTTATAAAAAGAACTGTGATAGCTCGATGGCGAAAGCTTGTTTTTTATTGTAAATGGTCAAGGGCAGTTAATTAAAGATTTCAGTGCTGCAGAAAATGTGTTCAGTCTTTTAAACAAATAAATATGCAAGATAATCATCTATCGATATAACCATCAAATATCAGGTAAGGTAAGAATTAAAGAAATAATTCTAATATAGCTAGGGCAACACGCGACAGAGCGAACCGAAAAGATTTCTTGGTTGTATCCATGCAATCAGAAATAGTATAATTCCGATGATTTTTGTGCATAAACATATACAACTTATACAAACCAAATATTTGTTAATATGGAAAAATTCGTTACAAATTTCTCGCTGTTAAAACGGATGTTCTAAGCTCTAAGACCTGATGCCTAGTTCACCGATTCTGAGAATAGACCCCCATAATGTGAGCTTATAAGCTGGTCATGCAATGCAGATCGAGGCGTTCTCTATAGTAACCATTTAATTGATGTAGGTAGTATAATTTATTAAATCATTGTTATATCATCATTAAGTTATGTCGTCATTTTTTTAATTTATATTTGTTTACCAAGAAGTTATCCCTGATTCTACTGGAATTTCAAAGATTAATGAAAGCTAATGATGTTATAAAGTAAGTATATCTATTACAAACATTTTCTATGCAAATAGTAAATATGCAGTACATAGTTAATTAAAATAGAACAACTGATATACATTTCTTGGAAAATTGAATCAGTAATGAATAACAGATGATTTATCATTTTATGAATGAAAACAGCGATGCAACGGACATGTGTTTCCCTGCAAGGCAAAAATTCAATAAATCCTGCATCTCTTGTAATAGGGAACTTTCCAATTTTTTTTTTCAATAATATGATTTAGTTAAGCCTAAAAAAATATTCCCCAATAATTACTCCTTAAAAATCAGTAATAACGTGGTAAAAATTCTTTAAAGTTTCGCGCGTGTCAAAAGCATTTCAAACGACCTTTTAGGCGCGCCAAGCCCGATGACGTCACGAAGTATGACTTTTCCGTCATCCGTCATCCTGACCGGTGGCCGGTGGCCGAGCTACCGAGTTTGCATTTGGATTGTCGTGTGTTATTGTTATTGTATTGTTGTTTTAAGGTGGAATTCTCAACGTCGTTCATTTTATTGCCAACCTATAACCTATTTCGTGGATGTCATCATGACAAATAATACTTCGTGACGTCACGACCCGTTTTTACCCGCTTGGGATAATTTGAATTTTGGGGCAGTTTTAAATCTTTCTAGCGGTCTTTTGGGACGAAATATGTTGTTTTTTTTGCTGCCATAATATGTTTTATGACAATATATACTTATGATTTATAGATTTTTTCACCATTTAAAATGTTTGTCAAGTTCCCTATTAAAATTATAGTAGAATAGGTACAGGTACAATCAATTACACAGCAACAACGCGGTATTGGTTTCTTAAATGTACTTATTACAGTCAGATAAAGGTGTATGAATTAGTAAATTATTTACACTGCAAAATATAAAAAAATACATACCCCCCTCCTCTTCCGAATCTGACATGAAGGTTTCCTGCATTGCTTCCGGGGCCTGAACTTTGTACTTCTCTTCTATGGTAGTCGTGGTGGTGGTCGTGATGTTCGTCACGGTGGTTACAATTTTCAGAGTTTCGATCACCGTAATGTATCCGAGTTTCTGGGCGATATTGAGGGGTGTCTGGCCATTCTGCAATCAAGAAAGGAACATTAAGCTCCGGAATTCATAACTAAAAATTCGCAGATCGCGAATTAATTTCAAATTGATTTACCGTTGTTACTGCATCTGGATCGGCTTTATTTTCCAACAAAATATTAACGATATTGGCGTGTCCCTGTTGCGCCGCTTGATGCAACGGAGTATATCCCAGGGAAGTGGAACTTTGTACACTGGCGCCGTTCCGCAACAAGAACCTCGCCATGTTCGTTTGCCCATAATGGCAGGCTATGTGCAAAGGTGTGTATCCAGCCTTAGTAGCTGCGTCCACGTGAGCACCGTTTTTGACTAGGACCTCTGCTACTGGGACCCGGTCTTCTTGCGCACAGAGATGAAGAGGTCCGAGTCCGTTCTAAAAGAAAGTTAAAACATTGGTGTTGCAGATGGATTGATTACGGACGAGATTTAGGTACATACCTTTGCCTCGTGGTTGGGGTCTGCCTTATGTTCTAGAAGCAAAGAAGACATATCGACGTGACCTTCCTGGGCGCTTAGATGTAATGGTGTGAATCCGGCCTTTGATTCCGCGTTAGGTTGTGCGCCGTATTCCAGCAGAGTATTGGCGATATCCATTTGATTTTTTCTCGCGGCGATGTGAAGGGGCGTGTGACCGTTCTTAGCTATAGAAAAAACCTGAATGTCATCTAGCCCATGTTTACATTAGACTTTGAAAGGGATCTATTAAAATCTATATTATAAATATATACGACGTACCTGTAGCATGAGGCGATGCTCCCTTATCCAATAACAACAAAGCTACATTTTGGTGATCGTAATGTGAAGCGACGTGTAGAGGCGTAACTCCATTTTTGCCCTGGGCATCTACTGGGGCTTCTTTTTGTAATAGGAGTTTGGCGACTTTAAGGTTGCCGTATTTTGAGGCTAGATGGAGGGGGGTGAACCCTTTCTTTGTTGTGGCATTTATTGACGCTCCGTTGTCGATGAGCACTCCGGCAACCTAAAAGAAAAAATAGATGAAGAAAAGAATGTAATTGGTAAAAGAGAATATGACGATTTAAAAGAACTGCAGAAGATATACCTACAGGCAACATGCCTATGCACTAAATATATTATTTTCTGAAACGCAACAGATCCAAGAAGTATATAATTATATGATTTAAACATTAATATATCATACATTTATCTTGGATTTGATTAATGTTATTTTTTAATTAGTATCCAGTTATGAATGTTACTATGAAAGGAATGTCATAGCAACTAGATCTTGATTTTTAATTATCAAAGCATTAATCATCGGCGTTAATAAATAAATTATAATCAAAAATTACTTATAATTATGTACCTAATAAATCTTTATTATTTAATATTTATGGTAGACCCTACTTTTGTTTTGGTCTATTTCAGGAGTATAATCTAATGTTGTTAGAAGTTAGGTGCAGAAATAAAAGAGTGCAGAATTTGAAAAATTCTTATATTGAACTTTATAATTTTAACAATAACATGTGTTTCAACTTTCAACAAATATCACAACCCAATGGCAACAATATTACAGCTAAGGCTGTACCTTAAGATACTAGGGAAACTCTATAAATCCCAAGGTTCCGGTACATCGTATATTATATAACAATAGTGTTAATATTTCTACAGTTCATACATATACTCACAGCCTAAAATAAAACACAAACGTCTCTTTTATTCACATGGTGTTGCGCCTGTGCTAAATCTACAAACACACAAACTGTAGATGAACGGGAGGCGACAGTACGATACCCTACGTTTTTTACCTCATTTTAGAGTATCAATTTCTCTTGTAAAATAATACTTTCGTCTGTCAGGCTTGCCTCAAGTTGACGGAAGTGCCTGACAGAGATGCTTTTCTAAAACTTTCGAAACTATCGAACATCCATATGTTTATTTTAAAGTATTAATTAATTGCTTGATGACGTAAGCGAGCCCATGCCCATGTCCTCTTTCATGGTGGTCTGTCAGGCACTTTCTGCCAGGGGAAAGCAAGGCAGATCGAAATATTCTTTTACGAAGCGCAATACCTTAAAATAGGATTTTAAAAGTGGATTCTTGATGACTTAGGGTTTCATGCAGTCGCCCTATGGGCTAAAATTTCTACTTTTCTCGACAATAATGAACAATATCCAGATTCTTGATGACTTAGGGTTTCATGCAGTCGCCCTATGGGCTAAAATTTCTACTTTTCTCGACAATAATGAACAATATCCAGAACACGATTTTTAAAAGTATATTATACTTAACGATGTTTTAGTGAATAATAAAACTGATATTTGGCACAGCCAATCTCACTATTATTTAGAGTTTTTCAGAGATGAAAAATTCATTTAAGTCATGATTATACAATTATGGCATCATAATATCTTTATCAGTTTCGCGCTGGTATTACCACAACATCAAAACAGAACAAACAGCAACCAATGCTATACGTGCCATAACACTCCAGCTAAATTAAATATTCATGTGTTTTAACCAAATAAATTCCCACCGAATTCATCAGCTGAATTTGCGCTGTTATACGTCTAAGTAAATAACCCTTTACCTCATCTTGCCCCTCTTTGGCAGCGATGTGCAATGCTGTGTACATATCTTTGGTGGTGGTGTCCACTTTTGCTCCGTGCTGTAGGAGAAGCATTACGATGTCCACGTTGCCCAAGCGAGAGGCTATGTGAAGGGGGGTTTGCTGTTCTCGGGCTCTTGCGTCAACTTGAGCCCCGTTTCGAAGGAGGATCCGAATTATATCAGTCTGGAAGTAAGAAATAATAATGTTGACTATGCTTTTAAAAAATCATCTTCAAAGATGAATAACTAGGTAACTAGTAGCCGCAGAGATAGATGGAGGCTAAATTTTGAATTAAAAACTTAAATATCGCCTATGACTGAGTTTGTATATTTGTATTTATATGCCTTGCCTACTTAAGAGCAAGTTTATGTCTTCATGCATAATATATGGGTAGTACGTTAAAAATAGTATCAGTACGAAAAGTACCTGGTTTGCTCTCGCTGCTAAATGCAAGGGTGTTTCTCCTCTAATGGTAGGTGCGTCCGGATTAGCATCATGCTGCAGCAGATATATAACTATGTTCATGCACCCCATAAAACTGGCGACATGAAGGGGAGTAAGGCCTGATTCTGTTGTAGCACCAATACCTACAAATAAATAATCTTTATAGTACCTAGAGTAGTATAGTTGTTAGGGAAACTGTTATAATTGGTATTTTCGATTACGAATTAAAAAAAAAATTATTACTTACTTGCACCGTGTTTTAATAGTAACTCCACCACCTTAATTCGATTTTTCTTACAAGCTATATGTAGAGGTGTAAATCCGTTTAGAGCTCTTGCATTGGCATCTGCTTGTCTGAAATGAAACGATTTATTAATTCTCATAAAAACGATAAAAGATCTACCTTGTCAACAAAATATTAACTAAATATTAGTTATAATGCTCTTTTACTTGCCTATCTAATAGTAACTTGGCAACCCTCACGTGACCACAATGTGCCGCCACGTGTAGAGCAGTTAGATAGTCAACTGTTACTTCATCTACAGGAGCTCTGTGATAAAGAAGAATGCGAGCTGCGTCCACGTGATCACCCTGAGCGGCCATATGAAGGGGAGCCAACCCGTTCTGGAATAAAAGAGTTTTTTTATATAGTTATCAAGGTTCTTTCACTAGTCTACTTAATAAAGGTATTTACGTATTTAATAGATGTATTTTTACATCTCGTTTCTGTAGAGTTTTGTAAACTTACCTTTGTTTTCGAACTCATTGGAGCGCCCTTTTCCAACAACATATCCACAACCTGTTCGTGCCCACTTCTTGCTGCGCAGTGTAATGGCGTTAGTCCGTCTCTTGTTTTGGCTTCAATGGCTGCCCCGTTTTCGATAAGAACGGCAACCATATTTGTTTTGCCTAGAAACGACATTAAAACAATTAAAGAAAAGTCGCATGGTCTCAAAGAAACAACAGAATTTATTGAATCTGCAGCAATTTTCGAATTAACAGACTCGAAAATTTTAGGAAACTCTCTCTCTACCCGTCTCATTATCAATTGATTTATTACCCAAAATAGAACTTTTCCTCACTGATTACTTAAAAAACAACAATTTCTTACCCCATTTAGCAGCCACATGTAAAGGCGTTATATTATGTTTGGCAGAATAGTTAACATCGGCACCTTTTTGTATCAAAAGGTTGGCAATTTGCTGGTTACCATAGTGAGAAGCGATATGGAGAGGTGTGAAGCCTGATTTTGAGGTGACGTCAGGGTTGTGTTCATTCTAAAAAAAATAATTTAATAAATATTTTAGTTCGAAAAATTACAAACTGTCTGATTACCTCTAACAGTAATTTGGCAGCCTTGACGTCATCTTTCTTAGCTGCTATGTGCAAAGCGGGAAGTCTAACCTTCCCCCTGGTATCGTTTTCTAGTAATACTGTAACTACTTTATCGTGGCCTTGTTGCATAGCGACTGCCAATGGAGTAAACCCATCCTAAAAATACATAGTAAAAATTACAAAAAGAATGTTTGATATTTTAACTCCCAGAACCCACATCTGTATACATATATAATTTTGTTCTAAATTAGAGTTATGGTACCTATACATGGAACCAACTTAATCGTTTTTTTTTTAATTACATACCTCTGTAGACAAACTTTGATTGGCCCCATTCGCCAACAAATATTTGACAACATTATCGTGGTTCTCTTGGGCGGCCATATACAGCGGCGTGAAGCCATTTTGACTTTGTACATTGACAGATGCTCCATTTTGAACCAAAAGCTTCACCACTTCCTCCTGACCCGCTAGCGAAGCTATGTGAAGCGCGGTGTTGCCTTTTTTGGTAGCTGCGTCTACTAGCGCCCCTCTCTTGAGGAGTTCTTTTACTATGTCTACGTGGCCGTCTTTTGAGGCGAGATGGAGAGCATTTAAACCATTCTGAAAGAAAAAAAATTGATTCCTTATATTTGTTTTTAATGCTCTTCTACATATCAACTCTTGTAACTTATTTTGAATTTAGGAAAGAAAAACTCAAAGTCTTCCTCCACAAAATTTAATAGAAACAGATTCTTTAGGGGTATCTACATGTTTCGAACGTAGAAACGTTCATCTTCAGGAGACAGAAAAAATTTGTATTGTGCTGATGGTATTAGCAGAAGAGAAAATGGTATAAAACCTTAATGGAGCTTTTATGGCATTGAAAAATTGAAATTTAGAAGTGACGCATATAAAAAAAGGTGAGAAGAGTTAAAACACGCTGAGCATGTAAAGAAAGCTGGTAAAGAAAGTATAAACAACCCAACTAAAAGAGGATAAAGAAGAAAAAGTCTGTCTCCTAAACGTTTCTACGTTCGAAACATGTAGAGATCCCTAAAGAATCTATTTCTATTAAATTTTATAAAGGAACACTTTAAGTTTTTCTTTTTTTCCTACATTTTCAACTCCACTTTAAGTATGGACTACTTCTTCAAATTATTTTGAATTGTTCATAATGATTTTACGCATAAATACGCATGCTCCTATAAAATGAATGTAAATATGACAGCTACATGAGCAAGTTGTCACAGTCCTCTGTCTCTGTAAGCTTAAACTTTGACACCATGACATGCGGGAATGGTTTTTTCCATAGCTGTCTTGATTTTAAAGAGGTGACTGAGACAACATATACAGAGTACTCTGTTTCACTTACTACTCTTTAATCCCTAGAAAGTCTTGATGTTTCCAATACGTTATCTTTTTGTCAGTTTTGTTAGGTTGAAAGGTATTCTAGGCCACTAATCAAAAAATGTTCCTAGTACGGCGTAGGACCCTTAATTTCTGCTATAGTGGACGTTCCATGACGTCTAAGGTATTTTTACGTACGCCGATTGTAGAGTCCTGTCGTAATCGCACCTGTCAACCTAAGAAACTGACAAGTACCTAGGAAACGTCATTCTCCTGGCGTTTTAAAAATGGGTTTTTGTCTTTTTGTATAATGTTTAGTTAAAAAAATACTTACTGTATTGCTGGTATTTATATCAATATTTGATTTCAAATGTTCAAGGACCTTATCAAGTTGGCAATTTCGCGCTGCGCGCAGAAAAGACGTGTTTCCGTCAGACTGTAACAAAGAAAAGCAAATATTAAAAAAAAATAGAAATGTAAAACGTTCAATAGCAACTCATACATTAGCGCATTTCCAGGAACCGAGTTACCTGTAAAATAACAGTAACAATACATGCATGACCCACACTTTTAAAATAACTCGTAAATATACTTAATGTTTCTTTAATTTTTCTTGGTAGATATGAAACATAAAATATCATCAATAAAGCTGATCCATTGATTTTTTTACTATGCCGGGTAACCGGCACCCAAACTTACGGTTACTTCCGGCTAAAACGGAAGTCGTTAAAATTTGACGTAATACCTTAAAAAGTGTCTTTTTATCACCCGGTATGGGTATAGTCAGAGGTATCATATAGAAATACTTTACTTAAAAAACCAATAACGCAATGTATGTAAGCAATCAATTAAAATAATTCAAACCAAATGTAGCCCTATTCTAACGGGCAGGCTATACTCATAGACAAGCTAGTTGCGCGCTCTCAAGGTTGTACTAAGCGCGGGCGGCGGCGGGCGACCGATTATCCGTCCCGATTCAACGCGCCTTCTCGATGGGTTGTTGGGACGACGGAGGCCTGACGTCACCTATACATCGCACAACGAGCGGCCACGGAGAGCTCCAATTTTCCGCGCCCACTGTTCGCGAATCGCAATGCGACCTGTCGTCTGTCAATGCCGTTGAATCGCTGACGTTTTGTTTATTTGTTTTGAGTTATTTATTAATTACGTTATAAAAGTGGAAAATGTCGTGTAATATGAAGGTCAGTGATTTACAGAAGCTTGTGTTTAGTTTTCTGAGCTTAAGTGAAAAACTTGAACTTGAAAAATGCTAGAAATTGAACATAGTACAAGTGCAATCAAAATGTAAAAGTAAGACACAGTTTACGCGTAAGTTTGACAAAGAAATATATAATAAAAAATCCTGGATATGCGGTTGTGAGGACAAAAATTTTTTTTTTTGATTCGTGTGTCTTCTTTTTGACGGGGATGATAATTGGACTATAAATGGGGTGCAGGACCTAAAACATCTTTCAGAGAAAATAAAAAAACATGAAAATAGTGCAAAACATCGTCATAATGTGATAAGTTTTGAGATGTTAGGACAAACTAACATTTTAACTTGTTTAAGTAGTGCTTATGCTGATGAAACTAAAATTCACAACGAGAAAGTTAGAAAAAACCTCGGAAAAAACAGACACGTACTTTCGAAAATAATAGACATTTTAATTTTTTTTATTTAAAGCCAACGCCCCCCCTGACTCGCTAGTCACGAGCCGCCACTGGCGATTATCTTACACGTAATTAGCTACATCTATTAGCATTACTTCTTCTCCCAATTAATTTGGCTCCGGTATGTCTATCCGCTGCATTCCACTCGATTTAACGCGATTAATCGCGATGTCACGGTCACAAATAAGCTTGTCAAATAGGCACCCACGCATTAATTGAAGGTATCAAATTAAAAAGTACATATGAACTAGTTCTGGAAACTTGATTCAAATCCACCGGTAAAATTATGAAAAAATTCAACAATAAAATTATAAATTAATTTATTTAGCCGATACTAGGTGGAAATTCATAGTCATAGTATTATGGGATACAGTAAAACAAAGTTGAACTTGCAAACTTCCACTATATTAACTAGAAAAATGACATGTTTCGCTAACACTGTAGCTTCGTCATATGACAATAAAGGTGAAAATTAAAAATGGGGGTGCAATATATCTATAATAATTATAGAAAAAAAAATCAGGCGTCTATAAATTAAAATGCTAAGATTGTCCTGAAACATACATTGCCGAAACGGGTAGACATTTTGACAAAAGAATACAGGAATATTATAACAGTGTTCTAAAAAATATACTCAAACTATGCTAACCGTGTACTTGATTGGCAACATAATTTCGATCCTTCCTTTAAAATCTTACATAGAGAAAACAAAGGCTTAAAACTAAATTTGTTAGAATCTATGGAAATAAATTAACTTAAAAACACTGACCTGTTACTTAATGATCAACTAGAATTAAATAATTCACCTTTGTTAAATTTATTCTGTTGACCATATACCTACTTAAGATTTTATAAATTACCCTTATTGTACCTAATTTGATATAATTTTTAAACCCTCTGTTGTAACCCTTCCACTGTTTTATTTACATCTTCAATAATTTAATTTTATTGCACCCCAATTTATAATTTTCACCTTTTATTAAATCATTGTCATCTGACGAAGCTACAGTATTAGCGAAACATGTCATTTTTCTAGCTAATATAGTGGAATTTTACAAGTTCAACTTTGTTTCACTGTATCCCATAATACTATAATAAAAATTATTTTTTTAAGATCCAATTGTCTGGGATGAATTTATGTATGGGCTTTCGAGATTCATAAACGAATCAGCGTTTACATAACAAAATGGCGGATAATTCGTTTTATTCCTACGACCTTTCAAAAAGCTTTTCATTTAAGCTCATATTTTTATTATAACCTTATATAGTACCTGTAGACGTGTTAAAAGCTTTCCAATGAAATAAATTGATTTTCTTGTAATATAGGTAATATTCAGCAATATGCTTGGAAATATATTTTTAGAAAAGAAATTCTATATTTTATAAATGTCAAATGGCTATCTAACTATAGAATGAAAAGGCTAACAGAAGATAAATAATAAAAGAAAAACTTTTGTAGGTTGTGTCGTTATAAAGAGAATGATTACCTTTCTCGAAATGAGATATGAACTTGCCAATTAAAATAATAATTTTTATTGGTTTTATTGAGATTCGTCCGTGTCAAAATGTTCACGCGAACTAACTTTGTTAAGGCCGAGCCACAATTAAAAAATAAGTATTAGGCGATAAGGGGCCGTTCAAATATTACGTAAGCAGATTTATTACAATTATGTTCCCCCCCCCCCATCCCCCTTGTCAGCAAAAGTAAGCAAAGCTCTTACCCCCTCCCCCCATGCTTACGTAAACATTTTTCAATTATAAATGTTTTTTTTATATTATAATGTTATAATTATAATTTTAAAAATAAGAAAATAGATTTATAAAACAAAGACCCCCCCCCCCCCCCCCATAGTGCTTACGTAATACTTGAACGGCCCCTAACCAAAAAGCAACAGAAATAAGATTTGATGCGTAGAAGCAATTCAATCGCGACACAATTAATTTTTAAGTAACAAGCAACATAGTAATACACTTTATTTCTTATTATCTATTTGTTATTGTATATTGCTTATGTTTTTAATTATGTCTCGACCTTTATGTAACCAGAAATATTCAACTAAAGACGTTTTTCATCACTTGGGTTAGACCTATCTGGCATTCTTTCAACTCTAATGAGTTGACGTTGACACTTTCGTTTTGTTTTATAAACTTATTATAAGTTGTTGATGCGAAATTAAATATTAACAAAAAGTTTTAAAAATGCTTCACAAGAAACAGTAAACGGTGGAAAAATGAGATAAGCTCGTCTACAATTTAGCGCTTAATTGATAAAATGATGGGTTTTCCAGCCTTACACTAAGGAAAATGATCTAATACAACCGGTTGGCTGGGACATAGTTTGTATTGATAGCGTATTTTTTATTAACCCATATTAAATAAGTGTATATAGTGTATCAAACCCGCTATAGTGTTATATCAAGTCCAGATTTGCTAGAACAGTATTTTTATTGATAGTAATCAGTTCCATTAGCAGAACAGTCTTGTTGAATAATGAACCATTTTTAATACACCAATTTTGTTAAGAAATAAATGTATCTTCTCAATGCGACACATTTGGTTTCCAGTTAAGCGCTCTTTACAATTAAAAAAGAACAGCGTCCCCAAAAACGCATTGTATCCGTTAGAACCTATAATCCACGAGACGCTGGGGGGGGGGGGTTCATAGCGATCGGCAATCGCCGCACGCCCTAGTATTAGTTTTAACGTATTCGTTGGGCAGGTCACATCTTTGTTCGGAGTCTTTAAGATGTCCTGTCTGAATTTGAATTTTGATGATCGCACCAATACCTGTTGCAATTAATTTATGTTTACTTTGTATTTAAGTTTTTTTAAACTTTGCATGTATTGTCAGATAAAGCAATAGAAGATTCTTATTTCGCACAACCCATCATTAGTATTGGAATTTATAAGCTGTGGACGAATTTGACCATCTCAGTAAATCATGTTGCATAATAGATACTCATATGGAATGTTAAACGACAAGAATAATATCACACTAGAAGCTATTTAAATTTTTGAGAAGTGCAGTACTAATTTTTAGTGGTAAGTATATGCTTTATTAACCTTAGCAACCAAATATTATTATGATTAATGTCAAGTTTCATTACAACTGCCAGTCGGAACTATTACAGTATATTAAACCTGATTAGACCCCCAATAGAACTTGATAATTACTGCGACCATTCAGAGCAATAATGGCTTTAAACCATTCTATGGTAGCAGTAGTTCCTCTTCCCTATTGGCTGAATTACCGTGATATTGTCACTACACATCGGTCTAGTAATTATCGTTGTTATACAGTAGGGAAGCGCGTTGCTGTCACATAATATAGTATTAAACAGTTGTTTAAAAAGGAGGTGAATTCTTATAAGGAATAGAAGGATTTTTCTCAGTGTATATTTTAGCGATTGCCTTATTTATACCCCTTGAATCCGCCCCTGACCTGTGGTATACAACCAAATAACACCCTTATACATATTGCACCCTTCTGTCGTGGGTGAAAAGACGAATATTAAATCTAACGTTAATAATGACGAAATTAAAATGCAATATGTGTACAATTCCCATTCTTATGTCCAAATTTAATAGCTTATTTGCGTTCTATCACAACTATTATGTCTTCCGTGTCGAACCTTCCCTTTTCCCTGTTAAGGGTGCTGACCCCAAGCTAAAATTAGTATATTAAGGTGTAGTCACTTCATAAAATTAGTTAGTCACCTGATACCATTGTAGGGTTATTACGGTCAGTCTCAGTGGTATTAAAGTGAAAAAAGTATGTCAAGGAAAATTGAGATTAGTCCTAGCATGGAGAATCAAAATTATTTGGAATTATCACGAATGTGAACGTCAAAGTTTCAAAAACAACAAACTGTAAAATATGTTTTTACTACGCTTGACTTCCAGAAACGTTCTCCAGTTCAGTTTTTTTTTCTATTCCTGCCCTGTTCATCTATTCACGCACCGCATTGTTTTCCAGAGTCTCGACAGCTATGGGGGGCATTAAGGCGTATTTTTTTTAATTACAAGCTGTTTTCAAGAGCGTTCGAAAAGTCTTTAAAAAATTCACATAATCACTGGCCCTGTTTTCTCTATTTCGAACAAACAAAAGGGGACAAAAGAAATGACATAACTGTGGGGTTCACCCCACTGCACTTGTCCCAAGTAGAATTCTCGAGAGACCGAACTCATTGAGGGGTGAACATTAAAAACGCTTATAAACTGTCAGAGGCGTACCTAGTTAAGGGGTGTTAAGAATGTTAAATTTATAATATTTATGTTTTTAAATATAAAAAAATCGTTCGTTTAGTAAATATCTCTTTAATTGTTTTTTAAAAGTTGCCAAATTTTTAATTTTTCTGATATTTTTTGGAAGATTGTTATATTTTATTATTCCGTTTTTCCGTCCATTTAGTGTGAAGAAAAACTTTAAACGTAAAAAATAAAGGACTATTGAAGGTGTATATTATGAAAATATTTTTAAATATACAGTGTGTTTCACAAAAGCCGGACCACTAAAATTTTATTATTTTTGAATGGAACACCCTATATTTTTTTACATTTTGAAATTCCACATAAAATTATAATTATTTTTTATTAATAGCATTATTAGTCTATACTTCATAGTTTCCGAGATATTGACTCTCGAAAAGTGACATTTTTGAAGTTTGGCAGCTTCTAACTTTTTAACAGTACGTCTTAGAGCAAAACGGCTTTCATGTCCCTATCTTCAATTTTTATTATCTTCCCAAAAAAATCAACTTCCGGTTAAACCGGATGTAACTTCAAAGCAGGAAATATAGTTGTTCCGGTTTAACTGGTAGTTGATTTTTTGGAAAGATAATAAAAATTGAATATAAAGACATGTAAGCCGTTTTGCTCTAAGACGTACTGTTAAAAAGTTAGAAGCTGCCAAACTTCAAAAATGTCACTTTCCGAGAGTCAATATCTCGGAAACTATGAAGTATAGACTAATAATGCTATTAATAAAAAATAATTATAATTTTATGTGGAATTTAAAAATGTAAAAAAATATAGGGTGTTCCATTTAAAAATAATAAAATTTTAGTGGTCCGGCTTTTGTGAAACACACTGTATATTTAAAAATATTTTTATAATATACACCTTCATTAGTCCTTTATTTTTTACATTTAAAGTTTTTCTCTATATAGAATAGTATTTGAGATATCGAAGAGTTACACACTAAATGGACACCCTGTATAAAAGCAATTTTTTTCCAAAATTACTTTTTACTGGTATAGTTTGATAATTTAAACCACGTCTGGTGTTATGATCATGTAAGGTCTTATTCTCCTGAAGTGTTATTTTTTTTCTTTTAAAATAATAGAGTGAATTAGAATACAAATTTTTAGTTTATAAATGTTTTGAACGTGTAAATACCCTTTCGGTCTATATAGATTAACAGTTGGTTCTAAATGTGTTAATTTGTGTATACATTTAATAATTTTATTTTGCAATTTTTGTATGGTTTTAAGTTTGATAAACGAGCAGTTTTTTTTTGCATGTTACAACGCCAGGCAAACTTACCAAAATGATTTTATAAAACAAGTGTTTGTGCATGGCCCTGATTATTATTATATAAAATTTAGTACTCAAAACAATACTGTTTTACTAATTTTTTGGGGTTTTAGTAGATCTCTTTTTTTTACTTTTTTAATATTACCTACAATGAGCGGTATTAACCACCAATGATTTTAATGACTCTACTACGATACGTGTTATTAACAAGTGTGCCATATATGGCGTCCTAGAGGGTGCATGAAAATAAGGCACGTTCCCCGTCTGAAATATTTGACATATTATTTGAATCGAGTTTATTGCTCGGAAAGGTGTTTCATTTTTGTTTTGGTCCAATTTTTGGGACAAATCTTTAATAATGATTATTATACCTGTAGGTATTATAGCTAAATTATTAAGGGAACTGTTGGAGGTACATTTTAAAAATATTTTTATAATGTACAGGTTATCCCAAAAAAATTAAACGTATGCAAAATGATCTTGATGATGTCAATCATTTAAATTTTTTCATAATTTTCTCATTTCCATTGCATTCAAAATAAAATAGACTATTAAAATGCAAGAAAACAAATGTTATTGTAATGATCAAAATTTAATAAACAAATAAATTTACGGAAAATAGTGCGTATACCTAAGATTTAAAAAATAACATTTTCGCAAAACAAATTTAACATGTATACCGACAATAACTTTTTCACTTAAACACGTCTCTATTATTTCTATTGCCCCCTCTAGTCCTTACTACTGCCTGTACAGGGTCTTCCAACGAGGACTGAACAGGGGCTCATTTTTGAGCTTCCTTGTATTTAAAGAAAAATCCAAAATAGCCAATCGATGTACTTTTTCCTGCAGAATTCAAAAATGAAACCAAAAATTTATTTGAACCAGAAACAAAAGAGTTACGCTATGGATAAGGTGTTTTTTAAATGGAACATAGCTTTTTTTATACGATTTTTGGAACGAGTGATTTTTTTTTTGTCCGTTCTGATTAAAATATTTAATATTGTGACAGCTATTTTTATTAAATTTTAATGTTTTATCCAGTATAATTTAACTTTAACCTGTTTGAAACATACACTAGGTAATAAAGGTATAATCACCTTTGATTCCTTCAAAGTCAAAAAGTTTGACAAATTTACTATAATATTGCCGAAATGACTTTGAAGGATTCAAAGGTGATTATACCTTTATTACCTAGTGTATGTTTCAAACAGGTTAAAGTTAAATTATACTGGATAAAACATTAAAATTGTCACAATATTAAATATTTTAATCAGAACGGACAGAAAAAAAATCGTATAAAAAAAAGCTATGTTCCATTTAAAAAACACCTTATCCATATCGTAACGCTTTTGTTTCTGGTTCAAATAAATTTTTGGTTTCATTTTTAAATTCTGCAGGAAAAAGTACATCGATTGGCTATTTTGGATTTTTCTTTAAATACAAGGAAGCTCAAAAATGAGCCCCTGTTTAGTCCTCGTTGCCCTGTACAAGTCGGTTCATGCCATCAATTAGCCCGCGAATATCATCCCGGGTAATATTCCTCCATTCTTGACTCTTATGAGACGGTAGTAATTTGGGTCCAGTTGCTGGTCTGCGTGAGTTTAAATTACCTTCGTGTAATCTTCGACGAACTGTCCAAGAACTGACATTTTTATACGAACCTCTCGAAGTTGATTTTTCGCCTCTACTGACGTCAAACGACGATTCCGAAGAGTTTTAAGTACAAAAAATTGGTCATCAATAGCTTTAGTTTTGCGTTTCCTAAATTATTGACGTCATCAAGATCATTTTGCATTTGGGTGAGAACAAATGCACGTATTGACATGAACCAAAAACCAAAATGCAAAGAATATTTGCGGCCCAATGAAAACTGATATTTTGAAGTACATTATTTGCTTCTTAATTATTCCACAGGGTGTTTTGACACTAGGCAAAAAAAAACTTTTCGATTATCCTTGTATAATAAGTCAAAAAACAAATTTCTCTTAAAATTTGCATAGGCATGTTAAAACTAATAAATGTATCTATCTGTATAATATACTAGATTTAATGAATTTATTTCAAGTTCCAAACTACACACAACTTAAACATTATTATTTTAAAAAAACAATCTTACCATTCGAAATAATTTAAAGCACATAGACATTATCGCAAACACATTTCTAATCTATAGAAATAGATACTATAGACCATTTATCACAATGCCGATAGTCGCACCAAATTGTGCTACGTGTAAAGCCAATCAAAAATATGGCAGCTACTATAGTATATACTAATAGGTAAGAAATAGTTTTTCAGGTCGCTATCAGTCACTAACCACTACAAAAATCACAGAAGTACCCCCCCGAATTCCTCCCAAAAAAAAAACTACGCTATTTGGTCACCGATATCACAAAATCACAGATTGGAAAAGATTTATGTAAACCGACTCTCCGACAAACAACATTACCCTGAAAACGCGAGTTACCACCCCGGTAAAATTTTCGGATGGGGTAAGAAGGACAAACCGACGCTGTTGCCGACGCCTTGTGACGTCATCGGTCAATAAATGCGTCGCGACGGCGCGTCTGTAATCGGACTATTTGGCCGGTCTTTTTCGTGGATAATTTGGAATTTCGTTGTTTGTGAATTAAAACTGCTATTTGTTTTCTGAGGGTCTTTGTATCTCTTTGTCTTATATTTTACGACGTGACGTGGTTGTGCTTTTGCGTTTATTCTTAATTACGTATCTTGACACAGCTTTTATGTAAAATTTTGAGTTTATTTATGCATGGGGTTTTACAAATGTTTGAATTAAATAGTAGAAATGTTTATATGATAAATCGCTCTGAATCGCTCAGACACGTCAAATTACATTTTTTGAAATACATTTTTTTAGAAAAAATATTATACAGGGTGTTTGTTTCATTAAGGGTGACTACCGGCCATATCTCGGAAACTACTAAGCATAGAAACTTGAAAAAAAAAACTATGATTAAAGCGGTCATGAGAAAATTCTGGAAATTATTTTTAAGTTCCTAATTTCGCCGCAAGAGGGCACAATTAAATTATTTTTTTTTTAATTCTAAATTTCTCCGAAAATTTCCATATTAAGGTATGACTCTGATTACATCATCGAAAAGCTTAGACAATTCTGCATCATTTTGGTTTAAGGCTCGTTGGCGTACCGACCTTGATAAGAATGAGGGAAGCTATTGAATGTGTAAACATTAAAATCGCTGTAACTTCGAAACGAATTATCCGATTTTACTAAATTTAAGCTTGTTTGGAAGGGAAAGGTAAGTATCTTCAATTGCCGTATCCAACAGTACACGATAGTGTTTAATAAAATTGCTAAAGAAGGCGCTATTTGTATTAATAATTATTATTTTGGCGATAACTCTGAAACGAACAAGGATATCGAACTGCGGTCTTCACATCATTTCTTGCAAATTTCATCTACTTTCCGATTATGATGTTATAGTTATACCGTATGATTTGATTTTTCGGGATAAAATCGAAAAAACTGTTATTATTACAAATTGCGCCCTCTAGCAAGTTTATTAAACTCTATCATGTACTGTTGGATACGGCAATTGAAGATACTTACCTTTCCCTTCCAAACAAGCTTAAATTTAGTAAAATCGGATAAGTCGTTTAGAAGTTACAGTGATTTTAATGTTTACACATTCATTTATATACGGAGGTTGGAAAGTATTCAAAATAAATTTTTACGGTTCTTATCACGTAAGACGGATGTACTCATAGTAAATAGTAATTATAAACCCATTATGGAAAAGTTTTCAGTAGTAACGCTTGCTAGAAGACGGACAATTTCTGATCTTGTTATGATTTATAAGCTAGTCAATAGTCTTATTGATTCGCCAATACTAAGATCAAAGTTGAGCTTTAATATACCGGTTAGGGAGATAAGGTTTCAAAATATATTTAATATTCCATTTCGAAATACTAATTCAGGTCAAAATTCTATTATCTGTAGAGCGACACGTACCTATAATGGTCTTTCCTTAAGTATGGAAGTGTTCGATATGTCTATAGTTAGATTTAGGAAACACATCAGATCATTGCTGTAGAAAAAACTTTTTTTTTGTTTTTAATCTTAATTTTTGTAAGGTTTTATATTACATTTTTGTTTGTATAATTAAAACATTTAATTCCCACTAGCTAATACCACAACGTGGATGCTTTATTGGACTTAGTATCTGTTGTATCCCTACTTGTTAATAAATAAATAAATAAATAAATAAATAGCTTCCCCCACTCTTATCAAGGTCGGTACGCCAACGAGCCTTAAACCAAAATGAGGCAGAATTGTCTAAGCTTTTCGATGATGTAAGGAGAGTTATACCTTAATATGGGAATTTTCGGAGAAATTTAGAATTTAAAAAAAAATTTAATTGTGCCCTCTTGCGGCAAAATTAGGAACTTTAAAATAATTTCCAGAATTTTCTCATGACAGCAGTGTGGATCATTAAAATGCTAAGTGTATCAACGTTAATATTTTTATTGAGACATATTTTTTACATTTTAACAAAAAAATGCATTCATAAATATTTTTCTAAAAAAAGTCATGCGACAGGAATGGATTTTTGAGTCTAAAATCAAAATGGAGATTTGATTTAAACGTCTGCGATAGACGCAGCCTGTATTCACATTCACAGACAAACCCAACAAAATATTTATCTATCCAGTTTTATTACAATAACCTCAATTAAGTCCGAAACCACAAAATTCCCGCAAAATGATTAAATCGTGAAATGAACTTGTTTTCGGGATTGCGAAAAACAAAAGCACATCAGTGTAAAACTAATGGGGACTATCTTGGCTTTAGTCCAATTGTGCTAAAGGAAATCTAGTTTAGATCATCATATTATATCCGGTCCAGAGAAAAAAATGTTTTACTGTTCGGTGTCGTAACGGAATTTATCTTGCTTTGAATATGCCGACAAAAATGAGAAAGTTATTTGTTTTTCGCAACAGAAAAAGCCTGCAATTTTATCCAGACAGAAAAATGAATCGACTTGAAATTTCCGGCTGTGGGTTTAGTATAGCTTGTAGACGAAATATTGTAAAGTTTCTATAAATGTATACAGGGTGTCCGGGAAAATGTGGAAAATCTCCCGGACATGAAAAAAACACGTGAAAAGAATACTACAAGTTCATATAAACTTCTTTCGTATCAGCCTCCTCTTCGGAGATATGGGCTCCCAAAGAGCTCCCATGGAATTAAGTTTTTGACACATAATTATTAAACCAACAGGTATATTTCAATTTTTTAATTATATGATGTATACCAGGTAAGACCCTTCAAATTACTATCCCAGAAAGTGTTGCGAATTACTCACAGCTGCAGGGACGGACTAGCTGTGACACTAATGTGCCCATTTTTTTTTACGCCCTGTATGATAAAAACTTTGGACAACGTTTTTCACAAACCTTTAACTATTGACTAAAAACTAAGTACCCTTCATTCATGTCGCTAATCCTAACCGTTTTCGGAAAAACGTAATTTTTAACATATTTACATCATGTTTTTAGCGTATTTCAATAAAAGATACATACCTATTTGTTCCTATAAATTATAAATGTTCACTTTTAACTGCTTAATATTAATACATGATCGCAATAAAATGACGTTTTTCCGAAAACGGTTAGGATTAGCGACAAGAATGAAGAGTACTTAATTTTTAGTCAATAGTTAAAGGTAAGTAAAAAACGTTGTCCAAAGTTTTTATCATACAGGGCGTAAAAAAAATGGGCACATTAGTGTCACAGCTAGTCCGTCCCTGCAGCTGTGAGTAATTCGCAACACTTTCTGGGATAGTAATTTGAAAGGTCTTACCTGGTATACATATATATCATATGAATAAAAAATTGAAATATACCTGTTGGTTTCATAATTATGTGTCAAAAACCTAATTCCATGGGAGGGAGCTCTTTGGGAGCCCATATATCCGAAGAGGAGGCCGATACGAAAGAAGTTTATATGAACTTGTAGTATTCTTTTCACGTGTTTTTTTCATATCCGGGAGATTTCCCACATTTTCCCGGACACCCTGTATGGAGGTTTTGGTTCTAAAACGATTGCTATGTTACACGATAAGTAAGATTCCAAAAACATATTTTCTAAAGTTTTCAAGTATTAATATCTTTTAGATGTAAAGAACAAACGTGTTATATTATTTTAACGTAATTTGATTCCATTTTCCAGATAATTGATCATAACATCATTTATTTGAAAAGCTATTCCATTAACCCAATTAAACTGTTTGACCTCCAACAATATAAACCTATTTGTGCTCAATGTTTACAATACAGAACAATGTACGGATGGGTATACTTATTTCTATTTTCAGTGCCACCTTTATTATCTGTATAGGCTACATATTAAGGGTTAATATTGAGAAAAATATAATTTTTTCTACGAGTAATCGACAATACTTTTTATGAAAACATCTGCTTAATAGATCGTGGCACGGAATATCAAAATTATATGCAACCACCTTCTCCCTTATTATGATGATTTTATAGTTTAGAAATTTGAAGATTCACTAGAAGAAGGCGAAATTTAAAATTTCTACAGACAAATCGGATTATAGGAAAAAAATAACCACAACTCAGGAGATATTAGTTATAAAGAAAACTCGTCAATTGACATAACCGTTAATTAAGTTTGACTCTAATGTACTTAGTTATGAATCAAATGTTAAAGGAGCAAGAAAAGCGGACGTTAATGTCAAAGGTAATGTTCGAACCTAATTACGTGTTCTCAGAGTTTACTTATCTAATTGGGTCCCATTGGGACATCCTACATCGACCTTGACACACTTAGTAAGTAGAGGCTTCGCTACATAGAGCACGTAGAGCATCAGGAAACAATTACGTCCATAGAAAGACTCATATTTCTAAAAGATTTTCAGACATTTACCGATAAAACGTAAAATTGCTTCAGTATAAAAACTGAACTTGAACATATTAATGTTTCATTCTGCACGTTACCATAGAAGTAGCTAACATGAGTTAGATCCACACGTTGTAAGCCGTATTTCTCTATTTAGATAATTAAAACAAATATACAAAGTAAGCTCACCGGTGAATATAAAAGGTCGTCCATATTTTAATCCGAAGCTATGTGCCATCATCACTCTTAATAATTAGCATTTAACACTTTATGGCATGATTTAAACCAATTTGTTAAGGTTAGAGAGGAAAAGTCAAATAAACTGTTCCGCCGAATACCTTACATAATTTACTTTATTAGTAGTTGTATTGTAATGAAGAGGATAGTTAACGCATATTTTTTATAGTATTCGTTGATAAGACATTTCTAATATTTGACATAATATATAATGTAAAAGTACGGATCAGTTTTGTCAAATGAATCCAATATTGAAAAAGGGTTGTTAAAGAGAAGATAAGTTTACGTAATAAACTCCTAGGCAAAGTTATAAATAGTAAATACCGAGCAGTTGGAATAAACTGTGCTAATAATAATCACTAAAGGGGCGAAATAATATGCATTTTTTGCATATTTTGTCAATTTTATAATAAAAAACATATTTTTCATAAATTAATATTTTAGGAGCATATTTTTATGTTTATGGCTTTATCAAAAAATTTAAAACCTTAAAGGTTTAATGTCCACTTCAGTAAGTACTTATTTCAGGGATTTTCCAATCTAAAAATTATTGTAATTATATTTACCTTTTGGTTATACACTAGGTATTTATTCGGGGTTCCCAGGGTTTGCAGGTATATTGTTAGGGGTTGTTTATCGTCACTTAATAATGTGTTATTATTACCTGCTTAACAAACTGAGTTTATATCGATTTGAAATTTAAGTTTAAAAGACTCAATTAGTATTGCTGAACTTTTTCCGCTAAATGTAACAATATTCTCGTCAAAGTAGGAGGACAAGTAAGGAACAAATTGGATGTATCCGTAAAACAGAATGAAGGATTTAAATACTTAACTGCTGTAAAAAGCATTTATGAGGGTAAACCATCCAGCGAAGTTGTATCTTGGCCTTACATTTTGCTACCTAAGTTTGTCCGATTACATCAGTAGATGTTGAAAGGAGCTACCCTTTATATAAACATATTTTTACTAATAGAAGTTTAAAAATTTGGAAAATATTTAGTAGGTAATAAATGCCTTTTATACAATTTCACGTTAAAAAATTGTTTTTATCTTTGTTTTGTTTGCTTTTAAAAAAAATTAACATATTTTTTAAATACCTCATTTTACTAAAATAAATTAAGAAATATTGCATACCAGATACCAGTATGCATATTTTAAAGGCAAACAAGGCATATATATGCGAATATTTTGGCTGAGTTTAAGTGCATATATAATATATAATCCTCCTTTTCATAATCACTAAGTCAATAACCATAAATACTTTTTTATCAAATTAGACACATTCAACCCGGTATCATGCCTATTAACCTGTTACCATGTACCGTAAAGCCGTCGCTTCGATCACCCCATTCAAACATCCGCATAGCAACATTAGCCCCCCCCCCCCCCCACACACATACACACACACAGGTGGAACAAAATAACTAACAAAAATCATACTATTCTATTTTTAGCAATCATTTTCACCCTTATAACAGCCTAGCCAAGGAAAATACTGCAAACATTTTAAAAATTTCAGGAATCCCTGCTGCATACTTAAAATGCTGAGCTTACTCTACGTAAAAGGCTAATAAATATTACATAATTTACCTGCCCATTTTCAGTAACCATCCTGGCCCCACTATCACAGTACCCCTAAATCCTGCAATTTTTTGAGCAAATTTAGGAAAAACGCGGTTTGCAGGAAACCTACATACTCAGAGTATGCCCATCACTTTGCCACTGAAAGCCGGTTGGGACGACCCCAATATTGAGCGAAAAATGATGTCCGTATCGCTGAGAGAGGGCGCTATACTAGGGTTGGCTTGGATGTTGCTACCCTTTTGCATAAGGCAGAAAGGCATAGTCGTCCTTGGAAGTAGCGTTTTTTTATTGGCCGTTGTTTTTTTTTTGAATTGGGAATTTTTCTTCGCATTGCCCTCGGATAAAAATCGGTAATTTTGGGCAATTTCCCGACGGAATTTTATAAATCTGATTACGCAGGAGGAAAGAGCAGGAAATTTGCCAAATAACGAGTCGATTGGAACCATAATAAAAAAATCGTCATATTAAAAAAATATATCAAATTTTTCGCTTTTAAAAATAAGAAAATAATTGCCAAAAGTCCAGTAAGTACTACTGTTTTCAGTCCTTTACAAGCATACAGAACGACAACAAAGCGCTGATAAGTGGAACGTGGAACTGCAGAAGAAATTCATGTTTCTGGTAGCTCAAATTGTACAATAAATGTAAATAATAAAACTAGAAAAAGATCCTTCGCCAGATAGAAAAATTGTAGGTACCAATCTCCTTAAAACAACGGGTCATCATCATATACTCGAAAATTGTGATTAGACAATGCAACTGAATTGGATAAAAACATAGGTGTATGAAAAGCGCTTCAAATTTTAATAAATTTGCCTCACTCACCTCATTGTAAATCAATGCAAGAATTCGGACACAGCCAAAAACCTACCGAAATCCCTGATTAAAATTAATGACGTTTTAAAGTTAAATGAAAACTTTCCTTAGTAGAAGATTAAAGTTCCTCCAAAATTATTCTGTTTATGACTCTTTTGGGATTTTCCACTCTCGTAATACATTTATAATCTACTATAAATTAATCTACTTAAAAATAGCTAATTCTGTCAATCGAGGAGCTGATTTACAAGTATCGCCCCCAGGGCCGTATCTGAGGGGGGGTTTTAGGGTTCAAACCCCCCCCCCCCCGAAAACAATAAAATCCTTGTTTGTGTGTATGTTTAAATGTATGTTTAAAGTATAACTAGTATTTTTTGCCACTGGTCTAACCCCCCCCCCCCAAAATTTTGGTTCAGATACGGCCCTGATCGCCCCCGCCTCTCCCATTTGCCCTCGTGTCGCTTCTATGTTTCCTAATATATTATTTTTCCTATAAAGGCTTTAAGGTTTGGCCCCCCTCGCTCTTTCAACCATTCTACGCCACTGCCTCTGTTTACATCACGTTCTTTCAATTCCTGTTTTTAATGAAATTAGTAACACAATTTTACGGCTGCTCCTTCTTTAATTTCTTTCTATCTCACATCAATCTTTCTTTTTGTTGTCTAATTTTATACTTATTTTATTATCTTGATTTCCTTTATTTCATTCCTATATTCAATTACTAACTAAAATTACAATTTTTAGATTTTCAGACAGTTTTTATTTTCCTTATATTGGTTAAATATGAAAGTCAATGATTAAATTCTGACATATGAACAAGCTTTGAAAATAGTATTTCGTATTATGTCATCTTAAACCCCCAGTTCAATCAATCCACCATTATGCTTGCAAATTAATTGTCCCGTCACTTTACCTTTTTTGGATCTCAAAAGAATCAATTCTAGTTCCACCTGAACGCTAAACACACAATTTCACCCTCTCATACCCACAACCCCAATAAGGGATGGTAACAGGTTGAAACAGGTCCTATTTCTACAAAAGCACTAAATATAACTTTTTCTTTGGAGAGTTTTGGCGTGGAAAAAACGAATTAAGGTTTGAATTTTTTTAAATTGCTTGATATTTTTGTTGTTTGCAATATCTACTTTTTGATTTATTTCCGTAGTTGTGGCAAAGGTCCTTTATAAATCAACGAATGCTATACTGAAGTTTCTTAACAAAAACTGGAAAATATCTTCTCTAACTTATGTCAGAAACAATATCTGTAAATATCAGTAAGTAGAAGAGGTGCTATAATTATATCAAAAATCTCTTTTCCATTCTCTTCCATTATTTTCCACGTTTCTGGATCAATACCGCTTACCATCTGCGAGGGTGGCACCCACCCCTAGCACTGTGAGACGGAACATCAGCTGATACAAACATCGCAGCCAAAAAGTTTGGGGTGGTAATATTATAAATTCAGATTACGTCAGCTATGATATCAGACATGGGGGGTGAAATATCTAGGTTAACCTGACTAATTTTAGCATCGATTTGTATTAATGTAAAGAAGACGAGTTTAGATCCAGCTTTTTAAACTATATATTTCGATAAGGAACAGCAGCAGCAGATCAAACTTCGGTGTTTGTGTAGGCAACGAAATGAATGTTAACACCCCAAATATTAATTTGGAGACCGGATCTCTTTCAAAAGATATTCTTGCTCGGAATATTGAGGTAGATAGAAGTATTCATTTTTAGGGCGTACGATTTCTATGTAAGTATTAAGCTTGCCTTTAGGATTAGATGTCGTTCAGTCGCTCAGAAAAATATCACTTCTCGTGACCAACCAACTAAACTCACCGACAAAAAAAAACGGCACCTAAATTTTTTTAGTCATTTCAATAAGTATGGCATAACTTTTTTATTTTTGACTTTTTTGCAATGATTTTTCGCTGGGTGATAGATCTGTTCATTAAAATTATGCTGCAGTTTGTTCTGATGTAATTTTGGTTGCTTAAATGTTTATATACCAGGGTAAGTCAAAATGATGTTTTTAGTCGGAAGTTTAAAACGTCCTGTGGAAAAAACACGCCAGAGAACCTTGTTTAAACATGATTTACGATAAAGCTAGATGTATTCCTAGCATTTTGTTTTTTGAATCATCTGGTTATCTTGTTTCTTTTACGAGCTACGCATTTTTAATTGAAACGCTGCATTTTTCAAAGTCAATAAAAATAATCAGCGTAAAATAATTAAATTAGCTAGTACTTTATTAGATTATTTTATCAGTGACATTGTCAATATTAAAATCGTAATTAAAATGGTGCTTACCTCTGCAGACGTGTGTAAAATCATCGCTTTAATAGAAGATGGTCGAAATAAAAGTTATGTTGCCTCGAATTGCGCGATCCACGGTACAAGATGCTTGGAATAGGTATCTCGTACAAACCTAATATTTGTGGAAAATGGAGCTTTAAATACCCACAGATATATTAAAGAGATACTACGAGAAGTTGTCATTCCATTTGCCCCTTTCATTGGAGAAGAGCTTATACTCATGCAAGACAACGCCAGACCACATGTTGCACATGTAATAAATGAGTTTTTGGATGAAGTTGGGAATCAAAGGTTAGAAAGGACACCCTGTAGCCCAGATCTCAACCCAATTGAGCATCTTTGGGATGAATTAAAAAGACGCGTTCGTCGCCGTCCCAACAAACTTACACCTTTACCAGAGCTCAGGTTAGCATTAAATGAAGAATATGAAGCTATTCCGCAAGAAAAAATAATCACTATAATTGATTCCATGCCACGAAGGATGCAAGCTGCAATTAAATATTTTTTAATACATTTTCTTTTTAACACATTTTTATAGATTAATTTTTAAATTTTAAAACGTAACCTTCTTTTAATAAAAACAGACAGAAAAGGTCAACATTTTGCAAATTGTATCAAATATTACGTATCATTTTGTTTTGTAATTAAATGTAATTTTAAAGTTTTTTTAAACAGTTTTAATGATTTTTGAGATTTAATAGAATTTTCCAAATTATTATATTCTATCAAACCTTTATAAAAATAGATTTATAAGCTAATGTTTTAGACACTCTATCCACATAAAAATTTTAATTAGTTCATGTTTTATAATAATTATGATGTTCATAATTAAAAGAACAAAAATTTTTTAAACAATCAGGCAATAAATTATTTTTAATTTTATGTATAAAGATACATACTAAATAAAAAATTGAATTTCACATTTAACCAATCTAAATTTTTCAACATAAAATTAATTTTTGTATATTTGTCACAATTTAAAATTGAGTAATAGATGTGTTTTGGACTTCCATTGCCTTTAGTTTTTTATATCACAACGTTTCAACTGGTAAGTATCTCCAGTCGCCTTCAGGTGAATACTGTTTAAATACAATTTAAAATAATCCGCATTCCCTTATTTTGTAAAATTTGTAATTTATCAATAATTCCTCACTAGCACAATATAAAATGAAAGAGCAATAAAGAAAATGTGGTAATATAATAGTATTTAATACAGTTTTTTTAGAAAACAAACTTAAATTAGAACTGATTCTTTTAAAATAACCTACTTTTCCGGCAATCTTCGATATAATACTTTCAAAATAATTTAAAAATTTTAATTTTGAATCAATGATTATCCCTAAATATTTAAAACTGTTTACTAATTCCAATTTTTCACCATTAATTACAACATTTTTATATTGACAATTTAAATTATTACCCATAACCAGACATTTAGTTTTTGAAATATTTAATTTTAATTTATTTACTTTTAGCCAATTTAATAATATATTTATCTCAGAATTTAGGGTATTTAGACCATCAAAAATATTTAAAACATTAACGTAAATTAAGGTGTCATCAGAAAACATTTGTAACTTACACATTTTTAAAACTAAAGGTTGATGTATAAAATAAATAATATTGGACCTAGTATACTTCCTTGAGGAACTTCTATATTATTAATTTTTTATTTGAATATGTTTTTAATATTTTTGTTTTTTGTGACCTGTTACTTAAATAATTTTTAAACCATTTATTTACGTTTCCGCGAATACCATACTGATACAATTTACTCAATAATCGAGCCCTGTCAATTGTTTCGAATGCCCGCTTAAAATCCAAAAATACAGCTATAACATTTTTTCCATGATCAATGTTTCTCTTCCACGTCTCAATGACACATTGAATGGCTGTCTCTGTGGAGTACCCTTTTTGAAAACCAGCTTAAAATGAAATTAAAATTTTGTTGGCATCAATGAATTCTAATAACTGTTCATATACGACTTCTTCCTTGCTAAACTATAGTATTTTTTATAATTTCAATCTTCGTGTTTTTTCCATCAACCAGAATTTTCAGTTAAATCTATTTATACGTAATTGAATTTGTTTCAAACAATAAACATGTCAAGTCGGATAAAATCCTCTACATCAACGTATAAACCACAAATCTGTTTAAATTATGCTGATGTATCTTGAGTACTATACCCCGAATTATTTTTATAAATCGTAGTTTCTCAATCAAATAGTTGTTGATTGAGCAATCTCTTAAAAAAGCGGTGACCGTATTATATGTTATGATGTGAGGAGAATCATTGGACGCAATCCAAAAAGCCAACCGATGGAGACCTTTTGACGCATATAAAATACATAATATTAAAACTAAATATTTGAATTCTGTTTATTTTCTTTTTGATATCTTTCTAAAATATTGTGTTTTTGCAGTTGTTTTAGTGAACTGAAAACATGTTATTTGAAATTTTAAACTTTGTTACATGGAAACTAATCCCTAAATTATTATAAAACTAATATTTTACAACCTTGTTTGTTAGGCCAAATACCGTGCGAGCAAAAATTATTTGCATCAAAGAGGGCCTTGCATCTAAGGACGTAATACTTAGCCGTAGATCTTAATACCTGTTGGGTGTCAGTAACTACCTGAACTAACAATCAATCAGTTATTCCGTCATCTTGGACAATCGTTACAAGTAATTTGATTCGTCGCTAATTTTTCCAATTTCTTGAACAATTCACCCAATGTGCTTTACGGAACAGCACAAAACATTCATGGTTGAAGCGTATTTTCGAAACGGGGTTAAAGTAAATGGTGAGTGGCAATACATGTGCATGGACGATTTTCACGAACATTTTCCTAACGTTGCTTTTATTGCTGGGGATTTTTATCATTGCCTGAAAAGAACCATGGCTGTGTTTAGGGAAACAGGTTCTATACAACACAAAAAAGGAGCAGGAAGACCATCTGTAAGAACAGAAGAACTTGTTGCAAACGTTCGTGAAATAATGCAAAATACGCCAACAAGTTATATAAGACGCATGTCCCAAGAAGTGGGAAGATCTTATGGAACATGCAGGACTATTCTTAAGAAGAAGCTAAATATATTTCCTTATTACCTTGTTTAACGGTTATAGATTACTTCGTTTTTCCTCATTTAAAGAACACTATTTTTAAAACACCAGCTGCAAATTTAGAACAATTACAAGAAAGGATTATCCAAGAATGTGGTAACATTTCTCCAGAGATGCTGGTCAACGCTTTCGAAAATATGAAGAGATGTGTGAATTTATGCTTAGAGCATGGCGGTGGCCAATTTCAGCAATTTATGTAATTATTTTATTTTTTCTTTCTGTATATTCTTACTTTGTTAATTTTGTAAACAAGACAAATAAATTTGTATTTGTCTACTTATTTTATTACTCATTAGTTTGGCATATCATGTCATAATATGAATTTGACAATATTTTAGCCTAGATTTGGTTAGATATATCGTTCTCATATCATTGTGATCTAAACCAAGCCCTACGTATGTTAATCCAAGCCCTCTTTGATGCAAATAATTTTTCCTCGCACTGTATTATTGACAAAATAAATAATAAATCACTAGTAATCTCTGATTTACTGAAGCAGCAGATGTAGTTTCATTTTATTTGTAACGATTGTAAATGAAAAGAACGCTATTTTTAAGTCTGTAACTAATAATTCATGGTGCTTAGTTAATTACTACAGCATTTTTAGTTTTCCGCCATATTTTTAAAGGCAATGACACAAGATATATATTTTACAGGTGTCAAGCATCACTTCCCTACTTTCTATAAATAAAAATACGGAGATGTATTTTAGAAGCGCCTTAAGAGTTATCTGAAATATTTTATAGGACTAATGGGATTTTTTGGAGAGTTATTTTTTGAGTAGGGTAATTTATTTGTTTTACTGTTATGCTTTTCTTCTTATAGAACAATCTTTATGGAACCATTTTAAGGCTTTTAAGTGTTCCTTATATTTATTTTTGACGTTTATTTATTTGCGGTTAAGTATATTGGGTTTGTTCGTTCCTTTCTTACCATAAGTCGAGGTAGAGCTTTAATTTTATTGTAACATGACAAATTACGATCGCCAAAAATAGCCAAAATTATGGAAAATGGCCCTTGTTTAAATTTCCTAAATTTTTAGTATGTTGTAGAGAATGTCATTCTGATCAAAAGTATTCCTGGCCACAACAAAATCTGCCGACCAGTTTTTAAGATACAGGGGGTCCAAGTTGCAAAATATGAGTTTTCAATACATTATATTTTCGTAAGTAGTTTATAATATTAATTCGTTTTATTTTTCCACATTTTTGTTGACCTTGTCGTGGATAGGATAGAATACTATACAAGTAGTTTAAAAATTTTTATTATGTAGCGGGTGAGTGACGAAAATTATTTAACATTTTTTGATAAATTATTTTCGGCATGAAATTACATATTAACAAAGTAATACTCTAGATGACATTAGCATGGAGCAAGCTATCAGAATTTATATTATTTAAAATTATACAGGGTAACTCAAAAAAATTAATATATTTTTTATCAGTTTTTAAAGAAATTTTGTAGATATTTCTTTATGTACTGCTTGTCGCTTATTGTATAGTTCCAAATATATATAATTATCAAGGTTATACAGGGTGTTTCCGATGATAACCGATAGAAAAATAACAACAAAATACATGTATTTAAAAATCACCCAGTATATTAAAATTGTATTGGTTAAATTTCGTTATTTTTTAATATTTCTTGCTTGAAGTGTCTTACATACATGTTTGCTATTGATTTCGCTTTTTCTCTGACCAGTTCTGGAGATATACAGCATCGAACAGACTCAAAACTCAAAAAATAAGCATATAAAATACCATTTTTTTTAAAATTTTAATAATATTATTTGTTATGTAAGTTTATCTTATTGTTAAAAATAAATATATTTTATGCTATACAGGGTGTTTCGAATCATTAGGTTATTCTAACACTGTATTATGCAAATAAGAAATATATATAAATGGTCTCAATTAAAAGAATTAATTTTATCCAAAAATAATAAGTAGTCCTTGAGCAAACTTAATATACAGAGCAATAAAATTTTGACAGACCTTCTATCACAACACCCGTAGAACAAACATACAAAAATATTAATTATCTACTATTTGAAGATCATAAATTCTATATTTTGCGGCGGTAATCTATTTTTGGATAAAATTAATTTTTTGTATTGAGATTTTGCTTGTTTATACTATTTATATATATTTCTTATTTTCATAATACAGTGTTAGAATGCCCTAATTATTCGAAACACATTGTATAGCATTAAATATATTTATTTTTAACCATAAGATGAACTTACATAACAAATTTTATTAAAATTAAAAAAAAATGGTATTTTATATGCTTATTTTTTGAGTTTTAAGTCTGTTCGATGCTGTATATCTCCAGAACTGGTCATAGGAAAAGGGAAATCAATAGCAAACTGGGTGATTTTTAAATACATGCATTTTTCTGTTATTTTTCTACCGGTTATCATGGGAAACACCCTGTGTAACCTTGATAATTATATATATTTGGAACTATACAATAAGCGACAAGCAGCATATCTACAAAATTTCTTTAAAAACTAATAAAAAAATATAATTTTTTTTGAGTTGCCCTGTATAAATATAAAAAATATAAATTCTGATAGCTTGCTCCAAGGTATCTAGACAAGATTATTACTCTGTTAAAATATAATGTAGTGTAAATTAATATTTTGCAACTTGGACCCCTGTATCTTAAAAACTGGTCGGCAGATTTTGTTGTGGCCAGGAATACTTTTGATCAGAATGACTTTCTCTACAACATACTAAAAATTTAGGAAATTTAACCGAGGGCCATTTTTTATAAGAGAAGTGCGGGGTTCTTTGGAATCACTGGGTAGGCAAAGGTACAAGCGTTGTTTGTCTTGTAACAGATTTTTAATTTAGGCTTTTCTTTGGGAGAAAACAATTTTTAAATTTGGCCTATTTATACTAACACAAATTATAGTAAATTTTGAAAATGGAAGGATAATCGACAAATCTGCTACAAAAGAAACAGAGTATAAGGATAGTACGTCTTTCAATATTTTCAAATTGAAGTAAATCGTATATCGTTGGCTTAATTCGCAAAATGCGTAACTCCACATTTGGGTGAAATTAAAAAGTTGATGTCATTCGATTTATATAAATATAGCGCATATGAAAGAATAGTTCGGATCTCCGAAATTATATTGCCTTTTTTAATATCCGCACAACAGAAAACTTCGTAATTCCATCCCTACCAGTTCCGCGATAGCAGACTGCGTAACTCCAGTAGTCCGCATACTGTATAGAGCGTACAGTGTGCTCCTCAAATTTATGTGATTATTGCAGTCATTGTTTTTAGCATTTCCTGGACATTTTTAAGGATCGTAGTTGCGCATTTTGTGAATTAAGCCGACGATATGCGGTTTCGGAAAAATTCGTTGACAGCGAAGGGCAAAAATTAGCTATATATTTGTGTACTGTTAATAAATGGCTTACCTCTATGTCAATGCTTGTAATCGAAGGAAATCTTTTCTTCATGGATTGCGACATTTTGTACTATTTTTCATTAAACTTCAACTAATACTAAATACACAAATATTGCAACTGAATACAAAAATACTCGGGCGGAAATATTAAAAACTATAATATCTGAAAATAAAATTTTAAATGTAAATAACATAAAATGAAATAAAAGTAACATTAGGAAATGATCGCCAGGAAAAATGATGAAATTTAGAAAACACGAGAATTTATTTTCGTATGCATATTATGTTTTTGTTCTGGGCCTTCGAAAATATTTTGTAATTATTATTGTATTTTCTTTTCGAATATATACAAAGTGTTTACATTCCATTATTATTTATTTTATAATTATTACCTAACTACGTGCGTAGGGAAACTACTGAACTCGTTTTTGCCTATAGTTTGTTAACTTAGTTTGATTCCCCCCAAAATTATTATTTTGACAAAACCGACCTCCACGATTATACCCCAATATTTGACACGTGACAGTTTTTTCATAGATTAATTTATAATTTAGAATTCGATAACTTTCTACGTTGCGACTATTTTAATAAAATCTATTTTTCGCCATAAACACCAAGTTTATATTCAACATTAAATTTTATCTACCAATAAACATAAATCTATCTTAATAATAGTGGCCTAAATTTAAAAATAGTTAATTTATAGGAAAACGCTGGTGGTAGTCATCGGAGCTGATCGAGTTTTGCAAAAATAAAACACTTTTGCGTTGATGAAAAACATTTTTTTTCTCAAGTTTTGTTTAAAGTGGCTTAATGGATTCAAGGTTTATTTTTATAGGTTTTTTTAGTACGCATCAATTGATTCTTTTAGAATATAATGGCGAATTTTTCTTTCCAATACATTATATTAAAATCGCACTCAGTAATTCTCACGCTAATTATAACAGACCATAGTTATTTTTTTAATTCCACCATACAGCAATAAAATTTTGTCTATACAGTATACTAGGTATACTCACAAAGCAAATTACTTAATTCCATGCACCCCCATAAAATGAATTGGGTGCAAAGTTTAGTCGCAGAGCCATTCTATAGCTGATCTTTCGCCGATAATTCCGAAATTAACGATCTTTGAAAGACCTACTGGAAATGGAATCAATGCCTTGCACAGATCTGTTAGCCTGTAAATTTATAACACACATAAATTTATGTGAAAAAAAATTCTATGGTGTGCTTTTTAATTGACAAAGAATTTTACACGCTTAATGATTTTCTTCTTCTGAACACCTAATTAGTGTCAGTTTGCTGCTCCGGTTTTTGTTTTTGAACTGTTACTTCTATTGTTTATTTTTTCTTGAAGTTTTTATTATTTGTCTTGATTGTTTTATTGAATTTTTGTGTATGTGTAGGTATATAATATACAGGTTGTTGATTTGAAAACTTCCCACCTCGATTTTCCTGCTTTAAAATAAAAATGTGGAAAATCGCTCGGACCCGTCGATTTTTATTTCGAGGGGGACATATTTTGCATATATTGTCAATCTTGTTACATCAAGCCCCTAGGAGGGGGGGGGTAAGATCTAAATCTTAAATGGATACCCCTATTTTATATAATTTTTTTGGATTCTGCATAAAATTCTGAACATTTTTTAATAAAAGCATTATTAGTCTATACAATACATGACATTTTTGAACTTTGACAGCGTCTAGCTTTCTAACTGTACGTCTTAGAGCAAAACGACTTACATGTCCCCATCTTCGATTTTTATTATCTTTCCAATAGTGTCAACTTCCGGTCAAACCGGAAGTACTATATTTCTTACATCCTGTTTAACCGAAAGTTCACACTATTGGAAAGATAATAAAAATCGAAGATAGGGATTCACAATTTTATGCAGAATCCAAAAAAATTATATAAAATAGGGGTATCCATTTAAGATTTAGATCTTACCCCCCCTCCCTCCTAGGGGCTTGAAGTAACAAGATTGACAATATACGCAAAAGATGTCCTAATCAAAATAAAAATCGACGGGTCCGAGCGATTTTCCAAACTTTCATTTTGAAGCAGGAAAATCGAGGTGGGAAGTTTTCAAATGAACAACCTGTATTCTTCAGTCTGAATATAATTATTGTTTGACTATGTACTGTGAGATTGTTAGTTATCTTAGTAATTTTTTCCACTGACGTTGTCAATGTTCCCTCGGGTATGATTTTTTATGACAATAAAGATATTATTAGTATTATTATTATCTGTTTTATATTTCAAGGAGAAACTACCGTATTGTAAGACACGACTTGTCATTGAAAGTTAACATGTGACCAGACAGGAGATGCTAAATGTATATAATATGCCATGTATATGTCATGTCATTGTCATTATTACAGAAAATGTTAGATACTTTTTTTTTTAGTTATTTTAATTTTCCAAAGTGTTGGCATACAATTTTGTACACAAAAAGGAGCAGCGTTTTTAAAATGAAGGATACGCCAGAGGCAAAGATTTTAGATTCAATCACTTACGGTGCGTGTGTATGTGTATGAGATCCAATCACTTATGGTGTAAAATTTTTTTATTGTTAGAATCGAAGCAAACCAAGATATTTTGTTTTCAGCATAAAGTATTTCCTTAAAATTTTTAACCTATAAGTAGTTGGGCCTAAAATATCTCTATGTAGCCACTTCGCGGATTAAAGATAAGAGCAATGATAAAATAATCAAATAACAAAATGGCGAATGCCGTAACCCTTGAAAACCATAGCTATTATAGTACCATTTAAGCCCTTTTTTAATTTGGTAGAGGCAGCATTTTTCTTCAGTTTGCTATAAGAATCTCCGTCACGAAAGAGTACTGTTACAAAAGCGTAAAAACCATAGTGTCACCAGTAAAGTCCGCATCATATGGGACTTTTTTTATTATTAGCTTTATTCAAAATTTGACTTTGGCATCAAGTTCTGCTTCGATCGAGATGAAAATTAAGCAAAAAATAGTAGTCACGTGATTCGCATTATCTGTCAAATTTTAATTTTTTCCAAAAAATAATTCAAAAGTAGGGTTATTTCTGAAAATATCGAAAAAAGTTATTAGAAAAGGTTTTTTTAATTGCAGTTTCTAGCCCACATGCAAAATTTCAGCTGCATAAGATAATTTTGATTTTTTACCTATATTTTCTAAATTGCACCACTTTTGCAAAATAGGACTCAACGCAACCTACATAAAACTTCTTTAAAGAAGCGCCATATTAAATGTGTGTTTTTCTACAAAATCAAAATTGGGCTATTAAAATTTGGTCGCATGTGATGCAAAGTTTATTTGTTTTTGACCCTGTATAAGGCAACTTCATTAAATAAGTATTTTTGAAAACGTAGTTTGTGTCTGAAAGTAATACACGTTAACGTTATTATGACATAGCGTAATAATAAATTGTAATATAGGGGTTCTAAATTAAATCGTTGAAAATAGATAGATAGAACTTTACGTTGTTAAAATAAAATTAATTTTCCGCTTAATAAACACTTAACTGTGTTCTTTTTTGTTTTACTATTAAGGTGTATTACCTTCAGACACAAACTACGTTTTTAAAAATACTTATTTTATGAAGTTACCTTATACAGGGTCAAAAACAAATAAACTTTGCATCACATGCGACCAAATTTTAATAGCCCAATTTTGATTTTGTAGAAAAACTCACATTTAATATGGAGCTACTTTAAAGAAAATGTATCCGAAATAAAGCCTTGTCAAAACTGAGAAGTTTTATGTAGGTTGCGTTGAGTCCTATTTTGCAAAAGTGGTGCAATTTACAAAATATAGGTAAAAAATCAAAATTATCTTATGCAGCTGAAATTTTGCATGTGGGCTAGAAACTGCATTAAAAACAACTTTTTCTAATAACTTTTTTCAATATGTTCAGAAATAACTCCACTTTTGAATTATTTTTTGGAAAAAATCAAAATTTGACAGATAATGCGAATCATGTGACTACTATTTTTTTGCTTAATTTTCATCTCGATCGAAGCAGAACTTGATGCCAAAGTCAAATTTTTAATAAAGCTGTTAATAAAAAAAAAATCCCATATGTTGCGGACTTTACTGGTGACACTGTACATATATATATTATATCCCCGCAAGGAAATAGTACTATCAGTACTGTTTCAAAAGCGTAAACACCCTGTATATATCACGGATAAAGAAATATTATATTAAAACCGTAATTATCTAATATACACAATGAAAATCTCAGTTCGATTCGACACAAAAATAGAAAAACCGTAACAAGGAAGTTAACGGGTAAACACTTCCCGGTCAGCCGTGCATATTTCGCGATTTTACGCACTACCCGTTACTTAACTAAGTACACTTTTTTTTCACCGACCGCGAAAGAGAAAAGCCGCTATGCAAAGCGAAGGAATACTAGCGAATTTCACTAACACCGTATTTTTAGACGTGTGTGTGTGTGTACGGGCTATTTTCATCCTAGCTGAAGTGGGAACAATTTGACATAATACTGTCCAGATTCGAGCGCCGTTTCGTTATTTTTTACTCGGTTGTAATGATAATTAACCTCATCAGGTTGATCTACCGTTTTTTTTCGTTAATTGCCGGATAAATACAGTACATGTTATTTATGTAATAAATTTACCGGGTTACATTGTTACGTAGATAACTTTTTTGCTATTCGAACTGTAGAAAAAACAGTGTCATTTTGCAGACGATAAATAATAAGAGGCGTTACTAGCGTGTGTGTTTTGGGGGCAAGGCAAGGACTTAAGCCCCACGTGCAAATTTTTAAAAAAATGCGCAGCAAGCAAACATTTTTATGGCCACTCAATTTTTTAGTCAGAATTTAGATATACTCGAGGGGGGTAAAATCAGGTGCATAATATATTAAATTAACATTTTATAACTGGACATACAGTGTGACCAGTAAAGTCCGCATCATATGGGTTTTTCTTTTATTAATAGCTTTATTCGAAATTTGACTTTGGCACCAAGTTCTGCTTCGATCGAGATGAAAATTAAGCTTAAAGATAGTAGTCACGTAAATCACATAATTCAAAACTGGGGTTATTTCTAAAAATATCGAAAAGTTATTAAAAAAAGTTTTTTTAAATGCAGTTTCTAGCCCACATGCAAAATTTCAGCTGCATAAGATTATTTTGATTTTTTACCTATTTGTAAATTGCACCACTTTTGCAAAATAAGACTCAACGCAACCTACATAAAACTTCTCAGTTTTGACACGGCTTTATTTTAGATACATTTTCTTTAAAGTAGCGCCCATATTAAATGTGTGTTTTTCTACAAAATCAAAATTGGGCTAGTAAAGTTTGGTCGCATGTGATGCAAAGTTTATTTGTTTTTGACCCTGTATAAGGTAACTACATAAAATAAGTATTTTTGAAAACGTAGTTTGTGTCTGAAGTAATACACCTAAATATTAAGACAAAAAAGAACACAGTGTCATCAGTAAAGTATTCATTAAGTGGAAAATAAATTTTAGTTTAACCTAACGTAAAGTTTATCTATTTTCAACGATTTAATTTAAAACTCATTTATTTTATTTTTTATTTTTTTACTTTCAGACACAAACTACGTTTTCAAAAATACTTATTTTTTGAAGTTACCTTATACAGGGTCAAAAACAAATGAACTTTGCATCAAAGGCGACCAAATTTTAATAGCCCAATTTTGATTTTGTAGAAAAACACACATTTAATATGGCGCTACTATAAAAAAAATTAATTTCAAATAAAGCAATGTCAAAACTAAGAAGTTTTATGTACGTTGCGTAGAGTCTTATTTTGCAAAGGTGGTACAATTTACAAAATATAGGTAAAAATCAAGATTATCTTATGCAGCTCAAATTTTGCATGTGGGCTAAAAACTGCATTTAAAAAAACTATTTCTAATAACCCCACTTTTGAATTATTTTTTGGAAAAAATTTAAATTCGACAGATAATGCGAATCACGTGACTACTATTTTTTTGCTTAATTTTCATCTCGATCGAAGCAGAACTTGATGCCAAAGTCAAATTTCGAATAAAGCTATTAATAAAAAAAATCCCATATGATGCGGACTTTACTGGTGACACTGTATATAGAAATGCATGAAATTGGTGTTAGAGGCTAATGAGCAGCTTGAAAGGGTGGGAGGCCCTCCCAGATTAAGACTCTCAGTGCCCTACTGGTATTAACTGGTACTTTTTTCTTTGTATATTTAAAGGATCATTATTACTTATGAAAGCCATTGTAATATTATTTAAATAGTTTCTAGCGTAAATTTCTTATTTTATCTAACTACGGCCGTTACTACCTAGACCGTATTTTATATTTCAATAAATTTCTGCAATAAAATGTTTAAGGAGTTTATTGTAAACACCGTAAATTTTAGATTGGAAATTCGATGCCGAAGTGTATTACCAAAGCAATAAAGAATTCTGAAATAACACATGAAATATTTTCCAATACATAAAATTTTAGGGAGCAGTAAATTTTGGATTAGAAGTTTTTGCATTGACCAAACTGTCAGCACACAGCACATACGTACGATTTACTTCAATTTAAAAATATTGAAAGACCTATCCTTAAACTCTGTTTCTCTTGTAGCAGATTTTCAAAATTTAATATAACTAGCGTGTACCCGGCATGCGTTGCAACCCGCTGGTATAAATACAAACCCGAACAAACCCGATATATTAGTACCCGGCATGCCACTTTCTGAAATCGCACAGTCGCTAGTTATACATAAAAACCTTCCTCTTGAATCACTCTATCTATTAAAAAAAAAACCGCTTCAAAATCCGTTGCGTAATTTTAAAGATTTAAGCGGATATGAAAGGGGACAGACGGGCGACAGCGACTTTGTTTTATACTATGAAGATTATTTGTGTTAGATAAATAGGCAAACTTTAAAAATTGTTCTCTGCCGAAGAAAGGCTTAAATATCAAAATATTTTACAAGACAAACAAGGTTTGAACCTTTAGCTGCCCAGTGATACCAAATTCATACCTATTAAATTTTACTGGTGATATTTGGCGTCAGCCGAACGCATGCCACTATTTTTGAGTTATTTATCTTGGCCATCGTTAATATTAAAGAAGTCAAAGGTAGAAAAATTACTTTATTATTTCTAAATTAGCAAATATATCGACAAAATGTATCATTCCTATATCCAGGCGAGTAGGCAGAGGGGGGCAGTCCTCCAGATTGGTTGATGAAAGTAAATTGGGGCCTTACATTTTTTGTGAAAAAGGGAGCCAATGAATAATCAACATATATTACAAACATTACGGTTTTGGGAGAATTTGAATACTGTGTAAGTTAAATATTATTGTTATTGCAATATGGTATATACAGGGTGTCCGGAAATGATGAGCAAAAAGTTAGGGGATATTTCTAGACAGAAAATAAATGTAAGTCACTAGAACAATAAATTAAACATTCAAATCGAAGGTTCAAAGTGACGTTCTTCCTCTTCAATGCATAAACTAATTCTTCTTAAAAAATTCCGACGAACTCCATGGAATATTCCTTGCTTTGCTATGCTATGTTTAAGGTTGAAAATAAATTAAAATGATTTCGTATTCATCACATACAAGCAATGTTATTTTAGCGTTTTTCTCGAAAACGGTTCGATTTATCGAAACAAAAGTTTTATACCTTTTTTATGTCCACGGGTTAGGAGAATAAAAATATTCATTCAAAATGCGCATACAGTGCAGGACAAAAAAGTTGACTCCTATGGGGCGCCCTCTACAAAATGCGAAAAAACGGTGGGCAAATTTGTATTCCTCATCCCGAAAAAGCCCCATATACGAGATTTCGTCAAAATATTATGAGCGTGGCAAAAGGTATTGCAAAAAAAACTGCAAATAAAATATAACTTTAACACCTTGTAACTTCGTTAATAATCAATTTTCGAAAAAATGTTATAAAAAGAGATAGCATTTATTTTCGGTCTAGAATTATTCCCTAAATTTTTTCCTCATCATTTCCGGACACCCTGTATAAAGTCTACGCAAAGAATTAAGGCTTGCGACTGAGAAGGAGGGGGGATGGGGGGACAATAAAGGATATCCCTAAATTTTTACAACATATAAGAATATTATAAGTATATACTTGTTAAAATTTAGACTCAACTTTTAAAACTCTCCACGTTAATGTTCTGCAAATTTCCCATGAAATTTAACTTCAGACTGTTACAAGTAGAATTTATGACCCCAGAAACAATTAGGCCGAAAATAGATCACGCAAATTCCGATGGCTTGCGAGCATAAGAGTTATTGTACATACCTTCAGGTGGGTTCTTTTGAAAAAATTTAACATACTGCTATTCTAACAAATCATAAGAAAAGTATACATACAGTGAGGACCTAAAGTCCGTCCCCCCCCCCCCTCTAACTTCTAAACCGTTCGGTATATTTTAATGAAATTTTGAACGATAATATTTGAGCAAGTCTTGCACTTTTTGACATACCAATGACAGCTTTAAATGTCAAGATGACAGCTGGGTCCGCTTTTGCAATATTTTTTTAAATGGAACACCCTGTATATTTTTACATTTTTAAATTCCGCATAAAATTATAATTATTTTTTATTAAATGCATTATTAGTCTATACTTCATAGTTTCCGAGATATTGACTCTCGAAAAGTGACATTTTTGAACTTTGACAGCTTATAACTTTCTAACAGTACGTCTTAGAGCAAAACGGCTTACATGTCCCTATCTTCAATTTTTATTATCTTCCCAAAAAATTAACTTCCGGTTAAACCGGATGTAACTCGAAAGCAGGAAATATAGTTGTTCCGGTTTAACTGGAAGTTGATTTTTTTAGGAAGATAATAAAAATTGAAGATAGGGACATGTAAGCCGTTTTGCTCTAAGACGTACTGTTAGAAGGTTATAAGCTGTCAAAGTTCAAAAATGTCACTTTTCGAGAGTCAATATCTCGGAAACTATGAAGTATAGACTAATAATGCATTTAATAAAAAATAATTATAATTTTATGTGGAATTTAAAAATGTAAAAATATACAGGGTGTTCCATTTAAAAAAATACTCCAAAAGCGGACCCAGCTGTCATCTTGACATTTAAAGCTGTCGTTGGTAAGTCGAAAAGTGCAAGACTTGCTCAAATATTATCGTTCAAAATTTCATTAAAATATACCGAACGGTTTAGAAGTTAGAGGGGGGGGACGGACTTTAGGTCCTCGCTGTATAGAATATACAAATCACATACAGGGTGTAATTTTTAACTGGAATAAATTAAACAAAAAAAAACTACGGCTGCGTTTATTTTTTATTTGTCATACTTTTTTGGTGTCTTAATGAAATTTACCCCTCTTTTGGGGGTAAAAACCACCCCTAACTATTTTTTTTCAAATGTAAATTTATGTATTGTGATGCCTCATTTTTTTAATGCAGACTTATGGCTTGTGTTATTTTCTCTTGCAATTTGCCGAACTGGAGTAATAGGACTTTCTTAAAGAGCAAGCAGAACGTTTAATTGCGTGTCTTCATCCATCATTCCAGAGACTGCGTTATTCTTGGTATGTCCTTGACGTGGCCCACTTAACTATAACGTCTTTTAATTTTTCTGATGGCGCCTTGGGAAATTGGTGGAAACTGGCAAAACCCAAATTGTAGTATCAATTGTTGCTAAAATGACTAGGTTTTTTTCTGAAATGCAAAAGTGGATCGTATTCTCTTCTTGCTCACAATACATACCGTGCGAGCAAAAATTATTTGCATCAAAGAGGGCTTGGATTAAAAGACGTAGGGCTTGGTTTAGATCACAATGATATGAGAAAGATAATGTATCTAACCAAATCTAGGTTAAAATTTTGTCAAATTCATATTATGACACGATATGTCAAACTAATGAGTAATAAAATATGTAGACAAATACAAATTTATTTTTGTTGTTTACAAAATTAACAAGGTGGAACCAGGCTTCATCCGAAAAAAATGTCAGGTCCAATAAATCATTTATTTCCAATAAATTTTGGGTGAACCATTGAGAGTAATTCCTGCGTCTTTCAAAATCTGCGGCTTGTATTTCTTGGAATACTTGCACTTTATAAGGAAGTAAATTTAGCTGCTTCTTAAGAATAGTCCTGCATGTTCCATAAGATCTTCCCACTTCTTGGGACAGGCGTCTTATACAATTTGTTGGCGTATTTTGCATTATTTCACGAACGTTTGCAACAAGTTCTTCTGTTGTTACAGATGGTCTTCCTGCTCCTTTTTTGTGTTGTAAGTATAGAACCTGTTTCCCTAAACACAGCCAGGAAATGATAAAAATCCTCAGCAATAAAAGCAACGTTAGGAAAATGTTCGTGAAAATCGTCCATGCACAAACCCGGATTGTATTACCTCTCACCATTTACTCTAACCCCGTTTCGAAAATACGCTTCAACCATGAATGTTTTATGCTGTTCCGTAGTGTCCATTGTGTGAATTGTTCAAGAAATTGGAAAAATTAGCGAGGAATCAAATTACTTGTAACGACTGGCAAAGATGACGGAATGATTGATTGATTGAAAATTCGAAGATACGAAAAAGAAAGCCAAACTAAAAATAAAGCAGCAGTAGTTCTGTATTTTTTCAGCACATAAAGAGGCTTCACATTACCGAATATATTCCAAATCAAAATTATTACTTATTAATTAATTAAATATGGCAATAAAATAACTATTCTCAAACCAGCATTTTTGATATTTTACGTGTGTTGTATTGTATATATCAAGATTCATCGACATTTAAATGGACCTGTAATGTTAGCATTCTTGTCCGTATCGGATTAAGGGGATAAGGGTGCAGGAACCAATACATTTCTAATTCGGAAGTATGTAAATGTAAAGGTAAAGTAATTATTGTAATGGAAGATTTAAAGATTAAATTTTTTCTCGCAAAAAATGTCAGGTCTGCCGTATACAGGAAAGCCAGTAAATTTAACCATTTCCTTTTATGTAATTCTTTTATACCGTTTTAATTTTTATGTCCCAGTTAGTTATGCCTGGTGCACACCGTTTGCACTATAGAAATGTTGATTTTAATTATATTGTAGGTGACATCATCGCTAGTAAATAGCGTTTGGCAGAGTTACATTCATTCATTTTGCGGAATACACGTTGTTAATGTCAAGTTTATCTTTTGAATCGAGAGAGATAACGTCAAAAGCTAGCATTGAAGGAACATTCCCCAGCTTACCCACCCAACGAATTAGAAGAAAAAAAACGGTATTTTGAGGATAAAGGAACTGATGAACCTATATTATCTTCTGAATTGTCATTTAACATAGAACATATTATGTGACTCGCGTATAATGAACCATTATGCACTCGGGTGAATATATAGTTATCGGTATCGATCTGGTTTTAGGGGTTCTTATATTGCACTCTGTGAATAAATTTATTTTATTCTATTAACGATATTTAAACTATTGTCTATGCCCGCTAGCTATTCTAGCGTATGGCGCTATAACATAAGGTTTCGTTCAAGGATTTATTTTTGTACAGACGCCAAACAAAATGTTATTTTATTTTAAACTCGTGATGGACTACAATAAAGCTGTTTTGGTTTATTATTTACCGTGAAAACCTCGTCAAAATTAACAAATAACAATCATGCGTAATTTGTATGTTGGGAGCTCATTTCACTCTACAGGGTGTTACAATAGACTAGAAAAAATATTATTTATGCTAAAATCTTCGTGATAAAACATCCACTGTTAAAGAGAAACAGAGTCATCCAATGAAAAATTGATTTTAGAAAATTGGCGATGATATGAAAATTATTGTTAAGGGAAGATGAATTATATTTGGTGTAGTTACGTCTTTGAGGACAAGAAAGACGATTTTATAATTAGTTTTAAGATACCGCCTAGATGAATCTCAACAATTCAATTAGTTTTTAAAATATTTGCTTTTAAGGCAAGCAAAGAAACATTTAAATAAAAAACACCTTTTTTAACGAAAATTTTTGAAATTTATTGAAAATTAACGTTGATTTTTATCATAAGAAACTAAGCGTAAATGACCTGTTTTCAAGTCTCCTATTGCTGTAGGGTCCCTTAGTTAAGGAACACGTTGTATAATCTAACGATTTCTTCTGGTGCAACCAATTTTTAGATTTAAAATTTCCAATTTCAGCCGTCATTTATAATATTTAGCAGTGGCGTATTTAGGGGGGGGGGGTCCGAGGGGTCTGGACCCCCCCCCCCCGTGGGCTCAACATAAAAAAAACTCAGAACAGATCAGATGCCTTGTTGCATTTAATTTCTAATTTAAGTGAGTAAAATAATATATACATGGTGATTGATAATTCGATTAATTCCTCGCAGGAGGTAATTTGTGATTTTTTCTTAAATATGACCTATTCCGAAAATGCTTGGTTTTCGAGTTATTTCAATTTTTTTTTTGTTTTTTACCTGCGTATCTAATTTATTAAATTTAAAAAAAATTAAATGATGTTCACTTAGTTTTGTAATTTTTTTGCAAACTAGAACTATTAGCAATACTTTGTTTTTACAAATAATTAAGTAACAGTGTCACAGATAACAAAACAACATGGGCAAACTTGGCAAAAAAAAATGGCAAAAATAACTTGAAAACCAATCATTTTCGGTATCGGTCATATTATGTAGAAATATATATTTTTAAACATAATTATTTAAAAAAATATATATTCCCATTATTGCGTTTATATTTAAAAATTTCTTAATTTCTTCCTTTTTTGGGTTCAGCTATCAAAACATAGAAATTATAAATTTTGATAGTTCAAAATAGGGCGTGGCACCGGAAAAATTTTCGCCTGCGGCGCTTTTTTAAGAAAAGAAAGAAAGATAAAACGAAAGGTATAGACCCCCCCCGTGGCAATATTCTAAATACGCCACTGATATTTAGTATAAATATGCCATATTCAGGAATTATTATCTTCTTCAAATAAAAATTTAATATATTTAGCTTAGCTAGCTTATGAAGGCTGTCTTTAGCTTATTGAATGCCCTGAGGGGCACTTTAGGATAATGGGGCCTCTACAATTTAGCGCACCGAAAATCTTTTCATTTAACGCTAACCTCCACGACTGTGACAGGTGGTCTAGCAAGAACTAGGGGGTCCCATCGATAGCGGAGCCCTGGCACTTGCCCAGAGTGACCAATGAGAAATAGGGATCATAGCTTGTGTTAAGCTGGCCAGTGATACCAAAAGTATACTTTTGTTTAAGTAAATATTTCAAAAATATCACCGGTAAGATCTAGAAGAAACTATCATTGGCACGTAATATATTGTTCACTTGGGACATTTACTTTTATAAAATAATTTCCTAAGATGAAGTATTTGTTGCTTCCAAATTTTAATACATAATAATTATATTTCGAAAACGAAGGTTAAAATAAATAGAAGTTACATAAGGTACATACCCCAATAGATCCTGGACTTTTATTGCTATCAGTTACACTCATACTTATTGCCTTATAGAAACATTACGAAAATCTTATGTCACCGTTTGACTTTTTCATAATAGCAGAACATTTTTGTTCAGTCGCTCGGAAAGATCTGTTATTCCTGCGGAAATCCGTGTTCGGGACGGGGTGCATTGCGACAAACGCCGGCGATCAAATTTTGTTTCTTTTTTGGCAGCGAAATTTAAGTTGGCAAGTGTTCTTATTGGCCATAGAAGATGCCAAACTCCGCCCTTAAGGATGTTGTCCAAGGTCCTGAGCATTTGGCCAATTTTCGCGAAGATCGATGGTGATTTGCACTTTCTTTCAAGTTTTCTGGTTTTGTTTCAAACATCATCAAAAAACTTGAAAAGTAGAAGGGTTTACACTCGCTTTTACTCACGACCTGCATTTATATCATTTACTTGAAACCCTCTAAACATATCGAATTTATTTTAAGATTTATTTGTTTATTTAGAAGTAGGTAATAGAGTACTTTTTGTACATTTCACTTCTATTATATATTTCAAAAATCGGTGAAGGCGTTTGGCTGTCACTAAATAATATCACCAGTAAAATTTAATTAGACAGGTATAAATTTGGGATCACTAGGTAGCTAAAGGTTTAAACGTTGTTTGTCTTGTAACAGATTTTTAATTTAGACCTTTCTTTGAGAGAAAATAATTTTGACGATACGCCTTTAGTTTACAATACAAATGTTTTAAATATTTTTGATTGTCTAAATACTCTAAATTTTGAGATAAATATATTATTAAATTGGCTAAGAGTAAATAAATTAAAATTAAATATTTCAAAAATTAAATGTATGGTTATGCGTAATAATTTAAATTGTCAGAATATAAATGTTTTAATTGATAGTGAAAAAATGGAATTAGTAAACAGTTTTAAATATTTGAGGATAATTATTGATTCAAAATTAAAATTTTTAAATTATTTTGAAAGTATATATCATCGAAGATTGCCGGAAAAGTAGGTTATTTTAAAAGAATGGGTTCTAATTTAAGTTTGTTTCCTAAAAAAACTGTATTTAATACTATTATATTACCACATTTTCTTTATTGTTCTTCCATTTTATATTGTGCTATTGAGGAAATATTTGATAAATTGCAAATTTTACAAAATAAGGCAATGCGGATTATTTTAAATTGTGACAAATACACAAAAATAAATTTTATGTAAAAAAATTTAGATTGGTTGAATGTCAGATATTTAATTTTTTATTTAGTATGTATCTTTATATTACATAAAATTAAAAATAATTTATTGCCTGATTATTTAAAAAAATTTTGTTCTTTTAATTATGACCAGCATAATTATAGAACAAGAACTAATCAAAATTTTTATGTGGATAGAGTATCTAAAACATTAACTTATAAGTCTATTTTTCATAATATTTGATAGAATGTAATAATTTGGAAAATTCTATTAAATCTCAAATATCATTAAAACTATTTAAAAAAACTTTAAAATTACATTTAATTAAACAACAAAACGATACGTAATATTTGATACAATTTGCAAAATGTTTAACTTTTCCGTCCGTTTTTGTTAAAAGAAGGTTGCGTTTTAAAATTTAAAAATAAATCTATAAAAATGTGTTAAAAAAATATATTAAAAAATATTTAATTGCAGCGTTTTGCTAATTAAAACATGTTACTACTACTACATCCTATTTATACGAACGTAAATTATAGTATATTTTGCAAACGAATGGGTACGTTTTCCGTACTTATACGTGGAGATTCTACATATAAATTCACAAAAGAAAGTTCATATATGCAAGGAGGTCCTTAAATGCTTCATAAGGAAGATAGACCATCCAAAGATGACCTCCAATGACTAGATTTTGTGGTTTCATTTCGTTTCAACCTCTTGAGGTACCGGTAGGCGTCTTAGCATACGAACTAATTTTAATTAACGCTAATTTCATGGGCGTTCCCTATGACCCCTTACCCATGTAGAATCTATCCTTAAAATATACGTACGGATCGGATACCCAGTATACCCAGTTCGAATTGATGTGTTTGCTTTTTAACCCTGTTTTATCTTAATATTGGAAGAGTATAAAATCATGTTAAGTAAGGCAAAGGCAGTATATATTTAGGCCAAACTGACATGTTATTTTTCCATTATTCAGGGATAATGATCGATCGGTCGTCCATCATTCCTGTGCGTCGGAGATATTCTTATTTAGGTACAATGATCGGCAAGAATTTCGCGACATAAATATGGGGAAAAATATTATCAGAGTATCGAAAAACCTTTTCCGGAGAATCGATTCTGTATGTACGATATTCTCAAAATCAATTTTGACTATACTGATATAGCAGCAATATTATAAAAATTTCCAAAAAGAGACGTTCGGTGACCACTGTATATTAAAAATCTAAGTGGATGAATATACAGGGTGTCCGGAAATGATGAGCAAAAAATGTAGGGGATAATTCTAGACCGAAAATAAATGATATCTCTTTCTATACTTAACATTTTCTCGAAAATTGAGTATTAACGATGTTACAGGATGTTAAAGTTAAATTTTATTTGCAGTTTTTTTGCAATACCTTTTGCCACGCTTATAATATTTTGATGAAATCTCGTAATTGGGGCTTTTTCGGGAGGAGGAATACAAATTTGCCCACCGTTTTGTAGCATTTTGTAAAGGGCGCCACATAGAAGCATATATTTTAATTTGAATGGTGCCAAATTTTTTGTCCTACACTGTATGCGCATTTTGACTGAATTTTTCGATTCTCCCAAGCTTTTGACATAAAAAGGTATACTACTTTTGTTTTGATAAATCTAACCGTTTTCGAGAAAAACGCTAAAATAATATTGCTTGCATGTGATGAATACGAAATCATTTTAATTTATTTTCAACCTTACACATAGCATAGCAAAGGAAGGAATAATTCCTTGGACTTTGTCGGAATTTTTTGAGACGAAATAATTCATGCATTGAAGAGGAAGGACGTCACTTGGAACCTTTCATTTGAATGTTTAATTTATGGTTCTAGTAACATATGTATTTTAAAACTGTAAATAAAATTTAACTTTAACATCCTGTAACTCCGCTAATAATCAATTTTCGAAAAAATGTTATAGGAAGAGGTAGCATTTATATTCGGTCTAGAATTATCCCCTAAATTTTTTGCTCATCATTTCCGGACACCCTGTATAAATAATTTTTAGATGCAAATAAACATTTTGAGACTACGTCTTTATTGGAATCACCTAAATAATTTTCATTATATTATAGAAATGACAATTTTGGAAGATTAATATTTTTCCTATTAAAGTTTGTTTTCCGCTTCTCCAATACATAAATTGTAAGTTTCAAACTTTATTATAAAATTTTAATGTTGGCATGTTACAAAATCGTATTCCTTTAAAGTCGTAAATCCAGTTTTCCTAGTCACTTTGGCTCCATACATATTGATCGGTCTGGATTAGGGAGAAAATCGTAAGCGACATCTAGCTGGAATAGTCGGAAACTTACAAGCTCTTTACTTGCATGCCCTCTATTTCAAGAGCTATGCTTTAAGGAGTTTTACGTAGATATTGATTATGTTGAAGCTCTTTTATGACCGTATGCACCATTTTACCCATTAGGCATGATTAGGTGATCGTGATTAACCAGGTAACCGTGATTAAATAAAACAGCCTATGCACCAACTAAAAGGATATGTGGGTTTTGTAATCAGGGTAAAGTTAAAACCTCGATTTGGCAACGTAGCTCAGATGCAAAAATTCGTGCCATTAACCAGAAAAATAAACCCTTTATTTTTCTGTGACCAGAAACACCAAGCAGATTGACAGTTGTGGTTATGTTTTCTTTTTGTTGTTTTTTCAACTTTTCCGAGAACTTTTTCCAGTTTGGCTGTTTTGCGCATTAAACCCCCAATTTCCCACTTCGGCATCTAGAGTCATGGAGTTTGACTCACAGAAAAAAAAGGGTTTGACTGGTGAGGAAGAAAATAATATATTAGATGCGAAAAAGAAAAGAACTATGTTAGCTGAACAAACCCTATTTATCTAGCAAATCAAAATAATTTTGTCTCCGAGGTCTTTCTAGCTCTCGGAAAGCCATCATTAAAAATATCCATTACATTAAAATCATCATCGAAGATGATTTGGTCTCCCATTTTAATTTTATTATTGAAAATTCGAGACAAATTTCAAAACAAAACACGAAAATAACCTTTTAATCATGATTAAATATATAACCCATCAAGATTGGCTGGTTAACTTTAATCTTGATTAAGTTCCTGAGCAGTGCTGGCGCATTGGAAATTTTCTTAATTGAGATATTTAATCATGATTATAAGCTAATCATGATTAACTGGCCTTGGTGCATACGGTCATTAGAAAACTGCTTAGTAAGTACCTACTGGAAACTGCGTAAATTTATTACCTTGTTCCAAATTTTTATTTTTTTATCCAGAATATATCTGTCCTTTCTCAACACTAGCGCTAACACTAGTGGCTTATTCACCATTTCGTTTTATTATCAATATTTCTTTACTTTTGAGTTTGGATTTATAAATTAACCCTTTAAGGCGCACTGGCCTATTTAACGACCACTTATTCTGACACAATACTCTAATTACCTAGAGCGTCAAAATCAACCACATCGTATTCTAATTGTTCTTCTTACAGCGCGCAGTACATATTTTGACCACTTAAGAATCTTGCGCGTGAACGACTAAGTAAGTGGTCGATATATCAACCACTGCGCCACAGCCCCCTTTATTTAAATAAATTAAGTTCGCTGTGACTGCGCCATTAGGGAAAAAAAGAATTTGCTTTTTGCTCATGGTGAAACATTTTTTCAATAATACTGTCTTCTGTTAAAACAAATCTGGTTTTAGGGTAGGTAATAGTATATTAAAGTATGAGTTTTATAAGAAGCGGTTTTAGCGCCCGCGTCTATTTTAAAAAACGAGCCACGAAGTGGCGAGTTTTTTTATTGACACGGGCGCTAAAACGCCTTATGAAACATGTGCTTTATACATTTTTTTCTATTTCACCTTTTATAATCAAGAAAAATACATTTTAAAAAGAAAATAAATCCTTCAAATTTTGTAAATTTTTATGTCTAAATTTTATGTTGGTAATACTATTTTTTATCATAGGAGCCTCTGGACAACAAAAATTATTTTGCAAACTGTCATTTTTTGATTTATTGACCCATTTTCACCACGAGATTCTAAAGTTATTTTAGCGATATGAGATTTGAAATTGGACGGAATACGTTGTGTGATCCTTGTACATTCGGTACATATACAGAGCGTTCGGAAATTCGGGAGATTTTGCTACTTTTTTTCGAATTTCAAAAGACGTGATTTTAAGTCACGGCATTGCAATTTAGTATAGGGAAGATGGAAAATTCAAATAAAGTTGAAGTTAAAATCGACATTAGAAGGTTAGTAGATTGAATTTTGGATAGGATTTGGCAGAAAATGATAGCTTGAAGCATCTACAAAAGATTGATTTATAGATTTATGCAACCAACATACATGACTGTTATCAACACAGAATAAAAAGTAAGTTATCAAGCTAGTTTTCCTCTGCGAAAAATGGGTTTTCTCGTAAATCACAAAGGCCGCGCAAGTCAATGAAATAAAACATTTAAATGTTACCAACATCAAATAAAGAAAAAACGCGTATCGAAATAGCTTCATTACGATCCGCAAATGAGGGTCGTACTGAACTCATTATGAACGTGAAATAGAAAAAATATTTTATACACTTCGTTTTATAAATAAAATATATAATACGTAAAAATTAGCCCGTATGATTCAAAATTTCGAAGTTTTTATTGCAAGTATAATAAAATTACCTCAAATATGACAGAAACAGCTGTTTAATTTTGTTGATATTAAATTAATTTTAGTTACCTTTTTTTGAATTTGGAACTAAAAAAGTGTTTAGTAGGGTCCATTTCCCAATTTTAATAGCAATATTTGAATGTCTAACGCGACGCAAAGAAAATATAGGGATATGACACATATCAGCATATTTTAAACTACCATACAAGGAAACGGAGAGGACCCATACTTCCTATGGACCGAAAAATAAAAGAAATCGGTGGCAGAGCAGTCTCTGTAGAATCCAGTAATAGAAAATCAAACGTTGGTGATCAACCAATAAAAGGAACCCCCCGTCGCTGTAGCTACTGCAGTAACTAAAGAAAAAACAAAATGATCACAAATAATTTGTAGAAAATGCGAAGTGGGACTTTGTCTTGAATGTTTTGCACCGTTTCATGAGGCATAAATATATTTAAATAAACTTTGGTATTTTCGTAAAGCTTATCAGTAAATATAAATGTTCGTTTCCCTAATATTTTTGTTTTCTTCATAAGTGGTTGATCAAACGAGTAAGAATTAACCATTTCAGAAGTGGTACTAAAGGCGCAGCGGTCGAAATATCGACCACCTCATACTGCCAAAACTGTCAAACTGACAAAAAAAAAATCTTACAGAAAACTATTTTTGAATGTTCCTAAATACATATTTGCATTTTTTTTCAGAGTTTTCGAAGAAAAATAGTTTTGCGCCTTAAAGGGTTAACAAAAGCAAAAAAAGAAATATAGGCAAATTTGATAAAATTTCGTCGTCTGATATTATTAATTTTTTCTTACTTAACACTGTAGGTAACTGCAACTTAAACTCAAATATTTGGCCCCTTTTTAAAGAAAGCGAAAAATAAACGCAACATTGGTATGAACATGAAATGGCGACTGCGTCACTATAGTGTGTACAAAATGGTGAATGCATTTATAATAACTGCTTTTGCGTTGTGTGTCGGTGAATAAGCCAAACTGGTACTAGTCCGATTAAAAGTATCATTAGATTCGAAAAAATCACACTGAGCGAACACAAAACCTCAATGTCAGGGCAGGACTTATTGGCGACCAAGTCATTGGGCCAAATTTATATTATTTTTATTGCCATTATATTTTATATTACTCCTTGGATAATTTTCTTTGGGGCACCTTAAAAGCAAAATTAACGTGTCAAAACCAGAAAATTTAGGGAAACTTAGATAGGAAATAACAAATAAATTATTGTACTAGGCTACTGCCGGGAAAAAAATAGTGAACATTTCCAATTATAACACCAATAAAAAAACATTTAAGAAATGAAAAAATACTGTATTTCTGAATTTTTCTGTGGTAAATAAAAAACGAAAAAACGATAACAAACTTTTTAATGGGACGCCAATGACTTAACAAGTTATCACCGATCCTGTCTGGCTCCAGGACCTTTGAAACAAGAAAACGGAGCCGTCGGGACGGCGTTCCCGCAGGATAGATGACCTTTTAGTAGGCGCCTCATGGCGTCGCGATGGCTGGCAACACACTTGTGTTTTCGGGCATGGATACATCAATTTTTGGGGTCGTAACGAAGTTTTTGCCAACTTGGAAACTGTTGTGGACGTTTTATTGTTTTTTTTTCCACCAGAGTTACGTGTTTGTAGTTGCAGAGCCCATGTAAAGTTTGCTACCCTTAAATTAGGGCTCCCCTATTATTTTACATCAAAATTGTATTAGACTTTTTTGAAGGTGCTTGTATGATAGACTCGTATTATATTTTAATAAGCCAATGAAGAGTTAATAAGAAAAAATTATTGGTAAAATTCTTAGCACCACTGGAACCATTGGTATTTATATTTTTTTGAATGCTGTAAAATTAATAAAAAAATAAAACGTCTATTTGACATTATCATAGAGTGGTTTCGTTGTGGTTTCCCTAGTATTTAGTTTTTAAAAATGTTACGATATGCCTTTAGTTTTAAAAATGTGTAAGTTACAGATGTGTGCTGATGACACCTTAATTTACATTAATGTTTTAAATATTTTTGATGTTCTAAAAATTCTAAATTCTGAGATAAATATGTTATTAAATTGGCTAAAAGTAAATAAATTAAAATTAAATATTTCAAAAACTAAATATCTGGTTATGGGTAATAATTTAAATTGTCAAAATATTAATGTTGTAATTGATGGTGAAAAATTGGAACTAGTAAAGAGTTTTAAATATTTTGGGATAATCATTGATTCAAAATTAATAATTTTTAATTACATATTTTGAAAGTATTATTTCCAAGATTGCCGGAAAAGTAGGTTATTTTAAAAGAATCAGTTCTAATTTAAGTTTGTTTTCTAAAAAAACTGTATTTAATACTAATATATTACCACATTTTCTTTATTGTTCTTCCATTTTATTGTGCTAGTGAGGAAATATTTGATAAATTACAAATTATACAAAATAACAATGCGGAATATTTTAAATTGTTACAAATATACAAAAATTAATTTTATGTTGAAAAATTTAGATTGGTTGAATGTCAGAAATTTAATTTTTGATTTAGTATGTATCATTATACATATTATTGCTTGATTGTTTAATAAAGTTTTGTTCTTTTAATTATGACATCATAATTATAAAATAAGAACTAATAAAAAATTTTATGTGGATATATAGAGTGTCTAAAACATTAGCTTATAAATCTATTTTTTATAAAGGTTTGATAGAATATAATAATTTGGAAAATTCTATTAAATCTCAAAAATCATTAAAACTGTTTAAAATAACTTTAAAATTACATTTAATTAAAAAACAAAATGATACGTAATATTTGATATAATTTGCAAAGTGTTTAAGTTTTCTGTCTGTTTTTATTAAAAGAATGTTGCGTTTTAAAATTTAAAAATAAATCTATAAAAATGTGTTAAAAAAAATGTATTAGAAAATATTTAATTGTAGCTTTTTGCTAAATAAAACATGTTACTACTACTAGTTTTTTCTAAAAAACTGTTAATTGACTTATGAATATTTGAGGGTAGCAAAACATTGAGTTTTAATATAAGGCGCGCTTGTTTATAAAAAAGAACACTCCAAGAATCTTTTTGTAAAGTGTTTAAACCTTTTATATATTGAAATAAAAAATAAAGAAGTTACGCCAATGGTAAAACTCATACCTAGAGATTGGGTCTTCAATCGCTCAATAAAATATATGGCCCTTTTAGACTGATAAGCCGCTTAGATTAAGCACATATTTTCTTTCAACGAACTCGTCACAATATTCCGGAGCAAGCACTAGTAGCGCCTTCGTCATTTCGATTTTTGATTATTATTTCATTGGTTCTTCGTTTTATCCAAAAATCGGCCAAATACCCCTCTTTGGAGTACAATTACCCACTATTTTACGTTAAACAGGGTTAAATTTATAAATTAATAAAAGCGAAGAAACAAAATTAATTTTTTTTTTCTTTATTAATTTATCAATTAAATGTTTTTAACGTAAAACTGTAGATAACTGCTGCCCAAGGCCAGGGCCGTTCTTTTTTCAGTTGTAAATTAGGAGATCTTTCCTATATAATAATTATATTAAGGTTGCTGAAATATCGTTAGCTCTTAAAATTATAATTATTATTATACAACCATTTTGCCTAAATTTATTCTTAAATGATTGCACCATATTTCAAAGTATGATACCCAGTTAATGATTATTTTGTCGTCTCGACGATGTCCTTTAAAGCACAATGTATACTCTATATCGTTATTGATTTTATACGGACATTTTTCTCCTGGAATAAATAATGGTCATAAAGCCGTCTGCACAAAACTTGCATGTGCAATCAAATTCGATAAAAATTTTACACCCAAAATAGAATCAATAAACTTACCGTTTGATGTTTATTCTCACTCGCATGCACAGAATGTAGATTAATAAACTGGGGAGGAATGGGCCTCTTTTCCTCCCTGGAAGGTGACTTGTCGAAAGGAGATTTGTCTTCTGGAATAGCTTTTCTAACATGAACCTCGTCGTTTTCGAAATAATATTCCTTTTTCTCCGAATAGTGTTCCTTGTGATGGTCTCTTTCGAAATTGTGTTCGTGGTGTTCATTCTCGTAAGTATCTTCAACGTGTCCATGGAAGTCTCTGAAATTGTTTACTTTTCATTATTAATTTATGTTATGAATACTAAAATTAAAGAAATTGACTAAGTTTTCACACATATATGGCAAGAATGGCTTGGATCCGTCAAATTAATTTAATTTAAAAAAAAGTCCAGTGGGTTAAAATCGGGTCATCTGGGTGGCCACTCTATAAACCCCCTATCCATCGCCCCGGATGTAACTATATTGGCCCGACCCTTTAAAGAAAATGTAGTTTAGGGGTATTATCTGTTAGCTAAATCATTATTTCACAAAATTGCTTTTGTAGGGACTACTATTTTCTTAAAAAATTATATACGGTGCTCGGTGGTTTGTTGAGTATCGTAGTCACAGCCCAAATTGTGTGCTTGAGCTATGAGAATCTTCCTGTAGTAATAACAATTTGTTTCTCCTCAGGTAAACCAGAACGACTTTTCACACTATTCCTACCCTAGTCACTGTCAATTGGCTAATAAGCGGGCGATGTGGGTATTTTTCATTGAACATATCAGGGACATAGGTACTTCTTTTATCTCCACAACAACAAACATCAAAATTTCTATAATTTAATAAATTTTACCGGCCCGAATGAATTTTGTTTACGTACCTATGAATTCCTTGGGAATCGATGAAATGTAGTTGATAAGTATGCGGAATGCCATGGGAATCCAAATACTGCCCGGAATCCCTTTTGTGTTCGTGTTCATGCTCGTAGGCATGTTCCTCATGATGATGACTGGGCGTTGCGGGTAAAACGGGGTAATGCTGTGGCGAATGGCCTAAAACTTAAGATTAATGAGGGGTGATATTTCAAAAGATGACATCAACAAGTGGTAAAACTGTTGTTTATTTGTGTATTTTTAGGGCGGTGATGTTATTTTAAAGCAAGTAGTGTTTGGAAATTTCGGCTTTATTAAATTTTGTAGTTAAATATTTGTATTTAAATATAAATAGTGTCTTACATGTTTTCGTAATTAAATAGTTACAACTTTTTAAAATATCCAGTGGTATGGAGTTTTTAGTTCTATTATAAACGGGACGGGATATATATTTTTGCCTTCCGTTTCAGTGGTACAGTCAGGGGGACAGAGAAAGGGAAGGAAAACATCGTGTTATTCTTATTCCCTTTTCATTCTCTTTATTGTCAAACCTCTACTTCTTCCCCTCCTCTACAATGTATTATTATGTAAGGACCCATAGTTTAGACCTAGACGGTCAAGTAATAGTTATTTACCTAACAAGTGCGGAAAGTGGTACTTTTTTTTTACAACCTGCACCTTATTATTGTAATATATACAATCAATGTCAAATTAGAACATTTTATATTAATTCCGTCACAATTTCAAAAATAGTGAGGTAAAGTAAAAATTGTGCGGGAAAGTAAAATCGTGCGGAAAAGTGGTACTTTCCGCACGATAAATCGTGCCGAAAAGTAACTTTTCCCCACGATCGTAGGAAAATATGTTTTCTGATTACTAGTATTTGTATTTCCTTACATTATAAATAATAGCATAGTCTAGATATAAGAAAAAAAATAATATGCACTTTTTTGTGTAAAAAAGAAATTCTCTAATAAGTGAAAGGTCAAAATTTAAAGAGAAGAGAATCATGAAGCTATATATGGGGCTTTAAATATGTACGCAACGTAAATATGCCTTTGAAACACATAGTACATCAATGTTATACCAATTTTTTCAAAAACTATACCTAGATTTTATTTTTCATTCACGGTATGTGCGTATAGGAGAACTGTTTCGTTTGATCAGCCTTTATTATCTCTAATAATTACTGACAGAATTAGGTATAATATAATTGGTTATTGCTAATTGCCTCGCATTTGAAAATGTAATCAATAGTTTTAAAATTAATGACTATAGTAAATCGAAATCGAAAAAAAAATACATATCAGTAACACTGCGGAATAGATAAAAATCAAAAAATGTGATACGTGGTTCATTTCAGCAGAATTTGTTCACCATTAATCACTCGTTCGTTTCGACGATATTCCCGAAAAATTCGCCATGGAACAAAAAAATCATTTCGATTTCTAGATAGCATGAACGTGATTTACCTGAACATTTTATCTTCACAAACGAAGAATTTATACGGGCATTATAGATAAAGCTGTTAAATTTTCCGCTTTAAACTTCCCTTATTTGTGCGAGGCGTTTTCTCAAGCAGCTTCAAAAATACTTTCACCCTAAAGTTAAGATCTATTAGGATAGGTAGGTATAGACCAGGGTCGATAATTTTTGAAACCAAAAAAAATAATAGTAGGATGAAACCCATTCGAAAAGAAAGATAATATAACAAAAATGAAAGGAAAAATAATTTACGGGCGATCCGAGGTCGGGAAGTGGAAGGGGGTGAGTTTTTAAGGGTAGAAAACGAGTTATCTCGATTTCCGGCAAAACTACAAGTCCTATGGAAAAACATTGAATGGCAAAGTTGTAGGTAATAAAAAGATCTACAACTTTTGTATTTACACTTTTTTCACATAACCTCAAAATTTATGTGAAAAATTCCAATAACCAAGTTTTTGGTTTTTTATTTTTATCTTTTACAAGAAAATTTTTTTTTCACGAAATTTGGTGAAAACTTACCTTTCTATGTCCCAAACACACTGTAATTTTTTTGTTTTTCACCTTATTTTGACTTAATATCAAAAAATCACCCTAATTTTTAATCGAAAATTCTCACGTCAAAATATCTGCTTTTTTAAAAAGTCGGTAGGCTTTTTGTTCGTTGAAATCTCTACTTTCTGATGGTGTAAAAAAAATATACATTACTATGGTAAATGTTCTCAAAAAATGCAAAGAAACGAAAAAAACTTGAATCCGATTTTTTTTTAATTATTAGGTACAATTTTGAGCTATTTATTAAAACTTATACTTTAACCCAAAAAGCGTAAGATTCCATGTTACATTGATAAACAAAAAAATTACAAATCCATAAAACATAGAGATCGCCAGAAATATGCGAAAATAGTTGTTCTAAATATAATTAAAGGTAAGATTTAAAGGGGATTTCATCACATTTACCATAGTAATGTATATATTTTTTAGACCGTCAGAAAGTAGAGATTTCAACGAACAAAAAGCCCACCGACTTTTTTAAAAAAACAGATATTTTGACGTGAGAATTTTCGATTGAAAATTAGGGTGCTTTTTCGCTATTAAGTCAAAATAAGGTAAAAAAATAAATATTTGATATCAAAAAAATTACAGTGTGTTTGGGACATAAAAAGGTAAGTTCTCACCAAATTTCGTGAAAAAAAATTTTTCTTGTAAAAGATAAAAATAAAAAACCAAAAACTTGGTTATTTGAATTTTTCACATAAATTTTGAGGTTATGTGAAAAAAGTGTCAATACAAAAGTTATAGATCTTTTTATTACCTACAACTTTGCTATTTAACGTTTTTCCATAGGACTAGTAGTTTTGCCGGAAATCGAGATAAATCGTTTTCTACTAGACCAGTCTAGTAACAATAGAAACAAAATTGAGTCAGACTATCGTTAGTTGTAAACAAAAAACAAAATTCTTATTTTCTTCCTCCTTTGTGTAAAAGCAAAAAAAAATAATTCTTTGTGGCTACATTAAGTTAGTCTATTCATGGGTTTTCTATTTACGACTTACTTTTCGTTATGTTTACACCCATTACGGAAAAGAGAAATTCAATTTAGAGAAATAAAATTATTGTTTGATGTAATTTATTGGAACTTAGTTGCTAAATATAGGAACACATATGAATATACAAAATAAAGATCATTACCTAATTTTGGAAGGTGAATTTTGCTTCCGTGCTTCTCTTTTCCATGGTGTTCTTTGCTTCCTTGCGGTTCACCTCCGTCTTTTTGGTGTTTTTCGTGTTCCTTATGGTGTTCCTTGTGGTGTTCTTTATGATATTCTTTATGGTGTTCCTTATGATGATCCTTATGGTGAAATTGGTGGGGAATGTGATGATGAGAGGCCTCGACCAATGTTGGCTGAATGTGGGTCACAAACTGGGCCATTTTTGGTGGGTTATTTGTAAGTTGTCTTACATGTTAGCTGTAAAATTCGATTTAAAATAACTAGATTGCCTATTTTTCTTATAACTTTATATAATTTTAATGAAGAAATCAGCAGTATACAGTGTGGTTGTTTAAGTGTGCAACATATCGGCATTTCTTTTATTACCGATTTCTCAGAAAATTTTATTCTTGATAAAAGTTGGTGCATGTTCGATAAACATATTAGGTGCACATGGAATGGTTGCAAGTCAAACAAAAAATATAAAACTTGTACAAGAATAAAGTACCCCTATTTCAGAAAATTCAGCAAATGTTATTAAGAAAAGCTGTTTAGAATTAAAAGTTATGCATAGATTCAAAAACGTGACCTCCTAAAATAAAATAAAAAATATTTTTTTAAAAAACATTAATAATTTCCCAATTTTTTTTATATTCACCATAAAGACCTTTATAAATTAATCAAAATCAAATCAATTTGACATATATTTGTTCAAATTCAAGCATATTTGTAAAATATACTTGAATTTTTAATTTATTAAGGAATCACAAACTTCATGTTTGTTGCAACGATATTAAACACAACTTTAAAATATCCTAAAAATTCTTTTTAACATGATAAAACATTAGTAATGATAATATGCTAATTAAAAAACTATCATTAAAAGGGCAAAATTTGTATTTAAATGTTTATTAAAAAAACTGTACAAATTAAGCAACTAACATGAAATCCCACTAAAATAATCGCAGATACCTATGGAAAAAAACAAATAAGGGCGAAAAGTAAACATTATTATATGGTGCCAATGGTTTCACCAATTTTTATCGGCTTTTTTTATTATAACTAGAATAATTTAAAATATTAATTAAATTTTTTTTTTAAATTATATTTTTTTATTTTAGGAGGTCATGTTTTTGAATATATACATAACTTTTAATTCTAAATAACTTTTATTTATAACATTTTGCTGAATTTTCTTTACGTTATTCTTGTACAAGTTTTATATTTTTTGGCCTACCCTGTACGCCGTTTGACTTGCAACCATTCCAAGTGCACCAAATATGATTTTCGAACATGCACCAACTTTTATCAATTATACAATTTTCTGAGAAATTGGTAATAAAAGAATTGCCCATATGTCCCACACTTAAACAACCACACTGTGAGTGCCTAATAAAAAATTTAATTTAAAATTTAGAAAAAGAAACACCAAAATCAAACAATGCGGGAAAAGTTTCGTAGCCCAACCTGGAGTATGAGAGGGGAAAACCTTAACGCCTATGCACAACACACCCACAGCCCCAAGAAAGTGTCAAAAGTCAAATTTGGAATTACATAATTTGGTAACCACCCTTTAAAATATTCAATTTTAAATAATTTTTGTTTATTAATTTTTAAACCTACTACCTCGAACTAACAGGCCAAATAAAATAAAGCTTATGTATTTTTACGAATATTTATTTATTTATTTTAAAATTGTTCAATCAAATTGAACTTAATAAATCTCAATGTGATATGGCTATATTATGTTCTATATACTGTAACTATGGTAAGAAACTGCGTAGGAAAATGCAAAAATTACGCAAGCAAAAAACTACCACCCAATAAAAAAAAAGAAAATATTCATACCAAACCTAATAACTCTTACATTTCTAACGATTTTATGAAACAAACTGACTTTTCCCTATAGTGTCTATAATATTTCTGATAATTTACTTACAGATAATCTCTTGCAAACGCTCTTCCACCAGTTTAGTGTAATTTTACATAGAGAAAAACGTTAGTCAATTCGCCGGCTGGGCTTTCGCGACTAGGAAGCTGGAAACATACAAATTACGAAGATACAGTAAATGGGTTTCCCGCCCTGAACATTTTCAATGACTACTGCCCTTTAAAGGCTTACGGAAACGCCCATTGTACCTTTAGAATATATACAGGGTGTTTCGGAAGTTACTGCATATAATGCACATATCTTCCTTGAAGACAAATGTGCACTGAGAAAAATGATCTTATACAACAGGTTTGCTAAGACATAGTTTGTATTATAATAGCTTATTTTTTATTAACCCATATTAAATAAATTGTTAGTGGATCAAACCCGCTTTCCAGATTTGCTAGAACAGTGTTTTTATTGGTAGTAAACAGTTCCGTTAGCAGCACAGTCTTGTTGAATAATGAACTACTTTTAATACAGCGATTTTGTTAAGAAATAAATTGTATTTTCTCAATGCGACGCATTTTGTTCCCAGTAAAGCGGTTCTATACATTTAAGCAAGTAGAACAGCGTCCCCAAAAACGAATTGTATCCGTTAGAACCTTAATCTACAAGTCGTTGGTGGGGGTTCGTAGCGATCTGCAATCGCAGGTAATGTTATTATAATGTGTGAACCTCCAAAGCACAGTCTATTCAGGAGTGCAAAGACCCATAACAACTACTTCCCTGACAGTGTATTATGCAGGGTATTGAATTCTATAAAATGCTTTAGCAGTACTGTAATGATTCATGCTTGGCCCCAATACTTTTTTTTAAATATTATGATATCATAAACACCTACTAGTGCTTACGATAAATCTTCATATAATAAAACATGTATAAAATATCTCTAATTGTAAGACATAACTTTGAGCTAATTATTTATGCAAACCCTATACTTAACAGGAATTTAATTTAATTCCTAAAACATTTTATCAACTAAACATGTTCTAATAATATCCTTGTTGTACCTTGAACCTATTATTATTATTGATGTCTACTAAACTTATATCTTAAGAAAGATTTAGTAAAAATCCAATTTTATTTTGAGCTACAAAATGAACCAATTCAAACTGTTACTGATTTATGCACTTTTACTGAGGGAAGTATTTATTAATGATTGATTATTTATAAATACTGCACCTGTAGTATCAATTATGATTTCATTATCAGTATCATTATTAGACAAGCCTATAGTATCAAAGTGTTCCATGTGATCTTTTCCCGAAATACGTATTTTTTCCCAGTACACTACATTTAATAGTATATTAACGTACACGTTTTATAAAGCATCATTTTATAGCACGCGTCCATGTTAAAAAACGAGCCGCTTGCGGCGAGTTTTATAACGGGACAAGTGCTTAAAACTGCTTTATATAACACGTACGTTATACTATTTTTTCTAATTTGTAGATTTTCAATAAAAAACACATATTTAAAAAGAAAATAAATCCTTCAAATTTTGTAAATTTTTATGTCTAAATTTTATGTTGGTAAAACTATTTTTTATCATAGTAGCCTCTGGACAACAAAAATTATTTCGCGAACTGTCATTTTTTGATTTATTGACCCATTTTCACCACGAGATTCTAAAGTTATTTTAGCGATATGATAATACGTTGTGTGATCCTTGTACATTCGGTACATATACAGAGCGTTCGGAAATTCGGGCGATTTTGCTACTTTTTTTCGAATTTTAAAAGACGTGATTTTACGTCACGGCATTCCAATTTAGTATAGGGAAGATGGAAAATTCAAATAAAGTTGAAGTTAAAATCGACATTGGAAGGTTAGTAGATTGAATTTTGGATAGGATTTGGCAGAAAATGATAGCTTGAAGCATCTACAAAAAATTGATTTATAGATTTTTTTGCAACCAACATACATGACTGTTATCCACACAGATTAAAAAATAATGTTATCAAGCTATCTTTCCTCTGCGAAAAATGGGTTTTCTCGTAAATCACAAAGGCCGCGCAAGTCAATGAAATAAAACATTTAAATGTTACCAACATCAAATACAGAAAAAACGCGTATCGAAATAGCTTCATTACGATACGCAAATGCGTATCGTAACAGACTTGTTATGATACCAAATTAGAAAAAGTCTAATTCAAACATTTACTCTTATAACCTGATGGCTTTGTCGATTCATTTACAATTTTTCTGGTTAACAAAATGATATTTACATGAATAAAATACAGGGTATTTTTTTTACATAAAATGTATGTCACGTCACGGTTTTCATAGGTTACAGCCCCAAATTTTAGCAGTCCTTTCCCCACAATCAATACGAACTCCGGAGCGGTCAAAACCTGGAGAAAACAGTTTTAAGCACACCATTTTCAACTTTGGGAGGATTTTCCGTGGATTTTTGGAAGCAAGCTCGCAATTTTCTTCCACTTTTTAGCGGTTGGCCAGGGTTTTTGGCATGCGTATTTCTATGCATTTTTGTGTTAAAAAGTTAAGAGCAAAAAAGGGGAAATTGGTAATCATGACGCAATTGGATTTTGTATAGACGGATTAGAATAATTTTTATTAAGAAAAGATGGGTGAGGCGCGAGAAATTGTACAGGGAGAAGTTCCTACTTAGTATTTTGATTCCATTGATATATTGGATTCTCCTTGTATATATTTATATAAAAATACACCTAGTTAGTAGGAGAATAAACACACAAGCATGACAAAATGAATCATGTAGCTGTCGTTGACTTATTGTTATAATATGCATAGGAAGCTAATCTAAGCTAGATAATCATTTGCAAATAAAAGGAAAATTGTGTCCTAAAAATGTGCCATTTATATTGCACTTAACAAAAATAAACTATATTACAGGATGTACCAACAACAGAGGCTGTATTAAATATTCTAGGATGTTGTGTTGTGTTAAATGGATGTGGTTAATATTTTTACCCATCAGTAAATACAGGATGTGAAAAGTAATCAAAAGTATTTTGCTGAGAGTGGTTTTAAAGAAGGAGGGGTATATAAGGTATCCAGAAACTACGCATTCATCGTTTGATGACATGCAGGCTCATGAGCATCTATATTGTAAATTTTCTGGAAGGAACCAGAAGAAACGATTTGTTACAAAATCAAGTTGTACACATTTTCAGATGGCTTTAGTTGTCATTGGACAAACGTTTTAATGTTAGTAGTTAGTTGTCATGATTGTTTTGTGGGACCCAGGACGTCAGAAGGAGCAACTACCTCCCTCCTCCCTACAACGTCAAAATAGGGCGATTTTAGCCAACTTCATATTGGCCTCGTTTAGCCGATAGAAGACGTCAAATGTTTTTTTTTTATTTTTCCAAATTTATTGAAGACGTAGTTTAGTAGCAGTTTATTAATGGTTGTAATGGTGCAAATAAACTTTTAACTGTGAAACCTTGTCCATAATGCAATGTCTCTGGGATACATGGTTGACAAGGAAACAAAAAATTCAACGTAGATATACCAAATCCACTTGCTAGAACCATAATTTATTACCATTATTTTATTTAAAAATAGATAAATTAAAAATGGAACTACTAGGTATTGCTTCTACTTGTGTTTTAACTATGGAGGACTTGAGGTAGGAGGCCGATCGCAATGCATTGGATTTGGTCCCAAATTAGCATCGGTAATTCAGCTTTACGAGTTGCCATAAGATGGCGCTCGTGTTCGAAGTGGGCTATCAAATAAATGGTTTCTTATGGACGCGATAACTATTTTTATTTAAATTAGTTCTTTAAGGAACAAATAAGGACTTTTATATGAATTTACACTTACTTTGTTATACTTATTAGTAAACTCGGCCTGTATAAAGTTCCAACGATGCTTCGTTTTTAAAATACAGGAACATTCTAGCTAGAGCGTTTTACCTTTGGAGCTAGAAAGAGACTTATTTGGCTGCGTTTCATCTCTGAAGAAGATCCTGTCTTACACCCCGACACAAAGCAAACTCTACTTTCATAAATTGTACCATTATTCATTATAAATATGGAAATTAATTACAATATAACGTTATTTGTCTTGTCTTGCCTTCAAACGTTATTTGTTATTTCGAAAAATAAAATGTCAATTGTCAAAAGTAAAAGCACAAAAAAATAAAGGGTTTAAGTAAAAGTTAAAAACTATGGAGGGTCTAGTTTTCCATATTAAAAACGAAGAAGAAGAAGACAACATCAGCCCACTTCGGACGCGAGAGCCATCTATCGGCCAATAGCAAACTAACCAAAAAACCGGGACAGAATTTGAAAATGCTGCCATTGTCGATCGGCCTTCTACCCTATAGTTCTCCATAGTTTTAACATATTATGTACCTTTTTTTCGCCTTACGTAATTTACTTAACAAAACAAATGCTCTGTTGTTATTGATAAAAAGATAAAAGAATTAATATATGTTTCGATTCTGCTAGTATATTATTATTATTCGTGGATAACTGGTCTTTAAAACACTTGCTCTATTTCAAGCACTCCGGCTGCGCCGTCGTGCTTGCAAAATCGCGCGTGTTTTAAAGACCTTAATATACTATTTAATGAAGTTTTACGGGTTTTGTGAAAAATAAATAATAATCAAGATAGGCCCCTTCGTAAAAACAATAACAAATTCTGATTTGTACATGAAATCAGATAGGCCCCTGTGATATTAATAAAACATCTGTTTTCAAAGAAAAGGGAGCGAAATTTTTAAACTTTAAACATCTTTATTTTATAAAAACGGTCCAAAAAATTTTCAAAGAATTAAAAACAGCTAGTGTAATATTTAATTATTTATTCTCTAGAGGCATAACAAATTAAAAATGGGATTGGTATTTATTTTATTTTTTATAAATTGTCTTTTAAGGGTTAAATAAAATTGCAATAAATAATAAATTAATAAGGCCTATCTGCAAAATACTGTTCATCATTTAAAAATATTTTATAACGTAAAGGAATATGTTGAGATTCGCCCAGTAAGACCCATACAAAAAATATAGCATAGGGGCCAATCTTAAGTTTGGTCTTTACGTAAAAGCATTTTTATCGATAATTTAAGATAGGCCTGACTATAATAATACTATAAAACAAAAACCATGTAGTATTGAGATATGCCAGTTTGTCATAACATTAAGGCAGTCTTTCCCTGACTTTATAATGGGTATAACTCATTTTTGCCAAAAATCGAGATAGGCCCCTACGTAATGTGAGCGACGATATGATATACACCCTATTTTATGAAAAATATATTTTCAACTTTACATTACATTTTAATAGGAAAAACAACAAACCAAAACAATCATTTATTTCCCATTCTTCCTCATCTTTTATTAATATTAATAATATAGTTTGTAGCGTAAGTTTTGGTATTTAATTATTTATTTTTCAGCAAAAAAATCATTTACGTTAATTGATGTATTATATGGAATATTGGATTGAAGGTTGTAGACAATGTCGCATTATCACAAGAATTACTTTGTCTTTATTTTATTACTTAACACAACGTTTCAGTTAGTTAGTATCCCTGTGTATGTTTATTTGTACGTCAAATATTTGTGTAAATATTTGGGAAAAACCGGAAAATGGCAATAAAATTTAAACATTTTTATAAATTGTATTAAATACAAAGCCAAGAGTTTTCCTGCTGACAAAATAGTTCCAATCAAAAAATTACCTTGTCGGACTTCCATTGTCTTTATTTTGTTACTTAACACAACGTTTCAGTTAGTTAGTATCTCTAACCGTATTCAAGTGTAAACTAAATTATAATTCCAATGCTGCTGTCTTAAATACTATTCATGTGCAATGAAGCTTGATGACTCCGCCTGCGTGCTTATTGGAGTGCGAAGTTTGAGCTATTGGTTTTGGACAAGAAGAGGCTTTCAAATATTGGGAATATCTATACTTGGTTTACTAAATATACGCTTTTGTTCATAAAAGCTGCTTTTTTGCCAGTGCTGTTCCTCGTCCAAAACCTTGGCTTCTGAACAACGCATATAGTTGGTCGAAATGTTGTAGTAACGCCTTGGTAATTCATTGGTAAAACATTTTGAATACATTTGACATGCACTAAACTTACCAATGGAAAACGGTATGAACCACCTTGACAACATACAAGAACTTCGCCGCCCAAATATTGTAGCTACGAGCCAATCGAGCGGCAAGCGGTGCGCCTGTGCATGTTTCGCGTTCAATGCTGCGTTGCCAGATTATAATTTACGTTCGCGGAAAGCCGCCAAAATGCCATGTGTATTTAAATACAAATAGCTGGGTTAGTTATCAGTGACCGCACGGTTTGGCAACCTTTTGTACCGTAATTAAAATAGATAAACTATTCATATTAAATTTATAATAGCAAATAATGAAAAATAAAACGTTTCTTATTGAAAATAGGAGAGTTAATTAAACTGGTTTATTCTAATCATCGTTCAACTCAAATGATAATGACCAAGAAAATTTAGTCCCTGAAAGCTGACGCGTGAGCTTCCTACAGCCCGATATTGAACAGGGACCTTTTAGAAAGAAACCCGTATCAGCTGTTAATGTCACATGTGGGTATCCACTGTCGAAACGTTTTGTTTTAAGAAAAAGTTGACTCTAATTATAATAATATAGATATACGCGCAAAAATTTGTTTTCTACCGTGCGTAGAACAGAATACTTTACGCAATAGTGTGGTAAACTTTCCGGTAATAGAAGAAATAGTGTATGCAATTCGTGCTTAAAGTGCCTTTTTTTACTCATGAGATTTGTAAAAATTCCCAATTGTAAAAAAGACTTTACACACTTCCTGCAACTGTGTGGTCAACTTTATGTCGGTCACTGTTTTTCTCGCACTGTGTGCATCTGTCATTGTATCGAATTCGCCAACACATTTTTTTTAATCCGAATCTTTAATTTCACTAGGAAACATAATAAATTAATTAATATGTATTACTAATACCTTTCCAATAAAAGAAAAATTATTTTTCAGTAAGTATTGACTATTTCAGATCGATTCAGTCATATTTCAGTAGTTTGTAGCAATGTTAGAAGTTGCTCATTTTCATTTTAGTAATTTTGTTATTTTACCGAGTTTGTTCGGGTGTTTACGCTTACTCTTATCTTATCGTTACTGCGTTATTACGTTTTCTATTATTTCTCCCGACAAGCCCGATGATTAAAATTTATTAAACCTCATTTTGTTGTTTTTGCTTGGAATGTTTGAAAACAGATTTTCTGGTTCCTGATAGTTTTCAAATTTATACCAGTAGCGATCATTCCTGGAAGTATTGAAACTATTAATGTTTAAGTGTCAAACTGTGATTATAATGTGATTGTAGTTGTAGTTGTAGTTTCTTTTAAACTGACATAATTGTTCAATTGGTAAGTGTAGATTTAGTAAGTTTTGTTTGGTGGACGCAAACATTTTCCAGTGCAGTTTCTTTTGGAAAAATGCTTGGATACAGGCATTAACATTTTAAGTTGTGATATTTTAATGAAAAAAAAATATTTTTCTATTTCACGTTTATAATAAGCTCAGCACGATACGCATTTGCGCATAGTTTTATTGACTATTCTTAAAGTGAATTTTACGTTATACATAAAATTTCAAAATTTTATTCCTTGTATCCTATGTACCGTGCGAGCAAAAATTATTTGCATCAAAGAGGGCCTTGCAGCTAAGGACGTAATGCTTAGCCGTAGAGCTTAATACCTGTTGGGTGTCAGTAACTACCTGAATTAACAATCAATCAGTTATTCCGTCATCTTTGACAGTCGTTACAAGTAATTTGATTTATCGCTAATTTTTCCAATTTCTTGAACAATTCACACAAGGGGCTTTACGGAACAGCACAAAACATTCATGGTTGAAGCGTATTTTCGAAACGGGGTTAGAGTAAATTGTGAGTGGCAATACTATCCGGGTTTGTGCATGGATGATTTTCACGAACATTTTCCTATCGTTGCTTTTATTGCTGGGGATTTTTATCATTGCCTGAAAAGAATCGTGGCTGTGTTTAGGGAAACAGGTTCTATACAACACAAAAAAGGAGCAGGAAGATCATCTGTAAGAACAGAAGAATTTGTGGCAAACGTTCGTGAAATAATGCAAAATACTCCAACAAATTGTATAAAACGCCTGTCCCAAGAAGTGCAATGCAATGCTTATGCAATTTTTGTAATTATTTTTCTTTTTCTTTCTGTATATTCTTACTTTGTTAATTTTGTAAACAACAAAAATAAATTTGTATTTGCCAACTTATTTTATTACTTATTAGTTTGTCATATCATGTCATAATATGAATCTGACAAAATTTTCATCTACATTTGGTTAGATATATCATCCCCATATCATTGTGATCTAAACCAAGACCTACGTTTTTTAATCCAAGCTCTCTTTGATGCAAATAATTTTTGCTCGCACGGTATAGTTACTTTAATTGAAAAATAAAAACCTTCTACTCATCTTTAATAAGTTTTCGTCATTAAATGCTGAAAATGTTGTCCATTCTCTATTTGGCAATATTCTAAACACAAGTAAAATTCGTTTTAAACATTTCTAACTACTTCGGGACAAATTAATCTACACTTATGTCTTATTAGAGCTTTCAACTCCTCGACAGTTGCCGCTTTCATACAAGAAATAAAAATTTGGGACTTATGTATAAGTTAATATGCACTTTAAAAGCATTCTATAAAAAATTGGGTTTGTCATTTAAAAAGAACATTCTTATCGTAATATCTCTAATTTGGGGCACACCACTGATCTGTTAGATAGCAGATCACTGGGGCAAACTATATTTACATGTTTTTTTTAAATTTTAATTTAATTTAATTAACGTCTCAAGCCCACGCATTTTTCCAAAAAAAAATTCTACTGGATTTATTTCAAGTTACAAAGTCACTTTGAATCTATTAGTCTAGATAAAATAAAATACTATTTTTTCATTTAATTATAAAACTATAATCTTTTTTACCCATATGTAGAATTGAATGCTAAAAAGGATTACCTAATTTAAAGTTTTTTCTTGCTTTTCCGTTAAAATTTCTAAATTATATTTTAAAACATATATTTAGAGTACAAACAGTGGCTTAACAAAAACTGAGTGCCCCCCCGCGCAAACGTTTTCAGCGGCCCCCTCTCTATAACGAATGGAAAATGATAATTCTTATTTTCAGGTTTATGAATTTTTGAATTCGTTAATCGTGTAATAATTTAATTAGGCTTAAACCCACATTATGTGTTAAGTACCTAATATTAAAACAGCAAACAATTCCAATTTATTTTATAATCCTAGGTAATTATTAAGACATTATACGTAATATTCCAGCAAACATGATGCAAAATCAAAATTTTAAAACACCACTTATAATGTTGCTTACCATGTATGGTAGTAACGGGGGTATAGCAGTGATCGAGCCTCATAAAATCCAAAAGACAGAAAACAGTAAAACGCATTAACACTCAACAAGTCTGCACAAACATTCCGTCACTAAGTACTATACCTACAAGGTATTATACAAAACATACAAAACGACCAGATCGTCGAGAGTTTTTTTTTGCAAAATCGTTTATAATTTCGTCGATATTTAATGTTTTAACAAATTCGTGTTCGATACTGATTAAGGATAAATCCGAAAGGCGTTGTTGTCCCATGGTGTTACGTAAATGGGCCATTACTATTTTAAGTTTGGGAAAAGATCGTTTCGCTGATGCCACACTAACTGGTAACGTTAGAAACAACATCACTGCACTAGATACATATGGAAAATTTGAAGAAACACCCTGATTTTTTATTAATAAATGATCCGCAAGTTCATACACTGTTTTTAATTTTGAAATACTATTTCCAAGTCCCTTTTTGAGACTTGAAATTTGACTAGAAAAGTCATTATTGTATATCGATTGTAAATTCCGCGCTTTCGCGTATAATTCTTTTTCACTTAACAAAGTTAAATTCTCAGGATATAAAAAAAAAATATGAAATGAAATACCTATGAAAATTGGTTATTCTGCATGAAACCTTTGAAACTAATACCATCTCAAAACTTAAATATAGCGAAGTAAAAACTAATACAGAAACTAAAGAGGAGCAAGCTTTTCTTACAATACCTTATGTCAAGGGGATTTCTGAAAAGATTAGAAGGATAACCAAAAACTATAATATCAAAACAGCCTTCAAATCCGGAAATACGCTTAGAAGCTTTCTTACAGAAGTAAAACCCCCCGTAATGAAAACAAAATAAAAAATTGTGTCTATCGAATCCCTTGCGAGTGTGGTGAATCGTACAGACCTCTTCCCGTACGAGTTAAAGAACATCTGAAACTGAGGTGAAAGTTTGAGATCAGGTATAGCGGACCATGTATGGATCAACCAACATAATATACAGTAGTCAGAAGCCAAGGTTTTGGACACGTAACAGCACTGGACAAAACGAAAATTCAAAGAAGCAGCTTTCATGAATGAAAATACCCATATATTTAATAAACCAAGTATAGATATCATCCCCAATATCTGAAAGCCTCTTCCTGTCCAAAACCAATAGCTCAAACTTCGCACTCCAATAAGCACGCAGGCGGAGTCATCAAGCTTCATTGCACATGAATAGTATTTAAGACAGCAGCCTTGGAATTATAATTTAGTTTACACTTGAATACTAACTGAAACGTTGTGTTAAGTAACAAAATAAAGACAATGGAAGTCCGACAAGGTAATTTTTTGATTGGAACTATTTTGTCAGCAGGAAAACTCTTGGCTTTGTATTTAATACAATTTATAAAAATGTTTAAATTTTATTGCCATTTTCCGGTTTTTCCCAAATATTTACACAAATATTTGACGTACAAATAAAAACGCTGTAGTTTTTTTAAAATATTTATAATAAAAACACAAGACCATAAATATTTTTTTATAAACATATCTGATACAGTTTAATCTATGTTTGCCTACAAACATTTCATAATAGACGCATGATGCTTCTGATAGTAAGAGTATTATAGCATGCATATAACAACAAGGGTAATGATGAATTTGTAATTCACTCACTGCCACTTAAATCCCAGATACGAAACCTGTAAAAAAAAAGGCCAAAATGGGATATTTTGACTTAAGTTTCAAATAGTTACATAAACCTTTTGAACGAGAATGTTGGACGAAATGAAATAGGTTAATTGAGATCTCTACCTTTTAGTTTGATAAAAAAATAAGGAAAGATATACTTATGTATGTACCGTATATTCGTTTTTTAATTTTAAAGATGGTCTGCAACTTTCGGGTTTTGGGAAAATTAGTTGTCTATAAATAGCATGCCTTGACATTAAATAAAGCTTATATTTAAAATACTACGGTGTAACCAGTAAAGTCCGCATCATATGGGTTTTTTTTATTAATAGCTTTAATCGAAATTTGACTTTGGCATCAAGTTCTGCTTCGATCGACATGAAAATTAACCAAAAAAATAGTAGTCACGTGATTCGCATTATCTGTCAAATTTTAATTTTTTCCAAAAAATAATTCAAAAGTGGGGTTATTTCTAAAAGTATCGAAAAAAGTTATTAGAAAAAGTTTTTTTAAATGCAGTTTCTAGCCCACATGCAAAATTTTAGCTGCCTAAGATAATTTTAATTTTTTACCCATATTTTGTAAATTGCACCACTTTTGCAAAATAAGACTCAACGCAACCTACAAAAAACTTCTTAGTTTTGACAATGCTTTATTTCAGATAAATTTTCTTTAAAGTAGCGCCATATTAAATGTGTGTTTTTCTACTAAATCAAAATTGGGCTATTAAAATTTGGTCGCATGTGATGCAAAGTTTATTTGTTTTGACCCTGTATAAGGTAACTTCAAAAAATAAGTATTTTTGAAAACGTAGTTTGTGTCTGAAAGTAATACACCTTAATATTAAGACAAAAAATAACACAGTGTCATCAGTAAAGTGTTCATTAAGCGGAAAATAAATTTTAGTAGTGGGTAAAAAATCGAAATTATCTTATGCAGCTGAAATTGCATGTGGGCTAGAAACTGCATTTAAAAAAACTTTTTCTAATAACTTTTTTCGATACTTTCAGAAATAACCCCACTTTTGAATTATTTTTTGACAAAAATTAAAATTTCACAGATAATGCCAATCACGTGACTACGATTTTTTTGCTTAATTTTCATCTCGATCGAGGCAGAACTTGATGCCAAAGTCAAATTTTCTAGCTAGCTATTAATAAAAAAAATCCCATATGATGCGGACTTTACTGGTCGCCCTGTATATAATGTCAAATTGGTGTTTTCTAAAATTCCTGGCACTGTATAAAGATGGTATTTGACACTGATCATTATAATACTCGCCTCGCCATCCTCGTTTATTATGGCCTACATTATACACTCGTTAAATAACAATATCATTAAATGTATAGGTAGGTTTTTGCCCCCAGACCATTAAGCAAACTGTTTTTTTTGTTGCAACATATATTGCTATAATACATATACTCCTATAAATCATGTTTTTGTTGCCTAAACTTTGTAGTTATCTTTAAGTGGCTAAATTGCGTAGATAACATTCAATTATTCATCCCAATTAGTTTTGGAAACAAATCAAATGATTTCCCTTCAATTATATATATTTTTACTAAGTATATTTACCTTCCATTTATTGTACAAGTCAAATTAATTTTTCTTCAACAAGTATGCGTTTATCTACAAATACAGGACCCAAAAGTAGATTCAATATTGGCAAATTCATGTAGGTATTTACCGTTCTCCTAAATTTCGATAAGCAAAACATATTTAGGATATTCAATAATATTCTTTCCTGTTGGTACATTGGTAATATAGGAATTCGAAAACTCGTTAAAGTTCCAGAAATCTCGGATGGGACTACTGTGCAAATTATAAGTATTAGTATCATACGTATAAATATCAAAAGCAACAAGAGGTGCGAAACCTTCACATTAAACAATGAACCAAATATATTTTTTATAGTGCGTTATCAAAATTTGCAAGAACCTAAAGATTTCAAATTCAGGCGTATGGAATCGAATCCTGCGGATCAATTTAATAATGTATGAGCTCACTCTTATGACTGTTCTGGATATTGCTTGGCACTGACCGGAAGATTGTTTGAGCATTCGATTAAGAAACATTAAGTTTCCATTTAAATTCGCTGTTGTCTTAACAGGTATTTTAGTGCTGTTTTCCACTTGCCTCCAATAGGGAACTTGACAAAAAGTTTAAATGGGGAAAAAATTCTATAAATCCTCAGTATATATTGTCATAAAACATATGGCAGCAAAAAAAAACTACATATTTCGTCCCAAAAGTTATTACTGATTTTTAATGAGTAATAATTGGGGAATATTTTTTTTTGGCCTAACTAAATTATATTATTGAAAAAAAAAATTGGAAGGTTCCCTATTGTTGAAGTAAATAAAGTTCTCATTATTTCGCTGTTAGAACTTGCGTTTATTAAATTAGTATAATCATTATTTTTTCTTGAATACTGTAAAGTATGTCGAAACTAATAAAAATAAAACGTTTATAATAGTAATATTCGATATTTTCATAAATATTAGTGGTGGTTTCATTGATCTATGTATCAGAGCCGTATTTAATTTTTTGGAATTTTACCAAAAGTTTTTTGTAAATAACTTTTAATTGGCTTATTAGAAAATAATAAAATTTGGTGTGCGAGTTCATTATACACGGACCTTCAAAAAAGTCTTATACGATTTTGATGTAAAATTAATAGGGGAGCCAATATTTCGGGGTAGAAAAATTTACAAGGGAATTCTTATGGCTCATCTGGCGTTGCACAATTTGGTATGTATCTATCTATGATAGATAACAACTAACGATAAGGTCATGCTATAAATATATTTTTTTATTCCAACAGGTTGAGTGGTGTGTAAATAATATTAAATTGCATTATATAATACCCTGCTTCATAGCCATGAGTTCTACAGGGTGTCCGAAAATGACGAGCAAAATATTTAGGGAATAATTCTAGACCGAAAATAAATGCTATCTCTTCCTATAACATTTTTTCAAAAATTGATTATTAACGGCGAGTTACAGGGTGTTAAAGTTAAATTTTATTTGCAGTTTTAAAATACATTACTTACTATATTTGGATTATTTACATTTTTAGAACAATAATTTTGCTAAGCTATGATTAAGGTTGAAAATAAATAATGATTTCGTATTCATCACATGCAAGCGATGTTATTTTACCGTTTTTCACGAAAACTGTTAGATTTATCGAAACAAAAGTACTATTTATGTCAAAAGGTTAGGAGAATAAAAGTATTCAGTCAAAATGCGCATACAGTGTAGGACAAAAAAGTTGGGACCATTCAAATTAAAGTATAGGCTCCTATGTGGCGCCCTCTACAAAATACGAAAAAACGGTGGGCAAATTTGTATTCCTCATCCCAAAAAATCCCTATATACGAGATTTCGTCAAAATATTATGAGCGTGGCAAAAGGTATTGCAAAAAAACTGCAAATAAAATTTAACTTTAACACCCTGTAATTCCATTAATAATCAATTTTCGAACAAATGTTATAGGAAAACATCACCTTACGTTTTCATCAAATTTCACAATGTCACTACAATTTGAAAGAAGGGTGAGTGAGTTACGGCTGTTATCTTGCTCCATGAGTTCCAAGGAAAAAATTTTGAGGGAAAATTTATTTAATGGAAAAAACATCATGCTTTTGATATATTATATTAAATAAAAATAAACACATTCTATTTTTAATATAGCTATATACCTTACTACGAAAATTGTAAGGTAGTCTTCCCCCCGAAATCTATTTTCAATTCTATGACAAATCAGCTAAAAAAAACTAGTAAATACCCATTAAAATAATCTTTTAAAAAAGGGATTATGGTAGCGTGATTCAAAGCGTTATTTTATTAAAAACAACACCATAATAAAAGTTTAAGTAGGTGCGCTGTTTATTAATCTCAAATATGTAGGTATATTATGTGCAAGTGCAACGTTGTAAAATATATATAGATATTATATAAAAAATTCCGTCCTATAAATCAAAAATTTATTTTAACAATAATTTTATTGTAGTCATCAGCACGCCATGTCAAATTCTGACGTTCAATTACGGAGTCCCTCGGTGAGCAGCGCTAAACTCGAGAGAAAGTTGAGGCTGTCGCTTCCCGAAAAGGAAAAAGCGATCAGCAGTACTTCGGCGGCCGGAGGATCGAGAAGAAATACTATTTCCGAGGAGAGTCTAACCAGAGTCAGGAAAAAGTCGAAAGCTCCACTTACGCCAACCATACCAGAAGATGAAGATGAAGTATTCGAGGGCAGAGTGCCAGAAGTTGTAATAGTTAATGAAACCAAAAGTGGTGACCTTACTAGGTTAGTAACTACCGTGTCACCAGTAAAGTCCGCATCATATGGGATTTTTTTTATTAATAGCTTAATTCGAAATTTGACTTTGGCATGAAGTTCTGCTTCGATCGGGATGAAAATTAAGCAAAAAAATAGTAGTCACGTGATTCGCATTATATGTCAAATTTTAATTTTTTCCAAAAAATAATTCGAAAGTGGGGTTATTTCTGAAAATATGGCAAAAAGTTTTTAGAAAAAGTTTTTTTAAATGCAGTTTCTAGCCCACATGCAAAATTTTAGCTGCATAAGATATTTGATATTTTCACCACCACTAAAATTTAAACACACTTTTAATATGGCGCTACTTTAAAGAAAATGTATCTTAAATAAAGCATTGTCAAAACTAAGAAGTTTTATGTAGGTTGCGTTGAGTCTTATTTTGCAAAAGTGGTGCAATTTACAAAACATAGGTAAAAAATCAAAACTATCTTATGCAGCTGAAATTTTGCATGTGGGCTAGAAACTGCATTTAAAAAAACTTTTTCTCATAACTTTCTTTGATATTTTCAGAAATTAATTCACTTTTGAATTATTTTTTGGAAAAAACTAAAATTTGACAGATAATGCGAATCACGTGACTACTATTTTTTTGCTTAATTTTCATCCCGATCGAAGCAGAACTTGATGCCAAAGTCAAATTTTGAATAAGGCTATTAATAAAAAAAAATCCCATATGATGCGGACTTTACTGGTGACACTGTATGTCAAAACAATTATTATTTACTCTACTTTACTTTACAACACCTGTGTGGTGTGTTTCATATTGTCCAGAAGACTTCTTTTATTTTTCATATTTGAATAAATATTTTTTCAGAAGTTCATCGGCTGCATCCAAGAGAAGTGCCATGAATAGCAAATCTACCAGATCAACGTTAACCTATGACAATGGTGCGTTCGAAGGACCCTTAAATACTACGACTGAAGGTAGACTGGCTTCTAGAACACCAAGCTTACGAAGTTTAGAGTAAGCATGAGCATAGACCAACAGAACCAAGAGAAATCATCCAATGTAAACTTTTACCGCTTATGATTTTGTACGACGTACGAATCTGTAACGAATTACGCCCAACGTTGCCTGTTGCCTTAGTGCCATGTACCGTGCGAGCAAAAATTATTTGCATCAAAGAGGGCCTTGCATCTAAGGACGTAATGCTTAGCCGTAGAGCTTAATACCTGTTGGGTGTCAGTAACTGCCTGAATTAACAATCAATCAGTTATTCTGTCATCTTTGACAGTCGTTACAAGTAATTTGATTCGTCGCTAATTCTTCCAATTTTTTGAACAATTCACACAATGGGCTTTACGAAACAGCACAAAACATTCATGGTTGAAGCGTATTTTCGAAACGGGGTTACAGTAAATAGTGAGTGGCAATATAATCCGGGTTTGTGTATGGACGTTGCTTTTATTGCTGGGGATTTTTATCATTGCCTGACAAGAACCGTTGCTGTGTTTAGGGAAACAGGTTCTATACAACACAAAAAAGGAGCAGGAAGACCATTTGCAAGAACAGAAGAACTTGTTGCATACGTTCGTGAAATAATGCAAAATACGCCAACAAATTGTATAAGACGCCTGTCTCAAGAAGTGGGAAGATCTTATGGGACATGCAGGACTATTCTTAAAAAGAAGCTAAATTTATTTCCTTATAAAGTGCAAGTATTCCAAGAAATACAAGCCGCAGATTTTGAAAGACGCATGAATTACTCTCAATGGTTTACCCAAAATTTATTGGAAAGAAATGATTTATTAGACCTGACATTTTTTTCGGATGAAGCCTGGTTCCACCTCTCCAGTTATGTGAATTCTCAGAATACACGCATGTGGAGTAGTGAAAATCCCCATTTTTTTGTAGAGTCCACGTTGCACCCTCAAAAAATTGGTGTCTGGTTAGCTGTTTTAAGAAGAAGAATTGTTGGTACTATTTTTTCCATGACACAGTTACAGCACAGCGGTATAGAGACAATATTTTAAATCCATTTGTGGAGCAATTACTTGACGAAGAACTACGTTTTGGATATTTTCAACAGGACGGTGCAACCGCCTATACAGCCGCCGAAACTATTAACTACTTACGCAATTTTTTCAACGACAGATTGATCAGTTTTCTATCAGACATTGAATTCCCACCTAGATCACCTTGTTTAACGGTTCTGGATTACTTCGTTTTTCCTCATTTAAAGAACCCTCTTTTTAAAATACCAGTTGCAAATTTAGAACCATTACAAGAAAGGATGATCCAAGAATGTGGTAACATTTCTCCAGAGATGCTGGTCAATACTTTCGAAAATATGAAGAGACGTGTGAATTTATGCTTGGAGCATGGCGGTGGTCAATTTCAGCAATTTATGTAATTATTTTTCTTTTTCTTTCTGTATATTCTTACTTTGTTAATTTTGTAAACAACAAAAATAAATTTGTATTTGTCTACTTATTTTATTACTCAAGTTTGGCATATCATGTCATAATATGAATTTGACAAAATTTTAACCTAGATTTGGTTAGATATATCGTCCCCATATCATTGTGATCTAAACCAAGCCCTACGTTTTTTAATCCAAGCCTCCTTTGATGCAAATAATTTTTGCTCGCACGGAGGTACATCACAGTCTCGAACTTCACTTTCGGGCAAAAAATTAAGTAATATGGTCAAACCACTAAAAATGTTAAAGAATAGTTACAAATTATGCTTTAACGATAAAAAAATTCAGAACTTTTTTTTACCTTGTGTTCAACTATTCTTAAAAGGAATGACCGATTATACAATTTTCTAACATTTATTGTTTTATTTTTTAGGGTTTATCGGGAGCAATATTGCTGCTGTGCAAAAAGGACAAAGTGCGAACGATATCTTCTGGTGACAGTAACGATTTTAGCGATAATAGTAATTGTTCTAATAATAGTTATTGTAATTTTAGCGAGAAATGGAAACTTTGATAGCTTAGCATCGCTCAATGCAAATTTGTGATATTTTTTCTTACCTATAGTTTTTAGAGTTGTAAACGAATTTTTTCTTTAATTTTACTCGATACTTTTTTAAAGACTTTTGTAATTGTAATGTGGTAAACATTGCGTATTTCTATAAAAAATAGTACAGAAGGATCCAAAACATTATTAAAGGAGGAAAGTGGTTGCGAAAGTTGTTATTAAATCTAGAAAATTACCTATTTTTGTAAAAGATTAAAAATCCAAAATAATTTTAAAAAGTTTGGCTATTGAAATTATGAAAAAATGTCCACCTAGGCATGTATTTTTTTTAATAATATTTGTTATTAAGCATAGTAAACGTTGTTGTTAATTCAACGCCAATATTGTGGCATATCGGACAAGTGTGTAACTGTTTTTAATATTGGAATACACAGGGATCCAAGCACAATGGATACGCTGGGGCGGGTAGACCACGACGGCCTTTTCGTCCTTGTTAGGACTCTACGGGTAGCTTAACCCAAGCAATCCCAACAACAGCGGTAAGAAAATTTAATTTGGAAAAAACATATTGAATATTTAAGAAGATAGGTACATCTCACCAATATTTGGCATTTTGTTTAAAGTTAAAAATTTTATATCGTTAAAATATTTAAAAAATATATATTGTTCTTTGGTTTATTTAAAATTACAGTATATGATTTCAATTTGGGGATCAGCGAATTTAACCACAATTCAGCCATTAAAAAAACTCCAAACAAAATAATTAAATGCATACATAAACTTCCTTTTTTAGAACCAACTATTAATTTGTATGAACCAAATGGATATTTAAATTTAAAAAAGCTTTATAAATTAAAACTATGCATTCTAATACACTCTATTATTATTAAAGAAAAACAATCAAATATATTTCCTTCGACCAACATTATTCACATCACGAGATAAAATCATCATTTTCATACACCAATGGTAAAGAGTACTTTTGGCAAAAGATCATATATTATATAAAGGAATAACAATTTACAAAATTGCCAAAAAAAATTAATAAGAAATATCAAAATTATGGACTTTTAAAAAAACAGTAAAAAAATATTTTTTAGCACTTTAACGTATTATATATTTTTTTTTTTGTAAATGGTTATTATATATATATTTTTTTTAATAATTTCGATCGAGTTATTAATAGTTACTAAACATGGTTTTTATTATTTGTGAATTTATATATTGTATATTTGGTGTTATATTCTCTGTAATAAACCTTAGTAAGATGGTTGAGAATAATAAATAAAAGTAAAGATGTATTAAATTTTTTTTTACCGCTGCATCGGGATTGCTTGGGTTATGGCTGCCCGTGGAATCCTAACAAAGACGAAACGGCCGTCGTGGTCTACCCGCCCCAGGGTATCCATTGTGCTTGTATCCCTGTGTATTCCAATATTAAAAACAGTTACACACTTGTCCGATATGCCACAATATTCGCTTTTAATTATTTTCGCGGACACTATATTATATTCTAAACGTTGTTGTTAATAATAATTATTATTGTTAGGTAGCTGTGATTTTAGTTAAAAAAGAAAGATGTTAAATAGTTTATGTATTTTATTCTTATTTACTGGTTCGAGGTTATTTTTCCATATCGTTATACCTTATTTTTACTATTACTACTAGTAATAAAATCGGTTCTATCTAAATATGGCCTAAATTAAAGACTAGGAAACGTATCCTGTGAAACCAAAAAAAGATAAATATTGAGTATGTCGTTAAATAAATTTTTCGCACTAAGGATATTGCTAACTCTTTATTTTACCTATCGTCTAACCAGAACCATAGTGATCAGGGAGGTTATAGAAGCTCCGACACCCCCCCCCCCCTTCCAACCCCCTCCCTCGAAACGAAATCCATAAGTATGTTCATAATAATCTATTTAATAATAGAAAATTTGAAGATCAAGAACAATTTTTGCTTGCTCAATTTATATCATTTTAAAAATTTGTCATTATGCTGACCAACTGACGACCTGACACTGAGTCATTAAGCGCGATGGGGGGGGGATAAATGTTTAAACCCCCCTCCCGCGTATACAGACTCTCCGCGGATAGGGTTTACAATAGCAGAAATGGATAAAAAATATCATTTTTCGGGAAAAAGTCATTCTTGATAAAAAGTTTTGCTTGTAAAAAAAATGCAATTCACGAAGAGACAATTTTGATTTTTTATACAGGGTTCGCAAAAACTTCAAAACCATGATTTTTCTCCAATATTAAACTAACCTTTATTTTTCATTTTTGACCAAAATGCCAATTAGAAAACTTATTAAAAATAACGTTTGTATTTTAAATCCGAGATCTAAAATAAATCTTCGGTTTTTTCAGTTGTTTTAATTGTTAGAGGTAAATGGAAATTTTGCTGCTCGATAAAAAATTAATATAAAATTTGATTAGACTTACTTCAAAATTTTAAATGTATTCCTACCATCTTTTGTAAAAGCAAGGAATTTTTTTACCTTTTTATTACTTTGCTTTACGTATGGGGCATATTTGAAGTTAGAAATAGAATTTGATGTGTTTTGAAAATGTTGACTTTAGAACAACGGTTTTTTTTTTACAAAAGATGGTAGGAATGCTTATAAAATTTCACAATAAGATATACACCACCCATTATGAAAATGAAATTTATTTTAAATTTCGGATTTAAATTGCAATCGTTATTCTAAATAAGTGTTCTAATTGGCATTTTGGTCAAAAATGACAAATAAATGTAGTTTACTCTTGGAGAAAAATCATGTTTTTGACGTTTTTGCGAACCCTGTCCAAAAAATCAAAATTTTCTCTACTTTACAAGCAAAACTTTTTATCAAGAATGACTTTTTCCCGAAAAATTAAATTTTTCATCCATTTGTGCTTATTGTAAACCCTATCCGCGGACAGTCTGTATATATTTTTAAATATTAATATCGATCACTAAAGATTCTGGCAATTTTCTTCTTATAATCAACCGTAATTATTCTGTCATTATAACACCCCCCCCCCTCCCCTTTAAAACCTAAGAAAACTACGATGATATAACTTATAACTACATAAGTATAAAGTATAATAAAGGAAAAAAAAAACTAATTTTAATATGTAGGGCAACCATTTATAAAGCATTAAAAGAATAAATTATCAAAAAAAATTTGACCACGTGATGTTATTGTTAAAAATAACAGTTTTCTTGTGCCCCCCGTATCATATAGAATGTGCAGCATTAGCTATAGAGTACTTCATGTCTTTTTCAGCCGTTCTTCCTTGTAACTGGTCTGCGACAAAAACAATTAAGATTGAAATTAATGACTTAAGATTCCTTTAAAGAATACTTATACTAAGTACGTACGGTACTTAGGCCTATATTTTTTCCAGTTAAACATTTGCTTAACTTATTTTGTGTATTGTTTAATGAAGATGATGCCGATTGTGCACCGGTGTGTACTTAATACCAAAATGATAATTGTGTATTTAAATATTAGGTAAACAACGCAAAAAAAACATCATCAATTTAAACCGTTTAGTCGTTTTTGAGTAAAAAATATAGTAGTAGTAGTTAAGGAAATTTCGAATCCTGGCAAGTAGACCAACAGACCACCCCGGAGTATTTCTACAACCAGCCTTACCGCCGCGGCCTTGACCATCGTCTAAAAGTTCTGACCTTCTTATGAAAGAAAGTATACAACCCCAGACCAAGGTAGTAATTTCTTTCTTTTGAACCACCGATCGTAACATCTGATGCATGGGTCCTCCCAGGGCCTGGCAAATACCCCAGACAGCGTAGCAGAGGTTTCTCCTCCTCCAAACATCCAGTGCAGATGGGAAGTTTCTTAACGCAGAAATTGGATCAATATATTAAACGTTTAAAAAAGTTTCAAATCTCCAATTATTAATTAGATGTTAGAAAAATTAAGTTTATTGAACGTAATAATGTAAATTTAGACTTATCAAATGTTTTTAAAATATTCCGATAAGACACCCCTCAGTGTATACAAAGCAAAGTATAATAGCAGAAAGATAATGACCACAAACACTAAAGAAAAGATTATGTTTATCCAATGAAGAAAGCGTAATTTATCAAGACTGCCTTATCCGGTACGCGTACACCAACGATTTAAACTCTGTCTACACGGTCATTCTTGTTTGTGAATTGTGACGACGGATACATGGTAGTGTATGGGTGCTCTTTAGAGAGGGTTTAGTTTAAATAATCGTGAGATTCGAGCAGCTTTATGTATGTAAGTAAAAAATATATATTTGTTATTTTTGCAAACTAAAAAATATTCGATCAACAATTTTGTCAACTATAATACAGTAGTTCTGATTCAATAGCAGGGTTCGAAAATATCATGATATTTTCGAAAGTATCATATCAAAGGATATATATCGGATATATAGGTAACGGATATATTATATCCGACATATAAATCATTTTAAGATATTTCTTTTTAATGAAAGGACAACTATTTCGATCAAAATCATACTACCTATCTTGAAAACTAAATATTTTTGTAGGATACTTATTAAAGTAAACTGACTTTAAAAACCATGACCTAAACTAATGAGTAATGACTAAATAGGTAAATAACAAAGGTTAATAATTATTATAAGATATCCAATAAAAAAAAGGTGAACATATTTTCAAAACGGATCCACCCTTAAAATTAGTTAAAAACATAAAAACATTTTTTTTTTGTTTGATTTGTCGATTGATGTATTTTGATTAATCGAAATTTAAAAAAAAATTAATTATTGAATATATCATGATATATATCAAACTATAAATATCATGATATATATCACGATATATATCGCTTGATATATATCCTCCGAACCCTGTTCAATAGTAATTACCATTCACCCCCCCTCCCTTCCCTCCTCGAGCTATTAGAGTTTATAAAATGCAAATTATTATCATCAACATTTTAATTGACGGTATAATAAGCCTTATCCAATTTAAAATTTTTCATCAGCCTACAGTGGTGGATTAAAGGGGAGAGAGCGGGAGCCGCGCCCCACCCCCTCCCCTCTAAGATGTTTGTATAAACGATTTGAGAATAATATTTGTACACAAGATTATATTGTTTATAACGTTTAAAAATAAAAAAAATATTTGCTATTTATAAAAGTACTTATATACCTAGTATATTGTACAACTATGGGGGCCTTAAGAGATGGGGAGGGAAGGGGGAGGGGGGTGCTCTAATATTTTCCGCCATGTTTACCTATTTACAAATGTTTTTAAAATGAAATATTCATCAAAGCGCTGCGTCTTGATCTTTTGGGATTATTATTAAAATATCCCAATATTTTTAAATAATTTTTTCTCATTTTATATAATGATGTAAAAGATATTTTATGATACATAAGCATTTGACAGATGCACTTAACTTGTCGAAACTTTCATTAAGGGTAAAAAACCATTTCTCATGCTAAAAAACTATATCAGATATGGCATAATATAGTTTTGGAATCAATGCTCTTAATTTCTTAAACTTTCTTGAAAAAAAAAATGTTTTAGTTCTCACTATTTTTTCGGTCTAAACTCCCCCTCATAACATTTTTTTCTAAATATTTCAAACAACATTGAAAAATTGCTAGGTATTTGTAAAACAAACCAAAATTATGATTAGTTGAAATGGAATTCTCGTTTGATCAATCGCTTTTTGCTTATTGATGTGTGTACCACATTTGTTCATTACGTAATTACATTCCTGGTTAAATACTAAAGACAAAATCCGATTTCAAAACGTTCCTTAAAAAAATACCAGATACATAATTTTCCTTGTACTTTTAAACTTTTTTAACTTCTTTAATATTTATTATAACAAATTATTCAATGACTATGATCTGGCCTACACTATAACTATTATACCTTTTAAGGCATAGAAGTATTTAATATAGCACACAATTATTTGTTTCAAGTAATTCATATAGCAAGATGAAGACGTTTTGGAATATCACCACTATTTTTATTTTCCTGTTATCATTAACCAAAGGAGACGTACCAACAACTACGCCAACCCCTTCTACGACAACTACTCGTAAACCACCAACTCTCAAATGTGGTTATCAGGTTAGTACCAAGCTATGCATGAAGGGACTTGCGTGCAATAAATCAGTACTTGCGTGCAATAAATCAGTAAATATTATATATTATATATTTTTGGACATGCTTTTGTTTATAGAGATTTTTAATTGTCGCTTTAGGTATATATTAAGGTGGAGTTATCAACGTCATTCAATCTATTGCCAACCTATAACCTATTTCGCGTTGGTTTTTTTAGTTTATTATTTTAATAACTAACATTTAAAGAAAATCAATATCGTCGGTACATTATTCAGGTAGTATCTGGTATATTACAAAAATATCAATTTATTTCATTGCTAATTTTGGGAGAATTGTATATTGATACAACAATGACATAATAATGTTAAAAAAAATCTTACCCGATATTTTTCGCTCTACAATTCTCCTAAAATAATTTATAAAATTCCTTAATAGTTATTTAATATGTCAAATTATTACCCATAGAATATGCAGTCGATATTGATTTTATTTAAATTTTGTGTAAAAGCTAGAAAAATAAATAAATCTACACAAAATAGGTTATAGGTTGGCAAGCATGTTGATTACTCCCACCTTAAGGTATTCTAATATGTAATATGTTTATACTAATTTTGAAAATTATTTTTAGTCTTGTAACCCTATTAAGGAAGGTTTTATAAACGTCCATATTGTACCACATACCCATGACGATGTAGGATGGCTTAAAACTGTGGATCAATATTACTACGGCAGTAAGTAAAGAACAGATCAATAATTTTATTATGTTATTAGAACATGAAAAACACTTACTGCAGTTAAAATCGATATTTTGCTTATCAGAAACATTTTTTGGAAAAAACCATTACTCTTATATTTTCTTTAACTTCAGGTAGTTCCAAATACCAACAAGCTGGCGTACAATATATTTTAGATACTGTTGTGGATTCGTTAAGAAAAGACAAAAATAGAAAGTAAGTAATTTTTTTTTAGTCCCGAAGGTGCACCGTCAGACTTAAACTTATTAAAGAAACTTTGGGACACTTTGGGTGTCCATTAATATTATTGTTTCATTGTAGATTCATCTATGTTGAAACGGCATTCTTCTGGAAATGGTGGATACAGCAACACGACATCGTCAAAGCTCGAGTCCGTAGGTTGGTCAACCATGGGCAGCTTGAATTTATTAGCGGAGGGTGGAGCATGAACGACGAGGCAGTAACTCACTATCAGCCGATAATTGATCAGATGACATGGGGATTAAGGTATTTAGGAGTTAGTTTCTTCCCCTTGATAACACCCTCCTCGGTGTAAAAACGTCGAAGTTTTCAAACCGTATGGAACTAATATAAAGCTATAAAGCCACCATGATGAAAGCAGAAGGTCCTGGGTCCTAAGTTCGATCCCCAGCGAAGATGTTAAACATTAGACTAAACAAAAAACGTTGCAAATAAAAAAATATATATTTTTAGTTTATTTTCAGGAAATTGAATGACAGTTTTGGCGAATGCGGTCGGCCTAAAGTTGGTTGGCAAATCGATCCGTTCGGCCATAGCAAGGAAATGGCAAATATTTTTGCTCAACTAGGTTTCGACGGTCTCCTATTGGGTAGAATTGATTATCAAGAGAAAAAGTTGCGATTTGGCACCAAAACCCCTGAAATGGTATGGAGAGGTAGCAACAGTTTAGGTAAGAAATATTTCTGATTTTTGTGGGACTTACCCGTTTTGTATCAGTCATTGTCATTTATAATCTGTTGTGGTACCTATTGTCAGTTTTATTATTTTTGCTTTTAGGAGAATCAAGTGATATTTTTACAGGAGTAATGTATAATACCTATGCTCCACCTCCTGGATTTTGTTTTGATATTTTATGTACAGATGAACCATTCATAGATGATAAAAAGAGTTTTGAATATAACGTAGACCGAAGAGTAAGTGCCTAATAATTTACAATACCGGGTGTTTCTCAAAAGACGTTCACCACTATAACTTTTCTGTATTTATAGATAATAAAATGAAATTTTGAGATTATGCATAAGAGATGAGTCTGCATTTATTGGCATTATTTTCAATTTGTTAGCACTTCCGGTTTGACCGGAAGTGTCCTTAACTTTGGTATTTTAAATAGGACATCTTGTATATATTTACTTATTGGGACATATCATTCTGAGTAAAATGACACCTGCTTCACCTGCTTGTCATTTTTTGACGTGTTATAACATTTTTATGTTTATTTTCATTTTCAATCTAGACTACTACAAATTAAATAAATTTGTTAATTTATAGTCAAGTAGTATATGAAAATTAAAATTACGTCATAATAATTGACTTTCTAAGTATCACAAGCGTTTAAAAAATGAAATTTTGTTTTTTAGACGTTTAGGTATAAATAATAAATAAAAATAATACTCTATTTTCCTAATGGTACGATGGTAGTTGACTAGGTTATTTAAAACAAGATTTTTTTTCCAAGAATTTGATACCATACACTCCTATGCTATTTTAAAATTGACACGAAAAAATTTGACTTAAGTCCCAATCGCAAAGTTAAAAGCTTCACGCAAATTTTTCAGTGTCTATTTTAAAATGTCATAGGAGTGTATGGTATCAAATTGTTGGAAAAAAAATGCTCGTTTTAAATATCCTAGTGAACCACCATCGTTCCGTTTGCAAAAATGGAGTAAACGTCAAAAAAACAAAATTTCATTTTTTAAACGCTTTTAAAACTTAGGAAGTCCATTATTATGACATCATTTTAATTTTCATATACTACTTGACTATAAATGAGCAGATTTAATTAATTTGTAGCACTCTAGATTAAAAATAAAAAATAAACATAAAAATATTATAACACATCAAAAAATGACAAGTGAGGTGTTATTTCACTCACAATGTTATGTTGAACCTATGGAGAACTAGAGGGTAGGAGGCCGATCGCAATCCATTGGATTCGGTCCCAAATTAGCATCGGTAATTCAGCTTTGCGAGTCGCCGTAAGATGGCGTTCGTGTTCGAAGTGGGCTATCAAATAAATGGTTTCTTAGGGATGCGATAACTATTTTTATTTAAATTAGTCCTTTAAGGAACAAATAAGGACTTTTATATGAATTTACACTTACTTTGTTATATTTATTAGTAAACTCGGCCTGTATAAAGTTCCAACGATACTTCGTTTTTAAAATACAGGAACATTCTAGCTAGAGGGTTTTACCTTTGGAGCTAGAAAGATACTTATTTGGCTACGTTTCCTCTCTGAAGAAGATCCTGTCTTACACCCCGACACAAAGCAAACTCTACTTTTATAAATTGTACCATTATTCATTATAAATATGGAAATTAATTACAATACAACGTTATTTGTCTTGTCTTGCCTTCAAACGTTATTTGTTATTTCAAAAAATAAAATGTCACTTGTCAAAAGTAAAAGTTAAAAACTATGGAGGATCTAGTTTTCCATATTAAAAACGAAGAAGAAGACAACATCAGCCGACTTCGAACGCGAGAGCCATCTATCGGCCAATAGCGAACTAACCAAAAAACCGGGACAGAATTTGAAAATGCTGCCATTGTCGATCGGCCTCCTACCCTATAGTTCTCCATAGTTGAACCCAAATAAGTAAAAATATACAAGATGTCCCATTTAAAATATCAAAGTCAAGGTCACTTCCGGTCAAACCGGAAGTGCTAACAAATTATGCCAATAAATGCAAACTCATCTCTTATGCTTAATCTTAAAATTTTTAAAAAGTTATAGGGGTGAACGTCTTTTGAGAAACAATACCTCAATATCTCCCATTTATAAAAGACCCTATTAAATATTATTTTAAAGAAAAAATAGGTTAATAATTATTTCTTTCTTTAGGTAGATGAATTCATCACCTATTTAGACAAACTTAGCACTGCATACTCTACCAGCAATGTTATAATCACCATGGGTGAAGATTTTAACTATCAAGATGCAGAAGCTTGGTTTGTCAATTTGGATAAACTTATTAAGTAAGTACTTCGACACACTTTTCTAAAATCACATCATACTTATGTGTGATGTAGTACATAAAGGGTCGGATCTTTAGTAACAAAAATACTGGCAGCCCTTTTTGAGTATAACTTAAGTAAACGAATATAGTACAATACAATTATAGGTACGTAAATCAACGACAAGAGCAGGGTTCAAAATATAATTTGATCTACTCTACACCATCTTGCTACGTTAAAGCTATTCATGATGAAACAGAGAGCAACAAAAAGACTTGGCTTCTAAAACAAGACGACTTTTTCCCATACGCATCAGACCCAAATGCTTTTTGGACTGGATATTTTACTTCGAGACCTGCCATTAAAAGATATGAAAGGCTTGGTAACAATTTCTTACAGGTAAATAATAAATATTTTTGTTCATTATGTAAAAGTTTCTTGTAAAAATAACACAATTCTTTCCTCACATCTATAGAGGCATAACAGTTTGGTGCATCTTTTTACTTTTAGGTTTGTAAGCAACTGTACGCTCTTGCCGACCTAGGTCCAGAGGATAGAGTTGACCTAAATGCCCTGAGGGAAGCCATGGGTGTTATGCAACATCACGACGCCATAACTGGCACTGAGAAACAACATGTTGCTGATGACTATACAAGACACTTGCAAAGAGCTATAGAGGAGTGTGAAATTATAACCACATCTGCTATTAAGTAGGTATTAGGGTTAGATGAAATTCTCGCATTTTATTTTATTGTTGTTTGTGATATTGCTGAAGCATTTCTACATGGTATTTCAGCAAGATTTTGAATATTTCCACTTCAGCTACTGAGGATGGATATGGACAACCAAATTTGACTTTAGCTACTTGTCCTCTGGTTAATATTAGTCAATGTGCGTACACAGAAACCCATGATGCATTTATCGTGACAATCTACAACCCTCTAAGCAGACCTGTAGATAAGGTAGTTAGAATTCCTGTGAGTGGAACTGCCTATAATGTAAATGATCTAGAAGGTAACAGCAGATAAATATATTTAAAAAAAAAGTAAACTTTTCCTAAATTTATTTTTTATTGTTTTAGGAAATTACTATCAAACCCAATTAATACCAATACCAGATTTTGTTCTGAACATTCCTGGTAGAGTAAGTGTGGCTAAGCAAGAACTGATCTTTCTTGCCAGTAGTTTACCGCCATTGGGTTGGAAATCATACACTGTCAAACTTACCAAGGAAAACAAAGTTAGTCTTCCCGAAATTTCCTACAAACAAAGCCTAAAGGTAAGTAAATAACACTCGTTTGACAATGTCAATTTAATGCTCTTCTTGGCATCCAATTATAATTGAAAAAATGGTATTTAAGCAACCTAAAAATTATATACTTAATTTAAATTCCTTATTTTATTTATATTATTTCCAGGATACTGCCTTTATTATAGACCCACAAACAGGTCTAGTAACAAATATCCAAATAAACGGATTATCTCTAGACATCAATCAAAATTTCTACTACTATAATGGATTTATTGGAGATAACAAAGCGTTTACAAACAGGTCATCAGGAGCCTATATATTTAGACCAGATGGGCCATTAAAAAACGTCGCTGACAAAGTAGACTATCACGTGTACCAAGGAGAAATAGTGGCAGAACTCCATCAAAGCTTTAATGAATATATAAGTCAAATTATACGCGTAAATTCTATTGATAGTTACGTGGAATTTGACTGGGTAATTGGACCAATACCTTCAGGGTAAGTGTAATTTTTTATACGTCTGAAATTGGTGCCGTAATATACACAGTTTTATCGTTGTACGTTGTACTGCCAATAAATACTGGACTGCTGACACTGAAATAAATCTTATGCCTCAAATTTTTAGTGGGCCAAATGGAATAGAAGTTGTCACAAAATTCTCAACAAATTTAAACTCAAACGCTTCATTTTACACCGATTCTAATGGAAAAGAAATGTTAAAGAGGATAAGAGACTTTAGGCCAACATGGAACCTCAACCTATCCGAGAAGGTTTCCGGTAACTACTACCCTGTCACCTCAAAAATTTCAATTCGGGACGAAAATCAAGGCATTGAGCTGGCCGTTTTAACTGACAGAGCTCAAGGAGGGACGAGTTTGAAAGATGGAGAAATTGAACTCATGGTATTTGGTTTATTAAAGAATTCATAAAGTATAGCAATTCCAGGTTGCCGACGACTAAGTTTAAAAAATTTGTAATGAAATGAATATAATAGATGAGAGAGATGCGAGCTTAGTTGAAGAGATTGCTTTCTTTTTAGGTTCATAGAAATTGTCTTCATGATGACGCTTTTGGTGTAGGAGAAGCACTTAATGAAACGGCATTTGGTAAAGGTTTAGTAATACGAGGTTCACATTATTTAACTATGGGCCACATTAACGCTGAAAATGGTAAATAATAATAATAGCTCAATAGGTTTTATTTTAAATACATTATTTACCGTTCTTTAGGTAGTTCCAGTGCCGCCATTGCAAAAGATATAGCTCAAAGAAGGTTACTAGACACATGGACTTTCATAACTCCTCTGGACAATCTGACAAATAGTCAGTTTGGGTTAGGATATAATATGGAGGTGAGCAAAACAAACGATAATATCCGTACACACATTAATGTTGAATTTTAATGACAATTTGAATTTTAGTATTCAGGATTGAGCAGGGCATTACCTTCAAATGTTCAAATTTTAACTTTGGAGCCGTGGATTGGTTTTAGTTTTCTTCTGAGGCTAGAACATGTTTTCGAGAAAGATGAAGATCCATTGCTATCAAAGGATGTAGTTGTTAACTTACAGGTAAGCTACCTAATATAATATCATTGTAGGATACATTTAAAAAAACATAATTTTAGGATTTGTTTACACCATTTGAAATCGCATCCCTTCAAGAAACCACCTTAGGCGCTAACCAATGGTTAAAAGATAACCACCGATTAAACTTTCCTACAAACGGGTCGTTAGAAGATCGTTTTTACCAGGACTATAGTCCCATTAGTGATTATGAGACCGCAGCTCAAGGTCTGTGGATGGAACAAAATATTTACAAAAATGAAGTTAAAAGAGAAGCTGTGATCAATGTTGAAGAAAATATGGATAATTTTGAAGTAGTTTTAAGTCCTAGTCAAATTCGTACATTTGTTATTGATATTAAGAAGAAATAAATCTATAAGGAGTAACTATCACCATCACGTATGAATTGGATACGTCCACGATACACTAACTATGTATGGTGGATACCTACGTGTTTATGTTAAATTATTTAAATACATGTTTTAAAGAAATAAAGATTTTTAATTCGCGATTTAATTTTTACCGTGCGAGCAAAAATTATTTGCATCAAAGAGGGCCTTGCATCTAAGGACGTAATGCTTAGCCGTATAGAGCTTAATACCTGTTGGGTGTCAGTAACTACCTGAATTAACAATCAATCAGTTATTCCGTCATCTTTGACAGTCGTTACAAGTTATTTGATTCATCGCTAATTTTTCCAATTTCTTGAACAATTCACCCAATGGGCTTTACGGAACAGCACAAAACATTCATGGTTGAAGCGTATTTTCGAAACGGGGTTAGAGTAAATGCTGAGTGGCAATATAATCCGGGTTTGTGCATGGACGATTTTCACGAACATTTTCCAAACGTTGCTTTTATTGCTGGGAATTTTTATCATTGCCTGAAAAAAACCGTAGCTGTGTTTAGGGAAACAAGTTTTATACAACACAAAAAAGGAGCAGGAAGACCATCTGTAAGAACAGAAGAACTTGTTGCAAACGTTCGTGAAATAATGCAAAATACGGCAACAAATTGTATAAGACGCCTGTCCCAAAAAGTGGAAATATCTTATGGAACATGCAGGACTATTCTTAAGAAGCTAAATTTATTTCCTTATAAAGTGCAAGTATTCCAAGAAATACAAGCCGCAGATTTTGAAAGACGCAGGAATTACTCTCAATGAATTACCCAAATTTTATTGGAAAGAAATGATTTATTAGACCTGACATTTTTTTCGGATGAAGCCTGGTTCCACCTCTCCGATTATGGAGCATGACGGTGGCCAATTTCAGCAATTTATGTAATTATTTTTCTTTTTCTTTTGGTATATTCTTACTTTGTTAATTTTGTAAATGATTCTGGTATAGGGGTTATGAAATTTTTTTTTAATGATATTTTTTTCAAGAAAATCAAAAATATTTATTTTAAAAAATATGTAGGTATGTTTACCGATTTATTGCTTTCGACTTCCATCTGTCCAATTTAAAAAAAAATGTTAGCAAAAAGTGGCTTTGGGGGGGGGGAGGGGTAACTATCCCATTACCCTCCCCCCCTCAATACGCGCCTATGGTATGAAGTGTTTACCCCATTTAAATAGTCATTTTTGACCGATTATTTTTATATACATAAAAATAGCGTCAATAATATGTACAAGATATAAAATATTAATATTCCTAAAATTCATTGTTATTTGAAAATAAAATATCAATACAAAAATATCGTCAACATTGGAATGAATCATGCTTTTTTTCTGCTTTTTTGGTTTCATTGTTATCTTTACCCGTAATATATACTTACCTTTTGGTAACTGCCTTGATTGATTTTGCTATTCCACTACAAGGACTAGGATTTATAAAGTCGCCACAGTGGTTCTTTTCCCGTGCGTCATCACTTTTACGTCATCAAAATCGTATGAATCAAATCAAAATTACGAGACGAAAAAAGTCAAAACTAAGTTAAGTTCATAAAATGGACGTGCCTGCCTACCGTTTGACGTACCTACATAATATCACGAAAAATTATTATTTATTTTAAGTTTTGCCCGGCATTCTCTATTATCTAAAAGAAATTGACAAACAAATGTTTATACATTTAATACTATTTTTAAAGCTTAAAATCTACAAAAGTTTGGTGTTTTATTGACTATTAAAATCGCAAAAGTCAAATTTTTAACATCCTTTCATTTAAGGGAATTTAGCCACTGCCGTAAACGTTTCAAAGAACTTTCACGGTTAGAATATTTAAAATAAATAAATTAGTTATTATAAAAATCCATAAATACTTACCGCCAAAACAGATGGTGGGTATAATTACCTCTAAAAAGAACTATTTTTAGAAACAGGAACAGTTCTAAGGCATACAGATTTACAAAATACGAATTAGATTGGCAGATTAAAATAAGGTTGACAATGACGTTCTAAAATACAACGGTTGTCAACTAAACAAATAAAGAAAGTAATTAACTGACGTTTATAGTTTTATCCTTGTCTAGCACGTTATATTATTGCGGAATTTTGGAGACGTTCTTTTATGCTTTTATTCAAACTTGTTACTGTAATAAACAAGGATGCAGAGTTATTAACCACGTCGAGTCCTGATCGTTGATTGATGACGCACGGGCAAAGATCCACTGTGGCAACTTTAACTTATTCCTAGTAAACTCAGATCACTTCATGAAAATACAAATTATATTTAAACTTTAAAAGTTGTGGACACATAAATTTACAAATGTAAATATATAAATACTCTGTACAATTGAACTGACTGGGATCAGTAGGTATATACCAATATAAATTAGGGATAGGTACCTATAATAGGTACCTGTTTAATAATACCCCCTTAAATTTACCTGTAATTAAACGAAATCTTGATCTTGGTCATAATAATTAAAAATAAATAAGAAACAACTTAATTTTTTTAGAAATATTTAATTTTACACCTATTTGTAAACAGTTTCTACTCATTTATTATCCAGGACATGGTAGTATCAAACTGCAATAAAAAAAATATTTATTTTTGTTCTCGAAGAAAGGATTAACGTAAAACGTTTATCGTTATAATACGAATAGCAAGAGATCTCGATTTTAACCAAGAAAAAATAACAATATAAAATATCAATTTAATAATAAATAAAAACATAATTTGTGTATTCGTCTTTATTGTAGAACTGTAACAACGAATTTTGGTACCTACTACCTACCTACTCAAATTTTTAGATGTTGAGTTCCTATATAAACCTTAATAAATAATAAAAATGACTGAAAGTGTTTTAAAAAAACTAGTAGCTCCTACTACAGAAGGCATGTTGAGAAAAGAACTAAATTGTCCCAAATGCAAGTATCCAATTTCCCCCCCTATATACCACTGTGATAAAGGTCATTCGTTTTGTACTTTGTGTTATAAAAATGGTAAGTTAAAATAAATTATAGTAAAATAATTATAGTACCTAATGCTTGGTAACCCAATATAAGGAAGATTTATATTGTTTACTTTAATTTATATTGTATACTTTTATATTTGTTTCACACATTTATTTTCTACCGGGTGTCCACGGAAGGTGGCTCGCCCCTCTAACTTTTTTGTTTTTCAAGATAATGAAATAAAATTCGGGGGATTTGTATACGACATAAAACTGCATTTTTTGACAGGTGACTCAAGATTATGGAACTTCCGGTTTAACCGGAAGTGACATAAACTTTCGATTTTTAAATGGGACACCTGGTATATTTTTACTTTTTTGGACTCCATATGACATTCTAAATACAACGATGTGTCACTTGTCACTTTTTGTCACCAAGAAAATCTTTTTTTTTTCCAAATTTATTGTTTTATCTAGAGGGCTATGAATACCTTAAAATCACTTATTTCAGTTCTTTAATCTTGGGAAAAATACAATTTTACTATTTTTGGTTCAATGCTATGTGCTATGTAAAATTTAATTTTTAAAGTTGTATAAGTTTAACTCATTTTTTTTAAATGGCAACATGGTGGCTCGTCGGGTTAAGAAAAAAGAGGATTTTATTACGATTATTTTGATACCATATAGGTACTATTAGGTGTTAGAAAAACTGCCATTAAAAAACTTTAAAAAGTTAACTTAGAACTTTCCTAAAATGAAGCATCTTTTGAGAATAAATTTAGATTTAAATGCATCAAGTAGCTTGTGACCAGCAAAACTGATAAAACAAAATCATGCCTTGAAGAAAATTGACATGCCAACAGTTTCTGCCAAAGTAAATTAGTTTGTTGTTTAAAAAACATGGAAAATAATAGTTTTACAAGGAGTGAAAACGTTGATATCCCAGGTAGCAGGATGACGTCTTTATGACGTCGAATATTGGGGATTTTTAGTCACTTGACGTCTTTTGGTCGCAAGATGACGTCAAAATAACGTAGTTTTTAACACGTGTATTATACGTCATAATTTTACGAAATAAAAACGTCCATTTTTAGTCATTTTATTGAATTATACGTATCATTAAAAAGTATCTAAATGACCAAGTTTTTTGAAAATATAGTGGGACAGACTTTAAAATAAGTAAAATGCCTGAGAATAGCTTTTTCTTATAGTTAAAGGCACGTACGTATCATAAAACTTTTAAAATATTACCATTTCAAATTAACCATTCATGTATGTAAAATTTGCAAAAGCGAATATTTTGTCATTAAAAGTCTGCGAATATCAAATTTAAATTACCCGCGCTCCGTTTTATGACATTGGCAGTCTGACTTCTCTGACAGAACGCAGAACGCATTGGTATTCTGTTGTTGGCGCTAGCAGTCAGGCAGTCGACAGTTCGGCAAAAGTGAAAGTGGAAAGTTTATGGTGATTTTGATTTAGTTTCTATCATGGTTTCTATATATTTTGTGTTATAAACGAATACAAATGTACCAGGTTATCGAGTTCGAGGCAATTGACGGCGGGGGAGTAGCCGTTGTGCACTCAAACTGGGTGACGCCCCGAAAAAAAGAAGTATTTTAGCCGCCATTAAAGGATTCCTTGGCATTTTTCCAATTCTGCATACACATGAAAGTTGTAATAGTTAATTTATTATCATTAAAAGGATTTTTTACATAAACTATTTATATGTATTTTTTACCCCTATTATGTATTATTTTAGGAAGTTTTTAGTAAATGTTCGTTTTTCGTAAATTATGACGTTTATTGACGTTTTCTACACCTAAAAAGACGTCCTAAGATGACGTATTTTTTACGTCAAAAAAAGACGTCATTGGTCTGTGACTTACGCACGTCTTTTTAACGTTTTATTTACGTAATTTATGACGTCGCTGATGACCAATAATCGACGTCTTAAATACGTCACCTTGCTACCTGGGATGTTATTAGTGTTTGGAGAATGTAGAAATAATTCAACCGATGCTGCACGACTTTACGCACAAAGATATTTTAATCGGCGTCATCCAACCCGGCACTATTAGGTACCCAAAAATGGGTTCCGAAAATGCGAAATGATCCTGACAATAATAACATATCAACTTTTTCATTCCTTGTAAAACTACTATTTTCCATGTTTTACATTCCTTGTAAAACTACTATTTTCCATGTTTTTTAAACAACAAACTAATTTACTTTGGCAGAAGCTGTTGGCATTTCAATTTTCTTCAAGGCATGATTTTGTTTTATCAGTTTTGCTGGTCACAGGCTAGGTACTTGATGCATTTAAATATAAATTTATTAAAAAAAGGTAAAAAAATATTTTCTTGGTGACAAAAAGTGACAAGTGACACATCGTTGTATTTAGAATGTCATTTGGAGTCAAAAAAAGTAAAAATATACCAGGTGTCCCATTTAAAAATCGAAAGTTTATGCCACTTCCGGTTAAACCGAAAGTTCCAGAATGTTGAATCACCTGTCAAAAAATGCAGTTTTATGTCCTATACAAATCCCCAAAATTGTATTCCATTATCTTGAAAAACAAAAAAGTTAGAGGGGCGAGCCACCTTCCGTGGACACCCGGTATAAATAATCGTTTTTTTAGGATACGATTGCCCATTATGTGGTTCTAAATGTAACGGTGGTCGTACCCATCATTTGGAAAGGATTGTTGAACTATACACTTATCAATGCAAATTTTTTAATAAAGGTACGTAGGTACCAGTTACATAAAATAGGGATACAAAATTCACGAATAATTCAACCGATTCCAGCAGAACATTTTCAGCTAAAAGAGTTTTTAAATTACAGCAATTTTATACGGGTTGGTAACTTTTAGGCTGCAGAAAACGATGCGACATAAAGAAACTTAGAGCTCACGAGGAAGGATGTCAAAATTTCGAGATGCGCTGTCCTTTTCTCTTTGATACCGAGTGCACGATGATTGGAAATAGACAACAAACTGTTTTTCATTGTCAATTGGTCCATACTGACCGTACTTACGTTGGAAAAGGGCCATTAACGGTAAATTTTAAATATAAGGGTGGGGGATTAGGCGGGGTAGGCCCGGAAGCCCTTCGGTATCACGACAGGCTTACTCCCCACTCTTAAGCTATAATCTTTTACTTATTTACCGAACCTTAACTTATCTGAAAACGAAAGAAAAAACTAAAAGTATTCCTCCACAAAATTTATGAGAACAAAAATTTGTTCAGAGGTTTCTACATGTTCAAGATGTCAAAATGGTATTCGTATGTCTTTTTCTTCTTCCCCGGTTTATTTGGTTGTTTTAGACCCTTTTAATTGACTTTTTCACATACTGAGTATGTTTTAACTTATTTCTATTTTTCTTCACATTATGTCATTCGACATAGGTACCAATTTTTAATTTCATAAAAACTCCATTAAGGTTTTATACCAATTATCATTTTCTCTTCTGCTAAAACCATCAGCAATACATTTTTCTGTCTCCTGATGATGAACGTTTCTACGTTCGAAACATGTAGAGACCTCTGAACAAATTTTGTTCTATAAATTTTGTGGAGGAAGACTTTTAATTTTTTTTCTTTCCTTTTCATACTTTCAACTCCACTTTAAGCATGGACCATTTCCTCAAATTAAAACTTTTTTCTACGAGCGTGTGAAAAGTTAGACTTTTCACACCCATTTCAGTGAGAAAAGTTTTACTTTAACGCACTAGTGTGAAAAGTAAATTACTTTTCACACGCCAGGTAAAAAGTCTAACTTTTCACACGCTCGATCGTAGAAAAATCTTGTATGATATACGCAAGAAAATATCTCGTTTAAGGCACTCATATGAATTGCGAAACTCGCTTCGCTCGTTCCGCAAATTTTCATATGCGTGAACTAAACGAGTTATTTTCACACTTATATCATAAATAGCTAATTATGTATTTGTTTTTTAGTTCGGTATAACGAACTCATTTATCAGCAGCGTAGCAGCAATCCAACAAAAAATTAATCGTCTTAAAAGGAAAAAGAAGAAGATTTTTATTAGTTTTTACATGTTATACATAGATGAAACCATGTTCCAAGTTGTTTGCCAATACGAATTGGCGTATATTAAAATTGCTATGTACAGAATAACTTCACCGAGCGAAGAAGATGATCGATATGACTTTGTGCTATGTCTTCATAATGATAACGATATTCCCGAAGCATTAATAACAAATGAATGTGCTATTATAGGCGAAAGGCCGCATAATCCACTGTTCGACGATACTTTTGTAAATGTAGATATAGAAATTTTAAAATCGTGTCGATATTGTACAGTACAAATTGTACCAAAAAACTAGTTCAACCACGTCTGAAATTTATTTCCAAGATAGACCGATGTAAATATTAACCCTACGTTGCACAGACAAGGCGTGCTATATCGGCGGTATTTCGCTTGCAAGCAGCGTGCATCTGTTTCTATTCAGTCTATCTTGGAAATAAATAGACTATTATAGACTTTTAGCTCTGTGACTATATTATGTGTATTTTTAATTTTACATTGTTAGTGATCAAGACGCTATTGACGCTACGTATTGAATAAAAAAAAATTTACTAAAGAACACTATTTTTTCTCCTATTTTTAACTTCCCCCATTCCTCCACCCATCTGAGTTCCATTGCCTTCTCCTTATCTAAGGTGTTCGCTCACTTCAACACACAGAAAAATAAAGGGTTTAAATGTCCCGCTTCTTGACTCAAGGTTCCAACCAGATCCGATGGTGCGCTGTTTTGGTCAGTTTTGACATTTCTTTAATGTCATTTTTGCTTCGACCAATTAACATGCTTGTTTGTCTTCTGGTGTACGTATTATTCGTTGATAATTGTCAACTGTCAGTTCAGTTCTTGTTTGTGTCTTTGAATTTGAGGTTATATAAGGTTTTATTACCGGAAAATAAACATAAACAACTATTTTCTCATTTATATTTCGGAAAAGTATAAGAGGGAAGAAAAATAAATGGTATATAACTTAAGAGTGAGTTAAAGTTTTCTTCAATACACCAAGGAAGAACATGTTTTCCATATGCAAACAGACTCACCAGCCCACTGGCGTGGAACATGCATTGAGTTGCTTTTTCTTCAATAAGACCGAAAAAAACCTTGTTACAGCAAGTGCTAACATTGTAAAAATCTTCAGGCTTATACCTGATGTTGACTTGAAAACAAGGCATGAAAGATATTCAGGTTTGTTCATTTCTAATATGATTGCTCCTCCCTAAGTTGTTTTTTAACCTGTTCTTTCACCTAGCCGTAGTTTCGATTAGGTGCCAAATGCTTAGTTTATTATAATTTTTTTCAGAATTTTTTCCGCCAAAATCCAAACTAGAATGTATGGCCCAGTATCAGCTATTTGGCAACGTAGTGTCCATGCAAAGTGTTACATTAGTAAACGCCCCAAGAGATTCGTTATTATTAGGTTTTGCTGATGCAAAACTCTCTGTTGTTGAGTATGACCCGGAACATCATGAGCTCAGAACGTTGAGTTTACATTATTTTGAGGAAGACGAAATGAAGGTAAGAAAAAAAAATGAAATTACCGACTATTTAGATAAGCTCTAGGTAAATCACTTAAATTTAGAAACCAAATAGCTCAAATAAAGTTTTCAACTGGGGTAAAGTTATTATTGTTGCTTTCTTTTCCTAGGATGGCTGGACACACTTTCATCATGTTCCAATTGTTCGAGCAGACCCAGAAAACAGATGCGCCGTAATGACAATATTTGGCAAAAAATTGGTTGTACTGCCTTTTCGCAGAGACACTTCAATTGATGATACAGATTCTGATATAAAACCCATGACAAGTTCTGGTGGTGGGGGCAGAGCTCCCATTTTAGCTTCTTACATGATTGTTTTTAAAGATTTTATTGACAAAATTGATAACATCATTGACATTCAGTTTTTGCATGGGTATTATGAGCCTACTTTATTGATTTTATATGAACCATTAAAAACGTTTGCTGGGTAAGTTTCTGAACATGTTTTTTAACTATATCTGTAAAATAATACAGGTACCTACCTACTTAATATTTATAAATGATAGTTTTTTTCCCGTCTGTATTAAATATAAGTGAAAAATGTTATTTGGCGCGCAAAACTTTTTTCAATTTAAAAAAAACTTTGTCTGCCCGCCGATTAAGTTTTCACTTATACCTAATATTAGAAAATATTGTATAAATCTTATATGGTATTGTTTTATAGGCGGACAGCTGTAAGAACTGACACTTGTGCCATGGCAGCAATTTCTCTGAACCTGCAACAAAAAGTGCACCCCATCATTTGGAGTGTTGCAAATCTGCCCTTTGATTGCCTGAGGGCTGTACCTATTAAAAAGCCCTTGGGTGGTACATTGATATTTTCTATAAATGCATTGATTTATCTCAATCAGAGCATCCCTCCTTATGGTGTATCAGTGAATAGTATTGCAGAAAGTTCTTCTAGCTTTCCAATGAGTAAGTTATTGGTTTTTTTTTGTCACTATTAAAAAAAGAAAATGTGAAACATTATATGATTTTTTAGGACCCCAGGATGGTGTTAAAATTAGCTTTGACTGTGCCCAAGTAGGTTTTTTGGAAGATGACACATTAGTTTTATCCCTTAAAGGGGGAGAGTTGTATGTTTTAATGCTATTGGCCGACAGTATGAGGTATGTCAGAAACTTCCATTTTGAAAAAGCTGCAGCTAGCGTTTTGACTACTTGTGTAAGTATTTTTATAACAATACAAAAGTATGTTTTAAAAATAATATTTAATAAACATATTTTGTTTCCTTTAAAAATATTATTTGTTTATAATAATATTCTGAGTGTAAAACAACTTTATTACAAAACTTCCATTTTATATATAGGTACTATATAAAAATAAAAATTGATTACATAACATTACTCATATATACCAAACAGGACAAAAAACAAATCTATGTTTATGTTATGATAATTTTAATTTGACACTTTTAAAAAATAATGCTTTATTTGTTGGCATCAAAATTTTTAATATATTACCTACTAATTTGAAAACTATGAGTTTTTTGGCATTTAAAAGAAAATTAAAATCATGGATTATGCAAAATTATATAAGGGTAAGCCAACTTATTAGGTAATAATAATACTAAATATTACAATTTTTCCATTATAATTTCTTCCTTATTTATAATTTTTCCTTTTTTTTTGGGTAAATTATTTTTTAATTACTTACTTACTTACTTATATTTTTAAATACTTATATTTATGATATGATTAAAATTAATAATCTAAATGGGTGTATATTTTTTCATTACAAAATCGGACAGATCTGTTAATCTATCTATGGTTTTGTAATGATGATTGGATTTATTTTTATTAAAAAAAAAACAATGTTATTGATTTTTAATGTTATTATAAACAAACCTGCAAATAAATAAATAAATAATAAGTAATTATAGGCACATGAAATTTTTACTTAAATTTTTTAATTGAGGATGTTTTATTTTAGGTTTGCATTTGTGAGAACAACTTCCTATTCTTAGGCTCTAGGTTGGGTAATTCCTTATTGTTACGTTTCACTGAAAAAGCAAATGAAGTCATAACTTTAGATGAGTCTCAGGAACCGACTGCCAAGAGGGCGAAAAAACAAAGAGATGAACAGGAGGGAAAAGTTTTGGATTCGTTGACAGATTGTATTGCTAGTGATGTACTGGGTATGCTTTATTATATAATATATGTGATAGTGTATAATGTTTTAATTATTATACAGAACGGACCGAGGAATGAAGCAACAAAAATGTTTTAATTTTGTTTCTCATTTCTTTCATTTCCTTCAAAAGAATTATTTTCAGAAACAAAAAAGTTGAACATAACACAACTTTACATTTAACATCTTAATATACCTATAGTATATTTAACAATAAAAACCTTATACAATTTAAAAACCATAATCATAACACACCTCATAAAAATGAAATAACCATAAAACCTAAAATGAATAAAGCAGTTTTTACAGTCGGCAATACTTCCTGCAAGTTGCAATTCTCTTGCTTGTAAGCTTGCGCAGTTACTATCCGGCTGATCAGATTTGGCAGATATGATCAGCTGGCTCATAACTGCGCATGTTTACAAGCAAGAGAATTGCGACTTGCACGTAAATATTGCCGACTGTAAAATCTGCTTAAGTCTAAAGGACAAAAAAATTTCAAATATTTATGTTTTTATTTAAACGATTATTTACCAACTAAAATAAAAAAACTGTTTTCATTAAAAAAATTTAAAGTCGAAATAAAAACATGGATATTAAAAACAGACAATTGGAAAATATTTTTAGAAATGCTTTAATTAGTTATTATTGTTCTGAATAATTTATCTATATAAGTACATAATATTTTTTACTTAAAAATTATAAATTAATAATTTTATTATAGGTAATATATTTCTTCAAAAAAAACTGCCTTTATACTATAAATTAACATTTTTACTTTAGAACTTGATTTTTAATGCATATTTATGATTTATGATTTTACATACTAAAACAAAAAAATAAGATTTGTCCCTAACAAGCTCAGCTTCAAGGGATTTTTATGCATAAGTTTATAGAAGGCAACATAAACATATTTATTATATTATTAAATTTTAAATAAACTTATTATTATTTCATCAGATATTCGAGACCCCGAAGAACTAGAAGTATACGGTAATCAAAGGCAAGCCGGCGTCCAAATCACAAGCTATATTTTCGAAGTTTGTGACTCCCTGCTCAACATAGGCCCTTGTGGTCAAATATCCGTCGGAGAACCCGCTTTTCTCAGTGAAGAATTCAACAGCAACCCCGATTTAAATCTAGAACTGGTGACAACGGCCGGATACGGTAAGAACGGCGCCCTCTGTGTATTACAGAGATCCATCAAACCCCAGATCGTGACTACTTTTACTTTGCCTGGATGCTCGAATATGTGGACCATCAAGAGTGGGGAGGATAGACACGCTTTTTTGATACTTAGTCAGGAAGATAGTACCATGGTAAGTCCGGTTTATTTTGTATGAAAGAAACTACTAAATCGGGTATATTTATTTGAATTAACTTTCTATCACAATAAAATTCTAGGTACTGCAAACTGGTCAAGAAATTAACGAAATTGATAATACAGGATTTTCGACCCATCAACCTACAGTTTTTGCAGGAAATTTAGGAAATAATAGATTTGTAGTTCAAGTTACTACAATATCTGTTAGGCTGTTGCAAGGGGCTGTCCAGTTACAACACGTCCCTATGGATTTGGGATCTCCTATTGTACATGTTTCCAGGTAAGAACGGGGGGTCCATTATAGCCGTTGGGAGTGTTCCCCGCGTAGAAATCTACTGTCATTGGATAGCTAAAGGTTCACATTTGCTATTTCATTGTTTCAGAACTCTTTTATTTGGAGGACGTCATCTTTGTGGAACGGCCTTTCTGAGACCGTGTTTCCAACCGAATATAACCTCCAACGATTCAAGAAAAACGTGAATCGCTTTCTTCGCACACGCACCGCTCCCAGAGCGCCTTAAAGGATTTTTCCTATAGTGCTTGTGCTCAATCATAAAAAAAAAAAAAAAAAAAACGTTTTATGTAGACCATAAATTTTAAATTATGACCAAATAAACACCAATTTTGTCAATTCCTTTTTTAATGATAATAATAATAATAAGTTTATTTAAAATTTAATAATATAATAAATATGTTTATGTTGTCTTCTATAAACTTATTCTTTAATCCCCTGAACCTGAGCTTGTTAGGGGCAAATCTTATTTTTTGTTTTAGTTAAAATCATAAATCATGAATATGCATTAACAATCAAGTTTTAAAGTAAAAATGGCAATTTATAGTATAAACGCGGTTTTTTTTTGAAGAAATATATATTACCTACCTATAATAAAATTATTAATTTATAATTTTTAAGTTATTACCTACTTATATAAATTATTCAGAACAATCTTAATTAATTAAAGCATTTCTAAAAATATTTTTTCTAATTTTGTTTCATAAGAAATCTATTACGATACCGTTTTCAGTATCGAAGCAAGTCTGTTACGATACCGTTTTTTTATTTTTTAAAAGTTGGTATAAGTAATATTCGAGGTAATATTCAAATGTTTTATTCTGTTGACGTCTGGCGTGGGGCATGGCCTAGCATATATGTTTGGTTGCGGAAATCTATATATTATATTTGTTACTTTAATACATTTATTAATTTAGTTATAAAAACAAACATAATACTAACTTTATTCACACAGAACTATAAAATTTTATAAACACCAGTTATAAGCTACTAAATTAATCATAATATATTATAATATTAATATTAATATATTAAAACACAAATGTCACGAAAATACTGACAATATGGCGGTCACAACGAAAATATTAATTTATTGTCAAGGCTTCTATGATAGTAAATTTATAGTATTACCAACGTAAAATTTAGAGATACAAATTTGCAAAATGTGAAGGGTTTATTTTATTTTTAAATATGTATTTTATATTGAAAAAAACTACAAATTAGAAAAAATAGTATAAAGTACGTACGCAAGCGGCTCGTTTTTTACCATGGACGCGTGCTAGAAAAAGATGCTTTATAAAACGTATACTTTAATATGCTATTCAAATTGTCTATTTTTATTTCGACTTAAAATTTTTTAATTGAAATCATTTTTTTAACTTTTGTTGGTAAATAATCGTTTAAATAAAAACATAAATATTTGAAATTTTTTTGTCCTATTTTTTAGTGCCGATCCTTACATATCGTTAATGACAGCTGATGGTCAGGTGATCACTCTTATGTTAAGAGAAATGAGAGGCTCTGCAAAGTTGGTTATAAGTAAATCGACACTATCAAATGTAAGTAGTGTACTAATTAGGCCATATTTAAAAATGCACCTACATAATAATACAATATAGGTACAGTTCTGGCAGATGTTCCTTAATGTAGGCGCGTGCATTTGTTAAGGCATTGAATATCAAACTATAAGAAGGCCATATAAGCAGATTTCCTAAATCTGCTACGTTAAATTCATAGATGGCACCAATGAGTCATCAAAAATAAAGTGTGTTGATGCAGCCACTAACGACAAGCCTTTTCACTGCTAAATTAAAACATTGTTGCCGCCTGTCTGTTTGACTTGCTGCATGAGTTTTTTAAATTTATTTTTATAGCTTATGGTAAAACTTGATTTTACCTAGTACCTACACCTATCCTAGATTTAAGTAGCTTACATTTATTTTCCTACCTATAGTATAGTCTAGACTTAAAAATGTCCCTATTTTTAATTGCTTTGTAGCATATAATATTTTTAACCTTTTGACGTCTCAACGTTAATTACATAAAAACATATTGACTGCCATTTATTCTATTTCTAACAGAATTAAATGACGACTCTCACTATTCAATACATACCTAGGCTACCACGTATATGTTGGGTAAAATATGAATGATGTGCGGTTTGTATACCTTGGTTTTTATTTGCAATTATTACTACTTTTCAAAATGGTTATAATAAGTAGGTTTTACTTTCTCGCTTAAGAAACATCCAGTTTGTTTGTATTAGTGTGTTAAGTATTTTGCTATTTTTCGACGAAATAACACCTATTTTAGTTATACTTGCTGTCGCTTTTTATCTACTTTTATTTGTTTAACATTTAACACCCAGTGCAACGGTAAAATCATTGTGAAAATCGGTCCATTTACCCCGGAGTAATCAGCGTACCTACATATTATTATCAAAAACATACATTCGGCTGGAATTGAGAACCTCCCATTTTATTGTCTGTTAAAATGCTTATAATATCATTAAAAATTCAAATAAAATACGATATGCGGCAACACCACGACATCACATCAGTGAATTTGAGACATCTGTTGCCGAGGCGCTGCATTATAACGACAGATTTAAGGTTAGAGTTACGATCAACTCCAGAATGGCGGCCAAACCACCTCCAAGACGTCTAAAACTGTGTTGTCAACTTTTCTCGAACATCCGCCATTCTTATAGTTTGATATTCAATGGTTAAAGTAAATCAAAGTAACAATCATTCTGTTCGCTCGACAAAAACGTCGGTACTTCCCGACTTCTAGGCTTGAGTGTTAACAATAAATAAACGTTTTTTAGTTACTTTACGAAAAACAAAGGTTCTAATTTTTTAGAGTCCCGCTGTTTCTACCATATGCATGTACAAAGATACGTCTGGCCTATTCACGGGCAAAATTCCAGAAGAATTCACGCACATTCCTCAACACTACATAGGCGACTCGCACGATCTCAAATCGGAGGCAGAAAACGAAGACGACCTCCTCTATGGAGAGACCGACTTTAAAATGCCTTCTTTGAACGCGCCCGCTCCGAAACCGAAAGTTTTTTACAACTGGTGGAAGAAGTACCTCACTCCGAATAAGCCTACGTATTGGTTGTTTGTCGTCAGGGAGAATTCCAATTTGGAGATTTACTCCATTCCCGATTTTAAGTTGAGCTTCTACGTGCAAAATTTGTGTTATGGACACAAGGTCTTGATAGACGCGTTGGAGTCGGTGATGTTGAACGCGGTACCACATGCGAGTGAGGCTCAGATTCAGAAAGACTATCAAGTTAAGGAGATTTTGATGGTAAGCATTTGTTTGATAGTTTTGCTTATTTTTTTCTTTAAAAAAGTACTTATCATTATATATTTTTTTTATTTATTATTCTCACCCAACTTAAAAAAGTTTATTATAGAGAATATAACAATATATAAATTCACAAATAATAAAAACCATATTTATTAACCATTAATAACTCCATCGAAATTATTCAAAAAAAAAAAATATTAATATAATAAGTTAAAGTTTTAAAAAATATTTTTTTCGTGTTTTTAAAAGTCCATAATTTTGATATTTCTTAAATTTTTTTCGGCAAACTGTTGTAAATTGTTATTCCTTTATATAATATTGATGTTTGGCCAAAAGTACTTTTTACCATTGGTGTTGGAATATGATGATTTTGTCACGTGTTGTGAAGAATGTTGGTCGGATGAAATATTATATTCGATTGTAATAATAGTGTATTAGAATGCATAGTTTTAATTTATAAAGCTTTTCTAAATTTAAATATCCGTTTGGTTCATACAAATTTATAGTTGGTTCTAAAAAGGAATTTTATGTATGCATTGAATTATTTTGTTTTGTAGTTAATTTCGCTGATCCCCAAATTGAAATCATATACTGTAATTTTGAATAAACCAAAGAATAATATATATTTTTTTAAAATATTTTAATGATATTTTATTTTTAGCTTTAAGCAAAAGGCCAATTATTGGTAAGATGTAACTTCTTAAATGTTCAATATGTTTTTTCCAACTTAAATTTTCATCAATATGTAAACCTAAAAATTTAATTGTATTAGTATATTTAATTAAATGATTATTGAAAGACAGTGAAGAAATATTATTATTTTTTAATTTTGATTTACTTATAAACATAAAAGATGATTTATTAAAATATAATGATGATTTACTAATTTCAAGCCATTATTTTACCTTTTAAATTTAATTTTGCTATAGAATTAAAGTAGATTAAAAAAAAAGTAGGTCCTAAGGTTGATCCTTGCGGAATCCCACAAGTTATGTTTTTTCCTAAACTTTAACATTTTCAATTTGAACAAACTGCTTTCTATTACTTAAGTAATTTTTTAACAATAAATAAATATTTCCCCGAATTCCAATATTGTATAGGCATTCAAGTAAATTGTTCTGATTGACTGTATCAAATGCTTTACATACATCTAGGGACAGTAGGCAGCATGTTTGGTTGCTATCAACGTTTTGATGAATATCTTTGATAATATCGTCAGCTGCAACTTCTGTATCTCTAAATTTACGAAAATCGATATAATAATAATACCTAATCGATGATTATGTATAATTACATGACTGAATCTTGCTGTTTTCTGTACTGTACGTTTTTTTATAGGTTGGATTAGGTAACAACTGTACCAGGCCTTTACTCTTAGTGAGATTGGACAAAAACCTTTACATGTACGAAGTGTTCAGGTTCCACAAAGGCAATTTAAAACTCAGGTTTAGAAAAATGAAACACGAGATAATGTATCAGCCGAATATATCTGGGAAAATTGAAACCGAGAATTCTGATTTCTTTACTCTTCAAGAGAGAATTGCCAAGCTAAGATATTTTGATAATATTGCAGGTAATTTAGTCATTCAATGGTTCATTCACAGAAAAATAAAGGGTTTGTTCTGGTTTGTTAATTACAGAACTGTGTGCGTTGGAGCATCTGTACAATTAGTTAGTATTCTGTTTCATTTTTAGGGTACAATGGTGTATTTGTTTGTGGTGCAAGTCCCTATTGGCTATTTTTATCCAAGAGGGGTGAAATCCGAACTCATCCGATGGTAATAGACGGAGAAGCCATTAACTTTGCACCATTTAACAACGTCAATTGTCCAGAAGGCTTTCTTTACTTTAACAGAAAGGTATAATGCATTTTTGAGTTTGATATTTGACAATAATTACAATTTATATTCATTGTAAAATAAATAGTAGCTCAAATAGGTTTTAACCACGTAATTAAAGTATTTTTCACAATAAATGGTTGACTCCGTTTAACTACCTGGGACGTTTTTCAAGAGCTCGGCCATAAAAATGCAAATAAACTGTCGGTCAGGGTCGGATTATACTTTGTAGATAATTATAGCAGGTAATATTTAACTATCTTGTGCTTGCGATAACATCTTTCAGTCTTTGTTAAATAATATATTATTAATAACGAATTAAATATCTTAAGTCCTACCCTGTAGTGTATTTGCTTGTTGATTGTGTATAACAATGGGATTAAACCGGTAGTTTTATTGCAGTCAATAAGTCGTTACCATTTAGGGTGAAATAGCTATTTACCTAACAAGTGCGGAAAATGAATTTTTCCGCACGAGTCTGCCGAGTGCAGGGAAAACATTTTTCGCACGTGTCAGGTACAATAGTTTTTCTACAGACGTGTGGAAATAAGTAACACATATTTAACAGAAATTTAATTATTTTTAATTAACTATAACAATCACATACATATGTAACAGTAACTAATTCTGAGAAAAAAAGTAATAACTACAAGTTATAATTGATATATTATTGATTTTGACAAAATCGTGCCGAAAAAATTTTCCGCACGGATTTTTGACATAATCGTGCCGAAAAATTTTTCCGCACTAGTGTGGAAAAATCAATTTTCCGCACTGATATCCGTGCGGAAAATTGGTTTTTCCACACGTCTGTAGAAAAAATACTTTACTATATATTATTATTAAAGTAAAGTTACATACTTTCTTTTAGTCTGAACTAAGAATTGGAATCTTACCGACTCACCTCAGTTACGACGCTCCATGGCCGGTAAGAAAGGTTCCTCTGAGATGCACCCCTCACTTTGTGACGTACAATTTGGAGTCCAAGACGTACTGTTTGGTTACTAGCCTTTCTGAGCCGTCGAATTCTTACTATAGATTTAACGGAGAAGATAAGGAATTAACTGTTGAAGATAAGGGAGATAGGTATGTAGCAGATTTACATAATAAAAAATCATCCTTTTTGTGCATTTATTTATATTACTCATTAATAGTGCACATTTCCTTTAAAACTTGACGTAGAATTTACAAAATAAAAATTTCGCTTATTTGCATAATCGCTGGTGGAAAATTTGCAAGCGCAAACTTACCGTTGGTGCAGAAACGCTAGCCATTTTCGAGGTGTCGGACATCTGTTGGTAGAAAGCGGAACTGCTTCGCTTAATTGAGCGTTTAATTAGGAGATGGCGTTCGCAATCAATGCATTTAGCGAGCAGCCAGTAATACATTTCGTCGTATGTTTAGTTGCCTAAATCACAGGATTTATAAAAACTATTCTGTTGCCGAATAATTGTGTTTTAATTGCCTATCTTTAAGCGAAAATATCACAATTTACTTCTTAAGTGGGCTTCATTTTTTGTAGTTTAAGATATTATAATAATTATTCGATATCCAGGAAAACTACATCCCATTAAATGTATTCATCTTTTATCTTTATTATTAGGTTTCCGTACCCTCTCCAAGAAACTTTCAGTTTAATGTTGTTTTCCCCAGTTTCCTGGGACGTTATTCCAAATACCAAAGTTGATTTGGACGAATGGGAGCATGTGACTTGTTTAAGAAACGTTTCTTTGGAGTACGAAGGAGCCCGGTCTGGTTTAAAGGGGTATATTGCTGTGGGCACCAATTATAACTATGGAGAGGATGTGACGTCAAGAGGAAGGGTAAAATTTTTATTATTGTTTGTAGTTTTGTAATTAGGAGATTTTAGATAATGAATCAAACCTTGAGCTATAAGTTTAGCCATGGCTTTTGCACCTCCCATGAAGCTCCTTCTAAATAACAGTATAAAGTGTATTTGTGCACTGCAGACAGAGTTTTTACTTTTACTAATTTTTTTCTAGATTTTAATTTACGATATTATTGAAGTAGTACCGGAACCCGGTCAGCCGTTGACCAAAAATAAATTCAAAGAAATTTATGCCAAAGAACAGAAAGGACCTGTTACGGCTCTGTCCCAAGTTAAGGGATTCTTAGTATCAGCTGTTGGACAAAAGGTATGAAATAAACTTATGAAAACAAAATATTTCTCTTTCTTCTTGCAAATTTTTCAGTATACAGTGTGTCCAAGAAAGTATGCAACATATGGGAATGTTTTTTATCACCAATTTCTTAGAAAATTTTATTTTTTATAAAAGTTGGTGCATGCCTTAAAACTATAAATGCATATTTTATATTTCACCTGCGGCTAATAGTAGGGGAGCAAATGCCATTTTTTCGAAATTACCTAAGAGTAAAGTACCTTAATTATTAAAAATACAGCAAAATTTCATATGGAAATGTTCTTGCAAATTAGTAAGTTAGTCCAAATACGAAATTTGAGTTAGGTGTCACAATTTTTAATTTTTTTTTTGGTTAATCTCTATTTTCCCCTAAACGGTACACCTCTGGTCGATTTTTTGTTTACGCAATTTTAATATATTTATTAAATAACTTAAACGTGGATTTATAATAAAAATGGATTAAGTAGTTGCAAACTTTTTTAATACCTTTCAATGTTACGATTTGGTTCCGATATAAGCATGTTGCACGCCTACTTAAACACATTTTAGCCAACTTATGTTCTAAACAAAATTATGATAGAATCCATCTCTTTTCATATTACTGGAAATAATTAATAATTTATTTGTCATTTTCACCAGTACGCTGAAGTCCAAAAACCTATTTTAAAGAAATGCATATAAAAAAAATTAAAAATTGACATAATATTTGGACTAAGTTTTTAATTTGCAAAAACATTTCCATATAAAATTTTGCTGTATTTCTAATAATTATTAAGGTACTTTACTCTTAATGCAATTTCGAAAAAATTGCATTTGTTCCCCTACTATTAGCCGCAGGTGAAAAATGAAATATTCATTTATAGTTTTAAAGAAAGCACCAACTTTTGTAAAGAATAAGATTTTCTGCGAAATCGATGATAAAAAATTTTTCCATAGGTATGTTGCATACTTTTTTGGACACACTGATATTATTATTTTTTTTTAATTTTCAGATCTATATTTGGCAACTAAAAGATAACGACTTGATAGGTGTGGCGTTTATAGATACACAAGTGTACACACATCAGATTTTGACAATTAAGAGCTTGCTGCTGATTGCTGACGTCTATCAGTCAATTTCTTTGCTGAGGTTCCAGGAAGAATTTAGGACATTGTCGATGGTATCCAGAGTAAGTGACTATACAGTGTGTCCAGAAAAGTATGCAACATATGGGAAAGATTTTTATTACCGATTTCTCAGAAAATTTTATTCTTGATAAAATTTCTTGCATGCCTTAAAATTATAAACGCATATTTTATATTTCACCTGCGACTAATAGTAAGGTAGTAAATGTCATTTTTTCTAAATTGCTCTAAGACTGGACTTGACCGTACTAGGTAAAAATGACAAATAACTTATTAGTTATTTCCACGCGTATAAATAGAGTTAGATTCTGTTGTAATTTTTATTAGAACCCAAGCTAGCTAACATGGGTTTAAATATGCGTGCAACACGCTAATATCTAAACCCACCCGTATCATTGAAAAGTTTTAAAAGGTTTGCAACTATACTTAATACATTTTTATAATAAACACATGATTAATGTATTAAAATCGCGTAAATAAAAAATCGACCAGAGGCGTACCGTTTAGACCCTACTAGGTGAAAATGACAAATAAATTATTAATTATTTTCACTCGTATAAATAGTGTTGGATTCTGTTATAATTTTTATTAGAACCCAAACTAGCTAACATGTGTTTAAATATGCGTGCAACACGCTAATATCTAAACCCACCCGTATCATTGAAAAGTTTTAAAAGGTTTGCAACTATACTTAATACATTTTTATAATAAACACATGATTAATGTATTAAAATCGCGTAAATAAAAAATCGACCAGAGGCGTACCGTTTAGGGGAAAATAGATATTAAGAAAAAAAAAGAAAAAATTGAGACACATAACTCAAATTTCGTATTTTGACTAAGTTTTTTATTTGCAAAAACATTTCTATATAAAATTTTGTTGTATTTGTACTAATTAAGGTACTTTACCTTTAAGGCAATTTCGAAAAAATGGCATTTACTCCCTTACTATTAGCCTCAGGTGAAATATGAAATATGCATTTATAGTTTTAAGGTATGCACCAACTTTTATCAAGAATAAAATTTTCTGAGAAGTCGGTAATAAAGAAGTTTCCCATATATTGCATACTTTTTTGGACACACTGTATAAGCCGTTTGTTAGGTTGACTAGTAGTATAACAGGCCTGTTGACTCGAGACAGGTTAAATATTATACTTTGAACCATAGCAGGTCCCCTACAAGCTTTAAGAATTTTGAGTTTTTAACATATCAGTATCTAACAATTCATTTCTACTTGCAGAGGGCCTTTTATGTCAACCAAGATAAAAATTTATTTACCTGTCATATGTGTCAAAGTAGCAGCCGAATAAAGTAGGTCCTAAAAAAATTTAGTAAATATCATGTCAGAAATATTTTTTTTAAATACCCTAATTACCTCCAAAATAATTATTATCGATTCATATTACTTCTATTTTTAATAATTAGCCGTAGAAATCATTAAAACTCGACGTACATTCGTTTTTTCTTATCGAGTGATATGAAACTGTTTTAATTTGCCTAGTCGCTGGTGGAAAATGTGCGATTACAGTCCGTATCGTTGGTGCAAAGATACTGGCCATTTTCGGTGTCTCGGACATCTATTGGTAATAAGCAGTACTTCTTCATTGATCGTTCCGCTAAAAGATGGCACTAGTTCATAATTCCGCCTCAAAGGCAACCAGTAATACATACTTGTGTATGTTCAGTTGTCTACATATATTATTAACCCTGTAGTGTACTCTATTGAGTGCAACGTAAAACGAAATTTGAAATCTTGGAAAATATAGAAGGTATCTGTTTTTCGTATACGATATTTAGTCTTAATTCAACATTTTGTTAAGAGATGTCGCCAGTCATATTTGCACTTTGCTGCAACCACTAATACACTTTGGTGCATGTTTGGTTACCGAAATATAGAAAACAAAATTCGAAGACAACTTGTTATTGTAAGGCCAATAATTACACGGAATTCCTGTTTTGTTTTTAGGATTTAAGAGCTTGCGAAGTATATGGAACTGAATATATGATTGATAATTCAAATATGGGTTTCTTGTTGTCAGATAAGGAAAAGAATTTGGTAATTTGCATGTACCAACCAGAGGCACGGGAATCTTTGGGAGGTAAAATACTTGTTTCTGTTTTTTATTTTTAAATTAGTTCCTATATAAAACCGTAAATGAAATATAACAAATAAACTTTTTTATAGGTCAGCGATTATTGAGAAAAGCTGATTTTCACTTGGGCCAAGCAGTAACCACATTCTTTAGAATAAAGTGTAAACTAAGTGAATTGGGCGAAGACAAAAAGCATATGAGTGGTGCTGATCGAAGACAAATTACTATGTTTGGTAAGCCAGCATTTTTGTTGTCCAGCTTTATAGCTTAGTCGATATTATGTATATATTTTTTCAGCAACTTTGGATGGAGGCTTGGGTTATATAATGCCAGTACCTGAAAAAACATACAGGAGACTGCTTATGTTACAAAATGTTATGGTATCTCATGGCGCCCATATCGCTGGTTTAAATCCTAAGGTGTTTAGGTAAGAAATGTTAATCCATACCTACATTCTAAACTGAAAATAAAATGGTAATGTGACGAGTGGTTTGTATATTATTATTTTTATTTTAGAACTTACAAAAGTTGGAGGAAAACGTCCAATCCAGCAAGAAATATTATTGATGGAGAATTAGTATGGAACTTTTTACAGCTCTCCATAACGGAGAAAATAGAAGTAATATTATTTTCTTTTATTGATAACCCATTTTTAATATTTATTTTTAATTTTAGGTATCCAAGAAAATTGGTACCAAATTGGATGAGTTACAAGAAGACTTGAGCGATATTCACAAATTAACGAATCACTTCTAGAATTTAGATTGTAATAAGTTTATAATTTTTGTAAATAACTTTGTAGTACATGTCCGACAATTTCCGACATTTACGATAATAATTATAATATAAAACGGTCTATATTTTATTACGGCAGAGCTGCTTTTCACCCAGCATATAAAAATTTTCCAATTAGCAAAATGAATTCAAGACAATACTCATCTAACATCCATAATGATCTCTATCAAAAGTAGCCAATACTTGTACTGACATTTAGAGAAGCCATACGCAATATTATAGCTATTTATGTATCAAGGGCGTTACGGGGACTATAATGCCCTGAAGGTAGAAATAGCCCGAGGGCCTCTGGCCCGAGGGATAGGTTTCTGCCTGATGGGCATTATAGTCCAGTAAAGCCCGTGGTGCATACAATGCTTTATGTTTTACCTAAAAAAGAGTTTTTCAATGACTAATTACATTATTTATTCGCAATATAAAAAATAAGTTGCACCTGTACCTGTATACGTAAGTAGATAATGACTGGTGTTAAGTTTGACTTTGATGTTTCTGTCAGTTAGTCAGTTGGCATTTTTTATTTAACGATTTGCTCAAAATGGAAGAAATTCCACAAAATATAAGAGAAAAGGTCATAAAAGCGACCGAAAATCTTTTGCCAGTTAAATCAAGGCAACAGTATGATCGGGAGTATGGCATATTTGGTATTTGGAAAGATACGAACACAATTCTTCAAATAACCGAAAATGTTTTAATGGCATATTTCCAGGAACTGGTAAGTTATTGATTTTATTTTAATACATATGTTTAACAAACTTTATTATTTTTAGTCGGAAAAATACAGTCCGAACTCTCTCTGGACCAAGTATTCTACAAGCGGGCATTATCATAATGCCCGCTTATAATGCCCTAGGTGTGATAGCAGGTATTATTGCTATCATAACATATTCCGTTTCTAAGGTATTATAGATCAATAATAGATAGGTAAAACATAAAAGTACTTACCTGTTTATTTGGATCTATGCCATACCATGTCGATTTGACATTAATAAAATCTGTGGAGGAAAAAGTTTATCCGTAATCTGTACCATTGGTGCGGGTCTTATGTGTTTCGCAGACAACCAGTCATACACTTTACTGTATGTTTGGCTGTCTAAATATAGTAAATATGTCTGGCGCCATCTATTGAGTAAATAAAGTAACATGTTTAATATTTCACTTGTATGACAAAAGATGGCGCTAAAAGCCACTTACCTTTAAGCAACCAAACATACACTGATGTATATAACTGGTTGTTTGCCATTTCTCAGAGCTTTCTAATCATCGTTATACTTCCGCCCTCCACTACTAGATGTCTAAAATTTTTAAAAGGTGCGCGCTTTGCGATAATGGTATAATGATTGTTCTTTCTCCACCAACGCTAAAGAGTGAAAATTTATACTTTCGATGGTTTTCGTTTCTTTGAATAGTAGACAGATATTTCATTTTTAAGAAAGGGACACAATTAACACAAAACCCATTATTAGATATACAATTTATTTACACTTAAGTAAGACATTACGCTTAAAAAAAATTAAAATGTACACACATACAAAATTATATTACACTGAACCACGTAATAAAGCTTAAGTTGTACAACATCGAAAAGTCGAAGTGTATGGTACGTACGTATATAAATATAGTTTAATTTTGCTTTAACACAAAAAGTCGTCTATTCTACAGATAAGTCTACCTTTTGCAAAATTATTAAGAAAGCTTAACAACATACATGGTAACATAATGAACTGAATAATTGAACTTATTTTGTTTGGATCCTCATTTATGCACTGTGGTCAGAAAATAGTTACAACCACAATTTCTCCTAGTTTTTTTACTATTTTGATTATCAATAATAAAAAAATTTGGATCCACCTTAAATAATATGGAAATGTTTTAATTTATTAATATTTTTGCAAAATATTAACCTACGTCACATCAAAATTACAACCAAAGTAAAGCTTAGAAACATTTACCATTTTTTTACCCTGGATAAAATATCGAAAATACCCCTTTTACCCAGCAGCGGAGCAAGGTTAAGTCAATAAAATAAAGTTCTACTTTATACAAAACACCGGGAGTACAGGAATGTTAAAAAAATATACAAGACCGAAATGTGTCGATGACCAGTATATTTTTAATCATAGCTGTATACTGTGTGTCCAAAAAAGTATGCAACATATGGGAAACTTCTTTATTACCGATTGCTCAGAAAATTTTATTCTTGATAAAAGTTGGTGCATGCCTTAAAATTATAAACGCATATTTTATATTTCACCTGCGGTTAATAGTAAGGGAGCAAATGCCATTTTTTCTAAATTGCTCTAAGACTGGACTTGACCCTACTAGCTGAAAATGACAAATAAATTATTAGTTATTTCCACTCGTATAAATAGAGTTGGATTCTCTTATAATTTTTATTAGAACCCAAGCTGGCTAACATGTGTTTAAATATGCGTGCAACACGCTAATTGGTATCTAAACCCACCCGTATCATTGAAAAGTTTTAAAAGGTTGGCAACTACTTTTAATACATTTTTATAATAAACACATGATTAAGATATTTCATTAATATATTAAAATCGTGTAAATAAAGATCGACCAGAGGCGTACCGTTTAGGGGAAAATAGATATTAAGAAAAATAAAAAATCGAAACACATAACTCAAATTTCGTATTTGGACTAAGTTTTTTATTTGCAAAAACATTTCCATATAAAATTTTATTGTATTTGTACTAATTAAGGTACTTTACTCTTAAGGCCATTTCGAAAAAATGGCATTTGCTCCCTTACTATTAGCCGCAGGTGAAATATGCATTTATAGTTTTAAGGCAGGCACCAACTTTTATGAAGAATAACATTTTCTGAGAAATCGGTAATAAAGAAGTATGCCATATGTTGCATACTTTTTTGGACACACTGTATATACAGTGCGTTCAAGAACTCTATGCAACAAAATGCCCACATATTAAAGGGAGCTGTTAATAATGATAAGATTATTTTTGAACGCACCGAGTGTTCTTTTTTCAATAACTTAATAATTATTATCTACAGTGCCCAAACGTGTTCATTCTAAGGTGGTTTTACGTTTAATAGTTAGTAACCCTAGAAAAATGATTGCATCGAGTAGGCCCGCCAGAGGCGCACGACAATATTAACATTGTTGAAGTATACTCCAGTACGTGGGTATCAAAAAGGGGTGTTTGAACGCAAAAGGTGGGGTAGTAGCGGTTTTGTAGTATGTTTTTAGGCTTGGGGCCCTAATGAAAAATCCAAGTTTTCGACCTCGAGGCGCATGCGCTCGAGCCGCCATCTTGGATTTGTAAAGAGGATAAAATTTCCTACCTTTTTTGTAGAATTTTTTTTTTTGTAGCACACATATGTTAGGAGTTACAGCTCCGTGAAGTTGCACTATTTGAAAAAAAAAGTATTATATTTTGTTATTTGGCTATTTGGCACCAGCCGAAAGTTCTATCTACTTCCGTAAACCTGGAAGAGGAAAAACTGCTGAGAGGTTATATTCAGCAAGTAGCCTCAAATACCAAGAAGCAACCAAGCACATTCTGTTCTTGCATGCCTTTAGTGTTGTGACACTACGTCATCCCTATTCAATCAGGAAAAAACTACAGGACACCGACAATAACCAATCCGGACCATCGAAACGTACCAAAATGTAGTAGAAATTAATTTTTGTAACGCTTTAAAATCATAATTTACTATTCTTAAATTTAAAAAGAAAATGCGATATACTTTTCGCCTTTAACTTTGTTCACGAAAAGTATACTACTGTTAAATGATAATATTCAAATGCCTATAGTGTTTTTTATAATTATGTAAAACTATAGTTATATATAAATAGAATAATAAGATAAAACAACCAAAAAGTTTCCGCATTTTTTTTTCAAGTAGTGCAACTTCACGGAGCTGTAACTCCTACATGTATGCTACAAAAAAAAATTGTACAAAAAATGTAGGAAATTTTATCCTCTTTAACTTTGTATGGAACATCTTTTGTCGTGAAAGCCACCGTTTTTAAGTTATTATCAAAAAACCAAATTTTTGTACCTAAAATCCAAGATGGCGGCTCGAGCGCATGCGCCTCGAGGTCGAAAACTTGGATTTTTCATTAGGGCCCCAAGCCTAACAACATACTAAAAAATCGCTACTACCCCACCTTTTGCATTCAGAAAACCCCCACGTCCTGGACTAGTATTTTATCACTAAGTATATCATTATTTTGTTTCCTTACGTCGCTCGAATGCGAAATAGCATTACTACTAAGCGTTGGCTGCTGGGCGTCCGATGCGATCGTTTTTTAGCGTACGATTCCTTTTAACACTTTCCAAGTACAATTAGGGCATGGTTTTTCAATGTCCTGGTTAAATTATTAATCACATAAGGTAGTAAAGAATAAAGTCACATCAAATTTCAACAGTCTGGTTGCAATTTGATCGTAATTTTTATGGGTCATGTGACTTCTCTAATTATTAACCAGCGGATATAGAAAACCAGTCCTTAGTAAAGTTTGCTCTTGTCACGTATAATTGGAAAACTACGTGTTGGCTGATGAGGAAGACCATTGTCGAAAAACTAACACAAACCTAATACTAACTACTTTTGCAAAAACTAAAGCATTTTGGCAAAAATTGGCGTTATAATTTGATAAAATATTGCACTACGCATGGATGGCTTAAAATTACAGCCACTTTAAGAGAATTGTTAAATCCGTTAATACCTTTTAGAAAATTCTCTCTTACAGAGTATCTTTTTATAACTAAAAAAAGGCGATCAAATATTAAAGCTGAAAAAGGTTTTAATATAACTATACCAAGATTTAGTGTCAATCTTGAACTAGGAGTACCGGGAAAACCCCTGTTTTAAAAAGAAACCAAACGTTGGTACTAGGGAATTCAATCCCGGGATCCCGTTTCCCGCGATCCCGGACATTTTTTCGATCTCGAAATCCCGGGATTGTCGTTTATTTAATCCCGGGATTTTCGGTATTTATTTAAAACGCTTAGCAAGAAAAGAATCCAACAAGAAATTTATAATTTGATTCAAAATTATGTAAAGTCTACTTCCACTAGTAGTACATCAAGTACGGAAAATGTAGATGAAGTTGAAAGTGAAGATGAGCTTCCTCTTGCAAATTTATTGATAAAAAAAATGTTTCCCTTAAAGAAAAATTAAAAGAGGCCCTAGAAAAAAACCACAAAACCTCAAAAACCTTTAATAAGATATAACATCGATTTGTCTCAAATATTACTCCAAGAGATGGAATTCTTCGAAAATGGAGCCCACCGAGGTTTTCATTTGCAGTTAGCTTATGACATGCTGATAACGATTCTACCAAAGAGTGTTGAATCAGAAAGGACCTTTTTAATTGCTGGAATATTGTGTACTAAAATAAGGTTGAGTGATGACACTCGATCTAGAATCTAGATCAACTTATTTTTTTTAAGAAATATTTTTAAAAAACAAATTTAGAATAACTTTTTTTCCTACTATAAGAATCGTTTTTATGTTATGTTTTAACTTTTTTTTTTATTTATAGGTTATATTATTATGCTATAGTGTACTTATATGTTCATTGTTATTTTTTTTTAGTTATTAAAATGAAATAAAGAGAAAATGTTTTAGTTTCTTGGTTTTGTATTAATGTTCTGATGAAGAAATAAAGGTTTTTATTTAATTAATAGGAAAAACTCCAAGGAAAATTATTTTTTTATAAATCCCGATACCAATCCCGGGATTGGAAAATTATAACCCGGGATTGAAAATTTCGTCCGGGATTGAATTCCCTAGTTGGTAGTTGGTACATCATAAATAAACTTGACAATTCAGGGATTTTTCGGAAGAACACATAAGTCGAAAAAGCTAAAATTTCACCAAACAAAACGGGTTTAAAAACCTGTAAAATACACACACGAAAACCAACCGAACAGCCAAGACATTGGTTCTGTAATAACCTAAAAAATTAAGGTAGAGGAGGAAAAAAACGTAAAATGTTATTATTTGAAAATTAAATATTTCGAAATCATCTCAACGTTTTGGCATTTTCCTGGCAATCTAAAACCCCCACCTTTTTCCCAATTCTAAACGTGTAACTTATGTCGTTCTTCCGGCACCCCCCTCAATTAAATTTAACTGTAAAAGTCATATGGCATATAGATAGATACGCCTTTTTCATAAAGTATAGTGTAGTACAACAAAATACATATGTATCTATTCCCCGTCAATAAATTAAAACATCATAAGGTACAAGGGTTAGGAAAAATGCACAAGTCCCTTCAAAACACATGCAATAACACTTCCTGTCGAAAACTTTACAATACGTCACTAATAAATATCACAAGAAGCACCACATCGGTCAGAGTACGATTCGAGATTTGATTTTTTAAGAAAATTGTGCATTTTCGAACGAGAAAAAAATTACTGGAGTCGTTAGGAGGTTAAGAGATGACACAGTTTGTGTCTTTTGCTGGAAGTTCTATGTGCGAGAGATCTTTTTCTATAATTTCATCGTCTTCAATGCTGGAAAATAAGTTTTTATTGTTAAAAAGATCAATTTCTTACGGGTTTAATAATAATAATAATAAGTTTATTTAAAATTTTAATAATATAATAAATATGTTTATGTTGTCTTTGGTAAACTTATTCTTCAATCCCCTAAAGCTGAGCTTGTTAGGAGCAAATCTTATTTTTTGTTTTAGTATGTAAAATCATAAATCATAAGTATGCATTAAAAATCAAGTTTTAAAGTAAAAATGTTAATTTATAGTATAAACGCACCATTTTTGAAGAAATATTATTACCTATAATAGGATTATTAATTTATAATTTTTAAGTAAAAAATATTACTTATATAAATTATTCAGAACAATATTAATTAACTAAAGCATTTCTAAAAATATTTTCAAATTGTCTGTTTTTAATATCCATGTTTTTATTTCGACTTAAATTTTTTTTAATGAAATCAATTTTTTAATTTTTGGTGGTAAATAATCGTTTAAATAAAAACATAAATATTTGAAATTCTTTTGTCCTATGGACTTATTTATTTTAGGTTTTATGGTTATTTAATTTTTATGACGTGTATTATGATTATGGTTTTTAAATTGTATAAGGTTTTTATTTTTAAATATATATATTAAGATGTTATAAATGTAAAGTTGTCTTATGTTCAACTTTTTTGTACTTATTCGTTTTATAAATACTTACGCCTTCTCCTGACTATCTAAGTGATGGACTAATTCATCTCTTTTGTTGACAATCTGAACCAGCTCGTCCAACAGCGCTTGCTCTCGATTCCTCTGTTCTTCCGTCTTTTTCCAATCTTCGATTGAAGCGATTTTCCGAAGTTCTTCGTTTAGCATTTTGTAACGCGTCTCATAATCTGCTTCTTTTTCTCTGTGTACAAAAAGAGAGAGGAAGAATTTAGTTTAATCACAATAACTATCGTACATGTAACTGTTACAATAAATTGAGATACTATGGATTAAAAACTCGGTCCATATCAACGACTGAAAGTAGAAATATACAAAACTCCCTCGAGTATAATGTTTTATAACAAATTTTTCCTTTCAATCGTCGTTCACATCCTAAAGTTTACTTACAAAATATTGAGTTGCATTTGTCGTCTTAACAACGCGTTTTTCTTATTGACGAACATGAACCATTTCGCCATAAGCGCTTCCTCTTCCCCATTACTGTTCCCGGATTCCATAACGGACCTTAATTGTTTTTCCAGGATGGCGGCTTGCTTGTCTATGGCACTTTGTTCCCGTTCCAGGTCTTCCATTTCTTTATCAATCCAAGAGTGAACGTCAATGCCCATCTAACAAAAAACAAACGGGTATTTTTTTTTGTTTATTTTATTTTTTTATTTTGTCACCAAGCACATCAAAATAAAAGTGCCTATTTAGGCATTATGTGTTCATAATAACATTTAGCCATTAAGTAAAAAAAACTGCATATAATAAATATGTTTATGTTGTCTTCTATAAACTTATTCTTTAATTCCCTGAAGCTGAGCTTGTTAGGGACAAATCTTATTTTTTGTTTTAGTATGTAAAATCATAAATCATAAATATGCATTAAAAATCAAGTTTTAAAGTAAAAATGTTAATTTATAGTATAAAGGCAGTTTTTTTTGAAGAAATATATTACCTATAATAAAATTATTAATTTATAAATTTTTATAATAAAATTATTATTTTATAAATTTTTAAGTAAAAAATATTACTTATATAAATTATTTAGAACAATATTAATTAATTAAAGCATTTCTAAAAATAAAAAATATTTTCAAAATGTCTGTTTTTATTTCGGCTTTAAATTTTTTTAAAGAAATCAATTTTTTAATTTTTGTTGGTAAATAATCGTTTAAATAAAAACAAATATTTGAAATTTTTTTGTCCTATGGACTTATTTATTTTAGGTTTTATGGTTATTTCATTTTTATGACGTGTATTATGATTATGGTTTTTAAATTGTATAAGGTTTTTATTTTTAAATATATATATTACGATGTTATAAAGTTGTCTTATGTTTAACTTTTTTGTTTCTAAATCTTTTGAAGGATAAAGAAAAGATAATCTGTATTAAATATAATTTTTAGAAACCTTTTTTGTAATATTTCTAATTTTTTAACTAAAGTTCTATTTATTCCTCCCCGGCCTAAACTTCCGTAATTTAAATGAGTTTTAACTAACTACTAATATAATATTTCCATGAGTAATAGATGTGTTTTGGACTTCCATTGCCTTTAGTTTTTCATATCACAACGTTTCAACGTTTAGTATTCACCTGAAGACGACTGGAGATACTTACCAGTTAAAACGTTGTGATATGAAAAACTAAAGGCAATGGAAGTCCAAAACACATCTATTACTCAAGATACATCATTGTCTACAACCTTCAAATAATATTTCCATGTCTTACATTTAAAATTTTTTTAATGTTTTTAAAAATCGGTAGTAAACTTCTTAATTTTTTAATTAAGTACTCTAAGTGAAAATTCCAATTTAATTTACTGTCAAAAATAATTCCTAAATATTTTATTTTACTAACTTTAAAAATTTGAATGTCTTCATTTATTTGAATACTATATAAATTATAAAATCATCTGCATGTATCTCTTTTTACCTCTTTTAATCCTAAATCATCTGGCAGCTTATCGGGCGTTATTCTATCCATACTGTCCCCTGGACTATATTTGTTTGAGTATTCTTCCATTTTATTTACAAAACATTGGGTGTATATATTACCGTTCTTTTCAGAACCTACAAAGAAAAAAAATATTATTAGTTATTTATAAAATTACCTCTTTGTCGTACAAACCTGTACTATTCTGCCTTTCCAAGTTCTCTATCTCCTCTCCCAGCCTGGACAATTTCTCCTCGGCATCCACATATGCCCGGATAGATTCCGGACTGACTCGTATGATTTCTGTGGTGGGGCCGGAACCTCTTCTGGCTTCGGAAAGCAGTCGCCTCGCTCTTTCTCGAAGAATGTTTTGTCTTTCTTCTTCAGACTAAACGAAAAATACACATAATCTAATTTAGAACAAATATGCAAACTTTTTTTTACATAAGAGAAGTGAATTTCCTTCTTAGATCGATCAAGTACAGCTGTTGTATTTATAAAAAAAAGTCATACAACATTTAAACGTGTGTCTTGTCATCTACCGTGCGAGCAAAAATTATTTGCATCAAAGAGGGCTTGGATTAAAAAACGTAGGGCTTGGTTTAGATCAAAATGATATGGGGACGATAGATCTAACCAAATCTAGGTTAAAATTTTGTCAAATTCATATTATGACATGATATGCCAAACTAATGAGTAATAAAATAACTAGACAAATACAAATTTATTTTCGTTGTTTATAAAATTAACAAAGTAAGAATATACAGAAAGAAAAAAAAATAATTACATAAATTGCTGAAATTGGCCATTGATCTTTCCATTTCTTGGGACAGGGGTCTTATACAATTTGTTGGCGTATTTTGCATTATTTCACGAATGTTTGCAACAAGTTCTTCTGTTCTTACAGATGGTCTTCCTGCTCCTTTTTTATGTTGTATAGAACCTGTTTCCCTAAATACAGCCACGGTTTTTTTCAGGCAATGATAAAAATCCCCAGCAATAAAAGCAACGTTAGGAAAATGTTCGTAAAAATCGTCCATGCACGAACCCGGATTGTAGCGCCACTTACCATTTACTCTAACCCCGTTTCGAAAATACGCTTCAACCATGAATGTTTTGTGCTGTTCCGTAAAGCCCATTGTGTGAATTGTTCAAGAAATTGGAAAAATTAGCGATGAATCAAATTACTTGTAACGACTGTCAAAGATGACGGAATAACTGGTTGATTGTTAATGCAGGTAGTTACTGACACCCAACACGTATTAAGCTCTACGGCTAAGCATTACGTCCTTAGATGCAAGGCCCTCTTTGATGCAAATAATTTTTGCTCGCACGGTATCTTTTACTACTTGTACGTCTTTTTCACAAACAAAACAAATGAAGATCAAGTATATAGAAATATAAGGCAATATAAGCTCAAATGCGAAGGTCCACTTTATTACTAAATGTAACACAAATAAATACCTTTGTCGGTGAGGCAGGATTGGAACTGTCCCTTTTTGCCTGCTCCAACAGGACCCTGGCCCTCTCCCTTTGCTCCGAGTGGCGCATGAGTATTTGCTGCACAACACGCGTGAAAAACATTTTAATTCTTAGCCAAACCTTATCATTAAAAATCGTATTAGTAGTGTTTTTTTAGTAGACATATTGACCTTTGGTAGAAATCTACAGTGATCGACACATAAGCAAACAAAAGCTAATAATAAACAACAGAAAGAAACGACGTTTATTTATTTGGGTGGACAATTTTCGACCAACAAATAAAAATTTAATTATACATTTTACTAGAGGGGTTTAAAATCTAGTTTATACACTATACAGGGTTTTTTACAGAGCCTGTATCTCGAAAATTTAAAATAGGTACTTTTAAATGTACCTACCCTTCTAAGTCCCTGCAATCGGTTTATGTTTGAAGCGATTTAAAAAATTCTAATTAATTCTAAATACCAATGGTGACTTCTTTTCTTACAAACTCAAAATATGAAAAGCCATTTATATTAGTATAAATAAAGTAAGAACTTCATATGAAACTGTGTCCTATGTACACTTACTACTACGGTACAGCCCCCTAAAGAGTGAACTCTGAAGATGTTTTTTTCTAAATATGCTCAAAACTTTTGTAGATACAAATTTAAATTTGAGATATTTTGGTAAACTTTGTACGCTGAATGGAACTGTGGTCTTAAAAATGTCGATATTTAAGGAATGTGACCAGAAATAGGGGATAGTTGGGTAAAAATAGACATAACCTTTTTTTACGCTCACATTTATACTTTTATTTATGTTAAATTAGAAAAACCTGACATATTTTAGGAAATATGTTACTAGTGAAAAGACTGGATTGGAGTTCCCGTTTTCCAGATAAATTTACTTAAAAATCACTTGTACTGCATCCAAAAAATACGATAGCATACTATTTAACGTTGAATCGTTTTAAGGTATTTAAAATAATTGTTTTATTAAATGAATAAATTAAATTAAATTGAATAAAATAGTTTTGCAGATGAATTTTTATACCGATACAAATTGGGACAACTTAAATAATAAAATTAAAAAAGATTTTAAAATTATAAAAAGTTGGTTTGATCATAATTCGTTGACAATTAATTTTAATAAAACAAATTATATTCCTTTTACTTTAACCCTAAATATAATAAATAAAATATTTAGGGATTATTTTTGACAGTAAATTAAATTGGAATTTTCACTTAGAATACTTAATTAAAAAATTAAGAAGTTTACTACCGATTTTTAAAAACATAAAAAAATTTTAAATGTAAGTCATGGAAATATTATATTACGCGTTAGTTAAAACTCATTTAAATCGGATTTTTAGGTTGGGAAGGAATAAATAGAACTTTAGTTAAAAAATTATAAATATTACAAAAAGGGTTTCTAAAAATTATGTTCAATAAAGATTATCATTATCCTTCAAAAGAATTATATCAGAAATAAAAAAGTTGAACATAAGACAACTTTACATTTATAACATCTTAATATATATATTTAAAAATAAAACCCTTATACAATTTAAAAACCATAATCATAATACACGTCATAAAAATGAAATAACCATAAAACCTAAACTAAATAAGTCCATTGGACAAAAAAATTTCAAATATTTGTTTTTATTTAAACGATTATTTACCAACAAAAATTTAAAAATCGATTTCATTAAAAAAATTTAAAGTCGAAAAGAAACATGGATTTTAAAAACAGACAATTTGAAAATATTTTTAGAAATGCTTTAATTAATTAATTAATATTGTTCTGAATAATTTATATAAGTAATATTTTTTACTTAAAACTTATAAATTAATAATTTTATTATAGGTAATATAATTCTTCAAAAAAAAACTGTGTTTATACTATACATTAACATTTTTACTTGATTGAAGAATAAGTTTATAGAAGACAACATAAACATATTTATTATATTATTTTTAAATAATACTAGTAAATAACTAAAAGTGTGAGAGTAAAAAAAAAGTTTATGTGTATTTTTACCCCACTATCCCTTATTTCTGGCCACATTTTTTAATATCGACATTTTTAAACCCACAGTTCTATTCAGCGTACAAAGTTTATCAAAAAAACTAAATTTTACATTTGTATCTACAAAGGTTTCGAAAATATTTAGAAAAAACCATCTTCAGAGTACCCTCTTTTACGTTTAACGAATCTATTCAATCCCAAATTGTTGGACGTACCTTTAAGGACACCCTGTATAGTACGAAATTGTGCACCCATTAACAATTACAAATTTTAGGTCAGTTAAAAACAAAAAAAATCCTACTGTTATACAATAACATAAATTCACTTACCGGATTGGGTTTCGGTAAATCCGCAAAAACGTCTTCAGCGTCTTTATTTTCGGAACTATCTAAAGCCCCGTTCACACCAACTTCACCGTTCACTTCCTTTGCGACGTTGTCGGGTTTACTAACCGGCGGGGGAGGAAGGGGGGGCTCATCTTCGTCATCCGACCCGAACGGATCGGTCAATTCCCGCCTCGTCATCAAAAGTGGCTTTTTCTGTTCTGGCTTCTTGTCGTCCGGTTTTTTCGTTGGTTGTGGCTGTTTGTCTTTGCCTGGTGATGATATAACCTAGAAGAAAATATGTCGTGTTTTTCCATGTTATTAACGTAATAGACCAGGGTTATAGTAGGATGAAACCGATTGGAAGAGGAATAGAATATAACAAAAATGAAAGGAAAAATAATTTACGGGCGATCCGAGTTCGGGAAGTGGAAGGGGGTGAGTTTTTAAGGGTAGAAAACGATTTATCTCGATTTCCGGCAAAACTACAAGCCCTATGGAAAAACGTTAAATGGCAAAGTTGTAGGTAATAAAAAGATCTACAACTTTTGTATTTAAACTTTTTTCGCATAACCTCAAAATATTTGTAAAAAAAGTTTTTGGTTTTTTATTTTTATCTTTTACAAAAATTTTTTTTTACGAAATTTGGTGAAAACTTACCTTTTTATATCCCAAACATACCGAAATTTTTTTGATTTAAAATATTTATTTTTTCACCTTATTTTGATTTAATATCGAAAAAGCACCCTAATTTTCAATCGAAAATTCTCACGTCAAAATATCTGCTTTTTTAAAAAAGTCGGTGGGCTTTTTGTTCGTTGAAATCGGTACTTTCTGATGGTGTAAAAAAATATATACATTACTACGATAAATGTTCTCAAAAAATGCAAAGAAACGAAAAAAACTCGAATCCGAGTTTTTTTTTAATCATTATGTACCGTGCGTTCAATTTATCTTGATAACATTTTGATTCACTGTAACTTTTTTGTTTTTAAAGATATGAAGGTAAACAAAAAAAACAAAATGTAGGGTTGGTTGCCAAGTTTTTTCCTAAGTTACATATAAAACAAAACACTATCAATTTTCTGACATATAAGTCTACCTTATGTTTTTTTAAATGAAACACCCTGTATATTTTTACATTTTTAAATTCCACATAAAATTATAATTATTTTTTATTAAATGCATTCTATACTTGCGTTCTATACTTCATAGTTTCCGAGATATTGACTCTCGAAAAGTGACATTTTTGAACTTTGATAGCTTCTAACTTTCTAACAGTACGTCTTAGAGCAAAACGGCTTACATGTCCCTATCTTCAATTTTTATTCTCTTCCCAAAAAAAATCAACTTCCGGTTAAACCGGATGTAACTCGAAAGCAGGAAATATAGTTGTTCCGGTTTAACTGGAAGTTGATTTTTTTGGGAAGATAATAAAAATTGAAGATAGGGACATGTAAGCCGTTTTGCTCTAAGACGTACTGTTAGAAAGTTAGAAGCTGTAAAAGTTCAAAAATGTCACTTTTCGAGAGTCAATATCTCGGAAACTATGAAGTATAGACTAATAATGCATTTAATAAAAAATAATTATAATTTTATGTGGAATTTAAAAATGTAAAAATATACAGGGTGTTCCATTTAAAAAAGCATAAGGTAGACTTATATGTCAGAAAATTGATAGTGTTTTGTTTTATATGTAACTTAGGGAAAAACAATCATCAAGATAAATTGAACGCACGGTACAATTTTGAGCTATTTATTAAAATTTATATTTTAATTACTCGAAAAACGTAAGATTCCATGGTAGATTCATAAACAAAAATCTTGAGGTTATATGAAAAAACTGTAAATACAAAAGTTGTAGATCTTTTTATTACCTACAACTTTGCCATTTAACGTCTTTCCATAGGACTTGTAGTTTTGCCGGAAATCGAGATAAATCGTTTTCTACCCTTAAAAACTCACCCCCTTCCACTTCCCGACCTCGGATCGACCGTAAATTATTTTTCCTTTCATTTTTGTTATATTCTCATCCTTTTCCAATGGGTTTCATCCTACTATTATTTTTTTGGTTTCAAAAATTATCGACCCTGGTCTATAAACGTATTTTGGTATTGAGGCTTTAAAGAAATATGGCAAAATAGTAGAGGTACTACACTTGTTTACCTTGTTCATGATATTTTTCGAACCGCTCAAGAAAATGTCCTTGACGTCTTTGACAGTGGTGGGTGATTTTTCTTTGCTATTCTCCCGGAAAGGCAGTGGCTCGGTTGTAATTTTAAGGGGCAAATTTAGTTTCGATGCGTCTCCTTTACCTTCCCTGTTCGCCAAATTCATTTCTTTTTCTAAAAAAAAATACAGTAAATCCAGTAGTTTTTCGATAATTTTTTAAAATTAAAAATACCACACTTAAGGTTGAATTCTCAACGTCATTCAATCTATTGCCAACCTATAACCTATTTCGCGTTGATTTTTTGAGTTTATTATTTTAATAACTAACATTTAAAGAAAATCAATATCGTCGGTACATTATTTAGGTAGTATCTGATATATTACAAAAATATCAATTTATTTCATTGCTAATTTTGGGATAATTGTATAGTGAAAGAACAATGAGTGACAATGACATAATAATGTTAAAAAAAATCTTACCCGATATTTTTCGCTATACAATTTTCCTAAAATAAGTTATGAAATTCCTTGATATTTATTAAATATGTCAATTATTACCTATAGAATATCAAGTCGATACTGATTTTCTTTAAATTTTGTATAAAAGCTAGAAAACATAAATAAATCTACGCGAAATAGGTTATAGGTTGGCAAACATGTTGATACTCCCACCTGAAAATGTCAATACCCCTGCCCAAGCATTTTTCCCCAAAAAAAAACTTGAATTTTTAAAAGGAACGCTCATTGGCTTTGCTCTGCTGTTTAACAGTAACTAAAAGGAACTCATAATTAATTTGTGTTGGGCTACATGCTTGGTGAAACTGTTGTTCCACTGCACAGAAAGAAAAAATAATAACTCACTTGTTATGTTTCACTAATTTAATCAGTTTCCTGACACGTGCTTCGGCCCTTGCGGGCCATTGCCAAAGGAGTACAAGAAGATACTAAATTCTACGTGACATTACAAACGTATTTATATCATATTATGGTAATTATAAACATGTTCAAATTGGGGAAAGAAAAAGTTCGGAAAAAGAAATAATATGTGGAGTTCCACAAGGATCAATATTAGGTCCGTTATTATTCTTAATTTACATTAATTCCGTTTCCAAATTGAACTTAAAAGGCAATATAAAGCTATTTGCAGATGATACAACAATTATTAATTCCCGTCGATGATCGACCCTGACAAGTGATTTGTCTTCGAGCCCTGTTTCCTTCTGCCAAACTGAGCCTCACTGATGAGCCGTAAACGGCGAAACGCGTCTGGGGATGAGTTTGGCGGAAGGAAACAGAAAAACCTTTTCGAATTAACAACAATTATTTGTTTTGCTGAAACTCTTGCAGAAATGTATTTTGATATTAATAATGATTTAAAAATACTTCTTTCTTGGCTTCAATCAAATAAACTTATGTTAAATTTTAAAAAATTTTCTTTTATGTTTATAACTAAAAATAAAATAAATTCCATCATTAACCCCTTAACATTTAATAATAAAAATATTCAATATTCAAAAACGACAAAATTTTTAGGATTAGTTTTAGACGAAAATTTAAATTGGAAATGCCATATCCAGTACATTATCAACTCGATATCTCCTTTGGTATCTGTTTTGTACAGAGCTAGATATTTTATTCCTTTGAAATACTTAAAAAATATATATTTTTCATTAATATTTTCAAAATTACAATACTTAGCTTCTGCATGGGGATCTGCTTGTTTATCAAACTTAAAACCATTACAAAAATTGCAAAATAAAGTTATTAAATGTATACACAAATTACCACATTTAGAACCAACTGTTAATCTATATAGACCGAAAGGGTATTTACACGTTCAAAACATTTATAAATTAAAAATTTGTATTCTAATTCACTTTATTATTTTAAAAGAAAAAAAATCAAACATAACACTTCAGGAGAATAAGACATTACATGATCATAACACCAGACATTGTATAAATTATCAAACTATACCAGTAAAAAGTAATTTTGGAAAAAAATCGCTTTTATATGATGGAATAATAAAATATAACAATCTTCCAAAAAATATCAGAAAAATTAAAAAATTGGCAATTTTTAAAAAACAATTAAAGAGATATTTACTAAATTAAATTATATGTTTATACTATTTTTTTTTTAATTTGATTTTATTTATGAATTAAATTGGATTAACTGCCATTTTTTTTTATTATTATTTTTTTTATGGTTATTATTTTCTATATTATGTTGTCACTTTCCATGTAATGAACTGTAAAAGTTAGTTTGGAATAAAGAAATTTTGAAAGTTAAATTAAAATTAGAAGATTGAATGTTCAACTGTGGGTTTTCCTAACTTTTAAAGGTAGATACAGATTACAGATATATACATATTTAGTCCTAAATTAGTGTGCTATTAAGAATTAGGGAAGCGCCTGAAGGTATTTCGGTTTGATTATTAACAACATTACATTTGTTTTTATGATTTTTTTGATAGCTATTGTTTCTAGTAAATTTAGTTTTCTGCTTTTATTGTGTATGTATATGGGTTTTATGTTGTTAGAGATTGAGTGATTGTGTAATATGCCGTGATCAGCTCAACCTGTTTTTTTTTTAATAGATGTTTTGTGTTCTTTAAGCCTGGTGTCAAAATTTCTACCTGTTTGTACAATGTAGATAGCCTCCCAGATGTCGCATTCTATTTGGTAGAAACCACTTTGTAAAAACCAGGTTTAGCTGATCACTGCATATTACACAATCACTCAATCTCTAACAACATAAAACCCATATACATACCCAATAAAAGCAGAAAACTAAATTTACTAGAAACAATAGCTATCAAAAAAGAAAAAAGCCTTAAAAAACAAATGTAATGTTGTTGATAATCACACCGAAATACCTTCAGGCGCTTCCCTAATTCTTAATAGCACACTAATTTAGGTCCATTATTATTTATTCTTTATATAAATGATATGCCAAATGTTTTAAAACAAAGTTTTATTCAAATGTTTGCTGACGATACCTTATTATATATAAAGGGTAAAAATATTCTTGATTGTATAGACATTTTAAATTTTGAATTAAAAACTTTATCAAACTGGTTAAAGGTAAATAAATTAAAATTAAATGTTTCTAAAACAAAATTTATGGTTATTGGAAATAGCGTGATTAATACAGACATAAATATTTTTGTTGATGATGAAAAATTAGAAATTATAGACTCTTTTAAATATTTGGGAGTAATTTTAGATTCTAAGTTAAAATTTGAATTACATTTTGAAAATCTGGTATCTAAAATTGGAAAAAAAATTAATTATTTAAAAAGAATTAGTCAAAATTTGAGTTTATTTTCACGAAAAACAATTTATAACACTATAATTTTACCTCATTTTTTATATTGTTCAACTATTTTATATACAGCAAATGATGGGGTCTTTAATAGACTACAAGTTTTGCAAAATAAAGCTATGCGTATAATTTTAAATGTGGATAAATATACGAAAATAAATCTAATGTTAAAGAAACTTCAGTGGTTAAATGTTAAAAATTTAGTATTTCTTTTGATTTGTACTTTTATTTTTAAAATACAACATAACTTACTGCCTTCTCATTTGAAAGATTTTATAACTAAAAATTTTGAAAATCATAACTATTCAACCAGGTATAATAAAGATTTTTGTCTAGGTAGGGTATCAAAACATTTGACATATAAATCGGTTTTCTATAAAGGATTAAGTGAATATAATAACTTGAATATTTTAATTAAATCACAGACCTCTTTGAAAAATTTTAAAAAATCATTGAAAAATTATTTATTTAAAAAACAAAATAGTGACTGATAAAATTTTTTTAAAGATGATATTGTTAAATTAGTTCAAATATTTTATATAACTTGTTAAATTGTAGCACATTGCTAAATAAATCTTGTTACTACTACTACTAAATATGTATCTGTAATCTGTATCTATACCTTTAAAAGTTAGGAAAACCCACAGTTCAATCTTCTAATTTTAATTTTATGACATGTTTATAGTTACCATAATATGATATAAATACTTTTGTAATGTCACGTAGAATTTAGTATATTCTTGTACTCCTTTGATAATGACCCGCAAGGGCCGAAACACGTGTCAGGAAACTGATTAAATTTGTGAAACATAACAAGTAGTTATTATTTTTTCTTCCTGTGCAATAAAAGGAACTCAGATATTACCTGTCGATTTTCTATTTTGCTTTGCCTTCCTCAAATTGATTATCTCCTGGCCAAAAACTTGTTTGGTGATATCAGTATCGTTATCAGTATTAAACTTTCCTATAACGTAGTTGCTTTCGTCCGCCGTCCTACCGATTTGTTGTACCTCCAACTGGTGGCCAGTGAAATGGGCCCTCAACTGATGAAGATATGTCATTACGGCGAGTTTATCAGGAACTAAAAAGGGCACACCATGTAAGCAAAAGCAATATTTAAATTAAAGGACATTAATGTTAGAAAAACGAATTACATACATACTAACAACTTTAAGGATAAGGTATTATAGACCAGGGTCGATAATTTTTGAAACCAAAAAAAAAATAATAGCAGGATGAAACCCATTGGAAAACGAAGAGAATATAACAAAAATGAAAGGAAAAATAATTTACGGGCGATCCGAGGTCGGGAAGTGGAAAGGGGTGAGTTTTTAAGGGTAGAAAACGATTTATCTCGATTTCCGGCAAGACTACAAGTCCTATGGAAAAACGTTAAATGGCAAAGTTGTAGGCAATAAAAAGATCTACTACTTTTGTATTTACACTTTTTTCACATAACCTCAAAATTTATGTGAAAAATTCGAATAACCGAGTTTTTGGTTTTTTATTTTTATCTTTTACAAGAAATTTTTTTTTTCACGAAATTTGGTGAAAACTTACCTTTTTATGTCCCAAACACACTTGGTTATTTGAATTTTTCACATAAATTTTGAGGTTATATGAAAAAAGTGTAAATACAAAAGTTGTAGATCTTTTTATTATCTACAACTTTGTCATTTAACGTTTTTCCATAGGACTTGTAGTTTTGCCGGAAAAGATAAATCGTTTTCTACCCTTAAAAACTCACCCCCTTCCACTTCCCGACCTCGGATCGCCCGTAAATTATTTTTCCTTTCATTTTTGTTATATTCTCTTCCTTTTCCAATGGGGTTCATCCTACTATTATTTTTTTTGGTTTCAAAAATTATCGACCCTGGTCTAGAAAGCAAAAGCAATATTGAAATTAAAGGACGTTAATGTTGTTAGAAAAACGAATTACATACATACTAACATTTTTAAGGATAAGGTAGGTGTTAACTGTTAATAAACGATTATTAGAAAAAGTTACCTGCTAGCATGTGCATATCCGAGGGTTCTATAACTCGGGGTATGTCAAGCTTATCGCCTGCATCAAAGGCTATCTTACAGTTTGCCTTAATATCGTGAGGAGATAGTGAATCAAAATGTCTAAAAAAAAATATGTTCATACAATAACTTACATTACATTACATACTAACTATACAGTGTCCGCAAGAAAGTCCGCATCAAATGGGATTTTTTTTTATTATTAGGTTTGGGTAAAAATTGAAAAAGCAGTTAGTTTTTGCTTATCTAAAAACCAAAAATGACGTATACTGAAGCAGCTGCACGACTTGCGTTACCTGTCAAATTTGACATTTTTAATAAAATAGGTTCAAAAATGCCATTATTTATCTAAATATCGAAAAACTTTATTCGAGAAAGTTGTTTATTTATGCATTTTTAGCTTCTGTACGAAATTTTGACAGTCTAATAGAATTTTTATTTTTTGCCAGATTCTTGAAAATTTTTATCATCCCTCGTAGATTAAGTTTTATACATCGATGTAAAACCATTTGCCTTTACTTCATTTGTAATCTTAATGCAATTTTGTGTAAAATTTTTGTTTCCAATTATTTATTTTGCTTGAAAAACTAAAATTGTTAATGATCAGTATGTAATGTTTGATGCAAAGTTTTTCTAATTACATCAGTTTTGCCAAAACCGACGTTTCCATTTTTCTTAAGTTAGTAAACAGATGTACAAAGAGAAACTATTAGGAAGCTTTCGTTGAAATTTTACTTAATTAATATTGGATCAAAAAAAATTAATATTAATCGCTCGAAACATATTATTCAACAAAAATATAGTTTAATATAATTAATTTAATTTAATATTAATTAAGTAAAATTTCAACGAAAGCTTCCTAATATTTTCTTTTTGTACATCTGTTTACAAACTTAGGAAAAATGAGAAACGTCAGTTTTGGCAAAACTGATGTAATTAGATAAACTTTGCATCAAACATTACATACTGATCAATAACAATTTCAGTTTTTGAAGCAAAATAAATAATTGGAAACAAAAATTTTACACAAAATTGCATTAAGATTACAAATGAAGTAAAGGCAAATGGTTTTACATCGATGTATAAAAGTTAATCTACAAGGGTTGATCAAAATTTTTAAGAATCTGGCAAAAAATAAAAATTGTATTAGACTGTCAAAATTTAGTACAGAAGCTAAAAATGCCTAAATAAACACTTTTCTCGAATACAGTTTTTCGATATTTTGATAAATAATGGCATTTTTGATATTTGAACCTATTTTATTAAAAATGTCAAATTTGACAGGTAACGCAAGTCGTGCAGCTGCTTCAGTATACGTCATTTTTGGTATTTAGGTAAGCAAAAACTAACTGCTTTTTCAATTTTTACCTATACCCAATAATAAAAAAAAATATCATTTGATGCGAACTTTCTTGCGGACACGGTATAACTGCGTTTTAACTCACATTAGTTCAGGTTTGAAGTGATGAATAAGGGCGCAAAACGCCATTCCGTTTCTCCAGCTCGTTGTCAAGTTGGTAACTTTTACACCGGGATAGTCTTTTGTCATTTCCTTACACCACTCAAGTAAATCTTGGCCTAAAAGGTAATTACACCTTGTTGTACATGTAATGTTCGTTAAATAGGTACCAACACATAATAATAATAAGTTTATTTAAAATTTAATAATATAATAAATATGTTTATGTTGTCTTCTATAAACTTATTTTTCAATCTTTATTTTATCAAAATTTATTTTAGGTTTTATGGTTATTTCATTTTTATGACGTGTATTATGATTTTTTTTTTAAATTGTATATGGTTTTTATTTTTAAATATATATATATTAAGATGTTATAAATGTAAAGTTGTCTTATGTTCAACTTTTTTGTTTCTGAATATAATTCTTTTCAAGGATAAAGATAATCTTTATTGAATATAATTTTTAGACCCCTTTTTTGTAATATTTCTAATTTTTTAATTAAGTATTCTAAGTGAAAATTCCAATTTCATTTATTGTCAAAAATAATTCCTAAATATTTTATTTTATTAACTTTCAAAATTTGAATGTCTTTGTTTATTTGAATACTATTCATATTTCGTGGTAGGTTATTTAGGTTTATAGTAAAAGGAATATAATTTGTTTTATTGAAATTAATTGTTAACAAATTGTTATCAAACCAATTTTTTATAATTTTAAAATCATTTTTAATTTTATTATTTAAGTTGTCCCAATTTGTATCAGTATAAAAAATTGTAGTATCATCTGCAAGACTATGAACTTGTCCATCGCAATTTATACTAAATAAGTCGTTAATATAAATATTAAAAAATAATGGTCCCAAAATTGTTCCTTGAGGAACACCATACTTAAATACTTTTGGACAGCTTTTTTAACAATACTCTACCTGGAGTAGTCAACTTCTGAGGATTCTTAGGAGTCTCTATCAAATCCTTATTTAACTCCAAAGGTTGTAATTTCGTCCCAACGCTCCTACTACCACCAAAGTCACTGTCCTTTTTACTTGGCGATAAAACTTCCGCTTTAGGGGTAACCCCAGTGATTTTCGGTAAACTTAGTTTCTCGAAGGAGTCGTCCTCTTCAAGATTGCCGAGGTTGTCGAGAAGATCCGAACACTCTTCCGAGTAGATATCCCGATCGGGTTCGGGGAAATCCGACGGTCTGGGAGGCGGCAACGTTTTGACTAGTTTCGTTTTATCGGTTTGAGGAGAGAAAGTTTCGACGGTGGGGGTTTTGTCGTCGCGGGAGAGGGACTGGATACTATTTACTAAAAATTAACCAAGCTATAGCCAACCACGATCGAGCAAAGATAGACGCAGAAGTTAACTTACCACTAATAGGGGTACTGGCAAAATCGGAACCGCTTAGAGAATTCGTCATCTGCTGCAAGTTATGGGTAACTTCGTGGAGACTACTTTTGATGAAACTATCGTTTTGGGAAAAATCATCATCCTCGACGTCTTCCAAAGCTGCTATGTCATCACTGTTGTTATTTACAGACATTAGTGATGCCATAGACTGCATATCTTCATCCCTGATACAAAACGGTTCAATGCGTTTAATCCGTTATTTTTACTAGTGATACTAGGAATAAAATGAAGTGCCTTTTGAGGCATAATTATAAAAATATGTAATGTTTTCATGGTTTTCTACTTACGTTGCTTTTCCTTCCCTCAAGAACACGCATGATAAAGTCAGGTCCAGTTTAGCTCCGGTAATTTTTTTAGTTGTCGCCTTAAAAACTATTTGTATCTCTGTCTGTGAGGATTCTACGCTGGCGTATTTTCTCATGTTAAGGTGGGCCACAGCTAATTGTCGTCTTTTTCCCGTTGTCGGTACCTATATATATTGTAAGAAAAACACAAATATTACTATTTAATAGCAACAGTATGTTTACAATACTATCCTTTTACAATTAATATGGAGAACGGGCTTAAAATAGCATAATAATACACTACCAGGTGCTGCACCGCCAGACTGGCTATGGAATGGAAATTCCATAAAAATTTGCATGGGATTTCCCATAACCAATCTGGGTGTACCCCGGTACACACTAGCAACTGAAGCTAAGTTTTGAGTAAAATCTACTTGGTCTCAGACTTAAACTAGACGAGTAGGTAAGGAAAAACGAAATAATCATTTTTTTACTTTTCATACACAGTAGTGTAGTATCCAATGTCATCACAGACCAATTAACGATATAAATAAGAACGAAAAAATAGTTAAAACTGTTTACTAATTCCAATTTTTCACCATCAATTACAACATTTATATTTTGACAATTTAAATTATTACCCATAACCATACATTTAGTTTTTGAAATATTTAATTTTAATTTATTTACTTTTAGCCCATTTAATTATATATTTATCTCAGAATTTAAAGTATTTAGACCATCAAAAATATTTAAAACATTAATGTAAATTAAGGTGTCATGAGCAAACATTTGTAACTTACACATTTTTAAAACTAAAGGCATATACAGTGTGTGTATAAAGTCTGGAAACGGCTTAATAACATCACAATTTACTGGCCGATTTAAACCAAATTTGGTACAGTTGTGTAAGAGGATCTAACGCACCGAATGACGATATTGGCGTTGTTGCCAGCTTTTTAGTTTGTCTGGAATTAGAACGAATTTTATATTTTTAAATATAACACCCAGTATATTTTTACATTTTTAAATTCCACATAAAATTATAATTATTTTTTATTAAATGCATTATTAGTCTATACTTCATAGTTTCCGAGATATTGACTCTCGAAAAGTGACATTTTTGAACTTTGACAGCTTATAACTTTCTAACAGTACGTCTTAGAGCAAAACGGCTTACATGTCCCTATCTTCAATTTTTATTATCTTCCCAAAAAAATCAACTTCCAGTTAAACCGGAACAACTATATTTCCTGCTTTCGAGTTACATCCGGTTTAACAGGAAGTTGATTTTTTGGGAAGATAATAAAAATTGAAGATAGGGACATGTAAGCCGTTTTGCTCTAAGACGTACTGTTAGAAAGTTATAAGCTGTCAAAGTTCAAAAATGTCACTTTTCGAGAGTCAATATCTCGGAAACTATGAAGTATAGACTAATAATGCATTTAATAAAAAATAATTATAATTTTATGTGGAATTTAAAAATGTAAAAATATACTGGGTGTTATATTTAAAAATATAAAATTCGTTCGAATTCCAGACAAACTAAAAAGCTGGCAACAACGCCAATATCGTCATTCGGTGCGTTAGATCCTCTTACACAACTGTACCAAATTTGGTTTAAATCGGCCGGTAAATTGTGATGTTATTAAGCCGTTTCCAGACTTTATACACACACTGTATATCAATGATGTATAAAATAAATAATATTTATAGGTCATTTGGGCTGATCTACTACAGCAACGCTTTCAATATTAAATTATAACAAAAAATATTTCTTTAATGTAGACCTACTACGTAATTGTTTGTTCAAAGTGGCTTGAAAATAATATAATGCTAAGAAAGGATAAATCACTCGGCATGTTGGGAATGATGTTAAAATAAGTTAACATTTCTCACATGTTCATATTTATTGAAGCTGTCAGCGTGATATATAGGGAAAGTAATTATCAGTTTAAAGGATATCTACTTTGATTTCTTTTGTTTGTTTTGTACGCTCAAAGCTACCAATCCGTTAATTCTAGTTAATCGCGATTAAGATGCCAAATATGACCGTCTCCTTTTGTGTGTATACGGGCGCACGTGTGCTAAAAGAAGTACCCTTTATTTGCTTAATCTGATACGAAAAAATTGTATTTACTTTTTGTAACAAATATTTCTCGTTATATCCGGTTTCGAGCTGTGTTATAATGTCTGAGCTACACGCAAAATGTTCTCGTTCTCTACCATAGTACCGGGTGGTCAAATAAGCGAGGACGCAGGCTTTATCTCGGAAACCATTAATCGTACAGTTTTCGAAAAGATTTTTTCATTAGTAAAGTGGTCAAGAGAAATTGCTGGAAATTACTTTTAAGTTCCTCATTTCGCCGCAAGGGGGCACAATTAAAAATTGTTTTTTTAAATTCTAAATTTCTCCGAAAATTCCCATATTAAGGTATAACTCTGATTACATCATTGGAAAGCTTAGGCCATTCTGCATCATTTTGGTTTAAGGCTCATTGGCGTACCGACCTTGCTAAGAGTGGGAGAAGCTATTGAAAGTGTAAACATTAAAATCGCTTTAACTTCTAAACGACTTATCCGATTTTACTAAATTTAAGCTTGTTTGGAAGGGGAAAATAAGCATTCTTCAATTGCCGTATCCAAAAGTACACGATAGTGTTTAATAAAATTGCTAGAGGGCGCAATTTGTAATAATAACAGTTTTTTCGATTTTATTCCGAAAATTCAAATCATACGGCATAACTATTACATCATAATCGAAAAGTAGATGAAATTTGCAAGAAAATATGTGAAGACAGCAGTTCGATATCTTTGTTCGTTTCAGAGTTATTGCCAAAACAATAATTTTTAATACAAATTGCGCCCTCTAGCAATTTTATTAGAAACTATCGTGTACCATTAGATACGACAATTGAAGGTACTTCCCAACAAGCTTAAATTTAGTAAAATCAGATAGGTCGTTTAGAAATTACAGCGATTTCAATATTTACACTTTCAAGAGCTTCTTCCACTCTTATCAAGTGAAAGTGTAAACATTAAAATCGCTGTAACTTCTAAACGACTTAACCGATTTTACTAAATTTAAGCTTGTTTGGAAGAAAAGGGTAAGTATCTTCAAATTGCCGTATCGAATGCTACAGGATAGGTTCTAATAAAATTGCTAGAGGGCGCAATTTGTATAAAAAATTATTGTTTTGGCAATAACTCTGAAACGAACAAAGATATCGAACTGCGGTCTTCACATCTTTTCTTGCAAATTTCATCTACTTTCCGATTATGATATCATAGTTATACCGTATGGTTTGAATTTTAGGGATAAAATCGAAAAAACTGTTATTATTACAAATTGCGCCCTCTAGCAATTTTATTAAACACTATCGTGTACTTTTGGATACGGCAATTGAAGAATGCTTATTTTCCCCTTCCAAACAAGCTTAAATTTAGTAAAATCGGATAAGTCGTTTAGAAGTTACAGCGATTTTAATGTTTACACTTTTAATAGCTTCTACCACTCTTATCAAGGTCGATACGCCAATGAGCCTTGAACCAAAATGATGCAGAATTGTCTAAGCTTTCCAATGATGTAATTAGAGTTATACCTTAATATGGGAATTTTCGGAGAAATTTAGAATTTAAAAAAACAATTTTTAATTGTGCCCCCTTGCGGCGAAATGAGGAACTTAAAAGTGATTTCCAGCAATTTCTCTTGGCCACTTTACTCATAAAAAAATATTTCCGAAAGTTGTACGATTAATGGTTTCCGAGATAAAGCCGACGTCCTCGCTTATTTGACCACCCGGTACATAGCAGATAAGCAAAGAAAAATCACGAAAGTGGCAAATTTATGACAACAAACCACACAGGAATAGGCATGCGCATTGTAAAATTATCGTTTAACGAATGGGGAAAATAGACAGGTCCGGGCTTTAAGATCTTGCTTTTGTGGCCTAGGCCTAGTTAGATTTTTTTAAATTGATCATAATAAAATAAAATTAGATATCAAGAACTATCGATCACTACTTCATTCTTACTGAAAATACGAAATACCCGGTAGTTTACCTCCAATTAGGCATAACAAAAGCACACAATGATCATTACTAGTCATTGTATTCGAGTCACTAAAGTACACAAAAACTAGAAATCCATAAATATTAAACACCCACAATCCACAATACCAAAAAAAACAAAACAATAAATCATAGGTGTGAAGTTAGCAACAAATTTTTTGTTGGGGTACGTGTCAATTCTGCCTGTAGCGTTTGTAAACGAATTTTATTTTTTTAGTGGCGAAGATAAAAATTCTATCTATTAAATGTTCCCTACTTAATAATTTTTGAGGTTTGGTGCCAAAATAAAGTGAAAAATGTTCGACCTGAACAATTACCTAACCAGACGATCAACTTAAATCAAGCGATTTCAATTATTACCATTCAAAGCGAGCGATCTGCATTTTTAGCTGTACCATAGTCTGTACCAATGACTTTTTAAGCAATACCAAATAGAAGAAAACAACATTTTAAAAATTAAAGTGCGTTTAATTCTAGTTAATTCGAAACAAATTACTCATGCAGTGTCTTGCTTATATAGGACAACATTATCGCTTGCGGTCTATAAAGCTACAATAATAATTAAACTGGCATCCATAATTGAATATTTTCCAAATGATCTGTTAAGCAATTAAGGAACTCATTAAGGTCTGCGTTAATGAATCGAAGTGCGATCTCTACTTTTTATACTAAACAAGTTCCTCTTTAATTAGACATGAAAAAATTGTTGTGGATCGTTGTATTAGAAACATATGAATTGAATTATAAAATTATTTATTAAGGGTCCATTTTTGCTGTTGAGTATTTTCACCTCGCGACTTGAATTTAAGTTACGTGGTCATACATGTGTATAAACCATAGACATTTACCTTTAGATACGTACAGCTTATCTCCTGCGCAAACAAAAGTTACGTTTTATGGGTGAAAAAATGCCTCTGAGCAGCATCTGGCTTGCGCACAAACCTCGTGCAATCGGCACAATTTTAATTCAATAGCTAGGCTAGAATCGACATGTTTCGAGTGTAGAAACACTTATCATCAGGAAATTAAAGCAAATATAATGAACAGCTGATGTTGTTAGCAAAAGAGAAAATAGAATAAAATTAAAGGTGGAACTAATCCATAATGGAGCTTTCAATGGCACGCATGGGGAGTAAAAAAACTTTTGTAGTCAAACGACGGAAAATATACCAGCACCCTGAAAGGTCAAGGACCAGTGAAAAGCCACTGTGGGTGGGAAATGAAGAGAAGAAACAGGGAGTATCAAATAAAGGACTTTGTAGAAAACAGTTCAAGTGTGTGTGATAAAAACATTTTAGTTTGATTCAACTATGTCGAAGAGGTGTCAAAAATGAGGGGGAGAGAAAGAAAAAATATGTTTTTTATTAAAGTAGTGTAGATGCTTTCATTTAGTTTGAAGTAAAATGCTGTTGGGGCACCAAGCTTGTTACGGCCCAGTTACCCCAGCAGGAGTCAAAACTGACACATATGGTTTAGGATGGAAATAATAAGTTTTCTCTGAAAAAACACTTGAACTGTTTTCTACAAAGTCCTTTATTTGATACTCTCTGTTTCTTCTCTTCATTTCCCACCCACAGTGGCTTTTCACTGGTCCTTGACCTTTCAGCGTGCTGATATATTTTCCGTCGTTTGACTACAAAAGTTTTTTCACTCCCCATGCGTGCCATTGAAAGATCCATTATGGATTAGTTCCACCTTTAATTTTATTCTATTTTCTCTTTTGCTAACAACATCAGCTGTTCATTATATTTGCTTCAATTTCCTGATGATGAGTGTTTCTACACTCGAAACATGTCGATTCTAGCCTAGCTATTGAATTAAAATTGTGGAGAAAGACTTTATGCTTTTCTTTTCCCTACTTTCATTATTGTTTGCTTATCTATGATGGTATGAACAGGGTGAATTTTTTTTTTAATTGTATAATTTTTTGAACTCTTGATTCCTAAAGAAAAACAGGACTTAAATTCCTATCCTTAATAATTGCTTATATTTATTATCATTTGTAAATATTTATTCAGTTACATAACTATCGCAGCTTATAACCTATTATTACCGTATACCTATTACAGAGTTATTTTTAATTTATACAATAATCTATTATTTATCTACTTATTGGAGTAGAAACCAAGAAACCCCTATGATATAATTAATACTATTACTCAAGGACAGGAAAGGTGTGACTAAACTGTTGATAATAATTAATAAGATCTCAATTTCAATTTAAAAAAAATAGTTATTTAGGTATTAAGCTGTTTGTTGAAAATTAAACTCGAAGCATAAAAATTATTTTTTTTTTAAAAGTGAAATACCAAACATAAAAGGTGCACCTTTTTCGTCCATTCTATTTTTATTACTTCGTAACACCCAATATTAAACTCATCAAAAACATCGTCTTCCCTTCGGGTTTTATAAGCACTTAAAGTTGTTGCCTACAATGTCTGAAAAGTTGCAGTTGTTTACTTTTACAAAGTTCGTGGAATATCGAAAATAGGTATTTATTTATAGTTTTTAACCCAGTTTGTAGGTGTACACCCTGACAGTTGAGTTATTCAGCTGGAATTTCCTAAAACAACTTGGAACTTAGGAAATTTTTCGGCAGACTTTTATAAACTTCGCCTGTTTAATTGGACGTAAAATAACGAGTTTGTTCTCGTTTCTAGATTCTTCAAATTTCTAAAGAAAAAATAGTCAGACCAATTATTTACAGCTTTTCATTCAAAAGTAACTATACTTACATCCTCTATTATAAAAGTCCAGTCCTTATCCTCCAGTTCGTTCGTCCTGGGATCTTTGAATAACGTAATGGCCACCTGATGGTTCTCGGGTACCGGCCACACTACCAAGCCCTTGTAGGGATTCTGCAGGGTGGGTTCCCAAGCTGCGGGATTGGAGGCCACCCGTCTCGAGCGCCTCGACCATACCAGGGAGAGACGGTGTGGTTCCCTAGGTAAGAAAAGGGATGGTTATAGTGTATTCCAGGTGAATAAATACATTTAGATTTTGTGTCACCTATATTTTATGATTTATGTGTTATTTAAGGTTCCGAGCGATTCTTTATTATATATATTTATATATATTATAAGGAAGAAAAAACTATTAGTGAGTGAGTATCTTCAAGCATGTGGCCCAACACAAATTAATCACTACATAGTGTAAAACAAAGTCGCTGTCTGTCCGTCCCTATATATGTGCTTAAATCTTTAAAACTACGCAACGGATTTTGAAGCGGTTTTTTTTTAATAGATAGAGTGATTCAAGAGGAAGGTTTATATGTATACTACATGCATAATATTGTAGAGAAACACTGATAAATTTAGAGGTTTCTAATGTGATGTCGTAAATAAACACATTGTAGACCCGCGTGCGAAGCCGGGGCGGGTCGCTAGTTATAAATAAATTTAAAGTATTTTTTTTTAATAAGGTCGAAACGCTTAAAAAAAAAACACTTTACGCCAATAAAAGTGACTATCATCATGCTGGCACCACGTAAAATACGTTTCCTGAACTCCATGAAGGAAGAGGCCTTCCATACGACTTCCTGTTTAAAACTGTTTCATTCGTGTGCACCTTACAAGCTATATAGTTCCATCTATAATACCGTTTATTGCTATGCCATGGGCACATCCTGCATATTAAACGTTTAGCATGAATAATGCATTTATAATGGTTTATATGTAGTTTTCTGTCTGTATTATTAAGAAACTCCGATTGTCTGGGATAAATATTACATATTTCTGAAAAGAAAAGTCTACATGATTTATATTATAAACGTTTTTATAGTCTTATAGGATTTTTTAGTTTTGCACCTAGAGAACTAAATCCCTGTATGTGCAAAATTAAATTGAAAATAATAATACAGTAATCTTAATGTTATTAAATAAGAAATAGTATAAAGGTTTAATTAAAAGCTAGTATACACGGTGTCCGGGAAAATGTGGGAAATTTCCCGGATATGAAAAAAACTCGTGAAAAGAATACTACAAGTTCATATTATAAACTTTTTTCGTATCGGCCTCCTCTTCGGAGATATGGGCTCCCATGGAATTAAGTTTTTGACACATAATTATTAAACCAACAGGTATATTTAAATTTTTTCTTCATATGATGTATACCAGGTAAGACCCTTCAAATTACTATCCCAGAAAGTGTTGCGAATTACTCACAGCTGCAGGGACGGACTAGCTGTGACACTAATGTGCCCATTTTTTTTACGCCCTGTATGATAAAAACTTTGAACAACGTTTTTTACATATCTTTAACTATTGACTAAAAATTAAGTACTGTTCATTCATGTCGCTAATCCTAACCGTTTTCGGAAAAACGTTGGTAATAATATAAGAATAAGAGTAATGTAAAGTATTATATTATATGCACTTGGGTGCCTTATTATCAAAATACGCGAGAATGATTAATTTTTAAAATAATACACTAAATTTATTAAAATTGCTACTTATAAAAATCTTAAATTTTTTTCTAAACTTTTTTCTGTTAGGAATATTTTTTATTTTTAGTGGAAGAGCATTATAAATTTTTGGAGCTAAGTAATGAATAAATTTTAAATTAACATTTTTACTACTGTTAGAAATTATCAACTGTCCGTTTATATGATTGCGGGTCTGATATGGGTGATTAATATAATTTCTTAATGTGGAGGTTTTATGTGTTAATACAGCAGTTGACAATATATATAGTGATCGAACATTTAAGATTTCTGAATTGTAGAGTAATTGTGTGGAGTAGCGTTTGTTTTTATTATAGATTATTTTTAGGATATAATTTTGAACGACATTTAAGTAAAGGTTTTAGCGAGGTTTTGTACATCCCACCCCCCACGCAATTATACCGTATTTTATTAGAGATTCTACTAAAGTCTTCAAAGTCTTAAAACCTGTTTAGTTTTTGAAAAACTACAAATAACAGAAATGTTGTCCGTTGCGAACTGTTACTTTTCTGTTGACCCACAAATCAAAGTTATTGTCTATTTAACTCGTTTTGTTTACCGAATAAATTAGCATAGTAAATACTTTGCTCCCACAGTTTAACTGTTTGATAGCTCCGCTAAATTTTTAACGTTCAAGTTCTATTAAAAGACTTGTTATTATGATATTTTTATGTATGACTGGAGAAAATAGAATAATAAGGTATATCTACATCAATTTGTTTATCTTTGAACGAATTTCCATTGCTAGTTTAAACGCTTTATAGCCTTTATTTAACGTATAAGATTGTAAAGATTGGATAGGGTCCGGACCTGTTCTTTCAGAAAAGACAGAACCGGGTCCTTACGGGCGTAAATTTGACAGCGTACCTATTATAGAGACATAAGACCAGGTAAAATTAGTATAATATTTTATGGTTAAAGATATTAATTTTTATATTTTTTTTACTTTATCTAGTTTCTTACTGTGTTATCATTTATCTAAATTACAATTACTATGTAATTTACTAATTTACTGTGGGTAATTTGTTCATTACGGATAAACTTGATATTGATATTGTATACCAGAAAAACCTTTTAAATTAAAAACTGAAACAAGATGGCATTGACACTGAGCTGTAAGTAGTGAAAAATATACATAAAAATAGGTAGCCAGTTTCAAGGTTTCATCGTTTTAAATAGAATTCAGGAGTTATTTTTATTCATTTTTTATGCCTAAAGGTTTATCCCGAGGTTTATCCCTAATAACTGTTTTAGCAAAACCATTCCTATACAAAATAACTTTAAAGGATTGTCGATAAGTAGGGGTTTACATTATTTTGGGACTGAACATGTCATAAAAATATGCATAGTATGTACCTAAACTTGGTTTTTAATTGATTGTATTTTTCAAAAAAAAAATGTGATCTTGAGTTTCTCTGCACAATCCATGGATAGGTATAGATAGGTACCTACATATAATAATATTTTTTAATGTTTCTAGGCCACCCTGTAAATACTAGGTTTTCTTATCATCATGTGTTGTAGGTGGGGTTTAATAAGAACATAAAATAAATTTCCATAAAAACTGTTGTTGACTAAGCATCCACAGCAATTTTATTATTACTTAATGCAACTTATGGAAGACTTACATACTCAGTTCAATATATGTAGGTAGGTACAAATATGTCAAGCTTGTGAAATTTAGGTAAATAGATATTACCTACTCTCGGACATTAATGGCCGGGGTACAGAGTACCTACTCTGTTTATTGACGGGGTTCAGTGTCATATTACATAGGCCAAGTAAATTATAAAAATTACAAGTAAACTTACCATTTAGATGTAAAATCGACGGACAACTGATGATATGATACTGTAAACTGGAACTTAGCAGCTCTCTTGTTGACTCGCTGCAACCGTTTCCACACAGAGCCCATATTTCGGCCCTCTAACCCAACGCACGACTGCATGTTTAAAAATATATTTTAACAACAATTAAAGGGAAAAACCAAAGTCACACTATAGTTCATGCATATTTAGATAAAAGGACAAACCATGCTTAAAATAAAAGAAACAGGATGGATGTTTCATAGTGGTTGGGCTTATCAGTTCTCTTTGGATTGTTTGGCCAGGAAGTGTTTGTAAATAGGTTTTATCAAGCTGACAACTAAAAACAAGCTTCTGGAGATTAGCAAATCAAGCGGATTGCGATATTTGCGGGTACTTTGACACTAAAATTAATTAACACCAAATGAATCACTTGACAAGGGCACAAGTTCTTATTACATCGATATTTACACAGTTTTTTTCGTTTGTCGCATGCACTGACATACCTGTTACGAAAGTTTCTAGTTAATTACGCATTTCAACTCGGTGTTTTTTAGTATTTGTTGTTTTTTACGAGCCAAGGGCCCAGTTTACTGTCAAGATTTTATTTATAGAATGATTATCCATCCATCGAAAAAATTTTCTCGTTGTCAATGTCAAATTGTATGTAATACTGCTGTCATCTTTCAGTGATTGTTGAAAACTAATACCACAGAGAAAACTGTTTTCGCAGAAACCTTTAAGCAAAGATGAACTAGTGAGGTCTACTTATGGAGGACTTGAGGTAGGACTGGTAGGAGGCCGATCGCAATGCATTGGATTCGGTCCCAATAGAATCGGTAATTCAGCTTTACGAGTTGCCATAAGATGGCGCTCGTGTTCGAAGTGGGCTATCAAATAAATGGTTTCTTATTTAAATTAGTTCTTTAAGGAACAAATAAGGACTTTTATATAAATTTACACTTACTTTGTTATACTTATTAGTAAACTCGGCCTGTATAAAGTTCCAACGATGCTTGGTTTTTAAAATACAGGGTATTAAACATTCTAGCTACAGAGGTTTTTTTTTAAAGTGAGCTTACCTTTGGAGCTAGAAAGAGACTTATTTGGCTTCGTTTCCTCTTTGAAGAAGATCCTGTCTTTACACCCCGACACAAAGCAAACTCTACTTTATAAATTGTACCATTATTCATTATAAATATGGAAATTAATTACAATACAACGTTATTTGTCTTGTCTTGCCTTCAAACATTATTTGTTATTTCGAAAAATAAAATGTCAATTGTCAAAAGTAAAACCAAAGAAAAATAAAGGGTTTAAGTAAAAGTTAAAAACTATGGAGGATCTAGTTTTCCATATTAAAAACGAAGAAGAAGAAATCAGCCCACTTCGGACGCGAGAGCCATCTATCGGCCAATAGCGAACTAACCAAAAAACCGGGACAGAATTTGAAAATGCTGCCATTGTCGATCGGCCTCCTACCCTATAGTTCTCCATAGGTCTACTCTCCTTCACAAAATCTACATCTATAGAAATTTAAGTAGAATGGAAGCGTACGGTCGGATGTTTTTAGTTTGGCAGACAGTTAAGAGGTGGCGCCAGTAGTTATAGACACAAGCTTTCTTCGCGCACAAAATTGAAAATATGAAATGATTAGTGTGATTTAATCATAGTTGTGGCGTGTTGTCTAGTGTCAGCAGCAAGTAAATTTCAAAAATGTATTGTACGTTTTACCGTTTGTTAGTGAGTTTTGTGGATTTTTTTTGATTGACTTTAACGATTTTACTCGAGAAGTCGAGAACATACCTACCTTATGGTATGATCTTCCGCCTGCTCTTCTACTTTGCACTTGGCATGAGATGTGCCAAGACAATTTTCTTTTCTTGTAATGGGATGCCACTTTAAAGGGATGGAAGAGAGTTACAATTCATGCGAGTAAACGTTGTAAACGTAAGGCACGAACGGTAAATAATATGACGTATGTAAGTAGGGTTGGGCCATTTGAAAGTTTCAAATGAGATTTTCTGTTTTGAACTTTTCAAAACAGAAAAATTTCACTTAACCCAAAAAAGTGAAATTTCAGTGAAATTTTCACCTGAAACTTTCAACTGATAAATGTCCTTATCCTTATTACATTCGAAACTTTCAGAAAAATTTCATAAATGTCAGTGAAACTTTCACAAACCTTTCCATGCAACCAACCACTCGTTTATATAATAGACGCATCCCAAAAAATCTCGGCCATACTTGGGATTCCGGGATTCCCCTGGTTCATCGGCGCGACGACAGGCTCGACTTATTTGCTGTGCGACTTCTTTTATTTATTTAACTAGCTTCACCGATTTATCAACGTAGTTTGTGGGATAGAACAGAAAATAAAATTTAATGAAAATTTCAATGAATTTTTCACATTTAAGATTTTTTTAAGTTTCATAAAGTTCACAAAAATTTCATAAATTTCACAAATATTTTATAAATTTCACAAAAATTTCATGACAATTTCAAGTTGAAATTTCAAATCCTCGCTCAAGTGAAATATGCCCAACACTATATGTAAGTACTAAAGATGAATACGCGGGTAAATAAAAATCACAATATTTTTATTTATAATGTATATTAAACAATGAATATTTAAAACCTAAATAAAGTTAATAAAAATATACAAAAAAAGTTATACATACAAAAATTTTCTTGTCAACTTGAATAGATAATTATTTTTTTTTATTAAGGATAAATTATGCTGAATCCTTCAATAAAATTATACAAAACTGGTCGTGTAGTTTCATTTTTACATATAAGTACACAAAAGGGTCGAAATTCTTTTATAATATTAAATATTATTACAACAAAGTTTCTAAATACTATTTTACAGATTTTAAAGCTATTTTAGAAATATCGCAATATACACAAATATATGCAAATGCCGTAAATATCACATATACAAAATAACAAAGCACTCCATAAAACGTTGGTATTTTTAGAGCAGCCAGACTTTTTTCATGAAACGAAATCGCAAATATAAAAAAAATAAAACTTTGATTACAATCGTCATTGTATCATCTGCAAATAGCGATTCTCCTCCAGTAACGACGTAAGCGATGACGTCATATCCCCTACCACCATATTGGAATTAGGATTAGGTTCCGTAGCGGCAGTCCAACTTTGACAGGACTGTACATATTCCAAAGTGCGTTGATACGTATCAGGCCGCATGGTAGGAGCCTCGTATGTCGTCGGTGCCAAGGAACCAGCGGCGGGGGAAGGTAGAGCGTTATGCGCCTGCTGGTACCCGCTGAAATTTGGCACATTTTGATTTTGTGGCTGTCGCAAGTACTGCTGCTGTTGCGGCTGTACTTGATGGTAGCCATTGTGGGAGGTACATACATGGTGGCTAGGTGGTCCATTGTAACTGGAATTCATTTGCATTTGATTCTGGCAATGTACTGGCGCGTAGACGTGGTTCTGCGCGTTGCACATGTTGTTTTGCGGGATCTGGTTGTTGTTTACGCACCAATGAGTGGTGCCGTAGCACTTTGCTGAATGCATTTGTCTGAAAAAATAGTTTTATTAAAACCAGAGACGAAAAGTGTAATATTAAATATATGAGAAATACAATGGCGGATCGCTCGGGAGCCACAGTTATACAGTATGTCTCCGTAAGTTTGCACCATATGGAAAACTTTTTTATTATTCTTTTTACGAAAAAAAGTTATTCTTCATAAAAAGCTCTGCATGGTCTGTCTAAAACCTAAAATGCAACCATCAAAATATCGAAATTTTCCAGTCATATACGAGGTTTGTCAAAAAATGTGAATTTTTCCCAAGAATGTGAATTTTTCCCAAGAGTAAAGTACCTTTATTTTTGACATTATCAAAAATTGTTATAAAATAAAGTTGATCAGAACTAAAAACCACGTCTAAATATGCAATAACACGCATTAAATTAATTAAATAATTAAAAAATTAAATAATTAATAATAAATTAATAAAATAATTTTTTAACATAAATGAGTATAATTGCATATTTAGACGTGGCTTTTAGTTCTGATCCAATTTTTGATAATGTCAAAAATTCACATTCTTGGGAAAAATTCACATTTTTTGACAAACCTCGTATATGACTGGAAAATTTCGATATTTGATGGTTGCGTTTTAGGTTTTCGACCATGCAGAGCTTTTTATGAAGAATAACTTTTTTTCCTACAGACGTGTGGAAAAAATTTTCGGCACGATTATGTCAAAAATCCGTGCGGAAAATTGGTTTTGCCACACTAGTGCGGAAAAATTTTTCGGCACGATTATGTCAAAATCAATAATATATCAATTACAACTTGTAGTTATTACTTTTTTTCTCAGAATTAGTTACTGTTACATATGTATGTGATTGTTATAGTTAATTAAATATTTTAAATTTCTTTGAAATATGTGTTACTTATTTCCACACGTCTGTAGAAAAACTATTGTACCTGACACGTGCGGAAAATGTTTTCCCTGCACTCGGCTGCTTCACCGAACTCCGCTACGCGTCGTTCGGTGAACGGCAGATTCGTGCGGAAAAATTCATTTTCCGCACTTGTTAGGTAAATAGCTATTTCGTAAAATGAATAATAAAAAAGTTTTCCATATGGTGCAAACTTACGGAGACATACTGTATAAACACTTAAATAATAAGAAAGCTTCAACTTTTTGTCAGAAATTAAAAAAAAAACGTTTTCTTACTCAACGATCATAAATATTATAGATGCTTTACCTGTTATTAAAGCAAGCAGAGTTTTGTCTTTGCTGACTTTGGTTCATGAAATGTTGACAATTCTGCTGGTGGCAACCCTTTTGCTGCACTGGTGGTCCGCTTATTTGATGGGCTGAATTTTGACCTGTAAATGTATTCACTACATAAATATTGTCATAATTTAGGTACTTATTATAGTAATGTAATGAGAATATGTTTTCTTGTCACCTAAGGTTACTTACGGCCAATACGGTTTTTTTTTACTCCCAACCAACTTTACAAGTCAAATGGATAAACAAGTATATAAAAATAACTAACAATTATTATTACTCTAACTTAGTAGATATATACAGAGTGTCCGGAAATGATGAGCAAAAAATTTACGGGATAATTCGACTAGACCGAAAATAAATGCTATCTTTTCCCATAACATTTTTTCGAAAATTGATTATTTCCGGAGTTACAGGGTGTTAAAGTTAAATTTTATTTGCAGTTTTTTTGCAATACCTTTTGCCACGCTCATAATATTTTGACGAAATCTCGTATATGGGGCTTTTTCGCGATAAGGAATACAAATTTGCCCACCGTTTTTTCGCATTTTGTAGAGGGCGCCACATAAGGCTTATACTTTAATTTGAATGGTCCCAACTTTTTTGTCCTACACTGTATGCGCATTTTGACTGAATATTTTTATTCTCCTAACCTTGTGATATAAAAAGGTATGCTTTCGATAAATCTAACCGTTTTGGAGAAAAACGCTAAAATAACATTGCTTGCATGTGATGAATACGAAATAATGTTAATTTATTATTTTTTAAGAAGAATTATTAATTTATGCATTGAAGAGGAAAGACGTCACTTTGAACCTTTGATTTGCATGTTTAATTTATTAATTTGAAGAAGTAGTCAGTGCTTAAAGTGGAGTTGGAAATATAGGAAAGAAAAAAAAACTAATTCTTCTTCCACAAAATTTAATAGAATATGGAAATTCTTTAGGGGTCTCCACATGTTTCGAACGTAGAAACGTTCATCTTCAGGAGACAGAAAAATTTATATAGTGCTGATGGTATTAGCAGAAGAGAAAATGGTATAAAACCTTAATGGAGCTTTCATGGCATTGAAAAATTGAAATGTAGAAGTGACGTATATAAAAAAGTTGAGGAGAGTTAAAAGTTAAATTATTATTCTAGTAACAGGTATTTTAAAACTGCAAATAAAAGTTAACTTTAACACCCTGTAACGTCCTTAATAATAAATTTTCGAAAAAATGTTATAGGAAGAGATAGCATTTATTTTCGGTCTAGAATTATCCCCTAATTTTTTTGCTCGTCATTTTCGGCCACCCTGTATATAAAAAAAAACAGTTAAAAAAAATTCGTTTCGTATAAACGTTTGATTAACTCATTAAGGAAGAAATTTACATTAGGAAATATTTTTTTAAATGAAATTTAAATAAGGGTAGTTTTTTTAATATTTTCGGGTAAAACATTATAAAATATTAATCCATTATAATAATTAACAATGACCGGTTTCCAAAGTTGCTGTTTATTTTAATAGTTTATCTAATATCATGTCTGTGAAGATCATGAACTTTTGTAAACTTTATGTTAGAAATTTTTTGTTTTAAAAGTAAAGAATGAATAAATATGCAAATTTTTAAATTATACAGGGACCGACAAAGAGTTCGCAACATATGGGAAAAAATTTTATTAGCGGAATATTGAAAAATCTTTTTTGGGGTATTGGATGTGCATGTCCCATAACCTTAAAATCGATTTTGACATACGTCACGTGACCAATGGTATGGCGGGAAAGTTGAAAAAACCAATATGAAATCATCATAAATCAGATAAATGATGAGATATCGAAAAAATTCCAAGAATAAAAAGTGTTTAGAATTCCATTAGAATCTTGAATACAATGTTTGGGATATCTACTTCAAAAAACATAAAATCGAATATTTTTATAAATATTTTTTTACCGAATTAAAAATTTCCATATTTTTCCTTTCTTAAAGCTTCATTAAAGTAAAACTGACATCTGGTGACCACAACTAGAAATATTCTTTTGTTTTTCTGACAATTTGGAGCAATAATTCAAAAAAATCGTTTACACTTCCAGCTGTTGCAATAGTCTATTTCTAATAACCTTATCGATATTTTTTATATCGAAATATTCTATTATGTTAAGAAATCCTTAAATTCATTAATCCAAAGCAAATTATATTTATAACCGTAAAAAATAATTTAAATTTTTATTAATTTTTAGATTTTTTTTAAGATTTCTGCGAAATTCAAAATTATTTTTTACGGTTATAAATATAATTTGCTTTGGATTAATGAATTTAAGGATTTCTTAACATAATAGAATATTTCGATATAAAAAATATCGATAAGGTTATTGGAAATAGACTATTGCAACAGCTGGTATCCAAGTGTAAACGAATTTTTTGAATTATTGCTCCAATTGCCAGAAAAACAAAAGAATATTTCTAGTTGTGGTCACCAGATGTCAGTTTTACCTTAATGAAGCTTTAAGAAAGGAAAAATATGGAAATTTTTAATTCGGTAAAAAAATATTTACAAAAATATTCGATTTTATGTTTTTTCAAGTAGATATCCCAAACATTGTAATTTAGGTTCTAATGGAATTCTAAACACTTTTTATTCTTGGAATTTTTTCGATATCTCATCAACTTATCTGATTTACGATGATTTCATATTGGTTTTTTCAACTTTCCCGCCATACCATTGGTAACGTGACGTATGTCAAAATCGATTTTAAGGTTATGGGACATGCACATCCAATCCCCCAAAAAACATTTTTCAATATTTCGCTAACAAAAATTTTCCCCATATGTTGCGAACTCTTTGCCGGTCACTGTATATAAATTATTTATATCTAGGTATTTATTCGGTTTATATAAATTTGTTGTTGGTTCCAAGTGCGGAAGTCTATGAATACCTTTAATAATTTGATTTTGTAGTTTCTTTAAAGGTTTTAGTACTATCGAATTGGCTGAACCCCAAATAGAAATAAGATACTGAATATTTGACTATTAAATAATTTCGTTCCATACCTTGACAATGTTGATTAGCCGGGACGGCATGTTGTGAAAGCGCAACACTTGACGGAGCATGTGGAGGCGACATAACGTGAGCTTGACACCGAGCCGACATAGGCGAAGCCACCATTTGATTATAATTTGACGCGGGAGACGCCATATTGGCCTGTGCCGGCGACAGAGCGTTGTACTGTCCGTCGTTGTAGATGGAGCCAGGTGACGCCATCATCTAAAAAAAATTGAAATCATTGTGTTAAATTATATTTTTATTTATTATACAGTGTGTGTATAAAGTCTGGAAACGGCTTAATAACATCACAATTTACTGGCCGATTTTAACCAAATTCGGTACAGTTGTGTAAGAGGATCTAACGCACCGAATGACGATATTGGCGTTGTTGCCAGCCTTTTAGTTTGTCTGGAATTCGAACGAATTTTATATTTTTAAATATAACACCCAGTATATTTTTACATTTTTAAATTCCACATAAAATTATAATTATTTTTTATTAAATGCATTATTAGTCTATACTTCATAGTTTCCGAGATATTGACTCTCGAAAAAAGACATTTTTGAACTTTGACAGCTTATAACTTTCTAACAGTACGTCTTAGAGCAAAACGGCTTACATGTCCCTGTCTTCAATTTTTATTATCTTCCCAAAAAAATTAACTTCCGGTTAAACCGGATGTAACTCGAAAGCAGGAAATATAGTTGTCCAAATTAGTAAACAGTTTTAAATATTTAGGGATAAATCATTGATTCAAAATAAAAAAAATTTAATTATTTTGAAAGTATCATATCGAAGATTGCCGGAAAAGTAGGTTATTTTAAAAGAATCAGTTCTAATTTAAGTTTATTTTCTAAAAAAACTGTATTTAAAACTATTATATTACCACATTTTCTTTATTGTTCTTCCATTTTATATTGTGCTAATGAGGAAATATTTGATAAATTACAAATTTTACAAAATAAGGCAATGCGGATTATTTTAAATTGTGACAAAATACAAAAATTAATTTTATGTTGAAAAATTTAGATTGGTTGAATGTCAGAAATTTAATTTTTTATTTAGTACTAGCGTGTATCCGGCATGCGTTGCAACCCGCTGGTATAAATACAAACCCGAACAAACCCGATATATTAGTACCCGGCATGCCACTTTCTGAAATTGCACCCGGGTCGCTAGTTATACATAAAAACCTTCCCCTTGAATCACTCTATCTATTAAAAAAAAAAACCGCTTCAAAATCCGTTGCGTAGTTTTAAAGATTTAAGCATATAAGGGGACGGACGGACAGACAGCGACAGCGACTTTGTTTTATACTATGTTAAGATGTATCTTTTATACATAAAATTAAAAATAATTTATTGCCTGATTATTTAAAAAATTGTTGTTCTTTTAATTATGACCATCATAATTATAAAACAAGAACTGATCAAAATTTTTATGTGGATAGAGTGTCTAAAACATCAGCTTATAAATCTATTTTTTTTATAAAGGTTTGATAGAAAGAATAATTTAGAAAATTCTATTAAATCATAAAAATCATTAAAACTGTTTAAAAAAACTTTAAAATTACATTTACTTAAAAAACAAAATGATACGTAATATTTGATACAATTTACAAAATGTTTAACTTTTCTGTCTGTTTTTGTTAAAAGAAGGTTGCTTTTTAAAATTTAAAAATAAATCTATAAAAATGTGTTAAAAAAATTTATTAAAAAATATTTAATTGCAGCTTTTTGCTAAATAAAACATGTTACTAAAACTACTACTACTACTAATAGTTATGATTTTCAAAATTTTCAGTTAAAAAATCTTTTAAATGGAAAGGTAGTAATTTATTTTGTATTTTAAAAATAAAAGTACAAATCAAAAGAAATATTAAATTTTTAACATTTAACCACTGACGTTTCTCTAACATTAAATTTATTTTCGTATATTTATCCACATTTAAAATTATACGCATAGCTTTATTTTGCAAAACTTTGAGTCTATGGATCCCATCATTTGCTGTGTATGAAATAGTTTAACAGTATAAAAAATGAGGTAAAAATTATAGTGTTGTAAATTCTTTTTCGTGAAAATAAACTTAAATTTTTACTAATTCTTTTCAAATAAATAATTTTTTATTGATAAGTTTCACAGTATAGAACTAATTAGTGTATATTACCTACGAGAGATCACGAATCAACATTATTTTAAATTAACAATTAAATAAAGTTTACCTACCTGATAGGTTGAACCAGGCGAAGGTAATACTTGGTGAGCCGAAGGCGACATTATGTGCTCCAAATTGCTGGCTGGACTGGGCATCATCTGATTCATGTTGTTAGCTGGAGAAGAGATCATTTGTGTACCTGGAGAAGGCATCGTTTGGTAACCTGGAAAATTCAACAGATACATAATATGAACACTGTGTTTAAAAATCTAGTAAATCAAATCTAATATTGCTTGTATGTGGGTTTCACAGAGAACGCATAGCCCCAACTCGAGTTAAATATACACAGGTGTATAAAACAATAATTGTAGTTTACCTGGCGAATGCATCACTGGATTCGTTCTCGGCGACATATTCACTTGGCTTTGCGGAGAGAGCAACTGGTTAATCTGGTTATTGACAGGAGACATGCGAAGGTTCAAATGGTTATTACCAGGCGACATCGGATGATTAAAATTTGTCGGTGAAGGAATCATCGTATTTGACGGACTGGCGAGCGATTCGGATGTTGCTTCGGGCCAGTTCGAACTCTGAAACAAATGATCATTTTATTAGTCAACCTACTGGCGAACCTAGTACCTACCCTATATACTAACTGTACATATGGCAGTTCGTTCAAAGGCGTTCGTTAATCGTTCATTAGTAGTTTTTATATATTTAAAAGCCGTTTATAGGTTTTTATTTAGATGCTTAATAGACGTTTTTACCCTGGTTAAGAGCTGCTAAATAGACGTTTTTATGGATTCAGAGGCCTTTTTTTTTGGGTACTTTGGTGGTTTATTAGACGTTTTTACCCTATGAAGAACAGAGAGGTTTTTAGTTGTTTATTATGTATAGAAGCTGTTAAATAGACGTTTTATGGGAAGATCTTTTTTGGTACTTTGGTGCTTTATTAGACGTTTAAACCGTACCTACTGGGTATCTTATTTTTGGTCAAATATACTTACTTGTTGATCTGCAACCTGATTTAAATATAGCAGCACCTCATCAGGAAGCACCAGCTTGTTCTCCACCATCTCCCCTTCTCCTACCTCGTCCAACTGCACGGCCTGATTGGGATGTAGCTCAGCTGAACTCTGGACCCGTCTCAGTGGACTCAGACTGACAGACGAAGGCCGGGGCGGAGGGCTTCGAGGATCCAGACCCGGTCTGGTCGGTTCGGACGCCCGACGTGCTTCGGAACTGGTCGTGGACGCCCAGGGGAGGGTTTGTGGGTTGGGTAGTTGCTGGAGGTTGGTTGATTGCGTCTGGAACAACGAATAGTGTTAGTTAAGATACATTTTTATGATATTCTGATCGAATTTAAAAAATGAAATTTATTTTATTAGGCTTAGATAAATTTTCCAGTTTCTAAAACTTACTTGCAACACCAAATTACTAGACACCCCTTGCGCGCCACTTTGCAACCTTTGCAACTGACCAGCCAAGAGGTGAGATGAAGGTGGCGGAGGTAGACATTGTCCTCCAGTGGTGGCGGTCGACAACTGACTGGACCTTCTCGAGCTACCAGCTGATATAGGATCGTAGAAAGATCCTGGACCAGGACCTAACCTCATATTGGATACCTAGAAAATGTAAATTTAATTAGCACTGCTGTAAAAGAAACTTTAACGGTATTTGCAACTCAAGAATAGCAAACCAAATGTTTCATCATATATTCATCATTTTATAGACATTTTATAGGAGACAAAAAATAATAAAAAAACTAATGATTACCTAAAAAAATATAGTTCGGAAATCACTGGGGCATGTAATAAAAAATAGGGGGGTCACTGGACTGGATATTTTAACTATTTGACAATTGTTTTTGGTTTTGTTTTTTTAAAAAGATGTAATGTTGAAGCAATGTACCAAATTTGAAATAAATCTTATTAAATACTCGAATTATTAAAAAATATCAGTTTTTATTTCAAGCTTGAACATTAGGATCAAAAATGAAAAATTACATCATCAATGATCATTTTTTTTACCTGAGAAGCTAAGCTACTCTTCCTGCTCATATCAGCGCTCCTCATGCTTCCATAATAAGAGCTGACCGTCGAGTTGCTGTCCCTCCTAATTTGGGCTTGTTGCTGAGATACCGGAGGCTGTAACCGTTGCTGTAGCTCAGTCAGCTGCGTTTTGGTCTGAGGTTGTACAGTCTGGTCCATCCGCAGGTTAGTTATTCGCGTGTTCAACTCAGCTATTTTACGCTGGCTCGTTATGGCTGGTGCTCTTGGTCTACCTACTGGCGAGTAAACATATTTTATTACAAAAAATGTAGAATTGCTGGTGTTCTTTTTAATATTGCTAGAAGGAATGCAACTAGTTAATTACTAACTTTTTAAATTAGTTTCTTTGAAGAAAAGAATAAACCGTAAAAGGTGATGTCACTACAACAAAAACAGGTTCCTAATATTTTCAATTAAATATTACCTGGCTTTCGCAATCGAGGAAGTCCTACGCCCGTAGGAGCAGCACCTCCTCCGACGAGAGCCCGGAGGACCACCGGTAGTTCATCTAGCTCCAGGTCCTCTGCTTCTGCCGTCCAATCTTCCAGAGTATCCACAGTTCCGGGAGTTGTCAGGTGCTGCAAATAATCACAGTGATAGTAAACCGGGTATATTAAAAAATAACCATTTACTTACCATGGTATCCATATCCTGGCCAGCAGGACTGCCATGCGCTTGCGGGGACTGCACATCGGATTCCGATTTGACAGACGGACTGCTGAGACTGGCAGTTTTGGCGTCGTCGGAGCGCGGGGAGGCATCGAGCCCCCCGTTAGCTCCGTCGTCGCTCGAGGGTCCGTTGCCACCTTTGTGTTTCTTGCTGGCGTAAAAGTCTGCGCCGTGCACAGTTTTTACGTGTTTGCGCAGAGACGACGGGTCGGTGTAGCGTTTCGTGCAGCCGGGGGCTTTACAGACGTAGGGTTTCTGTAGAAGGGAATAGTGTCACATTATAATTTGGAATTCAATGACTGTAAACAAATGTTATACAAGATCTATAATATACGGGGTGTCCTAGCAATCGACATTTTTAAGACCACAGTTCTATTCAGCATAAAAACTTCACCAAGATATTCTAAATTTTAAATTTGTATCCACAAAGGTTTCGAAAATATTGGAAAAAACCATCATCAGAGTACCCCCTTTAGGTGGCAGTACCTATGTAGTAAGAAGAACACAATTACTTTATATGAAGTTCTTATTTTATTTTTACCCAATCTACCTAACCCCAAATTATTGATCATTCGTTAAAGGGGTGGGGGCAGACTTAATTATTACTGGTTAACCCCAACAGTTTTTTTTACTTTCACGAACATTGGTGGAAGCACTGTGTATATTATAAGCATGTTGCTTAATTTTTTCAAACTCGTATTTCATTCTTGGTTTGACGCAGACAGAATTTCGATTCGATCCAATGACGCACATACTAACGTGAAATGTTTTTCAATTGATGAACGTAAATCCGAAAAAGGAATATGTTTAGTGAATTCAAATAATTTAAACTCGGCTCTTAAATGTTTCAATGGGCGCAATGTTTATATTTAGGTTATAATAAGCCTTACGCAAGTAACATGTTTTTTTTAGCAAAAAGCTACAATTGAATATTTGTTAATACATTTTTTTAACACATTTTTATAGATTTATTTTTAAATTTTAAAACGGTTTAAGGGTAGAAAACGATTTATCTCGATTTCCTGTAAAACTACAAGTCCTGTGGAAAAACGTTAAATCGCAAAGTTGTAGGTAATAAAAAGATCTACAACTTAGTATACACACTTTTTTCACATAACCTCAAAATTTATGTGAAAAATTCCAATAAATAAGTTTTTGGTTTTTTATTTTTATCTTTTACAAAAATTTTTTTTTATCCACGAAATTTGGTGAAAACTTACCTTTTTATGTCCTAAACACACTGTAATTTTTTTGATTTAAAATATTTATTTTTTAACCTTATTTTGACTTAATATCGAAAAAACACCCTAATTTTCAATCGAAAATTCTCACGTCAAAATATCTGCTTTTTTAAAAAAGTCAGTGGGCTTTTTGTTCGTTGAAATCTCTACTTTCTGATGGTGTTAAAAAAATATACATTACTATGGTAAATGTTCTCAAAAAAATGCAAAGAAATGAAAAAAACTCGAATCAGAATTTTTTTTTTAGATTATCATGTACAATTTTGAGCTATTTATTAAAATTTATACTTTTTTTTTATCAATGTAACATGGAATCTTACGTTTTTCGAGTAATTAAAGTATAAATTTTAATAAATAGCTCAAAATTGTACATATTGATCTAAAAAAAAAAATTTCGGATTCGAGTTTTTTTCGTTTCTTTGCATTTTTTTGAGAACATTTACCATAGTAATGTATATTTTTTTTAACATCATCAGAAAGTAAAGATTTCAACGAACAAAAAGCCCACCGACTTTTTTAAAAAAGCAGATATTTTGACGTGAGAATTTTCGATTGAAAATTAGAGTGTTTTTTCGATATTAAGTCAAAATAAGGTTAAAAAATAAATATTTTAAATCAAAAAAATTACACTGTGTTTAGGACATAAAAAGGTAAGTTTTCACCAAATTTTGTGGATAAAAAAAAATTTTGTAAAAGATAAAAATAAAAAACCAAAAACTTGGTTATTTGAATTTTTCACATACATTTTGAGGTTATATGAAAAAAGTGTAAATACAAAAGTTGTAGATCTTTTTATTACCTACAACTTTGCCGTTTAACGTTTTTCCATAGGACTTGTAGTTTTACTGGAAATCGAGATAAATCGTTTTCTAACATTAAACCCCCCCCCTCCCCCCCCCTTCCCGACCACGGATCGCCCGTAATTTATTTTTCCTTTCATTTTTGTTCTATTCTCTTCCTTTTTTAATGGGTTTCATCCTACTATTTTTTTTTCAGTTTTTACCATTTTCAAAGGCACTGGTCTATAAAGATACAAACTAAATGAAAAATTAAATATCTTACCATAAAATTTATTTTTGTATATTTGTCACAATTTAAAATAATCCGCATTGTTTTATTTTATAAAATTTGTAATTTATCAAATATTTCCTCACTAGCACAATATAAAATGAAAGAACAATAAAGAAAATGTGGTATCATAATAGTATTGAATACAGTTTTTTTTTAGAAAACAAACGTAAATTAGAACTGATTCTTTTAAAATAACCTACTTTTCCGGCAATCTTCGATATGATACTTTCAAAACAATTTTAAAAATTTAATTTTTAATCCATTATTATCCCTAAATATTTAAAACTGTTTACTTATTCCAATTTTTCACCATCAATCACAACATTTATTTTAATTTATTAACTTTCAGCCAATTTAATAATATATTTATCTCAGTATTTAGACCATCAAAAATATTTAAAACATTAATGTAAATTAAGGTGTCATATATTATATGGTTAGAAAATTGTAAATACTTACTGAAACAGTTCCGTAAGCAAAACAAACGATTTTTTTTTAGAATCACGAAAAATGTAACGCCTAATTTATACAGGGTGTTCCTAAATTTCATTGAAAGTAAATGAAACTTTGATAGGGAGTTTAAAACCCGTTTTTCACTTCATTTAGGAACTCCCTGCGTAATGACGATTCCATAAAACATTTCATTACTGAACCGTTCCTACCTCATTACTATGGGTCCTATTTTGATGTTTCGCTCTATCCGAAGCATTACTGAAGGCTTTCGAACATCCAGGGTATTCACAGGTATAAGGCTTTTCACCGGTATGAGATCTTAAATGTGTCTTGAGGTTTTCCAGCCTTGAATATGCTTTCACACATCCTTCAAACTAAAAATAAAACTCGAGTTATATTTTTTATCATTATTTCATTAGCATTTCGACACTAGTGACATAATAGCCCGGTTTCTTACCGTGCATTTGTGCGGTTTTTCTCCGGTATGACGGCGCATGTGGACGACCAGCATGTACTGCGCTTTGAACGGTTTTTCCGCCCTGGAGCAACCATCCCACCGACAGACGAACGATTTCTTATTGGCGTGGATATGATCATTGTTTATGTGCTGAAAAAAAAATGGAAAATAGCAATAGTAAAAAAATAACACTATTATGGGTACAGGGCCGTTCCTAGCCCCTCTGCCGCCTTTGTGCAGAGCATCGAAAAGCCGCCCCCTCGGCGGCCCGTATATTTAAAACAACTAAATTTTTTAAAGTATTATTTATTTAAATATTAAGTAATATTTAACAACCAATAAAACAAAATATGAACCAAAACTTTAATCTCTTTTTCTAATACAAAATAAAAGTAAATAAAAACTTAATACTCTATAACAAAAATATAAAGGTAAAACAAACAAAATAACAAAAAAAAAAAAGAAATATCTTTCTACTTTATTAAATAAATATTTTTCTGGCTTTTATAGATGCGTACTCGTCAATAAGTTGCGAGTGATTTAACTTTTCACAGATGTCATTTTCAATCGATATTATGCCTAAATTTGTGAGTCGTTTCTGTGACATGGTAGATCTCAGATAGTTTTTTATTATTTTTAATTTTGAAAATAATCGCTCTCCGGATGCAACTGTTACTGGCTAAGTTAAAAATATTCGCAAACTTACAACTAAATTGGGGAATGACGATAATAAATTATTAGTGTAAATAAATTTTAAAATCTCGATCGGCTGCTTTACATCTGTTAAAGATTTAAATGTTGTTAATTCAAAATAAAGTTCCTCTCCAATTATATCTTTTGATTCACCTTGTGTAAATGCCAATTCAAGCTCAATGCATTTTTGTTTCAAATCGTCGGGTGCCATGTCATGAAAGCGCAATAAAAAGTTGAAAAAATTGTTACAATGCGATAAACATTGAAATCTTTCTTCTAATGATATACGGGCTCTGTCTATTACAGTGTAATAGAAGTTTATTTTAAATGTCTCCTTTTCGTTAGTTAACACATCGTCTGAAGCTTCATAACTAAATTGAGTCTTTTTTCGTCTTATACGAACTTGAGGAAAAACGGACTCTACGTCAATTTCTTTAGCTAAAGTAGTTGAAATTTCTAAATAGGTGTCAAAGCTTTGGTCGGATCGCATTTCGTTTATGAAGGTAAATTAATATTAAAATAAATTATTAAATTAAATTGTCTGTAATGTGAAAACTATAGACTAGAAGTTTTTTTGTCGTTTTAGGACTACTTTGTGTATGAAATTCAATTTTGCGGGTGTTTTACAGTTTCTGCCTGGCAGCCTGCGGCCTGCGGCCGCCCTTTAGTTTAGCCGCCTTTGTGCCTGCACAACCTGCACACCCCTAAGAACGGCCATGTATGGGTAGAGGAGAAATGTTTCCCGGGTAAGTAGCAAAAAAATACATGTCTCACCTTGACTAGCTCTTCCTGAGTGCTGAACTCCGTACAGCAATCCTTCCAATGGCAGTTCGTTTCGTAAAAATCACCTGGTTCGTCTTTGAGATCAGCCTGATCGGCGCTACCTTCCGAGGGGTTGATGTTATTTAACAGCGAATCTTTCTTCGCTTTCGTTTTCCTTAAATCTAAGTCTATGTGAGGGCTATTTAGGTCTGTTTTTCTTCTATCGGATATATTCTGCAAAAATATGATCAGATAAAAATCCTCTTTATGAATATCACAATCACAATTTACAATAAATGTGTTTCAATTAGGTTTGGAAAGGCTATACTTACGCTATCAGTCTTATGGAGAGGAGTGCAATGTTGGGCATGGGGCAAATGCTGAGCACCGTGCAGTCCAAAGGCGGGGGTGTGCGGGTGGGGGTGTAACAAGTGAGGTGCCCCGGGACCCCGGAGCAACAGGGCCGGGTGCAGAGCGGGACTTAGAGCACCTGAAATATTGGCAAATTATTATACAGTGTGTGCATGTTCTACGCGTCAACCAAGTATTACCCCGTCAATGTTCAAGTCCATTCAATTTATTAACTACTGTATATCAAAAAACCTTACCTGGGTTTCCCATAACAATATAGTGGTCGTAGGGGAAGGTGGGGCAAGATGGGGTAGCTAAGGACAAAAACAGTTTTTATAAGACTTAAAAATGCTAGTCATGGAATAAAGTTTTTAAAACAAATGATACTTTTCCTTCGCAGATAGAAGTACCTAGTGAATAGTGACTTTTGTAATTATTTTCAGAAAACAAAACACCGATTATACTTGCCCCAATTTCCCCTATCGAAAATTACATTAACTAAATCAATTTTTTTTTACTTTCCCAAATTTTTCACAAAAAAATTAACGCTTACCCGCAGAAAGGTGTCCCAAGGAGCCGCTACATGCCGACGAACTTCGACTTCCCGCGGCCAACGAAGCCAAAGAGGAGGGGGAGAACCGGATCACCGAGGTCAAGTCCAGATCGGAGTAGGGAGAGGCCGAAAGTGCCCGCTTTCGGGACGCCCGGGCGAGCCGGGGGGAGCAGAGACGGGAACCTGAAATTTCAAAATATAAATATTAAGATAATAATTGATTCTAGTAATAAATAGGATAAAAACACGAAGTACTTATTTACTGTCATTATTATTTCTATACTATATCTTCCTATAAATATCATTGTTTAAAAATAAAAAAAATGTATTACGTTTTCATATCAAAGTTAGTACTAAAACGGGTTATCTACTTTGTTTGTAGAGAATTTATTGCCTTTATGACTAAAATACGGCTCAGTGAGATTAGAAAAATCGGACGTCCTTAAAACAACGCTCTCCGGTTTTTTATTCAAGAAGCGTCGTAGAATTTACATTACGTCGTAGAAATGATAACTTTTTCGTCTTTATTGGTTTTTTTAATTTATTCTTCGCGCGTCTAGTCGCCTATTTGGTATTTAGTATCACAGTATTGGATTGTTTCCGCTGTTTATTTTATTTAATTTTCCTTTAATTATTTTAGTTTGTTTCGGTTTTATGTGATATTTTATTAATTAAGCGCAGGGACGGAGTTAAGCTCTATTTTAATCAAGAAGATATTAATGGCATTGTGTCAATACTACAGTACTGCCACATAACTTCCATGAAAACAATTGTTCCATTAATGGTATCCTTAGAAGTTATCTTACCGTTAATGGTAACAGGATATTAAGTATTTAGGCCTTGAGAGTTCACTAATGTTTTCGATTCTGTAAAAAAAAGTAATGGGAACATGTTTGGAATTAGAAGGTGAACATGCGCCTTTTGAGGGCTAATGGATCTAAAATTAACTTTCGTTTTCTAAGTGCATATAACTTTGATGACATAAAAAATTAGATTGTAATGTAAATATTATACTACTTCCTCTTATTTATAGCCGGTGTCAAAGAAAATTAAAGCGGATTTAAAAATCTCACCGTCTAAACTGAAGGGAAATTCGCTACTGGCCAGGGTGGAAGCGGGGTGTAGGTCGGTAAGGCCTCTAGCGTTCAGGTACTCAGCACTCAGTCCTAGACCTGCAAAATAAGAGATATTTGAAACTAAAACAATTCAAATCAATTAAAGAAGAAAAAACAATTATTTTTGACGTTTTGCAACATGTTCCTTAAGTTTCGAACAAGGTTGCCAAACAACAAACGCAGGTTAAGACGAGCAAAAATTTTTTTCTGTTATTATTACTAAAGAACTATAATTTAATTATTTTAGCGGTGGGGGTACGAAAGCCCCTAAATGTTGTCTCTCAAGGAGTTCACCCATGGCATCCGTACAGGTTTAGGCAAAGACTGCATTGCGTGCATAAATTTTATTCCCTTAAGTATAGTTTTTTAAGGCAACAAACACATATCGCTTACAACAAACGTAGCATTATTGTCTTTAAAATACGAAGAGATTTAAACGTTTCAAACAAATAGTAGTCGCACCAAAACACAATAAAAAGTTACCATAAAACGAAACATACGTCTTAAATAAACCTGTAAAATGCAGGAAGGGTAGAAACCATTAACCAAACTTAAAAGTTACCGTTTTAGCTTCGCTGTTTAAACAGAAGGCCTGAATGGTAGAGATGGGCGTATTTAATACATAAAGCAAAGAAAATGTAAGGTTGGTAGGTAGAGTTACCTTTTTCTTAAAACAAAGCGTTTTGATAGAAGACAACGATATTTGACATTAACAGCTGATCTGATTTCGTCGTTAAAGTTCCCAAATCAGCAGTGGGCCGTAACAAGCTCACGCGTCAAGTTGCGACCTATTATTTTCTTCTAATTTTGACGTTTTTCAAGTAATTCTGTGTCTGTTTTTATGAAGTGTGTGTTTTAAACATTTTACTTTTGGATTTTATATATTTCAGAGACAGATTTTCTTGCTGTTTATTATTTCAGAATAATCTTGTTAAAAATAATTTTTAGGATTTTTTAAAGTTGTGTTTAATATCGTTAGAACAAGTATGAAGTTTGTGATTCCTTAAAAAGTGGAAAATTCAAGTAAATTTTACAAATATGCTTGAATTTGAACAAAGATATGTGAAATTGATTTGATTTTGATTAATTTATGAAGGTCTTTACGGTGAATATAAAAAAAAATTTTGGGAAATTATTAACGTTTTTTAAAAAAATATATTTTTTTATTTTAGGAGGTCACGTTTTTAAATCTATGCATAACTTTTAATTCTAAACAACTTGTCTTTATAACAGTTTGCTGCATTTTCTGAAATAGGGGTACTTTATTCTTGTACAAGTTTTATATTTTTTGGCCTACCCTGTACGCCGTTTGACTTGCAAACATTCCAAGTGCACCTAATACGATTATCGAACATGCACCAACTTTTATCAAGAATAAAATTTTCTGACAAATCGGTAATAAACAAATGCCCATATGTTGCACACCTAAACAACCACACTGTAGGTATACAGGGTGGTCCTTAAGTACATCAAGAAAATCTAGGATATGATTCCTGGCATCAATTTAAGTTGAAAAGTTCATATGGACTTATGCCCTAAAATGCTTACCCTCTAAGATACAGGGTGTTATCATACACTGTATATCCATAGATAAAATTCCCACAAAAGTAACGATACCAAAAGGGTTCCCAATATAGTGTTTTAATTAGATGTGCACCACGAAGCTTACACCTCGCAAAAAATGTATTACTTTTTTCCTTGTACAATAAATACATAAATACATTTTATTCTTCTTATAAATAAATACTAAAAGAAATAAATGTTCTTTAGTTTTATAATGCTTTCACATTCTTATTTTAGTAGGTACGGGCCTGTCAATATTTTATTTTATAAATAATAAAAGCATTACGCTATATCTTTACAAAATATTAAGAATTCCTTACAAAATTTAAAAGGTGGTGAAGATAAAATAACTTAGTCCGGTTCTGTTTCTGCAGCCAACCGCTTAACGTAAAATATACCAGACTTCAACAGGATGCCATTAATGACAGGTGATGTAATGCGGCGAGTTCTTAGATTAATTTGACTTTATTACAGCTTAACGAAAAATCCAAACTGCACCCGTTTTTGAGCAGGGCTTACACCCAATCGATATACAAAATTTCGTCATTCCCTGTCATGTAGTTTTTATGCTTTTTAGCCAACAGATAAACCGATGGAAATGAGAAGTATTTCATCGATATACCTAAAATTTACGAAAGTTTACTATCGATAAATATACACGAAATACGTTGCCCATCCTTACCAACTTGCACTATAAAATTTTAGGCCGGTTGCACATGCATCGGCTCCATCTGGCCTGGTCGGTGCTAAATGCGGAACGCGCGCTATTTTCGGCCTTGTTAACGATGTTTTTCTTTATAATTTTAGACGACACACCGTCCGCAAAAGTCAATCGAGTTTAATAAATTTCTAATGCGTTGAAATCGTTACCTATAATCAGCTCTACGATGTGGGTACTACTTTCTGTATAAATTACGTAATTGTTAATATGATTGTATATCAATAAAAAATTAACATTTTTACATTATGTCAAGGGGATTTCGGAGAAGATTTGAAGGATAACCAAAAACTATAATATCAAAACAGCCGTCAAATCCGGACATTCGCTTAGAAGCTTTTTACAAAAGTAAAACGCCCCCGTATTGAAAACACGAAAAATTTCATCTATCAAATTCCTTGCGAGTGTGGCGAATCGTACATTGAAGAAACAAAAAGACCTCTTCCCGTACGAGTTAAAGAACATCTGAAACATACCTACATATTTACTTGGATCACCCTGTATCTCTTTAACCGTTTAAGAAATGAAATTTATTCATATATAAAATTCTCATGAAAGTAACAACACCAAAAGGGTTTCCAATATGGTATTTTAATTAGACGTGCACCACAAAGCTTACACCTCGCAAAAAATATAAGTTTTACTTTTTCCGACTTTTTCCTTGTATAATCTTAACATAGTATAAAACAAAGTCGCTGTCGCGTCTGTCCCCAGTTATATGTGCCCTAATCTTTAAAACTACGCAACGGATTTTGAAGCGTTTTTTTTTAATAGATAGGGTGATTCAAGAGGAAGGTTTTTATGTATAATACATGCATAATATTGTAGAGAAACACTGATAAATTTAGAGGTTTGTTCGGGTTTGTATTTATAAATCTTGACGTTATGGTGAACTCGCGTTATTATTATCTCAGAGGCGTATAATGCCTGGCACTGCAACCACAGCCCACCCATATCGCCGGTTTTGAACGATTCAATACCTCAGCTATCCAATTAATCGCTATTACAAAAAGAAGAGGCCCTAATTTTGAGCCATGAGGAACCCCAGAATTACTCTTATATAAGCTTGAAGCCCGACCTCTACATCTACGACAATGAATTTACAAAGTCCTCCTCTTCCCAACTTTGGTGAGCCCAGTTTGCCTTTTTCAGATGTTTTGTAAAGCACCTCCATGGGTCTTTTTGCGAACGATAACCAATTGAAAGAAGCTATTAATAATACCAACGGGAACATTTTTTTTTTCTTATTGGATAAAATCGTTTCAGTACAATTTTGGAGGACTCTTTTAAGGCCATGGATACGTTTAAAATACAAATGCTTGAAGATCGCGTGGTACAAAGTACACAATACACGTAACGTCCTGGCTAGAGCTTTTAAAAACAAAACAATGAGATGTTTAAAACAAGTAGTATGCGGGCGCTGCTGTGCAGTTGTTTTTCTCTTCGTAGGAGCACGTACAATGGGCAGGTACTTCCTGGCGAGGTTCATTTATCAAGTGAGAAATTCGAGAGTGATTATTATACTTTATATGCACGGGGTGTTAAGCGATTCCCGCCACATGAAGTTTAATAATTATCTATAAAAATTTTCTTTGGGGCATTTAGTATGCTTTTTATTAAAATAGAGCTTTGTAATTATTGCTCTCTTCGTAACGAGAAAAATATACTAAATTTTACAGTAGTCTTTGAACAATTTTAATAATTTAAAAAGGAATAATTATTCTCAGCTTTCGTTGTTTTGATATATCTATACATACAATATAATCAGTCTCCTAACAAAAGGTGAGTGCCCCCCGCTCAAACATTTTCAGGAGCCCCCTCTCTATAACGAATGGAAAATTATAATTCTTATTTTCATTACTATTAGGTTCAGGTTTATGAGTATTTGAATTCGTTAATCGTGTAAAGATCGTTCCGCTCATGCCACACTAACTGGAGTTTGAAATAACATCACTGCACTAGATACATCTGGAAAATTTGAAGAAACACACTGATTTTTTATTAATAAATGATCCGCAAGTTCATAAACTGTTTTTAATTTTGAAATACTCCAAGTCCCTTTCTGAGGCATAAAATTTGACTAGGAAAGTCAATGGACAAGTCAATTCTTCTTCACTTAACGAAGTTAAGGGGGGGGGGGGGTGTTGTTATGTTACGCCACTGAATCTAATATCTCTTAATTTCTCATATTATACGACGGTTTTTGCAGTTACAAAATAGGAAACGAAAATAATAGTTTAGATAAGTAAATATATTGTTATAACCAAAAAAAAATAATGTCTTTAAATAATCTTTTAGACAAGATAAAGCGACAAGACAAATGTGCTCCAAATTATTTTAATTGTACTGTCATCATAACATGACGACAGGCCAATTAAGAACGGATTAGCTGGGTAGATCGTTGGCCCAACTATTTTTAGAGCCGATATTGTTTTAGAACGAACATTATATTGCGGAATCGGAGATTTCAGATGAAGGGGCCAAGGGAACACGAAGCGAGTAGATAGCTTTTATTTGGAGGGGGGTACTGGAAGGGATGACCTCCTTCACCCTATTACAATCAGTGAGCACAACCTCAGGTACCTACTGATGACTTCAATTAATTGGAGTTCAATTATTTGTTTTTACGGTTCCCATAAGCTTGACCTATTATTTCTAGACAAGTTGCTAATTCTAGGGAGGGGGGGGGGGAGTGTAATGTCATCCAGTACCTTCTCTCATATACGCACTTGAGGGGTCCTAGTAGTTTTATTGTACAATCCTCAAAGGCAGTGGCTGGCAGTGACATTGGAAACAGGCATAAAGATTTGGCGGGAAAAAAGGAAAACCGCCGGAGGCAATGGGCCGCAGACGAAAATTTTTTGATGCCACGCCCAAATTTCGTTAAAAATTCGGTCAACTATAATTAAATTTCTGAAATTAAATTAGATTAAATTTGGTTATTTGAATATTTTTTTGAAAATAGTAAACACGGCCAACAAAACATTTTATTAACATGACTGCAACCTGTAAGCCACTTATGATTATCATAAAACTTATCGCTAAAATGCCTGTTGCAATTTTTCTTTTGCTGCACAATTTTAAGGGAGGGAACAGGATGCCCCGTTAAAATTATGGCTTGTTTATTTTCAAAACTTCTGGACCGAAACGGAATTGTTTTTAGTCCTTGTACGCAATTTTCATTATCACTGCACTGACACTGCATTGTTGGGTAACAGGGTAACAAACACTAATTATTATCTGTAAAATAAAAATTATACGGGACACTAAAAACGCAAAATTATTATTAAAGAAGAAATATCTTTATAACGCAACAATTGCAAATCGCGCACGTGTCCGGACTGCGTCGCTGGGCCGCGCTGGCGATAGTAAACAGTTAATTTCCGCAAAATCCCGAACGGAACTGTATGACTCTCTTTTAATTAAAATCCGTAAAAATATAAACGCTGTATTACTGCACGAGTGCACGACGGCTTTACTCGCTTTACAAAAACTAAAACTACCTACTTCTATCCGTTCTCTTGATACTTTGATACTTCTAAACCTCATAAAAATGGGTATGTTTAAATACACAAAACTAATTCTAAGCGTAACATAATACTTTATATGGGCCAGAAAGGCGCCAAACTTTACTTATCAATAATGTCTTTGAAAATAATAATATAAAGTCAGTTCTACAGAACCGAAAACAATGCGACCTGTCGTTTCACACGTGACAAAATTAATTGCGCTACGACATTTGCCAATCGCTCTGTCTCGTTTTAATATAAGGCGCTACATCCCTGCCGTTAAATCCGTACTTGAAACCTGAAAATATAGGTGCTGCCTTTAAACGAAGCTATAGCCTGCATAAAAAAATTTAAAACACCTTTATCCTGCTCATATGGGCCACCTACAAAGGAAATATTATGCTGATTTCGGTCGGTTTTAAATGCGATTATTACGTTTGTTTGATGATTTATGTTTATGTTAGGACAATCCTTGATACTATTATAGAAATATAGTATAGACGATTAATAGTTTCATAAAAACGTTAATAAGAAAACGCATAATAATATGATTTTCTGTAAAAATTAAATTGGGAAATGTTATTAATTTTTTTTGTAAATTTATGATTTTACTAGGGTATATAGGCAATGCCCTTTTGCCTACATTGACTGCACGCCACTGATCAAAAGACTGATTATTCATGAAAGGACATTACAAAATTTTTACTAAAATGATAGGTACTTTTTTGACATTCCTGGACCGACCCTCCCAAAATCTATCATATTCTCAGTTAAAGTGGTAACATTAACACAAACAAACCAGAAAAGTATAAGTTCTATAAGACATCGCTGGTCGTGCCCGGGATATCAAACCGTTCAATTGATAGATCCTTCAAATGCCTTCGATAAAACGAAACCATTAATAACGGTCTTTGTGAGTTGAAATTATCTTTTTCATATGTTAATTCTCTGATTTCAAGCCGAGATTGGTTGTTGTGTAACGCATATGATAGATTTCCTTTTAAATGTGATAACTAGCCGTATGGATCTCTAGCATTATGAGTAATATGATGATCTTACTGAGTTTCGATCCATGGCGGCAATTAAATCTTTTTTGAATTGAAATTAGGGTAATTTAAAATGATATTGACATGAGTGTGAAAGATTCTTGAGAATTTCTTCTCAATGTTTGAAAGAATTGAGTGATTATACTTTACAAAAAGCAATACAAAATAAACAGACACATTATTCTTAAATGCCTTAGTGTCCTTGGCTGTTAATAGCTTAAAGGGTCCAGAAATCGCAGCATCAGCTGACGGGCACTCGTTTTTTATCATTTGGTCATTCAGAAATTCAACATCACACACATCAGAGTTGGCAGATTTCCCATTATGTACAAACCCGAACAAACTTTGGATAGGGAAGAAAACTTATCGTTATCAAAAGTATGTTAGCAATGCTCCATTCTTTTAAATTAACTATTATTATTTAGCCTCAAATACCGTTAATAATTTTCCATAACCTCTTTTAACTCAGCGGTTGTAAACGTCCTTTTATCATATTTTAATGCCCTGCACTCCGATATCTCAACGTTAATAAAGCCAACTGGCCCCGATTACCTGTAGGACTGGCCGTCGTAAAATATCATATTTATGGTTTTATTTACATATTATGTAAAAATCTGCATAAGTTATGGTATTAACAGGTACCGATGGGTTCCAATATGTGCTCAGTTACATTTCGGTGAGAAGAAATACGGGCGAATAAATCAGATTTTATAATGAATAATTTTTTATTTCTCAGGCTCTTAAAATATATGTTTCCGGTTTGCGATAATTGGATTGTCTTCTAATCGACAATAAAAATTCGATAGAGGTGCAATTTCATACATATTTAACAGTGTTTGTTTGACGTAATATCAAAAAAATTACCTTGTCGGACTTCCATTGCCTTTATTTTGTTACTTAACACAACGTTTCGGTTTAGTATCTCTAACCGTTTTCAAGTTTAAACTAAATTATAATTCTAAGACTACTGTCTTAAAATACTATCCATGTGCTCCGCCTACGTGCTTATTGGATTAAGTTTGAGCTGTTGGTTTTGGAGAAGAAGAGGCTTCCAGATATTGTGGATATCTATACTTGGTTTACTAAATATATGGGTATTTTGATTCATAAAAGCTGCTTCTTTGAATTTTCGTTTTCTCCAGTGCTGTTCCGTGTCCAAAACCTTGGCTTCTGACCACTATTATAATACTATATTATATTATGTTGGTTGGTCCATATATGTTCCGCTATACCTGATCTCGAAGTTTCACCTCTTTGAGTAGGTACTTTATAAAATTGGCGATAATTTGATGTTAAGCTGCTATGAATCAAATTTGGTGTAGTTATGTTTTTGAGGGTAAGAAGGAGGATTCCATAATGAATTCTAAGATATCTCCTAGAGAACTCTAGCTACACAATATGAGTTTGATAAATAATTCGCATACTTATATTTTTTGTCTCTTACATTTTTGACCGCTTTACCTCAAATTATGGAAGAGGGATCTTTTATACGTAAAAAAGTTATATTTCATTATTCTCGATATTTCAATTAGTTTTTGAGATAATTGCGTTTAATGCTAGATGGCAAGAAACATTTAAATAAACACCTTTCTTAACGAAACATATTTATTGAAAATTAACCGTGCATTCTTAAGCATGAATGACATATTTTCAAGTCTACTATATCCTGTTGCTGTATTTGCCCCTTAGTTATGAGACATTCTGTATATAACGGTTTAACGAGGCACTTTATTGATTTGATATTTGAATATTGAATATGAGTTATCCAAAATGGCGTTTGTAATCACTATTAAACTTAAATAATAAACACCAAAAAAAGCTGTCCGAAAGTAAAGTGTTTAAAACACACACTACACAAAAAAAAACAGCCACAGAATTACTTAAAAAACACCAAAATCGGAAGAAAATAATATGTCGCAACATGACGCGAGAGCTTGTTACGGCCCACTGCTGATCTGGGAACTTTAACGACGAAACCAGATCAGCTGTTAATGTCAAATGTCGTTGTCTTCCGTCGAAACGCTTTGTTTTAAGAAAAAGTTAACTCTACTCTACGTAATATTGTGAAAAAAATTACAAAAAGTCATTATATTCCAAGGACAACATTAATTAGAACCCCATCTCGGTATCATAATCATCATTCATAAACGGCATATAAAAGTTTGTGATATAATACAAAACTCATTTAAACGGTTGCGTGCACTTCGCCCGTATATTTACTCTCGTTTTTAATGATTTATTTTTGCATTGGAAATGTTTGTTTTGCTTGCCGCACCGCCGACGTTTATTTATAAACTGTTGATGTTTGTTTTATACCGGCCGATGAATGATATTACTGGTAATTTGTGTTTCGGTTGCATGGTCGCATCTACATATTAACATATCTTGGATACGGGACACAAGCCATATTTTTTTTAGTTTTAAAGAATTACAACTTAAGTAGCAGTAGATTGGGTCTTAGATTAGGGGTGGTGCATGGGCGGATCGGATCTGAGCCAGTTCAATACGAATCGGATCTAATCCGAATCCTTATAACGTGCAAGCAAAAATTATTTGCCTCAAAGAGGGCCTTGCATCTAAGGTCTAAGGACGTAATGCTAAGCCGTAGAGCTGAATACCTGTTGGCTGTCAGTAATTATCTGAATTAACAATCAATCAGTTATTCCGTCATCTTTGACAGTCGTTACAAGTAATTTGATTCATCGCTAATTTTTCCAATTTCTTGAACAATTCACACAATGGGCTTTACGGAACAGCACAAAACATTCATGGTTGAAGCGTATTTTCGAAACGGGGTTTTAGTACATTGTGAGTGGCAATACAATCCGGGTTTGTGCATGGACGATTTTCACGAACATTTTCCTAACGTTGCGTTGCGTTGCGAAAGAACCGTGGCTGTGTTTAGGGAAACAGGTTCTATACAACACAAAAAAGGAGCAGCTCCAGAGATGCTGGTCAACACTTTCGAAAATATGAAGAGACGTGTGAATTTATGCTTGGAGCATGGCGGTGGCCAATTTATGTAATTATTTTTCTTTTTCTTTCTGTATATTCTTACTTTGTTCATCTTGTAAACAACAAAAATAAATTTGTGTTTGTCAACTTACTTATTGCATTACTCATTAGTTTGGCATATCATGCATGCATATAGCAGTTGAATTCGAGCGTAGCACACCCGAGTCTGACGCCTGACGCGTGACGGCTCAGTTTAATTCAGTGCCCACACAAAGTGCTAAACGCGCCTAAAGAAGTTTTCACTTAAAAAAATTACAACACAACCAAATACCGTTTTTGAAGTGAAAACTTTTTTAGGCGCGTTTAGCACTTTTTGTGGGCACTGAATTAAACTGAGCCGTCACGTCACGTCATGCGTAACGCTCGGCGTCTAAGCTCGGCTGTGTTACGCTCGAATTCGACTCCTATATTCAATCCGAACTGACCCGAATGAACGTTATATGAAAGAGCATGCAGTCGCATTCAGTATCGACGTGTAAACAGTGTGCGTTGTTTGTGTGTTTAAGATCACAAGATAGACACTTGTTGCGCCTCAGGTATGTTCTGGCATTTTTTTCAAGGGTTGTTCAATTTTAGGAAATATATTTATTCGATATTATTAATTTTACCTTGTTGAAGTTTTCACTTCTGTCGTGTGGTCTTAAGCACATACAATTTTTTTTAATAATTAAAATAAATCATCTCCGCAAGGACCATCATCATCATCAGATTCGTTCAAGTTAATAATAAGGGAGGTGAAGAGTATCTAAAGCATCGATAAATATTTCGCGTTCCCACACATCATTTATAATTTAATTAGTGTGTGTTACGTAAATTTTCGATTTTTCCACTGTTACATTGTCTATGGCTTCCACAGACCCAACTACATCATTTGTTACAGGATGCATAGAACTTATTTTTGCATCATACTAGAATTTTTGCAAAATCTTTAATATTACCTTACCATGGATAGAGTTAGCAGTGGAATGTTGAAGGGAATAGAGATACTCCATATGAGGGGGCAGTCGGTATGCAGGGTGGAGCTCCCTGCTCAGAAGGATGCTGCCGGCAGGACTGGCACCAACACTGAAACAAAATAGTAGCATTAAGTTCGTTTTAAGGGCTATGGAAATTGTTTTTACTCGTATCTAACTTGGCCGCATAATTAAGCAAATTTAATTTAAATTATTCGTTTTATTTTATGCAAATGAACTTGCACGAAACAGGGCGTATGTGACACAATACACCGGGGCGCGTACTAAACCCAACACACTCCTTTGACGGGTCAACATTTGCTTTAATTGCTGGGGTTCTCTTGGCACCTTGGCGCTTTAAGACAAAGCCATTTGGATTGCGTTATGCAAGCTTGGCTGGGTTTGTTTACCTTGTGTTAATTAATTAAAGTGCGATCGTTAAAACGGATTAGTCGTTAACAGGCCGCATATTTTCCTGTAGGTTTTGTACACATAATATAACAATACTTTGATAGATATTGTTTTCACCAGGAAGATAAATACAAAAATCAAAATACCAGTTTTGCGGAACTTACGAGTGAACAAACCCGAGCGTAGCGATCGGCAATCGCCACGCACCCTAGTATTAGTTATTGATATTGATTTTCTTTAAATGTTAGTTATTAAAATAATAAACTCAAAAAATCAACGCGAAATAGGTTATAGGTTGGCAATAGATTGAATGACGTTGAGAATTCAACCTTAAAGCATTTTCATGTTTTCTTAATTTATCAACATCACAACATCTGATACACATCTGATCTAAAATTTTTATATGGTAAATTAATTTTCTCGACACGCAGAATTTTTTATAAAGAATAACTTTTCGTCGTAAAATCAATAATAAAGATGTTTTTCCTCTTGTCAACTCCATCCGGGGACACAAAATGTATATTGAGAATTGAGCAAAAAAAGCTCAAGTCGAAAATAGACAAACCCCGCTCTCGCCCTACCATCATTATCCTTCTCAGCCTGAGGTCGCTTTCTAAACGTGTAAAACGTCAGCGCCGTTAACGATTCTATTTAACAAATTTCCAAGGACCATACAAGTGTCAAAAATTTATTTCTCCGCCGACCTCAAATTTATTTTGATTTTAATGGGCCCAAGTCGTTAAGAACAACGAGCTGGAGGCCCACGTCTACCTGCGACTTTAAAGCTAAATCATGCCCATTGTCCCATTCTCTAGGTAAAAACCGAAAAGTCCATCTAAAGGAAGAAGAAAAAGTGAGAAAGACGACACCATGTCCCGTCTTTTTTCATTAAGATGTCAGCGTTGACAGATCCACTATTTAGACGTTAATTTTGACGACTTCCGCACTTATCGTTCGATTGCTTTGCTTATATTTCGGCGCATGTGGCAACAATGCTATTGCGTAGGTGCCATTATTTTTATCAGTGGCGTACAAAGTAATCCATAACCGTTAAACAAGGTGATCTAAGTGGGAATTCAATGTCTGATCGAAAACTGATCAATCTGTCTTCGAAAAAATTGCGTAAGTAGTTAATAGTTTCTGCGGCTGTATGGGCGGTTGCACCGTCCTATTGAAAATATTCAAAACGTAGTTCGTCGTCAAGTAATTGCTCCACAAATGGATTCAAAATATTGTCTCTATACCGCTGTGCTGTAACTGTGTCATGGAAAAAATAGGACCAACAATTCTTCTTCGGGAAACAGCTAACCAGACACCAATTTTTTGAGGGTGCAATGTGAATTTTCACTACTCCACATGCGTGTATTCTGAGAATTTACATAACCGGAAAGGTGGAACCAGGCTTCATCCGAAAAAAATGTGAGGTCTAATAAATCATGTTTTTCCAATAAATTTTGGGTAAACCATTGAGAATAATTCCTGCGTCTTTCAAAATATGCGGCTTGTATTCCTTGGAATACTTGCACTTTATAAGGAAATAAATTTAGCTGCTTCTTAACAATAGTCCTTCATGTTCCATAAGATCTTCCCACTTCTTGGGACAGGGGTCTTATACAATTTGTTGGCGTATTTTGCATTATTTCACGAACGATTGCAACAAGTTCTTTTGTTCTTACAGATGGTCTTCCTGCTCCTTTTTTGTGTTGTATGGAACCTGTTTTCCTAAACACAGCCACGGTTCTTTTCAGGCAACGATAAAAATCCCCAGAAATAAAAGCAACGTTAGGAAAGTGTTCGTGAAAATCGTCCATGCACAAACCCGGATTGTATTGCCACTTACCATTTACTCTAACCCCGTTTCGAAAATACGCTTCAACCATGAATGTTTTGTGCTGTTCCGTAACGCCCATTATTGTGTGAATTGTTCAAGAAATTGGAAAAATTAGCGATGAATCAAAATACTTGTAACGACTGTCAAAGATGACGGAATAACTGATGGATTGTTAATTCAGGTAGTTACTGACACCCAACAGGTATTAAGCTCTACGGCTAAGCATTACGTCCTTAGATGCAAGGCCCTCTTTGATGCAAATAAGTTTTGTAGTTACGTTTTTTCTGTGGACTGCTTGTCATATTCTTTGTCATGGTGGATTAAAACTTACCATGCTACACGACTGGTCGCCTACAATAACAACGATCCCAAATTACTACCCTACGACACTCCAATACCATCGGTTCTTTTAGCGACGAAGGTAATAAAAATATTTTCATCGATTCGGAAAGGGAATCTTTCTCGCACGCTCGTGAACACCTTTTAGAGAAGATCGTTTTGTTAAGGCACCGCATGTTAATTTCTCGAAGTTGAATAGGCCCCGGTCTCGCTGAGAAACGTGTCTTGCAGGAACGCCGTATAGCTTAATTTTTAGTAATTTATACTTGTGTGTGTATGCGAGACACAATTTATGTGCCTCTTTCTTATTCTGATTAAGCAATTAATTTTACAGAGAAGTCCTGAACATGGGCTGTACCATGAAACGACTTTGGACTTAAAAAGCCATAACTCGGGCTTTAAAACTAATATTTAAATTAAAATATTTTTTTAATTACTTATTTTTTTATGATATAACATTTAAAATAATTACCCATTGGATAGTCTGTTTTAATAACTTATACAGTGTCACCAGTAAAGTCCGCATCATATGGGATTTTTTTTATTAATAACTTTGTTCGACATTTGACTTTGGCATCAAGTTCTGCTTCGATCGAGATGAAAATTAAGCTAAAAATAGTAGTCACGTGATTCGCATTATCTGTCAAATTTTAATTTTTTCCAAAAAATAATTCAAAAATGGGGTTATTTCTGAAAAAATCGAAAAAGTTATTAGAAAAAGTTTTTTTAAATGCAGTTTCTAGCCCACATGCAAAATTTCAGCTGCATAAGATAATTTTAATTTTTACCTAAATTTTGAAAATTGCACCACTTTTGCAAAATAAGACTCAACGCAACCCACATAAAACTTCTTAGTTTTGGCAATGCTTTATTTCAGATACATTTTTTTTAAATTAGCGCCATATTAAATGTGTGTTTTTCTACAAAATTAAAATTGGCCTATTAAAATTTGGTCGCATGTGATGCAAAGTTTATTTGTTTTTGCTATAAGGTAACTTCATAAAATAAGTATTTTTGAAAACGTAGTTTGTGTCTGAAAGTAATACACCTTAATATTAAGACAAAAAAAGAACACAGTGTCATCAGTAAAGTGTTCATTAAGTGGAAAATAAATTTTAGTTTAACTTAACGTAAAGTTTATCTATTTTCAACGATTTAATTTAAAACCCCTTTACTTTATTTTTTATTTTTTTACTTTCAGGCAGAAAATTGAATAAAGCTATAAATAAAAAAATTGTGTGTGCTTAAGACTACACGACAGAAGTGAAAACTTCAACAAGGTGAAATTAATAATATCAAATACAATAACATAAACTTGGAATACGGGATAATTTTACTGCATACGAAAAAAGATATTTCGTAAAATTGAACAACCCTTGAATTCTTACATCTTCAACAGTCAAGTCAGAAATCATAATAAATTAGGTTCACGGAATAAGCAATTACGGTAAAACTAATTACCTTACTTCACCCTACGTAAATATATAATTTAAAAAATGCCAGAACATACGCACACAGATTCCACGTCGATACTGAATGCGACTGATACGCAGTTAGGGTTGCCAGGCGTCACGCATTAGGCGTGATTGTCACGAATTTTTAATGGTTATCACGCATCACGCCCGACTATGGGCGTGACACGCTTTTTCATATTATGTAAACGCTTACTAAATAAATTATTTAGCAGTAAAAAATAGAGATAGGTATGTGTTTTTGTATTAGAAAATATATTTTCTTTTTTTAAATGGGTGTTATTTATTTTTGACTTAAACGAAGCAACTCGTGAAGCTGAAGTAATAGTGTGGATTGGCCCTATAAAAGACACAAAATAGTAGTTTCAATAGCTATTAGAAGCAAATATCGCAGGCTTATTTTTAGGGAGTTTTGGGCAAAGACTGAGCGTGGCACCCGAAAATTTTTCGCCTCCGGCGCGCTTTTATTTCATCACTCCGTCACGCTTTTCCAATATTAAAACCTGGCAACCCTATGTGATACGGCATGCTCTTTCATATAACGTTCATTCGGGTCAGTTCGGATTGAATATAGGAGTCGAATTCGAGCGTAACACAGCCGTTGCTGTCGCGCGTGACGCGTGGCGCGACGCGTGACGGCTCAGTTTAATTCAGTGCCCACAAAAAGTGCTAAACGCGCCTAAAGAAGTTTTCACTTCAAAAATCCCATATGATGCGGACTTTACTGGTGACACTGTATGATTATTCGCAGAAAAAAAAATTGAGTGCGCGTTTGGGTTTGTTTGGCTTTTTTTGTGAAGAGACAAAACAATACCTAACGAGGCAACAGGTTAGTAAGTTTCCAGAGTCCCAAAATATCCTGGACGCGTTAAAAACAGTTTTTTTTTCCGTCATAACTCCGGCGTTATTTACGATTACGATAATAAAGTCATTACTTTCGTAAGCTCGATCTGCGCGAAGCCGGTTTGCGTATAATGGACTCGGGCTTGACCGTCACGAATTTTACGGCCCTACGAGCCATGCGATGTTGCCGTTACCACAGAGTGGCACAGAGGAGTGATAGATCGGTGCTTGTCGAAGGACGAACGAACGAGTCCCTCAGATCAGCGACGACAGAGCAAGATAATACATCTGAACAAGCCGACAAGACGTCGAATGCAAAGGCCCACCAGGTTCCTTGTGTCACATTTACAGTACGCCTTTTTGTAGAAATATGTCTCACATAGAGATCTACCATACGCCCTAAAAAACATTTTAGCATATTATGATGCCCTCGATATGTTCAAATGAAAAGGTAAGTATGTCGTAATAAAATTGATATTTAGTATACCAATATTTATTTATTTATTCATATACGTCCTACCTACATAATTTATGTTTATATTTACAATTTTACAAATTATTTTAATTTATAAAGTTAAATTTTATATAAGCAATAAGACTCTTAAGTCAATTCTATGTTGTTGTTTGGATTTTTTCAGGTAATAGGAGCATTTCCCATATCAAGCATACAGTTAGAACAAGATCATCAAATTAATGTGAAAGAGTCCAATGCTATGAAGAATTTGAGACATGGCGACATTCGAATAAAAGAGATGTTCACTATTTTTATGAAAGCAACTGTGTGCAAAAACATTTTTTATTATAATTGCGACCGAAGTGATACAAAGGGTATATAATTTTTAATAACTTCTTTGTTCCATTAATCTTATTCGGTAAATTGTTAGGCTTTTTCTAGACTCTAGGTTATAAACCGGAAAAAAAACATATATTTTTACTATGTCTTTATTGTAAATTATGTAATATATTTATTGTATTCTTCAATATTGCTTTTTATTATATTTTGTTCATACCTACAAAAAGATCACCTATGTACCTATATAAATGATAATATAATATATAGGTACCAATGAGGAAAGTTCGTCCATTCACAAAATGATTTTAATAACATTTTTAGGCAGTTTAAATGGTTTTAAACTTAAAAGTAATATCCACCTTTTTGCATTTGTTAGGTAAACCTACCTATAATACCTAATTGTTATTTTTTTTTACCTCAATAGCTTAAATAATCAGAGCATACCATCAATATAGTGTGAAGAAAAAGGTAAAGGTATATACAAAGACAAAGCACCGATAAGTCGGTGATACAACTCCTTTACTTCATATCGATTCTATTACTAATATCGTATTGTATAGATATAATTTAAAAAACGATACCTACTATTCGATAGGACCACCCCTTGCTATAGTTTATGAGGGACATACACGCGTCCGTCCGACCACGAACATGGCCGAATTGATCCGAGAGCAACGAGACAAAAACGGTATCCTCACTTTTTGCTAAAATGTTTTTTAGGGCGTATGGTAGATCTCTATGTGAGACATATTTCTACAAAAAGGCGTACTTGAATTCATAATAGTTTTCGAGAAAATCGTCAAAATATTCAGGCGTATAAACATATTGACAGCTACCTATGTACTTTATCAAAAAGGCGTATGTTCATGTTTCTTTGCTTTCTTTTAGGCGTATCGGCAAATTTGAAAAGCGTATCTACACAATTTGAAGTTACAGCCTTCGTAACAGCGTAACAAAAAGGCGTATCGACTAAAAACTTTTAACTTTAGTAATAATTGGGATGATTAAACTGATATAAAATAACAAAGCTATGTTATATTCACAAATAGAATTTAAAACAAAACGGTTAATTACCGAATTTTTAAAACGTTTTTTTTTTTGCTTCCTGAATAATATCAATTTCGTTGATACGCCCCTATGTTATGAAACCCTCGATATAATACAAAAAAATATGGCAATTTTTAGTATCTTTAGGTGACGTTTTAAATTAAATTTACGTAAAAAGTTAATATTGCAATAATTGCATACGAGATCTTGGGATAATGAGCTATAAAAAAATTAGGCCAATAGTAATTTATGACACCCAAAACTTCTATTTTTTATTACTGTATTAATTTACCCTGTTTTAATAAGAAAAACTTTTAACAACCGCAAGTTACCTAAACTAATAACAGGTTAAGCTTCTTGCATAGAAAAAAGTTTACTTAAAGCACAAAAGAAAATTAGTAATAGGTCGCTTAAAGAGGGCTTCTCCCAAGACTCAAATAAATGCGCCAAACCCAAAACAATATAAGATCAGAATTCTGCCTGGTTATTGCCGAAAATGAACGAGTAGAGCCGAGAGCAACGAGACAAAAACCGTATCCTCACATTTACACAGCCCGGGTCCCCATGGGCGTAAATTTGACAGCGGAAGTGCAGATAATGTTTCCCACGGAAGTAAATTTGACAGCGTAATCCGACTTTTTTTAAACGCCGGCTTTAATCAACTATCTGTGCTTATAACTAGTGTTGGGATCACTCGAGTGAAAAATAACCTATAATTCGATTTTTTCAATCACTTGAATTATTCGATTATCTTCGGAAATAATTCGAGTGACGAACATATGGTTTTTATTTTCCAACGCGTCTCCAAAGTTGTTGCCCGCATGTCAATCACTCACTGCGGCCAGAGCCATCTCCTAGCGAGCGGCTACACCGAGCGGTTTCGGTTATTATTGGCGATATAATTCAAATTAAATACTGCATTACGGGTTACCTGTGTAAGATAAATGATTTATTATTTAGATTTAAATACTGCATTACGGGTTGCCTGCGTAGGATAATAGCATTTATTATTTTATTTAGATTTAAATCGTCGGCGTCTACTGAAAACCTAATGTTTAGTGGTGAGTATTCAGTATTCATAAATATCATGAGTGATGCAATATCGTGACATTTCAAGCTCAAGTAGTCAAGTTGTTAATAAATTGTAAGATCTGGGCAAAAAATCCACCAATATCTCCGCCAGATTTAATAATCCGTAAAAAATCAATCGATTAACAACACCGAGTCAGTTATTCCCAATACAAATGCTGTATATCAACATGAACAATGGACCGCCAATGCCAATATTAATATTAGAATTTAAGTGAAAAATCGATTATTATTCGGTTTTTTAAATCACTCGAATACTCGGTATTCGATTATTAAAATAAGTCGATTTTTCCCAACACTACTTATAACTAACAAATTCTTTAATTTAAAGTCAAATTGATCTAAAAACTCGCCGCATTGCCTGTCATTAATGGCCCTGCTGAAGTCTGGTATATTTTACGTTAAGCGGTTGGCTACAAAAACAGAACCGGACTAAGTTATTTTACCTTCGCCTTCACCATCTGTTAAATTTTTGTAAGGGAATATTAATAAAAAATCAGTGTGTTGCTTTAAATTTTCCAGATGTATCCAGTGCAGTGATGTTATTTCCAACTTTACCAGTTAGTGTGGCATCAGCGGAACGATCTTTTTCATGTGGTAAGGGAGTATTTTGTAAAGATATAGCGTAGATGCTAATTTTATTATTTATAAAATAAACTATTGACAGACCCGTACCTACCAAAATAAATATGTGAAAGCATTGTTAAACTAAAGGAAAAAAATTACATTTCTTTTAGTATCTTAATCTTAACATAGTATAAAACAAAGTCGCTATCGCCCGTCCTGTCCCTATATGTGCTTAAATCTTTAAAACTACGCAACGAATTTTGAAGCGGTTTTTTTTTAATAGATAGAGTGATTCAAGAGGGAGGTTTTTATGTATAATACATGCATAATATTATAGAGAAACACTGATAAACATTGATAAATAGGGAGAACGAACGACCCAACCTAACCGGTCCCCGGCCCGTTCAACGATCGATCCGAAGCACCGAAGCCGGAATAGACGAAGACAGACTATGTTTTATGCATGGATGTGAATTGTGGACGGGCCGGCAAACGGTTGAATTTGAGGTTTGTTCGCCTTATTATCTCACGTCCTACAATGCCGGGCTGCAACGCAGGCCGGGTACACGCTAGTTTATCTATAAAAGCAAAAATGGGTATTCATGTATTTATTATACAAGGAAAAAGTTATACATTTTTTGCGAGGTGTAAACTTTGTGATGCACATCTAATTAAAACACCATATTGGGAACCCTTTTTGTATTGTTACTTTTGTGGGAATTTTATATAAGGATATAGGATATGTCCCGTAATTAATGGGCAAATACAGCAACAGGAGATAGTGGACTTGAAAATATGTAATTTATTTTAATTTCTTATATGGTTAAAAAGAGATTCAGGGTGATCCATGTAAATATTTACTTTATAAAATTGGCGATGATTTGCTGATATGAATCAAATTTGGTGTAGTTATGTTTTTGAGACAAGAAGGAGGATTCCATAATGAGTTTTAAGATACCTCCTAGACAACGCTAGCTACACAATATGAGTTTACTAAATTCTCGTATATATTTTTTGTAACTCACATTTCTGACCGCTTTACCTCAAATTATGAAATAAGGATCTTTTATACGTGAAAAAGTTATACTTTATTAATCTCTTAAAAAACTAATTCAATAAGTTTTTGAGATAATTGCGTTTAAATGCTAGATGGCAAGACTATTTAAATAAACACCTTTCTTAACGAAACATATTTATTAAAAATGAACCGTTCGTTCTTAAGCATAAATGACATATTTTCATGTCTACTATCGCATGTTGCTCTATTTGCCCATTAGTTATGAGACATCCTGTATACAGGGTGCTTCAGAATAAGATGCTGATCCTTAACGGTGTGAATCCTTAGGTGATTTTAAAAAGAAAAGTTCATATTAATATATATCCTTAACCTATCAACTTTCGAACTACAGGGCGTTAAAGTTTTAAGAAAAAAATCGTTTTTCTATCATAACTTTAAAAACTTTCTAGCTATTTTTAGGAATTTTTCACACATGCCCTCTAAGCATCAATAGCCATTTTTTGGTGTAGAAAAATTTTAAAAATTTTTAACCAGTGGCGTCCTGAAAGGGTTTGCACTAGACATTTTGGAAAAATATTATGTACGCCACTGCTTTTTCTCAAGATAAAAATTATTTTTAAAATACTCATTCATTTTATGCCAAACTTAATATCTTGCCTTTTTATCGTCCGATAAACAGTTTCCGACAAAAAAAATAAAAAGCATTAAATGCGCATTCGCTATGTGCATATGGTTTATTTTTTAACAATAAATTAAAACAGCTAACTTTAAATAATGTGTGAACAAAAACGAAAATAATTTAGATTAGCTATTGAAAGTGGCCACTACTTGCAAAAATGCATGCTTCAGCTCTTCTCTTCATTGAGTCTCGTACCCTTTGAAAAATTCCTGGAGTATTCCTGATAGTGTCAAAACAAACCATAGGCACATAGCGAATGCGCATTTAATGTTTTTATTTTTTTTGTCGATAACTGTTTGTCGAACGATAAAAAGGCAAGATATTAAATTTGGCCTAAAATGAATGAGTATTTTAAAAATAATTTTTATCTTGAGAAAAAGCAGTGGCTTATATAATATTTTTCCAAAAAGTCTAGTCCAAACCCTTTCAGGACGCCACTGGTTAAAAAATTTAAAATTTTTCTACACCAAAAAATGGCTATTGATGCTTAGAGGGCATGTGTGAAAAAATTCCAAAAAATAGCTAGAAAGTTTTTAAAGTTATGATAGAAAAACGATTTTTTTCTTAAAACTTTAACGCCCTGTAGTTCGAAAGTTGATAGGTTAAGGATAAATATATTAATATGAACTTTTCTTCTTAAAATCACCTAAGGATTCACACCGTTAAGGATCAGCATCTTATTCTGAAACACCCTGTATAACGATAAGTAAATGGTTTAACTAAACTAAGCACTTTATTAATTTGATAATAGATAGTTAACCCAAATGGTGTTTTGTACTACTATTAACTACTACTATTAAACTTAAATGATAAACACCAAGAAAATCTATCTCTGAAATATATAAAAACCAAAAGTAAAATGTTTAAAATACACACTACACTTGCTTGCCACGGCCCACTGCTGATCTGGAAACTTTAACGACGAAACCAGATCAGCTGTTAATGTCAAATGTCGTTGTCTTCGGTCGAAACGTTTTGTTTTTAAGGAAAATTTAACTCTATCAAGGTATTTTTAAAACAACTTGGCAGTGCGCAAAATCGTGACCGTCACGACGCAGACGGTGACGGTTCGCAATCGCCCCGGGCGCAATTTAAATTGCTTTTTTAACCCGTGCAAGCTGAAACTTTATCCGACAACAGTTTGTTTTAGGACCGGGACTTTAAATAAACTTATAGTTTGCTTTATGGGAGTTTTGTGCGGAGGTTAATTTGCTCCTCGCATGTTTATGAGTATTTTATAATTTACACGGAGATCTGATAATTAATTAACGTTATTTACGTCAGCAATAAGCCAGTGCATCAATTAAAATTGGCAACATAGTACCTACATAGATGCGGCGAATAGGTCGTCTGTTGTAGCAGCTTGGTAATCCAGTGTGAGTTTGTTATGTGGAATAAATTCAGTAAATCCAGTACAGTCTAGTATTAGTTCCGACTGGCAGTTGCAATGAAACTTGACATTCATCATAATTGTATTTAATTTGAAGAAGTAGTCCATACTTAAAGTGGAGTGGAGAGTGGAGAAAATGTAGGAAAAAAAGAAAAACTAAAAGCCTTCCTCCACAAAATTTAATAGAAATAGATTCTCTACATGTTTCGAACGTAGAAATGTTCATCTTCAGGAGACAGAATTTTTTTTTATGTTGTGCTGATGGTATTAGCAGAAGAAAAAATGGTATTGGCGTTTTATGGCATTGAAAAGTTGAAATTTAGAAGTGACGCATATAAAAAAAAATTAAGGAGAGTTAAAACACGCTGAGCATGTGAAGAAAGTTAGTAAAGGAAGTATAAACAACCACACTAAAAGAGGAAGAAGAAAAAGGCCTTCTAAAGAGAAGGTGTCAAAGATTTGGGGCCTACTCTTTTTGTTTTATATCTAAATGACATTGTAAATAGGTTATTCAAGTGTAAAATTCAACTATTCGCCGATGATACATTAATTTATGTAGTGGGCTATAATATCAATGAAATAATTAATACCTTAAATTCTGAACTTAAAATTTTACTTGACTGGTTAAATGTAAATAGTTTGGCAATTAATACAGATAAAACAAAAATGATGATTATTAAGAGTAAATACAATACCACAGATATAGCACCTAATGACACAGTCGTAAAAATTAATAATGTACAGATAGAACAGGTAACAAAACTAAAATACCTTGGTGTGATTATTGACCAGAATTTGTGCTTTTCAGACCATCACTTATATATCTGCAATAAAGTTGCCAAAAAGTGAATCTTTTAAGAAGAATAAATCAAGATCTAAGTTCATGGACAATAAAAACTATATATCAGAGTATAATTGCTCCTCATTTTAACTTTTGCTCCTCCATACTTTTTTTATTGAGCGATTCAGAAATTAATATTTTACAGAAAAAACAAAATCAAGCCATGCGCATCATTTTAAAGTGCAATCGTTATACCAGAATTAGGGATATGTTGGAAATTACAAATTTCTTAAGTGTTAAGCAAACGATAATATTTAATACAATGGTTTTTATTTTTAAGATGTTACATGATCTACTTCCAAAACATTTAATTGACAATTGTATACACGTCCGTGATATCCACAACCATAATACTCGAATAAGAGATAACTTTTATATTCAATCAGTAGGAACAAATTTTGGCCAATACAACCTTTTTCATAAGGGTTTAAAGCAATACAATGAATTACCCACGAATGTAAAGGGCTGTGAAAATGTAAAACACTGTTCTAGCAAATCTGAAATTGACATAACACTAAAGCGGGTTTGATACACTACAAATTTATTTAATATGAGTTCATAAAAAATAAGCTATCAACGTGCCCTAAGGTATCTGTGTGGTCTTGGGTACAGGGAGTCATGTAAACCGTATTTTATTACGCAAAAAATGCTGACTCTCCCAGCAATTTTCATTCTTGAGACCGTTTGTCTGATGCATAGAAAGTATGCCTCTATAATTTACTCACCCAACCCGGCTAACACTCGTTCGTCATATTTTATAAATTTACCTATTCCAACATCAACATTGACACAAAATTCAATTTATTACAGAAGCAAAAAGATTTTCAATCATCTTCCACAGACACTTCGGAAGATAGCAACATTTAAATTATTTAGGCGGCGGGTAAAGAAGATGTTGCTAACAAAGGCATAGTATAGTATAGAGGAATACATTTTAGACCATTTTTAGATTTAGGTATATATGTGTTTTTTACTACGTAATTGTTTATTTGTTAATTTAATTTTGCACTTGTGTTTTTAATGTTTCTAGTTTGTAAGTATGGCTTGTCAATAACTAAGAATGTTCACGACAATAAAGCTATTTTTGACTTTGACTTTGACAACAGAAACTATGTCTCAGTAAACCTGTTGTATTAGAACATTTGCCTCAGTGTCCGAGTTCCCTTAATACCGAAGAACGTTGCGGTTATACCGTTGACATAATAAACGATGTGCGCAAGGAATGTGATCGGATTTAAATGCACGCTAGCGGAATTTTTTCGTGATACGATTGCGTTATGCTATGATTAATGTCATCGTTTTCTATAGAACTCTTGTAGGTATTGATATGTTCACGGGGTCGCCGAAGACTGAATATTAAACACTTCCTTTGCAATGCCTACTCTAATTTATTAGCAGCACCAGTTTAAGCATACGTAAACAGTAAATGACATTGAACAATTAAAATTTTTCAGAAATTAAAACTGCCAATAACTCTACGATCGAAATACTAACGAGGACGCAACTTTTTCTAATTTATATCCATCCACAAAACATGACATTACACAACTGGTTAGGTAAACACCATTATTGCGTTGTCCGGTTAGCACAGGTCGGTAATTTATAAGCATCGGACGACATTAGAGAGCTTAAAAGTTTTTATTATTCAGAAAAGTGGTCGTTCTCGGGATTGAGCCGATATGCAATGCAAATGCGCCAAGTAAAACAGAGCTGCAGGGTCCCCGTGGGCGCGATAAACGCGCTGTAGGCCTAATTAGGGAGTTTTGGGACTTTAAATTAACCTTACGGGACGATATACCGTGTAGTTGTTTATGTGTGCAACATACGGGCAATTTTTTTATTACCGATTTCTCAGAAAATTTTATTCTTGATAAAAGTTGGTGCATGTTCGATAATCATATTTGGTGCACTTGGAATGGTTGCAAGTCACACGGCGTACAGGGTAGGCCAAAAATTATAAAACTTGTACACAAATAAAGTACCCCTATTTCAGAAAATTCAGCAAAATGTTATTAAGAAAATAAGTTGTGCTTAGATTCAAAAACATGATAACTGTCCTGGGACGCCCCGAGTTTCCTTTTCGTTGGCACAATACACTACCCGTATTTCTGAACTTTTCAATAACCTTCAAAATTGCAGCATTACTTGGAGAACGTTTATTAAACCGTTGTGTGAATTGATCAGACACGTATAGCAAACTTGCACCATTATGTCGGCCCATTCCGTATGAGCGAAAATAATGCTCTCCCAGAAACACTTTCTCCTCTGTACTTAACACCATTTTTAACAATTAGGCCCTACTAATTACTTGACAGGTCTATACTAGCTAACTTGAGTGTGACAGCGCACGCATAAAAACACCGCCAACTTAGTTTCAGTACTGTTTATTTCGGGTATATCTGTATTATTAATTTCCCAAATTTTTTTTTTATATTCCCCATAAAGACCTTCATAAATTAATCAAAATCAAATCAATTTCACATATCTTTGTTCAAATTAAAGCATATTTGTAAAATTTACTTGAATTTTTAATTTATTAAGGAATCACAAACTTCATGTTTGTTGCAACGATATCAAACACAACTTTAAAATATCCTAAAAATTATTTTTAAAAAGATAAAACATTAGTAATGATAATATGCAAATTAAAAAACTCTCATTTAAAGTGCAAAACTTTTATTTTAAATATTTATTCAAAAAGTTTATTCTTGTACAAAGTTTTATATTTTTTGGCCTACCCTGTACCCCGTTGGACTTGCAACCATTCCAAGTACACCTAATATGATTATCGAACATGCACCACCTTTTATCAAGAATAAAATTTTCTGAGATATGGTAATAAAAAAATGCCCATATGTTGCACACTTAAACAACCACCTGTATGTGATCAACGCTAATCAGAATTTTTGTAAACCACAATGAAAACCATATCTCAAATTGTCAACAGAATCTGGTTGTCCCGCCTGGAAAAGGGTTTGAACTTCGTGAAGTTTCGTGGTTCGGTGTACAGAATCGTGTGTTTCACGAACAACTAGTTCAAATAAACTAGCTGTGAACGAAATGAACTATTGTTCATAAGACTAAGGTGATCGTGAACTATTCTAGTGACAACCGGTGACGATTGGTGTCGGTTTTTGATCCGGGTCTGACAGTGGAAGAACGGAATCAAAAATACTGAACTACGATGCATGTACTAATATTTTTGATGAACAATAACGAATCAGTGGCGGATCTATAGGGGGAGACTACAGGGGCTTTAGCCCCCCCCCCCCCTCCCCCATGACCTAATAGTAATAAATAAAAATAATAATGAATATAAGGTGTGTTTTCTGAAATAATAAAAAGTATTTTAAACAGATCAACTTTTTCAAATTAATTTTAGGTTATTGAAGCATAAGAAAGTGTCAATTCTTCAGCTATCGACTGTAGCCAAGGGGGAGGTAATGGGGTTCTGGTTTCTGGAACTAGTTTACTAAATGAACTAGTACCGTGACGTCTGTACACCCAGACCGCTGACTGGGCACTCGAATAATCAGAATAGAAAATGAATTATATGTATATGTATATAATAATATATGATGTAGACGAAGTATTTATATAATTTAATTAAAATTGATTGAGTGGCAGGTTAATGCAGCTTGCACTAAAAATGTAATTTTTGTACTAGGTAGACCACAACAATCGATAAAACAGTTTAATTGATACTTTGTTCTAGACACGCATTCTTTGTTATTTGCCACGTCCATGTAATAAGAAATTTGATTCATTTTTTACATTTATTGGTCTGTCCAAGTATTACTGCAACTACTGCATTTATTACGTTATGCTTTTCCAGTATGGTATATGAGCTTTTACACTTTTACAGGTTTCTACTATTTCATCCTTTTAATAACGGGGTGATCTCTGATAACGCCTCTCGAAGGTGTGCAAAAACACGCGTCCTCGTGATTTTCCAATCGAGCATCGAGAAGCTTTACATATTCATGATGGTTCCAACATGGCACTCTTGATCGCGAATAGCCTCTTAAATTTTAAACGTTGTCTTTTTGTTCCCATAAAAGCGATCCCGATACAGTTTAAGATTAAACAGTTTCGGAGTTTCGAAATAAATTTCCTCTCAGGGACACACCTTTATTGCTTTTTAATGAAGACCTATATAGTTATGGCTTAAAAGGATATTGCATGCTTGTAAAAACACAATCAAGAATTAATGATCCATTTAAATCGTTCAAGTTACACTTTCTAGTGTCTTTGTCTTCTTCAAACAGATATACGACTCCCCTTAAATAGATACGTTCCCTTTCACTGATTGAAATTCCACTCAATGGTGTTCCTCTTCCGTAATGAGTGATGGTGCTGGTAGAGATTATTGGAATAGTCATTATCCGGAAGCTTCTGCCACTGCTCGATTCACTGAACATTATTACATAGGTATAGTCAAAACTGCTCTTAACGTGCGTGCTAAAAAGTTGTGATCAACAAAGGTCTGTTATGTGACTTTGACAATTCGAATAATAAAAAGCAATTTTCTGGTGCCGTGCGTCCCCAAGCAAAAAAAAATCATATTAAATTTGATTAACTATTTGGAGAATGCAAGAGTAAGTGGAAATTCCCCAACTAATATCCAAGAAATAGTCGCTGATGGGAATCAGTTTAAGGACTGTGAAGAAATTTGTGCATAAAAAAAGCCCAAATAATGTAATATCGAAGAAGACTAAAAAGTGTAATCGAAAAAGCCAGATACCGAAGATTTGGGGAGAAATGTGAAAATGGAATTACGTAATGTGATTTATGTAAATCGAAAACTAGTGTAACTCTTTCAGTTTAAAAATAAAATTTTAAAATTCGAGGTGTTTTGGAAATCGGACTTGAATCGTTATCAAAATTAATAAAAAAAAGTTGGGTTTTCGCTATAAAGAAGACTGTAACCGGAGATTTTTATGTGAGCAGCCACAGATAGTGAGTCAGCCTGTTCAGTTTTTAAAAAATATACAGAAAATTACAAATCAAAATTTAGAAAAGTAGTATTTTTATACACGAAACATGGATATTTTCAAATGGGAGTGGTTCAAAATCTTGGCAAGATGATTCTGTGAAAAGCGTGAAAAGAAAAAAGGGATGTGGCACGGGAAAGCGGTTCATTATTTTACATGCAGGTTATGTAACAGGATATGTTCCAGGTGCAAGCTTAATTATTCAATCAAAAAGTTCTGACTATCATGATAATGACAATATGAATTGTCATAGTGTCAATAGAAAATAAGAAATGTTTGAAAAATGACTAAAAGCTCAATTAATCCCAAATTTAGATGGGCCGTCTTTAATTGTATTAGACAATGTATCATATTATTCAAGAATTTTAAATAAACAACCTAGTTCATCTTGGCGAAACACTGATATTTATGAGTGGCTTGAAAAACGCAGCCAAAATCCTTTACCAAGAATATTAAAATACGAACTCCTATCAATGGCAATGGAAACTATATTTCTTTTCTCCGGGTATATTGATACCTACATAATCTCACAACATTTTGATAAGCTCTGGAATTTTCGAATTGATTCATATGATCGGTGACCTTTGGACCCGCATGATAAGAACCAGATTTGACTATATTTGAGACTTTGAGTCAATCCACACGTCGATACGGAATTAGCATAAAACAAAAGAGTTACCACTGAACCACGGACGCATGAACACGTCTTTGGCAAGCAAACTCGCACTTCGGTAGCCGGGATCGTGTCTGTTTGCCATCTGATAAGCCGGCCAATTACCGGCTGCCCGGTCTGTCACGTGACCCGAGGTGTTAATGGGCCTTATCAGCCCGGGGCGCTCTTAATTAGGCCGGTGAATTCACCGGAAATTTTAATGGGAACGTTCGGAGGGATATCTCGAGAGTTATCTGTTAAGGGACGGACGGGGCCTTAGGATTTATAGCTGGTCCCTCTTTTTCTCGTTTAAGAAATTGTGTCTTTATTACGCCAGTACCTACAATGTAAACGGATAAGACGGCACCGAAAGGAACAGCCTAGATTTAAAGCAAGCGACCGAAAAACAACGTAGGTCTACGTTATCTTCTTTTCTTTTTCCCTAAATTATTTTCAGTAAGCAACGTATTTTTGAAAGTGTTAATAGACACTTAAGGCAACGTAAACGTATCCACGCGACGTAAACCCGATACATTTACGTAGTTCTGGCGTCCTAAAATACAGTTAAGGCAAGACCGAGAATTTGAGAGGTACCTATCTTGGTTGTTTACTTTTTCTAACCTAACCTATTTTTCATGTTCTGGTTTTTGGTTGTGTCGCGTTGGATAAATTATTTATTATTTTTTGAGCAAATCGACCTTGTGTTGGATTTAATAGTATGTATCTTATGTATGTAAGTATGTTTTCCAGAAAAATTCTTCCTTTCGTGGTTTTTTAAAAGGTGGTCGGGTGTCGTCGGTTTGTATCGGGTCGATAATACCGCGTTTTTGGGTGCACGTGAAAAGCCGTATCTTTACGTCTGACGTATCACGTAACGCAACGAAAATTTAAACTGCGCATGAGTAGATGTCATAAGATACGTTTACGTTGCTTTCTCAGGCACTGCCTTAAGTGTCTAATGACTAATGACGTTTTAAATGTAAGTTTCCGATCATGCATGGCAGTTTGGAACGTATTTATCGTATATTATAATATCATAAGAGAGAAAATTTTGCCGGTAAAATTTTCGACTGATATGAAAGTTTGTTGCTTGCCTAACGGCTCGTGATTTTATTTTGTCAAAAATTTCATTCGCAAAATTGCAAAAAATCAACAATTTTGCCGATACAAAATTTTCTCTCGAATGATATTCGACAAGACTATTTCACGAGAAAACAATAAAAACACACTGTTTATTTAGCAAAATAGAAACTTTATTTATTTATTACTAATATTAAACGTACAATTGTTATAAGTAATAGTTTGTCCATTCTTTTCTATCAAAGCATGGTTTTGGGTATGATTGACTTGCATTTGAAAAGTCGAAGGTACACATGCTTCATTGGTTGTTCTGAGATTTTCGTAGACCTTCAGATGATGACTAGGATCTAGCTGCAGATATGGTTTCAGGGAATTTGCGTTTGAGTGGCCTGTTAACTTATTCAACTCTTGTTCCCCAACACCTTGTTTTAATAGGGCAGACACAACGGAAGATCGATGAGAATGATTTATTATTTTATGCTTTTTCGTATCTATTCCAATTCTTTCCGCTGAAGTTTTGGTCCACTTAGATACTGTATTTATTCCTAGTGGAGTATTTTTGAACCAACATCCCTTCTGCCAGTTTGGATAAACGGAGAGAAATAGTCTGTCTGTGGAAATGTTTCCTCCTCTTTTTTCCAATAATTTTAAAAATACAGGGCATAAGTCTTTGTTTGGTGAATTTCTTACCAACCATTTTCTGTTTGCCAATCCTTTTGACCCACCTAGAGCTGTCTTGGAAAATATGCTGTTATATTCAATTCGTCCGGTAAATCTCCCATGGTATCAAACTCCATTTGGAAATATTGAATTTTGCAATTTACGGCCCCATTGCCTCTCCAAGCTAGTTCAAATGAGCAGAGATGGAAAAACTTTTTTTGTGCTTCATAGGGGTTTTCTTCATTGTAGCTTTGCATTATTGTTAGTAAATCTTTGGTAGATAATGCTTTAGAATTATTTGTTCCAAGGTATCTAATTTTCTAACGTAGAAACGCTCATCATCAGGAGCCGAAAAAATATATTGCAGATGGTTTTAGCAGAAATGAAAATGATAAGTGGCATAAAACCTTAATGGAGCTTTTATGGCATCAAAAATTGGATTGTTGAAATGACATAATGTGAGGAAAACTAGAAATGAAAATAAGTTAAAACATACTGAGTATGTGAAAAAGTCAGTTGAAAGGGTCTAGAACAACCAAAAAAAGACCGGGGAGGTAGAAAAAAAACAGTTCTAAAAAAAAGATGCCAAAGAGGGTTTTCTTAATAAAAATATGTCTTTAAGACATTGTAAAATATAGAAAAATTCTTTCATGTATAGAAATTAGGTATTGGTAAGCATCCTGTATTAAAATAGAATGCGTTATTGAAAAAAGTGGTTTGAGGCACTGAATTTCCGAAAAAACATTCTATTTCAATACAGGATACTTACCAATACTTAATTTCTATACATGAAAGAACTGTTCTATAATTTACAATGTCTTAAAGACATATTTTTATTAAGAAAACCCTTTTTGACATCTTCTTTTTAGAAGTGTTTTTTTTCTATCTCCCCGGTATTTTTTTTTGTTCTGTATTCTGATGATGAAAGTTTCTACGTTTGAAACATGTAGATACCTTTTAACAAATTTTTATTCTATTAAATTTTGTGGAAAAAGACTTTTAGTTTTTTTTTCCTATTCATTATTAGATACTATTGGTTGCAACGAATATTTTATATTATTCATAGTAACAGTACGGATTGGTCGCCTCTTTCCCTATTCCTTAGCATCGATACATAGAGAGCACCCAATTGTTTCAGGCACACGATTTCATTATTGTATAAACCAATAAATTTAATCATTTAAACATAATTATTATCTTGAGCTGGTAAAAAGCCTCAATTACGTTTAATTACAGTAATTTAACCGGACGAGGCATAAAGGTAAACCGATATTAAGACCTGGTAATTAGTACAACCACAAACCAGTTTACGTCGCTCGGTTAACAATGTATTAGACGATTATCGCACAACTATTTTTACCGTTTCCACTAGGTATATATCACATTATTTTCACCTTCGTTTTAGAAACAACATTGCAGTTTCAAATCAGTATTATAATCTACGTATGATATACAGTGTGACCAGTAAAGTCCGTATCATATGGGATTTTTTTTTATTAATAGCTTTATTCAAAATTTGACTTTGGCCGCAAGTTCTGCTTCGATCGAGATGAAAATTAGGCAAAAAAATAGTAATCAAGAGATTCGCATTATCTGTCAAATTTTAATTTTTTCCAAAAAATAATTAAAAAGTGGGGTTATTTCTAAAAATATCGAAAAAAGTTATAGAAAAAGTTTTTTTTAATGCAGTTTGTAGCCCACATGCAAAATTTTAGCTGCATAAGATAATTTTGATTTTTTACCCATATTTTGTAAATTGCACCACTTTTGCAAAATAAGACTCAACACAACCTACATAAAACTTCTTAGTTCTGACAATGCTTTATTTCAGATACCTACATTTTCTTCTCTTCTCTCTTTTCTTTAAAGTAGCGCCATATTAAAGGTGTGTTTTTCTACAAAATCAAAATTGGGCTATTAAAATTTGGTCGCATGTGATGCGAAGTTTATTTGTTTTTGACCCTGTATAAGGTAACTTCATAAAATAAGTATTTTTGAAAACGTAGTTTGTATCTGAAAGTAATAGACCTTAATATTAAGACAAAAAAGAACACAGTGTCATCAGTAACGTGTTCATTAAGTGGAAAATAAATTTTAGTGGTGGGTACAAAATCAAAATTATCTTATGCAGCTGAAATTTGGCATGTGGGCTAGAAACTGCATTTAAAAAAACCATTTCTAATAACTTTTCGATATTTTCAGAAATAACCCCACTTTTGAATTATTTTTTGACACGTGACGTATTTTTTTGCTTAATTTTCATCTCGATCCAAGCAGAACTAGATGCCAAAGTCAAATTTCGAATAAAGCTATTAATAAAAAAAATCCCATATGATGTGGACTTTACTGGTCACACTGTATGTAATGTAGGTTAGGTTTAAACTATAGTAGCAAGGTCACATTCAAAGGTAAAGCCACCGTAATTCCTACTCCTACCTGTCCCACCCAGCACTTCACCGCCTCACTCCTACAAACAATGTTGTCAACAAATTTTATTAGCGTTTATGAATGACATGTGTCATCTATAGGTACCTACCAGCTCATTGATATAGGCAGGTTTAACTATAATAAAGCTGTAGTTTTTCGGATCAATTGGGCGACCAAAATTATTTGTTCCGGACCAGACTTTTAGATAGATAAAATTACATTATAGGCACGGCAAATCCTTGTCTATGAACCTCTTTCCAACGTAAACGCAAAACTACAGAAATTATTCAACGTTACTTTTAGGGGCTGAATAATTGCGACAGTCCCCTATCCGCGCAGATTGAGCAATGTTCCGTCGTTGATCCAATTAAAAAATACCCGTTTAAAAATTTAGGCGGAGAATTTCTCTACCTGAGTGGACTAAACGCTCGACCCGCTTTGCATAAAATTATCGCACTAGCAGGACTCTGAATATATAAATATTTATTCGGTGCTCTAATGAAGTTGTTAATAATTATAATCGGCTTAAATGCAGGAATATTTAACGTGTCATTTTGCAAAAAAATAGGCGGTGATAATAATAGATAAATTTATGGGGTGATTCCTTGACCTAAGACAACTCTAATAAATTATCGATATAGGATGGTTCATTCTCTCTCAAGGTTAGACGGTCGCCAGTCACACGCCTTGTCGCCCTACAGGTATGGGCATGCGCACAAACCTCTTGTTATTAGGTTTTCCTTGTTTAGCGACATCTTTCTCCAGATAAAATGGACAGGTAATTATCAAAACACATTTTCATACACCAGCTTCTCTTAGATTATGGTAATATACAGCCTTTATATTTTATGTAGCACAAGCACAAATAAGAATAAATTAATTTGTAAATTTCCACTATAAGTATTTGCTAGAAAAATTACATGTTTCGCTAACACTGTAGCTTCGTCAGATGACAATGATTTAATAAAGGTGAAAAGTAAAAATTCGGTGCAATAAAATTATTTAATTATTGAAGATGTAAATAAAAACAGTGGAAGGGTTACAATGGCGGGAAAATCCAACAGAGGGTTTAAAAATTAAATTAAATTAGGTACAATATGGGTAGGTGTTTACAAAATCTTAAGTATATGGTCAACAGAATAAATTTAACACAGGTGAACTATTTAAATCTAATTGATCATTAAGTAACAGTTGCGTATTTTTAAGTTTATTTATTTCCATAGATTCTAACAAATTTAGTTTTAAGCCTTTGTTTTCTGTATGTAAGATTTTAAAGGATCGAAATTATGTTGCTAATCAAGTAACTGGTTGGCATAGTTTAGGTCTGTTTTATTTTTTAGAAAACTGTTATAATGTTCCTGTATTCTTTCGTCAAAATGTCTACCCGTTTGGCCAATGTATGTTTTAGGACAATCCTTGCATTTTAATTTATAGACGCCTCATTTTTTGTTTTTATCGCTTTTTGTTTTATTGTATTTTATAAATTTACTTAAAGAGTTATTAGTTTTGTAACACACATTTATATCAAATTTGTTAAGAAAATTGCCAACTACTTTGCTAGGTTGTCCAAAGAAAGTGACAAGTTTAAATTGGTCAGAGTTTTTGCTTCTAGGAAAACCTAAGTCAATAGTTCTCAGTAAATATAGTGGAAATTTACAAGTTTAACTTTGTTTTACTGTATCCCATAATACTACAAATAAGTATGACTTTAATAACTACTTACAAAGAAAAATCATTATTTCAAAGTTAAATTCGAAAATTTGAGAAGCTGTTACTCCTCCTAAACCGTGTTTGTTTTTGCATATCGCATCATTATATTGCAGATTTTTGTTGTTTTTAAATTCTGCGTAGGTTTATTACCAGACACCATCACCTGTCGGTATCGGGACAGGGAACACAGCTCGAGTTTTAGCTTTATCTGTTGGAGTCGAGGAATCGCTTGTCGAAATAAAAATAAATGGAGTTCTGTTAAAAAAATTGTGGATATTATTACCATTGGTGTTTCTATATCCAAATGAACTTTTAATTGATAAGGTGTGAATACAACAATATTAAAAAAAAAAAACGTTTTTCCCATGATGTATTTTATCAACAAACTATGCTTTGCATAATGGCATAATAAGTCCTTGTTTCCCTTCGTTTTTCACAAGATAAACCATTTAATTTAACGACATGTCCGCTAGAATACCCGAGGTTATTTATTAGGCAGATTATGATAGGCTTAAGATCAAGATTTCAATCGAATAATTACGGTAAAATGTCTTCTACGAGGGAACTACGCTTACTTTAAATAGTATAAGAAGAACTAAACATGCTGGCCAAGACTTATTATAGGAATCGTATAGTAGAAACCTGTTACAATAGACAGCGTCTCGCTATGTATGAAAACATTGTTTAAGCTAGCAATATAAGCCTTTTTTGATAAGCCTTTCTTTGTATGATACCATATATTAAAGTATGATAAGTCTTTCTTTGTATGACACAATACATATTAAAGTATGATAAGCCTTTCTTTGTATGACACAATTTATTAAAATATGATAAGCCTTTCTTTGTATGATACAATATATTAAAGTATGATAAGTCTTTCTTTGTATGACACAATATATATTAAGTATGATAAGCCTTTCTTTGTATGACACAATTTATTAAAATATCATAAGCCTTTCTTTTTATGGCACAATTTATTAAAATATGATCCGGTTTCTTGCAATTAACATTTTTTTTATAATATGCTTTTTTTACTTATTTTTTTTAATGGTAAACCTTTTTTTGTTTTTTTTTTTTTGACTTGTTATCGATTAATTTTTGCTCACACGTGACGAAAATATCATCGAACCCTCGTAAGTAACGAAATTTAAATAAACCAATCTCTACAGCCCGATCACAGGATCGAATGGCGTTGGAGCAGGTTATTCCAAGCCTACAATGATTAACGACTTTATTATACCCAAGTCTCAAAAGAAAACCGGATTTTGTAACTTCATCATATTCGAGAGAGAGACGATGCCGTGATCTCGTACGCCTTTTTTACTCTTTCATTTTTATTTTTAAGTTTTAGGAGCCCCGGGTGTGTCGAGGCATTTTCGGAGATTATCTTTTAAATTTCTCTATTATGGGCCTGTGTAAGGTAGTTATTTAGGCAATGAGATGATTAGGAGTTAAAAAATTGGCAATATAAAGCTATGGAAGGACATTATTCTCTATTTCGTTCTACATTCCATGCTGGATTTCCTTTTCCCGACCATTTCACATTTTTTAGAGCACTAAACCTTATTATGAGAATATACCTAAACTACTTATTACTTTAGTAACTAATCCTGCCATTAATACATCAAAACATCGCACTTCCCTTTGCACCACGTCACTATTAACAATTTTTTTTCTTTCCACAAGTCACAAAAAATTTGAAAAATTTAACCCAAAAGCCCTTCAGATATGCTCCGGGTAAGAGATCCGCGACACGACTGATTGAAGACGGTTTTGTCCTGCGACCACCCAGACCGTGCGATTCGCTCATCCTCCTGCAATCAGCAGCGAATACCGCAGGATTATGATGTTTAATCCTGCTGAGTTGAGCTTTGAAAAATTGCGCCTCTGCTATAATTAAAATTAAGGTTTGAGAGAGGCAGATTTGCTGATGATTACGCTTGGTGTTTGATTGGTATTTTGGGACACAAGAATTGATACCACGATAAGTGCACGAACTAGATTGGTAGTAGATTAAAGAGGACACCTTATTAAAGCTAATAAGAATATATTATCGGGTTGCACAAATAAAATAAATCAGAAACTTTGACTTGACATTGGCAGAAATGGTTCTCTCAACAGAATGGTCCGTTTAGTATAATTCTTGATTTGCTAATCAGGCAACTTTGATTATGTTTGCCACGACATTTAAGGCACAGTTAACGTTGCCTCGTTAGTTAATTATTGTTAAAAACCTTTTTACAATCCAACACGTCGTATAATGACGATTACGTCATTGACGAATCACAAATTGCAGAGGTACTGTGTCTTGGTACACCCCTCAAACTCGAATTATTGCTCAAGTCCAAAAACTGCTACGAAATTCTGAGACTCTAAACATTCACAATGATAATTCACCAGAACAACTGAACTTTTGGAATATATAGGTCTCACAAACTTCGATCTTCCTCCGCAAAGTCCCGATCTTGGGCGATGTGACTCCGGTTTGTTTCGACGCATTAAAGATCAGTGAAAAGGAAGAAAGTTTTCTTTCAGAAGAAAAAAAGGCATAAAAGAATTTGCAAATCTTGACTTAAATATTCGGAAAAAAAATTGATTGGAGCAAAAGAAGGTTGATCCATTAAGGAGCTAATAAGGGCGGTCCGCCGTCCATCGTCAATGATTAATGATTTTAAAAAATTGCCTTATTTTAATTTACTACGATGCGCTCGCTAACTAAATTACTTTTGTTTATGCAACCGGGCGGGGCCCGGTTCGAGCCGCGCCGATCAATAATTAATGAAAAGTACACAAAAAACTTTATAAGTTTTGTTATTTGTTGGTTTTATGCAACTTCTTACTATATTGTAAAAACAGTTTTGGCGTGATTTCAATAAAAATTCAGGACGCAACATTTTTTCTAATGTAATTTACCCTTAGATCACCTAAAACCCGAGCAAACAGCAAGTTCAATGATCTTATTTGAAGAGGTCACGAAGTAAGAATAAAATCCTAAAAAATCGGTTTACCAGCTCAAAAATAGGCTCGAAAGTAGCAAAAACAGCTCAAAAACAGCAAAACCCGATCCATGGATCCGAATATCTCGTAGCTGTGTAAATACTCTACTATTGGTAACTATGGAGGCTCACTGACAAACAAACTAAGATCCAGTTAACAAGAAATCATGCTGCTGTTAAGACACCATTTCAAACTACTGGAACAAAGAGCAGAGGGTGGGATTTACTTTGCAATAGTTACAGGAACGATAGGGTGTTGGGAAAATGTTGCTTCACGGATGAAAATAGCTTCCAATTTGTTAAAGTGGGCGAGGTACGGGTTTACCGAGCTACCAATACCAGATTTAAAGAAAAATATGAACGCTATATAAACGTTTGGCAGCCTTCGGCGAACAATAACGGTCCTGTCCAAACGGCAAGTATTGTGTATTGGGTGTGGGCAAACGACGATCATTTATTTCCTTGGGCTTCCAGAAGTCCTGATGCATTTCCGATGGAAAATGTTTGAAGTTATCAACATATAATAATTAATACAATTGATTTCCATCCAGAAAATAGCTGTTAAATTGTGCATGCCAATGTCAAAATGACAAGTTACCGCAAAACGTCATATTATTCCGTCCCTTTTGCGTATTGGACGAAAACGTAAACGTACGACGCGACGTAATAGTATCAACGAAAAAAAAAACTCGATATTCGATCAACAAAAATGAAATTGGTTTCTCCAGATGATGAAAACATAAAATAAAGGTCTCAGATTACAACCCGTTGTTTCTGAATACATTATAAAATTTCACCGTGAACCTTGTACCTGTAATAAAATTGGCGATTGGCGACAACAAAAAGTAAAACATCGTTAGTCCAGAAACACAATCCGTGAGTAATCGGGCGAAAAAACTTCGCCACCGCGGTGTTGAATTACCGCCGGTAACCCTAAACCAAAAAGGTATTTAGCAGGTCTGGTAGACAGATTGACTTTTAAGTTTTAAAATTGTTTTGGTTAGTTTTCTTGACCACAACGATTATGCAGGAATTTATGGTAATTTTTGGGGGAATTTGTTGTGAAATAGAATGTTTTCTACCATTATGCGTAAGCAGTATAATGGTACGAGGGTAAACTACTACTATAGTCGAAGATTCGTATTGTTTGCAACATTGAAAGAAGGTCTCCAAATCCAAGAAGTCTAGAAAAACATTCTTGTTAGCTGCGTCAAAATATCGAATCAATGATTTAATGTAATCACGTGTCTGTCATGTGATATATTAAGAGAAGGTATTCAAGGAAATAGCGGAAAGGCTTAAAAACCCATTTTTAAGAGAGTATTATTATATACCACCAGAACTTTCGACTGCATCTACCCGACAAGCTGAAGGTTCCACGGATGCACCAAACTGGAAAACCTGTAAATCATCCCCAAGGGTAGTCGGGCTCTGGTGCAAGTTGATGTCTCGTCACCAGTAGAAACAAGACAATAATGAAACTTAAAACCAATTTCAACTATTCTGATATATTATGAATTCCACCTTAGATTCTTATCTTTATACTGTCCTACAGACATAGTATCAATGATTTTACTGTTAAATCTTAACATATATAAAACAAAGTCACTGTCGCTGTCTGTGTGCTTAAATCTTTAAAACTACGCAACGGATTTTGAAGCGGTTTTTTTTAATAGATAGAGTGACTCAAGAGGAAGGTTTTTCTGTATAACTAGCGACCCGCCCCGGCTTCGCACGGGTGCAATTTCAGAAAATGGCATGCCGGGTACTAATATATCGGGTTTGTATTTATACCAGCGGGTTGCAACGCATGCCGGGTACACGCTAGTGTTATATAAATGATTTAAAAATCTTTGACTTCTACTCTTTAGAAGGCCTTTTTTCTTCTTCCTCTTTTAGTTTAGTTGTTTATACTTCCTTTACCAACTTTCTTCACATGCGCGTGTTTTAACTCTCCTCACCTTTTTTTATATGCGTCACTTCTAAATTTCAATTTTTCAATGCCATAAAAGCTCCATTAAGGTTTTATACCATTTTCTCTTCTGCTAATACCATTAGCACAATATAAAAAAATTTCTGTCTCCTGAAGATGAACGTTTCTACGTTCGAAACATGTAGAGAGACCCCTAAAGAATCTATTTTTATTAAATTTTGTGGTGGAAGGCTTTGAGTTTTTCTTTCTTTTCTACATTTTCAACTCCACTTTAAGTTTGGACTACTTCTTCAAAATAAAACTTAAATTTCAGAATACGTAATAACCAAACTTCGTCATATTAAAATGAAAGATATCGTTTTCGCTATGCTCGCTTCGAGAAAACGAAACAAACCTCGTAACTTGCAAAAATTATGATAAAATAGATGACGGATCAAAGAATATCATTATGAAAAAATTACGCTTTAAATTAATTTCTTTAATTATCTATAATTTGTATGTTAAAATAATATGTTAAACGCAAAACGTTACAACACGAGAATAATAAACAGTTGGTCGATTGCTTAACTTTTAAACATCGTAGTAGAATATGATTTTATAAGAAAAACATTTAAACTTCCTGTAGGTATCGTTGTATACAGGGTGTTGTGTGTTAATGACTGATATTTGAACTTGCAAATCCTGAATGAAAATACTTTTAAATTATGAAAAGTAAGAAAGAAAATTACTTTCTTTACGAGCGCGAACAAAGTAAAACAACAGGCATTCGCGACGTAAGAACCAACAACTGAGTCGCGCCGGGCCGGCACGCCTACAGCAACTGACTGAAAGATCTCCATTGGGGTGGTGAGCAAAGTCAAATATTATATGTGGATATACTTACAAATCAGTCTTTAGTTGGCTCCACATTATTTTGTCTGTAGTTAACTTACCTGAAAAAAATTTAAAAAATGTTAATAAATATAATAAGCATGTTAATGATTAAATATAGCAGTGATTTAAGGGGTTGCTGTGCTGTAGAAACTGGTTTCAATGGTAAAAAACCGATCCGAATGGCACAATCACGTTTTGGGCGATCCTAAAATTAATATTGATTGAAAAATATATTTTTTTATAATAAATTTATTATTATCATTATGTCAAGGCTTTATCATCTTAAATTCTTGTTGCATGGCCACACATCGCGATCTCTGCATCCAAATCAAGTCTAAGTGAGACATTCGGGCTGATTATTATGCGATAAAGTTGTTAAAATATTCGGCAACGAAATTGGCGTGCTGGCCTCGATATTTTCGGCAACATGACCGCCATTTTGAACGACGTTTTTTATATGTTGATGGGAAAGTCGTCATAGTTTTAATTAATACAATTGTTTTTCTTTTTATAGAAGAAATATTGCTTGTTACACATCTAAAAGTATGGGCTGCAACATACAGGGTGTTTCATTAAGGGTGGCCACCGACCATATCTCGGAAACTACTAGGCATAGAAACTTGGAAAAAAAATATTATTAAAGCGGTCATGAGAAAATTCTGGAAATTACTTTCAAGTTCCTCATTTCGCCGCAAGGGGGCAAAATTGAATTTTTTTTTTAATTCTAAATTTCTCCGAAAATTCCCACATTAAGGTATAACTCTGATTACATCATCGAAAAGCTTAGACAATTCTGCATCATTTTGGTTTAAGGCTTATTGGCGTACCGACCTTGATAAAAGTGGGGGAAGCTATTGAATGTGTAAACATTAAAATCGCTGTAACTTAAAAACGACTTATCCGATTTTACTAAATTTAAGCTTGTTTGGAAGAACCTTCAATTGTCGTATCTAATGATACACGATGATTTCTAATAAAATTGCTAGAGGGCGCAATTTGTATTAAAAATTATTTTTTTGGCAATAACTCTGAAACGAACAAAGATATCGAACTGCGGTCTTCACATCTTTTCTTGCAAATTTCATCTACTTTTCGATTATGATGTCATAGTTATACCGTATGATTTGAATTTTCGGGATAAAATCGAAAAAACTCTTATTATTACAAATTGCGCCCTCTAGCAATTTTATTAAACACTATTGTGTACTGTAGGATACGGCGATTGAAGATACTTACTTTTCCCTTCCAAACAAGCTTAAATTTAGTAAAATCGGCTAAATCGTTTTTAAGTTACAGCGATTTTAATGTTTACACATTCAATAGCTTCCCCCACTGTTATCAAGGTCGGTACGCCAACGAGCCTTAAACCAAAATGATGCAGAATTGTCTAAGCTCTTCGATGATGTAATCAGAGTTATACCTTAGTATCGGAATTTTCGGAGAAATTAAGAATTAAAAAAAAAAATTCAATTGTGCCCCCTTGCGGCGAAATGAGGAACTTAATAGTAATTTCCAGAATTTTCTCATGACCGCTTTAATCATAATTTTTTTCCAAGTTTCTATGCCTAGTAGTTTCCGAGATATAACGGGTGGCCACCCTTAATGAAACACCCTGTATAGTTAATCCCATGCAAAATTTCAGGTGGTCAAATAGTGGCTCTCCTGTTTGTTTTAGAACGATAATTTATTTTCATTTATTGAAAGCAATGATTTCCTGACTTAGCTTCGAAATTTTGAGGTGATTTATTTACTAATTAAGAAGTTATTTAAAAAAGGCACCCGTAAATAATGTCAATAATTGATACGGAAGATGGTGTATTTCGTCTTCAGTTCGAGTGGTTTTACTTATCGAAAGTTTTATATAATCTAGATTATAAAAATACTTTTTAAAATGAATGTTTTTTCGTCAAAAGCAATTTAAGTAACCAGCCAAAGTTATGACTTTATGAGGTCGATTTGGCGGGGTTATTTCGAGAATTCAGAGTCAAAACAAGCACTCGACGGCTCGAAACGACACGAGAACGCTCGCGAACACAATACAAGAAACACAACATAAACAACATGCGGCCGTAAAGGTTGAAAATTCGCACATGAGGCACGAAATCATATTTTAAGCTTTGTCGTGTTCGGCCGTATTTACATTTCTTTCGTCTCGACGTAGTATACGAGTTCGTTTTATGGGTTTTGTTTTACTTGGCTCTTGTATAAAAATGATTTGTATTTTCCCCTTATAGGACGCAATTTATATTTAAAATTCTAATAAACCATCCCACTGTAGTTGGGCCCAAAGCTTTACATTGATTTGCCGCAGCGCAGAAAAAAAATTAATTTTAATCCAACATTAATCACATTATAATTGTAAGTAGATGATGATGGCATGGAGAAAGCATTTACAAGATAAAGCATAGCATTATTGTAAAATCATTATCAAGAAGGAGTTTGAATAACAAGTTAGTTCATTAATTCAATCTTAACTTGCAAACTGGGACCAATATGTGGAAGTCAGGAGGAGCTAAGTCGAGCATATACAGTGCTAGCAGAAATTATTTGCATCAAAGAGGGCCTTGCATCTAAGGACGTAATGCTTAGCCGTAGAGCTTAATACCTGTTGGGTGTCAGTAACTACCTCAATTAAGAATCAATCAGTTATTCCGTCATCTTTGACAGTCGTTACAAGTAATTTGATTCATCGCTAATTTTTCCAATTTCTTGAATAATTCACACAATTGGCTTTACGAAACAGCACAAAACATTCATGGTTTAAGCGTGATTTCGAAACGGGGTTAGAGTAAATAGTGAGGGGCAATACAATCCGGGTTTGTGCATGGACGATTTTCACGAACATTTTCCTAATGTTGCTTTTATTGCTGGGGATTTTTATCATTGCCTGAATAGAACCGTGGCTGTGTTTAGGTAAACAGGTTCTATACAACGCAAAAAAGGAGCAGGAAGACCATCTGTAGGAATAGAAGAACTTGTTGCAAACGTTCGTGAAATAATGCAAAATACGCCAACAAATTGTTTAAGACGCCTGTCCCAAGAAGTGGGAAGATCTTATGGAACATGCAGGACTATTCTTAAGAAGCAGCTAAATTTATTTCCTTATAAGGTGCAAGTATTCCAAGAAATACAAGTCGCAGATTTTGAAAGACGCAGGAATTACTCTCCATGGTTTACTCAAAATTTATTGGAAAGAAATGATTTATTAGACCTGATGACATTTTTTTCGGTTCCACCTCTCCGGTTATGTGAATTCTTAGAATACATGCATGTGGAGTAGTGAAAATCCCCATCATGGCGGTGGCCAATTTCAGCAATTTATGTAATTATTTTTCTTTTTCTTTCTGTATATTCTTACTTTGTTAATTTTGTAAACAACAAAAATAAATTTGTATTTGTCTACTTATTTTATTACTTATTAGTTTGGCATATATATGTGAATGTCATAATATGAATTTGACAAAATTTTAACCTACGTATATATAATATCGTCCCCATATCATTGTGATCTAAACCAAGCCATACGTTTTTTAATCCAAGCCCTCTTTGATGCAAATAATTTTTGCTCGAACGTTATAAGAGTTATTCTGGGGTTCCTTGGGACTCAAACTTAGGGACCTATCTAACAGCGAATAATGGGATAGCTGAAGTAGTGAATCGTTCAAAGCCGCTTATACTTGCGGATGGCTTAAATATGTTTATGGAGGTATTCACTGAGGATGACTGTGATCATTTTCAGAAGGATCTGAACAGAGTGACTGAATGAATTTCATTTGAGTACAAAAAAGTGTTTGTATGTCATTTACGTTAAAGAAAACTACTTTGAAAATGGATTACTCATTGATGATAACACTTTAAAAAGATGACGACCCAGGACTTAGGTGTCACTTTTGATAAAACAATTAATAAAACGTTAAGTTTCACTAAAGATATCGGAACTAGAATTGCTGCCTCATATAATCAGATCGACCCGACCAATATTTTAATACTGAGGAATGTCTTCGATTATTCGATGCGTTAATATTGCCTAAGCTGGAATATTGAAGTATACACCTCAATTTAATATTCGGACTAGGTCCATGAAAGGGGTTCAACGTACGTTTTTAAAGCATCGATGTCCTATCCTAACCCTTTCAAAAATTCTCCATTATATCGTGTCTGTTTAATAGATTGGCAAGTGATACTGATGTAAATTCCACAACACCAGTATATAATCACAGAATCTATAAGATTTAAACTACAAAATCTGGATCAGTGTTTATTTTAGCTCCCATTACTCACATTACCAAGGTTTTATTAGATTTAGCTAATGGATCTGTAAATGGCAACCACTGCTGTTGATACTGTATATGTAAATAAAGAAAGAAAGAAAGAAAGAAAGAAAGAAAGAAAGAAAGAAAAAAAGAAAGAAAGAAAAAAAATTTCAAGTCTATAACGGGGAAATTTAAACGTCCCCATAATTTAAACACCCTCACCATGCACAGTAGCAAATATTGCATGTCCATTTGTCCAGCTGTCGCATGTTTCACAACTATAAGACAATTAATATTTAAATTGAAATAAGTAAAATGAAAAGCACCTTTATTTTAAAAATAATAGGATCTTTATGCCGCACATGCATGATTTGGCATAATCTCAAAACCGAAGCCGAGAAAGAACGAAAGGGACCTGGTATTGTTCATCTCGGGCTCTTGAAATGAGCCGCCGGTAACAAAGAAATCTTCTCTCGGATAATGACTTCATCATAAATAAGCAATTTGCCTGAAGAACAATAATTGCGCAAGGGTTTTTGATCTGGGATTCGTTGAAGAACGACTAATTTCGCTGAAGCTTAACAGTGGTTTCGCAGAGGACTATTTAACTTTTTATAGGTATTGCGTCTTCCTCATCTATTTATTAACACTTGTAAAAAGAAACAAGTAATTTACCTCTCCCCTCGTCAAAGGATTTTTCTTTAGTGTTCCTCAATAAACAAAAAATACATTCTCAAAAAATCGATAATGGACCCTTAGTATATACAGTGTCACCAGTTAAGTCCGCATCATATGGGATTTTTTTAAATTAATATTTTTATTCGAAATTTGACTTTGGCATCAAGTTTTGCCTCGATCGAGAAGAAAATTAAGCAAAAAAATAGTAGTCACGTGATTCGCATTATCTGTCAAATTTTACTTTTTTCCAAAAAAATAATTCAAAAGTGTGGTTATTTCTAGAAGTATCGAAAAAAGTTATAAGAAAAAGTTTTTTTTTTAATGCAGTTTCTAGCCCACATGCAAAATTTCAGCTGCATAAGGTAATTTTGATTTTTTTACCTATATTTTGTAAATTGCACCACTTTTACAAAATAAGACATAACGCAACCTACATAAAACTTCTTAGTTTTGACAATGTTTTATTTCAGATACATTTCCTTTAAAGTAGCGCCATATTAAATATGTGTTTTTCTACAAAATCAAAATTGGGCTACTAAAATTTGGTCGCATGTGATTCAAAGTTTATTTATTTTTGACCCTGTATAAGGTAACTTCATAAAATAAGTATTTTTGAAAACGTAGTTGGTGTTTGAAAGTAAAAATATAAAAAATAAAGTAAAGGGGTTTTAAATTAAATCGTTGAAAATAGATAAACTTTACTTAAGGTTAAACTAAAATTTACCTTATACAGGGTCAAAAACAAATTAACTTTGCATCACATGCGACCAAATTTTGATTTTGTAGAAAAACACACATTTAATATGGTGCTACTTTAAAGAAAATGTATCTGAAATAAAGCATTGTCAAAACTAAGAAGTTTTATGTAGGTTGCGTTGAGTCTTATTTTGCAAAAGTGGTGCAATTTACAAAATATAGGTAAAAAATCAAAATTATCTTATGCAGCTGAAATTTTGCATGTGGGCTAGAAACTACATAAAAAACTTTTTCCAATAACTTTTCTCAACTTAACTTAAAATTGGGCTATTAAAATTTGGTCGCATGTGATGCAAAGTTTATATGTTTTTGACCCTGTATAAGGTGTAACTTCATAAAATAAGTATTTTTGAAAACGTAGTTTGTGTCTGAAAGTAATACACCTTAATATTAAGACAAAAAGAACACAGTGTCATCAGTAAAGGGTTCACTAAGTGGAAAATAAATTTTAGTGGTGTGCATGTGGGCTAGAAACTGCATTTAAAAAAACTTTTTCTAATAACTTTTTTTGATATTTTCAGAAATAACCCCACTTTTTATTTTTTGGAAAAAATAAAAATTTGACAGATCATGCGAATCACGTGACTACTATTTTTTTGCTTAATTTTCATCTCGATCGAAGCAGAACTTGATGTCAAAGTCAAATTTTAAATAAAGCTATTAATAAAAAAAAGCCCATATGATGCGGACATTACTGGTGACACTGTATATAACGTGTTAAGTACAAGTAACACTGTTTGCAAATGTTGCACCTAAACCATCGATACCTGAGCACTGAAATATTGTTATATATTGTCATAAATTCCCCAAGGACCCATCAACTCCATCTTCGTCACAAATTTCAACAGTTCGAGATGCTACTTGAAAAATGTTATGATTTCTTATGAAAACAGCCCGAGTTAAAGGAAAATAAACAGTAGTGATGCTGATAATGAGTTAAGTCGAGCCGTAGATGCACAGGTAGGTCGGACTGACCGTTTATACTCGTCGTAAAAGAGGATAAATATTGAGATGTAAATTGGAGAGCGGCCCGGTCGTGTTAATGCGTATGTTTGTGGAACTTGATTCCATAATAGAGCAGCATTCCATCAGAAACATAGGCGTGCTTAACAGTTTACAGAACCATCAATTATTATTATTATTATGCCTTTTCATGGGACACAATTTTATTTTTTATTCAGAGCTGGCATAATTTTAAATCATGGAACGTAGCTGGACTTTTAGTATTGAAAATACTACTGGGTGCGTAGATACGGGTATATTTCATGAAAAATGAACGCGACATGCGACATGCACATAAATAACACGGCGGTGAAGTCTAAACAAACATCCGAGCAGCACAGGATCGATGACATCATCTGCTGAGTATTAATATTGTTTTGTTTTGGGTTTCGGCATTTATTATTATATTTGTTGATATTAAGATAATATGGCCGGGAGAGAGAACAGTAGAAGTCTAAGAACAGTTAGTAGATAGTAAATTAATGATACCAGTTCGATGAACACTATAATGAAACGTGTGCAACGTTAAACCTCGAGGCGTCAGCCGAGTGGTTTAATTGCACAAGTACCATTAACAAAGTTCATATCGAACGTGTATCATTCAAAATTTAATCTACGACAGTGCAAATAGATTTTATTCGTCTAAATTTCATTGATATCAGATAACGTTTTCGTAATTTTTAAAATTTTCAGGTGTCCATATTAGTCGATATCATGGTAACCGCATTTTTGATTGTTTCAATTTCGATAAAATTGGAAAAAAATAAACAGTGAATGTCGCTGAAACAAAGCGAAATAGCGCGGCGGTCTTGGCGTATTACACAGAAAGTCGGGGGAGAATGGATACACCAATCCAAAATATTTCATAGCCGACTTAAGATTTAGACATTTCATGAACAGAGTACAAGGACCAGCAGGTAAATGGCGGTGTATAGCTAAAGAAATAACTTTGTCGCTATTTTTGAAAAGGTGGTTTTGAGCTCTCTTCAATATGTACTAGTATACAGATTATCCTATATTTTTTATTTTAACAAAACAGTCAAATTTACACATTTCTAAGTATAATTTACACATTTCTAAGTATAATAATTTAATTATTATTTCAAACTAAATCGGAGCATCCATGCCGTCATAATAACGCGTGATAGCGACACGTTACATACTCACAGATAGGAGTAATCTGTGCTGTGACATATTGGTTTCCTTCTTTCCACTGTATGTGGTAGGTATTTTCAATACGCCTATGATACTTGCGTAAGATGCAAGATCTGTGAATTTTTTTGATTTGTAGGCACTTCGCTTCTTGGACTTTACATCATATGTCTAGGTATACAGTTTATGTATAGACCAAGGAAGCTTTCAAGACATCCCTCAGATGACTCTGCATTAGGGCTCGGAATTTTATTCCAATATTCGACTATTCTAAATTCGAATTTTTGTTAATTAAAAAATTCGACTATTCAAGTATCTATTCGACTATTTGAATATTCGACCATTCGAATATTTAACTATTTGACTTTGTTCGGATATTTATATGTTCGACTAGTCGTGTTTTTTGTAAAACTGTAAATTTTAACGTAAAAAAGAAAAACAAAAATAAAATGATATGATTAAACGACTGTATTTCGATATTTAAATATTCGACTATTCAAATATTCGACTATTCGAAATTCGAATATTTGACTATTCGACTATTCAAGTATCTATTCGAGTATTCGAATAACATACCATTCATTATTCGTCTATTCGAATACTTATATTTTTAAAATTCCGAGCCCTACTCTGCATACCACCTTTAGTTGAGTTACAGGGAAACAAATAGAAAGTTGAAGACTTAAGGAACACTATAGGTAGTATTATGCAAGGATGTCCTGGACGCCCCTTGGGGCCTGTGCTCTTGTAAAGACCAAGAAATCGTTCGAGGCCTCTCTCAGATGACTCTGCATATCACCTTTAGCTAATTAATAGGCAACAAACCCGAGGGGTGTTATTATGCAAGGGAGCCTTGAAGTCTTCCTTGACCTCATGTGCTATTGTTTAGACCAAGAAAGCCTTCAAGGCAGATACCATCCTTTGGTAAGTCAAATGGAAAGTTGAACACTTAAAGAACCATTCTTGGCGAGCAAATCTATAAAGAAGTAACAATCTGAATAGGGCCAAACATCATCCCACTGGGATACTCTCCATTTGAAGCATTATTTTCGAGTGCACGCATTGCGTATGGTTCCAAGCCGAGTTCGAAGTTATAAATGTTTCGGCTCCAAAACGGCACCTCCGCTACTGAAGATCGAAAAAGGCCGAGACTGTGCGAGCGACCAAAGAAGAAGAGGTTACCCGAGTACACCGCCGAATTAAGTTATAAAATTTTAACAAGCAATTATTTTTATTTTATAACAGAACTGCTCGCGACCGTCCGAGAATGAATGATTAATAAAGCAAAACGTTGTCACTCGCTTAAGCAGAAATGTTACCCGGCCGTTTTTTTTTTATGTTTTGTTCGAGGACAACATAACATGTTTTATGTAATATACGGGGACGTATGCGTTCGAAAGAGTATCTCTATTGATTTTTGAATGGAACATTTTAAAATAATTTTTCTAATCGTTTTCAAGTATAAACTGAATTATAACTCCAAGGCTACTGTCTTAAATACTATCCATGTGCAATGCAGCTTGATGACTCCGCCTACGTGCTTATTGGAGTGTTAAGTTTGAGCTGTTGGTTTTTTGGACAAGAAGAGGCTTCCAGATATTGGGGATATCTATACTTGGTTTATTAAATATGTATATGGGTATTTTGATTCATAAAAACTGCTTCTTTGAATTTTCGTTTTCTCCAGTGCTGTTCCGTGTCCAAAACCTTGGCTTCTGGCCACTGTATATTATGTTGGTTGGTCCATAGATGCTCCGCTACACCTGATCTTGAAGTTTCACCTCTTTGAGTATGTTTCAGATGTTCTTTATGTCGTACGGGAAGAGGTATTTTTGTTTTTCCAATGTACGATTCGCCACACTCGCGAGGGATTTGATAGATGTAATTTTTTGTGTTTTCATTACGGGGGGGTTTTGGTTTAAGAAAGCTTCTAAGCGTATTTCCGGATTTGAAGGCTGTTTTGATATTATAGTTTTTGGTTATCCTTCTAATCTTTTCAAAATCCCCTTGAAATAAGGTATTGGGAGAAATGCTTGCTCTTTCGTTTCTGTATTAGTTATTACTATATTAGTTACAAAGGTTTCAGGGTTTCAAATCGTTTTTGATGTTTGAAGTTTCAATATTAAGGTCTTCCGGATTGTTGCAAACGTTAGATGCTATTGTGATAAAAAGTTTGAATTATGCCCTGTTTTATGGAGTTTGAATGATTCGCTCCGTGATTAAGGTATTGCAGGATCTCGAAGTTTCACCTCTTTGAGTATGTTTCCGATGTTCTTTAACTCGTACGGGAAGAGGTCTTTTTGTTTCTCCAATGTACGATTCGCCACACTCGCAAGGGATTTGATAGATGCAATTTTTTGTGTTTTTATTACGGGGGGGTTTTACTTTTGTAAGAAAACTTCTAAGCATATTTCCGGATTTGAAGGCTGTTTTGATATTACAGAAAAAAAATAAAGACAATGGAAGTCCGACAAGGTAATTTTTTTGATATTATACTTCATTGTCTACCACTTTACCACCTTCAAACAAACACTGTATATATAATAATGTTCCAAAAAAGTATACCAGGAACAAAACTTAACTCATCATATTTCAAATTGACACAACTCGTAGGTAAAACCTTCCCATAAAAGAAGCCTGTTCCGGTGTCCACAAACATATCTCTTTAAAATCTCATTGATAAATGTAAAACCCATGTTCATTTGAGGTTTCCAAATTTCGAAAATTAATATCCGCTTTTAACGATAGGGTAACGTCAACCAACAGACCTCTTGAAACAAACCAGAAATGTAGTCGATCCGTCTTTCGATTGTGTATCTTGTCTGGAGACGTTAGAAATCACTTGAAAGCAATGATGTACGAGCATCCAAGAAAGAATTCGATGATACAGAGCCCGATCGTGACAAAAACCAGCTCGATGGGAAACACGGACCCATCGACAGCGGACAACTGATAAATGACTGCGCTGGGACCGAAACAAAGCTCGCAGGTCTTTATTTTAAGTACTTGGTATTCCCTGAGAGTTTTGGCTGTTCGGCAGTGATTTTGAGAGATTGTTATGTAAGCCGTTTGAGATTTAAAATGCCGAGGACTTGTACAATTAGGACTTACTTTAAAGATTTTAAATTTTCTTTTACGGGGAATTGAAGAACCATAAAAAGACAAGATTTTTTTCTCTTTATGGCTTCAAAGAGTCAGCACTATTATTTATTTATTTATTTATTTATAAGTATCAACAGCACTGGTGCCAATTACAGATACATCTTACAGCTAGTGAATATAACAAAAACAAAAGTAAAACAAAAGGAAAGCCTATGAGGCGAACAAATATCAAAACCCCATAAAAATTGATACTCAACTGAGCATCACAATATTACGTCTGTTAATTGGTCCTCAGTTTTCTCTCGACCAAATCCTTGAACTGACCAAGACTAGTTGTATCTACATCAATATCAGATGCATACAGATTAACAAAATGGCACATTTAGTAAATTGGAGAATTTTTGTGAAGGTTTGTTCGAGGATAGGTCAGATAAAAAATATTTGAGGCTCGCCAGTTGACTCTATTGACAGCAAATGGTAGTTTTCCTAGAATACCGGGACAGTCAATTTCACCTTTCAAAATTCTAAACAAAGTGCATAGCAAAGTTTTGATTCTTCTTTTATACAATGAAAGCCTGTCAAAGACACCCAAAAGGTATTCGTTATCGCACCCCTTCTGAGGATATATACCGTATTTCCTATAATACATACATTTAACAAACTTTCTCTGCACTCTTTCAATGAGTGTAACCCACACGTTATACTGGGGGGACCAAATTATGCTTCCGTACTCCGAAACAGGCAACACTGGGCTATCAAAAAGATGCCAACTAACGTTAATACTAAAGTCTTTTGTGTTTCTAACGATAAAACCTGCTATTTTTTGTGCACTATCAATTTTTAGATATTACATGACTGGAGAACAACTGTTTTGGTTCAAAGACCACACCGAGGTCCGTATGTTGATTCACCCGCTGCAAATCAGTTCCATTTAAGGAATAGTCATAGGCAATAACGTTACGATTCAATGTAAAAGACATACACGCCCATTTACTCACATTTAAATTAAAGCTTTTTGAATCACACCAATCAGTTGCACTGCGAAAATCATTCTGTAATGTCTCACAATCCTCTACAGAATCAATTTTATTTTCAGCTGCTAAAAACAAAAGAGGTCCCAAGTTGGAACACTTAAGGAACTCCCGACGTTCTCTCAAAAACAACCGACCTGCAACCCTTAACCTCAACATACTGGAATCTACCGTTCAAGTAAGATTGAATCAAGCCTTAATTATACGGGTCAGTTGTTAAAATAATGGTTTTTATAGTATAGCAACCGTACTGGGGGCTGAATCGTATTTTGACATATGGGCGGACTTCTCAGTTCCCTTTCAAGATTAGGTAAGCGTAAATGGTCCTTTTAAAAAAATCCCTTTTTACCATCCAATTCACGGGACCAATAAACGATTCCCAATAAGGCATCGACAGCTCTTCCCTTGTGAATTCCGCGCGAGTATCGTACTTTTTAGGGTTTTCGGTAATTGGCAAAATCGGACACGAAACGACAATCAATCAACGGCGGCCAATTTGCTGGCCGAAGCCTAATTAGGTTTGTTTTTGCGCGCTGGTCGAATGTGTCTATCGACTACATGACGGCATCTGTGTCAATTCCGCCGTAATTCCACTTTGGGACAATGGTACTTATTTTTTGGTGATGGAGGATTGGCATAACAGTAATAAATGTTAAGCTCAATAATGTAAATCATTGGAAGATCCCCCTTCCACTACGAAAATAATTTTATCACTTTTAAAAGCTCCTTTTCTGCATAACATTTTAACAACACAGATATTGGTACAAATAGGTATTATAAACAACATTTTATATGAAAGGTGATAAATATTCTAACAATACTTTGACCGGATATCCATCAGGACAATCTGTCTTGATAAGAATAGCAAACGATTGCATTTCCTGTACTTTCTGTGTCTTTCTACATGCTAATTTAACAAAATAATTTATATTGTGCTAGTAGTAGTATTAACATATTTTATTTAGCAAAAGCTACAATTAAATATTTTTTTAACACATTTTTATAGATTTATTTTTATATTTTAAGACGCAACCTTCTTTTAACAAAAACAGACAGAAAAGTTAAACATTTTGCAAATTGTTTCAAATATTACGTATCATCTTTTTTTAATTAAATGTACTTTTAAAGTAGTTTTAATTTTAATGATATTTGAGATTTAACAGAATTTTCGAAATTATTATATTCTATCAAACCTTTATGAAAAATATAATTATAAGCTAATGTTTGAGACACTCTGTCCACATAAAAATTTTGATTATTTCTTGTTTTATAATTATTATGGTCATAATTAAAAGAACAACATTTTTTTAAATAATCAGGCAATAAATTATTTTTAATTTTATGTATAAAGATACAAACTAAATAAAAAATTTAATTTCTGACATTCAACCAATCTAAATTTTTTAACATAAAATTTATTTGTGTATATTTGTCACAATTTAAAATAATCCGCATTGAATTATTTTGTAAAATTTGTAATTTATCAAATATTTCCTCACTAGCACAATATAAAATGGAAGAACAATAAAGAAAATGTGGTAATATAATAGTATTAAATAGAGTTTTTTTTTAGAAAACAAACTTAAATTAGAACTCATTCTTTCAAAATAACCTACTTTTCCGGCCATTCTTCGATATGATATTTTCAAAATAATTTAAAAAAATTTAATTTTGAATCAATCCCTAAATATTAAAAACTATTTACTAATTCCAATTTTTCACCGTCAATTACAACATTTATATTTTGACAATTTAAATTATTACCCATAACCATAATTTTAGTTTTTGAAATACTGAATTTTAATTTATTTACTTTTAGCCAATTTATCTCAGAATTTAGACCATCAAAAATATTTAAAACATTAATGAAAATTGAGGTGTCATCAGCAAACATTTGTAACTTACACTTTTTTAAAACTAAAGGCATATCGTCGATGTATAAAATAAATAATATTGGACCTAGTATACTTCCTTGAGGAACTCCTATATTATTTATTTTTTTATTTGAATATTTTTTTGATATTTTTGTTTTTTGTGACCTGTTACTTAAATAATTTTTAAACCGTTTATAAACGTTAATTTTTTTTTTTGTAAGTTTTGCTTGATTAATAGAAGTAACATTAAGAAGAACATCTTGAATGCCTGAATTGTATGTATTAGCGAATCGTATCGATACGTTCACCAAACATTTCGGCTTCGGTCAGTGTTAACAAGAATCGTTCCAGATAGCTGTCTTACCACAACATTTTTGGATTCTACACGACATATTATCATCTATCTAAACGTCTGTGAGATCTTTCAAAAGGTTAATAACATCTTTAAGGCTAAATACGTTCAAACTAATAATATTAGTGGCGGCTCTGTTCTAGGAGACGAACAAATGTAACTAAGCGATGATGGGTCGAGATCGTTGTAACGGTTCGAAATGTTTTCGATTTTTAAAATGAAATAAATTTTAATTTTATAGCTTTCACGATGACAATTTCATCCGGTGAGCTTGGTGAAGTAAAGGGCTTATAAATCTTTTACCATGCACTAGAGAATACCACAAGGTACAAAGAATTATAAAAATAATATAAGGATAGGGTAAATCTATTATTAGAAAGTAAATAAATTAAAATTAAATATTTCAAAAACTAAATGTATGGTTATGGGTAATAATTTAAATTGTCAAAATATAAATGTTATAATTGATGGTGAAAAATTGGAATTAGTAAACAGTTTTAAATATTTAGGGATAATCATTGATTCAAAATTAAAAATTTTTAATTATTTTGAAAGTATTATATCGAAGATTGTCGGAAAAGTAGGTTATTTTAAAAGAATCAGTTCTAATTTAAGTTTGTTTTCTAAAAGAACTGTATTTAATACTATTATATTACCACATTTTCTTTATTGTTCTTCCATTTTATATTGGGCTAGTGAGGAAATATTTGATAAATTACAAATTTGACAAAATAAGGCAATACGGATTATTTTAAATTGTGACAAATATACAAAATAATTTTATGTTGAAAAATTCAGATTGGTTGAATGCCAGAAATTAAATTTTTTATTTAGTATGTATGTATGTATGTATCTTTATCCATAGAATTAAAAATAATTTATTGCCAGATTGTTTAAAAAAATTGTGTTCTTTTAATTATGACCATCATAATTATAAAACAAGAACTAATCAAAATTATTATGTGGATAGAGTGTCTAAAATATTAGCTTATAAATCTATGTTTTATAAAGGTTTGATAGAATATAATAATTTGGAAAATTCTATTAAATCTCAAAAATCATTAAAATTGTTTAAAACAACTTTCAAATTACATTTAATTAAAAAACAAAATGATAGGTTGATACAAGAAGGTTGCGTTTTAAAATTTAAAAATAAATCTATAAAAATGTGTTAAAAAAAGTTATTAAAAAATATTTAATTGTAGCTTTTTTTTGCTAAATAAAACATGTTACTACTACTAACGTATGTCCTAAAAGTTTTGGCACACCTTTTGTGGGAAGAGTGAGGGGTGAAGTTTTGAATAGTCAGAGCTATATTGATAATTGCCTGTCCAAATTACTTCAGTTTGTCCACGAACATCATGCTAATGACGATATCATGTTTTGGCTAGACCTCTAGCATCATGTCATTACTCAAGAGATACCTAAAACTGGCTTCGACAACACCAAATACCTTTTGTTCCCAAAAACGATAATCCTCCAAACTTGCCGCAGGCTCACCCAATAGAGAATTTTTGGGCTTTACTGTCTAGGAAGGTTTAACATGGAGGCTGGGAAGCCCAAGATGAAGAACAATTAAGATGGCGAATTTACGAAAAACTAAGAGAAATTGATCTGAATTCCGTCCAGGGCCTCATGAGAGACATTCGAAGAAATTTGCGTCTGGTAGAGCAGAATGGGCCACTCCACATAATTCGATAGTATAGTTTAGTTAAGTATTGAGTTGTAATTTATGATAACTAGTTAGTGTTCAAAAAACTTTCTTCATTAAAAAAAAATCCTATAAATATTTTGTGCCAAAACTTTTAGGACATACGTTACTACTAGGAAAGTAATCCACACTTTCCAGGAAAGAAACATTTCCAAAATGGTACAGAAGTTGTAATTTGATGTTTGATGTACCTATATCGAGTTTTACATTCATTTTTAAATCAGTTGGTATATAATTACTTGATAAACTCCTCTTATAATAGAGAAATTAATACAGCGAAGTTAATAAAGCAATTCCGTAAATAAACAAACCACGGGCTCTTCTGATCTACGCCTCGGATACGACGGCGTACGCGAAGATGGTTTTGCCGATTAGTCGTTGAAAAATGGCAGGCGCATCGTTATTAATGCCTTGCGCGCTCAAGGATGGAATCGCTTGTGGATTTTCGCAAATGTGCAAAAATTTTACATTCTTTGCTTTCTTCGAATTTTCTACGTTCAGGTTTTCATAAAGGTTCAACAAAATTATATTAGTTTTCTAAAATAGTAAAGAGTACTTTTCGAAACTAGTACTGGTAGTACAGTAAAAAAGGGCCTATTTTCGAGACGGAAGGTGGCAGGGAACATTTATATTGACGATGTTTATACAATTAATATTCATACGCTATAGTATCATAGACAGCAAACATAACAGTAGCGGCGATAAGGCCCCCGCAAACCCCGCGACACGGGGGGGCCCCCGGCTTCATGAGGGCCCCACTACGCCTGCCTAGCTGAGGTATTTATAAATTTTAGATTAATATAAAAAAAAATTATTAAATTTTATTCTTCATTGTTAAAGTTCTGTCATCTCTCTAATTTATACCATAGAAACGAGACATTAATATCTTTTCCTACTCGCGTGCGGTAAAGTACACTTTACAGCACTCATTTTCATGTCGTAAGTAGTACTTTACCGCACTCAGTGCGGTAAGTGCGGTAAAATTTCTTTACCGCACCCAATGCTGTAAAATTTCTTTACCGCACTCTTGTAAATTTTATTATATGCGTAATATGTTCTATTTAATTTACTACATTATGATGCTAACCACAACTAACGGCGATAAGTATCACATCATTACGAATATTTTTACTAGGTACCTATTTTTGGTCTCATACTTTTATACGTTTCTTCTCTACTTATATAATGAAACACCCTGTACCTAAAATATTATAAATAATTTTATGTCATAATTTTTATGACAGGAATTTGATTAAACGTCTGATCTAGATGGCATTAGTCAAAATCTGCTCGACTGCATTGCATTGTATTCCCATAGCAACAACTCATTATTATATTTCGCGTCTGTAGATACCATCCAACGCCTACACCTTTAGCAATTTTCAGGTCACAACAATCTACTGTACCATGCATGGCGCAAGAAAATAACGCTTCTGTAATTTACAAAAACTGCTCAACTACATCTGATGAACAAAATCAAGCTCGCTCAGCACTTAATTTGCATTGCGCTACAAATTGTACATTTAATTTTAATATTTATCGTTAGCTATATTTTTATATTATAATGTTTGTATGTAATAAATATTTTTAAAAAATATTGTTTCTTTTTGTATTAATTTTGTAATATAATTCTTTTTTTTACCGGTGCGGTAAAGATTCTTTACCGCACTCAGTGCTGTAAAGATTCTTTACCGCACTGTATTAATTTTATTCAAAAAATGCAATTGATGTACTTGCATTCGCGCAATGCATAATATAAAAATATTTATAGCTTTTAACAATTAATATTTGTTACTTTTTATAAATTTTTTCTTTTAAATTTGATTTTTGTTCCAAATATTATTGCTCGAAGGAAAAATTGTGTACCTACCACGTGCGTAAAGTGTCTTTACCGCCCTTAACGGCTTGCCCGAACTCCGCTTCGCGTCGTTCGTGCAACTGCCGTCGCGTGCGGTAAAGGACCACTTTCCGCACTTGTTAGGTAAATAACTAATACAGTGTCACCAGTAAAGTCCGCATCATATGGGATTTTTTTTTATTATTAGCTTTATCGAAATTTGACTTTGGCATCAAGTTCTGCTTCGATCGAGATGAAAATTAAGCAAAAATATAGTAGTCACGTGATTCGCATTATCTGTCAAATTTTAATTTTTTCCAAAAAATAATTTAAAAGTGGGTTTATTTCTGAAAATATCGAAAAAAGTTATTAGAAAATGGTTTTTTAAATGCTGTTTCTAGCCCACATGCAAAATTTCAGCTGCATAAGATAATTTTGATTTTTTACCTATAATGTGTCAGACACAAACTACGTTTTCAAAAATACTTATTTTATGAAATTACCTTAGGGTCAAAAACAAATAAACTTTGCATCACATGCGACCAAATTTTAATAGCCCAATTTTGATTTTGTAAAAAAACACACATTTAATATGGAGCTACTTTAAAGAAAATGTATCTGAAATATTGCTTTGTCAAAACTGAGAAGTTTTATCTAGGTTGCGTTGAGTCTTATTTTGCAATTTACAAAATACCTATAGGTAAAAATCAATATTATCTTATGCAGCTGAAATTTTGCATGTGGGCTAGAAACTGTATTTAAAAAAAAACTTGTTCTAACAACTTTTTTCGATATTTTCAGAAATAACCCCACTTTTGAATTATTTTTCGGAAAAAATTAAAATTTGACAGATAATGCGAATCACGTGACTACTATTTTTTGCTTAATTTTAATCTCGATCGAAGCAGAACTTGATGCCAAAGTCAAATTTTGAATAAATATATGCGACCAAATTATAATGGCCCAATTTTGATTTTGTATAAAAACACACATTTAATATGGCGCTACTTTAAAGAAAATGTATATGAAATAAAGCATTGTCAAAACTAAGAAGTTTTACGTTACGTATTTAAAAGCAACTAAAGGGAAGTGTACTTTTTTATTGTGTAGTTAAGTGAATTGTGTTTGTGCAATGAAAAAAAATGAAAAAAAAAATGACTGGTACCGAAAACATTTTCAAATTCTTGATCGAGAATTGTGCTTGAAAATGTTGTTTTACACGTAGCTCGTAGGTACACTAGTTTTTAGCAAATTGAAATGCTTTGAATATCAAGGTATAATATATTCTATGTACAGAGCTAGATATTTCATTCCTTTAAAATACTTTAAAAATATATATTTTTCATTAATATATTCAAAATTACAATACTTAGCTTCTGCATGGGGATCTGCTTGTTTATCAAACTTAAAACCATTACAAAAATTGCAAAATAAAGTTATTAAATGTATACACAAATTACCCCATTTAGAATCAACTGTTAATCTATATAGACCGAAAGGGTATTTACACGTTCAAAACATTTATAAATTAAAAATTTGTATTCTAATTCACTCTATTATTTTAAAAGAAAAAAAATCAAACATAACACTTCAGGAGAATAAGACATTACATGATCATAACACCAGACATTGTATAAATTATCAAACTATACCAGTAAAAAGTAATTTCGGAAAAAAATCGCTTTTATATGACGGAATAATAAAATATAACATACTTCCAAAAATATCAGAAATTAAAAAATTGGCAACTTTTAAAAAACAATTAAAGAGATATTTACTAAATTAAATTAGTTATACTATTTTTTTTAAATTGATTTTATTAATGAATTAAATTGGATTAACTTCCATTTTTTTTATTGTTATTTTTTTTTATGGTTATTATTTTCTATATTATGTTGTCACTTTCCATGTAATGAACTGTAAAAGTTAGTTTGGAATAAAGACATTTTGAAAGTTAAATAAATGTTACCAACTAATATTTGACTTGCAGTTAGATAGGTACGCGATAACATCGAAAATTGCTGCTTTTTTTTTGTAATTTTTGATTTGGTAAGGTAATTGACTAAATCTATTGCTTTTTGAACTAAAAACACGACGGCAAGTCACTTTTTATACAAATGTTAGGAAAAAAAAACATTAAAAACGATTTCCTAACCTTAAAACCTGATAGGTTGGCAGCCACTAAAAACAGCAGAAACCACTACCTTTTCCCCCAACTTGGACACAAATTTAGAACAAGTTCCAGTTTCGCGACAATAAATGGTGACAAGAACTTGGGGGCAAATTTTAGCTGTTTACACGTGAAAATAAATCATTGAAGATCGAGTTTTACAATTTCTTGAGCAAGAACTTAAATTTTAAAGCCCGGACCTGTCTACTTTCTCCATTCGTTAAATGATAATTTTGCATTGCGCATGCCTATTCCCGTATAGCTTTGTTTACATGCGCGAGGCCATAAATTTGGGACTTTCGTAATTATTATCTGCTTAATTAGAGGTAAATGTCTATGTATAATATCACCCGACGACATACGAAAAAACGCCAAGTCATTTCCAATTTTTTTTCGAAAGTCGACTTTACCAAGAACTTAGACTTTAATTCTGCAGGTCAAAAAGAGACCAAAAAGTGTCACGGTCGGCCAAAATTCTTAGAAGCGACGGCCATACGACCACTTTTAAAAACTACCGTCTGCGTCGCGCGTGTCACAATTTTGCAGGTCGCCAAGTTGTGTTAGAAATACCTTGCTCGACATCGGTAATTTAATGGCCGTTTGCACCGCCTTGCTTAAAGTTAAAGATTAGCTAGGGCGAACCTTATACTTAAGCTCACCTTAAATTAAAATGGAATGCACCGGGTCAATACCCGTAAAACTTAGCTAAGGTTTCAAGAAGTTTGACAACGGCGTCAATCTGGTAATTTTTAGTAACTTTTGCACCGAATCTTTTCTCTCCTAATTGTTTTGTCGTTTCATTTTCATTCGTCATCCAAAATCAACCTACTTAAAAAAACGGTTTTTGGTCAAAACTGTTAAAATAATCAGCCCTGTTGTACACTTTTCTATGCAAACTAAAAATAATCAAATTAATTTCGTCGACTTCATCGTTATCAGCAATGAGTTCTAATAAATCCATTTTTCCTGTTTAGGTTGACTTGGACTTGACTGACGTTTAGGTTATGTTACTTTTTTCAATGGTTTAAGGTTAGATTTCCAAGATAAGCCGAATAATTCTGGGGCTTAGCTTTGTTCGACTGGAAGCCAAGCTTTAGGCAAAAAGTCAACGCGTACAAACCAAATTCTGGAGATAAGGTGAACCTTAGATTAAGTAGCATCTAATCCAAGCGATGCAAACGGCCATTAGATACTTCCCCAATTAAGCCCGAGCCAAATAGCAAGGAGGTGGCAACGTAGCAAAGCCGGTAACATGCCAGTCGAGTTTGTGACGGTCGTGCCCTATACGACAATCTCTTAAGAGTGAAACTACACAGAGCGGATGTGCTTTTATTCGACTCCGGCACCTTATCGAGTTGTTAACGACTGCATCGCATAACTTTACGGAAATATATGACCATAGATTTGGCGATAAAATTATATCTACCGTTTAGACAAAAATATTCGAGAAACATTTTTTCCTTCAGCTGCCATTAGGGTTTCCAATTTTCGGGATCGGGATCCCGTTTTGAGATCCCGGGATCAACCCTAATAATTAATAATATTTAATATTAAAAAAATCGAAGACTAGCAAGTAGCAACAGAAATAATAAAAATGCAGACATAAAACTTTTTATTAAAAACCAATTTTCATAGATTTACGTTTTGTAAATTAAAAAAAAATTAAGTTATGCGTACATACGTAAAACAAAGGAAATAACTTTTTTCGGCAACCGTCCGGGAAGTACCCACTTCCCGGACGCTTTTCCTTTGAGAAAGTAGCATTTCTCCGGCGGCCTAGTCCGGGAAGTACGTACTTCCAGGGGCCGGGAAGAATCACATCAATATTAGCAATTGCTCGAATTTTAATATAAATATTAATATAAATAAGAATTAGAATGTTTCTGTTAGTACCTATCTTCTGTTCGAATTCCAATATTTAACAAATAAGAATTAAAATGTTCGAAATTTTGTTCTACAAAGAAATATAGGAAAGAAATGGGTCTCATTGATTTGTTATTCTACACGGTTGCCGAAAAAATAGTGTACGAAACACGTCCGAAAACAGTTTTTTTGGACTCGCAGACTTCCAGGACTCGCGTACGGCTCGTCCTAGAATTTTGTCGACTCGTCCGAAAAAACAGTATTTTCGGGACTTGTAACGTAAATTACTATTTATTAAACAGCGCAAACAAAAAAAACAACATTTACGATTTGCTTAGTAAAAATAAAATATGCTCTTAAAAACACCAACGTGTCTAACTGTCTAAAGTTGAGTAACTTAAGCGCGATGTAAGTTTGGTCGCAAATGTGACTGGCTGAAGAAAAGGATCAGCTTCCACACTTGTAGGTGGTACTGTCAGTAAATATTCGTAACACTTTTGCAAATATAAACCTCATAACTAATTCTCCATTTTCAAAAAGGGACATTTCTTTTTTAATTACGTTAAGACTTTTAAGATGAACTTTTGGATTTTCCGATATTTGCCGTCAATTAAGTTTAGTTCTAGTGGTTTTTCGGGATTGCTATACTTCAATCCCGGGATATTCGGAGACAAAAATCTTCCGGGATCCCGGGATTTTCGAGATCCGGGATCCTGGGCTGGAAACCCTACCTGCCATGGCTGAAGTAATGTATGGGTTCGAATTGCGGCATAGACCGTGTTGTAGATGAAATAACCGATGTAAACGACCTTGCGTTACAATCTGCTAGCTTGCCATGCACCCAAAGTACAACCCATCCTCCACCAGACCTAGGATTTAGCTTTGTCTCGACTTTTTTGTTCCATCTTTCGGTTCATTTTTAACGCTCCTCGTATCAATGAAGGTCACGGTTCATTTTATAAGCTTTTGATCTCCGGCCTCGCATCCTACTATAAATTTTATTACACTTTTATTATTACCTTCGTACATTTACCTAATTACTGTTATTATAATCAAAGTTCTACGGGATGAGTTACGACGAGCAGTTATAAAAAAGTTATATCCAGAAAAAAAAAAAATAAAAAATAGTAGGTACCAAGCGCCTACCCTGCAATATCAAACTGATGTTGTTATTAAGGCTTGTCAAAACTACGCCAACTCCGGCTCGAAAGGAGATAATTTGGATTTCCGAAGGCACCTGTGGATGATTAATTTTAATTTTCAGTCAATTTATCATCTGATGAGTGACGTTCTTCGGAAATTACTTGCGTTGCTTGGAGGGCACTCGAGATTTTTGTTTAGTAATACTTTTTAATCGCGGTGCATTCTATTCATGTTGTTTACAAAGCGAAGTCCTGAAACTTTTCTAATAAACTGGTTTTAAATAGCAACGGAAGAGGCTATGTGAGAATATATGTCTATATTCTTAGTAATATTATTTGCAACCACTTTCTTTCCACTCCACTACAGTACACTGGCGTAACAAACACCTCCGCAGACCCCGCACCGCGGGGGGCCACATTGACGGCCCCTTCAAAATGTGCTGCCAGCTTTGCTTTATAGGTATTTCATTTCAAAATTTATTTTATTTTTTTATATCATGAGAATTTAACTTCGCTAAGTGAAAAAGAATTATAGGTACGTGAAAGCGCAGAATTTACAAACGATATACCATAAAGACTTGTTCATTGACTTCCCTAGTCAAATTTTAAGCCTTAGAAAGGGACTTGGAGATAGTATTTCAATATTAAAAACAGTGTATGAACTTGCGGATCATTTATTATTAAGAAATCAGTGTGTTCTTCAAATTTTCCAGATGTATCTAGTGCAGTGATGTTATTTCTAACCTAACCAGTTAGTGTGGCATCAGCAGAACGATCTTTTTCCAAACTTAAAATAGTAAAGACCCATTTACGTAACACCATGGGACAACAACGCCTTTCGGATTTATTCTTAATCAGTATCAAACACGAGTTTGTTAAAACATTAAATATCGACGAAATTATAAACGATTTGGCAAAAGAAACTCTCGACGAAGGTACATATTATGGACAATTAATAATTCTACCTAATTATTGTCAATCTAAATATACATTTCTTTTAATTGAGCATGTGTAGCAGCCAGTAAATCGTCCATTAATACCCGCTAACTGTTTTTGCACGGTACTAAATGAGTTTAAATTCGTAGAACACTTAAAAAACGCATTAAACAGGAAAACTTTTTTCCAACTCATTCATTTGTAAATGTGCAAATGGTTCATAAATATATTTATGAGCTGGCGTGTAGAGCTTAAAATTAAGATGACAAAATGTAGTTCTGAAATAAAAATCATTTAGCTAAATAAACCTTATCCAGGTCCAGGTGACATGCCAAAAGTTTTATTGCACGGCTGACACCAACAAAATTAGTTCCAGCATTTAAATCAATCACCAACACCAACCAATCTCCAACAATCTTATTGCTCTGATCCTTCGAGCTCTCGTTAAACCTATCGTGTACAAATTGTACAATTCCCATAATCGAATCATCGAACTGGCAACAAAACCAAAACAAAGTTTAAAAATCCTTCCAACTAGTTTGTAAACAATTGCGCCGTGTATACGGATGACTTCCCATCATCTCCATCAAATTAATTCGATAACTTCTTCTGTCGGTATTCAAGAGCACTAACCAGAACAGATCAAGTTTTTGTCGTCCACCGATACACATATAAATTGTCATTATACGCGCACAAGACATACCTATCAGAATGTAGTTCTCAAAAATGATCAGCCAACGTCACCGAGAAGATAAAATATAGCCGAGGCGCTGAAGAACGCACAACGTACGACAGACTGGTTGCTTTTTGCCACTCAGTCCCAAGAAAAATTAAGACGTTTTTCAGATGCCGAAATGGCGAAATTACTGAATTGTTAAGCTGTGGAATTTTATGAGAAGTTTGATCGAGTGGTATGATCAACTTTTACTTTAATTGATGCAGTACAACTTTGGCTGCACCTCTTGCATTGGGATCTTGCTACATTTGCAAACTGCCACAATAATTTAAAGCATAATTTCGTTCAGCAACAGCATGGGTTTTTGCAAGATAGATCTACTGTAACCAATATATAGATATGATTTTACTAATTGTATAGCTGAGGCTATAAATGGCAAAGGTCAGATTGACGTGATTATGAATGACTGTGCAAAGGCATTTGACAAGGTTGACCATGGTATATTGTTGGGAAAACTGAGAGATTTCGGTTTCTCTAGCAGTGCATGTGTGTTTATGAGGTCGTATCTTATGTTTAGGTACCAACAGGTTAAAGTTGGCCAGGGTTTATCTAGGAAATTCCTGGTGACTTCTGGAGTGCCCCAAGGAAGTAATTTAGGGCCTCTACTTTTTGCCATTTTTATAAACGACCTGTCTAACAGCATCAATTCAATGGACCTTCTGTTTGCTGATGACTAAGATCTTTAGACAAATCACTTCATTTCAGGATTCTTACAAATTACAGCTTGACTTAGACTCGGTTACTAAATGGTTTAGGGAGAATGGGATGTCTCTTAATATTGGTAAATGTGCTATTATAACCTTCACTGGGAAGCTATGTTTCATAAACAATCAATATTTTCTTGATAATTCAGAGTTGACTCGGAGTGATGAGTTTAAGGATCTGGGAGTTCATGTGCAATCGGACTTAAAATTTAATACCCACTATAATTGTATCGTTAATAAGGCCTATAGACTGCTTGGCTGCGTAATTAGAAATACAAAATTTTTTAAACATATAGATTCTGTTATAAAACTGTATAATGCCTTGGTAAGACCTCATTTAGAATACGCATGCATTATTTGGGCACCTCAAGCCAAGATAAATATAGATCTCATTAAAAGAGTACAAAAAAAATTCCTGCGTTATTTGTATGTCAGAAAAAATAATTAATATCCATATATGATATCGTATTGAAGTATGCTTAATTCTTTTAGTATTGTAACTTTAGAAAGCAGGCTGTATTATTTGTCTTTTCTATCATTAATAATCTAAAGTACAAAGATTTGTGTTTAAGCAACAGTATAAATATATTGGTAACTAAATTAATTTGAGAATTAGAAGTATGAGGTTGTTTTATACAAATCCAATGGATTGTTCACCACTTACTCATATGCTAGAACAATGTAATCGATTTATTGATAGGGCTAATATTGATTTATTTACGCTACAGAAATTAAGTCTTATTTCCTTAGATAACATATTATATAATTATAGATCTAAATGTTAGATAGTAAATGATGAAAGAATGATGAAAGAGTTTTGGACTTCCATTGTCTTTATTTGTTTTAAATCACAACGTTTTAACTGGTAAGTATCTCCAGTCGTCTTCAGGTCAATACTGATAGATAGTAAAGTTCTTTAAAATTGTTGAAAATTTATTTGGTCTTCTTTTAGTCTATAGTTTAAGGCTCTTACTTGTTAATACTACCTTTTTGTGTTCCTAAGAGATTAAATAAATAAATAAATAAAATAAAAAATAAGTGTAAAAAAAGGAACCAGGACCTATAGAGGTAAATCCCTTTGTAAGAAGTAATAGTAACATGATGGGGCTACGTTTCTTATGTGATATAATCCCCTCATATATGTTCAATATTTGATTTCAAGTCCCTTTCAGGTATTTGTAAGTAGGGAAGATATTAGATATAGTATTAAAACAAGCTTATTAATTACTTGTATAATATAACTTTAAATAAGATTGTTTTTTAGGAATGAACAAATGAAAACATTAACTCATGATTTATAACGTCACAGCGCAGTGGGTTAACAGGAGATAACCCTTTATCACTAGTTTGCCTATAAATAACCACCTCAATTTGTAAAAATATGCGTATCAGTTTGTTTTCCAATTATCAGTACATTGATTTTTGATTTCAGCATGTGTTTGATGCACGGAATTCAAAGAGTAATCGTAGTAAGAGTAAAATGTGCTATCAAATCTGGAGATTCGATAGAAACTTTTTAATTTTAATGAATGTTGTTTTTTTAATCGTGATTTTAAAAATCTTGTATACGAGCCACAGTTCTTCCAATTCCCAACGATCGTATGGATTAACTTGTTCGGTAGCTATTCCTCTTCCACCTAATCAAAACGTATAGCATTGTCTCCGCAATTTACACACAATGAACGCGCTGCCACGGAAAACAAATGGCGGCCGGATATCGCGGCGTCAATCGATCTGTTCGAACACGGATCGATCCTCGGAAGATCTTTTGATCGGATCTCTCGTCGCACTAATTGGACAAAAGCCGCCACTAGTGGCTTTGGCGTTGATACATGTGTTAGCTCTTGAAAGAATAATAAAGTTTCTATATGGGGGATTATTCTATAGCTTTTAAATTAACAACTCCACAATTGACAACCTTTAGAAGGTTGGAGTACCGTAACTAGGCCCAAGCCAATTTGTCCACGGCATTATTTCTTCTTATACAGGGTCCTGCACCTCACCTCCCGTCTTCTATAGCTCACTTGGTAATTAAGTTTGAATTTTCATATTTTGCAGACCTTACCCGTATCTTGGGGAGCATTTCAGGAAAATATTTTTTTTCATACAGGCTGTTTCAGGCTGTTATTAAGTGAGCTATAGAAGACAGGAGGTGAGGTGCAGTACCCTGTATTGTTATTTATATTGTTTAAACGCACACTCGCTCGGGTAAATATAAAAACCGATGTTGTTGTAATTATAAATAGAAGGTCAATAATCTCAATGATCTCTGTGCCAATAATTTCGAGTTGCGCGTCTCATTAATCACTTTACAATCTGTTAGGCAGTGCAGTTGATAACGTGCAAGCTAATTGACTTGTCAGTTTTAATGATGGCGATGGTAATTCTGCATCATGCGTTAGCCCATGCCCAGACGGAACGTTAACTGAGTATACTTTCACATTATCAAGTACCAATAAGCAATGTCGTTTTTTCTTAATTTGGCATCTCAATACTCCCCAGATACAAAAACAATCAAAAGCTTTTCAAATTTTCCGATGGATAAAAAGAAGTTGCTGGTAAAGTAATTATAGACCTGGTACTCTGCTCTTATAATATTGTTTTGCTATATTAGACCAGGGCTGAAGCCTTTGAAAATGGTAAAAAGTGAAAAAAAAATAATAGTAGGATGAAACCCATTAGAAAAGGAAGAGAATATAACAAAAATGAAAGGAAAATTAATTTACGGGTGATCCGAGGTCGGAAAGTGGAAAGGGGTGAGTTTTTAAGGGTAGAAAACGATTTATCTCGATTTCCGGCAAAACTACATGTCCTATGGAAAAACGTTAAATGGCAAAGTTGTAGGTAATAAAAAGATCTACAACTTTTTTATTTACACTTTTTTCACATAACCTCAAAATGTATGTGAAAAATTCAAATAAACAAGTTTTTGGTTTTTTTTTCATGAAATTTGGTGAAAACTTACCTTTTTATGTCCCAAACACACTGTAATTTTTTTAATTTAAAATATTTATTTTTTCACCTTATTTTGACTTCGAAAAAGCACCCTAATTTTCAATCGAAAATTTTCACGTCAAAATATCTGCTTTTTTAAAAAAGTCGGTGGGCTTTTTGTTCGTTGAAATCTCTACTTTCTGAAAAAAAATATACATTACTATGGTAAATGTTCTCAAAAAATGCAAAGAAACGAAAAAAACTCGAATCAGAAATTTTTTTTTTAATCATTATGTACAATTTTGAGCTACTTATGTTTATGTTATCTATGTTTTATGGATTTGTAATTTTTTTTGTTTATCAATGTAACATGGAATATTACGTTTTTCGAGTAATTAAAGTATAAATTTTAATAAATAGCTCAAAATTGTTCATAATGATTAAAAAAAAAATTTCAGATTCGAGTTTTTTTTCGTTTCTTTGCATTTTTTGAGAACATTTACCGAATGTATATTTTTTTACACCATCTGAAAGAACAGATTTCAACGAACAAAAAGTCCACCGACTTTTTTAAACAAGCAGATATTTTGACGTGAGAATTTTCGATTCAAAATTAGGGTGCTTTTGCGATATTAAGTCAAAATAAGGTGAAAAAATAAATATTTTAAATCAAAAAAATTACAGTGTGTTTGGGACATAAAAAGGAAAGTTTTCACCAAATTTCGTGAAAAAAATATTTTTTTTGTAAAAGATAAAAATAAAAAACCAAAAACTTGGTTAATTGAATTTTTCACATAAATTTTGAGGTTATGTGAAAAAAGTGTAAATACAAAAGTTGTAGATCCTTTTATTACCTACAACTTTGCCATTTAACGTTTTTCCATAGGACTTGTAGTTTTGTCGGAAATCGAGATAAATCGTTTTTTACCTTTAAAAACTCACCCCCTTCCACTTCCCGACCTAGGATCGCCCGTAAATTATTTTTCATTTCATTTTTGTTATATTCTCTTCCGTTTCCAATGGGTTTCATTCTACTATTATTTTTTTTGGTTTCAAAAATTATCGACCCTGGTCTATTGGGTTTGGGCCATAGACAATTTACCTTTGGATAAACAAACAATAATCACGAATGTGGCAGTTTTATGGCCTCGCGCATGTAAACAAAACTGGGAACTATTAGACATGCGCACTGCAACATTATCGTTTGACGAATGGGAAAAAAGACAGGTCCGGGCTTTAAAATTTAAATTCTTGCTCATATGCCACCATAGAGGGTTTATTTTACCCCTATTTGGGCATAATACAATTATACAACGGCTGCAACTAGTACTAGTCATTGTTTATATTACAATCCGAGTCACTAAAAGCACAAACACAATTCACTAACTAAACTACACAAAAACCAGAAATCCATAAATATTAAACACCAGTCCCACAATCCACGATAGCCGATCCGATAGCTGAAAACTTTAGAAAACTACAAGGAATCCGCAGAGAAATCTTAAAACACAACAACAAAAATGGCGGCCGAGCCGGTTCTGGAGAGTATTCTTGAGCGCGTCGATTATTGTCGATAAAGTAGGACGGCCGATAACACGAGGTTTGTGCGCATGCACGAAGGGTCCCCGAATGAAGACAGCTGACCGACGAGTCATGCGCTCGGACGTATTTTTTCACCCATAAAACGTAACTTTTGTTTGCGCAGGAGATAAGCTGTAGGTATCTAAAGGTAAATTGTCTATGGTTTGGGCACTGAACTTAAAGATTATGTTGACGACAAACATTTTCCACGTCAGATTTTTCTTCGCGTGATAGAAAGTAATTTTTCAACTCCGTTAAAATAGCGTTAAGTATTGATTTGCACTAAGCAAACAAATTAGCCGCTACTCGAATTTAAAGTCAAATACACACACCGAGTAAACTTTGTTTAAGCCTGGTTCAATATTGATATTTGCGGAGCAGCGCATGAGATTACTTTGACGAGAACAAGATTACGTTTTCCTGGTCGCTGTTTGTTTCGAGGTGTTAAATGTTTGTTTAGTATTGCAGTAAGTACATTAGGACGGAAGTAAGTAAATATAAATAAATACAGATTCTTATTACATTTTTTATAATAATAAACGTCTTTTATTAGGATGAATAAAGAAAACAATTACAAAGACTAACAATAATAGACAGACAAGCAAAAGCGGGGGCGCAGTCTAGCTACAAAGGCTACTCTACTGAACCCCACACTGCTTGCTAAAATAATAATAAAAAATATATACAGGGTGATTCATTAAGGGTGGCGACCGGCCATATCTCGGAAACTACTAGGCATAGAAGCTTGGAGAAAAAAAAATTATGATTAAAGTGGTCATGAGAAAATTCTGGAAATTACTTTTAAGGTCCTCATTTCGCCGCAAGGGGGCACAATTAAATTTTTTTTTTTAATTCTAAATTTCTCCGAAATTTCCCATATTAGGGTATAACTCTGATTACATCATCGAAAAGCTTAGACAATTCTGCATCATTTTGGTTTAAGGCTCATTGGCGTACCGACCTTGATAAGAGTGGGGGAAGCTATTGAATGTGCAAACATTAAAATCGCTGTAACTTGTAAACGACTTATCCGATTTTACTAAATTTAGGCTTGTTTGGAAGGGAAAGGTAAGTATCTTCAATTGCCGTATCCAATAATACACGATAGTGTTTAATAAAATTGCTAGAGGGCGCAATTTGTAATAATAATAGTTTTTTCGATTTTATCCCGGAAATTCAAATCATACGGTATAACTATGACATCACAATCGAAAAGTAGATGAAATTTGCAAGAAAAGTTGTGAAGACCGCAGTTCGATATCTTTGTTCGTTTCAGAGTTATTGCCAAAACAATTTTTTAATACAAATTGCGCCCTCTAGCAATTTTATTAGAAATTATCTTGTACCATTGGATACGACAATTGAAGGTACTTACCTTTCTCTTCCAAACAAGCTTAAATTTAGTAAAATCGGTTAAGTCGTTTAAAAGTTACAGCGATTTTAATGTTTACAGTTTCACTTGATAAGAGTGGGAGAAGCTATTGAAAGTGTAAACATTAAAATCGCTGTAACTTCTAAACGACTTATCCGATTTTACTAAATTTAGCTTGTTTAGAAGGGGAAAATAAGTATCTTCAATTGCCGTATCCAACAGTACACGATAGTGTTTAATAAAATTGCTAGAGGGCGCAATTTGTATTAAAAATTATTGTTTTGGCAATAACTCTGAAACGAACAAAGATATCGAACTGCGGTCTTCACAACTTTTCTTGCAAATTTCATCTACTTTTCGATTATGATGTCATAGTTATACCATATGATTTGAATTTCCGGGATAAAATCGAAAAAACTGTTATTATTACAAATTGCGCCCTCTAGCAATTTTATTAAATACTATCGTGTACTGCTGTATACGACGATTGAAGGTACTTACCTTTCCCTTCCAAGCAAGCTTAAATTTAGTAAAATCGGATAAGTCGTTTACAAGTTACAGCGATTTTAATGTTTGCACATTCAATAGCTTCCCCCACTCTTATCAAGGTCGGTACGCCAATGAGCCTTAAACCAAAATGATGCAGAATTGTCTAAGCTTTTCGATGATGTAATCAGAGTTATACCTTAATATGGGAAATTTCGGAGAAATTTAGAATTAAAAAAAAAGAATTTAATTGTGCCCCCTTGCGGCGAAATGAGGAACTTAAAAGTAATTTCCAGAATTTTCTCATGACCGCTTTAATCATAATTTTTTTTTCTCCAAGTTTCTATGCCTAGTAGTTTCCGAGATATGGCCGGTCGCCACCCTTAATGAATCACCCTGTATATAAAGAATTATGAATTTACAGATATTATATAGATAAATATCGTAGAAAGAAATTTAAAAAAAAATGGATTAAATAGTTAACATTCTAGAAAAAAAAAGTACGCTACATTCTGACCTGATGGAGAAGACTACAAAACATAATTTGAAGAATGACCTGCAAAACATTGATAAAAATAATAATTTAACAAGAATAATTAACGAAGTTGTTCATTTTGAATACTGAGTAGATATTTTTTATATTGCAATTTAAATTTGTTACTGTCAGGAAAATAATTTTATTAGGTAAGGAGTTGTACAATTTAACAGAGTTGTAGGTAAATGATCTCTGAAACATGGCACTCTGATGTTGAGGCACCGTCAACCTATTAGGAAATCTTATGTCACGGGAATGTATATTTTCACGAAATACAAACCTACTTTTTAAAGAAAGAGGCAGAGCCGGATTATTTAGAGTTTGTAACCAAAAAAATTCCCCAAATGTAAAGTTCTGCGGTTGTTCATTACTAGCCACCTAAGCTTTTTAAACGTACTTATGAGAAATATGATCAAATTTTCGGAGTCCAAAAATAAGGCGGGAGCATGTTTTCTGTATATATACCCTTTGTATCCTATTCCTATCTGCTACATCAAGGCATGGCCCATAAATGAAATCACAGTAGTTAAAGCTGGATAAAACAAGACTCCCACAGAGAATTTTACGCAATTTAAAATTTAGGACATGACGGTTATTGTATAATGCTCTTAAAGACATATATGACTTTTAAATTACCTTTTTGACATACTCCCTAATCCTTAGTTCAGTATCCAGGATTATACCCAGATTTTAGGCTGTTTAACTACGGAGAGCCTAACACCATCGATAACTATATTGATATTATCATTCAAAAAGCCAATTTTGTTCTTATTCCCAAAAAGCATCAAGGATGACTTTGATGGATGCAACCTTAGTTTATGATCCAGAGAAAGTTGATTTAAAATGCTTAAATCTTCGTTAAGCAAATTCGATGCGTTTATATAGTCTTGGCAATCGAAATAAAGGTAAATTTGTGTATCATCTGCATATGCCTGAACCTTACAGTGCTTTAAAGATTTAAAAATATCTGAGGTATAGATAATAAATAGAAGAGGTCCTAGGATAGATCCCTGAGGTACACCAGACAAAATTTGAATTTGTTCTGAATAATTATTGTTCTTATTGAAAATTTTTTAGCACCTGTTGTTGAAGTAAGATCTCTATCTGCTTGACGTAAAGACGATTTCTTTATTTAAAGCAAAATTCACAAATCCCCCAGAATGGAATAACGAAATGGGTTTGTTTAATGACACCATTGAATATCAAACTATATAAGAATGACGGATGTCCGAGAAAAGTTGACAACCCAGTTTTAGACGTCTTGGAGGTGGTTTGGCCGCCATTGTGGAGTTGATCGTAACTCTAACCTTAAATCTGTCGTTATAATGCAGCGCCTCGGTAACAGATGTCTCAAATTCACGGATGTGATGTCGTGGTGTTGCCGCATATCGTAATTTATTGGAATTTTTAATGATATACGCATTTTAACAGACAATAAAATAGGAGGTTCTCAATTCCAGCCGAATGTATGTTTTTGATAATAATATGTACGCTGATTAATCCGGGGTAATTGGACCGATTTTCACAATGATTGTACCGTTGCATTATGCAAATGTGAAACAAATAAAAGTAGATAAAAAGCGACAGCAAGTAAAATAGGTTTTATTTCGTCAAAAAATAGCAAAATACGTAATACACTAATACAAACACACTGGATGTTTCTTAAGTAAGAAAGTAAAACCTACTTATTTTAACCATTTTGAAAAGTAGTAATAATTGCAATTTAAAACCAAGTTATACAAACAAACCGCACATCATTCATAGTTTACCCAACATATACGTTGTAGCCTAGGTATGTATTAAATATAGTGAGAGTCGTCATTTAATTCTGTTAGAAATAGTGGCGGTCAATATGTTTTCATGTAATTTAAGTTGGGACGTCAAAAGGTTAAAAATATTATAAGCTACAAAGCAATTAAAAATAGGGACATTTTTAAGTCTAGACGATACTATAGGTAGGAAAATAAATGTAAGCTACTTAAATCTAGGATTGGTGTAGGTACTTATGTGAAATCAAGTTTTACGATAAGCTATAAAAATAAATTTAAAAAACTCATGCAGCAAGTCAAACAGACAGGCGGCAACAATGTTTTAATTTAGCAGTGAAAAGGCTAGTCGCTTTCTTGTTGGTGAATTCATTGTGCCATCTATGAATTTAACGTAGCAGATTTAGGAAACCGGCTCATATGGCCTTCTTATAGTTTGATATTCAATGATGACACTATACAAATCGATCAAAGTGTGCATCCCTTTAATTTATCGATCAACAGTACCGATCGATAGCGGTCGATCAATTTCTTTCGACGCCGGGATATGTCTAGAATCAAAAGTATCGCGGTTTCAGCCTTTGAAGTTAAATGATTGCGCGATTGGGCTGCTTCGGTACTCAGCAGGAGAACTTTTTTTTATCAAAGAAGAGAAACTGGCCTCTGGCGGGTTGTTAAACCTCGGGTATAGAATAATTAAGAGAATTCTGATGTGATTGCAGCACGGACTTCTGATTGCGGTTGCTTTTTATGGGATACAGGCGCCATTTTGTTGTGTAAATAGTTCATTGACGATGTTATTTTAATGGATACATTGTCAATTTTAAGTGCACTTTATACGAGTATTTTGTACAATTGTCTACAATATGTACAATATCGTAGTCAGTAAAAATTGCTTACGGAACATTACCATGACTATAATTATACAGTGTGACCAGTAAAGTCCGCATCATATGGGATTTTTTTTTTTAATAACTTTATTCGAAATTTGACTTTGGCATCAAGTTCTGCTTCGATCAAGCAAAAAAATAGTAGTCACGTGATTCGCATTATCTGTCAAGTTTTAATTTTTTTCAAAAAATAATTCAAAAGTAGGGTTATTTCTGAAAGTATCGAAAAAAATTATTAGAAAAAGTTTTATTAAATGCAGTTTCTAGCCCACGTGCAAAATTTTAGCTGCCTAAAATAATTTTGATTTTTTACCCATATTTTGTAAATTGCACCACTTTTGCAAAATAAGACAACGCAACCCATATAAAACTTCTTAATTTTGACAATGCTTTATTTCAGATACATTTTCTTTAAAGTAGCGCCATATTAAATGTGTATTTTTCTACAAAATCAAAATTGGGCTATTAAAATTTGGTCGCATGTGATGCAAAGTTTATTTGTTTTTGACCCTGTATAAGGTAACTTCATAAAATAAGTATTTTTGAAAACGTAATTTGTGTCTGAAAGTAATACACCTTAATATTTAAACAAAAAAGAACACAGTGTCATCAGTAAAGTATTCATTAAGTGGAAAATAAATTTTAGTGGTGGGTAAAAAAATCAAAATTATCTTATGCAGCTGAAATTTTGCATGTGGACTAGAAACTGCATTTAAAAACCTTTTTCTAATAACTTTTTTCGATATTTTCAGAAATAACCCCACTTTTGAATTATTATTTGAAAAAAATTTAAATTTTACAGATAATGCGAATCACAAGACTACTATTTTTTTTTTGCTTAATATTCATCTCGATCGAAGGAGAACTTGATGCCAAAATCAAATTTCGAATAAAGCTATTAATTAAAAAAAAATCCCATAAGGTGCGGACTTTACTGGTCACACTGTGTGTAGGCAAAAGTTATCATAAAAGGTTCAGTTTTCATTTAGAGCCCTCAAATAATTCAGAAACTTCTTGCGCTTTGATGTTAGATATTGGGAAGTGTTGGTACTTCTCGCTCGGTTACCTTTGTTCGGTTTTTACCCAGTAACATTTTGTTGTGATCTCCGATCTCATATCAAAAGATCATGATCCCCTTCATCTTCCGTCCACTTTGTGTAAACAAGCTGTGACATTTTGACCCAAGCCACTCGTAGGCGCGGAAAAAGCCATATATCCCTCTCGAAACCACTGTAGGACATGGAATTATAGAGAGATTTCCACTAAAGATATCCACGAGATAGTCCTTCAGCTTTTAGTATCGTCGTCCTACCAAAAGCCAGTTTTATTTGATCTTTTTCTATACCTGGTGCAGCAAAGAGCGCTTTTGTAGAACGCGTTTCCACGAACGAGATTATAAATCACTCGGTCGGCGAGTACTCGGCGCGGTAGTTGATCTCTGAGCTTGATTTAGTTGTCTCGATTTCTCGTGGGCGGGTTTGTTTGCATTTACACAGTTCGGATTTTTCTTGATTGTGCATGGGCTTGCGAACACTATAACCTTATAAAAAATAGTCGGTTCCTTCAGAGTTTATTACTTTCCTAGTATTTACTATTTATTAATAGAAAGTACCAAACGATTATTATTTATGTAGAATTATTAGAATTCATTGATGCCAACAAAAGTTTAATTTCCTTTCAAGCTGGTTTCGAAAAGGGTACTCCACAGAGACAGCCATTCAATGCGTGATTGAGACGTGGAAGGGAACCATTGATCAAGGGGAAAATGTTATAGCTGTTTTTTTGGATTTTAAGCGGGCATTCGAAACAATTGACAGGGCTACATTATTGAGTAAATTGTATCAGTATGGTATTCGCGGAAACGTTTATAAATGGTTTAAAAATTATTTAAGTAACAGGTCACAAAAACAAAAATATCAAAAACATATTCAAATAAAAAATAAATAATATAGGAGTTCCTCAAGGAAGTATACTAGGTCCAATATTATTTATTTTATACATCAACGACATGCCTTTAGTTTTAAAAATGTGTAAGTTACAAATGTTTGCTGATGACACCTTAATCTACATTAATGTTTTAAATATTTTTGATTGTCTAAATAAGTACCCTAAATTCTGAGATAAATATATTATTGAATTGGCTAAAAGTAAATTAATTAAAATTAAATATTTCAAAAACTAAATGTATAGGTATGGGTATGGGTAATAATTAAAATTGTCAAAATATAAATGTTGAAATTGATGGTGAAAAATTGGAATTAGTAAACAGTTTTAAATATTTAGAGATAATTATTGATTCAAAATTAAAATTTTTTAATTATTTTGAAAGTATCATAATATCGAAGATTGCCGGAAAAGTAGGTTATTTTAAAATAATCAGTTCTAATTTAAGTTTGTTTTCTAAAAAAACTGTATTTAATACTATTAAATTACTACATTTTCTTTATTGTTCTTCCATTTTATATTGTGCTAGTGAGGAAATATTTGACAAATTTTACAAAATAAGGCAATGCGGATTATTTTAAATTGTGACAAATATACAAAAATAAATTTTATGTTAAAAAATTTAAATTGGTTGAATGTCAGAAATTTAATTTTTTATTTAGATCTTTATACATAAAATTAAATTTTTTTTGTTCTTTTAATCATGACGATCATAATTATAAAACAAGAACTAATCAAAATTTATTTGTGGATAGAGTGTCTAAAACATTAGCATTTTTCATAAAGGTTTGATAGAATATAATAATTTCGAAAATTCTATTAAATCTCAAATATCATTAAAACCATTTAAAAAACTTTAAAATTTCATTTATTTAAAAAACAAAATAATACGTAATATCTGATACAATTTGCAAAATGTTTAACTTTTCTGTCTGTTGTTAAAAGAAGGTTCCGTTTTAAAATTAAAAATAAATCTATAAAAATGTTGTTAAAAAAAAATTAAAAAATATTTTATTGTAGCTTTTCTTGCTAAATAAAACATGTTAATACTATTACTACTACTTTATTGACATTGATCGTATAGATGAAATTATCGTAATGGATATTTTCGAACTTGATTTAGTTACATCGCGAACCCGTGCTTATACAAACAATACAAAAACATAATTACAAAAAAATACTGCGACAATAAAACGACAATTAAAATTGAATTGTATGAACGGTTGGTTACCTTTCTCCTATTTAGATGATATACCCGGTGAAAAACACTCTTCTATAAGTCAATAATTGTAAATATCTTTCGCCTTAACTGTTTCTTTAATTATTATCCTTCTCGAATATAACTTCATCTCGACTTTTTGCCTGTTCGTCTGAAAGATAACAATGGTCGCCCGAGCGAGCTGGTTTTTGTCCTCGCCCATGCATAATGCATCGTACCCGAGAAATAACCCAGATCTCGTTTGGTCAAATGGTCGGCTACGGGCCGTTCTTACTTTTTTTCTTAAAGGTTCCATGTCGGCTTATATAACTTTTAAATTCGGTTCGATTATCTATACGAGATAGAGTTTTCTTTTGGTTGTAAATAAGTATGTTGTTCGATTTTTTTCGTTGTTTACAACATTATTAAACTTATTGCTAGCTTTGATGAAATGCGAGAGGTCATTTTAACCACTGTTACACAAAATGTAGCTCTAACAATGATATTATTTGGTTGGTAGCTGTATCAAACATGTATCCACTAACAGCGATCTATTTATACCGTGCGAGCAAAAATTATTTGCATCAAAGAGGGCTTGGATTAAAAAACGTAGGGCTTGGTTTAGATCAAATTCAAATTCATATTATGACATGATATGCCAAACTTATGAGTAATAAAATAAGTAGACAAATACAAATTTATTTTGTTGTTTATAAAATTATAATACTTGCACTTTATAAGGAAATAAATTTAGCTGCTTCTTAAGAATAGTCCTGCATGTTCCATAAGATCTTCCCACTTCTTGGGACACGCGTCTTATACAATTTGTTGGCGTATTTTGCATTATTTCACGAACGTTTACAACAAGTTCTTCTGTTCTTACAGATGGTCTTCCTGCTCCCTTTTTGTATTGTATAGAACCTGTTTCCCTAAACACAGCCACGGTTCCTTTCAGGCAATGATAAAAATCCCCAGCAATAAAAGCAACGTTAGGAAAATGTTCGTGCAAATCGTCCATGCACAAATCCGGATTGTATTGCCACTCACCATTTACTCTAACCCCGTTTCGAAAATACGCTTCAACCATGAATGTTTTGTGGTGTTCCGTAAAGCCCGTTGAGTGAATTGTTCAAGAAATTGGAAAAATTTGCGATGAATCAAATTACTTGTAACGACTGTCAAAGATGAGGGAATAACTGATTGATTGTTAATTCAGGTAGTTACTGACACCCAACAGGTATTAAGCTCTACGGCTAAGCATTACGTCCTTAGATGCAAGGCCCTCTTTGATGCAAATAATTTTTGCTCGCATGGTATTACCATAACAAAATTCGTTTACGAGCGTTGATTGTTCACGATGTATGGTCTTATCTAGTACTTCAACGAGTGTAGCATTTTTTTTTAAACAAAGTTGTTGAGCAGGACAAACAATTCTTTTATTTTCATCGTTTCCATTAGACTTTTACCGATCTTCTTCTACTTAAAGAATCGTCTCTTCATGTGGGCAGCATATTATCGTTAAAACACACTCATAAATGCAAATGCACTTGGTAGACAGTCAAGACACGCTGAACGGTGTTTATCTCCAATTAGCGCTATGACCAAATTGCATTAGATTGTTTTGTAATGCTGTACCATTATTGTTTAATATTTGTTAGCATAACAGAGTCGAGATTATGCTAATGTTGTGTTCGTGTTAGATATCTTTTGTATTTATGAGGCTGAGCAATTCTAAAACTTAATAGTGAACAAGATACCTGGATACGTTGAAATTGTGTATTAGTTACAAGACAAGGGATAAGGATTTTAAAATTTTCCTTAACTTCCCAATCAAACGGCAAATAACTTTACTTCGTTTACTTCCTCGGCTGACGCTTGTAAGAAAAATGTGGAAAAACGATTCAATGCAATTTAGGCATACATCATACATATTTTGGTTTTGACGTGACCACTAAAAATTGCTGGATGCATCAAAGGGTACAACAAGAATTAACTTAGTAACGGCCAACCTGAGACGGGATTGTTATAAAGTACTACTACCTACGTCATAATATACGCTACTGGTTATCATCAACTGGCAATTGCCGAGAGGCGAAGAAAGAGAAGATCCTTCTTCTTCCCCATGCACGTCCGAATGTCTTCATAACATCGGGGCCGGTCCTCATCCGCCCAGATAAGCACTGGCTCGGTGCGATTTGTTTGATTCTCATATCTCAATCACCGATGCAACTTACACGACTCACGGCCCACCTGTCGAGCCCGAGGGCGCAATTATGCACCATTTCGACGACCGGTCGGGTCGTTCTGAAATTGCCGCGAGTATTTCGTTGCTGTTGTTGTTGGCTTTGGACGAAGGTTCCAACGTCTATGGCAACTATCATATTATAATTATATAAAACTACCTAAATGTAAGACTAATATTAACTTAAGATTTCTCAATTATTTCGCTCCCAAGATTTATAATATTATAATCTCATACCCCTGGAAATAAGAAATATCACTAAAATTCATATTTTCAAAAAAAAAAAAGTAGATCTTACATATTTGAAAGGATTCACATATTTAGGGACCTATTCTGAATTTCGGCTTATGTAGGTCACTTCTCTAGTCTGGAAGGTCTCTACTCATAATATGTCTACTTGATTTATTTGAAATCTGTTCAATTATTTGAAACTTAAACTTTATAATTATGATGGTCATAATAAGAATAAGTAAAAGAACAAAATTTTTTTAAACAATCAGGCAATAAATTATTTTTAATTTTATGTATAAAGACACATACTAAATAAAATATTAAATTTCTGACATTCAACCAAACTAAATTTTTCAACATAAAATTAATTTTTGTATATTTGTCACAATGGTAATATAATAGTATTACATACAGTTTTTTTAGAAAACAAACTTAAATTAGAACTGATTCTTTTAAAATAACCTACTTTACCGGCAATCTTCGATATAATACGTTCAAAGGACATAAGTGTTTTATTTCCTTTATAGTATCGGTAGAGTTCCAAAAGTGAAACCATAGAAGCTAGAAATAGTTATGGCTCAGTCTCTCTATCGATACTACATGATTGACCATATAACCATAATCTCATTAAAAATCCAATCAAGTATCGGATTAAACCTCGATTTAAAAAGCCATTTTAATCAAGTGATTACCCTAATAATGTTGCATAAAAAGCGACTGTTTAATATACAAATAAGTTTTTAAAAAAACGGGTTCTCCGAGTCGAGGCCGGAGAAGAGTTGGAGATCTCAACCGCAGATAGGATAAGTGTTTTGAATCCCCAATGCCTTATTCATGGCAGACCATAAATAAGGAAATGTCTTAATCTTTAAGAAGCTCGTATATTTTATAACGTTACGGGTATAGAACGTTTTGTTTTGTTTTTTTGGAATTTTTACGCCGCGTTGAAAAAATGTACTTCCCAGAAAACGGTGCGAAACCCGTTATCGAATAATATCCTTGCATACTCGGGGAAACATTTGGAAATGCAATAATTAGAAGATCATATTTTTTTTTGTTCCTATTTACATGATGGTCCAAAATGAATAAATGAATAAATCGGATAATACCGTGCGAGCAAAAATTATTTGCATCAAAGAGGGCTTGGATTAAAAAACGTAAGGCTTGGTTTAGATCACAATGATATGGGGACGATATATCTAACCAAATCTAGGTTAAAATTTTGTCAAATTCATTTTATGGCATGATATGCCAAACTAATGAGTAATAAAATAAGTAGACAAATACAAATTTATTTTTGTTGTTTACAAAATTAACAAAGTAAGAATATACAGAAAGAAAAAGAAAAATAATTACATTAATTGCTGAAATTGGCTCCTAGCATAAATTCACACGTCTCTTCATATTTTCGAAAGTGTTGACCAACATATCTGAAGGAATGTTACCACATTCTTGGATAATCCTTTCTTGTAGGTAGTTGTTCTAAATTTGCAACTGGTGTTTTAAAAATAGCGATCTTTAAATGGGGAAAACGAAGTAATCCATAAACGTTAAACAAGGTGATCTATAGGTGGGAATTCTATGTCTGATCGAAAACTGATCAATCTGTCGTCGAAAAAATTGCGTAAGTAGTTAGTAGTTTCGGCGGCTGTATGGGCGGTTGCACCGTCTTATTGAAAATATCCAAAACGTATTTCGTCGTCAAGTAATTGCTCCACAAATGGATTCAAAATATTGTTTCTATACCGCTGTGCTGTAAAAGTGTCATGGAAAAAAACAGGACCAACAATTCTTCTTCGGGAAACAGCTAACCAAACACCAATTTTTTGAGGGTGCAATGTAAATTCTACAAAAAAAATGGGGATTTTCACTATTTTCTGATAATTCACATAACCGGAGAGGTGGAACCAGCCTTCATCCGAAAAAAATGTCAGGTCTAATACATCATTTCTTTCCAATAAATCTGCGGCTTGTATTTCTTGGAATACTTGCACTTTATAAGGAAATAAATTTAGCTGCTTCTTAAGAATAGTCCTGCATGTTCCATAAGATCTTCCCACAGCAATGATAAAAATCCCCTGCAATAAAAGCAACGTTAGGAAAATGTTCGTGAAGATCGTCCATGCACAAACCCGGATTGTATGGCCACTCACCATTTACTCTAACACCGTTTCGAAAATACGCTTCAACCATGAATGTTTTGTGCTATTCCGTAAAGCCCATTGTGTGAATTGTTCAAGAAATTGGAAAAATTAGCGATGAATCAAATTACTTGTAACGACTGTCAAAGATGACGGAATAACTGATTGATTGTTAATTCAGGTAGTTACTGACACCCAACAGGTATTAAGCTCTACGGCTAAGCATTAGGTCCTTAGATGCAAAGCCCTTTTCGATGCAAATAATTTTTGCTCGCACGGTAGTGGTGGTATGTGATGGCTTTAAATGATGTAAACGCATCGTCTCTCCACCTGTTGCATTGATATCGTTATCGTTATCATTAATCATCATTCGGGAAAAGATGCAACGATTGAATTAAAATATAATAATTATTTAACTTCTACACGACAGATAATGTTTAGATTAACTGATTCGTTTTAAATTTAGCTAGAATTGCCGTGACGACAATGTCAATCAATTCGAGCCTTATGCAGCGCAAACTAATAACCCGATGATCAGTTGCTTCCTTGGACGTATGTAATTTTTATTTGATAATTGCATGACAATTGCTTCATTAGTAGCTTATATGGCAGATAGAGTGTTAATTGACGACGAACGTGTGCTACCTGTATCATTTGCGATTTTTTTTTATTGCCTCGGCCTTGTGAATAAAATTCGCCAAGTAATAATAAGTCGCTTCGACTTTAGACCAATTTGGTTGGATAATAATTCCTGCAAATAGAGTTTTGTATTCGGAAGGTGTACGTAAACGTCAGCAGTAACGGGCGTCTATTTTGAACATTGCATTGCCAAACTTTAATTTATATACAGTGTGGTTGTTTAAGTGTGCAACATATGGGCATTTTTTTATTACCGATTTCTCAGAAAATTTTATTCTTGATAAAAGTTGGCGCATGTTCGATAGTCATATTCGGTGCACTTGGAATGGTTACAAGTCAAACGGCGTACAGGGTAGGCCAAAAAATATAAAACTTGTACAAGAATAAAGTACCCCTATTTCAGAAAATTCAGCAAAATGTTATTAAGAAAAGTTGTTTAGAATTAAAAGTTATGCATAGATTTAAAAACGTGACCTCCTAAAATAAAAAAAATATATTTTTTTAAAAAACATTAATACCCCTAATTTCCCAAATACATTTTTTTTTTATTCACCATAAAGACCTTCATAAATTAATTAAAAAAATCAAATCAATTTCCCATATCTTTGTTCAAATTCAAGCATATTTGTAAAATTTACTTGACTTTTTAATTTATTAAGGAATCACAAATTTCATGTTTGTTGCAACGATATTAAACACAACTTTAAAATATCCTAAAAATTCTTTTTAACAAGATGAAACATTAGTAATGATAACATGCTAATTAAAAAACTATCATTTAAAGTGAAATTTTTTTTATTTTAAATGTGTATTAATAAACTGTATTCTTGTACAAGTTTTATATTTTTTGGCCTACCCTGTACGCCGTTTGACTTGCGACCATTCCAAGTGCACCTAATACGATTATCGAACATGCACCAACTTTTATCAAGAATTAAATTTTCTGAGAAATCGGTAACAAAAAAAATGCCCATTATGTTGCACACTTAAACAACCACACTGTATAAAAACGTAGATGTTAGAACTAGCTAGGCAGCCAACAGAAATTGATTTCTATTCAAAAAAATTACCTTGCCGGACTTCCATTGTCTTTATTTTGTTACTTAACACAACGTCTCGATTGGTTAGTATCTCTAACCGTGAACTAAATTATAAGTCTAAGACTATTGTCTTAAATACTATCCATGTGCAATGAAGCTTGATGACTCCGCCTACGTGTTTATTGGAGTGTGAAGTTTGAGCTCTTGGTTTTGGACAAGAAAAGGCTTCCAGATATTAGGGATGTCTATACTTGGTTTACTAAATATATGGGTATTTTGATCCATAAACGCTGCTTCTTTGAATTTTCGTTTTCTCCAGTGCTGTTCCGTGTCCAAAACCATTGGCTTCTGACCACTGTATATTATGTTGGTTGGATCCTCAGACCAAGTGCTTGGTCTGAGGTTGGATCATACATATTCCGCTATACCTGATCTCGAAGTTTCACCTCTTTGAGTATGTTTCAGATTTTCTTTAACTTGTACGGGAAGAGGTCTTTTTGTTTCTCCAATGTACGATTCGCCACACTCGCAAGGGATTTGATAAATACAATTTTTTGTGTTTTTATTACGAGGGGGTTTTACTTTTGTCAGAAAGCTTCTAAGGGTATTTCCGAATTTGAGGGCTGTTTTGATATCATAGTTTTTGGTTATTCTTCTAATTTTTTCAGAAATCCCTTTGACATAAGGTATTATAGGAAATGCTCTTGCTCCTCTTTCGTTTCTGTATTAGTTTTTACTTCGCGATTTTTAAGTTTTGAGATATTATTAGTTACAAAGGTTTCAGGGTAACCATTCAGTTTTAAGGGTTTGAATTATGCCCTGTTTTATGTAGTTTGAATGATTCGATCAGTGATTAAGGAATTGCCCCGTGTGAGTGGGTTTCTTGTAACTTACACTGAAGTTTTTATGTTTTCAGCACTTCGTTTGACGAGAACATCGAGAAAAGGTAGAGTGAAATGTTTTTCTGGAATTGTTAGAATTAATATCTATTGCTCTATAATATAGACTAATACATATTTTTATAGCCCTATACATACGAGGGCGGATTGATATTGAAGCTACCTAAGTAGGAAAAAAACATTTATTTCTCAACATAGTCTCCATTTAGCTCAATACACTTAGTAAGACGATATTCCAACTTTTTTATACCATCTGAATAATACGATTTTGGGAACCCCTCAAAATACGCCTTAGTTTCGGTAATCACTTCTTCGTTTGAGATGAATCTTTTTCCTGCGAGCCATTTTTTCAAGTTTGGAAACAGGAAAAAGTCACTAGGAGCTAAATCTGGACTATAAGGTGGATGATCAACCAATTCGAAGTGTATTTCACGTAATTTTAGCATCGTATCTAATGCTGTGTGAACCGGTGCGTTGTCTTGAAGAAAGAGCACTTTTTTCTTCTTTAAATGGTCGTTTTTTCTTGATTGCATCAATCAATTGATCCAATAATGCACGATAATACTTTCCTGTGATTGTGGATCCTTTTTCAAGATAATCGATGAGCAATATTCCGTGTGCATCCCAAAATACAGTGGCCATAACCTTGCCAGCCGATTTCACTGTCTTCGCCTTCTTCGGAGCACTTCCACCAGCTTCCACCCATTGTTTCGATTGATTTTTGGTTTCAGGTGTGTAGTGGTGGACCCACGTTTCATCAACAGTTATTAATCGACGCCAAAAATCAACAGGATTACGCTTTATCATGTCCAAACACCGCTGTGAAGTCGTCTGTCGAACTCGTTTTTGTTCGACACTGAGCAAACGCGGCACCCATCTTGCCGATAGCTTTTTCATATGCAAATGTTCATGCAAAATGTTGAACACACGTTCATATGATATGTTTACCATTTCACCAATCTCACGTAACTTGACTCGGCGATCATTCATAACGATATCGAGGGTTTTCTTGATATTTTCTTCAGTAACCACCTCTTTTGGCCTTCCTGTTGATGGTATTGGTGCAGTGCTTGTTCGGCCGCGTTTAAATTCAGCAATCCAATATTTTACCATGTAATCTGAAGGAGCAGACTCACCGTAATGTTTATCGAGCTTTTTTTTGTCTCTTTCGCTCAAGAAACACAAAGGTTGCTTACTTCAAACGACTACAACAAATAAACTAATCGATGAATTTGGCTGAAATTTTAACAGCTGACGTTTGACAGATCGCAATTTCTAAAAAAAAAAGTTTTTGTGTTTGTGCTGCCATCTAGCGCTAGGTAGCTTCAATATCAATCCGCCCTCGTATAATCAGGTAAGATAGATTATTTCTTCCGTCTGTAGAAGGTTCCAGCTCCTTTAAGCTGTCATTGCAAGCTCGATTAAAAGAGGAGGGGGAGTGCCTGTTTCGATCAACACAAACGACATAACGACAAGTGCAGACCTGCGAACAAAAGCCATATCTGCTCCCGCAGCATGACCAGAAGACCTGCCATTGGCCATAAAATATAAGTTATGTTCTCCGCAAATTTAACTGCTTTATCCCAGTATAACTGGGCTGTGACAGAGAAATAAACAGAGCTGTAACACCCGCGAGCTGGAGGTACTAAAAATTCCTTTTGGCCGGAGGTTGTTAAACCTATAAAGCGCAGTTTGAGTCCGATAAATATGTAAGTGTACTCCATACGTTACGGCGGATGTGTGAGAAAAAGTTATAGGGCTATTGTATTACCAATCTAAATATAGGGAATAGAGCCGTTCATTGGTATAGTACAGTAGTTCTTGTAAGAGGAGTTGGGGACTTTAGTGGAACTACTACACTGAGGAAAATGATCTAATACAACCGGTTTGCTAAGATGGCGTGAATTTTTATAGGAAATAGAAGGGTTTTTATCAGTGTATTAGGAAAGTATTTCCATTTCAAATGCATGACAAGAATAATCTGTTGAAAAGTAGTAGTTTATACTTTCGATTCATGATTGGCCCCTTTATCATGAGTACTCTGATCAATGTTTTGACTGTGTGCAGATCATAATCGCCCAGTATTAATTACGAAGTAACAGAGTATACAAATTGTTATATTATGCATATGCGGCAAGCCCGCGCACCGTTCCAGTCTACTTGCCGTAATGTCATTAAGCCGGTATAAATAAACAACGCTGTTAATGGCCCAACGTAATGCTCGCCTTTTAAACGGGGAAATGGTTAAATACACATACAGGATGACGTTACTTATCGAAAGGGTATACGATAACGTTAAATGTATTATGAAAAAAAGAAATAAATTATCAAAAATATTAATTTACGTTACAAGACCGGAAAGGAGAGTTTTTCAGGTCGAGACAAGCATTTCCAGGGCGAGCCGTAGGCGAGTCCTGGAAGCTTGGAGCAACACTAATTTTCGGTTGCGTGACGTACAATATTTTTTTTAAGACCGACATTTCGATATACTACTTACATTTAATCATTTTATTTTATATTACTTTTAAATGCGTCATATGACTTCTCGTAACGGGCTTTTGATTTTACTGGCAATATATCGTAAGTCGCTTTCCTTGCTGCTTCCAAAATTTCTTCTGAAATCTCATTTTCCGTGTCGGATATTTCAAAATCTGAATTCATATTGTTAAATTTGCGCACTCGCGAAACAAGTTTAACATAAACAACAAATTAAAAATCAACGAACTGTCACTCGACAATACATCGAAATGTTGTTGTCATAGTAACGAAATCAAGGTAGCTTGTATTATCAAAGAGCGATTGGAAAAACAAAAAACAGGGACCGGAAAAATCTTTTTTTTTAAACCGACCAGAAAATTTACACTTTCAGGACAATTTTTCGTCTAGAAAATAACGTTTTTCCGATCGCAAGACCGGAAAAGTGACATTAGAGACCGAAAAAATCTTTTCCGGACTCTAATGTCACTTTTCCGGTCTCTAATGTCACTGTTACCCTGTTTTTTGTTTTTCCAATCGCTCTTTGATAATACAAGATATCGTTATTATGACAACAACATTTCGATGTATTGTCGAGTGACAGTTCGTTGATTTTTAATTTTGTTCTTTATGTCAAACTTGTTTCGCGTAGATTATAAAATATATCGAAGTGCCGGTCTAAAAAAAAATATTGTACGTCACGCAACCGAAAATTAGTGTTTTCCGGTCTTGTAACGTAAATTACTATTTTCGGCAACCGTCCGGGAAGTACCCACTTCCCGGACGCTTTTCCTTTGAGAAAGTAGCATTTCTCCGGCCTAGTCCGGGAAGTACGTACTTCCCGGACTAGGACGGGAAGAATCACATCAATATTAGCAATTGCTCGAATTTTAATATAAATATTAATATAAATAAGAATTAGAATGTTTCTGTTAGTACCTATCTTCTGTTCGAATTTCAATATTTAATACAAATAATAATTAAAATGTTCAAAATTTTGTTCTACGAAGAAATATAATAAAGAAATGTGTCTCATTGATTTGTTTTTGTACACGGATGCCGAAAAAATAGTGTACGCAACACGTCCGAAAACAGTTTTTCGGACTTGTAACGTAAATTACTATTTTCGGCAACCGTCCGGGAAGTACCCACTTCCCGGACGCTTTTCCTTTGAGAAAGTAGCATTTCTCTTGCCTAGGCCGGGAAGAATCACATCAATATTAGCAATTGCTCGAATTTTAATATAAATAAGAATTAGAATGTTTCTGTTAGTACCTATCTTCTGTTCGAATTTCAATATTTAATACAAATAAGAATTAAAATGTTCGAAATTTTGTTCTACAAAGAAATATAATAAAGAAATGTGTCTCATTGATTTGTTATTCTACACACGGTTGCCGAAAAAATAGTGTACGCAACACGTCCGAAAACAGTTTTTTCCGGACATGTAACGTAAATGACTATTTCCGGTCTATAACGTCAATTTTCCGGTCTTGATCGACAAAACGTTATTTTCTGGACGAAAAATTGTCCAGAAAGTGTATATTTTCTGGTCGGTTTTAAAAAAATATGTTATTCATTACCTCTAAAATACGAAACGAAATCCCCGACCGAAATTTAATTTAAATAATGATACTTACACGAATTTAGACACTCCGTATTAATAATTCTTTCAAACCACGGCTCGTAAAGATATTTGAAATATGATAGCATAATTTAACGGAGGGCATTGAATAGAAAAATAAAAGGAACCCCGCTGCGAAAATGCGGTCTGATAGAACCATCACTTGTACAAACACCATAATTGGAATCTCTGGGCTTGTAGTTGGCGAGCGTCTGCCTTAGGACAGTCACAATTTGGCACGTTGCCAAGTTGCGGAAAAAATATTATTATTTTACGATTCATTAGAACGGGTCCAACGTCGACACTAGATGGTGCTTAGCTCAACATCCTTCTGACGTTAAACCCGTGTACTTGTTAAAGTTTAACTTTGCGTTCTTTTATGTGTGTGTTCAGTGGTAAAACCATAACCATCGACATTCACCTTTAGGTCCGTACAGAAGTTCTGCTTCGATCGAGATGAAAATTAAGCAAAAAAAAATAGTAGTCACGTGATTCGCATTATCTGTCAAATTTTAATTTTTTTCAAAAAAAAAAATTCATAAGTGGGGTTATTTTTGAAAATATCGAAAAAAGTTATAAGAAAAAGTTTTTTTAAATGCAGTTTTTAGCCCATATATTATGTAGAATTTGAGCTGCATAAGATAATTTTGATTTTTTACCCAGCACTAAAATTTATTTTCCATTTTTTGTCTTAATATTAAGGTGTATTACTTTCAGACACCAACTACGTTTTCAAAAATACTTATTTTATGAAGTTACCTCATACAGGGTCAAAAACAAATAAACTTTGCATCACATGCGACCAAATTTTAATAGCCCAATTTTGATTTTGTAGAAAAACACACCTTTAATATGGCGCTACTTTAAGAAAATGTATCTGAAATAAAGCATTGTCAAAACTATGTCAAAACTAAGAAGTTTTATGTGTATGTTTTAGTGCAATTTACAAAATATGGGTAAAAAATTTAAATTATCTTATGCAGCTAAAATTTTTCATGTGGGCTAGAAACTGCATTTAAAAACACTTTTCCAAAAACTTTTTTCGATATTTTCAGAAATATCCCCACTTTTGAATTATTTTTTGGAAAAAATTAAAAATTTACAGATAATGCGAATCACGTGACTACTATTTTTTAGTATTGAAAATACTATTAGGATCGTGTTTACGCAAACTTTGCATTGCATGTCGATGTCGCTCATGTCGATGTCGCTCATGTCGATGTCGCGATATCTAGATCGGTCTTGTAACATAATACTCTGATAATACTTGGTAGAAATATAAATATGAATCAGCGTAAAGTCGGCAAGTAAATAATGAATAATGTTTAGTTTAGTTTGTGTTTTAAAGAACGCCATAGTAACTTTGTTAAAAAGTGTTTTATTGAGATAAGTTATAACTAAGGTAAGTTCAAGTTATTTAAATCGAAATATTATATCGAAAAAAAAAGCGGGAGGCAATAAGTTGGAGCACAATAATTGCATATTACAGGGTCCGCCCAAATTTGGTTAACAAATGGGTTTCATATTAACTTTCCACATTAACTGTTAATATGGCTGTTTCAGTTTTTAAATTTTTAAAATTTTTTAAGTCACTGACGTCATATTTTTCTATTTTATATTCACCCTGTCTATGCCACAGAAGATTTGAATACGTCAAAACGATTTACTCAAGATGCAAAACTTTTATGTAGAATAAAATTTTCTGAAAAATTAATAATAAAAAATTATCCCATTTGTTAAAACCAAATTTGGGCGGACCCTGTAAAATTAAAGAACATTTTTTAAACTTTTACAAAATCCAAATTAGAATGTGGGCTTTAATTACATGACATAGGTCATTAAAATTTTAAAGCTGTGTCAGGTATTTTCAATACATAGGATGCTTGCGTAAGGTGCAAGATCTGTGAATTTTTGCTTAATTTTCATCTCGATCGAAGCAGAACTTGATGCCAAAGTCAAATTTCGAATAAAGCTATTAATAAAAAAAAATCCCATTTGATGCGGACTTTACTGGTCACACTGTATACTACTCCTAGGTGGAGCAGCTCAGAGACGCAACATTTTACTTTGTCCCAAGAACAATGAGAGCGGAGCTGGCGACAGTGGCGACGTGCCTGAATCGTAGCATGGCAGAAATTTTTGTGACTGTCAACGCCGATACGATAAATTCTAGTTGTAACAAAATAGTTCATCTCGTCGCGTCGGGTTCTCACCGATTTGAAACGAACTAAAGCTAAAGTTAACTTTCATTATAAAGTCGTTTATTACACATTAGTGCCCAATTTTTTTTTTTTGGCTACTGATTGAGGTGTCATGATGTCGATAATTTCTATACAGATCCGGAGGAAAGCGTAAATTGCGTATCTATATAGAAAAATAAACAGCGCGCGTACACTAAAAATTGCCAAATTTAGCAATTTAAATGAAAATTTCGGCAAATTGCAAATGAATCTGCGAAGATGATCTTCCTATCTGATTCTAATAATTTTCTTGAATTCCTGAGTCTCAGAAATGCGTTTAAAAAATCTACTGACGTCTTTTACTGTTACACTGTTGCCAGAATGTAAATATTTGTTCAATATTATTAAAGAGTTTTGTCATAGTATGCCATTCGTGAAAAATAATATACAGTGTGACCAGTAAAGTCAGCATCATATAGGATTTTTTTTATTAATAGCTTTATTCGAAATTTGACTTTGGCTTCAAATTCTGCTTCGATCGAGAAAATTGAGCAAAAAAATAGTAGTCACGTGATGCGCATTATCTGTCAAATTTTAATTTTCTCCAAAAAATAATTCAAAAGTGGGGATATTTCTGAAAATATCAAAAAAAGTTATTGGAAAAGGTTTTTTTTAATGCATTTTCTAGCCCACATGCAAAATTTCAGCTGCATAAGATAATTTTGATTTTTTACCCACCACTAAAATTTATTTTCCACTTATTTGAACACTTTACTGATGACACTGTGTTTTTTCTTGTTTTAATATTAAGGTGTATTACTTTCAGACACAAACTACGTTTTCAAAAGTACTTATTTTATGAAGTTACCTTATGCAGGGTCAAAAACAAATAGACTTTGCATCACATGCGACCAAATTTTAATAGCCCAATTTTGATTTTGTAGAAAAACACACATTTAATATGGGAAAATGTATCTGAAATAAAGCATTGTCAAAACTAAGAAGTTTTATGTATAGGTTGCGTCGAGTCTTATTTTGCAAAAGTGGTGTAATTTACAAAATATGGGTAAAAAATCAAAATTATCTTATGCAGCTAAAATTTTGCATGTGGTCTAGAAACTGCATTAAAAAAAAAACTTTTTCTAATAACCTTTTTCGATATTTTTAGAAATATCCCCACTTTTGAATTATTTTTTGGAGAAAATTAAAATTTGACAGATAATACGAATCGCGTGACTATTTTTTGGCTTAATTTTCATCTCGATCGAAGCAGAACTTGATGCCAAAGTCAAATTTCGAAAAAAGCTATTAATAAAAAAAAATCCCATATGATGCGGACTTTACTGGTCACACTGTAGAAGTGCAGCTAACACGTCAACAGTAAAATTTCGCAGCTTCTTTTGTAAAATGAATTCCCACAAAACGCAACATTACGTTCATACACATAACCTAACAAATCCAGAAGATTTCGTCAAACGCATGAACCTTTTATGCTCTAACATCGTTAAGTCCTTTCAGAAATCCATGGTATTGCAATTTCTACCTATATTTTCAGCGACCAAACTAACCGGAATAAAAGAAATTACATAGACCCTTAGACCGTTTCTTGGTACAGGTCTAAACCCATTGTTGAACGGGATTTAAGGGCCGGTCATTTCCCGTTCCCTACCGGAGAGTTATGAATAGGTTAATGCTGTATTAGGGAACAATGGAGTGTTTGCGTTTATTATAATCTACCGTATTCTTTTGGAGATTTTTGTAAATACAGATTAGTTCTTGGGTACTGATCGTTATTGCTTAGGTTGCGAAGCACAGATATAAATTGCGTTTTGGGCGTAGATATTTACCTTTGGATAAGCAAACAATCAATAATCACGAATGGTGGCAAATTTATGTCCTCGCGCATGTAAACAAAGCTACACACGATTAGATATGCGCACTGCAGCATTATCATTTGACGAATGGGAAAATAGACAAGTCCGGGCTTTAAAATTGAAGTTCTTGCTCAAGAAATTGTAAAAGTTCAATTTATTTTTACGTGTAAACAGCTAAAATTTGCCCCAAATTCTTGTCAAAAAATTGGAATTTCTTCTTCCGAGAACTTGATCCGTGGAATATTTTCACGCTTGGATTAATATAAACATACTATTTACTTTTTTCTTTTATATAATATAAGTATAAAGAAAAGTGTCTTTTTGCAGCAATTTATTGCCCGAAAAATAGGCATACCTAATTGGATTGCAGGGCTGCAAATGAAATATACCACAACATGCATCGGGATAATCAGCCTTGGTGTGTGTTTCTCTTTATTTTCACACCTTGTTTGTGTAGTACTCAAGAAAAGCACAAAAACAAACCCGGTAATAATTGAGGTGAAGAAAATGTAATAGTGTAGGAAATGTTTAATGTGTTGCCTATGTTGCCGAAATCAGAGCTTGAGTTTCGGGGTGGCCCGGGCCCCTGTATCCCCCCCTAGCTACGTGCCTAACTAGGATACTAGATAATAGCAACTTTAACGAGTAAGGACAAAAATTAATTAAACAACGCTTAAGTAATCTTAGGGGGGGGGGGTAATTACCCCCATTACCCCCCCCCCCCCCTTGTATACACCGGTGCCACAAAGATAACTTAAAACACAACAACAAAAATGGCGCGGAGCCGGTTCTGGAGTATATTTTGAGCATGTCGCTAAACAAGGACAGGCCGATAACAAGATGTTTGTGCGCATGCCCGATGCTGCGGGGAGGGGAGGCATCTGACCGGCGAGCCTTGTGCTCGGACGCACTTTTTCACCCAGTAAACTTAACTATTGTTTGCGCACGAGATAAGCTGTACGTATCTACAGGTAAATGTTTATGGTTTTTGGGCCTTTACAAAAAGTTTCGCTGTGACGATACAATGAGCAAATAAAAAAAAATACCGAAACAGGACTTGCTGAAAAACGACACGTTTAAAAACCAAAGTTCTACGAGAAATATACAAATCGAAAATATCTTTCAATTATTGACTGTTTATTTTCGAACCACGTCGTACGGTTAGAACGCCTTAAAGTCCGATTTTCCAGCACATCTGCAAGGTTTATTTAAAACTTAAGACCGGAACAACGAAAATAACAAACACATTAACGACTATGTTACGACAGGGCCGAATTGTAGGTATAGACATTTATTTTGTTCTAAAATCAAAGGGGACCCGAGTTATTTATGTTATGATGGCACGTTGTCTATGCTGTAAAAGTACAAACTACAGTTATTAAACGAAACTTGAACTCCTCTGTTACGTTACATTTAAATAGATAAACTTTGTAGTAATGTACTAAATTGCCAGGTGGTGCACCGCCAGATTGCCAATGGGAAATCCCGTGTAAATTTTGCTACCCTCAAATATTGGCTCCCAAATTAATTTACATCAAAATTGTACTAGACTTTTTTGAAGGTCCCCGTACACCAAATTTTGTTATTTTCTATTGAACCAATTAAAAGTTATTTAGAAAAAATTGTTGGTAAAATTCTGAAAAATTAAAATTTAATTTAATTTAAATTAATTTAATTTTAAAATTTAATTTTAATTTAAATTAAATAATTTAATTTAAATTAAATAATTTAATTTAAAATTTTATCATTTTTTAATAAGCCAATCAATAGTATTTTACGTTACAAGGCCGGTAGGTGTATTATTACAGTACGAGTTGGTTTACGGACGAGGCGACGTAGGAGCCGAGTCTGGAATATAAACGAGTGCTGTAATAAGACCTAACGGACGTGTATCGTATGATATTTTATTTTCATTTTGTCATTATAATCCTTTTTAAAAAGATTTAATAAAAATGTTTATTACAAATTTTAAAATATTATTGGCAATATTAATTTGGTATCATTGGATATAGTTTAAATAAAATAAAAATTAATATCTTTAGTTAAGCAAAATATTTAAAAAATTGTAAAAGAGAGTCTATTCTGTAGTTGCGTAATAATTTTCATTTACTAAAGTTGGTAGAAAAATACTTTTACAAGTTAAAGCATCTACACAAAGTTATTTGGTATCGATAGATATATATATATATACTTTGCATCACATGCGACCAAATTTTAATAGCCCTATTTTGATTTTGTACACACATTTAATACGGCGCTACTTTAAAGAAATTGTATCTGAAATAAAGCATTGTCAAAACTAAGAAGTTTTATGTAGGTTGCGCTGAGTCTTATTTTTCAAAAGTGGTGCAATTTACAAAATATAGGTAAAAAATCAAAATTATCTTATGAAGCTGAAATTTTGCATGTAGGCTAGAAACTGCATTTAGAAAAACTTTTTCTAATAACTTTTTTCGATATTTTCAGAAATAACCCCACTTTTGAATCATTTTTTGAAAAAAATTAAAATTTGACAGATAATGCGAATCACATGACTACATTTTTTTTGCTTAATTTTCATCTCGATCGATGCAGAACTTGATGCCAAAGTCAAATTTTGAATAAAGCTATTAATAAAAAAAAAATCCCATATGATGCGGACTTTACTGGTGACACTGTATATCACAAAAAATATAAGTTTCCTATTTTCCACAAAAACGTAACAGATTACTATTGTACTAAATAAATAGACCAACTCTTGCAAATTAGGCACCAAACTTAACATGAAATCTATAATCTGACCAAGTGGATAAGCCACGTCTGAACTTGTGTTGAATATGCATTTGCTACAGAGGTGTAACAAAAGCAGCAATCGCTTCGAAATTTTATTCATATCCCGATCTAGCAATTGCTTTTACTTATAGCATTTGCTAGTCAAGCAATTGCTTTTACTAAAAAGTAATTGCTTAATTTGTATTCATTAGGCTCAATGTTGAATGTTACTAGACGTTTTATTTTCATTAGTTTCAACATGTTTTGCGGTATTCAAGAAAAAATAATGATTGTAAGGTACTAATTTTTCAGCATATTCATAATTTTCGTTGGACAGACGGTTTTAGGTAAAAATCACAAGCCGTCAAGTAAAATTTCTTACAGTATTTATCAAATTTCAGTTCAATGCCTATTAAAATGCTCCAAATATTTTACTTCTTAAGCTAAATACCTTGCAATATTAGTGTTATCTACAAGGTGTAGTTGAACTTGCCGGCTCCAGTATGAGTTACAACATGATTAATGATTAAATTGTGCTGATGTTTATCGAAGCTTGAGAATAGGGATATTTTTGGTAAAATTAAGGTTTGTTATTACCTCGGGAATCATTCGAGTGCATTATAGTTCATTATGCGAGCGCCTCAAATTAAATATTGTGCCTTAACTACAACAACCCAACGTATTTTATATTCACTATTTTCAAAATTCATTATCTTAACATAGTATAAAACAAAGTCGCTATCGCGTCTGTCCCCAGAAATATGTGCTTAAGTCTTTAAAACTACGCAACGGATTTTGAAGCGGTTTTTTTAAATAGATAGAGTGATTCAAGAGGAAGGTTTTTATGTATAATACATGCATAATATTGTAGAGAAACACTGATAAATTTAGAGGTTTGTTCGGGTTTACATTTATAAATCTTGACGTGATGGTGAACTCGCCTTATTATTATCTCAGAGGCGTATAATGCCTGGCATTGCAACGCAAGCCGGGTACACGCTAGTTACTTATATTAAACACGCAAATCGAAACATTAACACTTAAATCAAGATACCTAGGTTTATTGATATTCCTCGTTTCCATAGTAACGGCAACGAGGCGTGACGTGAATGACATGAGAGTATGCGAGTGATTTTGATCAGATATTTCGACGTAGCCGATTTTTAGTTATAATGAAATTAACTTTATAATGTTGGTGTATTATGCATAGAATAATGCTTTTACTATTACAAACATTATTAACGGGTATTAGATAAGAAACTGTAACGAACTTTAAGTAAATAAAAAAAAACATACCTTGGTGGTGGATGAAACGCTTGCGGAGGCTGATGTGGCCACGCGAATCGATCGGGGGGCGGGGGCGCCGGGGGTCCGTGCGGAAAAGCTCCGAAGGGCCCCCCAGGAAAGGGCATCAGGGGCGGGCCGGCCGATAAGCCGCCTCCCGTGCCGTCTTGTTTTTCCGGCATCAGTAATGGCTAGCTGATGTGGATTGGCTGAAAAAGAGGACATTTTTAAAAGTATGTAAATAAAATTGATTCAACAATTTTAACTTATACATATAAGTAACTTTAAATATAGTAACATACATATAAACAGCGTGGTTACCAAAAAGGTTTTAATTAAGGGTATTTATACCATTTACTCGAAACACTTTAAACTTATCTAATTTATATATGCTGTACAAAAATTAATGAAGAAGTTTGCAAAAAATTCATTTTTTACTATAAGTCTATGTTTTTTAATAGATCGCTGCAGTGGCGTAGCTAGGTTTTGTATTAGGGGGCGCCCAAATTTAAAAAAATAATTTATATTAGATACTATTATAAAAACTGTCACTCCTATTTAGTAGTAGTAGTAGTAATAACATGTTTTATTTAGCAAAAAGCTACCATTGAATATTTACTCTATACACTCTATCAACAAAAAAAATTTGATTAGTAGATACCTACTTGTTTTATAATTATGATGGTCAAGAGTAAAAGAACAAAAAATTTTTTAAACAATCAGGCAATAAATTATTTTTAATTTTATGATACATACTTACTAAATACAAAAATTAAATTTCTGACATTTTTGTAAGTATATTTGTCACAGTTTAAAATAGTCCGCATTGCCTTATTTTGTAAAATTTGTAATTTGTCAAATATTTCCTCACTAGCACAATATAAAATGGAAGAACCAAAGGCGCACACAGGGGGGCGGCAAGGGGGCCTTGGCCCCCCAAAACCCCCAATGAAATAAAAATTATGAAAGTGGATAAGTATTTTAAAAAGTCAATTTTCTTAGATTTACCTCACGGGCCTCGTTTGAGGGGGCCCAGGTGGGGCATTTGCCCCCGCCCCCCCTCCCCCTGGAAGTTGACTTATTGACAAAAGTTGACTTATTGAGGTTTAATATGGTTTGATTGAATTTAAGAATTTATTATTTCGAGTTTTCCTTTATATTTTTGTTATTATTTTGGGGTAGTAAAGACTTATTTTAATAAAAATAAACAGTTTTAATGCCAAAACGACTATGAATGTTTGAGAAACAATTTTAGCTCATTAAGTATTGAGCAAAAAATTTAAATTAAAATTAAGGGAAGACCTAAACTCTCGAAATTAACTTGATACATACCACAAAGTGTAAATCTAGGAACTTTATTGTTATTGATAAGTTTGCTGCAAATAAAAACAGATGAATGAACTTTACTTTTAAACAATGTACCCACTAATGAAAAATAAATAAGCCTTTCTATTTTTTATCTTATTTCATTTTCAATAGAATAAGAAGGTAATCATAAATTTTTAAAATATTTACTATAATAATTATTGACCAAATTTGGGCGTGGTCTTAAAAAAATTTCGCCCGCGGCGCATTTTGCCTACAGCAGGCTTTTAATACACCCCCAAGTTAACAAGTCACAAGCCGCCAATGCCCCCCCCCCCCTAAGAAACCGTTTAACGACTCCCATGACTAGGCTATTGCGATCTTCCCTGCAAGAGTACCTGTTAAAAAAGCTCCAAAGTTCTAGAAAAATGCGTTACTTAAAAGTTTATTAAAAAATTTGCTTCCAGCACTGATTGGCGGGCCCCCCCCCCTAACATAAAATCCTGGATGCGCCGCTGGGAAGAACAATGGGTAAAGAAAATGTGGTAATATAATATGTAGTATTAAATACAGTTTTTTTAGAAAACAAACTTAAATTAGAACTGATTCTTTTAAAATAACCTACTTTTCCGGCAATCTTCGATATGATACTGTCAAAATAACTTTAAAAATTTCATTTTAAATCAATAATTATCCCTAAATATTTAAAACTGTTTACTCATTCCAATTTTTCACCATCAATTTCAACATTTATTGTTTGACAATTATTACTCATAACCATACGTTTACTTTTTGAAATACATATTTAATTTTAATTTATTTACTTTTAGCCAATTTAATAATATATTTATCTCAGTATTTAGACCATCAAAAATATTTAAAACATTAATGTAAATTAAGGTGTCATCAGCAAACATTTGTAACTTACATATTTTTAAAACTAAAGGCATATCGTTGATTTATAAAATAAATAATATTGGACCTAGTATACTTCCCTGAGGAACTCGTATATTATCTATTTTTTATTTGAATATGTTTTTTGTGACCTGTTACTTAAACAATTTTTAAACCATTTATAAACGTTTCCGCGCATACCATACCGATACAATCTACTCAATAATCTAGCCCTGTCAATTGTTTCGAATGCCCGCTTAAAATCCAAAAATGAAGCTATAACATTTTCCCCTTTATCAATTTTATTTGGATACGACTGGTATTTTAAACAACCTGAAGTAAACCACAAATGAAAGTTTATCTGAATTCCCAAAATAAATGACAACTAATCTTTTATCGCCTTCATTTTCAAAAAGTTATTCAAAAAAAATTACTCTCAGGCGTTCCTTTGATGTGTTTGGCTCCTGCAATGTGTAGTTAATATTTTATTCTATATGTTATAATTAATTCTACTTTAGTTTCTTGGCTACCAAAATACTGATCGTGTTTGAAAACTCATAAGAATAGGTAAAACGATAGCAAAATTTAGCTATTTTAAAACACAATGGGCCGAAAATGATATAATGAATGTTTTAAATCGAAATAACATTTTTAATTTGTAAAGATAATGCGTTTTCAAAGTACCTTTGTACGTATATGGAAATGGTCATTATGTTGTGGCTATTTTACTTGTGAAATGATGTTTAAAAAAACGGTTCTCTTAACACAAGAATTTTTAGTTAATAGCTGTTTTTGTGTTCCTGTTAAATCGTTTTTTAAAAGCGATAATATATACTTATTTAAGTGTTTCAGAGTAAATATCATTTTTCTTCAGTTGCCGGTGCACCGTTTGCACTATGGGTTTTAGACCAGGGTCAATAATTTTTAAAACCAAAAAAAATAATAGTAGGATGAAACCTATTGGAAAAGGAAGAAAATATAACAAAAATGAAAGGAAAAATAATTTACGGGCGATCCGAGGTCGGGAAGTGGAAAGGGGTGAGTTTTTAAGGGTAGAAAACGATTTATCTCGATTTCCGGCAAAACTACAAGTCCTATGGAAAAACGTTAAATGGCAAAGTTGTAGGTAATAAAAATATCTACAACTTTTTTATTTACAGTTTTTTCACATAACCTTAAAATGTATGTAAAAAATCCAAATAACCAAGTTTTTGGTTTTTTATTTTTATCTTTTACAAAAAAAAAATTTTTTTGTCCCGAACACACTGTAATTTTTTTGATTTAAAATATTTATTTTTTCACCTTATTTTGACTTAATATCGAAAAAGCACCCTAATTTTCAATCGAAAATTCTCCCGTCAAAATATCTGCTTTTTTAAAAAAGTCGATTCCTTGAAATCTCTACTTTCTGATGGTGTAAAAAAAATATACATTACTATGTATGTTCTCAAAAAATGCAAAGAAACGAACGTCTTATTAATTATTAACTTTATTAACTTATTTGGTTGTTAATTATTATAGTAGTATATCGACTTGTAATTTTTTGTTTATCTATGTATCATGGAATCTTACGTTTTTCGAGTAATTAAAGTATAAATTTTAATAAATAGCTCAAAATTGTACATATTGATTAAAAAAAAATAATTTCGGATTCGAGTTTTTTTCGTTTCTTTGCACTTTTTGAGAACATTTACCATAGTAATGTATATTTGTTTTACACCATCAGAAAGTAGAGATTTCAACGAATAAAAAGCCCACCGACTTTTCGATTGAAAATTAGTGTGCTTTTTCGATATTAAGTCAAAATAAGGTGAAAAAATAAATATTTTAAATCAAAAAAATTACAGTGTGTTTGGGACATAAAAAGGTAAGTTTTCACCAAATTTCGTGAAAAATTTTTTTTTTTGTAAAAGATAAAAATAAAAAACCAAAAACTTGGTTATTTGAATTTTTCACATAAATGTTGAGGTTATGTGAAAAAAGTGTAAATACAAAAGTTGCAGATTTTTTTATTACTTTGCCATTTAACGTTTTTCAATAGGGTAGTTTTGCCGGAAATCGAGATAAATCGTTTTCTACCCTTAAAAACTCACCCCGAGACTCACCCCTTTCCACTTCCCGACCTCGGATCGCCCGTAAATTAGTTTTTCTTTCATTTTTGTTATATTCATATTATCTTCCTTTTCCAATGGATTTTTTTTTCACTTTTTACCATTTTCAAAGGCTTCAGCCCTGGTCTATTTCATAAGATGATAACTCTATCACCCACATGCTCTCTGAACACAAAAATATAGTTTTTTCATGATATTGTAACAGGAAGTGAAACACATACAACAAAATAATTTGGCAAAACTAACAACACCACGAGCAACACCATATACAGTGTGAAAGTCCGCATCATATGGGATTTTTTTTATTAATAGCTTTATTCGAAATTTGACTTTGCAATCAAGTTCTGCTTCGATCGAGATGAAAATTAAGCAAAAAAATAGTAGCTACGTAATTTGCATTATCTATCAAATTTTAATTTTTTCCAAAAAATAAATCAAAAGTAGGATTATTTCTGAAAGTATTGAAAAAAGTTAAGAAAAAGTTTTTTTAAATGCAGTTTCTAGGCCATATCCAAAATTTCAGCTGTATAAGATAATTTTGATTTTTTACCCATATTTTGTAAATTGCACCACTTTTGCAAAATAAGACTCAACGCAACCTACATAAAACTTCATAGTTTTGACAATGCTTTATTTCAGATACATTTTCTTTAAGTAGCGCCATATTAAATGTGTGTTTTTTTCCAAAATCAAAATTGGGCTATTAAAATTTGGTCGCATGAGATGTAAAGTTTATTTGTTTTTGACCCTGTATAAGGTAACTTCATAAAGTAAGTATTTTTGAAAACGTAGTTTGTGTCTGAAAGTAATACACCTTAATATTAGGACAAAAAAGAACACAGTGTCATCAGTAAAGAATTCATTAAGTGGAAAATAAATTTGAGTGGTGGGTAAAAAATCAAAATTATCTTATGCGGCTGAAATTTTGCATGTGGGCTAGAAACTGCATTCAAAAAAACCTTTTCCAATAACTTTTTTCGATATTTTCAGAAATAACCTCACTTTTGAATTATTTTTTGAAAAAAATTAAATTTTGACAGATAATGCGAATCACGCGACTACTATTTTTTTGCTTAATTTTCATCTCGATCGAAGCAAAACTTGATGCCAAAGTCAAATTTCGAATAAAGTTATTAATAAAAAAAAATCCCATATCATGCGGACTTTACTGGTCACAGTGCCATTTCAATAACATAACAATTAAAATAAAATAAAATATAATTTCAACTTTATGATGACCGGTTTTTAAAAATAAATAGACAGCTAAAAATGAGACGTCCAATAATAAAATATACAGATTGCGGGCACACATGCACTGGAGTCAATAATTCAAGAAAGTAAATTAACAACAATTATTAGTCTGGGACACAGTATCAAGTGGCAATTACAATTAATAATTGATAAAACAGATCAGAAAATAAATCTGGACGATTTTCTACACGTTCGTTGCTTCATGGAGTTTAAATATGATTATAGTAACAGAGGGAGAGAAGAAGGGGAATGAATACCTACTTACCTATCCATGTACATATAGCTGAAAATGCGATAACAATAAATACCATTTTTTGACAAATTCTCATTTACTTATTTGTTCATCCACAGCATTCTTTAAGAAATCGGTTTCTTCCCTTAGGCCAGTCGCATAATAAATGCTTTCATCGAAAACACTACGTTTTTGAGATTTGCAACATATACAAATAACGACTTTCCCAGTTCCCACTTACCTCAAAAAACACCATTTTCATAAAACGTGAATGAAAATCCAAAATTAAAAAAGTTTTCTACAACACTAACTCGATCAAATGTCTCCAACAAACGAACACAGGCTGTTACAGATCGAAAAATTCCCGGATAACCAACAAACTGTCAAATAAAAAACAACGTTCATTGCAATCAAACGATCAAATAAACAACGTGAAACGGTTAAGTACGACACTGTCCGTCGGTAGTACTATCGTAATAAATCGGGTTGACGTGCTGCACTGGCTCCGTGTCGCACTGACGCTCGGTACAGACTACAATCCGGCTCAAGAAGGACCACGGTCAGAAATTAAATTCTTTCGGGTGGAGGGAGGCTACCAGTGGCGTGCCGCTTTGGTTGATGTCTTAATTAGGGAAGAATGCAGACGTTCAAAACACCATTAACAGCGAGTGAGAGGTTGATATTAGTTCATTTGTCGCATTTCTGGCTTGTATTGAAGAGCGCAGCTTAGATTGTTTTAATATTTTCGTCCCCCGCAATTTACTATACATACAGGGGTTTTTAATTGAGCACTTATCTTAGACAAGTTGTAGTTTGATTATATTATCAATAAATGATGCGTAACAAAAACATTTTATAGTTATTAGTGATACTAGTTCGATATGAACACTATAATGAAACGTGTGCAACGTTAAACCACGAGGCGTTAGCCGAGTGGTTTAATTGCACAAGTTTCATTAACAAAGTTCATATCGAACGTGTATCATTAAAAATTTATTCTACGATAGTGCAAATAGATTTTATTCGCCTAAATTTCATTGATATCAGATGACGTTTTCGTAATTTTTAAAATTTTCAAGTGTCAATATTAGTCGATATCGTGGTAACCGCATTTTTGATTGTCTCAATTTCGATTTTGACAACGTCAATATTGCCGTGTAATTTTCTATTGTATGCAAAGTGTTGGCCAAAAATAATTTAAATATGGGAGATTCTGAATCCGAAAGTGTCCCTTCGGATGTTTACAATAAATAAATGCAATCCGTTTTTCTAAGTAATAATAACAAATAAATAGTTTGCACCTACTTTCTTTTTGTTTTTGTATCTTAACATTTGGATGTTATTATGAATTCATAATGGCACTGAGTGCTATTATGAAGGTCATAATGACATCTAAATGATAATGCTAAATACGTCATAAATTATTTTTCAATAACTTCTTTAGTTGGCATATTATTTCACTGCCCATAAAATCCATTATAATCGTCCATATTATAAAGTCTAACAACAGGAAACATATAACGTTCCATAAAACAAAGAAACTAATTCTAGAAATAAACTTTAAATCGATTGGAGCCGGATAATATCAATATATGTCTCCAAATCACATACAAGCATGTATCCTGCTCTAACAGATTAAAACCAATCAAGCAGGATGAGCATAGATCGGTCATAGATCAACAAACTTATCAAAGCAGTATTTACGTTTGGCATTGAAGACATAGGTACAGAGGTCACAGTATAATGTGTAGGCGTTAAAAGTGGGTGACCGTTTCGCCTATAAGACTTTCCAACTTTTCAATGGCCCGAAACAAGTTATCGCGTGCTCTTCGCAAGTAGTAGTATCTCTCAATACATCTGCATAATCAGCTACTTCCCTCATATGAGTTAGAGATTTATAATTTATCCAATGTCAGTGTGATAACATTCCAATCATTCCATACGGCGGTAAACGTCGGTCTCTTTGAGACTGTTTACCACCGCGCACCGTATGGAATGTCATCACACTGACTTGGAATAACAATACTTGTTGCTGCAATGAGCTTGCTTCCAATGAAAACCAAAATCCTCTTTATGAATGGGTGGATTCTCTTTTATTTTTCCGTCCGAGGACCTGGTTGAGCAAGAAAAATACAAATACTTAATGGCAGCAAGTGGAAACCTGACTTATCTGTGAAATTTATATAAATGAATGCGCATTGACATAACATAAGATGATGATGATGATCTGATGACTTGATACGTGCTTAAAGTGTATAAAAGAAATTTAAAGGAAAGATTCTCTGCAACACTACAACATCTGTAACGAGTGTCCAGCAATGAGATGAAAGAATATGTTAGGGTAAAAATGAAGAAAAGAGTGATTGTACATACCTATAAATGAGTAGGTATGGTAAGTAAATGCCAAAATGCAAATAAGATTATTATAATGGGAGAGTAGAAAAAGCATGGCCGTGGGCAAATGCCGTCAAATGACACAATATATTTAGAATGGACTAAAAGTGAAAATTTAGTGATAGAATTCGGCTATTCATTCCTGGTCATAAACATTCACTATTTTTTCCCTTTTACCCCAATATATTCTGCAATCTCCTTGCTGGACACTCGTTACAGATGTTGTAGTGTTGCAAAGAACCTTTCCTTTAAATTTCTTGTATATACTTTAAGCATATATCACCTAGTTCCTCATCATCATCTTAGATCCATGTTAGGTCCAATAAGCACCTTTAAATGTCTTATTTAGGTTTATACGTATTTATTCTCCTGAAGACGACTGTCTATATAGTAGAAACATGTAGAGAATTAACCACATCATATCGATAAGTCTTTATTTATTTGAATACAACAGTGGAGATATACTTAAAGCGCCTGATTTATTTCCCATCAAATAGAGTAATGTTATGATAAAACGATTTTACTATGTAGTCCTTTCTTCAAACAAAATTTAAGCATGTCTCTTGCTTCGTAAGATTAACACATTAAAACAACCGACGAGATGAGCCGATCGCAGATCAACAAACCCATCAAAGTGCATCTCTTGATGTCTGTTTCATGCCTAACCAGATGTTTGAGCGCGCTGCATCGTCATTATCTCGAAAATCACTGTAATTTGGGCAAATTGCCCAACCGACCAACATGGGCGATGGGGGGAGATGGGAGCCCAAATTTACTTTTCTGATGGGCAACTTTTTATTAAGTTATTTTGCATTTAGAGGTTGTATTCGATCCGTTTCTGTTTAAGTCTGGCTGGTTTTCGTCTTGAAAGCTGTCAAATAATGTTTCGCTACGTTCCCGTCACAGCAGTTATTGATGATGAATTAATAACACTACAACTTTTACAGACAGAATACCAACGGCGCTATAAAACGGTCGTAAATTTTTTTTTAATGGATATTAAAGGAACAATAAGTGACGAAACATTATTTTGCGACAAATTAGATTCAGCTTTCAAGCAAATTGTCCAGCGTTAATGTCTCCATAATACGGCTTGACAGAAGACGAAATTACTTCTCGATGTTTTGTTCGTCGTAAATGGGAAGTAATTTAAAAAATCAGTGACGAACGACCGACGCGACGGTGCCGTTCCTAAAGTTATTAAGAAATATTGACATTACTTACACCGTTTTATGGTTGGGGTAGCTATTTGCCTTGTGTCTATTATTTGCTATCAAGAATGTAGGAATAGATAGCAGATGGACGTCATCGACCAATCGTTATTTTTGTTCTAATACTTAATCTGAATACCTACATAAATCTAATGATATTCAACATCAGTTTTTTCTAGTTGTTTATGTATCTTAATGCACAAACACTTCTAATGGTGTTCAACATCAGTATCTTCTGGTTGTTTGTGTCTATATGCATAAATACTTACCCAACAACTTATGCTCTGTTTTCACAATTATCTACTAAACCACCACGTCAAAGGACTTCTGGTCGTTAATATCCAGAAATATCCACAACAAATTTTTCCTTTAAAAATAGATTGTGGTTTCTTGCGTTTTCGTTTTTGGTACCTAAATTACAAGCAGATGATTTTACAAGGGATCGATTTTCATTCATCCTTATACTCTTGGTTGGCATAATCTTGATCAGATTGTGGAGATCCACGTATGATCCTGGTTCCTCTAGCTAGATCAAAGGTTCTGTGTCGGCAGTCATGCCACAAAGACATCAATGGGGCCATGAATTCGTACAATTGTGCAAATTACCGGTGAAACCATTGACTGTAGTTACTGTAGTTGAGAACACACTTACACTGGTAGACCTGGTCTGGCTAACATTGCTGGACTTAAAAATTAGATAAATGGTACAAAGGGTTTCACCCAATTGGTTTAACTAAAGCAAAAAAAAGTACTATTTAGTATGAATACCGACCCCATGTTATTTCTTATATTTTGTAATTTTTTGCTATAGCCTACCTATTCCTAGAGCCATGCCATCACAAAATTAATCTTCAATATTCTTATCGGCTAAAAGCCCAAGCAATTCTATATAGTTATTTTGTATCATTAAAAAGCAGTACCAGACCAAAACCACCTCGTAGGAGTGAGAGCTCAATCTCGGCACGTCCGAACGTACCCGAACGCGGCCGCGCCACCGTCGGAACCGCCCGAACCGGGTAGTACCGCGGGCGTAGAGGGGCGAGGTGGTGCAAATTCCAGCCGGCTCGGTTCGAAGTTGCTTTTTGGTCGGTTTCGTGAGCAAATGACTCTATTAAGAGTTGATTGGCTGCGTTGCCGAATTTGGCAGGGACTACTGTGGTTTGAGAAAAGTTGCTTTAAAAGAAAACTATTTTATCTACATAGATATGTACTTTTGTTTAGGGGAAAGCAATAAACTGTGAAATGGGAGACCCGTGACTAGTTTGAAACTTCGCGTGACTTTAGTTTCACTGCGGGAGTTTTGAAACGATGTCATATACATATGTGTAGCATCCAAATGTCCACAATCAAAATAAAGCTATCTGTAAACTGTCAACAAGGGCCTATCCTAACGAGAATATCAACCAGCTGTTCGAGATTAAATCGGGCATTATCGAGAACATGCCCAGTCAACTGCACAACATGGGATTTTCGGATTAATACGACCATATAGATATTATATGCCATAATCGTGAGGATAGAAAAAAACGACCATTTTCGATTATTCTTTGGTGTCACAGGGGGTAGATAGGAATGGGTGAATGGACGGTTATTCCAACCCACAAATTATGTGGTTTATTATTATGGTGAGAATTTCATTCACCTGTCAAACTCCATATTTTAACAATTAAATACCCAAATTTTATTGTGTGTTACCATGCTTATTCTATTGTTGCAAAAAATTATCGCGATAATTTTTTGACATTTTTTTTTGTCAGTCATAATGATACACAAACAAAACATTCATTGCATTTACACTTAATGTTAACAAAAAATAACAGGCATGTATGTTATCCTATATTTTTATTATTTTATTGCACAGAAAAAAACAATATTAACAATCGTTTAATAATATGAACAATTTAATTTTGAATGTTAAATGTGCAGTTATTATAATTGACAGGACCTTTTTGTGGAAAATCTGAAGACACATTCTCCAGATTACTGCCTACATTTTGTGTTGTTCTCAATGAAGTTCCAGTATCTCTCATTTTAGTAACCAATGAGTTGTGAAATTCTGATTCTAGCTGAAGATAAGGCTTAATGGAACTTATATTTGAGTGGCCACTCATCTTCGTAACTTGTGACGCATCTACTCCCCTTTTTGAATAGTTGGCTGATTGCTGTCGACCGGTGTGAATGGTTGGTAAATTTAATTTTTTTATTCATTGGCGCTATAGCTGACTTTTCAGCCGATTTTGCTGTCCATTTTGAAATTTCGTTCCTGCCAATTGGTGAATTTTTAAACCATATTTCGTTTTCTCTCCAGTCAGGATTTGGAGTTTAAAAAAATCGGTTTGTTTTAATGTTTTGGCCCCTCTTAGAAATAAGTTTTTTTAAAGTCTAAGCGGGCAAATATCAGGATTTGCTTTAATCTGTACTAACCATTTGCTATCGGTTAAATTCCGAGCTCCATTTAGGCAGTTTTTGAAAATATATAATATGAGCCAACTTCCTTGAAGAAATCCACCAAACAGTTCACAGCTTCTCCATCTCGCCAAGCCCGTTTGTAGAAAACGATATGAAAAATCTTTTCTGTAAACCTTCCGGTGTATTTTTATCCCAAAATTTTACCAATTTGTAAAAACTGCTTTTGGTTAAATGCAACTGCACTTGCTGTTCCCTTCTCTGGGTTTTTTGAAACATTTTTCTTGCAGCGTCGCGAGCATCGCTAGCTGGTTTCCAAGAAATGTCAGTAAAAGGATCTATCTTCTGTTATATTATATTCCTTGTGGTACTTTTCTTTTAGAAGTTTTGCGGTAACGTTCCACATTGCTTTGACGACTGCTTCCTTGTACTCATTATCATTTTTCTTGCGCATATTGGCTCCCCAATCTTTCAATAAAGTCACCAAAACTTCTTCAGCGGTGGCTGGACCTAATATATAACTTTTTTCCTCTCAGAATCGTTGAAACTGCGACCATAATATGGACTGCTTTGACCGTTCAGTATTTATAGGCGTTAGATATTTCAATATTTTCATTTATATTTTGCATTGACTGAGTTCCAAATCGCGACATTTTTTTGACAAACTCCAATTTATGAAATTTTCTTACCCACGCAGCAGAATTAATTCCCAATAATTCTGCTGCTAGGGATATTATAAGTGATATTACACAATAGTCTGTGAAAAGCTAATTTTGTGCCGTTAATGAAATTCAGACATATTTTTCAACAAGGTGGTTAACGTTAAAAAAAATAAGCTAGGACATGGTCGTTATAAGATAGGCTTTTATACACGTAACCCTTTTAGAGTGTTTATAAAAAGCCAACGGCAAACCAAAGACAAGTCATTATTTGAAACCAGTCAAGTCAAAAATCATTAACTTCCCCGCCTCGACATTTTAAAAACAAAAATCGCAGTTCGGTAAACGCCCGATTTGATTAACAATCGGACTATTATTCGAGGGCAGCGAATCGAGAAAGCATTAAACACAAACAATACAATTATTATTGCCAATGGACAAATTAAAAATTATTTCTAATCGGGTATGCAAATATTATGAAGTTATGAAGTGACTTGTTCTAACCCTTCGCAACACAAACAAACGAATCAAAAGGGTAAATTGGAAGAACTAGGAGCTGGTCCTGAGGGGCGGCACGTGCCACGCCTCTTATGTTTTGTTTAAAAGGCGCTATTGTTTTACCAATAGACTTTTTCTTTATTATTAAATCACTTGGCTGAACGCGAACAAATAAAAAAATTCATGGAACGGATCCTTAACTACGTTAAACCATAGACATTAACCTTTAGCGCAAACAAAAGTTACGTTTTATGGGTGAAACAATACGTCCTAGCGCATGACTCGCCGGTCAGTTGCCTTCCCTCCGAGCAGCATCGGGCATGCGCACAAACCTCGTGTTATCGGCCTGTTCTTCTTTAGCGACATGCTCAAAATACACTCCAGAACCTACTCGGCTGCCATTTTTTTTGTTGTGTTTTAAGGTTTCTCTGTGGATTCCTTGTAGTTGATGTAGTAGATGAAAAGATATTTCCTAAAATTGAACAACCCTTGAATTTTTACATCTTCAACAGAAGTCAGAAATCATAATAAATTAGGTCCACGGAATAAGCAATTACGGTAAACCTTACTTCACCCTACGTAAATATATAATTTAATAATTTAAAAAATGCCAGAACATACCTGAGACGCAGACGAGTGTCTAGACAACGCACACTGACTGTTTCCACGTCGATACTGAATGCGACCGATGGCGGCATGCTCTTTCATATAACGTTCATTCGGGTCAGGGTCAGTTCGGATTGAATATAGCAGTTGAATTCGAGCGTAGCACACCCGAGTCTGACGCGTGACGGCTCAGTTTAATTCAGTGCCCACAAAAAGTGCTAAACGCGCCTAAAGAAGTTTTCACTTCAAAAATGTAAAATACCTATACTCCAAACCCAAAAATATTGGCAGTGACGTAGCTATCATAACCATGGAAACCAATGCAAACCACCAATGACAATACATTATTTTGGCCGTTACCATGGTTATGATAGCTACGTCACTGCCAATATTTTTGGGTTTGGGGTATAGGTAGTTTATATTACTCCAGGGGTCAAATTCTCGGGCAAAAACTTTTTCAAATTCTTGAACAAGAAATTGTGCTTGAAAATGTTTTACACATACCCAAGTTTTTGCCGAATTGTGAAAATCAACATAAGTTATATACCAACTAATATTTTACTTGAAGTTAGGTAGGTACGCGATAACATCGAAAATTGGTTATTTTGCTGCGTAATTGACTTGTTCTCTTCCCTTGCGAACTAAAAACACGACGACGAATCATTTTTAAACACACTTTAGAAACACAACCTTACAAAACAATTTTCTATCCTCGAAATCTGATAGGTTTGCAACTACTAAAAATGCTAGAAATCACTAACTTAATTCCCAACCTGATCGAAAAAATTGAGAAGGAATTCCAATTTTTTGGCAAGAATTTAAATTTTAAAGGCCGGACCTGTCTATTTTACCATTCGTCAAACGATAACGTATCAGTGCGCAAGTCTAATCGTGTGTAGCTTTGTTTACATGCGCGAGGCCATACATTTGCCACTTTCGTGATTATTGTTTGCTTATCTAAAGGTAAATGTCTATGCGTTAAACCGACGATTTCATTTAAATACACCAGAGCTTATAAAACGGCCACCAGTAGATGTCGCCGTTGTCCTTATGTCCTGCTCCTGCGGAGATTTGTAGGTTTAGTAGAAAAGAGACCACCCCCTGTGATTTTCACTTAAAAAATGTTTAACGGGTAATTTAGGTGGATATTATACCTAAAATTTGGCGGGTTAAGAAAAAAAAACCGACTTGTATCGTTAATCATCGTACCCTTTACCCACGTTACGTTTTCTTTATAGGTAAAATGAAAAAATAAACATTTTTAAATAATTACAAATCATTATAATTTATTTTATTATAATTTTTAAATGTTCCTTTTGGTTTTGGTATTTATGGTAATTGGTCAAACTTACTACATCTTAGGCTGTCACGATAAAACAAAACTGAGGTGTTCATAAACACACCGCTTTATGACTTCATCCAGTCCAATTTTCTGAGAAACGTATCTTGGATGTTTTGACCCATAAAATGACCGACCATACAGGATGGTTCAATAAACCTTCACAATTAAATCTCAAAACAAAATATTTTTTCAAAAAAGTGGTTCTAAAAAACGTTTACGGAATTACTTTCGTTAATTAGTTCATTTTCGACAATCAATGCTTTTATGATTTTTCAGTTTATGGAAAAATCAAACCAAATGCGCTACACCTCCACATCCTGCCAGTTGACTCGCAGTGCCCGTTTAACAGCCTCTGAAAAGTAGTTAAAATGGCAGTTCCTTAGTTAGCTTTTATGAGCAGTTCCAGTAAAATAATATGGCTTGTAACACCAATCGTTGCGGGACGGGTACAAAGAATTTGTACTCTGAATAGAGGATTGAAAGCAGTTTAAAACGGTTCTTTTTTCCTCTGAAGAAACGTTTATTTTTGAGTCGTTCATGATTAAAATATCGAATGAGGGAAAATTTGTAAGTTCGAATAGTAAATTAAGTTTATAACGATTTGCTTGTACCGTGCGAGCCAAAATTATTTGCATCAAAGAGGGCTTGGATTAAAAAACGTAGGGGTTGGTTTAGATCACAATGATATGGGACAATATATCTAACCAAATCTAGGTTAAAATTTTGTCAAATTCATATTATGACATGATATGCCCAACCAATGAGTAATAAAATAAGTAGACCAATACAAATTTATTTTTGTTGTTTACAAAATTAACACAGTAAGAATATACAGAAAGAAAAAGAAAAATAAAATAAAATAAATGAAAATGGGACAGGCGTCTTATACAATTTGTTGGCGTATTTTGCATTATTTCACAAACGTTTGCAACAAGTTCTTCTGTTCTTTTTCCTTTACAGATGGTCTTCCTGCTCCTTTTTTATGCTGTATATAGAACCTGTTTCCCTAAACACAGCCACGGTTCTTTTCAGGCAATGGTAAAAATCCCCAGCATTAAAAGCAACGTTAGGAAAATGTTCGTGAAAATCGTCCATGCACAAACCCGGATTGTATTACCACTCACAATTTACTCTAAGTTCTAACCCCGTTTCGAAAATACGCTTCAACTATGAATGTTTTGTGCTGTCCCGTAAAGCCCATTGTGTGAATTGTTCAAGAAATTGGAACAATTAGCGATGAATCAAATTACTTGTAACGACTGTCAAAGATGACGGAATAACTGACTGATTGTTAATTCAGGTAGTTACTGACACCCAACAGGTATTAAGCTCTACGGCTAAGCATTACATCCTTAGATGCAAGGCCGTCTTTGATGCAAATAATTTTTGCTCGCACGGTACATTTTGTGTCATGCTTGGATTTTTAGTTTGACAAGTGTTGACTTGTGATATTATGCCATACGACAGTTTATGAATTAAATTAATTTATGGGCAAATAAATGATCAGTTTTCTCGCGCAACTCATATACAGTGGGTGTATAAAGTCTGGAAACGGCTTAATAACATCACAATTTACTGGCCGATTTAAACCAAATTTGGTACAGTTGGGTAAGAGGATCTAACGCACCGAATGACGATATTGGCGTTGTTGCCAGCTCTTTGGTTTGTCTGGAATTCGAACGAATTTTATATTTTTAAATATAACACCCAGTATATTTTTACATTTTTAAATTCCACATAAAATTATAATTATTTTTTATTAAATGCATTATTAGTCTATACTTCATAGTTTCCGAGATATTGACTCTCGAAAAGTGACATTTTTGAACTTTGACAGCTTATAACCTTCTAACAGTACGTCTTAGAGCAAAACGGCTTACATGTCCCTATCTTCAATTTTTATTATCTTCCCAAAAAAATCAACTTCCAGTTAAGCCGGAACAACTATACTTCCTGCTTTCAAGTTACATCCGGTTTAACCGGAAGTTGATTTTTTTGGGAAGATAATAAAAATTGAAGATAGGGACATGTAAGCCGTTTTGCTCTAAGACGTACTGTTAGAAAGTTATAAGCTGTCAAAGTTCAGAAATGTCACTTTTCGAGAGTCAATATCTCGGAAACTATGAAGGATAGACTAATAATGCATTTAATAAAAAATAATTATAATTTTATGTGGAATTTAAAAATGTAAAAATATACTGGGTGTTATATTTAAAAATATAAAATTCGTTCGAATTCCAGACAAACTAAAAAGCTGGCAACAACGCCAATATCGTCATTCGGTGCGTTAGATCCTCTTACACAACTGTACCAAATTTGGTTTAAATCGGCCAGTAAATTGTGATGTTATTAAGCCGTTTCCAGACTTTATACACACACTGTATTATTGGCCTACAAAAATGTCCTTAATGATTTGAGGGAACTTGGAATAAAAGTTTTTATTTCTAAAGAAGAACAATAATTAGTAAAATAGGATATATGGGAACACAAAGATTATAAAAAAAATTATGGGAGCCAGCACAAGTAAGACGCCAACTGTACATCTTGTTCTTGTCAGGCGAACACCCTGTACAAACCCGAATGCGAGGCCGGTCTAACAACTAATTTAAGAAATACCGACCATAATCATAAGGTAGATTTCGAGGCGACGGAGTGTCATTTACGGCCAACGAGGCGTTTTTCGTCCGTTAACGACTTCCAGGGCGGGGTGAGACCAATTTTGTTTCTTTCTGGTTTTACGGATGTCAACATCTTATATGTCACCCCGGGGACATAAAGACGAATATCCAGATATAATTAGTCCTTTGAAATGGAACTAGGCATTGGAGATCAGGTACGACACAAAAATAAGATCGTCCTTTTAAGCGTTCATTGTCATTTATATGCGGAATTGTATTGTTATATTTTTCATTGTTGAAGGGGTGTATATTGAAAAAATTTTGACTCGTCGAAAATACGATAAATGGCTAATGTAAAGCTCATGTATTTGGAGGAAAAAAAAACGAATAGAGTATTTTTTTCCAACAATTTGATACTATACACTCTTATGCTATTTTAAAATTGACACTGAAAAATTTGCCTTAAGGTGGAATTCTCAACGTCATTCCATTCATTAACAACCTATTTCGCGTTGCTTTTTTTAGTTTATTATTTGAAAAACTAACACATAAATAAAATCAATATCGTAGGTACAATATTTAGGTAATATCTGACATATTGCAAAAATATCGATTTTTTCATTGCTAATTATGGGAGAATTGTATACTGAAAGAAGAATGACATAATAATGTAAAAAAAAATCTTACCCGATATTTTTCGCTATACTTACAATTCTCCTAAAATATTTAATGAAATTCCTTGATATTTATTTAATATGTCAATTATTACCTATAAAATATGAAGACGATAATGATTTTATTTAAATTTTGTGTAAAAGCTACAAAAATTAAATAAATATACGCGAAATAGGTTATAAGTTGGCAAGCATGTTGATACTCCTACCTTAAATCCTAATCGCAAATTTAAAAGCGTTATGCATTATTGCCTCTTTTCTAAAAAAATTTAAAGGTGGCTTTAAAAAACAATGAAATGGTTTTGAAAAGCAATACGGCTTTAATTCAAAGTTGTAATGTCATTAGTTTATAAAACATACAATCTTGCGGCTTCGGAAGAATTTTTCTGGTCACTCCAAAAATTTGTAGCATATCAATTTGTTCATTTCTAGTAAAATTAACCATTTTATCTGATTTACAATGGAATTTTAATTACAATTTTAATTTAAAACCATATTGGTTTTCAAAACCATTCCATTATTTTTCAAAGCCGCCTTTATATTTCTTTAAAAAAGACAACACAGGGCGGCAATAATGCATAACGATTTTTAATTTAAATTTGCGATTGCGACTTAAGGCAAATTTTCTCGGGTCAATTTTAAAATAGCATAGGAGTGTATGGTATCAAATTGTTGGAAAAAAATGCTCGTTTTTAATATATTCTAGTGAACTACCATCGTTCCATTTGGAAAAAAGGAGTAAACGTCAAGAACCCAAAATTTAATTTTTTAAACACTTGTGAAACTTAGAGAGTCAATTATCATGACATAATTTTAATTTTCATATACTACTTGACTATAAATTAACAGATTTAATTAATTTGCAGCACTCTAGATTGAAAATAAAAAATAAACATAAAAATGTTATAACAAGTCAAAAAATCACAAGTGAGGTGTCATTCTACTCAGAATGTTATGTTGAATCCCAATAAGTAATTATCCGCGTCAAGAATCGTAATACAGGTTCATATATTAAATGTAATCAGCTGACTGATCTTTGGCGCTTCTAATGGATGACAACGCCGCTCTTTCAGTGGGCCCCGGTGATGCGCTCTTAAGTTGGATTCTATATTTATTTCGTAAACATTGAAATGCGCCCGTGTTTGTTTGATGTTTCATAATTATTTTTGGAGTAGGTATAAAGCGGCTTTGTCCGTCATTAACCCCCCTCCCCCATAACTACCTACAGTATATTTTGTTTGACACAAGACCCGTCCCTCTATAAACCCCGTCAGTATCCCGTCCGAAAAACAGCCTTATTAAGGCTCCTATCACTAACGTGTGGTAAAACACAAAGGAACAAACCAACCACCGTGAAAAGATTATGTAGGGTAATTTGTACAAAGCCGATTACCGCCTAAGCATTAAATAGTTAAGGGGGTTGGATATAATCTGTTATATAAAGTAGCAAACCCTCCCAAAGTAAATCGGGCACAATGAGAAAATATGGATGGTAATTTGCTACTTTAAACTTTTCGTTAGTGTTGTTGTGTTTACTGAATTTATTAATGCATGGAATTAGCATTTTAAGTAGTGGTATTTTTTATAAAAAACAAAATATGATATGAGATATGACGAAATCGATAATTTTTTTTAAATGGCAACCCTAGTTAGACTATTATTGACTATGTGTAAAGTGCATATTAGGCTATACATATAAGTACCAAATTACAAATTTTTATTCCTTGTTGAAAGTGTTATATATCAATGACTCACTTTATAGGTACTAGGTTGTTAATGTTGGTCTGAATAAATACATTTCTACCTGAAAGGTTGTTTCAATAACATATATACTTAACATGGCGCAGTCGGTAGGATAAGATATGAGTGTAGGTTAATTTCTCCCGAAATAATTAGAAACGTTCAAATCGAGTGTTACTTACCAAATAGTAAATGGACAAATAACAAGGAACAAAAATGTAAAATTTGGCACTTATGTATAACTTATTATCCCCAAAGAAAAAAAATCTAAGAGTTTTATATCGGGTGATGTTGCTGGCCGTCTAATTGCTGTGATGGTTACAAACAAACGATTGGGATACTGTCTGTTCAAATGGTCCTTAACAATTTGAGCACTATGAGCAGGAGCCCCATCCTGCTGCAGCAACATATACGTTAGGTACTCAAAGAGTACCTCTTCTAACAGTTCTGCAAGTGTAACATGAAGAAAATGTAAATTACGTCCAGTAATCGTGTCTTCGTAAAAATGAACTTCAACTTAATTAAGATGATTAAAAAAACATTTCTTTGTAAACTGTGGGTCTTTTGAAGATATAAGCTTACGCTTAAGAGCATGGTTTTCCAAACTTAATTTTCATGCAAGTTCCCTATTTGGAAAATCTTGCTACGAATTCCTGGCTTCGTGCGGTATCCCCCGACTCCAATCTATGGACTAATTGGGTTGAAACTTGTTTTGTAGAATCCTCCATGAAGAGCTTATGGCTTTGGGATTATCATTAAGCTGTTTTTTTAACAATTTTAGCAATTTTTCTACTATCACTTTTCCTTTTTACAAATCCCTTAAATTCCTGCATACAGCTGTAAATGTTGTCAGTAGGGACTAGTAGGAAGTCCTCGATGAGGATAACGATGCCCGTCTTTGGTGAGTCTTGAGTATTCGACCTGGAATTTACCGTAAAGCAGAAACATCATATTATCTATTTTTTTGGTTAGCATATTGAACCCTTTTCATAAAGTGTTATCAATTCGTATAAATGACGTAACAAGTAAAATTAATTCAATGTCATAATAATTTATGGAAGTGATTCAGTTAGGGAAGATGCATTATATATTTGCGGGACAAAAGTTAATAAAAACGACTGAAGTATTATATAATTAGAGTAAATGAGAACAAACATCACATTCTCATCTTATATCCATTCGTTTTGGTAAAATTGATAAATATTGACACCTTTAGGGAACGACATCATACAGGTAATTATAAATGAAAAGCGACAAAATATGTCCGCGTTAGCTTTCTCAGAAACGAAAATAAGGCATTAATCATCCCGCATTTCGGTTCGTAAATCTGTCAGAGGTGCCGTTTTCACCCAATCGGCGGGCAGGAAGACCCCGGGACGACGACGGGACACATGTAGAAAACCATAAACAACTTTCTTAGTCGCACATTTCTGCGGATTATATTTCAAAAATGATGAAGATCTGTCGCGACCAAATGTTGCGCTTCTGTATTTATTTTGGTTTGATGTTGGATGGCATTTTAGCCTTTATTATGTGTCTGGTGTACCCTTATTAAGTGTTAACTTAAACGTCGAGATATTTTCTATTAGGTATAGAAAAAATTCACAGATCTTGCATCTTACGCAAGTATCATAGGCGTATTGAAAATACCTACCGCATACAGTGGCGAGAAGGAAACCATTATGTCACAGCACAGATTACTCCTATCTGTGAGTATGTAACGTGCCGCTATCACGCGTTATTATGACGGCATGGATGCTCCGATTTAGTTTGAAATAATAATTAAATTATTATACTTAGAAATGTGTAAATTTGACTGTTTTGTTAAAATAAAAAATATAGGATAATCTGTATATTAGTATCTACATATTGAAGAGAGCTCAAAACCACCTTTTCAAAAATAGCGAAAAAATTATTTCTTTAGCTATACACAGCCATTTACCTGCTGGTCATTGTACTCTTTGTTCATGAAATGTCTAAATCTTAAGTCGGCTATGAAATGTTTTGGATTGGTATATCCATTCTCCCCCGACTTTCTGTGTAATACGCCAAGACCGCCGCGCTATTTCGCTTTGTTTCAGCGACATTCACGGTTTATTTTTTTCCAATTAATATGGACACATGAAAATTTTAAAAATTACGAAAACGTTATCTGATATCAATGAAATTTAGACGAATAAAATCTATTTACACTGTCGTAGATTAAATTTTGAATGATAAACGTTCGATATGAGCTTTGTTAATGAAACTTGTGCAATTAAACCACTCGGCTGCGTTGCACACGTTTCATTATAGTGTTCATCGAACTAGTATCATTAATAACTATCTACTAACTGTTCTCAGACTTCTACTGTTCTCTCTCCCGGCCATATTATCTTAATATCAACAAATATAATAATAAATGCCGAAACCCAAAACAAAACAAAACAAAACAATATTAATACTCAACAGATGATGTCATCGATCCTGTGCTGCTCGGATGTCTGTTTAGACTTCACCGCCGTGTTATTTATGTGCATGTCGCGTTCATTTTTCATGAAATATACCCGTATATACGCACCCAGTAGTATTTTCAATACTAAAAATTGAAGCATCTCTTTCTCTTATGGAACAACGAGGTTGAGGTAATGCGAAAACTAACATGGTTTCTAATCTGCCTTTTTGGCAACGAACTTTTTCTACTATCACATGGATATTTTTTGTTTTTTTTATAACAATTGAATTACTAAATTATAGGCTATTCTAGATCACTAAACTGATCTAATTTCATATCATAGGGAAAAATGAAAAATCAAGTGACAGCGAGACTTCCTAAATCTATAGAAAATATTTAAGATAGTTTTGCGTGTTTGGGACAGGTTGGTAGGGCTACAAAAATGTAAAACACCCAACTACTTCCTTTTTTGAAATATCTCGACAATTACTAAAATAACCAACAAAGGACTATCAATGAAGTTGTTGTAGTGTAAACGGTTCACGGAAAACAAGCAGGGGAATCGGTATATCAATCCATTTCCACGGTTTTGTTGCCGCCTTTTTAGATGACTTTTTACACAACAATCGGTCGACCGGAGCGGCTCTAATCTCTTTTCGACCTCGAGAGAAATTCTCGCTTTTGTCGGTTTTGACGTGTTTATTACCCTCACTTGTGCTCCGGTACACTCGCTAGAAAAATTAGAAGTTTTAGCTTTAAATCGTTTAGAAAGTAGAAGTTTTGGGACAGATTTGACGTCAATAGTAGTAGTAGTAACATGTTTTATTTAGCAAAAAACTACAATTAAATATTTTTTAATACATTTTTTTAACATTTTTATAGCTTTATTTTTAATTTTAAAAGGGAACCTTTTTTTTTAACAAAAAACAGACAGAAAAGTTAAACATATTGCAAATTGTATCAAATATTACGTATCATTTTGTTTTTTAAATAATTTTAGTAATTTTAAAGTTTTTTTAAATAGTTTTAATGATATTTGAGATTTAATAGAATTATCCAAATTATTATATTCTATCAAAGCTTTATGAAAAATAGACTTATAATAAGCTCATGTTTTAGACACTCTTTAGTTCTTGTTTTATAATTATGATGGTCATGATTAAAAGAATAAAAAATTTTTAAACAATCAGGCAATAAATTATTTTTAATTTTGTGTATAAAGATACATACTAAATAAAAAAATAAATTTCTGACATTCAACCAATCAAATTTTTTAACATAAAATTTATTTTTGTATATTTGTCACAATTTAAAATAATCCGCACTGCCTTATTTTGTAAAATTTGTAATTTGTCAAATATTTTCTCACTAGCACAATATAAAATGGAAGAACAATAAAGAAAATGTGGTAATATAATAGTATTAAATACAAAAACTTAAATTAGAACTGATTCTTTTAAATAACCTACTTTTCCGGCAATCTTCGATATGACACTTTCAAAATAATTAAAAAATTTTAATTTTGAATCAATCTTCTTCTTCTCTATCAGCCTTATCTAGTCCACTCCTGGACATAAGCCTCTCCGAGTCTTTTCCATTCATGTCGATTCTCAGCCAGTTGTGTCCAGTTTCTACCAGCAACCTCTCTGATATCATCCAGCCAGCGCCTCTGCGGTCTTCCTCTACTTCTTTTTGTTTCTCTGGGGCGCCAGTGGGTCACTTTGTTGGTCCATCTACTATTGTCCTGTCCTGCAACATGTCCCGCCCACCTCCATTTCATCTCGGCCATGTAGCAGATTACGTCGGTCACCTTTGTTCGTCCTCTTACTTTCTCGTTTCTGATCCGATCCCTTATGGAGACTCCAAGCATTGCCCGTTCCATTGCCCTTTGTGTTGTCTTTAGTCTGTCTGCACTGCCTTTTGCGATTGCCATTGGTTCAAGGCCATATGTTGCTACCGGCAAAATGCACATGTCATAAACTTTGCGTTTTAAATGTATTGGAATGTCTGGATTTTTTAGAACGTATTTTAGTTTTCCAAAAGCAGCCCAGGATAGTTTCACTCTTCGCGTTATTTCCGACTTTTGATTCTCTTTTCCTAGTTTAATGAGGTGTCCTAGGTATACGTATTCGTCAACGTTTTCAATGTTTATGTTCGATAATGATAATTGAATGTGATTGGCTTACATAATCTTGGTTTTGTTGATGTTCATTTTTAGCCCTATTTTTTCCGATGTTATGTTTAGTTGCTGCATCATTTCCTTTAACTCATCTGGGTCTTCGGAGATGAGAACAATATCATCCGCGAAGCGTAAGTTACTCAGGTACGATCCGTCGATTTTCAAGCCCTTTTGTTTCCAATCCATTTCCTTAAATATCTCTTCCAGTGCCAGGGTAAACAGTTTTGGTGATATCGTGTCGCCTTGTCGAACTCCTCTATTTAGGTTTATTTTAGATGTTTTTAAGCTTTCGTTAATTTTAACATGCATTGTGGCGTTTTTATATAATATATCTTTTATAACTGCATTGTATCTTGAGTCGATTCTGGCATTATTCATAGCGTTAAGGAAGGACCATGTTTCAATTGAGTCAAATGCTTTTGCTTTGAATCGATAATTATCCCTAAATATTTAAAACAGAAGCAACATAAATTATAATAATTATTAAAAATACCAACTAACTCTTAACTAACCCAACATTATCTTGAACCATCTGCCCCAGTGGCGGCTCGTGGGGTAGAGCCACAGTGCCATGGCACTACCTGCCCTACTGTCCAGCGTCCTGCCCTTTACAAATTACCAAAACCTATTAAAATTAATATTCTCCTTTTTAAAGCAATTAGCAAAATAATTTAAAAATGGAACACAGTCGGGTGCAAATTTCCATCTATTGAGGAAGCGATTATGCATAAAACGGTAACGTAGCTTTCGCGCCAAAGCGACGAGGCACACGGGAGGCCCGAAGTTATGACGTAATTGCCATAACACACCAATAAAAAACATTGGAAAATGACCTTGAATGCGAGCAGGAAAACATCTCCGTGTAGCCAGGCCCTTTGACCCCGTTTGGGTTTGTTCGTTTCAAATTCAAACAGTTGTTTGTCCGCGTCGTGTCGTGTAAGGTTGTTTGTAAACTAAATAATTTTCGTTCAGCCAGCTGATTTAATAGAAATATTTATGGAAAAAATACTTGGGTGTGCGGTTGTGATAAATCTAATAGACTATTTTGTTTTATGTGTGTTTTATTTGATGGGGGAGCAAACTTGGTCCCAAAAAGGTACAGATGATTTGGTCCATATCTGGGAAAAAATGAAGACACATGAAAAATCGAAGGTACATTTAAACAATATATTTAATTTCAGTATGCTTGGTAAAATTAACATTAAAACTCAATTAAATTCTGCATATCACAATGAAATAATGAAGAAAAACGAACAAATTGATAAAAACAGATACATATTAAACTAAATTATAAACTGCGTTCGGTTTGTGGTTCTTTCGGTCTATATAGTACACTCTACCTACAGTATTTTTTTTAAATTCAAGATATGATTGTAAATTCATAAATTAAATTAGGTGCCTTTTTGCTTATTTTTCCTACTTCAAAAGCAAGAACTATTAACAAAAAAGGGCGTGGCACCCAAAATTTTTTTTGCCTGCGGCGCTAAGGGTTTAGGTACCTGGCCCTACTTCACTAAAATGGCACGAGCCGCCACTGATCTGCCCCCCAATGTTTATACCACGATCTGGGCAATCCACGGGCCTATAAAAAGTAAAATGCTTAATCCCCAAAAGACCTGTTATTAAAATAACAGCTCTAGGAACAGCTGCCTTGTTGGGGATTTTTTCCCTAAAAAAAAGTTGGCAATCATTTGAAGTTATATTAACGCCAACCAAAAATACGAGTCTCGTCGAACCACGGCGAGTCGGAAAGCCAATCAAGCCTATCGTTTTTAACATGTTCGCATATTTATTAATTTTGTTGAACAATTTGTTGTTATTTTTGTGACATACAGTGTCACCAGTAAAGTCCGCATCATATGAGATTTTTTTTTATTAATAGCTTTATTCAAAATTTGACTTTGGCATCAAGTTCTGCTTCGATCAAGATGAAAATTAAGCAAAAAATAGTAGTTACGTGATTCGCATTATCTGTCAAATTTTAATTTTTTCCAAAAATAATTCAAAAGTGGGGTTATTTCTGAAAATATTGAAAAAAGTTATCAGAAAAAGTTTTTTTAAATGCAGTTTCTAGCCCACATGCAAAATTTCAGCTGCATAAGATAATTTTGATTTTTTACCCATATTTTGTAAATTGCACCACTTTTGCAAAATAAGACTCAACGCAACCTACACAAAACTCCTTAGTTTTGACAAGGCTTTATTTCAGATACATTTTCTTTAAAGTAGCGCCATATTAAATGTGTGTTTTTCTACAAAATCAAAATTGGGCTATTAAAATTTTGTCGCATGTGATGCAAAGTTTATTTGTTTTTGACCCTGTATAAGGTAACTTCATAAAATAAGTATTTTTAAGAACGTAGTTTGTGTCTGAAAGTAATACACCTTAATATTAAGACAAAAAAGAACACAGTCTCATCAGTAAAGTGTTCATTAAGTGGAATATAAATTTTAGTTTAACTTAACGTAAAGTTTATCTATTTTCAACGATTTAATTTAAAACCCATTTACTTTATTTTTTTACTTTCAGGCACAAACTACGTTTTCAAAAATACTTATTTTATGAAGTTACCTCATACAGGGTCAAAAACAAATAAACTTTGCATCATATGCGACCAAATTTTAATAGCCCCATTTTGATTTTGTAGAAAAACACACATTTAATATGGCGCTACTTTAAAGAAAATGTATCTGAAATAAAGCCTTGTCAAAACTAAGAAGTTTTATTTAGGTTGCGTTGAGTCTTATTTTGCAAAAGTGGTGCAATTTACAAAATATGGGTCAAAAATCAAAATTATCTTATGCGGCTGAAATTTTGCATGTGAGCTCAAAACTGCATTTAAAAAAACTTTTTCCAATAAGTTTTTTCGATATTTTCAGAAATAACTTCACTTTTGAATTATTTTTTGGAAAAAATTAAAATTTGACAGATAATAGATAGCAACCTATTAAAACCCAAACCCCATTAGTACAGGGATATTTCAGTGCGCCATTTATTTTTCTTATGCCTAGACCTATGGGGCAATCTAACGAGCTCGATTCTCCTAATTGAGCCCCGCTTTTGCTATAGACTGTACCAAAACCTTTTTTCTCAACATGGTCAAATTTATGGTGTAGATTCTGTCCGATTTTAATTAGACTTCTTTCACCTGTTAGACCATTTGTTAGCATCAAAAATTAGATGTTATAGAAGATGGGTCCTAAAATTAACTTTGATATATTAATGAGGCAAAATGAGAGATTACTTGGGTTTGGCGGCCGAAGTGAGAGAATTAAGGCCTTAAATTATCGGCCTAGGGAATGGAGAAAGTTTGTAAAAGTCCAAAATTGGTAGAGACCGATCGAAGGTTCGGTTTCGGCTAGTTTCGGCCAAAAAATTTAGTTTCGGTGACAGTTTCGGTTTCGGCCAAAAACCGGCCGAACCCATGCCGAAACTCAGTGTTCGTGAATTGTTGCGCACCGTTCGGCTAACTTTGGGTGGGTTCGTAGGCAGTTTTCTACAGTGTGACCAGTAAAGTCCGCATCATATGGGATTTTTTTATTGATAGCTTTATTCGAAATTTTACTTTATCATCAAATTCTGCTTCGATCGAGAAGAAAATTAAGCAAAAAATTATAGTCACATGATTCGCATTTTCAAATTTTAATTTTTTTCAAAAAATAATTCAATAGTGGGGTTATTTCTGAAAATATCGAAAAAAGTTATTAGAAAAAGTATTTTTTCTAATTTTGACATATAAAATGACACTTTTTAAAACTGATTGACATTATGAAACGCCTTACTTTTTGTAACTAGTTGCATAAAGTAAAATTTTATGCAATTGGTGACGAAAAATGTATTTCAAAATTAGTGACAAAAAGAATTATTCAATATTCCTTTTCATTTAGTTCAGACCTTAACATTGAGTAAAGTGTCCATAATGTGGAAACTTTTAGATCTTTCTTACCCTCGAAATATGCAAGTAAAACTTTCTCATTAACATGTTTAATTTTCTTCTCATCACACCACGTAACAAATTTTTCGTATGCCAAATCATAAACTGCCTTTGACTTTTTGGGAATTACTGATAATAGAGCATTACCTGCTGCCTCTTCAATATCGCTTGGTAGCTCTTCAGAACTTGAATGACTCATTTTTTTAAAATAAAACTAAAAATATATCAATCTCGCTAAAAACCTTCCGTCTAGACTTTTTTACAAAATGTCAAACTGACAACTAACATGAAGTAACAGCAACAATAGCTAAAGTCGCCACAGTGGATCTTTGCCCGTGCGTCATCAATCAACGATCAGGACTCCACGTGGTTAATAACTCTGCATCCTTAGTTATTACAGTAACAAGTTTGAATAAAAGCATAAAAGAACGTCTCCAAGATTCCGCAATAATATAACGTGCTAGACAAGAATAAAACTATAAACGTCAATTAATTACTATTTTTATTTGTTTAGTTGACTACCGTTGTATTTTAGAATGTCATTGTCAACCTTATTTTGATCTGCCAATCTAATTCGTATTTTGTAAATTTTTGTGCCTTAAAACTGTTCCTTTTTCTAAAAATAGTTCTTTTTAGAGCTAATTATACCCACCATCTGTTTTGGCGGTGAGTAATTATGGATTTTTATAATACCTAATTTATTTATTTTAAATATTCTAACCGTGAAAGTTCTTTGAAAAGTTTACGGCAGTGGCTAAATTCCCTTAAATGAAAGGATGTCAAAAATTTGACTTTTGCGATTTTAATAGTCAATAAAACACCAAACTTTTCTAGATTTTAAGCTTTAAAAATAGTATTAAATGTAGTAAATTAATGTCAATTTCTTTTAGATAATAGAGAATGCCGGGCAAAACTAAAAATAAATAATAATTTTTCAGGATATTATGTAGTTACGTCAAACGGTAGGCGGGCACGTCCATTTTATGAACTTAGACTTAGTTTTGACTTTTTTCGTCTCATAATTTTGATTTGATTCATACGATTTTGATGACGTGAAAGTGATGACGCACGGGAAAAGAACCACTATGGCGACTTTATTTATGCCATCAGTTATATGTCAAAATTAGAAAAACTAAATTTATGTTTTCCAAATTTTTATCAGTTATATTAAATTTTATTTTTTTATTACTTTCTTCAAAATTAGCAAAAATCTTGTATGCAATACGTTACGAAATGAAATTTTGTGTAACTTGTGAGTTTTTGCGAAACTCACTTCGTTCGTTCCGCAAAAATCTCATGCGTTACACAAAATTAGGCATTTCGTAACTGATGGCATAAATAGCTATTTAAATGCAGTTTCTAGCCCACATGCAAAATTTCAGCTGCATTAAATAATTTTGATTTTTTACGTACCAATAAAATTTATTTTCCACTTAATGAACACTTTACGGATGACACTGTGTTCTTTTTTGCCTTAATATTAAGGTGTATTACTTTCAGACACAAACTTCGTTTTCAAAAATTCTTATTTTATGAAATTACCTCATGCAAGGTCAAAAACAAATAAACTTTGCATCACATGCGAAAACACACATTTAATATGGCGCTACTTTAAAGAAAATGTATCTGAAATAAAGCATTGCGTTGAGTCTTACTTTGCAAAAGTCATGCAATTTACAAAATATGGGTAAAAAATCAAAATTATTTTATGCAGCTGAAATTTTGCATGTGGGCTAGAAACTGCATTAAAAAAAACTTTTTCTAATACCTTTTTCGATACTTTCAGAAATATCCCACTTTTGAATTATTTTCTGGAAAAAATTAAAATTTGACAGATAATGCAAATCACGTGACTACTATTTTTTTGGTTAATTTTTATCTCTATCGAAGCAGAACTTAATGCCAAAGTCAAATTTTGAATAAAGCTATTAATAAAAAAAAAATCTCATATGACGCGGACTTTACTGGTCACACTGTACATAAATAATAGATTTTTTCTCTGTCGACCTTTTTTAGTAGGAAGAGTTCAATCCGTTCCCAAGATCGATCCCGTCCTATATAAAATAAATTAAATTTCAGTAATACAATAAATGTTTTAAGTTTCGGTTTCGGCCGAAACTGAGACCAAGGCCGAAGATTCGGTTTCGGCTGAAAATTTTTTGTTTCGGTCGGACAGTAAAAATTGGTTTATTTTGCGTCGTTTATTCCTATTTCTAACTGTGTTATGGAGGTTTGACGTCACGTCCCATAATACACGATAATTATCTCTAAAAGAGTTATTTTCGACAAAACCATTCTTCGACCGATAATTATTCATTTTTGTGTAAAATCCTCTTCTAAACTGAAAAAATCCTTGTCTCGCTGAGCCGCTTTTCGGCCTTTCTCGGAACGGATTCTTGTTGGCAAAAGAATAAGCAGCTTGACAAGCATTGTCGTGTGATTTATCATCAAGGACCAAAGAAAATGTCCGAAATGCCCGTGTGACATCCAAGAAATCTATCCACACTTTTGTGTAAATAGAATCGTTTACGGGTTGGTTTTCTAATAAGGATGCAAAAAATTAGGTTGTAATTTACTAGAAATCCAATATTTTCTCGATGATTCATCGCCTTCATATACAGTGTGGCCAGTAAACTCCGCATCATATGGGATTTTTTTTATTAATATCTTTATTCGAAATTTGACTTTGGCATCAAGTTCTGCTTCGATCGAGATGAAAATTAAGCAAAAAAATAGTAGTCACGTGATTCGCATTATCTGTCAAATTTTAATTTTTTCCAAAAAATAATTCAAAAGTGGGGTTATTTCTGAAAATATCGAAAAAAGTTATTAGAAAAAGTTTTTAATTATTGCAGTTTCTAGCACACATGCAAAATTTCAGCTGCATAAGATAATTTTAATTTGTTACCCACCACTAAAATTTATTTTCCACTTAATGAACACTTTACCGATGACACTGTGTTCTTTTTGTCTTAATATTAAGGTGTATTACTTTCAGACCCAAACTACGTTTTCAATAATACTTCTTTTATGAAGTTACCTTATACAGGGTCAAAAACAAATAAACTTTGCATCACATGCGACCAAATTTTAATAGCCCAATTTTGATTTTGTAGGAAAACACACATTTAATATAAAATTAAAAAAATGTATCTTAAATAAAGCATTGTCAAAACTAAGAAGTTTTATGTAGGTTGCGTTAAGTCTTATTTTGCAAAAGTGGTGCAATTTACAAAATATAGGTAAAAAATCAAAATTATCTTATGCAGCTAAAATTTTGCATGTGGGCTAGAAACTGCATTTAAAAAAACTTTTTCCTATAACTTTTTTTGATATTTTCAGAAATAACCCTACTTTTGAATTATTTTTTGGAAAAAATTAAAATTTGACAGATAATGCGAATCACGTGACTACTATTTTTTTTGCATAATTTTCGTCTCGATCGAAGCAGAACTTGATGCCAAAGTCAAATTTCGAATAAAGTAATTATTAAAAAAAAGCGGTGACGTTACGCTGTTACTACATTTATTTTATTTGCTTCAAGAATCGTATAGTACGGGTTCATATTGTAAATGTAATCCAGCTGACTGATGTTTGGCGCTCCTAATGTATGACATCGCCGCTCTTTCGGAAAACTTTATTAACTATGATTGATGTGAGATGCAAAAACAATGCTGAAATGCATGCAGCACGATAACACCCTATATAACAAGAATGTTTATAAATGTACTTAAATAAATAATAACATTTAAAAAGTTTTGATACCTACGTCTGTGACCGTGCAGCATGCATTCGAACCTCTGTATGTAATAACGGTCACGGTCTTACGACTACTCTATTAACATGAACATGGCAGGCTTCAGGCGTACGAAGTGGCAGGTGACGAGCCGATTGGCCATTTCCATATCCGAAGAACGAACGAATTGAGATATTCCGCGAGATGCAGCAAGACAGTTCAATTGAAGATCTGCGGCTTCCGATTTCAATGCAACGGTTTTTCATGACGAATGAGAGGCATGACCATACTGGGTGTTAAATTTGACGTGGACAACAGAAATTGTGTTTATCAGGTATTTCGTCGCAGACGCGACAAAACTAATTAAATTTAATTTGAAGAGATAGTCCATACTTAAAGTGGAGTTGTATGAAAAAGAAAGAAAAACACAAAGTCTTTCTCCACAAGATTTAATAGAATACAATTCTTAGTTTAAGGGTATCTATATTTCGAACGTAGAAACGTTCATCCTCAGACAAACATGATATGAAGAAAATTGATAATGGATAAACCATACTGAGTATTTGAAAACGTTATTAAAGGGGGTGTAAACCATAGACAATTTACCTTTAGATACGTACAGCTTATCTCCTGCGCAAACAAAAGTTACGTTTTATGGGTGAAAAAATACGTTCTAGCGCATGACTCGTCGGTCAGCTGGATTCCTTCTGGACACCTTCGTGCATGCGCACAAACCTTGTGTTATCGGCCTGTCCTACTTTATCGACAATGATCGACATGCTCGAGATACTCTATACAGAACCGGCTCGGCCGCCATTTTTGTTGTTGAGTTTTAAGGTTTCTCTGTGGATCCCTTGTAGTTTTCTTAGCTATCGTGGATTGTGGGTGTTTAATATTTACGGATTTCTAGTTTTTGTGTAGTTTAGTGAATTGTGTCTGATTGTGAGAAAATTAATTCTGTCAAAGTTGCTGGTTGGTTAATTTTTTGGTTAAAATCTGCACATCCCGGCATTAAGCTTTTAATAAAGCCAGTATTTCACGGGTCAAGTTCTCGGGCTTAAATTCTTAAACACGAAATTTTGCTTGAACATTTTTTACACGTATATCTACAAGTTTTTGCCAAATTGTAAAAATCAATACAAGTTATATACCAACTAATATTTGACTTGAGGTTAGGTACGCGATAACACCGTAGATTGGTTACTTTGCTGGTTTTGTTTGTTTTTATATTCGATTTTATATAAGACTAGTTTAATTCACTTGCTTGTTCTCTTTTCGAACTAAAAACACGACGACGAATCATTTTTAAACAAATTTTAGAAACAAACCCTTAAAAACAATTTTCTAGCCTCAAAATCTGATAGGTTTGCAACTACTAAAAATGCCAGAAATCACTACCATTTTTTCCATCTTAATCAAAAATTGAGCAGAAATTTAAATTTTTTGGCAAGAATTGAAATTTTAAAGCCCGGACCTGTCCATTTTCTCATTCGTCAAACGGTAATGTCGCAGTGCGCATGTCTAATAGTGTCTAGCTTTGTTTACATGCGCGAGGCCATAAAACTGCCACTTTCGTGATTATTGTTTGCTTATCTAAAGGTAAATTGTCTATGGTGTAAACCAACCAAATAAAATGGGGAAGAAGAAAACCCTTTCTAAGAAGGTGTCGAAGATTATTTAAAATTTAAAAAAAGACTTATCGAACATGTCTGTGTCTGAAAGACATTATGAGGGTAAAATTGTAGTACCTCAGTACCCCAAAAATGCTTTTTACTACGTAATAATATTATTGTGATACTACAATTTTACCCTCGTAATGTCTTACAGACACAACATGTTCGATAAGTTTTTTTTTTTAATTTTAAATAATCTTTGACACGAAAATTCTTCTTCCCCATTTTATTTGGTTGGTTTACACCCCCTTTAATAACGTTTTCAAATACTCAGTATGGTTTATCGATTATCAATAATTTTCGTCATATCATGTTTCTTCTAGGGCTCGGAATTTTTAAAATATAACTATTCGAATAGTCGAATAGATACTTGAATAGTCGAATAGTCAAATATTCGAATTTCGTATAGTCGAATATTCGAATAGTCGTCTATTTAAATATCGAAATACAGTCGTTTAATCACGGTAGAAGTGGTTTAACTGCTTAAACATAATAAAGGAACATTTTAAAGTATTAGTCACTTTAATATCTAAATTATCGAATAATAATAATGTGCATTTTGTCGAATAAAGTAAGATGACAAATAAATAATTCTATTAAATTATTTCAAGGTATGAGAACTTGAGAACTCTGTAATAAAAAAACTCTTAAACAAAAAGATTATTTAGTGAACACTAAAAATCAAACATTTTACAAGAAGTTCAACAAATTCATATAATATTCGAATGTCGAATAGTCGAATATTTGAATAGTAGAATATTTAAATAGTCGAATATTCGAATAGTCAAATATTCGAATTTTGAATAGTCGAATATTCGAATAGTCAAATATTCGAATTTTGAATAGTCGAATATTTGAATAGTCGAATTTTTTAACTAACAAAAAATTCGAATTTAGAATAGTCGAATATTCGAATTATTCGAATACAATTCCGGGCCCTAGTTTCTTATACACTTCAATTTTCAAGTCCATAAAAGCTCCATTAAGGTTCTAATTTTCAATTTTCTCTTTTGCTAACACCATCAGCATATAATAAAAAAAATTTCTGTCTCCTGAGGATGAACGTTTCTACGTACGAAACATGTAGAGACCCCTTAGACTAAGAATTTTATTCTATTAAATTTTATGGAGGAAGACTTTGTGTTTTTCTTTCCTTTTCATAATTAAATTTAGATGGCGATTTTGATTACTTATTTCGCATACGCCCGTGCCGTGAAAGGAATCTTATTTTTTCACTCAATGACTCTCTTTCGGGATACGTAATTGTAATTGAAGACCTCATATCTCCCAAAATTTAAGCAAATTGATCTCGACGAAGCGACAAAAAACGCACCAAATAAATACGATCGTTCCGTGTTAGTTACACACGAAGTAAACTAGCAAGAAAACAGTAGTTGTGGCCGGAGAAAAAAACAAATTGCGCACATCTTCATTGTGAAAGAGCGGCAAGCATCACCGATCGCCATGCTTGGTTGGTCTCACTAATTAATTTTCGTTGGTGAGACGCTATAGACCAGGCAAAGATTTCATTGACATTGCTAGAGAAAATTGAGACTAGAAACAATGAACAAGAAGCTGTGGAACTGTAAATTAGCAATATTGCATCACAAGGTCATATTTATCACAAGCCGCGCAAGGACAGCTATATTCTGACTTACTATAGCGCTTCCCAAACTGCGCCAGGTGCTAATTGGAACAAACCAGTCGGCCGGCCATGTGAAATTTTTCTTGTCCACGTTTTTTTATCAGGAAATTAAATTTATTTTTTATTATCATTTTAAGATTTAATAAAAATGTATTAGTTTCTATTCTAGAAAACTTCGCCGATGTGTGTAATTTTTCAGTTATTATTCCAGCCTACCATGCAGGTAATTATTTTTTATTGTTTATCAAATCGATTTTACACTTATACCAATTTTTTTATATTGGAAATGTAAGTTTACAATAAATAAATTAACATGAAATGTTATTTATTATTAGTTTACAAGCCAATATTAACAAATTATTGTTGGGCAGCCGGCAGACAACTGCAACAGATTTGTGCTCGAGGTAATACCTAACAATCTACTAGTTACGAATGATAATTTACGGTCTTGAAATAATAATTTTAACATTTTTGTTTTACTGAGTAGATTAAAAGTATATTTTATACTACTTAAGACTAATTTGTTTGTTTCAAGGAATATTGTACAAGTACAAACATCGCGCACATGATCTCACAAGGATAATGATTTAAGCTAACGCGATGAGTACCTACATACTTGGTCACTGGCCATATTTTAAATAACAATTTAATGTCAACACGATAATGCTTATGTTTCTTTTGTTGCAGAGAATGCTGTAAGAATCACCTGATAGGTAGCTTATGGATGTTTAGTGTATGTCTCGTTGCAGCCTAGAGCTTGTGTTTTATACAGTATTTAATTTAAAATATATTCTATGAATTTAAACAATACCTGATGAGTGAGATGTGGCCTAAGGACATTACTTAGTATGTTCTTAACAGTTATTTTTTGTTATGGTTGTCCATGCAGTTTTTAATTATACTTAAATAAACATAGAAAAAAGTATATACGATAAAGAGGTTCCTTAATAATTTTCCAAATCTTCCAACTCAATAAACACTCGTTCAAAAGTTAATAATAAAATTCAAAATTTCTAAAACCGCCGTTTAAATTTCCCGCCATTGCGCCACTGGTGGCCAGCGGGCACACTAACACCCGCCCCTCTCTCACTCTCTCTTCTTTCTCTCTCCATTGTGTTGCGATTTTTTTAAAATGGAGTTAACATTTCTAACCCTATAAATTTTCTTTGCTGTGGAATACAAAAAGAGAGTCTCAACCAACCGCATATCCAAAAAATAGATAACTAATATATGAATTGAAAAATAAATTAATCCAAACTAAAAGAACAATAATCCAAAATAAACCTAGACTAGCTGCTTCAAGAAACACTACTAACTATACACTGCTTTGTCCAATCAGTGTATTGGAGTGCCCCAAGGAAGAGTATTGGTCCCTACCTGAAGCAACTATAAAAATTATATTCCATATTATTATATAAATTATATTGACATTGTTAGTTAGGAAACACAGTCACCAGTGGCCAGTGGCTTCTTAAAATTTATATAAAAATGGCCAAAATATCGTTTTAGTGTTTAAAGTTAAATGGTAGATAATTATTTCCGTTACATCTTGCTCGGTCTATTCCCGTACAAGTTTCTTTGAAGATGATCCAATCGGCTTTTTGTGAAGCTGTTCTGCCGAAAAGCCGCGGCTACGATGGAATTCGATCCAACGAGAGAATACGAGACACAAGAACGACTTTGTTAAGTCATCATTATCGGGAAGATCTCTTGTTCGTAATTGGATCATTGCCGCTTTTGAACATGTCGTATGCCGACATTGCCAGTGAATATCTCTTCTTTTTAAATTAGCTTTTTAAGGTACTACTATCGTACCTTTATGTACGCTGGCATTAGGTACTGCTAATGGACCTCTTGCAAAGACTCAAACTAAAATATGTAGAATAGAAAAATAATTTTGGAAATAATAGGCTTTAAGTAAGTAGTCTAAGTTTGTATAGGTACCTATAGATCGGGGCTGAAGCCTTTGAAAATGGTAAAAAGTGAAAAAAAATAATAGTAGGATGAAACCCATTGGAAAAGGAAGAGAATATAACAAAAATGAAAGGATACATAATTTACGGGCGATCCGAGGTCGGGAAGTGGAAAGGGGGGAGTTTTTAAGAATAGAAAACGATTTATCTCGATTTCCGGCAAAACTACAAGTCCTATGGAGAAACGTTAAATGACAAAGTTGTAGGTAATAAAAAGATCTACAACTTTTGTATTTACACTTTTTCACATAACCTCAAAATTTATGTGAAAAATTCAAATAATCTAGTTTTTGGTTTTTTATTTTTATCTTTTACAAAAAAAAAATTTTTTCACGAAATTTGGTGAAAACGTACCTTTTTATGTCCCAAACACACTGTAATTTTTTTGATTTAAAATATTTATTTTTTCACCTTATTTTGTCTTAATATCGAAAAAGCACCCTAATTTTCAATCGAAAATTCTCACGTCAAAATATCTGCTTTTTTAAAAAAGTCGGTGGGTTTTTGTTCGTTGAAATCTCTCCTTTCTGATGGTGCAAAAAAATGTACATTACTATGGTAAATGTTCTCAAAAAATGCAAAGAAACGAAAAAAACTAGAATCCGATTTTTTTAAATCATTATGTACAATTTTGAGCTATTTATTAAAATTTATACTTTAATTACTCGAAAAACGTAAGATTCCATGTTACATTGATAAACAAAAAATTGCAAGTCGAAATATACTACTATAATTAACAACCAAATAAGTTAATAAAGTTAATATTTAATAAGACGTTCGTTTCTTTGCATTTTTTGAGAACATTCACCATAGTAATGCATATTTTTTTTACACCATCAGAAAGTAGAGATTTCAACGAACACAAAGCCCACCGACTTTTTTTAAGAAAGCAGATATTTTGACGTGAGAATTTTCGATTGAAAATTAGGGTGCTTTTTCGATATTAGATAAGTCAAAGTAAGGTGAAAAAATAAATATTTTAAATCAAAAAAATTACAGTGTGTTTGGGACATAAAAAGGTAAGTTTTCACCAAATTTCGTGAAAAAAAAAAAAAAATTTTGTAAAAGATAAAAATAAAAAACCAAAAACTTGGGTATTTGAATTTTTCACATACATTTTGAGGTTATGTGAAAAAAGTGTAAATACAAAAGTTGTAGATCTCTTTATTACCTACAACTTTTCCATTTAACGTTTTTCCATGGGACTTGTAGTTTTGCCGAAAATCGAGATAAATCGTTTTCTACCCTTAAAACTCATCCCCTTCCACTTCAAGACCTCGGATCGCCCGTAAATTATTTTTCCTTTCATTTTTGTTATATTCTCTTCCTTTTCGAATGGGTTTCATCCTAGTATTATTTTTTTTGGTTTCAAAAATTATCGACCCTGGTCTACTTACTACATAATCAGCAAGAAATGCTTTTAGAAGCAAAATCGTCGTGGCTGATCTTATGTATGGTATACCTAACTGTTATTACCTATTTGTGGTGAGAATATGAGAAAAACCCGGTTATTCCCCTAGTATAAAACAAACAAGGTCTTTTTGCGATAAAACCATGCAAGAAAGCCGAGAAAACATGGTTGGCGATCTGGTACAGGTCGTGAGCCCGAGGGCATCCGCGAGAACATCCATCAAGCAAACCGGACGGCAGTTTTATCAACGTTGGTCCGCGGAAGATATTTTTTTTGTACGGAAAGATTTAGCTAAATTGTACAGTTTTGCTGAGAAATGTACAACTACCAAATTCACCCTTATTAGATAATATGATAAATATACCGTGCGAGCAAAAATTATTTGCATCAAAGAGGGCTTGGATTAAAAAACGTAGGGATTGGTTTAGATCACAATGATATGGGGACGATATATTTAACCAAATCTAGGTTAAAATTTTGTCAAATTCATATTATGACATGATATGCCAAACTAATGAGTAGTTAATAAAATAAGTAGACAAATACAAATTTATATTTGTTGTTTACAAAATTAAGAAAGTAAGAATATACAGAAAGAAAAAGAAAAATAATTACATGTATTCTGAGAATTCACATAAGCGGAACCAGGCTTCATCCGAGAAAAATGTCAGGTCTAATAAATCAAATTATTTCTTTCCAATAAATTTTGGGTAAACCATCGAGAGTAATTCCTGCGTCTTTCAAAATCTGCGGCTTGTATTTCTTGGAATATTGAATATTTGCACTTTAAAAGGAAATAATTTTAGCTGCTTCTTAAGAATAGTCCTCCATGTTCCATAAGATCTTCCCACTTCTTGGGACAGGCGTCTTATACAATTTGTTGGCGTATTTTGCATTATTTCACGAACGTTTGCAACAAGTTCTTCTGTTCTTACAGATGGTCTTCCTGCTCTTTTTTTGTGTTGTATAGAACCTGCTTCCCTAAACACAGCCACGGTTCTTTTCAGGCAATGATAAAAATCCCCATGCAGCAATAAAAGCCAGGTTAGGAAAATGTTCGTGAAAATCGTCCATGCACAAACCCGGATTGTATTGCCACTCACCATTTACTCTAACCCCGTTTCGAAAATACGCTTTAACGATAAATGTTTTGTGCTGTTCCGTAAAGCCCATTGTGTGAATTGTTCAAGAAATTGGAAAGATTAGCGATGAATCAAATTTGTTGCAACGACTGTCAAAGATGACGGAATAACTGATTGATTATTAATTCTGGTAGTTACTGACACCCAACAGGTATTCAGCTCTACGGCTAAGCATTACGTCCTTAGATGCAAGGCCCTCTTTGATGCAAATAATTTTTGCTCGGACGGTACAACATACACAATCGTTGGTAATATTATATTAGATTCAATTGCTACGTACGCGAAATTTTAAGGGCCGAGAACACTTCCTTGAGAGACACCCAAAAAAAAACTAGTAGCCGTATCCAGTCACAGCTGTGCAAGAGCGGCAGGGGAACGCAGAGGCATATTATGTCGAGCTCGGGAAGCACGTATAATCTTCTCGTCACCGTAATGATAAATGCGTGGAACAAAGTACAGTTTTCTGTACAAATATAAACTCACAAACGACACTAGATTTTATAACCGCTTCATTTCGGGACCGGTCGGGTCGCGGGGCGGCATAAATTGCACCAAATGAGCGACCGAGAGGTGCTCGGGCCGGGCAAGAATCGTGATCATCTTTTATACCATCTCTATACTAATAAAATTAAATCGGGACCCAAAAGCAAACAAAGAGAATTTCGTTAATGGTTAATCGGCCATCATTCAGAGGGGGGGGGGGGGGTTCAGAACAAAAGGGTTCCAAGTATATGGTCAGTCAGGCAACTTTGACTGTGACAGCAATGACATCGGTAGCAGAAAATTAGTTTCTGCCATTATCAATTATATCGCAGTCAAAAGACCCGGTTGAGTTGTTTAAAATCTTTCTGTAACCCAACATTAAATCACATTATGAATGTTTGCTTGGTTAGTCTCCAGTTCCTGCATTGCAGAAGGCATATATATACTATTTAAAGTTTAAAAACATACTTATTTATTTTAGATTTTTCAAATTTGTTGTAAATGCCAGAGTATTTTTGGGTACCTATATCTCTCGTCACTGCATGTTTCTGGGTCTATTATATAGGTACACGAATATTGTAGCTTTTGTTTTTTCGTCAGAAAATATCACTTGTCAATAAATTTTTCTGGTTGAAATATTCCCTACAAAATTCTGCTCTTCTTTGTTTATTTTCATCAGTGAATATTGTTTTAGCCAGCACATGAGCAAATCGGTTTTTTATATCTGACGCTCCTAGTTGACATCGTGCTATTTTGGAGGATCCAGGGAAATTGTAGTACTTATAACAATAAAATAAAAAATTCTTTACAAAGAACTAAAAAAAAAACACAAAACATGTACAAATACCAGAATTCCGACGACTAACCACAGAAAAAAAGAATGAGGGTTTGTTCGATTACTACACTTGTTTTCGTTGCTTTTTATGAACGGCCATTCTAGATTTTGTCACTATGGAACTAAAATAAGAAGGTACTTAATAAATATAAGTATGTACGTACAGACATGTATGTCTGTGGGTACACTACCCCCCCCCCCCCCCATATGGTATGTTATATAGCTTTTTGTTTTACAGTTAATGCTGGCATTATCGTTGTTTTATATAAGAAATATTGATGATAATATATTATTTGCAATAACTGCAACTTGACATAAGTACTCCGGGAGATTACCATATTTCTTTGTCCCGGTATTTTTCGGACGCAATGGTTACTTATTAATCTCTATTTACTGCATTGTTAGTCGATAACATTGGCAAATGACCGACCATATTATAATATATCCAGTAACATTTATAATATTATGTATATTATAGTTTAAAAAGAAAATCTTCGACTGGTTAGTCGGCCGAACGTTGTGCAAGCAATGTTGGGCCAATAGTGGCCTTATGCTCCAGCTATGGCCGCTCTCGCCTGAGGCGCCTCTCGACACGGTCGCTCTTGCCTTCTTGATGTCTCACTTTGAGATAATCGGGGACAGAGTCAATTCGACTAAATTTAGTTAATATGTAGCTTTATTTACCAGTTTTGAACTTATTACCTACCAGACAATAGCATATTTCTATAACAGAGATGCTTTACTTAAAAAAGGACTTCTCCCCCTAAGTAATATAAAAAAAATCAAAAACGAGTAAAATGACTCAATACCTATTAAAAAAAATAGCAGTGCAATAAATATATATGTGACCCTTCTCGTAGTAAACTGCTCTTTTACAATATTTTAAAATACTTAGTATTTCGTAGAGAGTGTAATCAATATTATGATTATAAAAAAGGCACAAGCAAAACAGTCACTGTATAAGAAATCTGAACCGCCGGCAAATACCTATATTTAGTAAAAACCCTTAGAATATAAGGGTGGGTTAGGGGTACAAGTTTATTCTCGATCAGGATAGACGGCGGTAACAATCCTGTAATCCTAAAATGGAGTACCTACGATTTCCTGCTGGCCGTAGAGGTCTGTTATTTTAGCTGTAATTAAGTAGGTAGGTAGAGGTAAACAACTGAAGACTGTAGCACTGTCAAGCAAGGTTGGGCTGATTTAAATAAATCAAGTGATTTAAATCACTTTATTTTTTTAAAAAAATCATGATTTACCTAATGAAACTATTTATTTTTAATTCAGAACAATGAACAATATAACATACTCAGATACTAAAAAAATATTTTCAAAAATCAACAGTATATAATTATATAGAAGTCGCGCTTTTAAGAAATAAAAAAGTAGTAGAGGTATATAATACATAATAAACTTTAGAAGCGCGTACAATATTTTGGGTAGAATTTAGACCTACTATATTGTTAGACCGACATTAAAAAAATTTGTTCTAATTTAAAAAGAGAGAGAAAAATGTTAAATTTTTAATAAAATCAATAAAAATCAATAAAAATAAAAAAAATCAATGATTTTGGATTTTTTTAATAAAAATCAAATTTTGCCCAACCCTGCTGTCAAGTCGTCCAATTTGCATCACAAACATTGATAACAACGCAAAATAGCAATTCAAGGCGGTTTTGAAATAATTGCCCCATCAACAGCACAAAACCATAAAGATATAATATGTAGGTACCTACATGTTTTTGGTTAAATTGTTAGCTCGGGGCGGGGCCTAGGGACACCTGTAACCTGTCAGCCAATCGGAAACCCGAACACGCCCACGGTTTACCTGTGCGGGGAGCCGCGAGTGTCAGTCAATTGGGCTGGGTATTAACCTTAGCTATAATGTGCTGATCTGAATTTACTTATATCATTTGGAGATTTACGAGTTTTCAAATTTTAATATCAGGGGCGAACCCAGAAAGAGGAAGAGGGGGGTCTCAAGTAAAAAAAACAGTAGTACCTACCAGAACAAATATGTATAAATTCCCTTAGGGAGAAGGAAAAAAAAACAGCGCCACAACACATTTTTAGGTCGCATAATAGGAAAACTGCAACATCCATAAAAATAGCGCCCAAGGCGAAAAGTCTGTTTTTTATATTTTATGAGAGTACCTACCTGGGGAGAGCACACGTCTGTCCCCCTATCCCCCCACCCCACCTAGCTGCGGAAACTACCTACATTATTTAATATTGAGGTAGCTACTGAAGTATTTCTTTGTAGGTACCTACATTAAACTTTTGCACTTTGTAAGGAGAGTAAAAATAGATATACCTACCTACATATTCCAAATTTATACCTACGTGTCTATATTTAAATAGTTTCTTTGTTATTTCAACACAAAAAGTATAAAGAAATTACGCAGGTAGGTACTTGTACTGAATATTAATAAATAAATAGGTATAACTTGAATTAAATTCAATAGCTAAAAATCTAAAAAGTACCTATATCATAATATTTGACTGACATTTGAAGAGCAGAGCAGAGCAGAGCAGTATATTATGAGAGTACTTTCAAAAGCTCATCAGAAATATTGACCGTTGAGGTACAGAAATACCTACCTACTATCATAATCAAAACACATCCACACAGGGGCGGATGGGCCCACCGGGACACCGGGAGGTTTCCCGGTGCGCCGGTCCCTCAGGCGCCGCCGCTCTATGTCAACAAAATAAATGGGTAAAACCCGGCATAAAGTGATTAATTTTGATCTGTAACATAGGTCTACCGGATTTAGAAATGGTTTATGGGATTTTTAAGGTCATGTGATCGTTTGTCAAATGTTAAACACACACTTTGGAATGGAAAATTAGTTTTTTCTATTAAACTATAGGTATCTATGTGTTTAACAAAAAAAACGAATTCCTTAAAAGAGTATTTACTGAATTTTCAAAGCAATCCAGAGCTAAAATAACAACATTTTTTAAGGGATCATTTTGAGCTGATCATTTCTCCAGTACCCTACCTACAATCTAAGATACGAATGTCAAAAGCACAAAATAAGACAAGTACAGCACTAACTGCACTAAACAAACAATAAACAAGTACTAAACACTGTCCTATACTTTTCATTAGAACTGGCCCGGGGTATGTTATATACCTATGTGGTGATAACTGCAAACTAACACTAAACTTATTAATTATGTTATTGATAAGATTTTGATATTTTGCAGATCTTCCTTGTATCTTGGGGTGCATTTCAGGAAAATTTATTTTTCATACAGGGTGTTCCAAAAAAGTGTGACGTCATAAGGATGTATTTTTTTAGATTACATGCCACATATTTTCTTACTTATTTGGGTGCCTCCTATAATTACCTACATACCCCTACAATTTTATTAAAATCGATTCAGTATTATAGATTCATGCTTTTAATAGCCTAAAAATTACCTCTAAACGACAGAATATCATCCCTCACGCTACTCTGTTTTATCAATGGGAATGATGGGACTTTCCTTATTATTATTTTAAAATATTTACTATGCGGGGGCGGTGATAGTAAAATTCGGAAAAGTAGTACGAAGGTCAAGTGTTTTATGAATGAACTCGGCTTGACTTCCTACGGTTGACATGGTAACCCGAAAAAAGGGCGAAGTGGTCTTCGACAAAAATCGTCGATTCAAAATGGCCTCTTCTAACGAGTTACAGGCGTTTGTTTGGGTGTTTTGACTGTTTTGAATATTTTTCAAAAACTTTCGGTGTTTAAGCGAACCTTTGACCATGTAACTGTTATTAAGTGTTAACCTGGTGTAAGTATTCGTTGGTGTTAATATTGTGATTTAAATAATATATCTTATGTAAATTGCCTGGTGAGTTTGTGATTTCTTCCTGGTTTTCTCCAAAATGCGGAGTTTTGTCTTTAAAACGACGGAAGAGTTATGTGGATCATATTGTAAATTTTTTATTTAAAATATTTTAAACTATGCATAATCTTTTATTACAGTAAAATTATCTTTAAATTTAGACCCTTCAGCCCGCTTCCTTTCTACGACACAGATTAAATCGATTGGTTTTCATCAGCGATGGGCGGATCGGATCTGAGCCGGATCGGTGAGTCGGATCTTAAGAAAGATTTATACTGATCCGACTCTCAAAATAAAATAGACGGATCACGGATCTGACGGATCTATTTGATTTGATTGTCGACCGCTAGGTTCACGTTCGGCGTAGGGGTAGAATTCACTGCTACGGCGCGCGGCGCTACGAGCTGCGATGCGATGGAGAGTGGCTCGTGGCTCTCGGATCCGTTAAAAGATTTTTTAAAGTCGTTCCGATGCCTGACATGCGGGTCGCAGCGTTGGAAAAGAAAACGAAGCGTGGCGATTTATTACTGTTGTGTTTACTGTATTGTGGGTTGCGTCACTTATTTCTTGATGATTTCATAGAGTTTGGAATGTAAGTTTTTTCTATGAAACCACCATTCTAAAGAATCTTCGTATCTTTTAATAAGCGGTTCATTTAAATGTTTGTCCATTTCTGTAATCACTGGGGGGGGTTCTTATTTTTTGAATAATGTTAAATGGCGCTACCGCGTAAGATCGTTTAAAATAATGTTCAATGACACGGATCGTGACTCAGAATAACCGAGCCGAGAACCGATAAGATTTTCTTTATGATTTTTGGGACAAGACCCGGGATCCGGCTCATTGAGTCGGATCTTTGTGCTGATTGGGATTTGGTGACCCGAATCCCAAAATAGATCCGTCTTGCCCACCACTAGTTTTCATTTATGTTGATTAAAATGTCGACAAGGTGTTACAGGTTGCCTAGTAGCCTAGTCCCAAAACAATCTTTCTAATTAATATTTAATAAGCCTTTATTTTTGCGAGGTTTAAGTACGTATAACCTCAAATAAATGGGATGGGCCCACCGGGAGATTTCCAGGTGCGCCGGTCCCTCAGGCGCCGCCGCTCTTTGCGAACTTTCTTCTTTTCTTTTTTAACAATTTGAATTAATTTTGAAAATAATCGAAAAAACAAAAAACCAGAAATTATTAATTAAGAGTTTTTTGGAGGCACTTTTTATAATAATTTGTCTGCACTATGGAAACAAATGAAAAAATATATTAATAATAAATATTTCTTTCACCTAAATGTGTTTTAAATGTAAAAAATGAAGTTTGTTTTTTATTTACGAGTTATTATAAAAAATATGTCGTAAGTCATTTTTTATTGGATCGATACGACGCGGCGCTGTTTCAATTGACTTACCGCGCCGGTCCGAGGTGTCCCATCCGCCCCTGCATCCACAGGTAAGTTCTTTGTTGCAAAAGATCCATATATATGTTTACGTATAGTTCTTTGCTGCAGCAGGTCTATCTCAAAGACCCATAATGCCATAATTGCTTTCTTGTCCGAGGGCTATCTCAAAATCAAAAAAAATTGGTGTAGTCCTTTCTCACAGGTCGAGCTCCACGTCAAGGTTAATAAGTTGTGCTAAGGTCCTTTCTTGTCAGTGGTCAACAATGCTACACCTCGTCATTTTCTACAGGAGGTCCATCTACGATCCGTCATTTTGATAGAGGTAATCTTTTCTTGTCGGAGATCCATCTCCTTTAATTGGTAGGTATCAGTTTTGTTTGTGTTCTAAGCTAGGTATAAGTACCTATACTTACCCTTGGCTATTAGGACTATCACAAGGTTACCCATTGTCGCCATTCACCAACGGAACTGTAAGCTGTGTTCGTGCAGACTCCAGACCAAAGATGTTAAAGGGGCCAGATTTCTAAAGACGAAAAATAGTTTGGTGTAACATGACCTTTCATTACTTCCTTCATTTGAGTTTCAGTATAAATAAAATAGTAAAAGCCAAAAAAGTGATTTCTTACCTAACGATCTAGAGTATAAAGCGTCAAGTAGACCTTTTGAACTTCCTCCATAATTCATTTTTAAATTTATCAATTTTTCTGACTCGCTTCTGGCCATTACCAGCGTCCTGCGTTTTTCCAATTTTCAGTAAAATAAATTAAAATTAAAACACAACGCAGTGAACAGCGATGGGCGGATCGGTGAGTCGGATCTTAAGAAAGATTTATACTGATCCGACTCTCAAAATAAAATAGACGGATCACGGATCTGACGGATCTATTTGATTTGATTGTCGACCGCTAGGTTCACGTTCGGCGTAGGGGTAGAATTCACTGCTACGGCGCGCGGCGCTACGAGCTGCGATGCGATGGAGAGTGGCTCGTGGCTCTCGGATCCGTTAAAAGATTTTTTAAAGTCGTTCCGATGCCTGACATGCGGGTCGCAGCGTTGGAAAAGAAAACGAAGCGTGGCGATTTATTACTGTTGTGTTTATTGTATTGTGGGTTGCGTCACTTATTTCTTGATGATTTCATAGAGTCTGGAATGGAAGTTTTTTCTATGAAACCACCATATTAAAGAATCTTCGTATCTTTTAATAAGCGGTTCATTTAAATGTTTGTCCATTTCTGTAATCACTGGGGGTTCTTATATTTTGAATAATGTTAAATGGCGCTACCGCGTAAGATCGTTTAAAATAATGTTCAATGACACGGATCGTGACCGAGCCGAGAACCGATAAGATTTTCTTTATGATTTTTGGGACAAGACCCGGGATCCGGCTCATTGAGTCGGATCTTTGTGCTGATTCGGATTTGGTGACCCGAATCCCAAAATAGATCCGTCTTGCCCACCACTAGCAGTAGCAGTGAACGCGAACGCACGGCCAACGGAAAAGCAAGCGGTAAAAAACGAAAATAAAACCCAATATAGAAACGAGGACATTAACTTTACAGGGATCTGTACTTCCAACTACTCCACAGAAAAATGAAGGGTTTGTCGGGAATATGGAGAACTCTAGTTCTCCATAGTCGGGAACTGCTCTATACACCGCAACTATGGAGGACTTGAGGTAGGAGGCCGATCGCAATGCATTGGATTCGGTCCCAAATTAGCAACGGTAATTCAGCTTTACGAGTTGCCATAAGATGGCGCTCGTGTTCGAAGTGGGCTATCAAATAAATGGTTTCTTATGGACGCGATAACTATTTTTATTTAAATTAGTTCTTTAAGGAACAAATAAGGACTTTTATATGAATTTACACTTACTTTGATATACTTATTAGTAAACTCGGCCTGTAGAAAGTTCCAACGATGCTTCGTTTTTAAAATACAGGAACATTCTAGCTAGAGGGTTTTACCTTTGGAGCTAGAAAGAGACATATTTGGCTGCGTTTCATCTCTGAAGAAGATCCTGTTCTTACACCTTGACACAAAGCAAACTCTACTTTTATAAATTGTACCATTATTCATTATAAATATGGAAATTAATTACAATACGTTATTTGTCTTGTCTTGCCTTCAAACGTTATTTGTTATTTCGAAAAATAAAACGTCAATTGTCAAAAGTAAAAGCACAGAAAAATAAATGGTTTAAGAAAAAGTTAAAAACTATGGAGGATCTAGTTTTCCATATTAAAAACGAAGAAGACGAAGACATCAGCCCACTTTGGACGCGAGAGCCATCTATCAGCCAATAGCGAACTAACCAAAAAACCGGGACAGAAATTGAAAATGCTGCCATTATCGATCGGCCTCCTACCCTATAGTTCTCCATAACCCCGACTTATGGAGAACTATAGGGTAGGAGGCCGATCGACAATGGCAGCATTTTCAAATTCTGTCCCGGTTTTTTGGTTAGTTCGCTATTGGCCGATAGATGGCTCTCGCGTCCGAAGTGGGCTGATGTTGTCTTCTTCTTCTTCGTTTTTAATATGGAAAACTAGATCCTCCATAGTTTTTAACTTTTACTTAAACCCTTTATTTTTCTGTGCTTTTACTTTTGACAATTGACATTTTGTTTTTCGAAACAACAAATAATGTTTGAAGGCAAGACAAGACAAATAACGTTGTATTGTAATTAATTTCCATATTTATAATAAATAATGGTACAATTTATAAAAGTAGAGTTTGCTTTGTGTCGGGGTGTAAGACAGGATATTTTTCAGAGAGAAAACGCAGCCAAATAAGTCTCTTTCTAGCTCCAAAGGTATAGCTAGAATGTTTAATACCCTGTATTTTAAAAACCAAGCATCGTTGGAACTTTATACAGGCCGAGTTTACTAATAAGTATAACAAAGTAAGTGTAAATTCATATAAAAGTCCTTATTTGTTCCTTAAAGAACTAATTTAAATAAAAATAGTTATTGCGTCCATAAGAAACCATTATTTGATAGCCCACTTCGAACACGCCCGCCATCTTACAGCGACTCGTAAAGCTGAATTACCGATGCTAATTTGGGACCGAATCCAATGCATTGCGATCGGCCTCCTACCTCAAGTCCTCCATACCCCGACTAGAGGAAAGGCTTCGTTCGAAAGGGATCCGTTCAGCCTTTGATGATGAAAGTCTAGATGGCGGTAGTTTGGTTGTATAACTATTTATTAATAGATGGTGCTCTATATAGTAACTTTATATAAATCAGTGAATACCACTATTATATTCTTCAAAAATTATAAATCAAAATAATATTTATCTTTATAAACTGAATATCACCAATATTTCACATCGCAGAATACAAATTTTTCGTAATACGTACCTACACCACGCCAAAATTGATTTTTTTTTCACCTCCTCGGGAGTCGATTGTGATACGCCGTTATCGTAGTAAAAAAATAGAAACATTTACGAATCTTAGGTTATATGAAAACAGTGATTAAATTTAATGTTATTTTTTACGTATCTCATGGGTAAGTGGATTAAAAAACGAATAGTTTTATTTCTTTTATTGACCTTACTATACCTTAATTACCTTACTACAACAACTAAACTAACAATACTAAAACGGCCAGCTATAGAATTCAGTAAACTTAACATGTAGAGCCTTTAACAGGTATACAAAGTGCCCCACATCAAAATACACACTACAAACAATATTTTTTAACCGGACAACTTTGCGTACAGATTCATTATCACCTACATTTTTACAATTTAATTTTTCCAAAAACAAGTTCGTACAAAACAATGAAATATTTAAAGTTTTACTGTAACCTACGCCAAACGCCCATAGTTAAGCCTATTGTTTATCACAGTTTAAAAAATAATTCCAGACTTCGAGTACACATATAACTTAGCTAACATTACAGACATCAAATTGTATTTAATTCTGAAACTAAATCATACATCATTATTTTTTTCCGATTTTGTTATTAATGTGCCTTCTGGGCGTCCACCTGAGGGCGCTACTATCGACACACAGTCTAGGTCTCTTGTACTGGCTAGATCGGATGTGCTCGTCGACAAGTTTTGGAGTGACACAAATCACATGCTGCCCTTTCCAGTATTTGACCATATTCATACTTTGCAAGGTTGAAATTATGTCTGTCTGGGTTATACTCGTCATTTGACTAAACAAAAATGTTATTTATTATGTCCTAACTACTACAAAAACATAGGGTTTAAATAAAAATGAAAGTATATATTTATTACCTTAAGTCTTTTATGCTCAGTGTGCCCCTAAAATCTCTGAGTATTTCCAACAGAACCCAACTCCAGTAGCTTCGATAGCTTAATTTACCCAGATCACTCAGAGGCTGCTCTGGACTACCCACCATGCCCTCTAACCTAGACAATTCGTAACTGAATGCTATAAGCAGTTTTCCATACCCTTGTCTTTGATATGGGGGTAGGGTTAGGATACAAGCTACATTGTTACCATCAGGAGATTCTTTTTCCTAAAAAATTAATAGTAGATAAAGATTTTCAAACCGAATTAAATTTAAAAGTAAATACCTGAAATTAAGCTACAAAGCAATGAACAGGGTTCCTACCTTTGAGAAATAACCAACTATATGAGCACCTTGCTTATCAACTTCACATAAAATATAAAACAGAAATGGTTCAACGTCAAAATAAAGGGTTTTGTGATCCAAAAATAGTTTGGCTAATAGGCAGAGATTCTGACAATATACCTAAAAAATTATATCAAGTTATATAAAAAAATTAGGTACATCTTAAAATACACAAAATTTTGCAAACTAAAATGTAGCTAGCTTTAGAAAATACCTTGTGATCTTTTCCATCTACTTCATAAACTGACAAAGTTCCCTTTCTGTAAATTTCTTTTCCCACTGGTTGCCTCCATGTACATTCACTCTGAAAAAGTATAATGTCTTATAGTATCAATAACCAAATTACTATACTAACTGTATTTGCCTTCTTATTATTAATTTGTTTGATAAATAAGAATTTATATTTAACAGTATTTTAAAAGAGATTTTAAGTAACTTACCATATGGTACCTGTAACTCTTCTCAAGTCTCATGTATTTCAAACAATATTCGCAAATCCACAATTTCGACTGTCTTCCATATTCTTCAGGATAAGGACTAAAGTACCAAGTATCAATTTCAAACCTGCCTATTTGAATCCTATCAATGTACTTTACTTTGGTTATTTGCTCATGCTCCTTTTCCAATGCTGCTGTTGTTGGGTCCATTTCCGCATATCTATCGTATAAAAATGTAATTTATAACAGAATAAAAACACTAGGTACAGGAAGCTTACGTTTTCTGTATGTGGTTAATCTCATCATGTCGCCTTTTTTGATTCCGAGTTATTTTTCTATCAGTGCTGTCTGAGAGCAAGTCATTTATAACAGGGCGTTCTGTCCAAGCTTTAATGTCGGGCATTTTTTGACCGTCTGTTAAGTTAAATTGTGAAGACATTATTCTACCCCTCGGTACCTAAAAAATTAAAAATATGGTGTGCCCAAATTTTATATTATTTGGAGCTATAGACAAATTACCCATTCATCAAGGCGTCTATTGTAGCCTTCGTAATGCACATAATACTCATATTGTCTCTCAATTTCATTGTATCTAGACTGAATGATTTCTGCAGGGTCTAAAACAGAATGACAACGTCAAAGTTTGACAATATTCAAATTTTAAGAAAAAAAAAACAAGAGATTCCTAAATAACAACAGAAAACGTTTTCCGATTTTGAGGTTAGGATAAACAAACTTGAAACTTACACCAGGAATTATCAGTTCTTCGGACTAAATAATGGATTCCGATGTCCAGAGGTTGTTCCTCGGCACTTTCACTATCTTCATCTTGTATGTTTGGCTTGGAATTTTCACTCTCCGTTTTTTTACGCATTATTTCGTCTTCCAACGCCTCCGGAAACTCTAAACTTCGATCAGAGTCGGCCATCTTGAAAATCGATATAAAAAAAACTGTTCCGATTTCGGCTTTTTCCTTTTGGCGCACGCCACGGCATCCATGGCGCATGTCGACCGAATAATTCCTTATATGTTTAATAGATGTCGCGACATTATTATATTATAGAAATCGATTTTATTGGTGAACGCTTGTTAGTTAAATGTTTCTCTACTAGCCAAAAGATGGCGCTGCAAGTACTATTAGAGTAGCTTTATATAACATAGTATCGACAAGCGCTTGATTACTTTATATGAACAGTGACAACACTGAAGAAATAGCTGTTATTATTATTATTATTTAGCACATCTTACACAGACAATACACATAATGGTAAAGTATTAGTATTATGTTTCTACTCTAGTGCTGTAATGTTATTTTTAATATCTTTTGATTTGCGCTGACTAAACCAACAATATAATTTTTTTAAAACAGACTTGAAGATAAATTAAGTAAAGGATTTTAATAAAAGTTGTACACTTGCAATAAGGACTCGATTAATCGACTTCTTTGAAACCATTCAACTGACACTAGGTACGGTTTAATTATTTTAGTTGGGTAAACAATTTCTTATGTAAAATAAATTAAAACTCTTTTTGTTTTTGGTTTGCTGCTTTAACTTACCACAAAACCAACTAAGTAAGCCAATACTACGGTAATTATTCTGACTTATTGTGTAAACTTCGCGCTTTAAAAAATGTCCCAATTTTATTCTGTATTTTATTTTAGTTTACCTACTTTAATTTATTGCAAATATTGGTATATTATTGCGATTCCCAAAAATGTATTAAATACAAACTAAGCTAATTAAAGGTGCTAAATGTTTTAAAACATCAAGTTTGAGAAGCGATAATTTGAAAATGTCTTCAAAGAAGGAAGAGAAACAAATTTTAAATTATTTTTATTTTCAACAATCATAACAGACAACAATAAAAATGTAACAGAACTAGAAGTCTTTACAACCCACGCGTTCAAAAATTACATTTTTTTTTATAAAATAACATAAATATCACACATAAACAACTTTCAAAATTGGATAAATAGATTTTGGTACAATTTGAACTCTTTTATAGGTGTTTGTTTAAATAATTTAAAGGCAATAAAAAAAAATCATGTTAAACCTACATCTTTGAATATTTGCCGAAAATTTTCCAATTCTGCCATGGACAGTGTCTATACCTAGATTAGTGATCTTGACCATTTGTATCTATAATTGTAAAGTTTTTAAAGAAGAAAGAGATTTGGTTATCGACTCAGGCAATAAAATTATTACTAGGCGGTTTCAGGGGATTACCCTCTGCATGTTACAGGGATAATATCAATAAAAATATTTATAATACCTAGGTACCTACTTAGTATAGTATATAAATATATATGTATATGGAATACTCTATAAAGGTTTCTTTTGCCTATGCTTTTGTATTGATCAAGAAGTCCTCAGACAACTGTATTAAACCCTTTTTATTCACTACTATTATAGGGAAATATTCAGTAATCTATAACATAAATTAAAATACTGCCCTTGAACATTTAAACAATACCATTCTTGTAACATTAAAAAAAATGTCTTTTATCTTTCTGTTTTAGTCAAACCCAGCAGCGTCGTCGAATTCTTTTTCAAATTCGGTTTTCTCGACCATATATTTCGGCAGCGTGGTACCAAATTTCTCACTGTAGATGGGTTTGGTTTCATGACTGTATGCACCTTCTTCATCTCCTACGTCGACCTCTTTTGGAGCTTCTTGTTCTTCTGAGTCATTTTTCTTACTCTGCTGAGTCTGCTCACCCTGTCCACTCTGCTCATCTTCTAACCGTTCTGAATCGGGTGCGCTTGCTGATACTTTTGAATCTGTTCTGGTTTTCCTGGAGTACCTTGAGAAAATAAAATAATTAGCTGAAAAATAGTCATACCTTAATGTTCTCGAATGGTAGCTGTGTTATCGGAGTCCCAGTGTCCTAAGTCCAACTTAACCATTACTATAGGCAGTGGTTACAACAGTTCTGTTTCATTTAATTCAGAAAAAAATTTTACCTATTGAAAAGTAATATATACCTTTTCTTTGGTGCATCAAAAGGCACCACCGTTCTGTAGACCTCAGAAGCAGCTGCAGACAAGTCTAAACTGGCAAGTGGCAGTGGGGTGGTAATCACCTTCTTAAAAAATTTCTTCCTTTTCGATGTTTCTGACGCAAGAGGCAAAACAGGATCCAAAGGCTGTTGAGTCAAAGATTCTACTTTCGACTCTTCGCCATCTGATTCTTCAGTAGGTTCCTCGTCCTTAGCGTCTTTCAGTCTTTGAACCTCGTGGAAAGCCACGTGTGTGGCCTTTGGTCTGCTTTCGGCAATGTACATGCACTCCTCATGTTGTACCTTATTTTTGTCGACGCAGAGGAAGCAGGTCATACCGTTTTTTTCAGCTTTTTTACAGTTTGAACGGTCTTTCTTGGCAAACTCAGCTAGTACCTGCAAAATAAAAGGTTTATTATATAGACTAGGTGATAACAAATTATATTATTTAAAATTGCATATAATTTCTTCTTTAAATTTTAAACTAAAACATCGCTCACACACCATTCCAAAAATTAAAAATGCCCGATATCTTATGAGTATATCAAGTTATTAGACCCTTACCTCCTCAACATCCTGTTGGTTTCCTTCTGGATCTTGTTTTTGCTCTTCCTTTTTAGATTCTGCCTCATTTTGGAAGACTGGGAACAGTTTATAATGGTATTCATCAAATCCTTCATCATCAGCTTCCTCAGCAGTTTCTTTGTTAGTTACAGTTTCAGCGAAGTGTTCTGGAACATAATATGGATCATCATCTACGAGTTTCTTTTCTTTTTTTAATTCATCGTAGTTAAATAGATAACTTGGTCCGTCATCAGATGACTCTTTTTCTTCCTTTTTGTCATCGGACTCTTCTGATTCTTTTTTATCATCGGCCTCTTCATCATTACTTTCTTCTTCATCATTTTCTTCTTCATTTTCTTCTTCATTTCCTTCTTCATTCTCTGGACGTTCTTCTGTGGTTTCATCGATGGTTGTACCAGCAGCAGTGAGCTCTGGAAATACATCTCGTACAATTTTGCTTTTTGTAGCGGTCGTAAATTCACTTACTGGTGCAATGGTACTTGGAACAATTGAAGACGATTCACCTTTCTGCTGAGGTTCTTCAGAGCTTTGTTTAATGATCGTTTTGGTTTCTTCGGGAGCGTCATCCTCACTATCGTATTTCTTTTCAGCTACATAAGCATATTTCTGCTCTTTGGGCGCTGATGCATACGAGCATTGTTCAAAGTTACCTCCGGTCTTTGGATTTTTGCAGACGGTACAACTCATGCCTTCTTTTTCGACCGTGTGACAAGCGCCAGGTTCTTTCAGGAGCTCGGAGCTTTGAGTTTCGGAGTAGCTCTCGTAGTCCTCGGGATCATAATAGAAATCTTTTTCTCTTTTACTTTCTTCTACCTTTTGTTCTTTTTCGAAATCGTCAAAATATTTTTTACTGCTTTCAGCTACTCGGAAATACGGGTCGTCGCCGTATGATCCGCTAGCTGGGCTTCTTTTCTGTCTAAAGGAGGCAGGGGCTTTTACTGGTAGGGAATACCTTAAGGAGCTACCGGCATATTCGTTCACAGGCTCATCCGAAGAGGAATAGGAACATTGGGTGTATTTGGCTTTGTTAGCTGCATCTTCACAAACGAAACAGTTCATTCCATCGGAATGTTCGGGACTGACAATCTTCCTACATCCTGTAACAATAATATTAATGTTAGGTTTATCAACGAATAGTTTTTTGTCACTAAACCTAAAAGGTTATAGAAGTTGGATATATTAATTGGAATCATTTTATAAAACTATTCTTACCTTTATTCTTAAGACTTTCAGGAACATTGTTTGTAGGTGCAACCAAACCGTCATCTTTAGCATTCAAAGCATGTTTCTCGGCATATTTCGCAGGAATCGGAGTGCTAGCATAATTTCCAAGATACTTGGACTCTAGAGCATCGTAGTTGCTGGTATCAGGTTGAAAACTGTATTTTTGATAAGGGCTTAATGTGGTGGTGGGAATTTTTAAGGAATCAAGGTAACCAGATGCAGACGGATACGCTTGCGATATAGCCGATGATTTTCCGGTGTTGTAGTCAACTTTTTTAGCAGAGTTTACGTGAGTCGGCTCTACCTTGGTTTGATCTATTTGTTCTTCAGTCTTTCTTAAAATTTCGAAGGCATCGAACGAGTCTTTAAAGCCGTCAAAGCCTGGACGGGCTGGGTCTACCTAGAAACAGAGATATTTTAAATTTTAGTTAATCGGGTTTCTAAAAAAGGCTTACCCAGTTGCCTTTTTATATGAAATAATAATTGCTTTTGTTTCAATATTTTTTAGAAGATTTAATTGCGCACAACAATATAGGGCCCCTTGGCATGAACAAAGGGTTTAAATATCTATAAAAAAGTGATGTGGAAGGAGAACTGAATTAACTGTGACATCATGTTATAAATTTGTTATAAAACATCTTAAAAATATAAAATATATATTTAAATCAAAATAAATAAACAATTTTAATTTCGACAATGCGTTTTTATTTCCAAACTATTCTTGCATCAATAAAAATTCAATATCCAGTTCAAAAATTGACAAACATAAACAATATTGACATTGGTACAAACCTTAACTCTCTTAGGGTTATGTTTTCCTTTTAAAGGTGGAGGGATGGTTTCGACATCATCTTTACTCTGTGCCTCATCATCGTCATCTTCAGTATCAAATACAGGCACCGGAATTTGGTGGCTGACGTAGTGAGGTCCTGGATGGACTATTCCCTCGTCTTCCTGTTCAGCGTTTTGTTCTTTTTTCTGACTTTCCTCAAAGTAGTCTTTGTTGAGAGAGTTGGTTTCTGGAGCTGTTTCTTTCTCCCCGAAAGATTGTCTCAGAGCCTCAAAGGGATCCGCTTTTTTGGGAGGATTTGGGGCGAATGTTTGCGGGGCTGTCGATGCCTTGGAGTTGGGATCGATCCCTAATAATTACAAATAAGAACAGTTTATCGTCAATTTGTTATAGAAATCGGTACTTTTATAATGTATTGATGTTGTAAGACATTTTTTGAAGTCCCTGAACGCCTTGATGACGTTAAAGTGTTTTACAGGGTGCCCAAAATTGGTGCTGTCAGCACCTATTTTGGGCACCCTGTATATAAGCTCCTCTTATTCCGGGTAAAAAAGGCAATGTACAAAATTTTAATCCCAGCAAGATTTTCATATAAAAACAGCATTTTTTTCCCCAACCATTTAGCAAAGGCTTTAGCAGCGTTAAGCATAGAAGAAATAAAGTCCGAAACAGAGAATATAAAAGAAATGAAAGTAAAAGAACTATTAGTATGTTTGGAAACCTAAAAGAAAACATTGCTAGAACGAGAATTCGAAAAAATTAAATTGGAAAAAATTAGCAATATTGAAATATAATTAGAGACAGAAAAATAGTAGTACAAATAGAATCAAACCTAGAACTAAAAATGGAAATTAGAAAGAAGTTTAAATACAATTAGCACAGGCAGAAAGAATTTAAAGTTGGAAGTAGATATGTATTGACAATAGAATTAGAAATAGCAGAAATAGAAGTAAACGTAGAGGATTTAGATAAACATACCTAGGGTATAAAAGAAACTCTCGAATTCGGCTTCATTGGGCAATCCACCATTGTATACTGAGTATTGAGCTGATTCTGGAGTTACTACTGACTTACCGCTAAAATATTTAGTATAGTCCGGGTGCACGTACCCATCTTCTGTGTTTTCGGAGTTATAGTCGTCGTCTTCCGCAGAGTAGTCGTATTCTTGTGATGTGGCGCATTTAGTGGCTATCAGGATTAGACATACCTGTTGAAACAGAGTTTATACAGGAGGTTTCCAAAAAATTACCTATACTTGGTAAGGGTACATTTCCAATATCTCATAAACTTTGGTCATTATACTTAGTATATCCCGATAAACACAGACACACACAAAATACTTAATCTGAACCTATGACCAATAAATATTTTGTGTTTAAAATTTCTAAGAAATTAAATTTTTATGTTGCAACGTATTGTTATTTTGCAATATGAAAGAGATTTTGAGCTAAATATATACAATTTTTAAAAACATTACCCAGCAAATTATGAAATAAATATCAGTATTTTTCTGGTCTGTGGCTTATTATTTTCGCAACATTACAGCGATCGGTTGCATTTTCGAAGTATTTTTTTTAACTACGTCACAATTAAAAAATCAACGGCAAAACTGCAAGCTCAGAGTAACGAAACAACGTTAATATAAACCGGTACAAAATCTCTCTATTGGAAAGTTTTATTAGCTGTGAAATTAGACCAATTAATTTTGCGAAAATAACCACAAAGAAAAATTTTAATTTTAACAATTCCTAAAAAACAAAGTATATTTTGGAGAGTGAAGAGAAAGAGTTCTTGGGCTTGTTATTTGACACACAGCACTGCTTTTTACGATAAAAAAATAGTTACATTTATATCCTGCTACAAATTTTATTTATCCACCTACTTATATTTACTATTAGTTTTGCAAGTAAAAAATAAACTTAAGGTACTTTTAGAGTCTAAAAACAAATCCTAAAACTCAAATTTCGAGTCACACACTTGCATCCCTTTCAGGAAAGGTAAACGCCGTTTCTCCTTTTCCTGCATTTTAGCACAGAACCAGCGGAACCCCGAAAAAAACCTTTTTCTATGAAAAAAAAACAATTGCACTCCAAAGGTCACTAACCTCGAGAACTATGCTTCCACTATGGAGAAGCATTTTTGGCAACAGGTAAAGCACAAAAATTGCATTTGACGCCCACCAGAGCAGTTTTATACAATTCCCACCACTGACAAGTCGCTAAAACGACACGTAACTAAGAAAGTGGTCTCCTTAATTTTTAAATAATAGATATTTCTTAAATCTGCAACGAAGTGAAGCGAGGATTGAATAGATCAGGCGTGGAAAAGTTCATTTTTTTCATGAGTTAAGTCATTTCCTATAGGACGGGAGCCGTTTAAACCAAGGCTTTTTCACTAAATTTTAATTTTGACTCAATATTGGCTCCCCGCAAACCAACTAATCGAGAGAATGCATTGTCAGCACAACGCGTTACCTCCACTAGTAATATTTCCTGTTTCTAAGCTGGTCTTTTCTAGTTTGGTTATCAAAACAAAGTAACAAACATAACATTATAGCAGTTGTGAAGATGATACAAAAATACAAAAATTTTGACCCGTTTGCCAGTAATAGGTGCTTTCCATTTGCTTATATAACAGCTAAGCAAAGTAAAAATATTTGCTTAGCTAAGTTGTTCAAGGAACGCTCTCACACAGTCTGGCTTTAGAAAATACCACAGTACTGCTTCCGTTCTTGGGAGAGACCTGGATGATGGTAAAATATCTGCAGTGGTGTTGCTTGATTTCTCTAAGGCGTTTGATACAATTAACCATGCTTTATTATGCTTAAAGCTTAAGCATTACGGTCTTAAGCAGCCTGCCGTGGATTTTGTGTTTTCTTGCCTAAATAAACGAACCCAAATAGTAATATTAGGTCAAGCATGAGACCTCTTCTTTGGAATCAGTTGTTTCAGGTGTGCCCCAGGGTTCAGCTTTGCGACCCCTTTTGTTTATTCTATAAACGGCTGATATAAATTAAAATATTGAAAATTGTGACCAGTACGAATATGCCGATGACACTCAGATAATTCACAGCTTTTTCCCTAGTCATCATCGTAACTTAACAGTATTTGTAACAGCTCAGAAATCCATAAACTGGTACTAAATCCCAACAAATCTGTAGTTGTTTTTATTGGTGTACACAAAATACCTAACATCGAGAGGGTTGTGTAGCTGCGAATCGGGGGAGTTTCCTTACCGGTGAACAGACTGACAAAGTTCCTGATGGGTCTTCTAGTTGATGAAAGACTGAAGTTTGTTGATCTGAATCTGAAAGAATGGCACTATCAAATGTTTTATGGAAATAACTATAATATAACTATATATTATCTAAAAAGCTTAGATGTATGCTGTCGAGGTCGCTGGTTTTGTCCCATTTTAATTTCTGGTCCTATATCTACCTTTCTTAGTGTTATAGAAAAGAAAATAATGGAGAGAGTACAAAACTCCTGTTTCCGTTATGTTTCTTCACTTCATTAATATGAGCAATTGAGCATGTCTCAGGTTTACTTATTGAGCGTAAATGGCTCAATATGGATAATAGAAATAAACTTCAGTTTGAAGCTTTCGTGCACAAAATTGTTTTTTTGACATCCCCCCCTTTCTTTCATTAATATTTCAAGTTCCTATTTTCCATTTACTTATATTTTCCGAAAAAATATAATAACTTTCTATTCCCTTGGTCTATAAGATCAATTTTAAATATTGTTAGCGACAACGTTTTGCCAGAAACCATCAATAATTATTAGATAATGGTTGCATTAATTTTTTTGTCATCATAAACTGCTCTGGTTCTGTTGACATCATTATTTTGATTCGAGCAGGTCCTAAACTTATACAGGGTGATTGCAATATCTTTCACCTTATGAAATAGAATAAAGAAAAACGTAATCGTTGTATCTTGTCGAGCTGATATAGGCAGATCATTTGTTATTATTTAACAATATCATCTATAAAGTATTAAAAAAAAAATTATCAGTCACTATTTTGTTTTTTAAATAAATAATTTTTTAAAGAACTCTGTGATTTAATTGAATTATTAATGTGGTTATATTCACTTAATCCTTTATGGAAAACCGATTTATATGTTTAATGTCTTGATACCCTACTTAGATAAAAATATTTGTCATAGTTGGTTGAATAGTTATGATTTTCAAAATTTTGAGTTAAAAAATCTTTTAAATGAGAAGGCAGTAAGTTATGTTGTATTTTAAAAATAAAAGTACAAATCAAAAGAAATATTAAATTTTTACATTTGACCACTGAAGTTTCTCTAGCATTAAATTTATTGAAGAAGTAGTCCATACTTTAAGTGGAGTAAAAGATTGAAAGAGAAAAGAAAAACTCTAAGTCTTCCTCCACTGATATATTCCAAATTTTTTTTAGTTAAAAGATAACTCTACATATTTCGAACATAGAAATATGTAGAGTTATCTTTAACTAAAGTTATTTTGAATATATCAGTGGAGGAAGACTTAGAGTTTTTCTTTTCCCTTTCATTAAATTTATTTTCGTATATTTATCCACATTTAAAATTATACGCACGCATAGCTTTATTTTGCAAAACTTGGAGTCTATTAAAGACTCCATCATTTGCTGTGTATAAAAAGTTGAACAATATGAAAAAATAAAGTAAAATTATAGTGCTGTAAATTGTTTTTAGTGAAAATAAGCTTAAATTCTGACTATTTTTTTTTAAATAATTAATTTTTCCAATTTTAGATACAAGATTTTCAAAATGTAATTCAAATTTTCATTTAGAATCTAAAACTACTCCCAAATATTTAAAAGAATGTATAATTTCTAATTTTTCATCATCAACAAAAATATTTATATCTATATTGTTCACGTTATTTCCAATAACCATAAATTTTGTTTTAGAAACATTTAATTTTAATTTATTTACCTTTAACCAGTTTGATAAGGTTTTTATTTCAAAATTTAAAATTTCTATACAATCAAGAATATATTTACCCTTTATTTACAATAAAGTATCATCCGCAAATATTTGAATAAAACTTTCAAAACATTTGGCATATCATTTATATAAAGAATAAATAATAATGGACCTAAAATGCTACCTTGTGGTACCCCAATATTATTATATATATATCTGTTTAGAAAAAATGTTATAGATTTTTGTTTTTTGCTGCCTATTACTTAAATAATTTTGAAACCATTTACTATAAACAACTCCCCTTAATCCATACCTACTGATATAATTTTTTTAATAATTTATCCCTATCAATTGTTTCGAAAGCACGTTTAAAATACAAAAATACTGCCGATACACTTCATTTTTGTCAACGCTTCGCTTCCAATTTTCAATTACATACTATAGAATGCCGTTTCTGTTGAATATCCTTTTCTAAAACCTGCTTGCATATTTACTAAAATTTTGTTTTCTTCAATAAATTCGAGTATCTGTTCAGAAACTGTCATTTCTAATAATGTTTCAATATCCCATAATATATTTATTGGCCTCATTTCACAGCTTTTTTTTGTATTTTTGATTTTTGGAACTGGTGTTATAAAAGAACATTTTGGATCTTCAGGTATTTCTCCATATTTTAGGCAGTTATTGATTAATCTTAATATAATTTCACCTGTGCTTGTAAAAGTTTCTTTCATTACTTTTTTTCATAAAATTTCACTATAATTATTGTTTGATTCGAGTTTGTTAATTTTAAATTCTATTTTTCTTAATGAAACTTCTCGAAATTTTTCAATGATATTGAAACATGTAGCAATTTTAGGACATAATATTTCATTTTCAATCTCCATATCATCAACTATTTTTTAATGCTATTAACCTAATAATTATTATTCATATTTTCAGCAATACAAATCGGATTTGTTTCTTTTCTGTCGTTAAATATCATTTCTTTTATTTCACTTTTTGTAGTTGGCTTGACAAAATTCTTTCATCATATTTGTTTCTATCTATTTGTTCATCATAATATTTTTCTTTTTCTTTTCTTAAGACACTGACACAACAGTTTCTTAATTTTTTGTAGGTACTCGTCCCAATCATTGGAACTCTTTTTAATAATACATTTTTTATACATATTTTCACGTTTTTTCTTCGCTTCCATAAAAATGTTGCTAAACCATGGTGTGATGATTTCTATTGGTGACTTTCTTTGTTACAACAATTTTGTTAATAGACTTTTCAACATTACATATATATTGTCAAACAAAACATTCACATTTAAACTATCATACAGGAATATTATGACTTCGTAATAATTCGTATATAAATTCGTAAACTCTATACTTGCATGGGCAATATTTTTGGGTGTACTCAAAAACAACTAAAGTGTCTTAAGAAAATACTAAAAAATTTTCACAAAATATACATTTATGTGCCCCCTGCCTTTTCCTAAGGTCAATGACATTATATTTTGTGATTTCTCTTGCAGTTTCCTATATTGTGGTCGTGAATTAAAACTGAATAAAATAATAATAATATCTGGTGTCCAAAAAAAAATGGCTAATAACCACAGAAACTTATTTATAGAGTTCTTAAACAAATAAGTAAGAGATGATCGCCTTTTTATTTGTTGATTAGGTTTTCGTTGTCTATAAATACAAGCCCAACAATAGTCATTTACGTTACAAGTCCGGAAAAAACTGTTTTCGGACGTGTTGCGTACCCTATTTTTTCGGCAACCGTGTAGAATAACAAATCAATGAGACACATTTCTTTATTATATTTCTTTGTAGAACAAAATTTCGAACATTTTAATTCTTATTTGTATTAAATATTGAAATTCGAACAGAAGATAGGTACTAACAGAAACATTCTAATTCTTATTTATATTAATATTTATATTAAAATTCGAGCAATTGCTAATATTGATGTGATTCTTCCCGGCCTAGTCCGGGAAGTACGTACTTCCCGGACTAGGCACCTACTTCCCGGACTAGGCCGGAGAAATGCTACTTTCCCAAAGGAAAAGCGTCCGGGAAGTGGGTACTTCCCGAACGGTTGCCGAAAAAAGCTATTACGTACCTACAAGTAAATATACAAGTGTGAAAACATGAAATTTTGTGGAAAGTGCCTTTTCTTAGTAAAAATATTGGAAAACCGCGAAAAAATCGCGAAAACCCGCGGGAAAACCGCGAAAAAAACCGCGGAACTCGCAAGAACCGCAGAAGCCCGCGGGAAAACTCGCGAAAAATTGCAGAGAACCATGAAAAAAAAACCAAAACTCGCGAAACCCCGTGGAAAAACCGCAAAAAAAAATTCTTTAAATACATTTTTTTAAATTTTTCTATATTATTCAAAATTTTCGTCTAAAGCATTTTGCAAAACAGTAATTTCCCTATTAATTCGAGTATGAAAAAAACGAAAAAAACGTTTATTTTGATCGCAGACGTCGGAAAATATTTTTATCGGCAACCGTCCGGGAAGTACCCACTTTCCGGACGCTTTTCCTTTGAGAAAGTAGCATTTCTCCGGCCTAGTCCGGGAAGTACGTGCCTAGTCCGGGAAGAATCACATCAATATTAGATATAATAAAGAAATGTGTTTCATTGATTTGTTATTCTACACGGTTGCCGAAAAAATAGTGTACGCAACACGTCCGAAAACAGTTTTTTTGGACTCGCAGACTTCCAGCCTACGCCTACGGCTCGTCCTAGAATTTTGTCGACTCGTCCAAAAAAACAGTATTTTCCGGACTTGTAACGTAAATTACTATTTTTTTATATTTTTTTTAGAAAAAATTTTTAACGCCCCAAAGAGCGTAGGAAAAACGGCCGTAAAAAAACGCGGCTTTGTAGCCGGTTCTAGTTTGCGCAGATAGATAACTAGAACAGCATTTTTTGTAGGCAGGTAAATTTTAATATTTAGTTTTTATTCCTGCATTTAACTGAAGTAGTCCCCCTATTATTATTTCAGTTAAATACGCTATTGGCTTCACATTTTTTTTAAAACAAGCTCTTGTTCTTTGCACAAAACATACTGTTTTATTTTGAGTTAGACCGAATAAAATCAAACATTGAAAATTATAAATTCATATTAAAAGCAAATATTTAGGCTTCAACTTATTTATGACTTAACAGCTAAGAATAAATCGATTTATCGATGTTTTAACGTAAACTCGCATAAATTTAAAAGAAACAAAAAGGATCGAATCATTCGAATTTATATGTAAACACGAATATATTCTTGAAAAACTAGGAACTGGGGAAAAATATTTTAGTTATAAAATCGGTATTGATAGGGTAATAATCGCGTGACTTGAAATTAAGCTCGGACATCTAATTGAACGAACTAGGACTAGGAACTATCTAATCATCAGTTCTTACTTGAGAGTGAGACGAAGTGTGCATTAACAACGACATATTGAAATTATTTGTGACATATATTAAAGAATACCATTTACTCTATGCCCTATACAGGGTGTCCGGAACAAGGAGGTCAATCCGTACCATATATTCCTTGAGGAAAAAAATATGACTTTTATGATGTTCGTTATGCAGGTCAAAGTTTGAAATTAAAAACTGATTTTTTCTTGATTGATGAGTATTGAATAAGATTTGCATTTCAAATTTGTAACATTGCTTTAAGAAGAGTTAGAAGAGATAAAAGAGTTACATATTTTGAGAAAACAAAACAAAAAACAATTGTCAAATATTCAAAATAGGTGGGGTCCAGTATCCGCTGACCTGCTGGGGTATTAGGCTTGTTACGGCCCAGTTACCCCGGCAGGAGTCAAAACACGTGCTCCTTGCAGTGAAACTTTTTTAACAAAGAAAGGGTTACCTTTCTAAGATATTCTAGTAAAACAAAAAAACTTAAAAATTTTTTTTTAAAACTATTAATTTTTCACACAATGTGTTGTTTTGACTCCTGCCGGGGCAACTGGGCCGTGACAAGCCTGGTACCCCATCAGCATTTTAATTCGAGCTAAATGGTAAGCCAAACTATCTCTTTTTGTTAAATTTCATTTACTACATTGCCTTTTTTATCTTTTACCGATGCTTTGACTTTTATGAAAAAAAAATTTTTCTTTTTCTTTCCCTCTTATTTCAATATTTTTACATCTCTGACAAAGTTGAATGAAGCTTTAGATTTTTCACTACTTAATAAATGATTTTCGCAAAGTCTGTTAAAACTCCCTAATTTTCCTTTTGCTCCCTTCATTTTTCTGCCCAAGACAGGGCCTTTGCACTAACCCTTGACTTTCCAGTATGCTGAAGTCTTTTCGGTCTTCTGACTATTTAATTCTACACCTCTTGTACACCATTGAAAGCTCCATTACGGCTCAATCCCACTTAATATTTTCTCTATTGCTAACAACACCATCATTTCTACCATTTGCTTTGTTTTCCTGATGATGAGTATTTATACACTCGGAACATGTCGAATTTAATTATTATGAATCATTCTAGGTTCGCCTAGTTTTTCTAGTAATTAAAATTGTGGAGAAAGACTTTCTGGTTTTCTTTTTTTTCTATAGTACATTTAACTCCACTTTGAGTATGGACTACTTCTTCAAAATTTAATAAGTATTAAATAAATTTGAAACATCATAACAAGATAATAATAAATATTCAAAACATATTAAATTATGACTGTATATCGAAGATGAGGGTCAAAAATAAAAAATGGCATTAGAAAAGTAGTATTGTTATTTTTGCTCAAGGAATATAATATGTTTAATGGATTGGCCTCCTTTTTCGGGACACCCTGTATATAACTACTAACACACATTATAGTATATTTTGAAAAATAATAGCTCCTTAATTTTATAGCACATTACATCTGGTGTCCAAAAAAAAATGGCTAATAACCACAGAAACTTATTTATAGAGTTCTTAAACAAATAAGTAAGAGATGATCGCCTTTTTATTTGTTGATTAGGTTTTCGTTGTCTATAAATACAAGCCCAACAATAGTCATTTACGTTACAAGTCCGGAAAAAACTGTTTTCGGACGTGTTGCGTACCCTATTTTTTCGGCAACCGTGTAGAATAACAAATCAATGAGACACATTTCTTTATTATATTTCTTTGTAGAACAAAATTTCGAACATTTTAATTCTTATTTGTATTAAATATTGAAATTCGAACAGAAGATAGGTACTAACAGAAACATTCTAATTCTTATTTATATTAATATTTATATTAAAATTCGAGCAATTGCTAATATTGATGTGATTCTTCCCGGCCTAGTCCGGGAAGTACGTACTTCCCGGACTAGGCACCTACTTCCCGGACTAGGCCGGAGAAATGCTACTTTCCCAAAGGAAAAGCGTCCGGGAAGTGGGTACTTCCCGAACGGTTGCCGAAAAAAGCTATTACGTACCTACAAGTAAATATACAAGTGTGAAAACATGAAATTTTGTGGAAAGTGCCTTTTCTTAGTAAAAATATTGGAAAACCGCGAAAAAATCGCGAAAACCCGCGGGAAAACCGCGAAAAAAACCGCGGAACTCGCAAGAACCGCAGAAGCCCGCGGGAAAACTCGCGAAAAATTGCAGAGAACCATGAAAAAAAAACCAAAACTCGCGAAACCCCGTGGAAAAACCGCAAAAAAAAATTCTTTAAATACATTTTTTTAAATTTTTCTATATTATTCAAAATTTTCGTCTAAAGCATTTTGCAAAACAGTAATTTCCCTATTAATTCGAGTATGAAAAAAACGAAAAAAACGTTTATTTTGATCGCAGACGTCGGAAAATATTTTTATCGGCAACCGTCCGGGAAGTACCCACTTTCCGGACGCTTTTCCTTTGAGAAAGTAGCATTTCTCCGGCCTAGTCCGGGAAGTACGTGCCTAGTCCGGGAAGAATCACATCAATATTAGATATAATAAAGAAATGTGTTTCATTGATTTGTTATTCTACACGGTTGCCGAAAAAATAGTGTACGCAACACGTCCGAAAACAGTTTTTTTGGACTCGCAGACTTCCAGCCTACGCCTACGGCTCGTCCTAGAATTTTGTCGACTCGTCCAAAAAAACAGTATTTTCCGGACTTGTAACGTAAATTACTATTTTTTTATATTTTTTTTAGAAAAAATTTTTAACGCCCCAAAGAGCGTAGGAAAAACGGCCGTAAAAAAACGCGGCTTTGTAGCCGGTTCTAGTTTGCGCAGATAGATAACTAGAACAGCATTTTTTGTAGGCAGGTAAATTTTAATATTTAGTTTTTATTCCTGCATTTAACTGAAGTAGTCCCCCTATTATTATTTCAGTTAAATACGCTATTGGCTTCACATTTTTTTTAAAACAAGCTCTTGTTCTTTGCACAAAACATACTGTTTTATTTTGAGTTAGACCGAATAAAATCAAACATTGAAAATTATAAATTCATATTAAAAGCAAATATTTAGGCTTCAACTTATTTATGACTTAACAGCTAAGAATAAATCGATTTATCGATGTTTTAACGTAAACTCGCATAAATTTAAAAGAAACAAAAAGGATCGAATCATTCGAATTTATATGTAAACACGAATATATTCTTGAAAAACTAGGAACTGGGGAAAAATATTTTAGTTATAAAATCGGTATTGATAGGGTAATAATCGCGTGACTTGAAATTAAGCTCGGACATCTAATTGAACGAACTAGGACTAGGAACTATCTAATCATCAGTTCTTACTTGAGAGTGAGACGAAGTGTGCATTAACAACGACATATTGAAATTATTTGTGACATATATTAAAGAATACCATTTACTCTATGCCCTATACAGGGTGTCCGGAACAAGGAGGTCAATCCGTACCATATATTCCTTGAGGAAAAAAATATGACTTTTATGATGTTCGTTATGCAGGTCAAAGTTTGAAATTAAAAACTGATTTTTTCTTGATTGATGAGTATTGAATAAGATTTGCATTTCAAATTTGTAACATTGCTTTAAGAAGAGTTAGAAGAGATAAAAGAGTTACATATTTTGAGAAAACAAAACAAAAAACAATTGTCAAATATTCAAAATAGGTGGGGTCCAGTATCCGCTGACCTGCTGGGGTATTAGGCTTGTTACGGCCCAGTTACCCCGGCAGGAGTCAAAACACGTGCTCCTTGCAGTGAAACTTTTTTAACAAAGAAAGGGTTACCTTTCTAAGATATTCTAGTAAAACAAAAAAACTTAAAAATTTTTTTTTAAAACTATTAATTTTTCACACAATGTGTTGTTTTGACTCCTGCCGGGGCAACTGGGCCGTGACAAGCCTGGTACCCCATCAGCATTTTAATTCGAGCTAAATGGTAAGCCAAACTATCTCTTTTTGTTAAATTTCATTTACTACATTGCCTTTTTTATCTTTTACCGATGCTTTGACTTTTATGAAAAAAAAATTTTTCTTTTTCTTTCCCTCTTATTTCAATATTTTTACATCTCTGACAAAGTTGAATGAAGCTTTAGATTTTTCACTACTTAATAAATGATTTTCGCAAAGTCTGTTAAAACTCCCTAATTTTCCTTTTGCTCCCTTCATTTTTCTGCCCAAGACAGGGCCTTTGCACTAACCCTTGACTTTCCAGTATGCTGAAGTCTTTTCGGTCTTCTGACTATTTAATTCTACACCTCTTGTACACCATTGAAAGCTCCATTACGGCTCAATCCCACTTAATATTTTCTCTATTGCTAACAACACCATCATTTCTACCATTTGCTTTGTTTTCCTGATGATGAGTATTTATACACTCGGAACATGTCGAATTTAATTATTATGAATCATTCTAGGTTCGCCTAGTTTTTCTAGTAATTAAAATTGTGGAGAAAGACTTTCTGGTTTTCTTTTTTTTCTATAGTACATTTAACTCCACTTTGAGTATGGACTACTTCTTCAAAATTTAATAAGTATTAAATAAATTTGAAACATCATAACAAGATAATAATAAATATTCAAAACATATTAAATTATGACTGTATATCGAAGATGAGGGTCAAAAATAAAAAATGGCATTAGAAAAGTAGTATTGTTATTTTTGCTCAAGGAATATAATATGTTTAATGGATTGGCCTCCTTTTTCGGGACACCCTGTATATAACTACTAACACACATTATAGTATATTTTGAAAAATAATAGCTCCTTAATTTTATAGCACATTACAATCGGGAGTTATAAGAGTCAAGGGCTAACGAGCAGTGGCGTAGCGTGGTTGAAGGGGCGGAGGGGCGGAGGGGGCGGAAACTTCAAAGGTAAGGGCGTTTTTTTTTTATGGGGGTAAGGGGGTAAAAGAGGTCGAAAAAAAACGCGCCGCAGGCGAAAATTTTGTGGGTGCCACGCCTTTTTTTCAATGAAGTTGCCTGATTTTCAAGTAGGAAAAATATAAAATACACAAGATCCTCAAGGAAATCACAAAAAAATTAAACAAGTAAAAAAATGTGCTTCGTTTTCATGGTTCATTATGGGTTCTGGAGGGGAGGGGGGAATTACCCCCTTATCTACGCCCTTGTTGAAAGGGCGCCTCACTGCTAATGCATAATTTCGTTTGTTTAGTAAATTTTGGCCTGAGAAATAAAGTTTTTGTTTTGTCATACAGCAAAATAACTGAAAGAATACAAATTATTGGTCGTGGCAAAATATTTTTATTATAAATTAAATCAAGTAGTGAAAATAAAATAGAATCTCGAAATAGATAACAGGTTTATTTTATGTTTCTTTACTCTTAAAGTTATAAACAAATAATAACCTAATTAAAATCTGGAACTGGGAACTACTGGGAGAGTGGGAAGGGGGCGCCGTTTGGGACAGGGCTCAAAGGGCGGGGGGGCGGTCGCCCCCCCTGGCCCCCTGCAGGCTACGCCACTGCTAACGAGATCTTCCCTTTGAGCTGAAAAAATGGGGGGGTTAAAACCTAAGTATGTAAACTATTTTCTTTACAAAGTCTGGCAAAAAGATATACTAAAAAACACTTATTACTCTTCTATGTTGTAACCGATTCATACCATTCCTATAAAATCCTTCAAACCGACGCAGCATCTTTTCAAATATAACCACACTAAAAAATTTTAAGCCTAATTTATGCTGGGTACCCTGACCTACAAGAAAGTCGGCTTGACGATTTAAATCTCATTCTTCTTCATTCTTCAGCATCCTCTAGACCTCATACACTTGTTGTTCTTCCGTTGCGTCCCTCCCCCCCTCCCCCGGCGCGACGGTACTCTTAACCTTAACAGTAACTTGGACTTCTTTTACCTGGGTCCCCACCTATAGACGCTAGTACGTTCAGTTTTGATTTGAACCGCGAAACGTCGTTTTTAACATGAAAATTGCTACGTTTTTGGTGAGTTTTTGTGTGAAATATTTAAGTTTTTATTAGAGGAATGAAAGGTATTTAAATTGGCGACTTTGGTGTATTATGGTTTTGCTTAAAAATGCATATTCTAGTTCTATTGGTTTAAAAATTATTACATAGATTTGTTATGGTTTGCTTTTATAATGATGTTCTTTCTCTACGTACTTTAATTATTGTTATTGCCTGTATCCTTAAGCCTATACCCCAATATTATTTTTGAATTTCCACCATCTTGTAACTGAAGACTTATTTTTGATTAGAAAATTATATTTTTATTTGTTTAATGTTAATTGCTTGTTATATCTATTTTTAACTCTATTTTTTACTCGTCAATTTAGTAAAATACAATGTTTATCCAATTATTTTATCGATAACAAAACATTGGTGTCAAAGTTCCCAGTATCATGGTCATCTATAGGTACCTAATAAGGTAATTATAGGTACGTAAATGTAATTTTGTAGACGGTTATCAAATCACGGTTCGCTATATTATTGTAAAAACTTGCAAATTGTATTCCTTGTTTGAAGCAGGAAAGAAGGTACCATTTTCAAATTTTTTATGACCTTGAAATGGTCGTTGGCCTTTTTTCTATAACGTTATATAACAGGATTTATTTACAAAAATACACATGAAAATACAATTATGGCGAGTCTTTTGTGCATACCTTTTTTGCAAATGCTGACTTTCGTATATATTCCTGATCACTTTCTCGCATAAGGAACCAACAATAATCCCCCATCATTGCTGGATCCCATCTGCCTTGGTATCGTTGCTCCATTGTCTTGGTGGAATCTTTCCCCTTGTTGGTCACAAACGGCACCGAAATTTTCTGGGAAAAAATTTAATGGGAGTACAAGACGTGTATTTTAAAAGACATACGACAGCCCATTTTGCAGTAACTTTCAAGTAGTTCTTCTACAAGTTTTTCGTATTTTTCTGCTTTTTTGTTTCCTGAAAACCCCGAAACAATTCTTTTAAAAGAATTTCACGCAGCTAATTCCACATCACTTAATTTTTGATTAAACTGTTGATTCCTTAGTATTTTTCTAATTTGTGGTCCAACAAATATTCTTTCCTTAGTTAGGAAAAATTTGATTAAGATATTTAAATGCGTCTCCTTCTTCATCTAATGCTTTAACGAAATTCTTCATTAATCCCAGTTTAGTGTGTAATGTATTTAAATGAACTTGTTTGGGATGAACAAGAAGTATATTTTTTACGTTAGCTTGACCTGGAATATATTGATCTCTCAGAATCCATTCTTTTACTTGGTAATGGCTCTCTGTTGCTCTACTATCTCAAAGACAAAGAAAACAGCAATACTTCGTAAATCCACCCTACACCCCCTTAGGTTATCACACATTTGCCACTTAAGGGTAGGTACCATAGCTTATAGCATTTAGAATAAGTGACCTACTTTCGTATATTCAAATTTATAAAAATGTGTGATACCCAAGGGCGTAGATATGGGGGGGAGAGGTAGAGGGGGTAAATACCCCCTTAGGACCATAATAATAAAAAATAAAACTCATATTAGTAAAACTTTAAAAAAATATTAATTTTTTTTTTGCTTTACCTCCCCTCAAATATCTACGCTCTTGCTGATGTTCAGGTAAATAAATAAACCTTAAATTCTTAGCAGGTTGAAATATTTAAAAGTGCAAATCATCATTTCTTCACTTCTCGACGTCTACGTCCTACTTTCTCAATTTTCCAACAAGATTTTTGTTTTATTTTTCCAAAAAAACTCTCGACTACATTTTACAATCACATTTTATCGAAATCAATTATTTTTGGTTTTGATTTATTGCGAATTAATTAACAATAAACAAAATTGCGGCAGTAGTTTCGAAATTAGGTGATTGGTAGAAACAATAAAAAAAGGACAAGAAAAAACTAGACATGTTTTAAAATTTTTAAATCGCTCTGAAAACCAATGATTTTGAAATTGTGTTAATTACGTTTTATTGCTATATTCTTTTTTTTTAGTTTATAGCATTATGCTTAACGATCATAACACTGTCGTCTGCAAATACAAAGTCCAATGTTGTTACGAAACACGAAGGCGCATCAGGCGCCGGCGCGGGGGGAAAAGATGGTAAAGGTAAGAATAAATTGAAAATTCATAATTATTTAGGATTGTTATTTATGCTGTATGTACACTAGCAATAGGCAGCTTATTTCCTTTTCCCTCCAAAAATACATCTCAAAATCAAACTATTTACTTATCGGTTATCGCTATGCAAGAATTCTAAACATTGATTAAGATCATTAATATTTCCAGATAGAACTTACGAAAAACATTCAGCATCAGAAACAGGAGAAAAAACATCAAAACATGACAAATCTTCCACCAAGAAAGGCCATGAGGGAGGCGATCTACGTCGGACAGAAGATTTGGAACAAGGGAGCAAAAAACATAAGCACGTTCACGCTGACAAGCACGAGTCATCCCACAAAAGCGGGAAACAAAGTGCTCATGGAGCCAAGTTTGAAGAAGCATCGAAGAGAAATAAGGCTAACTTTAAAAAGGTATGTTCGGTTATTGTTGGATGCTCACAGAACTGTCCCAATTACTCTTAAAAATTAATTCAATTACAATTACCCATTGCGCTCCGAAAAAGGCGTCAATTACAATTACCAATTACTAACAACACTAAAAGTAGGTAATTGATTCCTTGATCAATTACCGCATTCGAATTACTGAGTTTAATTCAATTACTTTTATACTAATTCAATTACTTTATAGTAATGGAACTACCCTGAAAGTAATTGAATTACTCTGAATCTATAAATTATAGGCACTTTTTTGGCAAATAAATTACTCCGAGTAATTTAATTACATTTTGGTAAGTAATTGAATTACATTCTGGTAATTGAATTACAGTTTGGTAATTGAATTACAGTTTTGTAATTGAATTAAATTTTTAAAATTGAATTAGTATATTATGAGCAATGGAATTACTTTTTTTACATTTTACAAAAAAAGAGTTGTATAGGTAAGATATTATTTTTTTTAATAGTAGTAGGTCCTACTATCACACTTTATTATAGAAAGAAATTTAAAAAATTTCGAAATTTATAGTTAAACTTGATCTCCTTTTTGATAAGCCCCTACTTACCTTTAACAAATTGACCAATAATAACAGCTGTCCTTTTTATTTAATATGATTTATTTGTTGTATAAGGAATTATGAAAATTTTTAAAGGAATTGAATTATTTTGGAGTAATTCAATTACTTTTAATCTAAATTAAATTACTTTTTATGTAATTGAGTTATTTGGGAGTAATTCAATTACCTTTATTCTAAGTAATTAAATTATTTGGGAGTAATTAAAGTACTTTTTATGTAATTGAATTTTTTGGGAGTAATTCAATTACTTTTTAAAATAATTAAATTACTTTTAAGTAATTCAATTACCTCAGATTTCTTAAAACCAATTACCAATTACAATTACTTTATCACAGTAATTGGAAAATCAATTACAATTACAATTTTCAAAAAGTAATTTAATTACAGTAATTCAATTACTAAAAAGTAATTGAACATGATTTTTCAATTATTTTAATTCAATTAGCGACAGCTCTGGATGCTCATAAGAGATGATGGAACCGTGTGGTTTCAATCTTCTTGCTTCCTGGTTAAGTGCGTGACAGTTTAACTCAGAGATTCCTACAGCTTATGTGTATGTTGTGGGCCAGTTTGAGGCTAGGAGCCGTTCTAATGGGACCTTGGTTAAAGCCTTAGCGTTGCTAAAGACCTTGGAAAAAACTAATTGATGTGTTTGCCTAATTTTTTATAACATTATGTTAATTAATTTTAGGGATTTAAGGAACAGTTTCACAAAGATGAGCTAAAAAACCATGACAGTTTCTTCAGTAACGGAGAAAAGAGTGGAACCTACAACATATTCGGCAAGAAGGGTTCCAAATATGGTTCCGAACATGTAGCGAAATCAGCGGGTGGTTCCTTTAAGGTAATGATATTAACACAATGACATTCATGGGTAGAAAAACTAGCACATCCACAGCTTATAATATTGTATATAATTATACCTCTACCTATGGTGGTTCCGTGGTTCTCTACAATTTTTATCCGATTTTTAGAAAAAAAAAACAAGGGAACGTTGAAATTTAATCGTCATGGATTTGGGCGTAGAGGTAAATAGGTCTATGATTTGGGCTATTGGGGTCATCGCGTAGACGAGATGGCGAGCTGGGTTATACCAACGGATACTTACAACAGACGTTATACAGGAGAAGTCTGGTTGTGAGGGGTAACAAACTCAAATGAAATGTTACTATGTAGACCAGGGTCGATAATTTTTTAAACCAAACAAAATAATAGTAGGATGAAACCCTTTGGAAAAGGAAGGGAATATAACAAAAATGAAAGGAAAAATAATTTACGGGCGATCCGAGATCGGGAAGTGGAAGGGGGTGAGTTTTTAATGGTAGAAAACGATTTATCTCGATTTCCGGTAAAACTACTAGTCCTATGGAAAAACGTTGAATGGCAAAGTTGTAGGTAATAAAAAGATCTACAACTTTTGTATTTATACTTTTTTCACATAACCTCAAAATTTATGTGAAAAATTCAAATAACCAAGTTTTTGGTTTTTCATTTTTATCTTTTACAAAAAATTTCTTTTTACGAAAGTTGGTAAAAACTTTTTTATGTCCCAAATACACTGTAATTTTTTTGATTTAAAATATTTATTTTTTCACCTTATGTTGACTTAATATCGAAAAAGCACCCTAATTTTCAATCGAAAATTCTCACGTCAAAATATCTGCTTTTTTAAAAAAGTCGGTGGGCTTTTTGTTCGTTGAAATCTCTACTTTCTGATGATGTAAAAAAATATACATTACTATGGTAAATGTGTTGAAATCCCCTGTAAATCCTACCTTTAATTATATTTAGAACAACTATTTTCGCATATTTTTGGCGATCTTTATGTTTTATGGATTTGTAATTTTTTTGTTTGTCAATGTAACATGGAATCCTACGTTTTTCGAGTAATTAAAGTATAAATTTTAGTAAATAGCTCAAAATTGTACATAATGATTAAAAAAAAATTTCGGATTCGACTTTTTTTCGTTTCTTTGCATTTTTTAAGAACATGTATCATAGTTATGTATATTTTTTAACACCATCAGAAAGTAGAGATTTCAACGAACAAAAAGCCCACCGACTTTTTTAAAAAAGCAGATATTTTGACGTGAGAATTTTCGATTGAAAATTAGGGTGCTTTTTCGATATTAAGTCAAAATAAGGTGAAAAAATAAATATTGTAAATCAAAAAAATTACAGTGTCTTTGGGACATAAAAAGGTAAGTTTCACCAAATTTCGTGAAAAAAAAAATTTTTTTTGTAAAAGATAAAAATAAAAAACCAAAACTTGGTTATTCGAATTTTTCACATAAATTTTGAGGTTATGTGAAAAAAGTGTAAATACAAAAGTTGTAGATCTTTTTATTACCTACAACTTTGTCATTTAACGGTTTTCCATAGAACTTGTAGTTTTGCCGGAAATCGAGATAAATCGTTTTCTACCCTTAAAAACTCACCCCTTTCCACCTCCCGACCTTGGATCGCCCGTAATTTATTTTTCCTTTCATTTTTGTTATATTCTCTTCCTTTTCCATTGGGTTTCATCCTACTATTATTTTTTTTCACTTTTTACCATTTTCAAAGGCTTCAGTCCTGGTCTAATAGGGTTAAAACTTCAGATATTTGGCAGCCGATATCAATAAACCAGAAGTAGCAATACGGTTTAACTTCGGATTTGCAAATAGTTTTTGGAATGTCAAATTTCTGCAAATTATTTTGCCTCTGCAAGTCCGTCATATTTGCAGATCTACAAAGTTGCAGGTGTATGCATTTTCTGTAATCTCACCCTTAGTAATTGTTTCAGAACTTAAAATCGGAAGGAAAACATGGAAAGGGTAGCAAGAAACTTGGAGGCCACAACAAGGCAGAGAAAAAATCACATAGAAGTGCGAAAGCGTCGAAAAGTTCATATGCTAAGGCCTCGAAACATGCTAAGAAGGGAGGCAAGAAGGGAGGTAAACATTATAAGCAACAATCGGAACATTAGGTTGGAGCATTAGTTCCAATCGTTGTTGCTCTTTTTAAAACAATTTTTTTGAACACATAAATTTTTTTTACTGTTGTGTTATTTAAGTAATGTGTCTACTTAAGGTTGTGTGTTCCATTTTTGTTTTGGAAATTAAAATTTTTTTATTTCGAAAACTATTTGCCTATTTTAAATTTTAATTTTTTTAACTAATAAATGTATTTTATATTTTGCAATGTTTTAGTTTTTGTGTTTGCTATTATGCATGGTTATAGGGTCGCCTTAGAACAAGACTATTATCTGTACATTTAAACAAATTTAAAACCTTAATTACTAAATAAATTACGACAAAATTTGGGAGCCAATATTTGATCCCCTGAAATTTTGCATGGGATAAATTGTATCTTCCCAATGCGACGCATTTTGTTCCTAGTAAAGCGTTTTCTCTACAATTATGAAAGCAGAACAGCATCTCCAAAAACGAATTGTATTCGTTAGAACCTGTAATCCACAAAACGTTGGTGGGGGTTCGTAGCGATCGGGAATCGCCGTGCGCCGTAGTATTAGTTTTAATAGTTATTGCGCAGGTCACATCGTTGTTCGAATTCTTCTAGCTGTCCTGTCTGAATTTGAATTTTATTGATCGTACCTGTTTCAATTAATTTATTTTTACTTTGTATTTAAGTTTTATTAAACTTTGCATGTCAGATAAAGCAATAGAATATTCTTATTTCGCACAACCCATCATTAGTATTGGACTTTATAATCTATGGGCGAATTTTACAATCTCAGTAAACCATGTTGCATATGCAATATGCAATGTTAAACGACAGGAACAATATCACACTAGAAGCTATTTAAATTTTTGAGAACTACAGTACTGATTTTTAGTGGTAAGTATATGCTTTATTAACCGTATAAAGCAAATATTATTATGATTAATGTCAAGTTTCATTACAACTGCCAGTCGGAACTAATACAGTATATAAAACCAGATTATACCCCCAATAGAACTTGATAATTACTGTTAGTATTCAGAGCAATAATAGATATAAAGCATTCTATGGTAGCATTCATTTCTATTTCCTATTGGCTAAATTACCGTGATATTATCACTACACAACGGTCTAGCAATTTTCGTTGTCTGACACTAGGAAAGCGCGTTGCTGTCAGATATAGTAATAAACAGTTGTAGGTATCTATTCCCTGTTGAAACAAACATATCACATGTATTAAAAACAAAATCAATACAGTATTTAATTACGTACTTTATGTAGCTATCAAACAAATTCCACAAGAAAAAATCTCATTAAATCCGAACTGGCATATAATGATAGCAGCATGTCCATACTTTATTATTTAAAAATCATAAATCAGTGGTTAGGGTTATAAAAACCAATGGTCGGTAAATATAGACTTAGAAATCAAATTTAACGAGGGTATGAAGCTACGTAAATGAGTTTTTGACAAGGGCGTAGATAATGAATAAGGAGCTTTATTAAAACCACGTGCAAATATAGGTACCTACACAAATTTTTACTCCAAAATAATAAGCTGTTACCGAAGACTCGAAAAACAAAGTGAAAGGTACAATGCTGATGTTGTTAGCAATAGAGAAAATAATAGTGGGATTGAGCCATGCCGTAATGGAGCTTTTAATGGTGTAGGTACAAGAGGTGTAAAATTAAATAGTCAAAAGACCGACAATCAAGACTTCAGCATACTGAAGAGTCAAGGGTTACTGCAAAGGCACTGTCCTGGGCAGAAAAATGAGGAGAGCAAAAGAAAAACTAGGGAGTTTTAAAAAAATTATCTGTGAAAATCATTAGTAAGTAGTGAAAAATCTTGAATTTTATTCAGCTTTGTCAAAGACATGTGAAAGTATTGAGGTAAGATGGAAAGAAAAAGAAAAAGAAAAAAAAAGTTGTTTTTCATAAAAGTAGAAGCATCTGTAAAAAATAGAAAGGGGAATGTAGCAAATGAAATTTAATAAAATGAGGTAGATTAGCACAAAGTCTTTATCCACAATTTTTATTAGAAAACAGATGCTTCGACTTTTATAAAAAACAACTTTTTTTTCTTTTTCTTTTCATCTTACTATACTTTCACATGTCTTTGACAAAGCTGAATAAAATTCAAGATTTTTCACTACTTAATAATGATTTTCACAGATAAGTTTTTTAAAACTCCCTAATCTTTCTTATGCTCTCCTCATTTTTCTGCCCAGGACAGTGCCTTTGCACTAACCCTTGACTCTTCAGTATGCTGAAGTCTTGATTGTCGGTCTTTTGACTATTCAATTTTTACACCTCTTGTACACCATTAAAGGCTCCATTACGGCTCAATCCCGGTATTATTTTCTCTATCGCTAACAACATCAGCATTATTCACTTTGTTTTCCTGATGATGAGTGTTTCTACACTCGAAACATGTCGATTTGTATTATTATGAATTATCCTAGGTTCGCATAGTTTTTCTAATAAAAATTGTGGATAAAGACTTTGTGCTTTTCTTTTTTCTATATCATTTAACTCCACTTTGAGTATGGACTACTTCTTCAAAATGTCGGTAATAGTTTTCTTAGTCCATGAAAAGGCCCAATGGATCTTTTCCTCCACCACTGGCGCGAATTCTAATGCTCATTTATTATTTAAATGTTCGTGATGTACAGAAACTAGTGGCTTGGAAGACGGCTTAATTTTTTATTTGCATAATATCTCTGTAAGCATTACTACTTTTACCGGAGTAACTTGTGTCATTTCATTAGTCACTTAGTCATATCACTGACCCACTTTTAACATTATTAAATTTCAAGATGCTCGTCATTTTTTTACTGATATCTCTGTTAACCTCGGTAAATTCTCAAGTTTTTAAAATTGGTAAGTAATATAACTCTGCTTACTATGTTCACATACGTTTTCACTAAAATTTGTTATGAAGTTCAAACTTTGCAACTTTTACTGTGTAGCTCGTATACAGTATCGTAACAAAAACTGAGTGCCCCCCCGCAAACATTTTCAATAACGAATGGAAAATGATAATTCTTATTTTCATTACTATTAGGGTCAGGTTTATGTATTTTTGAATTCGTTAATCGTGTAATAATTTAATTAGGGTTAAACACACGTTGTGTGTTAAGTATCTACTATTAAAACAGCAAACAATTCGAATTTCTCCTATAATCCTAGGGAGACTGGTAGACATAACATAGGTAGTAATTAAGTCATTATACGTAATATTCCAGCAAACATGATGCAAAATCAAAATTTTAAAACATCACTTATAATGTTGCTAACCATGTATGGTAGAAATTGGGGTAGCAGTGATCGAACCTCATAGAAACAGTAAAACACATAAACACTCAACAAGTCTGCACAAACATTATGTCACTAAGTACTATACAGTGTCCGCAAGAAAGTCCGCATCAAATGGGCATTTTTTTATTATTAAGTGTAGGTAAAAATTGAAAAAGCAGTTAGTTTTTGCTTGCCTAAAAACCAAAAATGACGTATACTAAAGCAGCTGCACGCAGTGCTGGATTTACCATTAGGCTGAGTAGGCTGGAGCCTAGGGTGGCAGGTTTTAGGGGGCGGCAAATTTGGCCCAAAAAATTTTTTTTGTTTTACAAAAATAAATGGTACAATCTTTATTCATGGTCGACGGGTAGTATTTTTTTAAATAAACTTTATTGTTGTCCGTGTCTGTTAATGGGGATAAAAAAAGGTAGTTGGAACTTTACTGGCTTTGCAGAAAGAAATTTCATTTTTAATAAAATAAGTAGGTAATCATAAATTTTTAAAATATTTACTAAAAATTATTACCCAAATTTGGGCGTGGTGTTAACAAATTTTCGCCTTCGGCGCATTTCGCCTGCAGCGGGCTTTTTCTTTCCCAAACACTTCACCTGTTTCACAACTCACGAGCCGTCACTGGTATAGGGGCGGAGGGGCGGCAAAAATTGAATAGCCTACTAGCGGCAAATTTGTAAATCCGCCCCTGGCTGCACGACTTGCGTTACCTGTCAAATTTGACATTTTTAATAAAATAGGTTCAAAAATGCCCTTATTTATCAAAATATCGAAATACTTTATTCGAGAAAGTTGTTTATTTAGGCATTTTTAGCCTATGTACAAAATTTTGATAGTCTAATACAATTTTTTTTTGCCAGGTTCTTGAAAATTTTGATCAACCCTCGTAGATTAACTTTTATACATCGATGTAAAACCATTTGCCTTTACTTCATTTGTAATCTTAAGGCAATTTTGTGTAAAATTTTTGTTTCCAATTACTTATTGTGCTTCAAAAACTGAAATTGTTATTGATCAGTATGTAATGTTTGATGCAAAGTTTATCTAATTACATCAGTTTTGCCAAAACCGACGTTTCTCATTTTTCTTAAGTTAGTAAACAGATGTACAAAAAGAAAATATTAGGAAGCTTTCGTTGAAATTCCACTTAATTAATATTGGATCAAGAAGAATAAATATTAGTCGCTCAAAACATTTTATTCAACAAAAATATAGTTTAATATAATTAATTTAATTTAATATTAATTCAGTAAAATTTCAACGAAAGCTTCCTAATATTTTCTTTTTGTACATCTGTTTACTAACTTAAGAAAAATGAGAAACGTCGGTTTTGGCAAAACTGATGTAATTAGATAAACTTTGCATCAAACATTACATACTGATCAATAACAATTTCAGTTTTTGAAGCAAAATAAATAATTGGAAACAAAAATTTTACACAAAATTACCTTAAAATTACAAATGAAGTAAAGGCAAATGGTTTTACACCGATGTATAAAAGTTAATCTACGACGGTTGATCAAAATTTTCAAGAACCTGGCAAAAAATAAAAATTCTATTAGACTATTAAAATTTCGTATAGAGGCTAAAAATGCCTAAATAAACAACTTTCTCGAATAAAGTTTTTCGATATTTTGATAAATAAGGGCATTTATGAACCTATTTTATTAAAAATGTCAAATTTGACAGGTAACGCAAGTCGTGCAGCTGCTTCAGTATACGTCATTTTTGGTTTTTAGGTAAGCAAAAACTAACTGCTCTTTCAATTTTTACCTATACCTTATAGTAAAAAAAAATCCCATTTGATGCGAACTTTCTTGCGGATACTGTACAAGGTATTATACAAAACGACAAGATCGTCGAGAGTTTTTTTTTGCAGAATCGTTTATAATTTCGTCGATATTTAATGTTTTAACAAACTCGTGTTCGATACTGAATAAGGATAAATCCGAAAGGCGTTGTTATCCCATGGTGTTATGTAAATGGGTTTTCACTATTTCAAGTTTGGAAAAAGATCGTTCCGCTGATGCCACACTAACTGGTAAAGTTAGAAATTACATCACTGCACTAGATACATCTGGAAAATGTGAAGAATACACTGATTTTTTATTAATAAATGATCCGCAAATTCATACACTGTTTTTAATTTTGAAATACTATCTCCAAGTCCCTTTCTAAGGCTTAAAATTTAACTAGGAAAGTCAATGGACAAGTCTTTATGATATATCGTTTGTAAGTTCCGCGCTTTCACGTATAATTCTTCGCTTAACGAAGTTAAATTCTCATGAAATAAAAAAATAAAATTAATTATGAAATGAAATACCTATGAAAAGCACAACTGGCAACAAGTTTTGAAGGGGTCGTTAATGTGGGCCCCCCGGCGGTGCGGGGTCTGCGAGGGTGTTACACCACTGCTCGTATACTAAACAAATCATCGTCATGAACTCACATCGACACTAGATGGAGCTCCGCGCTACATACTTTCGACGGTGTACCGGTTTAAGATGATTTTGCCATTCCTTTCTTTCGTCGGGCTCTAGCCTCACTAATAAGCCGTGATATGGCGAAACGCGGCCAACGATGGATCTGACGAAATAAAAAGAAAAAACTATTCTGAAAACTTTTTTTTTCAAAAATTAAACATCACAAAATTTATTACAACAATAATAATTATCGCCTACGGCATCCATAGACACGAGCCAGACTTAAAATAAGGGCATTTACGAACTTGTCATTCCGAATCCAAGGGGGAGGGGGGGGGGAGCAATGAGAGCAAATGTCCTCCCCATTGTACATTGCGATTTTTTAAAATATTGAGACACAAAATATAATCAATTTTTTCACAAAATCAAAGCATAGATTACATTTTGTATTATAATAATTATTCACAAAAAGTTATTCACAATAAGAATGTGTTAACATATAACAAACCACATTTTTTAGTAATTCCATAAAGAATACCATAAGAAATACTTTTTTTTATAAGAATTACTTCACATTACATATTAACCTACTCATCGACTAGTTCGAATTCATCAGCCCTGTATTTCCTTCTCTTCAAATAAATATAAAACCTGTAACCCGCGATGCCAGTGACAGTACCAAGCAGTACAATCAGTACACTAATTCCTAAATTAAGCAACATTGAGCTGCCCCGACTTTTACTCTCAACGGCAACAATTATATTTTTATTTGCTGGCCTACAAGAAATACCTGCTACATTTTGATTCAGTTTAGCTACGTCTAAATATTCACTACTTGTATAACCAATGTGCCTTTGCTGTAAAAATAATATTATTTTGGCCAAGTTGCCACAGGTCAAGAGGTTGGACTTGATATTAAAATTGGTAAGCCCTGGTAGCTTTGACAAAATAACATCGTATTCGATATATTGAAGTTTGTTAGCTGATAAATCCAGACTTCCTAAATTAGTTAATGGTTCTACAGCTAGATAAGACAAGGATTCTATAGAATTGGAAGATAAATTGAGGACGTCTAAGTTATCCAAGTCATGGAAAGTATCGACATCTAAAGAAACTAAGTTATTATTGGATAAATCCAAAGTTCTCAGGTTTGTAAGGCCTAAAAAGACCTTCGCAGGAATATTTATCAAAAAGTTGTTGCTTAAACTTAAGGTTCTAAGACCCGTTATATTTTTAAATAGTCCCTGACTTAAAACTAAATTGTTGCTACTTAAATCTAGACTAGTTAACTTAGGGACTTTGGCAAATTGCTCAGAGGATAGTGTTTTTAAATTATTATATTCTAAGTTAACTTCTTTAAGACTTGTAAGGTTCTTTAGCAAAATTTCAGTTAAATTATTGTGGCTTAAATTGATTAGTTGCAGCTTAGGCACGTTGGCCACTACAATTTCTTTTAGACGGTTGTGCGACAGGTCCACAATATTTAATCGAGTCTTATTATCGAAAACCCTTGAATCGAGACTTTGAATTTGGTTATTTTTTAAAATAAGCCTCTGAAGTCTTTCCAGTCCCTTGAAATGGATGTGCTTAATAATCCCAAGTTTATTAAAACCTAAGTTCAGAAATCTAAGCTTACTTAAACCCTGTAAAGAGTAGCCCACCTCTGGTATGTGATTGTAACTTAAATCCAAATCGATGAGGTCATAGGCGATTGCAGTAACGTTTAAAAAGGAACTTTGATAGATATTTGGTAAAGCAGGCGAGTCATTAATATCAAAATCTAACGTCTGATGATTGCTGCGGCAGAAAAAATAAAACAGTTTTACGTTTGACAGAACATTGTGACGTACAGTTAAAGTTTTTAGTTTCCGAAGTTCGCATAATTGGAGATCTTCGAGGTTCTTAATTTCATTATTTATAAACTCTAATCGTTCCAAGTTGATAAGGTATCGGAAGCTATTTGGTTCAATGCCAGATATACTGTTATTATTAAGTTCCAAATATTTTAAGTTGGCCAGACCATCTAGGGTCATATTTTCGATTTCAAAACGGGTGTCTTGAATAATCAAGTGTTCAAGTTTTTCCAACTTGTTAAAAATCGCTATCCTTCTGTCAAATTCGAAACTAGAATTAAATATACTTAAAATCCTAATGTTTCTAACATTCTTAAAAATATTTGGTGTAAGATTTTGTAATACAGAATTGGTAATCGTCAATGAAATTTCGTTATTAATGGTGATGTTCTCGAGGATGTGTTCGTAGCCTTTGGTGATTCCGTTGCAGGTGACATTGAAGGAATTTTGTCCGTAGTCTTCGTAGTAAGTAAAGGTTTTATCACAATTTAGTGATAACGAGCTCCTGAGGTGATGAAGGCATATAGTAATGAAGGCAAGCCAGAAAGAGATCGGTGGTCCTAAAAATAAATGGGGTTTTACTAGATAATAATAATAATAATTATATATTACATATTCCTGAAAAGAAATGTCTACATGATTTATATTACTTATATATTATATATAAAAACGTTTTTATAGTCATAGAGGATTTTTTAGTTTTGCACCTAGAGAACTATTGTGCAAAATTTAATTCAAAATAATAATACAGTAGGTAATCTTAATGTTATTAAATAAGTAATATAAGAATAAGAGTAATGTAAAGTAGTATAGTATATGCACTTTGCACTTGGGGGCCTTATTATCAAAATACGCGAGAGGGATTAATTTTTAAAATAAAACACTAAATTTATTAAAATTGCTACTTATAAAAATCTTAAATTTTTTTCTAAACTTTTTTCTGTTTGGAATATTTTTTATTTTTAGTGGAAATGCATTATAAATTTTTGGAGCTAAGTAATGAATAAATTTTAAATTAACACTTTTACTACTGTTAGAAATTATCAACTGTCCGTTTATATGATTGCGGGTCTGATATGGGTGATTAATATAATTTCTTAAAGTGGAGGTTTTATGTATTAATACAGCAGTTGATAGAGTGATCGAACATTTAGGATTTCTGAATTGTAGAGTAAATGTGTGGAGTAGCGATTGTTTTTTATAGATTATTTTTAGGATATAATTTTGAACGACATTTAGAGGTTTTAGCGAGTTTTTGAAGATCCCACCCCGCGAAATTATACCGTATCTTATTAGAGAGTCTACTAAAGTCTTATATATATAGAGTACTCGTTTTCTGCCAATAATTTCCTTTAAAATATAGAATTTATGAATTAATTTTCTAATATTGTTTGTCAAATAACTGATATGTGCTCCCATTTAAGATGTTTATAAATTGTAATTCCTAAATATTTTGTTGAGGTTACCTCACAGATAACTTCTTCAAGATTTTAAATTTTTATGTTGTTAAAATTGGGACGATTGGAAGGAGTAAGAGAGAATGCTATGTAATTAGTTCTGGAAGTACTTAAGGTTAATATAAAGAAAGCCAGATCTTAATTTTTTATAGCTGACTCTTTCACTTGAGTCCAAGTTTCACCCTTGAATACGTTATATTAATAGTTATATTAGGTAGGGAATTTATATAGGTAATAAATAAAATTGGTCCTAAAACGGTACCCTGAGGTACTCCAATTTTAACGGTTAGCGGATCACTGTGTATATTATCGATTTTCACTACTTGTTGACGACCCTTAAAGTAGCTCTCTAAGACATTTAACACGGTCCCCTTACGCCATATAAATGTAACACGTTTAAGAGCAGATCATGTGGCACCGTATCAAATGCCTTTGCTAGATCAAGGAATACGGCAATACTCTTTTTATTATTATCTAATTGGTTGGTTATCTGGCTAGTCAATTCATATAAATGGCATTTCCAGTACTTAATCCGCTTGTGAACCCATATTGATTACCAGAAAGAATGTTGTTGTTCCAAAGAAAATTAATCAGAGTTTCTTTAAGACATTTTTCAAAAGAAAGATACACAGAATAATTATTAATAATGATTGTTAGGTTATAAGTATTCCATGCTTTATTAGCAATTACCTTTTATTACTTTGCAGGAAGTTAAAACCTCTCTAATTAAGCAAAACATACAATATACATATGTATGTAAATAAGAAATGAAAATTTATTTTCGTAAATAAATGTATGCCAATAATAATTGTGTAAATAATATATTAGGTACATTAAAATATAGTTATTGCAAGCACGAAATTTAATAATTTAAAACTTACCTATAAACTACCGTACATATTTTAAGTTATACTGGATGATACACCGCCTGACTGACCATGGGAAATAATAATAATAATAATAATAATAATAATAATAATAATAATAATAACCTTTATTTAATAGCAAAGCTAACAATGACATAATTAAAATTTGCAAAACTTTACAATTTGCTAAGATAACTACATTCATATTTATTGCATGCCAACATTACTTTTACAATAGTCTATACATTTTTTTCGAAAACTTTTTATTGATTGAGAGATCCTAACATTATTGGGCAGTTGATTATACTGAATAGGGCCATTATGGAAAAGGTTTCTATGGCTATACGTTGTAGACACTGTATTTGCTAAAATAAGCACTCAATCTTCCCAAAAGGTTAACATTTTTGGCAATTTTTTTTTGTCATGTATTGTGCATGGCTGGAAAATGTAAGATGATCGTCAATTATAATACCCAACTATTTATATTCCTTTACATTGTCTATATTATGCCTGTTGATGGATATTTTGGTTGCTGTTTCTGTTTCAGTGCTGTTTTGCTTACCTACTTCTTATTATCATATAGTTAGTTTTTTCTATATTCAAACTCAATCCGTTCCGAGTTATCCATTTATGTAGAATTTCTAGTTCTTCGTTAATTATTTTAATAACACTTTCAACATCCTTACCAATTAGATTTTCCTTCGAATCAAATGTACTGCCCATATATCTTGTTTTCTGAGATCTATGGGAGAGGTAACTTTAAAAACCATTGAGCCTAATGAATACAAATGTAGCAATTGCTTTTTCTTTGCTGTTGTGGAAGCTAAACGGTTGTGGTCAGAGAGATTTGTTTATGTTCCTTCAATTTGTGAACGAATATCAATTGGTTGTCTTTAATTTCTTTATCACTACTATAACTTTCCTCATTTTCACTAAAATCTGCCATCTCACAAATATAAGTTTCCTATTTTTCACAAAAACGTAACAGATAACTATTGTACTAAATAAGTAGACCAACGTTGTTGTATTTACGTAAACTCTTTTGCAAATTAGGCACCAAACTGAACATGAAATCTATAATCTGAACAAGTGGATAAGCCACGTCTGAACTTGTGTTGAAAAAGCATTCAGAGGTGTAAGAAAAACAGCAATTGCTTCAAAATTTTATTCATATCCAGATCTATCGATTGCTTTTACTTATAGCATTTGCTACTCATGCAATTGCTTTTACTAAAAAGTAATTGCTTCAAGTAATTTATTAATTTTTGTTTATTAGGCTCATTTTAGTGCATTCTCCCTATTGTCTTAAATTCTGTAGTAATAGTGTCCTATCTATACTATCGAACGCGCGTCGAAAATCAAGAAAAACCGCAGCAATAATTTTCTTTTTACTTAATGCTTCTTTCCATTTTAGTAAGACTGTGTGTAGTGCACTTTCACATAAATTGTTTTTTCTCAATCCGGACTGATACACGCTTAAGAGATTATTTCTTTTAAAATAATAATAAACTATTTTTTGGGAGGAAGACATGCCATTTTGTGTTACGCCAATGATGGATGCAAAGATAAATATAAGTCATGAAGCTTATAGTTCAGATATCTTAGCCGTTTAGATGCACGTCCCAGAATTAGGATTTACCGCCGTTCGACGCTAGTTACATAAATCCATATTTTAATACTTATTATATAATTAACCTTATCAATAATACTGCTTACCAAACTTGAAACGCATTGTGGTTCCCAACCAATATGAAAATTCATTTAACGCTAGTGTTGCAAATCCATGAAAAAAATGCTGCAAAACTTTTTTGCTCCATTTAATATAAATTGGCTGATTACCTCACACCTAAAAACAAAGAACAATGCAGGTACTTTGGAAATTTAGCACGAAAACGGGTTTTTTCAATGTGATGAAAAAATTTAATCTTTATTAAAATCTTATTTAAAAAAATTAAAATTTGTTAACAAATGTTACTTTTCGAAAGTTTTTATGTTATATACTTTTCTCCTCCAGGTATTGGGAAATTCGTATACCGGGTGTTTATCAAAAGACGTTCACCCCTACAACTTTTCTGTATATATCATATATATTATAATGAAATTTTGAGATTATGATTGTATAAGAGATGAGTCTGCATTCATTGGCATAATTTTTAATTTGTTAGCACTTCCGGTTTGCTCGGAAGTTACCTTGACTTTGGTATTTTAAATGGGACATCTTGTATATTTTTACTTATTTGGACTCAGCATAACATTTTGAGTAAAATGACACCTCACTTGTCATTTTCTGACGTATAACATTTTTATGTTTATTTTTTATTTTCAATCTAGAGTGCTACAAATGAATTAAATCTGTTAATTTATAGTCAAGTAGTATATGAAACTTAAAATTTTGTTTTCTTGACGTTTACTCCATTTTTCCAAATGGAACGATAGTGGTTCACTAGGATATTTAAAACGAGCACTTTTTCTCCAACAATTTGATACCATACACTCCTAAGGTATTTTCAATTTGCCTTAAGTCCCAATCCCAAATTTAAAAGCGTCATGCATTATTGCCGCCCTCGTTTTTCTAAAGAAATATAAAGGCAGCTTTGAAAAACAATGGAATGGTTTTGAAAAGCAATAATAATGCATAACTCTTTTAAATTTGGGATTGGGACTTAAGGCAATTTTTTTCGTGTCAATTTTAAAATAGCAAAGGAGTATATGGTATCAAATTGTTGGGAAAAAAATGCTCGTTTTAAATATACCCTAGGGAACTACCATCGTTTCATTTGGAAAAATGAAGTAAACGCCAAAAAAAAACAAATTTCATTTTTTAAACGCTTTTGAAACTTAGAAAGTCAATTACTATTATTTTCATATAAATTACTTGACTATAAATTAACAGATTTAATTAACTTGTAGCACTCTAGATTAAAAATAAAAAGTTAACATAAAAATTTTATAACACGTAAAAAAATGACAAGTGAGGTGTCATTTCACTCATAATGTTATGCTGAACCCAAATAAGTAAAAATATACACGATGTCCCATTTAAAATATCAAAGTTAAGGTCACTTCCGGTCAAACCGGAAGTGCTAAAAATTTAAAAATTATGCCAATAAATGCAGCCTCATCTCTTATGCATAATCTCAAAATTTCATTTTAATATCTATAAATATAAAAAAGTTATAGGGGAACGTCTTTTGAGAAACACCCGGTAATATAACCCCTATGGGGTAGTTTGTTAATGAAGATAAATCCAAATAGTATAATTTCAATCTTCGCCACTAAAAATAATGAAATTCGTTTACAAAGCTATACAGGCAGAATTGACAAGTACCCGAAAAAAATGTCGCTGCATAAATGTTGCTAACTTCACACATATGATTTCTTGTTTTTTTTCTTCCTATTGTTGGTGTTTAATTTTTATTGATTTCTAGTTTTCGTGTAATTTAGTGAATTGTGTTTGTGCCTTTAGTGACTCGGATACAATGACTAGTAAAGACCAGTGTATGATTTTATCATGCCCAAATAAGGGTAAAATACCGAGTGTTTCGTATTTTCAGTAAATATGCAGTAGTTATTATTATAGTTCTTGATATGTAATTTTATTTTATTATGATGAATTTAAACACAGATGTGTGATAACTAGGCCTAAGCTACACAAACAAAATGTCTCGTCTATTTTCCTCATTCGTTAAATGATTTTGCAGTACGCATGCCTATTCCTGTGTGGTTTTGTTTACATGCCCAAGGCTACAAATTTGCAACTTTCATGATTATTGTATCTAAAGGTAAATGTCTATGGGTTATAAGCATTTAGAATACGAGACGTATTTTTCAAATTATGTATTTTCATTTTAGTGAAAAGAGTAGTGACGCCTTTACCATTTTGTTTTTTGAAACAATATTTCAATACTTGAAAAAAGTTTAAATTAATAGGATAGTCAATATTTGAGGGTAGCCAAATGTACATGAGATTTCCATGACCAGTTTGGCAATGCACTAATTTTTACAAATAGTAACAGACATTTAGATGTGTAAGATTTGAAATAGGAGAATAAGCAGTGTATTTATCCTATGTACCTGTAATTTCTAGATATAGTTTTATAAAAATATTACCTAATGGTGATGGGAGGTGGTGGAAAACTTCTGGTTGTTGTACGGTATAAATTTATGGAACTTTATTTAGTTGCCTATCTAATTAGTTCATAATTAGCTTTAAATTTAACCGGATTTTAATGAGACTCGCGTAATTCTTAGACGGAAAACGAGTTGAGATAAAAGCAATAAATATTTTGTAAAAATATTAACCCGAATTGGATAAAATGTATTAAAAACTTTCGTTTTTGATCAATGTTAATAATTCTAACACTTACTACAAGAAACAAACAAATTTTAATATATACCTAAACAGTTAATTGTTAATTACTAAAACTTAGCCAAAGTCCACAAATAATAATTTCAGCACACCTACCTTAAATCCCAAATACTCTTTTGTATGTATGTAACTCGAACGTCCTCTTTAACAAAACTTTTTCAAAAATATTCTTTATCCACATTTATTTCAGAGCGCACTTTTTTCAATAAACATTCAAGTATAACAACAAACACTAAATACGTTTCTGCTTATCTGCTAATAATTATTGTCAAACCGATCATTTCTAGTTTGCAAGTTTCAAATAATTATATCCAACGGTAATTAGTTGTGTAAGCACGGTTATCAAAAAAAATGAGGGGTTAACAAACAACTAACAATCGTGGAAATACAATATTATAAAAGCTCGATTTAAATTAATAGCAGAAATCCAAATGCACTTACCACTATCTCGTTTCAGTTTAAATTGTGCGAAAAGGGATGGGCGACTTGTCTTAGTCGATATCGATATAATGCTATCATAGAATGGTTTATAGCCATTATTGCTCTGAATACTCACAGTAACTATCAAGTTTTATTGGTGGTGTAATCTGGTTTTATACAGGGTGTTTTTTTAAGGTCGACGAGCGGCCATCTCTCGGAAACTACTGGGCATAAAAGCTCAGGAAAAGAAAAATGATAATTAAAGTGGCCATGAGAAAATTCTGGAAATAATTTTTAAGTTCCGCATTTTGCCGCAAGAGGGCGTAATTGAAAAGTAAATTTTAAAATTTTACATAACTCCAAAAATTCCACATTAAGGTATATATTTAATAACACCATTTTAAAGCTTGGACAATTATGCATCATTTTGGTCTTATGCTCATTGGCGTACCGACTTTAATAAGAGTGGGGGAAGCTGTTGAAAGTGTAATCATTTAAATAGCTGTAACTTATAAACGACTTATCCGATTTTAGCAAACTAAAGACTGTTTGGAAAAAAAAATGTATGCACTTTCACCAATCGTATTTAGTTGTCCATAATAGTTCTCCAAAAAAATGCTAGAGGGCGCAGTTTGCAATAACAATATATTTTTTGATTTTACTCCGAAAAAATAAATCATATGGCATCATAATCAGGAAGAAGATGAAATTTGCAAGAAAAAATGTGAAGACCGCAGTTCGATATCCTTGTTCGTTTCAGAGTTATCGCCAAAATAATAATTATTAATACAAATAGCGCCCTCTAGCAATTTTATCAGAAACTATCGTGTACCACTAGATACGACAATTGAAGGTTCTTCCAAACAAGCAGAAATTTAGTAAAATCGGATAAGTCGTTTAGAAGTTACAGCGATTTTAATGTTTACACTTTCACTTGATAAGAGTGGGAGAAGCTATTGAAAGTGTAAACATTAAAATCGCTGTAACTTCTAAACGACTTATCCGATTTTACTAAATTTCTGCTTGTTTGGAAGAACCTTTAATTGTCGTATGTAATGGTACACGATAGTTTCTAATAAAATTGCTAGAGGGCGCTATTTGTATTAATAATTATTATTTTGGCGATAACTCTGAAACGAACAAGGATATCGAACTGCAGTCTTCACATCTTTTCTTGCAAATTTCATCTACTTTCCGATTGTGATGCTATATGAATACCATATGATTTATTTTTTCGGAATAAAATCAAAAAATGTATTGTTATTGCAAACTGCGCCCTCTAGCATTTTTTTGGAGAACTATTATGGACAACTAAATACGATTGGTAAAAGTGCATACATTTCTCTTCCAAACAGTCTTTAGTTTGCTAAAATCGGATAAGTCGTTTATAAGTTACAGCGATTTAAATGATTACGCTTTCAACAGCTTCCCCCACTCTTATTAAAGTCGGTACGCCAATGAGCATAAGACCAAAATGATGCATAATTGTCCAAGCTTTAAAATGGTGTTATCAAACATATACCTTAATGTGGAATTTTCGGAGTTATGTAAAATTTTAAAATTTACTTTTCAATCACGCCCTCTTGCGGCAAAATGCTGAACTTAAAAATTATTTCCAGAATTTTCTCATGGCCACTTTAATTATCATTTTTCTTTTCCTGAGTTTCTATGCCCAGTAGTTTCCGAGATATGGCCGCTCGTCGACCTTAAAAAAACACCCTGTATACTGTATTAGTTCCGACTGGCAGTTGTATTTTGTAATGAAACTTGACATTAACCATAATAATATTTGCTTGCTACGGTTAATAAAGCATATACTTACCACTAAAAATCAGTACTGTAGTTCTCAAAAATTTAAATAGCTCCTAGTGTGATATTGTTCTTGTCGCTTAACATTGCATGTGATTATCTAAGTATTATGCAACATGGTGTACTGAGATGGTAATATTCGTCTATATATTATAAAGTTCAATACTAATGATGGGTTATGCGAAATAGGAGTCTTCTTGTGCTTTATCTGATACGCAAAGTTTAAAAAAACTTAAATACAACGTAAAAATAAATTAATTGAAACAATATTAATACAATCAATAAAATTCAAATCCAGACAGGACAGCTAGAAGACTCCGAACAACGATGTGACCTGCGCAACAAATACGTTAAAACTAATACTACGGCGCGCGGCGATTGCCGATCGCTACGAACCCCCACCAACGTCTTGTGGATTATAGGTTCTAACGAATACAATTCGTTTTTGGGGACGCTATTCTGCTTTTTTAATTGTAAAGAAAGTACTTTACTGATGGGAACAAAATGCCTCACATTGAGAAGATTTAATTTATTTCTTCACACAATTGCTGTACTAAAAGTAGTTCATTATTCAACAAGACTGTGCTGCTAATGGAACTGATTACTACCAATGAAAACACTGTTCCAGCAAATCTGGAATTGACATAACACTAAAGCAAGTTTGAAACACTAGCAATTTATTTAATATGGGTTAATAAAAAATAAGCTATCAATACAAACTATGTTTTAGCAAACCTGTTGTAGTGAAATAAGGTAAATTCTACGTAAAATGTACGTCTTTCGGACGTGGTATACGTTATCTGGGACAATTTAAACCAGATTAAAGTTAATCCTATACCACCTTGCATACCACTCTTAATGTCATCAGTAAATGGCAAATTCCTCTATTATTGTAAATCTAGAGCGGTCCATATCAGACTGGTTGCAAGCTAAGCGCATCTAGTTAAAGACCCTAACAGTACTGACCAGTTAACTTTAATTAGAATACTATCGATGTTCTGCCCAGCTTTATATAATATTATCCGCTGGGTCGACCAGACTTGATTCTTATTGATTTTATTATGTACACTAGAGGTTAGTAGCAGTAAGGTTGGATACAGAAAGAACATGGCTGTTTTCGTTTGTAGTATATAAAGTGATAGTTTGTTTCCTTTTATTATAGTAAAACTGGAGTAAAATACCAGGGTTGATTCGATTGTCCGTAGACCGATACTTCAATGCAAGGGTGTAGATATGAGGGGGGTAAAGGGGGTAAAGGGGGTAAAGGGGGTAAACACCCTTCCTCCCCTCCAGGACCATAATAATAAAAAATAATATAACTTTATATATAGGAATCTTTATCTTCCTTTAATATATAATAATATAAAATGAAAACATATTATAAATATATTAATGTTGCTTTATTTAAAATATTTATCTCTTTTAATAAAGTTTTATTTAAATTAGTTTAGACTATTTTTGTTAAAGACATTATGTATAAGTAATTAAATAACAACCAAAGATAGAATAGGTTATAGCTTAAATACGTATTCTTTTATTATACAGGGTGGAATAAATTCAGTATTATCAAGCCTCTTTATTTGCTGAAAAAATACCGAACTACGGTTGCTTTATTATTAATTTGGCATACCTTTTTCGTATCTAAAGTTCTTCTAAATCGAGTTTTTTCATTTTCACATGTTCAATACTTATTAAACCACAATCCGAATGGATTGTGGTTCGGAACCCACGTAAAACTGAAGGTCCCGTCTGGCTGACATTACCCAGAGGTAAAAATGGGCAAAAAGGGTTGCAATGACCTATTTGCTTGGTGCTAAGCCTCCCCATTAACTACTACTATTATAGCCAGGGACGGTTCTACAGGGGGGCCTGGGGGTGCCCAGGATCCCCCAACATTTCTGAAAAAAACTTTAAAATATCTCGAGAGAAATACAAGCAAGCGAAGGCTACCAAAAATTGTGGCTGCGGCAATGTGGTGCCCCCCCAATATTTTGGGTCTAGAACCGCCCCTGATTATAGCTAAGTTTGAAAGGTAGGGTCAAAAACAAAAATATTGTGCTTTTTTTTTAAATTAGTTTCAACAAGGTAAGGTCTATCATATTTCTATTACATCACTTACGTTTAACAGACTTGAATTTAAGAAAAGTTTTTAAATTTCCTTTGTAACTATCAAGGAACTAAACGTAAATAAGTTCCTATGTTTTCGCCGCAACACAAATATGTAGGTAAACCAGACAGCAGAAAAAGTATTCACTTTCATTTTTAACGGTTTCAAATAAAATAACTAATCGATAGCGGTATTTACCTTATTTTCAAATCACATTTCAAAGAAACTGAGATACAGAATTGTTAGATTTACTTGCCGTAATTAAAAAACGTGGCATGGACGTGTAAGAATGTCTTTTTGAAGAGAGAAACTTGGTTTGTTGCGTTCGCGGTTGACGAAACGTAGGAAATCCCATGCAAAATTTGAGGAGCTTTTTTCTTTTAGACTAAACTTGTGTGTAAGTTTTTTTAAAGAATTCAAGAAACCAAAGTCACTTGCAAAAGTTTAATAATAATTCTGACGATCTACAGATATTTTTCAGTTGTCTAATAAAGACAACTGTTAAAGAAAACCATTACTTTCGATCACATGAAAAAAATTGATAATAACGGCTTTTCTTTCTTTTTATTGCAACTTTTGTATAAAATCGCTGTTATCTTCTAAAGCGTTCTAAACAAAAAATTGTTACTTAGTGACTTTTACCTTTAAACCGACGAAATAGTATTTTTTTAAGACCGACCAGAATATATACAATTTCTGGACAATTTTTCGTCCAGAAAATAACGTTTTTCCGATCGCAAGACCGGAAAAGTGACATAGAGACCGGAAAAAGCTTCTCCGGACTCTAATGTCACTTTTCCGGTCTCTAATGTCACTGTCACCATGTTTTTTGTTTTTCCAATCGCTCTCTGATAATACAAGATACCTTGATTTCGTTATTATGACAACAACATTTCGATGTATTGTCGAGTGACAGTTCGTTGATTTTTAATTTTGTTCTTTATGTCAAACTTGTTTCGCGTAGATTATAAAATATATCGAAGTGTCGGTCTTAAAAAAAATATTGTACGTCACGCAACCGAATTAGTGTTTTCCAGGTCTCTCCAAGCTTCCAGGACTCGCCTATGGCTCGCCCTGGAAATGCTTGTCTCGACCTGAAAAACACTACTTTCCGGTCTTGTAACGTAAATTACTATTTCCGTTTAAAAAAAAAATATTTTTTTTTAAAACCGACCAGAAAATTTACACTTTCTGGACAATTTTTCTTCTAGAAAATAACGTTTTTCCGGTCTCTAATGTCACTGTCACCATGTTTTTTGTTTTTCCAATCGCTCTTTGATAATACAAGATACCTTGATTTCGTTATTATGACAACAACATTTCGATGTATTGTCGAGTGACAGTTCGTTGATTTTTAATTTTGTTCCTTATGTCAAACTTGTTTCGCGTAGATTATAAAATATATCGAAGTGTCGGTCTTAAAAAAATATTGTACGTCACGCAACCGAAAATTAGAGTTTTGCAGGTCTCTCCAAGCTTCCAAATGCTTGTCTTGACCTGAAAAACACTACTTTCCGGTCTTGCAACGTAAATTACTATTTTTATGTTCCTATAATAAACAATACTGGTATGAATTATTTTAATGAAGATACTAGCAAATATTTTAATAATTTTGTCAGTGTCAATTTCAAAAAAACTGACCAAAATCGGAATGTGGCGGTTCTGCGAGGTTCCCAGGTTACCGAACGACAGAATAATAGACAGGCGGGTCGAAAGGAAATATGCTGGTGTAAAGGGGTAAGAAAAAGATGCCTATCTATTATATTCGACTATGCGACTTTCAGTAGATGTTCCACCAGTTGAAGCCTTTGGATTGGATGCGGAATATGTATCTTCGTCGTTTATATGTAAATACATTATGGCAATGTATTGACGAGATGTTTCCTGAATAAAGTACTTTTCAATTAAAGGTTTTGGCAAATATCTTTGACATACGGTAATGGCGGCCATTACATTCTTGTGATGTGATAAATACTATAGTTAGTCAGTTATTTTGAAATAAAATGATACAATTTGTGTATTTCAAAATAAAGAATGAAACAAATTTAATTACAGTTTAATTATGGTATGTTGACGTGTGTCCAAAATAATTTATGGTTTTTCCTGTTTTCGCCAAAACAGACCTTTACACCGTAAGGTAACTATGTAGTTGTAAAAATCACAATTGCGTAAAGATACGTATGTATTATGTTACTTTTGTGTATATTAATGACTTGTTTGGTAATGCTATTCACCCCCTCCCCTCCCCTTAAATTTTAGTATATCTTAAAACCAAAGTATTAATAAAATACTTTTCTACTTGACAACATGTTTTTGGAAATACTAGCTACATTACAGAATGGTGGTTAATTCACAGGCCTGCATGAAATTTGTGATGACGTGATTTTTGTTTGTTGAGCTCAGTTTTTATATAGAAATAACTAATTAAAATACAATTGGTCTCTATCACCCACAGCAAAAAAAAAAGAAAAAATATAAAAAAAACTTATAATAGGCGTTTTAATACATTTTAAAATGAATGTAGTACTTCAAATTCTAAATGATTGATGAATAAAAAATGATTTTCTGTGGTGCTACCTGACTGGAGACCTTTTATCGACTTCAAAAAGGAGCTTCTTTTACATAATGACAATGTTTTTGCTTCTGTTTCGGTCAGCCATACAGTTAAGTTAAAGGAAAACTATGAAAATTTAGAGGAATTACTTTTAAGAATACAATATGAAAATCACAACTGGGAAGTGTGTGAAGATCTAAACATTTTAGGTCTTCTCTTAGGTCAGCAGTCTGATGGATTTACTAAATTTCCATGTTTCCTGTGCGAGTGGGCTAGCAGGAATCGAAAACAGCATTGGACAAAAAGAGACTGGTCACAAAGAGAGACTTTAACACCTGGAATCAAAAATGTAATTCGCGAAAGTCTTATTGACCCTCAAAAAGTTTTACTTCCACCACTTCACATAAAACTTGGACGTATAAAATAATTTGTTAAGGCATTAAACAAAGAAGGAAATTGTTTTAAATATTTGTGTAAAACATTTCCGGCTCTGTCAGAGGCAAAATTAAAGGGGGGAATCTTTGTAGGGCCGCAGATTAGCAGCTTGATGAAAGATACAGAATTTGAAAAGGTAATGGAAGATAAGGAAAAACATACATGGAATGCTTTTAAAGAAGTTGAACATAAATTACTGTGTTAAGATCGTTGAAAATATGCTGGAAAATTTCAGGAATTTCAGAATATGAGCATAAAAATTCACTTTTTACATTCCCATTTGGACTAATTCCCGGAAAATCTTGGGGACGTGGGTGAAGAGCAAGGTGAAAGATTTCATCAATATATTAAAGAGATGGAAAAAATATACCAGGGGCGCTGGGACACAAAAATGATGACCGATTTCTGTTGGACATTGAGAAGAGATCTTCCTTTAGCTGAAACAGAAAACAACCAAAAGAAGCTTTTCTGAAAAAAGAAAACATTTTTTGAAGAAGCGTAACGAATAAATAACCATTTATAATAGTTTATATATTATTTTTATACACATTGTGTATATTTTGTATATTTTTGTATTATTTTCCTTAATATATTAAAAAATTAGCTTAAAATGAAATAAATTGTGTTTTTTCTATATTTTTGGATTTTACCGGTTTGAAAAATAACCTTACGTGATATAAAAAAGCTGAAAGCAGATTTGAAATCAGCGCTACCAAATTACTAGAAAACAGTTAAAATTTTTAAATCAACTTTCAAAGTGTTAAAAATGCAGGCCTGTGATTAATGTTTTTAGATTGTTATGTAATGATTTACACATAGATATTGTACTTTAATTATTGTTCGTCCCTAATTATCTAATTATTTTGACTTTGAAATATTTATGTTAAGCATTGTTATACACCACTGATGTGTCTCTGCTAATAACCATAGGTAGCCAATAATAATAAAATAATTGCCGTATCCATTGTAGGGAACCACATTATAAAAAAATAATGATAAATCATTAAAACCTATATTAGGCGCTGAGGCTGATATAGGACAGTGGTTTGAATCATAATAACACCAATAAATTTCCCATGGCGATGAATCGTACCTCGGGTTATGGTAATAGCTTTGAACCCATAAGTTGTCAAGACGAAAGAAAAACCTGGCATGGGAAATTTTTTAAATAAAATTATTAAATGATATGGGACGCGATCTAAAACCCATTCTAATGTTCCAAAGGCAGAGTATAAATAGTTACCGTACCAACGGTTTTCAGTTTTAGTTTTAACAAAACTCTCTTTTTCTGTTTTTGGAACAAAGATACATTTCTAGACTGTATTTATTTAGGTACAGGGTTATCCAACCAAGACTAGACAAGGCGATTTTTTGACTTTTACTGTACTTTTATAAAAAAAACTGAAATAGCCATCTTAAGTCATTTTCTCCCGCGAATTCGAATATCTTCAGCAAAAAACAATTGAACATCAAACAAAAGTACTAGGGGTCACTTTGATATTTTTTTAACTGGAACACCCTGTATATTTTTACATTTTTAAATTCCACATAAAATTATAATTATTTTTTATTAAATGCACTATTAGTCTATACTTCTTAGTTTCCGAGATATTGACTCTCGAAAAGTGACATTTTTGAACTTTGACAGCTTATAACTTTCTAACAGTACGTCTTAGAGCAAAACGGCTTACATGTCCCTATCTTCAATTTTTATTATCTTCCCAAAAAAATCAACTTCCAGTTAAACCGGAACAACTATATTTCCTTCTTTCAAGTTACATCCTGTTTAACCGGAAGTTGATTTTTTTTGGGAAGATAATAAAATTTAAAGATAGGGACATGTAAGCCGTTTTGCTCTAAGACCCCTGTACAATGTACATGGAAGCAATAACTCCAATTTACTTTTTCCAATCAGCAAAAACCTTTTCCATTAATTAATTTTGTCAAGGTTTGACTCCTAATGTTACCATTCCACTTCAAATTTCAGTGACTATTCTACAGAATGACCAAGAAAAATATGTGCAAACTTTTGAAGATATTCTGACCACTATCGTCAACAAAAAAACCAACATTACATTCACCCGAGTCAAAATCGACGATACCAAAGATGAATTTCAGCAAATATGCGATGGCCTAACCAATGGAATCAGCCTCCTCATGGATTTTACGTGGTCTGGGAATGAGGTGGCTCAACAAATCGTGAATAACATGAGCATTCCGTATATACAAGCTGATGTTTCAATAGCTCCGTTTCTGGTCCTTTTGGATGCATATTTGGATAGTAGAAATTCTACTGACGTTTTGCTGATTTTTGAAAAAGAGGAGTGTAAGCAGTTCAAAATTTAGCCACTAAATTATCTATAATATCTAATATTTAATTCAACAGTTTTATATTTGCCTTGTTCAATTTTACGTGTTCTTTATTTCTGTACAAACAATTTAAACTTGTTTCTATTGCTACTAGTCCGGTCAATCTAGACATTCGAAGATACATAAATTCGCAACAAGCTGAAAATTAGTAAAATTGTTCAAAACATAATTATAAATAAAATTTAAAAGTTCCCCATCATTCCCGTGTGTGCAAAAAATTTTACTCGAGGTCAAAGGTCAAAAAAAATCAGTTTTTCGCGATTTTCAGCAAAACGGTAAGTTTTATCATAAAAATACACCAGAGAAAAATTGGAGACCTCAGTAGGCCTACTCCACGTGTTAGTTGTGATCTTGTTTAATTTAAAAGTATTGCAAAATAGCGGAAATAAGCAAAGATTGGAAAAGATAAAAGCGATGTAAACTTTAAAAAAATGGTAAAGTTTATTCGTCTGATTCGTGATCGTTTAATTATTCTTCTTGTTCTTCTTCTTGATATTCTTCTTGTTCTTGTTCTTCTTCTTCTTCATCTTCTTCATTATCATCATCATCATCTTTTTCTTCGTCTTCATCTTCTTGTTCATCTTCATCTTCATTCTGGGTGCAAGTAAATTGCGTCAATAGCGATGTATCGCATGTCACCTCGTTGGAATCAAACGGATCCTCCACTGTTAGTGATTCACCATTAGAGCACGACCGGCCTTGGCAATTTGTGCATGCCAGAGAACAAAACCCGTCCGACTTTTTTGCAACCACATTTAGCACTGCATCCCTTTTTGCAGTTGCAAAAAATTGTGTTCAGCAGTTTTTCCGGCGCAGGTGGGAGTAAAGTTCGAACTGGTTCTAATGTATTGTTGATCAACTTCCAACCCCAGTCTGTAGGGTCTAGCTGATAACCAAGCCACACTTGAACTTGGTAATATACCCGAAAAAGATGTTGATGAGTAGCAACTGAGGTTGGAGGAAGACAAGCTAATTGAACTTGTTTTTTATTTTTAGTATTTTTAACGAAACATGCATATCGATGTTTATCTAAGCAGGTAGTTTTTTTAGGAGCTCCGTACATAGAAAGAAGAAAGCGGCGTATAAATTAAGGAACTGGGTTTCATTTTATTAAATATTTCAACATATATGTATAAAAACTCTAGAGATGTATATACGTGGCGTACTCATGCATATTATGACGATAACAACTTTTACAACTTTATGAATCGTTATATCTCACAAACGGTGGGTCGTAGGAAAAAAAGTATTGATACATATTTTATAGACAATATTATGATCTACAATTTATGTCTGGAGTATTTTTATGATAAAACTTACCGTTTTGCTGAAAATCGCGAAAAATTGATTTTTTTGACCTTTGACCTCGAGTAAAATTTTTTGCACACACGGGAATGATGGGGAACTTTTAAATTTTATTTATAATTATGTTTTGAACAATTTTACTGATTTTCAGCTTGTTGCGAATTTATGTACCTTCACTATCATTTTTTGGTCTAGATTGACCGGACTATACTTATCAATTTTAGATATTGACCAGGCGTTATATTTTTGGATTGACTCGACTAGACTGAGGATGGTTATGTCCGAAACTTTGGACCGAGCCACTGCAAGTAAAATCAGAAATATTCGCCCTATTCCCAATACTTTTGCTATTGTGGCTGGGACTAAGAATTTAAATAAATTATATTTGCAGGTAAATGCTTATTATAATAATTTAATTGGAATAACGACAAATTCAGAAGGAGCAATCTAAAGTAGTTGAGATGAAAAGGAGCATAAGAAGTTACAAAATATTTTTATTGCAGCTTGTATACCATTGATATGTAATAATAATAAAGAATTAACGTTTAATGTATAGTGTAGTTAAAGGAGCTTATAATTAATATGTGGTATTTCTTTAAATTATTTTAAGGCTCAAAACGAGAATCTGTTAATCCTGCCGGATCGTTGGAACCTCGTTTTTACCGACTTCCAAGAGAAATCTTTCCCAAGAACCATTTTGGGTAACAATTCCGTCTCCTTGTTATATTTTAAGACACAATTATGTCTTGATCTTCTCGAAAAAGAATCGTGTCCGCCGGATTTCAACCTTCAAGATACGTTTCTTTATTGGCTCGCCTATGCTCTAGACAGAGTGATAAAAAATCTTGTGGACGAAAGAATGGCCTTTTCAACTGAAAGTTTCGAATGCAACAAGACGAAGTTTTCCGAAGAAACTAGGGGACGTTTCGAGGAACTTTTGGATCTAGTTATTAGCGACAATTACAAAGTTTTGAATAGGATTGGGGATACTGTTAGGGTTAGTGTACGCGGGGATATTGAGAAGCGTACAAACAACACGTTTCAGGTATGTTACTTTTTGATAGCATGTCAATAATGTACCGAAAACAGCCAGCTACTTTTTAATAAAATTACAAATTTAGAATCTGTTGACGACTTAAAAAAATGTTTGTTTTTTACATGTTTTTTTTTAGGTTATTGCACAATATAAAAATGGCTTTCTTGAAGCTGAAGGTGGAAAAAAACTTAGGCCCATCAAACCTTTTTACAGAATTGGAATAACGCATGTAAGTACGAATATCATAGAAAGTTGTGGCTACATAATAAGACAAAGGGAACATATTTTTTTAAAACCGACCAGAAAATTTACACTTTCTGTACAATTTTTCGTCTAGAAAATAACGTTTTCCGATTGCAAGACCGGAAAAGTGACATTAGAGACCGGAAAAATCTTTTCCGGTCTCTAATGTCACTGTCACCCTGTTTTTTGTTTTTCCAATCGCTCTTTGATAATACAAGATACCTTGATTTCGTTATTATGACAACAACATTTCGATGTATTGTCGAGTGACAGTTCGTTGATTTTTAATTTTGTTCTTAATGTCAAACTTGTTTCGCGTAGATTAAAAAATATATCGAAGTGTCGGTCTTAAAAAAAATATTGTACGTCACGCAACCGAAAATTAGTGTTTTCCAGGTCTCTCCAAGCTTCCAGGACTCGCCTATGGCTCACCCTGGAAATGCTTATCTCGACCTGAAAAACACTACTTTCCGGTCTTGTAACGTAAATTACTATTTTAAAAGCGGCCGGAAAGTAACTTAATGGACTTCAGTGTCGAAAATAAGCATTTTCCATGCTAGTGCGAAAAACTTACGCATAGTTGTTCGCAGGGAAACGTTTCACAATTCGCCGCATTGCACCGCTGTATTTTTATTTCATTTAAACATTTTCGTGGTCAATAAGTCAACAGAATCCTCGCCTAACCCAAGAACTGCCCAATGGTGATGGACGAATCCATGTGAACCAAGTGAAACTTATTAAAAAGCGTTTATAAAAGTTTAAATATGTTTATTAGAGAAGCTAATTTAATATACTATAAAAAATATATAGAAATAAATGATCAATACACGTTAAAAAGATGGGTAATATGATCATTGGTATATTACATACATTGTGCAATTTTAATGAAAATCATTTTTTTAAATTAGTAGATTTATATCTATCGTAAAAGCATGTTTCAAACCGGATGAAATATACGTTGGGATTTTAAATAGAGGTAAATAATAATTGTAATAATTATTCCCTTGTTTATGTAATTGCGATGAGGATAGCTTATGTTTTATGACGTTTTTTGCTTGTTAAACATAGGTGAGTAGTAGAAATTCAAACTCAAGAGTAATTATTTATTAGAATGACAAATTTATCTAGCTTTTAAGTCACAAATTATATTGATTAAAAATGTATACTTAAGTAAACAATTTAATTGACTTGACAAAAATATAGAAACCAACAGACCGAAAAAAATTAATTTTTCAATGTTTTACCATTTTAGTTGGTTAAAAAAAAACCTGGGAGAAAACCCTTCGTTTACCTTCAATGAAACCTCCAATAAAAATTGTAATGATTATATCAGAAATAACCTGTAAAACTGCACTATGGTTTCTTTTAGTTTAAATTACATGCATACTAAAATTTTCTGAAAAGTCAACACTTTTCACCATTTTTCTTAGGCTTTGCCATGGTCCTATAAAAAACAAGATCCCAACACAGAAGAATATTACTGGACGGGATATTGCGCGGACTTTGCACACAGATTATCGGAAATTATGAATTTCGATTATATCTTCGTTGAGCCGAAATCTGGAACTTTTGGGGAAAAAGTAAATGGAACTTGGAACGGAGTTGTCGGGGATTTAGCGAGAGGGGTATGTATAAACAGAATGAGCAGAAGCCAAGAAGCCCAAGTGATTAAAAAAATGAACTAGTCAGATGTATAGGCCAGAAATAATTATAGTAATATAATATTCATGGATATCAAAATAATAATTATTGTTATAATGTAATTATGTTTTGTAGGACACTGATCTGGCTGTTACCGCAATAATTATGACAGCTGACAGAGAAGAGGTAATAGATTTTGTTGCGCCATATTATGAGCAGACCGGAATAACAATAGGTAATTTCCTAAAATTATAAATTACTTAAAATAAACATTAAAATAAAAAATATAAACATAATTAGGTACTTTAAATATAAAAAATCTTTTAAATGAGAAGGCAGTAAGTTATGTTGTATTTTAAAAACTAAAGTACAAATCAAAAGAAATATTAAATTTTTAACATTTAATCACTGCAGTTTCTCTAACATTAAATTTATTTTCGTATGTTTATCCACATTTAAAATTATACGCATCGCTTTATTTTGCAAAACTTGGAGTCTATTAAATACCCCATCATTTGCTGTGTATAAAATTGTTGAACAATATTAAAAAATGAGGTAAAATTATAGTGTTATAAATTGTTTTGCGTGAAAATAAACTTAAATTTTGACTAATTATTTTTAAATAATTTTTTTTCCAGTTTTAGATACAAGATTTTCAAAACATAATTCAAATTTTAATTTAGAATCTAAAATTACTTCCAAATATTTAAAAGAGTGTATAATTTTTAATTTTTCATCATCAACAAAAATATTTATCCTATCTATATTATTCACGTTATTTCCTATAACCATAAATTTTGTTTTAGAAACATTTAATTTTAATTTAACCAGTTTGATATAGTTTTTAATTCAAAATTTAAAATTTCTATACAATCAATAATATTTTTACCCTTTATATACAATAAAGTATCATCCGCAAACATTTGAATAAAACTTTGTTTCAAAACAATTGGCATATTATTTATATAAAAAATAAATAATAATGGACCTAAATGCTACCATATGATACCCCAATATTATTAAAATAAAAAATGTTACCAATTTTTGTTTTTTGCTGCCTATCCAAAGGTATTTAAGTATGGTCTTTCCAAAGGAACAATTTTAGGACCATTATTTTTTAATATTTATATTAACGACTTATTTAGTATAAATTGCGATGGACAAATTCATAGTTTTGCAGATGATACTACAATTTTTTATACCGATACAAATTGGGAAAACTTAAATAATAAAATTAAAAAAGATTTTAAAATTATAAAAAATTGGTTTTATAACAATTTGTTAACAATTAATTTTAATAAAACAAATTATATTCCTTTTACTTTAAACCTAAATAATCTACCACAAAATATGAATAGTATTCAAATAAATGAAGACATTCAAATTTTTAAAGTTAATAAAATAAAATATTTGGGAATTATTTTTGACAGTAAATTAAATTGGAATTTTCACATAGAATACTTAATTAAAAAATTAAGAAGTTTACTACCGATTTTTAAAAACATTAAAATTTTTTTAAATGTAAGACATATGGAAATATTATATTACGCGTTAGTTAAAACTCATTTAAATTACGGAATTTTAGGTTGGGGAGGAATAAATAGAACTTTAGTTAAAAAATAAGAAATATTACAAAAAAGGTTTCTAAAAATTATATACAATAAAGATTATCTTTATCCTTCAAAAGAATTATATTCAGAAACAAATAATTTGAACATTAGACAACTTTACATTTATAACATCTTAATATATATATTTAAAAATAAAAACCTTATACAATTTAAAAATCATAATCATAATAGACGTCATAAAAATGAAATAACCATAAAACCTAAAATAAATAAGTCCACAGGACAAAAAAATTTCAAATATTTATGTTTTTATTTTAACGATTATTTACCAACAAAAATTAAAAAATTGATTTAATTTAAAAAATTTAAAGTCGAAATAAAAACATGGATATTAAAAACAGACAATTTGAAAATATTTTTAGAAATGCTTTAATTAATTAATTAATATTGTTCTGAATAATTTATATGAGTAATATTTTTTACTTAAAAATTATAAATTAATAATTTTATTATAGGTAATATATTTCTTCAAAAAAGCTGCGTTTATACTATAAATTAACATTTTTACTTTAAAAAAATTGATTTTTAATGCATATTTATGATTTATGATTTTACATACTAAAACAAAAAATAAGATTTGCCCCTAACAAGCTCAGCTTCAGGGGATTGAAGAATAAGTTTATCGAAGACAACATAAACATATTTATTATATTATTAAATTTTTAAATAAACTTATTATTATTATTATTATTATTATTATTATTATTATTATTATTATTATTATTATTATTATTATTACTTAAATAATTTTGAAACCATTTATAAACAACTCCCCTTAATCCATACTGATATAATTTTTTTTATAATTTATCTCTATCAATTATTTCAAAAGCACGTTTAAAATCCAAAAATACTGCCAATACAACTTCATTTTTAAATACTAAAAAATGTGAATCGTAAAATCGAATGTTGTAGCTTAAATAATAATGTGCGATTTTGATTAAACGCCACCAATGTGTCAGGAAATATATGATATATAAAGAAACAAAGTAGGTAGTTTTAGCTTAGCAAAAGGTTATTTCATTAGATAATAGATACTCGGCGTTTCGTGAACATTGTAGCTTCTTCAGGTAACAAAGTTGTACTGACCGCATTGTATATTATAGTTATGAGAAAACCAGTAAGAAAAACATCCCTTTTTAAGTTTATGACGGTGTTAAAATTAGAAGTATGGTTAAGTATTGTAGCAGCATTGATTGTAACAGGCTTCATGGTATGGTTTCTGGATAAATATTCACCATACAGTGCCAGGAATAATAAAAAAGCGTATCCATACCCCTGCAGGTAAAACACCTTCAAGTTTAGTTATTATTATTAATTTTTATCAAAAACAATAATTTTTTTAAACATAAAATTAATCACTTTCAATTTTATACTACACGATCTTTTTCACAGCTCCGTATTATGTTAAAAACTTCTTTATATTGTAGGGAATTCACTCTAAAAGAAAGTTTTTGGTTTGCACTGACATCTTTTACTCCTCAAGGGGGAGGGGAAGCACCCAAAGCCCTTTCTGGAAGAACATTGGTTGCCGCCTATTGGTTGTTCGTTGTTCTGATGTTGGCTACATTTACTGCGAATTTGGCTGCGTTTTTGACCGTGGAGCGTATGCAAGTAAGAAAAATGTATAGGCCTACATATGGGATGATTAGTGGCGTAACAAAAACTGAGGGGGCCCCCCGCAAACGTTTTTAGGGGCCCTCTATCTATAAGGAATGATGATAATTCTTATTTTCATTCCTATTAGGTTCAGGTTTATGAATTTTTGAATTCGTTAATCGTTTAATAATTCCCACATTATGTATTAAGTATACCTACTATTAAAACAGCAAATAATTCGAATTTATTTTATAATCCTAGGTAGACTGGTAGACATAACATAGGTAGTTATTAAGTCATTATACGTAATATTCCAGCAAACATGATGCAAAATCAAAATTTTAAAACAACACTTATAATGTTGCTTACCATGTAGCAGTGATCGAGCCTCATAGAATCCAAAAGATAGAAAACAGTAAAATACATGAACACTCAACAAGTATGCACAAACATTGTCACTAAGTAGGTACTATACAAGGTATTATACAAAACCACCAGATCGTCGAGAGTTTTTTTTGCAAAATCGTTTATAATTTCGTCGATATTTAATGTTTTAAGACACTCGTGTTCGGTACTACTGATTAAGGATAAATCCGAAAGGCGTTGTGGTCCTATATAGTGTTACGTAAATGGGTCTTTACTATTTTAAGTTTGGAGAAAGATCGTTCCGCTGATGCCACACTAACTGGTATGGTTAGAAATAACATCACTGCACTAGATACATCTGGAAAATTTTAAGAAACACACTGATTTTTTATTAATAAATGACCCGCAAGTTCATACACTGTTTTTAATTTTGAAATACTATCTCCACGTCCTTTTGTGAGGCTTAAAATTTGACTAGGAAAGCAATGGACAAGTCTTTATGGTATATCGTTTGTAAATTACGCCCTTTCACGTATAATTCTTCTTCACTTAACGAAGTTAAATTCTCAGGTTATAAAAAAATAAAATTAATGAAATACTTATGAAAAGCAAAGCCCCCCCCCCCCCCCCCGCGGTGGTGTTTGTTACCTCACTGATGTAATATACAATTAGGAAAATATTTTTTAGGCTCCTGTTCAATCGCTAGAACAACTGGCCAGGCAATCCAGAATAAATTATACTGTTGTCGAAAGTTCCGAAACCCACAAATATTTTATTAACATGAAAAATGCCGAGGACACCCTTTACAGGCAAGAATGTTGATAGAGGTAGAGCGAAAACTACTTTACACCCATTACTTTATTTTATTTTAGAATGTGGAAAGAACTAACTTTAAACGCATCGACAGACGACACTAGATATCGAGTATGGGATTATCCAATTAGAGAACAATATGGACACATTCTCTTAGCTATAAATGATTCGAACCCTGTGACGAACGCTTCCGAAGGGTTCCGTATTGTTGACGAACATTTAGGTAAGATATAGCTTTAAAAATTGAGGATTTAGGGCTAGAGGAGAAAATTATATCATATTTTATTTTTATTTATATAATACCTATCCTGTATTCTACATATTTGATATTTATATAGATAATTTTTAGATGCCGACTTTGCTTTTATCCACGATTCTAGTGAAATCAAATACGAAATAAGCAAAAATTGTAACTTTACCGAAGTTGGAGAAGTGTTCGCTGAGAAACCATATGCTGTAGCAGTACAACAGGGCAGTCATTTGCAGGACGATCTGAGCAAAGTGTGAGTGACGATCAGTGGCGAATCCAGAGTTTTAGTCTGGGGGGCTGTCTCGGCGTCGCGGTAGGCAAAAATGCCCCTTAGGCGAAACTTTTTTAGGAACATGCCCAAATTTAGTCAATAATTTATAGTAAATAGCTCCCCACTTCACTACAATTTGGAGTAAAGTGGCTGAAGTGTAGTGGAGCAACTATAACAATTTTATATAAGGCTTTAAGCTTAATGACTGATATACTGTAATGTACAATAGTATACATATTTTATAGAATTTTAGACCTACAGAAAGACAGATTTTTTGAACAGCTACAAGCAAAGTATTGGAATCATTCTTCAAAAGGCGACTGTCCAAGTACTGATGACAATGAAGGCATCACTCTTGAAAGTTTAGGTAATCAAATAAACATTGCATTTAAAATTAAATGGAAATTAAGTTTTTTTTATTCCTAAGATTTATTTTACACTGCTCGCTCAATTTTTATTTTGCAGGAGGTGTTTTTATCGCTACTCTCTTTGGATTGGCTTTGGCCATGATAACGTTAGCGGGAGAAGTCCTTTACTACCGCAGAAAAGGCGAAAAAGAAAAAGAACATGTGAAGCAACAAATTTCCAAAAACCTACCTGGAACTTTACAATCATTCAAACCGCCTCCATACCCTGGTTTACCGCAAAACCAAGAAAAACGCACTGGGGGACTGCAAAATTTGGAGAAATTCAATATTGGCAAGACCGTTACTATTGGAACCACATTCAAGCCCGTTAATTTAAAAGACAAATTGCAGAAAGAAGGACAAAGCTTGAATATTTCGCATATTAATTTATATCCAAAGGCTAGAAATAGAATTACACGAGTAGATTAATAAACTCCCAATAATCACTCTACGCTACCCAGGGCCTATTTTTGGTTCAAGTGGGCCCTATGCCCACAAACCTTTTGGGGGCCCCTCAAAAAAATAGCGCCGCAGGCAAAAACTTTTTGGGAGCCACGCCCTTTTTTTTTATTCAAAAAAACAATAAAAACAAGTAGAATTGTCAAAACTAACATTTATATTATTTTGTCATAAAATAAACAAACACAAAATAGATAATAGAACAAACACAGAACTTCTTCGAGTACCGTGTCCGTTACCGAACGTTGGCTACCATTCTGGCTATCATGACCTTATTAGCTGCTGCACGAAATAGGGATGTGGTGGACTTCTGGAACCAATCTCGGAGGTTCTTTAACCAGGATGTTCTTCTTCGGCGTGGCCCTCTTCTTCCTACGATTTTGCCTTGCATTATAAGGTGAAGAATTCCGTATCTTTCTGGATGTCGCATCACATGCGCAAAATATTCCAATTTACGTATCTTAATTGTCTTCGTTATTTCCGTATCCTTGCCCATGCGTAGTAAAACGTCCTCATTTCGGACCTTGTCGACCCAGCTAATGCGTAGTATTCTACGGTATACCCACATCTCGAAGGCTTCGAGCTTCTTTAGTAGTGTGTCTGTCAATGTCCAACCTTCGAATCCATACAGCAGTATTGGGAATATGTAGCACTTTACCAGTCTAATATTCAGTTTGTTGCTAATACTCCGACCACAAAGTACCTTTTTCATTCTAAAGAACGCATCTCTGGCCTTCTCTATACGGATTCTGACCTCTTTGCTCATATCCCAGTTGTCGTTTATATTGCATCCGAGATAGGTGATATTGTTGACCCTTTTAAGTGGAATTCTATATGCTGTAATAACTGTTTGATGCACGGGTACTTTGCTGACTATTATGTATTTAGTCTTCTTGGTGTTAAGCTTTAGTCCATATTCCCCACAGACGTCGGTTACACTGTCGATTAGGCTCTGAAGATCTTGACTACTTTCAAGCAGCACCGTATCATCCGCGTATCTTATGTTATTTGTGTTTACGCCATTAACCTTGATTCCACTATCAATGTTTTCTAGTGCTTTCCTGAAGATGAACTCTGAGTACAAATTAAAAAGAAGTGGCGACATTATGCACCCTTGCCGGACCCCTCTTCGTATCTCTACATCCTCAGAGACGTTCTGGGCCACCCTGACATTAGCTCTTTGACGCCAGTAAAGGTTTTTGATGATGCGTAAAGGTCTTTGTCATCAATACCTACTTGCTGGATAATCTCAATCATCTTATCGTGTCGCACTCTATCGAAGGCCTTTTCAAAATCTATGAAGCACATATACACGGGGTGGCTAATGTCTCTACATCTCTGCACGAGGACCTGTATACTGAACAGTGGCTTCTCTCGTTCCTAGATTATTACGGAATCCAAATTGTGTGTCGCTCATCTCGCCCTCAATCCTATTATATATTCTGGAGTGTATTATTCGCAGGAAGATTTTTAGTGCGTGGCTCATTAGGCTAATGGTGCGGTATTCACTGCATCTTTTTGCATTAAGTTTCTTTGGGAGCGTTACAAAGGTGGACCTAAGCCAATCTTCCGGCATGTTTCCTGTATCGTATATTTTGTTGAAAAGCAAAAGAAGAGATTGTTTGCCGTTCTTTTCCAGGAGTTTAATGATCTCTATAGGTATCTCGTCTGGGCCTGCTGCTTTCCTGGTTTTCGCTAGTTTTATAGCCCTTTCTATCTCATTTATAGTTATCGGCGGCCCTGTTGTAATATCTTGGGTTTCGTTTTCAGATTTCTCGTCGTTGAAAAGTTCTTCTAAACACAGAACACAAATAACCAAAAAATGGTAATTAAATTAAAATATTTAAATTTTTCGTTTGCGCATTTTCATTTCTGCAAATTGGTTAATAATTTCATTCGAATCTATATTTTCTAGTACTTCATTTTCCACGTTAAGAAGGGCCAAACAAAGATGATAAATGATCTTCGTTCAAAGAGTTTCTCAGATATGATTTAACCCTTTTAAGACAACATTGCATCTTTTTGCTTTTCTCGTTCATTTTCTATCATTCTTTTCTTCTTGCGTTTATTGCTGCCGCTTAAATGTTGTCTAGGAATCATGGTACTTTTTATCTGCCGACTTAAAATGTAGAACACTAAAAAAATTCAATTCGTAAATTTACTATAATATTGCATACAAGTTTAATCAGAAAAAGAGCTATGAAAATATAACTTACTTACCCACAAAAATAGATATCTATTAATTTTGTCAAATTAACAGTTAAAGCACTTTTGAAAAATACTAATTATTTGCAATTGACTTAGGTTTGCCCAATGCTTACAATGTTTACATAACATTAACTGCATGAACTATTAACGAATAAAAAGAAAGACAATAGCATGCGGCGACTCCCGCTATTCAGGGGCGAAGAATGTTGTCGGAACCGTTCAAACCTTTGACGCGTCGAGCATCAAAAGATCCTTTTGTGATGCCGAAATGCTGCCCATTGGACAGTTATCGCGATGAATTTGAATATCGGATCGTAATAACAATAAATGGTAGTTAAATTTTTGAAATAATTTTTAAATAGCATTTTTTATTTTTCTTTTATTTTTATATATTTCAGTTAGGTCAATCTTGGGCCCCCCTTCCTTAAGTACATCAAGAAAATCTAGGATATGATTCCTGGCATCAATTTAAGATGAAAAGTTCATATGGACTTATGCCCTAAAATGCTTACCCTCTAAGATACAGGGTGTTAAAATATTTTTAAAAAATATTTATTTTAGTTAAATTTCGAAAATCCTTAAAGATACGGTATTGAAAATTCGTGCTTATCTATTTTGGATCAAACTACACCTTTTCATTAAAAAAGGTTTTGCTTCCTTCCACCAGTGGCGTGCGTACCAGATACCAACAATATTGTTTTGGTGAAAATATTTGATACGCCACTGATTTTTTAAACTCTCATGAATTTTTATGCATTATTGATACAAGCAGAACAAGAATTGTCTCTACTATGTTTTTGAAAAAGCAAATAAAAAAAAACTTAATTTTGTCCCATACGGCATCAGAGTTATCTTTTTATCTCATATTTTTTCCTGAATATACAGGGTGTTCATTTGAAAACTTCCCACCTCGATTTTCCAGCTTTAAAATGAAAATGTGGAAAATCGCTCGGACCCGTCGATTTTTATTTCGAGGGGGGACATCTTTTGCGTATATTGTCAATCTTGTTACTTCAAGCCCCTAGGAGGAAGGGAGGGAGGGGGGGGGGGGGGGGGTAAGATCTAAATCTTAAATGGATACCCCTATTTTATATAATTTTTTTGGATTCTGCATAAAATTCTGAACATTTTTTAATAAACGCATTATTAGTCTATACTTAACAGTTTCCGAGATATTGACTCTTGAAAAATGACATTTTTGAACTTTGACAGCGTCTGGCTTTCTAACTGTACGTCTTAGAGCAAAACGGCTTACACATCCCTATCTTTGATTTTTATTATCTTTCCAATAGTGTCAACTTCCGATCAAACCGGAAGTACTATATTTCTTACATCCGGTTTAACCGAAAGTTCACCCCCCTCCCTTTCGATGTTTTTTTTGGCCCCTATTAAATGGGTTAAAGGCACCCGCTTTGTTTCAGAATTTATAAAAAATACTTGGGCGCCCTTATCTTTTAAAAAGTATATTATACATCGAAGGTTATACAGACGCTTATTTGTTTTACCTTTGGCAATATTTTGCGCCACTTGGACTTTGCGCCCCCGGCGTCTGCCCGGGTTGCTCGGGCGCTGGACCGTGCCTGCATGACATACTTTTATATAAGAAAAAACCTTTTAACATCTTCTTTTTAGAAGTGTTTTTTTCATCTTCCCCAGTTTATTTGGTTGTTTTTTAGACCCTTTTAATTGACACACAATTTTCGCATACTCATTACCTATTTATTTCTATTTCTTCATATTATGTCATTTTGACACACCAATTTTTAATTCCAAGCTCCATTAAGGTTTTGTACCACTTTTCATTTTCTCTTCTGCCAAAACCATCAGCAATACATTTTTCTGTCTCCTAATGATACAGGTTTATACGTTCGAAACATGTAGAGATATCTGGACAAATTTTTGTTCTATTAAATTTTGTGCAGGAGGACTTTTAGTTTTTTTTACTTTTCTTAGATTTTTCAATTCTAGCGAATAATGTTATAACTAGGCTTGATGGTTTATACATGTTCATGTAGCCGCCTGCGTTGCGTCTCGCTGAATAGAGGTTAAGCGAAAAATCACAAATTCTTTACATAAATATATGCAACTTAAAAGCAATAGCAATGTAGACATATCTACAACCATACCATAACACTTAATATTCCCCAGTTTGAATCGAAATTTAAGCGTAATTTGTTCGAGAATTATCGAAATTGTAGAAAATGTAAAAGAAAACACACAAACTATTTTTAATTTACTTTATTTCTCTAAATATAAACTGCCTACAACTAAATGAGTGAATGTGACAGAGTTTTTCATTTTAAAATTACTTAAATACTTTTAATTTTCTTATCTTTTTTGTTATAAGGGCAAGTAAGTACATACATTTTATAGGGCCTAAACGATTTGGGCCTATCACATTTTTAAATACAATATAGTTACAATACCTTAAAAAACTAAAAGTACCGAGATTTTGTACCCTTTAAATATTATGTTTCTTTAAGTAGGGTTAAAGGCAAACACTAGTGGTGCATTCGCTATTTTGTTTTTTGATCAATGTTTTTTTACTTTTCTGTTTTATCCAAAAATCGCCTACGTACCCATCTTTGAAGCACCACTACCTACAGTTTTACATTAGAAATATTGAATTTATAAATTTAAAAAAGCAGAACACGAAATATACAGGGTGTTATTTAAGTATGTGGCCAAACTCCAAGGGGTGCTTCTTTAAGTGATTTTAAGAACAAAAGTTCATATAAACATGGGTCCGAAAATGCATAGTTTTTTACGATACAGGGTGTCAAACTTAAAAAAAAATCGGATGTTAGTAACTATCTCAATACTCTCTTATTCGATTTTGTTGAAATTTGGCAATTCTGTTTGTAATAACAAGAGGATAATTTACCTCAATTAGATTAAAATTATTAAGTAAACAGTCCAGACAGTCCAACTAATATTTTTGACAAAAAAATTGCACGCCACTGACTTTTTTAAAAATTATATATTTTTTTCGAATTAAGCAACTACAAATAAAACTATTTTATTTTTCGAGTTTTTTTCATATCTTGCTTTGTTTTCGAGAAAAAAAATAAAAACTACTTAATGCATGTCCCCAGGACAATAAGAGTTATCGTTGTTACTTTTAAAACATTGCAGTAATATATTATTATGCGATTATTTTATGTTAACTTCTTTATCAAAAACAATTTTAATCTGTGCGAAAAAATTCAAAAGAGGACTTTCGTGTAATTTTAATTGCTTAATAGTTTGGTAAGAATTTTTTACTCTTATTGTCCCAGGGACATGCAACAAAGTGGTTTTTATTATTTTTTTCTCGAAAACAAAGCAAGATATGAAAAAAACTCAGAAAATAAAATATTTGTATTTGTAGGTGCTTAATTCGAAAAAAATACATAATTTTAAAAAAAGTCAGTTTCGCGCAATTTTTTTGTAAAAATTATTAGTTGGACTGTCTTCCGGGACGCCACTGGACTTAATAATTTTAATCTTATTGAGGCTAGATTATCCTTTTGTTATTACAAACAGAATTACCAAATTTCAACAAAATCGAATAAAAGAGTATTGAGATATTTACTTACAAACATCCGATTTTTTTAAAAAGATTGACACCCTGTATCGTAAAAACTATGCATTTTCGGACCCCTGATGATTAAACTTTTCTTCTTAAAATCACCTAAAGAAGCACCCCTTGGAGTTTGGCCACATACTTAAATAACATCCCGTATAGTTTGTGCTTTTATTAATTTATCAAATAACTTTTTTAAACTTAAAACTGTAGGTAATTACTACCCCAATGACGGGTCTTTGGCCGCTTTTTAAAGAAAATGAAAAATAAACGAAATATTGATAAGAAAATAAAAAAGGCGAACGCGTTACTAACGTTTGCTATTGAAAAAAACTTTTTTTTCTAAATTCAAAATAAAACAATTTTTTTTTTAAGTGAGAAGGCACATTTCCTGAAATTTATTGCAGGCCTCTTTGAGAAACATGAACGGTTTCTTCATTTTACATATTTTTGATTTGCCAATTCGGAATAATTCTCCAATATTTTAACTAAAAATAAATTTATTAAATATCAGAAAAAATAATTCAAAATGTCGGTGCTCTTAGTTTTTTAAATGGCCGACCATCAAAGTAGATTCCAGCTCTTTGGTACATTATTACACATTTTAAAAGGTAAAAAAATATTGAATATAAGTTAGATTTAAATGAAATAATACTCTGAAAAATTGCTTAAACATTTTTTAGCTTTTAAAAGATCTTTGTATTTATAAGAGGCGGGTAAATTTTAAAATTAAACAAGAATAAGGTTGTTTGACGGCTTGTAGAACTTCCATTGTCTTTATTTTGTTACTAAACACAACGTTTCGGTTAGTAAGTATCTCTAACCGTTTTCAAGTGTAAACTAAATTATAATTCTAAGGTTACTGTCTTGGAATTATAATTTAGTTTACACTTAAAAACACAATGGAAGTCCGACAAGGTAATTTTCTTGAAGGATAATGTTGTTTCTTTCAATAACAAATAAGGAATTTAAAAAAAAATAGTTTCCATTGAGAGCAAAGAGCTTTTGCAACAAAGACTTTAGAAATTCGAAACACAAAGATCTTTTAAAGGAAAGTTGCGTTGTATTAACCAGTGTCGATGTTCCAAAGGTAAAATTGAAAAATTATGCTTGTCTTTTAACAATTACAATTAATTTTTTTTTATAATAATGTCATAATGTCGGGCGTCATAAAATTTGGATTAAGCTTAGGGCGCTATAACTTCTTTATTTTTACTCCGATTTAAGTGATTTTTAGAGAGCTCTAGATACATTTATTAGTTTTAATTTGCTCATACAAATTTTAAGAGAAATGTTTTTTTTTGACATATTATACAAGGATAATCGAAAAGTGTTTTTTTTTCGCTTAGTGTCAAAACACCCTGTGGAATTATTACGAAGCAAAATTACATGAAAATATCAGTTTTCATGGGGCCGTAAATATTCTCTGCATTTTGGTTCATGTCAATACGTGCATTTGTTCTCACCCAAATGCAAAATGATCTTGATGATGTCAATAATTTAAATTTTTCCATAATGCCATTGCATCCAAAATAAAATAGACTAATAAATTTACGGAAAAAGGTGCGTGTAAATAACATTTTCGCAAAACAAACTTAACAGGTACCAACAACAACTTTTTCACTTAAATACATTTTTATTATTTTTATTGCCTCCTATAGCCCTTTACTACTGCCTGTACACGTCGGTTCGTGCCATCAATTAGCCCGCGAATATCATCCTGGGTAATATTCCTCCATTCTTGACTCTTATGATGCGGTAGTAATTTAGGTCCAGTTGTTGGTCCGCGTGAGTTTAAATTACCTTCGTGTAATCTTTGAAGAACTGTACAAGAACTGACATTTTTAATTCGAACCTCTCGAAGTTGGTTTTTGGCCTGTACTGACGTCAAACGACGATTCCGAAGAGTTTTAAGTAGGTACAAGAAATCGGTCATCAATAGCTTTAGTTTTTAGTTTTCTAAATTATTGACATCATAAAGATCATTTTGCATTTGGGTGAGAACAAATGTACGTATTAACATGAAGCAAAAACCAAAATGAAAAGAATATTTGCGGCTTAATGGAAACTGATATTTTGAAGTAATTTTGCTTCTTAAGGTAGTGTATATTTTTATCTTTTTATTAGAAAAATTAGTATTTAAAGTTTTTAGCTTTTCGTGAGTTTGTTTTTGCTTGCTATATTGGATATAGCAAGTTGGAAAAGCGACACTGATTGAAAGTTTGACAAAGCACAATTTTAAGTCAATAAAAAAAATAAGTACGGATTTGCAACTGACTAGTCGATAAATTCTGTTTTCAAACCCCCCCTGACAAAAACGCAATTTTAAACATTTACAAGGGGGGGCAAATTAAATTTTTCTTGAAAGATCGAAAAAAAAATATTTCCAAATTCAGGTAAGAGAAAGTTCTGGTGCGAAAACATTAAAAGTTAAGAGAACACCTAAATTACTAAAAAAAGTAACTTTGGAAAAACTAAATTATTTATTTCAATAATTTTTCGAAAGTTACATAAATGTTTGATATGATATTGAAAGTGCATAGATACAAATAAATCCTAACAATCTTTGGTGTGAACTAAAATTCTACAAATTAAAATAAAAAATATCTATGATATAATTAGAAAACACAATTGATGTCTAAAATTAAAATAATAATAAATATACAGAATATAACAAATAAAATAATATTTCGTTTATTTGTGTGGTGTTTTGAGACCAATGCTTATGTCAATAATATTGTACTTGCTAAATTTCAGAGTCTATTGAGAAATTGATAGAAAATTGGAGACAAAGTTTTTTTTTTTGGCTTTGGTAACAATTTTTAGAGAGTGGGATTTCTGACATTATTTGTTGCTTTTCAATCCTTTCCTTTTTCTTTAAGAGCAAACACTTGGTCAATACTTCTTTACTTCCTCGTTCTATCCAAAAATAGGCAAAAATCTGTCTTTTCAGTACATAATTGTAAATTAGTAAAAGCAGAAAAAGAAATATGCGCATATTTGGCCAAATTTTGTTTTTGTATTTTTTATAAATTTAGCAATTAATTTTTTTTTAAATGTAGGTAATCGGTACACAAATACGGGTAGGTAATAATTGGATAAAACGAAAAATAAACTAAACATTGATCAAAAAACAAAATAGCCAATGCATCACTAGCTCTCTAATGTAAAAATATTGAGCCCTGCAACAAATATTACAATTAAAACTTTAAAATTGTTTCTTTCAAAAAAAAAATTACAATTAAAAAAAATTGTTAATGATCCAATAGACTTTTATGTTGGTGGTTTTTTGGGTTTAAGGATCTTAGAGAACAAATGAAACCCAAATATTAATTTGCTAATATAATTAACTTTTTTTTTCTTTTTTAAATAAATTTGGCAAATTAAAATTTCGGTTTCATTTGCTCTCTAAGATCCTTAAACCCATAAAACCTCCCACATATTAAAATTAAACTTTAAAATTTATCAAGTACTTATAATTTCTTATCTTTAAGTGCAAAATAACAAATCTGTCTTTAGATTAATGCTTTAAATAAAAATCAAAGCCTGGAGGGAATAAAAAATAGGTATACTTAAAAAACACTACATTAATTAGGTTTTGTAGGTCAAAAAGAAATACTTTATATACAGTGACCATGTCTTTTTCATATTAAATTTTAATTATTCCCGGTATTTTCAAGTCATTTAAAAAAAAAAATACTGTATGTTTTCCTTGTCACTATAGTGTTATCCTACATAATTTTAGATATTCTCAAAGTTCAATTAAATACGTTTTACTGTATAATCTAGTTTAAAATAACAAAGTTCTTGAGCCAAAAAACGAAGTTCATGTAAGATAACAGTGATCTTGCCAGTGGCGCATCAGCCAAGAAAAACATGCACAAATATTGTTAAAATTTTTTTAAAAAAATTAGGCCCCCCGACCGTGTATTACTCCAAAAGGAGCCTATTTCGAGAAACGTATACCAATCCTGTGGATTTCCTCTTTTTTACAAATATACACGTTACTGTTTTGACTCTGTAGTCTTTATACATTAAAAATCTAAAAATCAACCTAAAAACAAACCAAAAAAACATCGACAATTTATTGGTTTTAACCATAAACACCTATTTACAAAAAATTAACTACGTTCTTTCTGTCTTCTGTATTTTGGCCCCATTTTTTTTACCCCATATTTATCTCGTGATGATGAGGAAAAACCGATTCGCTCTTCAAGCAGGCACTACCGCTCTCTGTTGGCGAGTTGGCGGAAGCTAATGAGTTCGCCCTAGTTGCCGCTAGAGGGCTCCGGCTGCTCTGCTCCGTATTGTTATTCGTCGATTGGCCGCCAGTGGCGTGCGATGATGTTGTTGGGTAGTCGTTGTTGGTATAATAGTAAGCCGTATCTGCAAAAATGAAGAACAATTAAAATTATTGAAATATTGCTGAAATTAATTTTCTGTTGGGTCAAAATTACCAGAACTTTACTGTAAGTGGTTTTTAGATACCGAATTTTGACTTTTTACATTGTAAGAAAAAATTTACAGGAAATAAAATCACAGTAACTGCCTTATAGTAAAAAGCCGGTAGCCTATAACAAACTATAAAGGTAACTAATATAAGTAACACGAAATTTTATTACTTTTTTCTACTGATAATACTCACTGTTTACTTACTGAGTAACCCGCTGGACGCTGATCCGTACCCATAGGTCCCGTACGCGGCTCCGTACTGACTGTACGCCGTACTGTATGCGTAGTCTGTACCCGGTACTACAGTAGTACCTGGAAAAAAAATTGTAAGTGTTTTTAGATGATTAAACCGAAAATACCAAAATAAAAGGACGCAATTTCAAATATTATAGTACTTTTTGGTATATACATGTCGTACTGGGACTCCGTTGTGTTTATATTAATATGAAGTAATTATGATAGCTAGTGGTGGTGATTTTATTATTTAAAATTACATGCTCAATATTATAGATACAAAAACACAAAATACACAAAACAAACATTTACAAGCACATAGTCATATTGCTGTTTCAAACATAATGAAGTTAAGATGTCGCACCGGGTTCTATAATTCCCGTCGATAATCGATCCTGACAAGTGATTTGTCTTCGAGCCCTGTTTCCTTCTGCCAAACTGAGCCTCACTGATGAGCCGTAAACGGCGAAACGCGTCTGGGGATGAGTTTGGCGAAAGGAAACAGACAAAACTTTTTTGCAATAATGAAGTTATTTCCATCATACACCCTGTATATATTTTCTTTATGTCGTCCCCGTCGCATAATTTTATGTCATTTCAACACAATATACTTCATTAGCAAATTTAAAAGATTGTGAATGCTACTTTACCTGTCGAATATCCAGCAAAACTTGGCAACATTGTACTATAATGCTGCGCTGTCATTTGTCCGCTACTCGGTTGCAACACTGTAAGCGCTGCGGGGTCGGGCGACCCCGCAGACTGACTGGAGGGTGGTTCTGCCGGTAAGGCAAGGGGTAAGGAAGGGGATGATCCTTCTACAGTATTCATGTTGTATGGTGAGTGGTTTTCGTTGGCTAATAAAATAAAACAAAAAAAAACATGCAAAAAAAAAATTAAAAAAATTCTAATCTACTTTTTTCTAGTAGTTAATAGTAAGCTACTGTTTTGATTGCGTATTATACAGGGTGTTCATTTGAAAACTTCCCACCTCGATTTTCCTGCTTTAAAATGAAAATGTGGAAAATCGCTCGGACCCGTCGATTTTTATTTCGAGGGGGACATCTTTTGCGTATATTGTCAATCTTGTTACTTCAAGCCCCTAGGAGGGAGGGGGGTAAGATCTAAACCTTGAGGATTAAGATCTTACCCCCCCCTCCCTCCTAGGGGCTTGAAGTAACAAGATTGACAATATACGCAAAAGATGTCCCCCTCGAAATAAAAATCGACGGGTCCGAGCGAGTTTCCACATTTTCATTTTAAAGCAGGAAAATCGAGGTGGGAAGTTTTCAAATGAACACCCTGTATAATATTTGAAATACGTTGTTTATTGAAAAAAACTCTTTTTTATTTTTCATTTAGTAAATTTATAGTAATCAAGATAAAAAAAATTCAAAGATCCTGATAATTATAATGTATTTATTAATTATTATTAAACATGAATATGTCGTTGGATATTACACTATTAATAAGTTCCTTGATACTATCATATTTATTAATTATTTAAAGTTAAAACAACAATCGTATTTTTTTATGTTGTGCTATTTTTTTTAATTAGTTTTTTTCGAGGGAGTAAATCAAACAGAAGTTATTATATTCTTAGAAGTAATGCTTAGGTACATATTTGTTACATTAAACAATTATTATATGTCTTAAGGCAGTACAATAAATACATTTTTTTCCAAGGCGGTAGATTCAATACAGGTTATACAGGGTGTTACAGATTCGACGTTCGAAATTTTAATTGCTCGTTGTAGGTTATATTAGTTTCGTATTTGTTTGTATAATAACCTAACAGCAAAAGACAAGTTTGAGGATTTTATTATTGAGACCGAAACTTTTATGTTTGAATACAGTAGTATTACATTATTTTGTAAGACACAAGGCTTACGAGACTGCAATAGAAAATACTGGTCAATATATGATAGCGACATGTTATAGAAAATAAAAATATGATTAATGAAAATGTAAAATTAATTATGTCTGTAAATAAAGCTAGGAAAAAATGTAAACCGAAATTTTCATTTTTTCCGAATATTTTTGGAAGTAGTCAGGCTTTTGACACCGTAAACCATGATATTTTATTAAGAAAATTATACAGTATTGGGATAAGGGAAATTACACACAAACTACTCCAAAGTTATTTAAGCTATCGTAAACAATTTGTTCAAATTGGGGAAAGAAAAAGTTCGGAAAAAGAAATAATATGTGGAGTTCCACAAGGATCAATATTAGGTCCGTTTTTATTCCTAATTTACATTAATTCCGTTTCCAAATTGAACTTAAAAGGCAATATTAAGCTATTTGCAAATGATACAACAATTATTTATTTTGCTGAAACTCTTGCAGAAATGTATTTTGATATTAATAATGATTTAAAAATACTTCTTTCTTGGCTTCAATCAAATAAACTTACGTTAAATTTTACAAATCTTCTTTTATGTTTATAACTAAAAATAAAATAAATTCCACCATTAACCCCTTAACATTTAATAATGAAAATATTCAATATTCACAAACGACAAAATTTTTAGGATTAGTTTTAGACGAAAATTTAAATTGGAAATGCCATATCCAGTATATTACCAACTCCTTTGGTATCTGTTTTGTACAGAGCTAGATATTTCATTCCTTTGAAATACTTAAAAAATTATTATTTTTCATTAATATATATTCAAAATTAGAATACTTAGCTTCTGCATGGGGATCTGCTTGTTTATCAAACTTAAAACCATTACAAAAATTGCAAAATAAAGTTATTAAATGTATACACAAATTACCCCATTTAGAACCAACTGTTAATCTATATAGACCGAAAGGGTATTTACACGTTCAAAACATTTATAAATTAAAAATTTGTATTCTAATTTACTCTATTATTTTAAAAGAAAAAAAATCCAACATAACACTTCAGGAGAATAAAACATTACATGATAATAACACCAGACGTTGTGTAAATTATCAAACTATACCAGTAAATAGTAATTTCGGAAAAAAAATCGCTTTTATATGACGCAATAATAAAATATAACAATCTTCCAAAAAATATAAGAAAAATTAAAAAATTGGCAACTTTTAAAAAACAATTAAAGAGATATTTACTAAATTAAATTATTTATACTATTTATTTTTAAATTGATTTTATTAATGAGTTTCAGAATTTCAGAATGAAAAATGAATTAAATTGGATTACCTTCCATTTTTTTTATTGTTATTTCTTTTAATGGTTATTATCTTAACATAGTATAAAACAAAGTCTCTGTCGCCCGTCTGTCCCTATTCATATGTGCTTAAATCTTTAAAACTACGCAACGGATTTTGAAGCGGTTTTTTTTAATAGATAGAGTGATTCAAGGGGAAGGTTTTTATGTATAACTAGCGACTCGCCCCGGCTTCGCACGGGTGCAATTTCAGAAAGTGCTAGCATGCCGGGTACTAATATATCGGGTTTTTTCGGGTTTGTATTTATACCAGCGGGTTGCAACGCATGCTGGGTACACGCTAGTTTTGTATATTATGTTGTCATTTTCCATGTAATGAACTGTAAAAGTTAGTTTGGAATAAAGACATTTTAAAAGTTAACTCTCCAATTTTTTTGACAGCTTTTTAGTCGCGTGGAGTTGGCGCAAATTTGCTCCAATGTGCATGTGGCTGTTTACGAGAGTAAGCGTCGAATTTGTAACACCTTGTATATTTGGTTTTTCATTGTCTGGTTTTTACAATAAAATATCATAATTGTTATTTATAACGTGACATGAAACCTATATTAATAAATAATAAACTGCCTAAACTAAAGAGCGGCAGACGATTTTGTTAAAAAAATATTTAGCAAAAATTCCAAATTAAGATCCAAATAAAAAACATAAATGGTATTTCTAAAGCATATTTAAGTGTTTTACAGTTTGTAGGTACTGGAATTACTTAAATAAAATGGGAACTAAGGAAGGGCAGATAGAATAGAACAAAACACTACGCACACCTAACCTTAACGACTAATATAATAATTATGGGAATTCAATGCCAAATGATGCAACAAACAAAAAACAATGGCTTCAAGAAATACACGAGAAATTAGGATCATGCGATTTAGCGTAATTTGCAGGGGCGTACGTTGAAAAGTTTTAACTAATGAAATTCCAGTTCGTTTTTTTTTATATAAAAAAAATACCTACCTGAATGATAAGGCGACATCGACGGATCATATTTGGACGGATCAATTATCCTGGCAGCTTCAATTTTCATCTCGTGCATTGTTATCGGCGCTAACGGTGTAAGAGAGTTTGTACCTGAGTTAAGTTAAAAAAAAATCATGCCAACACAAATTTAAAAAATAAAATTCAAACCACCACCGAAACTATTTCCAAAAAGTTTGTTTTATAAACGACACGTTTTCCTGTACAGGGTGTTTCATTAAGGGCATAGAAACTTGAAAAAAAAATTATCATTAAAGCGGTAATGAGAAAATTCTGGAAATTACTTTTAAGTTCCTCATTTCGCCGCAAGGGGGCACAATTGAACATTTTTTTTTTTTAAATCTAAATTTCTTCAAAAATTCCCATATTACATCATCGAAAAGCTTAGACAATTCTGCATCATTTTGGTTTAAGGCTCATTGGCGTACCGACCTTGATAAGAGTGGGGGAAGCTATTGAATGTGTAAACATTAAAATCGCTGTAACTTCTAAACGACTTATCCGATTTTACTAAATTTAAGCTTGTTTGGAAGAGAAAGGTAAGTATCTTCAATCGCCGTATCCAACAGTACACGATAGTGTTTAATAAAATTGCTAGAGGGCGCAATTTGTAATAATAACAGTTTTTTAGATTTTATCCCGAAAATTCAAATCATACGGTATAACTATGATCATCATAATCGAAAAGTAGATGAAATTTGCAAGAAAAGATGTGAAGACCGCAGTTCGGTATCTTTGTTCGTTTCAGAGTTATTGCCAAAACAATAATTTTTAATACAAATTGCGCCCTCTAGCAATTTTATTAGAAACTATCGTGTACCATTAGATACGACAATTGAAGGTTCTTCCAAACAAGCTTAAATTTAGTAAAATCGGATAAGTCGTTTAGAAGTTACAGCGATTTTAATGTTTACACATTCAATAGCTTCCCCCACTCTTATCAAGGTCAGTCGCCAATGAGCCTTAAACCAAAATGATGCAGAATTGTCTAAGCTTTTCGATGATGTAATCAGAGTTATACCTTAATATGGGAATTTTCGGAGAAATTGAGAATTAAAAAAAAAATCAATTGTGCCCCCTTGCGGCGAAATGAGGAACTTAAAAATAATTTCCAGAATTTTCTCATGACCGCTTTAATCATAATTTTTTTTTCCAAGTTTCTATGCCTAGTAGTTTCCGAGACATGGCCGGTGGCCACCCTTAATGAAACACCCTGTATATTGAGTCCTTAAATAAGCAATTTTTTTCTTACCTAATGAACCAGCAAGTGGAGGTGTATACAAATTCTGACCCGACTGACTCATGGTATTAATAGTATCGTAAATGTCTGCTGCTGAAGTGACACCGGGGACCCCAGAGAAACCGCCGTGGGGGTCATAGTAACCCCCGGATTGGCCTGTCGTGGTGCCTGCACCACCCAACTCTGATAGCAGCTTGTGCTCGTCTTTTATTGACCATTTGCTGGACCAAAGCTAAAAAATATCGGAAATAAATAAAGCGAATCTTAGAAATACATGCAAAAGGAGAAAGAAAACCTAACTTAAATTTCATAACTTTGAAGGTGGCAAATATTTTTAAAGTAAACCAGTAAATTTCCTGTGCAATATCTTAAGCATCTTTCATCAATATATTAAGGTATGATACACATTTCTTGTTTATAATTTTGTATGGAAATTTGTAAAAAAATACCTCTTGAGCAGTCATTTGATAGATGATTACTAATGTAAAGATGATTTTTAAAGGTTGGTTCCTTCCTTCTTACATAAGAAGTTAGAAAGAACTTTTCTTTGCCACTCAACCTTTAAAACCATCTTACCAATGAACCTCCTAGAGCGCAGCTATAACTTCGTTAATATTCACTTATAGTCTCTCTAGCAGCAGAATAATTATCGGGAATTAATTCTGCTGCGTGGGAGATTTGGTAAGAACATTTCATAAATTGGAGTTTTATCTTATTGTAATTTTTTTGTTAAAATGTTACAGAAAAATATTTCCGGCGACTTTAGTTAATTGTAACTAATTAGAGTTTTAGAAATGAAGTTCATATTAGCCGTTAGTAACTCATTTTTATTGCTAAAATGTGAGAAACATTAAATAACAAATTTGTTATCTGAAATCCAATGTCTTTATAGTTTTAAATTCAAATAAAACTTTAAAAAACATATTTCCGATGAGTTTAGTTAAATATGACGCACTATATTTTTACATTAGAAGTTAATTTTACTTGTTAGTAACTAAGGTTTATTACTAAAATTTCAGGAACATTAAAAACATTAATTCGTTTTCAACCATAACATCTCTGCATAGTTTCAAATGAAACTTAAAAAAACATATTTCCGATGAGTTTAGTTAAATTTTTGATGTGTCTCTTTTAGCCCCGGTGTTCGATATGTAAAGCAAATTGGTTAGTATCAATAAAAATTATAAGTTAGCAACAAAATGTATTCTGATTTTATGCTTAGTGACTTTTGCCAATAGATATAAAGCACTTTATTTTTGACAAAAAAATTATCACTTATTAATTTCATTAAGTTAATAGGAACTAACAAAATTATCGCGATAATCTCCTGTTGCTATAAGCAACGTAAACAAAAAGGAACCTTCTAATTGGTTGAAAATAAATGTATGTAATTTTCAGTTAAACCTGTTGAGCTTTGTGCTGTAGCAATAACTAAATACATTTTTTTGTTGTGATATGATTTAAAGAAAATTAACATAACTTCAAAATCCCAAACAACTTTCTCAACGCGAAAACGATTATCTTGTTCATACATAAATATGTTCGTGTGCATTTATTTACTTTATTTGCAACATGTTATTTTTCTTGTAATTTATTGTTATTATTAATTAACGCATTGATTCAATTCTCTCTAAAATTATAGCATAATCTTTATTAATATACATACTTGTCAGGCGATTTAATATATTTTATAGTTATTAGGTACTATTACTTACATTTGAATAAAGTGGATCGCCGTTATACTGTGATCTCTGTCTTTTAATGTCGTCATCATGGTGACCATTAATATCTCGATTTTCATCTGAAAAAAAAACACAAAATTTATTAAATATACTTTCGTAGAGATAAGCAACCGATCAACGCGACGGCAAAATAGACAGACAGGTAGGTATATGAAAATATAATATAACAATTTTTGAATTTTGACATTAGGCCGATAAAAAAGTTAGGTTAATGTGAAAAAATAAACAAAAACTAAACAGTTTTACGATGAGGTAGTTCAAAATAACCCAATTGTGCATTTCCAAATCTAAATCTACCGAAACCGTACGAAATCAGTTGACACAATACAATTGATTGCAGAATTGCTTAATAGAGAGCGTACGCAATGTCCGTAATTACCAAGGGTGGTCCTAAAGATGGTATAAATAGGAGAACGGACAACGTGGCTTCGTATTCAGTACTTGAGATATGAACCTTCCAGGAGACACACTGTTTGCCGTGTTATTAAAAAAATATATACAGTGTCACCAGTAAAGTCCGCATCATATTGGATTTTTTTTATTAATAGCTTTTTTCAAAATTTGACCTTGGCATCAAGTTCTGCTTCGATCGAGATGAAAATTAAGCAAAAAAAATAGTAGTCACGTGATTCGCATTATCTGTCAAATTTTAATTTTTTCCAAAAAATAATTCAAAAGTGGAGTTATTTCTAAAAGTACCGAAAAAAGTTATTAAAAAACGGTTTTCTAAATGCAGCTTCTAGCCCACATGCAAAATTTCGGCTGCATTAGATAATTTTGATTTTTTACCTATATTTTGTAAATTGCACCACTTTTGCAAAATAAGATTAAACGCAACGTACATAAAACTTCTTAGCTTTGACAGTGCTTTATTTCAGATACATTTTCTTTAAAGTAGCGCCATATTTAATGTGTGTTTTTCTACAAAATCAAAATTGGGCTCTTAAAATTTGGTCGCATGTGATGCAAAGTTTATTTGTTTTTGACCCTGTATAAGGTAACTTCATAAAATAAGTATTTTTGTAGTTTGTGTCTGAAAGTAATATGCCTTAATATTAAGACAAGAAAGAACACAGTGTCATCAGTAAGGTGTTCATTAAGTAGAAAATAAATTTTATTTTAACTTAACGTAAAGTTTATCTATTTTCAACGATTTAATTTAAAACCCCTTTACTTTATTTTTTTTTTCTTTCAGGCACAAACTACGTTGTCAAAAATAATTATTTTATAAACTTACCTTATACAACTACTTAAAAAATCAAAATTATCTTATGCAGCTGAAATTTTGCATGTGGGCTAGAAACTGCATTTTAAAAAACTTTTTTTAATAACTAAACAAAGAAAATATTGTGGCATATCGGACAAGTGTATAACTATTTTTTATATTGGAATACACAGGGATCCAAGTTTAATGGATACCCTGGGGCGGGTAGAACACGACGGCCGTTTCGTCCTTGTTAGGACCCGACGGGCGGCCATAACCCAAGCAATTCCAAGAACGACGGAAAAATGTACTAAAAGCCTACTTGTATAATCAAGGCGGCCCTCAATACACCTTAGCGCCATCCCACGGAACCAACTCCAATATAAAAGATAGTTACACTGGTAATAACGAAAGGTAGACAACTAAATAAACTACGAAGTGCATCACAATCCAGTATAGGGAACGCTATTTGCGTTTTCACCGAAAACATCTGCCATTTTGCAGACCAGAAAACAGATCAACGCTGGCACCCACCAGAATGCGCGCAATCCGCTTGAGTTTTGAGCCATAAAAATGTTTAACGAATGATATAATGTCCGCGAAAATAATTAAAGAAAAAAAATATTGTGGCATATCGGACAAGTGTATGTAAAATGGCAGATGTTTTCGGTGAAAACGCAAATAGCGTTCCCTATACTGGATTGTGATGCACTTCGTAGTTTATTTAGTTGTCTACCTTTCGTTATTACCAGTGTAACTATCTTTTATATTGGAGTTGGTTCCGTGGGATGGCGCTAAGGTGTATTAAGGGCCGCCTTGATTCTACAAGTAGGCTTTTAGTACATTTTTCCGTCGTTCTTGGAATTGCTTGGGTTCGTCGAGTCCTAACAAGGACGAAACGGCCGTCGTGGTCTACCCGCCCCAGGGTATCTATTGAACTTGGATCCCTGTGTATTCCAATATAAAAGATAGTTATACACTTGTCCGATATGCCACAATATTTTCTTTCTTTAATTATTTTCGCGGACATTATATCATTCGTTAAAAAATTTTTTAATAACTTTTTTCGATACTTTCAAAAATAACCCTACTTTTGAATTATTTTTTGAAAAAAATTAAAATTTGACAGATAATGCAAATCACGTGACTACTATTTTTTTGCTTAATTTTCATCTGGGTCGAAGCAGAACTTGATGCCAAAGTCAAATTTTGAATAAAGCTATTAATTAGAGATGGGTCCGACCCGCTATTTTTGTTTAGCAGCTGCTTCTGCTATTGCTAAACAAAAATAACAGTTAGAAATAGCTGCTATTTTAATAGCAGTTGCTATTTTAGCATTATTCGTCTCGTAAAACGACACGTGAAATGAAGGTATCGATTAATTGTGGGGCTACTTCCTGAATAGCAGTTGGAAATAGCATAGCATATAACCAAAATTACCTAACCTGACAACCGCTCATTTCGCTCTATCAGCGCCACTTCACAGTCAAAAGTAAATATTAGCTGCTAAAAATTAGCAGCTAATTTTAAAGCTCGTAGCATTTAGCATTATACCGAATCAAATAGCAGTTAAAAAAAGCAGGCTGCTATTTAGCGACCCACCTCTACTATTAATAAAAAAAATCCCATATGATGCGGACTTTACTGGTGACACTGTAGATATTTATTTTTGTAATTTCTGGCAGTTTCAACCGAAAGGTCCCTAATAACAGTTTGATAGAAATTCAGGGGAAGTCAAAATGGCCAACGCAGGCCTGACAATGGGTCCAGTCGATTTATTTGAAATGTGCACCCTTCGAATGGCAACCAGTCAATATAATCGCAATAAAGGCTCAAACGGATACAACAGCTCTGATAAATCATTGAAGGAATACAACGGAAGTTTCAGGTTTTTTTTAAATCGAATTTGACTATACTGCTAAAATTTGGCTAATCATTTGATGCCAGCCGATATATGGTTTTGTTTTTGTAATTTCCGTCAATTATTATTTAAAAATCTACAAATACCTCTCTTTGAAGCGTGGTTGAAAAAACATTTTTTATAAAACATATTATTATCCTAATCTTCAAATCTAAAAATTGAAATTAGTAAACAGTCTTAAATAATTAGGGATACTTATTGATTCAAAATTAAAATTTTTTAATTATTTTGAAAGTAGTATCTTATCGAAGATTGCCGGAAAAGTAGGTTATTTTAAAAGAATCAGTTTTAATTTAAGTTTGTTTTCCAAAAAAATTGTATTTAATACTATTAAATTACCACATTTTCTTTATTGTTCTTCCATTTTATATTGTGCTAGTGACGAAATATTTGATAAATTACAAATTTGACAAAATAAGGCAATGCGGATTATTTTAAATTGTGACGAATATACAAAAATAAATTGTATGTTAAAAATTTTAAATGGGTTGAATGTCAGTAATTTAATTTTTTATTTAGTATGTATCTTTTATACATAAAATTAATAGTATATTAAAGTACGAGTTTCATAAGAAGCGGTTTTAGCGCACGCGTCTATTTTAAAAAACGAGCCACGAAGTGGCGAGTTTTTTATTGACACGGGCGCTAAAACGCCGTATGAAACATGTGCTTTATACATTTTTTTCTATTTCACCTTTTATAATCAAGAAAAATACATTTTAAAAAGAAAATAAATCCTTCAAATTTTGTAAATTTTTATTTCTCAATTTTATGTTGGTAATACTATTTTTTATCATAAGAGCCTCTGGACAACAAAAATTATTTTGCAAACTGTCATTTTTTGATTTATTGACCCATTTTCACCACGAGATTCTAAAGTTATTTTAGTGATATGAGATTTGAAATTGGACGGAATACGTTGTGTGATCCTTGTACATTCGGTTCATATACAGAGCGTTCGGAAATTCGGGAGATTTTGCTACTTTTTTTCGAATTTCAAAAGACGTGATTTTACGTCACGGCATTGCAATTTAGTATAGGGAAGATGGAAAATTCAAATAAAGTTGAAGTTAAAATCGACATTAGAAGGTTAGTAGATTGAATTTTGGATAGGATTTGGCAGAAATGATAGCTTGAAGCATCTACAAAAGATTGATTTATAGATTTATGCAACCAACATACATGACTGTTATCCACACAGTACAGAATAAAAAAGTAAGTTATCAAGCTAGTTTTCCTATGCGAAAAATGGGTTTTCTCGTAAATCACAAAGGCCGCGCAAGTCAATGAAATAAAACATTTAAATGTTACCAACATCAAATAAAGAAAAAACGCGTATCGAAATAGCTTCATTACGATCCGCAAATCAGGGTCGTACTGAACTCATTATGAACGTGAAATAGAAAAAAATAATTTATTGCCTGATTGTTTAAAAATTTTTTGTTCTTTTAATTATGACCATCATAATTATAAAACAAGAACTAATAAAAAAAATTTTTGTGGATAGAGTGTCTAAAACATTAAGTTATAAGTATATTTTTCATAAAGGTTTGATAGAATATAATAAGTTTCTATTAAACCTGAAATTTCATTAAAACTGTTTAAAAAAACTTTAAAATTACATTTATTTAAAAAACAAAATGATACGTAATATTTGATACAACTTGCAAAATGTTTAACTTTTCTGTGTATTTTTGTTAAAAGAAGGTTCCGTTTTAAAATTAAAAATAAATCTATAAAAATGCTGTTAAAAAAATATAATAAAAAATATTTAATTGTAACTTTTTTTGCTAAATAAAACATGTTACTACTACTTTCTACGTTTAACTGTTCTCGAACTAACAACATTTCAAGATTTAAAATAAATAACTTATCCCCACTTGCATTGATCGTCACCTAATATGTTTCTAATTTTGAAAGTATTAATCAACCAGTAAACGTTAAATAAACCTCTGTAGAGTGGCCATCAAGATCGCCCGATCTCAACCAGCTGGACTTTTTTTGTGGGGTTTGTTGACAAATTTAGTTTACAAATCTAAATACGACTAGATTCTTCACAACGGGTACAAAATGTACACCAGGAACTATTAGATGAATTGATCTACTATAGAACAGTTGGTGAAAGACATTTTCAACGTCTTATAAAGTTTGTTTGAAGGTGGTAGACAATGAAGTAATATCAAAAAAATTACCTTGTCGGATTTCCATTGTCTTTATTTTGTTGCTTAACACGACGTTTCGGTTAGTTAGTATCTCTAACCGTTTTCAAGTGTAAACTGAACTGTGTAGATCTTATAAAGTATTTGTTTTATTCAACGGCTTTTTTATTTGGCAACCGATTCATTATAATGTATACCTTTTATGCCGTATCTGCAATTAAATATAAAATAACTGTTATTGGATTAACGTGCATTTTGCTCTCGTATCAATACTTACATATCGCGTTTTGATTTAGAATATGTCTTGATTTTGCAAATGGTTTGAACTATTTCTACCAGTTTATTGAAGAGATACTGCATTGTAAGATAATAGAATAATAACATAGGACTTCATATAAATAGGTAATGTAAAAAGTCGATTTGTATGCAGATACGGCGTTTCAATTGAGGACGGCAGAATAGAAGTCAACACCATTACTAGTCACCAAACATTCCTTTATTCATATTTCGAAAATTGTTAAATTAAACTTCGCAAAGTATAGATTATAATACATATCCCGCAGGTTTTGTCCAATTAATGTAAAATATAATAGGATTTCGTTTGGTTCGACTAGATTATTCGAAAATACCTCCACTCCACTATAGACCTTTTGTAACGAACATTATATGATTAAAATTACAGATAGGATTTTGTTGGTTTAATTTCACCACCATATTAATTAAGTTAGTTTTAGTTATTAAATGATACCGGTCAAATGTGAGTTTATATTGAGGTTTAAGTTGAAAAACGAAATAAAAATAACCCATCGTTGATTGAGTTTTCATTTATTGAAATACCGTTGAGGTTCGAAAGTCGGACTTTAGTCTTTGGATTTTTTAAACACTTGGTTTAAAAAAATTAAAATCCTGCAATAGTATTTTTAGGTTTCAGGCTAACCCATAACCCAAATTTCGAATATACCGGAAAAAAGTTATTAAACGTCAAAGTCGAAAAATATCGGATTCTCGTTGAAATTCGATACAGGCCGCAAAAATTATTTTTATTGCTTTAAACTTTTTCGACGTGTAGACGACCGTGGGCTACAGAAGCCTATTGTTTGTGAGCGCGATCGATAGTTTGAAAATATTTTATATCAAACCGTTTACACCAAAACGAGTAACTACGAGTATTTACTTTCATTTCCGACCATCCCGTATATCTTAAACTTTAGGATATACAAGGTGTTCGAAAATTCCGTACGTATATTTCAAAGAAGATTTTACATTATAAAAATATGAAAATGTTCATAGGTCCTTAAATATCTAGTTTTCGGTCTTATTTATTCCAATTTTTTTTTAAAATGACACATGTTAAAAGTCAAAAATTATGATTCCGAAGGTGCAATGAAGGTATTCTTGTAAAAAATAATGGGTTAGGAGAAAAAACGATTAACTATTTATCGAATTTTTGTGTATTGCTTATAATAGTTTTTTTTAAGACCGACCAGAAAATATACACTTTCTGGACAATTTTTCGTCCAAAAAATAACGTTTTGTCGATCAAGACCGAAAAATGGACGTAAGGGACCGGCAAACGATTTTTCCGGTCCCCATTTTTCCAATCGCTCTTTGATAATACAATCTACCTTGCTTTCGTTACTATGATAACAACATTTCGATGTATTATCGAGTGACAGTTCGTTGATTTTTAATTTGTTGTTTATGTCAAACTTGCTTCGCGAGTGCGCAAATTTAACAATATGAATTCAGATTTTGAATTATTCATCACGAAAAATGAGATTTCAGAAGAAATTTTGGAAGCCGCAAGGAAAGCGACTAACGATATATTGCCAGTAACATCAAAAGCCCGTTACGAGAAGTCCTACGACGCATTTAAAAATAATATAAAATAAAATAATTTAATGTAAGTATATCGAAGAGTCTATTAGTGTTGTGCAGGTCCCTCCAAGCTTCCAGGACTCGCCTACGGCTCGCCTCGACCTGAAAAACACTACTTTCCGGTCTTCTAAGGTAAATTACTATTTTAGGTTTCGGGCTAAACCATTTTGTTTTAGCATTTATTCCAAATCGTTTACACAAAAAGGAGTAACTACGAGTATTTATTTTAATTTCCGACCATCCTGTATATCTTAAAATATCATAAAAATATGAAACTGTTCATAGGTCCTTAAATATCTAGTTCTCGGTCTTATTTATTCCATTTTTTTAAAAATGACATTGGCTATTTCTGTTTGTTTTGTGATACACTTTTATGTTCTGATCACGATAAGCACAGTGAATAGCAAGAAATATCTATATTTTGAAAATAATCAAGAATATATCGTTATTAATATAAAACCTCGTTGAAAAATTAATAACGCACCTACATTTCTGTGATAGATAGTACGTCAGTATCCTGCAATGGAAAAATAAATGCAATTGAACAGGAATATTATTTGAGTTTATGTAGATATGTATTTTACATTGTTTTATAAATAATAAAATCAGCAAAAAGCGTTCTCAATAAAAACAAAGAAAATTACCATAAAGCAACGCAACTGGGCGAAACATTGTTTTTCGGTAACCGTCTGGAAAGTGCCCATTTACCGGACCATATTTCTTGAAAAAGTGGCTCTTTTCCTGGCTAGTCCGGGTATATAAGAGTGGGTATTTTCTCGACGGTTGCCAAAAAAATAGTGTACGCAACACACCCGGAAACTAAAAAACAAAATTTTCCGGACTTGTTAGGTGTTGTAATTATTCTTATCAAACGTCTTTAACCAATTTACAGTTCCCGGACTTTCTATTGTTTAGTAAGTATCTATCGGATTTAAATTTATTTTTATTGACACGATAGTTACTTAGTAGCTACCTAGATTCCCTGACTCTTATAAAAATGATATGTGCAATATATCTAATGACGAGACCATTTGATTAATTGATCAATTATTATTGTCATGAGTAGTAAATGTTGCCATTGTGAGTTTGTGAGTGATGAGTCTTAAAATTGATCATGTTTAATGACTTAGGCTTATAACAAAACCGATTTGTTTACCAATCCATCTGCCAGTCGTAAGAGCCTTAATTATATTATTCTGTTGCGTCAGATTAATTAATCAATTATTAATATCTTATTTTGTAATGCCGAAGGACGTAAAAATATATTTATTTCCTATAAAAATTATTTTAAAGTGTAAAAAGTCCCTTTTAAAAGTGCGTTAAAATTATAAAAAATCGCTTTTTTCTATTGTCAAAAACGTTGAAAGGGTATAAGTTCCAAATTGCTCCAACGACCACTGTTGAGATAATCAACAAGAGCCGCTGACCACTGTCCACTTTGGCGAAATCTGTTGCGAGCAACTTTTCGTCGTTTTGTTTTTTGGCCCTTCGGGGTTTGGCTTTGTTCGTTTTAAACAGCGAAGGGTTAACCCTTCAGGGATTTTTGCTGAGTTTTGTTTTATAAGATGATTAATTTCTGTTTGGGGGATGATCGAAGCGAATTTTTGTGTAAAGGAATCAAGTACAAATCGCGAAGGACTGTTTACATAAATTATGTTTTGGCGTATACAGTTTCTTTTATTATATTAGATATACAGTGTTGCCCAGAAGTACGGAATAAAATTAATGTAGCCTTAACCTGGAACTTTTGGGGAGAACGCTCGGACACGTCAATTTACTTTTATATACGCTCACATTTTGACGTCTTTCGTTTGTTTTTTTATAGACTTTTGTCAAAGATATGACGACATCAATTTTTTTTATATAGGAATATACAGGTTGCTATACATAATTTGAAAGCTAATATCTCGTACAGTATGCTCATAGATTTTGCCGCGATTCTGTCAAGCTATTTCAAAATGGCGACTGTAAAATTTTAAAAAAAATCTCTATTTAAATAAGCGGGAATAATCACTTATAATTTATAATCTCCCTAGTGCTCGAATTATTTCCGGAAATTTTTTTAAGGACGCGGGGGATTCGGTAAGAAAATTTCACACCTAAAATTTATTTGAATTATTTTATTGAAATTATCCATAATTATGGGAATACTTAAACTTTCAAAAAAAAGTTTCCTCACCGTTTAGTTAAACGAAATGCAAAAAATATAAGTGAAAATTATCCTTTTTATTTATTTTTACTACATTTCATTTACTAAAACAAAGGGAAAGCATAGTATAGTCTAGTTTAGGCTAGTTATGCCAGATAAAACAATTTTTAAAATCTAGGTAGATAGTAGATACCACAGTCAAGTAGGCTTAGGCTTGTGATGTCAAAATCGTCTCTGCTATACGTCACGTCGACAGTTATTTCTTAAACGTGCTTCTTTAGTTCACAATAATTAAATCATGGCAGTAAACAATCAAGAAACTAATTTTAAGCCCTACGGTGTTTGTAAATCTTGCTCTGAAATAGGGGACATTAATATGTCTCATAAAAGTTTAAAGTATTTGCAATGTTTAATGGAAAAAACTGAATTAAATCCCCATCAAGAAAACCTTTTCTCAGCTATCCAGAAGATTTTGGAGGAAGATATCCCATCCTTTTTAAGAAAAACCAGAATTTAGCAGAACAAAATTGCATCCAAATATTACATCTATTATATTAAACATAGACATCTGATAGAAGTGGAAAGGGAAGATAACCATTATCCTTGTTATTCTCCATTATGAAGAGAAGAGTTCGAACCAAAATTCCAAAAATATTTAGCCTTAATGAAAGAAATATTTGGGTGATTGGCTTAGAATGACAGGTGTGAAATTTTCAAGGTAAGAAATCTTCATTGTTTCACGTTCTGACATTTTGTGACATTGTGAACTTGTAAAATTAATTTAGGTATTTCCGAAGTATTATTTTACAATTTTCTAAACAAAAATGGTTTTGTCGGAAAGGCAGCGTATCGGAGTCTTGACATCGTTAAGATGTGGAGATAAATAAGAAGTCAAAGGGAAGTGCGCTCTTTATTTAATGCTAAATACCCGGATAATCAAATTTCACAGGGCACTGTTAGTAAAATATTCCACAAATTTGATGAACACGGCACAGTAATTTTACTAGCTCACAATATCACAAAATGTCAGAACGTGAAACAATGAAGATTTCTTACCTTGAAATTTAAATAGAGATTTAAAAATTTTTAACAGTCGCCATTTTGAAATAGCTGGAAAGAATCGCGCCAAAATTTATGAGCATACTGTACAAGATATTAGCTTTCAAATGATGTATCACAAGCTATATGTTTCCATTAAAAAAAAAGATCGATGTCGTCATATCTTCGACAAATGCCTATAAAAAACCAAACAAATAACGTCAAAATGTGAGCATATATAAAACTAAATAGACGTGTCCGAGCGTTTTTCCCAAAAGTTACAGGTTAATGCTATATTAGTTTTATTCCGGACTTATGGTCAACCCTGTAATATTTCTTGTTCATGAACATGATGGTCCAACATAATTATCTGCATTTTTTTACGGTATATTTCTCATCAGCAAATTAATTTTATTAAAGCGGTAACTCACAAATTATCCGTTACATTTCTGGTCCAATTAGTGGAAAAACGACGCGCCGGTGCGCGACGTCACGACGCTTATTTAGCGCCCAGCGAATAGAGACGCCTTTGTTAAAAGGAAATGCGGCCAAGAAGTCAGATTTGTCTTCGAAAGTTAGCCGGTAAATAAAAATGGTTTCCATATTTCGTATACTGCATTGTGTTGGCATGACAGTATTTTGACTTTTCATATTTTTATTTCAATCTATATAATACAGCGTGACCAGTAAAGTCCGCATCATATGGTTATTTTTTATTAATAACTTTATTCGAAATTTGACTTTGGCATCAAGTTCTGCTTCGATCGAGATGAAAATTAAGCAAAAAAATAGTAATCACGTGATTCGCATTATCTGTCAAATTTTAATTTTTTTCAAAAAATAATTCAAAAGTGGGGTTATTTCTGAAAGTATCGAACAAAGTTATTGGAAAAAGTTTTTTTAAATGCAGTTTCTAGCCCACATGCAAAATTTCAGCTGCATAAGGTAATTTTGATTTTTTATCCATATTTTGTAAATTGCACCACTTTTGCAAAATAAGACTCAACGCAACCTACATAAAACTTCTCAGTTTTGACAACGCTTTATTTCAGATATATTTTCTTTAAAGTAGCGCCGTATTAAATGTGTGTTTTTCTACAAAATCAAAATTGGTCTATTCAAATTTGGTCGCATGTGATGCAAAGTTTATTTGTTTTTGACCCTGTATAAGGTGACTTCATAAAATAAGTATTTTTGAAAACGTAGTTTGTGTCAGACGTTTGTGTTTTCAAAAATACTTATTTTATGAAGTTACCTTATACAGGGTCAAAAACAAAAAAAATCACACGCGACCAAATTTTATTAGCCCAATTTTGATATTGTGGAAAAAAAACACCGCGACTTTAAAGAAAATGTATCTGAAATAAAGCCTTGTCAAAACTGAGAAGTTTTATGTAGGTTGCGTTGAGTCTTATTTTGCAAAAGTGGTGCAATTTACAAAATATAGGTAAAAAATCAAAATTATCTTATGCAGCTGAAAATTGCAATTGCTAAAAACTGCATTTAAAAAACCTTTTCTAATAACTTTATTCGATATTTTTAGAAATAACCTTACTTTTGAATTATTTTTTGGAAAAAATTTATATTTGACAGATAATGCGAATCACGTGATTACTATTTTTTTGCTTAATTTTTATCTCGATCGAAGCAGAACTTGATGCCAAAGTCAAATTTTGAATAAAGCTATTAATAAAAAAAATCCCATATGATGCGGACTTTACTGGTGACACTGTATAAAATTTGGTATATAGAGGAAAAATTAATTTTTTTAAGCTATATTTTAGAACTAGGCAAAGTATTTACATATTATTATGTAATGTCATGTTACATTGGGTACACAAAAAATACGCACAATATTTTATAATTTTCAATAAAATCCCATATATATATATTTCTCCCCCACGTGCTTCCTGGGGGCGGCAGATCCCCCTTAACGAAGGGCGTCTGCGGTCACCTAGCAACGACGTCGCGTCTTGGCGGCAATAGCGCGCTCCCATTGGTCAAATTCCAGCCGCCAACTTGATTTACGCTGATGGAAGCAGATGAGAGGTAATCATAAAATGAGCGGCCCTGCCGCTAAAGTAGTTTTTGTTTTTACGAGTTTCAGGGAAAATAAAGACACGGAGGAGAAGGAGGAGGAGGAGAAAAAAAAGGTAAATGTGTTTGAGGAAATGGAGTTGTGGTGGTGAACGATGATGCGTAATGTCTGTGCGGGCATTACTGAAAATGCGGTAATCGGATCATTTCTCTTTCATGAAAGCCTCACTGGAGAAAGATATTCAAATTTCCTGCGAAATGATCAGGTTCCAGCTCTTGCCACTCTATTTCAAGATGATAATGATCCTGATTTCCCAAGCTTAACATTATGGTTTCAACGCGATAGTCTATCGCATTGAAACCATAATGTTAAGCTTGGGCGATAGTGCTCACGTATAGTCCCTTACGTGAAAATACAATTTATCCGGAGCGGTGCATACTATACGTAGCCGGGGATTAATATATTAGCCACCCAGATCGCCCGATTTTAATCCACTGGACTTTTTTTTACGGGGCTACGTCAAAATACAATGCATCCTTGCAAGTGACGTAACTTAAAAACATCAATAAAAGGGTTAAGCAGGAAAATATAATGATAAACTGCAAGACAATACAATCTGTACGTAATCAAATACCTCTCCAGCGACTCAATACCTATAAATAACTCCTCTCCCTAATACCAACTATGAAATTGTCAAAATATAAATTTATAAATCTTACGGTTGGTGCTCACTGTGTGCACCCAGCGTGAAGGCTGCCGATGTAAACGTGCCATACGAGCCGATGTGTTCACGGCTCTGTCCCTTCATTCTAAATACTTCTATTTGAATTTTTATTGCCATTTAGGAATAGAAATGAGAAATGTTTTAGGTGTTAAATCAAGACATATGATTACTTAGTTTTTTACGTCTGTTGGTGTGTTTGATATACGGTTAGCACTAGCAGAGTAGGACTGAGGGGGATAAAGATTAATTAAATATTTTCATTAATTTTTAACATTCCTTCGATATCTTTCGCAGTTTGTCATCAATATATTGAGGTATGATACACGTTTCTTTGTTCGTAATTTGGTGTGAAATTTATAAATAAAAAATACCTCAAGTAAATGTCATTTTTTAGGAGATGTGAGATTTCTCTCACCAACAATAGGTCCAATATTATTTATTTTATACATATGCCTTTAGTTTTAAAAATTTATGTTACAAAAAATGTTGCTGATGACACCTTAATTTACATTAATGTTTTAAATATTTTTGATGGTCTAAATACTCTAAATACTGAGATAAATATATATATTATTAAATTGGCTAAAAGTAAATAAATTAAAATAAAATATTTCAAAAACTAAATGTATGGTTATGGGTAATAATTTAAATGGTGAAAATATAAATGTTGTGATTGAGGGCAAAAAATTGGAATTAGTAAACAGTTTCAAATATTTAGGGATAATTATTAATTCAAAATTAAAATTTTTTAAATATTTTGACATATCATATCGAAGATTGCCGGAAAAGTAGGTTATTTTAAAAGAATCAGTTCTAATTTAAGTTTGCTTTCTAAAAAAACTGTAATTAAAACTATTATATTATTACATTTTCTTTATTGTTCTTCCATTTTATATTGTGCTAGTGAGGAAATATTTGATAAATTACAAATTTTACAAAATAAGGCAATGCGGATTATTGTAACTTGTGAAAAATAAACAAAAATAAATTTTATGTTAAAAAATTTAGATTGGTTAAATATCAGAAATTTAATTTTTTATTTAGTATGTATCTTTATACATAAAACTAAAAATAATTTATTGGCTGATTGTTTAAAAAAATGTTGTTCTTTTAATTATAACCATCATAACTATAAAACAGGAACTAATCAAAATTTTTATGTGGATATAGTGTCTAAAACATAAGCTTATAAGTCTATTTTTCAGAAAGGTTTGATAGAATATAATAATTTGGAAAATTCTATTAAATCTAAAATATCATTAAAACTATTTTAAAAAACTTTAAAATTACATTTAATTAAAAAACAAAATGATACTTAATAATTGATACAATTTGCAAAATGTTTAACTTTTCTGTCTGGTTTTGTTAAGAGTTTTAAAATTTAAAAATAAATCTATAAAAATTTGTTAAAAAAATTTATTAAAAATATTTAATTATAGCTTTTTGCTAAATAAAATATGTTACAACTACTTCTATATTATTTCCGAAGGAATTTAGTCACAATACCAAATTGTTTACATTTTGTGCAGATCAGAAATAGTTTTTATATTTATCATTACCTTACGCTGGCCAATTGCCTAGATAGGAAATAATATTGTATCCATAGTTAATTGTTTGCTTCTAGCAAGTTCAACCAACTATTGGGAAGACATTATTTTAAAAAAAAATAAGCAAAAGCAAACTATTTTTAAGGTTTTAAAATAAGTTCTGCAACAACTTAGAGCTTACACGAAAATTTCTATTAAAAAATCCGACCTATACACCACCCTTGACTTTAGGGATGCAGAGAGGGTTGAAACATGCACCAGGGGAGCTCAGAAAAGAACATTATTAAATGTCACGAGGGTACACAAATGTACAATACAAAATAGGCATTAAGAGCAATTCATTTAATCCCACTGGGAAATCAAAAAGTGTTTTTAATAATCACTAGTGTTAGCAAGTTGTTATTGCATTAATTTGTGGAAAAGCGAATAAGAGTTAGTTCATACCACGGACATGTTTACATTTTGTCGCGAAGTCGCGATTAAAAATCGTTTTTAACAGAAATCAATGATGAGAAATGTCTGCTGATTGCCCTAGTAGACCAGGGTCGATAATTTTTGAAACCAAAAAACATAATAGTAGGATGAAACCCATTGGAAAAGAAGGACAATATAACAAAAAAGAAAGGACCAATAATTTACGGGCGATCCGAGGTCGGAAAATGGAAGGGGGTGAGTTTTTAAGGGTAGAAAACGATTTATCTCGATTTCCGGCAAAACTACAAGTACTATGGAAAAACGTTAAATAGCAAAGTAATAATGTAGGTAATAAAAAGATTTACAACTTTTGTATTTACACTTTTTTCACATAACCTCAAAATTTATGTGAAAAATTCCAATAACCAAGTTTTTGGTTTTTATTTTTATCTTTTACAAGAATTTTTTTTTTACGAAATTTGATGAAAACTTACCTTTTTATGTCCCAAACACACTGTAATTTTTTTGATTTAAAATATTTATTTTTTCACCTTATTTTGATTTAATATCGAAAAAGCACCCTAATTTTCAATCGAAAATTCTTACGTCAAAATATCTGCTTTTTTAAAAACGTCGGTGGGCTTTTTGTTCGTTGAAATCTCAACTTTCTGATGGTGTGAAAAAAATATATATTACTATGGTAAATGTTCTCAAAAAATGCAAAGAAACGAAAAAAACGCGAATCCGAAATTTTTTAAAAAATTATTATGTACAATTTTGAGCTATTTATTAAAATTTATCCTTTAATTACTCGAAAAACGTTAGATTCCATCTTACAATAATAAACAGAAAAATTACAAATCCATAAAACATAAAGATCGCAAAAAATATGCGAAAATAGTTGTTCTAAATATAATTAAAGGTAGGATTTAAAGGGGATTTCATCACATTTACCGTAGTAATGTATATTTTTTTTACACCTTCAGAAAGTAGAAATTTTAACGAACAAAAAGCCCACCGACTTTTTTAAAAAAGCAGATATTTTGACGTGAGAATTTTCGATTGAAAATTAGGGTGCTATTTCGATATTAAGCCAAAATAAGGTGAAAAAATACATATTTTAAATCAAAAAATTACAGTGTATTTGGGGCTTAAAAAGGTAAGTTTTTACCAAATTTCGTGAAAGAAAAATTGTATTTGTAAAAGATAAAAATAAAAACCAAAAACTTGGGTATTTGAATTTTTCACATTAATTTTGAGGTTATGTGCAAAAAGTGTAAATACAAAAGTTGTAGACCTTTTTGTTACCTACAACTTTGCTATTTAACGTTTTTCCATAGGACTTGTAGTTTTGCCGAAAATCGAGATAAATCGTTTTCTACCCTTTTACCCCTTTCCACTTTCCGACCTCGGATCGCCCGTAAATTATTTCCTTTTATTTTTGTTATATTCTTTTCCTTTTCCAATGGGTTTCATCCTACTATTATTTTTTTTCACTTTTTACCATTTTCAAAGGCTTCAAGCTCTGGTCTATAGATCTAACGCCTGTGTTTAAAAACAAAGGATTTTTTTCTACTAGTCAAATTATTTATAATTTCTAATGATATGAAATTATAATGCTCCAGGGAAATCACAACGCCAACGCTGTACGGACGCTTTTGCTATGCGTGTCTATCATACAAGGAGTTAGTAAGGTAATACATTTTTTAATGTTATCATTTGGATACACCCAGTACAACAATAACCCAATACAATGGTCCATTCTCTTTGTTTTATGAAGTCAAAATCTATTATATCTTGACGCGGAAGGAAACCAAGGAAAAGGGCGAAACTAAGAACTGCAAGGGTCTCAACTTCTGTACTGACCGGAAACAGTGCACCCTTAAAGTTTGGACAGCCCTTCATCTTGGGAAAACGGGAAATGCCCTTTGGTTTGCATTATTTTGATTTGTAGCTGAACAGAAATGGAGTTGTTGTTTGTACGGTATTTGTTGTGGTACATACAGGGTTTTATGAAAATTACTGACTATATTTAGATGGGGGATTTCTTCGGTGTTCTAGGACTTACTTCTTTTCTTAAATCGATTACCTCTAAAAAGTTGTGTAAGGACCCCAGAAACCAGACCAAATGGGATTAATATTCGATTTGAAATTCGTCCTGATCCGGCAAGTTGACTCATCGCGCTGACGCCTGTTGACCGTGGGTAGCAGCCGTTAAAAAGTAGTTTAACATGGCGGTTTCTATGTGACGGGATTGTTTTAGCTTTTATAAGTGGTATTAGTAAAAAGAATGGCTTGTAACTTGTAACAACCATTTTGAGGATTTGCCCCTAGAATACATACATAATGGCACCAAATAAGTACTTAAACACTTACCGTGATCGTCTATCCTTTTTCTTTTTATGCTATTTCCGTTCGGATCATGCTGTAACCCTAAAATTCCGTTAATGCTGTAAGCCCCTGATCGTGGCTCGCTCAGTTGGGTCGAGGGCGCGTGCGCGATCACAGACACTGGCCCGCCGGGCGTCGAACTCGACGAACCGACGCTCGTGGCTATGTGGTGGGCGTGCTTCGCTTTCTCGGCCGCTTTATTTCTCACAATCCTGAAAAGAAAAATGTTTCATTATGGAAGAATTACACCAGGAAAATAAATATGAGCCTTCAAAACCTTTCGTTTCGTTAGCCTTCATCGGTATCCAATATAATGTCTTGTAATTACAAGTAAAATTATATTAAATACTAAAATGTAAGAGATTAATATAAAATTAAAAAAGTTGAATTTATAAAATACTAGCGTGTACCCGGCCTGCGTTGCAATGCCAGGCATTATACGCCTCTGAGATAATAATAAGGCGAGTTCATCATCACGTCAAGATTTATAAATGCAAACCCGAACAAACCTCTAAATTTATCAGTGTTTCTCTACAATAGTATGCACGCATTATATATAAAAACCTTCCTCTTGAATCACTCTATCTATTAAAAAAAACGCTTTAAAATCCGTTGAGTAGTTTTAAAGATTTAAGCACATATAGCTGGGGACAGACGCGACAGCGACTTTGTTATATACTATGTTAAGATACTTTTATAATTCATTATATAAGGTTTAGGAATATTGATTGACCCAAATTTAAAATGGGATCATCAAATTAACACTCTTACCAAAAAATTAAGAAACACTTTATGTAAATTTTTACTTTAAAAAAATATTGTGAATCAAAAACTTTGTTTAATGTTTTATTATGCACTTTTTCAATCAATTCTTTCCTATAGTATAATTATTGGGGAAGAGCATACGACTCGAATTTGAAACCGCTTATAACAATACAAAAACATGTTTTAAAAATAATATTTAATAAACGTATTATGTTTCCTTCAAAAATATTATTTGTTTATGTTTTGTATATTCTGAGTTTAAAACAACTTTATTACAAAACTTCCATTTTGTATATAAATTATTTATTACATAACATTACTTATATATACCAAACAAGACAAAAAACAAATCTATGTTTATGTTATGATAATTTTAATTTACCACTTTTAAAAAATAATGCTTTATTTGTTGGCATCCAAATTTTTTAATATATTTCCTACTAATTTGAAAACTATAAGTTTTTTGGCATTTCAAAGAAAATTACAATTATGGATTATGCAAAATTATATAAAGGTAAGCCAACCTATATAAAGGTAATAATACTAAATATTTCAATTTTTCTATTATAATTTCTCCCTTATTTATAATTTTTCCTTTTTTTTTGGGTGAAATATTTTTGAACTTTACTTATATTTTTAAATATATTTATGATGTTATTAAAATTAATAATCTAAATGGGTGTATATGTTTTCATTACAAAATCGGACAGATTTGTTATTCTATGGTTTTGTAATGATGCTTTCATTCAGTTTATTTTTATTAAAAAATAACTATTTTATTGACTTTTAATATTATTATAAAGTAACCTGCAAATAAATAAATAAAATAAATAATTTAGGTACTATTATCTTTTACGGATATCCATTAGCAGAATTTGCTCTTTAGATATTTATATATAGGGTGTTACTTTGGCTGCAGCAACACCCATGCAAAATTTAAGGTGGTCAAATATTAAGTCCCCTGTTGGTATCAAAAGACAACTAGAACATGGGAGAAGCCATGGTTATGTGCGCTTGTGGGCAAAAGGCAACAAGACCGAGAAATATGGTTATTAAAGACTCTTAGTATGTCTTTTTTGCCTAAAAACAATTCTTTTTGTCGAGTTTTGCCTAGAAACAAACACAATCGTGGCTATCCCCATGTTATAGTTGTCTTTTAATACCAACAAAAAAATCTTTTACATATCTATTTAAACTTCCTCAAAGGTATATTTTTCTAAATCATTGTAAAGCTCCATTAACGTTTCATACCACCGACTTTGCTAGTAACAACAGCAACATCTTGTCGTCTCCTGATGATGGACGTCTCTGAGTCCAAAACATGTCGAGATAAGAATTTGGTCGAATAATTAATTATTTAAATAGAGTGGAGGACACAGATTTTTTGCCTTTCTTTTCATTCCTATATTTCAACTCCACTTTGCGAATGGTTTATTTCTTGAAATTAAAAAAATTATGTTGGCTGGGCTATTATCCAGGTTTAATTAAAAATAAACATTATAAACAAATTGAAAATCATGTTCCGCGAAGTAATGTTCCCTGGTAATGTTTGGTGAAATGGTTTATCATATCCTTGTGAATTGCGTATTATTTTTTGTACATTTAATATGCTCTTGGTATATTCGTACGATTTTTAATCAAATTTTAAAAGTAAATAGTTTGACATTAATGTAAAATTACCTACATTACATAAATTTCTTTCCACTGATTATAAGAAGTCAAAAAATTTTCATTATTTATTTTGAAACCTTCTGTTAGGAATTGTGCAAGGAATCCTAACCTAAAGCTTATTGGAAGTAGAAATGAAAATAAATTTCAGTAAGGTATTGTACCTGCAAGCTTGAACTATATAAGACAGACGCTATGATATACAACTCAGTCTTTCGGTTAGCCAACCTGAAGTAGACCGCCGTTGTTTATGAGATATATAGTTCGAGCACGTGCATTTAATTCTAATCAAGAAAGGAGTTTTGGGTTTATTAAATTGACGACAGTAGACGACATTTCCTCATCATTAATAATTAAAGAAATTTTAGTATGTAGTATTGTGGTAGAGTGAAATGCATTTAAGCGTGGGCTAAGTCACGTATCATTTATGGCACCCTGTTGAAGCCTTGTCTATTTTCCGTTAAGAGGTTTGTTTTAAAAAAAGTTTACGCTACTTAAAAGAAATATCATATACAGTGTCACCAGTAAAGTCCGCATCATATGGGATTTTTTTTAATAATAGCTTTATTCGAAATTTGACTTTGACATCAAGTAGTCACGTGATTCGCATTATCTGTCAAATTTTAATTTTTTTCAAAAAATAATTCAAAAGTAGGGTTATTTCTGAAAATCTCGAAAAAGGTTTCTAGCCCGCATGCAAAATTTCAGCTGCATAAGATAATTTTGATTTTTTACCTATATTTTGTAAATTGCACCACTTTTGCAAAATAAGACTCAACGCAACCTACATAAAACTTCTCAGTTTTGACAAGGCTTTATTTCAGAAACATTTTCTTTAAAGTAGCGCCATATTAAATGTGTGTTTTTCTACAAAATCAAAATTGGGCTATTAAAATTTGGTCGCATATGATGCAAAGTTTATTTGTTTTTGACCCTATATAAGGTAACTTCATAAAATCATTCGTTTTGAAAACGTAGTTTGTGTCTGAAAGTAATACACCTTAATATTAAGACAAAAAAGAACACAGTGTCATCAGTAAAGTGTTCATTAAGTGAAAAATAAATTTTAGTGGTGGGTAAAAAATCAAAATTATCTTATGCAGCTGAAATTTTGTATGTGGGGTAGGAACTGCATTTAAAAAAACTTTTTCTTATACCTTTTTTCGATATTTTCAGAAATAACCCCACTTTTGAATAATTTTTTTGGAAATAATTAAAATCTGAAAGATAATGCGAATCAGTGACTACTATTTTTTTGCTTAATTTTCATCTCGATCGAAGCATAACTTGATGCCAAAGTCAAATTTTGAATAAAGCTATTAATAAAAAAAAATCCCATATGATGCGTACTTTACTGATGACACTGTATACAATTATTCATAAATACATAAAAAATGGCCTTTAAACACATCGTTTCTGATTCATTTTGCTTAATTTTTTTCCCGGAAACACCTGAAATTTAACGAAAACAAGAAAGCAGTTAATTCTCAATTAAACTAAAATTTCTATTCTATCAATTCCACTTCAAATCGGGGGCCATTTAAACAAGATTACGTTTGTAATCCCTAGAATAACCCTCACCGTTCGCCCGTCTGTTATTATATTAGCAGTTTCGGAGTAACAAATCTAACATTCACACAATAGAAGCTCAACAATAGTTGACACTTCAATACGGCAAATATTTGCTGCCACTACCGGTGGTGAGGATCACCCTGTGTCGTTTGAATGTTTGGGTATAGACGAGTAAAACTGAATGGAGTGATTTTCTAGAATTTATTTTGAATCAAACGAGAAATGGCTTTCCAAATTGAAAAAGTTGGCACATATTCACCTAAACCATCATCATCACATTAAAAAATTATAAGTTGTTGTTTAGATGACATGGATATCACCTCCGTGGCTATGATAGTCACCTCCGCTACCACAATTGGTACTTTCGCGGTAACAATGAGTCGAATATGACTGAAAGTACCGTGCGAGCAAAAATTATTTGCATCAAAGAGGGCCTTGCATCTAAGGACGTAATGCTTAGCCGTAGAGCTTAATACCTGTTGGGTGTCAGTAACTACTTGAATTAACAATCAATCACTTATTCCGTCATCTTTGACAGTCGTTACAAGTAATTTGATTCATCGCTAATTTTTTCAATTTCTTGAACAATTCACACAATAGGCTTTACGAAACAGCACAAAACATTCATGGTTGAAGCGTATTTTCGAAACGGGGTTAGAGTAAATGGTGAGTGGCAATACAATCCGGGTTTGTGCATGGACGATTTTCACGAACATTTTCTTAACGTTTCTTTTTATTGCTGGGGATTTTTATCATTGCCTGAAAAGAACCGTGGCTATATTTAGGGAAACAGGTTCTATACAACACAAAAAAGGAGCAGGAAGACCATCTGTAAGAACAGAAGAACTTGTTGCAAAGTTCGTGAAATAATGCAAAATACGCCAACAAATTGTATAAGACGCCAGTCCCAGGAAGTGGGAAGTTCTTATGGAACATGCAGGACTATTCTTAAAAAGCAGCTAAATTTATTTTCTTATAAAGAGCAAGTATTCCAAGAAATACAAGCCGCAGATTTTGAAAGACGCAGGAATTACTCTCAATGGTTTACTCAAAATTTATTGGAAAGAAATGATTTAGTAGACCTGACATTTATGCTTGGAGCATGGTGGTGGCCAATTTCAGCAATTTATGTAATTATTTTTCTTTTTCTTTCTATATATTTGTCTTTGTTAATTTTGTAAACAACAAAAATAAATTTGTATTTGTCTACTTATTATATTACTCATTAGTTTGGGATATCATCTCATAATATAAATTTGACAAAATGTTAACCTAGATTTGCTTAGATATATCGTCCCCATATCATTGTGATCTAAACCAAGCCCTACGTTTTTTAATCCAAGCCCTCTTTGATGCAAATAATTTTTGCTCGCACGGTATATACGGAGTGGTATTTTATAGAAATTATTTTGAACCAAAAGAGAAATGGCATTTGAAATAAAAAAAAGTTGTCACTATCGAGGTTATATTCACCTAAACAATCATCATTACATCAAAATATTATAAGTTGTTGTTTAGATGGCATGGATATCACCTCACAATGAGTCGAATATGACTGAAAGTACCAACATTCTGTTCTTGATACACGGCGACGTCCATTCCTTTCACACCTCTATATAAAAACAACCACCTTAAATTATGGTCCGTTTTCACACCATCATTGGCGTAGAAAGAAACGGGTATTAAGTAGATTAATTAAAATAATAAAATTATTTTCTTTGCTATAGGTTTTTGTTGTTCGCTCTGTAAACAACTAGAAAAAGCAATGAATTTGAAAATCGTGATTTGGTTTTTGGATTTTAGGTTCATTTTTGTTATAAAACTTTTGTCTTACTAACAAAAAATTCCAGTATTTGATAGAATGCAATAATCTAAACCTGTTGACATATTTGATTGAATCACGTAAAAATTATCATCCTTTTATCCACCTCAAAAACCCTCCGCCCCTGACCATTTTCCACCACAGCAGCTGTATCAATGTCACCGGCAAACAATAACCAGGGACTCTGTAATATGCAGTCTATTAAAATAGACTTTGGATTTTATACAAGAAGAGGTAGTTCATTAAAATGTTTATGGGACACTTGAAAAAGACAGCGGGGGGTAGTGATCAAAAGAGGGATGGGAAAGGGACTTGTTTTATTCAGACATACACCAGGAATCTTTATAAAAATAAAGTGTCAATAACCAGAACCAAAACTAAATTATAGGATCAATTAAACACCGCTATTTATTTTGGTAAGACAAGATATATCCGCGAAATAATCCCTAATTCCAGCGTATCAATTCGGGCCCTATTAAGGGCGGCATAACAACCCCCTATTGAGTCCTTAGAGGGCCACTTAAAGTAAATTGTTTGACAATTCCGTCGAGCCGACTAATCCAAATCATTGCAGACAGGCCTAAGGGCTGATATTGCCTTAAAAAGGGCCGATGCAGTGCGGGATGGAACAACTGGTTTAAAGAAATTATCTTCGTTTTTGTAGGAGGAATGTTTATGTACTGGGTGACCACAAATATTAGGTACACGACGTCAGTCTATTATTTAAAAAAATCCTTGAATATACTAAGAAAAATTATCTAATACAACAGGTTTGCTAAAACATAGTTTGTATTAATAGCTTATTTTTTATTAACCCATATTAAACAAATTGCTCGTGTATCAAACCCGCTTTAGTGTTGTATCAATTCCAGATTTGCTAGAACAGTGTTTTTATTGGTAGTAATCAGTTCCATTAGCAGCACAGTCTTGTTAAATAATAGGTACAGCAAAGAAATAAATTGTATCTTTTTAATGTGACGCATTTTGTTCACAGTAAAGCGCTTTCTCTACAATTAGGAAAGCAGAACAGCGTATCCAAAAACGAATTGTATCCGTTAGAACCTATAATCCACAATGCGTTGGTGGGGGTTCGTAATGATCGGCAATTGCCGCTCGCCGTAGTATTGGTTTTAACGTATTTGTTGCGCAGCTCACATCGTTGTCTTTAGTCTTCTAGCCGTTCTATCGGAATTTGAATTTTATTGATCGTACCAATACCTGTTTCAATTATACAGTGTCCGCAAGAAAGTTCGCATCAAATGGGATTTTTTTTTATTATTAGGTATAGGTAAAAATTGAAAAAGCAGTTCGTTTTTGCTTACCTAAAAACCAAAAATAACGTATACTGAAGCAGGTGCACGACTTGCGTTACCTGTCAAATTTGACATTTTTAATAAAATAGGTTTAAAAATGCCATTATTTATCAAAATATCGAAAAACTTTATTCGAGAAAGTTGTTTATTTAGACAATTTTAGCCTCTGTACGAAATTTTGACAGTCTAATACAATTTTTATTTTTTGCCAGATTTTTGAAAATTTTCATCAACCCTCGTAGATTAACTGTTATACATCGATGTAAAACCATTTGCCTTTACTTCGTTTGTAATCTTAATGCAATTTTGTGTAAAATTTTTGTTTCCCATTATTTATTTTGCTTTAAAAACTGAAATTGTTTTTGATCAGCATGTAATGTTTAATACAAAGTTTATCTAATTACATCAGTTTTGCCAAAACCGACGTTTCTCATTTTTCTTAAGTTAGTAAACAGATGTACAAAAAGAAAATATTAGGAAGTTTTCGTTGAAATTTCACTTAATTAATATTAACTTAAATTAATTATATTAAACTATGTTTTTGTTGAATAAAATGTTTCGAGCGATTAATATTTATTCTTTTTGATCCAATATTAATTAAGTAAAATTTCAACGAAAGCTAACTAATATTTTCTTTTTGTACATCTGTTTACTAACTTAAGAAAAATGAGAAACGTCGGTTTTGGCAAAACTGATGTAATTAGATAATATTTTCTTTTTGTACATCTGTTTACTAACTTAAGAAAAATGAGAAACGTCGGTTTTGGCAAAACTGATGTAATTAGATTAACTTTGCATCAAACATTACATACTGATCAATAACAATTTCAGTTTTTAAAGCAAAATAAATAATTGGAAACAAAAATTTTACATAAAATTGCATTAAGATTACAAATGAAGTAAAGGCAAATGGTTTTACATCGATGTATAAAAGTTAATCTACGAGGGTTGATCAAAATTTTCAAGAATCTGGCAAAAAATAAAAATTGTATTAGACTATCAACATTTGAAACAGAGGCTAAAAATGCCTAAATAAACAACTTTTTCGAATAAAGTTTTTCGATATTTTGATAAATAAGGGCATTTTTGAACCTATTTTATTAAAAATGTCAAATTTGACAGGTAACGCAAGTCGTGCAGCTGCTTCAGTATACGTCATTTTTAATTTTTAGGTAAGCAAAAACTAACTGCTTTTTCAATTTTTACCTATACCTAATAATAAAAAAAAATCCTATTTGATGCTGATTTTCTTGCGGACACTGTATATAATATGTAAACAAACTTTACATGTCAGATAAAGCAATAGAAGATTTTAATTTCGCACAACCCATCATTAGTATTGGACTTTATAATCTATGGGCGAATTTTACCATCTCAGTAAATCATGTTGCATAACAGATAATCATAATATGCAATGTTAAACGATAAGAACAATATCACACTAGAAGCTATTCAACTTTTTGAGAACTACAATACTGATTTTTATTGGTAAGCAAATATTATTATGATTAATGTGAAGTTTCATTACAACTGCCAGTCGGACCTAATACAGTATATAAAACCAGATCACACCCCCAATAGAACTTGATAATTACTGTGAATATTTAGAGCAATAATGGCTATAAACGATTCAATGGTATCAATAACTCCTTTTTCCTATTGGCTCAATTACCGTGATATTATCACTATACAACGGTCTAGCAACTTTCGTTGTCTTACAGTAGGAAAACGCGTTGCTGTCACATATAGTATTAAACAGTTATACATACATATAAAAAGTATTTGAATTTTTATAAGGAATAGAATGCTTTGTTCGCAGTAGAGGTATCAGACCAGTTTTAAATTTTTAAGGATTTTACGAAAAGTTTTTCCTAAATAACGTTTAATTGACGGTGCAATACCCAGTATAAGTTAAAAAACTAAATTAATAGCAATTGCAATTCGTAATAAAATTTTTAAGATGGCATTTCCATTTTCCATTACGACAAAACCTAGAAACGGAGTAGAATTGCAGTTTTCGTGGAAAGCGATGAGACGAAAAGACTTTCGGAAAACTGGAAAACTCATTGAGGGAAAGTTAATGTCCGTGGAGAAGAAAAAGCTTTTCTTTTCAGTGCATTTAGTGGAAAAGGTCTTGATTTTTACAAGGGGTTTTAAGGAATATCTTTACATACACAATCTTTGAATTTACAGAATAAAATTAGTCCTAATTTTTAAGACGTAAGTTTTTCTAGTGACGTAAAATATATAGATACGTTTTAATATTCTAAATATCTACCAATATGGGCGTAAAAGCAAAATACTTTTCGGGTTTGTTCGGGTCTGTTTTTGTTCGTTATTTCAAGTTGTCACCATCCAGTGAGCAGGAAAAAAATTACAATTGTTATTCACTCGTTGAACGTTTAATACAATGCTTATAATTTTACTTCCAAATGGACAGAAACCTGAATTTTTGTTGTAATAGCAAAAAACAAAGAGAAATAAACCTAATAAAAAGTATTGCTGCTATATTTCAGTGTAATATAGAGTGGAAAAGGGAATAGCCTTGCCATCTTTGGAAATTTATCTATTTTCTTTTAGGGTGGTTAACGTCTCTTGGCTAGAGAATTGAAACTACGTTCCCAAACAAAGTTTTGCTTGGTTTTACCTGTTTTTGTTGTGTATTTATTAATTACTGTAATTTGACGTATTGAACGTTTCATCGCCAAAATTTAAGGTTTTAATAAAACAAGAACAAATAACAGATGGTAGTCCTAATCAATTGGTACTTACACAATAGCTATGTATACATATTATTATGTATAATATAGTATGCTTTATATTTATTTCATATGGTATAATAATAAAACGTTGACCAAAAAAATTTGGTTTGTTACTGACAAATAAAAACAGAAATTCAGAACACAGCCGACCAAGCGCGATCCAAAACCACATTTTCACCGAAAAATAGACGAGCAAGAAAACAAACGACAAACTTCGCAGGAGGGTCCATCGGAAGGGGTGGGGGGCAGCGGAACCGGACATGACGCCATGCTGAGATTACGGCGGAAGATGCTTGAAACAATGGCGACTTTTTGTCGAATAGTTCACTTGCAGCAATTAGACCGTTTGGCAAGGTTTGGCCGAGCAGTGTCGGGTATTGGCTAAGGGGAATAATTATTAAAGTATATATACAGACTGTCCGCGGATAGGGCTCAAATGGATGAAAAATTCCATTTTTCGGGAAAAAGTCATTCTTGATAAAAAGTTTTGCTTGTAAAAAAAATGCAATTTACGATGAGAAAATTTTGATTTTTTATACAGGGTTCGCAAAAACTTCAAAAACATGATTTTTCTCCAAGAGTAAACTACCTTTATTGTTGATTTTTGACCAAAATACCAATTAGAAAACTTCTTTAGAATAACGTTTGTAATTTAAATCCGAGATTTAAAATAAATCGTCGATTTCTTTAGTTTTTTTAATTTTTAGAGGTAAAAGAATTTTTTTTTTTGGATGGCAGCATAAGCGGTCGAAATAAATACATTACCAACGACAGAGGGGTATAAAAAAGTTTCAAAAACTAATTTTTGGTGTTACCAGAAATATGTATTTTTAATTTCACAAATGAAAGGACCCCGGAAATAACATAAAAAAATCTTAAAATAACAACAAATAATGATTACATAATTTGCTATTCAAACACTCCCCAATCCATATTCAAGACATTTTTCCAGCTGTAAACGAATGTGGTCAAAACTTCTTCGAATTTCTTCAATGGAAATTGTTTGACCAGCGCCCCCAAAGATAGGCATCTGAAATAGTTAAATCGGGACTTCTTGGGGGCCACAGAACCGGACCATTCCGACCAATATATCTGTGGCCAAATGTATTATGAAGCCATTCCCTCACTTCAATTGCGAAATGCGCAGGGCATCCATATTGTTGAAAGTACATTTCGTTCCTAAATGGGAGAGGCAATTCTTCTAGGTTGTCAGAAAGGAATGTTTCCAACATTTCAAGGTAAAACTCCTACGGTTACACGTGTTTTCGAAAAAGTATGGGCCAATAATGCCATAATAAGAAATCGCACACCAGACATTTACTTTTTTGTAATACCTATTGTCTTCTTGCAGGAATTCTAAAACGGGGATTATTTTCGCTCCAGTATGTAATATGCGCAGAAGATACTTTCCCGTTTGTTGAAAATGTCGATTCATCGCAAAACATGATAAATTTATGAAAATTCCTGTTTTCACTTACAATTTTGCTTCCGACCCAAAGACAAAAATCCAAACGTTTGGCTTCGTCTCATTCTTCCAACGTTTAATTAAAAGTTGGCTTAAATGGGAATATTTTGTTTGCCTTTAAAATATACGGAATATGATTTTTTTACTACATCAAGTTCTTGAGCTCGGTTTCTAGTAATAAAAAGTTTTAAAAATCCTTGTTTTTACAAAAGATGGTAGGAATGCATTTAAAATTTTAAAATAAGATACATACACACCACCCATTATGAAAATAGAGTCTAATAAAATTTTATATTAATATTTTTATTGAGCAGCAAAATTTCCATTTACCTCTAAAAATTAAAAAAACTAAAAAATTTGAAGATATATTTTAAATCTCGGATTTAAATTACAAACGTTATTCTAAATAGTTTTCCCAAACAGAAAATCAAAATGCGGAAATGCATAATTTTCATTTTTCCGACTTTAGAAAAACTGAAAACATAATTCTTCTTTTAAGTATTCGTGAACATGTCATATGATAGAATGTCTTCAATAAACAGTAAAAGAAAGGCTCGGTATAAAATGAATGATTACTCCTCCTAGAACATACGTTTTTGGTTCCCCATTCTATTTTGACCACCTTCCATAAAACGTCTCTTCTTATCTGATATTTATTTTTCCATGCAGAACGAACAATGTTAGTTACAATGTAATGTAGACCGTCGTCAGTTAACCAAAAAGATACGATATTTTATAGGTATTTAATAAAGTCGTCACAGAACAAGGATTTCAGCGGTGTATCGGTATTTTCAGATTGTCTACAGGCATGTGACAGGGTAACCCGTGTGTGACAACAAGGGTTTTTTATTCTGGATAATAGTTTTGATTAATTATGAACATGTTTTCTGATTGATTTGCTATTTTCAAAACATCAAAGGAGGATTGGAAAGCACGGGTGGGTGGGAATAGATTAAGTGGGAGACAGTGGCTTCCCATCTAGAAACAACGATATAAAAATGGTAATAAAATGTCACAATTGGTACACCCGATGGTGCTTATGTTAATTATTGTCAAGGCTTTATCATGTTTCAAATACACATTTTTAATAATTTTATCGGCTCGAGATCGCCTTCCTGACAAATCTTTTAATACATTTTTTGGGACTACTATTATATCTGGGTGGTATGAATAACGATGCATTCTCCTTCCTGATTGGCAGATTATACCAAGGCATTTTATCCACAACACTAAGAAAAATGATCTAATACAACAGGTTTGTATTGATAGGTTATTTTGTATTAACCCATATTAAATAAATTGCTAGTGTATCAAACCCGCTTCAGTGTTATAACAATTCCAGATTTGTTAGAACAGTGGTTTTATTGGTAGTAATCCGTTCCATTAGCAGCACAGTCTTGTTAAATAATGAACCACTTTTAATACAGCAATTTTGTTAAGAAATAAATGGTATATTCTCAATGCGATGCATTTTGTTCCCAGTAAAGTGTTTTCTATACAATTAAGAAAGCAGAACAGTGTCCCCAAAAACCAATTGTATCCGTTAGAACCTATAATCCACAAGACGTAGCTGTCCTGTCTAAATTTGAATTTTATTGATAGTACCAATACCGGTTTCAATTAATTTATTTTTACATTGTATTGAAGTATCTTTTAAACTTTGCATGTCAAATAAAGCAATAAAATATTTTTATTTCGCACAACCCATTATTAGTATTGGACTTTATAAGCTATGGACAAATGTTACCATCTCAGTATGTTATACAGGGTGTCCCGAAATTAGCGTGCAATATTTCTAGGGCGTAAACTATATCCAAAAATATGACAAAAATGTCCTATAAACATACCCCGAGAAATGCTCCTTTAGGGGGCTAGAGCCCCTCAAAGATGGTCCGGAAGGAAGTCTTTTTTTATAATAGTATGAAAACCCTTAAAGATAATGACATGAAAATTGGTAAGTGTCTTCCAACCGATAAACTGTACATAGCAGTTAGTTTAGAATGAAAATATTTCTTCCAGTGGCGTCGCACGGAGTGGGGCTAAGGGTAAATATTATCCTATATTTTTTATTTCTAGGATTTTTTAATTTTAAGTACAATATTTTAAGAACCTCGAGTTTTTTCTTTAAAAAAGTACCCCTTGTTTTATTTCAATAGGAGGCACCGTTTTCAAGTAAAATTAATTTTAAAATAAAACGTATTTTTCAAAAGAAAGGTTAATCCATATGAGTTTAGGTAAATCCGAAAGGTAGCGTGCAATATTCCTAGGGCGTAAAGTACATCAAAAAATATTACAAAAAGGTTCTATAAACATACCCTCAGAAATGCTCCTTTAGGGGACTAGAGCCTCTCAAAAGGGGGCAACAGAGAACCCACAGATATTCATTTTGTGTATGGATTTTGTAATGGTAGTTCTACTGCCGCTGTAATAGAGTACAGGAGGCGATTTCCGCATAGAAGAATACCTAGCCGTAGAAGACTTGCTACGGTCCATCGAAATTTAATAGAAAATGGATCATTTCAAAGACTTCATGCTATTACGAAAAAAAAATTTGCCCCCCTTGGAGAGGCTCTAGTCCCCTAAAGGAGCATTTCTGAGGGTATGTTTATAGAACATTTTTGTAATACTTTTTGATGTACTTTACGCCCTAGGAATATTGCACGCTAACTTTCGGATTTACCTGAACTCATATGGACTAACCTTTCTTTTGAAAAATACGTTTTATTTTAAAATTAATTTTACTTGAAAACGGTGCCTCCTATCGAAATAAAACAAGGGATACTTTTTTAAAGAAAAAACTCGGGGTTATTAAAATATTGTACTTAAAATTAAAAAATCCTAGAAATAAAAAATATAGGATAATATTTACACTCAGCCCCACTCCGTGCGACGCCACTAGAAGAAATATTTTCACTCTAAACTTACTGTTATGTACAACTTATCGGTTGGAAGACACGTACCAATTTTCATGTCATTATCTTTAAGGGTTTCCATACTATTATAAAAAAAGACTTCCTTCCGGACCATCTTTGAGGGGCTCTAGCCCCCTAAAGGAGCATTTCTCGGGGTATGTTTATAGGACATTTTTGTCATATTTTTGGATATAGTTTACGCCCTAGAAATATTGCACGCTAATTTCGGGACACCCTGTATAATAGATAAGCAATGTTAAATGACAAGAGCAATATCACACAAGAAGCTATTTAAATTTTTGAGAACTACAGTACTGACTTTTAGTGGTAAGTATAATATGCTTTATTAACCGTAGCAAGCAATAATTATAAATATGATTAATGTCAAGTTTCATGACAACTGCCAGTCGAAACTAATACAGTATATAAAACCAGATTACACCCCCAATAGAACTTGATAATTACTGTGAGTATTCAGAGCAATAATGGCTATAAACCATTCCATGGTAGCAATAACTCCTATTTCCTATTGGCTACATTGCCGTCATATTATCACTACACAACGGTCAAGCAATTTTCGTTGTCTTACAGTAAGAAAGCGCGTTGTGTGAACTCATATAAGGAATAGAAGGCTTTTTTTCTCAGTGGAGGAAGAAAACAAAAAAAAATTGGGGGGCCACCGAGCCACTGATGAAATACGAACAATATTATCGATGAGCTTTCTTATCAGTCCTGAAAATTATTATTGAGCAATTATGATCGGAACTACTGTTCATGTTTGCTTATCACTTAGTGAGGCGTGTAATACTGTTACAACAACTGTTCGATTACCCTTCTACACATAAATTATAACTGGTTTATCTGCGGGATCAATCGCCGCAAAGAAAAACAACCATAAATCCCGTGTAAAGGTCGTAAATTAAATTTACATCATTTTCTCTTATTAATTATAAAATTATTGATAAAGTGTATCAAGAATACATTGAAAGATGATATTAATGCCTATTTTGAAGGCTTTTAAGCATCGTTAAAGATACGGCAGATTATATTGAAACCGATCGTGTTCCATTCAAGAATTCTCTTTTCCCGTTTATTTACCAATACGAATATACATCAAAAAAACAAAACCCCGTCGTTCTCAAGTCCTATCGACTTCGCTCGATTCAAAAGGTACACGGTGGCAAAGAAAGCGTTCAAGGATGGATTCTGGGGGGTCGGCCGCCCCCGCGCCACCTTCTCGAGGGGCGGCCAACGGCGGGGAAAATCAATAGGAGAAGAAAGCCGGTTCCGGAACGGTTGGCTGCGTCTCAGATTCGTGAGGCCCATCACCGGGCCACCGCAAATGGAGCAGCGGATTTGCATAAGCGGTTTACTTTAGGGTTTGTCTTGGAAAAGGTGGAAAAATTTTTTTTTATAAATAAGCGTGTAGAAAATAAGTGATTTTCGTATTAATATTAACGGGGCAAACAAGCGAATCACGTGCACCGGTTATTTTCCTTACTAGTGTGTTTATTACAAAATAAAATGGATCACCGAAAAAAAATTTTGTTTACCACCAACTTTAAAACGAACTTCTACATCCCTTTGGCACCGACTAAGTGCCTCTCATGCCCGCAACTTAATTTGCTTCGCCACCGCAACTTTATTAATAATTTGCCGCGTCTTGGGGGCCCTTAATCCCCTTAATTTACCCTCGTGTACCCCTTGAAACGTACTCGCCCCGCTGTCCCCTCGCGAAAATGCGTGCAATCAAAGAGCGAGTGTATAAGATTCTTTCGATTCGCTCGAGTAATCCGGAGGGGTGTGGCGAGAAGGGCAATCGGGGGTGATTTCGGGCTCTCCTGGAATGGTTTTGTGTCCTTAACTGACAATTTTCTTAACGGAAAAATCGTCCACGGATTAAAAGAGCTGAAATAAGTATAAGAAATAATTCGTGTTGATATTTATGTATGTTTTAATTTACACGTTCGAAGGTACCAAGGGTGTAGTTAAAGATGGTGTAATAGCAAGGGCGTCCATAGGGGGGGGCAAGACGGGCACTTGCCCCCCCCCCCCTGTGTGACTGTATCATATCCAATGTTAAATGACAAGAAGCTATTTAAATTTTTAAGAACTTCAGTACTTATTTTTATTGGTAAGTATATGCTTTATTCACCATAACCAGTAAATATTATTATGATCAATGTCAAGTTTCATTAAAACTGCCAGTCGGAACTAATACAGTATAAAAAATTACACCCCCCAATAGAACTTGATTATTACTGTGAGTATTCATGCAGAGCCATAATGGCAATAAACCATTCTATGGTAGTATTAACTCCAATTTCCAATTGGCTAAATTACCGTGATATTATCTACGCACAACGGTCTAGCAATTTTCGTTGTCCTACAGTAGAAAAACGCCTTGCTGTCACATATAGTCAGTTGTATAAAGAGTATGCGAATTCTTATAAGGAATAGAAGGCTTTTTTCTTAATGTAAGAGTTTTGTAAAAACGCCGTTAAAGGGTAGATATACCTTTAAATTAAAATTATTATGATTACCTCTTGTTCTTTCTCATGCTCTATTTTCTTTTATGGACTTAATAAAATCTAGTCAGTCAACTTGTCGCACATGGGAGCTATACAAATCACCCCACATTTAGCGAAATAGAATTACCATCATTTGCCAATCCGCGAGGTTTATCTTGTTCCAAACCCTCCAGGGTCCTCTGGGACGTAAATATGTTTTTTTTTTCTTTCATATATACAGAAGCAATTGCATGTAAGTAATGCATTTACATCTAAATAATTTTTGATGGTCCGCAATTATTGGCATATATACAGGGTGTCTAACGGTAACCGTCCGTGAGCATATTTTGGAAAGTACTGCGCTACTCGAATCCAGCAAATTTAGATAAAGAATCCCTTAGGTGCTATACTCTTTATTAGTCTTTTCAACAGTCTGAAGTAAGTAATAAAATTGCCTGTTGTTCACACTTGATCTTGGTATTCCTGGGAGGGGTACTAACAACTCCTATAGGAGTTGTTGGGGGTACTCCCACATAAAAAGTGCTATTATTTATTATAAAGCATTTAAGGTGGGAGTATCAACATGCTTGCCAACCTATAACCTATTTCGCGTATATTTATTTAATTTTTCTAGCTTTTACACAAAATTTAAATAAAATCATTATCGTCTTCATATTTTATAAGTATCTAATAATTGACATATTAAATAAATATCAAGGAATTTCATTAAATATTTTAGGAGAATTGTATAGCGAAAAATATCGGGTAAGATTTTTTTTAACATTATTATGTCATTGTTCTTTCACTATATAATTATCCCAAAATTAGCAATAAATTAAATAGATATTTTTGTTATATGTCAGATAATACCTAAATATTGTACCGACGATATTGATTTTATTTAAATGTTAATTAATCAAATAATAAACTAAAAAAAAAACGCGAAATAGGTTATAGGTTGGCAATAGATGGAATGACGTTGAGAATTCCACCTTAAAAATTTAAGCATTAATTGATGACAGAAACTGGCTCAGGGGGGGTACTGTTCCCTAGTAGCCCCCCACCCCCCGAACAAACCCGAACAAACCCGACCTTATGTACGTGCCTCTGGTTTACAATGTAATACCATATTTTTTAAATTAGTTTTTATAGCTTTCCCTACGTTTTTCCATAAATATTTCTATTTTGTCCACCCCTGTCGTAGAGGATTTCTTTTATTGGAAAATGATTGACTTAAATCTAAATCGATTTATTTTTGGTAGGGTGCACAAAAAGGCACATTTGTGGCACTTAAGGGTTTTTTGCACACATGCTTTCTGTTATATAACGTGTGAATTACCATTTTTTTCGTTATGGGGGTAAAAATGTAACGCCCAATTGGAAAATAAAAATGGAAGATTATCATATTTTTTATATTTCTGTTCCCAAAGAGTTTTTTTTGGGTAACAAAGAAAATTGCCATGAATTTAGATTAAAAAATTATTACTACCGATACGAGGGTTAACTTTAATTATTACGAAATATATATAGGCATGATTTTAAATCGAGAAGTCAAGAAGAAAATAACTCCGACACTACTCAGTTGCTCCGTTTGTCAACAACAACAATATTTCTTATTTTTTGGAATATATAAAATTAATTACTTGTGTAATTAAAACTAAGCCCTACGTTTTTAAATCCAAGCCCTCTTTGATGCAAATAATTTTTGCTCGCACGGTATAACTAATATAAGGTATCACAAATACCTGGCAACAGTATAATATAGTCAATATTAAAGCTCAAATGAAAAATTTGCTATATTTGATCTTATTGTTATCGTATAATAAAAACAAAAATAAAAACAATTTTTTACTTTTAGCTTTAAAAACTGTTTTAAAAATAAAACGAAACCGCCGACATTATAATCCCGCAAACAATTTCCAAAGCTTTGAGGAATATCTCTCCAAAAAGCAAAAAGGCCTCGGGCACAAAAGACGACGGAACTTCGTTACTCCCGGGACTACGCCATATTAATTGTGCCATCAGCGGCCTCTTTTATAAACAAAACGCAACTCTCAAACTAATAAGTCTCATTGCAAATTACATTACCGAATCGGGAGCTTTTGTGGAGCTCTAATACGCCTGGAGAAAGCTTTTACAGTCGACCAAATGGAACAGTCGACGTTCGCGACTGCTTTTGGTATAATTTAATCAAAGTAAAAAATAATTATTGATGTTGGAGTTCCTCAAGGGGGTGTTCAAGGTTCTTTTCTATTTACTTTATAAATAAACGACAATATATCCGTAATATATTTTTAAACGTTGCATTTGGCATCTTTTAGAACAAATCTGATGGGTCTTCTTCACACAGGTTGTCCGTAAGATACGTGTACAACATATTTGTGAAGATAGATCGATGCAAAGGAAACTTAGTTATATTCACATTTGAGTGCCTCGTTTATCCAGTAGAGGTCATTAAAAATTAAACAGGAGAGAAGGAGTATGTAGAAAAATAAATTTAAATTATTGAATGAAAGATGAGGTTCAGTAAAACAAAAAGCATTGATATTTCAACGAACAAAGCTGTCAAATAATAATAATAATAAGTTTAATTAAAATTTAATAATATAATAAATATGTTTATGTTGTCTTCTATAAACTTATTCTTCAATCCCCCGAAGCTGAGCCTGTTAGGGGCAAATCTTATTTTTTGTTTTAGTATTAAAATCATAAATCATAAATATCAAGTTTTAAAGTAAAAATGTTAATTTATAGAATAAACGCATTTTTTTGAAGAAATATATTACCTATAATAAAATTATTAATTTATAATTAATAAGTAAAAAATATTACTTATTATATATAAATTATTCAGAACAATATTAATTAATTAAAGCATTTCTAAAAATATTTTCAAATTGTCTCGTTTTAATATCAATGTTTTTATTTCGACTTTTTTGTTTCTAAATATAATTCTTTTGAAGGATAAAGATAATCTTTATTGAATATAATTTTTAGAAACCTTTTTTGTAATCTTTCTAATTTTTTTAACTAAAGTTCTATTTATTCATCCCCAACCTAAAATTCCGTAATTTAAATAAGTTTTAACTAACGCGTAATATAATATTTCCATATGTCTCACATTTAAAATTTTTTTATTGTTTTTAAAAATCGGTAGTAAGCTTCTTAATTTTTTTATTAAGTATTCTAAGTGAAAATTCCAATTTAATTTGCGGTCAAAAATAATTCCTAAATATTTTATTTTATTAACTTAAATTTGAATGTCTTCATTTATTTAATTACTATTCATATTCGTGGTAGGTTATTTAGGTTTAAAGTAAAAGGAATATATTTGTTTTAATAAAATTGATTGTTACCAAATTGTTATCAAACCAATTTTTTATAATTTTAAAATATTTTTTAATTTTATTATTTAATTGTCCCAATTTGTATCGGTATAAAAAATTGTAGTATCATCTGCACAACTATGAATTTGTCCATCGCAATTTATACTAAATAAATCGTTAATATAAATATTAAAAAATAATAATCTTAAATATAATCTTGTTAGTCCAGTTTTATTTCTTAGTACTTTCTTAGTAAGTGTGAACTATGGTCATAGAAAATATTATCTTAAGCTTGTATTACATACATTATAACAATTTTAATGAAAGACAAAAACAATGCCGTTTATGTTGACTATTTAATCTGGTCCGCTACAAAAGCTTTAGATAGCTTAACTCAACTTCGTCCTTTTCTACCTTATTGTTTTGTGAACATGGGATTTTCAGTTTAAATCAAAAGTGCTTGGATTCAGTACGACAAGTAGTATGGAATAATATTTTAAACGATTTCGTTAGATTGGCGCGGTCAGATCTCTTTAGAAGTCCGTAAAGCAATATAAACAAAAAAAAATTATTCTTATTTCTACAAATTTCATTAGATGGGTATCGAACCCAGAACCTCTCAATCACCAGTCGAACGCTCTGCCATTTGCCCTGCTGAGACTCTAAAATTATCACTTATAATCTCCCTAGCAGCAGAATTATCGGGAATTAATCCTGCTGCGTGGGAGATTCGGTAAGAAAATTTCATAAACTGGAGTTTTTTCGTATTTTAATTTTTTTGCTAAAATGCTACAAAACCTATTTCCGGTGGCTTTAGTTAATTGTAACTAATTGGAGTTTTAGAAATGAAGTTCATTTTAGCCGTTAGTAACCCATTATTATCACTAAAATGTGAGGAACATTAAATAACAAATTTGTTATCTAAAAGCCAATGTCTTACCGTTTTAAATTGAATTATTTGAATTTGAAACTTTAAAAAACATATTTCCGATAATGACGCACAGTATTTTTACAATAGAAGTTAATTTTACTTGTTAGTAACTATGTTTTATGTTTATTACTAACATTTCAGGAACATTAAAAACATTAATACGTTTTTAACCATAACATCTGATATTACATGTCTACATAGTTTCAAATAAAACTTAAAAAAACATATTTTCGATGAGTTTAGTTAATTTTTTGATGTGTCTCTTTTAGCCCCGGTGTTCGATATGTAAAGCAAATTGGTTAGTATCAATAAAAATTATAAGTTAGCAACAAAATGTATTTTGATTTTATTCTGAATGACTTTTGCCAATAGATATAAAGCACTTTATTTTTGACAGAAAAATTATCACTTATTAATTTCATTAAGTTAATATTAACTAACAAAATTATCGCGATAATCTCCCGTTGCTATAAGCAACGTAAACAAAAAGGAGCCTTCTAATTGGTTGAAATCGTAAAGATGTTTTTTCTAAATATTTTTGAAACCTTTGCAGATACAAATTTAAAGTTTACATATTTTGGCAAACCTTGTACGCTAAATGGAACAATGGTCTTAAAAATGTTGATATCTAAGAAATATGGCCAGAAATAGGGGATAGTTGAGTAAAAGTTGACATTTTTTTTAAGGAACATTCATAGTTTTTCTGTCAAACTAGAAAAAGCTGATATATTTTACGGTACTATTGGTAAGATATGATTCGATGCCCTGTTTTCTAGATAAATTTATTTCCATCAGTCCTAGGTTTTAAGTTACCCTTAGAGGGTATTACTAATTTTCCTATTAAAAAAAATTTGAAGCCATAATCCAAAAAATGATTAGGCTTATACCATGACAAATTCCGAAATTCGTCAACTTCATCCCGGCCAAAATACAATCATTGTTCCAAATGACTTTTAAACGAAGTGCTATTCCATGTGACACGTGACTTGATTCCCGCCGAACGACGCTCGGTCACGTGTCAAATGTTTATCCCACAGTAAAGTTATATTTTGACCGCTTTTTAATGGGAAATTTTTTGATGTGATGGGATTATGGGTATTTATGGCAAGGAGTTTTATGGGGAATTACAGTAACCAGTTTTAAATATGAAAAGTTTTATAGATCGGGTAATACACCTGTATTTTGGATGCATGCACCCATAATACATTTCATTTAGCGCTAAGTGGTCAAACAATTTTTTCCATAAACCGTTGACAACTCACACTAAATTCAAAAAAAATTACCTTGTCGGATTTCCATTGTCTTTATTTTGTAATTTAACACAAGGTTTCGGTTAGTTAGTAAGTATAATATTGGTCAGGGCCGTAGCAAGGGGGGGGGGGGGGCAGGCAGGGCGCCGCCCTTCCTAGAGAAAAATTTGCCCTTCTTGGGAAAAAACAACAATTGTATGACAATAACCCTTTCTGGATAAAGAAAAGGAAAGAAGAGTTGGCAGTTGTCAAAGACTATAATATATGGCCCGCAAAGCAACAACCAACTTATTCAATGAGCTGTATAATCAACGCCTTTAAAAATACATACGAACTGTTTGCTACCAGCGTAACTTTTGGATGCTGTACAGCAGTCTGCGAATCCTCGTTTTCCACCTTAACGGCCATTAATCGTCCCCAACGTATGGCAATGGAACATCAGAGGATGGCTGACCTGATCTTTCTGGCCTTTGAAAGAAAACAGACCGAAAAATTAGATTTTGAACTCTTTTTAAAAAAATGTAATGAAAGAGGCAACAGAAAATTACAACTGTTTTAAGTGTTAAAACAGTTGTAATTATCCAAACGTGTTTAAGAATATTTTTTGATTTATTATGTTATTTTTGTTTTTTTTTCATTTTTATATAAAATACTTTCCTATGTACTACCACGAAAAAAAAATTTAATAAGTTCGCCCTTCCAAAAATGTTAACGGCCCTTCCTAAAATTCAAGGCTGGCTACGGCCCTGAGATAGGTTCTATGCGCAAGATGACGGTCTTCCAATGGATTCATCTCTTTCTCCGGTGGTGGCTAACCTGTACATGGAATGATTTGAGTCACACCCTATTAACGCCAAGATTAAACCTAAACTTTGGCTTAGATATGTTGATGATACCTTTATTATCTAGACAGACAGCAACGAAGAGCTGCTACGGTTTTTGGAACATATTAATAGTATAGGACAATCCATTAAATTTACCATGGAAAAAGAAAAACATTCCACTCTACCATTTCTCGATGTTCTCGTCAAACGAAGTGTCCCACTCACACGGGGCAATACCTTAATCGCGGATCGAATCATTCAAACTCCATAAAACAGGGTATAATTCAAACTCTTTATCACAGAGCATCTAACGTTTGCAACAATCCGGAAGACCTTAATATTGAAATTTCAAATATCAAAAAAGATTTAAAACAGAATGGTTACCCTAAAACGTTTGTCACTAATACCATCTCAAAACTTAAAAATCGCGAAGTAAAAACTAATACAGAAACGAAAGAGAAGCAGGCATTTCTTACAACACCTTATGTTAAGGGGCTTTCTGAAAGGATTAGAAGGATAACCAAAAACTATAATATCAAACCATCTGGAAATACGCTTAGAAGCTTTCTTACAAAAGTAAAACCCTCCCGTAATGAAAACAAAAAAAATTGTATCTATCAAATCCCTTGCGACTGTGGCAAATCGTACATTGGGGAAACAAAAAGACCTCTTCCTGTACGAGTTAATGAACATCTAAAACATACTCAAAGAGGTGAAATTTCGAGATCAGGTATAGCGGAACATGTATGGACCAATCAACATAATATACAGTGGTCAGAAGCGAAGGGTTTGGACACGGAACAGCACTGGTGAAAACGAAAGTTGAAAAACGCAGCTTTCATGAATCAAAATACCCATATATTTAGTTAACCAAGTATAGATATCCCCAATATCTGGATGCCTCTTGTTGTCCAAAACCAACAGCTCAAACTTCACACTCCAATAAGAACGTAGGCGGAATCAGCAATCTTCATTGCGCATGGATAGTATTTAAGACAGTAGCCTTAGATTTATAATTTAGTTTACACTGGAAAACGGTTAGAGATACTAACTAGCCGAAACGCTGTATTAAGTAACAAAATAAAGACAATGAAAGTCCGACAAGGTATTTTTTTTGATATTACTTCATTGTCTACCACCTTCAAACAAGTCACAGTAAATTATTATACGTCCACTTTAAAACACTCACTCTCCTCTTCCCAACGATCTCCCCAATTATCACACATGATAAACCTAAAAGACCTTCAGATCAACTCTGCTGATAAAACCATATGCTCTACAATGTTACTTGAATGTAACACTGATGTTATTAATACATTTCAATCGGGCCAGTGAGCGAATGACATCTCAAAAATGTCGCCATAAGGCACTTTTGCGATTGAAAAGAAGCGTCCAGGCGATCTAATGTGCTCACCCTTGACCCAAGAGACTAGTTTTTGACGTAATTGATTGTTTAATTTATTTGCAGGAGAGCAGTGAAGTGTTAGAAGGGAGAGTGTAATCATTTGACTATTTAGAAATGTATTTGTGATTATACTTATAATTCCTAACAATCGAACATTTTTGTTAAAGACGACAATCTTTTCTGTGTACGACCGCTTACCTATTTATTGATGAAACACTAGGCACATTGTCTTGCGAGCAAATTCCCTCGGCCAGCAGTCTGTCTCTTATTTCCCAGGCGAACATTGTGGGGTTCTCTCTCTTGTAATTGGCGATGGCATCAACTACCGGGGGGGTTGCCACTTTAGGTTTGGAACCACCGATGACTCCAGCCTTAAAGCTTCCGGTCTCGTAGTACCTGGAACAAGGGAGGTTCCATCTATTACATATTTTGAGATTCAGCAATAAAATTAATTTAAAAATCAATGAGTTTAGGTGTTAGTCTATTTTGATGTATAGGTACTGGAAGTAAAAAGTGATCCTAATGAGAGCCACATGGAGGACGTCTCGATAATTATTGTTCTGATGCAAGATCAATAAAATTAAACTTTATATTTAGCAGAGTGGACGTTTGACAAAACGTAGGAGCCTTAAGTTAAATTGGCCAAGACTGAAATCATTGCCTCAAATTTGCCAAGAAATTTAACTGGTAACAATCTACGTAATTAGTAAGATTTTTTTTGGATACAAACGGTTTTTGTTTTAGTTAACGTTATACCTATACAGGATGACATGGAAAAACTATATATTTTTGGAAATAGGAAAGAAAGATCTTACACAAAAACAGGGTGGTTCATTTTTACTGCCCAATTTTTATTTGTTTTAAGCTAAGCCTCATTTTATAAATGACAATTTTAGACTCTACAGTAAATCCGGCTATGCCTTTTTCTTTAAAAAGTAGGTTTGTATTTTGTGAAAATATACATTCCCGTGACATGGGAATCATGAGATTTCTTAATAGGTTGACGGTGCCTCAACATCAGAGTGCCATGTTTCAGAGATCATTTACCTACAACTCTGTTAAATTGTACAATTCCTTATACCTAAGGAAATGATTTTGCTTGACAGTAACAAATTTAAATTGCAATATAAAAAATATCTACTCGGTTTTCAAAATTAAGAACTTTGTTAATTATTTTTGTTAAATTATTATTTTTATCAATGTTTTGCTGGTCATTCTTCGAATCATGTATTTGTCGTCTTCTTCATCAGGTTAGATTGTAGCGTATTTTTCTTTTTTCTAAAATGGTAACTATTTGAATCAATTTTTTTTATTTCTCCTTTCTACGATATTTATATAATATCTGTACATTCATAATCTTATATACAGTATGTCTCCGTAAGTTTGTACCATATGGAAAACTTTTTTATTATTCATTGTACGAAAAAAAGGTATTCTTCATAAAAAGCTCTGCATGGTCTAAAACCTAAAATACAACCATCAAATATCGAAATTTTCCAGTCATATACGAGGTTTGTCCAAAAATGTGAATTTTTCCCAAGAATGTGAATTTTTCCCAAGAGTAAAGTAGGGGAGAGCCACCAACAGTGGCCATGGCAGGTACAGTGGCCGCCAGTGACTATTCTCTTACAAAACGTACACCGCTAGCGCCCTCTCTTGAATCCGTGCTTAAGTATGTTTCCAGCACGTGGCGCGCCGAATACTTTCAGTTAAATGGCCGGCTTCGTCGTAATAAGTGCGACATTGAAATTCGGTGTGGAAAGTTTTTTATTAGAGAGACTATTCGGTTCAATCATTCAAAGCTGGTAAGTGTTTCAGTCACTTTATTGCATGCTTCTTAAGGATGTGCTATTGCAGTACGAAGTTCAGTGGTAAAAGGCTAAAGAATCTGCATTGTTTTTCTGTTAGGTTAGGTTTTATTTTTTATGTTCCCTTTCTTACAGTGGCCACCTTAACGGAGGGTACATTGGCCACTACTCTCATATATTATAAAGGGGTAGCCACTGTTCCTTAAATTATTTGAATAAAAAAAATTGCATTTATATGATACATGTTTCTTTTATTTGTGTATACTTATAAATTTCCTAATTAAAGGATTTTGTATGAAGTCTTATCACTTATTACCAACTTAAAAACAGTCTTTAGTATGCTTTTTCACTATGGCTACTGTACCACTATGTGGTTCGGTACAGTGGCCATAGTGGTATGTTTTTAAAAACATATTTAGGAAAAGATCCTGTACTTTTTAAAATTAAATAGAGTCATATTTGTACAGCCTTATCGTATATGTAGTCAAAAATAATGGAAAAAGCATAAAATTTTTAAACGTTTTTGAAATACTTGAAAATAAAAAAACGGATGGCCACTGTTGGTGGCTCTCCCCTACCTTTATTTTTGACATTATCAAAAATTGTTATTAAAAAAAGTTGATCAGAACTAAAAACCACGTCTAAATATGCAATAACGCGCATTAAACTAATTAAATAATTAATAATAAATTAATAAAATAATTTTTCAACATGAATGCGTATAATTGCATATTTAGAAGTGGTTTGTAGTTCTGATCAACTTTTTTTAATAACAATTTTTGCTAATGTCAAAAATAAAGGTACTTTTCTCTTGGGAAAAATTCACATTCTTGGGAAAAATTCACATTTTTTGACAAACCTCGTATATGACTGGAAAATTTCGATATTTGATGGTTGCATTTTAGGTTTTAGACCATGCAGAGCTTTTTATGAAGAATATTTTTTTTTTGTAAAATGAATAATAAAAAAGTTTTCCATATGGTGCAAACTTACGGAGACATAAGTACTGTATATAGCGAAGCAATCCGACAAATCTGATGGTAAGACCGAACTGGCTTATAATAGCTAGTCAAAAAATGTATGTTTTTTTGTAATAAGCTGTTTCAATTTATTTGAAATAAGTCTTTTACGCGAATAAAAGTGTTTCACTCTGTATATTGAATATATTGCTAGCAAAAAATTAGAGCGACTGCCTGGTCTAAAAATACCACTGAATAGAGCTATTATATTCGAAAAGGTGCATGTGTGAGATGTGACACTGCGGCCAAATGTTATTTAGTGGCCGGACCGCTTTTGATCTTATCTCTTACAATTTCTTTTCAACATGTGCGAAATTTTCTAAAGCGTGCCGTTTACGGCAATTAAAAATATTATTATATTAGACTTCCTTCCTTACAAAAATTAGGCATAGGTATATCTTTGACTTTAAACGAAGCGAAATGTATAGGAAACGTCCAAAACATAACCATCTTACCAAAAATATAATTTTATTGGAAAAGAAGGTATCAAATAGTGGTTTTAATTGATGTAGAATTTCCAAGGCAGGAAATTATCTTTGGATGTTCTACAGGGATCTGTTCTAGGTCTTTTAAGTAAATTTTCATTAGTTTATTATTGCTGCATTCTGTACTGAGGAAAATAATCTAATGCAACAGGTTTGCTAAGACATAGTTTCTATGAATAGCTTATTTTGTATTAACCCATATTAAATAAATTGCTAGTGAATCAAACCCGCTTTAGTGTTATATCAATTTCAGATTTGCTAGAACAGTGCTTTTATTGGTAGTAATCAGTTCCATTAGCAACACAGTATTGTTGAATAATAAATTACTTTTAATACAGCAATATTGTTAAGAAATAAATTGTATCTTTTCAATGCGACGCATTTTGTTCCCTTACTTAAAAAAGCTGAACAGCGTCCCCAAAAACGAATTGTATTCGTTAGTACCTATCATCCGCAAGACGTTGGTGGGGAATCGTATAGCGATCGGCAATTGCCGCGCATTCCAGTATTAGTTTTAACGTATTTGTTGCGCACGTCGTTCGGAGTCTTCTAGCTGTCCTGTCTTTGTATTTAAGTTTTGTTAAACATTGCATGTCAGATAAAGCAGTAGAAGATTCTTATTTTGCACAACCCATCATAGAACAGGGTCGATAATTTTTGAAACAAAAAAAATAATGATAAAGATGAAACCCATTGGAAAAGGAAGAGAATCGAACAAAAATTAAAGGAAAAATAAATTACGGGCGATCCGAGGTCGGGAAGGGGGGGGGGAGAGGGGGTTTTAAGGGTAGAAAATGATTTACCTCGATTTCCGGTAAAACTACAAGTCCTATGGAAAAACGTTAAATTGCAAAGTTGTAGGTAATAAAAAGATCTACAACTTTTGTATTTACACTTTTTTCATATAACCTCAAAATGTATGTGAAAAGTTCAAATAAGTTTTGGTTTTTTATTTTTATCTTTTACAAAATTTTTTTTTATCCACGACATTTGGTGAAAACTTACCTTTTTATGTCCTAAACACACTGTAAATTTTTTGATTTAAAATATTTATTTTTTAACCTTATTTTGACTTAATATCGAAAAAACACCCCAATTTTCAATCGAAAATTCTCACGTCAAAATATCTGCTTTTTTAAAAAAGTCGGTGGGCTTTTTGTTCGTTGAAATCTCTACTTTCTGATAGTGTTAAAAAATATATACATTACTATGGTAAATGTTCTCAAAAAAATGCAAAGAAACGAAAAAAACTCGAATGCGAAATTTTTTTTTTAGATCAATATGTACAATTTTGAGCTATTTATTAAAATTTCTACTTTTTTTTTATCAATGTAACATGGAATCTTACGTTTTTCGAGTAATTAAAGTATAAATTTTAATAAATAGCTCAAAATTGTACATATTGATCTAAAAAAAAAATTTCTGATTCGAGTTTTTTTCGTTTCTTTGCATTTTTTTGAGGACATTTACCATAGTAATGTATATTTTTTTTAACACTATTAGAAAGTAGAGATTTCAACGAACAAAAAGCGCACCGACTTTTTTAAAAAAGCAGATATTTTGACGTGAGAATTTTCGATTGAAAATTAGGGTGCTTTTCGATATTAAGTCAAAATAAGGTAAAAAAATAAATATTTTAAATCAAAAAAATTACAGTGTGTTTAGGACATAAGAAGGTAAGTTCTCACCATATTTCGTGGATAAAAAAAAATTTTTGTAAAAGATAAAAATAAAAAACCAAAAACTTGGTTATTTGAATTTTTCACAAACATTTTGAGGTTATATAATATATGTAGATCTTTTTATTACCTACAACTTTGCAATTTAACGTTTTTCCATAGGACTTGTAGTTTTACCGGAAATCGAGATAAATCATTTTCTACCCTTAAACCCCCCCCCTCCCCCCCTTCCCGACCTCGGATCGCCTGTAATTTATTTTTCCTTTCATTTTTGTTCTATTCTCTTCCTTTTCCAATGGGTTTTATCTATTACTTTTTTTCACTTTTTACCATTTTCAAAGGCTTCAGCACTGGTCTATCATTAGTATTGGACTTTATAATCTATGGACGAATTTTACCATCTCAGTAAACCATGTTGCATAATATAATCATATGCAATGTTAAACGACAAGAACAATTTATCACACTAGAAGCTATTTCAATTTTTGAGAACTACAGTACTGATTTTTAGTTGTAAGAATATGCTTTATTAACCGTAGCAAGAAAGTCTTTTTATGATTAACGTCAAGTTTCATTACAACTGCCAGTCGGAACTGATACAGTACATAAAACCAGATTACACCCCCAATAGACTTTGATAATTACTGTGAGTATTTAGAGCAGTAATGGCTATAAACCATTCTATGATAGCATTAACTCCTATTTCCTATTGGCTAAATTGTCGTGATATTATCACTATACAACGGTCTAGCGATTTTCGTTGTCTTACAGTAGGAAAGCGCGTTGCTGTCACATATAGTATTAAACAGTTGCATAAAGAGTATGTGAATTCTTATAAGGAATAGAAGGATTTTTCTCAGTGTGTACACATCATTTTTTCTGTACGACAGAACAATAAAGTGGTTGAAAATATTATTTCATTGACCTTACACCCACTTATGCGTTTATCTTGTACTTTTTTAACGCCACGTGTCAACAGAAAGGGGATGTTTTGTCACATCAACTTATATTCTATATATATATATAAGCAGCCATTAAAATAATGTCAACTTAATAAGAATAAAAGCTTTTTGGGTTATTATGTTTACCAAATAATCGGGTTAATACAGTCACAGTTTAAGTGTTGGTTAAAATTAAATTTAATATAACTAGAACTATAGTAGTAGTAGTAGTAACATGTTTTATTTAGCAAAAAGCTACAATTAAATATTTTTTAATACATTTTTTTAACACATTTTTATAGATTTACTTTTAAATTTTAAAACGCAACCTTCTTTTAAGAAAACAGACTTAAGCATTTTGCAAATTGTGTCAAATATTATGTATCATTTTGTTTTTTAATCAAATGTAATTTTAAAGTTTTTGTAAATAGTTTTAATAATATTTGAAATTTAATAGAATTTTCCAAATTATTATATTCTATCAAACCTTTATGAAAAATACACTTATAAGCTAATGTTTTAGACACTCTATCCACAAAAAATGTTGATTAGTTCTTCTTATAAAATTATGATGGTCATAATTAAAAGAACATTTTTTTAACAATTTTAAGCAATAAATTATTTTTATAAAGATATATACTAATTTAAGCAATTTTATGTATAAAGATATATACTAAATAAAAATTAAATTTCTGACATTCAATCAATCTAAATTTTTTAACGTAAAATTAATTTTTGTATATTTGTCACAGTTTAAAATAATCCGCATTGCCTTATTTTGTAAAATTTGTAATTTATCAAATATTTCCTTACTAGCACAATATAAAATGGAAGAACAATAAAGAAAATGTGGTAATATAATAGTATCAAATACAGTTTTATTAGAAAACAAACTTAAATTAGAACTGATTCTTTTAAAATAACCTACTTTTCCGGCAATCTTCGATATAATACTTTCAAAATAATTTAAAAAAATTAATTTTGAATCAATGATTATCCCTAAATATTTAAAACTGTTCACTAATTCCAATTATTCACCATCAATTACAACATTTATATTTTGACAATTTAAATTATTACCATAACAATTCAATACTATAATATGCAAAATGGCTGTCATTGTTTTTCTAATTCCGTTTATTAACAAATTCTTTAATTCACTGAAGAATGGATAAAAGTTTATTTCCTAATCTTCATCATAAAGGGAAAAATAAACAGACGCCAGACCAGAGACTAAAGTAATAACTTTTATATTTATCTGCAACTTGACGAAAAGCTTTCTGCGCTGTTTTATATCTGCCAGTTCTGTAATTCGATATGATTGTTGTACTATCCTGGTTGATGTTATCCTTGGGGATGGAACGTACAGGGTCGTCGTAGGGACAGGATTTTCGGGATACGTTGATTACAACTGGTGTTGTTTGACGTTGATGGTATTTTTTCTTCAGTCAATTTTGTCGATATAAATTAACAATTTGAAACGTTGGTACTTCATTGAAAATAATTCTCGGAGAGTATCCGAAAAATCCTCTGCAATGTTTCCTTATATTATATTAGACATCAACGACATGCGTTTAGTTTTAAAAATGTGTAAGTTACAAATGTTTGCTGATGACACCTTAATTTACATTAATGTTTTAAATATTTTTGATGGTCTAAATACTCTAAATTCTGAAAGAAATATGTTATTAAATTGGCTAAAAAAGAATAAATTAAAATTCAATATTTCAAAAACTAAATGTATGGTTATGGGTAATAATTTAAATTGTCAAAATATAAATGTTGTAATTAATGGTGAATAATTGGAATTAGTAAACAGTTTTAAATATTTAGGGATAATCATTGATTCAAAATTAATTTTTTTAAATTATTTTGAAAGTATTATATCGAAGATTGCCGGAAAAGTAGGTTATTTTAAAAGAATCAGTTCTAATTTAAGTTTGTTTTCCAAAAAAACGGTACTTAATACTATTATATTACCACATTTTCTTTATTGTTCTTCCATTTTATATTGTGCTAGTGAGGAAATATTTGACAAATTACAAATTTTATAAAATAAGGCAATGCGGATTATTTTAAATTGTGACAAATATACAAAAATAAATTTTATGTTAAAAATTTTAGATTTGTTGAATGTCAGAAATTTAATTTTTTAGTTAGTATGTATCTTTATACATAAAATTAAAAATAATTTATTGCGTGATTGTTTAAAAAAATGTTGTTCTTTTAATTATGACCATCATAATTATAAAACAAGCACTAATCAAAATTTTTTTGTGGATAGAGTGTCTAAAGTATTAGCTTATAAGTCTATTTTTTATAAAGTTTTGATAGAATATAATAATTTGGAAAATTCTATTAAATCTCAAATATCATTAAAACTATTTAAAAAAACTTTAAAATTACATTTATTTAAAAAACAAAATGATACGTAATATTTTATACAATCTGCAAAATGTTTAACTTTTCAGTCTGTTTTTTGTTAAAAGAAGGTTTCGTTTTAAAATTAAAAATAAATCTATAAAAATGTTGTTAAAAAAATGTATTAAAAAATATTTAATTGTAGCTTTTTGCTAAATAAAACATGTTACTACTACATTGACAATGACAATGCCCTATTTTAGTTTGAGACGTCAAAAAAGTCAGTGAATGTTAACCAAATTTGAATTTTGCTTTGCTTTACATCGAAAAAGAGCGTCGCTGAATATGAACGCATAGAAATTTTGATTATGTGAAGTTGTGGAAATAAAAATAGAAGAAGAGCAATTTTGTAAAATAATGATTGAGCACATGATAATCACGCATGAATTGCCCAAAGATTTTGTTTATCAGATGAAGCTGTGTTTTCTTTAAATGATCAGGTTAATAGACAAAATTACAGATAATGCTGCTTAGAGCAAAATAATGATGTATTCGATGGTAGAGCACAAGAAAATATTGCAATTTGATGTATAATTAATAGGACAATATTTGAGGGTAGCAAGATTTACATGAGATCTCATGGTCTCATGTCATCAAATATTAAATAAAAGGCAATATTAGCAGAGCTACAGCAACAGCACTGACAGGAAGTGCTAAAACTAGAGTTAGGGTTGTAGCACACAGACAAGCTATTACGAAAAAGGTCGAGGGAAATAGCCAAAAATATAGAAAAAGATTTCCAACATGATGAACCGCTGGCGCTGTATTCCTTAATCATAGTGTTGCAAGACTCAAAGGCTAGTGTTCTGCATATTTCACTTGAGCAAGGATTTGAAATTTCAAGTTGAAATTTTCTTGAAATTTATGAAACTTATGAAAATTCTGCGAAACTTTCGAAATGTATGAAATTTTTGTGAAATTTATGAAATTTTTGTGGAATTTATGAAATTTTTGTGAAATTTATGAAATTTTTGTGAAATTTATGAAATTTTTGTGAAATTTATGAAACTTTTTAAAAAAATTTAAATGCCGTGAAAAATTCATTGAAATTTTAATTAAATTTTATTTCCTGTTGTATCCCACAAACTAGCTAAATAAAAGACGTTGCACAGCAAAGTCGAGCCTGCCGTCGCGCCGATGAACCAGGGGAATCCCAAGTATTGCCGAGATTTGGGATGCGTCTATTATATAAACGAGTGGTGGTTGGTTGCATGGAAAGGTTTGTGAAAGTTTCACTAAAATTTATGAAATTTTTCTGAAAGTTTCGAATGTAATAAGGACATTTATCAGTTGAAAGTTTCAGGTGAAAATTTCAAAAATGTCACTGAAATTTCACTTTTTGGGTTAAGTGAAATTTTTCTGTTTTGAAAAGTTCCAAACAGAAAATTTCATTTGAAACTTTCAAATGGCCGAAACCTACTCAACTCAAGGCCCATGGCATCAGTCACAGGCAAGTTCCACCCTGAGCTAACCCATCGCTTTCTCTCCTGCCCGCTCCAGAGGGACGTCCTTCATCTCTCCCAAGAGACGTGCATTGCAACCCAACCCCTTTGTGATATCATTTCTGCTAATACACAGCAATAATTGAATTATTTCAAAAACGTTTGATTGAGTTAGCGAATACGTGGCTCTGGGATTCACCTCCGTGACGAATTCATATTTTCCTCATTAAGTGGGGCTTCGTTGTCTTCGGGCCGCAAGTTTATTAATTTTGGGGGCGCGATTGTACCCCTAAATTATGGTTTGGAATTTGATTAGCTTATGGAATTAATGGTGAGTGGAAGCACTCCAATCGGGTTCAAGATAAATATCTATTTTAAGAGCTACGATAGGGTGGTTTGGATATTATTTAGCGATTTTTAACTCCCTCTAGACCAGTGGTTCCCAAACTTATTTTGTCTACTGCCCACTTTGAGCATAAATTATTTTTTAGCGCCCCCATTTTTACACCTACTTAAAAACCACCATACTATAACTTCAAATTAAATTTTTTATAGTTTGCCTTTTTGAGCAATTAACAAAGAGATATTGTACGAAGCTCGAAGTCCGTCGTCATCTTGCTTAGCAGCCGCCGAAAATAGTTTTGCTACACTTGGCTGAGTATTATGCTTCTTCTCTAGGTCTTGAAGATATGCTACATTCTTGTCTTTCTTATCTGGATGCATTTTATTCAAACGATCTTGCAGTCTTGAAGGCTTCATTGCTTCATTCGAAAATGTTTTTAGACATAGAAGGCACAAAGGCGACGATGGGTTTGTGGGATTTTCAATGAATCCGAATTTAATATATTCCGCACAGTATTGCCGTCTCTTCTTTTTTACTTCCGACATTGTTTGGTTTTGAGAAATACGTACGTAAGTGTTGAACTTAAGTACTGCTTATCTATTACGCGCGTAACCGCAAATGAAAATAAAATAAATCTTACGTTGTTTATATAGGATTGCATAAGCAGCACGCACCGACAGGAATAAGCCAAACATGCATAAACTCGTTTATCTCATTCGACGCTCAATCGTACTCAACAAGTAAGAACAAGTATTCTATGAACCAGCCGATTGATACAGGAATGCACAAATCGGGTTATTTACCAAAAACTTGTTAAAACATGATTGCCCGCGGTCTATTATCTACGAAAATTACCTATCTAGGAATACTAATAACTAGTAAAATGCGAAAGTGTGTATGTTGCCATTTTATTTGTTTGTTTGTGTCTACTTTCATTTCGAAACGGAGCGAACGATTGACATGATTTTTATTTTATTTATTCAATAAAACAGGACAGATATATGAACTACGCGGAGAGAAAAATCGAACCGAGTTTGAGCAATCTCTTAATTAATATTAGTTGATGTTCACAAGTTATAGTTGAGTGCCGAGAGCTCAGTGGGTGTCTAAGTGTCTTCCTAGCTAGATGAAAGTACAAATCGCCCCCCAAGCCTCTACACAACGCCCCCATTTTTTTTCTGGGTCTCTTACCGCCCCCCTTTAGGCCTACAGCGCCCACAAGGGGGCGTTATCCCCCACTTTGGGAAATACTACTCTAGACTGTAGTAATTTCACTAAATATTCAAATGTCGTTTTACTGTATTTCAATACAAACAAAGTCTATCAATAGTGTATCACTCGAAAATTTTTAAATATAAAAAACATAAACTTAAAAATTATATATTTTCACGCATTTGTGCAAGCTTCCAAGCTGTATTTTTTCCACTATGTTTCCCTTCTTCCTTATTCTATTTTTCCAAATAAAAAGCCACTCAATTTTGTTCATAGCACCCCAAAAACCGGAACTACATTAAAAAACCCACAATGAAGGGACATAGGTTCATTTTTGTCCCTTAGTCAGAAAAATATGACAAATATCCCGAAATATATTCTCTGTATGGAGAGATACCACATAAGTAAGTCTTACGCGTTTTAGTATTAAAATTTTAATTAAGCGAAAATTTAATTATTGTGGAAGGGTTTTAGAAGTTTTGGTAACAGGGCAGAGCTGGGCAAGCTACTGGAAAAAAGTAGCTAGCTACAAGCTACTTAAAATTAAAGTAGTTAAGCTACAAGCTACTTTTTTTAAAGCTACTTCTATAAGCTACTCTGCGAAGGTTACTTCACTTTATGTCAGTGAATGCAGTTTTGAAAAACTACGTTCTTCGACATTAAAAGAGTTTAGTAATAAAAATAATAAAACCGAAAGTAGCTTAAGCTACCGAAAGTAGCTTTTTCGACTAACTAGCTACTTTTAAAAGTAGCTTCATGAATACACTAAAAAATAATGTAAAAGCTACAGCTACAAGCTACTTGGTTTTAAAAGTAGCTCAAATAAAGCTATTAGCTACCAAAAAAGTAGCTAGCTAGTAGCTTAAATACTAAGTAGCTAGCTACTGCCCAGCTCTGTAACAGGGTAAATAAAAATTTACAATTCTATCGAGTCCTTTTGTACCTAAAAATTTAAATCAATAACAAACTTTATATATTATTTTTGTGTACGTTTCTTATATCTTCATTAAAAAAAAAACATACTCCAACAATAATATATTGCTCCGTCTAAAAATAGAAACAAGCAGATTTTAAGACAGGTAAAGTATGAAGTTCTTTTAAAAATTAAAGAAAAATCCATTACATGATAGCTCCCTCTATCTTTTTCGGGATAGTGCACTAAAAAACGGGAAAACATTACCAGCAGGTCGTGTGATCCTGTTAGCTGCGCTATGCCGGATCCTGGGGGAAGGGCGGGCGAGGGGAGGGGGGGAGCCGGTTCCGGAATAGACTTTAAGGAAAAGTCAGGATCCAGTCGATGCGGTGGGGTGATATTGGAGTAAAGAAAGGAGAGAATCGTTGCAGTAAATGTTTTTGATTTTGTTTTTTGCTTTATTTTAGTAGAGCTATATGTATACCATACAGTTTTCGGAAGTGTACTTTTGCAAAAGAATGGTTTAGATAAAAAGCTTGTATTTAGACTCAAAATAAAAAGCCTATTTTTGTAAAAATTTACTGAATAAAGCAAAATTGGGTTATTAGAAAATATAAGATTTTAGTCCGGTCAATCTAGACCAAAAAATCATACTGAAGATACATAAATTAACAACAAGCTTAAAATCAGTAAAATTGTTCAAAATATAATAATAAATAAAATTTATAAGTTCCCCATCGTTCCCGTGTTTGAAAAAAATTTTACTCAAGGTCAAAGGTCAAAAAAAATTAGTTTTTCGCGATTTTCAGCAAAACGGTACGTTTTATTATAAAAATAGTCTAGACAAAAATTGTAAATCATAAAATTATCTATAAAATATGTATCAACACTTTTTTTCCTACGAGCCACCGGTTCTGAGATATAACGATTCAAAAAGTTGTAAAAGTTGTTATCGTCATAATATGCACGGGTTATTTTTTCTAATGGTTTTACCGCATAGATCTCTGCGAGTACTTCTGTCATGCCGCTTCCTTGCATAATATGACCAATTGCTCCCAGAAAAGACATCAGTAGATGAAATCCTCCGAGTCTGATGATAATTTTTGATATTTCAGAGCTCTCAGGTGTGGCTGATGCTGATACCATTTCTCGAGCTTTAGCATACAGGGGCTGGTCGAAAGTCACGATGCACACAGTGTGGCCATACCATTTTGCATTCTCTAATGCACAAAGTAAAGTCGTATAGATAGTATTATAGTTACTGGCTGGTTGGTGAATAAATGGTAAAAATGAAATTTGAGATTTAGAATAATTCATAATAATATGGTTATTTATTAAACGTTCAATAAAACCATTCCAACCGGGTAAAGACGCATTTTTCCATTTTGACGATAACAACTTTTAAAACTTTTTGAATCGTTATATTTCAGAAACGGTGGCTCGTAGAAAAAAAAGTATTGATACATTTTTTTAGATAATTTTATGCTCTACAATTTTTGTCTGGTGTATTTTTATGATAAAACTGACCGTTTTGCTGAAAATCGCGAAAAACTCATTTTTTTTACCTTTGACCTTGAGTAAAATTTTTTCCAAACACGGGAATGATGGGGAACTTATAAATTATATTTATAATTATATTTTGAACAATTATACTGATTTTCAGCTTGTTGTTAATTTATGTACCTTCGATTGTCTAGATTGACCGGACTATTTGGTGTGCGAGTGCAACATACAAAAACCTTTAAAAAAGTCTAATACATTTTTGATGTAAAATTAATAGGGATGGCAAATTTGTGGGTAACAAAATTTACATAGGGCTTTACAAACATTGTGGGCGTTCACCTGTGTTTATATCTATCAGAACCCGTTATACTTCTTAATTAGATCTCCAAGAAAAAATAGATCATATCTAAAACAACAGTATCTATTTACAATCAAATTAACTGGTAACGAAAGATTGACAATCAGATCGAGTTTAGATTGGTTCAGTGCTCTATGATTCTCGTCGGAGAAGTTTTAATTGAAGCTTCGATGGAATTTTGAATTTGAATAGTCATTGAAAAAGATAGTTATAGCTTTAGTTAAAAAAATATGTGGAAATTTCGATATTAAAGTGGAAATTCAACATTAGAGTCAAATTCTGTCAGAAGAGCCGTGTAAAACAGAATCTATATTAAAACTATCCCGTGCAAACAAAAACTGGCATCATTAAATTTGGATTAAGTTTTGGGGCTTTATAATTTTTTTATTTTTACTCCGATTTAAGTGATTTTTTAGAGGGCTCTAGATACATTTATTAGTTTTAACATGCCTACACAAATTTTAAGAGAAATTGGTTTTTTCACATATTATAGAAGGATAATCGAAAAGTTGTTTTTTTGCCTAGTGTAAAAACACCCTGTGGAATAATTAGGAAGCAAATTTACTTCAAAATATCAGTTTTCATTAAGCGGCAAATATTCTTTGCATTTTGGTTTTTGGTTCATGTCAATACGTGCATTTGTTCTCACCCAAATACAAAATGGTCTTGATGATGTCAATAACTTAAATTTTTCCATAATTTTCTCATTGTCATTGCATTCAAAATAAAATAGATTATTAAAATTCGAGAAAACAAATGTTATTGTAATAATCAAGATTTAATCTATATACAGGGTGTTCATTTGAAAACTTCCCACCTCGATTTTCCTGCTTTAAAATGAAAATGTGGAAAATTGCTCAAACCAGTCGATTTTTACTTCGAGGAAGACATCTTTTGCGTATATTGTCAATCTTGTTACTTCAAGCCCCTAGGAGGGAGGGGGGGTAAGATCTAAATCTTAAATGGATACCCCTATTTTATATAATTTTTTTGGATTCTGCATAAAATTCTGAACATTTTTTAATAAAAGCATTATTAGTCTATACTTAACAGTTTCCGAGATATTTACTCTTGAAAAATTACATTTTTGAACTTTGACAGCGTCTAGCTTTCTAACTGTACATCTTAGAGCAAAACGGCTTACATGTCCCTATCTTCGATTTTTATTATCTTTCCAATAGTGTGAACTCTCGGTTAAACCGGATGTAATAAATATAGTACTTCCGGTTTGACTGGAAGTTGACACTATTGGAAAGATAATAAAAATCGAAGATAGGGAGATGTAAGCCGTTTTGCTCTAAAACGTACAGTTAGAAAGCTAGACGCTGTTAAAGTTCAAAAATGTAATTTTTTAAGAGTCAATATCTCGGAAACTGTTACGAATTTTACGCAGAATCCAAAAAAATTATATAAAACAGGGCTATCCATTTAAGATTTAGATCTTACCCCCCCTCCCTCCTAGGGGCTTGAAGTAACAAGATTGACAATATACGCAAAAGATGTCCCCCTCGAAATAAAAATCGACGGGTCCGAGCGATTTTCCACATTTTCATTCTAAAGCAGGAAAATCGAGGTGGGAAGTTTTCAAATGAACACTCTGTATATAAAAATAAATGTTTGTCTGTACGTCCGGTATGCGTTCCTATACCATTTATCCGATTACGATGAAAAATTGGTGAGTTGTTGTGTGCAGGCCGAGGAAAATTATTGCATAAAAAAAAGTGGCGCAACGCATGCCGGGATGCCGGGTTTTGGTGAGTTGTTGTGTGCAGGCCGAGGAAGGTTTCGGCATAAAAAAAAATGGCGCAACGGATGCGGGGATGCCGGGATGTCGGATATTTGTGTAATGTCTTTCCTTCAAATTTATTTTAGTAAGTAGCGTAGCAACGCGCGCGGGGTATAGCTAGTAAACAAATAAATTTACGGAAAAAGGTGTGTATTACCCAAGATCTAAAAAAAATAACATTTTCGCAAAACAAACTTAACATTTACCAGCAACAACTTTTTCACTTAAATTCATCTCTATTATTTCTATTGCCTCCTCTAGCCCTTAATTACTAGGAGGCCTGTACTGTACACGTCGGTTCATGCCAGCAATTAGCCCGCGAATATCATCCTGGGTAATATTCCTTCATTCTTGACTCTTATGACGCGGTAGTAATTTAGGTCCAGTTGCTGGTCCGCGTGACTTTAAATTACCTTCGTGTAATCTTCGACGAACTGTCCAAGAACTGACATTTTTAATTCGAACCTCTCGAAGTTGGTTTTTCGCCTGAACTGACGTCAAACGACGATTTTGAGGAGTTTTAAGTACAAGAAATCGGTTATCAATGTTATCGCTATTAATGCTATCATCAAGATCATTTTGCATTTGGGTGAGAACAAATGCACGTATTGACATGAACCAAAAACCAAAATGCAAAGAATATTTGCGGCTTAATGGAAACTGATATTGTGAAGTAATTTTGCACAGAGTGTTTTGACACTAGACAAAAAAATTTTTTCGATTATCCTTGTATAATATGTCAAAAAAACAATTTCTCTTAAAATTTGTATAGGCTCGTTAAAACTAATAAAGGTATCTAGAGCTCTCTAAAAAATCACATAAATCGGAGTAAAAATAAAAACGTTATAAAGCCCTAAACTTAATCCAAATTTTATGATGCCCGTTTTTTTTTGCACGGGAGTGTATATATACATTATTTTTAAATAGCCCTTCTACGCCTTCGTTATAACTTGTAAAAGTTAGAAATCAATTTTTATCTCATTACCTGGACAAAATCTTCGACACACAGCCATGCGACACCCTCAACTGTCGTGATATATCGCAAGGCCGAACGCCATTGTGAGCCAGCTCTACAATGCGTTGCCGAACGACGTCCGGGAGCGGTCGACCGTTCACGAACACTCCTCCGAGCTGATTGACACCGCCATGACCTGAAAACAATAAAGAAAGTGAGGTTAGTTGGTTTGGTCGCTTTTATTCTGTATCTTGGTGGGTTTTGGTAGTAGGTGGAGCGTGTTTGAGCTCTTTTTGAAGGAAATGAAGAAATAGAGGTTTGTGACAATACAATGGCAACGTATTTAGGAAATGGTAGTTGCATAGTTTTATTTCAATTAATCTACTACTATAATATATTTACTGCCGTAATTCAGTAATATTTGGAATTTTATCTGGATTGTACGTTAACGCGCATTTATTATTTATGGAGAAAAATAAAATGCTGCTATGTTCCCCGACTTCTAAATCGCGTTGGGACAGGTTGGTCGGGCCTCCAAAAAGGCAAAAATCACTTCCTCGTACTTTCAGCATTCGCGTTACATAAAATAATTTAAAGTTTTCGTTCTTACAAATAAACCAAAGTACCGGCGGAATTTCACCATGTCTACGCTTATCATAAAAATTCAGCCAAGAAAGAAAATAACATCACAGTGGGTGCTTCGCTATCGAAACGTATTTGCTACGATATATAGGATTAACAAAGCACAATAAAACGATTAACAGTTTAGTAAAAAGGTTATTATGTAATCGTTTTTTCTCTGTATAGGTAAGTACCTATGTGATAAATAATAGATATATATCATTTATAATGATATTTTAGCGCTCTTTAAACACCATTTATCAGACAAGTCAATTCCTATAATTTTTACGAAGCTGCATAAAATATCTGCCTCAACCGGACACACGCGCATAAAAAATTGTTATTAACAGTTTACACAAATTCCAAATTTGGTTGATAATAATCTCACTCTATCATTAAATATCTTTAAATACGATTTTAATGATTCGTTATAAAGTATAAAGTTATAAACACGCTTGTTATACGGTCTCGGATCATTTAGGTTATGGACGATTTTGTAACGTCAATTGGATAAGCATGATTTATGTATTTTTTTTCGTGCCGTTTGCAAAAAATAGACAATTTTAGTGTTTTATCTATGATATTAAGCAACTGTTTATTGAATACAAAAATACTACAAAAGGTTATAAGTACTCTAAAATATCTATTGTTTATTAAAATTACTTTCGATTTTAAATTAATTTAATTATCAATAATGTTTAATATTTTTTTTTTATGTTTACCCCTATTCTCAATGATACTATAAAATAACAATTTATATTGTTGCAAAGCCCAGCAGGGCGGAAATTAAAGAAAAAAGATTGCTCTTTTGTATAATTTATCCAAAGTCAGTGTGATGACATTCCAATCATTCCATACGGCATACAAACGGCGGTAAACAGTCTCAAAGAGACCGACCTCACAACTAGGGTTGTCAGATCTTTCTTCTTCAATTCTTTAAGTTTTTTATTAAAAATGTTTCTTTTATATCAGTATTAAATTGTTAGTCAGTAACTGTCTTTGAAAGCTAGTTTGCAAATATACTTTAAACCGAGAAGTTTTGAGTGTGACAGAAAAAAATAACAAGCCATTTATTGTTATAATAATACATTCTTTAGTCCTTAAGAAACAATATAACTGAAATCAAGACAAAAAGTGTTTTCAGTATTTAAAAACAACTAAATAACAAACCCTTGTTTCTCGTATATACTTACATTGTGCTTACAAATCCGAAAATTTTGAAGAATTGGCAACAGCATATAATTTGTTGCGCTTGCAAGCGCCAGTTAAAGCGGCTGGTGTAAGCTGAAGCGGTACGCAGCCCGTCTAACGATCGATTCTATCAGATCGAGATAGGCCAGTGACCGCCGATGGCGTGGAAGAGACGAAGATAAAATATACGTAATTTGGAATTTGTGGACGGGCTGGACAATGGTCCCAGAATGGAGTTCTGGTAAAAAAATTAAAGCATTTTTTGAGCAATGTCGTGCCGTGTCAGGTTTATTTTTCTGATTTTAGTTTTGTGTATAGAATTTTTGAGTTACCTTATATTTATTATTTTAATATAATATTATTATATATACAGTGGGTTTATAAAGTGTAGTATGTACAAACACCTAATGTAAAACAAACTTATAAGTGTGTATACGCATTTTAATTATTTGTTTGGGACGCCTATGATTAGAAAATTCCTACAGTTTAATGTCATTAAATTGACCTAAGAAACACTATACCCAAATTACTAAATCTGCATAATGTGAGTAGTGAGTCTACACTGGGAAAAATGATCTGATACAACAGGTTTGCTAAGAGATAGTTTGTATTAATAGCTTATTTCGTATTAACCCCTATTAAATAAATTGCTAGTGTATCAAACCCGCTTTAATGTTATATCAATTCCAGATTTGCTAGACCAGTGTTTTTTTTTATTTGGTAGTAATCTGTTCCATTAGCAACACAGTCTTGTTGAATAATGAAGTACTTTTAATACAGCGATTTTGTTAAGAAATAAATTGCATCTTCTCAATGCCACACATTTTGTTCCCCATAAAGCGCTTTCTCTACAATTTAGAAAGCAGAACAGCATCCCCAAAAACGAATTGTATCCGTTAGAACCTATAATCCACAAGACGTTGGTGGGGGTTCGTAGCGATCGGCAATCGCCGCGCGTTCTAGTATTAGCTTTAACATACTTGTTGCGCAGGTCACATTGTTGTTCGGAGTCTTCTAGCTGTCCTGTATGAATTTGAATTCTATTGATCGTAGCAATACCTGTTTTAGTTAATTTATTGTTACTTTGAATATAAATTTTTTAAAACTTTGCATGTCCGATAAAGCAATAGAAGCTTCTAATTTCGCACAACCCATCATTAGTATTGGACTTTATAATCTATGGACGAATTTTACGATCTCAGTAAACCATGTTGCATAATAGATAGGTAATCATATGCAATGTTAAACGACAAGAACAATATCACACTACAAGCTATTTAAATTTTTTTTTCAGTGTAGTGATTCTATGATGTAAAAAGAAGGCGACTATAAAAATTACCAGAAATAAAACTACAAAGAATTTATCCCGCAGAATACCAAGGGTATTGTGAAAAAGACAAACTAATTATCTCAAACATTGCTCAACTACATTGACACCTATATCGAAAAAACCAATAAAGATATTCAATTAGCTTGTCAAACTTACAATAAAGGTAATTTAATCTGAAGTTGATCTTTAGAATTGTAAATAGTGCTTTCATAAAATTCAACATTGTAATATAAATAAGATGTAATAAAATGTTAATAATGAAAACAATGTCACAGTAGTTAGAAAGCAATTAACTATATTATGCCCAAAAAAGAAAGAGAATTGAAGTGATAGTACTTATAGTTTTGTATATACAGTGACCAGGCAAAAATTATGCTCCATACAAAGCGAACTATTAATTTCTCAAAAAATATTATCCTTGATACTATTATGTACACAGGGTGTCCGGAAATAATGAGCAAAAAATTTAGGGGATAATTCTAGACCGAAAATAAATGCTATCCTTCCTATTACATTTTTTCGAAAAATTTTATTTGTAGTTTTTTTGCAATACCTTTTGCCACGCTCATAATATTTAGACGAAATCTCGTATATGGAACTTTTTCGGTAGGAGGAATACAAATTTGTTTACCGTTTTTTCGCATTTTGTAGAGGGCGCCACATAGACGCCTATACTTTAATTTGAATGGTCCCAACTTTTTTGTTCTACATTGTATGCGCATTTTGACTGAATATTTTTATTCTTCTAATCTTTTGACATAAAAAAGGTATACTACTTTTGTTTCGATAAATCTAACCGTTTTCGAGAAAAACGCTAAAATAACATTGCTTGCATGTGATGAATACGAAATAATTTGAATTTATTTTCAACCTTAAACATAGCATAGCAAAAGCAGGAATATTCCATGGAGTTCGTCGGAATTTTTTAAGTAGAATTAATTTATGCATTGAAGAGGAAGGACGTCACTTTGACCCTTTGATTTGAATGTATATTTTATTGTTCTAGTAACTTATGTATTTTAAAACTGCAAATAAAATTTAACTTTAACACCCTGTATATCCGTTAATAATCAATTTTCGATAAAATGTTATAGGAAGAGATATTATTTATTTTCGGTCTAGAATTATACCCTAAATTTTTTTCTTATCATTTCCGGACACCCTGGATTTATTATTATTTAAAGGCACAAACAATTGGAAAAATCTGCGATCGGCATCAGGAAAACAAAGCACAACAAAAATGTGCTACGCTTAACATTCTTAACGATTTGATGATGGGTCTTCATTTTTGAACGATGCCTTTAGGCCTACTAATGGCACGTACACACGTATCTAAACAATTATCTCGAAAACTAATAATTTGTGAACTATACGCCAAAAGCAATAAAAAAAAATTGTAGTGCAGGAAGCTACAGTTATTATTTTTTTCGGAAGTCGTTTAATCGTCCCGAACCAACCGACGAATGTTGATGGGGGCACGTGTCCGTCACGTGACCTCTTAAAAAGATAGTATTTTCAGTTATGTTTGACCCGGTGCATGCAGATTTGTGGGGGTACAGTTTATCTAAGAGGAAAGTGAAGGAATATATTATACTTCCATATTTTTTGGTTATTCGTGTACATGGTGTTTGGGGAGAAAAGGGTTTTGAAAATGTATTCAGAGAGTGAAAATAAGAGAAATAAACCAATATGTTTTAGTCAGATTCTCAACCATTTCTGAAATAATCGGTTCCGCATTTTTTTTTATATTGAAATAATAAATGATGCTTTAGTTTTAAACGTCCAATACGTTTTGATTGATAGTTTCGACATGCATAGTGGTTGTCAGTTAGCTTCATATTGAGCGTATCGACTTGAACCAAGATTTTTCATACCTTACAATGCCCCATACATTCAGTCACAGGGAGTATGCCGACATGATATTCGTGTATGGTTACTCTAACGGTAGTGCGATGCGCGCAGATAATTAACATCGACGTCGTTTTCCTAATCGAAGAGTTTTTCAAAAAGTATTTACAAGTGCTCAGGAAACTGGAATGTTTTCAAGCGTGAGAATTGTTTCTGAAAGAGTGCAGGGTCTAGATGTCGAAAATGAAGAAAATAATCTGGATATTGTCGCAGAGAACTCGGGTATAAGTACGAGATGGGTTGCAAATGAACTTCATATACTTTCACATCTAGCCGTATGGGAGTCTCTTAAAAAAACGGTTTAAAACCTTTTCACGTTCAACCCGTTCAACATCTACTAGATGGTGATCCTGCTTCAAGGGTATGTACAATTTTGTGAATGGATCCATCAAAATCGAAGTCTGCACAAATACATTTTATTTAGCGATGAAGCTCAGTTCACTCGTGATGGAATTAATAATTGCCACTTTCAATATCGATTCAGTATTAATGTCTGGTGTGGAGTGTTTAACGACCAGTTGTTTGGTCCATTTGAAATGGATGGGCATCTTACTGGAGAGACCATTTGATACACATTTTGGATCATGTCCCGTTAAATGTTCGACAACGAATGTCCTTCCAACGTGATGGAGCCCCACCTCATTTTACTCTCCGTGTGCGAAATTTCTTGAATTATCGTTTTCCCAATCGCTGGATTGGCAGAGGTGGTCCGCAAGTTTTTCCACCGAGGTCACCAGACTTAAACCCGGTTGATTATTGCTTTTGGGGATGGATGAAATTGCTAGTATATGAAACACGAGTGGAAACGACAGAAGCCCTCCGCGATCGAATTTTCAATGCTGTAGCTTCTATAAAAAAAAAACAATCGTGCTAACCCGAGCGATTAACAAACGTGCCGAAAAATGTATTGAAATTGATGGAGGGTTTTTAAAAATATTCTTTAAGTTAGTTTGTACGGCAGTACCTGCAATTATTCGCTTTTAAAATAAAAATTAATTTACAAAAACTTTAGAACCTATTATTTCAGAAATGATTGAGAATCGAACTAAAGATGTGGGATTATTTCTCTTATTTTTCACCCTCTGAACACCTTGTATACTCTTCTTTTCTCTTTGAATCGTTATGATTAAAAGGCCATAATACAATAAATATTGGGCCAAACGCCATATCCCTTTCAAATGGGATTCACATTTGACAAACTCGCAAAACCAAATTTCGAATTCCATCCGATTTTAAACCGCAAGAGCTACCAATGAATTCGTTTCATTTCCGACGGCTTATAATTCAAAACTGGCCTCCCCGATAATCCGATTGCCGACTGAACAGGATCCGAATCAATAGTCATATATCAAATGTGTCGTTTTTTGCGTGTTGGGAATATTTGGAGATTTATCTACTATGTTTGTCAATTACGTATGTATGATGCGAATAAAGAAAATTTGTTCTCTATAACAATAATCACCGATAAATCTTGTATAATTGGATTTATTTCTCTATGGTATAACTATAAAAATAAGCTACGGCGAAATATCTGACCAAAATCATTCGCAAACGCCCGGACTATTTAATGTCATTCACGTCGCCCGTATCGCGCCGCATTGCCGTTACTATGGAAATGAGAAATGGCAATCTACCCACACATTTGGATGATTATACATAACACTTGCCGCAAGCGGCTCGCTTATTATGGTCTACATTATAGCTGGTTAAATAATATACTATAATTGTTTCTTTTTTCAATAAAATTATGCATAAATGGATTATTAAGCTACATTTTGCGATTCAATTATTGATCACAGGGATGCATATAAAGACTAACTAAAATATCATATTCTTTCTATTAAATCATTTACCTCACTGGGTACTTCAAATTTGACTCTATGTCACCCATAAATTTATCCCTCTCAATTGTGACTTTGTGGCATGCCTTTGGAAACTACCGAAACAATAAATACGACATTTGAATGGACTAAAAAGGACGTCAATAATAATAGCCATCAATTGTTATTTTGTGAGAAATATATTTGTAGGTCTGGGTTGTCATACTCGGCGTAGCTACCTGAAAGTCGCACAACGACAGCAGTTCTAGATATATAACGTATAATGATTATAGAGGCAGATTTAAATTCAATCAACCCCCCTTCCTCATTCTCTAGTATCAGTTGGTAGTAATCAGTTCCATTCGCAGCACAGTCTTGTTGAATAATGAACTACTTTTAATACAGCAATTTTGTTAAGAAATAAATTGTGTCTTCTCAATGCGACGGATTTTGTTCCCGATAAAGCGCCTTCTCTACAATTAAGAAAGCCGAACAGCGTACACAAAAACGAATTGTATCCGTAAGAACCTATAATCCACAAGACGTTGGTGGGGGTTCGTAGCGATCGGCAATCGCTGCGCTCAGTAGTATTAGTTTTAACGTATTTGTTGCGCAGGTCACATCGTTGTTCGGAGTCTTCTAGCTGTCCTGTCTGAATTTGAATTTTATTGATCGTACCTGTTTAAATTAATTTATTTTTACTTTGTATTTAAGTTTTTTAACCTTTGTATATCAGATACAGCAACAAAAGATTTTTATTTCGCACAACCCATCATTAGTATTGGACTTTATAATCTATGGACGAATTTTACGATCTCAGTGAACCATGTTGCATAATAGATAATCATATGCAATGTTAAATGATAAGAACAATATCACACTAAAAGCTATTTAAATTTTTGAGAACAACATTGCTGAATTTTAGTGGTAAGTAAGTATATGCTTTATTAACCGTAGCAATCAAATATTATTATGATTAATGTCAAGCTTCATTACAACTGCCAGTTATATAAAACCATATTACACTTCCAATAGCACTTGATAATTACTGTGATTATTCGAAGCAATATTGGCTTTTAATCATTCTATGATAGCAATAAATCCTATTTCCTATTGGCTAAATTACCGTGATATTATCACTACACAACCGTCTAGTTATTTTCGTTGTCTTACAGTACTGTACGAAAGCGCGTTGCTATCACATATAGTAATAAACAGTTGTATAAAGAGTATGTGTGAATTCTTATAAGGAATAGAAGATTTTTCTCAGTGTACCGAGAAAACCAAAAACAAGTACCTAGCAGATTATTAATTTTGCATTAAATTTATAACTCTCGTGGCTTAATAAAACGAATTCGCTAAATGAATAACATGCATCGAGCGCAGTTATCCGTATAAAAGTCCAATTATTCGGTATAAAACCGGCGGGCCATATTTAAACTAAATCTATGATATTAATTGAGCGTATCAAAATAAAACAAATAATCCCCGTGAATTTGGTGTTTTGTGGATTGTGTTTAACGGTTTTCGTGTTCATCATTCACGGGAAATATATCTTTTTTTATAGTAGAGAAGAGTGGGGTCCTTTCATAAATACAATGTGACCAGTAAAGTCCGCATCATATGGGATTTTTTTTATTAATAGCTTTATACAAAATTTGACTCTGGCATCAAGTTCTGTTTGAATCGAGATGAAAATTAAGCAAAAAAAAATAGTAAAGTCAAGTCAAGTGATTTGCATTATCTGTAAAATATAAATTTTTTTCAAAAAATAATTCAAAAGTGGTGTTATTTCCGAAAATATCGAAAAGAAGTTATAAGAAAAGGTTTTTTAAATGCAGTTTCCAGCCCACATGTAAAATTTCAGCTGCATAAGATAATTTTAATTTTTTACCCACCACTAAAATTTATTTTCCACTTAATTAACGCTTTAATGATGACCCTGTGTTCTTTTTTGTCTTAATATTAAGGTGTATTACTTTCAGACCCAAACTACGTTTTCAAAAATACTTATTTTATGAAGTTACCTTATACAGGGTCAAAAACAAATAAACTGTGCATCACATGCGACGAAATTTTAATAGCCCAATTTTGATTTTGTAAAAAAACACACATTTAATATGGCGCTACTTTAAAGAAAATGTATCTGAAATAAAGCCTTGTCAAAACTAAGAAGTTTTATGTAGGTGGCGTTGAGTCTTATTTTGCAAAAGTGGTGCAATTTACAAAATATAGGTAAAAAAATCAAAATTATCTTATGCAGCTGAAATTTTGCATGTGAGCTAGCAACTGCATTTAAAAAAACTTTTTCTTATAACTTTTTTCGATATTTTCAGACATAACCTCACTTTTGAATTATTTTTTGGAAAAAATCAAAATTTTACAGATAATACGAATCACGTGACTACTATTTTTTTGCTTAATTTTCATCTCAATCAAAGCAGAACTTAATACCAAAGTCAAATTTTGAATAAAGCTGTTAATAAAAAAAAATCCCATATGATGCGGACTTAACTGGTGACACTGTATAGCATTACTTACTTGACAATATAATAGTATCTAAATAGGCCTTATTACATTTTTTTTTCTTTTAACTGGCCTTTTTGCCCCCTAAATACGTCCCTGTGACACGATATAGATATGCATTATCAAACGGCTGTAAATTGTTATGCAAAGAACGGAATTCAATTTTGTTCAATTTATTTAATAAGATCAAAGGACTGGGTAATTCATTCCACGATCTTAAATACTAATTGCGACAACGTCTATGGGCATTAAATCAGCTTTAAAGTACGGAAAATTGAATCTAAAGGGGATTTTCATGTAAATCTTCCGCTTAGTATCCTTGTGATACCATAAAGTATGGCTGAATATGCCTATAACGAACGGGGGTTTAAAAGAAAATTAAGATTTAATGAAGAAAAACTTTGAGATTAATGGTAAACAAACTTGGCGATTATGATTCCGTATTATACAGAGTTGATTTGAGTATCAATAGTCCAAACAAGCCATAAATATTAAATTCTTGCGTAGATTGGAATTCGCCCATTACTCATAAATACCCATATACACCCAGGTAAGCATACCACAACCACTTAACCATATAAAAATCCATATAGCTACCTCCAAGCAATAATAAAACAAGCACACCTTTCCATGGATCTTTATGTGTCCCAAGCACAATACCAATATCTTAGATGTAAATAGCTCGTTTATTATATTAAAGTGACCTAATTTTATCTTAAACCACGGTTGCTTTTTTAAGTTCTGCAATGAGTTTCTTCGCCTATTAAGAGTATTAGATCAGTATAGGGGAAGGTTGCCTATATTGAATCGCTACCTAAATTGGACCACAGTTCATTTCTCCGAAACTAAGCAAGTGTCATATCATCTGGAAACACTGTAACATACTTCCACCCAGAACCTTTGATCGGCAACAAACTCAACTAGTTAGTGCTTGGCGTGTACAGAGCGAAACGTAAATTACACAATTTTAATGTAATATTTTTAAGATTTTCCTAAGAATTTGCCTTAGAACCATTAAACTCTAAGCAAAATCTTTTAAATGGAAGTGATCAAGTAAGTTTTTCTCTTTTTATTTCTCCTATTACCATGCCATATTTGTTTTTTCTTGCTTCTTTCCTGGGTGGTTTTGTAAAACACGTGGTAATGGCTTAAATTGGACCATTGGGTGATTACCAAAATTGAACCAGTCCAATTTAGGCAATTTTTCCAAATTGTCCAAAAACAATTTTTCTTCCATTTCAATATTGCTAAAATCTTTTTTCTTTGAGTTAAAAAACGAAACTATGACTGGTCCAATATAGGAAACGAATAGGTACTTTTTTTTTGCATTAGGATGTCTTCTACCGAAATTTTGATTGTAAATTTGATGTTTTTTTGAAATATAAGTATAAAACTGCCTATACCAAAAATTTTATATTTTATTTATTTATTAAACACCTAAGCTTCCGATTTAAATCATGTGGTCCAATTTTGGTTTAAAACCGGTTTCCCATATTGAACCACTTGCAGAGGTTTTTTTATAGCCCTGGTATATCATAGATACTTTGAAATAAAATTCTGCAAAAAATCCTGTAGTTGAACAACATACTAAAGTATACTATAATAGATTTTGCGTTATTATCAGAATCTATGATAAGAAATCTGGGAATTGGTCCAATATAGGCAACCTTCCCCTATTTATTAAGCCTTCTATTCCTTATAATAATTCACATACTCTTTATACAACTGTTTAATACTATATATATGACAGCAACGCGCTTTCCTACTGTAAGACAACGAAAAGTGCTACATCATTGTGTAGTGATAATAGCACAGATAATGCACGGATTTAATGCAAGCATAGAATGGTTTATAGCCATTATTGCTCTGAATACTCACATTAATTATCAATCTCTATTGGGGGCGTAGTCTGGTTTTATATACTATATTAGTTCCGACTGGTAGTTGTACTGAAAGTTGACATTAATCATATTAATACTTGCTTACTACGGTAAATAAAACATATACTTACCACCAAAAATCAGTACTGATGTTAAATACGTTAAAACTAATACTACGGCGCGCGGCGATTGCCGATCGCTACAAACCCCCCACCAACGTATTGGTGGATTAAAGGTTCTAACGGATACAATTCGTTTTTGGGGACGCTTTTCTGCTGTAGAGGAAGCGCTTTACTGTTGACAAAACGCGTCGCATTGGGAAAATACAATCTATTATAATGTTAATGTTATATGAATATCTATAAAGTAATTTAATTGTTCTAATATTTTTTATCACTAATATTTATCAGAATTATCAGGTGCCTCGGTTTTAATATAGTAATCAAAATCGAATTAATTCATCCTTAAAATCTCAATTAATTAGTCGATCAGTGCGCCCTCTAATTGGCCTAACCGCAACGTCCATGACGCAGCACAATGGAGAATGATAAATGGAAAGTCCTTTCCATGATTTCCAACCCTTTAGGTCTCCATTAATGGGGAAAAGGGACGGTGTAGCAGATTAAAGAGTATTTTTGGAAAATATGTTCCGATGTATTTGTTACGAGATGCGATATTTTTAAACATCAAGCAATACTTGGTCTGTTCCTGATAACACCATGACAGGTATCATCTAGATAGACATCTGAAAATATTTTATTGATCCCCTTAAAACAAAATCAATTAATTTGTAGGCTGGTTCTATTGAACCTCCTTGTTAAATTTAACTCTTAACAGAAACCACTGATTGATATTCTCATAACATCAAACTTATGCAAAAATCAGGTTTTATAGACTTGGAACATAGAATACTTCGATATAATTTCTGGTGTGTTAAATTGTACCATAAATTCTAAAATAATGAACGTTTGAAGTACGTCGGTACTTCATTTGTTTCACAAAACGTATGATATTGCCTGAAAAAGCTATTTTATTGAATAAACAATGGTCGGTCATTAAACAGGCCTTTGTTTTTGATAGAAAAAAAACATAATTTAAGTAAAATAGTATATCTTCCAAGATTTACGTGAGAAGTCATAGGGACTGGTCTGTTATGTTTATGTATTTAAAATTAAAACTCAAAACTCTTGGATTAAGCAGGAACAGTTTTACGAAAAAGCCAAATATATTGTGTAAGGTAAGGAGTTTGCAGTTTTCGCATACACAGGGTGTTCCAGATAAGAATGCATTCGATAGGGATCTAGAAGATACACAGATGGTTAAATAAAAAAAAAATTGCGCCCCACATCTTTAACTTTTTTTTAAATTGTCAGAAAATTTTATTTTATTATTAAATTTCCCTCCTCATTTCTAATTAAAGGACGCATCACTCCTAGTATTTATAACACGTTTCGGACTTAAATACTCATCAGCAGTAAGAATAAGTGCCAATTATTTTGTTTAACCTTTCTTTTGTTTTCAAAGCCAACTAGAAATAACATTTAAAATAAATATATAATATAATTGAAAATCTAATTAGGTACACCAACTTATAGAGGAGTAAAAATGGCAAAGAGTATGGAAGGTTAGATTAGATTTACCATCTAAGTATCCTCTATGGTGTACGAGATCCCTATTCGGAACACCCTGTATATAATAGGATTGTATTTTTTACGTAATAAAAGTTAATTTACCAAAAATACATGTTTCGCTTCACCCAATTTCTGGGTTTGCAATAAAATGTTTACTGTTTAATTTATTAAGAACCGTTTTCTCTAATTACTATGATGGTAGATATTTCGATAATAACAGGCTCAGAACGTATTATAAAGAGATTATTCTGGCTTGACTGATTTTAGTATTTTTCTGTAAACCCAGTTATAGTGAAATATGGTTTTATTGCACATTTTTTTAAAGTAAAATGTTATATCATTGCCTTGAAACAAGACGGTCATAGTCCAGTGAAAAAAGATACACTTCCTTACGTCTTTATTTCAATAAATCGCGCGAAGCCGCGGATACAACCCAGTAGCGTAGCTAGGGATAATAGCAGTGGAAGGCACCTTTTACAACCTCATTTATATAGGACGTTTTCTACAACAGCCCACCGCAAGTAAGGAAATAGGTATTTTTCTTAAGGTTATAAAAATGATAAATCGCATTGTGTCATATTTTGTCCCTACCGCCCCTTATAGGTGGCTACGGCACTGGCAGAACCTACATTATGTATATATAAAAGTTTATCATTGTACTAATTCAGCTTTTAATGAAGCTAAAAATTTAATATAAATCAAACTGGTTAACAATAGAAATATTTTGATACGTATCTCGATTTTTATCAAGTTATAATTTAACTTATAACAGTACCGATAGTATATTTATCTAGTAATTTCTGGTGGTGTGTTATAACCGATATAGTTTTATAGTTTATTAAACCGTGTTCCTTAAGGGCCTTATCACTTATACAGGCTTGGCATTCCCCTAGGGGCGAAAAAGGTATTTAGAACAATTTCTGTTGTAAATTAACAATTTTAGCCTTCAATTTACTACAAGTACATTAAAATTAACCATCTTTTATACATTTGTTATATTCTACAATCAATTCTAGACATTTTCCATGAATCATGCCTATACCTTTCTTCAAGCGTTTACGAAATATTTACACTTTAATGCTGATATGTACCACTAATCTATCCACTAAATATATAAATAAAAATAAAATAAAAACTAAAATCCACTAAAATAAAGACATTTTTGATTTGATTTGATTTGATAATACCGCGTGAGCAAAAATGATTTGCATCAAAGAGGGCTTGGATTAAAAAACGCGTGGCTTGGTTTAGATCACAATGATACGGGAACGATATATCTAACCAAATCTGGGTTAAAATTTTGTCAAATTCATATTATGACATGAGTAATAAAATAAGTAGACAAATTCCAATTTATTTTTGTTGTTTACAAAATTAACAAAGTAAGAATATACAGAAAGAAAAGGAAAAATAATTACATGTATTCTGAAAATCCTTCATCCGAAAAAAAGTCAGGTCTAATAAATCATTTCTTTCCAATAAATTTTGAGTAAACCATTGAGAGTAATTCCTGTATCTTTCAAAATCTGCGGCTTGTATTTTGCTTGTAATTTCTTGAACAATTCACACAATGGGCTTTACGGAACAGCATAAAACATTCATGGTTGAAGCGTATTTTCGAAACGGGGTTAGAGTAAATGGTGAGTGGCAATACAATTCGGGTTTGTGCATGGACGATTTTCACGAACATTTTTCTAACGTTGCTTTTATTGCTGGAGATTTTTATCATTGCCTGAAAAGAACAGTGGCTGTGTTTAGGGAAACAGGTTCTATACAACACAAAAAAGGAGCAGGAAGTCCATCTGTTAGAACAGAAGAACTTGTTGCAAACGTTCGTAAAATAATGCAAAATACGCCAACAAATTGTATAAGACGCCTGTCCCAAGAAGTGGGAAGATCTTATGGAACATGCAGGACTATTCTTAAGAAGCAGCTAAATTTATTTCCTTATAAAGTGCAAGTATTCCAAGAAATACAAGCCGTAAATAGTTCGTTTTTCCTCATTTATAGAACATGTTAATATCATATAATATGTTATAAAAATGAGCATTATAATTAGTAAATCCCAGTTTAGGTAACAGTTAGATGAATATCAGCTGTTCTCCCAAGCGGTCTTTAAGAGGAACATACACCCAAGCTTTAAAGTCTATAACTATGGCACACAACGCCTAATATACAAAAATAAGCCTATAAAATCCATCCAAAATTTTATCGGTCCTTAATCAGAATAATAATTAGTTGTATCCATATGTCCGCAACCTGACGCTTCCGACATTACACCCTTATAAAACAATCATCGCTGCCGTCGGCGCGCCCTTTTTCGTTAGATGAGCCCTTCGGAAGTGTTTGAGATCGTGTGATAACAGTGATAAGAATCGCGACATGTGTATATTAAGTGGTTTATGTACGTAGCGGGTGGAAAGAACTGATAATTCGGCTTAAATTTCCCGTATAAAGGGTAGTAGGTTTTATCATTTGAGTACAGGTTCTAAATTTTCAAGTAATAGACTAGGGTCGATAATTTTTGAAACCAAAAAAAATAATAGTAGAACAAAACCTATTGGAAAAGGAAGAGAATATAACAAAAATGAAAGGAAAAATAATTTACGGGCAATCCGAGGTCGGGAAGTGGAAGGGGGTGAGTTTTTAAGGGTAGAAAACAATTTATCTCGATTTCCATTACTATACATTTACCATAGTAATGCATTTTTTTTACACCATCAGAAAGTCGAGATTTCAATGAACAAAAAGCCCACCGACTTTTTTTAAAAAAGTAGTTATTTTGACGTGAGAATTTTCGATTGAAAATTAGGGTGCTTTTTCGATATTAAGTCAAAATAAGGTGAAAAAATAAAGTTTTCACCAAATTTCGTAAAAAAAAAATTTTGTAAAAGAAAAATAAAACAAAAATTTGGTTATTTGAATTCTTCACATTAATTTTGAGGTTATGTGGAAAAAGTGTGAATATAAAAGTTGTAGATCTTTTTATTACCTACAACTTTGCTATTTAACATTTTTCCATAGGACTTGCAGTTTTGCCGGAAATCGAGATAAATCGTTTTCTACCCTTAAAAACTCACCCCTTTCCACTTCCCGACCTCGGATCGCCAGTAAATTATTTTTCCTTTCATTTTTGTTATAATCTCTTCCTTTTCCAATGGGTTTCATCCTACTATTATTTTTTTTCACTTTTTACCATTTTCAAAGGCTTCAGCCCTGGTCCTATAACGTCTCCTAACGATTTAGAAAACGTTATTAAACGTGTAAAGAGAACAAGTATCAATTTTTTTTAGCTTAAATTATATATGGCTTACAAGTGTAATATTCCATCATATTTTGATTGTATCGGTAGGCGGTTGTTAGATCCATGGCGGGCCCTGTCCTTAGCAGTAGACCAGCGGCTAGTGTTGCATCCAGCTTGAACGCCAAATAGTCACCACGTAGTCCAAAAAATGAAGAGTCCACAATATAATGTAGATTCAGGAAAATGTACCCTTCGACCACTGTTTCAATTAACACGCACACATTTCTTTACAATCTTTAGCCAGAGTTCTTGCAATATATTCAATGCTTTGTTCAAATTGATCGTTTTAGCTCAGTTTTTCCCGGTTTTGTTTATAATTTACATCATTTATAAAATCATGACCCACATTTGCCTTTTTCGAACACGTTCGTATAACGAGAGTTTCCGACGGATGACAGATCACATTTTTCTTTTCCTCCATTTCATTTTAACTTACTCTTGAAGTGTGGAAAATAGGATTTGTTTCAGTTGCTATTGATATAAGTTTTTCAGCTTTTCTTCAATAATTGCACTAATTTAAAAAATATATGGTCACCAGCTTCCTCAACCAACTTTTAATTAAAGCAATTTTAAAACGTTTTCATTTTTTTAATTTTTACTTTAGTGGATATAAATGCAGTATTAAAACGATTTTCTTCTCTTTATTTTCAAAATAATAAAGTGCGAATCATACACCGCCAAAATTGTGACGCCTCATTAAGCGAATACATAAATCCTCGAAATGCGCCGATATAATGTACAGTCCGCCGACTCTATTTGGAGTTTTATTACGCTCAAATCACTCAAGTAACGTTAACAACAATTTCGACAACTTTTCCAACGCCGTTGACCTATCGGCGATCTATCGGGACGCGAAGCGAAAATTTCGCGCATTTGCCGGGGGATTGAGAGACGCGTTTTGTCGGGACTACTGGCATGAATAAAACTCGGGTCGCTTAGCTTTTCGGCATGGGCGGAGTCACAAGGTCTGGGATGTCACAGCGGTTGGGAAGTTAACTTTCTGTGGATGCCATGCCATGGAGATTTTACGTTTTAAGGCTACTCTAAAAGGACAGAGAGGAGAGCGAGGTGAGACAGAAGGTGTCTAGCTGAATATATTGTTTCGATGCTTAAAAATTAACTGTGATTGATTGAGTCATAGTTGACTTTCTATTAAAGATTATATTGATTCGTGAATCATATGTCAGGGTTAGAGACGAAAAATAATAGGAATAACGGAGAAGGAACTATTTTTTTTTTAATTTTACCAAAAAAACTACAACCCTGTAAGTTATGGTTGATAATATTTCAGCAGGATCCTTAACAGGGGGATTTAGATGTACTCAGACATACTTTCCAATTTCTTCTTACTCAAAAAATAAACGATTATACCCATAAACACAATGTTTTACGTTAAAAAGAAAAAGAAGCAGACTCTCTTTCTAACAAATGCATAATGCAAACCAATTTACCGTATCGCCTACGGTAAAATACCTCTAAACAGAGGGGTTGCTCTATAAAAAGAGAGGGGATATAAAGGGCAGTGATTTCGCTATTTTATGGCTACTTGTTTTCGACAATGAGGCTGCTCAGGCACTGAGGTAGAAAGGTGTCAAAATATGAAAGTTAAAGGTATAAAATTTATGCCTTGGAGACTTAGATTATATCATTAACCTGGCATATATGGCACATTTTAATTTAGGTAGATGCTGTGTGTAATACTGAATATTTCAAAGGGGACTGCTGTGTCGCTGATAATATAGTAAAAAAAAGAATTTAATAAGGATTTCCAAATTATTAGAAAGCTTTTAAGTGTAATTTGCTTCCAGCAGAATTTAAAAAATGGTATTTGAAGAATTGCAAATCATACTTGACATAGTTGTGGAAACCCAATAAAATAATCGGAAAAGTAGTAAATAGTACCTACAAAGATCATTACAAAAATGTAAAGAAATTGATAGGATCCAAATTATTAAATTAACTATTTTTGAAATTATATTACGTCATTTGGTTTCAAAACTCTTTATCGTAAGCTGTTCCACTGATTCTTAACCAAGAATCACGTCATAAAAATTCCCAAATAATACAAGAAATACGTTTACTTTTTTTTTAAATATCAGCCCACATTCTACGACCTATCTTCTTCTATCTTAAGAAGTTCCTGAAAAACGTAGGTCGGAGCGAACAAACCCTAAAAACGTAAACGAACCGTCGGAACAAACCTGAAAACTCTCGGTTCAAACGACGCGGGATCGACGCGAGCGCATTTTGGACCAATCAAATTTAATGGGTGGGATCCACGCTAGGAAACCTACCCTCTAAAAGGCGTCGCGTGGCTTCCGTGAAACCCTCAGTGCTTAAAATAGAGAATGGAATGGAGCACTCAGATTAGGTTATGATGCTGCCATGAGAGATACGAACGCGGGTTCGCAGTTTTGACTGTGTTTACATTGGAGAGGTAACAAGCGTTTGGTTGGGTTCGTTTGATTTCTTAGGATACGAAAAAAAATTTTTAAAATATATTTTAACAACTCAAGAGGTTTTAATTTTTAAAACACGTTCTCCAAACAAGGACTACGTTTTTTTTTCTACAAAAAGACGTTATCAATATCTTCTATGTAATTAAATAAAAAATATACAGGGTGTTCATTTGAAAACTTCCCACCTCGATTTTCCTGCTTTAAAATGAAAATGTGGAAAACCGCTCGGACCCGTCGATTTTTATTTCGAGGGGGACATCTTTTGCGTATATTGTCGATCTTGTTACTTCAAGCCCCTAGGAGGAAGGGGGGGGGGGGGTAAGATCTAAATCTTAAATAGATACCCCTATTTTATATAATTTTTTTGAATTTTGCATAAAATTCTGAACATTTTTTAATAAAAGCATAATTATTCTATATTTAACAGTTTCCGAGATATTGACTCTTTTTTGAACTTTGACAGCGTCTAGCTTTCTAACTGCACGTCTTAGAGCAAAACGGCTTACATGTCCCTATGTTCGATTTTTATTATCTTTCCACTAGTGTCAACTTCCGGTCAAACCGGAACTACTATTTTTCTTACATCCGGTTTAACCGAAATTGGAAAGATAATAAAAATCGAAGATAGGGACATATAAGCCATTTTGCTCTAAGGTACAGTTAGAAAGCTAGACGCTGTCAAAGTTAAAAAATGTCATTTTTCAAGAGTCAATATCTCGGAAACTGTTAAGTATAGACTAATAATGCTTTTATTAAAAAATGTTCAGAATTTTATGCAGAATCCAAAAAAATTATATAAAATAGGGGTATCCATTTAAGTTTTAGATCTTATCCCCCCCTCCCTCCTAGGGGCTTGAAGTAACAAGATTGACAATATACGCAGAAGGTGTCCCCTCGAAATAAAAATCGACGGGTCCGAGCGATTTTTCACATTTTCATTTTAAAGCAGAAAAATCGAGGTGGGAAGTTTTTAAATGAACACCCTGTATATGCTAGAATAACTATTGAGAATTTACCATTGCCATGGCGGCGCGTAATGCCGGTTTCAAGGAAAGTTATTGGCTGGCAGCCAACCGAAAATTTGACTTTACAGTCAGAACAGTCTCGTGAAGTATGTAAAATCTACTTTTAGGTTAGCGGACATGCGCAGTGCCGAATCCCCGTAGACTTTTTCTAATCAAATGCTTAATATAATAAATAAATATTTTTTATAGCAGTTTAAATATTTGCCAGTTGTCCCAAACGGTGTGGTCAATAATTTGGTATGAAGTAGATTGGTTAAAATTCAAAGTAAAGTAAGAGCTTTATAAAAAATTGTGTCCTATGTCCGCTTACTACGAAGCTACTTACAGCCCACTAAAGGGTGTACTCTGAAGATGGTTTTTTCCAAATATTTTCGAAACCTTCGTAGATACAAATTTAAAATTTAGATATTTTGGTAAATTTTTGTACACTGAATAGAACTGTGGTCTTAAAAATGTCGATATTTAAGATATGTGACCAGAAATAGGGGATAGTAGGATAAAAAGGGACATAACTATTTTTATGCCAACATTTATAATTTTTATATCAAATTACAAAAACCTGACATATTTTACGAAGAAAAGGTACTATTGGTAAGACATGAGAATGCGCCGTTTTTCAGATAAATTTATTTACAAATTACCTTGCAAATGAAAAAACCGCTAACTTATGTTATTAAGGGTGGGTAGGTATTATAAAAACGTCAAAAGTTAACTTTAATTTTAACGATTAGGTTAACTTCGCTAGAAAAAATGACGGTTTTATAAAGTCCTAAATAACCTTCGAAAGTAAAAAGATTTTTTTTTAACCTAACAGGTTAGGACCTCTGCCATCAATCTCCAAAAACTCTTGGTCATCGGGGGCCTTCCACAATATTCATTATTAGTTAAAAGTACTTTAAATCATTTATATCTCCTGCTAACATTACCGGATCTGAATTTAAAACACAAGCACGAAAAGAAAATTACAGGTTATGTTGTGTCAACCACAGAAAAATAAAAGGTATGTTGTGTCAACAAAAGTCTTGAAAACCGACCAAAAACTGTCATTTCACTAATTTTTAATATCAGATAACATTAATTGATACTTGTTCCTTCCAATAAAGTTACCATTGAAATTGTCATATTAACTTTAATCTGTGACGTCATTTTACAAGTTAACATTCGTTCATCTGTCAATTAAGTTTTATAATACCCACCCTTACTAGTATTAACGAATTCTAAAATGTTATTCAATTTAATTTAATTTATTTACTAATTTCAAGTTTATTTTAAAATAACAGAATGCCAATCATTTCTTATCAATAGTACCTTTTTTCCATAAAACATGTTTTAAATTGCTTTTATTTACCAAAATATCTAAATTTTAAATTTGTATCTACAAAGGTTTCGAAAATATTTGGAAAAAAACATCTTCAGAGTACCCCTTTAGGGGGTTATAGGTAGCTTAGTAGTACGCGGACATAGGACACAAATTTATATGAAGTTCTTACTTTATTTTTAACCAATGTGCTCAATCCCCAATTATTGGCTGTACTTTTTCGGACACGCTGTATAGGAAATGTCGGGTATGAAAATAAAAATCAGTAAAGTGCATTTTTAAAAACATCTACACGTATATATGTACAGTAGATACCGCGAGAGTGATCTTTTCTACCTGTGCCAACTAATAAAGGCAATAATAAAGCCATGCAGAAACATCAAGTAAAACATAGGCAGGATAATTTCGTCCTTTGTACCAGGATCAAAGCGGAATCCAGGGCCACTTAACTTAATGTATGCATGTAATGCGAAAGCTGCCGCATGTTTAATGCACTTTGAGGCTTTATATCCCGCAAATTTTCACCGTTGACACTCATTTCATTTGGGGTAGTTGCGTTTTATCTTTGTTCTTCGGCAATTTTATTAAGAAAAAGTTATACAGTGTGTATCAGCCAAATGGAATAAATTCGATGATAAATACATGGGGAAGTGTCCGAAAAACCGCTCGGACACGTCGATTGGTATTTTTAGTTGCGCATTTTTTTCTATAAAAACTTTTTATACAGGGTGTGTCATGTAACAGTGGCCAATACCGACTTTCTTATTTTAAATGCAACACCCTGTATATTATTTAATTTTTGGATCCCTCAGAAAATTTTAGACATATTTCGTGTATAATATCCTAGACCTATCTTCAACTGTTTCGGAAATATTAAGTGTTTTTAGATTTATTGCATTTCAGCGTTTCTTTTTACTGATATGAAATAAAGAAAGGGTATAAATAATAAATAGTTTTGCTTATTTTGTTTAAAACTCCTGACTTTAACAAATTGTTGTCTGTCTGCATGACAGTTAGTCGTCAGTGTTATAGTCGTTTGAATTTTGTTAACTGCATATCAGAAAAATGGTTTATTTAACAGAAATGCACAAAAGAACAATTCTACATATGATTGGTTATGGAGATAAAACACGGACACAAATGGAAGTTGCTCGCTTATTTCATGAAAAATTTTCAAATTTGCCGCCTATACCTCAAGGGAACATTAGTAAAATAGAAAAGCTGCTTGAACATGTAAAGCAGATAAAAAAAAGTAGCTGCCAATGCAATAAGTGATGATACCAAATTAGATATTATGCATGAAATTGAGGAAAACCCACATACTTCTAGTCGAAAAACAGCTCCAATGTTCGATATTAGCTATTCATCGATTATTCAAACACTACAAGAAAATAAAACGTATCCCTATAAAATTATACCTACTGATTAGCTCATGGAAGAGTATTGTGATGGGAGAACGTATTTTTGTGAACAAAAGATGGCAATGTTATGTTACATAACAATATCGGTTGATAGCGAGGCGTGGAACGATGGAATGGCCAGCACGATCCCCTGATCTGACGCCATTAGACTTCTCCTTATGGGGTTATGTCAAAAATATTATATACAAAACTAGACCCCTCGACTTAGCTGACTTAAGAAGACGAATAACGCTTGCGATTAGATCGGTCACGCCTGAGATGTTCAGTAGCATTAAAAGAAATTTCTATTTAAGATTAGGATGTTGCCAAAACGTTCGCGGCTGGCATTTTCAACATCTCCTACATTATTTTTTTTTGTTTGTACATTATCAAAAAATAGACAGTATTACTTATTAGTTTTTGAGTGTGGTGTTAATTTTTGCAATAAATCTACGAACACTTAATATTTCCGAAACAGTTGAAGATTGGTATAGGATATTATTGTACATGAAATATGTCTAAAATTTTCTGAGGAATCCAAAACTTAAATAATATATAGGGTGTTGTGTATTTAAAATAAGAAAGTTGGCTCTGGCCACTGTTACATCACACCCTGTATAAAAAGTTTTTATTGAAAAAAATGCGCAACTAGAAATTACCAATCGACGTGTCCGAGCGTTTTTTCGGACACTCCCCCATGTATTTATTATCGAATTTATTCCATTTGACTGATACACATCACTGTTTAAATAATGCCCAGTTTAAACCAAACTAATTATCAACTTGTCAATATGGCAAACAAAATCCTTTTTCCACTCGGCAACGCGTGTAACGAACCCAGCGTCACACCATTAGCTCAACCATTAACCACCGGTACACATCGATTCACACCATCTCACCAAAAACTAGCAAGTCAATTTGTCCATTCATGGTTATATGCACCAACACACACCATCACACCATCTTTAACACCATAAACTGCACTACTACTATCAAATGGTCGAAACAAATGAATGAAAATTCCTTCAAGCCAAACGTGGAAAGAGACCGAGATATGTTCATTCATGGATGGAGGGCTTCATTCCCATAGTGGTTTGGATTTCTTTCCTCTCTTTTCGTCATTGTAATTGAGATATTATCGAAAGGTTCGTGTAATGTATAGGTACGGTTGACATTTTATTATTGATACCTACGAATACGACGACGTTTGCATTGGGAAAAAACTATTGATGGACGAAAGCGGTTTAGATAGGAAGGCTAGTAGTAAGTAGTAATATGTTTTATTTAGCCAAAAGCTACAATTAAATATTTTTTTAAACATTTTTTTAACACATTTTTATAGATTTATTTTTAAATTTTAAAACGCAACCGCCTTTTAACAAAAATAGACAGAAAAGTTAAACATTTTGCAAATTGTATCAATTAATTTATATTATTAATATCATTTTGTTTTTTATTAAATGTAATTTTAAAGATTTTTTAAATGTTATTTGAGATTTAATAGAATTTTCCAAATTATTATATTCTATTAAACGTTTATAAAAAATAGATTAAGCTAATGTTTTAGACATTCTATTCAGAAATTTTTTTTGAGTAGTTCTTGTTTTATAATTATGATGGTCATAATTAAAAAAACAAAAAAATTTTAAACAATCAGGCAATAAATTATTTTTAATTTTATGTATAAAGATACATACTAAATAAAAAATTAAATTTTTTAACATAAAATTAATTTTAGTATATTCGTCACAATTTAAAATAATCCGCATTGCCTCATTTTGTAAAATTTGTAATCTATCAAATATTTCCTCACTAGCACAATATAAAATGGAAAAACAGTAAAGAAAATGTGGTAATATAATAGTATTGAATACAGTTTTTTTAAAAAACAAACTTAAATTAGAACCGATTCTGTTAAAATAACCTACTTTTCGGGCAATCTTCGATATGATACTTTCAAAATAAATAAAAAATTTTAATTTTGAATCAATGATTATCCCTAAATATTTAAAACTGTTTACTAATTCCAATTTTTCACCATCAATTACAACATTTTTTATATTTTGAAAATTTAAATTTTTACCCACAACCATACATTTAGTTTTTAAAATATTTAATTTTAATTTATTTACTTTATAGGATTAAAGCCTATAATTTCACAACACTCGACAATGTTAATTAGGGGAGTTTATCAATATGCCAACCTGTCTGACGTGACCTTAAGGATCGAAACTGACCGGGGATTTGTTTGACTTCTGAAACAACCTATTTACTTATATACAGTTGCATACATTTTTAAAAATTAATTAATCAAATTAATTTTAAGCATATTATCATCTGCTTTAAAATCTATTTTTCCTGATTCCCTAGGGACTTGAATTTGCATTTCCATAGACCCTAATAGTTATTAATTCCTGGCTTCTCCAATTTTGATTGGTACAAATCGACCTAGATTAGGGAGTATTAGCATTGCCCCACGCTATGTTGCTTTATACTATTTCATTAAATGTGTTTAAGAGTTGGTTTTGGAGGCCTATATGAAAAGTTAACATTAAATGTTGTTGAAACGAAAAACGAAATAGCTGATGGAAATGCCGTACGGTTGGAGATGCCTGTACCATCAATAAAAAAAACAGTTTAAATATTTCTTCCTACAATGAGAAAAAAGCCTTCTATTCCTTATCAGAATTCACATACTCTTTATACAATTGTTTAATACTATATGAGATTGAGAGATACCATACCGTTGTGTAGTTATAATATCACGGTATTTTAGCCAATAGGAAATAGGAGTTAATGCTACCATAGAATGGTTTATAGCCATTATTGCTGTAAATACTCACAGTAATTATCAATTCTATTGAGGGTGTAATCTGGTTTTCTGTACTGTATTAGTTCCAACTGGCATTTGTAATGAAACTTTACATTAATAATAATATTTGCTGGCCACGGTTGATAAAGCCTTACCACTAAGAACCAGAAATTTAAATAGCTTTTAGTGTGATATATTTTCTTGTCGTTTAACATTGCATATGATTATCTATTATGCAATATGATTTACTGAGATGGTAAAATTCGTCCATAGATTATAAAGTCCAATCCTAATAATGGGTTGTGCGAAATAAGAATATTTTATTGCTTTATCTGACATGCAAAGTTTAAAAAAACTTATATTCCTACCTACAAAGTAAAAATAAATTAATTGAAACAGGTACCTATTGGAACAATCAATAGTATTCAAATTCAGACAGGACAGCTAGAAGACTCCGAATAACGATGTGATCTGCGCAACAAATACGTTAGAACTAATAATACGGCGCGCTGCGATTGCCGATCGCTACGAACCCCCACCAACGTCTTGTGGATTATAGGTTCTAACGGATACAATTCAACAAGACTGTGCTGCGAATGGAACTGATAACTACCAATAAAAACACTGTTCTAGCAAATCTAGAATTGATATAACACTAAAGCGGGTTTGATACAATAGCAATTTATTTAATATGGGTTAATACAAAATAAGCTATCAATTCAAACTATGTCTTAGCAAACCTGTTGTATTAGATCATTTTCCTTAGTGTAGATAAATAACAGCGAGCGAGAAAACTTCCTTTAAACGATATGGAAACATTGTTCACAATCCCACAATTATTGGTAAGTAAAAAAAATCCCAAACTGGTGAGGTCATTATGTAACACTCCATAAGAAGACTGAAATTTTTATGAAATAAATGTCGGCGATAATATTCCAAAAAAGAAAAACAATGAATAACGTCGACATGTCGAAGAGTTCCGATTAAGTAGGAGAAATGTAAAGGAAAATTTAAACTGACAGAGAGCTATGATTTGACTTAGGAGCTCTTAATATAAGAAAAGATGATGTATAATAGGAAGTTTGCGAAAATACGAAGTTATATGATAGATATTAAAGGTGGTATAAAAGCTCTCAATGTTCATTTATTATGCTATTCTGAACAGTTTATTTTCATTGCATTGATATCTTACAAAATTAAGTATAGTATAACGGCCACAAGATGCTGTTAAATATCTCAAAACTGTATTAACATACAGTGTGACCACTAAAGTCCGCATCATATGGGATTTTTTTTTATTAATAGCTTTATTCGAAATTTGACTTCGGCATCAAGTTCTGCATCGATCGAGATGAAAATTAAGCAAAAAAAATAGTAGTTACGTGATTCGCATTATCTGTCAAATTTTAATGTTTTTCAAAAAATAATTCAAGTCGGGTTATTTCTAAAAATATCGAAAATTTTTTTTTTAAATGCAGTTTCTAACCCACATGCAAAATTTCAGCTGCATAAGATAATTTTGATTTTTAACCCAATTTTCCACTTAATGGACACTTTACTGATGACACTGTGTTCTTTTTATGTCTTAATTTTAAGGTGTATTACTTTTAGACACAAACTACGTTTTTAAAAATACCTATTTTATGAATTTACCTTATACAGGGTAAAAAAAATAAACTTTGCATCACATGCGACCAAATTTTAATAGCCCAATTTTGATTTTGTAGGAAACCACACATTTATAATGGCGCTACTTTAAAGAAAATTTATCTGAAATAAAGCATTGTCAAAACTAAGAAGTTTTATGTAGGTTGCGTTGAGTCTTATTTTGCAAAAGTGGTGCAATTTACAAAATACGGCTAAAAAATCAAAATTATCTTATGCAGCTAAAATCTTGCATGTGGGCTAGAAACTGCATTTAAAAAACTTTTTCTAATAACTTTTTTCGATATTTTCAGAAATAACCCCACTTTTGAATTATTTTTTGGAAAAATTTAAATTTGACAGTAATGCGAATCACGTGACTACTATTTTTTGGCTTAATTTTCCTCTCGATCGAAGCAGAACTTGATGCCGAAGTCAAATTTCCAATAAAGTTATTAATAAAAAAAAGTCCCATATGATGCGGACTTTACTGGTCACACTATACAGGTAGTTAAATGAGATTGTTAATCTTTTCAAGAACTTCTAATTTTAGTTGCATAAAGTTATCGGTAATTCCATGCCATAAAGTAGACTTTATCCGTAACAGAAAAAATAATTTTACACCAAAGCGGCCTATCTAGATAAATTTTAATACCGACGGCACTCCGAATTGCGTGGGATCAATTTTAATACAACTTTGACATTTCCCTTAAAGGGCAGCGGGCCATAAATTATCAAAGGAGGCCTGGCGGAGCGTGAAGAGATGCTCTATTTTGGATAGGGGGGATTATACTGGGTGATTTTTAATTTGGGAGAAAAAATTAATAATATGTTTATAAAAGTTGTCACAGGCTTTTTCCTGCTGGCAATAATTGTCTTGGGTTTCCAGAATGGCTTTGTTACAGGGCGTGGAAAATTTAATTTATCCTAATATCCAAAAAAGATTTTTCTCAATTCGACGCTATCCGGCCTGGAGGACCAAGAATGATTATAAAAAATTAAAGCCAAGAATGTTTACTCTGCACCAAATACGATTTTATTGGTATACCTATATTATCATAACAAGCCGATAAGACGACAAATGCAAAGGTCCATCAGGTTTATCGCGAATTCCACAATGAAAATATACACCATTTTTTAATCTATAATATTACGCTGTTGCCGAACGATGCAAAGAATTATCCCCTGAGCTTAAATTGATTCAATTTGTAATTATTGAGGATTTAACAGTGCTGTGGCGTCGCGTAAGGCCGGTATTAAGGACAGCTATTGGCTGGCAGCCAATCAAAAATTTGACTTTACAGTCAGAAAAGTAGGTATAATATTCAAAATATTATGGGTTACAGTTCATAAGACGTAGAAACGTCTTCCTCCTAGTGGTAGCAAGAGAAAATAAAAAAATGTAATTTGAGAATTTTTGAATTTTGACATGTAATAATATGTAGTAGTAGTAGTAACATGTTTTATTTAGCAAAAAGCTAAAATTAAATATTTTTTAATACATTACATACATTTTTATGGATTTATTTTTAAATTATTAAAGCGCAACCTTTTTTTAAATAGTTTTAATGAAAATTTTCCAAATTATTATATTTTATCAAACCTTTATGAAAAATAGACTGATAAGCTAATGGTTTAGACACTCTTACTACACCACTTAGTTCTTGTTTTATAATTATGAAGGTCATAATTAAAAGAACAAATTTTTTTTAAACAATCAGGCAATAAATTATTTTTAATTTTATGTATAAAGATACATACTAAATAAAAAACTAAATTTCTGACATTCAACCAATCCAAATTTTTTAGCATAAAATTTATTTGTGTATATTTGTCACAATTTAAAATAATCCGCATTGCCTTATTTAGTAAAATTTGTAATTTGTCAAATAATATTTCCTCACTAGCACAATATAAAATAGAAGAACAATAAAGAAAATGTGGTAATATAATAGTATTAAATACAGTTTTTTTAGAAATCAAACTTAAATTAGAACTGGTTCTTTTAAAATAACCTACTTTTCCACCAATCTTCGATATGATACTTTCAAAATAATTTAAAAATTTTAATTTTGAATCCCTAAATATTTAAAACTGTTTACTAATTCCAATTTTTTACCATCAATTACAACATTTATATTTTGACAATTTAAATTATTACCCATAACCATAGGTACATTTACTTTTTGAAATATTAAATTTTAATTTATTTACTTTTAAGCCAATTTAATAATATGTCTATCTCAGAATTTAGACCATCAAAAATATTTAAATCATTAATGTAAATTAAGGTGTCATCAGCATTAGAATTATAAAAAAAAATATTGGGTTATTGTGAAAATAGTAATCTCTTAATATCATAGAATGTCCTCTATAAACAATGCTATATCGGCTCGGCGCAAAAGTAAGTGGAACGAGATGCTTGTTTGTTATTAATACCATCTACCAGCTCCGCAGGCGAAAGTTTTTGCAAAATTTTCATTGAGAACATGTTCGTAAAAATAACAAATTTTCATCTAATAACATAAATAAATTTTTTAGTTTAATTTTCCTAAAATGTTCAATTTTTCAGGCGGAAATAATGCGTCAAATTAAATAAATAGGACGACAATCATCAGTATAATGTGATTAAGTCATCAAATACTCAACTGAATATAAATAAAATCTCCCATATGGTGCCTATTTCTGGTTCAGTGAGCTTCAAATAATTTATTTTGTTTTGTTTAAGGGTGTAAAAAGGCTGTAAGAAAGGATATTAATTTTTGATATAGTTGCACTACATCGATTAACGACTTAGATATACAAGACAGGAGGAAAATTAATAAAAGAAAGATTTTATACCAACAAAATGATTGCAGGAATAGGAATTAGCACCAATGCGATGCATTTAATCAAAAATGGAAATGTACTTGCGGCAATTCTACTTACAATTATAGTGATACTTGAGATTCTTAAAGAACAAGAGCTATTTCACATAAGCAACAATATAAATAAAGTTCTCATTAAACTTGATAGCTTTTACAATGTATCAGATTTCGGTACAAAGTGTATCAATTTCACACCTGTATTATGGGAGAGAGGAATACGTCAAAACTACACGATATCGGTAAATTGCTATACAGGGTTCCCCATTTAAAACGAAACAGGCTAAATATCTGGTTCCACGTTAATTAAAAAAACAAAACGCTCGGACCCGTCGATTTTTATTTCGAGGGGGACATATTTTGCGTATATTGTCAATCTTGTTAATTCAAGCCCCTAGGAGGGAGGGGGGGTAAGATCTAAATCTTAAAAGGATACCCCTATTTTATATAATTTTTTTGGATTCTGCATAAAATTCTTAACATTTTTTAATAAAAGCATTATTAGTCTATACTAAACAGTTTTCGAGATATTGACTCTTGAAAAATTAGATTTTTGAACTTTGACAGCGTCTAGCTTTCTAACTGTACGTCTTAGAGTAAAACGGCTTACATGTCCCTATCTTCGATTTTATAATCTTTCCAATAGTGTCAACTTCCGGTTAAACCGGAAGTACTATATTTCTTACAACCGGTTTAACCGGAAGTTGACACCATTGGAAAGATAATAAAAATCATCATTTTTCAAAAGTCAATATCTCGGAAACTGTTTAGTATAGACTAATAATGCTTTTATTAAAAAATGTTCACAATTTTATGCAGAATCCAAAAAAAATATATAAAATAGGGGTAACCATTTAAGATTTAGATCTTACCCCCCCTCCCTCCCTCCTAGGAGCTTGAAGTAACAAGATTGACAATATACGCAAAAGATGTCCCCCTCGAAATAAAAATCAACGGGTCCGAGCGTTTTTTTTTTAATTAACGTGGAACCAGACATTTAGCCTGTTTCGTTTTAAATGGGGAACCCTGTATATAGAGTGACCGAAAAGGGTCGAATCGTACAGTCAAGTATTTTTTAAAATACATCAATAATACCATTTGTATGATATACAGAGTGGTAGTTTCGCTTGCGCGCACAAAAGGAAATCACATACAGTACTTAAGGTGATCAAATATTGGTTCGCGGGTATCTATTTAAAGGTTGAAGACAATGAAGTATTTTGAGTGATCAGTGATTTGAAACAAATAAAGAGAATGCAACTTGTTAGAGCCAGATTTAGGGGGTTCTTAGGGTGCTATAACACCTGGCCCCAAGACACGGGGCAACAAACTCCCCTCTTAGGATTACTGGTTACTGGGATTATACATTACGTTGAATAATATTGTATTTTTAAATAATAAAAACAGAAAATGTTTTTTTAACTTCAAATTGTAGGTAACAACCACGGGTATTTGGTCGCTGTATGGCGAACGCATCGCTATTGCTTGCTCTTAACATTCTAAAAAGGTAAACGAGTATTTTGTATAGATTTAACTAGGAGCACTTTCCGGAGGGTGGTGGGGCTGTTTATTAATAATTGAATTGAAAGTTTTACTATTTCTCAATAAATCTAGAAATAAAATTATAGACGTTTAAGTAGTTTTTGAGTTAACATTACAAAACACAATGACAAACCCTTAGCAAATACTCAAAAATATCCTACCTTGTTTCAATTTATAACTTTTAAAAACCAATGCTACGTTTTTATTTTGTATATTTTGGTTCTGTCGTCTGGTCTTGGCCATTTTCGGTTTCACACTAATATATTGATGCATACAAAGTCATTCAGGTTCGTTTATACATTAAAATAAATGATTTTTTGTACTAGCATTTGTGTTCCACTAAATACATTGTTAATAATAGAGAGATATTGTGATTCCTTAATCCGATTTAATGTTAAACATTAAAAAAATTATTTTTTTTTATTTCAAAATATTATGCGTGCTGAAAAGTGGATCTTTTTAAATTAAAACACGGTTTGATAAACGACAAATTGCGCATGCTTCTAGGAAAACTACTTATTAGCAACGCGTGCAGATCAATAATAATATTCAATTTTAAATATCGAGTAAACACGATGATTTTATTAGATATACAGGGTGTTCCTTAATGACGTGCTAATATTCTAGGGTGTGATTCCTCAAGTCATTTTATGAAGAAAAGTTCACATAAAGATATGTCCTAAACGGGTTAAATTTTTTGCTACAGGGTGTTGAATTTTTTCTTTTTTAATTAGTTTTTTGTAATATCTCCGAAAGTAATTTAGATAATATTTTCAATTTTGGCATGTGCTAATAGGACATAAAACCACATGTTTTAGTTATAAAAGTTATTTTCTTGTCCCACCAGTGGGGCGGGGGGCGTCCCTGCAAACATGTCCTCTGATATTTTTTAGAAAAAAAGTGGTACGCCACTGACATTTTTCCATGTGGATATTATTTCTGATTAGCCTGATCAATTCTACATAAAAATAGTCTCTTGCGTTTTTCTCCTCACGCACACTGTTCTTAATTAAAATAATTAAATTTAATTAGCTTTATTTTGCAGTATTGACGAATAATTTTTGATCACATAAATCTATTTATCCTGGAACGGTGACGTTCTTAAAAACATAATTAACGCCTTAACGGCAGTCTTATCTGCATTTCCTCCAAGAAGAACTACCTGTCTTACTTGAAGATGTACCATATGCATGCACTAAGGAATCAAATATGGTACATGTATGATGCAGCTCCTGCTCATTTCAGTGTAATCGTTCGCGACCATTTAGATGCAGTTTATCCGAGTCGTTGGGTAGGTCGCGGAGGAGCTCAACAATGGCCAGCAAGATCCCCTGATCTCAATAGTATGGATTTTTTCTTGTGGGTCATTTTAAAACTCTAGTGTATAAAACTCCCATTAACACTTAAAAAAATTTAAATTTAAGGGAGCGAATAATTGCCTTCTGTGAAACAATACGGAATTCGCCTGGAATATTTGAACGAGTGCGCTATTTGATGCAAGGACATGCCTATTAAGTCATTTCCAACAATTTTTACAAAACAAAATTTTGCATTATCAATGTTAATAATACTAAATAGTAGAGCTAATTTAATTTAATTATTTTAATTAAGAACGGTGCGCCTGAGGAGAAAAACTCAAGAGACCATTTTTATGTAGAAATAATCAGGCTAATCAGAAATAATATCCACATAGAAAAATGTCAGTGGCGTACCACTTTTTTTTTCTAAAAAATATCAGAGGACATGGTTGCAGGGACGCCACTGGTGGGACAAAAAATAACTTTTATAACTAAAACATGCGGTTTTATGTCCTATTAGCACATACCAAAATTGAAAATATTATCTAAAGTACTTTCGGAGATATTACAAAAAACTCATTAAAAAAGAAAAAATTCAACAACCTGTAGCAAAAAATTTAAGCCGTTTAGGACATATGTTTACATGAACTTTTTATTAGCACGTCATTAAGGAACACCCTGTATATAGTTATAAAAAAACGTAATTATTTACCCAATGCTATTTATTATGTGTATAGGAATGCGTAAAAGAGCGATACTATTTAATAAATGTGAATAATATTATTATTGGGTCATAATTCTTACAAGTGTTGATAAAGACAGCGAAAAAGATTAATATTTAAACATTGGGGTATTATTGAATTTTAATGCAAATTATTATTGCCAATTAATTAATTTTCTGGGGAAATAAAAAGGACTACAACTTATAAAGGAGAGTCTTTGAGTATCGGTCCCGTAAGATATAGGTACGTTACCCTAAAAATAGAGATCATACTTTTGTATTTATAATTGGTAATCGTTTTTATTTGGTTTAAGAGTACCTATCGTTGAATTTTTGGAACCAACGCCGGGCGGCCAACACTGACGGCCCCTTCAAAACTTGCTGCCAGCTTTGCTTTTCATGGGTATTTCATTTCATAATTAATCATATTTTTTTTATCCTGAGAATTTAACTTTGTTAAGTGAAGAAGCGCGGAATTATTTACAAACGATTTACCATAAAGAATTGTCCATTGACTTTCCTAGTCAAATTTTAAGCCTTAGCAAGGGACTATTTCAAAATTAAAAACAGTGTATGAACTTGCGGATCATTTATTAATAAAAAATCAGTGTGTTCTTCAAATTTTCCAGATGTATCTAGTATCTAGTGCAGTGATGTTATATCTAACTTTACCAATTAGTGTGGCATCAGCGGAACGATCTTTTTCCAAACTTAAAATAGTAAAAACCCATTTACGTAACACCATGGGACAACAACGCCTTTCGGATTTATCCTTAATCAGTATCGAACACGAGTTTGTTAAAACATTAAATATCGACGAAATTATAAACGATTTTGCAAAAAAAAACTCGACGATCTGGTCGTTTTGTATAATACCTTGTATAGTACTTAGTGACATAATGTTTGTGCAGACTTGTCGAGTGTTCATGTGTTTTACTGTTTTCTGTCTTTTGGATTCTATGAGGCTCGATCACTGCTACCCCCGTTACTACCATACATGGTACGCAACATTATAAGTAGTGAATGATGAAAGAGTTTTGGATTTCCATTGTCTTTAATTGTTTTAAATCACAACGTTTCAACTGATAAGTATATCCAGTCGTCTTCAGGTGAATACTGATTATAAGTAGTGTTTTAAAATTTTGATTTTGCATCATGTTTGCTGGAATATTACGTATAATGGTTTAATAACTACCTATGTTATGTCTACCAGTCTACCTAGGATTATAAAATAAATTCGAAGTGTTTGCAGTTTTAATAGTAGGTACTTAACACATAATATGGGTTGAACCCTAATTAAATTATTACGCGATTAACGAATTCAAAAATTCATAAACCCGAACCTAAATAGTAGGTAATAAAAATAAGAATTATCATTTTAAATTTGTTATAGAGAGGGGGCTCCTGAGAACGTTTGCGGGAGAGCCCACTAAGTTTTTGTTACGCCAATGATCTTGCCACTGTGCCCAGTATATTTTTGGTTCTAACCCAAATAAATAAAAGGAATATCAAATAAAAATTATGTCATCAAACGTTGTACACGTATTTTTTGTAATAGTATTATGAAAATGTATCTTAAACGTTTTTATAGTTAATTTTATTGACATAATAATGTTTTCTGAAAATTTGTAAATATATTAAGTCGTAACGACAAAACCACCTTCGCGAATACTCCCAACGTTTTTTTACATTTGTATAAATGCACTATAAGGTAAAATTTGCCCATTAAACACCGCGTGTCATTATTTAGCCGTATAATTTTCTCATTAAATCTGTATTATAAATAATCACACAGTAGTGCTGAACGCGGAATAAGGTTAATCATCTACATAGTGTAATTAGGTTTATTTTCGTTGACCACGCATCTGGAGCTGAGTTACTTTCAAATTTTTATCCTCATGAAAGTATGAATCTTAGTTAAGACAAATGAATATCAAAACCATAAAAGAATCACATATAGTACAGTCGTTTACTTATGAAAGAAAAAAGGCATAGAGAAATTATAGGTCAGGAAAATATTTTGAAAAACCAAATGTATGGTTATGGATAATAATTTATATTGTCAAAATATAAATGTTGTAATTGATGGTGAAAAATTGAAATTAGTAAACAGTTTTAAATATTTAGGAATAATTATTGATTCGAAATTAAAATTTTCTAATTATTGTGAAAGTATCATATCGAAGATTCCGGAAAAGTAGGTTATTTTAAAAGAATCAGTTCTAATTTAAGTTCCTTAAAAAACTGTATTTAATACTATTATATTACCACATTTTCTTTATTGTTCTTGCATATTATATTGTGCTAGTAAAAAAATATTTGATAAATTACTAATTTTACAAAACAAGGCAATGCGAATTATTTTAAATTGTGACAAATATACAAAAATAAATTTTATGTTAAAAAATTTAAATTGGTTGAATGTCAGAAATTTAGTTTTTTATTTTGTATGCATCTTTATACATAAAATTAAAAATAATTTATTGCCTGATTGTTTAAAAAAAATTTTGTTCTTTTAATTATGAACATCATAATTATAAAACAAGAACTAATCAAAATTTTTATGTGGATAGAGTGTCTAAAACATTTTAGCTTACAAGTCTATTTTTTATAAAGGTTTGATAGAATATAATACTTTGGAAAATTCTATTAACTCTCAAAATGTTTAACTTTTCTGTCTGTTTTTGTTAAAAGAAGGTTGCGTTTTAAAATTCCAAAATAAATCCATAAAAATTTGTTAAAACGATGTATTAAAAAATATTTAATTGTAGCTTTTTGCTAAATCAAACATTTACTACTATTACTATTAATGTCGCATTTTTGTCCTTTAAAATTTATAAACCCCCGCTCAGTAGCGTAGATATAGAAATGAATACATAATACTTTTTTTCATCAAGAAAAATTAAATCCCCCCTTAAAAAAAAACACAACTAGGTAACCGAAATTGATCGTTCCATTAGAAAGAAAATCCACCGAAAATTATGCATAAGCTGCAGGAATATAAAGCAGGAGTCACCGAAGGGACCTGCAGGAAAGAGATTGATATTGTAATCTGCTTAGTAAAAATTGCCCTGGCCGGGAATGTGTACATATTATCATACTATAAAGACGCGTCACAGAATGATCTATGGCCCTTAGGAGTTTCAAGCCGACCAGATAAATACTGATGCTAGTGACTTTTAGCAGAATGTTACCAGGTTGTTATATTATTGTTACGAGGGCTGATTCAAATGTTTCCTGAGAGTGAGAGAGAGAGAGAGAGAGAGAGAGAGAGAGATAGAGAGAGGCGAATCTTCTATAAGGCCATTTAGTCAATGACCTGCGTCAACGATTCTCTTTTCATGTAATTTAATATTTATTAAGTTTAAATTAGGTTCAAAATTGCCAAACTTCGTCTGTTTTGGTATTATTACTCTAAAATATCTCTCGTATTTTATAGTCACAACCACGCTTTGCCAAATAAACTATACGTAACTGTATTTATCGTACGTCCCCGCAGTATATTCGGTCCAAGCGAGCCTCGATCACGGGTATGTTTCCTTTACCAGACAATGCCAAAACCAATACCCAATGCGTCAGCATCCAAGAGAGAAATAGACGCATGCTACTACTGAAAGGAAAGACAAAGAAAGGAATCTGTTGCAGCTTAAAGCCAAATAAAGCGTCGATGAGGTTCCGACGAACTAGTTTGCAGAAACGTTTGGGAGGATTGTGTAATGTATATTCAAATATTCATTGTCGATTTGTAATTGTTTACTTTCAACGATTGGTAATATTTTTCTTTGGATTCACTTCTTGTTGTCTATTACTTAAATTTACTTGATATGGAATTAAAAGAAACTAATAACTGACATCTATTGCCTCGACAGTCAACGGTGCAATTTTATTCACATTATGCATCAGTTTATGATATGGTCTATCGTGTTGGTCGACTGTATTCGGTAAGGACATTAAAATAAGCGTACTCTCACGAAGTATCAGCGAGCCTACACACCGTGAAATATGAAAAACATCCCCACGCTAAATCGCCAACTTCGACCCTTTTTAAAAAATTTAAATTTGAAAATATTACACCGAATTACACATATTATATTATGACAAATAAGGAGATAATTAAATGACCATTACCGTTGGGCCACAAAAGAAGCATATTCTTTTCATGACTTAGAATAGATTCTATATAGACACATTTATTAACCTAATGAAACGCCAAAATAAGTGCCTGAAAATAAATAAAAATAATTTAAAATCCGGAACTCTGCCGGCCTAAATTGAAACGCGCCGTATCTGCAGACAACCCTAATATGGAAAAATCGTTTTTCAAGGTTAAGGCCTGGAATTTTATTTTTTTCTATTTCTTTAGGTGACGAATATTTTTAAATAAAATAAAAACAGGTAATGCTAAATTTTTTAATTTTAATCAAAATAGCACTTACGGCTTTTTCATTAACCAATCGCTTTATTACGATGTATAAATTAACAATGACTTGCCTGTAATTAAATAGAAAATAACGACTGTGCATTTCGCGTTAAGTACATACCGCGTTTTAATTATGTCATGTGCATATACCGCGTTATGATTTAGAAATTGGCCTATTTTTGTTGATACGGCAAAGCGTTTTAAATATTTTTACCAATTTTAGGAGATCCTACATTTTCGGTTTAAAGGATAATAAAGTATCTATTATATACAGGGTGTCCGGAAATGATGAGCAAAAAATTTTTGGGATAATTCTAGACCGAAGACGAAGATATCTCTATCTCTTCCTATAACATTTTTTTGAAAATTGATTATTAACTGAGCTACAGGGTGCTAAAGTTAAATTTTATTTGCAGTTTTAAAATACATAAGTTACTAGAACAATAAATTAAACTTTTAAATGAAAGGTTCAAAGTGACGTATTTCCTCTTCTATGCATAAATTAATTATTTTTGAAAAATGCCGACGTATACCTTTTTATGTCAAAAGGTTAGGAGAATAAAAATATTTAGTCAAAATGCGCATACAGTGTAGGCCAAAAAAGTTGGGACCATTCCTATGTAGCGCCCTCTACAAAATGCGAAAAGACGGTGAACAAATTTGTATTCCTTATCCCGAAGAAGCCCCATATACGAGATTTCGTCGAAATATTAGGAGCGTGGCAAAAGGTATTGCAAAAAAAACTGCAAATAAAATTTATTTTAATACCCTGTAACTTGGTTAATAATCAATTTTCGAAAAAATGTTATTAAAAGAGATAGCATTTATTTTTGGTCTAGAATTATCCCCTAATTTTTCGTTCATCATTTCCAGACACCCTGTATATAGGACTTCGTATTTAAAAACGCAATTTTTGATTTTTATGCAGGTACGGCGTTTGATTTAAGGATGGCAAAACTGGCTTCGTCTGCTTGAAGAGGCTAATAATTGATAAAGAATATTTTATAGGCCAACAGGAAATTATCGTTTACTGATGAAATAAAGCTTTTGCAGGAGAGATAATAAAATTAGGATTTATTTTGCCTCATTACCATGAAAGGTTTCCAGTGCCCCTTTTTAGAGTTATTTAAACCCAAACATAGATCGAAACTTGTTTAAAAATTTTAAAAAAAATTATTCGCTCCTAAGTATGTTTCGCATTAATTATTACTTTTAAAATTCTATAAATAAAAGACGTCCGTACCAACAATCTAAATATATAAAATGCAGTAAAACATAAATAAATACAAAAATACATATACCTACACCTTGAAAAGTAACAAATCTGTTGAATTTTTCAAAAAGACCGCTGCTGACAAGAAGTAATAACCGCGAGAATTATGGTTAGAAAAAGCCGGGGAACTCACACATGTGTAAAATGGCCGTATTTTACGGTAGAACATATTTTACAAAATATTCTACATTGTCATTTTAGTACCTACTGATCTTGCCGCTGTTTTCTTTTTATTTTGTCTTTCTTATTTTGTTTAATTTAGCGATTTTTATTGGCCACGCAAGCTTGCACAACCTAATGTCTTAAGAGTAATTTCATACACCTTGAAAATGAGATTTTTTTTCAAGGGTTTATTAATCGATTAAAAAAAAGTTTTATGTATACTTTTTTTTTGAAATTAAACAAAGGATAATGAGCCTAATAAATAAAAATTAAGCAATTACTTGAAGCGATTACTTTTTAGTAAAAGCAATTGCTTGACTAGCAAATGCTATAAGTAAAAGCTATTGCTAGATCTGAATATGAATAAAATTTTGAAGCGATTGCTGTTTTTCTTACACCTCTGTAGCGAATGCTTATTCCAATACAAGTTCAGACGTGGCTTATCCAGATTTCATGTTCAGTTTGGTGCCTAATTTGCAAAAGAGTTGCCGTAAATACAACAACGTTGGTCTATTTATTTAGTACAATCGTTATCTGTTACGTTTTTGTGGAAAATAGGAAACTTATATTTGTGATATGGCCGATTTCAGTGAAAATGAGAAAAATGATAGTACCTAGTGATGAAGAAATTAAAGACAAGCAATTGATATTCGTTCACAATTTGAAGGAACATAAATAAATCTCTCTGACCACAACCGTCTAGCTTCCACAACAGCTTCAGCACTTGCAGGAAATTTAAGAAAAATATTGGCCAAAACTGCATCCATTACAGAAGTGTATGTCTTACAGACAAGTTTGGTAAACACAGAGTTCTTCACCTACAGAATTTTGAAAGCCCGGATCCGGCCATTTTCTGCAGAAAGACTTTAATCTTATTTAAAGGCGACAGTGCACATCAATTTTTATTAAGCCGCAAATATTCTTTGCATTTTGGTTTTTGGTTCATGTCAATACGTGCATTTGTTCTCACCCAAATGCAAAAAATTATCTTGATGATGTCAATAATTTAAATTTTCCTTATATTTCTCATTGCCATCGCATTCAAAATAAAATAGACTATTAAAATGCAAGAAAACAAATGTTATTGTAGTATTTAAGATTTAATAGACAAATAAATTTACGGAAAAAGGGCCTATACCTAAGATTTAAAAAATAACAGTTTCACAAAACAAACTTAACAGGTACCAACAACAACTTTTTCACTTAAATACGTCTCAATAATTTCTATTGCCTCCTCTAGCCCTTACTACTTGCCTGTACACGTCGGTTCATGTCTTTAGCCCGCGAATATCATCCTGGGTAATATTTCTTCGTTCATGACTCTTATGACGCGGTAGTACCTAATTTAGGCCTGCGTGAGTTTAAATTACCCTCGTGTAATCTTCGACGAACTGTCCAAGAACTGACATTTTTATACGAACCTCTCGCCTGTACTGACGTCAAACGACGATTCCGAAGAGCTTTAAGTACAAGAAATCGGTCATCAATAGCTTTAGTTTTGCATTTCCTAAATCATTGACATCATCAAGGTCATTTTGCATTTGGGTGAGAACAAATGCACGTATTGACATGCACCAAAAACCAAATTGCAAAGAATTTGCCGCTTAATGAATACTGATACTTTGAAGTAATTTTACTTCTTAACACGTTGACTGCCATGAGATGCACATGTGGCTTCTCAGACTTTTTTTACAATATGGCCGTGTGAAGCCACGATGGCATCTCATGCGACTCGATTTATTTGAGCCGCGTGAAGCCTCGTTGGTAATTCGGCGCCTTGTATTTTATATGGAAGCGATATATTATGGCTGTATGAGTCACAAACCATGCTTAGCCTGTACTATTGAAGATCACCAGTGGCTTCACATGGCTCGACCGTTAGACATATATATTATATATACAGGGTGTTTCAGAATAAGATGCTGATCCTTAACGGTGTGAATTCTTAGGTGATTTTAAGAAGAAAAGTTCATATTAATATATATCCTTAACCTATAAACTTTCGAACTACAGTTAAAGTTTTAAGAAAGAAATCGTTTTTCTAACATAACTTTAAAAACTTTCTAGCTATTTTTATGAATTTTTTACACATGCCCTCTAAGCATCAATAGCCATTCTTTAGTGTAGAAACATTTTAAAATTTTTTAATCAGTGGCGTCCTGAAAGGGTTTGGACTAGATATTTTGGAAAAATATTATGTACGCCACTGCTTTTTTTCAAGATAAAAATTATTTTTAAAATACTCATTCATTTTAGGCCAAATTTAATATCTTGCCTTTTTATCGTCCGACAAACAGTTTCCGACAAAAAAAAATAAAAAGCATTAAATGCGCATTCGCTATGTGCCTATGGTTTATTTTTTAACAATAAATTAAAACAGCTAACATTAAATAACGTGTGAACAAAAACGAAAATAATTTAGATTAGCTGTTGAAAGTGGGCACCACTTGCAAGAATGCATGCTTCAGCTCTTCTCCTCATTGAGTCTCGTACCCTTTAAAAAATTCCTGGAGTATTCCTGATAGTGTCAAAACAAACCATAGGCACATAGCGAATGCGAATTTAATGTTTTTATTTTTTTTGTCGGAAACTGTTTGTCGAACGATAAAAAGGCAAGATATTAAATTTGGCCTAAAATGAATGATTATTTTAAAAATAATTTTTATCTTGAGGAAAAGCAGTGGCGTACATAATATTTTTCCAAAATGTCTAGTCCAAACCCTTTCAGGACGCCACTGGTTAAAAAATTTTAAAATTTGTCTACACCAAAAAATGGCTATTGATGCTTAGAAGGCATGTGTGAAAAAGTCATAAAAATAGCTAGAAAGTTTTTAAAGTTATGATAGAAAAACGATTTTTTTTCTTAAAACTTTAACGCCCTGTAGTTCGAAAGTTAATAGGTTAAGGATATATATTAATTTGAACTTTTCTTCTTAAAATCACCTAAGGATTCACACCGTTAAGGATCAGCATCTTATTCTGAAACACCCTGTATACCATGGGGCCGCGTGAAGCACATGATGCTTCTCATCAAAATATATAAAAAAAATGTTTTTTTTTTCGAAAAAAATTACGGCATCTTTATCAAAATATATATTCAATGCCAAAATAACAAAAAAATAAGCGTGGCTACTAAGGACGACTTTTTCGTTAGCATTGTGGCAGTCAACGTGTTAATTATTTCAGGGTGTTTTGACGCTATGCAAAAAAAAAAAAACTTTTCGATTATCCTTGTATATTATGTCAACATTTTTTTGTATAAGTATGTTAATACTAATAAATGTATCTATAGCTCTCTAAAAAATTACTTAAATCGGAGTAAAAATAAAAAAATTATAAATACCTAAACTTAATCCACATTTTATGATGTCCGTTTTTTTGCACGGGAATGTATGATAGGGTTAAACAGAAAGATAAATATAGAATTTATATTATTGGTAACTTTATCAGTCAGACAAAAACTTGGCCTCCATGTATAGAACGAACGACAAATAAAGCAAATTAAGACATAATTTATTAAACTTAACACTCCCTGCCAGTAAATATTAAATCAAAATTATCATTCTTAATAAATGGTCCTTTAAGTTTTCCAAAATTTGCCACATGAATTTTACGACTTGGGTGGTCTTTTGGTGTTGCCAAGAATAAATATTGTGAAATATCTAGAACAAAATTAATGATTTTTTACGGGTAATTAATGATTTTGATTCCTAACGGAAATATCAAATGAAGTTTTTGATATCGAAGTGAAAAATTAGGAGATTTTGGACGTAGATACTAATAATTTTGATTAACAGGTGTACCTAGGTTGTTTTCTTGTCATTCTAGTATCGTTATTTTGTTCCTGAATACAACGTTTCAGTGAAATGGTTTGTGTCGTTTTATAAATAATATTTAAAATAGCTACTCACTCTTGATGTCGATACCAATGTGGTCAGATTCACTTGTTGTCTTGTCACATTGTCTTTTGACTTACCTGAAAAATTAAAACGTTTGTTAATATAAAAATATTCCCATCAACAATAACAGTATTCGCGATTGTATTTGTTAAATAAAAGTAAAAATTTTTCTGCGAATGAAATGAAAATGTATTTGTTTAATATTGGCCGTGTGAATTACTTTTTAAAATTTTATTCCGGTATTCTTTTTAGTTCTTGAAATTAGAATAAGCTCTTCCTAGTGACTCAATGTGTGTTATTGTTTATCACACGATTTTTAACAAATTATATGGAATTGCATTGCACAGGAAGAAAAAATAATAACTACTTGTTATGTTTCACAAATTTAATCAGTTTTCTGACACGTGTTTCGGCCCTTGCGGGCCATTGTCAAAGAATTACAAAAAGGCACTAAATTCTACACAAAGGTATTTATATCATATTATGGTAGTTATAAACATGTGTGTATTAGAAAAAAACAAAATAAAACAGGTTTAGCTGATCACTGCATATTACACAATCACTCAATATCTAACAACATAAAACCCATATACATACACAATAAAAGCAGAAAACTAAATGTACAATACAATAGCTATCAAAAAAGCCATAAAAAAACAAATGAATCGGTCGTTTCAAAAACGACATAAGTCACTTTTTTACGAAATTTACTTTTTACCACGAAACGCCTCTACATTAGAAGGCGCACGTTCTGAATAAAAATGACACAAGTCCCATTTAACCTTATAGAAATAACGCAATTACACTCCGTTTTTAAAGTAGAAATAAGGGAATAAAACGAATATCTCAAAAACTAAGCGTTTCAAGCGATTATCGTTTTCAGATACGTTCATTTGCTCCCATATACGTACCAACAATCCTTTACCATGTAAAATCTACAATAATTATTCCAGCTAAACTTTTACTTCTTAAATAAACCGACCAACACTTGGTTGTATCAACATAATTCTTTTTGTTTTGCTTTTGATTGAATTAGATTCAAGATAATAAACTTTCATATGGGTAATAAGTAGGTTTATTACCGTCGCGTCGGTAAGTGATTACAGAAGAAGGACCAACAAAAATTTGCCCAACAGGAAATCAGTTGAATGGGTTTTATTTTCATTTTTAATTTAAATGATTATGTTTATTGACCGGTCGCTTTAAGAACTCGTAAATGATATTGCACGATAATCTTTTGACTACTTTGTCAAAATTATTATTACGATTTAAAAAAATAATAATAACACTTCTTGCTTATACCGTGCGAGCAAAAATTATTTGCATCAAAGAGGGCTTGGATTAAAGAACGTAGGGCTTGGTTTAGATCACAATAATATGGGGACGATCTATCTAACCAAATCTATGTTAAAATTTAGTCAAATTTATGTTATGACATGATAATATGCCAAACTAATGAGTAATAAAATAAGTAGACAAATACAAATTTATTTATGTTGTTTACAAAATTAACAAAGCAAGAATATACAGAAAGAAAAAGAAAAATAATTACATAAATTGCTGAAATTGGCCACCGCCATGCTCCAAGCATAAATTCATACGTCTCTTCATATTTTTGAAAGTGTTGACCATTGAGAGTAATTCCTGCGTCTTTCAAAATCTGCGGCTTGTATTTCTTGGAATACTTGCACTTTATAAGAAAATAGATTTAGCTGCTTCTTAAGAATAGTCCTGCATGTTCCATAAGATCTTCCCACTTCTTGGGACAGGCGTCTTATACAATTTGTTGGCGTATTTTGCTTTATTTCACGAACGTTTGCAACAAGTTCTTCTATTTACAAATAGTCTTCCAGCTCATTTTTTGTGTTGTATAGAACCTGTTTCCATAAGCACAGCCGCGGTTCTTTTTAGGCAATGATAAAAATCCGCAGCAATAAAAGCAACGTTAGGAAAATGTTCGTGAAAATCGTCCATGCACAAACCCGGATTGTATTGCCACTCACCATTTACTCTAACCCCGTTTCAAAAATACGCTTCAACCATGAATGTTTTGTGCTGTTCCGTAAAGCCCATTGTGTGAATTGTTCAAGAAATTGGAAAAATTAGCGACGAATCAAATTACTTGTAATAATAACTGATTGATTGTTAATTCAGGTAATTACTGATACCCAACAGGTATTAAGCTCTACGGCTAAGCATTGCGTCCTTAGATGCAAGGCCCTCTTTCTTTGATGCAAATAATTTTTGCTCACACGGTATAATTGAGTATAATTGACACACTTGTATACTGTATTCAATTCATATGCAATTGTTATTATTACTTTATCTGCCTTATACCACAAAACAAAATAAAACATCAGCATTTCCATTTATTAATTCAATTTCCAATCAAATAAAATCGAATCTAAATAACTTGGAATATCAGAATGTCTGCAAAACTAAAAATAACTCTTTCATTGCATAACCAACTCGATCTGAGTTTATTATGTGCAGGATTTCCGACCGATATAAGGATTAAATTAATTCAGTTTCGATTTAAAATATTTCCGATTTTTTTTGCACTTTTAATTTTACCTGAACGAAGTTTCTAATAAACAGGAAATTTGTCCGAAAGCAGTAAGTGCAAAAGTCATGATCAAAAGAGAAATAAGTCGCACACGGACAAGGGCAAGTCCGTCCAGATACACCTCACTGAACTAATGCTATTATTCAAACAATTATTATACAGGGTGTCCGGATAATTCTAGACCGAAAATAAATGCTATATATCTTTCTATAACATTTTTCGAAAATTGATTATTAACAGAGTGACAGGGTGTTCAAGTTAAATTTTATTTACATTTTTTTTTGCAATACCTTTTGCCACGCTAATAATATTTTGACGAAATCTCTTATGTGGGGCTTTTTCGGTATGAGGAATACAAATTTGCCCACCGTTTTTTCACATTTTATAGAGGGCGCCACATAGGAGCCTATACTTTAATTTAAATGGTCTCAGCTTTTTTGTCTTACACTGTATACGCATTTTGACTGAATATTTTTATTCTCCTAGCCTTTTAACATAGAAAAGGTATAATACTTTTGTTTCGATAAATCTAACCGTTTTCGAGAAAAACGCTGAAATAACATTGCTTGCATGTGATGAATACGATATCATTTTAATTTTTTATTTTCAACCTTAAACAGCACAGGAAAGAATATTCCATGGAGTTTGTCGGAATTTTTTAAGAAGAATGAATTTATGCATAGAAGAGGAAGGATGTCACTTTGAACCTTTGATTTGAATGTTTAATTTATTGTTTTAGTAATATTTTAAAACTGCAAATAAAATTTAGCTTTAACACCCTGTAACTTCGTTAATAATCAATTTTCGAAAAAGGGTTATACCTATTAAGAGATAGCATTTATTTTCGGTCTAGAATTATCCCCTAATTTTATCATTTCCGGACACCCTGTATAAGATCATAAAATATATACTGCTTCTAATGCAGATCCAATTTAAAAATTGCCTTTTGTCCAAAGAGAAAAGATCCATTACCGTCTAGTAACATTTGACTGTGCTAAAACTACATAATTCAATCGGAAGTGATCTCTTAATAATGTCAAACTAATTATATTTAATTTACGTTGTCGCTAAATCGTTTTAAAAATGACATCATTATTTATGTCACTCACCTAATATATCTTCTACATAATACCATCGATTGTGCGATTGTGGATGGGTAATAATCGGTTCGATATTATTAAGGAATCCAATCCGTATAAAACCAACGGTTGATAATAGTATTATTTTAAAAATATTTGAAAATAATAATTGTATAGAAATTAATATATTTTATACCATTTTAAAATATTTGCCGTTTATATTGGTAGGTACTTATATGATACTATATTGTACAACTCTAATGGATTTAGGGAAGGAAGGGAGCGTTCCTGTTCCTAACTCGTATTTTCTGCAATTTATACATTTTTCATTAAAATATCAGTTATACCGTGCGAGCAAAAATGATTTGCAACAAAGAGAGCTTGGATTAAAAAACGTAGTGCTTGCATCACAATGATATGGGAACGATATATCTAACCAAATCTAGGTTAAAATTTTGTCAAATTCATATTATGACATGATATGCCAAACTAATGAGTAATAAAATAAGTAGACAAGTACATATTTATTTTTGTTGTTTACAAAATTAACAAAAAGAATATACAGAAAAAAAAAGAAAAATAAATACATAAATTGCTGAATAATTTAATATAATTTTCCAATAAATTTTGGGTAAATCATTGAGAGTAATTCCTGCGTCTTTCAAAATCTGCGGCTTGTATTTTTTCGAATACTTGCACTTTATAAGGAAATAAATTTAGCTGCTTCTTAAGAATAATCCTGCATGTTCCATAAGATCTTCCCACTTCTTGGAACAGGCGTCTTATACAATTTGTTGGCGTATTTTGCATTATTTCACGAACGTTTGCAACAAGTTCTTGTGTTCCCACAGATGGTCTTCCCTGCTCCTTTTTTGTGTTGTATAGAACCTGTTTCCCTAGCACAGCCACGGTTATTTTCAGGCAATTATAAAAATCCTCAGCAATGAAAGCAACGTTAAGAAAATATTCGTGAAAATCGTCCATGCACAAACCCGGATTGTATTGCCACTCACCATTTACTCTAACCCCGTTTCGAAAATACGCTAACCATGCATGTTTTGTGCTGTTCCGTAAAGCCAATTGTGTGAAATGTTCAAGAAATTGGAAAAATTAACGATGAATCAAATTACTTGTAACGACTGTCAAAGATGACGGAATAACTGATTGATTGTTAATTCAGGTAGTTACTGACACCCAACAGGTATTAAGCTCTGCGGCTAAGCCTTACGTCCTTAGATGCAAGGCCCTCTTTGATGCAAATAATTTTTGCTCGCACGGTATAAAAACAACAAACCCTGTTATATATTTTTTATTTTTGGAAACCACGCAGCAAACATGAGAATTTGTAGGGATAATATGGAAATCACAAACATATTTTCTCCCACTAAAAATTTTTCAATATTCTTTTTCGAAATACATATATATTTATGTATCTGGTGTTCTTTTTTTGCAAATTACGTCGATCATACTTACATAACTTTATCTGTTAAACGAATCAATAAAATTTTAAAATAATTACGGTATTTAGAACTGATCAATTATTGATACCTGAAATATATATGTCTGAACACAATTATTTGTTTGTTTAAATTTTATTTGATTTCATTTTATTTGATTTCATTTTATTTAATTGCTCGAGGCATTACATTATTTACTTTTATTTGACAAATACATATCATAAATAGTTGCGCTTAAATTAAATTTATTACACTAGTAGAAATGTCTGTATTAGAGTATGAGTGAACCGAAAATTGCCATAAAAAAACAATTTCCGAACAAACTGTCTTAAATTCAAACAATTACTTTAAGAAAATAAAATTTTCTTGTCCGATTGTTCCACGACTGCATAGCACTAACATTAGGGGAGTGTGGGGGGAAATTGGAGAATACTAGGGAGTACCTATACAGTGTCACATGTAAAGTCCGCATCATATGGGATTTTTTAAATTAATAGCTTTATTCAAAATTTGACTTTGGCATCAAGTTCTGCTTCGATCGAGATGAAAATTAAGCAAAAAAATAGTAGTCACGTGATTCGCATTATCTGTCAAATTTAAATTTTTTCCAAAAAATAATTCAAAATTGGGGGGTTATTTCTGAAAATATCGAAAAAAGTTATTAGAAAAAGTTTTTTTTTTAATGCAGTTTCTAGCCCACATGCAAAATTTCAGGTGCATAAGATAATTTTGATTTTGACCCATATTTTGTAAATTGCACCACTTTTGCAAAATAAGACTCAACGCAACCTACATAAAACTTCTCAGTTTTGACAAGGCTTTATTTCAGATACATTTTCTTTAAAGTAGCGCCATATTAAATGTGTGTTTTTCTACAAAATCAAAATTGGGCTATTAAAATTTGGTAGCATGTGATGCAAAGTTTATTTGTTTTTGACCCTGTAATCCCTGTATATAAGTTAACTTCATAAAATAAGTATTTTTGAAAACGTAGTTTGTGCCTGAAAGGCATATACGTTAACGTTATTATGACATAGCTTAATAATAAATTCGAATATAGGGGTTTTAAATTAAATCGTTGATAAACTTTACGTTGTTAAACTAAAGTTTATTTTCCACTTAAAAAACACTTTACTGAAGACAGTGAAGACACTGTGTTCTTTTTTGTCAGCAACGCGCTTTCCTACTGTAAGACAACGAAAATTGCTAGACCGTTGTGTAGTGATTATATCACGGTAATTTAGCCAATAGAAAATAGGAGTTAATGCTACCATCGAATGGTTTATAGACATTATTGCTCTAAATACTCACAGTAATTATCAAGTTCTATTGGGGGTGTAATCTGGTTTTATATACTGTATTAATTCCGACTGGCAGTTGTAATGAAACTTCACATTAATCATTATAATATTTGCTTGCAACGGTTAATAAACTAACCCCTAAAAATCAGTATTGTAGTTCACAAAAATTTAAATAGCTGTTCTTGTCGTTTAACATTGCATATAATCTATTATGCAACATGGTTTACTGAGATGGCAAACCTGTTGTATTAGATCATTTTCCTCAGTGTAAAAACCACGTTTGGCTTTGTCCCTGGGACCACCCTTTTATTTCTGATTTCACAATGTATTTGGTGTAATCATTACAATAAATTGCTCAACATGTACCTATTAGAGTAAAAAACATTTAAACAATAATAAAAATATAAAATCTACATATTTTATGAATCAAGACCTCAGTGGGGTACTGGGAGCCTTTTAACAGCCTTATTTTTTGCCATTTATTTCTAATCGTGCAACGCAAATCCTTTGCACTTCTGCTTACGAAGTCACTGAATCCACCAAGCACTACATCACAACATAAATTAGAAAAACAAATGATATTCTGATAACTCAATAGCCCGTTTTATACAGAGACAGAGAGTCCCATGTAAATGACAACACGAGGAAGGTGAAATCGTGATAAGGACCGCTGGCTGGCGGCTACTTTACACCAGGTCTTGGTGTATAATAGCTCCATGGAGATGGGACCGATAGAAAAAGTCGATGATTTATTTCGGTTTGGAGAGAAAATGGTTGAATTTAGAGAAGCAATAGAAACAAAGAATTTATAATGAAAAAATCTGCCCCCGCAAGTCATATAAAACTAAATGTGCTTTTTATTGAGACAAATAGATCAATAAACGACTATCAAACAAAGATGTTATACAGGGTGTTATTTAACAAGTGTCCGATATTGTACAGGACGATTCCCCAGTTATTTATAAGGTGAAAAGTTCATATAAGCATGGGTTCGCAAGGCCTTCATTTTTAAGATACAGGGTGTTAAAAATTTTATTTTATTTTTGTTATTCGTAAATAATTTTTGAAATAATGTCGATATTTGGAAGAAAATTAGTATTTGTGGATTTTTTACTATGAGAAATTCAAATTTGATCTCAGTTTGGCTCTTTATTGTATGGGGCGCCACCCACAGGCCTATTTCTCTTTTGGGAGTCACAAATTTCTTGTGCGTGTATGTATCACACTCTGTATATTATTCAATTTTTGGATTTTTCAGAAAATTTTAGACATATTTCATGTACAATATGCTGTTGGCACATGGCACATCTTTTGCGTATATTGTCAATCTTGTTACTTCAAGCCCCTAGGAGGGAGGGGGGTAAGATCTAAATCTTAAATGGATACCCCTATTTTATATAATTTTTTTGGATTCTGCATAAAATTCTGAACATTTTTTAATAATAGTCTATACTTAACAGTTTCCGATATATTGACTCTTGAAAAATGACATTTTTGAACATTGACAGCGTCTAGCTTTCTAACTGAACGTCTTAGAGCAAAACGGCTTACATGTCCCTATCTTCGATTTTTATTATCTTTCCAACAGTGTCAACTTCCGGTCAAACCGGAAGTACTATATTTCTTACATCCGGTTTAACCGAAAGTTCACGCTATTGGAAAGATAATAAAAATCGAAGATAGGGACATGTAAGCCGTTTTGCTCTAAGACGTACAGTTAGAAAGCTAGACGCTGTCAAATTTCAAAAATGTCATTTTTCAAGAGTCAATATCTCGGAAACTGTTAAGTATAGACTAATAATGCTTTTATTAAAAAATGTTCAGAATTTTATGCAGAATCCCAAAAAATTATATAAAATAGGGGTATCCATTTAAGATTTAGATCTTACCCCCCCCTCTCTCCTAGGGGCTTGAAGTAATAAGATTGACAATATACGCAAAACAAGCCCCCCTCGAAATAAAAATCGACGGGCGGTGACACATTTTGATTTTAAAGCAGGAAAATCGAGGTGGAAAGTTTTCAAATGAAAACCGTGTATAAAATCAGGTTGTTTCATAATGGAACTCTCCGAGGAACCTGGTGGACCTCTGCATTAGACATCTTGTCGGCTTGTTATGATAAAGAGAATGAGATGTCTATTTGGCTTTGTCGTCAATGAGATCAACAACCCGAACTCTTCTTCGTGCTTAGCCGGCCACCATCATAATATAAGACGGGAAGGATTTTTTCTCAGGCCAACAATGGACGAGTAATCTGACTATGCAAAGTTCGATCAAAAAATCTAGGTTGTTTATATAACATTTATATGAATCATTACAAGAAAACAAAGAGTGTAAATTGTTATATTAATAAGTCTAGCTAATACAGGAAAATCGTTTGCATAAATTTTCTTTTAATTTGTTATTTTATTGTTAATAATAATCGACAATTTCAGGTTGTATTTTTTTTTCGTTGCGTTGCGTTTGCAAAAATCGATAATAATCGATTAAACTGAGACCGGAAATCCACCGACCGACAGTGTTTTGAAATAGGTGATAATTTCCAAAAAACCGTGAAGGATATATTATTTAAAACTACAGTAATGTTTTTTTAGCTTTTTAGTCAAATATAATATGATACAAGGTTGAAGTTTTTTTAATGAATAGTACAATTTAGTAAACATATAAGATAATTTTTCCACTAACATATACAGTGTCCACAAGAAAGTTCGCAATAAATGGGATTTTTTTTTATTATAAGGTATAGGTAAAAATTGAAAAAGCAGTTAGTTTTTGCTTATCTAAAAACCAAAAATGACGTATACTGAAGCAGCTGCACGACTTGCGTTACCTGTCAAATTTGACATTTTTAATAAAATGGGTTCAAAAATGCCATTATTTATCAAAATATCGAAAAACTTTATTTGAGAAAGTTGTTTATTTAGGCATTTTTAGTCTCTATACGACATTTTGACAGTCTAATACAATTTTTATTTTTTGCCAGGTTTTTGAAAATTTTGATCAAGCCTCGTAGATTAACTTTTATACATCGATGTAAAACCATTTGCCTTTAATCTTAATGCAATTTTGTGTAAAATTTTTGTTTCCTATTATTTATTTTGGTTCAAAAACTGAAATTGTTATTGATCAGTATGTAATGTTTGATGCAAAGTTTATCTAATTACATCAGTTTTGCCAAAACCGACGTTACTTATTTCTCTTAAGTTAGTAAACAGATGTACAAAAAGAAAATATTGAAAGCTTTCGTTGAAATTTTACTTAATTAATATTAAATTAAATTAATTATATTAAACTATATTTTTGTTGAATAAAATGTTTCGAGCGATTAATATATATTCTTTTTGATCCAATATTAATTAAGTAAAATTTCAACGAAAGCTTCCTAATATTTTCTTTTTGTACATCTGTTTACTAACTTAAGAAAAATGAGAAACGTCGGTTTTGGCAAAACTGATGTAATTAGATAAACTTTGCATCAAACATTACATACTAATCAATAACAATTTCAGTTTTTGAAGCAAAACAAATAATAGGAAACAAAAATTTTACACAAAATTGCATTAAGATTACAAATGAAGTAAAGGCAAATGGTTTTACATCGATGTATAAAAGTTAATCTACGAGGGTTGATCAAAATTTTCAAGAACCTGGCAAAAAATAAAAATTGTATTAGACAGTCAAAATTTCGGACAGAGACTATAAATGCCTAAATAAACAACTTTTTTGAATAAAGATTTTCGATATTTTGTTAAATAAGGGCATTTTTGAACCTATTTTATTAAAAATGTCAAATTTGACAGGTAACGCAAGTCGTGCAGCTGCTTCAGTATACGTCATTTTTGGTTTTTAGGTAAGCAAAAACTAACTGCCTTTTCAATTTTTACCTATACCCAATAATAAAAAAAAAAATCCCATTTGATGCGGACTTTCTTGCGGACACTGTAGTGTATAGTAAAGACGTACCAAGTTTACCGAATTCCATTATTAAGAGTCATAGTGACTTTATTATTAGTCTTTAAGCATAACTAGAGTCCGGATATCAAGTAGAGAAAGGACCATTAAACTAGATTCGGTATTAGCACTCATGAGCACTCAGAAACAATAACAATGAACCCATTGATAAAAGCGTATTCCATTCCGAAGTAAATCAAAATCCGAATTGCGCAACTCCACATTTTTTGCCAAAATTACGCCTTTAAAAGTATTACCATGATTTGGAAAATTTAAAGTCTAAAACCTTATAAAAAGTATGCAGTCTGGCAACGCAGCAGTAAGAGGTCCGCCCCCAAAGATGGGGCCATGATGACGTTGTTTCATTTAAATTGTTTTATTCATAAAATAATTTCTACTAAAAAACCAGATTATTTATATGAAAAAATTCAATTTAGAATTACCCACAACATGAACAGTAGAAACGAAAATAATTTGGAAATACCATTACATCATAACGAAAAATATGAAACTTCTTTTAAATATAATAGTTCATGTACAAGCTGGTATAAACTTGCCTGTAAAATGTGAATATATTTAATAATAATATACAGGGTGTCCGGAAATGATAAGCAAGAAAATTAGCTTATAATTCTATGCCGAAAATAAATGCTATCCCTACCTATAAAATTTTTTCGAGAACTGATTAATGGCGGAGGTACAGGGTGTTAAAATTAAATTTTATTTGCAATTTTAAAATACGTAAGTTACTAGAACAATAAATTAAACATTCAAATCAAAGGATCAAAGTGACGTCCTTCATCTTCAATGTATAAATTATTAATTCTTCTTAAAAAATTAAATTAATTAAATTAAAAAATAATAAATTAAAATGATTTCGTATTCATCACATGCAAGCAATGTTATGTTAACGTTTTTCTCGAAAACGGTTAGATTTAGCGAAACAAAAGCAGTATACCTTTTTTATGTCAAAAGGCTAGGAGAATAAAAATATTCAGTCAAAATGCGAATACAGTGTAGGAAAAAAAAGTTGGGACCATACAAATTAAAGTATAGGCTCCTATATGGCGCCCTCTACAAAATGTAAAAAAACGGTGGACAAATTCGTATTCCCCATCCCGAAAAAGCCCCGTATACGAGATTTCGTCAAAATATTATGAGCGTGGCAAAAGGTATTGCAAAAAAACTGCAAATAAAATATAACTGTAACACCCTGTAACTCCGGTAATAATCAATTTTCGAAAAATTGTTATAGGAAGAGATAGCATGTATTTTCGGTCCGGAATTATCTCCTGCCCATCATTTACGGACACCCTGTATAATAGTTTACGGTCCTTTAAGATCAAAATTACATTTTTCCTAATAAACATAAAATTCGGTCACTAAAAATAGCGGCAGTAACTTCACCATTAATCCTATAATCTGTGAAAATTAGCAACAGAACAAGCATCGTCTTAACACCTTTTGCTGCCACTAATCCGACTGAAAATCTGCTCGTGACGCCCTCTGGCGGCGCGGTTTCGCTTTTACCAGGCGCGATTAGGGCGCCCTTTGACCCCTCGTTGGTAACCACACGCGGAGAAGGTTTTCGCACCTCGTTCTCTCACTTTTCGAGATACGAGGACGATTGGCGGTGGTTTAAAACACGTTAAGAGATGTATCTTGGTAAGTAATGCGGTGCCCGTGGTTGAAATGAAAATATTATAGACAAAGTGGATGTATTTTTGTTGATATAGTGCGATTAAGTATGGGGTAGTGCTCCTCAGAAAACCATGGACGTACGGGGACATTTTCATGTAATTAAAATAAGGGACAATAGTTTTTAACATGTCCAGAAACAGAAAACTGGATACTTATAACGTGACTATTAACATTTCCTGATAAAAACTGATGCTTGACCCAATACCATCACTAACTTCTCTAAAAAGACCTATTGTTGTCCTGAGAATTAAACTATAAGGCTAAGGCTAGGTCACATGGCATTTTTTTTAAAGTTATGTATGTCTATTTAAAAGCAAAAGTATTTTCTCACATAACAAGAAAAACCCATTGTATAATATTTTTTTTAACTTTAATTAGGTACGAGGGAAAATTTGTTGTTTAAAGTACACGCACTTGACATAGACACACTTCTTTAAAAAGTCAAGATTGAAAATAAGAGTTTTGTTTGTTTTATTGTTGTTTTACCGCTTATATGTATAAGAATTCACATATTATTTATACAACTGTTTAATACTGTATGTGACAGTAACGCACTTTCCTACTGTAGGACAACGAAAATGGCTAGCCCGTTGTGTAGTGATAATATCACGGTAATTTAGCCAATACGAAATAGGAGTTAATGCTATCATAGAATGGTTTACAGCCATTATTTCTCTGAATACTCACAGTAATTATCCAGTTCTATTGAGGATGTAATCTGGTTTAATATACTGATGTATTAGTTCCGGCTGGCAGTTGTAATGAAGCTTGACATTTTTCATAATATTATTTGCTTGCTACGGTTAATAAAGCATATACTTACCAGTAAAAATCAGTACTGTAGTTCTCAAAGATTTAAATAGCTTCTAGTGTGATATTGTTCTTATCGTTTAACATTGCATATGATTATCTATTATGCAACATGGTTTACTGAGATGGTAAAATTCGTCCACATATTATAAAGTCCAATATACTAATGACGGGTTGTGCGAAATAAAAATCTTCTATTGCTTTATCCGACATGCAAAGTTTAAAAACCTTAAATACAAAGTAAAAATAAATTAATTGAAACAGGTATTAGTACGATCAATAAAATTCAAATTCGGACAGGACAGCTAGAAGACTCCGAACAACGATGTGACCTACGCAACAAATACGTTAAAACTAATAATACGGCGCGCGGCGATTGCCGATCGCTACGAAACCACACCAACGTCTTGTGGATTATAGTTTCTAAGGGATACACCTAATTTGTTTTTGGAGATGATGTTTTGCTTTCTTAATTGTAGAGAAAGCGCTCTACTGGGAACAAAATGCGTCGCATCTAGAAGATAAATTATTATTTTATTATTATTTCTTAACAACATTGCTGCATTTAAAGTAGTTCATTATTCAACACGCCTGTGCTGCTAAGGGAACTGATTACTACCAATAAAAACAGTGTTCTAGCCAACCTGGAATTGAAATAACACTAAGACGGGTTTTATACACTAGCAATTTATTTAATATGGGTTAATACAAATAAGCTATCAATACAAACTATCTCTTGGCAAACCTATTTTATTAGATCATATTGCTTAGTGCATGCAGTTGAAAAACCAGAGCGATGGAATTTTTTACAGCAGTATCTTCTGTCTATACTGCTTTAAAGAAAAAAACTTCGATATTTTGAGCAAACATATCAACCCCAAGAAAAAAAACTTCAAATAATCTCAATTTCACTTTTAATTAATTATTAATACTAATCAAGGTAATTTTTGTAGGAAAACGATAATATTCCAGAAAATATATACCTACTAATTTATTCTAAGCCAATATAATCAATCCCAAGCGTTTCATTTAAAGTGTTAAATTACAAAAGTCAGTTTTAATTTACTTGATAAAATGGCAAATTAGTCGATTGACCGAAAGATTTATAATATTTTACACTTGGGAGTCCTGGGAGAAATTCTATATTTATTTAAAGGGATTGAATTCAACGAGTTGGAAGGCTTGACAGATCAATTATATAATAATTCATTGAATCACCTAACTGGAACGCAAATAAAATGGTAGGCATTTACTAAATCAATAAAAATTCAGAAAGAGATATCTTTTTCCATTTTACATTTTACATATTAACTGTTACTTACTTACTAATTGCTAAAAGGCCAAAAAGCACAACGCACACGAACTTTAGATAAATCAATGCATGAATCAACGCAATGGAAACGAATTTTAATTGTAGCGATGCAAAAATCAACGCAACGGAAACACAATTTAGTTGGAGCGATGCAAGAATCAACGCAACGAGAACGAACTTTAAATGTAGCGATGCAAAAATCAACGCAACGGAAGCACGATTAAGTTGGAACGATGCAAGAATAAACGCAACGAGAACGAACTTTAATTGTAGCGATGCAAAAATCAACGCAACGGAAGCACAATTTAGTTGCAGCGATGCAAGAATCAATGCAACGAAAACGAACAATTGTAGCGATGCAAAAATCAACTTAACGGAAGCCCAATTTAGTTGGAGCGATGCAAGAATCAATGCAACGAGAACGAACTTTAATTGTAGCGATGCAGAAATCAACGCAACTGAAGCATAATTGAGTTGGAGCGATGCAAGAAATAACGAAACGGGAATATTTGAAATTAATAGTTTTTTGAAACATTTTTGCAGTATTTGCTGGATTAAAACGAAATTGGTCTTTAATCAAGAGATTAAAAACTTCGAAAATCACAACAATCCATCAGTGTTGAGTATGACGCTAAAAGATATTTGAGAGCACTGAAAATGTAATAACTTTATGAGCTATATCAGCATTTTCTCACAATTTTATGATTTTTTTCAAGTTTACAAGTTTGTATAGACAAATTTTATTTACCTACACCCATAAACTTGGCAATTATTTATTATTGACTGGCTTATATCACGAGAAATTTATAAAACCTTTGAAGGAATTTTGTGATTTAGAAATGTAAACCCCATGAGGCCTGTCAGTGCCCATGGGAAGCCGCTGCGTGCACTCGCTAATAACTATGTCGATTCCGTTGTAAACTATTGGATATGTCACATAATTTTCAAATTTATGGTGTTAAAGAATTTATGTTCGAGTATTAATAGATATTAGCCGGTCTGGATTCCTAACGATTAAGTACTTCAGCTTGTTTAGTAGTATTTTATTAACCCTAAAATATATTTTCTTTGCCGGCGAATTAGATTCTGTACGTTTAGGGTAAAAATTTCATTATAAAGTAAACTGACTTTATATTCCCACTGAATTTATATACTCTTTATACAACTGTTTAGTGCTATATGTGACAGCAATGCGCTTTCCTACTGTAAGACAATAGGAAATAGGAGTTATCGCTACCATAAAATGGTTTATAGCCATTATTGCTCCGAATACTTACAGTAATTATCAAGTTTTATTGAGAGTGTAATCTGGTTTTATATATTGTGTTAGTTCCGACTGGCAGTTGTAAGGAAACTTGACATTAATCATAATAATATTTGCTTGCTACGGTTAATAAGGCATACCTACACTTACCACAGAAAATCAGTACTGTAGTTCTCAAAAATTTAAATAGCTTTTAGTGTGATATTGTTCTTGTTGTTTAACATTGCATATAATAGGGAAATTTTAAATGGGAAAAAAATTCTATAAATCATAAGTATATATTGTCATAAAACATATTGCAGCAAAAAAAAACTACATATTTCGTCCCAAAAGACCGCTAACAAGATTTAAAAATGCCCCAAAATTCAAATTATCCCAAGCGGGTAAAAACGGGTCGTGACGTCAAGAAGTATACCTAATTCGTGTGTGACATCCACGAAATAGGTTATAGGTTGGCAATAAATTGAACGACATTAAGAATTCCACCTTAGAACAACAATGCAATAACAATAACACACGGCAATCCAAATGAAAACTCGGTAGCTCGGCCACCGGTCAGGATGACGGAAAAGTCATACTTCCTGACGTCATCGGGCTTGGCGCGCTTAAAAGATCATTTGAAATGCTTTTGACACGCGCGAAACTTTAAACAATTTTTACCAGGTTATTACTGATTTTTAAGGAGTAATAAATTGGAGAATATTTTTTTAGGCCTAACTAAATCATATTATTGAAAAAAAAAATAGGAAAGTTCCATATTGTCTATTATGCAACCTGGTTTACTGAGATCGTGAAATTCGTCCATAGATTATAAAGTCCAATACAAATGATGGGTTGTGCGAAACAAGAATATTCTATTGCTTTATCTGACATGCAAAGTTTAAAAAAATTTAAATACAAAGTAAAAAATAAATTAATTGAAACAGGTATTAGTGCGATCAATAAAATTAAAAATTTTTTCAGTTTCAGTTTTAAATCTACTTTGCTAATTTCTGTACAATTAGGAATACAAATTGTAGGTAGTAGGTCACGTAGGTAGAGCCACGGCGCTGTGGCTCCACCTCACGTACTGCCACTGTGCTGAGCTTGTTCAGAAAGTATATAGTTCTACAATCCTACATACCTGCCACCTACCTACTTACGTTTATAAGTATTTGCATCGGTAAATGAGGTTATTGACTTGACATGATTAACGCCTAAAATATTTTCCCAAACTAATTAATTCTTTGACCACGAAACGACTTCTAAATCACTATCCTACCTGCCGTAACCATAGACAATTTACCTTTAGATAAACAAACAATAATCACGAATGTGGCAGTTTTATGGCCTCGCGCATGTAAACAAAACTGGGAACTATTAGACATGCGCACTGCAACATTATCGTTTGACGAATGGGAAAATAGACAGGTCCGGGCTTTAAAATTTAAATTCTTGCTCATATGCCACCATCGATGGTTTATTTTACCCCTATTTGGGCATAATACAATTATACAACGGCTGCAACTTGTACTAGTCATTGTTTATATTACAATCCGAGTCACTAAAAGCACAAACACAATTCACTAACTAAACTACACAAAAACCAGAAATCCATAAATATTAAACACCAGTCCCACAATCCACGATAGCCGATCCGATAGCTGAAAACTTTAGAAAACTACAAGGAATCCGCAGAGATGAGAAACCTTAAAACACAACAACAAAAATGGCGGCCGAGCCGGTTCTGGAGGGTATTCTTGACCGCGTCGATTATTGTCGATCAAGTAGGACGGCCGATAACACGACGTTTGTGCGCATGCACGAAGGTTCCCAGAATGAAGACAGCTGACCGACGAGTCATGCGCTCGGACGTATTTTTTCACCCATAAAACGTAACTTTTGTTTGCGCAGGAGATAAGCTGTAGGTATCTAAAGGTAAATTGTCTATGGCCGTAACCCGGCGACTTCCGTCCTAACATAAATTACGATTCCCTTATTCCAATTTTTTTTTGCTCTTCTTGACATTGAAAACGAGAGTTTCACAGCGCCTCCAACGGATGTTCATGCAGATCAGCTCTAATGATGGGAACACCACACAAACGCCATTGTGTTTCAATGGCGTGTGACTTTTTACTGATATTATTACACATTGCCTTATATTAGTCCAGACGTCACAGTGTTAACTCATTCTTTGTCTTTAAAACCTAGAAAATTACATAAACCTGATGCTTGGGTTGTAGACTAGACTATCGGCGATCATCAAGATGTAATCTCTTCTTATAATGTCCTATTCGTTTTTACGGGTTTTAAAGTAATAACACACCGAGAAATGTAAAATTAAATTTAACGCTTCGTCAGTGTGGTTTTAATTTGATCATCTTTGGAGTTAGATGGACTAAAGACAGTCGTAAAAGATGTAGGGCCTAATTGACGAGCGTTATGATAAATAAACGGATCCCTCTTTTACATAGAATATAGTTAATCATTCAAGTGATTATTCAGTGTGGATCATAAAAATGCTAGTACAAAAAGTACTACAGTCATTTTTAGATCGATTGATCTACTGCAAAACAGTTGGTGTAGGAAGTTTTTAGGACAGTTTTTCTATCATCACCCTGTAGACAAGCGCGGATTCAGGGGGGGTCATGGGGGCCATGACCCCCCCCCCCAAAACAGAAAAAAAATTAATGGATTTACTGTTTTGACTACCTCTGCAGCTTTTTCACAACATTCATGACACCATTAGAATTTTACAGCAAAAAAGAAAAGAAGTTGATTCAATATTTTGACAGTTATTTTCAGAATCGAAAGAAGTTTCTCAGCAGCTGGATGTAGAGCTAAAATTACCACGACTTGTAGCTAGACAGGCACATAAACAAACGCGCCTGCCTGTAGATGTGGATGCGCCTCCAACATTTAGAGCGGAAAGGTAAAATTGTAACAAATTCCTCTACATTATGATTATGATACCAAACACAATCCATATATTAAAATATTCACTAGAATAAAGTTTAATATAAAAATCTCGCTGCCCTCAACCTCTTTTTAAATCCCACTTCGCAAGCATTCCATCCCAACACGCGACAACATTAATGGTTCTAAAACCCAACACCCATTAGGTACCACATCTGGGCCAGATAGACCACGATTTTCAAGTTGTAACTGTAAAGAAACCGAAGCGGTTGGTTGACAAAAATTATATACTCTGTTCCGCCAAAGGCAAGATATGACATGACGGTATGTAGGAAGTATTCTTGTTGTGCGCATTGTGTTTTTGTGACGTCGCGCGGTCATGGCGTGCACTAAATCATATCTCTTTTGAGTGTTTTATGATCGTTGTTAACAATATCGCAGAAAGGAATGTTTGAACTTGAGATGTAGATGAATCTTATGAAGGAGAGCAAGACAGAACGAAATATTCTGTTAAATGTAAAGAAGATAAAATAAGCAATCATCCTCTTTTCAAACAGTTTCTTTATTGGCATAGGTATGTTGATGACGTCTTAACATCTTAGTACTGATACACAGTTAAAGGTATTTTTAAAATATATTAACAGCCTACACAATAATATCAAGTTTAAAATAGAACACGAAAGTGACAATTCTATTAATTTTCTTGATTTAAATATTAAGAGAGAAAATAATAGACACGTTTTCTCTATTTTCCATAAACCATCTCATACTGATACGGTCATACACAACTCTTCGTGCGACCCTATACAACACAAATTAGCTTCTTTTCACAGTATGATCCATAGAATAGTAACTCTCCCCTCCAAATAAAATCAATTTTCAAAAAGAACTAAACATTAGTAAACAAATTGCAGTTAATAACGGATATAACTCAAATCTAAATTGACCAAATCCTAAAAAAGAAAACTTACAAAAAAGCTATTGACTTAGTTTTTCGTAAACTCTGACCAATTCAAACTTGTCACTTTCTTTGGACAACCTAGCAAAGTTATTGGCAATTTTCTTAACAAAGTTGATATAAATTTGTGTTACAAAACTAATAACTCTTCAAGTAAATTTATCAAGTAACAAAAAACTAAAAGCGATACAAACAAAAAATCAGGCGTCTATAAATTAAAATGCAAAGGTTGTCCTAAAACATACATTGGCCAAACGGGTAGCATTTTGACAAAAGAATACAGGAACATTATAACAGTTTTCTAAAAAATTAAACAGACTCAAAATATGCTAACCATTGACTTGATTGTCAACATAATTTCGATCCTTCCTTTAATATCTTACATACAGAAAACAAAGGCTTAAAACTAAATTGGTTAGAATCTATGGAAATAAATAAACTTAAAAATACGGACCTGTTACTTAATGATCAATTAGATTTAAATAATTCACCTTTGTTAAATTTATTGTTGACCATATGCCTACTTAAGATTTTGTAAATTATCCATATTGTACCTAATTTAATTTTTAAACCCTCTGTTGGATTTTCCAGCTATTGTAACCCTTCCACTTTTTTATTTACATCTTCAATAATTTAATTTTATTGCACACCAATTTTTATTTTCACCTTTTATTAAATTGTCATCTGACGAAGCTACAGTGTTCGCGAAACATTTTTCTTGTTTATAGTGGAAATTTATGTTTAAGTTCAATTTTGTTTTACTGTATCCCATAATACTATAATAAATGTAAAGAAAATAAGATTAAATTGAAATTGAAATCAACTGCTGAACAAAAAAATGACTCCAAGAATAGAGTTTAATCCCTCAAGAAAGAATTGTCACATTATCTAGCCGAAAACGCTTCGCTGATATTGCAGTTAAAAAATGACATAACATATAGGTACATGTTACTATTTTTTTTTAATATAAACTGTTTCAAAATTGTTCGAATTTATTAACATAGTACCGAAAAAAAAATTCTGGGCGACAGAGGGTGATGGACATCTCAATCATTTATCACAAAAAGCTGACAAGACGTTAACTGCAAAGGTGCACCAGGTTCCTCGCGAATGAAACCACGTAAAAATCCATACGGATTTTTACTTTAGATAAATACATTTTTGCCGAAGGATCCCATAACTAAGACTACTTTTGGGTTGTATTAAAGCTTAAATTGACTCAATTTCAAACAATTGGGAATTTACCAGTGATATGGCGGTGCTCAATTCCGCTATTGGTTAGCAGCTAATCAAGAATTTAAATTTACAATCAGAATCAGACGTGGCGTGGACGATAGAATGTTCTCTATCAAACAACGTTACAAACAATATCGCAATTATTTTATTACGTTGTAAGGCGACAAATTGAGGACAATCAATCAATTAAATATTCTTCATCGACATACTTCTACTTATAAAACGTCTTAATTTTATAAAAATAAGAGATAATCGATCAGATCTTTCATACTTTAGCATAATTTTAATTAACTTTACCGTTTGTTAGAAGGTGCATGTATAAAACATCAATTAAAACTAAAAGCATTAAAATCTCCCAAGAAAATAAGTAGTAATAATAATTACAACTAAATCAAGACGTTATTTAAATAATATATATTATTTATGGAAGTAGCCAAGGTAAGAAATCAATCTAACACGTTTCTACTTTTTGCAGCAAATTACAACTCTGACTCATTCAATACTTGTTACATAATTTTCAACTTGAAACAGTGGTTTTTACGGCTTTTTATTCAAATACCGTTTTTATTTTACGCGTATTACAGAAAGCTGCCGATAGAGATTACTCGTCAAGTTTTTTTTCTCGAAGAACACTGTCTGACAGTAATTGAAAACCACGGTAATCAAAAACGGTATTCATTTTTTAATTGAAAAATTAACTTCTTCTATTAAATGAAGTTCTCGTTTTCCATTTATCGTTTAAATTTTAGTTTAAGAGTTATTTTGATGATGTAGTAGTAGTAGTAGTATCATGTTTTATTTAGCAAAAAGCTACAATGAAATATTTTTTAATACATTTTTTTAACACTTTTTATAGATTTATTTTTAAAACGCAACTTTCTTTATTTTAACAAAAACAGACAAGTTAAACATTTTGCAAATTGTATCAAATATTACGTATCATTTTGTTTTTTAATTAAATGTAATTTTAACGTTTTTTTAAATAGTTTTAATGATTTTTGAGATTTAATAGAATTTTCCAAATTATTATATTCTATCAAACCTTTATAAGAAATAGATTTATAAGCTAATGTTTTAGACACTCTATCCACATACAAATTTTGATTAGTTCTTGTTTTATAATTATGATGGTCATAATTAAAAGAACAAAAAATTTTTTAAACAATCGGGCAATAAATTATTTTTAATTTTATGTATAAAGATACTAAATAAAAAATTAAATTTCTGACATTCAACCAATCTAAATTTTTCCACATAAAATTCATTTTTGTATATTTGTCACAATTTAAAATGATCCGCATTGCTTTATTTTGTAAAATTTGTATTTTATCAAATATTTCCTCACTAGCACAATATAAAATGAAAGAACAATAAAGAAAATGTGGTAATATAATAGTTTTAAATACAGTTTTTTTAGAAAACAAACTTAAATTAGAAATTATTCTTTTAAAATAACCTACTTTTCCGGCAATTTTTCACCATCAAATACAACATTTATATTTTGACAATTTAAATTATTACCCATAACCATAAAGTTAGTTTTTGAAATATTTAATTTTAATTTATTTACTTTTAGCCAATTTAATAATATATTTATCACAGAATTTAGAGTATTTAGACCATCAAAGATATTTAAAACATGTAATGTAAATTAAGGTGTCATCAACAAACATTTGTAACTTACACTTTTAAAACTAAAGGCATATCGTTGATGTATAAAATAAATAATATTGGACCTAGTATACTTCCTTGAGGAACCCCTATATTATTTATGTTTTATTTGAATATGTTTTTGATATTTTTGTTTTTTGTGACCTGTTTCCTGTTACTTAAATAATTTTTAAACCATTTATAAAGGTTTCCGCGAATACCATACTGATACAATTTACTCAATAATCTAACCCTGTCAATTGTTTCGAATGCCCGCTTAAAATCCAAAAATACATTTTGTATTTCTATCATTTTCTTTTACACGCAAGTTAGTAGGTAGATAGAAATACAGTTAGTAAAGAGCGTAAATAGCTGAGAGAATTTAACGCATAGCGACATCTAGCGTCGATTTTAGACACCTTTAAGGCAATATCAGTAAATGCATGTAATGGATTTTCCGTTTGAGCCTTCAATTTTTCAGTGATACAAAATTTGTAATATTCTATTATGGGAAATTTATACGTCTAACTTTGAGGTGAGTCGGTACCCATAAACTGACCGTTAACTCTTCAGATTCAGATTACCGTGGTTGAATTTTAATTGCTAATAAAATTAACATTCGCCAACGATGAAAAACCCTTAAATTAAAATCATTAGCGATCAATGATCGTCCGTGCAATTTTCTCAAGTTATAATCGATGGACTTTTTGTTTGTGTCGTAAACTTTCAATACAATACAGGTGAACACCATAAGAAATTCTGTGTACCGTTGCATCATTTCAAGGCTTTCGACTGGGTTATCCATGACGATTGGGTAGGTTCATCATCTTCATTTGTTATACGAGGAGGATTGAAATGTATCCGAAGGGAAAATAATATGAAAACAAATAATGGAATCTAGCTAATATGTCGTTTATTATTTAAGCGTTAGCGCCTATTGACTGGTGTAGTATATCTCTAACATTTTCAATTGTTTACAAATCCGATAGCAAAAAATTCAATTATAAAAATCCGTTAAATCGCAAATTTAGGACAAGTCGTATTGGGTAAAGTATGTTGTAAAGTGTTATACGGAAAATAAAGCTATTATTGTAAAATATATTTCCATTGCATGGCCTTCTCAGTATTGACCGAAAAAAGTCAATCGTTAAGTAAGGCTTAAACTATTTTTTCGGCAAGCATACGGAAAACGAAAAACCGTCCGAGAAGTACCCACTTTCCGTACGCTATTGCATTCCTCGGACTATACTGAGAAAAAAACATTCTATTCCTTATAAGAATTCTTTATACAACTGTTTAATACTCTATGTGACAGCAATGCGCTATCCTACTGTGAGACAACGAAAATTGCTAGACCGTTGTGTAGTGATAATATCACGGTAATTTAGCCAATAGAAAATAGAAGTTAATGTTACCATAGATTTTTCTTTATCTGACATGCAAGTTCCAAGAATTCCAATTCAGACAGGACAGCCAGAAGATTACGAACAACGATGTGACCTACGAAACAAATAGGTTAAAACTAATAACACGGCGCGCGGCGATTGCCGATCATTACAAACCCCCACCACCGTCTTGTGGATTATAGGTTCTAACGGATACAATTTTTTTTGGGGACGCTGTTGTGCTTTCTTAATTGTAGAGAAGGCGCTTTACTGGGAACAAAATGAGAAGATACAATTTATTTCTTAATACAATTGCTGTATTAAAAGTAGTTCATTATTCAACAAGACTGTGCTACTAATGGAATTGATTACTACCAATAAAAACACTGTTCTAGCAAATCTGACGTCACTTTTTGTACCCGTAACCCGAATGCTGCTCTATAAGGGAACCTAGTTGCTTTATAAATCTTGGTACCGATGCCCAAAACATGGGTAGGTACAATAATAGGGAATCGTATAAAACCAGATAAATTCGCAAAAAAATCAAATATAAATTTAAAGCATTATATCAAAACTGTACAAACAGTTTTCAGGCAATTAATAGATTCTTGGCTAATTAAAACGCCTTTTTAAGCGAGTATTTAGATTACCCAGAAACAAGTAGTGTTAATTATTTAATTAATTATTGCGTATGTAAATTCCTCGAGCTTGTCCGTTTTCGATAATTATGACTTTCAGGAAAGTGTGAAGAGAAACGCAACAATATTTACTTGTATGGAGGTATAGTTATTTACAAATTTAGTCGAGTAAAATGGACTTATCATATGTTGTTATTCTGTTACAATAATACCTTTGATCCGCAGTTATTAAAGATTTAACAACAATAAAGACTTGACTTACAATGCACTCTGTACTTTTTTTCCCAATTCCCCTTTTAATTCTAGAACAAATTGTGTAAATTCAAATTTAGTTGAAAATAACTTATTTGGAATAAAATTAGTAGGCCAGCAGTCCGGCCTGAATGTCGCTTACAATATAAGCAGTTTGTTACGGTCAGAATAATTTCCTACCTAATAATAATAAGTATTAAATAAGAATAAGTCCAAGATTGCGGACTATCGGGGTATAGTATTTGCAGAATTATACCGTTGACTCTTACTGCCAAAAATAAACTACCTGATTAAACCCTATTATATACGCCTCAACCTCTTCAAAGGGGATTAAATGGAATCAGGGTCGGCTTGAAAATGTTCCTACACCACATAATTTATTTTTATAATTTAAAATAAATAGATTGGTATTTTTAGTTTTAGGTAGGTACCTATAATAAATGTAAAATAATGATAACAATTAATGATAATTGAAAATATTATAAATTAAGTGGGTACAGTTTGTGCCTCATACATTTGGTAAATCTTTCTTCAAAATGTGCCAGAATCACTCCGATTTTTTCTAGGATTAACAGGTTTAAGTACTATGTCTCTTACCGAAGATAAAGGAGTTTTTGTCAAAGTAGACGTCTCTGCTAAAGCATCAATCGAATTAAAATTTCTACTCAACAAAGATTGATACACATTTTTAATTATTAGTTTGGCATCGGTAGACAAAAAATGCTTTCTTTTAAAAATGACACTTAAAGATGCCCCCCTATTAGCACAATTCCAAGGACGCCACATTCTACCACTAATAAGCATAACTAAAAATTACTCGCCGGAAAACCACTAAAGACTAAAATTATTAAAAATCAGTTTGTATTTATATATATAGGAATCAGGCATATTTATAAATTGAATTTGTACCTGGTCCGGCTCTGCTCGAAAAGGTTTTAAAATTTGGGATTTCATTATTTATTTTATGGTCAAAGTGATAATGAGGGTTTATTGCAGTCAAAAGATCAACGGTATAATTCTACAAATACTATACCTGTTCGACCCTTCATGTTCGCCCCGGCGCTCAGCGACAGCCAATAAGATTTAAGTTACGCGTATAATAGCAAACGACGATGCCACCTCTTCCACTGGAAAAAAAATGTTTAGCACAAAAATTCGTAAATACAGTTTCAACAACTTCTACTTAGCATACATTCATTGGTATCTAAACATTCTAATACATTCAAACGAAAATATATGGTACGAGCATCGATTCCGACCTTATAGAGAGTTAACATGCACTACGCCACTACCGACAATTTGAATTTTATTGTTATTCAAGTCCGACAATTGCCCGTGTTTAAGATAACTCGCAATTTCAGATATGTTTCAATTGAACTTAAACTGTTATGGGCGAATACTTGTCCACCTTTGTCGTTTCATGAAGTAATTGTCTTCTGAGATAATTTTTTTCTTGCATATAAATCGCTTCGATTAGTGTATCCGTTTTAATCGGACGAAATAATAGAATTCGAGTTCGTGGATTGTTATCAAGAACGTTTAAAGAACATATTGAATACCATACATAACATGGGCCTTAAAACAAAACGTTTTGACATGTGACATTAACAGCTGATACTGGTTTCTTCCTAAAATTTTCCACTTCAGTAGTGGGTCGTAGCAAGCTCACGCGTCAGTTTTCAGAGACTAAATTTTCTCGGTGTTTATTTATTTAAGTTGAGCGGTGAGTAGAATAAACTAGTTTAAGTTAATTAGCTCTCCTATCTCCTATATGGCCTTGATCTGAATATTAGTAAAACAAAATTTATGGTGATCAGTAAAAACGCAGTGGCAGCAGCAAGAATAACAATAGGCCAGCAGCAGATTGAAAGAGTTAGTAACTACACCTATCTTGGAACTACCGTTAACGACAAGTGGGACCACTCACAGGAAATTCGATGTCGCATAGAGAAGGTCAGGGCGATATTCTTGAAAATGAGAAATGTTTTTAGAAGCAGGGATCTAACCCTAACAACAAAGATAATATTACTGCGCTGCTATGTGCTCTCCGTTCTTCTGTACGGGGACGAGTCGTGGACGCTGACTGAAGCTACAATAACATACAAAGTAAGCAAAAAACTGGAGTCTTTTGAAATGTGGTTTACCGTAGATTGCTACGTATATCATGGACCGATCACATTACCAACGAGGAGGTGATGAGGAAGATGAACAAGAAAAAGGAAGTACTTATCACGGTAAAGTCCAGAAAGCTCGAATATTTAGGACATATTATGAGAAACCCGAACAGATTCCAGTTACTTCAACAGATATTACAAGGAAAAATCCTTGGACAACGCGGATCAGGACGAAGAAGAATTTCATGGCTGAAAAACCTAAGAACATGGTTTGCAATGACCACCACTGGTCTTTTTCGAGCTGCGGTCAACAAGGTGATAATTGCTGGGTTGATAGCCAACATCCGGAACGGATAGGCACTTAAAAACGAAGAAGAAGCTCTCCTATTTCCAATAACAAACATTTCATTTATCATCATTTGCTATTTTAAACGTATTATCATTAGTTTACCCATTTTAATTACGGTACAATAGGTTGCCAAACCTTGAGCTCACTGAGAATTCATACAGCGTTTGTATTTAAAAACACATGGCATTTTGGCGGCTTTGTACTACACCTACGCCGCGAATGTAAATTATAATATGGCAACGCAGCATTGAACGCGAGACATGCGTTATATAGATTTCCGCAACCAAACATATATGCTAGGCCACGCCCCACGCCAGACGTCAACAGAATAAAACATTTGAATTATACCAACCTTTAAAAAATAAAAAAACGTTATCTTAATAGACTTGTTTCGATACTGAAAACGGTATTGTAATAGATTTCTTATGAAACAAAATTAGAAAAAATAATTTTAGCCCAGTCCTGTCTCTGTCGCCAACATCTTAAGGTGGGAGTATCAACATGCTTGCCAACCTATAACCTATTTTGCGTAGATTTATTGATTTTTCTAGCTTTTATACAATATTTTAAAAAAATCAGTATCGACTTGATATTCTATAGGTAATAATTGACATATTTAATAAATATCAAGGAATTTCATAACTTATTTTAGGAGAATTGTATAGCGAAAAATATCGGTTAAGATTTTTTTTTAACATTATTATGTCATTGTCACTCATGGTTCTTTCAGTATGCAATTTTCCCAAAATTAGCAATGAAATAAATTGATATTTTTGTAATATATCAGATATTACCTAAGTAATGTACCGACGATACTGATTTTATTTAAATGTTAGTTTAAAAAATAATAAACTTGAAAAAATAAAGCGAAATAGGTTATAGGTTGGCAATAAATTGAACGACGTTGAGAATTCAACCTTAACGTAAAATAGACCAGACTTCAATCAACAGGGTGTCATAAATGAGAGGACTTAGCCACGATGCGGCGTGTTTTTAGAAAAATTTGACAGTGTTCAACTCCAAAAACAAATCACCAAAATTTATACTGCACGGTTGTCTTCTTCAGATACAAACTCAAAGCTATTGCAGACATTAAATGTTAACTATCCCTGGTATACTAAAATCCTTTCATTTTCAGCAACCCTATCAGTATCAAATCTAAAACCGCCTGCATATACAGTGCCCTCTGGCGACCGCTGCTGAAACCAGAGCAACAGCGTTCATTACAGGAGCGTCTTATCGACCGACCCGGATTCCTGCCGAGGCCCGGAGCGGTAAGAGTTTCCTGCTGAAAAAACGCGGCTAGTAGTAGGTGTTTTGCAGAAACATAAGCTGAAGTATGGACGTTTTTATCGGACCTTGTACGGCCTGTGTTTGGTATAACGGTTGGTTGATAAGTGTGGATTTGTTGTTGTATATGTTATATATAGGGTGTTTAGTTATTCCTGCTTATTTAGAAACGTATTTATTTATAATATTTACGCGAAAGAATCGCCATAAATTGTACCGAAAACTGCAGTTTAAAATAATTTTATTAAAATATTCTTACGGGCGAAGGCTGACTAATAATTGATCGTGACAGTCTAACGACACCTATTTACAACGTCATAACTCCTGTATTTTCGTCGTCGTTAGCTGTCAATACTAATTTTTGCAAATGACACCAGATCGCGCATATTGATTATAAATATCTGGCAAATTATCGCTATTAACTTTTGAGATACGAATGGCTAACGACATCGCTGAACGCCTATTTATTAAAATCGGTATTTTACATATTATTAATAAAGAGTTTTAGCATTTTATATTGAGTTGAACCGGCTTAGTAGGCTAGTCTGCCGCAGGGCCGTAGCAAGGTGAAGGGGGGGGGGGGACTGGTAAAAAAAAATTGAGCTCTGAGGAGTGTGCATAATTATTTATGTATTTGTCTAATTTGTAATAAGTTAATTTGAAAAATTAGTCCATGCTTAAAGTGAAGTTGAAAGTATAAAAAGGATGGAAAAAACTAAAAGTCTTTCTCCACAAAATTTATTAATATTAATTATATTAATTATATTAATTATGAATGGTTTAAAAATTATTTAAGTAATAGGTCACAAAAAACAAAAATATCAAAAATATATTCAAATAAAAAAATAAATAATAAAGGAGTGCCTCAAGGTATACTAGGTCCAATATTATTTATTTTATATATCAACGATATGCCTTTAGTTTTAAAAATGTGTAAGTTACAAATGTTTGCTGATGAGACCTTAATTTACATTAATGTTTTAAATATTTTTGATGATCTAAATACTTTAAATTCTAAATAAATTAAAATTAAATATTTCAAAAACTAACTGTATGGTTATGGGTAATAATTTAAATTGTCAAAATATAAATGTTGTAATTAATGGTGAAAAATTGGAATTAGTAAACAGTTTCAAATATTTAGGGATAATCATTGATTCAAAATTAAAATTATTTTGAAAGTATTATATCGAAGATTGCGGGAAAAGTAGGTTATTTTAAAAGAATTAGCTCTAATTTAAGTTTGTTTTCTATAATAAATAAGGCAATGCGGATTATTTAAATTATGACAAATATACAAAAAATAATTTTATGTTGAATAATTTAGATTGATTGAATGTCAGAAATTTAATTTTTTATCTAGTATGTATCTTTATACCTAAAATTAAAAATAATTTATCGCCTGATTGTTTAAAAAAATTTTGTTCTTTTAATTATGACCATCATAATTATAAAACAAGAACAAATCAAAATTTTTATGTGGATAGAGTGTCTAAAACATTAGCTTATAAATCTATTTTTTATAAAGGTTTGATAAAATATAATAATTTGGAAAATTCTATTAAATGTTTAACTTTTCTGTCTGTTTTTGTTAAAAGAAAGTTGCGTTTTAAAATTTAAAAATAAGTCTATAAAAATGTGTTAAAAAAATGTATAAAAAAATATTTAATTGTAGCTTTTTGCTAAATAAATCATGTTACTACTACTACCACTACTTACAAAATTGTGTTCAGAGGTCTCTAGATGTTTCGAACGTAGAAACGTTCATCATCAGGAGACAGAAAAATGTATTGCTGATGGTTTTAGCAGAAGAGAAATGATAAGTGGCGTAAAACCTTAATGGAGCTTTTATGGAATTAAAAATTGGGGTGTCGAAATGACATAATATAAAGAAATAGATATAAGTTACAACATACTGAGTATGTGAAAAAGTCAATTAAAAGGGTCTAAAAAAACAACCAAATAAACTAGGAAAAAAGAAAAAATCACTTCTAAAAAGAATATGTCAAAAGGGTATTTTTATGTAAGTATGTCTTTTCTATACATGGCAAGTTTTAAATTTTTACAATGTCTTACAGACATACTTACATAAGAATGCCATTTTGACATCTTCGTTTTAAAAGTGATTTTTTCATCATCCCCAGTTTATTGGGTTGTTTTTCAGATCCTTTTAATTGACTTTTTCACATACTCAGTATGTTTTAACTTATTTCTATTTCTTCATATTATGTCATTCCGACACACCAATTTTTAATTCCATAAAAGCTCCATTAAAGGTTTTATACCACTTATCCTTTTCTCTTCTGCTAAAACCATCAGCAATATTTTTCTGTCTCCTGATGATGAACGTTTCTACGTTTGAAACATGTAGAGACCTCTGAAAATTTGTTTTATATAATTTTGTGAAGAAAGACTTTTAGTTTTTTCTTTCCTTTTCATTGTAATAACTTAGTTGTTAGCGATTATATGACACAACACAGTAGAAAGAAATCTTCAAAGTGAGCAATGAAAATGGCCTATGTTGTGTAGGTATTCAATGGCGGCACCTAGTGACATTTTAGTAGTGTCCATTAAGGACTTTTAAATTATGAGAGTTGGAATTTGACAAAGTGACACTGCTGCCGGAAGACATGAAAAATGTCTTCCCCAATATTAGTTTCATTATGAAGCTAGATCTATTGGGAGAAATATGAACAAGGTGTCAGCCACATCTACTATCAACCTAATACCTAACAATATTTTGAAGCCAGTGGTACTACCACGTTTGTTCAGGATTGTCGATTTAAGTTTTTTAAATATTTTTTTAAGTTAGTTATTTCCAGTTACTTAAATTACTTTGGCGGAGCTACTCTGCACATCTAAAACTATAGTCGTGCAGGTTTTCAATCGCCCACATTATTAGATAACGTAAGAACAATGCTAAAATGCTCTTAATTCTTAAGTAGACCGTTGGAGTGTCATTGCATCAATTTAAGACTATTTAATTGAACGTAAGCAGTGATTTTGCACCTTTTTACGTATCGTTTTGACATTTTTAAGCTGCTGACTTTACAGCTACTGAATACGGAATTAACAGACTGTTTATTTTAATTTATTTCAGTTGTCGAGTCATGAGATCGGGTAAAAATAATAAATAAACTTTGAACGACGCGTTTAGCTCACTCAACGTAGTTGTGACAAGATAACAATGTTAGTGAATTAAGGAGGTATTTTGCAACGTCGTTAATTGAGTTGATGATTCTGGTATGTATATTTTTCTAGCTACTCCTAGTAACTGGGGTAATTAGTTGTATTGCCACCAATTAAACAAACACGAACATTAATTTGTATTCATGGTACAAGACACAAGAACGCTACAAATCCTTTTGTATCACTATTTCATAAAAGGAATACTTACTAGAGAAATGGATCAATCAAAAACCCAAATCAAATTTCTCAGGTAGATATTAACAAATGTTGCTGACAAGCCGTCATTTTTCGGTTTCGTGAGCGGTGTTTCAATTTTACCATATGGTTGTTGATGAATGATGATGGAATGTGCAGTTTTTCGGAAACCGTAGACATTTTCAATCACTCCATCAAGACAGGGCCGTAACGATAATATCACGGTAATTTAGCCAATAGGAAATAGGAGTTATTGCTAACATAGGATACTTTATAGACATTATTGCTCTAAATACTCACAGTAATTATCAAGTTTTATTTGGGGTGTAATCTGGTATTATACAGGGTGTCCCAAAAGTAATGGGACACAGAGCAACAGCAGACTCCTTAAGCCGAAATAATGCGATTTACTTAAACTTGCCTTATCCCAAAATTGATAACAACCAAGATACAGGGTGTCAAAGTTTTAATTTTGTTTTCGTTTTTTTACGATTATTTCTTAGCGAAACGACATAGCAGCACAAAATTAAGGATATTGGGGTTTTTTGAGATGAGGAATTCAAAATTATCCATAGTTTTTGCGTAACCAGTAGAGGGCGCTGTCTACGGCAATAACATGTTACATAAAGTATCATCTGTCAAAGTTATTAATTTTCTTCGTACAATGTCTACTTAGATATTATAAATTTTTTAGGCATAATTTAATTTCCAATGCGGAAATGCGTGATATGCTCTGTATTATTTATGCACAAGAAAATTTTAACGGTCGGAGTGCAGGGCGCAGGTAAATGTATTGAGGTCAATGGTGCCGATTTTGAACAATTGCTATCACGGCGTTACCATTTTTTTTCTATTTTGTTACTTTTCAATGTTATTAAACTAAGTATTAGGTAAATAAAATTTTTGATTGGAGTAAAATTAGTAATTACGAAAAAACGTTTTTATTAGAAAAAAATTGTCAACCTTAAGGAAATGTAGCTGATTTACAATAATTTTAAGTTAGAAATTCATCGTCGCTTGATTGCATAGGACATATGAAATGCGATTATCTCGAAAATGGTTGCTCCTAGCGACTTCAATAAGGTATACGTTTTTACTCTAAAAGAAGTAAAGTAACTATTTTTTTTAATAGTTGAATGGATATAAGAATCCTAAACAAAGTAATGCCAGATAAAAGGAGTGGGTAATGCCGTAGGCAGCACCCTCTACTGGTTACACAAAAACTATGGATAATTTTGAATTCCTCATCATCAAAAAACCCCAAAATCCTTAATTTTGTGCTGCTATGTCGTTTCGTTAAGAAATAATCGCAAAAAACTAAAACAAAATTAAAACTTTGACACCCTGTATGTTGGTTGTTATCAATTTTGGGATAAGGCAAGTTTAAGTAAATCGCATTATTTCGGCTTAAGGAGTCTGCTGTTGCTCTGTGTCCCATTACTTTTGGGACACCCTGTATAGACTGTAGTAATTCCGACTGGCAGTAGTAATTATTTTTAACAATGATCATAATAATATTTGCTTGCTACGGTTAATAAATATACTTACCACTAAAAATCAGTATTGTAGTTATTAAAAATTTAAATAGCTTCTAGTGTGATATTGTTTTTATGTAATATTACATAAGATTATCTATTATGTAACATGGTTTACTGAGATGGTAAAATTCGTCCATGGATTATAAAGTCCAATACTAATAATGAGTTGTGCGAAATAAGAATCTTCTATTGCTTTATCTGACATGCAAAGTTTAAAAAAACTTAAATAAAAAGTAAAAATAAATTAATTGAAACAGGTATTTGTACGATCAATAGAATTCAAATTGAGACAGGACAGCTAAAAGACTCCAAACAACGATGTGACCTGCGCAATAAATACTTTGACACTAATACTAGAGCGCAAGGCGATTGTCGATCGCTACGAACCCTCACCAACGTCTTATAGATTATAGGTTCTAACGGATACAATTCGTTTTTGGGACGCTGTTCTGCTTTCTTAATTGTAGAGAAAGTGCTGGGAACAAAATGCGTCGCATTTTGAAGATACAATTTATTTCTTAACAAAATTGCTGTATTAAAAGTAGTTCATTATTCAACAAGACAGTACTGCTAATGGAACTGATTACTACCAATAAAAACACTGTTCTAGCAAATCTGAAATTGATCAAACGCTAAAGCGGGTTTGATACACTAGCAATTAATTTAATATGGGTTAATAAAAAATAAGTTGTCAATACAAACTATGTCTTAGCAATCCTATTGTATTAGATCATTTTCATCAGTGATCAGTGTGCACTAACAAATAATTATTTGTAAATAATAAAATTTGATCGTCTGCGAACAAACGCACTGTTGAATCGATATCCTCGGCCAGGTCATTAATAAAAAACTAAAAATGCCAGTGGACCCACTATATTTCATACATTTTAAAAACATGTATATTGACACAAATTTTGTGAAAGAAATAGGTAATTGTATTTCTAAATTTTAACGTATATTTATTATCGTATTTCTCATCTTCTGATTACATTTTGATCCGTTCTTCAACAAGAACTCCACCTTGACTAATTTTGAAATAATGACGCTGAAACATTCTGTCAGACAGCAATTATTCTTCTCCCTTTTCACGTTTAAAACCCACTGCTGACAGCATTTGGCCTATGGGCCTTTAAAATTCAATTAGTTTTTTTGTTGCTTTTCAACATAACCCGGTATAGTTATTGTACCTTGCTACTGGATTACCTACTGAGGGTAGTACCTCGTATACATTTTTTTAAAGAATTCTTTATTTAAAATAACTTTGCACGTATCTCAGAAAGTGTCTGTCGTATGGCTAGCGAAATTATTTTTAAGTTTCTAGGTTGGCCTAAGGGGGGTAGGAGCTTTGCACAACTTTGGTTTGGTTTATCGGAATTTGACAAATTTTAACTCTAAATTTTACACACTAAACGACTTTTTTAATGCCTACACGATCATATTTGTGTAAAAGGTTTTGACCTTCTTGATTTTTCTCGTATATTGTATATTTAATGTTTGTAGTTAGTCTGAAATTTAAGGTAAACTGCCTCCTAAGTTAGTTAATTTTATAGTTTTATATGACGAACCTCAAATCATAATCAGTGGCAGCTCGTGACTAGCGAGTCAGGGGGGGGGGGGGGGGCGCTGGCTATAAATAAAAAAAAATAAGTACGTGTCTGTTTTTTCTAACCTTCTCGTTGTGAATTTTAATTTTATTAGCATAAGCACTACTTAAACAAGTTAAAATATAAGTTTGTCCTAACATCTCAAAACTTACCACATTATGACGCTGTTTTGCACTATTTTCATGTTTTTTTATTTTCTTTGAAAGATGTTTTAAGTCCTGCACCCCATTTATAGTCCAATTATCATCCCCGTCAAAAAGAAGACACACGAAACAAAAAAAAAGAATTTTTGTCCTCACAACCGCATATCCAGAAGAGTTCGCAACGTATGGGGAAAATTTTTATTAGCGAAATATTGAAAAATCTTTTTTGGGGGATTGGATGTGCATGTCCCATAACCTTAAAATCGATTTTGACATACGTCACGTGACCAATGGTATGGCGGGAAAGTTGAAAAAACCAATATGAAATCATCATAAATCAGATAAGTTGATGAGATATCGAAAAAATTCCAAGAATAAAAAGTGTTTAGAATTCCATTAGAACCTAAAATACAATGTTTGGGATATCTACTTAAAAAAACATAAAATCGAATATTCTTGTAAATATTTTTTTACCGAATTAAAAATTTCCATATTTTTCCTTTCTTAAAGCTTCATTAAAGTAAAACTGACATCTGGTGACCACAACTAGAAATATTCTTTTGTTTTTCTGGCAATTTGGAGCAATAATTCAAAAAATTCGTTTACACTTGGATACCAGCTGTTGCAATAGTCTATTTCTAATACCCTTATCGATATTTTTTATATCGAAATGTTATATTATGTTAAGAAATCCTTAAATTCATTAATCCAAAGCAAATTATATTTATAACCGTAAAAAATAATTTTGAATTTCGCAGAAATCTTAAAAAAATCTAAAAATTAATAAAAATTTAAATTATTAAGTAGATATCCCAAACATTGTATTTAAGATTCTAATGGAATTCTAAACACTTTTTATTCTTGGAATTTTTTTGATATCTCATCATTTATCTGATTTATGATGATTTCATATTGGTTTTTTCAACTTTCCCGCCATACCATTGGTCACGTGACGTATGTCAAAATCGATTTTAAGGTTATGGGACATGCACATCCAATCCCCAAAAAAAGATTTTTCAATATTCCGCTAATAAATTTTTTTCTGCCACTGTATATTTCTTTGTCAAACTTACGCGTAAACTGTGCCTTACTTTTACATTTTGATTGCACTTGTACTATGTTCAATTTCTAGTGGCCGCCCTGCATTTTTTAAATCAATTTTTTCACCTAAGCTCAGAGAACTAAACACAAGCTTCTGTAAATCACTGACCTTCATGTTACACGACATTTTCAACAACAACAACGTATAATAACTAATAAATCAAATCAAAAGAAATAAACAAAACGTTAGCGCCTTGCAGCATCGACAGGTCGCCTCGCCAGAGTATACATAATATAGTGATTATTCTACCGTGGCATCGCGAACAGCTATTGGGCGCGGAAAATTGGAGCTCATCGTGGCCGCTCGTTGTGCGATGTGTAGGTGACGTCACGCCTCTGTCGTCATGACAACTCATCGAGAAGCCGCGTTGAATCGGGACGGATAATCGGTCGCCCGCCCGCGCTTAGTATAAAAAACATTGAGAGCGCGCAACTCGCTTGTCTATGAGTATAACCTTCCCGTTGGAATAGGGCTATGTTTGGTTTGAATTTATGCCCGCGCTTAGTATAACCTACCCGCTGGAATAGGGCTGTTTGGTTTGAATTTATGCCCGCGCTTAGTATAACCTACCCGCTGGAATAGGGCTATGTTTGGTTTGAATTTATGCCCGCGCTTAGTATAACCTACCCGCTGGAATAGGGCTGTTTGGTTTGAATTTATGCCCGCGCTTAGTATAACCTACCCGCTGGAATAGGGCTATGTTTGGTTTGAATTTATGCCCGCGCTTAGTATAACCTACCCGCTGGAATAGGGCTGTTTGGTTTGAATTTATGCCCGCGCTTAGTATAACCTACCCGCTGGAATAGGGCTGTTTGGTTTGAATTTATGCCCGCGCTTAGTATAACCTACCCGCTGGAATAGGGCTATGTTTGGTTTGAATTTATGCCCGCGCTTAGTATAACCTACCCGCTGGAATAGGGCTGTTTGGTTTGAATTTATGCCCGCGCTTATTATAACCTACCCGCTGGAATAGGGCTATGTTTGGTTTGAATTTATGCCCGCGCTTAGTATAACCTACCCGCTGGAATAGGGCTGTTTGGTTTGAATTTATGCCCGCGCTTAGTATAACCTACCCGCTGGAATAGGGCTATGTTTGGTTTGAATTATTTTAATGGATTGCTTACATAGATTGCTTTATTGGTTTTTTAAGTAAAGTATTTTTGGATTCTGTTTGAAATAAGTGCAGGAAGGGCGGCGCCCCAGAGCCCTTCATTAACGAACCGCCACTGATCATAATGTATGATTTTAAGTAGAATACATTTAATTTGAATTACTAAATTCTACCAAAACACCAAAGAAATGTCTTTTTTAAAATAATATGGGTACCTATTAAAGGTTCTATAAGGTATATGTGGTACCCGCTGATTTGTTTCGATAGCGAATTTACAACAAATGAATTGCGCTAGCAAAGACGCGGCTATGCGCCAGTACACTTATAAACCATCTTGTAAAAATAATTCAATGCTTGATTGCTCGATCTAAAGCAGTGACCCAAAGCATTTATCTATGACCTTCCAGCAGTTAAGCCTATGGTCGGTATGACTATGTCAACCAGAAGTCATTGATCATTCAATGACGTTGCTATTTAAAGTTATCCATTCCAATTACTGTCTATTTCGATTGAAGATATTCTGCAACATTTGCTTTTACATAACAACCGCCTGATTAAACCGATTCGATATATTTTGTTGTGATTTAGTTCTAAGGTTTGTTCCGCCTAATTATATAGAAACATTGAAAATTGGACGTTTTTTACTGTTAAGAATTTTTTGAATACTAAAAATTCTATACTAATCATATACAGGGTGTTCATTTGAAAACTTCCCACCTCGATTTTCCTGCTTTAAAATGAAAATGTGGAAAATCGCTCGGACCCGTCGATTTTTATTTCGAGGGGGACATCTTTTGCGTATATTGTCAATCTTGTTACTTCAAGCCCCTAGGAAGGAGGGAGGGGGGGGGGTCCAGATCTAAATCTTAAACGGATACCCCTATTTTATATAATATTTTTGGATTCTGCATAAAATTCTGAACATTTTTTAATAAAAGCATTACTCCCTATGTACTTAACAGTTTCCGAAATATTGACTCTTGAAAAATTACATTCTTAAACTTTGACAGCGTCTAGCTTTCTAACTGTACGTCTTAGAGCAAAACGGCTTACATGTCCCTATCTTCGATTTTTATTCTTTCTTTCGAATAGTGTCAACTTCCGGTCAAACCGGTTACATCCGGTTTAACCGAAAGTTCACACTATTGTAAAGATAATAAAAATCGAAGATAGGGACATGTAAGCCGTTTTGCTCTAAGACGTACAGTTTGAAAGCTAGACGCTGTCAAAGTTCAAAAATGTCATTTTTCAAGAGTCAATATCTCGGAAACTGTTAAGTATAGACTAATAATGCTTTTATTAAAAAATGTTCAGAATTTTATGCAGAATCCAAAAATATTATATAAAATAGGGGTATCCGTTTAAGATTTAGATCTTACCCCCCCTCCCTCCTAGGGGCTTGAAGTAACAAGATTGACAATATACGCAAAAGATGTCCGCCTCGAAATAAAAATCGACGGGTCCGAGCGATTTTCCACATTTTCATTTTAAAGCAGGAAAATCGAGGTGGGAAGTTTTCAAATGAACACCCTGTATACCTACAGTTTGTATCAGTCAAATAATAATAAATAATAAATTCGATAATAACTACATGGAGGCGTGTCCGAAAAAACGCTCGGACACGTCGATTGGTATTTCTAGTTGCGCATTTGTTTCAATAAAAACTTTTTATACAGGGTGTGTCATGCAGCAGTGGCCAATATCAACTTTCTTATTTTAAATGCAATACCCTGTATATTATTCAATTTTTTGATTTTTCAGAAAATTTTAGACATATTTCGTGTACAATATTATATACCTATCTTCAACTGTTTCAGAAATATTAAGTGTTTTCAGATTTATTGCATTTCAGCGTATCGTTTTACTGATATGATATTAAAAAATTCACAGATCTTGCATCTTACGCAAGTATCATAAGCGTATTGAAAATACCTACCACATACAGTGGCGAGAAGGAAACCATTATGTCACAGCACAGATTAGTCCTATCTGTGAGTATGTAACGTGCCGCTATCACGCGTTATTATGACGGCATGGATGCTCCGATTTAGTTTGAAATAATAATTAAATTATTATACTCAGAAATGTGTAAATTATACTTAGAAATGTGTAAATTTGACTGTTTTGTTAAAATAAAAAATATATGACAATCTGTATATTAGTACATATTGAAGAGAGCTCAAAACAACCTTTTTAAAAATAGCGACAAAATTATTTCTTTAGCTGTACACAGCCATTTACCTGCTGGTCCTTGTTCATGAAATGTCTAAATCTTAAGTCGGCTATGAAATGTTTTGGATTGGTATATCCATTCTCCCCCGACTTTCTGTGTAATACGCCAAGACCGCCGCGCTATTTCGCTTTGTTTCAGCGACATTCACTGTTTATTTTTTTCCAATTTTATCGAAATTGAAACAATCAAAAATGCGGTTACCATGATATCGACTAATATGGACACCTGAAAATTTTAAAAATTACGAAAACGTTATCTGATATCAATGAAATTTAGACGAATAAAATCTATTTGCACTGTCGTAGATTAAATTTTGAATGATACACGTTCGATATGAACTTTGTTAATGAAACTTGTGCAATTAAACCACACGGCTGACGCCTCGTGGTTTAACGTTGCACACGTTTCATTATAGTGTTCATCGAACTAGTATAGTATCATTAATAACTATCTACTAACTGTTCTCTCTCCCGGCCATATTATCTTAATATCAACAAATATAATAATAAATGCCGAAACCCAAAACAAAACAATATTAATACTCAGCAGATGATGTCATCGATACTGTGCTGCTCGGATGTTTGTTTAGACTTCACCGCCGTGTTATTTATGTGAATGTCGCATGTCGCGTTCATTTTTCATGAAATATACCCGTATATAAGCACCCAGTAGTATTTTCAATACTAAAAAAATGTATAAATAGTTTTGTTTAAAACTCCTGACCTTAGCAAATTGTTGTCTGTCTGCATGACAGTAGTTGTCAGTGGTATAGTCGTTTGAATTTCGTTAACTGCATATCAGAAAAATGGTTTATTTAATAGAAATGCACAAAATAACAATTCTCCAGATGATTGGTTATGGAGATAAAACACGGACACAAATGGAAGTTGTTCGCTTATTTCATGAAAAATTTTCGAATTTGCTGCCCATAACTGAAGGGAAAATTAGTAAAATAAAAAAGCAGCTTCGCCAGCTTCGACAAGTAAAGCAGATAAAAAAAAGTAGCTGCCAATGCAATAAGTGATGATACCAAAATTAGATATTATGCTTAAGTTTGAAGAAATTTCTATTTAAGATTATGTTGCCAAGACGTTCGCGGCGAGCATTTTCAACATCTTCTACATTGATGTTTTTTTTTTGTTTTTTACATTATCAAGAAATAAACAGTATTACTTATTAGTTTTTGAATGTGTTGCTAATTTTTGCCATAAATCGGAAAACACTTAATATTTCCGAAACAGTTGAAGATAGGTATATAGGATATTGTACATAAAATATGTCTAAAATTTTCTGAAGAATACAAAAATCGAATAACATAATAATATAGTGTGTTACATTTAAAATAAGAAAGTTGAAAATTTTTTATTAAAAAAAATGCGCAACTCGAAATACCAACCCCCCCCCCCCCCCCCGCCCCCCCCATCTATTTATTATGGAATTTATTCCATTTGGCTGATATACACTGTATAAAGAAAAAAATACTGAACGTATCCAATTACTAACCAACATTTATAAAATAAACTTTGTTGCAAGACTCCTATTACAAAAACGATCGAAATAAATAACATGCATGTCCTATTTACTCTATCTTTACGAAAATTATCCAAGTTGATGTAATGCCTAGTTGTTCCCCAGCTAATACACAACCTAAACTCTTACAAACTACACATAACTCATTGGATAAGTACGTTAATGTATAATTTGAAACCAAAGACTTTGCTCAAGCAAATATAGCAGTAATGATAAATGGCTAAAAAACTTTAAAGACTTAAATGATGGTTTAAATCAGAAATTAAATTATGTAGGAAATTTGATTTTTTTGTTTCGGTCTACAATATTTTTTTTCTTTTCTACGATGCAGGCTTCAATAAGTTATAATACACTCTAGGAGTCTAGGAATGGGTTACACTTAATTGCTTCTATCAACTACGATAGCGCTAAATAATAATAATAAACGTCTTTTATTATGATGAACAAAGAAAACAATTACAAAGACTAATAATAATAGGCAGACAAGCAAAAGCGGGGCACGGTCTAGCCATAAAGGCTATTCTACTGACACTGAACCCCACACTGCTTGGTAAAATATTAATAAAAAATATATATAAAGAATGTACAGAAAGGAGAAATAAAAAAAAATTGGTTCAAATAGTTAATATTTTAGAAAAAAGAAAAATACGCTACATTCTAACCTGATGGAGAAGACGACAAATACATGATTCGAAGAATGACCAGCAAAACATTGATAAAAATAATAATTTAACAAAAATAATTAGCGAAGTTGTTCATTTTAGAGACTGTGTTGATATTTTTTATATTGCAATTTAAATTTGTTACCGTCAGGAAAATAATTCCATTAGGTAAGGAGTTGTACAATTTAACAGAGTTGTAGGTAAATGTTCCTGAAACATGGCACTCTGATGTTGAGGCACCGTCAACCTATTAGGACATCTCATGTCACGTGAATGTATATTTTCACGAAATACAAACCTACTTGTTAAAGAAAGAGGCAGAGCCGGATTATGTAGAGTTTTAACCGAAAAATTCCCCAAATGTAAATTTCTACGGTTGTTCATTACTAGCCACTTGAGATTTTTAAACGTATGAGAAATATTATGATCAAATTTTCAAAGTCCAAACATAAGATGCGATCATGTATTCTGTACCCTTTGTATCCTATTCCTATCTGCTACATCAAGGCATGGATCATAAATGAAATCACAGTAGTTAAACCTGGATAATACGAGACTCTCACAGAGCATTTTACGCAATTTAAAATTTAGGACATGACGGTTGTTGTACTTATAATACTCTTAAAAATTTTTGAATTCGTTTTTTGGCATACTCCCTAAACCTTAATTCATCTGTATCCAGGATTATATCCAGATTTTTAGCTGTTTTAACTACACCATCAATAACGACATTGATATTATCATTCAAAACGCCAATTTTGTTTTTATTCCCAAAAAGCATCAAGGATGACTTTAATGGATTCAACCTTAGATTGTGATCCAGTGAAAGTTGATTTAACAACAAAAAATTAGTAGTCACGTGATTCGCATTATATGTCAAATTTTAATTTTTTCCAAAAAATAGTTCAAAAGTGGGGTTATTTCTGGAAATATCGAAAAAAGTTATTAGAAAATGTTTATTTAAATACAGTTTCTAGCCGACATGCACAATTTTAGCTGCATAAGATAATTTTGATTTTTCACCTATATTTTGTAAATTGCACCACTTTTGCAAAATAAGACTCAACGCAACCTACATAAAACTTCTTAGTTTTGACAAGGCTTCATTTCAGGTACATTTTCTTTAAAGTAGCGCCATATTAAATGTGTGTTTTTCTACAAAATCAAAATTGGGCTATTAAAATTTGGTCGCATGTGATGCAAAGTTTATTTGTTTTTGAATAAAGGTAGATATTATATAAAATCCCATATGGCGGACTTTACTGGTGACACTGTATATTATCGATATATCGATATATCGATAATATCGATATTTTCAATATTATCGATATTATCGATATATTGACTATATCGATTTTTTTTTTAATATCGATATTCGATATTGGAATTTCCAAATCGCCCAGCCCTAGTTGGGACTGCAATAATAGACGTTTATGAATGCGCTGCGTGGTCTATATTTGATCGTTCATTGTTGGTTCATCTACACGATTATTTTAGTTAATAACTGAAATAGAATAACGTTATTATTAGTTATCGTCAATGGATGCTTAAACTCTCCCTAATAACTGTATAAAGGTAGTAATAAGAATTTCGGGTAATTTGGGCGCCATCTAATTTAAGAGAGATCAATTTCAAGATAGAGGTTTTTTGTTGATGGAATTAAGAATCTATGTCAAGAAGGTAACGCATTTTTGATTGGCTTAATTGTTAGGTATTACAGGCGCATTAGGAAAAGTGTGAAAAAAAATTTGGTAATTTAATTCTACGAAATTTGTGTAATTAAAAATGAAGCGCGAGTCAAAGCAAAGAAAAACGATTTAAAAACACTAAGTGTATGAGAATTAATATATTTTATACTATTTTAAAATATTTGCCATTTTTATTGGTACCTACATAGTATCAAAGAAATTACCTTGTCGGACTTCCATTGTCTTTATTTTATTACTTAACACAAGGTTTCGGTTAGTTAGTATCTCTAACCGTTTTCAAGTGTAGACTAAATTATAATTCTAAGGCTACTGTCTTAAATATTATTCTACTATGAAACCTATGTAACAAAACTTAAAAATCGCGAAGTAAAAAGTAATATTGAAACGAAAGAGGAGCAAGCATTTCTTATAATACCTTAAATTCTGAACTTAAAATTTTACTTGACTGGTTAAATGTAAATAGTTTGGCAATTAATACAGATAAAACAAAAATGATGATTATTAAGAGTAAATACAATACCACAGATATAGCACCTAATGACAGAGTCGTAAAAATTAATAATGTACAGATAGAACAGGTAACAAAACTAAAATACCTTGGTGTGATTATTGACCAGAATTTGTGCTTTTCAGACCATCACTTATATATCTGCAAGAAAGTTGCCAAAACGGTGAATCTTTTAAGAAGAATAAATCAAGATGTAAGTTCATGGACAATAAAAACAATATATCAGAGTATAATTGCTCCTCATTTTTACTTTTGCTCCTCCATACTTTTTTTATTGAGCGATTCAGAAATTAATACTTTACAGAAAAAACAAAATCAAGCCATGCGCATCATTTTAAAGTGCAATCGTTATACCAGAATTAGGGATATGTTGGAAGTTACAAATTTCTTAAGTGTTAAGCAAACGATAATATTTAATACAATGGTTTTTATTTTTAAGATGTTACATGATCTACTTCCAAAACATTTAATTGACAATTGTATACACGTCCGTGATATCCACAACCATAATACTCGAATAAGAGATAACTTTTATATTCAATCAGTAGCAACAAATCTTGGCCAAAACAACCTTTTTCATAAGGGTTTAAAGCAATACAACGAATTATCCGCGAATGTAAAGGGCTGTGAAAATGTAAATAGCTTAAAAATTGAATGTAAAAAATATATTAAATGTAAGATTGGTCATTGAGTGTTGTAATTTATCTGGGGTGTTGTGATTTATTTAAGATTGTAATTTATTTAAGATATTATAATTTGTTCAAGATATTATAGTTGATATAGGGTTAGAGGTTAACTTTTTAGGTAACTATAAGTGTTTTGTTATTTTTTTTTTTTAACTGTAAATTTTTGTATTATGCTAGCAGTTTCTGCTATTAATAAAGGATATTATTATTATTATTATTTAATACCTTATGTTAAAGGGATTTCTGAAAGATTAGAAGAAATTTACAAAATACGAATTAGATTGGCACATCAAAACAAGGTTGACAATGACGTTCTAAAATACAACGGTAGTCAACTAAACAAATAAAAAAAGTAATTAATTGACGTTTATAGTTTTATTCTTGTCTAGCACGTTATATTATTGCGGATTCTTGGAGACGTTCTTTTATGCTTTTATTCAAACTTGTTACTGTAATAAATAAGGATGCAGAGTTATTAACCACGTTGAGTCCTGATCGTTTATTGATGACGCACGGGAAAAGATCCACTGTGGCGACTTTACATTACAAGCTGCGAAAGTTTACTTTTTGGTGCTAGGTGTGTTTAAATAACCGAGGCGAAGCCGAGGCTATTTAAAAAACTCCGAGCACCTGAAAGGACTTTTGCAGCGTGTAATGTATTAAACTTTTTCTACTACTGTTCTCTGATCAATTATAATATTAAGTAATGAACTTTGATTTTATTCAAATTATAATAAAATACACCTGTAAAATAATCCATGACAACTAGTTATTTGAGTACTGTCAAAGTCTGTCAGTTCGAATTTTTTAATTTCGATTGTCGAAAATGTTGTTTCAAGACCAAAACGAAGCTATACAGAAGGCGGCCGAGTTGGCATGTGCCTCACTCTTACCAGTAAAGTCGAAAGATAGGTACTGTCAAACGTACAACCTGTTTCTAGAATGGTTCGTGGAGAAAAACCTTTCACAAATTCACGAAAATGTAATACTAGCGTACTTCCAAGAGATATCTGAAGCCCTATCACCTCCGTCCTTATTGTCACAATATTCCATGCTTAAATTGACTATTTCTGTGAACAAAAATATAGATGTTTCGCAGTTTAAGAAACTTATTGCATTTATTAAACGAAAAAATGATGGTTACAAAGCTAAAAAATCTAAAATTTTCACAAAAGAAGAAATAATAAAGTTTTTACTTGACGCTCCTAGTCATAGCTATTTATCTATGAAAGTGATAGCAATAATGGGGATAGCTGGAGCATGCCGGACAGATGAGATCTATAAAATGAAATTGAACGACATCGAAATCAAGGATGATGTAGCTATTGTTAAAATCCTCCAGAGCAAAAACAAGGTTCAAAGAAGTTTTGTGATAGCCGATGATGGAGGTCCTGTTTCTTTTATGAGGTTACTTTAAGATTATATTAAACTTAGGCCAAATAATGCACAAGACGAATGCTTATTATATCGCTATGAACGAGGTAGGTGTGTGAATCAGGTGATTGAAAAACACACTATTTCAAATGTTCCCAAAGAAATTGCCAAATTTTTGAAACTTCAAGATATAAATAAATACACTGGTCACTCGTTTAGAAGAACATCAACTACCTTTCTTGCAAATGCTCCAGGTGTCGATATTTTGGATTTAAAAAGACATGGCGGTTGGAGATCTTCGTCCGTTGCGGAGGGATATATTGGTGATTCGTATACAAATAAAATCGAAATTTCCAAAAAGATCTTAAATCGATCTCCTACTTTTATTCCATCTAACGACGCGAGAGTGACAAATAGTTGTATGGTCCAAGTCCAGGATAATAACGAGTCTCTAATAAGAAGCGGCGAAGGTATTGAATTGAATAATATTCCATCAATTAATATTTCTAACTGTTCAAATTTCACAATTAACCTTAATGGCAATAAATAAAAATTAGCGTTATTTAAGTTTTATATTATTATTATTATACCACTTGTTTTTTCAATAAATATAAATTTTTTATTATTAAGTAAGATTTTTTTTTAATTCGCTTGAATAAATACAATAAAAATTTTTATTCTTGTTTTTTTGTCCTGGCACCGAAAGTATTACTTTCGTAGCTAGCAACGGATAATATTCAGGTAACTGTAACATTTACTTTCGTTTTCTTTCGTGTTGCTAGGGCCCGAAAGTTAATTTATTTATACAGTAGTAGAAAATAGTACATTACATACCGAAGAGGAAAGTGTTTCATTACTGTCTAGAGATTAGTTAGTTATCCGAGACGCGAAGCGTCGAGGTTAACTTTAATCTCGTGACAGTAATAAAATCTTTCCTCTGAGGTTTCTATACTATTTTATTTACATTTTTTAAATTGAAAATTAGATAATATTGATTTTTTCAGAAAACGTAGTAATTTGTCAAAATATGACATTTATTGTTTTGCCTCCAAACAAAAATATGCTGGTTGAATGACAAGAATGAGGGAAATGAGTGAGGGAAATGGGTGAGGGAAGTGTTGAGGGAAGTGGAAGAGGGAAGTAGACGTAGGTAATGTGACACTTCCAAACTTTTAAAAATGTTGTAATATCAACATTACATGTATGGTTGTAAATAAACAAATTTTTTCACCTCCATTAAATTCCTCTAATATGTCTCATCTTAAACGCCGCTAAGTACCATCTCTAATTGAACCATCATTTTTATCAGTTCACCGTATCCATAATTCGCTTTGGAGTCACGGGTGCCAACCGAACTAAATAAATAGTACCAGATAGGGTACGACTTTGATAACGGGCACGCAGTTTAGTCGGTACTAATGGACAGTTTCTTTATTGCGACAGTTATGGTTTTGCATACAAGATAAAAATAATGGAAAACTAGTAACTGTATTACGCGTCGTGTTTTTATGGTTGTAGGTAGAAAGTAATAATAATTTTGTAAAATAGGCACAATTTTTATGATGAAAATACTTTTCTTGCCATCTCCTGCAGCTTAATAAATTATAAGAGTCAAGATCTGGTTGTCGCGAGTAATCAATTATTAAATAAAAACAATCAATGTATGTTACTTGGTATCCCTCTGGATAGTTCTTTATCCTGAGAAGTCCACATGACTGAGTTGGGACGAATATGGTCAAGTACGATATTTCTTCTTATTTATTTATTTAGAAATTAAGGATACAAACAGCTCGAGCTATACAAAAACTGTATCCACTGTTTACTAGAATTCTTCATAAAACTATTTATCTATAAATTCAATTGCACAAGATCTAAATATATTATATCCTAAAGTTTTAAATTATACTAAAGCACGCTTAAGGTATGGAAGTAAAGCAGATCAATGTTTTCACAATACATATTATAGAAAAAATTTAGTCTAAATATGGGGGCGTTTGGGCCTAGATTAGTGGTTGTTTGGGTCAAATGAAAATAAAACTGCTGTCTAGTGGTTCTAGGAGGTACATGCAGGTAAAACTGTTGGAGATGATCAATTTATAAACAAAAATTAAATCTGATTGTATTCTTCGGGTTTCCAAAGTTGCAAATCCAAATTGTTCTCTTATAACAGAAATACTGGGTACATTGTACACCACATTAACTGTCCAACTTAAAAATCTTACTCCATACAACACTGGCGAAATTAAATCTACTATAAACATATGCAAAATAAATTGACTTTATTGCCTTCTCCGGTCTAAAATAGTTACATACTCTAGCTACAAATCCTAACTTTCGAGAGCACTTCTTATTAGCAACATAGTCTATATGCGGGTTAAATGTAAGCTTACATTCAAAAAATATACCGAGATCTTTGATTTGCGCCACTTGATTCAAATGTTCACCATTTAAGCAATAGTCAAACATAATAACAATAACATTGATATTTTTAGTAAAGGAGATATTAAAACATTTTTTGTAGTTTAAGAAGAGTTTATTTTTTTTAGAAAACATAGCGACCCTGCTAAGGTCCTCTTGCAAGCGCCTACACCCTACAGTCCTCCACAGAGCAAACTGCATAATATATTTTTAGATTGTCGTCTTAGAGAAGAAAATACGAATAGATGAAACATTTATAAATATCGTTAATATATAGTGATGAAATCAGGGGTCCCAGACGGAAACTTTGAGGTACTCCGGAAGTGACCAGTATAGGTCTGGATTTAATGTTGCAAGTAGAAATCCTCTGAGTTCTGCCAAAAAGATAGGATGAAAACCAGCGAAGGAGATCTTAGACATTTGCGTGACGCAGGGTATAGGGATATCTGTCAGCCTCTATTCAAAGAATTTAGCATAATGCCGCTGCCCTATGTTTATAATTTTTCAAACTGTACTGAAGCTACGATAAACTCACTAAGTATTCGGATATCTACAGCTACAACACTCGAGGCTCTGATAGGATAGTGGCTCAGCCATTCCGCCTAACTAAATCTAAAAAAAATTCTCTTAAATGTCATTTATAGAATAAAATCCCAGGAGGACGGTACCGAGCCCTCAAACATATCCGATTTAAAATAATATGTTAAAAAGTATTTACTAGACCACTGCTTTTATACCTTCAATGAGTACCTGTTGGCCTCCTCTTAATGTTATTATTAAATATGATATGACTTATCCAACCTGCCATAGTTGTTCTGTAGTTGCAATAATAATATATCTCTTTTTACAAATAATTTCTCACACATTAATATTGATATAAATTTAATATTACTTGTCCATTTAATGACTTTTATAGAAAGTGAGTAATTATAAAAAAAATAACCAAACCTTTTCAGTAATAATCTTATTGCCGCAGGCGTTAGTAAATGAAACTGTTATTAAAAATTGATCACAAAAAGTAATCAATCAAAATCAAAATGAACAATATTTCGTCTAGAATCTGGTAAACCATGTATTAAGTAATTTTTTTGTGAAGAAACTGTCTCCAAGCACGCGCCAACATTTTTCAATGGTTTAGTAATTTGGATATATTCGGAACAGGATATGACAAAGGTGAATTGAATTAAACAAAAAATTAAATTAGCAGATTCAGGTATCAATTACGTTGGGGTAAAAAAGCGCTTTGACTTAGTGAGACTAAAAAGTTAATTATTGTTTTTAAAATGCTTTCTCTTTGTTTTTTCTTTGTTGATGAATCATCCAATGTATATTCTATATTGTGTAAAAAAACTGTAATAATTCTTGGCATATCATATTATGATAAACTTTTTTTGGTGGTAATTACATAAAACTATTCTAGATGAAAGTTATTGCATGAAAAAGCTACATTTTACATTTAAAATTAACATGTAGGTATTATCAAAAAATATTGCCGATAAGGAATTCAGAAAAAGAACATGGACAAATTAGGAAATATAATAGACATTTACTTTTAGATCCGTACAGTTTATCTCGTGTACAAACAAAAGTTTAGCGTTTTTTACCCCGCTGTTTAAGGACATCCTAAAAATACACCTAAGAAACGGCTCGGCGCCATTTTTGTTCTTGTATTTTACGTTTTCTCTGTGGATTTCTTAATACGTGTGAAGTTAGCAATGTTTATGCAAAAACGATTTTTTTTGGGTACGTGTTAATTCCGTCTGTAGCGTTTGTAAACTAATTTTAATTTTTTTAGTGGCGAAAATTGAAATTCTACTATTCGGATTTATCGTCTTTAGTAAACTACCCCAAAGGAGTAAATTGCCTGCTATATACGAACGACCAAAAAACCGGGGGAAAAAGTTACAGGACAGAAACTTCACACCAACGCTACAGGCGGAATTGACACATATACCACAAAAAAGTTTCGTTGCTGCATAAACGGCATTGATGAACGCTTCACACATATGATTTATTGTTGTTTTCTTTGCTATTGTGGGTGTTTAATATTTATGGATTTCTAGTATTTGTGAAATTTAGTGAACTGTGTTTATGCAATGACTAGTTAATACCATTGTATGATTTTATTATGCCCAAATAGGGGTAAATACTGGGTATTTCGTATTTTCAGTAAGTAGTTCTTGATATGTAATTTTATTTTGTTATGATCGCAAATCTAACTACGCCTTATCCACACAAACAAGATGTTCAAGTCCGGATCTGTCTATTTTCTCCATTTGTTAAATGATAATTTTGCAGTGCCTATTCCTGTGTGGTTTTGTCACATGCGCAAGGCCAAAAATTTGCCACTTTCGTGATTAATGCTTGTCCAAAGGTTAATGTCTATGTGAAGTGTGTAAACTTCGAAAATATAGTACCAAAATATAAATTTGTAAAATTGATGATTTCCACAAAACTAATTAACAAATCAATTATTTTTGGTATCTAACTGAGCCATCTGTGACTTTTCATAGAATCTGTCATAAAAACAAACGTCGGCATCTTTGAAGTTCATTTTATCACTAAAAACACAAATTTTATTACTCGATATAAATAATTACAGGGGCCACACAAGTGTATAAAATTTGTACAAAAGTAAAATTTCGACAGGGGTTTATTGAGCGAAAAAAGTAGTAAATTTAGTTACATTTCTCAGAAATGTCCGATTTCTTTTGGTGACCGATTCAGTTGTCTTAATTTCTTATAGATGTCTATAAAATAAGTTATTATGCCTTTTTTATTGCTAATAAATTAAAATTTTATGGTCCAATTTTCATATAACTACTTTTTTTTTCGATTTATTTTTAATTTTGTATTATTAAAAAATTGTTGGTAAGAAAATGACAACTGGGTTACTGCTTTTATCAACCGTTGGCGTCTTTATTCATTTTTTGGATATTAATTGCTCCTATTACAACGAATATTTCCCTCATATGTTAAAGTTCCCATAAGAGAAATGCAATTTTCGCAAAATTACAGCGAATATTTCCCTCATATGTTAAAGTTCCCATAAGAGAAATGCAATTTTCGCAAAATTACAGCGAATATTTCCCTCATATGTTAAAGTTCCCATAAGAGAAATGCAATTTTCGCAAAATTACAGCGAATATTTCCCTCATATGTTAAAGTTCCCATAAGAGAAATGCAATTTTCGCAAAATTACAGCGAATATTTCCCTCATATGTTAAAGTTCCCATAAGAGAAATGCAATTTTCGCAAAATTACAGCGAATATTTCCCTCATATGTTAAAGTTCCCATAAGAGAAATGCAATTTTCGCAAAATTACAGCGAATATTTCCCTCATATGTTAAAGTTCCCATAAGAGAAATGCAATTTTCGCAAAATTACAGCGAATATTTCCCTCATATGTTAAAGTTCCCATAAGAGAAATGCAATTTTCGCAAAATTACAGCGAATATTTCCCTAATATGTTAAAGTTCCCATAAGAGAAATGCAATTTTCGCAAAATTACAGCGAAAACAGCACTGCCAGAAATCGAAAATTGCATCGCAAGTTTATATTGTTGACGAAACGTCAAAGCGGGATTTTATTGTTAACAAACGTCAAAAAATGTAATATTCTGACAATTAACGTCATCTTATTGAGTGACAGCAGACAAAAAAGTCAATGTCAACGAATGTTTTCCTTTCATTTTGTTAAGAATTGTTAATAACTATCTCTTTGCATTCTGTTAAATAAAATATTTAAATTTATGATTCGAGTTCCTAATTAATTTGGGAAATATTCAAATAAATTACACTCGTGCATAAAAATAACCAGATAATTTTTTTATTCAATGTGTTTTTTTTACAAATTGCAATCGTTTGTTTTCATATTTTACGAAAATGCCCTCCTCCTGCGGAGTCGGGCAAACAAACTCTTGCAATTATAAAAAAACACATTTTATTCAAAAATTATCGGTAATTTTGATGCACTTGTGCACTTACCCCCGAATATACAAAATATTGAGTTTTCTAGCCATATTTATAGTATTACAATATTAACTTTAGTTTTTAGGAATCAGTGACATCAAAACCAGTCTGTTTTTGTAATTGTTTTGCTTATAGATTATTTTTTCCTTCCTAACTTCGTTAAGTGAAGAAGAATTAGACATAAAGGCGCGGAATTTACGAACGAAATACCATAAAGACTTGTCCATTGACTTTCCTAGTCAAATTTTAAGGCTCAAAAAGGGAATCGGAGATAATATTTCAAAATTAAAAACAGTGTATGAACTTGCGGATCATTTATTAATAAAAAATCAGTGTGTTTTTTCAAATTTTCCAGATGTATCTAGTGCAGTGATGTTATTTCTAACTTTACCAATTAGTGTGGTAACAACGACGCCTTTCGGATCTATGCTTAATCAGTATCGAAGACGAATTTGTTAAAACATTAAATATCGACGAAATATAAACGATTTTGCAAAAAAACACTCTCGACGATCTGGTGGTTTTGTATAATACCTTGCTTGCACTGCTACCCTCCGTTACTACCATACATGGTAAGCAACATTATAAGTGGTGTTTTAAAATTTTGATTTTGTATCATGTTTGCTGTTTTAATAGTAGGTACTTAACACATAATGTGGGTTTAACCCTAATTAAATTATTACACGATTAACGAATTCAAAAATTCATAAACCTGAACCTAATAGTAATGAAAATAGGAATTGTCATTTTCCATTCGTTATAGAGCCCCTGAAAAAGGTTTGCGGGGGGGGGGGGGGCACTCAGTTTTTGTTACACCACTGATAAAAAGGTTCTAAACATACCTTCAAAGTTGATACAGACCGTTGATTGGTTACATCTTGACACAGTACTATACTATGGACGCAGTTTTTGGTGCCACAATTGCGTCATATGTTTCCGGTTGCCATCCAATTTAACACTTAAAAAAATCCAATAAATTTGCACCTTCCTTTGGCAAACGTAAAGAAGCAGATATATCATCTTAAGTATTAAAAATACATTCTGAAAAGTTTAGCGGCAAATCTTAATTTCTTCTTCTGAATTTTTTCTTCCTCTCCAATCGGGTTTTACGACTTGAAAATAATTTTTAATTGGGAAGCAGGCCCAAAAGGCCTAAAAAGGTTCACGTGGACGGCCAGATGTTCAGTTAAGTCCTGTAGTTGTCAGATGTGACCATAGTTAGGTTCCGATTTTAAACTGACTGATAGGTATCCTTCTTCCTTTTTCGAACGATTGAATTCGGTCTAAAAACTTCTTTGATTATTTGGTTTTTGAGATAGTATGACGAAAATGTACAGTTGCTTTTTAAATAATATTAGACCAGGGTCGATAATTTTGAAACCAAAAAAAATAATAGTAGGATGAAACCCATTGGAAAAGGAAGAGAATATAACAAAAATGAAAGGAGCAATAATTTACGGGCGATCCGAGGTCGGGAAGTGGAAGGGGGTGAGTTTTTAAGGGTAGAAAACGATTTATCTCGATTTGCGGCAAAACTGCAAGTCCTATGGAAAAACGTTAAATGGCAAAGTTGTAGGCAATAAAAAGATCTACAACTTTTGTATTTTTTTTATACTTTTTTCACATTACCTCAAAATGTATGTGAAAAATTCAAATAACCAAGTTTTTGGTTTTTTATTTTTATCTTTTACAAAAAAAAATTTTTTTACGACATTTGGTAAAAACTTACCTTTTTATGTCCCAAACACGCTGTAATTTTTTTAATTTAAAATATTTATTTTTGCACCTTATTTTGACTTAATATCGAAAAAGCACCCTAATTTTCAATCGAAAATTTTCACGTCAAAATATCTGCTTTTTTAAAAAAGTCGATGGGCTTTTTGTTCCTTGAAATCTCTACTTTCTGATGGTATAAGAAAATATATACATTACTATGGTAAATGTTCTCAAAAAATGCAAAGAAACGAACGTCTTATTAAATATTAACTTTATTAACTTATTTTGTAATTATAGTAGTATATTTCGACTTGCAATTTTTTGTTTATCAATGTAACATGGAATCTTACGTTTTTCGAGTAATTAAAGTATAAATTTCAATAAATAGCTCAAAATTGTAAGTACATAATGATTTTAAAAAAAAATTCTGGTTCCAGTTTTTTTCGTTTCTTTGCATTTTTTGAGAACATATACCATAGCAATGTATATTTTTTTACACCATCAGAAAGTAGAGATTTCAAGGAACAAAAAGCCCATCGACTTTTTTAAAAAAGCAGATATTTTGACGTGAGAATTTTCGATTGAAAATTAGGATGCTTTTTCGATATTAAATCAAAATAAGGTGAAAAAATAAATATTTTAAATCAAAAAAATTATAGTGTGTTTGGGACATAAAAAAGCAAGTTTTCACCAAATTTCGAGAAAAAAAAATTTTTTTTGTAAAAGATAAAAATAAAAAACCAAAAACTTGGTTATTTGAATTTTTTACATAAATTTTGAGGTTATGTAAAAAAAGGGTAAATACAAAAGTTGTAGATCTTTTTATTACCTACAACTTTGCTATTTAACGTTTTTCCATAGGACTTGTAGTTTTGCCGAAAATCGAGATAAATCGTTTTCTACCCTTAAAAACTCACCCCTTTCCACTTCCCAACCTCGGATCGCCCGTAAATTATTTTTCCTTTCATTTTTGTTATATTCTCTTCCTTTTCCAATGGATTTCATCCTACTATTATTTTTTTTCACTTTTTATCATTTTCAAAGGCTTCAAGCCCTGGTCTATATATTTGACAGCCGGAAATAATTGCATTGCAGTAAAATTATTTCGAGACAAACAATACATACTCTAAAAAAATGTTTATATATATGGTGTTTCGGTAGCCCGAATAGCACTAAAAAAATTGTCTTTCTTACTAGCATCCTGTTATTCTTCATAATATGATTAAAAGGAATTTCAACGGTACAAGCTAATATTCCACTAGTTACATAAGAAAAGGGTTTCTCCACTGATAAATTCAAAATCTCAAAACGGTTTGTGTTGTAAACGTCCAGAACCAAATTATGAGCATCGAAAGACTTGTAGAAACAGTATACTCGTATTACCACCATGCAATAAGTAGTGCGGGACATAGAAATTTACAACATTAAGATCAGACAAGTGTAATGGCGACCAGACAAGGTGTTCGCTTATAAATGGCGACTTTGATATTATTTACTAGGCCATTTAAACAGCTCGGGTTTGTTTTTATGTTTGTACTGTTGCAAATTGATTACTCAATTGAAACTTTATACTTAACGGTCAAAAGAAGGAATTTTTTTATAGAAAGCTGAATAATTCTATAGTATTATTTTATTTAAAAGGGTTAGAGGCGTATCTAGGGGGGAGGCCAAGGGGGCAATTCCCCCCCCCCCCCCCCAAGAACAATTTTATTAAAGAGTAATACAGACGGAACACACTCTAAGAGTACCTACAAATGATTTTTGAAAAGACCTAGTATAGAGTTCCGGGAATCACCGGGTTAAAAATAGCAGCGCTTTCAGAGCCTCGACGGCTGTTGTGGAATACGCGGTACACGGTTAAAAGCTATTGAATAATTATTTGGATTAAACTGACGACCGACCAACAAATGACGATCAAAAGTATTTTTTACCCACTTTTAGTAAGCACTATGCTCCCCCTCCCCAAGAACATATGCTGGATACGCCACTGAAAAGGGTTCTTTGGAGGAGCAGAGAAGGATGCTGATGGTAATATAAGTTAAGATTTAAGACATCTACGTGAAATTATTCCTTATTGAAATAATTAATTACAAATTTTGAAATAAAACTAAGCCTTAGGTTTTCACCAAAAAAATGTTAACTAGTACAGAATACCCATCCGGGTGGTATTATACAGGGTGTCCGGAAATAATGAGCAAAAAACTTTAGGGGATAATTCTAGACCGAAAATAAAAGCTAGAATACAAATTTTCCCACCGTTTTTTTGCATTTGGCGCCATATAGGAGCTTTTTCTTTAATTTGAATAGTCCCAACTTTTTTATCCTACACTGCTTGCATGTGATGAATACGAAATCATTTTAATTTATTTTCAACCTTACATAGCATAGCAAAGGAAGGAATATTCCATGGAGTTCGTCGGAATTTTTTAAGAAGAATTAATTTATGCATGGAAAAGGAAGGACGTCACTTTGAACCTTTGATTTGAATGTTTTATTTATTATTCTAGTAACTTATGTATTTTAAAACTGCAAATAAAATTTAACTTTAAAACCCTGTAACTCTGTTAATAATCAATTTTAGAAACAATGTTATATGAAGAGATTTAGAGCCTTTATTTTCGGTTTAGAATTGTTCCCTATTTTTTTGCTCATCATTTCCGGACACCCTGTATATAAGACGATATTAAGGCTGTCCAAGATAATCTAGTACCTGTACCAATCTTCCTCTAAAGATTAAATATGTGTCTTCCATATACAGAAATAGGCATTACAGAGTAATATCTTCATAAGTTTATCTAGTTTTCCTTGAGTTTGATATATGTTATAGATAAAGTAGTGATTTGTCATGCTTATCCATAGCTTTCCTAAATATGTTATCATTCTATTGCTTTATCTGACATGCAAAGTTTTAAAAAACTTAAATGCAAACTAAAAATAAATTATTTGAAACAGGTACGATCTATAAAATTCAAATTCAGACAGGACAGCTAGAAGACTTTGAACAACGATGTGACCTGCGCAACAAATATGTTAAAACTAATACTACGGCGTGCGGCGATTGCCGATCGCAACAAACCCCCACCAGCATCTTGTGGATTATAGGTTCTACCGGATACAATTCGTTTTTGGGGACGCTGTTCTGCTTTTTTAATTGTAGAGAAAGCACTTTACTGAGAACAAAATGCGTCGCATTAAGAAGATACAATTTATTTCTTAACAAAATTGCTGTATTAAAAGTAGTTCATTATTAAACAAGACTATGCTACTAATGGAACTGATTACTACCATAAAAACACTGTTCTAGCCAATCTGGAATTGATATAATACTAAAGCGGGTTTGATACACTAGCAATTTATTTAATGTGGGTATACAAAATAGGATATCAATACAAACTATGTCTTAGCAAACCTGTTGTATTAAATCATTTTCCTCAGTGTATTATATTACTCGGAATATAGTGTAGACGTGCAAGACGTGGCAACGTCCTAGAGGTGGCCAGTGAAAATAAGAAAATGTAATTTGACAATTTTTGAATTGTCAAATTAAAATTATACGAAAAAGTTCGGTTATTCTGAAAATAATAATGAAATTTAAACGTTTTCACGCGTTGTATAACATTATAACAAAACAATATTTAAAGACAGTAGACACGAGTTAGCAAATGCCCAGGTATTGGCGTTTGTAAAGTCGATTAGCGTAATTTCACTAGTTTGCAAAAACTATCCAATAGCTAAAATTGATAACAGTAAATGCAAATAAGTAAATAAAATCATAAAACAAAAATGCACGCAAAGAAAACCAATGCTCGCCCAACTAATTGCCACCCATCCAGTTGATCTACGGCAGCGTTCTACGATTCCTCATATCGTATATACTTACGATGCCCAAGTCTGCCCAACCGATAATCATACACTCCGACCCACAGTAACCCGATGAAGATTTAACCCGCGGATAAGGTTCGGTTAACTTGAAGATTCGTTTGGGCGACTGCTAATCATGTATGGGATTACTCAAAAGGTATATTTCTTGAATTCTGTATGGAGATTTATGGGTTCTATGGGTAGTTTTTGTTAATTCGAAGGAGTTTACGCTTAAAAGTGATTTTATTAAGTATTATTACACAAAATCGACAAACTAAACAGAATCGAAATAGGGATGTACGATATGCATCGAAAACAACGATATTTTTAATGCGATACAGGCGATGCGAAAAAAATAGCTAATAATATCTAGGCAACACCAGGCAGCAGAAGAGTTTATCATAAACAATTTTAAAACTTTCTTTATAATATTTATAATACATACCGGGTGTCCACGGAAGGTGGTTCGCCCCTCTAACTTTTTTGTTTTCCAAGATGATGGAATAAAATTCGGGGGATTTGTATACGACATAAAACTTCCGGTTTGACCGGAAGTGACATAAACTTTTGATTTTAAAATGGGACACCTGGTATATTTTTCCTTTTTTTGACTCCATATAACATTCTTAATACAACGATGTGTCACTTGTCACTTATTGTCATCAAAAAAAATATTTTTTTCCAAATTTATTGTTTTATCTAGAGGGCTATAAAAATCTTAAAATCACTTATTTCAGTTCTTTAATCTTGGGAAAAATACAATTTTACTATTTTTGGCCCAATGCTATGTGCTATGTAAAATTTAATCTTTAAAGTTGTATAACTCATTTTTTTTAAACGGCAACATGGTGGCTCGTCGGGTTAAAAACAAAAGAGGATTTTAATACGATTATTTTGATACCATACACTATTAGGTTTTAGAAAAGCTACCATTAAAATACTTTAAATAGTTAATTTGGAACTTTCCTAAAATGAAGCATCTTTTAAGAATAAATTTAGATTTAAATGCATCAAGTAGCCTGTGACCAGCAAAACTGACAATACATAATCATACCTTGAAGAAAATTGACATGCCGACAGCTTCTGCCAAAGTAAATTAGTTTGTTGTTTAAAAAACATGGAAAATAATAGTTTTACAAGGAGTGAAAAAGTTGATACTTTGTTTTGATAAATCTAACCGTTTTCGAAAAAAACGCTAAAATAACATTGCTTGCATGTGTGATAAATACAGAAGATTTGAATGTTTAAATATTTATTGTTCTAGTAACTTATGTATTTTAAAACTGTAAATAAAATTTAACTTTAAAACCCTGTACCTCCGTTAATATTCAATTTTCGAAAAAATGTTATAAAAAGACATAGCATTTATTTTCGGTATAGAATTATCCCTTAACTTTTTTGCTCATCATTTTCGGACACCCTGTATATCATAAAAATAATAACAATAAACAAGATAATAACAACAGGCTTGATTAGCTCGCCGACTGACCGTGATTCGACGAGACTCGTGTTTTTGGTTGGCGTAAATACAGTGTGTCCCCGGATGGAGTTGACAAGGGGAAAAAGATCTTTATTATTGATTTTACGACGAAAAGTTATTCTTTATAAAAAATTCTGCTTGTCAAGAAAATGAATTAACCATATAAAAGTTTTAGATCAGATGTACAGGGTGTTGATAAATTAAGAAAGCATGAAAATGCTTTAAGAGAGAAAGTACCATTATTTATTATTTTAGACAACATGTTTATAAAACAAAGTTGTTTATAATCCAAAATAAAGCCTAAATACAAAATTTGAAGTCTGAATTCTAATTTTTGTTTTTTATTTTTTACAATAGAATTTACGAACATTCAAAATGAAAACCTGTGCTGTGCCGACCTGTCGATAATATTGAATTGATAGACGTCATTGTGGTCATTTTATGGTCATTTCCCGAGTACTACTTTACATTTTACAAAATGTTTACCAAAGAAGAACAAATTTATTTGATTAAATGTTATGGAATGGGAAACGTCTGAAATTTTGTATTTAGGCTTTATTTTGGATTATAAACAACTTTGTTTTATAAACATCAAACACCCTGTACCTCTGATCTAAAATTTTTATACAGTGTCACCAGTAAAGTCCGCATCATATGGGATTTTTTTTTATTAATAGCTTTATTCGAAATTTGACTTTGGCATCAAGCTCTGCTTCAATCGACATGAAAATTAAGCAAGAAAATAGTAGTCACGTGATTCGCATTATCTGTCAAATTTTAATTTTTTCCAAAAAATAATTCAAAAGTGGGGCTATTTCTGAAAATATCTAAAAAAGTTATTAGAAAAAGTTTTTTTAAATGCAGTTTCTAGCCCACCCGCTGGATAAGATAATTTTGATTTTTTACCTATATTTTGTAAATTGCACCACTTTTGCAAAATAAGACTCGACGCAACCTACATAAAACTTCTGAGTTTTGACAATGCTTTATTTCAGATACATTTTCTTTAAAGTAGCGCCATATTAAATGTGTGTTTTTCTACAAAATCAAAATTGGGTTATTAAAATTTGGTCGCATGTGATGCAAAGTTCATTTGTTTTTGACCCTGTATAAGGTAACTTCATAAAATAAGTATTTTTGAAAACGTAGTTTGTGTTAGAGAGTGATACACCTTTATATTAAGACAAAAAAGAACACAGTGTCATCAGTAAAGTGTTCATTAAGTGGAAAATAAATTTTAGTTTAACTTAACGTAAAGTTTATCTATTTTCAAAGATTTAATTTAAAACCCCTTTATTTAATTTTTAATTTTTTTTACTTTCAGACACAAACTACGTTTTCAAAAATACTTATTTTATGAAGTTACCTTATACAGGGTCAAAAACAAATGAACTTTGCATCACATGCGACCAAATTTTAATAACCGAATTATGATTTTGTAGAAAAACACACATTTAATATGGCGCTACTTTAAAGAAAATGTATCTGAAATAAAGCATTGTCAAAACTAAAAAGTTTTATGTAGGTTGCGTTGAGTCTTATTTTGCAAAAGTGGTGCAATTTACAAAATATAGGTAAAAAATCAAAATTATCTTATCCAGCTGAAATTTTGCATGTGGGCTAGAAACTGCATTTAAAAAAACTTTTTCTAATAACTTTTTTCGATATTTTTAGAAATAACCCCACTTTTGAATTATTTTTTGGAAAAAATTAAAATTTGACAGATAATGCGAATTACGTGACTACTATTTTCTTGCTTAATTTTCATGTCGATTGAAGCAGAGCTTGATGCCAAAGTCAAATTTCGAATAAAGCTATTAATAAAAAAAAATCCCATATGATGCGGACTTTACTGGTGACACTGTATGTTAAATTTATTTTCTCGACAAGCAGAATTTTTTATAAAGAATAACTTTTCGTCGTAAAATCAATAATAAAGATATTTTTCCTCTTGTCAACTCCATCCGGGGACACACTGTATAATTTCAAACGGTTGCCAACCTTTTTCTAAGGAGAAAATTAATTCCCCTATAAGTGCGGTGCGTATTAGTGCCGTGCGAAATCTCCTTAACAATTTAACCTGTAAGGTAGGTCATGAATTGAGACGTACACTGATTTTTCAAATCGATGATTTATGAGAAGAATTGTTGAGTAAATATCGGGACGGGGTAATTTGGGTATAAATCTCTATGGACGCCTGGGGTATCATGTGGGTATGATTTTAATTCCCGCTCGTATACAGAAGATCTAAGACGGTTGACCTTTGCTTTGGTTATTCAAATAATAAGGATTGCAATCTTTTATTCGTTAAATTTATTCACTATGTTAACGACTTCAAAAGATCACTATCGTAAATTACTTTTATGTAATTTATTATATTTATTAACTTTATCATGTTTTTTACTAATTTCATTGACTATGGTGGACAATCAAGTGCATACATAATTTATATAAAAACCTCATTGTTTCTATAATTCATATATGTAATTATTTTTTATATTCTTTTAAGTAAGGTCAAACATCAGCACAGAATAAGCGCATAATATCAGAGATCTAACCTTCCTTTTTATTCATCCTCATTTTTTTGACGAGGCAATTAGCAATCTAGGAAAGTATAGCGCCAAGCAACTAGGTCAATGCGACCCTTTTTGTCAACCGCATTTAACTTCTGGTTAATGTCAGCGAGCAGGGAACTATAGTTTGACGTGGATTACGAACCACCATCTGTTTAACAACCAGTATACAGTGTGACCAGTAAAGTCCGCATCATATGGGATTTTTTTTATTAATATCTTTATTCGAAATTTTTTGGCATCAAGTTCCGCTTCGATCGAGATGAAAATTAAGCAAAAAAATAGAAGTCACGTGATTCGCATTATCTGTCAAATTTTAATTTTTTCCAAAAAAATAATTCAAAAGGGTTATTTTTGAAAATATCAAAAAAAGTTATTAGAAAACGTTTTTCTAAATGCAGTTTCTAGCCAACATGCCAAATTTCAACTGCTTAAGATAATTTAGATTTTTTACCCACCACTAAAATTTATTTTCCACTTAATGAACACTTTACTGTATTGTACTGTATAGTAATTGGATGCTGTGTTCTTTTTTGTCTTAATATTAAGGTGTATTACTTTCAGATACAAACTACGTTTTCAAAAATACTTATTTTATGATGTTACCTTATACAGGGTCAAAAACAAATAAACTTTGCATCACATGCGACCAAACTTTAATAGCCCAATTTTGATTTTGTAGAAAAACACACATTTTATATGGCTCTACTTTAAAGAAAATGTATCTGAAATAAAGCATTGTCAAAACTAAGAAGTTTTACGTAGGTTGCGTCGAGTCGTATTTTGCAAAAGTGGTACAATTTACAAAATATGGGTCAAAAATCAAGATTATGTTATGCAGCTAAAATTTTGCATGTGGGCTAGAAACTGCATTTTAAAAAAAATCTTTTTTTTATACTTTCAGAAATAACCCTACTTTTGAATTATTTTTTGAAAAAAATTTAAATTTGAAAGATAATGCGAATCACGTGACTACTATTTTTTTGCTTAATGTTCCTCTCGATGGAAGCAGAACTTGATGCCAAAGTTAAATTTTGAATAAAGCTATTATTAAAAAAAAATCCTATATGATGCGGACTTTACTGGTCACACTATATGTACCGCTAATTCCTTCATTTGTTTTAAACCCCTCACTCTTGACAACATGCCGTCGGTAGACCTGAAAGACAATGGTAGACTATGATAGCTCGGTCGAGCAAAGTAAATAAATCTGGCTAACCCTGCCGGGGAGGGGATCAAACCCGGAATGCTCCGCTTGCGATGCGAGAACGCTATCGTTGCGATAGACTGTGACCTGATGAGACGATTAAAGATAAATATAAGTGACTTAAAAAATAAATTTACTAACCTGTGGAATCATCGTCGTTAACGAGAAAGCTCATTGGTGACGAAACACATACTGAAAAAAGAAATTCTGTAATTTTCCTGCCTTTATTGTAACCATTATGTTTCTTGTAAAATTACAACGTTACCTTTATAACCCGATTTATTTTTACTATTCTTTTTATTATTTAAAATAATACAAAGAATTTGTAAAATCACGTTGTAAAATTACAAATTTATTACCTACTCATAAATGCATATTATATATAATTTTACTATAATTTCTATCAATATATTAAGGTTTTTCTGTACGCCCACGCCTACAAAATTGAAGTTCGTTGTAAGTAGGACAAAAATTGTCTAGTTTCTACATAATTCATGCAATAACAATGAACATTACTATCTATTAACTAACCTAATAATTTCCGTTAAGTAGCATTTTGTCAGTACAATTTTCGTAAAAATAAAAAATTATCCTCTATATGGAATCACACACAGCTCGTGTTATACCTAAAACGAAACAATGCAAAAGTATGTGTTTGCTTGTGCGTTGTGCAATTGTAGAGGTCAAGACATTGTTTAAACGTTAGATTGCTTTTCAATAGCTATTTCAGAAATAGAAAAAAATAAGCAGTCATAAGCACAACGGTAGAGTTTACTATAAAAAGTAGGTTTGCTACCTTTAAGCACCAATTTGTTGTCATCCACTTGTCAAACATTATATCATATTGTCACTTATAATCTCCCTAGCAGCAGAATTATCGGGTATTAATTCTGCTGCGTGGGAGATTTGGTAAGAAAATTTCATAAATTGGAGTTTTTTCTTATTGTAATTTTTTTGCTAAAATGTTACAATAACATATTTCCGGCGGCTTTAGTTAATTGTAACTGATTAGAGTTTTAGAAATGAAGTTCATTTTAGCCGTTAATAACTCATTTTTATTACTAAAATGTGAGAAACATTAAATAACAAATTTGGTATCTGAAATCCAATGTCTTTATAGTTTTAAATTCAAATAAAACTTTAAAAAACATATTTCCGATGAATTTAGTTTAATATGACGCACTGTATTTTTACAATAGAAGTTGATTTTACTTGTTAGTACTTAAGGTTTATTACTAAAATTTCAGGAACATTAAAAACATTAATTCGTTTTCAACCATAACATCTGAAATTACATGTCTACATAGTTTCAAGTGAAACTTAAAAAAACATATTTCCGTGGAGTTTAGTTAAATTTTTGATGTGTCTCTTTTAGCCCCAGTGTTCGATGTAAAGCAAATTGGTTAGTATCAATAAAAACTATAAGTTAGCAACAAAATGTATTTTGATTTTATTCTAAGTGACTTTTGCCAATAGATATAAAGCACTTCATTTTCGACAGAAAAATTATAACTTATTAATTTCATTAAGTTAATAGGAACTAACAAAATTATCGTGATAATCTCCAGTTGCTATAAGCAATGTAAACAAAAAGGAGCCTTCTAATTGGTTGAAAATAAATTCATGTAATTTTCATCAATATTTGCCAACAAGGTAAGAGATATTGCTGCGGAATTGAGTGGACATGAAGAAAATAATCTGTTGCGGTATAGGAGAAAGATCCCGACACAGGATGAAGATGCTGAGCTTGTCAACTTTCTAAGAGACCCCATAATTTTAACGCGAAAGAAGAAATCAATTTCCCCAGATATTTTAAGTCCAAGAGGCCAGACATCAATCCTGTTAAGAACGTTTGGGGAGAAATGACAAAATATATGTAAAGGGATGATTTTAGACCGAGAAACCAAGAAGAACTTCGACAGAAGAAACATGAAACCTGGAACGATTATAATTAGTTTACCTATATAGTAGGTTGGTAATAATAAAATAACACTACCCCGTGTAACATATAATATAATTGTTTTTATTACCGTCAATTGAAATCAACATGATTTCAGAAACACAACCATAAATATCATCGAGCCTTAGGTTATAGAAGACCACCAACAACATGGCATGTTCGCGATCTATTAAACGTTTATAAAACAACTAGTTTCTTGAGGGGAGTTACTAGTAATATGCAAATACCCTTTTTAAACTTATTTCAAAGCCACTTTAAACGAATATATTTTAAAGTTTTTCTATTCAATGTTTTCCTATATTTAATCTGGGCGATATAAAAAAATACCACCAGTCTTGTAAACTATATACAGCGTTACGGTAAAGAAACGGGCATTGTTGAAAACGGGGTAATCGGACCATTTTTCTTGGATTAGAGCCGAAATGATCTAGTTCCAGCTCTTGCCACTCTATTTCTAGATGGTAATGATCCTGATTTACGAAGTACGTTACCAATTACGTCAAAAATTTAGTTTAAAAAATGAATTTGTCTCCTGATGATTAACGTTTCTACGTTCGAAACATGACCTCCGAAGAAAGAATTTTTATTCTATAGGAAGACTTCTAGTTTTTTCTTTCCTATTCATACTTTCAACTCCACTTTAAGCATGGACTAATTCTTCAGAACTTAATAATTAAGTCAAATGTTAAGAGAATATCAATGTTAATATTCTACACAGGGAGTTATTTAAGTATGTGGCCAAACTCCAAGGAGTGCTTCTTTAAGTGATTTTAAGAAGAAAAGTTTTTATAAACATGGGTCCGAAAGTGCATAGTTTTTACGATACAGGGTGTCAAACTTTTATTCTTAAAATCACTTAAAGAAGCACACCTTGGAGTTTGGCCACATACTTAAATAACACTCTGTATTAATGCTGATCCATTTGACCATCACGCTATAGATACATACAACACAGTTAGTTGAATTTATTTGAAATAATTATATGCGTCATTTCAAATATTATTCAGACTATTATTCAATATTAACAATTATTTTTGTTAATGATTTTATGGATTTATATGACTGGTTATTTTATTATACGGTATAATATATATTGGTCCAATTCTGTTGGCTGTTATAAATAATTAAGGTAACTATGCAAATTGCTTGATCCTTATCGGCCATATTTAAAATTTACTGGATATGTTAAACAAGCCTATTTGTATATTTACCGATCACATTACATGTGTAAATAAATATTGGTTCGCTAGTATGCTGTAATTTTTTTAAACATGACTTTACCTTTATTAATTATCGGCATCTATTTTTTCGTCATTTTATGTTAAGCGAGTTTGCGTTTATTGGTAAAAGATTTTATCGTTGTTTGAGGCAATGATATTTATATCTGTTTTGAGGGTGTGGTGGGTGTAGTTTCTATTAAATAGATATATATCATATCATATATACAGTGTGTCCACGGATAGAGTGGAAGAGAAAAAACTTTTTTTATAAATAGGTATAGACGACAGAGTCATTTTTTATAAAAACGTCTGCTTGTGCTGAAACTACAATTTCGAATATCAGATTTGCAATTACTATACCGTGTTCGTCACAAACAACATTTTTAGTTTTTTGGATCTTTTTTTTTCAATTCCTTGATTTATTAAATGAATTTTGCTAGTGTTGAAACTGTAATTTCAACTATCAGATTTGCGACTACTATACAGGGTTAGTAAAAAAACATTATTACTTTTAAGGATTTTTTTTTGCCATTCCTTGATTTTTTAAATGAATTTTGTGTTGAAACTATAAGTTCAAATATTAGATTTGCGATTACTATACAGGGCTCGTCACAAACAACATTTTTAGTTTTTTGCATCTTTTTTTTCAATTCCATGATTTATTAAATGAATTTTGCTAGTGTTGAAACTGTAATTTCAACTATCAGATTTGCGACTACTATACAGGGTTCGTAAAAAAACATTATTACTTTTAAGGATTTTTTTTTGCCATTCCTTGATTTTTTAAATGAATTTTGTGTTGAAACTATAATTTCAACTATTAGATTTGCGATTACTATACAGGATTCGTCACAAACAACATTTTTACTTTTTTAGATTTTTTAAATTCCTTAATTTATTAAATGAATTTTGCTAGTGTTGAAACTACAATTTAAAAAATCACATTTGCCATTACTATAGCGTTCGTCAGAAACAACAGTTTTAGTTTTGTTGATTTCGTTTAAAATAAATTTATGTAAAAACAAACAGCCATTGTTACTTTCTTACTACGGAATATGATTTTATATCTGGTCGAGTAACGATTTTGTTGTACGACAATCATTTTTTATTTGTCTACTTTTGAAATATTTTTATTATTATATAAATTGCTGATTATATTTACGTAGTTTCATTGTGGGAATGGGAATAGCTCAGGAAGCAAAATATGAAACATCCATAAACTGGATCCAAGTAAACCAGGTGGATCTTAAAAGAAAGAAATAATTTTAAAAATGGACGAAAGCTTATATTATGTTCTCAAAAAACTTTTATTCTGAAAACGAAACAAAAAAGTAGTTTATCTAGGTTTTCCCTTGCTTTAAACAGGTATAAGGTTCATATACCGATCACTTAATGAAACTGCGTCTAGTTACTTTCAAATAAACATAAATAGAAATTTTTTACGACTTCTCTAACGGCAGTTATAGGAATAATAATAAAATAAGATGTCACCATGCGCTTCATTCTGTCAGCTGATCGCCATATTTACTACATCTAAGTAGTAGTACATAAGTTAATTTATTTCATTAGATCCTAGCCTTATTGATGGAGCCATGATATGGCGAAATGCATCTAAGGATGGATCGAACGAAATTAAAGGACATTTTCTTCGATATAAGAATAATTATTAACCAGTACACGCAAAGACATGAACAGTCAGTCAAGACAGTAACCCCCAAATCAATCGTTACAAATTTTTAAAATTGAACATCTGGTCAACCAAATCGGTAAAATTACAAGCTCTTGCTAAACTGGCGTGTTCTAGAATCATGTCGGTTATTTTTTTGAAGAAAATTTCAACCAATTATGTACACAAGTCCATTTTTCTACAGTGTGACCAGTAAAGTCCGCATTATAATATGGGATTTTTTTTTAATAATAGCTTTATTCGAAATTTGACTTTGGCATCAAGTTCTGCTTCGATCGAGATGAAAATTAAGCAAAAAAATAGTATAGTCACGTGATTCGCTTTATCTGTTAAATTTTAATTTTTTCCAAAAAATAATTCAAAAAAATTATTTCTGAAAATATCGAAAAAAGTTATGGGAAAAAGTTTTTTTAAATGCAGTTTCTAGCCCACGTAATTTCAGCTGCATAAGATAATTTTGATTTTTTACCCACCACTAAAATTTATTTTCCACTTAATGAACACTTTACCACTTTATTGATGACACTGTGTTCTTTTTTGTCTTAATATTAAGGTGTATTACTTTCAAAAACAAACTACGTTTCCAAATATACTTATTTTATGAAGTTACCTTATACAGGGTCAAAAACAAATAAACTTTGCATCACATGCGACCAAATTTTGATAGCACAATTTTGATTTTGTAGAAAAACACACATTTAATATGGCGCTACTTTAAAGAAAATGTAGATATCTGAAATAAAGCATCGTCAAAACTAAAAAGTTTTATGTAGGGTGCGTCGAGTCTTATTTTGCAAAAGTGGTGCAATTTACAAAATATGGTTAAAATATCAAAATTATCTTATGCAGCTAAAATTGCATGTGGGCTAGAAACTACATTTAAAAAAACTTTTTCCAATAACTTTTTTCGATATTTTCAGAAATAACCCCACTTTTAAATTATTTTTTGGAAAAAAATAAAATTTGAAAGATAATGCGAATCACGTGACCACTATTTTTTTGTTTAATTTTTATCTCGATCGAAGCAGAACTTGATGCCAAAGTCAAATTTCGAATAAAGCTATTAATAAAAAAAAATCCCATATGATACGGATTTTACTGGTCCACACTGTAGATATAAAATACATTGGGTTATACGTAAACACTGCGTTCACATTTTTTAAAATTATGCCGATGCTGCTGTGGGAGCACTTGGTTCATTCATAATTCCAGAGGTTACATTTTTAAATTTTCAAAACGATTTAATTTATTTGCATACCTTACAAACCGTAGTATTGCACCAAACATAGCCCTGGCCATTATCAAACAAATATCAATTTATGCAAAGTACATACTGATTTTCATAGGACATGGCTACTTAAGAGTGATGCAAGGTATTGCAAGTGCTTATTTTCTTGTTGCTTGGCATTAAAATTGCCGTAGACCAAAAGATGCAACTTGGAGCAATTGCGCAAGCTTTAATGTTGGTATCACGATGTTTTGAAATCGGGAATCTAGGAGTAGTTTGGTTGATGATTAATCGGGAGAAAGACACGATTTTTTTTTCGAATGGGATGTTCAGATCATTTCTTTAAAATGTTTACAAATTTTAATATCTAAAGATAATTTCTAAGGGTTACGGGCTTAGCTCTGCCTAGCGGGACTCCTGTCATTGTGGCGTGTGTCTTTAGGCATGATTTCCTCTAATAGTTATTTATACTATAAGGGATGTAAGTAACATGTACTAGTCGAGAACGATTTTGTGCCCGAGCGATAGCGAAATGTTACTTACATCCTATGAAGTATATAACATTTTTTCTCCTCCCCGCAGAATTAATTCTTGGATTTTTATTAATTTAATTCGATACTTTTCGTATGAAATTATGGGCAGCTTTGACCGGTTTCTATAGCATCATAAGCGTTGTTATTTTAACAACAACGTCAAGCTGACAGTTTATTATCAAAAATTGAGAGGAATTGAAATTATTGATTCGTATAACAGCCAAATGGATATAGAAGAATCAGCAAATATTGCTTGTCTGTCGCTGCTGCCAGAAAAATCGAGGAAGAGGTATGAAGCAACGTATCAATACTTCAAAAAATGGTGCCAAGCAAAAACTGCTACTGATTCCGTTTCAGAAACCATGCTTTTGGCGTAGTTTCAAGAAAAATCTGCTGTATTAAAGTCTACATCAAGCTTATAATGTGAATATTCCATGCTGAAGTCCACCCTCTTTATAGAAGAAAATATTTGAGATATTTCCAAACATCCTAAACATCGAGCATGTGTTTGATAGGGAAGATGTAAATAAATTCCTGTTTGAAGCCCCCGATGATATTTATTTAATAATGAAGGTTGTAATGATAATGGGAATTGCTGGAGCGTGCTGTTCTAGTTTACTCTGTGCAATGAAAATGGACAATGTTGAATTAAGGCATGAAATCATATTTGTTGCTATTCCTGATACATCTGACTAAATACAGAAAAAGATATTCCTATTTCGGTACTGTAAATTAAATTTGTATAAGAAAATAGAACACCTACAAAACCAATTTATTAGGCATTTTATTTAACGATGCAGTATTTGTTAAGTTTATAAACAACACGTTTAGTAACGGAACTTGACTTTTTTCTAAAATTCCTTATTTTACAACAAAAGTTCTCCGGCTTAAAACAAAAGCATTAAATCGCAATAACTTGGAAGTAAAAGTTTGCCTCACTTTCGAGTTTTTTTGTCCTTCATTCTAAGCAGAATTGAATTTTAATTACGTTAAGCATGGACATACAAAAAACAGCCTTACGATGTATACAGGGTGTTACAAATTCGACATCCACCTTTAGGATTTCGTAAACGCTAAGAGATACAGCAAGTGTAGAAGTGGGGCAAAGTCGCGCAATTTAAACTTGATTTCGGTTTTTATTTTTTTCTAGCTTTATTTACAGAGATGGGGAAACTTCTTAGTTTCTATAACATGTCGCTATTGTCGCTATTGTCGCTATTCCGGCATCATCATCAGGTATGTATTTTTAAATATCTCCTACCGTTTACAAAGATAAAAATTTAAGATGTTAAAGTGTATACGATTTTAATTGAGACAGATAAAAAAACTAAAAAAAAATTGATGACAGACTTGTCAAGTCCACGTGGACTATCTTCAAACATCTGTATAAGGAGCGATCTGTACAAATTTTGTTATATTTGTATTGTAGTTTCAGTGTGTGATGCAGTAAATTGATCGTACCCCCAATATTTACGTTGTCTCAACTGACTTTGTATGAAGTATACCAATGATGTCGAAAAGATGATCAAAGTAGTATTTTTCATTATTATTTTATTAAACACAAGGTCTACGAATGTTAATAGAATTATCGCTATATTTTAAAATTTTAAAGGAGTTCCTAAGCGCTAGATACAGGCACATACCCCCACAGTCTGTTTGTGTCAAAAACTATTATTATGCTAACATTTTAAATGCTTTATAAAAAATAATATCACTTTTTTGTGGAAGCACCGGAGTAGCTATGGGGTAATACATAACACTTAATACATACAGAGTTAGGAAAAATTACCAGAACGGTCGATTATTTCAAAATATACAGGGGTTAACAAAAAACGTCCTATATAAAAAATGTAGGGCTGTATAAAATCTACATATCGGTGATGAATTGAAATATACAGGGTCGCCCACAAAGTTGTGGAGAATGATAGTTATATTTTTTTAAATGGAACACCCTGTATATTTTTACTTTTTTCAGTTCTACATCAAATTATAATTATTTTTTATCAAATGCATTATTAGTCTATACCTCATAGTTTCCGAGATATTGACTCTCGAAAAGTGACATTTTTGAACTTTGACAGCTTATAACTTTCTAACAGTACGTCTTAGAGCAAAAAGGCTTACATGTCCCTATCTTCAATTTTTAATATCTTCCCAAAAAATCAACTTCAAGTTAAACCGGAACAACTATATTTCCTGCTTTCGTGTTACATCCGGTTTAACCGAAAGTTGATTTTTTTGGGAAGATATTAAAAATTGAAGATAGGGACATGTAAGCCTTTTTGCTCTAAGACGTACTGTTAGAAAGTTATAAGCTGTCAAAGTTCAAAAATGTCACTTTTCGAGAGTCAATATCTCGGAAACTATGAAGTATAGACTAATAATGCATTTAATAACAAATAATTATAATTTTATGTGGAAATGAAAAATGTAAAAATATACAGGGTGTTCCATTTAAAAAAATCTCACACACTTTGTGGGCGACCCTGTATATTTCAATTTATCACCGATATGTAGATTTTTAACAGCCCTACATTTTTTATATAAGACGTTTTTTGATAACCCCTGTATATTTTGAAATAATCGACCGTTCTGTTAATTTTTCCTAACCCTGTATGTGTGTCCACGGATAGAGTTTGGAAGAGGAAAAACTTTTTTATTAGTAGGTATAAAAGAAAAAGTCATTCTTTATAAAAACGTCTGCTTATGCTGTAACTACAATTTCGAATATCAGATTTGCGGTTACTATACAGGGTTCGTCACAAACAACATTTTTAGTTTTTGGGATCTTCTTTATCCAATTCCTTAATTTATTAAATAAATTTTGCTAGTGTTGAAACCACCATTTTAACTGATTTGCAATTACTATAAAGGATTCATCAAGAACTACCGTTTTTTTTTGGATTTTTTTTTTCAATTACTTTTGATGATTGGCTAAATCAGCACTTTAAGAACAAATGGATTGAAAGGTACCTATGGTCCAAATTAATCCAATTATCGACTTTCATTTCTGGGGATATCTGAAGCCATATGTGTATAAAACCAATTTCAATAGTAATTAAGAACTTTTGAAAGAAAAAATAAGAGTAGTTATTGCAAATATCCCAATACAGTAAGTTAGTAACTGTTATCGGGAATTCAAAGTTTTATAATTTATGATTGAATGAATTAAAGAAATATGACATGTAATAATAAAAATACTTCAAAAATAGGCAAATAAAAAATGGTTTTCTTACAACAAAATCGTTACTCGGACATATATAAAATCATATTCGAAGTAAGACAGCAACAATAGTTGTTTGTTTATACGTAAATTTATTTTAAACGAAATCCAAAGAACTAAAAATGTTGTTTGTGACGAATCCTGTATAGTAATCGTAAATGTGATATTTGAAATTGTAGTTTCAACACTAGCAAAATTCATTTAATAAATCTAGGAATTGAGAAAAAAGATCCAAAAACTAAAAATTTTATAGTAATCGCAAATCTGATATTCGAAATTGTAGTTTCAGCACAAGCAGACGATTTTATAAAGAATGACTTTTCTTCTATACCTACTATGTACTACCTACTGTATGTACTTAATAGTTTTGCTTTTATTTATTTTATCAAATAATTTTTTTTTAACTTAAAACTGTAGATAATTGAGTCAGAGTCGGGTAAAAAAAAATATTAATTATTGTGCTCTTCGTTTCTAAGTGAGAAAGTAATAATTCATTAAAATCAAATTAGTGATCAATTTCAGCAAAATTTGGCGTGGTTCAAAATTTTTTTCGTCTGCTTTACACCTCTATAATTATACATGTCTGCCCCCCACCGATAAAATCCTAGCTACTCCAGTGTGTAAGTGTACCCCTACCAGGAAAAAAAGCTACCTATCTTCCCGGCAAGATACGCCACTGTTGGTATCGTAATCATGCTTCGAATATTTATAATGCGCCATGGTATTCCATTGCGCTCGAATTTTGTCGATGTCTTCCGATTTAAAATTCTCCATGCAGCACTTTCTAATGCTGATAATTTTCAATACCGTTAATTAGACATGCTGTCGCTGCCTCCTACACTTGCAGGACTGTTGCTTTTCTCCGGCGTTTCTTTCTTGTTGCTCCTTTTATCTTTGTTTTGCTGCTATTCGGACTATGCAGGATGTAAATAGATTTATACCAGGTGAGTATAATGGTCCATTACACGGTGAGCAGGAAAAAGCGTAATGTATAAAAAAATTCAATCGTTTTTTTAACGTGATATGTTGGTTATTATTATCCCTGCGTTTGTTACTGCTATTATGAATAACTAATTATCGATTCGCTTGCCTCTGATGAGGTTAAAAAGGATAACATATACGTAGACATAAAGTGTGTTCAATGATCGTTCACCGTTACGTCACGATTAGTGCTTATCTTTCTAACATTCGTGAACTAGGTGAAATAGTAAATTTTGGGTCAATAATCTATGTCGTATAATTTTATTATAATTTTTCACAGTGACATTTTTTTTAATCAACATTATTTCAAGAATGTCACGGTATTGTGAAAAAGAACAAGCATTAATTTTAAAATTATTTGATTATTTTCAAAGAGAAAGTGATGCCGGAAAGACTCCTATACCCTTTAACGCAGTTTGCGAGGTAAGTAGATATAATAAGGCAGGAATTGTGAAAACATAAATAATAAACATGAAACATATATGGCAATGTTTTTATAAATACCTATCTGTCTTAGAAAGCTTATGATGCTTTGGGAATTTCGTGTTTAATATTCCAAGGAATGTAGGCAAAGGGAATAGAGAAGGATGTAGATTTTGAGAATCGCAATAATGTAGCTATTTTGTCATCCAGTGGTCGACAACTTCACGAAATTCATGAACATACTATAAGAGAGAGTATAGATGTGGAAAAATGGAAAAATTATATAGCACACACTAATAAAATTATAAATGATGTGTGGGAACGGATTTATCGATGCTTCAGATAATATTCCCCTTATTATTAACTTGGACAAATCTGATGATGGTGATCCTTGCGGAGATGATTTATTTTAATTATTAAAAAACGTATTTTTTATTATATTTTCTTCTTTATGATTTTATCAATAAGATGAAATTATTTGAAACAAAAATTATAGACTTATGCACTAGGGATGCATTGGACAAAAAATATATGATTTAGTTTTAGCTTTTATAAATAAGTTTTATTTATTTTTCAGTAAATTTAAATTAATTAAAAATTTCATACTGATTTTCAATTACAAAATGTTTTATCCCATGATACCTTTTTCGCTAAATAAACAACTTATTTCTGACTTCATTAACAATATAAACATAAGAATTAAAAAATTGAAAATACATGCTTGTATTTTACTTTTCCCTCTTTATGTATATCAAGCCTGAGAAAAATCATAACCTTTACCACCGGTAAGTAAAATTGACTAAATTAATTAACGACGTAACGGTCAGCGGTCATTTAACAGTATTTTACATATAATCGTAAGCACCGAGTTATTGATATCCGGAGGTATATTAAAATTTATTCTGAGGTAGTTACTGTATTTGGTAATAAAATTGTAAATAAGTGATACGAAAACTTATAACTATACTTCGACGTCTAACTCCAGTTTTGTCATGTTCGTTTCGGTCCCGAGTCGATATAAAATTACGAGGGCCTATATAAAGATCAATTAAGATCTTTTAATTAATAGAGATTGGATAAGATTAAAGATAACAAGATGGTCTATTGTTTGAGGCTGTGTTAAAGGTACCTAGTCATTTTGTACCAGCTTAATTGAAAAGAACATACCTAACTGACTATTATAATACATTTTTCCATAACGATTCGATTTATTGAGAGCAAACATTAGCGGAGTCTTCGCCATTTCATATCTTTAAAATCAATATTTCGGTTATTTTTAGTTTTTTCCTAAATGTGCCCAATACCCTTCAAAACTTGCTGCCAGCTTTGCATTCATAGGTATTTCATTTCATAATTGATTTAATATTTTTATTTCCTGAGAATTTAACTTCGGTGAAGAAGAATTATACGTGAAAGCGCGGAATATACCAACAATATACCATAAAGACTTGTCCATTGACTTTCCTAGTCAATTAGGCCTCAGAACGGGACTTGGAGTTAGTATTTCAAAATTTAAAACAATGTATGAACTTGCGGATCATTTATTAATAAAAAATCATTGTGTTCTTCAAATTTTTCAGATCTATCTAGTGCAGTGATGTTGTTTCGAACTTTACCAGTTAGTGTGGCATCAGCGGGACGATCTTTTTCCAAACTTAAAATAGTGTAGTTCTTTTTTTAATATCATTGGTATAATAATAGTGACAAAAAATAAATCTACGTTTGAAATAAATATAAACATAATCTCATGCAAACGTTATACGCCATGTATGAATATAAAACAAATTAAAAGATGTGCTATCTGAAACTCGTTATCAATAAATGCCTCATTTAAGTCATTCGACAAGCTCATTTAATGAAAAGCCTGTCAGAACGTCACTTGTACTTTGTACTGCTTTTTAAGATAACGTTATGTCGCTTCCACAGTGTTCAAACATGTCAAGTGCAATTTTTTAACGGAATACGTAATAAATCCTCTTGTAGTTGTTCTTACCCACGATGATTCTGGTAAAAATTGCCTTTATTGGCAGTGCTTTGAGATTACATTTACATTTAAACCCAAAACTTTTAGGTCTTGCATTAGGTAAAGGTTTTTTAAGTTGCCAAAACCTCAAAATACAAATATGACACGGCCTTTATTTTAGCATATAAGACGGTCTTTTGTGGGCATGTAATATTTTATTCAGGATTTGTCAATTAAAAAGCAATCTTGGTCTTTTTATCAAAAATTTATCTTTATTTTGTTACGTAATACAACGTTTCGATTAGTTAGTATCTCTAACCGTTTTCAAGTGTAAACTAAATTATAATTATTCTAAGGCTACTGTCTTAAATACTATCCATGTGCAATGCAGCTTGATGACTCCGCCTACGTGCTTATTGGAGTGTGAAGTTTGAGCTGTTGGTTTTGGACAAAAAGGGGCTTCCAGATATTGGGAATGTCTATACTTGGTTTACTAAATATATGGGTATTTTGATTCATGAAAGCTGCTTCTTTAAATTTTCGTTTTCTCCAGTGCTGTTCCGTGTCCAAAACCTTGGCTTCTGACCACTGTATATTATGTTGGTAGGTCCATACAAGTTCCGCTATACCTGATCTCGAAGTTTCACCTCTTTGAGTATGTTTCAGATGTCCTTTAACTCGTACGGAAAGAGGTCTTTTTGTTTCTTCATTGTACGATTCGCCACACTCGCAAGGGATTTGATAGATATAATTTTTTGTGTTTTCATTACGGAGGGGGTTTTACTTTTGTAAGAAAGCTTCTCAGCGTATTTCCGGATTTGAAGGCTGTTGTGATATTATAGTTTTTGGTTATCCTTCTAATCTTTTCAGAAATCCCCTTGACATAAGGTATTGTAAGAAATGCTTGCTCATCTTTCGTTTCGGTATCAATTCAAAGAAGCAGCTTTCATGAATCAAATTACCCATATATTTAGTAAACCAAGTATAGATATCCCCAATATCGGGAAGCCTCTTCTTGTCCAAAACCAACAGCTCAAACTTCACACTCCAATAAGCACGTAGGCGGAGTCATCAAGCTTCATTGCACATGGATAGTATTTAAGACAATAGCCTTAGAATTATAATTTAGTTTACACTTGAAAACGGTTAGAGATACTAACTAACCGAAACGTTGTGTTTAATAACAAAATAAAGAAATTGGAAGTTTTTTTGATATTACTTCATTGTTTACCACATTCAAACAAACATTGATCTTTTTAGTTTAGTAAGCGCAGCTTGAAAAGTACATAACTTGAACCAAAAAAAGCTTGAGTGTTTGCTTTGAATCTTTTTTTATATATAAAGAACATATCGATGTTTGATCGTTGATCGACACTAACAAGAGTTGATTTTCTATATTATGAATAAATCTTTTAAACTAAAGTTTAAATGGGTTAGTAAAAACATTAACCAATGCAGATCGCCGATAAAGTCATTTAAATAAACATTTAATGTAGTCTTGAGGAGATCGTATCTTAGTTTTGTTTGACATTCGATAGTTAATCTGCTCACATATAAAGTGAATTTACTGGCTTAATTTTATAGCTTATTTTAATGATTTGGTCGTGAAAGGAAAAGTACATACATGCGTTTAAAACCAAATATTTGCTCGTGATGGTAATCTGCTGATTTCTACACAAGGCTTATTAATATAATTAGATTCCTAAAAAGTATTTGAAATACGGACTTTCATTATTTCTTGAAGATCTATGGTATAGTCAAATCTGGTCGTATCATGCGGGTCCAAAGGTCACCGATCATCATGAATCAATTCGAAAATTCCAGTGCTTATCAAAATGTTGTGAATTTATGTAGGTATCAATATACTCGGAGAAAAGAAACATAGTTTTATAATTTTAACTGTCGCCACATATAATATTATTATTTTTGAAAAATTGCCATGCCGTCAAATTTGTAAAATTCATGGTAAACTTGCATCTGGAACATATCCTGTTACATAACCTGCATGTAAAATAATGAACCGCTTTCCCGTGCCACATCCCTTTTTTCTTTTCACGCTTTTCACAGAATCATCTTGCAAAGATTTTGAACCACTTCCATTTGAAAATATCCATATTTGGTCTAAAAATACTACTTTCCTAAATTTTGATTTGTAATTCTCCATATATTTTTTTAAAAACCGAACACGCTGACTCACTAACTGTGGCTGCTCAAATAAAAATTTCCGGTTACAGTCTTTTTTATAGGGAAAACCGATCTTTTTTAATAATTTTGATAACGATTCAAGTCCGATTTCCAAAACACCTCGAATTTTTAAATTATCTTTTAAAACTGGAAGAGTTACATTGGTTTTTGATCTGTATAAATTATAAATCACGTTCCGAACTCCCATTTTAACATTTTCCCTCAAACCTTTAGTTTTTGACTTTCTTCATTTACATTTTTTAGTATTCTTCGGTATTATTATGCTTTCTTTCATGCACAATTTTCTGCACAGTCCTTAAACTAATTCCCAGAGCTTTTGCTAGGGTTTCCTGTATATTGTTGGCGAATTATCAATTTTTCTTTCATTCTCGAAATAGTTTAACAAATTCAGCACCATTTTTTTACTTGGGGATGCAAAAAACCAGAAAATTGCTTTTTATCGTTCATATTGTCACATTAAATTAATTGTCAACGTCACAAAACTGACATCTTTAAACCAAGACAAGGGGGGCAGGTACAAACTTTTGTGAATCGCTAAAAATTAAATAAAATACATATCTTTTTCTGTCAAAATTGCATAAGTCTGTCATATTTGTCTTACGGATTTTATTTGGATAGTATGATTAAACGCAATACAAGAAAAAAAAATGATAGTACCTAAAGTCGCCACAGTGGATCTTTTCCCGTGCGTCATCACTTTCACGTCATCAAAATCGTATGAATCAAATCAAAATTACGAGACAAAAAAGTTAAAACTAAGTCTAAGTTCATAAAATGGACGTGCCTGCCTACCGTTTGACGTACCTACATAATATCTCGAAAAATTATTATTTATTTTAAGTTTTGCCCGGCATTCTCTATTATCTAAAATAAATTGACAAACAAATGTTAATACATTTAATACTATTTTTAAAGCTTAAAATCTAGAAAAGTTTGGTGTTTTATTGACTATTAAAATCGCAAAAGTCAAATTTTTGACATCCTTTCATTTAAGGGAATTTAGCCACTGCCGTAAACTTTTCAAAGAACTTTTACGGTTAGAATATTTAAAATAAATAAATTTGGTATTATAAAAATCCATAAATACTTACCGCCAAAACAGATGGTGGGTATAATTAGCTCTAAAAAAAAACTATTTTTAGAAAAAGGAACAGTCTTGAGGCACAAAAATTTACAAAATACGAATTAGATTGGCAGATCAAAATAAGGTTGACAATGACGTTCTAAAATACAACGGTAGTCAACTAAACAAATAAAAATAGTAATTAATTGACGTTTATAGTTTTATCCTTGTCTAGCACGTTATATTATTGCGGAATATTGGAGACGTTCTTTTATGCTTTTATTCAAACTTGTTACTGTAATAAATAAGGATGCAGAGTTATTAACCACGTTGAGTCCTGATCGTTGATTGATGACGCACGGGCAAAGATCCACTGTGGCGACTTTATGTCTTTGTTAAATCGTAAGACCCGCACGATAAAACCGGATCTGACTTTAACAACATTTTAATAATAATAAATATTGTTTTCAGTGGGTCCTCATTCCGGGTCTGGCATCACTACCTGATTTCCGGAGTATAATGATGAGTTGCAAAATATACCTTATACTCTATGTCCTGATTCGTAAATAGTATTAGTATTTTAAGCGGTTTTAGATGGTTGTGTAAAAACTAATTTATCTTAAAGGAATTTATTCCTGCTCTTATTGTATTCAGGCACGTCAGAACGAACTTTTACCTCTTACCTACATACAATACAAACGCTCTAAACATGAAAGTTTTTACAAGAAATTCCTCATGATTCATATAGCAAAGACATAGAACATCGAAAGTGCAGGTTGTCTTTCGAGAACGTATCATACTCGAGTTCACGACTTGTCGAAGAGTTGCAGATTCACGTAAATCAAACGCTTTGCCCAATTGTCTTACAAAAGTGTCGCTGTCTCTTTTTAGCACGAATTTCCAGTTGAGTTATTTCATTTAGATATGTATAGATATAGTATATGCATATTATACAATGTAAAACGGTTAATAAGAGTACTTTGTACTCATACCTTCAAGGCCTAAAAAGTAGGTATTTATTTTACATGTGAATTTCGATAAAGCACTACTTTTTACTGTGGAGTCTTATATACCGTGCGAGCAAAAATTATTTGCATCAAAGAGGGCTTGGATTAAAAAACGGAGGGCTTGGTTTATATTACAATGATATGGGGACAATATATCTAACCAAATCTAGATTAAATTTTTGTCAAATTAATATTATGACATATTTGAAGGTTGGAGACAATGATGTTTCTTGAATGATGAAAGAGTTTTGGACTTCCATTGTCTTTATTTGTTTCATTGTTTCAAATCACAACGTTTCAACTGGTAAGTATCTCCAGTCGTCAGGTGAATACTAAATAAGTAAAGTAACTACAGGACTATTTATACTAGCTAGGTGCACTGAAGCATACCCGAGGTGGGTGCAGTCATGCGTTCAGTTGGCACGCGATCTTATCCTAAGATTACATCTATCTAACAAAGGTTTCCAGATATTTCTTAGCAATAGCAATTTCAAAGCAATGGAACAGGCAAAGAAGAAACCAAAAATGTGGCTGAGATATGTGGATGACACCTTTATTATTTGGAATGAAACCGATGACGAACTAAGAGATTTTCTAAATCACCTCAATAGCTTAACACCAACAATCAAATTCACCATGGAGAAAGAAGAAAACAACCAATTACCGTTCCTAGATGTCAACGTGAAGAAAAATGGCAACATCATCCAAACTTCAGTATACAGAAAACCTACGCATACAGGTCAGTATCTCAATTTCACATCAAATCACTCAAACAGTACGAAACATGGCATAGTTAAAACCCTTGTGGATAGAGCAATTACAATCTGTAACTCGGAAGAAGCACTTAAAAAAGAAACTCATAACATCAAGACCGACCTCAACAAAAATGGCTACCCCACAAGATTAGTTGACACAATATTGGAAAATCGTAAGAATCGACCCAACCCGCAAGAAGCAAACAGAGAGGCACAACCAACCCTCAATATTCCATATGTCAAAGGAGTATCTGAGAAAATAAGAAGACTAGGACAACGATACAACATCAACACCGTATTTAACTCGAAGGACACCCTAAGAAGCCACCTGACGAAGACAAAGCCCACAAGTCAAAAAGATAGGAAAAACTGCGTCTACCAGATTCCCTGCGAATGCGGCCAATCTTATATAGGTGAGACATTAAGACCATTAGAAACAAGGATTAAAGAACACAAAAACAATACGTTAAAAGGAGAGACCGAAAAGTCAGGTGCAGCTGACCATGCCTGGAAACATGGTCACCATATCATGTGGTCAGAAGCTGAAATCCTACATAAGGAACCACACTGGAGGAAAAGAAAGTTCAAGGAAGCTGCTGCTATTCATCAGAACCCAGGCTGCTTTAGTAAACCATCCCTAGACATAAGAAATATCTGGAAACCTTTGTTAGATAGATGTAATCTTAGGATAAGATCGCGTGCCAACTGAACGCATGACTGCACCCACCTCGGGTATGCTTAAGTGCACCTAGCTAGTATAAATAGTCCTGTAGTTACTTTACTTATTTAGTATTCACCTGAAGACGACTGGAGATACTTACCAGTTGAAACGTTGTGATTTAAAACAAATAAAGACAATGGAAGTCCAAAACTCTTTCATCATTCAATATTATGACATGTTATGCCAAACTAATGAGTAATAAAATAGGTAGACAACCGCCATGCTCCAATCATAAACTCACACGTCTCTTCACATTTTCGAAAGTGTTGACCAGCATCTTTGGAGAAATATTAGGTACCACATTCTTGGATAATCCTTTCTTGTAATTGTTATAAATTTGCAACTGGTGTTTTAAAAATAGTGTTCTTTAAATGAGGAAAAACGAAGTAGTCCATAACCGTTAAACAAGGTGATCTAGGTGGGAATTCAATGTCTGATCGAAAACTGATCAATCTGTCGTCGAAACAATTGCGTAAGTAATTAATAGTTTCGGCGGCTGTATGGGCGGTTGCACCGTCCTGTTGAAAATATCCAAAACGTAGTTCGTCGTCAAGTAATTGCTCCACAAATGGATTCAAAATATTGTCTCTATACCGCTGTGCGGTAACTGTGTCATGGAAAAAAATAGGACCAACAATTCTTCTTCGGGAAACAGCTAACCAGACACCAATTTTTTGAGGGTCCAATGTGGACTCTACAAAAAAATGGGAATTTTCACTACTCCACATGCGTGTATTCTGAGAATTCACATAACCGGAGAGGTGGAACCAGGCTTCATCCGAAAAATAGTCAGGTCTAATAAATCATTTCTTTCCAATAAATTTTGGGTAAACCATTGAGAGTACCTAATTCCTGCGTCTTTCAAAATCTGCGGCTTGTATTTCTTGGAATACTTCCACTTTATAAGGAAATAAATTTAGCTGCTTCTTAAAAATAGTTCTGCATGTTCCATAAGATCTTCCCACTTCTTGGGACAGGCGTCTTATACAATTTGTTGGCGTATTTTGCATTATTTCACGAACGTTTGCAACAAGTTCTTCTGTTCTTACAGATGGTCCTTCTGCTCCTTTTTTGTGTTGTATAGAACCTTTTTCCCTAAATACAGCCACGGTTCTTTTCAGCCAATGATAAAAATCCCCAGCAATAAAAGCAATGTTAGGAAAATGTTCGTGAAAATCGTCCATGCACAAACCCGGATTGTATTGCCACTCACCATTTACTCTAACACCGTTACGAAAATACGCTTTAACCATGAATGTTTTGTGCTGTCCCGTAAAGCCCATTCTGTGAATTGTTCAAGAAATTGGAAAAATTAGCGATGAATCAAATTACTTGTAACGACTGTCAAAGATGACGGAATAACTGATTGATTGTTAATTCAGGTACTCAACAGGTATTAAGCTTTACGGCTAAGCATTACGTCCTTAGATGCAAGGCCCTCTTTGATGCAAATAATTTTTGCTCGCACGGTACATAAAACAGTCTTACGGATACAATATACCTTTTCCAATTTTACAAAATTAATTCTAATTACTTTAGTCCGGAATCTCCAGCATGTACTTGACTATTAATAGTCAATGAATTTGCCCACATTTGTGGTCAAACTAAACCGTAGGTCAATTATCCGGTCCTAATTGCTGGAAGCGACTCGCACATTTGTTTCGTGATTAGCGTGCGTAATCCCTGCTGAGATTGCAGAGATAACGCGTATAAAGCAAACCAGACACGCATTCAATCTGTGTGTTCGGGTTGTACGTACGTACGGACCGAGAATATGGGATTGAAAGGAAAAGAAAAAGGTGGAAATGAGAGTTTAAGAGTTGTTTCTAAAATAAATTTTTGCCCTCCGTTCGCAGTGGCGCGCTCAGAACTCAATTGTGGGATGGGCACATATCAGTGCTGCTTTGATGCGCAGAAAGGAATAAAAATATGAGATTTTTTTTTACTAATAGCTTTATTCGAAATTTGACTTTGGCATCAAGTTTTGTTTCGATCGAGATGAAAATTAAGCAAAAAAATAGTGTCTGTGGTCCGGCACTTGTACCGGTTTTGAGAGCACTCTTGCAAAATTTTCTGTTTTTACAGAATAACCCCTTTACGACTGACCTTTTCTAAGGTACCGTACTGGGACGCAAGATGTCGCACCGGGTTCTATAATCCACGTCGATAATCGATCCTGACAAGTGATTTAAGTGTTTGAGCCCTGTTTCCTTCTGCCAAACTGAGCCTAACTGATAAGCCGTAATAACTTCGAAACGCGTCTGGGGATGGGTTTGGCCAGTTTGGCGGAACACTTTTTTGAATTGAAAGAAATAATAGTCACGTGATTCGCATTATCTGTCAAATTTAAATTTTTTCCAAAAAATAATTAAAAAGTGGAGTTATTTCTGAAAATATCGCCAAAAGTTATTGGAAAAAGTTTTTTTAAATGCATTTTCTAGCCCACAAGCAAAATTTCAGCTGCATAAGATAATCTCGATTTTTTACTCCCCACTAAAATTTATTTGCCACTTAATGAACACTTTACTAATGACACTGTGTTCTTTTTTGTCTTAATATTAAAGTGTATTACTTTCGGACACAAACTACGTTTTCAAAAATACTTATTTCATGAAGTTACCTTATACAGCGTCAAAAACAAATAAACTTTGCATCACATGCGACCAAATTTTAATAGCCCAATTTTATTTTTGAAGAAAAACACACATTTAATATGGCGCTACTTTAAAAAAAACGTATCTGAAAAAAAGCATTGTCAAAACTACGAAGTTTTATGTAGGTTGCGTTGAGTCTTATTTTGCAAAAGTGGTGCAATTTACAAAATATGGGTAAAAAATCAAAGTTATCTTATGCACCTAAAATTTTGCATAATATGGGCTAGAAACTGCATTAAAAAAAAAACTTTTTTTAATAACTTTTTTCGATACTTTTAGAAATAACCCCACTTTTGAATTATTTTTTTTGCTTAATTTTCATCTCGATCGAAGCAGAACTTGATGCCAAAGTCAAATTTTGAATAAAGCTATTTATAAAAAAAATCCCATATAATGCGGACTTTACTGGTCACACTGTATAGTTCAGTATTGTAAGTAAATGTTGCAAAATATATGGATGGTTTTTCTGATCCTAAAAACCCTTTAACGATAACGAGTTTTTACAGCCTACAGTGTTGCTATTTTTTAAAGCCATCTCCTTCTAACTTATCTGAAACTTTGCAAATATGAATGATTGTAAATAAAATGGTTTTTGATGAATGGAATTTTTTGTCTCCTTAGATTACATGGTCTGTGTTTTTTATACTTTATAATACGTGACATAACCACAAATGTATCAAATTTTGCTTTACTCAATTTTCTCCATACCAACCAAGCCTATGTCTATGCAAAATTGCGTATACAAGTACGAAACGCAAATTAGAATATTTATAGCGCTTTCGTATATTTAAACCTGTCATTTGGACCAATAAATTTAGGTTTACCACTTGTTTACTACTTTCTGATTGGCCAACATTAGTCAGGCAAATGTTTTGTGAGCGAATTTAGTAGTTAGGTATGTTTAGTATGTGAATTATGGTTTTGTTAGGTGTGGTGAAATTTTCTTTTCTGGTGGATTAGATAGGTACTAGGTAGGGATTGTCATCTTTTAAATAAAATGCATATACATTTCTTTTACAAGATAAAGGATAGCGGTTAAATGGATTTGTTTATTTTCTTATTGTGGAGTACCATCGAATAGTGTCAATTTTTATTTGGAATTTTTCTCGGTACTGTTGTCAAAAGATCATCGCTTATAAGGAGGTAAAACCACAGTCAAAGAATAACTTGCAAAAATGAGAAATAAGAGTAAAAGTCAAAGGAGCACCCAAGCTGCCGAGCCATTAAAGAAACGATCATAAACTATTCCTTTGTACAATAATGTATCTTGTTATAATTGTAAAAAGAAAGCTTTGATATATTCAACGACATTTTATTTTCATATTTTACACTTCATAAGCGCGATTTTCCACAATTATAACATAAAGTAGGCTTAATAAATTTTCGTTTATTTCAAACTGTATGCAGATAATGTCTCGGTTTAATTATTTTATAATGAAATTATGACATTATATATGTCAAAATTTAATTGTGCAAATGTGTTATAGGGAATTTATTATATCAGATAAAACGCATAATGTATATTTCAATTAAAGAAAAATGTTTTAGCAATCTTGATGAAAATGCATGGCATTTTTGACCTATATTATAAAATATTGTTTTTTAAATTAAAATAACAACAAAAACGTCATTTATATGACAAGTTCTATGGTCTAACACAAAAAAAAATTACTCACCGTCAGTTGAAGATCCGACGTGTGAACCCCCATCCCCTGAAAAATAACGTTTATTAGTTATAATTTGGTATTTAAGGTTCATTTATTTTAAATCAGATTAAATTAAATTAAATTATTTTAAATTAAATTAAAAAATGGAAATTTCAACGATACGAACGGATTTTATTGCACATTTTGAAGGTGAGAGACGAGGGGCCGAGGAAGAGGGTAAATAAGTTGAGAAATAGTGTTTGCTCTGATCGAAAATACTAATTTTTTAAGACCGACCAGAAAATATACACTTCCTGGACAATCTTTCGTCCAGAAAATAACGTTTTGTCGATCAAGACCGGAAAATGGACGCGAGGGACCGGCAAAGAATTTTTCCGGTCCCTGTTTTTCACTTTTCCAATCGCTCTTTTATAATACAATCTACCTTGATTTCGTTACTATGATAACAACATTTCGATGTATTGTCGAGTGACAGTTCGCTAATTTGTAATTGGTTGTTTATGTGAAACTTGTTTCGCGAGTGCGCAAATTTAAAAATATGAATTCAGGTTTTGAATTATCCGACACGGAAAATTGGATTCCAGAAGAAATTTTGGAAGCAGCAAGGAAAGCGACTCAAGATAATATTGCCAGTAAAATCAAAAGCCCGTTACGAGAAGTCATACGGACACATTTAAAAATAATATAAAATATAATAAAATAAAGAATTAAATGTATGTAGAAGTGTCGGTCTAAAAAAAATATTGGTTGTCTCGACCTGAAAACCCAAGACTAGACAAGGCGATTTTTTGACTTTTCCTGTACTTTTATCAAAAAACTGAAATAGCCATCTTAAGTCATTTTCTCCCGCGAATTCGAATATCTTTAGCAAAAAACAATTGAACATCAAACAAAAGTACTAGGGGTCACTTTGATATTTTTTTAAATAGAACACCCTGTATATTTTTACATTTTTAAATTCCACATAAAATTATCATTATTTTTTATTAAATGCACTATTAGTCTATACTTCATAGTTTCCGAGATATTGACTCGAAAAGTGACATTTTTGAACTTTGACAGCTTATAACTTTCTAACAGTACGTCTTAGAGCAAAACGGCTTACATGTCCCCATCTTCAATTTTTATTATCTTCCCAAAAAAATCAACTTCCAGTTAAACCGGAACAACTATATTTCCTTCTTTCGAGTTACATCCGGTTTAACCGGAAGTTGATTTTTTTGGGAAGATAATAAAAATTGAAGATAGGGACATGTAAGCCGTTTTGCTCTAAGACGTACTGTTAGAAAGTTATAAGCTGTCAAAGTTCAAAAATGTCACTTTTCGAGAGTCAATATCTCGGAAACTATGAAGTATAGACTAATAGTGCATTTAATAAAAAATAATTATAATTTTATGTGGAATTTAAAAATATAAAAATATACAGGGTGTTCCATTTAAAAAATATCAAAGTGACCCCTAGTACTTTTGTTTGATGTTCAATTGTTTTTTGCTGAAGATATTCGAATTCGCAGGAGAAAATGACTTAAGATGGCTATTTCAGTTTTTTTTTATAAAAGTACAGGAAAAGTCAAAAAATCGCCTTGTCTAGTCTTGGTTGGATAACCCTGTACATGCAATGTATAATTTATTTAATAATCAAGAAACACCCTGTATGGAAATCGATATGTATATAATTGTAACCAGCAAAAGCATATCGAATTAGCGTATATGAACAAACTTTCTAAATGTCAACAATATTTATAATTATAACACTTTTAACACAGAACTGTGTGTCCGCCACACTTTTGCCCAAGTTTTTTCCAAAACATTTATTTCAACGGCACGAGCTGGTAAAATAATTGGTTTCGGTTTTTGTACCGTCGGGATTTGAAAGTAGCAACGTATTGGCAAATAATTACAATTTTTGTTATTACGTAAGGAAATTTAAAAAATTATTAGATTTCGACAAAAACTTACATTGTTGTGTGGTTAATTTTTTATTAAGAATAATAATATATTATGTGAAACATATTTATTTAATTGAAAACGGTTTTTACAAAATGTCTTGTCATGGGCGTACGCAAAGAGGGGCAGGGAGGGCATTTTCCCCCCTTAAATGTTGAAAATAATTTAATAATTTCCTAATTTCTAAACTAAAGATAAAAAGAATCAATCAATCAAGTTAAAAATTTAAACTTATACCTACCTACATAATATTATACAATACACCTATTTCTAACTATATTTTACTATTTATGATCTCATAATGCATTCAGTTGGAAGTGCAAAATTAGATTTATTATTATATTCCTTTAATCATGATTGTTCTGGAAAAGAGTATTAGATGTAATTAGACATCATCGCGAATCTGCAGAAGAAGTCGTGAACACTATCTTAGCTGAAGCCAGCACACATGCCGAAAACCTTGGAATAGTTACAGGTGCCAAGGATAGTAGGGCGACAGCAAAATCGTACGAACATTCCAGCTAGCAACCCGCCAGAATACTGGAGAAGATCTTTGTTAATACCTTATTTGGACTCTCTGATAATATCTTTGGAGCAACGCTTTTTCGATGGAAACCTACCAGCTTTCGAACTATTGTCACTGCATCCGTTCGTTATGCTCAACTTGTCATTGAGTGAATTTAAGAACAATTTTCAGTATTCTATAATTTAAACGGGCTTGACGATGAAGCCGAATTATGGTACAACTTATGGAAAGACAAAAAAATTAATAAAGAGGAGTTAAAAAGTTTGGAAGTAGCAGAAGTGGTAAAAGAAGCACAATTTTTTTTTCCATTAACAAAAACTGCTCTACATATTTTGTTAGCATTGCCATGTACAACACGTACCGTAGAACGCTCTTTTAGTACTCCACGCAGAGTTAAAACTTGGTTAAGGTCCACAATGACAGGCAATAGATTAAGCGGTTTGTGTATGCTGAGTGTACACCAGAAATTAGTTTCACAAAAAAAGAAGAATTTCAACTTTTTATTTCTTGTTTCTCTTATTTTGGGACCCACTGCATTACGGCATTTTTCCAAAAAAAAAGCGGTACTTCCCTACACTCTTCACCACTTTAAGCGTTGTTAATCTCTATAGAAACATTTATCGATAATCAAATAAAAAGTACGTGTTGTGTATTTTGTTACCGTCCATGCTGTTCCTATAATTTCGGTCATTAAAAAGACCGTGGCTTACTCAAAATTGATTTTTGAAATAATAGCGCACGATTAACGAAAATCAATCAATTTCATCTCGGTTGACACGACAGCGACGGGTAACCTTAAATTGTTATTGGGTTCGGCTTACCTTAAATTGGTATCATGGTAATATCGATAAAATTATCCCGATAATGTATGGGTTTTTGAAGAAACGTATGGTTTCTTGATCGTGTTTAAAGCGTTATTATAGGGCGGCCGATATTGTACAAATTTTCGGTAACGCGATATGGAATTATTTGGGATAGATGTTACGTTACATAATACGCTATAAGATACACAATCTTCGAAAGTCGATTAATAATTAATCTTCACTTCTTCTTATGAAAGAAAGCATAGTGGTGGACCATGATACAAAGAATTGTATCATGGTGGTGAACTTGGTTTTTTCTTTCATTTTGTCACGTCAGAACCAAGGAAATACAATACTTGAACAATTCGCAACGAGAACAGCTGGAAAGATGCAGCGCTAGGCGCCATCTAGTGTCGATGTTGGGCACTTCTAAAGCATACTCACACCTCAAACAAACTAAAATAAGTAAAATGTTGAGAGAAAATTCCCACAATTACCTACAGGAGTGCTAGACAGCCCATATGCTATCGGTTTTCGACTGAAAATCAATCAGATCAGAAGTAGAGAGTGGGTTATGTTTTAAGTCTAATAAAAACATATGTATATGTTTTAATCTAACGGGAAAAGTGGTCAACAACCAGTAAAGCAGAAAAACTGTATTTTTTTAAATCTTTTTAACTAGCAATTAGCAGTAACTTACGTTTCTTTTTGTGATCCTGGTCCTGCTGATGCATCGAGGGGTCCATCATCATGGAGTGCCCCAGGTGTCCCCCGTGTCCTGGTTGGCACTCCATCGTAATCATGCTACTATCTATGATTGAACTGAAACAAAAAAATATAATTCACTTTTAATTTTTTAATTGTTAAGAACATATTTGTTATGTTTATTCGGTTTATCACGCTTACAGAAAAAATTGTTTTCTACGCATGCATAATGATAATTCAAAAATATTATTTCTAATGGTTCTGAGCGACGATGGAGTTTTTTAGTTGTCATGGTTCAACTATTCGGTTACATCGTTACCATCAACCGTTGATATGTATTTTATTTTATAACTTGCGATGGACAAATTCATAGTTTTGCAGATGATTCTACAATTTTTTATACAGATACAAATTGGGACAACTTAAATAATAAAATTAAAAAGATTTTAAAATTATAAAGAAATGGTTTGGTACCAATTTGTTAATTAATTTTAATAAAACAAATTATATTCCTTTTACTTTAAACCTAAATAACCTACCACGAAATATGAATAGTATTCAAATAAATGAAGACATTCAAATTTTTAAAGTTAATAAAATAAAATATTAAGGATTTATTTTTGACAGTAAATTAAATTGGAAATTTCACCTAGAATACTTAATTAAAAAATTAGGAAGTTTACTACCGATTTTTAAAAATATTAAAAAAATTTTAAATGTAAGACATATGGAAATATTATATTACGCGTTAGTTAAAACTCATTTAAATTAAGGAATTTTTGGTTGGGGAGGAATAAATAGAACTTAAGTTAAAAAATTAGAAATATTACAAAAAATGTTTCAAAAAATTATATTCAATAAAGATTATCTTTATCCTTCCAAAGAATTATATTCAGAAACAAAAAAGTTCAACAAAAGACAACTTTACATTTATAACATCCTAATATTATATATATTTAAAAATAAAAACCTTACACAATTTAAAAATCATAATCATAATACACGTCATAAAAATGAAATAACCATAAAACCTAAAATAAATAAGTCCATAGGACAAAAAATTTCAAATATTTATGTTTTTATTTAAACGATTATTTACCAACAAAAATTAAAAAATTGATTTCATTAAAAAAATGTAAAGTTGAAATAAAGACATAAATATTAAAAACAGACAATTTGAAAATATTTTTAGAAATGCTTTAATTAATTAATATTGTTCTGAATAATTTATATCAGTAATATTTTTTACTTCAAAAATTATAAACTAATAATTTTATTATAGGTAATATATTTCTTCAAAAAAAACTGCGTTTCTACTATAAATTAACATTTTACTTTAATACTTGATTTTTAATGCATATTTATGATTTATGATTTTACATAGTAAAACAAAAAATAAGATTTGCCCCTAACAAGCTCAGCTTCAGGGGATTGAAGAATAAGTTTATAGAAGACAACATAAACATACTTATTATATTATTAAATTTTAAATATACTTATTAGGTATTTTACAAATTATTATATTTTTATCAAATACCTAACTATATTTAGCCTTCAATACCATATCCATAAATTTAAAAAAAAAACTCGTGCTCTAAGCGGTCGTTAGGAAATAAGATGATGTTTTCTAGCCATCTAATCGGTAAGGACGTAAACTATGGGCTCCTGCTTCTAGACAGATGGCCAGCGTGCGCCATATGAAGCTACCTGGTGACGATTTTTCACTTTTAGAACTTGTTGTCGGCTGTCAGTTAGGTTTTATGTCATCTTTCAGAAAGATCGGCCACGTTTTTGTGGCATATGCTCACAATTGCAACAATTTTTTTTTCGAGATGTATATAAGTCCGGTTATAATGGAGGACGAAACCATTCAGTGGTTAGTATTATGCACGGAAATAGGTACTCATAGTATCTGGGTACTTTAAGAACTTGTGCTTGGCTGTCATGTAATTTTTTTAAATAGAAATGGTACGTTTTTGAAACACGTGCTTTAAATAACCAATAGTTTCTTTTGTGTTCAGATGGGGGTGTTTAATTTAAAAATATATAACCCTTTAAGCATAATATGGAATATAGTTCAGTAATATTGCAAGTCTAACTACCTATAAACACATATACCTAGTTCTTATAATGATATTTAAAATATGTAGGATAATTACAGTTTTTATCACAGCAGAGAAGGAAACGCCATAAAATCCTAATTGGCTGAAATTAAAAGCAGACTGGCTATTGAGACTTGTTGGTTGTAGTGGGACATCGACTCGAACTATCAATGTATTATAGAAACTATTTGAAATACTTTGTTAATTAGGTTGTTATAAATAGTTCATATCACATTTTTTAATTGTTTCAGTTAACATATTAATATAATCATCTCTTGTATCTGTAAGTAAGTTGCAAGATGCTTGTGGATTAGTTGTTCCATATCGCTAACAGAACGACTCGAACTTCCAAACTCAAATCTGCCCTTTTAAAATTTCTACCGTGCGAGCAAAAATTATTTGCATCAAAGAGCGGATTGATTGGATTAAAAAACGTAGGGCTGGGTTTAGATCACAATGATATGGGGACGATATATCTAACCAAATCTAGGTTAAAACTTTGTCAAATTCATATTATGACGTGATATGCCAAACTAAAGAGTAATAAAATAAGTAGACAAATACAAATTTATTTTTGTTGTTTGCAAAATTAACAAAGTAAGAATATACAGAAAGAAAAAGAAAAATAATTACATGTATTTTGATGATTCACATAATCGGAGAGGTGGAACCAGGCTTCATCCGAAAAAATATCAGGTCTAATAAATCATTTCTTTCCAATAAATTTTGGGTAAACCATTGAGAGTAATTCCTGCGTATTTCAAAATCTGCGGCTTGTATTTCTTGGAATACTTGCACCTTATAAAGAAATAAATTTAGCTGCTTCTTAAGAATAGTCCTGCATGTTCCATAAGATCTTCCCACTTCTTGGGACAGGCGTCTTGTACAATTTGTTGGCGTATTTTGCATTAGTTCACGAACGTTTGCAACAAGTTATTCTGTTCTTACAGATCGTCTTCCTGCTCCGTTTTTGTGTTGTATAGAACCTGTTTCCCTAAACACAGCCGCGGTTCTTTTCAGGCAATGATAAAAATCCCCAGCAATAAAAGCAATGTTCGTGATATTCGTCCATGTACAAACCCGGATTGTATTGCCACTTACCATTTACTCTAACCCCGTTTCGAAAATACACTTCAACCATGAATGTTTTGTGCTGTTATGTAAAGCCCATTGTGTGAATTGTTCAAAAAATAGGAGAAATTAGCGATGAATCAAATTACTTGTAACGACTGTTAAAGATGACGGAATAACTGATTGATTGTTATTTCAGGTAGTTACTGACACCCAACAGGTATTAAGCTCTACGGCTAAGCATTACGTCCTTAGATGCAAGGCCCTCTTTGATGCAAATAATTTTTGATCGCAAGGTATTTGTTAAAACGGTTGCTCCGTTGTTTCTATGAGGACACCCATCATTCTCAACTGGGTCCGCAGTAATAACTTCGAAAGAAAAAGCCCTTAAGCCGAAAATTTGTGAGCCTTACCCAGATAAAATCATTTATATAAGGTAAACCATTGTCAAGATATATCGAAATCATACACAATAATTGACACACCTACATAATATAAATTTGCTGTAATAGCATAAAGAACATGTAATTACATTATCTATGGCCAATTTATGGTTACTGCATGAATGTGGTGGTATATCTTTGTAAAACACTATTATTTAATCGTTTCAGTACTTGCTATTATTGGTTAAATGTCTATTAAAAGACGATATATGCGGGGGATTCGCATCATATTTAGTTTTTATTCAAAAGTCGGTCAAATACTATTTGAGTAAAGTGCCATAGAAGTATTATTTTTATTTTTTTTTTAATTTCCTTCGAAGGCACTACATACAATTCTTAAAATAGATCCCGTTCTTCAAAGATTTGTGAATGAACGTCGCTTTTTCTTTTTGATTCTTTTCGGTTCGATGATTGTTTTGGAAAAAAGATACGGTTCATTTGGAATCTATCTTAAGGTGTGAGAATCCAATATCGGATTTAATCATGCATGGTCGCGTTAACGGTTTACGATTCTTTGTTTTGTTGGTTATTTTGTTCTTTTGGGTTCCGTGCTAATTTTAACACATAACTTTGATTAAATAGATTCACGGAACGGAACCACGCTTCCATGCTTTGGATTATACAGGGTGTTCATTTAAAAACTTCCCACCTCGATTTTCCTGCTTTAAAATGAAAATGTGGAAAATCGCTCGGACCCGTCGATTTTTATTTCGACGGGGACATTTTTTGCATATATTGTCAATCTTGTTACTTCAAGCCCCTAGGATGGAGGGGGGTAAGATCTAAATCCTAAATGGATACCCCTATTTTATATAATTTTTTTGGATTCTGCATAAAATTCTGAACATTTCTTAATAAAAGCATTATTAGTCTATACTTAACAGTTTCCTATATATTGACTCTTGAAAAATGACATTTTTGAACTTTGACAGCATCTAGCTTTCTAACTGTACGTCTTAGAGCAAAACGGCTTACATGTCCCTATCTTCGATTTTTATTGTCTTTCCAATAGTGTCAACTTCCGGTCAAACCGGAAGTACTATATTTCTTACATTAGGTTTGTTTTGTGCTGTTCCGTAAAGCCCATTGTGTAAATTGTTCAAGAAATTGGAAAAATTAGCGATGAATCAAATTACTTGTAACGACTGTCAAAGAAGACGAAATAACTGATTGATTGTTAATTCAGGTAGTTACTGACACCCAACTGGTATCTACGGCTAAGCATTACGTCCTTAGATGCAAGGCCCTCTTTGATGCAAATAATTTTTGCTCGTACTGTACTTTATATGGGTAAAGAGGCCTTTAAAGAAAGGTTTTTAAACCATGATATTAAGAATATAAAATATTAAAGAAAAAACTCGATAGGATACATTACACATTGTCTGTTCGGATAAGAGCACTTTTATCAACATTTCTTCAGTCAAAAAAGTACCGACATCGATAAAAAAAATTTCCCATAATGAGGTACCTACACGTTATCTTTTCGTTTCTTTCAAATGAAAAGATCGTAACAATTTATTATTTTTTAAAATAAAATATATTTTTTTTCTGTGATATTTTCTGCCATTTTGGTTTGCTTCTCTACTATACAGTTTGGTTTGTATCTTTGCTCCACGTGTTAAAAGTCAAAATTTCATTTGTTTTTAAGATCAGACCTGTATTCTATTTCTCTTACTTCTTAAATCTCAGCAGGCCTTGTGTGTGTTAAATAAAACAATTATTATCCAAAATTTCATTTTCTTTTATTGTCACTTTTCCAATCCTCCTCGTATTGTTAAAAATAACTTTTAGTTTAATAGATGATTAAAAGCTTTTTAAAATACAAAACCTTCCAATTAAAAAGTAATTTCCATGTATTTAATCACAGACAATTATTTATCTATGATTTAATGCACGTTGAAAAAGGGGTTACTCGCTGTTCTGACTGTTGATGTCTTTTTTGATTACAGTAATTCTCTGCATTTTATGGTTATTCTAATGATCTAGATGTAACTTTTTTTAAGCAAAATATTCTTTTGTATCTTAGTTAAGTTATATTTTCATATTCAGTAAGAAATTTGACTTTTTTCCTATGGAATCTGAAATTTAAAAAATAGCTAAACTTCCTGGATGTGGAACAAAAATATCTCCGTGCTTAAAAGTTTCAGTTTTTCATGCGATATTAAATTTTTTTTGGTATGTATGGTACAGTTGTATTCATAAAAAAAGCGTACACGAATTAGAATAAGAGGAAACCTTAACCATATTTGCGTAAAACCGGCTTGTCGCATGTTAAAGGTTATTAAAAATGCAAAACATTGGGCGTTGGGCGTTAGTTCAATAGAATTAAAAAAAATTAATTTTTTTATTTTATAATATATTTTAACAGTTTTATAAAAATTACAATAGAAACAAAAATCGTTTAACAAGAATAAATAAAATCTAATATTTGGTCATATTATTATATCCCTATTTTTCTATTACTTGAGCCGGTCTATTCGTAATTGACTGAATTATATTTGATACAATATTTGGATTAAGCTCTTCCCAGCACGCATGTATTATTTCCCATAAATCTTAATTTTGTGGCTAAAATTTTGATTATATATTTTTTTACGATTATATCGCAAATATTTTCAATTGGATTGATTTCGAGACTATAAGCAACCCAAGGCAGCACTTCCACATTATGGGTTTGAAACCGGTGGGTTATAGCATTGGCAGTGGGACTGAACAATTATCTTGTTGGGATGCAGGAAATGCTGTATCAATAAAAGCATCCCTTGCACAATTGAATTATTTTTTAAATATCCCAAAAAACCAGCATTCTGTTTAGGGTTGGAACGTTTGGGACAACCTGAACCAATTTTTCTCTTTAGAGAGTCTTCTTGTTCCCAGCGTTCTTTAATTTTCAATATAGTTTTTTTATTTCTATTATACAACTGCGCTACAGCACGCATTGACCGTCCTTCTTCGAATCTCGATACAATTTGAATTTGAGCCTTTTCAACTTCAGACAACAAACTGACGAGGCATTTTTATGTTCTTCCGTCCAAGTTTATCAAACTTTACCACCGTGCAGTTTCAAAATTAATTACACCGACGCCAATGCTTTGCATTTTCAATAATCTATGACGTGTGATAATCTCCAATAAACAATCATTAGACAAGCCGGTCTAATGCAAATATGACAAACCTCACCTCTCATTCTAATTTTTGTACGCTTTTTTTTATGAATACAACGGTATGTATGAATGCTACCCTTTTAGGGACAGCGTAAGTATGGATTTTTAAAATATACAGGCTACACAAAAATAATTGACTTTAAAAAAGTCAAACTTACTACAGCCCATTCCCCTGAATTTTCACTTATGCTGTTGAAATGATTTATTTAACATTTCATGTGCCATTAAACTAAATATGCATCGACCATAAACCATTAGATCCCTAGATAAGCATTCGTAGTAATCGCAAATAAACATCCAAAACACCAAAGGAATAATTCCGCCTCTAAAGCATTGCCAGTCCAATAATTGTGTTATAGTAAAAAATTGGTTTTCGCAATGAACTGTTTATTAATGACTTTATAAAACTGGTATGCACATATATCTTGGCTATAACCAATAGAATGTTAACAGATAAACGATTGGTTATTAGATATTCCAAACGGTATGACATGAATTTGAAATACCTATTTAAACTAGTATGGTTAACCTATGCTCCAACTAAATGATATATTATTATTTGACCTAAAAAAACAGCAATGTGAACAAAAATTAGAAATATTTCTTTTTGGTTGACGATAAATACTTTTTTCGGCAACCGTTCGGGAAGTACCCACTTCCCGGACGCTTTTCCTTTGAGAAAGTAGCATTTCTCCAGCCTAGTCCGGGAAGTACGTGCCTAGTCCGGGAACTACGTACTTCCCGGACTAGGCCGGGAAGAATCACATCAATATTAGCGATTGCTCGAATTTAAATATAAATATTAATATAAATAAGAATTAGAATGCTTCTGTTAGTACCTATCTTCTATTCGAATTTCAATATTTAATACAAATAAGAATTAAAATGTTCGAAATTTTGTTCTACAAAGAAATATAAAAAATAAATGTGTCTCATTGATTTGTTATTCTACACGGTTTCCGAAAAAATAGTGTACGCAACACGTCCGAAAACAGTTTTTTTGGACTCGCAGACTTCCAGGACTCGCCTACGGCTCGTCCTAGAATTTTGTCGACTCGTCCCAAAAAAACAGTATTTTCCGGACTTGCAACGTAAATTACTATTTTTTTATAAAAAACGACCTTTTCTACAACGAGGACTGCTCGCGAACGTATAAATTATATATTATCCCGGCAACTGCCGATACATCTAATCGAAGGTCTCGAGCTAGAGCTTAGTCGCTGATGATATTGCAAATTGGACATTTATTGCAATGAATTGCCTTGATCTTGCACGCTGTTCTTTTCTTGTACAACACCGCTAAAATCAACAGAGAAATTCGTTATCATTTTATATCGTTTTTGATATTGCTTCTCCCGAAGTGGCGAATCGTATGACCAGGCCGCAGAGGCATGGCACTATTTTTTAAATCGGTTTTATTTTTAACCTCATTAAAAAATGTTTAATTTAATATGCCTTTCGATACTATGGTAATATCAAGCTTTTAGAAAAATGCGATTAGGCACGGCAACCTTGCTCTAATGTAAATAATGTGATGCCTATCTTGCTCTGTCTTTGCTAGTACCAATAGCTTCCCTCCTTTTCTCCTCTTTAGTGACATATGAACATGTTAATGAACAAAGGTTAATATTTGAGTAACTACTTTATTTTGTCAAATAATTCCTCCGCCATTTTCCATGTTGTTAATGTGTGGTCCACTGATTTACAAATAAATTAACATTATTTTTTTAAATACAGGTGCATCATTGTTGGCACGAGTCAACCTAATAGAGAACGTTATTCTTATTCTGGTATTTTTAAAGATAATATCTTTTAAGGAGAAGAAAACAAAGGCGACAGAAGGAAATAATTATTGATCCCAGCGTTAATAATAGTCCATTTTTATACCTAACATAAAAGTCTACCTTTCAGATAATTACTGGCTGACAGATACCTATAAGGGCGGGTTTTTGGTGATTGTTTTTATATCAATACCATATGTTGCAGTGGAGTTTTTGTTTGTGGATGTTTATTCTTTGATCATTATTCGACCTTATCTTTACGGCAATTTAAAATAACATTGCAAGCTTGATTGAATACAATATCCTTTGAATAATATAAGTAATGGTAATACCGCGAGAGAAAATCGTTGGTACTTGTTACTAATTTAAAAAAATCATCATATTATATTTATTACATGTGATAAACCATATTTCTGATTTACCATTCTGGTTCGATCAACACAAATAAAACTAATCCAATCGTACTGATTTATATAAATTGTTCTGTTCAATATATAAATCATGGAATATGTAGGCTTGAAGCAGACCGCTAGAATACAAGCTGTTGACAACTCTTATCTATTGGTTGTTTGCATTAGACAATTAGTAGATGATTTAAGAGCTTCATTTGTTAATACGGATTAATATTATTTATTTGACATTGTTTTTCATGGTAAATTATAATATAAAGAACCCATTGGCATAATTAAGACGACTATCTGAGTCTATCCCCCTAGATAAGGTTTGAATGTATCGAAAATACATCACAATAATAAAAATCTTTCTAAAGAGTCACAAACCTTTTCTACAGACATTTATAAAATAAGACGCCGCGAAAGCAGACAGCTTGAAAACATGAGAGCAAAACCTTATTACATATTATGGGGTGGTCCAACGAAAACTTAACACCTCAATTTTCCTGCTTTAAAATAAAAATGTGGAAAATCGCTCAGCCCAGTCGATTTTTATTTTGAGGGGGACATCTTTTGCGTATATTATCAATCTTGTTACTTCAAGCCCCTAGGGGGGAGGGGGTAAGATCTAAAACTTAAATGGATACCCCTATTTTATATATTTTTTTTTGGATTCTGCATAAAATTCTGAATATATTTTAATAAAAGCATTATTAGTCTATACTTAACAGTTTCCGAGATATTGACTCTTTAAAAATGACATTTTTGAACTTTGACAGCGTCTAGCTTTCTAACTGTCCGTCTTAGAGCAAAACGGCTTACATACATGTCCCTGTCTTCGATTTTTATTATCTTTTCAATAGTGTCAACTTCCGGTTAAACCGGAAGTATATTTATTATACAATTTACAAAATGTTTAACTTTTCTGTCTGTTTTTGTTAAAATAAGGTTGCGCTTTAAAATTTAAAAATAAATCTATAAAAATGTGTTAAAAAAATGTATTAAAAAATATTTAATTGTAGCTTTTTGCTAAATAAAATATGTTACTACTACTACTGCTATTACGTCATTCCATTACCGGCGCAATTATTTTATTCGTCAGCCTCGACGGATTATATTGCTATCTTTGTTTTGATAAACTAATTAGACAAGAACGTCTTTAAAAGATAAAACAACAAACTCGATACTCAGGTAGATGCCGCGTTCGTCCTTAAGCTGAATAACTCGGTTCCATGGGTCGAGGCAGATGTGATGTCAGTGAGTTTATTCCCGTGATTTTTTTAAAAACCTTCTTGTTTATTTATTTTCTCAGTAAATAATTGAAAATGTTAAAAACTGAAACTGTAAAAGAGAAAAGTTCTTGAGTATTCACCAATACACCATTTTAATTTTAAAAGATTCATTAAGGTTGGACACAATCTATCATGCATCATCCAAAACTATTTTTCTATTCTTCTGATGATGAGCAATTGTACTTTTGAAACATGACAAGACTTTTTGAAAGAATAACTATTGTATTTAATGTTGGTTAATTCTAGATGAATCCAAGTCACTTATTAAAATAATTTTTCTCGTATAAAAAAAAAGGAAATAATTTACCACCAATCCAAATATAAGGTTCCAAAGATTCCTTTTTTTAAAACCTCATACACTATTACGACACAATTCTAATTTTTTTCACAACAATCCCCATCTACAATTATCTCCCAAATCGTATAAAAAGGAAACCGTACTCCATAATTTAAGCGGTGGCAGCGAATTTAAACCGACCATTACTGTTGTGAAATTAGAAACAGCTCCTAACCACAGTTAAAATTACAAAAACCGCAGCCTAGTTATTAAAACCAATACGTTGGTCAAATATATATGGATTTTAAGATATTTATAAGTTGATATTCGTTTACAAATTGTCGGTTTTCGGCTACCTGGTAATTGCATATTAACGCTTCTTATCTTTGCCGATAAAAGAAGTGGGAAATAATAAGTAAAATCGAAAATATATGAATTTTTTATACCTGAAGAACACGATCATCGTTACTATTCTTTTACTTACTAATATTTAATCCGGGGTAAAACCCCATTTGCTGGTGTAAACCTATCAGCAATAAGTAATTTCGAACAAACACCAGTTTCGTGTCAAAGTCAAATGATATTTACAAAAGTATGCTTGAACCCAGTATCATGTTGATCCATCTAAATATTTCAAAGTAATATGGTGGATGCCAACTTGTAATTTCCTTTAATGTATAACATTTTGCCTTGGTTCGTTATGATATACCCGGAAGATGCCGAGCTCTGGGAGTTTTTGAGATACTGGTAGTGTGAAAAAAGATTTTTTTGTACCATCACTATAAGACTAAATTACTATACAGGTTGACCAGTAAAGTCCGCATCATATGGGATTTTTTTTAATAGCTTTATTCGAAATTTGACTTTGGCATCAAGTTCTGCTTCGATCGAGATGAAAATTAAGCAAAAAATCACGTGATTCGCATTATCTGTCAAATTTTAATTTTCTCCAAAAAATAATTCAAAAGTGGGGTTATTTCTAAAAATATCAAAAAAGTTATTAGAAAAAGTTTTTTTAAATGCAGTTTCTAGCCCACATGCAAAATTTCAGTTGCATAAGATAATTTTGATTTTTTACCCACCACAAAAAATTTTTTTCCGCTTAATGAACACTTTACTGATGACACTGTGTTCTTTTTTGTCTTAATATTAAGGTGTATTACTTTCAGACACAAACTACGTTTTCAAAAATACTTATTTCATGAAGTTACCTTATACAGGGTCAAAAACAAATAAACTTTGCATCACATGCGACCAAATTTTAATAGCCCAATTTTGATTTTGTAGAAAAACACACATTTAATATGGCGCTAGTTTAAAGAAAATGTATCTGAAATAAAGCCTTGTCAAAACTGAGAAGTTTTATGTAGGTTGCGTTTAGTCTTATTTTGCATAAGTGGTGCAATTTACAAAATATGGGTAAAAAATCAAAATTATCTTATTCAGCTAAAATTTTGCATGTGGGCTTGAAACTGCATTTAAAAAAATTTTTTCCCTACTTTTGAATTATTTTTTGGAAAAAATTTAAATTTGACAGATACTGCGAATCACGTGACTACTATTTTTTGCTTAATTTTCATCTCGATCGAAGCAGAACTTGATGCCAAAGTCAAATTTCGAATAAAGTAATTAATAAAAAAATTCCATATGATGCGGACTTTACTGGTCACACTGTATATAATAGTTGCGGGTGAGTAGAAGAGACAAGGGTCCGAGTGTGGAATCGAGATAATTGTTAAAAGTGACAACTTAATCACTAATACAACGTCGATTTGTTGATTTCAACAAACAAAAAGCCAAGGAACTATGAGTAATAGCCGGAAACCTTGACCAAGAATTACCGAAGAGTCCAGAGATAATTTAAAGTTATGACAGGAATTTTATATTAACAGCGTGGCAACACTAGTCATATTTCTACCCTATGATTCCTACCGGAATATCGCTCGATGCAAAAACTCGCAAGTGTTTCATCAAAAATCATCATTCGCGTTATAGGAACTCGGCTGCACGATGCCACTAATTGCAAAAGGCAGGGCACTAGCATTTTTCTCTTTTTCACTCTACCAAGTCGGTAGTTAATTCAAGATTGCTTCTATAACTGTTCTAGGGTCAATCGGGTGCTAGATTAGACAATAAAATTTAAATTGGACTTCGTTTCATGCAAGGAAAATTATGATGTAGGTTATTGGTATCATGGGGTATTCGGAACAAGTCTTGGGCCTCAACTGTGGATCGATTAGATTCCTTATCTGAACTGGGCCCTTCTTCTATTTAATGTTTGTATCTTTGAAACTGAAAAGTGTTTTCGTGTCCTGATAACTAGTAAAAACTCAAAGTTATTTTACGATATCCAGACTAGTTATTACGATTTCCTAGTAGTAGTAGTAACATGTTTTATTTAGCAAAAAGCTACAATTTAATAGTTTTTAATACATTTTTTTTAACACATTTTTATAGATTTATTTTTAAATTTTAAAACGCAACCTTCTTTCAACAAAAACAGACAGAAAAGGTAAACATTTTGCAAATTATTTTTTATATTTCGACTATTTAAATTATTACCCATAACCATACATTTAGTTTTTGAAATATTTAATTTTAATTTATTTACTTTTAGCCAATTTAATAATATATTTATCTCAGAATTTAGAGTATTTAGACCATCAAAAATATTTAAAACATTAATGTAAATTAAGGTGTAATCAGCAAACATTTGTAACTTACACACTTTTAAAACTAAAGGCTGTATAAAATAAATAATATTGGACCTAGTATACTTCCTTGAGGAACTCCTATATTGTTTGTTTTTTTATTTGAATATGTTTTTGTTATTTTTGTTTTTTGTCACCTGTTACTTAAATAATTTTTAAACCATTTATAAACGTTTCCGCAAATATACAATTTACTCAATAATCTAGCCCTGTCAATTATTTCGAATGCCCGCTTAAAATCCAAAAATACAGCTATAACATTTTTCCCCTGATTAATGATGGTTATCTTCCACGTCTCAATCACACATTGAATGGCTGTCTCTGTAGAGCACCCTTTTCGAAAACCAGCTTGAAAGGAAACTAAAATTTTGTTGGCATCAATCATATACGACTTCTTCTAATAATTTCTCAACATCCCATAAAACATTTACTGGCCTCATCTCATCCCATCTTTTAGTGTTTTTTACGTTTGGCACTGGTGTAATGTAAGAACATTATAATTCATCTGGTATAGTTCCATATTTTAAACAAGAATTTAATAATGGGTAACCAATGCTGCCAAATCTTTTCCATATTTTCCTTACTGGGAGAACTCATCCCTTTCATTTATTCCTAACAGAGAAGTCAAAATATATACCGTCTTAGTTCTGAAGTTTAAAAACCTTCAAATTACAATTATAAATTGTGCAGCAATACACTTATTCGAATTTTATTTAAACATTTAGATAATTAGGTGCACTTAAGTCAAGTTGTAACGACTCTTAACCTTCTACTTAGCAGTAGTTTTGCAACGAATACATGCAAAGCTCGGGCAAGAATGTTTGCGAGATTCGAATCTATAAAAGACGATGCTTGTCAATCTACCGTTGCTATTTTTTATGTGTTAGGAAGGTTATTTTGCATAATATGTTGGTTTAGTCTCGAGGAGGTTTTAACAGAAGTAGAGTAAAAGTGATGGTGTGATAGGTAGAAATATTAAATTTGTTTTTGACTCATCATTAAATGGGTCTTTTACAGTTCCTAGTTCCAGGAACTAATATTAAATATATAGACTAGGGTCGATAATTTTTGAAACCAAAAAAAATAATAGTAGGACAAAACCAATTGGAAAAGGAAGAGAATATAACAAAAATGAAAGGAAAAATAATTTACGGGCGATCCGAGGTCGGGAAGTGGAAGGGGGTGAGTTTTTAAGGGTAGAAAACGATTTATCTCGATTTCCGGCAAAACTACAAGTCCTATGAAAAAACGTTAAATAACAAAGTGGTAGGTAATAAAATGGTCTACAACTTTTGCATTTACACTTTTTTCACATAACTTCAAAAGTTATGTGAAAAATTCAAATAACCGAGTTTTTGGTTTTTTATTTTTATCTTTTGCAAAAAAAAATTTTTTTCACGAAATTTGGTGAAAACTGCTTTTTAAAAAAAGTAGATGAGCTTTTTGTTCGTTGAAATCTCTACTTTCTGATGGTGTAAAAAAAAATATACATTTTCACTTTTTACCATTTTCAAAGGCTTCAGCCCTAGTCTAATAAAGTAATTTACTGAAATGAACTAAAATCTATAGGTCAAACACAAATTTTTACCGGTAATGTATTATATTCAAGTGTATTTTATTGAAAATTGATTAAGTGAATTTCTATTTAAATCAGCTGTAAGGTATCAAAATCACTTAAATATCGAAATTAAAGCGTAGGAGAGCGGCCGCTTCGCCCATACCTTATTTACGGTCTCAGAAAGTCCGCATACCATTTCCTCTAGTACATAAATTCAAATTCAATCTCTATATTTATATACTGCTATCGTTAAACGCCATTTTTAGACCTAGATTGTCCGACACACCATAAATTTTCATCTAGAGGAACGAGCGATTTTATTATTTTGTTGGTTGATTTGAAAGTTTTGTAATTGAATAGTTGGATTTTTATTGTTCGATTTTTTTGTCTTTCTCTTTGTGACTCCAGTGGTGATACTCGGTTTATGAATCCAGTTTTTCTGTGACTAAATTGTTTATAACATTGTATGCTTTATACAGTGTGATCAGTAAAGTCAGCATCATATGGGATTTTTTTTTATCAATAACTTTATTCGAAATTTGACTTTGTCATCAAGATCTGCTTTGATCGAGATAAAAATTAAGCAAAAAAATAGTGTCACGTGATTCTCATTATCTGTCAAATTTTAATTTTTTTCCAAAAAATAATTCAAAAGTGGGGATATTTCTAAAAGTATCGAAAAAAGTTATTAGAAAAAGTTTTTTTAAATGCAGTTTCTAGTCCATATATAAAATAATTTTGATTTTTTACCCACCACTAAAATTTATTTTCCACTTAATGAACACTTTACTGATGACACCGTGTTCCTTTTTGTCTTAATATCAAGGTGTATTACTTTCAGACACAAACTACGTTTTTAAAAATACTTATTTTATGAAGTTACCTTATACAGAGTCAAAAACAAATAAACTTTGCATCACATGCGACCAAATTTTAATAGCCCAATTTTGATTTTGTAGAAAAACACACATTTAATATGGCGCTACTTTAAAGAAAATGTATCTGAAATAAAGCATTGTCAAAACTAGAAGAAGTTTTATGTAGGTTGCGTTAACTCTTATTTTGCAAAAGTGGTGCAATTTACAAAATATGGGTAAAAAATCAAAATTATTTTATGCAGCTGAAATTTTTTCATATGGACTAGAAACTGCATTTAAAAAAACTTTTCTTAATAACTTTTTTCGATACTTTTAGAAATAAACCCACTTTTGAATTATTTTTTGAAAAAATTTTTAATTTGACAGAAAATGCGTAACGTGACTACTATTTTTTGCTTAATTTTCATCTCGATCGAAGCAGAACTTGATGATAAAGTCAAATTTCGAATAATAGTGTGGATGAATATGTCATTCAACAGTCAACTCAAATTAGTGGATAGCAAGTCATAAGAACCAAAACCTCATTAATAATACAGAGGTATTATCGTGTACCTACCATTTGTACATTCTGTCGTTTTTAAAAGGGCTGTGGTCGTTGACGGCGGTTTAAAGTATAAGTATAGGTTACAATGTATTAGAGATGTAGATGCCGCTTCAAATATGGCCTTAGTTTACAGATCACCTAGGAATAACGTTTCAAAATATTTAGTGTCCATTTTGTGCCATTTATTAAGCATTGTATTCTGATCGACTTTTAAAAATATCGGAAAATTATTGGCAACGATGTGTTCGAGAAATACTGACCCACCCGTTTATAACTTTCTTTCTCTCAATAAATGGGAAATCACCTATTAAACGTTGAAATACAAAAAAAAATAGATCTCCAATAATATCGAAGCAATTGACCGTCATCAGTATCTCACTTGAGCAGTCTGTAATTAAATGGGCGCTTGAAATACTGATCACGTAAAGTTCCTGCTTAGCAAGCAAGTGCGGGTTAATATCGGCTAATCACATTTAAGTGATTGACAAGCCTTCATTTAAATCTATACCGTGACGTTGAAATAGCATGGAAATTATTGGTGAGGGACTGAGCCGGCAGAACAACTTATTAAGTTAAGATGGATGGACGCAAAGTTTAAAAAGATTTCCCAATTTCTTATTTTGATTTTGGATGGTTTCGAAAATATTGAGAAAAAAACATCTTTGGAGTCCCTCCTTAAGAGTCAACAATATCCAGATTCTTGTCTGAATTTAAGACTCAATGAAACTACCAATCGAAACCCAATTTTTAGACTTTTTCAGCGATAATAATTTATTATTTGCCCTAACCTACGCTTGTGGACTTTTGACTCCTCCCATTTTATTAATATTAGGACGGTTTTGCAGAATAGAGATATCATAATTTAAAAATCCAGTTTAAATTATTTTCTTTTAAACAATTGATGGAGTTACCTACCTTTTTTTATACAATTTTATTCATTCTGACTTATTTAAAGTTTTTGGACCACCTTTCTGTTTTCTATTATTCGTAATTTCTGTGTATGTTAACTACGTTTCTATCTGAGATGTCCCTCACCACTTTGTGTCCATGTGTCAAGTGCCAGTCAGGTGTTGTTTATATTGGAAACCTGTATCTGAAAATTTGTTGAAAATTTTTCAAAACCTTTTGAGTATGTTACTTGTCTCCTGGACATAATTTGACGAGTAAGTATTCTCCGTAGTGTGTTCCTACTGTTTTTACCCTTGTTTGTGTTTTTCTTTTAGAACCTAAGCCCTGATGATGGCCTCATAATGGGCCAAAGCGCTAGGCGATAGTGAATAAATTGCGCTGAATACAAAAAAAAAGAATGTTTTATTTGTTGAAATACGGCGTACAACTGACTCTCCTTTTCATATCAACATTAGTGACGCATTCGCCATTTTTTTCTTTTAAATCAATATTTCGTTTTCTTCAAAAGCGCCAAACACCCGTCTTTAGGTAATTACTAACAGTTTAAAGTTAAAAAAATTAATTAATAAGTTAATAAAAGCGAAAAACGAGAATTCGTTAAACTTACCCTTTTTTTTTGCTTTTATTAATTTGTAAATTTAATCTTTTCTACGTAATACTGTAGGTAATTGTACTCCAAAGAGGTAGTTAGCCGATTTTTGGATTAAACGAAGAAGTAACGAAATATTAAAATTTAATTATATTTATACAGTAGGTATGTCAACGGATAGATTGATTGAGGTATTATCGTGGTATTTTTATAAAAAGTATAATATACTGTAACTAACTATGTACTATGTATAATAAACAATGTATCAATATTTTTTTTATTACTTATGTTTCCAATTAACTATGTCCTATGTTCCCAATAAAACTCTTTTTCTATATATGTTTCCTACACAAGCCAATAAAATAAATTCCAGAGAAACATTTATTCTCGTTTTTATACCAACAACCAATTAGCAACACTACAAACTTATACCCCTTTCGTGCATAAATGTCATAAACCATCGTGAAAAAGGAAAAAAGACGATCCATTCTCGTTTTTCTAAAACGTATCTCTCTTAATTCAATTTTCATGTTCTTCATTTATTGATCTCTGCATCAAGCGGTCAGTTTCCGAGATATATACATATACATGCCGGTTTTCTTTAGATTTAAATGTCGCTGATTTGTTGTGATATAAATGGTCGTAATTTTAATAATAATAAACTGCTCATTAAAGCGTTCGATAATTTATTTTTTCTATTTCACGTTCATAATAACCTCAGTACGATACGCATTTGCGTATCGTAATGAAGCTATTTCGATACGCGGTTTTTCTTTATTTGATATTGGTAACATTTAAATGTTTTATTTCATTGACTTGCGCGGCCTTTGTGATTTACGAGAAAACCCATTTTTCGCAGAGGAAAAATAGCTTGATAACTTACTTTTTTATTCTGTGTGGATAACAGTCATGTATGTTGGTTGCATAAATCTATAAATCAATCTTTTGTAGATGCTTCAAGCTATCATTTTCTGTCAAATTCTATCCAAAATTCAATCTACTAACCTTCCAATGTCGATTTTAACTTCAACATTATTTGAATTTTCCATCTTCCCTATAGTAAATTGCAATGCCGTGACGTAAAATCACGTCTTTTGAAATTCGAAAAAAAGTAGCAAAATCTCCCGAATTTCCGAACGCTCTGTATATGTACCGTATGTACAAGGATCACACAACGTATTCCGTCCAATTTCAAATCTCATATCGCTAAAATAACTTTAGAATCTCGTGGTAAAAATGGGTCAATAAATAAAAAATGACAGTTTGCAAAATAATTTTTGTTGTCCAGAGGCTAGTATGATAAAAAATAGTATTACCAACATAAAATTTAGACATAAAAATTTACAAAATTTGAAGGATTTATTTTCTTTTTAAAATGTATTTTTCTTGATTATAAAAGGTGAAATAAAAATAAATGTATAAAGCACATGTTTCATAAGGCGTTTTAGCGCACGTGTCAATAAAAAAACTCGCCACTTTGTGGCTCGTTTTTTAAAATAGACGCGTGCGCTAAAACCGCTTCTTATGAAACGTGTACTTTAATATACTATTTAAACCCCCTTATTACAGGTCTGTAGTTCGAAAACAATATCACGGATTTTATAACGGTTTGCAGACCTTAAAATATTGTTTCTTGTCGATTAATAGCGTGGTAAGCCTACGGGGTATAATCTTATACGGGGTGGGAAAGAAAGTCCTATGACAGAAATTATCCTTAAATTTTTTGACAACCAGCTATTTTTAACACAGATTTTTAAATTAACTCAGCTAAATCAATTTATTAGGGCTTTGTGTACAGGGTGGCCCATTAATAAGGGAGGCCGGCTTTATCTCGGAAACCATTAATCGTACAGCTTTCGGAAAAAAAAAATTATGAGTAAAGCGGTCATGAGAAAATTCTGGAAATTACTTTCAAGTTCCTCATTTCGTCGCAAGGGGGCACAATTGAAAATTAGTTTTTAAAATTTTAAATTTCTCCGAAAATTCCCCTATTAAGGTATAACTCTGATTATATCATTGGAAAGCTTAGACAATTCTGCATCATTTTGGTTTAAGGCTCGTTGGCGTACCGACCTTGATAAGAGTGGGGGAAGCTATTGAATGTGTAAACATTAAAATTGCCGTAACTTCTAAACGACTTATCCGATTTTACTAAATTTAAGCTTGTTTGGAAGGGAAAGGTAAGTACCTTCAATCGTCGTATTCAATGGTACACGATAGTTTCTAATAAAATTGCTAGAGGGCGCAATTTGAATTAAAAGTTATTGTTTTGGCAATAATTCTGAAACGAACAACAATATCGAATTGCGGTCTTTACATTTTTTCTTGCAAATTTAATCTACTTTCCGAATATGATGTCATGGTTATACCGTATGATTTGAATTTTCTGGATAAAATCAAAAAAACTGTTATTATTACAAATTGCGCACTCTAGCAATTTTATTAAACACTATCGTGTACTGCTGGATACGACGATTGAAGGTACTTACCTTCCCCGTCCAAACAAGCTTAAATTTAGTAAAATCGGATAAGTCGTTTAGAAGTTACAGCGATTTTAATGTTTACACATTCAATAGCTTTCCCACTCTTATCAAGGTCGGTACGCCAACAAGCCTTAAACCAAAATGATGCAGAATTGTCTAAGCTTTCCAATGATATAATCAGAGTTATACTTAATTGGGAATTTTCGGAGAAATTTAAAATTTTAAAAACTAATTTTCAATTGTGCCCCCTTGCGGCCAAATGAGCAACTTGAAAGTAATTTCCAGAATTTTCTCATGACCACTTTACTCATAAAAATTGTTTTCCGAAAGCTGTACGATTAATGGTTTCCGAGATATAGTCGGCGTCCCTTATTAATGGGCCACCCTGTACGTTAAAAGAAGCTATTTCCCCCTAGCTTAATCGCATTAAATAATCTACATTTTTATGTAACACGAAACTGCGAAAATGAAAATATTTTATTTAATAATTACTTAAAAAGGTTTCGCAACAAAACAAAAAATAATAGGTTACCATAATCACGCATTTACAATACGCTTTAACTTTATTAATATCTACACGATTACCTTATTACCTAAAAATATAATTTTAAAACGATTGTGTAAAATCGACGGAATTTTTAGAAAGCATAAAATTTTTGCAAATAAACATGTAATTAATTATTTTTTTTTAGCATAATTATTACGTAATGAAATGCCAAATAAAGAATTCAATTTAATATTCATATTATTAATTGTTTTGTCGGTCCGTCTCTTCATGTTAGAAAAATAGCTTAATTTTACTATACAGTGTGGTTGTTTAAGTGTGGGCAATTCTTTTATTACCGATTTCTCAGAAAATTTTATTCTTGATAAAAGTTGGTGCATGTTCGATGATCATATTAGGTGCACATGGAATGGTTGGAAGTCAAACAGCGCACAGGGTTTTTCCGTATATTTTGGAGCACCCATGGAGCTTTTATTTGAAGACCTAGAAAAAACTTTAAATTACCAAAGTTGCATGATTTCTCCTGAACTGCCAGAATTTGTTATCGGACAAAACAAATGAACATCGTAAATTTGTTTAATAATGCCAATGTCGATTTTTTTAAATGGAACACCCTGTATATTAATTTTTTTTTTAACTCTTCACTCTTTTCTGATTCCAAATATGTATTATATATTATATGTTTGTTTCATAAATTATTATCATTATTTATATTAATTATTGTTACTGAATAAGCATTATGTTCTAGCATGTTTTCCTCACACCAATATAGATTTTCTAATCCGCAATATTTTGAAATGCAATTTTGCCTAAACGACTAAAGTAAACATATAACATATATACATATTTGGAATCAGAAAAGAGTTAAAAAAATCGACATTGGCATTATTAAACAAATTTACGATGTTCATTTGTTTTGGCCGATAACAAATTCTGGCGGTTCAGGAGAAATCCTGCAACTTTGGTAATTTAAAGTTTTTTCTAGGTCTTCAAATAAAAGCTCCAGGGGTGCTCCAAAATATACGGAAAAACCCTGTACAGGATAGGCGAGAAATATAAAACTTGTACAAGAATAAAGTACCCCTATTTCAGAAAATTCAGCAAAATGTTATTAAGAAAAGTTGTTTAGAATTAAAAATTATGCATAGATTCAAAAAGTGACCTTATTGGTTTTTTTCCATAGGTAGGTATTTGCAATTATTTTAGTAGGATTTCATGTTTGTCGCTTAATTTGTACAGTTTTTTTAATAAACATTTAAAATAAAAATTTTGCCCTTTGAATGATAGTTTTTTAACTAGCATATTATCATTACTAATCTTTTATTGTGTTAAAAAAATTTTTTGGGATATTTTAAAGTTGTGTTTAATATCGTTGCAACAAACATGAAGTTTGTGATTCCTTAATAAATTAAAAATTCAAGTAAATTTTACAAATGTGCTTGAATTTGAACAAAAATATGTGAAATTGTTTTGATTTTGATTAATTTATGAAGGTCTTTATGGTAAATATAAAAAAAAAATTATTTGGGAAATTATTAATGTTTTTTAAAAAAATATATTTTTTTATTTTATAAGGTCACATTTTTGATTCTATGCACAACTTTTAATTCTAAATAACTTTTCTTAATAACAGTTTGCTGAATTTTCTGAAATAGGGGTACTTTATTCCTGTACAAGTTTTATATTTCTTGGCCTACCCTGTACGCCGTTTGACTTGCAACCATTCCAAGTGCACCTAATATGATTATCGAACAGGCACCAACTTTTATCAAGAATAACATTTTCTGAGAAATCGGTAATAAAAAAAATGCCCATATGTTGCACACTTAAACAACCACACTGTATTAATATATTTTTCAGATGATTTTTTTTCCTACTTTACCATATCTACAGGTGTTCCACAAGGTATTAGGTAGATTGGGACGAAACAAGGTTAGAGCTTTATATATTAATAATTAAATATACAGTGTGTCCACGGATAGTGTTTGGAAGAGGAAAAACTTTTTATTAGTAGGTATAGAAAAAAAAGTCATTCTTTATAAAAACGTCTACTTGTGCTGAAACTACAATTTCAAATATCAGGATTGCGATTGCTATACAGGGTTCGTCAGAAGCAACATGTTTAGTTTTTTGGATTTTGTTTAAAATAAATTTACATAAAAACAAACAACTATTGTTGAACTATTATATTTATAAATTTACATCTGGTCATTTTTCCAAAAAAAAACTGAACTGGATTTTTACTGAATTTATTCCAAACTGTTACCTACACTGTATTTTACACTTGCTGTGTTTTAAGGGTTTCTCAACTCCTTTTTTACCTATTAATATTAAAAAAGAGTATTTAGTGTTTCTTTAGGACACCAAAGGTATTTTTAAAACACCCTGTAGTATTTAGAATGTGGTTCATACTATTTATTTAAATTAAGATTTTAAATGTAGGGAAACATGAACAATTTACAAAAATATTTATAATTATTATTATGCACTATTTGTATCGCAAATATATTCAGAACAAAGCCTCGGTAATATTTCCCGCCGCGCCGGTTTAAAAACTTAAATTTCAAGAATTCAAGATTAAGATACACTTTGCTCCCGAGTATTGTTTAACAATAGTAGCTGTATGAATAACAAATTTTCTTTCGAGAAAACAATATAACGGCTGCTTTAGCTCTGTTTATAGAGATATGTATAGGTTTTTAAAGAAAAATGAATTTCATTAAACTGGGTAAAGCGTATTATACTATGCAACAATAAACTATAATCTTTTTGACGGTCCTCACCGCAAATTGTTCACGTTTGAACTTTGTGTTCCTTTTAGTATTGAAAATACTACTTGGTGCGTATATACGGGTATATTTCATGAAAAATGAACGCGACATGCGACATGCACATAAATACCACGGCGGTGAAGTCTAAACAAACATCCGAGCAGCACAGGATCGATGACATCATCTGCTGAGTATTAATATTGTTTTGTTTTGGGTTTCGGCATTTATTATTATATTTGTTGACATTAAGATAATATGGCCGGGAGAGAGAACAGTTAGTAGATAGTTATTAATGATACTAGTTCGATGAACACTATAATGAAATGTGAGCAACGTTAAACCATGAGGCGTCAGCCGAGTGGTTTAATTGCACAAGTTTCATTAACAAAGTTCATATCGAACGTGTATCATTCAAAATTTAATCTACGATAGTGCAAATAGATTTTATTCGTCTAAATTTCCTTGATATCAGATAACGTTTTCGTAATTTTAAAAATTTTTAGGTGTCCATATTAGTCGATATCATGGTAACCGCATTTTTGATTGTTTCAATTTCGATAAAATTGGAAAAAAATAAACAGTAAATGTCACTGAAATAAAGCGAAATAGCGCGGCGGTCTTGGCGTATTACACAGATAGTCGGGGGAGAATGGATATACCAATCCAAAACATTTCATAGCCGACTTAAGATTTAGACATTTCATGAACAAAGAGTACAAGGACCAGCAGGTAAATGGCTGTGTATAGCTAAAGAAATAATTTTGTCGCTATTTTTGAAAAAGTGGTTTTAAGCTCTCTTCAATATGTACTAATATACAGATTATCCTATATTTTTTATTTTAACAAAACAGTCAAATTTACACATTTCTAAGTATAATTTACACATTTCTAAGTATAATAATTTAATTATTGTTTCAAACTAAATCGGAGCATCCATGCCGTCATAATAACGCGTGATAGCGGCACGTTACATACTCACAGATAGGAGTAATCTGTGCTGTGACATAATGGTTTTCTTCTCGCCACTGTATGTGGTAGGTATTTTCAATACGCCTATAATACTTGCGTAAGATGCAAGATCTGTGGATTTTTTTCGTCAAATCCTAGCCTAACGGATGAGCCATTACATGGCGAAACTCGTCTGGAGATGGATCTGACGAAATAAAAGAAAAAATCACTCTCTACTTTAGATAATAAATTATCAGCTTTGTATTTTTGATATCCTATTACGCTATTCGTCTTCAAAATAAGAGTTCCTTGGTGGTTTTCGCAATATTTTTGGTGGTAAATAGGACAACGGAACTACTGATTACAGGATTGTTTTGTCAGTTGGTGTATGACGCACTAACTCACTAAAGTATTATCCTTTTGCAGGAAGCAAGCAACTAAAGCACTAGAGACTGTGGGAGTTCAGTCAAATTAATATTCGGGTTAAATATTTTTAAACTATGTCTTCCATTTGTGTCCGTGTTTTATCTCCATAACCAATCATCTGTAAAATTGTTATTTTGTTCATTTCTGTTAAATAAACCATTTTTCTGATATGCAGTTAACGAAATTTAAACGACTATAACACTGACAACTACTGTCATGCAGACAGACAACAATTTGCTAAGGTCAGGAGTTTTTAAACAAAAGTAAACAAAACTATTTGAGTATACCTTCTTTTTTTAATTTCATGTCATAAAAGAAACGCTGAAATGCAATATATCTGAAAACACTTAATGTTTCCGAAACAGTTGAAGGAACATAGGTATAGGATATTGTACATAAAATATGTCTACAATTTTCTGAAGAATCCAAAAATTGAATAATATACAGAATGTTGCATTTAAAATAAGAAATTTGGTATTGCCCACAGTTACATGACACACCCTGTATTAATACCTTGTACCACGTTAAACACAGCTCTTTATGTCGAACTATCTCAAAGAAAATGTCCGCCATCACACGAAAAATATCATAAAATAGAACAGTGCACAAAAGAAACTTTGAAATACATTTTAAAAAATCAGTTGTTTTTCAAAAAAACGCGGGTTTTGCGAAAAATAAAATAAATTCCTTTAAACTTTCACATATTCTCATTTTATTTTACAGCGAAGAGATGTAATAGCAATAGTAATAATATAGTATAACTTTCAAACTATTTTAAGTCCTTTTTTTGTTGCCGGCACTAACTTTAATAATATGGTTTCTTTTATTGCAGAATGCGTTAGTGTAAATAATATAGTAAACGTAAATCCTTCTCGATGCTTAACTATTTGTTTTGGATATACAAGTAGTTCCGCATGTTCAGGATGGGCAGGGTTTTGTGTAAAGTTTACAAATCGCAAAGTCATATTTTATTCAAACTTAACGACAGTTGGTAATTAAAATCAAATTAATTTAAGAACTCGCCGCCTTACCTGTCATTAATGGCACCCTGTTGAAGTCTGGTATATTTTACGTTAAGCGGTTGGCTACAGAAACAGAACCGAAGTTATTTTACCTTCGCCTTCGCCATCTATTAAATTTTGTAATGTTTTGTAAAGATATAGCGTAGATATTAATTTTATTATTTATAAAATATAATATTGACAGACCCGTACCTACCTAAATAAGTATGTGAAAACTTTATAAAACCAAAGCAAGTAGTTGTAGGAATTTCATATATGGATATATATAGAGTGTCCCGTAAGTAAGTGGCTATACAGCAACAGGATTTAATTTCATTTCTTATACTGTTAAGGAAATACAGGGTGATCCAAGTAAATATTTACTTTATAAAATTGGGGATGACTTGATGTTAAGCCGATATGAATCAAATTGGGTGTAGTTATGTTTTTGAGGGCAATAAGGAGGATTTCATAATGAGTTTAAGATACCTCCTAGAGAACGCTAGCTGAGTTTGATAAATTCTCGCATATACTTTTTGTCTCTCACATTTCTGACCGCTTTAGCTCAAATTATGAAACAGGGATCTTTTACACGGAAAAAAGTCGTACTTCATTAATCTCGATATTTCAATTAGTTTTTGAGATAACTGCGTTTAAATGCTAGAAGGCAAGAAACATTTAAATAAAAACACCTTTCTTAACAAAACATTTATTGTAAATTAACAATGCTTTCTTAAGCATAAATGACATAATTTTAAGTCTACTATCTCCTGTTGCTATATTTAAATGGTGTTTGTACTCACTATTAAACCTAAATAATAAACATAAAGAAAATCTGTGCCTAAAATATATAAAATCCAATAATAAAATGTTTACAACCACACTAGACAAAAAACAGCCACAGAAACACATAAAAGACACCTAAATCCGAAGAAAATAATATGACGCAACATGACGCGTGAGCTTGCTACTGCTGATCTAGGAACTTTAACGACGAAACCAGATCAGCTGTTAATGTCAAATGTCGTTGTCTTCTGTCAAAACGCTTTGTTTTAAGAAAAAGTTAACTATATGTATCATATTTTGATAAATTTGCTAATCTTAGGGAGTTGATCCAAAAAAAAACATTTTTCCAGTTTTCCTGCTCTATAATAAGATAGATAAATCAATTTTCATGAATAAATTTTTAAGAAATGTTTTTATAGTTTCTTTAACATTTTAAAAGATATTTATTGACAGGTAATATGTATAGTAAATAATTTGTTGTAAATGTTAGAGTCACCCACGGTACTAGCATTCTTAAAACTTTAAGTTGGAATAGAATAGTTTTTCTGTATCTATTAAAATTTGCCTTCAAAAACTCCCGAAAGTCGATAAATTATTTTCTAACAAACCAAAACTAATCAAATTTGAAACCATTGTCTTTGCTTTAATAGAAGAAAAAAGCAATCATCTTCAAACCACATCTCCACTAAAACAGATTCGGAATTTAGAATTAGATTTTTTTGTAAAAATACGGTTTTAAATAACAAAATTCTCGGTAAATAAAATAACGAAAATCGCCGTGAGAAATAAACAATAACATTTTAAAAACCGGACGGCGATTACTATGCAAAGTAGTCGGCCAAATGAACTGAATTCAACACTTTTTGTTCGTTTATGTTATTTTAATGGTAGTGATTTGTTTGGGCCGGCATTTCCCGACTTTTATTCCATCGTAATTGTGATAAAAACCTTGCTCATTTCCGGCCTGCTCGACATTTGTAGGCCCTACAGTGGGGGAAGATGAGTGCCATCACTTTTTGTGTCATGGATCTTTGTTTATTTTTAATGAATCATGTGAAATCTTTTTTCAGACAAAGGGTTAACATTTTTTAAATTTTTATTAAATTTCGTTGCTTTTCCTGCAGGATATTCTCTTGTTGTTTGAGCTTTGTAGATGATAAATGATCTAGAGATATCGAGGTGGAAAAGTTTAACATCTTGCACTCCCTGTTATCTGTTATAGTATTTGAAAACTCCACTTTCCTTTGGTTAGATTATACAGTGTGTACCAGCCGAATGGAATAAATTCGATAATAAATACATGGTGACGTGTCAGAAAAAACGCTCGGACACGTCGATTGGTACCTATTTCTAGTTGCGCATTTTTTTATAAAAAAAAATTTTTATACAGGGTGTGTCATGTAACAGTGGCCAATACTACCTTTCTTATTTTAAATGCAACACCCTAGATAATATGCAAGTTTTTAATTGGGTTTGCTGGTTCAGGATATAAGTTTGTCAAAGTTGGCAAGACATTATTTTGGAGCAGTGCTAAATAATTATCGCCATTTAAAATGCCATTAATGAAAAAGGGACTTATGATACGATCTCCAACTATTCCTGCTCAAGCATTAACCTTTTCAGGATATTGCATAGGTTCTTCTCTAATCCAGTGAGGATTTTCCCTATACCAATAGTGGTAATTCTGACGATTCGCATGACTGTGAAGTGTAAGGGTGCACTCATCAGAAAACAAAACATGTTCTAATTGGACCACATTGTTATCTAAAATTGCCATCATTTGTTCACGAAAATACGTTCTTCCATCGAAATCGTCTTCCATGAGCTTATGAGTACTTAAGTATTATTTTATAATGATACATTTTATTTTCTTGTAATGTTCGAATAATCGATGAATGGCTAACATCGAACACTTTTTCGACTAGAAGTATGTGGGTTTTCCTCAAACTCAAGCATAATATCTAATTTGGAATCATCACTTATTGCATTGGCAGCTACTTTTTTATCTGCTTTACATGTCCAAGCTGCATTTCTATTTTACTAATTTTCCCTTGAGTTACAGGCGGCAAATTTGGAAATTTTTCATGAAATAAGCGAGCAAGTTCCATTTGTGTCAGTGTTTTATCTCCTTAACCAATGTAGAATTGTTATTTTGTGCATTTCTGTTAAATAAACCATTTTTTTTGATATGCAGTTAACGAAATTCAAACGACTATAACACTGACAACTACTGTCATGCAGACAGACAACAATTTGTTAAGGTCAGTAGTTTTAAACAAAACATCTATACCTTTTTTTTAATTTCATATCAGTAAAAAGAAACGCTGAAATACCACTTTTCTAAATTTCGATTTGTAATTGTCCGTATATTCTTTTAAAAACTGAACACGCTGACTCACTATCTGTGGCTGCTCACATAAAAATCTTCGGTTACAGTATTTTTTATAGCGAAAACCTAAATTTTTTATTAATTTTGATAACGCTTCAAGTCCAATTTCCAAAACACCCCGAATTTTTAATGTTTTTTTGTAAAACTGGAAGAGTTACATTGGTTTTTGATTTGTATAAATCGTAAATCACATTTCGAACTCCCATTTTAATATTTTCGCTTAATTCCTCAGTCTTTGGCTTTCTTCGTTAACACTTTTTAGTATTCTTGGGTATTATGTTATGTTTTGTTTCATGCACAATTTTCTGCACAGTCCTTAAACTAATTCCCAGTGCTTTGGCTACTGTTTCCTGAATATTGGTTGGCGAATTTCCACTTTTTCTTTCATTTTCGAAATAGTTTATCAGATTAAGTACCATTTTTTTTTGATTGGGGATGCAAAATCCCAGAAAATTGTTTCATTTTGTCACAAACTGTCAAAGTCACAAAACTGGCATATTTAAAATAAAACTTAGCTGGTGCTATTATAAGCTTTTTTAAAATCGCTGGAAAGTAAATACATATCCTTTTTTTTCATGTCAAAATGGAATAAGTCTGTCTCATTTATCTTACGTATTTTATTTAGAGGGTAAAATTAAACGCAAGTAAAGAAAACAAAAACTGAGAGTATGTCTTTCTTGAATCGTATGACCCGCACGATAAGACCGGATCCGACTATAGGTACATAATATACCTAAAATTACATAAATTTATCGATTTTAAATTTTTTCTACTGTGACATATTAACTAGAAAAGAGGTAATTTTTAAAATTACTATTGTGAATAATGTGATAACGTGTAAGTTTCCCATCAATAATTAAATTAAGATGTGCAATCTTGTGGTATGTGAATAAATCTCGGAACTATTTTAATATGATAGTAAATATATTTTTCGTTCTTTATTTTTGATCTAATTGATGCGATTAATAGAGTCAATTGATCGTTATTTTATCTGGAAAATCTTTTTAAATCTTTAACGAGGTATGTAAGTTACTTTATGGGGTGCCACCTTATAATATATTTTTCCTTAAGACTCTACCAATGCTTTTATTCGTGACATGCATTTATACCATTTAGTCGAAGCCCTCTAAACATATCGCATTTATTTTAATATACAGGGTGTCCGGGAAAATGTGGGAAATCTCCCGGATATGAAAAAAACACGTGAAAAGAATACTACAAGTTCATATAAACTTCTTTCGTATCGGCCTTCTCTTCGGAGATATGGGCTCCCAAAGAGCTCCCATGGAATTAAGTTTTTGACACATAATTATTAAACCAACAGGTATATTTCAATTTTTTTTTCATATGATGTATACCAGGTAAGACCCTTCAAATTACTATCCTAGAAAGTGTTGCGAATTAATCACAGCTGCAGGGACTGACTAGCTGTGACACTAATGTGCCCATTTTTTTTACACCCTGTATGATAAAAACTTTGGACAACGTTTTTTACATACCTTTAACTATTGATTAAAAATTAAGTACTCTTCATTCATGTCGCTAATCCTTACCCTTTTTTAGAAAAACGTCATTTTATTGCGATCATGTATTAATAATAAGCAATTAAAAGTGAACATTTAATTTATAGGAACAAAGATGTAGGTATCTTTTATTAAAATACGCTTAATATACATGATGTAAATATGATGTTTTTCCGAAAACGGTTAGTATTAGCGACATGAATGAAGAGTACTTAATGTTTAGTCAATAGTTAAACGTATGTAAAAAACGTTGTCCAAAGTTTTTATCATACAGGGCGTAAAAAAAATGGGGACATTAGTGTCACAGCTGGTCAGTCCCTGCAGCTGTGAGTAATTCGCAACACTTTCTTGGATAGTAATTTGAAGGGTATTACCTGGTATACATCATATGGAAAAAAAATTGAAATATACCTGTTGCTTTAATAATTATGTGTCAAAAACTTAATTCCATGGGAGCTCTTTGGGAGCCCATCTCCGAAGAGGAGGCCGATACGAGAGAAGTTTATATGAACTTGTAGTATTATTCTCACGTATTTTTTTCGTATCCGGGAGATTTCCTACATTTTCCCGGACACCCTGTATATTTGTTTATTTAGAAATAATAAAGTAACTTTTCGCCAAGATAAATAATTTAAAATGGTTGCATGCGTTCGGCTGTCACCAAACATCACCAGTATAATTTAAAGGTTGTAAATTTGGTGTTACTGGGTAGCTAAAGGTTCACACGTGGCTTGTCTTGCAACAGATTTTTAATGTAGACCTTTCCTTGGAAGAAAATAATTTTTAAAGTTGGCATATTTATACTAACACAAATTGTAGTATACATATTTTAAAAACGAAAGGGTATTCGGAAAAAACGCACATACGATTTACTTCAATTTAAAAATATAGAAAGACCTATCCTTAAACTCTGTTTGTCACGTAGCAGATTTTCCGATTACCATTTCATTTTTAAAACTTTAAAAAATATTTTCTCCTAAAGAAAGGCCTAAATTAAAAATTGGTTGCAAGACAAACAACGTTTGAACATTTTTAGCGACAGCCGAACGCCTGCAATTTGAAAAATATTTATTTTGGTCATAGTTAATAGTTTACTTTATTTTTTCTAAATAACCAAATATATCTTGTTTAGAGGTTATCGAGTAATAAGAAAAAGATAAATCATTTTTTACTATGTAACGTCCCCCTCGCCATATCGCAGCAATGCAGTAAGATCAGTGCTTTTTAGTCCTTTTTGTGATTAAAATCGCGTAGCACCTTCAGATAGGTTTCTCACATAATATTCTGTACACCTGTGTCTTAAGAATTACGTATATTATGAAGAACATTGTTATTTTAATTACGATCTATAACGAATTGTTATTATTAGTGACTTTTTCTGGTTGTATATTGATCGTTATGAAAAATTATCGGTGTAAATCAATAAAATCAATAATGATAAGGAATTCTCAAACGGCTGATTGGGATTGGATTAAGAAAATATCGGTAAGTGTCGTCTAGCTGATATTACCCAGGCAATAGAGGATACAATGGGCTTCTTAGGACTTATGCTGGTTATTCTGCCAACCCCTGATTGTCTGGTTGGTTAGTTATTGGAACAAACCAACATAAAGAGTATCAACAAAACTGAAAAAAAAAATTCCTGCAAAAAAAGCTGGTGATATTCAAAATAAATCGGTAATTTATGATGTAACAGGTATTGACGTCACAATATATCGCAACCTTCACGGCCAATACAGCGATAAGTAAATTAATTTCCACAAAAATTCCATGTGCAAAAACTCCATCCTATTGCAAAACACATCAACATGTTGTAGGCAATTTAATACCGCATACAACATGGTATTATCCGCAGTATCTGGGTCTAAAAAATCCATTTAATCAATGATATTGAGTCTAAAAACTTTAATTTCCATCATTACGCGGAAAAATCGGATTGTAAGTAAGATTAGTAATTAATTTTGCGTATGTTTACATGAAGAACAATGATAAATACTCTGTATAAAATTAATGTATATAACATACAAGTTTTTATATAAATTATTGTAATACGTGCATTATAATTAGATTATTTGGAACAGTGGAATGGAAAAACAAATTTTGTCGTGATTTAATCTAACAAAATTCTACGTCAAGTTGTTATTAGTAACACGAAACCGAAATTTTTGTTGTTTTTGTTTAAAACTGGGTCTTACAAATGTATAATTTTGATGTTTGAGAGAGTAGGTAATATAATATAGGAATCAAATAAAATAATGAAAATGTAAGGCATCTTTTGATTCCTGTTATTATAATTTAACAATCTTTTAGATAATTTAGGTGTCCAGTTTTTTTTTCACGTAATGTTAACTGACAGCAGTATTCTCCCTAACGATAAACAAATGTTTTTCTAACAAGCAAACAAAAAGCCAACAAAGATGTTTACACTGAAAGACCTATCAATCTTACAAGTAGCTTAAGTTCTTCCGTCTTTGAGCTATGCAGTTACTAACATAATATATAAATTGCAAAAGTTAGTTTGAAGGTCTTGTAATAGTTTTGTTATCTTCTTTACAAGACTTAGACTGTAGCGAATTAAAATTAGAAAACGAGTATTGTAAATACAACCTTTAGGAGAGAACATTTTTCAAAAATATATTGTCGTAAACCAATTTATTAATCAGTACTGATCCTTTGAAACTAGAAAAGTTACTCTTGAGAGGATTTTTATTCATTGCTTCATCTTATAGACCAGGGTCGATAATTTTTGAAACCAAAAAAAAATAATAGTAGGATGAAACCCATTGGAAAAGGAAGAGAATATAACAAAAATGAAAGGAAAAATAATTTACGGGCGATCCGAGGTCGGGAAGTGGAAGGGGGTGAGTTTTTAAGGGTAGAAAACGATTTATCTCGATTTCCGGCAAAACTACATGGAAAACTTGGAAAAAGTTAAAGGGCAAAGTTGTAGGTAATAAAAAGATCTACAACTTTTGTATTTACACTTTTTTCACATAACCTCAAAATTTATGTGAAAACTTCAAATAACCAAGTTTTTGGTTTTTTATTTTTATCTTTTACAAAAATATTTTTTTCTTTTTGCGAAATTTGGTGAAAACTTACCTTTTTATGTCCCAAACAAACTGTAATTTTTTTAATTTACAATATTTATTTTTTCACCTTATTTTAACTTAATATCGAAAAAGCACTCTAATTTTCAATCCAACATTCTCACGTCAAATATCTGCTTTTTCAAAAAAGTCGGTGGGCTTTTTTATTCGTTGAAATCTCTACTTTCTGATGGTGTGAAAAAATATACATTACTATGGTAAATGTGTTGAAATCCCCTTTAAATCCTACCTTTAATTACATTTAGAACAACTATTTTCGCATGTTTTTTGCGATCTTTATGTCTTATGGATTTGTTATTTTTTTGTTTATCAATGTAACATGGAATCTTACGTTTTTCGAGTAATTAAAGTATACATTTTAATAAATAGCTCAAAACCGTACATAATGATTAAAAAAAAATTTCGGATTCGATTTTTTTTCGTTTCTTTGCATTTTTTGAGAACATTTACCATAGTAATGTATATTTTTTTACCATCAGAAAGTAGAGATTTCAACGAACAAAAAGCCCACCTACTTTTTTAAAAAAGCAGATATTTTGACGTGAGAATTTTCGATTGAAAATTAGTGTGCTTTTTCGATATAAAATAAATCAAAATATGCTGAAAAAATAAATATTTTAAATCAAAAAAATTACAGTGTGTTTGGGACATAAAAAGGTAAGTTTTCACCAAATTTCGTGAAAATATTTTTTTTTTGTAAATGATAAAAATAAAAAACCAAAAACTTGGTTATTTGAATTATTCACATAAATTTTGAAGTTATATGAAAAAAGTGTAAATACAAAAGTTGTAGATCTTTTTATTAAAACAACTTTGCTATTTATCGTTTTTCCATAGGACTTGTAGGTTGGCCGGAAATCGAGATAAATCGTTTTCTACCCTTAAAAACTCACCCCCTTTCACTTCCCGACCTCGGATCGCCCGTAAATTATTTTTCCTTTCATTTTTGTTATATTCTCCTCCTTTTCCAATGGGATTTGTCCTACTATTATTTTCTTTCATTTTTTACCATTTTCAAAGGCTTCAGCCCTGGTCTATTACTTTAAAACGGCCTTTTTTACGAAGCCCTACAGTAGCCCCTTGGAAAGAAGCAATTACAATGGCTCCCATAAGTATCACAAATAAATAATTCATTTAATCTAAATCAAAAACTAAGACCAAATATAAATCAATTAAATTGTCTCGTTACCCGAATGAATTCAGACAACATTGGCCGGCCAAACAAAAGCCTATAAAAATAGCGGAAGTCGAGTAATTATAATGCAAAAATAAAACAACTAATTTAAACTATGATAGCTAGGCATTATTTCATAGGGTTATCGACATAACCTTGGTTGTCAAAAAATCTATGGGACACGAAATGCGTATTAAAGTTCACCTTGAAACCTTGAAAACTACCGAAAATTAGAATTTTATCTTTTTTGGCCTTTAATGTTGTTGTTATACACATATTGTCGACGAATCTCATTATATTACCAATAACATTGAATATCAAACTATAAGAATGGCGAATGTCCGAGAAAAGTTGACAGCCCAGTTTTAGACGTATTGGAGGTGGTTTGGCCGCCATTGTGGAATTGATCGTAACTCTAACCTTAAATCGTTATTATGCGGCGCCTCGGCAACAGATGTCTCAAATTCACTGATGTGATGTCGTGGTGTTGCCGCATATCATATTTTATTGGAATTTTTAATGATATAAGCATTTTTAACAGACAATAACATAGGAGGTTCTCAATTCCAGCCGAATGTATGTTTTTGATAATATTATGTACGCTGATTACTCCGGGATAATTGGACCGATTTTCACAATGGTTTTACCGTTGCATTAGGTGTTAAATGTTAAACAAATAAAAGTAGATAAAAAGCGACAGCAAGTATAACTAAAATAGGTTTTATTTCGTCGAAAAATAGCAAAATACGTAATACACTAATACAAACAAACTGGATGTTTCTTAAGTAAGAAAGTAAACCCTACTTATTTTAACCATTTTGAAAAGTAGTAATAATTGCAAATAAAAACCAAGTTATACAAACCGCACATCATTCATATTTTACCCAACATATACGTTGTAGCCTAGGTATGTATTGAATAGTGAGAGTCGTCATTTAATTCTGTTAGAAATAGAATACATGGCAGTCAATATGTTTTCATGTAATTAACGTTGGGACGTCAAAAGGTTAAAAATATTATATGCTACAAAGCAATTAAAAATAGGGGCATTTTTAAGTCTAGACTATACTATAGGTAGCAAAATAAATGTAAGCTACTTAAATCTAGGATAGGTGTAGGTACTTATGTGAAATCAAGTTTTACGATAAGCTATAAAAATAAATTAAAAAACTCATGCAGAAAGTCAAACAGACAGGCGGCAACAATGTTTTAATTTAGCAGTGAAAAGCCTTGTCGTTAGTGGCTGCATCAACACGCTTTATTTTTGATGACTCATTGGTGCTATCTATGAATTTAACGTAGCAAATTTAGGAAATCTGCTTATATGGCCTTCTTATAGTTTGATATTCAATGCCAATAACTAACGAAATTAAGTTTTCACGGGATACTCCACTGCAAACTTTTATCTACCAAGACTCTAAAGTCAAATTTATCTAAGAACAAACCCGCACCGTGGTTAAGTCACCTGTCATTTATGGCACCCTCTTAAAGTCTGGTTTACGTTTAGATGTTGGCGACAGAGACAGGACTGGACTAACTTCTTTTAGAATCACATTCACCATATTTTAAACTTGTACGGGGGTCTGAATGGTTTATTAGCATAATGGCTTGAAAAATATAACGTTAATTTTATTTACAATTGAATCATCGAACTCAACGTGCGATAGATTAAAGTTATGGCGTTGTTCATTGGTAAAACATAGAATTACATTTGACATGCACTAAACTTACCAATGGAAAACGGTATGAACCACCTTGACAACATACAAGAGTTCCGCCGCTCAAATATTGTAGCTACGAGCCAATCAAGCGGCTAGCGGTGCGCATGCGCGTGTTTCGCGTTCCATGCTGCGTTGCCATATTATAATTTACGTTCGCGACGTTGTACAACGCCGCCAAAATGCCAGGTGTTTTTAAATACAAGCAGCACGATTAGTTCTCAGTGAGCGATAGGTTTGGCAACCTATAGTACCGTAATTAAAATGGATAAACTAATAATATTAAATTTATAATAGCAAATGATGATAAATGAAATGTTTGTATTGGAAATTGGAGAGCTAATTAACCTAAACTAGTTTACTCTACTCACAGGGTGACCACCTTGTATCCAGTTGAAAACCGGAGATAATAACTTTTTTTTTTTAATTCGTTTAAATATGCGCCGCAGGCAAAAATTTTTGGGTGCCACGCCCTTTTTTGGGCTATCAAAACCTAGAGAATCTATGAGTTACGGTCAACAACTTTAATAATTATAAGTAGGTACACAATAAAAGCTGAAATAAAAAAATTATTTTTATTTATACGTCAGGAACTGCCTTAAAAACCAATAGTTACACAGGCCTGCATGAAATTTGTTATGAAGTGATTTTTGTTTGTTGAGCTTAGTTTTTATATAGAAATAACTAATTAAAATACAATTGGTCTCTATCACCCACAGATTTCTTTTGCAAAAAAAAGAAAAAATATAAAAAAAACTTATAATAGGCGTTTTAATACATTTTAAAATAAATGTAGTACTTCAAATTCTAAATGATTGATGAATAAAAAATAATTTTCTGTGGTGCTACACACCTTCCGACTGGAGACTTTTTATCGACTTCAGAAAGGAGCTTTATAGCTGTTCTTTTACATAATGACAAAGTTTTTGCTTCTGTTTCGGTCGGCCATACAGTTAAGTTAAAGGAAAACTATGAAAATTTAGAGGAATTACTTTTAAGAATACAATATGAAAATCACAACTGGGAAGTGTGTGAAGTTCTAAACATTTTAAGTCTTCTCTTAGGTCAGCAGTCTGGATTTACCAAATTTCCATGTTTCCTGTGCGAGTGGTCTAGCTAGCGAGAACAACATTGGATAAAAAGAGACTGGTCACAAAGAGAGACTTTAACACCTGGAAACAAAAATGTAATTCGCGAAAGTCTTATTGACCCTCAAAAATTTTTATTTCCACCACTTCACATAAAACTTGGACGTATGAAACAATTTGTTAAGGCATTAAACAAAGAAGGATATTGTTTTAAATATTTGTGTAAAACCTTTCTGGCTCTGTCAGAGGCAAAATTAAAGGAGGGAATCTTTGTAGGGCCGCAGATTAGCAGCTTGATGAAAGATACAGAATTTGAAAAGGTAATGGAAGATAAGGAAAAACATGCATGGAATGCTTTTAAAGAAGTTACTACTATATTGAGATCGTTGAAAATATGCTGGAAAATTTCAGGAATTTCAGAATATGAGCATAAAAATTCACTTTTTACATTCCCATTTGGACTAATTCCCGGAAAATCTTGGGGACGTGGGGCAAGGTAAAAGATTTTCATCAGTATATTAAAGAGATGGAAAAAAGATACCAGGGGCGCTGGGACACAAAAATGATGGCCGATTTCTGTTGGAACAGAAAAACAACCAAAAGAAGCTTTTCTGAAAAAAGAAAACATTTTTTGAAGAAGCGTAACGAATAAATAACCATTTATAATAGTTTATATGTGTATATTTTGTATATTTTTGTATTTTTTTCCTTAATATATTGAAAAACTAGCCTATAAACGAAATAAATCGTGTTTTTTCTATATTTTTGGATTTTACCGGTTTGAAAAATAACCTTAAGTGATATAAAAAAACTGAAAGCAGATTTGAAATCAGCGCTACCCAATTACTAGAATACAGTTAAAATTTTTAAATCAACTTTCAAAGTGTTAAAAAATGCAGGCCCGTGTTATTATGGGCGGTGTAGTTCTTTAACCAGGTAAGGATTATTGTTTTCAAACATTTTTAATAATAATAATTGCTACATCCAGATAAATTCCAAATTAAGTTTTTAGGTCAAAATTAAAAAAAATAACAACAAACAAACTCTTAGTCAAAAGTTAACACAAACATAAAATAAATTCTAAAATCACATTAAGTACGTTACCTACTTAAATACAAGAGAATATAAAAAGAAAACAAATTCCTAACCAATGGTAGGTAAGGTAAATGAAAGCACTAAACTTGCTAAAATTTAAAAGAGTACTTTTTATTGCTGCGGCAGCATGCTAAGAGTTCTTTTTGCTTTTCTTTTGACAAATACATAGCAAATTTCTAACAGGTCATTTTAAAATTGAGCTTTGTGCATAACTCCATTTTTACCAAGTTAATTCGCATCCTGTTTCTGTCATCGGTCCACAAACCATTCTTCAACGAAAATACACGCTCTAAATAAGCATTACTCACTGGTATCAAAAAAAATTTCGACACAATTTTTAAGGTTTCAGGAAATGTACCGAACTTAAAAAACTTTACCCAAATCTGGTCAAGGGGGGTAGTGTCAAAAAAATGTTGCCGTTCCTATGTTGCCGTTGATTCTTCACTAAAGTTATTTTTTAGGAAAAATACGAAAATTGTTAAAAACCGGAGCTGTTACTAAAAAAAACGGAGCCCGGAGGTCAAGTATAAAAAACCGGAGCCTCCGGGTGAAAACCGGAGAGGTGGTCACCCTGTCTACTCACCGTTCAACTTAAATAATAACCATCAAGAAAATTTAGTTTCTGAAACTATGACGCGTTAGCTTGCAGCGGCCCACTACTGAAATGGTAACTTTACGGAAGAAACCAGCATCAGCTGTTAATGTCACATGAGGGTGTCAACTGTCGAAATGCTTTGTTTTTAGAAAAAATTGACCCTACTAGTAAAAATAATAATGTTTTTTACCGAAATTAAGAAAATACATAAATGGTTGGACAACAGCCCTTTTCAACTAATCCAAGAAACGTTCAATGGTGTTCAAATCCGGGCAACATGCAGGATAATTTATACCGGTTCATTCGCGTTACTTGGGGATGATAGGGGCCTGTTAAAGGTACATTTCAAAATTATTTTCATAATGTACAGGTTGCCTCAAAAACACGAAACAAGTTGTATTTTTTTTTTAATTGAAAACCCAGTACCTAAATAAGTAAATTATTTTATTTTCGGTTTCTATGATCATTCACAGGTTCATTCGCTTTAAAAACAGATAGAAACAGGTCAACTTATACCAATTATTAATGACAACTAATTCTTTATCTTGTTCAAATTCGATTAAGTATTGTTTAAATAAATACAAAAAAAAATTTAATAATAAAAAAAAGAGTTGTTATTTAACAGGCTTCCTGTCCACAACTATAGTACAGTTGTGTGGTTTCTATTTTATTGAGAAAAACTTGGATACCAAATTTAATATTCTAAATACCTCAAGAGGATGTCGACGATAGACACGTCTTACTTCTTGAAAAGATTGTAAATTGAATATTGAAAAGTTTTTGTTGTCCGATATTTCTCAGTTCAGCATTCCTTGATTAAAATATTTTTAGATTCAATGGACGGCATTTGTGTTCGTTAACGGTTTGATAAATGGCGTTTAATTTAGGTAAAAAGGAACGTACACTGGATTGTTTTTTTCTAAAAAAAAAATAGCCATTAAGGTGAAAGAAAAAAAAAGATTCATTAATCCCAACCAATACGAAGAGGATTTGATACAGAAAAGTTACGTTTCAAGAATCAATTTTTTTTGCACTTTACCGACATTTAAATAATTTGATTTTTTTCTATAGCTGATGTTAAATGTTGTTACAACAACTCCATTCAGTAGATAAAGTATCACTTTAACCGTAAGGGTAGATAAGTAATACTTTAACAGCAAGGGCAAAATGTTTTAACTTTTTTCATTTAGTTAAATTTACAAATTCAATCATATTAATTTTAAGGATTAACAACAAGTGTAATTTTACAATTAACAATATCAGAAACATCTATCTTTCTTCTTCTTGTGTTAATTATTTTCCGTAAATTTCATATTCACTATGTACACAAAACGCAAAAATACTGAACACTACAAAAACCAGAATGTAAATTTTTTTTGTTGGTTTTAGAATTCATTTGTTGACAGAGTAATTCATATCCCTAGTAACGGAGCAACACAGTTGCGATTTTTGTGCCAAAAATTACAATTTTCTTTGAAATCTTATTTTTCACCTGAATTTGAAGTCTTGCTATAAAAAAAATGCTGTATTGCACACGACGATAAAATCGCATTATCTTCTCGAGCGTAATTACAACTAAAAAACACTCTCAAAGATAAAGTACAATTTTATCGTCTTGTACAATAAATAACTATTATTATTAGGCACCAAAAATTTTAACAATTATTATGAGGATAAGATTTTTGTTTTCGAATTTTTCTAAAATTTCGAGCGTTGACATAGTTTTTAACAAGACATAAAACCCGTATCAAAATTATGATTAATATAAATTCAGAGGCGTAGAACAATTGCCCAATTCAAATTTCTACGCCCATGAAAGAAAATGAGGTTAGGTATGAAATTTAGATTGCGTAACTTATCTGCTACAGAAAAGGCAATCTTGATAAGACTCGATGGTGTTTGCGAAATATCTTTGTTTAAAAAAATACTTTTTACAAATACCCTGTATACGTATTGATTCTCTGTTAGTATATTTCCATAATAATTAGTATTATCAGTCAAGTTCACGTAGTATTATCAACCCGCATATTATATACAAAGTATTCAGACTGTTTTAAGTGGTCACTTTTCATTCCCACTTGAAATTAATTTGTGTATTTTTTACAACCTGGCGTAAAGTACGATTTTGCGATTTAAACAGAGTACGAAAAATTGGCACTTTTCCTCGATGTTTCACTTTGCCGCTTCCATGGCAACAAGTAAGCAAAAGGCTGGCTAAGTTATATCAAAGATAAAACGACTCTAATGCTAATGTATTTTTTTAAGCTCTAGGACACCTCTATTCCTTTTTTATTGGATCGCAGGAGAATCACATCCCATCATTTATTTAAAACATATTTTATCTACTATATATTCTATCCACTGATAGAGTTTGGAAGAGGAATAACTTATTTATTAGTAGTTATAGAAGAAAAAGCCATTCTTTATAAAAACGTCTGCTTGTGCTAAAACTACAATTTCGAATATCAGATTTGCGATTACTATACAGGGTTTGTCACAGACAACATTTTTAGTTTTTTGGATCTCTTTTTAAATTCCTTGATTTATTAAATGAATTCTATTAGTGTAGAAATTACAATTTCAACTATTAGATTTGCGATTACTATACAGGGTTCGTTAGAAACAACAGTTTTTGTTTTCCGGATTTTATTTTAAATTCTTTTAATGATTGGCTAAACCATCACTTTGGAAACAAATGGATTTGACGGTACCTATTATGGTCCAAATCAGTTGGCACGTAGGAGTCCCGATCATACAATTATCGACTTTCATTTATGGGTATATCTGAAGCCATAATTTCAATAATAACTTAGATATCTTGAAAGAAAAAAATAAGAGTAGTTATTGCAAATATCCCAATACAGCAAGCTAGGAACTGTTATCGGGAATTCAGATGTCGAGTTAAACTATGCGCTAACTTGGTGGTACTACGTTTGAATAAAAGTTTTATAATTTATTATTAAATGAATTGAAGAAATATGACATGTAATGATAAAAATACTTTAAAAGTTTGCAAATAAAAAATGGTTTTCTCATCAACAAAATCGTTAGGTACTTGGCCATCCAAAATACTAAAAATGTTGTTTTTGACGAACCCTGTATAGTAATCGCAAATGTGATATGTTAAATTGCAGTTTCATCACAAGCAAAATTCATTTAATAAATCAAGGAATTGAAAAAAAATCCTAAAAAATTTAAATTTTGTTTTTGACGAACCTTGTATAGTAATCGCAAATTTGTTATTCGAAATTGTAGTTTTAGCACAAGTAGACGTTTTTATAAACAACTATACCTACTAATAAAAAAGTATTTCCCCTTCCAAACTCTATCCGTGGACACACTGTATATACTGACTCCAACTAATTAATATACCGATTACTACCTAAAATTACCTACCTTTAAAATAACAAAACACAACCAAAAACTAGCACACGTTAAATCCAAGTTTTAAAACACCACAAAAATGTTTAACGCAACACAGCACACAGAAAATTTATAGTTTCCAAAATCCAAAAGCACCGTCTTCAAAAACCTTTTTAAAGAGGACCACAAATTGATATGTCAGGTTTTATTAATTTTAAAACTCTCAAAAGTTATTTAATAATCATATCTATCACCATTTCCAAAAGTTCGATTATCTATTTTGTTTCGTCCACAGGAATACAAGTCCACATTGTGTGACGGTTCAACTGGTAACTTTTTTTTTGTAAGGTAAAAACACTGTTCAACAAAACGTCCTAAACAGATTTCGAAACTAGCTTAAAATGTCAGAGTTAATCGCACGGTTTCAAAAGGAGTTGAACAAGCGAGTAAGTGTGTAACCCGAAAATTTCTTCAACCGTTTAACTAGGCAGAACCAAAAATACTCGGCCTAAGATTCCGTAAAAAGCACTTATCAATCAATATCCCTTAAAAAAACGCACGTCACATGCCGAAAAGTAATTGTGTTTTAAAAGTTTTTCACTTTCCCGCCGTCGCACTAGAGCTTTCGGCGTACGTAAAAACTACGTGACGTCAGACAGAGCAGAGGTATCGCTTGGCTTACTGCAAACGACTGTACCGGTCACTAAGTTGCGAGGTACTCTGTTATGCTTGAAGAAAGACGTGGTGCACCTGTTACGTCGGGTGGGGGATCTTTTTCGGTTCCTAAGAACTTTTTTTAACCCCTCCAGAAGAAGACACTTTATTTTTTAAAGGGACTTTGGCGCTGGGCGGGAAAATAGGAAAATTATTAGGTTGAATTCGTTTTTCCGTGATGGATTCTTTTAGTTCATGGGTTATCGGCCCATAAAATTCCACAGAAAATTTATAAAACGGTGGTTATAAAAAAATGTACATGAACCTTTGTTTGCATTTATCAGTGATTATATACGTAAAAGCTTTCCTGCAGTTTATTTTATATAAAATATAAACTTTAAAGTACAGTGCCATTGTATGTGAGCATGAGAGAGTAAAATATGGTGTAGATGGTCGCAATAAGGACAACAGACAATTAGTATTGCCGGCGTGAATAACGCATGGTGAGGCCAGAGAGAGGATAATTTATTTTCTGCTACAGAAATGTCGCTAACTAATTAATTATTCCATTTAAAAATGAGGCAATCATTTTAAATGGTTTGTATTTACCAGCTTATGGTTAAAAATAAAATGCTGGTATAGTCAAATTTGGTCTTATCATGCGGGTCCAAAGGTCACCGATCATATGAATCAGTTCGAAAATTCCAGAGCTTATCAAAATGTTGTGAGATTATGTAGGTATCATTATGCCCGGAGAAAAGAAACATAGTTTTATTATTTTAACTGTCATGAGAATAGCCACATATAATATTATTATTTTTGCAAAAATTATGTACATATTAGTACTACAAGGATGGCGAACCTTTATGTATTAACGTGCCATTTATTCTAAAGATATGTTTAATGAGGCCATAGACGTGCCGTCAAATTCGTAATATAATAATTCATAGTAAACTTTGTGTTCCGGTGGCGTGCCCAAAATTTTATGTCGCGTGCCATCGATGGCACAATGAAATTTAACCCGATTAACTATTTCAAGAAATAAAAAGAAAAAATGGTAATTTTGATTTGTAATTTTCCGTATATTTTTTAAAAAACTGAACATGCTGACTCACTATCTGTGGCTGCTCACATAAAAAATCTCCGGTTACAGTATTTTTTATAGCGAAAACCCAACTTTTTTATTAATATTGATAACGATTCAAGTCCGATTTCCAAAACACCTCGAATTTTTAAATTTTCTTTTAAAACTGGAAGAGTTACATCGGTTTTTGATTTGTATAAATCATAAATCACGTTCCGAACTTCCATTTTAATATTTTCGCTCAAATCTTCAATCTTTGGCTTTCTTTGTTTACATTTTTTAGTATTTTTCGGTATTATATTATGCTTTCCTTTCATATACAATTTTCTGCACAGTCCTTAAACTAATTTCCAGTGCTTTTGCTACGGTTTCCTACATATTGGTGGGCGAATTTTCACTTTTTCTTTCATTCTCGAAATAGTTTAACAAATTAAGCACCACTTTTTTTTTGCTAGGGGATGCAAAAAACCAGAAAATTGCTTTTTATCGTTCATATTGTCACATTAAATTAATTGTCAAAGTCACAAAACTGACATCTTTAAATCAAGACGAAGGTGGCAGGTACAAACTTTTGTGAATCGCTGAAAATTAAATAAAATACATATCCTTTTCTCAAATTGCATAAGTCTGTCATATTTGTCTTACGGATTTTATTTGGTTAGTATGATTAAACGCAATAAAAGAAAAGGCAAATTGAAAGTAGATATGTCTTTGTTAAATCGTAAGACCCGCACGATAAGACCGGATCTGACTTTATGTACCCCGACTTCTTAAATCTATCAAAAATAGTTTTGCACCCACCCGACTACTTCCTCTGCAGTCTCAGCCTTTCGCATTATATAAAATAAAATTTTTGTTCTAGTGAATATAGCATTGCCAGATACCAGCAGAACTTCACCGTATCTATGCTTAGCTGAAAAAGTCAGCAACGATAAAAAACGAAAACATTAAACATTGCTGTGGATGCTTCGCTATCGGGAATGTAGCGAGAGTGAAATGGAAATGAATCGCGCTTGAGCCATGATCGATCTCTTTTTATCTCGCACCAAGTCCGTTTTGTATTAATTTCTTTACATTTAAAGTCGTAAAAGTAAATTCAACCTTGCCGGTATAATTATAATAGAAGAAATGTAATTAATTTACCTATGCCAGAATAGTAGATTCTAACCGAGTAGCAGACTCTATTTTCTCCACGACCATCCGGTTCCATATCTGATTTATCCGATTTTTCACTCATTTTTTGACTTGCACTAAAATTTGTCTGAAAATAATTGAATCGTTTATTGTTAAAAGACGCCAAGTAACATTTTCGGGCATTTCCGTTTTTTGTCGGAAATACACATTTAGTTTATAGACGCATCGTTTAGTGCAGAAAGAAACCAAGTACTCATATCCGATATGCTCTTTTTCGATGTGTCACTCAAGCCGTTTGTTGCAGAAATAAGCCAAGTACATACAAGTAATACAAGTTAAACATTTTCTCAATTTCGAAAGCTAAACGTTTTTTTCATTTACTGAAAAGTTTGCAAAATGTCACTTAGCCTGTTTTAATAATAAACGATTCAATTATTACAACGCGGCTATTTTTATCTGACACTGACAGTTTCGAAATTCATGGCAACCTATGTCGTTTATATCAATTACAGAATATTCATTCCGTATCTTGTTATGGAATGAAAATACACGCAAAACGCATAAGAAGCAAGTGTTTCAGAATAAATATACCAACTCAAGAGCGAGAATTTTTACATTCTATTATCAAAAATGATTTTGGAATTATTGCATTCAGTAATGGTCGTGGAGAAAAGAAATAGGTACTATATTGCAATTTATATAAAAAGGGAATTTGATAAGAGGCGGGAAGAGGTTACTTTAACAAAGAATGCTGCGTGGTAACTACCTATTCGATCATCTATTGCATGTTTTTAATAAAACCAATTTTATCTTCTAATACTCAACCGAGTACATTACAGGTAGTACCCACCTAGACACTCTAGACAGGATATCCAATGATATGGCTTGATGACTCGGCATGACTAAAGACTTTTATGTGGGGCTATTGTTTTATTCAACTTGTTTGTGCTGCCATCTAATACTGCTTTGAGCTGTTACCTTTACTGTACTGCTTACGGGTACAGGGTCCATAGCGCGCAGTTGACATTTTGCACTGCATTACCAAACATTGGTAAATTTACACAGTTCTGTTTTACTGTGTAGAAGCAAACATAAATCGCTGTGCGCAAATGTTGATTATTACGACTAATTGTCTGTACAGGGTGTCCGGAAATGATGAGCAAAAAATTTAGGGGAAAATTCTAGACCAAAAATAAATGCTATATCTTGCTATAACATTTTTTCGAAAATTGATTATATTTAATATTTCTTAAAAAATTAAATTAAAAAATAATAAATTTAAATGATTTCGTGATCATCACATGCAAGCAATGTTATTTTAGCGTTTTTCTCAAAAACGGCCAGATTTATCGAAACAAAAGTAGGTAGTAGGTATACCTTTTTTATGTCAAAAGGTTAGGAGAATAAAAATATTCAGTCAAAATGCTGCGTAGGACAAAAAAGTTGGGACCATTCAAATTAAAGTATAGGCTCCTATGTGGCGCCCTCTACACAATGCGAACAAATGGTGGGCAAATTTGTATTCCTTATCCCGAAGAAGCGCTATATACGAGATTTCGTCAAAATATTATGAGGGTGGCAAAAGATATTGCAAAAAAACTGCAAATAAAATTAAGCTTTAACACCCTGTAAGTTCGTTAATAATCAATTTTCGAAGAAATGTTATAGAAAGAGATAGCATTTATTTTCGGTCTAAAATAATCTAAATTTTTTGCTCATCATTTTTGGACACCCTGTATAGAATGATTTAAACTGATAATGAATTTGATTAATTTGTTTAAATGATGAAAAAAAGTACTTACTGTAAAATGCCACAAATTTTAATTGGTAGGACGTATTTAGGTTTCCAACGCATCTATACTTTTTAAATTCAAATTCAAACACAATTTTTTTATCAAATAAAAAATACAATAAAAATAGTACATGTGATTTTTAATTATTATAGATAAATTGGACTATACCGCGATTATATAGAACTAATATTACATGCAAAGCACAAATAAGTTGTGCCTGTGTGCTATACTTTTGTATAATTGATGAAAATGGTCATGGATTTATCACAAGCCTTTTCCGGCAATAGATGTTGAGATACCTATCTATACTTAGTAATACAATTTTTTTAAATATTACATATGTATATACAGGGTTCCCCATTTAAAACGAAACAGGCTAAATATCTGGTTCCACGTTAATTAAAAAAAAAACGCTCGGACCCGTCGATTTTTATTTCGAGGGGGACATCTTTTGCGTATATTGTCAATCTTGTTACTTCAAGCCCCTAGGAGGGAGGGGGGGGGGGGGGGGTAAAATCCTAAATCTTAAATGGATACCCCTATTTTTTATAATTTTTTTGGATTCTGCATAAAATTCTGAACATTTTTTAATAAAAACATTATTAGTCTATACTAAACAGTTTCCAAGATATTGACTCTTGAAAAATGAGATTTTTGAACTGACAGCGTCTAGCTTTTTAACTGTACGTCTTAGAGTAAAACGTATTACATGTCCCTATCTTCGATTTTTATTATCTTTCCAATAGTGTCAACTTCCGGTTAAACCGGTTGTAAGAAATATAGTACTTCCGGTTTAACCGGAAGTTGACACTATTGGAAAGATAATAAAAATCGAAGATAGGGACATGTAAGCCGTTTTACTCTAAGACGTACAGTTAGAAAGCTGGACGCTGTCAAAGTTCAAAAATCTCATTTTTCAAGAGTGAATATCTCGGAAACTGTTTAGTATAGACTAATAATGCTTTTATTAAAAAATGTTTAGAATTTTATGCAGAATCCAAAAAAATTATAAAAAATAGGAGTATCCATTTAAGATTTAGATCTTACCCCCCCTCCCCCCTAGGGGCTTGAAGTAACAAGCTTGACAATATACGCAAAAGATGTCCCCCTCGAAATAAAAATAAACGGGTCCGAGCGTTTTTTTTTTTTTAATTAACGTGAAACCAGATATTTAGCCTGTTTCGTTTTAAATGGGGAACCCTGTATATACAAAGGTATAGTGATGGCAGTTTTAGCCGCTGTCCACTGGTGTATCCAGGGAAGAGGTCACATGGCTGGACGCTGAAGAAACACCTGCAAGAAGCAACAAGGATAGGTATTAGAAAGGTGGTGGAACAGAATTATTATTACTTAAACCAAAATTAAGAATCAGCTGTGAATAAGAAATTATTTCATAGTGGTATCACACCATAACCGACGAATACCAAGAACTGATTAATCGGTTCGCTCACTTAGAAACCACGTCAATCAAACCCAGTAGCAATTTTTATTCGATCGGTCCCCAATTCCTCATTTAAACAAACAAATATTTAGCCTTGTTAGCTGTGCTTTATGACACGCCCGAACGGTACCAACGAGCTCGCTGATTGGTCGCGCACTTTTACCTCCTCCTTTCGACAGTACCTAGCCGCTTGCGAACAGAATTCGGCGGTTCGGAGCAAGGGTCAACTCGTGGAGACGCTATTGGCAACAAAAACAATTTTGGGTGCCGCTAGACGCGACTGTGGTACTCAAGTCGTAGCGAAGCTCGAGGTGACGATGGTACGCCTTCATCGTGATGGTGCTACACTCAACGAAAAAAGTACGTTGTGTCAATCGATAGACACTAATTAATTGTCCAATAAATAATTCGATGGCGATGAGTACTTTTGTAGAAATATCATTGTATTCAACTGGCACCGATATATTTTTTCTATTGGTACCTATAAGATAATTATTTCTAAGTAATACAAAAGCTTTATGTGATATTGAAAGGATCATGACAGGTCATGCAAGGAAAAAAATTTAAGTTATTTTTCTTACAAATGAACAATACAATTATTAAATTTACGATTTACACGAAGCACCGTGTTATGTACTTGTCCTCAATACTTTTTAAAATATGACTCGCCCTTCTTTAATTTAATTTTCGCCTCATATTCGCCATTTTTCAAATGACATCACATAGCAAATCTAACAAGGTGTGTTGGTTTTTCCCGTTAACTTTGATAACTTAACACAATTACAAGTCGTAATTAAATAAAATTCTAAAATACATTTTCTTGTCCCTCCTGTAGAAAAATAGGTGATTTCTTGATATAATTGACATAAATCAATACCATATTATCACAAATTGACACAAAATCAATTATTTCTTTGAAAACTTATTGAATATTGTCTAGATTCTCTTGGAAAATAATAATAAAAAAAGCCTCTTCACATCCTTTCAATAATCATGTCAAAATTCTGTCAAAAAAGTTTCTATCGTTAACCTGTTTTCTTCCAGTGCACATGGATGTATGTGGGTACAAGAATTTTATATACCATGGTGGTATCTAAAGTAGGAAAGGTAATGTATCAATGATATGCTACCTATACTTAGATGATATGATATGAACCTATTGACATAATCGTATTTCATTCTGAAGTAAATCAACATACAATTTGCGCCCCTCCACTTTGTTTGCCAAACGTACGCTGTTAAAAGCATTAACATGATGTGCGAAGTTTAAATCTTCGGCTAAGACCTTATAAAAAGTCTGCAGTATGGCAATGCAGCAGTAAGATATCCGCCTCCAAAGATATAACCGCCGCGATATTGGTCTGAGGCCATTATCACGCTGTTTCATTCATCGCATAAAAGCGATGCATCGCATTCAGAATATCGATGTTTTCGATGTAAGTCAAACATCCCTATTTCCGTTTAGTGTTTCTTTGACAGCGGTTTGAAATTTTCTTCAGTTTATTGGTTTTGTGTAATAATTGCTGTGTGTTTTGTCATATTTTTTTGTAGGCTAATTAAGACAAGGCAGTGGGTAAGTAAATAGAAAGTTCAGGTTAGGTTTAAACTATAGTAGCAAAGTCACATTCAAAGGTAAATCCACCGTAATCCCTACTCCCTGTCCCCACTCAGCTCTTCTACAAACGATGTTGTCAACACATTTCAATAGCTTTTATGAATGACATTTGCCATCTATAGATACTAGACTATTAGGAATCACAGTAAGTCGCTAACTTACAACTAACACTTCTAACAGCGTACTACTGCTTCAGATCAGCACTGCCAGTAGGTACTCTCCCTGAAATAGTGGGGTCGTCATAGCCGTGAAGCATGGGCACAATTCTGCGTTTATTGCATTTTAAACCTAAAACTGTTGCTAGTTTTGCTCTAAAGATTGTTATTTGGGGGAAACTAATAACGAAATATTAATTATAAGACGAAAAGGCAAATGAACGACTAGCCCTCATTCTTAATCATGCAGTTTATATAACATTACCCCCGTATTTCAAAGGAATCCAAAGAATTTCTAATGGATAATAATACACCTGCACAAGCGACGCTATATGGGAGCTTCATTTTTCATTTACAAGTAATTGGTTGTATATAGATATTGGTTGCAGTAATTTTTTACCGAGCTTATCGTTAACTATACTGATGGTAAATTTAAAATAAATCAATTTTTAGACAAAGTCATACATTGATTGTAACTGTGCAAGTTCTCAACAAGTATCTACCAAAAAAAGTACAACAGGAATTTTTGGATCAATTGATTGATCATTAAAACCATTAAGTTTTATACACGTAACCTTTTCATGATTCAACCTGTATAATATATTTTTAAGGGTAGAAAATGATTTATCTCGATTTCCGGTAAAACTACAAGTCCTATGGAAAAACGTTAAATCGCAAAGTTGTAGGTAATAAAAAGATCTACAACTTTTGTATTTACACTTTTTTCATATAACCTTAAAATGTATGTGAAAAATTCAGATAACCAAGTTTTTGGTTTTTTATTTTTATCTTTTACAAACATTTTTTTTTTATTCACGAAATTTGGTGAAAACTTACCTTTTCATGTCCTAAACACATTGTAATTTTTCCGATTTAAAATATTTATTTTTTAACCTTATTTTGACTTAATATCGAAAAAACACCCTAATTTTCAATCGAAAATTCTCTCGTCAAAATATCTGCTTTTTTAAAAAAGTCGGTGGGCTTTTTGTTCGTTGAAATCTCTACTTTCTGATAGTGTTAATAAAAATATACATTACTATGGTAAATGTTCTCAAAAAATGCAAAGAAACGAAAAAAACTCGAATCCGAAATTTTTTTTAGATCAATATGTACAATTTTGAGCTATTTATTAAAATGTATACTTTTTTTTATCAATGTAACATGGAATCTTACGTTTTTCAAGGAATTAAAGTATAAATTTTAATAAATAGCTCAAAATTGTACATATTGATCTAAAAAAAAATTTCGGATTCGAGTTTTTTTCGTTTCTTTGCATTTTTTTGAGAACATTTACCATAGTAATGTAAGTATATTTTTTTTAACACTATCAGAAAGTAGAGATTTCAACGAACAAAAAGCTCACCGACTTTTTTAAAAAAGCAGATATTTTGACGTGAGAATTTTCGATTGAAAATTAGGGTGTCTTTTCGATATTAAGTCAAAATGGGGTTAAAAAATAAATATTTTAAATCAGAAAAATTACAATGTGTTTAGGACATGAAAAGGTAAGTTTTCACCAAATTTCGTGGATAAAAAAAATTTTTGTAAAAGATAAAAATAAAAAACCAAAAACTTGGTTATTTGAATTTTTCACATACATTTTGAGGTTATATGAAAAAAGTGTAAATAGAAAAGTTGTAGATCTTTTTATTACCTACCACTTTGCAATTTAACGTTTTTCCATAGGACTTGTAGTTTTATCGGAAATCGAGATAAATCATTTTCTACCCTTAAACCCCCCCCCCCCCCCCCCATTCTCGACATAGGATCGCCCGTAATTTATTTTTCCTTTCATTTTTGTTCTATTCTCTTCCTTTTCCAATGGGTTTCATCCTACTATTATTTTTTTTCACTTTTTACCATTTTCAAAGGCTTCAGCACTGGTCTAATAGCATTTTTTCGAAAATTGATTATTAACGTCGTTACAGGGTGTTAAAGTTAAATTTTATTTGCCGTTTTTTTTTTGCAATACCTTTTGCCACACTCATAATATTTTGACGAAATTTCGTATATGGGGCTTCATCGGGATGAGGAATATAAATTTGCCCAGTGTTTTTTCGTATTTTGTAGAGGGCGCCACATAGAAGCCTATACTTTGATTTGAATGGTCCCAACTTTTTCGTCCTACACTGTATGCGCATTTTGTCTGAATATTTTTATTCTCCTAACCTTTCGACATAACAAAGGTTTTAACTTTTGTTTCGATAAATCTAACCGTTTTCCAGGAAATCGCTAAAATAACATTGCTTGCATGTGATAAATACGAAATCATTTTAATTTATTTTCAACCTTAAAGATAGCATAGCAAAGGAAGGAATATTCCATGGAGTTCGTCGGAATTTTTTAAGAAGAATTAATTTATGCATTGAAGAGGAAGGACGTCACTTTGAACCTTTGATTTGAATGTTTAATTTATTGTTCTAGTAACTTATGTATTTTAAAACTCTAAATAAAATTTAACTTTAACGTTAATAATCAATTTTCGAAAAAATGTTATAGTGTGAGATAGCATTTATTTTCGGTCTAGAACTATCCCCTAAATTTTTTGCTTATCATTTCCGGACACCCTGTATAAAAGGCCGATTCGTTTCTTTATCATAACGCTGTATATCATTCGAAATACATACAAATCGTACAATCTCGCACCAATATCAATATATTCACGTTTACCTACTACCATGATACATAATATCATAATAATTCTTAAGCCTAACCCACAACAAGTCATTTTTTTCTACTAAATATTCCGGTCTACGATTGGTCGGCCACCGAAAAGCTACAGGCAGAAAATGTGTGTCAGTACGCGAAAAATAGACGGCCTTTGCAAGTTGTAGGAGTCTGTTCCACTTTTGTAGCATTTTTACAGCGGAAAACTGGAGCTATTTTTTTCATTTATATATTACACTGCGAGCTATGTTCTAGCTGATAAAACGGCGGCGATCATGAAACTGCTGGTAGTTTTCGAGATATACGTTATTTTAGAATTTTAACGTTATAATATACCGAAAAATTAATTTTTGATAGAAATAAACCATAGGTTTCCACAAGAAACACAGTTAAATTATAATTAAGGGCTATTTGTAAAAGGGGCATTGTAAAAAACCTATTTAACAAATTGATTTTATAAGTCAATTAATTTATACAACCAAGAAACTACGTCAATTGACTTTTTCGGTCAATTGACTTGTTAGATCAATTGACTTATTAGACAATTTGATTTATTCGGTCAATTGACCTATTCGACCAATTGACTTATTCGACCAATTGACTTATTCGGCCAAGGCTTATTCAGAAAGTTGACTTATTCGGCCAATTGACTTATTCGCCCAATTGCTTTCGGCTAAAGTTATTATAGTATTCGACTAATTGATTTACCGAGTCAATTAACTTTCGATCTATTATTAGGTAATTTTCGGCCAGTTGCCGTCTTTGGCTGAACACGGCAAATAAACGAATGGTAAAAACTCGATTTTACGGTAATCCTTAACACGTTGGCTGCCGCAATGTAAAAAAAATTCCGGTCATACCAGCCGTTATTTTTTTTTTAAAGAAAATGACTTTAATGGAGTAGCTTTTTACTATTTTATTAATGACTAACCTTATTTTCGCCTGGAACATATATATATTGATGAGTCCTGGCATTGGGTACACGCGGCCCCAAATAGCACTTTCGGGATAAGTGGCCACGTGAGACCTATGTGGAGTCACAGTGCTTATGCACAAGGACATGTGGGAGGAGCCTAACAGGATAGCACATGTTACGCAGACCGTTAGATAGTCATTAGAGCTTAGTCTAAATAGATTGATGTGTTGTAATGCTAGGTTATAAAGTGTGTTTTTATGTAAAAAAATGAGTTACGAAGCTGAACAACGTCGTTTGCAAAAAATTTGGCAGGTGAGTTGTTTGCTAAAATATAAGAATACTAATAATAACTGATAATAATAATAATAATTATAATAATAATAATAATAATAATAATAATAATAATAATAATAATAATAATAATAATAATAACTGATAATAATAATAATAATTATAATAATAATAATAATAATAATAATAATAATAATAATAATAATAATAATAATAATAATAATAATAATAATAATAATAATAATAATAATAATAATAATAATAATAATAATAATAATCATAATCATAATAATAATAATAATAATAATAATAATAATAATAATAATAATAATAATAATAATAATAATAATAATAATAAGTAATAATAATAATAATATTATTTTTGTAGGATATTTTATCTGACGAAGAGGACGAACCTTTTGATAAGTCATCTGATGAATATCTTCCTAGTCACGATGAAAGTTCAAGTGATGATTCAGATACATATAGTCTAAAACGGCGTCAAACATTCGCCAGCACAATCCACTCTCAAAAACGTATAAAAAGCAGCTCTAATGCTAGTTTGGCTGGTGTCGCAAGTACATCTGGTGTTGCAAATACGTCTGGTGTCGCAAGTACATCTGGTGTTGCAAATACGTCTGGTGTTGCAGGTACGTCTGGTGTTGCAAATACGTCTGGTGTTGCAGGTACGTCTACTGTTGCAAGTACCTCTGCTCCAATCAACATATTCCCCCAAATAAATAATGATGTAGAAATGGACACCATTGAAGAGGTTATACGAAGTTATACTGCAGATTATGACAGTGATGAAAACGACTTACCAGGGCAAAATAACGCAGAGTTAGTTTGGCATCAAGTAACAGGAGAAAATTTGAAACACATTTCTTTTACTAAGGCGGACGCAGGAATAAACCCCCAATTATACCAAACCCATTACAATAAGGGCCCAATAGACTTCTATGAATTATTCCTAGACGATAATATATTAAATATGATGGTTTTAGAAACTAATCGATATGCAGCTCAATGTAAGTCCCAAGAAGCAGCTCCTAAAGCAAGAATCCACCAATGGCATGATACAAATATAGAGGAAATAAAAAAATTTATCGGAATCTTATTTTGGATGGGTCTGTGTCAGTTTCCTTCCATAGAATCGTATTGGTCCAAAGAAACAATGTACTACAATAAAATAAAATTCTTGATGTCACGAAATCGATTTCAACTGCTGCTAAGAATGTGGCATTTTCATGATAATGAAGTAGTGACCGATAACAGGCTCCAAAAAATATTGCCACTTTTAGAAAAGCTTATTCAAAATTTTCAAGCTCCACTAATTCCAAAAGAATCTATTTGCATTGATGAGACCCTTGTACCATTTAGAGGCCGCCTGAAATTTAGACAATATATTAAAAATAAACGCCATAAATTTGGTATAAAGTTGTACAAACTGTGCCTAGAAAAAGGGTATACATACAACATCGAAGTATACTGTGGACAGGACAAAATAGAAGGTCAGTCTTCATCACAAAATGTCGTACTTGTCCTTGCTAAAAACTTACTAAACCAAGGACGTACGATATATACAGATAACTATTATACAAGCGTGGCACTAGCCCACGAATTAATGGATAAAAATACAAACTTGGTGGGTACCTTGCGTACCAATCGCAAACTTAATCCCAAGGAAGTTATTCAAAAGTCATTGAAGAAAGGGGATACAATAGCCGCCGAATCCAATTCGGGTATTGTAATTCAAAAATGGAAGGACAAAAGAGATGTCCTTACTCTAAGTACCAAGCATACTTCCGAATTATTGAAAGTTAGGTACGGAGACAAAGAAGTTGAAAAGCCATCGTGCGTACTTGATTACAACAAACACAAAGCCTACATAGATTTGTCTGATCAGATGAAAGCGTATAATACAAGCCTAAGGCGAGGAGTTAAATGGTATAGAAAGCTTGCAATCGAGCTTTTGACAGGTAGTGTGCTGGTAAATGCATTTGTTTTACACCAAGAGGTAACAAACGATAAAATGAGCATCACCAAATTCAAAGAGATGGTTGCAAGTAAACTTTTAAATTTACAATCAGGTGATAATAGAGAGGAGAATGAAGCTATCCAACATGTTCTCCAAGATGTAGGACGGAAATATAGAGGAAGATGCGTCAGATGTTACGAAAAACTAACAGAGGAATTCGGGCGCATTTATGCACAAGCGAAATCTGCACGAACCAAATATAGGTGTTCTCAGTGCAGCAAAAATTATTGTATGCCATGTTTTTTTGAGGTACACAATTGTACAAAATAACTTTTGCATTTAAATATTTTTTCAGTTCCTAGAAATATTTTTTTTAATATGTTTAGTATTTTTATAAATAAAATTAATATTTGTACATTTTGCATTTTTTACCCTAAAGTTGCAGCCATGTGTACCCACCCACAAGTCTCAATTCCACAGGCCAAAAGTATATTTTGCCTTTTCCGGCCATACTTTCTCGCCTCCATAAGAATTACATACTGCTGTGACTGACCTGTGGGTACACGCGGCACAAAATCATTTGAATGTCTGAGACCACTACGTAATGTCACGCGGCCATTATTAACAAATCTCTGAGACTCCACGTTGAGTACTCATGGCAGCCAACGTGTTAATAACGCAAAACTCTAATGCCTGACTTTATTACCGAGCTGATCACGCCTACGAAACAGTTCGGTCATAATCGAGTTGTTTATTAATCGGCGATTATAGGGCTCTAAGGAATATGTTATTAGTTATTTTGATTTGTTAGTTCAGTTAAATTTTTTCGCGTAAACGTCTACAGTACCCATTACGTCAGAGTATTGGAAGGTGTATTTAGACAACATTAAGTTGATTCGTGAGATATTTCAGATTAATATGTAGGTATGCATTTAGTGCTACAGGGTGCCACAGTTAAAACCTTCCTTGTATGGAAAGTATGACAGAGGAGGGTCAATAGAGTGGCCACCCAGATGGCCCGATTTTAACCTAATGCTTATTTTCAGTTATTATTATAAACGCCAAAATGCGTGGCGAGTATTATAAGAAAAGCAGTTTATAGATACAATAACAAATACCCGATGTTTTTAAAGGCTAGATCACTCAACATAAAAGCAAACATTATCTAAAATGAGCCGTAATAAGTTGGATTAGGTCTAAAAATCGCGCGAAATGGAGATAAGATGCATTAAAACTAATATAAGTAGCGGGATATGAGGCATAAAATAAATTCTATTAACCTTATAAAGAGTTTTTATTATCTATTAAATGGCCGCTGTTTCCTGAAAGCGATACTTAGGAGTAATTTTTATTGCAATAGTTTCATTTACGTATGCATTCAGTATTTTTGTTTTAAATTAGAACTATATATAGATATCCGAATTAATAAACCAACATGAAATCTAAGCTTAATTGGAAACCCAGTCCTGTAATTTCAAGAACATACTGAGAAAAATGATCTAATACAACAGGGTTGCTAAGACATAGTTTTTATTGATAGGTTATTTATTATTAACAAATATTAAATAAATTGCTAGTGTATCAAACCCGCTTTAGTGTTATATCAATTCCAGATTTGCTAGAACAGTGTTTTATTGGTAGTAATCAGTTCCATTAGCAGCACAGTATTGTTGAATGATGAACTACTTTTAATACATCAGAAGTTTTGTTCAGAAATAAATTGTATCTTCTCATGTTCCCAGTAAAGTGCTTTTTCTACGATTAAGAAAGCAGAATAGCGTCCCCAAAAACTAATTGTATCTACAAGATATAAGTGGGGGTTCGAAGCGATCGGCAATCGCGCCTTAGTATTAATTTCAACGTATTTGTTGCGCAGGTCACATCGTTGTTTGGAGTCTTCTAGCTGTCCTGTCTTAATCTGAATTTTATTGATCGTACCAATACCAGTTTCAATTAATTTATTTTTGCATTGTATTTAAGTTTTTTTTAAACTTTGCATGTCAGATAAAGCAATAGAAAATTCTTATTTCGCACAACCCATCATTAGTATTGGACTTTATAATCTATTTACGAATTTTACCATGCCAGTACACGTTAGCTGGAATGTCTAGGTTTACTTAGTTTATGGTATAACAAATTGGAAATAACTACCTCGGAAAATGTGTGAGAAAAACAAAAACAAGTAGTACATTAAACATAAAATTAATCCATATTTAACAAAATATTATATTCTATAGATGGCTCCTTCTGTCTTAAAATAGCTTTTTGTGTAAGAATTATTGGATTCGTTCAACCATTAAATAACGAGGTGCTAAGTTGGTAACCTAGTGGCCTCTCACCTGGCCGAGCTGCTCCTCTGCAGCCAAGTCTGTGTCTCACCTATGACTCGGTGGGCGTTCGATTATTATTGTATCTCATAATTTATGAGATACACGTGAAACGCTGCGCTGCAACCGACTATTTGTTTTCGCGTAAAAGTCCCTCAACATGTTTTGAACGAACGTTTCTTGTTCCGCTGGTAAGGTGTGATCAAACGTAGATGATGGGATTGATGATACCTATAGTTGAAAAAAAAGCATACCTGGTTAAAGATTTAGTTCGAATGGATGTAGAAAGATGCAATTTTACAAATATGCTGCAGGTTCTATACTGAGGAAAATGATTTAATACAACAGGTTTGCTAAGATATAGTTTTTATTGATAGGTTATTTATTATTAACCCATATTAAATAAATTGCTAGTGTATCAAACCCGCTTTAGTGTTATATCAATTCCAGATTTGCTAGAATTGTGGTTATTGGTAGTAATCAGTTCCATTAGCAGCACGGCCTTGTTAATTAATGAACCACTTTAAATACAGCAATTTTGTTAAGAAATAAATTGTTTTATCTCAATGCAACGCATTTTGTTCCCAGTAAAGCGTTTTGTCTACAATGAAGAAAGCAGAACAGCGTTCCCAAAAATAAATTGTATCCTTTAGAACCTATAATCCACAAGACGTTGGTGGGGGTTGATAGCGATCGGCAATCGCCGCGCGCCGTAGTTTTAGTTTTAACGTATTTGTTGCGCAGGTCACATCGTTTTTCAGAGTATTCTAACTGTTCTGTCTGAATTTGAATTCTATTGATCGTTCCAATACCTGTTTCAAATAATTTATTTTTACTTTGTATATAAGTTTTCCAAAACTTTGCAATAGAAGATTCTTATTTCACACAACCCATCATTAGTATTGGACTTTATAATCTATGAATGCATTTTATGATCTCAGTAAACCATGTTGCATAATAGATAATCATATGCAATCTTAAACGACAAGAACAATATCACACTAGAAGCTATTTAAATTTTTGAGAACTACAGTACTGATTTGTCGTGGTAAGTAGATGCTTTATTAATCGTAGCAAGCAAATATTATTATGATTTGTATCAAGTTATATTACAACTGTCAGTCGGAACTAATACAGTATAGAGACCAGATTACACCCCCATATAGAACTTGATAATTACTGTAAGTATTCAGAGCAATAATGGCTTTAAACCATTCTATGGTAGCATTGCCTCCTATCTCATATTGGCTAAATTACCGTGATCACTATCACTACACATACACAACGGTCTAGCAGTTTTCGTCGTCTTATAGTAGAAAAGCGCGTTGCTGTAACATATGGCATTAAACAGTTGTATAAAGAGTATGTGAATTCTTATAAGGATAGAGGGCTTTTTTTCTCAATGTAAACGTTACGATTGTTTATAGGGCATTCTTACATTCCTGCTATTACAATCTTGTTACTCAAATTTCTTGAATGTAGAAAAATTATTTCCTGTAACTGTAAAATTATCCCAGTTGGGTTTAGAAGTATTAAGAGGGAATAGTTACGTGCAAATCAGCTAAATGTCACCGATCTCCTGAAAGTTGAATGACTTCCCTTTTTAATGAGTCTTTGTCTTCACTTAAATTCATTGTAAATACAATCATAAAACGGGTACCCAACTTTTAAAAAAATATTTCTTGCCATAAGAGAACACACGCGTAGTTCCTAAAAATACACCGATTTCTATTCTACGATCCACTCAATAAATAAAATCATGGTATGATTAAAATTGTCCAAAGACCAAAAAACTGGCCGGTTCTTGAATTCGAAAATGTCGTTTCATTCACCGAGGCAGGTTTCAATGAGGCACAAAAACTCTTGAAGGACAATGGTCTAACTGTAAAGTCATGCGGCATCGAGTTTTTTTTCGAAAAAAACAACCTGTGGTTCTTTTATAAGAAGATACTCATATTTTATTAAAGTGTACGTATTTTTGGGCTTTTCACTTAAATGATATGTAAAAATTATTTAAAAATTTAACCATGCACCACAAATAGTATTTATGTAGCTGCTATAGCAACGGTTGACCGAAACCAAAAACCAATTTTTGACCGCCTCTACCGTCTAAATGAGGCAATTTCTTTCTTTGAATCGGTCCACGATATATTACTTATTTATACGTGTACCGTGAATCGAGTTATATTGACGTAAGGGGCACGATACACTAGATAAAGTATAGGTGTATCGGGGCAAGGAGTAAATTATCGTATACACTGAGAAAAAATCCTTATATTCCTTATAAAAGCTTACATGCTCTTTATCCAACTGTTTAATACTATATGTGACAGCAACGCGCTTTCCTACTGTAAGACAACGAAAATCGCTAGACCGTTGTGTGGTGATAATATCATGGTAATTTAGTCAATAGAAATTAGGAGTTAATGCTACCATAGAATGGTTTATAGCCATATTTGCTCTAAATACTCACAGTAATGATCATTGGGGGTGTAATCTGGTTTTATATACTGTATTAGTATAACTTGCAGTTTTAATAAACTTCACATTATTCATAATTCTATTTGCTTGCTGCTGCAAGGACTAAATTATCGTATACACTGAGAAAAAATCCTTATATTCCTTATAAAAGCTTACATACTCTTTATACAACTGTTTAATACTATATGTGACAGCAACGCGCTTTCCTACTGTAAGACAACGAAAATTGCTAGACCGTTGTGTAGCGATAATATCACGGTAATTTAGTCAATAGAAATTAGGAGTTAATGCTACCATAGAATGGTTTATAGCCATAATTGCTCTAAATACTTACAGTAATGATCATTGGGGGTGTAATCTGGTTTTATATACTGTATTAGTTCCGACTTGCAGTTTTAATAAACTTCACATTATTCATAATAATATTTGCTTGCTACGGTTAAGAAAGCATATACTTACCACTAAAAATCAGCACAGTAGTTCTCAAAAATTTAAATAGCTTCTAGTGTAATACTGTTCTTGATGTCGTTTAACATTGCATATGATTATCTATTATGCAACATGGTTTACTGAGATGGTAAAATGCGTCCATAGATTATAAAGGCCAATACTAATGATGGGTTGTGCGAAATAAGAATCTTCTATTACTTTATCTGACAAAATTGAAATACAAAGTAAAAATAAATTAATTGCAACAGGTAATGGTACGATCAATAAAATTTAATTTCAGACAGGACAGCTAAAAGACTCCGAACAACGATGCGACCTGCGCAACAAATACGTTAAACCTAATAGTACGGCGCGCAACGATTGCCGATCGCTATGAACCCTCACCAACGTCTTGGTGGATTATAGGTTCTAATGGATACAACTTGTTTTTGGAGACGCTGTTCTGCCTTCTTAATTGTGGAGAAAGCGCTTTGCTGTGAACAAAATGCGTCGCATTAAGAAAACACAATTTATTTCTTAACAAAATTGCTGTATTAAAAGTAGTCGATTATTCAACAAGACTGTGCTGCTAATGGAACTGATTACTAGCAATAAAAACAATGTTCTAGCAAATCTGAAATTGATATAACACTAAAGCGGGCTTGATGCACTAGCAACTTATTTAATATGTGTTAATAAAAAATAAGATATCAATAAAAACTATATCTTGAAAAACCTGTCCTGTTGTATTAGATCATTTTTCTCAGTGTACAAACGTTGTACACGTTTTTTTCGGACACCCCGTATCATAACTTGTTTGTTCCGGCGACGTTGCCAGTTTATAGTAAAAATCTAAAATCGGCGTCATAAAATCAAAACGCAACAAATACAAATAATTATCGACGAATACAGATAAACAAATTGCAAATCGGTATTCTAGTGTTGTGACAACGACCCCGAATGAAATATTACTTTACACATAATTTACCGTTTTTACAAGTTAATCATTATGTATCCACAATAATAACTTACAAGAACGCGAATTCTTGACTACACATATGCACGCTGCCACCATTTATCTGAAATTTCACAATTTATTGTAAATTGAACCGTCCGCGGCCTAATGAAAATAATTAATAACAGAATGAGACCCAAGGTAAAGCACGGCCACTATTTAACAGTGGCGAACGTGGCGAATTCCTGAAAGGATAAACATTGTAATGGAAAGTGGTGCTTGCAGAGGAGAAGAAAATTCTATGCTCTCAGAAACATTTTTTTTTAGTACGAGTAATTAGCCGGTAGATGATGATGTCAAAGATTAATTAATTTTCTCAGCAATTCACTGAAAAACTAAAGTTTACAGGCACAGTACAAACCCAGTACAGGGTTGTCCAGAGGTCCGGAATAAAATGCATATAGCCCCAACCTGTAACTTTTTGGGAAACCGCTCGGACTACTCGGACACACCAATTCAGTTTTATATAATAACTAGCGTGTACCCGGCCTGCGTTGCAGCCCGGCATTATACGACGTGAAATAATAAGGCGAACAAACCTCAAACTTAACCGTTTGCCGGCCCGTCCACAATTCACATCCATGCATAAAACATAGTCTGTCTTCGTCTATTCCGGCTTCGGTGCTTCGGATCGATCGTTGAACGGGCCGGGGACCGGTTAGGTTGGGTCGTTCGTTCTCCCTACTCTAATTTATCAGTATTTATCAGTGTTTCTCTATAATATTATGCATGTATTATACATAAAAACCTTCCTCTTGAATCACTCTATCTATTAAAAAAACCGCTTCAAAATCCGTTGCGTAGTTTTAAAGATTTAAGCACATATAGGGACAGGACGGACGATAGCGACTTTGTTTTATACTATGTTAAGATATGCTTACATTTGGACGTTATTCGTTTGTTTTTTTTTATAGACATTTGTCAAGGATATGACGACATCGATCTTTTTTTTAAATGGAAACATACAGCTTGTGATACATCATTTGAAAGCTAATATCTCGTGCAGTATGCTCATAAATTTTGGCGCGATCCTGTTTCAAAATGGCGACTGTTAACAATTTTTTTAAAATCTCTATTTAAATAAGCGGAAAAGATAAATCATTGGTGCTTTTCTACCTTTCAAGGTAAAAAATCTTCATTGTTTCACGTTCTGGTATTTTGTGACATTGTAAACTTGATTGATCCAGATATACCTAATGAAACAAATTGGTTTCATCAAGATGGTGCTTCCCCGCATTTTGGTGTCAATGTGAGAAGATATTTAGAAGAGATATTTCCAGGTCGCTGGATTGGACGATGTGGTATGGCCACCGAGGTCCCCAGACTTAACGTCTCTAGACTATTTTCTTTGGGGATATTGAAAATAAAAAGGTTAACAAAATTGGCCAAATAATATTGAAGATTTGAAATACAAAATTACATACCGGCTGAAGCCAGTTGGAATTCCGTCGACAGATTTTACCATCGCCTGGGAGCATGTCAAGTAGAGGGTGGAGGACATTTCCAGCAATTGCCACGTTAAACCACCTTTTTGTTGTGTTATGTTTTGCTTCGTTACAATTTTTTTTTTGACAAAATAAATAACAAATAAACGATAACTATTGTTAAGTCACAAAATGTCAGAACGTAAGACAATAAAGATTTCTTACCTGGAAAGGTAAGGTTTATCATATTTCCGCTTATTAGATTTTTTAAAAACTTTTAACAGTCGCCATTTTGAAATAGCTTGACAGAATCGCGCCAAAATTTATGAGAACACTACGAGATACTAGCTTTCAAATGATGTATCACAAGCTGTATGTTTCCATTTAAAAAAAGATCGATGTCGTCATAGCTTTGACAAATGGTTATAAAAAAATATGAATACCGATTTATTATTATATCGACCTATATATTGTTATAAAATACTGGACTTTCAAAGACTCCTATTTCAACCTACAAGTAATACCGACAGAAAAGATTCTGTATAAAATGTAACCCTACGCCACTGGATCACACGCATTGGTGCAATACTCTAATGCCGTCCGGTAATAAGCTCTGTTCTGTGAAACTTTTTCGAGATCTTGTTTTCGCCTACACGGAACTCAGCCGGCTTGGTCGAGATAGTCTCGAAAAAATACTTGCGTGACAATGAAGTATTTATGAGACTGCCGTGGTCAGCGAAAAAGACTATAGCAGATTCCATTGTCACTCGACTGTTATGTTATGCACTAAATTATAAATCCATTGAGTGATGATGGCTGGTAGTGATGTAGTATGCTATAGTTGGACACTACTATGTATTTAGACAACTGCAAACCGGGAAACATCATACATACTAAATATTGACAAAGCATTTTTTTACATTACATATACAGGGCGTCCGGAAAAATGTGGGAAATCTCCCGGATATGAAAAAAAACACGTGAAAGGAATACTACAAGTTCATATAAACTTGTAGTAGGTATTCTTTTCACGTGTTTTTTTCATATCCTGGAGATTTCCCACATTTTCCCGGACACCCTGTATAGCTTATTATAAAAAAAATGTGCCCTCAATTATGATTAGCTAAAGCCAATTTATTTCTAGGAAAATCAACAATCACCCCGAAAAAGAGCACCAGGTATCTTCGAGGTGTCCACCACGTCTCTTTGCGGTCATCGGCGGCTGAAGAAGCTTCATCCGGTCTGCCACTGAATAAACCACATCCTCTCGATAAAGGGATTCTTGTAAGCAGGACGGGACTATAATAAGGAACATTTTAAACTAAGAAAATTAATTATTTTATATATTATAATTATTAAATAGGTATTTTTATTGTTGTTTCTAGTGGATGAAATGGTACCATATTAATACTAAAAGATCCTTGTATTTATTTTATAACACTAGTGTAGTAAAATGGCATTTTAGACACTGACAACGTCTGCTTTTAATAATGTTTGTAGATGAATTCCGCTACATATAAAAATGTGACGATGCTTCAAACAGCCTTTCCATCCAAAAGATAATCTACAATATGTCATGCGTATTATTAATAATAATTCTCAAAGTCCATTAAATGGAAACTGTGTAAAGATCTCAACGGTCAAATAAGCTAGTAACTCTTAAACATCTATTTAAAAATATTAAAAATTGTCCCTCTAATATTTGAAATTTGGAGTCCAATACTGTATATTTATTACAAAGTTTCTCACCAGTCTCTTTTCTGCAATCACTGTGGATCGTTTTTTAGGTAATGGTTTTAAGTTGTGTGAAATTTTTGTTCGTAAAGTTGTTACCGCAAAGTTGATTTATATATCATATTGATGAGAATGTTAATATACCTGCTCATATTTTAATGATTTAATACTTATAATCGGCACGAAATTAGATTATAATTATGGTAACTTAAAAATTCGATGCGATAATCCCTTAACCCTGCCGAATCCCGAGGATTTTTTAGCATTTGAATGTGATAGAACATTTTGGTCCTAAAGTAAAGAATAACTACCAACCAAGCCTGGGACACGAGTTATACTAAATTCCAATTACCTTGCTTTATCACGCAATTACGCTATTAATTAATTCATTAATTGATAGTGAGGAAGAATAATAAATTGCAGTGGCAGGACACAAGTCATATTTTATCAGGAATATTTTGCTGTCCACCAGTGGCTAATACGGCTGATTTATCACGGGACAATCGAAGGGGGGCCGCTAAAATTTACACCGTTCCTTTTAATTTATTAATATACAGTGTGGCCACGGAACTAGTTTGGAAGAGGTAAAACTTTCTTATTAGCAGGTAAGGTGGCAGCCTAGCGCAGCGATAGCGTTCTCGCATCGCATGCCGACGGTACCTGGTTCGATCCCAGGCAGGTTTCGAGGACTTATTGAGTTTGCTTGACCAGGCCACCGTACTTCGTAGTGTTGCATTGTACAACACACACTGGCATTCTCAATGGCAAAATAAACACTGCAGTAGGGGTGTTACAGTGGAACTGGACCTGTTCTTTTGGAATAGGTATCATCTGCCTATTCCGCGTACCTATTACCAGGTACCTATTCCAGGTCCGTTGGCACTGTCACATGTTTGCTTCTCTGGTTTCATTGTTATTCCTTTTTCAAGTTGTCAGGTACGGGTACGATATAGGGAATGGAACGGCTACAGGTTTTGCTTTAAATTTATATAATATGTTTATAATATGGCGAATTTGCAGTTGAGAATTTTAAACGTTGCCATTACAAGCACATTGTAATAATTAAAATAATCTCACTAAATAAAGATAAAGGGAAATAGTAACAAATAATAAATATTTCTAAAAATATTGTAATAATTTATTGGGCAACAAAATATAGCGTATTTAATGTAGGACATGCAACCAGCAATGAGGAATTAATTAAAAAGACAACATATATGGTGGATGTACCTATGCCTATTTAATTCTTCATGTTTCTTTAAATAATAGGCCTCCGTTACAATCAAATCTTCCAAAAAATGTCTGGTGCGAAAAATATTAATCTGTTACAAAAATGTATAACGAAATTTAATTCGAACAATCGGTAACTGCTGGGCAGTGCTGGCCACGCTGGAGTTCTAGCGGCCTTCTTTAAAAACTCGTGTCGGCCATGCAGCCGGAATAGCGCCAATCGGCGGAGCGCCGTTTAAGTTTGACCTGGAATAGTTTGGACCTGTAATAGGTATTTGGAATAGGTTCGGGTTTGGAATAGGTACAGGTCCAACTAGGTACGAGAAAAAGCTATTCCGTAACATCCCTACACTGCAGTAAAAGGCGACCTTGATACGATATAGCGGTGGAGCTCTCGGGCTGCCTCCGGTATCATTCGGGTGTTCCTTCGGCATGTTGTCGAGAAGTGAGCTACTCCTGAACCAAGTAACGGATCTAGTAACCCACAAAAAGGGACGCATGTCTGTTGCCGATCCAGACGGATTGGGGGACGCCCCGAATCAGAGGATTTGGTAATACGGACGGTGTACGGTGTGTCCCGTGGAGTGATACTGGATCCCGATGGATTAGGGGGCTCTGCGGCAACATCCTTCAAGTCGCACCACGGAGACGTATTAGGCTTCCCCCGTCGAGGTATGTGTTCGACAAGAGGTGTTACAACAGGACCGTAAAAACTGTGCCGAGAATAACATCTGCCGGTAAAAATTGTGGTTCGGAACCCACGTAAAACTGTAGGTCCCGTCTGGCTGACATTACCCAGACGTAAAATGGGGTTGGCAAAAAGGGTCGCACTGGCCTACTTGCTTTGGCGCTAAGCCTCCCCTTTACTACTACTACTACTACTACTACTACTATTAGCAGGTACAGAAGAAAAAGTCATTCTTTATAAAAACGTCTGCTTGTGCTCGAACTACAATTTCGAATATCACATTTGCGATTACTATACAGGGTTCGTCAAAAACAACATTTTTATTTTTTTTTTTTGATTTCGTTACTAATAGATTTACGTAAAAACAAACAACTATTGTTGCTTTCTTACTTCGAATATGATTTTGTCTCTGGCCGAGTAACGATTTTGTTGTAAGAAAACCATTTTTTATTTGCCTACTTTTGAAGTAGGTATTTTTATTATTATCTACATGTCATATTTCATTCAATCATAAACTACAAAACTTTTATTTAAACGTGGTACCACCGAGTTAGCGCATAGTTCAACTCGACATCTGAATTTCCGATAACAGTTCCTAATTTGCTGTATTGGAATATTTGCAATACCCTCTTTTATTTTATCTTTTAAGAGTTATTATTGAAATTGGTTTTATCCACATGTGAGTTCAGATATCCCCATAAATGAATGTCGATATCTGTGAGGTCGGGACTCCTACGTGCCAACTGATTTGGACCATAGATATCTTCCAATCCATTTGTTCCCAAAGTGATGATTTATCCAATCATCAAAGGGAATTGAAAATTATAATCGAAAAACTGTTGTTTCTGACGAATCCGTATAGTAATCGCAAATCTGATATTCGAAATTGTAGTTTCAGCACAAGCAGACGTTTTTATAAAAAAATACTTTTTCTTCTTTACCTACCAGGCTAGGATTCGATGACAGAACGGAAACTCAAAGTTTTACTGAAACCAGTATAAGGAGCGTCAAGAGGCCTTGTTAAAGGTTGTTTGTAATAATATTTTTTTTAGTTTAGGGGTTGCATCGAGAGAAAATAGTTATTAAATCTCTTTGAAAAATTATGGTGTAACTAATTCTACAACTACATTGAAATTGAAATCAAAGTAGGTGTTTGAAATTTTAACTACCTACTTTTAAAGCAATTTTAATTTCATTTTATCCCACACTACGATAGATTAATTTTTAAACTTCATTTTAGAAAATTTCCCGAAATTTCAATGTCTCGTTCGATCATCAACCTCTACTTGATATGATGGTCGTCAATAACGAATATAAAAACCGGCAATAAAAAGGCTTTTTATCTCAAGAACGACGAGAACCCTAACGAATTAGAGGCAAAATATCAATAAGACAATAACCATCTGGCCGCCATAACAATTCTAATTAATTACCTGAAAAAATTGGAATAGTACGAGAGCCAGTGTACCAAAACTGGAAACTCAAGATTTAATTAGATACATACTGATAAAGTCAAATTAATCTACGAACTCACCGCATCCCTGTTGAAGTCTGGTATATTTTACGTTAAGTGGTTGGCTACAGAAACAGAACCGAACTAAGTTATTTTACCTTCGCATTCGCCATCTGTTAAATTTTGTAAGAGAATCTTAATATTTTGTAAAAATATAGTGTAGATACTAATTTTATTATTTATAAAATAAAATATTGAAGGACCCGTGAAACAACATTTATTTCTTTTAGTATTTATTTACAAAAAGACAAAATAGGTATTTATGTATTTATTATAAAAGGAAAAAAGAAATTCATTTTTTGCGAGGTGTAAGCTTTGTGGTGCACGTCTAATTAAAACACCATAATGGGAACCCTTTTGGTATTGTTACTTTTGTGGGAATTTTATACAGGGTGTTTCTAAATATCATGTAAATACGAAAAGGGGTAATTCTTTGGATTATTTAATGACAAAAAATTCATATAAACATAGGTCCGCAAACGCTTCGTTGCCGATCTACAGGGTGTTGAAATTTCAAGATTTTTGTAGTTTTTGAGATAATTGCGTTTAAATACTAGATGGCAAGAAACATTTAAATAAGCTGCACCTTTCTTAACAAAACATATTTATTAAAAATTAACCATGCATTCTGAAGTATAAATGACATAATATGTTCAATTCTACTATCTCCTGTTGCTGTATTTGTCCCTTAGTTATGAGACATCCTGTATATATAAATATAAAAATTTCATAATAGATGAGTTTACTAAAATGGTGTTTGTACTCACTATTAAACTTAAATAATAAACTCCAAGAAAAGCTGTCTCTGAAAAATATAAAATCCAAAAGTAAAATGTTTAAAATACACACTACACAGAAAACAGCCACAAAAACACTTAAAAAATACCAAAATCGGAAGAAAATAATATGACGCAACTTGATGCGTGAGCTCGCTACGGTCCACTGCTGATCTGGGAACTTTAACGACGAAACTAGATCAGCTGTTAATGTCAAATGGCCTTGTCTTCTATCGAAACGCTTTGTTTTAAGAAAACGTTAACTCTAGGAAGTATAGGAAAAAATACGGAAAACCGCTGCTAACAACAACTAACGATCGATTTGATAATTTTATTTTTAAACATAGAGTTCCCCCAAAAAAAAATTACAGCTACCCTTCAAAATAAGCACTAACATTTGCCTTCGTGTCATTTGCAGACTATTTAGTCGCGAAGCGCGAAAATGTTCTCCAAATATTTATAGGTTATTTGAACAAAAAACTATTACCTGCTCTAGTACTATCCATTGTTTTAAAGTTCAAGCTGAATTTGACGGCGATTCGTTCAGCCTGCTTTATATTAAACCAACAAGAATGGATTATGAAGCATTTTATTTTTTACTGCGGTACGAGGACATTTAAAAAATAGGGTTCATTCAGTTCCGTTCAAGTTTGAACTGTATAATAAATGTGAACGTACCTAGAGTCTGTAAGTACAGCCGAGTCCAAGAAACCAGTCTTATTTTTACAATATTAACCTTAAAATAATGAAATAATATTCCACTTCACCTTAACTGAACATTGACGTAACAGAACAAGAGGTTTTCTGTAAAAGGATATATTAAGGACGTTTTGTGTATATTTTTTTTTTTCATAAAAATGTTTGTAACAAAGTACAATTAGTATTTATATATATTTTTAATTACATCAGTTTTCTGTTTCTTGTTGCTTCAGCCCTGATGATGGTGTGAACTACACCGAAACGTTGGCACTGATTTTATTAATAGAAAACTGTCCGAAATCCGAGCTTTAATTTACCAAGAAACTAGTGGACCAAACCATAATATAGCATGCGAGCAAAAATTATTTGCATCAAAGAGGGCCTTGCATCTAAGGACGTAATGCCTAGCCGTAGAGCTTAATACCTGTTGGGTGTCAGTAACTACCTGAATTAATAATCAATCAGTTATTCCGTCATCTTTGACAGTCGTTACAAGTAAGTTGATTTATCGCTAATTTTTTCACTTTCTTGAACAATTCACACAATGGGCTTTACGGAACAGCACAAAACATTCAAGAAAGGATTATCCAAGAATGTGGGAACATTTCTCCAGAGATGCTGGTCAACACTTTCGAAAATATGAAGAGACGTGCTAATTTATGCTTGGAGCATGGCGGTGGCCAATTTCAGCAATTTATGTAATTATTTTTCTTTTTCTTTCTGTATATTTTTACTTTGTTAATTTTGTAAACAACAAAAATAAATTTGTATTTGTCTACTTATTTTATTACTCATTAGTTTGGCATATGGCATATCATGTCATAATATATGAATTTGATAAAATTTTATCCTAAATTTAGTTAGATATATCGTCCCCATATCATTGTGATCTAAACCAGGCCCTACGTTTTTTAATCCAAGCCCTCTTTGATGCAATCGATTTTTGCTCGCACGGTTATAAATAAGGAGCCCCCGTTAAGGTTTCACCGCTTGACCCTGACAAAGGACTGTTAAGACACAAATTTGTATTTAACCCTATATGTTAAATCGCATGTTTTAAATATTATCTCAATGATCTTTAGTGTAGTTTTGAAATCATTTACACACTGTCACTTTGCATCCAAATAATTCTCAAAAGACGTGTAAAATTACATCCGCATTGAAAAATAATATTAGCAAAGTCCTATCCATAAGTAAAAAACGATAGAAAAATATGAAAATTATTTTTTCTTTATTCTAAAGTATCCCCGGTAACTTATAAGCAAGTATTTTTCAATCAGTACCGCGCAACCTCGTTTGTCGTACTTTTTATAAGAACATCCAAGCAATTTGAATTTTTTGACAAATTTTCTATTATTTTTGAATCGAAGCGGCTCCTCAAAGCATAAAGAGGCGTCTCCAATCATTTTATATTAAGCTTAACATTGATTATTTATTGATTATCAAATAACCGTCTTTTTAGTGTAGGTTTTTCTGATGGTCGGTTAATTTAACTGACTAATGATCAATGATTAATTTACTTTTTGTTTATGGTCGCTGTGGGTGGTCAATCTATATGTGAACACTTTTTTGCTAACGCGTTTCATGTCATCACATTCTGCATAGTCTAAATTTTAACAACCAAAGCAAATATCCGAAGAATTATTCATAGTGTTTCAAAAATATGACGGTGTTGCCAGATTTTAACTTGCCAAAGTTGGGAAAGTTAACTTTTTCTTAAAAGAAAGCGTGTCGACGGAAGACAACGACATTTGACATTAACAGCAGCTGATCTGGTTTCGTCGTTAAACTTCCCAGATCAGCAGTGGGTCGTAGCAAGCTCACGCGCCAGGTTGCGTCATATTATTTTCTTACGATTTTGGTGTTTTTTAAGTGTTTCTGTGGCTGTTTTCGTGTAGTGTATATTTTAAACATTTAACTTTTAGATTTTATATATTTCGGAGACAGATCTTCTTGCTGTTTTTTATTTAAGTTTAATAGTGAATACAAACACCATTTTGGTTAATTCATCTGTTATCAAATCAATAAAGTGCCCAGTTAAACCATTTACTTATCGTTATATACAGGATGTCTCATAACTAAGGGGCAAATTCAGCAACAGTAGATAGTACTAATACTTATTAATTAATATGTCATGTATTTGCATCAAAGAGGGCTTGGATTAAAAAACGTGGGGCTTGGTTTAGATCACAATGGTATGGGGACGATATATCTAACCAAATCTAGGTTAAAATTGTCAAATTCACATTATGACATGATATGCCAAACTAATAAGTAATAAAATAAGTTTACAAAATTAACAAAGTAAGAATATAATAATAATAATAATAATAAAAAGAAGAAGAAGAATAGTCCTGTATGTTCCATAAGATCTTCCCACTTCTTGGGACAGGCGTCTTATATAATTTGTTGGCGTATTTTGCATCATTTCACGAACGTTTGCAACAAGTTCTTCTGTTCTTACAGATGGTCTTCCTGCTCCTTTTTTGTGTTGTATAGAACCTGTTTCCCTAAACACAGCCACGGTTCTTTTCAGGCAATGTTAAAAATCCCCAGCAATAAAAGCAACGTTAGAAAAATATTCGTGAAAATCGTCCATGCACAAACTCGGATTGTATTGCCCCTCATCATTTACTCTAACCCCGTTTCGAAAATACGCTTCAACCATGTGCTGTTCCGTAAAGCCCATTGTGTGAATTGTTCAAGAAATTGAAAAAACTAGCGATGAATCAAATTACTTGTAACGACTATCAAAGATGACGGAATAACTGATTGATTGTTAATTCAGGTAGTTACTGACACCCAACAGGTATTAAGCTCTACGGCTAAGCATTGCGTCCTTAGATGCAAGGCCCTCTTTGATGCAAATAATTTTTGCTCGCACGGTTTGACGGTCTCAATCGCGCTCACACCTCGAACAGAAAATGGCACTTGGCCAGGGCCAGATCTACGTATGGGCTTAATGGGCTGTAGCCCAGGGCCCATGGGTTCCAGGGGGCCCCGTTTCTCGAAACAGAAAAAGATGCATACAATCAAAAAAATAATTTTTGAAAAAAAATTGTTGACGTTTTTCCAAATTTATATACCATCTTAAAGATTTTTCTAACGCTTCCTATTACTAGTTGTGAAGCCGAGCGTGCGTTCTCTAAGTTGTCCTATATAGAAAACAAATATAGGACAACAATGACAAATACAAGACTTAATTATTTATCACTTCTTTCTTTCAATGCTGATCTCACCAAAGACTTGAAATGTGATAAGCAAATAAAATAATTTGCAGCACAAAAGTGTAGAAAAGTTATTTTATAAATTTCTTATTGTTGTTATGTTATGTATGTTAATTTATTAATACTTTCAACTCTGTCTTGTTAAGTGATGTTTAGGTTAAGAATTAATGGCTTTAATTTTTTGTTCCTCAAAGATAAAGAAGGTACCTGTTTATTTTAACTACTTTTACCTAAGTTTATAATTTATTTTCGTTTGAAATAAAAAGCTTTAAGTTTCGAATGTTAAATTTTCCCGCATAAAACATTTTTTAGGAAAATGCCTAATTTATATAATTTCGTAGGGCCCCCAGATATCGTTAGCCCAGGGCCCCCAAAGGTCACGGTACGGCCCTGCACTTGACGACATTGAATCATGATGAATCTCTCCTTATTTTTGCGCCAAATCCATTTTACATCAATTGTACATTAAAAGCTTAGGCTTACCAGTATAGTATTTGTAGAATTATACCGTTGACTCTTACTGCCAAAAATAAACTACCTGATTAAACCCTATTGTATACGCCTCAACCTCTTCAAAGGGGATTAAATGGGATCAGGGTCGGCTTGAAAATGTACCTACACCACATGATTTATTTTTATAATTTAAAATAAATAGATAGGTATTTTTAGTTTTAGGTAGGTACCTATAATAAATGTAAAATAATGATAACAATTAATGATAATTGAAAATAATATAATTTAAAAGTATAACTATTAGGATAACAAGTACAATAAAAATTAATTAAATCCTAAAAACTATTGATAATTTATTCAAAATTTAACTCTGTATCACTATCACTATCTTCATCTAAGCCTAAACTTATAATTAAGGGTTGAACATTTGTAATCATTCAATTGTAAGAATTTTCCACCTTAAGTACATGCTGTACACAGTTTTTCCAGCTGTCTGCAGAAATTTTTCTTACTTCGTTTTTAATTAATTCTACTACAGATGCATTTAATGTAGGAGAAATATTATTTCTCCTAATATTGGATTTTAATTGGTGCCATATTAGCTCAATAGGATTGAACATACAAATAGTATGGAGGAAGACGCAACACTGTATGTCCATTTTCTGCTGTAAGTTTGTCACATCACTCGTATTCCTTATTTATTTTAAAAGCTTTTAATACTTCTAGCAGTTCTCGTTTTTTGTAAATTTCTTCAAAATATAAATCACTTTTAATCATAAAATTTTGAATTTCTGCTTTTGTATTATTAGAATTGGGAATGATTTTTGCTTGCCGATCATGATAACTAGCATTGTCCATTACAATGACGCTATTTTCAGGTATATTTTTAAGGAGTTTATGTTTAAACCAATCTTCAAAAAGTTGTGCGTCGGTATCTTGATGGTAATCTAAAGAAGAATCTGCTATGTCTATGCTAAAGCATCCATTGAATTAAAATTTCTACTCAACAAAGATTGATACACATTTTTAATTATTAGTTTGGCATCGGTAGATAAATGCTTTCTTTTAAAAATTATACTTGAAGATGCCCCCCTATCAGCACAATTCCAAGGACGCCACATTCTACCACTAATAAGCCTAACTAAAAATTCCTCGCCGGAAAACCACTAAAGACTAAAATTATTAAAAATCAGTTTGTATTTATATATGGATCAGGCATAGGTATAAATTGAATTTGTACCTGGTCCGGCTCTGCTCGAAAAGGTTTTAAAATTTGGGATTTCATTATTTATTTTATGATCATCGGGATAATGAGGGTTTATTGCAGTCAAAAGATCATCGGTACATTCTACAAATACTATACTGTATACTTAAGCTATAGGTTGTTCTTACTTCTTAATTTTATCTGAAGGATGTCGAATGATTAATTTCCCTTTTTTTATATTATATCGGTATTCGGTATGGGTGGTCAATTTTAAGCGAACACTTTTTTTTTATCAACCAATACTTTCTGATCATGGTGGTATACCACGCGCGGGTATCAGGGGGAGGGACTTTGAAATTATTTATAGCCTTCCTTAAAGCGCAATCATAGGTCAAATAATCAGCTATATGCAACTATACTGAAATTTATTAGTAGTGTGACTGAAAAATTACGCGGGGTTGCCGGATCTTGTGCACAAATTGGAAAGTTAAAGTCTGTTTTTCGAGGGGTCATTTTTCATATTAATATTTGATTTAATTATTCCTAAAATAATAATATTTTATACTATTTAGAGTAGATTTTATTGGGTTACGATCGGGTGATATAGGTGCAGTGAGGATAATGATCTAATGCAACAGGTTTGCTAAGACATATAGTTTGTATTGATACCTTATTTTGTATCAACCCATATTAAATAAATTGCTAGTGTATCAAACCCGCTTTAGTGTTATATTAATTCCAGATTTGCTAGAACACGTGTTTTTATTGGTAGTAATCAGTTCCATTGGCAGCACAGTCTTGTTGAATAATGAACTACTTTTAATACAGCAATTTTTTTAAGAAATAAATTATTGTATCTTCTCAATGCGACGCATTTTGTTCTCAGTAAAGCGCTTTTTCTACAATTAAGAAAGCAGAACAGCGTCACCAAAAACGAATTGTATCCGTTAGAACCTTAATCCACTAGACGTTGGTGGGGGTTCGTAGCGATCGGCAATCGCCGCGCGCAGTATTATAAGGTTTAACGTATTTGTTGCGCAGGTCACATCGTTGATCGGAGTCTTCTAGCTGTCCTGTCCGAATTTGAATTTTATTGATCGTACCAATTACCTGTTTCAATTAATTTATTTTTACTTGTTTTTCAAGTTTTTTTAACTTTGCATGTCAGATAAAGCATTCTTATTTTGCACAACCCATCATTAGTATTGGGCGTTATAATCTATGGACGAATTTTACAATCTCAGTAGGTAACCCATGTTGCATAATAGATAATCATATTATGCAATGTTAAACGGTAAGAACAATATCACACTAGAAGCTATCAAGGGCGTCCGAAGGAACTTTTCCAAGGGGGGGCAAATCATAATTGGAATTATTTTTGTTTGTAGCACTTCAACAAACCTTCAATAAAAGAATAGAGCAAAACACCTAATACTTATAATAAATAACAAAAAATAGCTAAACGAAATATTTAAAAATGTTCAAATATAACAAAAAAAAATACAACAAAAAACTTATAAGTTATTCAGATTTATTGGAGAAAAGAAATGTTAATTTTCTTGAATCTTTTGCAAATTCATCAATAATTTTTTCAATTAAATGTCTTTTTTTTTCTTTTACAAATTTGCGATGAACACTCATCATCATACATAAACCGTCCAATCGGTGGTCAGTCATAGTCGAGCGAATCCAGGTTTTTACTCTTCTGAGAGTACGGAATGATCTTTCGACTGTACATGTAGTTGGAGGTAAACAAATTGCTATCGCAATTGCCTGACCAATAGTATGTCTATTTGTATATTGCTATTATGACTAGCTGTGTAAATTAAAATAAAGCTTTATTTATTCTATTCTAATATTTTTCCTTCGCTATTTAGTAAATATTTTTGAATTCCACATTTCATTTTATGCAGCAAGAGTTCGTTTTACCAATTTTGTCAATTGAATTGTATCTCAATAAATATGTATATCCCAGTTAAATAAAATATCTCAAATCTACTTGGGCCAGGGGGGGGGGGGGGCAAGCGCACCCCCTTGCCCCCCCCCCCTTCGGACGCATTTGGAAGCTATTTAAAATTTTGAGAACTACTGTACTGATTTTTAGTGGTAAGTAGGTAACATTAACCGTAGCAAGCAATTATTATTATGATTAATGTCAAGTTTCATTACAACTGCCAGTCGGAACTAATACAGTATATAAAACCAGATTACACCCCCAATAGAACTTGTTAATTACTGCGAAGTGTAGAATTAAACAGTTGTATAAAGAATTTGTGAATTCTTATATAGAATAGAAGGTTTTTTTTTCTCAGTGTGGCCACTCTATTAACTCCTGTCTACCTAGCCACCGCCTCAGAAAAATTGTATTTAGGTAATTCCTGAGATGCGCAGCTTAATGCGGAGAAGCACCATCGTGTTAAAACTATAAGTTTAAAGTTATTAAATCAGGATCATTGTTATCTGAAAATAGAGTGGCAACAGCCGGAACCAGATTATTTCGAAGGAAATTTACACTCTCATCAAAGAAAAATGGTCCCATTACCTGATTTTTAACAATGGCCACCCAGACATTAACCTTTTCGTTATACTGGGTGAAATTTTCTATGATCCAGTGAGAATTTTCATGTAACCAGTATTTGTAGTTTTGTCTGTTAACCTGACCATTTAGAGAAAACGTAGTTTCATTTGAATAACAAATTCCTTGGTCTTTTTTCAAAAAAAAAGTGCATTTCAAAAAATAAATTTGACGGATTTAAGCGATTCTTGATTAAGGGGGTATTCTTTATAAGCGGCTGATTCGCTTCTTATTCGCTGTATATTTATCCTCGCTTATTATGATCTACGTTATACGCTCCTTAAATAATATACCTGCTATTACTAAAATTACTATCGAAGGTAGAAATAATAAAACAACTAAAACCATAAAAAGACAAATATGAAAATAAAGATTACCATCTAGGCAACAATGTTAGCTGCACAAATCTCTCATAAATTTCTGAAATCCCTGTGCACCCGGAAATAATTACCACATAGTAAAATATGTAATTAACTACAAAACAATTTGCAATAGGTTTGCGGATTGGAGAAAAATCCGATTGGGACTACCCGCATGCTCACGCTCAATCTTTGAATGAATATCGAGAATGTAGCACGTCTGTATGGTCAGTGATTAATTTTATTAATTTCGTAGTGGAATAACCAAGTGCTTGAGATTATAATAATTAAGAAAAAGTGTTTGATTAATCAAGTAATAATGATGCTTATAATTGCCAGTAAAGGTTATAACTCTTTCGTATTAAATGTTGAATGCTTGAAAGAATACTATACCAATGGTTTTCGGGTTCAATTTCTGGGATTACAGTCATGCTTCTATTTGGCATCTAACCCCCATTCCTCATGTTAATGAGCAAAGAGTGTCTAAGATACAAACACTAGTGGGACATTCTCCATTTCATTTTCTTATCAATATTCAATTTATTTTGTGTTTTCTTCAAGAAGTTTACAATCTGAAGAGAGTGATCTTTGAAAGTCTTCTGCACCATGAAAATAAAACTATTGCCTTTCTTTACTATTTCAATATTATGTGCTTCCCATTTTAAATTAGAAGAAATGAGTAACCCCAGATCTGTTTTTTCTGTAACACTAATAAGTTACAGATTATTTAGCAAATACACAAGGTTGAGTCAATATGCAATACTGATACTGTACATTTTGATACATTAAGCTTCATGCACCACGGGCTTGTCCATGACGCAATACGCCTGAGATCCCTGTCTAAGCATTGCTTTTGCAACAATGGATTTCAGAATAACTTGGTATCGTCAGCAAATAAAATTACGATTGTCTCAATCTTCCATGACAAATGGCTAATGTAAACCAGAAACAGTAATGGTCCTAAAACAGATCCTTGAGGGACCCCACTTATAACTGGATGTTTATTGGATAAAACACCATTGACCATTACTTGATAGAAGCGGTCGGTGAGAAAGTCAGTTATATAAGTAAAGAAAACCAAAACAAACTGTGTTTAAAATTAATGATCGTCTCATGCAAACTGTATTATGTTTGCGTACGGAACAAGTAGGTACAGTCTAGATAAAATTTTCCAAAAAAAAAAAATACCGAAACAAATGATTCTAGAAATACAACCCAGCGTTGGTTTAGATCTGGTATTATTAATGATATAAGATCGATTCTCCGATACCGGGTTATGAATGGTTCGCCATGTTGTATGCCTACTACTGTGTTTCTACTTCATTTTTCAAGAATTTAACTGTGGATATTTGCTGTGAAAATGTATCACCGCCTATGCTGAATTTAGTGAAAGTTTAATACCTATTATTTATTTAGATGTTATAGGTGTTATATTTGCAGACATTTTGTTATTTGAATTATGTTAGAGAGGTATGGACTTGCAGAGTGAGTTACTGATTTCGTTAAGGTGATTTTTATAAAATGAAAAGTTAACAAAGTTTCGTTTATTGCTAATTAATTTTTTTTACAGAAAAAGAAAAGCACGAAGTCTTTCTCCACAATATTTATTATTCGAAAAACTAGGCGAACCTAGGATCACATCGACATGTTTCGAGTGTAGAAACACTCATCATCAGGAAAACAAAGTGAAAAGTAAAATGCTGATGTTTTTAGCAAAAGAGAAAATAATGGTGAGATTGAGCCGTAATGGAGCTTTTTAATGCTGTACAAGAGGTGTAAAATTGAATAGTCAGAAGGTCGACAATCAAGACTCCAGCATACTGAAGAGTCGAGGGTTAAGTGCAGAAGCACACTGTGCCGTGCAGAAAATTAGGGTAGTAAAAATTAGGAAGTTTTGAAAAACGTATCTGTAGAAATCATTATTAAATTACTGAAACATCTTAACTTTTATTAAGCCTAGTTGGAAACATGTGAAAGTATTGGAGTGAGATGTAAAGAAAAAGAAAAAAGTTGTTTTTTTAGGGGTCAAAGCATCTGAAAAAAATAAAAAGGGGAATGTAGTAAATGAAATTTAAGGAATGTGGTAGATTAGCTTACCATTTGGTTAAAAGTAAAAAACTGTTGGGGTACCAGGCTTTTTACGGCCCAGTTACCCCGCCAAAGTCAAAGCACACACATTTGGTGCAAAAAATTCAAAGAAAATTTAAAAAAATTAAAATTGTGTTCCCGTTAGAGAGGTTCTACTGTAACCAACACGTGTAACACAAATAATTTTTTTTAATTTAACTTAAAACTGAGGAAAATGATCTAATAAATAAAACCCGCTCTAATATAAATTCCAGACTTGCTAGAACAGTGTTTTTATCTGTAGTAATTAGTTTCATTAGCAGCACAGTATTGTTGAATAATGAAGTACTTTTAATACAGCAATTTTATTAACAAATAAATTGTATCTTCTCAACGTGACGTATTTTGTTCACAGAAAAGCGCTGTCTCTACAATTAAGAACAGAACAGCATCTCTAAAAACGAATTGTATCCGTAAGAACCTATAATCCACTAGACGTTGGTGGGGGTTCGTAGCGATCAGCAATCGCCCCGCGACGTAGAATTAGTTTCAACGTATTTATTGCGCAGGTCACATCGTTGTTCGGAGTCTTCTAGCTGTCCTGTCTGACTTTGAGCTTTATTGTTCGTACCAATACCTGTTTCAAAATTATCTTTACTTTGTACTATATAAGTTTTTTTTTTAAACTTTGCATGTCAGATAAAGCAATATAATATTCTTATTTCGCACAACCCATTATTAGTATTGGACTATATAATTTATGGAGGAATTTTACAATCTCAGTAAACCACGTTGCATAATAGATAATCATATGCAATGTTAAACGACAAAAACAATATAATTTTTGAGAACTACAGTACTGATTTTTAGTTGTATGTATATGCTTTATTAACCGTAGCAAGCAAATATTATTATGAATAATGCCAAGTTTCATTATCACTGCCAGTCGGAACTAATATAGTATATAAAACCAAATTACACCCCCAATAGAACTTGATAATTACTGTGAATATTCTGAGCAATAATGGCTATAAACCATGCTATGGTAGCATAAACTCCTATTTCCTATTGGCTAAATTACCGTGATATTATCACTACACAACAGTCTATCAACTTTCGGTGTCTTACAGTAGCTTTGCTGTCACATAATATAGTATTAAACAATTGAATAGAGAGTATGTGAATTCTTATAAGGAATAGAAGGAAGATATAGTAATTTTATTAAGAATATAATATATATACAATTTTTAGTAAATTCGGCTATAGCCGTACGATAGTCTGTATTAAATAGAAACAAAAGGAAATAATAACTAAAATTATCATAACAAATACTTTAGAATTAAGTACACCACAAAATAAACAAATAATTACGTGTGTACCTACATGTAACTAATTACAATATTTTTACTTAATCATTGGCCCTAGTACTCCGCTTATAAATCCTGTTTCTAAATTAACAGGTCTATTGTAAAAATAATTAAATGTTTGCGATTTTCTAGACCAACCTGCTGATTTTTTTTAGTCTCTATGTTGACAGCCCCAAGAAACGCTGCTGAACGCTTCTCAGTGTATCACATAATCATTGTTATTTTTTCATGAAAACTGCTGAAACTAATCAAAAATAAAACGTCTATAATAACATTTGCCATTATCATAACTATTACTGGTGGTTTCATTGCGGTATGTATTTATTTAATGTATTACAGCCGAACTTAATTTTCAAGAATTTTACAAAATATTTTTTCACTTCCTAGATCACAAATTATTTCCGGACATTTTTCGAGTGCGATTTTCTTTAAAAATTCGCAACTGAGATAAAATTTCCGGGATTTTAATTCAAGCTCGCGGGAGATTAGGAAAATAAATTTTCATGGACCAATTAAAAAAATTAGAAATTCGAATTCTATTTTGATGTCAAATTAATGGGGGTGCAAATGTTTGAGGGTAACAAAATTTACAAGGAATCCCCTAAGGCCAGTCTGACAGTGCACCATCTGGTCCAACTGTAAGACAGAAAAATTAAAGGTCGAATTTAAAAAAATATTTATTTCAGTAAGATTTAATTCATTAACAAAAGCGGTTAAAAGGGATTAAATTAAATTACTTTGCTTCCTGATTTTTCGATTATTATTTATTTCTTTTGAATAGTCCATGATAGAAAGTAATATATCATCAATCAGACATCTTCCAACACAGTCCGAGCACGCTTCAAACATTAAGAACGGCACGTACGTCTATTGTATTTGTTTAAAACAGCGAAAACAACAATATATTGTTGTTTAAATTATTTATAATTTATATAACGAGCATCTAGAATTAATTGCGAGCTTAACAGAGCAAGAAAAAATCTGAAAGTTTTTAATTCCGTGAGTTTCTTATTTGTGTAAAATAAGAGTGGCGATCTAGGGAATGGTGCTAAGATATTTTGCCAAAATCTATTAAAAATACCTTTCCTTTAACTAAAATTCAAAAGAAAATCCAATCTGAGGTAAAGTCAAATTAATCTAGGAAGTTGCCGCAGCACCTGGCATTAATGGCACCTTGTTGAAGTCTGGTATATTTTACGTTAAGCGGTTGGCTACAGTAACAAAACCGTATTTAGTTCTTTTACCTTCGCCTTCGTCAACTGTTAATTTAATTTTGTAATGGAGTGTTAACATTTTTAAAAGACGACGCATTTTGTTCCCAGTAAAGCGCTTTCTCTGCAATTAAGAAAGCAGAACAGTGTCCCCAAAACGAATTGTATCCGTTAGAACCTATAATCCACAAGACGTTGGTGGAGGTTCGAAGCGATCGGCAATCGCCGCGCGCCGTAGTAGTAGTTTTAACGTATTTGTTGCGCAGGTCACATCTTTGTTCGGAGTCTTCTAGCTGTCCTGTCTGAATTTGAATTTTATTGATCGTACTAATACCTGTTTCAATTAATTTGGTTTTACTTTGTATTTAACGGATGTAACTCGAAAGCAGGAAATATAGTTGTTCCGGTTTAACTGGAAGTTGATTTTTTTGGGAAGATAATAAAAATTGAAGATAGGGACATGTAAGCCGTTTTGCTCTAAGACGTACTGTTAGAAAGTTATAAGCTGTCAAAATTCAAAAATGTCACTTTTCGAGAGTCAATATCTCGGAAACTATGAAGTATAGACTAATAGTGCATTTACTAAAAAATAATTATAATTTTATGTAGAATTTAAAAATGTAAAAATATACAGGGTGTTCTATTTAAAAAAATATAACTATCATTCTCCACAACTTTGTGGGCGACCCTGTATATTTCAACTTATCACCGATATGTAGATTTTTAACAGCCCTACATTTTTTATATAAAACGTTTTTTGATAACCCCTGTATATTTTAAAATAATCGACCGTTCTGGTAATTTTTCCTAACCCTGTATAGTATTAAACAGTTACATAAAGAGTATGTGAATTCTGATAAGGAATAGAAGGTTTTTTCTCAGTGTGATAAAATAAAATTTTAAGCTTCTTATAATTCCAAATTTTCTAATGAGAATTTTGGATATAAGTATTGTCGAAGACTCTGGTAAGGTAATAGGGCAAAATATCTATACATATACCGGTTAAAGTTAAAATATTAACAATTTACGGTTACTCCAGTGTAGTCTTCGTCGTTATCTAAACAACTGGTTGAGCACGCGACTTTAATTGCGAAAAAAATTTATGGATTATGTATGTAACATACAGTAATTGGCCTCCGAATGCATAAAATTAATAAATTTGATGTTTTTAGACTAATTACTGGGTATATTTGCGTAAGCCACCGCTTTTTATAGAAATAAATTGGTAACATAGCGTGGCGAATTTAATGTTTATAAGTTTCCTGGTTAAGTATTCTTATTTAAATTAGCACCAGATTTAAATGTAATAACAGTAAAAATAATATTTAAAAAAACTAGTCATAGGTACCAAAACGGTTGTACCATAGTTCTCAATTTTGAATTTTTCTAAGGTTATATAGTGTACAGGGTGCTACCAATTTGTGTGAGTACTTGGGGATCTAGAAAATTCCGAATACTTACCAATATCATATAAAAATAATTACGAAAGTGACAAAGTTGTGCCCTTGCGCATATAAATAAAACCACACAGGAATAGGCGTGCGCACTGCAAAATTATTGTTTAACGAATGGGAAAATAGGCAGGTCCGGGCTTTAACAAATTGTTTGTGATGCCCAGGCATAGTTAGATTTTAAATTGATCATAATAAAGTAAAATTACATATCAAGAACTATCACTACTTCATACTTACTGAAAATACGAAAAACCCGGTATTTTACCCCTATTTGGGCATAATAAAATCATACAATGGTCTTTACTAGTCATTGTATCCGTGTCACTAAAGCCTCAAACACAATTCACTAAACTACACAAAAACTAGAAATCCATAAATATTAAACACCCACAATCCACAATAGCAAAGAAAACAACAAAAATCATATGTGTGAAGTTAGCAACATTCAGTAGCACCGTTTATGTAGCAACGAAATTTTTTTGGGGTTACGTGTCAATTCCGCCTGTAGCGTTTGTAAACGAATTTTAATTTCTTTAGTGGCGAAGATTGACATTCTACCATTTGCATTTAGGGTTATTAGTAAACTATCCCATAGGGGTAAATTACCTGCTATATACGAATTTCCAAAAACTCGGAGAAAAAAAGTTACAGGATAAAAACTTCGAAAAATAGCGTTTGTTAACGAATTTTAATTTTTTTAGTGGCGAAGATTGAAATTCTACCATTTAAATTTATCGTCTTTAGTAAACTACCCCAGAGTCACTTTTGAGATAACTTAGATTTTAGGTAGGGGTACAGGCGAAATAACAAGCCATCCTCAAGCCTTTAATAGTATATTAAAGTACACGTTTCATAAGAAGCGGTTTTAGCGCACGCGTCTATTTTAAAAAACGAGCCACAAAGTGGCGAGTTTTTTTTATTGACACGTGCGCTAAAACGCCCTATGAAACATGTGCTTTATACATTTTTTTCTATTTCACCTTTTATAATCAAGAAAAATACATTTTAAAAAGAAAATAAATCATTCAAATTTTGTAAATTTTTATGTCTAAATTTTATGTTGGTAATACTATTTTTTTATCATAGTAGCCTCTGGACAACAAACATTATTTTGCAAACTGTCATTTTTTGATTTATTGACCCATTTTCACCACGAGATTCTAAAGTTATTTTAGCGATATGAGATTTGAAATTGGACGGAATACGTTGTGTGATCCTTGTACATTCGGTACATATACAGAGCGTTCGGAAATTCGGGAGATTTTGCTACTTTTTTTCGAATTTCAAAAGACGTGATTTTACGTCACGGCATTGCAATTTAGTATAGGGAAGATGGAAAATTCAAATAAAGTTGAAGTTAAAATCGACATTGAAAGGTTAGTAGATTGAATTTTGGATAGGATTTGGCAGAAAATGATAGCTTGAAGCATCTACAAAAGATTGATTTATAGATTTATGCAACCAACATACATGACTGTTATCCACACAGAATAAAAAAGTAAGTTATCGAGCTATTTTTCCTCTGCGAAAAATGGGTTTTCTCGTAAATCACAAAGGCCGCGCAAGTCAATGAAATAAAACATTTAAATGTTACCAACATCAAATAAAGAAAAAACGCGTATCGAAATAGCTTCATTAAAATACGCAAATGCGTATCGTACTGAGCTCATTATGAACGTGAAATAGAAAAAAATTATTATACGGCAATGATTGTTATTTTAAGCTTCATACAACATATATTTTTAAAAGAAATAAATAAATTTACTCTTGTAACGAATAAAATGTAACTAATCTTTATAATATTATAAGCATTGGGAATCTGAGATATCCTAAAGCTAATAAGCTCTTTGAAGTACGCAATCTAATTTGCTTTTCTCTCAGCATCGGAATGGCAGAAATGCCATAAAATACACAGAAAAGTGTTCGCGGCGATTCATCATCCTTTGAAAACCTCTAATGCGGCAGATTCGCGCGGTCAGATAGATAAACAACTGGAATATTTATTGAATTTTGCGGATGCCTTGCATATTTTGGTATCTGGAGATGTTACATATTTAGTTTTTGATATTATAATTACCAATTTCTAAAATGTGTCCAATAAATGTTTACAAGATATATTATATAAAGATTTTTAAAATTTGTTAAAGAAGGGATGAATCAAAAGACAAAATATTGGGTATTATCAAACCCTTGCTTCACAATATAATTTACACAATACACTTTTCATCATCTTTCTGATGGAATACCTACGCATTTTTTTTATGACATAAAAAAAAAATAAGGTTAGTAGGAATGATCTGGTAATTACAGATGAAACAGAACCTATTGACAAAATCGTATTCTATTCTGAAATAATTCAACATACAAATTTCGCCCCTCCACTTTGTTTACCAAACTTACGCTGTTAAAAGTAATAGGATGTGATGTAATGTAGGAAATTCAAATCTTTGTCTAAAGCCTTATAAAAAGTCTGCAGTATGGCAACGCAGCAGTAAGAGAAACGCCCCCAAAGATGTGACCGCCACGACATTGATCTGAGGCCATGATGACGTTGCTTCATTTATTTTTGTTTAGGGATGTCCCCTGAAAAGGTATCACGGAAAAACATCGATGCTTGCGACGCATCGGAAATATTTTTTTAATGGAATTAGAATTACAAAACAAATCACAAATCTAATAATTACTCTAGTAGTAGAAGTAGTAGTAGTAACATGTTTTATTTAGCAAAAAGCTACTTAAATGTTTTTTAATACATTTTTTTAACACATTTTTATAGATTTATTTTTAAATTTTAAAAACGCAACCTTCTTTTAACAAAAACAGACAGAAAAGTTGAACATTTTGTAAATTGTATCAAATATTACGTATCATTTTGTTTTTTAATTATATGTGATTTTAAAGTTTTTTTAAACAGTTTTAATGATTTTTGAGATTTAATAGAATTTTCCAAATTATTATATTCTATCAAACCTTTATAAAAAAATAGATTTATAAGCTAATATTTTAGACACTCTATCTACATAAAAATTTTGAGTAGTTCTTGTTTTATAATTATGATGGTCATAATTAAAAAAACTAAAAAATTTTAAACAATCAGGCAATAAATTATTATTCATTTTATATACAGTGTGTGTATAAAGTCTGGAAACGGCTTAATAACATTACAATTTACTGGCCGATTTAAACCAAATTTGGTACAGTTGTGTAAGAGGACCTAACGCACCGAATGACGATATTGGCGTTGTTGCCAGCTTTTTAGTTTGTCTGGAATTCGAACGAATTTTATATTTTTAAATATAACACCCAGTATATTTTTACATTTTTAAATTCCACATAAAATTATAATTATTTTTTATTAAATGCATTATTAGTCTATACTTCATAGTTTCCGAGATATTGACTCTCGAAAAGTGACATTTTTGAACTTTGACAGCTTATAACTTTCTAGCAGTACGTCTTAGAGCAAAACGGCTTACATGTCCCTATCTTAAATTTTTATTATCTTCCCAAAAAAATCAACTTCCAGCTAAACCGGAACAACTATATTTCCTGCTTTCGAGTTACATCTGGTTTAACCGGAAGTTGATTTTTTTGGGAAGATAATAAAATTTGAAGATAGGGACATGTAAGCCGTTTTGCTCTAAGACGTACTGTTAGAAAGTTATAAGCTGTCAAAGTTCAAGAATGTCACTTTTCGAGAGTCAATATCTCGGAAACTATGAAGTATAGACTAATAATGCATTTAATAAAAAATAATTATAATTTTATGTGGAATTTAAAAATGTAAAAATATACTGGGTGTTATATTTAAAAATATAAAATTCGTTCGAATTCCAGACAAACTAAAAAGCTGGCAACAACGCCAATATCGTCATTCGGTGCGTTAGATCCTCTTACACAACTGTACCAAATTTGGTTTAAATCGGCCAGTAAATTGTTATGTTATTAAGCCGTTTCCAGACTTTATACACACACTGTATAAAGATGCATACTAAATAAAAAATTAAATTTCTGACATTCAACCAATCTAAGTATTTCAACATAAAATTAGTCGACGTTGTGGTCTAGTGGTTAGCGCTACAGCCTTACAGATCGTAGGCCCGAGTTCCATTCCCGGTGCCGGCAACGTCGATGTTAAATTTGGAATTTGGTTTAAGAGGTGGCGCCGTCTTTCGGAAGAGACGTTAAACTGTGGGCCCCGTGTCATGGATGTTGGCACGTTAAAGAACCCTACCCTCGACAAAGAGGGATTCGGCAAAATTACCAGATAGTGTGTGACAAATTCCCTGGCGTCGGTGATTGGCCTCGTTGCGGAAAAAGACCGACGTAAAATAAATAAATAAAAAAAAAAAAAAAAAAACATAAAATTAGTTTTTGTATTTGTCACAATTTAAAATAATCCGCATTGCCTTATGTTGTAAAATTTGTAATTTATCAAATATTTCCTCACTAGCACAATATAAAATGGAAGAACAATAAAGAAAATGTGGTGATATAATAGTATTAAATGCAGTTTTTTAGAAAACAAACTTAAATTAGAACTGATTCTTTTAAAATAACCTACTTTTCCGGCAATCTTCGATATAATACTTTCAAAATAATTTTAAAAAATTAATTTCGAATCAATGATTATCCCTAAATATTTAAAACTGTTTACTAATTCCAATTTTTCACCATCAATTAGAACATTTATATTTTGACAATTAAATTATTACCCATAACCAAACATTTAGTTTTTGAAATATTTAATTTTAATTTATTTACTGTTAGCCAATTTAATAATATATTTATATCAAAGCTCAATCCTCTACTGAAACGAAAGGTAAAAGGTATAAGTAAGATCGAGAGGCAACGGCGAAATAATTATCTTGATGATGTTTTGTTTGGTGTTTCTTTGACAGCGCAGCGGTCTGAAATTTTCTTCAGTTTATCGGTTTGTGTAATAGTTGCTGTGTTTTTAGTGTTTTGTGATATTTTCTGGAAACTAATTAAGATGAATCGCAAGCATGCGAAAATTCGGAAAATAATAGTTCTGCATACATTACCTATGCGACGCATAGGACAATTTTAAATTATTATATTATTAAGCCTGCCTTGACATATGGATGTCCCACAAGGAGTTATTACTTTTTTGTGACTCCCACTTACTCCCCATATTTAAAAAAATTAATTACACACAAATCTTCAAAAACAAACATAAATATTATACTTTTCATGATGAATCCGAAATCCTATTTGCAAAACAATGGCCACTAATTATAAAAGTGACATGTTTTTAATGTATTAGCATTGACTCATCTTCCTGCCAAAATTTTAAAATGGCTGACATCCTGCCGACCAGAGACAAGGTTAACATTATTTTGACTGTGGTTTCCTTCTATTATTTGGACAAGATTTTTAATATTAAAATTAAAGTCTGGGTTTTTTGAGACAATTTACATGCTTAATGTGTTTTATTTATATGCAGTAATTAAAAATATTAATTTTTAAAGAGTTTTGTGGGGTAAGTTACATTCTTATCGTCCCATTCAATATTTCGTCCTAAGCGTACTTTACAAATTTTTTTTGGTGCTTTCAATCAAAAAGCATTCATCTCCTAGTTTTGTTCATGGACATAATATTAAAACATCAAAGCAGATACTTGCTTATTTTAACAGAGTAAGCATACACTGAGAAAAATCCTTCTATTCTTTATAAGAATTCACATACTCTTTATACAACTGTTTAATACTATATGTGACAGCAACGCGCTTTCCTACTGTAAGACAACGAAAATTGCTAGACCGTTGCGTAGTGATAATATCACGGTGATTTAGCCAATAGGAAATTGGAGTTAATGCTATCAAACAATGGTTTATAGCCATTATTGCTCTGAATACTCACGATTTAATACAAAAAATTTGCTAAGACATAGTTTGTATTGATAGCATATTTTATATTACCACATTAAATAAATTGCTAGTGTATCAAACCCGCTTTAGTGTTATATCAACTCCAGATTTGCTAGAACAGTGTTTTTATTGGTAGTAATCAGTTCCATTAGCAGCATAGTCTTGTTGAATAATGAACTACTTTTAATACAGCAATTTAGTTAAGAAATAAGTTGTATCTTCTCAATGCGACGCATTTTGTTCCCCGTAAAGTGCTTTTTCTACAATTAAGAAGCAGAACAGCATCCCCAAAAACGAATTGTATGCGTTAGAACCTATAATCCACAAGACGTTGGTGGGGGTTCGTAGCGATCGGTAATCGCCGCGCGCTGTAATTTTAGTTTCAACGTATATTTGTTGCGCAAGTCACATCGTTGTTCGGAGCCTTCTAGCTGTCCTGTCTGAATTTGATTTCTATTGATGGTATCAATACTTGTTTCAATTAATTTATTTTTACTTTGTATTTAAATTTTCTTCCTATTGACTAACTTACCGTGATATTATCACTACAAAACGGAAAAGGAAAGCGCGTTGCTGTCACATATATAGTATTAAACAGTTGTATGAAGAGTATGTGAATTCTTATAAGGAATAGAGAAGGATTTTTCTCAGTGTATAAGAAAAGACATCCTCGAAATTTCATGATTCTAGGTTTAGGCGTTTAGTTGATGGTTCAGTCAGTCAGTCACTTGACAATTTTATAATATTATAGATGTGTAGACTTCGCAGTCCCTGTTGAAGATGGTATAGGTGAGTCTCACTCAAATAGGCGGTAAATTTGTATAAAATTAGGTAGTGAGACGCTTTATCTAATAAAAGTTGCTTAAATGAAGGCGATACTTGACAAATAATAATTTGTATAATATAAAGAATTTCCATTAATTGAAAATCTCTACCAATGAAAAAAAACCTAACTACATATTTAACAAAACGTTAGTCTGAAAATGCCATTTTATAAAATAGATTTTACGGTTTTATCAATTTAAAAATCCTTTTTTCTTGCCGCTTGATTTTTTTCTCACACACACTACAATGACTTAAAAGCTGTTTGACATGGCCGACGTACGCTCACCTTTTGACGTAGATAACCCCATAAAAATTGTAAAATTTAAGAGGGCATTACGTGTTATAAAAGCAAAGTACAACGGTTTTGGGTTAGATTTTTAGTACGATACGTGGACATACGATGTGTTCTCGCCCACTTTGGAAGCTAGGACATCTCCGTGGCTTGTAACCAGGTGTTTTAACATACCATAGATGTCATCGCGAGAAGACATATAAGTTTCTTGATGAACTTGGGAATGGTTACTTTTTGCATGCATTCGACATCTTTAGTAATAAAAGCTACACAATAAAAAATCGATATTTTTGCAATTAATTATCTACCAATTGTAAAATAATCGAAAATAAAGAAGATTTTGACTTTAGATCATCAAAAAATAAGTCGAAGGTTTTACTACGCGCTGAAGAAAGATCGAACGTCCTACACCATAGTCCCTTTAAACGAAACTGCTCATCAGAAAGTTGGTCAAATTGTTTTTTTAACTCCTTTACGACAAGTTCTTATTTCGCACAACCCATAACCCATCATTAGTATTGGACTTTATAATCTATGGACGAACTTTACAGTCTCAGTAAACCATTTTGCACAATAGATAATCATATGAAATGTTAAACGACAAGAACAATATCCCAATAGAAGATATTTAAATTTTTAAGAACTACAGTACTGAATTTTTTATGGTAAGTATATGCTTTAATAACCGTAGCAAGCAAATATTATTCTGATTTATGTCAAGTTTCATTACAACTGCCAGTCGGAACTAATACAGTATATAACACCCTCAATAGAACTCGATAATTACTGTGAGTATTCAGAGTAATAATGGCTATAAGGTAGCATTAACTTCTATTTCCCAATGGGTAAATTACGGTGATATTATCACTACACTTCGATCTAGCAATTTTCGTTGTCTTACAGTACGAAAGCGCGTTGCTATCCCATATAGTATTAAACAATTGTATAAAAAGTATGTGAATTCTTATAAGGAATAGACGGCTTTTTTCTCAGTGTAATCCAAATTTCAATGTTTGGCGAGATTTCTCGTTCTCGCATATCTTTGTCTCGTCTCACAAGATTTTCGCAGAAAAATCTCTCACCTCGTCTCGTCTCGCGAGGGGGTAGAATTTAGATATAAGTATACCCCCCCCCCCCCCGCCCTGGTTCTTTATTACAATACAATCTCGAAACTTACCGGATTAAAAACTAACTTCCTGCCATCCAGCCTCTCTAATTAACCGCCAGCAATTATAAAAGCCGACTCTTTTAAGAGTTATCAACCTCTAACGGCTGTTATTACCGAATATCGCACGGGTGGTTGGCTTCTCCATGGCACGGGCCCTGCACGGCTTCCTTCTAATGGCCCGGTCGCTGCCGCTGCTGCGAATAATGATAGATGATGACCTCCTGGTGGTCGGCAAAGAAGCCGCGCAGGATATAATAGGACTATTGTTGGCTCCGGTAATGATCCGCAGGAGTGAACTGGTTTTCGGGGACTTGCAATTAAATAAACAAGCTAGAGTCGTAGGTATATATAGGGAGGGGGTAATTCTGATTTGTGTAACAATCGTTCTCTGTACTCGTTCATCGTAAATATTAGTTCATACGATCTATAGTCGAATTTCTCTAAGAACACGCCGCGTCGTGGCTAAGTCACCTGTCATTTATGGCACCCTGTTCAAGTCTGATGTATTTTAAGTTGAGATGTTGGCGGCAGAGACAGGACTGGGCTAAAATTATTTTACCAAAGTTGAACTTGTAAATTTTCACTATATTAACTAGAAAAATAACATGTTTCGCTAACACTGTAGCTTCGTCAGATGACAATGATTTAATAAAGGTGAAAATTAAAAATTGGAGTGCAATAAAATAAAATTATTGAAGATGTAAATAAAACAGTGGAAGAGTTACAATAGCGGGAAAATCCAACAGAGGGTTTGAAAATTAAATTGGGTCCAATATGGGTAATTTATAAAATCGTAAGTATATGGTCAACAGAATAAATTTAACAAAGGTGAATTATTTAAATCTAGTTGATCATTAAGTAACAGGTCTGCATTTTTTTGAAAAAAAAAATTTATAAAGCACATGTTTCATAAGGCGTTTTAGCGCACGTGTCAATAAAAAAACTCGCCACTTTGTGGCTCGTTTTTTAAAATAGACGCGTGCGGTAAAACCTCTTCTTATAAAACGTGTACTATAATATACTATTATGTTCGCGGCGTAGTTCCAAGCCGCGAAAATGCCATATATATGTTTAAATACAAACAGCTGGATTAGTTCTCAGTAAGCGCAAGGTTTGGCAATCTATTTTACCGTAATTAAAATGGATAAACTAATAATATTGGAAATAGGAGAGTTAATTAACCTAAACCTTAGTCTACTTACCGTTTAATTTATATAAAAAACACCAAGAAAATTTAGTCTCTAAAACTGGACGCGTGAGCTTGCTACACTACGGTCCACTACTGAACTGGGAACTTTTAGGAAGAAACCATGGCACATGTAGGTGTCAACTGTCGAAACGTTTTGTTTTTAGAAAAAGTTGACTCTAAATAGTTTCGTCTCTCAATCTTAGACGCCGATCAGACCGGTACGGATCGTCCAGTTGCCATTGAGCTGCTTATGAACCGTTCACTGTGAACTAGGTAGTTCACTTGTGAATTACACATCTCTAGATGCAAGGTGCAATGGTATTTGATCAATAGATCAAGGCGGTTGTTTGTTTTAAATTTTATCGCACTTATCCATAACAGATCTATGATAGATTTAGATAGAGATGACCGGAAATCATTACAAATTAATATATTTAAAGTTGGATTTCATGGTGGTCCCTTTACTAAAATTATAGCACCTATAATCAAACATCCTTCATTATAGAAAAAAAAAGCACAAAGTCTTTGTCCATAATTTTTTCTTAGAATAACTAGGCGAACCAAGAATAATTCCTAATAATTCAATTCGACATGTTTCGAGTGTAGGAACACTCATCATCGGAAAAACAAAGTGAAGGGTTCAATGGTGATGTTGTTAGCAATAGAGAAAATTATAGTGGGATTGAGCCGTAATGAAGCTTTTAATGGTGTACAAGAGGTGTAAAAATTGAGTAGTCAAAAGACCGACAATCAAGACTTTAGCATACTGGAAAGTCAAGGGTTAGTGCAAAGGCCCTGTCTTGGGCAGAAAAATGAAGAGAGCAAGAGAACAATTGGGGAGTTTTAACAGAATTTGTGAAAATCATTTATTAAGTAGTGAAAAATCTTAAGTTTTATTAAGATTTGTCAAAGACATGTAAAAGTATTAAAATAAGAGGGAAAGAAAAAGAAAAAAAATTGTTTTTCATAAAAGACAGAGCATCATTTAGCTTGAAGTAAAATACTGCTTTCCCTCTTATTCCAGTACTTTTACATATCTCTGACAAAGCTGAATAAAAATTAAGATTTTTCACTACTTAATAAATTATTTTCACAAAGTCTGTTAAAACTTCCTAATTTTTCTTTTGCCCCTTTATTTTTCTGCCCAAGACAGGGCCTTTGCACTAACCGTTGACTTTCCAATATGCCGAATTTTTGATTGTTGGTCTTTTGACTATTCATTTTTACACCTCTTGTACACCATTGAAACTGCTCGAACTTTCTTTATTTTTTAAAGTTTTGTCTACCTGTCCTCTCTGCCCTTCTCTCTATTGCGCCTGGGTCGGTCGTTACCTTGCTGAATCTTTGATTGCATTAAATAGAGGTTTCAGTAATTCACATATTATAGTTTTTTTAGTTATTAATATCATTTTGGGCTATACCACACAGACACAATTTATTTCTGCTCTGTGATATCTGTTCTATACAGGGTGACAATTTAAAAATTTAAAATAGCCATATCTTAGGAACGAAAAACTGAAGAGAAAAACGCAAAAAATTGTTTCTATAAAACAAAGGGGGAACAAAAACAAGCGTATTATCCCACCCTTATCTGCAACCCCTTGGACAGGGTGAGATACACCCCTAAAATCTTAAACAGAAAGGGGGGTCGAGTGATACATCATTTTGAAGCTCTTGAAAAATGCTTTCCAATGGTACCATAGAAAGCTACATTTCAGAAAATTATTCTCTGTTTATTTAGGAAAACAATAAATGAAAACACAATTTTGAAATTTTTTATTATTATTTAATTAAATGTTCAAAATGATTTCCGTTGTTTTGAAGACAATAATAAAGCTTACTTTCAAATTCTTCACGTACATTTGCAAATGTTTCTCTGGATATAGCACGGTATTCCTAAACTATTCTATGCTGAAGTTGCTCTAGTGACTCAGGTTGCGTTTTATAAACCACAGATTTTAGGTGACCCCACAAAAAGAAGTCAAGAGGTGTTAGGTCCGGGGATCTAGGTGGCCATTCAACAGGACCCCTTCTTCCAATCCACTGGTTGGGATTATTATCATCCAACCACTGCCTAACGGGAACTACATAATGCGGAGGTGCTCCATCCTGTTGGAAATGTAGTAAGCGTTCTTCTAAAGATAAATTTCCGAGTATGTCCCTCTGATTTTCTAATTCTCGCACTATTAGTGGTTCGATAGACCTCTGTAGCATTTCAGCATACCTGTCGCCATTTAAATTTCCTTGTATAAATATTGGGCCGATAATACCATCTCCCAATATACCAGCCCAAACATTAATTTTTTGGGGGTACTGGGTATGCCCTTCTCTAAATACGTGGGGGTTTTCGTCATTCCAGTAACGACAGTTTTGCTTATTAACACGCCCATTTAAATAAAAGGTACACTCATCACTGAAGCAAATATTTTTACCTAGTCGATGTTCTGCCGTAATTCTATCTGTCATTATTTCACAAAACTGAATTCTTCTGTCCGGGTCGTCGTCACCAAGTTCTTGCAGTATGTGCAGTTTATAGGGATAAAACTTATGAAATTTAAGTATCTTTCTTATTGATTCACGAGATAATCCAGTTGCTTCAGCTGCTTGACGAGTTGATAAAGTTGAATTCATTGCAAACTGCCCCAGAATTTCAATTTGCGCTGCTTCGTCGGCTAGTCTGGGTTGATTTCTATTTTTATTTGCGACAGAACCAGTTTCTTCAAATTTGGCTACTAGTTGGCTTACATTTTGACCTGGATGCCTGTCGTTAAAACGTTGAGCTGTCCTTAAGAAACATTGATCCTGGGAACCATAAATGAAAATAATTTATACACGTTCAGCTGTCCTGTGTACACCATTGTTAAAGATAAGAAGTGCTGCTTTTCGTTTAAACTGAACCGAAAGTCAACTATTCTTAAAATAATAATACTAGTACAAGTTACTTTTAAAGTAAATTCTGTGATAATAAAATGCGAATATTTATAAATAAATTTTTTTTTTCGACAAAAAAACCATAGCAAATAAACCAAAACAAAATACCTAGGCTTAAAATGTTTAGAATTCTTAAGAGATATCTCTTAATATGCCAGGATATTGGTAGCAATCATTTTGAACATTTAATTAAATAATAATAAAAAATTTCAAAATTGTGTTTTCATTTATTGTTTTCCTAAATAAACAGAGAAGAATTTCCTGAAATGTAGCTTTCTATGGTACCATTGGAAAGCATTTTTCAAGAGCTTCAAAATGATGTATCACTCGACCCCCCTTTCTATTTAAGATTTTAGGGGTGTATCTCACCCTGTCCAAGGGGTTGCAGATAAGGGTGGGATAATACGCTTGTTTTTGTTCCCCCTTCGTTTTATAGAAACTGTTTTTTGCGTTTTTTTCTTCAGTTTTTCGTTCCTAAGATATGGCCATTTCAAGTTTTTAAATTGTCACCATAGGGTGACACATAATCGCGGTATAGTCCAATTTATCTAGAATTAAAAATCACATGTTGTATTATTTTTATTGTATTTTCTTAAAAAATAAATTGTGTTGGAATTTTTATTTAAATTTCAAACATCATTCGCTGGCCTACTTATACAATTTGCCATTTTTTTACAATCATATTTAGATAATACTGTATCATCGTCATCATACTTTCCGCCACACTTTTTTCTAGCAGGAAGTCGAGCTGTAAAAACGCCAATTAAAGAATAAATACAAAAAATAAAATGAGGCACGAGCCCCGCTAGATGAACGACGTTAAGAAAACACATTAAAAAGCATATTGTTTGAAGTCACATCCCAGTGAACTCATGAGGTAATAAGACTCATATTACTGTGGTTAATGAGTGGAATAAGACGAGAATGAAGATTGGATTTACTTAAAAGTTAGACGATGATTCCCAGTGCTAAAGGGGATTTTACTTGAGCTAACTAGTATTGTTAGTATCAGCCAGTGGCAGTAAGATTTTTTCCTGTTGGAAAAAAGTGTTGGGTAATAACACACAACGATTAGGACTAGGATTTGACCGTAGGTACGTTCTGTTGAACGGGATCAATTCGCGAAACAAAAAGAAGTAATTGATGGTAATTTTTTTCCACCTGTAAAGTACCGTGGGAGCAAAAATTATTTGCTTCAAAGAGGTCCTTGCATCTAAGGACGTAATGCTTAGCCGTAGAGCTTAATAAGTGTTGGGTATCAGTAAATACCTGAATTAACAATCAATCAGTTATTTCGCCATCTTTGACAATCGTTACAAATAATTTGATTCATCGCTAATTTTTCCAATTTCTTGAACAATTCACACAATGGGCTTTACGAAATAGCACAAAACATTCATGGTTGAAGCGTATTTTCGAAACGGGGTTAGAGTAAATGATGAGTGGCTATCCAATTCGGGTTTGTGCATGGACGATTTTCACGAACATTTTCCTAACGTTGCTTTTATTGCTGGGGATTTTTATCATTGCCTGAAAAAAACCGTGGCTGTGTTTAGGGAAACAGGTTCTATACAAGACAAAAAAAGGAGCAGGAAGACCATCTGTAAGAACAGAAGAACTTGTTGCAAACGTTCGTGAAATAATGCAAAATACTCCAACAAATTGTATAAGACGCCTGTCCCAAGAAGTGGGAAGACCTTATGAAACATGCAGGACTATTTTTAAGAAGCAGCTTAATTTATTTCCTTATAAAGTGCAAGTATTCCAAGAAATACAAGAATGTGGTAACATTTCTCCAGAGATGTTGGTCAACACTTTTGAAAATATGAATAGACGTGTGAATTTATGCTTGGAGCATGGCGGTGGCCAATTTCATCAATTTATGTACTTATTTTTCTTTTTCTTTCTGTATATTCTTACTTTGTTAATTTTGTAAACAACAAAAATAAATTTGTATTTGTCTACTTATTCTATTACTCATTAGTTTGGCATTTCATGTCATAATATTAATTTGACAAAATTTTAACCTAGATTTGGTTAGATATATCGTCCCCATATCATTGTGATCTAAACCAAGCCCTACGTTTTTTAATCCAAGCCCTCTTTGATGCAAATAATTTTTGCTCGCACGGTAGGGTGTTCCATCATGATTCCTTAATTAAACCTGTGCAAAAAGAAAGTAATGTTTGGACATTAAAAAATCTTTTTCGTAACCGATTGTTTTTTTCCCGCTCTACTGTCGTTTGTTCATTCTAAACTTCGGTTTACGGCGCGTGCCGAACATTACAATTGCCTGGAAACGATTTATGCATTGCCTAGGATCATAAACATCGATTAGAATAGACAAGGGAACATTAGAAACGAATTTAAATCATATTTTTTTTAAATAGCAATTTATTGTGTGGTTGAAGTTGAAACCTTGTTATTGCTTGACGAATTTCGAAGTTTAATTTATTGAACAATGCTAGAAGCTTATTTTAAGTACTGTTACGTCATGTCCACTAAACAAACAAAAATGGAGGGTATTTTTGATAAATAAATTATACCTAGAAGTAAACTAATATATTAGTTTGAAGAAATAGTCCATAAAGTGGAGTTGAAAGTATAAAAAGGAAAGAAAAACTAAAAGTCTTACTCCACAAAATTTATAAGAACAAAAATGTTCAGAGGTATCTACATGTTTCTAACGTAGAAACGTTCATCAGCAGGAGAGAGAAAAATTGTATTGCTGATGGTTTTAGTAGAAGACAAAATGATAAATGGTATAAAACCTTTATGGAGTCAAAAATCGGTGTGTCGAAATAACATAATGTGAAGAAAAATAATAATAAGTTAGACCATACTGAGTGAAAAAGTTAGTTAAAAAGGTCTAAAAAACCAAATAAAACAGGGAAGCAGAAAAAACACTTCTAAAAAGAAGATGTCAAAAGGGTTTTTTATAAATATGTCTATAAGGCATTGTGATACATAAAACTTGTTATTTATAGAAATATTTTAAACTAGGTATTCTGTCTCCTGATGATGAACGTTTGTACGTTCGAAACATGTAGAGACCTCTAAACATTTCTGTTCTAATAAATTTGGTGGAGGAAGACTTTTTCATAATTAAATAATATTAATTAATAATTTAGAAAATTACATAAATTTATTTTCAACCAATTGGAAGGCTCCTTTTTGTTTACGTTGCTTATAGCAACGGGAGATTATCACGATAATTTTGTTAGTCCCTATTAACTTCATGAAATTCATAAGTGATAATTTTTCTATCGAAAATGAAGTGCTTTATATCGATTGGCAAAAGTCACTCAGAATAAAATCAAAATACATTTGGTTGCTAACTTACGTTTTTATTGATATTAACCAATTTGCTTTACATATCGAACACCGGGGCTAAAAGAGACACATCAAAAATGTAACTAAACTCATCGGAAATATGTTTTTTTAAGTTTCATTTGAAACTATGTAGACATGTAATAATTTCAGATGTTATGGTTGAAAACGAATTAATGTTTTTAATGTTCCTAAAATTTGAGTAATAAACCTTAGTTACTAACAAGTAAAATCAACTTCTATTGTAAAAATACAGTGCTTCATATTAAACTAAACTCATCGGAAATATGTTTTTTTATGTTTTATTTGAATTTATAACTATAAAGACATTGGATTTCAGATAACAAATTTGTTATTTAATGTTTCTCACATTTTAGTAATAAAAATGAGTTGCCAACGGATAAAATGAACTTCATTTCTAAAACTCAAATTAGTGACAATTATTAACTAAAGCCGCAGGAAATATGTTTTTGTAGCATTTTAACAATAAAATTACAATAAGAAAAAACTCCAATTTATGAACATTTCTTGCCGAATCTCGCACGCAGCAGAATTAAGTCTCGATAATTCTGCTGCTAGGGAGATTATAAGTGATAATTTAACAAGTAACCCACCACGATAGTTAATATAATACTATTCTACTGAAACAACCAGAAGAAGCAGTTTTAAATTCTGCACCTTACCAAGTTGGAGTAGGTAGGGGAGACCGGGGCAGGTTGTAACACGGGGTAAGTTGTAACACTCCAAATATTTTCCTAATTTAAAAGCTGGCAACCCCGTACCCTATGTAGGCTTCTGGAGAACACTGTGAAGCTCAGTTATGTCTAGACAGTCGAGCAACAGACATTGTGGTTAGGGTTATTTCCGATATTGTTTATATTGTGGCACGTAAAGTAAAAATCGATATCATAATTTTGTTTCAAAATAAATGTTACAATAAGCTGCCTGCTGAGTTTTTTTTTGTCATAAATGAATCATTGCAGTCTAGGTTATTATATTGACAAAGCTATGCATGATTATATATTTACTTTTTTTTTTGCAAAGACAAAACTAAAATATTCGATCCGGGGGTAAATTGTAACAATCTAATTGGGGCAAAATGTAACATGTTACAATTTACCCCAATGTGATAAATTATGCATTAACAACAGCACCTTCTGAAATAGCTGAACTCGAACCCATTGCTTCAACATCAGGATTAAGTTGACGTTACTTCCCAAATAGAAGGCAATATTACATTCTCTCCAGAGTTTGTTCGTCCACTTCCTAAAGCTGATCAGCGAAAGGCAACCCTTAACGGTAAAAAAAAAAGATCAGCGGTACTAACTGACACACTAGAAAATGATGCACTGGAAGAAGAACAAAATGGTCGAAAGGCCAAAAAGTCCAAAATTATTAAGTCGAAAGTGAAAAGAAAAGTTTACATAGAATCAGACGATTCTTCAGAAGAAAAGTACTTTTGTTTGTTTGCACTAAATGATATGGGCGTAGCAAACCTAACGAAAAATGGATTAGTTGCCACAAGTGTAAAAAGTGGTCACATGAAACTTGCACTGACTTGAAGTTCCCATCATTGCGATTCGGATAGTAAATAGATAACCAAAAATAGCTACATCACGTTAATAGTATATTACATAACAAGTGTTGAAAGTGGCAATTTTCAAACGAGGAGATATTTAGCACGAGGCGTCAGCCGAGTGCGGAAATTCTCCGAGTGTGAGAAAATCACTTTCACACGAGTAATGTACACAATTTTTCCTACGACCATACAAAATAATCAAAAAGAGTTTGTTTGGTTTTTAATAGTTTGTACACCATTGTGTTAAAAAAAATTGACAAAGTACAAACGCAATAAATGCAAAACAAATTTCAAGGCGGATTCCAACAGAAGCGTCTATATTAAAACAAAATAAAAACAATGCCTACTTACAAATTTTAACTTACCTAGATTTAAATAAAAATAATAACTTTTTCTCCTATTTGCTTACGCATATCATACCTAGTATCTCTGTAGGTACAGTGAATAAATTTCGTTTCTGATTTTTTAGCTGCTTGCATTCTTTAAAAATAAAACAATAATATACCTAAATATACATACAAAAACAAAACACAAACACAAAACATAACCTCAACATTGTCTTGTTCTTAATGGCTCTGCTCCCTGGGGGCAATTTGCCAGCACATTAGGGGTGATCGTGATGTTGTCTGGTCTGTACCATATCACGACCACTGACTTTTCTTCTTTGCGTACAATGCGGTTTGGACTGCTTAATATGAGTCTCTGGATTTGTGTATTTGACCTTTTCTTAGCTGCTATTTTAAGGGTCAAGGGTTTAGTATTGACAATTACAACATAGGATAGGAGTGACATTTACTAAAAAGAAGGGATTTATGGGTTAGTAGACAGTACAATCATTTACTGAGTAAAACCTAACTAGACACTTCACTAACTTATTTATTTTTTTTTATTATAGTTTTATTTTATGATAATTAATGTACCGCATTATTAAACCTCAACATTATTGAAAGATAGAGATGGAGTTAAATATCGATAGCTTGCTAATTATAAAAGTTCTGTCTATATTCGATTTGTTTTGAATATTGCTAAAATAATTTTACGTACATAAAGCACTTTCACTTACACCAATATAATTAAACATCCGAGATAATGGCAAAATTATAAATCGGTATTTCCTAGGGTATTCTATTTCTGCTCTATAGCTGCCCCTTTTTTTTTCTGTGGTTCAACTCAGTTGACATAAACGCTTTATTTTTGTGTGAGTATAAAAATTGGCTGGAGGCTGAAAAGCTAGAGGCCATCGCAATCCTCGAACAGAACAGAACAGAACTTTTCTGTGAGTTGACATGTAAACATGAAACATGACAGTTGGTGGGTTGCCTGACATATTATTATTTTCCCTTTTTGATAATATTATTTTTATCATAAATAAGTACTCTTCGGTTCCCAAAAATAACGAAAAATTTGCAGTAATGCCCTAGTGTACTTTACCCCACCCAGCACCCCAATTCACTCCACGTGTCCCGTAAGTTTGTTATGTTTAATAAATAGTTTTGTCGTCAAATTGACACCTGTTTAAATTTAATATCTAAGTGTGCTTGGTATTTCCACACTCGTGTTGAAATATTTTTTTACAACACGCGTGTGATATTTGGCACTTTCTAGCCAAGTTAACCGTGTTGTTATTGTCATTTTCGTAGGTGGTCGTAGGAAAATAATGTTTATTTATGTTTGTTTAAAATGTTTTTTATGTTCACGTTCATGTTTTTATGCTCACGTTTCTATTTAAGTAAATATACCAATAAAAAAATATGCGTTACCACTTACCCCGCTTACTGTTACATTTTACCCCGAGACGGGGCAATTTGTAACAAAGGTTCCGATCTATTTAAAAAAAAAGCTGACAGTTTAATTTTTGAAATGATTGTCATATATATTTAATCAATTTGTTCACAACATATGTAAGTAGACATTCAAGACAAAAAAAAAATTGATTAGTGAAAACAGCTCCAAGAAAAAAAATTTAAAATATTTTTCGTTACAACCTGCCCCGGTCTCCCCTACCTACTTCTGTTTATGGTTAAAAACCGAACCCGGTTGCTTTTGAGCACCTTAACATTTTAAAAATTCTGTTTAAGTGTGCTGATACCAAAAACTTGTCTGAGACATAACTGACCATAAAATTATTGATGACTATTAGCAAATTTATTTGGCAGTCTTTATCATACAAGTGTGGATATGGTTTGTTTGAGATAAGTATGTCATCCCTTCGAAGATAAGTCTATAGTTACAAAAGTTGATGAAATTTAAATTAAAGTTTGTTTTAAGGAATATTTTTGTGCATTTTCAATGTTTGGGTATATGAGATAGGTACGTTGGTAGTAGCATATTGTTGGACTTACGTGTCTGTCAAGAATAGTACATACATAGTGTATACTATTACAATCTGAGCTGATAAATACTATATGCAATGACGCGGGTAGAACATAATGAAAGAAATGGTAATATTTGGTGTGTAGCCCAACCAATATATACATACTCTACCATACCATAATATTCAATTCAAACTACTAAGCTCATGCTATAAACTAAAGTGTTACAGAAATAAAAAGGATAATAATTTAAGAATAAATCAAGATATTTTAGTTTTAATTCCTTGGAACAGACCACAGGCAATTGTTTTTTGCATGGTTCAATCATGGCCGACAGGCAGTGGTCTTCAATTGTTCCACTTCGTATTGGTTGATTCGATGAGGCGGAAATTTTTTACTAGTATTGATTTTGTTTTTGCGGTTTTATTTAATAAGAAAAACGAAAGATAGTTTGATGGAATAGCTGTGGAAGAGAAAGAGATGGAGTTCGCTTGGGTTGGAGTTTGTTTTACTAAAGAAAAAAATGGGTTTTTGTTAAATATTCGCAGAAATAAGAGTTCTCATACCTAGCTTGATTGCATTGTTCGTGAATTTGTTAAATTTCAGAAAAACGTAAATAAACAGGGTGTTCCAAATGACAAGGCAGTTAGTTGTGTAAAGATAAATACTGGCGTGAGGCGCATTACCCAACCTTTTAGACGGTACAATTTAAATAAGGTGCGCACAATTTACATAACACTTGCCTGGTTGCAGTTTTTCTTAAAAGGAAGGAACTAAAAAGAAAACTTGTCAGTTACAGCGTTACTTTTTAGACACGCCACTGGTGGGAATGGTAAACACAGTATACAAATTTCCTTTTGTAGTTTTATTTAGTTTATTTTTCAATTTCCCAGCAGTTTAGCCCCTTCTTTATTTATTTATATTTATTTAGTTGTGTCAAGCGGTTAATTACCCAGATTATTTTATATCTCCAAATAAGGAGTTATTATCGACTAAAATGAATATGTAAAAGGTCTATAAATATCCAGTCTACTTTTGTGAAAAGCAATTAAATGACTTGATACCCAGGTTATGCGACGTCTTTATTTATATTAATTTTTAATTTAAATTATTAATTAAACTCTAGGGAGCATGATATTTAATGTCATATTAAATAGAGTATCCATTTAGTTTTGATTAGAAACATAGCACTATTTTAGTAACGTCGTCGGCTCTGGTGGTCGACCAGACGACCATACTCAAACCCGCCTTAATGTTAAATCAATTTCAGATTTGCTAGGACAGTGTTTTTATTGGTAGTAATCAGTTCCATTAGCAGCACAGTCTTGTTGGATAATGAACTACTTTTAATACAACGATTTTGTTAAGAAACAAATTGTATCTTCTCAAATGCGACGCATTTTCTTCCCAGTAAAGCGCTTTCTCTAGAATTAAGAAAGCAGAACAGCGTCCACAAAAACGAATTGTATCCGTTAGAACCGATACTCCACAAGACGCTGGTGAGGGTTCGTAACGATCGGCAATCGCGGCGCGCCGTAGTATTAGTTTTAACGTATTTGTTGCGCCTAGGTCACATCGTTGTTCGGAGTTTTCTAGCTGTCCTGTCTGAATTTAAATTTTATTGAACGTTTCAATTAATTTATTTTTACTTTGTATTTAAGTTTTTTTTTTAACTTTGCATGTCAGATAACGCAATAGAAGATTCTTATTTCGCACAACCCAACATTAGTATTGGACTTTATAATCTTTGGATGAATTTTACCAACTAAGTAAACCATGTTGCATAATAGATAATCATATGCAATGTTAAACAACAAGAACAATATATCACACTAAAAGCTATTTAAATTTTTGAGAACTACAGTAATGATTTTTAGTGGTAAGTATATGCCTTATTAACCGTAGCAAGCAAGTATTATTATGATTAATGTTAAGTTGCATTACAACTGCCAGTCGGAACTAATACGGTAGGTATATAAAACCAGATTCACCCCCAATAGAACTTGATAATTACTGTGACTATTCAGAGAAATAATGGCTATAAACCATTCTATAGTAGCATTAATTCCTATTTCCTATTGGCTAAATAACCGTGATATTATCACTACACAATGGTCTAGCAATTTTCGTTGTCTTACAGCAGGAAAGCGCGTTGCTGTCACATATAGTATTAAATAGTTGTATAAAGAGTATGTGAATTCTTATAAGAAATAAAAGGATTTTTTCTCAGTGCAGTTTCGTGTTATTTATTTTAAAACGAAACGCATTGTGTCGCTCATCGTTCGTCGTTGTTTAATGCCATTGTGGTGGATCAGTGGACTGATATAAATAATAAATAATAGGTTTTGCATAATTTAATAGTAGTAGTTGATGCCTGGCGAAGTGGGGTAGAGAGGGAGGGGGAGGAGGTCCAATACAAAATTTTCCCAGCTTTTAAAATAACTGAAAATTGTTAGCCGAGTGTGCAGACAAAGTTTTTCTTATTATTATTATTAGGGTGATTATCAAATAGTGGGAACTTTTAACATTTCCGGATTTCAAAATTTTTTTTGTCTATTATGTATTTCAAAATGGTAAATTATTGTTGAAGGGAGTTCAGATAACACTTATCTAAAGAGGCCGCGCTGATTTCCTTAAAACAATAAAATTACAGGTACTTTAGTAAAAGTCTGACTGATATAGCGTCATTTCACCGACGATAATATAACTATTTGATTATTAACATTTAATATTCAAAGATTATTTAAATAGTGATTTTTACCAATGTGATAGATTAAATTATTCTAATTTCATCCATTTAAGGTATATCTTTAATGTATTTGTTTACAATTGAGACATAACTGAAAAAATTAGGCAAAACGGATATTTAACTTTTAGTTCTTTTAGATTTTTGTTACACACTGCAGATCTTAAACTTCCTATCGTTATTTTGAGTTTGGGTAATTGCGTTTTAAATATTTTAGGGTAGTCAGTTGTTTGCAATATTCTATGATTGTTATGATAAGCACAAAAAACAAAACCGTCGGCGAAATGACAGTATCAGCGAAATGATGCTTTTTAAAAATATGTATTTAAACAAGAAATAATGGACAAACACGATATAAGATAATACTTCTTTAGTAAAAATAAGCTAAGCTAAATCATTTAAAAATAAGTAGAACATTTCTAATTGACAAAACAAAAATAGGACCTTTTCAAACTACGCACTTTTCCAAGTGACAAAACAAAATAAATATTCCTCAGTAAAAAACACTCTTTTTTTTAACCCAGCGCGCAGCGCCAGCGTGGGCAAAAAAAATATTCAAAGTAGCTTATTTTTCAAAAACATCGACCGGTGTCTTAAATTTATAAAACAGTCTATCTTTCATTACTATGTCCGGTTGCTCTAGAACCTCAAGACATTTTCGTACCCCCACATAGGCAACATCTCTCTGATCAGGACGAAATAAAGTAGCATCTTCGGAGGCTAATTTCATAAACATTACTTTGGTTTCTCCGTCTTCTTCAATTTTTTTTCACATATGGGCAAGTACATAATAATATTGCTTACTTCCTTCAAGGCGAACTAAGATAAATGTTCCTACGGTAAGTCTAGAGCTTAGAGGCAAATCTAAAAAATATATATATACCTATAATTTTACTGCTGTTCTTAAATTATAAAAAAACCAATTGCCTACCTTGACGATATAAAATAGTATATATACTACCTAAAAGTTAAATTTTAAAATTTTCGTCATTTTGCCCACGATCGTCATTTCGCCGACGTCGGCATAATAAAACAGTATTACAGGACAGAAATCTAAAAAAATATATATAATTTTAGTGCAGTTCTTAAATTATAAAAAAAGCAATTGCCTACCTTGAGGATATAAAACAGTATATACTACCTAAACGTTTAATTTTAAAGTTTTTGTCATTTCGCAAACGATCGTCATTTCGCCGACGTCGGCGGAATGACCATCGGCGAAATGATGTTCCCTCAATAAATAGAGATTTTACATATTACAGGTTATAAGTAAACATTCTTACGGCACTAATTTGCATATAAGACGGTTTTTTCTAAATATACTTTTATCACTTAATATTAGCCGTCGGTGTAATGATTTATAATAAAGGTACGCACCAAAATTTCCACCTAATATTCGAAATATTTCTTACCTTTCGTAAAATTCTTCACTTTACCTCACTCCACGATGGACTCCGACAAACAACGTCGCTATTAAACACGACTCCAATACTACCAACTGCAAACTAAAACTTTGGGGGGCAATTTAAACTGTACGTGCAATGCGGGTTCAATATTTGGGGACAGGACTTTAAACTGTTGTTGCTCAGTTATTACTTTATTTTATTCAAAATACAATTTACAAAATCAAACTACGAGACAAATATTATCTTATTAAGTAGCCATTTTTACTGCAGCTTACCTAAATTTACAAAATATTAGGATCTAAAGTTAAAAACAACGACTTAGGGACCGTGGGCGGAATGACGTTTTGATACTTAAATTTTAGTTTTATATTGCTTATTATCATTTTTCGCCATTGAAACTTGCCGTTTCGTCAAGAATGTATTCTGCTTTAACAAATAACTAGTTGATTGATGTTAATAAACTGTCTGTAAAAAAATTATAAGCCTGCATGGAACATAAAAGTTCCCACTTTTTGATAATCAGCCATTAATAATTGTAGGAATTTTCTCGAGTTTTTACTTGTGTTTATGAAAATTTAAATAAAATTGATTAGTTAAGTTAGTACCTTGACAATTTATTGTTTGTTGATTATTAACTAAATAATTATCCTCGGTATCCGACGCAAACACTTAATAATCTACCATCTCAATCAAGTCATCCTCCGCGTCGTAAATCAATCGTATTTTTTCGCACTTTCTCGGCGGCTGTTACCTACTAATTACCGTTGATTTTATCAATAGAAGATCCTGTTCGGTTGCAACGCGAATGTGAAAGAATATGTCATATTGATTACAAAGTTGTCCCGAGATGAATTTGTTAGATCACGGAAAGGGACAAATAAGGATGTGGAACATTTGGTCACAGAAAATAAATTTTTCTAATTTTGTATCATAACAAATCTATTACGATACGCATTTGCGTATCGTAATGAAGCTATTTCGATACCCGTTTTTTCTTTATTTGATGTTGGTAACATTTAAATGTTTTATTTCATTGACTTGCGCGGCCTTTGTGATTTACGAGAAAACCCATTTTTCGCAGAAATAGCTTGATAACCTACTTTTTTATTCTGTGTGGATAACAGTCATGTATGTTGGTTGCATAAATCTATAAATCAATCTTTTGTAGATGCTTCAAGCTATCATTTTCTGCCAAATCCTATCCAAAATTCAATCTACTAACCTTCTAATGTCGATTTTAACTTCAACTTTATTTGACTTTTCCATCTTCCCTATACTAAATTGCAATGCCGTGACGTAAAATCACGTCTTTTGAAATTCGAAAAAAAGTAGCAAAATCTCCCGAATTTCCGAACGCTCTGTATATGTACCGATTGTACAAGGATCACACAACGTATTCCGTCCAATTTCAAATCTCATATCGCTAAAATACCTTTAGAATCTCGTGGTGAAAATTGGTCAATAAATCAAAAAATGACAGTTCGCAAAATAATTTGTTGTCCAGACGCTACTATGATAAAAAATTGTATTACCAACATCAAATTTAGACATAAAAATGTACTAAATTTGAAGGATTTATTTTCTTTTTAAATATGTGTTTTTTATTGAAAAAACTACAAATTAGAAAAAATAGTATAACGTACGTGTTATATAAAGCAGTTTTAAGCACTTGTCTCGTTATAAAACTCGCCGCAAGCGGCTCGTTTTTTAACATGGACGCGTGCTATAAAATGATGCTTTATAAAACGTGTACGTTAATATACTATTGTTCGTGATGAACATTATCGGCGACCGCCACGATCAAACAACCTTTTCCAATTCGACGAATTGTTTTATTACCCAAAAAAATTAGTTCAGATAAAACAAAGCCAGAGACTAATCGGGGAAAGGAGATCAAACAAAAAACTTATGTAAGCTTACGTAAACTCATCATCACCCGATTGTCCGATTAAATGTAAAACGAGATTTTACTTCCAATTACTCAATTACCAAACCGGTAAAAATTGACATTAATTAACGCAATCTTCCTTGGTTTAAGGGAAAACAGCCGGAAATCCAAAATAAGTGCTCGCATTAAATCTCTCTGTGAATTCGGATCAGCTTCTTTGCAACATACATTTCCGGCAAAAAGAAAGAGCATACAAATTTTACATTACTTTACAGGGTGTCTCAAAAGAATGGAATATCGCAAATATCTCCTTAATCAATGCATTGTCATAAAAACGCTCAGACACGTCGATTTTATTTATATTTTTTATACATTTCAAAAATATTTGTTTCTATACAGGTTGTCCCACAAAAGCTTGGTACACGACAACTTCGTTTTTTCAAATGAAACACCACAATTTTTTTAACATTTTTGTTTTTTACGGGAAATTCTACACAGATTCCATGTAACATAGTATGATGGCAAATATAATACAAGGTGTAAAAAATTACTTTAAACAAAATTCAAAAAATAAGTTTGAAAATTATATTTAAACTAGTGAAAACAATGAAACAAAGCATTCGGCTTTAGTAGATGTTCGAAATGGCCCCCGTGGACTATTTGGCAATATCCTAATCTCTCATAGAGATGTTGTACGGTATATTGTACGATTTCTGGCGATATGTTCCTCGTTACTTCGTCGATATTCTGCGGTTGGTGTTGATCAATGATCTGCTACCTAAGATCATTGGTGTTGATATACTCTTTCTTTTAAGTATCCCCAAGCAAAATAGTCTAGTGGGGTAAGGTCGGGTGACCTAGGCGGCCACTCCTTCCAATCCACCTGTTTAGAAAGATTGTGTTCAGATATTCCCGAACTGCATGCCCATAATGAGGCGGGGCACCGTCTTGCTGTAGCCATATCTGTTGTCCAGGAATATCTGGATCGTGATCATTTGGGAAAATAACTGCCAGAGAAGGAATTAATTCAAATGTTAAAAAATCCAAATATCTCTCGGCCGTTAGTGTTTGTTGAAAAAAATAAGGTCCCAACATCCTGTTGTTAATGATCCCCATCCAAACATTTACTTTCTGCCGATATTGTGTGTTGTTTTCTAAGATCCAATGTGGATTAGTCTGAGCCCAATAATGATAATTTTGCTTATTAACGTTTCCATTAAGACAAAAAGTTGCTTCATCGGTAAATAGGATGCCTTCTAAGAGATTTGGATTTTGATCACACAATTTCATCATGTGCTCACAAAAATTCAGGCGCCGAACTGGATCATTATCGAAAAGCTTTTGCACGTAATTCACTTTATACGGGTGAAATTTTTCTCTTTTAAAAAATCTGTGGATTGAACTTCTATACGATTCATTGTTTCCTGATAATAAATTAAGTGAGGAGTGAGGATTTTCATAGATGGATAAAGAAACATCTAGTTTTTTATCATCAGTTAAGGAAGTTCTTCGCCCGGATTTTGGTAGATTCTTAACATTTCCATAATATGTTGAAAATTTTTGTACAATTTTGCTTACCGTCGACTGAGTAATCTGCCGGTTCGGATATTTTTCATTAACGAATAACAAACTTCTTGTTGACTTCGTTTTCGGTCGCCGTTGCCCCTCAATATTAATATTTCGGTTCGCTCATTATCGGTTAAATAACCCATAATGTGCAGTAATATCGCTACTTTTTGTAAATATTACAATTCAAACTTATGTCAATTGATTGACAAGCGTGAGACACGAAAATAGGTATAAATAAAACTCATATTGATTTACTGGTACTTGAACAGGTGTAACTTTTAGCGAGGAATTAGACTAAAAACACGTATCTTCAATTTTGTTTAAAGTAATTTTTTACACCTTGTATTATATTTGCCATCATACCATGTTACATGGAATTTGTGTAGAATTTCCCGTAAAACACAAAAATGTTAAAAAAAATTGTGGTGTTTCATTTGAAAAAACGAAGTTGTCGTGTCTCAAGCTTTTGTGGGGCAACCTGTATAAAAACAAATATTTTTGAAATGTGTAAAAAATAAACATAAAATCGACGTGTCCGAGCGTTTTTACGACAATGCATTGATTAAGGAGATATTTGCAATATTCCATTCTTTTGAGACACCCTGTATTTTTGGACATACACTGAGAAAAAGCCTTCTAATCCTTATTAGAATTGACATACTTTTTATACAACTGTTTAACAAGGGCGTCCGAAGGAACTTTTCCAAGGGGGGGGGGGGGGCAAATCATAATTGGAATTATTTTTGTTTCTAGCACTTCAACAAACCTTCAATAAAAGAATAGAGCAAAACACCTAATACTTATATTAAATAACAAAAAATAGCTAAACAAAATATTTAAAAATGTTCAAATATAACAAAAAACTTATAAGTTATGCAGAATTATTGGAGAAAAGAAATGTTAATTTTCTTGAATCTTTTGCAAATTCATCAATAATTTTTTCAATTAAATGTATTTTTTTTTCTTTTACAAATTTGCGATGAACACTCATCATACATAAACCGTCCAATCGGTGCTCAGTCATAGTCGAGCGAATACAGGTTTTTACTCTTTTGAGAGTACTGAATGATCTTTCGACTGTACATGTAGTTGGAGGTAAACAAATTGCTATCGCAATTGCCTGACCAATAGTATATCTATTTGTATATTGCTATTATGACTAGCTGTGTAAATTAAAATAAAGCTTTATTTATTCTATTCTAATATTTTTCCTTCGCTATTTAGTGAAGATTTTTGAATTCCACATTTCATTTTATGCAACAAGAGTTCGTTTTACCAATTTTGTCAATTGAATTGTATCTCAATAAATATGTATTAGTTAAATAAAATATCTCAAATCTACTTGGGCAAGGGGGGGGGGGGGCAAGCGCACCCCCTTGCCCCCCCCCCCCCCTTCGGACGCCCTTGCTGTTTAATACTACTATATGTGACAGCAACGCGCTTTCCTGCTGTAAGACAACAAAAATTGCTAAACCGTTGTGTAGTAATATAATAATATCACTGTAATTAAATTTAGCCAATAGGAAATATAATCATAATAATATTTGCTTGCAACGGTTAATAAACCATATACTTACCACTAAAAATCAGTACAGTAGTTCTCAAAAATTTAAATAGCTTCTAGTGTGATAGTTTACTGAGATGGTAAAATTCGTCCATAGGTAAATTATCAAGTCCAATACCTACTAATGATGGGTTGTGAGAAATAAGATTCTTCTATTGCTTTATCTGACAAGCAAAGTTCAAAAAAACTTAAATACAAAGTAAAAATAAATTAATTGAAACAGGTATTGGTACGACCAGAAAAATTCAAATTTAGACAGGACAACTAGAAGACTCCGAACAACGATGTGAACTGCGCAACAAATACGTTGAAACTAATAATACGGCGCGCAGCGATTGCCGATCGCTACGAACCCCCACCAACTTCTTGTGAATTATGGATTCTAACGGATACAATTCATTTGTAAGGAAACTGTTTTGCTTTCCTAATTGCAGAGAAAGCGCTTTACTGGAAACAAAATGAGTCGCATCGAGAAGATAAAACTTATTACTTAACAAAATTGCTGTATTAAAAGTAGTTCAATATTTAACAAGACTGTGCTGCTAATAGAACTGATTACTACCAATAAAAACACTGTTCTGGCAAGTCTGGAATTGATATAACACTAAAGCGGGTTTGATACACTCGCAATTTATTTAATATGGATTAATACAAAATAAACTATGTCTTAGCAAACCTGTACGTACATACGCACTACTTACACAGGAGAATTCAGACATAATGGCGGAAACCAATTTTATTTTTATTATAGCGGTACATGTACTTAAACAAATTGCAAAAATTGTCTCGATTTAAAAATGAGTTTATTAATTTGAAATTCCAAAATAACTCAGGGCTCTCGAACAGTATTCAAATAAGACTAGCAAGAAAATTAAGATTCCGATACAAATCTTAAGTATCCTATATACAAAAGACGACACAAAGATTCATGATGATAAAAGCAAGATAGCAACAACTTTGGTATTCGATATTCCACTGTTTTTACATCTAATACCGTGGCTACTGCATAATATTTGCTTAAATATACACATTAGGTTGGCAGGAACTGGCACTAAGTGACATGGTAAATGACAGTTAAATGTGTTTAAGGCGGTGTTTTAAACTAATTAATGGTGTCGTTGTATTTATCTTTCCCAATTTATTAAAAATGGTGTAAATGACCGTTTTCTATGGCGGTCACTTAAGAGTCCCATAAAACCACTGTTTTTTTCGGTACATGCTGACTTTTTGAATTCTCTGGTAGTCTATTCTGCTTTGTTTTTTTACTTCTTAGACAACGTTTTATTTCAAGTCTTTGTCCGACGGTTTACCAGAATTATGAATTATCTGCCTCCTTCACACTCTTTGGCGACCATCTTGTAAGAAGAACGTTTCGCCAGTGTTCCATATCCCAATCCAGTGACGTAAAAAACACCTCCGCAGATGACGCACTGCGGGGGGCCCACATTGACGGCCCCTTTAAAACTTGCTCAGTGGCGCAACCAGGGGGGGGCTGCCGGGCTGCAGCCCCCCCCCCCCCCGAGCTTAGAAACTTAGCCTATTCGTTTAATTGCAAATCAATTTTTCATGTCACGCCTTTTACTAATATTTTATATTCAGCCACATAATTTACATCAATCATGTTATCAATAGTGAAATTATACTACGTCTGACTGAATGGACCGACCGAAATACTTCCACTGAGGCATCTGGATTACTGGCCAGCATTATATAAGTCCTAAATTTGTGATCGCACTAATGTATACAGAAAGAATATATGCCGCAAGATTCTACAAACAGTCGATTTAAACCTTTTTTAAGCATAACAGTTAGCTAATGACGTAACAGATCAAGTTAAAGAAATAAGAGGCGTGGCAGATGATAATTTTTAAAATATTTTTAAGGAAGCTCAAGGTCTACTTTCGGAATACGATATTGAAATCAGAGTACCTAGACTACCGCCAAGACAAACACAAAGATTGGTTATAAAAACCGATTCCGCTGCTGAGTATTTTAAAATAACAATTTTTATTCCGTTTTTAGATGGCCTCATAGCAAATCTCAAGGATCGGTGTTTAAAACAAAAATTTTGAATGCCTCTTTCCATATGATAATCAAAATCAAGATTTTGATAGTCAATTTAAATGTTTTTTGAAACTTCACAGCTTCTACAAGAATGAGTTCCTTGAAGAGTTTTCCATTAAAACGATCAGGGGCGGATCTAGGATTTAACAAAGGGGGGGGCTTGAATAATTTTTTTTAAAGTTTTTTAATTTGACAAAAAAATGTATTATAATATAGTACATATATACATAAATACAACAAATTATATCAACGATAATCTAAGTAGACCAATTACAAGTTTCAATTCTTCTGGACTTCATTTGACAAAAAGTATTAACTATATCATTTATATTAAGTTCTCTAGATTTATTAATGAATGCCAAAGCTAGCCCATTGAGTCTCTCCTGTCCCATCGTTGATCTCAAATAGGATTTTAGTAGTTTTAGCGATGAAAAACTTCTCTCGCCCGTAGCACTTGTTACAGGGATTGTGGCAAAATTTTTTAGCAGTATCTCTATATTGGGAAAGCATTCTTTGGACATACTTTTTAAGGTTTCTGTTGATGATTTTGGTAGATCAACACTGACAGTGTCACTCCACTTATGTCTCCATATCGCTAATTCCGCCTGTAATTCCAGCATGAATCCTGACATATCATTTTCATATATTCTTGCAGCCTCAACAATTTTGCCATCAGTATATTTTTTAAGGTGTATTGGAATAATACCTTCTATGGGTATTACAGTAGAAAGTTGATTAAATCGGTCTTTCATTTGGATTATAATATGATCCAGGAAAGGTAAGAATATCACCCTTCTGTAATATTCTTCTTCGTTATTTGCCTTTATATTGCTCCTGTTTGTTTGTTTGTTGTAAAGTCTAGGCATAGTAATAGTCGTACCAATCTCTGAAGAGCGTGATGGGCCTCCAAGAAAATTAGTTTAAATTGGAGTTCTTCATTTTGCCTTATATTTTCTAGTTTGCTTGTAATATCGTTTATGTATGAAAAGGCAGTGGAAAGGTCAATTTCAACACTCTGTAAATACTTGCTTAAATTTACAGTGTACGACATCAAAAACGAGGCGACTTCTAAAGCTATAACAAAATCACTTCTTCTAATGGCGGCATTAAAAGCCATTGCCTTACTTGAAGTCTCTGTATCGTTGTCCTGTTCTAAACTAGCAAGAGCATTGCAAATTGCTTCATATAGTTCTTTAAAAGTTATTACGCTATTATGACGCTCAACCCAGCGCGTAGCACACAGAGGTTTTAACTTCTTTTTTTCAAACACAATCTGAATACTTAATAAAATTAATTTCTTCTTATCTTCCAGAAATATAGATTTATTATTTAAAGCCATTTTTTCGCCATTTCACAGAGAAAAAATGCATCAAAACACATTTTTATTTCAATGTTCTGCAAACCAAAGACGCGGCCCGCGATTGTCTTAAACTTCAATCGGGAAGCGCCGCGTTTGAGCATTTTGCCGACTACCTAAATTTAGACGCTCACCGCGCGGCTGGTTTTGTGGACGTAAAATAAATAAAATTAAATTATTATTTTAATAAAATCATATTTATTTTATTATTATCAAATAAAGCTTTTGTTAAACATAATATATAATTACTGGATTTATTATTTATTATTAGTATTTATAGCAATGTTTGACTTTTTATGACATAACAAGTCTTCTTAAAGGGGGGGGGGGCTTGAGCCCCCAAAGCCCCCCCCGTGGATCCGCCCTTGAAAACGATGTTAAAAGCTGAACTTGAGCTGTGGTATAAAAAATGCAAAAACAAAAAACTGAAGGAAGATTTGGACAAAGTGTATTCCGAATGTGATGCCAATATATTTCCTAATATAAAAAGGCTTTTACAAATTTTTTTAACTTATTACAACCGCCACATCTGAAAGGTACTTTTCAAATTTAAAATATTTAAAGACATATCTGCGTAGCACCACGGAAGAGGACAGATTAAATGGTTTGGCAGTTCTTTATGCGAACCACGATATTGATATTACCGTGGCAGAAATTCTGGACGAAAAGCCAAAAACAAAACGAAGAATTTTACTTTAATATTAGTATTATTAGTGAATACTTACAACTTATTGTATAAGGTTTTTGTTTTAGTATAGTATAAGTATGATTAATATATGCGTTACTTATTTTAAATACATTTTTACTAATTAAAATGAATTCTCTAATTTTTTTTCATAAATATTTAGTTAGGGCCAGCGGCGTATTATTGCAGAAGTTTTTGGGGGCTGTCGCTCTCGTCAATCATACGTATTTTACCCAAAAAAGGGCGTGGCACCCAAAAATTTTTTAGCCTGCGGCGCAAGAGGTTAAAGCCCCCCCCCCCCGAACTAAATTTCTGGTTGCGCCACTGCTGCCAGCTTTGCTTTTCATAGGTATTTCATTTCATAATTAATTTTATTTTTTTATATCCTGAGAATTTAACTTCGTTAAGTGAAGAAGAATTATACGTGACAGCGCGGAATTTACAAACGATTTACCATAAAGACTTGTCCATTGACTTTCCTAGTCAAATTTTAAGCCTCAGAAAGGGACTTGGAGATAGTATTTTAAAATTAAAAACAGTGTATGAACTTGAGGATCATTTATTAATAAAAAAATCAGTGTGTTTCTTCAAATTTTCCAGATGTATCTAGTGCAGCGATGTTATTTCTAACTTTACCGGTTAGTGCAACGATATCTTTTTCCGAACTTAAAATAGTAAAAACCTATTTACATAACACCATAGGACAACAACGCCTTTCGGATTTATCCTTAATCAGTATCGAACATGAGTTTGTTAAAACATTAAATATCGACGAATTTATTAAACGATTTTGCAAACAAAAACTATCGACGATCTGGTCGTTTTGTATAATACCTTGTATAGTACTTAGAGACATAATGTTTGTGCAGACTTGTTGTGTTTTACTGTATTCTGTGTTTTGGATTCTATGAGGCTCGATCACTGCTACCCCCGTTACTACCATACATGGTAAGCAACATTATGAGTGGTGTTTTAAAATTTTGATTTTCCATCATGTTTGCTGGAATATTACGTATAATGACCTAATAACTACCTATGTTATGTCTACCAGTCTACCTAGGATTATAAAATAAATTTGAAGTGTTTGCTGTTCTAATAGTTGATACTTAATAAATAATATGGGTTTAAACTTAATTAAATTATTACACGATTACCGAATTCAAAAATTCATAAACCTGAACCTAATAGTAATGAAAATAAGAATTATTATTTCGTTATGCGGGGTTAGTTTGCGGGGGGGGGTGGTCCACCACGAGAAATTTCCAAGCGCTGCCTTCGAGAACTTGCATCTAATAGAGGACCTTAGACACGCAGGTAAAAATACGAAACCATGAACATTTTTAAAGCTATAGCAGGAACTGTTCAAGAACTTGAAATCTTAGAAACCGATCGTCAACGGCATTTGTTGCTTTCCCTCTTTCCTGCCCTGATCATCTTTTCGTCCTTACCGATAATCTTGTGTGCATGCTTCAAAAATGAATCATATATCTTGCTAGTATCGTCATCAACTCCTGACTTATCTATTAAGTCTCCGTTTACATCGTCACACCGTCTTCTATCTTTCTCTCAAATCGGTCTTTCTTGACGTCATTAAAAATAACACTAAATCTGTATAGACACCATTTTTACCCAACAACAAACAATAGCATTGTAAACAATACCTTCTCCATCCAAAACCGAAAAAAAAGACACCATGGAAAATAATACGTATTTTGTCGTGACTGTAGAAAATATTCCGATGTGCAAAAATTCTCGCGAGTCCATTCTTCTGCGGTATGAAAAATCGCGCTACCGCCGCGCCGGTGCTGGCTATACATAATACATACAATGGCGGACAATACTTTATTAGCTTTTTGTTACACCACTTTGAGCTAGCAAGTGTATAAATTGTCAGATTGTCTTTTAAAATACAGTTCAACAGTATAATAGCGTTAGCGATAGGAAATAGAACAATTCTGAATAAAATGACAATTGAGATTTCCACGGAGCCTATATATGTAAGACCGTCAACCGCCACCTTGAATCCACCGTTTTGGATTTTAGGTAATATATTTTCGCAATGGGATATCTTCAACTCATACAGAAACATGCCCAACGAAAAAAAAACTATACAGCGTGTCGCAAAAAAAGATATGACGTATCAATAATTTTTTTAAATGGCGACCCTACTTTTCCATTGACTATTTTTTAAGTGCTTATTAAGATTATACATAAGTACCAAATTTGTATTCCTTGTGCGAAAGCGGCAGCTGTTGAGAAGTTGAAAGCCCTAATAAGACATTAGAGTAGGTTAATTCCTCCCAAAAGGCCTGGTTCTAGACCTCCTGGCGCCCCCGGGCAAGTGTCTTATTTAGCGCCCTCGAAATTTTTATTTTATATTTTTTTTCATGAATATATAATATGTGTTCATTTGAAAACTTCCCACCTCGATTTTCCTGCTTTAAAATGAAAATGTGGAAAATCGCTCGGACCCGTCGATTTTTATTTCGAGGGGGACATCTTTTGCGTATATTGTCAATCTTGTTACTTCAAGCCCCTAGGAGGGAGGGGGGTAAGATCTAAATCTTAAATAGATACCCCTATTTTATATAATTTCCGAGATATTGACTCTTGAAAAATTCCATTTTTGAACTTTGACAGCGTCTAGCTTTCTAACTGTACGTCCTAGAGCAAAACGGCTTACATGTCCCTATCTTCGATTTTTATCATCTTTCCAATAGTGTCAACTTCCGGTCAAACCGGAAGTACTATATTTCTTACATCCGGTTTAACCGAAAGTCCATACTATTGGAAAGATAATAAAAATCGAAGATAGGGACATGTAAGCCGTTTTGCTCTAAGACGTACAGTTAGAAAGCTAGACGCTGTCAAAGTTCAAAAATGTAATTTTTCAAGAGTAAATATCTCGGAAACTGTTAAGTATAGACTAATAATGCTTTTATTAAAAAATATTTAGACTCCAAAAAAATTATATAAAATAGGGGTATCCATTAAAGATTTAGTTTCCCCCCCCCCCTCCCTCCTAGGGGCTTGAAGTAACAAGATTGACAATATACGCAAAAGATGTCCCCCTCGAAATAAAAATCGACAGGTCCGAGCGATTTTCCACATTTTCATTTTAAAGCAGGAAAATTGAGGTGGGAAGTTTTCAAATGAACACCCTGTATATACTTAAACCATCAAAAATACTTGGGCGCCCTTATCTTTTAAATAGTATACTATACATCGAAGGTTATACAGAGGCTTATTTGTTTTACCTTTGGCAATATTTTGCGCCCCTTGGAATTTGCGCCCCCGGCATCTGCCCGGGTTGCCCGGGCGCTGGAACCGGGCCTGCTCCCGAATTAATTACACAGCTGTCAGGTATAAAACGAAGAAGCGATTTTGACGAAACAAACTAGGGGGTCGTATAGTATTCGATGCGGAGACTTCGGAAAAAATAAGCAAAAAATTCTACTGTCAAAATTTGACAGCTGTCAATATATCAAATCGTTTCAAAAAAGTGATATTAATGAAACAACTATAAGGTCGTATGTATATTGACGGTGGAAAGTTGAAAAAATACGCAAAAAATTCTTGTGTCAAAATTTGACACCTCTCAATTTGTCAGAATTATAACAATAATCGATAGTAATGAAACAAACGTGGGGTCGTATACAGTGTCACCAGTAAAGTCCGCATCATATGGGATTTTTTTATTAATAGCTTTATTCGAAATTTGACTTTGGCATCAAGTTCTGCTTCGATCGAGATGAAAATTAAGCAAAAAAATAGTAGTCACGTGATTCGCATTATCTGTCAAATTTTAATTTTTTCCAAAAAATAATTCAAAAGTGGGGTTATTTCTGAAAACATCGAAAAAAGTTATTAGAAAAAGTTTTTTTAAATGCAGTTTCTAGCCCACATGCAAAATTTCAGCTGGATAAGATAATTTTGATTTTTTACCCATATTTTGTAAATTGCACCACATTTGCAAAATAAAACTCAACGCAACATACATAAAACTTCTCAGTTTTGACAAGGCCTTATTTCAAATACATTTTCTTTAAAGTAGCGCCATATTAAATGTGTGTTTTTCTACAAAATCCAAATTGGGCTATTAAAATTTGGTCGCATGTGATGCAAAGTTTATTTGTTTTTGACCCTGTATAAGGTAACTTCATAAAATAAGTATTTTTGAAAACGTAGTTTGTGTCTGAAAGTAATACACCTTAATACTAAGACAAAAAAAAACACGGTGTCATCACTGTCATCAGTAAAGTGTTCATTAAGTGGAAAATAAATTTTAGTTTAACTTAACGTAAGGTTTATCTAATTTAACGATTAAATTTAAAACCCCTTTATTTTATTTTTTACATTTTTACTTTCAGACACAAACTACGTTTTCAAAAATACTTATTTTATTAAGTTACCTTGTCAGGGTCAAAAACAAATAAACTTTGCATCACATGCGACCAAATTTTAATAGCCCAATTTTGATTTTGTAGAAAAACACACATTTAATATGGCGCTACTTTAAAGAAAATGTATCTAAAATAAAGCATTGTCAAAACTGAGAAGTTTTATGTAGGTTGCGTTGAGTCTTATTTTGCAAAAGTGGTGCAATTTACAAAATATTGGTAAAAAATCAAAATTATCTTATGCAGCTGAAATTTTGCATGTGGGCTAGAAACTACATTCAAAAAAACTTTTTCTAATAACTTTTTTCGATATTTTCAGAAATTAACCCACTTTTGAATTATTTTTTGGAAAAAATTAAAATTTGACAGATAATGCGAATCACGTGACTACTATTTTTTTGCCTAATTTTCATCTCGATCGAAGCAGAACTAAATGCCAAAATCAAATTTTGAATAAAGCTATTAATAAAAAAAAACATATGATGCGGACTTTACTGGTGACACTGTAGATATTGTCGCTAAGAGTAGAGAAAAAAAATTCTGCCTGTCAAAATAAAAATATTGAATATTTTTGTCGTTTGTTCGGGTTTGTTTGGGTTTGTTTTGTTTGTAACCGACTTCTTTGAACCCGATTTTGACCCACTTTAAACGGTCAGATTGAATTTAAATTTTGTAGACTTATCAAGAACCGCTGACAATACAATAATCTACTAATCTAGCTCAATCTACTCAAAAAAAAAATTCTTAACAATAATTCAAACTAAGAAATGAAAAATAAATATAGTTTAAAAAACCTAAAGAACACGCTTTAATAATTAATCAAACTAAAAAGCGGCAAATAAATATAGTTTAAAATAATTCTTGAAATTCTTAATATAGGCAGAAAATAATAATGAACGATAAACATTAGTATTATAGTGAAAAAAAGCGTTGGGCGCTTTGTGCTATATTTTTCGTATATCGAGCACCCCCACGCTTTTTTCACAATAATACTAATGTTTATTGTTCATTATTATTTTCTGCCTATATTAAGAATTTCAAGAATTATTTTAAACTATATTTGTTTTCCGCTTTTTAGTTTGATTAATTATTAAAGAGTGTTTTTTAGTTTTTTTAACTATATTTATTACTTTATATTTAAGTTTTTTTTAACTTAACATGTCAGATAAAGCAATAGAAGATTCTTATTTCTCACAACATATCAATAGTATTGGACTTTATAAGCTATGGACGAATTTTATCATCTCAGTAAACCATGTTGCATAATAGATAATCATATGCAATGTTAAAGGGCACGAACAATATCACACTAGAAGCTATTTAGGTTTATGAGAACTACTGTACTGATTTTTAGTGGTAAGTATATTCTTTATTAACCGTAGCAGGCAAATATTATTATCATTAATGTCAAATTTTATTACAACTGCCAGACGGAACTAATAAAAATATCTATATGAAAGCAGATTACATCCCCAATAGAACTTGACAGTTACTGTGAGTATTCAGAGCAATAATGGCTATAAACCATTCTATAGTAGCATTAATTCCTATTTTCTATTGGCTAAATTACCGTGATATTATCACTACACAACGGTCTAGCAATTTTCGTTGTCTTACGGTAGGAAAGCGCGTTGCTGTCACATGTAGTATTAAACAGTTGTATAAAGAGTATGTGAATTATTTTAGGGAATAGAAGGTTTTTTCTCAGTGTACCTTGGTATTAAAATTTTATTTCACCTTTATTCACTGATATATCCAGATCAAGATCAAAACGAAAATGTCACCCAAAATGTGTTTTACTATTCGGGATTCGAAGCATTTGTTCCCCCCAAAACATAATTTCGCAATAAATTGTTCCTTTGTTATTTTTCCTTCAGTTTTCAGTACTTGAGATTTTTTAATTATATTTTTCATTTAGTTACTCTTGTCATAAACCCATCCTTGGACCCGGATATGTTCCGGGCGTGCTCTCGCTCCGGAAGCAGTCTGTTGACCTCCGGATTGGCTCCGTTGCCCCGCTAATATACAACTCATTCTGGTTTCAGAGTTGATGCATGTCCTGTCGCTGAATATACTGGACCAGTTTATCATTTACCATAATGAAATTTTAGGTTTATGGAATTTCGACGACGAAATTTGTAAGAAATGCACCTGCAAAAACAAAAGGAAAATGCTGGGTATTGAGCGATTGAGCCCAATGAATAAAAATGTAGCAATTATTGCTTCTTCTTATAAAATCGAAGTAATTTCTTGAAAGCCAATGAATAAAAACTAAAGTAATCGCTTTTGCGTCCAGCGATCGCTTAAAGCTGCAGGAATTGCTTCTAGTCAATGCATTTTCTTAAAAAATAGAAGCGATTGCTACCGTTTGCTTAAAATGTGATGAATAAATTAAGGAATTGCTTTTTCTAGTAAAGCAATCGTTTTCAAGTTTTTAAGGTAGGTCGACCCCTGCATCATTTGCTTGGTAGCAGTCAACTTTAGTTCTCCGCGGCATACACGTGCGTTGCTCTTAATTTGTGTCTTCAATTATGGCTGAATATATGAACGTCCGTAAAAGAAAAATCTACAGTGTACGTAAAAATTGCAGATATCAGAAGTTATTTAGAATTGACTGCAAGTGGTTGGAACAATTATTTTTTTAATGATACTAGTAAAAGGCGAGGGGGTGCACTGTCGCCTTTAAATAAGAATAAATTATTTCTGCGAAAATTGTCGGATACGGGCTTTCAAAATTCTGTAGGTGAAGAACTCGATGTTCACCAAACTACTGCCTGTAAGACATACACTTCGGTAATGGATGCAGTTTTGGAGAAGGCCAATATTTTTATTAAATTTCCTACAAGTGCTGAAGCTGTTGTGGAAGCTAAACGGTTATGGTCAAAGAGATTTATTTTAGTTCCTTCAATTTGTGAACGAATATCAATTGCTTGTCTTTAATTTCTTCATTACTACTATCACTTTCCTCATTTTCACTGAAATCTGCCATATCACAAATATAAGTTTCCTATTTTTCACAAAAACGTAACAGATATTTTGTACTAAATAATTAGACCAACCTTGTTGTATTAACGTCAACTCAAAATCAAAATTGGGCTATTAAAATTTGGTCGCATGTGATGCAAAGTTTGTTTTTTTTGACCCTGTATAAGGTGACTTTATAAAATAAGTATTTTTGAAAACGTAGTTTGTGTCTAAAAGTAATACACGTTAAATACGAAAATAGTTTAATGAAAAATAATTGTTCTAATAAAAAATCATATAAAAATTCATTTTAATAAATTTTGATTTTGTAGAAAAAAAATACACATTTAATATGGCGCTACTTTAAAGAAAATGTATCTAAAATAAAGTATTGTCAAAACTAAGAAGTTTTATGTAGGTTGCGTTGAGTCTTATTTTGCAAAAGTGGTGCAATTTACAAAATATTGGTAAAAAATCAACATTATCTTATGCAGCTGTAATTTTGCATGTGGGCTATAAACTGCATTTAAAAAAAAGACTTTTAATACTTTTTTCGATATTTTTAGAAATAACAATACTTTTGAATTATTTTTTGGAAAAAATTAAAATTTGACAGATAATGCGAATCACGTGACTGCTATTTTTTTGCTTAATTTTCATTTCGATCGAAGCAGCACTTGATGCCAAAGTCAAATTTCGAATAAAGCTATTAATAAAAAAAATCCAATATGTTGCGGACTTTACTGGAAACACTGTATATGTCTCATACGATTATGTAAACGATTTGTTCGCGGAGTGGCAATCGAAGACGAATCCATACCTGGATCGCTTCAATTTCCGAATATGTCATTAATTAAAGCTTTTTCTATTAGCGAGGAAATACTAGAATCAGTTAAGGCTTTCGATGAAAATATCCCGGCTTTATGCACTTTGTAGTATAATTTGTAATAACGTCCATGGTATCCCTATAACGCCAGGCATGGAAGAATATAAACATAAATCTTTTGCAGTAATGAATTAAGACAGATTTTAATAGAAAATGCAAAACTGCATTTAGCTAAGTAATAACCTCATATAGGTTCATTAAAAATTCCGCAGTACGAAATTGCTTGGTTATTGACTTTCAATCACTTTATTTGCTTCGTTACGATCTCGTTACATCGAAAAAAAAAATTCTCTCTACACTACGATTTGTAGTAATTGAATATTATGGAGGGATTGTTAGTGAGAGAGCTGGAGAAACTTAAAAGTGTTTTTATTTGTAGTAATCAGTTCTATTAGCAGCACAGTCTTGTTGAATAATGAACTACTTTTAAAACAGCAATATTGTTAAGAAATAAATTGTATCTTCTCATTGCGACTCATTTTGTTCCCAGTTAAGCGCTTTCTCTACTATTAAGAAAACAGAACAGCGTACACAAAAACGAATTGCATCCGTTAGAACCTATAATCCATCAGACGTTGGTGGGGGTCCGTAGCGATCGGCAATCGCCGCACATGTCAGATAAAGCAATAGAAGATTCTTATTTCGCACAACCCGTCATTAGTATGGACGAATTTTACCATCTCAGTTAACCATATTGCATAATAGATAATCATATGCAATGTTAAACGTCAAGAACAATATCACACTAGAAGCTATTTAATTTTTTAAGAACTACAGTACTGATTTTTAAGTCATAGGTATGCTTTATTAACCGTAGCAAGCAAATATTATTATGATTAATGTCAAGTTTCATTACAACTGCCAGTCGGAACTAATGCAGTATATAAAACCAGATTACACCCCAATAGAACTTGATAGCTACTGCAAGTATTTAGAGCAATAAAAGTTATAAATCATTCTATGGTAGCATTAACTCCTGTTTCCTATTGGCTAAATAACCGTTATAATATACACAACGGTCCAGCGACTTTCGTTGTCTTACAGTAGGAAAGCGCATTGCTGTCACATATAGTATTAAACAGTTGTATAAAGAGTATGTGAATTCTTATAAGGAATAGAACGCTTTTTTCTTAGTGTACATAACTTGATGGATGATGGACGCTTATTAAACTTAACTTGATGTTATGATCTCCATTTTTTTTACGTTACGAAGTTTTTGTTTAACTAGAACATGGCCCATCAAAATCAATTGATTTTTTTATACTTGCTACTCTACTATAATATTTTTTTTTAAATCGAGAATTTGCATAAAGCCGCAATATTTGCGTGCGGCGGACTCATTTGTTTATTTATAGTTTTAATTAAAAGCCTTTCGACATGAGTTATGGTCTTTCTTCTCTTTTATTATCTCAAGTACGTTTAAAATGGTTAAATAAACGCTAAATACTATATAATTAATAAAATAAACATTTCATTATACAAGGTGGAATTTTTAACCGGAATAAATTCAGTATTATAGTTAACGTTTCCTTAAAACAAACCGTTTCGACAGAAGACAATGACATTTTTTGACATTAACAGCTGATCTGGTTTTGTCGTTAAAGTCCCCAGATCAGCAGTGGGCCGTAGCAAGCTCACGCGTCAAGTTGCGTCATATTATTTATAATTAAAAAATTGTGCGCCACTAACTATTTTTTTAAATTATATATTTTTTTTTAAATTAAGCAACTACAAATACAACTATTTTATCTTCTGAGTTTTTTTTCATATCTTCCTTTGTTTTCGAGAAAAAAAAAACCACTTTATTGCATTTCCCCGGGACAATAAGAGTTATCAGTTTTTCATCATTTAAAACATTGCAGTAATAAATTATTACATTATGCGATTATTTTAAGTTAATTTCTTTTATCGTCAACCGTCAGTAAAGCCGTACATTATCAGAGTGATTTCCGGAAGTAAACGAACACTTTATTTTATTGTAAAATAAAATACTTTACGTGCCGCAAATGCGGCAGATAAATACTTTTTACCCTCCGCAAATTAGTGACTTTGACATTTATTAATCAAAAATCGTCTGTCACTGTCACGCCTTTCCCTATGACAGCTCGATAATAGTTTTCTCGCGATTTATTGCGATGAGAGATTTTATATTATAAATTCTGAACGGTTGGCGATAAAATTTTGTATGCACCACGTGAGTAAAGTGTCGTTATCGACTCGCTTCGCTCGCTCATCTCATAATTTCAGACTCGTCCGATAAAGAATCACTTTACTGCCTTGGTACATAAATAACTATTATCGAAAACATTTAATCTGTGCGAAAAAATTCAAAAGAGGACTTTCGTGTAATTTTAATTGCTTAATAGTTTGGTAAAAGTAGTTTAAATTTTTTACTCTTATTGTCCCGGGGACATGCAACAAAGTGTTTTTTTTTTTTGGAAAACAAAGCAAGATATAAAAAAATCTGAAGATCAAATAGTTGTATTTGTAGTTGCTTAATTCAAAAAAAATACACTATTTTAAAAAAACTCAGTGGCGCGCAATTTTTTTGTCAAAAATATTAGTTTGACTGTCTTCCAGGACGCCACTGGACCTAATAATTTTAATCTAATTGAGGCTAAATTATCCTCTTGTTATTACAAACAGAATTGTCAAATTTCAACAAAATCGAATAAAAGAGTATTGAGATATTTACAAACATCCGATTTTTGACACCCTGTATCGTAAAAACTATGCATTTTCGGATCCATGTTGATATGAACTTTTATTCTTAAAATTACTTAAAGAAACACCCCTTGGAGTTTGGCCACATACTTACTTAAATAACACCGTGTATACAAACTAAGGCCATCAACTGGACATATTAATTTTTCCTTTTCTTCTTTAAAACTGGGTACCTATATACCTAGGTAACTGGCCCAAAACGTCACTGTCACTACAGAGATTTAATTTGGTTAAAGAAAAGTAAAAAAACTTAGGAAAAAATTTAATAAAATGGCGAATACTTCACTGAGGGCCATAATAGACTACTAATCATAAAAATAATTTTTTTATAGCTGGCAGACGAATTTTAGAATTAAAAAGCAGTGCATTTTTAACTACATGACCTCAATTAATTACAGAATCATATTTTTTATAAATAAAAGATATTTTTTACCACTGCATCATATATTTTTTTAGGGCAAAAGAGTTGTCTTTTAGCAGCAAAAAAATAATATTTAAAAAATGACCATATTGAGGTTAAAAAGTCATTTCGAAAAAATCAACCTAGTAGCTACAACAGAGTTGTTTTTTTGGCGCCTATTTAATGCAGATTTTTTGCTTCGACTAATTGAGTTTTCTATCAGTGAAACTATACGAATTACCATACAAACGACTTCTTCACGCATGAAAGATATTAATTATTACTAATAATTTTCACAAAAATTGAATTAATTTATACGATAATAGAGACTTTTGGAAAATACGCTGGTCGCCTTTTAAATGATAAAAATCTCCGAAAACAGGCGATAAATTTCGTAAACTCATAGTTCTTATCCAGAGGTAAACAGTCCTTATTCCAGTGAACCTATTATTTTTCTCACCCTTGCAAGTAATGTGCGTGTAAAGAACCGATAAAAGTTTGTAAAAAAATTTCAAATATTCAATAGCTATAGTATATTATGGCTGGCGTTCGCATTTTATTAATTCATGAATTAAAATTAATAAAATGTCGCTATTAATCCGTATTAATCATTGTATCGAACGGGCAATCGATTTGAATTCATATTAACGTTTATTGGTGATATAAATCTCTTTTAGTGACGAAAAATGGCCATTTTATGGCTTTTGTATGCATTGGAAACAATTATTTATCATGGCAAGTATTTTGAAAGGTATTGGCTTTAATTAAAAATCGTTAAGTTATTGAAGCGAGCAAAATTGTTTATTTATTTGTTATTTAAGTTGTTGAAAACATTGTCTGATTAAATTACTACAAGGACCACTAGACAAACGGTATTTTTCACAATAAAACAAAAATATTACAACACTATATACTTTCTGGGTTTTTGCATCCCCAATCAAAAAAAATTGTACTTAATCTGATAAACTATTTCGAAAATGAAAGAAAAAGTGGAAATTCGCCAACCAATATTCAGGAAACAGTAGCCAAAGCACTGGGAATTAGTTTAAGGACTGTGCAGAAAATTGTGCATGAAACAAAACATAACATAATACCCAAGAATACTAAAAAGTGTAATCGAAGAAAGCCAAAGACTGAGGATTTAAGCGAAAATATTAAAATGGGAGTTCGAAATGTGATTTACGATTTATACAAATCAAAAACCAATGTAACTCTTCCAGTTTTACAAAAAACATTAAAAATTCGGGGTGTTTTGGAAATTGGACTTGAAGCGTTATCAAAATTAATAAAAAATGTAGGTTTTCGCTATAAAAAAAGACTGTAACCGAAATTTTTATGTGAGCAGCCACAGATAGTGAGTCAGCGTGTTCAGTTTTTTAAAAAATATACGGACAATTACAAATCAAAATTTAGAAAAGTGGTATTTTTAGACGAAACGTGGATATTTTCAAATGGAAGTGGTTCAAAATCTTGGCAAGATGAGTCTGTAAAAAGTGTTAAAAGGAAAAAGGGGTGCGGTACGGGAAAGCGTTTTATTATTTTGCATGCCGGTTCTGCAACAGGATATGTTGCAGGTGCGAGTTTAAATTTTTCTTCAACATCAAAAAGTGTTGACTATCATGATAATATGAATTGCGAAATGTTTGAAAAATGGTTAAAAGTTCAATTGATACCAAATTTGGATGCTCCGTCTTTAATTGAATTAGATAATGCATCATATCATTCAAGAATTTTAAATAAACAGCCTACTTCATCTTGGAGGAAAAGTGATATTTATGAGAGGCTGGAAAAACACAACCAAAATCCTTTACCAAATATGCTTAAATCGGAACTCCTATCAATAGCAAGTTTCTTAAAAAACCCAAAATATAGGCGGTAGATGAAATACTGCGTGAATATGGTCATGAGGTTCTACGACTGCCGCCATATCATTGCCAGTTTAACGCAATAGAATTAATATGGGCTTGTGCAAAGTCTTACTATGAAAAACATGTAGGTGATGGTCTTAAATCCGACCAAGTACAAATACTTTGGCAAGATTCGTTAGATCATATTACACAAGAGTACTGGAAGAAATCGGTGGAACATACAGAAATATTAATAAGGGATTGGTGGGATCGAGAACAAGTACTAGATGTCGAAGTAGCGCCAATAATAATTGCTCCATTCGAAGACGACTCAGACGACGAGGACTTTTCAGATTTTATAAATGACGATGAGAGTTTTTAGGCTATAATTATAAACGGTGTTTTTCGTTTACATTTTTTAGTATTCTTGGGTATTATATTATGCTTTTTTTTCATGCACATTATTCTGCATAGTCCTTAAACTAATTCCCACTGTTTTCATTACGGTTTCCTGCATATTGGTTTGCGAATTTCCACTTTTTCTTTCATTATCGAAATAGTTTATCAGACTAAATGCCATTGTATTTTTAGGTTTTAGTAGTCAAATTGTTAAAATAAATTGCACTGTTTATTATTGTCGTTTTTAATTAAAGGGTACAGTAGGTATATAATTAACGATTATATAATTTTTTTGTAACTTTTTCAACTCCCCTGTACATCATTTTTACAAAACTAATAATATTAGGTATATGTGGCTATCTTCGCGATAGCTAAAACAATGAAACTATTTTTCCTTCCTTCGGTATATTTGTAAATAATCTCACAACATTTTGATAGCCTCTGTGTTGTCTGATTTGACGCATATGATCAGTGACCTTTGGACCCGCACGTTAAGACCAGATCTGACTATACACTACATTTGGGTCACAAATTAAATCTTGGAAAAGAAAATCAAACTGCGGACATAATTTACTCTGAGAAAACGCCTTCTATTCCTTATAAGAAATCACATACTTTTTATACAACTGTATGTGTGTCCTACTATAAGACAACGAAAATTGCTAGACCGTTGTGTAGTGATAATATCACGGTAATTTAGCCAATAGGAATTTGGGAGTTATTGCTACCATAGAGTGGTTTATTGCCATATTATTGTTCTGAATACTCACAGTAATTATCAAGTTCTATTGGGGATGTAATATGGTTTTATATACTGTATTAGTTCCGACTGGCAGTTGTAATGAAACTTGACAGTAATCATGATCATATTTGCTTGCTAAGCATATAATTACCACTAAAAGTCAGTACAGCAATTCTCAATAATTTAAATAGCTTCTAGTGTGATATTGCTTTTGTCGTTCAACATTGCATAGGATTATCTATTATGTAACATGGTTTAAAGAGATGGTAAACTTCATCCGAAGCTTATAAAGTCCAATACTAATGATCGGTTGTGCTAAATAAGAATCTTCTATTGCTTTATCTGACATACAAAGTTTAAAAATACTTAAATACAAAGTAAAAATAAATTAATTAAAACAGTATTGGTACGATCGATGGAGATTTAAATTCAGACAGGACAGCTAGAATACTTTAAACAACGATGTAACCTGCGCAACAAATACGATAAAACTAATAGGCGGCGATTGCCGATCGCTGCGAACCCCCACCAACGTCTTGTGGATTATAGGTTCTAACGAATACAATTCGTTTTTAGGGACTTGTAGTGAAAGCACTTTACTGCAAACAAAAGGCGCATTGAGAAGATACAATTTATTTCTTAATAAAATAAAATTGCTGTATTAAAAGTGGTTCATTATTCAACAAGACTGTGCTGCTATGCTAATCGAACTGATTACTACCAATAAAAACACTGTTCTAGCAAATCTGGAATTGATGAAACAAAAAAACTTCTTTCTTAATCTAGACATCTAAACACATCTTGACTGCAGAAACGGGACATGTTGCATTAACGCTAGTGACGCTGTGAGCCGATAAAATTTACGTTTACTGCAGAAACGGGACATGTCCAGGAGATGTCTCCTTTCGGTGGTAAATAAACTACTGTGGAGGTGGAACTAAAAAGATTTAATGAAATAGACATATATTTTCCAATGAGGGGTCATAATTCATATATTATGCTATGTGACCGAGACTTTGGTTTAATTAGAAGACAGTTGAATAAACATAAGAGATATTATACTGTTCAGGAATATATCAAAATAATCTCTGAAGCATCCAAGAATATGCAAAAATTTTCAGTTGTGCAGGTTACAAAAGATTTAGTTTATGATTATAAAAACTGGTGGCCACAATTTTACAAAAAATCTTGCCTTAGTAATGAATCCTATGGGAAACATGTACCTGTTCGTAATAAAAAATCTTTTGCAATCTCCTCTTTTCATCACTTGATCATTTCCGCTCCTCAAGAAGTAGTTTGTCGAGAATTCATAAATTGTCCTGTAAAAGATACATATCGACCAAGGAACACTAAAAGTGAAATTACTTTCCCTACAACAAAAGCTTATCATGAGAAGCTTCCTATTAACACAAAAAAGGTGGCTGATATAATGAACACCATCAAATTTATTTCAGAAGATTATTTAGCCTTTTGGAATCAAATAACTGATTGGCCTACCGCATTAAAGAAACAAGATGACGAATAACTTATTTTTTTGTTACATATTATTATAACATATTTTCTATAAGGGTGTCTCTAATAAAATAATTTCTTTAAATCTTTCTTGTTATTTTCCATTTACTGCAGAAAGGTGACATCTTCATATGTCAAAACTGACACTTACGCTCATATTAAAATGTCAAAAAATAAATGGTCTATTAGCATTCACTTAATGAACTGAAAAATTATTTTTTTTTAAACCGACCAGAAAATTTACACTTTCTGGACAATTTTTCGTCTAGAAAATAACGTTTTTCTGATCGCAAGACCGGAAAAGTGACATTAGAGACCGGAAAAATCTTTTCCGGACTCTAATGTCACTTTTCCGGTCTCTAATGTCACTGTCACCCTGTTTTTTGTTTTTCCAATAGCTCTTTGATAATACAAGATACCTTAATTTCGTTATTTTGACAACAACATTTCGATGTATTGTCGAGTGACAGTTCGTTGATTTTTAATTTTGTTCTTTATGTCAAACTTGTTTCGCGTAGATTATAAAATATATCGAAGTGTCGGTCTTAAAAAAAATATTGTACGTCACGCAACCGAAAATTAGTGTTTTCCAGGTCTCTCCAAGCTTCCAGGACTCGCCTATGGCTCGCCCTGGAAATGCTTGTCTCGACCTGAAAAACACTACTTTCTGGTCTTGTAACGTAAATTACTATTTCATAAAATTTTAAGAAAAAAAAATATTTTAAACAAGTTGGCTATATCTGAAGGAATTTAAGGATCTACTGAATTTCGTGATTCCGGGACACCCATCAGTTAATATAGCTTTAAGATTAGTGCAGAATATCCCTTTCAAATTCTCCTCACCTGCTAAACCATTAACAAGACTCTGTCATTCCTGACTAATCCAAAAAAGTCCACAAAAGAATTTCTGTGTGACATTTTGATCGTATCGTTTATCAAAAGAACTATTAAAAGCTATTATCATTACACGACTTGATTGAGATATCTTAAAAATCGTAAATGACCATCTCAATATCTCCCAGCACAAAAAAATGATACCGTAAAGAATAAAAAAAAGGAGAGAAGGTATATAATGGTACGGCACGCGATATTAATGGCCGATCGCAGAATGACATGTATTGAAGAACATAACTGCGGAGGTCAGGTTAAGGGTACCATAGCAAAGAAAGACGGCCGAACGGTGTACAAGAAGTATGATAGAAGGACCAGTGGTGTAACAAGCAATATAAGTATAAAAATTAAATAGTTAACAAGACATACCTTTTGAGGGATATTTTCTTTCTAAATAAACGATGCTCTTGTAATAAATACCGTGCGAGCAAAAATTATTTGCATCAAAGAGGGCCTTGCATCTAAGGACGTAATGCTTAGCCGTAGAGCTTAATACCTGTTGTATGTCAGTAATTATCTGAATTAACAATCAATCAGTTATTCCGTCATCTTTGACAGTCGTTACAAGTAATTTTATTCATCGCTAATTTTTCCAATTTCTTGAACAATGTACAAAATGGACTTTACGGAACAGCACAAAAAAATTATGGTTGAAGCGTATTTTCGAAACGGGGATAGAGTAAATGGTGAGTGGCAATACAATCTGGGTTTGTGCGTGGACGATTTTCACGAACATTTTCTTAACGTTACTTTTATTGCTGGGGATTTTTATCATTGCCTGAAAAGAACCGTGGCTGTGTTTAGGGAAATAGGTTCTATACAACACAAAAAAGGAGCAGGAAGACCATCTGTAAGAACAGAAGAACTCGTTGCAAACGTTCGTGAAATAATGCAAAATACGCCAACAAATTGTATAAGACGCCTGTCCCAAGAAGTGGGAAGATCTTATGAAACATGCAGGACTATTTTTAAGAAGCCGCTAAATTTATTTCCTTCTAAAGTGCAAGTATTCCAAGAAATTCAAGCCGCAGATTTTGAAAAATTTTGAAAATATGAAGAGATTTTATGCTTGGAGCATGGCGATGGCCAATTTCAGCAATTTATGTAATTATTTTTATTTTTCTTTCTGTATGTTCTTACTTTGTTAATTTTGTAAACAACAACAATAAATTTGTATTTGTCTACTTATTTTATTACTCATTAGTTTGGCATATCATGTCATAATATGAATTTGACAAAATTTTAACCTAGATTTGGTTAGATATGTCGTCCCCATATCATTGTGATCTAAACCAAGCCTTACGCTTTTTAATCCAACCCCATTTTGATGCCAATATTTTTGCTCGCACGGTATATAAATTAAATAGTTAATAAGAGATACCTTTTGAGGGATCTTTTCTTTCTAAATAAACGATTCTCTTGTAATAAATAGAATGATTTTTAAAGGTGTGTTTATTTTATTTAATATTCATTATGAGATATAAATTCGTAGTTAAAATTTATATTTTTAAGTTGTATACTATTTCCTTTTAGTTAAAATATTTATTTTCATATTTTTGCTACGCCTTTGGAAATATCTTAAAAGATCGTGGACACAATCTGAGCTGTCAATCGGTTGCGGCGGCGGCGGCATCGCTGAAACGCTATCTGATAGGGCACGTGACCCAAGGAGATCTCGTGACTTGGAGCTTATTACATCAACCTATGAAGACGACGTCGAACAATTTTTTCATTAAAAATACTAAAGAATAACATACAAAGTTACGCTTTTAAAGATTTAAGCGAAAAAATTTAATTTATTAAAAATGTTTAAGGCAGCTTTGGGCGAGGCTCTTGCTTTTCTTGACTGGCATTTATGTAATAAGATCCCAGGACGGTACCGAGCCCTCGATGATGTCCGATTCAAAAAACAGGGTAAAAAGTATTTACTAAAATAGACCAATGCACTGCTTTTACATTGAATGAGTACCTGTTGGCCTCCTGGTAATCATTGCCTGGTTATTGTACATTCGGTATAAATTTGCCAGTTTGTTGTTTTTTATTTTACTTTAATTGTTTGTGCATAATTTGTTTTTATAAATTAATTTATTGTTTTTTTTTATGTATTTATAGTAGTAGTAGTAGTAGTAGTAGTAGTAATATGTTTTATTTAGCAAAAAGCTACAATTAAATATTTTTTTAATACATTTTTTTTAACAAATTTTTATAGATTTATTTTTAAGTTTTAAAACGCAACCTTCTTTTAACAAAAAAAAGACCAAAAAGTTAAACATTTTGCAAATTGTATTAAATATTACGTATCATTTTGCTTTTTAATTAAATGTAATTTTAAAGTTTTTTTAAACAGTTTTAATGATTTTTGAGATTTAATAGAATTTTCCAAATTATTATATTCTTTCAAACCTTTATAAAAAATAGATTTATAAGCTAATGTTTTAGACACTCTATCCACATACAAATTTTGATTAGTTCTTGTTTCAGGCAATAAATTATTTTTAATTTTATGTATAAAGATACATACTAAATAAAAAATTAAATGTCTGACATTCAACAAATCTAAATTTTTCAACATAAATTTAATTTTTGTATATTTGTCACAATTTAAAATAATCCGCATTGCCTTATTTTGTAAAATTTGTAATTTATCAAATATTTCCTCACTAGCACAATATAAAATGGAAGAACAATAAAGAAAATGTGGTAATATAATAGTATTAAATACAGTTTTTTTAGAAAACAAACTTAAATTAGAACTGATTCTTTAAAAATAACCTACTTTTCGTAACCTAAATATTATTATTTGTGTCCTGCTATACTTAAATGAGTTGTGTAAAGTAGAAAATAAAAACTTTGACTTTGACTTTGACTTAATACCTATTTTGTGGACCAACGGAAATCAGGCAGTTAAACAACAAAAATATACAAGTGATTAAAAAGTCTATATTATATTATTTTGTCGGCGCCTAATGCTTTTAACAAAAACACGCATAAACTTACGTTATATGGAGTCTATAGATCTCAAAAAAGACATTTCTCATGAACAAATTTGCAAAAAACATAAAAATCAAGAGCAATTCTTGTTATTCCTGACACGCTTGAACAAGAACGGCACAAAATAAAGATGTAAGGACTCAGATGAGACAAGTGATACATATTACATGACATAAAAATTGTAATTTAATAGAATGTTCTTGCCGAAGAGTTATAAAGTGAAGTAGGCAAAATTTACCGGCAAAAAGTCGCCGCGCTTAACATTTTCTGCAGTTTTATGGGATGGCAAAAAGTTTATGTCACATTGTCGGATATTTATGGGACGTTTTAATGCTAAAGCCCGACGGTTTCCTTTTTGAGATGTATTGAGGACATTATCCCAGTTTCTTTTATGAGTGACGCAAATTTTAAAAAATCGCTAATGAAAATTAAAACCATTAAATTTGATCAAAATAGCCGGATAAATAATTGGGCACAGTAAAATGCTTTTAGGTTTAATTATCATGATATTCAGCGAGAAAAATGTACATACAGGGTTGGGCAAATGTTCCGGAACGGCTTAATTACAGGCGAGCGAAAAGTGATATCGGATCCGGGTTTCTGGCAATCTATAGGACTAAAATTTTACTATTTGACTATTATACCATATGTCAGTAATGTCACCAACTGTCAAGTGTTGACGTAATTTTTTTTTTTTTAATGGAACACCATGTATATTTTTACATTTTTAAATTCCACATAAAATTTTAATTATTTTTTATTAAATGCACTATTAGTCTATACTTTATAGTTACCGAGATATTGACTCTCAAAAAGTGACATTTTTCAACTTTGACAGCTTATAACTTTCTAACAGTACGTCTTAGAGCAAACCGGCTTACATGTCCCTATCTTCAATTTTTATTATCTTCCCAAAAAAATCAACTTCCGGTTAAACCGGATGTAACTCGAAAGCAGGAAATATAGTTGTTCCGGTTTAACTGGAAGTGTTCCATTAAAAAAAAAAATAACGTCAACACTTGGAAGTTGTTGACATTACTGACATATGGTATAATAGTCAAATAGTAAAATTTTAGTCCTATAGATTGCCCAAAACCCGGATCAGATATCACTTTTCGTTCGCCTGTATTTAAGCCGTTCCGGACCATTTGCCCAACTCCGTATATTATCTATCTGTATCTATAATAAAAAATGTGCCAGTGATTTTTTTTTAAATGTTGACCATGATCATGAAGATAAACTAAAACCCAACAAAAACAACATTATTTACATATGAATATTGAATTTTTTCCAAGTCACGTAAACAGAAATTTATAGTGTGGGGGTACACAATCATGATAGAAAATAAAACAGATGTTTCATATTCATTTGTTATATACTTACGATTCTTTACTGTGAAATAAAAAAAACTTCTAGCTGTAAAGCAGCAACATAATAATATAGTTTCCCGGAAACTCTTCACTCACCTGTTAAATATAACAGATATAAATAAATTAAATAAATAACTAATGCTTTTATATTACCTAGAAAAAAAAAGTACAAAACAATATTAAATTTTTTTTTTGAAGGTATTTGCTGCAGCATGGCGCAGTATAGCTATAAATAGCTACTCTACTATACTACGCATGACAGCAACTTTAAAAAAAATAAGACAATAAAATACTAATTTAAAATTATAAATTATAAGTAGGACAACACCAAATTTACATAAATGCTAATAAGAAAACTTTTGATTGAATATGTTTAAAGGAAACATCGTTATTGACTGCCTGTCAATGCCTAAACAAAACATTAAACATAGATACTCTATGGGCATTTTAGTATATTATTAGTTTTCAAACAACCAAGCAAATTAACATGCGAAATGATTTATATTGTATTCCCAAAAGAAATTGTTTATACCTTTTTTAACGTAGCGCACCATTAGAGACAGTAATTAATTCTCCAGGCAAAGAATTATAAGAGACGACAGCATTACAAGTAAAATACGTCTAAAAAAAGGCACTATGATAATGAGGTAAAGTTAACTTAACCTCATAGCCAATGTTAATAATATGGATATTAGAGCGAGGAGTTAGGCGTTCACGAAGAGTGGTGGGAGAATCAGGTTTATTTAAAATTTCATATATACGAGTAAAACTTTTAAAATGCAAAAGCTTACGGTTATCCATTATCAGCCAATTCAGTTTCGAGAATGTATGAGAAATATGGTCATATTTTCTAAGACCATAGCGACAAATCGTTCTGCATTTTTTGAATAAGAGACTTACCAATATCTATACAATAACCATAAACAAAATCGTAATATTCAAAGCTTGAATACTAGTGGATTTGTAAAGCATCTTTTTTAATGCAACGTTTAGAATAAGTCTGCTATTATATAAGATTACATAAGATATCTGAAATAATTTTTTTAAATGCTCTCGAAACGTTAATTTACTGTCTAAAACTGTTCCCAAATTTCTTGTAGAATCAACCACCTTAAGCCTAATTCCATTTATTTTAGAGTAATATTATGATGCCAGACTAGATAGAGTTTGCAAGTCATCATTTAAGAGCTGTTTAGACTCCAAATATTTATCAAAATCAAAGCAAAAATAAATCTGAGAGTGTCATCAGCATAGGCTTGTACTTTACAGTATTTTAAAGACTTAAGAATATCGGACGTGTAGATGAGAAAAAATAACGGCCCTAATATAGAGCCTTGTGGCACTCCAGACAATGTGCTAACCCGGTCCGAATACTAACCGTCAGAAAATATTTTTTTGGTAGCGATTTGCTACTCGATAATTGAATGAACATGATTCCTTGTGAAAAAAATCAAATTTTAATTCAAGGAGTTTGTGATTAATGCTTTGGAAAAGTCTGATAAAATTATGCATGTTGAAAGTTTTATTTACAAAATACATTAGTCAAAGGCAAAATGCTCTCTTATCATAACTCGCAAATAAATAATATTAAATAAACTTGTAATAATTCTTCCCTTTTATCAAACGCCATAAGCTATAAATAATGAACTAAACTGGGTATAATTTAACCTGTATTCAAGTCCCGACTTCATTCATTAGCCTATGAAAGCCCTCCTGCCGTAAGCTTTTGCGTATGCAGGATGAATGCAGGACAATTAAAGAAATTTATTACGTCACAGCCATACAGGATCTGCCGTTTGTCATTTACCTGGGTAATTGCAAATGTTTCCGCGCCAGGATGTATAGAGAAAATTTTAAAGGTGTTGTGTGCTTCATAGAAAAATTCCATGCAAAATTTAAGGTGATCAAATATTGGCCAACGGGTTGTTTCTCAATTGGAAAGGATCACTTCACAGTACTGCGCAAATTACATGAAACAAACAAACAGCTTCAAAATGTCAATGAGCCTAATGAATAAAAATGAAGCGATTGCTTTTTCTTATAAAATCGAAGTAATTTCTTGAAAGCCAATGAATAAAAACTAAAGTAATTGATTTTGCGTCCAGCAATTGCTTAAAACTGCAGGAATTGCTTCTAGTCAATGCTTTTTCTTAAAAAATAGAAGCGATTGCTATCGTTTGCTTAAAATGTGATAAATAAATTAAGGAATTGTTTTTTCTAGTGTAGCAATTGCTTTTAACTTTTTAAGGTAGGTCGACCCCTGCATCATTTGCTTGGTAGCAGTCAACTTTAGTTCTCCGCGGCATACACGTGCGTTGCTCTTAATTTGTGACTTCAATTATGGCTGAATATATGAACGTCCGTAAAAGAAAAATCTACAGTGAAGGTACGTAAAAATTGCAGATATGATGATTTCAGAAAGTTATATCGATTTGACTGCGAAACTGTTGATTGGTTGGCAAATTATTTTTTGACTGATACTGGTAAGGGGTGCACTGTCGCCTTTAAATAAGACTAAAGTCTTTCTGCGGAAATTGTCAAATCCGGGCTTTCAAAATTCTGTAGGTGAAGAACTCGGTGTTCACCAAATTACTGTCTGTAAGACATAGACTTCTGTAATGGATGCAGTTTTGGAGAAGGCCAATATTTTTATTAAATTTCCTACAAGTGGTGAAGCTGTTGTGGAAGCTAAACGGTTGTGGTCAGAGAGATTTATTTATGTTCCTTCAATTTGTGAACGAATATCTATTGCTTGTCTTAAATTTCTTCATTACTACTATCACTTTCCACATTTTCACTAAACTCTGCCATATCACAAATATAAGTTTCCTATTTTCCACAAAAACGTAACAGATTACTATTGTACTAAATAAGTAGACCAACGTTGTTATATTTACGCCAACTCTTTTGCAAATTAGGCACCAAACTGAACATGAAATCTATAATCTGAACAAGTGGATAAGACACGTCTGAACTTATGTTGAATAAGCATTTGCTACAGGGGTGTAAGAAAAACAGCAATTGCTTCAAAATTTTATTTATATCTAGATCTAGCAATTGCTTTTACTTATAGCGTTTGCTAGTCAAGCAATTGCTTTTACTAAAAAGTAATTGCTTCAAGTAATTGCTTAATTTTTATTCATTAGACTCAATATGTAGTTTCATCTGTGGTATTCAAAAATAATATCATGAAATACGGAATGTCCCATTTAAAAGCATATAACTTTATCTTGAATAACTGTTTTTGATAACCCTGTATATTCCGCAATAATTTAGCAAGGTTCAAATTCTTTGTCATTGAAGAAAAGAGTTTTTCGAACTGCCTTATGTGTATAATAATATCCCTCGTAGTATATTGTTTCAATTCACTTCCGTCATTCGTCCATAGATTAACACATTTAAAATCTGACCAACAGGTTGTTTATTCTCATGGTTTAAAATCAATTCATCCTCCTACAATTTTCTACCGTTATACATAAAAAGATCTGTTCAGTATTTTACTAAAATATTATTCCTATCTACTTATAGAAATATGGTCTGTTTAGGCCACGACGAAATACTATAGAATTTGCAGTGGCCAAAGGGAAAATTTTCAAGAAATTATTGTTTTTGCATTGACACGCGTGCAAATCGTGACTGCTAGAAATCGCCGAGATACAGGGTTCAGCAAAAAAAATGCTTTTAAATCATTTAATCTGGCACAACGATTATCAAAGTGTTTCATTGTTTTCTGATGTATTTATTTTAATTAAACATCTCGGCAATACTCTTTCCTTTAAAATTATTAATTCGAAATCATTTTTTTATTTTGGGGTAGGCATTTCTATAAGTACTTGAGGAAAACAATATATATTGAACATATTGTCATTTATCACTATACAGAGTATCCTAAAAGGTATGCTCAATAATTTGGGATGGGGAAAATACAAATTGAAAATTTTAATGTCAATATTTAAGAAATAGTGGATAGTGGGGTTAAAATAGACCTACATTTTTTTGCGATAATAAATTTTAAAAAACTGACATATTTTACAAAGAAAGGTACTATTGGTTTTCTAGAAAAAATTATTACAGCGTATACAAAGTTTACCAAAATACCTAAATTTTAAATTTGTATCTACACAGGTTTCGAAAATACTTACCCTGAGGAAAATGATCTAATACGACAGGTTTGCTAAGACATAGTTTGTATTGATAGCTTTTGTTTTATTCACCCATATTAAATAAATTGCTAGTGTATCAAACCCGCTTTAGTGTTATATCAATTCCAGATTTGCTAGAACAGTGTTTTTATTGGTAGTCATCAGTTCCATTAGCAGCACAGTCTTGTTGAATAATGAACTACTTTTAATTCAGCAATTTTGTTAAGAAATAAATTATATCTTCTCAATGCGATGAATTTTGTTCCCGTAAAGCGCTTTTTCTACATTTAAGAAAGCAGAATAGCGACCCAAAAACGATTGTATCCATTAGTATTTGTTGCGCATGTCACATCACTGTTCGGAGTCTTCTAGCTGTCCTGTCTGAATTTCAATTTTATTGATCGTACTAATACCTGTTTCAATTAATTTATTTTTACTTTGTATTCCAGTTTTTTAAACTTTGCATGTCAGATAAAGCAATAGAAGATTTTTATTTTGCACAACCCATCATTAGTATTGGACTTTATAATCTATAAAATGATAATGTATATATATTTATAAAATCATAAATATGCAATATAACGACAAGAACCAACGGCGGTCCTGGAACGTCTTTCTCGGGGGGGTACTTTTAAGGATTTGCGCTGGAGGCGCAATCTTTCATGCGCCGAAGGCGCTCTTTTGCACCGCAGGCGAAAAAATTTTGGGTACCACGCCCTTTTTTGGGTAAAATAACCGTAAAGCCTAATCTGCGGCGATATACCAGACTTTAAAACACTCTTTTAATTTAAAAGAATTTTGAAAGGGCGACAAAATAAACAAGTTTTAAAAGCTTCGAGGGCATTATCCGTGACAGATGAACTTTGTTTATACAATAAAATTGTACTATACATATCTGGGGGGGGGGGGGGGCGAGCCCCCTTGTAAATACGCCACTGATGTAGTATTGTAACATTAGTATGTTTTAATATTGTAATGTATGTACGTCAAAACACTAAAATAAAACAAAACTTAAATGTATATGTATAATAAAGAAATCAGAACATGAAAATAAAGCTAAAAAAACTACAATTGTTTTTTAATATATTTTACATTCGATGCCGCTGCTTTTAACATTTTTTTTAAGTCATTACAAAACCGGACATTCTTCGGTCCGGTTTACCAGCATTTTCGCGATATTATATCGACTTATCGACGGACTATAATAGAATATATCTTATAATTTTAAGATGTTGATATTTTTATATAAAAAATGTTTTTTCAAATTTATTGGTTTTGTTTTTTATTTAAAAATAATAAATATTTATAGTTTTTTGGACATATTATTTTTAGTTCTTGCGTCCTCAACCTGGTCTCTGAGGGGGGGGGGTAATTACCCCCAGTACCCCCCCCCCCCCCCCGTCGGACCGCCCTTGACAAGAACAATATCACACTAGAAGCTATCTAAATTTTGGAGAACTACAGTACTGATTTTTTAGTGATAAGTATATGTTTTCTTAACCGTAGCAAGCAAATATTATTATGATTAATGTCAAGTTTCATTACAACTGCCAGTCGGAACTAATACAGTATATAAAACCAGATTTCACCGCCAATAGAACTTGATAATTACTGTGAGTATTCAGAGCGATAATGGCAATAAACCATTTTATGGTAGCATTAACTGCTATTTCCTATTGGCTAAATTACCGCGATATTATCAATACACAACGGTCCAGCAATTTTCGTTGTCTTACAGTATTAAAGCGCGTTGCTGTCACATATAGTATTAAACAGTTATATAAAGAGTATGTGAATTCTTATAAGGAATAGAACGCTTTTTTCTCAGTGTAGAGAAGTAATTTTTGTGTAAGATACTTTTAAATTATTAAGTTAAAATTGCAATATTATTATAGTTATGTAACCAAAGGAATATAAAAGTTATAATAATGAATTATTAGATATATTGTGTTCTTTTTTTATATAAGTACTCCCTAGTATTCTCCAATTTCCCCCCACACTCCCTAATGTTAGTGCTATGCACTATGCAGCCGTGGAAAAATCGTACAAGAAAATTTTATTTTCGAAAAGTAGGTAATTGTTTGAATTTAAGGCAGTTTGTTGTGAAATTGTTTTTTTTTTATTTGCAATTTTATAGTAGGCTTTATCTCGGTGTAGAAGAAACCATTGCCAGAGTACCTCCTTTAGGGGGCTATAGCTTCATAGTAAGTGAACATAGGACCCAATTTTATATGATGTTCTTAATTTATTTTTAAGCAATCCACTCAATCCCAAATTATCGACCATACCTTTTCGGACACCTTGTATTTAATTAACAATGAAACCCCACATGAAAGCGAGCAAAAGGTATCTCAGTTAAACCATTTCTCATTTTCTAACAGTACTTGGAATTATCTCCCATTTTTCACATAAATCTAGATGGCAACTAAAGAGTTCTTAACAATGGCAAAGGCTAAAAACAATGTGTTGGCGCGTGCTGTTCCTAGCGTAACTAAGTATGCTTTCTTCTGACCATTGTCTAAATGGATCGATCTATTAGAATATTGTTTTTAGTTGTTTTAGAAAAGGATTTTGTCGTAATTTATCGTTTTTATATTATATACTAGCGCTCCTCGCTCGCGTAATTCAATCGTTATCTATTGGCTATGAGAACAAACAACGATAGAACAAGGTAAACATATCTTTCTCTTTATCACAATAAGCCGACAAGATGTCAAATGCAAAGGTCCATCAGGTACCTCGCGAGTTCCTCAATAAAACCACAAAAATAATCACCAATTTTTTACTCAAGACTAATACGCTGTTTCTTTCCCTGTTGCTGTTGCTGAGACGGAGACCCCTTGTGGGTTTTAGTTGAGCTTACACTGAGAAAGAATTCACATACTCTCTATACAATTGTTTAATACTATACAGGGTGTTTATATGAAAACTTCCCACTTCGATTTTCCTGCTTTAAAATGAAAATGTGGTTAATCGCTCGGACCCGTCGATTTTTATTTCGAGGGGGACATCTTTTGCGTATATTGTCAATCTTGTTACTTCAAGCCCCTAGGAAGGAGGGGGGGTAAGATCTAAATCTTAAATGGATACCCCTATTTTATATAATTTTTTTGGATTTTGCATAAAGTTCTGAACATTTTTTAATAAAAACATTATTAGTCTATACTTAACAGTTTCCGAGATATTTACTCTTGAAAAATGACATTTTTGAACTTTGACAGCGTCTAGCTTTCTAACTGTACGTCTTAGAACAAAACGGCTTACATGTCCCTATCTTCGATTTTTATTATCTTTTCAATTGTGTGAACTTTCGGTTAAACCGGATGTAAGAAATATAGAACTTCCGGTTTGACCGGAAGTTAACACTATTGGAAAGATAATAAAAATCGAAGATAGGGACATGTAAGCCGTTTTGCTCTAAGACGTGCAGTTAGAAAGCTAGACGCTGTCAAAGTTCAAAAATGTCATTTTTCAAGAGTCAATATCTCGGAAACTGTTAAGTATAGACTAATAATGCTTTTATTAAAAAATGTTCAGAATTTTATGCAGAATCCAAAAAAGTTATATAAAATAAGGGTATCCATTTAAGATTTAGATCTTACCCCCCCCCCTCCCTCCTAGGGGCTTGAAGTAAGAATATTGACAATATACGCAAAAGATGTCCCCCTCGAAATAAATATCGACGGGTCCGAGCGATTTTCCACATTTTCATTTTAAAGCAGGAAAATCGAGGTGGGCAGTTTTCAAATGAACACCCTGTATGTGAACATCAACGCGCTTTCCCACTGTAAGACAACGAATATTGCTAGACCTTTGTGTAGTGATAATATCACGGTAATTTAGCCAATCGGAAATAGGAGTTAATGCTACCTTATAGCCATTTTTTCTCTGAGTACTCACAGTAATTATCAAGTTCTATTGGGGGTGTAATCTGGTTTTATATACTGTATTAGTTCCGACTGGCAATTGTAAGAAAAATTGACGTTAATCATAATAGTATTTGCTTGCTACGGTTAATAAAGCATATATTTACCACTAAAAATCAGTACTGTACTTCTCAAAAATTTAAATAGGTTCTAGTGTGATATTGTTCTTGTCGTTTACCATTGCATATGATTATCTATTTATGCAACATCGTTTACTGAGATCGTAAAATTCGTCCATAGATTATAAAGTCCAATACTAATGATGGGTTGTGTGAAATAAAAATCTTCTATTGCTTTATCTGACATGCAAACTTAAAAAATACTTCAATACAAAGTAAAAATAAATTAATTGAAACATGTATTGGTACGATCAATAAAATTCAAATTCAGACAGGACAGCTAGAAGACTCCGAACAACGATTTGACTTGCGCAACAAATATGTTGAAACTAATACTACGGCGCCCAACGATTGCCCCTAGCTATGAACCCCCACCAACGTCTTGTGGATTATGGGTTCTAACGGATACAATTCGTTTTTAGGGACGCTGTTCTGCTTTCTTAATTGTAGAAAAAGCACTTTACTGGAAACAAAATTCGTCGAATTGAGAAGATACAATTTGTCTCTTAACAAAATTGCTGTATTGAAAGTAGTTCTGTATTTAACAAGACTGTGCTGCTAATGGAACTGATTACCACCAATAAAAACACTGTTCTAGCAAATCGAGAATTGATATAACACTAAAGCGGGTTTGATACAATAGCAATTATATAATAATAGGGGTTAATACAAAATAAGCTATCAATACAAACTTTCTGTCTTAGCAAACCTGTTGTATAACATCATTTTTCTCAGTGTAAATTGACCCAATGTAATATCAGGAAAATACCAGTGCCATTCAAAAAAAAATCTGTCGGCTAGGAGCCAATCAAAAATTTAACTATAGAGTGAGAACCTTACATGGGCCTATACACATAAAGAAATATTAATTTATTAAATAGCCATTAAACGCTAAATAAAACAGGTCTAAAAATTCCGTTTTATTTATATGTACCTACTTAAAAGTATCTCGTAGTGGAAGCGTTAATTCTACCAGATTTCCCTATATTATAATTGATTATTATTACACGGTCATTATCGTATTAAAACACATTGAAATTTCAAGTGCCCAAGTGCCGTTTTGTATAAATTAACCTGTCATTATGGACGTTTTATGAGGTAATAGACACTGCACTATTTTTCTACAGCAACAGGTTTTCCAACGATTAGAAATCTCCATTCCACGATTAAGTCTATACATGCAATGAATAATGTTTTGTTTCAAACTGCTCGACTAATCCAAAATTAAAAAGGACGATACTTTTTTCAAAAAAATTATTACCTTCCGGACTTCCATTGTCTTTATTGTGTTACTTAACACGTTTCGGTTAGTTAGTATCTCTAACCGTTTTCCAGTGATAATTCTAAGGCTACTGTCTTAAATACTAGACAGTTTTCGTTGTATTGGCAAATTCAAACGGTTAACCATAACGAATACGAATACGAAGCCGCTATTTGACAGATCGTAAAAATAGTTTTCGTTCAATTTAACGTTAACGTTAAGTCGAATTCGACAGTAAACATAACAAATATAACATAACCTATCTTTAATGGTTTGTGTTCATATTTTCTTATACGTTTTGTGCTATCTTTTTTGCTTGGTTTTAATTTTCTATAGTACCCAAAATTCTAAAACATCATGATAGACGAAAGGTTGCTTTTATTGGACTCATCCAGTGATTCGAATTTGGATGATGCCCTTCTCTTGGAGCAGGGCCGGATCTACGTATGGGCTTAATGGGCTGCAGCCCAGAGCCCCCGGGTTCCAGGGGGCCCCGTTTCCCGTTAAGATAAACAGAAAAAGATGCATACAATCAAAAAATAGATACTAATAAAAAACCCGACATCAAGACACAGCCAAAAAATGACATCCTAGTGTAGAAATAGAATAAAGCGATGTAAACAAGAGACGTATTCTTTCAAAATTTACAGATAAATCCACAGAAAAAGCTGTATATGGGGCAGAAAAATTTAGAAGAGACACGTTTATTGTTGCGTTAGATAAGCTTATCCTCGATTTAAATAGAAGAAGTCAAGTATATGCAGAACATAGCAATAAATTTAAATTTTTGATGGATTTGCAAGATCAAAGTAAGGAGAACATCGACCTGGAGTGCGTGCGCGCTATTATTGATTATTATTCAGATGACTTAGACCAACTAAACCAACATTTAATACAGGAATGTATTCAATTCAAAACTTATATAAAACAAACTGAGCTAGAGTCCTATACTTGTAGTGATATGTTCAATTTAATTTTTGAAAAAAAACTTGTTGACGTTTTTCCAAATTTATATACCATCTTAAAGATTTTTCTAACGCTTCCTATTACTAGTTGTGAAGCGGATCGTGCGTTCTCTAAGTTGTCCTATATAGAAAACAAATATAGGACAACAATGACAAATACAAGACCTAATTATTTATCACTTCTTTCTTTCAACGCTGATCTCACCAAAGACTTGAAATGTGATAAGCAAATAAAAGAATTTGAAATTTCTTATTGTTGTTATGTTATGTTATGTTAATTTATTAATACTTTCAACTATGTCTTGTCTAAGTTATGTTTAGGTTAAGAATTAATTGCTTTAATTTTTTGTTCACCAAAGATAAAGAAGGTACCTGTTTATTTTAACTACTTTTACCTAAGTTTATAATGTATTTTCGTTTGAAATAAAAAACTTTAAGTTTCGAATGTTAAATTTTCCCGCATAAAACATTTTTTAGAAAAATGCCTAATTTATATAATTTCCTGAGGCCCCCAGATATCGTTAGCCCAGGGCCCCCAAAGGTCACGGTCCGGCCCTGTCTTGGAGGTGCTTGATCGCCAGGACATTCAGTATCGAGCACAGAGTATGGAAATTTCAATTTAGAAAACTATAATAATGCTGAATGCAAACTTTATTTCCGATTTGAAAAAAATCACTTAAAAGGACTGACTGAAGCACTTTGGATTCCTAATAATGTAATAACAAGAAGCAACCATAATGTTTCTGGCGTGGAAGGTCTTTGCATTTTGTTAAGAAATGGTCATTACGCATGCGTTCCGTTTTCGCTATGGCTTTGTCTTCCGTCCGTTAGCTCCCGCCGCTTATCCGTAACGATAACGATAAATGACAGCTCAAATGTCAAAGTTGTCAAATAGCGGCTATCGGAATCGCTTTTAAACGACAACGAAAACTGTCTATAATCCATGTGCAATGAAGCGATGACTCCGCCTATATGTAGCTTATTGGAGTGTAAGGTTTGAGCTGTTGGTTTTGGACAAGAAGAGGCTTCCAGATATTGGGAATATCTAGACTTCGTTTACTAAATATGTGGGAATTTTGATTCATGAAAGCTGCTTCTTTGAACTTTCGTTTTCTCCAGTGCTGTTCCGTGTCCAAAACCTTGGCTTCTAACAAGGGCGGATCCAGGGGGGGGCACTAGGGGCAAGTGCCCCCCCCCCGAGCGCCCTAAGAACCGAAGAAATACAGAAGAAATATGACTGATCGATTGCATTCTTGCATTCGTCGATGCGCCGAAATACCTCCCTACAACATAAATAGTGCCCACCACACCACATTCTTATGACATTTCGGCGTGGTCCCAAAAAAAATCGCCTGCGGCGCTATTTGCCCTACACGTTGTCTAACCTCTTGTATAATTGAATCGTTTATTATTGAAAAGGCACGTGTCACATTTTTGACATTTTACACCAGGCACAAAAAACGTACTAACTTTTTTCTCACCGATTTTTTTCTACCTTTCCAACTGGTAATCTGTAGATCATATTAATAGGGACTCTCGTTAACATTTTCAGAATTATAGACATTTCGTTTACATTTTTAGAGCGTATTTTGTTAATGGACATGTGCCCTTTTAATAACAAACGTTACGATTTCGCAGAAAAAATAGTTAATTATTATCAAAAATGTATTTATTGTTATAATATTGTATCAAAAACACATTAAAAATACAAACAAAGAAACAAAAGTACAAAACAAAATACGAAAATACGATACTTAATCTTAATTTTCATCATCCGAGGGGAGAGCTTCAGCTGTAGTTTTCCACGAAGTATTGCGGTCGTAAAAGTTCCTGTATTCTTCAGGCACATAATGAAACACCTTCTTAATGTCACCGATTTTCTTTTCGTTGATGACATTCATTCCGGAAAATGCTTTTTCTTTAGGTAAGTCCATATTACGTATATTGGGACGAGTCAGCTTGAAGTTGTCCTTTACTAAGCCTTTAATAGTTTTGAAAGCTGTAAGTTCCCCACTGCTCATTTCGAAGTAGGAATACTCGGAGATTTTGAATAAAGTACTCCTTTTATCTGACAATGGTTGAGTTGGTGCTACAAGCTTTTTGAAATATTTAGGCCACCATTTATTAAAATCTAGAACAATGTCGTTATTTTCCAAAAGAATGCTTTCTATTTTTCCATTAGACGATTCATTAATCATTATCGAATATTGCATTGGTGAATAAACTCGATCTTCTCTTTTTAAACGTCTTTTTATTATACCGAAATGTCTGTCACATGGTAAGTAACTATGTCCTCTAGTGGGAAAATATTGTTTTATGATAATATTTCGCTTAATAGATAGTCCCAATAAAAATCTCAAAACAGTGTGATTTTTATTTTGGCCTGGACATCCATCAGAAAATAGGTGTATTTCTTTAGCTGTGACAGGAATATATAACCGGAATCACTACTTGTACTTCCACTCGACATGTTAATGCTCCAAAATACTTTTAGAACTAACACCTAACCTAGGATGACGCAATACCCATTAATCTTGCATTGAGAAATGATTAAAGACAGGAAAAATAAATATATTATGTATTTATTATTGAATGGGCACATGTCCTGGACATGAGCCCTTTTAAAAATAAATGATAACTTTACAGTGCTATAAAATCGTACAGAGTTAATGCGGACATAAGCCGTTTCAACACCAAATAGGTCTAGGTTTACTGATGCTAATGCGATAAAAATGTAATTTTAGCCAGAATGTGGACATGTGCCCTTTCAATAATAAACGATTCAATTCAACTAAATAGTGCCCCCCCCCCGAAACTTCTCCCTGGATCCGCCCTTGGCTTCTAACCACTGTATATTATGTTGCTCCGCTATACCTGATCTCGAAGTTTCACATCTTTGAGTTTGTTTCACATGTTCTTTAGCTCGTACGAGAATAGATCTTTTTGTTTCTCCAATGTACGACTTGCCACACTCGCAAGGAATTTGATACATACAATTTTTTGTTTTTTCATACAAGGGTTTAACTTTTGTGAGAAAGCTTCAAGCGTATTTACGGATTTGAAGGCCGTTTTGATATTACAGTTTTTGCTTATCCTTTTAATCTTTTCAGAAATCCCTTTGACATAAGGTATTGTGAGAAATGTTTGCTCCCCTTTCGTTTCTGTATTAGTTTTTACTTCGCGCTTTTTAAGTTTTGAGATGGTATTAGTTACAAAGGTTTCAGGGTAATCGTTCTGTTTTAAATCTTTTTTGATGTTTGAAATTTCAATGTTAAGGTCTTCCGGATTGTTGCAAACGTTAGATGCTCTGTGATACTAACTAACCGAAACGTTGTGTTTTGTGTTAAGTAACAAAATAAAGACAACTGAAATTCGACAAGGTAATAATCTTCTTGATATTACTTTGTTGCAGAGTTGGAAAAAAACCCGGTTTTTCTAAAAAAAAAAAAAAAAAAACCGGGTTTTTTTGGTTTAAACCAGGTTTTTTTGGTTTAAACCGGTATTTTTAAATTTAAGCCAGTATTTTTAAATAACAATGTAAAATGCTAAGTATGTAAAAAAGATTTGGTATAGAGTATGGAAGTAAAACAAAAACATGCAGAATATTGCACTTTAATAGTAGGTAACCTGAAATTGGTGGTGCCTGACATTATTATATCGCAACAAAGCCGAAAAATAAACCAAACTTATCAGCGACAAAAAAAAATAATATTATTTCTCGACCACATACGAAATGGGAAATAGGGGAATACCCGAATGCAAATCTAAAGCGGGGCTGGACTGGCTGGTGGGGTTTGTTTCGGGGTTGTTAATTTCACCAAGCATACTGAAATTAAATAATAATATATTGTTTAAATGTACCTTCGATTTTTCATGTGTCTTCATTTTGTCCCAGAAATGGACCAAATCATCTGTACCTTTTTGGGACCAAGTTTGCTTCCCACCAAATAAAACACACATAAAACAAAATAGTCTATTAGATTCATCACAACCGCACAACCAAGTATTTTTTCCATAAAGTTAGGTAAAATAAACACACAGTGTTGCCAACACACACAGATATTTTCATTTAACACAGGGACGTGTTCGCATTGCCAGTAGTAAGAAGGGTATTTTTACTAAAAATAAAAACTCAAATGCCAATAATAAAAATTTAAAAAAAGAAATGGGTTTTTGGTTTAAACCATATGGTTTTTAAAAAAACCCATCTGGTTTGAATCACGGTTTAAACCATCCTGGTTTAAACCAGCCAACCCTGCTTTATTGTCTATCACCTTCAAACAGATACTATTTTTGCTGTATAATAAAACGACCTTTTGCTTATCTAGATAGTAATTTAAGACCTTTATTTAACTTTTCCATTAAGGGCAGCATCTAAAATACCAATAACCTGCTGAAAAGCTCACGAATACCATAAAAATTGTTCTCTCCGATCTATCGCATGACCACCTCGCACCTTAACGTGCTTCTTGGTTAAACAAACCGTAAAATTAAGGGGTGAAATCGACAAAAAAAAGGAATTAATGTCGAACACTTGTTTTTTAACCGTTTTCCATTTAGACTGGGTACAAGATAATTAACTCGAAATCGATTATAAAAGGCGCCGAAACGTAAAAAAATATTGGTTTTCGGTTTGAACACTATTTTCGAAATGGGGTGGTATATATATTTTATGGTCGACCAGTGGTAATCGATCTTAACTAGCAGACAATAAATAATTAATTAAAACGAGCAAGCAATAAAAGGTGATAGTAGTGTTTTGAGATTTTAAGATAGATAAAGTTTCTTATCTTGTTTTCAGGAGCTATGGTAATAAGGTAATTTGATTTGAACCCGGGAACACTGCAAGTTTTATTTTCACTTATAATCTCCTCAGCAGCAGAATTATCGGGAATTAATTCTGCTGCGTGGGAGTTTCGGTAAGTTTTTTCATATTGTAATTTTTTTGCTAAAATGCTACAAAAACATATTTCCGGCGGCTTTAGTTAAATGTAACTAATTAGAGTTTTAGCAATGAAGTTCATTTTATCCGTTAGTAACTCATTTTTATTACTAAAATGTGAGACACATTAAATAACAAATTGGTTATCTGAAATCCAATGTCTTTATAGTTTTAAATTCAAATAAAACTTTAAAAAACATATTTCCGATGAGTTTAGTTTAATATGACGCACTGTATTTTTACAATAGAAGTTGATTTTACTTGTTAGTAACGAAGGTTTATTACTAAAATTTTAGGAACATTAAAAACATGAATTCGTTTTCAACCATAACATCTGAAATTACATGTCTACATAGTTTCAAATGAAACTTTAAAAAGCATATTTCCGATGAGTTTAGTTAAATTTTTGATGTGTCTCTTTTAGCCCCGGTGTTCGATATTGTAATGAAAATTGGTTAGTATCAATAAAAATTATAAGTTAGCAACAAAATGTATTTTGATTTTATTCTGAGTGACTTTTGCCAATAGATATAAAGCACTTCATTTTTGGCAGAAAAAGTATCACTTATTAATTTCATTAAGTTTATAGGAACTAACAAAATTATCGCGATAATCTCCCGTTGCTATAAGCGACGTAAACAAAAAGGAGCCTACTAATTGGTTGAAAATAAATTTATGTAATTTTCGGTATATTTATTTAAAAATAATGTCGTTGTCAATCAAAACAATCTCCTTCATTTTCACTATTTGCATACAGGCAAACAATATTGCTGTTAGGTTATTACACAAACAAGTAAAAAACGATTTTTACAAACAAAACTTAAATTTCGACAATGGTTTAATGAAAAAAACATAAGGAAACATCCCGGTTTATTAATTATCCAGTTAAAAACCACATTAAACTATAATTTACACTACATTTTAAAACATATTACACACATTATTTACATAAAAAGACAGATAAACGAGACAGACACGTGTTTTTAGAAGGTTGACGCCGGTAACTGACCTGTTTTTGCACTTGCGTGCATTCTGTTCCGCCTCGTGCAAGCAACCAGCGTTTGCATTTTGTGCCTTGTATACTCCAAAAGGGCCTATCTTACTTTTAATATTTTAAGATTATTTTTTTGTATACATATGCAAGCCTAAAAACATGATTCAAATTTAATGGCAACGCCCGTAGGCGTTCGTTTTCGTTTGAATTCGGTTCCAGTGACGCATGCGTATTTGTTAGGTAATATAGGTACTATTATTTTGGTCATGTTTGAGTTGAACGTTAGCAACACCGTGTCGGAACTGCCAGAGATTTTGACTTTAGAAATACTTTTGAAAATCGTTTCCGAAGGATGCGTTTATAATAATCACATGGTAATGGTAACAATGAAAAGCCGTATGTACCTACTTGAAGGGTTTGCAGAATTTTTTTATAACGTCATATTGCGAGACTCTCATGAGACGAGACGAGACAATATCGTTCGAGATGTTTGTACAAATATTCGGGAATATTTACAGAAACTTAGCATAAAGTATAAATGTACTTCTTCCGATATAACTAATTATTATAGCAACTTATTGTCAGCTAAATATCGTAAATTAAAACGAAAATAGTAGAAAAGAAACTCAAGAGTACTGGTGACCAGTGCTGCCCACACAGTCATGCGAATCGCCAGTACTACACATTCTCATGTACAGGTACCCGACTTAAATTGTCTTTTAAGTGTGTGTTATTAGCTGCCGAAGACCTAGTTTTTATTGTTACATTTGTTATGTTGGTACTTAGTACCTAATTCAAAATTATGTTAGGAATATCCTTTATCGGTAATGGTATAGAATTTGTAATGGAGTTTTCCTTTAAAAATGTCTACGTAAAAAAAAAAACTAAAAACTTTACTATTTATTTGTTACATTGTTGTAACATAGTATTAGTACATATTTGTTTAATGTTAAACATCAATCCGCCATTAAATAATAATTTTAGATGCATATACTTGATTTAAGCGTCTTTACGCAATGGGAATCGTAAATCTGACTAATTGCGCCACTGCCTGAGGCGGTGTCCCATATTTTAATAAGTCCAATTAGCATGCGCCGGAAATGGCGAATTAATTTTGTTTAGCCTGAAGAAGGTTGAGGATTAATAATGTTCTTAAAAGGGTCTTTAAGAATCAAATGGTCTTAATAAATCACGCACATATTTGGCTTCATAAAGTGCATAAAAGTCTATATGCAACGAAATTCAGAAACTCTATTTTATACCATTGGTATTTGTTTAATGTTGGCAACAATTAGGTATACCTACCGGGTGTTTCTCAAAAGACGTTCACGTTTTGTGTATTTATAGATATTAAAATTAAATTTTGAGATTATGCATAAGAGATGAGTCTGCATTTATTGGCATAATTTTCAATTTGTTAGCACTTCCTGTTGGTTCACTTCTTCGGTCTTGTAATTTTTTGACATGTTATAACGTTTTTAGGTTTTTTTTTATTTTCAATCTAGAGTGCTACAAATTAATTACCTAAATCTGTTAATTTATAGTCAAGTAGTATATAAAAATTAACATTATGTCATAATAATTGACTTTCCAAGTTTCACAAGCGTTTAAAAAATGGAATTTTCTTTTCTTGACGTTTACTCCATTTTTCCAAATGGAACGATGGTAGTTTACTAGGATGTATTTAAAACAAGCATTTTTTTCCAACAATTTGATACCATACACTCCTATGCTATTTTAAAATTGACACGAAAAAATTTGCCTTAAGTCCCAATCGCAAATTTAAAAGCGTTATGCGTTATTGCCGCCCTGTCTTTTCTAAAGAAATATAAAGGCGGCTTTGAAAAACAATGGAATGGTTTTGAAAACCAATATGGTTTTAAATTAAAATTGTAATGTCATTCGTTTATTAAACTTACATTGTAAATCAGGTAAAATGGTTGATTTACCTAGAAATGAACAAATTGATATGCTCCTAATTTTTGGAGTGACCAGCAAAATTGTTCTGAAGCCGCAAGATTGTATGTACTGCATGTTTTATAACCTAATGACATTACAACATTAAATTAAAGCCATATTGCTTTTCAAAACCATTCCATTATTTTTTAAAGCCGCCTTTATATTTCTTTAGAAAAAACAGGGCGGCAATAATGCATATAACGCTTTTAAATTTGCGATTGGGATTTAATGCAAATTTTTCCTTATGGTATCAAATTGTTGAAAAAAAATGCTCGTTTTAAATATCCTAATGAACCACCATCGTTCCATTTGGAAAAATGGATTACAAGTCAAGAAAACAAAATTTCATTTTTTAAACGCTTGTGAAACTTAGAAAGTCAATTATTATGACATAATTTTAATTTTCATATACTACTTGATTATAAATTAACAGATTTAATTAATTTGTAGCACTCTAGATTGAAAATAAAAAGAAACATAAAAATGTTATAACACGTCGAAAAGTGACAAGTGAGGTGTCATTTCACTAATAATTTTATGCTGAACCCAAATAAGTAAAAATATACAAGATGTCCCATTTAAAATATCATAGTCAAGGTCACTTCCGGTCAAACTGGAAGTGCTAATAAATTGAAAATTATGTTAATAAATGCAGACTCATTTCTTATGCATAATCTCAAAATTTCACTTTAATATCTATAAATTTAAAAAAGTTATAGGGGTGAACGTCTTTTGAGAAACACCCGGTATAGTATATGGAACCACGTGTATTTCACGAGCTCAAGTATCATGCTGGTGGCATCCCCCTTGGTATGCCCCCCCTTACTGCGCCGCGGCTCACAGGGAAAAAATGGCAACAAAACAATTTTAATATCTATAATTATTGTGAAATTTGATTTCACTTTGTCACTCTGTATTCAAATTCACATTCACAATCTATATTTTATTGATCAATCATTATCAGTTCAGGTTAGGGGGGCACCCCACCCCTGCCCCCTCCCTCCCCCTACATAACGATATGTTTGGCGATACTCGTATCCCTACAAAAAACTTGCAAATATCTGCACAAATAAAATATGTAATTATTATCATCTTGCATCGCTCCTAATAAATATTAAAAACGGATTTTTGGTTGTTGATGCTATCGCGACTACCATCCAAGCTTTTCCCGGAAGAGATTTACACACTCGTTTTGGTCGTACTTCATATAAGTACCGAATTAAAAACACAAAACTTGTATAGTCTGTTTGGTTGTAGCTTACGCTGTACAGAATGAAAACAAATTAAATGTAACATATATTTATTAATTAAATTAAAGGTTATATATATTTATTCTTTTACACTGATGTGCAACGGACCCACCCCAGCCAAAGGGTGGACTTTTATTCTCTAGGAATCTCTGGGCAATTTTTATTGTACATATATATATTTGTGATCCCAACTGTGGGATCCCTTTGCGAAAATGATTTTCTTTCATACTTAAAAAATATGGTTTTAAAATTCTTTCCTGCTAAAAACACTTTAGGTTCAAGTGCAAGTCTGACGAAGGTAAATCAAGTAAATCCGGTGGATGAGAAAGAGGACCAGTCTCGTACTTCTTAGCTGTAAAATAATTTGCAATTTCCTATTATTAAATTTTATCTGCATTAAACTGACAATATTTCATCTAAGACTAAATCAGGGATTTAAAGATTGCACTTAGGCCTAATGGACTTCATATCCTAAAACGGTACTTAAAGTATTATTTACTTAACTCCACACGTGCGGATGATATTTATTGTTACCTATTCATATTTGTATCCATTATTATTTTAATTTAACATTTTCCAATAGATATAAACATAAAAGTATTGTTATTTATCATAATATAAAGTATACTCTTTTTGCCACTCACTCTAAAACAGTTATCTCTCTACTGTGAACTGATACCTGATAATTCTTACGATATATCGGGTAAGATTTTTATGTAATTATTATTTTACTATACCACCCTCCCAAAATAAGCCATGAAATAATTTGATATTTTTGTAATATATTTACCTAAATAATGTGCCGACGATATGGATTTTATTTAAATGTTAGTTAATAAAATAAAAAACTAAAAAAACAAGGCGAAATAGCAAAAAAATTACCTTGTCGAACTTGTGTGTACCTTTATTATCTAGACAGACAGCAACGAAGAGCTGATACGGTTTTTGGAACATATTAATAGTATAAGATAATCCATTTAATTTACCATGGAAACAGAAAAACATTCCACTCTACCTTTTCTCGATGTTTCCAATAAACGAAGTGCTGAAAACATAAAAATTTCAGTGAACAGGAAACCCATTCACACGGGACAATACCTTAATCACGGATCGAATCATTCAAACTCCATAAAACAGGGCATAATTCAAACTCTTTATCACAGAGCATATAACGTTTGCAACAATCCGGAAGACCTTAATATTGAAATTTCAAATATCAAACAAGATTTAAAACAGAATGGTTACCCTGAAACCTTTGTAGCTAATACCATCTCAAAACTTAAAAATCGCGAAGTAAAAACTAATACAGAAACGAAAGAGGAGCAACCATTTCTTACAATACCTTATGTTAAGGGGATTTCTGAAAAGATTAGAAGGAAATCCAAAAACTTCAAATCCGGAAATACGCTTAGAAGCTTTCTTACAAAAGTAAACTTCCCCCCCTAATCTAAACATAAAAAATTGTATCTATCAAATCCCTTGCGAGTGTGGCCAGGCCCGGTCCCAGCGCCCAGGCAACCCGGGCAGACGCCGGGGGCGCAAAGTCCAAGGGGCGCAAAATATTGCCAAAGGTAAAACAAATAAGCGTCTGTATAACCTTCGATGTATAATATACTATTTAAAAGATAAGGGCGCCCAAGTATTTTTTATAAATTATGAGACAAAGCGGGTGCCTTTTAACCCATTTAATAGGGGCCAAAAAAACATCGAAAATGGAACATCGATGATCTTCAAACCTCGATATTTATAGTCCGCCCTTAGCGCGGCCCGGCGACTAAAAAAGAAACAGCAGGCTCAGTTGGATAGACTCGTGTCGACTTGTTTTTTTCTAAAATTAAAACATTGAAGGGAGCAAATTATTTGCAAATTAGTCACTGCAGAGTGCACAGAGAGCCTCTCCTTCTTAAAATATCATGTCAAAAAAATTAAATATTTTTGATGGTATAAGTATATATACCGGGTGTTTCTCGAAAGACGTTCACCCCTATAACTTTTTTATATTTGAAGATATTAAACTGAAATTTTGAGATTATGCATAAGAGATGGGTCTGCATTTATTGGCATATTTTTTAATTTGTTAGCACTTCTGGTTTGACCGGAAGTGACCTTGACTTTGGAATTTTAAATGGGACACCTTGTATATTTTTACTTATTGGGATTCAGCATAACATTCTGAGTAAAATAACACCTCACTTGTAATTTTTTGACGTGTTATAACATTTTTATGTTTATTTTTTATTTTCAATCTAGAGTGCTACAAATTAATTAAATCTGTTAATTTATAATCAAGTAGTATATGAAAATCAAAATTATGTCATAATAATTGACTTTCTAAGTTTCACAAGCGTTTAAAAAATGAAATTTTGTTTTCTTGACGTTTACTCCATTTTTTCAAATGGAACGATGGTGGTTCACTAGGATATTTAAAACGAGCATTTTTTTTCCAACAATTTGATATTTTTACCATACACTCTTATGCTATGTTAAAATTGACACTGAAAATTTGCCTTATATCCCAATCGCAAATTTAAAAGCGTTATGCATTATTGCCGCCCTCTGTCTTCTCTAAAGAAATATAAAGGCGGCTTTAAAAAACAATGGAATGGTTTTGAAAAGCAATAGCACAGAATATATAGCTAGCTATATATTCTGTGGCAATAGTGAGTTGTCATTTCACTCATAATGTTAAGCTGAACCCAAAAGGGTAAAAATATACAAGATGTCCCATTTAAAATATCAAAGTCAAGGTCACTTCCGGTCAAACCGGAAGTGCTAACAAATTGAAAATTATGCCAATAAATGCAGACTCATCTCTTATGCATAATCTTAAAATTTCATTTTATTATCTATAAATACAGTAAAGTTATAGGGGTGAACGTCTTTTGAGAAACACCCGGTATATATTCAGGAAAAAAATATGAAATAAAAATTTCGAGGGCGCTAAATAAGACCCTTGTCCGGGGGCGCCAGGAGGTCTAGAACCGGGCCTGGTGTGGCAAATCGTACATTGGAGAAACAAAAAGGCTTCTTTCCGTACGAGTTAAAGAACATCTGAAACATACTCAAAGGGGTGAAACTTCGAGATCAGGATATGTACGGACCAACCAACATAATATAGAGTGGTCAGAAGTTAAGATTTTGAACACACAACAGCACTGGAGAAAACGAAAATTCAAGGAAGCAGCTTTAATGAATCACAATACCCATAATAAGTAAACCAAGTATAGATATCCCCAATATCGGGATGCCTCTTCTTGTCCAAAACCAACAGCTCAAACTTCACACTCCAATAAGCACGTAGGCGGAGTCATCAAGCTTCATTGCACATGGATAGTATTTAAGACAGTAGCCTTAGAAGTATAATTTAGTTTACACTTGAAAACGGTTAGAGATACTAACTAACCGAAACGTTGTGTTAGATAACAAAATAAAGGCAATGGAAGTCCGACAAGGCAATTTTTTTGATATTACTTCATTGTCTACCACCTTCAAACAAGGCGAAATAGGTTATAGGTTGGCAATAGATTGAATGACGTTGTGAATTCCACCTTAAATTTGATATTTCTTAAATAAATTTGGATATAGTGCATAAATTTCGCATGGGATTACCTATATTGCGCATGCGAAAGCCCCAACCGGTACATAATATAGACCTACATAGGCATCCTCATGATTTTTTCCTTTTTGGATTTGATTCTTCACAAAATTCAAGATGTACGACTCCAATATATTTAAAATAAAGCCATCAATGGAAGTGTAGCAGTACAGGTTGTAAAATAAAGCAGTTAAATACTTTACAGCAATTTATGTGATTGGTTTAGAAACTTTACGATTTTATGAAGTAGTGCAATGAAAATGAAAATACTAATACTATTTTACAATGTAATAAATTTATATTATAGATATTGTAAACTGCATCATCAGTACCATGCCCACGCTTTGATTTTTTCTTGTAGAGATTCCAAAAACTAAAAGGTGTATACCAAAAATGAAGCTTTTTTGACCGCAAGTATTTTTTCCTATCTTGAGGAGCACTACCACACCCTGCAAGAGGTGATTGATTGCTTAGCTGCCATTTTTAAAATGGCTGGAGAATGATGATGTTTTTTTAAACCGGGTAATGGTAAGTAACGTAATGTAAGAATACTTGAATACCCAACTTAATAAGGCGTCTATTAAATCCATTTGTGAACTTGGAGAGACCCACGGGTCATCGTAATTCTATCGAAACCGTAAATAGCAGCAAGTTAAGTAAAGAACCACGGAAGGTGTAATATATTATCAGCGGGACACCGTTTCACTACTAGCGGGAACCGTCCACTTTCCGTCACAGTGCGAATTGGTTCGACGCAGTATGGTTTCCACCTACAGAATTTGAATAACTGTTTGTTCGGGTTTGGAGCATTGTTGTTAGGTGTTGATTTATTCTTAACTTGTTAGTGAAATGAGAAAGATCTAAAATGGAAGTGCATTGATTAATTTAATTATTATTGATAGTTAAAATGATGTCAGATCTATACCGGATTCTTAACCTGAAATATTGACTCTCCTATTAATTTAACATCAAAATTGTATAAGACTTTTTTGAAGGTCCTTGTATGGTGGACGAGCAAACCAAATTTTATTATTTTCTGATAAACCAATTAAAATATATTTAGAAAAAATTCAGTCGAATACTATTGGTCATTCAATTGATGATGACATGATGTCAAGTTCTCTCTTTCTCTGCTTATAAATGCTGTTACTTTTTGGGCGAGTGATTTTAAGCGGCCCGCACACGGTCAATATATTGATCAATACAGGATAATATTGATCAGTATATTGTCCATGTGCGGAATGTATTAAACTAAATATTGAAGTCGATATCAAATATTGACGAAATTTAAATATTTTAAAATCCGGACTTCAATATGGTACGTGGTGGGGATATTGATCAGTATATTGTCCATGTGCGGAATGTATTGAACTAAATATTGAAGTCGATATCAAATATTGACGAAATTTAAATATTTTAAAATCCGGACTTCAATATGGTACGTGGTGGGGATATTGATCAGTATATTGTCCATGTGCGGAATGTATTGAACTAAATATTGAAGTCGATATCAAATATTGACGAAATTTAAATATTTTAAAATCCGGACTTCAATATGGTACGTGGTGGGGATATTGATCAGTATATTGTCCATGTGCGGAATGTATTGAACTAAATATTGAAGTCGATATCAAATATTGACGAAATTTAAATATTTTAAAATCCGGACTTCAATATGGTACGTGGTGGGGATATTGATCAGTATATTGTCCATGTGCGGAATGTATTGAACTAAATATTGAAGTCGATATCAAATATTGACGAAATTTAAATATTTTAAAATCCGGACTTCAATATGGTACGTGGTGGGGATATTGATCAGTATATTGTCCATGTGCGGAATGTATTGAACTAAATATTGAAGTCGATATCAAATATTGACGAAATTTAAATATTTTAATATCCGGACTTCAATATGGTACGTGGTGGGGATATTGATTAATATATTGTCCATGTGCGGAATGTATTGAACTAAATATTGAAGTCGATATCAAATATTGACGAAATTTAAATATTTTAAAATCCGGACTTCAATATGGTACGTGGTGGGGATATTGATCAATATATTGTCCATGTGCGGAATGTATTGAACTAAATATTGAAGTCGATATCAAATATTGACGAAATTTAAATATTTTAAAATCCGGACTTCAATATGGTACGTGGTGGGGATATTGATCAATATATTGTCCATGTGCGGAATGTATTGAACTAAATATTGAAGTCGATATCAAATATTGACGAAATTTAAATATTTTAAAATCCGGACTTCAATATGGTACGTGGTGGGGATATTGATCAATATATTGTCTATGTGCGGAATGTATTGAACTAAATATTGAAGTCGATATCAAATATTGACGAAATTTAAATATTTTAAAATCCGGACTTCAATATGGTACGTGGTGGGGATATTGATCAATATATTGTCCATGTGCGGAATGTATTGAACTAAATATTGAAGTCGATATCAAATATTGACGAAATTTAAATATTTTAAAATCCGGACTTCAATATGGTACGTGGTGGGGATATTGATCAATATATTGTCCATGTGCGGAATGTATAGAACTAAATATTGAAGTCGATATCAAATATTGACGAAATTTAAATATTTTAAAATCCGGACTTCAATATGGTACGTGGTGGGGATATTAATCAGTATATTGTCCATGTGCGGAATGTATTGAACTAAATATTGAAGTCGATATCAAATATTGACGAAATTTAAATATTTTAAAATCCGGACTTCAATATGGTACGTGGTGGGGATATTGATCAGTATATTGTCCATGTGCGGAATGTATTGAACTAAATATTGAAGTCGATATCAAATATTGACGAAATTTAAATATTTTAAAATCCGGACTTCAATATGGTACGTGGTGGGGATATTGATCAGTATATTGTCCATGTGCGGAATGTATTGAACTAAATATTGAAGTCGATATCAAATATTGACGAAATTTAAATATTTTAAAATCCGGACTTCAATATGGTACGTGGTGGGGATATTGATCAGTATATTGACCGTGTGCGGGCCGCTTTAGAATTTGATAGATAAATATGAAAAGAAGTTTTTGAGAATGCATTTCTTTTACGTTTTCTTTCTTCTTTCTTTTTCTACCACTATTTTTTCGATTAATAGTGCTTGTCGTATTTTTCTTGTCGTTATCACAATGTGTATGTCTCAACTTCCCCCTCCTCTCAATACATCTTTGGGAGCATTATTTCCCATGCCAACAAGCTGAATCTGCCCTTGACTTATTACCTCACTTGGGATTTGCTTATGTATGGTTATGGGTAATAATTTAAATGATTGTCAAAATATAAATTTTGTAATTAATGGTGAAAAATTGGAATAGGTAAACAGTTTCAAATATTTAGGAACAATCATTGATTTAAAAAATTTTAATTATTTTGAAAGTATCATATCGAAGATTGCCGGAAAAGTAGGTTATTTTAAAAGAATCAGTTCTAATTTAAGTTTGTTTTCTAAAAAAACTGTATTTAATACTATTATATTACCACATTTTCTTTAGTATTCTATATTGTGCTAGTGAGGAAATATTTGATAAATTACAAATTTTACAAAATAAGACAATGCGGATTATTTTAAATTGTGACAAATATACAAAAATTTATTTTATGTTAAAAAATTTAGATTGGTTGAATATCAGAAATTTAATTTTTTATTTAGTATGTAAGTATCTTTATACATAAAATTAAAAATTATTTATTGCCTGATTGTTTAAAAAATTTTGTTCTTTAAATTATGACCATCATAATTATAAAATAAGAACTAATCAAAATTTTTATGTGGATAGAGTGCCTAAAAGATTAGCTTATAAGTATATTTTTCATAAAGGTTTGAGAGAATCTAATAATTTGGAAAATTCTATTAAATCTCAAATATCATTAAAACTTAAAAAAAAAACTTTAAAATTACATTTAATTAAAAAACAAAATGAATACGTAATATTTGATACACTTTGCAAAATGTTTAACTTTTCTGTCTGTTTTTTTTTAAAGAAGGTTGCGTTTTAAAATTTAAAAATAAATCTGTTTTTAAAAAATGTATTAAAAAATATTTAATTGTAGCTTTTTGCTAAATAAAACATGTTACTACTACTACTACTAAGATTAGCCTTAATATTTAAATTCTGGATCTAGCATGATGTTGATGGGTTTTTTTTTGGCTAAAATACTAACTTTACAATTATCACCTCTCTATAGGCAGATTCTTTATGTTAAATAGTTCCTATATCTAGCAAGTTATAGGCTAGTTTTTGGCACGTGACTTTCAACGCCAAGTGCTCTACGATTATGATAATTAGGGGCCGCAACAAATTATATAACTGAACACCCGACATTTTCAACAATGAAATCGTCCAAAAAAAATGTAATAAAAAAAATTGTAACTGTGCTTTATTTGACATAACAAAAGACAATAACAATAAGGAACAGAAGTGAACTAAGTAAGACGGAGTATACGTAAGGTAAGTTAAAGTCTAGCAAGACGGTAATTATTTTAATGGTGGCCGGGCCAACGTGCATTATCTTCGCTCTACCAGTCATTTGTTTCGAACCGTGACGCCACGAGCCAACAACCATACTTCACCTGTACCTAACTTAAGATTTTTCAGAGGCGCACAAAATATATAACGATTGTAACTAAAGGTAAAATTCTTTAAGAACTCGCCGCGTCGCTGCTAAGTCACCTGTCATTTATGGCACTCTGTTCAAGTCTGGTCTATTTTACGTTAAGATGTTGGCGACAGAAAATGTTATAGCTGTATTTTTGGATTTCAAGCGGGCATTCGAAACAATAATTGACAAAGCTAGATTATTGAGTAAATTGCGGAAAATTATTTTTTCCGTACGAGTCTGCCGCTACGCGTTGTTCGGTGAAGCAGCCGAGTGCAGGGAAAACATTTTCTGCACGTGTCAGGTACAATAGTTTTTCTACAGACGTGTGGAAATAAGTAACACATGTTTCAAAGAAATTTAATATTTTTTCATTAACTATAACAATCACATATATATGTAACAGTAACTAATTCTGAGAAAAAAAAATGATAACTAGAAGTTATAATTGATGTATTATTGATTTTGACATAATCGTACCGAAAAATTTTTCCGCATTAGTGTGGAAAACCCAATTTTCCGCACGGATATCAGTGCGGAAAATTGATTTTTCCACACGTCTGTAGGAAAAATTAGAATTAGTAAACAGTTTTAAATATTTAGGGATAATTATTGATTCAAAATTTAAATTTTTTAATTATTTTGAAAGTATCATATCGAAGATTGCCGGAAAAGTAGGTTATTTTAAAAGAATCAGTTCTAATTTAAGTTTGTTTTCTAAAAAAACTTTATTTAATAGGGGAGAGGGAGGCAAGAGTAAACAGATGGGAAAGAGTAGACAATGCAATAACATTTCTAACTAATAATTTTTTCGATGTCAATGGTCACAGTAGTACAAACCATGTGCTTTCAGTTCCCTGTGCAACTTTGGTTTGAATATACTAAGAAAATAAGCCGAAAATAAGGTAATTTTTTTTTAATAGTATACCATGTAACAATTATTTGATAATTTACATCGTTTAATAGCCTGTGGTAGTTCATTTTTACGTCCTACCATTTTTTTACGAAATCTTTAAAACCTAACCTATAAATTCATATTAGTATATAACGTCGCCAGTGGCGCGTTGTTAAAAGGGCTGGCTTATTAAAAATTTTTGTTTTTTGGGGCAAAAGCGAACACATGTGTTCACTCTTGCCCCGCTGGTCACATATCCTAAAAAAACAAATAGTCAAAAGAAAAATATGTGATGAAGAAGGAGGTGTATTGGATATAAAAACAAAAAATAAAATGGTTAACAAACAAATAAAAAGTGATACAAATGATAAAATAAATGTATGTAATGGAAAAGCAGCTGGTGTATCTGGTATAAAAACAAAAAAGAAAGTAGCAAGGAAAATAAAAATAACTGATAAAGAGGATTATTCCGAATGTATTTATTGTAGCGGTAAATATAGTCACTCAAATGAGAATTGGATTCGGTGTCACCTGTGGTTTATGGTCACATGAAGACTGTACAGACGTTGAACTTTTTGATGATGTTTTTACTTGTGATTTTTGTCGTCCTACCTAGGATTTTCTTGTTGTTTGCTCTTGCCTCATACCAGAGGGGCAAGAGTAAACTTTTTCAGTTTTCAAAATATTTTTGTATTATTACTATTTTATAGTTTAAAACATTTATACATATATTTTTGTGTTACTGTTTTACCAAAGATTGTTCTATGCTAAGCAAGTTTATTTTAAGTTCTGCCTTATAATAAAAAAAAATTCAAAGCTTAAGTAATCACTCTTGTCTCCCTCTCCCCTACTATTAAATTACCACATTTTCTTTATTGTTTTTCCATTTTATATTGTGCTAGTGAGGAATATTTGATAAATTACAAATTTTACAAAATAAGGCAACGCGGATTATTTTAAATTGTGACAAATATACAAAAAAAAATTGGTTTAATATCAGAAATTTAATTTTTTATTTAGTATGTATCTTTATACATAAAATTAAAAATAATTTATTGCCTGATTGTTTAAAAAACTATTACCATGATAATTATAAAACAAGAACTAATCAAAATTTTTATGTCGATAGAGTGTCTAACACATTAGCTTATAAATATATTTTTTATAAAGGTTTGTTAGAATATAATAATTTGAAAAATTCTATTAAATCTCAAAAATCATTAAAACTGTTTAAAAAAACTTTAAAATTACATTTAATTAAAAAACAAAATGATGCGTAATATTTGATACAATTTGCAAAATGTTTAACTTTTCTGTCTGTTTTCGTTAAAAGAAGGTTGCGTTTTAAAATTTAAAAATAAATCTGTATTAAAAAAAATGTATTAAAAAATATTTAATTGTAGCTTTTTGCTAAATAAAACATGTTACTACTTACTACTACTACTACTACAACTACAGAGACAGGACTTACTTTATTCCCAACCAACTTTACAAGTTTATTACAGGGATAAGTATATAAAAATAACTAACAATTATTACTCTAACTTAATATGTAGGTATATATAATAAAAAAAAGGCAGTTAAAAACAAATAATTCGTTTTATATTATAAACGTATGATTAACACGTTAAGAAAGAAATTTATACTAGGAAATATTTTTTTAAATGAAATTTAAATATTGGTAGTTTTTTTAATGTTTTAATATTTTCCGGTAAAATATTATATAATATTAATCCATTATATAACAATGACCGTTTTCCAAAGTTACTGTTTATTTTAATAGTTTTTAAAAAATGTGTTTGTCTAGTATCATGTCTATGAATATCATGAACTTTTGTAAATGTTATGTTAGAAGTTTTTTGTTTTAAAAGTAAAGAATGAATAAATATGCAAATTTTTAAATTATATAAATTATTTATATCTAGGTATTTATTCGGTTTGTATAAATTTGTTGTTGGTTCTATGTGCGGCAATCTATGAATACATTTAATAATATTATTTTGTAATTTCTTTAAAGGTTTTAGTACTATTGAATTGGCTGAACCCCAAATAGAAACAAGATACTGAATTTTTGAATGTACTAATGCATGATAAATATTTTTTAAATAATTTAAAGATATACAGTGACGAATTTTAAAGAATATCCCAATTAACGGAGAAATGTAAGTTCGAATATGTTCTACGTGTTTTCTCCAGCTTAAATTTTGATCAATATATAATCCTAAAAATTTTATGTTATCTTTGTAAATCATATTTTCCCCATTAAATATTATTGGTTGCTTTTCCATATCTAGTCTTTGTTTGTCAATATACATAAATGATGATTTAATAAAATTTAAAGTTAATTTATAAGATTGCAACCAGTCAAATATAATTTTTAAATCTTTTTTAATATTTAATTTGATGTCCCTAATATTTTTAGCATAATAAATATTTGTTGTGTCGTCGGCAAAAAGTTTAATTTGTCCATATAATTTTAATTTTGAAATAGAATTGATATAAATAAGAAACAATGTGGGTCCTAGAATAGGAACTAATATTACTTCCTATTTTAACGCATTGTTTTCATAATGTTAGCATAATGACTGGCAAAAATACATTGTTATTTTATTAATTATTGAAACATCGAACTCAACTGGCGATAGACTAAAAGTAAAAGGCGTTATTCATTGGTAAAACATAGAATTACATTTGACATGCACTAAACATACCAATGGAAAACGCTATAAGCAACCATAACAACAAACAGGAGTTTCGCCGCTCATATATTGTAGCAACGAGCCAATCAAGCGGCAAGCGGTGTGCCTGCGCATGTTTCGCGTTTAATGCTGCGTGGCCATATTATAATTTACGTTTGCGGCATGGTACAAAGCCGCTAAAATATCATGTGTTTCTAAATACAAAAAGCTGGATTAGTTTAATAATAATATTAAATTTATAATAGCGACTGATGATAAATGAAATGTTTGTTATTGGAAATAGGAGAGTTAATTAACCCACATGGGTTTATTCTACTCACCGTTCAATTTAAATAAAAAGCACCAAGAAAATTTAGTCTCTGAAACCTGACGCGTGAGCTTGCTACGGTCCGCTACTGAACTGGGTACTTTTAGGAAGATACCAGTATCAGCTGTTAATGTCACATTTGGGTGTCAAAACTTTTACTCCATATAAAAGGAAATAATGGAACTAGAGGTGATATTTGGACATCGGATTATTACACCTTTTTTCTGGAACAAAAATGGGGAAAAGATAATTTCTTGGTACATAACAAAATACAATGTAATCTTTATCTCCCTCTTGTCAGCTAAACGAGAAAATTATAGAATATAAGTTAGCTTGAATATAATCCAGTTTTGACGCTAGGATCAAACGTTATGTACGCGTATTTACTTGAGACCCTGTATAACACAATCAATAAAACAGGAACAAATCTTTCTACTTGATATTCATAAGGTGCAAAAACAAAAACGAGCATAGCTGGGAAACGGTAAACCAGCACGGCGGCTGAATGTGGCTCAAATCATTCGGAACAACTAATAATAATGTTGTGGACGACCACCTACCTACATCACGAACTCCTTATTAAACAGTCAGTTGTACACAAATGGACATCGGCCATGAAAAAAAAAACAGCAAACATAGGTTACTATACCAAAGCCCATATCCTGAAATAAGGGTGTAAAATTCATAACAGTTGGATGTTTTTCAATCTTTGATTGTTGAGATATTCTGAAGTAATTTTTATACCTTAAAAGGGGCCGATAACCGAGCCACAAAGTTGTCCGATCAAGTTGCTTAAAAATTTCCTGACAATGTGGTTGATCAGACCAAAAAAAATTGGATTGTCAACCAATTCATCTCTGCATACAGTGTTTATTTTTAAAATAGTCAAAGCGGTCCAGTGGCGCAACTACGGGGGGAGGCTAGTGGGGCTAAAGCCCCCCCTTTGAAGTTCCTTCCAAACTTATTTGCGCAATACAATGACAGAAAATAGACTAAATGGTCTAGCCCATTTAAACATCCATCGAGAAATACCAGTATCGGTTGACGAAGTGATAAAAGAACTTCAAAATCTGGGACCTCGTAGACTTTAGTTCAATTTGTAAAAGTTTCAATAAATACGTTATGTTTACACTTAGTTTAAAATAAAAGTTTGTGGTATTTGGCTAGTCTTTTTTTATTGTAGCGTGTTTTATTTAACAGCCGTGGAAAAAAATATTTTCTACGAAATAGTAAAGAAGATTTAAAATAATTATTTAAAGTAGGTATGTGTTTAACGATGTTTTAATATTCTACTTATCCTAGAAAGTGTAAAAAAAAAAATTTTAAGCACTTTAAAAATTTTTTTAAATCGTGAGGCTAATTATTATTTCTACAATTTTTTATGCTACCAAAAAATTAAAGGTAGCCTTTTTAGATTTTCTTTAATAGACCAAAAAAGGGCGTGGCAGCCAAATAAAAATTTGCCTGCGGCGCTTTTTTCAAGAAGGAAAGAAAGAAAAAATGATCCCCTCTGGTAGCCCCCTAGAACGAAATCCTGGTTGCGCCGCTGAAGCGGTCGTGTAGTCATATATCGTTTCTAATTAAAAAATATGCTTTTATGCACTGTTTAGTACAATAATTGTATTCACCATTATTAGCGCCCTCTAGGAGATACCTATAGGTAAGTACTAGGTAGAGATAAAAAAAAACATTCAATTTTCTATATTTCTTTGCAAAAGTGTCCAGGACCTCTTACATAGCCTTGGGGGGGTGGGGGGGGGGATAATCCCTACATGCCCCCCTTTCGCCGCAAAGATAGAAACAGTTGCAGGCGTTTATTGCCTGTCACAAATATAACAAGTTATATTTAATTAAGCAAACATAACTTTCAGTGGCGTAACATAGCCAGCTTTGCTTTTCATAGGTATTTCATTTCATAACTAATTTAATTTTTTCATATCCTGAGAATTTAACTTCGTTAAGTGAAGAACAATTATACGTGAAAGCGTGGAATTTACTAACGATATACCATAAAGAATTGTCCATTGACTTTCCTGGTTGAATTTTAAGCTTCAGAAAGGGACTTGGAAATAGTATTTCAAAATTAAAAACAGTGTATGAACTTGCGGATCATTTATTAATAAAGAATCAGTGTGTTTTTTCAAATTTTTCAGATGTATCTCGTGCTGTGATGTTTTTTCAAACTTTACCAGTTAGTGTGGCATCAGCGGAACGAACTTTTTCCAAACTTAAAATAGTAAAAACCCATTTACGTAACACCATGGGACAACAACGCCTTTCGGATTTATCCTTAATCAGTATCGAACACGAGTTTGTTAAAACATTAAATATCGTCGAAATTATAAACGATTTTGCAAAAAAAATTCTCGACGATCTGGACGTGTTGTACTTATAATACCTTGTATAGTACTTAGTGATATAATGTTTGTGCAGACTTGTTGAGTGTTCATGTGTTTTACTGTTTTCTGTCTTTTGGATTCTATGAGGCTCGATCACTGCTACCCCCGTTACTACCATACATGGTAAGCAACATTATAAATGGTGTTTTAAAATTTTGATTTTGCAATATGTTTGCTGGAAAGGTACCTATGTTATGTCTACCAGTCTACCTAGGATTATAAAATAAGTTCGAATTGTTTGCTGTTTTAATAGTAGGTACTCAACACATAATGTGGGTTTAAGCCTAATTAAATTATTACACGAATTCAAAAATGATGAATGAATGAAAATAAGAATTATCATTTTCCATTCGTTATAGAGACGGGGCCGCTGAAAACGTTTGCGGGGGGACCCACTCAGTTTTTGTTAAGCCACTGATAACTTCGGTATTACTATTTTACTAAAGCTATTGCGGTTGTTCGCCGAAAAGTTTTATTTTAGTTGCAAAATTATATAATCATATTTTTATGTTTGCTGTATTGTCTAATGGAATCCTAATACCACTAACTTTTCGCAGATATATTTCCGCAAAGGTGTAAAAAGATATTTTGCTTGCCTACAAAAAATAATACAAGCGCGAAAGATATTGATTGTATAGGAAGCCCATTTCAAAAGATTTATTTCGATTTTATTACAGTAAAACTTACTTCTCGCTAGCCCATTTCAGTATGAAAATGTATTAAACAGTGGGGAACCTGTGGAATATGCCTATAATTTTATCGGCAAAATCTTAAGTTATTCTAGTTCTTTTGGAAGAGGCACTAGAAGTGTAGTTTTACAAAAGTAGTTTAATTCTTTAGCCTTATACTATCACAAAGATGTAATTACAGTCCGCATTTTTGTTCTCTGCTCTCTTATATTCTTCTCTGATATTTACTGTTTTTTATTTAAATATTTATCTTTTACTCGGCGATGGTGATTATGGTGAAGTCTTTTTAAGTTTTAAATGATTTTAAGAATTGGCAATATTGAAATGACTTGCTATTTCGCCATCCTTAGTTCTGTATTAATTTTTTCCTAAAAAAAAGTAATGGTAATTTGCTGTATATTATTTACTCTGTAATATTTCCAGATAAATAAGATCATTTGAAATACTAAGAAGAATGTATTAATGACACATATTTGAAAGTTCAATCTGCAATAATAATTTTACACCGCGAAGCAGTTTGAGAAAAGCAGTATCCATAAAAAGCTACAGAAATATAATAATTCTCACGTTTCGTCTTCGTTGATTTGTTTGTTAATTCCCGCTTTAAATAAATTTTTGGTATTTTATAATACCACTATGATAGCTATGAACCCCACCAACGTTTTGTGGATTATGGGTTCTAACTTCTAACAGATACTATGAGCCTCATGAAAAAAAATTAATCAATTACTTGAAGCAGTTACTTTTTAGTAAAAGCAATTGCTAAAGATCTGGATATGAATAAAATTTTGAAACAATTGCAGTTTTTCTTACACCTCTGTAGCAAATGCTTATTCAACACAAGTTCAAAAGTAGCTTATCCACTTGTTCAGATGAAAAATGTCATCTTTAGTTTGGTGCCTAATTTGCAAAAGAGTCGACGTAAATACAACAACGTCGGTCTATTTATTTAGTACAATAGTAATCTGTTACGTTTTTGTGGAAAATAGGAAACTTATATTTGTGATATGGCAGATTTCAGTGAAAATGAGGAAAGTGATAGTAGTGATCAAGAAATTAAACACAAGCAATTGATATTCGTTCACAAATTGAACGAACATAAATAAATCTCTCTGACCACAACCGTTTAGCTTCCACAACAGCTTCACCACTTGTAGGAAATTTAATAAAAATATTGGCCTTCTCCAAAACTGCATCCATTACAGAAGTGTATGTCTTACAGACAGTAGTTTGGTGAACACCGAGTTCTTCGCCTACAGAATTTTGAAAGCCCGGATCCGACAATTTCCGCAGAAAGACTTTAATCTTATTTAAAGGCGACAGTGCACCCCTTCGCCTTTTACCAATTATTGCCAACCACTCAACATTTTCGCAGTCAAATCGATATAACTTTCTGAAATCATCATATCTGCAATTTTTACGTACACTGTAGATTTTTCTTTTAAGGACGTTCATATATTCAGCCATAATTGAAGACACAAATTAAGAGCAACGCACGTGTATGCCGCGGAGAACTAAAGTTGACTGCTACCAAGCAAATGATGCAGGGGTCGACCGACCTTAAAAAGTTGAAAGTAATTGCTACACTAGAAAAAGCAATTCCTTAATTTATTCATCACATTTTAAGCAAACGATAGCGATCACTTCTATTTTTAAGAAAAAGCATTGACTATAAGCAATTCCTGCACTTTTAAGCAATTGCTGGACACAAAAGCAATTACTTTAGTTTTTATTCATTGGCTTTCAAGAAATTACTTCGATTTTATAAGAAAAAGCAATTCCTACATTTTTATTCATTTCAAATTCAGACAGGACAGCTAGAAGACACAACGATGTGACCAGCGCAACAAATATGTTAAAACTAATACAAGGGCGCGCGGCGATTGCCGATCGCTACAAACCCCCACCAACGTCTTGGTGGATTATAGGTTCTAACGTTTACAATTCATTTTTAGGGACTGCTTTTTTAATTGTAGAGAAAGCGTTTACAGATTTATTTTTTAACCAAATTGCTGTATTAAAAGTAGTTCATTATTCAACAAGACTGTGCTGTCAATGGAACTGATTACTACCAATAAAAATACTGCTCTAGCAAATCTGGAATTGATATAACACTAAAGCGGCAATTTATTAATATGGGTTAATAAAAAATAAGTCTTAGCAAACCTGTTGTACTAGATTATTTTCCTCAGTGTACAAACTTAACACTGTCCCCTATAGATGCTATAATACTTTTATCTAGATTAGTTAGTGAGATAAGTCTTCTATTAAATAAACTCATGGTTCTCATCTCCAAAACACATTTTTTACCACCTACTGTTACCGTATATCTAATCGAACAGGTACTAATTCCTAACATAATTACCATATCACGAGTTATTGTCTTGAAAGTCAGTACCTATTAACTCTTGACAATGATGAGTTAATCAATCTTATCAAATATCATCTGTTTTTTTTTTCTGTTTGTTTTGGTGTAAGAATGTAATTACGATTTTCACAGACGCATTGACTGAGTAAATAATAATAGGGATATTTTTAAAATTTGTTAGTCGAATTATGAGCAAACCCTACACTGAGGAAAATGATAGCGTGCGAGCAAAAATTATTTGCATCAAAGAGGGCTTGGATTAAAAAACGTAGGGCTTGGTTTAGATTACAATGATATGGGGACGATATATCTAACCAAATCTAGGTTAAAATTTTGTCAAATTCATATTATGTCATGATAATAATGTGCCAAACTAATGAGTAATAAAATAAGTAGACAAATACAAATTTGTTTTTGTTGTTTACAAAATTAACAAAGTAAGAATATAGAGAAAGAAACAAAAAGTAATTACATAAATTGCTGAAATGGGCCACCGCCATGCTCCAAGCATAAATTCACACTTCTCTTCATATTTTCGAAAGTGTTGACCAGCATCTCTGGAGAAATGTTTCCACATTCTTGGATAATTCTTTTGTTCTTACAGATGGTCTTCCTGCTCCTTTTTTGTGCTGTATAGAACCTGTTTCCCTAAACACAGCCACGGTTCTTTTCAGGCGATGATAAAAATCCCTAGCAATAAAAGCAACGTTAGGAAAATGTTCGTGAAAATCGTCCATGCACAAACCCGGATGGTATTGCCACTCACCATTTACTCTAACCCCGTTTCGAAAATACGCTTCAACCATGAATGTTTGGTGCTGTTCTGTAAGGCCCATTGTGTGAGTTGTTCAAGAAAATGGAAAAATTAGCGATGAATCAAATTACTTGTAACGACTGTGAAAGATGACGGAATAACTCATTGATTGTTAATTCAGGTAGTTAGGTTAGGTAGGTTAGGTTAGGTAAGAGTGGCAGACCCTTGGTTCTGACCAAACGGTCTCACGTAGTCCTGATTAGGTCCGTTGTGATACCACACGTGTTCCGTAGAACCCACCTTCATCAGATCACTGATGGTTTATGCGACGTAACCGCGGAAGGATTTTAACAACTCATTCAAACCAGCCACTACTGTTCAGAAATCTGCTCAGCCGTCCAAGTTGTAAGTTGTTTAGTTCCTCCAGGCTATCGAAAGATGATTCACCCAGAGTAGTGAACCTCCTTCTTGCGAGGCCAGGGCATTCACACAGAAAATGTTGAATACTTTCTTCCTCTTCCTCATCTCTGCAGCTTCTGCAGAAGTCGTTAGTAGGTATTTGCATAAGTTCGGCATGTCTACCGAAGAGGCAATGTCCGGTAACAACCGCAGTAATATTTCTCACGTCTTTTCGACTGTGTCTCAATAGCTCTGCGGTTCTCTTTTTATCGAATGTGGGCCACAGTTGCCTGGATGTACTACAGGTTGTCAACCCTGTCCATCTGTTCTGTGCAAGCTGCTTGGCCGTGTAGTCAATCTCCTCTTTGACCAATCCCAGTGGTTTGTTCACTGTATTGTCTGCTAGATCAGCTGGCATGCCTGCGCCCTCTCTTGCGAGCGCATCGGCAGCCTCGTTGCCATCTATTTTGGAGTGTCCAGGAACCCAGCACAGAATAACCCGATGTTGGTTGCCAAGTGTGCATAGATTGTTGCGGCATCGCTTTACGAGCTTTGATTTGACGCTGCTGGAACAGATTGCCTTAATCGCCGCCTGACTATCACTGAAGATGGTGATTGACGAGGCTACTCCCAAGCCAAGGTGTTCGTGCAGGATATTGACCGCCTTCTCTACTGCTAGTACTTCCGCCTGAAAAATACTACAATAGTTGGGGAGTCTATACGATTTCTGTATTTGTAAGCTTTCGGAAAAGACCCCGGCTCCCACACCAACGTCCATCTTTGAACCGTCTGTGAAGATTGCGTGATCTGTTTTCGTTATATTCTGATTGCCTTCCCACTCTTCCCTACTCGGAATGAGTATAGAATTCAGGTAGTTACTGACACCCAACACGTATTAAGCTCTACGGCTAAGCATTACGTACTTAGATGCAAGGCCCACTTTGATGCAAATAATTTTTTGCTTGCACGGTACAACAGGTTTGCTGAGACATAGTTTGTATTGATAGTTTATTTTGTGTTAACCCATATTAAATAAATTTTGTAAATTGCTAGTGTATCAAACCCGCTTTAGTGTTACATATATCAATTCCAGATTTGTTAGAACAGTTGTATACTAAATATCACGAATAGTCTCGTTTTAAAACAGATGACAGCGGTTATTTGTCATTGATCAGCTGATATTGGGACATAATAATATCCCTAGATTTGTAGCGGACCGTAATGAGCCCAAACACCGAGTTATAAATTGCGTTTTTGATACATTTAATTGTAAGTACCTACAATTATTATTCATTTGACCAAAAATTAAGATACAGGTTAAAAATTTTTAATTCTTTTTCATTAGGGATCATAATTATTAATGTGCGCCTTGCTCGTTAGTTGATTTCATCGATAAGTAATAAGTTTTATTTCATCTGAACGCCATTTTGTTGAAAAGTTAGTTTGTAAAATTTCTGTTCTTAAAATGTTTGTTCGTTAAGGTTAGGTTTCTAATGTATAATTTTTGCATTTTACATTATCTAGATATTGTTTTCTGTTTCAAGAAAAATAAGTAGAAAATAAGATTTCCCTGACTTAGGTAGGTAGCGGAGAGTTGGACAAAACCGGGTAGGTTGATAAAACCGGGTATCGCCTAGTTCTACCAAATGCCAAAACAGCTTTCCATATTATTAACCTTTAAAAAGCAGCTATTTGATTTTGAAGGAATTATTTTTATTATTGTTATTAGTAAATATTATTATTGTTTGGCAATAGTAAGGTAATAGTAAGTAAAAGTATGTTACTATAATAGTTAAAATAGCTAACCATATTAGTATGTAATAGGATAGCGAACAAATATATAATTCTATTTTCTGTGTCTACGTACCTTACATAAGTGAAATTATTATTTGATATTACTATTATTATTGTTTGTATGACAATAAAATAAAGTTTTTAACATAAAGTTAGCCTACATACAAGTTTAGAAATGTAACTGTATCAATAAATTGCATTTTAACAAACAAATTCCATAAAAATCACTTTTGGGTCTACGTACCTTATGTAAGTCAAAAACTGTTAAAGTAGGGTTTCCACTGACAAAAAAATTTAATCCCTGGCTAAACTAAAGCTTTTAACTTTATGTTAGCCTACATACAAGTTTAGGAATGTAACTGTATCATAACCAACAAATTCTATAAAAACCGTATTTAGGTCTTCGTACCTTACGTTAAGTCAAAAACTGTTAAATTAGGGTTTCCATTGACAGAAAAATTAAATCCCTAGCTATATTGAAGCTTTTAACTTTATGTTAGCCCACATACAAGTTTAGAAATAATGTAATTGTATCATAACCAACAAATTCCATAAAAACCACTTTTGGGTCTACGTACCTTATGTAAGTCAAAAACTCAAGTAGTGTTTCCACCAGAAAAATTAAATCCCTGGCTATATTGAAACTTTTAACTTTATGTTAGCCCACATACAAGTTTAGAAATGTAACCGTATCATAGCCAACAAATTCTATAAAAACCATATTTGGGTCTACGTACCTTACGTAAGTCATATATGGGGATTTTCTTGACAGTAAATGTAATAACTTGAATTCAATTAGTTTATGTTGAACTGTGGTATTTTACCTATAGGTATAATCTGAACAAATAAAACAAAAAAAAATATGTTCTAAATATGAGTGACAGAATCCTATTTTAAGTTGTGTTTCAGTTAGTTTAGTATTTTTAAGGTTTGAATATTTATAATATTATAAACTTTTTAAATCTATGTTGACACTTTATCTTTAAACCATATAGAAATTCATGCTTATTAGGTATTACCTACCTTAAATTATAATATTCATAAAACAAAACTTTCAAACGAAATTATTACCTATTACTTATTATTTGGCAATATTAAAGCGGTAGAACCGATGAGGCTATTGCATAAATTGTTTTAGAAGGTATCACATGTATAATTTTCAAGTCCGGTCCTGTAATTCATGCCAACTTATAAAAATTTAATAGACCAAAATTGACAGAGTGTCACGTGACTTTGCCCCCATCTTGCGAGAGTATTCAAGATTTTTACTTTAGTAATCAGTTCCATTAGCAGCACAGTCTTGTTGAATAATGAACTACTTTTAATATAGCCATTTTGTTAAGAAATAAATATGTTTTCTCAATGCGACGCATTCTGTTTCCAGTAAAGCGCTTTCTCTACAAAAAAGAAAAAAGAAAGAAAACAGAAGAAAAAAATATGGGCAAATTTAACAAAATATCGTTTTTTGATTTAATTAATTTACCAATTAATTATTTTTTTCAACTTAAAAATGTAGGTAATTGCTGTCCAAAGAAGGGTATATTTACCCTTTTTTGGAGAGAACGAAAAATAAACTAAATTTTGATAAGCAAATGAAATGGTGAATGCGCCACTAGTTTTGCCCTTAACTTTAAACTTGATAACGTTAAAATAGCGACCTATAAATATATTTCAATGTCTGCAAATAAAATTGTATTTTTTACTACTCTTCTATTTAAATTAATAATAATTTATTTCGTAAACAAAAATTACTTACATGGTACTTTCCCCATGACACCTAATATCACCCATCTCAAGTTAACAACTATTTAACAACAAAACTAGCCGTCAAACGGCCAATTGTGCGATAAAGTGCCAATTTGACAGCTCAACATATAGAGATATAGATAGGCCTTTAAAAAAATGAACCAGCGCATACGATTAGGTGTTTTACAGACGGCCGCGGGCATAAAGCGAGATAAAAGTGTCCGACGGTACGGTCGGGTATTATGAGTGTAGTTTTTATAAATCACTTTGACAGTGGTGTGTATAGATTTTTCTCGTATATAATGTCATAAGCGAGAAAATTTTGCCGGTAAAATTTTTGACAAAATAAAATTTTTGTCAAAAATTTCAAGAGCAAAATTACCAAAAAGCCACGAAATTGAATAAAACCAAAAGAAAATTTTGCCGATAAAAAATGTTTTCTCGAATAATATTCGACAAGACTATTCCACGAGAAAACAATAAAAACACACTGTTTATTTAGCAAACTAGAAACTTTATTTATTTATTACTAATATTAAACACAGTTTGTTATAAGTAATAGTATGTCCATTATTTTCTATTATAGCACCGAAATTTTAAAAGTCGGCTGTGCAGCTATATACTACATATATATTTTTAATATCGCCGATAATTTCTGTAGGGTTACCTGCTTATTTGACTGTTGTCGTCTCCACATATACGTTATCCCGTGCGAGCAAAAATTATTTGCATCAAAGAGTGCTTGGATTAAAAAACGTAGGTCTTGGTTTAGATCACAATGATATGGGGACGATATATTTAACCAAATCTAGGTTAAAATGTTGTCAAATTCATGATATGATATGATATGATATGATATGATATGATATGATATGATATGATATGATATGATATGATATGATATGATATGATATGATATGATATGATATGATATGATATGATATGATATGATATGATATGATATGATATGATATGATATGATATGATATGATATGATATGATATGATATGATATGATATGATATGATATGATATGATATGATATGATATGATATGATATGATATGATATGATATGCCAAACTAATGAGTCATAAAATAAGTAGACAAATACAAATGTATTTTTGTTGTTTATAAAATTAACAAAGTAAGAATATACAGGAAGAAAAAGAAAAATAATTACATAAATTGCTGAAATTGGCCACCGCCATGCTCCAAGCATAAATTTACACGTCTCTTCATATTTATTATGATAACCTGCGTCTTTCAAAATCCGCGGCTTGTATTTCTTAATATAATAGTAATAAATAAGAAAATAAATTTAGCTGCTTCTTAAGAATAGTCCTGCATGTTCCATAAGATCTTCCCACTTCTTGGGACAGGCGTCTTATACAGTTTGTTGGCATATTTTGCATTATTTCACGAACGTTTGCAACAAGTTTTTCTGTTCTTACAGATGGTCTTCCTGCTCCTTTTTTGTGTTGTATAGAACCTGTTTCCCTAAACACAGCCACGGTTCTTTTCAGGCAATGATAAAAATCCCCAGTAATAAAAGCAACGTTAGGAAAATGTTCGTGAAAATCGTCCATGCACAAACCCGGATTGTATTGACACTCCCCATTTACACTAACCCCGTTTCGAAAATACGCTTCAACCATGAATGTTTTGTGCTGTTCCGTAAATCACATTGTGTGAATTGTTCAAGAAATTGGAAAAATTAGCGATGAATCGAATTACTTCTAACGACTGGCAAAGATGACGGAATAACTGATTGATTGTTAATTCAGGTAGTTACTGACACCCAACAGGTATTAAGCTCTACGGCTAAGCATTGCGTCCTTAGATGCAAGGCCCTCTTTAATGCAAATAATTTTTGCTCGCACGGTATATAATATTTTTAATATCGTTGATAACTTCTGTAGGGTTACCCGTTTATTTGACTGTTGTCGTCATATACACATTATATTGAATAAACGTAGTTTCATTGTAATATAGTCCGTCTTTTTAACGTTCCGCCTATGGCTCCATATTGGATATTACACAGGGTGTTGAATCAGATAAAGCACAGCGCTCTGGATGGGATTCTTGACCGTGTGAATCGATAAGTATAATATGAATGCGAACAAGGGCGACAGGAAAAAATACGAAGGTCTACCGAGGTCACGAAATCATTATAACCTTACAGATTATTAGGGATATAATATGTATAAATATTTTTTAACTCTATATAATAGTATATTACATAACAAGTATTGAAAGTGGTACTTAATAAACGAGGAGGTATTTAGTACGAGGCGTTAGCCGAGTGCGGAAATTCTCCGAGTGTGAGAAAATCACTTTCACACGAGTAGTGTACACAATTTTTCCTACGACCATACAAAATAATCAAAAAGAGTTTGTTTGGTTTTTAATAGTTTGTAGGTATCACAATTGTGTTGAACAAATTTTTTCAACACTAGAGTTGAAAAATTTATTTCAACTCTAGAGTTGAAAAAATAAAATGCCCACTTACACATTTTAACTTACCGAAATTTAAATAATAAGAATAAATTTTTCTCCTACTTGAGTACGCACATCATACCTACTATCTATGTACAGTAAATAAATTTCGTTTCTGATCTTTTAGCTGCTTGCATTCTTTTAATAAAACAATAATATACCTAAATATACCTACAAAAACAACATACTTGTTAATTATAAAAGTTCTATTTTATTCGATTTGTTTTAAATATCGCTAAAATAAATTTACTTAGATAAAGCACATTCACTTGTCCCATATTGTATGGATATTTTTATCCGAGATAATTGCAAAATTATAAATCGGTATTTCCTAGGGTATTCTATTTCTACTCTATAGCTGCCCCTTTTTTTTCTGTGGTTCAACTCAGTTGACATGTTTGGTGGGCTGCCTGACATATTTTCCCTTTTTAATAATATTATTATTTTTATCATAAATACTCTTAGGTTCCCAAAAATAACGAAAAAAAAAGGATTTTTTTATTTGCAGTAATGCCTAGTGTACTTTACCCCACCAAGCACCCCAATTGACTCCGGGTCCCGTGAGTTTGTTATTTTTTTAAATAGTTTCGCTGTCAAATTCGCAGCTGTTTTATATTTCAACACACGTATTGAAAGAAAATATTTCAACACGCGTGTGATATAAAGGACTTTCTAGCCAAGTAAGGCGTGCATTATTTCTCATTTTCATAGATGGTCGTAGGAAAAATAACAAACGTTTACGGTGGGTCATTATTATTTGTCATTAAAAAAAAAGGTGGTACCTAAATTAGTAACAGGTCTGAATTAAAAAAAAACGTAACAACTATTTACTGGGTGGGTAAAAAATCAATTACAACTTAAAACCACTAATGGGTGTTTCTCACCCTGCGAAACAATCCGTTTTAGTCACAGTGCTACCGAGAAAATGAAGAACACCCACCAAATGACCGATTGAAGAAATTGCGGCATGACAAAGATGTTTTTAATTTGATTTATAAAACTTTATTTTGTGAAGCCGGCGTGGCCGACAACTTGTATTTAATGTGTTCTGCCATTTTTTATGGTTTGCAATGGGTAATATTCTTTGTAGCCGTTTCGAATTGGACGTATTTTCGGTTTAGCTCTATTTAATTACTTTGCCAAGAAAATTAAGGAGTTTGCTTCGTGTTGAAAATAGCAGGAAAAGCATGATGTATTTTTACAATGCGGAAATAAAAAGCAGATAATTATGTAAGAACTTTGAATGCATAAGGAGCATTTTCAGTTTATTTTTGAAATTATATATATTATAAATTAATTATATAATAGTTATTATCATGTTTTATATTTATAATTAAATCATTGTCATCTGACGAAGCTACAGCGTTAGCGAAACATGTCATTTTCTTGTTAATAGAGTATCACCAGTAAAGTCCGCATCATATGGGATTTTTTTTATTAATAGCTTTATTCAAAATGTGACTTTGACATCAAGTTCTGCTTCGATCGAGATGAAAATTAAGCAAAAAAATAGTAGTCACGTGATTCGCATTATCTGTCAAATTTAAATTTTTTCCAAAAAATAATTCAAAAGTGTGGTTATTTCCGAAAATATCGAGATAAGTTATTGAAAAAAGTTTTTTTAAAAGCAGTTTCTAGCCCACGTGCAAAATTTCAGCAGCATAAGATAATTTTGATTTTTTACCTATATTTTGTAAATTGTACCACTTTTGCAAAATAAGACTCAACGCAACCTACATAAAACTTCTTAGTTTTGACAATTTTAGATACATTTTCTTGTGTGTTTTTCTACAAAATAAAAATCTGGCTATTAAAACTTGGTCGCATGTGATGCAAAGTTTATTTGTTTTTGACCCTGTATAAGGTAACTTCATAAAATAAGTATTTTTGAAAACGTAGTTTGCGTCTGAAAGTAATACACGTTAACGTTATTATGACATAGCTTAATAATAAATTATAATAATAATATTGGGGTTTTAAATTAAATCGTTGAAAATAGATAAACATTACGTTGTTAAACTAAAATTTATTTTCCACTTAAATTACACTTTACTGAAGATACTGTGTTCTTTTTTGTCTTAATATTAAGGTGTATTACTTGCAGACACAAACTACGTTTTCAAAAATACTTATTTTTTGATGGTACCCTATACAGGGTCCAAAACAAATAAACTTTGCATCACATGCGACCAAATTTTAATAGCCCAATTTTGATTTTGTAGAAAAACACATTTATTTAATATGGCACTACTTTAAAGAAAATGTATCTGAACATTGTCAAAACTAAGAAATTTTATGTAGGTTGAATTGAGTCTTATTTTGCAAAAGTGGTGCAATTTACAACATATAGGTAAAAATCAAAATTATCTTATGCAGTTGAAATTTTGCATTTGGGCTAGAAACTGCATTTAAAAAATCTTTTTTAATAACTTTTTTCGATATTTTCAGATAAAATTTGACAGATAATGCGAATAACGTGACTACTATTTTTTTGGTTAATTTTCATCTCGATCGAAGCAGAACTTGATGCCAAAGTAAAATTTCGAATAAAGTTATTCATAAAAAAAAATCCCATATGATGCGGACTTTACTGTTGACACTGTATAGTGGAAATTTACAAGTTCAACTTTGTTTTACTGTATCCCATAATACTATAAAAATAAATTAATTGAATCTCGATTAATAAAATTCAAATTCAGACAGGACAGCTAGAAGACTCCGAACAACGATGTGACCTGCGCAACAAATATGTTGAAACTAATAATACGGCGCGCGGCGATTGCCGATCGCTACGATTCCTCACCAACGTCTTCTTGTGGATTATAGGTTCTGACGGATACCATTGGGTTTTGGGGGCGCTGTTCTGCTATTTTAATTGTAGGGAAAGCGCTTTATTGGGAACAAAATGCGTCGCATTAAGAAGATACAATTTATTTCTTAATAAAATTGCTGTATTAAAAGTAGTTCATCATTTCACAAGACTGTACTGCTAATGGAACAGATTACTACCAATAAAAACACTGTTCTAGTCAATCTGGAATTGATATAACACCAAAGTGGGTTTGATACACTAGCCATTTATTTAATATGGGTTAATACAAAATAACCTATCAATACAAACTATATCTCAGCAAACCTGTTGTATTAGATTATTTTTATCAGTACATTTGGTCTTGGGGTAGGTTAATTCGTTTTGTTTGGTATGAATTTAAATTCCACAATACTCTACTAGACTTTCAGCACTGTATTATTTAACACAGCAAATCAATAATTTTAACAAAAAAACTCGTAAACGTTCATCTGTCTCTAATGCGATTAATCATTTCTAGCAACAGGTTCGCTCAGCAGGAATACCTGGGTAATTATTTTTTTGCTACAACTTATTGCGTGGATCTCTTATAGTAACATAAAATGTTAAGTAACTCGAATAGATTAGTATTAACTGTTCTCTATATTAGTTAGATAGATTTTAAGTACTTCATTAAAGTTGCCTTTTACAATGTCATAAACATTTTAGGTATTTAAGTTAACATATATTAGTAGTAGTAGTGACATGTTTTATTTAGCAAAAAGCTACAATTAAATATTTTTTTTTACATTTTTTTAACACTTATTTATAGATTTATTTTTAAATTTTAAAACGCAACCATCTTTTAACAAAAACAGACAGAAAAGTTGAACATTTTGCAAATTGTATCAAATATTACATATCATTTTGTTTTTTAATTAAATGTAATTTTAAAGGTTTTTTAAGTAGTTTAAATGATATTTAAGATTTAATAGAATTTTCCTAATTATTATATTCTATCAAACCTTTATGAAAAATACACTTGAAGAGTGGTCAAGCTAAGTGATCTAGGTGCCACAATCGAAAACTACCAGAAAATATAAAAAACTGTTTTAAAGCTAAGAATAATACAATAGTATATTTTTTATTGATATTGTGTTAATAAACATACACAAAAACATTGGTAGGAGAAAATTTTAATATCAGTTAATCGAAACAACGTTTGTACATAAATTGAACAAAAAAATATAGAAAAGGTCTAAGGCTCCTTTTATACTGGGATTCTGTATGCGAGATACAGTATCTGGAATTCAGATTCTCGCCATCTATGAATGCTTTTTATAACGAATAGGATGAAATTGGCGCTTAGATCTTCTAGTAGGACATTGGCATAGGTACATAGATCATATAAATAGAAAAAAAAATTTTTAAATTTGGCACGTAGATCACTTAGCTTGACCACTCTTCACTTGTAAGCTAATGTTTTAGACACTCTATACACATAAAAATTTTGATTAGTTCTTGTTTTATACCTAATTATGATGGTCATAATTATTAAAAGAACAAAAAATTTTTAAACAATCAGGCAATAAATTATTTTTAATTTTATGTACAGTGTGTGTATAAAGTCTGGAAACGGCTTAATAACATCACAATTTACTGGCCGATTTAAACCAAATTTGGTACAGTTGTGTAAGAGGATCTAACGCACCGAATGACGATATTGGCGTTGTTGCCAGCTTTTTAGTTTGTCTGGAATTCGAACGAATTTCATATTTTTAAATATAACACCCAGTATATTTTTACATTTTTAAATTCCACATAAATTATAATTATTTTTTATTAAATGCATTATTAGTCTATACTTCATAGTTTCCGAGATATTGACTCTCGAAAAGTGACATTTTTGAACTTTGACAGCTTATAACTTTCTAACAGTACGTCTTAGAGCAAACGGCTTTCAATTTTTATTATCTTCCCAAAAAAATCAACTTCCAGTTAAACCGGAACAACTATATTTCCTGCTTTCGAGTTACATCCGGTTTAACCGGAAGTTGATTTTTTTGGGAAGATAATAAAAATTGAAGATAGGGACATGTAAGCCGTTTTGCTCTAAGACGTACTGTTAGAAAGTTATAAGCTGTCAAAGTTCAAAAATGTCACTTTTCGAGAGTCAATATCTCGGAAACTATGAAGTATAGACTAATAATGCATTTAATAAAAAATAATTATAATTTTATGTGGAATTTAAAAATGTAAAAATATACTGGGTGTTGTATTTAAAAATATAAAATTCGTTCGAATTCCAGACAAACTAAAAAGCTGGCAACAACGCCAATATCGTCATTCGGTGCGTTAGATCCTCTTACACAACTGTACCAAATTTGGTTTAAATCGGCCAGTAAATTGTGATGTTATTAAGCCGTTTTCAGACTTTATACACACACTGTATAAAGATACATACCTACTACCTACTAAATAAAAAATTAAATTTCTGACATTCAACCAATCTAAATTTTTTAACATGAAATATATTTTTGTATATTTTTGTCACAATTTAAAATAATCCGCATTGCCTTATTTTATAAAATTTGTAATTTCTCAAATATTTCCTCACTAGCACAATATAAAATTCAAGAACGAAAATGTGGTAATTTAATAGTATTAAATACAGTTTTTTTAGAAAACAAACTTAAATTGGAACTGATTCTTTTAAAATAACCTACTTATTGGGCAATCTTCGATATGATACTTTCAAAATATTTTAAAAATTTTAATTTTGAATCAATGATTATCCCTAAATAATTAAAACTGTTTACTAATTCCAATGTTTCAACATCAATTATAACATTTATATTTTGACAATTTAAATTATTACCCATAACCATATTATAATATCCAATAATAGCCAATTTAATAATATATTTATCTCAGAATTTTGAGTATTGAGAGTAATTTAGACCATCAAAAATATTTACAACATTAATGTAAATTAAGGTGTCATCAGCAAACATTTGTAACTTACATACATATTTTTAAAACTAACTGCAGATCGTCAATGTATAAAATAAATAATATTAGACCTAGTATACTTCCTTGAGGAACTCCTGTATTTTTTTTTTTTTAATATGTTTTTTGATATTTTGTTTTGGTTAAGTCTGTGACTGTTCTTCCCCCGTACTTGTTAAGCCTAAAATATATACGTTATAATTTTGCTTATTCCGTTATAAACTCAAAAAAATATCATTAAGGAAACCGACCTTAAAAATGGGTGTAATAATACCAACGCGGCTGTAAAATAGATTAAGGCAGGTTCCCAACCCACTTTTTTCTAAAATAACTTCATTTCTCTCCAAGTATTCCATGTTTTTACTCGATTATTTTTATTGTAATTAAAGTTAATCATAAGGAATTAGAATTTTTAGCGGCTGATGTAGTGGGCAGTAGCCGCGGGAATGTATTTTTAGATGGATGTGTTAGATATACAAGCAAATTAGCCTAGTTTTGCTGAAAATCCTTTCTATAGCCGCATACTTTTGACCGTTTAATGTGATTTAAGTTGTACAGGGTGGCCAACTAAGCGAGGTAAGCGGCTGTATCTCAGGAACCGTTAATCGTACAGCTTTCGGAAAAAAAATTATATAAGTAAAGCGATCATGAGAAAATTCTGGAAATTACTTTCAAGTTCCTCATTTCGCCGCAAGGCGGCACAATTGAAAGTTATTTTTTAAAATTTTAAATTTCTCCGAAAATTTCCATATTAAGGTATAACTCTGATTACATCATTGGAAAGCTTAGACAATTCTGCATCATTTTGATTTAAGGCTCGTTGGTGTACCGACCTTGATAAGAGTGGGGGAAGCTATTAAATGTGTAAACATTCAAATCGCTGTAACTTTTAAACGACTTATCCGATTTTACTAAATTTAAGTTCGTTTGATAGGGAAAGGTTAGTACCTTTAATCGTCGTATCTAATGGTATACGATAGTTTCTTATAAAATTGCTAGAGGGCGCAATTTGTAATAATAACAGTTTTTTTGATTTTATCCCGAAAATTCAAATCATATGGTATAACTATGACATCATATTCGAAAAGTAGATTAAATTTGCAAGAAAAAATGTAAAGACCGCAGTTTGATATTGTTGTTTGTTTCAGAATTATTGCCAAAACAATAATTTTTAATTCAAATTGCGCCCTCTAGCAATTTTATTAGAAACTATTGTGTACCATTGGATATGACAATTAAAGGTACTTACCTTTCTCTTCCAAACGACCTTAAATTTAGTAAAATTGAATAAGTCGTTTAGAAGCTACAGAGATTTTAATGTTTACACTTTCAATAGCTTCTCCCACTCTTATCAAGTGAAAGTGTAAACATTAAAATCGCTGTAACTTCTAAACGACTTATCCAATTTTACTAAATTTAAGGTCGTTTGGAAGAGAAAGGTAAGTACCTTTAACTGTCATATCCAATGGTACACAATAGTTTCTAATAAAATTGCTAGATGGCGCAATTTGAATTAAGAATTATTGTTTTGGCAATAACTCTGGAACGAACAACAATATCGAACTGCGATTTTTACATTTTTTCTTGCAAATTCAATCTACTTTCCGAATATGATGTCATAGTTATACCGTATGATTTGAATTTTAGGGATAAAATCAAAAAAACTGTTAATATTACAAATTGCGCCCTCTAGCAATTTTATTAGAAACTATCGTGTACCATTGAATACGATGATTGAAAGTACTTACCTTTCCCTTCCAAACAAACTTAAATTTAGTAAAATCGCATAAGGCGTTTAGAAGTTACAGCGATTTTAATGTTTACACATTCAATAGCTTCCCCCACTCTTATCAAGGTCGGTACACCAACGAGCCTTAAACCAAAATGATGCAGAATTGTCTAAGCTTTCCAATGATGTAATCAGAGTTATACCTTAATATGGAAATTTTCGGAGAAATTTAAAATTTTAAAAAATAACTTTCAATTGTGCCGCCTTGTGGCGAAATGAGGAACTTGAAAGTAATTTCCAGAAGTTTCTCATGATTGCTTTACCTATATAATTTTTTTTTCCGAAAGCTGTACGATTAACGGTTCCTGAGATACAGCCGCTTACCTCGCTTAGTTGGCCACCCTGTACATTTTATTTGTGGTTTAAAATTAAGGTAATGCAATAACAACTATAAAAATAAACAGCGGCACTCTCCGAAATAAAGCTTCTATTTAATTTTTTTTATTACATATACCTACCAGAGAGCCTATGCATTACTCTTACTCATTATTTTATCCTTTCCTCCATTACATCTTTCACGTGATTCTCTTTTTATTTATTTTAGCGTTCCACTTTTGACATCTCTGACAGTTCCTGAGATGTGGAAGCGCTATATGCGGCTGGGAATTGTAATTAACTTCAGTCATCTTCACACTGACTCGAAGACCGACCATTGGCGTATATAAGGGGGGCCGGGGGGTCTGCCCCCTTCCTATTTTCTCCTCCAATGGCCTTGCCTAGTTAATCCGTTTTTATAAATATTTAAATGAATTACTCCTTGCAGGGACGAATTCGACGAAAGAAAGGAAACTCAAAGTTCTACTTGAACTAGTATACGGATGCACCGTCAAAAGGATGAAGCGCGAAGCTCTATCTAGTGTCGATGTGAAGCACTATAATATAAAATAATGTTCTTATTGCGATATCAACGATTATTACGTAATATTAAATACTGTTACGGTGGTCGAAATAAATTTTGTTGTGTTGATTTTTGGTTTTAAAAGGAAGAAGGAAAAAATTGCCCTCTCTCCTGGCCCTCAACCTGCCCTGACTCCTTTAGTGTTCGAGAGAAACACTTCATTGATAATCAACCATGTACAATTAAGGAACCCTAAAATCAGCAAGATTGCGCCTCACGTCAATATTTCCCCATACAGTACAACAAAACAAAATTGTTCGCCCTCATTTCCCACAACCAAAATTCTTGGCACGCCAATGGGTCTGACAGCACCATAACATAACTTTCCGTGTTGATTTTTAGCTTTGATTCGCTCTGACCGAGCACTATTTATTTTATTGGTTAATTTATTCTTTTTTAAAAGGATTTTGATATATTTTGTCAGAAATTAAAAAAAAAACGTCAAGTAAACGATACCACAGCATATAATATAGCGTCGCCATCGAGATAAGATTGTTTTCAACCGCGTCAGTCTTTTGTTTTCAAGACACAATTGCATAAGATTCGAGTTACCAACGAACGAAACAATAATGTAAACAGTGTTTTGTTTCTCAGATTCGATTTTGTTCTTTGTTTCCGTCATCAAGTGACCAGCGGATATGAAATAACAAAATGCCTTGAGAAAGAAATCGAGAATGGTTTTGCTGTCTCTCGTTCGCAAAAGTAAATTAACACTGGGTAACTATAAACCAATGAATGATATTCGTTGTTTAATGGTTACAAGAAAAACAACTAGTCTATAGTGTTAAATTCCTTGACAACACAAGTGCTCAACACACTGGCAACAGTGCCACACGTAGTCAAATCAGTGGTCTAAGTGAAACTACGTCACAACACCAACGACTTATGCAGGGTGTTCTATTAAGCAACGGGGGAAAGTAGACTTGACAAAGTTGTACTTGTACTGTATGGCCCCTTGTTTATGAGACGCCCTGTATATATACAGTGTGTGTATAAAGTTTGGAAACGGCTTAATAACATCACAATTTACTGGCCGATTTAAACCAAATTTGGTACAGTTGTGTAAGAGGATCTAACGCACCGAATGACGATATTGGCGTTGTTGCCAGCTTTTTAGTTTGTCTGGAATTCGAATGAATTTTATATTTTTAAATATAACACCCAGTATATTTTTACATTTTTAAATTGCACATAAAATTATAATTATTTTTTATTAAATGCATTATTAGTCTATACTTCATAGTTTCCGAGATATTGACTCTCGAAAAGTGACATTTTTGAACTTTGACAGCTTATAACTTTCTAACAGTACGCCTTAGAGCAAAACGGCTTACATGTCCCTATCTTCAATTTTTATTATCTTCCCAAAAAAATCAACTTCCGGTTAAACCGGATGTAACTCGAAAGCAGGAAATATAGTTGACCAACTAAAAAGCTGGCAACAACGCCAATATCGTCATTCGGTGCGTATATTATTGCATATTATGAAAACCTTTTTATTATTAATTTTAAGAAAAAAAGTTAATCTTTATAAAAGTTCTGCTGCTTGTACTTTATAAAAATTCTTAATTATTAAGGACCTTACCATAAACGTCACTACCTAAAATTTTTTAACATTGTTGCTTCTAATTAAAGTAAGAATTCATCACCAATTAACGAATATCTACTCAATAATCAACCACCGCGCAACAAATACCAGTCTGCTATTACTAGGTAGTAATCGTCCAAGAGACAGAATGTTCCTAACATGAAAATTCCAAAATAATCGTTTAAAATACTTTAATAGGATTCTATCAAATATTTTTATTTTTTACCCATACATAGTTTTATAAGGTATTTAAAGGAAAATTTTCCGATGCAGGGGTTTTATGGTGGTGATGGTATTTGTTGTTAATGTGGGTATGTCCTTAAGTCTTATTTACCCTCCTTTTATAGGCATATAGTAAACATTTTAACTCCTCTCGCAAGATGGATTCCAAGTCACGTGACACGTGTTTGGGACATAAAAAGGTAAGTTTTCACCATTTCGAAAAAAAAAATTTGTTTGTAAAAGATAAAAAAAAAAACCAAAAACTTGGTTATTTGAAATTTTCACATAAATTTTGAGGTTATGTGAAAAAAGTGTAAATATAAAAGTTGTAGATCTTTTTATTACCTACAACTTTGCCATTTAACGTTTTTCCATAGGACTTGTAGTTTTGCCGGAAATCAAGATATATCCTTTTCTACCCTTAAATTCTCTTCCTTTTCCAATGGGTTTCATCCTACTATTATTTTTTTTGGTTTAAAAAATTATCGACCCTGGTCTATGATAGTCGTTAGTTAATATAAAATAATTCTTTAAAATAAATTAGAACCGTTTAATATTGATCTTATTTATTATAAAATAGAATCAATCAATCTATAATATCTTTTATGGTGTTCACATTATAGGATACCTATAATCACCCGGCATACAATCATTAAAATTATCAAAGCAATAATTTTACTCTGGGTAATATACGTTTAAATATTTCGTAATAATTATAATTAAAATATGTAAAATGATATGAATTATGGCCTTTAAGTTTACACACACCTACGAAATCGGTATCGATGTATTTTAAAGATAACAATTTAATTCGGTCTTTGTACCAATAAAATTAATTATATCACATATTTTAGTTTTCAGGGTTGCTAACGTTGAGCCAGAAATGCTTTTACATGAGTCATCGTTAATATCGCAGATTAAATGTTGCTATTCAGAGGGGAAACCTCCTTTAAACAATATAGAAAATATTTCTACATCTCTATCTTAGTATTCACCTGAAGACGACTGGAGATACTTACCAGTTGAAACGTTGTGATATAAAAAACGAAAGGCAATGGAAGTCCAAAACACATCTATTACTCATAGAAAATATTGTTTTTCTACGAGCGTGTGAAAAGTTAGACTTTTTACACCCATTTCAGTGTTAAAAGTTTTACTTTAACGCACTAGTGTGAAAAGTGAATTACTTTTCACACGCCGGGTGAAAAGTCTAACTTTTCACACGCTCGTAAAAAAAATCTTGTATGATATACGTGAGAAAATATCTCGTTAAAGGCACTCATATGAAAACAAAAAAAACGAGTTATTTTCACACTTATATCATAAATAGCTATTATAACCCCATAATTCCATAAAAGCTCCATTAAGGTTATATACCATTTTCTCTCCTGCTAAAACCATCAGCATTAATTAAATTTTCTGTCTCCTGATGATGAACATGAACGTTCAAAACATGTTTAGACCCCTAAAGAATTTTTATTCTAATAAATTTTGTGGAGGAAAACTTTTAGTTTTTTCTTTCTTTCCCTTAGAAGCTATCATCCTCTTTTCAAACAGTTTCTTTATTGGCATAGGTATGTTAATGACCTCTTAACATGTTTTCTTGGAACTGACAGACAGTTAAAAGTCTTTTTAGAATATATTAACAGCCTACCCAATAATATCAAGTTTACCATAGAAGACAAAAGTGACAATTCTATTAATTTCCTTAATTTAAATATTAAGAGATAATAGTGACGTTTTTTTCATTTTCCATAAACCATCTCATACTGATACTGTCATGCACAACTCTTCGTGCCACCCTATACAACACAAATTAGCTTCTTTTCACAGTATGATCCATCCATCCATGACTAGTAACTCTCCCTCGAAATTAAATCAATTTTCAAAAAGAACTAAACATTATTAAACAAACTGCAGTTAATAACGGATATAACTCAAATCTAATCAACCAAATCCTAAAAAAAAAACTTACAAAAAGGCTTGTTAGTTTTTCCTAGAAGCAAAAACTCTGACCAATTTAAACTTATCACTTTCTTTGGACAACCTAGCAAAGTAATTGGTGATTTACTTAACAAACTTGATATAAATTTGTGCTATAAAACTAATAACTCTTTAAGTAAATTTATCAAAAACAATAAAACTAAAAGCGATAAAAACAAAAAAAAACAGGTGTCTATAAATTAAAATGCAAATTGTCCTAAAACATACATTGGCCAAACGGGTAGACATTTTAACAAAAGAATAAAGGAACATTATAACAGTTTTCTAAAAAAAAACGAATCAAACTATGCTAACCATTTACTTCTTTACTTGATTATCTATATAATTTCGATCCTTCCTTTAATACTTTACATACACAAAACAAAGGCTTAAAACTGAATTTGTTAGAATCTATGGAAATAAATAAACCTAAAAATACGGACCTGTGAGGTACTTAATTATCAATTAGATTTAAATAATTCGCCTTTCTTAAATTAATTCTGTTGACCATATACCTACTTAAGATTTTATAATTTACCCATATTGTACCTAATTTAATTTAATTTTTAAACCGTCTGTTGGATTTTCCCTCTATTGTAACTCTTCCACTGTTTTATTTACATCTTTAATAATTTATTTCTATTGCACCCCCCTTTTTATTTTCACCTTTTATTAAATCATTGTCATCTGACGAAGCTACAGTGTTAGCGAAACATGTAATTTTTTTGTTAATGTAGCGGAAATTTACAAGTTCAACTTTGATTTATTGTATCCCATAATACTATATATGGATTTCCAGCTAGTATCGGCCGAATCAATTATTTTAACCGATAAATAATTTGACTAGTAGAAAATTTAAAAAACACATATATTTAGTATACTTAATATTTTTACTTAATAGGTACACATCACAAATGCATCTAATATAATTTATATAACCTTTGTTTGCAAACATAGGCGGGAAATCTAAGGCAATCAGCAGAACTTTGCTATCATTGATCGGAACAAAATGTAAAGAATGCAATATCCTTATATATTATATGTCCGTGGTTGTAAGAATACGTTTCCAATTGGGCGATATCGCCAGAAGAGTGATAAAACTCAACATGGTTTAATTAAAATGATATCTACATCCGGGGTTTTATGAATACCATAATTAAATTAATTATAATTACTTAGATTAAGATCTTCGTCGCTTTTATTATAGGCACTAAAGTGGCAGAATTCGTATGGTGTATTTTATTTAATTAGGCCCACATAAAAGCTCATATTTAAAGCTTATTAGCTATACTAAATATCACGAATAGTCTCGTTTTAAAACAGATGACAGCGGTTATTTGTCATCGATCAGCTGATATTGGGACATAATAATATCCCTAGATTTGTAGCGGACCGTAATGAGCCCAAACACCGAGTTATGAATTGCGTTTTTGTTACATTTAATTACATTTTAAAAATTTTAATTTAATTACTTTTGTGTAAGTACCTACAATTATTATTAATTTGACAAAAAATTTAGATACAGGTTAAAATTTTTTAATTCTTTTTTATTAGGGATCATAATTATTAATGTGTGCCTTGCTCGTTAAGTTGATTTTATCGATAAGTAATAAGTTTTATTTCATCTGAACGCCGTTTTTGTCGAAAAGTTAGTTTATAAAATTTTTGTTCTTAAAATGTTTGTTCGTTAAGGTTAGGTTTCTAATGTTTAATTTTCGCATTTTACATTATCTAAGTAGCCTTTTCTGTTTCAAGAAAAATAAGTAGAAATTAAGCATTTCCCTGACTTAGGTAGGTAGGAGAGAGTTGGACAAAACCGGGTAGGTTGATAAAACCGGGTATCGCCTAGTTCTACCATATGCCAAAACAGCTTTCCATATTATTAACCTTTAAAAAGCAGCTATTTGGTTTTGAAGGAATTATTTTTATTATTGTTATTAGTAAATATTATTATTGTTTGGCAATAGTAAGGTAATAGTAAGTAACATTATGTTGCTATAGTAGTTAAAATAGCTAACCATATTAGTATGTAATAGGATAGCGAACAAATATATAATTATATTTTCTGTGTCTACGTACCTTACATAAGTGAAATTATTATTTGATATTACTATTATTATTGTTTGTATGACAATAAAATAAGGTTTTTAACATAAAGTTATCCTACATACAAGTTTAGAAATGTAACTGTATCAATAAATTGCATTTTAACAAACAAATTCCATAAAAACCACTTTTGGGTCTACGTACCTTACGTAAGTCAAAAACTGTTAAAGTAGGGTTTCCACTGACAGAAAAATTGAATCCCTGGCTAAACTAAAGCTTTTAACGTTATGTTAGCCTACATACAAGTTTAGGAATGTAACTGTATCATAACCAACAAATTCTATAAAAACCGTATTTGGGTCTTCGTACCTTACGTAAGTCATATATGGGGATTTTCTTGACAGTGAATGTAATAACTTGAATTCAATTAGTTTATGTTGAACTGTAGGTATTTTACCTATAGGTATAATCTGAACAAATAAAACAAAAAAAAATCTATTCTAAATATGAGTGACAGAATCCTATTTTAAGTTGTGTTTCAGTTAGTTTAGTATTTTTAAGGTTTGGATATTTATAATATTATAAACTTTTTAAATCTATTTTGACACTTTATCTTTAAACCATATAGAAATTCATGCTTATTACTTATTACCTACCTTAAATTATAATATTTATAAAACATAACTTTCAAAAGAAATTATTACCTACCTATTACTTATTATTTGGCAATATTAAAGCGGTTGAACCGATGAGGCTATTGCATAAATTGTTTTAGAAGGTATCACATGTATAATTTTCAAGTCCGGTCCTGTAATTCATGCCAACTTATAATAAAAATTTAATAGACCAAAATTGACAGAGTGTCACGTGACTTTGCCCCCATCTTGCGAGAGTATTCAAGATTTTTACTATAAATAGAATGCCCGTTCACAAAGTGAATCCATCAAAATCTGACCGAGGTATATACTCAATCGATAATATGGTTTGCGAGATATACCGTCCATATTTGACCGACTAGTAGAGATAGTTCCGCCTATTTTCCGTCGAGATATTTACAATGTCAAACGTATGCTCGTGACGGAAGTAGCTGAGATGATGTAGATAAGGTCTGGTGCATGTGTAAAAACAATTATGGGCAGTAGCCCCACGCTGGGACATACCTTTTCTGATAGAAGGCTATACCATGCAAGCTAGCATCAATCACGACGGTCGATTAGACGGCCGGTTCATAAAAGCTAGTCGATCAGCTTTTTTTCCTAATTTGCGTTTAATTTGAAATTATGAATTATTGCGAAGACTTTCCCTAGTGCTTGGTGCTTGGTGCTTGGTAGCTGCGACCCGTTATCACAACGTTGTATATTGATACAAGGTAGGAAATTTAAGTCAGGCAACTACTGTGCGAGCAAAAATTATTTGCATCAAAGAGGGCTTCGATTAAAAAATGTAGGGATTGGTTTAGATCACAATGATATGGGAACGATATATCTAACCAAATCTAGGTTAAAATTTTGTCAAATTCCTATTATGACGTGATATGCCAAACTAATGAGTAATAAAATAAGTAGACAAATACAAATTTATTTTTTACAAAATTAACAAAGTAAGAATATACAGAAAGAAAAAGAAAAATAATTACATACTTCTTGGGACAGGCGTCTTATACAATTGGTTGGCGTATTTTGCATTATTTTACGATCGTTTGCAACAAGTTCTTCTGTTCTTACAGATGGTCTTCCTGCTCCTTTTTTGTGTTGTATAGAACCTGTATTTTTAAACACAGCCACGGTTCTTTTCAGGCAATGATAAAAATCCCCAGCAATAAAAGCAACGTTGGGAAAATGTTCGTGAAAATCGTCCATGCACAAACCCGGATTGTATTGACACTCACCATTTAGTCTAACCCCGTTTTGAAAATACGCTTCAACCATAAATGTTTTGTGCTGTTCCGTAAAGCCCATTGTGTGAATTGTTCAAGAAATTGGAAAAATTAGCGATGAATCAAATTATACTTGTAACGACTGTCAAAGATGACGGAATAACTGATTGATTGTTAATTCAGGTAGTTACTGACACCCAACAGGTATTAAGCTCTACGGCTAAGCATTACGTCCTTAGATGGAAGGCCCTCTTTGATGCAAATAATTTTTGCTCGCACGGTAGAAGTATTGTAAACAGCAATGATCCTCAGTAAACACACCTTTTACCAATATGGTGTTCACTAAAACGACTTTAACAACATTTTTTTTTAGATATATTTAAATTTTTTTTAAAGTGTGGCAGTCAAAACATCAGACTCATCATTAATGCTTTCGAGCGCATTGGTATGGTCGATCTAGACCCACAAAACAATTGACTGCAACTGGTCATAGACGAATCTGAAATGAAAATCTGACCACTGAATCACTGATTCGGATAATGAACAGTCAAGAGTCGAAATTCACACGCTCGGACAAGGTCGCTGGCGATAAATGGCGCCTGATTAAAAGTCGCACCCTGGTTGGACGCTCATGGCTGGTTTTAGACCAACAAAATTCGATTTTTAGAGTAAGCTTATAAGATAGCTCTCAGATCTCTTTAGATCACTAGTATACTAGGTACAATATTATTTATTTTATACGTTAACAATATGCCTTTAGTTTAAAAAATGTGTAAGTTACAAATGTTTGCTGATGACACCTTAATTTACAATATTGTTTTAAATATTTTTGATGGGCTAAATACGTTAAATTCTGAGATAAATATATTATTAAATTGGCTAAAAGTAAATAAATTAAAATTAAATATTTCAAAAACTAAATGGATGGTTATGGGTAATAATTTTAATTGTCAAAATATAAATGTTGTAATTGATGGTGAAAAATTGGAATTAGTAAACAGTTTTAAATATTTAGGAATAATTATTGATTCAAAATTAAATTTTTTAAATTATTTTGAAAGTATTATATCGAAGATAAAGGAAAAGTAGGTTATTTTAAAAGAATCAGTTCTAATTTAAGTTTGTTTTCTAAAAAAACTGTATTTAATACTATTATTATATTACCACATTTTCTTTATTGTTCTTCCATTTCATATTGTGCTAGTGCGGACATATTTGATAAATAACAAATTTTACAAAATAAGGCAATGCGGATTATTTTAAATTATGACAAATATACAAAAAATAATTTTATGTTAAAAAATTTAGATTGGTGGAATGTCAGAAATTTAATTTTTTATTTAGTAGGTACGTATCTTTATAAATAAAATTAAAAACTAACTAACTAATCAAAATTTTTTTATAAAGGTTTGATAGAATATAATAATTTGAAAAATTCTATTAAATCTCAAATATCACTAAAACTATTTAAAAAAACTTTAAAATCACATTTAATTAAAAAACAAAATGATACGTAATATTGGATACAATTTGCAAAATGTTTTACTTTTCAGTCTGTTTTTTTTTATTAGTATATTGTTCTCTTTCTTTCTAAATTCGTTGAAATTTCACCCTGCTTGGCTGGTCAATCGTTGAGATGTTTACATGTTACGCCACTGATATGGATGGCCGATGATCCGAACTACCCCGTAAGATTGTAAACGACCGTGAACAGCGTTGCCGATAATCCACATTTCGTTTAACGCTGGTTTTATCACCTACACAGCATTTATAAAAATACAGTTTTTTAACAAAATTTCTCTTCTAAAATACAAATTGAAAATTTGATCACCACTTGGCTACTAAGCTACTATTTGTCCATTTTTAATGATGATACGTTTTCTTTTATCCTATCCCGCCAGAATATTTACGAATCTTTACGAAAATTCGATATTCCAAAAAAAAACTCACTATTACTTTACCTGAGTATAAAAGTCGTCAATTTTGATACAAAAATGTAAATACCGAGCAAAAATTATTTGCATCAAAGAGGGCCTTGCATCTAAGGACGTAATGCTTAGCTGTAGGGCTTAATACCTGTTGGGTGTCAGTAACTACCTGAATTAACAATCAATCAGTTATTCCGTCATCTTTGACACCCGTTACAAGTAATTTCATTCATCGCTAATTTTTCCAATTTCTGGAACAATTCACACAATGGGCTTTACGGAACGGCACAAAACATTCATGGTTGAAGCGTATTTTCGAAACGGGGTTAGAGTAAATGGTGAGTGGCAATACAATCCGGGTTTGTGCATGGACGATTTTCACGAACATTTTCCTAACGTTGCTTTTATTGCTGAGGGTTTTTATCATTGTCTGAAAAGAACCGTGGCTGTGTTTAGGGAAACATGTTCTATACAACACAAAAAAGGAGCAGTAAGACTATCTGTAAGAACAGGAGAACTTGTTGCAAACGTTCGTGAAATAATGCAAATTACGCCAACAAATTGTATAAGACACCTGTCCCAAGAAGTGGGAAGATCTTGTGGAACATACAGGACTATTCTTAAGAAGCAGCTAAATTTATTTCCTTATAAAGTGCAAGTATTCCAAGAAATACAAGCCGCAGATTTTGAAAGAGGCAGGAATTATTACTCTCAGTGGTTAACCCAAAATTTATTGGAAAGAGATGACTTATTAGACCTGACATTTTTTTCATTCAGCAATTTTCTTTTTCTTTCTGTATATTCTTGCTTTGTTAATTTTGTAAACAACAAAAATAAATTTGTATTTGTCTACTTATTTTATTACTCATTAGTTTGGCATATCATGTCATAATCAGAATTTGACAAAATTTTAACCTAGATTTGGTGCGATACATCGTCCCCATATAATTGTGATCTAAACCAAGCCCTACGTTTTTTAATCCAAGCCCTCTTTGATGCAAATAATTTTTGCTCGCACTGTAGCTGATGATAAAATAATTTTTTTTATTATTATTTTCGTTTTGGCAACACTGCTTCCGACCTACCCGAACAAGACTTTTTTCCGCCAAAAATCAGCCAAGTGCTTCCTTCCAGAAGAAGGAATCTTCCACTTCCTAGTTACTGTTCGTTTTCCACTTTGTCTGTCCCGTTACCTAAATATTTCATAGCGGCTTATTTATTTCGTTTGCATATCTCGTCACGCAGTTTTGGAGTGAAAATTTTCCTGTCTACGATAAGTAGTCAGTCTTTTAGTAATAATTTGCTTGTATTCTTTCAAAGTATTTAGTGGGGAAGATGACTTCAATTAAAACACTTTTCACTTTTTAATCATTCCTATCGTTTCGGTTTAATATTCAAACCTTTTTCAAGGGTCTAGAAAATTGTAGAAGGTGTAGGAATGTTTTCCTTGTGGGTTTTTAGTTGGTTAACCATGTTTTTTATGTAATAATAAGTTAAATAAATACTAGAAAATGCATAATGCCATGTAAGTTTATACTCTTTTTAGAATTTTCTAGATCCTTGAAAAAGGTTTGAGTATTAAACCAAAACGTTGGGAATGATTAAAAAGTGAAAAGTGTTTTAATTGAAGTCCTCTTCCCCACTAAATACTTTGAAAGAATTAAATTATTAACGCCGCTATATCAACTAACATAATTTGCTTGTATGGTTCTGTACATATTTTATTTTTACCTCCTGATGATGGCATTTTGACCGAAACACGTCGAGGAAATGCACAGTCTTAATAAATTTAGAATAAGATTAAAACTGTCCATTTCCTCGACGTGTTTCGGTCAAAATGCCATCATCAGGAGGTAAAAATAAAATAAAACATGTACGCTGTTGCCGAGGAATCCAAAGACTCCCTTTTAGGTTTTATTTGAGCCTAATTTGTAACTATTGGAAATTTATCAATGCTATGGCAACGCACATTGCCGGGTTCAAGAAAAGCTGTTGGATGGCAGCCAATCACGCACGTAACTTTACAGTCAGAACAGTATTTATTTGAAAGATTCCACACTGTTTAGAAAGTTGTATTATGAAAGAAATGAGTTTAAAATTAATTTATTTGTCCTTCTGTACATCAGAATAATACTGATGAAATAATATGATACTTTTTTTAGGTGCATTACAATTTTATTATTATCATTCTTAGCATTATAATACAGTGTGACCAGTAAAGTCCGCATCATATGGGATTTTTTTTATTAATAACTTTATTCGGAATTTGACTTTGGCATCAAGTTCTGCTTCGATCGAGATGAAAATTAAGCAAGAAAATAGTAGTCACGTGATTCGCATTATCTGTCAAATTTTAATTTTTTTCCAAAAAAGAATTCAAGAGTGGGGTTAATTCTAAAAGTATCGAAAAAAGTTATTGGAAAAAAATTGTTTAAATACAGTTTCTAGCCCACATGCAAAATTTTAGCTGCATAAGATAATTTTGATTTTTTACCCATATTTTGTAAATTTCACCACTTTTGCAAAAAAAGACTTCACGCAACCTACATAAAACTTCTTAGTTTTGACAATGCTTTATTTCAGATACATTTTCTTTAAAGTAGCGCCATATTAAATGTGTCTTTTTCTACAAAATCAAAATTGGGCTATTAAAATTTGGTCGCATGTGATGCAAAGTTTATTTGTTTTTGACCCTGTATAAGGTAAATTCATAAAATAAGTATTTTTGAAAACGTAGTTTGTATCTGAAAGTAATACACCTTAATATTAAGACAAAAAAGAACACAGTGTCATCAGTAAAGTGTTCATTAGTGGTTGGTAAAAAATCAAAATTATCTTATGCAGCTGAAATTTTGCATGTGGGCTAGAAACTGCATTCAAAAAAACCAACTTTTTTCGATATTTTCAGAAATAACCCCACTTTTGAATTATTTTGTGGAAAAAATTTAAATTTGACAGATAATGCGAATCACGTGACTACTATTTTTGCTTAATTTTCGTCTCAATCGAAGCAGAACTTGATGCCAAAGTCAAATTTCGAATAAAGCTATTAATAAAAATAATTGCGATGCAATGACGTAGGACGCAGGTCTGAGAAAGTCATATATCAAAAAGTAAGAACCCTAGAAATTAAATTTTTTCCTTTCCTTATAGCCCATTCCCTTACTTATACGAATATCGTTTTTATATAATTCCTTACGTTCAACCAAGAATAATAATTCTTAACGCCATCCTGCCGACTCAATGGCTATAATTCAACCATATACCGAAAGTTAACTAAATTCTCCAAAATCCCCAAGAAGCAATTAAAAGAGAAACCGACTCGAAACTTGTGCAAAACTATGAACATAAGAATCCAAGTATCATAAAAGTATTTTATAGAGTTGAACTAGTTGCGGAGGTTCGTAAACTCGCTCGGAGTGCGGGGCGTGTGAAGCCACCATGGCACGCGCCATGAGCCGGAACACAGTGCCACGCATATCCTGGAGCACGTGCTACTGCCAGTGGCGGAGACGAGACATTTTTAAATCGTCACTGGCATTCCAATTCGGCGTCGCAGTGCCCAAATTTCGATTTTTTCACAGAGATCGTGAGCGTGAATCAAGGGCGAATTTACGGGGGGTAATAACTCCCCCCCCCCCCCCCAACAATAATTTACTATTATTATTTATAGTGGTATAAAAGCTAAATATATAATTTATTAAGAAAACGACTATGCATATATATAAACGGCAGTCCAGTATATAGTTAAAAATTGGAAACGAAGCGTTGACAAAAAGTTGTATTGGCAGTATTTTTGGATTTTAACGAGCATTCGAAAGAGTTGATGGGATAAATTATTAAAAAAATTATATCAGTACGAATTTAGGGTAGTTGTTTATAAATGGTTTCAAAATTATTTAAGTAATAGGCAGCAAAAAACAAAAATTGATAACATTTTTTCTAAAAAGGAATATAATAATATTGGGGTACCACAAGGTAGTATTTTAGGTCCATTATTATTTATTCTTTATATAAATGACATGCCAAATGTTTTGAAACAAAGTTTTATTCAAATGTTTGCTGATGATACTTTATTGTATATAAAGGGTAAAAATATTCTTGATTGCATAGAAATTTTATATTTTGAATTTAAAACTATATCAAACTGGTTAAAGGTAAATAAATTAAAAATAAATGTTTCTAAAACGAAATTTATGGCTATTGAAAATAACGTGAATAACACAGATATAAATATTTTTGTTGGTGATGAAAAATTAGAAATTATACACTCTTTTAAATATTTGGGTGTATTTTTAGATCCTAAACTAAAATTTGAATTATATTTTGAAAATCTTGTATCTAAAATTGGAAAAAAAAATTAATTATTTAAAAAGATTTAGTCAAAATTTAAGTTTATTTTCACGAAAAAAAATTTATAACACTATAATTTTACCTCAGTTTTTATATTGTTCAACTATTTTATACACAGCAAATAATGGGGTATTTAATAGACTCTAAGTTTTGCAAAATTAAGGTATGCGTATAATTTTAAATGTGGATAAATATACAAAAATAAATTTAATGTTAGAGAAACTTCAGTGGTTAAATATTAAAAATTTAATATTTCTTTTAATTTGTACTTTCATTTTTAAAATACAACATAACTTACTGCCTTCACATTTAAAAGATTTTTTAACTCAAAATTTTTAAAATAATAACTATTCAACCAAATATAACAAAGATTTTTGTCTAAGTAGATATCAAAGCATTTAACATCTAAATCGGTTTTCCATAAAGGATTAAGTGAATATAACAACTTAAATAATTCAATTAAATCACAGAACTCTTTGAACATTTTTTAAAAATCATTAAAAAATTATTTATTTAAAACAAAATAGTGACTGATAAATTTTTTTGTTTAATATTTCATAGATGATATTGTTAAATTATTTTAAATATTTTATAAAACTTGTTAAATTGTAGCACATTGCCAAATAAATCTTGTTACTACTACTACTACTACTACATATAGAAGGAAAAACATAATATTTAATCAGAAGCTGTCATCGCCATACAAAATTATGTTTGCCAGAAATCGCTTTAAATATTGCAAAGGAGAACAATCCATAGTTACACTAAAGGTGGGATAAACGACGCCATTTTCTATCGTCAATTCGATTTGCCGAACTGTTGACGATTCGCCTGCGCACTACAGTGCTGTGTCGACCAGAGTAGTTATTTTTATGCTTTTGGCATACGAAGAAGAAAGACAGACATATTCTGGAGCTGGTAGAGCAAGGCAAATGTTAGTCAACCGGTCATAGTTTTGTTTACTTTCGTGTTTTGTGCAATTTCGGAACCTTTCCTGTTAAAACGAACACATATTCTCTTGCATTGTTAGGAGAGATGACATCTAGAGAGACTAGAAAATATCGTGTTACCAGTAAAAATTGTTGTTTTTACTTCAGTTCTGAAAATCGACGTATTTACTTTCAAGGATTTTAGGGTAAATTGTGGCAATTTTAGTGGTTTCAATTTAAAGTTTCTGTGCATTTATTTAAAAAAAAAATACCGGCATACTATTATTGGTCAATGCCTCCCTGAACAGCCCTTCCCAAATTAGATACTAATTTTTTTTTAATAATTGCAAGGTTCCGGAAGTTACCTCTGCATTCAAGCCATGTATAGGTATTTTATACATGATTGACCTTAAGAACTGTGCCCTTTAGCAGCCCACAGTCGTGCGACTCGTCGAGCCGATTGACGAACAGGCTACTTTAGAGTCTATTTAACTCGTTCTTGACTACACACTTCATCTTTTCAACATAAAAAAAATCTCTGACTGCGCTGAGGTACAATATGGCGTTGTAAATTAGAATCCATTCCGTCCAGGTTTGAATATTTCACAGTTATCGAAGATCTAGCACGACCTGCCGTTAGTGACAAATAAGAGAATGACGGCTTTTTGCAGTGACAAGTGACAGTTAAGGATTAATACGAACTCGAGTCTATTCGCGACAAACAATTGACAAAGAAATCACGAGGACATCGACCTTAAGACGATTTATTTTTGTAAAAAATGGAATAGTAAAGAATTAATCACATTGATTTTTTAATAGTGCTGTTTTTTCGCCTCTTTTTATTACCTAATTTAACCTAATTGCTACCCACAGCTTCGCCCGCAGAGATACATTCGATGTTGCAAAAGTCAAAGCACTTTTTGTTGTTTAGTTATTAGAAATGTTTAAAAAATATTTATTGAGAGAAACAAGGGGCGAGGGGAGATACGTGCTTACTCCCTCCTTACCCCCTACTAGCTACACCACTGTCGTCCACATTGTAAAACATCCCGTAACAAGGCAGCCCAAAAACCTCAGCCTAGAATGTTCGTATTGACACTACCCTAAAAATGTAATAACTAACAGTGCCAACAATATTTATAATATAATTATAGTACTTTGATTGTCCATGAACCCAATAGTGCACCAAACCCAACGTAGTACCATTACAGTCGGATGTGCGTGATTTAAAATACATTGCTCTGAAAAAATCATAATTTCCTCTGTGTTGTCTTGAATGGGGACCGCAGGGGGTCGAGGGGGGCCAATTTTCTACGGTCGGGCAGTGGCGCGCGACGGCCGCTTCCGGTGGGGCACGTGTCCGCCATCTTAGATTCGACAAGCAGATTAGTGAAGAAGAAAGGAACAATAAGTGAATGGATGTATACCGGACAAGTCAAAAGTAATAATAATGAGAACACTAATTAATTAAATAGGTGTATTGAAACCAAAAACCAAAATTAATATTGTTGAAATACACACATATTATGCATTTCATATAAAGGAAACCTAGTAGTAGTAGTAGCATGTTTTATTTAGCAAAAAGCTACAATTAAATTTTTTTTAATACATTTTTTTAACAGCATTTTTATAGATTTATTTTTAATTTTAAAACGGAACCTTCTTTTACCAAAAAACGGACAGAAAAGTTAAACATTTTGCAAATTGTATCAAATATTACGTATCATTTTGTTTTTTAAATAAATGTAATTTTAAAGTTTTTTTAAAATAGTTTTAATGATATTTTGAGATTTAATAGAATTTTCCAATTTATTATATTCTACCAAGCCATTATGAAAAATAGACTTATAAGCTAATGCTTTAAACACTATCCACAAAAAAATTTCATTAGTTCTTGTTTTATAATATGTTATATATACAAACTAAATAAAAAATTAAATTTCTGACATTCAACCAATCTAAATTTTTTAACATAAAATTTATTTTTTTTGTCACAATTTAAAATAATCCGCATTGCCTTATTTTGTAAAATTTGTAATTTGTCAAATATTTCCTCACTAGCACGATATAAAATGGAAGAACAAAAAAGAAAATGTGGTAATATAATCGTATTAAATACAGTTTTTTTAGAAAACAACCTTAAATTAGAACTGATTCTTTTAAAATAATCCACTTTTCCGGCATTCTTCGATATGATACTCTCAAAATAATTTTAAAAATTTTAATTTTTAATCAATTATCCCTAAGTATTTAAAACTGTTTACTAATTCCAATTTTTCACCGTCAATTACAACAATTATATTTTGATTTGAAGAAATAGTCCATACTTAAAGTGGAGTTGAAAGTATTAAAAGGAAAGAAAAACACAAAGTCATCCTCCACAAAGTTTAATAGAAAAATTATTAAATCATGGGTCTCTACATGTTTCGAACGTAGAAACGTTCATCCTCAGGAGACAGCATTTTTTTTTATTTTGTGCTGTTGTTGTTAGCAAAAGAGAAACTTAAAAATAGAACCTTAATTGAGCTTTTATGGACTCAAAAATTGAAGTTTAGAAGAAACACGATATGAAGAAAATTGGTGATGGTAAAACCATACTGAGTATTTAAAACATTATTAAAGTGGGCGTAAACAAACCAAGTTACATTGGGAAAAAAAGGGAAAACCTTGCCAGGAAGGTGTCGAAGATTATTTAAAAACTGTCTTCAAAAATCAGACTTATCGAACATAACCAGTCTTAAGGAAAAACAACAAGAAAAAATAAGACAACAAAAAAAGGAACAAGAGGCAATAAAAAAGAAAGAAAAAAAAAAGACTAGTTATGTTCGATAAGTCTGATTTTTGAAGACAGTTTTTAAATAATCTTCGACACCTTCCTGGCAAGGTTTTCCCTTTTTTTCCCAATGTAACTTGGTTTGTTTACGCCCACTTTAATAATGTTTTAAATACTCAGTATGGTTTTACCATCACCAATTTTCTTCATACCGTGTTTCTTCTAAACTTCAATTTTTGAGTCCATAAAAGCTCAATTAAGGTTCTATTTTTAAGTTTCTCTTTTGCTAACAACAACAGCACAAAATAAAAAAAATTTTCTGTCTCCTGAGGATGAACGTTTCTACGTTCGAAACATGTAGAGACCTATGATTTAATATTTTTTCTATTAAACTTTGTGGAGGATGACTTTGTGTTTTTCTTTCCTTTTAATTATATTTTGACAATTTAAATTATTACCCATAACCATACATTTAGTTTTTGAAATATTTAATTTTAATTTATTTACTTTTATACATATAGCCAATTTAATAATATATTTATCTCAGAATTTAGAGTATTGAGAGTAATTTAGACCATCAAAAATATTTAAAACAATAATGTAAATTAAGGTGTCATCAGCAAACATTTGTAACTTACACATTTTTAAAACTAAAGGCATATTGTTGATGTATAAAATAAATAATATTGGACCTAGCATACTTCCTTGAGGAACTCCTATATTATTTATTTTTTATTTGAATGTTTTTAAAATTTTTGTTTTTTGTGATCTGTTACTTAAATAATTTTTAAACCATTTATAAACCTCCATTGAAAAAACAATTAAATATTCTCGCCAGAAGCTCCACGATTATTTTTCGCGTAACGCCCTGTCTAATCCAAATAGTTTCCTTTCCCAACAAGATTTGCTGCTATTTTAAGCGATTTGCTGCAATGAAAGCAATTCCCTGAATCTTTTGATCGCGAAGCTATTTATCAGCCTAATGAATTGATCGCTTCAATGTGTGGTGTTCTATGGATTCGAGTGCAATCATTTCACACAAATTCTTGCAATAATTTCACACAAATTGTCTTTTTCTGCACTAGAAAAACGTTTTGTGTTAAATTGACTTACTCAGGATAATGGAGTTTCGTAAACTAGATGCAAAGAGCTAGTTATGGTAAATGGTCTTTAAGATTGTTAATTTTAAGGTTGTTTATATTTTGTAAAAGGTTGTTACCGCAGTGGTTATTGAGCTGTGTTATTAGCTACGTATAGTACAGAATGGATTTCGAACTGGACCATTGTGAGTGAATATTATATCTTAGTTTAAGGTCAGGAAACAATGGTAACTTTTATTCTAAACATCGCGGCCATGTCTCATCGATTTAACCACAATACATGCAATTTACAGTAAAAAATGTCTTCATGCCCTTAAAACAAATTTACATTTTTTTGGATGTAATACACCCAGGAAAATGATCTAATACAACAGGCTTGCTAAGACATCGTTTGTATTGATAGCTTATTTTTTATTACCACATTAAATAAATTGCTAGTGTATCAAACCCGCTTTAGTGTTATATCAATTCCAGATTTGATAGGACAGTGTTTTTATTGGTAGTAATCAGTTCCATTAACAGCACAGTCTTGTTGAATCATAAACTTTTAATACAGCAATTTTGTTCAAAAATAAATTGTATCTTCTCAATGCGATGCATTTTGTTCTCATCAGTAAAGCGCTTTGTCTACAATTAAGAAAACAGAACAGCGTTCCCAAAAACTAATTGTATCCTTTAGAACCTATAATCCACAAGACATTGGTAGGGGTTCGTAGCGATCGGCAATCGCCGCGCGCCGTATTATTAGTTTTAACGTATTTGTTGCGCAGGTCACATCGTTGTTTGGAGTCTTCTAACTGTCCTGTCTGAATTTGAATTTTATTGATCGTACCAATACATGTTTCAATTAATTTATTTTTACTTTGTAATTAAGTTTTTTAAAACTTTGCATGTCAGATATAAAGCAATGGAAGATTCTTATTTCGCACAACCCACCATTAGAATTGGACTTTATAATCTATGGACGAATTTTACCATCTCAGTAAACCATATTGCTTCATAGATAATCATATGCAATGGTAAACGACAAGAACAATATCACACTAGAAGCTGATTAAATTTTTGTGAATAATTATCGTTAAAAGAGCATTTTTTAGTCAAATTTAATACCGTGTAATTCCTGATATACTGAACGCATTTCAAAAAGCTGGTCACATTTCGAAAGGTATTTTCATCCTCTATTGAATCATTCGTAACAACTTCTTAGATTTTGACCGGGGGCTATAATATAGGGTAAAATAAAATGTCGTGCATTTTGAAAAAAATTTTACTTGCTCCCCATTTTGCAGGAAGACCATGCGGATATTTTTTGAACCTAACATTTCATAGATATTAATCATACCTCGAGACCTTTTTGGGATTTTGCGAATATCTACTGTCGTTTGCGAAAAAAACAGTTTTTTCGAAAAATTAATTTTTTTTTTTTATTTTATGTTTCTACACCAATTTGCTCGATTTTGTAAAGTGCATCATTATTCAGGTTATCTTTGCTAACTTCTATCCCTATTCTCCTCAAATAAACAACCCACCCTGCGAATATATGCCTACAATAGTTTTATTTATGAACTTAAATCAAGAATAAAATCAGGTCTTTGTTCATTATAATGATTCATGTAAAAAAAAAGTAATCTGGAGTGCTTCAAACAAAAATATTCGGCGGATGAACATTTAAAACCTTGAAGGACGTCCCTTACTCTCTCGGGCATAGAATCCACTAATACTGTAATCATGTTTTGGGGAATAGCTTCCCATTCACACAAAATCGCATTCACCAATTCTTGCAAAATTTGAAATTCATTCCCTTCCCGATTCAAACGTAACTTAAGGTTACTCCACACATGCTCTAAAGGATTCATATCAGGTGACCTAGCAGGCCAAATCATACGCGTGATATTGTTTTCCCTAAGAAAGTCGTTCACGATTCTTGCTCTATGAGAGCGAGCAGTGTCGTCGACTATTGGTGTAGAAACATAAAATTTAAAAAAAAATTGTTTTTTTCGAAAACCACAGTAGACATTTGCAAAATCCCAAAAAGGTCCCGAGGTATGATCAATATCTATGAAATGTTAGGTTCAAAAAAGATCAGCATGGTCTTCCTGCAAAATGGGGAGCAAGTGAAATTTTTTTCAAAATGCACGACATTTTGTTTTACCCTATATTATAGCCCCCGGTCAAAATCTAAGAAGTTGTTACGAATGATTCAATAGATGATGAAAATACCTTTCGAATTGTGACCAGCTTTTTGAAATGCGTATATATAAAAGTATATAAAACCAGATTGGTGGTGTCACCAATAGAACTTGATCATTACTGTGAGTATTCAGAGCAATAATAGTAATTAATCATTCTAGTGTAGCATTAACTCCTATTTCCTATTGGCTAAATTACCGTGATATTATCACTACACAATTTTCGTTGTCTTACAGTAGGAAAACGCGTTGCTGTCACATATTATAGTATTGAATAATTGTATAAAGAATAATATGTGAATTCTTATAAGGAAAAGAAGGCTTTTTCCTCAGGTTTCATCAGAGCAAAATTCAAATTTGATTAACATGCATTGATATTTTTTGACGTTTCAAACTTAATTAGCGACTTGTCATTGTCATTGCCTTAAAGATTGTGACTTGAGTTCAGAACGTCGCTAACTCGAGAAACATAATAATGGTGCATATCAGCATTAAAGTGGGCATGCTTTATGGAAAATGCCTTAAATTGATTGTAAAATAAATAATATACAATATATTTTATTGAAAAAATTAAAGTTGAAACGAAATAAATTTACTAAATACAATTATAACATTGTCCCCATATTATATTGCACACTTTCTAGCTGTCTAAGCTAGGTATAACATTAAATATGACTAAGAAATTATTTCTCCGATACATTTTCAATCTAAAATTCACCTTTTCTCGACTATTCACTGATAAAATCTGAAACCAATTCCATATCTTCAAGTTGCCCGAGCATTATACCTGGTAGCCATAATATTTTCAAATCAATTTGACATAAATACGTATTAGGAAAAACAATAACAATCGGTTGCCAACTCTGACCACTGTATAGGTAAAATACGCATGGGAATCGACCGATTTTGTTGTATAACTAAAGAATTGTCGCTTGGTATTTTTTTAGATTCAATATCTGTGTGTTTCTTTATGGTTTTGATACTATCTTGAATATATTTCGCTGAGTTTAGGTACAATCTTGAAAATAAGCTACAATTTAAGAGTGGGGCAACGACCAAATCAAAAAAAAGGTACATAATATACTACTCAATAAACAAATTCAACAAATAGTATAGTAATAGGATAGTATAGCATTAAGGGAGCCGATTTATAGGACATCCCAGCATATTCACTGGTATAGTAGGTACCTAGTTTATAGTTTTGTCAAAGCCTAAAATAAACCCCCAAAGAAAACCCGTTCTTATCTAGAAAATTAACATTTTTATTTCACCTGCATGAAAATTACTTACACCAATTAATAATTATTATACCTTTAAAAACGAGAATATATAAACTAACTTAATTCGAAATTTTAATGACATCCTGAGGCCGACATACGGAGTGTTCGTTAGAATTTAACGTCTAACGTCGGCGGCAACAGCTGATTCCTTAAGATGCCACCCTGCGGAGTATCTTAAGGGGGTGAAAACCCCGCCAAATATTTCGTGGAAGTCACCCTATTGGCGAAGGGCTTATAGGGAGACCATATGGTATGAAGACCATGTCGTAATAGTTTTTATATTATTTATATGATATTATCATATTTTTTACAGTGTCCATCACCATTGCAAGAGCAAATATTGTTATTTGAGTACTAGCACACATATTCTGGGGTATTAGCATAGACAATTTACCTTTAGATAAGCAAACAATAATCACGAAAGTGGTAGATTTATGGCCTCGCGCATGTAAACAAAGCTAGACACTATTAGCCATGCGCACTGCAACATTATCGTTTGACGAATGGGAAAATAGACAGGTCCGGGCTTTAAAATTTAAATTCTTGCCAAAAAATTGGACTTTCGTCTCAATTTTTAATCAAGTTGGGAAAAAAGGTTGTGATTTCTGGCATTTTTAGTAGTTGCAAACCGATCAGATTTTCAGGATAGAAAATTGTTTTTAAGGTTTTGTTTTTAAAATTTGTTTAAAAATGATTCGTCGCGTTTTTAGTTCGAAAAGGACTCACAATCAGACACAATTCACTAAACTACACAAAAACTAGAAATCCGTAAATATAAAACACCCACAATCCACAATAGCTAAGAAAACTAAAAGGAATCCACAGAGAAACCTTAAAACACAACAACAAAAATGGCGGTGAGCCGGTTCTGGAGTGTATTTTGAGCATGTCGATAAAGTAGGACAGGCCGATAACACGATGTTTGTGCGCATGCCTGAAGGTGCCCAGCGGGAAGGCAGCTGACCGGTGAGTCATGCGCTGGGACGTATTTTTTCACCCATAAAACGTAACTTTTGTTTGCGTAGGATATAAGCTGTACGTATCTAAAGGTATATTGTCTATGGGTATTAGTGACGTTCTGTTTGTCGCTTCCTTTTGATTTTCAACTTATCGGGGACTGACTTGCAATGGGGTCGATTTTTTCTTATATAACGCGGTCAACTTCTCGTACCTCTGGCATTTCTTGGAAAATAATATGTGTGACGTATAATCTTCAAAAAATATTACAAACGATTAGCAAAAAAAGTTAATTAAGGCAATTCTCACGGTATACGCGTTTCCTTGTTAACTAAAATTAATACACACAACCTGCACTCGACACCTGTGTTCATTTTACTCAGACTATTCATTTTGCAGAGAATTTTCGCAAGAATTGTTTAACCCTTTTTACACGGAGAAAAAACCTTCTATTTCTTATAAGAATTCACATACTCTAAACAACGGTTTAATACTACATGTGACAGCAACGCGTTTTCCTACTGTGAGACAACGAAAATTGCTAGACCGTTGTGTAGTGATATATCACGGTAATTTAGCCAATAGGAAATAGGAGTTATTGCTACCATAGAATGGTTTATAGCTATTATTGCTCTGAACACTCACAGTAATTAACAATTTCTATAGAGGGTGTTTTATATACTGTATTAGTTCCGACTGGCAGTTGTAATGAAACTTGGTATTAATCATAATAATATTTGCTTGCTACGGTTAATAAAGCATATACTTACCACTAAAACTCAGTACTGTAGTTCTCAAAAATTTAAATAGCTTCTAGTGTGATATTGTTCTTGTCATTTAACATTGCACATTATTCTCTATTATGCAACATGATTTACTGCGATAGTAAAATAATTCGTCTATAGATTATAAAGTCCAATACTAATGATGGGTTGTGCGAAATAAAAAGCTTCTATTATCTATTGCTTTATCTGACATGCAAAGTTAAAAAAAAACTTAAATACATAGTAAGAATAAATTAATTGAAACATATATTGCTACGATCAATAAAATTAAAATTCAGCCAGGACAGCTAGAAGACTCCGAACAACGATGTGACATGCGCAACAAATACGTCAACACTATTTTAATACGGCGCGCGGCGATTGCCGATCGCTATGAACCCCCACCAACGTCTTGAGGATTATAGGTTCTAACGGATACGATTCGTTTTTGGGGACGCTGTTTTGCCATCTTAATTGTAGAGAAATCGCTTTACTGGGAACAAAATGCGTCCCATTAAAAAGATACAATTTATTTATTTTTTAAAATTGCTGTATTAAAAGTAGGTAAGTACCTAGTTCAGTATTCAACAAGACTGTGCTGCTAATGGAACCAGTGGCGCACCCAGGGGGGGGGGGGGCAAGAGGGCCTTGCCCCCCCCAAACCCCCAATGAAATTGACTTCCACTAACCCACTAAAAAAAACTTTAATTTCCAATTATTTTGCTATTTAACTGTTTATTGCCCCGTCCCAATAAACAAGTAGAAAATTTACAAAGCTTTCTCAGCCTTCGTTCTTTTTAGGCAAATTATTAATTTTTTGAAAATTTTTATAATGAAAGCATTCTAATATGCGAATTTAAATTATGGAACGACAAGTTTACAGATAGCAAAGAAATACCCTTCGATATGTTTAAGCTATATATTCAATGTAATGGTATGATATTTCCCAATATAAAAAATCTTTTGCAAATTTTTGTTACCCTTCCTGTCACCACCAGTACCTCTGAAATGTAATTTTCCACATTAAAGTACTTAAAATGGTACTTAAGAAATTCCGCCGGGCAAGTAAGACTTAGGTAATGGTTTGGCAAATTTATTTATTCATAAGAATGTTCCTGTTTCTTGTGAAGAAATTTTAAATAAACTTTCTAAGGGTCGAAGAAAATTAGACTTACATATTTAACAAATGCAAAGGAAAGGTGTTATAAAAAAAGTTTTGGTTTCTATTATTTATAAAATATTGTTTATTGTTGTGCTTTGTACTAATTTATATTTTGAAATAAATATATTTGTGTTATGGATATGTCGTCATTACTATTACCTATATTTTATTTGGTAAAAAGAGTGGTATGTTTTGTCCGGAATAATTATTAAAGTGGATATTTTAAAAAGTCAATTTGTTTAGATATTTACCTCGATTGAACTAGGCTATTGCGATCTTCCAATAGTACCTGTTAAAAAAGCTCCAAAGTTCTAGAAAAATGCGTACCTAACTCAAAAGTTTATGAAAAAATTTGCTTCTGGCATTGGTTGGCGGCCCCCCCCCCCTAACATAAAATCCTGGGTGCGCCGCTGAATGGAACTGATTACTACCAATAAAAACACTGTTCTAGCAAATCTGGAATTGATATAACACTGAAGCGGGTTGGATACCCTAGCAATTTATTTAATATATATACAAAATAATCTATCAATACAAACGATGTCTTAGCAAACCTGGTGTATTAGATCATTTTCTGTATAGCTGCAGCAATTTTTGAAACTTCGTAGCTGTAATATAGGCCAGCAATAGGTTAAGTAGCTACTATCATTTTTAAATCTTTTCCCCAAAAACTATAGTTTGAAAAAGTGGCGTATATATGAGGGGGAGGGGTCCAAGACCTCCGAACTCCCCCCGAAAGGCAAGAAAAACTTAATTTTTACTTTTTTTCGTATTACATAGGTACGAATAAACTTTAAAATTTGTAATGATTGCTGGGCATGACCCGAAAATATTTCGCCTGATGCAGCGAATGCTTTTCCATTTGGTGGCTGGATTTTTACTGGGTGAACGTGAAAGATTAAAATAAGGACTACTTTTATATCAGCAAAATAAATGTGAATACCTGATGTTATCTAGGAACCAGCCCTCCCTATAGAAAAAACTCCTAGTTATGCCAATGCAATACACATCTTCATCGTTTGTGGCTGGTTTTTGTTCTTCTTATACCGTTGCACCTAGGCATATGCAAAAACTCCCAAAGTATGAAGTTAAACATGCACTTATATGCATCCAGTGGTACAGAGCAAAGGTTACGTGGCGGATAACGCTTCCTTGCGTAAATTACGGCGTATGCTCCGTAATTTACGGTACGGAAGCCTTTGTATGCTTTTCTGCAGAAATGCCCATCTCGAAATTATTTTAATGGCCGAGGTACAGAAATTTGATTAAATTGAAAATTATAGGAGTAAGAATTAATTAGGTATATAAGAACATCATTGATTTATATCTAAAGGTATCTACCACCTTCACGAAACAAGTGCTGCACGAATCGATATCCATTTTTACCAACAGCTGATATCGAATTCGGTATTGGTAGGTACTTAAATTTCTTCCAAGAAACAAACCTTGTACGCATGCTTGGAGTAAGTTATGAAGATATCGATGAAGTAAAGTACCTTCAAGAAACATTATAAATTGCACAATACTAAATTCTTACAAAATTAACACCAGCAATTAAAATAAGTCATTACCTTAACCTCAATCAAAGCTCCAAAATGGTGAAAAAAGCGTAAGAAAATGTTTGTACAGACTTAAAAAAAATAATTACAAGATAAAAACATAAAACAGTAAAGAAAACGAGAAATTAAAGCATTTATTTTTAATTATAGATTGACATTGCGGTTCAACAGTTTCGGTCTACTTCGTTGTTAGGATATTATTGCGCTATTTTTATTATTAACAATTATAGAAATAATAAGTATTTGTGTTATTTTACAGAAAATTTTGTAAAGTAGCACTTTTTGCGGAAATACTGGGCGAAATTTATATTCATCAAACGTCCACTTGTCTATGAAACTTACCAAGTGTTTCGCCGGAAATAAGTTGATAGAACCAATGAAGGAAGCAATTCATGCTAATAAGATATCCACTTTTCTGTTACTCTAATAAAATGAAAATAATTGTTTACTGATAAGATGCTGGGGTGTCGCTTATTCGAAAGATTTACAATAATTTACATAAGGCGGCGAACGAAAGAATATGGCCACAATGGGGCCAGATATCGCGGGGATCTAAATCTGGCTAACGCGGAGGCCTGTGGATCTTCGATGGTATCGGAGACTGATGTATTTACGATTCTATAGTATTTAATTGTAAATTAAGAGTATAGTAAGAAGTTTTACGGAGTGAAAAATAAATTTTATAATAACGTCGAAATGCCGAACTATATACGAACTCTGTCTCAGTGAAGTTGGCCCAACTATCAAAACTACGTTTTTTTATGAAATTTGTCATATTAGCGAAAACGTATTAAAAACTAAAAAATGTATTTCTGATAACATACGATATTTTTATTTAATATTAGTCTAAAATACTAGATTTTTTTGTAACAGGAAAAAATATCTTAAAATCCAAAAAAAAATTGTCGATTAATAAAAATTAACGAAACCAAATAGCAGCAAATCACCACTGCGTTGGGCCAACTTTACTGAGACAGGGCTCGTATATATATATATATAGTAGGTTATTAAATTTTATCTAAATAGAAATAACGTTGTGTCCAGCTTTTCGACACTAGATAGATGGCCCTTAGCGCTTCATCTTTTCGAAGAAATGAAAGGAAGAAACACTCTCTACTTCGGTTAAAACATTTCGTATAAAAGTATTGTTTATTTTTTACACTACAAACAGAAAAATATTTAAAGGGTGATACAAAATAATGTAAAAACGACGCGACGATAATTGTGGGTAGTCTTAGTAGGGTGGTCACCCAAGTAAAACATTAAGACAGTTGTTTCCTTTAAAAAATTGTTTTGCAGCTGCGAGAAAGTTACGCTTTTTGAACACCAACGATCATTTCTTAAGAAAATGGTAAGGTTTATTTAATCCACCACAGAACCCCGCCCTCCTCTTATGGAAAATGGCACTCGGTTAAATTTCCCAAATTTTTAGTATGTTGTAAAGAAGGTGATTCTGATCAAAAGTATCCATGGCCACAACAAAATCTGCCGACCAGTTTTTGAGATACCTACAGGGTGTCCAAGTTGCAAAATATGAATTTTTAATAGATATATTATATTTTCGTAGTTTATAATGTTAATTCGTTTTATTTTGCTACCTTTTTGTTGACCCTGTCGTAGATAGGATATAATACTATGAAACTAGTTAAGGGTGAGGGACGAAAATTATTTAATTTTTTTTTAATCATTGTATTTTCGGCATTAAATTAAATATTAACAAAGTAATACTGTAGATGACATTAGCTTGGAGCAAGCTATCAGAATTTATATTATTTAAAATTATCCAGAGTATAACTGAAAAAAATTAATATTTTTTTTATTAGTTTTAAATAAATTTTGTAGATATTTCTTTATGAACTGCTTGTCGCCTATTGTATAGTTCCAAATAGATATAATTATCAAGGTTATACAGGGTGTTTCCGATGATAAACGATAGAAAAATAACAGAAAAATGCATGTATTTAAAAATACCCAGTATATTAAAATTGGATCAGTTAAATTTCGTTATTTTTTAATATTTCTTGCTTGAAGTGTCTTGCTTACATGTTTGCTATTGATTTCCCTTTTCCTTTGACCAGTTCTGGAGATATACAGCATCGAACAGATACACAACTCAAAAAATAGGCATATAAAATACCTTTTTTTTTTATTTTAATAAAATTTGTTATGCAAGTTCATGTTATGGTTAAGAATAATTATTATATTTAATGCTATACACACTGAGAAAACGATTTCTTTATATTAAATAACATTTATTAACTATTAAGAAATTTCATGTTTAAATATCAGCAAACAAATATTTCTTTATTCCTAAGAAATCATTTGTTATGGATTGGTGAATAAAAATAACTTTAATAATAACAAATAATTGTTTACCATCCCAAAATGGAGGTAACAGTTATATAGAGCATTAATTAATTATTAATAAGATTTATTATTTGGTAAGATATATTGCTGTACTGTCATAATGACAAAGTTTAGATAAACTAGTTGTTTGTTAATTGTTAAGACACGTATATTTCACTTAAATATACTACCCTAACGTTAAATTTATATCACTTTTACCAATAAAAAATATGTATAGCAAGCAGGCTTACAAAATTAGTAATAAATAAATCATAGTTACCAATAAATTTGTTGTGTCTTGGGGTAAAAAGGCGATATAAATGTAAAGAAATATTTTTTTAATGTTAAGAAGATCAATTTAGTTAGATTTAGATAGAAAGGGGGAAAAATAAAACTCTTAAACTTATGTTAAAATAAATACTTTAATAAACTGAATGCTGATATATTGTTCTAGCTGATTATAAAAATATTTTCAAAAAAAAAATTGATAAAGAACAGAACAATTACACTTTATTAAATATGTTTACCTTGTGGTTGAAAGTTTTACTGTAAAAATTGGCATTTGACATTTGAAGTAATAATATTAAAACTTTGTTGTAAAATTGTAACGAAAATTTTTTGTTAAAAAATGTTGTCCCAAACCAGAATATATTTGTAACATTACTTTGAACTCGCTCAGAAGATCTAGCGTGGCGGTTGCAGCTGCTGGAGAAAACAACACAATTTTTTCTGCAGTGCTGGTTGAACAAGTTTGGTCAAAATTAGCACTGAAATATCAAATAAACAAAAAATAATAAAATGTTTTACTTTAGGGCTTATACTACATAAAAGTTTTACATAATACGATTTACTAGATTACCTTAATAAGCAATTATGTATGTGGTATTCTGCCGTGCATGCTGGATATTATTTCTAATTGCATTAGCAGTATTATGGGACGAGTAAAAAAATGTCTAATTTTATTATATAAAAAATACCAAACTAATAACTCACCTGACAATCACAGCCTTTTTTGTTAATAAGCACGAGGCGGCGCGACCACCAACAACAACTATTACGCAACTACTGCGGGTCGTTTTTTGTAATATTAAGAACAATAATTTAATGTTAAATGCTTATCCTGTTATTTAATCGGCGGCCTTAAATATTATACCTATTTTTTAACTATTAAAATAAATTTTGTTAACAAATATTTTCTTTAGGAATAAAATATCGATATCTTTATATGCAATGGGCCTTATTTGATATTAATTTATTAACTTTATTCCAAAGGAATCTTGCCCAAATAAATCCGTTTGTTAACTATAATCAGACTTTTCCCTCAGTGCAGGGCGTTTCGAATAATTAGGGTATTCTAACACTGTATTATGCAAATAGAAAAAATATATAAATAGTATAAACAAGCACAATCTCAATACAAAGAATTAATTTTATCCAAAAATAGATTACCGCCGGAAAATATTAAATATGATCTTCAAATAGTAGACAATTAATATTTTTGTATGTTTTTTCCACGGGTGTTGTGATAGGTCTGTCAAAATTTTATTACTCTGTATATTAAGTTTGCTCAAGGCCTAATTATTATTTTTGGATAAAATTAATTCTTTGTATTGAGACTATGTATATATATTTCTTATTTGCATGATACACTGTTAGATACAAATACCTAATTATTCGAAACACCTGTATAGCATTAAATATATTTATTTTTAACCATAAGATGAAATCACATTTTATTACAATTTTTTTTAAAATGGTATTTGATTTGCTTATTTTTTTAGTTTTCAGTCTATTCGATGCGGTATATTTCCTAAACTGGTCATAGAAAAAGGGGAATCAATAGCAATTATTTAAGTAAGACACTTTAAGCAAGAGAAAATAACAAAACTTAACCGATCCAATTTTAATATACTGGGTGATTTTTAAATTGCATTTTTCTGTTATTTTTTATCGGCGACTAGCAGTACATAAAAAAATATCTACAAAATTTCTTTAAAAACTAATAAAAAAAATATTATTTTTTTTAAGTACCCTGTTAATATAAATTCTGATAGCTTGCTCCAAGCTAATGTCATCTACAGTATTACTTTGTTAATATTTAATTTAATGCTGAAAATACTATGATTTAACAAAAAATATTAAATAATTTTCGTCACTCACCCGGCATATAATAAAAAATTTTAAACTACTTTTATAGTATTCTATCCCATCTACGACCGGGTCAACAAAAATAAAAATAAAACAAATTAATATTATAAACTACGAAAATATAATGTATTGAAAACTCATATTTTGCAACTTGGACACCCTGTATCTCAAAAACCAGTCGTCAGATTTTGTTGTGGCCATGAATACTTTTGATCAGAATGATATTCTCTACAACGTACTAAAAATTTAAGAAATTTAACCGATGGCAATTTTTCATAAGAGAAGTGCGGGGTTCTTTAAGACATTTAAATTTACTTATATTTTTCTACAATCGGCAATTCTTTTGACAAGTTTTAAGAGGTCATCTACGATCAAAGTAAAAAAATTTTGCGAAATTTACCTTTACGTATATGGTAAGCTTGAAATTACTGGAGTGGCTTTAAATGTAAAGAAATAAATTTAGAAAGGACTTGCCAAGTTTTGTTCGAGCGCATTCTATCACATTCTACTAGCAATGCAGTTTCCCTCCATAGCAGCAAATAAGATAATAGGTTTTTGCCCATTTTTCCTATAACTGAATCGTCACACCTCGCCTCCCACTCGTTAAATTTCGTATTTAATTTAATTCAAAAATCAACAAGTTCCCATACATACCCCACATCGAAACGACTATTTAAAAATTCGCCCTCTTTTCCAAAATGATTTTTTTAACAGACGAAATAAAGAAAATTGGAATAAATTCGTAACGCTGACTGGTTCGGTCAGGTGCGGCCTTTTAACGGTGGCAAAGTCGTTACACAAAATGGTTTAGTTTTGTCTGTACGACTTCCTTCCTCAAGTTAAACGTTTTAGCTTTTACATTATCACAAGAACGATAATTTATTGGTAGGTGGATAAAATTATGTATAAATTACGTTTTCCGATCAAACTTTTTACTTGCCTTCTTCTACATCCCAAAAAACGAGCGGTTACTTGGAACTTGGAATGGTTCTCGCATGAAAATATTCAGTTCCCTTATTTTCTTTATCATAACAACCCGAACAAACCCAAACGTTTTTAGGGGCTCTATAACGAATGGAAAATGATCATTCTTATTTTCATCATTACTATTAGGTTCAGGTTTATGAATTTTTTAATTCTTTAATAATTTAATTAGGGTTAAACCCACATTATGTGTAAAGTACCTACTATTAAAACAGCAAACAATTCGAATTTATTTTATAATCCTAGGTAGACTGGTAGACATAACATAGGTAGTAATTAAGTCATTATACGTAATATTCCAGTAAACATGATGGAAAATCAAAATTTTAAAACACCACTTATTATGTTGCTTACCATGTATGGTAGTAACGGGGGTAGGGGTGATCGAGCCTCATAGAATCCAAAAGACAGAAAACAGTAAAACACATGAACACTCAACAAGTCTGCACAAACATTATGTCACTAAACACTATACAAGGTATTATACAAAACGACCAGATCGTCGAGTTTCTTTTTTGCAAAATCGTTTATAATTTCGTCGATATTTAATGTTTTAACGAGCTCGTGTTCGATACTGATTAAGGATAAATCCGAAAGGCGTTGTTGTCCCATGGTGTTACGTAAATGGGTTTTTACTATTTTAAGTTTGGGAAAAGATCGTTCCGCTGATGCCACACTAATTGGTAAAGTTAGATATAACATCACTGCACTAGATACATCTGGAAAATTTGAAGAACACACTGATTTTTTATTAATAAATGATCCGCAAGTTCATACACTGTTTTTAATTTTGAAACACTATCTCCAAGTCCCTTTGTGAAGCTTAAAATTTGACTAGGAAAGTCAATGGACAAGTCTTACGGAACTTATTTCAGTATAAAATTCTCCCAAAATTAGCAATGAAATAAGTTGATATTTTTGTAATATATCAGATATTACCTAAATAATGTGCTGACGATATTAATTTCACTTAAATGTTAGTTAACAAAAAAAATAAAAAACAACGCGAAATAGGTTATAGGTTGGCAATAACGTTAAGAATTCGACCGGTGGGAGTATCAACATGCTTGCCAACCTATAACCTATTTCGCGTATATTTATTTAATTTTTCTAGCTTTCACACAAAATTTAAATAAAATCATTATCGTCTTCATATTTCATAGGTAATAATTGACAAATTAAATAAATATCAAGGAATTTCATTAAATATTTTAGGAGAATTGTATAGCGAAAAATATCGGGTAAGATTTTTTTTAACATTATTATGTCATTCTTCTTTCACTATACAATTATCCCAAAATTAGCAATAAAATGAATAGATATTTTTGTTATAATATGTCAGATATTATCTAAATATTGTACCGACGATATTGATTTTATTTAAATGTTAGTTAATCTAATAATAAACTAAAAAAAGCAACGCGAAATAGGTTATAGGTTGGCAATAGATGGAATGACGTTGAGAATGCCACCTTAAGGGATATTTTTTAATGTGTAGATATACAAATACATTATCACCAAGCCGAGGTAGCTACAATTGCTACAAACATTAATTTAATCTAAAGAATTTACAATTTGCGCTGAACAGGTAATTTCCTTTTTCCTAACCTCTTCACCCGTACTTCATCGCGTTTATTACGTTCCTTTATGAGGAAAATTCTTGCATTAGTGGGCAAGTCGGCAACTTTATTGCATCACTTTAATTTTGAAAAATTTTAAATGACCAGAATACACGATAACGTAAAATAAATATCTGAAAAGTTTTTAAAATTAATACATGGTGTTTAAATTTGTACAATTTAAATTAGTTATTTATTACACAAATAATATTCTTGAATCACTTCCTTACAGTAAATGTAGCAAACTTCGATTGTCACAACTATTTTAAAAATACAGGGTTGCGCAGAAGTCCCGAATAAAATTAATATAGCCTTAACCTGTATTTTTTGGGGAAAGCGTTCGGACACGTCCATTTAGTTTTATATTAATGCTCACATTATTCGTTTTTTTTATAGACATTTGTCAAAGATATGACGACATCGATCTTTTTTTTAATGGAAACAAACACCTTTTGATACATCATTTGAAAACTAATATCTCGTACAGTATGCTCATAAATTTTGGCGCGATTCTGTCAAGCTATTTCAAAATGGCGACTGTTAAATTTTTTAAAAAGTCTCTATTTAAATAAGCGGAAATGATAAATCATGTTTTTTTACCTTTCAAGGTAAGAAATCTTCATTGTTTCACGTTCTGACATTTTGTGAGATTGTGAACTTGTAAAATTAATTTAGGTATTTCCGAAGTATTAGTTTCCAATTTTCTAAACAAAAATGGTTTGGTCGGAAAGACAGCCTATCGAAGTCATAAAGTTATGATATTGTTAGGATGTGGAGATAAAATAAGAAGTCAAAGTGAAGTATGCACTTTATTTAATGCTAAATATCCGGATAATCAAATTCTATGAGATATTTCCAGGTCACTAGCTTAACAGAATGGCGCCAAAATTTATGAGCATACTGTACGAGATATTAGCTTTTAAATGATGTATCACAAGCTGTATATTTCCATTTAAAAAAAAGATCGATGTCGTCATATCTTTGACAAATGTCTATAAATAAACAAACGAATAACGTCAAAATGTGAGCATATATAAAACTAAATTGACGTGTCCGAGCGTTTTTCCCAAAAACTACAGGTTAAGGCTATATTAATTTTATTCCAGACTTTTGGGCAACCCTGTATATATAATTATATGATAATATATCAATTCTAGATTTGATGGGTTTTTTACTTCATTGAGTAGATCTTATGGAAGATGTATTTTTGTGATAATTTCTATTGTTTTATGCTTGTAAAACAAGGTCGTTTTTATCTCTTGCGGAACGTATCTTCTCCGTATTGGACTCCTCGATTGAAGCTTGCAGAAAATGATTTCTTCAATGTCAATATCTCAGAAACAGTCAGATTTATGTTATAGTTAGCTTTTTGTTATTAGAGATTAGGGGGGGGTAATGCTCCCGAGGAGAAGATATGTTTTGGAGAGGAGTAGGTACGCACGTAGTAAAGGCATGCATCGTGGCAAGTTTTTTACTGCTCACTATATTTTTTTAGATAAGGATGGCTTGGGTGGGGGGGTGTGGTTCTCTTACTACGCCCTTGTAAAGTTAATAACAAGCAACAATTTATCATAAAAATGTTCACCTAACCCCCACCAAGTCCCGGTTCGTGTAAAAATCCTTAATTACACAGAATCTAAAAAGGGGTCCTCGATTCATATTCATGCAAAGAAGACAATGAGAAATTAAAATAACAACGAATATAAAATTTTTATCTTTTATGTAAATCCTCCGGAGAGGCAGGCGGCGTGACGGTAGGTAAAAAGTGACCAACTTTGTATGTGCATAAATTAGCAACCGCGCGCTGGACTTTTTAATTAATGAATTTGAAAGCGGCGCGCAACCATTAATAAAAGCGCAGGGAATTATTATTACGAAGGCAGATTAAACTGTGATGATTTTCAGGATGAGACGCTTTAAAAATATTAAAATAACTAGTACTAGCTAGAAAATCAATCTAGACAGGCTGAAGGATCCTGACAAGGACATAGGAACTAAGTTGGAAGACAAATTACAGAACGTGTCAATTTTGGATCCACCAGAGGTGGAACCAGGGCCGGATTAACCACTAGGCCAAATAGGCCATGGCCTAAGGCGCCACGAACGAAATAGGCGCCGCGGCTTTTTAACGAATTTCATTGTACTTACCTATTATTTTATATATTTAAATCACCATTTAAACTATGGCATAATTGCTAATTATCATACCTACAAAGTATAAAGAACATTACACATTCCAATCTAAACAAAAATATTCTAAATTAAAGTATTAAGACTATTTAAGTTATCAGATCTTGTGGAATCAACTTCCTTCAACGACATTATTCAAAATTTCTCAAGTCAAAAATGTCGAAAAAAATATTTCTAGTATCTTAATACTCTTAATGTCGTTATTTTTAAAATTACCTTTAATAAAAGTTTTTGGGCATTGGGCCACAAAAACTGTTCTTTTATTACCTTTATATTTTTTGCTCAGAACATTTACATATATTATTTTATTTGTTGATGTCATTGATCTCGTTAATAACGAGTCGTTATTGAAATGATGTTTTAGAAGTAATCCCTATACTTTAGTTTATATCATTTTGTGTATTTATAAGGAACCAATCTACCAATATCATTTGATTCTTAGCGCTGAATTTGTGTTTTTATGTGTGTTATATTTTCGTATCCTAATTAGCTGGATTAGTCGATTAGTTTTTTTGAACTTTGGAAACTACCAAACTCTTATTAAGTTATGATATTTTGAGTTAATTGTTTTATTCATTTCACATTTTGTATACATTATTCATTAATGTTAAGTTGCTTGTTTATACTTCTATTTTTTGTTTTATAATTTTCCCTGAGTAGGTACTTACATGTATCTATCAGTTTTTTCTTCAACAAAACGTGCAAATTTCCGCTTGAAAAACATATTTTTACGAGATTACGTTTAGGTACAAATTTGATCATCCGTATCATGACTCGCCAGGCACGTAGCTAGGGGAAGGGGGGCGCCCCCCCCCCCCACGAAACTCGAGACGATACTTATAAAACTTACAAAAACAAAATTAATTTTATGCGAAATATCCATATATTATTAGAGCTCTGATTTCGACAATATAGGACACATTAAACATTTCCTACACTATTCAATTTTCTTTGTGACAGTTTGTCATGTAAGTATACCTATATAATAAAAATACATATTTGCTTAAAATTTTAATACAATATAAACCCAATACGAAAAAAATCAGATTTATTTTTATTGCAGGCGCGGGTATAAGGGGGGGAGGCAATTGCCCCCCCCCCCCCCGTGAGGCACGAGACCCAAATAGCACCTCAATTGGGTTTGTTTTTGTGCTTTTCTTGAGGATTTTGTGTTGTGTTTTTTATTTTTCCCACTTGAAAAGCAAGCACCATCTCGGTGCCCCCCCCCCCCCCCCCGAGAACAAATCCTGGCTACGTGCGCTAAATTTTTTAAAATCCATTTCGAAATTGAAAAATATAGGCGCCAAAATTTGTCTGGCCTAAGGCGTCAAACGACCTTAATTCGGCCCTGGGTGGAACGTACTTGGACAGAATTCAAGACAGTTGTCACAGGAATATGAGAGCACGATATCGGATACGTGAAAAATGAGAAAAGAAAAGAGTGGATGACTTCCGAAATACTGGAACTCGTGGCGGAAAGGAGAAGAAATAAAGTAGCGCCTACAAAGTACAAGGCCATAAATAAAATCATTCGAAAAAATGCAGACAAGCAAAAGAATCTTGGCTCTCTCATAAATGTAACGAAATAGAATCGCTTCCACAAAGACATGATACTTTTAACATACATCGAATAGTTAAGGAAATGACGAATATACGTCAAAAATCTCCTGCAACAATCTTAAGAAACGAAAACAACGATGTTATTATAGATATACCGTGCGAGCAAAAATTATTTGCATCAAAGAGGGCTTGGCTTAAAAAACGTAGGGCTTGGTTTAGATCACAATGATATGGGGACGATATATCTAACCAAATCTAGGTTAAAATTTTGTCAAATTCATATTATGACATGATATGCTAAACTAATAAGTAATAAAATAAGTAGACAAATACAAAAGGAAAAATAATTACATAAATAGTCCTGCATGTTCCATAAGATCTTCCCACTTCTTGGGACAGGCGTCTTATACAATTTCTTGGCGTATTTTGCATTATTTCACGAACGTTTGCAACAAGTTCTTCTGTTCTTACAGATGGTCTTCCTGCTCCCTTTTTGTGTTGTATAGAACCTGTTTCCCTAAACACGGCCACGGTTCTTTTTAGGCAATGATAAAAATCCCCAGCAATAAAAGCAACGTTAGGAAAGTGTTCGTGAAAATCGTCCATGCACAAACCCGGATTGTATTGCCACTCACCATTTACTCTAACCCCGTTTCGAAAATACGCTTCAACCATGAATGTTTGGTGCTGTTCCGTAAAGCCCATTGTGTGAATTGGTCAAGAAATTGGAAAAATTAGCGATGAATCAAATTACTTGTAAAGACTGTCAAAGATGACGGAATAACTGATTGATTGTTAATTCAGGTAGTTACTGACACCCAACAGGTATTAAGCTCTACGGCTAAGCATTACGTCCTTAGCTGCAAGGCCCTCTTTGATGCAAATAATTTTTGGTCGCACGGTAAAGGCAAAGCTAAAAAGATGGAAAAAGTACCTACATAGAAGAACTATTTCACGATAACAGGCCTGAATCGCCTCCAACTATAGATTCGGAGCTTAACGAAGAAGGTCCAGCAATCACAAAAGATGAAGTCATCCATGCCATAAAAGCACAAAAAAATAGAAAAGCAACCGGTCCGGATAACATCCATGCTGATGTAAACAAACTGATAGCAGATAACGAAGGTAAATGATTGGAGATATTGACGTCACTATTTAACACAATTCGTAAAAATAACACCATACCTTCCAACTTAAGATCCACTTTTATAACTCTGCCAAAAAAACATAACGCTTCAAACTGCGACGACTACAGAATGATCAGTTTCATGTCCCACATCCTTAAGATCTTTCTAAGAATTATCACACACATATTTACAAAAAATGTGACATCGGGGTGAGTCTGGTGAATAGGACTCAACTTGGGTTTAGAAATGGTCTTGGAACCTGACAAAGGTCAAAGTGAAATTTTAGGTTACAAAAATAATAGACATAAAAATATTTTTTTAATAAAAATGCTAACTTTATGCCAATCACTGTATGATATTGCAGTTAATTTAATAAGGAAACAAACCCCGCGCTCGACTTGGCGGGAATCCCCTAGCACGTGGATTTTAAACGGTCGTACACCTGTCACCTTGACACCTGATCGCTTAGGTCGGTAGTCCGTTAAAAAACTAAACACTTCCCTTCCGATCATGTGTTGCGCCTTTTGCCACATGGGCGCTAATGGGGTTATTGTTTTATCTTTCGTATAAGTATCACGTGGGGTGCGGACGCCCTAATAGGGGTTAATGATAGATGCGTTGTTTTTTGCCGGGTGTAATGAACCGAAAACGGTTGGTGCAGTTTTTTTGCGAATGATGATATCTTTGGAGTATTATTTTCGTAACTGTATTGTAATGCACATGAATCGGCGGCAATAAAAACAACACTTGGACGAATAATAAAGGGAGAATAATGATCTCGTTAATAACATATTGTGTAAAGTTGATCCATAAGTTGCTTTTGTGTGATTTTTAAGTTTTGTGTTGTCTAGTTTTATAATACCATGGACACGATTTCTTACCTTTAACGGTCAAAAAACCATCAATGATTTATCATTTCCGCTTATTTAAATAGAGATCTTTTAAAAACTTTTAACAGTCGCCATCACCAAGGTGTATGTTTCCTTTTAAAAAAAAAATTTCGATGTCGTCATATCTTTGAAAATGTCTATAAAAAAACGAATAACGTCAAAATGTGAGCATATATAAAACTAAATAGACGTGTCCGAGCGTTTTTCCCAAAAGTTACAGGTTAAGACTATATTAATTTTATTCCGGACTTCTGGCCAACCCAGTAGGTACCTATAAATATTATGTGGTGTGTGAAATATGTTTCCTGATGGTTCTTATTAGATTATTACATATAATCGGTGGGTTAACAAATACCTACCACTAAAATACTTTTGTTGATTTAGAGTTAGGGGGACAAACAATCACAATCACACAGTTATGTTCTTTCATGGTACATCACTCTTCTGATAAATTAACTCATACCTAATGGCATAATTTATATTATTTTAATCTTATCTCCGCGAACATCGAAGTCTATAAGTCCTTGCCCAGCCTTGCACAGCCCATATTTGCCCATGACAAATGGTCAGAACCAGGAGTTGACCATAATTTCGCGATGGAATGCGTTTCCAAGTATGTCAAGTCATAGGTCACAGCTTACTAGATCATATAAGACGGGATTGTGTACATGTTAATATCGTAGAGATTTGCGAGCTAAAGAAGAGATATCAGTTATGAAAAGTTCAACTTTATTTTTTGTTTATTTAGTTATTTTTAAATAAAATAAAAATTTAAGGTTATTGTTGAAGTTATTAATGTATACAGGGTCCTGCAATAGTACGTCAGGCTTCCATAGCTCCTATACGAATTAAGTTAGGAATTTCATTCAAACGCTTACTTATACTGTATCATACGGGGTACTTCAGGAAAATATTTTTTCATATACAGGGTGGCCCAAAAAAGTGTGGTCATAAAAAGTTGTGATTTTTTAAATGGCATACCCCATATTTTTTTACATATTTAGATGTATGCTATCGTCCTTTATAAAAGCCTAAAATTTTGTTTGATTTGCTTTGTTAGTTTAAGAGCAATCAATTAAAAACTGAAAAAAAATTATTTTGAAGTCGTGGAAAAAATATCAAAAAAAACAGTCTAAAATTAGTTTTTTAACCATGGAATTAAGTGAGTTTAATGACAAGAGGTTTAAAGATACTATGAATCAAATAGTATTTATTTATTTTATACATGCAGGGTGTTCATAATAAGGTATCAAAAATGACACATTTCAAACCTATTTTTCTCAACTTTTTCAAATGGAACACCCTGTATATTATTTCGGTATATTATATAAAATACACAAGCAATTTTTTTTGTAGTTAAAGCATATCAGTTATTTCCAGCCGTTTTCGAAATAAATGCAATTTTCATAAATTATGTTGATTAAACAGAATTTATTTTTAAAATTAAGCGTAGGCGACTAGACTAATAATTAAAAACGACAGTAATTGTTCAAAATGTCTTCCATTTTGTTCTGTGCACAAGCCAACATGTTTTTGAAAGGGTCTGTTTATTTTCCTTAACATTCCAGGGGAAATGCTAGCAAACACGTCTCTTATCCTTTGCTGCATTTTTTTAGCAGTTGTAGGTGGATCATTGTAAACAATTTGTTTTACGTGTCCCCATAAAAAAAAAGTCTAGTTTTGTAAGATCCGGCGATCTAGCTGGCAGGGTGTCAGTTTCTACCGATCCATAGGTTCGGAGAGGTATTATCAAGATAATTTCTTATAATTTATTCGCCCGATATTACACCTTTTTAAAATGAATTAAAGAACTTGTCAAACTAAGTATAAGAATCCATGTTTTATTTCAAAGCCTACTATATGGGTTTTAGAGATAAACCTTACTAATGAACCTCTTTGCTGGTATTGCAATTGAAATGTTAAAAGGAAAATAAACAGAGCTTTTCATGTTGGCTTGTGCACAGAACAAAATGGAAGACATTTTGAACAATTACTGTAGTTTTTAATTATTAGTCTAGTCGCCTACGCTTAATTTTAAAAATAAACTCTGTTTAATCAACATAATTTATGAAATTTGCATTTATTTCGAAAACGGCTGGAAATAACTTATTATATGTTTCAACTACAAAAAAAAATTGCTTGTGTATTTTATATAAAATACCGAAATAATATACGGGGTGTTCCATTTGAAAAAGTTGAGAGAAATAGGTTTGAAATGTGTCATTTTTGAAACCTTATTATGAACACCCTGTATAAAATAAATAAATACTATTCGATTCATAGTATCTTTAAACCTCTCGTCATTAAACTCATTTAATTCCGTGGTTAAAAAACTAATTTTAGATTGTTTTTTTTTTATATTTTTTCCACATCAAAATAATTTTTTTTCAATTTTTAATTGATTGCTCTTAAACTACCAAAGCAAATTAAGCAAAATGTTAGGCATTTATAAAGGACGATAGCATACATCTAAATATGCAAAAAAATATGGGGTATGCCATTTAAAAAATCACAACTTTTTATGACCACACTTTTTTGGGTCACCCTGTATATGAAAAAAATTTCCTGAAGTATCCCGTATGATACGGTATAAGTTAGCGTTTGAATGACAGTCCTAACTAAATTCGTATAGGAGCTATGGAAGCTTGACGCACTATTGCAGGACCCTGTATAATGAAAACCAAGGGACCAAGGTGACTGCCCTGAGGCACACCAGGCGGCACGTTAAAAGGCTTAGAGTAAAAATCACCAATGGAAACCATCTGTTGTCTATCACTGAGATAGGACCAAAAGGCGCTCAATCAGTATGGAATGACAAATGTTGTCAAACGCCTTACTGAAGTCCGTATACACAACGTCGACCTGCTTCCGATCATTCATATTGCTTAAAATAAAATCTGTAAATTCCACCAGATTACTTTCAATGGACGTACGTGGAAAAAAAAAGTTTTCGAAATATTTGCTATTTTAATGTAACATGTAAGGTAATAATTCTTATTTTATCCGAACGTAAAACGTATTTTGTAACAGTTTAACCAAAAAAATCGTTTTCCTCTTGTAAAATATTATAAACAAAAGTTTGAAATTTTGTGTTTTATTAACCCGTCAATTATTCAAAAACAACTTGTATTGAAGAATTCTTTCTGCTGGATCTCAAACAACGGAAAGGTCATTGAGTATTAAAATAGCAAATATTTCGAAAACTATCAACTTTAGCGTTATTTGACAAGAGTACCTTATTTACGTAAAAAGTCGTAAGATTATTAATTAGGAGTGATAAGTCTAGCGACAACAAGTTATTGCAGTCCAAAAGTAAGAAAAGTGCTGCTCGTAGCGCCCTCTGTCCGATAGAAGAAAAATGAGCCCAGATTGTTATTTCCCACCCCAACCCCCCCCCCCCCCCCCCCTACACCAAATTTTAACCCAATGCTCCGAAAACTTTTGAAAATATTTAAAAACTCGAAATAATTTTTTTAACTTTGACACCCTGTATCTGTCTTAATATAAATATTCGGATTATAAAAATTGCGCTAAATCGTTATGTTTTGAAGTGAATAATTTACTGCTGCTCTGTGTCCCATTACTTAAGGACGGTTGGTCCTGTGTATAAGATGTTTTCCACATTTTACAAAAATACCCTGTATTTGTATTAATGATATGTTATAAATTTGTAAAAGGGGCTTAAGGTGGGAGTATCAACATGCTTGCCAACCTATAACCTATTTCGCGTAGATTTATTTATGTTTTCTAGCTTTTATACAAAATTTAAAGAAAATCAGTATTGACTTGATATTCTATAGGTAATAATTGACATATTTATTAAATGTCAAGGAATTTCATAACTTATTTTAGGAGAATTGTATAGCGAAAAATATCGGGTAATACTTTTTTAAACATTATTATGTCATTGTCACTCATTGTTCTTTCACTATACAATTCTCCCAAAATTAGCAATGAAATAAATTGATATTTTTGTAATATATCAGATACTACCTAAATAATGTACCGACGATAAGGTTGAATTCTCAACGTCATTCAATCTATTGCCAACCTATAACCTATTTCGCGTTGATTTTTTGAGTTTATTATTTTAATAACCAACATTTAAAGAAAATCAATATCTTCGGTAAATTATTTAGGTAGTATCTGATATATAACAAAAATATCAATTTATTTCATTGCTAATTTTGGGAGAATTGTATAGTAAAAGAACAATGAGTGACAATGACATAATAATGTTAAAAAAAATCTTACCCGATATTTTTCGCTACACAGTTCTCCTAAAATAAGTTATGAAATTCCTTGATATTTATTAAATATGTCAATTATTACCTATAGAATATCAAGTCGATACTGATTTTCTTTAAATTTTGTATAAATGCTAGAAAACATAAATAAATCTACGCGAAATAGGTTATAGGTTGGCAAGCATGTTGATACTCCTACCTTAATAAGAGAAGCATAAGAGAACATTTTTTAACAAATATGCCACAGATTTGTTTTATGTTAGCAATAAAATATATGTATATACAGGTGGCTGTTAAGGGTCCATTGCTTGCTTTGGGTATTTTCTATAGGTAGGCGCGAAGGTTTCCCGCTTCTTACTGTTTCACCCGTTTACAATATATCGAATAATTGTAATAAATGTATTTTTTATTCTTATTAGGTAGGTACTTCTTAATTAAGTCCAATAACCTCGACTAAATTATGCCAGACAGGTGGCGCAAAGGTGTTCCGAAGAAAGTTTTTCTAACGTTTCTGTATCACAACCTGTTATTTATTTTTACATTTCTTTCGCCCCCTTATTGTATAATAAACGGAGGAAAAGGGGTCATTAGACCATTTTAAGACATAGATCTCACTCACGGGGTATAATTTACGCTGGGTGAGCGGTTATTTTTTGTCAATTACTTTGCCCATAACATTTACTGTAATAAAAAAATGTAACAGTAATTTTTGTCAAAAAACCGCTGTTTCAACAAAAATTAATTAAGAGTAATTAAAAAGTAAAGGGACTATATTTTGTAATAATTCGCGAGCCACAACTGTATTTTAATAACCGAAATCGCCTAATTGTGAAATAACTTTAATTCTTTTAATGAAACATATTGCATATTTTTACATTTAATAATATTAATAATAATAATAATAAGTTTATTTAAAATTTAATAATATGATAAATATGTTTATGTTGTCTTCTATAAACTTATTCTTCAATCCCCTGAAGCTGAGCTTGTTAGGGGCAAATTTTATTTTTTGTTTTAGTATGTAAAATCATAAATCATAAATATGCATTAAAAATCAAGTTTTAAAGTAAAAATTTTAATTTATAGTATAAACGCATTTTTTTTTGAAGAATTATATTACCTATAATAAAATAATTAATTTATAATTTTTAAGTAAAAAATATTACTTATATAAATTATTCAGAACAATATTAATTAATTAAAGCATTTCTAAAAATATTTTCAAATTTAACCATGTTTATTTCGACTTTAAATTTTTTAATGAAATCAATTTTTTCATTTTTGTTGGTAAATAATCATTTAAATAAAAACATAATAATAATAAATATACTTCTTTTGAAGGATAAAGATAATCTTTTGAATATAATTTTTAGAAACCTTTTTTGTAATATTTCAAATTTTTTAACTAAAGTTCTATTTATTCCTTCTCAACCAAAAATTCCGTAATTTAAAAGAGTTTTAACTAACGCGTAGTATAATATTTCCATATGTCTTACATTTGCACAGTAAAAAAATTAAAATTTGTTAACAAACTCTACTTTTCGAAATTTTTATCCTGTAACTTTTTCCTCCGGGTTTTGGGAAAATCGCATATAGCAGATAATTTACCCCTAATCTTCGCCACTAAAAAAAATTAAAATTCGTTTACAAACGATATAGGCGGAATTGACACGTACCCCAAAAAAACTTCGTTGCTGCATAAACATTACTAACTTCACACATATCAAGAAATCTACGGGGAAAACGTAAAACACAATAACAAATGACGCCGAGCCAGTTCTGGAGTGTATTTTGAGGATGTCGCTAAACAAGGAAACCCGCATAACAAGAGGGTCGTGCGCATGCCCATACATGTAGGGCGGCAAGGAATGTGACTGGCGAGCTTTTTTTTAAACTAAACTTCCAAATAATCCAAAGGTAAATGTATGGTTGGAATCGACCCAAAAACACACCCTGTATATTATATAATAATCTATAATTTACAGGAACATACATACAGTGTCACCAGTAAAGTCCGCAGCATATGGGATTTTTTTTTTATTAATAGCTTTATTCGAAATTTGACTTTGGCATCAAGTTCTGCTTTGATCGAGATGAAAATTAAGGAAAAAAATAGTAGTCACGTGATTCGCATTATCTGTCAAATTTTAATTTTTTCCGAAAAATAATTCAAAAGTGGGGTTATTTCTGAAAATATCAAAAAAAGTTATTAGAAAAAGTTTTTTTTAAATGCAGTTTCTGGCCCACATGCAAAATTTCAGCTGCATAAGATAATTTTGATTTTTTACCTATATTTTGTAAATTGCACCACTTTTGCAAAATAAGACTCAACGCAACCTACATAAAACTTCTTAGTTTTGACAATGCTTTATTTCAGATACATTGTCTTTAAAGTAGCGCCATATTAAATGTGTGTTTTTCTACAAAACCAAAATTGGGCTATTCAAATTTGGTCGCATGTGATGCAAAGTTTTTTTGTTTTTGACCCTGTATAAGGTAACTTCATAAAATAGGTATTTTTGAAAACAAAATTTGTGCCTGAAAGTAAAAAAAATAAAGTAAAGGGGTTTTAAATTAAATCGTTGAAAATAGATAAGTAAACTTTACGTTAAGTTAAACTAAAATTTATTTTCCACTTAATGAACACTTTACTGAAGACACTGTGTACTTTTTTGTCTTAATATTAAGGTGTAGGTATTACTTTGAGACACAAACTACGTTTTCAAAAATACTTATTTTGTGAAGTTAGGTACCTTATACAGGGTCAAAAACAAATAAACTTTGCATCAAATGCGACCAAATTTTAATAGCCCAATTTTCATTTTGTAGAAAAACACACATTTAATATGGCGCTACTTTAAAGAAATTGTATCTGAAATAAAGCATTGTCAAAACTAAGAAGTTTTATGTAGGTTGCGTTGAGTCTTATTTTGCAAAAGTGGTGCAATTTACAAAATATAGGAAAAAAATCAAAATTATCTTATGCAGCTGAAATTTTGCATGTGGGCTAGAAACTGCATTTAAAAAACTTTTTCTTATAACTTTTTTCGATATTTTCAGAAATAACCCCACTTTTGAATTACTTTTTGAGAAAAATTAAAATTGGACAGATAATGCGAATCACATGACTACTATTTTTTGCTTAATTTTCATCTTGTTTGAAGCAGAACTTGATGCCAAAGTCAAATTTTGAATATTGAAAATTACTACATTCAAGCGGAGAACCACCAAATTCCTACTTGATAAATGCATGTACAAATTCAATCTCGAATTTGATCCATAAAATGATCAACCATTTTACAGAGTTTTTATTGCACACTTTTTTCTTTTCTCCGGTGCCTCTTTATGCCCAAATTGAAGTAGCCTGCGGTGTAATATGATACTTTATGATTTTAATTTGTTGTAACCGTCTCTTTTACATAATTTTATATAAGTTACCTGTGGTGTTATATACTTCTTTGATGATTTTAATCTGTTGTAATTGTCTCTGTAACATAATTTTATACTGTATACTTGTAATAATGATTTTTTATTTTGTAGGGCGATAGCCTAATCTTGTTTCTGACGTTGCTATGTCCGTTGGATTTTGCTGGCAATAAAAGGATATTATTATTATTATTATTATTATTATTATTATTATTATTATTATTACTAATAAAAAAAAATCCCATATGATGCGGACTTTACTGATGACACCGTATAATAATGTATAATTTACAGGAACATACATATATATAAATAATGATAATTATTGTAATAATAAAATCGGGCAAGTAATAAAAAAAAATTAAAGAATCTGTCCTCTCCTTTGTTATTTTAATACGGGGTCGGGCATTTTCCCTTTTCCGGCGGAGACCAATCCATTGAGAGAACCCATCCACTGTGACGCCATTTCCTGTTTAGAAGGGACAGGTATTCTTAGGCCCCTGTAATTTTTGAATTAACTTATGGAAATAACGACAGCAGCGCGATAACGTCGCCAGGCTTGAATTTGATTCACTAAACCTTTGAATTGAATACTACAGAAGTACGAATCGTGCAAAATTCCCGAGACCTACTTTTGAAGTCGAGCACTGGATTGTGACTTTGGTCTTTGCAAGTGATTTTCGTTCAGCATTTGACTTAATTTTATTAAGTTCTGTTTAGAGGTGCTGGTTATCACCTGCCATTAATGACACCCTGTTAATGTCTGGTATATTTATTTTACGTTAAGCGGTTAGCTAAAGAAACGGACTTTTTTTTCCTTCGCATTCGCCATTTGTTAAATTTTGTCAGGGAGTCTTATCCATAGACAATTTACCTTTAGATAAACAAACAATAATCACGAATGTGGCAGTTTTATGGCCTCGCGCATGTAAACAAAACTGGGAACTATTAGACATGCGCACTGCAACATTATCGTTTGACGAATGGGAAAATAGACAGGTCCGGGCTTTAAAATTTAAATTCTTGCTCATATGCCACCATAGAAGGTTTATTTTACCCCTATTTGGGCATAATACAATTATACAACGGCTGCAACTAGTACTAGTCATTGTTTATATTACAATCCGAGTCACTAAAAGCACAAACACAATTCACTAACTAAACTACACAAAAACCAGAAATCCATAAATATTAAACACCAGTCCCACAATCCACGATAGCCGATCCGATAGCTGAAAACTTTAGAAAACTACAAGGAATCCGCAGAGAAAAGAAACCTTAAAACACAACAACAAAAATGGCGGCCGAGCCGGTTCTGGAGAGTATTCTTGAGCGCGTCGATTATTGTCGATAAAGTAGGACGGCCGATAACACGAGGTTTGTGCGCATGCACGAAGGTTCCCCGAATGAAGACAGCTGACCGACGAGTCATGCGCTCGGACGTATTTTTTCACCCATAAAACGTAACTTTTGTTTGCGCAGGAGATAAGCTGTAGGTATCTAAAGGTAAATTGTCTATGGTCTTATCTTAATATTTTGTAAAGATATGACGTAGATACTAATTTTATTATTTACAAAATAAAATATTGACAGACCCGTACTTACCAAAAAAGGTAGGTAAGTATGTGAAAACATACATATAAAACTAAAGCCAAAATAGGTGTTTATGTATTTAATATAAAAGGAAAAAATAATCCATTTTTTGCGAGGTGTAAGGTTTGTGGTGCACGTCTAATTAAAACAACATATTGGGGAAACCTTTTTGTATTCTTACTTTTGTGGGAAATTGATATATGGGGGTGTCCTGTAACTAAGGGGCTATACCGCAACAGGAGATAGTGGACTTGAAAATACGTCATTTAATTTCATTTCTTATACGGTTAAAGAGATACAGGGTGTTCCAAGTAAATTAACTTTATAAAATTGGCGATGATTTGCTGATAAGCGGATATGAGTCAAATTTGGTGTAGTTACGTTTTTGAGGGCAAGAAGGAGGATTCCATAATGAGTTTTAAGATATCTCCTAGAGAACGTTAGTTATACAATATGAGTTTGATAAGTTATCCCATATATTTTTGGTCTCTTACAGTTCTAACCACTTAACCTCAAATTATGGAAGGGAGAGAGAAAGGATCTTTTACACCTAAAAAAGTTGTACTTCATTAATGTCGATATTTTCATTAGTTTTTGAGATAATTGCGTTTAAATGCTTTAAATGCTAGATGACAAAAAACATTTAAGTAAACACCTTTCATAACGAAACATATTTATTGAAAATTAACCGTGCGTTCATGACATATTTTCAAGTCCATCTCCTATTGTTGGATTTGCCCCTTAGTTATGAGACATCCTGTATAAAACGATAAGTAGGTAAATGGTTTAACTAGCCACTTTATTGATTTGATAATAATAGATGAGTTAACCAAAATGGTGTAGGTACTCACTATTAAACTTAAATAATAAACCCTAAAAAAATCTATCTCCGAAATATATAAAATCCTAAAGTAAAATGTTTGACCCTCAGTACCCCAAATACTCGTTTCTACGGAATATATCATTTTGTTATCAAATTTTCACCTTCACAATGTCTTAAAGACTAGTTATGTTCGATAAGTCTGATTTTTGAAGACAGTTTTTAAATAATCTTCGACACCTTCCTGGCAAGCTTTTCCCCCTTTTTTTCCCCATGTAACTTGGTTTGTTTACGCCCACTTTAATAATGTTTTAAATACTCAGTATGGTTTTACCATCACCAATTTTCTTCATATCGTGTTTCTTCTAAACTTCAATTTTTGAGTCCATAAAAGCTCAATTAAGGTTCTATTTTTAAGTTTCTCTTTTGCTAACAACAGCACAAAATAAAAAATTTTCTGTCTCCTGAGGATGAACGTTTCTACGTTCGAAACATGTAGAGACCTATGATTTAATAATTTTTCTATTAAACTTTGTGGAGGATGACTTTGTTTTTCTTTCCTTTTAATAAAATGTTTAAAATACACACTACACAAAAAACAGCCACAGAAACACTTAAAAAACACCTAAATCGGAAGAAAATATTATGACAACCTGACGCGTGAGCTTGCTACGCCCACTGCTGATCTGGGAACTTTAACGACGAATCCAGACCAGCTGTTAATGTCAAATGTCATTGTCTTCTGTCGAAACGCTTTGTTTTAAGAAAGAGTTAACAATATGCTTTAAAGGTGTCTAAAATCGACGCTAGATGTCGTTTTAATAAATTGTTAGACGATCGAGTCCGTCAAAAGGCCATTTTGTCGTTGCCAGATATCTATCGTTGCGTTAACTCTCTTAAACTTCCTGGAATTATTAAAGTTAAAACAAATAATGCTTACTTCATAGTTTTTATTGAATAATCACTGTGTAAAAATGTAATTATTTCATAGCTATAATCATAGAGTAAAAAATAGAGAATAAATATATGGAAAAATAGATCCGTGAAAACAAAGTAATAACAAAAGAGGCACATAATAATACTAGATAAAGAAAATACACAGTACTAATGTAATCATCACAAACAGTTCTTCGTGAAAAAGTTCACTGAAATATTTTTGTAATTTTAATATCGTAAATTCCCCATCTTAACACTAAAAAACATACACCCAAAACCAGATTTTACATTCTGTATTTTATTTCCCTAATCACCTAAAATTTTCGCAATAGTATCCCCAAGGTATCGTAAAGAATAAAAATAATACAACCTTTACATTTTTTTCCGTTGAGTATTACGTAGATGTACAGGGCGTTTCACGGTGATCATCCATTAGAATATTTCGGAAAGTAATGCGATTTAAAACCTGTAAGTTTGGACCATGAGGTTTTCGGGGACGCTCTCTTCAAATGAAGTAACAGCGATCATATTATACGACTTCCTGTTATACCGGAAGTTGTCTCAAACTTGCTTATTTTAAATGGAGCACCCTCTATAATGTTTTTTTTTGTATTTTTATTTCCTATAACTTATCAAACGTGTGGAAAAGTAAAATTTTTTGATCTTTATCAAAAAATAATAAAATCTTCATTTTTTTAGTTACGATTGCTGGTTCATTCAGTGGATGGGCGAGTACAATTCCTATCAGTCCACATAGGGTGTCCCAATACCGCCACCCCCCACCCCCCCCCCCCCCTATACCTAACTAGAATAAATTTAAACTTATTTTACGGTTTTTCGTAAAATTCTTCAAATATCAAGTCTTATTTCCTCTTGGCTTGGCTTTGATATTTGGAGAATTATATACAGTGTGATCAGTAAAGTCCGCATCATATGGGATTTTTTTTATTAATAATTTTATTCGAAATTTGACTTTGGCATCAAGTTCTCCTTCGATCGAGATGAAAATTAAGCACAAAAAAAAGTAGTCACGTGATTCGCATTATCTGTCAAATTTTATCTTTTTTCCAAAAAATAATTCAAAAGTGAGGTTATTTCTGAAAATATCGAAAAAAATTATTAGAAAAAGTTTTTTTTAATGCAGTTTCTAACCCACATGCAAAATTTCAGCTGCATAAGAGAATTTTGATTTTTTACCCACCATAAAAATTTATTTTCCACTTAATGAACACTTTACTGATGACACTATATTCTTTTTTGTCTTAATATTAAGGTGTATTACTTTCAGATATAAACTGCGTTTTCAAAAATACTTATTTTGTAAAGTTTTCATATACAGGGTCAAAAACAAATAAGTTTGCATCACATGCGACCAAATTTTAATTAGCCTAATTTTGATTTTGTAGAAAAACACACATTTAATATGGCGCTAAAGAAAATATATCTGAAATAAAGCATTGTCAAAACCAAGAAGTTTTATGTAGAGGTTGCGTTGAGTCTTATTTTGCAAAAGTGGTGCAATTTACAAAATATGGGTAAAAAATCAAAATTATCTTATGCAGCTAAAATTTTGCATGTGGGCTAGAAACTGCATTTAAAAAACTTTTTATAATAACTTTTAGATACTTTCAGAAATAACCTCTTTTGAATTATTTTTTGAAAATATTAAAACTTGACAGATAAAGCAAATCACGTGACTACTATTTTTTTTTTGCTTAATTTTCATCTCGATCGAAGGAGAACTTGATGCCAAAGTCAAATTTCGAATAAAATTATTAATAAAAAAAAATCCCATATGATGTGTACTTTACTGGTCACATTGTATTTGTAGAGATGACTGTAAGTTATTTTCCCCATATCTTTTAATAAAAGTTATTGGAAATAAAAAAAGGAACCCATGATTCAGGGTGATCCATTTAAAATAATCAAGTTTGAGACAACTTCCTGTTAAACCGGAAGTCGCATATGATCGCCGTTTTTTTTTCATTTGAAGACTTAAATTTGCATGTTGTTTAAATCGCATTACTCTCCGACACATTCTAATAGACCGTCACTGCGAGACGTATACAGCAGGTCATACTATCCACAATAACTCTTTATACTGACGATTCTATAACTTCTTTAACATTATTATTAAACCCTATACACGTCAGTGCTAGCACCTGCTCACAAACTTTCTTATAACACCACGAATCTCCTTTCAATCGCTTACGACGTATACCAACTAATCCCTTATTATTTGTCTCTCCCTGTATATTCGGTGTTTTTTCGGTCGAGTCTTTATTGTCGGCTACAGAACTGTCGGTATAGTCGGTGTTAGTTTCGTTCTGGAATATACCTTTGGTTAAAATGGATTTTGTAGGGGTTCTACTTTGACCGGGGGTTAAAGTGGATAAGCCCAGGTTAGGGAGGTAGCAAATTTCGAGTTCAAAGGAACAACCCCCGAAGCGGTGAAGGACGTTCGGATCTAGACTGCCTTTTAGGGTAAATCTGTAAAATAAAAGATAATTTGAATTTTTGCCTTGATATATCTAATAATCTAAAATAATAATCATCTAAAGAATTATGGCAATGTGTTAAAAAAACTATGCCATTAAAATAATAATAAAAATAATTTTATTGATCTAATGAAACTACCAAATGGAGAAACAACTGGTTTAATATCAAATTAATTTATTGAATATTATTCAAAAGTTGGAGAATCACTAGCAAATAATATAACAAGTAAAAATAATGCTGGCTGAAACTGTTCAGAATAATTTAAACTCTTGTTATCTAAACGAAACTAATTATCATGAAGTTAAAAACTTTATTAATAGCTTAAAACATAAATAAACTTCCAAATATTGGTCCCATAATACGCAATAATAATAATAATATAAAGGAAGGTGAAAATATTAAATAAGGACTAATTTTTGATAAACATTTAAAATGGGATTTACATAGTGACTACATTGTAAAAAAACTAAGAATTCTTATATCAAAATTTAAACACCTTAATTAGAAATATTGTATTATTCTTTAGTACAAACCCATTTAAATTATGGAATACTAGGATGGGGAGGCATAAATAAGAATTATCTTAATAGTATTGAAACTATTCAAAAATACATTTTGAAAATTATTTACGAAAAAGACCGCCAATATTCTTCTGATTTACTATTTAAAGATAGCAAAAAAATGGATATTAAACAAATATTTTCTTACAGCATGTTAATATATATTTTTAAACATAAAAATAAAATAAATTATATTAATCACACACATGAAACTCGTCATAAAAATACTATTACATATAAAAATAGAGTAAACAAAACAATAGCACACAAACATTTTTTAAACATCAATCCATATATTTTTGATATGCTACCACCTCAGACCATAGTGCTTGGTCTGAGGCTACCACAGTCAATTAAAATACTTAAATCATTAAATAATTATAGAAATAAAATTAAAAATTTGATATTATCCAATCCAAGAGATATATTCAAGAACGTCATTAATAAATAATAAATATACCAAGCTATAATAATAAAATAAATAAATATATTAAATATATATTATATACATGACGTATTGTATCTTTGTATACTGTAGTGATATAAAATATACCAATAAAATATTGTCATATTCGTTTTATATTGTAATCCAGTTGTGCCTGAATTATGAAATATATTCTTGACAATAAATATTATATTATTTAACTCAAAACAAGTATTTTATTTCTGAGTTCGGAATTGATAGGTAGTTTATACAAAAAAAAATATATATTAGCATTAAATGTCAAAAAAATATTTGAATAAACTTTATTTGGAAAAGATTTTAAAAAAAAGGTTATAATTATATAATAATTAATCCGCATGCACAAAACATTAAGCCCGATTAAACAATCGAAGATTAAGTATAACAAATCAAGTTTATTATCCACTTATTGCACAAACGGAAAATGAAGAACATCAACCAGGTTGTGTAGTTTTTATTTGGCAATTAAAATCCCCAGGCTATAATTTTGTAACCTAATGTAGGTATGCCTTGAAAATGACTTCCTGCTGAATAGAGGAAAAACGGTTACGATAAAAATAATGGTCTAGAGAGAGCCCAGCTCGCGCGATAAGTGTAGCATAGCGTTAAATTATTGGTAAAAACATTTTGTTTTTAAACCAGGGTTGAAAAAAAACATGTTTTTTTTATATTTAAACAAAACATGTGTTTTTTATTGTTTAAAACAGTTTTTTTTGTTTTAAACCTGTTTTTTATTAGGCAATTAAAAACATGTTTTAAACAAAACATACCTATGTTTAAAACACGTTTTAAAAAGATAAATTCAACTTTGACGACTTGTATCTCATGGGCAATTTTATATTTAACTGTCTGACAAAAGTTTAAGCAAAAATAAAATAATTTTGAATGTAAACTATGAATTTACAGCGTGGCCTTCAGTGGCTAATTTATTAGTATTAGTCCTGTTAAATGCTCAACTTTAGGTTAATAATAATATAGCCATATGTATGTTCCAATTATTTTTGTTTTTTTTTTCAATTTTTTTGGGTGATATGAGGAGACAAAAAAAAGTGATATTTGACATCTACTACATTGAGAAAAAAAGAAAAAAAACGTATATTTTAATAAATGTTTTAAACACCTGTTTAAAACACTGTTTAAAACACCTAATAAAACATCAGGTCGTGTTTAAAACATCTGGTTTAAAAACATAACAACCCTGTTTTAAACGAGAATTTAAAAAACTTACCCTCTTCTAGTGCATGTAATGCCCTTTTTTTCCAACCCTTTGGTTAACTCTGAGATGACTAACTCGGGATCCCTGCACTGGGTAGTAGAAACATTGCATAAGTCCTGCAAAAAATAATGAAACATTTTGGCCGGTAACAACATTTTTTACCCAATACTTTGTAATTAAGTAAAGTAATATTAGGATACAAGTTGTAGGTGACTTTTCCTTGTAGTATGCAGAGTGTCTGGGAAAATGTGGGAAATCTCCCGGATATGAAAAAAACACGTGAAAAGAATACTACAAGTTCATATAAACTTCTTTCGTATCGGCCTCCTCTTCGGAGATATGGGCTTCCAGAAAGCTCCCATGGAATTAAGTTTTTGACACATAATTATTAAACCAACAGGTATATTTCAATTTTTTTTTCATATGATCGATACCAGGTAAGATCCTTCAAATTACTATCCCAGAAAGCGTTGCGAATTATTACTCACAGCTGCAGGGACGGACTAGCTGTGACACTAATGTGCCCATTTTTTTACGCCCTGTATGATAAAAACTTTGGACCATGTTTTTTACATACCTTTAACTATTGACTAAAAATTAAGTACTCTTCATTCGTGTCGCTAATCCTAACCGTTTTCGGATAAATGTAATTTTTAAAATATTTACATCATGTATATTTAGCGTATTTCAATAAAAGATACATCTTTATTCTTATAAATTATAAATGTTCACTTTTAACTGCTTAATATTAATCATGATCGCAATAAAATGACGTTTTTTCGAAAACGGTTAGGATTAGCGATATGAATGAAAAGTACTTAATTTTTAGTCAATAGTTAAAGGTATGTAAAAAACGTTGTTCAAAATTTTTATCATACAGGGCGTTAAAAAAATGGGCACATTAGTGTCACAGCTAGTCCGTCCCTGCGCTGTGAGTAATAATTCGCAACTTTTTCTGGGATAGTAATTTAAAGGGTCTTACCTGGTATAGATCATATAAAAAAAAATTGAAATATACCTGTTGGTTTAATAATTATGTGTCAAAAACTTAATTCCATGGGAGCTTTTTGGGAGCCCATATCTCCGAAGAGGAGGCCGATACGAAAGAAGTTTATATGAACTTGTAGTATTCTTTTCACATGTTTTTTTCATATCCGGGAGATTTCCCACATTTTCCCGGACACCCTGTATAAATGTTACCACAAGCCGTAAAGTATACAGGTTTACAGTAGTTTACACGGTATTATTAGTTCAACTTATTAAACAAATAAAATACATTACAGAAATCTACAAAAACCTACCTTACTGTTTAATACCAAAGGTCCTGCGGAAATACTGTCCAGAGGTTTCTTAGGAGTAAGCACGTGCCGTACTTTGTAAAGAGACCTCTCAATGCTACCCAACATTCTTCGAGCGGATCCCGGAGTTTCGCCGGCTCCATTTTGAATTTTCCTTCTAAAATGGCGCAGATAAGATCGATTTTTAAGCAATTTTCTGAATATCAAAAGTATTATATTGATTTCTTGAGTAACTAATAATAATAATAATAAGTTTATTTAAAATTTAATAATATAATAAATATGTTTATGTTGTCTTCTATAAACTTATTCTTCAATACCCTGAAGCTGAGCTTGTTAGGGCCAAATCTTATTTTTTGCTTTAGTATGTAAAATACTAAATCATAAATATGCATTAAAAATCAAGTTTTAAAGTAAAGATGTTAATTTATAGTATAAACGCAATTTTTGTTGAAGAAATATATTACCTATATTAAAATTATAAAATTTATAATTTTTAAGTAAAAAATATTACTTATATAAATTATTCATAACAATATTAATTAATTAAAGCATTTCTAAAAATATTTTCAAATTGTCTGTTTTTAATATCCATGTTTTTATTTCGACTTTAAATTTTTTTAATGAAATCAATTTTTTAATTTTTGTTGGTAAATAATCGTTTAAATAAAAACATTAATATTTAAAAAAAATTTGTCCTATGGAATTATTTATTTTAGGTTTTATGGTTATTTCATTTTTATGACGTGTATTATGATTATGGTTTTTAAATTGTATGTACTTATAAGGTTTTAATTTTTAAATATATATATTAAGATGTTATAAATGTAAAGATGTCTTATGTTTAACTTTTTTGTTTCTGAATATATTTCTTTTGAAGGATGAAGATAATGTTTATTGAATATAATTTTTAGAAACCTTTTTTGTAATATTTCTAATTTTTAACTAAAGTTCTATTTATTCCTCCCCAACCTAAAATTCCGTAATTTAAATGAGTTTTGACTAACGCGTAATATAATATTTCCATAATTTCTTACATTAAAAAATTTTTTAATGTTTTTAAAAATCGGTAGTAAACTTCTTAATTTTTTAATTAAGTATTCTAAGTGAAAATTTCAATTTAATTTACTGTCAAAAATAATTCCTAAATATTTTATTTTATTAACTTTAAAAATTTGAATATCTTCATTTATTTGAATACTATTCATATTTCGTGGTAGGTTATTTAGGTTTAAAGTAAAAAGAATATAATTTGTTTTATTAAAATTAATTTTTAACAAATTGTTATTAAACCAATTTTTTATAATTTTAAAATCTTTTTTAATTTTATTATTTAAGTTGTCCCAATTTGTATTGGTATAAAAAACTGTAGTATCATCTGCAAAACTATGAATTTGTCCATCGCAATTTATACTAAATAAGTCGTTAATATAAATATTAAAAAATAATGGTTCTAAAATTGTTCCTTGAGGAACACCATACTTAAATACTTTTGGATAGCTTTTTTCTTTATTAACTGATTTATAAAAAAAAATAAGTTCAATTTCAATTTCAAATTCAAAAATTTGCAAATATTCGGATACGCCAATTTACCGTAGACCCCAAAAAACATCGTATTAATTCGGCTGAAACCGCTTTTTACGAATCTAACTACGCATAAACACTAAACACCATTCCAGAGCGGTTTCCCGTTCGAGTGTTGTTTACGATCCGGCCCGATCATACACTTCGCAAGTTTACGACCTCGATTAGTGACGGCCATTGAAAACGACACCATATTGTAATTTAGTTTACAGGATTCAACCCTTTGTTTTGAGGATGTTGGACTAGGGGAACGTTTAGAATTAAAATATGTTAATTAGATGGAGAAAATGTACATTCTAAAAGTATTACTGAATTAAAAACCTGTTAAATTCTCTAGGAAATTAATTATTTTTTGATCAGTAGTACACAAAAAGAATAAAGAAAGAAAATATATAGTACTATATAGTATAGAAACTTACTTATCGGGTGTCTGAGACGGAGTTCCTTTACCGGGGGTTGATTTTTTTGACGGTACTGTAAAAAAAAACAATCGTTTATATATTTTATCACCAGTCAAGTTTTTAATTGTTACTATTTAACTAAAGATATGGGAATTAGTTTTGATATTACGCTACCAGAGATAAAACTGAGTGGTATTCTGAAGCAATAGCATATCAGAACAGTTTCTAGATTTTGGAGTAAATGGACATAAGATTATATACAACAATTACGCTCAGATCATTATGTGAAGAATCCGAAATCAACTAACTTTAATGTGGGGGATGTTGTATTACTTCATGACCAAAACAGATATTTATAATTATTGATTAAAATTTTTTAATTACATATTTTGAAAGTATCATATCGAAGATTGCTGGGAAAGTAGGATATTTTAAAAGAATCAGTTCTAATTTAAATTTGTTTTCTAAAAAAAAATGTATTTAATAATATTCTATTACCACATTTTGTTTATTGTTCTTCCATTTTATGTTGTCCTAGTGAGGAAATATTTGATAAATTACAAATTTTACAAAATAAAGCAATGCGGATTATTTTAAATTGTGACAAATATACAAGAATACATTTTATGGTAAAAAATTTAGATTGGTTGAATGTCAGAAATTTAATTTTTTATTTAGTGTGTATCTTTACACATAAAATTAAAAATAATTTATTGCCTGATTGATTAAAAAAAAATTTTTCTTTTAATTATGACCATCAAAATTATGAAACAAGAACTAATCAAAATGTTTTGTGGATAGAGTGTCTAAGACATTGCTTATAAGTATATTTTTCATAAAGGTATGATAGAATATTATGATAATTTGGAAAATTCTATTAAATCTCAAATATCACTAAAACTATTTATTTTAAAAAAACTTTAAAATTGCATTTATTTAAAAAACAAAATGATACGTAATATTTGATACAATTTGCAAAATGTTTAACTTTTCAGTCTGTTTTTTGTTAAAAGAAGGGTCCATTTTAAAATTAAAAATAAATCTTTAAAAATGTTAAAAAAATGTATTAGAAAATATTTAATTGTATCTTTATGCTAAATAAAACATGTTACTACTACTACTACTCGTAAATATTACTGTGACAAATTTCAGCTTCCTACGCCAAGAAGCCATGAAAGACGTACCCGGAATATTCCGTGGGTGTTCTATTTTTTTAAATACGGAACACAAAAAACACTTAGTTCATTCTATCGTTCGATATTAGGATGCAGTTTGAACATAAAAATAAACTATCTACGTAACTACGTCGGTAAATCTTTGGAAAAGCGCAAAGTTATGTTAGCAAGAAAGTAGGGAGGTGTCGCCGATAAGAACCTAAAGTTAAAATGGCCATTATTTTAGGGCTATAAAATCAGAGGAGTATCATCGGAGAATTTACTGGTGCGATCGGGTTGTTTCTCTTTTTAAAAATATATAATCTCTCTGTCCATGTTCGTATAATCTTTTGGCATAATTTCTAGTCTTATATATACAGGGTGTCCCTTAACTAAATGGCCATACAGCCACAGAAAATAGAGACTTTCAGAATGGATTACGATTTTGTCAATAGATTCAATTGTTATTGGTTCGTCAGGTAACAGATCATAACTGTATAAGTCTTTGGTGTTGTGACGTAGTTTCACTTGATTAATAATAATAATAATAATAAGTTTATTTAAAATTTAATATATATGTTTATGTTGTCTTCTATAAACTTATTCTTCAATTCCCTGAAGCTGAGCTTGTTAGGGGCAAATCTTATTTTTTGTTTTAAGTAGTATTTAAAATCCTAAATCATAAATAGGCATTAAAAATCAAGTTTTAAAGTAAAAATGTTAATTTATAGTATAAAGGCAGTTTTTTTGAAGAAATATATTACCTATAATAAAATTATTAATTTATAATTCTTATGTAAAAAATATTATTTAATTATTCAGAACAATATTAATTAATTAAAGCATTTCTAAAAATATTTTCAAATTGTCTGTTTTTAATATCCATGTTTTCATTTCGACTTTAAATTTTTTTAATGAAATCAATTTTTTAATTTTTGTTGGTAAATAATCGTTTAAATAAAAACATAAATATTTGAAACTTTTTGTCATATGGACTTATTTATTTTAGGATTTATGGTTATTTCATTTTTATGACGTGTATTATGATTATGCTTTTTAAATTGTATAAGGTTTTATTTTTTAAATATATACTTATATTAAGATGTTATAAATGTAAAGTTGTCCTATGTTGAACTGTTTTGCTTCTGAATATAATTCTTTTGAAGGATAAAGATAAGTAATCTTTATTAAATATAATTTTTAGAAACCTTTTTTGTAATATTTCCAATTTTTTAACTAAAGTTCTATTTATTCCTCCCCAACCTAAAATTCCGTAATTTAAATGAGTTTTAACTAACGCGTAATACAATATTTCCATATGCCTTACATTTTGATGATGAAAAGTGTGGTTTAACTTGAGATTAATTGGCTAATTATTTGTCCATAAGTGTTGAATGGGCTTGTGTGGTCTTCCATCAGGCTATTTTGTTGTATATGTCTCTTAATTACGACAAGAATCAATAATTAATATTTACACGTGCTGCTTCTCGCAATAAGTGTCTTTAGTGGTGATAAAGTCGTGTGCAGCAGTATGGGTGGATCTACTCGTGCCGAAACCCGTGCTACTAAAGGCTCAACTTCAACTAGTCCAGATGAGGAAAATTTGGAGAGATTAATGACAAAAGTGTGTAATAACTTTCTATCACAGTTTGAAAATAAGCTCGATTCTCGATTGCAAAAGCTTGAAAACAAACTTACGCAGGTATGTGATTCGATTAAAATCCTTAATGCTGGTGTCGAAAAGAACACTGCTAAACTCACTATACTTGAGGAAAACCTTGAAAACTCCGACCAAGACCGCAAAAAGAACTGCATGCGTATATGCGGTCTCCCCGAAAACGTTGGTGAAGACCTCTTGGTGTCTGTTGTGAATTTTATTAACAATGACTTAAAAACCGTTTGCACCGAAAAAGACATCGATTATTGCTTTCGAATCGGTTTAACATCTGCCGAAGCTGACAAGTCTCGCACCATTGTCGTTCGTTTTATCTGTAATTGGATGAAAAACAGGGCTCTCGGGGCAAAAAAGGCTTTAAAAGGCACACCCTATGCTGTCTTTGAGGACTTAACATCCTCTCGTTTTAAACTATTACTGCAAGCCAAAAAAAGGTACGGTAATAATAAAGCGTGGTCGTCGGGTGGAAACATCTTCTATTGGGACCCAGTAAATAATAAGAAAGTGTCGTTGTCATATAAAGGTGATAAGCAAAAATAAATCTGTTGGTCGATGCGAGTTTATCAACTAGGTAGTGCTATATTGGACTCTCTAATATAAACATTTATCTCTAGTTTTTTTTTGTATTTTTTTTTGTTTATTTTTATTTTGGGTCGAACTAATGGATGGTAATAAAACATTTTATCTGTAACAATGTTTGTTAAATTCTATATAAACATGTTAAAGTAAACATGAATTTTACAATGTTGTTATTTGGAAAATTCAATCATTAACTTGCCAAGTACCACTTTAAATAGCTATCTTTTTACTAAATGGATTTGATTTCTTATAGACTAGATTTGCATAATTGTTTTGTAGTGGTGCAATAATGTTTACTAATATGATACAATTGTTATATGTATATGGGATTTAATAAGTAATTATCCCAATTGCTGAGCCCGGTATATTGATTCATTAAACTATTAAACATTTTGTTTTCTTTTTAAGTATGAATATGTGCACTACTTATATTAATAATTTAAACTTCTGGATATGGCCTAGTTTTTATTGTTAGCTGCTTTTTTATTTATAAATTATGTACATTATTTAACTTTCCCTAATCACACCTTTTATAATACGTTATTTTTCTCTTTTTTTCTGGTTTGTTTATATTGTGGAACAAAACTGCATGTTGCTGTATTAAGTTCATGAATGATGCAAATAATGTTTTTGTTAATTTTTGTCATATTAATGTGCGGTCATTGTGCTCTAGTTTCGATGAGTTTTCAGATTATGTAATCACTGAACGGTTGGATATTGTTGGTTTGTCGGAGACGTGGCTTAACGAGGGGGTTGCTACAGAGTCGCTTGAAATTGAAGGTTATAAATTAGTAAGAAAAGACCGGGATCACAGAGGTGGTGGTGTGGGATTTTACATAAATAATATTTTTAACTTTAGAATTGTCGATGTGACCACTCATGGAGGTAACCTGGAACAAATCTGGATAAGTTTTAAACTGGCGGGAAAAAACATCTGCCTAGGATCAATATATCGTCCCCCTAGTGAAAACCTAATTAATTGTCTGAGTGTGCTGGAAAGTACTTTAATTTCTTTGCTACCTAGTCATGATGTTGTTATGTTTGGTAGTGATTTTAATGTTGACTGTCTCGTTAATAGCCCTGCCCTTTTATCTTTAAATAATTTTTTAAATAAATATGGATTACATCAGATTGTTACAGAGCCGACGCGCATCACAAGGAATACCAGCACACTTTTGGATATTATTGTTACGTCTCAGCTGGATTTTGTACAAGATCCAGATGTGGTTAGAATGGACGGTATATCTGATCACTGTATGGTTAAATGCAATATTCGTTGTACCAAAATTCAAAAATCAGTTAAATTCAGGACGTATCGGGATTACTCAAATTTTGATTATGATAACTTCATAACCGATATGTACAGCTTTGATTGGAATTTTCTGTATTCACTAACTGACGTTAATGAAATGGTAAACTTTTTTACTAAGGCGGTCAATGACCTATTTGATAGACATGCTCCATATAAGACCTCGCGTTTAACGAAAACTCCCGCCCCTTGGATTACTCCTAATATTAAGTATATGATGCGTTTAAGGGCCAAAGCCCATTCTAAATACAAAAAATTAAAAACTGAAGAATCGTGGAACGATTATAAGCAAATCCGAAATTTTGTCACTACATCAATACGGAATGAAAAGAAGGCTTATTTGAACCATCAATTTAGGATTGATCCTAAAGGTTTTTGGCGCACCCTTAAATGGCTTAATATTAACTCCATTCCTAATAGCGACCCCAGTTGTGTTGGTACACCAAATGATTTTAATAAATATTTTTTAGATAGTATTCCGCCTCTTAATGACAAATCTAATAATGATGACCTATTCTTTAACAATTACGGAAATCGTTCTTTTAGCAATAATACCAACAATTTTAAATTTTCCGAGGTAAGTGCTGATAAAGTTGAAACAATTATATCTGGACTACGTTCTGATGCCCGGGGTGCGGACGGCTTAGACCGCAAAAATATATCTCTTTTACTCCCTCATTTAATACATCACATAACTTTTATCATTAATTCTTGCATATCTTGTAGTAAATTTCCTAGTCAGTGGAAAATGGCGAATGTTCTGCCTATTCCTAAAAATAATAATCCTACTGAATTAGCCCACTTTAGACCTATAAGCTTATTGCCAGTCTTTTCGAAAATCTTGGAAAAAGTTATATGTGAACAACTTAGTAATTTTACATTGCAACAGCAAATTATTCCAGCTACGCAATCGGGCTTTCGCAAGCAGCACAGTACAACAACTGCCCTCCTCAAGGTCACCGATGATATAATGCGTGCCACTGATGAGGGTAAGTGTACTTGTTTGTTGTTACTTGACTACAGTAAGGCTTTCGATACCCTTGATCATAATCTATTTAGCGTGAAACTGAAATATTATGGGTTGAGTGATGCAGCTGTTAATTTCTTGAAAGATTACCTGGCGGACCGTAGGCAAAGAGTGTATCTTAATGATATTCCCTCTGATACTTTATGCTTAAAACGCGGTGTACCTCAGGGTAGTATTTTGGGCCCTTTACTGTTTTCAATATATACGGCAGACTTTAACTCGTTTCTAAACTACTCAAGTTCTCATCAATACGCTGATGATTTTCAGTTATATTGCAGTTTCAACTATGAAAATATTGATACCGCTGAAACTAATATTAATCAGGATCTCAGCACTATTCACAATTTATCTGTCGCACATAATTTGATTTTAAATCAAAATAAAACTCAACTTATTATATTCGGTAAAAAATCTACTCTAGTTTCTGAAAATCTTAACATTAAACTTAATAACGTTAAAGTAAATATTTCTGACTCTTGTAAGAATTTGGGCGTTTATTTTGATCCTAGGCTTAGATTTAATAGGCATGTTTCTTACTTACTTCAAAAAAGCTATGGTAAATTAAGAACTCTGTACTTATTTAAAAATTTTCTTTCGCCACAGATTAAGCTGAGGCTGTGCGACTCAATCGTCTTGTCATTAATTTCTTATTGTAGTGTACTGTATTGGCCGGCCTTGCTGCATGAGGACAGAGAAAGTTTACAACGTCTCCAGAATGGTTGTTTGAGGTATTCCTACGGGTTGAGGAAGTATGACCATATTACTCAATGCTTCACGGACTCTGGCTGGTTAAGATTAGATCAAAAGTTTCATCTTCATTTATGCACCTTAGTTTTTAAACTTATTAAATTTCAGCAACCGAAATATCTCTTTGACAAGCTTACTAAAGGCACTGATGTGCATGACAGGCTTACGCGACATAGCAGTCTCTTTTCTGTGCCTTTACACAAAACGGCATTATTTCAAAGGTCTTTCAGTTTTAATGCGGTTAAATATTACAATCCCTTGCCAGTAAATATCAAGACCTGCGTCTCTGTGGAAACGTTCAAAAATAAGTTGAAGGCTTATCTTCACGTGCCACCGATAAATTAATCTTTAAATTTGATTATTTTCCATTCTCTTCATTTTGTCTCTACTTCCATTGGTTCTGGAGCATAAACGATCGCACGTTTGCTTTTTATTCAGTTAAGTTATAATTCTATTTGCGTATAGTCTATATGTAGGTATATTTAATGCTTTGTTGCTTTACTATTTTTGTAATTCTGCAAAGCTTTTTGTTAAGAAATTTTTTCTTAGTTTTTGAATGTTTTGTTGTTCAATTCTATATGCTTAGGTACTTATTTACTTAAATAATTTATTACTTAGGGTGGTTAGATGAGTAGCTATGCTAGATCTCGCCACCCACATGAGATTGCTTTTTGTAAATTTATCTTTGTATGCAAAAATAAAGGCTATTTATTATTATTATTATTATTATTATTATTATTATTATTATTATTTAAAATTTTTTTAATGTTATTAAAAATCGGTATTCTATGTGAAAATTCCAATTTAATTTACTGTCAAAAATAATTCCTAAATATTTTATTTTATTAACTTTAAAAATTTGACTGTCTTCATTTATTTGAATACTATTTATATTTCATGGTAGGTTATTTAGGTTTAAAGTAAAAGGAATATAATTTATTTTATTAATAATTGTTAACAAATTGTTATCAAACCGATTTATTATAATATTAAAATCTGTATCGCTATAAAAAATATCATCTGCAAAACTATGAATTTGTCCATCGCAATTTATACTAAATAAGCTGTTAATATAAATATTTAAAAATAATGGTCCTAAAATTGTTCCTTGAGGAACACCATACTTAAATACTTTTGGATAGCTTTTTTCTTTATCTATTTGAACATGTTGGTCCATTTTTCAGATAATTTTTAATTAATTCTAATTGCTTTCCTCGGAATCCAATAATTTCAAACTTTTTTAACAGTAAATTATGGCTAACTGTATCAAAGGCTTTTGCTAAATCTAAATCGATCACGATCGTTTCACGATTAGCTACGTGCGGCACTGTTGCCAGTGTTAAGCAGTTGCGTTGTCAAGGAGTTTAACACTGTAGACCATATTATTAATTTAAAGGATACAGGGTGCATAAAAATATTTTTAAATATCGCTTTACTATACAGGGTTCATCCTGTATATACTAAGCCACAAAATTCACCGTTAACCTTTTGAAATTATGATGTGAGTATAAAAACAACCCCATGGGATGATGGTTGTGTGTAGATAAACCCTGTATATTAATCTAAAATAAATAATTTTCTACTAAAGTTCTCCTTCTACGCTGCTGTCTGATAAACTTTTGTTATGTACGCCCCCCACGGGAGCCATAGGGGCTCGGGGGAGCCTTATTAGTCTCCCCAACTAATTTAAGAGTTGCAGGCTCGTAAAGAAAGAGGCAACGGGCCGCGAAAGGCCGGCAAGACGCCATTTAAACTTTTAACTGCTTCACCTGTCGAGCGTTCCGGAGAAACATGCGACACAACTTGGGAGATTTATGGAGATGGGGGAGATTGGAGGACGATATTTTTTATCGTCGGATGGAAAGTAAAAACGTTATTCCGTATTTGGCTTTATACATATACCTAATATTACTTTTTTTCCGTAAAAATGTACACAAACGGTATAAGAAACCTTCATAGAGGTATAGTATTTGCAGAATTATACCGTTTACTCTTACTGCCAAAAATAAACTACCTAATTAAACCCTATTGTATATACGCTTCAACCTCTTCAAAGGGGATTAAATGGGATCAGGGTCGGCTTGAAAATGTACCTACACCACATGATTTATTTTTATAATTTAAAATAAATAGATAGGTATTTTTAGTTTTAGGTAGGTACCTATAATAATAAATGTAAAACTATTAGGATAACAAGTACAATAAAAATTAATTAAATTCCAAAAAACTATTGATAATTTATTCAAAATTTAACTCTGTATCACTATCACTATCTTCATCTAAGCCTAAACTTATAATTAAGGGTTGAACATTTGCAATCATACAATTGTAACAATTTTTCACCTTAAGTACATGCTGTACACAGTTTTTCCAGCTGTCTGCAGAAATTTTTCTTACTTCGTTTTTAATTAATTCCACTACAGATGCATTTAATGTAGGAGAAATATTATTTCTCCTAATATTGGATTTTAATTGGTGCCATATTAGCTCAATAGGATTGAATATACATAGTATGGAGGAAGGCGCAACACTGTATGTCCATTTTCTGCTGCAAGTTTTTCACACTCTTATTCCTTATTTATTTTAAAATATTTTAATACTTCTAGCAGTTCTCGTTTTTTGTAAGTTTCTTCAAAATATAAATCATTTTCAATCATAAAATTTTGAATTTCTGCTTTTGTATTATTAGAATTGGGGATGATTATTAGTTTAGCATCAGCACAATTCCAAGGACGCCACATTCTACCACTAATAAACCTAACTAAAAATTACTCGCCGGAAAACCACTAAAGACTAAAATTATTAAAAATTAGTTTGTATTTATATATGAATCAGGCATAGGTATAAATTGAATTTGTACCTGGTCCGGCTCTGCTCGAAAAGGTTTTAAAATTTGGGATTTTATTATTTATTTTATGGTCAAAGGGATAATGAGGGTTTATTGCAATCAAAAGATCAAGGGTATAATTCTACAAATACTATACCGTTAGTTATATACTTATCCCTAACAAATGTTTGAAACAAAAAAAAATCCCTAAAAAATGTGAAAGAAAAGAAGTTCTCTAAAAAATGTTGGGAAGAAACAAAAACATGCCGTAAAAAGGTTTGAAAGAGGAAAAAAAATTGTTTTAAAACTGTTTGAAAGAAAAAAAAGCCTTAAAAAATGTTTAAAATAAAAAAAAATCTAACCTGGCGATGCCTCGTCCAAAAACGGACTCCTGGGCCTTTTTAAAGCCTTCCTGCTACCCTCCGATCCAGCAAGTTTGGGCTCCAAAAACTGCCCAGAAGGACTGGACACATCCCGGACCTGCACCCTGGGAGTTGGGCTCCGATAGCCCGGGCTCGTCGCTACGTTGAATTTGCGGCGTATCCGGACGTTTTGATTGGGCGTCAGGTAATTGTTGGTAGTGTTTACTGGTAGTTCTAGTAAGGGTGTGATTCGCTAAAAAAAAATTTTAAAAGAAGTAAATTAAGTTACTTTTTCTAAACATATGACGCTTGTTTTGTGATAAACCAACCTGTTCATCCTTTTTCGATATTTTTAACTGATATGCGGAATTGAGCTTCAAACTCAATCCCCTCTTCTTTCTACTCAGCAACAAAAAATACGTGGCAGTGTTGTAGTCATATTTCCATTTCAATAGCTCATTTGACATTAACTTTGGATCTATTTCCATACCCTTAACCATTACCTAAAACGTAAAATGTGTTATTTGATGCACGGCCATTACTATACCTAAATAAATGTGAAATAGTAAAGGACCAAGAACAAAACCCTGGGGTACTCCACAGTATTCTTTAATATTTTAATAATAAATCGACAGAAAACTTACTTGCACACATTCCTGATCTAAAGTCGAGGTGTTTTTAGGCCTATACTCCACAGGATCTAACACCCCCAATGTTAACCAGGGATGATTCAACATGTCAGATACTTTAATACGTTTTTTTGGCTCCACCTGTAGCATAGACCTTATAAGATTCTTCGTTTCTGTTGATATAAAAGGGGGCTCTTCATATTTTCCATTCTGTTAAATGATAATAGAAATGTGAACTATAAGGTTTTGTAGCAAGTTGTTTATTTGGCAGTTAGTAGGCATTTGGAGTTTTAAAATTCACGACTTTACTAAATACTGGTATTTCTGTTAAAGACAGCCGCAAAAAGAATCGCTTTTGTTATCAGACGTTTTCAATTTTTTTAGAAAAACAATGGGTTTTTTTAAAAGTAGCTCATACTACTTTTACTTAATAAAAAAATTTCAGAAAAGTATTGATTACTAAACTTCGTCATTACAATCTTTATTTGCAAGAGTTTACAATCAAAACTAGAAGACTACCTAAATTTTTTATTTTATTTATTTATTTAGCTACAAATGGGCTACTGCCCGGTGGTAGTATTATAATTACAATTAAGTACGAACCTTAACAAAATTCGAAAAATAAAGCAATATTATATAAAAACATAAAAATATAGGTAGGTACGAAATTGATATTATTTTTTTAAAGTGCTATAAAATTTTGTATACCCACACTTTCTCGTATCACAATTGTACATATCACAATAAAACATAGTAAAAACATAATAAATAGGTACAATTACAACAAAATGAAATAAAATAGTATCTTTCTAACACGCATTAACCTGAAGTTGTCAAATGGCCTAAGGTTCCTTCAGATAAAGAAGAAATGTTTTTCTTAAAGGTGCTTATATTAGGAATGTTATTATTAAAATTGTCTGCCGATAACGAATTCCAAATTTTAAGGCCATTATTCAAAGGCGAAAAAAGTCCCAATGAAGTTTTAAAGAAAGGCAGATCAAACTTAAAGTGATGGTCATGTCTAGAAATTCTATGTGCTGGTGTTAACCTTGCCTTTAATTCAGAATAAGCTGCCTTATTGGTAACAGCATTGTACAATAACAGTGCTTGGCTAGCATCACGCCTTTTTTTGAGGGTTGGCCATCCAATGCTCCGAAGCGCCTCAGAAACTGAACAATTGTTGAAAAAGTTCAAGTACATGTGGAAAAGCATGTCAACTCCAAAGAAAACAACAAAATTAAGGTATTAATTATATTTACTCTTACTTAAAAAATAATCAATAATGAAAAATTCATCAGTCAGGAGTCATTATATTATTTAGCCTAGGAATAAAGTCGATTTGCAAACAATATTCAGTACACAACCCAAACCGTTGTTTAACCAAAGACCATTTCAAACCCATGCCATAGTAAGTCCTCTGGTTTTCTTTGTCCAAAACATATCGAATTTCTTCTTTTGTTCTTTTATTCATTATTAGGGAAGGGCCAAATGACATTCCAGCAGTGCAACAACAAAAAAAGCATCCAAATACAAAACTTAGGAAATTATGGTCCATCTCCCTGTATAGAATCTTGTTTATTTGTCCAACTGTGTACCTATGTTTAAAAAAAAGACAAGGTGCTGACATCTTTTGAGTACAAAATACATTACATATTTGGAAATTAAAGTATACATTCTCTTCTATTACAGAAACCTGCAACTACTTATAGAAACCGGTATAATAATTGAAATTACAACAGTCCTTATATATTATTTTAAAATTTATAATAATATTTTTTCTTACCTGTACTCTTCAGGTGCTAAATTTGATCTTAATTTCGAGGGTAAATCAAGCTGAAAGTGATTGGGAAGCCCATAAAGCACAATATTACCATCACCTCTAATAAGCACTGCATCCAAAAGGGACATTTTACCTAATTTACCAGCTTACGAACAAGAATGTGTCATTTATTTGCCAAGATGACATAAAACCTTTGATTTCATGATCTCATGTTACTAGATTATTAAAACAATTATTTAACTCTAGTAGTATTCTCAATTTAAAGGAATGTATCTACTCATTAGGTGCGTACAAATATCATAAAATTATTATTTCTAGTTTTTTACTCACCAAAATTTTTCTATACAAATTGTCTATATTTAAATCATCAAAGGGTAAACTTCCAGCAAGGAGAGCATATAGCAATACACCCATGGCCCAAACATCCACTTCCTGCCCTAAATATTGTTGTCCTAATATTAACTCCGGAGCTGCGTATGTGGGGGACCCACAAGATGTAAATAAGGGACTCTCCATACCACCTTCAGGTTTTGCACAGAGTCCGAAATCTATCAGCTTAAGATTTTGATGTTTGTCTAAGAGAACATTTTCCTACAAAAGAATATTGCTAAATGTTATGAGCTTTGGAATATGAAAAAAGACCTTTCTTACAGGTTTTAAATCTCGATGGGCATACCCCAAGCTATGTAAGTATGCTACAGCACTAACAATTTGCCTAAATGACATTCTACTTTCTGATTCAGTTAGTCTATTCTTTTCCACTATATGATCAAATAATTCTCCTCCTGAACAATACTCCATTACAATAAAGAAGTGTGAGTCAGTTTCTATCACCTACAATAATAAACCAAAAGTAATACACAAAATTACACCAAAATATTTGGATATAAATACCTGGTACAACTGGCAGATATTATCGTGAGATAAAGTTTTCAGGGCCTCTAGCTCTAGTTTTACCCTATGCAGATCATCACCAAGCATATTTTTATCCATAATTTTTATCGCTACCTTTTCTCCTGTGGCCAAGTGGGTGGCTAATTTCACTTTTGCAAAACCTCCACATCCTATGGTTTTCTCGGTCTCATAGAGGCCCTTTAAGATACTATATCTCACCATTTTCAAATATTTACCGGCCTTTTACTTACTTCATAATAAAATTCAATTCACAACCGTTTAAAAAAAAATGTTTAAAAAAATTTGTTTACAAAAAACATAACCTTATTTTATTTTTAAATATTAAACCAAACGGAACTTTATAATTTGAATTTATAGCAGTTCCCTATTTTACCGAGACAATCGGACTTTCTGAATTTAGTATTTCCATAATAAAGACGCAGAGTTCTGTAGGATTTACGATTTCTAGCTGTAGACGGCACAAAATAAACCCTTTATTTTTCTGTGGCACATCAAAGGTTATTGATCGATCAGGAAGATGGCTGTGTTCCTGTCATTCTTTTCTGTCATCTGAATTTTCCGAAATTTCAAGAAAATGTGGAGATTTTTTAAAGAATCAAGGTATAATTCCGTTGTTATCTTTAAACTTTAATAGAACAACGTGAAAAAAGCAATTAAGTGAGTGCCTTTGAAGAATTTCAAGACTTAAGTGCCGTGTTTAGTTTTAATATCCTGAAATGGGTAACGTACAAGCTTATTCCGCTCCACCACCTCCACCGCCCTCAGGGGTAGCTTTTCCCAAAGAAAAAGTGGAAAATATAAAATCATCTCAAGAAGAAACCACGGATAACCCAGGTCCGCTGGAAGAAATTCACACAAGATGTAAAAGTAAGTGACCCAATGAACATAACCTCAACCCTTAAAATCCTCCTATATAATTCCTTATTTCTGGCTAGTCAGTCCCTAAATATAAAATCTTCATTTTTCGTTTTCAGATGTTTTTCCGACTTGCTTTGAAGGTGCAAGGATCATGCTTACAAGAGGCCTCAGCAATCATTTTCAAATCTCCCATACAATCAATATGAGTTCTGTAACGCCAAGTGGATACCGCTTCGGAGCAACTTATGTAGGAACCAAACAAATATCTCCCAGTGAGGCATACCCTATCCTGCTGGGAGATGTTGACCCCGCTGGGAACTTAAACGCCACAATTATTCATCAAATTCAGCCAAAATTACAGGCAAAGTTTGGGGCACAAGTACAAAATTCCAAGTTCCAAGTGGGGCAACTAACATTAAACTATAAGGGTAGTGATTTCACGGCTAGTATGACTATGGCCAATCCAGACATTATAAATAATTCAGGGGTTGTAGTTCTGCATTATTTACAAGCGGTGACTCCAAGACTGGCATTGGGTTCTGAACTAGCCTATCAGAAGGGTCCTGCTGTACCTGGTGGTGAAATTGCACTTTTAAGTGCTGCAGCAAAGTAAGATACATGAAATTTTTATAGTTTTGTTTAAATATATGTTTTATGTGTGGACTGTTACTTAATATTACAATTTGCAATGATTATGTAAGCATGAAAAGTATTAAAAGCTAATTGTCTCATTATTATTTTTTCCTAGATATTCTGCAGAAAATTATCAAGTTTCTGGTACTTTAGGAGTGTCTGGAGTTCATTTATGTTATTACCAAAAAGCAAGTAAACAGTTACAAATCGGTGTAGAACTTGAGGCAAATAATCGAATTCAGGAGTCAGTGGCATCTATTGGCTATCAGGTGGATCTACCCAAAAGTGAAGTAGTTTTTAAAGGTGAGATACTGTTTTTTTTTTAATTAGTTTACATGTTTTTAACTACTGTTTTTTTTTAGGTCATATTGACTCAAATTGGTCTGTTGGTGCTGTACTAGAAAAAAAATTAAGTCCTTTACCATTTACGTTAGCTATCAGTGGATTAATGAATCATCAGAAAAATAATTTTAGGCTTGGTGTGGGTGTGCTGATAGGTTAAAAAAAAATTGAGTGAGGACTAGACAAAGCGCAGCAGTTTTATTAATGAAAAAGCAAATATATTGTTTTCTGGACTGCATATTAAAGTTATTTTTTAAAGCAGTGGCTATGTTTCTTTGAGTAGTAAATTATGGCATTTGAAAGCGCAGCAGATTAGAATTTTATACATTTTTTTAAATGTAACTTTTAACAAAGAAAATCAACACACGGTGCGCGCGCAATTTCACTGCAAAAAGTGCATTTTCTAGATTTTAATTATTTTTAGAAAATTCGTGTGTTGACAATTTTTGTTCATGGTTGTTTTTGTTACCCTTTTTTACACTGTAAATTAAAAATATTGTAAAATAGTAGACAAAATATATTGTTAATATAAAGTAAAGTTTATTATTAGACTGTAATAAATATGAAAAAAAAACGACACATTGAATTAGATACTTCATAATAAAATTCAAAATAAATTCACTTTCTAGGCCGTCCTACTCCCTTCTTTACGCCTCCCGCTTGTTTATCCTTAGATTTATTGCTTATTAAGGGGTGCACTTCTGTAAAAAGAACAGTTACACATTTTAACACAATCAACCAGGTTCTTAAGAGAAATAAAATCCTATATTAAACAGTTTTTGGTGAAAATTAAATATAAAATTATAATACTGATATTGTGCAACTTAATGCTGCAACCAGAGCTGTCGGTAATTGAATTAAAATAATTAAAAAATCGTGTTCAAATACTTTTCAGTAATTGAATTAAATTACTTTTTGAAAATAGAAATTGTAATTTGTAATTGGTTTTAAGAAATCTGAGGTAATTGAATTACTTTTAAGTAATTATTTTCCATTACATTTACAATTACTTTTAAGTAATTCAATTACATAAAAAGTAATTTAATTACTTCCGAATAATTCAATTAGATTAAAAGTAATTGAATTACTCCAAAATAATTCAATTCCTTTAAAAATTTTCATAATTTCTTTACTCTAGAAAGAAAAAAATAATTTTTATTTTAATTGGTAATTTAAATATTTTTATCATACTGTTAGTAATTGGTAATTGTAATTGATGCCTTTTTCGGAGGGTAATGGGTAATTGTAATTGAATTACTTTTTAAGAGTAATTGCGACAGCTCTGGCTGCAACTAGAACGAGTAAATGTTTTGATAACTTTTAAGCAACTCAGGATGGAAATTTTTAACAGGGTTTTCTGATTTGTTAATCTGTGTAGATAAAACAAACGGTCTAAAATCAGATGTGGATTAATAGGAGTGTTGCTTTTTTAATTTTTTTCTTTTGGCATAGCTTGTACTCACTATTTATTCCATTGGTTGAATGTCAGATACAAAAGCATCTATCTAATATTTTATTTCACCGACAACAAAAAGCAAAACTATTATAACAAATTTGATACGCCAATAAAACCAAACGCTGACCGAAAATATTTACCAACTTACGTTCCATAGTATCCATAGGAAGAAAACTTTAACATAGGAATTTATTCCAATCAATTCAGAACCACCCAACTACATACATACTTACGACAACAGTCCAAGACAAAACAAAAAGTTGAAAAAGAACAGGCAAAAATAATTCTATAAAAATAACATACATAAGTTTATTCAGCAACAAAATTTGATTAAAATTATGCTTATACTATTCCAATATAGTACTTCTACTGATTTAGTGCAATAAAGATTTCTAGATTTTATTGGTAAATAACAAAATTATATATTTTTCTTTGTAATTTAATTCAGTGACACCCAGAAATAGAGAGATAACCATTTTTATTTGAAATTTCGAATTTTATTATCATTTTGGGTTAAGACTTTTTCCATTTGTCAGTTTGTTACCATAGGTCCATATTTTTTACATAGATAGGGAGAACCATTCCAATAAATTGTTCTTTAAAATTTGTACTATATTCCTACATCAACAAGCACCGACCAATCATTCATATGTGCTTATACTAACCAGATGGTTATCTTTATTGCACTATTAACAACAATATTGCTAGATAAAATTTTCATTTAAAACAAAACTAAACTACAAATGTAAAAATATAAATTTGTATAACTAAAGGTACTTTTCTACTTTAAAATAACATACTACTATTGTAATTTAATATTAACATTACCTCCATCGGAGACATTTTCTAAGGCAATATCATAGGACTTGTATTTTTTCTTTTTTGCCGGCGGAGGACCTATGTTTTGATTGGACGGAGTTAAGTTTGTGTCTGTTACCGTCCAGTTGTCTTCTGGATCTTCAATCTGCAAGAAAGCAATTAGAATTAATTAAAAATTATCTGAAAAATAGACCAACTTATGTTCAAATAGATAAAGGACAAAGCTATCCAAAAGTATTTAAGTATGGTGTTCCTCAAGGAAAAATTTTAGGACCATTATTTTTTAATATTTATATTAACGACTTATTTAGTATAAATTGCGATGGACAAATTCATAGTTTTGCAGATGATACTACAATTTTTTATACCGATAAAAATTGGGAAAACTTAAATCTTAACATAGTATAAAACAAAGTCGCTATCGCCCGTCCTGTCCCTATACGTGCTTAAATCTTTAAAACTACGCAACGGATTTTGAAGCGGTTTTTTTTAATAGATATAGTGATTCAAGAGAAAGGTTTTTATGTATAATACGTGCATAATATTATAGAGAAACACTTATAAATTAGAGTAGGGAGAACGAACGACCCAACCTAACCGGTCCCCGGCCAGTTCAACGATCGATCCGAAGCCGGAATAGACGAAGACAGACTATGTTTTATGCATGGATGTGAATTGTGGACGGGCCGGCAAACGGTTGAGTTTGAGGTTTGTTCGCCTTATTATCTCACGTCGTATAATAAATAAATAAATAAAAATGCCGGGCTGCAACGCAGGCCGGGTACACGCTAGTAATAAAATTAAAAAAGATTTTAAAATTATAAAAAATTGGTTTAATAACAATTAATTTTAATAAAACAAATTATATTCCTTTTACTTTAAACCTAAATAACCTACCACAAAATATGAATAGTATTCAAATAAATGAAGACATTCAAATTTTTAAAGTTAATAAAATAAAATATTTAAGAATTATTTTTGACAGTCAATTAAATTGGAATTTTCACATAGAATACCTAATTAAAAAATTAAGAAGTTTAACTACCTATTTTTAAAAACATTAAAAAAATTTTAAATGTAAGACATATGGAAATATTATATTACGCCTTAGTTAAAACTCATTTAAATTACGGAATTTTAGGTTGGGGAGGAATAAATAGAACTTTAGTTAAAAAATTAGAAATATTACAAAAAAGGTTTTTAAAAATTATATTTTATCTCATCTTTCAAAAGAAATATATTCAGAAACAAAAAAGTTGAACATAAGACAACTTTACATTTATACATCTTATAAGTATATTTAAAAATAAAAACCTTATACAATTTAAAAACCATAATCATAATACACGTCATAAAAATGAAATAACCATAAAACCTAAAATAAATAAGTCTATAGGACAACATTTTTTTAAAATATTTGTTTTTATTTAAACGATTATTTACTAACAAAAATTAAAAAATTGATTTCATTAAAAAAATTTAAAGTCGAAATAAAAACATTGATATTAAAAACACAATTTGAAAATATTTTTAGAAATGCTTTAATTAATTAATATTGTTCTGAATAATTTATATAAGTAATATTTTTTACTTAAAAATTATAAATTAATAATTTTATTATAGGTAATATATTTCTTCAAAAAAGCTGCGTTTATACTATAAATTAACATTTTTACTTTAAAAAATTTGATTTATAATGCATATTTATTTATGATTTTACAGGTAGGTACCTACTAAAACAAAAAATAAGATTTGCCCCTAACAAGCTCAGCTTCAAGGGATTGAAGAATAAGTTTATCGAAGACAACATAAACATATTTATTATATTATTAAATTTTAAATAAACTTATTATTATTTAAATCATTTTTCTATTTAACTTACCTCAGGAGCAATTGGCAAAAATTGCAGACAATTAGTGTTTTCATCTTCCTCATCGCTACTGCAAAAAGCGGTTACTTTTTCAATTGCAGTTACATCAACCTAAAAATACTTTAACTAAAACCACTAATTGTAAGCATAGAAAAGGAACGTAAATATTAACAATTTTTAAGTTTCAACAGTACAGCTTTTTAAAAATCACCTTCGTTTTTTTTACCTCCAAGTCTGTATCTTCCTTGTCGTCGCCGCCGCTAGCAAGAGACTTGTCTTCATCATCAATATCAAATTCGCTCTCCCTCTCATCGTACTCAACATTTTCATCTAATTCTTTAAAGTCGGGCGCAAAAGCTGACCAATTTTCGACTTGATTTTGGGCCCACACGCTCACAACACCTAAAAGTTGTTTTTTATGTATTATTTTGTTTTCTTCATTATCCTATAAAAATTGAACCCCAAACCTTATCACAAATACAACAAAAAAGATGGATTTATTTTTTGAAACAAGCCCAATAAGTGATCATAAACTACAATTAATTAACATTTATTGCAATTCAGTAACCAGTAATATGAAATTTAAAATTATAAACCAAATAAAATTTAATATTAATATCTGGATAGTTTAGAAAATAATAAGCTTTACTTTGAAGATCCTGATTTATTTTATGAAGAAATTTTAAAAATATTTGATAAAGCTTCTTATCAAGAAATTTTTAAAATAAAAGAAAACTCAAACCCTTAGTTCACAAAAGAATTAGCAAACATGAAGATTCGAAATAAACATTATTTAAGAAATTATCCCGACAATTACTTGTTTAAAAACATCTATGATAATAAATATAATCGTCTAGTTAAAAACAAAATAAAGTTGGTCAAAAAAAAATACTTTGAAGAACAGTTTCTTTTAGGAGCTCAAAAGGCAATTTGGAAAAATTTAAACTATATTATTTCAAATTCTACAAATAAAACAAAATCAACAACCATTGATTAGGTACCTCATTAAAGAAAATAAGAAAATCGAAGAACCAAGTAAAATTTGTGAAGAAATAAATAACTATTTTATCAAAGTTGGAGAAAATTTGGCCAAGAAAATTCCAATGAATCAAAAAGAAAATTACCCAGATGTAGAAATAAATTCAAATTCTATGTTTTTAAATAAAGAAGATATCACATTTGAAGAAATAGGCAAAACAATTGATGAGCTTAATTCGAAGAAAGCAACGGGATTTGATAATATTTCCATTAAAATTCTAAAATATAATATACTTATATATTAATTCAAAAAAAGGTTTTGTTTGTTTCCTTCCGCCAAACACATCTCCAGACGCGTTTCGCCGTTATTACGGCTCATCAGTGAGGCTCAGTTTGGCAGAAGGAAACAGGGCTCAAAGACAAATTACTTGTCAGGATCGATTGTCGATGGAATTTTAGAATCCAGTAGTACCTATATATTAATATTTTTTTTTATAAATGGTTATTATATATATATTTTTTTTTAATAATTTCGATGGAGTTATTAATAGTTACTAAACATAGTTGGTGTTATATTCTCTGTAATAAACTTTTTTTTAAGTTGGTTGAAAATAAAGATATATATTATTATTATTAACCTTTAGCTTGCAAAATTAACTCAAGGTAAATAAGATGTGAAAAGTCATTAAACTAACCTGAGGAAATACTGGCAATTATAGGTCGAACAGGGTGCCAAGCCACATCAACTAACAGCTCTCCTTTGGTACCATGAAGAATTTTCACTAAATTTCCTATAGACTTCTCCCAAATATACAGGGCGTGTTGTCTAGCTGATCCCGCACAAATATATTCACCATCACCAGAAAAACAGCATTTCTTCCACATGGTTCTGGATAAAATTAATCTCTCAATGAATATCTCTTAATGAAACACTATATTATTGTAAGAATGTAACATTTCAAATAAAAAATTGTTTTCAAAAAAATTTTTTTCTAACCTACGCATGTTACATGAAAATAAATCTATGCTTACTTGTTTACTAAGTCTTGCAATTTTTGTATAGGCTCAGGCTCCCCATCTTTTCCATATGTCAAAATTTCCTTGCTGTCATATACCCTTATCACCCTATCTGCTGTATTTATTAAAAAGTTACTGAAAAAATTAACAAATTGAAGAAAAATGTATTCGATTTCTAAGGTAATATAAAAACAACATACTCTCCCCTCCTAGCAAACTCAATGCTTTTTACTGCTGTAGCACTAGAAGTCCCAAGAACTATTCGGAAACTAGCTTTGATCTCTAGAGTTTTTGAGTCGATAACTAACACTTTTCCTTTTGCATTTCCAGTGTACACATAGTCACCTCTTCTGTCAAAAGATGCTATAATATTTAGATCACCCTAAAAACAGTATGGAGCTTAACAGCAAAACCAGATACTTGTTTTTAACAAAAATAATAAAGAAAATAAAATTTTTATATAGGTTAGAAATGATTTACTTACATCTTCATCTACAGGTAATACTTGATGCCCTCCATTTGTATCCACTAATACTGCAGCATGTTTCATTGGACATACTAAGAGTCTTTCGAGATTTCTTGGCTCAAATTGGACTTTTAATACCGGACAGGGAAATCTAAAAAAAAAAGTTTAAAATAAGAAATAGGTACACAGAGCTTGTATTGGACTAAAGAATTTGATCTCTGTTTCACCTATATTTTTGTTCACATTCTCCTGTCAAGACATCCCAAATGCAAACCGTGTTATCTGTTGATGCAGAAGCTATTTTATAACTATTTCGTGACCAACTAATACTGCAGACTGGATGAACATGAGCTAGCAAAATGAAAATAAACATAATGTAGCCAAAAATTAAACTAAAAGCCCATTTTTGTTTAGTAACAGAAACATTATTATCTGTTAATATTATACTAAGTGACATAGAAACCAAGTAAAAATGATTTAATTTTAATAATATTTTGTACACAAGTTTATCATCACAAAAGGAAGGTACCTATAATTAAATTGTGAACAAACCCAAACAAACTGAATAAACTTAGTCTGTCTTTAAAGATGGATTGAAATTTTAATCATTTCCTTACTATGACCCTCCCGATGTTTATGTACTTAAAATATTATTGAAGTTAAATCATTTTTATGGGTGTTTGGGTTTCTATGTCACTTAGTATATTTGAGACCGTTTTTACCTGAAATAATTTTAGCTATCCCTCTGGTCAAAAAATCCCAAATCACTATTCGTCCATCGTTGCATCCCACTGCTAACAGTGTGCCCCTTTTGTTAAAAGCATTTGTAAGTGCTATCGACAGAGAATCTAATGTACCATCAAATTCCTATAAAATTGGAGTTAAACCGATTTTCTAACTGAATACATTTCCAAATTTGTCATAGCAGAGAAAGAAAAACGAAACACTTACCTCTGGATAGTTCTGACCAAAAGATTCTAAAAAATAATATAATATAACCATCGTAGTTGAAAAGTGATTAGCTCACTGATTATTGCAGAAACGAATATAGAAACAACTTACCCAATAACTCTAAATTCATTTTGTTAACTACAAAAGAGCTAAAATCAGGAATATTTGCAAATTTTAACACATTTTGTTGTCTTGTTGATTTGCATACACAGAATACGGATTTCTTCCGTATTCTGTGTTTGCATAAAGTAATCTACCCATAGAACGGTAAACTATACTATAACCACACTATAACTTGATTTTAGCTAAAAAAAGCGCCACCAACAGGCCGGTCTAATAACTAATAACGGATATTGAGGCGGGTCGTTTAAAATATTACCGGTTGTCATTTCAATTCAAATGTTTGTATTGGTCCTTACTTAATTTTTAATTAGTATTTTTGTATAATGAAAATAACATAATATTTAAAAATAAATAAAATAAGGACCTAAAGTCAAATTAATCTAAGAAATTGCCGCATCACCTGACATTAGAGACTTTTTGCACCTCTTAAATTAATATCAGTTTTTAGCTCCGTTATGGTTAACTTTATTAAACATAACGAGTAGCGCCACTGTTAAAACCAGAGATTTTGCAGCGCCTATACGTTCTGTCTATAGTTATTAAGTTGGCGCCGGCGCACCTAAACAAAATAAAATACCTAACCTAACAATAATTTGATTAAGTTGTATATTTTAATGTAAAGCTACTATTGCTTTGGATTTTAAGTAATCGCTTATCACAATTTTAATTCATAGCAATGATGCTTGATAACTTTTGTATGTTTCGGCAACCATGCAGTTTAAGCATAACCATAAGGATAACGATAAGCTCTTCCTTATCCTTCCGTAAATAACGGAGTCCGTTATGGTTATTAACCATAGCGGATCACCTTTCTGACATTGCGCATGCTCAGAATAACCATAACGACAAACGAATGACGAATTAAGAGGTGCAAAAAGTCTCTATTAATGGCACCCTGTTTACGTTAAGCGGTTGGCTACAGAAACAGAACCGTAGTAAGTTATTTTACCTTCGCCATCCGTTAAATTATGTGGTGTATAAAATTCTTTGATTATATTGGGGATAAATCGTAAATTTGAATTAAGGACCAATGGTTAGAACGAATTTTCGCGGTTCCTATACTTTATAGGAAGTCCTGGATATTATTTGTTTAGATCATGGATTTTTGCTTCGTTTGCTCCGATGAGGACAAGCAGTGCTGGATTTACCATTAGGCTGAGTAGGCTGGAGCCTAGGGCGGCAGATTTTAGGGGGCGGCAAATTTGGCCCAAATTTTTTTTTTATCTTACAGAAATAAATGGTACAACCATTCATGGTCGACGGGTAGTATTTTTTTAAATAAACTTTATTGTTGGCCGTGTCTGTTAATGGGGATAAAAAAAGGTAGTTGGAACTTTACTGGCTTGCAGGAAGAAATTTCATTTTTAATAAAATAAGTAGGTAATCATAAATTTTTAAAATATTTACTAAAAATTATTGACCAAATTTGGGCGTGGTCTTAAAAAATTTTCGCCTGCGGCGCATTTCGCCTACAGCGGGCTTTTTCTTTCCCGAACACTTCACCTGTTTCACAACTCACGAGCCGTCACTGGTATGGGGGCGGCAAAAATTTAATAGCCTACTCTAGCGGCAAATTTGTAAATCCGCCACTGAGGACGAGTCTGATATGCATCTGGAACAATTGGCATTATTTTAGTCTCGTTAATGTGAAATATTACCGTAGGTACGTTTAGTTTTTGGGTTTTCAATTTTTAGTTTGTTATTTTCTAAAATTTCTTTTATTACAAATGGACTATGGACCTGTAAAACGGCGTTTTAATTTGCCTGAACGTTTGTCTTGTTTTTTATATACTTGGGCTCCTACTGTTATGTTTTGGGGCTTTTTATTTTTATTAGCTTTATCGATTATTTTTTGTTTTAGTTCGATTTGGGTCACGTGAATCTGTATGACCTAATACTAGTTCATGTTCATATGGGGTGTAATTTGTACTAGAATGAATTGTACTATTCTAAGCGATAACGGCATTAAAGAAATAGTGTCCGTCCTTTTCTTTTAAAATTCTTAGGTGTTCAAAATACAATAAAAATAACACACGGCAATCCAAATGCAAACTCGGTAGCTCGGCCACCGGTCTGGATGACGGATGATTGACAGTTATACTTCCTGACGTCATCGGGCTTGCCGCGTAAGAGGTTGTTTGAAATGCTTATGACACGCGCGAAACTGTAAAGAATTTTTACCAAGTTATTACTGGTTTTTAAGGAGTACCTAATAATTGGGAAATATTTTTTTTAGGCCTAACTAAATCATATTATTGAAAAAAAAAATGGGAAAGTTCCCTATTATAAAAGAGCAATGGCGCAACCAGAAATTTAGTTCGGGGGGTGCTTTAATTTCTTGCGCCGAAGCGAAAAATTTTTTGGGTGCCACGCCCTTTTTTGGGTAAAATACGTATGATTGACGAGAGCGACAGCCCCCTAAAACTTCTGCAATAATACGCCGCTGGCCCTAACTAAATATTTATGAAAAAAAATTAGAGATTTCATTTTAATTAGTAAAAATGTATTTAAAATAAGTAACGCATATATTAATCATACTTATACTAAAACAAAAACCGTATACAATAAGTTGTAAGTAATCACTAATAATACTAATATTACAGTAAAATTCTCCGTTTTGTTTTTGCCTTTTCGTCCAGAATTTTTTCCACGGTATAATATCAATATCGTGGTTCGCATAAAGAACTGCCAAACCATTTAGTCTGTTCTCTTCCGTGGTGCTACGCAGATATGTCTTTAAATATTTTAAATTTGAAAAGGATCTTTCAGATGTGGCAGTTGTAATAGGCAAAGTTAAAAAAATTTGTAAAAGCCTTTTTATATTAGGAAATATATTGGCATCACATTCGGAATACACTTTGTCCAAATCTTCCTTCAGTTTTGTTTTTGCATTTTTTATACCACAGCTCAAGTTCAGCTTTTAACATCGTTTTATTGGAAAACTCTTCAAGGAACTCATTCTTGTAGAAGCTGATGTGAAGTTTCAAAAAACATTTAAATTGACTATCAAAATCTTGATTATCATATGGAAAGAGGCATTCAAAATTTTGAATGTTTTCTCGATGTTTTAAAAACCGATCCTCGAGATTTGTTATGAGGCCATCTAAAAACCGAATAAAAATTGTTATTTTAAAATACTCAGCAGCGGAATCGGTTTCTATAACCAATCTTTGTGTTTGTCTTGGCGTTAGTCTAGGTACTCTGATTTCAATATCGTATTCCGAAAGTAGATCTTGAGCTTCCTTAAAAATATTTTTAAAATTATCATCTGCTAGGCCTCTTATTTCTTTAACTTGATCTGTTACGTCATTAGCTAACTGTAATGCTTAAAAAAGGTTTAAATCGACTGTTTGTAGAATCTTGCGGCATATATTCTTTCTGTACACATTAGTGCGATCACAAATTTAGGACTTATATAATGCTGGCCAGTAATCCAGATGCCTCAGTGGAAGTATTTCGGTCGGTCCATTCAGTCAGACGTAGTATAATTTCACTATTGATAACATGATTGATGTAAATTATGTGGCTGAATATAAAATATTAGTAAAAGGCGTGACATGAAAAATTGGTTTGCAATTAAACGAATAGGCTAAGTTTCTAAGCTCGGCGGGGGGGGGGGGGGGGGGGCTGCAGCCCGGCAGCCCCCCCTGGTTGCGCCACTGTAAAAGAGGGGTATTTTCGTAAAAAAGTTGTACTTCATTAATGTCGATATTTCAATTAGTTTTTGAGATATTTGCGTTTAAATGATAGATAACAAAAACATTTTTTTCGAAACGAAAAGACTCGATCTATTTAAGGTCTTTGCTATTTCCTTTTTCACTATAATATGCGTAAGGGCGGTAAGGGTTTCTTTTTATTTTCTTGGCCCGATAACTCTACTGATGAGCGATGAGCCGATACGGCAAAACTTCCTTATGGAGGGTGGAGGGATCTGAAATGATGATAAAAGGTAACGTTCCTTTGGTGGTCATAGGGAGGCAAAAAAAAACAAAGTATTTTAGTACCATATTTATACACAAAAACATTTTATTATTGATACAATACAAATAATTTTTACATTTGAATAGCTTAAATGTAAATACGTAAGCGGTACGCAATATCCTTACCTAATGACTAGAATACTGATGAATTGTAAGTCTTAGTTTTTTTTTTTATTAATATCTAAAGTTGCTGTGAAAAACAAGCATTTTGTGGCAAAAACGTGACTATACCTACAATAAAAGGAAAAATTGTCAGTATCATTTAGCAAAAATATATTTAAAAATCACTGAAAATTAAAAAAAAAATCTTGTCTATTGACACAAAATAAAATGGGCCTCATTTCTAATTACCATGGGTATAGGCGGTATGTTATACTAATTGTTGGCATATTATTTTGTTCAAAAGCATCATCAATATAGGTAATGTTTTTTTTATTAAATTACCTATTAATACCCCACTGGCAAGCCTGAAGTTACTTGTAAACAAAGCTACACCGTACACCGGATTAGGCATGCGCACAGCAACATTATAATTTGACAAATGGAAAAATAGACAGGTCCGGACTTTAAAATTTAAGTTCTTGCTCAAGAAATTGTAAAATTTGACCAAGTTCTTGCTCAAGAAATTGTAAAATTTGACCTTCAATTTATTTTTACGTGTAAACAGCTAAGCACTTTCTTGCAAAAATTTGGAATTTCTTCTCAATTTTTGATCAAGTTGGAAAAAAAGGTAGTGATTTTTGGCATTTTTAGTAGTTGCAAACCTATCAGGTTTTGAGGAAAGAAAATTGTTTTTAAGGTTTTGTTTCTAAAATGTGTTTAAAAATGAATCGTCGTCATGTTTTTAGTTCGAAAAGGAAGAGAACAAGTCAATTAAACTAGTCTTAAAAAATCGAATATAAAAAACATACAAAACCAGCAAAATAACAAATCCTTTGGTATATAAGTTGTAGTGATTTTTACAATTTGGCAAAAACTTGGGTACGTGTAAAACATTTTTAAGCACAATTTCTTGTTCAAGAATTTGAAAAAGTTTTTGCCCGAGAACTTGACCCATGGATTAATATAAACATATCCCGGTATTTACTTTTTTCTTTTATATAATAGCTATTATATAGCTTCTAGAAGTATAGAGAAAAGTGTTTTTAAAACTTTTTGAAGCAATATATTGCCCGAACAATAGGCGTGCCTAATTAGATTGCAGGGTGTTTGCCAGTAGTGTATATTATGTAGGTATATTGTTAAAAAGATAATAATGATCGAGGTGTATTAAAACGCAATATCAAAAAAGAAATCAGCGAAAAACTCTTAATAACAATACAATGGCGAAGGCACCAACGATAACATATTTTTCACTAAATGAAACCAACAAAAACTCAAACGAAACTAACAATGTCGCGAACAAATACTTTGCACAAATACTGCTGGAAAATACGTTGGTCAAAATACGAGTAAATTATTATTAAGTACAATACAACCATATATAAATATTTGTAAAAAACATTGAGGTATAAAACATTATAGAAGTATACATGCTTACAAAACGGCATCACCTAATAAAAACTCTCAAAATGTGAGTATTAAATAGAGTCTAGACTCTATAAATAATAGTTAGACGTTATTTATAGAGAAAGTCATTCCTATATTTTCAACTCTTTTAAAAAGCAATTTTATAGGAAAAAAAAAGGTTTAGGTCTACTTTAATTTATGCTATATCGTAAATTTAGCTCAAGAACTAGGACTGGTGAGTCATTTGTCGTTCAATTTTTGATCAATATTTTCTTTTGTCCGAAAAACAATCAAATAATATTAATAACTAAATAAGGGCGGAATATATGCATATTTTGTCAATTTTATAATAAAATGCATATTTTTCATAAATTATTATTTTTATGTTTCGGCTTTATCAACAAATTTTAAACGTTAAAGGTTTAATGTCCAGTTCCGTACTTATTTCAGGGATTTTCCAATCTGAAGATTATAATGATTATATTTACATTTTGGTTATACACAACGTATTTATTGAGGGTTTCCAAGGTTTGCAGGTATATTGTAGGGGTTGTTTATTGTCATTTAATAATGCGTTATTATTACCTCCTGCTGTATTTATATCGAATTGTAATACATACTTCTGTAGAAATTTAAGTTTAAGCGACTCAATTAGTATTCTTGAAACTTATTCCGCTAAATGTAACAACATTTCCGGTAAAGTAGGAGGTCAAGTAAGGAACAAATTGGATGTAACTGTAAAAAAGAATAAAGGATTCAAATACTTAAGTGCAGTAAAAAGCATTTATGAGGGTTGCCATCCAACGAAGTTGCATTATATTTTGCTACCTAAGGGGCTTCTCTTTGTATGAACACATTTTTACTATTAGAAAACAATCCTTTTTAGTTGAAAATTTTGAAAAATATTTAGTAATAAATGCCTTTTATACGATTTTAGGTTAAAAAAGTGTTTACTTTTATTTTTCTTTGTTTTGTTGGCATTTTTAAAAATTAAACATATTTTTTAGAACCCAATGTGTTTATTTACCTCATTTTACTATAATAAATTAAGAAATATTGCATACCAGTATGCATATTTGGTAAAAAAATGCAAATAACTGCACATTTTAAAGGCAAACAAGGCATATACGTATACGCGCATATTTTGGATGAATTTTAAGTGCATATAATCCGCCCTTTACAAAATAACAATGAATGTGTGAAAATATGGAAAAATGAATGCAAGATAAATATAAAGAATGACCCTATCTGTACGTATAATTACAAATAACGTACGATTCTGTAGTTTTTATACTTAGTGGTAAATATTCTACATACTTATAATATATTCTTATAAATACTTAGCATCACATACAAACGTTCACATAGGCAAAAATAAGGACCACTTTTGGAAACAAGGACGTTTACGTAGGATCGTTTATTTGTGTTACATAACTCTAAAACTAAAACACCATGGTATAATAAAAATTATTCATCTGCGACACAAACAAACTCACCCTTGATAAAACTCTCCAAAATGTTGTTAAAATAATTTTAAAACACTACGCAAAAGGGGTTATTTGTAAATTCGAAATATACGTTTTCATTCGGCGTTTATAGGGTCTATACAGGGTGTTTGGATGTGTTTTTGTTCGTAGCCTCCATTTTTTTTTAGGATTTCGTCAATAATTGAGGCCCCTAGAATGAAAATAAATCTAAGATAAGTGTATAATAGACGACTACCTAAAGTTCAAATTTGTTTGGTATAAAAGAGAGTTTGAGGCGTTGTGCGCCATCTATTAGCGAGTAGAAATATTATGTATCTGCAAGCGGAAATGTGTCTACAATAAAACGGATGCAAGCTCACTTATTGTATTGTACCCATTCTATTCCAACCTTTATATTATTATTAAACTAACAACAGGGTCTTTGGAGCACCGTGTTTGTGTTTTGTGTGTTGTTTTTGTGGTTACCTGTCGTTATCATAGCATAGTTATCAACTTTAATCTGGTTTACATTCGTTTTTACGGTGGTACAATTAACATACCAAAAACTCATTTCAAAGCGAGATTGAAGGATGTTAAAGATTTAAAAATATTTATTTTGGAGTTCTGGGGGTGGGGGGTGGGCTGTCGCCCTCCTGGATTCGCTACTGAACGTTGTGCGCGTATTTTCCGAACACCCTGTATATTTCGTTACACAGAGTAAAGGCAAAGACCTATTTTCCCATTATAATTTTTGTTAATTAAAAATGATCTAGCACACATTTTCAATTCTGTTGCTATAATATCTGAAATGTGTAGCTTAGTATTCTTTTCAAATTACTAATAACAAATAAATATTTTATGCAATGCTAGTAACAAATGGATTTTAAATAATCATGGGGCATGTTCTAATCTAAATGATGCTTGTCATAATCATAAAAATAACAGAATAAGCTTTATTGTTTGACCCCTCGTATTATTAAAATAAGTTCAGAAATGGTGCAGGTGGCAATCTTTTAAGTAAAGCAAAAGAAAAATTTAAAAAATGCGTGTGCTTTTTTGGAAGGAACATGTTTAGTGATAATAATCAAGAAACATATATATCCGAGAAAATATATAATAATTATAATTAGAAAAGTCACAATAAAATACGACACACGAAGCGTTTTAAAAAAATATTGAAGTAGGGGAAGCGTATTCAAAAATTTAATAATTTTTTTTTCTTTCAAACAATAATATCTGCTCTTTTAAATACAAAACTTAAACCTAAAAAATCACAATAAGTTGCAAAAATAAAATAATTTTATCGGCAAAAACTATACTTTCTTTACACAATAATAGATACTGCTATAATAAGACAATAAACAAATACTATATATACAACAAAATTAGACAAAACTAAAAATTTAGGGAAATAATATTTACAGAAATTATACAAAATATTATAAAAAAATAAAATCGATATAGAAAATATGTGTACTGCAAAAATTAAAGCCATAGATGCTATGGATTTTTTGTACCTTATTAGTGGAAATTAAAAAAATTCCTGGGAGATACAGGTATCAGAGGAAAATAAATGGTCAGTAACTAGTAGTTAAAGTACAGAGTACGTTAAACACCACCTTTAACCACTATCAAAATAAAAATAGAAAAACATTGATTAACTCAATCATGATGATCGTCTGAGATTTTGATCATCTTATGCAAAACGACTTCACAACCTAAAGAAAATACCAACGTGGTTCACTTCACTCGTTTAGGAACATATAATTTTGTTAAAAATAGATTTTTTATTTAAAAAATTTGATTTCGTTGTCTGAGTTGAAACTTAACTTTTTAAAGTGCCTTCATTCCAAACTAACTTTTCCAGTTTATTACATGGAAAATGACAATATAATATAGAAAATAATAACCATTAAAAAAATAACAATAAAAAAATGGAAGTTAATCCAATTTAATTCATTAATAAAAACAATTTAAAAAAAATATTGTAAATAATTTAATTTAGTAAATATCTCTTTAATTGTTTTTCAAAAGTTGCCAATTTTTAAATTTTTCTGATATTTTTTGGAAGATTGTTATATTTTATTATTCCGTCATATAAAAGCGATTTTTTTCCGAAATTACTTTTTACTGGTATAGTTTGATAATTTATACAATGTCTGGTGTTATGATCATGTAATGTCTTATTCTCCTGAAGTGTTATGTTTGATTTTTTTTTCTTTTAAAATGATGGAGTGAATTAGAATACACATTTTTAATTTATAAATGTTTTGAACATGTAAATACCCTTTCGGTCTATATAGATTAACAGTTGGTTCTAAATGGGGTAATTTGTGTATGCATTTAATAACTTTATTTTGCAATTTTTGTAATGGTTTTAAGTTTGATAAACAAGCAGATCCCCATACAGAAGCTAAGTATTGTAATTTGGAATATATTAATGAAAAATATATATTTTTTAAGTATTTCAAAAAATATAATATCTAGCTCTGTACAAAATAGATACCAAAGGAGATATCGAGTTTATAATACACTGGATATGGCCTTTCCAATTTAAATTTTTGTCTAAAACTAATCCTAAAAATTTTGTCGTTCTTGAATATTGAATATTTTCATTATTAAATGTTAAGGGGTTAATGATAGAATTTATTTCATTTCTAGTTATAAACATAAAAGAAGATTTTGTAAAATTTAACGTGTTTATTTGATTGATGCCAAAAACGAAGTATATTTAAATCATTATTAATATCAAAATACATTTCTGCAAAAGTTTCAACAAAATAAATAATTGTTGTATCATCTGCAAATAGCTTTATATTGCCCTTTAAGTTCAATTTGGAAACGGAATTAATGTAAATTAAGAATAATAATGGACCTAACATTGATCCTTGTGGAACTCCACATATTATTTCTTTTTCCGAACGTCAATGCAAGAACTTGATGTTTGATGTTTGAAATTTAAAAATTTGTATATATCTTAACATAGTATAAAACAAAGTCGCTGTGGCGCTGTCTGTCCGTCCGTTCCTACCTATATATGCTTAAATCTTTAAAACTACGCAACGGATTTTGAAGCGGTTTTTTTAAATAGATAGAGTGATTCAAGAGGAAGGTTTTTATGTATAACTAGCGACCCGCCCCGGCTTCGCACGGGTGCAATTTCAGAAAGTGGCATGCCGGGTACTAATATATCGGGTTTGTTCGGGTTTGTATTTATACCAGCAGGTTGCAACGCATGCCGGATACACGCTAGTAAACCAATAAAAAAAAAGATTTGGCAAAATTTCGTTTTTTTTTGCTTTTATTGACAATTTAAAAATCGACTTTTTTGATAAAACGAAAAAAAACCTAAATTTTAACAAAACCATACGTTATCATCCCTAAAAGTTATTTTTAGGTATTACTACCCCCCTCCGCTTTCAACGTCTTACACCTTTCCTTTTCTTGATTGTTATCGGGAGGCTCGCATTCGAAGCTCGCACGAGCTAGCGCGTTCTCGTTCAAAACGGGACTGTGCTGAAGAAGCGATATGACTTTGGGATCCTTCTCAAAAGGGCAAGTCACTTGCTTCCACGCCATAAACTCCGTAACCTGTTTCGCTAGCTGCCAGAATTTTTCGAAGTTGATATGGCCATTGGGAAGCCTGGAATAAACAATAAAATTATTAAAAAAATAATGCATATAATAATAATAATAATAATAAGTTTATTTAAAATTTAATATAATATATATGTTTATGGTGTCTTCGATAAACTTTTTCTTTAATCCCCTGAAGCTGAGCTTGTTAGGGGCAAATCTTATTTTTTGTTTTAGTACGTAAAATCATAAATATGCATTAAAAATCAAGTTTTAAAGTAAAAATGTTAATTTATGGTATAACCGCAGTTTTTTTTGAAGAAATATATTACCTATAATAAAATTATTAATTTATAATTTTTAAGTAAAAAACATTACTTTATATAAATTATTCAGAACAATATTAATTAATTAAAGCATTTCTAAAAATATTTTCAAATTGTCTTTTTTTAATATCCATGTTTTTATTTCGACTTTAAATTTTTTTAATGAAATCAATTTTTTAATTTTTGCTGGTAAATAATCGTTTAAATAAAAACATAAATATTTGAAATTTTTTTGTCCTATGGACTTATTTATTTTATGTTTAATGGTTATTTCATTTTTATGACGTGTATTATGATTATGGTTTTTAAATTGTAAGGTTTTTATTTTTAAATATATAGATTAATAATATGTTATAAATGTAAAGTTGTCTTATGTTCAAGTTTTTTGTTTCTGAATATAATTCTTTTGAATAATTTTTAGAAACCTTTTTTGTAATATTTCTAATTTTTTAACTAAAGTTCTATTTATTCCTCCCCAACCTAAAATTCCGTAATTTAAATGAGTTTTAACTAACGCCTAATATAATATTTCCATATGTCTTACATTTAAAAAAAGTTTAATGCTTAGGCATTATATTTTGCTACCTAATTTGCAGTATTGTCCGATTACATCAGTTGTTGACAGGAGCTTCTCTTTGTATGAACGTATTTTTACTATTAGAAAACAATCCTTTTTAGTTGAAAATTTTGAAAAATATTTAGTAATAAATGCTTTTTATACAATTTTAGGTTAAAAAGTTGTTTACTTTTATTTTTCTTTGTTTTTTTTTGCATTTTTTTTTAAATAAACATATTTTTTAAAACCCAGTGTGTTTCTTTACCTCATTTTACTATAATAAATTAATAAATATTGCATACCAGTATGCATATTTGGTAAAAAAGTGCAATTGCTTATTTTAAAGGCAAACAAGGCATATAATATATGCCCAGTGGCGTAGCGTGCAGGGGGCCAGGGGGGGCAACCGCCCCCCCCGCCCTTTGAGCCCTTTCCCAAACAGCGCCCCCTTCCCACTTTCCCAGTAGTCCCCAGTTCCAGGTTTTAATTAGGTTATTACCTATTTCGAGATTCTATTTTATTTTTACTACTTGATTTAATTTATAATAAAAATATTTTGCCACGACCAATAATTTGTATTCTTCCAGTTATTTTGCTGTAACAATTAAAAATTTCTTAAAATCTCTAATTAACTTTTTTTAAAAGTGTGTTATTGTCGCCAATAAGAATATGCTCATATTATTATGTAATAAGTATGCATAAAATATTTTATAGAGTTTTAACAAAATTCCCTTTGCCGTGTTCATATTCTGTTTTCATGTGAGCATTTTAGACATGACGAAACAAAAACTTTATTTCTCAGGCCAAAATTTACTAAACAAACGAAATTATGCATTAGCAGTGAGGAGCCCTTTCAACAAGGGAGTAGATAAGGGGGTAATTACCCCTCCCCCCCAGGACCCATAATGAGCCATGAAAACGGAGCACTTTTTTTACTTGATTAATTTTTTTGTGATTTTCTTGAGGATCTTGTGTATTTTATATTTTTCCTACTTGAAAATCAGGCAACTTCATTGAAAAAAAGGCGTGGCACCCAAAAAATTTTCGCCTGCGGAGCGTTTTTTTTCTACCTTTTTTACCAAAAAAAACTACGCCCTTACCTTTTAAGTTTCCGCCCCCTCCGCCCCTTCAACCACGCTATGCCACTGTATATGCCTTGTTTGCCTGCTTTATATATTATATAGGTATATAAATGATCATTATGGCTATGATTTTTTTAAACTTATTTAATTATAAGGATTCTTATTCCTTGACATCTTTTGTCCAAAAAATGTATACCTATAGTACCGAATTTAAATATTCAATCGCTTAGTTTAATTAAATAACCCGTTTCTACTCACTTGCTTGAACATCCTTGATTCAAAAAATACAGATCTTTGACTAACAAACTAAAAAACGGTATCACAATTCTTTGTCTCTGGTCGGTGGCTCCGGCGCTGCGCCACATCGCCGCCTTCAAGGTGCTCCTGTAGCTGCTGAAGTTGCTGCTGGGGTCCATCTGGTGTTCCAGTATGGCGAATTTGCCGGACTGTATTTTATTCCACTAAAAAAAAATTTTAATAGAATAGAATCCTTATTGGATCTTTCTCGAGAGGTCGCCACCTCATTCCGTCCCTTAAAACAGTGGCGTAGCCATAGGGGTCAGGGGGGCGGTTGACACCCCCGCCCCTTGGCTTGGCGCCCCTTTGCTACTTAAATAAAATTAAAAACTCGGTTTTATTTGAATTTTAATAAACTTAACACAGAACAAAATACCAAAAAATCACAAAGCATGTAAATGCTTTATACCTAGTTATATAAAAACATTTTTTAAATTATTGATTGAACTTGTGTAAGGTCAGAATATTAAAATATTTTTAGTTTTGTGTTTATTTCTTATTGATTAGTACTTGTTTTTATTATAAAAGGATTAATTTTTTTGTTTTATTAAAATTAAAATAGTTTAACTGCGTTAAATGAAAAAAACCGTAATATATATTTAAAAAACGTCTTAGTTTGGAAAAATATACTTCTTTTGTCACTCACCAATAATTTAATAAAAGGCTTTAATGGTGCTTAATACCATGCCTTATTTTTTTGTCAATGTTTAACTGAATCTGGATAAAAAAAAAACAATATGACAAAATGTGTATTTAAAAATATAGGCGCCCCAAAAGGACTTCGCCCCCCCCCCCGCCCCAAAATCCTGGCTACGCCACTGCCTTAAAATTGTGCACCAAAAGAAAAATAATTGCAACAGGTATTTTAGCGATAAGTTTTATGATAATCATAAGTGGCTTACAGGTTGCAGTCATGTTAATAAAATGTTCTGTTGGTCGTGTTTACCATTTTCAAAAGCAGAAATTTAATAGTAGTTGACCGAATTTTTAACGAAATTTGGGCGTGGCATTAAAAAAATTTCGCCTGCGGCGCATTGCCTCCGGCGGTTTTCCTTTTTCCCCGCCAAGTCTTTATGCCTACCCTGTTTTAAATGTCACTGCACGCCACTGTTATAAACCCGTTCATAAAAATGGGAAAAACACGAATTAATAGAAAATAAACTAAACGTTTGTCTGTATTTTCTAAAATCAAATAATTTACGTCACTTACTGTTTTTTTCAGCCTCGATATGGGTGACATATTAAGTCCAGCTATGATGGCCATCAGGCTGTTGAAATTTCCTATGTTAAAACATTCCCTTCCAGTTTCTATCCAGTATTCTACCATTTTAACCCGTTGCTTCTTCTTGTGATACTAAAAACAAGACAAGGACATTATGGCACAGAAATAAAGAAAACATTTTTTTTTTATCTTGAACCACTTCTTTTTATATGCTTACAAAATAACCTTTTTCAAATCTCACTTACTTTACACACTTGTGTGGCAACACAATAGCTAAGCCTATTGAACCATTGAACATACTGTTCGAGATTTCTCGTCTTTTTCAAATCCTTAAACGATGTTTCCAAAGCGGGATTTTCTTTCGCGAACGCTTGAACAAATTCTTCAGGGCCGATAAAGGACAGTCTAAACAGTTAAATAAAATTATATATTAAAATTTCAGGCATTTTCCTCATCTTACATTTACATTTCACACCGATAGACAGATAGGGAGAGAAGACCGAAAAAAAAGGGAAATATACCTCTTTTATGATCTATCTATAACTTAGTATTTTCGAGATTACAAGATTGCTTTCCATCTTGCAAGGAAAGTATTTCCAAAAAGCTTTTTGTATGTTTGTTTGTCTTTATTTGCATACCTTTCGAGTTCCACATGGGTAAGTTGCTGGGCAAGTTTTTCTGGATTCGGGCAAGCTTCAGAAATATCCGGGCAAGTGATGTTTTCATCAGAAGACGCTATGTTGCTCTGAAACAATTGTTTTTACTTTGGTCCATGCTTAAAGTGGAGTTGAAAGTATGGGAAAGGAAGAATAAACTAAAAGTCTTCCTTCACAAAATTTAATAGAATAAAGATTCTTTAGGGGTATCTACATGTTTCCAACGTAGAAACAAAACTAAACATTAAATTATCATTCTTGAAATTTTAAAATATTTATACTAAACTAACCTGGTTTTCCAGCGACTTTTCATATTCTTCCAATGCTGTTAATCTAGGATGAAGATTGTGAAGTAAAACCGATATATTCGCTCTAAGACTTGGATTAATGGCACAACATTGCTGGGTTACTTTTCGGACGTGTTCCATCATCCGTTCATCTCTGAAAAAAGGGTAAGATCATGTTACAACTTACAATATTTGTCCGAATTCTTGAAACAAACCAATCAGTAGAATAATGCTTTTATGTTTTTAACAGGTATTATCAGATCATTTTTTTTTAAGTATCTGGTGATAATTTAGACTTGTTCAAAGGGGAGCTTATACCGTGCGAGCAAAAGTTATTTACATCAAAGAGGGCCTTGCATCCAAGGACGTAATGCTTAGCCGTAGAGCTTAATACCTGTTGGGTGTCAATAACTACCTGAATTAACAGTCAATCAGTTATTCCGTCATCTTTGACAGTCATTACAAGTAATTTGATTCATCGCTAATTTTTTCAATTTCTTGAATAATTCATTACGGAATAGCACAAAACATTCATGGTTGAAGCGTATTTTCGAAACGGGGTTAAGAGTAAATGGTGAGTGGCAATACAATCCGGGTTTGTGCATGGACGATTTTCACGAACATTTTCCTAACGTTGCTTTTATCGTTGGGGATTTTTATCATTGCCTGAAAAGAACCGTGGCTGTGTTTAGGGAAACAGGTTCTATACAACACAAAAAAGGAGCAGGAGAAGACCATCTGTAAGAACAGAAGAACTTGTTGCAAACGTTCGTGAAATAATGCAAAATACGCCAACAAATTGTATAAGACGCCTGTCCTAAGAAGTGGGAAGATCTTATGGAACATTGTATGGACTATTCTTAAGAAGCAGCTAAATTTATTTTCTTATAAAGTGCAACTATTCCAAGAAATATAAGCAGCAGATTTTGAAAGACGCAGGAATTACTCTCAATGGTTTACCCAAAATTTATTGATTCATAAATTGCAGTAATTTATGTAATTAGTTTTCTTTTTCTTCCTGTATATTCTTACTTTGTTAATTTTGTAAACAACAAAAATAAATTTGTATTTGTCTACTTATTTTATTACTCATTAGTTTGGCATATTATGTCATAATATGAATTTGACAAAATTTTAACCTAGATTTGGTTATATATATGTATATCGTCCCCATATCATTGTGATCTAAACCAAGCCCTACGTTTTTTAATCCAAGCTCTCTTTGATGCAAATAATTTTTTCTCGCTCGGTAGTAGACTTGAACATAGGCCATTTATGTTTAATTTCTTATGTTAAAATAACCGCAGTTAAAGAACTGCAGGGTGATCCAAATAAAACTTAAAAAAAAAAAAAAAATGGCGATGATTTGAAAGACGATTTTATAATTAGTTCTAAAATAGAGGGCGCTAGTTACACAATAAGAGTTGCTGCAGACAAAAATAAATTAATACTAAACGCATATTTCTCACTAATTGTAGAAATCGTCGCTTACTCACCGAAAATCGTAAGGAAACTGTTCCGTCCATTCGGCAAGTAATTGCACCATTTTTTCTGCAAACCTCAGTTGTTGCGTCATAGGGGCTCCGGGTTGCGCGCCCCCTAATCCTTGCTGCTGGTCTCCTAACGCCCGGACCCTGGCTAGGAGATCGTGAGGTTTGATAAACAGACGAGCCGATAGGAGAAAGGCGAACAAGTAGGCTCGATCGGGATAGTAGGATTCTGTAGGGACCATGTGTTGTATTAGGGCTTCTAGGGAACCGCTTAGGAGGTTGCCGTCTCGATAGACCAATGCCTGCAGAAGAATTATTTGACGAAATATAGATACGAAATAGCCAGATTTAATGCTTCTTTATTAAAAATATAATATAAAATGCAAGTGATTTTTTCAACTATATAATATTTCCCAGGCGTGAAATGGGAAGATAAGATACGGCTCATCGGTTATCCAAAACAAATAGTGACAAGTTTACTCCAACTTTGTACAAATAAATAAACCTGTTTCTTAGAGTTGGTAAAGATTAGGTGCTTTCAAAAATAAACATTTGATCGGTAAGTAAACAGAAAACTGGTGCCTTTAATAAGATTCTTAATAGGTCTGGTTTTTAAACCGTACATGCAGAGTTTAGACTTGAAGAAATTTGTTTAGAATGGCTCCTCAGCTTAAAAATGAATTTTTCAGGTGCCTTTTTTGCCCCACGATCTATATTTATGAAATATTTTCAACTTCACCTCGGCCTAACTAAATATGGAAATTTCCTGTATTTATACTTCCTTACAAAATATCGCTTTCATTAACTGATGTCAACTAATTGCCATGATTATAACAATTATATATTATATATAAATCTATTTGTATCAATATGGTACATAAAACATCGCTAAAATGAATCCAAAACATTGGATCAACTTACATTGTCCTGCTGCAGACCGGAGTCCCCCGAACTGTCCTGATTTGAATCTCCCGTAAAAATCGTCGAGAAGCTTTTTATCGTCGGCGTCTGAGGTAAGCTCTAAGTCAATAAAAATAAGTATTACGAAATGTATCCAACATTATTTATTTGATGGATTTAAAAGGAAAATAATAAGTATGTGTCTATAACATCCATATTTTATGTTTCCTAATACTGGTATGTGGGTCAGCGCAATAGCATTTAATGAGCAATAAATATCTTTTTATTCAACGTTTGAAAATTAGTTCGAGGATTTTTTTTTTAGATCATATACAGGGTTGCCCAGAAGTCCGGAATAAAATTAATAAGGCCTTAACCTGTAAATTTTGGGGAAAATGCTCGGACACGTCAATTTAGTTTTATACATGCTCATATTTTGACGTTATTTGTTTGTTTCTTTATAGACATCTGTCAAAGATATGACGACATCGATATTTTTTTTAAAAGAAAACATACAGCTTGTGATACATCATTTGAAAGCTAATATCTCATACAGTATGCTCGTAAATTTTGGCGCGATTCTGTCAGGCTATTTCAAAATGGCGACTGTTAAAAGTATTTAAATAAGCGAAAATGATAAATCACTGAATTTTTCTTTTACTTTCAAGGTAACAAATCTTCCTTGTTTTACGTTCTGACATTTTGTGACATTGTGAACTTGTAAAATTAATTTAGGTATTTCCGAAGTATTATTTTACAATTTTCTAAACAAAAATGGGTTTGTCGGAAAGACAGCGTATCGAAGTCTTGATATTGTTAGGATGTGGAGATAAAATAAGAAGTCAAAGTGAAGTGTGCAGTTTATTTAATGCTAAATATCCCGATAATCAAATTTCAGAGAGCAGGCATCAACTCGAAGGTTAAGAAATCCAGGTACCGTTCAGCTGTGAGGTTTCCTTTAAAAATGAATGGCCCCAGAATTCGGTTATTAATGATACCTGCCCATACATTTACTTTCTGAGGCCGCTGAGTATGCGCTTCAAATATCCATCGTGGATTTTCTTGACTCCAGAAACGATAATTATGTCTGTTAATCACCCCGTTTAAGTAGAAAGTAGCTCCATCAACGCCTGTTATAGTCATCTTCTAAAAGCTCTTGGACAATATATAGTTACTTTATAAGGGTAGTATTTTTCAGCTTTCAAAAATCTTCCAATAGTACCTCTAGATGTATCATGATTTTAAGCCAATGAAACTGTTGAAACATGCGGATTATCCTGCAGAGATAATGCAATATCCAATTTTTCATCGTCGCCTAGAACACGTGGCCGTCCATTCCTAGGCAAGTCCTTTCTGGGCCATGTTCATCAAATTTGTGGAATATTTTTACGCTGTCTTTCCAACAAAAGTTCACAAAATGTCAGAACGTGAAACAATAATGAAGATTTCTACCATGAAAGGTAAAAAAAACATCAATAATTTATCATTTCCGCTTATTTAAATAGAGATTTTTTAAAAACTTTTAACAGTCGCCATTTTGAAATGGCCCGACAGAATCGCGCCAAAATTTACGAGCATACTGTACGAGATATTAGCTTTCAAATGATGGATTGATCACAAGCTGTATGTTTCCATTTGAAAAAACATCGATATCGTCATATCTTTGACAAATGTCTTTAAAAAAAACGAATAACGTCAAAATGCGAGCATATATAAAACTAAATTGACGTGTCCGAGCGTTTTTACCAAAAGTTACAGGTTAATTTTATTCCGGACTTCTGGACAACCCTGTATACAATGAATCTGGTATTCATATCGTGTCGAAATATAATGATACTGACAGGTTTGAAAAAAAATACCCGATGCGGTAAAAATTATCAAGACTTATAATAACGAGGACTTACCCGTCGATTCGAACAATCCTTGGGAGTGAGATCCGAAGCTACAGTTCCAAATATGGTAGGCTGAAAATAGAACTCAACTTTAGCAAAATTTAAATTCGTACCCAAGCTTTTCTGGCCAGAGTTTTATTAAATTTTAATATTTCAGCAGTAAGCAGAGGAAATTACACGTGAAATATTAAATCTAAATCCTTTCAGAATACAAAACTTAACAACTAAACATAAAACTAATCTACGAAAATCGTTATTTGTTACTGACGAAGATGATGCTTTATAAACCAAACTTTTGTACTTATATATACGTATATGAAAATTGATTTTATTTTCTTAATAACGGCTTTTTGTGCGCTTTTAATAAAGAAAAAGCTTTTTTCCATTGTGTCTTATGGAAAAAGTTTTATTTCCAAAGAAAATTCAGTCTATTAATGTCATTGTTCGTTTTCTTTCCTTGGGGGGTGGTAAATTGATGGACATTAAATGAGAATCGAGTAAGTTTTAATTTTCTTCGCTAAAAATAAGTGCTTACGGGTTATCAATACCATTACCTATATAATTATTGTAATACCTTTTTTCCATACATACTTTGCAGATTCTTACCAAATATCCATTTGTATATCCATTAGGCCCGCCGAAACTTGCGCATTTACTCAATTGATCACAAATATAGTCAGTTTCATCGTAAGAACTCAACGAGTCTATACTGCTCTGAGTAAAATCGACCTTATCCATAGCTCCCGAGCTCATGTGCCCCGAGTCTTTACTTAAGCACTGCTTGGGAGCGCGGTAGCTCACTGGCTGCTCATGTTCGGACTCGTAACTTGAGGCGCTGGAGCTACTGCCAAATTTTGACCATTTGGAGCTATTCGTGAATGTGTCGTTGGGACTACCTAAGCGAAAAATCACAAATATATTCTCGGGAAAGGTTTCTAAGCATTGATAAAATTGGAGAAAAAGTACTGTCAAATCTTACTTACCATTGTATCTTCCATTCAGCAATTCAGCAGTCGGAATAATTTTGATTGGCTCGAAAACTTCTGTCATTGCACTGGTATAGTAAGAATGATCTTTAGTCTCTCTACTGCGTTCATCTATCACCTTCCCATCGCGGGACACAGTTACTTCTTCTTTGACAACAGTCGTGCTCTTGACTGACAGTGATGTGTCAAGTTTTACAGGAGCTTTAAGAATTCCACTAAAAAAAAGACAACTTAACGTTTTTCCATTACAAATAGAAAATCAACGACTATTAATAAAATAATAATATGACCCACAAGACCAAAGAAAAAATTGTTACCTATCAATCAGCAATTTATTTAATAGATCACAAGGAGGCACTTGCCCCGTGATCAGTGCCTCTTTAATGGCTATACCATCTCGTCCTTCCAAAGTAACTTGAATGCCATTGATATACAAAACTTCTTCTTCTCTTATGGACGATTTTTTTTCACAATCGATTACTTTGGTCCCCTTGCCCAAGATGGCTTCTACTGTCTCTTGGATTTCGGGGTCGTCCATCTATATGGACTAGATCTAGCCTGTAAGGAGGAAAATGGGTATTTTTTGGAGTTTCTAAAGAAATTATTGATTTTTTTAAATGGTTTTTCCAGGAAGAGCAATAATATTGTGTTGCCATTCTTGCAATAATAAAGTTTATTTAAATGGTTTTCTTAGTATATCTTGAAATAAAATGGGTTCTCGATAATTATCGGAATTTAAAGCTGATGATGCTAAAATCAGTTAAATATGTAAACGCATCAGTTAACAGTAGGTTTGGAAAATCCTTAAATGAAATGAAAACACCGCTGTGGAATCGACGATAATTAATTATTTCTTTGGGCATCGAGAAGACAGACTGCCTCATGTGGTGAATGAATTACTTCGTCTAAAATATCAATTTTATTATTTTTACCTACCTGTAATAATAATTTTGTTTGTAACGGGCTTTCAATGGCATTGGGCAGTATTTTTCCCTTATTATCAATTAGTTCTAAAATTATCTACAGTGTGACCAGTAAAGCGGAAGCATCATATGGGATTTTTTTTTATTAATAACTTTATTCGAAATTTGACTTTGGAATCAAGTTCTGCTTCGATCGAGATGAAAATTAAGCAAAAAAAATAGTAGTCACGTGGTTCGCATTATCTGTCAAATTTTAATTTTTTCCAAAAAATAATTCAAAAGTGGGGTTATTTCCGAAAGTATCGAAAAAAGTTATTAGAAAAAGTTTTTTTAATGCAGTTTCTAGCCCACATGCAAAATTTTAGCTGCATAAGATAATTTGGATTTTTTACCAATATTTTGTAAATTGCACCACTTTTGCAAAATAAGACTCGACGCAACCTACATAAAACTTCTTAGTTTTGACAATGCTTTATTTCAGATACATTTTCTTTAAAGTAGCGCCATACTAAATGTGTGTTTTTCTACAAAATCAAAATTGGGCTATTAAAATTTGGTCGCATATGATGCAAAGTTTATTTGTTTTTGACCCTGTATAAGGTAACTTCATAAAATAAGTTTTTTTAAAAACGTTGTTTGTGTCTGAAAGTAATACACCCTAATAGTAAGACAAAAAAGAACAGTGTCATCAGTAAAGTGTTCATTAAGGAAAATAAATTTTAGTGGTGGGTAAAAAATCAAAATTATCTTATGCAGCTGAAATTTTGCATGTGGGCTAGAAACTGCATTTAAAAAAAATTTTGTAATAACTTTTTTCGATATTTTCAGAAATAACCTCACTTTTGAATTATTTTTTGAAACAAATTAAAATTTGACAGATAATGCGAATCACGTGACTACTGTTTTTTGCTTAATTTGTATCTCGATCGAAGCAGAACTTGATGCCAAAGTCAAATTTCGAATAAAGCTATTAATAAAAAAAAGTAAATGTGATGCGGACTTTACTGGTCACACTATATATTTTAAATCTGAAATACGACCCGCCAAAAAAATAAGAACGCAAGGAAATCCTTTTTTACGATCACTATAGCTTTTATTAGATATTTTCGCGAACAGTTTTATTTTTCTTTATTTACGAAAGGTTGATAAAATTCGCAAACTCACTTTCGAGCCAAATTCCCGGCCATTAGATAGTTATTTTTCCGATAAACTCGAGTGCAGTTTTACGTTAAATCTAAATGATCCACAAGCATAAAGCGATGCATATTTAACCTTAAAGTTCAAAGCTTTAGCGAAAAAGCTTTTACAAAGCTCGTTGATGGAGGTTGATCCAAATGGCATTAGGAGTATTGACTAAGAATTTCTCGCCTGTAAACCATTTGCCGATATTAAAAGAATATACAGTGAGGAAAATGATCTAATATAACAGGTTTGCTAAGACATAGTTTGTTTTTTATTAACCCATATTAAATAAATTGCTAGTGTATCAAACCCGCTTTAGTCAACTCCAGATTTGCTAGAACAGTGTTTTTATTGGTAGTAATCAGTTCCATTAACAGCACAGTCTTGTTGAATAATGAACTACTTTTAATACAGCAATTTTGTTAAAAAAAAAACTGTATTTTCTCAAAGCGACGCATTTTGTTCCCAATAAAGCGCTTTCTCCACAATTAAAAAGCAGAACAGCGTCCCTAAAAACGAATTGTATCCGTTAGAACCTACAATCCACAAGACGATGGTGGGGGTTCGTAGCGATCGGCAATCGCCGCGCGCCGTAGTATACAGTGTGTATAAAGTCTGGAAACGGCTTAATAACATCACAATTTACTGGCCGATTTAAACCAAATTTGGTACAGTTGTGTAAGAGGATCTAACGCACTGAATGACGATATTGGCGTTGTTGCCAGCTTTTTAGTTTGTCTGGAATTCGAACGAATTTTATATTTTTAAATATAACACCCAGTATATTTTTACATTTTTAAATTCCACATAAAATTATAATTATTTTTTATTAAATGCATTATTAGTCTATACTTCATAGTTTCCGAGATATTGACTCTCGAAAAGTGACATTTTTGAACTTTGACAGCTTATAACTTTCTAACAGTACGTCTTAGAGCAAAACGGCTTACATGTCCCTATCTTCAATTTTTATTATCTTCCCAAAAAAATCAACTTCCAGTTAAACCGGAACAACTATATTTCCTGCTTTCGAGTTACATCCGGTTTAACCGGAAGTTGATTTTTTTGGGAAGATAATAAAAATTGAAGATAGGGACATGTAAGCCGTTTTGCTCTAAGACGTACTGTTAGAAAGTTATAAGCTGTCAAAGTTCAAAAATGTCACTTTTCGAGAGTCAATATCTCGGAAACTATGAAGTATAGACTAATAATGCATTTAATAAAAAATAATTATAATTTTATGTGGAATTTAAAAATATAAAAATATACTGAGTGTTATATTTAAAAATATAAAATTCGTTCGAATTCCAGACAAACTAAAAAGCTGGCAACAACGCCAATATCGTCATTCGGTGCGTTAGATCCTCTTACACAACTGTACCAAATTTGGTTTAAATCGGCCAGTAAATTGTGATGTTATTAAGCCGTCTCCAGACTTTATACACACACTGATATTAATTTTAACGTATTTGTCTGAATTTGTACTTTATTGATCGTACCGATACCTTTTTCAATTAATTTATTTTTACTTTGTATTAAGTAACATTTTTGTTAACTTTGCATGTCAGATAAAGCTATATATAGAAAATTCTTATTTCGCACAACCCATCATTAGTATTGGACTTTATAAGCTATGGACAAATTTTATCATCTCAGTAAATCTTGTTGCATAATACATAAGCATAAGCAATGTTAAACGACAAGAACAATATGCACTAGAAGCTATTTAAATTTTTGAGAACTACAGTACTGATTTTTAGTGGTAAGTATATGCTTTATTAACCGTAGCAAGCAAATATTATCATGAATAATGTCAAGTTTCGTTACAACTGCCAGTCGGAACTAATACAGTATATAAAACCAGATTACACCCCCAATAGAACTTGATAATTACTGAGAGTATTCATAGCAATAATGGCTATAAACCATTCTACGGTAGCATCAACTCCTATTTCCTATTGGCTACATTACCGTGATATAATCACTACCCAGCGGCTTAGCCATTTTCGTTGTCTCACCGTAGGAAAGGGCGTTGCTGTCACAGATAGTATTAAACAGCGTATAAAGCGTATGTGAATTCTTATAAGAAATAGAAGGATTTCTCTTTAGTGTATAAAATTATAAAAAAAAACATATTATTTAAGGTTTAACATAAAGAAATTGGAAATTATTTTGTTAGGGAGGTTAGGGAGAAAACATCGCTGTTTAAACTTAACGTTCATTATCTACTAATGGCTTTGCATATTGTTAAGGAACGCTTTATTTTTCCCAACCCAAATGCATGCAAGTAACGTTAACTTCAACAAACCAAATTAAAACTTTAATGGAAAATTGCTCTTTATTCAGACCAACAAAGTTCTAGAGACCACAACCTTTTAGAATAGTCGAAACAATGCTTTCGCAAAATACCCGACGTAACTATTCGATTTTGTGTTTTAATACGCACTGGACCGTAGATCCCACAGCTTAACCCAGTCAATCCCAAGTTAATTTTCGAACACAATGACATTATTTAGGCTTTTGTTATAATAAAACCATTATTTTGGACTTAAAACTAGAGCTGGGCTTTAAAAAAATATCGATATAGTCGATTTATCGATAAATATCGATATTTTATTTTTTAAATATCGTTATTCGATATATCGATAATATATTTTATCGATAAAACATAAAAATATTAAGTATATTATAAATACAGTGTCACCAGTCCGCATCATGGGATTTTTTTTTATTAATAGCTTTATTTAAAATTTGACTTTGGCATCAAGTTCTGCTTCGATCAAGATGAAAATTTAGCAAAAAAATAGTAGTTAAGTGCTTCGCATTATCTGTCAAATTTTAATTTTTTCAAAAAAATAATTCAAAAGTGGGGTTATTTCTGAAAAAAGTTATTCGAAAAAGTTTTTCTAAATGCAGTTTCTAGCCCACATGCTAAATTTCAGCCGCAAAGATAATTTTGATTTTTTACCTATATTTTGTAAATTGCACCACTTTTGCAAAATAAGACTCAACGCAAGCTACATAAAACTTCTCCGTTTTGACAACGCTTTATTTCAGATACATTTTCTTTAAAGTAGCGCCATATTAAATGTGTGTTTTTCTACAAAAACGTTATTATGGCATAGCTTAATAATAAATCATAATATAGGGGTTTTAAATTAAATCGTTAAAAATAGATAAACTTTACGTTGTTAAACTAAAATTAATTTTCCACTTAAAAAACACTTTACTGATGACACTGTGTTCTTTTTTGTCTTAATATTAAGGTGTATTACTTTCAGACACAAACTACGTTTTCAAAAATACTTATTTTATGAAGTTACCTTATACAGGGTCAAAAACAAATAAACTTTGCATCACATGCGACCAAATTTTAATAGCCCAATTTTGATTTTGTAGAAAAACACACATTTAATATGGCGCTACTATAAAGAAAATGTATCTGAAATAAAGCATTGTCAAAACTAAGTAGTTTTATGTAGGTTGCGCTGAGTCTTATTTTGCAAAAGTGGTGCAATTTACAAAATATAGGTAAAAAATCAAAATTATCTTATGCAGCTGAAATTTGCATGTGGGCTAGAAACTGCATATAACAAAACTTTTTCTAATAACACTTTTCGATATTTTCAAAAATAACCCGACTTTTGAATTAATTTTTGGAAAAAATTAAAATTTGACAGGTAATGTGAATCACGTGACTACTATCTCGCTCGAAGCAGAACTTGATGCCAAAGTCAAATTTTAAATAAAGCTATTAATAAAAAAAAATCCCATATGATGCGGACTTTACTGGTGACACTGTATATCAATATTGTCTTATGTGCCCTTTAAAACTCCGTACCTTCATTTCCAGGGGAGACTTTAATTATGAAAACATGAAGAAAAAAGATTGAATTAAATATTGGTCCTTAAATGTGTTATAAGGACGATATTAAAATTAAAATCGAATATCGATATTCTCGATATTTATAATAGAATTTTAATATTTTCGATTATTATCTATATTTATCGATATTATCGATAAATATCGAAAATTTTATTTTTTAAATATCATTTATCGATATATCGATAAAAATATCGATATATCGAATTTTTGCCCAGCCCTACTTAAAACCCTATTTATTAATGCATGCTGCTGTTTTTTTTTATACGCGCCCATTTCACTAAAAACAAAACGGTTGAGATAAACCGCTGGTTTTTAGCATAATCGTGGGCAGAGCCATTGTAAGTACCTGTTTTATGTTCCTAAGTATGTACTAAGCATGTACCAGTACCCGTACAAGTCTATACACTGAGGAAAATGATCTAATACAACAGGTTTGCTAAGACATAGTTTGTATTAATAGCTTATTTTTTATTAACCCATATTAAATAAATTGCTAGTGCATCAAACCCGCTATAGTGTTATATCAATTTAAGATTTGCTAGAACAGTGTTTTTATTGATAGTAATCAGTTCCATTAGCAACACAGTTTTGTTGAATATTGAGCTGCATTAAATACAGCAATTTTGTTAAGAAATAAATGGTATATTCTTAATGCGACGCATTTTGTTCCTAATAAAGCGCAATCTCTGCAATTAAGAAAGCAGAAAACGAATTGTATCCGGTAGAACCTATAATCCACAAGACTTTGGTGGGGGTTCGTAGCGATCGGCAATCGCCGCGCCCTCTATTATTAGTTTTAACGTATTTGTTGCGCAGGTCACATCGTTGTTCGTAGTCTTCTAGCCGTCCTGTCTGAATTTGAATTTCATTGATCGTATCTACCAATACCTGTTTCAATAATTTTATTGTTACTTTGTATTTAAGTTTTTTTAAACTTCGTATGTCAGTTAAAGCAATAGAAGATTCTTATTTCGCACAACCCATCATTAGTATTGGACTTTATAATCTATGGACGAATTTAACTATCTCAGTAAACCATGTCGTATAATAGATAATCATATGCAATGTTAAACGACAAGAACAATATAAAATATAACACTAAAAGCTGTTTAAATTTTCGAGAACACACTACTGATTTTTAGTGGTAAATATATACTTTATTAACCGTAGCAAGCAAATATTATTGTGATTAATGTCACGTTTCATTATAACTGCCAGTCGGAACTAATACAGTACATAAAACTAGATTAAACCCCCAATAGAACTTGATAATTACTGTGAGTATTCAGAGCAATAATGGCTATATAAACCATTCTATGGTAGCAATAACTCCTATTTCCTATTGGCTAAATTACCGTGATATTATCACTACACAACGGTCTAGCGATTTTCATTGTCTTACATTATGGAAAAGCACGTTGCTGTCACCTATGTCCTATTCAGCTATCCTCTAAGTGTGTTCCGCGGAACCCTAGGGTTCCGCGATACCTCTGTAGGGGTTCCTCAAGAATTTAGAAAAAAAATCAAAACACCTCTCTCTGGTCGAACGTTTTGACTCCGCGGCCGCGCGTAGGTATATTTATTTATTTATTTGTATTTGTATAAACATGTGTTACAATACGACCACTACAATCCCGATTGTTCTCATTATTGTGTGAAGATTATGGCAGCAAACATAAAACACTGCTGCTCCATACAGAAGTGCGATGGCTGTCTCGAGGTAAAACTTTAACAAGGCTATTTGAACTTAGAGCCGAGTTACAAATGTTTCTTTCAGCAGATACTTCTTTTAATTTGAAGGACCGTTTGTATGATAAAACTTGGTTGTTCCGATTGTCTTTTATGGCGGATATCTTTCAAAAACTGAACGAATTAAATTTATCATTGCAAGGTAAACAGACAACAGTGTTTCAGGCCTATAACAAAATAACTGCCTTCAAAAGAAAATTAGATTTTTGGATTATTTGCGTTGGTAAGAAAGAAATAGAAAGATTTACGTCACTCAGTTAGTTTGTTAGCGATAACGACTCAGAAATGTTTCAAGATGATGTGTTTGAAGAATTGGTCCAATATCTCAGTTCGATGCGCGCATCTTTTGAAAAGTATTTTCCCGAAGAACAGAATACAAAAATGAAACTGAATTCATGGATTCATAATCCTTTTTTACCAACTTGGAAAAGCCTGAAAGTATGTCAAACGAGATATATGAATCTCTTTTAGAAATGTCACCAGACACAAGTATGGAGTCACTGTTCAAAACGACGCCTCTCAACGATTTTTGGTGCAGAATCCGTGATGAATATCCAATGCTTGGCAAAATGGCTCTGAATATTCTTCTCCCGTTCCCAACAACATATTTGTGCGAAACAGGATTCTCAACCTATGCAGCCACGAAAACAAAATATCGCAATAGACTGGACGCCGAACCTGATATGAGACTTCAACTGTCTTCTATCAAACCTGATATCAACCAATTGATGAAAAATAAAAAACAGTTTCATACCTCCCATTAGTTAGATTTTTTCTTTTTTAATATATTCTATTATTGTACTTGCCATGTGGTAAAGTAAGTAATAATTAGTAACTGTTACATTGTACTTTTATTATGCTTATTAATAAAGAATACACTTTTAAAAACTATTGTTTTATTGTAGGGTTTCACCAAGTATTTTGCTTCCCAAAAGGGTTCCGTCACCAAAAAAGTTTGAGAACCGCTGTATAGTATTAAACAGTTATATAAAGAGTAGGTAAATTCTTATAAGGAATAAAAGTTTTTTTTCTTAGTGTACAGTGTTCAGCCTATATAGAAGAACTGAAGTATTAATTACTATGGCCAAAGTTTACTAAGTTTATTATATACATAATAAATTTGGTACTGTCCAAGAAATCATCGTGCATCTAATATTAAACAGCTATATAATAGCGAGATATATATCTTCATAACTTTATAACTGTACAATCATTTCTCATAGTTCAACACGAAGTTTGTTCCGCATATCAAAACATAATTCTAACAATAACATAGCACACAGCACCCACCGCGCGGCATAAATCAAATGCATTTGGAATATCTCTCAGCAAGTTGATGTGTTCAGGTTTATTTTCACATTGAGAAGTTAACTTACAGTTCCAGACACGGTAGGGCCGGTTCTTTGTACCATCGTATGCCAAAGGAACGTCATTTAAATGAGTATGAACGTCATGTAAATAAGCATTTTGTTAACAGTTCCTTATGTAAAATAAGGTAATTTTTTGCTTTCCGCTGCCACTGCATTTCTCCATAGTCCATACGATCTAGCTCCTTCAGATCAAAAAGATATTGAAACAAAAGGTATACAAGGCCTTTTCAGCATGTCTCCAAATCTGAAACCTTGCAATTAGCGTCTACTAAACCGCGATTTAAAACGAATTTCGAAATGAAAGGGGTCGGATTTGGCTACGTCCGCCATTTGTAATTAAAGACTAACATTACAGTTTACCTTCCGTGTTTGAGCCTCAAATTTCATTAGAGCTTCCTTTGTAGCGGCGTGTGGAGATCAAAGTCAATATGGACGAGGCGCTCTAATAGTTGCTATTTAGTTTAAATCGACAACCTTTCGTCGCACCGGCGAAAATAAAGGAGCCTAGAATGTTTTGGAAGGACGTGGATGTGTGCCAAGGAGTATTAATCCCGAGTAAAAATGACCGACCTTAGTAATAATAATATATACTTTAGCATACATAATATAGTACCTTGAAAGAAGCCGTGAAACTGAAACATCGACAACACTGCTGAAAGATCCACGTGTCACGTGACTTTTTGAGGTTAGCCATGGTTTAGTATGTAATTTACGTGCGAATTAGGTGTAGGTGTCGTATCAATTTGTATTTTTATCCGGTTTTCGATTGATATCTAATAGAAAATTTAAGTGACATGATTGCTAAGAACCTCTACAAAATACTGATGAAAATTTTTGGGGCGGGTTTGCTCTAATAGCATTAATAAAGTGAACAATCCAACAGCCTGGCCGGCCTGGCGGTTTGTTTACGGGTCTTATAAATGGCGGCAGAATTTTATTTGTTTTAATTTAAAAGTTGTGTTTTTTGTATTCTAGTTAGCTCTTTGGGATAAACTTTATTGTTTTGTGGCTACAGTTAAATTATTAAATATTGAAGTGTTTATTTAACTTGAAAGTATATGTGAATTAGTTTAAAAATATCACTAAGTAGTTCATAAGTAGGTAGGATACCTCTAGATACCTAGGTACTTAGGTAAGTACTATTTTTCTTTTAGTTTGTTTATTTATCAGCATGCTAAACCCCTGCTGTATTCCTGGGTGTAACTCTAACTATAAAAGTGTTTTAAAAGCAGGTGAAGAGAGTGTAATATATTTTTATAGTTTAGATTTGACCAATGACTGTATAAAAATTGTTAATCAGGTTTCAGTGGACATTGATATGAAGGTAAACGTTTTGAAGTAAATGGGCTTACAATGATTTGAAATGGATTTATCCTTTGAAATGAAACTAAGCAGGTGGTCTCAGTTTGAAAACTTATTGTAACGAAGTTACCCAGATAGTAGGTGACTTTCTTAAGACAATCGTAGATTTCTTAAACAAAGCCTTAAGCTTGCTAAACTGAGACTTCAGAAGTCGATAGTCAATCCTGTAATTTAAACGCAGAAGATAATAATTTGTATAATAGAATATTACTTTTAATCGATCGAATAAATCTACTCGTAGTGAAACAAAAACACCTTCTCAACGCAATATTACTATTATTTAATAACTGGGTAGGTTGTTCTTGTTATCCAAAACTATTTATTACTTTTTTGTACATTTTTCAATATCAATTTAGTGGCAACAGAGCCAAAAAAACACAAAAAATATTATCAGAAAGAATTAAAAAATCGTCCGTTGCGCGTCATAATAATACAGTGGCGTAGCCAAGTGGGGGCCAGGGGGGCGCCTGCCCCTCCCCCCCGCCCCCCTTGCATAGCGCCCCTTGCCGCTTGGTGCCCGTATTCAAAATAAAAATATACTTTAATTACACCCTGTAACATTTATTGAAATTGAAAATAATTTGGTATTCTATTATATGTATTTTGAAAAAGACACACTATATTTTTAATAATAATAATAATAGTGGTTCTAAAAACTCATAAAGCGCCCCCATATATGTTCGCCCCTCCCGCCCCGCAAGGCTGGCTACGCCATTGTAATAATATCTTGTGGATCGGCAACTTCCAGCTGATGCGGCGTTAATCGATGTTACTACATGGCTTCTTTTCAAGGTGGTTGTGGTAGGGGCCTCATCATCCGTCGTTTTCCTTTACCCTTTCTGTATACAATTCGCTTTCACGTTTGATTCCTCTATTTTCACACATAGAATTGCCAGGAAATAGGGCCATCATTCCACTACAAAATACGTCATTTCCGAAAAGCATTTTTAAGCCAGTTCGTCCATCAATCTGTCATCGGTACACGGTGGTCTATTCTGATTTTAAACATATGTTGAAGTGGGGTAAGTAGGCGGAAAACGAGATAGCACTGGCAAGCGGAAATACGGAAATATAATATTTCTGCTTCGTTATTAATAGCTTCTTTAATAACGGATTCGTACAGGGTAGAACAAAAGTCAATTTGTCAATAATTTAGCTACGTGGTGTAGTCTAGACGCTACATAGTATCTTCGACACATACTTTCTTATACATACACTGAGAAAAAGCCTTATATTCCTTAAACGAATTCGCATACTCTTTATATATATACCTAACTGTTTAATACTATAATATTATATGACAGCAGCGCGCTTTCCTGCTCTAAGACAACGAAAATTGCTAGACCGTTGTGTCGCCTGTCCCAAGAAGTGGGCAGATCTTATGGAACATGCACGACTATTCTTAAGAAGCAGCTAAATTTATTTCCTTATAAAGTGTAAGTATTCCAAGAAATACAAGCTGCAGATTTTGAAAGACGCAGGAATTACTCTCAATGGTTTACCTAAAATTTATTGGAAAGAAATGATTTATTAGACCTGACATTTTTTCCGGATAAAGCCTGGTTCCACCTCTCCGGTTATGTAAATTCTCAGAATACACGCATGTGGTGAAAATTCCCATTTTTTTTTAAGAGTCCACATTGCACCCTCAAAAAATTGGTGTCTGGTTTCCCGAAGAAGAATTGTTGGTCCTTTTTTTTTCATGACACAGTTACAGCACAGCGGTATAGAGATAAATTTTTAAATCCATTTGTGGAGCAATTACTTGACGACGAACTATGTTTTGGATATTTTCAACAGAACGGTGCAACCGCCCATACATCAGCCGCCGAAACTAGCAATTTTTTCGACGATACATTGATCAGTTTTCGATCAGACATTGAATTCATACCTAGATCACCTTGTTTAACGGTTATGAATTACTTCGTTTTCCTCATTTAAAGAACACTATTTTTAAAAACACCAGTTGCAAATTTAGAACATTTACAAGAAAGGATTATCCAAGAATGTGGTAACATTTCTCCAGAGATGCTGGTCAACACTTTCGAAAATTTGAAGAGACGTGTGAATTTATGCTTGGAGCATGGCCAATTTCAGCAATTTATGTAATTATTTTTATTTTTCTTTCTGTATATTCTTACTTTGTTAATTTTGTAAACAATGAAAAGAAAATTTGTATTTGTCTACTTATTTTATTACCCATTAGTTTGGGATATCACGTCATAATATGAATTTGACAAAATTGTAACCTAGATTTGGTTAGAATCGTCCGATCGTCCCCATATCATTGTGATCTAAACCAAGCCCTACGTTTCTTAATACAAGCCCTCTTTGATGCAAATAATTTTTGCTCGCATGGTACCTATAAGGAGCTTGCGAATGAAAATGAGAAACACCTATTAGCATAACTAACACACATATAGTTTATTTTGTAAATAGCCCGAAGGAATGGAGTATCTAGCTTCATATCTATGTAAATGTACAATATTGTCTTATCGTTTATGCATTCGATACCCTGATATTTATTGTGATTCCCAACCAAATTTATACGTCCATTCGGCTCTTACATAAAACACTCGATTCAGTCCTTCTCGAGGAATGCGTAATTTATTTCCAAGATAGAATCTATCGCGATGCCGCAAACCTCTCGGAAAGAAAGCTTAGATTCTCGTTAAATCGGAAAATGACTAGAAAATTGCATCGGGAACGATTTCTAATAAAAGACTGAAATCTTATTAAATTTAATTTGAACTTATTTATTATATTGGAAGTCTGTTTATCGGCACCTTGTATTTGTACGAGCAAAGTTTATTATGTCCTCGTGACTTTTATGAAGAGATTCCTCTTTGGTTCCCAAGCAATCAGTAAATATTGGCGATTAATAGTCTTAATAGGCTATTATTATCAAACTGTAGAAAAGCAGGAAGAAAATACAGCTAAATCTACATCCACAGACGTTATACAAGGAGACAACACATTCCATTCATAGAAAAACCATTTGTTTACAATCCGACATACTTCCAAAGTTTCAGATTAGGTTAGTTAGAAGGAGATGGCTTGAAAAAATGGCTTAAAAAAATTGCAACACTGTAAGCTGGCAATTGATCACAAACACAGCTCACTAACACTGTACACTGCGAAAAAAACCCGTCTATTCCTTATAAGAATTCACATACTTTTTATACAACTGTTTAAGACCATATTATGTGACAGCAACGCGCTTTCCTACTGTAAGACAACCAAAATTGTTAGACCGTTGTGTAGTGATAATATCACGGTAATTTAGCCAATAGGAAATAGCAGTTAATGCTACCATAGAATGGTTTATTGCCATTATTGCTCTGAATACTCACAGTAATTATCAAGTTCTATTGGGGGTGTAATCTTGGTTTATATACTGTATTAGTTCTGCCTGGCAGTTGTATTGAAACTTAACATTAATCATAATAATATTTGCTTTGCTACGGTTAATAAAGCATATACTTACCACTAAAAATCAGTACTGTACTTCTCAAAAATGTAAATAGCTTTTAGTGTGATATTGTTCTTGTCTTTTAACATTGCATATGATTATCTATTATGCAACACGATTTACTGAGATTATAAAATTCGTCCATAGCTTATAAAGTCCAATTCTAATAATGGGTTGTGCGAAATAAGAATCTCCATTGCTTTGTCTGACATACAAAGTTTTAAAAAAATTAAATACAAAGTAAAAAAAGGTTAATTGAAACAGGTATTGGTACGATCAATAAAATTCAAATTTAGACAGGACAGCTAGAAGACTCCGAACAACGATGTGACCTGCGCAACAAATACGTTTAAACTAATACTAGAGCACGCGGCGATTGCCGATCGCTACGAACCCCCGCCAAAGTCTTGTGGATTATAGGTTCTAACCATAGACCATTTACCTTTAGATCCGTACAGCTTATCTCCTGCGCAAACAAAAGTTACATTTTATGGGTGAAAAAATACGTCCGAGCGCATGACTCGCCGGTCAGCTGCCTTCCCTCTGGACACCTTTCGTGCATGCCCACAAACCTCGTGTTATCGGCCTGTCCTACTTTACCGACATGCTCAAAATACCCTCCCAGAACCGGCTCGGCCGCCATTTTTGTTGTTGTGTCTTGGTTTCTCTGTGGATTCCTTGTAGTTTTCTTAGCTATCGTGAATTGTAATATTTGACTTGATATTAGGCACGCGATAACACCGTAGATTGGTTATTTTGCTGGTTTTGTTTGTTTTTATATTCGATTTTATAAGACTAGTTTAATTCACTTGTTCCTGTTCTATTCCTTTTTGAAGTAAAAACACGACGTAGAATCTTTTTTAAACAAATTTTAAAAACAAAACCTTAAAAACAATTTTCTATCCTTAAAATCTAATAGGTTCGCTACTACTAAAAATGCCAGAAATAACTACCTTTTTTCCCAAAAATTGAGAAGAAAGTACAATTTTTTGTCAAGAATTTAAATTTTAAAGCCCGGACCTGTCTATTTTCCCATTCATCAAACGCTAATGTTGCAGTGCGCATGTCTAATCGTGTCTAGCTTTGTTTACATGCGCGAGGCCATAAATCTGCCACTTTCGTGATTATTGTTTGCTTATCTAAAGGTAAATTGTCTATGGTTCTAACGGATACAATTCGTTTTTGGCGACGCTGTTGTGTCTTTTTAATTGTAGAGAAATTGTTTTATATCTACATAAGATTTTTATTTATTATCTAAAACTCCGTTGGGGGTGAAAAGTCTATTTAAAAAATTGTTTTATGTAACACGTAATCATCCACATAAATAATGGTCCAAAACAAAACACAGTGGCCGAACGATCCGAACAAAACATGATCCGAATAGCGAGCATTGCCGGTCCAAAACGTGCAAATATTCGAGTCCCAGGCATTTGACTGAATAAAACGATCCGAAAAAAAAATCACCGATCGGGTCGAACGGAATATAAAATATGTGTGGCTGGGAACCAGGACATATATGGTACTTTAATGGACAAAATGAATTAGAATAGTCAGATTCTTGTCATGAAAAATTTTCAAGCCCAATTTTTGTACTTGAGCTATGAGAATCTTCCTGTAGTGATAATAATATGTTTATTTTTTTCTCCTTCTTTCAGGACGACCATTTTTAACACGAATTTTACCAGTACGGGAAGTTATCCATTTAATTGCTACCCTAAACACTGTCGATTCGCTAAACTTCCTTTTCTCACTAAGAAAAATGATTTAATATAACAGGATTGCTTAGATATAGTTTATATTGATAGCTTCTGTTGTTAACCCATATTAAACAAATTGCTAGTGTATCAAACCCGCTTTAATTTTATATCAATTCCAGAATTGCTAGAACAGTGTTTTTATTGGTAGTAATCAGTTCCATTAGTAGCAGTCTTGTTGAATAATGAACTACTTTTAATACAGCAATTTTATTGAGAAATAAATTGTATCTTCAGTAAAGCGCTATCTCTGCAATGAAGAAAGCAAAACTGCGTCCTCAAAAACGAATTGTATCTGTTAGAACCTATAATCCACAAGACGTTGGTGGGGGTTCGTAGCAATCGGCAATTGCAGCGCGTCGTAGTATTAGTTTTAACGTATTTGTTGCTCAGGTCACATGGTTGTTCGGAGTCTTCTAGCTGTCCTGTCTGAATTTGAATTACAGTGAAGTCCGCTTATAACGAACCCGTTTATAACGAACTTCCGGTTAATACGAATCATTTTCCCTTACATGAAAAATGAAACAAAATGTATTCATTACTGGATATAACGAACTTCGGATATAACGTACCATATTCTGTTCATTTTTGAAGTTCGTTATATGCGGACATTACTGTATATTGGTCGTATACCAATACCTGTTTCAATTAATTTATTTTTCCTTTTTATTGAAGTTTTTTTAAACTTTGAATGTAAGATAAAGCAATAGAAGATTCTTATTTCGCACAACCCATCATTAGTATTGGACTTTATAATCTATGGACGAGTTTTATGAACTCAGTAAACCACGTTGTATAATAGATAATCCTATGCAATGTTAAACGACAAGAACAATATCACACTAGAAGCTATTTAAATTTTTGAGAACTACAGTACTGATTTTTAATGGTAAGTATATGCTTTATTAACCGTAGCAAGCAAATATTATTATGATTAATGTCAAGTTTCATTACAACTGTCAGTCGGAACTAATACAGTATGTAAAACCAGATTACACCCCCAATAGAACTTGATAATTACTGTGAGTATTCACAGCAATAATGGCTATAAACCATTCTATGGTAGCATTAACTCCTATTTCCTACACTGTTAAAAAAAAAACAAATTTAACTTTTTTTTATGTCCCAGAAAGTCCACTCCCGTTTTTTTGTTTATTTAACTAAAACCGCTTCAGTCAATCAGTAACTTATAAAATATGTTACTATTTTGACATTAATCTGATTGGTTGTGCAGTAAAAATTACATCTTGATTAGTTAATTTAACACATTTTTTATGTTAGTATTAACTTATTTTATAAATCGTATTCCTAAAGCAACTGCAAAAAAAATTACATTAACTAATTGCGAAAAGTTACGTTGAAACAAATCTGCAGTTTTTTTCTCAGTGTACCGCATATTTTTCTCCGTAACCCATTTCACCAATTTAAATTGTTCAAACTGTTTATTAATTTGGTCAAGGGGTCACCCAGATGTCTAAAGAGGAGATAACGTGTGAATAATATTTATAAACAAATGCATAATTTCTAAAATTAAAATAAATATTTAACACTAACCGATAAAAAAAATTATCGAATGAATGCATGAATATCAAAGAGTGTGACTTGTCATTAACAGGCTTTTATGAAACATTTATTTATCAATGAAGACAAATAATAATAAAATTCAGAATTAAATAGACTTGAAACGGAGGTCGCTAGTTTATCGCAAGAATGTGTCTTAAAGATAAATTGCCCCAGCAATAACAACAATTTTATTTTTGGTAGAAAAGTTATTCCCGATAGCAGCAATAATTTATTTAGTGTTTCCCCCTATCGGAATGCCTCTTACATCCCTTTTTTTAAAGACCGCTTGTCACATATTGGTTAGCTGTTTAGTTAAACCCATATTTCCCCCTATATACAAATACGCATACTTTCCGTATGGTTTAAGCGCATTCAAAATATAATTGAGGTCATTAACAGGTTCAAGGAAATTAAGAAATTTAAAATAAACAAACCTTCAAAGAAACAATTTACATTTGATAGGGCAGAAAACGACTTTTGTCTGGGAGATTTGCGGTCGCTGGAAAAACATCGTTTCAGGTTGCGGATATTTTGTTTACCGTATAAAAAGGTTAAACGGCTGCAAACGGCAATGAAAATGTATATTTAGACACGGCAAAAAAATGGTCACAGAAACGACCACCTGCAATAAGCTATCAAATTTCACCCCCCTGCTTGTGATAGTAGCAGCCTAACACTGTATTAATCCATGTGACACAACCCCGTTTAAGTCCATACAGGGCTTCATAAAAGAAATCGTTCCTTTTTCAGCTGGTGTGTCTTGTGTGTGCATAGAAGGAGATAGATGGATGCCCTTGGTATATTCCTGCAAGCCTAATTTTTTCTACTATACGGCGTCGTCGTGCGTTTATAATATGGGTAAAGTGTCTCGACCGCTTTTTGTGAAGAATGGTTGAAAAAGTAACCTGCTGTGAAATTAATCGAATATGACAACACAGCAATTGAGTTTGATTGAAAAATGGACGACAGTATGGTAAAAAAAGTCTTGTGAATGTACAAATGTGGTATTGCGGAATAAACTGTCGTTTTGAACGAACGCAATTTGAAAATACTTTTTTTTTACAGAAAAGTAATTACAATTATTTTATGGTATGGTTTCAAACATAGCAACTAAACATATTTGCTTGCTACGGTTAAAAAGCAAAATTTAAGGTGCACTGAGGAAAATGATCTAATACAACATCAGGTTTGCTCATACATAGTTTATATCGTTAGCTTATTTTCTATTAACCCATATTAAATAAATTGCTAGTGTTATATATCAATTCTAGATTTGCTAGAACAGTGTTTTAATTGGTAGTAATCAGTTCCATTAGCAGCACATCAGTCTTGTTGAATAATGAACTACTTTTAATACAGCAATTTTGTTAAGAAATAAATTGTATCTTCTCAATGCGACGCATTTTGTTTCCAGTAAAGCGCTTTCTCTAAAGAAAGCAAAACAGCGTCCCCAAAAACGAATTGTATCCGTTGGAACCTATAATCCACCAAGACGTTGGTGGGGGGTTCATAGCGATCGGCAATCGCCGCGCTTAAACCAGATTACACCCCCAATAAAACTTGATAATTACTGTGAGTATTCAGAGCAATAATGGCTATAAACCATTATATGGTAGCAATAACTCTTATTTCCTATTGGCTAAAAAACCGTGATATTATCACTACACAACGATCTAGCAATTTTCGTTGTCTTACATCAGTAGGAAAGCGCGTCGCTGCCACATAATATAGTATTATAATGAGTATGCGAATTCCTATAAGGAATAGAAGACTTTTTTTCTCAGTGTGGTCAAATATTGGCTCCCTTGTTTATCTTAGACTAAGACAGGGGGGTCCCGGAGGGGGGGGGGGGGATCACCCCCCCCCCTCGTCTATTAGTTAACCCAAGACGCTATTTAGATATGAAATGAACATTAATAAATATGATTCACCGATTTGCATGATCAAAAAGAAGAATATATTTTATAAGTTGTTTTTTGTAACTTTGCGTTGGTTGTTTTTTTCCATAAAATTTTTGATTATCTATACTATACCTACCACCAGAATACAAAGGCATTAATTTAATACACTGGGTTTTTAAAATAAATATTTTCACTGAATAACCACGAAAATATGTCAGGAGGAAAAAAAGATAAATTGGAAAAATCTGCGGTGGTGACATTGCCCATTGAAAAATAGCAATTTAGGAAGGAATATCTCAAAAACTAAGCGTTTCCAGGAAAAATTGTTTTTAGATTCGCAATCTACGCCCCAAAATTCACAATTCCTGAAAAAATCTTCAATTTTGGCGTGGCTTATAATTAGATTTTATCAATTTTTTTGTAACAATTTATTTATTCATTTTATCGTATTTTATATTATATTTTGGGGCATTTTCTTCCACATGAGCGTACCGACTGCAAATTGTATTTAAACGAGTTACGTAAAATTCGCAGGCCTCCATGCCCGGTCGCTGAACCCTTCTTATTTTTGTTTGCCGTATTTTTAATTTTTCCGAGGTCGAAACATGACGTAGATATTTTGCGAGTACATTGAACATAAAAGTTTATTAATTTTAAGCACGGAACATAAACAGATGAGAAATATACTCAATTGGCGTTTTATCGTTTTTATGAATAATGAGCTTTTTTTTAATAGGTGGAAAAGTTATAAGCTTCCAACCAATAGGGTTTTATCCTTTAGGATATACAGTACAAGCCTAAAGTTGCAGGCAGGGCGACTTTTAGGGTGGGATTAACGACGCCATTTTGTAGCTTTTAACTGTCAATTCAATTGCCTAACTAATGACGTGTGTTGTGTTGCTCAGAGTAGTTATTTTTATGCTTTTGGCATACGAAAAAGAAAGACATACATATTCTGGAGCTGGTAGAGCAAGGCAGATGTTAGTCACCCGGTCATAGTTTTGTTTACTTTCGTGTGTTGTGCATAATAGGTTTGGGAAGACAGTTGTGTAGTGATCATGTCACGGTAAATTAGCCAGTAGGAAATAGGAGTTAATGCAACCATAGAATGGTTTATAGCCATTATTGCTCTGAATACTCACAGTAATTATCAAGTTCTATTGGGGGTGTAATCTGGTTTTATATACTGTATTAGTTCCGACTGGCAGTTGTAATGAAACTTGATATTAATCATAATAATATTTGCTTGCTTTTATGAAGCATATACTTACTACTAAAAATCAGTAGGTACTGTAGTTCTCAAAAATGTAAATAGCTTCTAGTGTAATATTGTTCTTGTCGTTTAACATTGCATATGGCTATCTTATTATGCAACATGGCTTACTAAGATGGTAAAATTCGTCCATAGGCGGGGTTGGATGAACCCACCGGGACACCGGGAAATTCCCGGTGGGCCGATCGGCCCGTTGGTTGGTAGGCCGATTCCGACCTACCGAATTCGATACGATTTTTTTTTGCGTCTGTACGATACTTCAAAAAATTCTAAAATATTCCTGCTTATTTAATACTGAAAATAGTTGTCTAGAGTAGAGAATAAAACTGTTAAGTTTAATATTTTCATTTAATATTTTAATTTTTATTAAAATTCTTTGTTTCTGAAATTTGGTTCTTTTTCAAGCGGCATACCTATGTAAAATAGTGTTTAAACTTAACTTTATGGATATATTTTTAAATGATTTTTATTCTCAGTGTGTGCATGGTAAAAAACAACCAATCCAGCGCCAAAAACCTAATTACTTTTAATACCTGAATAGTAATTTTTCATAATTGAAACCCGAAAAGCGACAAATAATCCGATTATGACATAAAATAGTTATTTTCTATAACTGAATAAAACCCGATTTGCGACAAATTACCCTCCCTATTGTGACATAATAGGAGTCTCCCCAAACACTTAACCTCATAACTAAGGTTCCTACAAGGAAAGTACGAAGTAACGCACGCGCCAAACGTACGGAGCAGAAATTGCAAAATAAGATTTCTGGAGGTTTTATAGGCCAAAGGCGTAGAAACTGGAGAAACACGGGAGTTCAGTCGGTAGGCAGCCCCTTCGGGGTTGAATCCGGCACTATCCTGCTCGTCTCTTTGTAGGTAGGTATTTGAGTTTTTAGATTAACTTATTTTTAACAGTTTTTTTATAGTAAATTTTTGAGAAATTTTGGGCGTGGTCCCGAACATTTTTCTCCCGACACTATCCTGCTCGTCTCTTTGTAGGTAGGTAGATATTTCAGTTTTTAGTTTAACTTATTTTTAATATTTTTTTTTAGAATGAATTTTTGATTTTAGGCGTGGTCGCGAAAATTTTTCGCCTGCGGCGCAATTTCGCGCTTTATTTTTGAAACTTAGCCTCCCCATCTAAATCAGTCACGAGCCGCCACTGCATGTTTGGGGGGGGGGGGCTACAGCCCCCCATAAATCCATCAATGTGTGGGCCGCTAGACTGGAATTTCCCGGGCCAATTCAAAAAGTTCGTCCAACCCTGGTCCATAGATTATAAAGTTCAATACTAATGATGGGTTGTGCGAAATAAGAATCTTCTATTGCTTTATCTGACATGCAAAGGTTAAAAAAAACTTAAATATGTGTACAAAGTAAAAATAAATTAATTGAAACAGGTATTGGTACGATCATATTATTTATGAAGCATTTTAAAAGTTAAATTTAGTGAAAAGTCCAGGCATTGACGTTGACTGTATTGTTCCTCTATCAACACGGTCGTATAAATACTGTTGTCCTGTCACCACTGTCATCTATACCACTAAGCCAAAAGGTATATACGCTACAATCATCGTTGCTATGGTTCATTGAAACGACATCAGATATAACACAATTAATTGTTCCGTTGTTGTATTGCAAGAAGCAATAAAATAGTTCTTTGAAATTTCGTTGCCTTATATACTAAATATCACGAATAGTCTCGTTTTAAAACAGATGACAGCGGTTATTTGTCATCGATCAGCTGATATTTGGACATAATAATATCCCTAGATTTGTAGCGGACCGTAATGAGCCCAAACACCGAGTTATGAATTGCGTTTTTGTTACATTTAATTACATTTTAAAAATTTTAATTTAATTTTGTGTAAGTACCTATAATTATTATTCATTTGACCAAAAATTTAGATACAGAGTAAAAATTTTTTAATTCTTTTTCATTAGGGATCATAATTATTAATGTGTGCCTTGCTCGTTAAGTTGATTTCATCGATAAGTAACAAGTTTTATTTCATCTGAACGCCGTTCTTGTCGAAAAGTTAATTGTAAAATTTTTGTTCTTAAAATGTTTGTGCGTTAAGGTTAGGTTTCTAATGTATAATTTTCGCATTTTACATTATCTAGGTATCCTTTTCTGTTTCAAGAAAAATAAGTAGAAATTAAGTATTTCCCTGACTTAGGTAGGTAGGAGAGAGTTGGACAAAACCGGGTAGGTTGATAAAACCGGGTATCGCCTAGTCCTACCATATGCCAAAACAGCTTTCCATATTATTAACCTTTAAATAGCAGCTATTTGATTTTGAAGGAATTATTTTTATTATTGTTATTAGTAAATATTATTATTGTTTGGCAATAGTAAGGTAATAGTAAGTAACATTATGTTACTATACTAGTTAAAATAGCTAACCATATTAGTATGTAATAGGATAGCGAACAAATATATAATTCTATTTTCTGTGTCTACGTACCTTACATAAGTGAAATTATTATTTGATATTACTATTATTATTGTTTGTATGACAATAAAATAAAGTTTTTAACATAATGTTAGCCTACATACAAGTTTAGAAATGTAACTGTATCAATAAATTGCATTTTAACAAACAAATTCCATAAAAACCACTTTTGGGTCTACGTACCTTACGTAAGTCAAAAACTGTTAAAGTAGGGTTTCCACTGACAGAAAAATTTAATCCCTGGCTAAACTAAAGCTTTTAACTTTATGTTAGCCTACATACAAGTTTAAGAATGTAACTGTATTATAACCAACAAATTCTATAAAAACCGTATTTGGGTCTTCGTACCTTACGTAAGTCAAAAACTGTTACATTAGGGTTTCCATTGACAGAAAAATTAAATCCCTGGCTATATTAAAGCTTTTAAGTTTATGTTAGCCCACATAAAAGTTTAGAAATGTAACCGTACCATAGCCAACAAATTCTATAAAAACCATATTTGGGTCTACGTACCTTACGTAAGTCATATATGGGGATTTTCTTGACAGTGAATGTAATAACTTGAATTCAATTAGTTTATGTTGAACTGTAGGTATTTTACCTATAGGTATAATCTGAACAAATAAAACAAAAAAAAATCTATTCTAAATATGAGTGACAGAATCCTATTTTAAGTTGTGTTTCAGTTAGTTTAGTATTTTTAAGATTTGGATATTTATAATATTATAAACTTTTTAAATCTATTTTGACACTTTATCTTTAAACCATATAGAAGTTTATGCTTATTACCTATTACCTACCTTAAATTATAATATTTATAAAACATAACTTTCAAAAGAAATTATTACCTACCTATTACTTATTATTTGGCAATATTAAAGCGGTAGAACCGATGAGGCTATTGCATAAATTGTTTTAGAAGGTATCACATGTATAATTTTCAAGTCCGGTCCTGTAACTCATGCCAACTTATAAAAATTTAATAGACCAAAATTGACAGAGTGTCACGTGACTTTGCCCCCATCTTGCGAGAGTATTCAAGATTTTTACTATATCATTGCTTGTTCATTCGTCTTTTATAAGACGGCACTGAATCAGCTGAGAAACAGGTGTAGGTATCAAATACCCTTAAAAGGTGGGTAACGACCACTACTATCTATGGGTTTCTGGGAATCTTTGAATTTAGTATTGTTAAGAGAATAAATTGCAGTGTTGCATGTTGCATGTATAAGGAAACGTGACATTTTGCATACGACATCGTCACCAGTTATTTGCTGACAATGCATCACTGCAAAACTGCATTTTTTCATTCCTCATACAGCACATAGTTTACATATTTATATATATATATATATAGGAATTAGGACTATAAATATGAAATGAAAGAAATGAGCCCCTTTATGACTATGAGACACTGGTATAATTAATTAAGAAGTTTAAACGATATAGGTAAATTCACTACATGTTTCGAACCCTTAGAAGAACAGAGAAATATTAGAAATACAAAAATGACTACATAATCTATAACTATGTACTACTTTTATTCATCTACATCATCATTTAATTATGCTATATCAATTTATGTTTCTTCAAGAAACCTTTTAACTCTTAACCAAGACCTTTCTTTCTGTCAAGTTAAAGCTTCGTTAAGACGGTATGCACCTTTTGTATTTCTAATATTTCTCTGTTTTCCTGAGGATGAATGTTTCGAGACATGTAGAGAATTTACCATTTGAAACTTCTTAATTAATTTATAACAGTAGAGGAAGTCTTAAAGTGTCTCATTTATTTCCTTTCTAATTTACACTCCACTTAAAGTAAGAACTATTTCTTCAAGTATAAAATATGAGGTGAATTATTTGAGAGTTTAACCAAACCAAGTTATACAGTATGTCTCCGTAACTTTGCACCATATGGAAAACTTTTTTATTACTTCTTATTCATTTTACAAAAAAAAGTTATTCTTCATAAAAAGCTCTGCATGGTCTAAAACCTAAAATGCAACCATCAAATATCGAAATTTTCCAGTCATATACGAGGTTTGTCAAAAAATGTGAATTTTTCCCAATAAGAATGTGAATGTTTCCCAAGAGTAAAGTACCTTTATTTTCGACATTATCAAAAATTGTTTTTAAAAAAAGTTGATCAGAACTAAAAACCACGTCTAAATATGCAATTATACGCATTTATGTTGAAAAATTATTTTATTAATATATTAGGTATTAATTATTAAATTTTTTAATTATTTAATTAATTTAATGCGTGTTTTTGCATATTTGGACGTGGTTTTTAGTTCTGATCAACTTTTTTTAATAACATTTGATAATGTCAAAAATAAAGGTACTTTACTCTTGGGAAAAATTAACATTTTTTGACAAACCTCGTATATGACTGGAAAATTTCGATATTTGATGGTTGCATTTTAGGTTTTTGACCATGCAGAGCTTTTTATGAAGAATAACTTTTTTTCGTAAAATAAATAATAAAAAAGTTTTCCATATGGTGCAAACTTACGGGGACATACTGTATATAAACTATTTTGTAACTACCCATATCTACAAAAGGAAAAAAATCGAGAATCCGATTACAATATAAACATTGTATAAATTTTCCGTTTTCAAGTAGTTCCAACATAAATAAATAGCTATACAGCTAATTCTCGTTAAAAAGCTTTTAGACTCGTTATTTGTAAAACAAATCCGTGCTTTCGCATTAGTAAAGTAGGTGCAAAAAAGCAAAATTAAAGCCAAAGGAGAGTCATGTATAATATCCCTATTAAAAGGCAGATTTGTTTAAAACTTTAAATGTATGCAAAGGCTTAAAAGCTTGGTTGTTATTTGCTTCAGTGTAAAATGACATTACTTTAGGGTTATACAGCTCTATGATGATGCTTTATTACTGGCACTTCAATTCAAACATATTTTAATGTGTTTTCCTCCTTTCAAATTTAATTTTCATAACATGTTTCTATTTTTAACTAAGGTTCTGTTTGGGAGAGTAGTAGTATTAGTAGTAGTAACACGTTTTATTTAGCAAAAAAACAAATTTTTATAGATTTATTTTAAATTTTTAAAACGCAACCTTCTTTTAACAAAAACAGACAGAAAAGTAAACATTTTGAAAATTGTATCAAATATTGCGTATCATTTAGTTTTTTAATCAAATGTAATTTTAAAGTTTAATTAATTTTAATAATAACTTGAGATTTAATAGAATTTTCCAAATTATTATATTCTATCAAACCTTTATGACTATATAGACTTATAGGCTAATGTGTTAGACACTCTATCCACATAACAGTGTTGATTAGTTCTTGTTTTATAATTATGATGGTCATGATTAAAGAACAAAAATTTTTTAAACGATCAGGCAATAAATTATTTTTAATTTTATGTACATATAAAAATTCATACTAAATAAAAAAAATAATTTCTGACATACAACCATTCTAAGTTTTTTATCATAAAATGTATTTTTGTACACATTTGTCACAATTTAAAATAATCCGCATTGCCTTATTTTGTAAAATTTGTAATTTATCAAATATGTCCTCACTAGCACGATATAAAATGGAAGAACAATAAAGAAAATGTGGTAATATAATAGTATTAGATACAGTTTTTTAGAAAACAAACTTAAATTAGAACTGATTCTTTTAAAATAACCTACTTTTCCGGCAATCTTCGATATGATACTTTCAAAAGAATTTATTAGAATATTTTAATTTTGAATCAATGATTATCCCTAATTATTTAAAACTCTTTACTAATTCCAATTTTACACCATCAATCACAACATTTATATTTTGACAATTTAAATTATTACCCATCCCATAACCATAAATGTATGGTTTTTAAAATATTTAATTTTAATTTATTTACTTTAAGCCAATTTAATAATATATTTATCTCAGCATTTAGAATATTTAGACAGCAAACATTATTTGTAACTTATACATTTTTAAAACTAAAGGCATATCGTTGATTTATAAAATAAATAATATTGGACCTAGTATACTTCCTTGAGGAACTCCTATATTAGTTATTTTTTTATTTGAATATGTTTTTGAAATTTTTGTTTTTGTGACCTGTTACTTAAATAATTTTAAACCATTCATAAACGTTTCCGCGAATACCATCACTGATACAATCTACTCAATAATCTAGCCCTGTCAATTGTTTCGAATACCCGCTTAAAATCCAAAAATACAGCTATAACATTTTCCCCTTGATCAATGGTTCTCTTCCACGTGAAGGGGTATTATTTATACAAAAATGTATACTTTAAGAATGGTAGCTGCACAGTGCCAAATGTGATCATTTATTTTTTCTTGATACGGTTGATTTTGCATTCTGTTACAATTTTTTGCAGTCAAAGACGTTAGGAGAACGACAATTTAATAATAATTAATCGCTTATATGCTATGTTTACATTTTATTGTTAACTTTCTCTCGTAACCGGGTCTTGATAAAAAATTAATTGTTTTTCTGGCCAAGCTTGTTTTCCTGTGCGACATTGTTACATAACCGTTGATTGCTTTTTCCAATATAATTTAAACGCATCGGGGATATAATATAACCAAGGTATTATACGACGTGGTTTCCTTCTTGACGCAAACACTTCTGTATTAAATTGGATTGATTTACAGTCACTTTCATCTACTTATTATAGGTCAATGCCCATTATTAATGATAGCTGAATGAATCTTTGGCACGAGCTAAACCTGTAATTTTTGACAGAGATTTTGTCGCAATAACAGTTTTTAAAATCATCTAGATCTAGGTCAAAACTCGAAAAAGAATAAAATAAACCGCCTTTATCCCCAAAAAACATTTTTTACTTTTTTGTTTAAGGTCGTTTTTTACTAAATCATCTATAAGTTTTCAGTAAAGCAATTTAAAGAAAAGTGTTATCACCTCGGTTATCACCATTTTCTTCATAAATCCTGAATGATTAGATATATTATATTTCCATTTTCACATTTATTTTAAGCATATCCATAACGAAAGTTTGTAAATTTACTAGTACAATACAGTAGAGCTTCTCTAATCCGAACTCCACTAATCCGGATTCTCCAGTAATCCGGAGAAAATTTAAATATTACTTATTTACATTATGTATTCTATAATCCGGATTTCTTATGTATTTTATGTATTCCATAGTCCGGATCATGTGTTCTTCGATAATTTCATGTAACTTTTTCGTTGTCGTTGTTATGTCGGTACCTAGGTGTAAGAACTGCGTGTGGGTGTTCTTTTTCTTTTATTTTTTATGTGTTAGTAAATGTTTAAATTTTTTGTGTTAATAAATGTTACAACAATGTTTATTTGGTGCATTTTTATAGCTTTTAAAAAGATTTCTATAATCCGGATGTTTCACTAATTCGGATTGCCTCGGTTTTTATTAATCCGGATTAGCGAAGCTCTACTGTATATATATATCCACTTTTGTTGGAGATACGCCTTTACGTTTTGCTAGTAACAAATTGTTGGTCACTGATTTATTGAGATACGCCTGTTTAAATTAAGGTGCAAAAGGATTTAATTTCAGATTTTGATGGAAAATAATTAGGAGAAGCAGGTTTTTATTATAATAATTTATTTTATAAGGGAAAAGCAATAACTTGAGACCAAAACGAAATAATAACATTTTTAAAACCGGAGAAAGAAAACAAAACAGTAAACAAACATAACACATTGTCTTGCACCGACAGGCATAATCAAGCAAAATTTGAGATAGGCCTTATATTTAAGTATTTTCTTAAAATTAAATTGTAATAAAAAGGCGTAAGTCAAGATTCGCCGTAAGGCGATCAAAATACATATTATTTTGAGGCGTATCTCAAGATACGCTTATACGTAAAAATATGTTCATCGAATTTTTGAGAGAGAAGAGAAGTTAAATTTTATGGAATCGGTATTAGATTTATAGATACGCCTTTTCGTCACAACATAGAATACATATGGACTTGTTTAATGCCGCGTCTAACTCAATTTCGCCAAAATTTGAGATACGCCTTTACGTTATAACAGCGACGATTTGACGTAAGCAACCGAAATTCGGCTTAGTTATCTGGGTCTCACAATAAGCTTTGACAAACGCTTATAAAAGGGTCACTACTTCAATAGTAGGTAGGTACGAAGTCGACACTTAAATATTGACTAAAGAAACCAGTTTTTGTTTCTTTGTGTCTACTAAGCCCTGCTCTTGTTCTTGTATACTTTATAAGAACACATTTGCTTTACTCTTTACTTAAACATTATTTTCGTCTATACATATACATACAGTGTGTACATAAAGTAAGGAACAAATTCATTATTTATTAATCTAAAAACATTTCGTAAAAATCCTCGGACACGTATGTAATAATTTTTGATTGCGCATATTTTGACATATACACATATTATACAGGGTAGCTCATGTAGTAGATATGACATTATCGACGATTTTTTTAAATGGAAACCCCTATATTTTAGTTCAGATTTGTAATCTCCAAGAATAGCTGATTTCAAAAACATAACATACTTAGGGTCTAAAGTTGATAGTTTCGTAGCTATAGGGCAAGAAAAAAAATGTGAAGTATTTTTAATTTAAAAAAATTTAAATAAAATTAAATAGGCTATTTAATTAAGTGTTGAAATTGTCCTCCTTCTTGTGCCTGGCAGTACCCCAAGCGATCAATAAACTCTTGTTGGACTTTTATTATGGTTTCTTCTGAAATATTCCTGCATTCTGTTGTGATTCGATTTTTTAAATCTTCAATATTGGCAGGTCTTATTTTATAAACGACATTTTTCAGGTGACCCCACAAGAAGAAGTCCAGTGGTGTAAGGTCTGGAGACCTAGGCGGCCATTCAATAGACCCACGTCTTCCAATCCACCTGTTCGGAAAAACTTGATCGACATAATGGCGCACTACTGCTGCATAATGTGGAGGTGCGCCGTCTTGTTGGTACCATAAATTTTCATCTAGAATTCCAGGATTATTTCTACTCGGGTATAGGTTAACTAGCGTAGGGATAAGAAATTCTTGAAGAAACTGAAGGTAATTTAGCCCGTTTACATTATTGTCAAAGAAATATGGCCCAATAATTTTGTTCTTCACTATACCCGCCCAAACATTAATTTTTTGGGGATATTGAGTATGATGCTCACGCATCCAGCTGGGATTTTCTTTTGCCCAATATCTACAGTTTTGCCGGTTTACTTCACCATTTAATTTAAAAGTAGATTCATCCGAAAATAGGATATTTTCATCAAACAAAGGATCTACGTTACATCTTTCCATTAATATTTGACAAAACTCCATCCTACGATCTGGATCATCTTCATTCAACTCATGAACCAGTCGGATTTTAAACGGATGCCATTTTTCTACTGTTAATAGGTTATGTACGGTCATAGCAGCTGCCTCATGATCCATGCCAATCTGGCGGACGCTGTTATGGGGATTTTCTTCTATAGCCAATAAAATATTTAATTTTTTATCATCCGGAATAGTTGGACGGCCGTTCCTGGGAATATCTTCCACAGAACCCGTTTCTCGAAATTTTGTTTCAAGTTTACTTACAGTTGATCTAGTGATTGGTCTTTCTGGGTACTTAGCGTTGAACAAAATGCATACTTCTTGCTGAGTACGAATCCTATCATCATATCCAATCATCATTAGAATTTCTATTCTTTGTGTGTTAGATAAACGCATATTAACAAATATTAAAATTCATTTTTTACTTCTACTAATCTTAATAGCAAAATTCACTGTAATGACAGCATAATATCATCATTATCTAAATAACCATAGTTACATAAGAGCAAATAAGCCTACCTTAAAAAAAAATGTATCTTAAATAAAATTATTTGTTCTACCCTGTAGCTACGAAACTATCAACTTTAGACCCTAAGTATGTTATGTTTTTGAAATCAGCTATTCTTGGAGATTACAAATCTGAACTAAAATATAGGGGTTTTCATTTAAAAAAATCGTCGATAATGTCATATCTACTACATGAGCTACCCTGTATAATATGTGTACATGTCAAAATATGCGCAATCAAAAATTATTACATACGTGTCCGAGGATTTTTACGAAATGTTTTTAGATTATTAAATAATGAATTTGTTCCTTACTTTATGTACACACTGTATAACACGAGCTCTTTGTTTTAACCGATTAAAATGCGAAATTGTGGAAAAAACATGCCCAAGTTACAATGATTCAACATATCCAAAACGCAAGAATTTAATTGATTATTAAAACGTGGTTTATTCTAATAGTGAATTGTATTCGGTACGATTATTTCCAGCACCTATTTATACTATTTACAGCTTCAAATTATAACAAAAGTAACATCGCCTAAATATTTCAAAAATTGCGTACGCTGTGCTAGATTTTCCTCGTAGAAAAACAAACACCCATTTAGTTGTCAGACATAAATGTTTTTAAACAATATAAATAATTTTACACCAAAGATTGTCTTACACCATCAGAAATGCATAAATTTTTATATAGAGTAAACGTCGTGTAAGTTTCTGACAAGTAATTTTTTAAACAAACATCTACAGCTTTTAAATCATTTTTCAAAATAACTTTAAACAACTGTGAAAAGTTTAGTTTTGAAATTCCGATGATTTTTGTGAATGAAACTTGATGAAAAACAATTTTGGTTATTATTTTTTAAGTAATTTAAAAGGTTTGTGTTAGCTGTTATTAAAAATTTATTCAAATAGGCAATACATAGGATATGATGTCATTAAAAACAAAATAAGGTCATATGAAAGTTCAGTACATTATATGAGAATTAAAAAAATTGGTAATAGTGTATATGTATATTTTGACGTACCACTAACACAGTAAAAAAAAAAGAGTGTAAAGTCATTATGACCTTGGCGAGTTTCCAAGTAAACACTACCAGAAAAGAATAGTTGTTTATACTACAATGGATGTAAGTAACATTTTTTTAAAACCGACCAGAAAATATACACTTTCTGGACAATTTTTCGTCTAGAAAATAACCTTTTTCAGCTCGCAAGACCGGAAAAGTCACTTTAGAGACCGGAAAAGATTTTTCCGGTCCCTGTTTTTTGTTTTTCCAATCGCTCTTTGATAATACAAGCTACCTTGATTTCGTTACTATGACAACAACATTTCGATGTATTGTCGAGTGACAGTTCGTTGATTTTTAATATGTTGTTTATGTCAAACTTGTTTCGCGAGTTCGCAAAATTAACAATATGAATTCAGATTTTGAATTATCCGACACGGAAAATGAGATTTCAGAAGAAATTTTGGAAGCAGCAAGGGAAGCGACTTACGATATATTGCCAGTAAAATCAAAAGCCCGTTACGAGAAGTCATACGACGCCTTTAAAAATAATATAAAATGATTTTAATGATTTATATCGAAGTGTCGGTCTTAAAAAAATATTGTACGTCACGCAACCGAAAATTAGTGTTTTCCAGGACTCGCCTACGGCTTTTTTTTTTTTTTTTATGATCGAGCACAAGCACTATAGGAAAAATCCTTTAAGGCGCTCTGGGAGCGGTGCGTGTGCGAAGAAAGCGATTGACGTTTTTCTTGAATCGTTGGAGGTTATATTCGGTTGGAAACACGGTCTCAGAAAGGCCGTTCCACAAAGATGACGTCCTCCAAATAAAAGAGTTCTGAAACAATGATGTTCGGGGTGTACTAAGTTGAACCACATAGGGATGGGCGGCAGTGGTTCGTCGTGTGTTTCTGCTATGCACTCTAGGTGGAATCGAGCGGGCAATATCTGTCGAACACTTGCCATGAAAATATCTGTAGAAGAGAGTCAAATCACCAACCTGTCTTCGATGTTCTAAGCTGTCGAGGTTCTTAGTCAGCTCGTGGTCGCCGATTAGACGAACGGCTCTCCTTTGGATGGAATCCAACAACCGAAGGGTATGCTTCGGTGCAGAACTCCAGATATGAGAGCAGTATTCCAGTGATGGTCGAATCTGGGCTTTATAGAGTGTCAAAAGTTGTTGAGGTGTATACAACTTTTTGGTACGGAAAAGTATACCGAGCTTCTGAGAAGCTGCCCTGGCGATTGCCACTACGTGATTATGCCAAGACATATTTCCTCCCAGGTTGACACCCAGCAAATTAATAGACGAAGTCAGTGGAATTGCGTGTCCTGCCATAACGATATCGGGTTCTGCAATGTTGACCTTCTTAGAGAAAACTGCAGCCTGGGTTTTTTGAGCGTTAAATTCGACTTGGTTACTGTCACCCCAAGACAAAATTTCTTCCAGGTCTTTATTGAGGCGTGATACCTCATGTTGTCTGCGAAGATGTGCGTCAGTAGCCGATGTTTGAGGCTTGCCCTGGAAATGCTTGTATCGACCTGAAAAACACTACTTTCCGGTCTCGTAACGTAAATTACTATTACTAGCCGAGAACGATTTTGCGCCCGAGCGATAGCGAGGGCTGGCAATAAAGTTCGAGACATACATTCATTATTAAAAAGGTAAAATTTCGAAATTCCATGAATAAAAAACACTATCACAAAAATGGAGGTTCACTAGCCTGTCGGCCAAACAAATAAACGTCTGAGTACTCTCAAGGTCCCTTTTACAATTTTATTTAATACGTTCCGATTATTCAAAACCTCATTTTAACGATTAATTTATAGATACTTATCGATATGGGTTGTGTTTTTATTATTTTGTTTTATTACATTTTGGCGCCTAACACGAGGAAGGTTTCCGTATAATAGTTCTGGTGTTTACAAAGACTTATATAATTAAAAAAATATACAGGGTGCATGCGGTGGTTAAGTTTGTAATTAATAGATAAAATGGTTGTAATTTTCCGTACATTCTATTAAAAACAGTGCAGCTAGAATACGTATCTGTCATACAGGGTGTTCATTTGAAAACTTCCCACCACGGATTTTCCTGCTTTACAATGAAAATGCGGAAAATCGCTCGGACCCGTCGATTTTTATTTCGAGGGGGACATATTTTGCGTATATTGACAATCGTGTTACTTCAAGCCCCTAGGAGGGAGGGAGGGTAAAATCTAAATCTTAAATGGATACCCCTATTTTATATAATTTTTTTGGATTCTGCATAAAATTCTGAACATTTTTTAATAAAAGCATTATTAGCCTATACTTAACAGTTTCCGAGATATTGACTCTTGAAAAATTCCATTTTTGAACTTTGACAGCGTCTAGCTTTCTAACAATACGTCTAAGAGCAAAACGGCTTACATGTCCCTATCTTCGATTTTTATTATCTTTCCAATAGTGTCAACTTCCGGTTAAACCGGTTGTAAGAAATATAGTACTTCCGGTTTAACCGGAAGTTGACACTATTGGAAAGATAATAAAAATCGAAGATAGGGACATGTAAGCCGTTTTGCTCTAAGACGTACAGTTAGAAAGCTAGACGCTGTCAAAGGTCAAAAATCTCATTTTTCAAGAGTCAATATTTCGGAAACTGTTTAGTATAGACTAATAATGCTTTTATTAAAAAATGGTGTCATATAAAATAGGGGTATCCATTTAAGATTTAGATCTAACCCCCCCTCCCTCCTAGGGGCTTGAAGTAACAAGATTGACAATATACGCAAAAGATGTCCCCCTCGAAATAAAAATGGACGGGTCCGAGGGATTTTCCACATTTTCATTTTAAAGCAGGAAAATCCGTGGTGGGAAGTTTTCAAATAAACACCCTGTATGTCGGACACCACTTTAAATTTTTTTATTGTGTTTGTTTAGATTCTGGAACCGAAACTAATTATTAAAAAACAACATAGCACCATCTGGGTCTCTCTTATTACGATTGTTATCGAGATAATCAACCAAAAAAGCCTCAATTGGGGGACCATATTGTACGAGAGCACCCGTAGTTTGTATGAGCCAGCTGTTGGGAAGCCAATTTTTTGGCACGTGTGGCTCTAGAAAAGGTTTTTATGGGGAGTTTGCAGGCTAGGTATTATGCAAGTTTAACAAAGCTTTTTAATTGTGAAAAGTTCTACCAAATTGACGATATTATTTCTATCTATTATCTATTGAAAGACCTATCCTTAAACCATGCTTCAGTTCCATTAGCAGCACCGTCTTGTTGAATAATAAACTAATAATTTAATACAGCAATTTTGTTAAGAATATAAAATAAATTGTATATTCTCAGTGCGACGCATTTTTTCCCTAGTAAAGCGCTTTCTCTACAATGAAGTAAGCAGAACGGCGTCCTCAAAAAGGAATTGTATCCGTTAGAACCTATAATCCATAAGACGTTGGTGGGGGATTGTAGCGATCGGCAATCGCCGCACGCCGAAGTATTAGTTTTAACGTATTTATTGCGCAGCTCACATCGTTGTTCGGAGTCTTCTAGCTGTCCTGTCTGAGTTTACATTTTATTGATCGTACCAATACCTGTTTCAAATAATTAATTTTTACTTTGTATTTACGTTTTTTTAAACTTTGTACCTCAAATAAAGCAATAGAATATTCTTATTTCGCACAACCCATCATTAGTATTGGACTTTATAATCTGTGTACGAATTTTAATTTTTATATAGATAATCATATGCAATGTTAAACAAAAGAAGATATTTAAATTTTTGAGAACTATAGTACTAATTTTTAGTGGTAAGTATATGCTTTATTAACCGTAGCAAGCAAATATTATTATGATTAATGTCAAGATTCATAACAACTGCCAGTCGGAACTAATACAGTATATAAAACCAGATTACACCCCCAATAGAACTTGATAATTACTGTGAGTATTCAGAGTAATAATGGCTATAAACCGTTCTATGGTAGCATTAACTCCTATTTCCTATTGGACAAATTAAAGTGATATTATCACTACACAGCGGTCTAACAATTTTCGTGGGAAATCGCGTTGCTGTCATATACAGGGTGTTATTTAATAAGTGTTCGATATTGTACAGGACGATTCCCCAGTTATTATAAGGTAAACAGTTCATATAAGCATGGGTTTGCAAGGCCTTCATTTTTAAGATACAGGGTGTTAAAAATTGTGACTCCCAAAAAGAGAAATAGGCCTGTGGGTGGCGCCCCATACAATGGGCCTTTTCACTAAATTTTGATTTTGGTAGTAGTGTATAAAGGAACAAAAAATTTTCTGTGTTTTTACTTTTCTATACTTTTAAGCCATAACCGAGAAAATAAATAAATAAAAAAACTCCTTGAATAAAAACACGGACTTAAACATACCTACGTCATCGCGCCGGAAGATTGATGCACAGAGGAATGATAGGAATAGCCGAGTCGCTGGCTTAAAATATCAAGAATTCACAAAATCAGCAGCTTGACAGTGTTGCCGATACTCTCAAAAATCATTTATTATAGTTTATAGTACCAGTGTAATGGTAATTGACTAGCAATTATTAGTAATTATAATATACCAGTTTTCCATTCAATAGCTGCGGAATGAATTATTTTACCAGTATTATGTTTATATTTATTTAAAGTATCCAAATAAAGTTTTAAGAAGAAAGTATATTATTAAGATTATAAAACTTTCTACATATGGCAACAGCGGCTTAATTTGCCGATGGCAGTTTGACAGATCAGCATTTACGCGTGTGCGAGGTTAAACGCATGCGCTCTAGCAAGCTTTAAACATCTACGTCATGAGTCGCGCCTGTTTTGAGATTTTAAAATTGGTTGAATTTTACCCGGTTTTTACTGTGCTGAAATAAATTATTGTTATGACCTAGCAATAGTTTTATTGATGAAAAACACTTATTATAGCACCGACTAAACAATTCAAATGCCAAATGTATCAAATTTAAGAATAGTGAAAAGGCCCATTAAGGGCCAAACTAAGATCAAATTAGAATTTCTCATATTAGTAAAAAATCCACAAATACTAATTTTCTTCCAAATATCGACATTATTTCAAAAATTATTTACGAATAACAAAAATAAAATAAATTTTTTAACACTCTGTATCTTAAAAATGAAGGCCTTGCGAATCCATGCTTATATGAACTTTTCACCTTATAAATAACTGGGGAATCGTCCTGTGCAATATCGGACCCTTATTAAATAACACCCTGTATTAGTATTATACAGTTGTATAAAGATATGTGGTTTCTTATATGGAATAGGCTTTTTTCGCGGTGTAGTCTCTGAATAATTAAGGCACTTAAAAATGCTATCGCAAGGCTCCTTGGAGCAGTGGCGTAGCGTGCTGGAAGGGGCGGAGGGGGCGAAAACTTCAAAGGTAAGGGCGTAGTTTTTTTTGGGAAAAGAGGTGGAAAAAAAAACGCGCCGCAGGCGAAAATTGTTTTGTGTGGCCCTTTTTTCAATGAAGTTGCCTGATTTTCAAGTAGGAAAAATATAAAATACACAAGATCCTCAAGAAAATCACAAAATAATTAATCAAGTAAAAAAAAGTGCTTCGTTTTCATGGCTCATTATGGGTCCTGGGGGGGGGGGTAACTACCCCCTTATCTACGCCCTTGTTGAAAGGGTTCCTCACTGGTAATGCATAATTTCGTTTGTTTAGTAAATTTTGGCCTGAGAAATAAAGTTTTTGTTTCGTCATGTCTAAAATGCTCACATGAAAACAGAATATGAACACGGCAAAGGGAATTTTGTTAAAACTCTATAAAATATCTTATGCATACTTATGAGCATATTCTCATTGGCGACAATAACACACTTTTAAAAAAAGTAAATTAGAGATTTTAAGAAATTTTTAATTGTTACAGCAAAATAACTGGAAGAATACAAATTATGGGTCGTGGCAAAATATTTTTATTATAAATTAAATCAAGTAGTAAAAATAAAATAGAATCTCGAAATAGGTAATTAATTAAAACCTGGAACTGGGAACTACTGGGAAAGTGGGAAGGGGGCGCTGTTTGGGAAAGGGCTCAAAGGGCGGGGGGGCGGTCGCCCCCCCTGGCTCCCTGCACGCTACGCCACTGCCTTGGAGCTGAAATGGAAACACTTGAACATGCCATTTAAAACTGAAGCAGCTCTTCAAAATTTAATCCCGAACCAAAATAACCTCTCATCTCTTAGACTAAGGTATTTATTAAATCCTTCGGGGCTTACCTGAAATCCTTTAATTAAAACTATATATTTAAGGTAAACGCTTTGTAAATTTGTATCTGAAATGTTGGCGCTTCAACCCTTTAAAATTCATCTTAGCGTATTTAACTTCCGGGAAGAGTCACGAAACTTGAATTGATGGATTTAAATTTTCCAAGATTTGTTGTAATCAATTTTGACTTAATTAATTAGAAGTACTACAAAATAACATTCAACTTGGACTTTACACCAGCGTAGAATATTCTTCTCATACGGGGCAATATCTTAATCACGGATCGAATCATTCACATTCCATAAAACAGAGCATAACTCAAACTCTTCATCACAGAGCATCTAACGTTTGCAACAATCCAGAAGACTTTAATATTGAAATTTCAAACCTCAAAACCCATTTAAAACGGAATGGTTACCCTAAAACCTTTGTAACTAATACCATCTCAAAACTTAAAAATCGTAAAAACTAATACAGAAACGAAAAAGGAGCAAGCATTTCTTACAATACCTTATGTCAAAGGGCAAAAAACTATAATATCAAAACAGCCTTTAAATCAGGAAATACGCTTTCTTACAAAAGTAAAACCCTCCCGTAATGAAAACACAAAAAATTGTATCTATCAAATCCCCTGCGAGTGTGGCGAATCGTACATTGGAGAAACAAAAATACCTCTTTCCGTACGAGTTAAAGAACATCTGAAACATACTCAAAGAGGTAAAACTTCGAGATCAGGTATAGCGGAACATGTATGGACCAACCAACATAATAATATACAGTGGTCAGAAGCCAAGGTTTTGGACACGGAACGGCACTGGAGAAAACGAAGATTCAAAGAAGCAGCTTTCATGAATCAAAATATCCATATATTTAGTAAACCAAGTATAGATATCACCAATATCTGGAAGCCTCTTTTTATCCAAAACCAACAGCCCAAACTTCACATTTCAATAAGCACGAAGGCGGAGTCATCAAGCTTCATTGCACATGGATAGTATTTAAGACAGTAGCCTTAGAAATATAGCTTAGTTTAGACTTGAAAACGGTTAGAGATACTAACTAACCGAAACGTGTTAAGTAACAAAATAAAAACAATGCATGGAAGTCCGACAAGGTAATTTTTTTTATAGTATTAGTATTTGTTTAAAGGAAATAAGACCCTTGTAGGGTAGGTCATTCTCTTCAATATCAACGGCGTTTCATTTACCAAACAATTCTACAATCCACACAAGACAAAATAAACGCGTTTTAAAACAACACGCCCAAACGTTCGTCAAGCAGCCGCGGTATATAAAAAACAAACTCAAAAAAAGAAGAAGAAAATATGCGACAACTTCGCCTCCAACCGGTATTGTGAGCAATGAAAAAAGAAGAAGTAAAGAACGTACACATACGAACGTAGAATACTCACGCTCGCGAGACTGCATGAAATAAGGATGTGTGCCTTAAAGGCTTTTCTTGTTTATGTCGTGTTCTTTATGAATGTAGACTCTGCTTTAATAATATATTATGTAAAGGCGTATAAATGTGGTGCATAAAAATGATGTGCGTCCGGGAAGTGGGTACTTCCCGGACAGTTGCCGAAAAAATATATTGTTAGAAACGTCTTAAATATTATTCATTTATTTAAGTTATATAAGAAAAGGGATTGATTTATTTTCCTTAAGTAATAAAAAATGTTTAGCAAATAAGAACCGGCCCCTATCGGTCGTGGGAGAAAATACGGCTTATTACTGGTGGTTTTAATGAGGTATGCATCACGTATTTCATTTTTAAGAAAGATTTTTTTCTAAAAAACTTAATTGGCTTATTAGAAATTAATCAAAATTGGTGTTTTTCATTATACAAGGAGCTTTAAATAGAGAAGTAGTAGTATACATGTTTTATTTAGCAAAAAGCTACAATTAAATATTTTTTTATACATTTTTTAACACATTTTTATAGATTTACTTTTAAATTTTAAAACGCAACCTTCTTTTAACAAAACCAGACAGAAAGCTTAAACATTTTGCAAATTGTATCAAATATTACGTATCATTTTGTTTTTTAATTAAATTTATATTCTATTAAACCTTTATAAAAAATAGATTTATAAGCTAATGTTTTAGATACACATAAAAATGTTGATTAGTTCGTGTTTTATAATTATGATGGTCATAATTAAAAGAACAACATTTTTTTTAAACAATCAGGCAATAAATTATTTTTAATTTTATGTATAAAAATACATACTAAATAAAAAATTTAATTTCTGATATTCAACCAATCTAAATTTTTCAACATAAAATTCATTTTTCTGTATTTGTCACAATTTAAAATAATCCGCATTGCCTTATTTTGTAAAATTTGTAATTTATCCAATATTTCCTCACTAGCACAATATAAAATGGAAGAACAATAAAGAAAATGTGGTAATATAATAGTATTAAATACAGTTTTTTTAGAAAACAAACTTAAATTAGAACTGATTCTTTTAAAATAACCTACTTTTCCGGCAATCTTCGATATAATACTTTCAAATTAATTAAAAAAATTTAATTTTGAATCAATGATTATCCCTAAATATTTAAAACTGTTTACTAATTCCAATTTTTCACCATCAATTACAACATTTATATTTTAACAATTTAAATTATTACCCATAACCATACATTTAGTTTTTGAAATATTTAATTTTAATTTATTTACTTTTAGCCAATTTAATAATATATTTCTCTCAGAATTTAGAGTATTTAGACCATCAAAAATATTTAAAACATTAATGTAAATTAAGCTGTCATCAGCCAACATTTGTAACTTAAAGATTTTTGAAACTAAAGGCATATCGTTGAGGTATAAAATAAATAATATTGAACCTAGTATAGAAGTCCAATACAATTTTGATGTAAAATCAATAGGGAAGCCGCAACTTCAATGGGATATCATACCTCCTCCTTAGAGAAGTATGGTAAAAAAGGAAACATCATATCTCTATCTATTGTGTTGTATCTAATCTAAATAGCAAGATGAATACCATGTTACCATTTATTATATTAATGAAAAGTAAGCATTATTTATCTGCTATATATTATATTATATATATAAGTTTTTACCATTTTAATACTTCGTCGGCCTAAAACATTACTTCTTTTTTCTTATGTTTAAATAAGCATTTTTTCTGAACTTCATAGGCTTATTTGTATTGGTGACTCGAATTTGCAGACCCCAGTCTACGACGACGATAACTTTATATGAATAATTGCAAGCTCTCCTGCTATGTTACAAATACACACAGACTAGAATCTGACTTTGCACCAAAAAAAGTTTACATCATTACTCATCCTTCCTCGAATCTTACCTAAATTCCTGACAAGGAAGCCTTACTTCTTATAAAAAAAACAAATCCTGCTATGAAAGCTTTATTCTCTTGGTTCACCGACCTTCAGACGTAAAGAAAATTAATGCTTTTTCAAGCAAGCAATGTTTTTGTGTTTGGATACAACAAATCTGCGCAAAATTTACTGCCGGTGAACGTTAAAAACAAAAGACGGGGATTTTCACCTGATGTTTAAAAAGTTTTCACAACAAACAAAGTCGCGTTTAGACACGGCTTGTTCTTTCAGCGATTTCTTGAACCCAGCCAATTTGAAAGAGTAAAAACTCTTTGTTATGGCGTGTCGCAAGTCAACGTTAGTTAATTAACGTTTCTAAATAATTCTAAAAAATTGTAGCGGAACGTTGGTTGTAATAATTATGAATTAGGGGATTCCAATTTATGTTGAAATTTACTTTTTTGTTTCTTTACTTAAAACTAAATCTGCAAAAACTTTTTGCAACGATTTGTGTTTATTTAGTAATCAGAAATATTCGGAACGTGAACGTTTTCCCAAAAGTTTTGTTATTTTCTCTTGTCTTTATTCGTTCTGTCAATACATAGATTGTTGGAAAAACGTTGGGGATAAAGATGTCTGCTTTTGTTTTCGCAACTTGTTTCCAATGTAATCAAATCTTATTGCTTGACAGATAATCTTCGGTCTGAAACGGCAAAAAAACAACTGTCCATTAGACTTGATTAAATAGTGAATTTTACGTTTATTTTCTGATAAAAATAAAATCAAGCTGAACAAACGACTGACAAAGGGAATTATTACCTAGTGAAATCATAGAAATACTTGCGCCAAGTTTATTTTGTATTCATTTCTTTAAATTAAAAGTAAGTTCAGGCTTATCAGTACTATATTCTTTGGCTTTCAGTAGTTATAAAACTACCTTTTATGTTCAAGGATAGTACAAAAAATATTCCCGGGCAATTAACTTTGTTTTCTTGGACTTGTTGATGATGATGAGGCATAAACAAGAAGTTACATTAGATAATTATTTTATTATTTTTGTGTAATTTAGATACGAATTATCTCAATTAATTAAAGAAGATCAAGGTTAACGAGTCTTATATACCGTGCGAGCAAAAATTATTTGCCTCAAAGAGGGCTTGGATTAAAAACGTAGGGCTTGGTTTAGATCACAATGATATTGGGACGATATATCTAACCAAATCTAGGTTAAAATTTTGTCAAATTCATATTATGACATGATATGCCAAACTAATGAGTAATAAAATAAGTAGACAAATACAAATTTATTTTTGTTGTTTACAAAATTAACAAAGTAAGAATATACAGATACGACGAAAACTGATCAATCTGTCGTCGAAAAAATTGAGTAAGTAGTTAATAGTTTTGGCGGCTGTATGGGCAGTTGCACCGTCCTGTTAAAAATATCCAAAACGTAGTTCGTCGTCAAGTAATTGTGTAAATGGATTCAAAATATTGTCTCTATACCGCTGTGCTGTAACTGTGTCATAAAAAAAAATAGAAAAAACAATTCTTCTTCGGGAAACAGCTAACCAGACACCAAATTTTTGAGGGTGCAATGTGGATTCTACAAAAAATGGGGATTTTCACTACTCCACATGCGTGTATTCTGAGAATTCACATAACCGGAGAGGTGGAACTATGCTTCCTTCAAAAAAAAATGTCAGGTCTCATAAATCATTTCTTTAAAATAAATTTTGGGTAAACCATTAAGAGTAATTTCTGCGTCTTTCAAAATATGCGGCTTGTATTTCTTGGAATAACTTTATAAGGAAATAAATTTAGCTGCATCTTAAGAATAGTCCTGCGTGTTCCATAAGATCTTCCCACTTCTTGGGAAAGGCGTCTTATACAATTTGTTGGCGTATTTTGAATTATATTTCACGAACGTTTGCAACAAGTTCTTCTGTTCTTACAGATGGTCTTCCTGCTCCTTTTTTGTGTTGTATAGAACCTGTTTCCCTAAACACAGCCACGGTTCTTTTCAGGCAATGATAAAAATCCCCAGCAATAAAAGCAACGTTAGGAAAATGTTCGTGAAAATCGTCCATGCACAAACCCGGATTGTATTGCGACTCACCATTTACTCTAACCCTGTTTCGAAAATACGGTTCAATAATGAATATTTTGTGCTGTTCCGTAAAGTCCATTGTGTGAATTGTTCAAGAAATTGGAAAAATTAGCGATGAATCAAATTACTTGTAACGACTGTTAAAGATGACGGAATAACTGATTGATTGTTAATTCAAGTAGTTACTGACACCCAACAGGTATTAAGCTCTATACGGCTAAGCATTACGTCTTTAGATGCAAGGCCCTCTTTGATGTAAATAATTTTTGCTCGCATGGTATAATATATAGAAGGCAGTGGAGACTACAATATAGAGAGCCATCAGGCTTAAATAATCGGAATAATAACATGCAGAAACTTACGGGTTTTTAATATATTTTTAGATTTAACTGAAACTGTGAATGTGTTATACTAATATCGACGCTAAAACAGAGGTTTATGGACGAATACCTAGCGTGTGAAAAGGAATAGTGATTTTACACAGAAAGTATTAATACAGTTTTCGTAATTAAACCAGTGTTTGCCGCGACAGACGCGCTGGTTCAAATCTCGCCGGAAGCAAAAGTTATCTTATGAACAATGCTTGCGATATTTTTAAGTTCATATAAAGAATTTATTCGTCCTCAGGGCCGTTTCTGAGTGGTGTGCTGGGAGTGCCCCCGCACAAGGGCGGCCAAAGTTATAGGGCGGCGAAAGCCGCCTGCAGTTTCACAGAAAAAAATGTTAGACGTAAAAAAAAATTCTAGGAGTTTTCATAAATATTAAGGGGCAAATAAGAATGGTAAATTCAGTTCTCAAAATTACGCAGTAGCTGTCAAGAATGAGGCAGCCGCCCTTTGTGTTAATTAGAGATTTCTTTTTAGATAGATAAGTATCGGAAAAATAAAAATAATTCTCAACGGAGGTGGCCGCCCTGCAACCCACGTCAATTACATTTTGTCTTAGGTTTACTTAAAAAATTAAAACTAATTGATATTATTTGAATAATTATGTAGGTATAGTTGAATTCACATAAACTTTTAATGCCGTGACATTTCAGTTCTGTCATACTTGTCAAATACTGCAGCAACTCATAAAATATAAATTTCTAATGGCTAAATTTAATTAGTATAATTGTACTGCACACAAAGTATGTCTATCTTGTATTATTTCATACGATTAAAAAGAGATAGAAATAAAAAGAGTTGGCCGAACAATTCCAGAAAAGAAAAAGAAAAAACACTTACCAATCTCAGCTGTATAAGAAATTTAGTAAGTTGGTGAAATCTAAAGTAACTAGACAATGACAAGTCTTGACATTTGGCATTAAAACTTTATGTGAATTTACCTATAGGTCTTATTAATTTGGTAGTAGGGTAGGTGGGGGCACAAATACTCACAGGGCAAAAGAACGCACCCTATTTAAATTTGCCGCCGATGTCCGGTTTCAAATGCTGTTACAAATAACTTTATGGGCACCGGTTACTTGTTCTTTGGATATTGCGATAGAATCAATTAAGGAGAGATTCGTTTCACTTAATAAGTGTAATGAAACTTTTGGGTTTTTGTCGAACTTCTATGAAGCTAATGCCATAAATGACGAGAAATTGTTAAAATCCTGCAAATATCTCGATATAGCGCTTCAATAGCAAGGAAGTCCCACAAACAAAGATATTGATCGCTCAGAGCTCGACCAGGAAATTTTGTCGTTCCGAGAAATTTTTCCAATAAAACGTACAAAATAATAATTGTAGATACGCTAAAATTCATAGCTGAAAAAGATTTAATCTCATCATTTCCAAATCTGTGTGTTGCGCTGAGAATTTTTATTACTCTGCCGGTTACTGTTGCATCTATCGAACGTAGTTTTTCAAAGTTAAAATTAATTAAAAATTACTTGCGGTCAATTATTTCCCAAGAAAGGATTAGTGGCTTGGCCCTTATCGCCATTGAAAGCCAAATTGCTGAGCCCCTCTGTAGGTAAGTTTGAATAAAAGAAAAATATTAAAAATAGACACCTATTAAAGATTTATTTTTCTGAAAATTGCTTTGCGCCATAATTTCAGGTGGGTAATTGTAAAATAGTAACTGATTTGATTTAAAGGGCAGCCAGTGCATATGTCGCACAAGGGCGGCCAACAGGCCAGAAACGGCCCTGTTCGTCCTACGACTGCATAGATATTGTAAGGCTCTAAAAATAACCATAATATTTCAATTTACAATTTAAAAAACGTTAAATTTTCCAATTTTGCACTTAAAAGCTCATCCGTCGCATTTGTCGACCTAAAACGGTAAACTGCGTTTAAAATGCATTGTGAAGGCCGAACAAATAAAACCATTCGAGAGAAAATTTGCTTAATTAACTAATTTCGATTGGCTGATTCAATTATTAGAAAATTTATCTAATCGACTTTTTAATGCCGCCATTGAACACAAAATGGCGTTCACTATGTGATGGTTAGAGCTGGGCAATTGATCGATTGACTCAGTTCATCGATCGAGCTAAACAACCGTAGGTATACTATTATTTAAAACATATGTCAAAGTTTGAAGAAGAAGAACCTTATAAAAATTCTTCAGTATGGCAACGCAGCGGTAAGGGATCCACCCCAAAAGACGTGACCGCCACGACATTGGTCTGAGGCTATGATGACGACATTTAGGGATGCCCACAGAAAAACATCTATGTTTGTATGGGAAAGAAAGAAAAACTCAAAGTCTTCCTCCACAAAGTTTAATAGAATAAAAATATTCAACACAAGTCTCTACATGTTCGAACGTAGAAACGTTCATCATCAGGAGACAGAAATTATATTTGGTGCTGATGGTTTTAGCAAAAGAGAAAATGGTGTCGAACCTTAATGGAGCTTTTATTTAATAAAACTTAATGTCTACTTAAAACAACAAAAAACGTCGATTTTTATTTCGAGGGGGACATCTTTTGCGTATATTGTCAATCTTGTTACTTCAAGCCCCTAGGAGGGAGGGGGGGGGGGGTAAGATCTAAATCTTAAATAGATAACCCTATTTTATATAATTTTTTTGGATTTTGCATAAAATTCTGAACATTTTTAATACAAGCATTATTAGTCTATACTTAACAGTTTCCGAGATATTGACTCTTGAAAAATGGCATTTTTGAACTTTGATAGCGTCTAGCTTTCTAACTGTACGTCTTACAACAAAACGGCTTACATGTCCCTATCTTCGATTTTTATTATCTTTCCAATAGTGTCAACTTCCGGTTAAACCGGAAGTACTATATTTCCGAGTATATTTCTTACATCCGGTTTAACCAAAAGTTGACAATATTGGAAAGATAATAAAAATCGAAGATAGGGACATGTAAGCCGTTTTGCTCTAAGACGTACAGTTAGAAAGCTAGACGCTGTCAAAGTTCAAAAATGTAATTTTTCAAAAGTCAATATCTCGGAAACTGTTAAGTATAGACTAATAATGCTTTTATTAAAAAATGTTCAGAATTTTATGCAGAATCCAAAAAAACTATATAAAATAGGGGTACCCATTTAAGATTTAGATCTTACCCACCCTCCCTACTAGGGGCTTGAAGTAACAAGATTGACTATATACGCAAAAGATGTCCCCCTCGAAATAAAAATCGACGGGTCCGAGCGATTTTCCACACTTTCATTTTAAAGCAGGAAAATCGAGGTGTTAAGTTTTCGTTGGACCACCCTGTGTAGATACCAGAAATCATTGGATTTTTTAAGTATCTCGATATATCGACGTTGTGGTCTATGGTCAGCGCAGCGGCCTCACAGATCGTAGGCCCGGGTTCCATTCCCACTGCCGGCAACGTCGATGTTAAATTTGGAATTTGGTTTAAGAGGTTGCGCCGTCTTTCGGAAGAGACGTTAAACTGTGGGCCCCGTGTCATGGATGTTGGCACGTTAAAGAACCCTACCCTCGACAAAGAGGGATTCGGCAAAATTACCAGATAGTGTGTGACAAATTCCCTGGCGTCGGTGATTGGCCTTGTTGCGGAAAAAGGCCGACGTAAAATAAATAAATAAAAAAAAAAAAAGTATCTCGATATATATTTTCATTACTTCTATTTTATACAGTTTAGTTGGGATAGAGGTCCCACGTTTATTATTACATTACACAGGTCGGGCATTTTATGTGATTTTTTTTTGTTACTATTGTTATTCTGATAGCTGCAATTTTTTTGGAATTTGTTGAATTAACGGCTGGGTAAGTCTGAATGTTTAAATTAAAGGACAGTTTGAATTAAAATTATCTGAATCTGAAGTGCCTTTACAATATCATCTGCAACATGAACCCATGCAACGCATGCGTTTAGTATTTATATTTCCTTATATACCACTGGGCTAAAGTGTCATGATCTGATCTTTGCGATACTTTTATAAAAGCAGTTTCATCGAGGACAATGAACTAAAGAATACAAAAACATTTGCAGCCATTCAAAAACATTTAGAGCTTAAAATACCATCAAGCTTACAACAATTCAAAGAAACAATGTGTTTACTACGGTAATAATCGAAATAGCTGGCATATTTTCAGCTACATTACCCACTCTACATAGAAATCCTATAAAATAGCGCATATGTCGTGTGCTTTGGAGATTTTAAACCGGGAACATTGTTTTCCAGAATTATCGTTACAAATTTTGTTCGTCACACATAGAACGAAATATAAAACCATCGACTAGAAATCCAAGACATGCGGAGACAGCTAGACGTTGCAAAAAATGCGTGAAAATTTGGAGAAAGAGCTCCGACGAACTTAGGAACAGTTTTGGAGAAATTACATATAAATGAACAATGGAAATATAACGCCTTTAATCTCTAGAAAAAATTATATAACTGCGTTATCTCTGTTATGTGTATGTGGTGATAATCTTGGGTTTCATATGTCTATGGTAGTAATACCGAAGCACTTTGGGCAAAATATGAATAATGGGTTATATCTGGCTCATGTTTGGCGCCATTTGGGATAATCTGTTTTCGGGCGATGAATTCCAGGCAATCGAGAAAGGAAACAAATATCTGAACGGAAGATTGGCGCTCAATAACGTTCACAAAATGCTATGTTGTAAAAAACTAATAAAATAATGACACAGCCCATAATAATGCGCTTTTTACAATATTACAATATGAAAAGGAAAGAAAAACACAAAGTCTTCCTCCACAAATTTAATGGAAAGAATTCCAAGTTTTAAGGATCTCTACATGTTTCGAACGTAGAAACGTTCATCTTCAGAAGACAGAAAGTTTTTAAAAAATATGTTTATGGTGTTAGCAAAAGAGAAACTGAAATTCAGAACCTTAATGGAGCTTTATGGATTTAAACTGAAGTGTAGAAGAAACATGAAATAAAATACTTGATAATGGTAACACCATAGAGTGATTAAAACATAGTGAAGGGTTTTACACCAACCAAATAAAATAGGGAAGAAGAAAACCTGTCTAGGTGTCGAGGCTTATTTAAAATTTTTAAAAGGAACTAATGGACCATATTATAGACATTATGAAGGTGTACACCTTGTGTGGTCATATAATATTGTTGTACAAAAAGAAAATTTTTTGGGGTCCTGAGGACTAAACCTCAGTAAATTAAATTTGTGGAGGAAGACTTTGTGTTTTTCTTTCCTTTTCATACTTTCAACTCCACTTTAAGTATGGACTATTTCTTCAAATTAATATTACAATAGCTATTAGGTATTAGGTATAAAATGGAGTATTATTAGGTATGTTTCAAATTTAATGTAAAAAATATTACAACCAGTATTTTTTTTATTGAAAAGACCACAAAACGAGGCGTCCTTTTCCAAACGAACGCCTTAAGTCTTAAACTTCCAGACGGAATCCAGTCGATGCCACAAATGATCCCCGTCTGGTCTAAATGAGCTTGGCCGGAAAATCCTGAATTCCCGAGATTAATGAAGGACCGATTCATCAAAGAATTTAGGGATTTACTTTTGAATTGGCTTGTTTTCTAATTGAGGTGGACGCGCAGACGAAAACGTAAAAGAGACTAAGCTATCCAGTCATGAAGATATTTACTTTTTTGTTATGGAGATAAGTATAGAGAAAAGTACCTTTTTAACTTTTTGAAGCATAACTTAACTTTAGTTTACGCATGCACGGAATAAGCTGTAGGTATGCATGGATCTAAAGGTATATCTCTATGACTGTGACCGCTGTAGGTCCTTACTACCACTGTCTTTTGCTTATTAGTCTGTGGGTGGAAACTACATATTATTATATACTGTGTTTATAAAATTACCATGCATTTTTACAATGTCCTAGAAATAAACACGTCCAAAAATTATTATTTGTTATTTGACACAGATTCTAATAAAGGCAAGCCTCAATTTCGCTTTCTTTAATTTTTTTTATCCTACATTTAGTATACTCGTCTACCACAAAGTTACCTCATTATTTTGACCGCATAAAAAAGATTACCTTATTAATAATGGTTATAGTTGTTCTTGGCGTTCCGCTACATATAAAATACGGAACGAAATAGAGTTATAATTCTACGGTACGTAATTAAAATATAAATATAGAATTTAATTTTAAGTATAGAACTAGTATAGTGAAGAATTGTATATTACATGCATATTATACTCTATAGTCGAGGTTAATGGCACAGTATGGTTTTAAATTAAATGGCTACCGGCGGCTTTTAAATCAGTAAAATGGGAGTGAAAGTTGCGGAAGTTCATTTAATAATTTTTATTTTGGGTTCATGTGAGTCTTAAATGTTTCTTTATGTCGCAGATTAATGGAGAAATTGATTATAATCATATACAGGGTTAGGAAAAATTACCAGAACGGTCGATTATTTCAAAATATACAGTGGTTATCAAAAAACGTCTTATATAAAAAAATTGTGGGCTGTTAAAAATCTACATAACGGTGATAAATTAAAATATACAGGGTCGCCCACAAAGTTGTGAACAATGATAGTTATATTTTTTAAATGGAACACCCTGTATATTTTTACTTATTTTGATTGTCGACTCAATTTTAAACATTTTTTATTAACCATGTGTTATACCTAAATTCATTACTTTCCTAGAAATCGGCGTTTCAAATAATAACGTATAACGATGCGATTTTCGAACATAGTGAACAACAAATAAGGCACGACCATGGTTACTAATAAATAATTAATAGTTTGACATCTGAAACTCAAATTCTGACAGAAATAGACAAAAAAGAAAATAGCATGGCATTTTTACTTACTGAAACAGAGAGAATTGATATTTTAATTTTAAGGGGGTTTGGCGATAAACAGTAATGTTTACAATAATTTGCGTCCAGACAGGCACATTAAAAAAAATGCAGTTTTTCGAACTATTGAGCGTTACAGAATGACTGGTACTGTAAAAAACCGCCCAAGATCTGGAAGACCTAGGACTGCTACCTCCGAGGAAAAAAAGCTGGACATTCTGCTTGCGATAGAAGAAAATTCCAAACAATCCACCAATCAGCTTGCTTTGGATCATGAAATTGATCAAAAATCTGTGTGTTGTACAAGAACTTTTTGACGTTGACTGAGATCGAAGGCTAGAATTTTGCGAAATAATGACTAGAAATATGGAAGAAAACCCGAATTTTTGAAACAATATTGTGTTTTCAGATGAAGCGACTTTTACACTACACGGAATGGTGAATAAGCAAAATTACCGTTACTGGGCGCGAAATAACCCTAACTGGTATGAAGGGCTGCATACACAGTTCCCAAGAAAAGTTAATGTCTGGGCTGGATTGTTTGCGGGATATGTAATTGGATCCTTTTTTATCGAGGGAAATTTGAACAGTGATCGATATCTCCGGCTTCTTCGGCAAGAAATAGTTCCAGCTATAAACAATTTAAATGCTGATATTAACTTAACCTGGTATCAGCAAGATGGCGCTCCTCCGCATTTTACTCGCGAAGTTAGAGAATTTTTGGATGTCACGTTCCCAAATCGATGGATAGGAAGAAGAGGGCCTATCGAATGGCCTTCACGGTCCCCCGATCTTTCGCCATTAGATTTTTTTATTGGGGTCACCTGAAAAACATAGTTTATCAAAATAAATCCAATAATTTAGAAGAATTAAGAATGAAAATTGTCAATGAAAGTGCGAGAATAACAAAAGAAATGGTTTGAAAACCCCAAAGACATTTTTGCGATAATTTGTATCATTGTCAGTTAGTAAATGGGGGTCATTTTCAACACTTATTAAAAAATAGAGCCGTTTTGCCATGATTTGTTATACGTTTTTGTTTAAAGTTAACTTAATAAATTGTTCCTTGAAATTTATTTTGTGTTTTGTAGCTGATCAATTTATGTAGGATAGTAATGAATTTAGGTATAACATATAGTTAATAAAAAATGTTTAAAATTGAGTCTACAATCAAAATAAGTAAAAGTATATAGGGTATTCCATTTAAAAAAATAAAACTATCATTCTCCACAACTTTGTGGGCGACCCTGTATATTTCAATTTATCACCGATATGTAGATTTTTAACAGCCCTACATTTTTTATATAAGACGTTTTTTGATAACCCCTGTATATTTTGAAATAATCGACCGTTCTGGTAATTTTTCCTAACCCTGTATGTAATGTTTCGCCTATGCTCATCCATTATCTGAGCAGCTGGTGAAAAAAATATAGCTTTTGAACAAAAGGTTTAATCTGTGCTCTGAGTTTGTGCATGTGAAGCGTATAAAATTGTACAGGGGCGAATCTGGGGTTTGATGAGGGACCAAGGGTGGATTCGGCTCCAAATCATGTGGAGACGCCCTCCTCCTAAATACTCTACTGTAAAACTACGTTATAATAATGTTCAGTCAATACATATAACCCAAGCAAAAATTACAATGATGGATTTGTTTCGTAGTGCTTGCAACAAATTTTGCCCGCAATCAAAATAATTGCTTCTGTGCCATCTGAAATAATATTTTCTTCAAATTTTGAAGAAGCAGTCCATACTCAAAGTGGAGTTAAATGATATAGAAAAAAGAAAACCACAAAATCTTTCTCCACAATTTTTATTTGAAAAACTATAGGCGAACCTAAAATAATTCATAATAAATTTTAATCGACATGTTTCGAGTGTAGAAACACTCATCATCAGAAAACGAAGAAAATGGTACAATGCTGATGTTGTTAGCAGTAGAGAAAATAACAAGTGAAACTAAGCCGTAATGGAGCTTTCAATCGTACATACAAGGAGTGAAAAATTTGAATAGTCAAAAGAAGAAAAGATTTCAGCACACTGAAAAGTCAAGGACTATTGCCAAGCCACTGTCTTGGGCACCAAATATCTCAGCTGGGCACAAACAACACAAACACAAACAGTAACACCTCAAGCAATCACTGCAAGCAATAGCTTGCTACTGCCCAGATCAGCACCGTCTCATCTGAGCACAAACATCGCAAACACAAACACTAACACAGTAAGCTTCTACTACTTAGTTAGAGGACAAAGCAGAGTACATCGTGTACCTAAAGCAATGGCGAGTACGACGCAAAGCACGCATTAGGCGTGCAGTGCTGAAATACCGAACCGAGTGGTCTGAAGGGTTATACGCCTATGGCGCGGAAACCGCATCAGGAACACGGTGAGTTTAGTGGGTAGGCGGTCCCATCAGGGTTGAATCCGACACTCCTCTGCCAGTATCCCTCTGGGGGTTAGTCTTTAGAAGATTCTCATCGAGAAAAAAAAAAGGATGGGAAATAAAGAGAAAAAAGAAAAATTAGTCTAAGTAATGAATAATCTTTAGTTCAATTCAGCTGTGTCGGAGACATGTGAAAGTGATAAGAGGGAAAGAAAAAAAAAGAAAAAATCAAAAACTTGTTTTTCTTAAAAGCCATGTAGATGCTTTCTGTAAAAGATAAAAACAGGGAATGTAATAAATGAAATATAATAAAAAAAGTTTCAAAGTTTATCTCCATTATGCTGACCGCGTATCTGCCAAGAGATCCATCCCTCAGGCAATGCCATCGAAAAATTGAGAAATATATTTTCAATTTTCGGCGTTTTCAAAAAGCGATGCATTGCGAATGGTGCCTTAATCTTAAATTTAATTTACGTTAAAAGGGATTTGTCTGGATTTTCGAGAATTTTACGAAATTGAGTTTTTTATGTCGGTTTTATGTGTCGTGAACGTGAGGCATAAAACGTCGATGGGGAAGATCGAAAAGCAGTTATTTTACGATAAGATTGTTGGGGACAAAATTCACCAATGGTGGCCAGAATGGTCAATTTTGTTTCATGAATCGGTAAATAACAATAACATCAAAGAGGATCATAAAATCCTTTTTTTTCTGTACAGCTTATTTCGTGTGCAAATACAGTTTTATAGCTCATATTTCTAAACGTCCATTAACGATGAGCATGCGCACAATCCTCCTGTTATCGGCCTGTCCTTCTTTAGCGACACCATCTAAAAACACTCCAGAACCGGCTCGGCGCCATTTTTGTTGTCACGGTTTTTTTTATTATTGTGGATTGTGGGTGTTTAATATTTACGGATTTCTAGTTTTTGTGTGGTTAAGTGAATTCATTACTTACTTATTGACTCGGTTTGGACTATAAATATAAACAATGACTATAGAACCGAACGTTATATGATATTATTTTGCCCAAATAGGGGTAAAATACCGGGTATTTCGTAGGTATTTTTAATAAGTATGGAGTTGTAATGGTCATTGATATGTAATTGTAAATGTAATTTTTCTCTATTTAATACATTAAATACAAATTATAAGTATAAAAAACAACCGATTGTTTGTCTAGATGGTTCAGAAACCCCAATGTCGTTTTTGCCAAAATGGTTTTCTTGTGGGCTCTAAAAGGTGGGCTAAGCTAAGGTAGGCTAAAATCGATAAATCTAGACCCACATCTTATGCTAATGTAGAAACTTATAAACATTTAAAGTTGTTTACTTGTAAATAAATGATCGATTTACTTAAATAAGTTAAAACGCAGTAGATATAACTAAATGTCTTTGAAAGTTAAGTTTTAGTTTATTATTGACAAAAATTCTAAAAAAAATAAAGCGAACTCTGCAATTAATGAAATAGTTATCGCTTGTCTAAATACTTCAAACTATTTTTTGAAATGCAATATCCTGGTATATTAATTTCATCCTTTCCTCTACTTTTCCGTCAACAGTAAATTTTATCTGAAGGCGTCAAATTTCACGCAATCAGTAAAGCTTTGTAACTGATATTTTATCGCCCTTATCTGCTTGTTAAAGAGAAATGACAGACGGACATCTATCAGAATCACGCTATCAAGACATTAGAAGAAATGGTTTGTTTATGTGTAATCTGTACCATCGTCAGATCCAGATTTATTTTTCATTGCTTCTACCGCGACAAAGCAGACTCTTACCAAAAACTACATTTTTAAAATCAGATTTCTATGATAAAAATATATAATTGAATTTTTTTTAGAAGATAATATAGTATAATATATAGATAGTCTACTTGTCAGGTAGTGGTAACAAATATTATTCGAGAAAATATAATATAGTGTCCGCGAAAATAATTATAAGCGCATATTGGGGCATATCGGACAAGTGTGTAACTGTTTTTTTCAGGGTTGTGATTTTGTCCACTTTTTTTGATTTTGTCCAGGACATGGACAAAATTGGACAAAAACGGACAAAATCGGACAAAATCAAATTTCATTACATTTTATTAAATTTGTTGATTTAGGCAACCCAAAATACACGTTTGTATTGTGTATTATATAAACAATAAATACCAAATTAAAAATTCCAGAAAATGGCTATTTGATATTTCATTAAGGTAAATTTTCATGCGTCCGTCATCCGACGGCACGATGATCCGACGGTATCCCGTTATTGTTGTTTAAGTTTTGTTTGACACCCTAATCCTAATATAATAAAGTTTTTTTAATTTTATATGTTTAATTTGATTTTGTACAATTTTGTCCATTTTGTCCAGAACAATTGATTTTGTCCGGACGGACATAATTGGACAAAATCGTCCAATTATGTCCACTTGGACGAATTCAACCAACCCTGGTTTTTTTTATATTGGAATACACAGAGATCCAAGCACAATGGATACCATGGGACCGGTAGACTACGACGGCCGTTTCGTCCTTGTTAGGACTTTACGGGCAGCCATAACCCAAACAATCTCGACACAGCGGTAAGATGTATTAAAAGCCTTTTTACAAAATCAAAGCGGCCATCAATACACCGTAGCGCCATCCTAGCGGAATTAACTCCAATATAAAAGGTAGTCACGCTGGTAATAATCGAAAGGTAGACAACTAAATAAACCACAAGGCTTTTTCATACAATAAATAAGTAATAATTAAAAATCCTTTACAAAAAACTCAAAAAATACAAAACAAAATACGTACAATTCCGACGACTAACCGCGACATCGCAAAACCAAATACTACGATTACTCACAGAAAAAAGAAGGGTTTATTCGAGTACTACAGCTGTTTTTATTGCTACCCGTGAATGGCCGATGCGTGAAAATGGAGAGCGAGGTTGCCGCTATCATTCTAGATTTTATCACCATGGAACTAAAATAAGTTGGTATTAAATACAAAGACCTGAAATAATCATATTTAGTTCGAAAAAACTAAAATATACTATAGGTAGAACAAGTTTTTGTTTTTTCGGTTTAAATAAACTAAATATGATTATTTCAGGTCTTTGTATTTAATACCAACTTATTTTAGTTCCATGGTGATAAAATCTAGAATGATAGCGGCAACCTCGCTCTCCATTTTCACGCATCGGCCATTCACGGGTAGCAATAAAAACAGCTGTAGTACTCGAATAAACCCTTCTTTTTCTGTGAGTAATCGTAGTATTTGGTTTTGCGATGTCGCGGTTAGTCGTCGGAATTGTACGTATTTTGTTTTGTATTTTTTGAGTTTTTTGTAAAGGATTTTTAATTATTACTTATTTATTGTATGAAAAAGCCTTGTGATTTATTTAGTTGTCTACCTTTCGATTATTACCAGCGTGACTGCCTTTTATATTGGAGTTAATTCCGCTAGGATGGCGCTACGATGGCCGCTTTGATTTTGTAAAAAGGCTTTTAATACATCTTAACATATACTATAGGTAGAACAAGTTTTTAACGTTTGTAATTTATCTCATTTATACTTGTAATTTTATGAATCTAATATGTGACTTAACAGTAAGTTTGACAACAGCGCTTCTTTTGATACACGTGTTAATTATAGTGGACCATAATGTTAACAATGCTGTACATTCTATAAGAAGTTTATGGACTTTTTCTTCTTTTTTAACTGTAAAACTTTGTCTGTTCGCCGATAAAAACGCTTTTCAGTTAAATCATAAGATTTACATGCTGATGTACGACCGATTAATCTGTTCAATTACCATTTAATAAATCTCTCACCATCATCCATAAAAACCCGAAATTGTTTTAAATCAACAACGTACTTCACGACATTAACACTTGTAATGACCTCATTGAAAAATAATTAACCACGGAATGAAATAAATGATTCATAAACAGCCGGGCCGCCATAAACATTAAAATTTAAATATTGTAATTTTGTAGGAAGGGTTGGATTAATTAAGGTTAACGTATTTGATGGTTTGACTATTAAGCACAAATTATTGACACAATGTGTAGGTATTGAGAATTTCCAGTGCTATGGGGGCACATAATGTTGATTTCAAAAAAAGCTGCTGGATGGCAGCCAATCAAAAACCTAAGTTAACACATAGAACAGTATAGGTATATTATTCAGAATATTCCACACTGATGTAGAAGCCGCAAGACGTGGCAACACTGGCAACGTCTGCCTCCTAGCGGTAGCAAGTGAAAATAATAAAATGAAATATGAGAATTTTTGAATTTTGACATTAAAATGAAAAACGTTAGTGGTTGTGTTAAACATTATCACAAATACCAACCAATTAAAAAGTTGCACATTTTTAAAGTAAAAGTCAAAAGGTTATTCACGTCCACGTGCTGGGGCAAAAATTATAACAAATGTTTTCAGCTCGGCGCAGAAGTTAGTGGTAAAAACGACGTTCCCGCAGGTACCGATCAAGAGACAGTATAAATTCTATTTAGGGCCTGTTTTTATTACCCCCATGTCCTTATTACCCCGGGTCCCTCTAAATTATTATTTATTTGCTGCAAGCGTCAAGTTCAGGCCTAATAATAGGTTTATTGTGGGTGGCGAATACTGATAAGAAGGTTAACATAATTGTGGTAGGCAAGATTAAGATAACGAGCTTTAGTTTTAACAGAAAAGTGTGATTTTTAACTATTTATAAACCGCGAAGGATTTTTATAGAGATTCCTAATATCTGCGTATTTTAAAAGAGGAGCGTAAAAACATTGAAATAGCCTAAATAAAGACATTCTTAATGTAAATATAAATGATGGTGTCACAGATAAAAAAAAAACATCCTGTACGTTAATCACTTTAAACGGTACATTATGTGCACTAACTCACGTATTTTAGGCGTATTGCTTATCCAGCACAACTTCGGTCTGATGTAACCAATATTTCGCTGTTCATTGCACCTCAATGCATCCCACTGCTGAATTCAGAGCCGCCTTGCAAAGGAGTTTAATTGAATTAGGAAAGGACGTTCCTAAACCAAAGCCTAATCTAGAGGAATTGCACGAATTGCAAGATGAAATTGTTGGTAATGAATGAAATTAGACTAATGAAATAAAATATTTAATTTTTTGGTACTATTAACTTTTTTAAGGGTGGAAGTAGGTCCCTAAAAATAAATCTTCCTGTAGCGATGCGCATTTACTGCTCCATTTCACAGATACTACAATTCAGTAGGCGCATTAGTTGAAATATCCGTCCACAATGACGTAAGTCGATTCAATCGATAAATAATATACACATTGATCCGCTAACCGTAAAAATTGGAATACCTCTGGGTACCGTCTTGGGACCAATTTTATTTATTACCTATATAAATTCCTTAGTTAATATAAGTATTAATAACGGAATAGTCATATCATATGCAGACGACACAGTTGTGGTACCTACTCAAGGGTGAAACTTGGACTCAAGTGAAAGAGTCAGCTATGGATGGTATAAAAAAAATTAAGATCTGGCTGTATTTAGGGATGTGCCATTTGAAAATTTCAAAAGTGAAATATTTCAGTGAAAACTTTGAAAATTTCAAGTGAAACTTTCACCTTATAAAATTTATAAATTTTAGTGAAAGTTTCGCGAAAATTTCACTAAAATTTCATAAATTTCAGTGAAAGTTTCGCAAAAATTTCACATGCGACTGCCCAACTGATGAAAGTGATGAAAGTAATTTAACTTTACATGATACAGACTCCAGTTTAGGGCCAGAATCATTTAGTGATCAAGAAAACGATCAATAATTTGTCTTCATTGTTAAAGAAAAATATGCAGTATAAAGTAGCAAGTAGCTCATTTTAAATTCTACGTTTGTTCCTTTTCTTATCAGAATATTTTTGTTTATTTTTCATTGAACTAATAAAGTGACTAAAAGGAAAAGGTACGTTTTTTCTATTACGACAATGCCATTACTGTCGCAGTCAATCTGAGGAAACTTTCACATTATTATTTTTGGAACAGGAATTAGCCCGGGATTCAGTATTACAATAATGGAAACTTATGTAAAAGTTTCACCGAAATTTTTACTGAAAATTTCACTAAAATTTAATGCCTCTGTGAAAGTTTCATAACTTTCAATAAATTTCGCGAAATTTTGCGAAAATTTCATATATTTCATAAATTTCATGAAAATTTCCTAGTGAAATTTCAAAGGAGGCTGAAAGTGAAATTTACCCAACCCTAGCTGTATTTCTTTAAATTAACCTTGAATACTTCCAAAACGAATTACATGGCATTCTCTCTTACTTCTTCCAATCGTCCCAATTTTAACAACATAAAAATGAAAATCTTGACGAAGTTATCTGTGGGGTAACCTCAACAAAATATTTAGGAATTACTATTGATAAACATCCTAAATGGGGAGCACATATCAGTTATTTTTTGACAAACAATATTAGAAAATTAATTCATAAATTCTATATTTTAAGGGAAATTATTGGCAGAAAACTAGAGTACACTCTATACATATACAGGGTGATTCATTAAGGGTGGCGACCGGCCATATCTCGGAAACTACTAGGCATAGAAACTTGGAGAAAAAAAAATAATGATTAAAGCGGTCATGAGAAAATTCTGGAAATTACTTTTAGGTTTCTCATTTCGCCGCAAGGGGGCACAATTAATTTTTTTTTTTTTAATTCTAAATTTCTCCGAAATTTCCCATATTAAGGTATAACTCTCATTACATCATCGAAAAGCTTAGACAATTCTGCATAATTTTGGTTTAGGACTCATTGGCGTACCGACCTTGATAAGAGTGGGGGAAGCTATTAAATGTGTAAACATTAAAATCGCTGTAACTTCTAAACGACTTATCCGATTTTACTGAATTTAAGCTTGTTTGGAAGGGAAAGGTAAGTATCTTCAATCGCCGTATCCAACAGTACACGATAGTGTTTAATAAAATTGCTAGAGGGTGCAATTTGTAATAATAACGGTTTTTTCGATTTTATCCCGGAAATTCAGATCATACGGTATAACTATGACATCATAATCGAAAAGTAGATGAAATTTGCAAGAAAAGATGTAAAGACCGCAGTTCAATATCTTTGTTCGTTTCAGAGTTATTGCCAAAACAATTTTTAATACAAATTCCGCCCTCTAGCAATTTTATTAGAAACTATCTTGTACCACTAGATACGACAATTGAAGGTTCTTTCAAACAAGCTTAAATTTACTAAAATCGAATAAGTCGTTTAGAAGTTACAGCGATTTTAATGTTTACACTTTCAATAGCTTCTCCCACTCTTATCAAGTGAAACTGTAAACATTAAAATCGCTGTAACTTCTAAACAACTTAACCGATTTTACTAAATTTAAGCTTGTTTAGAAGAGAAAGGTAAGTACCTTCAATTGTCGTATCCAATGGTACAAGATAATTTCTAATAAAATTGCTAGAGGGCGCAATTTGTATTAAAAATTATTGTTTTGGCAATAACTCTGAAACGAACAAAGATATCGAACTGCGGTCTTCACATCTTTTCTTGCAAATTTCATCTACTTTTCGATTATGATGTCATAGTTATACCGTATGATTTGAATTTCCGGAATAAAATCGAAAAAACTATTATTATTACAAATTGCGCCCTCTAGCAATTTTATTACACACTATCGTGTACTATTGGATACGGCGATTGAAGATACTTACCTTTCCCTTTCAAACAAGCTTAAATTTAGTAAAATCGGATAAGTCGTTTACAAGTTACAGCGATTTTAATGTTTGCACATTCAATAGCTTCCCCCACTCTTATCAAGGCCGGTACGCCAATGAGCCTTAAACCAAAATGATGCAGAATTGTCTAAGCTTTTCGATGATGTAATCAGAGTTATACCTCAATATGGGAAATTTCGGAAAAATTTAGAATTAAAAAAAAATTTAATTGTGCCCCCTTGCGGCGAAATGAGGAACTTAAAAGTAATTTCCAGAATTTTCTTATGACCGCTTTAATCATAATTTTTTTTCTCCAAGTTTCTATGCCTAGTAGTTTCCGAGATATGGCCGGTCGCCACCCTTAATGAATCACCCTGTATAAGACTTTAGTAGAATCTCTAATAAGATACGGTATAATTGCATGGGGTGGGATCTACAAAAACTCGCTAAAACCTCTAAATGTCGTTCACAATTATATCCTAAAAATAATCTATAAAAAAAACAATCGCTACTCCACACATTTACTCTACAATTCAGAAAATTCAGAAATCCTAAATGTTCGATCACTGTATCAACTGCTGTATTAACATTAACACATAAAACCTCCACATTAAGAAATTATAATAATCACCCATATCAGACCCGCAATCATATAAGCGGACAGTTGATAATGCCTAACAGTAGTAAAAATGTTAATTTAAAATTTATTCATTACTTAGCTCCAAAAATTGATATCAATAATATGTTTAATTAAAAAATTGAAAGTTGATACATTTTTTTAAATAATGCATTTCAAAAAGAATTATTTTTACCGTTCCCAGCAATTTTTTATTAAGTGGGCGATAGGTATTGTATATAAAAAGCTGATTCGTTTCTTGATCATAACACTGTATAGTTATACGTAGCTATATATTCTGTGCTTGCAGGTATTGATTGGAATCAAACGCTTCGGAAATTGCTGACTAACACCCAAATGACCCAAAGGCACATGATATATCCAATATATAATATCTATGTGTGTATTAGACGTGGATTAAAATATTATAATATAAGAATAGGTTTGATTAAGCCTTGCAGACCAATATTACATGAAACTAATTTTCGTACTGTTCAGTAACCATGATCGATATAAAAAGTTGACAAAATATTATTTATGTGACCCGTTTCTCTATTGAAAATAAACCTTCCTCCCGTATTTAGCATATCTTGTTTGTATTTTTTCGTGTGCCAATTTCTTTCTGGAAAGAAAAGACATATAAAATGTATTTACTCGACCTATATAATCTCGTGTGTTGTGCGTCTTGGAATTTTGAAATGGATGTACAGAATTCGCTTTATTTATAGAAAGTCTTTTGTTATATTATGGGAGGAGAAAGAAGGAAGTATTTTAAAAAAAATATGTTCAATATTACCGTATTAAAGATAAAGTCAAATTTCTCTAAGAACACGCCACATCGTGGCTAAGTCACCTGTCATTAAGATGTTGGCGACAGAGACTAGTTCTATTACCATATATTCACCATATTTTAAACTTGTACGGGGGTTTTAATGGTTTATTAGCATAATGGTTTGCAAAAATACAGCGTTAATTTTATTTACAATAATTGAAACATCGAACTGGTCAAACATAGAAATACATTTGACATGCACTAAACTTACCAATGGAAAATGCTATGAACAACCCTGACAACGTACAAGAGTTTCGCCGCCCAAATATTGTATCTTCGAGCCAATCAAGCGGCAAGCGGTGTGCCTGCGCATGTTTCGCGTTTAATGCTGCGTTGCCATATTTTAATTTACGTTCGCGGCGTAGTACAAAGCTGACAAAATGTCATGTGTTTGGTAACCTATTGTATCGTAATTAAAATAGATAAACTAATCATATTAAATTTATAATAGCAAATTATGATAAATGAAATGTTTGTTATTGGAAATAGGAGAGTTAATTAACCTAAACTGGTTTATTCTACTCATCGTTCAACTTAAACAATAAACACCAAGAAAATTTAGTCTCTGAAACCTGACGCGTGAGCTTGCTACGGTCCACTACTGAACTGGGAACTTTTGGGAAGTAAGGCAGTATCAGCTGTTGATGTCATATTATTATGTGGATGTTTCGATCATATCTACGTCCGAAACGTCGCGTTGCTAAAAGCATCGGTTTCTCGTTACTGTCTGTTGTCGAGTTTATACAGTGTCACCCAACACCAGTAAAGTCCGCATCATATGGGATATTTTTTTATTAATAACTTTATTCAAAATTTGACTTTGGCATCAAGTTCTGCTTTGATCGAGATGAAAATTAAGCAAAAAAATAGTAGTCACGTGATTCGCAGTATCTGTAAAATTTTAATTTTTCCCAAAAAATAGTTTAAAAGTGGGGTTATTTCTGAAAATATCGATAAAGTTATAAGAAAAAGTTTTTTTAAATGCAGTTTCTAGCCCACATGCAAAATTTCAGCTGCATAAGATAATTTTGATTTTTTACCTATATTTTGTAAATTGCTCCACTTTTGCAAAGTAAGACTCAACGCAACCTAAATAAAACTTCTTAGTTTTAACAAGGCTTTATTTCAGATACATGTTCTTTGAAGTAGCGCCGCGCCATATTAAATGTGTGTTTTTCTACAAAATCAAAATTGGTCTATTAAAATTTGGTCGCATGTGATGCAAAGTTTATTTGTTTTTGACCCTGTATAAGGTAACTTCATAAAATAAGTATTTTGAAAAGGTAGGTGTCTGAAAGTAAAATAATAAAAAATAAAGTAAAGGGGTTTTAAATTAAATTGTTGAAAATAGAAAAACTTTGCGTTAAGTTAAAGTAAAATTTATTTTCCACTTAATGAACACTTTACTGATGACACTGTGTTCTTTTTTGTCTTAATATTAAGGTGTATTACTTTCAGACACGAACTACGTTTTCAAAAATACCTATTTTATGAAGTTACCTTATACAGGGTCCAAAACAAATAAACTTTGCATCACATGCGACCAAATTTTAATAGCCCAATTTTGATTTTGTAGAAAAACACACATTTAATATGGCGCTACCTCAAAGAAAATGTATCTGAAATAAAGCATTGTCAAAAGTAAGAAGTTTAATGTAGGTTGCGTTGAGTCTTATTTTGCAAAAGTGGTGCAATATACAAAATATAGGTAAAAATCAAAATTATCTTATGCAGCTGAAATTTTGCATGTGGGCTAGAAACTGCATTTAAGGTGGGAGTATCAACATGCTTGCCAACCTATAACCTATTTCGCGTAGATTTATTTATGTTTTCTAGCTTTTATACAAAATTTAAACAAAATCAGTATCGACTTGATATTCTATAGGTAATAATTGACATATTTAATAAATATCAAGAAATTTCATATCTTTTTTTAGGAGAATTGTATAGCGAAAAATATCGGGTAAGATTTTTTTTAACATTATTATGTCATTGTCACTCATTGTTCTTTCACTATACAATTCTCCCAAAATTAGCAATGAAATAAATTGATATTTTTGTAATATATCAGATATTACCTAAGTAATGTGCGGACGATACTGATTTTATTTAAATGTTAGTTTAAAAAATAATAAACTTAAAAATACAAACCGAAATAGGTTATAGGTTGGCAATAAATTAAACGACGTTGAGAATTCAACCTTAAAAAAAAATTTTCTAATAACTTTTTTCGATATTTTCAGAAATAACTTTTGAATTATTTTTTGGAAAAAATTAAAATTTTACAGATAATGCGAATCACGTGACTACTATTTTTTTGCTTAATTTTCATCTCGATCGAAGCAGAACTTGATGCCAAAGTCAAATTTTGAATAAAACTGTTAATAAAAAAATATCCCATATGATGCGGACTTTACTGGTGATACTGTACAGGGTCTTTGATTATATTTACGTGGCTTCTGGAGTCTTTATTTTTAAAGATAGAAAAAATGTTTCATATAAAAATTGTAGTTTGTCTTTGATGTTATCTTTTGAAATTATCATTACAAAAATATCGCTTTTGAAAAATGAGAAAATATAGGCAATTTCAATTTTTTTAAATGGAACACCCTGTATATTATGCATCACAATGAAAGATCTTTCTTTTCTGATTTCAAATATATATATATATATATATTGATGCTATTTGGGTGAACCATTTTTGAGATATTTTAGCTTAAACTATAAATAAATTGCAAATAAATTTCATATTTTGTATCAAGAAAGCCATGGAAACAATAAAATTGTTTTGTTGTATGTTTGACAAATTTGACGTCTCGATATTTTTGAAGTTTATCATTTTAACTATTAAGAATAATTATAAAGATTAACTTTATAACTATCTATTTTCGCTTCTGTTAATTCTAAAATGAAGGGAAACTTGTTAAAATGTATCCAAAATCAAGGAGGATATGTAGAAAATACCTAAGTTATAAATTCATAAAACATAACAATTTTATTGTTTCCATGGCTTTCTTGATACAAAATATGAAATTTATTTGCAATTTATTTATAGTTTAAGCTAAAATATCTCAAAAATGGTTCACCCAATCATCAATCAATATATATATATTTGAAATCAGAAAAAAAAAGATCTTTCATTGTAACGCATAATATACAGGGTGTTCCATTTAAAAAAATTGAAATTGCCAATATTTTCCCATTTGTCAAAAGTGATATTTTTTTAATGATAATTTCAAAAGATAACACAAAACACAAACTACATATTTTATATAAAACATTTTTTTCTATCTTCAAAAACGAAGACTCCAGAAGCCACGTAAATATAATCAAAGATCCTGTACATAGATTAACCAATTTCTGTCATGCATAGCAGGACTATAGTCGGTTTTTCAAAGCTCGCAACTAATAAAATTATATCGGCCGCTCTTTGCTCATAAAACCCACTATGATGAGCAACTAGCCTCTATCTATGTCATAACAGCCACAATTTTGCGCGTTGCCAAGTTGTAGAAAAAGTATCAGGAAAGCAATCGAGATTTTGGTTAAAGCCAGTGAACAAAAACTACATTATTTGTTTTAATAATTAATGCCCACTTCCACCAACTTATTTAGGGACTACTTAACGTTAGGTAGAGAATAACTTTAGGTAAGACGTCGTTTTGGCTTCCACCAAGCTTAATCATTCCCTTAACCGGCTTAAGGGCATCCTAAATTTAGGGGTTGAAAATTCTTCACCTAAAGTGCTACCTAAGAAGGAAAGATGCAATCTGACCTCATTTTTTCAGTATTTATTGCAAAACTAACCTATATTTCCTTTAATTTTTTGTTTCCTTCAATCTTTCATTCCTACTTCTTTCATTTAACTTATTAAAGTCTTCTAAATCGAAATGGAGATGTTTGATGACGACTATGAAATATTAGATTTAATTCAAAATGGATTTCTCAGAAGAATACGTAATAGAAATAACCACTTTGATGGACAACTTAACGTTTTTCCGTCGCTTTAGATTAACAAAACCCACGGTTTTACACATTTTAGAGCAAATAGAAGATCAGTTGGAGTATCCAGACGACAGGTTAGTGGTTGGGTATTTTTTTCCTCATCAATATTTGCATGTATTGTAAATATTTTTCTATGGATCTGTATGCATATGCCTATTTGATATTTTATTACAATTTTTAGAAACAATGCTGTATCGCCCATTATTCAGTTATTAACCTGTCGAAGATATTATGCTACTGGTGGGCATTTAAGTTTATGTGGAGACTTTATGGGGATGGCTTTAAGCAGTACATCACGCACTGTAAAAAAATTAACTGAAGCAATAGTTGGTTTGAGGCCCCACTATATAGACATGCCTATGTTAGATGATGATATCACATAGCAGAGATACGGGAATTACACCAATTTATATTAGAGTCTCATGGTGTCCTTTACTAAATTAATTAAATAAAAAAAGATGTATATATAGTCTATTACCAATGCGACGACTGACCGTGCATTCAAAAGATTTCCAAATATATTTTTTTCAAAGCAAAAATCCCTAAAGTACTGCGATGTTGCCAGTTATTTTCAACACTTAGCTAGGAATTCCATAACTTTTGCTGGTGGAAGCCATTCTAGAAATTTAGGTATTCCTAAATTAGGTAGGCCCTAACTATTCTTCCCCTAATTAAAAGTCAGTGGAAACGGGCATAATTCCATTAGATCCCAGGTCTACTGCATAGAAGTCCGCTACGTAAGCCACTGCGATATTGAACAGAGGAGCTGGCAACTTCGCGTAGCTCGTATCATGGCAGTAAAATTTATGACTATTGTGTCCTAGACAAGAATGCCTTGGGTACGATAAAATTAACTAGTCCCGAGACTTGCGGCCATATTACTTTTAATGAATAAGCGCTGCGAAATACTGCAGAGGTTGCAGGAAAACATATTATCCATTATGAACATAGGTAATATGTTAGCAAAAGAGATTTCGAATTATATTCTCATCAACCAAAAATAGCGTACAGTATCGTTTAGAATAATAGGTTACAATATACAGGGTGTTGTTAAGGAACTGACTTATTATACCGTGCGAGCAAAAATTATTTGCATCAAAGAGGGCTTGGATTAAACAACGTAGGGCTTGGTTTAGATCACAATGATATGGGGACGATATATCTAACCAAATCTAGGTTAAAATTTTGTCAAATTCATATTATGACATGATATGCCAAACTAATGAGTAATAAAATAAGTAGACAAATACAAATTTATTTTTGTTGTTTACAAAATTAACAAAGTAATAATATAAGTACAGAAAGAAAAAGAAAAATAATTACATAAATTGCTGAAATTGGCCACCGCCATGCTCCAAGCATAAATTCACACGTCTCTTCATATTTTCGAAACGTTTGCAACAAGTTCTTCTGTTCTTACAGATGGTCTTCCTGCTCCTTTTTTGTGTTGTATAGAACCTGTTTCCCTAAACACAGCCAAGGTTCTTTTCAGGCAATGATAAAAATCCCCAGCAATAAAAGCTACGTTAGGAAAATATTCGTGAAAATTGTCCATACACAAACCAGGATTATATTGCCACTCACCATTTACTTTAACCCCGTTTCGAAAATACGCTTCAACCATGAATGTTTTGTGCTGTTCCGTAAAGCCCATTGTGTGAATTGTTCAAGAAATTGGAAAAATTAGCGATGAATCAAATTACTTGTAACGACTGTCAAAGATGACGGAATAACTGATTGATTGTTAATTGAGGTAGTTACTGACACCCAACAGGTATTAAGCTCTACGGCTAAGCATTACGTCCTTAGATGCAAGGCCTTTTTTGATGCAAATAATTTTTGCTCACACGGTATTTAAATATTTTTTCTAATTTTGTCTCGAAACAGATCTATTTCGAACGCGCTAGCGAGTTCGTAATAGAACTCCGAATTTTATTATTATTTAAAGGTTGGCCCTACATGACATGTTTTTTTTTCACCGTTTAGCATAGCATTCTAGATAACTAATATTTTTTAGTCCAAATATGCAAAATACTACACGAACCCACGTATGTATGTTTGGTTGCCTAGATCTACAAATCTGTATGTATTGTTTTAGTTAATTAAAAAACACATATTATATAATAACTTTATTGACGGAGAACTATTTTGCTTTTGTAGATGCTTCAAGCTATCATTTTCTGCCAAATCCTATCCAAAATTTAATCTACTAACCTTCCAATGTCGATTTAAACTACAACTTTATTTGAATTTTCCATCTTCCCTATACTAAATTGCAATGCCGTGACGTAAAATCACGTCTTTTGAAATTCGTAAAAAAGTTGCAAAATCGCCCGAATCTCCGAACGCTCTGTATATGTACCGAATGTACAAGGATCACACAACGTATTCCGTCCAATTTCAAATCTCATATCGCTAAAATAACTTTAGAATCTCGTGGTGAAAATGGGTGAATAAATCAAAAAATGACAGTTCGCAAAATAATTTTTATTGTCCATAGGCTACTATGATAAAAAATAGTATTACCAACATAACATTTAGACATAAAAATTGACAAAATTTGAAGGATTTATTTTCTTTTTAAAAATGTATTTTTTATTGAAAAAACTACAAATTAGAAAAAATAGTATAAAGTACGTGTTATATAAAGCAGTTTTAAGATAAAACCGGGTACCGCCTAGTTCTGCCAAATTCCAAAACAGCTTTCCATATTATTAACCTTTAAAAATCAGCTAATAATTATTTGATTTAGAAGGAATTATTTTTATTATTGTTATTATTAATATTATTGTTTGGCAATAGTAAGGTTGAAATAAACTATTTAACATTATGTTAGCCTATATAGTAGTTTTAAAAGGTAACCATATTAATATGTAATAGGATAGCGAACAAATATATAATTCTATTTCAAAAAGTGTTAAAGTAGGGTTTCCATTGACAGGAAAATTAAATCCCTGCTATATTGAAGCTTTTAACTTTATGTTAGTCCACATACAAGTTTAGAAATGTAACCGTATCATAGCCAACAAATTCTATAAAGACCATATTTGGGTCTACGTACCTTATGGGGATTTCCTTGGCAGTAAATGTAATATCTGACTGAATTCAATTAGTTGATGTTGAACTGTATTTTACCTATAAGTATAATCTGAACAAATAAAACAAAAAAAATTATGTTGTAAATATATGAGTGACAGAGTCCTATTTAAAGTTGCGTTTCAGTTAATTTAGTATTTTCAAGGTTTGGCCCATATGTGCCATCGAAAGAATTCGGTGAATCCCCTGCGGTTAAGCGAGCGGTAAAATATCGTTTTAGGTTCGCTGTAAAAGAAAAATCGTACGAACGATGAATTTTAGGTTCGTTTTAACCGAAAGTTCGTTATAAAACGGTTCGTTATTTGCAAAAAAAATTAACACACGTCTAGTGATACTGAAGTTCGTACTTATAGATTTGGTTCGTTATAAACGAAAGTTCGCAATAAACGGGTTCGTTACAGGCGGACATTACTGTATAATATACGACTTTTAATAAAACTTCTACGTAAACGGACACACAATTCCGAATGAAATAGAGCTCATAATCTTACGCTATAAGCAGTGCCTCAAATCTGCAAAGTTTAATACTTGGAAGAAACACTTGAAATGAAATTTAATTAATTCATTCGAGCGGGGCTCTTCACTTTTATTATTGGCATATTTAAATGAACAGACTTTAATTGGGACTAATTAAAAATCGCGAATTAAAATATACGAGTGGAAGTAAGCGGTCTTAAAAAACCAGGGAAGCATGAAAAATTCGAAATCGGGTTTTAAAACAGCTAGGATAGTTATTCGCAGTTTTATATTTTATCACCTACGCCCTAACAAAAAAAATATGAATAATTTACTTTGTTATAATATCACTTTATTTAAAAAAATATTAGTAACTGCAATTATTCCCCACTGAATAATACCGTATTACGTAGTTGCAGGACTTATATACCTAATAAACCCATTTCTAATTATTTCAAATGTATTTTTACCGTTACTAATGATTCACTGAAAGAATCATTAGGAAACAAGCTTTTTATGCACATTACGAAATTAATTTTTTTCCCTCCCTCTTAAGACACTTAAACCAATAGCCCCAAGGGGCTCCGCCATCATTAACTTTTCCATCAAAATGTCAATAAAAATGGATGCATCATTGTCTTTTTCTACCCCAAATATTTAAGACAGTTGACGACTATCAAAAGCACTAGATAGACCAATCGCACCAAATAATCAACGTAACAAAAAATCGACGAATTACTTCTCTATAAACGTCCATATTCGAAGCGTTCCGCATAGAAAAAAAGGTGACTCACCCCAATTTGCGGGGATGTATTCACTGAGGAGGGCACGGGGGAGCAAAGTGCAATAGAGGGGAAAGAAACGGCTCTTGCAGGGTGCAATTTGATTGAGACGGATGGGCATAGATAAGAAATAAATATCTCGGGGTGATAAATAAAAGTTTGGTTTTCGAGGACGTGACGGGAATAATTTTGGGGTCGGTGAAGAAGTAAAAAATTAATTAAGGGTAGTAAAGTTAAAGTAAACAAAGTCGGAAGTATTAGAAATGTAGGTGCACAAGAAATAGTAGTATAATACAATAAATAAATATAAATTTGTTATCAGTGCGTTTTAAAAAAGAAAAAAGGTTTTATTTTTATTATGTTTACAGGTGCTGTGAACCATGTATTTATTATTTTTCCTGAATCGGAAACTGCACACCAGAACAGATGTTTATGTATCATGCAAAAGATGTTCAATCATTGCAGATTGCGGGCCATCGCAGCTGTGCCGCAAGGTGTCTCATAAAATAAATATGCAAGCTGACGCCAGATCGACAGTAAGATTTTTATAATGATATAATGTAATAAGATGTTGCAACATATCATACTGTAGTGCAGTGACGGCCCTTCCAGAAGGCCATCCTTCAATAATTCCATTCCCAGATAACCTAATTTTTATTAAGGTTAAATTAGGAGTAAAAGTCATCGTTTTTGTTCGTTCGGTTTTTAATACCTCTAAAATATCCCTCGTAATTTATGTGTGCAGCCGCGTAAACCTTAAAATGGTACTTTTTGTACGTCCCCTGCATTTTGAGACCCAACTCTTCTTTTGGATAAATATTATTGCGAATAATAATCCCGTGAGCATGAGAGAGATAAACGCATGCTACCACTTGAACAAAAGACGAAGAAAACCAAACGTTTTTGGCTCGAGACCAAATAAATTGTTCCGATTGACGTTACGACTAACGTGCTACTTTGTAGAAACGTATGGGAAGATGTCCGGTTTGAGTTACGTTGCGCTAGTAGTTCTTAGTTTATTTTCTAGGACAATTTTTAAGGTCAACCAATTAATTAATCGATTAACTTTTTTTCTCAAAGACGTGTGCTACGAATTAATCAAAATATAAAAAAATTCTTATTGACCACCCTTAATTACAACAAGCAAGTTCCCTTTTTATTTTATACAGGGTTAGGAAAAATTACCAGAACGGTCGATTATTTCAAAATATACAGGGGTTATCAAAAAACGTCTTATATAAAAAATGTAGGGCTGTTAAAAATCTACATAACGGTGATAAATTGAAATATACAGGGTCGCCCACAAAGTTGTGGAGAATGATAGTTATATTTTTTTAAAAGAAACACCCTGTATATTTTTACATTTTTAAATTCCACATAAAATTATAATTATTTTTTATTAAATGCACTATTAGTCTATACTTCATAGTTTCCGAGATATTGACTCTCGAAAAGTGACATTTTTGAACTTTGACAGCTTATAACTTTCTAACAGTACGTCTTAGAGCAAAACGGCTTACATGTCCCTATCTTCAATTTTTATTATCTTCCCAAGAAAATCAACTTCCGGTTAAACCGGATGTAACTCGAAAGCAGGAAATATAGTTATTCCGGTTTAACTGGAAGTTGATTTTTTGGGAAGATAATAAAAATTGAAGATGGGGACATGTAAGCCGTTTTGCTCTAAGACGTACTGTTAGAAAGTTATAAGCTGTCAAAGTTCAAAAATGTCACTTTTCGAGAGTCAATATCTCGGAAACTATGAAGTATAGACTAAAAGTGCATTTAATAAAAAATAATTATAATTTTATGTAAAATTTAAAAATGTAAACATATACAGGGTGTTATAACTATCATTCTCCACAACTTTGTGGGCAACCCTGTATATTTCAATTTATCACCGATATGTAGATTTTTAACAGCCCTACATTTTTTATAAAAGACGTTTTTTGATAACCCCTGTATATTTTTAAATAATCGACCGTTCTGGTAATTTTTCTTAACCCTGTATGTTCTAGTATGCGGGGTTCTATGAATACATAGTATTATAAGCAATAATTGATATCAGGGCCTTTCGTGTTACGCAACAGTATATATAAAAAAGGACTATGGATAAGTAATATCGGCATGAAATAAGGCCCTAATTCACTTTGTATCGGACCGAAAAATCGCCATTAGTTTTATGGTATCAGATTTTGATAAGGTAAAGCAAAAATTCCTACAACTTTTACAACTCAGAGTAAATGCTTGCTAATGTAGCTACTTCCTTTGACACTTTGAATGAAACTAACATTCAATATGAATGGTTTTATTTATTTTGCATTCACACGCATTGAAACAACACAAATCAAAAATAAAGCGTCTAGTAATATTAACATTATTATAATTTTTACTGGTGGTATTAAGGTATGTATCAGAGCCCGAAAAGTTTTTTCTAAATAAAATTGGAATTTCTTCTCAATTTTTTTTGCTCAGGTTGGAAATTAAACCATAAATCAGATTTTGAGGATGGAAAATTGTTTTTGTAAGGTTTTGTTTCTAAAATTTGTTTAAAAATGATTTGTCGTCGTGTTTTTAGTTCGAAAGGGAAAAGAACAAGTCAATTAAACTATAAAACCGAATAAAAAAACAAAAAAAATCAGCAAAATAACCAATTTTCGATGTTATCGCGTATCTAACCTCAAGTAAAATATTAGTTGGTATATAACTTGTATTGATTTTTACAATTTGGCAAAAACTTGGGTTGTAAAACATTTTCCTCCCGTATGCAACTGCGACAATCAATCTTTAGATGATGTAGACCACAAAATGTTTGGTTGCGGCCTTAACAAAAATGCAACCAAATTTCTTTACTCAGAACTGGCCCAACATAGTTTACTGCCCCCAAATTGTACCTCATTCATGGTCAACGCCAATATAAATCCAACGATAGAGTCAATATTTTTAAATATCTGAAACTGACCGACGTTAAAATATAATAAATCTAAAACTCCTTATCCTCCATAATTATCCTAATTTAACCATATGTGTTTTCCCATTTTTAGTGGCCTTCACTGTCCTATGTATAAATTCAAGTCGCCCTGATAGGCCCCAGTGGCGTGAAACGAGTGTCCCTGTGCAGATCCCTATGTTACATACCTATATCCGTATCATTAAATTGTAAAAAAGTATTTAATCTATAATTTATTTAATTAATATACTCTGCGGTGGCTAAATGAGCTATGCTCAAGGCCAAAAAAAAAGAAGTTATATACCTATCAAGATACATCACTACTCCATACTTACTGAAAATACGAAATACCAGGTATTTTACCCCTATTTGGGCATAATAAAATCATACAAAACGGCTGTTACTAGTAATTGTTTATATTCCAATCCGTGTCACTAAAAGCACAAACACAATTCGCTAAACTACACAAAAACTAGAAATCCGTAAATATTAAACACCCACCCCACAATCCAAAATAGCAAAGAAAACTGCAAGGAATCCACAGAGAAACCTAAAAACACACCAACAAAAATGGCGGCCGAGCCGGTTCTGGAGTGTATTTTGAGCATATCGCTAAAGAAGGACAGGCCGATAACACGAGGTTTGTGCGCATGCCCGATGCTGCTCAGAGGGAAGAATGGAAGGCTGACCGGCGAGTCATGCGCTCGGACGTATTTTTTCACCCATAAAACGTAACTTTTGTTTGCGCAGGAGATAAGCTGTACGTATCTAAAGGTAAATGTCTATGGCTGAATCTAAAAATCCGTCAAATAAAAAACACAGTTTAACGAGACTTGGTTCAATATCTTTACACTAAAGTGAATGTGGTGACGCAGGGATAAACTCTTGGTTAAACTTGAAGCGGTTTTTATATACACGCCTCCCTACACGCCAATATTAAAACATCTCATCCGTCAACGTCAAATAATGATCTGATCAAGCTTGATTCCATACGTGTTGCTATTTCCCAGTTCTCGCATTAGGAACATTATAAACTACCGGCAATGTTGTTGCTGATCCCCTACACATTATAGTAAATTACCGACAACATTTTTTTAAAGTTTTTTCAATCAAACTAAAAAACTACTACCCATCATGGTATCTGGCGAGCTAGTAATTATGCGGGGAGTAATTATGTATTTGAATAACCTTGTCTTTTTAAATCACGTATAATTAAGGTGAATAAATTGTAGTAGTTGGAGTTGGCGTAGCATTTTCATCAGGGTCAAGAATCATGCAAGCCATTATCAATACTAAAAAATACCGTCAATTAAAGCCTAGATTAAATAATTTTACGAAGGTAGGAGAGAGGACATTTTATCGTATGACACTTACTTATAAAATGACAATGCTGATCGCACTAACTCAGTTACTTTACAGTCCTCTGGTACAGTAAAAACGTAAAAAATATTATACCTCTATAAACCCAGCAGAACAAGGTGCTCAAAATTGAAAATTTTTGTATGGAAAATTAGGTGCTAGTTAGGTGCTAATTAGGTGCCTTTAAAATTTAGGTGCTCCTATGGTTTTTGAGAAAATTATATTTTTGTGTTATTCTGCTAGATTAACGTTAAGCTATCAGAACATTACTGTCAAATAAGCTAATCAAGAACAAAATGTAGTACCAAAATTAGGTGCTTATTAAATATCTAAAAAAAAAATTAATTAGTTAAGGTTTTTAAAAAATACCGCCATGTTCTGCTAATCTTAAGAGGAACAAATTCCGTCTAAAAGGTATATCGGCAACCGGTTTGTTCGTTGTTACCCAGAGCATTTTTTTTGTATTTAAATTTTATAAAATAATATTAATTGAAAAAATTGAATTAAAAAAAATGCTCTGGGTAACAACGAACAAACCGGTTGCCGATATACCTTTTAGACGGAATTTGTTCCTCTTAAAATTAGCAGAACATGGCGGTATTTTTTAAAAACCTTAACTAATTAAATTTTTTTTTAGATATTCAATAAGCACCTAATTTTGGTACTACATTTTGTTCTTGATTAGCTTATTTGACAGTAATGTTCTGCTAGCTTAACGTTAATCTAGCAGAACAACACAAAAATATAATTTTCTCAAAAACAATAGGAGCACCTAAATTTTAAAGTTGGCACCTAATTAGCACCTAACAAGCACCTAATTTTTCATTCAAATATTTTAAATTTTGAGCACCTTGTTCTGCTAGGTTTATAGAGGTAAATATTATGTAACAACGACGGCCGTTTCGTCCTTGTTAGGACTCTATGGGCAGCCATAACCCTAGCAATCCCGACACAGCGGTAAGATGTATTAAAAGCCTTTTTGCAAAAGCAAAGGGGCCATCAATACACCGTAGCGCCATCCCAGCGGAATTAACTCCAATATAAAAGGCAGTTACACTGCCTACAGCTTACCGCTGTGTCGGGATTGCTTAGGTTATGGCTGCTCGTAGAGTCCTAACAAGGACGAAACGGCCGTCATGGTCTACCCGCCCCAGGGTATCCATTGTGCTTAGATTCCTGTGTATTCCAATATAAAAGACAGTTACACACTTGTCCGATATGCCACAATAGTCGCTTTTAATTATTTTCGCGGACACTATAATATTATCTTTCAATTATATGATATGTTAATATTTCCTTCTTGTTTACTGCAGTTTCTTCTTGTACTAAAATCGTATAGTAGTTTTTGTGCTATATTTGGTGAGAAATGTCCTTCCTGGTGTTATTATTTTTGATAAATGTATGGCATTGCCTCAAACGGAATAAAGAAAAGGTGGGTAAGTGTGTCCTAATTCAACAACTACCTAAACATGTTTGTTTGTTTAGTAAATTTACAATCGTGTTGATCTATCCTAGTAAAAATATGTAATTTTACAGGACGAAGAAATTGTCTTTCAAAAAATAATTTACTGGTCTTGTTCTACCATCAGCATAATGCAATATGGTTTACTAAGGAGGTAAAATACGTCCATAGATTATAATCCAATACTAATGATGGGTTGTGCTAAATAAGATGTGACCTGGGCAACAAGTACGTTAAAACTAATACAACGGCGAGCGGCGATTGCCGATCGCTACGAACCCCCACCCTCACCAATGTCTGGTGGATTATAGGTTCTAACGAATACAATTCGTTTTTGGGGGACGCTGTTCTGCTTTTTTTAATTGTAGAGAAAGCGCTTTACTGCAAACAAAATGAGTCGCATTGATAAGATACAATTTATTTCTTAACAAAATTGCTGTATTAAAAGTAGTTCATTATTTAACAAGACTGTGCTGCTAATGGAACTGATTACTACCAATAAAAACACTATTCTAGCAAATCTGGAATTGATATAACACTAAAGCGGGTTTGATACACTAGCAATTTAATTGATATGGGTTAATAAAAAATTCACAGATCTTGCACCTTACGCAAGCATCCTATGTATTGAAAATACCTGACACAGCTTTAAAATTTTAATGACCTATGTCATGTAATTAAAGCCCACATTCTAATTTGGATTTTGTAAAAGTTTAAAAAATGTTCTTTAATTTTACAGTACTGGTTACATAAAAACTATGGATAATTTTAAATTCCCCACCTCAAAAAACCCCAAAATCCTTAATTTCGTGCTGCTACCTATGTCATTTCGTTAGGAAATAATCCCAAAAAAACGAAAACAAAAATAAAACTTTGACACCCTGTATCTTGGTTGTTATCAATTTTGGGATAATGCAAGTTTAAATAAACCGCATTATTTCGCCTTAAGAAGCCTACTGTTGCTCTGTGTCCCATTACGTTTGGGACACCCTGTATATTAATTAAAACATATTATAAATAATCCCAAAAAAACGAAAACAAAAATAAAAGTTTGACACCCTTTATCTTGGTTGTTATCAATTTTGGGATAATGCAAGTTTAAATAAATCGCGTTATTTCGCCTTAAGGAGCCTGCTGTTGCTCTGTGTCCTATTACGTTTGGGACACCCTGTATATTCACTAAAACATATTATATTAAATGTATGGTTTTATTTCTAAGAATAATTAATATAAATTTGTTTATAAACAATAATATTCACATAGCAGACCAACCAAGGTGAACTATAAATAATCCCAAAAAAACGAAAACAAAAATAAAAGTTTGACACCCTTTATCTTGGTTGTTATCAATTTTGGGATAATGCAAGTTTAAATAAATCGCATTATTTCGCCTTAAGGAGCCTGCTGTTGCTCTGTGTCCCATTACGTTTGGGACACCCTGTATATTAACTAAAACATATTATATTAAATGTATGGTTTTATTTCTAAGAATAATTAATATTAATTTGTTTATAAACAATAATATTCACATAGCAGACCAACCAAGGTGAACAATTGCCTTATATTCAATCGGTCATATTGTCTAAGCCTACTTATACTATGTTTTTAAATTATACTTATTTACCCAACGGTACAATAACATTTTCTGAGAAATCAATAATAAAAAAATTATCCCATTTGTTAACCAAATTTGGGCGGACCCTGTAATATGCAATTATTGTGCTCCAACTTTTTGCCTCCCGATTTTTTTTTTCGATATAATATTCCGATTTAAATAACGTGAACTTACCTTAGTTATAACTTATCTCAATAAAACACTTTTTAACAAAGTTACTATGGCGTACTTTAAAACACAAACTAAACTAAACATTATTCATTATTTACTTGCCGACTTTACGCTGATTCATATTTATATTTCTACCAAGTCTTATCAGAGTATTATGTTACAAGACCGATCTAGATATTGCGCTGTTGGCCGCGACAGACGGCGGAGCGACATCGACATGAGCGACATCGACATGCAATGCAAAGTTTGCGTAAACACGATCCCAATAGTATTTTCAATACTAAAAAATAGCTGTCAATACAACCTATGTCGCAGCAAACTTGTTGTATTAGATCATATTCCTCAGTGTAGTTCTGTTAAAGCTAAGTCATTATTAACATTAACGTTTTAATTATTAATTTTACGTTCACAGCTTAGATGGTACACCATCTCACGTTCGATTCCCATCAATATCAATGTAATTATTGCTTTGTCTCGTTGCCCATCATATAGTGCGTTGATTTTACGCTGCAAGAGTTTTAAGGGTGTTTTCAATTTCTAGAAAAATACCTCGTTAATATTTTACTTGCTATTCAAATAAAATTCTGTTCCATAGGTACACCTGTGGTGGGCACTGGAACAGCCAAAATTATTATTAACGAGACACGTTGTGATTTCAGGAAATGCGGCGGGAAATACGAAAACTTTTAGACAATAAACGTTTTGTCGTAATGGATAACATCCGTAACAGAAATAGATGACCTATTTGAATCGTCAAAATATACAGGAAAACGCAGCAAAGTTGGGAAATGAAAATGGTCAAGTAAAATAAGATTTCCGACAGATTGAGTTTATTTTGACAAATTAAAAGAGTGTTTTTTTTTAATTCTGGGACCTCTGGGTGGGGTGCACGGTGTACTAACCCAATTAAACCCCTCTTTCTATGGGACCACCTTGTACTGAACCACTTGAGCTAAAGTTGTTTTTGAATCCCAACGTAATATATTAACAACCCGTTTATATGAGATGTCCATCAGTCTTAACAATCGGACGGGTACCGCGATCTCCAAGAAAATCCGTGCGGAAAAGTAACATTTTCCGCCAGCTCGTGAAAACACTATAATTAGAACAAAATAATTTAACATTAGGTCAATTAACCTACAATAGAAAGTATTTATTTGAACATTCAATTTGACCCAAGGTTCAAAACTATGACTTCATACAAATCGTTCATTGTAACGTTGTTTATTTTTTTTTATCATTCATTATCATTACTACACGTATTTTCAGAACACATTAATGTCAATAATAGTGTTGAAACGTCTCATTATTCTGCCATCAAATGTGATTTAATAAACTTCCATCTATAATGACAATTGATTACAAACATGATTACAATTGCCAACTTGCAATTCAACAGAGATTATTTGTCGTAATTTGTATAATTTTCATTTTGCACATACAGATTATTACAAAGATTAACTTTGTTTGTTGTTTCCTTGCATTTTGTGTAAGATTAATGGGAAGTAATAAATTCAAGGAGAGGTAAATTGCCGAGCTTTGATTTATTCGTTCGCAGCAGATTTATTTACAAAAGCGCCGACTATGATAATTCCGTAATTTGTGTTGCAAATCTGATGTTGCATAAGAAACTGTCTTTTCAAATACGTGATTGTTCTATATACATTCTTTTTCACATATCTTTAGGATATTGTAGCATGGTTTTAAATCCTAGTAACAGTAGTAACGTTATATTACTGTTTTGAAAATCCACTTCTTGCGCTTCTACTACTACTAAAGTCAGATCCGGTCTTATCGTGCGGGTCTTACGATTTAACAAAAAGATACTTTTAATGTTTCTTTTCTTTTATTGCGTTTAATCATACGATCCAAATAAAATCCGTAAGACAAATATGAAAGACAATATAAACGATAAAAAGCAATTTTCTGGTTTTTTGCATCTCCAAGCAAAAAAAATGGTGCTTAATTTGTTAAACTATTTCGAGAATGAAAGAAAAAGTGAAAATTCGCCAACCAATATGCAGGAAACCGTAGCAAAAGCACTGGGAATTAGTTTAAGGACTGTGCAGAAAATTGTGCATGAAAGGAAGCATAATATAATACCCAAGAATACTAAAAAATGTAAACGAAGAAAGCCAAAGACTGAAGATTTGAGCGCAAATATTAAAATTGGAGTTCGGAACGTGATTTATGATTTATACAGATCAAAAACCAATGTTACTCTTCCAGTTTTAAAAGAAACTTAAAAAATTCGAGGTGTTTTGGATATCGGACTTGAATCGTTATCAAAATTAATAAAAAAAAGTTGGGTTTTCCCTATAAAAAAGTCTGTAACTGGAGATTTTTATGCGAGCAGCCACAGATAGTGAGTCAGCGTGTTCAATTTTTAAAAAAATATACGGAAAAAATAGAAATTTAAAAAACTACTATTTTAGTCGAAACATGGATATTTTCAAATGGAAGTGGTTCAAAATCTTGGCAAGATGATTCTGTGAAAAGCGTGAAAAGAAAAAAGGGATGTGGCACGGGAAAGCGGTTCATTATTTTACATGCCGGTTCTGTATTAGGATATGTTCCAGTTCCGGATCGAGTGAACCGAGACTCGAGAACCGCCACCCGCCATCTGCCAGTTCCGGAATCTTTCCTAAGATTCGACTTCTACAGCGATAACCTATAGAGCTTCAAATGTAGAGTCAGTATAGCAAAAACGAACTTTAAAACAATCTATGCTTTAGAAGAGTCAAACATCGAGTCTGCCGAACTGAAAGGCAAAATACTCTGTCCTGAATTAAAATAGAATTTCTTTTGTTTTATTTTTCCACTGTCCTGGAGAAACTTGTCCGATATCGTTATATCCTGATAATCGTTTTAAGTTTAGGCCCTATACCTATAACATAAAAACACTTTCATTGTGTCTACATGCATATATTTTGTTTATCGTTTATTCGGATTTCTATGGACGTTAATAAATTCACTTCTATTGTTTACTACATTACGCAGTACATTTTTAATTAATTTTTTATTTCGCCGTCACTTTCTCCACGACTTATATACGCTTATTGCGCCTTTTACATTTGGCTGATTTTAAAAATAAATTTGTAAATGTTTTCTAAAATTTCAAACAGTAAAAATGATAAACAAGGTATCAAATAAAATCCAATATCAAGATTTTGTTGTTTTTCCTCGCGTTCAGACTCAAAATAATTTTATTTCAAAGTAGGAAATATTTCTAAAAAACTAAAGCTTCAATATGAAATTTAAAAGTAAGAGATTCGCAGATTTAGCGCTAAAGAAAAATAAATTCTACCTCCACCAATTACTTTTGTCAAAAGCATTCTTTATTATTCAACGGAGCTTTGGGTTCTAGAAAATTCTTGAGAAAACAAAACGTCTCATAAGGAAAACGTTGCTTTCATTAATTTTTATTAAGCGGAAAACAGTTGACGGTCGCTGGAAAAATATACTCTAGACGTATTTTTATACCGAAATGCGGTTGGCAATGGGGAGATAAATAATACATTTTACCCAAGGACTGTTGGTTTTCTATTTTTGATCTATCCACTTATTTTTTTAGTTTATTCGGTTTTAATAAGTGCTTATCTATACCTCAACCCCTTATCCTAGAATCATGAATTTCTTAGGGGAGGATATCGTAAACGCAGGTAACCACTAAGAACGGATTTTTCGATAATCAGGGGGTTAAAGTTAAAACGGGGGTTGACGTGACGTCTAAAAATTGGCATACTTATACAGGGTGTCCGGGAAAATGTGGGAATCTCCCGGATATAAAAAAAACACGTGAAAAGAATACTACAAGTTCATATAAACTTCTTCCATATCGGCCTCCTCTTCGGAGATATGGGCTCCCAAAGAGCTCCCATGGAATTAAGTTTTTGACACATAATTATTAAACCAACAGGTATATTTCAATTTTTTTTTCACATGATCTATACCAGGTAAGACCCTTTAAATTACTATCCCAGAAAGTGTTGCGAATTACTCACCGCTGCAGGGACGGACTAGCTGTGACACTAATGTGCCCATTTTTTTTACGCCCTGTATGATAAAAACTTTGGACAACGTTTTTTACATACCTTTAACTATTGACTAAAAATTAAGTACTCTTCATTCATGTCGCTAATCCTAACCGTTTTCGGGAAAACGTCATTTTATTGCGATATTAAGCAGTTAAAAGTGAACATTTATAAATTTTAGGAACAAAGATGTATCTTTTATTGAAATACGCAAAATATACATGATGTAAATAATATGTTAAAAAGGACGTTTTCCCGAAAACGGTTAGGATTGGCGACATGAATGAAGAGTACTTAATTTATTAGTCAATAGTTAAAGGTATGTAAAAAACGTTGTCCAAAGTTTTTATCATACATGCAGGGCGTAAAAAAAATGGGCACATTAGTGTCACAGCTAGTCCGTCCCTGCTGCAGCTGTGAGTAATTCGCAACACTTTCTGGAATAGTAATTTGAAGCGTCTTACCTGTTATACATCATAATATGAAAAAAAAATTGAAATATACCTGTTGGTTTAATAATTATGTGTCAAAAACTTAATTCCATGGGAGCTCTTTGGGAGCCCATATCTCCGAAGAGGAGGCCGATACGAAAGAAGTTTTAACTTGTAGTATTATTTTCACTTGTTTTTCATATCCGGGAGATTTCCCACATCTTCCCGGACACCCTGTATACTTCTCATAAATAATTTTCTTTTAAAATAAATAACTCGGCGAACAACTGTTTGACTGGAAATAAAATTACAAATGAGGAAATAATGAAACAACTGCTGCTGTCAATTTGTGCAACGTTATATCTAATGGATGGAGCTATTAATTAACGTGAAGATAAACTGTGTTTGGGTGCCAACTAGTATGGCAGCATTTGCAAAATTTACTAATTATTTTCTGCCCATAGTTTCCAGTTGCAAAATGACGGATAAGTAAGAACTGATAGTTTTAGAGAACACATTCCGATATATTTTTCATTAGGTAAATTATTATGATAACTGCAAAGAAAATTAAACCAAAATTATTGTATTATTTTAATGCGGTTACACAGCATATTAAGTCTTTGATTTTTATCCTATTGCATAGAGAAAAAAAAATTTCTACAGTTTCCGTTACCAAAATTTTCAATTATTTACTGAGAAAATAAATAAACAAGATACGGTCTTTAATAAAAACACGGGAATATACTTACTGACGTCACATCTGCCTCGACCTATGGGACCGAGTTATTCAGCTCAAGGTTGAACGCCGCATCTACCTGAATATCGAGCGGGTTTTTTTCTATTTTTAAGCTATTCTTGTCTATTTGGTTTATCAAAACAAAGATAGCAATGTGACCCGTCGAGGCTGACGAATAAAAGAATTGCGCTGATTATGGGATGACGTAATAAGGTTTTGATCTCATGTTTTCGAACTTCCTGCTTTCGCGGCGCGCCTTTTAATTATCTCTGGGAAAGGTTTGTGACCCTCTAGGAAGATTTTTATTATGTATTTTCAATAATATGTTCTACCGTGCGAGCAAAAATTATTTGCATCAAAGAGGGCCTTACATCCAAGGACGTAATGCTTAGCCGTAGAGCTTAATACCTGTTGGGTGTCAGTAACTACCTGAATTAACAATCAATCAGTTATTCCGTCATCTTTGGCAGTCGTTACAAGTCATTTGATTCATCGCAAATTTTCACACACAATGGGCTTTACGGAACAGCACAAAACATTCATGGTTGAAGCGTATTTTCGAAACGGGGTTAGAGTAAATGGTGAGTGGCAATACAATCCGGGTTTGTGCATGGACGATTTTCACGAATATTTTCCTAACGTTGCTTTTATTGCTGGGGATTTTTATCATTGCCTGAAAAGAACCGTGGCTGTGTTTAGGGAAACAGGTTCTATACAACACAAAAAAGGAGCAGGAAGACCATCTGTAAGAACAGAAGAACTTGTTGCAAACGTTCGTGAAATAATGCAAAATACGCCAACAAATTGTATAAGACGCCTGTCCCAAGAAGTGGGAAGATCTTATGGAACATGCAGGACTATTCTTAAGAAGCAGCTAAATTTATTTCCTTATAAAGTGCAAGTATTCCAAAAATAAATTTGTATTTGTCTACTTCTTTTATTACTCATTAGTTTGGCATATCATGTCATAATATGAATTTGACAAAATTTTAGCCTAGATTTGGTTAGATATATCGTTCCCATATCATTGTGATCTAAACCAAGCCCTACGTTTTTTAATCCAAGCCCTCTTTGATGCAAATAATTTTTGCTCGCACGGTAATTCAGGATGTTAATGCTAAATATGATGAATTCGATTATTGTAAAAATGTAAAAAGGCCCATTACTCCAAATCTCAAGGAACAAACACTTTTAATTTGTTTAAAATATTCGTGCTGGAGCTATGGAAGTTTAAAAATTCAATCGGTATACTCTGCGATGAATATCGGACGAGCTACACACGCAAAATTTTTTAACAAAATGCTAAATATTCCATTTGAAGACACTTTTTAAAAAACGTGTCTGACAATGGTAATGAAATCAATTTAAATTTACATAGGCAGCTCGGGAACGTTTATAATGGGCGGGAGGGGGCTTGTCGCCAACGGCTGACTCCTGAATTAAGAATTCCCGTTCGTTAGAAGAAAATTGTTTTCCCCTAAATGCAAATATTTATTTGTTGACACCATTGTGTTGGTAATTTTCGAGATGCCTAACGTTTAAACACTGGGAAAAAGCTTTCTATTCCTTATAAGAATTCATCTACTCTTTATACAACTGTTCAATACTATGTGACAGCAACGCGCTTGCTTGCTACGGTTAGTAAAGCATATACTTACCACTAAAAATCAGTACTGTAGTTCTCAAAAATGTAAATAGCTTCTAGTGTGATATTGTTCTTGTCATATTATTATCTATTAAACAACTTGGTTTACTGAGATGGTAAAATTCGTCCATAGATTACGCAAAGTCCAATACTAATGATGGGTTGTACGAAATAAGAATCTTCTATTGCTTTATCTGACATGCAAAGTTTTAAAAAACTTGATTACAAAGTAAAAATAAATTAAATGAAACAGGTATTGGTACGATCAACCCGAACAAACCCGAACAAGGACGTGATCTGCGCAACAAATACGTTAAAACTAATACTACGGCGCGCGGCGATTGCCGATCGCTACGAACCGCCAACCAACGTCTTGTGGATTATAGGTTCTAACGGATACAATTCGTTTTTGGGGACGCTGTTCTGCTTTCTTAATTGTAGAGAAAGCGCTTTAGTGGGAACAAAATGCTTCACATTGAGAAGATACATTTATTTCTTAACAAAATTGCTGTATTAAAAGTAGTTCATTATTCAACAAGACTGTGCTGCTAATGGAACTGATTACTACCAATAAAAACACTGTTCTAGCAAATCTGGAATTGATATATCACTAAAGCGGGTTTGATACACTAGCAATTTATTTAATATGGGTTAATAAAAAATAAGCTTTCAATACCAACTGTTGTATATTAGATCATTTTACTCAGTGAAGAAACTTTTTACACTTACTCATACTCCTATTTTACTAGTCCTACTGAATTAATGTTAGGTCTTTTGTATTTTCTTATAAGTCAACAGAAGAACTTCATAAAAAATACCCGATTTAACACTCCAACAGTTCATCTTAGCCCACACAAGCCGCGAAATTTCACGAGAAAACCCTCAAGAACTCCCCCATTCGCCCAAACACAATTTGTCAACTTCCTTGTGCACAGTTTGCCTGCAGGCAAATCGAATTAACACTTGGGTTGATGCCTGTAAACAGACGCCACGTTTTGCCAAATGTTTTTTTTTTCGGAAAAATGTGTCTCGGGTCTCGGTATTCGAACAAAAAGATAAATCATGTGACGCGACAGAACGCGACATGTGGTTTTTGAATAGTCGCATACTTATGGGATAGAAAATTTGATCTTTTTTAGAACAAGGACATCACCGAAATAATCTGAAAGAAATTATATATTTTCAAGTGCCTATGCATGCAGAGCTAGCTTTACCGAGTATTCAGGACGAGATTCAGGAGCCTCGAAAAGCTTCTATAAAAGGTATATACACTTATTATTAGTTTCTAAAGCCCGTGTATAAACTTATATCTCAAGTTTCCTTCATATTATCAAAGTTTTCTGGCTACTGAAATTTTCTCTTGTAAAATTCCGAATTCAGGTTGACGAAAGTTGAAAGCCAGTATTTGCACTCTGGCAGACAAATATTCTTCTTTACGTGCACGGTCGTCTGCAGGCATGGAAACTTTAAAGTCTTCCCTGCTTAAAAATAGTTATTTTAATGAACTTGTCGTCCAAAAACACCAAAATTGTTTTGTTTATTGAGACATACGTGGATACTGAAGTAACTTTTGTACTTTTGATTTTTTTGTTCTAGTAACGAACGCCAAGATAAATATTTCCAAAATACTTGGTCACAGTACTCAGTATCTCGAAAACTGAGAAACTAGAGGTAATTCGAAGAAACGAGAAAAAATCTACGTCGTAAAGAAACCTAATTTCATTGATCATATATATTTATTACCAAACTTTTTAAGGGCTAAGAATAAACCCGATTATACTGTATATATAGTTCGGTAATCTCTATATATCGCTTGTAATTAAAAATTTATTTAATTAATAATTCAGTTGGTATATAATGTGCATTTCCTCTCTAGTCTATACGTGATCATTAGTTAAAAACAAAACATGCTATTATGAATTATTTTTTTAATGACTGTATGATATTTATGTTATTGGGCTGTGGTGTCTTTGACCTGTCACGATTTTTTAGTCTATTTCGTAAATTGCTTCTGTATTTTAAAATTTTGTGCATTTAAATAATTTAAGTATTTTTATTTCATATCTATACATAAATAGCATTTTCAGACACATTTTGGTAAATTTATCGAAACCTATGTTTCTGTTTTCGACACAAAAAGGAAATTGTTGGCTACAAATTTGGAAACCTTTTCGAATTTTAAATGGCTCTATTGCACATGTTTCCAAGTGGTTGGTGTACTAGCTATGACTTTCGCTGTTTCGACGCATAATCGAACCTTTTATGGAAAATGTGTCGAAAATGCTATATTAAATGTGTTTATTCTCAATCTTAGAGGGCGCGGTTTGAAGATGTCAAAATGGACATGCACAATAAGAAAACAAATAATTCGAATTACCTGCAGGTTGTGAAATAGAAGAATCAAAATCAAAAGAGAATCAAAAATCATCGACGAAATAAATGTCATACATAACTTTAAAATTTTATCTAAAAAGGTTTGGAAAAATATTCATTCCTTTGTGTGTTATCCATGTCCATGAAACGTTCAAACTAATGCATTTTTCGCGCCTAAAAGGCTTTGAAAATTAGATGACGCCTCCGAACAATATTCGTTACTTTTTTGCATTTCATGGAGCCAGTCATTAAAATGTTATAAGAAAGAAGTCGTGGAAAAATATGATTACGTGGCGTCCAAACGTTCTGTAATTTCCCAAATTGTGCACCATTTTCAACAGCGAACCCCCCAAAATTGCCGCTACGTAATCATTTTCAACTTTGAGCATCTCATTAGCACCTTTTCATGCAACACTTCGCGTCATTACCAACTCAAATTGCCTCTTCTACAAATTGTACGGTAAACGTACGGGAATACTTGATGAAATAATAGAGGCCTAAAATATGTTTATTAACGTTTAACGTATATCTTAGGAAAAGCTGAGGCTTTTAAAAAAACCTTTATAATTATAGGCATTATTAAAACAGTTGTAGACGTGTTCAAATGTTCTTTAATTTCCCAAACTGTACCGAATTTAACCCCTCAGAATAACCTCAATATAATTATTTTGCCTCTATCCTCTATGATGATCTGTAGATATAAGCTCACTTTAATTGCTTTTAATGCAGCTACATTTCGGGATTGGCAAGTACTTATATTCGAAAAATCATTAAGGAGCTACTAACGACTGTGTGCCTTCCAGAAGACAATGCCGATCTGTCAATGACGTCATTACACAATGGTCAATGAAAATTTGTTACGAAGTTACAACGTTACAAAATCGATTTTAGGGTTTGCTATAAATTTTAGATTAACGTTGACTTTTTTTTGGTGCAACAAATCTCTAATTCCCATAATGTGAATCTACTCTAGAAATACAAAGGTTTGCGAAGGTAATTTTGGGACCCATTGTCGAGTTTACTGGAGTACATGTTTGAGGTTAATTATTCTTGTGTGTTTAGGAGTAACAGACACATCGAAACTGGATTATCTTAAGGAAGTGACTTTTTTTTTTGTCATAAGATTGGTAGTGATGGGTATTTATTTGACTTCACCTACATATTATACAAATGTACCTAAATGAAGCAAACATATTATTTTCTATTTGCTTAAATATTTAGATTAGGTATTGCCTAGTTAAAACTACTTTTAAGGCATTTTATGCCCCTTCCTCCTTAAGCGTTGTAGCTGATACCCATCATCTTCTAATAAAATTCCTCTTTTTCAAATTCATATCTGCAGGTATCCATGTATTTGAATTGATTGCTTGTCTATTCCATTATTTTTAGTTTTGTACTCTTTTCCATACAATATTTAAATGCATACATATTTCTATGGCTTGGACTTCCATGCATGCATAACTAATAGAACAGACATAGAATTTCGAACAACGCATCCGATTGTCTATTGTTCGGATTATGTTAAAAATATTGCTCCAAAGCTTCAGATGCATACGTAGGGGAACCAATGGCAAGTCGGGGACCCTAAGCATTTATATTAATAAAAAAAAAACAATCAAAAAATACAGTTTATTCTAAAAATTCTTTGGATAACATCTATAATTCTTTTGGCATAAATATATTTGTATGTGTTGTTGTCTAGGGGGTCTGAGGTTATGCAATAAAGCTATTCATTCATATACGTTAATTTTTGTTGTAACTGGGGTACCCCGTCTTACCCTATGACCCCGTCTTGCCCCTGGCTCCCCTACATAATATTATGTATTTATGTAATATAGTTCTGAGCGAATACTTTTATTTTGGGACAAACAAATATGAATGTATATAATAAATTTTATGATTTACTAAAATGTTCCTTTGTTCAGCTTTCAAAATATATACGAATTTGGAAAAGATTATACAATAATTTGTTAATTGTATATAAAATGTTAGATTATTAAATTCAATTTAAAATTAACTCTGCAGGGGGCACCAATTTTTTTAACTTCCGTAATTATTTTGAAGAAGTAGTCCATGCTTAAAGTGGAGTTAAAAGTATGGGAAAGAAAGAAAGAAAAAACTAAAAGTCTCCCTCCACAAAATTTAATAGAATAAAAAATTATTCAAGGGTATCTACATGTTTCGAACGTAGAAACGTTCATTATCAGGAGACAGAAAAATTTTATTTTATGCTGATAGTGTTAGGAAAAGAGAAAATTAGAACCTTAATGGAGCTTTTATGGAGTTAAAAAATTGAAGTGTAGAAGAAACATGATATGAAGAAAATTGATAAGGTTAAACCATACTGAGTATGTGAAAACGTTATTAATGGAGGTCTAAACCAACCAAATAAAATGGGGAAGAAGAAAAAACCTTTCTAAGAAGGTGTCGAAAATTATTTAAATTAAAAAAAAAACTTATCCAACATTATGTCTGTAAGACAGTATGAGGATGAAAATGAAGGTATCACAATAAGATTACGCTCTAAAAAATCCTTAGTACCCCAAAAACGCTTTTTAGAACGTAATTTTATTGTGATACCTTCATTTTTATCCTCATAATGTCTTATACAGACATATCTTGGATAAGTTTTTTTTTAATTTAAATAATCTTCGACACCTTCATAGAAAGGTATTTTCTTCTTTCCCATTTTATTTGGTTGGTTTAGACCTCCATTAATAACGTTTTCACATACTCAGTATGGTTTAACCTTATCAATTTTCTTCATATCATGTTTCTTCTACACTTCAATTTTTTTAAGTCCATAAAAGCTCCATTAAGGTTCTAATTTTCTCTTTTTATGTCTCCTTCCTGATGATGAACGTGTTATTTCGAGAAATAATTGTTGGGTTATTTCGAGGGTTATTTTTAGGTTAGGTTTATCTGAGAGTCACATTCAAAGGTAAATTCACCGTAATCCTCACTTAATGCTCCCGCTCCCAGCTCTTCACCGCTTCTCTTTTACAAACGAAGTTGTCAACACATTTTAATAGCGTTTATGAATGACATTTGCCATTTATAGGTATCAGATCATTGACGCTCAAGAATTTATAACTCCCAGTATAATCGGCAAAAACATTTTCTTTTTCCTTATACTCCATTTACGTAACAAACTAAAATAATTTGCCAACAAGCAGAAAAATATTAAATATAGCCGACTTGCGGTCTAGTTTCGACTATAAAAATGCCAACCTTTAAAAATGACCGAGTTTTCTTTTACGGCATATTGCTTTGCTCGGTTTGTATAATTTCACAGTTTTGCCTTTGTTTGCATTATACGATTTTTTTGGTAATTTGGAACACAAAAATTTGAATTTCAAATTTTTAGAGAAACGAGTAGGTAGGTACATAGATAGAAATAATATTAAAAGAGAATCAGATTATGCAATGTTAAACGACAAGGACCAAGGGCGTCCGAAGGGGGGGGGGGGGGGCAAGGGGGTGCGCTTGTCCCCCCCGGCCAGGGTTCGAAAATATCATGATATATTCGAAGGTATCATATCAAAGGATATATAAATCATTTTAAGATATTTCTTTTTAATGAAAGGACTACTATTTCGATCAAAAACATATTGAAAATTAAATATTTTTGTAGGATACTTATTAAGTAAACTGACTTTAAAAAACATGACCTAAACTAATGAGTAATGACTAAACAGATAAATCATAAAGGTTAATAAATATAAGATATCCAATAGCAAAAATAAAGCTGAACATATTTTCAAAGCGGACCCACCCTTAATATTATTTAAAAACATAAATACTTTTTTTTGTTTGATTTGTCGATTGATATATTCTGAATAATCGAAATTTTTAAAAAAATAATTATTGAATATATCGTGATATATATCAAACTATAAATATCATGATATATATCGCTTGATATATATCCTCCGAACCCTGCCCCCGGCCCAAGTAGATATGAGATATTTTATTTAACTGGGATATACATATTTATTGAGATACAATTCAATTGACAAAATTGGTAAAACGAACTCTTGTTGCATAAAATGAAATGTGGAATTCAAAAATCTTCACTAAATAGCGAAGGAAAAATATTAGAATAGAATAAATAAAGCTTTATTTTAATTTACACAGCTAGTCATAATAGCAGTATACAAATAGATATACAACCAACACATCTAATTCCCAATCCAAAATGGAACGAAAAAAACAAAACACAAAGTGTAACAAACCGCCAATTTAACCGAAAATTTCATGGTATTATCTTTGGACAAGTCAAAATAAAACTGCAGATATTACTAAAGATACATCCATGTTAGAATTACTGGAACATTGCAAGTTCTATCCAGCTATTGGTTAGGCAATTGCGATAGCAATTTGTTTACCTCCAACTACATGTACAGTCGAAAGATCATTCAGTACTCTCAAAAGAGTAAAAACCTGGATTCGCTCGACTATGACTGAGCACCGATTGGACGGTTTATGTATGATGAGTGTTCATCGCAAATTTGTAAAAGAAAAAAAAAAGACATTTAATTGAAAAAATTATTGATGAATTTGCAAAAGATTCAAGAAAATTAACATTTCTTTTCTCCAATAAATCTGAATAACTTATAAGTTTTTTGTTGTATTTTTTTTTGTTATATTTGAACATTTTTAAATATTTTGTTTAGCTCTTTTTGGTTATTTAATATAAGTATTAGGTGTTTTGCTCTATTCTTTTATTGAAGGTTTGTTGAAGTGCTAGAAACAAAAATAATTTCAATTATGATTTGCCCCCCCTTGGAAAAGTTTTTTCGGACGCCCTTGACAAGGACAATATCACACTAGAACATATTTAAATTTTTTAGAACTACAGTACCTACTGATTTTTAGTGGTAAGTATATGCTTTATTAACCGTAGCAGGCAAATATTATTTGTATATATATTTTGTATAAATATTAATGCCAAGTTTCATTACAACTGCCAGTAGGAACTAATACAGTATACAAAACCAGATTACACCCCCAATAGAACTTGATAATTACTGTGGGTATTCAGAGCGATAATGGCTATAAACCATTCTATGGTAGCATTAACTCATATTTCCTATTGCCTAAATTACTGTGATATTATCACTATACAACGGTCTAGCAATTTTCGTTGTCTTACAGGAGGAAAGCGCGTTGCTGTCACATATATAGTATTAAACAGTTGTATAAAGAGTATGTGAATTGTTATAAGGAATAGAAGGTTTTTTTCTCAGTGTACAGATTTTGTCATATCAATAATTTTCTACACGTGGCACCTACTAAAAGGGGTAGCTGGAACTTGCAGCATTAAAATAATGACTACCTACCTTTAATATTTTTACTTCAGTAAAATCCCTGTGAATACATTTATCCTTTAAGCATTCCCCCCATTTTTAATGTAATATTTTCGAAATAGTAACAGCGTATGCTGACTTAATATTGCCAGATTAAGAAACCAGGAGGTTTAGTTTTAAATTTAGGATGCTTTGTCAAGGTCGTTCTATATTTAATGTTATAAAAATAGGCTCTTTCATTTAACTGAAAAAATATAAACCAACACATGTCATGTTTATACAGTACCTACACACAAATAAATGTATCTTATTTTAAATCCTTGCTAGGATTTTCCGCCAGCATAATTAACATGTATATTTTAACCATTTTCAGTTATTTCCACAATTTCCTGAAATACGATATACCTCCGCGGTTCCCTAGTTTGTTTCTAGGCGATCATGAAAAAGGTTCTAAAGACCTTTATACATTTTTAGAGTTTCTGCGATGTCGTAAACCGCACAAGTTATGTTTTCTCCTTAGAATTTATCACCTTTTGGTCTGCCAATAAAACTAAACACATAAAATTTTAACAGTATGCACGAACAGGTCTATTATATCGTGCATTAAAGCATTTTTACTGTGCCTTTGGAACAGGTATAGGTAGGTAAATGTTGTTCATTCTATTCCCTCTTTTTTCTTATAGATTGCGTTTCTTTCTCTGAAAATAAGAGAATGAAATGACAATTTTGACATTAGAATGTATTATTGTGGCTGTCCCATCTTCCTATATGGAGATTTAAATGGAAATTTTCGGAAATTTTCTAGATCAAAAACTACTTAAAATATTAATTTAAGTAACTGGATTTGGCCACATGACTGTTTGGTCTAAACATCCCTGATGGTGTTTTTATTAGAAATGTGCTTATCTGTCATTTACTTATTTCCATTAATTTATTTCATTGTACCGTCGGACGTTTTTATTACAGTTGGAATTTTTCCAATTCCCATTATACCCACTTAAAATAAAATTGAAGAAATCATCGAATGTAATCAATTTTATTGGTTTGTTTGGCTTGAGATACTTAAATTTCTTTTATATATTTTTTTAAGAATTATTCTCTAATATAAGAAAAATGTTACTAGGATTACGTCATTGATCTGGAAGATGTAAATATAATGCTTTTTAACAACTAAGCCTTGGGTCAAAAACTATTAATATCCTGTTACACTAAATGTCTAACTGTAAGATAACTTCTAAGGATATCATCATTGGAACAATTGTTGTCAATGAAGTGTGGCTGTTAGTACTAACAGAACATTAATAATTTATTTTGGGCCTTAATACAGCCTTTCAATATTAAAAACAATTATCAATCAAATAGAAGGAAATGTTTATATAAGTTCTTCATAAAGCGCTCTCAAGACAACTGTTCTTACACTCGCTTTATTGCAAGCAAAAATTTTTTAAAATCATATTACATGTAGTATATAGTATATACTTAAATAGCAAAATCTGGTTATTCTAGCTCTATGAATTTTAATATTCTATAAGCTTCCACATACATATTATAGGCAGTGTGTCCACGGATAGAGTTTGGAAGAGGAGAAACTTTTTTATGAGTAGGTATAGAAGAAAAAGTAATTCTTTATAAAAACGCCTGCTTGTGCTGAAACTACAATTTCAAATATCAGATTTGCGATTACTATACAGGGTTCGTAAAAAAAAACATTTTTACTTTTTAGGATTTTTTTTCAATTTCTTGATTTATTCAATAAATTTTGCTAGTGTTGAAACTACAATTCCGAAGTTAGAATTGCGATTACTATACAGGGTTCGTCAGAAACAACTGTTTTTTTTTTTTTCAATAATTATATTTTTCAATTCCTGTTGATGATTGGCTAAATCATCACTTTGGGAACAAATGGATTGGAAATTGGAAGGTACCTATTATGGTCCAAATCATTTGGCACGTAGGAGTCCCGATCTCACAATTCTCTATACTTTTATTTATGGGAATATTTGAAGCCACATGTGTATAAAACCAACTTCAATAATAACTTTAATCTCTTGAAAGAAAAAATAAGTGTAGTTATTGCAAATATCCCAAAACAGCAAAGGAACGGTTATCTAGAATTCAAATGTCGAGTTAAACTATGCGCTAACTCGGTGGTACCACGTTTGAATAAAAGTTTTATAATTTAAGTATGACTGATTGAAGTGAAGAAAAATATGACATGTAAAAATCAAAAATGGTTTTCTTACAACAAAATCGTTACTCGGCCATATTTAAAATCATATTCGAAGTAAGAAAGCAACTTTTTATATAAATTTATTTTAAACGAAATCCAAAAAACTAAAAATGTTGATTCTGACGAACCCTGTAAAGTAATCGCAAATCTGAATTCAAAATTGTAGTTTCAGCACAAGCAGAAGTTTTTATAAACAATGACTTTTTCTTCTATACCTACTGATAAAAAAGTTTTTCCTATTCCGAACTCTATCCGTGGACACACTGTATATCTAGTACCCCAGAAAAGTATTAATACATTTTATTATTAGGTATGCGGATGGCAGGACTATCATTATCATTTAAATTAAAAACAATGAACAAACAGTTGTGCACGAATTTAGAATTGATTTAATAGGAATTAATGGAAAGTAAACAAACAACAATAGGGTTGGATTTAGGCACGTGCCCTGGTCATGACCGTTTTTTTGAAAGGCTTAAAAAACAATTTTAAAATTAAAGTACATAAATATATTTATGGAATATTTTTACAAGGCCTATTATAGTATTCCTACTATAATAGAAGCAAAATGTTTTTCTCACGCTGTGTGTACGTGTACGTGTAGAAATTGTTTTTCCACACGCAACGGCAATATCACGCGGATAAATAACACTTTCCGCCCTTGTCCGGGTCTAAATAAAACGATTTCAAGCTCTGAAACTGCGGAAAATTACCTGTATATGTATAAGATTAGGTTAAGTATATTATTTTAATAAAAAAATAATAATTAGTTCTTGAAATGTTTTGTTATATTGCTAAATCGACCTTGAAATTGACCGAAAAGGACGATGTCCGATTTTGACCTCCATAATTTGCAAAATTATGATATAGGGGAGGATGGGGGAATAAGAAACAGGAGTAATAAGATACATAATTTTTTTCTTTTTTTTTGTATGTGGAAAAATTCTGAAACAAAAACATAAGATGCCTGTAACCTGTAACCTTCAACCACAAGCTCTAAAATGTTTTCGGAGTGATGTCACCAGTTTATAGACTTTCTCAATTTTTTAAAATAAATTGGACATATTTTCTCCTTATTGTAACAAGTTATGATAACTTTTGTTTAATTTTTATTAATCGAAACTGTAGATAATTTTCACTAGTGAACTCCCTAGTACCTACGAACAAACCCGAACAAACCCGAGTCGAAGACGAGGGGAGACGTGGGAGATTCGGTAAGAAAATTTCACAGCAAAATATGTATAATATTAAAAATTATACCATGACATTTTTCTTTAGAAACTCCAGTAGAAAACTAAAACCACCAAGTAGGCTCTGTGCCTGGCGACCGATAAATATCTAACGAATTATTTGCAAAATATAGACACCTGACCAACAAAAATTGTAAAAATACAGCCTTCCGTTCACTGTAGTAATACAGGTTCATACAGGCTAATAGAATACATTATTTTTGACGAACAAATGTTTGTTGCATACTACAAAAATGCTAGGAACATATTTTTTATGTATTTATAGAGACGCAATATAATTAATAAAAATAAAAAAAATTACGCTGTCATGAAGAATATTTGCAAAAAATATATTTTCGATAAATTTTAGTAGCAAAAATTCATTGTCTTTAATTATTTTATGTAACTAAAATGCAAGAAAGGTGTTTTATTTTTGTCATAAATATCTAACGATTACCCAAACACGAGTGTTCATTTTATGCTTTCAATTTGTCTAACTATGACTCTCACTTTATTAAAAAAAATTACGTTTTTTCAAATCGTACTAAGCCTAATTGGCTGGCTTCAACTTAATAGATATTATGAATTGCTAAGTTGGTCAATAGAAACGATATTTCCTTGGCACCACCACAATTTGCAAAAATATGAACCACATTTATTAGTATTAAAACCAACGTTTAATAGTTTATTAATAATAGGAATAAGTAAACAAGATTAATAATGCAGTGAAGTAAACTGTAGACAATAATATCATTAAGATTTATGTACACGATACACGATAAATAAAACATACTTAAAAAAATTTGTGCACCAATTTTCCCAAAATAATGAACCTACCTAGGTAAGTGTAGGTATTTCGCAATGTTTATATACAAGATACAAGATAGCATGATAGCAGTTCAAGTATTTTGTAATTATAGTTTTAGGAATAATATAGAATTTAACTACATATTTTTGCGTCTGGTAATTTTAATTTAATAATTATAGACAATACAAACTTAACTACACTTACGGTAAGTATGAATAAATATAAAAAATAGTATCCAAAAAATAAAATAGGTATACACGAACCATAGAAACCTTATGAAAAACACAATTTGTAATTTGTGTTAACTTTTTTTTTTATATAATATTTGCTCTTCCTTTTAAATACATTTTGTAATATATCAAAAATACTTTACCAAACAATAAAACATTTTAAAAACAATTAAATAATTACCTGATACTATACGTTCAACTGCCGAAAATCTTCTGCTTGTCCGGTTTCCCCAATTTGTCCTTCGTTAATCTTAACAGTTTAACAAAAATGACTCGATAACGTCCTAACAAACATCATTTTGTCCTCTCCAATGACAAAAGAACATTAACTAAATTGCCACAACACAAAACAATTGAAAAAAAAACTATAAAATGCTGCCTGAGATAAAAGTTTTGTTTTAAAAACTAGTTTTTCCAGCTTACAATTCGCGAAAGCTTGTCAAATACAGCGATAAATCGCGGAAAAAGCGTACCGGAAAATCTACTAACTTGTTCGTTTCAAGTTTCAAGAGAAATCTCGTCAGTTTCGAAAGATGTTCTCCTGCTTTCGAAAAAATACAGTCGTCCGACACTAACGGTTTAAAAGCTCTCGTCAGACTGGTCCACTGTACCAAACGTGAACCACTGCGTGCATGACTCACTGTGCTTTGAATGGTGGAAACCTAGCTTGGACCGGTGTTGTCAGACTGACGTGAAAATCTTCCTAATTTGCTTTATAAAGTAGATTTTCCCGACGATTTAACATTACATTTTTCAGAATAATATTTTGCAAATTTGGTTTTAAACAAATTTTCTTGTAATGTTAACAAGATGGAAACAAGGATGTTAATGATGTTTCTTGAATGACAGAAAAGTTTTTTACTTGCATTGTCTTTACTTGTTTTAAATCACAACACAGTCAAGTCACAATCAAGTTTACTTGTAGTTTAACATATTATTATGAAAGCTGATATGAGTGATATGTGTCTTGTCTTGGAATTCGGGCAAAAGCTAAACACCTATATATACTGTTTCACACACAGTAGGTAGTTTATTTCCATTAAATTTAATAAAAAAAAAACGTTTTTGCCATATAAAAAATATCTACCGTGCGAGCAAAAATTATTTGCATCAAACAGGGCTTGGATTAAAAAACGTAGGGCTTGGTTTAGATCACAATGATATGGAGACGATATATCTAACCAAATCTAGGTTAAAATTTTGTCAAATTCTTATTATGACATGATATGCCAATCTAATGAGTAATAAAATAAGTAGACAAATACAAATTTATTTTTGTTGTTTACAAAATTAACAAAGTAAAAATATACAGAAAGAAAAAGAAAAATAATTACATAAATTGCTGAAATACTCCAAGTATAAATTCACAGGTCTCTTCATATTTTCGAACATTTGCAACAAGTTCTTCTGTTCTTACAGATGGTCTTCCTGCTTCTTTTTTGTGTTGTATAGAACCTGTTTCCCTAAACACAGCCACAGTTCTTTTCAGGCAATGATAAAAATCCCCAGCAATAAAAGCAACGTTAGAAAAATGTTCGTGAAAATCGTTCATGCACAAACCCGGATTGTATTGCCACTCACCATTTACTCTAACCCCGTTTCGAAAATACGCTTCAACCATGAATGTTTTGTGCTGTTCCGTAAATCCCATTGTGTGAATTGTTCAAGAAATTGGAAAAATTAGCGATGAATCAAATTACCTACTTGTAAAGACTGTCAAAGATGACGGAATCAGGAATCACTGATTGATTGTTAATTCAGGTAGTTACTGACACCCAACAGGTATTAAGCTCTCCTGCTTAGCATTACGTCCTTAAGATGCAAGGCCCTCTTTGATGCAAATAATTTTTGCTCGCACGGTATTACGTCCAAGAAATTATGGCGGAAAAAAAATGATTCCCACTACCCCTATTTTAAGGGACTTTGAAAATGTAAGTCTGACAACACCGTCCAAAGGCGACAATTCATCTCGAAAGGGAAGGACTAATCTCACTTTAACACTGTTGGGTCCATTGGAACTCGGCCTCAGCGCCCTCAGCATCAGAAAAGGGTTTACTAATAGAACATAATCCCAGTCCTATAGGGCGTATACGTACCCTTGTTCTTTCTACAGTAAAAACAAGGACGGGGAAGCTTATACTGGCGATAATAAAAAAACTTGTTTTAAATAAGGGTTTCATTTATATTGTATGTGATTGATTACCCTTAGTATGTCTGCTGGGAGGAAAAAATCGTATATTTCATTTCAATGTGGGGAGTACCGGGGAGAACGCCTAGTCGTTGTATGCTTTGACAGGAGATTTTCAAGGAAATGGGGAAGGTTTTAATTTTTTATTGGAGTTCACGACTTGGAGTTCAGGACACAGTACTAGACACGAATCTAGCTTTTAGCTAGGACCATCCCATCAGTAACAAATAACGATTAACTATAACTAATTAAATAATTCTGGTTAATTTTTAACTATGTCTACTACGTAACTTAAAATAAAATAAAAACTTACCCTGGATTTTGGGGTGTGTTTTAACCCAATGGCTGGTTGGCTTCTGTTGCTCTAGAAAAACAAATAATTCATATCGTAAAATAACTTTAACAACAGCAATAAAAGTACAAAATAAATAGAGCTTACGAAGGCAGTGGCGTAGCTAGCATGGGTGACACCCGGGGCGGAATTCGTGGTGTCACCCCAAAAATGAAAACTGATTATTATTTTTTTCTAATTAAAATATAAATGAGTAAACAAAAATATGTAAGTACCTTAAAAGCTCGGTCAACAAGGAAAAATCCAACATTGTTTCTTGCGGTGAAGGGACGAAGAATATTAAAATGAATTCGGTTAACGGATAAAATTAGGACAGGGCTTATGCATGTTGTTAAACTAAGACAATTATTTTGAATAATTTAATAACAAGAGAGATGATAGAAGTAAGAAGATTCTTAGATCTTAAAATATAAAAGCAATTTTTGTGTTTATTTTTATAAAATAAAATTGTGATTTGTAAAGTAAAATGAGCCGCATATAAGTAAATAACACATTTTGTATGTATGTTAATAACCACTGAATGATCTTAAAAAAAAAATAAAAGTGGCTTTACTCAGTGATTATTATTGTTGATAAAAATTGTCATAATTATGATTTGTGTATTTTTTTCATCACTGTCGGGTTATCGGGTGGGTCGGGTGTCACCCCTAAAAGGGTGACACCCGGGGCGGTCCGCCCCCCGCCCCCCTCTAGCTACGCCACTGTACGAAGGTATCTACCTATAGTATTATCATGTACTTAAGTAATATTTTTATAATAAAATTCTTACTTAAACAACTTTTAATATAAAAGAATGTGGGTCAAACACCGCGTTCGGTAATAGTAATAGATAGTAATTTCTAATTAACCCAGTCCCAGTGCTGCTGTTGTGGTTTTTAAATGAGAATAACGAGATAAAATTATGATTACTTTTTTTTAATAATACAAGTTACATAAATGTTTTAGACCGTAGAATATAGACGTTATAGCATTAAAATACCTATAATATGTAACGTACTGGCAAATTAAAATTTACAGTAGCATTTATATTGTGAATATGAGAGAATAACTAATACGTTTGGATGAAAATAAAGAGAAACCCACACAAAGACAGATTATCCCGATGCATGTTTTGGTATTTTATTTGCAGCCCTGCAATCTTCAAAAAATGTAAAATACACTTTTCTCTATACTTACTTATATTCAGTGGCGTAACAAGGGGGGACCAGGGGGGGGGTCCGCCCCCACCCCCCAGAGGTCTGCCTGGCCTCCCCCAGAATCTGCGAGAAACAAATTTATTCTGCCAGACCACCCAAATGCGAACGATAAGTCAAACGACAAATTGATTAATTGAATTTTTTTTATATAAGTACCTACATAAATTAATTATATTTATTCATCAATTTTATTATATTTTTAGTCTAGTCTATATCCTATACGCGCAACTAAAACTCGGAATCGGAACTCGAAGCCAGGTCTGTAAAGTTAGAAATCCAATGCTGCCTGCCAAGACGCTCTCGGGATCTAATCAGAATAAACATGTCCAAATTCAACTCGAAAAATTTCCAAAAAAAGTTTTCGTGACAGCTGAAAAATCTAACCGATAAAAAACGAGGTCTTATCTGTTGATTATTGATCAAATTTGTTAAAATTTGGGCGTGGTCCAGAAAAAATTTCGCATTTCGCATGCGGCGGGCTCTCCATCTGTACACGAGCCGCCACCAAGGTCTCTAAAGGGTAGGTTGCCTGGTAACTCTATGACCGAAGCGACGTGAGCGGGGTGTCTACGTCATCGAGACGACAAAGTTGATTTGTTTACATGGTGTACATAGCGGTTTTCACTGAATTATTGCTTTTGTAGTGTTATTTTGTTATTTAGGTGGTTAAATTTTAAACAATTGTGAAGTGTGGACATATTTTTGCGAACTCACAATATTATTTTGTGAGAAAACTATCACAAATTGTAAATTTTCAGCGATTTTCATTGTGTGAATTTCAAGGTTAGTTTATTAAACTTGATTCTTCTCTATGTTCTAATTTTAAAACAAATTATTGTTTGAATATTTATTTATATATGAGTGGTGGCAATATTTGTAGCATAGCTAGATGTAACAGTAATTCAAAGAAGAAGCCAGATCCAGGCGAAAAAAGATCATGTTTTTTACATTCCCAAAAAACCCCATCGTTTCAAAAGAATGGGAACGAAAATGTTGCTGAAAGGCTAATTGGACGCCCAAAAATAAGAGGATATGCAGCAAGCATTTTCTGTTTACTGACTACAAAGATGAACTGCAAGCTCGCTTAATGAATTTCCAACCAATGGTTTTAAACAAAGATGGTAAGTGAAAAAGAGTAAATAAATAGGCAGTTCTCTATTAATAAGGTGACAACCAAGCTCAAAGTAAATAAACTTATATTATTTAGGGGTGAAAGATTCCAAAGTAAGGGTTGAGTTAATGTATTTATAACAATAATAATATTAATATTTGTGAGGGCTCTTGAAGTATCATCTAATGATAATCATAATTATTATTATTATTAAGACAGAAGTTTGTAGGTTTAGTGAACCCTTATTTTATTTATTTTTTATAGCTGTCTCGGCATTATTTTTACCTTTGATAGAAAATAAAGATACCTACTGTGTTATCGAAAAGAGCTTGTCGGATAAATCGAAAAGAAAACAAAGCAACTGGGGAAGGTTTATTACAGTTAGAAACAGAAAAGCTAAAAGCCATTGATAACATTTCCATGGATATTTCGGAGGTTACATCAACAAGCAAAAAAACAGATTATGATATTATTTGGGAAAGAAAATTTTCATTATTGAGACAAGAAAATGAGGAGCTCAAAAAAAAATTGCAGATCATGAAAATAAAGAAACGATTTTAAAACAAAGTGGCTCCAACTTAGATGAACAAGATGTTTTGTCTCCAAACCAAGTGGACATTGCCTCAAAAATTAAATCTAAAGCTCGCTGGACACAGGATGAACTCTTAAAAGCTTACGTTATACCTATATTGAAGACAAACTTTGCATTATCCGCTGCCTGGAATATCCACTTTACAACAGTGCGCTGCAAATTAATATCAATTTAAGAAATGGAATTATAGATGATATTTTGCACATTATGGGAATAGCAAAAACATTAAAAAAAGTGTTAATAGACATTAACCCCAATCGTTATTAAACTTCTTAGGTAATGAATGGTAAACCTATTTTATTTTGTGACATCATTTCATTTTATTCCCCATTGTAAAGTATAATTTGAAATAAAGAAATTATTATTGTTATTATTTCTCACAATTCCCAATATTTTTTAATAATAGATAAACCATGGTTTTCCAAAATATAATATTTAACATTATATGCAAAATTTTAAATGCTTTTAGCACTTACCTACCTATTAGTAATACAATACTGTCTATTTTCTGATAGGCCTAATTAATAATCAGAATATTGATAATAGAGTAAAAGTGCCTGTTCTTCCACCCAAGCCATAATTAGGAAAATATATAAGAAATATTCCTTTCTTAAGGGCTAAAATCATTTAAAGTTTGTCAAAAAATGATATTTAAACAAGAGCAATTGAATTTACATATCAAAACCACAGGAATTCTGTGTGAAAACTATTTAATTGCCATTCTTTATATGCTGACCATGAAAATATTTTAAATGTGTCGTCTGGATGACGTATTCCCGCGCATGAAATGCGAACATCTGATTGGCCCAAAGTTACCAGGCAACCTATAGTATAGAGACCTTGAGCCGCCACTTCAAATCACAATAACAGGGCCACCCCCAGGTCAGAGGGCTAGTTACGCCACTGTTTATATTATAGAAAGAAGAAGAAGAAAAACGTAAATACCTAGGTAGTTTATATTATTCCACGGGTCAAGTTCTCGGGCAAAAACTTTTTCAAATTCTTGAACAAGAAATTGTGCTTGAAAATGTTTTACACGTACCCAAGTTTTTGACAAATTATAAAAATCAATACAAGTTATAAGTATACCAAATAAATTTGACTTGAGGCTAGGTACGCGATAACATCAAAGATTGGTTATTTTGCTGCTTTTGTTTGTTTTTATATTCAGTTTTATAAGTTTTATAGTTTAATTGACAAACTAAAAACACACACGACAACGAATCATTTTTAAACAAATTTTAGAAACAATTTTCTATCCTCAAAATCTGATAGGTTTGCAACTACTAAAAATGCCAGAAATCAAGGGCGTCCATAGGGGGGGGGGGGGGGGCAAAACGGGCACTTGCCCCCCCCTAGGCGTCCACATTACTATTTTATTTCATAATTCAGTATAAATCGAGGGAAAGAGAAAAATTTGTACACCATTTTCCATATTGCCGAATTTTCTTCGTATTTTCCTTGTATTTTCTGTATTTTCCTTGTATTTTCTTAATTTTTCCCGTATTTTCTGTATTTTCCTTGTATTTTCTTAATTTTTCTCGTATTTTCTGTATTTTCCATGTATTTTCTTAATTTTTCTCGTATTTTCTGTATTTTCCTTGTATTTTCTCGTATTTTCTAGAACTTGTACACCATTTTCGCCAAAAAAAAATTGGCTTTACTAAATTTTTTAGAAGTCAAAGCAGCGTTGTTCCAGAATCTTAAGTTGGTTATTCCCATCATTAAAACCGTTGAAAACCCGGCAGCGTTAACGACTTTACGTCATTGCCAAATTGATTGGCGCGCGTATTTTCCATATTTTCCTTATGTTGCCTGTATTTTTCTCGTATTTTCTTTGTATTTTCTTCGTATTTTCTGTATTTTCTTCGTATTTTCTTCGTATTTTCTGCATTTTCCTCTTATTTTCTGTATTTTCTTTTGTATTTTCTAGAAGTTGTACACCATTTTCGCCAGTGAATTACCCCTCGGTATAAATATTCAAGCGCGGATCCAGGGGGGGAGTCATGGGGGTCATGACCCCCCAAAACAGAAAATAAATAAATGAATTTACTGTTTTGACTACCTCTGCAGCTTTTTCACAAGATTTATGACAACATTACTATACCATAAATTAGTTATATTTTTTCTTTTTTTGAATTCACTTTAACATTAATTTGCATGCATATATTATCCTTTTTAATGTAAAAATTATCATTGAAAATGTTCTCGCCTATAGCGCATTCTCTGTCAAATTTTGGGCGTGGTCGCAAACATTTTTCGCCTGATGATGACCCCCCCCCCCCCCAAGCAAACTTCTGGATCCGCGCATGTAAATATTGAATAGTACAGTGGTTAGTTAGTAGAGACCAACAAATCACTAAACTGATTATGATTTTTTACAAAAAAATAAAGAAAATTTAATAAAAAAAGTAATCAACGAGTTTGGCAAGACGTCTAGGATTTTAACATTTATATTTTATGATGAAAACTTATAAATTGTAATTTTGTGTTTATTTTTTACGAATTCTGTAGGTTCCGTTAGGCATAAGGTACCTATATGTTAAATAATTAGTCATATATAAAAAAATATTGTTTAAGTTTTTGCCCCCCCCCCCTGAAAAACGCTCTATGGACGCCCTTGCCAGAAATCACTAACTTAATTTCCAATCTGATCAAAAAAATTAAGAAGAAATTCCAATTCTTTGGCAAGAATTTAAATTTTAAAGCCCGGACCTGTCTATTCCCATTCGTCTAACGATAATGTTGCAGTGCGCATGTCTAATCGTGTAAAGTCGCCACAGTGGATCTTTGCCCGTGCGTCATCAATCAACGATCAGGACTCAACGTGGTTAATAACTTTGCATCCTTATTTATTACAGTAACAAGTTTGAATAAAAGCATAAAAGAACGTCTCCAAGATTTCGCAATAATATAACGTGCTAGACAAGAATAAAACTATTAACGTCAATTAATTACTTTTTTATTTGTTTTGTTGACTACTGTTGTATTCTAGAACGTCATTTTCAACCTTATTTTGATCTGCCAATCTAATTCGTATTTTGTAAATTTGTGTGCCTTAAAACTGTTCCTTTTTCTAAAAATAGTTCTTTTTAGAGCTAATTATACCCACCATCTGTCTTGGCGGTAAGTATTTATGGATTTTTATAATACCTAATTTATTTATTTTAAATATTCTAACCATGAAAGTTCTTTGAAAAGTTTACGCGGCAGTGGCTAAATTCCCTTAAATGAAAGGATGTAAAAAATTTGACTTTTGCGATTTTAATAGTCAATAAAACACCAAACTTTTCTAGATTTTAAGCTTTAAAAATAGTATTAAATGTATTCACATTTGTTTGTCAATTTCTTTTAGATAATAGAGAATGCCGGGCAAAACTTAAAATAAATAATAATTTTTCGTGATATTATGTAGGTACGTCAAACGGTAGGCAGGCACGTCCATTTTATGAACTTAACTTAGTTTTGACTTTTTTCGTCTCGTAATTTTGATTTGATTCTTACGATTTTGATGACGTGAAAGTGATGACGCACGGGAAAAGATCCACTGTGGCGACTTTATATAGCTTTGTTTACATGCGCGAGGCCCCTTTCGTGATTATTGTTTGCTTATCTAAAGGTAAATATCTATGGAATATCCGCCTAAAGGCACGTCACTTCTTAACTTATTACTTTATGGTTACAACAAACCAAGCAAAAAGCTACCTTGTTATACCAATTTAACAAACCCGAACAAAAAAGTATGCGTGTAGAAATATAGTACTTACCTACAAATCTTTTAATTGCCGTATGCATGTATCTATACACGTGTATTAATTTAAAAAAATCTTTAAAAAAGCCATGTGCTATTAGCACACACTTATTAAAATATGGTACACACTTATTACATGCATGTTGTTTCATATAAAAACAATTTTATGCTTTTAATGGTACAGATTACGCTACCGTTTATAATATCTATCAAAAAATTAAGGCATACATACTTCTATGTTCTATGGGGCAATAAATAATAAGCCCTGTAGTGAAAGGCATACAAATACGATTAACCAAACTTTATTTAATCAACTGATTATTTAATATACAGGGTTGGCCAAAAGACAGGAATAAAATTAATATAGCCTTACTCTGTAAGTTTTGGGGAAAACGCTCGGACACGTCAATTTAGTTTTATATATGCTCACATTGTGACGTTATTCGTTTGTTTTTTTATAAACATTTGTCAAAGATATGACAACATCGATCTTTTTTTAAATGGAAACATACAGCTTGTGATACATCATTTGAAAGCTAATATCTCGTACAGTATGCTTATAAATTTTGGCGCGATTCTGTCAAGCCATTTCAGAATGGCGACTGTTAGAAGTTTTTAAAAAAATTCTATTTAAATAAGCAGAAATGATGTCTTTAATGTTTTTTACCTTTCAAGGTAAGAACTTTTCATTGTTTCACGTTCTGACATTTTGTGACATTTTGAACTTGTAATAGCTATTTATACAATAAGTTGCGAAATGAGTGTCTTTTAGGCACGCGACGTGAAAATTGTCCAACGAGGCAAAGCCGAGTTGGACAACACGTTAAAGTGACTAAAAAACATTGTTTCGTAACGAATTGTATACAATATTTTTTCTACTGAGGTTTTATAATAAAAAACTTAATTTTACTAACATTTTATTACCTATGTTTCATTTACACCTTTCATGTCAAAAAAATCGACAGTTGTGAAAAAAAATTCTAAAGATTTTTTAAAAGTAAAAATGAGTGATTTAGAGGACTCAGACATTGAAAATGCCGCAAATGAGGCAATGGTGTACCTTGTTCCCCAAAAATCAAGAAGTTTATATGAGGGCACATACGAAAAATTAAAAAAATGGTGTGAAGAAAAAAAGGTAAAAAACTTATCAGAAAAAGTATTTTTGGCATATTTTTCACTATTATCCGATGCCTATAAGCCATCAACTTTGTGGCGTACTTACTCAATGCTTCGAACGATGGTTTATTTGAATAAAAATGTTGAGATAAAGACATTTACAAATCTAATCGCATTTTTGAAAAGAAAATCTACGGGGTATAAACCCAAAAAGTCGAAAGTTTTTTCTAAGGAACAAATAGAAAGGTTTGTCAAAGAAGCAGACGATAAGAACTATTTATTGGACAAAGTCATACTTATTGTGGAAATCTCTGGAGCATGTCGCAGAGAAGAACTCACATATTTAAATATGAATAATATCGAAATTTCGGAGTCTTTAATTAAAATATCCATTCCAAACACTAAAACAAATGTTGCAAGAAGCTTTATAATTAGCGAAGGCTCTATTGACGGCATCAACTTGTTGAATATTTTCCGAAAGTACGCGCAGTTACGTCCAGCACACATAACCCATGAAAGATTTTTTATCGCATACAGAAACTCCAAATGTTCCAGACTTCCAGTGGGTATTAATACCATTGGAGCAACACCAAAGAAAATTGCTGAGTTCTTGGAGTTTCCAAACGCTAAAGAATATACAGGCCACTGCTTTCGAAGATCTTCAGCAACTTTTTTAGCTGACTCTGGAGCGGATATATTGATGCTAAAGCGACATGGAGGTTGGCGGTCAAATACCGTGGCTGAGGGGTATATAGACGATTCTTTAGAAAATAAAAGAATAATTTCCGAAAAAATTCTTGGTGAAAAATCTTTGGACGCTAACAACAAACGTGTTAAATCTAATGAATCCGAGTGTTCTACCAGCTCTACTAGTGGCATGGGTTTAATTGATATTGCTGTTGCAGATTCTATTTCTATTTCAAGTTCAAATTCCTCATCAATTTTACAAAGAAAAATATCTCAACGTACTGTTTTAGGTTACCCCAGCATTAATTTTAATAATATAAGTAACTGTACTGTTAATATTTATAATAAATAGGTAAAACTATAGTCTGTGTTTATATAGCTATTATTTGTAAATAATTACTTAATATTAGCTGTTTCATTTGCCCCTTTCAAAAATTGACACTTGCCAAAAAATATTAAATTATACCTAGTCTGTGGTTACGTTTTAATTGTAAATAATTACCTGCGTTACTTTTAAGCACGTTGCTCCTGGTAACGTGCTTAAAAGTTTTTTAAGCACGCTGCGCTTAAAAGGAGGTTATTAAAAAACCATAATGACAATCGAAAAGAGGTTATTATAAAACGTCAGTAGAAAAAATTAATTTAGGTACTTCCGAAGTATTATTTTACAATTTTCTAAACAAAAATGGTATTGTCGGAAAGACAGCGTATCGAAGTTTTGATATTGTTAGGATGTGGAGATAAAATAGAAGTCAAAGTGAAGTGTGCACTTAATGCTAAATATCCGGATAATCAAATTTCACAGCGCACTGTTAATAAAATATTCCACAAATTTGTATAAATAACAAATAAACCATAACTATTGTTAAGTCACAAAATGTCAGAACGTGAAACAATGAAAATTTCTTACCTTGAAAGGTAAAAAAAATCAAAGATTTATCATTTCTGCTTATTTAAATAGAAATTTTTTAAAAACTTTTAACAGTCGCCATTTTGAAATAGCTTGACAGAATCGCGCCAAAATTTATGAGCATACTGTACGAAATATTAGCTTTCAAATGATGTATCACAAGCTGAATGTTTCCATTTAAAAAAAATATCGATGTCGTCATATCTGACAGATAAAACAAACGAATAACGTCAAAATGTGAGCATATATAAAACTAAATTGACGTGTCCGAGCGTTTTCCCCCAAGGTTACAGGTTAAGGCTATATTAATTTTATTCTGGACTTCTGGGCAACCCTGTATAGATAAACATATAAGAAAAAGCTCCACAGTGCAAGCGAATCTTCCAAGCAACCAACCAAAACGGACTTATCGTTATCGATTGATTCATCGGTGGTATAAATACAAAAACGTAACCTAAGTACAAACCTCATTCCATTTTCTGTTCTGGGGTAGCCTGTACTCGGTACTCTGAATTTCCTGTATCTGTTTGACAGTCTGCTCAAGATCAGTATGCAACTTTTGTTGAATTTGCCTCTGAACCCTCATCTTTTGTTCTGCATCTTCACCCGCCCCATCCACCATGCAATTCTGACCACCTTTCTTCATGATTTTTTCCTTTTCCAACCTCTGAGCCAACAATTCTTCCAATTTCTTAGTAGATTGTTGAATATTGCCGTGCGAAAGTATTGATTTGGGCTGCCTAGTTCGAGCTTCATCAGTTTTTTGGTTATGAAGCAGAATTTTTTGCTCCGTCTGAGGCAGAAACTGAGCTAAGGCTTGTGCGTTCGGAACGTAACTCTGCCTTGCTCTTATCGCGGACTCAAAATCCGGTTGGGAGGTCTTTCTCTGGTGCCCTTGAGGCCTCAACTCGGACAATTTCCTATCGGTCAAGAATTCGGGCTGGGAAATTTTGCGTTGATGATGGAAAAGTCCTGCTCCGGTAGGGGTATTCGTGCTTTCTTCAAGGGAAGGCTGGATGAAATCCTTGAACCCTCCAGAATCTGAAGAGTTTGAATCTACCGAATCTAATTTAGTAATCTTACTAGTACTACCATTAAGCTCTTTTTTAGCTACATTAATAATTCCACAACAATCTGTGGCTGCGTTTGAAAGTATACTACAACACACAGTACTAGGAGAATTTGGAGGTTTCTGAGTAACCTCCAAGGTTTTCTTATAAAACTTATCACATTTTTCACTCACAAATGTAGACATTTGACTCATATGCCCTTCTTGTCGTGGCTTTCCACCTAACAGGAGTCTATTCTGATGTTCCAGAGGCTTCTTACCAAAAAATTGTTCTTGTGGAGCACCAGTTCTTTGGGCTAAAGTATCTTTGTGTTGCAAAAGCTGCTCCCGTTTCGGATAAAGTGGTTCTTTAAGGTCATGGTGCACTGGATACGCCTCTTTGTGTTCAAAGAACTCTTTTCTTTGTTGATTTTCTTTATAGCTTGTGGTAAAGCTTGTAGATTCCTCTCTTCTGGCACTGGAAAGGGTACTCTCAATCCTTTTACTATTTTGAACTGCTTCTCCGGGTTGAAATGTTGAGAGCACTTTTCTGGCACTATTTGGCCCTGACGAGTGACTAGGAGTTCTGATAGTAATATCTTCATTAAAATAAATTCTAGGTTCTCCAAGCCTAATACTGGAACCGGCCTCTCCAGGAACTCTTCGGTTAGCCTCTTTATCAAAGTGTAAGGCACCTTGCTCTTTGTTACCACCACACGTACTGGGTTTCCTCGCGTGTTGCTGGATTGTAGTGTCTCCAGTACTCGATCTACGTGAGTGAAGAGCTGTGGCAGTTGAGGAGGCTGTAGAATTTTGATTATTCGGAAGTTTTTGTTGAATTTTAACGGGTGGCACATATTTAGGCTTGGTTGCTATGATAGGTTTTGGGGCTATTTTGGGTCGCTCTCGTTCTTGCATAGCTTTATAGACTAGTCAGACATATTTTGTGATATACGGGAGTATACAAAAATTTAGAATTTATTCGATATAATTTTTTCACAATACGCTATCCAACTGTAAAGTGTGATTTCAAAAGTGTTTCGTCGTTAGGCCAGTTTTTAAGAAGCACTGATTTGTAATAGTAATTATTTTTGTAAATTTAGAATTTTATCTCCGCAATATCACCCATAATTTTAAAAAATAGTTCACATATTTTCATTAGCGGACTGATTAATTCTTTGAATGTTTCACAGCGACGAAATTATCTGTATTTTTAAATAAACAGCACTTGCAAATAAAATCGAAGTCTCGTTTTGTGGACGGGTTTGTACTATAACCAAAGATTTTAAGGTGTGTTTTTAAAATATACGGTTTTGGTCCTTTTAAACCTTGTTCCTTGCAATTTTTTAATTCTTATCGGAAACTGCCGTCAATTTGTCGACGTTCACACCATTTACACAAGTTTCTCGCGTATTTTTATCGTAATTTTTTAATATTTTGCGTCCGCGCGTAACATATTATTCGTAAGGGTTGCCCCGTATAGCAACACACCACGTTGTTATTGGGGTGTATTCCCTGTGTTTTAAAGGGAACTTCGTTTCTGGATCGCGTGGCGGCGCTCGGCGCCGCGACGCCTATCTGGGCGCTTTTTAAGGTACAAGGAAAAGCGCACGTAAAGGTTGCGACATTTTCTAGGACTATATTAAAGGCCTACAGTGTTTTGTGCCAGTTAGAGAACGCAATACACGGTCTTCGTCGGGACGTTTATTCGGGTTTGTTCTATAGTATGACCAGTAAAGTCCGCATCATATGGGATTTTTTTTTATTAATAGCTTTATTCGAAATTTCACTTTGGCATCAAGTTTTGCTTCGATCGATATGAAAATTAAGCAAAAAAATAGTAGTCACGTGATACGCAATATCTGTCAAATTTTAATTTTTTCCAAAAAATAATTCAGAAGTGGGGTTATTTCTGAAAATATCGAAAAAAAGTTATTAGAAAAAGTTTTTTTAAATGCAGTTTCTAGCCCACATGCAAAATTTCAGCTGCATAAAATAATTTTGATTTTTTACCCACCACTAAAATTTATTTTCCACTTAAAATGAACACTTTACTGATGACACTGTGTTCTTTTTTGTCTTAATATTAAGGTGTATTATTTTCAGACACAAACTACGTTTTCAAATATACTTATTTTATGAAGTTACCTTATACAGGGTCAAAAACAAATAAACTTTGCATCACATGCGACCAAATTTTAATAGCCCAATTTTGATTTTGTAGAAAAATACACATTTAATATGGCGCGCTACTTTAAAGAAAATGTATCTGAAATAAAGCATTGTCAAAACTAAGAAGTTTGCGTTGAGTCTTATTTTGCAAGAGTGGTGCAATTTACAAAATATGGATGAAAAATCAAAATTATCTTATGCATGTGGGCTAGAAACTGCATTTAAAAAAACTTTTTCTCATAACTTTTTTCGATACTTTTAGAAATAACCCCACTTTTAAATTATTTTTTGGGAAAAATTCAAATTTTGACAGATAATGCAAATCACGTGACTACTATTTTTTTGTTTAATTTTCATTTCGATCGAAGTAGAACTTGATGCCAAAGTCAAATTTCGAATAAAGTTATTAATAAAAAAAATCCCATATGATGCGGACTTTACTGATCACACTGTATACCTATATGACATAAGGACCCATGATACAAAGATTGTTAAGATATGATATTTAGAGGCTGTGACGTCATTGAAATTTCAAGGGTATTTAGCATTAGGGGCATGGGAGTAGCTAGGGAAGGGGGGCAAGGGTGGGTACTACAGGCTCACCCTAGGAAACGCATTGTCTCCTAGAAAATACAAATGAATATCACAGCACCACACCCCCACACAACTCGATTACTTGTTTATATTAATATGTAAACATTTTATATTATATATATAATCAATCAGCTGGCCTGCGCCCCCCCCCCCCCTGCTAGGAAAAATCCTTAGCTACGCCCATATAGGGGACAATAATATGGGGATTCCAAAAATTTATAAGAAGATAGGTACATATAAATTATGTAGATGATGATGATTAATCGCCAAATATAAATGACTTAACCTTTCATTTCTACCTTTCTTGATGCTTTTCCAGTAAAAGTTCCGTGACATACGCTCACGTAGGGTCCACAAGAACTTTTGCTCTATTGCCTCTAGTGTTTTTGCTCTTGCTCTGGCTCTCGTGGAGATATAAAGCCAACGCGGTCTTTCGAAACGAAATCGTGCCGGAACGTGTACTTTGCCCCATCCTAATTTTTAATTAAATCTATGGATAAGGAAAAGACAGAGGCGGGGAAAGACATGTTTAGAAATAAATAAAAATTTTAGAATGCAAACCATATTTTCAAGCCTATATCAAATCGATTGGCAATAACATACAAATCATTAAAATTATTTACATATATGAAAGAACATCACCTTGTCAGATTTTGCAGCTTCCTGTATCACAATAAGGTCTCTGACTGAAGGACATAGAGACACATCACAGAACGCTTTTCTTATATAACTAATTAACTACCTAATTATATAGGTATATTTACTACTGAAAAATATTTTTAGTTTCCCCAAACCTCCATCCATGTCTAAGGTAAATTTCTATCATTTATTTCCCCAAGGGTGGCAAGGAGAGGCGAGAGAACAGGGCAGCTAAGAAAAGTGGTCTAAGATAGAATATACAGTACATATTAGAGTTGACATTGATAGAGGAGCCGGCTTTGGCTTTTTATGGCCCAAGGCGGAGAAATGTAAACGTTCTAAGCGGAGAAAAAGTGGTTTTTAAATTTTTTTGTTTAGAAAAGGGAGGAAAACAGAAAGTAAATGAGTGTTGGTGACATATTGGAAAGAAAAAATATGACGATAATTATTTTCGTTGAGAGCATTTGTCGCTTCGATACCTCGAAGGCACCGGCATAAAAAGTTCCATTTTTTGAGGGGATTTATTTACTTCGTAAAATTAAAATTTTTTGTTATTTTTCCTCAGCTCTTTATTATTTTTATTTAAATCAACCTTGGATTGCAAGCAGACTTTATCAAAAATTGTCATGAGTTTGATACCTAATTTTGTGGGAAAAATCGTAATAATAAAAAAAACGTTTCAGTCCGGCAACACTGGCAAGAAAAACCCTCCGGGGATTATTGATGATCACGAGTATCGATTTAGCTAGCGCCACCTATTATCTATCGCAAAGATCACTCTCGTTCGCAACAACATTTTCTATTTAACATCCCAACCACTTACCTTGCCGTAACCACGCGAATTGTTCGATATCAGCGCTCCTAGCGCGTGTTCTCTGTACTCTTTGTCCAAGTGATCGTGTTGTGCTTGAATACGTCTGTAAAAGTAAAGAATGGTTTGGTTAGTTAGCTGTATATGGCACTAGATGGCGCAGGTAGGTATATAGATAAATTAATGCAATTGGTCTTTTAGACTTAATATAGTACATAACTTTCAACAACGTTTTTTCAAAGCAAGACAAATAAGAACTAAGAATTAAGGGACTCATTAATTTTTTTATTCCTGGATATCATTTTTCTCCGTTAAAAACTGCTGTGTTATGTAGATAGGCCTATAATTTTTATAGGTTTTATTCATAGAATATATATGTCGTAGGCTGATAGTGAAATCCGTCATTTCATGAAAAGCCTAGTCATATCATGAAGCGTGGCTAAAAGGTATATTGCAACTGGTTTGTTCGTTGTTCCCCAGAGCATTTTTTTAAATTTTTTCAACTAATATTATTTTATAAAAATAAAATTTTAATTAAATTTTAAAAAAATGCTCTGGGGAACAACGAACAAACCAGTTGCCAATATACCTTTTAGCGTGCAGCATGATATGACTAGGCTTTTCATGAAATGACGGATTTCACTATCAGCCTACGACAATATACACAAGAGGCCTATGGTCTTATTACTGGCAAATATTACGGCGTTGCCAGGTCCAAATTTCTCAAAATAAGGATATAATATAGGGAAACATAATTAGGGCTGGGCGATATTGAAATTCCAATATCGAATATCGATATTATCGATATTTTATTTTTTAAATATCGTTATTCGATATACAGTGTCCGCAAGAAAGTCTGCATCAAATGGGATTTTTTTTTTTATTATTAGGTATAGGTAAAAATTGAAAAAGCAGTTAGTTTTTGCTTACCTAAAAACCAAAAAGCAGCTGCACGACTTGCGTTACCTGTCAAATTTGACATTTTTAATAAAATAGGTTCAAAAATGCCCTTATTTATAAAAATATCGAAAGACTTTATTCGAGAAAGTTATTTATTTAGGCATTTTTAGCCTCTATCCGAAATTTTGACAGTCTAATACAATTTTTATTTTTTGCCAGATTCTTGAAAATTTTGATCAACCCTCGTAGATTAACTTTTATACATCGATGTAAAACCATTTGCCTTTACTTTATTTGTAATCTTAATGCAATTTTGTGTAAAATTTTTGTTTCCAATTATTTATTACCTAGATAATGCAAAAATTATACATTAGAAACCTAACCTTTACGAACAAACATTTTAAGAACAAAAATTTCACAAAATAACTTTTCGACAAAAACGGCGTTCAGATGAAATGAAACCGATGAGATTTTATTTTTGATTTGATTAACTAACGTGCAAGGCACACAATAATAATAATTCCCTAATGAAAAAGAATTAACCTGTGAATTTTTGTTCAAATGAATAATAATTGTAGAGACTTACCGGCCACACAAAAGTAATTAAAATTCAATAAAAGTAAAAATAAAAGGCAGCTTAATCACTAAATATTTTGAAAACGTAATTAAATGTAACAAAAGGCACAAAAACGCAATTTATAACTCGGTGTTTGGGCTCATTACGGTCCACTACTAATCTGGGGATATTATTATGTCCCAATATCAGCTGATCGAGGACAAATTTCTGCTGTCATCTGTTTTAAAACGAGAGAATTCGTGTCGTTTATTACTATAAAGTGTGTGGCCCTAATCTAATAGATTGTCTAGTTCAGTGGCGCAGCGAGGGGGGGGGGGGTTAGGGGTTAAACCTAGACGCCCAGACTAAGATGGTTTTTTACGGTTTAGACCAGGGCTGAAGCCTTTGAAATGGTAAAAAGTGTAAATGCAAAAGTTGTAGATCTTTTTATTACCTACAACTTTGCCATTTAACGTTTTTCCATAGGACTTGTAGTTTTGCCGGAAATCGAGATAAATCGTTTTCTACCCTTAAAAACTGACGCCTTTCCACTTCCCGACCTCGGATCGCCCGTAAATTATTTTTCCTTCCATTTTTGTTATATTCTCTTCCTTTTCCAATGGGTTTTATCCTACTATTTTTTTTTGTTTGGTTTCAAAAATTATCGACCCTTGTTTAATTTTAGTTTTTAAAATTTTAAAATCCTGTTCTTTTTTTTTGAAAACCCCCCCTAATACAAAATTCTGGCTGCGCCACTGGTCTAGTTAATAACAATACCTGGGTATCTATTTTAGTTCTAGTAATTATTTAATGGTAAATTTAAAATTTATCAAGAGGGACTTACGCTATGGCGACCAATAACTTCTGTTTCTGGTGCTCCTTTGCTTTAATTGATCCCCCTTCTTCGAGAGCAACCTGAAGTTCTTTTTGTAATACTGAAAGTTTTCTCCTTTCCGCTTCCAAAAGTAGTCCTGTAACCTAAAAAAATGTTAGGTTAAGTGACCAAAGACGTATAAATAGTATGGGCACGTATTTTTCTGACCATTTTGGAAAAAACGACACAGTAAAATTTAAAAACGTCGCTTGCATGGTGTAAATTGTGCCGCAAAATTCATAAAATAAAATACCTTTTCCTTTTACAAAGTCATAAGTTATATTTTTTTTTTGATTCGAAATGAAGATTAAAGACCCTTTTACGACACTAATTACGAAATGAGGAAAAATAGGGCTTACACGCGATATGAAAATATTTTTTATAGCCGACCGCCAGCATTTTTTATATTATGAAGCGAGCGATTACGAAAATAATACAGATTTGTTTGTGATTAATATTGCTGGAACTAGAATTACGTTAATGAGTAGATGTTTGGTGATCAAGTCGATGACTTAAATAAATTGCCCTCTAAAGGTGTTTTATTACTTTCTAGGGCTGCCAAAAATGTAAAGTAAAGTAAAGTAATATTTATTCCTCATTCAATCTCATTTACAATATACAGTGACCGGCAGAAAGGGCGCAGCATATGGGAAAGTTTTTTATCGTTAAGTTTAGAAAAAGTAATTTTATTTTAAATAGGTTCTGCATGTTCTCAAACCAAAATAACACCCATTAAATCCGGTAAAAGTCTTATGGTATACGAGGTAGGATCAAAAATTTGAAATTCCGCTAAGAGTAAAGTACCTCCATCTTTCATTTTAGAATATTTTTTTACTAAGAATTATTGTTTTAATTTCAAAGTTATACCGAAATTCCAAATTTTGCTTATTTTGGACAAAAAAAAATTGATATAATCGTGTTTTCTGAATAACCCAGTATAAAAAATAAATGGCAACCGAACAGTACGAAAATAAGATTTTCTGCAGACTTTGTTAGAGATTACCGTCGATCATAAGTCCGATTAGTTTGTTTTCATAATATTATGGCTTTTTAAAATAAAAACATAAAAATATTAAATATTTTTGCTGCACACCGTATTTTATTTTCTGAGGGAACAAGTTAATTTCATCTAACTGATATTTTTTGATTAACATTGACTTAAAGCATCTCCTAAATAGTTTTTTATACATTGAAGTATGCATAGAAAGTTTCCTTTTGATTTATAAAGAAAAAAATTGAAATTAAAAATATATTTTGAACGGATTTTATTCGTCACGCAAAATAAGGAAACTTTCTATGCATACTTCAATGTATAAAAAACTATTTAGGAGATGTTTTAAGTCAATGTAAATCAAAAAATTTCAGTTAGATGAAATTAACTTGTTCCCTTAGAAAATAAAATACGTTGTGCAGCAAAAATATTTAATATTTTTATGTTTTTATTTTAAAAAGCCATAATATTATGAAAACAAACTAATCGGACTTATGATCGACGGTAATCTCTAACAAAGTCTGCAGAAAATCTTATTTTCGTACTGTTCGGTTGCCATTTATTTTTTTATACAGGGTTATTCACAAAACACGATTAAATCCATTTTTTTGTCCAAAATAAGCGAAATTTGAAATTTGGGTATAACTTTGAAATTAAAACAATAATTCTTAGTAAAAAATATTCTAAAATGAAAGATGGAGGTACTTTACTCTTAACGGAATTTCAAATTTTTGATCCTACCTCGTATACCATAAGACTTTTACCGGATTTAATGGGTGTTATTTTGGTTTGAGAACATGCAGAACCTATCTAGAATAAAATTAATTTTCTAAACCACAGAATACGGACACAGAATACGCTGTATTCGGTGTTCTAAACTTAAAGTTAAAAAACTTTCCCATATGCTGCGCACTTTCTGCCGGTCACTGTATATAAATTAGCCTCAGACTTGTCAATATGTATAACAGTTTATATCTTAAAAATAAAACAATGCTCATCTTAAATTTGAGTAAAGTAACGACAGTAAAAGTAAAGACAATGAAAGTAAAGACAGTCACACTTAATTTACAATGCTAAATACTCTTCCACATCATAAAACGCCTGACCCACCAAGAAATGAAGCAAAGTACTTCGAAAACTGACAGTTTGATCACCAAAAAGTTGCAGAAACTTATTATATTATAAAACAATTCCCTGAAAGGAAGGAGAGTTTTGACCTACACTCAAGCGAGAGTATGAAAAATGTAAATGACTCAGTTCTTGTGTTATAACTATGTATATCCGAATTTTTTGGAAACTCACTTTTATTGCTTTTGACATATTATAGAATCATTGAGTAAGTACCTACCTATTAAATAGGTATTGTAAATTTTTTAATTTAAAATATAACCATCCATCTATTTTTTTTTAATTCAATTTTGATGACTACAACAGTATACGAACCATATCGCTTCCTAGAACATACACAATGAACATTATTATATGGAAATGTATTAATGTATTATCAAGTCAAGGTTTTGTAATTTGTAAAAATAATTTTAAATTAGGTATATTATACAACTCATATATGTATATGCACACTTATTAAAACGGTTGCTAGAATAAAAAGGATAAAGCCCTATTTTTTCAATTTCTTGAATCAGCTAGGAGTTCAGTTTTCTTCTTCTTTGACAAAACCAGACAGAAAAGTTAAACATTTTGCAAATTGTATCAAATATTACGTATCATTTTGTTTTTTAATTTAATGTAATTTTAAAGTTTTTTTAAACAGTTTTAATGATTTTTGAGATTTAATAGAATTTTCCAAATTATTATATTCTATTAAACCTTTATGAAAAATAGACTTGTAAGCTAATGTTTTAGACACTCTATCCATATAAAAATGTTTATTAGTTCTTGTTTTATAATTATGATGGTCATAATTAAAAGAACAAAACATTTTTAAACAATCACTCAATAAATTATTTTTAATTTTATGTATAAAGATACATACTAAAAAAATTAAATTTCTGACATTCAACCAATCTAAATTTTTTAACATAAAATTTATTTTTGTTTGTTTGTCACAATTTAAAACAATCCGCATTGCGTTATTTTGTAAAATTTGTAATTTATCAAATATTTCCTCACTAGCACAATATGAAATGGAAGAACAATAAAGAAAATGTGGTAATATAGTAGTATTAAATACAGTTTTTTTTTTAAATAAACTTAAATTAGAACTGATTCTAATTAAAATAACCTACTTTTCCAGCAATCTTCGATATGATACTTTCAAAATAATTTAAAAATTTTAATTTTGAATCAATAATTCCTAAATATGTAAAACTGTTTACTAATTCCAATTTTTCACCATCAATTACAACATTTATATTTTGACAATTTAAATTATTACCCATAACCATACATTTAGTTTTTGAAATATTTAATTTTACTTTATTTACTTTTAGCCCATTTAATAATATATTAATCTCAAAATTTAGAGTATTTCGACCATCAAAAATATTTAAAACATTAATGTAAATTAAGGTGTCATCAGCAAACATTTGTAACTTAAATTTTTTTTAAACTAAAGGCATATTACGCCTCTGTTCAACCACTTTAAAGGTTCTATCTTTTCCTAATTCTGACGTAGTCCTACTTTGTTATTTCACAAAATATTAGTGTTTTTTTAGATTAGAGCTTAACTAAAAAGCTTCACGATATTATGCACGAATAATGTAACAACCCCGCCGTGCATTTTTTTACATCTACACGTTATTTGTGCCACACGATCACACGAAGAGCTATTTAAATGAGGGTGCACTTGTCTTATATACTTTTACGGGCTACCGTAACGTCGTAAGTCATTTAGGATTTTTAAAAAAACTCAGCCCTCGGAGACGGTTGCGCCACCTGGATCCGTCAAAGTGCCTTTATGAAGAATTAGTATACAGGGTTAGTTGAAATAACCAGAACGGCTAATTTTCTTCAAAACTACCAAAACTAAATCAATGAATTTTGGTACGGGTGGATAAGTTAAAAAATTTAATTGAAAATTGCGACGTTGCGAGATTTTTAGTTTTTTCTGTAACTCAAGGAATGTTTTTTTTTCAAATGTAACATTATTCTTTTTTTATTGAATTCGATTCCTCCTATCAACATTACCATTTCCTGATAGTATCAAATTTTTATCTCAAACAGTTCTATGGGAAAAAATTAATTAGTTACTATAACTCCAAAAAAATGTAATCTACTTCCATTTAAAACCGTTTCAAATAATGTGAAAAGGAAGGTTGGTAGACATAATGTACCTAATAGTATCGATAACGATAATAACAACAAACAACTACTAACAATAACATAGCTAGTAAAAATTACTTACATATTATTGGTTTCATAATCAAACTAATGTAGTGTAGGGTAAAGTGGGCAAATCCCGGTCAGGTGGACAATACCGGTCAGGGCGTCATCGTACTTATAGTTAATTTTGGCAACGATGCAATGTGCGTGCACATGTGCCAGCTGACCTCTGATTCTCGATAGCCGATTTGTGAGCAGTTTGCATTAATACCTTGTTTAGTACAGCGGACCACGTGTTTTCGACAATTTTGATGTAATATTTACGGTAAGTGAAATAATACTTGGAGATAAAATCTTTCTATTGTTTTATAAAAGCTCAGTTACTACGTAAAGATTGACTATTTTTCTTTATTTTCTTGTATAAAAAAGAATAACAAAACATTTTTTTTTCTTGGAAAATGAGGCAAATGAAAAATTGTCACAGATGGGTAATGGCGGTCAGGTGCACCCTATGTGGAAGATGGGCGTATTCTGAATGCAGTGGATGGGACACAGCAGAGGGATACATCTGTGATGAGTGCCAGCCTGTTACCCAAGGAGATTTATTCTATATAGCTATTTAAAATTTTCAGCCATTTTAAATTCAAATTTTGTTTAATTTTTCGTTGTAACAAGTAAATATACCTTTTGTTCTTAAATAGATATGTTTTTTATATCAATAAATTTTTATTTTTTATAAAAAAATACGTATTTCCAGCTTATTTCATTATTCCTAAAATATTTTTCTGCATGACCGGCATTGCCCGGATAGGTGAGCGGCATTCCCCCATATGTATGGCAATGCCAGTCAAAAGCACATTTTTGTATATTTTGTTGTCATAAAATTATACAAATAATTTTCAGATTCTTTCGCATCAAAAACGGCAGTGAGTGCACTAGTGACTTGCTATTTTAAAATCATTTACCGTTATGTATACTTTTTGTGCTTAGGATAACACATTTTTCTTAAGTGACCGCCATTTGCCCACTTTACCCTACTATAATGTAAGTAATTTTTACTAGCTATATTATTGTTAGTAGTTGTTTGTTGTTATTATCGTTATCGATACTATTAGGTGCATTATGTCTACCAACCTTACTTTCACATTATTTGAAACGTTTTTAAATGGAAATAGATTGGATTTTTTTGGAGTTATAGTAACTAATTAACTTTTTTTCCCATAGAACTATTTGAGATAAAATTTGATACTATCAGGAAATGGTAATGTTGATGGGAGGAATTGTATTCAATAAAAAAAAAGAGTAGTGTTACATTTGAAAAAAAAACATTCCTTGAGTTACAGAAAAAACTAAAAATCTGGCTACGTCGCAATTGTCAATTTTCAATTCAATTTTTTAAGTTATCCACCTGTACCAAAATTGATTGATTTAGCCTTGGTAGATTTGAAGAAAATTATCAGTTCCGATTATTTCAACTAACCCTGTATGTTTACTTCTTTAAAATCAAGCCGTCTATGATATGTAGTATTTAGTATTGACGTTACTTTAAGGGAAAATTTGCACGCAACCCCCATTGCTATCCCGGTATTAAACCAAACTCCTTCTATAATGATTTTCTTTCGTGACACAAATTGCCCACTGAAAAATGACTTTAGGTTTTTCTTACTCTTTGTGATTTCCCTAAGAAATATACAGAAATATCGTTCGGGTGCGATATTTCACAATAGAGGTCAAGTTATAGGCAATATGTCACTGTCTAACATCAGAAACATTATACCATTAGCATTTAAATTAGGCATAGCGTAGAACAAAGTGTAATGTTTCCTATATAAGTAATTGCAAAATTTAAAAATGCCACCAGGACAATTCATTAATCAGAACCTACTAAATTTTTATAAAACAATTAATACCGTGCGAGCAAAAATTATTTACATCAAAGAGCGCTTGGATTAAAAAAACGTAGGGCTTGGTTTAGATCACAATGATATGGGGACGATATATCTAACCAAATCTAGGTTAAAATTTTGTCAAATTCATATTATGACATGATATGCCAAACTAATGAGTAATAAAATAAGTAGACAAATACAAATTTATTTTTGTTGTTAACAAAATTAACAAAGTAAGAATATACCGAAAGAAAAAGAATAATAATTACATAAATTGCTAAAATTGGCCACCGCCATGCTCCAAGCATAAATTCACACGTCTCTTCGTATTTTCGAAAGTATTGACCAGCATCTCTGGAGAATTGTTACCACATAATAATCCTTTCTTGTAATAATTGTTCTAAATTTGCAACTAGTGTTTTTTTAGCTGCTTCTTAAGAATAGTCCTGCATGTTCCATAAGAGCTTCCCACTTCTTGGGACAGGCGTCTTATACAATTTGATGGCGTATTTTGCATTATTTCACGAACGTTTGCAACAAGTTCTTCTGTTCTTACAGATGGTCTTCCTGCTCCTTTTTTGTGTTGTATAGAATCTGTTTCCCTAAACACGGCCACGGTTCTTTTCAGGCAATGATAAATATCCCCACCCAGCAATAAAAGCAACGTTAGGAAAATGCTCGTGAAAATCTTCCATGCACTCACCATTTACTCTAACCCCGTTTCGAAAATACGCTTCAACCATGAATGTTTTGTGCTGTTCCGTAAAGCCCATTGTGTGAATTGTTTTAAGAAATTGGAAAAATTAGCGATGAATCAAATTACTTGTAACGACTGTCAAAGATGACGGAATAACCAATTGATTGTTAATTCAGGTAGTTACTGACACCCAACAGGTATAAAGCTCTACGGCTAAGCATTACGTCCTTAGATGCAAGGCCCTCTTTGATGCAAATAATTTTTGCTCGCACGGTATTGGTTCATTATACAGATTTAGAATATTTCGGAAAGTATTGCGATCAGAATCCTGCAAATTTGGGTAATGAGGTTCTCAGAAACGACCTCTTTAAGTGATATAACAGCGACCATATACGACTTTCGGTTATACCGGAAGTGGTCTCAAACGTTCTTATTTTAAATGGAGCAAGAGCAAATTGTAATAATTCGGTTATAGTAAACATTTTTATTTAGTTTGCCTTTAAAGTTGAAAAACAACCAGTACAACGTTAGTACCTTTATAAAATTTACTACAAAGCTCTAAATATGGCTGATGGTAAACAAACACTTTTTTACCACTTATAAATTAGACCATTAAAAGGTATCAATAAAAAGAAAGTTCAAATCACTATAAACACAGTGTCGTGAATGGCATTATCAAAGTGATGTTTTCTAATAATAACAAATTGCCTGTCTATATTTTATGAAACCAGCCTTCAATTTTATCATTAAATATTAAAACAAATATCGACATAATACAACGAGCAAACGGGAAAAATAAATTTATTTATGACACTTGTCCACTTTTTTAACAAGTAAATAGCGTTTTAGGTTTTTATATGCAAATTATCATAGTGCAGTCATATTATCTACAAAGGAAATAATTAATAATTAATAATTTCATTTTCGGGATTTTTTAAGATTTTTTTTAACTCATTTCGACAATTTCCAAATATCCATCTCTAACATTTCTTCTACACTATACTTTTCTTTGTAACGCCATTGGTCTAAAATATTTGAAGAAAAGTTGTTTTCCTCACCTTTTCCGGCTTTCCGTGAAGCTCGTGAAAATTCCTTGAAGTGTAATTTTAGAGTGCCTATTTACACACGTATACGGAAGATAGATTCATATCTTTAGAGCCTTCCCTTGGCAAATACACGTTTATGTTTTATACCGGGAGAAACAAACCAAGAGTAAAGTCAAACAATTTTATTTATCAGATACTGTATTGAATTTTACAACTGATCGAATAATTTAGGTTTTTAGTTTTTTTACCCACTGAATAGGAATTGTCCGAAATGGCGTATTTTGTGCGAAAACAACAACCGTCCTTTTTGCTGCTGCTGCTACTACTACAGTATTTATCAGATAGAAATGTAAAAAAAATTAAACAACGTCATCATGGCCGCAGACCAATGTCGTGGCGCCTCCCCCCCCCTGAGATAAAAATTGTCAAAACAAAACCACGTCGCCCATTTTTGTCCCCCGTATAAGAAGTTTTCGCATTTTATTTCTAAAGTGATTACTGCTTTACGAACGTCTATAGCGTGCAGAGCCGCCCGGCCCCTTTTCTCTCCTACCCCGCGGGGTTAGGGATCAAGAGGTGCATTGTAAAATAATTACAAAAATCGTAAAAGCTGTCCGTAAGCGACTAAAATGGGTTTGTGATGAATTTAAAAAAAATAATGGCGTGTTCTCGAACGCGAATACGTACACCCCATAAAAGGATTTAATGGTTCCTGTTCCTGGTATAAAACGGGTAATGTCGTAGTTTACGGTGCCTGGAAGAAAGAGCGTACGCATCAGTGGCGTATCTCCTTCCCCCTCACCCCCCTCGACGATAAAACGAGTATAATATTACGCACCGCTAAAGGTAGTATATGATAAATCGAATTACGCTGTATAAGAAGATAGATTTAAATCATACTCTATACATTATACATTATAGATTTGATTAGAGATAACCGTAAATATGATGCCAGATTAGTTGGTTTTAAAAATATTATAGCCTTTAAAAATAAAAACATAAAAAGGTTCACAACAACGTATTTCATCTAACTGAAATTTTGAGACAACCACTGTAACTAAAAGTATCTTCTTAATTTTGAAATACGCACTGTAACTCAAACTATCTTCTACATTTTAAGATACGCATTGTAATTCAAACTATCTTCTAAATTTTGACATATGCACTGTAACCTGTAACGCAAATTATCTTATTTTCTAAATTTTGAAATACGCACTGGAAGTCAAACTATCTTCTAAATTTTGATATACGCACTGTAACTCAAAATATTTTCTAAATTTTGAGATAAGCACTGTAACTCAAACTATCTTCTACATTTTAGGATACACACTATAACTCAAAGTATCTGGCAAATTTTGAGATACGCACTGTAACTCAAACTATCTTGAAAATGATATATTTGTTCCGTATATTACAAAATATTTTCTTTTACAGGTTTTATTCGTGGTCCTCACAATATAAAACTGAAAATTGAAAAGGACTAATTTTTGTTACTTGTCCAAAGTAAGCATGTAGTCTGCCCCCTTTACCTCAAAAAACTGTCTGCGACACTGCATACCACATGGGAGACATTTTTATTTTCGAATTTAATATTTCTTTTATTGCTTCCAAATAACAATAATGCTCATCAAACTTGTAGAATTCTTATGGTTTACGAGGGGAAAGCCGAAATTTTAAAGATAATTTAGTGTCCCAAATAACTCCCAATAACAATATACTCATCGACATTTTAGCCCAGTGGTTCCCAACCGGTGTTCCGCCAACCTCTTCCAGGTGTTCCGCGAAATAATTTAGTAATATCAACTAATCTGAATCATGAGAGAGTATTTTTTGTAGACCAGGGTCGATAATTTAAAACAAAAAAATTATGTGGGATAAAACCCATTGGAAAAGGAAGAGAATATAACAAAAATAAAAGGAAAAATAATTTACGGGCTATCCGAGGTCAGGAAGTGGAAAGGGGTGAGTTTTTAAGGGTAGAAAACGATTTATCTCGATTTCCGGCAAAACTACAAGTCCTATGGAAAAACGTTAAATAGCAAAGTTGTAGGTAGTAAAAAGATCTACAACTTTTGTATGTACACTTTTTTCACATAACCTCAAAATTTATGTGAAAAATTCAATTAAAAATGATTTTCTATTTTTATCTTTTACAAAAAATTTTTTTTTTCGAAATTTGGTGAAAACGTACATTTTTATGTCTTAAACACACTGTAATTTTTTTGATTTAAAATATTTATTTTTTCACCTTATTTTGACATAATATCGAAAAGGCACCCTAATTTTCAATCGAAAATTCTCACGTCAAAATATCTGCTTTTTAAAAAAGTCGGTGGGCTTCTTGTTCGTTGAAATCTCTACTTTCTGATGGTGTGAAAAAAATATACATTACTATGGTAAATGTTCTCAAAAAATGGAAAGAAATAAAAAAAAACTCGAATCCGAATTTTTTTTTAATCATTATGTACAATTTTGAGTAGTAGTAGTAGAGAAAAATAAAAAACCAAAAACTTGGTTATTTGAATTTTTCACATAAATTTTGAGGTTATATGAAAAAAGTGTAAATACAAAAGTTGTAGATCTTTTTATTACCTACAACTTTGCCATTTAACGTTTTTCCATAGGACTTGTAGTTTTGCTGGAAATCGAGATAAATCGTTTTCTACCCTTAAAAACTCACCCCTTTCCACTTCCCGACCTCGGATCGTCCGTAAATTACTTTTTCTTTCATTTTTGTTATATTCTCTTCCTTTTTCAATGGGTTTCATCCTACCATTATTTTTTTTCGCTTTTTACCATTTTCAAAGGCTTCAGCCCTGGGTCTATTGATAAACTGATTACTTCACCGCAAATATGTTGACAAAGGTGGTGTTCCGCTATTTTTTTATCGCTACCAAAAATGTTCCGCCACCACAAAAAGGTTGAAAACCACTGTTTTAGCCCATATGCAAAAAATAATAATTATAAGGAAATTAATATTTAAATTATTTAATAATAATTTCCTTATAATTATTATTTAAAAATAAGACTGAAAGACCCCAGTCGATGGCAATTTGAACGTAGATATGTTTTAAATTGTATATTTTGATTTAAGATTTAATAAAGAACATTAAGTAGTAGTAACTAGTATTATTTAAATTGTTTTCAGTAGCAGCTTCTGCATGAATGCAGACTTTAAAACTTATATCCCTTTTACAATCAGGTTCGCTTAAGCGAACCCCACCCTCCCCCCCATTTTGACTGTAGTTCCGTTCAATATTATGCTATTGAGCTTTCTACTGTGTTCTTCTTGTTTTTAAGCACAACCATTTCCTCTTCAATGCGTTCATTATTATTTTTGATTCGACTTGTAGGTAAATTACCTCTGCCATTTTTTATAACAGCAAAGATTCACGCCCTTACTTAATGACAGTCGCCTATGAGAACACCCCACGCGTTTACCTTTCATTCATATTCTAATGAAAATTATTTAACTTAATACTGATAATAATATAGAGGCTTTTAGGCGACTCTATAATGGGGTGAAAATCATTGGCGTAGAAAATATAACCTTATTAATAGACTAAAAAGTTCCTACTGCGTCTAAGCTAATTGCTTCCCTATAAGCAGTGGCGTAGCGTGCAGGGGGCCAGGGGGGGGCGACCGCCCCCCCCCCGCCCTTTGAGCCTTTTCCCAAACGGCGCCCCCTTCCCACTCTCCCAGTTCCCAGAGGCAAAAGTGTACAGTTGGCAATATGGTAATATTTTAAATTTCATTAGCAGATCTTTTATTTTTGGTTGGTAAAATTTAAAATTATTTTATTTATTACTATTATTATTCTTATTATTTTTTAGTTCTTTGTTTCTGTTTAAATTATAAGATGGCCATTATCAGAAGAATATTGGCAAATATGATATTTGATATTTTGTGAAGCTCTCTTTCCCTTTGTTTTTAAACTATTTTTTATGGGTTTTAGAGTAAAGAACCAGATAAAATAAACCTGTTACCTATTTTGGGATTCTATTTTATTTCCACTACTTACTTGATTTAATTTATAATTTTGCCACGACGAATAATTTGTATTCTTTCAGTTAATTTGCTTTAACAACTAAAAATTGCTTGAAATCTCTAATTTACTAGAGACTAAATTTTATCTTTTTAAAAGTATGTTATTGTCGCCAATGAGAATATATGCTCCTATTATTATGTAATATGCATAAAATATTTGATAGAGTTTTAACAAAATTCCCCTTGCCGTGTTCATATTCTGTTTTCATGTGACCATTATGACGAAACAAAAACTTTATTTCTCAGGCCAAAATTTACCAAAGAAATAAAATTATACATTAGCAGTGAGGCGCCCTTTGAAGGGCGTAGAGAAGGGGGTAAGAACCCCCCGCCCCCCCAGGACCTATAATGAGCCATGAAAACGAAGAAGTTTTTTTTTTACTTTATCAATTTTTTTGTGATTTTCTTGAAAATCTTGTGTATTTTATATTTTTCCTACTTGAAAATCAGGCAACATCATTGAAAAAAGGGCGTGGCACCCTAAAAATTTTCGCCTGCGGCGCTATTTTTTTCCCCTCTTTAACCTATAAGGAAAATTTACGCCCTTATCTTTGAAGCTTTCGCCCCCTCTGCCCCTTTAACCACGCTACGCCACTGCCTATAAGAGTGCAGATCCTAGACTAAAATGGGGGTCTAGCACCCCTTAAATATTAATTAGCCCCCTCAATATGTACCCCTGGTGGTGTTTACCTCTGTCAGAAATAAAAGCGTTTCCGTTCCATGACACCGTGAGGAAGGTAGAGGGGGGGCAAGTTTGCTGGTTACCAATACCCCATTTGTAAGTTTGGTAGATAACTTTTTTCTAAGGGCGTGCCGAAAATTACATTTTCCGCACGCATTTGCGTTTGAAAAGTAACAATTTGCTTTAGTAGTGGGTGAAAAAAAAATTAACGCACCCATAGTAATAACTAAATTTTTTTGTTCATTTATTTAAATCAATTAAATGAAATAATTATTAGGACATATTATTAAACCTACACTGTTAAAAGAAAAGAATCAAATTTAACTTTTTTTTTATGTCCCAGAAAGTCCACTCCCGTTTTTTTGTCAATTTAACTAAAACCGCTTCAGTCAATCAGTAACTCATAAAATATGTTATTACTATTTTGACATTAATCTGATTTTATTGTGCAGTAAAAATTACAACTTAATTAGTTAATTTGACACATTTTTTATGTTAGTATTAACTTATTTTAAAATTTTAACTAAAAAAGATATTGATAATGATTATAAACTTTATCAAAGTTACTAGTTTTTGGTTCATTTGAACCGTAAAAGAATTGCATGTTAATTTTAGTTAGCTGTTATGTTAAAACGACTTCCAGAAAAGTTAGTTCTTACAATCTGATTTTTACTAAGCACAAAAGAGTTAAAATAACTATACATTTTAAGTTAAATTTGATTTATTTTAATTGATTATAAATTTTTTTGATTCTGACGTCCAGGATTTCTAACAGTGTAGAAAAATTAGTTGTTGTTTCGGCACGCTCATAAAAAAAATGTTCTACCTAAATATGCGGAAAAAGTATTTTCCGCACTTACGGCTTGCCCAAACTATGCTTCGCGTCCTAGGCAACATACCGTTGCGTGTGGAAAAGTACCACTTGCCGCACTCGTCAGGTAAATAACTATTTTAATCTATGGAGTAATTTTTGAAGCCATTGTTGGCCAACAATGGAGTAGTTTAAAGGAAATTGTCATCCCCGCGTTCCCCGCCCGTGTGGAAAACTATCGACCATTTTAACCCAGACTTTTCCCGTCCGAGCTGTATCGATTATTTTCCGGTGGAAACTGGTTTTTCCACGAAATCAATGCGGTGTTTGTATTATGCGTTTTTCGGTTGCTCGGCGACAGCTTTTAAAGGAACATTTTAAATCTGCATTGTAATTTTAATGCATGTGTGAATTTTTTATTAAAATTCTCAGTTATCATTGGTCAATCGGGCTAACGTTCCATGTAATTTCCATAATTAATGTGCTTAAAAAATTGAAGAAAAATCGATATAGTATATTGAGGGAAAATGCATGCCGAGTAGTTACTTATGGAACACAAGAATAAGCACGAATGAAAGTCTGGTGGACCTATGCATTAGACGTCCCGTCGGCTTGTTATGATAAAGAGAATGCGCTGTTTATCTTGTTCTGTCGTCAGCAGTAGTAGTAATCTTTATTCGTCATTCAAGCTCATTTACAATATACAGCGTGACCAGTAAAGTCCGCATCATATGGGATTTTTTTTATTAATAGCTTTATTCGAAATTTGACTTTGGCATCAAGTTCTGCTTCGATCAAGATGAAAATTAAGCAAAAACATAGTAGTCACGTGATTCGCATTATCTGTCAAATTTTAATTTTTTCCAAAAAATAATTCAAAAGTGGGGTTATTCTGAAAATTTTGAAAAAGTTATTAGAAAAAGTTTTTTTTTAATGCAGTTTCTAGTCCACATGCAAAATTACAGCTGCATAAGATAATTTTGATTTTTTACCCATATTTTGTAAATTGCACCACTTTTGCAAAATAAGACTCAACGCAACCTAGTTATACATAAAACTTCTTAGTTTTAACAATGCTTTATTTCAGATACATTTTCTTTAAAGTAAAAGTAAATTTTATTTTCCACTTAATACTTAATGAACACTTTACTGATGACACTGTGTTCTTTTTTGGCTTAATATTAAAGTGTATTACTTTCAGACACAAACTACGTTTTCAAAAATACTTATTTTATGAAGTTAACTTATACAGGGTCAAAAACAAATAAACTTTGCATCACATGCGATCAAATTTTAATAGCCCAATTTTGATTTTGTAGAAAAACACACATTTAATATGGCGCTACTTTAAAGAAAATGTATCTGAAATAAAGCATCATCAAAACTAAGAAGTTTTATGTAGGTTGCGTTGAGTCTTATTTTGCAAAAGTGGTGCAATTTACAAAATATAGGTAAAAATCAAAATTATCTTATGCAGCTGAAATTTTGCATGTGGACTAGAAACTGCATTTAAAAAACTTTTTCGATATTTTCAGAAATAACCCCACTTTTAAATTATTTTTGGAAAAAATTAAAATTTGACAGATAATGCGAATCACGCGACTACTATTTTTTTGCTTAATTTTCATCCCGAACGAAGCAGAACTTGATGCCAAAGTCAAATTTTGAATAAAGCTATTAATAAAAAAAAATCCCATATGATGCGGACTTTACTGGTCACACTGTATATAAATTAGCCTATCAGACTTGTCAATATGTATATCAGTATATCTTAAAAATAAAACAATGCACATCTTAAATTTGATAAAATTAAAGACAGTAAAAATAAATAATAATACAAGTACAAGTAAAGACAATCACACTTAATTTACAATGCCAAATACTCTTTCACATCATAAAAAGCCAGACCCACCAAGAAATAAAGCAAAGTACTTCGAAAACTCACAGTTTGATCACCAAAAAGTTGCAAAAACTTATTATATATAAAACAATTTCCTGAAAGGAAGGAGAATTTTAACCTCCATCAAGCGAGAGTATGAAAAATGTAAATGACTCTCTGAGTTCTTGTGTTATAACTATGTATATCCGATTTTTTTGGAAATTCACTCTCACTCCTTTTAACATATAGAATCATTGAGTATATGTAAAGTGATGGAAGAGTCCAGAGACCCAGATCAACAAACGCCCTTCGGCAATGAGCACCTAGCATCAGGAGGCCTATTAACATACATCTTATGATTTTCTTTTGCATAACAAATGCTTTTCCGAGAGGTGTGATTGAACAAGACCGTAGTAAGTTAATTTAAGAACATTTAATGAAACCGAAGCTCTCAAGAACCTGATTAAAAAAACACGATTTACTTAATATTGAAGTCAAACTGTTAATAATATGACATTCCCATGTCATCTTTTGATCTACAATAATACCCAAGAACTTCGTATTCGCAGCTTGAGGAATTGACACACTATTCACCCTAATTAGATACTTTTATCAATTGTGGCATTCTTTGGAAAAAACTCATAAATTGGGTTTTACTAATATTTAAGACCGTCCCATTGTTGGTACACAAGTCACTAAATTCATCCACTGATTTATTTGCTCTTTCAATAGCAGTCAGTCATGATGTGGCTGTCAGAAATTAAGAAATTTGTGTCATCAGCCATCAGCATAAATAACTTCTTCATCTGGAGAGGGACAAGCAGGAGGCACAACAGAGAACTGTAATAAACAGAATCGGCCCAAAGTTGGATCCCTTGGTTGGTAATTTTCTATTCCATTTACAACGCTAAAATTTTAATATTTTTCGAATTCTTACCTCCAACTGTACACCAAAAAGATCTCTGGACCGGTCTTGTTTGTTTCTTAATTTGACCTCTTCTGCTGCGGCGCCAACGTCAACATGATTTGGTACCACGTTTTCTATAGGGCTCATCTGAAAATTTAAAAACTTTATTTTTACACTGAATTCAAAAATTCCTTTAAAACGACGAGAAGTTTACTCTCCTTTGACTCCTTTGTTATTTTTCATTACGTAGGTTTACATAGTAAGGATCACTACAGAACCATCAGGGTTAAAACCATAGACAATTTACCTTTAGATACCTACAGCTTATCTCCTGCGCAAACAAACGTTACGTTTTATGGGTGAAAAAATACGTCCGAGCGCATGACTCGTCGGTCAGCTGTCTTCATTCGGGGAACCTTCGTGCATGCGCACAAACCTCGTGTTATCGGCCGTCCTACTTTATCGACAATAATCGACGCGCTCAAGAATACTCTCCAGAATCGGCTCGGCCGCCATTTTTGTTGTTGTGTTTTAAGGTTTCTCTGCGGATTCCTTGTAGTTTTCTAAAGTTTTCAGCTATCGGATCGACTATCGTGGATTGTGGGACTGGTGTTTAATATGTATTTATGGATTTCTGGTTTTTGTGTAGTTTAGTTAGTAAATTGTGTTTGTGCTTTTAGCTGCAAGTGGCGATTGACGGGTTTCTCTCAGACACCTTCACCATCAATGCTGGTGTTCCTCAAGGGTCCATATTATCTCCCACTCTCTTCTGACTGTACATTAACGACCTTCTAGCGAAAACAGAAAATCCATTATATTGCTTTGCTGACGACAGCACACTTATCTCATCTTTTTCTTTGAAACCTCAAACATCGGCTACTGACGCACATCTTCGCAGACAACATGAGGTATCACGCCTCAATAAAGACCTGGAAGAAATTTTGTCTTGGGGTGACAGTAACCAAGTCGAATTTAACGCTCAAAAAACCCAGGCTGCAGTTTTCTCTAAGAAGGTCAACATTGCAGAACCCGATATCGTTATGGCAGGACACGCAATTCCACTGACTTCGTCTATTAATTTGCTGGGTGTCAACCTGGGAGGAAATATGTCTTGGCATAATCACGTAGTGGCAATCGCCAGGGCAGCTTCTCAGAAGCTCGGTATACTTTTCCGTACCAAAAAGTTGTATACACCTCAACAACTTTTGACACTTTATAAAGCCCAGATTCGACCATCACTGGAATACTGCTCTCATATCTGGAGTTCTGCACCGAAGCATACCCTTCGGTTGTTGGATTCCATCCAAAGGAGAGCCGTTCGTCTAATCGGCGACCACGAGCTGACTAAGAACCTCGACAGCTTAGAACATCGAAGACAGGTTGGTGATTTGACTCTCTTCTACAGATATTTTCATGGCAAGTGTTCGACAGATATTGCCCGCTCGATTCCACCTAGAGTAATGCATAGCAGAAACACACGACGAACCACTGCCGCCCATCCCTATGTGGTTCAACTTAGTACACCCCGAACATCATTGTTTCAGAACTCTTTCATTTGGAGGACGTCATCTTTGTGGAACGGCCTTTCTGAGACCGTGTTTCCAACCGAATATAACCTCCAACGATTCAAGAAAAACGTGAATCGCTTTCTTCGCACACGCACCGCTCCCAGAGCGCCTTAAAGGATTTTCCTATAGTGCTTGTGCTCGATCATAAAAAAAAAAAAAAAAAAAAGTGACTCGGATTGTAATATAAACAATGACTAGTACTAGTTGCAGCCGTTGTATAATTGTATTATGCCCAAATAGGGGTAAAATAAACCCTCTTATGGTGGCATATGAGCAAGAATTTAAATTTTAAAGCCCGGACCTGTCTATTTTCCCATTCGTCAAACGATAATGTTGCAGTGCGCATGTCTAATAGTTCCCAGTTTTGTTTACATGCGCGAGGCCATAAAACTGCCACATTCGTGATTATTGTTTGTTTATCTAAAGGTAAATTGTCTATGGTTAAAACTGAACCAAAGTTCACATTGGAAATAAAAAAAATTACTATTTTTGATAAAATGGGAGGAAAATAAGTTTCAAGTTGCTTTCAGTAAATTTTTACCCACAATTTAATTTCCTTGCCATTGGTAACAGCACCCCAAAGGGGACTTCATTTTGTGGAAGATAACCATCAATGGAAAGGTCACAGAACTGTTTGCTTTTAAGGCGAGGATTATAGTCGAATGAGCTCACAGTGACAGGGGGCAAGGGGGTTTTTGGCTCCCGCTCAAGAGTTTACACCTGTCATAATGTTCGTTTACTTAAACAAAGTTTTTATAAAATTTGCCAAATTTTGGTACAAAGTTTCCTAATTCAGTAGAAATTGTCGCCTACAGTTCTAAACATAGGTACATACCGTATTTTAATTTATATTTTTAAGAGTAGGTACCAATATCTCCTTAAAATTTTTATAATTAAATCTTGTGCTTACGTTACTGGGCGCTTGAACTAATAATTTATTCGAAATTACTTTCCTTTTTAAAGGGAATTATTAATAATGGTCAATTTTCATAACGAAATAACAGGAATTAAATACTTAAATTATAAACCTTTATCAAATCTGGTCTAAAATCCATTTTATCCGCTAATTTTATTTATAAATATAAAAACAATAATTTCCATAAAACCATGGAATAATAATAATAATAATTAATTATAGATTTATTTAATAATGCCTTTTATTTTATTAGTTAGGCTATTAGGACAATTTTACAGCTTTTAATTAACTTAGTAAAGCCATGGGCAAGTTTTTACATTGTGAAATAAATAAATCTATCTCTAAATAAATAAAGCAAAATGTAACAAAAACATTGTGTTTGCCTGGAAAAAAAAGACCGATTACTAAACAGAATAAAATATTGTTAAAAATACGTCCAGGGGATCTTTTTAAGGAATTTTTGTGTTGCCAATTTTAACAGACACAAAAATTATCAAAGTTTATTAAAACAATATTCATCATATTATGTGATAGTTAGTATTAACCCAGATTAAATAAATTGCTAGTGTATCAAACCCGCTTTGGTTTTATATCAATGGAGTTGATTTGAGGGGGGGGGGGGGGGTAATGATTCTGGTGGGGAGTTATGAATTTTTTTTAATGATACAGTTTTTTTACAAGAAAATCAATGAAAATTTATTGCTTTCGATTTTCACCTGTCCAATTTAAAAAAATTTAAGCAAAAAAAAATGAAATGGCCCATGGGGAGGGGTAACTACCGCCACTAACTACCGCCACTACACCCCCCCCCCCCCCTTCAAATACGCGCCTGGTCGGATCAGTCCAAATAATCTTCGTTACTCGATACTCACTGAAGCAGATTCGAAGCGCCCAACACTACCTACGACCAATGACTATAACGTTATCGGCAGTATTTAAGTGAAGGCTATTTTTCCACTTACTATAAAATAAACGTAAAAAACGTTCTTATAACCGTGAAACAAGCGCTGTCTGACCTTCTATTTATTTATAGGGACAATTTAACTCTTCCTGTAAGATGGGCAATGAAAGTTGATAACTTTGAGGTTAAGGTCGCGATAAAGTACATTTATACTTTTTGTTGCAATTTCAAACAGAGGGTTAGTATAAGTTTTTACAACAATATGGCAGAACAATACTTCATAATTATGATGTTTTAAACGTGTATTAATTTTCTTTAAATATATTTCTTCTGTGATTGACTGTATAGAAACCTTTTGTCAGTGGCATACCTACCTAGGGGGTGGTATTCTCCCTAAAAAGATTAGACACTGAGTGTAATGCTCAGTGACAGAGCAAACAAAGAAATGAAGAACCTTCTAAATATTATAACAATTTTTTCCAAATATTTCGCCTGCGGCTCATATTTCTCTGCATAATTCGGCGTTTATCTTCCTTCTTGGCCACAACTATACATAATCCTCAACACAAATTGCTTACAGGAAACCGGATCTTACGCACGTGTAGTATACGTGCCAAGTGTAAAATAATTGTTTTCTACTTTTACACATAATTCATTAGTATTTTACAACGTACCTGCTAATACTTCCTGTACTGATTATCTCAATAAAAGTCGAAGCTCATCATGCGCTGTGTAAGAAAATAACTTAAATTTAGTGATACGAAACCTTCGATTTTATTATCTACAGGGCAGGACTTAAGCTTAACTTAAGAGCAGTAGGTATATAAGTATTAGGTACCTATATCGCTTACAAGCATAGACGTCTTAGATAAAGTTGCCACAGTGGATCTTTGCCCGTGCGTCATCAATCAACGATCAGGACTCGACGTGGTTAATAACTCTGCATCCTTGTTTATTACAGTAACAAGTTTGAATAAAAGCATAAAAGAACGTCTCCAAAATTCCGCAATAATATAACGTGCTAGACAAGGATAAAACTATAAACGTCAGTTAATTACTTTCTTTATTTGTTTAGTTGACAACCGTTGTATTTTAGAACGTCATTGTCAACCTTATTTTCATCTGCCAATCTAATTCGTATTTTGTAAATCTGTGTGCCTTAGAGCTGTTCCTGTTTCTAAAAATAGTTCTTTTTAGAGGTAATTATACCCACCATCTGTTTTGGCGGTAAGTATTTATGGATTTTTATAATAACTAATTTATTTATTTTAAATATTCTAACCGTGAAAGTTCTTTGAAACGTTTACGGCAGTGGCTAAATTCCCTTAAATGAAAGGATGTTAAAAATTTTACTTTTGCGATTTTAATAGTCAATAAAACACCAAACTTTTGTAGATTTTAAGCTTTAAAAATAGTATTAAATGTATAAACATTTGTTTGTCAATTTCTTTTAGATAATAGAGAATGCCGGGCAAAACTTAAAATAAATAATAATTTTTCGTGATATTATGTAGGTACGTCAAACGGTAGGCAGGCACGTCCATTTTATGAACTTAACTTAGTTTTGACTTTTTTCGTCTCATAATTTTGATTTGATTCATACGATTTTGATGACGTAAAAGTGTAGACGCACGGGAAAAGAACCACTGAGGCGACTTTACGTACCTACAGCTTATCTCCTGCGCAAACAAAAGGTACGTGTTATGGGTGAAAAAATACGTTCGAGCGCATGGCTCGCCGGTCAGCTGCCTTACCTCTGAGCAGCATCGGGCATGCGCACAAACCTCGTGTTATCGGCCTGTCCTTGTTTAGCGACATGTTCAAAATATACTCCAGAACCGGCCGCCATTTTTGTTGTTGCGTTTTAAGGTCTCTCTGTGGATTTCTTGTAGTTTTCTTTGCTATTGTGGATTGTAGGTATTTAATATTTACGGATTTCTAGTTTTTGTGTAGTTTAGTGAATTGTGCTTTTAGTGACTCGGATTGGAATATAAACAATGACTAGTAACAGCCGTTGTATGATTTTATTATGCCCAAATAGGGGTAAAATAATACCTGGTATTTCGGATTTTCAGTAAGTATGGGGTAGTGATGTATCTTGATATATAACTTTATTTTATTATGATCAACTAGGTCTAGGCTACACAAATAACAGGTATGAAAATAAAGAGAAACACACACCAAGAGAGATTTTCCCGTGTTTTGGTATATTTTATTTGCAGCCCTGTGCAATCTTCAAAAAGTTTAAAAGACACTTTTCTTTATACTTATACTAGCGTGTACCCGGCATGCGTGGCAACCCGCTGGTATAAATACAAACCCGACCAAACTCGATATATTAGTGCCCGGCATGCCACTTTCTGAAATTGCACCCGTGCGAAGCCGGGGCGGGGCGGGTACTAGTTATACATAAAAACCTTCCTCTTGAATCACTCTATCTATTAAAAAAAAACGCTTCAAAATCCGTTTCGTAGTTTTAAAGATTTAAGCACATATAGGGATATTGGGACAGACGGGCGATAACATCGAAGATTGGTTATTTTGCTGGTTTTGTTTGTTTTTATATTCGATTTTATAGCTTAATTTACTTGTTCTCTTCCTTTTCGAACTAAAAACACGACGACGAATCATTTTTAAACAAATTTTAGAAACAAAACCTTACGAAACAATTTTCTATCTTCAAAACCTGATATAGGTTTGCAGCTACTAAAAATGCCAATCACTAACTCAATTCCCAACCTGATCAAAAAAATTGAGAAGAAACTCCAATTTTTTGGCAAGATTTAAATTTTTTTAAAGTCCAGACCTGTCTATTTTCCCATTTGTCAAACGATAATGTTGCCGTGCGCATGTCTAATCGTGTATAGCTTTGTTTACATGCGCGAAGCCATAAATTTGCCACTTTCGTGATTATTTCTTGCTTATGTACGGATAAATAAACAGTGAGGACCTAAAGTCCGTCCCCCCACTCCCCCCTCTAACTTCTAAACCGTTCGGTATATTTTAATGAAATTTTGAACGATAATATTTGAGCAAGTCTTGCACTTTTTGACATACCAATGAGAGCTTTAAATGTCAAGATGACAGCTGGGTCCGCTTTTGGAATATTTTTTTTAAATGGAAAGGGGGTTCCAATGGTACCTTATTTTGAAGGTCTTTTAATGCTTAAAACATTCTCCAAGTTAAATAACATTTGGTTCAGTATGAAATGAAACTTATTAATTATAAGTATTTTAAACAAAAGATAAAGGGGCACATCTACAAAACAGTGGTTACTTCAACAATTGTTGAAAATGACCGCCATGGACCTCTTGGCAAATAAATATTCTATTAGTAAATTCCTCTCGGACATTGTGAAGCACCTGTGGCGTTATCCTTGAACAAACATCTGTAATTCGTTGCCTAAGTTCTTCTAATGAGCCTGGAGCCGTTTTATAAACCTCAGTTTTAACGTATCCCCAAAGAAAAAAATCTAGAGGCGTTAGGTATGGCGATCTAGCTGGCCATTCTGTCGGACCTCGACGACCAATCCACCTATTTTCATAAGATTCGTCTAGGTAATTTCTGACTTGCCTAAAATAGTGTGGCGGGACACCATCTTGTTGAAATACAACCTCTTGAAACTCATGTGGGTTTTGGGCAACAACATCATTAATAAGTGGAGTAATTGTATGTTGCAACATATCCAGGTACCTGGGGCCATTAAGATTATATTCCAGAAAAATGGGACCTATAATGTGATTACCCAAAATGCCTGCCCAAACATTTATTTTCTGGGGAAACTGTGTGTGTCCCTCCCGAAAAACATGAGAGTTTTCATCACTCCAGTACCTACAGTTTTGGGTATTAACTCGTCCATGTAAGAAAAAAGTACTTTCGTCGCTAAAACAGATATTCCGCAAATAGTTATTATTCCTTACGATTTTTTCTGACATAATTTCGCAAAATTCTAGTCGTCTATCTGGATCATCTTCTGTTAATTCGTGTATAATTTTCATTTTATATGGGTGAAATTTATGGCTTTTCAAAGTTCTTTTGACAGAACTACGAGAAACATTACATGTCTCAGCCACGTGTTTCGTTGGCTGTTGGGGAGTAACAACCATTTCAGCTAAAACTTGGACTTTCACATCTTCCACGATTTGTGGCCTTCCAGACCTTGGTGCATCTTTAACCGAACCAGTTTCTTGAAATTTTAAGATTAGTTTTCGCAAACATTTTCTGCATATTTGGTGTTCCGGATATCGTTCATTGAACATACGAACAGCAGCATGGTAATTTCGGTTAGCTTCGCCAAAAATAATAATCGCTTCAAATTTATCTTCTAAAGAACGAGCCATTTAAGACAATTTCGAGGTAAAAATATTTTCTGTCAATCAGACATTTAAAAACAGTATGACAGTAACAATCAATAGACAACTATAGGTAAAAAAAAGTGTGTTATAAACAGTGGTAGTCATAATGTAGAAACCAATATTATTGATTCCTGTTTAGAAAATACTGAACCAAATGTTTTTTTAAATTGGAGAATGTTTTAAGCATTAAAATACCTTCAAAATGAGGTACCATTGGAACCCCCTTTCCATTTAAAAAAAATATTCCAAAAGCGGACCCAGCTGTCATCTTGACATTTAAAGCTGTCATTGGTATGTCAAAAAGTGCAAAACTTGCTCAAATATTATCGTTCAAAATTTCATTAAAATATACCGAACGGTTTAGAAGTTAGAGGGGGGGGGGGACGGACTTTAGGTCCTCACTGTATATGCTTACAAGTCGCTAACGTGCATTGTACAACAACGGTAGAGCAAGATACACGTCTCATTCTCTATCATAACTAGCCGACAAGACGTCAGATGAAAATTTTTAAATTTTGGTTGGCCTCCCCCCAGCCTGCCTCCCCCTTCCCTAATCCAATAAATGTATGCGACACGGAATGAAGTTGTTTCCCAAACTGCTGTCCCGTCTTACACGAACCACCCCTGCCGAGCGCCAAATTGCTCAGCATTACACGTAAGTAATCACCTTTCGTGCTACAACTAGTGTAAACACTAAACACTAGAAAGAAAAGGCAACGACTCGAGAAATCAATATGGCCGCCGTGAATATCATTAAAATTTTAAGTGGATAATACAGGAGTGAGGGGTGAGTGGGTGAGCGACCAGTGGTGATTTAGGAAATTGATCATTTATTATTTATAAGGAAATAATGAAATATTTAGCTTTTTTGTTGACAAATGAGGGAATTGTATTGAAATCGCAACTTGCGAACAAAAATTCCTTTGTTGCGTTTTCATGCAGACGGATCCATTGCAATTGAGGATAAGGTAGCTTTTTTCCATAGACATATAAAATATATACGAATTTCCCAAAACTCGGAGGAAAAAAGTTACAAGATAAAAACTTCGAAAGTAGCGTTTGTTTATTTTAATTTTTTTAGTGGCGAAGAGTGAAATTCTACCATTTGGATTTATGTTCTTTAGTAAGCTACTACATAGGGGTAAATTACCTGCTATATACGAATTTCCCAAAAACCGAAGGAAAAAATTGCACTATAGAAACTTCGAAAAGTAGCGTTTGGGAACGAATTTTATTCTTTTTAGTGGCGAAAATTGAAATTCTACTATCTTGGGGGGGAGGTATACTTTTTCTCGCACTCCTATAATACAAGTAGCAAAATTGTTATATAACTGTTTAGCATACAACCATGAAAACCACCACAAACAAAATAGCAAAACAGTATTGTTTTATCTAACAATATATTATTCATAAGCCAGAAAAACTGTGTTAATTATTTCACAAACAAGGTGCATATTCCAATTAGGAACTAGAGCAATAAATAACGAATAATTCAGTCCCACAATTACTATTTTATTGTTAAGTTTCAGAATTTTAATTATAATTAAACTTCTTATACAACTTACGTTTTTTCGTTTGTATATGCGAATTTTAAGTTTGTCGCAAGAACAATGCCAGCAGTGCATACGAATTTTTAGTCTAATTCTTTTTCGTTCCCGCAAAGAAAGGATTTGCACCATATTTTCACGTTCACGTCACTAAGCTCGCCCTGAGGATGACACAGAACCTTATCGAAACGGTCCTTGTACACCAAATTTTATTATTTTCTAATAAGCCAATTAATAGTATATTAAAGTACACGCTTCATAAAAAGCGGTTTTATCGCACGCGTCTATTTTAAAAAACGAGCCACAAAGTGGCGAGTTTTTTTATTGACACGTGCACTAAAACGCCTTATGAAACATGTGTTTTATAATTTTTTTTCTATTTCACCTTTTATAATCAAGAAAAATACATTTTAAAAAGAAAATAAATCCTTCAAATTTTGTAAATTTTTATGTCTAAATTTTATGTTGGTAATACTATTTTTTATCATAGTAGCCTCTGGACAACAAAAATTATTTTGCAAACTGTCATTTTTTGATTTATTGACCCATTTTCACCACGAGATTCTAAAGTTATTTTAGCGATATGAGATTTGAAATTGGACGGAATACGTTGTGTGATCCTTGTACATTCGGTACATATACAGAGCGTTCGGAAATTCGGGAGATTTTGCTAATTTTTTTCGAATTTCAAAAGACGTGATTTTACGTCACGGCATTGCAATTTAGTATAGGGAAGATGGAAAATTCAAATAAAGTTGAAGTTAAAATTGACATTGGAAGGTTAGTAGATTGAATTTTGGATAGGATTTGGCAGAAAATGATAGCTTGAAGCAACTACAAACGATTGATTTATAGATTTATGCAACCAACATACATGACTGTTATCCACACAGAATAAAAAAGTAAGTTATCAAGCTATTTTTCCTCTGCGAAAAATGGGTTTTCTCGTAAATCACAAAGGCCGCAAAAATAAAATTTTTAACACCCTGTATCTTAAAAATGAAGGCCGTTCGAACCCATGCTTATATGACTTTTCACCTTATAAATAACTGGGGAATCGTCCTGTACAATATCGGACACTTATTAAATAACACCCTGTATATTATATAATTAAATTGGTACAAACGATATATTTACTGTAAAGCATGTTAAAACTAATAAAAAATAAAACGTACACTAACCTTTGATATTACCATCACTATTATTACTGGCGGTGTCATTAACGTATGTATCAGGGCCGTATTTAATTTTTAATAATTTTACGAAGAGTTGTTTCTAAATTTTGATTGGCTTATTAAAAATAATAAAATTGGGTGTGCCAGTCCATTATACAAACAGCTTCAAAAAAGTCTAATACAATGTTGATGTAATTTTAATAGGGGAACAAATATTTGATGACACGGGACTTCCCATGGTTAGTCTGGCCGTGCACCACCCGGTAGAATTACGTCACCGTTGAAAAAAATATTATCAGCAGCGAATATGTGGTAGAAATGGTACACTTATCCAGCCAATTCTACTCGCACTCGACTGCATGTTTCAAATACCTTTACTATCGTAACTTCATTTGCCAACTTTTATGATTTACTGATGAAACAATGCCTTGCAAAAGATAGCCAACAACTTTAGCACCAAATTATTACCCGATGTGTCAGTGTTAGCATCCGCTCGTTTAGCCATAGCATTTTAAAACAATAATACAAAGAGTTTTTGTTATTAGGTTTTGTTATTATATTTTTTGTACTGAAGCGCAGTGATACAAAATTTCCTGTAGCAACAGACTGCTTGCCCAATGCCCATTAATTAAATGTATCAATGTCAGAACTTTATTTTCTTAAAGTTAATATATTTGTATGTAAAGCCAAAATATACTTATGCCAAAGAACTGTCTCTTATCTGAGTTAATTCGCACCCCTTTGAGGTTATGTGTTGTATTATCAACCCTTTATAGCAAAAATTATTTGCATCAAAGAGGGCTTGGATTAAAAAACGTTGGGGGGCTTGGTTTAGATCACAAAGATATGGGGACGATATATCTAACCAAATCTAGGTTAAAATTTTGTCAAATTCATATTATGACCTGATATGCCAAACTGATGAGTAATAAAATAAGTAGACAAATACAAATTTATTTTTGTTGTTTACAAAATTAACAAAGTAAGAATATACAGAAAGAAAAAGGAAAATAATTTAAAAATAATTTCTTTCCAATAAATTTTGGGTAAACCATTGAGAATAATTCCTGCGTCTTTCAAAATCTGCGGCTTGTATTTCTTGGAATACTTGCACTTTATAAGGAAACTAGCGACCCGCCCCGGCTTCGCACGCGGGTCTAAAATGTGTTTATTTACGACATCACATTAGAAACCTCTAAATTTATCAGTGTTTCTCTACAATATTATGCATGTATTATGCATACAAACCTTCCTCTTGAATCACTCTATCTATTAAAAATAAACCGCTTCAAAATCCGTTGCGTAGTTTTAAAGATTTAAGCATACAGACAGACAGCGACAGCGACTTTGTTTTATACTATGTAGTGATAGTGATAATTTAGCTGCTTCTTAAAAATAGTCCTGCATGTTCCATAAGATCTTCCCACTTCTTGGGATAGGCGTCTTATACAATTTGTTTGCGCATTTTGCATTATTTCACGAACGTTTGCAACAAGTTCTTCTGTTCTTACAGATGGTCTTCCTGCTCCTTTTTTGCGTTGTATAGAACCTGTTTCCCTAAACACAGCTACGGTTCTTTTCAGGCAATAATAAAAATCCCCAGCAATAAAAGCAACGTTAGGAAAATGTTCATGAAAATCGTCCATGCACAAGCCCGGATTGAATTGCCACTCACCATTTACTCTAACCCCGTTTCAAAAATACGCTTCAACCATGAATGTTTTGTGCTGTTCCGTAAAGCCCATTGTATGTGAATTGTTCAAGAAATTGGAAAAATTAGCGATAAATCAAATTACTTGTAACGGCTGTCAAAGATGACGGAATAACTGATTTATTGTTAATTCAGGTAGTTACTGACACCCAACAGGTATTAAGTTTTACGGCTAAGCATTACGTCCTTAGATGCAAGACCCTCTTTGATGCAAATCATTTTTGTTCGCACGGTATACTTATGCCATAGAAATGTCTCTTATCTGAGTTAATTCGGACCCCTTTGAGGTTATGTGTTGTATTATCAACCCTTTATAGCAGTTTATTCTATTATACTGTCTGTCTGTCGTTGCCCGTGACACTATCTGTAGAAATGGAGTTGACTTTTTCTAAAAACATAACGTTTTGACATTTCACACTCACATGTGACATTAACAGCAGATACTGGTTTCTTCCTAAAAGTTACCAGTTCAGTTGTGGGCCGTGAAAAAAATTTAAAAAAACTATATGTCAATCTGTCAAAATTTGACAGCTGTCACAGAAAATCACCTATAACTTTCTTAATCGAAGAGATACATTTTTTTTATTTCGGATTAATTGTAGTTTTATCCTAGGTGAAAAAATGGTCGATAATAATTTGACATTGACAGCTGTCAAAATTTGACAGGAGTAATTTCAACTTCTTTAAATTAAAAAATTTCATTACGCAATATTGCAGCTACCATCCAGGACAAGAAAATATTTTTAAAAAATTTTACGTTTACCTGTCAAAATTTGACAGCTGCGATTTTATGGTGTTTATCATTTAAATTGAACGGTGAGTAGAATAATTAACTCTTCTATTTCCAATAACAAATATTTCATTTATCATCATTTGCAATAACAAGTTTAATATTATTAGATTATCCCTGTTTGTATTTAAAAACAATCATTTTGGCGGCTTTGTACTACGCCGCGAACGTAAATTATAATATGGCAACGAAGCATTGAACGCGAAACATGCGCAGGCGTACCGCTTGATTGGCTCGTAACTACGATATTTGGGCGATGAAACGATTGTATGTTGTCAAGGTGGTTCGTACCGTTTTCCATTGGTAAGTTTAGTGCATGTCCAATGTATTTCTATGTTTTACCAATGAATAACGCCATAACTTAACGTATCGCAGCGTTGAGTTCGATGTTTCAATTGTAAATAAAATTTACGCTGTATTTTTGCAAGCCATTATGATAATAAACTATTAATACCCCCGTACAAGTTTAAAATATGGTGAATGCGATGGTTAAATAACTTAGCCCAGTCCTGTCTCTGTCGCCAACATCTTAGTGACAGCAGACAGGTGACTTAGCCACGATGTGGCGTGTTCTTAGGGAAATTTAACTTTACAAAAAAGACATAAGGCCTCGTTTATAGACCAGGAAGAAAGAGAGACGAAATGTGTCGACAATAAAACACCGTATGCAAATTAGCAGCATCATCTTAATTTGTTCTCTGTTGATAGTTTTGTGTGAAATTTACTATAAAAATTGTACAGTTACCCATAAAATATTTCACAAATTATACATATTGTTTACCATTTAATAGAGAGAGATCTTGTAATGTTTTGAGATGATTATTTTTTTACTTAGACATTATCAATGCTTGAATTGTGAAAATATATAAAATATACCAGTAGCAAATAAATGGATAGCATCGTTGTATTATTGACAATTTTTTAACATGGGGTCCTTTTTAACAAAAATAAAACATGTTAAAAGTTTCTGGTCTACTGTTTTGTTTTTCACGGTCCACAAATTAAATAAAGATTAACTCTTTGTTAACTATAAACCAAAGTAATTAATTAAATTATGACTCATATATTTTTGGGTTTAAAAGAAGTTGCTGAATATTTATTTAAATAAAGTATACTGGATTTAGTTTTAGTTTAGTGTATCTTATCACAACTAGAATAATATTACCACGGTGGTAAAGTATTACTTTTTCGTTACTTTGGAACGATTAAACGATGTTTTGTCTCTTAAGTATTGTTTTTGGTATTAATTAAAAAAAACTGGCGGATTCATGCACCAGAACAATGAAGCAATAAAAAAGATAAAATGATACATTTTTTTAATCGTGCTTACTTTAATCATCAAATTCATTGTAGTGTGTAGACAGATATTACTCATCTATTATCTTAACTGTAAAAAATGTCTATATTGTTACACTACACTACCGGGTATCCAAAATTTGTTAGATACAGTGTGTCCACCGATAGGTATAGAAGAAAAAGTCATTCTTTATAAAAACGTCTGTTTGTAGTGAAACTACAATTTGAAATATCAGATTTGCGATTACTATACAGGGTTCGTCCCAAACAACATTTTTAGTTTTTTGGATAATTTTTTCTCAATTCATTGATTTATTAAATGAATTTTGCTAGTGCTGAAACTACAATTTCAACTATTAGATTTGCGATTACTATAAATGGTTCGTCAGAAACAACAGTTTTTGTTTTTTGGAATTTTCAATTCCTCTCGATGATTGGCTAAATCATCACTTTGGAAACAAATGGATTGGAAGGTACCTATGGTCCAAATCAGTTGGCACGTAGGAGTCCCGAGCTCACAATTCTCCATTTTCATTTATGATGATATCTGAAGCCACATGTGTATAAAACCAATTTCAATAATAACTTAGATCCCTTGAAAGAAAAAATAAGATTAGTTATTGCAAAAATATTCCAATAAAGCAAGTTAGGAACTGTTATCGGGAATTCAGATGTCGTGTTGAACTATGCGCCAACTCGGTGGTACCACGTTTGAATAAAAGTTTTATAATTTATGATTGAATGAAGTGAAGAAATATATGACCTGTAATAATAAAAATACTTTAAAAGTAGGCAAATAAAAAATGGTTGTCTTATAACATCATCGATACTCCGCCAGATATAAAGAAGTAAGAAAGCAACAATAGTTTTTTGTTTTTACGTAAATTTATTTTAAACGAAATCCAAAAAAACTAAAAATGCTGTTTGTGACGAACCCTGTATAGTAATGGCAAATGTGATATTTGAAATTGTAGTTTTACCACTAGCAAAATTCATTTAATAAATCAAGGAAATGAAGAAAAAAGGATCCAAAGAGCTAAAAATGTTGTTTGTGACGAACCCTGTATAGTAATCGCAAATCTGATATTCGAAATTGTAGTTTCAGCACAAGCAGAAGTTTTTATAAAGAATGACGTTTTCTTCTTTACCTACTAATAAATAAGTTTTTCCTCTTCCAAACTCTATCCGTGCGAGCGCCGGATTTTCTGACAGCGGTTTGAGATGTGTCGTGTGCGAGCGCTTTTAAAACACGTTCGCATGCGTCGTTAATTTGCTGACGGTTTCTGACCGCTGTATGAACGAAGCTATTATTATCAGTGATATCACTACATAAACAAATACCTAATTTTCTATCCATTTCCTATTCAATTATACATTTAATCTTCATCTAAATCAAAATAGACATTAAAATACCGCAATAATAAATTCATACGTTTATATGGAAAATACATAACTATATATTATAGTTTATATCATTACTTTTATTCCTATTGATTGGTGCATGAGAAATATTTCTTCAGGGTTATGGTACTTTTCATTGTTCAACTAGTATTATGTGTGTTTTAATTGTGTACGAACAGTTACATAAAAACTTTGTATAGTTTTTAACCGATTGTTAAACAATGTTTAACAGAATATGAGTTTATATACATAAATAATACATCCATGGAACTGATTTATACGACATGAAGTGGGCCTGAACTCAAACGGTTTCGAAATATCACTAAATTTATAGGCAGCAAAATAGGGTAATATTATTTCAACAACGTTTGAACCTTTAGTACCGTGCGAGCAAAAAATATTTGCATCAAAGAGGGCCTTGCATCTTGCATCTTAGAACGTAATGCTTAGCCGTAGAGCTTAATACCTGTTGGGTGTCAGTAACTACCTGAATTAACAATCAATCAGTTATTCCGTCATCTTTGACAGTCGTTACGAGTAATTTGATTCATCGCTAATTTTTCCAATTTCTTGAACAATTCACACAATGGGCTTTATGGAACAGCAAAAAACATTCATGGTTGAAGCGTATATTTTCGAAACGGGGTTAGAGTGAATGGTGAGTGGCAATACAGTCCATGTTTGTGCATGGGGATTTTTATCATTGCCTGAAAAGAACCGTGGCTGTGTTTAGGGAAACAGGTTCTATACAACACAAAAAAGGAGCAGGAAGACCATCTGTAAGAACAGAAGAACTTGTTGCAAACGTTCGTGAAATAATGCAAAATACGACAACAAATTGTATAAGACGCCTGTCCCAAGAAGTGGAAAGATCTTATGGAACATGCAGGAATATTCTTAAGAAACAGCTAAATTTATTTCCTTATAAAGTGCAAGTATTCCAAAAATAAATTTGTATTTGTCTAGTTATTTTATTACTCATTAGTTTGGCATATCATGTCGTAATATGAATTTGACAAAATTTTAACCTAGATTTGGTTAGATATATCGTCCCCATATCATTGCGATCTAAACCAAGCCCTACGTTTTTAAATCCAAACCCTCTTTGATGCAAATAATTTTTGCTCGCACGGTATATAATCGTATTAGCCGAATTACTTATAGGATGTATCTTTGCGTTTGTTTGGTTTTTAAATAAACATTTTAAATATACATAGGTTTTTTTCGTACAACGCCGACGATTGGGCTAACCCAACATCTCTTAAATTCCCCCCTCCCCCTCTCTAGGTGAGTGATTTAATAAAATTAAAATATTGTATTAAATTTGCTGATAATTTAAAAAATATCACACAGGAGTAATGAAAGTTAGTCAATATAATTAAAATCTATTAAATATTATTAAAAACTGGTATTCCTCACGCTCGCTCTAAAATATCTAGTTTTTTTTAACATAATTTACTATAATGAACAGGCACTTAATGGTATTTTAACGATCCATGGCGCAATCCATGTTATGTCAATTGTTTTTGTTATAGAGACTAGATATAAAAGACATAACATGAAAAGTAATAGGCATTTTGATATACCATTAAAACGTATTTTAAATTAAAAAAAAATTGCTATCAATGTCTGTGGTTACTGATTTCTGCGTTATAATCAGGTGAAGAGTGTATATAACCGAAAAATAGAGACATTTTTCTAAAGGGTGTGTAAAAATAAAGCTTTCTCAATATTTCAAATCCTTTTATTTTATAATTGAAGCACATTATTTATGTTTTTTACAATATATTATTGCGACTACATTTTCAAATGAAAAACTAACGAAATTTTACCCTCTTTTACACAAAATTATATACGTTTATTTGTCTTTCACTGAAGTACAGGTAAGTACCAGTGTGGCAGAATTAAAAAAAAAATCAGGTTTAGCTTTAGCCAAAAGCCTTGTCGAAAACTATACAAATTCAGCCTAAATAAGTGTTTTATTTAATATTATTACATAATATGTATACACAATAAAATGACAAAAATTTGCAGAAGCGTAAACCACACTTCGGCAATATTTCGTAGAATTTAATTCCCACAAAATATGGCATTAAAAGAATCACGATTCAAAGACAATCTGTGAATTCTTCCAGTGCCAAGTTCCGTAGGAACGTATAAGAGTTCCTGAGCGAGTCTGGAAGTAAAGTTCAGTGGATACCTGCGGGAAAAAGTTAACCAATTGTAATATTGTTTCCGTCAAGGAATAATAGCCGACTTCAAAAAACCTAGTGAATGTATTATATGTCTTATTCCAGTATAGTAGTGGACAAGAACAAAATTTAAAAAAATTTAATTATTTTTTTTAACTTCTGACCCCTCCCCTTCCCTCCTCCTCTTCCCCTATTCCTTCCCTATTAACTTTTGACCTTAATAATCCAGTAAAAAGTACACAGTAAAACTTTGTGGCCCTATTTTATTCCCTTTCCTCTCTTTATTCGTTTTCAGGTTCTTACAATGGAAAAAAGCTGTGCGAATAAACATGAAATAGGCGATTTGACAATCTGCTTGTTTTTTGAAGTCGGTTGGAAAGAGTGGGTATGGGTGCAAATACAATTTATCGTGCTGAAATTCATGATAAACTAAGTCTAAGCCTTACAAGCAGTGTTTTATACAGGATGGAATTTTGAGATCGTAAAGTAAAACATTCGTTTTCTATATTTTATGTTTAATGGTCGTTATAAAAGTAAGGTACCGGCCATTCAACGAGATATAAAAACGTTGCGTGATATCTTCAAGCTCTTCCTTAGTGTAGCCTTTTATCTTCATTGCTATCTTAATTTAATCGCATACCATCAGAACGAAGACTATTGCCAAAGTACAGTTTTAAATACGAAGGCCATACAAATTCAAGTAATTGGTTTGGTTACCCATATCTCAACACTACATCTCAATTAAACAGTTTTAGAAGTATTTCTTGAATGATAAAAAAAAGTGCATAACAATTTATAGTATTAGGAAATTTCAGCTAAATAAATAAGTAAATAAATAATACTCCAGTACGTGGGTATCAAAAAAGGGTGTTTGAATGCAAAAGGTGGGGTAGTAGCGATTTTGTAGTATGTTTTTAGGCTTGGGACCCTAATGAAAAATCCAAGTTTTCGACCTCGAGGCGCATGCGCTCAAGTCGCCATCTTGGATTGTAGGTACAAAAATTTGGTTTTTTGATAATAACTCAAAAACAGTGGCTTTCACGACAAAATATATTCTATACAAATTTAAAGAGGATAAAATTTCCTACATTTTTTGTAGCACACATATGTTAGGAGTAACAGCTCCGTGAAGTTGCACTATTTGAAAAAAAAATCATTATATTTTGTTATTTGGCTATTTAGCACCAGCCGAAAGTTCTATCTACTTCCGTAAACATGGAAGAGGAAAAACTGCTGAGAGGTTATATTCAGCAAGTAGCCTCAAATACCAAGAAGCAACCAAGCACATTCTGTTCTTGCATGCCTTTAGTGTTGTGACACTACGTCATCCCTATTCAATCAGGAAAAAACTACAGGACACCGACAATAACCAATCCGGACCATCGAAACGTACCAAAATGTAGTAGAAATTATTTTTGTAACGCTCTAAAATCATAATTTACTATTCTTAAATTTAAAAAGAAAATGCGATATACTTTTCGCCTTTAACTTTGTTTACGAAAAGTATACTACTGTTAAATGATAATATTCAAATGCCTATAGTTTTTTTTTTATAATTATGTGAAACTATAGTTATATATAATAAGAATAATAAAATAAAACAACCAAAAAGTTTCCGCATTTTTTTTTCAAATAGTGCCACTTCACGGAGCTGTAACTCCTAACATATATGTATGCTACAAAAAAAAATTCTGCAAAAAATGTAGGAAATTTTATCCTCTTTTTTTTTGTATAGAACATATTTTGTCGTGAAAGCCACCATTTATGAGTTATTATCAAAAAAACAAATTTTTGTACCTAAAATCCAAGATGGCGGCTCGAGCGCATGCGCCTCAAGGTCAAAAACTTGGATTTTTCATTAGGGCCCCAAGCCTAACAACATACTAAAAAATCGCTACTACCCCACCTTTTGCATTCAAAAAACCCCCAGTCCTGGACTATAAACCGACGACCAGGACATAGAAATTTTTAAATAAAATTTTAAGAATAGAAAAAAATCAAAATATTCATATTTGACCTGCATTGTTTCTGCTGAAGTAAAAACAATTTCTTTTGGGGAGGTTATACAAGCTCAAGTATGATGATTATCGTATACGATTACCCGCATCTGTCATCTGCATTGCAAAACTTTCCATATTTTTATCATAATACTTTCCAGTCTTAATAATCTTAATTAAATGTAAATGATTACGTTAAGCGGAAGTATATTGTAGAGTTGGGTAATATTTAATTGTCAGATCTGTTTGTTGTTTGCCTGAAAAGCTTATCCTTGAAGAGGGGGGCCAATGAAAACGAAACAAGGCCGATTTCTTCTATTTATCGCTCTGTAGAAAAAAATCACTTGGACTCGTCGATTTTTATTTCGATGGGGACATCTTTCACAAAAAGCATAGAGAAACTGCAAAAGTTCCGCCTACTTTAACGCGCGTGCCTAATGGTACGAATTCTTAAGAACGAGGCTGCTGCCCGAGACCGGACAGCCGGCTCAGCGAGCTCGGCGGGAGCTATTTCACCATACACATCTGGTTGAATTGCCTGACCGTGCGATAAAATCTTATTAGAGGTTATAGAGGTTCGTAAAAGGTAAATTTAAATGAACAATATTTTGCTTCTATGAGACTTAAACCTTACTGGCAAATACCCAAAATAGTAATGAAATATCAAATTGCGTGTGAGACGTCGATTTGGCTTCAACAACGTAATTTTTCCAATAAAAATGGTTATAGAAAGGGATATAGATGTCTGTGGCATATTTCTGACCTATATTTTATAGCAATTTGTTAAAATTTTACAAAGAAAAAATATATTTGTCAAGTAGAGAAAAAAAGCTTTGTAGTTAAAGTTTTGTTTTGGAAAAACTTTAATAGAACCATCGTATATTTATACCTTTTCAGATTCTGCGATCACTTATCGACGTGACATGTATACCTATCTTCAACTGTTTTGAAAACATTAACACTTTCAAATTTTAAAACAAAATAGGCAACCAACCACGTATGAAAAAAAACTTCGATTCGGGCTTGAAATTGATAACTAAATTTTTAAAGTTGCCTCATAAAAAAAATCCAGCGGGTTGAGATCAGGCGATCTAAATGGCCACACGATAGCCTAAGTCAATCCATGGTACCGTCCTGGAAAAATTGTAATTAAGAACTGTCGTAGGTATATGAACAGCTTAGTTAACTCAATATAATCAGAATTTCTATACGTATTATCAGTGTCACCAGTAAAGTCCGCATCATATGGGATTTTTTTTTATTAATAGCTTTATTCAAAATTTGACTTTGGCATCAAGTTCTGCTTGGATCCAGATGAAAATTAAGCAAAAAAATAGTAGTCATGTGATTCGAATTATCTGTCAAATTTTAATTTTTTCCAAAAAATAATTCAAAAGTGGGGTTATTTCTGAAAATATCGAAAAAAGTTATAAGAAAAAGGTTTTTTAAATGCAGATTGTAGCCCACATGCAAAATTTCAGCTGCATAAAATAATTTTGATTTTTACCCAGCATATGTTGTAAATTGCACCACTTTTGCAAAATAAGACTCAACGCAACCTACTTATAAAACTTCTTAGTTTTGACAATGCTTTATTTCAGATAAATTTTTTTAAAGTAGCGCCATACTAAATGGGTGTTTTTCTACAAAATCAAAATTGGGCTATTAAAATTTGGTCGCATGTGATGCAAAGTTTATTTGTTTTTGACCCTATATAAGGTAACTTCATAAAATAAGTAAGTATTTTAAAAATTTACAATTTTAAATAATTTTTTTTAATAGCATTAAATAATTTTACATATAATACACCAGATAAAACGAAGTAAAATTTTTGAAATTAAAAAAATGTAAACATCAAAATAGGATAATTTTATTAATTTACTTCAGTTTGTGGGAAGACATCTTTCAAAAAATTTCCTCACAAACGTAAAAATATTACTGATCACTTAAAAGGTCGGACACTGAATCAACCAGTAACATCACTTTTATTCCAATATAAAGATTTAGGAGCTCCCCTAAATATTATACTTACCCCAATCTAAAAATAAGTATTTTATGAATAAATAAATAAACTTTGCATCACATGCAACCAAATTTTAATAGCCCAATTTTGATTTGGTAGAAAAACACACATTATGGCACTACTTTAAAGAAAATGTATCTGAAATAAAGCCTTGTCAAAACTGAGAAGTTTTATGTGGGCTAGAAACTGCATGTAAAAAAACTTTTTCTAATAACTTTTTTGGATATTTGCAGAAATAATTTTGAATTATTTTTTGGAAAAAATTTTAAAATTTGACAGATAATGCAAATGACGCTCGGAATGACGTGACTACTATTTTTTTTTCTTAATTTTCATCTTGATCGAAGCAGAACTTGATGCCAAAGTCAAATTTTGAATAAAGCTATTAATTAAAAAAACGCCCATATATGATGCGGACTTTACTGGTGACACTGTATAATATAGCAGCTCTCTCCACAGTAAAAAAATGTTTAAACAATTATAGAAGAAGATTACTATTCAATTTTGACTGGAGCCTATTTGGTACATGGTAATTATAATAAAAAAAAATTACGTTGCGTAAGCTGGTCGGCGAACATACAGTTTTAAATTAAGTGGCTATATGTAGAAAATTACTTTATCTCCAAGAGCTATTATTTTATAGAAATTGAAAATTGTTACGGCAATGTTATACAACCAAGTAATTTGAATACTGTTGTGCAACACGTGGTGATAATTGCGCGTTTTTAATTTTTAATAAATGCAAAAAATAGATATTTCTTATTTTTTTTATATACCGATGGGACATTATAAAATGGGGACAAATAAATGAATATATGGGAAATATCTAAACTTTATTTTTTGTCGTTATTTCATTTGTCAAAGATATGACGACGTCGATCTTCTTTGTAAATAGAAACATACAGCTTGTAATACATCATTTGAAAGCTAATATCTCGTATAGTATGCTCATAAACTTTGGCGCGATTCTTTCAAGCTACTTTAAAATGGCGACTGTTAAAAGTTTTTAAAAAATCTCTATTTAAATAAGCGGAAATGATAAATCATTGATGTTTTTTTACCTTTCAAGGTAAGAAATCTTCATTGTTTCACGATCTGACATTTTGTGACTTAGTTATGGTTTATTTGTTATTTATTTTGTAAAAAATAAATAAAAATGTAACGAAGTAAAACAAAACACAACAAAAATGTGGTTTAACGTGGCAAATGTTGAAAATGTCCTCCACCCTCTACTTGGCATGCTCCCAGACGATGAATCCGTCGACGGAATTCCGAATGGCTTCAGCCGGTGTGTAATTTTGTATCTCAAATCTTCAATATTATTTGGCCTATTATGGTAAACTTTTTCTTTTAAATATCCACAAAGAAAATAGTTAAGAGGCGTTAAGTCTGGGGACCTCGGTGGCCATTCAATTGTACCACGTCGTCCAATCCAGCGACCTGGAAATATTTAATCTAAATAACTTCTCAATGAAGATTTCTTACCTGGAATGGTAAAAAAGAAAATCAATGATTTATCATCGCCGCTTATTTAAATAGAGACTTTAAAAAACTTTTAACAGTCGCCATTTTGAAATTGCTTGACAGAACCGCGCCAAAATTTATGAGCATACTGTACGAGATATTAGCTTTCAAATGATATATCACAAGCTGTATGTTTCCATTAAAAAAAAAAAAAGATCGATGTCGTCATATCTTTGACAAATCTCTATAAAAAAAAACAAACGAATAATGTCAAAATGTGAGCATATATAAAACTAAATTGACGTGTCCGAGCGTTTTCATCAAAAGTTACAGGCTAAGGCTATATTAATTGTATTCCGGACTTCTGGGCAACCCTGTATACATACATATAAAGCTGAATGTAGATAACAATAACAAAAAATAAAATTGTGTTTTTCCGGAAAAGAAAATCGACTTTCAGATGAAGTAGGAAGTTCAAATTTTCCACATATCTAAATAAAGCGTCCAATGTAGAGGAAAAAATCTAAAATTTGACACGTCTATAGTACATATTTGCCCCCCCCCCCCCCCACTCCCAAGATAAAATCCTAGCTACGCCAGTGTGTGGGAGTATCCCTCCCAGAACGAAAAGCTATCTACGTGCCTAGTGTTCTACGGTATAGGTTCCGACGTATATTTTTGGCTGATGTAGGTGTATCCTTGGTACAAGTCGGCAACATTATTCCCTTAAAAAAATTACTGTCTGGCAAGTAACCAAAAATGTTTTAGCGTTAAAGACCGAATCGCGTGTGGAGTAGTGATTTAACACAAAATCACGAAATTAGGTCTCGAACAAATGGATAAAAGTAGATAGACATTTGCCATTTCTATGGGTAAATAATCTAATTTTAATCCTTTAAAAGTTAGAAGTGGATACATTTTTTTATAAACCGCCGTCAGTTAGGAGAAGATTTTTAGATTTTATCAAAACTTTGTATATAGGCATGTAAAAAACAAGCATTAATTTTAAAATTATTTGATTATTTTCAAAGAAAAAGTGATGCCGGAAAGAACCTTTTACCCTTTAACGCAGTTTACTAGGTAAGTAGATATAATAAAGCAGGAATTGTGAAAACATAATAATAATGTTCTTATAAATACCTATCTGTTTTAGACAGTTTCTGATGCTTTTAGAGTTTCGTGTTCAACAATCCAACGAATTAAGGCAAACGCGATAGAGGAGGATGTAGATTTTAAGAATCGCAATAATGTAGCTATTTTGTCATCCCGTGGTCGACAACTTCGCGAAATTTATGAGCATACCATAAGAGAGCGTATTTATGGGATGTATAGAGCAGGTGAACATGTTACCATTCGCTCAATAAGTACAACTAAACCTTAAAATCATTGATAGTGTTGAAATATCCACTGATTCAGTAGCGGACTGTTTAAAAAATTTAAATTTAAAGGGCGTAAATGTGCTGTATTAAACAGACATTTTTTAATAGAGCAACCCGGATATAGCCCAAAAACGAGTAGAATTTTTAAGAGAATTTAAGAATAACAGCAACTCTCAATTTCTCTTATAACCTATTTTTCTGGATGAAACCTAGATATACAGTAAAGGGGCTTTTAGGCGTGGTGGGTGGTGTACGGTATATTATTCTACGTGCTTGTTCAAAAAATGGATTTGTGAATAATGCAAGTTTGAGATTTAAGTGTGGCCTTAAATTTGTTGATTATCACGATTCGATGAATAGTGAAAACTTTGAGAAACAGTTTGAAGAAAAATTGTTAGCAAACTTGGAAGAACCGTCGCTTATTATCATGGATAACGCCACCTATCATTCTGGGTTAATTGAAAAAATTTCAAATACAAGTTGTTCTAAAAGATTACTTATAGCACGTGCGCTAAAACGCCTTATGAAGCATGTGCTTTATACATTTTTTTCTATTTCACCTTTTATAATCAAGAAAAATACATTTTAAAAAGAAAATAAATCCTTCAAATTTTGTAAATTTTTATGTCTAAATTTTATGTTGGTAATACTATTTTTTATCATAGTAGCCTCTGGACAACAAAAATTATTTTGCAAACTGTCATTTTTTGATTTATTGACCCATTTTCACCACGAGATTCTAAAGTTATTTTAGCGATATGAGATTTGAAATTGGACGGAATACGTTGTGTGATCCTTGTACTACATTCGGTAGGTACATATACAAAGCGTTCGGAAATTCGGGCGATTTTACTACTTTTTTTCGAATTTCAAAAGAATTGATTTTACGTCACGGCCTTGCAATTTAGTATAGGGAAGATGGAAAATTCAAATAAAGTTCAAGTTAAAATCGACATTGGAAGGTTAGTAGATTGAATTTTGGATAGGATTTGGCAAAAAATGATAGCTTGAAGCATCTACAAAAGATTGATTTATAGATTTATGCAACCAACATACATGACTGTTATTCACACAGAATAAAAAGTAAGTTATCAAGCTATTTTTCCTCTGCGAAAAATGGGGTTTCTCGTAAATCACAAAGGCCGCGCAAGTCAATGAAATAAAACATTTAAATGTTACCAACATCAAATAAAGAAAAAACGCGTATTGAAATAGCTTCATTACGATACGCAAATGCGTATCGTACTGAGCTTATTATGAACGTGAAATAGAAAAAAGAATATATGATTCAATTTTAAATTTTATAAATGAGTTATTTATTTTTCAGTAAATTTAAATTTGTCAAAAATTTCATACCGATTTTCAAAAACAAAATCTTTCATTCCATAATACCTTTTACCCTAAATAAACTACTTATTTCTGACTACATTAACAGTATAAAAACAATAATTTAAAATTTGAAAAATTGTTCACATGCATCCGTCTTTATGTAGATCAAGCCTAAGAAAATCATAACCTTAACCACCGGCAAGTCAAACTGACTGAATTAATTTACGACGTACCGCTGTGATGGCCGTTGCCTCGTAATATACGGAAATATGGGGAATATGACATAGGTAACGGTCAGCGGTCATTGAACCGACTTTTTTTCATAAAATATGTATTTTTTAAATAATATAAATTGTATTTTGGCCGTCTCTTAACTTTTTGACCGTTAAAATAATTACAAAATACATTTTTACTTGTTTCCTTGAAGTAGTCGATACTTGATGAAGATCCATTTAAAAACTATCGAAATAATAACAGAAACGTGTAAGATCTTCACTTATTTTTATTGTTATTGTGAAGAACAGTGGCGCACCCAGGGGGGGGGGCAAGGGGGTCTTGCCCCCCCCCCCAAAAACCCCCAATGAAATTGACTTCCACTAACCCACTAGAAAAAACTTTAAAAGCTTTCTCAGCCTTTGTTCTTTTTATGCAAATTATTAATTTTTTGAAAATTTTTATAATGAAAGCATTCTAATATGCGAATTTAAATTATGGAACGACAAGTTTACAGATAGCAAAGAAATACCCTCCGATATGTTTAAGCTATATATTCAATGTAATGGTATGATATTTCCCAATATAAAAAATCTTTTGCAAATTTTTGTTACCCTTCCCGTCACCACCAGTACCTCTGAAATGTGATTTTCCACATTAAAGTACTTAAAATGGTACTTAAGAAATTCCGCCGGGCAAGTAAGACTTAGGTAATGGTTTGGCAAATTTATTTATTCATAAGAATGTTCCTGTTTCTTGTGAAGAAATTTTAAATAAACTTTCTAAGGGTCGAAGAAAATTAGACTTACATATTTAACAAATGCAAAGGAAAGGTGTGAAAAGTTTTGGTTTCTATTATTTATAAAATATTGTTTATTGTTGTGCTTTGTACTAATTTATATTTTTAAATAAATATATTTGTGTTATAGATATGTCGTCATTACTATTACCTATATTTTATTTGGTAAAAAGAGTGGTATGTTTTGTCCGGAATAATTATTAAAGTGGATATTTTAAAAAGTCAATTTGTTTAGATATTTACCTCGATTGAACTAGGCTATTGCGATCTTCCAATAGTACCTGTTAAAAAAAACTCCAAAGTTCTAGAAAAATGCGTACCTTACTCAAAAGTTTATGAAAAAATTTGCTTCTGGCATTGGTTGGCGGGCCCCCCCTAACATAAAATCCAGGGTGCGCCGCTGGTGAAGAAACAGTTAGTTTTTACCGTCTAATGACGAGCATGTGTATCGAATAATACATACCTACTATAATACCAATATAATGAGTGAATACCTTATACGTTGGTGTTGTCTGGATAAATTTTTACTAACTTTATTGCTATGCAAAAATTTGTTTCCTTTCTAAAAATTAAATAAATAGTAAAATTATTAAATTAGCATATATATTAAATAAATATTACACGTATTTGCAAAATTGAGGCCAGTTTTAAATGACTAATAAATAACTACATTATAAATAATTATGCAAATAATAAAAAATACTAGCAAAAACCCTATAAAAACTATATTTCTTTGGTAAAATTACCCATTTATTTATTTAAAAAAATTGAAAACCAATTAGGCTTTTAATTAATATACAGGGTGTCCGGAAATGATGAGCAAAAAATTTAGGGGATAATTCTAGACAGAAAATACATGCTATCTCTTCCTAGAACACTTTTTCGAAAATTGGTTTTTAACGAAGTTACAGAGTGTTAAAGGTAAATTTTATTTGCAGTTTTAAAATACAAAAGTTACTAAAACAATAAATTAAACATTCAAATCAAAGGTTCAAAGTGACGTCCTTCCTCTTCAATGCATAAATTATTTCTTCTTAAAAAATTAAATTAATTAAATTAAAAAATAAGAAATTCGTATTCATTACATGCAAGCAATGTTTTTTTAACGTTTTTCTCAAAAACGGTTAGATTTATCGAAAACTTTCTTATCGAAAGGTTAGAAGAATAAAAATATTCAGTCAAAATGCGCATACAGTGTAGGATAAAAAAGTTGGGACCATTCAAATTAAAGTATATTTTTATATAACTTTAACACCCTGTAATTTAGTTAATAATCAATTTTCGAAAAAATGTTGTAGGAAGAGATAGCACTTATTTTCGGTCTAGAATTATCCCCTTTTGCTCATCATTTCCGGACACCCTGTATTTATTCCCGAATGATATGTATAAAATTGAAACACCCCATCTCGAAGTAGTTTTTCTTTTCCGTTTCAGCTTTATATGTGAAGAGTACAGGGGAAAAAACCAGGTTTGTTACATTTTTATGAAAAACGAGATACCATTGCCATTTTGTAGGCAGATGCATATACTATAAGATGTATACTTAAACCAGACAGAAAGCAGAACAGTCACGCGTATATTTAATATTTTGTTTCTTTCGCACAGGGGAAAAAATCAGGATTGTTATTGTTAAAGCTTCATATAATATGATTTAAATTCTCTTCAATTCACAGTCATTCATCAGAAAGGAGCATTGGCAACAACCCGATGGAAATAACGCGGAGCCAAGTAAAAGTACAAATTACTACTGATCTATTTCCGCGATAACCACCATAATGATAATGGGTTTCCTAGCCGTAAAGACGGTAGTGGTAATGGGCCCCCATTATTTGTATTAAAGTTCAGTGGCTGACATCATGCCCACATAACACGTAACAAGAGGGTGATCGGGTCAAAAAGACACACGAGGCAATGGAAAAAAATCGATTCTAAAATGCGGAAATATGTTTTTAATAGAACTTACAAAAAAAAACAATATATGGTTGCCCAGAAGTCCGGAATAAAATTCCTTAGCCTGTAACTTTTGATGAAAACGCTCGGACACGTCAATTTAGTTTTATACAGGGTGATTCATTAAGGGCGACGACCGGCCATATCGCGGAAACTACTAAGCATAGAAACTTGAGAAAAAAAATTATGATTAAAGCGGTCATGAGAAAATTCTGGAAATTATTTTTAAGTTCCTCATTTCGCCGCAAGAGCGCTGTAACTTCTAAACGACTTATCCAATTTTACTAAATTTAAGCTTGTTTGGAAGGGAAAGGTAAGTATCTTCAATTGCCGTATCCAACAGTACACGATAGTGTTTAATAAAATTGCTAAAGGGCGCAATTTGTAATAATAACAGTTTTTTTGATTTTATCCCGAAAATTCAAATCATACGATATAACTATGACATCATAATCGGAAAGTAGATGAAATTTGCAAGAAAGTATGTGAAGGCCGCAGTTCGATATTGTTGTTCGTTTCAGAGTTATCGCCAAAATAATAATTATTAATACAAATAGCGCCCTCTAGCAATTTTATTAAACACTATCGTGTACTGTTGGATACGGCAATTGAAGATACTTACCTTTCCCTTTCCAACAAGCTTAAATTTAGTAAAATCGGATAAGTCATTTAGAAGTTACAGCGATTTTAATATTTACACATTCAATCTTATCAAGGTCGGTACGCCAACGAGCCTTAAACCAAAATGATGTAGAATTGTCTAAGCTTTTCGATGATGTAATCACAGTTATATCTTAATATGGGAATTTTCGAAGAAATTTAGAATTAAAAAAAAAATTTAATTGTGCCCTCTTGCGGCGAAATTAGGAACTTAAAAATAATTTCCAGAATTTTCTCACGACCGCTTTAATCATATTTTTTTTTCTCAAGTTTCTATGCTTAGTAGTTTCCGAGATATGGCCGGTCGTCGCCCTTAATGAATCACCCTGTATATGCTCACATTTTGACGTTATTCGTTTGTTTTTTTATAGCCATATGTCAAAGATATGACGACAGCGATATTTTTTTTAATGGAAACATACAGCTCATTTGAAAGCTAATATCTTGTACAGTATGCTCATAAATTTTGACAAGCTATATCAAAATGGCGACTGTTAAAAGTTTTCTAAAAAATCTCTATTTAAATAAGCGGAAATGATAAATCATTGATGTTTTTTTTTTACTTTTCAAGGTAAAAAATCTTCATTGTTTCACGTTCTGACATTTTGTGACATTGTGAACTTGTAAATTTGATTTGGGTATTTCCGAAGTATTCTTTTACAATTTTCTAAACAAAAATGGTTTTGTCGGAAAGACAGCGTATCGAAGTCTTGATATTGTTATATGTGGAGATAAAATAAGAAGTCAAAGTGGAGTGTGCACTTTATTTAATGCTAAATATCCGCATAATCAAATTTCACAGGGCACTGTTAGTAAAATATTCCACAAATTTGATGAACATGGCATTTTGCCTAGAAATGGACGGCCACGTGTTTTATGCGACGATGAAAACTTGGATATTGCATTATCTGCAGGATAATCCGCATGTTTCAACAGTTTCATTGGCTCAAAATTATGATACCTCTACTATGGGAAGTTTCAAAAAAAACATCAACGAATTTTATCATTTCCGCTTATTTAAATAGAGATTTTTTAAAAACTTTTAACAGTCGCCATTTTGAAATAACTTGACAGAATCGCGCCAAAATTTATGAGCATACTGTACGAGATATAAGCTTTCAAATGATGTATCACAAGCTGTATGTTTACATTAAAAAAAAAAAGATCGATGTCGTCATATCTTTGACAAATGTCTATCAAAAAACAAACGAATAACGTCAAAATGTGAGCATAAAACTAAATTGACGTGTCCGAGCGTTTTTTCCAAAAGTTACATGTTAAGGCTATATTAATTTTATTCCGGACTTCTGGGCAACCCTGTAGGTATGCAATATAAAGGCCAAGCAGATTTTTAATAAATGGACAAGTTCTTTTCAGCTTTTCAGCTATTTTTATCATAACTATGGTGAAGGAGAAGACTAAATGCGTTTAGTTACAATATGTTAGTTAGACTTTTTTTTCAATTTCGCAACAATTATCGTAATCGACTCGTACGTATTGGTACATTTTTGGAAACACCATAAAAGTATCCCGTAGCTCTTAGCCCTAAAGCGCTATTAGTTCAGAAATTGCCTGCAATGGCTTGACAAGCTTGACATACAGGACCATCATAAAATCGTGTTAATAATTTCTGTATTTTCCAGCGGCAGGAGTAAATACATTTCATCATTTACCACCCTGTATAAATCATTTTATTATCTCTAAAATTGTGCCTACGAACTGAAAAAGTGCAGTGCTAGTTATTATACAATGTGCAGGCAGTTGTCCGGCGGTTTGTACAAGAAAAAAAATTAATATTTCAACAGGAAATAGTGCATGATCAACGGTGCATCCTACTGTGAAGTCAAGCTTATTTACCTTAAAAAACATTACGCTATGGCGAATTATGCAAAATAATTTTAAAATTATGTTAAAGCAGGGTTAGTCCATTCAGCGAACACTATAAAAAAACTATGAATGTTTATTGTTTTAACGTTACACAGGGTGTCCGGAAATGATATGATGAGCAAAAATTTAGGGGTATAATTCTAGACCGAAAATAAGTGCTATCTCTTCCTATAACATTTTTTCAAAAATTGATTATTAATTGTATAAAATTTAACGTTAACACTCTGTAACTCAGGTAATAATCAATTTTCGAAAAAATGTTATAGGAAGAGATATAATACATTTTCGTTCTAGAATTATCCCCTAAATTTTTTGCTCATCATTTCCGAACACCCTGTATATGTCTGGCAATATTTGAGAGCCTTGCCTTATCATTGAAAACCATTACCCAAGTATGCAAATTTTCTACAATGAAAATTTCCAATTTCCCATATCTGCCAGCCTTTTTTTTATCGCAAAACTGTAGGTAATTGCTATCCAAACATAGGTAAAAATTGTATTGCGATTAGATACAAAAACAATCAACTCTCAATTTCTTGAAAAAAATTGTTTTCGAGTCTTTTCTATCACAATTTTCGTATTGTATAACTCAACTTCCCCGTCCCTCCCACCCTGTCTCAACACATTTTTTTGAAGCGTTATTCCATATGCCAACATATGGTTATTGTCGTTTTCTGCTATGAACCTTATAGGCTTCTTGGTCCCTAACATCAAACGTCTTTTTGCCATGCTCTACTAGATCTACGCTCACTCAAAAAATGTCACTTTTCGCACTACTTTAACAAATACATTGTGCACATTTTATTATACCATGGTTGCCAAAGCAAACCCGGTCAACTCCCGTCAAAATAACTAATACATAGTGAAACTTTCAGAAAGGATTTTTTTTTTAGTTTTATCATAACGAATGTGTCAATTTTCTGAGGTTCTAACGTTAAGGTGGGAGTATCAACATGCTTGCCAACCTATAACCTATTTCGCGTAAATTTATTTATTTGTTCTAACTTTTACACAAAATTTTAATAAAATCAATATCGTCTTCATATTCTATAGGTAGTAATTAACATGTTAAATAAATATCAAGGAATTTCAAGTTATTTAAGAAGAATTGTATATCGAAAAATATCGGTTAAGAGTTTTTTTTAACACTATTATGTCATTGTTCTTTCACTATACAATTCTCCCAAAATAAGCAATGAAATAAATTGATATTTTTGTAATATATCAGATATTACCTAAATAATGTGCAGACGATATTGATTTTATTTAAATCTTAGTCAAACTAAGAAAAACAAGGCGAAATAGGTTAATTCCACCTTAAGTAAGAATTAAAACGTTTGGACCTTAACATACAGGGTGGGATTTTTAACTAGAATAAATTCAGTATTAGGAATCCTCTTTATTTACTGAAAAAATACAAAAATACATCAAATACGCCTTCATGAAATTGACCCCTCATTTTGGGGTACAAACCGCCCCCAACTTTATTTTTTCAAATATATAGGTATGTATTATTGTGTGTGCTCGTGGAAAAGGGCATAAAAAAGGGAATATGACCCACTATTTGTTTTTGCATTTTGGTAATCTAGAAAGCCAGAAAAAAAAACAGACTGTTAAAAAAAAGGAAACATGTTATTGATAAGGTTGTGTCACTTTATCTTCGATTTAGAAGAAGTGAATACTTATCTGTTCATTGTAGTATTTTGTGCTGCTTAAACCGTTACTTTATAGGTAAGAAGTATTTTTGCTACACTCTATTCCAGTTAAAATCTCCACACTGTATAGAAAAAATTTGATTTAAGCTGGGTTTAACTTTACCCTATTTAATACAAAATAGTATATGGGCTCTTAACTCTGACGTAACAACTGGCAATTATTATTTTAATTATTGCCAAAACATAAATATAACCAAATTTTGGTTGGTAACAAACCCAATAAATTAAAAAAACAAAAACATATTTAACTAAAACTATTCTTAACAACTAAATAATATGTACAAATGTATAATCCGGAAACCAGTGAACAGAAACAAAAGCGCGTCACTTTTTAAAACAATTGAAAAGCGAAAACGGAGAAACAAATAAAAATCGCACTTGTAAAACATTGAAAAAAACCTGTGAAAAGCACAACTAACCCAAAAACAATTGAACGATGCACTCTAAAAGCGGAAAAACAGGTGAAAAACGCACCGGTAACCTCCACTTTTCTACTGAAACAGTTGAATTTTGCCGGAAAACTGTAGCGGGCGGCGCGTTTGACGTAATTATTCAAATGTTTTGGGCGACGTAGCTTGGCAACGCGGCAGACGCAGGCGCTGTTGCCGTTTCGCCCGGAAGCCAGCCGTCACGCAAGGGCGGCCCTGCGATAGGCGATTGTTTTATTTTCGTACTGGGTGTGCAAATGCGCATTGGAAGGTGACTGGGTTTTATAATACGAGGTGGGAAAAGTAGATTGTTAATTTTCAATCGTTATAAGAAAAAAAATATAGGTACAGGTTGTTTGAAAAACACATTTAAAAAAAACACAAATACAGTGTCACCAGTAAAGTCTGCATCATATGGGATATTTTTTTATTAATAGCTTTATTCAAAGTTTGACTTTGTCATCAAGTTCTGCTTCGATCGTGATGAAAATTAAGCAAAAAAATAGTGATCACGTGATTCGCATTATCTGTCAAATTTTAATTTTTTCCAAAAAATTATTCAAAAGTGGGGTTATTTCTGAAAATCAAAAAAAGTTATTGGAAAAAGTTTTTTTTAAAATAAATGCAGTTTCTAGCCCACATGCAAAATTTTAGTTGCATAAGATAATTTTGATTTTTACCCATATTTTGTAAATTGCACCACTTTTGCAAAATAAGACTCAACGCAACCTACATAAAACTTCTTAGTTTTGACAATGCTTTATTTCAGCTACATTTTCTTTAAAGTAGCGCCATATTAAATGTGTGTTTTTCTACAAAATCAAAATTGGGCTATTAAAATTTGGTCGCATGTGATGCAAAGTTTATTTGTTTTTGACCCTGTATAAGGTAACTTCATAAAATAAGTATTTTTGAAAACGTAGTTTGTGTCTGAAAGTAATACACCTTAATATTAAGAGAAGAAAGGACACAGTATCATTACTAAAGTGGAAAATAAATTTTAGTGGTGGGTAAAAAATCAAAATTTGGTGCAATTTACAAAATATAGGTAAAAAATCAAAATTATCTTATGCAGCTGAAATTTTGCATGTGGACTAGAAACTGCATTTAAAAAAAACTTTTTCTAATAACTTTTTTCGATATTTTCAGAAGTAAACTTTTGGATTATTTTTTGGAAAAAATTTAAATTTGACAGATAATGTGAATTACGTGACTACTATTTTTTTGCTTAATTTTTATCTCGATCGAAGCGGAGCTTAATGCCAAAGTCAAAGTTCGAATAAAATTAAGTAAAAAAAAATCCCATATGATGCGGACTTTACTGGTCACACTGTAGATACATTGACTTTTCTCTTTATAGTAGCTGCAATGCTACGCGACGGCAATGACATTAGATAATGCGGGAGTCTTTTTGCGGGAGGGATTTTGGTCCAATATTTAGTCACCACAGGAATTTGTCACGAATTCAAAAAATGTAAACCCTAATTTAATTTCAGTGGCCTTTAATTTCCAAACTCCCCCTCTACGTGCAGTTGCAAACGATTCAATAAATAAATGCTTGTAATGTTTGTTGCGACAACCACTTCCCTAGAAAGCTAATAATAACGAATCTATACTATACGCGATTGGGTTTAAAATTCGATATTTGTAAAAGTTACACGCATTTTCAACAAAAATGGTGTTGCCGATCGAGTTTGGATTCTACCAGCGAAACCAGACCAAATCTGGGTTAGTTGTGGCAAGAAGTTTCACACATACACAAGTGTATCGGTAAAGGAAATCGCATCTTATCTCGGGAATAACTAAACATATTTATTATTGAATTGTATTAATTAACATCAGTTTACTATAGTTAGAATTTTCACCAGTTGCTACGAGGGGTAATGGAAAAATGGAAAACCTAACTATTGCCTATAAATGCCGTAGGCTTTGAATTGCAATCGATAAGAAACCAGATAAATGATTAAAAGAGATAATGAACAATTCCTCACGCGGGATTTTTAGGAAATTTTGAAAGAAAACAATTTGCAAGAGCTCACCAAGATGACGCAAAGTCATACTGCACTGAAAAAGAAACCTTTTTCTACAATCGTGCAAAAAGTTACTATTTTTTGCACTATCTACTGTGACAAAAGTTTAAACTTTTTTGCACTAGTGTAAAAAGTAACGAGACCTGAGCTGCAGGTACTAGAGAGGACATCCATATACAGAACATTCGGAGATAAAGGACAAGCCAAGACGGACGAAAGACACAGAACTCTAGACAAATGGCAAGACATATGGACAAACAACACGACAAAGGGACAATGGATCAAAAAATTGATTCCAGACATAAGACAGTGGATAAACTGTAAACACAGAAAAATGGACTATTATACTACACAAGTACTGACAGGACACGGGTCGTTTTTTGTTTACCTTCAAAGAATTGGGGCCGCAGAGAGCACTCGATGTATGTATTGCGAGTAAGAGAATACTGTGGGGCACACACTATTTCACTGTGAAAGGTTTGAAAGACAAAGACAGCATACTTACCTTGGGCTTGGACAGAACCTGGACGAAGACAATTTCGTAACACATATGTTAGAAAGTGAAGAAAAATGGAATATCGTGCAAAATATGATAAAAAGATAATGAATATAAAAGAAAAAGAAAAAAACGAAAGACAATGGAGGAATGAAAGATAGAGGACAGAGGCTGCTATCTGAGGTATACCCAGCTACGGTAGTGCCAGATAGTAGTAGACGAACAGGGAGGGGAAGTTTTTTAGTCGGTAAAAATCCGACATACCCCGGCCACATAAGATAAATCGGTCGGAAGTCTTTTGAAGATTTTTTTACCCCTTCCCTAAAAAAAAATTACAGGTAATGCCGAAATTATTGATGTTGAGAAAATGGAATGTTTTACTCAAAGTACAATCAGTTTGTTATTTGTTTACGCTGTACGGGTAGAAAAAGAAAAGTAATTCCTTTCGAATTTTATTACCACTTTTAATCTGTATTCGTCTAAGCACACAAAATGTCCTCGTCTCATTCATGGTTTTCAGTTTTTAATTTTTAACAATTTTTTTTTACATTCCTTAGTATTGGCCCCTTCGGTGCAGATGATGGTACTTTCTAGTACAGAAACATGTACTCCCCATTAATTTGACTTTTTAATATATTTGTGGAGACGACTGTGGGTTTTGTTCCCTATATAATTTTAATGCCTAAGGGGGGACAAGGAGAACTCGCTAACGCTTCAGGCTGCTAAAACGTCTCGCGGTCAGAAATAAAGAAAATTATTTGTATAAGAATTACATTGAAATAAAAAAAACAATGTCACAATTGATTGGCGTATGCAAATAAAAATTTTAACATGTAAATGGATTTTTAACCATGACTAATGAATGTTCAAAAATGATCGATATAATTTCCTCACGTGACGTGACGCCCGATTATAGATTGGATTTTAATAGAGCCCGAGCCTATTTGCATACACTTTTGGGCACAAATTATAAATTTAATAAATAATCGCTTTTAAAACGTTTTGATTAATGCTTGATTTACTGAATATACACAGAGATATATGCACCCACACACGCAAAAATATTTGCAAAATTATTAACATGTCGTATACAGTGTGACCAGTAAAGTCCGCATCATATGGGATTTTTTTTTATTAATAGCTTTATTCGAAATTTGGCTTTGGCATCAAGTTTTGCTTCGATCGAGATGAAAATTAAGCAATAAAATAATAGTCACGTGATTCGCATTATCTGTCAAATTTTAATGTTTCCAAAAAATAATTGCATAAGATAATTTTGATTTTTTACCTATATTTTGTAAATTGCACCACTTTAAAATAAGACTCAACGCAACCTACATAAAACTTCTCAGTTTTGACAAGGCTTTATTTCAGATACATCTTCTTTAAAGTAGCGCCATATTAAATGTGTGTTTTTCTACAAAATCAAAATTGGACTATTAAAATTTGGTCGCATATGATGCAAAGTTTATTTATTTTTGACCCTGCATAAGGTAACTTCATAAAATAAGTATTTTTGAAAACGTAGTTTGTGCCCGAAAGTAATAACACCTTAATATTAAGACAAAAAAGAACCCAGTGTCTTCAGTAAAGCGTTTATTAAGTGGAAAATAAATTTTACTTTAACTTAACGTAAAGTTTATCTATTTTTAACGATTTAATTTAAAACCCCTTTACTTTAATTTTTATTTTTTTACTTTCAGGCACACACTACGTTTTCAAAAATACTTATTTTATGCAGTTACCTTATACAGGGTCAAAAACAAATAAACTTTGCATCACATGCGACCAAATTTTAATAGACCAAATTTTGATTTTGTAGAAAAACACACATTTAATATGGCGCTACTTTAAAGAAAATGTATCTGAAATAAAGCCTTGTCAAAACTGAGAAGTTTTATGTAGGTTGCGTTGAGTCTTATTTTGCAAAAGTGGTGCAATTTACAAAATATAGGTAAAAATCAAAATTATCATATGCAGCTGAAATTTTGCATGTGGGCTTACAAACTGCATTTAAAAAAAACTTTTTTCGATATTTTCAGAAATAACCCCACCTTTGAATTATTTTTTGGAAAAAATTTAAATTTGACAGGTAATGCGAATTACGTGACTACTATTTTTTTGCTTAATTTTCATCTCGATCGAAGCAGAACTTGATGCCAAAGTCAAATTTTGAATAAAGCTATTAATAAAAAATAGATATATAATATGATGCGGACTTTGCTGGTGACACTGTATAAGTACTTTTATAATATGTAATTACATTTTATTTAGAAAGGAAATAGAGAAAATATACACTACTTAATTTTTTAATAATTTAATTTTATGAGACAAAACATAAGTAACTAATAACTATTAAAATGATGAAAGTACCACTAAATAAAAAATATGTTTAGTTATTGACTTTTAGTGGGTTATGTTTTGCTTTAGAAAGGACCCATGTGACAACGATGTTCAAGCAAATATAGACAAATCATGTCAGTCGTAAACGTATTTTTGAGACGAGCGAATATCCCTTTCTAGTAAATATGAAAATTCTGGCAAGAAATCATTTACTTTACAGATCTGTTACACTGAGAAAAAGGCTTTCTCTTCCTTATAAGAATTCACAAACCGTTTGTACCACAGCACTGTTTAATACTATATGTGATAGCAACGCGATTTCCTACTGTAAGACAACGAAAATCGCTAGGCCGTTGTCTAGTAATAATATCACGGTAATTTAGCCAATGGGAAATAGGAGTTAATGCTACCACATAATGGTTTATAGCCATTATTGTTCTGAATACTCACAGTAATAATCAAGTGCTATTGGGGGTGTAATTTGATTTTATATACAGTTGTAATAAAACTTGACATTATTCATAAGAATATTTGCTTGCTACGGTTAATAAACCACTAAAAATCAGTACTGTAGTTCTCAAAAATTTAACTAGCTTCTAGTGTGATATTGTTCTTGTCGTTTAACATTGCATGATTATCTATTACGCAACATGGTTCACCGAGATGGTAAAATTGATCCAGAGATTATAAAGTCCAATACTAATAATGGTTTGTGTTGTGTAAGTTTAAAAAAACTTAATTACAAAGTAAAAATAAATTAATTGAAACAGGTATTGATACGATCAATAGAATTCATATTCAGATAGGACAGCTGGAAAATTCCGAACCACGATGTGACCTGCGCAACAAATACGTTAAAACTAGTAATTTGGCGCGCGGTGATTACCGATCGCTACGTCCATCAACGTCTTGTGGATTATAGGTTCTAATGGATACAATTCGTTTTTGGTGACGCTGTTCTGCTTTCTTATTTGTAGAGAAAGCGCTTTACTGGGAACAAAATGCGTCGCATTGAGAAGATACAATTTATTTCTTAACAAAATTGTTGTATTAAAAGTATATCATTATTTAACAAGACTGTACTACTAATGGAACTGATTACTACCGATAAAAACACTGTTCTAGTAAATCTGGAATTGTTATAACACTAACGCGGGTTTGATACACTAGCAATTTATTTAATATGGGTTAATACAAAATAAGCTTTTACCTAAGCCAACAACTTTTCTTGAAACAGGCATTATGCGTCGCCATAGCAGTGGTAAATTCCCAATAGTTGCTCATTGAGTCTATTTAAGCTCAAATAAAACCCAAAAGGGGCAAGTCTTTGGATTCCTCGGCAACACCGTATTATTCTAGAGTCAAAATCGGTGTCTTCTTACATGGTACCATTGTGGGACTCGCGAAGTATCTGGTGGACCTTTGCACTTGACGTCCTGTCGGCTTGTCATGATAAAGAGAAGTCATTACCTATCTATTTCCTATTTGAAAACCGACAAATATTTATAATAGTTTTTTCCTCATATGTCAGCACCTTTAAATGTTTATATCTTTCCTATTATGTAGGTGGCTATAAAGATAACCATAAAATTTACTGCCATTTAATTTCCTTCTCCGTATTAATTCTTAATGCCCATATTACCAGCACGAGCACGTTAATATATACTGTAAAAACAATACGACTTTCTACTATAAAAAACTTAATCGGCAATATCGAGTCGCATATTTATCGGCATTTCCTATCGCTTAAATTCCGTCGCCAAAAATTAATTAACGATTATCAGAAGTGAAAGTTGCTAACTCTTTGGCATCGCGAGATACTCATAAGCGATTTATTTTATCTTAAAATTTACGTGTGTGCATAATGTAATAATAAAAAAAAAAACATTTTAAAACCAAAAAAATATTACGAACAATTTTCTTTCGGTGTAACTAACAAATTTACTATTTACGGTCAAAGTGTTTAGACGACCTTTAATATTTATAAATTACACAAATTACCTATTAATACACGACGTTTAGATAATGAAATATGTAAATATGTAAAGTGACAGTTAACATTTGGACTCGTATTCTTCCATCTTAGACGATTGAAAAAAAAACATGTGAGTTTCATTTTCTACGTTGGCATTTAATCAATATGGTAGGTTGGGTTGGGTTAGGTTATTCGGTTACTTTACCGTATTATAGAATTTATTATAAGAATCAGGCAACCGGGTTGTTTACTTCTGATTATAAACTTTCGCAATTTCTGTTTGATTTGGAACTTTGAAATTTATTGTTGTTTACTATTTTGTGGTGTTTATTACAAATAATTGTATAAAAATATAATTAGGAAATGTATATCTATCTTGACATTACTGCCAGCCACTCCAGCCAGTGGCGGCTGCAGCCTTTTTTAAAAGAGGGGTAGGTGTTACGAAAATACAAAAAAAATTACCTGTGTATATTCAAATCATATTGATCCTGCTGCCTGATATAGTGTCTTGGGTTAGCAAAGACGAGGAAACGCGTTCGGTCCCCCCCTACCAACCCCCCCCCTCCCCTCTCGGACCGTCACTACTGCCACACTTAGGAAAATGATCTCATACAACAGGTTTGCTAAGACATAGTTTGTATTGATAGCTTATTTTGTATTAACCCATATTAAATAAATTGCTAGTTAATTCAGGTAGTTACTGACACCCAACAGGTATTAAGCTCTACGGCTAAGCATTACGTCCTTAGATGCAAGGCCCTCTTTGATGCAACTAATTTTTGCTCGCACGGTATTATACAGGGTGTTCATTTGAAAACTTCCCACCTCGATTTTCCTGCTTTAAAATGAAAATATGGAAAATTGCTCGGACCCGTCGATTTTTATTTCGAGGGGGACACCTTTTGCGTATATTGTCAATCTTGTTACTTTAAGCCCCTAAGAGGGAGGGAGGGTAAGATCTAAATCTTATATGGATACCCCTATTTTATATAATTTTTTTGGATTCTGCATAAAATTCTGAACATTTTTTAATAAAAGCATTATTAGTCTATACTTACCGAGATATTGACTGTTGAAAAATGACATTTTTGAACTTTGACAGCGTCTAGCTTTAGTAGCTTTCTAACTGTACGTCTTAGAGCAAAACCGTTTCCATGTCCCCATCTTCGATTTTTATTATCTTTCCAATAGTGTCAACTTCCGGTCAAACAGGAAGTACTATATTTTTTACATCCGGTTTAACCGAAAGTTCACACTATTGGAAAGATAATAAAAATCGAAGATAGGGACATGGAAGCGGTTTTGCTCTAAGACGTACAGTTAGAATAGACGCTGTCAAAGTTCAAAAATGTCATTTTTCAAGAGTAAATATATCGGAAACTGTTAAGTATAGACTAATAATGCTTTTATTAAAAAATGTTCAGAATTTTATGCAGAATCCAAAAAAATTATATAAAATAGGGGTATCCATTTAAGATTTAGATCTTACCCTCCCTCCCTCTTAGGGGCTTGAAGTAACAAGATTGACAATATACGCAAAAGGTGTTCCCCTCGAAATAAAAATCGACGGGTCCGAGCAATTTTCCACATTTTCATTTTAAAGCAGGAAAATCGAGGTGGGAAGTTTTCAAATGAACACCCTGCATGTATGTAGTTACTTCTTCGTTTTATTCAAAAGTCGGCACAGTACCCCACTTTTTGGAGGACAATTACCTGCAGTTTTGAGATGAAAAAAAGGTTGGATTTATAAATTATCAAAAGCAAAAAACGAAATTTTGCCAAATTTGCGCATTGGGCTTCCGCGAACGCCGGATTTTCTGTCAGCGGTTTGGTATTTGGGATTTGTCGTGTGCGAACTACGCGCGTTGTTAATTCGCTGACGGTTTACGATCGCCGTACAAACAAAGCTAATATACACGCTCAATAAATTCTCATATACCCATACATCACTCCGGCGTACACCCGCCTGATGCTTGAACTTCGATTGTTCGATAAATAATCGTTACTATGGCAACGTTACAGGTATTATTTAAGCGGTAACAATGGCCCAAGAAAGATTGATGGTAATTTGTTCTTTTTTTCGCGTTGGCTTTTGTTTTTTTAAATAGATCGCGTCGGCGGCGGTAATGGTACGTATTGTTATTCAAAAGTGGTGCGATCGAGGCTAGGCATATTGATTCTTTCTTTTTTTGGTAGGACATTGAGCTTTATAAAGGATATTGCAATAATGGCAAGGTTTTTAGGTAAACTGTGTCAAAATAATTGCTTTTTAGGTATAACAAGAACCCAAAACGTTAAATAAAGCTATGTAATTGTAATATACAGGGTGTCCGGAAACAGTGGCGTATTTAGAATATTGCCACGGGGGGGGGGTCTATACCTTTCGTTTTATCTTTCTTTCTTTCTTTCTTTCTTTATTTCTTTCTTTCTTTCTTTCTTTCTTTCTTTCTTTCTTTCTTTCTTTCTTTCTTTCTTTCTTTAAAAAAGCGCCGCAGGCGAAAAAATTTTCGGCGCCACGCCCTATTTTGAACTATACAAATTTATAATTTCTATGTTTTGATAGCTGAACCCAAAAAAGGAAGAAATTAAGAAATTTTTAAATATAAACGCAATAATGGGAATATATAAATTTTTTTAAATATTTATGTTTAAAAATATATATTTCTACATAATATGACCGATTCCGAAAATGATTGGTTTTCAAATTATTTTTGCCATTTTTTTTTGCCAAGTTTTGCCATGTTGTTTTGTTATCTGTGACACAGTTACTTAATTATTTGTAAAAACAAAGTATTGCTAATAGTTCTAGTTTGCAAAAAAATTACAAAACTAAGTGAACATCATTTCAATTTTTTTAAATTAAATAAATTAGACACGCAGGTAAAAAACAAGAAAAAAATTGAAATAACTCGAAAACCAAGCATTTTTGGAATAGGTAATATTTATAAAAAATTCACAAATTACCTCCTGCGAGGAACTAATCGAATTATCAATCACCATGTATATATTATTTTACTCACCTAAATTAGAAATTAAATGCAACAAGGCATCTGATCTGTTCTGAGTTTTTTTAATGTTGAGCCCACGGGGGGGGGGGGGGGGGTCCAGACACCTCGGACCCCCCCCCCCTAAATACGCCACTGTCCGGAAATGATGAGCAAAAAATTTAGGGAATAATTTTAGACCGAAAATAAATGCTATCTCTTCCTATAACATTTGTTCGAAAACTGACTATTAATGGAGTTACAGGGTGTTAAAGTTAAATTTTATTTGCAGTTTTACAGTACCTAAGTTACTAGAACAATAAATTAAACATTCAAATCAAAGGTTCAAAGTGACGTCCTTTCTCCGAACGAACTCCATGGAATATTCCTTCCTTCGCTATGCTATGTTTAAGGTTGAAAATAAATTAAAATGATTTCGTATTCATCACTTGCAAGCAATGTTATTTTAGCGTTTTTCTCGAAAACGGTTAGATTTATCGAAACAAAAGTAGTATAACTACATTTTTTATGTCAAAAGGTTGGGAGAATAAAAATATTCAGTCAAAATGCGCACACAGTATAGGACAGAAAAGTTGTGACCATTCAAATTAAAGTATAGGCTCCTATGTGGTGCCGTCTACAAAATGCGAAAAAACGGTGGGCAAATTTGTATTCATCATCTCGAAACAGCCCCATACAGGGCGTTTCATTAAGGTCGAAGAGCGGCCATGTCTCGGAAACTACTGGGCATAGAAACTCAGGAAAAGAAAAATGATAATAAAAGTGGCCATGAGAAAATTCTGGAAATAATTTTCAAGTTCCGCATTTTGCCGCAAGAGGGCGTAATTGTAAAGTAAATTTTTAAATTTTACATAACTCCGAAAATTCCACATTAAGGTATATGTTTGATAACACCATTTTAAAGCTTGGACAATTATGCATCATTTTGGTCTTATGCTCATTGGCGTACCGACTTTAATAATGTTGAAAGTGTAATCATTTAAATCGCTGTAACTTATAAACGACTTATCCGATTTTAGCAAACTAAAGACGGTTTGAAAGAGAAATGTATGCACTTTGACCAATCGTTTTTAGTTGTCCATAATAGTTCTCAAAAAAAATGCTAGAGGGCGCAATTTGCAATAACAATACATTTTTTGATTTTCCTCCGAAAAAATAAATCATACGGTATAATTATGATACCATAATCGAGAAGGAGATGAAATTTGCTAGAAAAAATATTGAAACCGGAGCTCGATATCTCCGTTCGTTTCAGAGTTATTGCCAAAACAATAATTTTTAAGACAAATTGCGCCCTCTAGCAATTTTATTAGAAACTATCTTGTACATTGGATACGACAATTAAAGGTACTTACCTTTCTCTTCCAAACAAGCTTAAATTTAGTAAAATTGGTTAAGTCGTTTAGAAGTTACAGCGATTTTACTGTTTACAGTTTTACATGATAAGAGTGGGAGAAGCTATTGAAAGTTTAAACATTAAAATCGCTGTAACTTCTAAACGACTTATCCGATTTTACTAAATTTAAGCTTGTTTGGAAGAACCTTCAATTGTCGTATCTAATGGTACAAGATAGTTTCTAATAAAATTGCTAGAGGGCGCAATTTGTGTTAAAAATTATTGTTTTGGCAATAACTCAGAAACGAACGGAGATATCGAGCTGCGGTTTTAATATTTTTTCTAGCAAATTTCATCTACTTTTCGATTATGGTATCATAATTATACCGTATGGTTTATTTTTTCGGAGGAAAATCAAAAAATTTATTGTTATTTCAAATTGCGCTCTCTAGCATTTTTTTTGAGAACTATTATGGACAACTGAATACGATTGGTCAAAGTGCATACATTTCTCTTCCAAACAGTCTTTAGTTTGCTAAAATCGGATAAGTCGTTTATAAGTTACAGCGATTTAAAGGATTACACTTTCGACAGCTTCCCCCACTCTTATTAAAGTCGGTACGCCAATGAGCATAAGACCAAAATGATGCATAATTGTCCAAGCTTTAAAATGGTGTTATCAAACATATACCTTAATGTGACATTTTCGGAGTTATGTAAAATTTAAAAATTTACTTTTCAATTATGCCCTCTTGCGGCAAAATGCGGAACTTGAAAATTATTTCCAGAATTTTCTCATGGCCACTTTTATTATCATTTTTCTTTTCCTGAGTTTCTATGCCTAGTAGTTTCCGAGATATGGCCGCTCTTCGACCTTAATGAAACCCTGTATACGAGATTTCGTCAAAATGTTTTGCAAAAAACCGAAAATACATTTTAACTTTAACACCCTGTACCTCCGTTAATAATCAACTTAAAAAAAAAATTTTGTAGGAAGAGATAGCATTTATTTTCGGTCTAGAATTATCCCCTAAATTTTTTGCTCATCACACAAATTTATTAGCAGAAAGCAGAAAAACGGTTTTGATTCTGCATGTGAGATAAACCAAAAATCGATTTTGACATTGGTCACGTGACTACTGGCATAGCGGCAAATTAAAAAATCGTGTATTTACAAGAAGTAAGGTTAGGTGGCGAGATATCAAAAAAATGTATTTGAAAAAGTTATTTAGAATTAAATACTATGTCTATAGTCAAATTTTCAAGGTTTTATTTTTTTTTTAAATTATCGACTTACAAGTTTTCAATAGGTAGCTTGGCTGCTATAAACCCGTGTTTTGGGACGAAAATAAATCAATGTAGTAGCTTTATTATACAATTGACGTCCTGTCAATAGAAAAAGACTGGAACATCTTTTCATCAGTAAAAATGACCCTGTTCCAAAATTGGGGATTGCGGTATATATAATTTAAAGCAAAAATAATCCTTGATTGTCGCTGTTCTTCGGTAAGAAACATTTTTTTCGCAGCTGGGCCACATTTTAGTTCAGATTCCTTGACTCTCCTGCTGGCGGTAGGTTGGAAGGCAGGAAATCCTGTATCAATAACAGCATCCCTTGCAGTTGCAAATGAATTATTTCTTAAATATCCCAAAAAAGCAGCATCCTGTTCAGGGTTGGAAAGTTTCGGACGATCTGAACCAATTTTTCTCTTTAGGGATTCTTCTTGTTCCCAGCGTTGCTTAATTTTCAATGTAGTTTTTTTTATTTTTATTATACAACTGCGCTACAGCACGGATTGATCATCCTTCTTCGATTCTTGATACAATTTGAGCCTTTTCAACTTCAGACAACTGACGAAGCATTTTTATGTTCTTCTGACAAAAGTTTATCAAACGTTACCACCATGCAGTTTCAAAATTAATTACACCTACGCCAATGCTTTGCATTTTTGATAATCTATTACGTGTGATAACCTCCAATAGACAATCATTTAGACAAGCCGGTTTTACGCAAATATGACAAAACTTACCTCTCATTCGAATTCTTGTACGCTTTTTTTATGAATACAACTGTAACTTGCAAGTCCATAAAAAAATATTTAAATAAGGCATGTTTTTCAACTTTTCGCCGATCACTGTATATTCCTCATGACCTAGGAAAAGCGGTGACGGAAATTTACCAAAAGTTAAGACCAGAAAGCTTCAGCAAACTTAACAAAACATAACCGCCACGAAGCAAATGAAGGATTTAAATTAATTACAAATAAAGATTCATGTAAGGAAAGTTTACTTAACAAAATTTGTACAACGTCAAATAACAGAACCCGAAGGCTGAAAGTAGAAACGTTTAATATTCTACCGGTCGTAATTTTCGATTATTTCAAGAAAATGACAACCTCTAATTCAAGCCTCAAGCAACATGGGGCCCTCGGCACGCCATGGCATGTGTGACAAATCAAGATGCAAGCGAATAGAATTCTGGACAATAAATTTTAAGGGTTAGAGCCTAGCCAATATCTCACTTTATATAGAGAACATTCTATCGTATGTAGAAGTAGTAACATGTTTTATTTAGCAAAAAGATACTAATTAAATATTTTTTATTACATTTTTTTAACACGTTTTTATGGATTTATTTTTAAATTTTAAAAAGCAACCTTCTTTTAAGAAAAACAGACAGAAAAGTTAAACATTTTGCAAATTGTATCAAATATTACGTATCATTTTGTTTTTCATGTAATTTTAACTTTTTTTTAATAGGTAGTTTTAATGATATTTGAGATTTAATAGAATTTTCCAAATTATTATATTCTATCAAACCTTTATGAAAAATAGCCTTATAAGCTAATGTTTTTGACACTCTATCCACATAAAAGTTTTGATTAGTTCGTGTTTTATAATTATGATGGTCATAATTAAAAGAACAACCATTTTTTAAACAATCGGGCAACAAATTATGTTTAATTTTATGTATAAAGATATCTACATACCAAATAAAAAATTAAATTTCTGACATTCAACCAATCTAAATTTTTTAACATAAAACTTATTTTTGTTTATTTGTCACAATTTAAAATAATCCGCATTGCCTTATTTTGTAAAATTTGTAATTTATCTAATATTTCCTCACTAGCACAATATAAAATGGAAGAACAATAAAGAAAATGTGGTAATATAATAGTAATAAATAGTTTTTTTTAGGAAACAAACTTAAATTAGAACTGATTCTTAAAATAACCTACTTTTTCGGCAATCTTCGATATGATACTTTCAAAATTATTTTAAAAAATTAATTTTCAATCAATAATTATCCCTAAATATTTAAAACTGTTTACTAATTCCAATTTCTCACCATCAATTACAACATTTATATTTTGACAATTTAAATGATTACCCATAACCATACATTTAGTTTTTGAAATATTAAATTTTAATTTATTTACTTTTAGCCAATTTAATAATATATTTATCTCAGAATTTAAAGTATTTAGACCATCAAAAATATTTAAAACGTTCATGTAAATTAAGGTGTCATGAGCAAACACAAGTTACACATTTTTAAAACTAAAGGCATATCGTTGATGTATAAAATAAATAATATCGGACCTAGTATACTTCCTTGAGGAACTCCTATATTATTTATTTTTTATTTGAATTTTTTTGATATTTTTGTTTTTTGTGACCTGTTACTTAAATAATTTTTAAACCATTTAAAAACGTATTTTGGCATTAAATCATTTATTTTACAGACCTGGTACTCTATTATAATATTGTTATATAATTATATAAGATTCTTATAGGATGTTATTATAAAAATGGTACCTCATTAACAAATGCTGCTAAGTATCAAGTGCCTGTTTTTAAGGCGGTAATACTTTTTCTGAATTGTAGAACTTCAGTTCTGACTATATCAACTCTAAGTCTACAATTTCTTTGATATTAAGGTTATCATCTAAAGTTGATAACACCACTTTGCTAGGAATGTGATCGGATGAGATTCTACGCCACACGTGTGCACATTACTTTTAAAATACTGGAATTATGGATAGGAAAAATATTTTTATTATAGCTAGTGGACGGTACACAAAGCATTAAACGATCGCAGATAGTATCTTGTACTCATTAATTGATTTTAAACTGGTACGACTGTGAACGACATCGTCGGCATAACTAGACTAAAAAAATTAAAGATTACCATCTAAAGATATGTTTTTCTAATGACAGTCGAAGACGAAAAAGTAAGCAATACATTTTTTACTATTGAATCCCGAAAGAACTGTTTCTAGAATGTAGCTGTCAATTACTTAACATGCTTAACAAGTTCAAATTTTTGTATGTATCAAGCATAAATACGATACTCTGTGGGGGATTACAAAACATAACTTATTTAGATATAAAATTGCTATTATATCACGGGTTGTATTAAAATCCTTAATCTACGGCAGTGCCATTATGACGTATTTAGCATTATCATTTAGATGTCATTATGACCTTCATAATAGCACTCGTGCCATTATGAATTTATAATAACATCCAAATGTTAAGATACAAAAACAAAAAGAAAGTCGGTGCAAACTATTTATTTGTTATTATTACTTAGAAAAACGGATTGCATTTATTTATTGTAAACGTCCGAAGGGACACTTTCGAATTCAGAATCTCCCATATTTAAATTATTTTTGGCCAACGCTTTGCATACAATAGAAAATTAGACGGCAATAATGACGTCATAGACAAGCGAGTTGCGCACTCTCAAGGATAGATAGGCAACTTAACATACTAAATTGGTTCCCTGAGAGCGCCACCCGCGACCCGCGACCGGAGGCGAAACTAAATATAGTCGTGGTGGGGGTAGGCGCCAAGCAGAAAAATTTTCATTTTATTATTACTTTGAATTCAAATTTTCGCGCTTCTAACTTAACGGAAAAGTTTGAAGCGCGAAACATCTAATTCAAGTTAAAATAATTTGGGAGAACGAAAGGAAATTATAACAACGTTTCTGATATGGCGACAAGATTTATTAATAGGTATTAGATATTTACATAAATAAGTTTTAAATTAAAAAAAACAGCTTATATTATTATATTATTATTTTCTGTAGATTTTTCCAGAGAACTACGGTAGGTAGTTCTCTGGATTTCTCTAACCATTCCGAGTTATTTTCAAAGTTTTTATTTAATAAACTAGTTATTGTACCTTGTAGTTCATTATGTGAAGTAAAGTTTCTTTCTATATCTTTAATAGCTTTCTCTGTACTTTCTAATCGTTGGGCGACATTAATGAAGTCTTCAGGAGGTTCCACGCTTTTGTTAATTGCCTTGGTTTTTGTTCCCGATTATTATTAAATTTATACCTATTTACGATTCTCAAACTACCGACTGCGCCATGTTAAGTTTATAAATTATATATAAATAATTATTTAATAATAACTTTATTTTTTATATATTTTACAAATCAATCATAAAATGACAATGACAATCTTTCACCAGTCCAGGTAAGACTTCAGGATCTGTCACAACAAGCCATATTTTTATCTTTCTCGCACATATGCTGGTACAGTTTAATACAGATAGAGAGAGGTACAGAATGTTGGCCATGCTTATTCTAAATAATTATTCTGTTCCTTCCAACGTTAGGAGATGAATAACCTTATAAAACAAAATTCCTACAATAGCGCCACTAGCGACCGGAAGGCTAAATTAAACGAACAGAGGACGACCTTCACCATTTAAGTTATCCTAGCCTGAATGATGTCAAAATCGAAATTGAAACAATCAAAAATGAGGTTACCATGATATCGACTAATATGGACACCTGAAAATTTTAAAAATTACGAAAACGTTATCTGATATCAATGAAATTTAGACGAATAAAATCTATTTGCACTGTCATAGATTAAATTTTGAATGATACACGTTCGATATGAACTTTGTTAATGAAACTTGTGCAATTAAACCACTCGGCTAACGCCTCGTGGTTTAACGTTGCACACGTTTCATTATAGTGTTCATATCGAACTAGTATCATTAATAACTATAACAATAATAAGCTAAACAAAAACTGACCTTCTTAGCTTTAAAGGTTCAAATGTAGATAACAGAAGACCCTATTGTCAAAAATATGATAATAGTTACTCACTTTATCGCCTGTTGACGTCTTTTTTAGAATCGGCTTCTACATTGAAATATAGGCAAGCTAGTGTTGTTTAGACCATTCTAAATTGTAAATTTTTGATCTAAGGGGATTAGAGTTAGAGATGCTTTTCAATATAACAAAAGTAATCAAGTGCGCGTCGGACTTGCGTGATAAGGGGTTCAATTTCATACCCCCTCGGTTTTATCTTTATACTAGACTAAGTTTACTTTTTAGGATTATATATTGATCAAAATTTAAGCTGGAGAAAACACGTAGAACATATTCGAACTTACATTTCTCTGTTAATTGGGATATTCTTTAAAATTCGTCATTGTATATCTTTAAATTATTTAAAAAACATTTATCATGCATTAGTACATTCAAAAATGTTTTGCATATTTATTCACTCTTTACTTTTAAAACAAAAAATGTCTAACATAACATTTACAAAAGTTCATGATATTCATAGACATGATACTAGACAAACTAATTTTTTACAAACTATTAAAATAAACAGTAACTTTGGAATACGGTCATTGTTATAATAATATAGTGGATTAATATTATATAATATTTTACCCAAAAATATTTAAACATTAAATACTGCCATTATTTAAATTTCATTTAAAAAAATATTTCCTAGTATAATTTTCTTTCCTAACGAGTTAATCAAACGTTTATAATACAAAACGATTTTTTTAACTGTCTCTTTTATATATATAGCTATTAAGTTAGAGTAATAATTGTTAGTTATTTTTATATACTTATCCCTGTAATAAACTTGTAAAGTTGGTTGGGAGTAAAGTAAAATAAAAAAATAAATAAATAAGTTTTGGAATCAATACAGCAATTTCTGGTTTTATTTTAGAGTATTACCTGGTACCACATCGAACATAAAAGCAAATTAAGTATTGTTTATGCCTACTTATAAAATTTAATACCGCAAGTAAATTAAAATATTTTTCAAAATCAATTTTTCACGCGATTTAAAAAATCTTTCGTGTTTCCAATTTTAATCCTCTATAATTATTATTTTAAACTGTTATAATGTGTATTACATAACGCAGAAATTTACATAAATATTTAAATGAAAAATTGCCTTAAAAATAGGAAACGTTATTGTAACAGTTATAAAATTGACACTTTCACTAGTGGAATAAGTATATCTAGAGTAATAGCATTAAAATAAATATTGAATTATATTTACGAATACAACTGGTTAATAAATCATTTATATGTGCCGTATATTATATATACATACATCGCTTTCTGTATATTTTTATTTTATACCCAAGTATTATTTTATTTAATGCGGTGAAAATCACAAATCTACAGATGTTTCATAGATATAGACATATTTATAATAGTAAAATAGAGAAAGCTACAAACTAAGCTTACTTAGTAGTTTTATTGTGTTTTTATAATGCAATTAGGGTATCTTAAATTTCATAGGTACTGACACTGTATGTATAGTACTAATCAGATAAGAATCTAATGGTCGTTGTTGTCATAGGTCATAGGTCATTTCTATTATAGTAACACTATGTTTACACAACAATAAAGTTTAAGGAAAAAACTTTTCTAATTTCATTTTTCGGTCCTTAAACCGATAGCCTGTGGGTTTAGCGCTGCTTAACTGGACTCGTGTAATAGTGACGTGTGTCTTTACCGGTGATTTATTTTAAACATTTTTACTTACTAAGTTTATTAGAGGGGCTGGTATGCATTAAAAGTGTCTACCGGGTGTTTCTCAAAAGACGTTCACCCCTATAACTTTTTTATATTTATCATCACTACATAGTATAAAACAAAGTCGCTGTCGCTGTCTGTCCGTTCCTATATAAGCTTAAATCTTTAAAACTACGCAACGGATTTTGAAGCGGTTTTTTTTTAATAGATAGAGTGATTCAAGAGGAAGGTTTATATGTATACTACATGCATAATATTGTAGAGAAACACTGATAAATTTAAAGGTTTCTAATGTGATGTCGTAAATAAACTTTAGACCCGCGTGCGAAGCCGTAGTAGATATTAAAATGAAATTTTGAGATTATGTATAAGAGATGAGTCTGCATTTGCTGGCATAATTTTCAATTTGTTAGCACTTCCGGTTTGACCGGAAGTGACCTTGACTTTGATATTTTAAATGGGGCATCTTGTATATTTTTACTTATTTGGACTATTGGGTTCAGCATAATATTATGAGTGAAATGACACTCACTCACTTGTCATTTTTTGACGTGTTATAACATTTTTATGTTTATTTTTTTTTTTTAATCTAGAGTGCTACAAATTAATTAAATCTGTTAATTTATAGTCAAGTAGTATGAAAGTTAAAATTATGTCATAATAATTGACTTTTTAATTTTTTCAAGCGTTTAAAAAATGAAATTTTGTTTTCTTGAAGTTTATTCCATTTTTCCAAATGGAACGAGGGTGGTTCATTAGGATATTTAAAACGAGCATTTTTTTCCAACAATTTGATACCATACACTCCTATGCTATTTTAAAATTAACACTGAAAAATTTGCCTTAAATCCCAATCGCAAATTTAAAAGCGTAATGCATTATTGCCGCCCTCTCTTTTCTAAAGAAATATAAAGGAGGCTTTGAATAACAATGGAATGGTTTTGAAAAGTACTATGGCTTTAATTTTTAAAGTTGTAATGTCGTTAGTTTATAAAACATAAAATACATACAATCTTGCGGCTTAAGAAGAATTTTTCTGGTCACTCCTTAAATTAGGAGCATATCAATTTGTTCATTTCTAGTACAACTAACCATTTTATCCGAGTTTCAATGTAAGTTTAATAAAAGAATGACATTACAATTTTAATTTAAAACCATGTTGGTTTTCTAAGTACCAGTACCAACATTTTTTTCGGTACTTAACGTAAGGTGGTTAAGTACCAAGTGCGAGTACTTTAAGTACCGCAAATAATAGGGAACTTGACAAAAATTTTAAATCATAAGTATATATTGTCATAAAACATATGGCAGCAAAAAAAACTACATATTTCGTCCCAAAAGACCGCTAGCAAGATTTAAAAATGCCCCAAAATTCAAATTATCCCAAGCGGTTAAAAACGGGTCGTGACGTCAAGAAGTATAATTCGTGTGTGACATCCACGAAATGGTTGGCAATAAATTGAAGAATTCCACCTTAAAACAACAATACAATAACAATAACACACGGCAATCCAAATGCAAACTCGGTAGCTCGGCCACCGGTCAGGATGACGGATGACGGAAAAGTCATACTTCCTGACGTCATCGGGCTTGGCGCGCTTAAAAGGTCGTTTGAAATGATTTTGACACGCGCGAAACTTTAAAGAATTTTTACCAAGTTATTACTGATTTTTAAGTAGTAACAATTGGGGAATATTTTTTTTTTTGCCTAACTAAATCATATAATTTAGAGAAAAAAAATTGGAAAGTTCCCTATTGTATTTTTTACTAAAAATTAAAAAACAAATTTACATATTGTATTTTTTACTGCGTAAGCTCGTCGCAATCGTCGAAGCCCGATACTTTTTAATCCTACATTTGACCTAAGATAATGGTAATTCAATATTAACGTGGGCGGTTTACTAAGAGATTGAAGAGATAGGCCTTAGCACAAGCCAAACAATAAACTACAATAAAATAATGAAATTCTTGCATGCACTGTAATTGGAAAGCCTCCACACAAAACGGTACAAATCGAAAATCTATTCGTAACTGGTGTATCGGGGAATCATGAAAACGAAGAAATACTGTAGTTAAATCAGTATTAGTAGACGGAATAAAACTTATAAAAGTAGTAATTTATTCGCAAGACATATTAAATTAAAATAAGGTTATAGCAAAAAATACCCAAGTAAAAAACGCGTGTAACGCCCGTATATAAATAAGTAAATCAATTTTATTGGTATCAAACTGATCGGATCAGTTTTTTTCGTTGCCCAAAGTAATTGATGGACCGATTTGTTGCTATCAAGGCGAACGAATATTTAAAACCGTAAACATTAATTCATTGTAATTTTTTAACATCATGCAATGGCGCTATTAAAAATATTAAAATGGTATGCGACCTTGCTATATTTTTTTTTTCGATATAGTAATACTACTAGCCCGGGTTCAAAAATGAAAATTACAAATTTTTGAAGTACCTACTTCACGTCCTGTTTATCGAAAATAACAATACACAAAGACTTTTCAAAGTAGATACAGGGTCTTCCAACGAGGACTGAACAGGGGCTCATTTTTGATCTTCCTTGTATTTAAAGAAAAATCCAAAATAGCCAATCGATGTACTTTTTCCTGCAGAATTTAAAAATGAAACCAAAAATTTATTTGAACCAGAAACAAAAGAGTTACGATATGGATAAGGTGTTTTTTAAATGGAACACAGTTTTTTTTATACGATTTTTGGAACAAGTGCTTTTTTTTTGTCCGTTCTGATTAAAATATTTAATATTGTGACAGCTATTTTTATTAAATTTTAATGTTTTATCCAGTATAATTTAACTTTAACCTGTTTGAAACATACACTAGGTAATAAAGGTATAATCACCTTTGAATCCTTCAAAGTAAATCGGCAATATTATAGCAAATTTGTCAAATTTTTTGACTTTGAAGGATTCAAAGGTGATTATACCCTTATTACCTAGTGTATGTTTTAAACAGGTTAAAGTTAAATTATACTGGATAAAACATTAAAATTTAATAAAAATAGCTGTCACAATATTAAATATTTTAATCAGAACGGAAAAAAAAAACACTCGTCCAAAAATCGTATAAAAAAGCTATGTTCCATTTAAAAAACACCTTATCCATAGCGTAACTCTTTTGTTTCTGGTTCAAATAAATTTTTGGTTTCATTTTTTAATTCTGCAGGAAAAAGTACATCGATTGGCTATTTTGGATTTTTCTTTAAATACAAGGAAGCTCAAAAATGAGCCCCTGTTCAGTCCTCGTTGGAAGACCCTGTACAGTGTGACCAGTAAAGTCCGCATCATATGGGATTTTTTTTTTATTAATAGCTTTATTCGAAGTTTGACTTTGGCATCAAGTTCTGCTTCGATCGAGATGAAAATTAAGCAAAAAAAGAGTAGTCACGTGATTCGCATTATCTGTCAAATTTTAATTTTTTCCAAAAAATAATTCAAAAGTAGGGTTATTTCTGAAAATATCGAAAAAAGTTATTAGGGGAAACGTTTTTTTTTAATGCAGTTTCTAGCCCACATGCAAAATTTCAGCTGCATAAGATAATTTTTATTTTTTACCTACCACTAAAATTTATTTTCCAATTAATGAACACTTTACTGATGACACTGTGTTATTTTTTGTCTTAATATTAAGGTGTATTACTTTGAGATACAAGCTATGTTTTCAAAAATACCTCTATTATGAAGTTACCTTATACAGGGTCAAAATAAAATAAACTTTGCATCACTTGCGACCATTTTAATGGCCCATTTTTGATTTTGTAGAAAAATACACATTTAATATGGCGCTACTTTAAAGAAAATGTATCTGAAATAAAGCATTGTCAAAACCACAGAACTCCAATAAAGGTCAAAACTATGGAGAACTATAGGGTAGGAGGCCGATCGACAATGGCAGCATTTTTAAATTCTGTCCCTGTTTTTTGGTTAGTTCGCTACTGGCCGATAGATGGCTCTCGCGTCCGAAGTGGGCTGATGTTGTCTTCTTCTTCTTCGTTTTTAATGTGGAAAACCTAGATCCTCCATAGTTTTTAGCTTTTACTTAAACCCTTTATTTTTCTGTGCTTTTACTTTTGACAATTGACATTTTATTTTTCGAAATAACAAATCATGTTTGAAGGCAAGACAAGACAAATAACGTTGTATTGTAATTAATTTCCATATTTATAATGAATAATGGTACAATTTATAAAAGTAGAGTTTGCTTTGTGTCGGGGTGGTAAGACAGGATCTTCTTCAGAGATGAAACGCAGCCAAATAAGTCTCTTTCTAGCTCCAAAGGTAAAACCCTCTAGCTAGAATGTTCCTGTATTTTAAAAACGAAGCATCGTTGGAACTTTATACAGGCCGAGTTTACTAATAAGTATAACAAAGTAAGTGTAAATTCATATAAAAGTCCTTATTTGTTCCTTAAAGAACTAATTTAAATAAAAATAGTTATTGCGTCCATAAGAAACCATTTATTTGATAGCCCACTTCGAATACGAGCGCCATCTTATGGCAACTCGTAAAGCTGAATTACCGATGCTAATTTGGGACCGAATCCAATGCATTGCGATCGGCCTCCTACCTCAAGTCCTCCATAGTCAAAACTAAGAAGTTTTATGTAGGTTGCGTTGAGTCTGATTTTGCAAAAGTGGTGCAATTTACAAAATATGGGTAAAAAATCAAAATTATCTTATGCAGCTAAAATTTTGCATGTGGGCTAGAAACTGCATTTAAAAAAAACTTTTTCTAATAACTCTTTTCGATATTTTCAGAAATAACCCTACTTTTAAATTATTTTTTGGAAAAAATTAAAATTTGACCGATAATGCGAATCACGTGACTACTATTTTTTTTTTTTGCTTAATTTTCATCTCGATTGAAGCAGAACTTGATGCCAAAGTCAAATTTCGAAAAAGTTATTAATAAAAGGCGCACAATGCCAGTTTCTAAAAGAAAAGATGTTGGTTGGCAGCCAATTAGAAAACGTAACTTTACAGCCAGAACAGTAGGTATATTATTCGGAACAATCCACACTTGTATAGAACCTGCCTCCTAGCGGCAGCAAGTGGAAATAAGAACATGAAATATGACAATTTTGACATTAGAATGATCAATGATCATTCAACCGATTTAGTGCTAGGATTTTCATTTTACAAGTAAGTGTTCATAGCCATTTCATATGATAGAATGTCCCCTATAAATACCAAATCTCCAACCCATCCTCCACATGTTCAACTTTATTGATTTGAAGATCATGTAGTCCGGATTTACCGCCATGTCTTGTTTCTTTCGCATTATAAATTTCAAGTGAAATCAGGTAGAACCGAACAGCACCATCCCTGCAAAATTATCTGCTTTTCTATGAGAGCCCGAGATTAATCGTCTGTTGGAATTTTTTCCGCTGATCGGAGCTCATTAGAGCTAGCCGATCAAGCGAATCCTATCCCGATTTATTATTGAGACTTAGAAAATTTATTGCATCGCGGAATTCCTTGAATACTCTGAATTCACCGCTACCCATGGGGTGAATTTAAGTTGGAAATTGTTTGTAGTAAAAACCACACAAGAAGTATATCTATTACTAGGAATAATTGTTTTTTTTTGTGACTTAGACATATTTGAAGTCATTGGTGTGACTAAGAATATATTCTAAGGTCTCAACGGTCATAGAATTCACTTCTTACAATATTAAGTTGATACGCAAGAGATTCAATTGCATACCCATGAAAAAAATTATATTAAAAATCGAAAAACAATATTCAACAAGTATATTAAGAAGAGAAACTTTTCCCTGTAATAAAAAACTTGCCAATCGAAATCAAGAATTTTATTTAGACTTTTTTGTTAAAGCTGTATACTTTGTCTGTCTCTCCCCAGGATAACTCTTAAACTAGTTAACGGATCTGACCTAAAGTTGGTTTAGTTATGTAAAATAGGCGTCTGCGTCCGAGGAAAATACGCAAAATTGACTGTGCCCGCAGCTTTGCTCGCGGTTCTATAAAATATATTAAAAATCGAAAAACAATAATCAACAAGTAAATTAAGAAGAGAAATCTTCTCTGTGATAAAAAAAAAAAGGGCTTGCTACCTTTTATTTACTTGCCAGTCAAAATCTAGAATATTCTTTAAAAAAATGTTATCAAATCTCTATACTTTGTCTGTCTCTCCCCAGGATAACTCTTAAGCTAGTTGACCGATCTAACCTAAAGTTGGTTTACTTATGTAAAATAGGCGTCTGCTTCCGGGGAAAATACGCAGGACTTCCTGTGCCCGCAGCTTCGCTCGCGGTTCTATAAAAAATAATATTAAAAATCGAAAAACAATAATCAACAAGTAAATTAAGAAGAGAAATCTTCTCTGTGATAAAAAAAAAAAGGGCTAGCTACCTTTTATTTACTTGCCAGTCAAAATCTAGAATATTCTTTATAAATTTTTTATCAAATCTCTATACTTTGTCTGTTTCTCCCCAGGATAACTCTTAAACTAGTTAACCGATCTGACCAAAATTTGGTTTACTTATATAAAATAGGCGTCTACTTCCGAGAAAAATACGCGAAATTTCCTGTACCAGCAGCTTCGCTCCCGGTCATACCATTCTAAAAAAAATATATTAAAAATCGAAGCTGGCCAATTTATGGTGTAATTTAATCTTATTGGCGTTAATCGAAAACGTTTTGGACATATTCTATTTACTTCTCTTGCATTGTGCGCAGACCAGCCGTCCATTTCAAACCAAGTATCTTTATTTGCAGGAGCAACTTCTTCTAATGCGTGTTCAATATGATATTGTAAAAGATTCAAACAATTTACTTTTTCCAAAATTTGTTTCTTGCTTTTCTGTTCACTTTCTGTACTCTAATATCAATAATTTTGAACATTTGGTTCATTGTTTAATGCAAAGCTGCACTTGGTAAAAAATCGTTATTTATCCTTTTCATAACTTCAAATCAAAAATTTGCTCTTCAAATTTCATCACCTTCTTTCAATTCCTAATGTTTTTGATTCTTATACGGTTGATTACTATTACTTATGCAATTAGCTCAGTACTGTTAAGTGATGCTTTCCTACAGAAGCATTGTGCAAATGCCATTATTTACTTCTACATGGACTAAAGGAACTAAATCTGCATAATTTTCTTGTACTCTACCATCGAGTTCATCACTAGTTTGCTCTTTGCTTTTATTAATTACAGTACCTTCACTCTCAAAACTACGGGAAATATTTTGGAATGTTGCTTTGCTTGTAATGGATCTGTGTTACTGGTTTTTTCATTTAGGTATGTATTAGAGCCGCATTTATTTTTTAAGAATTTAGAAAAAGTTTTTTCTAAAAATATACTTTCATTGGCTTCTTAAAAACTAATAAAATTTGTGGTACGACTTCATCATATAAGGGCCTCGCTTCAAAAAGCTCTACAAGCCAATATTTTTGAGGGTATCGTGTACATGGGATTTTCAATGATCTCGGTGTAGTAGCTTCTTCTCTCTTTCTATTTATTAAAATTTTAAAAATAAATTAAACAATATTTCATTAAAATAATTATTATTATAAAATTCCGTAACAAGTTACTAAGCTAAGCACAAAATCACTACGACTCGAAAACAATGAGGTGTACAACGAACAATAGGAAATAGAACCAGTAAGAATAATTACGATTCTCGTTCTCCGGTACAGTTAGATATCCGATTTTTTTTATATAATGCGCCGGAGTTCAAAGATTTGATTATCTGTAACCAATCGCGTTTTAATTCGTTTTAAATTACATCAATCACATGGGCACCTGAATAATTTTAAAAGGAATTATTGTATTTTTATGGATGCCTGGGTAAGTGGGCAGTCGCCTCTCCTAGGTGTGTAGTACCACAGTTCATTACAATGTAGGGAGGCAAGTTTTAGTAAAAAAAAATTTTGTAGTAGTAGTTGTAACATGTTTTATTTAGCAAAAAGCTACAATTAAATATTTTTTAATACATTTTTTTGACACATTTTTATAGATTTATTTTTAAATTTTAAAACGCAACCTTCTTTTAACAAAAACAGTCAGAAAAATTAAACATTTTGCAAATTGTATCAAATATTACGTATCATTTTGTTTTTTAATTAAATGTAATTTTAAAGTTTTTTTAAATAGTTTTAATGATATTTGAGATTTAATAGAATTTTCCAAATTATTATATTCTATCAAACCTTTATGACTATATATACTTATAGGCTGTTTTAGACACTCTATCCACATAAATATATTAATTAGTTCTTGTTTTATAATTATGATGGTCATAATTAAAAGAACAAAATTTTTTTAAACAATTAGGCAATAAATTATTTTTGATTTTATGTATATAAAGATACATTACTAAATAGGAAATTAAATTTCTGACATTCAACCAATCTAAATTTTTTACCATAAAATTTATTTTTGTATATTTGTCACAATTTAAAATAATCCGCATTGCCTTATTTTGTAAAATTTGTAATTTATCAAATATTTCCTCACTAGCACAATATAAAATGGAAGAACAATAAAGAAAATGTGGTAATATAATAGTATGAAATACAGTTTTTTTAGAAGACAAACTTAAATTAGAACTGATTCTTTTAAAATAACCTACTTTTCCGGCAATCTTCGATATGATACTTTCAAAATGATTTAAAAAATTTTAATTTTGAATCAATAATTATCCCTACATATTTAAAACTGTTTACTAATTCCAATTTTTCACCATCAATTACAACATTTATATTTTGACAATTTAAATTATTACCCATAAACATACATTTAGTTTTTGTAATATTTAATTTTAATTTATTTACTTTTAGCCCATTTAACAATATATTTATCTCAGAATTTAGAGTATTTAGACCATCAAAAATATTTAAAACATTAATGTAAATTAAGGTGTCATCAGCAAACATTTGTAACTTACACATTATTTTTAAAACTAAAGGCATATCGTAATAAATAATATTGGACCTAGTATACTTCATTATACCCATATTTTTCTATCAACAGATTTCATGCACTTATTATTGGTAATAACAGCACTTACCTAAGAAACAAAAGCCCGATAGTTACGACAAGCCAAAAAAATAAAACAAAACCTCCAACTAGCCGTGGAATAAGCTAATTAAAAAATCCATTAAACCATGACCAAGTCCGTACACTACAAAATAAGCTAGGGCTGGTATTCCTCAACACGTTCCACGCCACAGTCGCTCAGACTATGCCTCGAGGAATTTAAACTTTATAATCCAAATCGCAGGTGAATCTTTTAGGCTTTTTTTTGTTTTTTTCGGGAATACGCTCCCATCTGAACTTCTTTTACCGCTAAGTACTGTGGGAGTTGACTAATGGGACCGTGGCTCGTTACATTACACAATAGGCTCTAATGGTGTTTATGGTATATCGAAAATTCCAGGATGGGACGTTTCGTATTAACTTTGTAGTTTTATTGTCCCTTGTACCACTTGTAATATTAATAAAAAATTACCGTATATCTTATGATATTTCATGATATTACCATTTAGAAGATAATAGTGGTCAATTAAACAATTACCATCAACAATTACCAGCAACAAAAAGACCCTGATGTCAAGAGTACCTTCTTTATATGTACCAGATTCTCAGACGAAGCGAACTCTGTTTCATAGAATATTTCACAAGTTTCAAATTAAAAACAAATTATTGGTATACAATTAATATTGTCTTGTCTTGCAACTAACTAAATGTTATTATCTATGTTTCTAATGTTACCAATATTATAGCACCTTTCACGAAAATAAAAGCAAACAGCAGTTTAATCAATATAGATAAATCACTGATTGCAAAGTATTGCTAATTATTTATGCATGAAATCAATATTTGTTGATATTATGACTTAATTATTATTAGAGACTTCTCGGTCAGCCAGCAGATCGAATCTTGAAACGTAATTGTTTTGAAAACGACAGACAGCCAATAATACCATCATTCAAGGGTAATACTTTTTTCCAGTGAGCTATTCGATATCTTGCCTTCGCGTTTAAAGAATCGAATACCGTATCCATGTCTGGAAACTCTCCAATATTTTATTTCGTAACGGCTAACCACAGAAGGCAACAAATTAGTTCAGTATCTATTGGTAGATCGCCAAAACCTTAAATATTTTTTAACAGGTCAACTGCTTTTCGCAGCTAATTTAAAGTGCAATTGTATTTTTTTGATGACTAGCTGTGTGTTGTAATAATTGTAAACGAAAAGCGACAATAAACATTTTGTAAGCAATTACTAGAATGTAATTTTTTTAAAATCTTATCGGCTCACTTCATCAAATTAATCCGGTTTTTTTTATTGGCATTTTGTACCGTAAATGTTTGTTAATAATAAATTATTTAGTCTTTTTTTAGTTTTCTTTCTGGTAAATTAAGAAGGTTTGTTTACCATCGAGCAAAGTATAGTGTAGTAGATACATGTTTTACATTATTCGCGGAAACGTTTATAAATGGTTTAAAAATTATTTAAGTAACAGGTCACAAAAAACAAAAATGTCAAAAACATATTCAAATAACACCTTAATTTACATTAATGTTTTAATTTTTTTTGATGGTCTAAATACTCTAAATTCTGAGATAAATTGGCTAAAAGTAAATAAATTAAAATTAAATATTTCAAAAACTAAATGTATGTTTATGGGTAATAATGTAAATTGTCAAAATATAAATGTTGGAATAAAAATTGGAATTAGTAAACAGTTTTAAAGGGATAATTATTGATTCAAAATTAAAAATTTTTAATTAGTTTGAAAGTATTATAGCGAAGATTGCCGGAAAAGTAGGTTATTTTAAAAGAATCAGTTCTAATTTAAGTTTGTTTTCTAAAAAAACTGTATTTAATACTGTTATATTACCACATTTTCTTTATTGTTCTTTCATTTTATATTCTGCTAGTGAGGAAATATTTGATAAATTACAAATTTTACAAAATAAGGCAATTATTTTAAATTGTGACAAATACACAAATTCATTTTATGTTAAAAAATTTAGATTGGTTGAATGCCGGAAATTTAATTTTTTATTTAGTATGTATCTTTATACATAAAATTTTAAAAAATGATTGCTTGAATGTTTTAAAAAATTTTGTTCTTTTAATCATTACCATCATAATTATTATAAAACAAGAACTAATCAAACATTTTTTTGTGAAAAGAGTGTCTAAAACATTAGCTTATAAGTCTATTTTTCATAAAGGTTTAATCGAATATAATAATTAGGAAAATTCTATTAAATCTCAAATATCATTAAAAATATTTTTAAAAACTAAATTTAATTAAAAAACAAAATGATACATAATATAAACAATTTTAAAAATTAAAACAGCAACTATGGTTGAAATGAGAAATTAATATTTTTTACAAATCTGTGTTCGTTTTCTATAAACCAACATGTACAATTTGGAATATTTGGTTCATTGTTTACTGTGAAGGTGCATTCGTCGGTGAAACAAACATGGAGTTAGAATTCCCCATCATTTACCCTCTCCATAACTAGAAAACAAAAGTTTGCTCTTTGTATATAGTCATATTCCCTCAATTGCTCAATGTTCTTAATATTTATATGGATGATATTTATACTTATGTAATTGAAGTACTGGGAACTGGGAGGTGATGCTTTTCTACAATTTTGTCCAGAATTTACATTACATTACTTTCTTCTACATAATATAGTAAAAGTTTTAAATCTGCATTATTTTCTTGTGCTCTTCCATCGAGTACATCATTATTTTGCTCTAAGCTGTTGCATTTATTATTACAGTACATGGTGCTTTCAAAATAACAAGCAACGTTCAGGACTGCTGTTTTGTTTGGAATGGGTCTGTCAGGAAACATCGCTGGTAACATTCCGAATACTTTTTTTATTTTTTTTTACTTTACTCCCAACCAACTTTACAAGTTTATTACAGGGATAAGTATATAAAAATAACTAACAATTATTACTCTAACATAATAGGTATATATGTATATAAAAAAGACAGTTAAAAAAAATTGTTTAGTATTATAAACGTTTGATTAACTCGTTAAGAAAGAAAATTATGTTTATTTGAAGGTTGTAGACAATGATGTATCTTGAGTAATAGATGTGTTTTGGACTTCCATTGCCTTTAGTTTCTCATATCACAACGTTTCAACTGGTAAGTATCTCCAGTCGTCTTGAGTATTCACCTGAAGACGACTGGAGATACTTACCAGTTGAAACGTTGTGATATGGAAAACTAAAGGCAATGGAAGTCCAAAACACATCTATTAATAAAGAAAATTATACTAGGAAATATTTTTTTAAGTGAAATTTAAATAATGGTAGTTTTTTTAATGTTTTAATATTTTCGGGTAAAATATTATATAATATTAATCCATTATATAACAATGACCGTTTTCTAAAGTTACTGTTTATTTTAATAGTTTGTAAAAAATTAGTTTGTCTAGTATTATGTCTATGAATATCATGAACTTTTGTAAACGTTATATTAGAATTTTTTTGTTTTAAAAGTAAAGAATGAATAAATATGCAAATTTTTAAATTATATAAATTATTTATATCTAGGTATTTATTCGGTTTATATAAATTTGTTGTTGGTTCTAAGTGCAGAAATCTATGAATACTTTTAATAACTTTATTTTGTAATTTCTTTAAAGGTTTTAGTACTATTGAATTGGCTGAACCCCAAATAGAAATAAGATACTGAATTTTTGAATGTACTAATGCATGATAAATATTTTTTAAATAATTTAAAGATATACAATGACGAATTTTAAAGAATATCCCAATTAACGGAGAAATGTAAGTTCGAATATGTTCTACGTGTTTTTTCCAGCTTAAATTTTGATCAATATAATCCTAAAAATTTTATGTTATCTTTGTACTTAATATTTTCCCCATTAATATTATTGGTTGCTTTTCCATATCTAGTCTTTGTTTGTCAATGTACATAATCATAAATGAAGATTTATTAAAATTTAAAGTTAATTTATAAGATTGCAACCACTCAAATATAATTGTTAAATCTTTTTTGATATCTAATTGGATGTCCCTAATATTTTAGCATAATAAATAATTGTTGTGTCGTCGGCAAAAAGTTTAATTTGTCCATATAATTTTAATTTTAAAATAGAATTGATATAAATAAGAAACAATGTGGGTCCTAGAATGGAACCCTGTGGTACTCCACATCTAATTGTTTGATAGGAACTAATATTACTTCCTATTTTAACGCATTGTTTTCTATTTTTTTATATAACTTCCAAACCAACGATAATGTTTCCTCTTATGCCTATATCAAATAATTTAAATAATAATATATATATATCATGGTTTTTCTAATTTGGTATCATAACAAGTCTATTACGATACGCATTTGCGTATCGTAATGAAGCTATTTCGATACGCGTTTTTTCTTTATTTGATGTTGGTAACATTTAAATGTTTTATTTCATTGACTTGCGCGGCGCGGCCTTTGTGATTTACGAGAAAACCCATTTTTCGCAGAGGAAAAATAGCTTGATAACCTACTTTTTATTATGTGTGGATAACAGTCATGTATGTTGGTTGCATAAATCTATAAATCAATCTTTTGTAGATGCTTCAAGCTATCATTTTCTGCCAAATCCTATCCAAAATTCAATCTACTAACCTTCCAATGTCGATTTTAACTTCAACTGTATTTGAATTTTCCATCTTCCCTATACTAAATTGCAATGCCGTGACGTAAAATCACGTATTATGAAATTCGAAAAAAAGTAGCAAAATCGCCCGAATTTCCGAACGCTCTGTATATGTACCGAATGTACAAGGATCACACAACGTATTCCGTCCAATTTCAAATCTTATATCGCTAAAATAACTTTAGAATCTCGTGGTGAAAATGGGTCAATAAATAAAAAATTACAGTTCGCAAAATAATTTTTGTTGTCCAGAGGCTACTATGATAAAAAATAGTATTACCAACATAAAATTTAGACATAAAAATTTACAAAATTTGAAGGATTTATTTTCTTTTGAAATATGCGTTTTTTATTGAAAAAACTACAAATTAGAAAAAATAGTATAACGTACGTGTTATATAAAGCAGTTTTAAGTACTTGTCCCGTTATAAAACTCGCCGCAAGCGGCTCGTTTTTTAACATGGACGCGTGCCATAAAATTATGCTTTATAAAACGTGTACGTTAATATACTATTACAGTATCAAAGGCGATTTTTTTTTATTTTTAATTTCAAGAAATATTTTCCATGTAGTAGTACCACTTAATCATTGTCTTATAATTTCTCGTTTTGCGATTAAGTTATTAAAAATTTATTCGAAGGGTCAAATTTCGAATCGTGAAAGTACATGCGTTCACTTCATTTCATTTCGCTTTCAATGATTGCAGTTGCTTGTCGCCTGTGGTGGAATACGTTTTTTTTTCTTCTTAAATTGCGTTACTTTATCATTAAGTCATTGACTTTAGTGGTAGAGATTTTTTATTATTTGCGTCGTTGTCAATAACTTTCATATTGTATCGAGAAGTGGCGTTTAGGCTGAAGATATTTATAATATAGAGGAGATAATTATTCATAAAAATGCCCTGGAAAACCTGCTTTGCTTTTTTTTACATTTAATTAAGTACGTTTTCAAAATATTTAGTGGTTATGGTGCCTTTTATTTTTACTTTCATTGAATTTTAATTACTCTTGTGCGGCCGGTACGTACTTACAATTATTATTAATTTGACCAAAAATTTACAGGTTAAAATTTTTTAATTCTTTTTCATTGTGGTTCATAATTATTATTTTGTGCCTTGCACGTTAGTTGATTTCATCGATAAGTAGATAATAGGTTTCATTTTATCTAAACGCCGTTTTTGTCGACAAGTAAGTTTGTGAAATTTTTGTTCTTAAAATGTTTGTTCGTAAAGGTTAGGTTTCTAATGTATAATTTTTTAGATATCCTTTTCTGTTTCAAGAAAAATAGTAGAAATTATTTCTTTGACTTAGGTAGGTAGGGTAGGGGGAGAGATGGACAAAACCGGGTAGGTTGATAAAACCGGGTACCGCCTAGTTCTGCCAAATGTCTATTGCCAGCGAACAAATATATAATTCTATTTTTTGCGTCTACGTACCTTACATAAGTGAAATTATTATTAGATATTACCATTATTATTGTTTGTATGGCAAGAAAATAAAGTTTTTAACATTAAGTTCAGAAATGTGACTGTATCAATAAATTGCATTTTAATGAACAAATTCTATAATCACAATTTTTGGGTCTTATGTACGTCAAAAACTGTTAAAGTAGGGTTTCCATTGACAGAAAAATTAAATCCCTGGCTAAATTGAAGCTTTTAACTTTATGTTAGCCCACATACAAGTTTAGAAATGTAACCGTATCATAGCCAACAAATTCTATAAAAACCATATTTGGGTCTATGTACCTCAATCACACTTCTTTTACCAGATATAATAATTTGTCTAAGTTGGCCATGATTTTAAATAAAGCATAGATATTGACACTGACGTTATTCTTAATTAAATTTGCTTATGTGAGTAAAAGTATAAAAATACAGTATACCTAAATGTCTTATTCAGAGAATGAAAAGCGAGAAATTTTCGAACTTTATATCAAAAATGGTTATAATGCCAAACTTGCTGTAAGGGAATATCGAAGACTTTATGAAGGCATAAGGAGAATTCCTACCAATAAAACATTTTTAAGAGTCTATCAGAAAGTTTTACATGAAGCATCTTTCAAACGAAAAAGGAGAACAATACAGCCAAATGAACAAAATGAAAATGACGAATTAGATATCCTTCTCTATTTTCAAGGTATTTTTTACACAATTTGAACGTTTGTTCTTGTTAATAATTAATAATTATTATTTTAGAAAATCCTTTTGCTTCAATTCCAAATGCTGTTGAAGATACAGATAACTTTGTCAAAATATAATTTTCATGCCTATAAAATTTTACCCGTTCAAGCGTTGAGCCAAGATAATAAAGCCGCGCGCTTACGCTTTTGTCAAGATATGATGGAACGCTTGAATCAACAACATCAATTTTTCAATAAAATTATCTGGACAGATGAAGCAGCCTTTTCGACCGCCGGAAGATTTAATAGGAAAAATGTACACTATTGGGCTCCTGAAAATCCCTACGCTATTCGGGAAACACGGCATTCTGGTCGAAGTTCCGTGCACGTATGGTGTGGGATTCTTAATAATCAAATATTAGGACCAATATTTTATAATGGAAATCTGAACGGGCGAAAGTATTTAGAGTTAATAAGACCAGTAATTCAAAATTTGGTTGAACATCATATTGATATATTTTGGCAACAAGATGACGCTCCAGTCCACAACATTGCTGCCGTTACGGAAATTTTAAACGAAAATTTTCCGTTTTGGATAGACAGGTTTGGCCAGATGAGGTGGCCACCAAATAGCCCAGACTTGACCGTAATGGATTCCTTTCTGTGGGACTTTTTAAAAGGAAAGTTGGGCGAAGAAAAAGTCAGCTAACCGTTAATATTATAAGAGAAAGAATAACCCAAGAAGTTGAAACACTAAACCATCGCAATCGGGAATTATCTTGGCAGCTATCGAAAGACAGAAGAGAATTTATAGGAAATGCATTGAGCAAAATGGGGAACATGTGAAACATTTAATTCAATAATTTTCGTTTTATTACTTTTAAACTTTAAAAGTTTCAAAAACTATATCTATCCGATTACTAGTGATTTCATAACAAAAATAAAAAGCCAATTTTCGATTGCTTTTAGTTGGAAAACTGTTACATTTAGGTATAGGACATGTTATATGAGTTATGATTAGAATTTTATGCAGAATCCGAATATGCAATAATATATAGGGCGTCCTATTAAAAAATATATAAATTTGATTCGGTGCGTTTTGGTGGAACACCCTGTATTATATTTCTATTATCGGTAAAAAATTCAGACGATGCCCTACAATTCAGTAAAAAAATCAGCTTTCTATCTTAAAAAATTAAGAAGCTAGAGTGGGATGACATTTATAACCTTTAACCCTGTACCTTACGTAAGTAATATATGGGGATTTCATTGACAATAAATGTAATATCTGACTGAATTCAATTAGTTTATGTTGAACTGTAGGTATTGTATTTTACCTATAGATAGGTATAATCTGAATAAATGAAACAACAAAAAATTCTGTTGTAAATATGAGTGACAGAGTCCTATTGAAAGTTGCGTTTTAGTTAATTTAGTATTTTCAAAGTTTGAATAATTATAATATTATATAGTTTTTAAATCTATTTTGACACTTTATTTTTAAACCCTATAAAATCTCCTGTTTATTATTACCTATCTTAAATTATAATATTTATAAAATAAATTATTATTAATATTTGGCAATATTAAAGCGGTAGAACCGATGAGACTATTGCATCAATTGTTTTAGACGGTATCACATGTATAATTTTCAAGTCCGATCCTGGAATTCATACCAACCTAACAAAATTAAATATACCAAAATTGACAGAGTGTCACGTGACTTTGTATCCATTTTGCGAGAGTATTCAAAATTTTTACTATACTGATGTTTGCATCGTTTTATCTTGATGACAGTCCATACATCAATTTATAAAGCTTTGACTTTCTTCTGCGTTACGCCTACATTGGTACTTATATAAAGGAAACAACAAATGCTACTATGCATAATATTTTTTGTTTTACGACATTAGAAAGTAAACTCTCCATACATACAAAAGAAAATGTGTAATCTAATAAAATTAGCCGACACAACTAAGCGAAATTTTTGAATAATAGTGATAAAAAACGAGTTTTTAGTTAACTAATTTTATCTTCAAACATAAATATAAGTCTTTCGTTTCCTTTCGTTGAGACCCCGAGGGTATCTGTAGAAAAAAAAATTGAAAGTTGTTTTATTATTAGATTAATTGTCTTGCAATTGTAAACTGGAATTGTTTGTACTTACAACCTGTCTATATACAGGGTGATGATAAAGAAACGGATCAGCCATGCACAGAGTACCGCCAGTGTCGTAACAAAAACTGAGTGCCCCCCCCCCCGCAAATGTTTTCAGGGGCCCTCTCTCTATAACGAATGAAAAATGATAATTCTTATTTTCATTTCTATTAGGTTCAGGTTTATGAATTTTTGAATTCGTTAATCGTGTACAGTAATTTAATTATGGCTAAACCCGTATTCTGTGTTAAGTACCTACTCTTAAAACAGCTAACAGTTCGAATTTATTTTATAATCCTAGGTAGACTATAGTCGAGTAGACATGACATAACATTACATGATGCAAAATCAAAATTTTAAAACACCACTTATAATGTTGCGTACCATGTATGGTAGTAACGGGGGTAGCAGTGATCGAGCCCCATAGAATCCAAAACACAGAAAACAGTAAAACACATTGTCCCATGGTGCTAGATAAATAGGTTTTTACTATTTTCAGTTTGGAAAAAGATCGTTCCGCTGATGCCACACCACCTGGTAAGGTTAGAAATAACATCACTGCACTAGATTCAGCTGGAAAATTTGAAGAACACACTGATTTTTTAATAATAAATAAATGATCCGCAAGTTTATACACTGTTTTTAATTTTGAAATACTATCTTCAAGTCCCTTCCTGGGGCTTAAAATTTGACTAGGAAAGTCAATGGACAAGTTTTTATGGTATATCGTTTGTAAATTCCGCGCGTTCACGTATAATTCTTCTTTACTTAAGGAAGTTAAATTCTTAGGATATTAAAAAATAAAACTAATTATGAAATTAAATACCTGTATAAAGAGTATCTGAATTCTTATAAGGAATAGAAGGTTCAGTTCTTAGTGTGTAGATATGTCGTATAATAATAACACTATAACTATAACTATAAATACTGAGTTGTAGGCTCGTTAGTTATATATGGTCATATGCTTCGAAAAAAATTATTATTGTTTGATATCAATCGTAATTAGAAACACATAAATACCAAAATCAAAGCTCGAGGTTATCGTCAAATTGACTAATTTTTACAATATTTTTCACTCCATTTAACACACCTCCATCTGTCAATAAAAAAGGAGAAAAATTATTTTTGCAAACCAAAGCACTGGTGGGCACAAGCGAAAGGTTAAGCATTTTAAGGTTACTTAAAAACTTTCATTAGCTTTGAAACTAATTAAAAATTATTAATAATCCCTTCTAATTGTTATTTTATTAGGAAATGAAGATTTCGTAATAATCTCCTTGAAATGTACCGAAAAAGTAAAAGGGGCCAATACACCAATTTTGGTAAAAACCACTTTAAAATCAATCTGACCAAAAGAAATGATCATTTGTAGGTATTTGCCATTCGCGCCTTTTTTTATGCAAGTAAATACACAGATGTAGTATTTTCAACAAATAGAAACTAAGGTCGTTTACTATTTGATCTTTGCTGATTCTTATCTGTATTTGAGATACGTGTATTGGTTATTTAAACAAGAATTTACATCTTAATTTGGTTGGAAATTTGAAATTTCATTAGCGTTTATTTGTTTTTAAAAATTATTCAATTCATTTTTTTTCATTCAAATGAAAAATCATTAATGATATCGCTGAAATCCAGCTCTCGGAGCAAATCACTTTCGATGCTGAGTAGGACTAGGCGGTTTTGTCCCATTGTATTTAGAAGCGTATTTTTTTCAATTTTCATTTTCGAAAATGAGCGCTCTCCACTGCAATTCGACACCATCAAAACCAAAAAAATACGGGGGGAGGGGGGGCATAGATATAAAAAATGTTACAATTTTCCGGTACCTATTAAAAGTAAAAAATCGAAAAATACTTTTTTATAAATATAAAAAATTATAATAAAAAAGAAAAGTTGTTTATTTATCAGGACTTTTATGTTTTTTTTTGGAAAATCTTTTGTGGGGGCCCCTCACTTGTGGAGGCCCGGGACTGTTGCCCCGTCTGCCCCCCGTAAATCCGGCCCTGTATACGGTTAAAGAGATATAGAGTGATCCAAGTAAATATTTAATTTATAAAATTGGCGATGATTTGATGTTAAGTGGATATGAATCAAATTGGGTGTAGTTATGTTTTTGAGGGCAAGAAGAATGATTCCATAATGAGTTTTAAGATATCTCCTAGAGAAAGCTAGCTACACAATATGAGTTTGATAAATTCTCGCATATATTTTTTGTCTCTCACATTTCTGACCCCCATACCTTGAATTATGGAAGAGGGATCTTTTGTACGTAAAAAGTTGCACATTAATTTTGATATTTCAATTAGTTTTTGAGATAATTGCATTTCAATTTTAGATGGCAAGAAACATTTAAATAAACACCTTTTATAACGAAACTGAAAATTAACTGTGCGTTCTCAAGCATAAATTACATATTTTAAGTCTATTATCTCCTGTTGCCGTATTTTCCAACAAAAACCAAGAAAATCTGTCTCTGAAATATATAAAACCCAAAAGTAAAATATTTAAAACACACACTACACAAAAAAACAGCCACAGAAACACTCAAAAAATACCAAAATGACACAACCTGACGCGTGAGCTTGCTACGGCCCACTGCTGATCTGGGAACTTTAACGACAAAACCAGATCAGCTGTTAATGTCAAATGTCATTGTTTGCTGTCGAAACGCTTTGTTTTAAGAAAAACTTAAATCTACAAACAAGGCGCACTTGACAGCATCGAAATCCTGATCACAACGCAGCGACCATTGCCTTAATATTCTGTTTTCTGGCCGCGCGACTCTAGTCGCCTAGTGCGCTCCGCGCCGTATTCCAACAACTGGCTATTATATAAGGCAGCTATACTCTAACTGTGTTCCGCGGAACCCTAGGGTTCCGCGATACCTCTGTAGGGGTTCCTCAAGAATTTAGAAAAAAAATCAAAACACCTCTCTCTGGTCGAACGTTTTGACTCCGCGGCCGCGCGTAGGTATATTTATTTATTTATTTGTATTTGTATAAACATGTGTTACAATAGCTGATACAATATCTCATAAGTTTGGTATCAACATGTATACTTGTATACTTGTGAGCGCGCAGTCCCTTTGATAAAAGCCGCCTCTGAATTGTTTACAACGCAATTTTTATATTTCTCTTTTTATTTTTGCTTTTTGTTTATCAAAGGCGCCGACTCGAGTATTTTCGAGAATATTCGAGATCGAGTCTAGGACTAAGTATAAAAGCGGCGATCGCGCGTCGCGCCTCGTCAGTCAGTTGACGATTAGCGTTCGGAGCGATAAGTTCCTACCTACCTACTTACAAGCTCGCTAGCGAGAAACTAGTGTTCATTGTTCTACTGCCTGCTGTATTCTGTTGTCTCAGTTTTATACATTTCTTCATGGTACTAAACTTAGTCTCTTATACGCAGTAACGATTGTTCATTATTTAGACCCCACCATCCTGACGTGTAACATTATAAATAAAGAAGAATGAAACGTTGGCTTAAAGGTGTTAAACGTGTTGCAACAGCATCTTCTAATGACGCTGAATGTGCAAAAGCAGTACGCGCGGAGAATATAGCAATCACCGATCCAGACGATGATGCCCCGACGTCAAGCTCGACGGTTTCAAAGACGAAAAAAAGGAAGTATGATGAATCATATATCAGTTTCGGATTTGTTGATTCCAACGGCTCACCTCTCTGCATGCTATGTAGTAAACTGCTTCCTAATAGTTCCATGGCACCTGCCAAATTGCGCCGACATTTACAAACTGTACACCCCGAGTCTAAAGACAAGAATAAAGAATTTTTTGTTCGTAAAAAAGATCAGTTATTGGAAAGTCAAAAAAATATGATGCATGTAACAAAAACTATCAACGAAAAGGCCACGGAGGCATCATATTTAGGTAGCTATCGCATTGCACAAGCAGGTGAAGCGCACACTATCGCTGAGAATTTAATAAAGCCATGTGTATTAGACATAACAAAATGTATGCTCGATGAAAAATCTGCAAAGCATCTTTCTACTGTGCCGCTATCAAACGATACTATTTCACGGCGAATCCATGATCTGGCAAGCTACGTCAAACAAGAACTAGTTACACGTCTACAAAAAACACGATTCGCCTTGCAAATGGACGAGTCAACTGATGTCGCTGGTTTGGCTATCTTGCTGGTTATCGTGAGATATCCATATGAAAGTTCTTTTGAAGAAGACATGCTTATGTGTTCACCGCTGCTCACAAACACTACCGGGGAAGAAATTTTTAATAAAATAAATATATTTTTTGAAGAAAATAATCTCAGTTGGAACAATTACATTGACATTTGTACAGATGGGGCCAAGGCGATGACAGGTAAAACAGCAGGAGCAGTGTCACGAATAAAAAATAAAGCGCCTAATTGTAGTTCCAGCCATTGTATTCTGCATAGACAAGCACTTGCGATGAAGCAAATGCCGTCAAATCTAAAAGTAGTTATGGATGAAGCGGTAAGAATAATTAATTTTATCAAATCACGACCACTACAATCCCGATTGTTCTCATTATTGTGTGAAGATTATGGCAGCAAACATAAAACACTGCTGCTCCATACAGAAGTGCGATGGCTGTCTCGGGGTAAAACTTGAACAAGGCTATTTGAACTTAGAGCCGAGTTACAAATGTTTCTTTCAGCAGATACTTCCTTAAATTTGAAGGACCGTTTGTATGATAAAACTTGGTTGTTCCGATTGTCTTTTATGGCGGATATCTTTCAAAAACTGAACGAATTGAATTTATCATTGCAAGGTAAACAGACAACAGTGTTTCAGGCCTATAACAAAATAACTGCCTTCAAAAGAAAATTAGATTTTTGGATTATTTGCGTTGGTAAGAAAGAAATAGAAAGCTTTACGTCACTCAGTGAGTTTGTTAGCGATAACGACTCAGAAATGTTTCAAGATGATGTGTTTGAAGAATTGGTCCAATATCTCAGTTCGATGCGCGCATCTTTTGAAAAGTATTTTCCCGAAGAACAGAATACAAAAATGAAACTGAATTCATGGATTCATAATCCTTTTTTACCCAACTTGGAAAAGCCCGAAAGTATGTCAAACGAGATATATGAATCTCTTTTAGAAATGTCATCAGACACAAGTATGGAGTCACTGTTCAAAACGACGCCTCTCAACGATTTTTGGTGTAGAATCCGTGATGAATATCCAATGCTTGGCAAAATGGCTCTGAATATTCTTCTCCCGTTCCCAACAACATATTTGTGCGAATAACAGGATTCTCAACCTATGCAGCCACGAAAACAAAATATCGCAATAGACTGGACGCCGAACCTGATATGAGACTTCAACTGTCTTCTATCAAACCTGATATCAACCAATTGATGAAAAATAAAAAACAGTTTCATACCTCCCATTAGTTAGATTTTTTCTTTTTTAATATCTTCTATTATTGTACTTGCCATGTGGTAAAGTAAGTAATAATTAGTAACTGTTACATTGTACTTTTATTATGCTTATTAATAAAGAATACACTTTTAAAAACTATTGTTTTATTGTAGGGTTCCATCAAGTATTTTGCTTCCCAAAAGGGTTCCGTCACCAAAAAAGTTTGAGAACCGCTGATATAAGGTAATAATTTTTTTTTATTGCCGTGGAAAAATGTTAGTTTTAAAAGCCGATATAGGTAGTTATACACAAGTTATTCAACCACCTGTCTACGTAAATACTATATCAACTAACCAAACGTAAATAAATCTGTGTACTTAAATATTGGTTTTCTCATATCAGTATGTGGGTCAATGTGAACCTTGATTACTGATCAGATTCATACCTTGTTCACCTTTGATGTCTAAACAATAAATTAATCATTAATGAATCAGTTGAAAAAAAGAGAGGAGACTTATTTTTCAATTAAAACAGGAAAAATTAATATTGTATTACCATTAGCATCTCAATTACCATATACCATATTATTTAGTAGTTCCGTTGTTGAACTCATTCATATTTATTTCAGTCTTTTGTTATTATATATTATGGTCTACAGTCGAGTTAAACCACCTTGACGATATATATCTATTATATTATACAAGGTAAAATAAGATGGTTTTTATTCAACAGTTTTGTAAATATTTTTCGTTAATAATGTTTTTTTTTGATAAGTAATTTAAGTCCATTATTTCACAGCAAGATTATACAGTGTGGTTGTTTAAGTGTGCAACATATGGGCATTTTTTTTATTACCGATTTTTCAGAAAATGTTATTCTTGATAAAAGTTGGTGCATGTTCGATAATCATATTAGGTGCACTTGGAATGGTTGCAAGTCAAACGGCGTACAGGGTAGGCCAAAAAATATAAAACTTGTACAAGAATAAATTATTCAAAATGTTATTAAGAAAAGTTGTTTAAAATTAAAAGTTATGCATAGATTTAAAAACGTGACCTCCTAAAATAAAAAAAAATATATTTTTTAAAAAACAATAATTTCCAAAAAAATTTTTTTATAAATATTTACCATAAAGACCTTCATAAATTAATCAAAATCAAATCAATTTCACGTATCTTTGTTCAAATTCAAGCATATTTGTAAAATTTACTTGAATTTTTAATTTATTAAGGAATCACAAACTTTATGTTTGTTGCAACGATATTAAACACAACTTTAAAATATCCTGAATTTTTTTTAACAATATAAAACATTAGTAATGGTAATATGCTACTTAAAAAACTATCATTCAAAGTGCAAAATTTTTATTTTAAATGTTTATTAAAAAATCTGTACAAATTAAGCGACAAACATGAAATCCTACTAAAATAATCGCAGATACCTATGGAAAAAAATAAATAAGGTCACGTTTTTGAATCTATGCATAACTTTTAATTCTAAACAACTTTTCTTAATAACATTTTGCTGAATTTTCTGAAATAGGGGTACTTTATTCTTGTACATATTTTATATTTTTTGGCCTACCCTGTACGCCGTTTGACTTGCAACCATTCCAAGTGCACCAAATATGATTATCGAATATGCACGAACATTTATCAAGAATAAAGTTTTCTGAGAAATCGATAATAAAAATAATGCCCATATGTTGCACACTTAAACAACCACACTGTATTTTCCTTCAGTGTTTGTGATAGGCAAATCATTTGCCGACATCTAACTGTTTATTATCAAGCATATTTGTAAAATTAACTTGAATTTTTAATTTATTAAGGAATCACAAACTTTATGTTTGTTGCAACGATATTTTAAAGTTGTGTTTAATATCGCTAAAAATTTTTTTTAACAATATAAAACATTAGTAATGATAATATGCTACTTAAAAAACTATCATTCAAAGTGCAAAATTTTTATTTTAAATGTTTATTAAAAAAACTGTACAAATTAAGCGACAAACATGAAATCCTACTAAAATAATCGCAGATACCTATGGAAAAAAATAAATAAGGTCACGTTTTTGAATCTATGCATAACTTTTAATTCTAAACAACTTTTCCTAATAACATTTTGCTGCATTTTCTGAAATAGGGGTACTTTATTCTTGTACATATTTTATATTTTTTGGCCTACCCTGTACGCCGCTTGACTTGCAACCATTCCAAGTGCACCTAATATGATTATCGAATATGCACGAACTTTTATCAAGAATAAAGTTTTCTGAGGAATCGGTAATAAAAAAAATGCCCATATGTTGCACACTTAAACAACCACACTGTATTTTCCTTCAGTGTTTGTGATAGGCAAATCATTTGCCGACATCTAACTGTTTATTAGTGTTTATAAAGGACAATCTTTCGTTTTATTGTTATATTTTATGTTAAAATTTTTATTTTACCCTTGAAATACCGTAAATTGAATTTTTATTCCATGGCTAGGCCCTGTAGATAATAAACACCCTTAAGACAGATGGAAGACCCATGTAATAGTGTTAATAGACCAGGTGCAAAAAAAGCATCCGGGGTAAAACGCCCTTTTGTACTCAAATTGAGAATGAGGGCGCATTCTCATTAGGGGTTCTATATGAGGTTAATTAAAAAATATCGTTATAGGATAAGAAGGAATGGTTTTTAATAAAGGAAGTGTATCTTGTATGGTGTATACAGGGTGTTTCATTAAGGGTGGCCATCGGCCATATCTCGGAAACTACTAGGCATGGAAACTTGGAAAAAAAAATATGATTAAAGCGGTCATGAGAACATTCTGGAAATTACTTTTAAGTTCCTCATTTCGCCGCAAGGGGCACAATTAAATTTTTTTTTAATTCTAAATTTCTCCGAAAATTCCCATATTAAGGTATAACTCTGATTACATCATCGAAAAGCAAAGAAATTTGCAAGAAACTATCTAGTACCATTGGATACGACAATTGAAGGTACTTACCTTTCTCTTCCAAATAAGCTTAAATTTAGTAAAATCGGTTAAGTCGTTTAGAAGTTACAGCGATTTTAATGTTTACACTTTCAATAGCTTCCCCCACTCTTATCAACGTCGGTACGCCAATGAGCCTTAAACCAAAATGATGCAGAATTGTCTAAGCTTTTCGATGATGTAATCAGCAAACTTAGAGTTTGATCTTAAGAAAATTATTGCTTTATCTACTTTAAGTCAATTAGGACTAATAATTTCAATTTTGGCTTATACCTTAATATGGGAATTTTCGGAGAAATTTAGAATTAAAAAAAAATTTAATTGCGGCGAAATGAGGAACTTAAAAGTAATTTCCAGAATTTTCTAATGACCTACTTTAATCATAATTTTTTTTCCAAGTTTCTATGCCTAGTAGTTTCGGAGATATGGCCGGTGCCCACCCTTAATGAAACACCCTGTATAAATTAAAAGTTTTTTATACGATCTACCCCCTTAAAAGTCAGTATTATAACCTTTAAAACTAAAAATGCCCTTCAATTTTTGCCTCTAGTGTGATGGAATTTTAAAATAATGGAAACAAGTACTGTGACGAATCGTTAGGGTCTTCATGTTACGGTTCGGTAGAAGGGGGGAAAAACGGTTCCAAAAATGAAATTTTAGTTATAGTCTGTGGTTTAGGGTTAGCTCTGTGACAAAATGATGTTTTAGTTCGTCGCCACTTGTTATTTTATTTAGATACCATGGTGCCCCGAGTATGTGTGGAACCTTCGATGACACACTATAAGTACTGACGTCTACTGACTGGTTGATTCGAGCCAAATCAGCAACAATGAAGCTAGGATCCAACGGAATAAAGGAAATGTAAAGTTCAACTTGAACCAGTACTCGGTGTGACCGTCAAAAGGATGTAACGCGTAGCTTCATCTAGTGTCGATGTGGGACACTTTTAAACCATATACAGGGTGTCCGGGAAAATGTGGGAAATCTCCCGGATATATAAAAAAAAACACGTGAAAAGAATACTACAAGTTCATATAAACTTCTTTTGTATCGGCCTCCTCTTCGGAGATATGGTCTCCCAAAGAGCTCCCATGGAATTAAGTTTTTGACACATAATTATTAAACCAACAGGTAAATTTCAGTTTTTTTTTCATAAGATCTATACCAGGTAAGACCCTGCAAATTACTATCCCAGAAAGTGTTGCAAATTACTCACAGCTGCAGGGACGGACTAGCTGTGACACTAATGTGCCCATTTTTTACGCCCTGTATGATAAAAACTTTGGAGTACTTTGGACAACGTTTTTTTACATACCTTTAACTATTGAATAAAAATTAAGTACTCTTCATGCATGTCGCTAATCCTAACCGTTTTCGGAAAAACGTAATTTTTAACATATTTATATCATGTATATTTAGCGTATTTCAATAAAAGATACATCTTAGTTCCTATAAATTAAATGTTCACTTTAACTGCTTAATATTAATACAAGATCGCAATAAAATGACGTTTTTCCGAAAACGGTTAGGATTAGCGACATGACTGAAGAGTACTTAATTTTTAGTCAATAGTTAAAGTATGTAAAAAACGTTGTCAAAAGTTTTTATCATACAGGGTGTAAAAAAAATGGGAACATTAGTGTCAAAGCTAGTCCTTCCCTGCAGCTGTAAGTAATTCGCAACACTTTCTGGGATAGTAATTTGAAGGGTCTTACCTGGTATACATCATATGAAAAAAAAAAATTGAAATATACCTGTTGGTTTAATAATTATGTGTCAAAAACTTAATTCCATGGGAGCCCATATCTACGAAGAGGAGGCCGATACGAAAGGAGTTTATATAAACTTGTAGTATTCTTTTCACGTGTCTTTTATTCTTTTCACGTGTTTTTTTCATATCCGGGAGATTTCCCACATTGTTCCGGACACCCTGTATATTATATGGCAAAACGCGTTTGGGAGATGGTCCTGACAAAATGAAAGGAGAACTACTCAATCAGACGAATGTTTATTTAAGGATTAGAGGCCTAAATTTCCTCGAAACTAGATAATTTATTATTTAAAACATTAATTGAACTATCAGATTTAACAAGACCAATACGTTCAGCAAAAAGTAGCAAATAATAATAAATCGTATAGTATTTGAAGCATAAAAACCTACTTAGTAACTCGTTTTTGAACATAAAAATTAAGTATGCCCCCAACTAAGGAAATATAAATGTTTATTTAAATAATTTTAATACATTTCAACTGGTTAAGCAAATTTAGAGTGGTCTCAACAAGAAAGTTAACATGATTGTTTAAATTATTAACTTTTTAAACAATTTAGTACATAAAATAGATACACATACAAGATTTCCTTTGAATATTTACCTTTAAGAACATCGGATGTTTAACAAAACGACACATACCTGTTTTGGAATTGGTTTGACCACCATTATGGTTAGATTGTAAATCAATAAGATCTGATACAGCTTCTCGACAGTAGATGTCGCAAAATCGAACATGTTAACTTCAAATATATACCATTTGTACTGGTAGTGAACGGTGAAGGCAAATTTAAAGTATTTTTCAGACCAGAAATAATGGTTTGTTGACAAAACTATGATGATTGATATTATGTAGAAAACTCTATATCAGCTCTGTTAACAGTTAAAAAAAAACTGTTACCCCCCAGAACAACTTTGTGGATACGCCATTATTATTAGCCGGTATGAGTCACCCGAAAGTAACCTGTTGTTTCACAGATTCCCCCCTAATATGAGCCCGTAATTACATTACATTTTAGGTAATAAATGTGACAGAATATTAAAACACCAAAACAGTCTTTGTCTTGGTCACAGTCTGCTAGGTCAAACAAGATATGACCGTGTGAACTAGCGACAAGTTCAACAAAATCATTGTTTATTAAAGATTAAATTACTAAAATGAAGTTTTGTTAATGGGCTATTGTCGACATTTTTCATCGGGAACTTATATTTTTAAGTAGGAGGAGCCTCGCAGAAATCCAAAAATAAAATTACTGGAGTCCGGAAATGATGAGCAATAAATGTAGGGGATAATTCTAGACCGAAAATAAATATTATCTCCTCCTATAACACTTTTTCGAAAATTGATTATTAACGATGTTACAGGGTGTTTAAGTTAAATTTTATTTACAGTTTTACAATACAGTTACTAGAACAATAAATTAAACATTCAAATCAAAGGTTCAAAGTGACGTCTTTCTTCTTCAATGCATAAATTAATTCTTCTTAAAAAATTCCGACGAACTCCATGGAATATTCCTTCCTTTACTATGTATGCTATGTTTAAGGTTGAAAATAAATTAAAATGATTTCGTATTTACATGCAAGCAATGTTATTTTAGCGTTTTTCTCGAAAACGGTTAGATTTATCGAAAGAAAAGTAGTATACCTTTTTTATGTCAAAAGGTTAGGAGAATAAAAATATTCAGTCAAAATGCGCATACAGTGTAGGGCACAATAGTTGGGACCATTCGAATTAAAGTATTGGCTCCTATGTCCCTCTACAAAATGCGAAAAAATATTATAGGAAGAGATAGCATTTATTTTCGGTCAAGAATTATCCCCTAAATTGTTTGCTCATCATTTCCGGACACCCTGTATATCTGCTATTTTAAAGTAGGTATGTGTGAATCAAAGCTCTACTTAAAATATAGCGCCAAAAACGCAACGCTACCCGCTAAAATGATCAGAAGCAAAAATAGCTGAACCAGCTAAATTTTGCTATTAACCGTTTATTCCTAAATTGTACCTATTAGAGCAAATTTGTAATATTGATAATACCCCTGAATAAGATACGATTTAATACCATTATTATAAACGTCAAAAACGCATCGCTGCCCCCTAAAATGGAGTGCCCCCATTACCACACTAATTCTGTTGTAATCGTTGACGAAGCAACGCGTTACATAATCCTTTTAAAATGGAAGTGGTGACTTTTAAAATTGCTTCGGCTTCAAACAAAAAAACCTACGTAGAGACATTAATATGAGTTGGGGCACCATAGATGGTACCACTAATTTGGCGTAATTTTACTTTCATTCGTCTATTTGGTTTGTTGAACTTAGGATGTGTGTGGGTTGATTAAATAAACAAATTAGACGGCGATAGATTTATTAAAGCTTTATAGTTTCGTTCAAAGTACCCGATTGACAAATTGTTTTTTAATTCTAAAACAAAACTTTTACGTGACCTGTGCGTCAACTCATCCTTTTGCTACTTAGGTACCATCAGGACAATAAATACAGGGCCGCTTCTAGCGCAAGGGCGAGGCCCCAGGAATAACTCTTATTTTTATTGCTAAATAAGAACTAATTATAAAATTTAGAAGTTTTCATTAAAGAAAGTCCTTTCAAAATTAAAAAATAAAGGTTTCCTTATAGGAAAAATTATTTTAGGGCCTGGCCTGCAAACGTCATGTTTGACATAAAAACTTAAATATATCGAAAACGCTTAGACTCAGGTATGGAGAACTATAGTCCTCCATAGACTCAGGTATAGGACATGATATACTAAATCTGCATATAATCTTGCGTAGAATCGAAAAATGTAATAATATACAGGGTGGTCCTTAAGTACATCAAGAAAATCTAGGATATGATTCCTGGCATCAATTTAAGTTGAAAAGTTCATATGGACTTATGCCCTAAAATGCTTACCCTCTAAGATACAGGGTGTTAAAATATTTTTAAAAAATAATTGTTTTTTTAAAATTTCGAAACTCCTTGAAGATACGGTATTGAAAATTGATGTCGATTGATTTCGTATTAAACTGCACTTTTTGGTTAAAAAAGGGTTTGCCTACTTCTACCAGTGGCGTGCATGAAGATACCATCAATATTTTTTTTGTAAAAATATGTGATAAGCCACTGTTTTTTTTAAACTCTGACGCATTTTTATGCATTACTGATATAAGCGGAACAAATGTTGTCTCTACTATGTCTTTGAAAAAAATGGTAGTTTTAAAGGAAAATGAAAAATATTTTAACACCCTGTATCTTAGAGGGTAAGCATTTTAGGACATAAGTCCATATGAACTTTTCAACTTAAGTTGATGCCAGGAATCATATCCTAGATTTTCTTGATGTACTTAAGGACCACCCTGTATAGGGTGTTCTATTTAAAATAAGCAAGTTGACACCTACTTCCGGTATAACAGGAAGTGTCACTATATTGAAAATATTTTAGCCTGGTTGCCCCCATCAATAATTTGTTTCTGAAAGCCTGACAGCACAGCTGAGGGCCATGAGTCGTAAAACCTCAATAAACCATAAGCGTAATAATAACAGAGGTACCTCATATTAAGTAATTAAATAATCTATTATTGCATAGGTATATAGGTAGGTGGCTTATGTCATAGAATATTTCCAACTTCAAGTGAGGTAGTTTAGTTTTATTTTTAACGTGTTATTGAAAGCTTGTGTGTATATTATAAAAATAATACAAAAATGGCGAATAATTATTATTCCCCAGTGTTTAGTAAAGGTATGCTTGACCTAAAAGCAAAGACAATAATTTTAAATGTACACGATGCACTTGTGCACCAAACACCATCTAGTACTGTCAGAAACCTAGTATCAGCATGTGCTAATATGGACGGGAAATAGTGAATTAACAATCTATAGGCTTCTTAGGGAAAGAAAAGCTGGAACTGTAGCCCCTCCTAAACAGTCGCCAGGAAGGACACCTATACAAATTAATGAGGATGTGAAAAGTATAATAAGAAGAAAAGTGCATAATTTTTATTTCAATAAAGATATCCTTGTGGCAAATTTTACATCAATTAAATTTTTCTTGGGAAAAAACAACCGAAAGTCAATGTTATTAGATAGAGAAGATATCATTTTTTTGAAGACGACAATATCTAAGAGATTTCATTCGGTTAAATATACAAATCTTTTTTGCACACCTTAAAAACTACATACCTACGAATAAATATAAATTATAAATAAAAATGACATACAGAACCCCAAAAAAAAATGAAAATAAGAACGTACCATAATATTACAATTTAAGAGAACGGGTAACTTCATTAAAAAAATGGGTTAAAACGGTCGATTTTTTTGGCAGACTTGTTCTCTTAAAACGATACACTATTTCACTCACCTTGGTTTGTCAATGTATAGTATCGGCTAGAACTAAATCAGATAAAGTTTTTACTATGTATAATTTATTTACAACACGGGCAGGAAACAAAAGGAATTTATATTTCATAAATAAAAACCAAAACGACCGCCACTGTCCGAAGATTTATTCTAAATCATCGGCTTATCCTATTGTTACAATTTTACGACCCTATTGTGAAAGGTGAAATTAGGGGTGTGCCAATCTATATTATAGTGTTTAAACTACCTGTATTGTTACTAAAAAAATATACTTTAAGGCGAAAAATAACATGTTCACCCGGTAAGCTAAAATTTGACTTTTGCAGTTTTTTTAGGGTTCTTAGCTGTCAGCTTTAGCATACCTACTGTCAAAATTACAAACATTTTCTATGTTTAATTTTCCATACAGGGTGTTTCATTAAGGTCGAAGAGCGGCCATATCTCGGAAACTACTGGGCATAGAAACTCAGGAAAAGAAAAATGATAATAAAAGTGGCCATGAGAAAATTCTGGAAATAATTTTCAAGTTCCGCATTTTGCCGCAAGAGGGCGTAATTGAAAAGTAGATTTTAAAATTTCACATAACTCCGAAAATTCCACATTAAGGTATATGTTTGATAACACCATTTTAAAGCTTGGACAATTATGCATCATTTTGGTTTTATGCTCATTGGCGTACCGACTTTAATAAGAGTGGGGGAAGCTGTTGAAAGTGTAATCATTTAAATCGCTGTAACTTATAAACGACTTATCCGATTTTAGCAAACTAAAGACTGTTTGGAAGAGAAATGTATGCACTTTGACCAATCGTATTTAGTTGTCCATAATAGTTCTAAAAAAATGCTAGAGGGCGCAATTTTCAATAACAATACGATTTTTGATTTTCCTCCAAAAAAATAAATCATACGGTATAATTATGATACCATAATCTAGAAGGAGATGAAATTTGCTAGAAAAAATATTAAAACCGCAGCTCGATATCTCCGTTCGTTTCTGAGTTATTGCCAAAACAATAATTTTTAACACAAATTGCGCCCTCTAGCAATTTTATTAGAAACTATTGTGTACCATTGGATACAATTAAAGGTACTTACCTTTCTTTTCCAAACAAGCTTAAATTTAGTAAAATGGGTTAAGTCGTTTAGAAGTTACAGCGATTTTAATGTTTACAGTTTTACTTGATAAGAGTGGGAGAAGCTATTGAAAGTTTAAACATTAAAATCGCTGTAACTTCTAAACGACTTATCCGATTTTACTAAATTTAAGCTTGTTCGGAAGAACCTTCAATTGTCGTATCCAATGTACAAGATAGTTTATAATAAAATTGCTAGAGGGCGCAATTTGTGTTAAAAATTATTGTTTTGGCAATAACTCAGAAACGAACGGAGATATCGAGCTGCGGTTTTAATATTTTTTCTAGCAAATTTCATCTCCTTCTCGATTATGGTATCATAATTATACCGTATGATTTATTTTTTCGGAGGAAAATCAAAAAATGTATTGTTATTGCAAATTGCGCCCTCTAGCATTTTTTTTGAGAACTATTATGGACAACTAAATACGATTGGTCAAAGTGCATACATTTCTCTTCCAAACAGTCTTTAGTTTGCTAAAATCGGATAAGTCGTTTATAAGTTACAGCGATTTAAATGATTACACTTTCAACAGCTTCCCCCACTCTTATTAAAGTCGGTACGCCAATGAGCATAAGACCAAAATAATGCATAATTGTCCAAGCTTTAAAATGGTGTTATCAAACATCCACCTTAATGTGGAATTTTCGGAGGTATGTAAAATTAAAAAATTTACTTTTCAATTACGCCCTCTTGCGGCAAAATGCGGAACTTGAAAATTATTTCCAGAATTTTCTCATGGCCACTTTTATTATCATTTTTCTTTTCCTGAGTTTCTATGCCCAGTAGTTTCCGAGATATGGCCGCTCTTCGACCCTAATGAAACACCCTGTATATAGATCGAGGCAGTTCCCGATGGTATAAATTATGTACCCCTATTTTTCCCATATCTTTTTATTTATTTTATCAATTAACTATAAATATGTATCTAAGATATTTAATTATCAAGGTCCCTCGATTAATCCACTCTACTTTATCGTTTATTATTTTTTAAAGCCCAGAACTCCAATTAATCAGTTTTAAAAATACAAGGTTACAACAATTTAAAAAATTTATATCATTCGAGATATATTATATATACAGGGTGATTCAAAAGTAAGCGGCATCCTTTCGGGGGCGTAATCCGTGCATAAAAATAAGGCAAAAAGTTTCTATTAACATGAGTCCGAAAATGCTTCCTAAGGGAACTACAATAGGACGATTTTTCTCTAGTACCTTATAACCCTTTACAATTACATTTTGAAAATTGGTGTACTGCATAAACAATTATTAAATAAAATGTTAGTAAAAAAGTGTGTTTTTTTTCTGTGGTAATGCAGATTATTTTTTATCAATAAACATACGCAAATCAGAAAATTTTCAAAGTCGATTGGCTAGTAAACGGTACACTCTATCGAATTGAACTAAGAGTACCTTTTTTACGTAAAAAATTCTAGAATTTTATAATTTCTAAACAAAATCGCAATAACCTAAAGAGAAAAATAAATACGGATGTTTTAACCCTTACCCTCCCCCGTATGTGACGCCACTGAATAAAATTTAAAAATTTTGAATTTAGAATCTTATTCAGTATCAACTGTTCATACAGTACACCAATTTTCAAAATGTAATTGTAAAGGGTTATAAAGTTCTAGAGAAAAAATCGTCTTCAAGGTGTCCTATTCAAAGGGGCTTAGCCTTAGCTCTCTTAGGAAGCATTTTCGGACCCATGTTAATAGAAACTTTTTGCCTTATTTTTATGCACGGATTATGCCCCCGAAAGGATGCCGCTTACTTTTGAATCACCCTGTATAGGTATTATGTACCTGTAAGATTTTTGATCTTTGTATTTTAAATGAATCATTAGAAAAAAATTAATAATTGCGTTGTTAATACAGGGTCAAGAATAATTGTAACTATCAATTCTTGTGGGTTGTGGGCATATGTTAAAATTTAATTTTTCTTGGCCGGTTCTTAATTGCCTTTGTTCCGGGGATCGATTTAAACTTATAATACTTATGGAAAGGAAAAAAGAACTAAAAGTTTTCCTCCACAAAATTTAATAGAACAAAAATTTGTTCAGAGGTTTCTACATGTTTCGAACGTAGAAACGTTCATCATCAGGAAACAGAAAAATTATAGTATTATGGGATACAGTAAAACAAAGTTGAACTTGTAAATTTCTACTATAATAACTAAAAAAATTACATGTTTCGCTAACACTGTAGCTTCGTCAGATGACAATGATTTAATAAAGGCGAAAATCAAAAATTGGGGTGCAATAAAATTAAATTATTGAAGATGTAAATAAAACAGTGAAAGGGTTACAATAGCGGGAAAATCCAAGAGAGGTTTTAAAAATTAAATTAAATTAGGTACAATATGGGTAATTTATAAAATCTTAAGTAGGTATACGGTAAACAGAATAAATTTAACAAAGGTGAATTATTTAAATCTAGTTGGATCATTAAGTAACAGGTCCGTATTTTTAAGTTTATTGATTTCCATAGATTCTAACAAATTTAGTTTTAAGCCTTTGTTTTCTGTATGTGTGACAGAAAAATGTATTGCTGATGGTTTAGCAGAAGAGAAAATTATTAAAGGAATAAAACCTTAATGGAGCTTTTATGTAATCAAAAAATTGGTGTGTCGAGATGACATAATGCGAAGAAAAATAGAAATAAGTTAAAACATACTGAGTATATGAAAAAGTCAATTAAACGGGTCTAAAACAACCAAATAAACCAGGGAAGAAGAAAAAACCACTTCTAAAAAAAAGATGTCAAAAGGGTATTTTTATGTAAGTACCTATGTCCATAAGACATTGTAAAAATTTAAAACTTGTTATGTACTTATAGAGATTAGGTATTAAGAAAGTATCATGTATGCAATATATTTAAGAAGAAAAAAGAAGATTAAAATTTTTAAAAAAATGTATATAGTAAGTACAAACGACCCTTTTAAAGCAGGGGGGCACTGAGAGTTAATACTCAGTATTACTCAGTAACGCCACAAGACGTTAATTTTAATTTAATAAAATTAACAAATTGTAAATTTAAACATTTTTATAAAATATATAAATTATATAAAAAAAATTGTTTATATAATTATATAATTATTCTCTTTTGCTAAAACCATCAGCAATACATTTTTCTGTCTCCTAATAATGAACGTTTCTACGTTCGAAACATGTAGAAACCTCTGAACAAATTTTTGTTCCATTAAATTTTGTGAAGGAAGACTTTTAGTTCTTTCCCATACTTTTAACTCCACTTTAAGGTTGAATTCTCAACGTCATTGAATCTATTGCCAACCTATAACCTATTTCGCGTTGCCTTTTTGAGTTTATTATTTTAATAACTAACATTTAAAAAAAATCAATATCGTCGGTACATTATTTAGGTAGTATCTGATATATTACAAAAATATCAATTTACTTCATTGCTAATTTTGGGAGAATTGTATAGTGAAAGAACAATGAGTGACAATGATGAATTTTTTGAATTATTGCTCCAAATTGTCAGAAAAACAAAAGAATATTTCTAGTTGTGGTCACCAGATGTCAGTTTTACTTTAATGAAGCTTTAAGAAAGGAAAAATATGGAAATTTTTAATTCGGTAAAAAAATATTTACAAAAATATTCGATTTTATGTTTTTTTAAGTAGATATCCCAAACATTGTATTTAAGGTTCTAATGGAATTCTAAACACTTTTTATTCTTGGAATTTTTTCGATATCTCATCAACTTATCTGATTTATGAAGATTTCATATTGGTTTCTTCAACTTTCCCGCCATACCATTGGTCACGTGACGTATGTCAAAATCGATTTTAAGGTTATGGGACATGCACATCCAATCCCCCAAAAAAGATTTTTCAATATTCCGCTAATAAACATTTTTCCCATATGTTGCGAACTCTTTGCCGGTCACTGTACCTATGTAATTTAACAATAGGTAAAAGAAGGGCATATAAGAACGACAAATCTCTTAGATGTAAGTAAAAACAGTACCGTCAACCGGGGCTACTTTGACACCTTTTCTTACATTTTTTCGACTTCACGTCATTATTTATTAACATGAGTACTTGAAGAAATGCTAACATAACAAACATGGGCTGCTGAATCGTTTGTTGATGTCAAAATTGCTTTAAAATTAATAATTTAAGCGCTACTTTGATACAGAAGCAGAAATACGTAAAATCCGCATTTTAAATCACTCTAGTGTCAAAGTAGCCCCGGCATTGAACGAAAAATTAAAAGTAGGTAATTATATAAATTTTCATAAATTTTTTAAAGTAAAAATCGAAAGAAAATCACATTTTTTAAAGTAATATATTTTTTGCCATTTTTTATGGTATCATATGGTCTTAAATTTTCTTCATAATAATTCTTGTAGTTCCGGCTTCCCGGAGTTTTCTGGTATGTCCTCACCATATTTAATTACTCAAGGCAATAAGAATACAATACACAACAATAAGAAACCTACCTCAATGTGAATTCGGAATTTTTTGCAAAAAGTATAATAGTTTTCGTACCTTTCTAGTAGAGTGATAATCCTGTATATGACATATTAGTTTTCTTGTATAATAAAGATTGCCGTTATTAACCACAAAAGTTTGGACTGTTATTCACATTTATTATTTCTATCTAATAATATTAAATAAAATCTATGATACACTTATTTAAACACTCCGTTTTTTAAAATTCAAAAAATTAATTCACATGTATGGCGTCGAAAAACAATTTTCAAATATGAAAAGGTCCCGCCGAAAAAAAGTATCTTCCTTCGTATGTATTCCCTAGAAAAACAAACGGATTTAAACTTTTCGCGGCAAACGCGATATAAAAATCGTCAAGGTGGCCGTGAGAACGTACCGGCAAATGGTTAGAAACAACTGACTATCACCTGTTGCCCGGTACCGCTTCGCACAGGTACCCCTACTTTTGATATCGGGTGAATGGTTTATATGTTATCAATTTTATTGTTTTAGTTTTGTTTATTTTCCGATAAATTGGCTGCATAAACCAAGCACGTAGCCAGGGGGGCCCAGGGGGTCCGGACCCCCCCCCTGAAATTCTCAGAAAATATTTTTTTTTCCAGCAAAATTATGCGCACATTTTTATTTAGTTAGGTATTTTCAATTCACATTTTGCATCTTCTCTTCTAATTTAGGTAAGGAACAATAACACATAATATTCTTTAACCTAGTCACCGAATGGTTTACATCAAATAGACTCGTTCTAAATAAGGATAAAACAAATGTAATGTTATTCAAAACTAAACAATCAAATATAATAAAACCAATAGACATTGAATTACATAACAAAGAGTTTTTTTTCTTATCCTTATGGAAAACATGCTTGGGCATCTATATGAATGAAAATCTAAACTGGTCATGTCACATAAAAAATTTAATTAAAAAACTAAACTCAATTTGTTATGGCATCAGAATCGTTAGCACATACATGAACAGAGATACGCTAAAAATTTTACACTACGCCAATTTCGAATCAGTACTAAAATACGGAATCATATTCTGGGAAAGGGACAGTATGACTCAAAATATCTTTATCATTCAAAAGAGATTAATTAGAATTATTAAGAAAATACAATTTTTGGAAAGCTGTAGATCTGTATTTAAAAGTCTAGGTATAATGACCGTCTTTGGTGTTTATTTATATGTGAATGTTTAATGTTCTTCTTTCGAAATAAGGATCTGTTTGACTTAAAACCAAAACATGAGTACAGAACTAGAACACACGATATTAATTATATAAAACACAGACTTACACTAACTGAAAAGTTTCCCCATTACATGTGTATAAAACTTTTTAATTCACTTCCAGCTAGAATGAAAGGTATATCGTCATGTAAAAAGTTTAAAGTAGAATTAAGAAAAATGTTAATGGACCTAGAACCGTATAACCTAAAAGATTTTTGCCCAGATTTGTATAATTGTTTGTGTGACGTCATTTCTTTTGTGTACTTTGTACTACGATTTGAAATAAAGTATTTATTTATTTATTTATTATACAATGACATAACTTAAAGAAAATAATTTTTAAAATAAAAATTTTAAATTTTCTAGATATAATATCTACGTTTTTTCGGGTTAGGCTATCAAAACTAAGAATTTCCAAGTTTCGAGAGTCAAAAAAAGGGCGTGGTACCTAAAAAAACCCGAACAAACCCGAATACATTTCCTGGCTACGTGCTTGCCTATAGTGACTTAACGGTTGTGGTAATCACAGTCAGAATATTTGAAAAGTAAAGTGAAACCTGCTGTATATGAAATGCAACTAAATTTATTTTTCAAAAATTGCGGTGATTTTTAATAAGTTTCCCCTATATAAAGTGTGCCTGTTTAACATATAACTCAATATACTCTAATAACCCACCTTGTATATTAATTAAGTAATATTTTCGTTCATTCAATACTATTGAAGATAATCCTACCAGGGTTGCAGTTTGGGGTTCCTACTTGTAATAATATGCTTCAAACTGTGATCTACCAAGGCAGATTGAAACGTTTAGGGAAGAAAAATGTTTTTCCAAATTTCTTGAAAACGTGCCAAGGTATTTTTGGTGTAGGTATAGTCTAATTAATTATTGCACTATAAAATCACGTTTTCTGATGATCAAATAAGTTATGACAATCCCCCGTAGTTTTTTCTGGGTACCTAATGTTATTGGAAAGCTTCTTTACCTCCTGATAAATTTTTCAAGAAATTTGTAAAAAACCAAATTAAAAATCTTAGACTAAACGAGACAATTTCGAATATAACTAAGTTTGCTTGGATCGACCTATTTTGACGTCAGGAGTCTGTTACCAAACGTTGTACACGTATTTCTCGGACATCCTATAATTCCTATATATCTGTGCTAACCCTATTTTCATTCATTAACACTTCCTAGTACTACACATTCCACTAAAGGTCACGTAGTAAAAATATCGCAAAAATCCCATTCATAAGTTGACGAACGGGCCCAAAAATACACCCATCCCTTCCTAACAATACGCTTCGAAACGAGATAAAAGATAGATTTGGCCCTCTAACAGCCTTAAGACAAATTAGGCTGACCCATATATTGGACGCTTATTGTCTTTTTCTATTCTATAAATTAAAAAAAGATAACTTATTTTTAAACAATATGATTTATGAATGAAAATGTTGGCGAAGGGGTCGTTTGGTGGCGCTACGCGAAACTTTGACATTTGCGGGAAAATGGCCACCTGTTTGCGTACATTGTGATGTTTAAAATTATTTTTTAGTGTTTTAAGCAAATGACTAAGGTATTAAGACTTAGAAAGGTATTGGCAATGTAGAATAATTTTACAAATTTACCTATGCATGGTAATATGGGCGAAATCGTGTATATTGGCGGCAAGACAAGTTTTTGTTTAGACACTGTGCGAGATCTGTCGCGGTTTTTCCCTTCAAATAAATAAATCAGTCCAAATTTCTATTTTCTTCATAATTGAATAATTCAAAAGTTCTTTTGTACCCACACTTTTTGATTTCTTTTTTGTTTGACGATATGACGATGCAAAAAGTCCTAAATCTTTTCAATCGAGCCTTTGTATAATAATATTGTTATATATTTAATAACTGAATTCTGAAGATGACGTGTTACATTGTCAACATATTTATGAAATAAAGTGCCTTGCTAGTAGGACGTTTCATTTTTTGCGGCTACATTTTGTAATTTTCTGCCCTCTCTTAACCTCGTAGTAGTTAGTTTACTATATTATTTATATCGCTTTGTTCTTTAAAAAGCTGTTCGAATGTCTAAGATCGCCAACTGCACATTTCGTGGTATAGTCAGTGGCGTAGCCAGCCTTGCGGGGCGGGAGGGGCGAACATATATGGGGGCGCTTTATGATTTTTTAGAACCACTATTATTATTATTAATAAAAATATGGTGTTTGTTTTTCAAAATACATATAATAGAATACCAAATTATTTTCAATTTCAATAAATGTAACAGGGTGTAATTAAAGTATATTTTTATTTTGCATACGGGCACCAAGCGGCTAGGGGCGCCATGCAAGGGGGGCAGGCGCCCCCTCCTGGCTACGCCACTGATAGCTAGTTTTGGAATTGAATAAAAATAATTTTGTTAATTCTATGTGTCCAAGGTCACTTAGCCAGTTGTGGAACTAAAAGTTTTTCATATTATTTTCGCGAGTTTTGCAGATAGCTACTTGTACAGACAAGTCGATTTAAGTCAGTTTTTGTTGGGTTGTTTTGGAAAAGCAGTTTACCACCATTTTGAGAAAATATATTGAGTTTTTTGCCCTGCCTTTATTATGTCCTGCAGGTATCGAACATTTTTTAAAAAGTTTTCGATAAAATAGATCTATACATGCATATATATAGCAAAATCTCAATATATTTAGGATTGCCATACCTGTCTTCCCGGTACCATACGGGACACTGGCAGGAGCCAAAAGCAACTATGACTAACTAAAATTGGCACGGAAGGTGGAGAAGTTCTTCTGTGGCGGAGATATATTTGGAGGAGAACATTGAATAAAAGAATAAAACGGCGAAACGGCGCTGATGTTATCCATCTTTCCATCAGAACAGATGGGCACCTCAAATGTAGTAGGTACTGAATGACAGAAACAGCCACACAAAAAAGATGTTTCTACTAATGGAAGTAAAACTTTCAGGCAGGCAACATTTCAGAATTTTACATTTATTATTTGTAATGAGTAATGACGTGAATAAATACCTACGTTTTGTTTTTATTTCATAAATGTTTTTAAAAATTTTGTGTGTTCTCCATTATTGTTGTAATTAAGGGAAATACTTTATTTCTACTTTTAAAGATAATGTACTGCTGGTATTAAAAGTATAAATAGTCACAGATTTGTTCTGTGGTTTCGGGCTGCCTGACATCATCAAACTCTAATGAAAATAGCGTTGAAGTTGCAACAATCAATCTTAAATTAGAACGACCAAGAGCCAGCCTATTAAAGTAAAATGATTGTGTTGGTCGTTACAAATTGTCTTGCTATTTCTCCATGGAATTTTTAACCTGGTGGCATTATAAACACTGTCGAATTTCGGAAATCTTTGAAATTTGTCTCAACACCTGTCTGTAGGAAGAGTTGATTGTGTTTGTATTTTGGGCTTCGTGACCGGCACCACAATTTGCTTGGACAGTCAGAGATTTCATCAGGCAAGTCTTCTAAGGTTAAGGAGCAGGCCGTAGCACTAAATTACCTTCGGTTGCTGTGAAATAGCAGATTTTTTGGCTTTGAAGTTTTAATATAAAATGAAACACCATACATAAATAAAACCCACTGGAAAGTGGAAAATTAAAGTAGGGTTAAGTTTAAGTCGATCAGCGAGCACAGAAAAATAAAGGGTTTGTCCCATCGAGTACGGCATACTTAGCTTTGAACCAAATCGTTTCATTTACCCGAATTGAATTAAAAAAAGAAAGCTTGATCATCCACCGATAGGTGACGCCACTAGAAATATCGTGCCTTACCACAGAAAAATGAATTTAATGATATAAATAATATTAAGATGGCGCTACAAACATTTCATCTCACCGCTGTTTTCCGATTAATTTTAAGTTCATATACACGAAGAACGTACAATTAGCTTACGTCAAAGTTCATCACAGGATATCGGGGCAGTATGTATGATAAAAAAAAGCAGCTGATTTTATGGCGAATGCGCGTACTAAAATTCTTATTAAAATGCTGCATTAATAATAATTATTATTTATTTATTGCATAAGGAAGGTAACCTTTTCTTAATGGTTTTTCTTTACGTGTATTTATTTTTAATTAGATTTGCTACAGGTTATTTTAATTGTGGGTTATTTTGGACGATACAGAACTGCAGAAGTCAGAAACTTCAACAAGATTCCGTTGTTGTGGTGAACATGTTACCGGGATTTAAAACGGGTGCATCGAAAAAATTTACAATTCTGGATGAAAGAGTTTTTTGCCTTGCCTTGCCTTTATTATGTCCTGCAGGTATCGAACATTTTTTAAAAAGTTTTCGATAAAATAGATCCATTCCACTCAGCCACTCTATCATTGCTCAATACCCATTGCGTAACAATTTTCTCAAAAATATTTGGAAAAGAAGTTAGGCCAGTTATAGCCCGATAATTCTCAACATAAAATTATATTTTTCCTGCCTTTGTAGTAATTAATATACACGCAAAACTGTAGCGAACCTATTATTTTACGTAAATGCATATTTTAACGAGCGCATTTGCCACCAAGTCAAGAAAACACTGTATTTGGTTCATAACAATTTTAAAGTCTGGTATCAGGGCAGCAGAAATGTAATGAGGTGCTAGTCAAATTATCAATTTCGAAGTCACGTGCAAAATACTTCTATAAGAGGTATTTGCTCACGTGACTATAATCGATCGATAAATTTGCTGGCTGTAACCTGATTGGATAAATTATTGACATGGCGCACATGTGACTGGCGCATACAGGTAAAATTTTTACCTTATCAAACTTCTGGGCTCCTTACTATGATAAATAATATTTTATTCTGTGGGGATGCAACAATTAATTTGACGAATCACTCATATCTTTTTACTGCCCCCATCAATCAAACTTTAAAATCCATATTATATTATTAAAACAAGCACATCATACAGAAAGTATGAACTTAAAACTAATCGGAAAATAGCAGTAAGATGATATATACGCAGCGCCATCTTAATATTATATAGATAATTAAATAAATTTTTCTGTGGTAAGGCTCGATATATTTAGTGGCGTCACCTATCATTGGATGATCATACGTTCTTTTTTAAGTGCATTCGGGTAAATGAAACGGATTAGTTCAAAGCTAAGTATGCAGTACTCAATGACCGCAAACCCTTTATTTTTCTGTGCTCGATGATACCTAAACTTAACCCTACTTTCATCTTCCACTTTCTAGAGGGTTTTGTTCTAGCCAACGAGGTAGGATCCTACCTCGTTGGTTCTAGCAGATCATTGGTTTTGTTTATGTATGGTATTGGTATGTTTTATTTTGCTTTAAAACTTCAAAGCCAAGAAATGCTACCTACTACTTCACAGCTACCAAAGGCTCCTGAACCCTTAGAAGACTTGCCTGATTTAATATCTAACTGTCCAAGCAAATTGTGGTGCCGGTCAAGAGGCCCGATGAAATCAAATACGAACACAACCAACTCTTCTTACAGGAGGCGTGAGACAAATTTAAAAAATTTCCGAAATTACCTTTTCAGAGCCGTTGGCTCGACAGTGTTTATAACGCCACCAGGATAAAAATTCTACTTATGGAAAAATAGCAAGACAATTTGTAAAGACCAGCTCACCAGCACAATCATTTTACTTTAAATACGCTGGTGTCCTTGGTCCCATGGTCTTCCTTTATGTAAGATTTTATATTGTTGCAACTCCAACGCTTTTTTCATTGTCAGGCAGCCTGAAACTACAGAACAAATCTGTGACTATTTATGGAAGATCAACTTTTAATACCAGCAGTAGGTACATTATCTTTAAAAGTAAAAATAAACACTGTTACACAATCCTGACAGAACATGGTTACTGAACCATCTTTAAATAAAAATAATTCCTAAGTAAAGCTCTAGTCATCTCAAAAAGGAAACTGAAGATGCCATTTCTGTAAAACTTTCCAGCAAGAATTTTATAGAAAATATCAGCTATTAAATAGGATCACAAGAAGCAGCTGAAAGAGAAAGAAATTCACTATAACGTTATTTAATAAAGTGTACTATCAGTTTCCACAAGCAAAAAGAAGAACTTTTGTCTAAGAAACAAGTATTTTCATTATCATAAATGTCTTTCAACTTAAATTTCAATAAAATTATGTTAGTTTTATTATGCCTGCCCTGCTATCTACTCCAGGAGGTTGGCACTTCTGGGGCCTTTTTATTCGAGGCGTCCCTGCCTGGCTACCATCCATCTAACCTAAAATAAGCAATTTTTCACTCAACAGCACCGCTTGCATGCTGCCAGAATACCAAAGCACAATTACTAAGTGTATCATCCATGGCATCTCAAGACGGCATTAGCCTCTTACCAAAAGGTGTCTTTCTACAGACTCCTGTGCTAATTGAATCTGGCAATCATGTGTTTAATATAACTGCTACTAAACAGTGATTTGAATAAGTTAATAGTTAACGTATGTAGATAAAACAAACATGTTAATTTTTAGAACGAAACAAAATAAAAATATTATCCCTGAAGAAATTTCCTTTAAACGTTAAAAAAAACAACAAAATTTTTAGGGATACATGTAAATGAGTTTTTGGATTGGACAGAGCATAATATAGAAAATCTAAGAGCGAAATTAAATTAAGTATGTTATTGTTTTCGCATTGCCTTAAAATACCTTAATGAAAAGGCCAGAAGAACTTTGTATTTTGCAAATTTTAAAGCAGTATTGAGACTTTATTTTTTGGGCATCCAATTCAAAACGTTTTTATTATGCAGAAACGAGTAATTAGACTTATGTATAAAAGGTCATATTTGCAGACGTGTGTATTTAGAAACAAAAATATATTAGCGATAGTGGCTTTGTATATATTTGATTCGGCAATGTTTTTTTTATAAGAATAGAGATATAGGTTTAACCCCAGTATATGGCATGAACACTCGTTCATACAATATTATTTACCCTGTATATTATCGATTAACTATGAATGTAATTTGAAATAAATAAATACGTCATCCGCACGGATTTTTCAATTTTTAAAAAAACATAACACGCGCCTTCGCCACAAAGTCAAGAAAACCGTACCAAATTGGTATCACAATCGAATGAAATTTAAAGTTTGGTATCAGGGCAGCAGAAACGTGATGAGGTGCTCGTCGCCAAATTTTATTTGGGAAAATATAATTTGGGCCTACCTCATCACGTTTCTGCTGCCCTAATACAACAGCTTAAAATCCATATTCTTGTTACATGGGTTGGCTGGCTGGTTTTCTTGACTTGATGGCGAATGCGCTACGTAAAATATTTAAATAACTAAAAAATCTATTTATTAAAATGAAAGGGTCCTATAAAAATCTTTTTTATAAAATGCGCATCAATCTAGCAGAATCTAGCTATACATATTATAAAAGTTGTTTGTAACTATCTATGTTTGTCCGGAAGGTGGAGATTTCAATGTTTTTTCGTTTTCACATACCTATCTATCTAATGCTATCAATGTGGGGAAAAGTCTGATGAGTTATTAGAGTTAGAACTTCAAGTTAGAAAATACAATATATTTCTTGACAAAATAAATGGTGATGAAACCGCCAAAGAAAGGGCATCGGACATCGAAGGTCTGCAGCGAATGATGGGCGAGAAGCAAGTTTACTCAACACAAACTCAAATGTATTTTATTGTCAACATAATACAATCTAACGGTCCTAGCAAACGTCAATAAATAAAAATAAAACAGAACATGTATCTACACAGTATATTATACCAATAATAAACTTATTAATCTGATTATTTTAGAATATTATGATAAAATAGATTTATTGGTAAATGTCTAGGAAACAAAGAAAGGTCTCCCTCGCCTAGACCATAATATAGATCTGAACGTGGAGACGTTCTATGGTTCTATGTAGGATAATCCAATTGAATACAAAGTACGTTTATCGATCTTGTCCTGAAATTTTTTACCTGAATAGATTGTCGCAAAGTGCGTTCCAGAGATGTAAGGGAACATTCTGCGGGATGACCTATCCTGTACTTATACTATACTGCTTACCTATTACTTATTATAAACTTATGAATTTGAAAAGAACATAATTGTCAACAATAAAAACCTACAACTCTCAGTAATAAAGTCCCTAATATTACAGAGGTACTTTTGTTTATGATTTGTCGGTAATTTATTAAATACATAGGTATTAATTACCTCAGACCAATAGTGCTTGGTCTGAGCGTATTACCATTCGTAAGCCATGCAGCAAGCACGGGCTTGTATTATAATAAAATGTGATGTGCTATGTTTATTTAAATCCATAATGAAAATCATATTTTGTTAAAAGTGGCGAAGGCGCCAGAAAGTTTCCAGCAGTCCCCTTCTTTATCGATATTACACGTTTCAACTACCCGTGGCTAGAGGGCGGCAGCTGCGTACCCTAAAGGTTTCTATATTACACATCGCCGTCCTTAGGCAAAAGATAGCGCCAGCTAGAGATTGCGGTTTACCAAAAATTAAAGTCCTTAATTATAAAAGTCCATTAAGTCGAAATTCTTTCCACGCCACGTTCCGAATAAACCCGTTTTTTTTTCTGTGGTTCCACGTCAAGTGCAAGTTAGTCCGCCAAAACGTCAAGTCTTTTCTATGATATTTATATAAAAAAAATTTCTCAAAATTATGCAATAAATTGAATAAAATGAGCACCAAACCAAAGGCAACAGAAAAAAATGGCACTGCCAAAGGCAAGGAACCTTCTGTTTGGGTTAGGGCTTTTACAGCAAACTCTGAATGGCCCGACAAAGTAAGTTTATAGGTTAGTTTTTACTTTAAAAATTTTAATTTAAAATTAAAATATTGCTAAGTCACAGCTTGTTTAAAAGGACTGTTTTTCAATAATGTAAAGCGACTGCATTTTCAATATGGTCTTCATCAACATTGCTTCATTCTTGTAGAAAGTTGAATAATAAACATTTTGAGCCAAATTTCAAACACAATATTATTCACAAGTAGATACCTACTTACTTACGTATATATATTTTATAAGAAAATAAATAATAGCATTGTGCTTTTTTAGGATGAGTTTTTGGATGTAATTTACTGGGCTCGTCAAATTCTAGGTATAATTTTAGGGATTGTTTGGGGAGTTATTCCTCTACAGGGCTTCTTAGGACTTGCATTGTAAGTATTGACAAAAACGCCCCCTTAGTATTAATTATTTGCAGACACTACCATATTTCAATTGTTTCCCGTAGGTTCGTCATTTTAAATGCCGGAATAATATACGTTTACTTTAGTAGTTTTCAAAATGTAGATGAGGAAGAATATGGGGGTCCCTGGGAGCTTACGAAAGAAGGCTTTATCACATCGTTTGCAGGGTTTTTAGTGAGTAAAACTGTTGATTTCTATATCTAGTTATTATTTTGCTCTTTATTTTGTATCCTGAACAGTATATTTGTCACAGCACTTATAAATCCTTGGTTTTTAGGTAACATGGGTGATTATTTATACTGGACTTTACTATGAAATAGATGATTCTTCATGATACAGGTTGGAATTTGAAAACAGCCGCCAAGTTTTATACCAGATAGATGCATTTGTAGATATTTCACATCAAGAAGAAGCATCCCTATCAATAAATTAAGTAAACACAATAAATTTGACCTTATATCATTTTCATAAATATAACCATTCCAAACATCATATAAATTTAGCCCTGTTTTGACTGCAACACCTGATATTCCAGTCTGTCTATTAAACAAAAACAATATTGCTAACTCTGTATACAGATCTGGTAAGTAATTCTTTAGGTGCACATTTTATATGTAAAGAAATGCACTTTAACAATGTTTTTGGATTTCATACTTAATACCGTACTCATTGTTACTCTTATTTATTTCTACAGGACTTAGTTGCCCAAAGGAATGTCTTACAGATCTGTATAGTGTATATGTCAAATCATTGTATCAATTTTTATAAACACATTTTATATACTGTTATTTTCATTTTGTTATTATTTCATAATTTATAAATTTTAGATGCTAGGTATCCAATAAAAGCCTGATTTAAGTAAGGAATAGTCGATTTATTTTTAAAATATAAAAAAGAATAGTATAAATGGAAGCATAGTTTAAAAGGGAGTACATAACGTTTTAAATAATATAAAAAAATAAGTGGTAAATTTTAAACATCACATAACACTGGACTATATATTTATACAAGGAAAAAAATACCCAAAACAGACATCCTATAGAAAGTGATTCCAAGAAAATAAAACTGGGTTTCCACACAAAATTTCGTTTTTGCTTCCATTAATTTGATACACAAACGCTTTTTTAACTTAAAACTAGGTAATTCATATTTAAAAATGGGTATTTGGATAAAACAAAAAGGATGGGTATATTGATCAAAAAATTAAATTGTCAAAGCCCGAAGAAAATATTTTCCATTTACACAAGTAGGTAAGTCTGGGATATTTTAAGTTCTTGTATATTAAAAACAAATAGGTACTAAAATAATAAGAAGCTAAAAGCTTTACAGTACTACTGGCCCAGGCTTAAATGCATATATGTATATAACAACTTTTTTAAATGCATTTCAAATTTCTGTCATTAAAATACCATATAAATGCATTTTTAGCCAGCAGGGGAATATTTCAAAAAATGTAAATAAAAAAATAAATTTCTATATACAGGAGACTAAAATTGGAAGTTCAAATTTATTACATAATATGCCTAAAAATTTACGTACTGTTCTTACAAATTGTCAAAAGCCGTTGAAAACACATTTTTTATATTTTCATGCTGTTGTACTTAAAGACAATTTTTATCACAAATATAAAACGACAGAACCACAAAGCTACTAACTAATAATGTTGGATCTAATTTTTGGTATAATTTTTTTAAAGTGTTAGAATAATACTGCATATAATTTTTAAAATGTAAAACTTTATTTAAAAAAAAATCAACCTCATCTATCTGTAACAGCAGACCAGGTTTTTTCATGTATTATTATTATCAATAGAGTATAAAATGTGGAAAGAGGCATTTAAAGTCAAAATAAAACTATATATACCGGGTGTTTCTCAAAAGACTTTCACACCTATAACTTTTCTGTATTTATAGGTATTAAAATGAAATTTTGAGATTATGCATAAGAGACGAGTCTGTATTTATTGGCATAATTTTCAATTCGTTAGCACTTCCGGTTTGACCGGAAGTGACCTTGACTTTGGTATTTTAAATGGGACATCTTGCATATTTTTGCTTATTGGGATTCAGCATAACATTTTGAGGAAAATGACACCTCACTTGTAATTTTTTGACGTGTTATAACATTTTTATGTTTATTTTTATTTTCAATCTAGAGTGCTACAAATTAATTAAATCTGTTAATTTATAGTCAAGTAGTAGGTATATGAAAATTAAAATTATGTCATAGTAATTGATTGACGTTTTAAGTTTCACAAGCGTTTAAAAAATGAAATTTTGTTTTCTTGACGTTTACTCCATTTTTTCAAATGGAACGATGGTAGTTCACTCCTATGCTATTTTAAAATTGACACGAAAAAACTTGCCTTAAGTCTCAATCGCAAATTTGAAAGCGTTATGCATTATTGCGGTTAAACCGGAAGTGCTAACAAATTGAAAATTATGCCAATAAATGCAGACTCATCTCTTATGCATAATTTCAAGATTTCATTTTAATATCTATAAAAATAAAAAAGTTATAGGGGTGAACGTCTTTTGAGAAACACCCATCTAGATATATCTTATCAACAACCTACTATAGATGGACGAATAAGTTTATTCATAAAAATGACTTCTCGGCACTATCCGCCTCTCGACTACTTTAGTATGGGTGTAGTACACAGTATAAGTGATTATCCCTAAACTAAACTATGACACGAAATTACACTGACTGGTAATATTTGAAGAAAAATAATTAATTTCAAAATTAAAAATTACGTTATGGAATCAGGTTCAAAAACGGTGGGGCAGTAATAACGGTAGCCTGGAGGATCTGACAAAATACCTTAGACTGTGAGCTAATGAATGTAATTCCTATGTAATCGAACTGGGAACCGGGTCCCATCACAGTAGGTTGTTGTATCTTATCTTAGTTGATCTTTTTTCGCGTAAAATTTTTTTGTGGGAATATAATCGAACTAGCTAACCTTCTATTCACATTCACGCACAAAACTGGGCATTATTACTGGCAAAATATTTCGAAAATTGTCATTAAATAAAATACATAAAATATACAGGGTGTTAAGGATAGCTTACACTGTATTTAATATAATACAACGATATATAAAAACACTTTAATCAGTTTATAAAAAAAGTTGACAAGGTGTGAGAGCTGCTGTTTTGACTAACACTGACAAGGGGGACCGATACAACCGTGGAACGAAAGTGGTGCCGGTCTCCTTGCGAGTTATGTACAATAATATATTGTTATAGCATATTTCAAAACGTGATCTAAAAAATATTTCACCTATAATAAATCGAAACTCCAAATTTAAAAACGACTAAAATTTGTATATGTAAAAAATTCCATGGCACAATTATTTAGAAGATTATTTCTTTTAGCTATCTATTAACTCCCTGAATTATCATTTTACCCTAGATTTCTGGCGTTACTAGAAGTAAAACGATTGTAGTCTGGTTTAATATGAATGGAATACGAGAAAAAGGTAAATTTTAAATTATGCTTAAAACAAACTATTTTTACTGAAAAAGAGTTTTCCTTCATTTTGTCAAATGCATATTATCCATCCTTAGAAGCGTTTCGCCGTATCATAGCTCCTCAATTTATCATCGGCGCTATATAATATACAGTGTGTCCAAAAAAGTATGCAACATATGGGAAAGTTTTTTATCACCGATTTCTCAGAAAATTTTATTCTTTATAAAAGTTGGTGCATTCCTTAAAACTATAAATGCATATTTCATATTTCACCTGCGGCTAATAGTAGGGGAGCAAATGCCATTTTTTCGAAATTGCCTTAAGAGTAAAGTACCTTAAATATTAGAAATACAGCAAAATTTTATATGGAAATGTTTTTGCAAATTACAAACTTAGTCTAAATTCGAAATTTGAGTTAGGTGTGTCAATTTTTAATTTTTTTTATATGCATTTCATTAAAATAGGTTTTTGGACTTCAGCGTACTGGGTGAAAATGACAAATAAATTATTAATTATTTCCAGTAATATGAATAGAGTTGGATTATATCATAATTTTGTTTAGAACATAAGTTGGCTAAAATGTGTTTAAGTAGGCGTGCAACACGCTAATATCTGAACCAACTCCTAACATTGAAAGGTTTTAAAAAGTTTGCAACTACTTAATCCATTTTTATTAAACCTACGTTTAAGTTATTTATTAAATATATTAAAATTGGGTAAACAAAAAATCGACCAGAGGTGTACCGTTTAGGGGAAAATAGAGATTAACCAAAAAAATTAAAAATTGTTACACCTAACTCAAATTTCGTATCAATTTCGAAAAAATGGCATTTACTTACTCCCTTACTATTAGCCGCAGGTGAAATATGAAATATACATTTATAGTTTTAAGGCATGCACCAACTTTTATAAAGAATAAAATTTTCTGAGAAATCGGTGATTAACTTTCCCATATGTTGCATACTTTCTTGGATACACTGTATAGGTTCAGACTATGTTGTTAAAACAAACTATTTTCAGTTAACACTTCGGTTATTCAAAAATCAAAATTGTTAAGGGCTGGTTTATGTATCCCTTGTTAAGCTTCCGTTAATTAACAAAACCTGGACAGGAGATAGATATAAGAGCCCAACTTTATCAGTCTGTAAAAAATCACATGTGGCGTGTATCAACGAAAACTGTATCAATTGTTGCCGATTCAGAACTCTGTTTGTAAATTGTATAGAATATAGAATGCTTAATAATTAATATTAACTTCTATTACTTCAAAAAACTATTGCAATAGTAAGACTATCTCGTGTGCTATTAAAAACGTATTGCACAAAAATCAGAAGAAGCTTTCGAACATTTCCGAACGTTCGTTCGTTTCGAAAAACATTAAAAAGTGTTTTCTACAAAAACTTACTTGTTTTTTCAAAATATTGGCAGTCAATTGGCAAAATTCTAGCCTTAGTAAAATAAAAATTTCAAAAAATCCAAACATGATAATAAATATGATTGGAGTTGAACAGACGTCATAAAAACACTTTCTATAAACAAGAAGTATTTTAAAAAGCCTTTATGAAGTGGCTCACAACCTGTGGGCGCACAGTCTGTGGGCCCCTTAATTGCTTTCTTGCCTGTGAAGCTGTTTTACTAAGATCAGGTTTTTACTAACTAGCCCTATGAAATTCAAACGTTTTTCCATCAGAAAATAGATGCCTAATGTAAAGACAAGGTAACAAAAATACAACAAGAAAATTCGTATTTTCTCCTTAAAAATCTACATAGGTTGTCATTAACTCTCTAATATTCAATGTGTCGACTCTTACTACTACAAGAACAAGTTTTGTATTTTAGGCTCTACGTTTCACCTTCCAGTTAAAATCCTGGTTAGCGTTGTAACTCTCAGTTAATTACTTCAATTGCACTTGAAACATATACAGTGTGTCCAAAAAAGTATGCAACATATGGGAAAAATTTTTATTACCGATTTCTCAGAAAATTTTATTCTTGATAAAAGTTGGTGCATGGCTTAAAATTGTAAACCCATATTTTATATTTCACCTGCGACTAATAGTAAGGGAGCAAATGCCATTTTTTCTAAATTGCTCTAAGACGAGACATGACCGTACTAGGTGAAAATGACAAATAAATTATTAGTTATTTACATTCGTATAAATAGAGTTGGATTCTGTTATAATTTTTATTAGAACCCAAGTTGGCTAACATGTGTTTAAATATGCGTGCAACACGCTAATACCTAAACCCACCCGTATCATTGAAAAGTTTTAAAAGGTTTGCAACTACTTAATACATTTTTATAATAAACACATGATTAATATATTAAAATCGCGTAAATAAAAAATCGACCAGAGGCGTACCGTTTAGGAGAAAATAGATATTAAGAAAAATAAAATAAAATAAAAATTGAGACACATAACACAAATTTCGTATTTGGACTAAGTTTTTTATTTGCCAAAACATTTCCATATAAAATTTTGTTGTATTTGTACTAATTAAGGTACTTACTCTTGAGGCCATTTCGAAAAAATGGCATTTGCTCCCTTACTATTAGCCGCAGGTGAAATATGAAATATTCATTTATAGTTTTAAGCCATGCACCAACTTTTATCAAGAATAAAATTTTCTGAGAAATCGGTAATAAAGAAGTTTCCCATATGTTGCATACTTTTTTGTACACACTGCATATTATATATTGCACTTAAATCTAATAAAGATAGGCGCAAAGAACAAATTCGACGATCCTAATCAAACTACATGCAGGTCAAGCTGATAAACGTTAACCCAAGATGCATTGCACGTCAATAAAGTTGAGACAATTGAATAAGGTTCAGTTGCATAAGAATATACCTACAGTATAGGCAAACCTATGTGCATCATCTCTGGAAGAATATTAACTGGAAGAGTGAAAACCGGGACCTTTATCTAATAGTATGTGCATCTTCGGTTGACCTACAATTAAAATTGCTATCTCTTCTCTCTTGACTGGCACTTGAAGACTGGCCTGAAGATTTAGACGTTATCCCCTAATTGAAAAAAAATTAGAAATACCTATTGGGTTTATATTAAACATTAAACTCAAAATGATTGAATTAAATTTACTAATTACAATCACCAGGGGTTACAGTTAACTGGAACTGATAAAAGATAGCTTAATATCGGGGCAATAGGTGCCTTTTTTTTGTCGTACTAGAACCATGCAGACATGCAAACTTATATTATTTATTTGGTAAATTAAACACCCTTTTGGGTTTTATTTGGGCAATTATTACAAGTAATTGTTCATGTACAGTTGTATTCATAAAAAAAGCGTACACGAATTAGAATGAGAGGAAACCTTAACCATATTTGCGTAAAACCGGTTTATCGCATGTTAAAGGTTATTACAAATCCAAAGCATCGGAGTTGGGCGTTAGTTCAATAGAATAACAAAAAAATTTTTTTTTAATTTTATAATATACCTAGGTATCTCAACAGTTTTATAAAAATTACAATAAAAACGAAAAATAAATAAAATCTAATATTTGCTCATGTATCCCTGTTTTTCTATTACTTGAGCCAGTCTATTTGGATTTGACTGAATTATATTTGATACAATATTTGGATCAAGCTCTTACCAGTACGCATGTATTATTTTCCATAAATCGTCTGAATTTTGTGGCCTAAAATTTCGAATATATATTTTTTTACGATTATACCCGAAATATTTTCAATTGGATTAATATCGGCACTATAAAGCGACCCAAGGCAGCACTTCCCCATTATGGGTTTGAAACCAGTGGGTTACATCATTGGCAGTATGGACTGGACAATTATCTTGTTGAAATATGAAAGTATTATTGGGATATATTTGCTCAGCAGATGGTAACAATATGTTTTCTAAAATGTTAATGTAATTTCCGGCATTAAATATATTCTCTATTCACCAGCAAACACCAGGTCCATGAACACTTATCCAGCCCCATACATTTACAGAAAAACGCCCATGTCTAGAAGTGAGGGGGTTAGTATATCGCTCTTCAAACCTGGTATTGTTTGGACGGTACACACGAATTAGTCCGTTATAAGTCGACTGGAACGTATTTTCATCAGTAAAAATTACCCTGTTCCAAAATTGAGGATTGAGGTATATATAATTTAAAGGAAAAATAATCCTTGATTGTCGCTGTTCTTCGGTAAGAAACATTTTTTCCCAGCTGGGCGACATTTTAGTTCAGATTACTTGACTCTCCTGCTGGCGGTAGGTTGGGAGGCAGGAAATGCTGTATCAATAATAGCATCCCTTGCAATTGCAAATGGATTATATATCCCAAAAAAGCAGCGTCCTGTTCGAGGTTGGAACGTTTGGGACGACCTGAACCAATTTTCCTCTTTCGGGATTCTTCTTGTTCCCATCAGCGTTGCTTAATTTTCAATATAGTTTCTTTTATTTCTATTATACAACTGCGTTACAGCACGGGGATTGACCATACTTCTTTGATTTTTGATACAATTTGAGCCTTTTCAAGTTCAGACAACTGACGAGGCATTTTGTTCTTCTGACAAAAGTTTATCAAACGTTACCACCATGCAGTTTCAAAATTAATTACACCGACGCCAATGCTTTGCATTTTTGATAATCTATGACGTGTGATAACCTCCAATAAACAATCATTTAGACAAGCCGGTTTTACGCAAATATGACAAAACTTACCTGTCATTCCAATTCTTGTACGCTTTTTTTATGAATACAATTGTACATGTCATGCGATAGAATGTCCTCTATAAACAAAGGTGTCGGTCGGCTCGGCCTCTAAAGTGCTGGTTCTAACGCGACAATTTGCCAACAAACACTACATAAAAAGCATCAACAAAAGCACAAGAAAAAAGTGGTTAAAACTGAATGAAATAAAAATGAAAATTACCTTGTAGCGTGATAAAAATTTGAAATCGCCCCTGTCTGGAAAGTAACTGTGCAAAATACCTTTAATGGGAAAAGAAAACATAAAATGAATACAACGCAAATGAAAAAATGCAAAACTAAACTCACATACATTTATAGCAAAATAAGGCAGATGCGACCATTAATTTACTATTGCTCGGGTAAGAAACAATTGATTATTTTACCTGTCCTCTTTAATTTGATATCCTTAGCCAACCTTCTGTCTATCGAACTGGACTCGGAGCTGTCCAGGGCTTCCGCGGAATCCGGCGTATTCCCCGTTGAATTATTCGGGGAAGATCCGTCGCTCAGCAAACTCAAATCGGCAGATTTCGACTCGGTATTGTTCACCATCGACCAGGGACGCGGTTTTTGTGATACCGACGGAGAGGGTTTCGACTTGAGGTGTTTTGTAGTATCCAGCATGGTTTCTTCTGTAAAAATGTCAATAGACAATAAACTATACTATGGTAAACACTAATACAGTTACATATCGTAATTATAAGTAAGTATATAAATAATAAATATAAATTCTACTTTATTCTACACCTCTGGTCACACGGCTTAAATATGTGCGAAATAGAGAATATTCACTAATCTTCCTAGAGCATAAATCATTTCAGAAATTTTGTTCGAGGTGCGAATTTCTTTAAAAATTCCCCAACTGAGGTAAAATTTCCGGATTTTAATTCAAGCTCGCGGGAGATTCGGCAAGAAAACTTTATGTTTTAAGTTAATAAAATAAAATATTTAGGAATTATTTTTGACAGTAAATTAAATTGGAATTTTCACTTAGAATACTTAATTAAAAAATTAAGAAGTTTACTAGGTAAAGATTTTTAAAAACATTAAAAAAATTTTAAATGTAAGACATATGGAAATATTATATTACGCGTTAGTTAAAACTCATTTAAATTGCGGAATTTTAGGTTGGGGAGGAATAAATAGAACTTTAGTTAAAATATTAAAAATATTAAAAAAAAGGTTTCTAAAAATGATATTCAATAAAGATTATCTTTATCCTTCAAAAGAATTATATTCAGAAACAAAAAAGTTGAACATAAGACAACTTTACATTTATAACATCTTAATATATGTATACAGGGTGTCCCATAACTCATGGGCCGTAGAGTAACTGGAGATACTAGACATCAAACTAAGCCGATCAAGTCATATAAGTCTTTTCGGATTGTTACTCGTTCTAGAGATACAGGGTGTTGAAAGTAAGTTTATTATTATTATTAATATTATTACTTATTTAGTTAAAAGTTTAATAAAGTGTATTGAGGTCAACGGTGGTCACTGTGAACATTAATTATCAAAGTGAGCTTTTTGTTTTTGTTCCACTGTTTCGAATTTATTGCGTTGTGATAATTAAAATATTAATTTAATTATGTACTATGTTTTTTTATGCTTTGGGATGTTTAAGGGGAAATATCTCGAAAACCGTTGAAGATATTAAGATCAATCGAGTACACCTTTATGACTCAGAAAATGCCCTTCTTTAAGAAACTTTAATTGAAAAACACCTAATATCACAGGTAAGAAAAAAAATCATAGATTTATAAAGCCCAGTGTATGCAACTAGCGCCCTCTAGTGTGAAACTTAAAAATGTCTACAAATTTTTATTTCTTGCTCATAAAAAGATAATACTGCCAACTTTCAATTCGATTCATTAAACGGTTTTTAAATTATGGCTTATTTTCGAGAATAAACGTTTACTTTCAACACCCTGTATCTCTAAAACAAGTAACAATCCGAAAAAACTTATATGACTTAATCGGCTTAGTTTGATGTCTAGTATCTCCAGTTACTCTACGGCCCATAAGTTATGGGACACCCTGTATATTTAAAAATAAAAACCTTATACAATTTAAAAACCATAATCATAATACACATCATAAAAATGAAATAACCATAAAACCTAAAATAAATAAGTCCATAGAACAACATTTTTTTAAATATTTGTTTTTATTTAAACGATTATTTACCAACAAAAATTTAAAAATTGATTTCATTAAAAAATTTTTAAGTCAAAATAAAAACATGGATATTAAAAACAGACAATTTGAAAATATTTTTAGAAATGCTTTAATTAATTAATATTGTTCTTAATCTTAACATAGTATAAAACAAAGTCGCTGTCGCCCGTCTGTGCCCTTTCATATGTGCTTAAATCTTTAAAACTACGCAACGGATTTTGAAGCGGTTTTTTTTTAATAGATAGAGTGATTCAAGAGGAAGGTTTTTATGTATAATACATGCATAATATTGTAGAGAAACACTGATAAATTTAGAGGTTTGTTCGGGTTTGTATTTATAAATCTTGATGTGATGGTGAACTCGCCTTATTATCTCAGAAAAAAACGCTGCAACGAAGGCCGGGTACACGCTAGTAATTTATATAAGTAATATTTTTTACTTAAAAAATATAAATTAATAATTTTATTATAGGTAATATATTTTTTCAAAAAAAAAACTGCGTTTATACTATAAATTAACATTTTTACTTTAAAACTTGATTTTTAATGCATATTTCTGATTTATGATTTTACATACTAAAACAAAAAATAAGATTTGCCCCTAACAAGCTTAGCTTCAGGGGATTGAAGAATAAGTTTATAGAACACAACATAAACATATTTATCATATTATTAAATTTTAAATAAACTTATTATTATTTGAAAATAGAATTAAATTGGTGACATACCGACGTAAGGGACATAATACAACACTGTGTTGTAAAAAACAAGGCTTAAATAATAATCTAAAATAAATATTCTTCTTTATACGTTCCATAATTTTGTACAACTAGAAACAAGGGAAAAGTATTAATAAAATTAAATAATAACGCGTACAAAATGAATGATAAATTTCCGCTTTCTAATAACACAAACGTCACTGTTTCTATTACAGCTGTCAAGCCACTTATTAATCTTACAGGCAGGGAGCTTTCCGAAATTTTTTTTGTTGTTGCCATAGCCACATGACAAAATGCAAGTGTCCGATTGCCTAAAAACGTCAGGTATAAAACTGTCAATAATATTCAGTGTAAATTACACCAACAATATGGTCTTCTATTCTTACCTTTTAGGCTATCTGGAGAGATCGTTTTAGAAAGAGTACTTCCAGGCGAATGATCGAACGTAGATTCTGTAGCCAAACTTCCCTCGCTGCTCTCGTGACTCATCATGCTGTCACCTGTCAAATTCGTATATGGTAAAAGACTTGATCTTCACGGGCGTAAGTTTAACAGCGTAAATATACCATTCTCTAAGAGGTGATTGGTTGATTAGCCGACATCGGCTCGGCAATCACCTTTTAAAGAATATAGGTACGGTGTAAAATTTACGCTCGTGCGAAGTCTAGCTTTGCAACGCTGTCAATTATACGTCACGATACGTCAGCTTTGTCATATAACTTACCCGTCAATCGTCTACTCAGCGGTGAATCGCCGGTTTTGCGCAGTAGCGACGGCGAGTACTTTTCTAGATTATCTGTAGATCTTGATCTTGGAGTGGGGGTCATTAAACCTGAAACAATAAAAATGTGACAAAAATAGGATATTTAAATCTACCTATATATATTTTTTAATAATTTATATCTTTATTCTCAACCATCTTAAATAAATATATAATAACCATTTACAAAAAAAAAATTAATATAAGTATAATACGTTAAAGTTAGTTCAGTTTTACGAAGTATTTTTTTAGTGTTTTTTTGAAAGTCTATAATTTTGATATTTCTTTAATTTTTTTCGGCAAACTGTTGTAAATTGTTATTCCTTTATATAATATTGATTTTTGGCCAAAAGTACTCTTTACCATAGGTGTTTGAATATGATGATTTTGTCTCGTGATGTGAATAATGTTGCTCGAAGGAAATATTATATTCGATTGTTTTTCTTTAATAATAATGGAGTGTATTAGAATGCATAGTTTTAATTTATAAAGCTTTTCTAAATTTAAATATCCATTTGGTTCATACAAATTTATGGTTGGTTCTAAAAAAGGAAGTTTGTGTATACATTTAATTATTTTGTTTTGTAGTTTTTTTAATGGCTGAATTGTAGTTAAATTCGCTGATCCCCAAATTGAAATCATATTATACTGTAATTTCGAATAAACCAAAGAATAATATATATTTTTTAAATAATTTAACGATATAAAATTTTTAGCTTTAAATAAAATACCAATTATTGGTGAGATGTAACTTCTTAAATATTCAATATGTTTTTTCCAACTTAAATTTTCATCAAAATATCAATATATAAACCTAAAAATTTAATTGTATTAGTATATTTAAAATGATTATTGAAAGACAGTGAAGAAATAAATATTTTAAAGAAAACCCAATTTTTTTACCTCGTAACAAAGGCGAATTTCTACTCAACTTGGGAGTTTTCCTATCCTCGCTTAAAACGGGCGAAGCGAACTCGTGATTGGGGCTCCCGTCCAGCTGGAACGAATGACAGTCGTCGGAGGTGGGAGTTACAGATCCTGGACGGAAAAACGTGTCTAGGCCTTCAACCAAATCCTGGAAATGTACAAATTATTAAATAAAAATTTAAGAATTTACATGCAGTACATATTATATCCAAAGTTAGTTTGTCAAATTATTCCCGTGTGACCAGTAAAGTCCGCATCACATGGGATTTTTTTTATTAATAACTTTATTCGAAAATTCACTTTGGCATCAAGTTCTGCTTCGATCGAGATGAAAATTAAGCAAAACAATAGTAGTCACGTGATTCGGATTATCCGTCAAATTTTAAATATTTCCAAAAAATAATTCAAAAGTGGGGTTATTTCTGAAAGTATCGAAAAAGTTTTTAAAAAAAGTTTTTTTAGATGCAGTTTCTAGCCCACATGCAAAATTTTAGCTGCAGAAGATAATTTTGATTTTTAACCCATATTTTGTAAATTGCACCACTTTTGCAAAATAAGACTCAACGCAACCTACATAAAACTTCTTAGTTTTGACAATGCTTTATTTTAGATACATTTTCTTTAAATGTGCGTTTTTCTACAAAATCAAAATTGGGCTATTAAAATTTGGTCGCATGTCTGTGAGGCAAAGTTTATTTGTTTTTGACCCTGTATAAGGTAACTTCATAAAATAAGTATTTTTAAAAACGTAGCTTGTGTCTGAAAGTAATATACCTTAATATTAAGACAAAAAAGAACACAGTGTCATCAGTTAAAAAGTGTTCATTAAGTGGAAAATAAATTTTTGTGGTGGGTAAAAAATCAAAATTATCTTATGCAGCTGAAATTCTTCATGTGGGCTAGAAACTGCATTAAAAAAAAACTTTTTCTAATAACTTTTTTCGATATTTTCAGAAATAACCCCACTTTTGAATTATTTTTTGGAAAAAATTAAAATTTTACAGATAATGCGAATCACGTGACTACTATTTTTTACTTAATTTTCATCTCGATCGAAGCAGAATTTGATGCCAAAGTCAAATTTCGAATAAAGCTATTAATAAAAAAAAATCCCATATGATGCGGACTTTACTGGTCACACTGATAAATGACAATTTTGGGTCTAAAATAAAAAAAAAAACAGGGAACCAACATTTGACAACCTTAAATTTTCCATGCGATCTCCTATGTTGACCCATAGATTCACTTACTTGTGACACACAGTCCGCGACATCAGGGGGATTGACAACCGGTCTTGTAGGAGCTCTGGTTTTTGCTCTCCGTGGTCTCCCTGAAATACAAAAAAAGCCCTTGACAAATTTTAGCCAATTGCTAAATACGTTTCTTTATTTTGTTATAGATTCTAGCCTTACTGATGAGCCATGATATGACGAAACGCGTTTAAGGATGGACCTGACGAAGTTAAAGGAAACATTTTTTTCTGAATTACTAAATTGACTATTTGAATAAGATGATTGGTGTTTTATATAAGTCATATATCTCCTTTGGTAAAGTATTTTTCACAATAAATGGTTGACTCCGTTTAACTACCTGGGACGTTTTGCAAGAGCTCGGCCATAAAAATGCAAAAAACTGTCGGTCAGGGTCGGATTATAATTTGTAATTATAGCAGGTAATATTTAACTATCTTGTGCTAATATAACTATTTATAAATAATATATTATTAATAACGAATTAAATATCTAAAGTCCTATCCTGTAGCGTATTGCCTTGTTGATTGTGTATACCAATGGGAATAAACCGGTAGTTGTATTTATTGCAGTCAATAAGTCGATACCATTTAAAGTGAAAAATACTTTATCTGTTTTGTACAGAGCTAGGTATTTCATTCCTTTAAAATACTTAAAAAATAGATGTTTCATTAATCTATTCAAAATTACAATACTTAGCTTATGAATGGGGACCTGCTTGTTTATCAAACTTAAAACCATTACAAAAATTGCAAAATAAAGTTATTAAATGCAAACACAAATTACCTCATTTAGAACCAACTGTTAATCTATATAGACCGAAAGGGTATTTACACGTTCAAAACATTTATAAATTAAAAATTTGTATTCTAATTCACTCTATTATTTTAAAAGAAAAAAAATCAAACATAACACCTCAGGAGAATAAGACATTACATGATCATAACACCAGACGTTGTATAAATTATCAAACTATACCAGTAAAAAGTAATTTCGGAAAAAAATCGCTTTTATATGATGGAATAACAAAATATAACAATCTTCCAAAAAATATCAGAAAAATTAAAAAATTGGCAGCTTTTAAAAAACAATTAAAGAGATATTTTTACTAAATTAAATTATTTATACTATTTTTTTTTAATTGATTTTATTAATGAATTAAATTGGATTAACTTCCATTTTTTTTAATGGTTATTATATTCTATATTATGTTGTCACTTTCCATGCAATGAACTGTAAAAGTTAGTTTGGAATAAAGACATTTTGAAAGTTAAAATTGTCCGCAATCTGTAGTAAGAGCCATAGGTATGTCCTTTAAACGTCAGAACCAACCTTTTGTTCCTATAGTTAGTTGTACTTAATCTAAAAATAAAATAATAATGGACGATGACACTAACCTTTATTCAAGAAAATACCTTTGACTAAATGCTGCAAGTGGTGAGTCGCATTCGGCAACTCGGTTACCGAGTCCTCTTCCTCGCCGTTTCTCGGCAACGACGGCAACAAACTGGGAATGTTGTCGGCCGATAGGCCCTCGACGCTGTCCACCACCGATTTAGGCCTTAGTTTGCGGTTGTGCACGCTTTTTCGTTTTATCGGGAAGTGTGGGGTGGCCTTTAGAAAAAGAACTTATGGATGAATATAGAAAATTCGTTATAATATAGTCAAAAAACTGAATCTTAATGCCCCTAGGACAGTGATGGAACTGAATATACAGTGTGGTTGTTTAAGTGTGCAACATATGGACATATAAAACTTGCACAACAATAACGTTTTTTAATAAACATTTAAAATAAAAATTTTGTAAGTTAAATGATAGTTTTTTAATTAGCATATTATCATTACTAATGTTTTATCTTGTTAAAAATAATTTTTAGGATATTTTAAAGTTGTGTTTAACATCGTTGCAACAAACATGAAGTTTGTGATTCCTTAATAAATTAAAAATTCAAGTAAATTTTAGAAATATGCTTAAATTTGAACAAAGATATGTGAAATTGATTTGATTTTGATTAATTTATGAAGGTCTTTATGGTGAATATATTTTTTTTAAAAATTTTGGGAAATTATTAATGTTTTAAAAAAAAATATATTTTTTTATTTTAAGAGGTCACGTTTTTGAATCTATACATAACTTAATTCTAAATAACTTTTCCTAATAAAATTTTGCTGAATTTTCTGAAATAGGGGTACAAGTTTTATATTTTTTGGCCTACCCTGTACGCCGTTTGACTTGCAACTATTCCAAGTGCACCTAATATGATTATCGAACATGCACCAACTTTTATCAAGAATAACATTTTCTGAGAAATCGGTAATAAAAAAAATGCCCATATGTTGCACACTTAAACAACCACACTGTATACAAAACGGGCTACTAAAACATGACGTTGCCATTACAAAGTATACTAAAAAATTTATATCAAAAATTGCAGATAAAAATAATAAGCCTGTGTAAACAAAAATTAAAAAATAGTTATTTCCCAGCGCATCGCCAGACTGCTACCCTCAAATAATGACACTCCTATTAATTTTACATCAAAATTGTATTAGACTTTTTTGGAGGTCCTTGTATATCCAAGAGATATATTCAAGAACGTCATTAATAAATAATAAATATACCAAGCTATAATGAATAAAATAAATAAATATATATATATATTATAATACATGACGTATTGTATCTTTGTATACTGTAGTAATATAAAATATACCAATAAAATATTGTCATATTCGTTTTATATTATAATCTAGTTGTGCCTGAATTATGAAATATATTCTTGACAATAAATATTATATTATTTAACTCAAAACAAGTATTTTACTTCTGAGTTCGGAGTTGATAGTTTATAGAAAAAAAAATTATATATTAGCATTAAATGTCAAAAAAATAGAATAAACTTTTATTATTATTATTATTATTTGGCTTATTAGAAAATAATAAAATTTAGTGTGCCAGTCCATCATACAAACAGCTTCAAAAAAGCCTAATACAATTTTGATGTAAAATTAATACGGAAGTCAATGTTTGAGGGTAGAAAAAATCACATACACCCATTTTTGAAATCTTCATTTATAACTATAATTATAAGTCTACATAAATAAGACATTAATAAGCACAACATAATTTTAAAATGATCTATTTTTCTTTACTTACGAGATTAAGATACTCCAGCATCTGCATGAAATAAGTTTTAAATATTAGTAAAATAAAACTATATACTTACATAAGTATTTTTAGGAATAGGTAATGTCTATATATATTTATACAAATAAACTCACCATTGGCGAATGATCACTTATATGACTAGTACTGTCCGTTATGGAAATATCACTGGCCCCATGCCTTGAACTGTCCGAACTGCTCAGCCTGGACCTCCGAGGGGGAGAGTCGATCCTTATGGCACTTTCGTCCCCAACAAGAATTTTGTAACTTTGCTGTAACGTCTCGTAGACTTCGTCCGTGACTTGTTCGGACAGTTGAGACGCAACAATCAGATTAAGCTCTCTGAAAGAATTAAATTCCTTTTTTTTTAGAATACCCCGTAACAATGAAAAATTCATAAATATATTGATGGCACCATGTATAAATTGACCTTTCCTTTCTCACCACGCATTCGGGCTAATGGGAATCGAAGCCTATGCCGGATTTCAACCTACACCTAGCTAACTTCACAGTTCATTCTAATCGAGCGAGAGGAGAAAGTGAGGTTAAAAAATCTTAATAAACATTCGGATTATTCCTTACTTATTCATTAAATTAAAAGAAAATTCAGTAAATTCACTATAAAAGCATATACACTGATGAAAAATGACAACGATAGTATGGAATGCACTCCAGCAGTACCAAATATTAAACGGGAAGCTCCAAATATCCTTATAACAGGAACACCAGGTGTAGGAAAGTCGACCTTATGTAGAAAATTAGCAGAAACTACTGGAATGCACTGGTTAGAAATTTCAAAAATTGCCAAAGACAATAACTGTTTAGAAGAATATGATGAGGTAATAACCACATTAGCGAATAAACCCTTCATACTTGTGCAAACAAACAAGTTTCTAAATTTCTTTTTAGACCTATAAATGTCCCGTGTTAGATGAAGATAAACTGATGGACGGACTTGAGGAAACCATGTGCCAAGGAGGGAACATTGTTGACTACCACAGTTGTGAATTTTTCCCAGGTAAATTTGTAAGTTGTATTATTCTTCTATAGGTATACATATAAATACATAATAAATATTTGCTTTGTTTTTAGAAAGATGGTTTGATGTAGTTTTTGTAATACGAGTGGACAACACCACACTTTACGATAGATTAAAATCTCGAGGCTATACGGGAAAAAAACTGGAAGACAATATTGATTGTGAAATATTTCAAGTAAGAGCATTTATATTGTTTGTTGCCAGATGTCTTGAATGTTCAAAAAATGTTATTACTAACTAATTTTAGGTAATATTGGATGAAGCAAAAAATTCTTACAAAGAAAACATTGTACATGAAATGACTAGCACGACTCCAGAACAGTTGCAACAAAACATTGAAACAATCTGCCTGTGGATACAACAGTGGTTTCAAAATAATCAAACGTAACACCAGTAGTTAAAAAAATGTACATTATAAATCCTAAATTGCTTTAATATTAATTTTTTATTGATTATGTATGTAGCTATATCTAGATTCATGAATAAATAAAAACCTTTACACGAAAATCTTAGTGGGTACCTACTTACCTTAACCTGTTCATAATGTCTACCCCAGCTTGATGCTTTACACAACTTGTGACATAATCCAAAGGAATATGCTCCTTTTTCTTACATTCTTTCTTAATTTCCTGCACAGTATGTTCATCTCTTAAAACGTATGGACACTGCTCTTTGCAAGTTTTCAACATTTTCTCTGTCATCACCTAAAGAACCATATTAACATCAACAATTTATTTGAAACTTTTAAAAAATTATCTCACCTGTATACTATCACAAACACTATTATAAATATCACTGGAAACTTGCTGTAGCTTGTCCTCTACGGGATGTTTATCATTACGGTGCTGTGCAACTTCCTGCAATCTCACCAGTAGTTGCTTGCAATTCTCTGCGTCTTGAATGACATCACTCGCGTGATTTATGTCATTTTTTGATGCTATGGAGTCACTGGCCAAGGATTTTATTGCCTCTTGAGTTTGAGATACTAACCTAAATAAAAAATTGCTTTGAGGATTCTTCAAAGCTAATCATTTTATTATATTACAAAGTGGGCTCCCCCGCAGGGGCCCCTTCTCTATAACGAATGAAAAATGATTGTTTGTTATGCCACTGGTTGAACAATGTTATAATTTACCTCTCCAGTGCTTGTTGCTTGGAAGTAAGCAAAAATCCAGGCTGCAAGGAAGTGTGCTTATTGGATTGTTGCTTTACTGAAACATTTCGATTTAACAGATCCTGAATTTTTCTCATTACCAGGTCTGTTCTTTCTGCTGATGCCTTCATACAGGGCGTTACATCGTATATGGGAAAGGGAATGTACTGTAAGGTTCTAAAATAATTTAACATGTTAAATACCAGTACAAATGAATAATGTTCTTTGTACTGGTTAACGTTCGTATACAGTGTGACCAGTAAAGTCCGCATCATATGGGATTTTTTTTTATTAATAGCTTTGTTCGAAATTTGACTTTGGCATTAAGTTCTGCTTCGATCGAGATGAAAATTAAGCAAAAAAATAGTAGTCACGTGATTCGCATTATCTGTCAAATTTGAATTTTTTCCAAAAAATAATTCAAAAGTGGGTTTATTTCTGAAAATATCGAAAAAAGTTATTAGAAAAAGTTTTTTTAAATGCAGTTTCTAGCCCACATGTAAAATGTCAGCTGCATAAGATAATTTTGAATTTTACCCACCACTAAAATTTATTTTCCACTTAATGAACACTTTACTGATGACACTGTGTTCTTTTTCGTCTTAATATTAAGGTGTATTACTTTCAGACACAAACTAAGTATTTTAAAAATACTTATTTTATGAAGTTACCTTATACAGGGTCAAAAACAAATAAACTTTGCATCACATGCGACCAAATTTTAATAGCCCAATTTTGATTCTGTAGAAAAACACACATTTAATATTTAAAGAAAATGGATCTGAAATTAGGCATTGTCAAAACTAAGAAGTTTTATGTAGGTTGAGTTGAGTCTTATTTTGCAAGTGGTGCAATTTACAAAATATAGGTAAAAAATCAAAATTATCTTATTCAGCTAAAATTTTGCATGTGGGCTAGAAACTGCATTTAAAAAAACTTTTTTTAATAACTTTTTTCGATACTTTCAGAAATAAGCCTACTTTTGAATTATTTTTTGGAAATAATTAAAATTTTACAGATAATGCGAATCACGTGACTACTAGTTTTTTTGCTTAATTTTCATCTCGATCGAAGCAGAACTTGATGCCAAAGTCAAATTTCGAATAAAGTTATTAATAAAAAAAATCCTATATGATGCCGACTTTACTGGTCACACTGTATTATTTTCTAGTTCTATTACATAAAATATATACCTGTTGCTGTCTAATGCATAAGCCAAATCATGATACCCTTGTAGGGTTAAATTATTTCTATCTAAAATAATCGTTTTTAATTTGCTATTTATTTGTAAGGCTTTGGCCAACAATCTAGCGCCGGAGTCTCCTATAAGATTACCACTTATATCTGAAAAAAATTAAATATAAAATAATAATAATAATAATAATAATAATAAGTTTATTTAAAATTTAATAATATAATATGGTTATGTTGTCTTCTATAAACTTATTCGTCAATCCCCTGAAGCTGAGCTTGTTAGGGGCAAATTTTATTTTTTTGTATTGGTATGTAAAATTATAAATCATAAATATGCATTAAAAATCAAGTTTTAATGTAAAAATGTTAATTTATAGTATAAACGCAGTTTTTTGTCTGTTTTTAATATCCACGTTTTTATTTCGGCATTAAATTTTTTTAATGAAATCCATTTTTTAATTTTTGTTGGTAAATAATCGTTTAGATAAAAACATAAATATTTGAAATTTTTTTGTCCTATGGACTTATTTATTTTAGGTTTTATGGATATTTAATTTTTATGACGTGTATTATGATTATGGTTTTTAAATTGTATAAGGTTTTTAATTTTAAATATGATTAAGATGTTATAAATGAAAAGTTGTCTTATGTTCAACTTTTTTGTTTCTGAATATAATTATTTTGAAGGATAAAGATAATTTTTATTGAATATAATTTTTAGAAACCTTTTTTGTAATATTCCTAATTTTTTAACTAAAGTTCTATTTATATGTATATCCTTTATTGAACCAAAAGATTTTTACAATAAAACTATGTAGGTTCATCCACTAAAACTACGTTTACAATAGGTGCTTAGTATAAACAGGAAAACAAACACAAGCAAAGAAAAGGAAAAACAATTAATAAAAAAAAATGTTATATAAAAAAAAAATTTTTATAGGAGTGAAAATGGTGTGAAAGGTAGAAAAGTAGCAGTATTAGTATGATTATACATCAAACACTGTTTGATTGAATTAACATTTTTAAATCTCTCTTGAATGAGTTAACACTTTTTAACTTTGTAATGTGCGGTATTTTGTTAAACAAATTTACCCCTCTATGAAGAATAGAATTATAAAGAAGCTGTGTGCGACTTTTTGGCAGCTCGATTAAATTATTATACCTTGTATTATGTACTCGATTATGTATGTATGTTAAATATATTAATAATTTATTCCTCCCCAACCTAAAATTCCGTAATTTAAATGAGTTTTAACTAACGCGTAATATCCATAATGTCTTACATTTAAAAAATATTAATGTTTTTAAAAATCAATTTATAAAATGGAAGTATGCAAATTTTATACCTAGTAATTCTAGAGATTTGTTGTCTCCCAACGCGTTCAACAGATTGAACAAGTCAGATCTCAAACGACAATCGGGTATGATCAAACTTTGCAGAATGCACTCGTCGTCCTGTATTATTTGCACCACCGAATCCATGATGAGGGCCATGTGTTTTTTCATACTACGGCCCATGTTCAAATGCTTTAGAGACTTATTTTTACTTATAGCTAGGACTACGTTGCATAAATCGGAATCCATACCTAAAATAATACAAACAAGTTAGAGGACATGTAGTTAAAACAAAAATATATTGTAAACATTTTTTGTACGTTCGCCCTTGGAACCTTTACTTACTGTTATCCGAAATATCAAGACTAGAAATACACCTAACACCGTGAACACAAGATTCTAAAACATGAGCACCGTGACTACCAAGTCCATTGTTGCTAATATCTAAACTCATTTCTTTGGTAAATTCATTACATGCGAGGCCCAGCAACAAATTCCTGTAAAAGTATTATGTGTCTAAATTATATTTAAACATTCTTTAAATATTAATACTTCTTTTACGATATTTATATACCACAGAAAGCGTATGCAAGTGATCACAAAATGTGTTTATGTAGATATCCTGCAAATACAGTGCGAGCAAAAATTATTTCCATCAAAGAGGGCCTTGCATCTAAGGACGTAATGCTTAGTACCTGTTGGGTGTCAGTAACTACCTGAATTAACAATCAATCAGTTATTCCGTCATCTTTGACAGTCGTTACAAGTAATTTGATTCATGGCTAATTTTTCCAATTTCTTGACCAATTCACACAATGGGCTTTACGGAACAGCACAAAACATTTATGGTTGAAGCGTATTTTCGAATCGGGGTTAGAGTAAATGGTGAGTGGCAATACAATCCGGGTTTGTGCATGGACGATTTTCACGAACATTTTCCTAACGTTGCTTTTATTGCTGGGGATTTTTATCATTGCCTGAAAAGAACCGTGGCTGTGTTTAGGGAAACAGGTTCTATACAACACAAAAAAAGGAGCAGGAAGACCATCTGTAAGAACAGAAGAACTTGTTGCAAACGTTCGTGAAATAATGCAAAATACGCAAACAAATTGTATAAGACGCCTGTCCCAAGAAGTGGGAAGATCTTATGGAACATGCAGGAATATTTTTAAGAAGCAGCTAAATTTATTTCCTTATAAAGTGCAAGTATTCCAAGAAATGTGGTAACATTTCTCCAGAGATGCTGGTCAACACTTTCGAAAATATGAGGAGACGTGTGAATTTATGCTTGGTTGGAGAATGGCGGTGGCCAATTTCAGCAATTTATGTAATTATTTTTCTTTTTCTTTCTGTATATTCTTACTTTGTTAATTTTGTAAACACCAAAAATAAATTTGTATTTGTCTACTTATTTTATTACTCATTAGTTTGGCATATCATGTCATAATATGAATTTGACAAAATTTTATATATATTATTATATAGATATATCGTCCCCATATCATTGTGATCTAAACCAAGCCCTACGTTTTTTAATCCAAGCCCTCTTTGATGCAAATAATTTTTGCTCGCACGATATAATAATAATTTAATGTTCCAAAAGAACTCACTTTAATGCCTCCTGCGGCAACTTGCAATGCGATATATTCAAAAATTTAAGATTGAGAGTAGAGCTGAAGAACTGTTTAAACGATATCGGGGCTTCCTTGTTCTTCTTACTGCTAAACGGGTTCCTAGAGACATTTAAATGTACCAAATTTGTGGTACATCCCTTAACTAAAGCACCAAAAACCTAAAATGAGTTAAAAGTTATAGACAACACTCCGGATTTCAAGTGATAATGTAAATAGGTACGTTTTTAGAATTATTTAAGTAACAGGTCACAAAAAACAAAAATATCAAAAACATTCAAATAAAAAAAATAAATAATATAGGAGTTCTTCAAGGAAGTATACTAGGTCAAATATTATTTATTTTCCACATCAACGATATGCATTTAGTTTTAAAAATGTGTAAGTTACAAATGTTTGCTAATGACACCTTAATTTACATTAATGTTTTAAATATTTTTGATGGTCTAAATTACTCTAAATACTTTAAATTCTGAGATAAATATATTATTAAATTGGCTAAGAGTAAATAAATTAAAATTAAATATTTCAAAAACTAAATGTATGGTTATGGGTAATAATTTTTTAAATTGTCAAAATATAAATGTTGTAATTGATGGTGAAAAATTGGAATTAGTAAACAGTTTTAAATATTTAGGGATAATCATTGATTCAAAATTAAAATTTTTTAATTATTTTGAAAGTATCATATCGAAGATTGCCGGAAAAATGGGTTATTTTAAAAGAACCAGTCCTAATTTAAGTTTGTTTTCTAAAAAAGCTGTATTTAATACTATTATAATAATATACATTTTCTTTATTGTTCTTCTGTTTTATATTGTGCTAGTGCGAAAATATTTGATAAATTACAAATTTTACAAAATAAGGCAATGCGGAAAAATTTAGATTGGTTGATTGTCAGAAATTTAATTTTTTATTTAGTATGTATACATAAAATTAAAAATAATTTATTGTCTGATTGTTTAAAAATGTTTGTTCTTTTAATTATGACCATCATAATTATAAAACAAGAACTAAGTAATCCAAATTTTTATGTGGATAGAGTGTCTAAAACATTACCTTATAAATCTATTTTTTATAAAGGATTGAGAGAATATAATAATTTGGAAAATTCTATTAAATCTCACAAATCATTAAAACTGTTTAAAAAAACTTTAAAATTACATTTAATTAAAAAAAATTATAAGTAATATTTGATACAATTTGCAAAATGTTTAACTTTTCTGTCTGTTTTTGTTAAAAGAAGGTTGCGCTTTAAAATTTAAAAATAAGTCTAAAAATGTGTTTAAAAAATGTATTAAAAAATATTTAATTGTAGCTTTTTGCTAAATAAAACATGTTACTACTACTACTACTACTTACACTTTCAAGAATAATATCAGTTGCGGAAATATCTATGTGTTGAAGAGCATTTGATTGAGAGAAAAAATTGTGTAAATGCTGAAAACAGAAAAAAAAATAGTTACAAATATACCTCAAAGACGACAGAGGAAGATAAACATCTCATTCTCTTTATTATTATCCTTAAAAAACTTACTCCAATATCATCCTTGAGACTATTACCGCTCAAATTGAGGTAGGTCAAACTGTTGAGGTTCGTCGTATTCGAACACAGAGCGTTGGCTATATTGTTGACGCCTTTTGAACTTAAGCCACAATGAGACACGTTAATGTGTGATACACCCTTGCTAAGTCTGTTGATACCTTGACTCAAATAGGAGGCACCTAATAAACATAAAAAGTTTTATTTCTACACATCATATAAAAAACACATTTTCACATAATATAGCATTTATATCTGTCATACCTTTGTCTTCTATAGGATTATAGCTTAAATCGATTGTATGCAAGGCTGAAACAGGGTTGACTTTTAAAGTATTTGACAGTTTATTCACAAAATCGGCTTTCAGGCCCAAATTGTCAAGGTATAGCTCCTCCAAATTCAACGATTTTCTTAAAACGTGAAGTATCTTTTCTAGATTGTCGTGGGATAGCCTCACTTGATTGGCTCGAAGTTTTGTGAACCAAGTGTTATATTCTAAAGCGTTTATTATCGGTATTAAATCTCTAGAAAAAATAAAAAAAAAATTATCCCCAATAAGTTCAAATTGATAATAATCAACTATAAACATGCCAAATTTCAGGTGGCTACTTTTAATGATCTCTGAGAAAGACAAAAACAGTTTTTGAACTTACTTTTGATCCAAATACTCAAAATCCTTCAAGTTCAATTCCCTAGTATTCAAAGAAAAATAAATGTTATCCACGTCCCAAGCGACTTCTTCCCGATACGTCATCCCGTGAAAATCACAGTAACAAGCATACTGTGTAGAGAAGCCCCCGCAGGGGCCCACCTCCCTCCTGCTACTGGCTATCGCCTCTAGATCTCTCAGTTGTTGTAGTCTTGTGCTTGGTATGACTTCAACCTAAAATAAAAAAAATTATATGAAGTGAAATAGGTATAGTGAGCGAAATTTTCGAAAGCGTTTCCTACCTTCTTAATAATATGCTGTAATGGAACAGTAGGAAAAATATTCCTAATGGCGTTGTTAAGAGCACCAATCATATTATCTACCTCGGTGCTACATGTCGAATCCTCGCCACTTAGAAACGAGTAAATTTTGTCGTTTATTGTAAGGCTCAGGTGGTTGCCTCTCTTGCTTTCCAGCGCTTGAATTTCGAGATAGTGAAAGTGACAGTCGATCTGGAACAATACTTGTTTGTTGAAGAAGCGTTTATTTATTAAGATTACAATATTATAAGGTAGGTAGTAAAAAGCATCAGTAGAAATAAATATAACTGCTTAGATACTTAACTTACTACAATTTGTACAAATATTGCAGATTGCCTCCTCTGGAAAATATCCAAATATACTTAGTAGGAACATCAACTTACCTTTGTTGGCACTTTTGCAGTGAGCAGTAGAATTCGGCATGGCGAAAATACCTAGAAAGATAAAATGCAAATTCATAACCCACAGAAAATTTAAATCAAATATTTAAATTATTCCTATTATAAAAACCCCAAAAAGTATTTTTAAATGTTTAAATTGATAAAATTTAAAAAAACTGTATCACATCCTGGTGATACAAGTAAGTATGTAGTAAACATTATTAAGGTAAATTTTTAAGGTAAGGGTAAATATTTTTTCTTTAACATTAAAACATTATTATTCAAATAAAAAAATAAATAATATAGGAGTTCCTCAAGGAAGTATACTAGGTCCAATATTATTTATTTTATACATCAACCATATGCCTTTAGTTTTCAAAATGTGTAAGTTACAAATGTTTGCTGATGACACCTTAATTTACATTAATGTTTTAAATATTTTTGATGGTCTAAATACTCTAAATTCTGAGATAAATATATTGTTAAATTGGCTATAAAAAAGTAAATAAATTAAAATTAAATATTTCAAAAACTAAATGTATGGTTATGGTAATTTAAATTGTCAAAATATAAATGTTGTAATTGATGGTGAAAGAAAAATTGGAATTAGTAAACAGTTCTAAATATTTAGGGATAATTATTGACTCAAAATTAAAATTTTTTAATTATATTGAAAGTATCATATCGAAGATTGCCGGAAAAGTAGGTTATTTTAAAAGGATCAGTTGTAATTTAAGTTTGTCATCTAAAAAAACTGTATATATTACCACATTTTCTTTATTGTTCTTTCATTTTATATTGTGCTAGTGAGGAAATATTTGACAAATCACAAATTTTACAAAATAAGGCAATGCGGATTATTTTAAATTTTATGTTAAAAAATTTAGATTGGTTGAATGTCAGAAAATTAATTTTTTATTTAGTATGTATCTTTATACATAAAATTAAAAATAATTTATTGCCTGATTCTCATTTTCACAACACACACATTTTGTTAAAAGAAGGTTGCGTTTCAAAATTTAAAAATGTCAGTAGGGTTGTGGACTTGACCGGTCAATTTGTTTTTGGTCAATTGACTGAAATAAATTAAAATTTAAAAATGCAGTGGATGAACCTAACTATACTTGCCAAATTTCTTATTTTGTATTTGGGAAAAAATTAATTTTTTATAACAAGTTTTGCTTGTTCTAAAAAGTCCATTGCCATACCTAAATGTTATACAGGGTGGTCAAATGGATGATATAGTTAGGTTCACAAAAATGCAATGCAAGTGCAAACCCTAACTCTGGCAAATACGAAATGAAAATAAATAGGCTGAGAAGGAAATGTCTATGAAAATGGTATAAAAAGAGAATAACAATAACTTCTCTATTCCTTTCCTTCATTGTGATTGAATCCGTTCCTGGAACCACTAATAAACGAGGCGGACTATTGGGATTCCCAGAATCAGGTGTTATTGTTTTCTTAAATAATGGCGCTATAACGATACACTAAACATTATCCTGGGTGGTAGGAGGAAATCTGGACAGATCACAAATGCATAAATAATAAAATAAAATTGATATATTTTGACCGGTCAAATACGTCATGGTCAATTGACCGCGGTCAACTCTAAAAATGTGTTAAAAAAATTTATTAAAAAATATTTAATTAATAATAATAATAGCAATGCAATAAGAAAACAACACCCGAATAGTCAATAAAAATAATTTATTTACAAAATGTACAAATACTTAATTAAAATCAACTTCTACTAAAACATTCGCTTATCCCTCAAACAATTTACATACATCCTCATATTGAACCCCTTCTACTTTTCTCCCCTTTAATACCCCTTTGTCAATTTCCACATTAACACAAAAGTTTTTCTCATCCAACCCCAACAGCCTAGCTACTTCCCCTCTGTAAGCACCATTCACTATTTTTACCAATTTTCCTATAGCTGGTATGATAGTTTCTAAATGTTCTTGATCGAGTTTAAGTTTTTTACCCGAGTCTAAAAGCTTGACTACAGCTCCATATTTGTCTATCACTTCACGAACTAAACCTTTTTGCTTGTAATACTCCTCGCCTAAACTTTTTGCTATAACTTTGACAACTATGCCCTCAGTCAACCAATAGTCTTTCCGATTCTGTCTTTCTTTTTTACTTTCTTCCTGTTCCCTGATTTCATCCAAGGCTGATTTCTTTTTGAACTCAATCTTAGGCTTTTTACTACTATCTCCACTGTTTGAACTTGCTGAACTAGCAGGTCGTTTAAACAATGTTTCTAATGGCAAAGCTGTGGAAATTACTTTTTTTTCAGTCTTAAGTTTAATGTCCAGTTTCAGAGGTTCCTCTTCGTTCTCCCTTACCAAATCTGTATATACTGGTTCCTCAGGAGGGCCTGAGGTTTCTAAGGCTGCTTTTACTTGCTTTTCTACAAATTCCATAGCTCTTTCTTCATCATTTTTGTCCATTTTTTGCTTCTTTTTCTTTTTTTCTTCTTTTTCTACTGTTTCTGGACTCCTATCAATGTATGTAATAAACCATCCTAAAAGAAATAGGTACATCCAAATTAATACAAACCTATTTTTAAGCTTAAAAAGTTCTACCTTACCCTTCTCAGTCTCATCAACAATACATTGTCCAGTCTTCCCCAACCATTTAACAAATCCTGTAAGGGTGACCCATCGTGTACCATTCATGTGTATATGGTCTCTATCAGCAATGTACTCTTGATACACCCTGTTAGCATTGACTCGTTTTGTGCCAAACTGTCGTTTCAATACACCCACATAGCCTTTTGCAAAGTCCAAAGAAAAGTCGTCAATGTATTTCTTGGAGTTGTCTGCGAAGAGAAGGAGTTGTCTCTGATGGGATTCACTTGTGGTATGGCATTTAAAGCCGTTTTCGTCCCGGCACTGTTTCTGACACATTTGGCAATACCATCTCAACTTTTGGAGACCTTTGGCCTTCATTTTGTTGGCCAAATATTTTGGCGTCCCTACTTCTGCCTTCGGCATTTTGATGCTTTTTAATTATACTTGTATTCAGACACAAAATTTTAGGCTGTTGGAACTACTTAATAGGGGAAAACTTTAAACTCGCGTTAAAATAAGAATAAACAAGATATTGACGTTTTAGTACGCCGTGATGACAGCTCGAGCTTTGTGCGATGTGTATGAAGTTGGCTGCGAGAACAGCTGTGCGCATGGCTACTAACAAGGATTTCTAGAAATTAGGATTTCTTCTTAAAGAACCTGATGCATTTCTAGCCATTTATAAAACCCCATATTGAAGCGGCAAATTTTAAAAACAGGAAATTATCGATTTTTACGCACCGTGAACTTCAAACAGGAAAAGGATGCGTCACAAACAAACAATAAACACGGTAAATTAACTGTAAATTTATTATAAATACAGGAAAAAGTCTGTGAAAACTTACCAGCACCCTGTTTTCAGTCTTGTCTCCTTTGGTTTCCAGGCGCACAACATTTTTAAAGAGGATTTTGACCTTGTTGCCCACTGAGGATTTAATGCTCTCTGAAAAAATAATTATAAAAATCAATTAGAGTACGTAAAAAGCCCAATTATTTTATTGCTAACGCCAATCGTTATTTATTAACCTAACGACCTCGTGTTTGTTGATAAAAATAGATGTTTTAAAGGTTTTTCAACAGTTTTTTTTTGTGCAATGACGCACCAGGCAAAATGTACCTTTTTTTGGACAAAACATAAAGTAGCTTATTTATAAAATTACCACATCAATGTTGTAAAAACAAAGAGAAATTTACAAGAGCAAATTTCGTTTTCTTTGTGTGTTTTAAATTTTAAATGAGCAATAATTTGTATGCAAGTCAGTCCTTTCTGTTCTGAGTTCAATTTAAAACAATTTAGCATAATAATATACTTGTGGAAAGTCAATGGGTCACTTTTAAACGGCCTAGGGAACAGTTTATTAATTTCCAAGAAGTCTATCAGTTTAAAAATCCAATGAATGAATCATTGATATATTAAATAAATAAATGGGAACTATGAGTAAGTTTTATTTAGAGCAATTTATATCATATGTAATGTATGAATGTATGATATACTGGGTTTATCAAATATCAGAACATTTGTAGGGGGATTAATTCAATTAATTGGCAAGTTTAGATTTTAACTTTCCAAAAGTTTAACAACCGAAGTATTTACATTTATATTTTTGATTAAATAAAAAAAAATACATAAAATATACAATAAAAATTATTGTATGTTGAGTCCAAAAATAGAAAATTAATTTAATTAAATTATTCAGAGAACAAAATCAATTTCCATTGCCAAATGTTTTGAATTGGATTGGGGACTTAACCCAAATACATTTCGACACCAGATTAAGATTAAGGCTTGATATTTAAAAATCGATCTGTGATTGTTCATGGAGTGTCCACAGTCTTGTATCAAAATTGTAAAAACAGAAAACTCTTAAAGGACTATGTTGTCAGTGTTTATTTATCTATCCGTTTGACATAGAACGCTGAAATTCTGCCTGGGTATAGGGCATGTGTTGACCTTTGTGGTTGACCCCAACCCCCAACCATATTCAAACCAATAATTTCAGGTATTGAGGTATGTGTTGCTTATAAATCCTTACATATTTTAATCTATAAATAATCTTATTTATTTTTAATCAATTTATTTGCTAACTTATTCCATAATTGATTCATAGGATTCCTAGCACATAAAGATGATAAATCAATCAGAACATTAATATATTAATAATAGGTATTTTAATTACTACGCAATTGTTTATTGACAATAAATTAAGTTAACAGGAATTAATGCAAAATATTATTGGTAAATATACCTTAGACCTAGTCACAAATTCTTGATGTATTATATTTCTACGTCACATACACTGATCTTTAAAAAAAAAACATTTATTGGAGTTTCCAACTGAAAGTGCCATATTAAAAAATAAGTACCACTAACTAAAATTTACCTAAAATTTTGCAAAAATGACCAAAAGGAAACACCAAAATTGGTTTTTAGAGAAATCAATATGGACCCATTTTTTAGGGGATTCCTATATCTTTATCCAATAACGGAAATCTAGTTAAATCAATAAAAATAAACACTATTTTTGCAAGGAAAAATTTAATTAATCACAATTTATAGACACTCCCCTCTAACAGGACGACTGCATGTAAACACAACTTTTTCCATAAGTTTTATAAATGAAAACACTTCCTTACCGTTTAAATCCTTGGTGAGCTGGGACCGCGTAGACATATTTTAAAAATTTATACCACAAACACACATTAAAATTGAGTTAAAACGACCATTTTTTGGTTTTGTTTGAGCTGCAACATCATAAAACTACTTTTTTTTGGTAAACTCGTAACTGTCAGTGTCAGTGTCAGTTTTCGGGTCAATGGGAATTTTGGATTTTCGTCCATGTCGAATGACCTTAAACCAAGAACCCCTTTTAAAAACATTACAGAAACCTATAATTTCTCCTAAAATATAAAAATCCTATTTTGTCGAATGAAAAAAAAGTTTCGAATCTTAGCGAATGGCGCTCACCACAGCTGACGCCATAAAGAAGTGAAGAAGAAGGATGGAAAATAAAAATATTCTTTATCCTTCTTCCTTTTGTCTCTATCTCTGTCATTTTGGCTTTGACAGTTACGCGGGTTGGTGTTGATGTGAAAAAACGATTTTTTTCTCCATAAAAGGGTAAAAAACATTGTAAGTTTTATTTTAAATTTAATCCTTATTAATGCCGTATTTATAAGGACAATTTTAATTAAACTATACTAGACAGTAACATTTTTAAAGTAGGTTAATCCCCGGGTATGCCTTATCTATTGCAGATGTTATATTGTGGGTTTGGATGGAAATTCCTTTCTTGTTATTTACTCGGCAATCGCACAACTACAGAACATATGAATTATTAATGATAAAATATTAACATTGCTGGTTACACCCCCTTTTTTAATACTCTGAAATTGTGTTTACCCACTGTGATGTATTGATGGCCTACAAACTTGGCCTACATTATTTTGCCACCTATTTTTTGCACTACAGCCTAATGCACTAGATAAACATATCAGTAATACTATTAGCTAACAAATCATTGTATATTTATTCGTATTTTAGATGTATAATTGAAAAAGAACTGTGATGCTAAGACACATAGGTTTATTGGGCTTCGTAACGGTATGATTGGGGGAGCCATTACTCTAAACTGTCAAAAAATTACTAAATGGAATGAATGAGGAAGATCTTGTTAAAAGGTAAAATAGTTCTACCTGCATAGGGTTTTCAGGATAAGGACTTACACAAGGATTGCTCTATTTTTAGGTCTGCCGAAGAGCGAGAAAAGATATTCCGTCGCTATGAGCAAGGTCGAGAAGGAGCAGAAATTGACCCATGGGAAGATCCAGGGTTTGAAGTATACCATGCTACGGATAGGTTAGAAAGCATCTTTATTTTAACTTCTTTATTATTTATAAAACTTCAAACTATTTAATTTCCTTTAATAGATATGGATTTATTCATGACAAACGTCTACCATCCAAAGTGGACCCGCAGGAAGCAAAAAAACTGTTAATTGAGGTAGAACGTCAAAAAAAATGGCTCAAAATGTTAAAAAATTGGGATTCAGCTCAAGTCAAGGTAAATATTTTATTATTCTATCAAAGTAGATGTTTTACTTACTACCTAATTTAACTCTTAGGTTTTGCAAAACTGAACACTATGTTTTGTAGGTTTTAACATGTAATCCTTTTTGACGTTTATATAGATACTTTAAATTAATAAATTGTCTCTCACCAAACTCATAAATCACAATTGTGACCTTGGACGTAATATAGGTATATAATAATAAAAGTTATGCCTACATAAAATTAATCAAAATAACCCTAATTTATTTTATTGTTCATCCTCTAATATTATATCATTCATAGTAAAATTACACATTTTTTTATTTTCCTCACAAGATGATAAGGTTATTTGGTTTTGGTCAAGGATAAACAGTTTGTTTTAGCACATTTTTCATTTTTCCTATACTTTTAATTTGCATATTATACCTACTTGTTATTTATGGAATTACAAATTAGAGAAAGAGTCCCTTTTTTAAAATTTATCATAACATATGGTGACCTTTAATATTTCTTTCCAAGGAAAAACTTCATTCTCGTGTATACAAAGGCATACCAAACTCTCTACGAAGCGAGGCATGGTGCAAACTCCTTAAAATCGAAAAAGTAAAAAAAGAAAACAAAGGCAAATATGAAGAAATGAAGCTACTAGCTCGTAAATACTCCACAGACGCCAGACAGATCGATTCTGACGTTAACAGACAGTTCAGGGAACACTTACATTATAGAGAACGATACAACATTAAACAACAAATGTTATTTAATGTTTTGACTGCCTATGCTATGTACAATTCAGAAGTGGGATATTGCCAGGGGATGTCCGGGCTAGCCGGTGTACTCCTAATGTATATGGATGAAGAGGACGCTTTTTGGGCTGTACATATATTGCTTACTGACCCTAAGTTTGCAATGCACGGACTGTATAAGGAAGGTACGCAATATTTTAGTTTTTGGAAGGTCTACGTTTTTTGTAAGGTTTCATTATATTGTTTCATTGATTGATAACTATTAATTTAATAGTTGTTTTGTACTTAGTCACTATTTGTACTATTTCAGGTTTTCCAAAGTTAACCAGGTTTCTGGCACATCACGATAAAATTTTAACCAAGTTGCTGCCAAAGGTTAAAAAACATTTCGACCGGCATGGGTTAGATACCATACTGTATTCTTTGAAATGGTTTTTTGTGTGTTTCATCGAACGGGTAAGAAATACTTAATAGAAACATTATAATATCAGCTTGAAACCAGATTGATAGAAAAAACAATTCACAACTAACGACTTTTGTAGGTTCCCTTTAGTTTGTGTTTAAGAATATGGGATATATATTTGTTTGACGGAGAGAGAGTGGTAACTGCTATGGCTTATACAATACTCAAAATGCATAAGAGGAGTTTACTAAAATTTACTGATATGGATTCGATTGTACATTTCATTCAGGTATATATTTTTTTTATATAGGTATTATATTTGATACCAGTTGTTTACCTATAAAATTTTCCAAATTTTATTTTTCACATTTATTTATTTATAGTATCAACAAGTTAATTATAGATACATAAACATTATTTCTAAAAGCTTTCAAAATTGGTATAATAAAATCTATTTTTTAAAATGGAGATTCTAGTAAAACTAGTAATTATAGACCAATAACATTAATATCTTCGAGAAAAAATTTCAAAATTAAGAATTGAAAATGATTTGGAAAAAATCCATTTTATTTCTAATATACAGTTTGGGTTTCAAAAAAATAAATCAACACAAAACGCTATTTGCTGTCTAACAGAACAAATATATGATGCACTAGATAATAAAAACATTGTATTAGATTCTACATTTAGCAAAAGCCTTTGATACAGTCAGCCATAATTTACTGTTAAAAAAGTTTGAAAATATTGGATTCAGAGGAAAGCAATAAGAATTAATTAAAAATTGTCTGAAAAATAGACCAACGTATGTTTAAATAGATAAAGAAAAGAGCTATCCAAAAGTATTTAAGTATGGAGTTCCTCAAGGAACAATTTTAGGACCATTATTTTTTAATATTTATATTAACGACTTATTTAGTATAAATTGCGATGAACAAATGCATAGCTTTGCAGATGATACTACAATTTTCTATACCGATACAAATTGGGAAAACTTAAATAATAAAATTAAAAAATATTTTAAAATTATAAAAAATTGGTTTGATAACAATTTGTTAACAATTAATTTTAATAAAACAAATTATATTCCTTTTACTTTAAACCTAAATAACCTACCATGAAATATGAATAGAAGACATTCAAATTTTTAAAGTTAATAAAATAAAATATTTAGGAATTATTTTTAATAGTAAATTAAATTGGAATTTTTTTTAAATGTTAGACATATAGATAGATAGATAGATAGAATCGTCTTTATTTTTAACTCGGCGAAGTGCAGCATAGCTGTTTGCTTAACCGAGCATATAAAATACAATTATAATATAATAAATTACAATATTATCACTAAGATTATAAGTATCAAGTATAAACATAATATACCTATAACAATATAATACTTCCTACTTATCACTTATGCAAAAAACAACAAAGAAAAAAAAATGTATAATATAGGTGCCAAAAATAAAAATCTACATTCAAAGTCCATTTAACAAAAACATTTTAAATTTCCGTTTAAACGTATTATAGGATATATGGAAATATTATATTACGCGTTCGTTAAAACTCATTTAAATTACGGAATTTTATGTTGGGGAGGAATAAATAGAACTTTAGTTAAAAAATTAGAAATATTACAAAAAGGTTTCTAAAAATTATATTTAATAAAGATTATTTTTATCCTTCAAAAGAATTATATTCAGAAACAAAAAGTTGAACATAAGACAACTTTACATTTATAACATCTTAATATATTTAAAAATAAAAACCTAAAATAAGTAAGACAAAAATATTTATGTTTTTACTTAACGATTATTTACCAACAAAAATAAAAAAATTGATTTCATTAAAAAAATTTAAAGTCGAAATAAAAACGTGGATATTAAAAACAGACAATTTGAAAATATTTTTAGAAATGTTTTAATTGTCCTGAATAATTTATATAAGTAATATTTTTTACTTAAAAATTATAAATTAATAATTTTATTATAGGCAATATATTTCTTCAAACAAAACTGCGTTTATACTATAAATTAACATTTTTACTTTAAAACTTAATTTTTAATGCATATTTATGATTTATGATTTTACATACTAAAACAAAAAATAAGATTTGCCCCTAACAAGCTCAGCTTCAGGGGATTGAAGAATGAGTTTATAGAAGACAACATAAACATATTTATTATATGATTAAATTTTAAATAAACTTATTATTATTATTAATAAATAATACCTAAGGTAATGAAAGCCGATTTCGTCAATCTAAATACCAGTTTTTCTCCCCAAGGTTAAGTTATACAAAGACTTTCTATACGATGATGATACTGTGATCAGACACTTGGAGAGTTCACTGGAAGAGCTAAAGAGACATAAGGTAGACCATCCGGGACCCCCGAATAACGACGAACTGCCTCAGAGACCGTTTGGGGTGTTTGTCGCGCCTAGTTTCGAAGAAATCGTGGGGATACGGAAGGGTACTTTCACTGAGAAGGAAAAGGTAGGAAATATTCGGTCAATTTTGGCCTAAATACGAAATAGTATATTCTCGCTCTATCCCCCCTTTCTGGACCACTCCTCCAACCATACCCCCCCTAAACTAACCCGAAAATAACCCCTTTATTTCCAGATATGATCGAAATTTCACCGTCCGTTTTTCTGTTTCAAGCATACGCAGGAGGTCGTGACGTTGACCAGCGACATAGCGCGAGAATCGGCGGAAAAGGACGACGAGAAGGAGAGCCATCTGTCGGTCGGCGATTCAGTGGGATTCACAGGTACGGACACTGAAAATAATTCGACTCTAGGTAGTTGCACGACATTGGCTAGTAAGAGCAGCTTAGCTGAGAGCGTTGCTAGTAGCATTGAAGTCGAATGTACTAGACTATGATTATTTTGTTGTTCTTTCTTAACGGTAACGCCTGTGAAGATTATAAAATTATTTCACTCGAATTACGTTCGTTACGTAGTTAAGTAGAAACATTTTAGTTTTGGGCCTCTAGGAGGGGGAACAAACCCCCCAATACCCTCCCACCTTCGGTGGTTGGGCCACTAATAAATACGGTAGTAGTTGCCGAAGCAACAGAAACAGCGTATAAAAGAATGGGATGTCTATCGCGCTTTATCATTGTTGAATAATGACGTACAGTTGTATTAATAAAAAAAGCGTACACGAATTAGAATGAGAGGAAACCTTAACCATATTTGCGTAAGACCGGCTTATCGCATGTTAAAGGTTATTAAAAATGCAAAGCATTGGCGTTGGGCGTTGGTTCAATAGAATAACAAAAATTTATTTTTTCATTTTATAATGTATCTTAACAGTTTTATAAAAATTACCATAGAAACAAAAAAACGTTTAACAAGAATAAATATAATCTAATATTTGGTCATATATCCCTGTTTTTCTATTACTTGATTTTGAATTATATTTGATACAATATTTGGATCAAGCTCTTCCCAGCACGCATGTATTATTTCCCATAAATCTTCTGAAATTTGTGGCTTAAAATTTCGGTTATACAGTGTCACCATTAAAGTCCGCACCGTATGGAACTTTTTTTTTATTAATAAGGTTAGTTAAAATTAAATATCAGCAATAGTTTTTGCTTCAAATTATTGTAAAAATTATATATACAATTGTTACCATCTGTCATTCGGTATCTGTCAAAATTTACATTTTTGTTAAAAAATGCTAAAAAATGGCATTGTTTTACCGAATTTCAAAAAATGTTATTAGAAAAAGTTGTTTCTAGTACAATTTTAGGCCTAAACAAAAAGTTTCAGATGTCTAGCGCAAAGTTAAATTTTTTGCCATTTTTCAACGTAACTTTTTTTTTATTCAATGTAAGTTGGCTTTATGGATTTTAAACTATTTGTTTATACCATACTTAATATTTTATTTAGTTTGTATGCTTATTTTTTCACTAGAATACCATTTTTTTTTCGAAATATAAAATTAGAGGCAAAAAAATTTACACGGGTGGTGCAAAGTTATCATAATTTAAAAATTTTAACAGATAGACGTCATATGTTCTATTTTTTTGATAGTACATATACGTAAAAAGTTTAAAAACCTTATAATTAAATTCCCAGATATCAGATTAGTTCACAAATTTCAAATGACAAATTATATTTAGTATAAAATAACATTTTTATTAAATATTAAATAATATAATTTGTCATTTGAAATTTGTGAACTAATCTGATATCTGGGAATTTAATTATAAGTTTTTTAAATTTTTTACGTGTATGTACTATCAAAAAAATAGAACATATGACGTCTATCTGTTAAAATTTTTAAATTATGATAACTTTGCACCACCCGTGTAATTTTTTTTTGCCTGTAATTTTATATTTCGAAAAAAAAAATGGTATTCTAGTGAAAAAATAAGCATACAAACTAAATAAAATATTAAGTATGTTATAAACAAATAGTTTAAAATCCATTAAGCCAATTTACATTATATAAAAAAAAAAGTTACCTACTTTGAAAAAATGGCAAAAAATTCAACTTTGCACTAGACATCTGAAACTTTGTGTTTAGGCCTAAAATTGTACTAGAAACAACTTTTTCTAATAACATTTTTTGAAATTCGGTAAAACAATGCCATTTTTCAGCATTTTTTAACAAAAATGTCAATTTTGACAGATACTGAATGACAGATGGTAACAATTGAATATATAATTTTTAGTCTAATTTGAAGCAAAAACGATTGCTGATATTTAATTTTAACTAACCTCATTAATAAAAAATAGTTCCATATGGTGCGGACTTTAATGGTGACACTGTATATATTTTTTACGATTATACCCCAAATATTTTGAATTGGATTGATATCGGGACTATAAGCGACCCAAGGCAGCACTCCCACATTATGGGTTTGAAACCAGTGGGTTACAGCATTGGCAGTATGGACTGGACAGTAATTATCTTGTTGAAATATGAAAATACTATTGGGATATATTTGCTCAGCAGATGGTATTGGTAACAATACTTTTCTAAAATGTTAATGTAATTTCCGGCATTAAATGTTCCCTCTATTCGCCAGCAAACACCAGGTCCATGAACACTTATCCAGCCCCATACATTTACAGAGAAACGCCCATTTCTAGAAGTGAGGGGGGTTAGTATATCGCTCTTCAAATCTGGTATTGTTTGGACGGTACACACGAATTTGTCCGTTATAAGTCGACTGGAACGTCTTTTTATCAGTAAAAATGACCCTGTTCCAAAATTGAGGATCGTGGTATATATAATTTAAAGCCAAAATAATCCTTGATTGTCGCTGTTCTTCGGTAAGAAACCTTTTTTTTTGCAGCCGGTCGACATTTTAGTTCAGATTATTTGACTCTCCTGCTGGCGGTAGGTTGGGAGGCAGGAAATGCATGCTGTATCAATAGCAGCATCCCTTGCAGTTGCAAATGGATTATTTCTTAAATATCCCAAAAAAGTAGCATCCTGTTCAGGGTTGGAACATTTGGGACGACCTGAACCAATTTTCCTCTTTAGGGATTCTTGTTCCCTGCAGCGTTGTTTAATTTTCAATATAGTTTTTTTATTTCTATTATACAACTGCGCTACAGCACGGATTGACCATCCTTCTTCGATTCTTGATACAATTTGAGCCTTTTCAACTTCATACTATTGACGAGGCATTTTTATGTTCTTCTGTCAAAGTTAATCAAACGTTGCCACCTTCATGCAGTTTCAAAATTAATTACTCCGACGCCAATGCTTTGCAGTTGCGATAATCTATGACGTGTGATAACCACCAATAAACAATCATTTAGTCAAGCCGGTTTCACGCAAATGTGACAAAACTTACCTCCATTCTAATTCTTATACGCTTTTTTTATTCATACAACTGTACTTCGCGTAAAAGAGTTTTTTATATCTTCTCAAGCGGTTACGTAAAAGAAGCAGCTTTTTTTAGTTTGTTTAGTTTTTCAGTGAGTTGTAAAACCGTAGGCACAAGTGCTATATATTAAAACTCGAGTTTTATGTTCGTATCCTGCCTCACGACTAAATAATTCTTTATTAATTAATTACGCATCCGTCATAGCTATTTTCCAACTTTTAAAGAAAATGTTTCTTTTTGTCGGTATAGCTTTTCCAAAGCTAATTGAGTAAGGTTAAAAAAAATAGCTTAATACCTGGGAGAGTTGCGAGGCGTCATTTCTGGAGTATTTGTAGTTTTGGTAGTTTTTTTTTTCAATTTCAATTAGCTTTAGTAAGACTATAGTAAGCCCAAATTTGTGGGTAGCAAAATTTACATGGGATTTCGGTATATTATGTCCATTTCTTAAAACAGTATCTATCGGTTTCTTGCCGTTGCATTGCTGCTTGTTCAAGTTATTTTCGCAATTATTTAAGATAAAAACGACTTAGGAAATTCTATATTGTTACATACTACTTTAGCAGGTATATTAATTTCGTACGAATATTCTACTTAACAAGACGGGAGCTAAAATATACATTTATTTGGATCAACAAGTGGAAGATGTTTTAATTTTACTCGCGATTTGATTGGATCCTTGGAAAAGTTGTATTTTAGCCAGCCAATTTTTATAGAATTAAAGTGACAAGAATTTGATACCCATATAAACGTTTTCATCATATTTTTTTTGTAACACTGCATGTATATTGTGACATATTTTTAATTCAAAAGTGTTGGAATATTCAGTGTTCCCCTTTTTGGATGACTCTGAAGGGTCAGATGAAAACCGATAAGAGTAAGGGGCGTTAGCGTCGCCCTTTTTTTTTGATTAATATAATGAATCAATTAAAATCCTTTACATAATTTTGAAATAAAAAAATATTAAAAATTGGATAAAAATTATCAAATTCCTGTCACCTTTAAAATAATATTAATTAGTAAATATCAGCAGGAGAAAAACTGCATTTCCAGAATGTACATTTCATAGAAATATAATTTTTGTACATAGAAAGTGTCCTTATCAACTATGGTATGTTTCCGATAAGCATAGGTTAAAGAAAAATGTGTAATATATTTTTTTATTTTCTATTTCGTATGTATAATTCTTGCAATATATTTTTATTAAATCAGCATACTTACTTGGTTTTGGTGTTTTCTAACATGCGTTCATTTCGTTCAAACTGTGACGTTGTATGTGTCATTGACATATCGGTATCGGCTAATGTGGAAAATACCGGATATTTTATAATTGATGACATTGGCTCATTTTAGGACTAAAAGTTCGTAGAAGCATGTACAGGGTTATCCAACCAAGACTAGACAAGGCGATTTTTTGACTTTTCCTGTACTTTTATAAAAAAAACTGAAATAGCCATCTTAAGTCATTTTCTCGCGCGAATTCGAATATCTTCAGCAAAAAACAATTGAACATCAAACAAAAGTACTAGGGGTCACTTTGATATTTTTTTAAATGGAACACCCTGTATATTTTTACATTTTTAAATTCCACATAAAATTATAATTATTTTTTATTAAATGCACTATTAGTCTATACTTCATAGTTTCCGAGATATTAACTCTCGAAAAGTGACATTTTTGAACTTTGACAGCTTATAACTTTCTAACAGTACGTCTTAGAGCAAAACGGCTTACATGTCCCTATCTTTAAATTTTATTATCTTCCTAAAAAAATCAACTTCCGGTTAAACCGGATGTAACTCGAAAGAAGGAAATATAGTTGTTCCGGTTTAACTGGAAGTTGATTTTTTTGGGAAGATAATAAAAATTGAAGATAGGGACATGTGAGCCGTTTTGCTCTAAGACGTACTGTTAGAAAGTTATAAGCTGTCAAAGTTCAAAAATGTCACTTTTCGAGAGTCAAAATCTCGGAAACTATGAAGTATAGACTAATAGTGCATTTAATAAAAAATAATTATAATTTTATGTAGAATTTAAAAATGTAAAAATATACAGGGTGTTCCATTTAAAAAATATCAAAGTGACCCCTAGTACTTTTGTTTGATGTTCAATTGTTTTTTGCTGAAGATATTCGAATTCGCGGGAGAAAATGACTTAAGATGGCTATTTCAGTTTTTTTTTTATAAAAGTACAGGAAAAGTCAAAAAATCGCCTTGTCTAGTATTGGTTGGATAACCCTGTACCTACAGTTTTTCAGGTACAGAGTGGAACAGTTTTATTTTCCAAATATTTATCTGGCCTTTCTCAAAGAATTAAATTATACAGGGTTAGGAAAAATTACCAGAACGGTCGATTATTTCAAAATATACAGGGGTTATCAAAAAACGTCCTATATAAAAAATGTAGGGCTGTTAAAAATCTATATATCGGTGATAAATTGAAATATACACCCACAAAGTTGTGGAGAATAATAGTTATATTTTTTTAAATGGAACACCCTTATATTTTTACATTTTTAAGTTCCACATAAAATTATAATTATTTTTTATTAAATGCATTACTGGTCTATACTTCATAGTTTCCGAGATATTGACTCTCGAAAAGTGACATTTTTGAACTTTGACAGCTTTTAACTTTCTAACAGTACGTCTTAGAGCAAAACGGCTTACATGTCCCTATCTTCAATTTTTATTATCTTCCCAAAAAAATCAACTTCCAGTTAAACCGGAACAACTATATTTCCTGCTTTTGAGTTACATCCGGTTTAACCGGAAGTTGTTTTTTTTGGGAAGATAATAAAAATTGAAGATAGGGACATGTGAGCCGTTTTGCTCTAAGACGTACTGTTAGAAAGTTAGAAGCTGTCAAAGTTCAAAAATGTCACTTTTTGAGAGTCAATATCTCGGAAACTATGAAGTATAGACTATGGAGAACTATAGGGTAGGAGGCCGATCGACAATGGCAGCATTTTCAAATTCTGTCCCGGTTTTTTGGTTAGTTCGCTATTGGCCGATAGATGGCTCTCGCGTCCGAAGTGGGCTGATGTTGTCTTCTTCTTCGTTTTTAATATGAAAAACTAGATCCTCCATAGTTTTTAACTTTTACTTAAACCCTTTATTTTTCTGTGCTCTTACTTTTGACAATTGACATTTTATTTTTCGAAATAACAAATAATGTTTGAAGGCAAGACAAGACAAATAACGTTATATTGTAATTAATTTCCATATTTATAATGAATAATGGTACAATTTATAAAAGTAGAGTTTGCTTTGTGTCGGGGTGTAAGACAGGATCTTTTTCAGAGAGAAAACGCATCCAAATAAGTCTCTTTCTAGCTCCAAAGGTATAGCTAGAATGTTTAATACCCTGTATTGTAAAAACCAAGCATCGTTGGAACTTTATACAGGCCGAGTTTACTAATACGTATAACAAAGTAAGTGTAAATTCATATAAAAGTCCGTATTTGTTCCTTAAAGAACTAATTTAAATAAAAATAGTTATTGCGTCCATAAGAAACCATTATTTGATAGCCCACTTCGAACACGCGCGCCATCTTACAGCGACTCGTAAAGCTGAATTACCGATGCTAATTTGGGACCGAATCCAATGCATTGCGATCGGCCTCCTACCTCAAGTCCTCCATAGTATAGACCAATAATGCATTTAATAAAAAATAATTATAATTTTATGTGGAACTTAAAAATGTAAAAATATACAGGGTGTTCCATTTAAAAAAATATAACTATAAGTCTCCACAACTTTGTGGGTGACCCTGTATATTTCAATTTATCACTGATATGTAGATTTTTAACAGCCCTACATTTTTTATATAAGATGTTTTTTGATAACCACTGTATATTTTGAAATAATCGACCGTTCTGGTAATTTTTCCTAACCCTGTATACAACTAATCAATTTAGGATATGTTTACATGAACTTCTAGGCCTACAATAGGTTCCAAAGCAACATCTCTGACTAGGTTTGTACCATAGGCATTTACCTTTAGATAAGCAAACAATAACCACGAAAGTGGCAAATTTATAGCCTTGCGAATGTAAACAAACCACACAGGAATAGGCATGCGCACCGCCAAATTATCGTTTAACAAATGGGAAAATAGGCAGGTCCTGGTTTTAAAATCTTGTAGTTAGATGTGTTTAAATTGATCATAATAAAGTAAAATTACATATCAAGAACTACCACTACTTCATACTTACTGAAAATAATAAATACGCGGTATTTTACCCCTATTTGGGCATAACAAAATCATACAATGATCTTTACTAGTCATTGCATAAACAGAATTCACTAAACTACATAAAAACTAGAAATTCATAAAAATGGGTTTCAAAAAAATAAATCAACACAAAACGCTATTTGCTATCTAACAGAACAAAATATATGATGCACTAGATAATAAAAAACCTTGTATTAGTATTTTTCTAGATTTAGCAAAAGCCTTTGATACAGTTAGCCATAATTGACTGTTAAAAAAGTTTGAAAATAATGGATTCAGAGGAAAGTAATTAGAATTAATTAAAAATTATCTGAAAAATAGACCACCTTCTGTTCAAATAGATAAAGAAAAAAGCTATCCAAAAGTATTTAAGTATGATGTTCCTCAAGGAAAAATTTAGGACCATTATTTTTTAAATTATTTAGTATAAATTGCGATGGACAAATTCATAGTTTTGCAGATGATACTACAATTTTTTATACCGATACAAATTGGGAAAACTTAAATAATAAAATTCAAAAAGATTTTAAAATTATAAAAAAATTGGTTTGATAACAATTTGTAAACAATTAATTTTAATAAAACAAATTATATTCCTTTTACTTTAAACCTAAATAACCTACCAAGAAATATGAATAGTATTCAAATAAATGAAGACATTCAAATTTTTAAAGTTAATAAAATAAATATTTAGAAATTATTTTCGATAGTAAATTAAATTGGAATTTTCACTTAGAATACTTAATTAAAAAATTAAGCAGTTTGCTACCGATTTTTAAAAACACTAAAAAATTTTTAAATGTAAGACATAATATGCAAATATTAAATATTATAATACGCGTTAGTTAAAACTCATTTAAATTACGGAATTTTAGGTTGGGGAGGAATAAATAGAACTTTGTTAAAAAATTAGAAATATTACAGAAAAGGTTTCTGAAAATTATATTCAATAATGATTATCTTTATCCTTCAAAATAATTATATTCAGAAACAAAAAAGTTGAACATAAAACAAATTTACATTTATAACATCCTAATATATAATATATTGAAATAAAAACCTTATACAATTTAAAAACCATAATCATAATACACGTCATAAAAATGAAATAACCATAAAACCTAAAATTAATAAGTCCATAGGACAAAAAAATGTTAAATATTTATGTTTTTATTTAAACGATTATTTACCAACAAAAATTAAAAAATTGTTTTCATTAAAAAAATTTAAAGTCGAAATAAAAACATGGATATTAAAAACAGACAATTTGAAAATATTTTTAGAAATGCTTTAATTAATTAATATTGTACCTACTGAATAATTTATATAAGTAATATGTTTTACTTAAAAATTATAAATTAATAATTTTATTATAGGTAATATATTTCTTCAAAAAAACTGCGTTTATACTATAAATTAACATTTTTACTTTAAAACTTAACTTTTAATGCATATTAATGATTTATGATTTTACATACTAAAACAAAAAATAAGATTTGCCCCTAACAAGCTCAGCTTCAGAGGATTGAAGAACAAGTTTATAGAAGACAACGTAAACATATTTATTATATTATTAAATTTTAAATAAACTTATTATTATTATTAAACACCCACAATCCACAATCCACAATAGCAAAGAAAACAACAAGAAAGCATATGTGTGAAGTTAGCAACGTTTATCAGCGCCGTTTATGCAGGAACGACCATTTTTTTGGGTACGTGTCAATTCCGCCTGTAACATTTTGTAAACGAATTTTAATTTTTTTTAAAGGCGAAAATTGAAGTTCTATTATTTGGATTTATCGCCAATTTCCAAAAACCCTGAGGAAAAAGTTACAGGATAAAAACCTACGTTAACAAACGCATCAGAGTTTTGTCCTGTAACCTTTTCCCTCCCCGTTTTGGAAAATTTGTATATAGCAGGTAATTTAACCCCTATGAAGTAGTTTACTAATGACGATAAATCCAAATGGTAAAATTTTAATTTTCGCCACTAAAAAAATTAAAATTCGTTTACAAACGCTACAGGCGGAATTGACACGTACCCCAAAAAAAAATTCGTTGCTGCATAAACATCGCTAACTTCACACATATCAAGAAATCCACTGAAATAACGTAAAACACAACAAAAATGGCGCCGAGCCGGTTCTGGAGTATATTTCGAGGATGTCGCTAAACAAGGAAAACCGCATAACAAGATGGTTGTGCGCATGCCCGTACCTGTAGGGGCGGCATTTTTTCACCCATAAAACATAACTTTTGTTTGCGCACGATAAGCTGTACGTATCTAAAGGTAAATGTCTATGGTGTAAAACCGCAATACTAACTACATAAAACTTACGAAATTCCGCGTTTTAAAATCACATCATCTGGTGACGGCCTGACACTATTTTTTTGTACCAAAACGTGCGTAATACCTTGTATATTTAAAACGTATCTTTGTAAAAACGTTTGTTTTTAATTTGCAATAATAATTTTTACTTTTTAGAGCACCTTTTTTACTTTGCATCGTCCACGCACACATTTTTAAGTTTCTATCTCTCTCGTTTTAGTCACCTCTTATCTACCTATGCATTTTTCTTTTAAAATACTTACAGTGTTGCCAGAAGTAAGCATTTGAAAGAATACCGTGGATGGTATCTTTAGGTAGGTTTTTGGCATGCATATTTTAGACCAATCGTTTTAGAAAGTAGAGTTCTATCTTTCAGTTGTCAATGTGCAAAATAATTTCAGTTAAATCGTCTTTTTTTTTTTAATGCAACGTTCATTTGTTCCACATTACACTTGATATTCAAACGTTAATTAATGATATACGGGGTGTCCTGAAAATACTTGTACACCGTTTGATACAAATTCCTAACGTCAAAATAGATCGCGATATAAGCTTAACTTAATTATTACATTCGACATGTTTTTCCCAAATTTCTTGACTAAATTGATTTTAGGGCTATTTTTACTTTTAGACCTTATACCAAAAGCAATAAAATCAATTCATATACAGTGTGACCAGTAAAGTCTGCATCATAAGGGATTTTTTTTTATTAATACATAACTTTATTCGAAATTTGACTTTGGCATCAAGTTCTGCTTCGATCGAGATGAAAATTAAGCAAAAAAATAGTAGTCACGTGATTCGCATTATCTGTCAAATTTTAATTTTTTCCAAAAAATAATTCAAATGTGGGGTTTTTTATGAAAGTATCGAAAAAAGTTATTATAAAACGTTTTTTAAAATGCAGTTTCTAGCCCATATGCAAAATTTTAGGTGCATAAGATAATTTTGATTTTTTACCCATATTTTGTAAATTGCACGACTTTTGCAAAATAAGACTCAACGCAACCTGCATAAAACTTCTTAGTTTTAACAATGCTTTATTTCAGATACATTTTCTTTAAAGTATTACATGTGTGTTTTTCTACCATATCAAAATTGGGCTATTAAAATTTGGTCGCATGTGATGCAAAGTTTATTTGTTTTTGACCCTGTATAAGGTAACTTCATAAAATAAGTATTTTTGAAAACGTAGTTTGTGTCTAAAAGTAATACACCTTAATATTAAGACAAAAAAGAACACAGTGTCATCAGTAAAGTGTTCATTAAGTGGAAAATAAATTTTAGTGGTGGGTAAAAAATCAAAATTATTTTAATATTATTGGTCGTTACTTGGTGGAAATCCATAATAATATTGTTTTATTACTGAAAGTAAAACAATATTAATCAAAATTATCTTATGCAGCTGAAATTTTGCATGTGGGCTAGAAACTGCATTTAAAAAAACTTTTTCTAATACCTTTTTTCGATATTTTCAGAAATAACCCCACTTTTGAATTATTTTTTGAAAGAAATTAAAATTTGACAGATACCTAATGCGAATCACGTGACTACTATTTTTTGCTTAATTTTCATCTCGATCGAAGCAGAACTTGATGCCAAAGTCAAATTTCAAATAAAGTTATTAATAAAAAAAATCCCATATATGATGCGGACTTTACTGGTCACCAGTGGCGTAGCGCTACTACCGCAAACCCCCGCAGTTGCGGGGGGGGGGTCCGAAGGCTCCGAGGCCCGAAAGAGCTTATTGCTATGGCCCCGAAGGGGCCGAAGTCCTGGGCGAGGGGGCCCTAACACAATTTTCGCGGGGGGGCCCATAATTTGTCGCTACGCCACTGCTGGTCACCGTTATCTACCGACCAAATGAGGCAATTTCTATTATAATTAAGTTATCGAAGTTTAGTTTTATTGTTATTAACCATAATTGTTTCGACACACGGTGTCTTCGTCAGATGGTAAAAATTAACAAAATAACTTCTCTGCAATTAATAAATTAACAAATAAATTACTCTACGTACTATTTAGTACTATCAATGCTTTTTAAATATATCTTCATCAAGTCTCGGCTACTTCAATGGAACACAATATAACTAAGTTGTCTAAAATCGATCTCATTTGATCTCATTTTTCGGACTCCCTGTATTTTTCATTGTTTCAATAGTTAAATCTTCATTAAAACAGTTTTGGTTACAAAAATTTTAACTAACCTTTTAAAAGGCCGGTTTTTCATACAAAGTTTATTAATTGGTTGTTGGTGCTTGTGTACAGTGTATCAATATAACCGCTAACCGGTAAGAGATTTCATTTTTTAACATTTCTTTCATTTAAACACTCATTATTTTTGTATTGTTTTATCCCCTTCCAGGTTTCTTTGTTAGATGCATTTTTAGATTGATTTTTAGAAATTTTAGTGTAAATATTAGCTTAATTATTTGATATTTCATTTTTAAAGACTATGAAGAATTTTCTCAAAAAATATGGAATTGCCTCCAAGAAGGCTATACATTTTTGGATCACGATATTTTGGAAGAGTTTGGCTATCCATCAGGTACCTTGGGAAATCAATAGTAACTTGATTTGTAGGCTAGTCTTTAATTTTATATACTAGAGGATAAGTACAGACGTGGTCAGAAAAAGTTTAGCATAAATTGTTGTTATTGATCACTGTACGTTCTCTTTCTTGTTAATTTATAAATCTTTCAAGAAAAAAATGTAAGTTTAATAGGTTCATATGGTGACCTATACAGGGTGTCCGGAAATGACGAGCAAAAAATTTAGGGGATAATTCTACACCGAAAATAAATGCTATATCTTTTGACACTATCAGGAATACTCCAGAAATTTTTCAAAGGGTACGAGACTCAATGAGGAGAAGAGCTGAAGCATGCATTCTTGCAAGTGGTGGCCACTTTCAACAGCTAATCTAAATTATTTTCGTTTTTGTTCACACGTTATTTAATGTGAGCTGTTTTAATTTATTGTTAAAAAATAAACCATAGGCACATAGCGAATGCGCATTTAATGCTTTTTATTTTTTTTTGTCAGAAACTGTTTGTCGGACGATAAAAAGGCAAGATATTAAATTTGGCCTAAAATAAATGAGTATTTCAAAAATAATTTTTATCTTGAGAAAAAGCAGTGGCGTACATAATATTTTTCCAAAATATCTAGTCCACCCCCTTTCAGGACGCCACTGGTTAAAAATTTTAAAAAATTTTCTTCACTAAAGAATGGCTATTGATGCGTAGAGGGCATGTGTGAAAAAATCATAAAAATAGCTAGAAAGTTTTTAAAGTTATGATTTCATTTATTTTCGGTCCAGAATTATCCCCTATTTTTTTTGCTCATCATTTCCGGACACCCTGCATATAGGTTAGTAGGTATCGCTATTATACTAACCATACATAATTTTTTTTAGAATTTTTTTAAAATTGCTCAATTTTTTTAAAAATGCATCGTACTATTTCTTCAATTGTTGGCTGTTGCATTTTTAAATACTAACAAAAATAGTGGCCAGGCTTTTTTTTAAATCATCTCCAATGAAAGAAGGCCCAAAGTGAAAGAGCGCTAGGAAATTATTTATTCTATTTTACCAACAATCATCGTTCGACATTTCTAAAGAAGAAACCTGCAGAACAATTATTTTTACTTAATCCTTATAATAGTTATAGGGATGAAAATTTTCCGGAAAAAAATGTACCCGAAAAAAAATGTTCCTGCAGTGTCTTGATTAATAATAATAATTACATTAAAAATAATTCTTTGAGCTTCTTTCCTTGTACTTAAATAAAACAAAATATTTTTTTTACCTTTAACAAAACATATTGCTTGTTACATTAGTCTTTTCTATAACTACTTACCTCTCATTCTATCGCTAAAAAGCTATCATTCTTTCTTCATTCAATAAAAATCCCTCCTTAAACTACCCTCTTCTAGGTTCAAAATTCTCCTTTGACCCCTCCATGGACGATGCGAGTTCCTTATTGGACTGCGATCACGGCGGATCTCGTCGCTCATTGGCCGACACCAGCGTGACGTCAACAGCAGACTTATCGGTGTTTTCCACGATCACTAGATCACAAGTTCACGAAAATAGTCTGGATACACATAGTAATATGAGCGATAATTCTGTCGGCGGAGCTAGTTCAGTTGGTTCAGGTAATTTTCATTTACTTAATAATTATATTATTATTATTATTATTATTATTAGTATATTATATCCAGAAGCTCTCAAAATTGGTATAATAAAACCTATTTTTAAAAATGGAGATTCTAGTAAAACTAGTAATTATAGACCAATAGCATTAATATCTTCGATAGCAAGAGTATTCGAAAAGATTTTAAAATTAAGAATTGAAAATTATTTGGAAAACATAAATTTTATTTCTAATAAACAGTTTGGGTTTCAAAAAAATAAATCAACACAAAACGCTATTTGATATCTAACAGAACAAATATATGATGCATAGATAATAAAAAACCTTGTATTAATATTTTTCTAGATTTAGCAAAAGTCTTTGATATAGTTAGCCATAATTTACTGTTAAAAAGTTTGAAAATATCGGGTTCAAAGGAAAACAATTAGAAATAATTAAAAATTATCTGAAAAATAGACCAACTTATGTTCAAATAGATGAAGAAAAAAGCTATCCAAAAATATTTAAGTATGGTGTTCCTTAAGGAACAATTTTGGGACCATTATTTTTTAATATTTGTATTAACGACTTATTTAGTATAAATTGCGATGGACAACTTCATAGTTTTGCAGATGATACTACAATTTTGTATACCGATACAAATTGAGACAACTTAAATAATAAAATTAAAAAAGATTTTAAAATTATAAAAAATTGGTTTGATAAAAATTTATTAACAATTAATTTTAATAAAACAAATTATATTCATTTTACTTTAAACCTAAATAAACTACACCAAATATAAATAGTATTCAAATAAATGAAGACATTCAAATTTTTAAAGTTAATAAAATATTTAGGAATTATTTTTGACAGTAAATTAAATTGGAATTTTCACTTAGAATACTTAATTAAAAAATTAAGAAGTTTACTACCGATTTTTAACAACATTAAAAAAATTTTAAATGTAATACATATGGAAATATTATATTACGCGTTAGTTAAAACTCATTTAAATTACGGGTTTTTTATTCTGGGAAGGAATAAATAGAACTTTAGTTAAAAAATTAGAAATATTACAAAAAAGGTTTCTAAAAATTATATTCAATAAAGATTATCTTTATCCTTCAAAAGAATTATATTCAGAAACAAAAAAGTTGAACATAAGACAACTTTACATTTATAACATCTTAATATATATATTTAAAAATAGAAACATTATGCAATTTCAAAAACCATAATCATAATACATATATAAAATTTCAAATATTTATGTTTTTATTTAAACGATTATTTACCAACAAAAATTATGATGATTTCATTAACAAAATTTAAAGTCGAAATTAAAACCCGAATATTTTCTAACCGACAATTTGAAAATATTTTTAGAAATGCTTTAATTAATTAATGGTTCTAAATAAATATTATTATACATATAAGTAAGTAATATTTTTTACTTAAAAATTATAAATTAATAATTTTATTATAGTTAATATATTTCTTCAAAAAAACTGCCTTTATACTATAAATTAACTTTTTTACTTTAAAACTTGATTTTTAATACATATTTATGAGTTATGATTTTACATACTAAAACAAAAAATAAGATTTGCCCCTAACAAGCTCATCTTCAGGGGACTGAAGAATAAGTTTATAGAAGACAACATAAACATATTTATTATATTATTAAATTTTTAAATAAACTTATTATTATTATTAATTGACAATCACGTAATACTACATTAGTTTTATTCTATTTTCAGGTTTCGCAGGAATCCAAAAGCAGGTCACCAGCGCTCAGTCTACCCCCAGAGCGACCCCGCACAACCCTAGCCCCGACGTCTTACGTATATACGTCCCCTATTCCCCCCTCGAGACCCCCATTGCCAGTCCCCACAATGGGGACGTTCAAAAACACTATCCGAGTTCGTTTCCCGAAATGAACAGAATCAGGATTCGAATTGACAATGACGAACTGCCCACGCCACTGGTCGAGCACGGTCAGATTAAACATTTTAAATTGGAAAGTCCTGAGATCGATATAAAGTAGAGATCGATTTGCGTGTGGAAAATGTACATTTTTCGCCGTATCTTCATATATTTTTTTAAGTATTAAATTTGTCATTGAAAAATTAGAATTCGAATAGACGTGGAGGCACTATTTTTTATACTGATCAAGTATGATCAGATAACTAACAATAGAATATTATAGTGTGACGAGTAAAGTCCGCATCATGTGGGATTTTTTTTATTAGCTTTATTCAAAATTTGACTTTTACATCAAGTTCTGCTTCGATTGAGATAAATAGTCACGTGATTCGTATTATCTGTAAAATTTTATTTTTTTTCAAAAAAGAATTCAAAAGTGGGGTTATTTGTGAACATATCGAAAAAAGTTATTAGAAAAAGTTTTTTTAAAATGCAGTTTCTAGCCTACATGCAAAATTTCAGCTGCATAAGATAATTTTGATTTTTTACCCATATTTTGTAAATTGCACCACTTTTGCAAAATAAGACTCAACGCAACCTACATAAAATTTCTTAGTTTTGACAAGGCTTTATTTCAGATACATTTTGTTTAAAGTAGCGCCATATTAAAAGTGTGTTAAAATTTGGTCGCATGTGATGGAAAGTTTATTTGTTTTTGACCCTGTATAAGGTAACTTCATAAAATAAGTATTTTTGAAAACGTAGTTTGTGTCTGAAAGTAATACACCTTAATATTAAAACAAAAAAAGAACACAGTGTCTTTAGTAAAGTGTTTTTAAGTGGAAAATAAATTTTATTTTAACAACGTAAAGTTTATCTATTTTCGATGATTTAATTTAAAACCCCTATATCATAATAACGTTAACTTTCAGACACAAACCACGTTTTCAAAAATACATATTTTATGAAGTTACCTTATACAGGGTCAAAAACAAATAAACTTTGCATCACATGCGACCAAATTTTAATAGCCCCATTTTGATTTTGTTGAAAAACACACATTTAATATGGCGCTACTTTAAAGAAAATGTATCTGAAATAAAGCCTTGTCAAAACTAAAAAGTTTTATGTAGGTTGCGTTGAGTCATATTTTGCAAAAGTGGTGCAATTTACAAAATATAGGTAAAAAATCAAAATTATCTGGAAACTGCATTTAAAAAAACTTTTTCTAATAACTTTTTTCGATATTTTCAGAAATAACCCCACTTTTGAATTGTTTTCTGGGAAAAATTATAATTTGACAGATAATGCGAATCACGTGACTACTATTTTTTTGCTTAATTTTCATCTCGATCGAAGCAGAACTTGATGCCAAAGTCAAATTTTGAATACAGCTATTAATAAAAAAAATCCCATATGATGCGGACTTTACTGGTGACACTATATGTGGAACAAATACTCAGATCAATGCCTTCCGGGATTGCAGATGGAGTAAGTGAAACAATATAGTCTTGTTCGTTGAAAAAAAACAAGTGAAATTTGGACGTTTACCCCGTGGACGACTTAGGTCACATCCTTTTACCACTAGGCTATAATAGTAGAGAAACAAACCAAAATTGCAGTGGATATATTGACGTCTTGTCATAATTTGACCAACAAAACTAACCTCAAATTATTTAGTTAAACTCCGTGCCGCTGACTGGAAGACGCCGTCTCAGGTGGACTTCTCAGTTGCTAGTACATGTTGTCTCACTCACTTTTTTAAAATCGAGAAGGCTATGCTCAGACTTATAAATCCTTCAATTTAAAACACTGCTATTTCAGATTGCCGATTTGACAGGATGAAAAATGTCATTTTTACCTTAGAAAAACGTCAATTCGTCGTGAATATATACGAAGAATTTTGGACTCTATTTCAAATTAAAGGACAATCGATGTAAAAAAAAAACAATAGATTTTTGTCGTTTTGATAATTTAATTACTTAGATTATGAATGACATTTAAATGCTTGCATTATCGAATTGGTTTAATAATAGAATAAAATGATTTTCTGGTCAATTATTTTTATAAAAACGTCTAGTTTAGGGTACTTATAAAACCCCCTTAATCAAATATGATTGGTTAGATAGAATCCCTCCTTAGTTGGTCGATGGCGCAGTTTACAAAATTCACCACTGAAAGTATTTTCCCTCTTTTTGAATAGTAAGAGCAGGAAACTAGTGATGTTTCATCGGTGAAATTGGTGACTTGCACTGCCTAACTCTATCTACCAGGTGCCCCAAAAATGCGACAAAGAATAATCTATAATCTGTTGCGTTAAATACCTGGTCCCTGCAACTATATTTATAAGTAATTTTAATTCTTCTATATCGATTTTTTTGTATCTTTATCCCCATTCCCAAGGAAGCTATTTTACCTCGTCTTACTATTGGGAATGCGATTTGTATAATATGAATAAAGAAAAATCAGTAATAGTCTAGTCTCTAGGCAATAACGTAATTTTTACTAGTTTTTTTTTTTATCCTTTATTAAAAACTTCCTGCTTAGACTTAAGAAACTCTAACATACCTACAGTCGACTAGAAAAAAATTTGTACAGTGAGTTGAAGTTGAAATATCTCTGAATATACGAAGTGTCTCCTTGATATGTTCCGAGGTCTTACGCCTTGTAAAATATGACTATACCGGGTGTCCACGGAAGGTGGCTCGCCCCTCTAACTTTTTTGTTTTTCAAGATAATGAAATAAAATTCGGGGGATTTGTATACGACATAAAACTGCATTATTTAACAGGTGACTTAACATTATGAAACTTCCGGTTTAACCGGAAGTGACATAAACTTTCGATTTTTAAATGAGACACCTGGTATATTTTTCCTTTTTTTACTCCATATGACGTTCTAAATACAACGATGTGTCACTTGTCACTTTTTGTCACCAAGAAAATATTTTTTTTCCAAATTTATTGTTTTATCTAGATGGCTATGAATACCTTAAAATCACTTATTTCAGTTCTCTAATCTTAGGAAAAATGCAATTTTACTATTTTTGATCCAATGCTATGTGCTATGTAAAATTTAATCTATAAAGTTGTATAACTCATTTTTTTTAAATGGCAACATGGTGGCTGGTCGGGTTAAGAAATAATAGGATTTCATTACGAATATTTTGATACCATACACTATTAGGTTTTAGAAGAGTTGCCATTAAAAAACTTTAAAAAGTTAACTTAGAACTATTCTAAAATGAAGCATCTTTTAAGAATAAATTTAGATTTAAATGCAGCAAGTAGCCTGTGACCAGCAAAACTGATAAAACAAAATCATGCCTTGAAGAAAATTGAAATGCCAACAGCTTCTGCTAAAGTAAATTAGTTTGTTGTTTAAAAAACATCGAAAATAATAGTAGGAGTGAAATAGTTGAAAAAAAAAATTTTCTTGGTGACAAAAAGTGACAAGTGACACATCGTTATATTTAGAATGTCATATGGAGTAAAAAAAAAGTAAAAATATACCAGGTGTCCCATTTAAAAATCGAAAGTTTATGTCACTTCCGGTTAAACCGGAAGTTCCATAAAGTTGAGTCACGTGTCAAAAAATGCAGTTTTATGTCGTATACAAATTCCCCGAATTTTATTTCATTATCTTGAAAACCAAAAAAGTTAGAGGGGCGAGCCACCTTCCGTGGACACCCGGTATACAGGGTCCTGCAATAGTACTTCAGGCTTCCATAGCTCCTATACGAATTTAGTTAGGACTTTCATTCATACGCTTACTTATACTGTATCATACGGGGTACTTCAGGAAAATATTTTTTTTATATACAGCGTGGCCCAAAAAAGTGTGGTCATAAAAAGTTGTGATTTTTTTAATGGCATACCCCATATTTTTTTGCATATTTAGATTTATGCTATCGTCCTTTATAAATGCCTAAAATTTTGCTTGATTTGCTTTGGTAGTTTAAGAGCAATCAATTAAAAACTAAAAAAAATTATTTTGAAGTCGTGGAAAAAATATCAAATAAAAACAATCTAAAATTAGTTTTTCAACCACGGTATTAAGTGAGCTTAATGACAAGAGGTTTAAAGATACTATGAATCGAATAGTATTTATCTATTTTATACAGGGTGTTCATAATAAGGTTTCAAAAATGACACATTTCAAACCTATTTTTCTCAACTTTTTCAAATGGAACACCCTGTATATTATATCGGTATTCTATATAAAATACACAAGCAATTCTTTTTTGTAGTTGAAGCATATAAGTTATTTCCATCCGTTTTCGAAATAAATGCAAATTTCATAAATTATGTTGATTAAACAGAGGATATTTTTAAAATTAAGCGTAGGCGACTAGACTAATAATTAAAAACTACAGTAATTGTTCAAAATGTCTTCCATTTTGTTTTGTGCACAAGCCAACATGTTTTTGAAAAGATTTGTTTATTTTCTTTTTAACATAGTAGGCTTTGAAATAAAACATGGATTCTTATACTTAGTTTGGCAAGTTATTTAATTCATTTTAAAAAGGTGTAATATCGGGCTAATACATTATAAGAAATTATCTTGATAATACCTCTCCGAACCAATGGATCGGTAGAAACGGACCCCCCTGTCAGCTAGATCGCCGGATCTTATAAAACTAGACTTTTTTTTATGGGGACACGTAAAACAAATTGTTTACAATGATCCACCTACAACTGCTAATAAAATACAGCAAAGGATAAGATACGTGTTTGCTAGCATTTACCCTGAAATGTTAAGGGAATTAAACAGATCTTTTGAAAAGCGTGTTGGCTTGTGCACAGAACAAAATGGAAGACATTTTGAACAATTATAGTAGTGTTCAATTATTAGTCTAGTCGCCTACGCTTAATTTTAAAAATAAACTCTGTTTAATCAACAATTTATGAAATTTGCATTTATTTCGAAAACGGCTGGAAATAACTTATATGCTTTAACTAAAAAAAAATAATTGCTTGTAAGTGTATTCTATATAAAATACCGAAATAATATACAGGGTATTCCATTTGAAAAAGTTGAGAAAAATAGGTTTGAAATGTGTCATTTTTGAAACCTTATTATGAACACCCTGTATAAAATAGATAAATACTATTCGATTCATAGTATCTTTAAACTTCTTGTCATTAAACTCACTTAATACCCTGGTTAAAAAACTAATTTTAGATTGTTTTTTTTTGATATTTTTTCCACGACTTCAAAATATTTTTTTTTTAGTTTTTAATTGTTTGCTCTTAAGCTACTAAAGCAAATCAAACAAAATGTTAGGCATTTATAAAGGACGATAGCATAAATCTAAATATGCAAGAAAATATGGTGTATGCCATTTAAAAAATCACAACTTTTTATGACCACACTTTTTTGGGCCACCCTGTATATGAAAAAATAATTTCCAGAAGTACCCCGTATGATACAGTATAAGTTAGCGTATGAATGAAATTCCTAACTAAATTCGTATAGGAGCTATGGAAGCCTGACGCACTATATGCAGGACCCTGTATATATACTTGATCCTTATTATTGTATGTTTCTTATTTCCTGACAGCTAAGCTTCATTAAAAATGCAAAACACAAATTTTAGCTTACGTATTATTTTTCGCCTGAAAGGATATCTTTTTAGTAACAATACAGGTAGTTTAAACACTATATAGCACACCCCTAATTTTACCTTTCACAATAGGGTCGTAAAAAAGTGACAATATGGCAAGTCGATGATTTAGAATAAATCTAGGTTTTTATTTATGAAATATAAATTCCTTTTGTTTCCTGCCCGTGTTGTAAATAAATTATACATGTAAAAACTTAGTTCTAGCCGATTCTAAACATTAACAATACAAGGCGATAATGAAATAGTGTATCGTTTTAAGAGAACAGGTCTGCCAAAAAATTCGACCGTTTTGGTAGCTGGCGTTATCTAATGCTATGACAGAGTTTTCGGGAATTAATTCTATCATTTGCTCTAAATACTCTTCGAATACGTCAGCAGTCATTTCCTCATGATAATTTTTTGTTGATTTTGACTCAAATTCCAGTAAACCACCGTTTACAAATCCACTTTCATATATGCGTTATTATTAACCTGCGACCTTTACCTGCAGGTATTTTCAAACCAGTAGACAATCCTTCTATAAATGCTTTACGAGAGTTTTGCATATTTTTATCTTGCCATATCTTTTGTATAAAATGTCCTTCGTTAACCCAGGTTTCGTCTAAGTAAAAAATGGTCCTTTTTTCACTTCTATATCTGCTCATATCTCTTAGATACTGTCGTCACCAAAAAATGATATCTTCTCTATCCAATAACATTGAAATACACACATAAAATGTGCCACAATTTTTTTCTTCCTACATTGGGTAAAGTCTCGTCTTTTTTTACAGCATTTAAAATTTGATCTAAATCTCTCTATTAAAATAAAAATTATGCACTTTTGTTCTTATGATACTTGTCACATCCTCATCAATTTGTATCTAGGTGTCGTTCCCGGCGACTGTTTAGGAGGGGCTACAGTTCCAGATTTTTTTCCCCCAGCACTAGATGGTATTTGGTGCACAAATGCATCGTGTACATTTAAAACTATTGTCTTTGCCTTTACAAAACACTGGGGAATAATTATTCGCCATTTTTGTATTATTTATATAATATGCACACAAGCTTTTGATAACACGTTAAAAATAAAACTAAACTACCTCACTTGAAGTTGGAAATATTCTATGACATAAGCCACCTACCTGTATACCTATGCAATAATAGATAATTTAATTACTTAAGATCAGGTACCTGTTATTGTAACGCGTATGGTTTATTGAGGTTTTTACTACTCATGACCCTCAGTTGTGCTGTCAGGTTTTAAGAAACTCAGTTATAATACTAGCTATGACATATGCGTGAAAAAATATTACCTATATTTATATTGGCATTTATTTTGTTAAATCTAGTTTTTCCATGTGCCATAGAATACTCCCATTAAAAAAAAATAATACATTTTCTTTTTATTTCATACTTTAATGATGAAAGGCATACATATAGATATTTTACCAAAAAATATTAGTGTATAATGTATTTCAGTAGTAGCATAATAATTGGAATCTTTTAGGCCGCGTTTTTGTCTAACTGGTAAAGTTATCGACAAGGTAATTTTCTATGTATATTTTTCTTATTAGCTCTATTTGTAGCACTCAAAGACCTCTTAAGCACTATTCACACATTTATTTGGCTGATAAATTAGTAGGAAGGTAAAAAAAACTGGGCCTTAAGAAGAGGTGCTCTTTTTCAACCATTGTACAAAAAACACTTTTAAACATTCTTTCTTTCTTCACATCTTTATTTTCAAATAATAATTTTGGATTATTGAGGAAAGGTATGGATGGATGTTAATCATTTTTTTGCAAATGATCTTTATGCTCTGATGGAAATTCACTTTTATTATTTTTTCTATTGAGGCCAGTATACCGCCAGAGTGGCCATCAAATATTGGCTTGCCTATTAAGTTTACATCAAAATTATATTAGACTTTTTTGAAGCTGTTTGTATGATGGACTGGCACACCAAATTTTATTATTTTCTAATTAAGCAATCCGAAATTATTTAGAAAAGTGTTAGTGTTCTTAAAAACTAAATTCGGCTGTACCAATTATTATGATAATAATATTGATGTGAAAATAATAGGGGTGCCAGTATTTGAGGGAAGCAAAATTTACATGGGATTTCCTATGGCCAGACTGGCGGTGCTCTACAGACACGGTATTAACAAATTTTTGTGCGGGGTTCTTTGACGTAAAATACATAAATTACATACATTGCAAAATCCCAATGAAATAATGTTTCGTGTCAATTCCTTGGTGAAAATTTTTGGTATTTTACTCATCTAATTAGTAAATTCCACTTCCCGGAATTCTGGAACCAATTGACTGCTACAAATTTTTTGACCTGTATTCTTTGATCTTCAACGACTAATTTTAATGTTTTTTTGTATACAGGGTGTACGAAAAATCCGTGTACAACATTTGATGATAGGCTTCTAACGTTAAAATTGGCCGATTCAAGACGACTTAGTTATATTCGAAATTGCACGATAACCGGTAGAGGTCAGGACTATGTGTACATGTATTTTTCTAACGCCCTGTATAACACCAGGCATATAGATTCATAATAATTACATTCAACAGTAGGTAATGGTAGATCCTGTAAAAATATCGATTTAATTGATTAATTAAGGTATTAATTAACATTTTTTTTTAAATGTCGTTATTAAAAGTTCATTTCCCCATATGTATAGTGTGATATCTGCAATAATGAATGTATTGTAAAATTTACACACGAAAATATTCATTGTAGCGAATAAAAAATTGTTAAATTATTTTCATTCTTAGAATGACGATGTCTAAATTTTGTAATAAAATTTTATTTATAGAAAATATGGTTTTATTTCCATTCGCTTTCCACGCGCTGCAATGGTTCGTTTTCCTATAAAATAATCGAGCCACTGACGCTGTTGTCAAAAACCGTCACAATTTACGTCTTATAATTTTAAAAAGTTTTTTACACCTAGTAGATCCATTTTACCCTTTAAAAGGAATGTTCAATTATGTTCCTCACCCTCCCAAAGATTATGTCCTTAGGGAAGTTCCAAAATGTCTCAGGGACTCTCCTCAATTTACTCCCGGTTCTGAGCCGAGAGTTACACAGTCTAATGTTGGAGTGTTTTGCTATCCCGTCGAGTATGGAGAGGGAGAAACTCCTGAAAAAATTGAGGTAAGATTTTTTTAATACTGGGTTCTTTAGTGTTTACAAACGAACGTACTTTTTTTCAAAAACGTCATTAAAAAATAATGAATATACCAAGCTATAATGAATAAAATAAATAATAATATTGGGTTTATTTAAAATTTAGTAGTATAATAAATATGTTTATGCTGTCTTCTATAAACTTATTCTTCAATCCCCTGAAGCTGAGCTTGTTAGGGGCAAATCTTATTTTTGTTTTAGTATGTAGGTATAGAATCATAAATATGCATTAAAAATAAAGTTTTAAAGTAAAAATGTTAATTTATAGTATAAACGCAGTTTTTTTTGAAGAAATATATTACCTATAATAAAATTATTAATCTATAATTTTTAAGTAAAAAATATTCCTTATATAAATTATTCAGAACAATATTAATTAATTAAAGCATTTCTAAAAATATTTTTAAATTGTCTGTTTTTAATATCCATGTTTTTATTTAGACTTTAAATTTTTTTATTGAAATCAATTTTTAAATTTTTGTCGCTAAATAATAATTGTTCAAATAAAAACATAAATATTTGAAATTTTTTGGTCCTATGGACTTATTTATTTTAGGTTTTATGGTTATTTCATTTTTATGACGTGTAGGTATTATGATTATGGTTTTTAAATTGTATAAGGTTTTTATTTTTAAATATATAGGTAGATATATTAAGATGTTATAAATGTAAAGTTGTCTTATGTTCAACTTTTTTGTTTCTGAATATAATTCTTTTGAAGGGTAAAGATAATCTTTATTGAATATAATTTTCTTCTTTTTTGTAATATTTCTAATTTTTTAACTAAAGTTCTATTTAATAATAATAATAATAATATGTTTATGTTGTCTTCTATAAACTTATTCTTCAATCCCCTGAAGCTGAGCTTGTTAGGGGCAAATCTTATTTTTTGTTTTAGTATGTAAAAGCATATTAGCAGTATTAAAAATAAAGTTTTTTTAAAGTAAAAATGTTAATTTATAGTATAAACGCAGCTTTTTTGAAGAAATATATTACCTATAATAAAATTATTAATTTATAATTTTTAAGTAAAAAATATTACTTATATAAATTATTCAGAACAATATTATTAATATCCCCAGCCTAAAATTCCGTAATTTAAATGAGTTTTAACTAACGCGTAATATAATACTTTCATAATGTATAAATAAATTATAAATATATACATGACGTATTGTATCTTTGTATACTGTACCTATATAGTGATATAAAATATACCAATAAAATATTGTTATATTCGTTTTATATTATAATCTAGTTGTGCCTGAATTATGAAATATATTCTTGACAGTAAATATTATATTATTTAACTCGAAACAATTATTTTGCTTCTGAGTTGAGAATTGATAGTTTATACAAAAAAATTATATATTAGCATTACTTAAATATCAAAAAAAATATTTGAATAAACTTTTATTATTATTATTATTATTATTATTATTATTAATTTGAAAAATTTTGAGGTCCCACCTATAAATCCCTTTATAATGAATAAGTGGGCTAGCGAGGCACGAGCATTTTGGGTAGACAAGCCGGGAAAGGACGACTTCTTTCTACATGACATGTACAAAAAGTATTCTGTAAAATTTGACGACTACAACCCAGCGTATCGGCACATGGGTATGTTCGAAATAGTATTTTATTCACATACATCTAGTTAATAATAGACATACCTGCCATTTTTTAGAAAGGGTATTTAACCGCTCTTACAAGTACGAACTGGTGTGCCTAGAAGACCGCCGTTTGCAAAAACTGAGAGACAAGTGCGAAAGAGAGCAGACGATGTGGGAAGACGAGTTTAAGCGCGTGGGACAGAAAGAACACGAAGAAAAATATCCACCAATGAAAGTCCTAGGTTGTAAGGCCAAGCCGCCGTTTTGGTGGAAGGAAACTGAGGAGCATGCGACACAAGCGGAGGGGGAAGAAAATAAAGTAAAACCTAAATTTAGAAAAAACATGGACAAACTTGGACATTTTTCTGGCAGGTGGGCCGAGGAGCCATGTTTGACAGCTGCGGTCGTTGACGATCCTTGTAGGAGGAGATACGAAATGGAATTGTAAGTTTTTCCCGTTTCTATCCCTGCTCCTTTATGGAGGGGATCACCAATTTCCTGAGTTATGACTGTTATGACATCCCTTTCATGTTAACAATTAAAATTTGTTATGGGTATCTTATTTTCATCATCATCTCATTCATAGGCGCCGACTTTTGAAAATGTGTATGGGTGCTGAAGCATGTCCATTTTTATGTCTTTCTTAAAAAATGCGCCGCAGGCAAAATTTTTTCAGGTGCCACGCCCTTTTTTGGACTAATAAAACTTAATTTGATTCTACGTTTCGATAGCCCGACCCGTTATCAAAAATTTAAAAATTAAACGCATATGATTTATTAAAGTATTTATTACCAACACAAAACACAAATATACCAGTACCTATACTAGGTAGGTATTGTGTAATATCAACATTACACTTTTTAAAATGTTGTTATTGAAATCAACTGTTTTTCAATGCAACCGTATTTTGGCGAACAGCTCGATTTATAAATATATCAGCGACTTCTTTAAGGTCCAAATCATCTGCTATTTCTCGGTTTACGTTCACTACCATTTGATTATTCAGTCTTTGCTGGGTCATAGTATAGTACTTCTTAAATAAGTTTTTATTCTCCGTAATGCTGGAAATGATCTTTCGGCGGTGCATGACGATACTGGAATAGTTAAAACGAGTTTTTACCAATTTAATAACTTCAGATTTGATATCTCTGGTACTCCAGACACACTTACCTTATCATTAACAAAACCAGCAAAAAAATCGAACACATGACTGACACTATTGATAACTTAACACAACTTAGATTTCAGTTAGATGAGTTTAAATAAGGGCTTCAAGCTCCATACATACAATACATAGCATAGACAACTCGACTAAATAAACTGAGTCTGGGATTCCCCGAAATCCAAAGTGCGCGAAACCGAACAGCTCCCCGCCCCCATTTTCGCCAATTAAACAGCCACCCCAAAATTTTAAAACCTCTTATAATTTTGCTTACCATGTATGGTAGTAACGGGAGTGAGCAGTGATCGAGCCTCATAAAATCCAAAAGACAGTAAAACACATAAACACTCAGCAAGTCTGTACAAACATTATGTCACAACATTAAGTACTATACAAGGTATTATACAAAACGCGACCAGATCGCCAAGAGTTTTTTTTGCAAAATCGTTTATAATTTCGTCGATATTTAATGTTTTAACAAACTCGTGTTCGATACTGATTAAGGATAAATCCGAAAGGCGTTGTTGTCTCATGGTGTTACGTAAATAGGTTTTAACTAATTTAAGTACGGAAAAAGATCGTTCCGCTGATGCCACACTAACTGGTAAAGTTAGAAATAACATCACTGCACTAGATACATCTGGAAAATTTGAAGAAACTCACTGATTTTTTATTAATAAATGATTCGCAAGTTCATACACTGTTTTTAATTTTGAAATACTATCTCCAAGTCACTTTTTGAGGCTTAAAATTTGACTAGGAAAGTCAATGGACAAGTCTTTATTATATTATATCGTTTGTAAATTCCGCGCTTTCACGTATAATTGTTGTTTTTTTAGAGTTGGACAACCATTCAAATCAGAAGCTTGCAATTTTTACTATGCTAACTATCCTCCACCAGATTTAAAGTTTCGACCAAAAAGATTCGTTTAACTTTTAGATCCTCCCGAAATTTCGAGTTTATCCATGCACCCACCAGTATCTAAGCGACTATATATACCATTGTTTACCAATACCTGTAAATATTTTGAAATAAATGTCAGTTTTACACTCAAAATTCTTCGTTTTGGAACATTATTTTTTTATTCAAATTTGTAATGTTTTGGCTTTGAAAGTCATTGTAAATAATGGAAAAGATCGCTACGGAGAACCTTTTTTTGTTGGAATTTTTAGTGGACAGCGTCACACTTGAAGCAAAGTGCGAATGCGACGCCCCGCCCGGAGAAACGTGCGTTTCCTTTCAATTTCTTGATAATGCACCCCTGGACGTATGCGAGGCTGATTTCAACCCGAAAAGAAACCTCAAACAAAGCAATGAAAAAGAATCGGTAAAAAGCGGAAAAAGTTGCCTGTTTTCTCTAAGCCCCGATCAGGCAACGGCTGCTACTGAGACGTTTGATATTTGTGTTTCTGTTATGAAAAAGATGCAGCCCGGGTGGTTACCAGAAAAAGTTGAAATAGGTAAGTAGGTAATAAAATGTAAGTTATTTAATTACTATACAATCAGTGTTTCAGGTCAGTCAATAATATCAGTTTCAAACTTATTCAACGAACTCATAAGCAGCGTGGAACTGAATGACAGCTCCTCTCCAACAGCGAAAACACTTAAAGACGTTTTTGAAGTCAGCAATACAACTGGCGCAGTCATCGGAAAAATCAGTGTTTACATAAGGATGTCGTGCTTTGGAAAACTCATCGTTACCCAGTTCCAAATGAACCTGGAAGATAAGAGCGTTCTTTTTAAAGACAAAGAAGGTAGGAGCTTGTATAGGTACAAGAAAGCGGGAAAGAAAGGAAAGGAAGAACAGGAAGAAAGTAGAGGCGGAGGATCACCTGGAGGGTAAGGAACATGAGGAAATAAGTGTCCAGTGTCTACAACTGTACTGTTTTTTAGGTACAACGCAAGATGTCCTCAAGTTCCGTGCGGCCAAGCCGGGGGAATGTTCTCAGGACCATCCACTCAAAATTCCCCCCGGGCTATAACAAACAACGACTGCCCCTTTGCTCCATGTGGTGTAGATGCCGGCCAGATGGGTCCCGAAATGGAACAAATGGGTCAAATGATGCCCCAAATGGCAGGTATGGCAGGTGGCTTTCCAGGAGGGTACCCACCTATTCCAGGAGGGTACCCACCGATCCCAGGAGGCTTCCCAGGAAACTATGGTGGGCAACAGATGCTACCTCCTTGCAACGAGTGTGGATTCATACCAAACGCGGCCTGTATGCTTCCAGGAAATGGAGGAATGGGCGGAATGGGGGGTATGGGAGGTTACAATGAGGTGCCGATGGTACCCCCTCCCCCCGACGGGAACTATCAGGAAATTGGGGCTAGTATGGGGGGTAATTCACTGACTATACGCGTGCATAAGGATAAAGGAAAGGCGGAACAAGTAGATGGCATGGACTCTTGTATATGTGGAGGAGAAGAGGGAGCTGGTACACAAGGTCAGGTATGTTAGCAGGGCTCGAATTTACAGGATATTTTTATAGCGGGGTAAGCTTATAGTGCTTGTATAAATGAATATTTATAATTAACTAATATGTCATCTAATTATCACGGCGGAAAGAAGAGCGGAAAATAAAAAATGATTATTGCTGCAATTTCACGCTTATTGCACAAATTACTTAATGACAATATTGATGCAATAAAAGTGATTAAAAATAATTGTAAATATTGACAATGAATAGGTAGTGTAGCCACTACTTACTATAGTTAATGCTGCCGCTGACCTCCTTATTTACAAGTTTATGGGGTTTCTTTTTAGATTAATAGGTAGTTTAACGATTATGGTTATGATCTAAATAAACAATTCAGGTGATTGACTTCTACTTTTAATATTAAGTTTTTCGCTATAGTCATTTTAAGAGAGTTGTGTAGGTAAATGTTGTTTTTTCGGTGACTAAATTAAAAAAATGTTGGAATATTTTTTGGGACATAATATGTATAATAATATCACAACATAATTATGTACAGTTGACGACATATGCATTTGTACACTCCACCTATACATAAGTCAATTACAACGAAATTGGGTAAAACGGGTTTCTCACCTTGCTGCTGCTACCTGGATAGAACACCAGCTATATACATAGCTGTAAATTATTGTATGTAAGATTTTTTACCATAATAAGTAATAATGGTTATTTCTAAATATTTTTGTGTTTAAATTACAGCCGCGAAATAAGAAAATTATAAAATAATACCAGGAAAATTACAAAAGTATAAAGCCAAAAAGGGTAAATTTATTAACAAACAACAAACAAAATACTAATATTTAATTGCTGCGCCATTGGATTCTCACACTAATCGTAATCTTCTTGGCGTTGTCAAAATAATACTTCTAGTGTAATCCGGAGTTAGCCCTTCCGCCCTTCCCAAATTTCTTCTATTCTATCAAATAACCTATTTCATTCTGTGGTTTAAAATTTATTTTGTACATTTTTTTACCATCAATCCCCAAACATTTTCAATTGGATTTAAATCAGGACTTCTTGAGCACCAAGGCAGACATGTTACATTGTTTTTGTTTAAATCAGTTTCCTATATTTCTTGCAGTATGCACAGGGCAGTTATCCTGCTGAAATATAAAGTTATTTCCTTCAAAAACTAAAAACTATAGCGGCATAAAAAAATTTCCAAAATCTGAAGATATGTAGGTATTACTGTTTAGTGTTCCACCAATATTCCAGCATTGCATAGCAAACCCAATTCTTTGTTCCTTAACACTATTTAAAAAAAAAACGGTTTGGATGCAGCTGCTCGATTTCTTAATTCGGAACATTGTCTTACTCGGCGTTGCGCAGTTCTAGATGAAGCAGGGAAGCCTGTTATGTGCATAGCGGATACTGCAGTTTCAAATGGATTTTGCCTTAAATACTCCACCAAATTTCGGTCTTTTCCATTTGATGATTTTCTATTATTTAAACCAGACCCCAACAGACCTTTCAAGTGTTTGATAATAGCGCCATTTTTACAATTCCTTGCACAGTACTTCTAGGTACTCTAAAATGATCAGCTATTTTTCCATAAGACCCTATTTCTACTAAACATATTATTCTTGCTTCTTCAATAATACTTAAATGAGGCATTTTTAAGTCAAATAAGATAATGAAAATACTTTCACAGATATCATGATAACAATTAACACGTTACAAAGGTAATAAAAGTAAAAAAGTTGCATTTACAGGGTCACAGTTTAGTGTACGAAATTATCTGTCGTCATCGTCAACTGTACCTACATCTGATACGCGTAAAATTGTCATATCCGATGTTCTACGTTATCTCAATTTGTAAAGTCATGTTAACTGGAATACGCATACTAAAAGCACCTAAAAATTATTACTTAATTCTATTTAAATAACAAACAAATTTTATTTATTCAAGACGGTTCAAGAAGCGTGGGTTTTAAGTATATACATTCAAGATTTTCTCTAATTAATAGCCACTAATTATTTTATTTATTTTAATATCATTGCTAAAAATCTCTTAATCTTTTGTAAATATTTCAATAGAAACAAATTTTTGTGTTATAGGGTTTCTCAGGTCAATTTAAAGACATAAAAAGTATGAAACTCGTAACCATAGGCGTCGCCAACCAAATAATTAAAATGCGTAGCTCTAATTTACCTATTTTTCATGTTTGATTTTAGACCTTCGCTATGCGTCCCGGAGTAGCCCCAAACAGTCCCTTTTCCTTCAGGATGGGACAGTCTGGAGACGCACCGGGAAGGGCGATGGGGGGTAACAACGTGGTCGTGAACCCGCCCGTATGCACCGCTCCTGATGGAACTCAGTTCACCGAATTTTCTGATCCCAACAAGGAGACGTTTATTTTGAGGTAAGATGCGTATTTACCTATATCACTATTAAGTTTTCAATTTAAATTCGAAAATTACTTATTTTTTTTTACTATTTCATTCGTCCCTTATTTTCTTTATTCTTCTGAATTATTAATCATTTAATGATGGACAAATTCATAGTTTTGCAGATGATACTACAATTTTTTATACCTATACAAATTGGGAAAACTTAAATAATAAAATTAAAAAATATTTTAAAATTATAAAAAATTGGTTTGATAACAATTTGTTAACAATTAGTTTTAATAAAACTAATTATATTCCTTTTACTTTAAACCTAAATAACCTACCACAAAATATGAATAGTATTAAAATAAATGAAGACATTCAAATTTTTAAAGTTAATAAAATAAAATATTTAGGAATTGTTTTTGACAGTAAATTAAATTGGAATTTTCACATAGAATACTTAATTAAAAAATTAAGAAGTTTACTAGCGATTTTTCAAAACATTCAAAAAATTTTAAATATAAGACATAAATGGAAATATTATATTACGCGTTAGTTAAAACTGATTTAAATTACGGAATTTTAGGTTGGGGAGGAATAAATAGAACTTTAGTTAAAAAATTAGAAATATTACAAAAAATGTTTCTAAAAATTATATTTAAGAAAGATTATCTTTATCCTTCAAAAGAATTATATTCAGAAACAAAAAAGTTGAACATAAGACAACTTTACATATTTTATAACATCTTAATATATACAGGGTTAGGAAAAATTACCAGAACGGTCGATTACTTCAAAATATACAGGGGTTATCAAAAAACGTCTTATATAAAAAATGTAGGGCTGTTAAAAATCTACATATCGGTGATAAATTGTAATATACAGGGTCGCCCACAAAGTTGTGGAGAATGATAGTTTTATTTTTTTAAATGGAACACCCTGTATATTTTTACATTTTTAAATTCCACATAAAATTATAATTATTTTTTATTAAATGCACTATTAGTCTATACTTCATAGTTTCCGAGATATTGACTCTCGAAAAGTTACATTTTTGAACTTTGACAGCTTATAACTTTTTAACAGTACGTCTTAGAGCAAAACGGCTTACATGTCCCTATCTTCAATTTTTATTATCTTCCCAAAAAAATCAACTTCCGTTTAAACCGGATGTAACTCAAAAGCAGGTAATGTAGTTGTTCCGGTTTAACTGGAAGTTGATTTTTTGGGAAGATAATAAAAATTTAAGATAGGTACATGTGAGCCGTTTTGCTCTAAGACGTACTGTTAGAAAGTTATAAGCTGTCAAAGTTCAAAAATGTCACTTTTCGAGAGTCAATGTCTCGGAAACTATGAAGTATAGACTAATAGTGCATTTAATAAAAAATAATTATAATTTTATGTGGAATTTAAAAATGTAAAAATATACAGGGTGCTCCATTTAAAAAAATATAACTATCTATCATTTTCCACAACTTTGTGGGCGACCCTGTATATTTCAATTTATCACCGGTATGTAGATTTTTAACAGCCCTACGTTTTTTATATAAGACGTTTTTTGATAACCCCTGTATATTTTGAAATAATCGACCGTTCTGGTAATTTTTCCTAACCCTGTATATTTAAAAATAAAAACCTTATACAATTTAAAAACCATAATCATAATACACGTCATAAAAATGAAATAACCATAAAACCTAAAATAAATAAGTCCATAGGACAAAAAAATTTCAAATATTTATGTTTTTATTTAAACGATTATTTACCAACAAAAATTAAAAAAGTTATTTCATTAAAAAAATTTTAAGTCGAAATTAAAACATGGATATTAAAAACAGACAATTTGAAAATATTTTTAGAAATGCTTTAATTAATTAATATTGTTCTGAATAATATAAGTAATATTTTTGGAGTATTTTTTACTTAAAAATTATAAATTAATAATTTTATTATAGGTAATATATTTCTTCAAAAAAGCTGCGTTTATACTATAAATTAACATTTTTACTTTAAAACTTGATTTTTAATGCATATTTATGATTTATGATTTTACTTACTAAAACAAAAAATAAGATTTGCCCCTAACAAGCTCAGCTTCAGGGGATTGAAGAATAAGTTTATTGAAGACAACATAAACATATTTATTATATTATTTAGTTTATAAATGCTTTGTTTTATGTAGAATTGGTAAGAAAAGTGAAGGCGTGGACAAGAAAAGCAACTTAGAACTGGAACTTCAAACACCTAAAGGGCCGCCATTAAAGCCGATACCCAAGAAAGAGACTGTAAGTGGACATTTTTACTTTTTGCAAGTTAGAGGAGGGGAAACTATTGAGATAACAAAATAAATGTTTATTTAGGTACAAATAAAGCAGGCCAAGAAGTTATCCTTCAAAGTTAACTAGCTAAAAATTTTCCCATTATTCCTTTTTTTCTTAGTGTAGGTTATCTATCTGAAGCATGTTATCATGGTATCACAAAATAATAAACTTCCTATGGGAAACTTTCTGAATATGCGGTTTAGATAATGGTTTTGATAAGATGTAAATTTAAATATATATAAATACGGTGTGTCCACGGATGGAGTTTGGAAAAGGAAAAATTTTTTTTATTCGTAGGTATAGAAGAAAAGGTCATTCTTTATAAAAACGTCTGCTTGTGCTGAAACTTCAATTTCGAATATCAGATTTGCGATTACTAAACAGGATTCGTCACAAACAACGTTTTTAGTTTTTTGGATCTTTTTTTTTCAATTCCTTGATTTATTAAATGAATTTTGCTAGTGTTGAAACTACAATTTCAACTATTATATTTGCGATTACTATACAGGGTTCGTCAGAAACGACAGTTTTTTTTTTATTTTTTTCAATTCTAATTTTGAACTCCTTTTGATGATTGGCTAAATCATCACTTTGGGAACAAACGGATTGGAAGGTACCTATGGTTCAAATGAGTTGGCACGTAGGAATCCCGATCTCACAATTGTCGACTTTCATTTATAGGGATATCTGAAGCCACACGTGTATAAAACCAATTTCAATAGTAACTTAGCTCTCTTGAAAAAAAAAAGAGTAGTTATTGCAAATATCCCAATACAGCAAGTTAGGAACAATATAACATGCAATAATAAAAATACTTCAAAAGTAGGCATAATAAAAATTGTTTTCTTCGAGGGGTAATTCACTGGCGAAAATGGTGTACAACTTCTAGAAAATACAAAAGAAAATACAGAAAAAAAATACGAAGAAAATACAGGAAATACGAAGAAAATACAAAAAATACAGAAAATACAAAGAAAATACGAGAAAAATACAGGCAACATAAGGAAAGTATAGAAAATACGCGCGGCAATTAATTTGGCAATGACGTAAAATCGTTAACGTAACGCTGCCGGGTTTTCGACGGTTTTAATGATGGGAATAACGGACTTAAGAGTTTGGAAGAACAACGCTGCTTAGTTTGACTTCTAAAAATCTAAAAAAAAAAAAGTCGCCAGTTCCTATTGACAATTACTTTGACTACTAACCAAAAAAAAGGTCGCCAGTTCCGTGATTATTAAAAAAAAAAAAGTTTCCAATGGATGTTGATTTAGTAAAGCCAATTTTTTTTGGCGAAAATGGTGTACAAGTTCTAGAAAATACCAGGAAAATACAGAAAATACGAGAAAAATTAAGAAAATACAAGGAAAATACGAGAAAATACAGAAAATACGAGAAAAATTAAGAACATACAAGGATAATACGAAGAAAATTCGGCAATATGGAAAATGGTGTACAAATTTTTCTCAGTGAATTACCCCTCGGTTTTCTTACAACAAAATCGTTACTCGGCTAGATATAAAATCATATTCGAAATAAGAAAACAACAATAGTTGTTTGTTTTTACGTAAATTTATTTTAAACGAAATCCAAAAAACTAAAAATGTTCTTTGTGACGAACCCTGTAGAGTAATCGCAAATCTGATATTCAAAATTGCAGTTTCAGCACAAGCAGCTGTTTTTTTTATAAAGAATGACTTTTTCTTCTATACCTGCTAATAAAAAAAGTTTTTCCTCTTCCAAACACCATCCGTGGTCCGTGGCCACACTGTATATACAGTATTTTTTCCCATCAGATTAGTGGTGGTACAAAATGCGTCACAAACACGAATTAAAATCAAATCGGTCCTATACCGTTATTCATAGTTTTTGTTCTCGAAGACCTATATCGACGTAGAATGACGAAATTTGGCACAGTTGTCATTAATAATGAGTCAAACATACACCTAACATTTTCTAACAAGCTTTTTTCTTTCAATCTGTAGGTTGAAACACAATACGATCCACAAGACGCCGGTCCTGAAGACACAGGCTCGAAAAAGGGTAAGGGGGGCAAGGGAGGCAAGGGTGGTAAGGGAGGTAAAGGGGGTAAAGGTAAGAAGAAATAGCAAAGATGAGGATCCATTGCATTGTTTCTTTGTTACATCATAAATAATAAAGATTGATTTTTTTTTAAATACGAGTTCAGATGTTCCTTTAAGCTTCTTTTAAATAGCAAGGCCAATGGCTAATTGAGCGTTCGGGTTTGTTCGTTTGTTTTAAAAATTTAACGTAGCACATCAATTATTTTTTCGCCCCCGTTGCCGCGGTTAAATATGTCCCTCTATATTTCATTTCCCATACGGACTATAAGAGGTTGTTCGCGAAGCGTTCCTTTAACAACTTAGCTAAGCAGAGATTTTTACTTAGCTATGCTGTTTAAAAGAAGAAAAAGGAAAGTACCTATTATTGTTTGAATGTGTTTGAGAGGGCGACAGAGAAAGAAAAACAACGAAGAGAAAAAATTGGTATAAATTGCATATTATTATATAATATCTATTTCTAAGACTGCTGCTAGAATAGATGTATTGTATTATGGTTCAGTGCCGTACTGAGGGCGAGGCGACTGAGGCGCTTGCCTCGGGCGCAGTTACCGAGGGGGCGCCAAAAACTGACAAAATAATCTGAGATTTAGCAATTTTCAAATTTTGCGGACTTTTTCCCGCCCATCTTCATATAGAATAATTGTCACTCTAGAGTTACTTCAATTGCTCCATAATTACAATCTAAAAGAATCATACCCAAATATTGAAATTGCATTCAGGATTTTTTTGACTAGACAATAGCTACCTGTGAACGCAGCTTTAGCAAGCTGAAAGTCATCAAAAATTATTTGAGATCAACCATGAGACAAGACAGATTGACTAACTTGGCAATTATGTCGATTGACTATGAGATTGCTCAGAGTATTGATTTTGACGATATAATTGATGAATTCGCTGCAATGAAATCTCGAAAAATTTTGTTGTGAATCAAGAAAATTTAATATATTTTGTATAATGCAATTCTACTTTTCTTGTGTACAATTATCCTTATTTTGTCATTGTAAATTGCAGCAAAATAAACATAAAAGCTAGACTTCAAAATAGTGTTGAAAATGTTCGACTTATTTAAAATTCTGTTGAGGGAAGAAGGGGCGAAAAATTTGTAATTCGCCTCGGGCGCCAAAATAGCTGGTTACGGCCCTGTTATGGTTTAGCGCAAATAGCGTCGGAAAAGAGTGTAGAGGTAAGATTTGACAATGAATACTTTTTAAAAAATTCTTGTAACCCGTTGTCTGATGCGCTCCTCCTGTATGTTTTCTTAACCCAGAATTCAATTTCTTTAAAAAATACCGACTCTTCTTTGGAAACACAATAAAAAGGACCCTTGCTAAAAACGACCCTCCCCCCCTCCCCGTTATTAAGGCCTTAACAGAAATTATCGTCAACTATTACATCAGCCAAAATCCACTACCCACCGTCACCTAACCCAACACCATCTTTCGTCTCGTTTCGACTCGCACACCCAACGCACCTATCTCTCTCGCTCCCATTCATAACCATAGTAACCATATCCACCTGGATGACGTCACACGGTGGCTTCCCATTGGTCGAGAATATAAAATATACACGAGGCGCGTTTCATTTTATTTTCAGTATATCAAAAGCGCGATTGTGAGCCGGTTCGGGTGTACCGTATCGACTTGTGGAAAGACCGCGTGGTCTATTTTTTTTGAAGTTGCATCAGTTTTTTTTTAATCGGGAGTAGATTTTTTTTTGAGTGGTGTTTGGAGAGTTTTTTTGAGGTAAGTAGATCGAGTTGAGTTATGGCTAATGGTTTTGTGTGAAAGGGAATTTTGGTATGGATTTTTTAAAACGTGGCATCGTTTTCACTGCATATGGATGATTGTTAGCGAAAAATTTGTGGGCGGTTTTTTAAATGTGGTCTTTTACTTGGCAATGACAATATCATAAAATTAACTGGTATTTGTCTTTTAAGAAATTATGTTTTGTTGACGGTTTGAATTGGGTATTTGTTTTCCTCCAGGACAGTCCAGGAAACGGTTTTATAATTTTTCTCGGTTTCCATCGGTTGGTTTACCTTCTTCATGAGGGTATACCTGACCACAACACTGAGGTATGGTATCACGTCGGCGTTTGCCTCTCACAGCATTTTATTTCTCAAAAACCGTTGGACATACAGAGTTGAAAATTGGACGGGCTGTTACTTATATCTTATGAACCATATGACAAAATATAAAAATCGTTGTCCCACCCCACTTCTGAATTTTTTTAAAAGCAGTTTATAGTCGACGCAATCTAAAATAAATTTTCATTTGATTCGCGCTTGGAGGTTTAGGTATACTTTTATTTATCATTGTGACGTATCCCCGGTATATAGGCCACGAGATGACAAAAACGGATATCCAGCATTTAAACCAGAAAACATAAAACTCACGCCGCCTGTTTTTGGCTCAGTGCCCACACTACAATATTATAGTAATTATTTTTACGGTATGCTTATCGCGACACAAACAAAGCCAAAAATTTCATTTTCATTTCAACCAATTGTGTCATTCATAGTAATAGGTATAATAATAATTATTGCTTGTTATCCTGGGAAACTATTATGAAACAGGCAGAATTTCCCAAGCTCGGATGACGTAACGTACCGATAAAAGCACCAGCTTATTTTTAATTTTAAGATGATGCATTTTTCAGTAGTTAGACGCCTTGCGTCGCGACGTAATTCTATTTTTAAGTTTTTTTGATATTCCGATCAGGATTACAAATCATGTGGGGTTTTACAGTTAATCTAACAACTCCTATTTCTACATGTCCTCTTTCTAATCGCCCCTAACATAAAACTGCAAATCATAATTTTAAATTCTATACAGAGTGTCCGGAAATAATGAGCAAAAAATTTAGGGGATAATTCTAGACCTAATCATTGTTAAATTCATATTTCTTATTAGTTGTAAGAAAATAAGTATAGTCGGTACATTGGAAGTGCCTAGAACTATTTCCTAAGTTCCAAGGGAGACCTGGAGCACGAAAAGTATTGCGTCACGCTCTCTGTGAGATTTCTAAAATATACTGACATGAAATGCAATTTTTATTATTACATAATTATTTCAAAATGATAGAAGGTCAATGCTAGGATTTATTTGATTTATATTTATATTGGAATGGAAGATCATGCTGACTCATGATGTTTTTAACAACAGGTACATAATATATCTATCTATTACTTATTTTCATGAACAAATACCTATTGGAAATGAGTTGCAAATACTCACTATACTCCTTTTGATATCGAGGTTACATCATTTTTGTAAGGAAGTGAAGTGTAGATCTACATAGATTGATTGTCTATACCAAGAAGCCGTATAACGCTAATAAAAGCAGAGTTCCTTTTAGTGACTTTTAAATAGCATAGCAAAGCTAACGGCTAAGTTGAGCGTTTCTTTTGAAAATTTAACTCGTCTCAGCAAAGATTTTTCATTCCCCCTTGCCGCGGTCAAGTATGCCCCTTTGTATTTCTCCGACTACCATACGAAGTTGTTCGCGAAGCGTTCCTTTAACAACTTAGCTAAGCAATTACTTTTACTTTGTTGTGCTGTTTAAAAGAAGCAAAAGGAAAGTACCTAAAGTGTCTTGAGGGAAACCTTGGGTATTAGGGGGATCATATGACAATATTAAATTGAATTATTCGATAACCTTTTAAAATTCGTTTATTTTTGTTTAAAATAAAAGAGGTTATCAAAGAACATGATTTTTTTTTTTAATTCTGGCGAGTCATGTTGTTTCGGTTCAGCCTCGTTTTGTTGATAATAAGTTGTACACAACGATAAGTATAGCTTCAGAAAAAAGTCGACTAAAATGGGTAGGTACTAAAAAATCATGAAATTCTGTGAAACAGGATGGCTGCAACTCTTTTTGTCGTGTTTTTTTACGTATTGTTAATTATATTTTTTTATTACTTATTTATAACAATTATAGCATTTTAGATTTCTATATTATGTCAGGGTGGCTTTTTGAAAATTGGCTATATTTTCAACACCAAAAAAATACCAATAATATAATTTCTACAAAAACACGGGGGAATAAATAGAAGTAAGGTATTTGGCAGATCACCCTCGCCCACCCCCGTACTACCCGCGTCCACTTTAAAATTTTATATACCGTGCGAGCAAAAATTATTTGCATCAAAGAACGCTTGGATTAAAAAACGTAGGGCTTGGTTTAGATCACAATGATATGGGGACGATATATCTAACCAAATCTAGGTTAAAATTTTGTCAAATTCATGAGCGATGAATCAAATTACTTGTAACGACTGTCAAAAATGACGGAATAACTGATTGATTGTTAATTCTGGTAGTTACTGACACCCAACAGGTATTAAGCTCTACGGCTAAGCATTACGTCCTTAGATGCAGGGCCCGCTTTGATGCAAATAATTTTTGCTCGCACGGTAGTACGGTACTACCCCACTCCTAACACCTTTCTGGAAAGCTCATCAAATATGCTTTTCATCGTTTTTCACATCAGAATAACGTATGAATAAAATAATTCTTTGACTATATAAACATGAAATATTATTAATATTACTGACATCAGCGAATCTATGCACGTGTGTGTAAACATACCTTTATTTTTCATAATGTGTTTCAAACTAATTAAAATCTGTTTATAATTTCGATCCAAAAATGAAATTTAATTAATGGAATTTTAAAATTATGTCACTATTTTTAGCGCATTCTTTGTACATTTTTGTCACGTGTAAAATAATCCCGAATTCCTCCAACTTGGGACATACGATTTCCGTCAGTTTAAAGATAGATACTGAACGACGCGTCCTTAAACTGATGTGTTTCGGTTGTATAGATTTTTCTCAATATTAGAATAATTTTTTAAATTTCATTGTCAATTCCTACTATATAATAGAGTTTGAAAGAGTAAAAACTTTTTTATTAGTAGGTATAGAAGAAAAAGTCATTATTTATAAAAACGTCTGCTTGTGCTGAAACTACAATTTCGAATATCACATTTGCTATTACTATACAGAGTCCGTCAAAAACAACGTTTTTACTTTTTAAGATTTTTGTTTCATTTTGAATTTTCAATTCCTTGATTTATTAAAAGAATTTTGCTCGTGCTGAAACGTCAATTTCAAATATCATATTTGCGATTACCATACAGGGTTCGTCAAGAATCAACATTTTACAAAAAACAAACAACTATTGTTGCTTTCTTACTTCGAATATGATTTTATATCTGGCCGAGTAACGATTTTGTTGTAAGAAAACCATTTTTTATTTGCCTACTTTTGAAGTATTTTTATTATTACATGTCATATTTCTTAAATTCAGTCAATCAAACTTTTATTCAAACGTGGTACCACCTAATTAGGGCATAGTTCAACTCTACATCTGAATTCCCGATAACAGTTCCTAACTTGCTGTATTGGAATATTTTCACTAAACTAGTCTTACTTTTTCTTTCATGAGATCTAAGTTATTATTGAAATTGGTTTTATACACATGTCGCTTCAGATATCCCCATAAATGAAAGTCGATAATTGTGAGATCAGGACTCCTACGTGCCAACTGATGTGGACCATAGGTACCTACCTTCCAATCTATTTGTTCCCAAAGTGATGATTTAGCCAATTATCAAAACGAATTGAAAATTAGAATTGAGCTGTTTCTGATGAACCCTGTATAGTAATTGCAAATCTAATAGTTGAAATTGTAGTTTCAACATTAGCAAAATTCATTTAATAAATCAAGGAATTGAAGAAAAAATATCCAAAAGACTAAAAATAAAAATGTTGTTTGTGATTGTGACGAACCCTGTGTAGTAATCGCAAATCTGATATTCGAAATTGTAGTTTCAGCACAAGAATCATTTCTTTTTCTATACCTACTGATAAAAAAGTTTTTCCTCCTGGTTATAAAAAGTACACGAATCCCGTTAATATTTTGAGAAATAGGTCTTTGGCAGAGCTTTGTTTTTCGCGGTTTAGCAATTTGTCGTTTTTTGCGTAAAAAGGAATTTAACCCATTTTTCTTGGTTTAATTTTAGTACTTACGTATCTGTTCGTGCCAAGGTATAAAGACGTTTTTTTTAAATTAAGAAGATTAATGTTGCTGCTTTGCTAAATTTATATGGCAATTTTCCTCTGACATACATAAATTGTCTAACACGTACTTAACTGTTGCCTAAAACTACTTTGGTCGGTGAACCAACAGTCGATCTTTAAAAGAACAGTGACTTGCGGAAATTTTAAACAATTTTTTTTTGCATGACAAAGTACTTATATACCTACCTAATATAATATCCTTGAACTTTGAAATACTTAGTATATGACCGGTTTAAAGATTTTCTTTCAAAATGCATCTAGTTCTATGCAAACACAGATATAGTGGTACCTACTTACATTATTAAGTCAAACAAAGGACATTCTGATTTTAAGACAATTATAATAATTATTGATAGTAGGTAGGTATACGTATGCGCAATATTTTAAACAATCAACGATAATGTCAATATGGCATAAAAAAATTGTTATCAAAATGCCTATTGACATTACTGCTAATGAAATGTAATAACAATAATAATATTAAAGGTCATTAAACCAGAAGCGTGCGAATAGATTTGAATAAAAGGAAGCAATCCTTTTTACCCTTACTTATTATCGTCAATTCGATTTGCCTAACTATTGACGATTCGCCTGCGCACTGCACTGCTGTCAGAGTAGTTATTTTTATGCTTTTGGCATACGAAAAAGAAAGACAGACATTTTCTGAAACTGCTAGAGCAAGGCAGATGTTAGTCAGCCGGTCATAGTTTTGTTTACTTTCGTGTTTTGTGCAATTACGACCCCCCACCCCTGCATTCAAGCTATTTATAGGTCTTTTATACATGATTGACATTGAGAACTGTGCCCTTAAAATTCCAGTGTATGCTCGTGTGTATTTGTTACGCGATTATCACTGAAAAAACTATAAATTCATGTTTTTTTGTAAAATACTTTCTAAGTAAGGTATTCTGGCATTTAAGGAGGATGAGGTGAAACTGAATACCTGTTCATTAAAAAAGTGTAATTTTGACCCAGAAAACGACGTAGGTCGCAGCCTTCTACTACTAGGCTAGTAAATATACAAACCAACTGTATATGCGAGAAGCAAACCAATAATCCAAAGGTCCAGTCATCTCCAGGTTAATAATTTTTCGTATAAAATGCCTTTTTTGCGTGTCTAATGTACGCCCCTGTACTAGAATTTAAGGTGGTTATGTAATCATAGATATATACTATATTTTGCGTAGCATAGAGTATTGATTATCGATAGAATGATAATAATAGGTTGGTTTCTTTATTCACTTAGGTAGATGTCAGGAATTACTACTGTTACAAGAATAATTTTTTTATCACAAAAACAACTTTATTATTTATGTAAATATAGGCCACGTATAATTTAGTTGTACCTATGGACGTGAATATTTTTAGGATTAAAACGCAAAATATTGATTTTGCTGTTGTCGTTCCCTTTTTTTGTGAAAATGCCAATTTTTTTAAAGTTTCCGCTTCCGTATTTACATTCGCTTACTTCAATGCCATTGACACAAAGTAACCGAAATATTTGTTATCGCTGTCACTTGACAGGTCAGCTATCGATTATAATGCTCTCTCTGTTTTAACAACGTAAAAATAGAAAATAAAACTCGGGATAGAAGCACTCCCGCCGAACGCCTTCGACTGGCCGAAGCGACGTCTACGTGGGTCAGTATTTTCGCGCGCTTTTAGTACACAGCGTATTTTGTTTCAGTGTTTTCTTAGTAAATTTTTTTGAAATATCTACCAAATATTAACGTAAACTATTTTCATATTAGTGATTATTCAATGCAATTGCTCAATTATTGTCACTGTTGTTGCTATTGGTAGTTATTTTTATTCGCAAAAGTAAATGCGTGTAGCTTTATAATGTGAATGATGCCAACATAGATAACAAGAAACAGGAAAATTCTGCTGAATCAAGGTGTTCCAATAATTTGTTATAAAAATAAATTTGTGAACAATAATTTCATTACTCACATAGATTAGAGAGGAAAATCGATGCTCTCTCGGTCTTAAACTAAAACAATTTTTTCGCGAAAACTCCCGTCCGTCTGTCAAGCAGTGACGCACCTACGGTGGGCAAGAGAGGGAGGGGTGTTTCAAAATCGGGTGTAATTTCAATTCGATACATACAGAGTTAGTACCTACCAGAAAAAAATCTTTGTGTATAAAATGGTGTTTACAGGTGGGAGGAAATAAATTATTTAAAAAACAGTAGGTATTCTTGAATTAAACATTTATATCTATCATAACCTTTGGGAACTAATTAACACTGAATCCAGTGTTACATATTTGTTTACGTCACCTTGGCATTACTGCTTTCTTCATACATATTCAAGATTCAAATTATATAGTATATTTTATATGACGTAGTAGAAGACACACCTTCTCGGATTATGCATTGGGCGAACAATAGAAGCTAATGTGCGTATACGTGGGATATTTACGCCCAAGGTAAATCGCCTTCGGCTCATTGCACAATTTGTCGGGTAATGAGATGATTATGTTGGCGTAACTGGTTAGACGCCTATGAAACTTGAATCGACGCTTTTGCCTACAATAAATAATCGGAGGTTCACAGACTATGTTTTTTAAAGCCTGACAGCACAGCTGAGGGTCATGAGTCGTAAAACCTCAATAAACCATACCTAAGCGTAACAATAACAGGTAGGTACCTGATCTTAAAGTAATTAAATTATCTATTATTGCATAGGTATACAGGTGAAAAAATGTGTAATCGACGAGATGGCTAAAAAACGCGGTATCATTTTACTTAGACTGCCGCCCTACCACTGTGAATTAAATCCAATTGACTTAATATGGGCACAAATGAAATGCTATGTAGCAAGGAATAACACTACATTCAAAATAAAAGATGTAGGTACGTAAGTTATTGAAGTATTCCTTAACCCTTTCACTGCGCGGTGCTCAAATAAAGTCGCACGCCAAATTGCCTATTTTTTTACCGCTTGCGAATATACTTGTTAAGAGCACTGTAAACTAATTGAGTATGACATTAGACACTATATTATAACCTCCCAGAGACAAGTGAAACTAAAAAAAAGTTATAAAGGGTCTAATGTTGTAAAGATAATGGTACGGAACCCTTCGTGAGTGAGTCTGACTCACACTTGGCCGGTTTCTCCGATTCCGGAACTCACGTTTTGTTCCTCATATTCGCTGTCACTTCTGGCTAATATCTCTTCAAGTTGTTTATCTGTAAGATATTTCCCAGCCATATTAGGTTATTCTAACACAAAACTTGTCGAAACAACCAAAAACGCGAACTCTACATATAAACGTACAAAACCAGTTCAATTTTGCGGGAAACATTCACGGCCCCACCCTACCTCCGTCCAACCGCCCGCCCGCCCCCGCGCCAATTTGAAACGAGCGGCCTGCAAGCAACACGTGGAAACTCTGCCAGCAAGATTATTTGTCTAGAGCAGCCTGATCCTATTTTTATAAGCAAAACGACTATACGCGTCCAGAGCAGTATACGACGTGGCGAATATATTCGTCCGAAGCAGCGAAAGGGTTAAACATTATAACGAAAGAAAATTGGAAAGAAGCTATAAAACATGTAATAAAAGATGAAAAAAAATGTGACTTAGACAACCAGGGTGATGGAAGAAACGGTAGAACCACTTATTATTTCCGTTGACTCCAGACTCCACAGATGAATCCTTCGAATAATTTAGTGATAGTGAAGACACCTTTCTAGACCTTTAATTTGTTAACTCTTTTAAGTATGAACTGTTTTTGTATTGAGAAAATAAAATTAATTCAGTTAAATATACAAATATTTTTTGCACACCTTAAAACTACATACGAATAAATATAAATTATAAATAAAAATTACATATAGAAACCAAAAAAAAAAAAAATGAAATTAAGAACGTACATATATATTACAATTTAAGAGGGCAGGTAACTCCATTAAAGAAATGGGTTAAAACGGTCGGTAAAAGAATTGCATGTTAATTTTAGTTAGCTGTTATGTTAAAACGACTTCCAGAAAAGTTAGTTCTTAAAATCTGATTTTTACTAAACACAAAAGAGTTAAAATAACTATACATTTTAAGTAAAATTTGATTTATTTTAATTGATTATAAATTTTTTTGATTCTCACGTCCAGGATTTCTAACAGTGTACTAAGATAAAAAAACAGGATGTCCGATTTGCAAAAATTAACTTATGCACATTTATCTAAATGGCCACATTGGCATACTTTTAAAACCCGTATGCAAAACATGAAACTTAAGTAATGTAGTCTAAAGATCTATGTTTTAGTTAAAAGCCTACAAAATTTTAAATGTTTAGCTTTATTCATTTCAAAATTACTGAACTTTCTTCTCGGTAATGTTTTTACATAAAAAATACATTTTATAATTCATATCTCAAACACGGTTAGAGATAGGTATAGATCATTGTTAATAAAAGTTACTTAGGTTTCAATAAGGTATCCAAAAATGGTAAAATATACAGGGTATTCCATTTGAAATACCAAAGTTGGCCATAACTTCCGGTATAACCGGAAGTGATACAAACGTCGAAATATAATATTTTAAAAGTTCAAAGCCAATCATGCCCCCTACCAAATTTTTAGAAATATAACTTTACTCGTTTCCAAAATCTTCGAATAGGCAACGAGAATCACCCTGTATATGGTGTTTAAACTACCTGTATTGTTACTAAAAAGATAAACTTTCAGGCGAAAAATAATATGTTCATTGTCGCTATAGTAGACGACGCAGACGTGGTATGATTAGCAATAAGCTTAAATAATAATTAATCAAATTAATTATTGTTCTATATCCACAATACCTCATTATGGAAAACGACTTTGGCATAAAAAAAACGTAAATGGAAACTTTGTTTGTATCAGCGCTACAGAAACATCACTAAGCTTTTAATAGCTACCTACGTAGCTACGTAACGTGATAAATCATGATTATGGTCAATGAATGTCATTGACAACCCCTAGCCCTAGCGTCACTTATTGGAATATGGTCCTTTTTCACTTCTATATCTGCTCATATCTCTTAGATACTACTGTCGTCTTCAAAAAATTATATCTTCCCTATCCAATAACATTGACTTTCGGTTGTGTTTTCCCAAGAAAAATTTAATTGATGTGAGAAATATTCTATGCCATAAGCCACCTACCTGTATACCTATGCAATAATAGATAATTTAATTATTTAAGATCAGGTACCTCTGTTATGGCTTATTGAGGTTTTACGACTCATGACCCTCAGCTGTGCTATCAGGCTTTAAGAAACAGAGTATAACTGAAAAGTGAGCTGAGTGACAGACTGACTACACAGGTAAGGTGGCGACAGCATAAACCATACATATCAGTTCTTTTAATTTTTATTTCAACGTATTAATTTAATTTAATAAATATTATTACTGAATTGTTAATACGAACAATTTAATTCGTATTTTCGAAATGAAGCGATTATTTTTTATCAACATCTTCAGTTACGTCAAAAAAATGGAGTAATTTATTATTTTTTTTTATCATTTTGTGACTTCGACGTCATATATTATTGTATTTATTTGATATAAATAATAGTACATATATTGTGGCCACCGTAGTAACCTTGTTGCCTACATAGATAGTGTATATTTATTATTTGTCACAATTTTAAGTAGGTAAGGTTATAATGATAAAAATCGATAATATCAGTAGGTAGGTAATTTATATTGCGGGTGAAAAAAATATCAAGCATTAGATAGAGATAACTTTCCCACTTCAGTTCTCGAATTGATAATAATTTTTCGATAAAAAACTGATACAGAATTTGTTAAGTATGAACATTATATTTGTAGAGTAGGGATGGGCAAATTAAATCGATTTTTTTTATAATCGAAAATCGATTTTGAATTTTCATAATCGTCCAGCCCTATTGTTGAGGCCTCGTTTGATGCCTAAATAACACCCCTGAAATTCCAAATAATAATAACAATAAGTTTATTTAAAATTAAATAATATAATAAATATGTTTATGTTGTCTTCTATAAACCTATTCTTCAATCCCCTGAAGCTGAGCTTATTAGGGGCAAATCTTATTTTTTGTTTTAGTATGTAAAATCACAAATCATAAATATGCATTAAAAATCAAGTTTTAAAATAAAAACGTTAATTTATATTATAAACGCAGTTTTTTTTGAATTTTTAAGTAAAAAATATTACCTATATAAATTATTCGGAACAATATTAATTAATTAAAGCATTTCTAAAAATATGTTCAAATTGTTTGTTTTTAATATCCATGTTTTTATTTCGACTTAAAATTTTTTTAATGAAATCAATTTTTTAATTTTTGTTGGTAAATCGTTTAAATAAAAACAAAAATATTTGAAATTTTTTATTTATTTTAGGTTTTATGGTTATTTCATTTTTATGACGTGTACCTATTATGATTATGGTTTTTAAATTGTTTAAGGGTTTTATTTTTAAATATATTATTATATTAAGATGTTATAAATGTAAAGTTGTCTTATGTTCAACTTTTTTGTTTCTGAATATAGTTCTTTTGAAGGATAAAGATACCTAATTTTTATTGAATATAATTTTTAGAAACCTTTTTTGTCATATTTCTAATTTTTTAACTAAAGTTCTATTTATTCCTCCCCAACCTAAAATTCCGTAATTTAAATGAGTTTTAACTAACGCGTAATTTATTAATATTTCCATGTCTTACATTTAAAATTTTTTTAATGTTTTTAAAAATCGCTAGCAAACTTCTTAATTTTTTAATTAAGTATTCTAAGTGAAAATTCCAATTTAATTTACTGTCAAAAATAATTCCTAAATATTTTATTTTATTAACTTTAAAAATTTGAATGTCTTCATTTATTTGAATATTATTCATATTTGGTGGTAGGTTATTTAGGTTTAAAGTAAAAGGAATATAATTTGTTTTATTAAAATTAATTGTTATCAAACCAATTTTTTAATTTTATTATTTAAGTTGTCCCAATTTGTATCGGTATAAAAAATTGTAGTATCATCTGCAAAACTATGAATTTGTCCATCGCAATTTATACTAAATAAGTCGTTAATATAAATATTAAAAAATAATGGTCCTAAAATTGTTCCTTGAGGAACACCATACTTAAATACTTTGGATAGCTTTTTTTATCTATTTGAACGTAAGTTGATGTATTTTTCAGATAATTTTTAATTAATTCTAATTGCTTTCCTCTGAATCCAATATTTTCAAACTTTTTTATTAGTAAATTATGGCAAACTATATCAAAGGTTTTTGCTAAATCTAGAAAAATACTAATACAAGGTTTTTTATTATCTAGTGCATCATATATTGGTTCTGTTAGATAGCAAATAGCGTTTTGTGTTGATTTATTTTTTTGACACTCAAACTGTTTATTAGAAATAAAATGTATTTTTTCCAAATAATTTTCAATTCTTAAATAAACCTTTTGGTACCATTACTAACTAAAACACAACCAAATTTCAGCGTTCTCTGTGCGACAGATAGACAAGCTAGCATACACGTTTAAGTATTTGTACGGAACGTCAAAAAATAAACGGGAAAGCGCGTTTCTTAAAAAAATGCTAATTTAATTTCATTGTGTCATTGTAATCGAGCTCGGCGACAACTTTTTAACTGGTTAATAAACCTACGAGACGAACTTAAATCATAGTAATTTAATTTTGGCTAGAGTAGATTTTAGTTTGTCTAGCGTACACGCATTATTTAAGCTTTAGTAATTTGGCCTGATTAAATCGAGTTTGATTTTTGAGAGAGTCAGGTTTTTAATTGCCAGAAATTAACAGAAATGGAATAAATTAATAAAATTAATGTACCACAACACAACGGTTGGTGTGCGACCAAGGTTTATATTAATGTGCATAAATGATGTAATTGAATAATTATATTGTTCAATTACATAATTCATTTATTTCTTTGGCGAATTTAGGTACCGACAATACTTAAAAAAATTATCCCAGGACTAAAATTAAAAAAGCCTGTATAATGATATAATGAGGTTCTTCCTAATTTTGTTTGGACATTTAGCCATCATTCTTTACATCACGTCAATTTGTGCCAATTTATAAAAGTCTTTCATCTTCACTTGACAACCAGCGGTTATTTAAATGGGAATTTTCACTCAGAATACTTAATTAAAAAATTAAGAAGTTTACTACCGATTTTTAAAAACATTAAAAAATTTTTAAATGTAAGACAGCTATGGAAATATTATATATTACGCGTTAGTTAAAATAAAACTAATTTAAATTACGGAATTTTAGGTTGGGGAGGAATAAATAGAACTTTTGTTAAAACATTAGAAATATTACAAAAAAGGGTTTTAAAAATTATATTCAATAAATATTTCAAAACAATTATATTCAGAAACAAAAAAGTTGACCATAAGGAACTTTATATTTATAACATCTTAATAGATACCTATACATATTTAAAAATAAAAACCTTATACAATTTAAAAACCATAATCATAATACACGTCATAAAAATGAAATAACTATAAAACCTAAAATAAATAAGTCCATAGGACAAAAAAAATTTCAAATATTTATGATTTTATTAAAACGATTATTTACCAAAAAAAATTAAAAAATCGATTTCATTAAACAAAATTTAAAGTCGAAATAAAAACATGGATATTAAAAACAATTTGAAAATATTTTTAGAAATGCTTTAATTAACTAAGTAATATTGTTCTGAATAATTTATATAAGTAATATTTTTTGCTTAAAAATTATAAATTAATAATTTTATTATAGGTAATATATTTCTTCAAAAAAAACTGCGTTTATACTATAAGTTAACATTTTTACTTTAAAAATTGATTTTTAATGCATATTTATGATTTTACATACTAAAGCAAAAAATAAGATTTGCCACTAACAAGCTCAGCTTCAGGGGATTGAAGAATAAGTTTATAGAAGACAACGTAAACATATTTATTATATTATTAACTTTTAAATAAACTTATTATTATTTCTTAACGGGGATTTTTTTCTTTTTTATTGTGTCCTGCTGTCCTGTAACCTTGGTCAAAAATGCTTAAAACTATTAAGCGTTAGGGGCAACTACGATAAAGCAAGATAGACATTAGACATCTTATTTTCCTTATCATAGGTCAACTTTTTTAAACTAAATTCCGAAACACGACACAATTAAAACATTATTATTGATAATAATAATAAAAATATTATTATTTATTAGATTGCATTATCCGTCCGTAGACGTATATATTATATCGTAAATTCTAAACATCATGTGGTTTGTAAAATCCATAAACCTTGGAACCAAAAAGAAAAAGAAACGTAGCAATGCATTCAACAAAAATATCAACACGCTAACACAATTTGTATCTAAATGAATTATTTATAGATTTTTCATCTTATAATTTACATGTATGTATAACAATAATTGATAAGAGTCTAGAAATATGGAGACACCATTTTTTAAATTTTAATCTCGTCATTAAATTTATTAGCATCCCAGCAGAGATGTTAATTTAGACAATGAGTAACCACCGAGTGATGTTGCATATAGTTTTTGAGATATAATAACAAGAAGCCTCGTACAATCAGTTTAGGTTGTTTTCGTAGTAATATTGTGCAGGTGTTTTTTGCAGGTTTTAAAATCAAGATTACGTTATATGAGAATTGAAAAATTACTTTTTTATGAACTTTTATTTTAGTAAGTTTATATTTTTTTATGGGCTAAATATTTTATGAAATTCTCAGATTTCAATGCCATATATATGCTGTAATCGAAGTGGTTTTATGGTTTTAGTACTAAAATACACGTCGGTAATTAACGTTCAAATGGTACCTACACTTCATTTAATGTTAACATAATATTTTATGTACCTATAACACGATTGTCGGTTTGCGATTGAATATAATAATGCCACGTTTTAAAAAATATTGTTAATTTCCTTATATATTATGACATAAATATTTAAACTTTTTTTTTCCTTGCAGGGACTTGAAATAGGTACTTAGTTTAGACGAAAAATAAATTATTAAAATGGTAAGTTTATATTGACATTTTTTAATTAAATGTAGGTACTTAATTTTTGAAGTTGAAAAGATCAAAAAAGGCAATTTTTTATTTATTACTTTACATGACTATTGAAGAGGTAACTCATAAAAAGATCTGAAACTGCACAGCCCAAAGTTTTGAAAATCTAGGTGATAAAAATTTAACCATATTTTGTATTTCTTTGTGTAAGCTTTTATTTTTTTTTCAGAGTGAAAAAGTGAAATTAGGCCAAAATGGCGCCACTACGGAGTTGGAAACCTTTTTGCCAAAAGACAACTCTGCGGTTAATGGAGTTTCCAAGTAAGTTTTCATTTTTTTACATTATGTTAACCCTGTCTGTTTCTGACTGGTTTATTTTTAATTTTTTTAAAAATAAGTAATGTACCGGGTGGTCAAATAAGCGAGGACGTCGGCTTTATCTCGGAAACCATTAATCGTACAACTTTCGGAAAGATTTTTTTATGAGTAAAGTGGTCAAGAGAAATTGCTGGAAATTACTTTTAAGCTCCTCATTTCGCCGCAAGGGGGCACAATTAAAAATTGTTTTTTTTTAATTCTAAATTTCTTCGAAAATTCCCATATTAAGGTATAACTCTGATTACATCATTGGAAAGCTTAGAAAATTCTGCATCATTTTGGTTTAAGGCTCATTAGCGTACCGACCTTGATAAGAGTGGGAGAAGCTATTGAAAGTGTAAACTTTAAAATCGCTGTAACTTCTAAACGACTTATCCGATTTTACTAAATTTAAGCTTGTTTGGAAGGGGAAAATAAGCATCTTCAATTGCCGTATCCAACAGTACATGATAGTGTTTAATAAAATTGATAGAGGGCGCAATTTGTAATAATAACAGTTTTTTTCCATTTTATCCCGAAAATTCAATTCATACGGTATAACTATGACATCATAATCGAAAAGTAGATTAAATTTGCAAGAAAAGATGCGAAGACCGCAGTTCGATATCTTTGTTCGTTTCAGAGTTATTGCCAAAACAATAATTTTTAATACAAATTGCGCCCTCTAGCAATTTTATTAGAAACTATCTTGTACCATTGGATACGACAATTGAAGGTACTTACCTTTTTCTTCCAAACAAGCTTAAATTTAGTAAAATCGGTTAAGTCGTTTAGAAGTTACAGCGATTTTAATGTTTACACTTTCACTTGATAAGAGTGGGAGAAGCTATTGAAAGTGTAAACATTAAAATCGCTGTAACTTCTAAACGACTTATCTTTTTACTAAATTTAAGCTTGTTTGGAAGTGCATACATCTAATGGTACACGATAGTTTCTAATAAAATTGCTAGAGGGCGCAATTTGTATTAAAAATTATTGAAAAAAGCTCAAATTTAGTAAAATCGGATAAGTCGTTTAGAAGTTACAGCGATTTTAATGTTTACACTTTCAATAGCTTCTCCCACTCTTATCAAGGTCGGTACGCCAATGAGCCTTAAACCAAAATGATGCAGAATTGTCTAAGCTTTCCAATGATGTAATCAGAGTTATACCTTAATATGGGAATTTTCGGAGAAATTTAGTATTTAAAAAAACAGTTTTTAATTGTGCCCCCTTGCGGCGAAATGAGGAACTTAAAAGTAATTTCCAGCATTTTCTCTTGACCACTTTACCCATAAACAACTCTTTCCGAAAGTTGTACGATTAATGGTTTCCGAGATAAAGCCGACGTTCTCGCTTATTTGACCACCCGCGCGGTACATAATCCAAATACCTCCCTCCTTATAACTAGGGCAACCCTCCTAGGGGGTTTAAATGAACTGAACATGACTTCATTCAACTGATTTAGTACTACAGGTTTTGATCTGTACGCCATTCATGCAATGTCTTTACTTTATTTTTGGCTAGTTTTCTGCTTTCTGTATTGTCACCTATTGCAAAGCCCCAACGGTTAAAGCAGGGGGGTTGACAATTGTTTTCTGTTTTGTTTTTGTCAAAACAAGTAACGCTTTATGCTGAAGCAATGTGCCAAATTTGAAATTAAAATTGCATTATACAAGTCATATTATTTTTGCTACAGTAATATATGGTTATTGGATTGACCTCCTTTTTGCGGACACCCTGTGTATGGCTGGATCGATTCTGTAACGAAATTTACAGTGTATGCTCTATGACGTACCTATGTCCACATTATTTGTATTCGTACTAAGAGCACCATAAGTTTACAGCGTTGTAAAATGGGTTACAGAATCGCAAATGTATTTAATTTTGTTACTATTTTAATTTAACTTTTTTGTAGCATAAGAGGATATGATTCTTGTGGGTATTTCAAAAACCCCTTAAATAAAATGTTAGAAAATAATAACAACTTTTTGGCTTCTGAACAGGTCAAAAAGCAAGTATATTTTACGTCACGGGATGGGGTACATTATAAGTTCATAATACATATTTTAAAGGCTAATTTAGGATAGCAAAAATCAGTTAAGTAACAACGAATACTGAAGTACAAAATAACCTGGCGATATTTTTCTATATCTTTTTGTTTACTAAATGTATAGACAAAAACAAGATATTAATTATCTTATTCATTCTTCTTAATTCAAAGATTTGTTGTTTTTATCTTCCTTAATCAATACTTAAAATGACCTTTAACTAACTCATTTAAACATGTGTGGCAAACTTCTGTACACTGGCAAAATCAATAGGTGTTCAATAGCAATTAACATATTATGATTTTTATGGAAATTTCCTGAAAGATAAAATTTATAATTAATAAGACACTATTTTGCTATGACTTGCTAGGGAGAAAATTAACCTTCACGATAAGGGGTTATCTAAAGAATAAGCATGGGTCAATCACAACTCATAATAATGCAATTAAGATAATTCTTTTACTATGCATGCACTTTGATCAACTGCATCACTGCATGTCGTGTAAACTGTTTGTATTGTTATCATCTTTACATAAAGTAAATATTTGCTAATTTTACTGTATATCGTCGTCTTGGAACCAGATTGCTCTATACAGTAGGTATGTGTCATCAGTCAATAAATACATGGGCACGTGTCCGAAAAAACGCTCGGACACGTCGATTGGTATTTTATTTCTAGTTGTGCATTTTTTTTCAATAAAAACTTTTTATACACGGTGTGACATGTAACAGTGGCCAATGCCAACTTTCTTATTTTGCAACACCCTATATATTATTCAATTTTTGGATTCTTCAGAAAATTTTAGACATAAGAATATTTCATGTACAATATATCCTATACAATATCCTATACCTATCTTCAACTGTTTCGGAAATATTAAGTGTTTTCAGATTTATTGCAAAAATTAAGAACACACTCAAAAACGAATAAGTAATACTGTTTATTTCTTAATAATGTAAAAAAACTTTAATGTAGGAGATGTTAGATAACAATGTGATCCAATTAGAACATGTTTTGTTTCCTGATAAGTGCGTGCACCTTTACACTTCACGGTCATGCTAATCGTCAGAATTGCCGCTATTGGTCTAGGGAAAATCCTCACTGGATTAGAGAAGGAAGGAAAAGGTTAATGTTTGGGCAGGAATAGTTACGAGATCATATCATAGGTCCCTTTTTCATTAATGGCAATTTAAATGGTGATAATTATTTACCACTGCTTCAAATTAATGTCTGGTCAACTTTGACAAACTTATATCCTGATCCAGCAAACCCACAACTTCCAGCGAATATGATATGGTTTCAGCAAGTTGGGGGCACCGCCCCATTACCAAATCAATGTCCGGCAGTACCTCAACCGAGTATTTCCAAATCGGTGGATAGGGAGGCGTGGATCGATCGAATGGCCAGTACGATCCCCTGATCTGACGCCGTTGGACTTCTTCTTATGGGGTGGGGTTATGTCAAAAATATTGTATACAAAACTAAACCTCGACTTAGCTGACTTAAGAAGACGAATAACACTTGCGATTAGATCGGTCACGCCTGAGATGTTCAGTAAAATTAGAAGAAGTTACATGACACAGTCTGTATAAAAAGTTTGTATTGAAAAAATGCGCAATCGACGTGTCCGAGCGGTTTTTTTTCGGACACGACCCCATGTAGTTATTATCGAATTTATTCCATTTGGCTGATACACAGTGTATGCATGTTTTCTCAAAGTCTTAAATTAACAATCTTAATTACATCACAGACGACGTTTGAACTTTAAGCTTTCCAGTGATATCAAATATCGGTATTTTTAAAAAAAGTCTATCTGTATTATTAGTTTTAAAGGGAAAAGGCGCATGCTATCAGCCCTTTATTAATTATGTACATAGGTACTCAAAGTCTATACTATTACATAAAACCGCTAGTCAATTAAAAAATAATGGAAGGACGTCGCTAATTAAATTCTAACCATTATTTGCATGTATTATACTTTGAGGTTTAATTAGAACTATCTAATAATTCTCTTAATTTTTTTTTCAGATACAAAATTAAAGGAGATGACTTCGAGGCAGCCATCCATGAGTTCGATCCCTTCAAGGCTAGGGAACTTGAACATCCTGTATCGTAAGTACATCTCCATGTCCATCCTCTATCTAGATTGAACTAAAAACGCAATAAATTCTATCTGTTTTGGCATAAAATACAGCACTTTGGTTGTGTGAAGGCAAAAATTTGGCATTCGGTCGATCTGATGCTGCAGAAGCTCATTTATCGCGCAGAAATTGATAATGTAAACAATTGTATTTACGGTACAACTATGTGTACAATATGAGATAAATAATATTCATTATTATATTCTAACTACAATAAATAATGAACCTTTTACTTGTCAACATTATTAGGGGTTTACTCCTGCTTAAATAATAATGTTTTCTACGTGGTACACGATTGTATTGATTGTTCTACTTTCTTTAATAAGATTAAAATTTAATGCGTGATATCGGTAGTGGTATTTTTTTATTTATGCACCTTTTTTACATTAATTTACAATATTTACATTAAACCTATAGAGGAGCGTCATGATTATAAGTATTGTATAAAATACTAAGATTTTAATAATATAATAAGAAATTAACATTCTCTCCTTAAAAGTGGAACTTTCTGTACTTCAACCCACATTTGCAATGCCATGCCATGCCATCTTGCAATATGACCTTCTTCCATTAGAGACAAATAATTTCTGTTGGTTATCAACTCCGTATCGTCTCTTCCTCACACGGCTCCTCAAAATAATGGTCTATTTCGCCTTTTTCCAGGAACATGGACACACTTACTCACCTCCTCAAGGCGTCCCTGGGAACAGGGATTCTCTCTATGCCAGCCGCCTTCAAGGCTTCAGGTCTTGCCATGGGTATATTCTCTACCGTCCTTGTTTCCGTCATCTGCACTCACTGCTCGTACATTCTAGTCGTTTGCGCGCATGAGCTTTACAGGCGGGCAGGAAAGACTCAGATGAGCTTTGCCGACGTCGCCGAGGAGGCTTGCAGAAGAGGACCCAAATGGTCGAGGCCTTTTGCTGGACCTGCTAGGTAAGATAAATATATTGGTATTTATGTAATACACACGTTGTAAGCCTTTTACTTCGGTAATTTTACTAAAAAGGTTGTTCTTTTCAGACATACGGTGTTGATTGGCATATTCATAACATACTTTGCTACCTGCTCTTGCTATAGTGTTATCGTCGCCAAAAATATCAACTACGTGTTGGACCATTACCTTGGATATGAAATAAACATTCGTCTGACCATAGCAACTCTTCTGATACCACTGATTCTGCTGGCCTATGTTCCAAATTTGAAGTACTTAGCACCATTTTCCATGGTAAGCTACGAAAGACGTTGGAAAATTCCTGGTTGATCCCAGATTGTTTGTAGTTAATATTTTATTATTACATTACATATTCCTGTTATTGTAATTTCAATTTTTTTACAGGTGGCAAACATATGTATGGCCATCGGTCTTGGCATCACTTTGTACTACTTGGCCACTGACATTCCAGCAATTACGGAACGTCCTCTTGTGGGAAGTATCGCCACACTACCCATCTCTGTCAGTATTACGATTTTTGCCATTGAGGCTATAGGAGTGGTAAGTTCAGACATATAAATATACATTTAGATTAAAATTACCATGGCTGAATCTTCTCCCCCCTTATTAGGACTTTCTTTATTCCAGGTTATGCCTTTGGAAAACCACATGGAAACCCCTCAGCAGTTTACAGGTTTATGCGGTGTTTTGAACCAAGGAATGTCGGGCGTAACTCTAGTGTATATCCTTCTTGGATTCTTCGGTTACCTTAAGTATGGAGAAGATACGGAAGGATCCATTACCTATAATCTTCCTAGAGATGAATAGTAAGTACCCATAAGCAAAGACACTATTTAATCTTATAGTTCGAGACTTGCATAAGTTATTTGTGTCAGTCTAGCATTGAGATGATCCACAGATCACCAAACCTAACCTCCATTGAGTAAGAAACTCTTTCCTAACTGCCCGCAATCAAAACAAAACTTTTATGAATGTGTTATTTCTTATTCTAGCTTCTTTTTTTTACAGCCTTGCCCAAATAGTCAACATTCTCATCGCCGTAGCCGTATTCTGCACCTTTGGTCTTCAATTTTACGTTTGCCTGGACATCGCATGGAACGGCATCAAAGAAAAGTGTACCAAGCATCCAACACTGAGTGAATACGGTGTCCGAACCATCATGGTAATCATTTGCGTTGCCACAGCCATCGCAGTACCTACCATCATACCATTCGTAGGTCTTATAGGGGCCTTATGCTTTTCGATACTAGGTCTTATGGTACCTGTCGCGATCGAAATCATCACTTTCTGGGATAAGGGCTTTGGTTCTTACAACTGGAAAATCTTCAAGGATGTGATTGTGGTAATCACGGGAATTTTAGCTTTGGTGTTCGGCTCGAAATCCGCGATAGAAGATATTGTGGGTCTTTATACAAATTGATAATAGTTCCTGTTAGATTTTAGGGTTAAATTTTTTTTCGCAAGTTTTGTGTGTACAAGACGTAATAATTGTCTTGACGGGTTATAGGTTAGGTTCACTGGATTACCAAGTATCTAGCCTTTAAGCGCCAGGCACTGAAAGTGTCTGTTAGGACTTTACTTTACGAATAATTCCATCTCAACAGTTTTATTTATTCAATAGGAATCCAGTTTATTGTGGTCTCAACAATAAACAACTTTTTTTACTAGTTTTTTTAAATAAATTAAACATAGTTTTATATGTTATGTAAGGGCACTTTTAAAATTTGGAAAAATGAAATGGAAGTAGTCAGATGAAGTTTACCACCTCGTTAAGGCTGTGATATTTTAGATTATTGAGTAGGTACCAGAAAGAACTTTTGGTAAATCATACCGGTGTAATGCACTACCTACCCGTTTTTATATTATTATATGTAGTTTTGGATGGTGCCTTTTTCGAGAAATGTACCCCAAATTTTTCAATACTTTTATGCTGTCTGCTCCGAGGTCGTTTTTCTGGCCACTTCTTGTACATTCTTTCATAGATAAATGCATGGTTTACTGATTGTTAGAAGACAAATAGCACAAATATTTAATTTTTGGGGTAGTTTTTGAACTGGTTAATAGTTTCATTTAGTATTTTTATTTTACCTTAGCAAAGTATTGTAGCGTAGAATATTTAAAACCGATTAACAGAAAAACACTTGATTATCAGTTCACAGGCTGCCTAGCAAAGTGACACTTGTTTCCATTAAAGATCTTTGGGAAACTATCAAATTTTTGTCGGTTTATCGTATTTATAGTAATAGTTATATACATTTTGGGTTCTACAGGGTTTTAGTCTTATGCTTTGTAAAACTTTTTTTTTGTTAAGCCCCAATTTAGTAGCGGTTAAGTATGAAATTCTACAGGTTGTTACAAAGTTTGTAAGCGTTTACTAATTTTGTAAAGCTATGTAGGTGGCATTTTTTTGCATGGTCAATTTTTAGCAATAATTCTTTTACAAGCAATTTCACATTACGAACTTTTTACACCTTGGTAGTTTTTTTTTAAATAAGCTCCAAATACTAGACATTACCATACTATATAAGTTATATAAGGCATTGTAAGTTATTTAAAAGACAGGGCTAGTGACGCATGCGCCATGTATTCGTTTTATCCAAAAGGCAACTTAAAACGACAGGCAATTTCTACCCAAAAAACGTGTAATGGCTGCTTTTTAATCAAAAAATTTAATGGTGAATACGTCGCCTGCCTTAAAATTATTTTTAAATTGATGATGGTTTATACAGGGTGTTCCTAAATATCATGTTAATGCGAAAAGGGGCTTATTTAATGACTAAAAATTCATATAAACATAGGTCCGCAAACGCTTCGTTGCCGATCTACACTACAGGGTGTTGAAATTTCAAGATTTTTTTTATTTTTATAGCTCTTGTACTTTTTGAGATATTTAGCTCTAATTTGGAATATAGGTTACGCTGTAGAACTTACATCATTGGGCATACCAAATGGTTGTAAGAATCTACAGGGAGATATTTTTTCAGGGGTCATGCCCCCTTTTTCTCCCCATGAACTTTTTTTCGGTGCGCCTATGTTTATATGAATTTGTAGTCATTAAATAAGCCAAAGAATTACCCCTATTCGTATTTACATGATATTTAGGAACACCCTGTATACCAACGAAGGCATTTTAATTACTGTAAAATAGGTGATCCATATTTTTTAACGCATATAACGCCGTTACAAAGCGCGATTGGCACGGTGAGACCCAGACGATGATCAAAACGATTGCAGTGTCAGTTATTTTGTACAGTACCTATATATACTTTAAAGGGCGTTCTATGCGCTAAAAGAAACAATAAAAGATGCGCTGCTGGTCAGCGTTCCTATCAGCTCTATTTATATTTGATTTTTTACAACCAGTGCGCGTTACCACTTAATTAAAATGATGATATCAAGTTATAATCAGGAAACTTGGGTTTTTATGTAAAAATAAATACAATCTAAGGCTACGCCTACAGAATAGAAAAATGTTCCGCGTGAGTCTAGCCTTAGTCGAGGAGAGCATCATTTGTGGTAGTTTTTTTTTAGATAGTATCAACGATTCTTTTATTCATTGATGGACCCATCGGCTGCATCTATGTATTCATAAAGAGGCTCACCAGAGTAAAGAAAGCCTAACATGCTATCTTTACTTTACTTGTTTGTCTCTGAGTAAAACAGAGAGAGTATGTACGCCGGAGCTTCTATCAATGAATATATGAACTCGGTATACCTAAGTAGGATGTGATTTTGGTAGATAAGTTTAAAGAGGTGAGTTTTTAAGAATAGGTATTTAATATTTATATTGAAACTTGTTTTTTACATTAAATATAAAATTCTAAAAAAATTGCCCCCACCAAGGAGACGTTTTTTTAATAAAATGACATAATTTTGACATGTTTTATTTAAATATCAACCCTTCCAGTAACCAAGCAGGCTCGCTTTTATCCACAAGCCTATGAAGAAAGTAGAATGCTTATTTGGTGCATATAGACCAGGGCTGAAGCCTTTGAAAATGGTAAAAAGTGAAAAAAAAATAATAGTAGGATGAAACCCATTGGAAAAGGAAGAGAATATAATAAAAATGAAAGCAAAAATAATTTACGGGCGATCCGAGGTCGGGAAGTGGAAAGGGGTGAGTTTTTAAGGGTAGAAAATTATTTATCTCGATTTCCGACAGAACTACAAGTAGTCCTATGGAAAAACGTTGAAGGGCAAAGTTGTAGGTAATAAAAAGATCTACAACTTTACACTTTTTTCACATAACCTCAAAATTTTTGTGAAAAATTCAAATAACCAAGTTTTTGGTTTTTTATTTTTATCTTTTACAAAAAAAAAAATTTTTCACGAAATTTGATGAAAACTTACTTTTTTATGTCTCAAACACACTGTAATTTTTTTAATTTAAAATATTTATTTTTCACCTTATTTTGACTTAATATCGAAAAAGCACCCTAATTTCCAATCGAAAATTAAAAATTTTCACGTTAAAATATCTGCTTCTTTAAAAAAGTCGGTGGGCTTTTTGTTCGTTGAAATCTCTACTTTCTGATGGTGTAAAAAAATATACATTACTATGGTAAATGTTTTTAAAAAATACAAAGAAACGAAAAAAACTAGAATCAGAAATTTTTTTTTTTAATCATTATGTACAGGGTTATCCAACCAAGACTAGACAAGGCGATTTTTTGACTTTTCCTGTACTTTTATAAAAAAACTGAAATAGCCATCTTAAGTCATTTTCTCCCGCGAATTCGAATATCTTCAGCAAAAAACAATTGAACATCAAACAAAAGTACTAGGGGTCACTTTGATATTTTTTTAAATGGAACACCCTGTATATTTTTACATTTTTAAATTCCACATAAAATTATAATTATTTTTTATTAAATGCACTATTAGTCTATACTTCATAGTTTCCGAGATATTGACTCTCGAAAAGTGACATTTTGAACTTTGACAGCTTATAACTTTCTAACAGTACGTCTTAGAGCAAAACGGCTTACATGTCCCTATCTTCAATTTTTATTTTCTTCCCAAAAAAATCAACTTCCGGTTAAACCGGATGTAACTCGAAAGAAGGAAATATAGTTGTTCCGGTTTAACTGGAAGTTGATTTTTTTGGGAAAAAAATAAAAATTGAAGATAGGGACATGTAAGCCGTTTTGCTCTAAGACGTACTGTTAAAAAGTTATAAGCTGTAAAAGTTCAAAAATGTCACTTTTCGAGAGTCAATATCTCGGAAACTATGAAGTATAGACTAATAGTGCATTTAATAAAAAATAATTATAATTTTATGTGGAATTTAAAAATGTAAAAATATATAGGGTGTTCCATTTAAAAAAATATCAAAATGACCCCTAGTACTTTTGTTTGATGTTCAATTGTTTTTTGCTGAAGATATTCGAATTCGCGGGAGAAAATGACTTAAAATGGCTATTTCAGTTTTTTTATAAAAGTACAGGAAAAGTCAAAAAATCGCCTTGTCTAGTCTTGGTTGGATAACCCTGTACAATTTTGAGCTATTTATTAAAATTTATACTTACTTTAATTACTCGAAAAACGTAAGATTCCATGTTACATTGATATATACAGGGTGTTCCTTAATGACGTGCTAATATTTTAGGGTTTGATTCCTCAAGTCATTTTATGAAGAAAAGTTCATATAAACATATGTCGTAAACGGCTTAAATTTTTTGCTACAGTGTGTTGAATTTTTTCTTTTTTAATCAGTTTTTTGTAATATCTCCGAAAGTACTATAGATAATATTTTCAATTTTGGCATATGCTAATAGGACATAAAACCACATATTTTAATTATAAAAGTAATTTTTTTGTCCCATCCGTGGCGTCCCTGCAAACACGTGATATTTTTTAGAAAAAAAGTGGTACGCCACTGACATTTTTCCACGTGGATATTATTTCTGATTAGCCTAGTCAATTCGACATAAAAATGGTCTCTTGAGTTTTTCTCCTCAGGTACACCATTCTTAATTAAAATAATTAAATTTTATTAAATTAGCTCTACTATTTACTATTATTAACATTGATAATGCAAAATTTTGTTTTATAAAAACTGTTGGAAATTACCACCTTTACTTAATAGGTATGCTTCCGCCTGTCTTTGCATTGCATTATTTTAATTAAGAATGGTGTGCCTGAGGAGAAAAACTCGAGACCATTTTTATGTAGAATTGACTAGGCTAATCAGAAATAATATCCACATGGAAAAATGTAAGTGGCGTACCACTTTTTTTCTAAAAAATATCAGATGAAATGTTTGCAGGGACGCCACTGGTGGGACAAAAAAATTACTTTTATAATTAAAATATGTGGTTTTATGTTCTATTAGCATATGCCAAAATTGAAAATATTATCTATAGTACTTTCGGAGATATTACAAAAAACTCATTAAAAAAGAAAAAATTCAACACCCTGTAGCAAAAAATTTAACCGTTTAGGACATAAAGTCGCCACAGTGGTTCTTTTCCCGTGCGTCATCACTTTTACGTCATCAAAATCGTATGAATCAAATCAAAATTACGAGACGAAAAAAGTCAAAACTAAGTTAAGTTCATAAAATGGACGTGCCTGCCTACCGTTTGACGTACCTATATAATATCACGAAAAATTATTATTTATTTTAAGTTTTGCCCGGCATTCTCTATTATCTACAAGAAATTGACAAACAAATGTTTATACATTTAATACTATTTTTAAAGCTTAAAATCTACAAAAGTTTGGTGTTTTATTAACTATTAAAATCGCAAAAGTCAAATTTTTAACATCCTTTCATTTAAGGGAATTTAGCCACTGCCGTAAACGTTTCAATGAACTTTCACGGTTAGAATATTTAAAATAAATAAATTAGTTATTATAAAAATCCATAAATACTTACCGCCAAAACAGATGGTGGGTATAATTACCTCTGAAAAGAACTATTTTTAGAAACAGGAAAAGTTCTAAGGCACACAGATTTACAAAATACGAATTAGATTGGCAGATCAAAATAAGGTTGACAATGACGTTCTAAAATACAACGGTTGTCAACTAAACAAATAAAGAAAGTAATTAACTGACGTTTATAGTTTTATCCTTGTCTAGCACGTTATATTATTGCGGAATTTTGGAGACGTTCTTTTATGCTTTTATTCAAACTTGTTACTGTAATAAACAAGGATGCAGAGTTATTAACCACGTCGAGTCCTGATCGTTGATTGATGACGCACGGGCAAAGATCCACTGTGGCAACTTTATGTTTATATAAACTTTTCTTTATAAAATGACTTGAGGAATCACACCCTAAAATATTAGCACGTCATTAAGGAACACCCTGTATATTATCTATTTATAAATCGTTTTCTACCCTTAAAAACTCACCCCCTTCCACTTCTTGACCTCGGATAGCTTGTAAATTATTTTTCCTTTAATTTTTGTTATATTCTCTTCCTTTTCCAATGGGTTTCATCCTACTATTATTTTTTTTGGTTTCAAAAATTATCGACCCTGATAAAGTGTTGGGAGAATTAAAATAAAATCGACGATTTTTTTAAACATTTTTATTTTAAACCAATATAAGGACATGGAATATTTTCTTTAAATAAACGGTACTTGGAACTTTAAAAAATATACAATAATACCTAGGCACTGATTTCGTGGGAAATGTACAATCCTAAGGTCCCGTTTTTGCCACGTCCGGACTACTTTCGGGTAACTAACTAACAGTTAAGGAATCAAGCTCAGCCATTTTTCAAAATTAATTTTTTTGATATCTACAAGCCACCCTCTGTATTTAATGTACTATAGATGTCTGTCCGTCTATAAAGCTTTTTCTCAACGACCATTTGACACGGAGAACTGAAATTTGGCATGATAACGGTTAAGTTACAGACAGAAAGTTCCTGACTAAGCATGACTCCTCAAATAAACAACAGACATTGATTAATGAGATTTCAGAAAGTCGACGGAAAAATCGAAAAACGGGGCCCGATTTTATTAAGTAAGTAAAAAACAGTAGAAAGTGTGCCACATACAATTTTTCAGCCACAATCTATAATCACAGAAGTTTATAGTTTGTGATAATGTGTGTGAATATACGGGGTCCGCGCAAAACCTTTTTCACACTTCTGGTACATATTATATAAACATACATACATGATTTGTCTTTATTTTATGCGATTAACTATAACCGAGGAATAAAAAATATTTCGAGCAGACCCAATCTAAGAATATATAACATACAAAGACAGAGAGATGTCACTTGGGTGGGTCCCGATTTAACCTTCAAAACATAACCTCTAGAATAAGTAGTGACTTACGTAAATATATTTTCGTCAGCTTCCGGGTTATTTGCATAGACATACACCTTTAGAGCCGTACCTACAGCTTATTTCGTACGCAAACAAAAGTTAAGTGTTATGGGTGAAACTGTCACACGCCTTGCCGCCCCACAGGTATGGGCATGAGCACAACCCTCTAGTTATTAGGGTTTCCTTGTTTAGCGACACCCTCAAAATACACTCCAGAACCAGCTCGACGCCATTTTTTGTTGTTGCGGTTTCTTTATTATTGTGGATGTTTACGGACGTTTTGTGTAGTTAAGTGAATTGTGTTTGTGCTTTTCTAAATTGATTACTCATTGACTCCGTTTAGAATATAAATATAAGCAATATGAACGTTGTATAATTATATTTTGCCCAAATAGGGGTAAAATACCGGGTACTTCGTATTTTGAGTAAGTATGGAGTAGTGATAGTCATGGAGGTGTAATTTTATTTTATTATGACCAATTTAAACACATCCAATGCCTAATATGCCACACAAACAGGATGTAAAAATGAAGATAAGTACAATAAGTAGTAAGTGCAGGAGCACGTGCACCCCCATACTCCATAAAGAATTCCCCCCCATAAAGAAAAAATAATGTTCATTTAAATTTATCTTCTTATATAATATATGATACCGTAATATAAATAATAAAAATGTGAGTTGAAATTAAAATTGAGGAAAGACCTAAACCCGAAATTAACTTGACACAGACGACAAAGTATAAATCTAGGGACTTTAATGTTATTAATAAGTTTGCTGCAAATAAAAACAGAAGAATGGAATTTACTTTTAAACAATGTAGGTATGTACCGACTAATAAAAAATAAATTGGCCTTTTTTATTTTTTGTTTTCATTTTCAATAAAATAGGTAAAGTAATCATTAATTTTTAAAATATTTACTAAAATTTATGGACCAAATTTGGGCGTGGTCTTAAAAAAAATTTCGCCTGCAGCGGGCCAGTGGGCATTCCCATGTGTACTGGGCTTTATTTACACGTTCATAAATTTGCTAAACCGCAATTATTGTTGTTGATCTAAATCTAAAGGTAAATGTCTATGGTATAACCAGCTTTAAATGCTTGCTGGACACACAACTCTTGGACCTTGAACATATTACCGCTGATATTATGTCAACAGTCTATTATATGGTTATTTGTGGATATGCCCAATACATACCAATGTAGAATATCCTTTGCTGGTTGTATCTATAAAAATGATCTAAATCACACGATATAATAATGGTTTTATTTGTAATTCTAGCGGTTGCATTTTCGAAGGTAATCTTAAAAGGTTTTCCTTTTTAAGGACATTTTTCTGCAACATCTCTAAAAACTAATACAATAACAAATAAATTTTATACACGAACGAAACAAATAGGAAGAAAGATAAAGACCAATAAAATGTATGTACAAGTATTTTTTAACTTAGGTTTGATTACAGGGTGTTTGTTCTCACATTAACAGTTTTTTTTTCTGAGAAATAGATAATTATTATAAAACACGAAACACTTGATAATATGCAGACTTCGGATTGTTTCAGTAAGATTTTAGTTCAAAATGAGTCCAAACATTTCATCGGTCTATGAACAGAGAAAACAATGGTTTGTACTGTATAAAATAGTTTAGCAAAAACAATCTACAAACAAAAAAATCGCTCAGTATTTTTAAAGACGGACTATATCACCTTAAGTAACTGACGTACAGGGTGATACAATTTTTTGGCATCGAAGCACGATTTTCAATCTATACTGGGTCAAAATAATTTAAAACATAGGGGAAAACATTTCCATGTTTTTTGAATTGAAATTGTTAACGAATACTAAATCGTCTCTAAACGGGCTAATTATACATTTTTGTTGTTGACAATTTATTTCCCACAACATGCTTCAAATCTTTTTGGACCACTGTGTATATTAAGGTAACAAAAACGAACAAGCGGCAACAAATTTTTCACACATACCTATGATATGTAACGAAAAACCATCATAGCAAAAACAATAACTCTCAAGCTCATAATCACCCTGTATATTATAAGTAGATATTTTTCTTAAATTCGATGAATATAATAATTGTTTTTATACAAATTTTATGCAGGCACCATTAATATTTCTAACTACAACGCTGGGATTACTTTTTATATCACATAAGTATTACTAAACTCTTCCGCACAAAAACAACATACAGGGTAGAGTTTGCAATTGCTACTTTGCATCCAATTACCTGATAGTTTATAAAAGGGTAATGTGTTAGTATCTATCGTATCTACCCTGTATGCATTTTCGGCAAAACATTAATATATTTTTTCTAATTTTACTTCTTTTAATCGTATTGCACTTTGTGGCAATAAGATTGGAGCAATTTTTATTAAAAAATACTTTGTTAATTAGGAATAATCAACACAAGAACAATACTTTAAAAGTGTGGAGAATTTATTTTAAACAATAGGTATAATTGCTGTTTTTTTTTTAAAGGAATATGATCGCATCGCTCGACATCGTTTTGTTATTTCATACTTAAATATCATGTGGGACTAACGAAAGCAAATGTCTTAATTAAAATTAGATTTTGAAGAACTAGTCCATACTCAAAGTGGAGTTAAATGTATAGGAAAAAAGAAAAGCACAAAGTCTTTCTCAACAATATTTAATTAGAAAAACTAGGCGAACCTAGAATAATTCATAATTCAAATCGACATGTTACAAGTGTAGAAACACTCATCATCAGGAAAACAAAGTGATTAGTACAAAGCTGATGTTGTTAACAATAGAGAAAATAAGAGTGGGATTGAGCCGTAATGGAGCCTTTAATGGTGTACAAGAGGTGTAAAAATTGAATAGTCAAAAGACTGACAATCAAGAATTCAGCATACTGGAAAGACAAGGGTCAGTGCAAAGGCCCTCTCTTGGGCAGAAAAATGCAGAGAGTAAAAGAAAAATTAAGGAGTTTTATCCGACTTTGTGGAAATCATTTATGAAGCATAGTTTTACTCTCTGCATTTTCTGCCCAAGACAGGGCCTTTGCACTAACCCTTGTCTTTCCAGTATGCTGACGTCTTGATTGTCGGTCTTTTGACTATTCATTTTTTACACCTATTGTACACCTTGAAAGGCTCCATTACGGCTCAATCCCACTTTTATTTTCTCTATTGCTAACAACATCAGCATTATACAATTCACTTTTATTTTCCTGATGATGAGTGTTTCTACACTCGAAACATGTCGATTTGAATTATGAATTATTCTAGGTTCGTCTAGCTTTTCTAATTAAATATTGTGGAGAAAGACTTTGTGCTTTTCTTTTTTCCTAAGATTAGATTGTTTTACCAAACGAAGACAGAGCTTGATGGACATCTCATTCTCTTTATCATAACAATCCGACAAGACGTCCAATTTAAAGGTCCACCAGGTTCCTCGCAACTTCCATAATGAAACCACATGACAATATACAGCAATTTTCTCCCCTTTTGAGTTTTATTTGAGCTTAAATTGACTCAATTTGTTACTATTGAGAATTAACTATAGTGCTATGAAGACGCATAACGCATTAGCTTCGTTCGTACAAGCAAATTGTGAACCGATTTCCAATTTTTCTCTACGCATGAATGGTTTTTAACTAGTTTTAAACTGGTTAGAATTTTTTGCTTTGCGAACGCCCAGCGGTTTGGGCTTTGCTGACGGTTTCTGACCGCTCTACGAACGAAGCTACTATTATCGAGGGGTGTAAAAACCACGCACGTTGCATTCGCTAGTCCCGGATGACCTTTACAATACGAAATACTACCACCGACCCCGCTGGCGTTGTTTTCTGGAGTATGATTCCTCCTTAAGAATAAATGAATACTTTGGGTTGCAAAACATACTTTTATTAAATATTGCTAGACGAATAAACATAGCTACTGTGCAAAGGGCGCCTCTGAAAATACCACGCAAAAAATCCAACCCCAATTACGTCCGAAAAATATTTAGAATTAGACTTATAAAATTGACATCAATTTAATTGAACTATCGGTTGGGTAGACCAGGGTCGATAATTTTTGAAACCAAAAAAAATAATAGTAGGATAAAACCCATTGGAAAAGGAAGAGAATATAACAAAAATGAAAGGAAAAATAAATTACGGGCGATCCGAGGTCGGGAAGTGGGGGGCGGTGAGTTTTTAAGGTTAGAAAACGATTTATCTCGATTTTCGGCAAAACTACAAGTCCTATTTGAGCTGGCAAATTGCCTCGTAGCAGAGCCAAAAGACATACAATACAATACAATACAAGTCCTATGGAAAAACGTTAAATGGCAAAATTGTAGGTAATAAAAAGATCTACAACTTTTGTATTTGCACTTTTTTCACATATCCTCAAAATTTATGTGAAAAATTCAAATAACCAAGTTTTTGGTTTTTTATTTTTATCTTTTACAAAAAAAAATTTTATACGCGAAATTTGGTGAAAACTTACTTTTTTATGTCCTAAACACACTGTAATTTTTTTGATTTAAGATATTTATTTTTTAACCTTATTTTGACTTAATATCGAAAAAGCACCCTAATTTTCAATCGAAAATTCTCACGTCAAAATATCTGCTTTTTTAAAAAAGTCGGTGGGCTTTTTGTTCGTTGAAATCTCTACTTTCTGATGGTGTAAAAAAAATATACATTACTATGGTAAATATTCTCAAAAAATGCAAAGAAACGAAAAAAAAATCGAATCCAAAATTTTTTTTTTAAATCATTATGTACAATTTTGAGCTATTTATTAAAAGTTATACTTTAATTACTCGAAAAACGTAAGATTCCATGTTAAATTGATAAACAAAAAAATTACAAATCCATAAAACATAAAGATCGCAAAAAATATGCGAAAATAGTTGTTCTAAATATAATTAAAGGTAGGGTTTAAAGGGGATTTCATCACATTTACCATAGTAATGTATATATTTTTTACACCATCAGAAAGTAGAGAATTCAACGAACAAAAAGCCCACCAACTTTTTTAAAAAAGCAGATATTTTGACGTGAGAATTTTCGATTGAAAATTAGGGTGCTTTTTCGATATTAAGTCAAAATAAGGTAAAAAAATAAATATTTTAAATCAAAAAATTACAGTGTCTTTGGGAAAGGCAAGTTTTCACCAAATTTCGTAAAAAAAAATTTTTTCTTGTAAAAGATAAAAATAAAACACCAAAAACCTGGTTATTTGAATTTTTCACATAAATTTTGAGGTTATGTGAAAAAAATGGAAATACAAAAGTTGTAGATCTTTTTATTACCTACAACTTTGCCATTTAACGTTTTTCCATAGGACTTGTAGTTTTGCCGAAAATCGAGATAAATCGTTTTCTAACCTTAAAAACTCACTGCCCCCCACTTCCCGACCTCGGATCGCCCGTAATTTATTTTTCCTTTCATTTTTGTTATATTCTCTTCCTTTTCCAATGGGTTTCATTCTACTATTACTTTTTTTCACTTTTTACCATTTGCAAAGGCTTTAGCCCTGGTCTAGGGTGGTCAACCAAATTTGAACCATAAGCTGTCCTTCCTTATAAAAGCAAACTTACTGGCTTTTGAGTACTGCGTTTTCTTTTACTTTATTGAACACTTTATTTCAGAGGCACACCTTAAATAGAAATCTACCAACAAACAATAGTGAAGCGAAAAATACAACTACAACAAATAAAAATTGTGCTAGATAAATACATCCTTAGAGTTAACTTACTTAGAACGGAAAAAATCACAGACCAAGGAGCGCGCACCACTCAACAATCTTTTTCAGGGTTTTACAATTAACAATATAATCCCTGGCAAGTAAACAAACCGTCGGTTAGTGATTAACCGAAGCCGCAAAAGCCACCTTTAAATTTAAAATCTCGACGATTAATAAAAAAATGCAGCTGGCATAAACACGTACTTTTAATAATATTCAATATTATTAATGATAATCGCCTATTGTACAGTCTAAACATACCGTTACTGTTGTAAATGTAACAAAACTAGGTTATAAAACAAGCAAGAAATATTTTACAGTTGAACTTATTAAGGGCCGGTATATGCTACTCCGTTTAACCTACAGTTAGCTGTCGTTAGATCAGAGTCAGTATTTTAACGCCCCTAAAGATACCAATGTTTAAGTATATACAGTCTTAATATCAGCGAACAAATAGATATGGATCCAAAATTTCATTTAAAAAATTTTAACACCCGAATTCACTAAAGAGATTTAAAAGTCCATCGAGATATTCAGATCTTAGTCTCCCAGTTGTGTCTTCGCCGTGTCATAGTTTTAACGGGTTAATTTTCTCCATTGCCAAAATAATTTTAGTTAGAAAATATTACGTATCAAAACTCTTTTTCGTTATGAATTTAAAGAAAAACCAAAAAAAATATTTACTATAGATCTTCGACAGTTGACATAATGAATCATGACATGTGCCATTAATCAGCTGTCATGGAAACTTCATAATCATAACTTCTTCGGATTAGCAGTGGACCGCACTTAGCCCAAATGTTAATGGACTTATTCTGACATATACAATTTAGGACGGCTGTAAAGTTAGACCTCTTTAATGAATACGGCTGTATGAGTCTCTGGAGAACAAATTTAGCATGTCGATTTGACACGTTTGCACATCAAAGATCAGAATATAGATTGACGTTTTAAAAAACTGACTTTTAGAGATCTTTTTGGGCGAGGGAGTCCACAGATTACAGAAAGTTTCTGTAATCTGTGAGGGAGTCAAATTTTCAAAAACGTCGTGATAACATTCAATTTACAAATCTCTATCTGAGCAAGAGCAAATATTGTTGATAAGAGGCGTCGGAAAAAAAACCTGTGGACACAAATCGAGCATAGAAAGTTTTGTGTGTATTAAATACATCATTCTGTACTAAACTTTAGTTCTTTTTAGGTACGCAATGATATTTAGGTTAAAAATTATCATCGCTAATTCCAGAAATGCTATTTTTACCAGTAAACAACTCAATATTTTAAAAACTGAAATCGCAGTAAATGAAAATTGACTCCCCGTTAACTTCAAGCTAACTTAAGATTAACTTATCGAGTTAAACGTAAAGATTGAGGTGCGTATTATATGTACATACCACCATTCAAATACATACATATACATCTGATAATTTTTTCAACATTTTTGTCAGCCCACTATTGTTGAAAGGCATCATTTATTTATTGTTCTATTTTCCTCTTATCTCCGTTATAAAAGTTCGTGGAAGTTATAAAATTTAATACTAAGTACGCATGATCATACCTACATCCAGCGTACCATATGGCATTGTTCTCGATTTGTGTTATTTTTTTTTGGTTAAATTACATTTTTTTAGTTCCCTAAATTGATATGTCAGGGAACTTTGTGTTGTTTTTTTCAAACTTTTTCCGTTTCTTTCGCTTTATCCGGCGTGGCTGGCGGCGTTTTTTCGGGTAATTTGCAGGTGTCGCCTTCTATAGGCCTGTTGAAGAAATAACAAGTATAAACGGACAAATGATAGAATCCACTCTATCTCTATTATATTTGTTGGGTTGACAAGTGACAAGCCTATTCAATCAGAAGAGGGAAACCCAACAACAACATAGGCATTCCACATTCATTAGCTCAAAGTATAAGCTATGAAATGTTTTAAAAATAACTAATACATTCCTGAAAAATCGAGATATACACTATATTTACTTAACTTACATGGACGATTGCTCACTACTTTCTTCCGCCTTGCCTGCCATTCTGTCATCTTGCTGGTTGATATGATCACCGGATGCCGCACTCTTCACTTCTTCGACGCTCTCTTGCGACGTCTGATCTTCTTTTTTCTCTTCTACGGCCTTTGCCACACTCGTACACGAGGCCTGTTCTACACTGGTCCCCGTGGCCGTATCTACACTAGTACGTAGCACTATCTGAGTGTCCGCTATATTCTTAGATGCATTGGGCGGTGGCCGACTCGACTCCACCGTAATGGTCTGAGACTCCCTCTTTCCTTTTTCTTCTGGTATACTTGTAGACTCTTCCTTGGCTTCTTTAGAATCGGGAAAGCCCGTGAAAGTGGGAGTTTCCACGAAAGCCGCTGTACTGAAATCGGCCCAACCTGCTGCGGTATCAACGGAGGACGCTAGCGTGTTCCAAGGGTCGCTCTTGCTAGATAACCATGCTGAAAGAGGTTTTTTTTTATTTCATTATAATAGACCAGGGTCGATAATTTTTGAAAGCAAAAAAAATAATAGTGAGATGAAACCCATTGGAAAAGGAAGAGAATATAACAAAAATGAAAGGAAAAATAATTTAAGGGCGATCCGAGGTCGGGAGTGGAAGGGGGTGAGTTTTTAAGGGTAGAAAACGATTTATCTCGATTTCCGGCAAAAAGTCCCATGGAAAAACGTTAAATGGCAAAGTTGTAGGTAATAAAAAGATCTACAACTTTTGTATTTACACTTTTTTCACATAACCTCAAAATTTATGTGAAAAATTCAAATAACCAAGTTTTTGGTTTTTTATTTTTATCTTTTACAAAAAAAAAATTTTCACGAAATTTGGTGAAAACTTACCTTTTTATGTCCCAAACACACTGTAATTTTTTTGATTTAAAATATTTATTTTTTCACCTTATTTTGACTTAATATCGAAAAAGCACCCTAATTTTCAAACGAAAATTCTCACGTCAGAATATCTGCTTTTTTAAAAAAGTCTGTGGGCTTTTGGTTCGTTGAAATCTCTACTTTTTGATGGTGTAAAAAATTTACATTACTATGGTAAATGTTCTCAAAAAATGCAAAGAAACGAAAAAAACTCGAATCAGAAATTTTTTTAAAATTATTATGTACAATTTTGAGCTATTTATTAAAATTTATACTTTAATTACTAGAAAAACGTAAGATTCCCTGTTACATTGATAAACTAAAAAATTACAAATCCATAAAACATAAAGATCGCAAAAAACATGCGAAAATAGTTGTACTAAATATAATTAAAGGTAGGATTTAAAGGAGATTTCATCACATTTACCATAGTAATGTATATTTGTTTACACCATCAGAAAGTAGAGATTTCGACGGACAAAAATCCCACAGACTTTTTTAAAAAGCAGATATTTTGACGTGATAATTTTCGATTGAAAATTAGGACGCTTTTTCGATATGTCAAAACAAGGTGAAAAAATAAATATTTTAAATCAAAAAAATTACAGTGTGTTTGGGACATAAAAAGATCAGTTTTCACAAAATTTCGTGAAAAAACATTTTTCCTTGTAAAAGATAAAAATAAAAAACCAAAAACTTGGTTATTTGAATTTTTCACATAAATTTTGAGGTTATGTGAAAAAAGTGTTAATATACAAAAGTTGTAGATCTTTTTATTACCTACAACTTTGCCATTTAACGTTTTCCATAGGACTTGTAGTTTTGCCGGAAATCGAGATAAATCGTTTTCTACCCTTAAAACTCACCCCTTTTCACTTCGCGACCTCGGATCGCCGGTAAATTATTTTTCCTTTCATTTTTGTTATATTCTCTTCCTCTTCCAATGGGTTTCATAATACTATTATTTTTTTCACTTTTTACCATTTTCAAAGGCTTCAGCCCTGGTCTATAAGCATATTATAAAACAGTTGGTTTTCTATAAAGAATACTTACGATCCACGTCCATATTTTCCTCCCCGCAAGGACTCTCGTCGTCGCTGTCGCTACTGTACACTGCGTCGTTCTTGTCTCCTTGTTTCTCTATCACCGTCTGGAACGTGTGATCTTTGTCTTCGAAAATTTGATCGTCCGCATCGAAGAGCGTGTTTATGCTCTGCGCGCAAACTTGCTTGAAGATCTCGTCCCGCTGTACAATTTCGCTTTCGGAAAGATCGAAATTGACATCCGATGGGTTATCGATCGTCCTAGAATTTATGTGAATTAAAAATAAGAAAGTAAAAAATTGACGGTGGGTTATGTTCTCGATTCTATACGTTGTTTCTCTTATTTTTCAACGCACTTCAAGTTCACGACGATATCTCAAATCGAAGCGCTGTATGTGTTAATACTTAACTTTCAAAACGTCTTTATTCCAAACTAACTTTTACAGTTCATTACATGGAAAGTGACAACATAATATAGAAAATATTAACCATTAAAAAAAATAACAATAAAAAAAAAATTAAGTTACTAATCTAATTCATTAATAAAATCAATTAAAAAAAATAGTATAAATAATTTAATTTAGTAAATATCTCTTTAATTGTTTTTTAAAAGTTGCCAATTTTTTAATTTTTCTGATAATTTTTGAAAGATTGTTATATTTTATTATTCCGTCATATAAAAGCGATTTTTTTCCGAAATTACTTTTTACTGGTATAGTTTGATAATTTATACAACGTCTGGTAGGTCGGTAGATTAACAGTTGGTTCTAAATGTGGTAATTTGTGTATACATTTAATAACTTTATTCTGCAATTTTTGTAATGGTTTTAAGTTTGATAAACAAGCAGATTCCCATGCAGAAGCTAAGTATTGTAATTTTGAATAGATTAATGAAAAAAATATATTTTTTAAGTATTTCAAAGGAATGAAATATCTAGCTCTGTACAAAACAGATACCAAAGGAGATATCGAGTTGATAATATACTGGATATGGCATTTCCAATTTAAATTTTCGTCTAAAACTAATCCTAAAAATGTTGTCGTCTTTGAATATTGATTATTTTCATTATTAAATGTTAAGGGGTTAATGATGGAATTTATTTTATTTTTAGTTATAAACATAAAAGAAGATTTTGTAAAATTTAACGTAAGTTTATTTGATTGAAGCCAAGAAAGAAGTATATTTAAATCATTATTAATATCAAAATACATTTCTGCAAGAGTTTCAGCAAAATAAATAATTGTTGTATCATCTGCAAATAGCTTTATATTGCCCTTTAAGTTCAATTTGGAAACGTAATTAATGTAAATTAAGAATAATAACGGACCTAATATTGATCCTTGTGGAACTCCACATATTATTTCTTTTTCCTTCCCCAATTTGAAAAAATTGTTTATGATAGCTTAAATAACTTTGAAGTAGTTTGTGTGTATTTCCCCTTATCCCAATACTGTATAATTGACGGTGGAGTGCCTCAGGATTATGTTCTCGATTCTATACGTCGTTTCTCTTATTTTTCAATGCACGTCAAGTTCGCGACGATATCTTAATTCGAAGCTCTGTATGTGTTAATACTTACTGAAGCGTATCATCTCCATCATTAAAAGCGTCATCGTTGAAGCCGCTATAACCGTCGATATACTGGTTGGAAGTTAAATTTTGCATTTGATATTGGGAAAACATCTAAAATAAATGGGAAGAAATAGAATAATAATAATAAGTTTATTTAAAATTTAATAATATAATAAATATGTTTATGTTGTCTTCTATAAACTTATTCTTCAATCCCCTGAAGCTGAGCTTGTTAGGGGCAAATCTTATTTTTTGTTTTAGTATGTAAAATCATAAATATGCATTAAAAATCAAGTTTTAAAGTAAAAATGTTAATTTATAGTATAAACGCAGTTTTTTTTTAAGAAATATATTACCTATAATAAAATTATTAATTTATAATTTAAAAAAAAAAATACTACTTATATAAATTATTCAGAACAATATTAATTAATTAAAGCATTTCTAAAAATATTTTCAAATTGTCTGTTAGGTAATAAAAATAAAAACGAGGTTTTATTATAAAAACAAGAATTTTGTTAATTATGGCAAGTGTTTCAATGGCTTGCTGTACTTTTTTGGCGAAAAAAAAATGGATTGTATATCTTACTGTGATTTGTGGGGCGTTTAAGAAAAACTTACTTCTTGTTGTTGCAAAGCACTAGACTGTGGAAAGGGTATATCTCCGAAATCATCGTTGTTCTCCATTGTACTTGGATGAGCCCCACCCTAAATTCATTAGACAATACAGATTAGTCCTTTTACTCGACTTTGTAAAACAGCGTAAAACTGACCAACAGGAAACAAAAATCTTACCAATAATTCTTCTTGTTCCTTAATAACGTCTGCGAGCGTAGTATCTTTAAATTCTTCTAAGGACGTTGCCGTTTCGGGCTTTAAGTCTTTCAAATGTTGCCCTAAAGAGGTACTAATACTCAATTCTACTATTTTATTGACCATGCTTATCAAATGGCCCATGTAGCCTTTCCTTATACTCTTTCCTTCAGCTCTAAAAACAATAATACAATACAATGTTTAAAGACCAAGTGAAGTATCTGTCTCCGTCGCACATTTACTTTAATATAATAGTAATAATATATATCTTTATCCTCAACAAACTTAAAAAAGTTTATTACAGAGAATATAACACCAAATATGTTTAGTAACTATTAATAACTCCATCGAAATTATTCAAAAATATATATATATAATAACCATTTATATAAAAAAATATTAATATATAATACGTTAAAGTTAGTTCAGTTTTAAAAAATATTTTTTTACTGATTTTTTAAAAGTCCATAATTTTGATATTTCTTTATTTTTTTCGGCAAACTGTTATAAATTGTTATTCCTTGATATAATATTGATTTTTGGCCAAAAGTACTCTTTACTATTGGTGTTTAAATATGATGATTTTGTCTCGTGATGTGAATAATGTTGCTCGAAGGAAATATTATATTCGATTGTTTTTCTTTAATAACAATAGAGTGTATTAGAATGCATAGTTTTAATTTATAAAGCTTTTCTAAATTTAAATATCCATTTGGTTCATATAAATTTATAGTTGGTTCTAAAAAAGGAAGTTTATGTATGCATTTAATTAACTTGTTTTGTAGTTTTTTTAATGGTTAAATTGTAGTTAATTTCGCTGATCCCCAGATTGAAATCATATACTGTAATTTTGAATAAACCAAAGAATAATATATATTTTTTAAATATTTTAACGATATAGAATTTTTAGCTTTAAACAAAATGCCAATTTATTGGTGAGATGTAACTTCTTAAATACTCAATATGTTTTTTCCAACTTAAATTTTCATCAATATATAAACCTAAAAATTTAATTGTATTAGGTATTTAATTAAATGATTATTGATAGACAGTGAAGAAATATTATTATTTTTTAATTTTGATTTACTTATAAACATAAAAGATGATTTAATTAAAATTGAATGATAATTTATTAGTTTCAAGCCATTTGCATATTATATTTAGGTCGTAGTTAATGTTATTATGAATTTGAGCAGTCTTCATAAAAATATACAATAGTAGTATCATTGGCAAACAATTTTATTTTACCTTTTAAATTTAATTTTGCTATAGAATTAATGTAGATTAAAAAAAAATAGGTCCTAAGGTTGATCCTTGCTGAACACCACAAGTTATGTTTTTTTGTGAACTTTTAATATTTTCAATTTGAACAAACTGCTTTCTATTACTTAAGTAATTTTTTAACAATAAATAAATATTTCCCCGAATTCCAATATTGAATAGGCATTTAAGTAAAATATTTTGATTGACTGTGTCAAATGTTTTACATAAATCTAGGGACAGTATTGGTTTTGGTATTTGGTTGCTATCAACGTTTTGTTGAATATCTTTGATAATATCTGCAGCTGCAACTTCTGTATCTCTAAATTTACGAAAACCATATTGAAATGGAGAGTAATTTTTTTCTTCTAAAAAATTTACTATTCTATTATTTAAATTTTTCCAAAAATCTTTGAAAATGTGGGTAAAAAAGAAATTGGGCGATAGTTACTACTAAAATATTTTTCTGCATTTTTAAAAACTGATGATACTTTTGCTATATATACTTACTGTTGTTCGTCGTTTTCCTTCCACGCATTTAACAGCCTTTCCACTAGATTACAACTGTCTAATAACTAAAAGAAATATATTTTTAATGAAAATCATATCAAAACCTGTACGAATCGTTCCTATCTTCTCTCTTTTTTCAACTTACATGTCTACATAAGGCGCTGATAGTCACGTCGTTCGTCTCTCCCCCAACACAGGCGTTCAAAGCGTTCACTATACAGTTCTCCACTTGCGTGTGCAAAAAATTATTCCACATATATTTGAAAAACAAGTCCAACATAACCGAGAACGTGTTTAGCCTAATCAACTCGTCGTATAGTTTTGTGTGGTTCGATGGGATGATTGCTCCCAGGAGCCTCAATACTTGCAGACGGGTATTACCCAGAGGCTGATCTAATTGGCCTATTGTAGTCAGTACTGAAGGTTGCTGAAAAGTTCGAAATTTTCATTGCTGTCGAGACTACACGGATTTATTTCTTACCTTCGGAGGGTCCAACAGTAACTGATGAAACTCCGTTATTCTCGTACAAATCGAGTCCGTTGTGGTTAGGATAATTTTCTGTTTTTGTTCCATATCCATAGCTTCGTCGTTTATATTTGAATTGTACATACTCGAAGCAATACTTGCAGCTATACTTGCTGCGCTACGAAAACTAGGAATGCTAAAAAATACGGAAAAATATGGACTTTCAATGATTGTCTGTCCAATAAAATGACAATAAATTTTTAAAAAATCAACTTTCTTTACTTCACACCTACATCAGTGGGAAGTTTATCAAACAAACACATACCTGGTTGGATTTAGATCCAGAAGACCTAAAAACACTTGTATGCCTCCAACTATGGAACTTTCGCATTTTTCCTTGGCAAAAATTTGATCCAAAAGTAAGCCCATGGTTTCTGATCTGAAAAAGAAGAGACGTTTTAAAAATATCCATCGTTCGTTATCCGTTTGCGATTTTTTTCAAACCAATCTTCGACCCTCTGTTACTACGAAATTGTATGTTCTATGAAAATAGCTCTAAGCTCTGAGAACAAAATTGTAGCGAATTTATTGCCTTACAACAAAGGTTATTACTATTTTGGTCATAGGATCAACCATTTGAGAGGTATTTTTTTTGGTAATGTATAACTGTACAGTTTATAATAAACTATGTACAGTTGAGTTCAGGAAGAAGTAGGACACGGATTTTGATCCTATGTAAACGAGAAAATTTTAAAACATCAAAAGTTTGACAGGACACCGACATCCCAAGTAGTTATTGATTCGAAGCATAATGCCTAGGCTTGACAATGTTCAAAGGACTCAAATAATTTTGTTTTTAAATGACGGAATACCTATACGAGACGTTGCCGCTATAATGCACGTAGCAAGAAAAACGGTAGAATATAAAGTACCGATGGGAAGCGGATGTAACTTTGGATAGGAAAAGGCCCCTGGAAGACCAAGCAAAACAACGCAAAAACATGACAATGGTCTTGTGCAATACTTGGAGGAAAATCCCTTTCAAATAATGCGAGCTGCTATTCAGCAAACAAATTGTCCTGGTTCGAGACCGACAGGTTGTAGTAGGGTAAAAGAATCCCATTTAAAAAATTATGTTGCCACCAAAAATGAAATTAGGGGAAGAACAAAAACAGGCCCGAAATATTTTTATCTTAAATAATATTTTGTGGCCAGACTGGAATAGAGTAGTCTTTACTGACGAAAAAGTTTTCCAGTCTACGTTCAACGGACATATCAGGGTATACAGACCTCACAATACAAGATATACTGGAAATGTTATCAGTAATTCCGAAAGATCAGGGAGATTTTCGGTGAATGTATGGGCATTGGTGAGTTATCATGGACTTGGAGTGTGTTGGATTGTAAATTATTATTATTATTATTATGTTTAACAGCAGTAAGCGGCTGAAGCCGATGAGACTGCTGTGTGCACTTATGTCTTTGGTTTCTTTTTAGTTTTTATTATTTCAGGCACTTTTATATAGTCAACAATTAGAGTATCACGTCACAGTTCACAGTCTAGGTACAGTTCACAGTCAAGGTGTAATGCAGTCCGTCACTTACAAGAACATTTTGGAATATATTATGATGCCTAGTGTATCGCAAAATTTCCCTGATCAGAGCTTTATTTTCCATACTAAATATTAAATAGGTGTAATTTTTTTTTTTAAATTAATTATTATGTACAATAAAATGTTTGAATTAAGTTAGACTAGAGTTATTTTTTAATGAAATGGAGAAAAAATGGTAATAAAAATTATAAATGACACGTTTAAGTCAAGCCCAATAAAAAAAAAGTTTAGTCTGTTATAATTTGAACACAGTCAATAGCCTTTTCTACTTTTTTATGCACTTTCGGGGATTATGGGTAGGTTTACAACACACAATCGATGTCCTACTTCTTTCTGAACTCAACAGTACCTTTATCAATGAAATTATTTATCTATCTTTGGTTGATTGTCGCTGGTTACGCACATACTGATATACTTACGATTCTAGAGTATTAAGTAATGGATCGGGATCAGCTCGTTCTGTAGAATTGATCTGCTTGTCGCGAGCAGTCCTAATAAAATCACACAATAGTTGAGCAACGTTATCATGTCGTTCTTTCTCTATTTTCGGATTTAATAACGATACAAGCTGCTGAATTATTCCTTGGCTATCTAACCACTAAAAATATAATCGTTAAATCTGTAGTGATAGTTTATTTCTTGTCAAAAAGGCTACTTAGAACTCAATTATTTATTATAATTATATTAAATTATAAATACTTACGTTCAGTATATTTTGACGCATTTCGACACCCTCAACTTGAGTCATCAGTTTGAGCATGAGATCCATGATGGCGGACGTGCCTAGGTGCTTAATCAAAAGGGGCAAAAACGTGTTCCTAGCCTTTAAAAAGTCTAGGACCTGTAAGCAAGTGAGTTGATAGGACAGCCAGTTCTAGGTCCCGGGGAACAGCAAGGAAGTCGGTAGGAAAACAAGGAATGAGGAAAAATGAGTTTCGTTTGTTGTCGAAATAATCCGAAGAAAATTTTTTTTTAAGAAAAAATTTAATTTTGATCGATTTGTGTAAAAAATAAAATTAGGATAAAACAAATATTATAGAAAATAATTTGCATTTAAAATAAAGGTAAAAAATTTGGGATTGGCGGTTTTTAGGAATACAGGTTAAGAAAGGAAGGGGGAGAGAAAAAATCACGTTATAGTTCTGGTACACTACTGTATTTTACACACAACACAAAAACAGTTTTGAGAAACATCAAAAGAGGATGATTATGGATGAAAAAAAAAAGTAGTTTATGAAGAAACCATTTGGATCTTTGGACAATTATTTTTTTAAGAACTGTAGGTAACAAAGGCAGTATATGGCTTGTCTTGACAATAAATATATCCCAGTTTTAATTGACTGTAATACAAACCCGAACAAACGACAAAATTTTCAAAATTTTTTAATTTGTCAAAATTTTATTTTGACGGGTAAAATTTTTTAAAAAATTTTTCTCTATTCTTAGCGACAAACAGCCTTTTTTCCTACAGCCTTCTTTCTATTCATATTCTGTTGTACCAAACAAAAAACTTGTATCTATTTAATGAATAAAAAAAGTCAATCTATCTTACACAAAAAAGGAATACCTACTAATTATTAAGTTAGTTATGTGCTTCTATTTGAAATAAGGTCATTGGCGATGAAAAAATAACTGTTTAAAAAGCCTATCAGTCCTGAAATTGGTTCATTTTTTACTGTTGGCATTTTTAACATACATCAGTTTTTGTGTAGTGGTACTGGAGAAATGATCTGCTTCGTTTTGTTGCAAGCAGTATTCCTTTTTTATCAAACCATAATCTACCGACAAAAAAATGAAACTAACCTGCTCAGTCTTTTTTGCAATAAGGGCACCCATTATCTTACTAAAATAGGAAGCCAAGAGAGGGTTTAATGGAGTTTCAGTTTCCAAAAAAACGTATAATTTTTCTAGCAGCCTAAAAAAAAATTAACAATTAAGTAAGTATGTATTTTTAGATCTATAGAGACTATAGCTGAACTTTAATAATTGTTATTACCTTTCATCTCCTGCTAATCTCTCGTTTATAGCTGGGACATCACAGGTCAGCAGTTCACTAGCAACATTGGGATATTTGAATCTTGTCTTTTCACTTAGATCCACAGATGGTTCTTTAGTTGTTAAAGTCACTAATTCTTCCATAACTTCAGGCTTTAACAAACTACAACAAAGTAATATTTACATTTAAGTCGTCAAGCTAATAAGCAATCATTAAAACTATGTTATAGAATGAAAGTTTCGAGCCGAATGAAATACAGCAACAGGTACTTACAAATCAATTAAGTTTTTGTTCTGTACCCTACATTCACTAATTATGTCATCAGAGTCCATAATTTCTTGCAGAGTAACATCCTACAAAACAATGGATGTTGTTAATCTATAACAGGGTCTATAACTAAATTTAATTCCAACTAACACTTACCTCTTTAGCAAGGATACCTTCAATCTGGGAAGAAGACGGAGTATTATATTTCCAAAACATTGTTATTTGCTAAAAATAAAATCATAGTACTTAAGTAAGTACCTAACATAAATACTTAAATAAATAAAGAAATTGTTGAGTTAATCAAACGTTAGAGACAGAGAAAATCAAGGAAGCATATTTTTGACATTAAGGTTTGAATAAACAACCTAAAAGTAAATAAGCATAATGAAATATTTTACTTTATACATTCAATATAGCAACAGTATTAATATTACTATTAAGTAATACTTAATAATAATATAAGGCATTATTTAATAATTCTAGCATCTACATCGGTAATACTGAATGTGGAGGAGGGCCCCCAAATAGATAGATTTTTCTGTTATCATTATTAAAAAACTTATTTAAAAGGCCAGTGTTACTGGGTCCCTACCTATATTCTAAATCATATCGATAATTAATTATTATATTGACAATAATCATAATCCTTAGATTAAGAATAATTTCTTCTAATCAATGAACAAAAGCAAAAGATGTTTAAAGAACCAGTACCTAATTAGCAAATAAATAATAAGCACAGATAAATATTGCAAAAAATGTAACAAAGCATAGTCATGTCGTTATACCCAAATAATTATTTTTAATAATTGTTTCGTAACTCTCAAATGCACTATTTATATTTTACACTTAAAGTGGTCTATTTTTAAAGCTACTTACGTTTTTAAAAGTGTTTTTAACTAAAAATCGTTCAGAAGTATGTTATTTTTTGATGGGTTAGGTTCATTTGATTTGACCTCTGTCAACCAGTTTAATGACTTTATCGATGATTCACAAATATATTTACACGGCAAGTCGTAAAATTTATAAAGCATATCACAATCTTCGCTAAATTTTATGGAAATTCGTTCCGGAAAATGAAAATTTTACTGGAAAAACACAAAAAGTATATTTTTTTCACTAGAAACTGACCACCATACATTATTCCCAGAATGCACTTGTTGAGTTTTGACAACTGACAGATCATACCAAGAAGAGGGAAATTTAAACCAATTCTAGTACTCTTGTATAAAATTATATACGTTGCACTTGAAGAAAAACGTGAAACGTTTCATGTGGTTTATTAATTATAATCGTGTTATTGACACATTTTGATTTATAAAATATCCAGTCTTTCACAAACGGGTGCGTTGGTCGTTTGGTAAATGAGAATTCTGTTTTACCGACTACACCTATTATAGCGGCAAGGCGCGAAAATTTAATTTTCATAGGGATAACCCAAACTTCAAAAATATTTCTGATGTACCCCCTCACGGTTTACAGGCTAATACCAAACAATAATATAACACAAACTAAATTTAATCAACAAAAATTATGGAACAAGGTACAGTCGTTTATTTACAGAAAAAATTTCACATTATTTATTATATAAAATCTCTGCTACACTAAAAAGCCAAATAAATAATCTCAATTAGGATTAGGGATCAACGTTTGGTCTTTGGTCACAGGCAGTAGCTTTCCCCCGATGTTTACATGGGGTCCTGTGTAGTAGCGCACCAATAAGCTTGAGCCCCTTTTAAGTTGGTGCTGTCTCGAAAGATCCAGCCAGCAATCAACCCAGGAAGTATAGTGAGGCATGTGACCTGGAGAGCCAATAACAAGACCGGAATTTGTTACCGCCATGCAGTTGGATACCACTTGGAATGGATACATAATGGCTGTTGACAGGAACTAAAAAAAATCATAAATAAATGAAATTGCTAAACCCTCTAGAAACAAAAACATGGCAGGCGACTTACATTCATTGTGGCTGCTGTATAGACTTTCAGCTCCTTTTCTTCAACTAAGTATCGATTTATAGCATATGTCAAGCTTCCTGCCAAAAGAAGTGACAATATGTCCCCTAACAGTCTTGGTACTAATCCTCTAAAAAACCCAAGACACCCATCATGGTTGTAGATTTCCTTAATAGACCCAAAAATACCCCTATAATAAAATATAAAATAGAATAGGTATCACAAAGGTAGAAATAGATGTATAAAAACACTATAGAGGCAGAGGCCATAAATCTGGTAAACTTTGCTCTACCTAGAAAAGAGATAGAGTTAATATCCAGGACATAAATTTAACATTTTTTGTCTACAAAGTCATTCATAAACTCCTTACGTATATTTGGTTTCTTTCCCAACAAATTGAGCCATCATTCTGATTGTAATGACGTGAAAAGGCTGGCTAACTACAATTGCAGCGGTGTGTGTAATAATATCACATCTCATAGAGGCAAGCCATTTCTGTTTCCTAAAAAATGGGAATAACATGTTTCAAAATCAAAATATATAATGTACACACTCATTTTAGATACTAACCTCTGCTCCTCAGTCTCTTCCTCTTCAAACTCTAAGTCATCTGACTCGGGAAGTTTTAAATATTCTGTACATTTTTGAGCTGCAACTGCACTCAGCAAATTTCCACAAACTTTTGGGGCCAGGCCTGTGTACAGTCCGGTAAAGCCGTCAAGAGTTTTAATGTGCTTCACTGAAAAAGTACGTGTGATAGAACATGAAAATGACAGATTTTGGGGTGGTACTTACCATATTCAAATATGTTGGGTAATTTCAAGGCTGGCTTTCCAAACAGAGTTTTAGCGGGTCTAGGCGGAATAGGCTCATACCCAATCTAAAGATAGATAATGGTAGTTAATAGCAGAGTATGGAGAGTGCATTGTAGCAGCTTTTTAAGACAAAAATTCGGCGTTTATTAGCCTACAGTTTATGTAAAAAATATTCTCTAACCTGTATCAATACTTTGGCATACTCAAAGGGATGTGACGCAGTGTTAACTATAATTCTGAGGGCATAATTAGACCATTTATTTTCTTTTTGTTTTGACATGACTTTGAGTTTCGACACAAATTCACCTGAAACCCCTTTTAAAAATTTTTAATTCCACACCCCCCCTAACTTTAACACCTTGGTGATTGTTGACTTTTATTTAATTTTGTTTGTTGGAAAACAACTTCGTCTTAGTGCATTCTCGTCTCTTATTAATTTTATAGATTAGAATAGGACACAAACATACTCTGGCTAACAGATCGTTGAAAGATTTCATATTTCATAGAATTGTGCAAGCACTATTTCCCATTTGCCCGAATGACTCTAAATAACCTATTTTCTTTCTGTGATAAATGTGTCAATTTTTAAGGTTATGTTTAATAATTGCCTTCTTAACCCCACTTTAAATTTCATCAAAACATGCATTCAATGTAATCGAAAATACGGAAGTTTTAAGTTAATATGGGGTTGACGAAAGACTACTTACGTTACGTACCAGCAGGAAATTTCAATATTATAAGTAGCCAAAACTGTAATGTCGCTTTTGTAACTCTTCAGGGTCAAATAGGCCGTTTTGTTGCTGTCGGTGCTTGCGAACATATTATTATTTGGGATTTAAGACTAGGAGAAAAGGTATATTTTCGCATTTTATCTACTAGAGCTAGCTAATTGCTTTCTACATTCTGCCTCTCATTAATTTTGGTCAAATTTACACATTTCTCTGCCTATGCTGTATTTTTTCCTTAGTTCTACATTTTACCAATTTTAGGCTCAAGTCCTACCAGGTGAACAGGCAGTAGTAACAGCAATATGTGCCAGTCCAAATAATAGGCACTTAGCTGCAGGTTATGCGGATGGAAATGTCCAAGTTTACGATTTAAAATCTGCTGAAGTCATTAGTATATTTTCAGGGCATCGATCTGAAGTTACCACATTGTCCTATGACAGTTACGGTCACAAGTTGGCTTCTGGAAGCAAGGTACATTAACTGTTTTATTTATTTACCCATTTAGGAAAGTTATAGTATAGTAGGTATGGCATTTTTTAAATTTAAACTAATTATTTATAGGATACCGATGTAATTGTTTGGGACACAGTAGCCGAGACAGGTTTAAGTAGATTTTCTGGACATAAGGGCCCCGTTACTCAAATTGCATTTATGTTAAAAGAAAATGTTCTTATCTCAGGATCTAAGGACAGTTTTATCAAATTTTGGGACTTTAACACACAGCATTGTTTTAAAACATTGACTGGACATCAAACAGAGGTAAATTTGTTGCTATATTTTTTTGTTAAATGGTATTTTTCGCATAAGAAAAGAAAGTTTTTTAAATATTATGGTCCTATACATTGTAATTATTAATTTTGTAGATTTGGGGACTTACTTTAATCAAAGATGACCAATATTTGGTGACAGGTTGCGGTGATGCTGAACTTAGGGTGTATAAACTCTCTCTGAGAGATCCTGATAGTGATTATGTTAATCCTATAGAACATTTGACTACAACACTCGAATTGGCAACTTTAGATGAAGGAGATGACAATACAGTAAGTTATAAAGTTAATCGACCTCATAAACTGGTGTAAATTGAATGGGATGGAACTTAATGCTTTTAAGTAATAATAATAATAATAATAATAATAATAATAAGTTTATTTAAAATTTCATAATATAATAAATATGTTTATATTGTCTTCTATAAACTTATTCTTTAATCCCCTGAAGCTGAGCTTGTTAGGGGCAAATCTTATTTTTTGTTTTAAACTTATGTAAAATCATAAATATGCATTAAAAATCAAGTTTAAAAGTAAAAATGTTAATTTATAGTATAAACGCAGTTTTTTTTTGAAGAAATAGGTATATTACATATAATCAAATTATTAATTTACAATTTTTAAGTAAAAATTATTACGCAGGTATAGGTAAATTATTCAGAACAATATTAATTAATTAAAGCATTTCTAAAAATATTTTCAAATTGTCTGTTTTTAATATCCATGTTTTTATTTCGACGTTAATTTTTTTTAATGAAATCAATTTTTTAATTTTGGTTGGTAAATAATCGTAAATATTTGAAATTTTTTGTCCTATGGACTTATTTATTTAAGGTTTTGTTTTATGGTTATTTCATTTTTATGACGTGCATTATGATTATGGTTTTTAAATTGTATACCTAAGGTTTTTATTTTTAAATTATATATATTAAGATGTTATAAATGTAAAGTTGTCTTATGTTCAACTTTTTTGTTTCTGAATATAATTCTTTTGAAGGATAAAGATAATCTTTATTGAATATAATTTTTAGAAACCTTTTTTGTAATATTTCTAATTTTTTAACTAAAATTCTATTTATTCCTCCCCTACCTAAAATTCCGTAATTTAAATGAGTAATATAATATTTCCATATCTTACATTTAAAATTTTTTTAATGTTTTTAAAAATCGGTAGTAAACTTCTTAATTTATTCTAAGTGAAAATTCTAATTTAATTTACTGTCAAAAATAATTCCTAAATAGTTTATTTTATTAACTTTAAAAATTTGAATGTCTTTCAATACTATTCATATTTCGTGGTAGGTTATTTAGGTTTAAAGTAAAAGGAACATAATTTGTTTTATTAAAATTAATTGTTAACAAATTGTTATGAAACCAATCTTTTATAATTTTAAAATCTTTTTTAATTTTATTATTTTACTTACCCAGTGGAAAATTAATAAAACAAATGTTTCCTGTCTGTTATATTTATATGACAATGTTTCCATTTTTTATAGCATCCTCTCCAATGTCTAAAAGCTGGCTCTCTTCTAAGGGCGGGCCGTGGTAGAGTTGTCTCTTTAACAAGTGATTCCAGCAGACAAGTGGTTGGTTGCCATGGAACTGATAATCAGGTCGAACTCTTTTATTTTTGTAGCGAAGATGAAGCACAAGTACGATTAAAAAAACGGTTAAAGAAGGAAAGGAAAAAAGAAAAGTGAGTTTTTATTTTAAGTTTAATTGAAAAATCAGAACTTAATATGGCAAAAAACTATTAAAACCATGCAAACTGACATTGCTATTTTAAGGTACCTATTTGTAGACAAATTATTTCTTTCAGAAAAAATGAATCTATGGAAACAAGCGACGATGAACTTAAACCAGCTGACAACTCTAACCTTCAGCTAAGCCTAAGGGATGAAGTTAAGAGGCTCAATCCTGTAAAAGCTTCAGGAAAAGCAAATAGTCTCGATTTGGTTTTGGGTAACGGGGGTGAGCTCAGAATAGCCGTTAATTTTAAGGATAATTCTGTTCGGTTGTTTAACATGCAAACGTCTATAAAGGTTAGCTAAATAATGGTGTGGATTTAAAAATTTTTTACTTATAACATTTTTTTTTAAGGATGCTGAAGCTCAATGTTTAAGAGGTATTTTAAGCCAGGGTCATCACAGTGACGTGCGAGCTGTTGCTTTTAGCGGTGACAACTTGGCTATCGTATCCGGCAGCGGAGATAGTATCAAAACATGGAATAGGCCGTCACAAGCATGTTTGAGAACTCTCGAGACTGGGTATGTATAAAAAAACCAAAAACAACTCTCACCAAAAATTCCTTGATATTTGAGAGCATCAAAATTTATAACCACATATACCACTGGCTTATCCGCAGGTGATTGATGACAGGATTTTTAAGCAAAGACTAAAAAGGCAACTAATTATTAGACCCTACTATACAATTCTATATTACTTTTTCTTACTTTGTATAGTGAACATTGTAATTTCCATAACAGTTTTAATACTGTCCAAAGCTTTGTTAACAAGATGTACATCTTATAACAATAAAGTGTATTTTGATTTATTTATTTTCCTTAATATGAATTATTTACAAAGACGAATCGAAACGATTCTTCTATAGTTATTATTAAGTGGATTTGTTTTCTGGTACATTCCTTATTTTATTTTTTAGTCATGTTCTTTCTATATCATTTGTGCCTGGTGATAGAGTGGTATTAGCAGGACTCAAAGATGGCCGTCTGCTAATTGTAGACATCGCTGCGGGCGATATTTTGGAAGAAATTCCTGCTCATGGTAAAGATTTAAGGACGATTTGTCTTACACCAGATTTGGTAAGCTAGATATATTCTACTTTTCGGGTGTCGGTTTGAACTTAAATTTTTCCAAGAATAATGGGTTTTATATTCAATCGATTTTTTTTTAGAGTGGTTGTGTCACTGGTGGAGGTGACCAAACCGTCAAATTCTGGAAATTCGAATTAATAGTGGACGAAAAAAGCGAGTCGAAAGTAAAGGTTTTATCCCTGATACACAATAGAACCCTCAAACTGGAACAAAATGTTCTGTGCGTCAAGTTATCGCCTAACGGAAAATTCATTGCTGTTGCTTTGCTGGATTCTACCGTCAAGATATTTTTCGTAGACACTTTTAAGGTAAATAGTCAAGAAGAGTAAAAAATGCTAAATATTTTAAATTTTAAAATCAATATAGAAATGTTTTTATTTTAGTTCTACCTCTCACTATACGGTCACAAACTTCCAGTTCAATGTATGGACATATCCAGCGATTCCAATCTAATCGTTACAGGTTCCGGGGATCGCAACATCAAAATCTGGGGCATGGATTTCGGTGATTGTCACAAGAGTATTTTTGCCCATGATGATACTGTCACTGGGTTACAGTTTGTCCCGAAGACCCATTTGTTTTTTACGTGCGGAAAAGACGGGAAAGTAAAACAATGGGACGGAGATACTTATAACAAGATTGTCACCTTGCAGGTAATTTTGAGATCTTTGAAAATTAAAATTTATTTATTTATTTGCAGGTTTCATTATAATAATATTAAAAATCAATAACATTGTTTTTTTAATAAAAATAAATCCAATAAAAGCATCATTACACAACCATAGATTAACAAATCTGTCCGATTTTGTAATGAAAAAATATACATCCATTTAGATTATTAATTTTAATCACATCATATATTATCATCATAATACATACAGTGTCACCAGTAAAGTCCGCATCATATGGGATTTTTTTTTTATTAATAGCTTTATTCAAAATTTGACTTTGGCATCAAGTTCTGCTTCGATCGAGATGAAAAGTAAGCAAAAAAATAGTAGTCACGTGATTCGCATTATCTGTCAAATTTTAATTTTTTCCAAAAAATAATTCAAAAGTGGGGTTATTTCTGAAAATATCGAAAAAACTTATTAGAAAAAGTTTTTTTAAATGCAGTTTCTAGCCCATATGCAAAATTTCGGCTGCATAAGATAATTTTGATTTTTTACCTATATTTTGTAAATTGCACCACTTTTGCAAAATAAGACTCAACGCAACCTACATAAGACTTCTCAGTTTTGACAATGCTTTATTTTAGATACATTTTCTTTAAAGTAGCGCCGTATTAAATGTGTGTTTTTCTACTAAATCAAAATTGTGCTATTAAAATTTGGTCGCATGTGATGCAAAGTTTATTTGTTTTTGACCCTGTATAAGGTAACTTCATAAAATAAGTATTTTTGAAAACAAAGTTTGTGTCTGAAAGTAATACACGTTAACGTTATTATGACATAGCTTAATAATAAATTATAATATACCTAGGGGTTTTAAATTAAATCGTTGAAAATAGATAAACTTTACGTTGTTAAACTAAAATTTATTTTCCACTTAAAAAACACTTTACTGAAGACACTGTGTTCTTTTTTGTGTTAATATTAAGGTGTATTACTTTCAGACACAAACTACGTTTTTAAAAATACTTGTTTTATGAAGTTACCTTATACAGGGTCAAAAACAAATAAACTTTGCATCACATGCGACCAAATTTTAATAGTCCAATTTTGATTTTGTAGAATAACACACATTTAATATGGCGCCACTTTAAAGAAAATGTATCTGAAATTAAGCATTGTCAAAACTAAGAAGTTTTATGTAGGTTGCGTTGAGTCTTATTTTGCAAAAGTGGTGCAATTTACAAAATATAGGTAAAAAATCAAAATTATCTTATGCAGCTGAAATTTTGCATGTGGGCTAGAAACTGCATTTAAAAAAACTTTTTCTTTCGATATTTTCAGAAATAACCCCACTTTTAAATTATTTTTTGGAAAAAATTAAAATTTGACAGATAATGCGGATCACGTGACTACTATTTTTTTGCTTAATTTTCATCTCGATCGAAGCAGAACTTGATGCCAAAGTCAAATTTCGAATAAATATATTAATAAAAAAAAATCCCATATGATGCGGACTTTACTGGTGACACTGTATATTTAAAAATATAAGTAAGTAATCCGAAAATATTTCACCCCAAAAAAACAGGAAAAATTATAAATAAGGGAGAAATTATACTAGAAAAATTGTAATATTTAGTATTATTATTACCATATATAAGTTTACTTACCTTTATAAAATTTTGCATAATCCATGATTTTAATTTTCTCTTAAATGCCAAAAGACTCATAGTTTTCAAATTAGTAGGTCATATATTTAAAATTGTGATGCCAACAAATAAAGCATTATTTTTTAAAAGTGTTAAATTAAAATTATCATAACATAAACATAGATTTGTTTTTGTCTTGTTTGGTATATATGAGTAATGTTATATAATAAATTTTTGTTTTTATATACAGTGTGACCAGTAAAGTCCGGATCATATGGGATTTTTTTTTATTAATAGCTTTATTCGAAATTTGACTTTGTCATCAAGTTCTGCTTCGAACGAGATGAAAATTAAGCAAAAAAATAGTAGTCACGTGATTCGCATTATCTGTCAAATTTTAATTTTTTTTTTCAATAATAAAATTCAAAAGTGGGGTGGGGTTATTTCTGAAAGTATCGAAAAAAGTTTTTAGAAAAAGTTTTTTTAAATGCATTTTCTAGCCCACATGCATAATTTCAGCTGCATAAGATAATTTTGATTTTTTACCACAATTTACTTTCCACTTAATGAACACTTTACTGATGTCACTGTGTTCTTTTTTGTCTTAATATTAAGGTGTATTACTGTCAGACACAAACTACGTTTTCAACATCAAAATCTGGGGCATGGAAATATACTTATTTTATTAAGTTACCTTATACAGGGTCAAAAACAAGTAAACTTTGCATGATATGCGACCAAATTTTAATAGCCCAATTTTTATTTTGTAGAAAAAGAGTATTTTCAACATTATTTTTTAGGGACATTCGGGTGAAGCCTTCTCTCTAGCCGTAAGCCCTAACGGCGAATACGTTGTGTCCTGTGGTTCGGACCGCGTTCTGAGGCTTTATGAAAAATCCGAATTTTTGGTAGTTCTAGAAGACGAACGGGAAGAAGAGAGGGCTCAGCAGGAGGAATTAGCAACGGGGGAACAGACGGTGGTTCCCGGACAACCCGGTTTAAATTTGCCAAGTAAGAGGACCATTGGAAGTGAAAGAGCGGTAAGAAAATTGTATTTTTTACTAAAAGTTACTCAAATTACACGGGTCGCTGTTATTTCAGGCTGAAAGTATATTAGAATGCTTAGAAGTAAACGAGAAGTACCGGGAGCAACTTGCTGAGCACGAAGCGCTCCAGGCGGCCACCTCGCAAACATTGGTTCTTCCCGGGGCCCCCTTGTTAATGCAGGCCTTCAATGTCTCTACTCCTGACGACTTTTTGTTGGAAACTATCAGGAGAATACGACCTAGGTACGACAATTTTTAAATACTTTCTCCACCAAACGTTTTTACTTCATTTTTGTTTAGTGATCTAGAGGAGGCTCTTCTTATTCTCCCATTCAACTCTGTGTGCGAAATATTAAACATGTTGCCAAATTTAATCGCTAGAGGGGACTGTACCGAACTAGGTTGCAAAGTTGCCATGTTTCTCTTAAGGCTACACCATGCGCCCATCGTCGCCAATAAATTATTGTTGCCAACTTTGCAGAAATTGGATAAAATTATGAAGGAAAAGGTCGGAGAATTAAGGGTGAGCAACAACAATATATTTTTCTTAACAGCTACGGGCAACTATTGGCAATAATGTGCCATTGGAAGTACGACCTCTAGTAGTAGCTTCAAAAGCTTTCTTGGCGGCCAGCCAATCAAAAGTTTCCTTCCTTTGAGTTTTTAATGTTACCTATTAGTTTCCAAATTGAACTTAAAGGGCAATATAAAGCTATTTCAATCAATCAATCAAATTTTTATTTCCAAATAAAAAACATCACATCGTAATACAATGAACACAATTATAGGCACAATGAATCGTATGATCTGTGTGTGCCTTTAAACCACTATTTTTAAGAATGCAGATGATACAACAATTATTTATTTTGCTGAAACTCTTGCAGAAATGTATTTTGATATTAATAATGATTAAAAAATACTTCTTTCTTGGCTTCAATCAGATAAACTTACGTTAAATTTTACAAAATCTTCTTTTATGTTTATAACTAAAAATAAACTAAATTCCATCATTAACCCATTAACATTTAATAATGAAAATATTCAATATTCAAAAACGACAAAATTTTTAGGATTACGTTTAGACGAACATTTAAATTGGAAATGCCATATCTAGTATATTATCAGCTCGATATCTCATTTTGTATCTGTTTTGTACAGAGCTAGATATTTCATTCCTTTGAAATACTTTCAAAATATATATTTTTCATTAATATATTCAAAATGACAATACTTAGGTTCTGCATGGGGATCTGTTTGTTTATCAAACTTAAAACCATTACAAAAATTGCAAAATAAAGTTATTAAATGTATACACAAATTACCCCATTTAGAACCAACTGTTAATCTATATAGACCGAAAGGGTATTTACACGTTCAAAACATTTATAAATTAAAAATTTGTATTCTAATTCACTCTATTATTTTAAAAGAAAAAAAATCAAACATAACACTTCAGGAGAATAAGGCATTACATGATCATAACACCAGACGTTGTATAAATTATCAAACTATACCAGTAAAAAGTTATTTCGGAAAAAAGTCGCTTTTATATGACGGAATAATAAAATATAACAATTTTCCAAAAAATATCAGAAAAATTAAAAAAAATTGGCAACTTTTAAAAAACAATTAAAGATATATTTACTAAATTAAATTATTTATACTTTTTTTTTAATTGATTTTATTATTGAATTAAATTGGATTAACTTCCATGTTTTTTAATGGTTATTATTGTCATGGAATTACGTGGCTGTTAGAAAGTAATTTGGACCTTATACCATTAGGTATGCACATGCACATTATCTCAATATTTTTTTTTAGGATTTGATTGGTTATAATTATTTTGGTATGCAGTTTCTTCAAAAAGAAATCGAAGAACGAGAAGGGGTTCAATTGTTTAGAGACGCAACTATAAAAAGAAAGAAAGGAGATAAAAAGCGGAAGAAGAGGGAGAAACTGAAGAGATCCGTCATGGTGCTCACACAATAGGAATATAAAACTGGTATTGTTATTTTAAATATATAATTTTTTTGTCTGCCAAGTGATTTTAGTCTTAAATGGCTCTTTCTCTGTCCAACGCATGATCCCTTCCTCATCTTTCAGTAGCTACTAACGACAATCAAGCGAAGTTGGACAAATCATTTTATTTAGCGGACATTCCATCATATGACACGTCTACGAATATTTGCTTGTAAAATGAAAATTCCTGCACTAAATCAGTTACTTTACACATCTGGGTACAGACGTGTATTGTTTTGTTATAATGTTAAAACTTTTTGGGAACTCTACACATCACTTTGCAATATTCCAAGTAATATAACTACTGTTCTGACTGAAGTTAAATGTTTGCTAGAGCTAGCCAACAGCATTACGCGCCCCCATAGCAATGGTAAATTCCCAATAGATAAAAATTGAACCAAGTTAAGCTTAAATAAAACCGAAAAGGGGCTCACGCGTCAGGTTTCACCATAGACAATTTACCTTAATTGTCTATGGGTTTCACAGACTAAATTATCTTGGTGTTTATTATTTAAGTTGAACTGCGAGTAGAATTAATCCGTTTAGGTTAATTAACCATTCAGACCCCCAGTAAAAGTTTAAAATATTTTATGGTAAATGCGGTGGTAAAGAACTTCGCCCACGTATGTCTCTGTCGCCAACATCTCAACGTAAAATAGACGAGACTTAGACTTCAACAGGGTGCCATAAATGACAGGTTACTTACCCACGATGCGGCGTGTTCTTAGAGAAATGTGACTATAGCTACGGTACGATAAATGAAACACAAACATTTTAAATTTGTTTTATCTTTTATTTTAAACATTACAAATTACTGTGAAAATAATAAACAAGTATTCTAACATTTTTTAGGGAAATAATATTTACAAAATCGCGATTTCAGAGCACATAATAAAAACGTCGGACTGCCTTGTTCGAGTTAAAAACTACATCTTCCAGAGACGTAAAATAACTTAGGTATAAAAAATATCTATCAATATAAATGAATATATTAATATAATATTAATACTTGAAAATGGTTTGTTTTAAAGTGGTACGCAGCGTATGTATTTCAATTTTAAACTTAGTTTTATAGAAATAGTATAGGGTTATGTGGTGGATTCTTCCCTATTTCTCCTATTTTATTTGAGGATATAAAGAGGCTTCTGAACGTGGCTGTATTTTATTTTTTAAAGATATACATATTAATTTGTTTTTCTTTATTGCTGTAACACATTTAGTTTTAAAAAGTAACAAGTGTTTCAACAGGCAACAAAACATGGGGTGTCCATCTCTAATCGATAACCCTATACTATTTAAAACTCCGATTTCTTATCCTCTAGCTAACTTAACCAAAAAGTTAACGGAGGGTAAATAGTCGCAGTCTAGCGTTAAAAATTTTCTAAAACCTATAAAACTAAGTTTTCACTTCGCTTTAAAATACTTCAGAACTTTGGTTTGGGCGGACATAATTTATACATAAAAATACGACAAAACATACCAAAAATACAAATATTTCGACAAGGAAAACAAAAATATTAAATAAATAACTGAACACAATATGTTAGAATACTGACGATAGTAGAAATTAACAATAAGAGGGCCCGGATATTTTGCCAAGATTAGTTAACTGGAACATTAACTAGAGCTCGATATTTGGGGCTTTAAATATTTGCAGTTTTGGTATAGGTTTCAATGAGTGATGTATATTACTGCAAGGCCTTTTCTATGTTTAGGTTTGTCACGTTGACGTTGACAATACTAAACATGGAAAGGGTCTTTGTATATAGATTGTTTATCTTTAATGGAGCGATAAGTTTCTAAAATAATTGTTTTACTTTTAAGTAGGAACCAGGTGCTTAAATTATTTATATATTATGTAAATTATTACAAGTTATTGCCAATAATGAAAAATGCGTATGACATCTATTATTGGAATAGTTTCTTTATTCTATTACTGCATAGGTATCTACATTTATACAACAAAAAAATAATTTATTTCCTTCCGAATTTTTAGATTACAAACACAAAAATTTACGATCAAAATGTAAAGAAAAACTATGTGCCAATCGATTTATTATTACCATTTGAGCGAACCATACAAAAGATTATGATTTTTTAAACGGTACCATCGACGACTAAAACAGGACGTGGCAACATCCTGGGTTATTCCTCAATGGGACCCTTCGAAAATTTTTGTAGTACTACTTATTAAAAAATAGGATTACCAAGAAAATATTTAAAAAAAACAGTAGAAGCTGCCATTTTTCCGTATGGCGACCAATAGCTCTTAAATCAAATTATCTACCTAAAATGTGACAATATCAAAAAACACCTACCACATAATATATTTAAAAAAAAAATTAGATGAATAAATATATTCAAATTTAATACCAGTTTAAAATCTAAAAATTCGGCAAAGTTATATTATTACAATGAAAAATAGGTAAATATAACAAGTTAACAATTATAACAAAGTAATAGCGAGGTTTAATTCTTCCATTCAAAATTCTACATCCGGGAATGTAACAAAAGATTTTTTACATCAAGTAAAAAAAAAAAAGTGCGGGACAATTTTCTCTCGACCAAAAACCAACAGAACGCAAGACAAATTTTCAGAAAATGAAAATTACTTTGTTTACGTACCAACAACCGAATCGCGCCACCGAGTGGCCGGCCAACTGACTGAAAGATTTCCATTGGTGGGAGCCTTGGGCGCCTGGCTCTTAAAAAGTTACGTACCTTCCTATTATTGGCCAAGATTTTCACTGTATTTGCAGGAATACGGGCATGGATACGCATCTAGGTTCACGGGAAGTACGCTACCAACTTACGCATAATAGCTTTGATAAAGCGCGAACGACTGCGTTCCAGTTTAATTACACATTGTTTAAAAAAAAAATATATAAATTGTAGATGGTAGCCATGGCACTGTGGCTCTACCTCACGGGCTGGCACTGGTCAGACTTGTATGCAGGCTGTATTAAATTAAAAAAAAAATAACAGCAATTTAAGTTTATAATTTTTTTAGAACTTTTTTGAAACGAAAAATTTTTATTTTTTGGTTTTATTGTTTAAAAATATTTCTGGCTGAAAAACCGCTTTAATTCTGTTGTATTTTGGTCTTAAAACATAATAAAAAAAATAACCTGCACAAAATATACACACCACTGCGCTTCAGTTAAAAATACCTCAAAATTAGGCACATATATACAAAATTGAGTACTTACTAATTAGTTCAGCCTTACATTAATCAGACTTGCTATACAATTTTTTGCCCCGGAAAAATCAAGTTTTCGGGACAAGAACGATACCATAAAACATGTTTTCTTTACTTGACCGTTTTAAAGACCACGAGAAAAAGTGACAGTTTAGTTGCGACGTTTAAGCTGCGTTTTACGAAAAAATATTGAGTTTAAGAGCAATTGAGCCATTTCGGTTTTAAATTATTAAAAGCAGAAAAAGAAATTGCGCAAATTTGACAAAATTTCGTTTTATGCTTTTATGAATTTATCAAGTATTTTTTTTTAACTTCGTCACTAATGTTGGCTCCTTTTTCGTCGCAATCACTGGCAGAACCTAATAGGCCCTGATTTCAAAACCATAATATATTTCTAATGACCGAAAATTAGGGGTAATAAAAGTATAAAGTGAAAATTTACGAAAATATTGAGGGGTGGAACTACCTATATAAAAAGTCATCAAACATCGACAATAAGGTTTTCTTTAAAACTTTGTACTTGCTGAATTTTGTTCTGGCTACAATATACAAAAAAAAGGTGTAAAGTTGAAAAATTACTGAGTGCGAATTAGACTAAGGAAAAAATCTTCTTAGATCGATTAAGTAAAGAAAAAGCATGATTTCGGTACCACCCCAAAACGCACAATTTTTTCGCCACAGAGAAAACTAAAAACGAGGAAAGAAGAGTTAATAAAAGAAAGAGAAGAGGTATAAATAAATTAAATAATAAAACTTACAATGTTCGATAATAACATTTCTTCATTTTTTTCGCTTACATCAAAATATGGTGGGGAGGTGAAAGTTGCCAACGGGATTGACAAAATTTTTTTTACAAATTTTTTAAAATTTGCTAAAGATAAAATAATATTATAGCAAACAAAGCTGTTGCGTATAACAAAGTGCTTTTCAATTTTTTTATATTACAGTTTATTATATCACTAATACACAGTTCCTTTTTGATCACCGTTTTGTTTTTCTAGGGAGAGGAGGAAGCACTTTCGAAATTAATGGAGAATAGAGACCGATCTTTATAAAAATACCGTTGAATTTTTCAAACTTTTAGTTGTGATAACCTTTAAATATTGAGAAACCGACGGAGTTCGAAAATTTAGGTGATAAGAATTAGGAAATACTTGTGTAGCAAAATAGGAATTGGTGTACTATGAAACCCTATCTAAAAAAAGGCCTTAATGTATTTACATATTTCCCAAATTTCTGTTTGTTTCTGATTCCCTCACTAAATTCGAAAAACTTCCCAATTTCCATTTTCACACCCCCCAAGGGGGCGCGCCCCTCAGTAACGTTGCTGGGTGGTCCCCCCGGTCGTGAGGCATGCCTCCATCGCCTTGACTCTGTCCCCCGTGATTGTTTTGCCCGCGTTCCCCTCGTAAAGGCAGTAGGTTGGGTTCGTGAGGGGGGATCGCGGGACCCCTAGGGGGCTCATGCCTGCTGAGGGTGCTGCCCCTAATCGGAACCAAGTTCTGCCCTTGCGGCCGAACTCCGAAGATGGGCTGGGGACGTGGCCGGGGTATCCCGTCCACTTCGTCTGTCGCAGAGCCTTTTTTGCGCCTGCGCCATCGGAGGTAAGCTGCTAAACAGAGTATGACGGCAGAGAAAACGGCGATAGTGGCGCCACCTGCTATCGAAGCCGTTTCGAGCATGAAGCGGCGTTGGGATGCTGAAAATGAATAAAAGAGTTTATTTATAGTTATATAAATAATACAAAAAAATAGCATTGTAGCATAATAATGAACTAATTTTTTTTTGTCCTTATTTGCCTATTTTAAAAATCAATTTCTATAAAATATTACAACTATATAGGCAGCATAGTAGAAGCTATGAATGTATAGTTAAAACTCATTTAAATTACGGAATTTTAGGTTGGGGAGGAATAAGTAGAACTTTAGTTAAAAAATTAGAAATATTACAAAAAACAGAAACAAAAAAGTTGAGCATAAGACAACTTTACATTTATAACATCTTAATATATATATATATTTAAAATTAAAAACCTTACACAATTTAAAAACCCTAGTCCTAAAACACGTCATAAAAATGAAATAACCATAAAACCTAAAATAAATAAGTCCATAGGACAAAAAAATTTCAAATATTTATGTTTTTAATTAAACGATTATTTCCTAACAAAAATTAAAAAATGGATTTCATTAAAAAAATTTTAAGTAAAAATTATAATATTTGAAAATATTTTTAGAAATTCTTTAATTAATTAATTAATTAATATTGTTCTGAATAATTTATATAGGTAAGTAATATTTTTTACTTAAAAATTATAAATTAATAATTTTATTATAGGTAATATATTTCTTAAAAAAAATGCGCTTATACCATAAATTAACATTTTAACTTTAAAACTTGATTTTTAATGCCTATTTATGATTTATGATTTTACATACTAAAACAAAAAATAAGATTTGCCCCCAACAAGTTCAGCTGCCAGGGATTGAAGTTTATAGAAGACAACATAAACATATTTACTATAGTAATACATTTTAAATAACCTTATTATTAATATTATATTGTTTTAACAGCAAAACAACTTACGCATGTATGATCCGTCCAGATCTTTATATTCACATCGAGATCCTTGGTAGCCTTCTGCACACCTACAACAAAGAAACAAATTATTATGGAAGAAAGTGGCAAGGTTAAAACCAAATAAATTTTCTCATATAATCAAAAATTTTACAAATTACTGTAATCAAGAAAACGGAACGTACATGCCAGTTCCAGAATTAAAGAAAATGACCTGTAGATCTACTGGGTGGCGCACCGCCTGACTGGCCATAGGAAATCCCATGTAAATTTTGCTACCCTTAAATTAATTTTACATCAAAATTGTTTAACACTTTTTTGAAGGTTTTTGCGTAATTAACTCGTTTAACAAATTTTATTATTTTCTAATAAGCCAATTAAAAGTTGTCGCCTAATCCCAGGTCACAGGTTATTAAGGATGTGCCCAGGATTGGGATATTTTTTAAAATAAATTTTTACTACTTACATGCAGTTGTAGAGCAGACTGTCCTGGATTTTGACGGTGAAACAGGTGGCTCCGTTAAGACAGAACCAGGCGGCGTACGCGGGGGGACAGGGGTACGTCAGGAATGTGATGTTAGGGCGAGGGGTGGGCGCCGGCGGACGGGGCTTGGGGGTGCTGCGCGACGAACACGCCTCTGAAAAAAAAAACGTTTATTAGAATTTTTAGCAATGAAAACATTGGGTTGGTATATAGAGCGGTTGAATACACTCAGTACCTATCTGAGTACTTATACAGGGTGTTCCATTTTCGTAACCATACCACCCTGGTGACGGTGACAGACCAGAGAAGATAAGAAACATGCTTTCTAGTAGGGGTAAAAAAAATTTTTGATTATCGATTATTCGAAAAAAAATTTACGATTTTTTGATTAATCGATTATTAAGTAATCGAAAAAAAAACGATTTTTCGATTAATCAAAATCGAAAAAAAAAAATTTCGATTAATCGATTGATTAGGTACCTATTCGATAAAAAAAAATTTACGATGTTTTGATTAATCGATTTATTAATCCAAAAAAAGAACGATTTTTCGATTATTCGAAAATATAGGTATGTTTTTGGATGATTGAAGTTGCTACGTTACTTATTATTGCTGTAAGTCTCTATATATTTATTAGCGACCCTATTACCCTGAAAATCGGTTTAAAAAATATTATAGCATATTATTGCAAGACAATCAATAAAATAATTTGAACAAAGTTTCAATCTGTGCGCCTTTCATAAAATTAATATTCTTAACGATCTAATAGTTGAATCGACTAATTGATTTATTTTGATTAAATCAATCGATTATTTTCAATTAATCGGTATTTTCGATTAATCGGATATAAGTAGGGTGGCCTGGTCAACTGACCGCGGTCAATTGACCGAGATTTTGACCGGAGAGATTTTGACTGGGTCAAATTCGGTCAAAAACTTTTGCAGCCTTTTGTGAGAGAAATTGGTCCTCATGGGGCATTGTACATTCGCTCAGGAAAGCTTGTTTATATAAAGTACAACTTAAAGCTGTTAAGTGGCAGTGGAAATAAAAAAAATGGAAATTTGGAGGAACCAGTGCTAAATTTCAGTAGTGAGGATAAAACGAGTGATTCAGATTCGGAAGAACATAAAGGCAATGCCGGGGGTGAGTTCAGTGACGAAGATGATGTACCTTTATCTAAGCTATCTACCAAGACCAGTACTGCCAGTAGTCTCTCATTTCATCATCAATCAGTCACTCACTAATTACTTCATTAGTAATTTAGTATTGTTAGATTAATATACATAATATTTATGTGTCATTTTTGTGTTTTTTGTACCTCAGAATGGTTTCTTTATTTTTTGTTAGCTGTTTTAATAAAGACACGTTTCTATGTAATTACTCATGGCTTTGATTCTTTTTACAAAACTGAGGAATTTGACCGGGGCTGGGTCAATTGACCGGTCAATTGACCACAAAAGATTTTGGCGGTCAAAATCCCAACCCTAGATATAAGTAACTATTTGCGATTAATCGATTATTTTTGATAAATCGATTATTTTTGATTAATCGATTAATAGGAAATAATCGATTATTTCAAATAATCGAAAATCGATTAACTTTTTCGGTAATCGCACAGCCCTACTTTCTAGGTAGTTACCTATACAGCACAGCGAAACAAGCGCTATACGTTCGTTTCCTTTATTGCCCTATAAATACCCGTATATAAAACTTTTAGAAATGTTTTGATTGTGACCTCATTAAGTTGTGAGAATGATATATACAATATACATTCAATAGGACGTCTTCACGCGACCATATTTCTAAATTTCAATATCAAAAAAAAAATGTAATGTGATACCATAGGCGAGATTTATTGTTATTCGCTTCGCGTGTAACAGAATACTAATATTTATTTTTTATTAGTTATAAAAATGTTTTTTGTACCTAGTACCCGTTGGAACTAAATAGAGCAATAACTGTTTTCGCCTTGTGTGAATAAAAACATCAAAAAAAACCTCTGAAATAACCTTTTTGTTTCGAATTAAGTTCGTTAAAATAATGGAATAATAACTAATCAGTTACCACGCACAAGGTCCACCAGCGCTCGACAGTTTATTTCCCATTTCTCCGAATACAATAGAATTCCAAAAATTTCATCGCGACAAGACGTCGTACCTCGGTCGGCGCATCGTACCAGCTCAAAGAATTTCGACACGTAATCGGTTTTACCTTCAATGGACTTGTACGTGACCGAGAATTTCTTACGGCCGCACAGGTGCTATTGGTACATTTCATTGTGTTCATGGGTTGCAATGGTAGGTACTACCGACACCGTTTATGAGCAAGTGCATAATCGTACCGTGATGCCGCGTTGCCGTTGATCCCAGAAAAATTTGGCACCGTCCCTGTATTTGTTGCAAGTACATTGTTCAAGAACCATAGACGAACAAACCCGAACCTTTAGATACGTACAGCTTATCTGGTGCGCAAACAAAAGTTAAGTTTTACCCTCTTGTTATTAGGTTTTTCTTCTTATCGACATTATATAAATACACTCCAGAACCGGCTCGGCGCCATTTTTGTTATTACCTTTTTCTCTGTGGATTTATCGTATTATTTGTATTATTTGCTAACGTCAAATTAGTTCTTTTACCTTCGCCATCTGTTAAATTTTATAAGGGAGTTTTAATATTTTGTAAATATATAGCGTAGATACTAATTTTATTTTTATAAAATAAAATATTGACAGACCCGTACCTACCAAAATTAGTAGGTATGTCAAAACATTAAAAAATAAAACGAAAATAGGTATTTCTGTATTTATTATACAAGGAAAAAGTAATGCGTTTTTGCGAGGTGTAAGCTTTGTGGTTGACGTCTACTAATTAAAACACCATATTGGGAACAATTTTGTATTGTTACTTTTGTGGGAATTTTATACAGGGTTGGGCAAATGTTCCGGAACGGCTTAATTACAGGCGAACGAAAGGTTATATCGGATCCGGGTTTTGGGCAATTATAGGACTAAAATTTTACCTACTATTTGACTATTATACCATATGTCAGTAATGTCACCAACTGTCAAGTGTTGACGTTATTTTGATTTTTTTTTTAATTATATTTTTACATTTTTAAATTCCACATAAAATTATAATTATTTTTTATTAAATGCACTATTCTATACTTCATAGTTTCCGAGATATTGACTCTCGAAAAGTGACATTTTTGAACTTTGACAGCTTATAACTTTCTAACAGTACGTCTTAGAGCAAAACGGCTTACATGTCCCTATCTTCAATTTTTATTATCTTCCCAAAAAAATCAACTTCCAGTTAAACCGGAACAACTATATTTCCTGCTTTCGAGTTACATCCGGTTAAAAAATGTACATGTAGGTATATTGTCATTGGATTTTAATCCTTTGGTTTAAAATTTGGCAACACAGCAAACTTCCTTTACGATTATTCTAATCTAATTGTAAGATTACTATTTTACACGCCGTACTCGCTGGTGCTGAAATTATTTTTATTAAACGCGTATAAAAACGTAATTATTATATTATATCGTTATAAATAACCTTTATAACGGTTAAACAGGCCGTTCAGTTATTTAAACTGAAAAATTAAAGCGAATAAGATACAACAATATGGATAAATTAACCTTAACATGGATCCTATTGCCTACTTCTACTAATTACAACAATTATTAATATGTCCCCTGTTTTTACTTAAGTCAACATTAATGAATATTTTTAAAAATATTACAATGGGTTTTATCGCCTCCTTAAGTCTTGCACAGTGGGTTTTTCTGCAAGCCCGTTCGAACAGAACACCCCGGCATCGAGAAATTATAAAGTTTTGTGTCTAATGCCTGTTACTAATTCATTATTTTTTATTTTACCTGTTTAAGTTGTCGGATCTGTAACTTATCACGTATTTCCCATAAACCACTATAATTGCATTGGACATGGATGGGTATCTAGCTAGATGACAGGTATACACAGTGTTTTCCGTTATATTATCACACTGGTTGTAACTATGGACATTTACCTTTAGATCCATGCTGTGGCGCAAACAAAAGTTTTATGGGTGGGCGTTTGCTCGCCTTGCCGCCCTACAGGTATGGGCATGCGCACAACCCTCCCGTTACTTAGCCGTTGGCTTACCTTTGCCATTTAAAAGCAACTAGGTTATTGTTGATTGTGAGTGTTTCTGAACTGTTTGTGGTATAAACAATGACTGGTACCGAACACTTTTTCAAATTCTTGATTAAGAAATTGTTCTTGAAAATGTTGTTTTATACGTACCCAAGTATTTGGCAAGTTGTAAAATGTTGCCAACTGATTTTTGACTTTACGTTGGGTACGCGATAACGTCGCTGTTTTGTCTGTTTTTTTTTTTATTTTCGATTTGATAAGATAAGTTTAAGTGACTCGTTCTCTTGCTTTTCGAACCAAAAACACGATTAAATTAGGCTTAAACCCACATTATGTGTTAAGTACCTACCTACTATTAAAACAGCAAACAATTCGAATTTATTTTATAATCCTAGGTAGACTGGTAGACATAACATAGGTAGTAATTAAGTCATTATACGTAATATTCCAGCAAACATGATGCAAAATCAAAATTTTAAAACAACTTATAATGTTGCTTACCACGTATGGTAATAACGGGGGTAGCAGTGATCGAGCCTCATAGAATCGAAGACAGAAAACAGAACACTCACAAGTCTGCACAAACATTATGTCACTAAGTACTATACAAGGTATTATACAAAACGACCAGATCGTCGAGTTTTTTTTTGCAATATCGTTTATAATTTCGTCGATATTTAATGTTTTAACAAACTCTTGCTCGACACTGGTTAAGGATAATCCGAAAGGCGTTGTTGTCTCATGGTGTTACGTAAATGGGTTTTTACTATTTTAAGTTTGGAAAAAGATCGTTCCGCTGATGCCACAATAACTGGTAAAGTTAGAAATCACATCACTGCACTAGATACATCTGGAAAATTTTAACACTGATTTCGTAATAATAAATGATCCGCAAGTTCATGCACTGTTTTTAATTTTTAAATACTATCTCCAAGTCCCTGAGGCTTAAAATTTGACTAGGAAAGTCAATGGACAAGTCTTTATGGTATATCGTTTGTAAATTCCGCGCTTTCACATATAATTCTTCTTCACTTAACGAAGTTAAATTCTCGGGATATAAAAAAATAAAATTAATTATGAAATGCAAATACCTATGAGAAGCAAAGCTGGCAGCAAACTTTGAATTTCTTGAGCAAAGACTTAAATTTTAAAGCCCGCGCATGCCTAATTCCTGTATGGCGAGGTCATAAATTTACCACTTTCATGATTAATGTTTGCTTATCTAAAGGTACATAATATGTCTATGGTTGCAGTGGCGCAACCGGGGGGGGGCTGCCGGGCTGCAGCAGCCCCCCCCCCCCCCCCCCGAGCTTAGAAACTTAGCCTATTCGTTTAATTGCAAACCAATTTTTCATGTCACGCGAACTATTTTCGCATGTTTTTTGCGATCTCAATGTTTTATGGATTTGTAATTTTTTTGTTTATCAATGTAACATGGAATCTTACGTTTTTTGAGTAATTAAAGTATAAATTTTAATAAATAGCTCAAAATTGTACATAATGATTAAAAAAAAATTTCGGATTCGAGTTTTTTCCGTTTCTTTGCATTTTTTGAGAACATTTACCATAGTACTGTATATATTTTTTTACACCATCAGAAAGTGGAGATTTCAACATACAAAAAGCCCACCGACTTTTTTAAAACAGCAGATATTTTGACATGAGAATTTTCGATTGAAAATAAGGGTGCTTTTTCGATATTAAGTCAAAATAAGGTGAAAAAATAAATATTTTAAATCAAAATAATTACAGTGTGTTTGGGACGTAAAAAGTTATCACCAAATTTCGTGAAAATATAATTTTTTTTGTAAAAGATAAAAATAAAAAAACAAAAACTTGGTTATTTGAATTTTTCACATAAATTTTGAGGTAATGTGAAAAAAGTGTTAATACAAAAGTTGTAGATCTTTTTATTACCTACAACTTTGCCATTTAACGTTTTTCCATAGGACTTGTAGTTTTCCCGGAAATCGAGATAAATCGTTTTCTAGCCTTAAAAACTCACCCCCTTCCACTTCCCGACCTCGGATCGCCCGTAAATTATTTTTTCTTTCATTTTTGTTATATTCTCTTTCTTTTCCAATGGGTTTCATCCTACCATTCTTTTTTTTGTTTCAAAAATTATCGACCCTGGTCTACCTATTTATGCGAACCACGATATTGATATTACCGGGGAAGAAATTCTGGACGAAAAGGCAAAAACAAAACGAAGAATTTTACTTTAATATTAGTATTATTAGTGATTACTTACAACTTATTGTATAAAGTTTTTGTTTTGTTTTAGTATAAGTATGCTTAATATATGCGTTACTTATTTTATATACATTTTAACTAATTAAAATAAAATCTCTAAATTTTTTTTTCATAAATATTTCGTTAGGGCTAGCGGCGTATTATTGCAGAAGTTTTAGGGGGCTGTCGCTCTCGTCAATCATACGTATTTTACCCAAAAAAGGGCGTGGCAACCAAACGCAACGCAAAAGAGCGCCTTCAGCGCAAGAAGTTAAAGCCCCCCCCGAACAAAATTTCTGGTTGCGCCACTGTATGGTTGTAACAAAAAACGGACATTTTACGAATTTCTAATTCGCCTTACCCGATTTTGTCCGAAATTTCAAAACGAACACTCCCAACGCAGCACGGTAACAAAAGCCTACCCAAGGTTGCCAGGTCTCACGATTTATCGTGAGATCTCACGATATTGCCTTTAATCTCAGGATCTCACGATATGATAAGTAATTCTCACGATTTTTAGGTTTACTTTTAAAAAAAGTAATAAGCCAATTCACATACTTCTTAAATTATATTTTTATAAAATGTCCATCAATTGTACTGATTACTGGATAATCCGTTTTCAGAAATTAAACCTAACGAGATCTGACGATCGGATCGCTCGCCTGTCTGCCTCGGCAAGTTAGATGCGGCCGGGGATTCCCGCGGCCGGGGATTCCCGCGGCCGGGGAATTTCGCGGCCGGGTAATCCCAGTATTTTAAACAATCGGTCGGCAGTTGGGACACTAATCAAATTTTAGCAAGATTTCCATTAAAAAACTCTATTTTAAAAAAATTAGAGTTTCTAAACCCTGACAATGTCATGAATAAAAAGATTGCGTCTATATGTCACATTTTTGAACATTTTCCTAATTTAATTAAAGATATTCAGGAAATAGATAATGAATGGCGGGAACTTCGTAATTTTGATTTTACTGATTTTAAAACACAAAATGATCCTGATATAGAAGCATTTTGGGGAAAAGTTTCCAAAATAAAGTTAGGCAGTGGTGATTATAAATTTTCCAAATTAACCACACTAGTTTTTAACCTGTTATGTCTTCCGCATTCCAGTGCAAATGTGGAAAGAATTTTTTCTCAAGTAAATTTAAATAAAACTTAAATCAAAAATAAACTTAATAGCAAAACACTAGAGGGGTTGTTGTTAACAAAAAGTTTGGTTGGTACCTCTGGAGCCTGTTTCAAATTTCAGGTTACGCCAAGTCTTCTTAAAAAATTCAACAATAAAATGTATTTGTCTAGCAGCCCTGCAGAATCCGATACTGATTTAGACTAGATACAGAGTTTATTAGTTTATGTACATATTATGTACATACTTTATTATTTATTTGTTACAAAAGTTATATTTATATTTTTATTTTTTACTTAATAACTCATTGCAAATAAATGGACATTAAAGGAAGTTGTTATTTTTTTCTTATAACTAGGGTGATTTGCATTTTTCAACGAATTTTCAACATCTCACGATTTCTCACGATTTTTTTTGTCATGTCTCACGACTTACTATCTGTATGACCTGGCAACCCTGAGCCTACCACTGCTGTATAAGCTCTTTAATGCACGTCGGTAAAACCATTCTATAAAATGGTAAACTCCATCTGTCGCGCGTCAATTTCTCAAAAAAAAAGCCGCCTCCCATTAAAGGAGGAAAAAAACGGCGGGGCAAAATTAAAGTTTGTTGCTTATTAGAAAAGTCAATTTATAACTCCAGAGAAGCATATGTCTTATTGGCCACATGGCATAATATTTAGGGCGATAATTTCGGGCCTTTATTTGGCTTGAAGAAGGCGAAAATTGTAGGTCGGAATTGCTAAATTTCAAAAATAATGGACGCGGTGACTGGTCGCGGTGGAGGAAGGAACAACCGCAAAAGTAGATGTTATTTTGTATAAATTGAGTGTTATTACATTTATTAATCCAGTGATAGTGCGGACTAATGTATAGAAATTTGAATGCGCTTTTAGTTTTAACAGAGGGGGGGGGGAGCGATCGAGTCACCTTGTATTGGGTGTGGGGTTCCTGGCCATTGCAATAAAAGAAATGCTACCTACCACCTATACAGGGTTAGTTGAAATAACCGGAACGGCTAATTTTCTTCAAAACTACCAAGTCTAAATCAATGAAATTTGGTACAGGTGGATAACTTAAAAAATGCAATTGACAATTGCGAAGTTGCCAGATTTTTATTTTTTCTGTAACTCAAGGAATGTTTTTTTTTCAAATGTAACTACTCTTTTTTTTTTTATTGCATTCGATGCCTTCCATCAACACTACCAGTTTTTGATAGTATTAAATTTTTATCTCAAATAGTTCTATGGGAAAAAAGTTATTAAGTTACAACTCTAACTCTAAAAAAATCCAATCTATTTCCAGTTAAAAACGTTTTAAATAATGTAAAAAGGAAGGTTAGTAGACATAATGTACCTAATAGTATCGATAACGATAACAACAAACAACAACTAACAATAACATAGCTAGTAAAAATTACTTACATATTATAGTACCCTACATTAATTTGATTATGAACCCGATAATATCTAAGTAATTTTTACTAGCTATGTTGGTAGTTGTTTGTTGTTATTATCGTTATCGATACTATTAGGTACATTATGTCTACCAACCTTCCTTTTCACATTATTTGAAACGTTTTTAAATGGAAATAGATTGAATTTTTTTAGAGTTAGAGTTGCAACTAATTAAATTTTTTCCCATAGAACTATTTGAGATAAAAATTTGATACTATCAGGAAATGGTAATGTAGATGGGAGGAATCGAATTAAATTTAAAAAATTCACAGATCTTGCACCTTACGCAAGCATCCTATGTATTGAAAATACCTGACACAGCTTTAAAATTTTAATGTCCTATGTGATGTAATTAAAGCCCACATTCTAATTTGTATTTTGTAAAAGTTTAAAAAATGTTCTTTAATTCTACAGGGTCCGCCCAAATTTGGTTAACAAATGGGATACATTTTTCTATTTTATATACACCCTGTATATGCCACAGAAGATTTGAATACGTCAAAATGATTTACTCAAGATGCAAAACTTTAATGTACAATAACATTTTCTGAGAAATCAATAATAAAAAATTTATCCCATTTTTCCATTTGTTAACCAAATTTGGGCGGACCCTGTATATGCAATTATTGTGCTCCCACTCTTTTTTTTTCGATATAATATTCCGATTTAAATAACCTGAACTTACCTTATTTAACAAAATTATTATGGCAGTCTTCAAAACACAAATATATAACTTATTTCGATAAACCACTTTTTAACAAAATTATTAGGTATGGCATTCTTTAAAACACAAACTAAAACTAAACATTATTTACTTGCCGACTTTACGCTGTTAATCATATTTATATTTACCAAGTATTATCAGAGTAGGTATTATGTTACAAGACCGCTCGAGATATTGCGGTGTTGGGTCGCGACACCGCGACACCAATGCAAAGTTTGCATAAAAACGATTCCAGTAGTATTTTCAATACTAAAAGAGTAGTGTTACGTTTGAAAAAAAAACATTCCTTGAGTTACAGAAAAAACTAAAAATCTGGCAACGTCCCAATTGTCAACTTTCAATTAATTTTTTTTAAGTTATCCACCTGTACCAAAATTCATTGATTTAGCCTTGGTAGTTTTAAAAAAAACTAACCCTGTATATATATAAATATGGCTTTATTGTATAGATCCCGTTTTGCTTCTGACTGACCCCTGCACTATAATGGGTCCCGCCGCTGGCCAAACTGTTTTAAAATATGGAAATTTATAGGATGACTCATGTACGTTTTGTCTTCTCAATTTTCCGATTCCCGTTTTCTTATTTCCGTTCGGCAGTTGCAGTCGACGACGGTGCATTCGGAAGGTCAGTACCGATCGGGGTACCGTCGAGGAATACCAAATGGCTGCTTCCTTTGGTACTTCGGCGGCGCTAAAATCACGTCACTTCCGGTTCGGGTCACTTACCTAGATGGTGTGTGATTTTTGAAAGCTTTAATTTTTCACGTTTTAAAATATTGAGCGAAGAATATACATCAGTGCATTATTTACAACGTTGGCAAAATTGATCTATCTCGCCTATCGGGATGATCGATCGTCCAATATCTCTTATGCAATGGATTTTGATCTTTACCCCATCGCATAGAAAAAGAAAAAATTATTTTTCTACACGGTTTCAGTTTTTAAAATTTTGAATTACCGAATTTACCGAGAAAACAAAGATAAGCTCTTTTAGACCAGGGTCGATAATTTTTGAAACCAAAAAAAAATAATAGTAGGACGAAACCCATTGGAAAAGGAAGAGAATATAACAAAAATGAAAGGAAAAATAATTTACGGGCTATTTAATAAAAACACGCGCATAAACTCACTGACGTCGCATCTGCCTCGATCTATGGGTCCCAGTACTCCGAGTTATTCAGCTGAATGTCGAACGTCCCCGTCTACCTGAATATCGGACGGGTTGTTATCTATTTTTAAGCTGTTCTTGTCTGTTTAGTTTATCGAAACAAAGATAACAATATAATCCGTCGAGGCTGACGAATAAAATAATTGCGCGGATAATGGGATGACGCAATAAGGTTTTGATCTCATGTTTTCAAACTTTCTGCTTTCGCAACGTCTTTTTAATTGTCTCTAGGAAAGGTTTGTTACCTCTAGGAAGATTTTTATTATTGGGATGTATTTTCAATAGGTTCTAATTCAGGATGTTATTGCTGAATATGATGAAATCGGTTACCCATTCTTGATTAAAAAGCTGATTCGTTTCTTTATCATTCATAAACACTGTATAGCCAAAAGTTATAGTAGTAGTAACATGTTTTATTTAGCAAAAAAAGCTACAATTAAATATTTTTTAATACATTTTTTTAACGCTTTTATAAATTTATTTTTAATTTTAAAACGGAATTTTCTTTTAACAAAAACAGACAGAAGAGTTAAACATTTTGCAAATTGTATCAAATATTACGTATCATTTTGTTTTTTAAATAAATGTAATTTTAAAGTTTTTTTAAATAGTTAGGTATAATAATATTTGAGATTTAATAGAATTTTCCAAATTATTATATTCTATCAAACCTTTATGAAAAATATACTTACAAGCTAATGTTTAAGACACTCTAGCCACAAAAAAAATTTGATTAGTTCTTGTTTTATAATTATGATGGTCATAATAAAAAGAATAAAAAAAATTTAAACAATCTAGCAATAAATTATTTTAATTTTATGTAAGTATAAAGATACATACCTACTAATATAAATAAAAAAATAAATTTCTGACATTCAACCAAGCTAAATTTTTTAACGTAAAATTAATTTTTGTATATTTGTCACAATTTAAAATAATCCGCATTGCCTTATTTTGTAAAATTTGTTATTTGTCAAATATTTCCTCACTAGCACAATATAAAATGGAAGAACAATAAAGAAAATGTGCGGTAATATAATAGTATCAAATACCATATTTTTAGAAAACAAACTTAAATTAAAACTGATTCTTTTAAAATAACCTACTTTTCCGGCAATCTTCGATATGATACTTTCAAAATAATTAAAAATTTTCAATTTTTAATCAATAATTATCCTTAAATATTTAAAACTGTTTACTAGTTCCAATTTCTCACCATCAATTACAACATTTATATTTTGACAATTTAAATTATTACCCATCATACTTACATTTAGTTTTTGAAATATTTAATTTTAATTTATTTACTTTTAGCCAATTTAATAATATATTTATCTCAGAATTTAGACCATCAAAAATATTTAAAACATTAATGTAAATTAAGGTGTCATCAGCAAACATTTGTAACTTACACATTTTTAAAACTAAAGGCATATTGTTGATCTATAAAATAAATAATATTGGACCTAGTATACTTCCTTGAGGAACTCCTATATTATTTATTTTTTTATTTGAATATGTTTTTGATATTTTTGTTTTTCGTGACCTGTTACTTAAATAATTTTTAAACCATTTATAAACGTTTCCGCGAATACCATACTGATACAATTGACTCAATAATCTAGCCCTGTCAATTGTTTCGAATGCCCGCTTAAAATCCAAAAATACAGCTACATATAACATTTTCCCCTTAATCAATGGTTCTCTTTCCAGTCTGATCCGGGTCTCCGGCCTTAATAGCGGTTTTTCCCTAGCAGACACAGCAGTTTACACTGTCCCCACTTATTTTCTTGGTAGACAAATTTTAATCCATTATCAAAAAAGAAATTACCGTTCCTATAAACAAATCAAAAACGTTCCCAGCCCAAACTATTGTTTATATTTTAATAGCCATCTCGATCAATAACTAAATATTATTTTTATTATAATAAAAGCTTTTTAACCGGCGGTATTTCCATTATAATCGGCCACAGTTCGCGGCAGAGAATATAGATTACTGGGGCAAAAAAAGTATTTATAAAATTATAAACGAATAATTCCTTTTCTGCTCTTTTCGCTTTCTTACTTCAAAGCGAATTAAATTTACATAAACGAGATAATTTCTTTTTTTTAATTCGTTAAAACGACAACGTCGCGTTTTAAACAATTGCGGACAAGATGGAGGAGTAACGACCCTGATGGCGGCCCATGGGAATAATAGAATTAACTAATTTGATGGCAGTCATGTAGAATTGTGTACAATATACACAGGGTCATCTCGAATTACTTAAAATGCTTGTTTAATGATGATTGTAGTAATCAGAGATATAATACAATTTTTTTAATATTTTGATTTATTTGATTATTGTTATAATTTTGTTTAACGAGGATAACCCCCCCCCCCCCCCCCCCCAACCGTAGCTACGTCACTGGATGTAATCACCCTTTTTGTGTATTTTTTAGCCTAACACGAGCGCATTGTGCCGAAAATACCTACTCGTATAATTTTATTTTTCCTTAATCATAATTAAGCGACAAAATAAAAGTGACAAACAGGAAAAAAGCAATTTGACGGATGAAACATAGCGGAAATGTCGGCGTTTCCAATAAAGCGAGGCAGCGCGCGCCAGCGACACCTTTGATTTTTCATCGCAGCAATAACTGGGAAACATGCACTTTCTTTCAGGATTTTATCGATTTATTTTGGAAATTAAAAAAAAAATTATTTTCAAGATATTTTTTAAAAAACTAAGCCTGTAAATTTTGCTTCTGATCAGGAGCGTCGCTATGCACTTCTTCAAGGGCGGATCCAAGGGGGGGGGGGGTCATGACCCCCCCCTGGGCGGTTTACATTTCAACATACGTAAAAACTAGTGTGGAGTCAAAAAAAATTAGTTCATAACCCAGTGCACATTTTTTTCTACAAATTGAAAACACTGTTATTTTACGGCGTCGTGCAAAACAAAAACAATACAGTACATAAAAATAAAAAATACCACAAATTAAAAGGAAAAGGAACTCGTTACGTACTCATTTTCATTGTAAAAGGAACTTCATTAATAAGATTATAATTTAGGATTATCTATGTACTAATAAAATCTCTAGTTTTGTATATTTCAGGAGTTGGTTCTCTAAACCTACGTTCTTTTTTTATTAAAAACTCGGCGACTGCCGGTCTTGGATCAAAATGGGCTGTTTCAACTCCATTCAATGACACGAGGCGATCATCATTTTCCTTGAATTTCGTCAGATCGATCCTTAGACGCAAATTTATGGCCTCGCGCATGTAAACAAAGCTATACACGATTAGACATGCGCACTGCAACATTATCGTTTGACGAATTGGAAAATAGACAGGTCCGGGCTTAAAAATTTATATTCTTGCCAAAAAATTGGAATTTCTTCTCAATTTTTTTAATCAGGTTGGGAATTAAGTTAGTGATTTCTGGCGTTTTTAGTATTTGCAAACCTATCAGATTTTGAGGATAGAAAATTGTTTCACTTGGTTTCTAAAATATGTTTAAAAATGATTCGTCGTCGTGTTTTAAGTTCGAAGGGAAGGAGAACAAGTCAATGAAACAATAAAACTTATAAAATTGAATATAAAAAACAAACCAAACCAGCAAAATAACCAATGTGTATTGTGTATTAACGCATTCCTTCCGTAATGCTCCAAGCTCTTGAGAAGAGGTGATGTGATATTTTATTATAAATTTAAGTTAAATGACCAAAACATTAGTAAAATAAGGTAGGTAAGAGTTTTTATTATCGTCCACTCCATGTCAGCAGAAAAACGGTAGAAAAGTTTATCCGACTTAGAAGTTGGGAATTTTTTTTAATAATTTATTTTTCTTTATAAAAAAATGGACGTTATGGCTTAAATATTTCCACTCCATGGACTTTGCTTGTCTGTCATCTTGATAAAAGGAGAAAAAAAGATATGCCGTAAAAATGGTAAAGATGACTACAGTTCAAAAGGGAACTAAGAAAAACTTTTCCAAGATATTTGACTCATTTGGCGAATATGAAACATCAACAAAAAAGTATAAGACAAATTAAAGAAAAAAGAAAATCTCCTTGCAGGAATTGAATGTTAAATACACATTGATTTCTCTGAGAACTATAATTGCAAATATTTTCGCGAAATACAAAGTGCACATTTCGGGGGTCAAAGCCACAAGTGAACCACAAAGATCTTTCTTTGCCTTCCCTTAATTATTATTTGTCAACTCCATGGACTCACATTCCACTCCGTGGACCATATTATATACATACATATTTTTACATAAAATCGGAATTATTATTTTTAATTCGTGGTCACTAAATGCAGTAAGACATAAGTATTTAATCATATAAATTCTGACATAAAACATTATTATTAAGACATTTTAATTAACTTTTTCTATTTCACGTTCATAATAAGCTCAGTACGATACGCATTTGCGTATCGTAATGAAGCTATTTCGATACGCGTTTTTTCTTTATTTGATGTTGGTAACAAATGTTTTATTTCATTGACTTGCGCGGCCTTAGTGAGAAAACCCATTTTTCGCAGAGGAAAAATAGCTTGATAACCTACTTTTTTATTCTGTGTGGATAACAGTCATGTACGTTGGTTGCATAAATCTATAAATCAATCTTTTGTAGATCCTTCAAGCTATCATTTTCTGCCAAATCCTATCCAAAATTCAATCTACTAACCTTCCAATGTCGATTTTAACTTCAACTTTATTTGAATTTTCCATCTTCCCTATACTAAATTGCGATGCCGTGACGTAAAATCACGTCTTTTGAAATTCGAAAAAAAGTAGTAAAATCGCCCGAATTTCCGAACGCTCTGTATATGTACCGAATGTACAAGGATCACACAACGTATTGCGTCCAATTTCAAATCTCATATCGCTAAAATAACTTTGGAATCTCGTGGTGAAAATGGGTTAATAAATCAAAAAATGACAGTTTGCAAAATAATTTTTGTTGTCCAGAGGCTACTATGATAAAAAATAGTATTACCAACATAAAATTTAGACATAAAAATTTACAAAATTTGAAGGATTTATTATTTTTTTTAAATGTATTTTTCTTGATTATAAAAGGTGAAATAAAAAAAAAATTATAAAGCACATGTCTCCTAAGGCGTTTTAGCGCACGTGTCAATAAAAAAACTCGCCACTTTGTGGCTAGTTTTTTAAAATAGCCGCGTGCGCTAAAACCGCTTCTTATGAGACGTGTACTTTAATATACTATTACGTGTTGTGTAAACATTAAAAACAAACAATACTACAAGACAGTACCAGAGGTCCCCCCACCTACTTAGAGACGCGTTTGCTCAATATTTTAACGTCGATCAAAATGACTAAACTTGCTTGCCGGCGTTAAAAACAAAAACTAATAAATAACCGTTATACCTAGGCTATAAATTCAGGTTCAACAAATCAAGCACTAATTAACAATCCCAAAAAATTGGCCTTCCAACAATTATCCAATGATTTAGTGTCGGCTTGTTCAAAGTTCGGCCCCGAATAGTGGCGGCTAGGTAATAATAGAGGCGCTAGAACTAAAGATCTTTTTCCAGTAAATTAAACCTTTCTCGCAGGGTGGTAAAAGTATGTTTGCCACCCGCGTGACATCTCTATTCTGTTGGAAATAAGGCGGAACGATTTGCCGAAACAACAAACAAACATACACCGCCCGTCGAAAATTCGGATACTTTTGGCCGGCAGTGTACATAGGTAGGTACTATAAAATCGTCCGGTTCTACATACAGTAATTTGCTAATAATTACGAACATGAAGCCTATAAATTAGTAGGTAGATACATCAAAGTATGCATAGATAAATAATATAAAAGACATTTCTCATTATTTCTGTCATTAACAAGATGCATTTCTTTAAAACATGCATCAAGGTTTAAATTGATAGGTTAGGTTACAGATAAATAACTACCTATATTATTTGAAACTCCATGCATATAAAGGAGTTGCTAGAGTTAAAAAAAAGTCCATAGCCAACCATAAAAACAGTCGTGTCCAAAGCATAATGACATTATTACAGAGTAGATCAGCGATCAATTTTGCTTTAAAGTTTCCATAAAATATTTAAGATTTGTTATTTCAAAGGTAGGGACGCATATCGGTAATTATATAGGAATTACATTAACTTGATGGGAATAATAGAAGAATATGAGCGATATTCCCTACAAAAGTATCTGTTTGATTATTATTTACCTTTAGGTCCGTACAGGGTGATCGCGTATAATGTTACCCCCCTTTAACTTCTTTGTTTCGCAATTAAGAAAAAACTGTTAAATACAAAAGTCGTAGGATTTAATGTAAACTTCTTGCAAAATATATTTTCGTAGATACAGGGTATTGCATAAAAGCGTGACAGATCAAAGTTATATTTTTTTAAATGGAATACCCTGTATATTGTTGCATAATTGGATTCTACGGACACAATTCTAAACATAATTTAAATATACCACTATATATCTAAATTGAACCGTTTTCGATTTTATTGCTGATTGAAAATTACTATATATTATACAGGGTTCCCCATTTAAAACGAAACAGGCTAAATATCTGGTTCCACGTTAATTAAAAAAAAAAAACGCTTGGACCCGTCGATTTTTATTTCAAGGGGGACATCTTTTGCGTATATTGTCAATCTTGTTACTTTAAGCCCCTAGAAGGGGTAAGATCTAAATCGTAAATGGATACCCCTATTTTATATAATTTTTTTGGATTCTGCATAAAATTCTGAACATTTTTTAATAAAAGCATTATTAGTCTATACTAAACAGTTTCCGAGATATTGACTCTTGAAAAATGAGATTTTGAACTTTGACAGCTTTCTAACTGTAGTAAAACGGCTTACATGTCCCTATCTTCGATTTTTATTATCTTTCCAATAGTGTCAACTTCCGGTTTCAACTTCCGGTTTAACCGGAAGTTGACACTATTGGAAAGATAATAAAAATCGAAGATAGGGACATGTAAGCCGTTTTACTCTAAGACGTACAGTTAGAAAGCTAGACGCTGTGAAAGTTCAAAAATCTCATTTTTCAAGAGTCAATATCTCGGAAACTGTTTAGTATAGACTGATAATGCTTTTATTAAAAAATGTTCAGAATTTTATGCAGAATCCAAAAAAATTATATAAAATAGGGGTATCCAATTAAGATTTAGATCTTACCCCCCCCCTAGGGGCTTGAAGTAACAAGATTGACAATATACGCAAAAGATGTCCCCCTCGAAATAAAAATCGACGGGTCTGAGCGTTTTTTTTTTACTTAACGTGGAACCAGATATTTAGCCTGTTTCGTTTTAAATGGGGAACCCTGTATAAGAAAATAAGGTCATTCAAGTCAAGATGTATCGTTTTCATGGATAACAGGATGACGATACTGAACTGAATAAAATTACCATTGTTAATATTGTTATCCATGGAAACGATACATCTTTACTTGAATGACCTTATTTTCTTATATAATATAGTAATTTTCAATCATCAATAAATCGAAAACGGTTCAATTTAGATATATAGTGGTATATATAAATTATGTTTAGAATTGTCCGTAGAATCCAATTATGCAACAATATACGGGGTATTCCATTTAAAAAAATATAACTTTGATCTGTCACGCTTTTATGCAACACCCTGTATCTACGAAAATATATTTTGCAAAAAGTTTACATTAAATCCTACAACTTTTGTATTCAACATTTTTTTCCTAATTGCGAAACAAAGAAATGAAAGGGGGGGTAACATTATACGCGATCACCCTGTACAACTTGTCTCGTGCGCAAACAAAAGTTAAGTTTTATGGGTGAAAAAATGCCGCCCCCTACAGGTATGGGCATGCGCGCAACCCTCTTGTTATTACGTTTTCCTTGTTCAGCGACATCCTCAAAATAGACTCCAGAATTTTTGTTGTTCTGTTTTACGTTTTCTCTGTAAATTTCTTTATATATGTGTTGACAGTGTTTATGCAGCAACAAAATGTTTTTTGGGGTATAGTTGAATTCACATAAACTTTTAATGCCGTGACATTTCAGTTCTGTCATACTTGTCAAATACTGCAGCAACTCATAAAATATAAATTTCTAATGGCTAAATTTAATTAGTATAAATTGTACTGCACACAAACTATGTCTATCTTGTATTATTTCATACGATTAAAAAGAGATAGAAATAAAAAGAGTTGGCCGAACAATTCCAGAAAAGAAAAAGAAAAAACACTGACCAATCTCAGCTGTATAAGAAATTTAGTAAGTTGGTGAAATCTAAAGTAACTAGACAATGACAAGTCTTGACATTTGGCATTAAAACTTGATGTGAATTTAACTATATGTGTCAATTCCGCCCGTAGCGTTAGTAGGTAAACGAATTTAATTTTTTTTAGTGGCGAAGATTAAAATTGTACCATTTGGATTTATCGTCATTTAACTTTTTCAATTTGTATTTCAGGAATCGTTAATATTACTAGAAACACTGTATTACTGCTAATAACCCCTTACTGCATAACCTTTACATAACCATATGTTTCGCCTAATCCCCCCCCCCCCCTCCCTCCCTCCCTCCTCATCCCTAACTATATTTAGTTTGTCAAGTTCCAATTTCGTCCCCCGGGATCAATTTTCCCATCGGTCTCGCTGCGAAATTCCCGAACAGATTAAGTCTGGACGTGGCGTCTAGAACGTCTGGATTCATGCCAGGAAAGTGTGAATTTGGATTGACAACACCTCTGTTGTCAAGAGCGGTAATATGATGAAAATTCTCAGGTAGATACTTGCAAATTTTATAAATATATACAGTGTGTCCGCGGATAGAGTTTGGAAGACGAAAAACTTACTTATTAGTAGGTATAGAAGAAAACGTCATTCTTTATAAACACGTCTGCTTGTGCTGAAACAATAATTTCGAATATCAGATTTGCGACTTCTATACAAGGTTCGTCACAAACAACATTTTTAGTTTTTTGGATTTTTTTTTCAATTTCTTAATTTATTAAATGAATTTTGCAAGTGTTGCAACTACAACTTCAACTATTAGATTTGCGATTACTATACAGGGTTCGTTAGAAACAACAGTTTTTGGATTTTTTTTTCAATTCCTTTTGATGATTGGCTAAATCATCACTTTGGGAACAAATGGATTGGAAGGTACCTATGGTCCAAATCAGTTGGCACGTAGGAGTCCCGATCTTACAATTATCGACTTTTATTTATGGGGATATCTGAAGCCACATGTGTATAAAACCAATTTCAATAATAACTTAGATCTCTTGAAAGAAAAAATAAGAGTAGTTATTGCAAATATCCCAATACTAAGTTAGGAACTGTTATCGGAAATTCAGATGTCGAGTTGAACTATGCGTTAACTCGGTGGTACCACGTTTGAATAAAAGTTTTATAATTTACGATTGAATGAATTGAGGAAATATGACATATTATAATAAAAATACTTCAAAAGTAGGCAAATAAAAAAAATGGTTTTCTTACAACAAAATCGTTACTCGACCAGATATAAAATCATATTCGAAGTAAGAAAGGAACAATAGTTGTTTGATTTTACGTAAATGTATTTTAAACGAAATTCAAAAAACTAAAAATGTTGTTTGTGACGAACCCTGTATAGTAATCACAAATCTGATATTCGAAATTGTAGTTTCAGCACAAACAGACGTTTTTTTAAAGAATGACTTTTTCTTCTATACCTACTAATAAAAAAGTTTTTCTTCTTCCAAACTCTATCCGTGGACACACTGTATATACGTTCGGCCTCTGGTTTTCTGGGGTTTTATAAGAACATAAAAAGTCAAAACAGACAACTTTCTGTTAACTGGTGTGCTATACAAACTTTTTACCTAAGCATGCATATATATTGCATATCATATTAGAGAACGCAAACTAGGGACTAATACTAATAAATAAGCTCGCTTCAGCCATACAGAGAATTGCAGAAAAGCTATTTATCATTTTATATAATAAAATTCTAATTTTAAAGGTTCCATTAAAGGCGATTTTCAAGAAACGCTTTGGGAAATCGAAATACGTAGGTGAGGTAAGAGAGCGGCGACTTGTGCGGGAAAATGCAAATAGCCAATGCAGTAGTCGGAAATTAAATAAAATTATTATTATTATTATTATTATTATTATTATTATTATTATTATTATTATTATTATTATTATTATTATTATTATTATTATTATTATTATTATTATTATTATTATTATTATTATTATTATTATTATTATTATTATTATTATTATTATTATTATTATTATTATTATTATTATTATTATTATTATTATTATTATTATTATTATTATTATTATTATTATTATTATTATTATTATTATTATTATTATTATTATTATTATTATTATTATTATTATTATTATTATTATTATTATTATTATTATTATTATTATTATTATTATTATTATTATTATTATTATTATTATTATTATTATTATTATTATTATTATTATTATTATTATTATTATTATTATTATTATTATTATTATTATTATTATTATTATTATTATTATTATTATTATTATTATTATTATTATTATTATTATTATTATTATTATTATTATTATTATTATTATTATTATTATTATTATTATTATTATTATTATTATTATTATTATTATTATTATTATTATTATTATTATTATTATTATTATTATTATTATTATTATTATTATTATTATTATTATTATTATTATTATTATTATTATTATTATTATTATTATTATTATTATTATTATTATTATTATTATTATTATTATTATTATTATTATTATTATTATTATTATTATTATTATTATTATTATTATTATTATTATTATTATTATTATTATTATTATTATTATTATTATTATTATTATTATTATTATTATTATTATTATTATTATTATTATTATTATTATTATTATTATTATTATTATTATTATTATTATTATTATTATTATTATTATTATTATTATTATTATTATTATTATTATTATTATTATTATTATTATTATTATTATTATTATTATTATTATTATTATTATTATTATTATTATTATTATTATTATTATTATTATTATTATTATTATTATTATTATTATTATTATTATTATTATTATTATTATTATTATTATTATTATTATTATTATTATTATTATTATTATTATTATTATTATTATTATTATTATTATTATTATTATTATTATTATTATTATTATTATTATTATTATTATTATTATTATTATTATTATTATTATTATTATTATTATTATTATTATTATTATTATTATTATTATTATTATTATTATTATTATTATTATTATTATTATTATTATTATTATTATTATTATTATTATTATTATTATTATTATTATTATTATTATTATTATTATTATTATTATTATTATTATTATTATTATTATTATTATTATTATTATTATTATTATTATTATTATTATTATTATTATTATTATTATTATTATTATTATTATTATTATTATTATTATTATTATTATTATTATTATTATTATTATTATTATTATTATTATTATTATTATTATTATTATTATTATTATTATTATTATTATTATTATTATTATTATTATTATTATTATTATTATTATTATTATTATTATTATTATTATTATTATTATTATTATTATTATTATTATTATTATTATTATTATTATTATTATTATTATTATTATTATTATTATTATTATTATTATTATTATTATTATTATTATTATTATTATTATTATTATTATTATTATTATTATTATTATTATTATTATTATTATTATTATTATTATTATTATTATTATTATTATTATTATTATTATTATTATTATTATTATTATTATTATTATTATTATTATTATTATTATTATTATTATTATTATTATTATTATTATTATTATTATTATTATTATTATTATTATTATTATTATTATTATTATTATTATTATTATTATTATTATTATTATTATTATTATTATTATTATTATTATTATTATTATTATTATTATTATTATTATTATTATTATTATTATTATTATTATTATTATTATTATTATTATTATTATTATTATTATTATTATTATTATTATTATTATTATTATTATTATTATTATTATTATTATTATTATTATTATTATTATTATTATTATTATTATTATTATTATTATTATTATTATTATTATTATTATTATTATTATTATTATTATTATTATTATTATTATTATTATTATTATTATTATTATTATTATTATTATTATTATTATTATTATTATTATTATTATTATTATTATTATTATTATTATTATTATTATTATTATTATTATTATTATTATTATTATTATTATTATTATTATTATTATTATTATTATTATTATTATTATTATTATTATTATTATTATTATTATTATTATTATTATTATTATTATTATTATTATTATTATTATTATTATTATTATTATTATTATTATTATTATTATTATTATTATTATTATTATTATTATTATTATTATTATTATTATTATTATTATTATTATTATTATTATTATTATTATTATTATTATTATTATTATTATTATTATTATTATTATTATTATTATTATTATTATTATTATTATTATTATTATTATTATTATTATTATTATTATTATTATTATTATTATTATTATTATTATTATTATTATTATTATTATTATTATTATTATTATTATTATTATTATTATTATTATTATTATTATTATTATTATTATTATTATTATTATTATTATTATTATTATTATTATTATTATTATTATTATTATTATTATTATTATTATTATTATTATTATTATTATTATTATTATTATTATTATTATTATTATTATTATTATTATTATTATTATTATTATTATTATTATTATTATTATTATTATTATTATTATTATTATTATTATTATTATTATTATTATTATTATTATTATTATTATTATTATTATTATTATTATTATTATTATTATTATTATTATTATTATTATTATTATTATTATTATTATTATTATTATTATTATTATTATTATTATTATTATTATTATTATTATTATTATTATTATTATTATTATTATTATTATTATTATTATTATTATTATTATTATTATTATTATTATTATTATTATTATTATTATTATTATTATTATTATTATTATTATTATTATTATTATTATTATTATTATTATTATTATTATTATTATTATTATTATTATTATTATTATTATTATTATTATTATTATTATTATTATTATTATTATTATTATTATTATTATTATTATTATTATTATTATTATTATTATTATTATTATTATTATTATTATTATTATTATTATTATTATTATTATTATTATTATTATTATTATTATTATTATTATTATTATTATTATTATTATTATTATTATTATTATTATTATTATTATTATTATTATTATTATTATTATTATTATTATTATTATTATTATTATTATTATTATTATTATTATTATTATTATTATTATTATTATTATTATTATTATTATTATTATTATTATTATTATTATTATTATTATTATTATTATTATTATTATTATTATTATTATTATTATTATTATTATTATTATTATTATTATTATTATTATTATTATTATTATTATTATTATTATTATTATTATTATTATTATTATTATTATTATTATTATTATTATTATTATTATTATTATTATTATTATTATTATTATTATTATTATTATTATTATTATTATTAATATTATTATTATTATTATTATTATTATTATTATTATTATATTATGACATTACATGCCAAACTAATGAGTAATAAAATAAGTAGACAAATACAAATTTATTTTTGTTGTTTACAAAATTAACAAAGTTAGAATATACAGAAAGAAAAATAATTACATAAATTGCTGAAATTGGCCACCGCCATGCTCCAAGCACAAATTCACACGTCTCTTCATATTTTCGAAAGTGTTGACCAGCATCTCTGGAGAAATGTTACCACATTCTTGGATAATCCTTTCTTGTAATTGTTCTAAATTTGCAACTGGTGTTTTAAAAATAGTGTTCTTTAAATGAGGAAAAACGAAGTAATCCATAACCGTTAAACAAGGTGATCTAGGTGGGAATTCAATGTCTGATCGAAAACTGATCAATCTCTCGTCGAAAAAAATTGCGTAAGTAGTTAATAGTTTCGGCGGCTGTAAATACCCAAAATGTAGTTCGTCGTCAAGTAATTGCTCCAAAAATGGATTCAAAATATTGTCTCTATACCGCTGTGCTGTAACTATGTCATGGAAAAAAATAGGACCAACAATTCTTCGTCGGGAAACAGCTAACCAGACACCAATTTTTTGAGGGTGCAATGTGGACTCTACAAAAAAATGGGGATTTTCACTACTCCACACGCGTGTATTCTGAGAATTCACATAACCGGAGAGGTGGAACCAGGCTTCGTCCGAAAAAAATGCCAGGTCTAATAAATCATTTCTTTCCAATAAATTTTGGGACAGGCGTCTTATACAATTTGTTGGCGTATTTTGCATTATTTCACGAACGTTTGCAACAAGTTCTTCTGTTCTTATAGATGGTCTTCCTGCTCCTTTTTTGTATTGCATAGAACCTGTTTCCCTAAACACCGCCCCGGTTCTTTTCAGGCAATGATAAAAATCCCCAGCAATAAAAGCAACGTTAAGAAAATGTTCGTGAATTTTGTCCATGCACAAACCCGGATTGTATTGCCACTCACCATTTACTCTAACCCCGTTTCGAAAATACGCTTCAACCATGAACGTTTTGTGCTGTTCCGTAAAGCCCATTGTCTGAATTGTTCAAGAAATTGAAAAAATTAGCGATGAATCAAATTACTTGTAACGACTGTCAAAGATGACGGAATAACCGATTGATTGTTAATTCAGGTAGTTACTGACACCCAACAGGTATTAAGCTCTACGGCTAAGCATTACGTCCTTAGATGCAAGGCCCTCTTTGATGCAAATAATTTTTGCTCGCACGGTATAATTTTCTAAAAAACTTTTAATTGGCTTGTTGGAAAACAATAAAATTTGGCGTGTGAGTCCATCATACAAACAGCTTCAAAAAAAGTCTAATGCAATTTCGATGTAAAATGAATAGGGTAGCCATTAAATGCGAGTACCACCCGGTACATGGATACTGAATGATACAAACACTAAACTCGCCCTCAATTTATCCTAGTTCAAAGCAAACTTTCCGTCATTTCCTATCTCCGTTCGCGAATTTCTCGTAGCGGCGGCGAGTGACCCTTTCTTTTTCAGACTTTCCGCCGCCCCGCATTCTGGCCGCCCCCGGGGCCGGCGGCACGCAGCCGTGTTGTTGAACCCTCTCTTGCGTGCACCGCCTGACACGATTATTTTGATTTTCGGCACGCGCAAACTTCCACCGACTCTTTCCTAGTATCTAAACGACTTGATGCTAAAACACGCTGTTTAGTCGATAAAAATGAAAAGGAGGAAAAAAATATGGAAATTATATATATTTGTTATGTTATATAAGTTATACAAGAGAAAGAGAACCCATCCAATGTAAACATTTTACCACTCATAAAGAACCCCGCACTTCTCTTATGGAAAATGGCCCTCGGTTAAATTTCCTAAATTTTTAGTATGTTTTTGAGATACAGGGTGACCAAGTTGCAAATTATGAATTCTCAATACATTATATTTTCGTAGTTTATACTATTAATCCGTTTTGTTTTTCTATATTTTTGTTGACCCTGTCGTAGATAGGACAGAAACTATAAAAATGTTTAATTATCTTTTTATATACCGGGTGAGTGACGAAAATTATTTAATATTTTTTTATAAACCATTGTATTTTCGGCATTAAATTAAATGTTACAAAGTTAATAAGTAGGCCATATTCTTCAATAGGTAAATACAAAATAACTTTTTAAAAAAGTAACATATAAATGCTAACTTGCAATAGCCCATAGAATGGTCTGTAACAGTTTTATTACTCTGTATGCAGCAATTATGTTTTCTCAAGAACTTCATTGTTTGTGGATAAAATTAATTCTTTGTATTGAGACCGAGATTGAGACTTTGCTTATTTATACTATTTATTATACATATTATATTCGTTATTTGCATAATACAGTGTTAGAATACCTTAATTATTCGAACCACCCTGTATAGCATTAAAGATATTTATTTTTAACCATAAGATGAACTAACACAACAAATTTTATTTAAATAAAAAAAATTGTTATTTTATATCCTTTTTTTTTTGAGTTGTTCGACACTGTAAATCTCCAGAACTAGTCATAGGAAAACGGAAATCAATAGTAAACATGTAAGTAATCTACTAACTTCCAGCAAAAAATATTAAAAAATAACAAAATTTAGCCGATCTATTTTTATTATACCGGGTGATTTATAAACACAAGCATTTTTATGTTAAATTTCTATCGCTTATCATTGGTACCTAACACCCTGTATAACATTGATAATTATATATATTTGGAACCATACGATGAGCGACAAGTAGTACCTACATAAAGAAATATACACAAAATTTCTTTAAAAACTAATAAAAAAAATTATGACTTTTTGAGTTACCCTGCATAAATATAAAAAATATAAATTCTGATAGCTTGCTCCAAGCTAATGTCATATACAGTATCACTTTGTTAACAATTAATTTAATCCCGAAAATACAACGATATAACAAAAAATATTAAATAATTTTCGTCACTCATCCGGTATATAGTAAAAATTTTAGACTATTTTTATAGTATTCTATCCTATCTACGACAGGGTCAACAAAAATCCAGAAAAACAAAACGAATTAATATTATAAACTACGAAAATTTAATGTTGTGAAGCTTTATATTTTCCAACTTGAATCTTTATACTTTTGATCAGCAACATACTAAAAATTTAGGAAATTTAACCGAGGGTCATTTTCCATAAGAAAAGTGCGGGGTTCTTTGTACGTGTATTTTTTAGTATCAAAAATAATCCATATATTTTGCAACATTTACCTACTTAAAATACAGAACTATATCTACGCCATTGCTATTTAAGCTAAAAAACATAACCTGAATAACCTCACTTATCGCCAAAATATTAATCTGGTGTTAGGGTAGTGGAGTTTTTACACACCGCGCACTGGCGAGCCATTATAAATAATAAATAGCACTAAATACTTCTGTTTCGAAAAAATACTAAAAATTAACGCAATTGATTACCAACACTAACGTTAGATAATGAATAAGTATCAAAAATTCTGCGTCACTCGTAGTAAAAACGTTCGTAGGTAAGTACAGCGTTGCCAACGTAATTTTCCTAAAGCATTAAAATTCAATATGATTAGGAAACTATAAATAACTTGACCAGTAGAAAATTTAAAAAACACATATACACACTCCGGTGCAAAAAAAGACGGGCATCATAAAATTTGGATTAAGTTTAGGGTTTTATAACTTTTTTATTTTTGCTATGATTTTTTGCACGGGAGTGTACCTGCATTTAGTTTATTATTTTTACTTAATAGGTACTTATCACATTATCACAAATGCTTATAATTTAATTAATATAACCTTCGTTTTTAAACACAGGCGTTAGATCTATAGGGTAGGTAATCAGCAATTTTTTTTTATTAACAAATTCCCAACGAACTTTAAAAGTCCATTACAGGGAATATAAATTATAAACAATAACAACCTTAAAAACTAACAATTTTTATAAAAATAAAGAAATATATATTTTTAACGCAATTAATAAAAAGTCAAATATTATGAATGAATTATGAAAATGGAATCATTTATTTTGTTGAACAATACAATTTAGTTTGATTTTTAAATAGTACTAATTTTTTAATGTTTTTATATTTATTTGGTAGGTTATTATAGATCCTAATCCCATTGTATAATAATGATCGTTTACCGAAATTACTTCTAATATTTACTGCCAAAAGAGTTTTAGTTTGCCGGGTATGATGATTATGTAAAGTATTAATTTTATTAAATATGATTTTTGATTTTTTTGGATGAATAATAACACATATTTTTAATTTATATAAATTTTCTAAGTTTAAATATCCCAGTGGTTTGTATAAATTTATTGTGGGTTCCAAAAAGGGAAGCTTGTATATACATTTAATAAGTTTATTTTGTAATTTTTTCAAAGGTTGTATTATATTGTAGAGATAGCAGATCCCCATATTGAAATTAAATATTGCAATTTAGAATAAACTAGCGCGTACCCGGCCTGCGTTGCAGCCCGTCATTATACGACGTGAGATAATAAGGCGAACAAACCTCAAACTCAACCGTTTGCCGGCCCGTCCACAATTCACATCCATGCATAAAACATAGTCTGTCTTCGTCTATTCCGGCTTCGGTGCTTCGGATCGATCGTTGAACGGGCCGGGGACCGGATAGGTTGGGTCGTTCGTTCTCCCTACTCGAATTTATCAGTGTTTATCAGTGTTTCTCTATAATATTATGCATGTATTATACATAAAAACCTTCCGCTTGAATCACTCTATCTATTAAAAAAAACCGCTTCAAAATCCGTTGCGTAGTTTTAAAGATTTACGCACATAAGGGGACATGAACAGGATAGCGACTTTGTTTTATACTATGTTAAGATTAGAGAATAATAAATATTTTTCAGAAGTGTAATTGGTAAATAATGTCTAATTTTGTATAAAATTCCAATCAAAGGAGATATATTTTTTCTAATATATTCGATATGTGTTTTCCAACTTAAATTTTCATCTATATATTATTATATAGTCCTAAAAGTTTAATAGAATTAGCATATTTTATGATTTTATTATCAAATAATATTTTTTTGGGTATCAAGTTGTTTATTTTTGTTTTAGTAATAAATGTAAAAGAAGATTTTGTAAAATTAACTGATAATTTATATGACTGAAATTTTTGTAATTAATTTATAAAAATTTGTCTGCATTGATTTTTGTTAAAAACTATTTCAGATCGCGACAAAATTGTTTACATTTTGTCACCAAAGCTATCGAAAAATATGCGCAAAAACGTAACAATATCCGCGATTACTCTGCTTAAAGCAAAATTAGGTTCCATTTAACCTACTAAAACGACTGCGATGACGCCCCCGTATAAATCAACTCCGACCAAACAAAGCGGACCGACGACGGACCGCCCAACGGGACAAAACTCCGAAGTTAGAAACTGCAAATTGACTTACGCCCCCTCCCCGTGCGGCCATAATTCCGGCAAATATTTACTTTGGGTCCAAATGACAGGCCTTCGGACCGACGCCGACCTGTCATTATTTCGCCCGATGACAGGCTAATCGGGTCTAATTGGGATCGATGGGGGCGATGTGTTTGGTCTCTCTCATCTGATTTTCTGATTGCGGATTGTGGTGAGGTTTTTGCCGTATAGAATTTTTCATATGTTGATTTGTAAAAAAGGATAGAGGGAGCGACAAACGCAGACAATATTTGTTTTTTTTTTGGGGGGGGGAGGGAGGGGGGAAGCATCTACAGTGTCACCAGTAAAGTCCGCATCATATGGGATTTTTTTTATTAATAGCTTTATTCAAAATTTGACTTTGGCATCAAGTTCTGCTTCGATCGAGATAAAAATTAAGAAAAAAAATAGTAGTCACCTGATTCGCATTATCTGTCAAATTTTAATTTTTTCCAAAAAATAATTCAAAAGTGGGGTTATTTCTGAAAATATCGAAAAAGGTTATTAGAAAAAGTTTTTTTAAATGCAGTTTCTAGCCCACATGCAAAATTTCAGCAGCATAAGATAATTTTGATTTTTTACCTATATTTTGTAAATTGCACCACTTTTGGAAAATAAGACTCAACGCAACCTACGTAAAACTTTTCAGTTTTGACAAGGCTTTATTTCAGATACATTTTCTTTAAAGTAGCGCCATATTAAATGTGTGTTTTTCTACAAAATCAAAATTGGGCTATTAAAATTTGGTCGCATGTGATGCAAAGTTTATTTGTTTTTGACCCTGTATAAGGTAACTTCATAAAATAAGTATTTTTAAAAACGTAATTTGTGTCTGAAAGTAAAAAAATAAAATAAAGGAGTTTTAAATTAAATCGTTGAAAATAGATAAAATAATAAAATTAGGTTGTCAAACTAAAATTTATTTTCCACTTAATGAAGTGTTCTTTTTTGTCTTAATACAAATTAAGGTGTATTACTTTCAGACACAAACTGCGTTTTCAAAAATACTTATTTTACGAAGTTACTTTATACAGGTTCAAAAACAAATAAACTTTGCATCACATGCTACCAAATTTTAATAGCCCAATTTTGATTTTGTAGAAAAACACACATTTAATATAGCGCTACTTTAAAGAAAATGTATCTGACATAAAGCATTGTCAAAACTAATAGTATATTAAAGTACACGTTTCATAAGAAGCGGTTTTAGCGCACGCGTCTATTTTAAAAAACGAGCCACAAAGTGGCGAGTTTTTTATTGACACGTGCGCTAAAAACGCCTTATGAAACATGTGCTTTATACATTTTTTTCTATTTCACCTTTTATAATCAAGAAAAATACATTTTAAAAAGAAAATAAATCCTTCAAATTTTGTAAATTTTTATGTCTAAATTTTATGTTGGTACCTAATACTATTTTTTATCATAGCAGCCTCTGGACAACAAAAATTATTTTGCGAACTGACATTTTTTGATTTATTGACCCATTTTCACCACGAGATTCTAAAGTTATTTTAGCGATATGAGATTTGAAATTGGACGGAATACGTTGTGTGATCCTTGTACATTCGGTACATATACAGAGCGTTCGGAAATTCGGGAGATTTTGCTACTTTTTTTCGAATTTCAAAAGACGTGATTTTACGTCAATTTTTCAATTTCAATGTTACCAACATCAAATAAAGAAAAAACGCGTATCGAAATAGCTTTATTATGAACTTTATTTCAAGTTCATAATGAACTTATTATGAACGTCAAATAGAAAAAAAACTTTATGTAGGTTGCGTTGAGTTTTATTTTGCAAAAGTGGTGCAATTTACAAAATATATAGGTAAAAAATCAAAATTATCTTATGCAGGTGAAATTTTGCATGTGGGCTAGAAACTGTAATTAAAAAAACTTTTTCAGAAATAACCCCATTTTTGAATTATTTTTTGGAAAAAAATAAAATTTGACAGATAATGCGAATAACGTGACTACTACTATTTTTTTGCTTAATTTTCCGATCGAAGCAGAACTTGATGCCAAAGTCAAATTTCGAATAAAGTTATTAATAAAAAAAATCCCATATGATGCGGACTTTACTGGTGACACTGTATATTATAATATAACTCATCATAACACTTTTGCGATAAAATATGTACTTCTATTGTAAAAGAAGCAAATTATTTACTTGTGAGTTTGAATTCTGTAATTGGCCGGTTTGGATTGAATCGTGAGAACATCTCATTAAAACCGAAATTATTTAATAAACCTATCAGCGACACTAAACGGACCTTTACAATGAAAACAAACGGCCCCGTCTTAAACTAGCGTATGCAATGCGACAGTCACAATTCTACGCGTTGCCAAGTTAACGAAAAATACAGTGATAAGAAAATTTTCGTTTCAACTTTAAGACTGGATTCCCATGGGCGCGAATTTGACAACGTACCCACTCTCTAAGGCGTGATTGATTGATAAGCCGCCGTTTTGAAAATGGTCGACCAGTCATTAATTAATTAAACAAAATCAGAAGAACAAAAAAGTTTTAAAGTTTCTCACATCGACACTAGCTTCCTTTTTTTCGTCAAATCCTAGCCTCACAGATGAGCCATGATACGGTGAAACGCGGCTGATGATGGACGAAATGAGAGGATAAATTCTGATGCAAGATAATATTTGTTAAGGTATTTTTCACCCTAAATGGTATCGACTTATTGACTGCAATAAAACTACCGGTTTAATCCCATTGTTATACACAATCAACAAGCAAATACACTACAGGGTAGGACTTTAGATATTTAATTCGTTATTAATAATATATTATTTAACAACGACTGAAAGATGTTATCGCAAGCACAAGATAGTTAAATATTACCTGCTATAATTATCTACAAATTATAATCCGACCCTGACCGACAGTTTATTTGCATTTTTATGGCCGAGCTCTTGCGAAACGTCCCAGGTAGTTAAACGAAGTCAACCATTTATTGTGAAAAATAACTTGCAAACTAACAAACCGGCAACATAGCGTGGTGTGTAGTACGGTCGTAAATTTCGTTACCGTCAAGCCTTAGACGATACGTCCGCCGCGATGTGGGGTTATCCGGCATCGCGATCTGAAAAAGTGCAATTAAAGCGGTGTTAAACTAAACCGTTTTCGAGGAATTTAAATTTCGCGTGCTGCTTAATTTTCGGGGCCCCGATACAATTAAGAACGAACCCTGAGGAATTTATGGTATAAGCGCCACGATGGAATTTTGGACGGTCTGGCTCTCCGGGGACCCTATTCTCGAACCAAAAGAGTTATTTTTGATGCAAGAAACGGGGTTTTGGTTTTTATATCCACTAATTTGAGTTGGCAGCATCATTCCAACTGAGCGTAACTCAACGAACAAACAATAATCACACGAAAGTGCCAAATTTATGGCCTTCCGCATGTAAACAAAACCACACAGGAATAGGCATGCGCACCGCAAAATGATCGTTTAACGAATGGGAAAATAGACAGGTCCGGGCTTTTACATCTTCTTTGTGTGGCCTAGGCCTCGTTAGAAATTGATCATATTAAAATACTATTATACAGGGTGTCCGGGAAATCTCCCGGATATGAAAAAAATACGTGAAAAGAATGCTACAAGTTCATATAAACTTCTTTCGTATCGGCCTCCTCTTCGGAAATATGGGCTCCCAAAGAGCTCCCATGGAATTAAGTTTTTGACACATAAGTATTAAACCAACAGGTATATTTCAATTTTTTTTTTCATATGATGTATACCAGGTAAGACCCTTCAAATTAATATCCCAGAAAGTGTTGCGAATTACTCACAGCTGCAGGTACGGACTAGCTGTGACACTAATGTGCCCATTTTTTTTACGCCCTGTATGATAAAAACTTTGGACAACGTTTTTTACATACCTTTAACTATTGACTAAAAATTAAGTACTCTTCATTCATGTCGCTAATCCTAACCGTTTTCGGAAAAACGTCATTTTATTGCGATCATGTATTAATAAGCAGTTAAAAGTGAACATTAAAATTTACAATTTATAGGAACAAAGATGTATCTTTTATTGAAATACGCTAAATATACATGATGTAAATATGTTAAAAATGACGTTTTTCCGAAAACGGGAAGAGTACTTAATTTTTAGTCAATAGTTAAAGGTATGTAAAAAACGTTGTCCAAAGTTTTTATCATACAGGGCGTAAAACAAATGGGCACATTAGTGTCACAGCTAGTCCTTCCCTGCAGCTGTGAGTAATTCGCAACACTTTCTGGGATAGTAATTTGAAGGGTCTTACCTGGTTTACATCATATGAAAAAAAAATTGAAATATACCTGTTGGTTTAATAATTATGTGTCAAAAACTTAATTCCATGGGAGCCCATATCTCCGAAGAGGAGGCCGATAAGAAAGAAGTTTATATGACTTGTAGTATTCTTTTCACGTGTTTTTTTCATATCCGGGAGATTTTCCACATTTTCCCGGACACCCTGTATATCAAGAACTGTCACTACTTCATACTGAAAATACCAAATACCCGGTATTTTACCCCAATAAAATCGTACAATGGTCTTTGCTAGTCATTGTATCGGAGTCACTAAAGGCACACACACAATTCACTAAACTACACAAGAACTAGAAATCTATAAAAATTAAACACATGAAATAGCAAAAAAACAAACAAAAATCATATGTGTGAAGTTAGCAACGTTTATATCAGTGACGTTTACCTATGCAGCAACGAAATTTTTTCGGGGTAAATGTCAATTCCGCCTGTAGCGTTTGTAAACGAATTTAAATTTTTTCAGTAGCGAAAAATCAAAATTTTACCATTTAGATTTATCGTCTTTAGCCTCGTCGGAAAAAAAATTATATCGAACCGATATAAGAAGCATTGCCGGAACTTGTGATGGTGATGGTTCAAGAATAATTCCCCGAATAAGATCGTTCAGTATGATATACAAGCGAGATGATTATCGTCGGGGATTTTTGGTTGGAAATGGCCACTGTCTTATCGTCGAAGATAATTTTTATGGGGGTCCGCTCACGGTACATAATACAGGCATTTGACCGTAACAACGGCCTGGAAAAGGGTAAGAAACTACAGTCGGTGTTTTGAAACAAACCTACATAAACCATTAACGAGGTCAGCATCCAAAAAAGCCCTTGAAAAATTTTAGAAGTATATAAATTTTTGTAGGGACCCAGCGCGCAGTGGGCAACTATAAGAACGTTTAAGACCTAGTCTTCACGTGATTGGTCGATTTAGGCCGTCGCCATTTCAAAAATGGCGGCTAAGCAATCACCTCTTAGCTCTTGGGGACTCAGTCTAAGGGTTAAAATTTCTTTATAAGTTTATTAAAGTCGCATTTGCTCCCGTATGAAAGTATGAAGCTTGTTGGTGCAATATTCGCCTTGAAGGATCACACTGGTGTATATATCGTAGGCTGATAGTGAAATCCGTCATTTCATGAAAAGCCTAGTCATATCATGCTGCACGCTAAAAGGTATAGTTGCAACTGGTTTGTTCGTTGTTTCCCAGAGCATTTTTTTCAATTTTTTCAACTAATATTATTTTATAAAACTAAAATTTAAATTAAATTTTAAAAAAATTGAAAAAAATGATCTGGGGAACAACGAACAAACCAGTTGCAATATACCTTTTAGCCACGCTTCATGATATGACTAGGCGTTTCATGAAATGACGGATTTCACTATCAGCCTACGACATATACAATGTGACCAGTATAGTCCGCATCATATGGGATTTTTTTTTATTAATAGCTTTATTCAAAATTTTACTTTGGCATTAAGTTCTGCCTCAATTGAGATGAAAATTAGGCAAAAAAATAGTTGTCACGTGATTCGCATTATCTGTCAAATTTAAATTTTTTCCAAAAAATAATTTAAAAGTGGGGTTATTTCTGAAAATATCGAAAAAAGGTATTAGAAAGGTTTTTTTTAATGCAGTTTCTAGCCCACATGCAAAATTTTAGCTGCATAAGATAATTTTGATTTTTTACCCATATTTTGTAAATTGCACCACTTTTGCAAAATAAGACTCGACGCAACCTATATAAAACTTCTTAGTTTTGACAATGCTTTATTTCAGATACATTTTCTTTAAAGTAGCGCCATATTAAATGTGTGTTTTTCTACAAAATCAAAATTGGGCTATTAAAATTTGGTCGCATGTGATGCAAAGTTTATTTGTTTTTGACCCTGTATAAGGTAACTTCATAAAATAAGTATTTTTGAAAACGTAGTTTGTGTTTGACAGTATTACACCTTAATATTAAGACAAAAAAAACACAGTGTCATCAGTAAAGTGTTCATTAAGTGGAAAATAAATTTTAGTGGTGGGTAAAAAACAAAATTATCTTATGCAGCTGAAATTTTGCATGTGGGCTAGAAACTGCATTTAAAAAAACTTTTTTTTATAACTTTTTTCGATATTTTCCGATGCCAAAGTCAAATTTCGAATAAAGCTAATAATAAAAAAAAAATCCCATATGATGCAGACTTTACTGGTCACACTGTATTATAGGCTAGAATTTTATATTAAAAATACGTCAGATTCATTATAATTTATGAACAATAGAATGCGTCTTGCGATGATGTGTTATAAAGTACACAGAGCAAACAAATACGTATTATTTCATAGAAATACTACAACGATAATTAGTATTTTAAACATTCAAACAAAACAATTCCGTCTGGAATTATTTTCCAATAATGACAACATAAAGTAAAACTTAAAACAACCCTTTTCAAGTACCCCTAAGTATCTACCCTTAATGTTAAACATCATCAAATTCTCATTTAATTTAATCGACAAGAACGGACCCCGATAGTTCCTTTGAAATATGTATTTTAAAACGAAAGCTTCTTTAAAATTTTAGGGAAAGTCGTGACAAAACATTTTTTTCCGAATATCGAAATCCGTTTATCGTCTTCACTTAACTACCCCAAAGGGGTAAATTACCTGCTATATCCGAATTTCCAAAAAAACGGAGGAAAAAAGTTACAGGATAAAAACTTTGAAAAGTAGCGTTTGTAAACGAATTTTAATTTTTTCATTGGCGAAGATTGAAATTCTACCCCTATGAGGTAGTTTAATAAAAACGATAAATCCAAATGGTTGCACATGGTTGAGTATTTCGTATTTTTAGTAAATATTAAGTATGTAGTTTTGATATGTGTTTTTATTTTATTATGAAACACATCCAATGACTAATAAACGAACAAGATGTTAAAGCCCGGACCTGTCTATTTTCTCATTCGTTCCAACGATCATTGTGGTGCGCATTAGGGTGGAGTAAAGTTATACGTGTCGAAAAAAAAATCGTTAGTAGAGCTATGCGAAAGATGGTTTCTCTAAAATTATGTTTTGAGGTGCCCCAAGAATTTTTAAAATAAAAAAAAATCGATGATCATGAAAAAAAATATTAGTTTTTTAAAACCGAATAGCTGCAAAAACCTGCTTCACTACTTAACTAAGTGCTATGCGAAAAATAATTTTTCTAACATTATATTTCGAGGTGCCCCGGGCCTTTTAAAATTAGAAAATTTTGGCGAAATTTTTTTATGCAACTAATGCTTATTTTAAATTATCATCTATGTTTTAGTTTGTATACTTTTTTTTGCCAAAGAGTTTGTTTTCTTTTTAACTTGATTATTTTATTAAAGGAATAGTATTATTATAATTAAATATATATAATTTAAATAAAAATGATGTTTTTTTTTAAATATATAAGAGCTTTGGGGCACCTCGAAATATAATGTTAGAAAAATTATTTTTCGCATAGCACTTAGTTAAGTAGTGAAGCAGGTGTTTGCAGCTATTCCGTTTTGAAAAACTAATATTTTTTTTTCATGATCATCGATTTTTTTTTTATTTTAAAAATTAGTTAAATAGGTAAGTAGCAGAGCATGTTTTAGCAGCCAATCCGATTTAAAAAAACGAATTTTTTTTTCGACACGTATAAATTCACTTCACCCTAGTGCGCATGCCTATTCCTGTGTGATTTTGCTAAAGGTAAATATCTATGCGTAGAACCAGCGAATTTTATACGGATGAGATAAAGAATGAGCCCTATCTCACCTTAATAATCGCACTCAATTACAAAAGTGACAAATAAACTAATTCACTCGATTAATAACTGCCACGGTGTTATCTCATTCTTACATTCGTACTCGTTAAAGCGGGTCTTTGTAATCGCTTGCTTAGCACATTCTCATAGTACTATATCCTTTACGAAGTAGTGTGGTACTTCGGATGAATAAAAAGTGGAAGAGGTACCTACATGGGCGTTACAACATTATTAGAAAAAATTAAATTAACAAAAAAATACCCCAAACTGCACAAGGTGAAAAATTACTTTGAAAAACGACACCTTTTAATGGTTTATTTTCATTTTAACGGAAGCAAGGGTTTTGCGTTAAAGAAATATCTGTTGTTGTAGTAGTATATAGTATATACTAGTAGTAGCAGCAGCAGACCATCGAATTTAAATTTTAATAACAGCAGAACACAATAATATATCGACGTTTAAAAAAAATCAAAATGTTCTCTACACTTCCCTATAAAGATTAATAATCAGACACAGTTTTCCGATTAAAATGTTGGTTACCTTAACATCGTCCTCCGCCCTACGTCCATGTACATGCACCAGGAAGAGAGCTTAGCGGGAATCCTCACTGGGGGTCAGATCAGGTCGAACCGGGGGACACCAAGCGTAAAGGACGACACTGCCTCGGATTATCTAACTAACTAGTTAATTGGTGTACGATTTTATAGGATTTTTAACGATAAAAGTCGTAAAAAAAAACCATAAAGATTTTGGCATAGTTTTAGACGATACACTTTGTTTGGTAATTAGTCGTTTTTATGGTGTTGAATATAAAAACGTTTATAATTTCTCTAATTTGATTTAAACCGGGCATTATATTTCTAATACTAATGAAAAATTACCATAGTAGACTATCATAAAAACGAAAACGCCTATAAAACTTTTACACCTGTTTTTCGAAGGTAGATTGTTAACGAATCTATTTTCGCAACCGAGTGCATCTATTTAAAGAGTATGTGTAAAAATAACCTGTCATTTTGATAGTGTGAACTGAAGTTTATGATAAAAACATTTGTTCGAGAAACACAATATTTTTGAGTTTTTTTTTTGTTATAGTAATTTGTCGTAGAATCATTTTGTATAATTGAGAGGATTTAGCTTGGCTTAAAACAATGTATGTACATTATTTAAGGTGAGGAGTCCGTTGACGTTGACATCAGCTGGATTCAATCATAAATATTTATCTTTAGATAATCAAACAATAATTATTACGAAAGTGGCAAATGGCGCATGTAAACACGATTAGACATGCGCACTGCAACATTATCATTTGACGAATGGGAAAATAGACATGTCCGGGCTTTAAAATTTAAGTTCCTACTCAGGAAATTGTAAAAGTTGACCTTCAATTTATTTTTTACGTCTAAAAAGCGAAAATTTGCCCCTAATTCTTGCCAGAAAATCGGAATTTCTTCTCAATTTTTGATCAAGTTTGGAAATAAGGTAGTTATTTTTGGCATTTTTAGTAGTTGCAAACCTATTAGATTTTGAGGATAGAAAATTATTTTTAAGCCTTTGTTTATAAAATGTGTTTAAAAATGATTCGTCGTCATTCAATTCACAGAGAAAAGTTAAAACACAACAACAAAAATTACGCCGAGTCGGTTCTGGAGTGTATTTTGATAGACCACAACTACATACTTAATGAAAATACAAAATACCGGGTATTTTATCCCTAATTGAGCATAATAAAATTATACAACGGCTGTTACTAGTCCTTGTTTATATTCCAATCAGAGTCACTAAAAGCACAAACACAATTCACAATAGTAAAGAAAACTACAAGGAATCCACAGAGAAACCTTAAAACACAACAACAACAACAACAACAATGACGGCCGAGTCGGTTCTGGAGTGTATTTTGAGCATGTGTATTGTGCGCATGCCCAATTTATATAGACCGCCTTACGAGCCTGTGGCTATGACACCTGTTGTGGCATAGGCGAATATTTTTTGCCAGGCTCGTAAGACGGATGATATATCCTCCCCAGCAGACCAAGAATGTTGTCGGGTTTGTTCGAACAAACCCGATAGAGTCCGATAGACCATAAACCCGTGCTATAGGTACTGTACTGGCACTGGCAAGCCCGAAGTTACAGAGCACACAGTTCTGTTCGAGCGTGATTCATTTCCATTCCACTCTGGCCTCGCCATGCGTTATTCACGCCGCACGCCGGCAACGCTGATTCATCTGTTGTCCTTGTTGCGGGCATCTAAACATATTGTTTACTCTCTCATACTCACATAAAAAGCCACTTGTACCGGCAACGCGCAAGAACTGCTTCCAAGTACCAGTGTAATATTATGTGTTAACGTCGACGTAAAGTAACGTGGATATAATATAGGTACTACACCTTTCGATTTCGAATAATTCCTAATTTTGTCTCGTCTTGGCAACGGTCGGTCATCGTCGTCAAATCGTTTCGGGAATGCCGGATCTCGCGCGTCGGCTCTTCCGGCGTCTGGGCTATTTCGGGGCAAGGCCGGACGGAGACACAGCGAGACACACACACACATACGGTCGCCGCTCGCGGACTTGGGCGCGGTCTAAAATAGCCCCCCGGCTGGATTTTTACTTAGTAATCGTCGCGTCAACTTGCGAATTATTGCACCTGAATCATCCGTCCATACAGTCATTTAAAGAAATCGAAATTGCGCAAACACTTTTAAGGATATCTATTCATTATTCTAAATTTAAAAAAAAATGCGATTTAAAAAGTCCGGCAGGAAGTACGCTAAAGCTATGTGTTCCAGGGATTTGTCGCCGCTAGAAATTTGAAATATTTCTAGTTTAAATACGTCAGAGTCACGTGACACGGCAACGTTGCCGGTGTGACGTCGTTATGGTATGCGATGCAGCTAATTAAATTATAACTTGATGCGGTCAGTACTCGCAGACATTAGAGAGAGAGTGCAGTGGTCGGGAAAACAGAAATTATAGGCAAAATTATGAAACAATTTTTAGCACCTTGTGGAAACAATCGTTTAACTCTCACATGCGTTTTTTATTGTGCCTACATATTACCGAAAGTTCCCGTTGCGACTATAATAAGTCATCGGCTATTTGTCACTGCCTCTCTTTATAATAAAATAATTGAAAGGACTTGATGACTTAATGAAAAAGAAATGTCTCGGTAAAAATCTATAACCTCTCGATACCGAGACCGAATAACAATCGGTAAACAAGATAAAGATCGGAACGATCCTTCGTCGAATTGTCATGGTAACATGCCAACGCTGGTGTCATTAATATGCTTATTCGAGGGTGGTACCACATAAGTGGTAGCACAGTACCACCTCTCCTATTGCTAGAAACACTGAACCCTTAACGTTCATACCCGGAATAATCCCATAGATTTATAGATAAGTAATGAATGTACTAGTAAAATTGGGAAATAATAACCGATCTATTATAAGAACTTCATGAAGTCACATTCAGTAATATTGCGGTGGGTAAAAGCACAGTAGCTAATGGTAAATTTAATAAAAAGGAACACATTGGATTAATAAAAACAAACCCAAAGGGTTCCTCAGTCCAATGTAGAACGATGTTGTGTAGACAAAATTGTGGCGTTTGAGATGTTGATAAACAAACTGTCCATGCGTGGTACTGTCCCGAGGCGTCTAAAAAATTTATTAACCACGACAGAATAATACACGATAGTCGCATTAAGCGGTCACTGGGACTCGAATCGGGGCGGCGCGGTGTCCAAAAGGCGTTGGGCCACTTAATTGGGCGATTAAGGTCGAAAATGTGTCACTTTCAGTTTTAGATAACGATCTCGGTGGTTCGTCGTTTATTTGGATGGTAAATTCTCATAGAATTCTTTAAGAATTAAGCGCTTTTCAAAAATATTTTTTTTCATACTTCTTGACACGGGGGAACGAACGACCTTTCTGCCCCGATTGACTCTCACTTAATATCTGTATTAAAAATAATACGGTTAAAAAAGTATTTTCTTTAATTTTTGATTCTTGTTTTAAGCGATATAGTTTTAATGTCCCAATAAAATCCACTACATGCGGCGAACCTCACACATTAAAAAACCTAACAGCTTTATAACTGCCTCAAATTTGTCAGGTACCAAAAATTTATTAAACCGACCCCGCGGTGGGGCGCCAACAAAATTTTATTACAAGGTCCCCAAACCAAATAACAAATAATACCATTAGCGTCTGGGGCACGAAAGTCACAACTTTTACAGCTACGCTTCGTTGCCAGTTTGCCGTATTATTACGCCTTGATACAATCGTGATAGGTGAGTAAAAAGCCAGTTTTTTCACGATACTGATTTCCAAAAATCACAGTATCTAAGCTAAGGACCTGTAACAACGATGAACGTGACATTATTCAATATTATATGTGGTAAAAAGAGACAGAATAGTAACCGGGAGAACTTAGCGCACGATATGGACAAGTCGGATACCGTGAATATAGCTGGGTTGCCAGATTTAACAAAATCGTCGGTTTTATCAAGATTTAAACGATTGGTATTATTTTATGAAAAAAGATAAACAGCGTATGTTACGGGCAGAGGAGTATATTATGTACCTTGGTAAGATAAATAAATGTGAATAAACTATTTGTAATTAATATGATGACCATAACAATATATATTTTTTGCTTCGGCAGCTCCAAATCGGTGACGCGGGCTTTATTTTTATCCAAACACATGGTTACATTAGCCAAGCTGCCTAAAAGAAAAAACTTAAAATGTGTAAATTGGAAAAAAAATATTTAGAAAAATTTGCGTTTCCAAATTTTTTGAAGTTTTGTATATGGGTCTAGAATTAAATTCAAAATAACCTTTTCAAATACATTTTTTGAATATCTTGTCACCTAACCTCATTTTTTGTAAATTCACATTTTTTTGTTAAATTTGCCGCGTCACGTGACGTACATATGTCAAAATTGATTTCTAGGTTATCGGACATGGGAAACCGAACGTCTAAAAGAGTTTTTTCGGTACGTAGCTAATACATTTTTCCCAACTACGTGAAACGATTATTAAATGAAATTAAAAGTGGAAAAAAAAATGACTTACGTCATTATATTATTACAACAAACTCGGCAACACGCAAACTTGTGGCTGACGCGACGCAGACGCCAGTACACACTATCTACGTGATTTTAGATAGGATTTAGTCTTCGGGGCCCCCGTTTTTTTTATCGTGCGATAACTCATTTCTCTTTTATGGGGAACCGCCGCAGAAAAAAACATTGTTTGGTTCTTTGGTGGTCTCGATAAAAATATACTAACGCTTTTGATGGTTCTCGTAAATTACAATGATATCGCTGTAATCTGTACTGTACTGTAATAATGAGTAATGAATATGAAATTTTCACTTTTAAAAAAAATTGGTTGTATTTGGAATTAAAAAGTTTTTTTTTGGAAAATAATGCAATAGTTTCAGTAGTAGTAATATGTTTTTATTAGCAAAAGCTACAATTAAATATCTTTTAATAAGTAGGTACATTTTTTTAAAACATTTTTATAGATTTATTTTTAAATTTTAAAACCTTCTTTTAACAAAAACAGACAGAAAATTAAACATTTTGCAAAATGTATCAAATATTACGTATCATTTTGTTTTTGAATTAAATGTAATTTTAACGGTTTTTTCAATAATTTTAATGATATTTGAAATTTATTAGAATTTTCAAAATTATTATATTCTATCAAACCTTTATGAAAAATAGACTTATAAGCTTAATGTTTTAGACACTCTATCCACATAAAATTTTTTATTAGTTATTGTTTTATAATTATGATGGTCATGATTAAAAAAACAAAAATTTTTTAAACAATCAGGCAATAAATTATTTTTAATTTTATGTGTAAAGATACATACTAAATAAGAGATTAAATTTCTGACATTCAACCAATCTAAATTTTTTAACATAAAATTTATTTTTGTATATTTGTCACAATTTAAAATAATCTGTATTGCCTTATTTTGTAAAATTTGTAATTTATCAAATATTTCCTCACTAGCTCAATATAAAATGGAAGAACAATAAAGAAAATGTGGCAATATAATAGTATTATAATATAAAGTTTTTTTAGAAAACAAACTTAAATTAGAACTGATCCTATTAAAATAACCTACTTTTCCGGCAATCTTCGATATGATACTTTCAAAATATTTATATTTTGACAATTTAAATTATTATCCACAAACATACATTTAATTTTTGAAATATTTAATTTTAATTTATTTACTTTTAGCCCATTTAATTATATATTTATCTCAGAATTTAAAGTATTTAGACCATCAAAAATATTTAAAACATTAATGTAAATTAAGGTGTCATCAGCAAACATTTGTAACTAACACATTTTTAAACGTAAAGGTATATCGTTGATGTATAAAATAAATAATATTGAACCTAGTATACTTCCTTGAGGAACTCCTATATTATTTATTTTTTCACGTGAATATGTAATACCAAATAATATGACGTTTTTCCTTCTAAAATCTATTTACATGCAATTTATTAAAAATCCAATGGTTTAAAACTCGTATTTTCCCTAATTATGTATAATTTAAACCGGTAATAGCACATTTTGTTCCTTAATTTTCGTCTGAATTATTAACAAAATTTTCCGATATATCATTTTCAATCGCGGGCGCTCTGTCATTACGAAAATTATCTTGAAAATTGTCGTTGTGACATATATATACCGTGACGCGCAACACGTATACGCAAAATATGGGAAAAAATGTATTAGCCAAGTACCTATCTATACCGAAAATAAAAAATTGTAAATTTACCAAAAGTGAGGTTAGGTGACGAGAAATCCAAAAGATGTATTTGAAAAAGTTGTTTAGAATTAAATTCTAGCCTAGCCTTACTGATGAGCCATGATACGGCGAAACGCGTCTAAGGATGGACCTGACGAAATTAAAGGAAACATTTTACACACAAGGGAATGAATATTTTTATTACCATTTTAGATAACATTATGAAGTTATATGTATGACAGATGCGTTTCCAAATTGGAGCTATCGAAAGAATCGAAACAAATTGGTATTTTTCAGCTTTGAAATATTTACGAAACTATTATGTCTAGGTATTCATTTACGTGCGAAAGAAATAATTTTCGAAACTTTCAGCAATATGCACTTCTCACACCTCACTCACTACCTGCTCGTCGATCGAAGCAGATTATAATAATAATCTATAATTTTTAAGAAGGAAGACAGAGTCTTTAATATTATACCCTCAAAAAGTATAATTTTATTTGTTTTGAATCACCTTATCAACCATTTTACTGCATTTGTTGTAATTTATATCAAAAATGTCTGTGGGTTCGTCTTGTGTTAGGTTATGTAAGTCGGTTTTGCTTCAGCTACGCTTGTTGCGCATTATCTGTTTTATCTATTAATTATAGCTATACGAAACATTATAGAAACCCAATACTAGAAATTGTGACTCGACTGCATTTTGAACCAGAATAATATCTCGCGTACTAGAGGCTTTTTTATCTCGTTTAAAATTCCTGCATCTTTTAAAAAGCCGCAAAGTCGTCACATTATTTCCACTTTACTAGACAATTCAATTTAAAAAAGAAATAAATAAAATTTTGAAAATATTTTTAATTTTATTTTTGCCCAAAATATTATTTTTTCTGTGTGTGTTAGTACCAACCACTCGGAAACACGTGCAATAGCACCATTTAAAATGGGTACGATTCGAAAATGTTTCCAAATTTGTAGCCAACAGTTTCCTTTTTGTGTCGGAAACAGAAACATAGGTTTCGATACATTTACCAAATTTCGTTGTATGCTTTTATTAATTTCTCAGGTAGGTAATTGTTAGCCAAAGACGGGTATTTGGGTGCTTTTTAGATAAAACGAAAAACAAACAGGGATACTTGAAAAAAACAACGTCCCAGCCCAAATGCAACTTTAAAAAATGTACTCACCTACTATACTAACTAAAGATGAAACTAAGACTACTTGTAAGACTAAAAAATGCCAGGGGGGCGGGTATTTTTTGTGATATGATATCGTCGATCGTCTTCTTCCTGAAACAAAAAAAAATAGAGATTTAAAAAGATTATCCCTTCAGAAAAACAGATATCTATAAGCCAGCGTACGTTCCTTTCTTAAAATAGGTTTCCCCCGTTTTTAAAAACCACAAAAAATATAGAGTTCCTGCTGTATCCGTCACCATTTTTATATGGTTTCATATTTGTGGCTCAAATAATGCAACGCTATGCAGGAAATTGGACCGTTATCGCAATATCTTTTACCGGTAACGCTGATGTGATTATCGTATGAAAAATCGTATACACAATTTTCAACCGTTTTTAGGATCAACAATCTTGTGAATATTACAAAAACAGCAGTTACGTGAAGTTGTTGGCTGACAGGAGTGACAGGCAATCAAAAATTTAAGTTAACACGCAGAACAGTACGTATATTATTCGGAATACATATTCCACATTGGTGTAGAGTCCGCAAAATGTAGTAGTAGTAGTAACATGTTTTATTTAGCAAAAAGCTACAATTAAATATTTTTTAATACATTTTTTTAACACATTTTAATAGATTTATTTTTAAATTTTAAAACGCAACGTTCTTTTAACAAAAACAGACAGAAACGTTAAACAGTTTGTAAATTTTATCAAATATTACGTATCATTTTGTTTTTTAATTAAATGTAATTTTAAAGTTTTTTTAAACAGTGTTAATGATTTTTGAGATTAATATTATTTTCCAAATTATAATATTATATCAAATCCTAAAAAAAAAATAGATTTATAAGCTAATGTTTTAGACACTCTATCCATATAAAAATTTTGATTAGTTCTTGTTTTATAATTATGATGGTCATAATTAAAAGAACAAAATTTTTTTAAACAATCAGGCAATAAATAATTTTTTCTTTAAACGTCAATAAACTTGACGTTTTTCTACTAATTTTTTGACGTTAAAGTTCTACTTTTTCGTCAGAAGGCGGTTGCTTTTGGCAACGGAAGAAAAAGTATTTACTTTTTCTTCCGTTGCCAATAGCAGCGGAAGTAAAAGTATGACTGTGTTCTCATGACTATAGTATTATATATCGAATTATTTTTGGTGTTTTTCTCATTGCACGATGCCTGGAATCTTTTAAATGCAGCTTCGTAAACACCACTGGATTTTGTTGGCAGCAAATTGTTCGCAACATTTGCTGCAATTTTGGCAACCTCCGGGGGCGTACAGGTAAATTCTGAGTCTGACATTTTAATTTGAAGTAAATGTAGTTTTAAAAAATTCTATTTTTAAAAGGATAAAAATTAAATAAAGTTACGCAATAATGAATGCTGACACTTGTCAAATCGAATGGCACGTCGCTATCAAACAATATAATAATAAATCCATAGTAACGCTAGCCCCTTCTCAAAACTTAAAATTTTTAAATAAAACAATTAAAACATTTTGTATTCTTTGTGTTTTCATATTTAAACAACGTCTGAAGAAAAAAAAGTATGTTTTATTCGGAGTAAAAGCAACTTCTTATGACTCGTCCGTAAATGCCGGACTCACTTTGTTCGTCCGGCAAACCTACAGACTCGTCAGAAAAGTATCGCTTTTACTCCTAATAAAACAATATACTATTTAATTTTCTGTATAAAGATACATACTAAATAAAAAATTAAATTTCTGACATTCAACCAATCAAAATTTTTTAACATAAAATTTATTTTTGTATATTTGTCACAATTTAAAATAATCCGCATTGCCTTATTTTGTAAAATTTGTGATTTGTCAAATATTTCCTCACTAGCACAATATAAAATTGAAGAAAATGTGATAATATAATAGTATTAAATACAGTACTGATTCTTTTAAAATAACCTACTTTTCCGGCAATCTTCGATATGATACTTTCAAAATAATTTTAAAAATTTGATTTTGAATCAACGATTATGCCTAAATATTTAAAACTGTTTACTAATTCCAATTTGTCACCATCAATAACTACAACATTTATATTTTGACAATTTAAATTATTACCCATAACCATACATTTAGTTTTTGAAATATTTAATTTTTATTTTCTTAGGTTATTATGAATGTATATATATACAGTGTGTGTATAAAGTCTGGAAACGGCTTAATAACATCACAATTTACTGGCCGATTTAAACCAAATTTGATACAGTTGTGTAAGAGGATCTAACGCACCGAATGACGATATTGGCGTTGTTGCCAGCTTTTTAGTTTGTCTGGAATTCGAACGAATTTCATATTTTTAAATATAACACCCAGTATATTTTTACATTTTTAAATTGCACATAAAATTATAATTATTTTTTATTAAATGCATTATTAGTCTATACTTCATAGTTTCCGAGATATTGACTCTCGAAAAGTGACATTTTTGAAATTTGACAGCTTCTAACTTTCTAACAGTACGTCTTAGAGCAAAACGGCTTACATGTCCCTATCTTCAATTTTTATTATCTTCCCAAAAAAAATCAACTTCCGGTTAAACCGGATGTAACTCGAAAGCAGGAAATATAGTTGTTCCGGTTTAACTGGAAGTTGATTTTTTTTGGAAAGATAATAAAAATTGAAGATAGGGACATGTAAGCCGTTTTGCTCTAAGACGTACTGTTAGAAAGTTATAAGCTGTCAAAGTTCAAAAATGTCACTTTTCGAGAGTCAATATCTTGGAAACTATGAAGTATAGACCAATAATGCATTTAATAAAAAATAATTATAATTTTATGTGGAATTTAAAAATGTAAAAATATACTGGGTGTTATATTTAAAAATATAAAATTCGTTCGAATTCCAGACAAACTAAAAAGCTGGCAACAACGCCAATATCGTCATTCGGTGCGTTAGATCCTCTTACACAACTGTACCAAATTTGGTTTAAATCGGCCAGTAAATTGTGATGTTATTAAGCCGTTTCCAGACTTTATACACACACTGTATAATAATTTTTAAGTTTTAGACGTTTTTAACGTTTACTATCGTTAATTTCTCACAACATTTTCTTACCCACAATACCGTTATCGTAGACCGGGCTAAATAATTCGGCACGCGATTCCCGTCCAAAATTAGTTGTAGTTAAGTGCTCGGTATAATAATATTTAGTTCAACGAACTCGCACAGTCGAAATATTCTTAAAAGCTCGAGCGCGGCGATCGCCTGGCGCCCTTTTCCCCGTTTTTTAACTCGGGATAGGAATGTTTCCGGTCCACGAAAAGACATAAATCTCACCGAAAATTGCAGTTTTAGGGGACTCGTCGAGACCCCGAAGGGCATAAAAATAGTTCTCGAAATGTGGTTATAGTTTTATATGCATAAAATATCGTCTGCTGGGAATAAAAATGGGGCTGTACCCTATAAAGCATAACGTAGTAAATGTTTTTATTGTAGCATTTAGATCGATACACTGTAGTTTTAGTAGAGAGTTGAATCTCCTGAAGGCAGATTGACTGCGATAAGTTTTATCATAAAAGTTCGTAGTGTCCCACTGGAAGCAGGAAAAAGACCAGAAATTTTTCGTGAAAATTGAAATTTTATAGCTTTTTCATCAAATCTTAAAAATTACCAAGATTAAAATGACAATAATCGACTAGGTATATCATTTACGTAACAAGCTATTCCTGTAAAAGGTATTTATGAAAAGCTTATAAAGGGAGAAAAAACACATAAAAACGTTTTTCTATTTCACGTTCATAATGAGTTCAGTACGACCCTCATTTGCTCCTCATTGATCGTAATGAAGCTATTTCGATACGCGTTTTTTCTTTATTTGATGTTGGTAACATTTAAATGTTTTATTTCATTGACTTGCGCGGACTTTGTGATTTACGAGAAAACCCATTTTTCGTAGAGGAAAACTAGCTTGATAACTTACTTTTTTATTCTGTGTGGATAACAGTCATGTATGTTGGTTGCATAAATCTATAAATCAATCTTTTGTAGATGCTTCAAGCTATCATTTTCTGCCAAATCCTATCCAAAATTCAATCTACTAACCTTCTAATGTCGATTTTAACTTCAACTTTATTTGAATTTTCCATCTTCCCTATACTAAATTGCAATGCCGTGACGTAAAATCACGTCTTTTGAAATTCGAAAAAAAGTAGCAAAATCTCCCGAATTTCCGAACGCTCTGTATATGTACCGAATGTACAAGGATCACACAACGTATTCCGTCCAATTTCAAATCTCATATCGCTAAAATAACTTTAGAATCTCGTGGTGAAAATGTGTCAATAAATCAAAAAATGACAGTTTGCAAAATAATTTTTGTTGTCCAGAGGCTCCTATGATAAAAAATAGTATTACCAACATAAAATTTAGACATAAAAATTTACAAAATTTGAAAGATTTATTTTCTTTTTAAAATGTATTTTTCTTGATTATAAAAGGTGAAATAGAAAAAAATGTATAAAGCACATGTTTCATAAGGCGTTTTAGCGCCCGTGTCAATAAAAAAACTCGCCACTTCGTGGCTCGTTTTTTAAAATAGACGCGGGCGCTAAAACCGCTTCTTATGAAACTCGTACTTTAATATACTATTACATATTTCAATATTAATCTCAAAAATCAAGGCGTATAAAGTGTATACGATCTTAGTTGAGACAGACAAAAAAACTAAAATAAATTTGATGACAGACTTGTCAAGTCCACGTGGACTATCTTCGAACATCTGTATAGGGAGCGATCAATACAAATTTTGTTATATTTGTATTGTAGTTTCAGTGTGTGATGCAGTAAATTGATCGTACCCCCAATATTTACGTTGTCTCAACTGACTTCGTATGAAGTATACCTCTATTTTTTTATTTACCTACTTTTGAAGTATTTTGATTATTACATGACATATTTCCTCAATTCATTCAATCGTAAATTATAAAACTTTTATTCCAACGTGGTACCACCTAGTTAGCGCATAGTTCAACTCGACATCTGAATTCCCGATAACAGTTCCTAACTTGCTGTATATTGGGATATTTGCAATAACTACTCTTATTTTTCTTTCAAGAGATCTAGGTTATTATTCAAATTAGTTTTATACGCATGTGGCTCAGATATCCCCGCATAAATGAAACTCGATAATTGTGAAATCGGGACTCCTACGTGCCAACTGATTTGGGCCATAGGTACCTTCCAATCCCTTTGTTCCCAAAGTGATGATTTAGCCAACATCAGAAAGAATTGAAAAAAAATTCCAAAAACAAAAATTGTTGTCTCTGACGAACCCTGTATGGTAATCGCAAATCGAATAGTTGAAATTGTAGTTTCAACACTAGCAAAATTCATTTAATAAGTCAAGGAAAGGAATTAAAAAAAAAGATCCAAAAAAAAACTAAAAATGTTGTTTGTGACGAACCATCTATAGTTCTATAGTAATCGCAAATCTGATATTCGAAATTGTAGTTTTTGCACAAGCAGACGTTTTTAGAAAGAATGACTTTTTCTTCTTTGCCGACTGATAGAAAAGTTTTTCCTCTTCCAAACTCTATCCGTGGACACGCTGTATAAGTACTTAACTAGTAAATATTTTAAAATTTTATAAAATATATATTAATTTCTATACAATTGCTATTTTCTAATCTTTTATGGAAACATCTCGGGAGGGAGGCGGGCCTACCCCCTCCTAAATCCGCCACTGCATCTGTATAATATTGGTTTAAACGCATATTTCACGATAAAGTTGGTATGATGTGTAAACAAAAAATTGCTAGTAATAAAGCCAAGGTATATCAATACACGTTTTAATTGTTTTTCCCATAAAAGATTTTATTACTGTGGATTTTATTACCGATCGTATTGTTGTAATGTTCAAAGTTTAATTAAAAATGACAGAACCCCGAGGTGAGTATGTAATTTTTTTAATAGGGATCTGTCAAACAGGTACCTTATTACTTGTTAGTGTTGGGTTAGAAAATATTGTCTGTAATAAATACCGATATTTTTAAAATTAGGTTATTAAAATTTTTATTTTTTTATTATAATGTTAATCATTAGGTAAAACTATGCCAAAAAAATCATTAGAAAGCAGTAGTTTATTAAAAAGAATGATAATTTGTATGCAAAAACACACCAGTGAGAATATTTTATATAAAAAAAAGTAATAAGTGATTAGCTTTTTAATTTAAAATTAAGAATAATAATTATAAATGTTTCTTTGTTTAAATTTAAATAATGAGATGTGAAGATAAAACAATTTGTTACTAACTATTACAACTATTATAACATTTTGTTACAAGTTTTGCGGTTAAACATTTAGGTATTGTAATTTTTTTATACAGAAAAACAAAGCTATTAATTTATAAAATTAACTCAATTTGTAACTATTGAGAAGTTATCAGTGCTATAGTCGCGCATGATACTTATTTTATTAATTATTATTTATTATAATTAATAAATGGTTTAAAAATTATTTAAGTAACAGATCACAAAAAAAAACAAAAACATATTCAAATAAAAAAATAAATAATATAGGAGTTCCTCAAGGAAGTATACTAGGTCCAATATTATTTATTTTATACATCAACGATGTGCCTTTAGTTTTAAAAATGTGTAAGTTACAAATGTTTGCTGATGACACCTTAATTTACATTAATGTTTTAAATATTTTTGATGGTCTAAATATACTCTAAATTCTGAGATAAATATATTATTAAATCGGCTAAAAGTAAATAAATTAAAATTACCTAAATATTTCAAAAACTAAAGGTTGTAATTGATGGTCAAAAATTGGAATTAGTAAACAGTTTTAAATATTAAGGGATAATTATTGATTCAAAATTTAAATTGTTTACTTATTTTGAAAGTATCATATCGAAGATTGCCGGAAAAGTAGGCTATTTTAAAAGAATCAGTTCTAATTTAAGTTTGGTTTCTAAAAAAACGTTATATAATACTATTATATTAGCACATTTTCTTTATTGTTCTTCCATTTTATATTGTGCTAGTGAGGAAAAATTTGACAAATTACAAATTTTACAAAATAAGGAAATGGGGATTATTTTAAATTGTGACAAATATACAAAAATAAATTTTATGTTAAAAAATTTAGATTGGTTGAATATCTTTATACATAAAATTCAAAATAATTGATTCCCTGATTGTTTAAAAAAATTTTGTTCTTTTAATCTTGACCATCATAATTATAAAACAAGAACTAGGTAATCAAAATTTTTATGTGGTAGAGTGTCTAAAACAATAGCTTATAAGTCTATTTTTCAGAAAGGTTTGATAGAATATAATAATTTGGAAAATTCTATTAAATCTCAAATATCATTAAAACTATTTAAAAAAACTTTAAAATTACATTTATTTAAAAAACAAAATGATACGTAATAGTTGATACAATTTGCAAAATGTTTAACTTTTCTGTATAAAAATGTTGTTAAAAAAAATGTATTAAAAAATATTTAAATGTAGCTTTTTGCTAAATAAAACATGTTACTAGTTACTACTACTACTACTACTACTACTACTATATTATAGCCAGCGTATCGATATAGTTCAACCTTATTACTGATATAATTAAAACAACCTTTGCAAGCTTTATTGCAACTTAACAGTGTATTTACACGACTTCAAGCTATTCTGTGGGAAATTTTACTTTAAAATGAAAGTGATTAATGTAAAAAAAAATAACAGCAGCAAAGAAAAAAAGCCGGACATGAACGACCGTGAGTAATTATGTCAATCAAATTAATTTGCATCTTTTATCTGTAATTTATACAGATTTGTACAAGTACCTTTGTTTATTTTTATTCTGTGTTTGTCTATAGATTTGTTGTCTACAACTCCTTACAAAAAATAGTAATTATTACTTGGAGATAAAGCAGATAATTGCATGCTCTTCGTTTACTGCATCGGAGACCGTCTCGTCTGCCAGACCTGTGTAACCTTGTTTTAAAAATTGGTAAAATTGCCGTCTTGCACTAGTTTGTGTAGGGCAACTGGAGAGAGATTCGGTATATCCTCTGGTTCTAGTCTTGGTTGTGAACAGCCTTTTCATTTCCTGCAATATTTTCGTCCTGGCACCCATTGTACTTTGTTAGTTTTTGCCAGCAAGTTCTTCTTGGCATTCCCATACCAGTCTTGATGTCACCTTGTTGCATATTAGGGCTGCCTGCCTGTCAGAGTATATAATATGGATTCGCTTATTGACATAAGTTCTCCTGTTGTTTTCATACGCAAACTTCAAAATCGTGTACACTGTACACCTATTTCTACTTGGAATACCGTGGGAGACTTGCCCAGGAAGAAGTAAGCATCTTTTCTCAGTCTTACTCCGTGTATTCCCGCTCTGTATATACAAATATGTAATTTAAAAATATCAAATTTTACATTTTTTGCTCTGGCTTCAAATTTTCTTATCGCATCGAAGGACATTCGTGGCGACTGCTTAATTTCGAGTTATTTAAATCGCACAACACGCAAACTTGTGAAAATTTAATGGAAGACACTGCCCTTTTTCATTTTTACGGTGCCATTATGAGTTTGCTTAATGGAGACCGTTTAAAAGCATTTAAACAGTTAAAAGCCCAATAAAAAGAAATAGTGAAAAAAGCTTTTTAAAGAAAAAACAATAATCGGTAGAGTCACGGCATTTTTACATTATTTACGAAAACATTATTTATGATAAAACGATTTTTCTTTTTATATGGTATAGTCGATGCCTACACAGTATTTGCAATCACGTTTATCAAGCCGTTAAAAGTAATTATTTCAGGAATTTTGGCAATACTAACACTCGCAGTCATCAGGACTATCAGGAGAATCAACTTTCCTTTCTAATAAAACCCTCTTAGACCAGGACTGCGGCTGAAGCCTTTGAAAATGGTAAAAAGTGAAAAAAAAATAAGTGTAGGATGAAACCCATTGGAAAAGGAAGAGAATATAACAAAAATGAAAGGAAAAATAATTTACGGGCGATCCGAGGTCGGGAAGTGGAAAGGGGTGTGTTTTTAAGGGTAGAAAACGATTTATCTCGGTTTCCGGCAAAACTACAAGTCCTATGAAAAACCGTTAAATGGCAAAGTTGTAGGTAATAAAAAGATCTACAACTTTTGTATTTACACTTTTTTCACATAACCTCAAAATTTATGTGAAAAATTCTAATAACCAAGTTTTTGGTTTTTTATTTTTATCTTTTACAAAAAAAATTTTTTTTTTCACGAAACTTGGTGAAAACTTACCTTTTTAGGTCCCAAACACACTGTCATTTTTTTAATTTAAAATATTTATTTTTTCACCTTATTTTGACTTAATATCGAAAAAGCACCCTAATTTTCAATCGAAAATTCTCACGTCAAAGTATCTGCTTTTTTAAAAAAGTCGGTGGGCTTTTTGTTCGTTGAAATCTCTACTTTCTGATGGTGTAAAAAATATACATTACTATGGTAAATGTGATGAAATCCCCTTTAAATCCTACCTTTAATTATATTTAGAACAACTATTTTCGCATATTTTTTGCGATCTTTATGTTTTATGGATTTGTAATTTTTTTGTTTATCAATGTAACATGGAATCTTACGTTTTTCGAGTAATTATTAAAGTATAAATTTTAATAAATAGCTCAAAATTGTACATAATGATTAAAAAAAAAATTTTGGATTCGAGTTTTTTTTGTTTCCTTGTATTTTCTATGAACATTTACCATAGTAATGTATATTTTTTTTACACCAAAGTAGTAGTAGAAAGTAGAGATTTCAACGAACAAAAAGTCCACCGACTTTTTTAAAAAAGCAGATATTTTGACGTGAGAATTTTCGATTGAAAATTAGGGTGCTTTTTCGATATTAAGTCAAAATAAGGTGAAAAAATAAATATTTTAAATCAAAAAAATTACAGTATGTTTGGGATATAAAAAGGTAGGTTTTCACCTAATTTCGTGAAAAAATTTTTTTTTTGTAAAAGATACAAATAAAAAACCAAAAACTTGGTTATTTAAATTTTTCACATAAATTTTGAGGCTATGTAAAAAAAGTGTAAATACAAAAGTTGTAGATCTTTTTAGTACCTACAACTTTGCCATTTAACGTTTTTTCATAGGACTTGTAGTTTTGCCGGAAATCGAGATAAATAGTTTTCTACCCTTAAAAACTCACCCCCTTCCACTTCCCGACCTCGGATCGCCCGTAAATTATTTTTCCTTTCATTTTTGTTATATTCTCTTCCTTTTCCAATGGGTTTCATCCTACTATTATTTTTTTTTGGTTTTAACGAATTCTAAGTAGAAAACAGAGATTTCGAGTTAAAATAGACATTATTAAACCATTAAAAGCTCTTTATTAAGCTCGTATCAAACAAATTATTAAAAAAAAAACATCACAATTAGTGATAATAACGTCCGAAGAGGCCTCAAATACAATGATATTTTACCAAATTATCAAAAGGCATTAAAAATAAGTCTTTTAACAAATTTTAAACAACAACGCGAGACTAGGAATGGGCAAATAATCGAATTTTCGATTAATAATAGTGGCAGGTACAGAAATCGTATAATGTAAAAATTATTTGATACTCTGAAAACAGCCCAGCCCTACCTTGGACCTCTTTACAAAGGAATGTCTGAAGGCATGCCAAGCGATTAGTCAAAGGGGCGCTTATCAGTGCCCATTTATTTTTTCCAAATTCCGTTAATTAAACATTCACACCAGCCCAAATGCTTCAGTTCATTTTCAGATAAGATAAGGTTAAATTGCCTGTTAAAGGCTCGTTTTTTAGCTGTCGGTTAACTTAAAAAGTTATTTATCATTTGCGTGTCCACGGGACATTTTTTAAAATAATATTTATTAAAAAATTCACCATCACTTTAGACTACCGTTCCTGGTTTGCAAAAATGGGAACATAAAGGAACGATTTGTCAATGCGTCAAATTTAGCAACCCAGATAACATGTGATAAGAGCTGTCAAAATCAAAATAATACTGTCAAATTTCATGATACTAATACATTGAAAAATCCGTCCTTAAGGTGGGAGTATCAACATGCTTGCCAACCTATAACCTATTTCACGTAGATTTATTTATGTTTTCTAGCTTTTATACAAAATTTAAAGAAAATCAGTATCGACTTGATATTCTATAGGTAATAATTGACATATTTAATAAATATCAAGGAATTTCATCACTTATTTTAGGAGAATTGTATAGCGAAAAATATCGGGTAAGATTTTTTTTAACATTATTATGTCATTGTCACTCATTGTTCTTTCACTATACAATTCTTCCAAAATTAGCAATGAAATAAATTGATATTTTTGTAATATATCAGATACTACCTAAATAATGTACCGACGATATTGATTTTCTTTAAATGTTAGTTATTAAAATTATAAACTCAAAAAATCAACGCGAAATAGGTTATAGGTTGGCAATAGATTGAATGACGTTGAGAATTCAACCTTAAGGTGGGAGTATCAACATGCTTGCCAACTTATAACCTATTTCGCGTATATTTGGTTAATTTTTATAGCTTTTACACAAAATTTAAATAAAATCATTATCGTCTTCATATTTTATAGGTAATAATTGACATATTAAATAAATATTAAGGAATTTCATTAAATATTTTAGGAGAATTGTATAGGGAAAAATATCGGGTAAGATTTTTTTTAACATTATTATGTCATTGTTCTTTCACTATACAATTGTCCCTAAATTAGCAATAAAATGAATAGATATTTTTGTTATAATATGTCAGATATTACCTAAATATTGTACCGACGATATTGATTTTATTTAAATGTTAGTTAATCTAATAATACACTAAAAAAAGCAACGCGAAATAGGTTATAGGTTGATAATGGATTAAATGACGTTGAGAATGCCACCTTAATAAAACCTATTACAAAAAATATTTATTTTAAGTCAAAGCCATTATAGAAATAAGTTTTAGATAACTTAATCATGACATGAAATGTTGAACCCTAAACTGATAATAAACGTTCGTTAGGTGAATGCATTTTCAATAAATATATAAAATTTCACATGTGAAAATTGGTACCTATTTCCAAAGACCTTTCAAAGTAAAGAGACCCAATCGTTTACATTTTTACCCGATCCCTCATCATTCCGTCATTTTCTTCCACTTCATTACGCCATAGCCAGAATTGGTCTTTGCATCGATAAATGGTTATACAGTGTGTATCAGCCAAATGGAATAAATTCGATAATAAATACATGGGGGCGTGTTCGAAAAAACGCTCGAACACGTCGATTGGTATTTCTAGTTGAGCATTTTTTTCAATTAAAAACTTTTTATACAGGGTGTGTCATCTAACAGTGGCCAACGCCAACTTTCTTATTTTAAATGCAACACCCTGTATAGTATCCAATTTTTGGATTCTTCAGAAAATTTTAGACATATTTTATGTACATCAATATCCTATATTTATCTTCAATTATTTCGGAAATATTAAGTGTTTTCAGATTTATTGCAAAAATTAACAACACACTCAAAAACTAATAAGTAATATGTACTGTGTATTTCTTGATAATGCAAAAAACAAAAACATTAATATAGGAGATGTTGAAAATGCTCGCCGCGAACGTCTTGGCAACAACCTAATCTTTAATAGAAATTTCTTCTAATGTTCCTGAACATCTCAGGCGTGACCGATCTAATCGCAAGCATTATTCGTCTTCTTAAGTTAGCTAAGTCGAGGGGTTCAGTTTTGTATACAATATTTTTGACATGACCCCATAAGAAAAAGTCTAATGGCGTCAGATCAGGGGATCGTGCTGGCCGTTCCATCGATCCACGCCTCCCTATCCACCGATTTGGAAATACTCGGTTAAGGTACTACCGGACATTGATTCGGTAATGGGGCGGTGGTCCATCTTGCTGAAACCATATCATATTCGTTGGAAGTTGTAAGTTTGGAAATTTTTCAAGAAATGTAGAATTTCCTTTTCGAAAACATTTCAGCTGAACGCTGGTAGTACGTCTTGGGACAACAGCGAGGTGTCATGCATTGGTAAGATGCCTTATTGGTCCGTTTTTTATCAGTATGTTTATCTTAGTTCTATTAAACATATTTTACAACCTTTTAAACGCCAATCATCAACTAGTAAAAATGAAAACTACTATATAAAAATAAAAGATTAAAATAAAAAACCTTTTGGCAGCAATTAAAGAAACATTAATTCTCTAAGCGGGTAATCTGATACCTCCACTACGACCTTACTGAAAACCATACAATCAAATAAACCATCTTTTATTTTTAGTTGCAATTTGAATGAAATACCCTACTTTAACACGATTAATCTGATCCCCATTTATTTTTGCTTTTTTAATTAATTTAGCCAGTCTTGTTCTACTGCATACAAACAGTAGAGTGGAAATAGATCGATGTTAAAACTGATATATTGCTTAATTCTATTTAAAATTCAAACGCTATGCTGAGGTTTGGTATAAAACTAATGTCTTTTTATCACGAATACTATCCGCATGGCGCAAAGGCTTCCTGTACAATTTTTAGCGAAACTGAGGTAAAAATGATGGTTTGCCCATATTTTAGAAAAAGGTTATTTATGATTTAGTATCTTGGCACCAAAAGGTATCAAATTATAACCCTAGTTCACTTTAAATTTCTTTATTTTATATATGATCGATCATTATACTCTGTTTCTTAAAGCCTGACAGCAGAGCTGAGGGCCATGAGTCGTAAAACCGCAATAAACCATAAGCATAACAATAACAGGTACCTGATATTTAGTAATTAAATTATCTATTATTGCATAGGTATACAGGTAGGTGGCTTATGTCATAGAATATTTCCAACTTCAAATGAGGTAATTTAGTTTTATTTTTAACGTGTTATCGAAAGCTTGTGTATATTATAAAAATAATACAAAAATGGCATTTTACATCAATTAAATTTTTCTTGGGAAAAAACACAACCGAAAGTCAATGTTATTGGATAGAGAAGATATAACTTTTTGAGACTACAGTATCTAAGTGATATGAGCAGATATAGAAGTGAAAAAAGGACCATTTTTTATTTAGACGAAATCTGGGTTAACGAAGGACATTCAGTACAAAAGATATGGCAAGATAAAAATATTCAAAGCTCTCGTCAAGCATTTTTATAGAAGGTTTGTCTACTGGTTTAAAAATACCTGCAGGTAAAAGGTCGCAGGTTAATAATAACGCATATAGGTAGTGAGAGTAGATTTGTAAATGGTGGTTTACTTGATTTGAGTCAAAATCAACAAAAGATTATCATGAGGAAATGACTGCTGACGTCTTCGAAGAGTATTTTGAGGAAATGATAGAATTAATTCTCGAAAATTCTGTCATAGTATTAGATAACGCCAGATACCATTCAAGGCTTTTAGAAAAACTTCCCACGACTTACTGGAAAAAAACTGAAATAATAATAAGAATGCGACAAGAAAACTCGTACCAAATGAAATAATCGCCAAACAATCACTTTTTCTGCGTGTAGACCAAGGTAACGCAAAACAGTAGAACTACATTACGTAGTAAATCTCCGATAAATTACGCAATACAGTACCAGAACCAGACAGTGCTTTTGTTTAAATCGGCGAAAAATAAGAACAATTAGATGCGAAACAATCGCATACAATTCGGAATTTAAATCAGAGAAAGTTCAGTTGCGAATCATCGTTGCAATTTTAGAAAATTGTAGACCAGTTACGATGGAATATTAATAGGTATTTTTTTAAATGGAGTTTTTATCTCTTATTCAATATAATAGTCTAAACCTGACATTTTTTTTCGTACTTATATAATATCATAAGAGAGAAAATTTTGCCCATACAAAATTTTCTCTCGAATGATATTCGACAAGACTATTTCACTAGAAAACAAAAAAAACACACTGTTTATTTAGCAAACAAGAAACTTTATTTATTTATTTATTACTAATATTAAACGTACAGTTGTTATAAGTAATAGTTTGTCCATTCTTTTCTATATCAAAGCATGGTTTTGGGTATGGGTATGATTGACTTGCATTTGAGAAGTCGAAGGTCAACATGCTTCATTTGTTGTTCTGAGATTTTCGATAAGCTTCAGATGATGACTAGGATCTAGCTGCAGATATGGTTTAAGGGAATTTGCGTTTGAGTGGCCTGTTAACTTAATTAAATCTTGTTCCCAACACCTTGTTTAAATAGGGCAGACACAGCGGAAGATCGATGAGAATGATTTATTATTTTAATGCTTTTTCGTATATATTCCATTTCTTTCCGCTGAAGTTTTGGTCCACTTACTGTATTTATTTCTAGTGGAGTATTTTTGAACCAACATCCCTTCTGCCAGTTTGGACGAACGGAGTCTTTGTTTGATGAATTTCTTACCAACCATTTGCTGTTTGCCAATCCTTTTGACCCACCTTGAGCTGTCTTGGAAAATATGCGGTTATATTCAATTTATCCGGTAAATTCTCCCATGGTATCAAACTCCTTTTGAAAATATTGAATTTTGCAATTTACGGCCTCATTGCCTCTCCAAGCTAGTTCAAATGAGCAGGGGTTTTCTTCATTGTATCTTTGCATTATTGTTAGTAAATCTTTGGTAGCTAATGCTTTTGAACTTACTTTCCTCTTTTCCTGACAACTTTGAAAATATCCGTAAAAGGGTCAATCTTTATTTCGTATTCTGTAAAATACATTTCTTGAATCATTTTTGCTGTAGTGTTCCATATAGCCTTTACACAAGATTCTTTATAGTCTTCGCCATTAACCTTCTTTATATTAGACGTAATCTTCGAGGATTTTCGCAGTTCCATCACAGTAGTACATTTTTCCAGTTTATAATTCCTTACTATTGGAAACTCTGAGAACTGTGCCCGAATTGAGTTCTTGGATTTCTGTGTGTTAAGTGGAATATTTTCAGCTATCGATTTTTTTGGCTTGGCTTGTTATGATAAAGAGAATTAGATCTTGCTCTGTCGAGCCGTCAAATTGATTTTTGTTTAGACTACTTATATGTATTTTTTGGTTCTTCGCGTGTAGATTGACCCTTACATTTAAACGTATCTATATAAATATTATAATCTATCTGCTTAAACACTAGGCTACAGGGGGTCTGGAATCACTTTGGTTATGTTTAAATTTAACTTGAACGTGTGAACTAATGATAACCACAAGAACAGTATCATAAAGAAAAAGAGTAACCAAAACGCGGTGTATATTTAGATTAGTACGCGGTCCGTTAAAAAAAGTTTTGACCATATTTTACAGTTCCCTAACAAAATTTGTAAACAAAGAAAAGCACAAAGTCTTTCTCAACAATTTTTTATTAGAAAAACTAGGCGAACCTAGAATAATTTATAATAATTAAATTCGACATGTTTTGAGTGTAAAAACACTCATCATCAGGAAAACAAAGTGAATGGTACAATCCCGGGTACAATGCTGGTGTTGTTAGCAATAGAGAAAATAATAGTGGGATTGAGCCGTAATGGAGCTTTCAAAGGTGTACAAGAGGTGTAAAAAATTGACTAGTCAAAAACCGACAATCAAGACTTCAGCATACTGGAAAGTCAGGGGTTAGTGCAAAGGCCCTGTCTTGGGCAGAAAAATGAAGAGGGTAAAAGAAAAATTAGGGAGTTTTAACAGATTTTGTGGAAAACATTTCTTAAGTAGTGAAAAATCTTAAGTTTTATTCAGCTTTTTTAGAGACATGTAAAAGTAATGAAATAAGAGAAAAAGAAAAAATTGTTTTTCATAAAAGTCGAAGCATCATTTAGCTTAAAGTAAAATACTGTTGGGGTACCAGGCTTTTTACGGCCCATAGTTTGAATTAGCTGTCTGTCGAACAGAGCATCAGAAGGGCGAATTTACTTCTAATATACAGTGTGTGTATAAAGTCTGGAAACGGCTTAATAACATCACAATTTACTGGCCGATTTAAACCAAATTTGGTACAGTTGTGTAAGAGAATCTAACGCACCGAATGACGATATTGGCGTTGTTGCCAGCTTTTTAGTTTGTCTGGAATTCGAACGAATTTTATATTTTTAAATATAACACCCAGTATATTTTTACATTTTTAAATTCCACATAAAATTATAATTATTTCTTATTAAATGCATTATTAGTCTATACTTCATAGTTTCCGAGATATTGACTCTCGAAAAGTGACATTTTTGAACTTTGACAGCTTATAACTTTCTAACAGTACGTCTTAGAGCAAAACGGCTTACATGTCCCTATCTTCAATTTTTATTATCTTCCCAAAAAATCAACTTCCAGTTAAACCGGAACAACTATATTTCCTGCTTTCGAGTTACATCCGGTTTAACCGGAAGTTGATTTTTTGGGAAGATAATAAAAATTGAAGATAGGGACATGTAAGCCGTTTTGCTCTAAGACGTACTGTTAGAAAGTTATAAGCTGTCAACGTTCAAAAATGTCACTTTTCGAGAGTCAATATCTCGGAAACTATGAAGTATAGACTAATAATGCATTTAATAAAAAATAATTATAATTTTATGTGGAATTTACAAATGTAAAAATATACTGGGTGTTATATTTAAAAATTTAAAATTCGTTCGAATGCCAGACAAACTAAAAAGCTGGCAACAACGCCAATATCGTCATTCGGTGCGTTAGATCCTCTTACACAACTGTACCAAATTTGGTTTAAATCGGCCAGTAAATTGTGATGTTATTAAGCCGTTTCCAGACTTTATACACACACTGTATAAAATAGAACATGAGCAGTTACCAATCTATTTTGATGCTTTTCTTAAGAAAATATCAAATTTTCACAATTATAACATTCGCTCTAGGCACCACTATAACATTTAGACGGTTAAGACTACATCTTTACAAAACTCGTTGTTTTTTGAGAGAGTTCACCCTTTTAATGACCTCCCGAAGGGTATTAAAAATGCAAATAGTTTGGGTAATTTTACGAGAAAAGTATTTCATTATTTAAGGGACACATAGATTAGGTTTATATTTTTGTAACTAACATAATAATTATGTAAATACTATTTTGTAAATTTTTTTTTAGCAATAACTAGCCAAGTGCTAAATAAAGATTATTATTATTATTAGTTACCCCGGCAGGAGTCAAAACGTACACATTGTGTGCAAAATTAAGTTTTAAAAAGTTGTAAAAAAGGTTTTTTGTTTTTCTAGAACATCTTTGTTAGAGAAGTTCCACTGCAACCAGCACGTGTCAGAAGGGAAGTTCCTTTTCCTTCTGCACGTGTGTGGTACCGTGGCTCTACCTCACACGCCGCCACTGGTATTAACGTCATTAAAAGTAGTAACAGTTCATTTTCCAACTCGTTTACGACACAATGCATATAAAGCGGTTGTTTTCGTGCAAACCTTAAAATTATAATTCTATTTATTGCTGCTGCAATTAAAATATTTGCAGACAATTCCCACGTATAATTGTAGATTGTTAAAATCTGCTGCGACTTTTACAAACAATATTGAATATTTTTACGTAAAAGCGCTAGATGCGCTGTGAAAACAACGTTACCTTGTTGGAATTTTATCGTAGCGCGATGGTCGAGTAAAAATGGACTGTCAAATAATAGAAAGTAAGTACACAGCTCTTTTTGAAACCGGCATTATGCATCGCCATAGCACTGGTAAATTCCCAATAGTTTCAAATTGAGTCAATTTAAGGTCAAGTAAAACCAGAAAGTGAGAAGAAATCATCACCGAATCGCGAGTTCGTTATCACCACATTCGATATTTGCCAATACGTTTTCAATAGAAAAAAATATGACAAAACAAGTCTATTTGAACTGCTTATCTCCAGAACATCAATAAGAGCAAATATTTAAAAATTGTCGACATACATACGTACCCAGTAAGTGTTAAAAAAACAACTAAAAGGACATTCCCCCAGTCCTGCCGGCGTCGATCGATATTACAAAACGACAATTATTGTTTTAGTGTAATGAGAATGAGTTTATTTAAATACTCATCATTAGTTTTTCGATAATCCGTGTGAAAAAGTGCCAGGATGATTCACCCATCATATTTTTAGTTCAGCGATTCGAGAATAGAAATATGTAATAGTTTCGTCTGGAAAAAATTATGACTTTGTAATTTCCATTGTAAGATTATCTCCCCGCCGACCCGACCGTCATTGCCGTATATAGAGCCAGGCCAGAGTACAAATCAATATTCTACCGTGGACTGGCTGCAGGACAGTACCACAGGCACGGTAGAATAATTTGTACTATCAGAGGAGATATTTATAATATAACTAGCGTGTACCCGGCATGCGTTGCAACCCGCTGGTATAAATACAAACCCAAACAAACCCGATATATTAGTACCCGGCATGCCACTTTCTGAAATTGCACCCGTGCGAAGCCGGGGCGGGTCGCTAGTTATACATAAAAACCTTCCCCTTGAATCACTCTATCTATTAAAAAAAACCGCTTCAAAATCCGTTGCGTAGTTTTAAAGATTTACGCACATAAGGGGACAGACGGGCGACAGCGACTTTGTTTTATACTATGTTAAGATTGTAAATCAGGGTTTTTATATAAGTTTTATTTGCATTTAAATTGGTTGTAATTGCAGGCCCGTAGATGGGGTGGGGGAGGAGTAGGGGCCCCGTAACGATCCAAAAACTTTAACCCCCCCCCCCCGCGCAAAAATTAAATATTAGCTACTCTAGTACCTCTCCCAGGAATAAAAGCTATCTACGTCCCTGTCTAATTGGGTATGTACGGTTGATTTAGGAAAATTCGCAACCCGATGTTAATAAGCTTTGTTGTTGTTATTATGACATATTTACAATAGGGAACTTGCACCAATTATATTTATTGCATAAATATGTTCAGCCATACAAAAAAATAACGTATACAAAATATTACGTCCTAAATATCACTCCTTAGTTTTTTATAAATAATTAAAGTTCGCCGTGTGACATCACGTAGAGTATGATTGACCAGCCCCCTCTCGCGCTATGTATTGTATAGTACGCTTTGGCGTCATAAGCAAATTTTAATCGCTTCTATCTAATCCAGAGGATTAAAAAAAACATTTCTTTGTGAACTGTGGGTCTTATAGCTTACGCTCAAGAGCATTATTTTTCAAATTTAATTTTCATGCATGCATTCCCTATTCTATTGACAAACTTAAACTTTTAATGGAACTATTATATCTATTTAATTACGTCTTTTAAGCACCTTGAAATCTAAGTAAAATAGGTAAAATCCGATATTTTTAGATTTGGATGTCGTAAAGGCCTATTAAAGATGATGCCACCTACGACATTACGTCCGTATAATCGTGCCATTACCATCGGGAAGCCACTAATTGAATAATTTGCGTGGGAAAAACTTCAAATTATTTAAATTCCCCAATAAAATAAACTGATATTAAAAATAAATTACAAATTATATATTTACTGATGTATATCCTCAACACAAACATGGTCAAAGCCAAAATATGATTGTTATCACGCTGTTAAAACCTTAACCAATAATTAAAATCACCTTAACCCGAACTTGCTAATGAAAGGTCTCCGAGACGGCCAGACTTAAACCCTATTGTCAACTTGGCATTGTGTAATTGTAATAATTATTACGATGGTTTAAAAAAATCGACCATAAAAGTCCTTAGACGCCCAACGGTAGTTCCTTGGCATTATGCGTCCAAACCGTGTCTTAATCGGTTCTGATTCTAATCTAAGTGTCTCCATATTCTACAGTGTTATTAAGCTCATGCGATTTTTTTTAATGAGTAACGGCCTGAACTGTGTACCTACCAATTAGTGCTTATTTGGGTGATTTTTTGCGCGTTCGAGTGCCCCATATTTATTTGTTTAAAGAGCGAGTTCCCATAATTAGTAGGTGACAGCCTGGCAAGCCGTAATAATAACTATCCGCGCGGCCTTATTCGATCGTACACCTTTGCTTGCTTATTTGGGAAGCCGCCCGACTGTAACCATGTTGGTTATCTGGGCGCAATGACATTAGCTAAATTTTAAAAACTAAAAATTATTATAGCAGGGCAATTTTTTTCCTTTGGCAAACCGTCGCGCTGACAGGCGCGTTGTAAATGACTAAAATAAGGACATAAAATAACATGGAGTTACATATTATGATTTAAAAAAAAAACGGATTAGCCTTTCGATAGAATACCGCCCACTTAATCAAGAATCGATCGGGTTTGTTCGCAATCCATTCTAGACCTTTATAAAACATAACTACTTTATGGGACGTTGAAAATGTTCTCCACCAACTGTTCTGCAGTAGATCAATCGATCCGAAAATTCCTGTTGTACATTTTGTACTACTTGTGAACAAATTGCTCCCATTACTCGTCAATTGAACTTCTTAAACCCATATGTCGAGTTGGGTTTAGATTTATAAAGTAAATTTTTGCATAGCCCCACAACAAAGTCCAGTGGGTTAAGATCGGGCGATCTGGATGGCCACTCTATCGACCCCTTATCTCTATCCACCACCCCACAGAGAAATTGTATCTAAGTACTCCCTTACATGAGCAGTATAATACGGGGGAGCACCATCCTGTTGAAACCACAAGGTTAAACTTGGTAAATCAGGATCATTATCATCTGGAAATAGAGTGGCAAGAGCTGCAACCACATCAATTCGAAAGAAATTTAGATATCTTTCTTCAGTGAGGCTCGCATCAAAGAAAAATTATCCGATTACCCTATTTTCAACAATGCCCGCCCAGACCTTAACCTGTTCATTATACTGCGTGTGATTTTCTATGAACCAGTAGGGATTTTGCTGTGTCCGGTATCTGTAATTTATCTATTAACTTGATCATTTAGAGAAAACGTAGCTTCATCTAAAAAACAAATTATTTGGACAATTCGTGCGTGATTATCTGTTACCTCAATCATTATCTCACAAAATTGCTCTGGTCTATCAGGATCATCCGAAGGCTGTTCCATTTCTTTATCATAACGCTGTATTTATATAGGGAATTCCAGTTTCTTTCGTTCACCATTATAAACGGTTCCCTATTTTGATCTAGTTCCTTCACGAACTATACATGTATACACACATCTAATCTGGTTTTTTATAGGTACGGTACGGAACGCTAATCATGCAACTCCTGACTTCTACTTGTGGTTTATTGTCTTGGAATACCTTGTATAACAGTATACGTATTTCCATGTCCTATTTTCTTTCCGGTTAACGCGGTCGCTACCCATTAAAATAATTTTGCGAACTCCAAGGACGCAGGATATGGCAAATATACCAAATTCGGTCAGTGATCGATGGTGACTCAACCATTTTTTGTTTATCTTTGGTTCCTTTATTGTTTCTATGGGTTTAATGAATGGACTCACCTTATTTAGATTCGATAAAAATAATTAGGCATTGAGGACCTGTTGTTTTATTTTTATTAGTAGGCATTTTATTGCTGTCGTCTACGTCTACGGAACAAATTAGTAAAATAAAGAGTTTTAGCGGCCAAATGGTAAAAGAGCCATGATTATTAATCTTAAGTCTTCAATATTAAAGCAAGGCGGTTATGTAATTAGATTCCTGAGATCTCCTTTGGATAAAAACTAGTTTTAATACACGCTTATAATCGAGTCAAGTGCTCTTTGGTGATCATGCAAGTGCAAAAAAATGTATTTCTCGTCGCCCCACAGTCTGGAGAGAGTCCAAACAACGTTGCCAATTCGTACAGGAATAATTTTTAAAAAATATATAACAAGCGAATCATTTGCCAAACCTCACGTAATCTTTTTCTTTTTTTTGAGAATTTGAATACCGGTGAAACTAAACATTTTCCTGCTCTTTCATTGAATTTTCAATTTCTCTACTGTTATATGAAGCAAATTTGTGTAGACATAAATACTAGTGCTGGGAAGTTTAGTTCACTTTGCCGATTTCAATCTTTCGATCTCGTTCAATAAAGTGAATAGTTCAAAAGACTAGTTCGTTTAGTTCGGTAGGTAGGTCGGTCAGGTGACAAAACCTATAATCTCGGTCGTCTCGCTCTCGCTTGCGTAGTACATTCCGTTTAGACTTTAGTTCGCCTTGTTTCGATCTTTTAGTAATTACTGATTGAATCTTTTAGTTCAGTTGCCAGATTCGATCTTTTGAACTAGTTCGTTCGCGAACTACACAACTCTAATAAATACCCTGCATTCCACAAATCGAAACATTTTGTCACAGGGGTCGCGACTAATATCGCTCCATAGACAATTTACCTTTAGATAAGCAAGCAATAATCACGAAAGTGTCAGATTTATGGCCGCGCGCATGTAAACAAAGCTATACACTATTGGACATGCGCACTGCGACATTATCGTTTGACAAATGGGAAAATAGACAGATCCGGGCTTTAAAATTTAAATTCTTGCCAAAAAAATTGGAATTTCTTCTCAATTCTTGATCAAGTTGGGCAAAAAGGTAGTGATTTCTGGCATTTTTATTTAGCAAACCTTCAGATTTTAAGGGTAGAAAATTGTTTTTAAGGTTTTGATTTGAAAATTTGTTTAAAAATGTTTCGTCGTCGTGTTTCTAGTTCGAAAAGGAAGAGAACAAGAACAAGTAAATTAAACAAGTCTTATAAAATCGAATATAAAAACAAACAAAACCAGCAAAATAACCACTCTACGGTGTTATCGCGTACCCAACCTCAAGTCAAATATTAAGTCAAATATTAGTCGGTATTGATTTTTACAATTTGGCAAAAACTTGGGTACGTGTAAAATATTTTCAAGCAAAATTTCTTGTTCAAGGATTTGAAAAAGTGTTTGCCCGAGAACTTGATCCGTGGAATACAGGCTTTATTAAAAGCTTAATGCCGGGGTGCACAGATTTTAACCATCTACAAGGAATCCACAGAGAAACCTAAAAACACAACAACAAAAATGGCGGCCAAGCCGGTTCTGGAGGGTATTTGAGCATGTCGGTAAAGTAGGACATGCCGATAACACGAGGTTTGTGTGCATGCACGGAGGTGCCCAGAGGGAAGGCAGCTGACCGGCGAGTCATGCGCTCGGACGCATTTCTTCACCCATATACAACGTAACTTTTGTTTGCGCAGGAGATAAGCTGTATACTAAATATCACGAATAGTCTCGTTTTAAAACAGATGACAGCGGTTATTTGTCATCGATCAGCTGATATTGGGACATAATAATATCCCTAGATTTGTAGCGGACCGTAATGAGCCCAAACATCGAGTTATGAATTGCGTTTTTGTTACATTTAATTACATTTTAAAAATTTTAGTTTAATTACTTTTGTGTAAGTACCTACAATTATTATTCATTTGACCAAAAATTTAGATACAGGTTAAAATTTTTTAATTCTTTTTCATTAGGGATCATAATTATTAATGTGTGCCTTGCTCGTTAAGTTGATTTCATCGATAAGTAATAAGTTTTATTTCATCTGAACGCCGTTTTTGTCGAAAAGTTAGTTTGTAAAATGTTTGTTCTTAAAATGTTTGTTCGTTAAGGTTAGGTTTCTAATGTATAATTTTCGCATTTTACATTATCCAGGTATCCTTTTATGTTTCAAGAAAAATAAGTAGAAATTAAGTATTTCCCTGACTTAGGTAGGTAGGAGAGAGTTGGACAAAACCGGGTAGGTTGATAAAACCGGGTATCGCCTAGTTCTACCATATGCCAAAACAGCTTTCCATATTATTAACCTTTAACAAGCAGCTATTTGATTTTGAAGGAATTATTTTTATTATTGTTATTAGTAAATATTATTATTGTTTGGCAATAGTAAGGTAATAGTAAGTAAACATTATGTTACTATAGTAGTTAAAATAGCTAACCATATTAGTATGTAATAGGATAGCGAACAAATATATAATTCTATTCTATTTCTACTTACCTTACATAAGTGAAATATTATTTGATATTACTATTATTATTGTTTGTATGACAATAAAATAAAGTTTTTAACATAAAGTTAGCCTACATACAAGTTTAGAAATGTAACCGTACCATAGCCAACAAATTCTATAAAAACCATATTTGGGTCTACGTACCTTACGTAAGTCATATATGGGGATTTTCTTGACAGTGAATGTAATAACTTGAATTCAATTAGTTTATGTTGAACTGTAGGTATTTTACCTATAGGTATAATCTGAACAAATAAAACAAAAAAAACCTATTCTAAATATGAGTGACAGAATCCTATTTTAAGTTGTGTTTCAGTTAGTTTAGTATTTTTAAGGTTTGGATATTTATAATATTATAAACTTTTTAAATCTATTTTGACACCTTATCTTTAAACCATATAGAAATTCATGCTTATTACCTATTACCTACCTTAAATTATAATATTTATAAAACATAACTTTCAAAAGAAATTATTACCTATTACTTATTATTTGGCAATATTAAAGCGGTAGAACCGATGAGGCTATTGCATAAATTGTTTTAGAAGGTATCACATGTATAATTTTCAAGTCCGGTCCTGTAATTCATGCCAACTTATAAAAATTAAATAGACCAAAATTGACAGAGTGTCACGTGACTTTGCCCCCATCTTGCGAGAGTATTCAAGATTTTTACTATACGTATCTAAAGGTAAATTGTCTATGTATCGCTCCTATTAATATCCCCTGCGCGTCTGTGAGAGCCTTTAGTTATCGCTACATCGGCAACGTCGCAATTATGAGGCTGGTTGTTAATATTTTCCGAAACGATTGCAAACATGTGCACCTGTTGCGATTGCTTTTTAAAGCCGATATCGCGAGGGAATAGAGATATAAGTATTTATGAATTGCGGCATTGCGACATTGGCTTTTATTGCGTATATATAAAAATAACTTATCTGCATAGTATAGGTATGTATAAACGGCGACTTGCAAGAAAAGGTGCTTTCTAGTCACGTAATACGTGGTTCTGCAGGAGGTGATTCGGACGGTACGGCATTTTGTTGCATGCTATCAGCAGTAGTACTATTTTGAAAATACAATTTTTTAAACGACTATATAGCTTTATATACTAATCTAATATTTAAAAAAAAGTTTATTGCATAATATACAGGGTGTCCGGGAAAATGTGGGAAATCTCCCGGATATGAAAAAAAAAACACGTGAAAAGAATACTACAAGTTCAATTAAAGTTCTTTCGTATCGGCCTCCTCTTCGGAGATATGGGCTCCCAAAGAGCTCCCATGGAATTAAGTTTTTGACACATAATTATTAAACCAACAGGTATATTTCCATATTTTTTTCATATGATCTTACCTCTATATCTATATCTATAAGAAAGTATTGAGAATTACTCACAGCTGCAGGGACGGACTAGTTGTGACATTAATGTGCCCATTTTTTTTACGTCCAGTATGATAAAAAGTTTGGAGAACGTTTTTTACATACTTTTAACTATTGACTAAAAATTAGGTACTCTTCATTCATGTCGCTAATCTTAACCGTTTTCGGAAAAACGTCATTTTTAACATATTTGCATCATGTATATTGTATATTTAGCGTATTTCAATAAAAGATACATCTTTGTTCCTATAAATTATAAATGTTCACTTTTAACTGCTTAATATTAAGGTATGTATGAAAGGTATGTAAAAAAACGTTGTCCAAAGTTTTTATCATACAGGGCGTAAAAAAATGTGCACATTAGTGTCACAGCTAGTCCGTCCCTGCAGCTGTGAGTAATTCGCAACACTTTCTGGGATAGTAATTTGAATGGTCTTACCTGGTATAGATCATATGAAAAAAAAAATTGAAATATACCTGTTGGTTTAATAATTATGTGTCAAAAACTTAATTCCATGGGAGCTCTTTGGGAGCCCATATCTCCGAAGAGGAGGCCGATACGAAAGAAGTTTATATGAACTTACAAGTTCAATGAACTTGTAGTATTCTTTTCACGAGTTTTATCCGGGAGATTTCCCACATTTTCCCGGACACCCTGTATAATGTATGTAGTAGTAGTAGTAGTAGTAGTAGTAGTAGTAGTAGTAGTAGTAGTAGTAGTAGTAGTAGTAGTAGTAGTAGTAACATGATTTATTTAGCAAAAAGCTACAATTGAATATTTTTTAATACATTTTTTTAACATATTTTTATAAACTTATTTTTAAATTTATCATTTTGTTTTTTAATTAAATGTAATTTTAAAATTTTTTTAAACAGTTTTAATGAGTTTTGAGATTTAATAGAATTTTCCAAATTATTATATTCTATCAAACCTTTATAAAAAATAGATTTATAAGCTAATGTTTTAGACACTCTATCTACATAAAAATTATGATTAGTTCTTGTTTTATAATTATGATGGTCATAATTAAAAGAACAAAAAATTTTTAAACAATCAGGCAATAAATTATTTTTAACTTTATGTATAAAGATACATTCTAAATAAAAAATTAAATTTCTGACATTCAACCAATCTAAATTTTTCAACATAAAATTAATTTTTGTATATTTGTCACAATTTAAAATAATCCGCATTGCCTTATTTTGTAAAATTTGTAATTTATCAAATATTTCCTCACTAGCACAATATAAAATGGAAGAACAATAAAGAAAATGTGGTAATATAATAGTATTAAATACAGTTTTTTTAGAAAATAAACTTAAATTGGAACTAATTCTTTTAAAATAACCTACTTTTCCCGCAATTTTGGATATAATACTTTCAAAATAATTTAAAAATTTTAATTTTGAATCAATGATTTATCCCTAAATATTTAAAACTGTTTACTAATTCCAATTTATAAGGTACAGTGCATTTTTTAAAGCGTGTTTATTCGTCCAGACATTGTCTAAGTTTCTAAGTATAACCAAAACAAGAATAAAATGTACCTATACCGTTTGGGACGTTGTAAAAATGTCGCATTTGCAAAAATGTCTCTAAAATCTGATACGGCGACATTCATTCAACATTTCTGGCAAGCCGCTTATCCAGACAATATTCATTCATCGCTATGGCTATTTCTAGCCAGACAAAAATACAGTCCAGACGCACTTAAAATGTCTTGTTTGTCGCGATGCATTCGATTCTCACAAGTTTATGAACAAAGAACCTGACATGAAATTGTCGATAATATTTTTTTAGGCGTTAATGAAAAAACCTGGATCTATTGGCAAAATTTCCAAGGAGTTCACATTCTTTAGAATGTGGCGGTCACATGCCAACAGGTACAAATGTAATTAGTTAATATTAATAATATGATTATTTTATTGCTACAGTTTTGTGAAATGTCAAAATATCTGTGGACCAACACCTCTGACGTAAAAATAGGATATTACCAAACTTATAGACAATAAAATTCTCTACAACTTTTATTGAAACAGTTTTTTTGTACATCTAATATTAAGCTATTTATAGCATAAATGGTGACCAAGGCAGATATACAGGATGTCCGGAAACGAGGAGCAAAAAATTTAGGGGATAATTCTAGACCGAAAATAAATGCTATCTCTTCCTATAACATTTTTTCGACAATTAATTATTAACGGCGAGTTACAAGGTGTTAAAGTTAAATTTTATTTGCAGTTTTTTGCAATACCTTTTGCCACGCTCATAATATTTTGACGAAATCTCGTATATGGGGCTTTTTCGGGATGAGGAATACAAATTTGCCCACCGTTTTATCGCATTTTGTAGAGGGCGCCACATAGGAACCTATACTTTAATTTGCATGGTCCCAACTTTTTTGTCCTACACTGTATGCGCATTTTGACCGAATACTTTTATTCTCCTAACCTTTTGACATAACAAATAATACTTTTGTTTCGATAAATCTAACCGTATTCGAGAAAAACGCTAAAATAACATTGCTTGCATGTGATGAATACGAAATCGTTTTAATTTAATTAATTTAATTTTTTAAGAAGAATTAATTTATGCATTGAAGAGGAAAGACATCGTTTGAATGTTTAATTTATTGTTCTAGTAACTTACGTATTTTAAAACTGCAAATAAAATTTAACTTTAACACCCTGAACTCCGTTAATAGCAGCAGAATTATCGGGAATTAATTCTGCTGCGTGGGAGATTCGGTAAGAAAATTTCATAAATTGGAGTTTCTTTTAATGTTTCTGAAATTTTAGTAATAACCCTTAGTTACTAACAAGTAAACTCAACTTCTATTGTAAAAATACATTGCGTCATATTAAACTAAACTCATCGGGAATATGTTTTTCAAAGTTATATTTGAATTTAAAACTATAAAGACATTGCATTGTCTCACCTGTCACTTCGAAATGACTTGACATTTGAATTAAAATTACGTCGTAGTAGTCGTACCTAAGAAAAATTATGACTTTTATTTCCGGACACCCTGTATATATGAAATAAAAACTCTTAAAGTAGTAAAAGATAGACGAGAATCTGTCAGTGACAGGCCTCCTATTATTATGATAAACAGGTATTCTATACCAGACGACACACGAATCAACTGTAACATTAACTATTCGAAAAAATCTATAATATACGTCCATTGTCTTTGGAGCAGTGTCGGAAGCCATTACTCTGTCAATTATGCACTTGCCACTTTTCGTTACTCTGCAGTCTGCACAGTCAATTTTCAACTAAGGGCTTGTTCTTCGGCCATCCGATAACTGACCTGTTGTGTTAACTGTTAGTCGGTAGGCATTAAAAACGCACGGTTAATTTTTAATAAATATGTTTCGTTAAGAAAGGCGTTTATTTAAATGCTTCTTGTCATCTAGCATTTAAACGTAATTATCTCAAAAACTAATTGAAATATCGAGATTAATGAAGTAAAACTTTTTTACGTATAAAAGATCCTTCTTTCATATTTTGAGGTAAAGCGGTCAAAAATATATGCGAGAATTTATCAAGCTCATATTGTGTAGTTGGCATTCTCTGGAAGGTATCTTAAAAATCATTATGGAATCCTTTTTCTTGCCCTCAAAAATATAACTACACCAAAGTTGATTTATATCCACTTAACATCAAATTATCGCCAATTTTATTTATCGCCAATTTTATAAAGTAAATATTTACTTGGATTACCCTGTATCTTTTTCACCGTATAAGAAATGAAATTAAATGACATTTTTTCAAGTCCACTATCTCCTGTTGCTGTATGTATAGCCCCTTAGTTACGGGACACCCTATATAGATTCATATATAAAGTTCCCACAAAAGTGACAATACCAAAAGGGTTCCCAATATGGTGTTTTAATTAGACGTGCACCACAAAGCTTACACCTCGCAAAAAAGTATTACTTTTTTCCTTGTAGTATAATAAATACAGAAAATTTCGCTTTTTGTAAATAAGTACTAAAATAAATAAATATTGTCTTCTTTTCCTTTAATTTTATAATGTTTTCACAGAATTACTTATTTTGGTAGGTACGGGACTGTCAATATTTTATTTTATAAATAATAAAATTAGTATCTAAACTATATCTTTACAAAATATTAATTCTTATTACTCCCTTACAAAATTTAACAGATGGCGAAGGTACAGAACTTAGTCCGGTTCTGTTTCTGTAGCCAACCGCTTAACAGAAAATATACCAGACTTTAACAGGTCGATAGAATGCCATCTATCAATAGTGAGATGTCGGCACTGTATAAAAATACGTTCACAAATGAAATGATTTGTCTCTTTTTCCTTGATCGTCGCGTGGTGGGGTAAGCTTAATTGTAAGTAAAAAGCTGTTGTTTGTAATCGTCACAATTGAAATTAAAAATTGTCGCAAAAAAATATACCGCAAGATATATTTATTTACGGAATTCTAAAGGTCGTGGTGGGTGGCGGCGATCATCGTGAGAGTGGTCCACCTCGCCAAAGGCAAGGTCGCATCCGTCGGAGATGCTTCTTTTGCTGATCACCGAGCTGGTTTAGAACATGACAAGCAATTAAAATTAAGTATTAGATGCTTGCCACTTGTCAAGACTAAATCAAACATTGCGATGGGAAAAACTATGTTGAGCTTCCTCTTAGGCGTTACAGGTTTTTTAACATGCCCAAATTTACACGTTCTGGACTCTGGCTATTATTCCCATTTTTTATTTCGAAATTGCAGCAAAACAGATTTTAATAAGCCGTTTTCCTTTAACACCTACACAATGAGATTAAGAGATTATTCAATTGAAAACTTCCCGTCGTGAATGCCGCTGTACAGGAAGAAACCATTTGCAAATTAAATGGTGACCCACTTTAAAAAAATCCACATTTTCTCTATATTTATAAAAAAGTATGAATAGCTGTCTTAAAAATAGAAAGAATGTTTTTTTTTTTATTTAATTGAAACCTGGTAACAGTATAAGGATACATAGTCGAATCCGGGATCTATTTTGACAGATATATGAGTTTAACAGCATTAAAAAATTATATTAAATTAGAAGCACTTGAATGAAAAATCCTAAAATAACAGTTATAATATTATTATTGGCGTAGGAACTAATAGAAAACGGAAGTAGGTAGCATTAGATGCATTCTTTGTACGGAAAAAAAAATAACACTAGCTTGCACCTTCTTAGTCACAATAGTTAATACAAAACATGAATCCTAAATCTCCGTATACTGACTTGAAAATCTAATCAGTAAGCACGTGTATTACTTAATCATATAGCAGGTGCGTAGATAATAAAGGGGGCACTGGGGGGGGGGGGGGGGGGGGCGAGCCAGTTTGGATCATCAATTAATGCTTTTTAAAAAATAATAGCACTTTTTATGGGGTAGCACCGGCCTATCTAGGGGGTAATCAGCCTTTTATTGACCTGTTATAATTAAATCCCAGCTACGCCAGTGTGTGGGATTACCCCTTCCAGGAAGCGTACAAGTATTAGAATGAGAGGTAAGTTTTGTCATATTTGCGTAAAACCGGCTTGTCTAAATGATTGTTTATTGGAGGTTATCACACGTCATAGATTATCAAAAATGCAAAGCATTGGCGTCGGTGTAATTAATTTTGAAACTGCATGCATGGTGGTAACATTGAAAAGGCTCAAATTGTATCAATAATCGAAGAAGGATGGTCAATCCGTTCTGTAGCGCAGTTGTATAATAGAAAGAAAAAAAACTATATTGAAAATTAAGCAACGCTGGGAACAAGAAGAATCCCTAAAGAGGAAAATTGGTTCAGGTCGTCCCAAACGTTCCAACCCCGAACAGGATGCTGCTTTTTAGGGATATTTAAGAAATAATACAATACCAGGTTTAAAGAGCGATATACTAACCCCTCGCTTCTAGACATGGACGTTTCTCTGTAAATGTATGGGGCTGGATAAGTGTTCATGGACCTGGTGTTTGCTGGCAAATAGAGGGAAGATTTAATGCCGGAAATTACATTAACATTGTAGAAAACATTGTTACCGTCTGCTGAGCAAATATATCCCAATAATACCATTCCACCAATTTCAACAAGATAATTGTCCAGTCCACACTGCCAATGCTGAAACCCACTGGTTTTAAACCCATAATGTGGAAGTGCTGCCTTGGGTCGCTTATAGTCCCAATTAGGGCTGCACAGAGTACCGAGTAGTTCGGTGCTCGGCCAGAATTTTCACCTAGTAATGAGTACTCGGTGCTCGGTCTTATATTCATTACTTGGCCGAGTATAGTAGAATATTAGAAGCAATTCTTTTCGGCATGTCAAAAACAGTAAGAAATCCTCCTGTACCATTAAGGATAGCGGAAAACTTTTGACAAAGCTTATTAAGGGTTAAGAGATGCTTCTTTTAAAATTAATTCCGTCTATACTATACAGGGTGCTCCAAAAAACCGGAACGGTAAAAATTTTCCATTTTTTAAATAGAACACCCTGTGTTTTTTTAAATTTTCAGATTCTACATAAAATTATAATTATTTTTTATTAAATGCATTTTTAGTCCATACTTAATAGTTTCCGAGATGTTGACCTTTTGAAAAATATCATTACTCGGCAGCCGAGTACTCGGTACTCGGTCAAGTTAAAAAACAGGGCTCGGTGCAGCCCTAGTCCCAATATCAATCCAATTGAAAATATTTGGGGTATATTCGTAATAAAAATATATAATCGAAATTTTAGGCCACAAAATTCAGACGATTTATGGAAAATAATACATGCGTTCTGGAAAGAGCTTGATCCAAATATTGTATCAAATATAATTCAGTTAATTCCGAATAGACTGGCTCAAGTAATAGAAAAACAGGGATATATTATGACCAAATATTAGATTTTATTTATTCTTGTTAAACGTTTTTTGTTTCTATTGTAATTTTTCTAAAACGTTTAAGATATATTATAAAATAAAAAATTTAATGTTTGTTATTCTATTGAACTAACGCCCAACGCCAATTCTTTGCATTTTTAATCACCTTTGACATGCGATAAGCCGGTTTTACGCAAATATGGTTAAGGTTTCCTCTCATTCTAATTGGTGTACGCTTTTTTTATGAATACACTGTACATATAGAGAAAAGTATCTTTTAAACTGCTTGAAGCAATATACTGCCAGAAAAATCAATTTTTTTTCCATAACTTCCAACTTTTGTTTGCGGACGACCCCGGGCGGCTAAAGGTATATGTCTATGAACCATATAAGACGGTTTCTATAATTTTTTTTCATGTTATTATTTACTTTAATATCACCACATAAAAATCACCTTTCAGATTTACCGCATACAAGGCTTTTTCGCGGTTCACTTCATTCTCCCACTCGATATACAAGAGATAAAATGCAAATAAATATCGTCCATGGGAGTACCTAATTATGGGAGACACATGTTTCGTTGCCGCGATTACGTAATGCAGATCTTATTTTCATTCATCTTATCGAGAATATCACGTTTGAATGAATCCGGTGCGGCTATACTATTTTAATTAAATTTCGTCCGTATCAATTATTTTATATACAGACTCTCCTGAAAGGTGGTGCTACAGACGGCGTTACACATGAAATTCCATCAAAATACAAAGAGCTACTGGCCTATTTAAAACGTCGAAATTACACACATACGAAGCAAAGAAATCAAAAGTTTTGAATATGGAAAACGTTACTATGTTTTTAAAAGGGGCTTCAAACAAAAAGTTCCAATTAATGAAAGTGGTACTGATATTTGGTTTAAATGTGGTTTAAATTGTGCAGCTTAACTGTAAAAGATAAATAGAAGACACGGGGAGAATTTTGGTTATAACTTTACATTATACCAAAATTAAAAAGACACGCGTATTTACAGTAGGATCATAATATATGGTGTTATGTTTTCAAACTTGATTAATTATTGTATTATTAATATTGTAATATTTTAACAATTTTCTGTCAAACAGTGTAATTACTACAGTGAGGACAATGATCTAATAAAAAAGATTTGCAAAAAGACATAGTTTGTATTGATAGCTTATTTTGTATTAACCCATCTTAACATAGTATAAAACAAAGTCGCTGTCGCGTCTGTCCCCAGCTATATGTGCTTAAATCTTTAAAACTACGCCACGGATTTTGAAGCGGGTTTTTTAATAGATAGAATGATTCAAGAGGAAGGTTTTTATGTATAATACATGCATAATATTGTAGAGAATCACTGATAAATTTAGAGGTTTGTTCGGGTTTGCATTTATAAATCTTGACGTGATGGTGAACTCGCCTTATTATTATCTCAGAGGCGTATCATGCCTGGCATTGCAACGCAGGCCGGGTACATGCTAGTGTTAAATAAATTGTTAGTGTATCAAACCCGATTTAGTGTTATATCAATTCCAGATTTACTAGAACAGTGTTTTTATTGGTAGTAATCAGTTCCATTAGCAGCACAGTCTTGTTGAATAATGAACTACTTTTAATACAGTAATTTTGTTAAGAAATAAATTGTATCTTCTCAATGCGACGCATTTTGTTCCCAGTAAAGCGCTTTCTCTACAATTAAAAAAGCAGAACAGCGTCCCCAAAAACGAATTGTATCCGTTAGAACCTATAATCCACCAAGACGTTGGTGGGGATTCGTAGCAATCGTTGGCGTATTTGTTGCGCAGGTCACATCGTTGTTCGGAATCTTCTAGCTGTCCTGTCTGAATTTGTATTTTATTGATCGTACCAATACCTGTTTCAATTAATTTATTTTTAATTTGTATTACAGCTTTTTTAAAATTTTGCATGTCAGATAAAGCAATAAAATATTCTAATTTCGCACAACCCATCATTGGTATTGGACTTTATAATCTACTAGCGACCCGGCCCGGCTTCGCACGCCGGTCCAAAATGTGTTTATTTACATCACATTAGAAACCTCTAAATTTATCCGTGTTTCTCTACAATATTATGCATGTATTATACATATAAACCTTCCTCTTGAATCACTCTATCTATTAAAAAAAACCGCTTCAAAATCCGTTGCGTAGTTTTAAAGATTTAAACATATACAGGGACGGACAGACAGCGACAGCGACTTTGCTTTATACTATGTAGTGATTGACAAATTTTACCATCTCTGTAAACCATGTTGCATAATAGATAATCATATGCAATGTTAAACGACAAGAACAATGTCACACTAGAAGATATTTAAATTTTTGAGAACTACAGTACTGATTTTTAGTGGTAAGTATATGCTTTATTAACCGTAGGAAGCAAATAGGTATGCAACTGCCAGTCAGAACTAATACAGTGAAACCAGATTACACCCCCAATAGAACTTGATAATTATTGTAAGTATTCAGAGCAATAATGGCTATAAACATAAACCATTCTGTGGTAGCAATAACTCCTATTTCCTATTGGCTAAATTATCGTCATACACAACGATCTAGCAATTTTCATTGTCTTACAGTAGAAAAGCGCGTTGTTGTCACATATAGTATTAAACAGTTGTATAAAGAGTACCTATGTGTATTCTTATAAAAGAAATAGAAAGCTGTTTTCGCCATGACCATTACTGAATGCAATAATTCCAAAATCATTTTTGATAATAAAATGTAAAAATGCTCGCTCTTGAGTTGGAATATTTATTCTGAAACACTTGCTTCTTATGCGTTTTGAGTGAATTTTCATTCCATAACAAGATACGAAATGAATATTCTGTAACTGATATAAACGACATATAGGTTGCCATGAATTTCGAAACTGTCAGTGTCAGATAAAAATGGCCGCGTTGTAATAATTATTTTCAGACAAATTTTAGTGCAAGTCAAAAAATGAGTGAAAAATCGGATGAATCACATATGGAACTGGATGGTCGTGGAGAAAATATAGTCTGCTACTCGGTTAGAATGAAAATTCGATACTCGTGGTTCCTCACGCTCGCTACGCTCGCGTTCGGAATCTTCCACTCGGATCGAATTTTCATTCCAACCTCGTTACAGGATCTACTATTCTCAGTGTATATAGTAAAGTGACATTTCTATGTGGTAAAGTGCTACTTTAATAAACGATTTTGAACATTATGCAAAAATGCAAAAATATAAATTGTCGGTTTAAGATATACTACAACAGGGAAGCCCACCTCAAAATTTTTATAAAAAATGAATTACTGGATATTTTGAAAGTTAAATCTAAAAAACTTATAGTACTAGTTTACTTTCGAGCCACACATCGCTCCAGAGCTTTCTCAATCCACATTGAAACATCTGGTTAAAAATAACCATAGATCTTCAAGAATGATCGCGATAATGTAACAGTTCCGGTTAATATTTGACTCCTTCAAGCTCGAACTTGTTTCGTTCATTACGTAAATTATGCGACATTGTTTATTCGTGGATCCACAGTTGGTCGGCAATGTTCAACATAAATTTATAGCAGATCATAGTTATATTTATTTATTTGAATAGGAGGCAATAAAACTAGACACTCGACATTGAATGAAAAATTATCATTTTTACCCACGTCGGCACCCACATGTTGCCGTATGTGTAAACCAAATAATTTTGCAAAATTTCGCAACACTGTGTCAGATTAAGCCACGATATTATTAAGGCTAGAATTTTCAGCTGTTTATTGATATTCGTTTTAAACAAAAAAGCAGTCGTTAATCATACAATTTTGAAAAGTAAAAATAAATATTTTTGAGAAAAAAAAAACGGAAACTTTTATACAATTAAGAACCCTTGGGTTTTTACATACTGATGATAGCTGTAAGTACTCACCTGAGAATCTGGCCAAAAAACGATAAAAGGGGGTTGCTAGGGGGGCAAGGAGGCAGCGGGGAAACGTGAGTCCCCGCAAGCCCTCCCGGGGCCGGCCGGCCATCACGTGCGCCTCTGTAATACAAAAAAATTGTTAGTTTCTGGGCAGGATTTATTTACATTTAAAATATTTAATTATTTAATTTAAGCCATGGGTGTAACCTAATTCAGTGGCAGATCCGGATCCACGGCGGGGGGATAAGGGGAAACCCTCGGTGAAATCCCCCTCTAAATCCGGGGAATTGTAATAATAAACTTTTTATGAATAAACTAAAAGTCATGTCAATTAGCACCATTAATCTGGATCCGCCGCTTATGAGTATCATCATAACTAACACAAAACATACATTGTAGGGAAGACTAGGGTGATAAGGTTTACAAATTTCTGTGCTCTTGTAAGAATTTTGTATTTAAGATTTTAATTAAAAAATGCAAAAATATCATACTACGAATAGTTCGGATAATACCTAAAACAGCATCAAACGCCAGATATAAGAGGCCGTTCTGATAACCCCAGTCTCCCCTACATACAAAAATTTTATTCAGTTCTACATCCGTTACACGAGAAAATATATTTTTAATATTTTTTTAAAACCGACCAGAAAATATACACTTTCTGGACAATTTTTCGTCTAGAAAATAAGTGACAGTGACATTAGAGACCGGAAAAACGTTATTTTCTAGACGAAAAATTGTCCAGAAAGTGTAAATTTTCTGGTCGGTTTTAAAAAAATATTTTTCCGGTCCCTGTTTTTTGTTTTTCCAATCGCTCTTTGATAATACAAGCTACCTTGATTTCGTTACTATGACAACAACATTTCGATGTATTGTCGAGTGACAGTTCGTTGATTTTTAATTTGTTGTTTATGTCAAACTTGTTTCGCGAATGCGCGAATTTAAAAATATGAATTCAGATTTTGAATTATCCGACACGGAAAATGAGATTTCAGAAGAAATTTTGGAAGCAGCAAGGAAAGCGACTTACGATATATTGCCAGTAAAATCAAAAGCCCGTTACGAGAAGTCATACGACGCATTTAAAAATAATATAAAATAATTTAATGTAAGTATATCGAAGTGTCGGTCTTAAAAAAAATATTGTACGTCACGCAACCGAAAATTAGTGTTTTCCAGGTCTCTCCAAGCAGGACTCGCCTACGGCTCGCCCTGGAAATGCTTGTCTCGACCTGAAAAACACTACTTTCCGGTCTTGTAACGTAAATTACTATTTTTTAAACTGATTTTTTTAATCGTGTCTCAATTTGAAGAAAGTCAGCGTAAGTTGATAGCCGACAGCGGGAGGGGGAACAATGCTTTTATTTTACTTGCGATTGAAGGAACTCTCAAGAAAAGCATTCATATCTCGCTCATCTAGTCACTTCTAGTCAACATTTAGAGTGCGTGGTACGACGAAATCAAAGAAAAAATGTATAGTAATTTTTTACTGAAATAGAAATTATGATATAAAATTTTGTTTCCTGGATGAATCGAATCGGTAAATGTAAGTACCGATTTGTGGTACTTCGAACCTGCATAAACGCGAACGCAATAACAAAAAAACTAAATAATGCCATCGACCAAAAGGTGTTGGGTTATGGCCAAGGTTATGGGAAAGCGATAACTGGTCGGCGAGTTCAAACGCACGGAACCGGTGCGCCGAGCCGAAGTACCACCGGTATTGCCACTTTATTCAACAGAACGTATGGAACGTAATGGGTGTAGGTATGATAGTGCGTATGGTTCTGGTATAAAACCAGATAAGTTTATAATGTTAAACGCCAGTGTCGACCTAGTTTAGATTTTTTAAAATCTGTTCAAACTTCTCATACTAAAATATCTTATAAAAAAGAAAGATCGCTCATTAGGAATATTATGGTACACTGAAAAAAATGATCGTTTTAAGTTAAATAATTGGTTAATAATAAAACATTTCGTTATTGCAGGTAAAAAAAAAGTTAGTACTGCCCGAACTCTATAGTTCCCAAATTGGATTTTCCGTTATTGGTTGTTGTATTTGATTTATATTTCGGTCATATCTACGTATTATTTATTTTTTTCATGGTAAGTAAATAATCTTTGGCATGTTTTTTTTATTTGCTACCTCCCATAAATGATCAAATTCTGATACCCACCATGATTTACTTTGAAATCACGTGATGACCCTAAGCACATTAGCATTTCATAGCAATTATACATAGTTTTTCTAAAAGCGATTTATGTGTCACATTATATTAGGTAATAGAAATTGGTACAATTTACAAAATTATATGAAAAAACAAATATTCTATTAAAACGAAAGAAAAAACTAAAAATCTTCCTCCACAAAATTTAATAGAACAAAAATTTGTTCAGAGGGGTCTACATGTTTCGAACGTAGAAACGTTCATCATCAGGAGACAGAAAAATGTATTGCTAATAGTTTAAGCAGAAGAGAAAATGATAAGTGGTATAAAACCTAAGTGGAGCTTTTATGAAATTAAAAATTGGTGTGTCGAAATGACATAGTATGAAGAAATAGAAATATGTAAGTTAAAACATACTGAGTATGTGAAAGTGAATTAAAAGGGTTTAAAACAACCAAATAAACTGGGGAAGAAGAAAAAATCACTTCTAAAAAGAAGATGTCAAAATGGTATTTTTATGTAAGTTTACATAATGCCATGTATAGAAAACAGGGATCAAGAAAGTAGCATGCATTTAAAATAAACGATCCTTACAAAGAAGGGCGGTTTTTAACTCAGTGCCCCAAACATTGAGGTTTTATACCACTTATCATTTTCTCTACTGCTAAAACCATCAGCAATACTGGCAATACATTTTTCTGTCTCCTGAAGATGAACGTTTCTACGTTCGAAACATGTAGAGACCTCTGAACAAATTTTTGTTCGAATATATTGTGGAGGAAGACTTTAAGTTTTTTCTTTCCGTTTCATATTCAACTCCACTTTACCTAAGCATGGACTATTTCTTCAAATTAAATATTCTATTATTTCAAATAAATATTTATTTGAAAAAAAAATATGTTTCCCATAGAAATAAGTAATTATTTAGGTACTATATAAGATTGTTTACTCTATCAAACAAATATTTACTTCAATCAAATATCACACACTGGCAAGCTTAATAAATGATTTATTTAAATCAATTAATATTTGTTTAAATATAATAAATTTTACTATCAATCGTCAAATAATTTTAGCCATATTTTCAAATAAATATTTGTTTGGGCAATCTTTATTTTGTATACGACGAATAGGAAAGGTAAAAAGTCGAAATCGAAACAAAAAAATATTTCTCACATAGTAATTATTTAACCATGTGGGTTTATTTTAAATTTATATTACTATAGCTTAGCTCAAAACCCAAAATAGCAGCATGGTAGTAGCCAGGCCTCTGGCTAATCTATTCAACTACTTAATTGAAACCAAGTACGTTGCAATTATCACTTATAAACACAGATATTTACCAGGTATTGCGGTTATTGCAATAAAATAAGCGAAGCTATTACAGAGTTTGTGTGGAGTAAACAAGTTGTAGACCGGTGCTTAGTTACATCTTGCACTTGTATCCGATGAACCTAATCAAAAACACTGCAACGACACGACACTGACACCAATTGCCGGTGCGCGGTGCACGCGAAATTTCTGAACCAAATTAATGCTATGCTTTCACACTTACCGACTAATCGGTATCGTGTCGTTGCAGGGGCAGACTTGCCGTCAAGGAGCATCCACCCCACTCGTGTCATCTCCGATTCTTCATAATTTGTGTGCTGTTTGGTTTTATACATTAAAACACTTACTTTAAATGGCTGCTTAGGATGCCTGAAATATCTATTTTTCCCTTTTCTAGCTTTTTGCTAAATCCCCTTTAATCAAAATTCTAACGAGAGGACTGAAAAGGGTGCAGTGTTCGATCGGCTTCACCCGTTTGAAAAATTACCACGCAACCTTAATCATACACCCAGAAAAACTACTTACCTGACCTGTCATAAAATACAATTTAATATTTAAATCAATATTCGCACTACCTAAAGTGGAATTTATTAGGTCATTTATAAGTAAATAATGGGCTACAAAGCTGAATGTAACTTATAATAATAAAGTTTGGCCCATTGTCAGCCATTGTGATAAGTAATTTGACTGGGCGGCGCCTAGTTATCATTGCCAGAAAATCGACGTGTGAAGTATACAATAGAAAAAGCAAGTCTTCTACAAGTAAGTGGGCATTCTAGCCACTTTCTCCGAGATATTTTTAACTCCAAAGTAATGCCAAAATGTTGGTCACCGTTTACATTGGTTGTGCTATTATTTATTTTTAGCTCAGAGCATTGCTCTTGTTCACAGATATATAGATACAATTTTGCAACAATTGGTTCGATACTATACCTACAAATCTTCCCTTTCGAAGTGTTAATAAAAAAATCAATTATATGCATTTTAGCTTGAGAAGAGTTCTGTCGAATGAATGAATGTATCCCCAAATAATATGTATCCCTAAAATAAATAAATTGCGAATCATTTTTCTTCATCGCAATATCAAATGCAATTTTTCAGTCTCATGCATTCATTGATGTTCGCCCTTGTGCATACGTATAGAAGATAATCCCCTTAAGTTGGGGGTGTATAAAATTGGAAAGCGTCTGATGCATCAAAAAATAATCCCATGAATTCATTAACTTATATTCCGAATTCACTACGATAGTATCAAGGTAATAAAAACCGCATGTATAAAATAACCCCATTTTTTGCTCTCAGCGGTTACTGAATTCCCCCAAATTGGGACGTAGGGTAAAGTTCGGTATATTGTACCATTTGTTAAATTGTACCACTTAATTTACAATAAAACTATTAATTTCCAATGCACTTATGTAACGTCTATAGCGACAAAACAGTGGTTAAAAAGCATCGATGCAAGTTCACGCGTTTATTTAAACTTTTGTGGTGTGCTTACAGAATGTTTCCAGAGTTTTAAGTACCAAAAACAGCTTTTGAAATATAAACTTTTTTACCCCCTTTTCACCCCTTTAAGGGTCGACTTTCTCTTGTTTTATTATTTGTAGTAGGTACCTGTTCAATGTCAGAAATTAATTTTTTTATTTAGTATGTATCTTTATACATAAAATTAAAAATAATTTATTGCCTGATTGTTTAAAAAAATGTTGTTCTTTTAATCATGACCATCATAATTATAAAACAAGAACTAATCAAATTTTTTATGTGGATAGATTGTCTAAAACAGCGGTTCTCAAACTTTTTTGGTGACGGAACCCTTTTGGGAAGCAAAATACTTGATGGAACCCTACAATAAAACAATAGTTTTTAAAAGTGTATTCTTTATTAATAAGCATAATAAAAGTACAATGTAACAGTTACTAATTATTACTTACTTTACCACATGGCAAGTACAATAATAGAAGATATTAAAAAAAAAAATCTAACTAATGGGAGGTATGAAACTGTTTTTTATTTTTCATCAATTGGTTGATATCAGGTTTGATAGAAGACAGTTGAAGTCTCATATCAGGTTCGGCGTCCAGTCTATTGCGATATTTTGTTTTCGTGGCTGCATAGGTTGAGAATCCTGTTTCGCACAAATATGTTGTTGGGAACGGGAGAAGAATATTCAGAGCCATTTTGCCAAGCATTGGATATTCATCACGGATTCTGCACCAAAAATCGTTGAGAGGCGTCGTTTTGAATAGTGACTCCATACTTGTGTCTGATGACATTTCTAAAAGAGATTCATATATCTCGTTTGACATACTTTCGGGCTTTTCCAAGTTGGGTAAAAAAGGATTATGAATCCATGAATTCAGTTTCATTTTTGTATTCTGTCCTTCGGGAAAATACTTTTCAAAAGATGCGCGCATCGAACTGAGATATTGGACCAATTCTTCAAACACATCATCTTGAAACATTTCTGAGTCGTTATCGCTAACAAACTCACTGAGTGACGTAAAGCTTTCTATTTCTTTCTTACCAACGCAAATAATCCAAAAATCTAATTTTCTTTTGAAGGCAGTTATTTTGTTATAGGCCTAAAACACTGTTGTCTGTTTACCTTGCAATGATAAATTCAATTCGTTCAGTTTTTGAAAGATATCCGCCATAAAAGACAATCGGAACAACCAAGTTTTATCATACAAACGGTCCTTCAAATTAAAAGAAGTATCTGCTGAAAGAAACATTTGTAACTCGGCTCTAAGTTCAAATAGCCTTGTTAAAGTTTTACCCCGAGACAGCCATCGCACTTCTGTATGGAGCAGCAGTGTTTTATGTTTGCTGCCATAATCTTCACACAATAATGAGAACAATCGGGATTGTATATAGTGGTCTTGATTTGATAAAATTAATTATTTTTACCGCTTCATCCATAACTAATGAGATATTGTACCAGCTATTGTAACACATGTTTATACAAATACAAATAAATAAATAAATATACCTACGCGCGGCCGCGGAGTCAAAACGTTCGACCAGAGAGAGGTGTTTTGATTTTTTTTCTAAATTCTTGAGGAACCCCTACAGAGGTATCGCGGAACCCTAGGGTTCCGCGGAACACACTTAGAGTATAGCTGGTCTAAAACATTAGCTTATAAGTCTATTTTTCATAAAGGTTTGATAGAATATAATAATTTGGAAAATTCTATTAAATCTCAAATATCATAAAACCCGAGCATAAAACTATTTAAAAAAAACTTTAAAATTATTAATTAAAAAACAAAATGATACGTAATATTTGATACAATTTGCAAAATGTTTAACTTTTCGGTCTGTTTTTGTTAAAAGAAGGTTGCGTTTTAAAATTTAAAAATAAATCTAAAAAAATGTGTTAAAAAATATTTAATTGCAGTTTTTTGCTAAATAAAACATGTTACTACTACTACTACTACTAGGTACCTATTTATGCTAAGTTTAAAAAAATCCGACAAATAATATACCTATGCTTAAATAGAAACGGATATACCCCCCCCCCCCCTTTTCAATAATTAGGGGCGGATTTTCAAAAAAATACGAAATACTTGTTTCAAGAAATTTTTTTCCAGCCCCTTGGGGCAAAAATTTTAAAAAATGCCTAAACATATTTATTTTGTTCCAAGCAAAGAATTCGTCTAAACATTTGTACATTTTTTTCTCTAGCGGTTGCGTTAGAAACTTGCTCTCCCCATTTCTACCCCCTAGGGGTAAAATTTCCCCACATATCAAAAGACTTACTTGCTTATTTTAACAAAGGAAGCTTAGTACCAATTTTCAGCAATACAGCTTAAAATTATAGTTAATTATACTACCTTAATCCCTAAGTGAATTTTGAAAAAATGACGAAACACGAATACCAATAAATTCTTATTTTATTAATTTTTAGACTACCACCAATTTTAGTTTCTTAAATATAGAAATTCCTATACAAAATTTCAATCCCCGTTTTTACCCCTCTAGGGGTTAATTCTCGAAAAATGCCTTCCTAGTCGATGCCTACCTTATAACGAGAAGACAACCTCAAAATTTCATGATTCTAGGGTTAGGAGTTTAGAGTGGGTGTTGATGAATCAGGCATTCGGTCAGTCAGTTAGTCACTTTAAAATTTTATATGATAGTATATCTACACTGTATACAGTGTCACCAGTAAAGTCCATATCATATGGGATATTTTTTTATTAATATCTAGCTTTATTTAAAATTTGATTTTGGCATCAAGTTCTGCTTCGATCGAGATGAAAATTAAGCAAAAAAATAGTAGTCACGTGATTCGCATTATCTGTCAAATTGTACTTTTTTCCAAAAAGAGACAAATAAAAACCTACATAAAACTAAGAAGTTTTATGTGGGTTGCGTTGAGTCTTATTTTGCAAAACTGGTGCAATTTACAAATTATAGGTAAAAAATCAAAATTATCTTATGCAGCTGAAATTTTGCATGTGGGCTAAAAACTGCATTTAAAAAAACTTTTTCCAATAACTTTTTCGAAATTTTTAGAAATAACCCCACTTTTGAATTATTTTTTGGAAAAAATTAAAATTTTTGACAGATAGAGCGAATCACGTAACTACTATTTTTTTGCTTAATTTTCATCTCGATCGAGGCAGAACTTGATGCCAAAGTCAAATTTTAAATAAAGCTATTAATAAAAAAAAAACCCATATGATGCGGACTTTACTGGTGACACTGCAGATACATAAAATTTACGTGAACTAGTCAAGTACTAAATACAGACTCGAGATGACTAGTGAGCTATCAATATGCGGCTCAAATTAAATGCTTTGAAGAAAAATAACTTGTAGGTACGTATATTATACTATTTTTAACAAAATTAATGCTCAAAAACAAGACAATTTAAGTTATTGTTGTTATTGTTAGTTTAAAAGGAACATTATCCATATGTAGATATCTATAAAAAAATATTTCAAAATAAGCGTACTGGCGCAAATATCGTCGCTCGCATTACGTAGGGGCCTAACTCGGTTTTTGTAGTTTTTCAGTAGAGCGATTTAAAGAAATCAATGGTGCTTATTTTGGATACAGCATTGACAGCAATTTTTTATTTAGGTTTATTTTTTTACAGTTTCCTAGATAAATCAATCTAGAATGATGAGACATAATAATGTTTAATGAAGTGTTACGGGTTTTGTAAAAAATAAATAATAATCAAGATAGGCCTCTTCGTAAAAACAATAACAAATTCATGAAAGTGCATGAAATATAAAACATTTTGTTTTCAAAGAAAAGGGAGCGAAATTTTAAAACTTTAAACATCTTTATTTTACAAAAACGATAAAAAAAATTCTAAACATATAATTTCAAAAGAATTAACAACAGCTAGTGTAATATTTAATTATTTATTCTCTAGAGGTATAACAAAATATTAAAAATGGGATTGGTATTTATTTTGTTTTTTACGAATTGTCTTTTATGTGTTAAATAAAATTGCAATAAATAATAAATTAATAAGGCCTATCTGCAAAGTACTGCTTATCCTTTAAAAATATTTTATAACGTAAAGGAATATGTTGAGATTCTCCCAGTAAGACCCATACAAAAAATATAGCATTGGGGCCAAAATTAAGTTTGGTCTTTACGTAAAAGTATTTTTATCGATAATTTAAGATAGGCCTGACTCGAGGGGTATTTCGCAGGGGAATTTTGGTGTACAATGTTTAGGAATTAGTAAGGAATTAGTGGGAAATTGGAGGAATTAGTGGAAACTTAGAGGAATTAGTGGGGAATTAGAAGTGAATTAGTAGATCGCGCAACGTTGCGTAACACGTGCGGCGTCTTTGATTTTGCTCGGACAATATATAGTATACAAATGCATACTGGAAATGGTAATATGAAATTAAAAAAAAGAAATGTATCGGTTTTTGAAAATTCACAACATTAGAGAAAATCGGCACAACTACTATTTTTACTTCCCTCGCCAGAGCAATTATTGTAATCGACGCGGTAATCGATAAAAAATGATCCTCCAAGATTTTTTTTTTCGCGTTTTTGGTTGCAATGGTTGATACAAGGTTGACATGGGTTGGAAAAGGGGTTACTTGTTAATATTCGATGTCGCATACCATTTTTAGCAAGTTTGTATTATTTTAACAACCTGATCAATAATAACTGAAATAATAGCAAGTAAAATGGTGAGGGTGGGGGTGAAATTAAAAATATTAAGCTATGGATGTTTTTAACGACTTATTTAGGCGAAATATTAAAAAAGAAATTATTTGTATAAAAAAAAAGCACAAAGTCTTTCTCCACAATTTTATTAGAATAAATTAACTATGTGAACCTAGAGTTATTCTTTACAATTCTACATGTTTCGAGTGTAGAAACACCTATCATCAGGAATACAAAGTACCTATATAGTACAATGCTGATGTTAGCAATAGAGAAAATAAAGAGTGGTATTGATCCGTAATGGAGCTTTCAGTGGTGCACATGAGGTGTAAAATATGAATAGTCAGAAGACCGACAAGAATTCAGCATACTAGAAAGTCAGGGGATGCTAATTTTTTGTCGGTCTTCTGACTATTCATATTTTGTTTAATCTTACATACACATACGAGTTGTTTTTAGCGAGGGAAATTTTTTGTGTTTCTTGGGATTGTTGATTATGTTATGATTGACTTTGATGGGTTTATCGTTTTTTTTTGAAGATGCGTGATTGGTGAACCGAGTGGTGGTAAACTGGAGAATAGTTTGACTCCTCGGATGGCTCCGATGATTTGGAGGAGTTTTTAAATGAGATGTTGCCGTGTAAATCAAAAAATCCATCAGAAACTGCCGTGCGCGAGCAACACTTAGAACACTATTACGCGGTTTTTTATCACCAGTCGTGGTTTATTGGTCGGATAATTGAAGATAGAGGAAACGCAGATTATAGAATAAAGTTTTTGAAAGCAGAGCACATTTATTTGGCCCCGAACAGAAGACATTGATACCGTCCATGCAGATTTTATTTTTTACGGCCCTAATAATTTATTTTAATTAAAATTAATAAAAATAAAAATAATAATTTCAATTTAAACGGGCAGACCAACTTAATATTATCAAGAACAAATATAAAGCGTTTGAAAACCAATAATTTTTATATATTATTATAAATTGTTCATTGTTCCCAGCTTTTTTATTTTCATACCTACTGCAAATATCTAGATATCATTTATTTATTTTACACCATTTTGTTGCCTAGTTTACGAAACATATTTGGTGAATTCGTAGGGAATTAGCTTGGGAATTAGTTAAATTAGGGGAATTAGTAAGGAATTAGGGTAATCACCAGATATATTTTAAAGTTAATAAGGAATTATAATATATAAGGGGAATGGGCCTTTTCACTATTCTTAAATTTGATACATTTGGCATTTGAATTGTTCAGTCGGTGCTATAATAAGTGTTTTTCATCAATAAAATTATTGCTAGGTCATAACATTAATTTATTTCAGCACCGTAAAAACCGGGTAAAATTCAACCAATTTGAAAATCTTAAAACAGGCGCGACTCATGACGTAGATATGTTTAAAGCTTGCTAGAGCGCATGCGTTTAACCTCGCACACGCGTAAATGCTGATCTGTCGAACTGCCATGGGCAAATTAAGCCGCTGTTGCCATATGTAGAAAGTTTTATAATCCTAATAATATACTTTCTTCTTAGAACTTTATTTGGATACTTTAAATAAATATAAACATAATACTGGTAAAATAATTCATTCCGCAGCTATTGAATGGAAAACTGGTATATTATAATTACTAATTGCTAGTCAATTACCATTACACTGGTACTATAATATATGATTTTTGAGAGTATCGGCAACACTGTCAAGCTGCTGATTTTGTGAATTATTGATATTTTAAGCCAGCGACTCGGCTATTCCTATCATTCCTCTGTGCATCAATCTTCCGGCGCGATGACGTAGGTATGTTTAAGTCCGTGTTTTTATTCAAGGAGTTTTTTTATTTATTTTCTCAGTTACGGCTTAAAAGTATAGAAAAGTAAAAACACAGAAAATTTTATTTTTTGTTCCTTTATACACTACTACCAAAATCAAAATTTAGTGAAAAGGCCCATTAGTGAGGAATTAGAGGAATTAGTAGAATACTGGGAATTAGTGTACACATTTTTTTCTGCGGTTTACCCCTCGGCCTGACTATAATAATACTATAAAACAAAAACCATGTAGTATATGCCAGTTTGTCATAACGTTAAGGCAGTCTTTCCCTGACTTTATATGGGTATAACTCATTTTTGCCAAAAATCGAGATAGGCCCCTACGTAATGCGAGCGATGATATAACTGTAAAACGGGCATATAAAAAGATTAGTAATAGCCAAGCCATTTCATAACGTCTGAACTGATCATACACTGGCCGTAATTAAAGCGGTGCTCCGTTGTAAAATAATTAGATAAATATTTTATGAAAGAGCGCTCCGCTGCGCGGAACCAGAAACAGATTTCATATTTTTTGTGTTATTTATTTACTTATTTAAAAACATACATATAAATCACACGAAATAAATGTATAAACCACTGCTGTTAGAATAGGCTACGAACAAATGATTATTAGTTAAAATTACCATCGAAACTGTGTATTCAGATAATATACAGGGTGTGTACACAATAATTGTATGCAATAAAAAAAAATAAAACAGTGAGAGGGTAGATCACAGTTGCAAAATTTGCTGCCGGCTTTGCATTCCATAGGTATTTCATTTCAAAATTAATTTTTTTTATATCCTGAGGATTTAACTTCGTTAAGTGAAGAAGAATTATACGTGAAAGCGCGGAATTCACGATATACCATAAAGACATGTCGATTGACATTCATATCCAAATTTTAAGCCTTAGAAAGGGACTTGGAGATAGTGTTTCAAAATTAAAAACAGTGTAGAAACTTGCGGATCATTTAATAATAAAAACTCGGCGTTCTTCAAATTTTCCAGACGTATCTAGTGCAGTGATGTTATTTCTAACTTTACCAGTTAAGTGTGGCATCAGCGGAACGATCTTTTTCCGAACTTAAAATAGTAAAAACCCATTTACGTAACACCATGGGACAACAAAGCCTTTCGGATTTATCCTCAATCAGTATCGAACACGAGTTTGTTAAAACATTAAATATCGACGAAATTATAAACGATCTTGCAAAAAAAAAACTCTCGACGATCTGGTCGTTTTGTATAATACCTTGTATAGTACTTAGGTCCAATTTTATAAAGTGATCTTAAATCTCGGATTTAAATTAAGACTTAAACCAAAGAATAATCTAAGGTTTAATCCAAGGGTATATTATGCTAATTTTATAATAGGGGTTTAACGTACGTTAAGAGGCGAGGAAGTACGTACCTAACCTAAAATTGTGATTTGTGTCATTTGTGAAGTTTTTATGTAGTCATTCTCCAGTTCTGCTGTATTATTTAGTTGGTTTAAATTATTCTGAAGATGAAAAAAGTGGATAATCAAAGGGCGCCAAACTTTAAAGAGCAAGATATAGACTTGCTAGTGGCTCTTGTCAAGAAACACAAAGACGTTTTGGAAACAAAAAAGAGTGATGTGAGTTGTTGGAGAGAAAAAAAATACGGCATGGGATAACATAGCCCAATTTATCCTATTTAGGAGTCCTACCAATTGCTCCACAGAATTTTTGGAAATCCTAAACATTTGTATAAACTGAAAATTGGTTAATGTCTCCATATAGTTGGTGCGAATCCGAAAAATTCTGTTCCGCCTAGGTTCCTCAATAATATTGATGAAATCATCCTCGTCGTCTGTTAATAACTCGTCAAAAATTTCAAATATATCCATTATTATTAACAAAAATAACAATGACAGTGAAACACAAATATTATGGGTTATAAAAAAATTTAAAAATTGCCATGTTTAATCATATCCTGAGTTTAAGCGGTACTCTGCCTACCGATTAACTTATTACTAGGTTGGTTGTTTTTAAATCGAGCCTCGCTGTCAATCCATGTATATAAAACTGCAGTTTTCAGCGATCCGAGGTTTAAACCGAACAGTTCGATGTAAACCTACTTTATAAAATTGGGCCTTAGTGACATAATGTTTGTGGAGACTTGTTGAGTGTTCATGTGTTTTACTGTTTTCCGTCTTTTGGATTCTATGAGGCTCGATCATTGCTACCCCCGTTACTACCATACATGGTAAATGCAACATTATAAGTGGTGTTTTAAAATTTTGATTTTGCATCATGTTTGCTAGAATATTACGTATAATGACTACCAATCTACCTAGGAATATAAAAGAACTTCGAATTGTTTGCTGTTTTAATAGTAGGTACTTTAACGCATATTGGGGGTTTAAGCCTATAGTTAAATTATTACACGATTAACGAATTCAAAAATTCATAAACCTGAACCTAATAGTAATGAAAATAAGAATTATCATTTTCCATTTCTTATAGATTGGAGATCCAAGTCATAATTTTTATAGGTGGTATTTTAGTGCGTAGGTACTGCCCTATATAAAATATTGACCTCGTTTAACTTTACTTCGAACATCAATGCATGGTGACAAACATAAAGGCAGAACTAAAGAGTCGACTCTGCGATTCCATTCGTATAGTATTTTAAAAAACGCTAAATAAACGATGTTACAACCGCGGGACGTTTAAGTGCGTTTACATACAATAAACCTAGCCGCGCTACTGTTATTATACTAGCGTGTATGAAAAAAAATTAAGTGCATTAAACTCCATAATATATAAATAGATAACGCAGAGAGCAGAGAGAACTCAAGCGTTTAGTCTTGTACGGAATTATACATGTGAATCGATCAGAACGTTTTTGATAATTTTTTAGATATAATAATATGTAGGTTTTAGGTGTTTTCTGTCGACAATCAAGCAAAGACAGACACACTCATAAAGGTACGTTTGTAGGTTTGTATGACATGTATATGAATTATGGAGAACTATAGGGTAGGAGGCCGATCGACAATGGCAGCATTTTCAAATTCTGTCCCGGTTTTTTGGTTAGTTCGCTATTGGCCGATAGATGGCTCTCGCGTCCGAAGTGGGCTGATGTTGTCTTCTTCTTCTTCGTTTTTAATATGGAAAACTAGATCCTCCATAGTTTTTAACTTTTACTTAAACCCTTTATTTTTCTGTGCTTTTACTTTTGACAATTGACATTTTATTTTTCGAAATAACAAATAATGTTTGAAGGCAAGACAAGACAAATAACGTTGTATTGTAATTAATTTCCATATTTATAATGAATAATGGTACAATTTATAAAAGTAGAGTTTGCTTTGTGTCGGGGTGTAAGACAGGATCTTTTTCAGAGAGAAAACGCAGCCAAATAAGTCTCTTTCTAGCTCCAAAGGTTTAGCTAGAATGATTAATACCCTGTATTTTAAAAACCAAGCATCGTTGGAACTTTATACAGGCCGAGTTTACTAATAAGTATAACAAAGTAAGTGTAAATTCATATAAAAGTCCTTATTTGTTCCTTAAAGAACTAATTTAAATAAAAATAGTTATTGCGTCCATAAGAAACCATTATTTGATAGCCCACTTCGAACACGCGCGCCATCTTACAGCGACTCGTAAAGCTGAATTACCGATGCTAATTTGGGACCGAATCCAATGCATTGCGATCGGCCTCCTACCTCAAGTCCTCCATAATATGAATACATTCTTTTTTCATTCTAATGTCAAAATTGTCATTTCATTGGATTATTTTTACTTGCTACCGATAGGGGACAGACGTTACCGCGTTTTGCGGACTCTACACCAGTGTGGAATGATCCGAACAATATAGAGTTAACTTTTTGTTAAAACAAATAGTTTCGACAGCGGATAATGACATTTGACATTAACAGCTGATTTGGTTTTGTCGTTAAAGTTCCCAGATCAGCAGTGGGCCGTAGCAAGCTCACGCGTCATATTATTTTATTCCGAATTTGGTGTTTTTTAAGTGTTTGTGTGGCTATTTTTTTTGTGTAGTGTACAATTTTGCTTTTGAATTTTATATATTTCCGAGACAAATTTTCTTGGTGTTTACTATTTAAGTTTAATAGCGAGTACAAGCACCATTTTGGTTAACTCATCTATTATCAAATTAATAAAGTGCCTAGTTAAACCATTTACTTATCGTTATATACAGGATGTCTCATAATTAAGGGGCAAATACAGCAACAGGAGATAGCAGACTTGAAAATATGTCATTTATGCTTAAGAACGAACGGTTAATTTTCAATAAAAATATGTTTCGAAGGTGTTTTTTTAAATGTTTCTTGTCATCTAGCATTTAAACGCAATTATCTCAAAAACTAATTGAAATATCGAGATTAATGAAGTAGGTACAACTTTTTTACGCATAAAAGATCCCTCTTTCATAATTTGATATAAAGCGGTCAGAAATGTGACAGTCAAAAATATATACGAGAATTAATCAAACTCATAATAATATTGTGTAACTAGCGTTCTCTAGAACGTATCTTAAACTCATTATAAAATCCTCCTTTTTGCCCTCAAAAACATAACTACACCAAATTGGATTCATATCCAATTAACATTATCGCCAATTTTATAAAGTAAATATTTACTTGGATCACCCTGTATCTCTTTAACCGCAAGTATTCGAAATAAAATTAAATGACATATTTTGTGTGCTCTATCTGAGTTAACCAAAATGATGTTTGTACTCACTATTAAACTTAGGTAAATAATAAACACCAAGAAAATAAACACACTACACACTACACAATAAGCAGCCACAGAAATACTTTAAAAAAAAACACCAAAATCGGAAGAAAATAATATGACGCAAACTGACGCGTGAGCTTGCTACGGGGCCCACTGATGATCTGGGAACTTTAACGACGAGATCAAATCAGCTGTTAATGTCAAATGTCGTTGTCTTCTGTCAAAACGCTTTGTTTTAAGAAAAATATAACTCTATCTAAGTTTTTTAAAGCATTCAATAACTCAAATTCATTTGCAAAAATTTTCATGCAGTCCAATTATATCCAATATTATCTTTTATGTTTCTAAAATAAATAATGCGGGTCTACATTATTTTAATGAAGATACCTAGGTACCAGCAAATATTCTGATAATTTTGTCAGTGTCAATTACCAAAAAAGTTTGACAAATTTTTTAACTATTATGATATGTCGTAAAAAGTGTTAGTTATTGAAATTTATTGGTGCTTTTATTATGAAGTTTCAGAACAGTATTTTTTAATTCGCCAATTTTAGATTCACATTTTTCCAAATAGTAACCCTTCATTAGTAAATAAATCAAGTGGAAATTTCGCAAGTTAGTTCTTCAAATTCGTCACTTTAATAAATGCAAATAAATTGTCGGTCTGAAATAAACGAGGGAACCGATATTTGACCACCATAAATTTTGTATGCGATTTCGTATGTTGCCCCAGCGTATGTACCACCCTGTATGTCGGAATTGGAATTTTTTTTTCCAAAAAGTACTTTCTGTAATAGAAATTACAATTAACACTGCCTAGTCGGCACTTAAAATTAGTATTCATTCAGTTTACATCCAGCAGGAGGTATCTCAGGGATGCAATTGCTCCCTCAGATCCATATAATTGAAAAAATAAGTATTATTACTGTACATTAGGTGCTTGTTTTGCACCTCAATAATTTTTCCATTGCATTAAATTTAATTATTAAAGCTGTCCAATATAAACGCATTATTCTAATCTAAGTCCAGTTTGTATAATATGTAAATAATAAAAATCAGTTTGCACGAAACCATTATTATTATTAAAAGCTTTGGCAATCGTGTAACATGTAAAAATTTGTATTAACAATAAAATATGGCGCAAGATATGGATAATATTATGTCATATTCATATTATATTGCTTTCGCAAATAAACGAAAATATTTTAAAACTCCTCACCCAGGCTGAAAATTAGTAAAATACTTAACGACGACAAAATATGGCCCAAGCTGAAAGAATTTCTGAACGACATTATTAAAAGAACACACAGAAACTTTAAAACACACTGAACTGGCCACCCACACACATAAAATCGACTACATACGTGGTCCAAAAGGCCTTAAATATTCCTTTTCTCGTGGCATTTCGACGTTCTCACGTCAAATTCATGCATTTTTTGCTAAAATCCTTCGAGCCAATGTCACAATTTTTTTTAGCGCAAGTCCGTAACTTTCCTAACATTGTCACAAATTAAAAGCGCGATGGAATTCCATCAATTTTCGAAAAATCTGCGGGTTCTAAGTCTGGAAAACCGGATGAGGCACTGGAAATTAAACGGCCGGGTCACTTTTTTTGAAAATGGAAGCGCGAAACGTACGAATTTTCAGTTTTAAATAACAATTTATCCGATTTTTAGCCTTGGAACTGTCAAAAAATACAATATATGACACGAAAAAGTTCGCTGTGAAAGCTCTATCGTAATATTTGTCGATCTATTCGGAAAACGGAATGAATGAGAGCTTTATGCACCCGTCTCGTCGGGCGTCCGTCTCGCGACTAAAATGGCGAAGGGGACCGATCGGCTCCGAACACCTGAGTATTACCTGTTTCGAGGGAGAGGGGGGACACGCTATTATGCTTTAGTGGTGATTATGATTAGTGGGTATTGTTATTTGGGATGATATTGGTTTTTTATTTGGGGAAATTCGGGGGAGTTGTGATTAAATGGGTCGATATCCAGAATCGAAAAAAACGCTTAAAGGAACAGTGGACATTGCATGTTCATGATCTAATTAAAATACGAAGCGCTCAGAATTTAGATTTGCCGTTGAAAGCTAACTTAAAAGGAGAACTGCAATAACTGTTTTGACATGAACAAACGAGGAAAATGTAATATATTCGATACAATTTTTAAGATTGATATTCCATCATCACATGCAGCTTAATGCTCTATATATTTCACTGGCGTTGATCGTGTAATAATTTAATTAGGGTTAAACCCACAGGATGTGTTAAGTACCTACCTACTATTAAAACAGCAAACATGATACAAAATCAAAATTTTAAAACACCACTTATAATGTTGCTTACCATGTATGATAGTAACGGGGGTAGCAGTGATCGAGCCTCATAGAATTCAAAAGACAGAAAACACATGAACACTCAACAAGTCTGCAAACATTATGTCACTAAGTAGGTACCTACTATACAAGGTATTATAGAAAACAACCAGATCGTAGAGTTTTTTTTTTTGCAAAATCGTCGATATTTAATGTTTTAACAAACTCGTTTTTGATACTGATAGCCCCCCATACACCAACATATAAGTTGGACCGATTTGATCCGCCGGTTTGGTCTGCGAACTAGGCTTGGCACGTACCAAAACTATCGTGATTTTTGGGCAGCCGAATTTGGCTCGTCGACTTTAAAAAATGACGTTCAGACATTTGTTAAGTATGGTTATATGCCTTATTTTTCAAATTTTGGTCCATGTAATCTTTACATTTTACTTGCCACAAACATGGATAACTTTGGTAAATGTTAATAAATTCCGTTATAAACTCTTTTGATAAGTAACGTGAATCGGCAGACATTATTTGTTATAATTATTATTTTAATTTAACCCAAAACCAAGTGAGATGACTTTTTATGATGATGACAAATTAACCTAGCGATTCTACTGACGGTTTAAAACCGGCTGATTTTATCCGTGGCAGATATTACACGGCCCGATGAAGCTCGGCTCGCCACATACACGTAATGTTTTATCGGCGTATTTGGCTCGTGCCATATCAAATTCGTTAAGTTATCCGCTGGTGTATGGGGGGCTATATAGCCCCCCATACACCAGCGGATATAAGGATAAATCCGAAAGGCGTTGTTGTCCCATGGTGTTACGTAAATGGGTTTTTACTATTTTAAGTTTGGAAAAGTTAGAAATAGCATCACTGCACTAGATACATCTGGAAAATTTGAAGAAACACACTGATTTTTTATTAATAATTTTCATCCGCCAGTTCATACGCTGTTTTTAATTTTAAAATACTATCTCCAAATCCCTTTCTGAGGCTTAAAATTTGACTAGGAAAGTCAATGGACAAGTCTTTATGGTATATCGTTTGTTAATTCCGCGCTTTCACGTATAATTCTTCTTCACTTAACGAAGTTAAATTTTCAAGATATTAAAAAATAATTTAAAATGAAAATTCTGAAGTGAAATACCTAATGAAAAGCAAAGCTGGCAGCAAGTTTTATATTTGCGAAAAAATGTCAACTCGAAACTCAAGTTCAATTGAAGCAACAAAAAAAACGACATTAAAAACAAAAATTTGATTTTGATTTAACTTCTAATTGATTGAAATTATTAAAAAAAAAAACATGCGGGGCAACCCTATATGGGGTGGGGGGGGGGGGGAGGGGGACCGCTACTGAAAAGTGGCGCCCAACAACGGGTTGAACTCGATAAATACCAGGCAGGGATCGGATCTCAAAATAATTAGGAAACCAATTACCATATTAAATAAATTGTCGATATTTTTATTATGTGTGTAAAGTTTCGCACTCTTTCAGAAAAATAAATTGAAGATGCTTAGTATAATAAAGTACACGTTTTATAAAGCATCATTTTATAGCACGCGTCTATGTTTTATAACGGGACAAGTGCTTAAAACTGCTTTATATAACACGTACTTTATACTTTTTTTTTTCTAATTTGTAGGTTTTTCAATAAAAAATACATATTTAAAAAGAAAATAAATCCTTCAAATTTTGTAAATTTTTATGTCTAAATTTTATGTTGGTAATACTATTTTTTATCATATAGTAGCTTATAAACAATAAAAATTATTTTGCGAACTGTCATTTTTTGATTTATTCACCCATTTTCACCACGAGATTCTAAAGTTATTTTAGCGATATGAGATTTGAAATTGGACGGAATACGTTGTGTGATCCTTGTACATTCGGTACATATACAGAGCGTTCGGAAATTCGGGCGATTTTGCTACTTTTTTTCGAATTTCAAAAGACGTGATTTTACGTCACGGCATTGCAATTTAGTATAGGGAAGATAGAAAATTCAAATAAAGTTGTAGTTAAAATCGACATTGGAAGGTTAGTAGATTGAATTTTGGATAGGATTTGGCAGAAAATGATAGCTTGAAGCATCTACAAAAGCAAAATAGTTCTCCGTCAATTAAGTTATTATTTAATATGTGTTTTTTAATGAACTAAAACAATACATACAGATTTGTAGATCTAGGCAACCAAACATACATACGTGGGTTCGTGTAGTATTTTGCATATTTGGACTAAAAAATATTAGTTATCTAGAATGCTATGCTAAACGGTGAAAAAAAACATGTCATGTAGGGCCAACCTTTAAATAATAAAATTAATACCTTTAAATAATAAAATTCGGAGTTCGAAATAGATCTATTACGAACTCGCTAGCGCGTTCGAAATAGATCTGTTTCGAGACAAAATTAGAAAAAATATGTTCTGTCATCCACAATTATTGGTGAAATAGTGAAAAGAAATCCGCCCAACAAGGGACGTTGAAAATAAACGGTGAAATAACGAAAGCTATATCACTAGAAACGATAAAAATGTTTTTCCAATAAAAGCTAACGGATTCACAGGAACCAGTTGATTAAAGAAAATTCCAATTTCCTCATCTAACGGCATCCGTAATTTTATAACGGAAAATCCAAGGATAGATTCTTCGCGAAACAAATCATATTTGACTTAAAAACTGTTTTTAAAATAAACTTTTCGCATTACCAATACTCAATTAGTAGGTAATGTAATAATAATAGATTACACACATTTTATTTTTATTAATAAAATTTCGCTATAGACAGTAAAAAATTTAAAAAAGCTTTGTAGTCTCTAATTATCTCTTTCTCCCTCGCGGAGGCTTAAGTTCTTCCCAATAAATCTGTCTCGCTTCAGAGGCCCTTGTGGGTATTTTTTTGTTCTAAATCACGCTGATTGGCCATAGTATAAACAAAATGACGTCGTTCGTTTACGCGAATAAGGAACCGCGCGTTAGAATACTAATTGTTTGCAATAAAAATCGGGTAATGGGATAAATATTTATTAAATAGGTCATAAAAATATACATAAAAGTTTCTTTTAAGATTTTTAAGTATTGTGACTGAAAAAATGAGTGCAAATGACGCAGAGCTTACGTAAGTCGTCCTCATGCAACCAGTTGCTGATATACTTTTATAGAAACGCTTTTAACTCGTACATAATAATAGGTATTAGAATTTAGACATGTGGTGCGAGTTGGGCTCTTATTGGAAATATTTTTTTTTTAATGGATTTAGGGTGCACCAAATAAGTTTCATATTACTTATGTGTTGCAGAAATACTGACACTACAATTTTGGCTTGCTTTAAATCATTTTTTAAAATTTCGGATATATTTGCCTATGATTTCTGATGATCTACTATTGTAATAGGTATAGGTTTGTATGGTGGCACATTTTTAAAAACGATCACATATTTGTGCCATAATTCCTCAATAATAATTTAAACCGCTTCCATATGTTACCTATTATTCATCTGTGCAACTACAGACAATCCATTTTCTTTCCTGTCGTAACATAACCTCGGAAAACGTATTATTTTTACAGGTGTGTCACTTCTTGAAATTTACTTCTAACCTTTTTTTTTTTTAATTATTTATTTTACGTCGGCCTTTTTCCGCAACGAGGCCAATCACCGACGCCAGGGAATTTGTCACACACTATCTGGTAATTTTGCCGAATCCCTCTTTGTCGAGGGTAGGGTTCTTTAACGTGCCAACATCCATAACACGGGGCCCACAGTTTAACGTCTCTTCCGAAAGACGGCGCCACCTCTTAAACCAAATTCCAAATTTAACATCGACGTTGCCGGCACCGGGAATGGAACCCGGGCCTACGATCTGTGAGGCCGCTGCGCTGACCACCAGACCACAACGTAACCTTACTTTTCTTAATGCCATAATACGACGCGGCCCGGTGAAAAATGGGTTTCTATAATCTTTCCATACTATTACAGTACAGTAATAATAATTAAAAAAACTTTCAATACAATTTATTATTATTTAATTAAAGCAATAAATAAAAAATTGAAGTTGCATCGCGACAGGGGGTCTATTTCCCAACCAATTCATAAAAAAAATTGTCAAAAAAATAGGGTTACGTTCATAGGCCTTAAATAGCCAAAAAAAAATCTATAATGAAAAATCAATTATCTATTGCCAATCGAAATCAAGGATTTTATTTAAAATTTTTTGTTAAAACTGTATACTTTGTCTGTCTCTCCCCAGGATAACTCTTAAACTAGTTAACCGATCTGACCAAAATTTGGTTTACTTATGTAAAATAGGCGTCTGCTTCCGAGGAAAATATGCAAAATTTCCTGTACCCGCAGCTTCGCTCTCGATCATACCATTCTGTGAAAAATTATATTTAAAATCGAAAAACAATAATCCACAAGTAAATTAAGAGGAGAAATCTTCCCTGTAATAGAAAAAAGTGGTAGCCATCTTTTATTTTACTTGCCAATCGAAATCAAGAATTTTATTTAAAATTTTTTGTTAAAACTGAAAAATCGAACTATCTATACCATTTTTCACACACAAACTGCCAATAAGTAGATACTATTTCGCACGTCATTATTTTTACAGTGCAATTAAATATCCGAAGAACAATTAAAACTCTTGCCCCGCTTGTTTAGCAAAACAATAAGGCCTTTTTTTTTCGTAAAATGCAATTTAATGATGATTTATTATTTCAATGAACTACATATAAATATATTTCTCAGGACACGTTAAAAACCTGATTAACTTAACTTTTTATATTAATTAAAATAAGCAATCGGTTTATTATTATTTTACCCATGCACATTTCTTGGCGTACCTTTCTATACCGTACTAAAAGGCTTTTAATGTAAAAAAATGAATACCAGATGGACTTGGCATTCTACATTTCTAATTTTTTTTTTGTTATACAACAGTTAAAAAGACGAAGAGAATTAAAGCATTTTTACACAACGACGATGACAAACTCCTGAGGAATTTCACCTTGTACGTCAATAAACTATTTATTTCCTATCGCTGAGAAAAATAACTACTTTCCAAACCGGACCGGAAGGTGCGTAAATCGAAAAATACTCGGAACCTTAGGAACATAATCGGTTCCATGCCCTGGTGAGCTTTTGTGTCCTTTCACAGCCCTTGAATGGGACCTTTGAATGACATATTTAAAGCGTACCGACTCGGTATTGATAACGAAATAATATTCACACACAAAAATGTCGAGTGAATACTATTCGTATTCATAAAATGGAAAATGGATTTTAGACGTAAATATTTGAAAAGGTATTCTATGTAAAAAAGGATTTAATTTCATTAAAATTGGTAAAGGTGTAGCATAGTCGATGGCTTGTTACGCCGTTACGGGGGTGTCAACTCCAAATAGGGTAAATAACTATACTGGGTAGTGGATACGGAATATACGCGGGTTTATGATATTCATCATTCATACTTAAAGACATAAAATGAAAAATATATACAGTGTGACCAGTAAAGTCCACATCATATGGGATTTTTTTTTAATTAATAGCTTTATTCGAAATTTGACTTTGGCATCAAGTTCTGCTTCGATCGAGATAAAAATTAAGCAAAAAAATAGTAGTCATGTGATTCGCATTATCTGTAAAATTAAAATTTTTTCAAAAGATAATTCAAAAGTGGGGTTATTTCTAAAAGTATCGAAAAAAGTTATTAGAAAAAGTTTTTTTTAAAATGCAGTTTCTAGCCCACATGCAAAATTTCAGCTGCATACGATAATTTTGATTTATTACCCATATTTTGTAAATTGCACCACTTTTGCAAAATAAGACTCAACGCAACCTACATAAAACTTTTTAGTTTTGACATGCTTTATTTCAGCTACATTTTCTTTAAAGTTGCGCCTATGGAGGGCTAAAGCCCTCCATAGTAGCGCCATATTAAATGTGTGCTTTTCTACAAACTCAAAATTGGGCTATTAAAATTTGGTCGCATGTGATGCAAAGTTTATTTGTTTTTGACCGTGTATAAGGTAACTTCATAAAATAACGTAGTTTGTATCTGGAAGTAATACACCTTAATATTAAGACAAAAAAGAACACAGTGTCATCAGTAAAGTGTTCATTAAGTGGAAAATACATTTTAGTGGTGGGTAAAAAATCAAAAGTATCTTATGCAGCTGAAATTTTGCATGTGAACTAGAAACTGCATTTAAAAAAAACTTTTTTTAATAACTTTTTTCGATATTTTCAGAAATAACCCCACTTTTGAATTATTTTTTGGAAAAAATTAAAATTTGACAGATAATGCGAATCACGTGACTACTATTTTTTTGCTTAATTTTTATCTCGATCGAAGCAGACCTTAATGCCAAAGTCAAATTTCGAATAAAGCTATTAATAAAAAAAAAATCCCATATGATGCGGACTTTACTGGTTACACTGTAGGCAAAATAATTCCAAAATGCGCGGCACAAATAACTGAAGTGAATACCTCCTGCATTTTTGTAGCAGAAAATAAATGATCTCCTCTCTGGCCTCGCCATGCGTTATTCACGCCGCACGCCGGCAACACTGTTTGATCTGTGGTCCTTATCGCGGGCATCTAAACCTATTATTTTTACTCTCTCACACTCGCATAAAATACCACGGTAACTTGGTTCCTTCGGTATAGTTTCCCATCAGGAAGTATATTAACGAGTTCCTTGATTTTTCAAATAACATGTTGCACTCGTACCCATAACATCGATCTGTTTTGTTGCAAAGGCAACTCCTAATAAAAAATTAAAGGAAATAATTTCAAGTTTGTGGAAAACATCACCCCAACCTTCTAAGTACTTGAAAAACTCCATAATTTGAGGTCTACGACCGTCGTTGAATAACTTATTGGCGAAAAGTTTGGTTTACAAAATGGCCACGTAATACGGCGATCAATTATGTATTTTCATATTTCTCGTAAGTGGCATAAAAGGCGAAATTCTTAAATAATTTTTTTATTTTCGAGGTGGAAATGCCTAGCCATATTTTTCTTATATATTATTTATGAGAATGGTCGGTTTCAGTCGATAATGAAACAGGGTTAAATAGTAGTAGTAACACGTTTTATTTAGCAAAAAGCTACAATTAAATATTATTTAATACATTTTTTTTAACAACATTTTTATAGATTTATTTTTAATTTTAAAACGGAACCTTGTTTTAACAAAAAACAGACAGAAAAGTTAAACATTTTGCAAATTATATCAAATATTACGTATCATTTTGTTTTTTAAATAAATGTAATTTTAAAATTTTTTTAAATAGTTTTAATGATACTTGAGATTTAATACAATTTTCCAAATTAAATTATTATTGTTCTATCAAAACTTTATGAAAAATATACTTATAAGCTAATGTTTTAGACACTCTATCCACCAAAAAGTTTTGATTAGTTCTTGTTTTATAATTATGATGGTCATGATTAAAAGAACAAAATTTTTTTAAACAATCAGGCAAGAAATTATTTTTAATTTTATGATACATACTAAATAAAAATTAAATTTCTGACATTCAACCAATCTAAAGTTTTTAACATAAAATTTATTTTTGTATACTTGTCACAATTTAAAATAATCCGCGTTGCCTTATTTTGTAAAATTTGTAATTTGTCAAATATTTCCTCACTAGCACAATATAAAACGGAAGAACAATATAGAAAATGTGGTTATATAATAAAGGGTTTTCCAATAAGAACTATATGATTTCAAAATGAAATAAAATTAAAATAATTTCAGATACAACAAAACGTTTTATATTATCTTAAAGTATAGTCGATAACATTTATGTTTTGAATAACACATCGTTTAAATGTCCTCCGCGACTTCATGTACACGAGCGAATTCGACGAATCCAATTTTCGATGACTTTATGCAATAAATCGGGCGTGATCTGACGAATGCAGGGTTCAATGTTCAACCTTAATGCAAAATGTGGTCTGTTTTCATAAACCTTAGATTTCAAATAGCCCCACAAGAAGTAATCTAAAGGAGTTAAATCACAGCTTCTTGGAGGCCACTGAACAGCATTCCTTGAAATTATCCTTTCGTCAAACTTTTCTTGCAGTATATCGATAGTTTCATGAGCAGTGTAACATGTGGCACCGTCTTGCTGGAACCACATATCCTCCAAATCAAGTGCATCTAAATTTGGCCACCAAAAATTTCTTAACTGTCGATATTGTTCACCATTCACTGTAACTGCATCTCCTGCCTCATTTTGGAAAAAAAATAGTCCGATGATGCCACCATACCATAAACCACACCATACAGTTACCTTCAGCGGATACAAAGGCTTCTCATGAATCTGTTGTGGATTGTTTTTACACCAAAAACGGCAATTTTGCTTGTTAACGTATCCACTTAACCAAAAATGAGCTTCATCTGAAAAGATAATTTTTTTGGCAAAATTAGGATCCCTTTCAAGTTGTTCTAAACTCCAAGCAGAAAATTCTCTGCGCCGACGATGGTCCAGTGGCTTAAGTTTTTGGGTCAAAACAATCTTATACGGGTGTAAATTCAAGTCTTCTTTCAAAATACGCCAAGTTGTCGTTTTTTTAATCCTTAACTCTTGAGCACGACGAGGAATTGATAAATTTGGATCCACTGCAACACTAGCTCTTACAGCAGCAATATTCTCAACAGTTCTTGCGTTTCGATGTCTTCTTGGTGTTTTTACATCGTGAAGAGTAAAATTATTTTCAAATTTCTCAACGATGCGACGAATGGCAAGCAAAGGAGTACGATTATTTACACCAAAGTTTTCGCGAAGTGCGCGATAAGTGTTCACAAAAGATCGTCTATTTTCGTAGAATTTTTGAATAATAACCAAACGTTCTTAAAGCGCGTATTTAGCCATAATAAATTGTTATAGTTTACTGACAATAACTGACAACTGGTGACAGGTATAACTTTATTACCATGGTTACCATATCGTTTTAAAATCATATCGCTCTTATTGGAAAACCCTTTAGTATTAAATACAGTTTTTTTAGAAAACAAACTGAATTTAGAACTGATTAGTTTAAAATAACCTACTTTTCCGGCAATCAGAGGTACTAAAAGTATAAGCTTTAGTAGAAGACAGTTTGATTGGGCTTGGAGGTACCATACTCTAAATATTTCAAACTGTTGGCTGTAGCATCAACCAAATTTTGTAAAAAAGATCTTTGGAGTTGGTGTATATTTTCACCTGCTTTCATTATGGAACGCGCAAGAAACCCGGTGGACTTATGCACTTGACGTATTGTTATGATAAAAAAATTAGATGTCTATCTTGCCTTGTCGTTGTATAATTCCGACCTTTTTTAACTTGATACTTTCGCTTAGGTTTTAATAAACTAATCTAAAATAGTAATTAAATAGTGTTATAAACAATCGGCCCATATTTTGCGCAAAAATCACAGTCTCTGTTTTTATACACAATGTAAACACGTTGCTTTCGTAAGTAAAATAAACGGTTATCGACGGCAATGAGGTATTATGGATAGAGATGGCTGAGAAAACAAAAATAATGCATTAATATCGGAACATTTTCATCTAATTCCAATGCTAAGAAAATATATTTAGGCTTCTTTATGATTTGGTGTAATGATTAGAGGAATAGAGCACACAGTTGTGTTTCGTATATTTGAGTTAACTACATATTTTTATATACCGGGTGGTCAAATAAGCGAGTACGTCGGCTTTATCTCGGAAACCATTAATCGTACAACTTTTGGAAAGATTTTTTTATGAGTAAAGTGGTCAAGAGAAATTGCTGGAAATTACTTTTAAGTTTCTCAGGTGGCCGCTAGAGGGCGTAATGCTAATGCTCAACTAAGAAAGCGAAGGTTTCTTCGTAATATGTCTAGTTAAGCCCCTTTGAAAATATATGGGTTGTAAACTTGCGAAAGTTATGAACAACTTTCGTTTAAAATTTATTGCTCCAAATCCTCAAATAGAGGGGTGGGGGGAAATCAAACATTTTTTGGGAAAAAATTAAGCAACTTCGGTTAGGGTCAACGAAAATTATCAAATTTAGTCTCGTTTAAAAGAGATTCAATTATTTTATCATTTGCATTATAATACATATTGTTTTAGTCTCTGCGGTAGTCGCTAGAGGGCGCCGTTGAAAATCTCATTGAAATTTAGTTTTCTTCAAAATTTCAAATGAAACCATATAACGAATTTTACATAGTGAAAATGACAACTAAAATTGGAAGAAGTCAGTGAAAACAGCAAGTTGTTATCTCTTTTCTAGACAAAGATATTATCAAAACATTCTGAAAATAGAAAAGTTTTAATTTCGATATTGAAATTAATAATATAGTAACGAGATTATACAGGGTGTCCGGAAAATACGTGTACAATGTTTGACGACAGACTCCTGACGTCAAAATAGGTCGATCTAAGCCGACTTAGTTATACCCAAAATTGTCTCGTTTAGCCGGTAGAGGGCGTAAAAAAATTGTAAAAATATTGCTTTTTTCTTAATTACTTGAAAACCTGCTAATCGATTTTAATGATTTTTAGTATGTAGACTAATACTATAAAATGACGTTTTCTAGTAGTATAGTCACCGGCTGTAAGTAAATGGAAGTGTTATAAAAGTGATATAATACGTCAACATTTCTCCTCATTTTTTATATGAACGGCGTTATGACAACCCGGATATTTTTGTAGAGTGACTGGATGTATTTGGAAGCTATTTTATCTCTTTAATATTTTTCGTTGAATAAGCTGTTTTGCCAGAAGAAAATATTTACAATATTTAGTATTATTAGTAATTAAAATCAAATTACCTGTAACAATAATTTTTTAAGTGATCTTGTTGCTATGGAATTTAATAATTTGACACTTATTAACAACTTGTCACCTACCAGTCTATGAAATTAAATTTAATGTAATTGTAAATATTTTCTTCTGGCAAAACAGCTCATTCAACGAAAAATATTAAAGAGGTAAAATAGCTTCAAAATACATCCAGTCACTCTACAAAAATATCTGGGTTGTCATAACGCCGTTCATATAAAAAATGAGGAGAAATGTTGACGTATTATATCATGTTTATAACACTTTCACTTATTTACAGCCGGTGACTATACTACTAGAAAACGTCATTTTATAGTTCTACATACTAAAAATCATTAAAATCGATTAGCAGGTTTTCACGTAATTTAGGACAAACCAATATTTTGACAACTTTTTGACGCCCTCTACCGGCTAAACGAAAATTTTTTGGATATAACCAAGTCGGCTTAGATCGACCTATTTTGACGTCAGGAGTCTGTCGTCAAACGTTGTACACGTATTTACCGGACACCCTGTATAACTGTTACGGAGTTTTAACTATTTGTTACTCATAAAACATAGTTTTTAGGTTTTGTCACTTTTAAAATAAATATAATATGTCAATTATTAATATTATGACCGAGTGAAACTATACTTACTCTTACTATACTATAGTGACATAGGAGTCGACATAGTAAATTCATATTTAATTCTATATGAATATTTTACAAAAACGTTTGATAAGAAAAATGAAATTTTGGTAAAACCTTCGATAAATGTTTAATTTGTTGTTATTGAAAAATAATTCGTATTTACTAAACGACATACAAGACCTTGTCCTATCTATGCATATTTTAGTTCTGACCCAATATTTTTGTAATAATAATATTAATAATAAAACCTTGGCATAAAAATACATTTTGTATGCCTGAATTTGTAATGCCCGATTACCTGGGTATACAGGAATATAAAATAAATAATGTTTTCAGCAGTTAACTTAATTCAATCGGTACAAATAATATAAAAACAGTTGTGACTAAATTTTTAACTATTGAGAATCTACCAGTGCTCTGGAGGCGCGTAATTCCGGTTTACAGAATCTGGTCACTGGCAGCCAATTAAAAATTCAATTTATCGCGTCGAAAATCGCTTGCACCAAAGATAGTTCTTTTTATCTCTATAGATCGGAATTCCTAGATTTATCCGCATGTGTGGGAAAGCAGTCACATTTAAATCGGCGCGCCGTAATTACCGCTCGCTACCTAATTGCCTTTTACCTCTAATTGATACCGAGGCCCAACGCAACCGAGCTCAACGCGACCGCGATTATTATTGTGCACTAATTATGGATATCCTATAATAGCCGATAGAGCTAGAACGATGACCAATAATTAGAAATAATATAGTGGCAATCCGGAAAGACGCCTTTTATTTACGAGTTCATTATGGCACGTAAAATCAACCCGATTTTGGTCATCCCCCTTTACTGAATTTCTCCAAATTCGTTAATTTGTGTTTAGTATGAATTAAAAAAAAAATCATATTATCTAATCATTTTTCCCAATAGTAAAGGTCAAACAACATTATATCTTATGCATATCAACGATGTAAGGAACTCTATAAGCTTAATTAATCCAGTTCAGGTAATTTATTCATAATCCAGTTCCGTGAAAATATGGATAATTTTTTTTACAAACGCGACCTATTTTTTGGAATTTCGTAAAGTTTCTTTCGTAGAATCTTTCGCGTATTATTAATAATAAATTGTGATATTTGTCTACATCTGAAGGTTATACAACCCATTTTTATAAAGACTTATTCAGTGTGACCAGTAAAGTCGGCATCATGGGATTTTGTTTATTAATAACTTTATTCGAAATTTGACTTTGGAATCAAGTTCTGCTTCGATCGAGATAAATTAAGCAAAAAATAGTAGTTACGTGATTCGCATTATCTGTCAAATTTAAGTTTTTTTTAAAAAATAATTAAAAAGTAAGGTTATTTCTGAAAGTATCGAAAAAAGTTATTAGAAAAAGTGTTTTTAAATGCAGTTTCTAGCCCACATGCAAAATGTTAGCTGCATAAGATAATTTTGATTTTTTATACATATTTTGTAAATTGCACCACGTAAGTCACGTGATTCGCATTATCTCTGTCTAATTTTAATTTTTGGCAAAAAATAATTCAAAAGTAGGGTTAGTTCTGAGAGTATCGAAAAAAGTCATTAAAATAATTTTTTTTATCCACATGCAAAATTTTAGCTGCATAAGATAATTCTGATTTTTATACATATTTTGTCACCACTTTTGCAAAATAAGACTCAACGCAACCTACATAAAACTTCTTAGTTTTGCTAATGCTTTATTTCAGATACATTTTCTTTAAAGTAAGGCCATATTAAATGTGTTTTTCTACAAAATCAAAATTGGGCTATTAAAATTTGGTCACATGTGATGTAAAGTTTATTTGGTTTTCCCCTGTATAAGGTAACTTCATAAAATAAGTGTTTTTGAAAACGTAGTTTGTGTCTGAAAGTAATACACCTTAATATTAAGACAAAAAGAACACAGTGTCATCAGTAAAATGTTCATTAAGTGGAAAATAAATTTTAGTCGTGGGGAAAAAATCAAAATTATCTTATGCAGCTGAAATTTTGCATGTGGGCTAGAAATTGCATTAAAAAAAACCTTTTCCGATAACTTTTTTCGATATTTTCAGAGATAACCCCACTTATGAATTATTTTTTGGAAAAAATTAAAATTGACAGATAATGCGAATCACGTGACTACTATTTTTTTTGCTTAATTTTCACCTCGATCCAAGCAGAACTTGATGCCAAAGTCAAATTTCGAATAAAGTTATTAATAAAAAAATCCCATAATATGATGCGGACTTTACTGGTCACACTGTTTATACCATGTAAAAGTTTTACTCAAAAATTTTGAAACCAGTGCCGGATTTATACAATTAATACGAAGATAATATATCAGACAGCTGTATTCCCACCTACCGCTGGTTTTTCAGCTTCATTATAACTTCCGGACTATCTAATGGCATTCACGGCGCGCCGCATTGCCGTTACTATGGAAACGATGTTGATTTAAATGTCAAACTTTCGCTTTGTGTGTTTAACTAGCGTCCGACCGAAACAAGATTTTCGGCCGAAACCGAAACTTAAAAGTTTTATTGTATTAAATTTAATTTATTTTATATAGGACGAGATCGATCTTGGGAACGGATTGAACTCTTCCCACTAAAAAAAAAAATATTTCTATAGACAACACTGCCTACGAACCCACCCAAAGTTAGCCGAACGGTGCGCGACAATTCAGGAACACTGAGTTTCGGTATGGCCGACGGTTCGGTCGGTTTTTGGCCGAAACCGAATCTGTCACCAAAACTAGATTTTTTGGCCGAAACTAGCCGAAACCGAACCTTCGGTCGGTCTCTAATGATAACTTAAATCTATCCCGCTGCTCTGTAGGTAATATTCCATTAGATACTGTTTCTCGAAGAGATACGGGAACTGGGACGGGGTTACATTTGTTTTGTACGACTATCAGTCATCCCTCCACCCCCACTTCTTATCACCTACGGAGGTGAACAATCCCACACCAGAAAAATCATCGATGTCCACGCATTGACGTGCAGCTAAGCTTATCGCGCGCGCCAGACCGGAACACAGTGGCGCAGGTGACAAGCGTTTCGGTAAGGTGCCGACTGGCCACGCCCTGATGCGCCCACCTTGTGCCTTACCACACTTTTTGATTTTTGGGCGCTCTACGGGATATTTTCACGCCAGAAACCGCACGAAATCTCTGTCGCGTGGCGAAAGTATAATGAGATGTTGATGACTCGAGAAAAAAATATGATTGTGGACATGATGATCATGATGGATCCAAAATATTAAGTGATGAAATATTGATCAATAGACGAGTCTATAAAACGAATAATCAAAGAAAAAGGGGCGCTGTTGCGCTACGAACCATGATGCAATAATGTTTACTGTATTGTGTGTTGCATAATCCAAGTAACAAGAAGGAGTACGCGGTTCGGTTAAACCATAGACAATTTACCTTTAGATAAGCAAACAATAATCACGAAAGTGGCAGATTTATGGCCTCGCGCATGTAAACAAAGCTAGACACTATTAGACATGCGCACTGCAACATTATCGTTTGACGAATGGGAAAATAGACAGGTCCGGGCTTTAAAATTTAAATTCTTGCCAGAAAATTGGAATGTTTCTCAATTTTTGATCAAGTTGGGAAAAAAGGTAGTGATTTCTGGCATTTTTACTAGTAGCAAACCTATCAGATTTTAAGGATAGAAAATTGTTTTTAAGGATTTTTTTTTTAAATTTGTTTAAAAATGATTCGTCTTCGTGTGTTTAATTCGAAAAGGAAGATAACAAGAACACGTGAATTAAAATAGTCATTTTCACATTTTTAAGTCATTGTTTATATTCCTATCCGAGTCACTAAAAGCACAAACACAATTCACTAAACTACACGAAAACTAAAAATCCGTAAATAATAAACACCCACAATCTACAATAGCTAAGAAAACTACAAGGAATCCACAGAGAAACCTTAAAACACAACAATAAAAATGGCGGCCGAGCCGGTTCTGGAGTGTATTTTGAGCATGTCGCTAAAGTAGGACAGGCCGATAACACGAGGTTTGTGCGCATGCCCGAAGGTGTCCAGAGGGAAGGCAGCTGACCGTCGAGTCATGCGCTCGGACGTATTTTTTCACCCATAAAACGTAACTTTTGTTTGCGCAGGAGAGAAGCACTGTACACTGTACGTATCTAAAGGTAAATTGTCTATGGGTTAAACAAGCAGAGCTCGCGCTGTCCCAAACAGGGATGAGAAAGTTTGCACGAAGCAGGGAGAATCATGTTTTTACCTCAATTCCGGGATACTCCCGGAAAATTGCGGGAGGTATTAATCCTAAAGTCGCTAGCCCTAACTCTTAAGGGAAATCATGTTAAAAAATAATTTTTGTATCGTCCCAAGTCCCTATATAGTATACCTAATCAGAAACAGGACGTTTCATTGCTATTCCCCGAAGAATATTTTCTTAAAACCCCATTTCTCTTACATTATATAAGCAAATCGAAAGTTTATTTTTCAAGTGCTTTTATTCCCCAAGCCTAAATACATAATACCAGGGGTAGATTTGGAGCAAACGTCGCTGTAAATTTTTATTAGTCGGCCTGAAACACGCGATATTCCGTGAACTCGGTAAAAAGGGTTTTAAATTTTACTGTGCAATCATAGCCATGGTATTAGCAACGCCTTATGGATATTAATAATTTTTTTGGAACCAATACCAGGCAATTAGATTAACGAAAAGTGGATACAGCGAAGAAAAAAATTCTCAACCTCTTCGAACACTGCATATAAAACTTTAACAACTTGTAAAAGAGATTTAAACGAAAACTATAATGGTGGCCCTTCAAAATCTAAGAAACAGGTATTTATATTACTCCATTGTGCCAAAAATAGAAATGTCGCAATCCGCCACGAAAAAAAGCACGTCTGGGTGGGCGAAATATCCAAAAATTTCAACTTCTCTTCATGAATTACCTTCTTCTCACCTGGTTGACAATAACCAAAATACTAAAATACCCTTTTGACAATAAACGGTTTTTGAAAAAGGTGAAAAGATATTCAGTGGAAGAACGTCAAAGAACGAGAATCGAACTACGTGCTTCCGCATTGAAAATGCGAATTAGTTTGTCTTTTTTTGGTACCGCCAATAGATTTATTATGAATGTATACTCGTACTGTCGTTATAGGTGTGTGCAGGGGTAGTATTAAAAGGTATAAGCTTTTTTAGGTGCATTCCTTTGAGATTTAAGTTATGTTCGAAGGTATTTACTTCGATAATGTCATTGAGAAATATCTTTCAGCTGAGGAGTTTGTAGTCTACAATAAGACTACCTACTTGAGCTTTTTTCATTCCGTGATTAGGATATGGGACGTTTTAAAAACTCGAAATAATAAAACCTAGATAATTGAGGTTATAATAATAATTGAAAGGACACAACATAATATTTTTATTAATTAAGTTTTTAAGGTGGGAGTATCAATATGCTTGCCAACCTAAAGGTACACTCAGAAACAGCCTTTCATTCCTTATAAATATAATTATATACTTATTATTATTATTATTATACAGTAACCGCCAGAAACTGTATACATCATATAATAAAAACTGCACAGAACGCGTATGCATTCCCTATACTTGAGTGTGTGGCTCAAAACTTAAACGGATTGCGCGCATTCTAGTGGGTGCCAGCGTTGATCTGTTTTCTGGTCTGCAAAATGGCAGATGTTTTCGGTGAAAACGCAAATAGCGTTCCCTATACTGGATTGTGATGCACTTCGTGGTTTATTTAGTTGTCTACCTTTCGATTATTACCAGTGTGACTGCCTTTTATATTGGAGTTTATTTCGCTGGGATGGCGCTACGGTGTATTGATGGCCGCTTTGATTCTGCCAAGAGGCTTTTAGTACATTTTACCGTCGTTCTTGGAATTGCTCGGGTTAGGGCTGCCCGTATAGTCCTAACAAGGACGAAACGGCCGTCGTGGTCTACCCGCCCCAGGGTATCCATTAAACATATGGGAAACATTTTTATTAGCGGAATATTGAAAAATCTTTTTTGGGGGATTAGATGTGCATGTCCCATAACCTTAAAATCAATGGTATGGCGGGAAAGTTGACAAAACCAATATGAAATCATCATAAATCAGATAAGTTGATGAGATATCGAAAAAATTCCAAGAATAAAAAGTGTTTAGAATTCCATTAGAACCTTAAATACAATGTTTGGGATATCTACTTGAAAAAACATAAAATCGAATATTTTTGTAAATATTTTTTTACCGAATTAAAAATTTTCATATTTTTCCTTTCTTAAAGCTTCATTAAAGTAAAACTGACATCTGGTGACCACAACTAGAAATATTCTTTTGTTTTTCTAACAATTTGGAGCAATAATTCAAAAAATTCGTTTACATTTGGATACCAGCTGTTGCAATAGTCTATTTCTAATAACCTTATCGATATTTTTTATATCGAAATATTCTATTATGTTAAGAAATCCTTAAATTCATTAATCCAAAGCAAATTTTATTTATAACCGTAAAAAATAGTTTTGAATTTCGCAGAAATCTTTAAAAAAATCTAAAAATTAATAAAAATTTAAATTATTTTATTGAGCCAAATAAACAACAATTTATACATATTATACCAAACAAAAGAATGACAAAGTAGGCGTTGAAATTAAAACAAGACACTTCTAATAGGAATCTGCAATTTTGTTCTACATAAATGTATTATTATTTTGACAACTTTATGGTATTTTTGCTTGGTGAAGTATTTTATTAACTGTTTCTACTTAAGTTTTGTATTTAAAATGCCCCAATCACTATCTCTCACAGAAAAAATAGAACTTATTTTTATTTGTGGGGATAATAACAATAATTCCTATTAGAAGCGTCTTGTTTTAATTTCAACGCCTACTTTGTCATTCTTTTGTTTGGTATAATATGTATAAATTGTTGTTTATTTGGCTCAATAAAATAATTTAAATTTTTATTAATTTTTAGATTTTTTTAAAGATTTCTGCGAAATTCAAAATTATTTTTTACGGTTATAAATAAAATTTGCTTTGGATTAATGAATTTAAGGATTTCTTAACATAATAGAATATTTCGATATAAAAAATATCGATAAGGTTATTAGAAATAGACTATTGCAACAGCTGGTATCCAAGTGTAAACGAATTTTTTGAAGTATAGCTCCAAATTGTCAGAAAAACAAACGAATATTTCTAGTTGTGGTCACCAGATGTCAGTTTTACTTTAATGAAGCTTTAAGAAAGGAAAAATATGAAAATTTTTAATTCGGTAAAAAAATATTTACAAAAATATTCGATTTTATGTTTTTTCAAGTAGATATCCCAAACATTGTATTGAAGGTTCTAATGGAATTCTAAACACTTTTTATTCTTGGAATTTTTTCGATATCTCATCAACTTATCTGATTTATGATGATTTCATATTGGTTTTTTCAACTTTCCCGCCATACCATTGGTCACGTGACGTATGTCAAAATCGATTTTAAGGTTATGGGACATGCACATCCAAACCCCCAAAAAAGATTTTTCAATATTTCGCTAATAAAAATGTTTCCCATATGTTGCGAACTCTTTGCCGGTCACTGTATAACACTAATGCGGGTTTGATACCCTAGCAATCTATTTAATATGGGTTAAAAAAAGTAAGCTACCAATACAAACTATGTCTTAGCAAACCTGTTGTATTAGATCATTTTCCTCAGTGTATCAATTACAATTATTAATGAAAATTCAAAGGTTTTTTAAAAAAACACTTGCATTAAAAAAACATCAACTTAACAAAATATGTTGATTTTATTGATAATTATTAAAATTAGGTAAAAATCAGGTGCCCCCTTGTCTGCAAATTTGGTAAACATAACTGACCTTTACAATTTGCATAATATTGCCCATATAACGTCGCGAACATAAAATTTACGATAATTTTAACACCTTTATAAATTATTTGAATACTGTATTCAGAAGATGCCTTTATTTTTTAAAAATAGTAATGCTCTATACATTTTACCAAGGTTAGCATAAATTTACATTAGTAAAACTGTTCAAAATATATAAGAGGACTTTTTTATGCTATGCCATATTATAACAAAAATTTTAAGCTATGTAGACGATAAGATTTTGTGGTCTCGTGTTAACCCCAAAAAACCAGCCCTAAATATCCGACAAGGTAGGTAGTTTCTGTTTGTGTTTGTTCGATTACTAACTATAATAACTAATAACAAGCTGTCAGCTGTAAAAGCAAAACAGGTTTTGAGAAAAAAAACTCTAGTTATTGAGATAATGCCATCTCTGGACTCCTTCTGGTATAACTCCCGATCAGGAAACAAACTCCGCTTATGTGGTTCTCAATCTACAGAGCAAAATAAATAAGTCAAAACTGCAGTTGCCAGGACACGTCGCATATGGTCAGGTTGCAGGAAAATATAACTGCAAGATGGCAGGCTCCCCATGCAGGAAGTCAAATGTAAAAGAACGCTTACGCAGAGGGTCACCGGGTTACCTGGGGGTTATTTTTAGAAATGTTTTGGTTTGGATGGCTGACGTTTGAGAAAAATTGGGGTGAAAGTATTTCGGGGGTGGAGAAATTTGGTTAATAATTTGTCTTGATCGGAAGATTTTAGACGATTTGTTAGGGAATGCTTTTCGACTTTAATTTATCTTACACTAAATAATAATTGATTATATTTATTTATTTCAGTACATTACAGATACAAATCGAAATAGTACATTTAAGCATTTCTTACACTCTAATAGGCACCTAGCCAATTTATGGGAACAGAAAGAACAAAAACTGACAATAAACATACGTAAAACCAATATGTAACTCAAACAGCAAATATAAAGTACCTAACATGGCATTTGACTTGCAATTGTTTCGCGATCTTCAGGTAATGGTGGATAAAGTCATCTTTAAGTTATTTTTAAATGTTATAATAGAACTATTAAATTCGATGGTGGCGGAAAGATATTTATTGAAATATTGCATTATGCGATTAAATGCACTATTCCTGCCAATGTCGGTGCGACTTCTGTTGATTGAGTACAATTTAATAAAGCGCGTGTCACGTGCAGGAACAGGATAGTTGATGAGTTCCAGAAGATCGGAGCAATCTATGTTATTAGTTATAATTTTGAAGCCAAATAAAATTGTGAGAAAGATTCTTCGCTTCTCCAGGGTGTCCAAATTCAACATTAACCATCGTTGGTGATGTGATAAAGTGCTTTTGTCTATATCTAATTTAAAATCCGATCAATATGAGTTTTATAGTAAGGTGCCCATACCATACAACAGTATTCTAGATGACTTCGTACTGGAGAGTAATATAGTGACTTTAAAACTTCAATATTAGTGAACTCCCAGCAACGTCTCATTATAAATCCTGCTAATTACATTAGCTCGAGGTAAAGGAGTATTAAAAATGGAGTAATGATACAGTTTTGGTGCTTTTTTCTTGGAGAAAGATATAATCTTACACTTTGAGGTATTCAGTTCCATTTAGTTTGCTTTACACCAGGTATAGTTAGTATGTCGATTGCGTGTTGTAAATTGCGGCAGTCGTTAATATTTGTGATTTTATAAAATATTTTAAGATCATCTGCATATAAGAGGAAGTTGCAATCTTTAAGTAAATCCGTAAGATCATTTATGAACATGAGAAATAGAAACGGACCCAAGTGTGACCCTTCATATTCAGAACAGTCATCCTGAATTAGAACCTATTGAAAATATATCTCAATAACGAAGAAAATTCATTACAAAATTTTTCCAGAAATTAAAAAAAAAAACGCGAAAGCATAACGTGCGAATACAGACAGACCTGCATCATCCTTACTTTCAACTATAGTTATATATTTGTTTTGTCGTGGCGCTTAGAGCTGAATTTTCATAGTTTAAACTTTGTGTTCCTTTCTTTTATCAGATCGTAGCCTTCCTGATGAAATGAAAGGGAAAAACCACTCTCTACTTCAGATATATTTGTTTGTTTGCACAGAAAAAAAACACAGATTTGTACAAACATCACGGTATACAGTGATGGGCTAAAATATGGAACAAATTCATCTAAAAATCAGGTATTCATTTTTTGAAAAAACGCGTCACGTCGATTATAATTGTTTCTTCCGGATTTTTTGCCTCAAAAAGAAATTATACCGAGTGTGTCAAAAAGTAGATGTAGCAAAATTTTTTTGTTTTTTAAATAGAACCCCCCTATTTTTACTTATTACCCTAATTTTACGTCAAATTCTGCGCATAATTCATGTAGCATACTCTATCCTTATCTCTAACGGTTTTAGAGAAAAATTACATCATAAAAAAAAATCTTTTAAAAAAGGTACATGTACCTACTTAAAGGTAAACAGGTAAATTTAAATAAATTGTTACTACGATAGCAAGTCATGTGTCAATCAAAAATTATTTTAGGTATAATTTTGAAAAACGGTGATCATGGTGCATTTAAATGAAACACAAAGAATCGAAATTTTAATTTTAATTGGATGTGGAGACAAAACAAGAAGTCAAGAAGAAGTTTGTAACTTGTTTAACGCTAAGTATCCAGAACGGCCGATTACAAGATCTACAGTAAGTAAAATTGAGAAGAAATTCAGGGAAACAGGGTCGTCCAAAAATTAGTGAAAACTCACAATTGAACATTTTGTTAGAGGTTGAAGATAATCCTCATAGTGCATCCACTGAAGTAGCCCTTAATAATGATGTTAGCCGACGATCTGTGTTGCGGGTATTGAAACAAGAAAAGTACCATCCGTACAAAATTAGGTTGCTGCACGAGCTAAACGAAGATGATCCCGACCGCCGACTACAGTTTTGTGAAACTATGATGGAAATTTGCAACTTAAATCTATTTTTCCATCGCAACATACTTTTTAGCGATGAAGCCACGTTTTGTTTAAATGGTTCGGTAAACAGACAAAATTTTCGGTATTGGAGTACAAATAATCCCCGTTGGATGAGAGAACAGCACACGCAATACCCACAAAAAGTAAATGTTTGGGCAGGGATATTAAATGATAGAATTACTGGACCTTTTTCTTCGATGGAAATCTTACAGGAGACCGGTATTTACAATTTCTTCAAAATGAATTAATTCCCACACTAGCAGTGGATTTTCCAAATCCGAATCAGCCCCATCTACCAGAAGCGTCTATTTGGTTTCAGCAGGATGGTGCTCTGCCTCATTTTGCTCGACAAGTACGAGAGTATTTGAATACTGTATTTTCCGAACGATGTAGAAGAGGACCCATAGAATGGCCTGCAAGATCTCCTGATCTTACACCCATGGATTTCGTTCTTTGGGGTTATTTGAAATCAAAAGTGTATAAGGATAAACCACAAAATTTGGAAGACTTAAAATTTAAAATTAGATATGAAATTAGGCAAATTAATGAAAATACTGTAAATAATGTTTTAGAAGGGTTTTTAAGTAGATTAGCATATTGTCAAGAAGGTAATGGTTTGCATTTTCAACACTTAATAAACTAATTTTTTAACCTTTTTTTAAAGAATTTTTTTTATGATGTATTTTTTCTCTAAAACCGTTAGAGATAAGGATAGAGTATGCTACATGAAATTTGCGCAGAATTTGACGTAGAATTAGGGTAATAAGTAAAGATAGGGGGGTTCTATTTAAAAAACAAAAAAATTTTGCTACATCTACTTTTTGACACACCCGGTATAATTTATTTTTGAGGCAAAAAATCCGGAAAAAAGAATTATAATCGACGTGTCCGAGCGTTTTTTCAAAAAATGAACACCTGATTTTTAAATGAATTTGTTCCATATTTTAGCCCATCACTGTATAATATAAGAAAAATAGTTAAAATATTAACTATTCTCGGGAAAACCTGAAGATCAATTTAACCTATAGACCTCCTACGCCACTGACGCAACAGTCGCCCGCCCGTGTTCCATATGGTACAGGCAGGTGACCAAAACCCTCAGATCGAGATAACTAGGTACCGATACAGTGTTTTCTATAAAATATCTATACTCACGATAAAAGAAATTAGCCCTTATATAAGCACCGGAGTTCTTTTTATGTATAGGGCTATCGAAAACGCGCCCTATCTGCCAAATCTATTTATCCACGCCATAGAAAATAGCCGCTTGTACAAATTTCGGTATAAAGTTTCAACCACTAGAAAGTACTTGGCAGTACTTAAAGTTAGAGCTCCATACTAAGTTGAGGATAAAGCAAAACAAATTTTACAGTTGATCCCCGATTTCGAGAATACTTATCTTGTTTATTTCGAAAGGAAATTTAAAAAAATAAGTACACATCTCTTCTGTTTCTCAAGACAAGCAGAAAAAAATTGTTGTAATCTCATGGTTCTTTTTTTGTTTTTAACGTTATGTATTGAGTACCAATATACCGTGCGAGTAAAAATTATTTGCATCAAAGAGGGCTTGGATTAAAAAACGTGGTGCAATGTGGACTCTTCAAAAAAATGGGGATTTTCACTACTCCACATGCGTGTATTCTGAGAATTCACATAACCGGAGAGGTAAAACCAGGCTTCAAAAGTCAGGTCTAAGGTCTAATAAATCATTTCTTTCCAATAAATTTTGGGTAAACCATTGAGAGTAACTCCTGTGTCTTTCAAAATCTGCGGCTTGTATTTCTTGGAATACTTGCACTTTATAAGGAAATAAATTTAGCTGCTTCTTAAGAATAGTCCTGCATGTTCCATAAGATCTTAGCACTTCTTGGGACAGGCGCCTTATACAATTTGTTGGCGTATTTTCCATTATTTTACGAACGTTTGCAACAAGTTTTTTTGATCTTACAGATGATCTTCCTGCTCCTTTTTTGTGTTGTATAGAACCTGTTTCCCTAAACACAGGTCACAGGTTCTTTTCAGGCAATGATAAAAATCCCCAGCAATAAAAGCAACGTTAGGAAAATGTTCGTGAAAATCGTCCATGCATGCACAAACCCGGATTGTATTGCCACTCACCATTTACTCTAACCCCGTTTCGAAAATACGCTTCAACCATTAATGTTTTGTGCTGTTCCGTAAAGCCCATTGTGTGAATTGTTCAAGAAATTGGAAAAATTAGCGATGAATCAAATTACTTGTAACGACTGTCAAAGATGACGGAATAACTGATTGATTGTTAATTCAGATACTTACTGACACCCAACAGGTATTAAGCTCTACGGCTAAGCATTACGTCCTTAGATGCAAGGTCCTCTTTGATGCAAATAATTTTTGCTCGCACGGTAGGTATGTCCTTCGTAATTTTTTTTTATAGATTATATTCATCAGCATACACCATACACTTAGAATTTTACTAGCCGGACCTACTTTTTCGATTACTTATGCAAATAATACCCTCTGATAAAAGGTCACTCCGCCATCAGTACCAATTTTCCAATTAAGCAATGATTAGATCATGACGGTGTTTAACAAATGATATCACCTCCGTATTTGTCAGCGATAATACTGCAACAATAAAAATCGCGGCCTCCCTTTCGTAAACAGTACAATTGCCTTTGATAACCGTAATCATCCAATCAGACCGCGCTATTAAATGGCGCCCGTGGCCAAACGGGCACTTCCTGGTGCCCGATAGTTCTGGAGAAGCCAATTTGGTAATCGGACAGTTGTATCGATAAAGGCATTTGGATAAAAGAGAACTTAACAAATCTGGGTCAAATTTGTTTTATAAGAAGAAAGATGAAAAAGATAAATGCAAGGGTGTAGTTTTTGAAGTTTTAAAGGATTCAATAATCACCACAATCATACCGTGCGAGCAAAAATGATTTGCATCACAGAGGGCCTTGCATCTAAGGACGTAATGCTTAGCCGTAGAGCCTAATACCTGTTGGGTGTCAGTAACTACCTGAATTAACAATCAATCAGTTATTCCGTCATCTTTGACAGTCGTTACAAGTAATTTGATTCATCGCTAATTTTTTCAATTTCTTGAACAATTCACACAATGGGCTTTACGGAACAGCACAAAACATTCATGGTTGAAGCGTATTTTTGAAACGGGGTTAGAGTAAATGGTAAGTGGCAATTCAATCCGGGTTTGTGCATGGACGATTTTTAAGAACATTTTCCTAACGTTGCTTTTATTGCTGGGGATTTTTATCATTGCCTGAAAAGAACCGTGGCTGTGTTTAGGGAAACAGGTTCAATACAACACAATAAAGGAGCAGTAAGACCATATGTAAGAACAGAAGAACTTGTTGCAAACGTTCGAGAAATAATGCAAAATATGCCAACAAATTGTATAAAACGCCTGTCCTAAGAGGTGGGAAGATCTTATGGAACATGCAGGACTATTCTTAAGAAGCAGCTAAATGTATTTCCTTATAAAGTGCAAGTATTCCAAGAAATACAAGCCGCAGATTTTGAAAGACGCAGGAATTACTCTCAATGGTTACCTAAAATTTATTGGAAAGAAATGATTTATTAGACCTGACATTTTTTTCGGATGAAGCCTGGTTCCACCTTTCCGGTTATGTGAATTATCAGAATACATGTAATTATTTTTCTTTTTCTTTCTTATATTCTTACTTTATTAATTTTGTAAACAACAAAAATAAATTTGTATTTGTCTACTTATTTCATTACTCATTAGTTTGGGTTTGTTCATATCATGTCATAATATGAATTTGACAAAATTTTAACCTAGATTCGGTTAGATATGTCGTCCCCATATCATTGTGATTTAAACCAAGCCCTACGTTTTTTAATCCAAGCCCTCTTTGATGCAAATAATTTTTGCTCGCACGGTATAAAGAACACTTATATGGTATGATTCTGCATTATTTCCCCAGAGGAAAGAGGGCAATTTCCAACTCACGTGATTGAAAATCCATAAACACGTGGTCTCAATAACCCAGAAGCGTTCGGTATGTTTTGAGGGCTTCAAAGTGTTTATTTTGACAAGGCACTCTTGATTTATTGGTGTCAAGTGGAAGTGTGTCAAAATGTTTCCCACATGTCGTATTTAACAAATCTATTTTCGCGTGGACGAAAAAATCAACATACACTTACCTTAATCAAAAAAACACCAGAATACCGATGGTTCTTAAATTTAACACTATAGTAAGCAAAATGTCACCTAAAAAAATGTAATAGGAATTGTTTACCAAGCGTTCGCAGTCAAGGGTCAAAATTTAAGAAATGTTTTCGTTTTCGACAACAATATCTACTATAAGAGACGTCCACATATTATGCACATATTAGTGAATTAGTGTTAATTATTTAATTTAAAAATGAATAATTATCTGTGGTGCTATCACTGTTATCCAACCAAAATGCCTACTCACTATTTATTTGGGCGTTCTTTAAGTAAGTTGGGGTAGTCCTCTCCTCTTCATAAAATTAAAATTATTTTTGTCATTATTTGTTAAATGTTATAGAGTAAAACGAAGTAATATGGCAACTTAAATTTTGAAGGATCACATTCTAATAACTAACGAACCTAGCTGAAACGTAATTGCTGCACCTTAGCGCTTACACATGTAGATATATGTCGTGTTATCGGCCTGTCCTTCTTTAGCGACATCCTCAAAATACACTCCAGAACCGACTCGGCCGCCATTTTTGTTGTTGTGTTTTAAGGTTTTCTGTGGATTTCTTGTAATTTTCTTTGCTGTTGTGGATTGTTGGTGTTTAATATTTACGGATTTCTAGTTTTTGTGTAGTTTAGTTAATTGTGTTTGCGCATTTAGTGACTCGGATTGGAATATAAATACCTGGAATTTCGTATTTTCAGTATGGAGTGGTGATATAACTTTGTTTTATTATGATCAATTTAAACACATCAAACTAGGCCTAGGCAGCCTAGGCTACACAAACAAGGTATGAAAATAAAGAGAAACCCACACCAAGACAGATTATCCCGATGCAAGTTTTGGTATATTTTATGTGCAGCCCTGCAACCTTCAAAAAGTTTAAAATACACTTTTCTCTATACTTATATGATACAAACGAAAAAATGTAAATACCTAGGTAGTTTATATTACTTCACGGGGCAAGTTCTCGGGCAAAAACTTCTTCAAATTCTTGAACAAGAAATTGTGCCTGAAAATGTTTTACACTACCCAAGTATTTGTCAAATTGTAAAAATCAATACTAGTTAAATACCAACTGATACCTATTTGACTTGAGGTTAGGTACGCGTTAACATCGAAGATTGGTTATTTTGCTGGTTTTGTTTGTTTTTTATATTCGATTTTATAGTTTATTTGACTTGTTTTCTTCCTTTTCGAACTAAAAACACGACGACGAATCATTTTTAAACAAATTTAAGAATCAAAACCTTACAAAACAATTTTCTATCCTCAAAATCTGATAGGTTTGCAACTACTAAAAATGCCAGAAATCACTAACTTAATTCCCAACCTCTAACCTAAAAAATTGAGAAGAAATTCCAATTTTTTGGCAAGAATTAAAAAATGTTAAAGCCCGGACCTGTCTATTTTCCCATTTGTCAAACGATAATGTTGCAGTGCGCATGTCTAATCGTGTGTAGCTTTGTTTACATGCGCGAGGCCATACCTTTGCCACTTTCATGATTATTGTTTGCTTATCTAAACGTAAATAATATCTATGGTCTGTAATCACGTGACCCGTCCAAATTATTTTATACGAATAGTCGAACATAGCTTCTCAAAATGAAAACAAAAATCGTTCCAAAAATAGCTTTTTTTCGTCCCAAACAACAGCGATTAACAAAACCAAAAAAAAAACAATAAAGTCATTCTTTATTTTCTTCAAAATTTCTTCACACTTGCACTAAATTATCGCCAGCACGAGCCGTTAACAAGGGCCTAGATTCACCCGATTTTTTTTTAATTATATTTAAAGAGGTCGCGATTTATAACTTTATGGGGCCCGGTCTCTCGCGCACGGGGTTCTTATTTGGGCAGGTGTATTTGCCGAAGTGCCGCAGGCCAGCTGTCGCCCCCTTAAGAAGCGGCCCTGCATCCCTATTTAGCAACGCACGTGGTCACGGGGGTTATTAATGTAGAAAGCCGGCAGAATGGTATATATATATATAATATAATATAATAATTTAGAGTGAAATGAGGTTCCTGGTGTGGGGATGCATTCTTTGAGAGACACGAAAAAAGTATGCCAAACTGAAAATAATAGGTAGACCAGGGCCTCCAAGCCTTTGAAAATGGTAAAAAGTGAAAAAAATAATAGTAGGATGAAATCCATTGGAAAAGGAAGAGAATATAACAAAAATGAAAGGAAAAATAATTTACGGGCGATCCGAGGTCGGGAAGTGGAAAGGGGTGAGTTTTTAAGGGTAGAAAACGATTTATCTCGATTTCCGGCAAAACTACAAGTCCTATGGAAAAAACGTTAAATGGCAAAGTTGTAGGTAATAAAAAGATCTACAACCTTTGTTTTTACACTTTTTTCACATGAACTCAAAATTTATGTGAAAAATTCAAATAACCAAGTTTTTGGTTTTTTATTTTTATCTTTTAAAAAAAAACTTTTTTTTTCACGAAATTTGGTGAAAACTTACCTTTTTATGTCCCAAACACACTGTAATTTTTTTGATTTAAAATATTTATTTTTTCACCTTATTTTGACTTAATATCGAAAAAGCACCCTAATTTTCAATCGAAAATTCTCACGTCAAAATATCTGCTTTTTTAAAAAAGTCGGTGGGCTTTTTGTTCGTTTAAATCTCTACTTTCTGATGGTGTAAAAAAATATACATTACTATGGTAAATGTGATGAAATCCCTTTTAAATCCTACCTTTAATTATATTTAGAACAACTATTTTCGCATGTTTTTGCGATCTTTATGTTTTATGGATTTGGAATTTTTTTGTTTATCAATGTAACATGGAATCTTACGTTTATCGAGTAATTAAAGTATAAATTTTAATAAATAGCTCAAAATTGTACATAATGATTAAAAAAAAAATTTCGGATTCGATTTTTTTTCGTTTTTTTGCATTTTTTGAGAATATTTACCATAGTAATGCATTTTTTTACACCATCTGAAAGTAGAGATTTTAACGAACAAAAAGCCCACCGATTTAAAAAAAAAAAAGCATCAGATATTTTGACGTGAGAATTTTCGATTTTGGGACATAAAAAGGTAAGTTTTCCCGAAATCTTTTTATTACCTACACCTTTGCCATTAAACGTTTTTCCATAGGACTTGTAGTTTTGCCGGAAATCGAGATAAATTGTTTTCTACCCTTAAAAACTCACCCCCTTCCACTTCCCGACCTCGGATCGCCCGTAAATTATGTTTCCTTTCATTTTTGTTATGTTCTCTTCCTTTTCCAATGGGTTTTATCCTACTATTATTTTTTTTGGTTTCAAAAATTATCGGCCCTGGTCTATAAACGTGTTCAAATTTTTGAATGATTCTGGTTCTACGGTCGTTGTCACTGGTCCACGGAACACCCCGTAGTTCTATTTCTATCGCGCAAGTTGACTAGCCCCGTTTTTTTTTTAATTACCTTGTAGTTAATGACAAAAACCACAACCAAATTTAAAAAAAGTACAATTAAAACAATAGACAAACCTCTCCAATCGACATAAGATATAAATAATTAATTCTTCAGCAGGAAACGAAATATCCTGCGACCATTAGCGACCTTGACGCCCAGCGGCGACGCGCCGGACCTGCGAAAATGAAAGTAGCCCGGTCACTTGTGCCGTGCGATTTATATTAATAATAATAATAATAATAATAATAATAATAATAATAATAATAATAATAATAATAATAATAATAATAATAATAATAATAATAAAAATAATAATAGAGACTTTTGGCAAATCCACGTAGGATAAAGCCCGTAAATATAAACATCATATTATGCGTTTAAATATATTACACTGCAATGCATGTCACAAAGGCCATTCGCCGGGCTATTAAGGGATTAATGCCTTAATTAGTGTCCCCGAAAGGGAATTACCGAATTATGGTTCACGGTTGTTTGTCACAGTATCGGCCATTGTCCGCGCGACCGACAGGCAAAATGTTGCCAAAATTTGTCTACTTTATTGTCCTTTTCGGCCTATTTTTTGGTACTGTATGTTTACGATGATTTTGGATCATACAGGCTGTTCATTTGAAAACTTCCCACCTCGATTTTCCTACTTTAAAATGAAAATGTGGAAAATCGCTCGGACCCGTCGATTTTTATTTCGAGGGGGACATCTTTTGCGTATATTGTCAATTTTGTTACTTCTTCAAGCCCCTAGGAGGAAGGGGGGGGGGGGTAAGATCCAAATCTTAAATGGATACCCCCATTTTATATAATTTTTTTGTATTCTGCATAAAATTCTGAACATTTTTTAATAAAAGCATTATTAGTCTATACTTAACAGTTTCCGAGATATTTACTCTTGAAAAATGACATTTTTGAACTTTAACAGCGTCTAGCTTTCTAACTGTACGTCTTAGAGCAAAACGGCTTACATGTCCCTACCTTCGATTTTTATTATCTTTCCAATAGTGTGAACTTTCGGTTAAACCGGATGTAAGAAATATAGTACTTCCAGTTTGACCGGAAGTTGACACTATTGGAAAGATAATAAAAATCGAAGATAGGGACATGTAAGCCGTTTTGCTCTAAGATGTACAGTTAGAAAGCTAGACGCTGTCAAAGTTCAAAAATGTCATTTTTCAAGAGTCAATACCTCGGAAACTGTTAAGTATAGACTAATAATGCTTTTATTAAAAAATATTCAGAATTTTATGCAGAATCCAAAAAAATTATATAAAATACGGGTATCCATTTAAGATTTAGATCTTACCCCCCTCCCTCCTAGGGGCTTAAAGTAACAAGATTGACAATATACGCAAAAGATGTCCCCCTCGAAATAAAAATCGACGGGTCCGAGCGATTTTCCACATTTTCATTTTAAAGCAGGAAAATCGAGGTGGGAAGTTTTCAAATGAATACTCTCTATATGATTTTTTATTAAAACAATAATTGACTCTTTTTATTAAACTATTTTCTTAACGTTAACGTGTATTACTTTCAGACACAAACTACGTTTTCAAAAATACTTATTTTATAAAGTTACCTCATACAGAGTCAAAAACAAATAAACTTTGCATCACATGCGACCAAATTTTAATAGCCCAATTTTGATTTTGTAGAAAAACACACATTTAATATACTTTAAAGAAAATCTATCTGAAATAAAGCCTTGTCAAAACTGAGAAGTTTTATGTAGGTTGCGTTGAGTGTTATTGTGCAAACGTGGTGCATTTTACAAAATATGGGTAAAAAATCAAAATTATCTTATGCAGCTCAAATTTTGCATGTGGGCTAAAACTGCATTCAAAAAAACTTTTTTTAATAACTTTTTTCGATACTTTCAGAAATAACCCCCCTTTTGAATTATTTTTTGGAAAAAATTAAAATTTAACAGATAATACGAATCACGCGACTACTATTTTTTTGCTTAATTTTCATCTCGATTGAAGCAGAACTTGATGCCAAAGTCAAATTTTGAATAAAGCTATTAATAAAAAAAACCCTTATGATGCGGACCTATTTACTGGCCACACTGTATACAAATTCTAATGTTTGAGGGAAATCACCGTGGCGACGCTGTACGGGCGTTTTTGTCCACATTTTAATACGCGTGACATCGAATACTAGGACATTTTTTTACTCATTCATTACCTATTTATGTCTCATTTTTAGATCCATCCAAATGATCTTATTGCGTAAAAATAAAGTTATTGTAAAATTCCAAGCCGGAATTCCCATTCCGGGAAATACAAATCATCGGGAAAGTGGGCACTTTCCGGACGGTATTTTACTTTCCAGACGGTTGCCGAAAAAAAAGTCACGAGGTTCCTTTTAGTGAGACAGTATCAGCTGTGGAAGTGTGTAGACAAATGGTATGAACGAAACGTTTTGTCTCATCTTATATCTGTCAATGGTATAAGCACAGAGATAACTTCCCACAAAAACAACGCAAACCTACGTTATGTGTATTCCAATTTCCAATGTATTGGTAAATAATAAATAAACGGGGGGTGGAACACATTACAGTATTGTGCAGTGAATTTTTAAACAGGGTATTTTTCGTGCAGGGGGTAAAACCTATTAGGGTATTAATGGTTTTCATATAATTCGTGAGTACGTCAATTGACACTGACAGGCAAATTGAGGGATTTGGTTAATTGAAGCGGGTGGACATCGGTTAGATAGTTAAGCCCTCGTAGCGGTGTTGCCAATATTGCAGTTCAATTATTAATGGAAGAAACGAGAGGTAATACATGATACTGTGGGTCCTTTATGCCTGGATCTTTATTTTTTTTATTTATGCGAAGAATGTACCAAAGCAGTTACGGCTTCTTAATTTAGCTACAATTTAGCACATTGCAGATACGGCAAAATGTTTTAAATATTTTTACCAGTTTCTTAAAGAGATACCGCAAGATAATAAAATAATAGCATAGGACTTCTTTATGTAACAATTTCCATGCAGATACGGCGTTTCCATTGAGGACAGTATACAGCAACTAATAATTTGCCTTGCGTTTAGTTACCGTGGAACAATGAGCCAGAACTGCGTATCAAGTATTTAAACACATCAGATACGTAAAATAATTTTTATTGGTGAAATGATAAGTGACGAGGGCTCCATCAATTGAAATATATAATATATGGACGTCAAATTTTCTTCAACGAAAGTGGGCCATTCATGGGCACCAGGTGGTTTTGAAGTGAGCCAGACACGACTGTTCGATGCCCTCTGACCTTGATTTTAGGGCACACAGCTGCAGACACGTGACATTCACATTTCTTAACTTTTAATCAACCTTTCTAATGAAAATAATGAGTCTTTGTTGGGGAATTATCCGATTGTGTACGATGGGTGTATGTCAACTGAAAGCTAACGAAATGAAGTGTGTTTGTTGTAAAAATCATTGTCCAACGGCTGCGTTTTACCTTGAAAGGTCGATTTTTAGGAAAAATTAGCACTAAAACTTTCACAAATTAAAAAAAATTGTATAAAATCGATTTAAATTGTTAGAGCATCAGAGCATCATGCAAGGCCTAATGGAATTGGGTTTCTATACCTGCTCTCAAACACCATACGTGAAACACTCTGCACAGTCACTCGCCATACGAATATCACGAATCCCATATGTGCAGATATCCTATAACATCGTACAGCGGTCTAACTTCATATTAAAAAGACAAGAAACGATTTTTTCAAATTCGTGCAATACTTCCGACGGAGAAAACTTAGACGGAGGTAAATCCGGCGGGTGGTTAGGCTCAAAAAACTCACACTCGCGGTAAATAGAGTAGACTTTCGCTGCTTCATCAATTCCAAGCGCTGTCGTCATAGGTGGGCATTTTTTTGTCCGTTATTTCGAGACTTCCATCCACCGTGGATCGATACAATGAGGCTATGTTCGAGAGCATTTTTTATAAGCCGTTTTTAACGGGTAATGTAATGGTAAATGGGTGGTCTGGCACGCGTTAAAAGGAAAGATTAAATTGATACGATGTGCTTCGCTGTATCTGTTACATACTTAAGGGTGTAGGAAAATACTTAAGGGTGTAAGAACGTACTCGAGGGTTTTTAAAAGATTATCTAAATAATGTATAACGGCAAGGGAAGCTAGAGTTGCGGACGAAAAGTTCCGTACACAAGGTCTAATTTAAAAAATAGTGTTGCTGTTAAGAAAACATTTCTAACTACTACCCTAGAGAAAGTTTACTTAGTTCATGCTACTAATAACAACAAAGGGCAGTGGATGGACGGGATTTCGTTGCAATTTTCCAGGAAGAGTCGGGATTTTAAGAAAATGAGGTTCTTATGGATGCAAAGCCCTTTCAATCCTATTACAGTGGGCAGATTTATGTACCAGATATAAAGAAAAATACACACGCAAAGAGTTAAAGGTGAAACAAGTAGTAGATTTTCAGTTAATGGGATACATTTCCCACACACAACAAAAGTTGCTAATGTAGACGTATTAAAAAGCGTTATGTAGCCTTCCGAAAGAAATTGTATTTATTAACGTGAAAGCTCGCCTCAGGAAGTCCCGATAAAATATTAATTTACTTTTTCTGCTGTTTGTAATAAATTTTAAAACCAAATACCTACTATACTAAATAATTATTTTTTAAAAACATAAAACGTTATCGAACGAATCAGCATCGTTAATGCAAGACAGTAACTAAGAATAGTGTAAAACTCCTACTACAAGAACACAAAACACCATATTCATAAAATGTATTCACCCGAACCTAAAAACCTGAGGCATCAGCAGTGACGGACTGGCCCGCTGCGCCTTTTTTTCTAAAACGTCCTGGCGTTTTTTGGTAATATGAAAATAATATCTAGGACAATAATCAACAATATAAAAATATTAAAAGACCTATCCTTAAACTATGGTAGCAGATTTCCGATTATCCTTCCGTTTTCAAAATATACTGAAAATTGTGTTAGCATAAATAGGCCAACTTTAAACATTATTTTCTCCAGAAGAAAGGCTCAAATTGAAAATCTATTGCAAGACCAACAAGGTTTGAACCTTAATGAGCAGTGATACCAAATTTATACCTGTTTAATTAAATTTGACTAATGATATTATTAAAAAATATAATTCCTCCTAAGGTTTCAACATGTTTCGAAGCACTCTGCCCTCATCCACTTTACAATCTTAAGTGGCACTACCTTGTAACACCTCTCTGGAAGGCTTATCAAAAATGCTTTTAGCGATATCTAAATTAATGAGAAATTATGAAAATTTTTAAAACTGGATTTTGCCAAATTTTTCAGGTAAAATTAGAAAATAAATGTAAATGCTGAAAATTATCTCAAGCCTAAATTAAACAATATTGTAGTACCTACTACTTACAACTGTCTATTTTTTTGCAATAACGGAAATACTTGTTTTTGCTATTTTTTTGTAAAATCCCCAATAAATTTTGCACTTTTTAAATCATACAGTGTGACCCTAAAGTCAGATGGGATTTTTTTTTATTAATAGTTTTATTCGAAATTTGACTTTGGCATCAAGTTCTGCTTCGATCGAGATGAAAATTAAGCAGAAAAATAGTAGTCACCTGCTTCAGATTATCTGCTGTCAAATTTTAATTTTTTTTTTAAAATTATTCAAAAGTGGGGTTATTTTTGAAAATATCGAAAAAGTTAGTAGAAAAAGTTTTTTAACTGCATTTTCTAGCCCACATGCAAAATTTCAGCTGCATAAGATAATTTTGATTTTTTATCCAGCACTAAAATTTATTTTTCACTTAATGAACACTTTACTGATGACAATGTTTTTTTGTCCTAATATTAAGGTGCATTACTTTCAGATACAAACTACGTTTTCAAAAATACTTATTTTATGAATTTACCTTATACAGGGTCAAAAACAAACATTTAATATGGCGCTACTTTAAAGAAAATGTATCTGAAATAAAGCCTTGTCAAAACTAAGAAGTTTTATGTAGGTTTGCGTTGAGTCTTATTTTGAAAAAGTGGTGCAATTTACAAAATATGGGTAAAAAATCAAAATTATCCTATGCAGCTAAAATTTTGCATGTGGGCTAGAAACTATATTTAAAAACCTTTTCTAATAACTTTTTTCGATACATTTAGAATTAACCCCACTTTTGAATTATTTTTTGGAAAAAATTCAAATTTGACAGATAATGCGAATCACGTGACTACTATTTTTTAAATTAATTTTCATCTCGATCGAAGCAGAACTAGATGCCAAAGTCAAATTTCGAATAAAGTTATTAATAAAAAAAAATCATGCGGACTTTACTGGTCACACTGTATATTAAATAGTCAAATTTAAAAAATTCACGTTTAATATTTAAATTTTATATAGCCCCACATTTTCCAGACCCAGTCCGTCCCTGGGCATCAGACGGCCAGCAGGCGCGTGCCGCTCTGTCTTCTACGGCTTCCTGGGTTCAAATTGATCGGAAATTACGTAGAAGCGGTTCTCTGACCTGCCGGATAACGAGGAAAGTGCTTTTTTGCACGCTAGAGAAGGTTCGTAGATAGATCTTGAAAATGTTCATCAAATGGGAGAAAAAAATTTAAGGATCCATTCATGACGTAATTATCGACGTTCGGCATTTTCTGTGCAAACGAACGGACGAACGAACCAGATAAATATTGTAAAGATAAAATAAAGTCGCCACAGTGGTTCTTTTCCCGTGCGTCATCACTTTTACGTCATCAAAATCGTATGAATCAAATCAAAATTACGAGACGAAAAAAGTCAAAACTAAGTTAAGTTCATAAAATGGACGTGCCTGCCTACCGTTTGACGTACCTACATAATATCACGAAAAATTATTATTTATTTTAAGTTTTGCCCGGCATTCTCTATTATCTAAAAGAAATTGACAAACAAATGTTTATACATTTAATACTATTTTTAAAGCTTAAAATCTACAAAAGTTTGGTGTTTTATTGACTATTAAAATCGCAAAAGTCAAATTTTTAACATCCTTTCATTTAAGGGAATTTAGCCACTGCCGTAAACATTTCAAAGAACTTTCACGGTTAGGATATTTAAAATAAATAAATTAGTTATTATAAAAATCCATAAATACTTACCGCCAAAACAGATGGTGGGTATAATTACCTCTAAAAAGAACTATTTTTAGAAACAGGAACAGTTCTAAGGCACACAGTTTCACAAAATAAGAATTAGATTGGCAGATCAAAATAAGGTTGACAATGACGTTCTAAAATACAACGGTTGTCAACTAAACAAATAAAGAAAGTAATTAACTGAAGTTTATAGTTTTATCCTTGTCTAGCACGTTATATTATTGCGGAATTTTGGAGACGTTCTTTTATGCTTTTATTCAAACTTGTTACTGTAATAAACAAGGATGCAGAGTTATTAACCACGTCGAGTCCTGATCGTTGATTGATGACGCACGGGCAAAGATCCACTGTGGCAACTTTAGTTGATGTTACATAATATCAGCGGTAATAGGGTAAAGGTCCATAAGTTGTGTCCAGCAAGCATTTAAGGCGAGTCAAACCATGAAACCATAGACATTTACTTTTAGATCAGCAAACAATAATGACGAGAGTGGCCTTGCCAATGGAAACAAAGCCATACAGGAATAGGCATGCGCACTGAAAACTTCTCATTTAACGAATGGAAAGATAGCCCGCTTGCTGCAGCTAGTTGTACAATTTCTGGAGGTGTACAAGTAAAAGACTCTTCATTTTCATCTCAATACTAATACACAAACACTACGCGTTTGACACTAGCACTTTTGAGTTTGTGTTTCCATGGTATTATTTAATTTTTAAATCCCTTGTCATTATACTCCAAAAAAACCACAAGTATAATACTTACCTTATACAGGGTGTCCGGAAAATTGTGGGAAATCTCCCGGATATGAAAAAAACACGTTAAAAGAGTACTACAAGTTCATACTATAAACTTCTTTCGTATCGGCCTCCTCTTCGGAGATACGGGCTCCCAAAGACCTCCCACGGAATTAAGTTTTTGACACATAATTATTAAACCAACAGGTATATTTCAATTTTTTTTTCATATGATCTACCAGGTAAGACCCTTCAAATTACTATCCCAGAAAGTGTTGCGAATTACTCACAGCTGCAGGGACGGACTAGCTGTGACACTAATGTGCCCATTTTTTTTACGCCCTGTATGATAAAAACTTTGGACAACGTTTTTTACATACCTTTAACTATTGACTAAAAATTAAGTACTCTTCATTCATGTCGCTAATACTAACCGTTTTCGGAAAAACGTCATTTTATTGCGATCATGTATTAATATTAAGCAGTTAAAAGTGAACATTTATAATTTATAGGAACAAAGATGTAACTTTTATTGAAATACGCTAATTATACATGATGTAAATATGTTAAAAATTACGTTTTTCCGAAAACGGTTAGGATTAGCGACATGAATGAAGGGTACTTAATTTTTAGTCAATAGTTAAAGGCATGTAAAAAACGTTGTCCAAAGTTTTTATCATACAGGGCGTAAAAAAAATGGACACATTAGTGTCACAGCTAGTCCGTCCCTGCAGCTGTGAGTAATTCGCAACACTTTCTGGAATAGTAATTTGAAGGGTCTTACCTGATATAGATCATATGAAAAAAAAAATTGAAATATACCTGTTGGTTTAATAATTATGTGTCAAAAACTTAATTCCATGGGAGCTCTTTCGGAACCCATATCTCCGAAGAGGAGGCCGATACGAAAGAAATTTACATGAACTTGTAGTATTCTTTTCACGTGTTTTTTTCATATCCGGGAGATTTTCCACATTTTCCCGGACACCCTGTATACTAGTTGAATATAGATAAAAAAAAAATTAAAACCTCCTTGCCTTCTTCTTTGCCGATATGTAACAATAATTTTATGCACTGATATGGATAGAAGCGGAGAGAAAGAATATTTTCGCTCACGTGCTCTAAGTGCCGATTTTAATTAAAAGATTTTCGAACCGTGATGCGAAATGAACGCGCCGTAACGGCTACAAGCGTTGTTGCCATGTTTTGTTTTAATTGGACGCTCGAAAATCGCCTCAGATTACCGGGAAATTACCAGAAATTAATTATTAATAAGTTTGTGAAGATTGAAGTGCAGTTTTATTGTAGCGGTATCGGCGATTTATCTGTATTATTATTATTATTAGTATTATTAGTATATACACGATAACGTCTGACAAATATAAAAATGGCCAGAAAATTTACCGATAATTTCATTCGTAACGGGCAATTTACTGTCAGCGATCAGTAGCGGGATTCACAGTTGGCAAAAAGCTAAATAAGCCCTCGACTTAAGGTGGCATTCTCAACGTCATTCCATCTATTGCCAACCTATAACCTATTTCGCGTTACTTTTTTTAGTTTATTATTAGATTAACTAACATTTAAATAAAATCAATATCGTCGGTACAATATTTAGGTAATATCTGACATATAACAAAAATGTCTATTCATTTTATTGCTCATTTTGGGATAATTGTATAGTGAAAGAACAATGACATAATAATGTTTAAAAAAATCTTACCCGATATTCTTCGCCATACAATTCTCCTAAAATATTTAATGAAATTCCTTGATATTTATTTAAAATGTCAATTATTACCTATAAAATATGAAGACGATAACGGTTTTATTTAAATTTTGTGTAAAAGCTAGAAAAATTAAATAAATATCCGCGAAATAGGTTATAGGTTGGCAAGCATGTTGATACTCCCACCTTAATACCTAATTTAAAACTTGCTTGCGCCATTGCTTGTAATATCAGTTTTATTTTAATAAATTTAAAACAAATAAGGAATAAGTAAAGTCAAATTAATCTAAGAACTTGCCGAATCACGTGTTATTAATGGCACCCTGTTGAAGTCTGGTATATTTGACGTTAAGCGGTTGGCTACAGAAACAGAACCGGACTAAGTTCTTTTACCTTACGCCTTCGCCATATTTTAAAGTTTGTAAGGAAGTCTTAATGGTTTGTTAATATTTAGCGTTGATACTAATTTTATTTTTATAAAATAAAATATTGACAAACCGGTACCTACCAAAATAAGTATGGGAAAACATTATAAAAATAAAGAAAAAATAGGTATTTATGTATTTATTATACAAGGAAAAAACTAATACATTTTTTGCGAGGTGTAAGCTTTGTGGTGCACGTCTAATTAAAACACCATATTGGGAGCCCTTTTGATATTGTTACTTTTGTGGGAATTTTATATAGTGTGCCCCGTCACTAAGGGGCTATACAGCAACAGGAGATAGTGGACTTAAAAATATGTCATTTAATTTCATTTCTTATACGGTTCAAGAGATACAGGGTGATCCAAGTAAATATTGACTTACTTTGGCGATGATTTGATGTTAAGCGTATATAAATCAAATTTGGTATAGTTATATTTTTGCGGGCAAGAAGGAGGATTCCATAATGAGTTTTATACATCCTAGAAAACGCTAGGTACACAATATCTTTGATAAATTATCGCATACATTTTTTGTCTCTCACATTTCTGATTGCTTTACCTCAAATCATGGAAGAGGGATCTTTTATACGTAAAAGAGTTATACTTCATTAATCTCGATATTTCAGTTAGTTTTTGAGATAATTGCGTTTAAATGCTAGATGGCAAGAAACATTTAAATAAACACCCTTCATAACGAAACATATTCATTGAAAATTAACCATGCATTAAGCATAAATGACATATTTTCGAGTCTACTATCTCCTGTTGCCCATTAGTTATGAGACATCCTGTATATAACCATAAGTAAATGGTTTAACTAGGCACTTTATTGATTTAATAATGGATGAGTTAACCAAAATGCTATTTGTAGGTACTCACATAATAAACACCAATAATATCTGTCTCTGAAATATATAAAATCCAAAAGTAAAATGTTTAAAACACACACTGCACAAAAAACAGCCACAGAAACACTTAAAAAACACCAAAATCGGAAGAAAATATGACGCAACCTGACGCGTGAGCTTGCTACGGCCCACTGCTGATCTGGGAACTTTAACGACGAAACCAGATCAGCTGTTAATGTCAAATGTCATTGTCTTCTGTCGAAACGCTTTGTTTTAAGAAAATGTTAACTGTAGATATTATTATTATGCATGTGCATCGCGTTATGGGGGCGTGTGTCCTTATGCCTAAAAAGTGCAATACCCTGCGTCTGTGCCGGATGCAGTTAAAATTAATGTGCTAAAAAAAGTAATGGTGATTACTTACTTCGGTTAAAAAGGCGACAAGACGACAGGAATCGTATGTTTAAAAAATAATTGCAACGCGACGTTATATAACTTTATTACCAAATACTGTTCCGAAAGGGGCAAGCCCTCCCTTACCTATGCCCCGTAAACACCACGTTTCACACTTTTATACAGATTAGACAGAAATTACTTTTGACATTTTAACAATAAAAAAAGTTCCAGACAAAGAACCATCAATATCCGTTTCGGTCTCCTTTGTGAATCCTACGATTTTCTTCCATTTTCTTCGGAAAATAAACATTGTCTGTCGATTAAAATGCTGCCTGGTCTAAAAATATCCACACATTTAGTCTCGATACATTCCCTCGGGCATTGTTCGACGACATTATAGATCTACTTGAATGAAAAATCGGGAAAATTCCTGGAATGGCTGGAATTGTTTAGTCTTACAACAATTGTCACCGGTGAATTTTTGCGAATCATCATTTAAGGGCGTCTATACTAGGGGTGCCAGCCTTCCTGTTTTCCTAGGACATGGTTTCTAGGGCGTCCCGGGTTTTTAAAGCGTCCTAGTAACATCCTATTTTTTTAAATTTACGTGCCAATACTGCCTCGCGGATGGAGGATATTTACGCTTTTTTAAATTATTTTCAATTTACTAGATTCAAGTTATTAGGATGTACGTTCAAGTTTTGGTATGTGGTGGTGGTGTCTCTACTCTCTAGGAATAGCAATCTATTTAGTTTATTTGTTATTGGTAAAGTTGTGAGCAACGGCGGATCCAGCTCATGCGTCTGGGGGGGGTAATCGATCGGCTAGGATCAGGCACGTAGCCAGGATTTCTTCTTGGGGGGGGCCCACTGGGACCGCGCCAAAGGCGCAAAAAAAATGCGCCGCAGGCGAAATTTTTTTGGGTGCCACGCCCTTTTTTGAATCATGGTACTTGGTTTTCAAGTGGGAAAAATAAAAAACACAACACAAAATCCTCAAGAAAAGCACAAAAACAAACCCGGTTATAATTGAGGTGAAGAAAATGTAATAGTGTAGGAAATGTTTAATGTGTTGCCTATGATACTAGCAACTTTAAGGAGTAAGGACAAAAATTAAACAACGCTTAAGTAATCTTGGGGGGGGGGGGGTAATTACCCCCCATAACCCCCCCCCCTTGTATACGCCGGTGGTTGTGAGAACTTGCTGCACGAATACTTATTCAAAAAAAATATCAAAATTTTAAAAAAATCCTTGATAACTAAAAAAATATTCAGTTTAAGTTACACAGAACGTTTTAAAAATTTTCATTCATTTTAAAAAAAGTATATGGCCGTAAATGCGCCTAGCTACTGAACCCTCTTAATAAATAACCAAAATCTAAAGAAGCTAAATAAAAATCTGGTATTTGACGTCATAAAAAGGAACTGGTGACGTCACAAGTTCCATTTGGGTTGTAATAAGAATGAGTTGACTTTCTCGGTTAAAAATACATTTTTCCTGTCTCGCTATTATCGCGATTTCGCGAACTACAAAGTTCCGATAAAAAACAGATTAATTAATTAACTTTTAATCGCAAAATTTATATTTATAAAAGCCAAAAATAAATTCCGTCTTTTCCTTGTCATTCTAGTGACGTCACTAAATACCTTTCTTGTTATAAACGGAATTGAATTCGATTAGATACGCAACGTTTACTTTATTAAAATACGTATTAATGACGTAAAGATGTTGCGTCAAAAAAAATGTTTAAATTCATATTAATGAAGGTACTTTATGTAAGTGTACGGACAATTAAATTATTTTCATAAAAAACTAATTAGTTAAATCAACAATTTTATGCTATTTCAAAATTTCAACACAAATGCATGCCAATTAATAGTTAAAAAAAAAAGTAACGTACGAAAGAAATAAAATTTGATTTCTTTTATAAATCTTGCATGGGCGTTGAACGCGGAATAATGACGTTTATTGACTGTAAAAATTATAATGTTATAAATTCCTTTAAAAAAATTTAAATATTTAATGTGAATTTTTTAAATTTGACTATTTAATATACAGTGTGACCAGTAAAGTCCGCATCATATGGGATTTTTTTTTATTAATAACTTTATTCGAAATTTGACTTTGACATCAAGTCACGTGATTCGCATTATCTGTCAAATTTTAATTTTTTTTTTAAAATAATTCGAAAGTGGGGTTAATTCTAAAAGTATCGAGAAAAGTTATTGGAAATAGTTTTTTTAAATACAGTTCTAGCCCACATGCAAAATTTTAGCTGCATAAGATAATTTTGATTTTTTACCCATATTTTGTAAATTGCACCACTTTTGCACAATAAAAGCCTGTTTACATTAGGTGCAGTCAATGCAATTGCAATAAAAAATTGCCTCAAGGCATGCGCTTTGGTGACTTTCTGATCAGCTGATGCACTTTTATTTGCATCGCACGAAATTAGGAATTGTTCTAATTTGATTGCAAATAGCATGCAATTTTAGTGACTTTTCTAGTAATATTTTTAATACCAACCTGAGAACAAAAGTAAACAAAACTTTAAAATAGTATTTGTTTGTATTGTGAAGCGTTGCGTGTAGGTTTTTGTGATTTTCTTTAATATAATATATTTTTGAAAGTACAATATGTTTTAATTAAGAAAAATCAAAACAAAAAGTTACAGAAACACTTACAGGAAAGTCAACATAACACATAACCTCTTATTTAATCAGCAGTTTGGGTTGGTAATATCTGTTGTCAAGATACTTGCTTGAAATTATTTGCTTCATAATGTAAACGGTCATGCAATGCAATTAATTGCCTCGCTATAAACTGCATGCAGCGATTGCACCTAATGTAAACAGGCTTTTAGACTCGACGCAAGCTACCTACATAAAACTTCTTAGTTTTGACAAGGCTTTATTTCAGATACATTTTGTTTAAAGTAGCGCCATATTAAATGTGTGTTTTTCTACAAAATCAAAATTGGGCTATTAAAATTTGGTCGCATGTGATGCAAAGTTTATTTGTTTTTGACCCTGTATAAGGTAACTTCATAAAATAGGTATTTTTGAAAACGTAGTTTGTGTCTGAAAGTAATACACCTTAGTATTAAGACAAAAAAGAACACAGTGTCATCCGTAAAGTGTTCTTTAAGTGGAAAATAAATTTAAGTGGTGGGTAAAAATCAAAATTATCTTATGCAGCTGAAATTTTGCATGTGGGCTAGAAACTGCATTTAAAAAAACTTTTTCTTATAACTTTTTTCGATATTTTCAGAAATTATTTTTTTAATTATTTTTTGGAAAAAATTCAAATTTGACAGATAATGCGAATCACGTGACTACTATTTTATTGCTTAATTTTCATCTCGATCAAAGCAGAACTTGATGCCAAAGTCAAATTTCGAATAAAACTATTAATAAAAAAAAAATCCGTATGATGCCGACTTTACTGGTCACACTGTATAGGGTGGGTACATGGGGATCTTGAAAACGGTAAGAGATACGAAAATGCCCGCTTTAGTGTTATATCAATTCCAGATTTGCTAGAACAGTGTTTTTGTTGGTCCTATAATCAGTTCCATTAGCAGCACAGTCTTGTTGAATAATGAACTACTTTTAATACAGCAATTTTGTTAAGAAATAAATTGTATCTTCCTAATGCGACGCATTTTGTGCCCAGCAAAGCGCTTTCTCTACAATTAAGAAAGCAGAACAGCGTCCCCAAAAACGACATGTATCCGTTAGAACCTATAATCCACAAGACGTTGGTGGGGGGTTCGAAACGATCGGCAATCGCCGCGCGCCGTATTATTAGTTTTAACATATTTGTTGCGCAGGTCCGATCGTTGTTCGGAGTCTTCTAGCTGTCCTGTCTGAGTTTGAATTCTATTGATCGTACCAGTACCGGTTTCAATTAATTTATTTTACTTTGTATTTAAGTTTTTTAAACTTTGCATGGCAGATAAAGCAATGGAAGATTCTTATTTCGCACAATTTATCATTAGTATTGGACTTTTTTGGACCAATTTTACCATCTCAGTAAACCATGTTGCATAATAGATAATCATATAATATGCAATGTTAAACGACAAGAACAATATAACACTAGAAGCTATTTAAATTTTTTAGAACTACAGTGCTGATTTTTATTGGAAAGTATGCTTTATTAACCGTAGCAAGCAAATATTATTATGATTAATGTCAAGTTTCAATACAACTGCCCAGGGGCGGTTCTAGACCCAAAATATTGGGAGGGCACCAGTACCACATTGGCGCAGCCACAATTTTTGGTAGCCTTCGCTTGATTGTATTTCTCTCGAGATATTTTAAAGTTTTTTTCAGAAATGTTGGACCCCCCCCCCTCCCCGTAGAACCGTCCCTGCAACTGCCAGTCTGAAATAATACAGTATATCAAACCAGATTACACCCCCAATAGAACTTGATAATTACTGTGAGTATTCAGAGGAATAATGGCTAAAAATCATTCTATGGTAGCATTAACTACTATTTCCTATTGACTAAATTACCGTAATATTATCACTACACAAAAGTCTAATTTTCCTTGTCATACAGTAGGAAGAAAAGCGCGTTGTTATCACATATAGTATTAAACAGTTGTATAAAGCGTATGTGCATTCTTATAATTAATAGAAGGCTTTTTTCTCAGTGCAGACCAACCTTCTTGTTACCGACCTATTCCTCTTTAGCGACATAATCCAAATACACTCCAGAACCACCTCATCGCCATTTTTGTTGTAATACGGTTCCTTTATTTTTGTGGATTGTGTGTGTTTAATATTTACGGATCTCTAGTTTTTGGAATGAATGGAGTTTTTTTTTTAATTTTTCAGGAAAAATACAAAAACTGCTCGAAATTTTTTTTCGTCTTTAACACGCTCGAAAATGGTAGCAGATCAAACATCTGCCGCGGGCCTAAGTGCCCTTTAATAACCGAAATGCTTTTGATTTGAAACCGGAAAAGGCGTTATTCAGATTCCTTTTCATGTACTGCGGGGCCCTTGTGTTTTTCGTACGGCTTGCCTGCACGTCTCGACCGGTATAAAACCAAAAGTTTAAGTTTGTATTTGCATATTATTCATAGAGGAACACAACCTATCCAACATTTTTGTCGAAATGAGAACGTAAATTACTAGAAGACTCGAATTTCTTCATTTAAACCCAAGAAAACATAAATTTCTCTTAAAAACGTATGTCTGCAAAAAGTCTGATATAAAATATGGACAGCTGCAATCGCCATGTATTATTTATATAAAAACGTACCGTGAAACGGGGCTACTTGATACACTTTTTCAACTTTTAGGTCCTACCTAGTTGCAACAAAGCTACGTTCATCGAAACTAAAATTATTTTAGATTTCTTTGGCGTAAGGGCTATCAGGTGTAACACTGAAAAAAAATCTAGCCCTCGCCATACTGGAGAAAAAAAATTTGAAACACATTTTTTCAAGTAGCCCCGTGATGGGGCTAAATGAAATTTGTTTGAAAATCGCATCTAAAATGCAAGTATACTCACAATTGAGGCTACTTGAAACGCAAATTGTCTTTTAATAAAACCCGCAGTTAGTAATTTAATTAAAAAAAATATTGGATTTATGGCTAAAAATAGTTTTATTTACGTTTTAAAAAAATACATATTGCAAAAACAACAAAACATAGAAAAATCAACCACTTTTTACAAACTAAGAGAAAACTCTAAAAAAACCGATTTTGTGTGCAAGCCCTTAACTTTTCGATATAAAATTATATAGGGAATATCGAATTGTTCACTTAAATCTCTTAAGTTGCCACCCTGTCTATATAATTGTACCGCACGCTGGAGTGATTCTTCGTCGTAGTCTCGATATTTTCGATTTCCTGGCTTTCTTTTGTAAAATCGCACTATTTTCAAGTAGCCCCTGAAATGACAATAAAAAAATAAAAGGCTACACCACTGGCTAGTAAAACACGAAATATATGTTTTGAGGTTAGGGTGTCAAAGGAAATACCAGTCTCTTTCGAAAAAAAATATGGCTGTGTTATATAACTCATATGTTTGTGTCTTTGTGTAATAGGATGTATACAGGTATATAAAAAATATATAAAACTTACTTTTTTTTAACGCTACAAAATCACTACTAACCAGCACAAAAAACTTCCCGCGTATTATCCAACCTACCAACTAACAGGTTTCGACACGCTCGCCTTACATGCGCACTTTATATTTCACACCAGCTGTCGGTGGCACGTGACTTAAACAGTAGCGGCTGAAATTATCAAGTTACCTTCGCGTTTTCAAGTAGCCCCGTTTTACGGTAGGTATTCTTAAGCTTCTCAGCTGATATCTTTATTACGTTAACCCATTATAAATATACCGTGAATGAATTGTTTAAGGATATATGCAAAAATATATAGCTATAAATACAATAGTTTCATGCTATGAATATAAATCTACCATACTGCAACTAATATGATGGCACCACACAAGTGATTCCAATGAACGATTTTAATGGGTCAAACACACAGGCCTATATACAGGGTTGCCCAGAAGTCCGGAATAAAATTAATATAGCCTTAACCTGTAAATTTTGGGGAAAATGCTCGGACACGTCAATTTAGTTTTATACATGCTCATATTTTGACGTTATCGGTTTTTTTTATAGACATTTGTCAAAGATATGACGACATCGACATTTTTTTTAAATGGAAACATACAGCTTGTAATACATAAATTTTGGCGCGATTCTGTCAAGCTATTTCAAAATGGCGACTGTTAAAAGTTTTTAAAAAATCTCTATTTAAATAAGCGGAGATGATAAATCATTGATGTTTTTTTTTCACCTTTCAAGGTAAGAAATCATCATTGAATCACGAATTCTCTCGTTTTAAAACAGATGACAGCAGAAATTTGTCATCGATCAGCTGATATTGGGACATAATAATATCCCCAGATTAGTAGTGAACCGTAATGAGCCCAAACACCGAACTATGAATTGCGTTTGTGTGCTTTTTGTTATATTTAATTACGTTTTCAAAATATTTATTGGCTATGGTGCCTTTCATTGAATTTTAATTACTTTTGTGTGACCGGTAAATAGGTACCTACATTTATTATTCATTTGACCAAAAATTTACAGGTTAAAATTTTTTAAGTCTTTTTATTGGGGATCAAATGGGGGTAAAATACCGGGTATTTCGTATTTTCAGTAAGTATGAAGTAGGGATAGTTCTTGATATGTAATTTTATTTTATTACTAGCTATACCCTGCGCGCGTTGCTACGCTACTTACTAAAATAACCGACATGCGTTGCGCCACTTTTTTTTATGCCGAAACCTTCCTCGACCTGCACACAACAACTCACCAAATTTTCATCGTAATCGATACCCTGCGTGCGTTGCTACGCTACTTACTAAAATACCCGGCGTGCGTTGCGCCACTTTTTTTATGCCGAAACCTTCCTCGGCCTGCACACAACAACTCACCAAATTTTCATCGTAATCGATACCCTGCGCGCGTTGCTACGCTACTTACTAAAATACCCGGCGTGCGTTGCGCCACTTTTTTTTATGCCGAAACCTTCCTCGGCCTACACACAACTCACCAAATTTTCATCGTAATCGGATAAATGGTATACGGGACATACACACAGACAGACAGACATTTAATTTTATATATATAGATGATCAATTTAAACACATCGAATGACTAATAGGTCTCACAAACAATTAAGATGTTAAAGCCCGGACCTGTCTATTTTCCTATTCGTTATACAGGGTGTTTCAGAATAAGATGCTGATCCTTAACGGTGTGAATCCTTAGGTGATTTTAAGAAGAAAAGTTCAAATTAATATATATCCTTAACCTATCAACTTTCGAACTACAGGGCGTTAAAGTTTTAAGAAAAAACTCGTTTTTCTATCATAACTTTAAAAACTTTCTAGCTATTTTTATGAATTTTTCACACATGCCCTCTAAGCATCAATAGCCATTTTTTGGTGTAGAAATTTTTTTAAAATTTTTAACCAGTGGCGTCCTGAAAGGGTTTGGATTAGACATTTTGGAAAAATATTATGTACGCCACTGCTTTTTCTCAAGATAAAAATTATTTTTAAAATACTCATTCATTTTAGGCCAAATTTAATATCTTGCCTTTTTATCGCCCGACAAACAGTTTCCGACAAAAAAAAATAGAAACATTAAATGCGCATTCGCTATGTGCCTATGGTTTGTTTTGACACTATCAGGAATACTCCAGGAATTTTTCAAAGGGTACGAGACTCAATGAGGAGAAGAGCTGAAGCATGCATTATTGCATGTGGTGGCCACTTTCAACAGCTAATCCAAATTATTTTCGTTTTTGTTCACACGTTATTTAATGTTAGTTGTTTTAATTTATTGTTAAAAATAAACCATAGGCACATAGCGAATGCGCATTTAATGCTTTTTATTTTTTTTTGTCGGAAACTGTTTGTCGGACGATAAAAAGGCAAGATATTAAATTTGGCCTAAAATTAATGAGTATTTTAAAAATAATTTTTATCTTGAGAAAAAGCAGTGGCGTACATAATATTTTTCCAAAATGTCTAGTCCAAACCCTTTCAGAACGCCATTGGTTAAAAAAAAAATTCTACACCAAAAAATGGCTATTGATGCTTAGAGGGCATGTGTAAAAAATTCATAAAAATAGCTAGAAAGTTTTTAAAGTTATAATAGAAAAACGATTTTTTTCTTAAAACTTTAACGCCCTGTAGTTCGAAAGTTGATAGGTTAAGGATATAATAATTTGAACTTTTCTTCTTAAAATCACCTAAGGATTCACACCGTTAAGGATCAGCATCGTATTCTGAAACACCCTGTATAAACGATAATTTTGCGCATGCCTATTCCCGTGTGGTTTTGTTTACATATACATTTCGTGATTATTGTTTGCTTATCTAAAGGTAAACGTCTATGGCCTAACATCAGGGTTGTGATTTTGTCCACTTTTTTTGATTTTGTCCAGGACATGGACAAAATTGGACAAAAACGGACAAAATCGGACAATATTGGACAAAATCAAATTTCATTACATTTTATTAAATTTGTTGATTTAGGCAACCCAAAATACACGTTTGTATTGTATATTATATAAACAATAAATACCAAATTAAAAATTCCAGAAAATGGCTATTTGTTATTTCATTATGGGGCCTTAAGGTAAATTTTCATGCGTCCGTCATCCGACGGCACGATGATCCGACGGTATCCCGTTATTGTTGTTTAAGTTTTGTTTGACACCCTAATCCTAATATAATAAAGTTTTTTTAATTTTATATGTGTTTAATTTGATTTTGTACAATTTTGTCCATTTTGTCCAGAACAATTGATTTTGTCCGGACGGACATAATTGGACAAAATCGTCCAATTATGTCCACTTGGACGAATTCAACCAACCCTGCCTAACATCGCTAACATCGTTCTGGATCGCAATTAATTTATATCGTCAATTCCATGTAATAGTAATTTACCGGTGAACGCTTCCTCTTTACCACCCCCTCGCTGTTTTTACCTGTCGGCCCGAATCTCTACCGCATCGAGCATCGCGGCGGCCCCCCGATTTCAACCCCGCGTTCGAGGGGGCGTAAAGTTTATTTATAGGTCCGCACACCCCCCGTTGCATCTGCCTTCCGAGTGCAAACATCGTAAACCGAAATCCGAGACACCGGCGTCGGCGTGGTCTCGTTTTTCGGAAGTGCACACAAGGTGGCTGTCGTTAGTAAAACGTTCGGGAATGGTGGGATTTTTTTTTATTATGATGATGATGATTTAAATATACAGGGTGTTCTCAAAGTTGAGTCATTTATTTTACCAGGTTGTAGAACTCGCAAAAATAAGTAATTGTGCCAAAAATCATTTATATAAAAGTTGCAGAATAAAGAAGTTATTAACAATTGAAAAAATGTAAAATTTAAAAACTGTAAGACCTGATTTTTTGATATTCTCGACCACTGCGTTATCAATGTTTTGTTTACTGGCGATACTGGGTATGGCTTATTTTTTTGTAGGATACAAATTACTTATCATTCATTCATTTTACGGGTTTTAGTGCGAATTTCGATTTGACCAGTGGTAAATAATTCGCTAAAGTGCGTGATATTTTTGATTTTTGGGCATTTAATGACTTCTTTATTCTGCAACTTTTATATAAATGATTTTTGGTACAATTACTTATTTTTAGGAGTTCTACAACCTGGTAAAATAAATTACTCAACTTTGAGAACACCCTGTATAGTTGCAGGCGTTCGGCTGTCACTAAATATCACCGGTGAAATTTAATTTAACAAGTACAAATTTCGTATCACTGACACAGAAAATTGGGAAAAATGATTATTTATTAGCTACCGTGCGAGCAAAAATTATTTGCATCAAAGAGGGCCTTGCATCTATGGACGTAATGCTTAGCCGTAGAACTTAATACCTGTTGGGTGTCAGTAACTACCTGAATTAACAATCAATCAGTTATTCCGTCATCTTTGACAGTCGTTACAAGTAATTTGATTCATCGCTAATTTTTCCAATTTCTTGAACAATTCACACAATGGGCTTTACGAAACAGCACAAAACATTCATGGTTGAAGCGTATTTTCGAAACGGGGTTAGAGTAAATGGTGAGTGGCAATACAATCCGGGTTTGTGCATGGACGATTTTCACGAATATTTTCCTAACGTTGCTTTTATTGCTGGGGATTTTTATCATTGCCTGAAAAGAACCGAGGCTGTGTTTATGGAAACAGGTTCTATACAACACAAAAAAGGAGCAGGAAGACCATCTGTAAGAACAGAAGAACTTGTTCCAAACGTTCGTGAAATAATGCAAAATACGCCAACAAATGGTAGGTATAAGACGCCTGTCCCTAGAAGTGGGAAGATCTTATGGAACATGCAGGACTATTCTTAAGAAGCAGCTAAATTTATTTCCTTATAAAGTGCAAGTATTCCAAGAAATGCAAGCCGCAGATTTTGAAAGACGCAGGAATTACTCTCAATGGTTTACCCAAAATTTATTGGAAATAAATGATTTCTAAGACCTGACATTCTTTTCGGATGAAGCCTGGTTCCACCTCTCCGGTTATGTGAATTCTCAGAATACACGCATGTGGAGTAGTGAAAATCCCCATGTAGACTCCACATTGGACCCTTAAAAAATTGGTGTCTGGTTAGCTGTTTCCCGAAGAAGAATTGTTGGTCCTATTTTTTTCCATGACACAGTTACAGCGCAGCGGTATAGAGACAATATTTTGAATCCATTTGTGGAGCAATTACTTGACGACGAACTACGTTTTGGATATTTTCAACAGAACGGTGCAACCGCCCATACAGCCGCCGAAACTATTAACTACTTACGCAATTTTTTTGACGACAGATTGATCAGTATTCGATCAGACATTGAATTCCCATCTAGATCACCTTGTTTAACGGTTATGGTTTACTTCGTACGCCAACAAATTGTATAAGACACCTGTCCCTAGAAGTGGGAAGATCTTATGGAACATGCAGGACTATTCTTAAGAAGCAGCTAAATTTATTTCCTTATAAAGTGCAAGTATTCCAAGAAATGCAGATTTTGAAAGACGCAGGAATTACTTTCAATGGTTTACCCAAAATTTAATGGAAAAAAATAATTTATTAGACCTGACATTTTTTTCGGATGAAGCCTGGTTCCACCTCTCCGGTTATGAAGAGACGTGTGAATTTATGCTTGGAGCATGGCGGTGGCCAATTTCAGCAATTTATGTAATTATTTTTCTTTCTGTACCTATATTCTTACTTTGTTAATTTTGTAAACAACAAAAATACATTTGTATTTGTCCATTTATTTTATTACTCATTAGTTTGGCATATCATGTCATAATATGAATTTGACAAAATTTTAACCTAGATTTGGTTAGATAAATCGTCCCCATATCATTGTGATCTAAACCAAGCCCTACGTTTTTTAATCCAATCCCTCTTTGATGCAAATAATTTTTGCTCGCACGGTACTAATAAAACAGTAATAAAAAAAATGGGTTCTCTTTTATGAAGGACGGACGAAATCTGATTTTGCGATCAAAACCTTTACATTACTTTCTTGGCGTTTTAACTCTAATTAGAAGCCTTATATAGAAACATGATATATAATGGATTGCAGACATGATTATTGTCAAACGTAGAATAAATTTTATAAATAATAATAGTTTTAATTATTGTGCTGCACTGTTAACTTTGCACTACTTATTGCTGGAGCTAATAATTTTGTTGGACTATCTTAGGTCTAGACATCGAAATTTGCCCAGAGTAGTAAAGTATGTTTGTTACAGAGATCAATTTTTTTTCATCAGGTTGGGAATTTAAGTTAGTGATTTCTGGCATTGTTAGTAGTTGCAAACCTATCAGATGTTGAGGATAGAAAATTGCTTTGTAAGGTTTTGTTTCTAAAATTTGTTTAAAAATGATTCGTCGTCGTGTTTTTAGTTCGAAAAGGAAGAAAACAAGTCAAATAAACTATAAAACCTATAAAATCGAATATAAAAAACAAACAAAACCAGCAAAATAACCAATCTTCGATGTTAACGCGTACCTAACCTTAAGTCAAATAGGTATTAGTTAGTATTTAACTAGTATTGATTTTTACAATTTGACAAATACTTGGGTAGGTACGTGTAAAACATTTTCAGGCACAATTTCTTGTTTAACAATTTGAAGAAGTTTTTGCCCGAGAACTTGCCCCGTGAAGTAATATAAACTACCTAAGTGTCTTTTAAACTTTTTGAAGATTGCTGCAAGGCTGCAAATAAAATATACCAAAACATGCATCGGGATAATCTGTCTTGGTGTGGGTTTCTCTTCATTTTCATACCTTGTTTGTGTAGCCTAGGCCTAGTTTGATGTGTTTAAATTGATCATAATAGAATAAAGTTAGATATCAAGATACATCACTACTCCATACTTAAGTGAAAATACGAAATACCATGTATTTTACCCCTATTTGGGCATAATAAAATCATACAACGCTGTTACTAGTCATTGCTTATATTTCAATCCGAGTCACTAAAAGCACAAATACACTAAACTACACAAAAACTAGATATCCGTAAATATTAAACACTCACAATCCAGAATACCAAAGAAAAGTACAGGGAATCCACATCGAAATCTTAAAACACAACAACAAAAATGGCTGCCGAGCCGGCTCTGGAGTGTATTTTAAGCATGTCGCTAAAGAAGGACGTGCCGATAACATGAGGTTTGTGCGCATGCCCGATGCTGCTCCGAGGGAAGGCAGCTGACCGGCGAGTCATGCGCTCGGACGTATTTTTCACTCATAAAACGTAACTTTTGTTTGCGCAGGAGATAAACTGTACGTATCTAAAGGTAAAGGTCTATGAGTAATGGTCAGAGGCCTAATTTTCGAACTAATCTACCATATTCTTTGGAATAAGCGTATTTATTTTAACTCATGGAAATATTTTCTATAAGGTACCAAGCATCAACTCGCTATCTTACATGAAACGACTAAACTAAATACAGAAAATGCTTGACCAAGAATTGGTCTCTTAGAACTTTTTAAATTTGTTAAATGTTGATATGATTTGCAGATAACAATAGCGTTCGCACACGGAAAGCCAAAAGGCCGTGCAGAAAAAAACGGACGAAATACAAATCGTGCACGCAAACTTGAGCTGATTTTGATAAACTCGTTTTTGCATGGTTAATTCACAACTCTAAGGTGCGTTGCTGCCAATAGACAGTCAAAACCGTAATCAGGATAATGATGATGATTAGACGAAACGTTGAATTAGGAAAATTTGTTAAAATATTTATATAAAAAAATACAGGGTCCTGTAAAAATGCGTCGAGCTTTCACACCTTTATATACGAATTGGGTTACGAATTTGATTCATATTATAGAAAAATATGTTCGTATATACAGGGTGGCCCAAAACAATGTGACAATATAAAGTTTTATTTTTATTAAATGGGACACCCTCTATTATACATTATACAGGGTGTTTCATATGAAGTACTCGAGACAAATTAGTTTAAAGTGTGTCATTTTTGAAACCTTATTTTGAACACCCTGTATAAAAGAGATAAAAAAAAATTATTTTTAATATTTCTTTACCCCTTGCCATTAATCGCAAACAATGCCGTAATTAAAAACATGGTTTTAGATTATTTATTTGATTATTTTTTCCAGGGCTACAAAACTTTTTTTTCAGTTTTTAATTTATTACTCCTAAACTACTAAACCAAATTTAATATAATTAAAAAACAATTATAAAGGGCACTAATACGAACGTAAAAGTACAGGGTGACCCATTTAAAAAAAAATACATCTTTATGTTATCGCACATTTTTGGGCCACCCTGTACACGGGAAAATATTTTCCTGAAATACACCCTGTGAGGCAGTATAAGTCAGCATATGAATGAAGTTCCTAACCTAATTCGTATAGGAGCTATGGAAGCCTGACGCACTATTGCAGGCGGTATATAGCTACATACACTGAGAAAAAGCCTTCTATTCCTTATAAGAATTCACATAGTCTTTATGCAACTGTTTAATACTATAAATATATGACAGGAACGCGCTTTCCTACTGTAAGACAACGAACATTGCTAGACCGAGAAAAATAGACAAATTTGATTTTCTTGCAGGTACTATAACGTTGTGTAGATGAGCAGCCACAGAATCGACTCGAAACGTTTTGTCTGGATCCGGCCATCTTAACAAACAAGTACACTGTACCAAAAACCTTACACCTACACAAACACCTTCACAGTAAGCTGTTACACAAACAGAGTAATAAAACAAAACCGAAACCTAGGTACACCGGTACCTAGGTCTAGGTGAGGTACGAAGCAAAGCACGCACTAGGGGGTGCAAAGCGGAAATACTAATCGAGTGGTCTCAAGGTTTATACGCAGGAATACGGGGAATTTAGTTAATAGGCAGCCTCATCAGGGTTGAATCCGACACTACTCTGCTTCTCACAGGGTATCAGTCTCTAAAAGATTCTCCTCGAAAAAAAAATGGTCATCTTAAAACAATAAACCGTGCACTGTAAACTCACGATTAACGTTTCACTTCACGCATCAAAAACTCTCTAATTAACTGTGCCTTATTTAGGGCCATCTAATTTTACATAACGTTATGGGTTTTCGTGTAAAAGGTTGGACTATGGAAGAGAGTTTTTACGAGTTCAGGCAGCATGTCCAAGAACGTTCTTTTATACGGAATAATTATTACCAAATGGCATTTTTAATGGGTTGATATTTGCAAAAGCAGCCATTTCGCATGTCAGTGTTTATGGGGAAATTTATACGAATTTGATATTTTTATGTTTATTACGGCATTAAATCAGTGGCTTATTATTTGGGGAGGGGTGCGGGACGAAAGGGCGCCGAATTATCAAGGTCATTTTTCCGGAAGCTTTTAACTGTTTCCATGCTGAAAAAGAGGTATAGCACTCTCGTGATAACCTATACTACAGGCTATTAATTTTTTTTTTAAATGTGAAGTTACTTCTAGAATATGTCTTTGGATTTTTTACGTCACGAGATATATTATAAGTGAAAAAAAAAACGATAAATATTGGGTTTTGTCCCATTCATTCACAAAACGAACTAAGTACTACAGCTTTAAACGGTATAAAAGAAGTTGCAGTATTTTTTTTAATGGCAAGGGGTCCTGGACATTTCCCGAGCCTCAACTCCTATAAAATCCATTATTTCACACTGAGAAACAAGCCTTCTATTCCTTATAAGAATTCACATACTCTTAATACAACTGTTTAATATTATATGTGACAGCAACATGCTTTCCTACTGTAAGACAACGAAAATTGTTAGACCGTTGGGTAGTGATAATATCACGGTAATTTAGCCAATAGGAAATAGTTAATGCTACCATAGAATGCTTTATAGCCATTATTGCTCTGAATACTCACAGTAATTATCAAGTTTTAGTGGGGGTGTAATTTGGTTTTCTATACTGTATCAGTTCCGACTGGCACTTCTAATGAAACTTGACATTAATCATAATCATATTTGCTTGCTACGGTTAATAAAGCATATACTTACCACTAAAAATCAGTACTGTAGTTCTCAAAAATTTAAATAGCTTCTAGTGTGATATTGTTCTTGTCGATTATCTATTATGCAACATGGTTTACTGAGATGATAAAATTCGTCCATAGATTATAAGGTCCACTACTAATGATGGGTTGTGCGAAATAAGAATCGTCCATTGCTTTATCTGACATGCAAAGTTTAAAAAACAAAAAATACAAAGTAAAAATAAATTTAAGTAAAACAGGTATGTACGATCAATAAAATTCGGTTTGAAATAAATTTAAGTAGTAGAAGTTATGAAATGTCGTCCGTGTCAGTCGTATTATTTAAAATGGACATCCTGTATCTACCCAGACGAGGTATGATGCATGATAGATGAACGCGTAACCATCAAGCGGTACTCTGCAGTACCAAAGAGCACCGGAAGACGTGAAAGGTGTGGATGTAGCCCGGCGGAGACGACGACAGATGCACTCGCGACACACACGTGCGGGGCGACGGACGCGACGTACCCCAGGTACCACCGCCACCGCGTATCCCAATGACACCTTTCCTGTACACATTTTTGGCAGAAGAGGAGTACTAAAAGCTAATTTTAAATAAACAGTTTTTAATTACACTGTACTAAATATTTTTACTAAATAACTTCAAAAGTAGGTTTATTTCTGAAAAAGTTTTTTTAAATGCAGTTTCCAGCCCACATGCAAAATTTCAACTGCATAACATAATTTTAATTTTTTTACCTATATTTTGTAAATTGCACCACTTAGTTTTGACAAGGCTTTATTTCAGATACATTTACTTTAAAGTAGCGCCCTATTCAATGTGTGTTTTTCTACAAAATCAAAATTGGGCTATTAAAATTTGGTCGCATGTGATGCAAAGTTTATTTGTTTTTGACCCTGTATAAGGTAACTTCATAAAATAAGTATTTTTGAAAACGTAGTTGGTGTCTGAAAGTAATACACAAAAAAGAACACAGTGTCATCAGTAAAGTTTTCATTAAGTGGAAAATAAGTGTTAGTTAAACTTAATGTAATGTTTATCTATTTTCAACGATTTAATTTAAAACCCTTTTACTTTATTTTTATTTTTTTACTTTCAGGCACAAACTACGTTTTCAAAAATACTTATTTTATGAAGTTACCTTATACAGGGTCAAAAACAAATAAACTTTGCCTCACATGCGACCAAATTTTAATAGCCCAATTTTGATTTTGTAGAAAAACACACATTTAATATGGCGCTACTTTAAAGAAAATGTATCTGAAATAATGCATTGTCAAAACTAAGATGTTTTATGTAGGTTGCGTTGAGTCTTATTTTGCAAAAGTGGTGCAATTTACAAAATATAGGTAAAAAATCAAAATTATCTTATGCAGCTGAAATTTTGCATGTGAGCTAGAAACTGCATTAAAAAAACTTTTTCTAATAACTTTTTTCGATATTTTCAGAAATAACCCCACTTTTGAATTATTTTATGGAAAAAATTAAAATTTGACAGATAATGCCAATCACGTGACTACTATTTTTTTGCTTAATTTTTATCTCGATCGAAGCAGAACTTGATGCCAAAGTTAAATTTCGAATAAAGCTATTAATTAAAAAAGTCCCATATGATGCGGACTTTACTGGTCACACTGTATATCAAATAGCTTCCATATAAAAAGTTACACCCCCTAAAACCAACCCCACGACCACAAACTAATCGAAACACAATAATTTTTTGTAACATCTCTATAGACCACAGTCTCAAAAACATACATCATCCACACTTAACATTTTTTAGTTGATTTTTTTAAGGCATTATAAACGTCATTTAACAGTAGTGAAAAAACTTCACCCCGTCATACACCTGGGGGTAGTTTTTTTATTCCATCCGTATTGTTAACGAAAAAACGATATTCTCTTAATTTGAGGTTACTGTTTCGGTGGTAGTGGACCACCGCTGTTCTCGTGAACATCAACTAAATGTGGTCACATTTAACTTAGAGAACTTACTTTATAAATTAGTATCAACCCTTTTTTTAAATTTTTTTTATATCCAACACAATTTCTGAAATCTATAAAACATATAACATTATCGAAAGGGTCAAAACCTGTCGTGTAAAAACTTAAACGGCGTTTACACTCAACAAAAAACATCGAGCCCACGAGCTGTTTTTTGCTTAACGCCCTGATTGGATTGGATGAAAGATGGGTCGTTAGATAAGTGGCATTTTAATTCGAGGTTATGAAGTTTCGTACCTTTTGGCGTGTGGCGTTCGTGGTAAAAACTGGGATAAAAAATTAAACGGGATGGGGTACATACGTTTGAGAAAAAAAATATATTTTGGCCGTTGCTGTAGCCATCTGTTTCACTGAACTTGAAACCACGTGAAAATACATACCAATTTTTACTCTAGAATAGTCTAGAATAATACGCTGTTGCCAAAGACTGCAAAAACCAACCCCTTTTGGGTTTAATTTAGGCTTAAATCGACTCAATTTGTAACTATTGGGAATTTTCCAGTGCTTTGAAGGCGCATAATGTCCGTATCAATAAAAGCCGTTGCAAATTATTAGTCAGAACAGTAGGTATATATTACTCGGAATATTCCACAGAGGTGTAGGGTCTGCGAGACGTGGCAACGCCTCCTAGCGGTACCAAGTAAAAATGAGAAAATGACAATTTTGGGAATTTTGATATTAGAACAGATGGGTTATTGTGAAAATAGTATAGTGATGAAATTTAAACGTTTTTACGTGTTGTCTGATTGTGAACATTATAACAAAACAACTTTAAAGTAAATGATTTAATGGCAGGATTGTATATTATAAGTGTGTCATCAGTGGCGTAAGACACCCCCGCAGACCCCGCACCGGTTGAAGGGGGGGGGGAGCTAGCCGGGGGGCTCACATTGACGGCCCCTTCAAAATTTGCCGCCAGCTTTTCTTTTCATAGGTATTTTATTTCATAATTAATTTTATTTTTTTATATCCTGAATTTAACTTCGTTAAGTGAAGAAGAATTATACGTAAAAGCGCGGAATTTACAAACGATATACCATAAAGACTTGTCCATTGAGTTTCCTATCAAATTTTAAGCCTCAGACAGGGACTTGAAGATAGTATTTCAAAATTAAAAACAGTGTGTTCTTCAAATTTTCCAGATCTATCTAGTGCAGTGATGCTATTATTTTCTAACTTTACCAGTTAGTGCGGCATCAGCGGAACGATCTTTTTCCAAACTTAAAATAATTAAAACCCGTTTACGTAACACCACGGGACAACAGCGCCTTTCGGATTTATCCTTAATCAGTATCGAACAGGAGTTTGTTGAAAATATCGACGAAATTATAAACGATTTTGCAAAAAAGACTCTCGACGATCTAGTCGTTTTGTATCTATAATATCTTGTATAGTACTTAGTGACATAATGTTTGTGCAGATTGTTGAGTGTTCATGTGTTTTCCGTCTTTTGGATTCTATGAGGCTCGATTACTGCTACCCCCGTTACGTTACTACCATACATGGCAAGCAACATTATAAGTGGCGTTTGAAAATTTTGATTTTGCATCATGTATGCTGGAATATTACATATAATGGCTTAATAACTACCTAGGTATGTTATGTCACCAAGTTTTGATCGTCGGTTGGTAATTTCCCCATTGCTCCGTTCTAAAACCTCGAAATTATTGTTTAAAAAAAGACAAGATTGAAAAATAGGGGCGCCTAATTGAAAGATTGCCCAGTTTGCTCATGTAATTGGGCATAATTTTATCACCATTACACGCAGTGAATCACCCAATTCGAAAATCTAGACACGTATCATCGCAATCTTCGTAATAAATTTTAATATATCCCGCGGATTTCCGTTACTGCGGAGACTTGGCACCATTTTCTAAATTGAATCGTTTTTATGCTTTTTAAGATCCTGCACCAACTTATCCTAAAGATGGGACGTGACGTTGTTTAAACAAATTCAGGGACGTGGATAGCTTTTCTTCCTGGAAGGGGTACTTCCACACACTGGCGTATCTAGGATTTTATCTGGGGGGAGGGACCAGGGGGAAGGAATCATGATATTATAAATCAACATAAAATATAAAATCATGTTACTCCGACACTAGCAGACAGGCGACTCCAGATTTATCGGTGTGTTCGTATCAACGACCAACGTGACATATTATTAAATATTATATGTGATAAAAAGAGACAGAAGAGTAACCAATACTTAGCGCACGATATGGACAAGCCCGATACCGTGAATACAGCTGGGTTGCCAGATTTAACAAAATCATCGGTTTTATCAAGATTTCTTTAAATATACTATTAGGTATATCGCTTCGTGAATTTACTTTAAACGATTGGTACTATTTTATCTGTAAAAAAATAAAAACCCTCGTTTGTTACGGGCGGAGGAGTATATTAGGTACCTTATAACGTATTAATATTATATAAATTATAATATCCCAAATGATGGGCACCATCGGCGTAGATAGCCTTAGTCTTCAGGGGGAGCCTGGGCCCTAGTGTACGGTGGATTAAAAAATATATTATTTATATTGACTGTTTCAGGGTGGGCAGGGCAATCAGGGGGGGGGGGGGGCAGGCCCCCCTGCCCCCCGCCCCTAGCTACGCCGATGATGGGCACCAAATACATAGTCAAACCATAACGTAAGGTTTATCACAAATAAATGCCACGTGCGTGGTAATATCAAACCCGATTCTACCAATATATTAAGCCCAAATCGTCATAAAACCCATAAAGTCCCATCATCATTAGACATTTGCGAAAAGGGCCCGGCGAAGACCGCACACCTGTCCTAGGGCTTCCGGGGGCAGACATGGGAGCCCTTGTTCACGATCGTCTGCGGCTCGATGGTCACAAATTTGAATGCCATGCTGCAAGCCACGTTGCCAGCTCCGCTGCGCTCGGACGCAAGCGGGAAAGTAAAGTGTAAACTATTAAAGAGATATATACGGTTTTGTTAATAAAAAAGACGTAAGACGAAGTTACATACTTAAAAAAGCCAGCAAACGTATAATATGTAGGTATGCAGAACCTAAAAATATATTAAGGCGTTAGACCGGTGGTAAGATATCAAAAGATTGCGTTCTGAATTTCCCACTTTGCACTTATCTGAAACGAGTCACAAGACACAACAAACTAATTAAAGCATTGGAAGGACAAAGACATCATAACATAGCTCCAGTGATGGCTACAAGAGACCAAATAAAATATGAAAATCAAACAGGTAAAATAATGTATTTGTTATCAGTACGACAAATTCTCTAAATTCTATATTTTTAACACAACTTGACAACCCGCAATATTGTGACGGTCGCGACATAGACCGCCATAGACGTCAGTGCCCAGAGATTAGGAAAGTGCAACAATGATAATATGGTTTTCAAATAAAAATATTGGGTTACACGTCACACGGTGCGGCCTATATAAGCCAGGCACAATGTAAAAAAATATTTTTTTGTACCATCTGCGAATTAAAATTAATATTTATATACAGGACCAAACAAAAACCGTGGTCACGGCTGCACATTCATATTTGACTGACCAAGAGACAATCAGTGAACAATTGAGATAATTAAACTTGGTAAATCGGGATTCATATCATAAATATATAGGACATAATAATAATATTAATAATAATAATAAGTTTATTTAAAATTTAATACAAATATGTTTATGTTGTCTTTTATAAACACCCTTCAATCCCCTGAAGCTGAGCTTGTTAGGGGCAAATCTTATTTTTTGTTTTAGTATGTAAAATCATAAATCATGAATATGCATTAAAAATCACGTTTTAAAGTAAAAATGTTAATTTATGGCATAAACGCAGTTTTTTTTAAAGAAATATATTACCTATAATAAAATTATTATTTTATAATTTTTAAGTAAAAAATATTACTTATATAAATTATTCAGAACAATATTAATTAATGACAGCATTTCTAAAAATATTTTCAAATTGTCTGTTTTTAATATCCATGTTTTTTTTCGACTTTAAATTTTTTTAATGAAATCCATTTTTTAATTTTTGTTGGTAAATAATCGTTTAAATAAAAACATAAATATTTGAAATTTTTTTGTCCTATGGACTTATTTATTTTAGGTTTTATGGTTATTTCATTTTTATGACGTGTATTATGATTATGGTTTTTAAATTGTATAAGGTTTTTATTTTTAAATATATTATAATATATATTAAGGATAAAGATAATCTTTATTGAATATGATTTTTAGAAACCTTTTTCGTAATATTTCTAATTTTTTAACTAAAGTTCTATTTATTCCTCCCCAACCTAAAATTCCGTAATTTAAATGAGTTTTAACTAAGGCGTAATACAATATTTCCATATGCCTTACATTTAAAATTTTTTTAATGTTTTTAAAAATCGGTAGTAAACTTCTTAATTTTTTAATTAAGTATTATAAGTGAAAATTACAATTTAATTTACTGTCAAAAATAATTCCTAAATATTTTATTTTATTAACTTTAAAAATTTGAATGTCTTTATTTATTTGAATACCTACTATTCATATTTCGTGGTAGGTTAATTAGGTTTAAAGTAAAAGGAATATAATTTGGTTTATTAAAATTAATTGTTAACAAATTGTTATCAAACCAATTTTTTATAATTTTAAAATCTTTTGTAATTTTATTATTTAAGTTGTCCCAATTTGTATCATAGAGTAGCAAGAGCTGGAACCAGATCATTTCGAAGGAAATTTCGGGTATCTTTCTACAGACTCTACAGTGGTCCGATTACCCTATTTTCAAGAACACCCGCCCAGACTTTAATCTTTTCATGGTACTGTGTGTGATTTTTCTATGAACCGTTGAGGTTTTCCTGTGCCCAGTATCTGTAGTTTTGTCTATGAACCTGACAATTTAAAGAAGTAATTTTCCATTCAGGCGCTAAAATTTTTTTATTATCTTAAAAAAGGAGTTCAAAAAACTCATTAAATTACCAACACCATGCACCGTCGGAGATTTAAAAAAACTGTTTAGAGAAAGAAAAACCACCCCTCATTAAGATGTAACCCGCAGGGTGAAGTTAAGAGCCAGATATAAATAATAGTTGTTTGCCTGTAAAGCGTAGCCGAGCCGTCCAACTCTATTAAAAGTTTGAACGCACCCCTAAAACCTCATTTCCATATGTTTTACCATATTTTTAGATAGTAGAAAAACCCATTAATATACCGAACTCTTTTTAAGTTTTTAAACCCGAAAACAGATAGTGAATATGTACACAATAAGAGGTGTCTCGAAAAATTAATTTAAATCCTTATCTGGGGACAGACTTAACCTTTTTTTGAAGAAATGAAGATTTTAATCGGAAGACTATAAGCTATAACTGCCACTCCTCAAAAAGATCGTCAGAAAATATGAATTTTTCATTAGTACGGTTGCTGTTTAAATCTTACAATTTGTCAACACCTTAAGATTATTCTTGTCCATAATTTAGCCGCTGCGCGCCGTATCAAGTTTCTTTCTTGCTTCTTCTTTCTTACCAAAGCGCAAAAAAAAGTTATGAGTCAGTTTGGTAAAAACTAAATTCCTATTCCAACGAATAGGAATCTACAATGGACCAATCGAATGCAGACTTTGCGGTGAAGAGGACGAAACCGTCTCTAATATCATTTACAGCTGCGAAGCACTACTTAACCCACAGAAGTTTAGAGTATTCGTAAACATTTAACGCGGCGGCAACCTCCCGCATGACAAACTTTGAAAGAAGATTATTTGGACCTTATGGAAGGAACAAATTTCTTCTAACGAGACTGGGGTGCACAATAAGCCACAAAGCTAAAGTGCATGTAGCTCGGGCCACACACCTCCTGATCTCTGCTTTTAACCAACCAAGTATAAAAGCCATAGTCATCGTATGCAGCACTCTAGCAACACGCATTTTATTTAACGAGTATCGCTAACTATTCGAAATTTTTAATGAATCGAATTGAATGTAAATTTAGTTGTTGTGACGTTGCTGGATTAGTCCGACGCAATTTACGTTATTTAGTGGCTAGTTTAAGTGATTTTTGTGAAACCTTGTTCAGTGATAAACGATCATGGTGCATGCAAGTGTAGTATGGTAAAAAATGGACCAAATGAATAAGAATTTATCTTTCCATAGTTAAGTATGGTTATGTTTTAATATTTATGTCTGAGAGTCTGACGTCAAACGTCGAACAGTATTGCCATGCAGAGAATACTATTTTCAATAACATTTCATTTAGGCGTTTTATGAATAAAACGTTCGGTCTAGAGTTTATGAGCTCTTTGGTGGTTGCTCGCACAGGTTGGATATATTTAGCTTTAATTAAGTGAACATTTTCTAATACTACAGCAACTATTAAGGCAAGTTATTTTATCAATGAAAATATTTAGTATATAGTAAATCTTTTACACTCGAGACTTGAGATAGTAGTAGGAAGTAGTTGGGCGCCATCTCATTGCGTCCGGTGAGTCATACACGCCCATACGATAAAGTGCAAGTACATAATTTTGTACCCAATAAAAGGGATCGGTACTTTTGGTTACAGGGTGTATCTTCATTACTGTTAGACACGAAAAAAAATTACATTGCACGGTCAATTACAACTCAAAGGAGAAGGATGATTTGCAGGGTGATGAAGATGGCTTAATATTATTTTTTTTAGAACAGAATATGAAATGATGCATGCGTCACTGGAACCGAATTCAAACGAAAACGAACGACTGCGGTGCCCATGCATCGCGATTCACGCCGTTGCCTTTAAATTTGAATAATGTTTTTAGGGTTGCATAAGTAAACAAAAATATAATTTTAGATAATTAAAAGTAAGATAGACCCTCTTTGAGTATTTAAGGCACAAAACGCAAACGCTGGTTGCCTGCATGCGGCGGAACAGAATGCACGCAAGTGCAAAAATAGGTCAGTTACCGGCGTCAGACTTCTAAAACACGGGTCGTCTTGTTTATCTGTCTTTCTTTGTATAACATGTGTGTAATATGTTTTAAATATAGTGGAAATTGTCGTTTAATATTACAAAAATATCAATTTATTTCATTGCTAATTTTGGAAGAATCGTATAGTGAAAGAACAATGAGTGACAATGACATAATAATGTTAAAAAAAATCTTACTCAAAATTTTTCGCTATACGATTCTCCTAAAATAAGTTATGAAATTCCCTGTTATTTATTAAATATGTCAATTATTACCCATAGAATATCAAGTCGATACTGATTTTCTTTAAATTTTGTATTAAAGCTAGAAAACATAAATAAATCTACGCGAAATAGGTTATAGGTTGGCAAGCATGTTGATACTCCTACCTTAAGGCCAGTTGTGATTTATAAAAAAAAATGCGTAAAAGCAATTCCCAGAGACAACTGGACACATCGCATCAAAATCTTAACATAGTATAAAACAAAATCGCTGTCGCTGTCTGCCCGTCCGTCCCTATAACCTATATATGCTTAAATCTTTAAAACTACGCAACGGATTTTGAAGCGGTTTTTTTAAATAGATAGAGTGATTCAAGGGGAAGGTTTTTATGTATAACTAGCGACCCGCCCCGGCTTCGCACGGGTGCAATTTCAGAAAGTGGCATGCCGGGTACTAATATATCGGGTTTGTTCGGGTTTGTATTTATACCAGCGGGTTGCAACGCATGCCGGATACACGCTAGTAGTATATAATTTACTTTCTACATTTTGCTGAAAGTGGCATAATATTAGGTATACTTAATTCGTGAAGACGATTATCGTTTATCAAATTGTTCTTTGTGTCAAACATTTCGACAAAAACTATAAACGTAATAAAAAAATAGGTTTATTTTTTCTTTTGGTCCTTTTTTCTATTGTTTTTCGGCAACGTGGCCACCTTGGAATATCGGCAATAACGATAGCTTTTTTTGTCGAGTGATACTAACTGGATTCTTTTTAAAGTTTCTCACAAATCCTAATCAAAATCTTAAGATTTTGCATGATTTCTCGTTCTCGCATATTTGTGTCTTCTCTCGCGAGATTCTGGCAGAAAAAAATTCTCGTCTCGTCTCGCAGGAGATCGCAAGACGAGACGAGAAAAGGCTAGACGAGAGTGAGTGAAACAGTACTTACCCCTTTCTCATGTGTGTCGACCCCGCTTTTCAACATTTCACGTCGCCTGAAAAAACCAATAAAATTATTGTAATTATTTTCGCAAAAAACTAATCATAATTCATAGAAAAAAAAACAATAAAATTATAATAATAAAGCATATAGAAAAAACAAATAATTATTCGAACAAAAAAGTTCGTTTCGTATTTTCTAAATGGCTAATTTATTCTTTAAACAATAACTCGAGACGCGTGGTGATGTTTTGCGTGCGATAAGTCAAAACGGTAGAAACCCCGGGTAAGTAATTCGAAAATGGGCATGTATTACAGCCCTTGCATACACACGATTTTATTTATATATGTTAGTTGTTACCATCAGATATATCGGAAATCATACATTATTAATGGGCAACCATAATATACCATCATTTGTATATATATATATTTCAAAAAAGTTAGTTATATAGTGGATTTCACCTTAGTTTTTAATGCTTTGACGTCTCTCTTGTCAAACATATTAGCCAACACGTGATTTTAAAATTCCTAATTCTATAAACGGCTTTCAGGCACGGGCATTGGCTAGATTAACAAGAGATGGATATATAACTGACTGTATAGTTACATGTACATGACGAAGATGCACACTACACAGTTCAATACGTTGCCCTTCAATGAGCTCAAACTCGTCAAAAGCACAGCATCGCTCGTATATGCCGTTAGTATGTGCATCTTTGTCTTACGCATTTGCTCTCGCATATCTCTTTTCGTACTTCATTAATTCGATTGTCTCGTCGCGTTCTTTAAATATCACAGAGCCGCATTGGGACTTGGGACACACCGCGCACCGCGTGCATTCTGCTGTTAATTCTTAGAGTCTTTAATTCTTGATCGTTCGTGTTATTGTTTTTGGTATTTTTCAGACAGCATTCTGCTTATATTTTGTGCGTATTAGACTTTTTGGTTTTAAACTGCCGGACTGTGTGTATCTGTGACGTTTCTTTTTATGCAAAAGTAAGTAAATAATTATTAATGTCTCGGACGGTGACGACGACATCGACAGCTTGTCAGATGAAGACCAAAAATAATAGGGAACTTGCAACAAAATTAAATTTGAAAACCACAGTGAACCATTATGCTAAAATAAGTTTTACATACAGTTGTATTGAAGAGTGCTTGAGGTATCTGTTCTGCAAACGCATGGACAAAAATCTTTTTTTGTAGTATCTACTTACATTATTTTTTCTTTATACCTAATTCGATAATAAATAAGTAACGTTTAAAAAAAAAAGAAATAAACATTTTAAAAAACTTTTTCTATAAATGTGCTCGATTTGCAGAATACAGATTGTAACCTTACCTGTAAAAAGATAATTCCGGAAAAAAGAATCTAATTTTCCACAAACCTGACACTAACGCACCATTTGGTTAAGTACTTATAAAAATTTTGTACAGAGCTAGATATTTCACTCCTTTGAAATATTTTAAAAATATTTTTTCTTCATTAATATATTCAAAATTACAATGCTTAGCTTCTGTATTTTGCTTGTTTCTCAAACTTAAAACCATTACAAAAATTGCAAAATAAAGTTATTAAATGTATACACAAATTACCACATTTAGAACCAACTGTTAATCTATATAAATCGAAAGGGTATTTACACGTTCAAAACGTTTATAAATTAAAAATTTGTATTCTAATTCACCCTATTATTTTAAAAGAAAAAAAATCAAACTTAACACTTCAGGAGAATAAGACATTACATGATCATAACACCAGACGTTGTATTAATTATCAAACTATAGGTACCAGTAGAAAGTAATTTCGGAAAAAAATCGCTTTTATATGACGGAATAATAAAATATAACAATCTTCCCAAAAATATTATATTATATCAGAAAAATTAAAAAATTGGCAACTTTTAAAAAACAATTAAAGAGATATTTACTAAATTAAATTATTTATACTATTTTTTTTAAATTGATTTTATTGATGAATTAAATTTGATTAATTTCTATTTTCTTATTGTTATTTTTTTTTAATGATTATTATTTCCTAGATTATGTTGTCACTTTCCATGTAATGAACTGTAAAAGTTAGTTTGGAATAAAGACAGAAAATAGAAGGATTTTTGATTACTACAGCTGTTTTTATTGCTACCCGTGAATGGCCGACGTGTGAAAAAGGAAAGCGAGGTTGCCGCTATCATTCTAGATGTTGTCACCATGGAACTAAAATAAGTAGATACTAAATACGAAGACCTAAAATAATCATATTTATTTTATGTAAACCAACAAAACAAAAACTTGTTTTACCTATAGTAACTTGTTAACGTTTGTGAATTTATCAGAATTATACTTGTAAACAGGGGCGGCTTGTGGTATTTGAAAGTGGTGAGGCACAGTTGAAAAATTTTTTTTAGCAAGGTTAGATTTTAAAGTTTAGACAAGTTTTTTAAATCGCTATAACCACATTTTGGCCAAACTTTGTCGCTATTATTTGTTGCAAACAGAATACACGGCCAGCAAAATAATTTGTTTAACGTTACACTACCAGTAAGCCAGTCGTACTTTTCGTACCAAGTGTTTTGAAAGCTCCGATTTGATTTCCCCACCCCACCGATAGTAACAAGACGTTAACTCAAATCTGGAACAGGTCGCTTTACTTCTTTTACTATGTACAATTTATCTTCATAGAAATTAATACTTGAAAAATTCTGCTCATATACCAAAAAATTAACAAAATAGTAGGATTGCGAATGTTTACATTTACCTGGGGAAGTTGTGACGCTGTGCTAGGTCCCGCTGAATCAATTTTTCGCTAGTACGCACAAAACAAATAAACTAATAAGTAAAATAAAAGTAATGTAATATTAATATTTTAGAAAAATCACTGCCAACTGTTGGAAAAAAAGCAAAACAAAAATCAGTACGGAAAACCACAAAAGTATTTACCGAAAACTATAATAAAATACAATGCACTATGCACTCTCTCTAAACTTTCAACTTTCAACGGACAACCTGTTAATGTTAATCTAATAATAGCATTTCTCCTCAGACCAAGCACATTTCTCCAAATACCGTGTCGCGGCGTTCATCTTTTTAGATTAGATTAGTCCCCTCGCGTTCGCATCAAATTTACGTAGAGTTGAGGCTGGCCTCAGAAGAATGTTTTTATGCGCTATTTAAAGCTAGATTCCACTGGACAATTACGGGTATCATACATCGCCTTAGATATTTTCACTAATACGCTAGACAAGAAAGCGGAAGGCCGGGCCTCTAACCATATACGACCGCATGCAGAAATGAGATGGATGATATAAGAAAAAAACACGCAAGGGATCGTAAAAGACAAGGAAGCGCGAGACCGGCTTCTACCATATACGACCGCATGCAGAAATGAGTTGGATAATAGATTATATTTTTAGCGAAGCGCGTTAAGATTGACGGCATTAATTCTAATGGATATATGCAAATAGTAAAGTAATATAAATATGTAATTTATTTAGTTTGCAAAATTATTGATGAGGCACTGCCTCAGCTGCCTCATAGGAGAAGCCGTCACTGCTTATAAAATGTGTATTTTATTAATTTTCTGAACCCAATATGTGACTTAACAGTAAGTTTGGCAACAGCGATTCTTTTGATGCACGTGTTAAGTATAGTGGACCATACAGCTAACCAGATAAATTGTGAACGCTATCTTTCATTTCTTTAAAACATAAACAATGTAGTATATTCTATAAGATTAAATGCAAAGGTCTATCAGGTTCCTCGAGGGTTCCATAATGCAAGCAACCACGTAAAAATATACACAGATTTTTTTTTTATAGAAGTCTAGAATAACGCGCTGTTGCTGGCTTTTTAAAAACATACTTATCTAATTGCACCACTAAAATTGTATGTCATTATTATTTTCGAGCGGTCCCAACCCCATTTTCGTTTAGCAACAGGATATTCAAGGACGTGAAAGGACGATTTTCCCATAGATCATAAACGTTACCAAAACAGAGGACCGAAAAACGCTATCCAGTAGTTTCCGTGCTTGTAAACATTTTTTACTACTGCCAAAATTGCCTCTACGTTACTACGTGATGGCTTACAGAGTGTGTACGATCCTGAGTATTCCGGAAAGGTCACATTACTTTCAGGATGTCCAAATAATAATTTTCACTTTGGAGGATGTTGAATGAACTTGACAACGTTCAAATTTATTAGTAATACTTAACACGTGACCCTTTCTTATAGTTTTGTAAGACAAATTTAGGTCTCTTTAATTTGGAGTAGTCCAATGCTTATACAATATTTCTAATATATAAAATAACTATTATCCTAAGTGCATTTCAAAAACAACAACATCCTAAAAAACGCAAAGAAATAAAGCTGATATAGTGGATTTCACCTTAGTTTTTAATGCTTTGACGTCTCTCTTGTCAAACATATTAGCCAACATGTGATTTAAAAATCCCTAATTCTATAAATGGCTTTCAGGCACGGGCATTGGCTAGATTAACAAGATATGGATATATAACTGACCGTATAGTTACATGTACATGACGAAGATGCACACTACACCACAGTTCAATACGTTGCCCTTCAATGAGCTCAAACTCGTCAAAAGCACAGCATCGCTCGTATATGCCGTTAGTATGTGCATCTTTGTCTTACGCATTTGCTCTCGCATATCTCTTTTCGTACTTCATTAATTCGATTGTCTCGTCGCGTTCTTTAAATATCACAGAGCCGCATTGGGACACACCGCGCACCGCGTGCATTCTGCTGTTAATTCTTGATCGTTCGTGTTATTGTTTTTGGTATTTTTCAGACAGCATTCTGCTTATATTTTGTGCGTATTAGACTTTTTGGTTTTAAACTGCCGGACTGTGTGTATCTGTGACGTGTTTCTTTTTATGCAAAAGTAAGTAAATAATTATTAATGTCTCGGACGGTGACGACGACATCGACAGCTTGTCAGATGAAGACCAAAAATAATAGGGAACTTGCAACAAAATTAAATTTGAAAACCACAGTGAACCATTATGCTAAAATAAGTTTTACATACAGTTGTATTGAAGAGTGCTTGAGGTATCTGTTCTGCCAACGCATGGACAAAAATCTTTTTTTGTAGTATCTACTTACATTATTTTTTCTTTATTCATTAAAAAAAAATACCTAATTCGATAACATTACAAACTTTTGTTGTTTTATTATAAACCAACGAAAAGTTAGACATATTGTAAACTTCAAACTCTTTAGAACCTAGTCTAAAGAAAAAAATATCTACCCGTGAATAAGAAAATAAAAAAGTAAACAATAAGCTATTAAATATAATATATAGATTTTTTCAACTTAACACTGCATGGTCTAAAATCAAATTAAAAAACAAAATAATTCTTTAATAAAAAACGTAGTTAATTATTGATGATACTAGATTCACGACTGCCCCTTGTATATTTTTTATTGTACTAAATTAAGTGTGTGTTTTTACCAAAATAACAGCACTTTATTATATTATGAATAAAAATGAAATGAAATTGTTTTTCTGATATTCTATCCTATTTCCATTCCCCTTCAGTGTTTTTTTTTTGAAATATCTTAAAAATTGCTTAGGTAATTCTCGTTTCCATCCATAATTACAACTACAAATAAATTGACCCATGTTCACACATAATTTTTAAGTCCGGCCCTGGCCAATCCTTAAGTTCTGTAAAAAGAAATGTTATAAATGACATGTGTCAGCGGCGGCCATTAAAAACTTAGGGGAAATTCACTATATCATGCAAGATGCAAGGCTGTATAAGTTTTGGGCCTATTAAATACATGCGCAAACTGTCTGCTAGTACAACCAATAGACATTTACCTTTAGATAAGCAAACAATAATCAGGAAAGTGGTAAATTTGTGGCATTGCACATGTAAACAAATGCACACATGCAGCGGCGCACCCAGGATTTTATGTTAGGGGGGGGGGCCGCCAACCAGTGCTGGAAGCAAATTTTTTAATAAACTTTTAAGTTACGCATTTTTCTAGAACTTTGGAGCTTTTTTAACAGGTACTCTTGCAGGGAAGATCGCAATAGCCTAGTCATGGAAGTCGTTAAACGGTTTCTTAGGGGGGGGGGCATTGGCGGCTTGTGACTTGTTAACTTGGGGGTGTACTAAAAGCCTGCTGTAGGCGAAATGCGCCGCAGGCGAAATTTTTTGAAGACCACGCCCAAATTTGGTCAATAATTATTATAGTAAATATTTTAAAAATTTATGATTACCTTCTTATTCTATTGAAAATGAAATAAGATAAAAAATAGAAAGGCTAATTTATTTTTCATTAGTGGGTACATTGGTTAAAAGTAAAGTTCATTCATGTTTTTATTTGCAGCAAACTTATCAATAACAATAAAGTCCCTAGATTTACACTTTGTGGTATGTATCAAGTTAATTTCGAGAGTTTAGGTCTTCCCTTAATTTTAGTTTCAATTTTTTGCTCAATACTTAATGAGCTAAAATTGTTTCTCAAACATTCATAGTCGTTTTGGCATTAAAACTGTTTATTTTTATTAAAATAAGTCTTTACTACCCCAAAATAATAACAAAAATATAAAGGAAAACTCTAAATAATAAATTCATAAATTCAATCAAACCATATTAAACCTCAATAAGTCAACTTTTGTCAATAAGTCAACTTCCAGGGGGAGGGGAGGGGGGGGCAAATGCCCCACCTGGCCCCCCTCAAACGAGGCCCGTGAGGTAAATCTAAGAAAATTGACTTTTTAAAATACTTATCCACTTTCATAATTTTTATTTCATTGGGGGTTTTGGGGGGGGGGGCAAGGCCCCCTTGGCCCCCCCCTGGGTGCGCCACTGCACACATGAATAGGCATGCGCACTGCAAAATTATCGTTTAACGAATGGGAAAATATACAGGTCCGGGATTTATCATCTTTTTTGTGTGGCCTATTAGTCATTCGATGTGTTTAAATTGATCATAATAAAAGAAAATTACATATCAAGAACTATCACTAAGTAAGGGAAAATGGCCTAAAATGGCATACTCAGTTAAAACGACATACCGAATAATTTTAAATTTCCCGCCAAATTAGCGTCACCCCGACTGCTTTTTCAAATGTAACTTGTTCCAACGAGTCAGTCTTGTAATGATTGTGAAGCCAGATTCGCGCATATTTGTCTAGTGCAATTTAATGTGCTTTGGAGACAACAAAACAATTTTTGGTGCTGGAGAATTCTTTAAATTTCTGAGGTAGGACTTTTTAAATTAATAATTATCTTCCTGAATGTTGATAAATACTCTCTTGGCTATATTTAACCATAGTTATAAGTGCTGTTTTCCGATTGTAGAAATGCATATTATGCGTTTTTGTTTAAGTATAACGGGTATAAGGGTAAAATGACATACCCGCCTGCCTAAAATTGCATACTATGTAATTTTTTAAAATCTGTCCGGAAAAGAAATAAATGAAGATTTGGAGACTTATCGAAAGTCTACAGAAAATATTGTTCCAAAACCAAAGGCATCAATGTCTCAAAGGAGGCAAAATAGAAAGCGGCAGAGCACATCAGTTTTGACTACCACGTCAAATATTGAAGAATTAAAAATTAAAGCCGAGGAAAAACGGTCTATTTTGGATCGTCGCGCTAAACGACCAGAAGTAACCAAAAATTTAATGGAAACAGACACACAGGAAGAAACCCAAGATGTAAGCGATATAGAAGATCCATATTCTAATGTGGAACACGACGATGACGCTGCATATAGTTAAATTCACATAAAGTTTGAATGCCAAATGTCAAGACTTGTCATTGTCTAGTTACTTTAGATTTCACCAACTTACTAAATTTCTTATACAGCTTAGATTGGTCAGTGTTTTTTCTTTTTCTTTTCTGGAATTGTTCGGCCAACTCTTTTTATTTCTATCACTTTTTAATCGTATGAAATAATACAAGATAGACATACTTTGTGCGCAGTACAATTATACTAATTAAATTTAGCCGTTAGAAATTTATATTTTATGATTTGCTGCAGTATTTGACAAGTATGACAGAACTGAAATGTCACGGCGCTAAAATTTTATGTGAATTCAACTATACATCTATTGCAATGGGCTTTACTCAAACACAAAACCAGGTGATTTTTGGTTTAAATGTGTCAGGACTGCGCCAAATGGTCACATGCAGAATGTGCTGGTATTCTGTGACTGTGACACTAATTTTCTTATTATTATATCTTGTTTCCATCCTGTATTTTGGCAAAAAAAACCGACGGACCCTCCAGACCCTCACCGGGCCCCGCGTATTCGTGCAAAATCATCGAGGGCACATAACTCACTTTTATTGGTCTGGACGGCGGACGAGCCCTAGAGTTATCCTTGGGCGTCCAGGCACAAGCGGGACTCCAGTGCCGGATGGGCGTGGCTGATAATTAATGGACAACGCGGTAAGGCACGCGATGTGTCTGGAAAGAGGTCGGGTCCGATTCTGGATCGCTTTATTAGGTGTTTGGTTGGACTGTTTGGAGGTCGGAAGGTGAAGTAAAAATATGGAAAATATGTAGGTATTATACAGTACGTCTAACGAGTCTGCCGCTAATGGGGGCAAAAATATACCATTATCATAACAAGCCGGAAGAAATGCTGTTAGTTGGCTGCCTATCAAAAATTTACGTACCTATGTACGTTTATGAATGAAGTGATTTGTCTACAGTGTGACCAGTAAAGTCCGCATCATATGCGATTTTTTTTATTATTTATTCGAAATTTGACTTTGGCGTCACGTTCTGCTTCGATCGAGATGAAAATTAAGCAAAAAAATAGTAGTTACGTGATTGGCATTATCTGTCAAATTTTAATTTTTTCCATAAAATAATTCAAAAGTGGGGTTATTTCTGAAAATATCGAAAAAAGTTATTAGAAAAAGTTTTTTTTAATGCAGTTTCTAGCCCACATGCAAAATTTCAGCTGCATAAGATAATTTTGATTTTTTACCCACCACTAAAATTTACTTTCCACTTAATGAACACTTCACTGATGACACTGTGTTCTTTTTTGTCTTAATAGTAAGGTGTATTACTTTCAGACACAAACTAAGTTTTCAAAAATATTTATTTTTACAAGTTACCTTATACAGGGTCAAAAACAAATAAACTTTGCATCACATGCGAACAAATTTTAATACATAGCCCAATTTTGATTTTGTAGAAAAACCCACATTTAATATGGCGCCACTTTAAAGAAAATGTATCTAAAATAAAGCATTGTCAGAACTAAGAATTTTTATGTAGGTTGTGTTGAGTCTTATTTTGCAAAAGTGGTGCAATTTACAAAATATGGGTAAAAAATCAAAATTATCTTATGTAGCTAAAATTTTGAATGTGGGCTAGAAACTGCATTAAAAAAAAAACTTTTTCGAATAACATTTTTCGATATACTTTCAGAAATAACCCTACTTTGGAATTATTTTTTGGAAAAAATATAATTTGACAGATAATGCGAATCACGTGACTACTATTTTTTTGCTTAATTTCCATCTCGATCGAAGCAGAACTTGATGCCAAAGTCAAATTTTGAATAAAGTTATAATTAAAAAAAATCTCATATAATGCGGACTTTACTGGTCACACTGTATAATCAAAATTTTAATTCCTCTCGCAAGATGGATTCCAAGTCACGTGACACTGACAATTCTGGCCTATTAAATTTTTATAAGTTGGCATGAATTCCAGGACCGGAGTTGAAAATTATACATGTGCTGTGCTACTTTCTAAAACAATTGATGCAATAGTCTCATCGGTTCTACCGCTTTAAAATTGCCAAATAATAATAATAATTTCTTTTGAAAGTTTTGTTTTAAACTTAAATATTATAATTTAAGGTAGGTAGTAATAAACATGAGTTTTTATATGGTTTAAAGATAAAGTGTCGAAATATATTTAAAAACTATACCTATAATATTATAATTATCCAAACCTTGAAAATACTAAATTAACTGAAACGCAACTTTATAATAAATAGGACGCTGTCACTCATATTTACTACAGAATTTTTGAAGGTTAATAATATGGAAAGCTGTTTTTATTTTTTAAGACTATACGGTAGTGCCAGGGGTGGTGTGGGTAGGGGAGAGTTGGACAAAATCGGGTATCAGTCCGATAGATGGCAACAGACATTTGGCAGAACTAGACGGTACCCGGTTTTATCAACCTACCCGGTTTTGTCCAACTCTCCCCTACCTACCTAAGTCAAGAGAAATAATTTCAACTTATTTTCTTGAATTAGAAAAGGATACCTAGATAATGCAAAAAGGCAAAAATTATACATTAGAAACCTAACCTTTACGAACAAACATTTTAAGAACAAAAATGTTTGTGAATTGTGAAACTTTTCAACAAAAACGGCGTTCAGATCAGCAGCGTAGCGACAAATTAAGGCCCCCCCGCGAAAATTGTGTTAGGGCCCCCTCGCCCAGGACTTCGGGGCCATAGCAATAGGCTCTTTCGGGCCTCGGAGCCTTCGGGGCCCCCCGCAACCGCGGGGGTTCGCGGTTGTAACGCTACGCCACTGGTTCAGATGAAATAAAACTTATTACTTATCGATTAAATCAACCAACGTGCAAGGCACACATTAACAATTATGATCCCTAACGAAAAAGAATTAAAAAATTTTAACCTGTAAATTTTGGGTCAAATGAATAATACCTAATTGTAGGTACTTACCGGCCACACAAAAGTAATTAAATATAACAAAAAGCACAAAAACGCAATTCATTACTCGGTGTTTGGGCTCATTACGGTCCACTACTAATCTGGGGATATTATTATGTCCCAATATCAGCTGATCGATGACAAATTTCTGCTGTCATCTGTTTTAAAACGAGAGAATTCGTGCCGATTACTACACCTAGTTAAGTTAAAATTGACTTGTTTACGCCTTAAATATCACTCGTAAGCCGGACTATACGAGGCGATGTTGAAGGCGCAACCAAAACAAAACTGTGTTTTTGTTATCTCGATCGTTAATTAAAGCGTTGTAGACCCCTTCAAAATGTAGACAAAACCTTGTACAGTGTACACTACACGACCTCTTTTAATTAACACTGATTTACATGCACTTTTTATTCTCGCTTGAAAAGTTCAAGTAATAAAACAATATAATTTTATGTAAAAAATGGAAATTGGCAGTTGTTCGGTGGTTGCACGCGCCAACGGTCCGTAATCACGACCAGACTTTTTTTAAACGTTTTTCATAAATTTTAAAACATCTGCCTTGTTCATAATGTAATTGCAAGATTATTTAACGTTAAAATTAATTAAATAATTCTTTACCTAACATAAGTGAAGAGTTGAGGTTGGAAAAAATATAATCTTGTAGGTTGGTACCCCCCCCCCCCCCCCCCCCCCACCGGTATTTCCTTCTCTAATTACAACACTTTTTTCCACAAGATTAATACCTACATCCTTGATTTCTTTCAGAATATTTTATAACTATTATTAGCTAAGTAGGTAGGTCCATCATAGGTGGTCTGGTAACATACAACATAGGTATACATACCTACACTGCCCAGGGACAACTATTTTTATGACTTATTGGGTTTAACGACGGATTTACAGGGTTGGTAAAAAGGAGGGTAAAGTAACTACACCATTGCCTTATTTGTACCATTTATAAATTTGTACTTATAAGTACCTACATTACAAACACAGTAGGAGTAGGTACTAAGACTACTAAGTATGGTATTTTATTAAAAATAGTGTTTGATTTACATGCCGGTCCTAATTCTTAAAAAAACTTCAGTTTGTTGACTCTATAAGAGGAAAATTAATATAATAGTTCACTAACACATTAATATTACAAACTAAACAACACAAAATCATTCTGTTGTAACTCAATTTGAACTTGTGTAGTGTTGTACCTAATTACGGTAAATCTTTGCTTTAAATGGTACAGTAGACCAAATAATGGTAATGTTTCTTAGAAAATAAAGTAAATCTACGATTTTGTTACTTTCAATAAACTTTTTATGACAAATTTAAACGGCATTCAAAGAATATTCTCACTTTGTAATAAAAACAACAATAATCATGTAAAAATAGTCATAAAAAAACAATCTTATAAATGTACGGATCTGCCAGTATAGTTATAAACCTGAAAATTCCACTGGTCCACTGTAGCATGTCCTAGACATTTGGTATAAATAAGAGAAATTTCTCCAATTTAATATTTTTTCACAGCGAATTAAGCCCGCAAATGGAACGTATACTAAGTAAATATTTAAAATATGGTGTAATTAGGCCACTGTTCATTTAATTTAATAGAAGAAGTTACATTTAAAATGGACTTTGCTGTATATACAAAAATGTTTCCCTATTCTTAAGATCATTTTGTAAGTTCCTTCGAAGTTGTGCTATTAAGGATGGTACAATTTGCTCTCAAGAACCTTAACACCTATTTATATTATGTATATTACCTACTTACCAAGACAAAAACCAAGAAAAAAGCACCAGGGTTTTAAAAATACTTGAAATTCCTTTGCACTCTACTTTCCCAGCACTTTCAAAGTTAGTTTACCAGAGTTCTCTGCCGCAAAACGCGTAAGTCTTTTTACAGATTGTTCGAAAATAAGTTTATGATACTTATATGAGATTTTTTTAAGGCACTACACCGAAAAACATAAAAAATAACGTAAATTTTGCATTCACAACTTACAAAATAAATATAACCTCGCCATGTTTCTTGAAAGGTGTCACAAGAGCCATCTAACAGGCGATAGGTAAAGTTCTACAAATCCGTCTACACAATCATATTATCCTAAATAGTTCAGATCTTCTCAAGTCGAAAAGTTTTAAAATGAAAAAAAACACAATGTTTTAAGTATAATTTTATTAAAGTTAAGTGAAACCGATCAAGGAAAAATTATAAATCAAACTTCCTTCTACTTGTTTCCATAGAGTGTCTTCGTCCATCTTTTATCCATTCATATTGGCCATATTTACTATCAAATGTACCCTTCTGCAAAGACCTCAACTTCAAAGTGAACCTTGGCCCCAGTTCCTTGAGTTTTGCCTTCTTTCCTTCGCCATCAAAGCCATACCTAGAGAATATAATTATTGTTTTATGTCTAATCCAACAAAATCATTTTGAGTAGTATACCTGTAGTGTCTAAAAAATATAAAATCTCTCTGATTGTGGAATGTTACTGCTCTTTGTCCAACAAATTCAGGATCATAATGAAATAGAGCTCCAAGCATTCTTCCTACAGACAAGCCAAGACGGGTGGTAAAGTTATTTAACACAACCTCTGGTCGGTGAGCTGTAATATCTTTGTGATTTTTCCTTAGTTCTGGTGTGATACGAACATTGCTTAGCTTAAAATGAGCTGTAGGTCCATTGGGAAGATGAATTACTAATAGACCATCAGGTTCCTTGCGGTTTTCGTTGATTACTATAAGAAAATAAAGGTATGTAGGTATATATCATAAAAATTACTTAGGTACCTAAGTATTTTTATTGCTACAAAAAGTTTTACCTAAAATATCAGTGTATTCTTTCTCTATAGCGCTTTTTATAATCTTTTTTACCCCAGAACGATTTCTGTACAATGATACTGAGTTTGGTAGAATTCTTGTTAACTCTCGGCCAAATATTCTTGTTTTCTAAAAAAGATTGGTTTTATTTTAATTAACGAAGCAAAAATTTGTAAAAGCAGCTTCCTTACCCTCATGGGATTATCAGCAAATGTAATAAGAACTTTCGGCTCATAAGAGTGCTTATAATAATCACTAAATTCATCTTTCTCTAAATCATCTCGAATTAGTTCATTTTCTTCAGCATCTAAATTAGTTATAGTAGTATCGTCCTTAATTCTTAGACTATCGATTGTATGGGGAGTTTTTTTAGGAGCATCTTCACGTTGGCGTTGCTTTTTAGCTTCCTTCTTAGCCTGAAAATATAAATTTATGAAATGGGGTACATATACTTACAATAAGTGGTATCGTCAAAAACTGTAAGTTAACCATTTTACATAAATACGTTGTCCTTTTACCTTTTTTTGTTCCCGTTTCTGCTTTTGAAACTGCAGGCTTCGTACTTGCTTATTTTTGATGTTGGAAAACTTAGTTTCATTTGGAAATAAGACTGAACCACTTGTGGACGGTTTAATATCTTTTTCATCTTTGATTTCCACTTCTTCATCTTTAATTTCTAACTGTGCCATAGAGTTTTCTTCTTCGGAATCACTCATTTTTATTTTCTTTTGGGCCGTAAGCCGTAAGAAAATTAGAAAATCCTACCCTTAACCTAAAAGTAAAATGTCACTGTCAGTCACACATGTTAAATTTTGAGGTTAGGAGGCGGTTAATAAGAAGTAAATTTCTGTTACTATGCGCAAGCGCAAAAATCCGGCGCATTCGCCACAATCATGATTTGGCCGCCATCAAATCAACCAATGATCTGATAGCAGATCTTTGGAATCAACCAATTGAACCAATCACTACTGAGAAAATAAGTACACTGTCAGGTACACTTGGATGTTCCATTCCTATCCTATTACAGTTATCTGTTATCTATAGTTTTTACCGATTTCTTTTTGAAAAAAAATTAAAACTCTAGAACACGTCAGTTCAAGGCCTTATCTATATCCTGTCATAGTCATATGTAAAATTTTTTTGAGGTTAGCAGCATAGCGTCAGCGTTAAAAAATTAACTTAAATTAAGGTTTTTTGACTTTTTTGTTCTGTGATCTGTGACTCCTGTGAGTGAATGGTTGTGCCAGCATGGCAAGGCAGTAAGTATATTTTTTTTCCTTTCTTAATAAATATTAAGAATCTATAACAGTTCTAATAACAGTTTCGTAAGAATTACTTTGTCAATGAGCTGTTGTAGTTTCGTCAAGTTTCGGTTCACCCATTTGCCGGTATTTTTTTCTTTAGGGTCTCATTTAATTCATTAACATCGGTATTAGAACTTCATCTTTGTTATTTTGTGTTACTTTTGGGAATAACCTATGTCTAGGTTATTATTATTATTTGGCAATAGTAAGCGGTAGAATCCATGAGACTGTTCTAGTAGGTATCATGCACAATATAGGTATATCGAGAGGTATATCATTTTTCATGAATTGTTTTTATCTTTTTCCAAGACTAGAATATACTCCTGCATGCATATTTGTTTAATACACTTCGACAAGCTTTTGTAAAGGAGCTTTAATATCATGCGGTCAGATGCAGAACTTTGTATTTTTTTCCTTTTGTGATGCAATTTATTAGGCAAAAGTAAGCAAACAAGCAATATTCCATACAATTACACTGATTAGAGAAAATTCTACTATGTATAACAATTTATGGATTAAAAAAAAGATTTTATTTAAAAAAAAATTCGGTTTTTTTTGTCCCATTTAAAAAATATAACAGAATGCAATGCATACACAATGTACCAAATATTTTTTGCATACCTATTATAGGTAGGTTTTTAATTATATTTATTTGTTTTTAGATTATTTTTACTAGGATTATTCCTGTTGGGGACAGTGTTGGCTGTGGACAAGAATAATTTTAAAACATGTGAACAGAGCAGTTTTTGTAGGTAGGACTGCACCCATTTTGTTATATATTTATAGTAAATTGTCAAAGGACAGTCAAAATTAAATTTGTTAAATAGTAATAATATCTAGGTACTCTTAACATTTTTCTTTCGTACTTACAGACGTTTAAGAAAATATGAACCAGAAAAAAGCCCATATCAACTAGATTTATCAACTTTACAAGTTACAGACAACACTATTGAAACTACTTTGCTCAATACTCAAGTTCCCGATGTCAAATTGAAGCTAATTTTGACAGCCATTGTGGGAAATATATTTAGAATAACGGTGGATGAAGTTGGAGGTCTACATCCACGTTATAGGCCCCAGCTGGCTTTAAATGGCGAGCCTCAAGTTTCAAAGTAAGTAGATGAAAGAACTAAACAGATTTTCGTTTGATGTAGGTATGCTATGTAAAATTGATCCTAAAACAACAAACCAACACTGACATAAATCACATGGGATTTGGATAGGTAGGTATACAAAAACTACATGTACATTTTTGAGCCTTTTTCTTTTTTTAGGTTAGAAATTTTAGAGAGAAACCAAGATACTGTTACTGTCAAATCAGGTGTTAATAAGGCAGTTTTGACAGCCAAGCCTCTTAAAATAGCATTTTATCAAAATGAAGACTTGGTTAGTGTTTTGAATGGCAAAGGATTGTTTGGTTTTGAACATTACAGAAATAAACCAGCCGAAGGGTAAGATTTTTATATACAAAATTATTTCTGACTGGAAAATTAAATTTAATTCTATTCTAGTGAGACTGATATCCAAATTAAAGATGATCCAGGGGCTTGGGAAGAAAACTTTAAATCCCATCATGATACCAAATCAAAAGGACCTTCTGCAATAGCTGCTGATTTTACTTTTCCTGGTGCCCTAAGAGCCTATGGATTGCCAGAACATGGTGATCGTTTGTCACTTAGAACAACTGGACAGGGAGGTCTGGATCCTTATAGGTACGAGGATCAATGTAAAATGCAGTTTTGGAACTAATGCTTGATAAAACAGCAAAAAATTATAATTTTTTGGTGTATAATTTGTGATGAATGTGTATTTAAAATTTTGAAATTTTTTAGGTTATATAACTTGGACGTTTTCGAATATGAGCTGGATAGTACAATGGCTATCTATGGAGCTGTGCCATTGGTTTATGCTCATGGGTAAGTAAGAGCATATAATCTCTCTCCCCTGCAGTGCATTAATAGGTTAATATTACCACAGATATATTTGAATATTAACACCCACCTGAAAAATACTCAATCAATTCAAAGTACTTCTTCTGTCAGGTTACAGAGAAAATTTCTTCCTTAAGTGCAAACTATTTATAAATTTTTTTAGCCCAAAACACACGGTCGGCATTTTTTGGCACAACGCAGCAGAGACATGGGTGGACATAAACAATAGCAAAGACGGAAATGTCGTTTCTTCCCTGGTCAATCTTGTAAGCGGTTCTAAGTCTGAACCCAAAGTGAACGTACATTTTATGAGTGAGAGCGGAGTCATGGACTTATTTGTGCTTATGGGGCCCACTCCACGGGATACTCTGAGGCAGTATGCTTCATTGACTGGGGTACATGGGTTGCCACAGGTTAGTTATTTATTTATACGGCATCAACACCAGTGGTTGCCATTTACAGATATATCAATCTAATCTAAGAATTTAGAAGTAATGTGAGCTTGATAAAATAAACCCTTATTTTGGTTTTGTAGTTTAGTTTTTACAGATTCTGTGAATAGGTATCCTTAGTGTTGTGGTACTTACATCAATATCACTTGCCAACCTATTAAATAGACTACCTACACATACAATATACCTAATGGAGAATGCTTGTAGAGGTTAGTTCTAAGAAGAAAATCTAAATAGAATGTCTTTTTATGTCTATTATTTATGCGATTGATTGAAAAAGGAACTGAGAAAGTTGCACCAGACATGTCATAGTTTTTCTATTCTTTAAAGATATTCTATAAAGATATTTAGAATGCTTGATGGGTATAGCTCTTTGTCAAGGGTAAAATACAAATTTTTTGTAGAAAATATACTTTTTTTTTTAATTTTTTATACTCAACAGTCCCAACCAACTTTACAAGTTTATTATTTATTATTATTATTTATTTATTTATTCGCAGTTTTTTTTATAATAATATTAAAAATCAATAACATTGTTTTTTTTAAATAAAAATAAATCCAATGAAAGCATCATTACAAAACCATAGATTAACAAATCTGTCCGATTTTGTAATGAAAAAATATATACCCATTTAGATTATTAATTTTAATCATATCATAAATATATTTAAAAATATAACTAAGTAATTCAAAAATATTTTACCAAAAAAAAAGGAAAATTATAAATAAGGGAGAAATCATAATAGAAAAATTGTAATATTTAGTATTATTATTATATTACCTAAATATATAAGTTGACTTACCTTTATATAATTTTGCATAATACATGATTTTAATTTTCTTTTAAATGTCAAAAAACTCATAGTTTTCAAATTAGTAGGTAATACATAATAATATATTAAAAATTTTGATGCCAACAAATAAAGCATTATTTTTTAAAAGTGTTAAATTAAAATTATCATAACATAAACATGGATTTGTTTTTTGTCTTGTTTGGTATTATATGAGTAATGTTATGTAATAAATTTTAATTTTATATATAAAATGGAAGTTTTGTAATAAAGTTGTTTTAAACTTAGAATATTATTATAAACAAATAATATTTTTGAAGGAAACAGAATATGTTTTTTAAATATTATTTTTAAAACATATTTTTGTATTGTTATAAGCGGTTTCAAATTCGAGTATGCACTTCCCCAACCAATTATACCATAGGAAAGAATTGATTGAAAAAGTGCATAATAAAACATTAAACGAAGTTTTTGATTCACAGGGATAAATAAGTATACAGGGTGTTTTTTTAAGGTCGACGAGCGGCCATACCTCGGAAACTACTGGGCATAGAAACTCAGGAAAAGAAAAATGGTAATTAAAGTGGCCATGAGAAAATTCTGGAAATAATTTTTAAGTTCCGCATTTTGCCGTAAGAGGGCGTAATTGAAAAGTAAATTTTAAAATTTTACATAACTCCGAAAACTCCACATTAAGGTATATGTTTGATAACACCATTTTAAAGCTTGGACAATTATGCATCATTTTGGTCCTATGCTCATTGGCGTACCGACTTTATTAAGAGTGGGGGAAGCTGTTGAAAGTGTAATCATTTAAATCGCTGTAACTTATAAACGACTTATCCGATTTTAGCAAACTAAAGACTGTTTGGAAGAGAAATGTATGCACTTTCACCAATCGTACTTAGTTGTCCATAATAGTTCTCAAAAAAAATGCTAGAGGGCGCAATTTGCAATAACAATACATTTTTAGATTTTACTCCGAAAAAATAAATCATACGGTATAATTATGATACCATAATCGAAAAGTAGATGAAATTTGCTAGAAAAAAATATTAAAACCGGAGCTCGATATCTCCGTTCGTTTCAGAGTTATTGCCAAAACAATAATTTTTAATACAAATTGCGCCCTCTAGCAATTTTATTAGAAACTATATTGTACCATTGGATACGACAATTGAAGGTACTTACCTTTCTCTTCCAAACAAGCTTAAATTTAGTAAAATCGGTTAAGTCGTTTAGAAGTTACAGGGATTTTAATGTTTACACTTTCACTTGATAAGAGTGGGAGAATCTATTGAAAGTGTAAACATTAAAATCGCTGTAACTTCTAAACGACTTATCCGATTTTACTAAATTTAAGCTTGTTTGAAAGAACCTTCAATTGCCGTATCCAATGGTACAATATAGTTTCTAATAAAATTGCGAGAGGGCGCAATTTGTATTAAAAATTATTGTTTTGGCAATAACTCTGAAACGAACGGAGATATCGAGCTGCGGTTTTAATATTATTTCTAGCAAATTTCATCTTCTTTTCGATTATGGTATCATAATTATACCGTATAATTGATTTTTTCGGAGTAAAATCAAAAAATGTATTGTTATTGCAAATTGCGCCCTCTAGCATTTTTTTTTTAGAACTATTATGGACAACTAAGTTCGATTGGTGAAAGTGCATACATTTCTCTTCCAAAGAGTCTTTAGTTTGCTAAAATCGGATAAGTCGTTTATAAGTTACAGCGATTTAAATGATTACACTTTCAACAGCTTCCCCCACTCTTATTAAAGTCGGTACGCCAATGAGAATAAGACCAAAATGATGCATAATTGTCCAAGCTTTAAAATGGTGTTATCAAACATATACCTTAATGTGGAATTTTCGGAGTTATGTAAAATTTTAAAATTTACTTTTCAATTACGCCCTCTTGCGGCAAAATGCGGAACTTAAAAATTATTTCCAGAATTTTCTCATGGCCACTTTAATTATCATTTTTCTTTTCCTGAGTTTCTATGCCCAGTAGTTTCCGAGATATGGCCGCTCGTCGACCTTAAAAAAACACCCTGTATAACAAATATTACTCTAACTTAGTAGGTATATATTATATATAAAAAAGACAGTTAAAAAAAATATTCGTTTGGTATAAACGTTTGATTAACTCATTAAGAAATAAATTTACATTAGGGAATATTTTTTTAAATTAAATTTAAAAGGGTGTTTTTTTTTAATGTTTTAATATTTTCGGGTAAAATATATAATATTAATCCATTATATTTTATAACAATGGCCGTTTTCCAAAATTGCTGTTTATTTTAATAGTCTGTTAAAAATTACATTGTCTGTGAAGATCATGAACTTTTGTAAACGTTACGTTGGAAATTTTTTGTTTTAAAAGTAAAGAATGAATAAGTATGCAAATTTTTAAGTTATATAAATTATTTATATCTAGGTATTTAATCGGTTTATAGAAATTTGTTATTGGTTCTAAGTGTGGAAGTCTATGAATACATTTAATAATTTTATTTTGTAGTCTGAGTTTTTGAAAATACTGAAGGTGACCAAATAATACTATAGTTAATTTGAGTGTATTAACTAGTTATTTTTATTTACAGGCAACATTTAGGGATATGTTAATAAAATAATAAAAGCAGAAAAATAAATACGAGAAGATTTATTATTTCCAAACTTTATTAAAATTTAAACATCTTTTTTAAATAACTTACTTCCAAATTTCGTCATCTATATATATTTATTTTTTACAATTACCCCCCCCCCCCCCAAATTACTTTCATTCATTTATTTACCTTTTGTTGTTGTCAGCTCTTCTCGCTGGCCTACCACCAAAGCCGTTGGAACTACAACGACCAGGATGACGTCACCACTGTAGTTGCCAATTTCGACCAACACGGTCTACCCGTCGACGTCATGTGGCTGGACATCGAGTATACCGACGGCAAAAAGTACTTTACTTGGGACCCCATAAAGTTTGCCACTCCGGAAAATATGGTTAACAATCTCACTAGTACCGGGAGGAAGTTGGTAGTGATTATTGATCCGCATATCAAGAGGGAGGGAGGGTACTTTTTGCACGAGGATGCGTTGAAGTATGATTTTTATGTGAAGAACAAGGATGCCAGTGTGTATGAAGGTAATAAAAAACCTTGTATTAGTATTTTTCTAGATTTAGCAAAAGCCTTTGATACAGTTAGCCATAATTTACCGATAAAAAAGTTTGAAAATATTGGATTCAGAGGAAAGTAATTAAAATTAATTAAAAATTATCTGAAAATAGACCAACTTATGTTCAAATAGATAAAAAAAAAAGCTGTCCAAAAGTATTTAAGTATGGTGTTCCTCAAGGAACAATTTTAGGACCATTATCTTTTAATATTTATATTAACGACTTATTTAGTATAAATTACGATGGACAAATTTCTGGTTTTGCAGATGATACTACAATTTTTTATACCGTTACAAATTGGGAAAACGTAAATAATAAAATTAAAAAAGATTTTAAAATTATAAAAAATTGGTTTGATAACAATTTGTCAACATAACAAATTATGTTCCTTTTACTTTAAACCTAAATAACCTACCACAAAATATGAATAGTATTCAAATAAATGAAGACATTCAAATTTTTAAAGTTAAATATATAGGAATTATTTTTGATAGTAAATTAAATTGGAATTTTCACTTAGAATACTTAATTAAAAAATTAAGAAGTTTACTACCGATTTTTAAAAACATTAAAATTTTTTTAAATGTCTTTGGAAATGTTATATTACGCGTTAGTTAAAACTCATTTAAATTACGGAATTTTAGGTTGGGGAGGAATAAATAGAACTTTAGTTAAAAAATTAGAAATATTAAAAAAAGGTTTCTAAAAATTATATTCAATAAAGATTATCTTTATCCTTCAAAAGAATTATATTCAGAAACAATTAAAGTTGAACATAAGACAACTTTACATTTATAACATCTTAATATAATTATATATTTAAAAATAAAAACCTTATACAATTTAAAAACCATAATCATAATACACGTCATAAAAATTAAATAACCATAAAACCTAAAATAAATAAGTCCATAGAACAAAAAAATTTCAAATATTTATGTTTTTATTTAAACGATTATTTACCAACAAAAATTAAAAAATTGATTTCATTAAGAAAATTTAAAGTCGAAATAAAAACATGGATATTAAAAACAGACAATTTGAAAATATTTTTAGAAATGCTTTAATTAATTAATATTGTTCAGAATAATTTATATAAGTAATATTTTTACTTAAAAATTATAAATTAATAACTTTATTATAGGTAATATATTTCTTCAAATAAACTGCGTTTATACTATAAATTAACATTTTTACTTTAAAACTTAATTTTTAATGCATATTTATGATTTCTGATTTTACATACCAAAACAAAAAATAAGATTTGCCCCTAACAAGTTCAGCTTCAGGGGATTAAAGAACAAGTTTATAGAAGACAACATAAACATATATTTATTATATTATTATATTTTTTAAATTAATATGCAAATTTTATCCCAAATTGATTAATTTATTTGTAATAATTTCTAAGGTTGGTGCTGGCCTGGGTCGTCCTCGTACCTCGATTTTTACAATCCCGCCGTCTTGGACTATTACAAGAAGCTCTACAGCCTAGAAACCTTCAAAGGTACCACCCACGACGTGTGGATCTGGAACGACATGAACGAACCGTCCGTATTCAACGGACCAGAAATCACCATGCCCAAGGATTGCATTCATCATGGCGGATGGGAACACCGTGACGTTCACAATGAGTATCCTTTGGCACATGTAAGTTAATATTTTTTATGATGAATTTTTTTTTTTTTTTTTTTTTTTTTTTTGAGAGAGGATAACTTCACCAGTTTTTGAAGCAACTTACCTCGAATCGCCCTTTATGCATTCCTTATACAATTTGTCATGGAATATTGAGACAATATTCATTTTCTTTGCTGACGATACCATGTTACTCTGTAATCCATTGTTGCAAAAGCAATGCTTAGACAGGGATCTGAGGCGTATTGAGTCATGGACAAGCCAGTGGTGCGTGAAGCTTAATGTATCAAAATGTACACAGTATTGCATATTGACCCAAATAACCCTTGTAAAACATATTTGCTAATTAATCTTCAACTTATTAGTGTTACAGAAAAAACAGTCTGGGGTTACTAATTTCTTCTAATTTAAAATGGGAAGCACATATTATTAAAATGGTAAAGAAAACCAATAGTTTTCTTTTCATGGTGCAAAAGACTTTCAAAGATTGTAAAGAAATTGTACATTTCCTATATTAGACCAAAAATTGAATACGGATACAATATTTGGAACCCATACTACATCAAAGATATTGAAATTTTGGAAAGGGTCCAAAGGCGGGTTACCAGAATTCCATTTGAATTAAGTAGACTATCTTATCTCGAAAGACTTAAAAGATTTGGGCTAACTACTCTGAAGTAAAGAAGAACTAGGGGTGATGTAATAAAAACTTTTAAAATCCTAACGGACTACTATTCTTGTAACTTGAGAAATTTGTTTCATTTAAATCAGAATCAACAGCTTCAGGAAAAAATTAAGCAAAGAAAAATCCGCGACATTTCCAAGAAAGAACTTCCTCATTAATCGGGTAGTGTACATATGGAATTCGCTTGAAGAAAGTACAGTCTGCGCAAATAGTGTAAACTCCTTTAAAAACCAAGTTGATCGTAATTTTCAGCACTTAACTCAAAACTTTGTGCATTACCGGTGCTTGATGATATTCGTTTTTAAATATCTAATGATATTTGTGCGTCCAAAATACTTACCTTTTTCATGTTTAAATAACTTTCGCGTAAGAATTTAACTTTCAAAATGTCTTTATTCCAAACTAACTTTTACAGTTCATTACATGGAAAGTGACAACATAATATAGAAAATAATAACCATTAAAAAAAAATAACAATAAAAAAAATGGAAGTTAATCCAATTTAATTCATTAATAAAATCAATTTAAAAAAAATTGTAGAAATAATTTAATTTAATCTCTTTAATTGTTTTTTAAAAGTTGTCAATTTTTTTATTTGTCTGATATTTTTTGGAAGATTGTTATATTTTATTATTCCGTCATATAAAAGCAATTTTTTTCCGAAATTACTTTTTACTGGTATAGTTTGATAATTTATACAACGTCTGGTGTTATGATCATGTAATGTCTTATTCTCCTGAAGTGTTATGTTTAATTTTTTTCTTTTAAAATAATAGAGTGAATTAGAATACAAATTTTTAATTTATAAATGTTTTGAACGTGTAAACAAATACCCTTTCGGTCTATATAGATTAACAGTTGGTTCTAAATGTGGTAATTTGTGTATACATTTAATAACTTTATTTTGCATTTTTTGTAATGGTTTTAAGTTTGATAAACAAGCAGATCCCATGCAGAAGCCAAGTATTGTAATTTTGAATATATTAATGAAAAACATATATTTTTTAAGTATTTCAAAGGAATGAAATATCTAGCTCTGTACAAAACATATACCAAAGAAGATATCGAGTTGATAATATACTGGATATGGCATTTCCAATTTAAATTTTCGTCTAAAACTAATCCTAAAAATTTTGTCGTTTTTGCATATTATTGAATATTTTCATTATTAAATGATGTTGGAATTTATTTTATTTTTAGTTATAAACATAAAAGAATATTTTATGATTTTATGTAAATTTAACAAGTAATTTAAACTAGCCAACGGACTTTTAGACATTTTAAATCACGATGAACAATTAAAGAAAAAAAAATCAAAGAAAATAAAACAATAGCTTCATCGGACTTTCCGTTTGCTATTGATAAAATAATAATAATAATAATAATAATAATAACAATAATAATATTAATTTTTTAGACTATTGGGACTTACGAAGGTCTCTTGCTTCGCTCGCCCCACAGAAGACCTTTCATCCTGACTCGTGGTCATTTCGCGGGATCCCAGAGATACACCGCCATGTGGACTGGTGACAATGACGCAAAATGGACTCACCTTACCGCTAGTTTTCCTATGTGTTTGACTGAGGCTATGGGAGGTAAGCAAAGATCAGTATTTATTTATTTATTTAAGCGACTAATGCCTGTATGCTCCGTTTTAACGATAAGTTCAGCTTTATAAAGTCATACTTAAAGTTAAGATATTCTTTTTTATGCATCGCATCTAGATTAAGTTGTCTTTGTTAAGGAAACAATACATTTGTCAACGTTGAGAAATTTAGTAATTTTCTTTATTTTACTGTTTTCTACACTGATATGTCACGAAGCTTTTCTGTGCTTATACCCTTTATTTTTCTGTGGCTTATCCACCCAACCTCACATTTACCGCGCCCTTGCGATTTGAACAGGCGAATTTGATTAAAATCAAAAGTTTATTGTTGTTATTCCTTTTTATTTCAACAAAATGGGTGAAAATGACGAAAAAAAACGCAAACGGAAATTAGCTATTTAAGATATTATTATGTAAAAGTATGCCTAAAGAATTATCGGTGTACTTACAAATCATTATTAAATTCTTATAAATGTTAAATTTCTTATAACGTTGCACTTGTAAAACCGTGTTCTTTCGTAAGCGAAATTGACGGAAAAACGATAAATTGTCCAGAGTATAACAAAATACTCTTCTCTATCGTATTGTCTGCGTGAGAAACCCATTTCAATTATTTAATATCAAATCGTCTGCTTCCAAGAAGATAGCGTCTTTCACTTCCATATTTTTTTTAAAGGTTGAAGCAAAACAGTTTAGTATTTTTATTCAAACAAAATCTTTTGCAGAAATACAAAAATTCTTAAAGGTTAATGTTATTTCTTGTCAGATAATGACAGTAATAACATAAGTCATACAATAAGAACAACTTAATTTCTTAAGTCCAGGATTTTAATAACTTAAAATTAAGAACGACTTTTGCTTGATTTGTTGTTCGTGCATAAGAATTTTGTGACTTAAGGTTGAATTCTCAACGTCATTCAATCTATTGCCAACTTATAACCTATTTCGCGTTGATTTTTTGAGTTTATTATTTTAATAACTAACATTTAAAGAAAATCAATATCGTCGGTACATTATTTAGGTAGTATCTGATATATTACAAAAATATCAATTTATTTCATTGCTAATTTTGGGAGAATTGTATAGTGAAAGAACAATGAGTGACAATGACATAATAATGTAAAAAAAAATCTTAACCGATATTTTTCGCGATACAATTCTCCTAAAATAAGTTATGAAATTCCTTGATATTTATTAAATATGTCAATTATTACACATAGAATATAAAGTCGATACTGATTTTCTTTAAATTTTGTATAAAAGCTAGAAAACATAAATAAGTCTACGCGAAATAGGTTATAGGTTGGCAAGCATGTTGATAATCCCACCTTAAGTCGAAAAGTTCCACTAAGTAAGAAATTATGCTAACGGTGCATACGGCCATTACAGGTTTAACCCCATTTATAAGATGTACAGTTGAGTTCAGAAAGAAGTAGGACACGGATTCTTATACTATGTAAACCAGGCTTTTAAAAAGCATCAATAGTTTGACATGACACTGACATCCTTTTTTAAATTTAAAAAAATATATTTTTTATAAGTAGTTATTGATTCGAAGCATAAAGCCTAGGCTTGGCAATGTTCAAAGGATTCAAATAATTGTGTTTTTAAATGACGGAATACCTATACGAGACGTTGCCGCTATAATGCACGTAGCAAAAATAACGGTAGAAAATATTAAGTACAGATGGGAAGCGGATGGAACTTTGTATAAGAAAAAGCCTCGTGGAAGACCAAGAAAAACAACGCAAGAACATGACAATGGTCTTGTGCAATACTTGGAGAAAAATCCCTTTTAAATAATGCGAGCTGCTATTCAGCAAACAAATTTTCCTGGTTCGAGACCGACAGGTTGTCGTAGGGTAAAAGAATCCCATTTAAAAAATTATGTTGCCGCCAAAAATATGAAATTAGGGGAAGAACACAAACAGGCACGAATTATTTTTGCCTTAAATAATATTTTGCGGCCAGACTGGAATAGAGTAGTCTTTACTGACGAAAAAGTTTTTTAGTCTATGTTCAACAGACATATCAGGGTATACAGACCTCGCAATACTAGATATAGGTTCTGAAAATTTTATCAGTAATTCCGAAAGTTCAGGGAGATTTTCGGTGAATGTATGGGCATGGGTGAGTTATCATGGACTTGGAGTGTGTTGGATTGTAAATGAAAGGTTTAATGCAGTCACTTACAAGAACATTTTGGAATATATTATGATGCCTAGTGTATCGCAACATTTCTCTGATCAGAGATTTGATTTCCAACACGACAATTGCCCGGTTCACAGCGCGGGTATGGTCAAAGATTCGTTCCAGAGGAATAACGTGGAAACTTTGCCGTGGCCTTCAAAAAGTCCCGATATTAATATAATAGAAAACGTGTGAGGTCTAATGACACGAAAAATATATAAAGCAAATTTCAGACAAGCTAACAGAATTTCATTTATTGAAGAAACGTGGAACGAGTTAAGTGATGATCTGGATTTTGTGAGTGGTCTATACTTATCGATACCCAATAGACTGAATGAGTTTTTATAAAAAAATGGAGCGATTACTAAATATTAAATAGGTATAATTTTTTTTTTTTTTAATAATTATTGTGTACAATAAAATGTTTGAATTAAATTAGACTTGTTATTTTTTAATAAAACGAAGAAAAAATGGTAATAAAAATTATAAATATGACACGTTTAAGTTTAGCCCAATAAAAAAAAGTTTAGTTTGTTATAATTTGAACACAGTTAATAGCCTGTCCTACTTTTTTATGAACTTTCGGGGTTTATGGGTAGGTTTACAACACACAATCGATGTCCTACTTCTTTCTGAACTCAACTGTACGTAATCAAATTCATAAAGTATACGGTATTATTGTTATATGTTATATTTTGTTAAATCTAAAATATTTTATATATTAAGTCATATTGCAATTTCAGTCAGTACCTCGTGGTATACAGTGACTGGCAAAAAGTTAGCAACATATGGGATATAAATGTTATTAGCTGAGTAGAGGCACAAATTTCAAGTTGAATAATAATAAAATATAATTTTTTTTTTAGGAATAAGCTTTTGTGGTGCCGATGTAGGTGGTTTCTTTGGCAATCCCGACGTCGAATTGTTACAGAGGTGGTATCAGGTAAGCATGTGCCTTAACTTTTCTTTCAACAGTTTAAAAAAAATCTTTCAGGGCGCAATCTGGCTACCGTTCTTCCGCGCGCACGCGCACATCGATACCAGACGCCGGGAACCGTTCCTATTTCCGGAGGACGTGGTAAACAGGATCAAGAAGGCTTTGAGGCTGCGCTACGCCCATCTTCCTCTGTGGTATACGTTGTTCTGGGAGCACGAGTCCACGGGCGAGGCTGTGATAAGGCCGCTGTTTTATCACTATCCTGATGATGAGAACGTTTTGGATATTGATAATACCGTTTTAGTAGGTGAGCATATTTAAAATCGACAGCTTCTTTACTTTAGAAAAGTTTTCCACCTCAACAAGTAGACTTGAGGATGAACAATCACTTTAAAACCTTTACTTTCTGCACTGAAGTCAGTGCGATAGGTAGTCGTTTTTGCGCCTACTTAATAAAGTATGTCATTGTTTCTAGGACATTCAGTATTGGCTCGCCCCGTCACCGAGCCCGGGGAATCCTCCGTGGAGGTGTACTTGCCAGGCGGTGCTTCTGCTAACTGGTATGACCTGGAGGACTTTAGACTTTACCATGGTGGAAGCCACAGAATTCCTGTTAGCTTGGACAAGGTAAATAAAAAAAATTGGATAAAAAAAAGGCAGCACCCTTGCTCTTCTTATTTCTTTAAAATAAATAATAATACCTTTGTAAAATTATCAAATTTGTTCCATAATCGATAAACCTCATGTGGATAAACGGGATAATTAAAAAAAAAATTATTTATGTGAAAAAGAAAAGAACATCTTAAAGTTTCATTAATCAAAATTATCAAAGCCTAAAGCCCCTTATGCTTTTTTTTGTCTCTTTTTCGCATCATTCATGTTGTCTATTCTCTCTTTCTAGCACGTTGTGTTCTATAGAGGAGGATCAATAATCCCTAGAAAAGACAGACCGAGGAGGTCATCATCTGTCATGCACAACGATCCCTTCACCCTGTATATCGCCTTAGACGATAAGAAATCCGCATCTGGCACACTGTATGTTGATGACTATGAGAGTTTCAAGTATAAAAACGACAAGAAGTATGTCTATGTTAATTTCAGTTTTGAGAACAACAAACTCACTAGTAGGTAAGTCACTACAGGATTAACTAGTATTGTGCAATGTGCACAAATTAGGTGAAACTACTCACCTGACGACTGGAAAAGCTTAACAGGCGAAATGTGATTAATTTTTTTTTCTTAGCTTAATTGATAAGACTGACTATCCGACAGAAGAATGGATTGAAAGAGTCGTAATTCTTGGTCCACCCAGTGGCATTAAGGGAGCCAAACTAATAAGTAAAAGTAAGTAGCCAAGTTTAATACGCCTGTGGTGAAATATAATATATATGTTTGTTAACAATTTGTTAACATAGTTAATAAAATAAAATATTTAGGAATTATTTTTGACAGTAAATTAAATTGGAATTTTCACTTAGAATACTTAATTAAAAAATTAAGAAGTTAACTACCGATTTTTAAAAACATTAAAGAAATTTTAAATGTAAGACATATGGAAATATTATATTACGCGTTAGTTAAAACTCATTTAAATTACGGAATTTTCGGTTGGGGAGGAATAAATAGAACTTTAATTAAAAAATTAGAAATATTACAAAAAAGGTTTTTAAAAATTATATTCAATAAAGATTATATTTATCCTTCAAAAGAATTGTATTCAGACACAAAAAAGTTGAACATAAGACAACTTTACATTTATAACATCTTAATATATATTTAAAAATAAAAACCTTATACAATTTCAAAAACAATACCATAATACACGTCATAAAAATGAAATAACCATAAAACCTAAAATAAATAAGTCCAGGGAACAAAAAAATTTCAAAAATTTATGTTTTTGTTTAAACGATTATTTACCAACAAAAATTTAAAAATTGATTTCATTAAAAAAATTTTAAGTCGAAATAAAAACATGGATATTAAAAACAGACAATTTGAAAATATTTTTAGAAATGCTTTAATTAATTATTATTTTTCTGAATAATTATTCTGTCTTCTGTCTATTTTTCTTTCATTCGGTAACCTCGGAAACTCGCAGAGCCGCCACATTCCGATTTTGATTTATGAAGTTTAAATCAATTTTTGTTTTGAGGAATCGTTTTGTGCATTTTGTTTTCAAAAAGTGTGTCTAAAGTGTGTCAAACTAACGTTTTAATGAAATTCTTACCGAAATACTGTATTTTAACAAAAAAAAATGTTTTTAAGTTAAATAAAACCAAAACGTTTTCAGGTCTTGGTTCGGTAACTTTGGAAACGTCATACGACGGAGAGTCCAAATCCTTAACCATAAGAAAACCAGGAGTAAGCGTGAGGGAGGCCTTCACGATCGAGTTGCTGGTATGAGATTTTCGAAGGCTGAAGGCTGTTTTTCCATCATTGGTTTAAGTTAACCTTAAAGTAAAAAAAAAGACATGAAACCAAAACCGATAATTTATTTAATTTCCACAACTGTAATAGTAAGAAGAGCTTAAGCCAAGGGTTCGAAAGACAGTTCATTATACTAAATATAAATGGGCCCATAGGAAAACCATTGTGGTCCCAAACAAATCCAATTAACAAATTGTTTTTTAATTTAAATCATATTAAGGTCAAAGGTGATTGTTTGATATTTCTTGTTATCCTATTACGTAATATTTATTAGGTGTATAAAATCATTGTGGTTTTTTTTGGTAAAATTAAAATGATAGCTAAAACTGTTGTAATCATCCCATCACTTTTATCAGACATCAAGTCGTATTGCGTGCAGCAATTTTTTGAAAGAAAAGGTGTCTGTATTTTTATCTTAGGCTAGATTACTTTCCCGGTATAGAAAAACTATATTTGTGCCCTTTTTCCAGTTTTTATTTTGTCAAAGTGTATTTTTAAGAACTTTTCTTTCATATAAAAATGTCGTAATTGATACTAGTTCGGTAAATGACTTCTTGTTACAGCACTAGTTTTCATATTTTCGGATGAGGCGACGTCATAGGTGCTGAGTCTAGCATTGCTAAAGGAGTACTGTAATGTTTACCAAACGGATGTCTAACGTACAATATTTTATTTCACACTGTGTTCCCACGGTCGGCTTTTCGTCATTTCCACTGGTGCCGATACCATTCTGTGTTGATGTAGGTCAGTATAGAATGAGACAACTTCGTTAGTTTATCCATTGAATATCAAACTATAAGAATGGCGGATGTCCGAGAAAAGTTGACAACCCAGTTTTAGACGTATTGAAGATTGAAGGTGGTTTGGCCGCCATTCTGGAGTTGATCGTAACTCTAACCTTAAATCTGTCGTTATAATCCAGCGCGTCGGCAACAGATGTATCCAATTCACTGATGTGATGTCGTGGTGTTGCCGCATATCGTATTTTATTGGAATTTTTAAGGACTTAAGCATTTTTAACAGACAATAAAATAGGAGGTTCTCAATTCCAGCCGAATGTATGTTTTTGATAATAATATGTACGCTGATTACTCCGGGGTAATTGGACCGATTTTCACAATTATTTTACCGTTGCATTAGGTGTTAAATGTTAAACAAATAAAAATACAAACAAATAATTAAGGACAGATAGGTAATGTAATATTTAACGTTAAAAATATAAATGGGAGAGTATTAAGTAAAATACAGTTTATTTTTATTGTTTTGTAAGATATTATTGTTAAGTAAGGTTTGGCGCCTTCAACTCCATATAAGTTCATGCAGCAAGTCGAACAGACTGGCGGCAACAATGTTTTCATTTAGCAGTGAAAAGGCTTGTCGTTAGTGGCTGCATCAACACGCTTTATTTTTGATGACTCATTGGTGCCATCTATGAATTTAACGTAGCAGATTTAGGAAATCTGCTTATATGGCCTTCTTATAGTTTGATATTCAATGGTTTATCGGATATAAATTGAGGATTTTAACAGGTACCACGGTATGAAATAAAAATGTCACATACAATACCAGTTTAGTGTACAAATTATAAATATATATCTAAAATATGAACACATTACTGGTTTTTCTCTTAGCCCCCTTCTCTAACCCCCCTCCCGTTGGAGGATATAGAAAATAAAACACCAAAGTTGAAATAGGAATGTCGTATATTAATCAACATTTATAAAATATTTTAAATTGTAACAAACATGACTAGATCCATACTGATTCACAATAATAACATAAAGAAATATAATGACAATCGAATCAATAATGAGCGAGTGTCCGAGAGTGCACGGACAAACGCGAGGCGCGAAACGAATCCGGCACGAGGTTCATCCAAACGCTTGGCAACGTCACAAAAATAAAATCGCATTGCAACAATTTGGGAATTTGGTGAAAACATGTTTTTTTTTTAAATACTTTTGAACTCGTATGATGTGTGTGTGGGAAACCATTTTTATAACAGACAAATTTTTGTATAAAGAACGACTTCTTCGTAAAATCAAGTAGAAAAAAAATGAAAGTAGTTGTAAGTCAGGCCGCCAGATTATAACATAGTCTATTTCGTTAGCATCTGGCCAATAAGGTGGAATTGACTTTGTTCCTTAGTTATTTTATTTTTGTCAAATAGGTCTAGTAAGACCATGCCTAGCAAATTATATCTAACTGGAAACAAAAGCTTTACTAGCCACTTGTAAATACTGGTGGCAGTCTGGCAGGTTTAATTCTATTGGTGGTTCTTGTTTTATCTTATCTGGTCGACAATTTAGTAATAAAAACGATAAATCAGTTGCCTTATGGTTAAAGGTGAAACTCTTGTAACACTCATGGCATGTAAAATATTTTTAAATTCTGTGCTTTAAAAAAAATACTTTTCCCAGCTTGACATACAACGAAATTGATGATATATTTGGAAAATAAAGTGACTGGCATAAAATTGGCCTCATATGGGAAACTCTCAGAAATAGTAATTTACGTTACAAGACCGGAAAGTAGTATTTTTCAGGTCGAGACAAGCATTGACGTATTGCGTGACGTACAATATTTTTTTTAAGACCGACACTTCGATATACATTTAATTATTTATTTTATTTTGTTTTATATTATTTTTAAATGCGTCGCGTGACTTCTCGTAACGGGCTTTTGATTTTACTGGCAATATATCGTAAGTCGCTTTTCTTGCTGCTTCAGAAATTTCTTCTGGAATCTCATTTTCCGTGTCGGATAATTCAAAATGTGAATTCATATTTTTAAATTTGCTCACTCGCGAAACAAGTTTGATATAAACAACAAATTAAAAATCAACGAACTGTCACTCGACAATACATCGAAATGTTGTTATCATAGTAACGAAATCAAGGTAGCTTGTATTATCAAAGAGCGATTGGAAAAATGAAAAAAATAGGGACCGGAAAAATCTTTTGCCGGCCCTTACGTCAATTTTCCGGTCTTGATCGAAAAATTGTCCAGAACTGAAAGTGTATATTTTCTGGTCGGTCTTAAAAAAACAGTATTTTCCGTTGTTACGTAAATTAATACTATAGAACAAACTTTTATGTCGATTATCTCTGCCTACAAAATTTATTTTGACATTATTTGTCACTCGTTTGGCGGGAAAATTGTGGACAATATGTTTTGTCATCAAAATTGTTATTAGATGACGAGATATCGGAAAAAGTTATGTGAAAAAGGTGTTTAGATTTTAATTATATGCTCGTTTATAAAGTTTGATGCCCGAATTCGAAAAATAAATGTTTTAAACATTTTTTTAAATATCTAATATTACTTTCATAAATTCCCATGAATTAAAATGTGTTAAATAATCAAAAATCACTAGTTAAAGATTATTTGTTTCTTAATGTTTGTTAAGGTTTTTAATTTAGCTTGTTCTCATGTAATTGAGTGTTTATCAGACAACCATATTTAATATTTATAGTTATTTTTGAAACACTGGGTGTTTACAAAAGTATGTTTTTCTCATTTTGACCAAGATTTTTAGAAATGGTAAATATGGTTCTCAGGTACAGAGGCTGACCACATTCAATGGTTTGAAGCCAAATTTTTAACAAATAAAAACTTGAAGAAACAATAAAAGTTAAATTCATGATAATATGAAAGTAATATCGGATATTTTTATCAAAAAGTGTTCGAAAAATTATTTTTTGAATTTTCGCATCAAACTTTGTAAAAAGGCATAAAATTAAAAGCGAAACGTCTATTTCAAATAACTTTTTTCGATATCTCCCCATCTAATACCAAGTTTCATACAAAATATATTTTTTACAATTTTCCCGCCCAACCAGTCGAAATAAATTTACCCGTTATGCGTCAATACAAAATTTTTACATAATATGTGGCCAACTTTATACCAGTCATTGTATAAGTGTCATAAATATTAACTAATTAATGCAAGTAGACGGTTAAAAAAATATTTTCTTTTGTCAGCACTAAAAAACCAACTACCTATGTATCGATTGACTTTTTGGAACTAGTCGTTTTTCTGTTTGTCCAGGGAATTTTATAACTTTCCTAGTTACTAAAAGCATTTGAACGTGGGTGCTTACGCAAAAAAATATTTTTTTAATCGGCCACAAAAAATTATACTAATTCTTGGTGTTTTTTGCCTGTTTGGATAAACATCTTGCCCTCAGGTCCGCAATAAACGGAACAACGGGAAAATCGGTCAGTGAAAAACAAAGATTCAAGTTTTTACAGCCCGATTTAAGTCAAAAAAGTCAATACATTTACGCGTTAATCATACCTTTAAAGGACTGTGCTTTAGTCTGGAGACTCTCACATTTTAATTTGTTATATTAGTCCTTCCGTTAGCCAATAGGTAGCGCTGAGCCCAACTCAAAAATATTTTGTCTTCATTCAAGAACAGAGTCCCGTTTTGAGTTGTGTCTTAATTATCTCCCGTTGTGGTTGTGGAGCAATTTCGTATTTTGTGTTAGGACATTAGGTACTTTTGTAATAATTAAGATATATATATAGATTGGTATTTTCTATTGTTCGAATAGTTTAAAATAGGTTGAAAACTGGAAATCAGGAATATGTTGGAATTGTAACCGAGAAATAGAAAGATACAATTTTAATAATTTTATATAAATTAAAACCAAAAGCTTTTAAATACTCAATGCTAGACGTACTCCAGCAAAAACACTTTCATTTTCATAACTTGACACGTTGAACTTTGTTTTTCACTGGCCCGTATTCCTGTAAATTTTTGTCTTGTAACATGAACTTTTCACAAACAATCTTACAGGTTTTTTTTAAAAGTTATTATTACAAAGAAATCAAATTTATTGTTCGGGTTGTTTTGATTATTTGATTATCTACACAATTATATGATTACAGCTTCCGAATTCGATTTTTATAATAGGTATAATTTTTTTTATTCAGCGAGGGCATATCTGTCCTAACTCGGTCCGAAATAAAGAAAAACAATTTTTATTAGAGAAATTTAGTTTTGATGGTTCATTTCAAATGTTCAAACGCACTAAAAAACGATTATCTGTGTTTTTAAATTAGCAGTAAAAGTATCCACGATTCAAAATCTTTTAACACGCAGCAAACAAAAACCCGGGTGAAAAGCTTGACAGTTCAAGCGGTTACTATCCCCATTCCCCATAGAGAAACAAAACCATACGTAAAATATGAATCAAAAAAGACTTATTGTATACATACATAAAATTGAAAGGTTAGACTGCGCTAAATTAATGTGAAATGCATATGTAAACAAACTGGGTCCATCTGTAGTAGGTTGTTGGTTCCACCCGAGTAAAAATTGAGCCATACACGAAATTTTTATTTATTAAAAGATTTTGGCTAATGGATATAAAAATGAATACTTTATTTACTTCAAGCGGGAACTGCAGGTTTACTATAAATTCTAGCATCGAACCTTATTCACGCTTTTTGGCTATGTTTATTTTAAATATATAAACGAATAATATTCTAATAAACATACGAAAAAAGCTTGATATGCTTTCGATTACTAAATTTGCTAAAACATTACTGATGTGTTTCGATACGTAAATATATCTACAGTTACCGCCTGACCTTTGAATATGCATTATTTAATCATAATAATGTGTACAATCATCTTCCTATAATATACTTTGTTGGCCCCTCCTAAATTCTGATCTAGTCTCCTTCAAATAAAAGAAAATTCTTACCTAATACACGTTCAATTTTGCCTTATCTTTCTTTTCTATATTTATATAAATGTATCACATTATATCCGTATGTATACCGGGTGGTGCAACGCCAGGCTGGCCATAGGAAATCCCATGGAAATTTTGCTACCCACAAATAGTAAAATTAAATAGTGCTCTGACACATATACCTCAATGAATCCGGCAATAATAATTATTATGATAATATTAAATGTTACTAGAGTTACTAGAGTTACAAGGGCCTTCAAAAAAGTCTAATACAATTTTGATGTAAAATTAATAGGGGAGGCAATATTCGAGGGTAGCAAAATTTACATGGGCTTTCCCTATGGTCAGTCTGGCGGGGCGCCACGCGGTATAGCAAAATCCCATCATGTAATATGTAACTACCGATTTGATGATACTGATAAGCGAATAAAGCTGAACCAAATTTAATACCGAAAACGTAATTTTAACAGACGAATCAAATATATCTACTAGGTTATAGTTATCGTAAAAAAATTCGCTTTTTGAGTCCCTACGAATGATATGACAAAATTATCTTATGACGTGATGATATGTGTGCAGTCGTTAAGACGTAATAACACGTTCATGACCGAGAAAAAAATTGCTTTCGAAATATTTTGCGTAACATAAATTTGCTAAGAAAAAAATAATTTGGTAAATTGAATGGGAACAGGCGTAGGCCGGCTGAATTCCTGTGGAAGCGTTTTTTTTTGGGTCGAATGTAAGAGAAAATTGTAAAAACCTTATTAAAAAATGTATTATATTTTGGTCTTTTTCAAATTTTCTCGCCAATTATCTGTTTTATTTATTATAGCTCTACACACCGTTACCACGTCCGAAGAGGCAGGGCGGTAAAATGCAAAAAAATAACGTTTAAGTAGTGGCAGCGTGAGTGTGTCCACTTTTATGTTCAATTCAGTCTTAAATTAAATAAATCGTTCATGGTATAATTCACCATAAAACATACAATAATCATGTTACTCCGACACTGGCAGAGAGGCGACTCAATAATATTTATTGGTGTGTTCGTATTAACTATCAACGTGACATATTATTAAATATTATATGTGATAAAAAGAGACAGGAGACTAACCGGGAGAACTTAGCGCACGATATGGACAAGCCTGATACCGTGAATATAGCTGGGTTGCCAGATTTAACAAAATCATTGGATTTATCAAGATTTTTTAAATATACTATTAGGGCTATCCCTTATTTGCGAATTTACTTTTGCTTTTACGGGGTACTGTCATTTTTCCAACATGGCTGTCGTAAATATAGCTGGTTCATGGTGGTGTTAAGTTATTCTACACAATTTTCTCTTATTTGACGCTAAAAACGCTTCCATATTATATGCTCTAGGCCCACATCTACTCCTTGAAACATGAACCAAAGAAAATCTGACACACCTCGGTACACCTCGACCGAATTAGGACCGAAACAAATTGGCCCCTCGCGCTCGGTCTGCCCCTCTACGCGGGTGGATATGTAACAAGGGCTAAAAGCTAATCCAACCCTAGGTAAATAAGCTTCACACAGCCCAAAAATACAAGCACTTAAAACAGTGCCGGAACTAATTACAGTTTTCTTTAATTTACTCTAAATTTTCTGCCAATGCAACGCCCGAACTCTAGCTAAAACTGTGTTTAGAAAAACTCTGACACCTCTAGCTCGTTTCGTTTCGAAGATATAGTGGTTCGGCGTCACGTGACCTCTGGTCTATCGTTTGGTTTAAAAAAAGTTGTGTCTTTGGAACCGAGACTCCTAGAAAGGTAGGATTTTCTTTAGGAAACTATATGATTGACTGAAAGAGATGATGCAATACCGTTATAACTTTTAAATGGTCTTCACGTGGAGTCGACCACTTCACACACCACTTCTCCATACTTGTTATGTTATCCAGGTTTTGTTTTAAATAGTTTTCGGCAGTTGCATTGTCACAAATTTTAACACTTTAATTATTATTTAGTTGGTGTAAATGAGCACTACACAGCATCGTCGTTTGACTAGTCGCCGGGCGATTGTCGCCCACGATCGATGTGATCGTCGGCGATTTTAGAAGGGAGGGGCGATTCCAAGATGGCCACCTTGTGAAGAGTGAAATATAAGGCTTTAAAATAGATTTAAAAAATGTTTTCAAAGCGGTAAAAATTTGTGAATCGTACTTTGTTAGCTGAGCAGGACTATGAAAGGTAGATTCTTTTTATATTAGAAAAAATGTGGTTTGTGTAACTTGTGTGAATAATTATGGCCGTTGAAAATATAAGCTGAACCTGGATTTTTTATACAGGATATCCCAAAAAACCTTTGGCTAGATAGAATCTATCTTATAAATAGTTTTAAGAATCACTAAAAATTTTAAGAATTCTATTCCTATCTACGGGGAATTTTAAACTTTATACGCTTCTAAGCAATAGTTAAGTCGCTTCTCTGGTTACCCCGTATAAACAAGTTCTTAAAACAAATACGCAACATGTGTGTTGTTAAAAAAAATATCACAGACGAAAATTAAAACACTGTACACGCTCAAGCACATAACTTCACTTTTACCGGCGGCCATTTTGAAATCGGTACAGCCCCGCCCGTATAAAATGGCGCCTGGCGACTCGCCTTATTGGCGTTGACTCAGTTTTAATTTAATTTAACGGCGAATTATTTATTAATAATCTCATTTAAAATTATTTATAGGTATTTTATTATTATGTAATAATAATAATTTTTTGGCAGGATAACTCACCCTAATAAACGAATTGGGGACGTCCTGGGACTACGTTAGAAAAAGTTGCAAATAGTACATTGAATGTACTTAAAATTTATGCTATGGCGTTATTTTTATTGAGACCATTTAGCGACTTGAATTTTAATTTAAGGAAATTTCAGTTTAAAAAATTGGAAAAGGGCCATTTTTTATTTTAGTACTTTAGTCTCTTTATAAGAGAACAGTCAACGACGATAGAGCAAGATAAGACACCTCAAGACGTCAGGTTTCCTCGCAAGTTTTAAAATGAAACCACGCGAAAATAAACATTTTTACTCTAGAATAATACGATGTTGCCGAAGCCTCTTTTTGGGTTTTATTTGAGCATAAATTGACTCGGTTTGTAACTATTAAGAATTTACAAGTGCTATCGCGGCGCAACATGTCGGTTTCAAGAAAAACTGTGAACTGGCAGTCAATCAAAAGTTTTGCTTTACAGTATAGGAACAGTAGGTATATAATTGGAAAGATGTGGCAACGTCTGCCTCCTAGCGGCAGCAAGTGGAAATAGGAAAATAAAATATAACAATTTTGACATTAGAAATGTTAGGTTATTGTGAAAATAGTAATAAAATGTAAACGTTTTTACGTGTGTAAACATTATAACAGAACAACAAGGAAGTATTAGAGGTCTTTAAATAAGTGCTTATAGACATGTCATAAGATAGAATGTTCTCTATAAACAGTGAGATGTGGGCTCGTGGCAAAAGTTCGTTTATGAATGAGATGGGTTATTGTCTATCTTTGCTTTATCGTCGTCGAGAACAGTTTCATCCGATAATATGCTGCTTTGTAGTCTTTATGCAAGCACGTATCTGGATCTTTGGGGGGTGGGGGTGGGGGGATAATTTTGGTGGGGGGTTATGAATTTTTTTTTAATTATACAGTTTTTTTACAAGAAAATCAATCAAAATTTATTGCTCTCGATTTCCACCTGTCCAGTTTTAAAAAAATTTAAGCAAAAAAATAGATCATGGGGGGGGGTAACTACCCCCATTACCCCCCTCAAATATGCGCCTGTCTTTATGTGTCTGCCTTATATGGCTGAAATGATTCGTCGGCCCTCAAGTTATTAAATATAGTAGACCTATACATATTTTGGTTTAAGCCCATTTATAAGAAAAAGTTTAAAAATTTTGCATAATATAGGTACCTTAAGTATAGTTTTTACTCTGAGAGAGTATGTTTTTTGCCATAGTCATTTTTTTTGTAATTTAAAATAACCTATTTACAATTAAAAACGAAATGCAACTCTTTTTACCCGCCCAAAATCGTCCCCAAAATAATATCAATCGCTCATTAAGTCGTCACATTGACTTCCTAATCATAATTATAATCACATCAGCATTCCATCACTTATTCAACAATCACCATATCATACAAATGTACCGAGAAATAGTCCTAATGTGGATAAAAAATTGATGTAACAGTTTACGTATCGAGACGGTGCTCTCGTCACTCCGTCTCCGCCATCTTTGTGTCCGGATGAGCACTGCGCAACGCGACCGATCGCACTGCACACTTTGGCAACCCCGGCGCCAACACATCGCCTCGACGACGACTACAATCTGGCAACCTCGCGCGCTCCATGAACTAATACTACACGCACTACCCCGGTATATTTGGCTAGATTTTTGGTTACGCACTAAGAATGGGCGACTTCTTGCACAAGGGCGGCCATTGGAAAACGTATGGCGACCATAGCCGGGACTCGGATGGTCGCAGTCGAAGCTACGGTGACCCCTGCTGGCACAGTTCGAAATGAACACGGCACCCTGTCTACACGGGCGGCTCTGCACTATAGGGCGGCTACAATACACGATTTCTGGGCGACCGTTTGCACTACACTGATTTTCTTGAAGACACTTTTCTACAATAGCACTATTACGAATTAGTAAAACTTCTAAACAATTAGTATGTAGATGGTGGCAGATGTTGGCGGCTGCCCCAGCTAGGGGGAACGGGGAATGTTGACGGACGCCCTCGGGATGGAGGCGCGAGGGGGCGACCGGTGACAGGCTCGGCGAGGGATGATAGGGACGCAGCGCATCCGTCACTGAAAAAAAAATACGACATTTATGTACATTGACAAACAAAGACTAGATATGGAGAAGCAACCAATAATATTTAATGGGGAAAATATTAATTACAAAGATAACATAAATTTTTTAGGATTATATATTATTGATCAAAGTTTAAGCTGGAAAAAACACGTAGAATATATTCGAACTTGCATTTCTTCGTTAATTGGGATATTCTGTAAAATCCGTCATTGTATATCTTTATATTATTTAAAAAATATTTATCATGCATTAATACATTCAAAAATTCAGTATCTTATTTCTATTTGGGGTTCAGCCAATTCAATAGTACTAAAACCTTTAAAGAAATTACAAAATAAAATTATGAAATGTATTCATAGATTTCCGCACTTAGAACCAACAACAAATTTATATAAACCGAATAAATACCTAGATATAAATAATTTATATAATTTAAAAATTTGAATATTTATTTCTTTACTTTTAAAACAAAATTTTTTTAACATAACGTTTACAAAAGTTTATAATATTCATAGACATGATACTAGACAAATTGGTTTTTTACAAACTATTAAAATAAACAGCAACTTTGGAAAACGGTCATTGTTATATAATGGATTAAGATTATATAATATTTTACCCGAAAATATTAAAACATTAAAAAAAAACTACACTTATTTTAATTTCATTTAAAAAAATATTTCCTAGTATAATTTTCTTTCTTAACGAATTAATCAAACGTTTATACAAAACGTTTTTTTTAACTGTATTTTTTTTACATATATAAAAAAATATGTATATATACAGGGTGATTCACGGTGGATGGAACGTTAGACGTTTCTGACGAACCAGTAAAGGAATCGTTCTGAAAATTTGGTCGCGTACATAAACGGACATGCTCTACCTATCTAAAATATTTTTAACAATACAGTGTTGCCGCTTCCACACAAAAATAATAGCTACTTCGATATTTTAAATGAAACACCCTATATATTATTAAATTTTTAAATTCTACATAAAATTATAATTATTTTTTAATAAAAGCATTATTACTCTATGCTTAATGGTTTCCGAGATATTGTCTCTTGAAAAATGACATTTTTGAACTTTGACAGCTTCTAGCTTTTTAACTGTACGTCTGAGAGCAAAACGGCTTACATGTCCCTATCTTCGATTTTTATTACCTTTCCAAAAGCAACAACTTCCGGTCAAACCGGAAGTATTATATTTCCTACATCCGGTTTAACCGGAAAAAATTGACACTTTTGGAAAAATAATAAAAATCGAAGATAGGGACATGTAAGCCGTTTTGCTCTCAGACGTACAGTTAAAAAGATAGAAGCTGTCAAAGTTCAAAAATGTCATTTTTCAAGAGACAATATCTCGGAAACCATTAAGCATAGACTAATAATGCTTTTATTAAAAAATAATTATAATTTTATGTAGAATTTAAAAATTTAATAATATATAGGGTGTTCCATTTAAAATATCGAAGTGGCTATTATTTTTGTGTGGAAGCGGCAACACTGTATTGTTAAAAATATTTTAGATAGGTAGAGCGTGTCCGTTTATGTAAGCGACCAAATTTCAGAACGATTCCTTTACTGGGTTCGTCAGAAACGTCTAACGTTCCATCCACCGTGAATCACCCTGTATATAGGTACCTACTAAGTTAGAGTAATAATTGTTAGTTATTTTTATATACTTATCCCTGTAATAAACTTGTAAAGTTGGTTGGGAGTAAAGTAAAAAAAAAATTAATTTAATAGATCAAGGAAAAGCGAGCAAAAGGATAATAAAAACTGGGATAGGGGTACTGCCCTATAAATAAGGTAACTTTTTACCTACGTCGATACATCGATGTCAATCTAACAAACTTATCTAAATTGAAAGTAACCAAACTAAAGGGTTTTGTTAAGTTTGTTTCCTACAAATAAAGCCATCAATTCCAAGCTTTGGAATCTTCAGCGATTTCAAATTTGGGAGGGGATTCATTAATTAGACAACCTCAGGATATCCATTTTTTATTGTTATTAATGGAAATTTCTATTTTTAGCGTTATGATTAAAGACAGCCATGACCTAAATTTTTCCCACACCAAGCTCGAATATTAATAAAACTGTCATTAGGCACTAAAACTACAAAAAAAATACTTTCGACTCATCCCCATTTCTCAATAATTCCTCCATTCCCCTTGCCATCCATTCCCGACCCTCCCAACAATTTCTTCCGCCCGTCGGGTCGTTTCGACAACGGTCGACCGTCTTCGTTATGTGTCCGGCGTATGCCGACGTTGCGTTGTCGGGGCAACGCGTGATGCGCCAAGGCGCCGTTCGATACCTGCCCGAATGCCGCCCATACGGGTGCTGATATGGACCCGACACTGTTGTCAGATTCAAACTTAGTTCTGAAGTTTACGGAACTAGTAATATTTTTATAAATTTTAATTGTTTTGGAATTTTAAGTCTTAGAAACTTGGATTTTTCTATTAAGTTATTGTAGATAGCTTCAAGAGCGTTTGTTTTGAATTGGAGGAACAAATATAAACAACTATTTAAATTCAAAATTGGATATTATGTATTATTTTGCACTGACTCGTCGACTATTTCAAATTTTAACAGACCATTACGAACATGTAATGATTTGAACATGATTTTTTTAAAATTTGTTAAAGTATACGCGTAATTATTTTTTTAAAATTCTGGACGAGGAGCGCCCTAAATTTGAGTTTCTTATACAACATATATTTTTTTCAATATCGTCATATCAGATCAGTCACCATTCATTTTTAAAAATCCTCCATTTTATATCTATTTTTAAAGGTAAAGTTCTCTTCAAATTTCCCCAGAAAGAAATTAACATTTTTCTGAAGTTTGGCAACATTGTATTGCAGCATTGTAAGGTCATGCGGCATCACATCGGCTGGACGGGACGAAACTCACGATATGGGCGAAAGGGTAGGATTATACGAGGGGGAGGGGGGTTACTTCACCGATTTAAAAAAATATATATATTCATGCCAAACAGAAGCGAAAAGATTAGAATCTCGTGTCATGCACGTCCTAAACGGATTATGCAACATGATTTTGGAATTCTTGTTTTCCTAACCGCGCATTTCTGTTACAAAATAAGATTATTACTTGTCGACTTATATACATTATATTTGTGCTCTCAAATCGTTCCTATTTATACTAGTTTCTCCTTGTTCAATAAGCATCATAATCTAGAGACAGACGACCTTAGCGTAACCGAGCTATTTCCCCGAAGCGAATCCTCTAATGAAACAATCAGTCGGCCAGGAGCAAAATATCGATTAGCCATTAGAGGGGAGTTATGAATCGGGTTAGAATGGCAGCGCGTAAAAGTAATCGACTGGGTTCTTTTAAAAAGCGGCAATAACGTCGACAATATAGGTCGGACATCAAGGCTGACAAATTAGCCCTGAAGGTTCGGTTTTGACTCTGACGAAGTATAAATAGACTTTGATGGTATTAGTAGATAAGAGCAAGAAAAATTAGTTTTTATTTATACAACAGTTTATTTAAAGATTATCAATGATTTTTTTCCTGTTATGAATAGGCCAACGTACCTCACATTCGGCTTAACGTGGGTGTACCTATTCGTTTGGAGCTATTTATTATTTTTTAAATCCAAGTCTACTAATTTTTGACCTGTAACATTTTTTTACTTAAGACTTATATTGTCGTCGACTTGTACCTTTAATAATCTAGTAACTGTTTTACAAAGCTGTCATTTATTGGAACCAGTGCAGTGTTCTTAAAGAGAATACTGCGGATCACCGAACCGTTTATCTTATTTCAGTACAGTGTATTTTTGTAGCCGATGAATTAAAGAAATCTGATGTTTCAGAAACTATGCTTCCTTACATGATATTACAACGGTTTGTAAACTATCTACATACAGGTAGTTTAAAAGGATATACCTTGTAGTCAAACGTCAGTCTCGATGCTCACGGCGTTAATGTTGTTGTTGTGGCGCGGGTTGCAGTTCTGTTTGCGGGCCAACTGGTCGCGCGTCACCAGAAGGCCCTCCTCCAGCTCTACGAGATCGCTCGATGATTCGCTAAGTGATCCCTGTGAAGAAAAATTAAGGCAATTAGTCTTAGGTAGTTCCTGAATGAAGATATCAACGGTAATTTATTACATAAAAATGTTCCTTTAAATAATCTCATAGATTGATCTGATCTTCTAGATGGCCAGCATAATTATTTTAGCTTAGTTGTGATTAGGCATAGACAGTCAAACATTAAATACAATTACTAAGAACAAAGCTTATCCCTTTTCTTAACATAAAAGTGGTATTGCAAAATTGTAACATCTCTCTTTAACAATATCTTACCTTCTTCATGTGCTGGCCCAACGTCCCCGGTAAGTATGGACAGCTAGTCACGTGGTTGAAGTTCTGCGACTGCATCTCCTCTTGATCGGTCTCACGATGATAGAAGTAGTTGAAGTTCGAAACGATAACTGGTACTGGCAACGCGATGGTGAGCACGCCAGCTATCGCACAGAGAGATCCAACGATTTTGCCCCATACTCCTACGGGCCTGTAATGTTTATAACGGTTAGAACAATATTTGAAATTAAATGTTTGGCATTGTTTAGGCCCAGTCTTATGGTTCTCAAAAAAAAAATTGTTGGCTGGGACAGTTGCAGTTTGCGATATACATATACTAATAAAAGTAGGTAAGTTAACGAGTGCAATAATTGTAAAAAGGAATTGCTTTCACGAACGACATCACTGCTTCCTTTATAACAATTTAAGGGCAGTCGTTTTATCGACAATTTCCGGACTTTACCAGGCTGTCATGATGTTTATTGTAAGATGTGCCACTCAGGCTGTAGAATTTCAAATACAATACTTCGTTTCATAGTTAACCTATAATACCGGGCCTTAATGTTTTAGTTTTCATAAATAATTTAGACAATGGGACCATTTTTTATATTCATTAACGTGGTTCTAAAATTGTAATCGTCAAAAATCGTTGGGGTTGAGTACCGTACTTTTTTAAAAAATATATGGTATCAAGTCACTTTATGAGAACTAAAACATACTTTTCTATGACTAAAAATTAACATAAAGCCATGCAGTAGGTAAATGTAGCAATTTAGCTGTCACATAATGAAGCAAGCGTTGGGGAGTGTCAGTGTTGTTACGCAGGTTTAGGTACAACCAGACCAAATTAAGATTATTATATTAAAACAGAAGCACATGCAGGTGATAAAACAATTAATGGGGACTAGTATGTATCGATTTAAAGACATTTGTACCAATTTAGAATGTTGCTCTCGTCAATTAAGAGTATTGAGATTGAAGGTGAGTTGGGCCTTCATTCTTTCTATATAAAGGTTATGGTATCTACATCTAGATTTGGTAACGACTAAGTTATCAAGCTTGCATTTAATAGCCAAAATATAATAAGTGTATCATATACAATAAAGCGAAGACCTTAATCTAATATCAATTTTAAATAGTGACTAAATTGCTCATTTAATGCAGCAGTGGGCTGGGTCAGTAGGTACTATATTTGGATCTACATTGAGAGAGTGAGATTCACAACTGAGCAAAAGCTCTTAAGCTGTTTTTAGCGATAAGCAGCTACGCAATTAAATGAAGAGGAACAGTTGGCCCACCCAAATATGTCACCTGTCAAGAACCAACGGTTCTTGTTAAGATGGCTAATGCTTCGCTATTAAATCGATACAAAACTTGTGTTACTCTGAAATTCAGAAAATTCTTTGTTCCTAGACTGACATTTGTACACAATATAGCATTACCATACCCATATAGAAAATGCATTTTCAAGCATCTTTACATCGAGCAAACATCTGTATTGAGCGCCACAACATTGAAAAGAGAGGGGTAACATATGGACAGACATGGCAACACTGAAAAATGCCACTGGACGCGTTCTTTGGAGCAAAGAATTTTCTCAAATCGTGTGTTCTTCATTGAAGAGTTAAAATTTTCTTCTGTGATGAATTGGAGTTATAAGATATGAAGAAAAGAAAGTAAAATCTTCACAATATTTTATGGTGTTTAAAAATCATTACAAAGTATTATAATATGGTTTTTAAAAACTAAGAAAATTTTTTTTGCAACATTTTGTTTAATGGTAAAACTACCAATATTTCAAAAAATATTGTGAAGTTTACTATGGGCATATAATCTGTATTATGATTGAAATAAATTTGCTGTAACATTTAAACAATCAATCGCTGTCATCTACAGATGTATCTTTTACAGTAACTTACAAAGTGGTATTTTAGATTATTTTATATAATGAATATCTCTGATTTTTCTTTAATTAATTTTTGTTTAGTGTCATTTTATGTCGTTCTTCATCCAGTTTATTTTCATTATAGGCACTTAACGCAGCCATTAGCCACATACGCCATTATTATTATTATTATTATTCTTATTATTATTCTTATTATTATTTAACTAAAATGATTTTAAAACGTTCATTTACCAAGTCACAGCATATTTACTAAAGACCTAAATACAGATTTGAGTTGACTTCATTCGTCCCCGTTTTTCTTTGCAATTTACAACTTTGTGTGTTAAGTAAGTGAGTTAAGTAAAACTCAAAGAAAATCAAAACTACGAATGAAAACAAGTAGTAAATTAGTCGAGCTACGGTGGGAGGCAACTAAATCTGAATCTGAATGTGTGTACATCATACGTCATGTCGCCGTAGCCGACGGTCGTCATGGTGACGACGGCCCACCAGAACGCGTCCGGGATGGACTTGAAGAAGGAGTTCTCGCTGCCGGCCTCGGCAAAGTACACGGCCGACGAGAACAGCACGACACCTGCAAACAACCAACGCAACACATCTAGCATAGATCTCAGACAAATTCACTAGGGGGTTATAAATCCTTCTAGAATTTGTTCGGTCATTAGTACTACAGTAAGTGCGGTGTTGTAGCTGCTACCAGGGTTCTTGATGGCGAGATAATAATATAAAGTATTTTGACTATTCTTTCCAAGTGTGGTTTTCCCTAACTCATTTGTCTACAGAAAACCTTACTTAAAAAGTCAGGAAGATTGCCTTGCCATCAAAATACAATTCCTGGTACAGACTGCAGTTATTGCGACACAAATGAACAAACCCGGGAACTTTTGATTGGTCAGTAATCATACGATTTAAAAAATGGCAAATATGGTTTTAAGCGATATAAAATCAGTATTTTCTGTGGCGTGGGAACACTATCTGCACATAATTTTCTTTGGGATAGTGGAATGGACCTTGGTGGCAGTGGTTCAGGTATGTATGTGATCCTTAACCACAGTAAAGGGGTTTGGTACCATTTTCCAGGAACCGTTATAGGAAATCCTGGACCCACCCACCCTTTTTAGTACTAAAAAGCTTGTTTCAAACAAATCTTTACAAATTTGTCTGAGACCCTCCTCCACCATTTCACAAATTACACGAGCACAAGGTACACTTCTCTTTACTTTGTACCTCATATCTCCATAGCCGACGGTTGTCATGGTAACAACAGCCCACCAGAACGCATCTGGAATCGACTTGAAGGTGGTTCTCTCCAAGCCCGCCTCGGCAAAGTACACTATACTGGAGAATAGGACCACGCCTGGAAAGAAAGACCGCAGCGGCGCGGAAAAGTGACGATTCCAAAGTTCGAGTCCCCGTTAGGGGGTGGTACGAAAACAGAGGAATACAACATTAGTTGTATGACTATTCAAATGATTTAAAGCGCTAGTAAAGTCAGTATTTTGTAAGGTAATTATTAATTTAAATAAGAGGACTTCATTATCTATTGTATAACCAGTAAGTCAATGAATAACACTGATTGACAGTGTATTAAATAAAACATTGGTCTGTATTAGTAGTTGACGTTGTATATTTGGATCATTAGCCGAAGGTTTAAAAATCTATGGCTTTAAATATGTTACCAGCGCCTTAAAGAATGAAATTTTTAATACCTAAAAACATTATTTACGTATAAATTTAAGAAATTGTAATTCCATAAAATAAAAATACATTATACAGGATTTTACCAACTAATCTATTTACTTTAAGTATTGGTATTCTGGTATGTATAATTTACTGTTCATATTAAATGATCTAAGTGAGCAAAACTGATTTTGGGCTTACCTATGAATAGGAAGAATATAAGCAGCCCCAGTTCTCGCATACTGGCCTTAAGCGTTCGGCCCAAGATCTGCAGGCCTTTACTGTGCCGACTAAGCTTGAATATTCGGAAGACTCTCACCAGTCTGATCACTCTTAAAATCGCTAACGACATGGCTTGATTCGTACTCTTATCCTAAACAGATAAAGTTGTTAAAAACAATAAGTTCAGAATCTCAATTTCAGGAGGGTAAAAATGTAATGTAGTCTTCAAAAGTCCAAACATTTCCCTTCCTAGGAAAGTATTAGGCTGGCTTGGACGAGTAAGTATTATTGGTATGTTGTCCCTTTCCCTTCGGTTACTTACTTGTGGACTAACTGGCGCTCGAGGCAGTTGCAATGTGTCTTCTTCTTCGGCTACGACGGTTGCCAAAGTGATGAAGTACGGGATGATGGCGATGATATCGATGAAGTTCATTACGTCGCGGAAAAAGTGCAGCTTGTTCGGACAGGCCAGAAACCGAACGGATAACTCGAACGTAAACCAAACTATGCATATCGTTTCGATCAGGAAGAATGGATCCGTGATGTCCGGCACCTGTGAAATTAAATCAAAAGATCGTATAGTGTGAGACCTGTACAGACCTCTAGATCATTAATGTAGCCCCATAAAATTGCAGCAGTAACAATTCTTCGTACAGCTTGACTGTTCTTTGAACAAATTGTATAAAGGAGCGTTTTCAGTTTTAAGTTCCCAGTTAATTCAGTAAGGAAACCCCACATCTGACACCAGTCTAGGTAAAATAGTTGTAAAAATTAGGATATTCGATTGCAGAAATTTAAAATATCGTGGAAAATCCAGTAAACGGTTTTTTTTTAGTCAAAGTAGACTCGCTTCTTAAGATTCTAGGATGTAATAGGGTGTAATAATTGTTTTTAAATCTAAGTTTAGTTTATCTCTCACCTCGTCTTCTTCGATTTTGGTACCATTTGTGGTGGTATTAAATACTTTGTAATGTTTGAACTCCGGCAGCGTCTCGAGACAGAAGATAACGATGGAAAGCAGAATGACAAAGACAGAAATAATGGCCACGACGCGGGCCGCCTGCGACGACTCCGGATACTCGAATAGCAGCCACACGTCCCGCTGAAACTCGCGTCCTGGTAATGGTTTTTCTTCTTCCTGAAAATAAAAATCGGTAACAATTGACGATGGTATCTACTTATCATGGCTCACGACTAATGCCCAATCACTGAACACCAAAAACAAATAGAGGAAACGCAGTCGTTCGTACACGTTGTCAATACTTTCGTCAGTATCACCGGTGCAATGAGCAACACTTCTTTCACTGTCATTATGATTGAATAGGTATTTTTATTCTGTGTGCTTTAAGGTAAAAAGCTATGAGTACAAAAATAAAACTTTTTCATTTTATTGCCACCTGGGTCCAGTAATATTGTCAACATATTTACCAAAAATTCTGATAAACTATTCTAATAACGGACCGAAAGACAAGAGAGAAAGAAGGAAAAAGTGAGCTTACATAACGGGTCTTTTCACTATAACCGAATTCATCATATTCAGCCATGGAATGCTAAATTAGATAGAACCAATTGATTTAATAATAAAAATCCTCCTTGAGTGTCACAAACTTTTTCCAGAAACAATTCACAGGACCCCGCAAAGGCATAAAGTTTGAAAACATGAGATCAGATAGTTAGTACGTTATCCGATTATCCGCGGGATACTTTTATTTGCTAGTCGTGAGACCGATTATATTGCTATCTTTGTTTCGATAATTTAAATAGACAAGAATAGCTTAAAAATAGGAAACAAGTCTCCTTAGTCTCCAGATATTAATTAGATAAATGCGACTTGAATAATCGAGGCTGGTCGAGGCAGATGTGACGTCAATCAGAGAGCGTACCTATGTCGTTTATATTTTTTTCAGTAAATAATTGAAAATTTAAAAAACGGCAACCGTAGACAATTTTATTTTTTCCTTCTCTATGCCCATTATGCATATATTTTTTTGTAGTAAAGATCTTAATCTCGTTATGTTCAATTTACATCAAAGTGAATGTCTGTGTGTGTGACCGTTTTCCTATGAAGGGTTAGAATATATAAAACATGCATTCCCTCTGTTTGTTTTCGTTGTACCCAATCTAGCAAGAAGTAGGATCTAATAGTCTTATAATATTGGTAACATCATGTCAAAACTCATCCCAATAAATTAACCATTACATTAAAAAAAAAAAACAGGTATAAAAAAAATTATGTAGGGGATCTAATTGTTTTTTAAAAATATAATTTACAACTGAAAATCTCAAAAATTCTAGCAAAGATGCGTACCTATATTTTCTATGTATAGTAAAAAATTGTAAAGTTTCAAGCTTTTTAAGTTGTTCTTTATAAAGCTTATTTGATTGGGGTCCACAGATGATACAATACATATTTACAAATAGTACATATAGCAATATAATACCACAGCCAATACATTGGTTTTAGACAAAACAATATAGTTTGATATTGGATAAAAACATTTTTTGGGAAGAGTGAAATTTCATTTTTCCTTTAAAACTTCTTGATTGATTATAAATTATGTATAAATATAAAGTATTATTAGTACCATTTAAGAGATTTATTAACTTCTATCCTCAAAGTATGAAAATAAAAAATGACCCACTTGTGGTTAAAATAAAAAGCTTTGTAAAAAGACTTATATAAACAATATAATTTTTTTAAACCTCAGAGATATATAATGTGTTGCTACGTATAAGGTACTAAACTGTACATAAAAAAGCTCAAAATAGTACTATACTTAAATATCAGCACAATGTAAATCTCGTGTGTATCTAAAAGTTTAATGTTAGTTAATATTTAAGGTGCATATTATCAAAAAATAAATAATCTCTTCATAAACCTTAAAAAAGCATTATTAAAAATTATCTGAAGCTTCTCGCAAGTGTTTCTCTATAGTGTTTTCTAAAAATATGTAAAGTTACAAGACTTGCAAAAGCTACTGCCATGGGTGAGAATAAAAACAAAACATAATAAATAAAGCAATCTGAGTTTTGCAGATCATGATGTTTCAGAAAAAATGGAAATATTGATAAACAATTGAGCTATTCAGAAGCCAAGAGATTCACAAAATAAATAAAAACTAAACGTTCGAATCAATCGCAGCAATATTTCGAAATTAATTTAAACTTTTTCTTCAAAAAGAAAAGAGCTGCGTCTTGCCTCATAGTTTATCGATAGTATTTTAAAATATTACAGAAATTTTGTTTTTCTACTTGGAACCCTTTTACTTCTGACCTAACTCCATAAAAGGTATCGTATTAATATCGACTATATCTACAGGAAAATGTGGGAAATCTCCCGGATATGAAAAAAAAACACGTGAAAAGAATACTACTACAGGTTCATATAAACTTCTTTCGTATCGGCCTCCTCTTCGGAAATATGGGCTCCCAAAGAGCTCCCATGGAATTAAGTTATTGACACATAGTTATTAAACCAACAGGTATACATCAATTTTTTTTTCATATGATCTATACCAGGTAAGACCCTTCAAATTACTATCCCAGAAAGTGTTGCGAATTACTCACAGCTGCAGGGACGGACTAGCTGTGACACTAATGTGCCCATTTGCGATCATGTATTAATATTAAGCAGTTAAAAGTGAACATTTATAACTTATAGGAACAAAGATGTACTTATCTTTTATTGAAATACGCTAAATATACATGATGTAAATATGTGAAAAATAACGTTTTTCCGAAAACGGTTAGGATTAGCGACATGAATGAAGAGTACTTAATTTTTAGTCAATAGTTAAAGGTATGTAAAAAACGTTGTCCAAAGTGTTTATCATACAGGGCGTAAAAAAAATGGGCACATTAGTGTCACAGCTAGTCCGTCCCTGCAGCTGTGAGTAATTCGCAACACTTTCTGGGATATTAATTTGAAGGGTCTTACCTGGTATAGATCATATGAAAAAAAAAATTGAATTTATATATTAATATATATGGTTTAATAATTATGTGTTAAAAACTTAATTCCCATGGGAGCTCTTTGGGAGCCCATATCTCCGAAGAGGAGGCCGATACGAAAGAGGTTTATATGAACTTGAAGTACTCTTTTCACGTGTTTTTTATCAAATCCGGGAGATTTCCCACATTTTCCCGGACACCCTGTATATACAATATGATTTGGACGTGAAGAGCCAGGCTCATAATACTCGCTCATACTCACTAAAACCAGACACCCTCACTGGCTGAAAACGGGGTTTTAAATTTGTTGAGGAAAAAGAGGGTAGGCATCTATCACCCCTCGTTTTTTAGGTTGCCGATATTAATAAAAATACCCTAATTTGCAAAATCCCTCATTATTTCTAAAATCATGAAATGACGTCACGATTATCTAAAATTCTGGGTAACAGTCAGTAAAATTCTTTAATCTAGATTAAGGCATTCTGTTTAGGTAATTAAAATTAGAGAAAACGGTACTTACTGGCTGGATGAAGCAGATAAAGAAAAATATGTTAAGGAATGAGAAAATATAACATCTAAATTTTTTACATTTATTATTGACGAGCTGAAATATTTCAAGTTATGCCTACCAGCTCCTAAATTAAATTATATGTTTTATTTTCTAGGCGAAATTGTTATGGTTTAACTACGGTTGAAATACAAATAACATATATATAGGTAAAGTATTTTTCACAATAAATGGTTGACTCCGTTTAACTACCTGGGACGTTTTGCAAGAGCTCGGCCATAAAAATGCAAATAAACTGTCGGTCAGGGTCGGATTATAATTTGTAATTATAGCAGGTAATATTTAACTATCTTGTGCTTGCGATACCATCTTTCAGTCTTTGTGTTTCTTAGGAATTGTTCATGTTGTGCTACGGTTACGATACAATAAAATTAATTACAATTAAATATCTAAAGTCCTACCCTGTAGTGTATTTGCTTGTTGATTGTGCATAACAATGGGATTAAACCGGTAGTTTTATTGCAGTCAATAAGTCGATACCATTTAGGGTGAAAAATACTTTAAATACCCGGTATCGTAGTCAGCGTAGTCTTATCAATAATAATAGTAAAAACCATAATATTTTTAATAAATAATAATATACTGTACATATTATTCTTTATAAGTAAATATTTCGCTGATTTTTCCAGATCTAAAACGATACCGAGGTCTGTGACCCGCGTCTATCGCTCCCTTTGTTCTTTTTTAGAACTAATTTGAATTCCCAGATACGGGATTTTAAAATGATCTCTCCAATTAACGGCTCCTGTCATCGTCATTAAACAAAAAATACATCTCTAGCTACATTAAGAGAAGTTTTTAAAATATAAACTGCCGGTATCAAACTGGTATGACATATCACCGTGATAATGCATGGTATGTAATCGCTGAAACTGTACACAATTTCATTTCTAACTTCACAATAACCTAACATATTTTATTGCGATTTAAATTTATTTTGTTTTGTAGTTTTTTTAATCGCTGAATTGTAGTTAAATTCGCTGATCCCCAGATTGAAATCATATACCTAGTGTAATTTTGAATAAACCAAAGAATAATATATATTTTTTAAATATTTTAACGATATATAATTTTTAGCTTTAAACAAAATGCCAATTATTTTTGAGATGCAACTTCTTAAATATTCAATATGTTTTTTCCAACTTAAATTTTCATCAATACATAAACCTAAAAATTTAAATGTATTAGTATATTTAATTAAATGATTATTGACAGACAGTGAAGAAATATTATTATTTTTTAATTTTGATTTACCTACTTATAAACATAAAAGATGATTTATTAAAATTTAATGATAATTTATTAGTTTCAAGCCATTTACATATTACATTTAGGTCGTGGTTGATGTTATTATGAATTTGAGCATAGTCTTCATGAAAATATACAATAGTAGTATCATCGGCAAACAATTTTATTTTACCTTTTAAATTTAATTTTGCTATAGAATTAATGTAGATTAAAAAAAAAAGTAGGTCCTAAGGTTGATTCTTGCGGAACACCACAAGTTATGGTTTTTTGTGAACTTTTAATATTTTCAATTTGAACAAACTTAAGTAATTTTTTAACAATACATAAATATTTCCTCGAATTCCAATGTTGTATAGGCATTTAAGTAAAATTGACTGTATCAAATGCTTTACATAAATCTAGGAACAGTAAGTAGCATTTTTGGTTGCTATCAACGTTTTGTTGAATATCTTTGATAATATCTGCAGCTGCAACTTCTTGTATCTCTAAATTTACAAAAACCATATTGAAATGGAGAAAGTAATTTTTTTTCTTCTAAAAAATTTACTATTCTAATATTTAAAATTTTTTCAAAACTCTTTGAAAATGTGGGTAAAACAGAAATTGGGTGATAGTTACTACTAAAATATTTTTCTGAATTTTTAAAAACTGGTGATACTTTTGCTATTTTTAATTTATCTGGAAATAATAATAGGGTGGAATGTTTCGAACAACGTTAACGTTTGATTGGTTGCCAGCCAACAGCTTTTCTTAAAACTGGCATTATGCGTCGCCATAGTACTGGGAAATTCCCAATAATTACAAATTGAGTCAATTTAAGCGCAGATAATAAAACCCAAAAAGGGATGTTTTCAATTTTAAATCCATCTCTTAATGCAACTAATAATTTTTTAAATAATTAATTCATACCGACTCGACAAACTAAAATTTGCAAAAAAATTACCTTAATGAATCCTTCGTCTTCCCTAAACTTGCTGATCGCCGGTTCGCCCAGCTCGTAGAACTTGATCTCCTCGCTGAACACGTCGAGTGGTACGTTGACGGGCCTGCGCAGTCGCCCGCCCGATTGGTAGTAATACAAGATGGCGTCGAAAGATGGCCGGTTCCGGTCGAAGAAGTACTCATTGCGCAGCGGGTCGAAGTAACGAATACGTCGCGCTGGATCGCCGAGCAGCGTGTCGGGAAATTGGTTGAGGGTGCGCAATTGGGTTTCGAAGCGCAGGCCACTTACCTAGAAAAAAAAGAAGAAGACGCTAAATAGACAATAAATAACTCTTTTTAAGTGGATGAACTATATGTTTTTGGATTAAGGTAACGTGGGGTAAATGCAACTGGTTTTTTGAATAGTTGACTTTTGGACTTCCATAAAAAATATGAATGATTCAAATAAAATTTTGCAAAAAATACTATGGGGTGTTCAGTATTGCCATTAATTTATGAAGGAATTTTGGTAAAAGATCAAACTACATTTTTACAACATATTTAAAAAAATAATATCAACATATTACATTTACCCCCAGCAAATGGGGCAAATGTAATAACTGCCTGTATTTGCAAATGTAAAAGGAACAGTTTTTACTACATATGGTTTTTATTTCAACTAAACTCCATTATAACTGTAGGAGTTACAAACTTTTTAATGAATTATGATTAATGGTATGAACATACCTGAGACGCAACAAGTGTCGCACACTGTTTCCACGTCGACTGATGCGGCAGCGGAGTCGAATTCGAGCGTAACACAGCCGAACCTGACGCCTGACGGCTCAGTTTAATTCAGTGCCTACAAAAAGTGCTAAACGCGCCTAAAGAAGTTTTCACTTCAAAAATATCAACCATAAGTATTAAACGAAAACAAATAATGTGGTAAATGTAACAGAACCTATTACATTTACCCACTACAAACATGTTACATTAACCCCAAAACCGATTTCTCTCGGGGCAAATGTAGGTACTACATAAAATAAATCGGTCGTAAATAATGTATTTATTATAATTTCTGATTTGAATTGATATATTGGCCCGATCTGACCGTGTAAACTCATATTTACCTGCTAATACTTTTCGTAATGTAAAAAAGCCGGCACCGAAATTTGTAACACTAATTTGAAAACTCACTGCAAAATCAGGTGTTTATCTCGCAGCCATTAGCGTCTTACTGAAGTGACAAACATAGATATGCGCAATGCAGAATGAACGAGGACAATTGAACTACAAAATTAATACACGCGGCGCCATCTCACGCTCAAGGGCGTAAATTATACGACCAAATAACACATTTACCCCAATCTTGCATTTACCCCGCCTTACCTTACCCATTTTTGGTAAACCCAATTAATGCTACCTAATCCTTCAATACAAACAAAATAAAATAATATATGATTGCCATAAGGACAAACTGTTTCAAAATTCTATCAATATACCACATTACGCACTATATGTTATGATTTAATCCAAACAGGACGGTTAGTGATAAAATAATAATATCAATTAAAACAAATAATCGTTTATTTTGGTTTCCATTTAACGAACCAATAAAACCATTACAAACCTCCGTCCCAACTCATAAATACACCGTTTTAAAATAATAAATTAATATGTAACTGGCTTATCGTTATTATTTATTACGTATCGACCTACTTTCAACTCCACTGTGCCCTCAAGATCGGTATTTAGCCGATTTCTGGATAAATAAACTAAAAACAAACGAAATATATGATTAAAAACCACCGGATTCGAACCACATAACGCTCACTGGGTGCAATAGTGGCACATCTCAATAATTGGTCATATTGAGTAAGTGATACCATATTACCTTGAATACCTTATTTGTCACACTAACAATAGTGGCATAAAGTTATCTCTAGTGGAACTCGCTAGATGGCTAAACTAGTGTCACTATTGAATTTCGCGCTTTTTTGATCGAGTACGTAGACAACAGTGGCACTTGAATTTTAATACGATAAGTTGAAACAAATTTTACATTTTTAATAATGCAACAGTGGCATATTACAGGTGGTGTCAATATTGCATGTTATTATTTTATATTTTATTGCTAATTTTAGTGGAATAAGTTTAGTTGTGCCAGTATTGCCTTTTCAATTGTAAATTTTTTATTTATGTGTCGTTATTTATTGTTAAAAGCTAGACTATTAGTTCATGTTCAAACTAAATAAACAACATGTTTTATTTTTTAACCTGTTCCTGTTCCTTTTTGCAGTAAATTATTGTTAAAACAGAAGCACATATTTTTAATCAAAATTAATTATTAAAATAGACCATTTTATTTAATGAAGTGACGTATGTACGTAAAAGTCAACAATGGCACAACTTAATATTTTCCAATTTAAAAAAAATATATACAGTTTGAATAAAAAAAAATAAAGTGCAATACCATTCGACCTTAAATATTCAACATAATTTATTATTAGTTTTCTAATTAAATAAGACAGCTTCTTTAAAACTCAATATATTTAATTTCCAGATTACAAATTGTTGATTTTCTCAAAACTAACAATTTTTTAATGTGCCATTATTGCACCCAGTGAGCGAATAATACCACAATGTAAAAATATCCCCGCCATGCTATTTAAAGCGGGTTTATGGAGTTTGCGCAGTAGATTGGACGTATTATCGGTTGCCGCGAAACACGGCAAGAGGAGAGAACTATCTGGCTTTGTCAATCATGGATATTGTGACAAGAATGGACTATAAAATTTCAAGTTTTATTAGCAATATATAAGGAAAGTTCTTCTATGTAAACATTTAATGAATGTATGGGTAATAATTTAAATTGTCAAAATATAAATGTTGCAATTGATGGTGAAAAATTGGAATTAGTAAACAGTTTTAAATATTTAGGGACTTATTGACTTACAATTACTATTGTTTAATTATTTTGAAAGTATTATATTGAAGATTGCCGGAAAAGTAGGGTATTTTAAAAGAATCAGTTCTAATTTAAGTTTGTTTTCTAAAAAAACTGTATTTAATACTATTATATTACCACATTTTCTTTATTGCTCTTCGATTTTATATTTTGCTAGTGAGGAAATATTTGACAAATTACAAATTTTACAAAATAAGGCAATGCGGATTATTTTAAATTGTGTCAAATATACAAAAATTAATTTTATATTAAAAAATTTAGATTGGTTGAATGTAAGAAATTTAATTTTTTTTTAGTATCTTATATCTTTACACATAAAATTAAAAATAATTTATTGCCTGATTGTTTAAAAATTTTTGTTCTTTTAATTATGACCAATTGACCATCATATTTACAAATTGAAATTTCATGTGGATAGAGTGTCTAAAACATTAGCTTATAAGTCTATTTTTTATAAAGGTTTGATAGAATATAATAATGTGGAAAATTCTATTAAATCTCAAAAATCATTAAAGCTATTTAAAAAAACTTTAAAATTACATTTCATTAAAAAACAAAATGATACGTAATATTAATTTGATACAATTTGCAAAATGTTTAACTTTCCTGTCTGTTGTTGTTAAAAGAAGGCTGCGTTTTAAAATTTAAAAATAAATCTATAAAAATGTGTTAAAAAAATGTATTAAAAAATATTTAATTGTAGCTTTTTGCTAAATAAAACATGTTAGTACTACATGAATATACAGTGTCCGCAAGAAAGTCCGGCATCAAATGGGATTTTTTTTTTATTATTAGGTATAGGTAAAAATTGAAAAAGCAGTTAGTTTTTGCTTACCTAAAAACCAAAAATGACGTATACTGAAGCAGCTGCACGACTTGCGTTACCTGTCAAATTTGACATTTTTAATAAAATAGGTTCAAAAATGCCATTATTTATCAAAATATCGAAAAACTTTATTTGAGAAAGTTGTTTATTTAGGCATTTTTAGTCTCTGTACGAAATTTTGACAGTCTAATACAATTTTTATTTTTTGCCAGGTTCTTGAAAATTTTGATCAACCCTAGTAGATTAACTTTTATACATCGATGTAAAACCATTTGCCTTTATTTCATTTGTAATCTTAATGCAATTTTGTGTAAAATTTTTGTTTCCTATTATTTGTTTTGCTTCAAAAACTGAAATTGTTATTGATCAATATGTAATGTTTGATGCAAAGTTTATCTAATTACATCAGTTTTGCCAAAACCGACGTTTCTCATTTTTCTTAAGTTAGTAAACAAATGTACAAGAAGAAAATATTGGAAGCTTTCGTTGAAATTTTACTTAATTAATATTAAATTAAATTAATCATATTAAACTATATTTTTGTTGAATAAAATGTTTCGAGCGATTAATATTTATTCTTTTTAATCCAATATTAATTAAGCAAAATTTCAACGAAAGCTTCCTAATATTTTCTTTTTGTACATCTGTTTACTAACTTATGAAAAATAAGAAACGTCGCGTCGGTTTTGGCAAAACTGATGTAATTAGATGAACTTTGCATCAAACATACTAATCAATAACAATTTCAGTTTTTGAAGCAAAACAAATAATAGGAAACAAAAATTTTACACAAAATTGCATTAAGATTACAAATGAAGTAAAGGAAAATGGTTTTACATCGATGTATAAAAGTTAATCAAAATTTTCAAGAACCTGGCAAAAAATAAAAATTGTATTAGACTGTCAAAATTTCGTACAGAGGCTAAAAATGCCTAAATAAACAACTTTTTCGAATAAAGTTTTTTGATATTTTGTTAAATAAGGGCATTTTTGAACCTATTTTATTAAAAATGTCAAATTTGACAGGTAACGCACGTGCAGCTGCTTCAGTATACGTCATTTTTGGTTTTTAGGTAAGCAAAAACTAACTGCCTTTTCAATTTTTACCTATACCTAATAATAAAAAAAAATTCCATTTGATGCGGACTTTCTTGCGGACACTGTATAGTACCTTAATTTTTGATAAATATTTTTTTATAGTGGTAACATCAGACAGATAAGGTAAAGATATTGCAGTAAGGGAAATAACACTGTTAGACCATTGCCTTGGTCAACGGAACAAAATAAAAAACAGCGACACCACTTACGTTAATAACGACTCGTTCACAAAAGTCGTGGTCGTGAGGGATGGGCTCGAAGTGGGCTACTCCAGTGAACTGGGAGTGGGGGGTGTGCCCGTCCTCGTCCTGGCTGCTGAGCTTGGGCAGCGACCTGGAACAATTAAAAACATTTGTAATTATTTTTAAAACTATTTTGTTCGATTTATTTAGGATGATTGGACGTACCCAAGCAAGGTACTTTCTCGCACCTATTCATAAAATTTATTGGAAAGACCGGAAAATGACGATGCATTTTGTCGTCAATTATTATAAACTTACGCTCGAGTGTTTACGATTTTATGCGTTTCTAATGGTTTAATCAGGTTTTTCATCTCAAGAATTTCATTTTCACGTAGTTGTCTGTGTCTTCGCATTCTAATCAATCTTCAGTAACTTAACACTAACTGGTCAAAGAAAAAGTACGACTAGTAAATGTTTTTTTCATCCTGTGTTATTTAAAACCAGAATTTTAACAAGAGCACTGCAAATGTCACCACAATTAATTCTATTAGGATGTTTAAAGTATAAACACTGCGGGTGATTAGTTTAAACTATTTAGCTTGTTGCAAAATTATTATTGCTAACCATACGGTAGTTATTTAAATGAGGAAACAGTCTCCCACGTGCATAGGCAAAGCTAAAGATATTAGGTAAACTGTATGTATATTTATTACATAAATTGTGTACTGGCACTAGTAACACTAGTTATTATTATTATTGACGTGGACAAGGCATATCTACAATTTTATGTTGGGTTATCTCTTTTAATTTGTAAATTTATAACAAAAACTACCGATATTAAAACAGGGAGTGTGATTAGCCTGCTAACATTACTAATTTATACGATATTGGAGATCAAATTTCGGAATTTTATATACATTTTATAATACCGGAGATCGGAGAAAAAAAGTGTACGAAATAAGCGCAAAACCCTATGGAAAACTACGATTTTCGGTTGTGTAAATGTGCAGGGTCATGTCAACAATGATTGAAAAATTACTTTTTGAAATCAAGTTTTTCGCATTTCCTGGCAAATTTTCCCATAGTATTGTTTATTATTTTACACCATCTAAAAGTAGACTTTTAACGAAAATAAATACCGCTGTTTTCTTTGAAAGAACGGTTCCAGCACATGGGTATTTCCGGTGAAAATGAAGTCTCTTTTTTGGTTTAACCAAAATCACAATAAAATGTAAAAATAAATATTTTGATTCAAAAAAAATGACAGCGTGTTTGGGACAAAAAAAGGTAAGATTTTGCCAAATTTCGTAAAAAATGGGGTATTTTTGAAGAATTTTTTTTTTAATCCCCTTTAAAATGACGTAAAAATAAATAGGTCATTTAGTTTAAAAAAAAACATCTTGGGTTTATAACCACTTTCTGAGACATCCCGTATAATACTTCTGAATAAAGAAAATAAAATATACTTTAGTACCTACAACCTGATGGTAACAAAATTAAATTTTTATCTTTAATATTGAAAAAGTTAAGGGGGCAGTCAAAATATAGCCAATTACCCGGTACGTAATTGATATTAGGAATTTGACAAGCCAATGTAAATATAAATAAGGTATGTATTACCGTGGAATTTTATTTCTCGATGTCTTAGTACTAATAATAAAATCACAGCACTTCATTTTCAACAAAAGCTAACGACAAACTTTAATAAATACACCCTGTATAAAAATTCAGAGGCGCCAAACGCGCTTGTACCGGAAAAGCAACCATATTATCGTAAACTTTATTTATAACTGTCCCTATGTCTTATCTAGGATAAAAGTAAATTCATTTTTTATTCAAACTTGCTGTCCTGGGATCCGTTTTAAAAATCATATACGCGTGTGTGACCTTACAAGGAAGGTAGATTAGTCATTTAAAGCATGGTATTTCTTTCTCCGGTTAAAGTTATAGTTTGGTTACAGTGTTTTAAGTTAAGACTTTAACACCTCGTGTGAAATAAATCAATTTTTTGCCCTCCGATGTCACGGAATTTCTCTAAAACCGAACATACGATGTATTTCATTAAAAATATTGAAATACCTATCCCAAAGGGCGTTCCTAAATATCATGTAAATACGAAAAGGGCTTATTTAATGACTAAAAATTCATATAAACATAGGCCCGCAAACGCTTCGTTCCGATCTACAGGGTGTTAAAATTTCAAGATTTTTTTAGGTTTTTCTTTATAGCTCTTGTAGTTTTTAAGATATTTAGCTCGGATTTGGAATATAGGTTACGCTGTAGGACTTACATCATTGGGCATACCAAATGGTTTTAAGAATCTACAGGGAGATATGTTTTCAGGGGTCATGCCCCCTTTTCTCTTTTTTCTTTTTTTTATATGAATTTTTGGTCATTAAATAAGCCAAAGAATTACCCCTTTTCGTATTTACATGATATTTAGAAACACCCTGTGTACAATAACGTGTGTTAGTATAAATAGGCCAACTTTAACAGCGGGCAGAAACCGTCGGAAAACTGACAACGCATGCGCATGTGTTTAAAAGCATTCACACACGATAAATCTCAAACCGCTGCCAGAAAATCCGGCGTTCGCAGAAGCCAAACTGTTGGTTGTGGATTGGTTTTTAACTGTCAGATTAATTCACTTATTGAAGCAAATTTTTAGGTGGAGACTTGCACAGTTTGCATTTTTAAAACTGTCATATCATGACGTTTAAAAAAGAAAGACAAAATACTGCTGGAAACTTGGACAAAACTGGACATATTAATATAAAGGTCTAGTAAAATAAGTGTGTTTGCTCTGGTCCAAGCTAATGCAGACCTATAACATTATTTGAATTCAGATCCTGGATTTCTGTCATATGTCAGTTATCCTCAAAGAAAAAGAATGGTTTCTTTTCCGTTTGGGGTTTAGGAACGCGTTCGCAGAGCACGCAATATCCAACCAGTTCACAACCAGTTAAAAAACCACGCTTGCGCAGAAAAAAATTGAAAATCAGTCGACAATTTGCTTGTACCAGCGAAGCTAATATTGGACATAAATTCTGACTCTTATATTCCATTAATTTGAAGCATAAAAAATTGTTGAAACGTATATATTATAAATAAATACTGGTAAATACCTAGAACTAAATACATTCAATTAAAATCCTTTATATATACATGCTAACTGCAGTTGGTGGCAGATAAATCGTATAAGGAAATCAATGTTGTCTTAATTGGTATCAGTTCTGTTGTGGTGGGTGTACCTGTACCTACTATTATTTGATATACCTACAACTTGAACATCTAATATCGCTCAGGTACTGACTTCTCCTCTTGAAGGTACGGAAAAACACTTAAGATTGAGACAAAGTGCGGGCGGAGAAATATAAGTGATTATTTAATAGGCATTAATGCCAATCATTATTATTATTTACATCACTACAATTTGTGGCAACTGCAATAAACCAGTGCCAGTATCGTAAATTATCTAACTATAATAGTTTTGGTAAATATACCACCAGTAAAATATGCTTACGTAAGAATTTTTATGACTATTTAAAAGCTTACAATATTCATAAATTATCGTAAATAATACAAGCATGTGGGAAACGCCAAAATAATTAAATACCCATAATCTGTTCGGATAATACTAGCAGATCATTGCAGATCATTGGGATAATATGCCAAACATTCATCTTGATTTTTAGGACACCCATCGACTTTCGGCCCGCTTGTTTCCCCTACAATTTTTAGTCTTTTGTCTTATGTTGAAAGGTTAGCACACTCCCTATATGCAGGGGCGGATGGGCCCACCGGGACACCGGGAGATTTCCCGGTGCGCCGGTCCCTCAGGCGCCGATAGGCGCCGCCGCTGTTTGCGAACTTTTTTCTTTTCTTTTTTAACAATTTGAATTAATTTTGAAAATAATCGAAAAATCAAAAAAACCAGAATTTATTTATGTTATCATTATGTTAAATATTTTTTATTTAATTTTTATACTTATTAATAATAAATATTTCTTTTACCTAAATGTGTTTTAAATGTAATAAATATAGTTTAAAAAAACTAAAAACATGCTTTAATCAAACTAAAAAGAGGAAAATAAATATAGTTTAAAATAATTCTTGAAATTCTTAATATAGGCAGAAAATAATAATGAACGATAAACATTAGTATTACTGTGAAAAAAGCGTGGGGTGCTCGATATACGAAAAATATAGCACAAAGTGCATTTTCGGACATTTTCCATACATATTTTAGGAAAATTTCGTAATATTCATAAATTGCCATTTTTCTCAGAAAGTATAAACTTTAGGAAAAAAGTCTATATAACTAAAAAGTTGTATCTCAAAGAAATCTACATCCCAGCTTATTATTATTTTCTCGTATCTCTTACGGTTATCGAGATATCGGCCAAAATATGATTTCTATATTTTGCCTCATATCTCGAAACTGATAATACTTAGACGAAAATTTTTAAAATAAAAAAGACGCATCATCAAACGTTTCATAAATATAGTTATATAATATTTTTCTCTCAAACTTACAATAACGGAGTTATTCGCAAGAAATAAAAAAACGACAAAAATTTTCAAAATTAAAAAAAAAAATTTGTAAAAATTTTATTTTGACGGGTAGAATTTTTTTTATAATTTTTCTCTATTCTTAACGACAATATCTATACGACCCCACGTTTGTTTCATTCCTATCGGTTATTGTAATAATCGTGACATATTGACAGGTGTCAAATTTTGACAAGAGAACTTTTTGCGTATTTTTTTAAACTTTCCACCGTCAATATACATACGACTATGGAGGACTTGAGGTAGGAGGCCGATCGCAATGCATTGGATTCGGTCCCAAATTAGCATCGGTAATTCAGCTTTACGAGTCGCTGTAAGATGGCGCGCGTGTTCGAAGTGGGCTATCAAATAATGGTTTCTTATGGACGCAATAACTATTTTTATTTAAATTAGTTCTTTACGGAACAAATAAGGACTTTTATATGAATTTACACTTACTTTGTTATACTTATTAGTAAACTCGGCCTGTATAAAGTTCCAACGATGCTGGGTTTTTAAAATACAAGGTATTAAACATTCTAGCTATACCTTTGGAGCTAGAAAGACTTATTTGGCTGCGTTTTCTCTCTGAAAAAGATCCTGTCTTACACCCCGACACAAAGCAAACTCTACTTTTATAAATTGTACCATTATTTATTATAAATATGGAAATTAATTACAATACAACGTTATTTGTCTTGTCTTGCCTTCAAACATTATTTGTTATTTCGAAAAATAAAATGTCAATTGTCAAAAGTAAAAGCACAGAAAAATAAAGGGTTTAAGTAAAAGTTAAAAACTATGGAGGATCTAGTTTTCCACATTAAAAACGAAGAAGAAGAAGACAACATCAGCCCACTTCGGACGCGAGAGCCATCTATCGGCCAGTAGCGAACTAACCAAAAAACCGGGACAGAATTTGAAAATGCTGCCATTGTCGATCGGCCTCCTACCCTATAGTTCTCCATACATACGACCTTATAATTTTTCAGTATTATAATTTTTTTTAACGATTTGACATATTGACAGCTGTCAAATTTTTACAGAAGAATTTTTTGCTTATTTTTCCCGAAGTCTCCGCATCGAATACTATACGACCCCATTATTTGTTTCGTCAAAATCGCATCTTTGTTTTATACCTGACAGCTGTCAAGATTGTATTGTCAGCGGTTCTTGATAAGTCGACAAAATTTAAATTAAATCTAACCGTTTAAAGTGGGTCAAAATCGGGTTTAAAGAAGTCGGTTACAAACATACATACAAACATACAGATGAAACTAATAATAAAAAAAAAATGAAGTTTGTTTTTTTATTTATGAGTTATTATAAAAAATATATCGTAAGTGGATGAAAAATATATATCTATGTCTTTTCATTTTTTTATTGGATCGACACGACGCGGCGCCGCGCCGTTTCAATTGACTTCCCGCGCCGGTCCGAGGTGTCCCATCCGCCCCTGCCTATATGGTTTAAATATACTTTTTGTAAAATATGACAAGGGAAAATGATACAAAATTATGTTTGAAATGTCTATAAGTGAGGATTAAATTTGAATTTTGAAAAAGTCATGTGAAAGTTTGTTCTTGCATATGGAAAAGCGTATCTTTTTTTACTCTTTTGCGGTTGAACAATTGCAATTTTTCACAATAGTGTGTCTACATTTTAATTTTCTCCATGTACTAGGCCGAAAACTATTTAGACACCACTTTTTTTCAATAAATATTTTGTACATTAAGTCTATTTATAAAGTGGGAAACATTTACAAATAATTTGTGTTGGGCTACATGCTTGGTGAAACTTTTGTTCCATTGCACAGGAAGAAAAAATATAACTACTTGCTATGTTTCACAAATTTAATCAGTATCAGAGTATATTCTTGTAATCCTTTGACAATGGCCCGCAAGGGCCGAAACACTTGTCCGGAAACTGATAAAATTTGTTAAACATAACAAGTAAGTAGTTTTTATTTTTTCTTCCTGTGTAATTTATAAGTAAGTATATTTTGATGATGGGCGATCAAAGTACGGTAGAATAAAGAAATTGATATTAGTATTCTGACCAAACTATGTTACGCGTAGTCCGGTGTAGAGTAGTCTAAAGTTTCACTTTTGGTACTTGTTAAGGAAATAACTATATAACGAGTTTCTTGCCTACCATACTTTGTTCCTTCTGCTACTTATCTTCTTTCGTCGTTTAAAATTCCGTCTGTTGGTTTGATAACGCACCATTGAAAAAAACAAAAATAACTAGGTTCTCCAAACTTCGATACAATATTAGGTAGGTACCTACTTCGGCGATAACACCAAATTCTGTGACCAAACTAAATAATATTATGGTCTTAAAGCGTAATTTTTATATCATTTCATAATTATATTTTTTTGCTGTTTTCTTCGTTTGTTTCTCGAGTTGTGTGCAGCTTGGCAAACACATGCAAACTAATTACCGGAAAAAGGGTTAAGAAAACTTGGTTTTCCAGACGAAGAGATTTTTTAACTATTGATTTACTAGGTCTAGTGTACTTTTGTCTATACGGGGTTTATTCGAATAATACTAAGAGTACCTGAATATTTAATGAACAAAGATACCTTTTTAGATAGCGGGTTCTCAAAATTGAGTATATCGTTCTAAACACCTTTTTATCATAACTTTTTTCGATATTTCGTCATCTAATATCAATTTCAATGATATCATATATTTTTTACAAATTTTCCCGTCAAATGAGTAGTCACGAGACAAAATGATTTTTTCCCAATGAAGGTTTTGATAAATTAAGGGCCTCTGCCAAATTTTTATGTAACAAACCCGGTGATGATAAATGCAATTTTTTTTTAATAATTATAGTGTTTGCTGAAAACTATAATTTTATACAGAAAAAGAAAAGCACGAAGTCTTTCTCCACAATATTTATTAATCGAAAAACTAGGCGAACCTAGGATCACATCGACGACATGTTTCGAGTGTAGAAACACTCATCATCAGGAAACAAAGTGAAAAGTAAAATGCTGATGTTTTTAGCAAAAGAGAAAATAATGGTGAGATTGAGCCGTAATGGAGCTTTTAATGGTGTACAAGAGGTGTAAAATTAAATAGTCAGAAGGTCGACAATCAAGACTCCAGCAGACTGAAGAGTCGACGGTTAAGTGCAGAAGCACACTGTGCCGTGCAGAAAAATGTAGGGTAGTCAAAATTAGGGAGTTTTGGAAAACTTATCTGTAAAAAGCATTATTAAATTACTGAAACATCTTGAGTTTTATTAAGCCTAGTCAGAAACATGCGAAAATGTTGGGGTGAGATGTAAAGAAAAGAAAAAAAGAAAAAAGTTGTTCTTTAGGGGTCAACGCATCTTTTGGTTAAAAAGTAAAAACTGTTGGGGTACCAGGCTTTTTACGGCCCAGTTACCCCGCCGGAGTCAAAGCAGACACATTTGGTGCAAAAAAGTTTTTAAGAAATTAAAAAAAAATTAATTTTGTGTTTTCGTTAGAGAGGCTCTACTGTAGCCAACACGTGTAGGATGGGAAATTTTATAACTTTTTCAGACATATTCATTTCTATTGCCTGTAACCTGTGACAGCAACGCGCGTTCCTACTAAAACAGGTATTGGTACGATAAAAAAAAATCAAATTCTGCCAGGGCAGCTAGAAGACTCCGAACAACGATGTGACCTGCGCAACAAACACGTTAAAACTAATCACACGGCGCGCGGTGTTTACCGATCGCTACGAACCTCCACCAACGTCTTGTGGATTATAGGTTCTAACAGATACAATTCGTTTTTGGGGATGCTGTTCTGCTTTCTTAATTGTAGACAAAGCGCTTTATCGGGAACAAAATGCGTCGCATTGAGAAGATACAATTTATTTCTTGCAAAAATTGCTGTATTAAAAGTGGTTCATTATTCAACAAGACTGTGCTGCTAATAATGGAAGTGATTACAACCAACAAAAACACTGTTCTAGCAAACCTGGAATTGACATAAGACATAACACTAAAGCGGGTTTGATACACTAGCAATTTATTTCATATGGGTTAATAAAAAATAAGTTGTCAATACAAACTTTACTATGTCTTAGCAAACCTGTTGTATTAGATCATTTTCCTCAGTGTATTACAGTGGAGTTCTCTTTTTACTTATTAAAAAACCTTGTACACCTGAAACAACTCAAAATCTGACCTTGTTGCCAAGCAAGTGAAATGAAGGAGTTTCACAAGTTTTCAAGCTAGTTGGTACATTTTTATTTCGCACACTGAGGCTACAGGGTCACAAAAACTTTTATTTGACTGTCTCCAGCGCTGTAAAATCGATTACAGAATTGCACCACTGTATACACATATCTCAACATATATTAGTTGCAATTTTGAGGGGTCATGATGATGATGATGGTGATGGTGATGATGATGTCTTTCCACCACAACATAACACTTTCCTAATTTATTTATCCATTAAGAAACGGGACGATCTAATTCAGAAATTCTATAGCTTCTTGGATTGACAGACCCAATAATTACATTTCCTTAATTATCTTATCTTGGAAAATCCCCCTAATCTAGATTTGAGCATTTTCACGTCACACAGAAATGGAGGAGCACGATATAATCCAAGGGCCCTTTAAAAAGATAATTAATTCCACTTAGACACGTTCTTATAAGGGATGTTATGTGGCAGATTTTTTTAATGACCGGTATAGTTTGTCCTTTGATGTTTATGGTCACGTACCACTTCCTCAATGCTCTCTGCATATTTATAAATTTATTTTCCACGGTTTTATTATGCGGTGGACGGTGATTTTTCTGTTCAACGCGTTTCATTCATCTCGCATCTGATATTTAACAGTATCATCTCCTGTTAATAGCTTGTTATTGAACATTACTCTCTATTATTATCCAGAATTGATTGAAGATTATTTAAACATTTTGTTATGATGTACTTATATTTGCATTGTTGTTTGTGAAGCCGAAGAATCTCAAAAATTCGCCAAGTACACTAAGAAAAGTTCCAGCAAGAAATACTGTGCTAAGATTATTTTTGGTTAAAACATTATTTTTAACTTACAATTGATTGGTTTCTTATTGCTAAATAAACGATTTACCAGATAACTCTGCATAACTGTTGCAAAACATTTTTCTATTGTACAAAAATTTATAATATGATGACAGTTGAAAAGTTCTCTCTCAGTGTATATGTAACAGAGTGGTGAATTGTGTTTTGATGAAGGTGAGGCATCCTATGTTGAAAATGCATGGATTAAATGGATCCATTGCAACAAGAAGTATATATATCTTGCACTTTGTCATTGTTGACTGCTCCAAATCTGTCGAACACGAATTATATGATTGGTTCGGCCAAGATTAGATTTATCAGTCAGTCTTCTTCAATGATCATTCTAGACTTACGTCAGAGTTCCTTTAAGCATTTAGGTTAGATAGCTAACAGCTCAGAGCTCAGCTAATCAAATTAGGAGCGAGAAAAGCATATTATTTATATAACTCTACCTGTTTTATCTATATTTATTAGTAACCTTTTTGTTTTAATGTCATTATTTATGATATATCCCGTCCTTTATTGTCCCAGAGCTAAAACAAACTATCACTTGAGATATTCGATTCCAGATATTCGAAGGCATTGCGCCATAACATATATTTTCTTATTTTATCCCGTTTTTTCTAAGGGATAACAACTATAGCGTATAAAATTCTTGAAGACGCAGCTGCCGACCCAATTCAGGCCGACTGTTGACGTCACGGGATAGGCGCACGCCCCACGCCCATGACGTCATCATGGCCTTTTATTGGGGATCGGCGGTGAGGAGGAGCGGCGGGATAAATTGGGTTTTGGGGAAATAACAGCCACTGCATGGATACTGAAGCACTACCGATATTTTGTTCTTATATGTATTGAATTTATATAGTTGGCATTTTAAAAAAATTATCAAAAACTTCTCTTTTCTTAAATACAAACTTAAACCCAAGCAAAAAAATGGTGCTTAATTTGTTAAACTCTTTCGAGAATGAAAGGAAAAGTAAAAATTCGCCAATCAATATGCAGGAAACCGTAGCAAAAGCACTGGGAATAAGTTTAAGGACTGTGCAGAAAATTGTGGAAGAAACAAAGCATAATATAATACCGAAGAAAACTAAAAAATGTAAACGAAGAAAGCCAAAGACTGAAGATTTGAGCAAAAATATTAAAACGGGAGTTCGGAACGTGATTTATGATTTATACATATCAAAAACCAATGTAACTAACCAGTTTTAAAAGAAAATTTTAAAATTCGAGGTGTTTTTGGAAATCGAACATGAATCGTTGTCAAAATTAATAAAAAAGTTGGGTTTTCGCTATAAAAAATACTGTAACCGGAGATTTTTATGTGAGCAGCCACAAATAGTGAGTCAGCGTGTCCAGTTTTTAAAAAAATATATGGAAAATTACAAATCAAAATTTAGAAAAGTAGTATTTTTAGACGAAACATGGATATTTTCAAATGGAAGTGGTTCAAATTCTGGGCAAGATGATTCTGTGAAAAGCGTGAAAAGAAAAAAGGGATGTGGCTCGGGAAAGCAGTTCATTATTTTACATGCCGGTTCTGTAACAGGATATGTATTGATTACCAGTGCTTTTGCTACTATTTTCTACTTATTGGTTGGCAAATTACCATTTCTTTTTTTTATTTCTTGAAATAGTTAATCGGATTAAATTCCATTGTATTTTTAGGTTAGGTAATTTTATTGCTAAAATAAATTACACTGTTTATTATTGTCGTTTTTAATAAATAGATTTAGTAGATATACTATTTTCAGGGAACCAATGGCTCGCGTGCCATTGATGGCACGCGACATAAAATTTTGGGCACGTCACCGATCACAAAGTTTACTATGAATTATTATATTACGAATTTGACGGCACGTTTATGGATGGCCTCATTAAACATTTCTTGAGAAAAAATGGCACGTTAATACATAAAGGTTTGCCACCCCTGTACTATTACGCACATAATTTTTGCAAAAATAATAATATTATATACGACACACGACAATTAAAATAATAAAACTATGTTTCTTTTCTCCGGGTTTATTGATACCAACATAATCTCACAACATTTTGATAAGCTCTGGAATTTTCGAATTGATTCATATGATCGGTGACCTTTGGACCCGCATGATAAGACCAGATTTGACTATACGCCCTTAGTCTAAAATAAACGAAACCACCTTAAACTTTGCATGCGATTTCCTCTGTTGAGCCAGTCCAAGTACCAAGTACCACCCTGTAAATTGGTAGCTATTGCAGTACCGGTATACTTAAGCTATTGAATATCGACCTCTGCAATTTTTTTAATTGCTCTGGGACCCAATTATCGGATTACCTATATATTCAAGGCTTAAAGTTAGAAAACTTTTATAATTTTTTTTCTTTATTTTAATGATATTGTATAATATTACTATAGGTAGGTATAGATAGATTATATAAAAAGAAAACAGGTAAACGACGATTTTTAATCTAAGAGCTACCATGTCAATCAAGGCAACATTTAAGATGAAATGCACACACCCATTGATTTGTAGTACCAAGAACGGAATTTAATTTTTTTTTCAACAATAAAATATTTTTTGATATTTTGAAAAAATATTTTTTGATATAAGTTTTCCCTGCCCGTTTAACAAACCGTATAAAACGGATATTTTTCTAAAGCCTGTGTAATTTCGCGAGTAATAACACTAATTCGATAAAACTCCCTTCCTAAGCCGTTTTTAACACGAACAAGATTTTTTTCACTTTGAAGGCACGCGATCTCGAATTTATTAAAAATATCTTGGTAAAACAGCTAATTTTTAAAATTTGTTTTATTGGTTTTAAGTAAGTAAAGTAAGTTTTATTAGGAGTAAAAGCGATACTTTTATGACGAGTCTGCAGGTTTGCCAGACGAACGAAGAAGCAGAACTTTAACGTCAAAAAATTAGTAGAAAAATGTCAGGTTTATTGACGTTTGAAGAAAATAGGCTTTTATAAAATTGTATATTTTTTTAAATAATCTGTTGTTGTTCCATAATTAAATTCTTCTTTTGATAAACATGGTGTCCGGAAATGACGAGCAAAAAAATTTAGGGCATAATTCTAGTCTGGAAATAAATGCTATCTCTTCCTATAATATTTTTTCGGAAATTGATTATTATCGGAATTACAGGGTGTTAAAATTAAATTTTATTTGCAGTTTTAAAATACTAGAACAATAAATTAAACATTCAAATCAAAGGTTCAAAGTGACATCCTTCCTCTTCAATGCATAAATTAATTCTTCTTAAAAAATTCCGACGAACTCCATGGAATATTCCTTCCTTTGCTAATTTCGTATTCATCACATGCAAGAAATGTTATTTTAGCGTTTTTCTCGAAAACTGTTAGATAAATAACGTCAACGCTTGACAGTTGGTAACATTACTGACATATGGTATAATAGTCAAATAGTAAAATTTTAGTCCTATAGATTGCCCAAAACCCGGATCCGATATCACTTTTCGTTCGCCTGTAATTAAGCCGTTCCGGAACATTTGCCCAACCCTGTATACCAGTATAAGTATAGTGTAGTCATCATTCGGGTCTAAAGGCCGTCGTCGGTTGGAATTGCTTCCTAACGTTTCGCTAGCACGAGTGGCGAGCTTCTTCAGAGGTCCTTCCATCTCCGGTGCTGGAAGTAGACTTCCGAAAGTGAATGATGACCTTCCATCTCCGGTGCTGGAAGTAGACTTCCGGAAGTCTACTTCCAGCACCGGAGATGGAAGGACCTCTGAAGAAGCTCGATACTCGTGCTAGCGAAACGTTAGGAAGCAATTCCAACCGACGACGGCCTTTAGACCCGAATGATGACCTTCCATCTCCGGTGCTGGAAGGACCTCTGAAGAAGCTCGCCACTCGTGCTAGCGAAACGTTAGGAACCAATTGCAACCGACGACGGCCTTTAGACCCGAATGATGACTACACTAGCTCACCGACTGGCCGCGAAAGCCTAAACCAATTTGTCAGTATAAGTATATTTTTAAAATGTACTACTTCGGATTCAGTAAAATTTTAATAAAAACTTCCTTTTCTATCCAACACTTTAATAGAGTTATTGGTACTTTGTCGCCTGATTGAGACACCTTGTACATAGATATAGATAATAAACTAAGTATAGAAACAAGAAACGACCGTTGTATTATTCACGATGCGCCAATGTATTTAGTGTATTAAGGCGGTCTTACATGTTCCTTATTCCGGAAACGGCAAGACGCCGGAAACACAGCCTAGTCCCCGAGGAATAGTCTGGAAAGCAGCCAAAGTCTTATACGACTGCAGTGGATTATTGTCAAGTGGCATCGATATCGTGAAATTTGCCTTTTGTCGCATATTCCGGTGCGATCAGATGAAGCCGGCTTGGCGTTTATGAGGACTCGTAAATTTTCGTCGAATAAGTCGGGTAAATAGGTAACTCGTATATTTAAAATGTTAATTTTTTTAAAAATAGATTCTGTCTTTACTAGATGGAACTCCATAGTATATTATATGAAGAAAACATTAATATTGCGTTAAAATTCCACTATATTTAAAGTATTGCAACAGTTACTGAGCCGAATGAATAAAAATTAAGCAATAATTACTTGAAGCAATTACTTTTTTGTAAAAGCAATTGCATGACTAGCAAATGCTATAAATAAAAGCAATTGCTAGATCTGGATATGAATAAAATTTTAAAGCAATCGCTGTTTTTCTTATACCTCTGCAGCAAATGCTTAATCAACACAAGTTCAGACGTGGCTTATCCAAGTGTTCAGATTATAGATTTCATGTTCAGTTTGGTGCCTAATTTGCAAAAAAAATGACGTAAATACAACAACGTTGGTCTATTTATTTAGTACAATCGTAATCTGTTACGTTTTTGTGGAAAATAGGAAACTTATATTTGTGACATGAAGATTTCAGTGAAAATGAGGAAAGTGATAATAGTGATGAAGTGAAGAAATTAAAGACAAACAATTGATATTCGTTCACAAATTGAAGGAACATAAATAAATCTCTCTGACCACAACCGTTTAGCTTCCACAACAGCTTCAGCACTTGTAGAGAATTTAATAAACATATTGGCCTTCTCCAAAACTGCATCCATTACAGAAGCGTATGTCTTACAGACAGTAGTTTGGTGAACACCGAGTTCTCCACATACAGAATTTTGAAAGCCCGGATCCGACAATTTCCGCAGAAAGACTTTAATCATATTTAAAGGCGACAGTGCACCCCCTCGCCTTTTTCCAGTATCAGTTAAAAATAATTTGCCAACCACTCAACATTTTCGCAGTCAAATCGATATAACTTTCTGAAATCATATTATCTGCAATTTTTACGTACACTGTATATTTTTCTTTTAGGCACGTTCATATATTCAGCCATAATTGAAGACACAAATTAAGAGCGACGCACGTGTATGCCGCGGAGAACAAAAGTTGATTGCTACCAAGCAAATGATGCAGGGGTCGACCTACCTTAAAAAGTTGAAAGCGATCGCTACACTAGAAAAGGCAATTCCTTAATGTATTCATCACATTTTAAGCAAACGATAGCTATCGCTTCTATTTTTTGAGAAAAAGCATTGACTAGAAGCAATTCCTGCACTTTTAAGCGATCGCTGGCCGCAAAAGCAATAAATTGCTTTAGTTTTTCTTCATGCTTTCAAGAAATTACTTCGATTTTATAAGAAAAAGCGATCGCTACATTTTTATTCATTAGGCTCATTGTCTCGACATACGACGCTAGACCTACACTGAGGAAAATGATCTAATACAACAGGTTTGCTAAGACATAGTTTCTATGGATAGCTTATTTTTTTATTAACCTATATCAAATAAATTGCTAGTGAATCAAACCCACTTTAGTGTTATATCAATTCCAGATTTGCTAGAACAGTGTTTTTTATTGGTAGTAATCAGTCCCATTAGCAGCACAGTATTGTTAAATAATGAACTACTTCTCGGCTTGAAATGATAAAGATAATGGGATGTCTATCTTGCATTAGGTATGAAATAATGTTTTATATATTATGTGTTGCATAATCCAAACATCAAGAAGGCGTACGCATACCTGGCTCAACAAGCGGTGTGCGCACTTTCCCAAACGGAGATGATAAAGTTTGCATGGAACCAAAGATCGTTGAAACAGAGAAAGTAGTAAAAAATAACTCCCTAATCACTAAATTCTTTGTTTTATTTCTAAAAAAGTCCAATTTCCTTAGAGGCTCCAATTCTCGTATCCAAATCCGCAATAAAACAACAAACGCTCCCTAAAAATTCCACGTTCCGCCCGAACGAAAATAAACGAAACTAGACATTCAATAGAGTAGTTGGAATATTTAAAGTTTATAAAAATATAATAAAGGTGATTTACACTGCTAACTACAGGCCGTGGGGTAAACAATAAAGATGCTTTTAAAATATCATCAAAGGAGTGGATATAGAACACCTGTTGAGGGTTTATTTTAGAAATGTAATGATAAAAATAGTTTACACGAAATACTGGCGGTTTTCTTTTGGCATGTCGGTCGCCTAGAATATGTATTCTGATTATTCTTACTTTTTCCTAATTCTCCCATTTTTAATTTTATGAATTAATTATGCAAAGCTCGATTAAAGATTTTCTCGCTGAATCTTGTCGCTCTTAGCGACGATATACCGCGCATCTCATTCATAAACGTCAAAAGCCAACAGGTTTTCTTGAAACCGGCATTATGCACCGCCTCAGCACTGGTCATTTCTCAATAGTTACAAATTGAGTCAATAATTGGAATTAGTAAACAGTTTTAAATATTTAGGGATAATCATTGATTCAAAATTAAATTTTTTAAATTATTTTGAAAGTATCATATCGCAGATTGCCGGAAAAGTAGGTTATTTTAAAAGAATCAGTTCTAATTTAAGTTTGTTTTCTAAAAAAAACTGTATTTAATACTATAATATTACCACATTTTTTTTATTGTTCTTCCATTTTATATTGTGCTAGTGAGGAAATATTTGATAAATTACAAATTTTACAAAATAAGGCAATGCGGATTAGTTTAAATTGCGACAAATATACAAAAATTAATTTTATGTTGAAAAATTTAGATTGATTGAATGTCAGAAAGTTAATTTTTTATTTAGTATGTATCTTAATACATAAAATTAATAATAATTTATTGCCTGATTGTTTAAAAAAATTTTGTTCTTTTAATTATGACCATCATGATTATAAAACAAGAACTAATCAACATTTTAATGTGGATAGAGCGTCTAAAACATTAGCTTATAAATCTATTTTTTATAAAGGTTTAATAGAATATAATAACTTGGAAAATTCTATTAAATCTCAAAAATCATTAAAACTGTTTAAAAAAACTTTAAAATTATATTTAATTAAAAAACAAAATGATATGTAATTTTTGATACAATTTGCAAAATGTTTAACTTTTCTGTGTGTTTTTGTTAAAAGAAGCGTTTTAAAATTTAAAAATAAATCTATAAAAATGTGTTAAAAAAAATGTATTAAAAATATTTAATTGTAGCTTTTTGCTAAATAAAACATGTTACTACTACTATAAAACCCGAAAGGGTTGATTCTTTGGAGTCTTGTCAACAGTGTATTATTCTACCTGGTGACCAGTGGCGGATCCAGGGGGGGGGCACGGGGGCACGTGCCCCCCCTGTCATAATAATTTCGCACGAACCAACCTAAACGCAACACCCAAAATTCCAAACACAGTGACAAAAAATTGTACTGTAACAACCAAATATATTTTTTCGATGCCAAAACTTTACAGTATTTAGGAACAGGATCTTAAAATCAGGTTTTTAACGTGGTTTGATAATTAGCGAAGAGATGGCGCAAATGCAAGTTAGATAAAATGCATCCATTTTAGGATTTTAGGCAACATTTGTGTTTTGTTTACACAAGAACATCGCGACTTACAATAACATAGAATCAGCCTATCGCACTGTAGGTTTTTTTGAATTTTATTGGTGAGTTAATATTAAACTACTTTTTATATTAAGAAATAATTTAGCAATTGAATTACAGGTGGCAGCTACGTACATATTATGAATAAAAAACGAAATAAGCAAACTCAATTAAGTCTGATGAATTTTTTAAAGAAAAGAAAAGCGGATGATTCTGTTTCCCCTGCCCCTGATGGCAATTCTGCCCCAACGCCTGATATACAAGAGTATCCCATCGTCCCTGCACTTAAAAACTTTACAGAATGTTTGGCTTCCACTTCCACTAGTTTGACTTCTAATATTTGCACAAGTTTTACCGATCATGAATATACTAGAGATATTGGTTTATATGTTTGCAGTACCGAAGTAATATCAGACGAAGGACGCTATAATATATTATGTGATCCATGGCTCCCAACTGAAAATTACAAGTTTCCGTGTGTTGCGCAAGGAAAGAAAAATCGTTCTTTTAAATTGCATTGGATTAAAGAATTTCCATGGTTGTCCTATAGTCCGAAGTTTGGTGGTGGTTTTTGTAGAATATGTGTGTTGTTTGGGAGGACTGACGGGGGTCGAAGTCATGTTAAATTAGGAAAATTGATAACTATACCTTTATCTTCATATAAAGATGCTAAAGAAGATTTTAGGGCACATGAAAAAAACGACTATCATAAAAATAATGTTATTAGGTCTCAGAACTTTGTTAATATCGTTCAGGGAAAAAAAATGAATATCGAAACAGCATTAGATAGTGCTAAACAAAGAAGAATTGAAAGTAACCGAGAAAAACTAATTCCAATTATAAAAACCATAATATTTTGCGGTGTGCAAAATATTGCTTTAAGAGGTCATCGGGACGACGGATCTATTTCTTTGAATGACGGTGACGGTGATGAAACCTTAATAAATAAAGGTAATTTTAAGGCTTTGTTAAAGTTTCGGGTGGATGCAGGAGACAAGATCCTTGAAGATCATTTGCGGACTGCGGGTCATAATGCTACTTTTGTAAGTAAAACAACACAAAACGTACTAATACAATGCTGTGGAGAAATTATTCAAAATAAAATTGTGAAAAAAGTAAAAGCTTCACAGTTTTACAGTATACTGGCGGACGAGACGACCGACGTTGGTATTTCCGAGCAGCTCTCATTTTGTATTCGGTATTTTGATCAAGAGACGTGTACCCTAAAAGAAGATTTCCTTGGATTCACAAAAGTAACGGACTTAACTGGCGAAAATTTGGCAAACACAATAGTAGACCTATTAAAAGCAGCAGATTTGGATATTGCATTCCTACGCGGTCAAGGCTACGATGGAGGTGCAAATATGAGTGGTGCATTTAAGGGTGTCCAAGCAAGAATTTTAAATATGCAACCTCTTGCTATTTATACTCATTGTGCTAATCATAGGCTAAACTTAGCCCTAAACAAAGCAAGTACTGTGCCCATTATTCGAAATACGGTCGGTATAATCACAAGTGTCAATAATTTTTTAAGAGAATCCGCCTTAAGAACACAACTTTTAAGTTCAAAAATTGGGGAAATTTTACCAGCACAAAAAGCAGTAAAGGCTAAAAAAATTTGCGAAACTAGATGGGTTGAGAGGCACGATGGAATTTTACATTTTTTAGAAATATTCCCCGCAGTAGTATGTACACTGGATGAGATAAGTAGTAGCAGTTCACACGCCTCAAGTAAAGCCCAGTCACTATCCGCCGCAATTTGTAAATTTGAATTTTTGTTAAGCCTTCAAATTTTAAGGAAATTTTTGTCCATTACACTTCCACTATCAATCCAGTTGCAGAGCTCCAGTCTTGACTACAGCAAAGGCATGTCAATGATTGATGCAGTGAAATCTGCGTTAAACAGAATTCGAGATAATTCTAAAAATGAATTTAAAAGCATATTTGATGAAACGAAAAGTATTGCTCAAAAAATGGACGTTGAAATTCGAATTCCTAGAATCACCGCTTTTCAACAAAACCGTGCTAATGCCCGCTTGACTGATCCTGAGGACTCTTTTCGAGTTAATACATATTTGCCCTACCTGGATTTCCTTATTTCCGAGCTAGATGTCCGCTTTGATAAGAAAAATAATATTGTTATTTCGCAGTTACAAAAAGTAGTTCCCAAATATTATTTTGAATCTAACTTTCCCGATCAAGAAATTGTTAATGCCGCCCAAAAATATGAATGCGACTTACCCTCAAATATAGACGCCCTTCGTGGAGAATTAGTTTTATGGAAAGAGCTTTGGATTAGCAAACCGCAAAAAATTGATAATCCAATGGAAGCTTTCAAATTTTCTTCTATGTTTCCTAACATACAGTGCCTCTTAAGAATTCTTTGTGTTTTACCAATCACAACTGCAACTGCTGAAAGGTCTTTTAGCGCTTTAAAAAGAATAAAGACATTTTTGAGATCCACTATGGGTCAGGAGAGGTTAAATGGCCTAAGTATGCTGAATATTAACAGAGGCATTGAAGTAGATCCTGAAGAGGTTTTAAATATATTTATAAAGAAGCATCCTCGAAAACTACAATTAGAGTTTATTTAAACTGTTTATTTTAGGTTTATAATAATTTAATAAATAAACCCTATAAAAATGAAACTCTCTGTGTGCCCCCCCCCCCCCCACTAATGAAAAATAAATGGGCCTTTTTTATTTTTTTTATCTTATTTCATTTTCAATAAAATAAGTACCTAATCATAAATTTTTTAAAATATTTACTAAAAATTATATATCAAATTTGGGCGTGGTCTTAAAAATTTTTCGCCTGCGGCGCATTACGCCTGCAGCGGGCTTTTAGTACACCCCCCAGCTGACAAGTCCAGAATTGCCATTGGTGCCCCCCCTGTCGATTTTTTCTGGATCCGCCACTGCTGGTGACCCTATGCATTTGACTTCTTGTTGGCTTGTTTTGATAAAAATAATGAGATGTATATCTTGCTCTTTCGTCGCGTTGGTTCCTCTACCCAAAACTCATATCATATAAGCTTGGAATGTCGAGACAGAGAGATAAAGCATTATTTTCTTCTTCCTACCGAAACATTATTGCTCGGTCGCCCGACATTGACCGTAATTTCCAAAATTAGATATGGAGGGCCCTCGTGTAAGTAAATAAAATTCCGTACGTCACCACCGGCACATGATTCGATTAAGTTTATAAACAGCCATTTTTAAGTGTTCGATCCTTGTCAATGATCAATCGGTTTTATAAAAGCATTCATCGGGCGGTTTATTTTTAGTCAGAAGGACACATTTAAATTTATTTTAGGCCTATTTCCTTCCATACGCTCGCCGATGATTTTATGGGTGCCAATGACGTGCGAAAATTGAAGTTCAAAGCTATTATAGTATGAATTAGTGTTAGATGAACAGGGGATACGCATGGAATGTTTTTTTTATGTTTTCGGTTGGTATTTCGTACCAGAATTAGAACGAGGAAACGGAACAGATGGAATTTTAAATAGTAAAGAGAAAAATGAAGACAGATCCAAGAAACAAAACAAAACAGGTTTTGCTGATCACTGCGTATTACACAATCACTCAATCTCCAATAAAACCCATATACATACACAATAAAAGCAGAAAACTAAATTTACTAGAAGCAATAGCTATCAAAAAAGCCATGAAAAACAAATGTAATTTTAATTTGAAGAAATAGTCCATACTTAAAGTGGAGTTGAAAGTATGAAAAGGAAAGAAAAACACAAAGTCTTCCTCCACAAAATTTAATAGAATAAAATTCTAGTTCGAAAGGTCTCTACATGTTTCGAACGTAGAAACGTTCATCATCAGGAGACAGAAATCTATTTTATGCTGATGTTGTTAGCAAAAGAGAAAATTAGAACCTTAATGGAGCTTTTATGGACGTAAAATTTTTAAATGTAGAAGAAACATGGCTTGAAAAATTGACAATGGATGAATACTGAGCATTCAAAAACGTTGTTAAAGTAGGCTTAAACCAACCAAACAAAATGGAGAAGAAGAGAAAAGAAAAAAACCCGGGAGAAAAAAAAACTTTCTAAAAAGGTGTAGGAAATTATTTAGATTTCATTCTTAAAATTTATATCCAGCATAAGTGACACATTATGAGGATAGAAGTGCAGTAGCACAATAATGTTGTTATGTAAATGTAAAGTTTTTTGGGGTACTGAGGATTAAACCTCAGTAACCCCGCGAACGGTTAATTTAAAACCAAAAATTAAAAAATTGAACATTTTTTAAATTCAAAAGTCAAAAGGTTCTTCACCTCCACGTGCTGGAGAAACGTGACTCACACACGTTTCTCCAGCACGTGGAGGTGAAGAACCTTTTGACTTTTGAATTTAAAAAATGTTCAATTTTTTAATTTTTGGTTTTAAATTAACCGTTCGCGGGGTTACTGAGGTTTAATCCTCAGTACCCCAAAAAACTTTACATTTACATAACAACATTATTGTGCTACTGCACTTCTATCCTCATAATGTGTCACTTATGCTGGATATAAATTTTAAGAATGAAATCTAAATAATTTCCTACACCTTTTTAGAAAGTTTTTTTTCTCCCGGGTTTTTTTCTTTTCTCTTCTTCTCCATTTAGTTTGGTTGGTTTAAGCCTACTTTAACAACGTTTTTGAATGCTCAGTATTCATCCATTGTCAATTTTTCAAGCCATGTTTCTTCTACATTTAAAAATTTTACGTTCATAAAAGCTCCATTAAGGTTCTAATTTTCTCTTTTGCTAACAACATCAGCATAAAATAGATTTCTGTCTCCTGATGATGAACGTTTCTACGTTCGAAACATGTACAGACCTTTCGAACTAGAATTTTATTCTATTAAATTTTGTGGAGGAAGACTTTGTGTTTTTCTTTCCTTTTCAAATGTAATTTTGTTAATAATCAAACCGAAATACCTTCAGGCGCTTCCCTAATTCAATAGCACACTAATTTAGGACTAAATATGCATCTGTACCTTTAAAAGTTAGGAAAACCCACAGTTGACCATTTAATCTTCTAATTTTAATTTTAATTTTATGACATGTTCATAACTACCATAATATGATATAAATACCTATGTAATGCCAAGTAGAATTTAGCATCTTCTTGCACTCCTTTGACAATGGCCCGCAAGGGCCGAAACACGTGTCAGGAAACTGATTAAATTTGTGAAACATAACAAGTAGTTATTATTTTTTCTTCCTGTGCAATTAAAAAAAGGACGGCGGAGTGGAAGCTGGTATGCAAATACAAAAGTCGAATAGACTTCTGGACTACTGCGGCAATTCTCAAGCCGAATTTATGGCAATGAATAAAGCAGACATGCTTGCCGATCTAGCAGAGAATACTGGAACTAGACCACAGGAATCGGTCAAAGAGGAGATAGATCGTATAGCTAAACAACTTGCACAAAGCAAATGGGCAAAGCTATAACAACCTGTAATATCTCCAAGCAATTGTTGCCCCTATTAAATAACAGAAAACCTACCCTACCCCCTACCTGTCCTTACAACATAGTATAGGACAGACTTAAGAAATATCACTGTCGTAGTCATCGGACGTTGCTGTTTCGGTAGACACGTCGAACGTAAATGTCCTGAATACCTACCTTGAACCTTCTTCTAATTTTATTGACCAAAATTTTTGAGTTAGAGTTAGAGTCAAACGATTTAAAGTTTCTGGATGTAGAGGGGAATAGTAGGGGCACGTTCTGGGAAAATTCCAATATACTGGGTGTACGGGAAAAATGTTATTGAACGTCAAAATTTGCCTTGGGTAAATCATTCTTTATTAATCTGGAGGATGTTTAAGTACCTGACTAGCGACTTACTAATTTATCAATGGAAGTGGCTGGTTTGAATGAGCTGCCAAGATCATTCTACAAGATACGTCGATCTATAGCCAGGGATGCGGAAGCGGTCCACTCTAATCTAACATAAATGGTAAAGGAGAATTTATTATGCATAAAGTGTATTTGTGAAATTTTCACTTTATTTGAGAAACTTTTTTGGTTGTTTGGTGCTAACCAATTTGTATCTGTTTATCTTTCACTATCTGAGGGATAAAGGATGTTTGTATAGAAAGTTGAAAAATCCACATCGAGGAACGGGGACGTTATTTTGTAGTGCACGATGCAATGCATAGTATTTTTCAATAAGGTATTATGGACGTATGTTGAAAAGCCTCAAAATTTTCACTTTGCGCATGAAAAGGAATAAAATAACTTGGGACGCGGATGTACAAAAATATTTTTTTTATTTTTCATTAATGTTATTTCGAATCTTATTTATGTGCGGAATTAAAATCTGTTTACATTATTTTATACTTTACGAACTAATCGACATCTCGAACATGAAAATATTGGTTTACGAGTTCATAAATTTTTTACGGCTTTCTTTTTATATTAGGCCGCCGAATCCAAGGTTTTTCTAAATGGAGACAAGATAAATATTTTCTCTGGACAGGCTAATGACTTTAATGGTTTAATGGAAAGTGAAAATGATGATTTAATTGCTGTAACACCCGTAAAAGTGCTTTCAAATTTTATTTTATTTAAAACATCTTAAACCTGCAATGGTATCCTCCTAACTGCGATAAACGAACGAAAACATGTAAGCTCTTTGTGTCGGATAAAATGTAAAGAGGAGGAAAATACCGTGCGAGCAAAAATTATTTGCATCAAAGAGGGCCTTGCATCTAAGGACGTAATGCTTAGCCGTAGAGCTTAATACCTGTTGGGTGTCAGTAACTACCTGAATTAACAATCAATCAGTTATTCCGTCATCTTTGACAGTCGTTACAAGTAATTTGATTCATCGCTAATTTTTCCAATTTCTTGAACAATTCACACAAGGGGCTTTACGGAACAGAATAAAACATTCATGGTTGAAGCGTATTTTCGAAACGGGGTTAAAGTAAATGGTGAGTGGCAATACAATCCGGGTTTGTGCATGGACGATTTTCACGAACATTTTCCTAACGTTGCTTTTATTGCTGGGGATTTTTATCATTACCTGAAAAGAACCGTGGCTATGTTTAGGGAAACAGGTTCTATACAATACAAAAAAGGAGCAGGAAGACCATCTGTAAGAACAGAAGATCTTGTTGCAAGTGTTCGTGAAATAATGCAAAATACGCCAACAAAATGTATAAGACGCCTGTCCCAAGAAGTTGGAAGATCTTATGGAACATGCGGGACTATTCTTAAGAAGCAGCTACATTTATTTCCTTATAAAGTGCAAGTGCAGGAATTACTCTCGATGGTTTACCCAAAATTTATTGAAAAAAATTATTTAAAATATGAAGAGACGTGTGAATTTATGCTTGGAGCATGGCGGTGGCTAATTTCAGCAATTTATGTAATTATTTTTCTTTTTCTTTCTGTATATTCTTACTTTGTTAATTTTGTAAACAACAAAAATAAATTTGTATTTGTCTACTTATCTTATTACTCATTAGTTTGGCATATCATGTCATAATATGAATTTGACAAAATTTTAACCTATTTGGTTAGATATAATATCGTCCCCATATCATTGTGATCTAAACTAAGCCCTACGGTTTTTAATCCAAGCCCTCTTTGGTGCAAATAATTTTTGCTCGCACGGTACCTACATATTTAGTGGTGTTTAAAGGGGTTACCGCGACGAAGAGATAACAATTATAAAGATCTTCAGTGTCTCAGTGCTTTTGTTTCTCTCAACGACGATACAGCAAATATAGACCACGCATGCATCAAAGCAATGCGAATTTTACTTAATATGGATAGATATACAAAAATTAATGTAATGTTAAAAAAATTAGAATGGTTAAATGTAAAAAATTTAGTATTATTTTTGGTTCTAATATTTATTTTTAAAATTTAAAATGAACTATTCTAAATAGTGATCAACATCATTATTTACCACGAAATAACAATAATTTTTTAAAAAATATAGCATATAAATCAGTTTTTCATAAGGGTCTTATTGAATTTAATAAATTGAACAAGTCAATTAAAAATCAAAAAAGTTAAAAATCTTTTAAAAAAAGTTTAAAATCTTTCTTATTAACCCAACAGGACAAATAAAGTTTCAAAAGGTCATTTAATTCAAAAAATAAAGAAAAAACGTGTATAAACTTGTTAAAATGTATTATGTAGCCACATGCTAAATAAATCTTTTTACTACTACTAGGTACTACTACATACTACGTCTCAATGATAAACGTACTTTTGCGCCGACCTGACATTCCCCTGTTTATTGACTTACTTGTAACTGCAAACAGATATTAAAAATTTGTTGGTGTTGCTTCGACTTTATTTATTTAGGTATTTTAATCAGCTGCACATTTCCTTATACCACTGTACATTCAGTAGCGTATCAAAAACTGAGTGGGGCCCCCCCGCAAACGTTTTCAGCGACCCCCCACTCTATAACGAATGGAAATTCTTCTTAACGAAGTAAAATTCTCAGGATATAAAAAAATTAAATTAATTATGAAATGAAATATCCATGAAAAGCAAAGCTGGCAGCAAATTTTGAAGGAGCCGTTAATGTGGGCCCCCCGGCCGGGGGGTCTGAGGGGGTGTTTGTTACGCCGCTGCTAGTATATGAATTTAAAGGAAACAGTCATTTCCAAAACCATCGATATTTATTGCTGCAGAGCTACTAATAGACCAGTGCTGAAGCCTTTGAAAATGGTAAAAAGTGAAAAAAAATAATAGTAGGATGAAACTCATTGGAAAAGGAAGAGAATAGAACAAAAATGAAAGGAAAAATAAATTACGGTCGATCCGAGGTCGGGAAGGGGGGGTTTTAAGGGTAAAAAACGATTTGTCTCGATTTCCGGCAAAACTACAAGTCCTATGGAAAAACGTTAAATTGCAAAGTTGTAGGTAATTAAAAGATCTACAACTTTTGTATTTACACTATTTTCACATAACCTCAAAATTTATGTGAAAAATTCAAATAACCAAGTTTTTGGTTTTTTATTTTTATCTTTTACAAAAAATTTTTTTTATCCACGAAATTTGGTGAAAACTTACCTTTTTATGTCCTAAATACACTGTAATTTTTTTGATTTAAAATATTTATTTTTTAACCTTATTTTGACTTAATATCGGAAAAACACACTCATTTTTAATCGAAAATTCTCACGTCAAAATATCTGCCTTTTTAAAAAAGTCGGTGGGCTTTTTGTTCGTTGAAATCTCTACTTTCTGATGGTGTTAAAAAAATATACATTACTGTGGTAAATGTTTTTAAAAAAATGCAAAGAAACGAAAAAAACTCGAATCAGAAATTTTTTTTTAGATCAATATGTACAATTTTGAGCTATTTATTAAAATGTATACTTTAATTACTCGAAAAACGTAAGATTCCATGTTACATTGATAAAAAAAAGTATAAATTTTAATAAATAGCTCAAAATTGTACATATTGATCTAAAAAAAAAATTTCGGATTCGAGTTTTTTTCATTTCTTTGCATTTTTTTGAGAACATTTACCATAGTAATGTATATTTTTTTAACACCATCAGAAAGTAGAGATTTCAACGAATAAAAAGCCGACCGACTTTTTTAAAAAAGCAGATATTTGACGTGAGAATTTTCAATTGAAAATTAGGGTGTTTTTTCGATATTAAGTCAAAATAAGGTTAAAAAATAAATATTTTAAATCAAAAAAATTACAGTGTGTTTAGGACATAAAAAGGTAAGTTTTCACCAAATTTCGTGGATAAAAAAAATTTTTGTAAAAGATAAAAATAAAAAACCAAAAACTTGGATATTTGAATTTTTCACATAAATTTTAAGGTTATGTGAAAAAAGTTTAAATACAAAAGTTGTAGATCTTTTCATTACCTACAACTTTGCAATTAAACGTTTTTCCATAGGAATTGTAGTTTTACTGGAAATCGAGATAAATTGTTTTCTACCCTTAAAAACCCCCCCTCCCCCCCTTCCCGACCTCGGATCGACCGTAATTTATTTTTCCTTTCATTTTTGTTCTATTCTCTTCCTTTTCCAATGGGTTTTATCCTACTATTATTTTTTTTGGTTTCAAAAATTATCGACCCTGGTCTATAACTACCGCAACGCGTTAAACTTTGAACCATTAGTAGCGCACGAACAAATCTGACCAAACCGCATTATCAAAAATCAGTTGATTGCAACTTAAAAATAGTACCGATTTTAAATTAGCTTCAAAAGCAAAATCGCATTCAATAAACGACTTTTATGAGTTGTTAACTACGTAGCAACACTTAATAAAACCTGCTAAGTACCCTTTAATTGTTGCCAAGTTAATTAAAACTTTTTGTTCTTTGTATTTGGCCGCTTTAATTTTTTGTTTTAATTAAGACGTATTCCGAAAATAGAATAAGGTTAGATGAGTTTTACTGTCAACGGGTTCTTTTTTTAATTCAGGGTTAATGTGAACAGTGGCGTAACAAGCACCCCCGCAGGGGGGGAAGTCCCCCCCCCTTCAAAACTTCCTGCCAGGTTGGATTTTCATAGGTATTTCAGTTCATAATTTATTTTATTTTTTTATATCCTGAAAATTTCACACCTGTACTTTTTAACCAATAAGATACCTTAATTATGACTAGTTACCATGGCAACTAAAAGAATTTTCGGAAATTTTTTCGAGGCACCACGATATTTAAGTGGAAATTTTTTGACAGTTGAAAAGGTAAATATAAAATCCGGCTGTCACAAATGGGGAAAAATCGGTATTTTAAGCTTGACTTGCTAGACTAATAAGAACATTTCCAGATTTTAAATTGGATGGAATATCTACCATGAACCATCTTCTAATTTTATTGACCAAAATATTTGCCCAAAATGTTTCAGAAATAGTTGTAATCTCGATTTTAAAGATGGCGTTTCGACATTGAAAATGCGTCGCCCCGTGGTGGGAGGTTGTTCCACATTTCGATATTCCCGAATTTTTTTCTCGGAAACGGTTAGAGCAAAACGATTAAAATTTTCTGGATGTAGAGAGGAATAGTAGGGGCACGTCTTAGAAAAATTTCCAATATACAGGGTGAACCGGAAAAAAGTTATTAAAGTCAAAGTTGAAAAATATGTTTTTTTCGTTGTAGCGCGATACAGGTGGCAAAAATCATTTTAATCGATTTAAACTTTTTCGGCATGTAGACGACGTTGGGCTACACAATACTGTTATTTGCGAACGCGATCAAAACTTGGGATGTCAATTTTTTGATTTTTTTAAAATCAATGTAGGGTCATGCTGGATCGTTAATAAATCAAATTTAAATGTTGCTTGAATTCTAACCCATCCTCTCTTCTTAATGGTGAATAAAAAGGTGACGAATTAATGTCTATATAACCAATAATAATTAAATTTATTTCATTATTATTTTGCTTATTAGTGGATATCATTAGAGATTTACCAATGAAGATATTAGTTCAACATGAAATAAATTCTAAAATATATATACATAATAGGTATATCCATCATATTTCGTTAAATAAAAAAAAATTACCAACTTTAGTTACACCAAATGCTAAAACCCAGATAGGTATTAGTTCAGTCTATCGCCCTTTTATAATTTTAGGTTACTAAAGGTGGTAGAAATGTATTTTTTGCTAAAGTATATTAGGTCACCATGAAATAAATTCTAAAAAAAATATATAGGTATATCCACTATATTTCGTTAAATAAAAAAAATTACCAACTTTAGTTACACCAAATGCTAAAACCCAGGTAGGTATTAGTTCAGTCTATCGCCCTTTTATAATTTTAGGTTACTAAAGGTGGTAGAAATGTATTTTTTGCTAAAGTATATTAGGTCACCATGAAATAAATTCTAAAAAAATTATATAGGTATATCCACTATATTTCGTTAAATAAAAAAAATTACCAACTTTAGTTACACCAAATGCTAAAACCCAGATAGGTATTAGTTCAGTCTATCGCCCTTTTATAATTTTAGGTTACTAAAGGTGGTAGAAATGTATTTTTTGCTAAAGTATATTAGGTCACCATGAAATAAATTCTAAAAAAATTATATAGGTATATCCACTATATTTCGTTAAATAAAAAAAATTACCAACTTTAGTTACACCAAATGCTAAAACTCAGATGGGCATTAGTTCAGTCTATCGCCCTTTCATAATTTTAGGTTACTAAAGGTGGTAGAAATGTATTTTTTATTATTAAACTCAACACTCAACGTACAGACGTTTTAAACTATATACCTAGTAATTATTAAGCTTTGTGACAGAACCGGTTAAACAAAAATGACAATTCAACATATTATTATGTCAAAATAACCTGGCCAACTTGACAAGCAGTGAAATTAGTTTAAAATGTCAAGTTTGATTAATACTTTTTTTTCCAAATTATGGTGTGAAGTGGTGTGAAATTTTCTTACCGAATCCCACGCGAGCTTAAATGATTCCTGGAAATTTTCTTTCGGGCACGAATATTTTAAGAAAATTATCCCTCGTCGCTTCGCGACTCTTGATAATTTTCAAAATATTCGTGCCCTCAAGAAAATTTTCGAAAATAATTTAAGCTCTTGTGATATTATAAGTGAGAATTTAACTTCGTTAAGTAAAGAAAAATTATACGTAAAAGCGCGAAATTTACAAACGATATACCATAAAGACTTGTCCATTGACTTTCCTAGTCAAATTTTAAGCCTCAGAAAGGCACTTGGAGATAGTATTTCAAAATTAGAAACATTGTACGAACTTGCGGATCATTTATTAATAAAAAATCAGTGTGTTTCTTCAAATTTTCCAGATGTATTTAGTGCAGTGATGTTATTTCTAACTTTACCTGTTAGTGTGGGAGGCATCAGCGGATCGATCTTTTTCCAAACTGAAAATAGTAAAAACCCATTTACGTAAACCATGGGACAACAACGCCTTTCGGATTTACCTACTAATCAGTATCGAAAACGATTTTGCAAAAAACGACGATCTGGTCGTTTTGTATAATACCTTGTTTTGTACTTAGTGACATAATGTTTGTGCAGACTTGTTGAGTGTTCACGTGTTTTACTGTTTTCTGTCTTTTGGATTCTATGAGACTCGATCACTGCTACCCCCGTTACTACCATACATGGTAAGCAACATAATAAGTGGTGTTTCAAAATTTTAATTTTGCATCATGAATATTACGTATAATGACTTAATAACTACCTATGTTATGTCTACCAGTCCACCTAGGATTATAAAATAAATTCGAATACTTGCTGTTTTAATAGTAGGTACTTAACAGATAATGTGGATTTAATTAAACTATTTACACGATTAACGAATTCAAAAATTCATAAACCTGAACCCAATAGTAATGACAATAAGAATTATCTTTTTCCATATGTTATAGAGAGGGGGCCCCTGGAAACGTTTGCGGGAGGGGGGGCACTCAGTTTTTGTTACACCACTGCATACCAGTAGTAGAAATGGATTGCACTTTTATATAATAATGTTACTTTCCACCTTTCAAAGATTGATGACGCATCATTGTTACTTGCACGGTTGTCAATAATAGTTATTACGATATATGAATTTACAACAAGAATTCTTTTGGGTTATTTTTCCGGAAAGCAACGCTCCCAGAAACCATCTACACTATGAACTTACTACTCAATGTTGAGAACTATGATTTCAGTCAAGAAAAATCAAGATATAAGCAGATTTTTTCAACTAATCGCATTTTTGAAAATAAATTCAGAGGGTTACAAGGCCAAAAAGTCCAAAGTTTTCACAAAGGAAGACGTATGTAAGTTTCTTAGTACTGCAGACGATGAAACATATTTACTTATGAAGGCTGTTATGATAATCGGCATTTTTGGGGCTTGTCGGCGCGAAGAACTAGCTAAGTTAATGTTGGATCATATTGAACACAATGATTTGTATATAAATAATTGGTAATTAATTTTATAATTGTTAATAATAAATCATTCTTCTAAAAAGTGTGGTTTTATTTAACAGCAAAATGTTAATAAAACTGTTTTTCATTACAGCACTAGTGCTGTAAAGGCATCTATTACATCATTAGTGCTGTAATAGATGCCCTTACAAAACGATTTACAGAACTGTAAAATTCATATTACTAAATGAAAGTAGATAAACTATCTTATTCTCATCGGGAAACTAAAAATATACATGTAACTCCCCAATATCCCAGAAGGGCGTCTCTCACAGCATCTGCAAAGGAGTGCCGATTCTGGAACGGCGTGTTACGGTCTTGCCAAATTGTACGAAATATCCTGATGCCATTACGGTTTTATCAAAACAAAGAAAGAAAAAATGTAATAATATAAAATAATCGAATGTTGTTAAATTGTGCCTCCTCTACTGTTGGCGTATGGGAAAAAAGATGACGAATACAGGATAGGGGAAGAGAGGCAACCGAAGCGAACGGGAGAATAATTTTGTAAAAATGTTTGCGAACATGCTAACTATGGGATATGTTCAATTCTCGTTCATAGTGAATATTTGGGTGTAGAATTGAAGTAACTATTTACAGGGTGTCCCAGATAAGAATGCACTCTACAAGGATCTCGTAAACCATAGGAGATACAGAGATGGTTAAATTAGAGAAAAGTTGCGCATTACTGAATCCTGTAACGTCATGTTTTCAAATTTAAAAAATTCCGAATGCTTCCGAAGATATTTGGATAAAACCGAATTTTCGCGATTTCGTTTTAATTGATTGATGATTTTATTTAAGGAGACATGTCAAATTAATTTGCACATTCTTATTGCCACTTTTTCTCCCCTACAAGATGGTTAAATTACATTTTTGATCCGACGTTTCAGTTAGTCACAACCATCATCAACTTTGTTTTTTTAAATAGTAAGAGAATTTTATTTTATGCTTAATAAATTCTACGTTTTATTCTTAATCTAACGGTGTATCTTACTTATTATTTATTAGACGTTTCGATATAGAAAAACACATCATCAATGAAAATAGGCACATTATCGAAAATATTTTTGTTTTTATTGTTGTATTTAAACACTAGTTGGATTTTAAAACAAAATTTTAAAAGAAACTTATAACAAAACATAATCTTAACATAGTATAAAACAAAGTCGCTGTCGCACGTCTGTCCCCTTTCATATCCGCTTAAATCTTTAAAACTACGCAACGGAATTTGAAGCGGTTTTTTTTTAATAGATAGAGTGATTCAAGGGGAAGGTTTTTATGTATAACTAGCGACCCGCCCCGGCTTCGCACGGGTGCAATTTCAGAAAGTGGCATGCCGGGTACTAATATATCGGGTTTGTATTTATACCAGCGGGTTGCAACGCATGCCGGGTACACGCTAGTATCTAATAAAACTTATCTGAAAAATGCAACAAGTAATAATTAATTGTAATTTTTAAAAAATGCATGATAATATTCAAATATAACGTACCTACCATTTAAATTCGGCATCATATTACGGGCGGCTATGAAATTGACTGACGTTCGGAATTGTTTAAATAGTTTCTTTAGATCTGTCACTTAGTTACAGAGACCTGTTTTAAATTTGGTAAAATGCTTAAAAAAAAAATAACTCCAGAAATGTTAAATAACGTTATGAAAGAAATTGTTTACCAGTGTTATTTATGTTTGGAGAATGAGGGTGGAATTTTTGAAAATAAAAAATAATTTATTATAAAAATAATTGTATTTAATTATTAAAATTAATTATTACTTCTTGTATGGTTCAGATAAGTTTTATTAGATAATATGTTTTGTTATAAGTTTCTTTAAAAAAAAAAATGTTTTAAAATCCAACTTGTGTTTAAATACGACAATAAGAACAAAAATATTTTCGATAATGTGCCTATTTTCATTGATAATGTGTTTTTAAATATGGAAACGTGTAATAAAAAATAAGTGCGATACACCGTTAGATTAAGAATAAAACATAGAATTTATTAAGCATAAAAAAAATGTCCTACTATTTAAAATAACAAAGTTGATGATGGTTGTGCCTAAACGAAACGTCAGATCAAAAATGTAATTAAACCATCTTGTACGGGAAAAAAAGTGGCAATGAGAATGTGCAATTTATTTTGACATGTCTCCTCAAATAAAATCATAAATCAATTAAAACGAAATCGCGAAAATTCGGTTTTATCCAAATATCTTCGGAAGCATTCGGAATTTTTTAAATTTGAAAACATGACGTTACATGATTCAGTAATGCGCAACTTTTCTCTAATTTAACCATCTCTGTATCTCCTATGGTTTACGAGATCCCTGTAGAGTGCATTCTTATCTGTGACACCGTGTCCGGTCTAACTGGATGGACGATCATCGGGAGGAAGACGAGGGAGTTGGACGTTTCCCGGACTCTACCCCTGCTTGGATTATTTCGAATTATATAGGTACCTACTATTCTGACTGCTAAGTTACATATTTGGAGGAAATATGTCTTGGCATAATCACGTTGTGGCAATCGCCAGGGCAGCTTCTCAGAAGCTCGGTATACTTTTCCATACAAAAAAGTTGTATACACCTCAACAACTTTTGACACTCTATAAAGCCCAGATTCGACCATCACTGGAATACTGCTCTCATATCTGGAGTTCTGCACCGAAGCATACCCTTTGGTTGTTGGATTCCATCCAAAGGAGAGCCGTTCGTCTAATCGGCGACCACGAGCTGACTAAGAACCTCGACAGCTTAGAACATCGAAGACAGGTTGGTGATGTGACTCTCTTTTACAGATATTTCCATGGCAAGTGTTCGACAGATATTGCCCGCTCGATTCCACCTAGAGTAATGCATAGCAGAAACACACGACGAACCACTGCCGCCCATCCCTATGTGGTTCAACTTAGTACACCCCGAACATCATTGTTTCAGAACTCTTTCATTTGGAGGACGTCATCTTTGTGGAACGGCCTTTCTGAGACCGTGTTTCCAACCGAATATAACCTCCAACGATTCAAGAAAAACGTGAATCGCTTTCTTCGCACACGCACCGCTCCCAGAGCGCCTTAAAGGATTTTTCCTATAGTGCTTGTGCTCGATCATAAAAAAAAATTTGATTGGCTTCCAGCCAACAGGTATAATGCGCCGCCATAGTATTGGTAAATTCTCAATAGTTACAAATTGACTCAATTGAGCTCTTGTCGGCTAATTATGATGAGGATAATGAGATGTCTATTTTGGTCTATCTTACAAATGAGTTGCTTTCTTTGTTCTTGCTGGAAAGAAGATATCTATATTCAATTGTTAAGTAAATTCCGAGGTAAATTCGTGTATATCAAATGTGCTTTTTTTACGTTTCGATGCAGTGCTCGAAATCACATATAATCGTGAAATTAGAATTGAAATGCGTCTAAAATTAACTCCAGTTTGTTTATAAAAATCCGAATCCAACTATTTTCAATCGTAATACCTACTTCTATGTTTTTACATGTGTATGTACATAATATAACTAAAGTTTTAGCATAAAAAAATAATCACATACATTTTTAATGCTTCTTGTTAAATTAACGATACAAAAATCCTGCTATCTCTGTTGTTGTGTTTTCCCCTCCCCTGAGAAATCCCTTTAAAAGTTACAAAATAACTATTTTCTGGAAAAAATTGGTTAATGTACATAGGTACCTATATGTATGCTAGTATGCTAGATGCCAGATGTCTACTTAAAAATTATTTTTTTTTAGAAATTTATGCCTTTTTTGGTAACCCTATTCTAGTCATAGTCATGGTTGGTTGGTCCTTTTCTTAAAAATATTTGCACATTATATATCAGTGCGAAAATTCTCAATCATGAGACTTAAACTATTGAAAGTCCATTACTTTAATAAACTTAAACATATTATTGGAAACATATTGCTCGGTTATTAAAAACATATTATTCCGTGGTATTTTCGGATTTAAATGATATTTTTATAGCAGTGAAAAATATGTATGACTCAATTGTGAAACTCTTAAATTTTTAACACCTACCCGAAACGCTGAAATGACACCGCGTTAATCTAAGCCTAATGCGAGCCTTAAAATTATGACACATTTTTAGAATCTAACAAATCACGTTTAAAAAATTTAAATTGCTCGTGATACGATAACCTTTATTCACAATAGTTTAGGAGATTCGTCTATTAATAAATAAAATGTTTACTTCCCAAATGATTTATTTTAATTTTATAACGATATTTATGATGTACATACAATAGCCAAAGTTGGCTTATAGTAAAGTCTTGACGTGTGTAGGGTCGTTCTTTACCCCCATCTTTAATGATCTTCTTAAATATCGCGTCTGTCACCAGCTATATGTGCCCTAATCTTTAAAACTACGCAACGGATTTTGAAGCGGTTTTTTTAAAATAGATAGAGTGATTCAAGAGGAAGGTTTTTATGTATAACTAGCGACCCGCCTCGGCTTCGCACGGGTGCAATTTCAGAAAGTGGCATGCCGGGTACTAATATATCAGGTTTGTTCGGGTTTATATTTATACCAGCGGGTTGCAACGCATGCCGGGTACATGCTAGTAAATGATAAAATAACATTGAATACATTGATTCTGCGGCGCGCCGAGGTGGAGGGGAAGCTTAGAACCCCTCCCAGGGCCTGGTAAAAAAAATTGAAGGTGCATAATATATTAATTTATAATATACCAATGTTTAATTAACATTATAATTAAGAAAAAACTTAAGTGTGCCAGTACATATAAAAAAAACTGTAACTCTGATTACTAGAAATAATTATAATAAAAAAGTTTATCGGATTAACCTATTGGGACCTTGCCAGCATACGCTGCTATTAATGCGGCAACTTTTATTGCATGATCATGACGTTATCATTAGGTTGTAACTAACTATGCATTATTTTTCTTAAAGATTGTTACGCAAATGTCAAATTTATTATTTTATTGAACTCTTTTGTAAATAAACAAATCAAAAGAATACAAAGTTGGCGTCTCGGCAAAATATTGTTTAATTAAAAAAATATTGTTTAATTAAAAAATCAAAAAAGGTTACATAGGTTTCGCCCTTATATGGGCATCGTCAGACCCAACATTTAAACACAAAAATTAAAATAATAAAAACACGAAATCAACATTACAATTAAAAGCAAGTAGATAAATGGTAAATATTTATCTTAATATTAGAATGATTTGCACGTAATTTGGTGGTCACACTGAGAAAAGAAACCTTCTATTCCTTATAAGAATTCAGATACTCTTTATACAACGGTTGCGTTGCGCTGCGTTGTGACAGCAACGCGCTTTCCTACTGTAAGACAACGAAAATTGCTAGACCGTTATGTAGTGATAATATCACGGTAATTTAGCCCATAGGAAATATTTAGTTATCGCTACCATAGAATGGTTTATAGCTATTGTTGCTCTGAATACTGACAGTAATTATCTAGTTCTATTGGGGTGTAATCTGGTTTTATATACTGTATTAGTTCCGACTGCAGTTGTAATGAAACTTGACATTAATCATAATAATATTTGCTTTCTACGGTTAATAAAGCATATCCTTACCACTAAAAATAAGTACTATAGTTCTCAAAAATTTAAATAGCTTCTAGTGTGATATATTTTCTTGTCGTTTAACATTGCATATAATTATCTCTTATGCAACATGGTTTACGGAGGAGGGAAAATTCTTTCATAGATTATAAAATCCAATACTAATGATGGGTTATGCGAAAGAAGAATCTTCTATTGCTTTATCTGACATGCAAAGTTTAAAAAAAAAACTTAAATACAAAGTAAAAATAAATTAATTAAAACGGGTATTGGTACGATTAATAAAATTCAAATTCAGACAGGGTAGCTGGAAGATTACGAACAACGATGTGACCTACGCAACAAATACGTTGAAGCTAATAATACGGCACGCGGCGATTGCCGATCGCTACGAATCACCACCAATGTCTTGTGAATTATAGGTTCTAACGAATACAATTCGTTTTTTGTAGGGGAAACGCTTTACTGGGAAGTCAATGCGTCGCATTAAAAAGATACAATTTATTTCTTAACAAAGTTGCTGTATTAAAAGTAGTTCATTATTCAACAAGACTGTGCTGTGAATGGAACTGATTATTAGAAACACTGTTCTAGCAAATCTGGAATTGATATAACACTAAAGCGTGTTTGGTACACTAGCAATTTATTTAATATGGGTTATTACAAAATACAAAGTATGTCTTAGCAAACCTGTTGTATTAGATCATTTTCCTCAGTGCATGGGTTTTTTAGGAAGCACAATTGAGATCTGATCACAGATTCGACGTACATTGTAGAGGGCGCAACAAGCAGCACTATGTCTTACTTCTTAAGCTTTATAACTGTTTTGTGCTTCGGTATGTTAAATTTGTAAATTAAGACTTCTTATTCCTCGGCATCTTTAGTCCAAATAAGGTATACCTGGTAGATGTCGCTTCGAGCAGATAATCGTTGCGGACTAATTGGCGTAAACCTTATACAGTTCAGATTTATAAAAAAATAAAGAAGGTGATATTACCTGGGCGGGGCTGCAGGCCTCGCGTCCTGTCGCGGCCGGAGGACGGGGGTGAACCCCCATTTCTCCAACTGCTCAAAGCGGGCAATGGTGCGGCCTCACTCACGCACAGAGCTGGGAATGCTTCTGATGCGGCTGCCACTGGTTCGTTGGTCCTTATATTACACTGAAGCCGAAAATGTGTCCCTCCTCGGTAGTAATAAATAGAGGTTTTTGGAGAGCATTGTTAGGGGTACGGACCGCTCTGGTTCGAGTAATGGGGGATTATTATTGGTAGCATAGTTACAATACAACTTATCTTGTTTGTTTTATTAATTTCTAATACATACATAAACGTATAGTAACAATTTATTTACTTCTTAGCTATAATTCTGACTCAAAAAGATATTGTTTGAACGTGTTAAGAGCTTATGGCATAGCTTCATGAGCGGTTCTAGGTGGGGGCTTGGGGGGGCTAAGCCCCCCCAAATCTCGGATTAGCCCCCCCAAATTTAAATGTGGCAATCGAAAAAATTCTATATATCTACATAATTCCAGTAATTTTACTAATAGGGAACTTTCCAATTTTTTTTTTAATAATACGATTTAGTTAGGCCTAAAAAAAATATTCCCCAATTATTACTCCGTAAAAATCAGTAATAATTTGGTGAAAATTCTTTAAAGTTTCGCGCGTGTCAAAAGCATTTCAAACGACCTTTTAAGCGCGCCAAGCCCGATGACGTCAGGAAGTATGACTTTTCCGTCATCCTGACCGGTGGCCGAGCTACCGAGTTTGCATTTGGATTGTCGTGTGTTATTGTTATTGTATTGTTGTTTTAAGGTGGAATTCTCAACGTCGTTCAATTTATTGCCAACCTATAACCTATTTCGTGGATGTCACACACGAATTATACTTCTTGACGTCACGACCAGTTTTTACCCGCTTGGGATAATTTGAATTTTGGGGCATTTTTAAATCTTGCTAGCGGTCTTTTGGGACGAAATATGTTGTTTTTTTTGCTGCCATATGTTTTATGACAATATATACTAATGATTTATAGAATTTTTTCCCCATTTAAAATTTTTGTCAAGTTCCCTATTTATTAATTAATTAACTTTTTCATAAAAAGCTTTCTTTTCTTCGCTACCAAACTGCTACTAACACAACTATTAATGATTTTTATTTAGCACCCAATGACCCAATGTGATTTAGGATGAAAAAAAGACCTCGACGTAAAGTTGGAAGATGCTATTAACGTTTTTTCCAAAAAAGTGGGTAGAAAAATAAAAATTTATTTGTGCAAAGATTTTTTCGTAAATTTAGGATACAATCCCACTGGTGTTAAACATTTTAAACTATAAAAATATTGCCTGTATTTTTGATTTTTAAACCTCTCCATCCATCCATATACCTATCTACTACCCAGCAAACACAAGAGGGCGCCGAGGGCGTGATTCTTTCAACGATTTTAACGACTTTGGGTAAAAATTGGGCGTGGCGCCCCCAAAATTTTCCGCCTTCGGCGAATTAGCCTTAGGTAGCACCTGCGGTGGGCATTCTCTCCCTGGGGCTTCAGCCCCCCCTAATTAAGAGGTCTAGAACCGCCTTTGCATAGCTTCCGAACCACCTGAAGTAAATTTTTGTCTACTGGAGTAAGGATACAAGAAAAATATAACAGGAACCTATGTAAAATAATTTTTTTTTTAAAATGCGGAAGATAAATTAGCATCTACCTAGATTACCATTTGTTTTGATTTATTTAATTTATTATTTTATTATGTCTTAAAATGAAAACTCCATGTTGGAAAATGCGCATTGGTCGGCTGACATGCGTTTGTGCGGTGTTGTCAGTTAAGGCACAATATTCCCACGTGAAACGTGTTTTTTAGGCATTATAACGGAAAAATAATGTTAAATTGCATGTTTGACAATATTTATAAATGAGAATAAATATATGCACTGGCCATAGGGTGGTTAAATATTTACTTAAAGCTTTTCCAAGATGAGTTGATTGTAATAAGAGTGAGGTTAGTCAGGACATTCATAAACATCTTTTTTCTATCAAAATAATTGTCCTCTCCCAACGTTTCCGCTTTTATTTTATCATTTACAAGATTTTTTGTTTTCTTACACAAAAAATAATAGGTGTCCAAAATATCTGATCCACAGTTATTGGTTTTTGAGAAATAAAAAGCCCAAAGGCAACTTGCATGAAAATTAAATTAAAAAATAATGCTCCTAAGATGAAGCTAATATCATCAAAAGAACCACAATTCATAAAGATATATATTTTTTTTATTTCTCTGGATTAAATAGAAGCAATTAAAATTTGCTCGTGACGTCAACGCGTACTGCAATATACAGCGCGAGAGCGGGCTATTCATACTACATGACGTCACACGATGAACTTTAATTATTTATAAAAAATTAAGAAGAGATATTTAAGACGTAATATTTTGTATATGTTATTTTTTGTTGTAGCTAAACATATTTATGCAATAAAAAAATGTGTGCAAGTTCCCCATAAACATACCAACAAAAAATGTTTCATTTCATCAAAATTAATTTTAAAAACGTTAAAAAATAAGACTAATGAGAACAATTTCAAAATTGTGTGGATGAAATGAAAATGTGTATACAAATTCAGTCAGTTCAAATAAATAAAACATTTTACAGTTCAAATGCTTAGATCTGACGGAGCAAAGATTAATAGAAAAAGTGTATTATTTTTTCCTAAACTAAAAAAAATTTCAAACCAATCATTGGGTTTAAAAGTAACCAATTCTGTTGTTTTCATATCTAGAAAACTAGTCATATGCACATCGTGGACCGTGATCTTTAATTTTAACAAATATTATTTTTACATATTGACCTATTAAAGTGGAATTTTGGCATCTCAAGGTCACGCTACTTACTAATCTGTGTTCATACATTGGCAAAACAAAACATTATCGCTTGAATGTTTATGATACGGTGCTAAAACACTTTAAAGGCTCTAGAATGTATGTGGCAAGGAATTCTTTGATTTTTTTACGACGTGCCTTTGACACTTCCCAGAGGGTCGTCCAGACTTAACTGACAGTACTATCAACGCACATTTTATTTAACATTTTTATTCCTGCTTTGCGAATGAGACATTGTCAATTGAACTAAACTTGGCCTCGTTCGAAATTTCAATTCAAAAGTAAGATAAGCCTCACAGTTCTCCAGACATCCAAGTGCCATTTGGGCCAATATTGGCATGTCATTTTAAACACATTTTTCTATTAATCTGAAACATTTGCGACCTAAATCTTTCTAAACCGACTAATTGAGCAATAACTACCAACGACACTAGCCTCAAATCAACACCTTGGATTCAGAAATAAGCCCCATCGCGACTAACAAGATGTTTATGAATCCCTTCCAAAACTTTCCCCGTTTGCCCCATAAAACCCCAAATCTACGGTACTTTGAGTTCGTCTGAGAGCCCCCCAGCTCTGGTCAGGTCATCACTACGGTCTACAGGGGGCTAGCTGACAATGTAGCCCCCACGTTAGCCCCATATCGCGCGCGGGACGCGTTTCGCTACGTCACGCTGGCCGCTCACCACGCTGGCGGTCACACACTGACTGGAGCCGAGAGACGGGATCGGACGGGATCGTGGGGAGTCGGACGGGATCGGATCGGGCGGTGTTGCCGGTTCGGTACGCGGGAGTCTGGAAAAGGCGGCTGGAATTTCTGGAAAGGGCGGCGCTGATTCCGGGTGTCTATATACGAGGAGATAAGAAATAGTAAGTGAAGAATTGTAAATGAGAGGTAGTGCAGAAAGTGGGTGGGATGTCCAGAATAAGGTAACTTCTTACACCAGATATAGGGTATATACATCCCTACAAACACCAGAGAAACTTAAAATAAACAATTAATTAAAGAGCTATAATACGACTTTGTTATACTTGTTATAAGTACAATTTCTTCATTCAGGAATACTTTTTTAAGAAATATTTCAACAAAACCACTTGAGACGGATATTCGCCTTTGCGAACGCACATAACGTTACAGATACGTCGCGTTCAAAATTATCACCGGTAAAATATCTACATTGGATGGTTTCTCTTAATTTTAATTCTCTTGCATCTACAAATGGGGACAACTTAAATAATAAAATTAAAAACGATTTTAAAATTATAAAAAAATTGGTTTGATAAAAATTTATTAACAATTAATTTTAATAAAACAAATTATATTCCTTTTACTTAAAACCTAAATAACCTACCACGAAATATGAATATTGTATTCAAATAAATGAAGACATTCAAATTTTTAAAGTTAATAAAATAAAATATTTAGGAATTATTTTTGACAGTAAATTAAATTGGATTTTTTACTTAGAATACTTAATTAAAAAATTGAGAAGTTTACTACCGATTTTTAAAAACAGTAAAATTTTTTAAAATGTAATACATATTTAAATATTATATTACGCGTTAGTTAAAACTCATTTAAATTACGGAATTTTAGGTTGGGAAGGAATAAATAGAACTTTAGTTAAAAAATTAGAAATATTACAAAAAAGGTTTCTGAAAATTATATTCAATAAAGATTATCTTGATCCTTCAAGTTGAACATAAGACAACTTTACATTTATAACATCTTAATATATATATTTAAAAATAAAAACATTATACAATCAACAAATACACGTCATAAAAATGAAATAACCATAAAACCTAAAATACATAGGACAAAAAAATTTCAAATATTTATGTTTTTATTTAAATGATTATTTACCAACAAAAATTAAAAAATTGATTTCATTAAAAAAATTTAAAGTCGAAATAAAAACATGGTTATTAAAAACAGACAATTTGAAAATATTTTTAGAAATGCTTTAATTAATTAATATTGTCCTGAATAAATGATATATAATAAATTTATATACTTACTTAAGTAACATTTTTGACTTAAAAATTATACATTAATAATTTTATTATAGGTCATATATTTCTTCAAAAAAACTGCGTTTATACTATAAATTAACATTTTTACTTTAAAACTTGATTTTTAATGCATATTTAGGATTTATGCTTTTACATACTGAAACAAAAATAAGATTTGCCCCTAACAAGCTCAGCTTCAGGGGATTGAAGAATAAGTTTATTGAAGACAAAATAAACATATTTATTATATTATTAAATTTTTAAATAAACTTATTATTATTATTATTATTATTATTATTATTATTATTATTATTATTATTATTATTATTATTATTATTATTATTACAAACACAAATGGCAGTGTCGGATTCTATCGCTTAAGGAGCATAATAAGGTACCTATTTGAACCAGGTACCTACATTATTTCTTTAGCCATCGTCCCTTAAATAAGCGTCAAACAATATAAAAAAAATGAGAAGAAATTCGAATTCTATAATGTCGCATTTTAATTGTTCAAGATGTCCAGGAAATCTGGCAACGCCGCGAGCACGACCAATGTAAAAGCAGTGAACTCCGCTCGAGAAAATGTTTTTCTAAGGTCGGGAACACTGTTTACCTAGTGACATTTTTAGCCATACTCATCGGTAATAGAGTAACAGTCATCGGTGCAATGGATGGAACGCGTGACTTGACACATCATTTTTAAATTTAGGTACGCGGGAACCAGGCACTTTTCGCACTTCGTTTTTGAAAATTTGATTAGAAACACCATCGATAAAAAGACAATACTTTTTCTCATTTGAAACAATTTCTCACTCCGTCTCTAGAAACTTTTCTTGAAGCTGTCGTGAAGTCACGAAAATGTTTCCTTGCCCAAGGCACTCTTTTTCATTGGCTCGCATTCTTCTGTTCTCTAAAAGTCTACTTTTGTACTTGCTTTTAAACCTTTGATTCTTAACCCTTGAAACTGCTCAAACATTGTTTTTGAAGTAAATAAAATCAAATACTTAAAAAATATATATTTTCCATTAATATATTAATAAATTACAATACTTAGCTTCTGCATGGGGATCTGCTTGTTTATCAAACTTAAAACCATTACAAAAATTGCAAAATAAAGTTATTAAATGTATACACAAATTACCACATTTAGAACCAACTGTCAATCTATATAGACCGAAAGGGTATTTACACGTTCAAAACATTTATAAATTAAAAATTTGTATTCTAATTCACTCTATTATTTTAAAAGAAAAAAAATCAAACATAACACTTCTGGAGAATAAGACATTACATGATCATAACACCAGACGTTGTATAAATTATTAAACTATACCAGTAAAAAGTAATTTCGGAAAAAAATCGCTTTTATATGACGGAATAATATAATATAACAATCTTCCGAAAAATATCAGAAACATTAAAAAATTGGCCACTTTTAAAAAACAATTAAAGGGATATTTACTAAATTAAATTATTTATACTATTTTTAAAAATTGATTTTATTAATGAACTAAATTGGATTAGATTAACTTACATTTTTTTAAACAAAAATGAAAGGAAAAATAATTTACGGGCGATCCGAGGCCGGGAAGTGGAAAGGGGTGAGTTTTGATGGGTAGAAAACGATTTATTTCGATTTCCGGCAAAACTACAAGTTCTATGGAAAAACGTTAAATGGCAAAGTTGTAGGTAATAAAAAGATCTACAACTTTTGTATTTGCACTTTTTTCACATACCTCAAAATTTATGTGAAAAATTCAAATAATCAAGTTTTTGGTTTTTTATTTTTCTTGTAGAAAAAAAATTTTTTTTCACGAAATTTGGTGAAAACTTACCTTTTTATATCCCAAACACACTGTAGTTTTTTTGATTTAAAATATTTATTTTTTCACTTTATTTTGACTTAATAGATATCGAAAAAGCACCCTAATTTTCAATTGAAAATTCTCACGTTAAAATATCTGCTTTTTTAAAAAAGTCGGTGGGCTTTAGGTTCGTTGAAATCTTTACTTTCTGATGATGTAAAAAAATGTACATTGCTATGGTAAAAGTTCTCAAAAAATGCAAAGAAACGAAAAAAACTCGAATCCGAAATTTTTTTTTTTAAATCATTATGTACAATTTTGAGCTATTTATGTTTATGTTATCCATGTTTTATGGATTTGTAATTTTTTTGGTTATCAATGTAACATGGAATCTTACGTTTTTCGAGTAATTAAAGTATAAATTTTAATAAATAGCTCAAAATTGTACATAATGATTAAAAAAAAAATTCTGATTCGAGTTTTTTTCGTTTCTTTGCATTTTTTGAGAACATTTACCATAGTAAGGTATATTTTTTTACACCATCAGAAAGTAGAGATTTCAACGAACAAAAGGCCCACCGACTTTTTTAAAGAAGCAGATATTTTGACGTGAGAATTTTCAATTGAAAATTAGGGTGCTTTTCGATATTAACTCAAAATAAGGTGAAAAACTAAATATTTTAATCACCAAATTTCGTAAAAGCAGATGAAAAAAAAAACTTGATTATTTGAATTTTTCACATAAATTTTGAGGTTGTAGATCTTTTTATTACCTACAACTTAGCCATTTAACGTTTTTCCATAGGACTTGTTGTTTTGCCGGAAATCGAGATAAATCGTTTTCTACCCTTAAAAACTCACCCCCTTCCACTTCCCGACCTCGGATCGCCCGAAAATTATTTTTCCTTTCATTTTTGTTATATTCTCTTCCTTTTCCAATGGGTTTCATCCTACTATTATTTTTTTTGGTTTCTAAAATTATCGGCTCTGGTCTAACAGCCGTATTTAATTGTTAGGAATTTTAGAAATAGCTTTTGCTAAATAACTTTTGATTGGCTTATTGAAAAATAATAAAATTTGGCCGGCGAATCCAATACAATTTTGATGTAACATTAATAGAGAAGCCAATATTCGAGAATTAAAATTTATAAAGGGTTTCATTTTGCCAGCAACACCCGGTATAGGTTTTATTTTTACTTGGAATGAGATGAGCAGGAACAAAGCTCAAATTTTGAAGGCGCAGGAAGAAACATAAACTTGATATTCAGCAATTTCCAATCCTGTCATCTTTCCAGATATTTATTTAAAATTCGTACAACATTATAAGATTTACTCAGATTAGAATCAATAATTCCACTTCTGATTCAGCTACGTCCGAATTCTCTCTATGGCCAACAGGGATTATTTCTTATAGAGAAGAATCGTTTAACGAATAAAATTATCACAAATGTTCTTTTGTATCATAGAAGTACTTACATCAAATCATTTAATACTCGAATTGAATACAGCTTCTCAAACTGATAAAAATCAACTTTCATATTAGGATTATAGGATTGTCAAATAAATACCGTAACTTTTTAACTAGGTTACTTCACTATAAAAAAAACTTCATATAGAAATGCAATGCAAGGATCTATCTTCCTTCTATTTGGTTCGACCCCCGTTTTTCTCAATACTAAAACGTTTTAACTTTCTGACTTTTGAATGACGACTTTTTACAAATTCCGCGAAAGAAAAAAACCTTCTCATCAAATAATAACAAAGCGAAATTAGCTTTTGTTAAACTTACGTTCGGTTTTTAGAATTTATCGGTAAATCTAGTATTTCCAGTTGGAGAATTTCTGGATTTGTAGAACTTAAAAAAACAATATGGAGTTTCAAGAAAGTTTTATTAACTAAACAGACCATTTCTAAATGTGAATCTTCCAGAAAGATATAAACGGTTTATTTTAGAATGATCCACGGAATTTACACTATCTTTATCGAAAAAACAACAAAAGTGAAACTCCCTTAGAATGGGAAAATCAAACTTTGTTGAAAAAATATGTCGAGATTGTTTAAGTCAGGAAACCTAATTTTGATCAATTACAAGTTCAAACAGATTAAATGGGTGTTTGTGTTAATGGGGAAGTAATAAGATTTATTTTTAAAAGGGCGTATGTACATACTGATTGTAGCCATCTAATAAAAAATAAAAATGCTATGATCAAAAGAAGTTTTATAAAAAGACAAACAATGGCAGGCAGAAAAGTATTTGACAATAAGTCATTCTTAAGCTTAAAAAAAAAAGACTATTTTGTAATCCTTTTACGAAAGCGGTGAGCAAATTTTGTTTTCTATCCTTCCTTTAAGTAACAAACTATTTCTTGGCTCTATCGACAAAAACCTTTCTCCACAAAAGATCGGAAAATTACAAAAATATTTCCTTAGCTTCAGGAAACATCTTTCATTGTGTTTTACGTTGTATTTTTCTACCAGTCCTGTTGTATGTTGCTTTTAAACTTACGACTTTCAACTGGTAAAAGTTTTCAGAGTTAAAAAGTTTAATTTCGAGTCAAATGAAAATAAACTGTGATAAAAATCGATTAGGCTTCTTTATTAAGTTTTTTCTTTCTAAGCAATGTAAGTAAAATATGTATGGCCACATATCGAAAATAGTTATTTGTGTAACTAGTGCAAAAAGTTCTTCTTCTTTGTTGCATGATGCATGAAGTTTGCAGCTCGAGACGAAGTGGAGAGATGCAACCATTTTTTCTACGATCGAATAAATTTTTTCTTGTTCAAATTTTATTGAAGAATATTTTACAATACAAGAAATATTACTAACTAATTCTTAACAATAACATGAACAGTTTAAACTAACGTTATTTTTATAAAACTAGTTAGGTATTTCCTTTCTTTGAGTTATTTTCAATTTTAATATCGCAGCTAGAGCAATTTACTATAGTAACTGATGGACAAAGATCATGTCCAGTAATTTTTTGAGTTTTGTTCTCGTTTTTGCTCGTGAAGGTCTCAGGTTCTACACTTACTTTTTACACTAGTTCAAAAAAGTGCGTTACTTTTGGCACAGTAGATAGTGCAAAAAATAGTAACTTTTTGCACGATTGTAGAAAAAAGTAATTTGAAAATGGTGTTTACATTTTAATTTTGTGCTAGTTTACAAATTAGGCAGTTAAAGTTAAAACGGTTAGGATTACCGCCATGAATTAAGTATTTAATTTTTAATTTGAAGTAGTCCATGCTTAAAGTGGAGTTGAAAGTATAGGACAGAAAGAAAAACTAATAGTCGTCCTCCACAAAATTTAATAGAATATAGAAATTCTTTAGGGGTCTCTACATGTTTCGAACGTAGAAACGTTCATCTTCAGGAGACAGGAAAAAATGTATTATGTGCTGATGGTATTAGCCGAAGAGAAAATGGTAAAAAACCGTAATGGAGCTTTTATGGCATTAAAAATTTGAAATGTAGAAGTGACAGATATAAAAAGTGGAGGAGAGTTAAAACATGCTGAGCTGAGCATGTGATAAAGGATGTCCAAACAACCAAATAAAATGAGGAAGAAGAAAAATACCTTCTAAAGAGAAGGAAAGACCTTCTAAAGGGAAGGTGTCGAGGATTTTTTAAAATTATTTATATAAAAATATTTGTAAAATTATTGATGTGGCTGTAAGACAGTGTACCTAAAGATAAGAATTGTCATTTGCAGAAGTCATGATGTCAAACTTAATTTTTAGTTAATAGTTAAGGATATGTAAAAAGATTGTCCAAAGTTCTTATCATACAGGTCGTAAAAGATGGGGTCTTGAGTGTCACAGCTAGTCCGTCTCTGCGGCTATAGATTCTCAACACTTTCTTGGATAGTAATTTGAAGTGTCTTAACATGGTATAATATCATATTAAAAAAAAAATTGGAATATACCGGGTGGTCCAATAATTATGTGCAAAAAACTTGATTCCATTGGAGCCCTTTGGGAGCCCATATCTCCGAAGAGGAGACGACATAATATATGAAAAAAGTTTATATGGACTTGTAGTATTCTTTTCACTTGTTTTTTTCATATCCTGGAGATATAAAGACGATTTTTAATATGTATAATTTTGTTTCAAAATGTAGATTCAGCCATTTCATTCGTGTAAATAGGTACCGACTAAAGCTTTTCCTATTTACTTAGTCGTATACGTGTCATGGAATATACTGTAAACTGTTATGACATTCACCACTTATTTAATTTAAACTAAATGTATTCCCGGAATCTCGATTCGGGACTATTTGGAATTTCGAATGTTTATCTTTTCAATCATTGATTTTTCAAAAATAGTATTGACAGGGTATTTAGAGGTGAAATTAATTTTAGAATAGATGGACATATCTATATACGCACTATTTTCCGGTACCTATATACAGAAAGCGACAGATCGTTGACATTTATAAAGGACGTAAGTATGTATATTAGTCTTCAGGGTTGGATGCACGAGCCGCAGGCGAGATTAACAATCGCATGAGGAATTAATACCTACTCATTCTAAAAAAAAACTTAAATGGAAATTTAATGTTTATTAAATTAGTACAATCATCATTTTTTCTTGAATACCGTAATGTTGAAACTAATAAAAATAAAAGTCTAGTAATGTTTGCCATTATCATAATTATTAAGGTGGTTTCATTAAGCCGTATTTAATTTTAAAGAAATATAGTTTATTCTAAATAACTTTTTCTAATTTTGTATCATAACAAATCTATAACGATACGCATGTGCGTATCGTAATGAAGCTATTTCGATACGCGTTTTTTCATTATTTGATGTTGGTAACATTTAAATGTTTTATTTCATTGACTTGCGCGACCTTTGTGATTTACGAGAAAACCCATTTTTCGCAGAGGAAAAATAGCTTGATAACCTACTTTTTTATTTTGTGTGGATAAACAGTCATGTATGTTGGTTGCATAAATCTATAAATCAATCTTTTGTAGATGCTTCAAGCTATCATTTTCTGCCAAATCCTATCCAAAATTCAATCTACTAACCTTCCAATGTCGATTTTAACTTCAACTTTATTTGAATTTTCCATATTCCCTATACTAAATTGCAATGCCGTGACGTAAAATCACGTCTTTTGAAATTCGAAAAAAAAGTAGCAAAATCGCCCGAATTTCCGAACGCTCTGTATATGTACCGAATGTACAAGGATCACACAACGTATTCCGTCCAATTTCAAATCTCATATCGCTAAAATAACTTTAGAATCTCGTGGTGAAAATGGGTCAATCAATCAAAAAATTACAGTTCGCAAAATAATTTTTGTTGTCCAGAGGCTACTATGAAAAAAAATAGTATTACCAACATAAAATTTAGACATAAAAATTTACAAAATTTGAAGGATTTATTTTCTTTTTAAATATGTGTTTTTTATTGAAAAAACTACAAATTAGAATAAATAGTATAACGTACGTGTTATATAAAGCAGTTTTAAGCACTTGTCCCGTTATAAAATGATGCGTTATAAAACGTGTACGTTAATATATTATTTAATTGGCTTACTAGAAAATAATAAAATTTGGTGTGAGAGTCCATCATACAAGGACCTTCAAAAAAGTCCAATACAATTTTGATGTAAAATTAATAGGGGAGCCAATATCGATAGGTAGCTAAATTTACATGGGATTGGCCAAGCCCAGACAGGCGATGAACCACCCGGTATATCTAAAGTCCCGTCATTTTTCTAAAAATAAACAACTACCGGCCGCAGAAATTAATGTTGAGCAAATTAAAATTCTCATTAAAAAAAATATTCCCCAAAATGTTTTCTACCATCATACCTTTTGGACGACGTGACAACACTGTGCGTTCACACGGCACTTCATCTGATCAATGATCAGCAAAGGGGCGTCTACCGTCGCCCTTTACACCGTTGCCGCTCGTTGCAACCGCCCCATATAAGGTAAGTATAACATTTTATTTGGAAAAAAATTAAAGAATTATTGCGTGCCGAAGACGATTTTTGCAAATTTTAGTTATATTTGGTATATTGGTATAGGATTTATAATAATTTGAATTTTTATTTTTACTATAGGGTTCTATAATGTCTGAGGGTTAACTAAGTTTTTGGCATTTAAAAAAAATCCCCAAAACGATCACAGTTTGTCAGATTTATAGTAGCATAGGTACCTATAAAATTCTATACACAGGGTATTAAAGGTATATAGCATGGCCAGTAATTTGGGATTAAGTAGATTGGTTAAAAAGAAAGTACGACCTTTATATATAAAAATATGTCCTACATCATTATTACGAAGGTACAGCCAGGGCTGACAAGAGGGGAGGGCTGAGGGGGCAAATTTCCCGGGCCCACGTTTCTTTTAAGGGCCCGGGCTCGGGCTCGGGCTGCGCAGTTAAAAAAATATGATAAATTATAAAAAAAAATATAAAATCTGTTGACATAAATCACTTGTAAACATTACATAGGTGTGTAAATTGTTAGGCGAGTTGGCGAATTATTAATGATCTAAGTATAAAATATTGATACATCCGGCCCAATATTTGTATTAACATCGATTTATTATGCGAAGAATTTATAAAACTTTCATCTTTTTTGGAGAACCTACCCGAAAATTTTGTACATTTTAGAATTGACTCACAATGGGTTTCTTATTTAAAAATTATATTTTTGTTATTATTTTGGGGTAGTAAAGACTTATTTTAATAAAAATAAACAGTTTTAATGCCAAAACGACTATACATTTAATGTGGAATATTTGAGAAACAATTTTAGCTTATTACCTAAGTTGAGCAAAAAATTGAAATTAAAATTGAGGGAAGAGATAAATTCGAAATTAACGTGACACAGACCACAAAGTGTAAATCTAGGGACTTTATTGTTATTGATAAGTTTGCTGCAAATAAAAACAGAAGAATGAACTTTACTTTTAAACAATGTGCCCACTAATAAAAAATAAATTGGCCTTTTTTATTTTTTTAATCTTATTTCATTTTCAATAAAATAAGTAGGTAATCATAAATTTTTAAAATATTTATTATTGACCAAATTTGGGCGTGGTCTTAAAAAAATTTCGCCTGCGGCGCATTTCGCCTACAACGGGCTTTTAGTGCCCCCCAAGTTAATAAGTCACAAGGCCCCACTGGCTAGGACCCTACCTCCCGCTTTTCAATATTTTAAATCTGGCAGCCCTAGGAGTGGGCCCAGGATGCCGCACAGCCCCCGGGCCTGACCTGGCTCTCGACGGCCCTGGGTACAGCGACCCAAAGGAGGTACGCTGAAGATGGTTTTTCTAAATATTTTCGAAACCTTTCTAGATACAAATTTAAAATTTAGATATTTTGGTAAACTTTGTACGCTGAATCGGACTGTCATCTTAAAAATGTCGATATTTAAGAAATGTGGCCAGAAATAGGGAATCGTAGGGTAAAAATAGACATCTATCACTCTTCCGTTCCAAAAATCGTTTTCGCTAAAACAACACCCCCATCGCGCCATCTATTAGCACCCTTTAACAGTTATTCTCTACCACGATAGCGCCAGATTTTCCCCCCATTCCCCAACTCGTCGATAAAATCATCGCTAGGTTGCCGCGCTTAACAAAAACTCCCAGTAAACCAGGAATTTGTATCGGGAGACGGGGAACACGATTTATTGCAACGCAGCGCTACAGCTGATAGGCCTGCCGCCCAATTCTAGACATCGTCGCGCGTTTTCCTACACCCCCTCCCACCTTATCGTTTCGTTTATCCCTTGGTTTCCGTGTTTGCTTGTCGGGCTGCCCCCGCAAATATTATAGTACTCTAAATAGACAGAGAGCGGAGGTGACTATGGGGTATATACCCAGTGGCGTAGCCAGGATTTTGGGGCAGGGGGGAGGGGGGGCGAAGTCCTTTGGGCGCGCCTATATTTTTACATACACATTCTGTCATATTGTTTTTTTAAATCCAGATTTAGTTAAACATTGACAAAAAATAAGGCATGTTATTAAGCACCATTAAAGCCTTTTTTTAAATGATTGGTGAGTGACAATAGAAGTATATTTTTCCAAACTAAGACGTGTTTTAAATTTCAGCTAAAAAAACATAAGATTTCAACATCGGGTAAAAAAATGCATTGTATGCTTTTTGTGATATAGGTATTAGGTATTATATTATATTACGTTTTTTTTTTCATTTAACACAGTTAAACTATTTTAATTTAAATAAAACAAAAAATAAATCCTTTTATAATAAAAACAAGTACTAAACAATCAAAAATAAACACAAAACTAAAAATATTTTAATATTCTGACATTACACAACAATCAATAATTTAAAAACTGTTTTTATATAACTATAAAGCTATTCGACGAGTCCTAAGGGTTTTGAAATCATCTAACTAAAACATTAGAAAGATCTAAATTTTTAACATAATCACTTTCTATGTTTAATATAGCTATGCCATTTAATTGTTGTTCCGTCATTGTCGAGCGATTATAAGTTTTAATATTTTTTAACCGATTAAGGCCCAACTTATTAATGTCCTGTTAGTACTAACAGTCACATAACTTCCATGACAACAATTGTTCCAACATTGGTATCCTTGGAAGTTATCTTACAGTTAGTGTTAACATGATATTAATAATTTGGGCCTAAAGGACCTTTCCGCATTGGCACTGTTCGTTGCAATAGTAAGGTATACCGTGTAAATAATGCATATATTTGGGAATGAACTTTCAAGCTTATTTGAAATAAGATACGGAAGTATCTCATCTGTTTTTAGGGTAATCTTTTATTTTTTTAATTGTTGAAACAAAGCGCAAAATGATTTATATTCATCGATTATTAAATTGCCATTTATATCAGATTCATAAAAGGCTGACAGATCCCTAAGGTATTTTATATTATCTAGTGTCGGAGAGATAACGTCTGCCTCTAAGCAAATAAATCTATTTGCAATTTGAAGAAAATCTTCAAACCTCACAGCTAGTGTTTGTATGAAAGTATCCAATGCAACGTAGAAAACTATTGTTTTAAATTTTTTGCGCGGGCCATTTTCAGTGTTAGCATCTTCTTTTTCATCGTGAAAATGTTTAACTTTTGTATGTCTTTTAGAAATATATTCATCTAAAATACCACATTTTTTTGCCAATTGTTTTGCGCCCGATTCAAATTCATTAAAACAAGTATCGTCACTTCGTAATTTTTTTAGATCCTCTATTGTGGATTCAAATAACACCGATTTTTTAATTTTGTTTAAGTAGCAAAGGGGCGCCAAGCCAGGGGGCGGGGGGTCAACCGCCCCCCCCCTGACCCCCCTATGGCTACGCCACTGTATATACCCCAAAGGATTGCCGATTTGCTTAAAATAAATTAGGAAACGATGAAACTTTTTTTTTAGCTTTCAGATGAAAGTTTTTCATAATATGTCTCTTGACATATTTAGTTTAAAGGTGAGGATACGGGCAAGGACAATCGAAACATCGTCGATTCTAATATTTAATAAGAGTACAATGCATACAGTGTTGATCATGGAAATAGAGCCAGTACAATACCTATAACTTACACTTTTTTACAAATAAAGTTTCCATTCCAAAAAATGCCAATCGACGTACTACTAATATATTTTTAGATGGAGGAACAAATAAATTAATTGGTTCTATTTTCATGACCACGACTGTATAATCAGGTGCGGTTCTTTGCGTTAATAAAAATCATATAAAAATTAACACAGTTTGCACAAAATATCAAGAATCTGATTTTAAAATTTTCGTATTTCTGATTCATTGCGTGTTTAAAATACCCGACAGAAAATTAAATTCTTGGAAGTGGCAATTTTCAAAATAATTATCCGTTAAATTGCATTTTGAAATAAATTGTCCAAGTAGTTGAATTATTCAGTCAAATGATGGATGCCTAGTGAAATTTGAATTATTTGAATACAGGGTGTTGCTACTTCAACATCATTAGGATGTCGCTATTAGATATGGATGTTTACGTTTCCTCTGTCGGAACCATCATCGGGTAAGTATGAATTTTTAAATACAGACATGTACTTATTAGGCAGTTTCGTAGACCTTGTCTAGCATCTTCAATTTGTTAAAGCTATTTTATTTCATATTTAATTTAATTTTTTTATATCCTGAAAATTTAACTGTGTTAAGTGAAGAATAATTATACGTGAAAGCGCGGAATTTACAAACGATATACCATAAAGACTTGTCCATTGACTTTCCTAGTCAAATTTTAAGCCCCAAAAAATGACTTGGAGTTAGTATTTCAAAATTAAAAATAGTGTATGAACTTGCGGATCAGTTATTAATAAAAATCAGTGTGTTATTCAAATTTTCCAGATGTATCTTGTGCAGTGATGTTATTTCTAACGTTACCAGTTAGTGAGGCATCAGCGGAACGATCTTTTTCCAAACACAAAATAGTAAAAACCCATTTACGTAACACCATGGGACAACAACGCCTTTCGGATTTATCCTTATCTAACACAGTTTGTTAAACATTAAATATCGACGAAATTATAAACGATTTTGTAAAAAAAAAAACTCTCGACAATCTGGTCGTTTTGTAGGTATAATACCTTGTATAGTAGGTACTTAGTGACAATGTTTGTGCAGACTTGTTGACTGTTCATGTGTTTTACTGTTTTCTGTCTTTTGGATTCTATGAGGCTCGATCACTGCTACTTCCGTTACTACCATACATTTATAAGCAACATTATAAGTGGTGATTTAAAATTTTGATTTTGCATCATGTTTGCTGGAATATTACGTATAATGACTTAATAACTACCTATGTTATGTCTACTAGTCTACCAAGGATTATCAAATAAATTCGAATAACAATTTTTTGATTTTATTAATAACTTACACCCTAATATAAAATTAACAATAGAAAAGGAATCAAACAATTATCTTAACTTTCTTGACCTTACTATAACACGAGAAAATCATAAACACACCTTTTCTATCTTCCATAAACCTACACACACAGACACTACAATACACAATACGTCTAATCATCCTATACAACAAAAATTAGCAGCATTTCACAGTATGATTCACAGACTCATTACAGTACCACTTAGTAAAGTCAATTTTCAAAAAGAATTAAACATAATTAAACAAATTGCGCTTAATAACGGTTATACAAGCCAAATAATAAATAAGATTTTAAATAAAAAATTATGCAAAAAAGCGTTAAATAGTGTCTATCCGCTCACCAAAGATCAAAGAATTTATAAGTCAATTACGTATATTGGTACAGCAAGCCAAAATATATCTAATTTTTAAAAAAAAATTTAAAAAATATAATATTACAGTCTCATTCAAAATCAATAACTCAACAGGGAAATTTATTAAAAACAATAAAACTAAAACAAAAAATGACAATAAATGCGGTGTTTATAAACTAACTTGTCAAGATTGCCCCAAAACATACATAGGTCAATCTGGTAGAAGCTTTTCAAAAAGAATTCGAGAACACAGTTCTAGCTTTACGTTGGAAAAAACAGACTCCCTTTAAGCAAATCATTTACTAGAATATTCTCATAATTTTAATTACAATTTCCAAATTCTTCATACAGAAAATAAGGGTAATAAACTTAATTTGCTGGAATCCCTAGAAATAAATAAACTTAAAAATACAAATAACCTCCTAAATTGTCAATTAGATCTTAATAACTCACCCCTATTAAATTTGTTTTGAATTGTTGGAAAACCCAATCTTAGGTATATATACTTACACCTAAGTTTGATTATTCACTCTTGATAAAGCTACAGTGTAGAGAAACATGTTAAGTCGACAAATGTTTTTGTTTGTTTGTGTTTTTTTGAATATAGTGGAATTTTAACACAATATAGTGTTTTCTTCGTATATTAAGAAAGAAAGTTCCACCAAGTAAAGGCAGAATCAATTCAATAAATTCGAATTGTTTGCTGTTTTAATAGTAGGTGCTTAACACATAATGTGGGTTTAAGCCTAATTAAATTATTACACGATTAACGAATTCAAAAATTCATAAACCCGAACCTTATAGTAATGAAAATAAGAATTATCATTTTCCATTCGTTATAGAGAGGGGGCCCCTGGAAACGTATGCGGGGGGGGGGGGGGGGCACTCAGTTTTTGTTACACCACTGGCAATGAAAATGTAAAATTAATTTTTTGCCATCTTTGTAAAAAAACCTGGAAAAAAATAGTAGTCGATATAATTTTTTAAGTTCAAATAAGTACATCTATGATCATGAAAAAGTAACAAAAATAGTACTACCTTATTAGGCTATCGGGATGATCTTACGTTTATTGTACTCCTAGGATTTTGTTCAACTTACCTGAAAGAAAAAAAAATATATTAATTTAAAAACAGCTATTTTTGGCTACTTATGAAATTAGTTGAAATTTGGGTACACATTTGATTTTCCTGGATTTTTAGTTTTGGACCAATCTTGATGATCCTATAAAATATATTTAATAAATAATATTTTCAATTTTTAACCATTCCAGGAATAAAAATATACGTAGTATAATTATGTGGTCTTTTACTGTTTTTATCATAAGAAACAAGTTCATATCGTGAAAATGAAAATGACTTATCTTTTAATAAACACAAATTAAATAGCCACATTCTTTAGGTGTCAGTTAAATAAAATACAAATTCGCACGTCCACTCTATCGTTCAAGTTTTCCACATTAACCAACTAGATTTATTTTTGTTTTTAAATTTAGATACTTAACAACCTCTGCCCAATAATAAAGTATATTTAGTTTTTTTTTCGAGCTCGACGCTCCGCCTGTCGGCCTTTCCACGAAACATATCCGCGTTCTGGTTAAGGTTTTCCCACTGTTCAATAGAAGCATGCAGAAATCTGTTTAACGTAATAAGTGGGTATACGAGGTGAATTTATAAAAAAAAATGTCTAAATATTTTACAATTAAAATTTGGAAATGTTACGATTCAATGTAATAAGTAATAAGGTAAACTGCAATTAAGGAAATCTCTCTAATCAACAACCACCTATTAAAACGAACATCTCTAATACGTTTAGATCAGCTGGGACATTTAGGACTGAGCAATATTATGTTTTTTATCAGTTTTTTGTTAGTGACCTCAATGGTTATATGTTTGAATGGTTCTGGGTTGGATTAAGGTCAATAAAATAGCGTTGGAGATAAAGTATTTGTATTTGCCGACGTTTCGACCTAATTTAGGCCATCCTCAGGGCAATACAAGTTTTCACTCCAGTGTACAAAAAGCCATAATTCTCAGGCACATGCCAATTAGCATATTTGATTGTTGTTTTAAATTTAAAAAAAAATCAAATATGTTAATCGGCATGTGCCTGAGAATTATGGCTTTTTGTACACTGGAGTGAAAACTTGTATTTCCCTGAGGATGGCCTAAATTAGGTCGAAACGTCGGCAAATACAAATACTTTATCTCCAACGCTGTTTTATTGACCTTAATCTAACCCAGAACCATTCAAACATTATGTTTTTTGTTGTGACACAACTTTCAATGGTAAATTTTCTCACTCTGTATACTAGATAATGAATGTCACGTAGATATTTGATAAGGGATAGTGCTCCTAAACGTTGGAAAAAAATGCTTATAAACATGCGGTCAAATATGCTTCTTTTACAATGTGTCAATTTTTTTTTATTTTCTTACACATTCTTCGAGATAATTATTTCCAATTTGGTTTACTTATTGGTTTATGAAATTTACAAGACAATGTCGAATGTAGTGTACAGGGTGTTATATTTTTTGCTCTACCGACAATTCCACTCTCCTGTACTTTTTTTTTGAATACCCCGTATAAATACTGAAACCATAATTTCGCTTTCCGTTCTTTTCTAATTTTTTTTTGGTTCCCTACATTTGTATCTTATCTGTCGTCTTTTTCAAGTTATTTATGCAAACCAAATAACAAAATTTCAAAAAATTCTAGTTTGCTAATTAATTAACAATTTAATTTTAATGTTACATGAGAAACTAAAGAAATTATTAGAATGGCTAAAAATGATCTTTTCTCTCTATGAAGGAATCAACTCTTTGCGATTTTTTAAAAATTATGTTACCTCGAATATTTCTCTCATATGTAAAAAAAATTCCCATGGGATTTGTGTAATTTTCGAAAAATTACAACAATAATTGCACTGCAGGTATTGTTATTCCAAAGTCAGTGTGATAACATTCCATACGGCGGTAAACAGTCTCAAAGAGACCGACGTTTACCGCCGTATGGAATGATTGGAATGTCATCACACTGACATTGGATAAATTATACCGAATATTTCCCTCATATGGTAAAGTTCCCATAAGAGAAATGCAATTTTCGCAAAATTACAGCGAAAACAGCACTGCCAGAAATCGAAAATTGCATCGCAAGTTTATATTGTTGACGAAACGTCGAAGCGGGATTTTATTGTTAACAAACGTCAAAAAATGTAATATTCTGACAATTAACGTCATCTTATTTATTATTATACGAGCAACCGCCGTATCAAAACTTGCCAAAAAAGGTGTTGGAGAACAACAGTTAATTAAACTAAGTGGACACTCAAATACCAAGTTACTGACGCCGTACATTCAGATAGATGAGAACCACCATATGCTTTTGATTGAAAAAATGCGGGACAATGACCAACCGTCAAGCTCAAGAGAGTCCCCCGCCGAAATAAGCTCTCGCTCGTTGACTGCATCAACCACCATGTCTACGAATTCAAAGCAAAATATTGTTAATTACAATAATGGTACTTTTCATTGCAATTCTTGTAATTTTTAAGCATTTAAATTTTATTGTTAGTATTTTCTGTTAAATAAAATATTTAAATTTACTTGATTCGAGTTCTTAATTAATTTGGGAAATATTCAAATAAATTACACTCGCGCATAAAAATAACCAGATAATTTTTTTATTCAATGTGTTTTTTTTACAAATTGCAATCGTTTGTTTTCATATTTTACGAAAATATGAAAACAAACTTTTGCAATTATAAAAAAACACATTTCATTCAAAAATTATCGGTAATTTTGATGCACTTGTGCACTTACCCCCGAATATTTCCCTCATATGTTAAAGTTCCCATAAGAGAAATGCAATTTTCGCAAAATTACAGCGAATATTTCCCTCATATGTTAAAATTCCCATAAGAGAAATGCAATTTTCGCAAAATTACAGCGAAAACAGCACTGCCAGAAATCGAAAATTGCATCGCAAGTTTATATTGTTGACGAAACGTCAAAGCGGGAGCTCTTGCTCGTTGACTGCATCAACCACCATGTCTACGAATTCAAAGCAAAATATTGTTAATTACAATAATTGTACTTTTCATTGCAATTCTTGTAATTTTTAAGCATTTTAATTTTATTGTTAGTATTTTCTGTTAAATAAAATATTTAAATTTACTTGATTCGAGTTCTTAATTAATTTGGGAAATATTCAAATAAATTACACTCGTGCATAAAAATAACCAGATAATTTTTTTATTCAATGTGTTTTTTTTACAAATTGCAATTGTTTGTTTTCATATTTTACGAAAATGCCCTCCTCCTGCGGAGTCGGGCTTTTTCGCGAAAATATGAAAACAAACTCTTGCAATTATAAAAAAACACATTTCATTCAAAAATTATCGGTAATTTTGATGCACTTGTGCACTTACCCCCGAATATTTCCCTCATATGTTAAAGTTCCCATAAGAGAAATGCAATTTTCGCAAAATTACAGCGAAAACAGCACTGCCAGAAATCGAAAATTGCATCGCAAGTTTATATTGTTGACGAAACGTCAAAGCGGGATTTTATTGTTAACAAACGTCAAAAAATGTAATATTCTGACAATTAACGTCATCTTGTTGAGTGACAGCAGACAAAAAAGTCAATGTCAACGAATGTTTTCCTTTCATTTTGTCAAGAATTGTTAATAACTATCTCTTTGCATTCTGTTAAATAAAATATTTAAATTTACTTGATTCGAGTTCTTAATTAATTTGGGAAATATTCAAATAAATTACACTCGTGCATAAAAATAACCAGATAATTTTGATGCACTTGTGCACTTACCCCCGATAAGTGCACGGCAGGTCTTATTTTATTTGATTACATTAAACATTGACGTTTTAAAATTAATTGACGAATTCCATTGGTAAATTTAATGCTAACTGAGTGGGTATCCAGAAAATATTATATTCGTGGGTAAATTTCCTGCCAACATGTGAAAATACATTTCTTTGCATTATGGGTTTTGAAATAATTCACAGAAATAATATATTATGAAATTGGCTAAAAGTAAATAAATTAAAATTAAATATTTCAAAAACTAAATAATGTATGTTTATGGGTAATAATGTAAATTGTCACAATATAAATGTTGTAATTGATGATGAAAAATTGGAATTAGTAAACAGTTTTAACTATTTAGGGATAATTATTGATTCAAAATGAAAATTTTTTAATTATTTTGAAAGTATCATATCGAAGATTGCCGGAAAAGTAGGTTATTTTAAAAGAATCAGTCCTAATTTAAGTGTGTTTTCTAAAAAACTGTATTTAGTACTATTATATTACCACATTGTCTTTATTGTTCTTCCATTTTATATTGTGCTAGTGAGGAAATAGTTGACAAATTACAAATTTTACAAAATAAGGCAATATTTTAAATATATTTTAAAAATAATTTTTTTGTTAAAAAATTTAGATTGGTTGAATGTCAGAAATTTAATTTTGTATTAAGTATGTATCTTTATACGTAAAATTAAAAATAATTTATTGCCTGATTGTTTAAAATTTTTTTGTTCTTTTAATCATGACCATCATAATTATAATAAAACAGGAACTAATAAAAACAATTTTGTGGATAGAGTATCTAAAACATTAGCTTATAAGTCTATTTTTCATAAAGGTTTGATAGAATAATAATAATTCAATTTGAAAAATTCTATTAAATCTCAAATATCATTAAAACTGTTTAAAAAAACTTTAAAATTACATTTATTTAAAAAACAAAACGATACGTAACATTTGATACAATTTGCAAAATGTTTAACTTTTCCGTCTGTTATTGTTAAAAGAAGGTTCCGTTTTAAAATTAAAAATAAATCTATAAAAATGTTGTTAAAAAATGTATTAGAAAATATTTAATTGTAGCTTATTTGCTAAATAAAACATGTTACTACTACTATTAATGTGATCTATGTATGAGTTTTTCCATATATAGAAACCATTTTCAACGATCATTTTTTATGCCCTAGTATTTCTCTCTCTCTTTTAGAAAACACTCTTTTATTATCGGTAATTTTAATGCACTTAATATGCTATTACCCCTGATAATATTTTTGGTTTAATCGAAGGCTAATTTCGTAAATAACTAGAAAACGATCGCAGATACGATAAAAATGTAAGGAACCAAAAAGAATGAGAAAAAAACGGAGAGCAGAATTATCGGTAGAGCATAAAATATAACATCCTGTAGACTGCATCCGACAATTTTGACATTTTCTTGTAGATATTCCAAAAATTATTAATTTACTAATGAGGAGCACTATCACTCCCTTAAATATTTACGTGACATTCACTAATACCCTGTATAATGTTTATAGTATATTTTGACCCCCCCTCTTTTCCACAATCTACTTATCAAACCCTCCTGGTAAACTAACCAAATCGTCAAGCGCACATTGCCCCCTCATACGTGCCGACGCCGCGCAGACGCTGACCGACGCGTGCCGACGTCGAACGTCTCTTTCGAAAGCCATGTGTTTTGAATCGCCGACATTCCGCATCGCGACGTCGCGATATGGGCGTCGCGACGTCTAGCGTTGAGGCGGCAGAAATTAACGACCCGTCGTTTATGGAACATAAAAAATTTAAATAAAAAAAGCCAATTAAAAAGTCTAGATTGCGTATATATGGTCTTTTAAAATTTATTAAATTGTAGTTTTAAACGGTTTGGCCTTATTTTTTTAGGGTTTAGAGAAATTAGCTGTCGTGGGTTAAAAATAATTCAATACAATTTTTGCCCTACTAATTTTAGCAACATTTCTTACAAGGGTTGCAGCTCGGCATTTTATATCTTCTTGACTTCTTGGCTGTCTTACTTACTTTTTGTTTTTAATTCTAAGAAGCTAAATAAGGGCCCCTAAACTTAGTCTACATTCGGCGCCAGTGCCCTGCCCTAGAAATAATTATAGCGCTAGCCGCCCGTCCGTTGACAAAATACTGATAAAAAAAAGTAACGGCGGAACTTACCTAAATCTCAAAGTAAGCACAAATGGTGAATTTTCTTGCTTGTTATAGCGAAGGGACATTTAAGGATATCATTTTCTGCAATGAGTTTTTATATCAGAATTAGCAGGTTTAAATATAATATGTCTAATTTTTCCATAACACCCAAGTTTTTTTCCTTTTACTAAAATTAAAATATGGGCTTATTGATCTTTTGCAACCATTTGGTGATGTTATTAAACGATTTTCTAAAGTTATTAGAGTTAACTATGTAGATTCGATCTTTAAAGGATGTTTTCGTGGTTACGATTATTAATTTTAATTACCATATGACGTCAGAGCCTCTGAATATCATATCTGGTAATCTTTGTATTATGGTCGTCAATTAGTTGTCATATTCACATAATTTACAAAAAATTTTAAATGTCAAACAATTTTTCGTCCAGAAAATAACGTTTTGTCGATCAAGACCGGAAAATGGGCGTGAGGGACCGGCAAAAGATTTTTTCGATCCCTGTTTTTTCATTTTTCCAATCGCTCTATGATAACAACATTTCGATGTATTGCCGAGTGACAGTTTGTTGATTTTTAATTTGTTGCTTATGTCAAACTTGTTTCGCGAGTGCGCAAATTTAAAAATATGAATTCAGATTTTGAATTATCCGACAAGGAAAATGAGATTCCAGAAGAAATTTTGGAAGCAGCAAGGAAAGCGACTTACGATATATTGCCAGTAAAATCAAAAGCCCGTTACGAGAAGTCATACGACGCATCTAAAAATAATATAAAATAAAAAATTAAATGTATATCGAAGTGTCGGTCTTAAAAAAAATATTGTACGTCACGCAACCGGAAATTAGTGTTTTGCAGGTCTCTCCAAGCTTCCATGACTCGCCTACGGCTCGCCCTGGAAATGCTTGTCTCGACCTAAAAAAACACGACTTTCCGGTCTTGTAACGTAAATTACTATTTCCTCCCCCCTTGCCGCGGTTAAGAATGCCCCTCTCTATTTCCCATAAGGACTATACGAAGTTGTTCGCGAAGCGTTCCTTTAACAACTTCCATCAACATTTTTACTTTGCTTTGCTGTTTAAAAGAAGCAAATGGAAAGTACCTAATAAGTTTTAATGGTTTATATAAACAGCGAGCTGGGTTCTGTGGAGGGCGTGAGGGTGTGAGGCTGTGTATATGTATATTTTAAAGGGGGGCAACTAGTTTTCTAGGGTGCACAGTGCTCACCCTTGCCCCCTCCTAGCTACGCCCATGTCTCTGCAAGGCCTATAACGGTAACAGTGTAAATTTCGTTAAAGAGAACAATCAGTCCTTTTACGTAAACACTTGCCGTTAAATTATTTATTTATTCCACTAACTTACTAAAAAGGAAATATTGTAATCGTAAAGGGTTACAGAACTTTGCGTGCCTTTTATGTAGTTTTTATTCTTATCAGTTCATATTTTATTTGCTGAAAGTTTTTTAAGACATACCTAATAATAACGTGGATTATGTATGGATTATCGATAACCCTACAAAAAGGGCCAGCCAAAAAGGGGTTTTAAATTAGGTTAGATTGTGGACGTTCCATTAACCGCAGCATAATGCTAAATATAGAATATGTAAGTAGATATTATTATATAAAGTTCATTGCTATTCAGGGTTGGCTTCAGCAATAAATGTATTAGTAGTAGTAACATGTTTTTATTTAGCAAAAAGCTACAATTCAATATTTTTTAATCCATTTTTTTATCACATTTTTATGGATTTATTTTTAAATTTTGAAACGCAACCTTCTTTTAAGAAAAAACAGACAGAAAAGTTAAACATTTTGTAAATTGTATCATTTTGTTTTTTAATTAAATGTAATATTAAACAGTTTTAATGATTTTTGAGATTTAATAGAATTTTTAAAATTATTATATTCTATCCAACCTTTATTAAAATTGATTTATAAGTTAATGTTTTAGACACTCTATCCACATAAAATTTTTGATTAGTTCTTGTTTTATTATTATGATGGTCATAATTAAAAGAACAAAAATTTTGTAAACAATCAGGCAATAAATTATTTTTAATTTTATGTATAAATATACATACTAAATAAAAAATTAAATTTCTAACATTCAACCAATCTAAATTTTTCAACATAAAATTAATTTTTGTATATTTGTCATAATTTAAAGTAATCCGAATTGCCTTTTTTTGTAAAATTTGTAATTTATCAAATATTTCCTCACTAGCACAATATAAAATGGAAGAACAATAAAGAAAATGTGGTAATATAATAGCATTAAATACAGTTTTTTTAGAAAACAAACTTAAATTAGAACTGATTCTTTTAAAATAACCTACTTTTCCGGCAATCTTCAATCATCAAAAATATTTAAAACTGTTTACTAATTCCAATTTTTTACCATCAATTACAACATTTATTTTATATTGTGACAATTTACATTATTACCCATAAACATACATTATTTAGTTTTTGAAATATTTAATTTTAATTTATTTACTTTTAGCCAATTTAATAATATATTTATCTCAGAATTTAGAGTATTTAGACCATCCTAAATATTTAAAACATTAATAATGTAAATTAAGATGTCATCAGCAAACATTTGTAACTTACACATTTTTAAAACTAAAGGCATATCGTTGATGTATAAAATAAATAATATAGGACCTAGTATACTTCCTTGAGGAACTCCTATATTATTTATTTTTTTATTTGAATATGTTTTTGATATTTTCGTAATTCAATATCAAAAATTTGGTTTTCTGTTATAAAAGTTACCAGGCCTACAAAAAATATTATATAGTAGTCGCAGGAACATTTTTTACCTGGGTAACCGGGCCTCATCTCCCAATCCATAGAGACCCGCTACGGCCGCCATTTGTATTATCCGTCATCAGGCCCGCCATTAGTGCCCACTCTGAACATTCCGTCCACGCCAGTTTTCTTCTTATAAGGCACTTACCGATAAAAAAAAACAACTCTACCCACTATTCTAGTTTACAATGAACACCTTTTATCACTGTTTAAATATCACATGGTATAAACATTTTTATATTTAATCATATTTGAAAAATTACCACTCTTGGTTTAGGCGAAATATAAGTTAGAAGAGGTGTCTATTTTTATTTAAAAACATTATTTTAACTAAACTGCTCGTTGATTTAATTTTTGTGTTTGGATTTGGGAGGCTATAATAATTATTACAATACAGCAACATTCAATAAAGGTACAGAAAACAAACGATTATAAATTTGCTACATACGTTGTAAAATCGCCCTAAAATGTATAGTAAAATTGTTACTGATAGTTATTACAGAGAAAGTGCTGTAAAGTAAGTTTTCCTACGATCGTGGGGAAAAGTTACTTTTCGGCACGATTTGTCGTGCGGAAAGTACCACTTTTCCGCACGGGTTTACTTTCCCGCACAATTTTTACTTTACCACACTTTAACTTTAATAATATGCTTAATTTGTTCTCAGTTCTCTGTTCTCCTAGTCTAAAATAGAGATTTTTGTAATATTTATATGTAAATATCTGTTTATATGTAAATCGTGCGGAAAAGTAACTTTTCAGGACTACTAGCACTAGTAACTTTTCCGCAAGATTTGTTAAATAATTAATGAATACCTTATCTAAAACACTCAATAAAGTGAAATACTTGCAAAATAAATATTTTTTTTTGCCAGAAGCTCAATAATTTTTGTAATTACAGTATATTATTATGAACCTAATTGACGTTTATCTGAAAACTATATCGATCGTAGGAAAACTTTTGTACCTAACACATGCGGAAAGTGTCTTTTCCTCCCTTGACCAGTACCACTTTCCGTACTTGTTAGGTAAATAACTATTACAAATGTGTGAAAAATATTGCAACTAAAACCTGACATTTTTATAAATTTCTGCTAGTTTGATATAAAGAAGAAAAATTTAGAAAGAAATACCTTAAAAACTAAGCGTTTCCGGCAAAACCCGTTTTTAGATTCGTATTTTACGACTCAAAATTCATCATTACACTAAAAAAATCACTGGTTTTAACTTGATATTTACCGCCAAAGAAGAGGGGGAGGGGCGCAGGGGGAGCCTATAGTGTGGTATGAAACATATTTTGTGTAAAAGTAGCCAGTATTAAAAAAAAATATTCATAACAATTTGAAAACATACATACACCGATTTCCTTTTAGTTACTTTTAATAGCATAGCAAAGCCAACGGCTAAGTTGAGCACATTATCGAATGAATTACTAAAAAAAATCTACCATTGACTGCGTAGTTGTTAGTTATACAACATAATAGTAGGTGTTTGTAGGCGTGTAAGTGATAATTTTTTATTTAAAAAATTGAAATGTTTCTAAAAAGCTTCTAAACACGAAAAATCGTATTTATACTTGTTTCGAAATAAATTGACCCATATCAACGCCATGATACCATTTCCCAGCGGCTATTTTTTCCATTATAATAATCAGCAATCGGAATATATAAATGCCAGCTAGCTGAGGGCACTCTTATGGCCAATACGGTTGTACTTTACTGACGGAGCTCTAAGATTACTAGAACCGTATGCACCTTTAGGATTTCTAATTTTTCTTTATTCTCCTGGAGATGATGATGTTAATATATCAGTGGGAGAAATACTTAAATTATATTACAATTTTTCCTTTCAAATTTACACTCGACTAAAAATATGGACTTATTTCTTCAAAATAAATAAAAAATGTTAAGATTTTTTTTTATTCTTCGCTAAAATACTAACAAATAAAAGATCCAATACTATTAAAAATATATAATAATTGTAATGTCAATTCAATAATATAAATAATAAGTAATGGTAAATAAAAAGTCTTCTGTCTTATTAAGAGAGTCCTAGTGTTACTCCCGCCGTTTACCCTCGGTCGTAACCTTGTAACCCATACTTTTCCTATATAAAAAGTAATGGTAAGTAAAAAATCTTCTAATTTGTTATTAAGATAGTCCAACTTACTCCCAATAAACGACGAACTAACAATAAAAAGTGATTTTTGTAATTCTTGTAGCAAACTCTTAGCTTCTCAATGCATTAAAACGAATTTTTCTCTGTACAATATCTATAAACTCGGTTCTATAATACCTCGCTATAACCTCAGAGCCAAAGATATAAACCCATAAAAAACCAACGAAATCTACGATAGAAAATCCGGTTATAGATACGGCACTCAATAAAAATATAAAAGAATGTCGGAAAAGTCGGAAAACTAAAAAAGCCGGCAAACGGGGAGAATTTCGATCTATATTTAGATTGGCTTATGGAGGTTTAAGGCTTGCCCGATGGCATTTAATAATTTAGGAGGTGGAAATAAGTAACGACCTTATGGAATTGAAAGGTTAAACTAAATCGTGAACAGGAGTATTTAACCTCCAGAAGAGGAAGTTCTTTTTTGCTGTGTATTATTTAGTTTTTTCAATTATTTCGTGTCGGTATTAAAAGCGTTAATATTAAGGCATTTTTTACAAAAAAAAAATTTAAATAAATGATAAAAGAGTTTTGGACTTTCATTGTCATTATTTGTTTTAAATCACAACGTTTTAATTGGTAAGAATGCAGTATTCACCTAAAAACGACTGTAGATACTCACCAGTTTAAACGTTGTGATTTACAACAATTAAACAATGAAAGTTTACTATCCTTAGATCTGTGTAAGGCTTTTGACACCGTAAACCATGATATTTTATTAAGAAAAACAATACTGGGATAAGCGGAAATACACACAAACTACTTCAAAGTTATTTAAGCTCTCTTAAACAATTTGTTCAAATTGGGGGAAAAAAAGTTCGGAAAAAGAAATAATATGTGGAGTTCCACAAGGATCCGTTGTTGTTCTTAATTTACATTAATTCCGTTTCCCAATTGAACTTAAAGGGAAATATAAAGCTATTTGCAGATGATACAACAACTATTTATTTTGCTAAAACTCTTGCAGAAATGTATTTTGATATTAATAATGATTTAAAAATACTTCTTTCTTGACTTCAATCAAATAAACTTACGTTGAATTTTACGAAATCTTCTTTTATGTTTATAACTAAAAATAAAATAAATTCCATCATTAACCCCTTAACATTAATTAATGAAAATATTCAATATTCAAAAACAACAAAATTTTTAGGATTAGTTTTAGACGAAAATTTAAATTGGAGATGCCATATCCAGTATATTATCAACTCGATATCTCCTTTGGTATCTGTTTTGTACAGAGCTTTGAAATACTTAAAATATATATATTTTTTATTAATATATTCAAAATTACAATACTTAGCTTCTGCATGGGGATCTGCTTGTTTATCAAACTTAAAACCATTACAAAAATTGCAAAATAAAATAATTAAATGTATACACAAATTACCACATTTAGAACCAACTGTTAATCTATATAGACCGAAAGGGTATTTACACGTTCAAAATATTTATAAATTAAAAATTTGTATTCTAATTCACTCTATTATTTTAAAAGAAAAAATCAAACATAACACTTCAGGAGAGACATTACATGATCATACCACCAGACGTTGTATAAATTATCAAACTATACCAGTAAAAAGTAATTTAGGAAAAAAATCGCTTTTATATGACGGAATAATAAAATATAACAATCTTCTAAAAAATATCAGAAAAAATAAAAAATTGGCAATTTTTAAAAAACAATTAAAGATATATTTACTAAATTAAATTATTTATACTATTTTTTTATTGATTTTATTAATGAATAAAATTGGATTACATTTTTTTTATTGTTATTTTTTTTATGGTTATTATTTTCTATATATATATACAGTATGTTGTTACTTTCCATGTAATGAACTGTAAAAGTTAGTTTGGAATAAAGACATTTTGAAAGTTAAGTTCATAATGCTTCTATCTTTCAAAAAACGTCATTGTCTCCAACCTTTAAAAATAAAGTTATTTAATTGTTCTGAATCTCCTTTGTGTTATCATTAATTTTTTTCAACCTGAGACAGACAGACATCAAGCTCGTTCCATATTTCTTAAATCTTTTTTGAAAAACATTAGAATATTGACACCTTGAATGTGGAGGTAAATGATGGTAAATATTATTGTTGTTGAGAGAATTACTTCTCTCATTATTTAACACCTTTTGGAGCAGTTGGAAATAGATTCTTAATTGATATACTAGTATAAAATTATGTACCGAAGGACTAAAGTATGTCTTACATTCCCGACATGTCACCTACACAGCAAGAAACTATCTATCAGAGTAGTCCCAATTTCGGTTATTTTAGGCATTCTTTCTCATTTATAACGGCCGTTATAAATACACGCCCTAAACAGGCTAAACAACACAGATATCGGACATTCTAGTCATAATCAAAATTGATAACTAAAAGGTGTGCCCCGAAGCTTACAAGCCATCTAGAAATTACTTAATATCCCTAGGTTAGTTAAAAGGCCAATCTTGGAACACAATACATCATTCTCTATCTTAAAGATAATTGGAAACATTGATAGAGATATTTTAAGAAGAAAATTAAAAAAATACAAGCAATATAATTTTAAATTGTTTTTATGGTAGTAAACCAGGGTCGATAATTTTTGAAACAAAAAAAAATAATAGTAGGATGAAACCCATTGAAGAAGGAAGAGAATATAACAAAAATGAAAGGAAAAATAATTTACGGGCGATCCGAGGGCGGGAAGTGGAAGGGGGTGAGTTTTTAAGGGTAGAAAACGATTTATCTCGATTTCCGGCAAAACTACAAGTCCTATGGAAAAACGTTAAATGGCAAAGTTGTAGGTAATAAAAACATCTACAACTTTTGTATTCATACTTTTTTCACATAACCTCAAACTTTATGTGAAAAATTTAAATAACCAAGTTTTTGGTTTTTTATTTTTATCTTTTACAATAAAAAATTATTTTTCACAAAATTTGGTGAAAACTTACTTTTTTATGTCCTAAATACACTGTAATTTTTTTGTTTTAAAATATTTATTATTTTGACTTAATATCGAAAAAGCACCCTAATTTTCAATCGAAAATTCTCACGTCAAAATATTTGCTTTTTTAAAAAAGTCGTGGGGCTTTTTGTTCGTTAAAATCTCTACTTTCTGATGGTGTAAAAAAATATACATTACTATCGTAAATGTGATGAAATCCCCTTTAAACCCTACCTTAAATTATATTTAGAACAACTATTATCGAATGTTTTTTGCGATCTTTATGTTTTATGGATTTGTAATTTTTTTGTTTATCAATGTAACATGGAAGCTTACGTTTTTCGAGTAATTAAAGTATAAATTTTAATAAATAGCTCAAAATTGTACATAATGATTAAAAAAAAAATTTCGGATTCGAGTTTTTTTCGTTTCTTTGCATTTTTTGAGAACATTTACCATAGTAATGTATATTTTTTTACACCATCAGAAAGTAGAGATTTCAACGGAACAAAAAGCCCATCGACTTTTTTAAAAAAGCAGATATTTTGAGAATTTTCGATTAAAAATTAGGGTGCTTTTTCGATATTAAGTCAAAATAAGGTGAAAAAATAAATATTTTAAATTTAAGTGTGTTTGGGACATAAAAAGATAAGTTTTCACCAAATTTCGTGAAAAAAAAAATTTTTTTGTAAAAGATAAAAATAAAAAACCAAAAACTTGGTTATTTGAATTTTTCACATAAAGTTTAAGGGTATGTGAAAAAAGTGTAAATACAAAAGTTGTAGATATTTTTATTACCTACAACTTTGCCTTTTAATTTTTTTTTTTTATAGGACTTGTAGTTTTGCCGGAAATCGAGATAAATCGTTTTCTACCCTTAAAAACTCACCCTTTTCCACTTCCCGACCTCGGATCGCCAGTAAATTATTTTTCCTTTCATTTTTGTTATATTCTCTTCCTTTTCCAATTGGTTTCATCCTACTATTATTTTTTTTCGCTTTTTACCATTTTCAAAGGTTTCAGCCCTGGTCTACAGTACCATCCTGATAATTTAAAATAATTTTTATATATTTTTTTTATAAATTTTATTATACAAGGTGTTCCAGTTTTAGTCTACCCGTAAAATAATCTCTGCTCTTGGCAAGGTCATAGTAAGTGTGTGCTCGCACAGAAAAAACTTACATAATATGGTAAGTGAAAATACAAAAAGGTGAAGCAAGCTCGTGAAAAATTATGTCTTTAGCTAAAACGTCCATATTTATATTATAAAATTAAATTGTTAATGATCCAATAGACTTTAACTTGCCGACGTTTCGGAAAATATATTTCCTTCCTCATAACTCTAAAACAATAGGATTATTTCTTAGGTTTCAACAGTAACCGATAAAAACATTAAATAATTGATTTGTTTGTAAGAACAACAAATCTAATTTGTTTCTAACTTAACAACAGAAAATATAAATACATCTTTGATAAAACTAGTCCATATTTATGTTTTAAAATGTCTGTTTTACTAGGAAAATTAGGAAATGTTTACCGACAATTATTCCTGCGTTTGCTGCACAAATTTAAAATACTCCGTCGAAAATTTCTCTTTCCGACAATGAAAGAATCGATGAACGAGCTTGCAAACTATCCAATAATTTAAAATTTACGATAAGGTATGACTAATAAATTTCCATCGAAATGCTAAACTACCTAAACAATTCTGAACGCTATCTACTACGATAACTTTAGTCAGATTTACGGTATTGGTTTGCTGAATGGCCTCCGACTATCAAAATGGCGACCCAGGAAGATTAATCGTTTTAATTTGAGATGGTCTGGGGTAATTAGCCCGAAATTACCAGATTGACGATGTACACTGTTAAAAGCAAATTTACAGCAATTATTTTAATGCTTTTTTTTGTCCAACGAATACCTATTGTGGTAATTCTGGTTTTTAACCGTAAACTTTAGCAAGGAACCGGTAAAAAAACGGGAATGTTTATTTTTTATTATCAATTATTAACAATTGTTGCAGTTCTCAACATAAAATGTCCCTAAATTTATAATTCGCCAGCAGAAATCAAATAATTTTACAATATTTTTGTAATTTTAATGCTTTTAAAAGGTAGTTCAAATTTAAGACAGAGTGACAAGGGATAGGAGTTTTTTAATTATTTAATAAATCCTAAAAATATTATTAGTAGATCCCGAAAGTAGGTTTCTCCAATAAAATAAAGTGATCTTGGAATTGGACGAAATTCCAAAGAAGCAGCTTTCATGAATTAAAATCCCCATATATTTAGTAAACCAAGTATGGATATCCCCAATATCTGAAAGCCTCTTTTTGTCCAAAATCAACAGCTCAAACTTCACACTCCAATAAGCACGTAGGCGGAGTAATCAAGCTCCATTGCACACGGATAGTATTTAAGACAGTAGCCTTAGAATTATAATTTAGTTTACACTTGAAAACGGTTAGAGATAGTAACTAACCGAAACGTTGTGTTAAGTAACAAAATAAAGACAATGGAAGTCCGATGTTAACTAGTTGTGACATTCCTTATCAACAACACAGTTAGCATCAAAGAAAATAATATTAATTGAAGGTTAATGTAAATAAAATATAGTATTATCATCTACTTTATGAAATTGTGTTTACAAGATGTTGTATTCATCCATACATCGTAAAAGCTAAAAAAAATAATGTCAGTATAGTTTAATTGGTATTTCAAGTGGCAAAATACCCAAACATCAATCTCACTGATTGAAGATCGTAATAGTCTTACCGAATCTTATAAACAAAACGTCAAACAATGTTTAATCGTTGAATTTTTGCGTTTTACTACATCTGTCCATCTACATGATTGAAATATTTTATTGAAAGTACTGAAAATAACTGTATAAATATTTGATGTTACAGGTAACATCTGACGGTTTTCAAAGAAAAGCGCTAACCTGAAAACCCCCATAGGTCATGTCAAAAAATCCCGTTAGTAAGCACATGCTTTTTTTATGTGATCGAATTCAATATTTCTACGAATAACCGGTCATTGTATGTTTATTATTTATTATAATTATTACATTACTTAGAAGATAATATTATAGTGTCCGCAAAAAATAATTAAAAGCGAATATTGTGGCATATCGGACAAGTGTGTAACTGGTTTTTTATATTGGATGCACTTCGTGGTTTATTTAGTTGTCTACCTTTCGATATTATCAGTGTGACTGCCTTTTATATTGGAGTTAATTCCGCTGGGATGGCGCTACGGTGTATTGATGGCCGCTTTGCTTTTGTAACTAGGCTTTTGATACATCTTACTGCTGTGTCGGGGGTGCTTGGGTTATGGCTGCCCGTAGAGTCCTAACAAGGACGAAACGGCCGTCGTGGTCTACCCGCCCCAGGGTACCCATTGTGCTTGAATGCCTTTGTATTCCAATATAAAAACCAGTTAGACACTTGTCCGATATGCCACAATATTCGCTTTTAATTATGGCATTACATATTTTACCTCATTTGAGGTTAGCAAAGTGGTTGAGGAGGCCTCGACCGTGGCTGGCGATCGCGATTAAGAGATTGTACTGGTTTAAAGCTGCAGCGTTCGTCATCCCTTTGCATTTAAACCAACTCAAAATAAGGAACCTTTAAGGTGAAATGAAATTAATTAAAAAAATGTCAGTCTACAAACCCACAGCAGGAAAACCAATGCAAAAAATATTAAACAAAACAATAAAGATCGTTGGAAATAAAAATTTTGTTTCCACGATTATATACATGCAAATGTAGTTTTTTTTTCCAATAAATAAAATCGTGACGGCATGTCGGCAATAACTCGAAACTATTCCATGATTATAAATGGTCGCATTACACTTAGAATGTAACACTGGAAGCGGAAATAAACTAAGCGCCCCTTTTTAACCGTAGTTTAATTTGCGCAAAAAGCGCTTCGCTATCGCCGAAACGTTACAAAAGGTCCATATTTCACCGCGGGAACGGGACGTCCTAACTACATTAAACATTTCGAATGTGTGTATTCTCATCAGGGATCGATTCGGTTCTTTCCGCAGTCGGAACTCCAGCCAAAACGGAAGAATACTGCATTATGACTGGGGATTAGTGTCATCAGTGGCGTAGCGTGCAGGGGGCCAGGGGGGGCGACCGCCCCCCTCCCCGTTCTTTGAGCCCTGTCCCAAACGGCGCCCCCTTCCCATTCTCCCAGTAGTTCCCAGTTCCAGGTTTTAATTGGGTTATTATTTGTTTATAACTTTAAGAGTAAAGAAACATAAAATAAACCTGTTATCTATTTCGAGATTCTATTTTATTTTCACTACTTGATTTAATTTATAATAAAAATATTTTGCCACGACCAATAATTTGTATTCTTTTAGTTATTTTGCTGTATGACAAAACAAAAACTTTATTTCTCAGGCCAAAATTTACTAAACAAACGAAATTATGCATGAGCAGTGAGGCGCCCTTTCAACAAGGGCGTAGATAAGGGGGTAATTACCCCCCCCCAGGACCCATAATAAACCATGAAAACGAAGCATTTTTTTTTACTACCCATTTCTTCAAGTTTTGCAAGTGAGATTGGCTTAAATAAATAAGGGTGCCAATATTTAACCACCTTAAATTTTTGATGTAATTTCCTATGATCCGCCATCCCTTGCATCACCCTGTATAAAACCCCACTTAAGTCAATATAAATTTTATAAGCACTGAAAAATAACAAGTTAAAACTGACGCGTAAAATTTATTAAAATAAGCTTTCTGACAGTTCGAGAACGTTTTAGAATTAGTTTAATGTGTTTATGCTGCAAATAAATAAAGGACTATTATTAAAATAAAAGAAAATTTACTACCATTACAAACGCTAATTGATGTATTTATATTTTTCATTGTTTATGGTAACAACTGCAGTCGTTTTATGCATATTATTTTATTTTTAGTTACGTTTCAATTATTTATAGGTTTATTATGTCTGAAGTAAAATGTCCACTATGTGTTCGAAAAACGATGAAGCTTTATAAATATTTTTTAATTTTTTCCTTTGATAGTGCAATCGTCATTTTTAAAAGTATTAGAACTCAATGAAAATTTGTCTCCTAAACATGTTGACAAATTATGACCCTTTAGAATAACGCATCTCAGTATGTGCAAAAAAAAACGGGCATCATAAAATTTGGAATAAATAAAACTTTTTTATTTTGACTCCGCTTTAAGTAATTTTTTAGAGAGCTCTAGATGCATTTATTAGTTTTACCATGCCTATACAAATTTTAAGAGAACTTGGTTTTTTTCACATATTATACAAGGATAAACGAAAAATTGTTTTTTTTACTTAGTGCCAAAACACCCTGTGGAATAATTAAGAAGCAAAATTACTTCAAAATATCAGTTTTCATTGGGCCGCAAATATTCTTTGCATTTTGGTTCATGTAAATACGTGCATTTGTTCTCACCCAAATGCAAAATAATTTTGATGATGTCAATAATTTAGGAAACTCAAAACTAAAGCTATTGATGACCGATTTTCTGTACTTAAAACTCTTCGGAATCGTCGTTTGACGTCAGTAAGTACAGGCGAAAAACCAACTTTGAGAGGTTCGAATTAAAAATGTCAGTTCTTGGCAGTTTGTCGAAGATTACACGAAGGTAATTTAAACTCACGCGGACCAGCAACTGGACCTAAATTACTACCGCGTCATAAGAGTCAAGAATGGAGGAATATTACCCAGGATGATATTTGCGGGCTAATTGATGACATGAACCGACGCGCGACGTGTACAGGCAATAGAAATTATTGAGTTGTGTTTAGGTGAAAACCTTGTTGTTGGTACCTGTTAAGTTTGTTTTGCGAAAATGTTTTTTTTAATCTTAGGTATAAGCAAATTTTTCCATAAATTTATTTGTTTATTAAATCTTGTTTATTACAATAAGATTTATTTTCTTGCATTTTAATATTTATTATTTTGAATGCAACGGCAAAGAAAAAACTATGGAAAAATTTAAATTATTGACATTATCAAGATCATTTTGCATTTTGGTGAGAACAAATGCACGTATTGACATGAACTGAAAACCAAAATGCAAATAATATTTGCGGCTTAATGGAAATATTAAATATATATAATTTTGAAGTAATTTTGCTTCCTAATTATTCCATAAGGTGTTTTGACACTAGGCAAAAAATAACTTTTCGTTTATCCTTGTATAATATGTCCAAAAGCCAATTTCTCTTAAAGTTTGAAAAGGCATGTTAAAACTAATAAATGTATTTAGAGCCCTATAAAAAAATCACTTAAATCGGAGTAAAAATAAAAAAGTTATAAAGCCCTAAGCTTGAATGATTTTATTTTGCCCAAATAGAGGTAAAATGCCGGGTATTTCATATTTTCACTAAGTATGGAGCAATGGTAGTCCTTGAAATGTAATTTTATTCCCTTATGGACAATTTAAACCCATCTAATGCCTGATAGGCCACACAAACAAGGCAAATTATCCCGATGCATCTTTTGTAGATCTTACTTGCAGCATTGCAATGATTTTAATTAGATACGCCTATTTTCCTTGCAGTATATCGCTTGAAATAGTTTTAAAGATACTATACTTATATTTATATAAAAAAGTAAATACCTATGTATTATATTAAGACAAGTGTAAAGCAATTATATTATTTGAAATTCTTAGTCTGGAGGTCTTTATAGGCATTAAAAATGTACATCAGCATCATAATCGGCCTAGAAAGGTTAGGTTGGTTGGTGTGAGCCTTATCAAACCAGGCTTTTTATTATAAAGTTCTGGGTATATTGTAACAGTGGCGCAGCGAGGGGGGGGGGGGGTTAGGGGTTAAACCCCCCCCCCCAGACGCCCAGACTAAGATGGTTTTTACGGTTTAGACCAGGGCTGAAGCCTTTGAAAATGGTAAAAAGTGAAAAAAAAAAATAATAGTAGGATGAAACCCATTGGAAAAGGAAGAGAATATAACAAAATTGAAAGGAAAAATTATTTACGGGCGATTCTAGGTCGGGAAGTGGAAAGGCGTGAGTTTTTAAGGGTAGAAAATGATTTATCTCGATTTCCGGCAAAACTACAAGTCCTATGGAAAAACGGTGAATAGCAAAGTTGTAGATAATAAAAAGATCTACAACTTTTGTATTTACACTTTTTTCATATAACCTCAAAATTTATGTGAAAAATTTAAATAACCAAGTTATTGGTTTTTTATTTTTATCTTTTAAAAGAATTTTTTTTTTCACAAAATTTGGTAAAAAGTTACCTTTTTATGTCCCAAACACACTGTAATTTTTTTGATTTAAAATATTTATTTTTTCACTTTATTTTGACTTAATATCGAAAAAGCACCTTAATTTTCAATCGAAAATTCTCACGTCAAAATATCTGCTTTTTTAAAAAAGTCGGTGGGCTTTTTGTTCGTTGAAATCTTTACTTTCTGATGGTGTAAAAAAGATATACATTACTATGGTAAATGTGATGAAATTCCCTTTAAATCCTACCTTTAATTATATTTAGAACAACTATTTTCGCATATTTTTTGCGATCTTTATGTTTTATGGATTTGTAATTTTTTTGTTTATCAATGTAACATGGAATGGTACTTTTTCGAGTAATTAAAGTATAAATTTTAATAAATAGCTCAAAATTGTACATAATAATTAAAAAAAAAATTTAGGATTCGAGTTTTTTTCGTTTCTTTGCATTTTTTGAGAACATTTACCATAGTAATGTATATTTTTTTTACACCATCAGAAAGTAGAAATTTCAACGAACAAAAAGCCCACAGACTTTTTTAAAAAAGCAGATATTTTGACGTGAGAATTTTCGATTAAACATCATATTTTTCTTGTAAAAGATAAAAATAAAAAACCAAAAACTTGGTTATTTGAATTTTTCACATAAATTTTGAGGTTAAGTGAAAAAAGTGTAAATACAAAAGTTGTAGATCTTTTTATTTCCTACAACTTTGCTATTTCACGTTTTTTCATAGGACTAGTTTTGCCGGAAATCGAGATAAATCGTTTTCTACCCTTAAAAACTCACCCCCTTCCAGTTCCCGACATCGGATCGCCCGTAAATTATTTTTCCTTTCATTTTTGTAATATTCTCTTCCTTTTCCAATGGGTTTCATCCTACTATAATATTTTTTGGTTTCAAAAATTATCGACCCTGGTCTAAACGGCCTTTAAGCAGGTATTAATTTAAAAAATACAGAATTTGTATTCATTCCTACAGTATTAAAATTAACGACCAAATTAAAAAAAAACTCTTTTTAAAATTTTCAAATCCTGTTCTTTTTTTTGAACCACCCCCCCCCCCCCCCATAATACAACATTCTGGCTGCGCCACTGTATTGTAAGTTAAATTTTAAAGCCCTCATTCGTTAAAAGAGAATTATGCAGCGTGCACGTGTACTGACTGAGCTTTATTTACATTCCGAATGCATTAAAGTAGCTACTTTCGTCATTATTGTTTGCTGTTCTATAAGTATATGTCTATGGACTGATGGTATTTTTCTTTACGTCAGATTCTAGTCTTACTAATGAGTGGTGATAGGCCGAAATGGATCGACTCTTCATGGGTTTCTCCTATGACATAAATTACTTGTAAATTTTTAAAACTAGAAGGTCGCGGCCTTATCCTTGCTTCATATTTAACAATATACAGATATTTTTAAACCTTTGATGGGTGATATTTGATCAACTTGGAAAGCCTTTAAATGTCATTAGCTCACCCATTGTCTTTAACGTCATTATCGAACAAAAAAGTCTGGAGTCAAAGGCAGAGTAAATTATTAAAATAAATAATTAACTTGGTTTTCTATGTTGTGCTGAAAACTTTCTATATTTTTTTATGTCAAGTCCTTTAAGAAATGATTTATTAGATTCCTCTATTCTGAATTTTTTTTAAAAAGTAGAGTTGTCATTTTTCCTATTATATTAGGTGTGTGTAGTTTTGGTTTGTTAATTTTATTGTAAAAGCATTTACGAAACTGCCAATGTTGTATAGGTTCTAGTAAATATTAAACTATATAAATATTTATGTATTACAAAATGTGCGTCGTGTACCTACGAAGTGTGTAAAATTTTAAGATATGCGAGTCATACTTTTTCTCATTGTGCTTAAAAATAAATAATATACAGGGTTGTTATAAAGAAACGGGTCAACCTTTTATTCAGAGTGCCGCTTACTTGATCAACGCGTCAATTATATTATTTTGTAATGTATTTTAAAAAAAAAAATTTATTAAAGTGTTAAATAAAAAAATGCCAGGTTTTGCTATCAATTCTGAACATTTCTTATAAAACACATCCTATTATATATTAGCACTTTTCACTTTTTAAACAAAATAGGCGAAAATCAACGTTTAAGATGTTGAAAACGTTTTCCGCCAACTAACTGTTTCCTATTTTTTACATATCTTGTGGGAAGATTTTCTCGAGAACCGAGTCGTATTTAAATTTTTAAAGTAACCCCACAAAAAAGTCAAGCTGGTTGAGATCGGGCCATCTAGGTGGCCACTCAATAACAATTTAATGTCATTTATTGTATGATTACTGGTTGATTATTATTTTTAAAATTATTAGATGACGATAAATGCAGCTCGATAGCTTTTTTCGGTTTATTATTTTATAATTATATATAAACATAAAATGTTAATATTTCGAAAACTGTGTAAATAATAAATAAAATATTTAAGGAATTAAATATTCTAATTTTTTTTTAGCGTCATGAACTTCAAGTTTGTAGAAATTTAAAAAAAAATGTGGGTCATAGTTTCTCCTATTGTGCATCTATATTTTGGTAAATTCCGTAACAATAAGCCCTAATACTGTGTGAGTAGGTAAGTAGTAGCAAACAAAAACTGCCAAGTTTTCAGAAAATAAAAAATGTGAGTCATATTCTTTACTATTGTGACGAAAAATTTTCCATTATATTTTTAAATCTAACTTTAACAAAAAGTACCTGAAAATAAATACCTAATCTATTTACACTTAATAGTCCGACAATCAATATCAATTATCTTTCGTTAAAACACTTTTTATTCGATACAAATAAACAATTATCATGAATCAACAAAAACAAGCGTAACCCAATCCAAACACATACGATCAATTTCCCGTCGCGACTGTAATACATTATTTTATTCCACCATTTTTCCTAGAAGAATCGATATTTATATATTAAATGATATACATTTCCGGCGCTTTCCACCTTTCGTTCAAATCCAACGCAAACATTCTTATCCCGCACTTAAAATTCATCTAGTTACATCTGCGTTCGCGATGTTCATATGTTTTACAATCAAAATCACGACACACTATTCGCACACTACAACCCCGCGATAAATGAACGGCAACCCTTAAGTAGCTACTGTGGCTAGACCGTCAAATGTTTTCCGTGTCACAATGCAGTCAACAATAATAGTTGGCCTATTCGCGGTGACCCTCGGGGGGTAGATCGCGTGCAGCGGAGACGGCCGATCGCCCCCGATGTGCACACCTGATGAGTTGGTTAATGTATTGTGTTTTTCCATGGACGAATAATGGAAAAATGTTTAATATATCGAAACTTGGATAGTTGGTCGGAGTTTTCGTGTTTCAGTTCTGAATGGAGAGGCAGCTGTGATGGAAGTGCTTTTTTTTCCTTTCGTTCAGACAGTGGCGCCGGTGTAACATTTGATGATCTTGTCACGTAAAACACAGAAGGCAAGTTATTGCTAGAAAGTATCGCCCAAAGACCCAAAGAACCCTACGTGTTGCCTTTTTTAAAATGTTCGTTACGATTTACTTTAGTTCAGCATTAACAAATAAAATTTTAGTTTTCGTGGATACATTATTGGGTATGAGTAACGTTCTTTCTTCCCTAGTAACCATAAAGACTGCTGATGGTAAGATGGTGGCCATCAAAAGCAAAAATGACGTCAAAAAGACTTAATTTGCATATACCTCGAGAACATGCCCCTTTAAATAACAATTAATGCATTTTATCATAAAATAAAATCACTTTATTAACAATTTTTACTGGGTATTTCAGCGAGCACATACAAAATCGATCGATGCATAACCTCGTTCAATTATTTTCCTTTTAAAACTTGAAAGTAAGAGTTACTAAATAATGGAAGATTGCATTAAAATGTCCATACTCGTCTATAACCCGTCTAGTTTTTTAACTTTGTGTAATTGTCTCGCGGAGCAATGACTCCATTAATAAACATACAATTTAAATGGGTACAATTTAATCGATAGTAAGGCCAATTTTTGAAAGTGGCCTGCCAGCTCTCCCAGCCTCACCCCTTTGAAGTTTTATTTGCGGAGTGATTAAAAAAAAAAGGATTTGTTCAATTTTTAAGTGTTCCCTACAGACAACAACTGAAACAAATTGACAATTACACGTATCATGAAACACAAATAATAGAGACATTTCCCAACAGTTGCAAAAAATGAGGAACCTCATATTCATACAAATAATGAAAAGTTACTGACTAAACTGGATTAAACCATTCTTAAAGTGTCGTCATTGTGTTTTATCTCGAGCCGTAGAAGAGGCACTTGCTGCCATAAGAAGGTGTGAAGCGAACTGAAGTACTTTTCGAAGAGGATAATTTGTTACAGCTGTTCAGATAATATAACGGAAATTGTTGCCATAGAAAAAACGTCAGGCATGGGTTTATATCGGGAAATGTTACATGTACTGGTGGTAATTATATATTAATTTGTAAGATTACTGAATTATTACATTTCCTACATCCTACTATCCTACATAGCAAGATACAGACGTAAAAATGCATGTTTTCTTGGAACTTGTAGGGTTAAAACATTAAAGCACCTAATGGTAATTTTACATAAATAAATTAAACATTTTTTGTGTTTAGCGTAATTTTTATTAATATTGCCTTTTGACCTATTAACAGGCCATCATCAGTGCTAAGGTTCTAAAGGAAAAACACAAGCGAGAGTAAAAACAAAGTAGAAACAAACTACATTTAAATTGTCAAAATATAAATGTTGTAATTGATGGTGAAAAATTGGAATTAGTAAACAGTTTCAAATATTTAGGGATAATCATTGATTCAAATTAAATTTTTTAAATTATTTTAAAAGTATCATATCAAAGATTGCCGGAAAAGTAGGTTATTTAAGGTAGAATTATCAACGTCATTCAATTTATTGCCAACCTATTTTGCCTTGTTTTTCTTAGTTTATTATTTTATTGACTAAGATTTAAATAAAATCAATATCGTCTGCACATTATTTAGGTAATATCTGATATATTACAAATATATCAATTTATTTCATTGCTAATTTTGGGACAATTGTATAGTGAAAGAACAATGATATAATAATGTTTAAAAAAATCTTAACCGATATTTTTCGATATACAATTCTCCTTAAATAACTTATGAAATTCCTTGATATTTATTTAACATGTTAATTATTACCTATAGAATATGAAGACGATATTGATTTTATTTAAATTTTGTGTAAAAGTTAGAAAAAATAAATATAGTTAAATTCACATAAAGTTTTAATGCCAAATGTCAAGACTTGTCATTGTCTAGATCCTTTAGATTTCACCAACTTACTAAATTTCTTATACAGCTGAGATTGGTCAGTGTTTTTTCTTTTTCTTTTCTGGAATTGTTCGGCCAACTCTTTTTATTTCTATCTCTTTTTAATCGTATGAAATAATACAAGATAGACATACTTTGTGTGCAGTACAATTATACTAATTAAATTTAGCCATTAGAAATTTATATTTTATGAGTTGCTGCAGTATTTGACAAGTATGACAGAACTGAAATGTCACGGCGTTAAATGTTTATGTGAATTCAACTATAAATCTACGCGAAATAGGTTATAGGTTGGCAAGCATGTTGATACTCCCACCTTAAAAGAATCAGTTCTAATTTAAGTTTGTTTTCTAAAAAACCTCTATTTAATACTATTATATTACCAAATTTTCTTTATTGTTCTTCCATTTTATATTGTGCTAGTGAGGAAATATTTGATAAATCACAAATTTTACAAAATAAGTCAATGCGGATTATTTTAAATTGTGACAAATATACAAAAATTAATTTTATGTTAAAAAATTTAGATTAGTTGAATGTCAGAAATTAAATTTTTTATTTAGTATGTATCTTTATACATAAAATTAAAAATAATTTATTGCCTGATTGTTTAAAAAATCTTTGTTCTCTGAACTATGACCATCATAATTATAAAACAAGAACTAATCAAAATTTTTTGGTGGATAGTGTCTAAAACATTAGCTTATAAGTCTATTTTTCATAAAGGTTTAATATAATATAATAATTTGGAAAATTCTATTAAGTCTCAAAAATATCATTAAAACTATTTAAAAAACTTTAAAATTACATTTAATTAAAAAAACAAAATGATACGTAATATTTGATACAATTTGCAAAATGTTTTACTTTTCTGTCTGTTTTTGTTAAAATAAGGTTGCGTTTTAAAATTTAAAAACAAATCTATAAAAATGTGGTAAAAAAATGAATTAAAAATATTTAATTGTAACTTTTTGCTAAATAAAACATGTTACTACTACTACTACTACTACTACTACTACTACTACTACTACTACTACTACTACTACTACTACTACTACTACTAGAGCTAAATAGGTGTTAACAATAAATATATGGTAGAAATTCATTGTGGATACTGACTAGGTGAGAATACTCACTCGTCAAATTATGTCCAGGAGACGAGAAAAATCAAAATAATTGAAAATTTTTAAACAAATTATCTCAAGAACTGGTTTCTAATTTTTAATAAACAATATCTGATTGACATTTGATACATGGACGGTGAAGTAAAAAATTGTTACCATTAAACGACGAATAATAGGAAACAGAACAGACGTATAAACACGATGTACAACCGACTCTGCTTTTCATATATTTGCATAAATATTTTTAACTTTACAATGATATTCTTTATTTGTCTATTAGTCAAACTTACCCTCCAGCACCAACTAGTATCATCTGCATCTCTCATTAGTAGGCCTTTTTAAGTCCTCAATATCTCCAAAAATTAAACAACATACAGCGAAGATTTGTTATGAAGAGACGCGCACTAAAGTTTTACATCCACATCAGTCACAGTGATTTGTCTATTTGTTGTAGAAAAGTTCACTAGGTTTTTTTCCATTTTCAGGAGTGTTTTTAAAAACTTTCGGTATGCCTAATATTTTAGAAAATAATTATTATAATAATTAGGAACAATACCTCGTATTTGTTAATCTGAATGGCCAAAAATACAATGTAATCTTTTGACATCATCTCGTTACATGTTGTTTAGATTGATCTAAAAAGACCTTTTAGATTTATGTTGATTTTATGGGTTCTAAAAAGATATCTGAGATCTCTTTGACGTAAGAAGCTTTCAAAACAGTTTCAGTTCTCGATTTAGATGTCCCACTTAGATTTTTTTCGTTGTCAACGATGTATCTGCTCTAGTAAAACGAAACGATATACATAGATTTAATAATTTAATTAAAGTGTCATATAATTAGTCAGTTATGATTAATAAACTGTGAGTAATTTGATGAAATACGTAAATATTACATAGGTGTGCGCAAGATATACATTATATACATTTTAATTTTAATAGTAAATGATAAAATGAAATACACTATTATTGGTAAATTAAAAAATATAACATGGTGACATAGTATAAATAGATTTAATGGAAAAGATAACAAAAAACTTAATTTTGTCCCATACGGCATCAGAGTTATCTTTAAATCTACTGCTTTTTTTCAAAACCTAGTAGAGACAACTCTTGTTTAGCTTGTATCAATAATACATAAAAATGCATCAGAGTTAAAAAAATCAATGGCGTATCAAATATTTTCACCAAAACAATATTGTTGGTATCTGGTACGCACGCCACTGGTGGAAGGAAGCAAAACCTTTTTTAATGAAAAGGTGTAGTTTGATCCAAAATAGATAAGTACGAATTTTCAATACAGTATCTTTAAGGATTTTAGAAATTTAACTAAAATAAATATTTTTTAAAAATATTTTAACACCCTGTATCTTAGAGGGTAAGCATATCCATATGAACTTTTCATCTTAAATTGATGCCAGGAATCATATCCTAGATTTTCTTGATGTACTTAAGGATCACCCTGTATATACATATTACAATTTCCTCTTCCATACATGTAATGCGCTATATTTTAATGTATGTATATGCTTCTACAGCGACCATCCGTCTTGACGAAATGAGAAGCAATAGCAATATCTCACCGCTGCTTTCCGCAGTAAATCACGGCGTGTCGTCGGCACGCCGTCTGTCGATCTAGATAAGCATCGATTAGGGTGAAAAGGACCGATGTGCAGGTTGATTGCCGGTGATATAACGGTGGATATTACGGAACAGTTACCGGCGGTAATTGCAGGAAGATTAAGGAATAAAGGAACGATTTGAAGGGTTTTTGGATAGCCCTATACAGGTGTTTTTGGGTCATTTAAATTTTTAAACGTTTATAGGTATCAAGAAGATCATGGAGTAAACAGTTTAGTGGTACGTTTTTGTTTATCCTGGGTTTTTACTTTTCTCAGTAAATTGGGTTATGTTCTTCGATTGTTTATAAAGTCAGATCCGGTCTTATCGTGCGGGTCTTACGATTTAACAAAGACATACTTTCAATTTTTCTTTTCTTTTATTGCGTTTAATCATACTATCCAAATAAAATCCGTAAGACAAATATGACAGACTTAATTATGCAATTTTAACATGAAAGAAATTGATATGTATTTAATTTTCAGCGATTCACAAAATTTTGTAACTGCCTCCTTGTCTTGATTTAAAGATGTCAGTTTTGTGACTTTGACAATTAATTTATTGTGATAATATGAAGGATAAAAGACAATTTTCCTGTTTTTTGTTTCCCAAGCAAAAAAAATGGTGCTTAATTTGTTAAATTATTTCTAGAATGAAAGAAAAAGTGAAAACTCGCCAACCAATATGCAGGAAACCGTAGCAAAAGCACTGAGAATTAGTTTAAGGACTGTGCAGAAAATTGTGCATGGAAGAAAGCATAATATAATACCGAAGAATACTTAAAAATGTAAACGAAGAAAGTCAAAGACTGAAGATTTGAGCAAAAATATTAAAATGGGAGTTCGGAGCGTGATTTATGATTTATACAGATCAAAAACCAATGTAACTCTTCCAGTTTTAAAAGAAAATTTTAAAATTCGAGGTGTTTTGGAAATCGACCTTGAATCGTTATCAAAATTAATAAAAAAAAGTCGGGTTTTCGCTATATAAAAGACTGTAACTGGAGATTTTTATGTGAGCAGCCACAGATAGTGAGTCAGCGTGTTCAGTTTTTAAAAAAATATACGGAAAATTACAAATCAAAATTTAGAAAAGTAATATTGTTAGACGAAACATGGATATTTTCAAATGAAAGTGGTTCAAATTCTTGGCAAGATGATTCTGTTAAAAGCGTGAAAAGAAAAAAGGGATGTGGCACGGGAAAGCGGTTCATTATTTTACATGTCGGTTCTGTAACAGGATATGTTCCAGGTGCAAGCCTAATTTTGAGTTGCACGCCACCGATCACAAAGTTTACTATGCATTATATTACGAATTTGACGGCACGTCTACGGCCTCATTAAACATTTCTTTAAAAAAAATGGCACGTTAATACATAAAGGTTCGCCACCCCTGTACTATTATGTACATAATTTTTGCAAAAATAATAATATTATATGTGGCTATCTTCACGACCGTTAAAATAATAAAACTATGTTTCTTTTTTCTGGGTATATTGATATCTACATAATCTCACAACATTTTGATAAGCTCTGGAATTTTCGAATTGATTCATATGATCGGTGACCTTTGGACCCGTATGATAAGACCAGATTTGACTATACTGACATTTACGTCGTACAGTTCAATTATTCATATTGAGCCTTTGACAACGTTCAGTTGCCCCTACAAAGATAACAAAATCGGAATATTTGCATTTCTAACTGGAAGTATTTAAATGTAAGCGTTTTGTAGCAGACGGACTGAAGTACACCAAAAGGATTCCAGGCTTTGTCTCTTCAGTTTTAAAATGGAACACTCAAAGCGTGCAATGCCGAATCTTGCCAAACTATTTTTGAACCTAATCAATGGAAAGCAAGATAAATCACCGAATCTATCAAAAGAGAAGAATGATAAATTGCAATATTAGCTGCCAGAGGGGCTGGAATTAGCAAGTAAAGAAGTCAGATAGTCTGCCAAACTAATGGGCCTAAGGAGCGCCATGATCGTATAGATTTTTGGGATAGCCAGATTTCTATAGGTCACGACTAGCGTCTGGGTCTTTACAGTAACAAATTCGAGCGATTTAAGAATACTGCGAATTAGAGATAGGTTAACATTAGCGTAGTTCTGAAGAACTAGAATTTTTTTTTAGAAAACATCCCTTAATTACAATAACCAACGCTAGGGTCTACCGGCCTGGATTTTACAGATTGAATTCGCCTGACGCATGGTTTAGAAAAAAAATTACATCAATCACGTCAAATAAAGTGCTGCATTGAATAAAAGGTAGCGATTGGAGCCCAAAAAAATAATGTTACATCACACAAAAAAAATGTAATAAAGGGTCCAATACATGATGGGATCAGTTTCTTGACGCCTGCATGGGGTCTGCTAAGCTATGGCTATACGTTTTACTTGACTTTCCCGATTTCACCTAAACGTAGTGGCAAAGCAGCTGGCAACGTATGGCGGTTCTTATGTGGCTGTAAAAGTTGAGAATGTCATGCCCTTAGATGAAAATCATCACGTGTACACCATTGCTTAAACAAGCAGGGTTGTGTTTGAAAGAGTGTTATAAAGCGCCATTTAATAAAATGGCCGAAAACGAGGTATTTTATTTATCTACTTACATATTTTGGTATTTTTTTTTATAATTCACACTCTTTATCACAGAGCATCTAACGTTTGCAACAATCCGGAAGACCTAAATATTGAAATTTCAAACATCAAAAAAGATTTAAAACGGAATGGTTACTCTGAAACCTTTGTAACTAATACCATCTCAAAACATAAAAATCGCGAAGTAAAAACTAATACAGAAACGAAAGAGGAGCAAGCATTTTTTACAATACCTTATGTCAAAGGGATTTCTGAAAAGATTAGAAGGATAACCAAAAACTATAATATCAAAACAGTCTTCCAATCCGGAAATACGCTTAGTCTTACTTTAGTCTTACAAAAGTAAAACCCCCCCGTAATGAAAACACAAAAAATTGTATCTATCAAATCCTTTGCGAGTGTGGCGAATCGTACATTGGAGAAACAAAAAGACCTCTTCCCGTACGAGTTAAGGAACATCTGAAACATACTCAAAGAGGTGAATCTTCGAGATCAGGTATAGCGGAACATGTATGGACCAACCAACATAATATACAGTGGTCAGAAGCCAAGGTTTTGGAGACGAAACAGCACTGGAGAAAACGAAAATTCAAAGAAGCAGCTTTCCTGAATCAAATTACCCATATATTTAGTAAACCAAGTATAGATATTCCCAATATCTGGATGCCTCTTCTTGTCCAATACCAACAGCTCAAACTTCACACTCTAATAAGCACGTAGGCGGAGTCATCCAGCTTCATTGCACATGGATAGTATTTAAGACAGTAGCCTTAGAATTAATTTAGTTTACACTTGAAAACGGTTAGAGATACTTACTAACCGAAACGTTGCGTTAGGTGTTAAAATAAAGACACTGGAAGTCCGACAAGGTAGTTTTTTTGTTACTTTCGATTAACTTTACCGTTATTTAAATAAGCTAAATATGCTGGAGCTGATGTAAAGTAGATTTTAATAAAAACAGATATAGTGAAATTTTTGAAAAAACTTCAGAGGAATAAGGAAGTTAAACTATAAATATTTATGCTGAAGTGTCAGGTTCATATCTTTATAGGTAAATAGGTTTAATTTTTATTCAAAACTGTAATAAATACAGCTTCTATTTACATAAATTTTGCTAAATATAAACTAAAGAGTCTAGATTTAGCCGATTTTAGTTTCAACGCTACAGAGATTAGAGTCTATGCCTCTACGAAAGCCGTTTAGCATATTTCAGCGTAGGCATGAACGTAGAACAAGAAGATATTCACAAATCTTACTTACATATCTTAAATAATAGGTCTTTTTAAAAACGGATTTGCAATTATTACTGAAGTAATAGGGTCTATTTAATACGAAGCAACGAAACCACTATTCAAATTGATAAAAGTGCATGTGACAGAAAAAAACTTTTCTTTGCGTAATTAGCCTAATGGAAAATTGAAGGTGGAAAAGGATGAAGTTGTAGCTCTTAAATGAGAAGGGGATGGTCGAAAGTCGTTACTTTAACGTTTTTATCATTGCATCTCTTAATAATAGAATAGAAGATGTTAGAAAAGCCTTCTGGAACTGGATATTACTAAACTATAGATTTAAACTTGACTGTGGATGTTCGGATTTGTTCATTTTATGAAAAGGGCCGCCCCTGCACTTGAATAATATGGTTATCTAATCACATCAGCCGATGTAGTCTGGCCAAGATAGGCGTATGCATGTATGGGGAGCAAATGCGCTATTTCTGGGCGTATAATGAATTACACATGCAAAGCTATAGCCGTCTGTGTCGGTCATTAATCTCTTCGGCATGTCGCATGTGGGAATATGTTCCAACTATTTTCTTTGTTTTTTTCTGCGTTTTGAACAGGTTATTAGTAAGTAACTAATTCTGGGGGTTCCTTAGGGCTCAAATTTAGGGCCCATTCTTTTTGTAATAGCGATTAATGGAACAGCTGGGGTAATTAATCGTTCAAAATCGCTTATTCATATTGGTGGATGGCTTTAAGATGTTTATGGAGGCATTAATTGTGATCATTTGCAGAAGGATCTGGTCTCAATGGTGTGAAATCAATGGATTGCATTTGCATACAAAAAAGTGTGTTTGCATGTCATTTACTAAGAAAAAAGTATTAAAAATGAATTATATCATTAACGATAACATTTTAAATAAGGTGAGGATTCCTAAAGACTTTGGTGTTACTTTTGATGAAACGTTAGGTTTCAATGAAAATTTCGCAACTGCCGCATATAAAATCATAGGCTTCATAATCAGGATATCATAAACGCAGGTCAGGCTTTAGTTAATCGAACCCATACTGTGTTGGAATGTCTGCAGCTTTAAATTTCTATCATTGGATCAGTCCGGTCATGAAGCGATTTTAATAGTAGGTACTTTTAAAACTGTAGAAGTTATTGACGTCATGATGAAAATAAATTGTGTGCTGACACTGCTAGACCATGATTTATTGGAAACAATGTTTGGAGCGCGATCGGTGCCGCAGCAGCAGATGGCTCTGCCTTTATATTAAATTTGGTAGACCAAGTTTTAAATATGGCAGAAGAGTTCAACTTAAATTAATAGATCGGTGACGGTTCTATATTTACGCCACAGCTAGTTTTTGTAACTATTTATCAGCACGACAGCAATACATATAGATAAAAATTGATCCAATCAATATGCTCTTAAATTCGGATTAAATGTCAGGACAAAATGAGCAAGCTCCATAATTTCAATCAAATTTAATAATAATAATAATAATAATAATAATAATAATAATAATAATAATAATAATAATAATAATAATAATATATTACATATTCCTGAAAAGTCTACATGATTTATATTATATGTATATATAAACGTTTATAGTTTTATAGGTTTTTTAGTTTTGCACCTATAGCAGTTGACAATATATACAGTGATCGAACATTTAAGATTTCTGAATTGTAGAGTAAATGTGTGGAGTAGCGTTTGTTTTTTTATAGATTATTTTGAGGATATAATTTTGAGCGACATTTAGAGGTTTTAATGAGTTTTTGTAGATCCCACCCCACGCAATTATACCGTATCTTATTAGAGCCTTATATATAGAGAGTACTAGTTTTCTGCCAATAATTTCCCTTAAAATATAGAATTTATGAATTAATTTTCTAATATTGTTTGTCAAATAACTGATATGTGCTCCCCACTTAAGATGTTTATCAATAGTAATTCCTAAATATTTTGTTGAGGATACCTCACAGATATCTTCTTCAAGATTTTCAATTTGTATGTTGTTAAAATTGGGACGATTGGAAGAAGTAAGAGAGAATGCTATGAAATTAGTTTTGGAAGTATTCAATGTTAATTTAAGGAAATCCAGCCAGATCTTAATTTTTTTCATACCATCCATAGCTGACTCTTTTACTTGAGTCCAAGTTTCACCTTCGAATACCACAACTGTGTCGGCTGCATATGATATGACTATTCCGTTATTAATACTTAAATTAGCTAAGGAATTTATATAGGTAATGAATAAAATTGGTCCTAAGACGGTCCCCTGAGGTATTCCAATTTTTACGGTTAGCGGATCACTGTGTATATTATCGATTTTCACTACTTGTTGACGATCCTTAAGGTAGCTCTCAAAGACATTTAACACGGTGCCCCTTATACCATATGAATGTAACACATTTAAGAGCAGATCATGTGGCACCGTATCAAATGCCTTTGCTAGATCAAGGAATACGGCAATGCTCTTTTTATTATTATCTAATTGTTTGGTTATTTGGCTAGTCAATTCATATATGGCATTTTCAGTACTTAACCCACTTGTAAACCCATATTGATTACGAGAAAGAATGTTGTTGTTTTGAAGAAAATTAATCAGTCTTTCTTTAAGACATTTTTCAAAAATTTTTGAAAAGTTATTTATTACACTTATTGGCCGATAATTATTTATATTAGCTTTATCGCCGGCTTTATAGATAGGTGTAACAACAGATGTCTTAAAATGTTCTGGTACTTTACCAGTTTTAAAAATTAAGTTTATGATATGGGTTACGGGTTCCAATAAATATTGATGAAATTACTTTATTAGCCGGACACCAATAAAATCTATACCTGAAGCACAATTATTCTTAAGAGAGTTAATCTGTTTAATAATTTCGTTTTTATGAACAGGTCTTAGAAACATGGATGAAACGGTGTTTATGTTAACATCTGGTTCAATAGATGGTGCAGTAACTTTATTGTGCATTTTAAAGTCTATATTTACATAAAAATCATTGCAATAATATTCAAAATGTCGAAAATATTATTCCTAATTACAGTGCAATCAAATAATATCGACGACAAACTGACAAACTACAGGACCACATTCTTGCATTGAATGGGAGACTAGCGTCCGGTTCTTACGCGGAATGGTTTACTTTTCGCTTGTTGAGAGTCACTTGAGGTATGGTATTGCTTTTTGGGGATTTACTAGTAAGGCCCTATTGGGCTCCACATTGGTTTTGCAAAAGAGGGCCTTAAGATACTTGTGTGGTGTTAATTGTCGCACTCACTGTAAACCTTTATTTGTCAAGGAAAAGATATTAACTTTGATTGGAATTTTTATTTTGAAAACCTGCTTTATCCATAAAAAATATAAAAGTCATGCTATTAACAGGTCCTATAACATGCGTACTGTCAATGCTATTCCTCTTCCTATACCAAAAACAACTCTCACCAAAAATTTTAGAGAGAATCAAAATTTATAACCACATACTACTGGCTTATCGACAGGTGATTGATTGATGACAGTATTTTTAGGTAAAGACTAAAAAGGCAACTAATTACTAGACCCCACTCTCCTCAGGAATTTTACAATGATAATATCTAGGCATTCGCCTGTAGTTTTGTTAAACTTTTAATTAGTGTATATTCCTACCAGATTTTTTAAAAGATTGAGTTTGTCCTAGTCTTGGATTGAATTGTGTGTAAATTTGTTGTGTCATAAAGTGTGATTATCTATTTATTTATTTATCTACTTATTGGATTACTTTTTCTTACTTTATATAGTGAACATTGTAATTGCCATAACAGTTTTAATACTTTCCAAAGCTTTGTTAACAAGATGTATTTCTTATAACAATAAAGTGTACTTTGATTTGAATTAAATAATAAGACCGCGGAATTTCATTACTGGACGATCCTAGTTTCCAGTTTCGACAAAATTGGAATTCAATTTGCAGTCCAATATAAACATTTCAATAATTACCGGGGCCATATTTTATGATTGGCATTCACTGATATAGTAAAAGGGCACAGCATATGCTCTGATCATTAACGCCTCTGTATCTTTGTCAGCTGTTGTTTTTCAATTCTAATTATTGAAAATGCGACGCGACGTTAAATACACCGGACCGTGTCGAATGAAACGAGTTTAATTTATGTGTGGATTTTAGAGCTTTGGCGATGTTTACTGGAGTACAATTTTGGAATTTGTTATTTTGGTCAATAATCTCGACTTTTACTTGCTTTCACACATTGTATATTCCGCCAAATAAGTTTGCTTGGAGTTAAAAAAAAAGTGTATTTAAAAACTACTAAACTATCAAAATAAGTATCAGAGGTAAGGGAAAATCACTTGCAAAGACAGGATCTATTTGTTACTTGCGGATTTTATTACTTTTAAAAAGGAATTGGCTTCCTTTATTTCGTCAGAAGGTTACTGATGAGTCATTATATGGCGAAACACTTTAGTTATAAAAATATCGTTAAAACGCCCAATTTATGCATCCCTATCCCCTCTCCAACGAGGTCGCGTATATGTACGAATCTACATGTTATACAGTGTGGTTGTTTAAGTCTGCAACATATGGGCATTTTTTTTTTATTACCGATTTCTCAGAAAATTTTATTCTTGATAAAAGTTGGTGCATGTTCGACATCATATTAGGTGCACTTGGAATGGTTGCAAGTCAAACGGCGTACAGGGTAGGCCAAAAAATATAAAACTTGCACAACAATAAAGTTTTTTAATAAACATTTAAAATAAAAATTTTGCACGTTAAATGTTTTTTAACTAGCATATTATCATTAAGTACTCATGTTTTAGCTTGTTAAAAATAATTTTGAGGATATTTTAAAGTTCTGTTTAATATCGTTGCAACAAACATGAAGTTTGTGATTCGTTAATAAATTTAAAATCCAAGTAAATTTTACAAATATGCTTGAATTTGAACAAAGATATGTGAAATTAATTTGATTTTGATTAATTTATGAAGGTCTTTATGGTGAATATAAAAAAAAATTTTGGGAAATAATTATTGTTTTTTAAAAAAATATATTTTTTTATTTTAGGAGGCCACGTTTTTAAATCTATGCATAACTTTTAATTCTAAACAACATTTTGCTGAATTTTCTGAAATAGGGGTACTTTATTCTTGTACAAGTTTTATATTTTTTGGCCTACCCTGTACGCCGTTTGACTTGCAACCATTCCAAGTGCACCTAATATGATTATCGAACATGCACCAACTTTTATCAAGAATAAAATTCCCATATGTTGCACACATAATAATAATAATAATAATAATAATAATAATAATAATAATAATAATAATAATAATAATAATAATAATAATAATAATAATAATAATAATAATAATAATAATAATAATAATAATAATAATAATAATAATAATAATAATAATAATAATAATAATAATAATAATAATAATAATATTAATAAGTTTATTTAAAATTTAATAATATAATAAATATGTTTACGTTGTCTTCGATAAACTTATTCTTCAATCCCCTGAAGCTGAGGTTGTTAGTTAAACAACCACACTGTATACTGATCTTTTAAATATCGAAAACTGGCAATATTGCGCGGTTATAGTCAATTTACTCCGATTAAAAACAGTTGTTTGTTAAAATTAAGATAAAATATAAAATCAATATCAAATTCCTACTTTTCAATAATTAGTTAAAGCTGCCGCCCAAAAACAAATACTTTTCTTGGAAAAATAACCAGTCAAAGTATGTTCAGGCAATTAAAATAAACCATAGTTAAACCATTCCAGGATAAATACAAATATTTTCAGTACTAAAAGTTGGCCTGAATATCTAAAGTTGTCTTACAATTGTAAAATTTAGATATAAATGTCGGTAAATGGAAGTGAAATAATAAACAGTTTTTTTGATTTAAGAGCGATTATTCAGTATAAAAATATTTGAAAACTTGATTTGAAAATAGGTCATTTATGCTTAATATTTTATAAAACATCCAAGGCCGTGTAAACCCGTTAGGCGAGTTAGGTAATGCCTAAGATGAAATAAAAACAAATTTTTAATTAATTTGGACAACTGGGCAAGTAAGATTTGGTAACCTATCAAGAATTTCTATTGACCATTTGGTTCTAGATCGCATAGAAGTTCAACAAATTGTAAATGATTTTGTAGAATCAAAATCGAGAAAAATAACTTTTATAGCAAAAGGGATATTAATTATTATTAATATAATAATTCTTATTCTTTTATTAGCGTAACTGTTTTGGTTTAAGTTAACTAAGTTTTTCGTTTTCTCATTTCTGGTTCTGTGTTGTTTCAAAATATTTTAACTTTGGGCACTTTTGCAGTATTTTTTGATATTACATTATGTATGCATAGCCGTAAGTGCACACATGTTACCAAACAAATTTTACTTCTTCTATTAATATAATATGTACATCATTTTGCTACTATTACGTTTTAAAAAATGAAAAAACGAAAACATATTGATGATTGTTAATTTTATTTGCAGAGGATAGGGGAAATAGGGGCGGTCAAAACGTTTTTTGTTCAAGGGCGGCTAAAGCCCTTGATAAGACTCTGAAAATACCCACGGTTAACGAGATACAGGGTGATACAAGTTAACATTTATTTTAGAAAATTGGCGATGATTTGAAATTGGTTAAGCGGATGTAAATCAAATTTAGTGGAATTGTGTTTTTGAGGGCAAGAAACAGGACTTCACATTTCAATATAAGTTTGGTAAATACTCTCTCTTATTTTTTGTCTCTCATATTTCCGTCCTCTTCACATCAAATTATGAAAGAGGGGTATTTTATTAATTTTGATATTTCAATTAGTTTTTAAGATATTTGCGTTTAAATGTAAGCAACATTTAAAACCTTTAACTATGGATACGTTATTATAGGAAACTAAGCACAAACTACTTATTTAGAAGTCCACTAACTCCTGTTGCTGTACCCTGTAGACAAAAAAAAAAGTTACCACTTACTAAAACCCTATCCTTAATTACCGAAATATTAAGTAAAACATCGTTTAAGCTACAAATTCGTCAAAACGTGCAAATCCCTCTAATCCCCACCCTTAATCCAGCAGGATTAGCATCGTAATACGACTAAAAAACTGCCCGTTTAAATTAATTTTTACAATAGTTTTCCCTTAAAATACAAAAAGATCGTATTAAAATTTTATGTTAATAAAATAAATTAGAAAATCACTTAGAGAGGTCAGTGTTTTATATTTTATTGCTTCCATCGTGAAAACAAGTTTTCAAAGTGTGTGCCAAATTGTAGATTTCAAAACAGGTAGTTTGTTGACGTCCGATTACGTAATTATCGGAAAAATACTATGGATAATTATCTAGAATCAATGTAATCAAGTAAAAATCCTGGGAGGTATTGAAAGATTTATTTTTACATTGTTTCGGGAATAGCAATATTTAGGAGAGAGTTGGGTAAAAATACAGCTAATATTTAGGTCCATTCAGATGAGCATCGGTATTTTTGTAAAGCTAGGTTAGTTAGGCGCGATTTAATGCGCCTTTTTCAAGATAAATCGATATTGTTTGCCCAAAAACAGCATTTTTTTTTACTTCATATTGCAAACAGATGCTGGCCCTTTGGTTTAACAAGAGCCATAACACCTGATCATACACAGACAAATTTATAGATGTAGAAATAAAGAAAATGGTCTTTAAAAAATAAAGGACACTCCAAAGTTTAACTAATCGGCAGTAAAAATCAAAACTATTACGAGCCCTTTTAAGAACTCTTTTTAAATAGCAATATTGAAATATACTACAGGAATTTAAAAAATAAGATACCAGAATAAGCCTTATTTTTCCTTTATCGACATTTATATCACATCGTCACAACACCACAACCACATAAGTCAACAATTTCAATCAACGACAATACAAAAATGTTTAATTTGAAACCGTCATTGTTCCACTGATTTTTCGCTAAAACATAACCTATACTTTATGTTCCGGGGATGCTGAATTCGTGAGACGCACGTGAGAGCGGACCGTCAGCGGCGGCGGCGCGACGCATCCAGACGCCCGGCCAGACTGGCTATGGCGACGCCGGCATCATCGCGGCGGGCCACGCCAAAGAAGAGGGGTAATGCAACCGGGATGCAACGATTAGATTTTAAGTTTTAGGCAATTTTTTTTTTAACAAAAAAAACTATTTTTGAAGAAGTAGTCCATACTGAAAGTGGAGTTAAATTAATAGAAAAAAGAAAAGCACAAAGTCTTTCTCCACAATTTTTATTATTAGAATAACACTAGGCGAACCTAGAATGATTCATAATAATTTAATTCGACATGTTTCGAGTGTAGAAACACTCATCATCAGGGAAACAAAGCAAATGGTACAATGCTAATGTTGTTAGCGATAGAGAAAATGGTAAGTGGAATTAAGCCGTAATGGAGCTGGACCCCCCCGTGGGCTCAACATTAAAAAAAACTCAGCACAGATCAGATGCCTTGTTGCATTTAATGTAGACAGGGTGAACTGAACCTCGCCCGATAACAAAATGTAATAATTTTCTATTTTACAATTTTTGAATAAAGACCTTTATTATTATTAAATAAAATTATTAAAAAATTGAAATGATGTTTACTTAGTTTTGTTTTTTTGCAAACTAGAACTATTAGCAATACTTTGTTTTTACAAATAATTAAGTAACTGTGTCACAGATAACAAAACAACATGGCCAAACTTGGCAAAAAAAAATGGTAAAAATAACTTGAAAACCAATCATTTTCGGAATCGGTCATATTATTTAGAAATATATATTTTTAAACATAAATATTTAAAAAAATATATATTCCCATTATTGCGTTTATATTTAAAAATTTCTTAATTTCTTCCTTTTTTGGGTTTAGCTATCAAAACATAGAAATTATAAATTTTGATAGTTCAAAATAGGGCGTGGCACCGAAAATTTTTTCGCCTGCGGCGCTTTTTTAAAGAAAAAAAGAAAAGATGATAAGACGAAAGGTATAGACCTCCCCGTGGCAATATTCTAAATACGCCACTGGAGTATTTAATTTTTACACTTCTTGTACACCATTGAAAACTCCTACAGCTCAATTCCACTTACTATTTTCTCTATCGCTAACAACATCAGCATTATACCATTTGCTTTGTTTTCCTGATGATGAGTGTTTCTACACTCGAAACATGTCGAATTGAATTATTATGAATCATTCTAGGTTCGCCTAGTTATTCTAATAATAAAAATTGTGCTTTTCTTTTTTCTATAAAAAAACTATTATTTGACTTTACGACTAGAATTTTTTAAAAAATAATTCAGAAATTTGACGCCAGTCGTAATCTCCAAGGAGTTTTTCACACCTGAAACTTCATTTTTCTAGGTGTTAAAAAAACAATTATGAGAGCAGGGCAGAATTTGTAAATTTTAATCTAGAAGAAGTAAACCCAAAATCTACTACACTGAGAAAAGCCTTCTATTCCTTATAATAATTCACATACTCTTTATACAACTGTTTAATACTATATGTGGCAGCAACGCGCTTTCCTACTGTAAGACAACGAAAATTGCTAGACCGTTGGGTGGTGATAATATCACTGAAATTTGGTCAATAGAAAGCAGGAGTTATTACTACCATAGAATGGTTTATACCCATTATTGCTCTGAATTTTCACAGTAATTATCAAGTTCTATTGGGGGTGTAATCTGGTTTAATATACTGTATTAGTTCCGACTGGCAGTTGTAATGAAAATTGATATTATTCATAAAACAGATATTAATTGGTACGATCAATAAAATTCAAATTCAGACAGGACAGCTAGAAGACTCCGAACAACGATGTGACCTGCGCAACAAGTACGTTAAAGCTAATACTACGGCGGGCGGCGATTGCCGATCGCTACGAACCCCCACCAACGTCTTGAGGACTATAATCCGTTTTTGGGGACGGTGTTCTGCTTTCTTAATTGTAGAGAAGCGCTTTACTAGAAACAAAATGCTTCGCATTGAGAAGATACAATTTTTGTATTAAAAAGGACTGTGCTGCTAATGCAAATCTGGAATTGATATAACACTAAAGCAGGTTTGATACACTAGCAATTTATTTAATCTGGGTTAATACAAACTAAGCATATCTTAGCAAACCCGTTGTATTAGATCATTTTTCTCAGCGTACTTATATTAATCCTTCCTGAATACATTTTTATCAATGCCAAGTAGCTACCCAATGATACCAAATTTATACCTACTTAACTAACTTTTGCTGTTTACATTTAGTGGCAGCCGAAAGCCTGCGACTATCTTTGAAATATTTAGCTTAGCGCTCGTTAGTATTAAAGAAGTCAACTATAAAAAATCACTTAAATATTTTAAAATAAACTAATCTGTCTTGAAATAATTTCGATAGGTTTAAAAGGTTTCGAGTAAATGGTATAAGTGCATGTCGCGAATAAAAGCCATGGCAGACTCTAAAAAAAACATAAAACTTACTGTTTATATAGGCTCCATACGCTTCTGATAACTGAAGTTACTTACCTAAAAGAGAAGAAAGAAAGATTGAATTAAAAAAATTATGAGGCTGATGTTGATTTTTTTGTTGTCATATTTTTAATAAATAAATTGTTCGTCCAAGTCTACAAGAACTTTAACACGGTTATATTATACTTCATTTAAATCGGTTTTTGCAGAAAGGACCTAAATCAGGATTACAGCTTATTAAAATAAAGTTCTCCTCCAAATATCAAGCCAGGAACACAAAACAGCACATTTTTATTTAATATATACAGCCCCAAATTAACGTATATAATATATTTTTGGATTAAATCTCCTGTTAAAAGTTAGGTTTTTGCCTAACACTTATTACACTATCATCAAAAGATTTTTATTTCGGATTTATCGGCGCAAGATATGACACACAGCATGACTCCGCTATTAAATTTGGAATATTATAATTCGTTGTAATAAATTTTATCGTCAACCGTCAGTAAAGCCGTACATTATCAGAGTGATTTCCGGAAGTAAACGACCACTTTATTTTATTGAAAAATAAAATACTTTACATGCCGCAGATGCGGCAGATAAATACTTTTTTCTACTGACGTTTTATAATAACCTCTTTTCGATTGTCATTATGGTTTTTTAATAACCTCCTTTTAAGCGCAGCGTGCTTAAAAAACTTTTAAGCACGTTACCAGGAGCAACGTGCTTAAAAGTAACGCAGGTAATTATTTACAATTAAAACGTTACCACAGACTAGGTATAATTTAATATTTTTTGGCAAGTGTCAATGAAACATAGGTAATAAAATGTTAGTAAAATTAAGTTTTTTATTTAAAACCTCAGTAGAAAAAATATTGTATACGATTCGTTACGAAACAATGTCTTTTAGTCACTTTGACGTGTTGTCCAACTCGGCTTTGCCTCGTTGGACAATTTCACGTCGCGTGCCTAAAAGACACTCATTTCGCAACTTATTGTATAAATAGCTATTACCCTCCGCAAATTAGTGACTTTGACATTTATTAATCAAAAACCGTCTGTCACTGTCACTCCTTTCCCTATGACAGCTCGATAATAGTTTTCTCGCGATTTATTGCGATGAGTTATACCTCAATTTTTTATATTATAAATTCTAAACGGTTGGCGATAAAATTTTGTATGCACTACGTCAGTAAAGTTTCTTTATCGACTCGCCTGTTATTCGCCTCGCTCGCTTCGCTCGCTCATCTTATAATTTCAAACTCGTCCGATAAAGAATCACTTTACTGCCTTGGTACATAAATAACTATTATAACTGCCAAAGCGTACACAACTAAACGTTCCACACTGTCTTAAGTCACTAAATGCAGTTTTCGAGAAGTAAATCCCTGACTAAATCGAAGACTAATAAGTATTTTTCAATAATAAATTAATAATCCGATTACACCATACAAGTTAGAAGCACTCAATCCTTTTTAAAGAATTACTTTAATCTTGATAAGTAATATGGCTTTATAATTTTATCTGATTGTAATTTATGCGTACGAATGTACCGATAAAAAGACACAAAACGTCAAGAATCAGAAGACTTTCTCCATTCCCTAAAACGCTGAAGTTCGCAAAAATTCAAATTGATAACATTTTACTGAATACTTTTTTATTTCGTCAGCAAATGGGACGAAAAAATCCAATTTGAATAAACCGGTTAAACGGTATTATTAAAAGTCTTTGCTTTTTTCCTTTAAATTTACGTATTTAACAATAACTTCTCTGCACTCGGGCCCCACTTCGATCATCTGATAAGTTGAACACAACAATGGAATCGAGCAGAACCAAGCGATCGCAAAGATTCGATGAAAACTGGAATAATCTCGGAAACGGTTATCGAACTTACTCGGCCATGCATGAAACCTTTAGATAATGCACTATGCACCCTAATATCAATTTCTAAAGTTTCAAACTTTGACGTTGGAGATTTTGTAAAGTCGAAGTGCGGAAAAATGAAAATAAAGCTGACGAAATAGTTACGTATCAAAGAAATAGAATTTGGCGGTTTTAAAGGTCTATGGAACGACCAAAATACACCTGTTACAACGACGGTCAAGCATTATTATCATCAATATACTTTATTATCCAAAGAAAACACATTCTTGCTAACAAACTGTGACTTTACCTTGAAAAAATTTACAGATCTTGCACCTTACGCAAGCATCCTATGTATTGAAAATACCTGACACAGCTTTAAAATTTTAATGACCTATGTCATGTAATTAAAGCCCACATTCTAATTTGGATTTTGTAAAAGTTTAAAAAATGTTCTTTAATTTTACAGGGTCCGCCCAAATTTGGTTTTAACAAATGGGATAATTTTTTATTATTGATTTCTCAGAAAATTTTATTCTACATAAAAGTTTTGCATCTTGAGTAAATCGTTTTGACGTATTCAAATCTTCTGTGGCATAGACAGGGTGAATATAAAAGAGAAAAATATGACGTCAGTGACTCAAAAAATTTTAAAAATTTAAAAACTGAAACAGCCATATTAACAGTTAATGTGGAAAGTTAATATGAAAAGTATAAAAATTCAATAAGGGCAAAAATTTGATTTTTAACTTGACTTTTCTTGAAAACTATTAGCACTAGAAAAAAACTTTATTTACCTTTTTATCTTGGATTTATTAGTTCTTTAATGTTTCAGTTTTTAAATTTTAAAAAATTTTTGAGTCACTGACTTCTATTTTATAGTCACCTTGTTTATGCCACAGAAGATTTGAATACGTCAAAATGATTTACTCAAGATGCAAAACTTTTATGTAGAATAACATTTTCTGAGAAAACAATAATAAAAAATTTATTTCTAAGAATAATTCATATAAATTTGTTTATAAACAATAATATTCACATAGCAGACCAACCAAGGTGAACTATAAATAATCCCAAAAAAACGAAAACAAAAATAAAAGTTTGACACCCTTTATCTTGGTTGTTATCAATTTTGGGATAATGCAAGTTTAAATAAATCGCATTATTTCGCCTTAAGGAGCCTGCTGTTGCTCTGTGTCCCATTACGTTTGGGACACCCTGTATATTAACTAAAACATATTATATTAACTGTATGGTTTTATTTCTAAGAATAATTAATATTAATTTGTTTATAAACAATAATATTCACATAGCAGACCAACCAAGGTGAACAATTGCCTTATATTCAATCGGTCATATTGTCTAAGCCTACTTATGCTATGTTTTTAAATTATACTTATTTACCCAAGCGTTCAAAATAGACCATGAAGATTTTCATGAGATAGGTAGGGGTGTAAAATATAACCAATCACCCGGTACAATAACATTTTCTGAGAAATCAATAATAAAAAAATTATCCCATTTGTTAACCAAATTTGGGCGGACCCTGTAATATGCAATTATTGTGCTCCAACTTTTTGCCTCCCGCTTTTTTTTTTCGATATAATATTCCGATTTAAATAACGTGAACTTACCTTAGTTATAACTTATCTCAATAAAATACTTTTTAACAAAGTTACTATGGCGTTCTTTAAAACACAAACTAAACTAAACATTATTCATTATTTACTTGCCGACTTTACGCTGATTCATATTTATATTTCTACCAAGTATTATCAGAGTATTATGTTACAAGACCGATCTAGATATTGCGCTGTTGGCCGCGACAGACGGCAGAGCGACATCGACATGAGCGACATCGACATGCAATGCAAAGTTTGCGTAAACACGATCCTAATAGTATTTTCAATACTAAAAATTAAGGTGACATATTATTATAAATTATAAAACAGTAAAGCCCTCTCTTCTTATGTCAAGTCCATTGTGGATTACCTGGATCATTGCTTGTTTGTGTCAGGTCTGTTTGTGGATTTTTCGCGGGCTTTTGATTGTGTTAACCATGCTCTATTATTAGAGAAATTGCATCGTTATGGTATTAGGGATGTTCCCCTTAATCTAATAAAAACTTACTTGAATACCCTTTACCAATTTGTGAAAGGTAATGAGGCTAAAGGAGCCACTAAGCTGATTTCACCGGGTGTTCCCCCAAGGATTAAACTTGGGATCTTTTTTCTATATTGCCTATGCGAATGAGTTAAGTCCTTATATCACCACAGAAAAAGTTACAGGTGTCTGCTATGCAGACGATACTAACATCCTAATAATTGCAGACGATCGGTCGATACTGAGAGACGAATGTGAGAATGTTTACGGTCAAGTACAGATGTGGGCTGATAAGAATTTTCTAAAACTGAATAAAGAAAAAACGGTATTGCTTTGCTTTACATTAGCAAGACGAAACACCGAAAGTGATTTTAAGTTGTTTAAGGGATCTCTGGACGAACTTGAGTATCAGGAAAGTACGAAGATGTTAGGGGTGGGGATTGATTATAAGCTTAAATGGGGATTCCATGTTATGCTCAAGATTGCGCAGCAATGGACTACACTTTTTGTCTGGGCATCAGTGCGGCTTGCCTACTCTTATGTCACTATATTTTTCTAATTTTCATAGCCACTTTAGATACGGTATATTGTGCTGGGGTAATAGTAGTCAGATAAATAGGGTTTTTCTGCTTCAAAAGTTTGCGATTAGAATATTGTGTGGGCTTCAACGTCGGGAAACCTGTAAACTGGCTTTTAGGCAGAATAAAATTCTTACAGTTTTCGACATAATATATATACTTGAAGGTTGTCTCATATGTTTATAGAGCACACGTTTGAGGGTTGCCGACTTAATCATAATTATAATACTAGAGGTCACTTAAGATTGATGCCACCAACTCATCGCACAGCTATTTACCGGAAGAGTTTTTATTTTAACTGTTTCAGATTTTATAATGTCCTAGACCTAGATAATAGCATAAAAGTGGCACCTAATATAAATGTTTTCAAGAGTAGACTTAAAAAGCTGCTGTTTCAAAAAAACTGTTATAGTCTAGTGAATTTTTCTTGTAGTTGTTTCATTTGTCTCACGTTTTTTCCAATTATTGTAGTGCCCTGTATAACCTTTCAATTGGAGAAATAAACGATATTATTATTATAAATAATGCACATTGTTTATGCACTGGACCACTGGAATACGTTCGAGGGAAAGCATATTCTAAAAAAAAATGTCAGGTTTCTTATTGGTAAAATATCGATATGGGCTTAGGAGGTTCCGGCTCCTCCTAAATTGCCAATTTATTTATTTCTTCTACTAGAGACATAAATAAATTGTTTGCATCTTCTTTCCGGGCCGAGAATTTTCAAAACTCAATCTATAAAATTACTCGAGGCAAAGTCGAATCTCGTAAAAATCGAAATTCATTATTTTCCGACGAAAACTTTTAGTTTCAATCCATTAACTCAACAAGCGGGACGCGAATCTCAATTTAAATAACCCCGTTAAAACTCATTATTAAAACGTTTTCCTTTCTCATTTTCTCTTAATTTACTCATCAAACATGGACGTTTTCTCTCGCGTCGGGGACGATTTCAACAAGTCTATAAGTCAAACACAAGAATGAAGTTAAATAGAATGAATAGGTGGCGAAGATACGTTGGGAACAAATCATAATTTATCGGGAACTACGGGATAGTAAAATCGGTTTTCGATTTTGTTCAGTCATCTATGAAAGCTTTAGATGAGCAAAGTGCTGTCAATCAAGAAATATCTTTTTCGATTACTGAAATGTCTCAAGTGATCATAACAATACTATTTAGAAGAGACATTTCTGCTATTGAGACCTAGTAGGAGTGAACGGCCTTTAACATTAAAGTACGCAAAGATGACAAGATAATGGATTCCTTAGGTTCAGGTATATATGTCGTAGGCTGATAGTGAAATCCGTCATTTCATTAAAAGCCTAGTCATATCATGAAGCGTGGCTAAAAGGTATATTGCAACTGGTTTGTTCGTTGTTCCCCAGAGCATTTTTTTCAATTTTTTCAACTAATATTATTTTATAAAAATAAAATTTAAATTAAATTTTAAAAAAATGCTCTGGGGAACAACGAACAAACCAGTTGCCAATATATCTTTTAGCGTGCAGCATGATATGACTAGGCTTTTCATGAAATGACCGATTTCACTATCAGCCTACGACATATACACCATGACGGAAATGTTTGTCCATAAATAATCGTGATTCGAGAATCGAAATCGTGAAAAAATGATAAATGTAATTACGTTAATGAGGTTTATCTTATGCTTAAAAATAAACAATTTTTTTTACGGCAAATTAAAATATATTTTTCCCTGTCTGGATCTCTTTTTATTAAATCGATAGGTCAAAGGCGAGAACGAAATTAAATAGAATCGAGAGATGGCAAAGATCCGAGAGTAATTTTGGATAGTAAAATAGCTTATCGACCTTACTCGGCCGTGCATGGAAGCTTTGGATAATGCACATTGCAGCCTGAATCTATTCTAGACCAACTAGGGTGTGAATATTTTCGATATTATTGAGTTACGAGGGACACCAGAGAAGCATAGGCCGCAGGCCGCATTAAAAAAAGCCTTCAGTTAAAAAAAAATAATTAAGAGTATTGCAATATTTCCTATATTTAGGACATCCTGAGCTGAGAAAGCACTGATTGGTGTCGAAGACGACCCAATCTGTGCCGGATGCCTGGAGGAGGAAGAGACCCCGCTGCATTTTCTGGGCACCTGTGAGGCCCTGGGAAGACTCAGGCACCAGGTCCTGGGATCGGCGGCTCTCCAAAAGGAAGAAATCACTACCCTAGCCTGGAGCGACATACTTAACTTCATAAAGAGGTCGGGACGCTTTGGCGGGGGCCAAGGTGGTTAGTGTGATTGGGGGAAGACTCTGGGGTAGGCAAAAAGGATCGCGGTTGGTCTACTTGCCAGGTTTTCGGAACCTCCCCTCAATTACTACTACTAGGACATCCTATATATTTTAATTAAATGTGGATTTTTGCATCCATAGAAACGCAAAGTTACAATATAAATACTATGGAATCTCTTCAAATATAAATAGTGCAGAACTTCCATCGAAAGTTTTTCCAATTCCCGAAACTTTTTCTCGAATGGCATTTTATTAGTTTCTGTATAAAATCCTAAAAAATGGGCCGATAGGTTAGCGAAAAACTAATCAAATATCGAGGCGCAAACCAGATCCCGCCATTGGCGTACTTGAAATCTATCTAACTGTACCTCCATACATAAAGCTGAATGAAACACAAAAAAAAGCTAGCTGAAAAATACTCTTATCCTTTGGTAGAGTCAACTTTTTCTAAAAACAAAACGTTTCGATAGTTGCGACCCACGTGTGACATTAACAGCTGATAAAAGTTTCTTCCTAAAAGTTCCCAGTTCAGTAGTGGGCCGTAGCAACCTCACGCGTCAGGTTTCAGAGACTAAATTTTCTTGGTGTTTATTATTTAAGTTGAGCGGTGACTAGAATAAACCATTTTAGGTTAATTAACTTTCCTATTTCCAATAACAAACATTTCATTTATCATCATTTGCTATTATAAATTTTATATTATTAGTTTATCCATTTTAATTATGGTACAATAGGTTGCCAAACCTTACACTTACTAAGAACTGATTCAGCATCGAACGCGAAACATGCGCAAGCGTAGCGCTTGCCGCTTGATTGGCTCGTAGCTGCAATATTTGGACGCCAAAACTCTTGTATGATGTTAGAGTTGTTTATAGCGTTTTCCATTGATAAGTTTAGTGTATGTCAAACGTATTTCTATGTTTGTCTATTGAATAAATAACGCCATACCTTTTAATCTATCGCGATGAGTTCGATGGTTTAATTGTAAATAAAATTAACGCTGTATTTTTGCAGGCTATTATGCTAATAAATCATTAAGACCCCTGTACAAGTTTAAAATATACCACATCATGTTTATTGTTTATTTTTCTGAGACTCTGGTCCCAGCTTCTGCGCATATGATTTGCAAAGAAAGCGCCCTGACGAAAAATAATAAGCGTTAACGGGGTAACACGTTGGCCCGAAGCCAAATTCCGCTCGGATCGTTGTAATTTAATATTTTCCGCCGCCCAGCGTGGGGTACTTTTCGATATACAGGAAAACTTTCGTTTGCGGAAATCTTAGAGCTACTCCCAACTTTGGGAGTATTTTGGAACTATTCCAAGAATATTTGGTATTTTACATTTTAATGAATAACTTGCTACAAACATTATGTAAGGCTCCTTAAAAAATTATATTTATTACTTTTTCGTCGTTTTTGTAGTCATTGGACTACATTCTGTCCTATCCTCATTCTAAATACTTATGGTAAGTACGGAATAATTATTATCACGGCAGTTTGATCACCACTTGGCTGCATTTTCCGAAATTAAAATAGCAATTCTCTCAATTAATAATCGAATTAACGTGTAATGCAATTAAACTGCATATGAGTAATTTGATTAGGACAGATTATTAATAATATAATCACGATATCTGGCACGTTGTTTCAGGCACATCAAAATGGACGCTAATAAATCACTATTGCAACATCGTATGTGTAATGCGGAAAATAGGGGAATGACGTCGTAGAAACAAAATACGACATAACACAAACATACACAATATATATCCCTCCTATAAGTAGTACATAGAATATACAGGGTGTTTTAATAAAAACTCCCAGGCCGATTATTTCGAAAACTAAAAGGGACATGTAAATTTTGTAAACGCCAGTTTTTAGCCTCTATAATTGGCTTCATAACTGTGTTTTGTTGTTCTTAAAGATAATTAATTTTTGGTCAAATTATGTCCCATAAAAAAAATTGATAAATTCAACATAAAAGGAGATATATGGGGTTGTTTTTTTTTTAAATAATTTTAACGAGTATTTTAATTGTAAATATTTTTAATATCCTTGAGAAGATTTTAATTTAATTTTGGTAATGATAATTTTAGAGATAAAACGCTCGTGTAGCGCTAAATTAGTACGTCCAGTGACGCCTCAGGGGGCGCCTTAACAAATAATATTGGCAAAAAATAAGACGCCACTGAGTTTTTGGTAATTTTTATATTTTTTTCGGATTAAGCAACTAAAAATATCGTTTTCTTTTCTATTAAATTGTTTTCATATCTTGCTTCGTTTTCGAGAAATAAAAATAAAAACAATTTTATTGAATATCTCTGGAAAACAAAAATCATTAAATAATTATAAAAAAAACGCGCGTTTTTGAAAGTGGGATTTAAACACGCTGAGGCGTACTTTAAATAAGCGAAATAGGGTATCAATAAAAAAAATTATATTATATACAAAATATTCACCCAGATTTTTGGATATATGGAAATTATTTATTATATTTAAATCCGCAAATCCTGATATAAAAACAATTCCAAAAAAATATTTTTAAACCTTAAAAAATGTGGGGCACTGGCCATGGGATATCCAATTTAAATTTCGCTACCCTCAAATATTGGCTCCCTTATTAATTCTACATCAAAATTGTATTAGACTTTTTTGAAGTCCCTTGTATGATGGACTCATACGCCAAATTTTCCAATAAGACAATTAAAAATTATTTAGAAAAATTCCTCGTAAAATTCTAAAAAATTAAATACGGCTGTGATACTTACCTCAATGAAAGCAACAGTAATAATTATTATTATGATAATGTTACTAGACCTTTTATTTTTATTAGTTTTAACTTGTTGTACAGTATTGGAGAAAAAATAACAATGATTAGGTGGTACTACTTGGAAGATAGTCCTCGGAGAGTATTCGAAATGTTCTCTGAGTCCGGAAACGTTTATAAATGGTTTTAAAATTATTTTTTTATTTGACGTTCATAATAAGTTCATTATGAACTTGAAATGAAGTTCATAATGAAGCTATTTCAATACGCGTTTTTTCTTTATTTGATGTTGGTAACATTGAAATTAAAAAATTGACGTATAATCACGTCTTTTAAAATTCAAAAAAAATTAGCAAAGTCGCCTGAATTTCCGAACGCTCTGTATATGTACCGAATGTACAAGGATCACACAACGTATTCCGTCCAATTTCAAATCTCATATCGCTAAAGTAACTTTAGAATCTCGTGGTGAAAATGGGTCAATAAATCAAAAAATGACAGTTCGCAAAATAATTTTTGTTGTCCAGAGGTTACTATGATAAAAAATATTATTACCAACATAAAATTTAGACATAAAAATTTAAAGGTTTATATTTTCTTTTTAAATATGTATTTTTTATTAAAAAAACTACAAATAGAAAAAATAGTATAAAGCACATGTTTCATAAGGCGTTTTAGCGCACGTGTCATTAAAAAAACTCGCCACTTTGTAGCTCGTTTTTTAAAATAGACGCGTGCGCTAAAACCGCTTCTTATGAAACGTGTACTTTAATATACTATTAAGTAACAGGTCACAAAAAAGAAAAATATCAAAAACATATTCAAATAAAAAAATAAATAATATAGGAGTTCCTCAAGGAAGTATACTAGGTCCAATATTATTTATTTTATACATCAACGATATGCTCTTAGTTATAAAAATGTATAAGTTACAAATGTTTGCTGATGACACCTTAATTTACATTTATGTTTTAAATATTTTTGATGGTCTAAATACTCTAAATTCTGAGATAAATATATTATTAAATTGGCTAAAAGTACATAAATTAAAATTAAATATTTCAAAAAATAAATGTATAGTTATGGGTAATAATTTAAATTATCAAAAGATAAATGTTGTAATCCATGGTGAAAAATTGGAATTAGTAAACAATTTTAAATATTTAGGGATAATCATTGATTCAAAATTAAAATTTTTAATTATTTTGAAAGTATCATATCGAAGATTCCGAAAAAGTAGGTTATCTTAAAAAAAAACAGTTCTAAATTAAGTTTGTTTTCTAAAAAAACTGTATTTAATACTATTATATTACCACATTTTCTTTATTGTTCTTCCATTTTATATTGTGCTAGTGAGGAAATATTTGATAAATTCAAATTTTACAAAATAAGGCAATGCGGATTATTTTAAATTGTGACAAATACCCAAAAATAAATTTTATGTTAAAAAATTTAGATTGGTTGAATGTCAGAAATTAAATTTTTTTTTAGTATCTATCTTAATACATAAAATTAAAAATAATTTATTGCCTGATTGTTTAAAAAAAATTTGTTCTTTTAACTGTAAACATCATAATTATAAAACAAGAACGAATCAAAAATTTTATGTGGATAGAGTGCCTAAAAACATTAGCTTATAAGTCTATTTTTCATAAAGGTTTTATAGAATATAATAAAATATAATATCATTAAAACTATTTAAAAAAACTTTAAAGTTACATTTAATTAAAAAACAAAATGATACGTAATATTTGATACAATTTGCAAAATGTTTAACTTTTCTCTCTGTTTTTGTTAAAAGAAGGTTGCGTTTTAAAATTTAAAAATAAATCTATAAAAATGTGTTAAAAAACTGTATTAAAAAATATTTAATTGTAGCTTTTTGCTAAATAAAACATGTTACTACTATCTACTACTATATCCATTCCAATCAAAACAACAGTCCTGAATATTGTTCGTAATTTGTAGATTATAGGTACTGTAATTAACAGTTGCAAAGCTGTAAAAAAAGCATTACTTACCCCTACAGTAGTGTACAAATTACATAAGGATAAAAAAAGAAGGTGGTGAAATACGAAGAGCAAACCGTTGTATAGAAAGGGTTAATACTGATAGGGAATTCTCACGCAATGTTTGTTTTACCGACGAATGCACCTTCATATTAAACAATGAAGTAAATGTTTAAAATTGTAGATATAGTACCAATAAGGACTCAGTACCAATAAAAGGTAAAGGTTTGGAACGGCATATTTGGACTTCCGATAGTTGGACCTTTTTTGGAACAAACCCCTGTAAACCCTACTTCAAAAAAATAAGAAAACTACCTATTTTGTCGCTTGCTTATGGGGAAATTCCCCCATGTTTTCCCCACTTTAGCCTCCCTATTCTAAACCTTCCGGGCCAGTCCTGACCGCATAACAGGTTCAAAAACTCAATGATCCAAAGTTTCAACTTTGTTTAGGTTCACATAAAATTAAGTTTGTTTGCCGTATACGCAATGGTAATGTATATTTAAACTTAGAATATGAGCATCAAAAAAAACCTTAAAAAAACTCGGTGGAAACTTTTTAGGAAAGTAAAAAAGTTTTAAGCAGAAAATGTTTCAGTTAAATATAGTCGATTTGGTTTATCAGGAAAAAATAAACGTCAAATATGTAGTCGGTCGGGTTGTCAACGTTTATGCGTGATCTTCTGCCGTTTAAAAATTGAGGATTGAGGAAGCTCGACATGATTGTCGTAAAACACCGGTAAAAATCAGAATCAATTATATTTACAAGGTGATAAACTAAAATTAGATTATGTTGTATAAACGATAAATTACTATTCCTAATTTGTCACAATATTTATAAATAGAAAAACTTTCACACGGATTTTAATGCAATTTGCAGAGTTTGAAAGATTGTTTCTTGCAGAAGGACAGTACCTATATGGTACGCCTATAACGTAATCAATGCACTTTAATCAAATACAGGGTGGAAAAGACAGCCGTGCCCAAAATTCAAATTTTCAATTATAATCTCCCTAGCAGCAGAATTATCGGGAATTAATTCTGCTGCGTGGGAGATTCGGTAAGAAAATTTCATAAATTGGGGTTTTTTCTTATTGTAATTGTTTTGCTAAAATGCTACAAAAACGTATTTCCGGCGACTTTAGTTAATTGTAACTAATTAGAGTTTTAGAAATGAAGTTCATTTTAGCCGGTAATAATTCATTTTTATTACTAAATTGTGAGAAACATTAAATAAAAAATTTGTTATCTGAAATCCAATGTCTTTATAGTTTTAAATTCAAATAAAACTTTAAAAAACATATTTCCGATAAGTTTAGTTTAATATGACGCCATGTATTTTTACAATAGAAGTCGATTTTACTTGTTAGTAACTAAGGTTTATTACTAAAATTTCAGGAACATTCAAAACATTAATTCGTTTTCAACCATAACATCTGAAATTTCATGTCTACATAGTTTCAAATGAAACTTAAAAAAACATATTTCCGATAAGTTTAGTTAAATTTTTGATGTGAATTATAAGTTAGCAACAAAATGTATTTTGATTTTATTCTGAGTGACTTTTGCCAATAGATATAAAGCACTTCATTTTTGACAGAAAAGTTATTACTTATTATTTTCATTAAGTTAATAGGAACTAACAAAATTATCGCGATAATCTCCTGTTGCTATAAGCAACGTAAACAAAAAGGAGCCTTCTAATTGGTTGAAAATAAATTTATGTAATTTTCGCGATAATCTCCCGTTGCTATAAGCGACGTAAACAAAAAGGAGCCTTCTAATTGGTTAAAAATAAATTTATGTTATTTTCAAGTAAGTCACATTTTGTTAGCAATGTTTTTTCATTTAAGTGACTTACTAGAAATTTTTAATTTTCGGCGTTCTTTTCCACTCTGTATAATATTAAACTACATTGATTACGTTATAGTCACGTACCATACTAATAATCTGCAAGAAACAATCTTTCAAACTGTGCAAACCGCATTAAAATCCATGATGTCGTTTCCTAACTACACTACTGTAATATGGGTGTTAAAATAGTATATTAACGTACACGTTTTATAAAGCATCATTTTATAGCACGCGTCCATTTTAAAAAACGAGCCGCTTGCAGCGAGTTTTATAACGGGACAAGTGCTTAAAACTGCTTTATATAACACGTACGTTATACTATTTTTTCTAATTTGTAGTTTTTTCAATAAAAAACACATATTTAAAAAGAAAATAAATTCTTCAAATTTTGTAAATTTTTATGTCTAAATTTTATGTTGGTAATACTATTTTTTATCATAGTAGCCTCTGGACAACAAAAAATATTTTGCGAACTGTCATTTTTTGATTTATTGACCCATTTTCACCACGAGATTCTAAAGTTATTTTAGCGATATGATGAGATTTGAAATTGGACGGAATACGTTGTGTGATCCTTGTACATTCGGTACATATACAGAGCGTTCGGAATTTCGGGCGATGGGCGATTTTGCTACTTTTTTTCGAATTTCAAAAGACGTGATTTTACGTCACGGCATTGCAATTTAGTATAGGGAAGATGGAAATTTCAAATAAAGTTGAAGTTAAAATCGACATTGGAAGGTTAGTAGATTGAATTTTGGATAGGATTTGGCAGAATATGATAGCTTGAAGCATCTACAAAAGATTGATTTATAGATTTATGCAACCAACATATATGACTGTTATCCACACAGAATAAAAAAGTAGGTTATCAAGCTATTTTTCCTCTGCGAAAAATGGGTTTTCTCGTAAATCACAAAGGCCGCGCAAGTCAATGAAATAAAACATTTAAATGTTACCAACATCAAATAAAGAAAAAACGCGTATCGAAATAGCTTCATTACGATACGCAAATGCGTATCGTAATAGATTTGTTATGATACAAAATTAGAAAAAATAATTTGTAAAACTATGCGATAAGTAGTTTATTTGAGTAAGTATCGCTCAGAGCTAGCGCGGGGCCCCTCTACCGGGTGATTTATAAATACATGCATTTTTATGTTATTTTTCTATCGCTTGTCATCGGAAACACCCTGTATCACCTTGATAATTATATATATTTGGAAGCATACGATAAACAACCAGTTAAACATAGCTACAAAATTTCTTTCAAAACTAATAAAAAAAAAATATTAACTTTTTTGAGTTACCCTGTATAAATATAAATAATACAAATTATGATAGCTTGCTCCAAGCTAATCTCATTTACAGTATTACTTTGTAAACATTTAATTTAATGCCGAAAATACAATGATTTAACAAAAAATATTAAATAATTTTCGTCACTCACCCGGTATATCATAAAATTTTTTTAACTATTTTTATAGTATTCTATCCTATCTACGACAGTGCCATCACAAATTTAGAAAAACAAAACGAATTCATATTATAAACTAGGAAAATATAATGTATTGAGAATTCATATTTTACAACTTAAACACCCTGTATCTGAAAAACTGGTCGGCAGATACTGTTGTGGCCATGAACACTTTTAATCAGAATGGCATTCTCTACAACATACTTAAAATTTAGAAAATTTAACCGAGGGCCATTTTCCATAAGAGAAGTGCGGGGTTCTTTGTATTATGCTTTTTTAAAGGTCCTTACAATACATACTCGCCCCCCAATTTTTCGTATGGTAGTAGCAGTAGCAAAATTTACATGAGATGGCCCATGACCAATCTGTCGATGCACCACACGGTATCGATATAGATCGAACAGACTAATATTTTCACTTTTAGAACAATCTCAGCACAAAATTAAATGTCGTAATATTCTTATTTTCTAACAGTTGTACTAATGGTCATACCATAACTCATTTCTAATTTATAGCACTCCGTAGAAACGGAAAAAAAAAATAAAAAGCTAAATTTTGTTTTGAAATAAATTTGGACGACAAACGGCCGTTGCGTTACCTATTTAATATTTTGTAACTTGCTGACGTCAGAATGTTTTAACAACCATCGATGTTAGAAACGATAGAGAATAAAATGCCAGTATAAATACCTAGCCTTTTTCTAAAAACAAAGCCGTAGAGCTTAACACCTGCTAGGTATAAGTAACTACCTTATTAACAATCAATCAGTTATTCCATCATCTTTGACAGTCGTTACAAGTAATTTGATTCATCGCTAATTTTTCCAATTTCTTGAACAATTCACACAATGGGCTTTACGGAACAGCACAAAACATTCCTGGTTGAAGTTAAAGCATATTTTCGAAATGGGGTTAGAGTAAATGGTGAGTGGCAATACAATCCGGGTTTGTGCATGGACGATTTTCACGAACATTTTCCTAACGTTGCTTTTATTGCTGGGGATTTTTATCATTGCCTGAAAAGAACCGTGGCTGTTTTAGGGAAACAGGTTCTATACAACACAAAATAGGAGCAGGAAGATCATCTGTAAGAACAGAATAACTTGTTGCAAACGTTCGTGAAATAATGCAAAATACACCAACAAATTGTATAAGACGCCTGTCCCAAGAAGTGGGAAGATCTTATGGAACATGCAGGACTATTCTTAAGAAGCAGCTAAATTTATTTCCTTATAAAGGTCAATGGTTTACTCAAAATTTATTGGAAAGAAATGATTTATTAGACCTGATATTTTTTCGGATGAAGCCTGGTTTCACCTCTCCGGTTATGTCAATTCTCAGCATACATGTAATTATTTTTCTTTTTCTTTCTGTATATTCCTACTTAGTTAATTTTGTAAACAACAAAAATAAATTTGTATTTGTCTACTTATTTTATTACTCATTAGTTTGGCATATCATGTCATAATATGAATTTGACAAAATTTTAACCTAGATTTGGTTAGATATATCGTCCCCATATCATTGTGATCTAAACCAAGCCCTACGTTTTTTAATCCAAGCCCTCGTTGTTGCAAAAAATGTTTGCTCCCACGGTATAATATGTTGTCAGGGTTGTTCATAGCGTTTTCCATTGGTAAAATTAGTGCATGTCAAATGTATTTCTATGTTGTACCAATGAATAACGCCGTAACTTATATTATAACGTAAGTATCGCGCGTTGAGTTCAATGATTCAATGCTGTATTTATGCGAGCTATTAAGCTACTCTTCTTGCTTTGGATCTGTGGCTGGAGTCCTATAAACTGTGCTTAGCGATGTTCAGGCAGTCAAGAAACAATCCTTTATACATATGTAATGGTAATGGCATTTCCAAGTATGTAAAATGTAGCAGTCCTTTCCCTTAGGTAAAAGATAAAAGTATATATAAACCACGTATGATTATGACAAATATACCTAAGTACAAAATACGTTTTATGTCATTCCAATAGCTTAAGTAAGCTACCTTATTAAAAAGCTAAAATCACTCGTGTAAGTAATTATTTGCGTTCGTAATAAATAATCTCTCTCGATCTCTATAGTTTAGAACGTCGATAGTCTTCGTCCCAAATTCCGGCACAGGGAGCGATGCTGCAATGCGGATGGCAAGTCTGCCACGGGCTTTCCCAGCTTCTGTTTACGTTCTCAGCTTCGTTTCACAAGCTGTGCCGATATATGAAAAAAAAATTTGAAACGAGGTTAACAATCCTATATTTATTGGACCCCAGGTGATACTATATAATTCTATTGTTATGTGTGAAATAGTACAAGGCACCGAAACACTTTTCTCTCTAAGGAAATACTTTTATTTTTAGATTAGATAATATCTTGTTTAAGGTCAAGTCTCATTCATTTATTCATTCTACCAGAAGAAAAGTGAATGACGTCCTATGAAGTATCTTTTTAAGCCCAAAACTTGGGCGTGACTACGATACTCGCCGAAACACCGTATCTAATTTTTTTTTAAAAGAGAAATTCCATCTCCACAAACCAGTAATTGTACAAGAGTTGTTGGACGATGATTCTGACAGGTGAGAGCAATTTTGTGAAATAATGATTGAGCTTACAGATAATCACACACTGCCAAAAGAATTTGTTTTTCAGGTGAAGCTACGTTTTCATTAAATCGTAATGGCGGTAGATGGGTAGACGGGGATCAATAGAGTCGCCACCCAGATTGCCCGATTTTAATCCACTGGACTTTTTTGTGAGGTTACGTCGAAAATTTAGTTTATAAATGTAATCCCATCTCGATAGATATGTATCCACATTCCACAATTAGTACAAGATGTACCACAGGAATTTTTAGATCAATTGATCTACTGCAGAACAGTTCGTAAACGATTTAAGATAGGTATAGGGCATGCTTTATGAAAAATGTTTAGAATTTATTGTAGAATGTAAAAATATATAGTTTGTTTCATTCATTCTTGATTAGGTGAGCAGTATTATACAGTGTGACTAGTAAAGTCCGCATCATATGGTATTTTTTTTATTAATAACTTTATTCGAAATTTGACTAAGCATCCAGTTCTGCTTCGATCGAGATAAAAATTAAGCAAAAAATAGTAGTCACGTGATTCGCATTATATGTCAAATTTAAATTTTTTCCAAAAAATAATTTAAAACTACGGTTATTTCTAAAAGTATCGAAAAAAGTTATTAGAAAAAGTTTTTTTAAATGCAGTGTCTAGCCCACATGAAAAATTTTAGCTGCATAAGATAATTTTGATTTTTTACCCATATTTTGTAAATTGCACCACTTTTGCAAAATAAGTTTAAAGTAGCGCCGCGCCATATTAAATGTGTGTTTTTCTACAAAATCAAAATTGGGTTATTAAAATTTGGTCGCATGTGATGCAAAGTTTATTTGTTTTTTACCCTGTATAAGATAACTTCATAAAATAAGTATTTTTGAAAACGTTGTTTGTGTCTGAAAGTAATAAAAACCTTAATATTAAGATAAAAAAAAGAACACAGTGTCATTAGTAAAGTGTTCATTAAATGGAAAATAAATTTTAGTGGTGGGTAAAAATCAAAATTATCTTATGCGGCTGAAATTTTGCATGTGGGCTAGAAAATGCTTTTAAAAAACTTTTTTTAATAACTTTTTGCGATATTTTCAGAAATAACCCCACTTTTGAATTATTTTTGGAAAAAATAAAAATTTGGCAGATAATGCGAATCACGTGACTACTATTTTTTTGCTTAATTTTCATCTCGATCGAAGCAGAACTTGATGCCAAAGTCAAATTTCGAATAAAACTATTAATAAAAAAAAATCCCATATGATGCGGACTTTACTGGTCACACTGTATATAAAAGGTATGCATTTCTTCATAACGCTGTATAACGTGCCAGTTGTAGTTGTAACAGTTTAGCTTATACTGATACCCATAATGATATCGTTGCTAGAAATTCGTTCCCTCCCAACAAGAGTTAAAATATCCAGTAAAACCAAATTTGTCTTTTTCTAATCATTCGACTTCTATTTTTATAAACAAATCCGCGTATCTTAAAATACATTGACATACTCTAGTTACGTCAAATTTCAAACCAAAACCTTATTAATGTACCAGCGATTTTAGTAAATACGCACCAAAATATTGGTTTTACAATACAGCAATCTCAGACGAAATAATTCAATTTCGCGTTGTTGTTAATTATAATGCTGATTCTGTAAAAGTCAACCTCGTTCCTTTCAAAAAATGGGGCAACATGGCCAGCTATTTCTGGAAGTCGTGTCCTATTCTTGAACCGATTGAGAAGTTTGTGGTTATTTTTAGACTTCTGAAAATATTTGCGGATACGAGACGCATCCTTGGACAACGAATTGTCTTTGAAAAAGTAACCTCGAATGATGTATAAGTATATTTATTAACTTTTGTTCGACTATAAACTAAATAAATAGGTTTTTTCACCTAAACGGGCCAATGCGATACTTAAGTTCGAGCTGTAAAGGACGAGAATCAAAGTGACATGATTTAAGACGTCATCTATATGTACAGTTGACGACATATAAATTCGTACACTCCACCCATACATAAAACAAAATTGGGTTTCTTACCTTGCTGCTTCTACCTGGGATAGAACACCAGGTATATACATAGCTATAAATTATTTTTCCTACAGACGTGTGGAAAAACCGATTTTCCGCACGGATATCAGTGCGGAAAATTAATTTTTCCACATTAGTGCGGAAAAATTTTTCGGCACGATTATGTCAAAATCAATAATATATCAATATCACTTTTCGGTTACCTACCATATTCATTTTAACAAAGAATAAGTTTTTTAACGGTTTCCTATAACTTAATGTAATTATTACTTTTGTTCTCAGAATTAGTTACTGTTACATGTATGTGATTGTTATAGTTAATTAAAAATTATTAAATTTTTTTTGAAATATGTGTTACCTGTTTCCCCACGTCTGTAGAAAAACCTGTACCTGACACGTGCGGAAAATGTATTCCCTGCACTCGGCTGCTTCACCGAACTCCGCTACGCGTCGCTCGGTGAACGGCAGACTTGTGCGGACAAATTCATTTTCCGCACTTGTTAGGTAAATAGCTATAATGTACGATTTTTTGCCATCAGTAATAATAGTGTTTAAATTTTAGCCGCGAAATAAGAAAATTATAAAATAATACCAGGAACACTACAAAAGTATAAAGCCAAAAAGGGTAAATTTATTAACAAACAACAAACAAAGTACTAATATTTAATTGCTGCACCATTGGATTCTAACACTAATCGTAACCTTCTTGGCATTGATAAAATAATACTTCTGTTAGCCCTTCCCAAATTTCTCCTATTTTATCAAATAACTCTATTTCATTCTGTGGTTTAAAATTTATTTTGTATATTTTTTTTACCATCAATCCCCAAACATTTTCAATAGGATTTAAATCTGGACTTCTTGAGGACCAAGGTAGACATGTTACGTTGTTTTATCTAAACCAGTTTCCTATATTTCTTGCAGTATGCACACTGCACAGGGCAGTTATCCTGCTGAAATATAAAGTTATTTCCTTCAAAAACTATCGCTGCAGAAGGAAGAAAAATATTTTCCAAAATCTGAAGATATAATTATATGTTACTGTTTAGTGTTCCACCAATATTCCAGCATACACCTGCGCCGTAAACACGTATCCATGCCCACACATTAACGGAGTAACGTTCACTGGTTTTTTTGAGTATAGGTACTTCTCATCATATCGGGAATTTGGTGGTCTATATACCCGAATCCTTTCATTATATTCAGACTGAAAAGTTTTCTCATCGGAAAAAATAACATTTTGCCAAAAAAAAAATCATATTCTGGTAAATATTGCATAGCAAGCCCAATTCTTTGTTCCTTATCACTATTTTTTAAAAACGGTTTGAATGCAGCTGCTCGATTTCTTAATTTGGAACATTGTCTTACTCGGCGTTGAGCAGTTCAAGATAAAGCAGGGAATATGTGCATAGCGGATATTGCAGTTTCTAATGGATTTAGCCTTAAATACTCCACCAAATTTCGGTCTTCTTCATTTGATGATGTTCTATTATTTAAACCAGACCCAACAGACCTTTCAAGTGTTTGATAATAGCGCCATTTTTTTTACAATTCCTTAAACAGTACTTCTAGGTACTCTAAAATCAGCTCATCAGCTATTTTTCCATAAGACCACCCTATTTCTACTAAACATATTATTCTTACTTTTTTAATAATACTTAAATGAGGCATTTTTAAATAAAATAAGATAATGGCACTACTTTGATAGATATCATGATAACAATTAACACGTTACAAAGGTAATAAATGTAAAAAAGTTGAATTTACAGTGTCACAGTTTAGTGTACGAAATTATCTGTCGTCAACTGTATGTTGGCACTCGATAAATGTTTACTACTGACAACGTTTGGCGTATAACCTGTGACATATTTGGCCGCACGTACAAAATTGAGGAAAAATTTTTACATTGGATTAGGTCTCTATGGGCCTCTACATTTCATCAATGTATACTTCAATAGATTGATTTATGTTAAACTTGGCAACATCACACGTTACACAATCCATCCCCATTCGAACACGGATTCGTATATAAAGTAAAATTGATTACGCCTATAAAGAAATCATATCGACCCAGAATATCGCTGCCAAAATTTTCTGGCTTCTTGGCGCCATCTATACTAAAAATTTGATATTAAATTTAGCATAAAATATTTTTAGAAATAAAACAGAGTCTGCATGCAGATCAATATGTTATTCGATCATATTTTTACCAATATTAATGATATGATCAGTAGTATAGTCGGTTCTGTCGGTTGATAATGTTGATGGGTCTTGGACTATATATAATATACTCGCTATATTTTCAATATTAAAATTAAATAATGGACAGGAACTCTAGAAAACTTACATAATGTAAGATTGGAAATAAGGAAAGGGCCTGAAGGACGTAACTGAACATTGTTATAATTGCATTCTTTATAATCTGCACCTCACTTTTTACAATAATTATTATAAAAATCATTGTAGATCATGTACCTACTATTATATTTGCAGGAGAAGCCACGCAATTAAAAATAAATCCAATTCAATAAAACACTGTGCAAAAGTCATTCGAGCATTTTATTTGGACACTTCGGAAGAATAAAGGCGAGGCAGTTTGCCAAAATCCGGGAAACCGATTCAGCTGACACTTTCTTCGAAAACTACACTAACGGAACTGCAGTAAATGGCGCCATGAAGTTTTAAAGGACAAGCCTTGGGCCACATAACGTGTTTCTTGGTTTTTACAAAGAAATGTTTTTTTAAATAAAAGTTTCGATAAGAAATATCGTTTTATTTTAATGTTAAAAATATGGAATTCAGTTTTGGTTGTCATCATAGAAGGAATAATTGTTTTTTTATACAAATAAAGCATAGTACAATTTTGTATATTGGGGGGTATCTTGATTTTGGAGGTGAAATGAGGAACGGACAGGTTTTGTTTCGATGCTATTATGCGGGGAATCAAAAAAAAATTATACCTTGTAGTAGTAGTAGTAGTAGTAGTAGTAGTAACATGTTTTAGTTAGCGAAAAGCCACAATTAAATATTTTTTTATACATTTTTTTAACACATTTTTATAGATTTATTTTTAAATTTTAAAACGCAACCTTCTTTTAACAAAAACAGACAGAAAAGTTAAACATTTTGCAAATTATATCAAATATTTTGTATCATTTTGTTTTTTAAATAAGTAAATGTAATTTTAAAGTTTTTTTAAACAGTGATTTTTGAGATTTAATGGAATTTGCCAAATTATTATATTCTATCAAACCTTTATAAAAAATAGATTTATAAGCTAATGTTTTAGACACTCTATCCATATAAAAATTTTGATTAGTTCTTGTTTTATAATTATGATGGTCATAATTAAAAGAACAACATTTTTTTAAACAATCAGGCAATAAATTATTTTTAATTTTATAAAGATACTTACTAAATAAAAAATTAAATTTCTGACATTCAACCAATTTAAATTTTTCAACATAAAAGTAATTTTTGTATATTTGTCACAATTTAAAATAATCCGCATTGCCTTATTTTGTAAAATTTGTAATTTATCAAATATTTCCTCACTAGCACAATATAAAATGGAAAAACAATAAAGAAAATGTGGTAATATAATAGAATTAAATAGAGTTTTTTTAGAAAACAAACTTAAATTAGAACTGATTCTTTTAAAATAACCTACTTTTCCGGCAATCTTCGAAATAATTCTTTCAAAATAATTAAAAGATTTTAATTTTGAATCAATGATTATCCATAAATATTTAAAACTGTTTACTAATTCCAATTTTTACCATCAATTACAACATTTATATTTTGACAATTTAAATTATTACCCATAACCATACATTTAGTTTTTGAAATATTTAATTTTAATTTATTTACTTTTAGCCAATTTAATAATATATTTAACTCCTTTCTAGTGCGAAAAAAGATTTGTTTCGACATAAAAATGAGTGCGGAAAAGGGATGCATGACTATGAATTATTATTATCGTCACTAAGCCTATTTTTAAGATACTTTTTTTTATATATATATATATGTCAATTTTGACATATAATCGGCGATAATTATATTTGACACTTTTGTATATTTATTGCAATAATCCAAATAGACAACTAAGTACCTCTATGTAAGAAAATCGTAAGCTTTCCAACGCGGGAAAATCGATACGCCATATTTCGCGTTTAGACGCCCAGACAGTGTGGCGGCGCTAAGCGTCCCGACGCCAGCACAAGGTCGTAGAAATCTATTTCGGTTTTGACGGCAAATGCCACTTGATGGCGTTAACATCAGTGTAATCACAATTTTCCTCATAATAAATATAAGTTATTGTTGTAATAAAATATCGGTATTTCAATAAACCATAATATTTCTTATTAGAATTGGGTGAACATAAAATTTCTATTTAAAAGTTCAAAAATGGATTGTTTTACTGGCTTCTAAATTTTATTTTTAAATTTCGAAAACAATAGTTAAATTAAAAACGACACGAATGAATAAAATTACGAGAACAGGCTGCCGAATGTTACCTGTCTATATCATATCAATTGGTGATAACCAGTGGCGTAGCCATAGGGGGGTCAGGGGGGGCGGTTGGGGCGGTTGACCCCCCGCCCCCTGGCTTGGCGCCCCTTTGCTACTTAAATAAAATAAAAAAATCGGTCTTATTTGAATTTTAATAAATTTAACACAGAACAAAATACCAAAAAATCAAAAAGCCTGTTATCTATGGCGAAATATCTCTAAATGCTAGACAAAAATGGCGGAAGCGAACGGACTTTTAAAATACATTATGACCTTTGAATTTATCTTTATGTTGAACTTCTGGAAAGACGTACTTGGTAAAATTTATTCATTGTCAAACTATCTTCAAAAAGTTTAAATTAATTTAAATAGGTACTACCGTTTTTCAATTAAATCCACAATAGAGGATCTAAACAAATTACGAAGTGACGATACTTGTTTTAATAAATTTGAATCGGGCGCAAAACAATTGGCAAGAAAATGTGGTATTTTAGATGAATATATTTCCAAAAGACATAAAAAAGTTAAACATTTTCACGAAGAAAAAGAAGATGCAAACACTGAAAACTGCCCGCGCAAAAAAATTAAAACAAGCGATTTCTACGTTGCATTGGATACTTTCATACAAACACTAGCTGTGAGGTTTGAAGATTTTCTTCAAATTGCAAATAGATTTATTTGCTTACAGGCAGACGTTATCTCTCCGACATTAGATAATATAAAATATCTTGGGGATCTATCAGCCTTTTATGAATCTGACATAAATGGCAATTTAATAATCGATGAATATAAATCTTTTTGCGCTTTGTTTCAACAATTAAAAAAAGAAAAGATTACCCTAAAAACAGATGAGATACTTCCGTATCTTATTTCAAATAAGCTTGAAAGTTCATTCCCAAATATATGCATTATTTACACGGTATACATTACTATTGCAACGAACAGTGCCAATGCGGAAAGGTCCTTTAATCGGTTAAAAAATATTAAAACTTATTATCGCTCGACAATGACGGAACAACGATTAAATGACATAGCTATATTAAACATAGAAAGTGATTATGTCAAAAATTTAGATCTTTCTAATGTTTTAGATGATTTCAAAATCAAAAGACTCGTCGAATAGCTTTATAGTTATATAAAAACATTTTTTAAATTATTGATTGAAGTTGTGTAAGGTCAGAATATTAAAATATTTTTAGTTTTGTGTTTATTTTTGATTGATTAGTACTTGTTTTTATTATAAAAGGATTTATTTTTTGTTTTATTAAAATTAAAAAAGTTTAACTGTGTTAAATGAAAAAAAAACGTAATATAATATAATAATATATCACAAAAAGCATACAATGCATTTTTTTGCCCGATGTTGAAATCTTATGTTTTTTTAGCTGAAATTTAAAACACGTCTTAGTTTGGAAAAATATACTTCTATTGTCACTCACCAATAATTTAATAAAAGGCTTTAATGGTGCTTAATACCATGCCTTATTTTTTGTCAATGTTGCACCGACAGACAGAGCCCGTAATACTCCAGAGATTTATATTTTTACAATTTCGGGACAAATCGTTAAAAACCGACAAAGTTAAATCTTAAATATTCACAAGGCAAGAGTTAACCCCTTTCTTAGAAACCCGAAGTGCTATAATTTTAATGAACTTTGACTTCCCATTGAAATTTTAAGTAAAGAAAATTCGTGCTTTTGAAGTATGCATTGCAGCAACGGATATTCATAGAAAATGTTAACAGCTTCAGAATTTTCCAGCTTGTCGACGTAAAATTAAAAAAATTAAATTCTGTTCTGATACATACCTCAATGAAACCACCAGTAATAATTATTAGTTTCAACATGTTTTACAGTATTCAAGAAAACATAATGATGATTAAGCGGTACTACATTGAAATAGTTCTAGGAGAGTATCCGAAATGTTGTCTGCGATGATTCCTGACAGACCCATTCCAAGCAAAACAACATTCCTGAATAATAAAAAAAAAATACCTTGTCGGACTTCCATTGTCTTTATTTTGTTACTTACACAACCTTTCGGTTAGTTAGTATCTCTAACCGTTTCCAAGTGTTAACTATTATAATTCTAAATGTAAAACAGAATGGTTTCCCTGAAACTTTTGTAACTAATACTTAAAATTCGCGAAGTAAAAACTAATACAGAAACGAAAGAGGAGCAAGCATTTCTTGCAATACCTTATATCAAGTGGATTTCTGGAAAGATAAGAAGGATAACCGAAAACTATAATATCGAAACAGCCTTCAAATACGGAAATACGATTAGAAGCTTTCTTACAAATGTAAAACCCATGTAATGAAAACACAAAAATTTTAATTTATCAAATCCCTTGCGAGTGTGGCGAATCGTACATTGGAGAAACAAAAAGACCTCTTCCCGTACGAGTTAAAGAACTTCTGAAATATACTCAAAGAGGTGAAACTTTGAGATCGGGTATAGCGGAACATGTATGGACTAACCAACATAATATACAGTGGTCAGAAACCGAGGTTTTGGACACGGAACAGTACTGAAGAAAACAAAAATTCAAAGTAGTAGCTTTTTTGAATCAAAATACCCATATATTTAGTGAACCAAGTATAGATATCCCCAATATCTGGAAGACTCTGTCCAAAACCAACAGCTCAAACTTCACACTCCAATAAGCACGTAGGCGGAGTCATCAAGCTTCATTGCACATGGATAGTATTTTAGAATTATAATTTAGTTTATACTTGAAAACGGTAAGAGATATTAACTAACCAAAATGTTGTGTTAATTAAAAAAATAAAGACAATGGAAGTCCGAGAAGGTATTTTTTTGATATTACTTCATTGTCTACCACCTTCTAAGAGTCCTGAATATTGTTCGTAATTTTGATAGTAAAGGTACTGTTAACAATAAATGCAACTGCTTAAAGCAAAATATGGTGTATGTGTGTGTTTCGCAAACACCCTATATAATATCTGTAAAGGAATCGACTCCAATATTCTTAACATAAGTTACTTAGGAAACTTAGTACATAAACAGCAAAGATTCTGACAGGAAAATGTGTAAAATCCAATGTTTTTAAAAAATACTATTATACTGAAAATAGAATAAAAGTATTCGTCAAACCTTTTCCAAAGTCAAAAATTTAAAAGGTTATAATTTTAATGGGACAACGTCGATCCTCGAAAAATTCTCATTTTAAAACAATGTTGTTTCTTCAAATATGCAGTGTAGCAGCAAGCCTGAGAAATAAAAGAAAATGGTGTATAAGCTTTATCATTTCTCGGCTCCTCGAAGGCGATCCTGACGCTTAAAATTTTGTTCGAGATACACTTCAATTTGTATGAATTTACAGGGATTGCGGAAGCCAGATTTATGGATTTGTAAGCAGTGTGGTATTCTAGATTTATGTCCTTGTTTATCTTTGCGATTGATTTATGTAAAACGTTTAAGCGAGTAAATGAAGAGGTTTTCAAGGAAGAAACTATTATTATACTTTAATTAAAAATAAACATATACAAACCAATAATTTTGTTTCTATCGGCATAATTTACTGCCTTTCTTCTTACTATTTCGAAAACAAAAATGAAATCGGATAATCGTTGTATGAGAAACACAGTTTAAGAGTAGGTTATGTTAGGTTAGGTTAGAATGGCAGACCTCTGGCAAACAGTCTCACGTAGTCTTATAAGAACCTCTGTATTACAACACGGGTTCCACGAAACCTATGCTGCATCAGCTTCCTGAGTTAACGCGACCTAGACCGTTTAATTTAAGGGTAAGTCTTTTAATCCATCTGTAAACTGAAACGGACATAAAATGGATTTTTTATACATGCAATGACTGTTTGTTGTTACGACAGGGGTTACTGTAAATTTACCTACTGCTTCAACGTAAAAAGCAGGCTTCTTTAATCCAGCCCAACAGCGTATTAGATAAATTTCTCAAAGTACTTCAAACGTCGCAGAGATGACCTGTTGTCTTAGACACTTTAGCTTCGGTCCTTCATCAGGAGCACATTTTAAACATTAACCCACGTCACAACGAAACTTCTGACATCTCGGTAATAGTTTAACCGGTGCGGCCTGTGTAAATTTGCCAAATTTCCTGCGATAAATTTACCGTATTTAATTACACTTCAGAAGTGGGATCTCCGACATCACGCCATTATTTCAGGCTATTTTCGGAATAATTACTGCAGTATTTCTGGTTATTATCGTACGGGGTAACATTTTAAAGACAGTCTGAATGTGTAATACGGTGTAAGCTGAACTAAATGCTGATGTTGAATTTCGAAGCTGAGTATCCGGGATTTAAAGGTTTGGGCAGTTTGGTGGTGCCACGATATTTCAGAAAAGCCTGAGTGGTAAATCTTTAAAAACAACCATGAATAACAAATTAGTACTATTAAATTTGGAAATAAACTTAGTTACATTCGCATGGATTTGTTAGAAGTGATATTAAAAAATTCTTTTTTTTCAATCGACCGGAAAGCAAGCACTTTCTAGACAATTTTTTGATCGGAAAATATCACTTTGCTGGTCTAGACCGGAAAGTAATGAAAAATTGACCGGTAAAGTACTTTACCGGTCAATTTTTGTTGCGTTCCGCTCCCAATTTAAAAAAATTAACCAAACTCATTTATAAGTAGGCTTTGACATGTTTATGTTTTCTTGCTTCCATAGTAACGAACTGTCAGGTACGATATTGACTTTGATAAATAAACTTTTGTGGCTTTATAAAATTGTGTGGAAGACTTTAGATATGGAACTTAATTTGGATTGGGAAGAAAATGACGTTCCAGTTGAAATAACAGAGGCAGCTGCTAGAGCTACAGACGATTTGTTGCCGCATAAGTCCAGAGTGCGGTATGAAAAAACGTTTAGCGTCTTTAAAAATTGGTGTAGAGAAAAAAATGTCAGAAATGTTTCTGAGGATGTTTTGTTAGCTTATTTTGCTGAAAAATCCGAAAAATTAAAATCATCTACACTGTGGAGCTTGTACTCAATGATCAAATCTATGTTAAATTTAAAAGAAAACATTGATATAAGCAAATATTATAAACTGATAGCATTCATAAAGAGAAAATCTGTTGGATACATTCCCCAAAAATCGAACGTACTTACCAGAGAAGACATTGACAAATTTTTGCTGGAAGCCCCTGATAATGATTATCTTTTAATCAAAGTAAGTACTTAAATACATAATACGAGTTTTCTTAAAGTTCTTCTTTTCTTATATTGTGTTTAAAAAAAATATATTTAAACTATTTCTTATTTTTTTTAGCTTTTACTAATAATGGGTTCGGCTGGAGCGTGTCGCCGTGAAGAATTGACCAATATGACAATTGACGATGTTAAAGATAACGAATCGATGTTGGCGGTAAAAATTCCAAATACAAAAACATACCAACCCAGGTCATTTATAGTTGTTGGGGAACGAAACCTAAATATATATAGAAAATATATTTCTTTACGTCCGCCTAGTGTTCCACATCGCAGGCTATTTCTTTTCTATAATAAAGGAAAATGCACTATTCAACCAGTAGGTTTGCATTCAGTAGGAAAAGCGCCATCAAAAATAGCATCCTATTTGGGATTACCAAACCCAGAGCAATTTACAGGGCACTGTTTTCGACGTAGTTCGGCGACACTGTTAGTTGAAGGTGGAGGCGATATCCTTAATTTAAAACGACATGGCGGCTGGAAATCATCCCAAGTTGCCGAAGGCTACATTGAACAGTCTCTACAAAATAAGATTGATATAGCCAGTAGAATTCAGGAAGCCGGAGGATCAAAAGTGGATATAACTTCACAAACATCCTATAAAGATGAATCAAAAAATTTCCCGTCATGTCTACAATTTAATACACCACAAAATTGTACTTTCAATATAACAATTAACAAATAGATATTAATAGATAAAATAGAATTAAGAGCATTTGTACCAAATTGTATTTATTATTAAACATAATTTTCCCAACTATTAGAGTTTTCTGCTAAAACTATACCCATATAGTAAGCTATTATTAACGTTTTCTCGCACGCCACTGGTGTCTTGTGTCGATTGTAAAAAAAATATTGTACGTCACTCAACCGAAAAGTACGTTAACAGGACTCGCAGGCTCCCAGGACTCGCCTGGCGGCTCGCCCTGGAAATTGCCTGCTTCGTCCTGTAAAATAGTACTTTCCGGTCTTGTAACGTAATATACTATTACCTGAATCCCTCTGCCTGTTTACTATTAATGATACCGTTCTTACGCTTTAAAAAAGTTACTTTAGCTGCTTTCTTCACGGAAACCACATTCGTTATTTAAGTTATTAATAGAAATACATTATCTTACTGTTAGTAAATAAAACTAAATAGAAAAAAAGTTTTTCGATAACTACCGGATTTTTTTTGTCAAAAAACTAAGTTATAGGATAGAAGCAAGACAAAAAATAAATTCTATATATATCTACGAGGTATTAAAATGTTACCTGGCCAGAGCGAACTCTCCAAAATATTCCGTCATAGCAAACATGGTCGCTTATTTTTTTGAGGCAACACATATTTTAAAAACGAACTCGTATTTTTTAAACTGTTTCAAACTGTCTCGCCTAATTATTTTATTCAATGTTTATTAAAAATTGGAGGTTATGTATTTGCAACAGCGGTATAAAACATTCCTAAAGACGATTACTATTTTCTTAAGGCCGAAATTTCACTTTATGATACACGAAATAGTTATTTACAATTATTTATCTACATGTCTGACACACTTTTCTTTGGTTTTTATTGTCAATTTTAAACAATAACGTACAGTAAAAACCTTTTTTACGGACAAATTTTGACATGTCATAAGTCACGAGTCATATTCAACAGATTAGCAGTAAACCCTTAAACAATTTAAATACAATAATTGCCAATGAACCACTGCGTTATATCAAGAAACATAATTTTGTTAAACCACCGTCTACGCGAAACAACCATTTTTTCACTGCTGCAGCATAATTTTAGTAAGGATAAACCCCTTTTTCACTGCTACTAAGCAACTGGCCATAATTTCTTTTAGCTAGAAGTACGTTTTTTGAGAAATAAAAGGGACTTTCAGTCAAGAAATTGAAATTAAAGGTTTGTTAAAGTAGAAAGGACAGAGAGAAAGGTAAGGCAACAAATAGCAGTAGGAGAAGCCTGCGGGAATCCTCGTTGGACGGCGTTGCAGGAGTTGGCAGTCGCGACTGAGCTCCTGCTCGGATGTGGATGAGTGCCAGCACGATTTTGAGGGCAGGAGGGTATTAGAACAATAGGGTTGATATTGTATAATACTGTAAAGTATGAGGTTATTTATTTATTTATATAGATATTCTTTATACTCTTGGTATAAAATTGTCTTATCCAATATCTGGTAAGGTTAAATTATTATCAAGAATTATTTTCTTTGTTACGATTTTTTTTAAAATCAGGCCTAGTCTAGTTTTCAACGTCATTTTTAAAATTATATGATATTTTAACTAACATGCTATGCAGGGAATCCTTAAGGTGGGAGTATCAACATGCTTGCTAACCTATAAGCTATTTCGCGTAGATTTATTTATTTTTTCTAACTTTTTCACAAAATTTAAATAAAATCAATATCGTCTTCATATTCTATAGATAATAATTAACATATTAAATAAATATCAAGGAATTTCATAAGTTATTTAAGGAGAATTGTATATCGAAAAATATCGGTTAAGATTTTTTTTAACATTATTATGTCATTTTCTTTCACTATACAATTCTCCCAAAATACGCAATAAAATAAATTGATATTTTTGTAATATATCAGATATAACCTAAATAATGTGCAGACGATAGTGATTTTATTTAAATCTTAGTCAATAAAATAATAAACTAAGAAAAACCAGGCAAAATAGGTTATAGGTTGGCAATAAATTGAATGACGTTGATAATTCCACCTTAAAACTCTTTTTTTGGTCCTCGGTCATTCAAATACAACTCTTCGTACTAAGGTAAATTACTATTGACAAGAGTAAACGACCTTAATAAAATAGTATGCACGTCTTTTATTACTGCCCTGCATCCTGCGCAACCGCCCTTTCTCCACCCTATGCTGCTTGGCACACTGAACGTGCCAGCAGGATCGCGGTGTCGCCAGACTTCCCGGCAGGACGAGTGACGTCGGATTTTTTTCTTTTCAATTTCGACATTTCGAAGATTAATTGAAAAAAGTAAATACAAAAAATCGGCAGTCGTGCTGACAGAGTAACAAATCGAAACGTAAAATGATCTCGTTTTAAAATTGACTATTTTTGAATTTAGGGTATTTTTTTTATCCTATTGTAAGATAATGCCATTACATAAATATGCAAGTAGATATAATTACGGCAAAAATAACGTGTAAAACGACACTGATGTTTCTATTAGTTTAAATTATATGCATTCTAAAATTTTTCATTTTTGAATAAAATAAATAAAAGAATAATCAAATAAAACCAAATATTTGGTAAGTATAGTGGGGCCTTTAAAAATGACAAATATCTTGTGTTGTTTTTTAAAAAAGTAGGCAACCAATTAAATTCTCAAAATATTTAATAATTTTATTAAGGAATATGCAAATAAAGGGATAATCCAATATTATAAAGAATTCTAATAGTAAAAAAAATAATTAACAAAGTTAAATTAAAATTTACGTGTTCCTTAGCAACAGGTGGTCGAATTTTGAGACAAGTAATAAAGAAGTGTACGATTTATGACGTTTTATTCGCTCAAATTTTCCTCGCTTGTCGACCTTGACCTACAACACGAAGTTTTATAAAAGGTAGACTTTTATGATAACACACTGAGGAAAATAATCTAATACAACAGGTTTGCTAAGACACAGTTGTATTGATAGCTTATTTTTTTTATTAACCCATAATAAATAAATTGCTTGTGCATCAAACCCGTTTTAGTGTTATATTAATTCCAGAATTGCCGGAACAGCGTTTTTATTGGTAGTAATCAGTTCCATTAACAGCACAGTCTTGTTGAATTATGAACTACTTTTAATACAGCGATTTTGTTAAGAAATAAATAAAAAAATCTTCTCAAGGCGACGCATTTTGTTCTCAGTAAAGCTCTTTCTCTACCAATAAGAAAGCAGAACAGCGTCCCCAAAAACGAATTGTATCCGTTAGAACCTATAATCCACAAGACGTTGGTGGGGGTTCGTAGCGATCGGCAATCGCCGCGCGCCATAGAATTAGTTTCAACGTATTTGTTGCGCAAGTCACATCGTTGTTCGGAGTCTTCTAGCTGTCCTGTCTGAATTTGAATTTTATTGATCGTACCTGTTTCAATAAATTTATTTTTACTTTGTATTTAAGTTTTTTTAAACTTTGCATGTCAGATAAAGCAATAGAAGATTTTAATTAAGCATAACCCATCATTAGTATTGGATTTTATAATCTATGGACGAATCTAACTATCTCAGGAAACCATGTTGCATAATAGATAATCATATGCAATGTTACACAATAAGAACAATATCACACTAGAAGCAATTTAAAATTTTGAGAACTACAGTACTGATTTTTAGTGGTAAGTATATGCTTTATTAACCGTAGCAAGCAAATTTTATTAGGAATAATGTCAAGTTTCATTATAAGTTTCATATTAAACGACAAGAATAATATCACACTAGAAGCTATTTAAATTTTTGAAAACTACAGTACTGATTTTTGGTGGTAAGTATATGCTTTATTAACCGAATATTATGATTATTGTCAAAGTTCATTACAACTTCCAGTCGGTACTAATACAGTATATAAAGCCAGATTACATCTCCAATAGAACTTAATAATACTGTGAGTATTCAGACCAATAATAGCTATAAACCATTCTATGGTAGCATTACCTCCTATTTCCTATTGGCTAAATTACCGTAATATTATTACTACACAACGGTCTAGCAATTTTCGTTGTCCCACAGTAGGAAATCGCGTTGCTGTCACATATAGTATTAAACAGTTGTATAAAGAGTATGTGAATTATTAAAAGGAATAGAAGGCTTTTTCTCAGTGCAGTGAAAGGATATAATTTGACTTAATTCCTTCATTCCAGGCTCAATGATTAAAACGACAAATATAATCCTTAAAGGGGCTGATTCAATTTATAAAAATGCGATGCAGCAAAATGTGAAATACAAATAAATATTCTTGCGTGCCGCATATTTTTCCCCCTATGCGAACCCCGATTCCTGCCACAGTGGCACCACCAGGACGAGTTGGATTGCGTCCAGTTGGCTGCGGGCACATCCTTTGATACTTCCAAACTTTTTGTCGTGTTTTTTGTTATTTATTTGTAATTTCCTTTGTGTTTTGATTTATGTCGCCCTTGTTTCGTATTTAATGCAGTGAAAATTTAAATCGATCGAACGCGTCGCTTTGTCTTAATTAGAAAACAAAAATTGTGGTTTAAAAGTTGTAATTAATGCATGAATAGGAGAATGCATAAATGCAAAGTTTAATGTTAAAGTCCAGGAACTAGATCCTCTAAAAGGAGAGGTTCGAGTTTCATAGGACTTGGGTCAAATGCAAATGAACTTACATGTATCGTATACTAAAGGAAATAGGTAGAATGAATTGAGTGAATGAAACTTGAAGTTCTTATCTTACGTAATACGATATTTACCCGAAACGTTAACGTAAGACACGAGCAAATATATCTATCCTTCTAACCCCAAATTTAACCCGTCACAAGTCACTTTTCATAACCAACTTATGACATAACTCTATTAAGTGCCCGCCTAATATCATAACCCCGACGCGGCTCCCCTCTTCCAAATTTATCACTTGCCTAACTTGGTTAGGAAAATTTGGGCACTTGTTACCTAGAGGTATATTTTCGTGCACGAACAAGGAGAAAATGAGAAAAAATTGATAATGTATCTATGTACACCTACGACACGTTTTGTACGTATGTATAGGCGTATGTAAAGGTACCCACGCAGCGAAAAAATAACTAGTGTAAATGGTTTAAAATAATGTACAGGTGAGGTGAAGAATGTTTAATCTACTCACATTGAGAAAAAAAGCCTTCTATTCCTTATAAGAATTTACATACCTAATCTATACACGCGCTTTCCTACTGTGAGACAACGAAAATTGCTAGACCGTTGTGTAGTGATAATATTACGGTAATTTATCAAATAGGAAATAGGAGTTAATGCTACCATAGAATGGTTTATAGCCATTATTGCTCTGAATACTCACAGTATTATTAAGTTCTATTGGAGGTTGGAGGTGTAATCTGGTTTTATATACTGTATTAGTTCTGACTGGAAGTTGTAATGAAACTTGACATTAATCATAATTATATTTGCTTGCTACGGTTAATAAAGCATATACTTACCACCAAAAATCAGTACTGTAGTTTTCAAAAATTTAAAAAGCTTCTAGTGTGATATTGTTCTTGTCGTTTAATATTGCATATGATTATCTTTATGCAACATGGTTTACTGAGATGGTAAAATTCGTCCATAGATTATAAAGTCCAATACTAATGATGGGTGCGAAATAAGAATCTTCTATTGGTTTATCTGACCTGCAAAGTTTTAAAAAACTTCTATATAAAGTAAAAATAAATTATTTCAAACAGGTAGGTACTCTCCTTTAATATATATAGTACTTAGGTACTTAGATAATATTTTATCTATTTCTTCTGACATTCCATTATTGTCATCAATACCAACTTAGCACACATTTTTCTAACTTTACACACTTTGAAAGTTGATTTAAAAATTTAAACTGTTTTCTAGTAATTGGGTAGCGCTGATTTCAAATCTGCTTTCAGTTTTTTTATATCACGTAAGGTTATTTTTCAAACCGGTGAAATCCAAAAATATAGAAAAAACCCTATTTATTTCATTTATAAGCTAGTTTTTTAATATATTAAGGAAAAAAATACAAAAATATATAAAATATACACATATAAACTATTATAAATGGTTATTTATTCGTTACGCTTCTTCAAAAAATGTTTTCTTTTTTTAGAAAAGCTTCTTTTGGTTGTTTTTCTGTTCCAACAGAAATCGGCCATCATTTTTGTGTCCCAGCGCCCCTGGTGTCTTTTTTCCATCTCTTTAATATATTGATGAAATCTTTCACCTTGCTCTTCACCCACGTCCCCAAGATTTTCCAGGAATTAGTCCAAATGGGAATATAAAAAGTGAATTTTTATGCTCATATTCCTGAAATTTTCCAGCATATTTTCAACGATCTCAACATAGTAGTAATTTATGTTCAACTTCTTTAAAAGCATTCCATGCATGTTTTTCCTTATCTTCCATTACCTTTTCAAATTCTGTATCTTTCATCAAGCTGCTAATCTGCGGCCCTACAAAGATTCCCTCCTTTAATTTTGCCTCTGACAGAGCCGGAAATGTTTTACACAAATATTTAAAACAATATCTTTCTTTGTTTAATGCATTAACAAATTGTTTCATACGTCCAAGTTTTATGTGAAGTGGTGGAAGTAAAACTTTTTGAGGGTCAATAAGACTTTCGCGAATTACATTTTTGTTTCCAGGTGTTAAAGTCTCTCTTTGTGACCAGTCTCTTTTTATCCAATGCTGTTCTCGCTAGCTAGACCACTCGCACAGGAAACATGGAAACTTAGTAAATCCAGACTGCTGACCTAAGAGAAGACTTAGAATGTTTAGATCTTCACACACTTCCCAGTTGTGATTTTCGTATTGTATTCTTAAAGTAATTCCTCTAAACTTGCATAGTTTTCCTTTAACTTAACTGTATGGCCGACCGAAACAGAAGCAAGAACATTGTCATTATGTAAAAGAACAGCTTTAAAGCTCCTTTTTGAAGTCGATAGAAAGTCTGCAGAAGGTGTGTAGCACCACAGAAAATCATTTTTTATTCATCAATCATTTAGAATTTGAAGTACTACATTCATTTTAAAATGTATTAAAACGCCTATTATAAGTTTTTTTTATATTTTTTCTTTTTTTTTGCAAAAAAAAATCTGTGGGTGATAGAGACCAATTGTATTTTAATTAGTTATTTCTATATAAAAACTAAGCTCAACAAACAAAAATCAGGTCATCACAAATTCTATGCAGGCCTGTGTAATTGTAGAGAGCTTTAAGCGCTTAAGGAACAAAATGCGTCGCATTAAGAAGATACAATTTATTTCCGAAAAAAAATTGCTGTAATAAAAGTTGCTCATTATTCAACAAGAATGTGCTGCTAACTGAACTGATTATTACCAATAAAAACACTGTTCTAGCAAAGTTAGAATTGATCTAACACTTAACCGGGTTTGCTACACGAGCAATTTATTTAAAACCTGTTGTATTAGATCATTTTTCTCAGTACAGTCTGAGCGACATTGCTGCCATAAGAAGTCGCTATATACCCAGAGAAACACAATATTGAGTAAAACCCTTTCAGAAAAAAAAAATATTTAAATCAAACGGACCCTTGTTTCAGCTGTAACTCCTGATTCGGCATCATTTGAAATTCACAATGAGATGTCAACTTGTCGGATAAACTGGTAATTTTCGCTGGTTTTGTTTTTATTTTATTCAGCAAAAAAACAACGAAGGAAACGTTTTTCAGATCGATGTGCACAAGAAGACAGCGTTTTTAGTTGTTGTCTTATATGTATTTACCTTCAGGATAAGGAAATTTATTTAAGGTGGGAGTATCAACATGCTTGCCAACCTATAACCTATTTCGCGTATATTTATTTAATTTTTCTAGCTTTTACACAAAATTTAAATAAAATCATTATCGTCTTCATATTTTATAGGTAATAATTGACATATTAAATAAATATCAAGGAATTTCATTAAATATTTTAGGAGAATTGTATAGCGAAAAATATCGGCCAAGATTTGTTTTAACATTATTATGTCATTATTGTTTCACTATACTGACTATGCAATTATCCCAAAATTGGCAATAAAATGAATAGATATTTTTGTTATATGTCAGATATTATCTAAATATTGTACCGACGATAACGATTTTATTTAAATGTTAGTTAATCTAATAATAAACTTAAAAAAGCAACTCGAAATAGGTTATAGGTTGGAAATAGATGGAATGACGTTGAGAATTCCACCTTAAAGATGTAACTGCTGGTAAAAGTTATGGCGAGCTGCGCCCTCATACGAATTCTGCTGCAAACTCCCCCAATACATATTTGTTTACTAGTTATATTAAGTATACTACTTTCTGAACAAATCCCTGCAAGAGTCTTCTCTTTTTTTACAAACATGTATGTTAAGTCCTTTTAGGTTATCCTCCATATTAAAAATAGATCCATATATCCAGCTATCAGCGAATTGGCGAATTATTAAGGCTATACCCTCTACCAGGTCGCTAATAAATATTTGAAATGCCAGGGTCCAATTACAGTACCCTGCGTCACCTATACTTTCTCATTCTCCGGAACTTGTCAGCCAGGAAGTTAGCTATTCAGTTCACAACTCTCATAATAGCGCCTCATGCACTGAAGCTTAACTATTTGGATATCATATCTAAATCTTACTGAAAATCAAGCAGTATATATCAAGGGTACCATCAGTGAAAATGATTCAGTGATGCAAGTGTCGCTGCTGACGAAATAAGTAATTCTTGTTCAAATTTATTTTTCCAAATTCTATATATGTGACTACGAAAAAATCGCTCCTCATAAAGAGTCCCTAGACAATTTCTCACTTCCCGTAATTTATTTTCTGAGGAACTTTTAATGGTGCTAAAGTTAGACCTCGACAGAGAGGCACTCGCTGAAAGCATCCGACTTTAAATTGGTCTATCTTTGTCTACACTTTGTCGGGAATAATTCGATGAAATAATTTAGAGAGGGACGTCAAATAGCTAATTGACAGGGAAAAGCGGGTACGGGGCTATTTTCGGTCGGGATGCTTGATTGATGTCATTATTTATGAATTATTTTCACTTATGAACATTTGGGAAAACTCTTAACGGGGAGGGGGGGGGGGGGACATTTATAATGTAGGTGCGAACTGAAATAAAATGATCGGGAAGGGTTTCTCTTGAAAGAAAGTACTAGAAACTCACATTTACACTTAACTAATACATACACACAGTGGTATGCATCAGAACAATATGAGAATTCGGTGGACTCTAAGTCATAGCAGCGCAGAAGCATGATTCATGCCATCTACCCATGTGGTCATACCACGATGCAAGAAACCAAGAGTTGGTAGTCCTTGGGTGTGCGTCGTATACCTGAAGATTGTGATTTGGAACCCATGTTAAACCCCTTCAGAATAAAAGGAATTAAAGAAATTAATAAATTATACCTCCCCCGTCGTAAGACTTTACACTGTACAGGCTGTATATATTTTTAATACCTCGAAAAGTATAGTTACTAAAAGCCATATTTGAATTCCAAGTTTACTGTCACATTAAAACTTACTTGAAGGCGTTCAAGTTGGTCGCGTGACAAAATCCATTTGAAACTTTGTCCCGTTATAGCGTGATTTCTATGGTGACCAATGGCACTGGTTTACCTGTTTACAAGGTTTAAAGTGCATACAAACAATGGTATACAGGGTGTCCGGTAAATACGTTTTAAGTTAAAGTCACAGAAATAGATGACTGCTTATAGACCAGGGCTGAAGCCTTTGCAAATGGTAAAAAGTGAAAAAAAAATAATAGTAGGATGTAACCCATGGGAAAAGGAAGAGAATATAACAAGAATGAAGGGAAAAATAAATTACGGGCGATCCGAGGTCGGGAAGTGGGGGGGCGGTGAGTTTTTAAGGTTAGAAAACGATTTATCTCGATTTTCGGCAAAACTACAAGTCCTATGGAATAACGTTAAATGGCAAAGTTGTAGGTAATAAAAAGATCTACAACTTTTGTATTTGCACTGTTTTCACATAACCTCAAAATTTATGTGAAAAATTCAAATAGCCAAGTTTTTGGTTTTTTATTTTTATCTTTTACAAAAAAAAATTTTTTTACACGAAATTTGGTGAAAACTTACTTTCTTATGTCCCAAACACACTGTAATTTTTTTGATTTAAAATATTTATTTTTTTTACCTTATTTTGACTGAATATCGAAAAAGCACTCTAATTTTAAATTGAAAATTCTCACGTCAAAATATCTGCTTTTTTAAAAAAGTTGGTGGGCTTTTTGTTTGTTGAAATCTCTACTTCCTGATGGTGTAAAAAAAATATACATTACTATGGTAAATGTGATGAAATCCCCTTTAAATCCTTCCTTTAATTATATTTAGATCAACTATTTTCGCATTATTTTTTGCGATCTTTATGTTTAATGGATTTGTATTTTTTTTGGTTATCAATGTAACATGGAATCTTACGTTTTTCGAGTAATTAAAGTATAAATTTTAATAAATAGCTCAAAATTATACATAATGATTAAAAAAAAAATTTCGGATTCGATTTTTCTTCGTTTCTTTGCATTTTTTGAGAATATTTACCATGGTAATGTATATTTTTTTACACCACCCGAAAGCAGAGATTTCAACGAACAAAAGCCCACCGACTTTTTTAAAAAAGCAGTTATTTTGACGTGAGAATTTTCGATTGAAAATTAGGGTGCTTTTTCGATATTAAGTCAAAATAAGGTGAAAAAATAAATATTTTAAATCAAAAAAATTACAGTGTGTTTGGGACATAAAAAAGTAAGTTTTCACCAAATTTCGTGTATAAAAAAAATTTTTTGTAAAAGATAAAAATAAAAAACCAAAAACTTGGTTATTTGAATTTTTCACATAAATTTTGTGGTTATGTGAAAAAAGTGTAAATACAAAAGTTGTAGATCTTTTTATTACCTACAACTTTGCCATTTAACGTTTTTCCATAGGACTTGTAGTTTTGCCGAAAATCGAGATAAATCGTTTTCTAACCTTAAAAACTCACCGCCCCCCACTTCCCGACCTCGGATCGCCCGTAATTTATTTTTCCTTTCATTTTTGTTATATTCTCTTCCTTTTCCAATGGGTTTCATTCTACTATTATTTTTTTGGTTTCAAAAATTATCGACCCTGGTCTATTAATTGTAATTATTTAAATCGTGAAAATACGTCACCCGGAATAAATACTAAAATAATACTATTTACGGATATTTTGTTTAATAAACTTTAATTTCAAGCTTTAAATGCTTATTATCACAGTAAATCCAATTAGATTTAATTAAAATTATTTTAATGCTTCATAATGAGAAATCGTTTTACTGAAATTTTCTAGCATTTCTATTTACTTAACTAAAACGTGTATTATTTATATTTGAACTTCAATTTATTAATAATTCATCTACAATAAAGTGTTCATTATATAAAATAACTATTATTTATAGAAATAACAGAAAATACAATTTTATGTCCTGGAAGAAATGAAAGCCTGTAACATCATAAAACATGTTTTTTTCTGTTATTGCATTTAAAAAATATGTCCAATAATGTACATATTTATGTACAACTAAATAACCACACAGGTTTTCACAAAAAAAATTATCAATAATTTCTATTTCTGATAGTAATAAAATAATAGTTTTTCTTTTATTTTTTATGTATTAAGGGCATTATGATGATGTTTATGCCTCTGAGGGCAACAATCTCACAAAGCCCAGGGCCTTAGGCCCGAGGGTCTGTAAGTTGCCCGAGGGTATAGACATCAAGTAATGCCCGTGAGCCCGTGGTACATACAATATTTTACGTTCTACTTCAGATAATTCCAAGTTAAAAGAAAATTCAAAATCACGAAAGGTTTTTTACCTATACAGTTGCTAAATAAACAAAGGTGTTGATTGTTGTGCTGTATCAAAGTCAAAACTGAAATTCATATAAAATAATGGATTTTCCCTTGAGGGCATTAGAAACTTCCCTTATGCCCTAGGGTATTATATACCATTTAGAGTGTCTGGTAACTATGGTGTTATGAAACAATAATATTCGAGTAGGACATAAATATAATTTTTTTTAAATCCATTACTCTCCTTTAATAATAATAGTAGGTACTTAGGTAATATTTTATCTATTTCTTCTGCCATCAATCCCAACTTAGCACACATATTTTCTAACTTTAGGGTTCTAACGGATACAATTCGTTTTTAGGGACGCTGTTCTGCTTTCTTAATTGTAGAGAAAGCGCTTTACTGGGAACAAAATGCGTCGCATTAAGAAGATACAATTTATTTCTTTAAAAAATTGCTGTATTAAAAGTAGTTCATTATTCAACCAGACTGTGCTGCTAACTGAACTGATTACTACCAATAAAAACACTGTTCCAGCAAATCTGGAATTGATATAACACTAAAGCGGGTTTGATACACTAGCAATTTATTTAATATGGGTTAATACAAAATAAGTTATGCACATCATCATTATTATTTAATATAGGTGATAAATAAGACAGCTAGATTATTATTAAGGGAACCAGATGTTGTAACACCAGCCCTTAGTCTTAAAACGGGAATTAACTAGCACCTCCTGAAAAATTATGATGGTGTTTATTATTTTTGCGGAAAAGCAACAAGGGTTTGCAGGATTGCAATTATATCAAGACCTTAACCTCGTTTTCTTTAAAGTGAAGTAATCACGATATGTATTTCGTGCAAATGAAAAATTTACCTGTACAACAATTTCAAATAAAATTAATTTTTTCGCTGTTTATCGGTTTATAGGTATGTATAATGTTATATTACATAACTGACCTAACATTAACTATGGCACACACGGCGTTTTTGTAGCGGTTTCTGTCGAGGCGGTGGCATTGGCAAAACAAATTTAGATCAATTTTTAATGCAATTCGTTAATTAAATTAAATAATTTGCTTTTGATGTCGAACATGCTTTGAAAACTGCCGTGTCTGACCAGTAAAATATAACTCCAGGTATTCTAGAACCACTTCAAGCCAGAAAATAGCTAGCGGCATATGCGCGTTTTGCCTAATTTAATAATACATATACATTTGGAAGGAATATTAATAAACGTGTACCACCCTGGTATATATATCCCATTATGAAGCATATGTATATAATCCGCAGCTTCTAACCGGTGTGTCGGTGTTATTACATCTGTCGTTAACAAATAATTTCTGTATATCGCATGAATATCCGCAATCCGCAGTCGGTGACGTGCTATCAAGTCGATGACGGTAAAAACACTCAATTAAAATTAACAATGTTTACCGAAAAATTCATTTGCTTTCGGCGGTGCCGTTTATTGTTTCCGTGGAAATTAAAAAAATAATAAAATATCTACATCTGGATTTTTACTGTCCATATTATCGTAAACAAAAATATTTTATGTTTAATTTAAAACAACCTAACACTGTAGGTAAGTATACGGGGTGGTATGATTTCTTGTACTACTTGTCAAATGGACTTTTCTAGTAGATCTACAGAGTCGGGCTTCGATTTGTAAACTAAATTTTTAAAGTAGCCTCACAAAAAATGTCCAGCGGATTGAGATCGGCCGATCTAGGCGGCCACTCTATAGCCCCTCCTCTACCTATCTTCCGACCTAGAAAATTGTATTTAAGTAAAATTTAATGACATTTATTTGATGTTTACTGGTTGATTATTACAGTGGTGTAAAATGTTGTTATGTGTGAAATAGTACAAGGCACTTTTTTCTAAGGAAATACTTTTATTTTTAGATATCTTCTTTAAGATCAAGCCTCGTTCATTCATTCATTCATTTTACTGGAAGAAAAGTAGGTATTCCTTTCAATATCCCCTTTCATTTAGTTATCGCCTGCTAAATGACATCCTATGAAGTATCCTTTTAAGTCCAAAATTTGGGCGTAACTACGATACTCGCCAAAACAACGTATGTAAATTTTTTTTAAAAGAGAAGCTCCATTCCTACAAACCAGTAATTGTACAAGAGTTATTGGACGATGATCCTAAAATCAACTCGATAGAAACGCTTATGAACTTCATTCAACGAGTAATGCGAGAAATGTCTCTACAAGTAGGTGTAAAATGTACAACAGGAATTTTTAGATCGATTGATATACTGCAGGACAGTTGGTGACGGACATTTTCAACATATTATAAAATAGATTTTCTTCGTTCATTGTTGTTCACCTATTTGTTTTATAAGTTTTCTATTTCACCCTGTATACAAAACATTTTTTTCTAAAAGTATACATTAAAAAAATGAAATTGACGTGTTCAAACGAGCCTTGATTAAGTAAGTCGTACTATCACAACCCTGTAGAAAAAGATGATGTCTACTAGAGTTGCTTACTAAACATATATTTTTAAAGGCAATATCAATATTGACACTCAGTCTAAGGGAAAATTATTATATTATTTTTAAAAGGTTACCATTATAAACTGAACCAAAAATGTTATTTTTCAACAGGGAAATAAACTTTTATATTTTGATGGTTAATATTACAATAGAATTTTAGTAAAATGTGTCTTCTTTATGTTGCGATATAATAAAAAGTTAATGGATATCATATTGTCTATTTTTATTAAAAATCTATTGATTAATTTCTTATAATTATAGTTGTTTATTTTGATATTGACAAACCTAGTTCGAATATAATTAAATTCTTTAATTTATTTACTTTGCCCCATATATTTCCCTTTTACTATATATAATATCCATTTACCCAACAATATATACACAATAAAACTTTGATGGCATAAAAAAAGATAAGGAGGACTGTGTACACGTGACGTGACTTTTGTAACACTTAAACTTATTGATAGCCGGTAACTACTACTAGAAAACGTAATTTTATATCGTTGACTATAAACCAAATATTATCAATAAAATCATTTGTCATGTTTTCAAGAAACTTAAGGAAAAAAATCTTTGACTCTCTTGAATCGAAATATTGTGACGGAGTGAGACTGTTATCAAACGTTATAGGCATTAAAAACGTTAGTTACAACCCCTTTCCCCAAGAACAAGATATATTTTTCTATTTAGAAATAATAACGTAATTTTTTTCCATTTCACTTCAATATTATTAACGATCGCCAACATAAATATTTTAAGAATAGTTGCAGGCGTTCGGCTGCTACTAAATATCACAAGTAAACTTGAATTAAACCGGCACAAATCTGGTATCAATGGGTAGATAAAGGTTTAAGCGTTGTTTGTCTTGTAACCGATTTTTAATTTAGGTCTTTTTTTGGACGAAAATAAATGTTAAAGTTAACGTACCTATTTATGCTAACACAAATTATAGAATTTTTTTAAAACCAAAGGGTAATCGGAAAATCTATTACATGAGAAACGGAGTGTAAGGATACGTATTTTAATATTTTTTAAATTAAAGTAAATCGTATGTGTGGTTTTGGAGAAATTTGGTAACAGCGGAGGGCCGAACTTAGATTTTTCCTACGACCACCTATGAAAATGAGAAATAAAGCACGCCTAACTTGGCTAGAAAGTCCTTTATATCACACGCGTGTTGAAATATTTCCTTTCAATACGTGTGTTGAAATATAAAACAGCTAATGATGGCCGACGAATTTGATAGCAAAACTATTTAAAAAAATAACAAACTTACGGGACGCGTGGAGTCAATTAGGGTGCTGGGTGGGGTAAAGTACACTAGGGCATTACTGCAAATAAAAAAAACCTTTTTTTTTGTTATTTTTGGGAACCTAAGAGTATTTATGATAAAAATAATAATATTATCAAAAACGAAAAATATGTCAGGCAACCCACCAAATATGTCAACTGTCAACTGGGTTGAACCACAGAAAAAAAGGGCAGCAATAGAGCAGAAATAGGATACCCTAGGAAATACCGATTTAATTTTTGCAATTATCTCGGATAAAAAGATCCATACAATGTTTAAGGATGGGATAAGTGAATGTGCTTTATGTAAGTAAATTTATTTTAGCGATATTTAAAACAAATCGAATAAAATAGAACTTTTATAATTAACAAGCTATCAATATTTACCTCCATCTCTATCTTTCTATAATGTTGAGCAAATGTTGAGGTTATGTTTTAGTTTTGTGTTATGTTGTTTTTGTAGGTATATTTAGGTATATTATTGTTTTATTAAAAGAATGCAAGCAGCTGAAAGATCAGAATCGAAATTTATTCACTGTACTACATAGATAGTAGATATGATGTGCGTAAGCAGAAGGATAAAAAGTTATTCTTTTTATTTAAATCTAGGTAAATTAAAATGTGTAAGTGGGCATTGTTTTTATTTTTTTCAACTGTAGAGTTGAAATAAATTTTTCAACTCTAGTGTTCAAAAAATGTGTTCAACACAATGGTTATACCTACAAACTATTAAAAACCAAACAAACTCTTTTTGATTATTTTGTATGGTCGTAGGAAAAATTGTGTACATTACTCGTGTGAAAGTGATTTTCTCACACTCGAAGAATTTCCGCACTCGGCTGACGCCTCGTGCTAAATACCTTCTCGTTTACAGAGTACCACTTTTAACACTTGTTATGTAATATACTATAAAGCGCAAGTATGAGTATCTTACTACGTTAAAGGATATAAGTTTTGAAATTTAATAACCATTTTGTGTAAAAATAATACAATTTTTATGTTATTAACCCAGAAATCATATGAATAAACGTTAAATAATAATGTTGTTGAATTGGTTGGGGTTAAGACCAAATTACAAAAAGAAATAGCATTGTCTTCGCCAACGTTTCGGTTTTATTTTAAAACATCATCAGGGTGCTGCACAATATTAAATTCAACTTACTTTAAAAATTGTCGAGAACGTTTTAGGTTCTAAAATATAAGCTTCCTCCGATATTTTCACCCATCAATACATTACTTGATTCGTATCAATTGTTTGCCACAAACATTTTTTGTTAAAAGAAAAAATAATTATTCGACATTTATTTATAGGTATATTTTAACAAAATTAATATGAGCATTAGGTTGAAAAGCAATTACGATATTTACCAACAAAAAATAAACACGCTTATTGTTTATATTGCTTTAAAACCGCCACGGTTTTACTATCATTCCGAAGCCCAAAACGCATAAATGGATCCATGGTGGTGACATGCAAGACAATTTGAAGCATTAATTAGTATTCAACAATAATGGGATAAGACGAGATACAGTAATAATATTTATTGGAAGCACTTAATATAATCAACTGGGTGTCAAGCCGAAGCATTTTTTATTCATTCTTAAGCCGTGCAAAAGTGCAACACTGTGAAAACACTGAGTCCTTTTGTGGGTTGTTTCTGAGGTAGTTGCCAATGTTTTGCGTTGAATAATGGATGTATGTGAAAATCCCACCGTTTTGAATGTAAGATCGTAAAAATCGTGCTCGTAAATAAAGACAAAAAAAAATCGGAACCCCAAAACACATCCATTATCCAACAGGGTCCCTTTAATGTTGCGCAACTTAAACAGTAAGGTAAGCTCTTCAAAGACGACGTGCATGTGCCTCTCCATGTGCGTGTCACCACAACCCGTCCATACCTTCTCCTCTTTGCTCTTCGTGGTCGGTGTCTGCGTGGCTGGTAGAACGTGGCAGCGGAGTCGTCGAGGGACGCGCGGGCTCGTGGCATTCTAACTTGGGCTCCCATCGGCCCGAGTGCCGGCCGAGGACTGGCAAAGGGCCGATCGCGACGACGGAACCGGGTCCGAAGGCCCCGACCTGGGGCACGAAGACACGCATATGGAGGAACGTATGGGGCTAATTATCGGGAGTATGCTGAAGCGGAACTGTAGCGTGTTAAGCGACGGCGACGTGACGGGGTTACCTGATGGAGGCGATTGCAATAGTTGCAGGAGTATGATTCGCATTTCTTGCCTTTGCTCAGCGCTAACTAAAAAATTTAAAAGTTACTGTTGGTTTACCCCAGTATTTTTGTTAGTTACAATTTGAATTTGTATGACTCGCATTTCTTTATCAATAAATTATTGGTTACAATGTAGAGTTATATGATTCACAATTTCTTTCTTAAAATGTTATGCGAAAGCATCGTTTCTCAACTTGGATGGGGCAAACTGGTCGCTAAGGGGGTCGTCAGGTTTATAAATTTGTTTTTAAGGAGATCGCGACACTAAAAAGTTTGAGAAACAATGTGTTAGTGGGGAAACTACATGTAGGGTGATTACATTATTTTAATAGTTTTAGGCCATACATCTTTTGAAAACCTTTGATTTAGTTTTAACTTTTCAAACCGTACAGAAATATATCTCTCGTTCCTTATGGCAGTTGTAAATCAGTAAAAATAAAGTAAAAGAAGCCGTTTATCGCGATAGCCAAGCCTTTTTTTTTTTAAAGTAATTAGCAGTAACTACGTTTTAGTCTAGCCTATCGTTTAACGAATATAATTATTACTGGCGCCGCAAAGGCTCTACCAATGCAGAATGGGATGTAAACGCAACCGATTTCCAATACCTATTAGGGTGTGATTCACCTTTCTTGTTTGCAGCACGCATAAACTAAAAAATATCTAGTTTATGAGAATAAAGCTTTAGATTTTTTTGTAATGCCTATTAAATTGTACTTTATAGAGGCCAGTGGAATAAACCCACTCCTATTTGTAGCCAATGAACCTTGTATACTATATAATAAAGTCGTTTTCTAAAAGTAGGTTTGTTAAACTTAGTGGCCTGACGACGGTTTAAAAACACAGATTTCACTACTTTAAACGTAGACATATTGCTTCCTTCCATATTTTGAATAGGCAGAAGCATAATAATAAAAAAATGATGTTACTTAATTCAAAACCACCGAGCGAATGACATAGATTTATGGAGTGGATTCCGTTAAGACGGTCGTTGTTTATGCCTTGCTTAGATGAAAGAAGATGCCCAAATTTGTTACTGAATGGGGTAAAAAAGTTAAGTTGTAGACGGAAATAAATTGCGCGGATGGGGTGGAATCATATGGGATTGTTTCCGGTGCTCCGAATAGATTATATTTTCATACTTTTTAGCCTGAATTTTTTGTTTTATTTACAATAGTTTTAAACTAACTTTGGTTTGTGTGTCCCAATAGGGGAATCACTGCATATCATCAAGCAAAAGTTACAAGAAGACCCAACCCTTTCAGAACGTACTAGTTTACCGCTGGATGGAGTGATGGAACTATTGGATTGTTGTCTACGTAGCTCCTACTTTCAAATAAAAGATAGGTTCTATGCCCAAGATGACGGTCTTCCAATGGGTTCATCTCTCTCTCCGGTGGTGGCTAACCTGTACATGAATAGGTTTGAATTACACGCTATCAACACTGCCAAGATTAAACCTAAACTTTAACTTAGATCTGTTGATGATACCTTTATTATCTAAACAGATAGCAACGAAGAGCTGATACGGTTCTTGGAACATATTAATAGTATAAGACAATCCATTAAATTTACCATGGAAACAGAAAAACATTACACTCTACTGTTTCTCGATATTCCCGTCAAACGAAGTTCTGAAAACATAAAAACTTCAGTAAACAGGAAACCCACTCACACGGGGCAATACCTTAATCACTGATCGAATCATTCAAACTCTATAAGACGGGGCATAATTCAAACTGTTTATCACAGAGCATCTAACGTTTGCAATAATCCGGAAGACATAAATATTGAAATTTCAAACATCAAAAAAGATTTAAAACAGAATGGTTACCCTGAAACCTTTGTAAATAATACCATCTCAAAACTTAAAAATCGCGAAGTAAAAACTAATACAGAAACGAAAGAAGAGCAAGCATTTCTTACAATATCTTATGTCAAGGACATTTCTGAAAAGATTAGCAGGTTAACCAAAAACTATAATGTCAAAATAGCCTTCAAATCCGGAAATACGCTTAGAAGCTTTCTCACAAAAGTAAAACTCCCCGTAATGAAAACATAAAAAAACTGTATCTATCAAATCCCTTGTAAGTGTGGCGAATCGTACATTGGAGAAACAAAAAGACCTCTTTCCGTACGAGTTAAAGAAACATCTGAAATATACTCAAAGAGGTGAAACTTCGAGATCAGGTATAGCGGAACATGTTTGGACCAACCAAATATACAGTGGTCAGAAGCCAAGGTTTTGGACACGGAACAGCACTGGAGAAAACGAAAATTCAAAGAAGCAGCTTTTATGAATCAAAATACCCATATATTTAGTAAACCAAGTATAGGGATATTCCCAATATCTGGAAGCCTCTTCTTGTCCAAAGCCAACAGCTCAAACTTCACACTCCAAAAAGCACGTAGGCGGAGTCATCAAGCTTCATTGCACATGGATAGTATTTAAGACAGTAGCCTTAGAATTATAACTTAGTTTACGCACTTGAAAACGGTTAGAGATACTAACTAACCGAAACGTTGTGTTAAGTAACAAAATAAAAGCAATGGAAGTCAGACAAGGTAATTTTTTTGATAACTTTGGTTTATTCAACTGAATCACCGGTCAACTTGATGGCACAAAACATTTAAAATGACGACTGTCCTTATTGACCGAAATTTCGTCACGATCTTTCTATATTAAACGTAAAACGGTTTTCTAGACATCTAAAGTGGCTACAATTATTTATATTTGTCTCCAGCATACCTGTTATTCATTGAAATACATTTCTGGCAAATTGTATCACTATTTTCTAGACGTTTGCCAAAAATTGCGGTTTTTAAAACCGATTTAACCAGTAGACACGACAAGGATAAACAACCGCTAATTATATTTATTTTTAAATACGTTTTTATTTTTTACTGATGCTTAATGAAATAGGTAGTTCACTCGATTTTTATTTTCAATAGACGAAAGTTTGTTTCATATAATATTGAGGATGGGCGCCCACTTAAACACATCTCGAAAAATTAATTATAAATTTAAAAAATAATTTTTTGGTATGTTGTACAACGGTAAAAATATATTTAAACCAGATTAAAGTTTATCCTACAACCATGCATACCTCTGTAATAAATCAACTGATTTTAATGGCAATAAATATCATTGGGTATTAAAAATGGTACAAGCGGTAAAAGTTGTAGAAAATACCTTTTTTTCTACTAGTTTCGTAAACCGAACAAACCACGTTTTAATTACATAGATAGGAGAATCAAATAATTTACCCTCGCTCTTTCTCCAAGTTCCCTTAACTGAGAATTTATTATACATTGAAGCACTAAGAAAGCAAAAAAAACTTTATCTGTTTAGATAACAAAGAAAATAAAATAAGCCAGCACGAAACAGATAAAAAAAAATCGCCAACATGAAAGAGGGTGTTAACCCCTTTTAGACTGCCCCCTCCTCCTAACCCTTCACCTATTTAAACAGTTAAAACAGATCGTTTTAATTTAAGGTTGAAGATGATCATTTAACGTGAGCGACCTATGGAGGGATATTTAACACAAAATATTGAATGTGACTTAGGTAGCCTCGTAGTCAGGGGGTGGAGGTCAGCCCTGGCTTTTTTTTGACCCACCAACTGAAATAGGTGTGGTCACACATTAAAAATCTCCTTTATTTAATTAATTATTTTTTGTTCGATATGCTACTCGAATTAGAATGGAGATTTAACACAAATTAACACAAACGTTTTTCAGGACTTACGTAAGCAAAAAATTGCAAGAGTCAAGCAGGAGGCAAAGCCAGGGAAGCATCGCAAGAGCAGAAAACCGTTTTCGATAACATTCGGTTTGGCGGTTCTATAATGATAGTAGAACCGGACAAGCAACGTATTAAAAAAATGTTATATTATTATAAAAATTTTAAAATTTATTTTTTTGCTTGGTAAAAACTGTACTTTAAATCTGATGAGCTGATCGGTTCAGTGACCTAACAAAAATTGAGTGGGCCTACTCGCAAACGTTTTCAGGGGTCCCCTATCTATAACGAATGGAAAATGATAATTCCTATTTTCATTACTATTAGGTTAGGTTCAGGTTTATAATTTTTTAATTCGTTAATCGTGTACTAATTTAATTAGGGTTAAACCCACATTATGTGTTAAGTGCCTACTATTAAAACAAAAACTATTTTATAATCCTAGGTAGACTGGTAGACATAACATAGGTAGTTATTAAGTCATTATACGTAATATTGCAGCAAACACGATGCAAAACCAAAATTTTAAAACACCACTTATAATGTTGCATTTACCATGTATAGTAACGGGGGTAGCAGTGATCGAGCCTCATAGAATCCAAAAAACAGAAAACAGTAAAACACGTGAACACTCAACAAGTCTGCACAAACATTATGTCACTAAGTAGTATATAAGGTATTATACAAAATGACCAAATCTTAGAAAGCTTTTTTTTGCAAAATCGTTTATAATTTCGTCGATATTTATTATTCTAACAAACTCGTGTTCAATAGTACTGATTAAGGATAAATCCGACAGGCGTTGTTGTCCCATGGTGTTACGTAAATAGGTTTTTACTATTTTAAGTAGTTGCTTTAGGTAAGTCCTAACTCACCAAAACTGAAGTTTTACTTTTGATTAAATTTATACTATATATATTGTTATTACTATTAATTACTATTGTGGTAAGCTTTCTAACCAATTTGGAGTGCAAGTGACACACATTATTTATTAAATTCATTACGCCATAATTAACACGAAAATTAATGTACCGTCTAAACGTGAAGATACGAGACGTCTTACATAGACAATTCAATTTTAGACAACAACCTACATTAAAAGCGCCACCATCCCCTTGTCACAACGATATTAAGTATCTTATGTTAATTCTAGAATTTCTCACGAAATCGTCGATTAAATAACTAATTAATTAACTATTTGGCTACAACTTAAGCGTTCGTCACGAAATTTTTAATGAATTTAATGGAGATCTTGTAGTATAATGAAATCATAATTAAACCTTGTTGTTTTATGAGTAATTATTAAAATTACACTAAACTTGTTGAATTATGCAGTTTAGAAGGATTATGCATCTATTATTAAACGGTCGAAGCTAATAGTATATTATTTAACGAGCGGTAATGTAGGTCATAACTCACGCAGATGAAGTTACAGGTGAATGCTGTACTTCATCAAATGAGTTATAACCATTACCGCAAGTTGAATACTATACTTTATCTACGACTATAACAATAAATACTAAAATACAAGTACAGAGAAAGAACTCTATTCACAAATCTTGATAGTTACCTATAACAATGCTATACAAATTTTAGTTGTAATTACTCATTTTGTTTATTAATAAAATGAACTGTAAAGTTTGAACAACCAGTAAACTGAATATGTGGGACTAAATTATGCAAGTTTATTGTTTCTTTTTGTGTTTGTTGCATATATGTTGTTGATGTACTAACTGGTTGAAGTGTTATAGAATTTGCAGTATCTGTCTTATTCTTTTCGGAATCGTCAACGTACCCCTCAGCCACAGTACCTAGTTGAGTTTCAGTGCAGTTATATCCCCTCCAGCATATATAAATATATTTTTCTATTTCACGTTCATAATGAGTTCAGTACGACCCTCATTTGCGGATCGTAATGAAGCTATTTCGATACGCGTTTTTTCTTTATTTGATGTTGGTAACATTTAAATGTTTTATTTCATTGACTTGCGCGGCCTTTGTGATTTACGAGAAAACCCATTTTTCCCAGAGGAAAAATAGCTTGATAACTTACTTTTTTATTCTGTGTGGATAACAGTCATGTATGTTGGTTGCATAAATCTATAAATCAATCTTTTGTAGATGCTTCAAGCTATCATTTTCTGCCAAATCCTATCCAAAATTCAATCTACTAACCTTCTAATGTCGATTTTAAGTTTAACTTTATTTGAATTTTCCATCTTCCCTATACTAAATTGCAATGCCGTGACGTAAAATCACGTCTTTTGAAATTCGAAAAAAAGTAGCAAAATCTCCCGAATTTCCGAACGCACTGTATATGTACCGAATGTACAAGGATCACACAACGTATTCCGTCCAATTTCAAATCTCATATCGCTAAAATAACTTTAGAATCTCGTGGTGAAAATGGGTCAATAAATCAAAAAATGATAGTTTGCAAAATAATTTTTGTTGTCCAGAGGCTCCTATGATAAAAAATAGTATTACCAACATAAAATTTAGACATAAAAATTTACAAAATTTGAAGGATTTATTTTCTTTTTAAAATGTATTTTTCTTGATTATTAAAGGTGAAATAGAAAAAAATGTATAAAGCACATGTTTCATAAGGCGTTTTAGCGCCCGTGTCAATAAAAAAACTCGCCACTTCGTGGCTCGTTTTTTAAAATAGACGCGGGCGCTAAAACCGCTTCTTATGAAACTCGTACTTTAATATACTATTGTTTTTGGATTTTTCGGGCAATAAATTCAGTATGGTTACATTAGCAGTCTTATTTCTGGAGGCGTACATACTAATTCATCTTCACTATCTGAATTAATCTTTTTCAGCACAAAATTTACAATAATTAGGTATTAACTTAATTTGAAAACGTCAAAATTATTTAAGTGACAGTACTCCCCTCAATAACAATAATGGACTGTTCCCTTTCGGCTAATCGGCTTATACATATATTTTCCGATTTATTATTATAGTGAGTTATAGTAGTGAGTTATTATAACTCATGTTGTTTGTTAATAGATACTATTAATTGCTCAAAAGCAGTTGAATAATTAATATATAATTTAATAGGAGTAGATAAAAGTATAAAACTATGTCATGAAAAAACAATTGCATTAAACAAAAGCAAGACTATGAAAATAAATCTTCAGCAATAAAAGTGTTTACATTGATTCGTTGCCAGAAAATCTAGGGGCGTAGGTCGCCTCGAGGAAAAACAATTTCTCTTCCGGAGTTTCTTTTCTTTCCAGTTATAATAAATTAAGGAAACAACTTCCATTTCGAACTGCAGCCGCATAAGCTCCGTTTCTTTTATTGTCAAACCCAAATTTGCTTTTTTTGTACAATCCAGTTTTAAATTAATAAGATTATTAAAAATTAACATGTACCTACTTATGTAATGTATTTTCGGTAAGTATGAAGAAGTTCTTGATATGTAATTCTATTTTATTATGATCAATTTAAAAACATTCAATGACTACTAGGCCACACATACAAGATGTTAAAGCCCGGACCTGTCTATTTTCCCATTCGTTAAACGATCATTTTACAGTGCGCATGCCTATTCCCGTGCGGTTTTGTTTACATGCGCATAAAATTTAAACCATCAAGAGTTACGTAAATTGGTATGCCGGTCCTGCTGGAAGTAGCTTTGTCGCATCTCTTACGTTTACAAAATTTTTCAAAAAATTGGTCAACCTAATTAACCTTCAAACCTTTCAACGATAACAATAAACGACACAACGCTACGTTATAGATCCTCTTTGCTCTTTGCTATTGCCTTATAGAGCCAGAGATGGATCTAACGAAAAAAAGCCATCTTCTTTTATATTTAATACAGATAGACCAGGGCTGAAGCCTTTGAAAATGGTAAAAAGTGAAAAAAATAATAGTCGGATGAAACCCATTGGAAAAGGAAGAGAATATAACAAATATGAAAGGAAAAATAAATTACGGGCGATCCGAGGTCGGGAAGTGGAAAGGGGTGAGTTTTTAAGGGTAGAAAACGATTTATCTCGATTTCCGGCAAAACTACAAGTCCTATGAAAAAACGTTAAATAGCAAAGTTGTAGGTAATAAAAACATCTACAACTCTTGTATTTACACTTTTTTCACATAACCTCAAAATTTATGTGAAAAATTCAAATAACCAAGTTTTTGGTTTTTTATTTTTATCTTTTACAAGAAAAAATTTTTTTTCACGAAATTTGGTGAAAACTTACCTTTTTATGTCCCAAACACACTGTAATTTTTTTGATTTGAAATATTTATTTTTTCACCTTATTTTGACTTAATATCGAAAAAGCACCCCAATTTTCAATCGAAAATTCTCACGTCAAAATATCTGCTTTTTTAAAAAAGTCGGTGGGCCTTTTGTTCGTTGAAATCTCTACTTTCTGATGGTGTAAAAAAATATACATTACTATGGTAAATGTGATGAAATCCCCTTTAAATCCTACCTTTAATTATATTTAGTACAACTATTTTCGCATATTTTTTGCAATCTTTATGTTTTGTGGATTTGTAATTTTTTTGTTTATCAATGTAACATGAAATCTTACGTTTTTCGAGTGATTAAAGTATAAATTTTAATAAATAGCTCAAAATTGTACATAATAATAATACAAAAAAACAATTCGGATTCGAGTTTTTTTTGTTTTTTAGCATTTTTTGAGAATATTTACCATAGTAATGTATATTTTTTTTGCACAATCAGAAAGTAGAGATTTCAACGAACAAAAAGCCCACCGACTTTTTTAAAAAAGCAGATGGTTTGACGTGAGAATTTTCGATTGAAAATTAGGGTGCTTTTTCGATATTAAGTCAAAATAAGGTGAAAAAATAAATATTTTAAATCAAAAAAATTACAGTGTTTCTGGGACATAAAAAGGTAAGTTTGCACCAAATTTCGTGAAAAAAAAATTTTTCTTGTAAAAGATAAAATAAAAAACCAAATTTTTCACATAAATTTTGAGGTTATGTGAAAAAAGTGTGAATTCAAAGTTGTAGATCTTTTTATTACCTACAACTTTGCTATTTAACGTTTTTTCATAGGACTTGTAGTTTTGCCGGAAATCGAGATAAATCGTTTCTACCCTTAAAAACTCACCCCCTTCCACTTCCCGACCTCGGATCGCCCGTAATTTATTTTTCCTTTCATTTTTGTTATATTCTCTTCCTTTTCCAATGGGTTTTATCCTACTATTATTTTTTTTGGTTTCAAAAATTATCGACCCTGGTCTAAAACCTTAAAAACTATCATTTATTTTCTATGTTGCATAATTTTACTGTTTTACTATTACCAAAAAATATAATTACCTTTCCTACCTTCTGAAGGCACAGGATTTGACACCTCGACTAGTAACTCCCTGTAGATATGCCATCGATAACCCGAAGGCGCTAATTCCATTTGAAACACTCAAAAACACTTCACTTCACACGAACAACCGAGTCGGAACTAATTCTCAATTTTAGCGACTCACGTTATTGTTATTATCCAAGACCATAACTAGCTTTTTTTAATCACTTTTTTCGGGCCCACATCGGTCTTCGATGCATGATTGTTTTTATATGCGAAATATTTCTATTTTATTTGGGAGAAAAAGCATTGGCACTGATTTTTAAGCGGTAAACTGCAACACCTATTGCTAATTGAAAATTTGGGAGTGGTTTATATCTTTATATCGTCGAGGCATAAAATTTGGGCCACCTGCACCATGGAGAAAAATACAACATTTTTTTATATCTTCTAAAAAAACGATTATTATTTTTTCAAGTAACCCATAATTTTTTTCAAGGGAAAGCTGTTTGCAGAGTTTGAACGAATGTTTCTTGTAGATTGATAGTGTGGCACGCCAATGACGTAACCAACGCACTTTACTGTTATACAGGGTAGGTTTACAGAGTTTGTTTATATCTAAACTAGCGTGTACCCGGCCTGCGTTGCAACCCGCTGGTATAAATATAAACCCGAACAAACCCGATATTATTAGTACCCGGCATGCCACCTTCTGAACTTGCACCCGTGCGAAGCCGGGGCGGGTCACTAATTATACATAAAAACCTTCCTCTTGAATCACTCTATCTATTTAAAAAAACCGCTTCAAAATCCGTTGCGTAGTTTTAAAGATTTAAGCACATAAGACAGGATAGCGACTTTGTTTTATACTATGTTAAGAAGATAATACCTACCATATACATATACCACGTGTCCCAAAACAGCTGTTCTTTTAAGAAAATTCGATTAGTTCTTGCCCTGGGAAATAAAACAAAAAATTCCAAAAATGTCCCAACGTGAAAAAACATTAGGTAGTTATAAACAAAATTTGACTTACTTAAAATTTTCAATTTTTTCACGACGTTCTTTCCACCCTTTATAATATTGCAGGGTTACGTCAAGGCGGACTTACACTATTAATCCACAGTGTGACCAGTAAAGTCCGCATCGTATGGGATTTTTTTAAATTAATAAATGTATTCAAAATTTGACTTTGGCATCAAGTTCTGCTTCGATCGAGATGAAAATTAAGCAAAATAGTCACGTGATTCGAATTATCTGTCAAATTTAATTTTTTTCCTAAAAATAATTCAAAAGTAGGGCTATTTCTGAAAGTTTAGAAAAAAGTTATTAGAAAAAGCTTTTTTAAATGCAGTTTCTAGCCTACATGCAAAATTTTAGCTGCAGAAGATAATTTTGATTTTTTACCCATATTTTGTAAATTGTACCACTTTTGCAAAATAAGACTCAACGCAACCTACATAAAACTTCTTAGTTTTGACAATGATTTATTTCAGATACATTTTCTTTAAAGTAGCGCTATATTAAATGTGTGTTTTTCTACAAAATCAAAATTGGGCTATTAAAATTTGGTCGCATGTGATGGAAAGTTTATTTGTTTTTGACCCTGTATAAGGTAACTTCATAAAATAAGTATTTTTGAAAACGTAGTTTAAAGTTACACCTTAACATTAAGACAAAAAGAACACAGTGTCATCAGTAAAGTGTTCATTAACTGGAAAAATTTTTTTAGTGGGGGGTAAAAAATGAAAATTATCTTATGCAACTGAAATTTTGTATGTGGGCTAGAAAATGCATTTAAAAAAACTTTTTCTAATACATTTTTTCGATTTTTTCAGAAATAACCCCACTTTTTAATTATTTTTTGGGAAAATTTAAAATTTGACAGATAATGCGAATCCCGTGACTACTATTTTTTTGCTTAATTTTCATCTCGATCGAAGCAGAACTTGATGCCAAAGTCAAATTTCGAATAAGGTTATTAATTAAAAAAAAAAATCCATATGATGCGGACTTACTACTTAACTGGTCACCACTGTAGAAGAAATAATCTGTCAATCTCTAGAAACCGCTTTAAAATCCTTGATATCGTTTCTGGACTACAGACCTGTAATAACGGTGTGAAAAAGTGAATTTATCGAACGTTGTGATAATTAGTTTAATAGCTAGACATAATAATAGTGGCGAAATTTTATTTATAGCATTAATACCATTCGGAAAATGAATTTTTGGACGCACAATTTATAAAAACATTGATTTGATATTCATTCAGGTTTGGTTTACAGCCTTATTTTCTAATTTCAACAAATAATATAGAAAATAACAATGTTAACAAGAAGATAATATAGTGCCCGCGAAAATAATTAAAACAGAATATTGTGGCTTATCGGACAAGTGTGTAACTGTTTTTAATATTGGAATACACAGAGATCCAAGCACAATGGATACCCTGAGGCGGGTAGACCACGACGGCCGTTTCGTCCTTGTTAGGAACCTACGGGCAGTCATAACCCAAGCAATCCCAACAACAGCGGTAAGATGCATTAATAGCCTTTTTACAAAAGCAAAGCGGCCATCAATACACCGTAGTGCCATCCCATTGTCGGTTGTCTACCTTTCGATATTACCAGTGTGTCTGCCTTTCCTATTGGAGTTAATTCCGCTGGGATGGCGCTACGGTGTATTGATGGCCGCTTTGATTTTGCAAAAAGGCTTTTAATACATCTTACCGCTGTATCGGGATTGCTTGGGTTGTGGCTGCCCGTAGAGTCCTAACCTCAGACCAAGCACTATCTGAGGTCCTAACAAGGACGAAACGGCCGTCGTGGTCTACCCGCCTCAGGGTATCCATTGTGCTTGAATCCCTGTTGTATTCCAATATGAAAAACAGTTACACACTTGTCGGATATGCCACAATATTCGCTTTTAATAGAAAATAACATTCGAAAACAAAGAAAAAAATGTTATTACCCTATAAAATTTAGATAAAGTCATCGTCATCTTTTAGACAACACAGCGACACCATTTTTACGTACACTGGTAAGTACGATGCCACAATTTCTTAATTTTTACTTGTTCGTCGAAATTTTTCGAAAACTCCAGTTCCGACTAGAAAAACTCGCCCCGCTTTGCGGCAAAATTGCAAAAATTCCGGCGGATCCCCGCAAAAATAAAATTAGAACTGCTGTTTGCGAGTACGCCGCGCCGTCGGTACGAAGCCCCGGTTTGTCACCGTTATTTTATAAATAAATCGCATTGTTTCGGATAATTAAGAGCATCCTTACTAGTGTCGCATGTTTGATCCTTACAAGCGAGGCTTGCAAAGCCGTCAGGGGCAGTGATAATGAAAAAGCGTAAATACTAAATGAAACAAGCGAAGGAACAAGGAAATTTTGAAAAAGATCAGCACCTTTAAGTACTGCATTTTAAGAAAAAAAGTCGTATCTGCATAATTATAAATTTTAATTTGAAGGAATAGTCCATGCTTAAAGTGGAGATAAGTATGAATAGGATGTAAAACGTATTAATTATGATGTATACAGGGTTGGGCAAATGTTCCGGAACGGCTTAATTACAGGCGAACGAAAAGTGATATCGGATCCGGATTTTGGGCAATCTATAGGACTAAAATTTTACTATTTGATTATTATACCATATGTCAGTAATGTCAACAACTGTCAAGTGTTGACGTTATTTTTTTTTAATGGAACACCATGTATATTTTTACATTTTTAAATTCCACATAAAATTATAATTATTTTTTATTCAATGCACTATTAGTCTATACTTCATAGTTTCCGAGATATTGACTCTCGAAAAGTGACATTTTTGAACTTTGACAGCTTATAACTTTCTAACAGTACGTCTTAGAGCAAAACGGCTTACATGTCCCTATTTTCAATTTTTATTATCTTCCCAAAAAAATCAACTTCCAGTTAAACCGGAACAACTATATTTCCTGCTTTCGAGTTACATCCTACTTACCCTGTAAATTAAAATATTTTAACGATAAATTGTACCTGATCGCGTTTTGTTGTCCTTAGTAAAGTTTTTTTATAATAATTTGTTCTAAAATAAAAATCGAGGGTACTTTCCTCTTAACGTAATTCTGTGTTTCTATATTTTTTTGCCGCCCTGTACATGATATATTAAGTTTTGATATGTCAATATTATTTGCGCATCAAGCAGAACTTTTTATAAAGAATAACTTTCTTTTCGTAAAATGAACAACAAAAAAAATTCCCATATGTCTAGAACTTCTCTGGACACGCTGTATAAAAAGGATGGTAAAAAAGTTTTGATATGCCAATTTTACTATAAAAAATATACATAATATATAATATATAAAGGAAATGCTTGTAGGACAAAATCAAACTATATAATTAAAACTAAGAGCAAACACTAGTGATGCCTTCGCCATTTCGTTTTTTAATTAATATTTCGTTACTTCTTCGTTTTATTTAAGAATCGACCAAAAACCCTTTTTTGGAGTACAATTACAAACAGTTTTACGCTAGAAAATGTTGGATTTCTAAAATAATAAAAGCAGAAAGAGAAATAGGGACAAATTTGACTAAATTTAATTTTTTTTACTAATTTATCAATTATGTATTTTTTAACTTACCCCTTTTTGCTCTTAACTAAGTTCGTAGAAGAACCACAAATATTTCCAAAATAAACTCCCTTAGTGCTCTTTCACACGGGCGTTTTTTAACCGATCGTTAAACCTGCCGATCGGTGAATTTGCCGACTAAAATTTTAATTCTATAGGGTTAGATTGATGCTTTCAGACGAGAGCGGCGACGGCAAAATGACCGATCGGCTGCCGTCCATGTTAAAATTTCGTCGGCAAATTTGCCGATCGGTTAAAAAACGCCCGTGTGAAAGAGCCCTTACTGCCACACACTTACGCTAATACATAGGTATACATATATACATTATAATTAATACATTTTACATTTTATTTTTCGCAACGCTGGCAAAAAACTACATTTAAGCACGCATTGTTCATGCATCCGCATGAGGCCATAAAACTGCATTTTCATGTTGATGAATTTCAATATTCCCCACGCATTGAAATCGGTTGTTGAGCAAGAGTCCATTTTCTAGCGCTATGTTATGTAAATTGGTATCCCAACGGATTTGTGTAAACTTACAATGTACATTTTGCACCTAATTTTGTTTGCTTACAATTCGTTGGTTCGTGGATCGATCAATCACAAACACACGAACAACATTACTTGCAACTAACTTTTTTTTGTAAAATCCGAAGCTTTGTACGCGTAAACAAACCTGGATTTATTCGAAATGAATACTGTAGGTCAATGCGGAATAAATCGAATTAGATTAATATGGATTTTGTACATGCACGAGCACATTTTGTTCAATTAATCAACCGAAATGTTGTCAAATAAATTACACAGTAAAATAATATTGTAAATTATTTTACTTTGAAATACATAGCTGCATTCGTTTTTTATTAAAAGGTAATTTTTTTATCAAGTAATAAAACCTATACTGGAGGAAAATGATCTAATACAATAGGTTTGCTAAGGCATAGTTTGTATTGATAGTTATTTTGTAGGGTAAAGTTGGTAGAGATGCCCCAGTGGTAGAGATGGCCTACCTTTATAACTCGAAAACATTTACATAAAGTCTTCACAGTGGATCTTTTCCCGTGCGTCATCACTTTCACGTCATCAAAATCGTATGAATCAAATCAAAATTACGAGACGAAAAAAGTCAAAACTAAGTCTAAGTTCATAAAATGGACATGCCTGCCTACCGCTTGACGTACCTACCTACATAATATCCCGAAAAATGATTTATAATTCCGAGTTTTGCCCGGCATTCTCTATTATCTAAGAGAAATTTACAAACAAATGTTAATACATTTAATACTATTTTTAAAGCTTAAAATCTAGAAAAGTTTGGTGTTTTATTGACTATTAAAATCGCAAACAAATTTTTGACATTCTTTCATTTAAGGGAATTTAGCCACTGCCGTAAACTTTTCAAAGAACTTTCACGGTTAGAATATTTAAAATAAATAAATTATTATAAAAATCCATAAATACTTACCGCCAAAACAGATGGTGGGTATAATTAGCTCTAAAAAGAACTATTTTTAGAAAAAGGAACAGTTTTAAGGCACACAAATCTACAAAATACAAATTAGATTGGCAGATCAAAACAAGGTTGACAATGACGTTCTAAAATACAACGGTAGTCAACTAAACAAATAAAAAAAGTAATTAATTGACGTTTATAGTTTTATTCTTGTCTAGCACGTTATATTATTGCGGAATCTTGGAGACGTTCTTTTATGCTTTTATTCAAACTTGTTACTGTAATAAATAAGGATGCAGAGTTATTAACCACGTTGAGTCCTGATCGTTGATTGATGACGCACGGGAAAAGATCCACTGTGGCGACTGTATACGATCGAGTGCTTTGTCCAAACCCAATCAGTTGTTTAAGCTAAAGCCCGAAAAGTGGTGTAGCTGCTTACAATTGTTTGGTTTAGACAAAGTTTTGTGATAGTTTTTTTGAGGTAGGTGCAAATTTTTATACATGATTACGCTATAGGTTGTAAAATCATTAATATTTTTTTATTTAATTTGCAATTTGGTCAAACAATTGTGGAGTGCATGTGCACGTGACGTTGCACGTCATCATTCAGCTGATAATTGAAAATCGGTCAGGAAACATAAGAAAATTAAATTTGGGCAAAAAATATATAAATTTCATGCGATATTGAAAGTAAAATAAACTTAATGTATTCTTCTTTAATACTAAGCCGCTTAAAGGAAATGTTTTTTTTTTTAATGTAACCTTTTAAAAATTAATATCATTTGAATTTTTTGGGCTAACAGTTGGCAACAGAAGTGTCAACGCATCGGTGATGCCAGTTTATTTCTTGGCGAATTTTGATTGACGTTTATTGTTTTCATTTCGTGTTTTCGTGAGTTTATTTAAGTCGTTTTTAACTGAATCTGCAAATCCTTTTATAAATAGGATTAAAAACTATTCTTTTATAAGAAGAACAAAGGGATACATACACATTTCTGTTGATTACGTTGTTTACCTTTATTGAACAATGCCGAAGCATTTAAATAGCCGGTGCAAAAAGCTAATAGCTAATAGGTTTATAACTCATTTTGCCTTTCGCATTTCAGGTGCTTTATTCCTGTGTGGGGTACATGCGGTGTTACAACTTTTAGTGGTATGAAAATTTTAAAGATTTTTTTGGGTACGACCGGTTAACGCATACAGAACAGCTCTACGAGGAGTTGGGTACTTTTGATTTGCGAAGGCTAATGCATTTTGAACAGGGCAAACTTATTTACAGAATTTTGAACAGGAGACAAAAATCAAATGTAAATATTATATTTAATAGTAATGTACATGTTCATAATACTGCATCGTGTTATAATATATACATACTTAGAAAACGTAAATTGAACTAAAGGCCTATGTAACCCAATCTCTCGGGCGGCCTATAATAAATTAAATAAATCTGCGTTTGTTTAGGTAAATTTGGCTTGTTTTTATTTTAAAAAAATACTTTGCAATTCCCTTACTGGGGTATTTTGATTACAAACTGGCAACACTGCTGATACTCGAAGGTATGACGTGCAACGGAAATTGTTTTGATTTTACTATACCTGTATATTTATACAAACTACATGGTGGGGCATCTTATACCATCTTTTGGTATAGATGCCCCAGTTAAAGTGGGTAGAGATGGCCTGTTAATATAATACCTAATTTTTGTTTCAACTAGCGAATCCGAAGTTGAGGACCTTACTATGCTAGACGACGCCGACGGGGACTCGGACAATTCAACTAAAAATGATGAGTGCGCGGGATGTGGAGAGAAATATTCCCAAACCACCAGAAAAGATGACTGGACACTGCGAGCAATGGTTTCACGATGGATGCAGCAAATTTGTAAATTTTTGCGATCCCTGTGGAAAAGTAGCTACTAAAAAGAAGACCTAACTTATTTTGCTCGTTATATTGTATCAGAGTACCTACATAGGCCATCACTATCACCCTGCGTGGGGCATCTTATCCAACCCCTGAGGGAGAGATGGCCAATTACAAAAAATTTTCATTATGTATTTTTGTGAAATAAAACTTGTTTTTTTTGCATCTTATTATAAATATCGTAACTGAATAAAGTTTCAATTACTGAAAAACATGCTCATTTTTTTTATTACTTATTTTTATAAAATTTAGGCCAGGTTAAGAAAAAGTGGGGCATCTCTACCAACTTTACCTTATTAACCAACGTTAAATAAATTGCTCGTGTATCAAACCCGCTTTAGTCTTATATAGCAATTCCAGATTTGCTAGAATAGTGTTTTTATTGGGAGTAATCAGTTCCATTAACACTTGTTAAATAATGAACTACTATTAATGCAACAATTTTGCTAAGAAATAAATTGTATCTTGTCAATGCGACGCCTTTTGTTCCCAATAAAGCGCTTTCTCTACAATTAAGAAAGCAGAACAGCGCCCCCAAGAACGTATTGTATCCGTTAGAACCTATAATCCACAAGACGTTGGTGGAGGTTCGTAGCGATCGGCAATCGCCGCGCGCCTTAGTATTAGTTTCAACGTATTTGTTGCCCAGGTCGCATCGTTGTTCGGAGTCTTCTAGCTGTCCCGTCTGAATTTGATTTTATTGATTGTACCAATACCTGTTTCAATTAATTTATCTTTACTTTTTGTTTAAGTGTTAAACTTTGCATGCCAGATAAAGTTATAGAATATTCTTATTTCGCACAACTCATCATTATTATTGGACCTTATAATCTATGGACGAATTTCACCATTTCAGTAAACCATTGCATAATAGGAAATCATATGCAATGTTAAACGACAAGAACATTATTACACTAAAAGCTATTTAAATTTTTGAGAACTACGGTACTGATTTTTAGTGGTTAGGTAAGTTTATTAACCATAGCAAGCAAAATATTAAAACATTGGAAAAATAAACGTAAAAACAAACACTCTTTAAAATTAATTTTAAAGTTAAAAATATAATCTAGCGCCATCATTCAGTGAAAAGCTGAAACCTTTCAGCAATTCGAATTTAAACCGTTCAATACTGCGGAAATGAAATCCTGCAGTTTTCAGGAGAATCGGCAACTGAACTGGAAACTTCTATAAAACGTTTGAACGCTAGAGGGCGGCAAAACATTTAGTTTAAAAATTACATAGGTATAGCAGGATTGAAAGCACGATAATTTGCAAACATAATTAAATTCTTAAGTTTAAACCGCCTTTTTTAGCTTTGCATTATGGAAAAGTTAATGTTGCCTTGCGAATTCGTAAATCAATACATTATGTCAAATATAAAATGAGACAAGAGTAAAATTGTACTTATACGGAAGAAAAAAAAATTGTAATAATATATTACTACTTACTTTAATAGCTTTTGCTGATAGCAGCTTTAATATTTTTTCCTACGATCGTGGGGAAAAGTTACTTTTCGGCACGATTTATCGTGCGGAAAGTACCACTTTTCCGCACGATTTTACTTTCCCGCACAATTTTTACTTTACCACACTATTTTTGAAATTGTGACAGAATTTATATAAAATGTTCTAATTTGACACCCCTGGTATATATTACAATAATGAGGTGCAGGTTCTGATTAAAATGTCAAATACACATCACCTCGTTCTGGAGCAGGTGGAAATATTGTTTTATGCATTAGCAACTATCAAACGATTGTTTGACATTGACACTCAACAACTATAGCCTTTTTCCAGTTTCATCATTTTTGCAAGTTTTTGTGGTAAAATGGATAGCGAAGAACAGTTCAAAGGAGAAGGTTTTTCAGAAGACATCATAGAGGCTATCAACGCAGCAAATAGTACTATATTAATAATATGCTTAATTTGTTCTCAGTTCTCTATTCTCCTAGTCTAAAATAAAGATTTTTGTAACTTTTCAGGACTACTAGCACTAGTAACTTTTCCGCACGATTTGTTAAATTAATGAATGCCTTATCTAAAACACTCAATAAATTGAAATACTTGCAAAATAAATATTTTTTTTGCCAGAATTTTTGTAATTACAGTATATTATTATCTACGAACCTAATTGACGTTTATCTGAGAAGTATATCGATCGTATAGGAAAACTTTTGTACCTAACACATGCGGAAAGTGTCTTTTCCGCACTTGTTAGGTAAATTACTATTATTTTTATTTGTGTGTTTGACTTGTACAGGAAAATGAAATACCTTCTACACTGAGGAACATGATCTAATACAACAGGTTTGCTAAGACATAGTTTTTATTGATAGCTTATTTTTTATTAGCCCATATTATTAATTAAATTGCTAGTGTATCAAACCCGCTTTAGTGTTATATAAATTCCAGATTTGCTAGAACAGTGCTTTTATTGGTAGTTATTAGTTCCATTATAGCAGCACAGTCTTGTTAAATAATGAACTACTTTAAAAACAGCAATTGTGTTAAGAAATAAATTATTGTATATTCTCAATGCGACGCATTTTATTCCCACTACAGCGCTTTCTCTACAATTAAGCAGAACAGCGTCCCCAAAAACGAATTGTATCCGTTAGAACCTATAATCCGCAAGACGTTGGTGGAGGTTCGTAGTGATCGGCAATCGCCGCGCGCCCTAATATTAGTTTTAACGTATTTGTTGCGCAGGTCACCTCGTTGTTCGGAGTCTTCTAGCTGTCCTGTCTGAATTTGAATCATATTGATCGTTCAATTCGATCTGTTTCAATTAATTTATTTTTACGTGGTATTTAAGTATTTTTAAACTTTGCATGTCAGATAAAGCAATAAAAGATTCTTGTTTCGCACAACCCATCATTATAATCTATTGACGAACTTTACCATCTCAGTAAACCATGTTGCATAATAGATAATCATAATATGCAATGTTAAACGACAAGAACAATATCACACAAAAAGATATTTAAATTTTTGAGAACTACAGTACCGATTTTAAGTGGTAAGTATATGCTTTATTAGCCGTAGCAAGCAAATACTATTATGATTAATGTCAATTTTTCTTACAATTGCCAGTCGGAACTAATACAGTATATAAAACCAGATTACACCTCCAATAGAACTTGATAGTTACTGTGAGTATTCAGAGCAATAATGGCTATAAACCACTCTATGGTAGCATTAACTCATATTTTCCATATTGTCACTACACAATGGTCTAGCAAATTTTCGTTGTCTTACAGTAGGAATGCGCGTTGCTGACACATATAGTATTAAACAGTTCTATAGAGAGTATAAGTATGTGAATTCTTACAAGGAATAGAAGGCTCTTTTCTCATTGTGTCATTCATAAGATATTAGACAGACAAAAATGACTTTAATTGGAAAATAACAACCTTCTATCGGCCGTTAATACTTTTTCGTCAATAAATACCCAAAATTTTGTCCATTCAGATTTAAATTATTGTTCTTCTTTTCCCCTCCCTGCAACCCCTTAACCTCTAGCTACCCCACATTTTTTTTTCTTTAAAATGGCAACCCAGGCCATGGGGGCTCTATAAAAAGGTCTTAAAGAACTGAGTCACACGGTACCAACCAAATATATTTAATTAAAAACGAATTCAGTAAAGTGGAGTATTGCAAGAAGCAAAATTCAGCAAATGGAAAAATGACACTTTCCAAACTAAAATCGATAGCGATATATGAAACTTTTCCGATTTTTACGGAGGCAGAAGACGTAATTTAATAACTTTTATTATTCTTTTAAAGCTGAATAATATATAGCCTTTACATCCCGAACAGCAAGAAGCCACTTTTCATAAAATTAGTGCGATATTTTATATTACTATCGTCTAAAACGTAACCGTCACAAATTTGCCGTTGCCAACTCCTCCGAAGTAAAATTAGGAAATTCAACTAAATTTTTACTTTAGTGCACCAAATAAGACTAAGTCGTCCTTTGGACTGGAATTATTTGTTTTAAATTACAACGGTTCGACTGATAAGTATCTCCAGTCGTATTCAGGTGAATACTAAATAAGCAAAGTAACAACAGTTCTATTTTTACTGTACGCTGTACATAAGATCTATTTAACACATCACACCACATATCATGTAATCAGAAGCTGAAATCTTGCATAAAATAACACACTGGAGAAAAGGGAGTTCAAGGAAGCTGCTTATACACATCATTTGATATAAAAAAATATCTGGAACCCTTTGTTAAGTTATTTTCAACTTTTATTATAACTAGATCTTCAAATCACCGACATCATGGTATTTCTAGCAAACCTTGAAAACGCGCTTAAGTAATTGCGACCATCGTGACGCAGACGTTGTTTATTGCGCAACTTTCCTATATTCATAACTTTTATCTTCCGGAAATTCTTGTCGTACTAACTTCCAGGTCGAGACAACTTTATTCCCGAAATCTTTCGAATCTATGTTTGAGCCATGTGATGTGGAACTCCATTTTAGGTTTTCTATTATTGCATTGTACCGCATCATGTATGAAAATGTCAATCAGAAGTGGGATGATTTTTGGTTCAAATAATATTATGGAGAAACTGTGATATTACGTCTATATTTTTCTGTTTTTTAACTTAAAACATACGTTAAATAAGCTTAAACCTAGGTGAAATACCATACATGTTTAAAATTGGCTAAACTATACGAAAATATGAAATGTATTTTTGGCGAATACTGAATTGTAGGATAAGAACTCTTTCCCATAAAAGCACAACATTTTAAAAGGAAGAATACGGACGATATTATACATAATCCGCAGAAAAATCTTGGCAGTATAGTTAATGAAGGAAAAATGGCCAAAAAGAAGTTATATATAGAATTATGCTTTATTACTCAAAACAAGGGTAGTACCTACTAAAATAAGGGAAAAGTTAAGAGCTTAACATTAGCCTTATTAATGAAAAAGTTTGCAAGTTCAAACTGGGCAAAATTTCAGGAAAAATAAAAATATACGATATTTTTCTTACAGAGTTACATCTGAAATATCTATTCACATTCACCACATTCAAATATCTATTATTAAGTTGATAAGTTTTTAATCCATATAAAATATTATAATATGCACTTTTAGAAACTAAAAATAGACCGAAGATTACTGACCACGTATAAGCACCAAAATGTAAATCTTGCAAAAAAATCGGAATAAAACCCAACACAATTTCGTTCATCTTAACAACTCCGAAAAGGGAGACTAATCTATTTTACGTGATCTACTAAAATCCTTTAGTGAATCCGCCAGGGGTTTTAGACGGAAATGCTAACAGATGTTTCAGAGTTTCTATATTTTTCGATTTTGGTGCAAACGTATTTTTAACTTAATATATGACTCGAAGGCCATTGAGACGCTAATATTGCAGGAGTAGGAACCACCAAACAATGATTGACTTGGAAGATTTATAGGTAGGTAGATATACTTAAGGTAACTGCTACAGATAGAAATTAAATTTTTATTTATAAAAGAAGGGTCTCAAATGACAAACAACTAAATAAATCAAGAAATAATACAATATGAACGAGGGTTGTTTTGCCACAACGAGGGATTAAAATTTTAATTGTTTTAGAATCGGGGGAACGCCGAGATTTCTGGAATCTAAACAGGATCCCATATTTTCATTTGTTGAATAATTAATCGGCGGAAACGTATTTAAAGGCCACAAAGGCCTTGTCGTTACGGGTAAATAAAGCGACAATTTAAAATAAATATTGTGCCCTTTGACTTGTGATGAAAGTTGTGGACAAGGCTTAAATTTTATTTTCAAAAATAATTTTTAACTTTATTTATTAATAGAATGTACAATCTGTAGCTTTTGTAATGGCGCCTCTCGTACACAGCGTTCTGTCATTAGAAAAAGTAATTTTTTTATTATAATATACAGGGTTGCCCAGAAGTCCGGAATAAAATTAATATAGCCTTAACCTGTAACTGTAACTAACGAACGTTTTTTTTTTATAGACATTTGTCAAAGATATGCCGACATCGATCTTTTTTTTAAATAGAAACATACAGCTCATTTGAAAGCTAATATCTCATACAGTATGCTTATAACTTTTGGCGCGATTCTGTTAAGCTATTTCAAAATGGCGACTGTTAAAAGTTTTTAAAAAATCTCTATAAGCGGACATGATAAATCATTGATTCTTTTTACCTTTTTACCAAGGTAATAAATCTTCATTGTTTCACGTTCTGACATTTTGTGACATTGTGAACTTGTAAAATTAATTTAGGTATTTCCGAAGTATTATTTTACAATTTTCTAAACAAAAATGGTTTTGTCGGAAAGACAGAGTATCGAAGTCTTGATATTGTTAGGATGTGGAGATAAAATAAGAAGTGAACGTGAAGTGTGCACTTTATTTAATTGTAAATGTTCGGATAATCAAATTTCATAGGGCACTGTTAGTAAAATATTCCACACATTTGATGAACATGGCACAGTAAAGGACTTGTCTAGGAATGGACGGCCACGTATTTTAGGCAATGATGAAAAATTGGATATTGCATTATCTCTGCAGGATAATCCGCATGTTTCAACAGTTTCATTGGCTCAAAATCATGATACATCTATAGGTACTATGGGAACATTTTTAAAGCAGAAAAATACTACCCATATATAGTATATCTTGTCCAAGAGCTTTTAGAAGATGACTATGAAAGGCGTTTGCTACGTTAAACCACCGTTGCATTTTTTTTTTGACAAAATAAATATAGTCGGATCTGGTCTTATCGTGCGGGTCATATGATTCAAGAAAGACAGACATACTCTCAGTTTTCGTTTTCTTTACTTGCGTTTAATTTTACCCTCTAAATAAAATACGTAAGATAAATGAGACAGACTTATTTCATTTTGACATGAAAAAAAAGGATATGTATTTACTTTCCAGCGATTCTAAAAAAGCTTATAATAGCACCAGCTACGTTTTATTTTAAATATGCTAGTTTTGTGACTTTGACAGTTTGTGACAAAATGAAACAATTTTCTGGGTTTTTGCACCCCCAATCAAAAAAAATGGTACTTAATCTGATAAACTATTTCGAAAATGAAAGAAAAAGTGGAAATTCGCCAACCAATATTCAGGAAACAGTAGCCAAAGCACTGGGAATTAGTTTAAGGACTGTGCAGAAAATTGTGCATGAAACAAAACATAACATAATACCCAAGAATACTAAAAAGTGTAAACGAAGAAAGGCAAAGACTGATGATTTAAAAGCGAAAATATTAAAAGGGAGTTCGAAATGTGATTTACGATTTATACAAATCAAAAACCTATGTAACTCTTCCAGTTTTACAAAAAAAATATTAAAAATTCGGGGTGTTTTGGAAATTGGACTTGAAGCGTTATCAAAATTAATAAAAAATGTAGGTTATATTAGGTATATGTGGCTATCTTCGCGATAGCTAAAATAATGAAACTATTTTTCCTTCCTTCGGTATATTTGTAAATAATCTCACAACATTTTGATAGCCTCTGTGTTGTCTGATTTGACGCATATGATCAGTGACCTTTGGACCCGCACGTTAAGACCAGATCTGACTATAACAAATAAACCATAACTATTGTTAAGTCACAAAATGTCGTGAATGAACGTGAAACAATGAAGGTTTCTTACTTTGAAAGGTAAAAAAAATCAATGATTTATCATTTCCGCTTATTTAAATAGAGATTTTTTAAAACTTTTACCAGTCGCCATTTTGAAATAGCTTGACAGAATCACGTCAAAATTTATGAGCATACTGTACGAGATATTAGCTTTTAAATGATGTATCACAAGATGTATGTTTCCATTTAAAAAAAGATCGATGTCGTCATATCTTTAACAAATGTCTATAAAAAAAACAAACGAATAACGTCAAAATGTGACGTGTCCGAGCGTTTTTCCCAAAAGTTACAGGTTATGGCAATATTAAATTTATTTCGGACTTTTGGGCAACCCTGTATATAAAAGTTGACAAACTTGCTATTCTAGATGGCAAATTTTAATTTATTGCTTTGTTTTGCTGGCTTATCGTTACCACTAAGAAAATTAATTGCTGCTAATAATTTTAATTTCTATTTCCTATTTTTACCTGAGAAACAACATTTTCCAAGAGATTGGCCATTTATTCTTCTGTATCTCTGACAGTTCTGGCGAGTTGAACTTATCATTTGTAACATCTGCAAACCGCTGTGAATTGATTTTATTCCAGTGTCGCCACAAGATGAAATAAATTAAAGAAAGAACGAGTATTATAGATTGCAGGCCTAATTCTAAAACATTAAAGTTACGTATCTAAACAAAACAGAAAGAAGCTCGTCAACGGACTTTTACTTAATTTGCATTAAAAAAATGTAAAATTAATTTAATAAACAATAAAAAAAATTGAAATGAAAATCAAAAAAATTAATTTAATTTCCTGAGAAAAAAAACGTGGACAAGAGAAAAAAAATAGACAGTTTTGACATGGCGGGCTGGCTGGTTTAATCCAATTAGCACCTGGCTGAATTTACGGAAGCGTTATAGTAGTAGAAGTTAGTAGTAGTAACATGTTTTATTTAGCAAAAAGCTACAATTAAATATTTTTTTATACATTATTTTAACACATTTTTATAGATTTATTTTTAAATTTTAAAACGCAATCTTCTTTTAACAAAATCAGACAGGAAAGTTAAACATTTTGCAAATTGTATGAATTATTATTTTGTTCTATAAAGAAATATAATTTTAAAGTTTTTTTTATAGTTTTAATGATATTTGAGATTTAATAGAATTTTTCAAATTATTATATTCTATTAAACCTTTATGAAAAATATATTTATAAGCTAATGTTTTAGAAACTCAAGCCACATAAAAATTTTGATTAGTTCTTGTTTTATAATTATGACGGTCATAATTAAAAGAACAAAAAATTTTAAACAATCAGGCAATAAATTATTTTTAATTTTGTGTATAAAAATACATACTCAATTAAAAAATTACATTTCTGACATTCAACCAATCTAAATTTTTTACCATAAAATTAATTTTTGTATATTTGTTAAGATAATCCGCATTGTCTTATTTTGTAATTTATAAAATATTTCCTTACTAACACAATATAAAATGGAAGAACAATAAAGAAAATGTGGTAATATAATAGTATTGAATACAGTTTTTTTTTAGAAAACAAACTTAAATTAGAACTGATTCTTTTAAAATATCCTACTTTTTCGGCAATCTTCGATATGATACTTTGAAAATAATTAAAAATTTTTAATTTTGAATCAATGATCCCTAAATATTTACAACTGTTTACTTACTAATTCCAAATTTTACCATCATTTACAACATTTATAATTTGACAATTTAAATTATTACCCATAACCATACATTTAGTTTTTGAAATATTTAATTTTAATTTATTTACTTTTAGCCAATTTAATAATATATTAATCTCAGAATTTAGAGTATTTAGATCATCAAAAATATTTAAAATATTGAATGTAAATTAAGGTGTCATCAGCAACCATTTATAACTTACACATTTTTAAAACGAAAGGCATATGGTTGATGTATAAAATGACTGTTACTTAAATAATTTTTAAATCATTTATAAACGTTTTCGCTGTCCTTCTCTTCTAGACGTCAATAATAAGCGACAGAACCCGGTTCCTCGGCCAGCTGGAGAATCATCAAGCGGCGACAGCGCCAATTTGACTCTGGTGGCCGGCTACACGGCTTGAGATACAAATGACCTTGTGATGCAGGATGGCTATAATTTACACTTTCACCGGGGTAGACACGCCACTGAAATCTAGTTTTAGATACTGAAGCATTGACTCGGGTGTGATCCGCCACTGTCATCACCTCCGCAGAATACGAAATGCTAAAGGTATATAACATCGACGCGGCGCGTTTCCGAATAAAATCTCGATAAATTACCGCTCTACGCTCTATGGCCTATGGTAATCGAGTCATATTGATTCAGTGCGAAAGGGCATTATCAAAGCGATCCGAGACACATGCTATAACATAATCTACTTAATATTTGATACCCCTATTAATTGCGTGACGTATACCCAGACAATTTAAACCGTGCGAGCAAAAATTATTTGCATCAAAGAGGGCCTTGCATCTAAGGACATAATGCTTAGCCGTAGAGCTTAATACCTGTTGGGTGTCAGTAACTACCTGAATTAACAATCAATCAGTTATTCCGTCATCTTTGACAGTCGTTACAAGTAATTTGATTCATCGCTAATTTTTCCAATTTCTTGAACAATTCACACAATGGGCTTTACGGAACAGCACAAAACATTCATGGTTGAAGCGTATTTTCGAAACGGGGCGGGGTTAGAGTAAATGGTAAGTGGAAATACAATCCGGGTTTATGCATGGACGATTTCACGAACATTTTACGAACGTTGCTTTTATTGCTGGGGATTTTATCATTGCCTGAAAATAACCGTGGCTGTGTTTAGGAAAACAGGTTCTATACAACACAAAAAAATAGCAGGAAGACCATCTGTAAGAACAGATGGTAACATTTCTCCAGAGATGCTGGTCAACACTTTCGAAAATATTTGAAGAGACGTGCATGTGAATTTATGCTTGGAGCATAGCGGTGGCCAATTTCAGCAATTTATGTAATTATTTTTCTTTTTCTTTCTGTGTATTCTTACTTTGTTCGTTTTGTAAACAACAAAAATTAATTTGTATTTGTCTACTTATTTTATTACTCATTAGATTGGCATATTATGTCATTATATGAATTTGACATAATTTTAACCTAGATTTGGTTAGATATATCGTCCCCATATAATTTTAATCTAAACCAAGCCCTACGTTTTTTAATCCAAGCCCACTTTGATGCAAGTAATTTTTGCTCGCATGGTATAATTAAGCCTTTTTTGCCCTCCGATGTTGCTGAATTTCTTTTTTCGAGTTAGGACATGCGATTTACCTCAGTCTGACGATAGTTACTAAAAGAAATAATACCGATGGTGCCGAACGTCTGCAACTATTGTTGAAGTATTCGCCTCAACGTTTATTAGAAGTGTAACTGCACAACAGTTAAATGTCAAAAATTACTTCACTATCTCTCAATAAACAAATTTCTTCTTGAAGCAAATTTGATAACTTTGGTCGTTGAATGTAATGCGCGAATTGCCTAGTAAAGTAACCCCCCTGACAAAATATCAAATCAAAAAAACATCTATAAACAACAACTAGAAAAAAAACTTGCCGAATTTGAATTAAATGCATCATAATAAGGACTTTTATTACTTTATAGCCATGCTGAATACTCACAGTAATTATCAAGTTCTATTGGGGGTGTAATCTGGTTTGATATACCGTATTAGTTTGGACTGGCAGTTGTAATGAAACTATAACATAATAGTGTTTGCTTGCTACGGTTAATAAAGCATATACTTACCACTGAAAATCAGTACTGTAGTTCTCAAAAATTTAAAAAGCTTCTAGTGTGATAATGTTCTTGTCGTTTAACATTTCATATGATTATCTATTATGCAACTGAGATGGTAAAATTCGTCCATAGATTATAAAGTGCAATACTGGGTTGTGCGAAATAAGAATCTTCTATTGCTTTATCTGACATTCAACGTTAAAAAAAACCTAAACACAAAGTAAAAATAAATTAATTGAAACAGGTATTGGTACGATCAATAAAATTTAAATTTAGACAGGACAGCTAGAAGACTCTGAACTCGCCATGTGACCTGCGCAACAAATACGTTGCAACTAATACTAGGGCCGATCGCTACGAATTCCCACCGTCTTGTGGATTATAGGTTCTAGCGGATACAATTCGTTTTTAGGGACGCTGTTCTGCTTTCTTAATTGCAGAGAAAGCGCCACACTGGAAACAAAATGCGTCGCATTGAGAAGATACAATTTATTTCTTAACAAATTTGCTGTATTAAAAGTAGTTCATTATTCAACAACACTGTGCTGCTAATGGATTGATTACTACCAACAAAAATACTGTTCTAGAAACTCTGGAATTGAAATAATTAAAAGCGGGTTTGATAGACTAACAATTTATTTAATATGGGTTAATACAAAATATGTCTTAGCAAACCTGTTGTATTAGATCATTTTTCTCAGTGTAGGCTTAAATTTTAAATTATGTAAAAACAGTTACACGTCGCCAGATAAAGCATTTATCATGAAGTTTCTAATAAGTAGTTTAGTGTACAGGTAGGGCCGTGACACCGTGGCCCTACGGTATGAGCCGTCGCTGCTAGCAATGCCATTGCCATTGCAATATCATTTAAGCAGTTTGCCTCAATTAAAACGCCACAATATATACAGTGTCACCAATAAAGTCCGCATCATATGGGATTTTTTTTTATTAATAGCTTTATTCGAAATTTGACTTCGGCATCAAGTTCTGCTTCAATCGAGATGAAAATTAAGCAAAAAAATAGTTGTCACGTGATTCGCATTATCTGTCAAATTTTAATTTTTTCCAAAAAATTATTTAAAAGTGGGGTTATTTCTGAAAATATCGAAAAAAGTTATTAGAAAAAGTTTTTTTAAATGCAGTTTCTAGATAACATGCAAAATTTCAGCTGGATAAGATAATTTTGATTTTTTACCTATATTTTGTAAATTGTACCACTTTTGCAAAATATGACTTCACGCAACCTATATTAAACTTCTTAGTTTTGACAATGCTTTATTTCAGATACATTTTCTTCAAAGTAGCGCCATATTAAATGTGTGTTTTTCTTCAAAATCAAAATTGGGCTATTAAAATTTGGTCGCATGTGATGCAAAGTTCATTTGTTTTTAACCCTGTATAAGGTAACTTCATAAAATAAGTATTTTTGAGAACTTAGTTTGTCTCCGAAAGTAAAAAAATAAAAAATAAAATAAAGAGGTTTTAAATTAAATCGTTGAAAATAGATAAACTTTACGTTAAGTTAAACTAAAATTTATTTTTCACTTAATGAACACTTTACTGATGACACTGTGTTCTTTTTTGTCTTTATATTAAGGTGTACTACTTTCAGACACAAAGTACGTTTTCAAAAATACTTATTTTATGAAGTTACCTTATACAGGGTCCAAAACAAATAAACTTTGCATCACATGCGACCAAATTTTAATAGCCCAATTTTGATGTTGTAGAAAAACACACATTTAATAGGGCGCTACTTTAAAGAAAATGTGTGTGAAATAAAGCATTGTCAAAACTAAGAAGTTTTATGTAGGTTGCGTTGAGTATTATTTTGCAAAAGTGGTGCAATTTACAAAATATAGGTAAAAATCAAAATTATCCTATCTAGCTGAAAATTTGCATGTGAGCTAGAAACTGCATTTAAAAAAACTTTTTCTAATAACTTTTTTCGATATTTTCAGAAATAACCCCACTTTTGAATAATTTTTTGGAAAAAATTAAAATTTGACAGATAATGCGAATCACGTGACTACTATTTTTTTGCTTAAATTTCATCTCGATCGAAGCAAAACTTGATGCCAAAGTCAAATTTCGAATAAAGCTATTAATAAAAAAAAATCCCATATGATGCGGACTTTACTGGTGACACTGTATACGATAGATTAAAACAAATATTAACCACCAAGCGACACCTGTTACAATACTTAATGTACCTTCTTATTTATGTCTAGATAGCTCTTCCTGCCTATTTACCCCTATCTTTGCCCAACATTCCCCAATAGACGTCTTAATAGAGAATCTTAATCTACAAAATACGCGTTCGGGGTGCCTTTTAAATGCTGATATAGGAGTGCGGAACGTTCCCCGTTTGGAGGGCACGGGAGAATTATACAATGTATATTTTATATGAGTTTTCGATTCTCACCGCTGTTGATAGGTAGGGAGAAGATATAAAAGGGAATAAAAGTGGCTTTATAATGGTATAAGTATAAACTTCAAATAAAAAGACAGAAAACTAAAATCGTCAATATTACAAATCCATTTTAGATTACCCATCCACTAGCCAATACCGCAACGTGGATGCTATATTGAGCTCAGTGTCTCTTGTATCGATATTTGTAAATAAAATATAGTATTTAGAGTGCTGAGTTAATTTAGCAAACAGCACAGTTTTTCTCTTATATACAGTGTGTGTATAAAGTCTGGAAACGGCTTAATAACATCACAATTTACTGGCCGATTTAAACCAAATTTGGTACAGTTGTGTAAGAGGATCTAACGCACCGAATGACGATATTGGCGTTGTTGCCAGCTTTTTAGTTTGTCTGGAATTCGAACGAATTTTATATTTTTAAATATAACACCCAGTATATTTTTACATTTTTAAATTTTACATAAAATTATAATTATTTTTTATTAAATGCATTATTAGTCTATACTTCATAGTTTCCGAGATATTGACTCTCGAAAAGTGACATTTTTGAACTTTGACAGCTTATAACTTTTTAACAGTACGTCTTAGAGCAAAACGGCTTACATGTCCCTATCTTCAATTTTTATTATCTTCCCAAAAAATCAACTTCCGGTTAAACCGGATGTAACTCGAAAGCAGGAAATATAGTTGTTCCGGTTTAACTGGAAGTTGATTTTTTTGGGAAGATAATAAAAATTGAAGATAGGGACATGTAAGCCGTTTTGCTCTAAGACGTACTGTTAGAAAGCTATAAGCTGTCAAAGTTCAAAAATGTCACTTTTCGAGAGTCAATATCTCGGAAACTATGAAGTATAGACTAATAATGAATTTAATAAAAAATAATTATAATTTTATGTGGAATTTAAAAATGTAAAAATATACTGGGTGTTATATTTAAAAATATAAAATTCGTTCGAATTCCAGACAAACTAAAAAGCTGGCAACAACGCCAATATCTTCATTCGGTGCGTTAGATCCTCTTACATAACTGTACCAAATTTGGTTTAAATCGGCCAGTAAATTGTGATGTTATTAAGCCGTTTCCAGACTTTATACACACACTGTATATTATATTGAACTTTCATCTTATGTCCATTTTTATCGTGTTTCTACAACAAAAAAGTCCTTGTTGTCTACGCAAACAACTAGATAAACACAAACTTTTGTTAACTTTAATTAAATTTTAAAAATTCAAGTAAAATGAATCTTATTAGGGATAATTTTCAAAGCCTTTCTTTCCCTTAAGAAAAGAGAAATTTACTACTTTTAATTTCTTTTTTAATTTGCAAAAGCGACTTCAAATTTATTTTTACAACATTCCCTTACAAATTTTATTTTGGGGAGGGTTAAACGATTTTCTAATTATGGACTTTTCAACTGCCACTTTTTTTTATAGAACCATGCCACAAGGGGCCTTAGAAGATTTTTTTTCCTAACAATGAAACAAAAATGTACGAATTTACATAATTTTCATAAGAACATAATACTTTTCTAATGAATTAAAGTGAGAAAGTGCTTTAAAATTATAGATTAGGTTGAAAAATATATGTATCTTGTTTCAATGTTACAAAAAAGTTTTTTTCTCCTTCGTATAATATAATTTTATTATTATTATTATTTTATTTTATTTATCTCTTAAATTTTTTCTTTCTTTCATTGTTAATCGTAATTTAAAATGTCTAAAAGTACGTTGGCTAGTTTAAATTACTTGTTAAATTCTTAGGCGAAATTTATTTAAACATGAGTAGGTAGGTAAGTATTTTGGACGCACAAATATCATTAGATATTTAAAAACGAATATCATCAAGCACAGTAATGCACAAGGTTTTGAGTTAACTGCTCAAAATTACGATCAACTTGGTTTATAAAGGAGTTTATACTATTTGCGCAGACTGTACTTTCTTCAAGCGAGTTCCATATGTACACTACCCGATTGATGAAGATGTTCTTTCTTGGAAACGTCACGGATTTTTCTTTGCTTAATTTTTTTGAGTGTTCCCGAAGCTGTTGATTCTGATTTAAATGAAACAAATTTCTCAAGTTACAAGAATGGTAGTCCGTTAGTATTTTAAAAGTTTCTATTATATCGCCCCTAGTGCTTCTTTGCTTCAGAATAGTTAGCCCAAATCTTTTAAGTTTAAGTCTTTCAGGATAAGGTAGTCCTCTTAATTCAAATGGAATTCCGGTAACCCGCCTTTGGACCCTTTCCAAAATTTCAATATCTTTGATGTAGTATGGGTTCCAAATATTGTATTCGTATTCAATTTGTGGTCTAATATAGTGTACAATTTATTTACAATCTGTAGAGAGTGATCTTTGAAAGTCTTTTGCACCATGAAAAAAAATATGTTATTTTTCTGTCCAACCTATAAGAAAAAGAAACACCTAATGCTTCTCCATTCTCACATATTATTTTTTAAAGTTTATCTGTCAAATGTCAACCAGTTTAATAGTTAGGTAAATAAAAAATCTAAAATGTCCCGCTTCCGGCGCTTCAAACAAATTACAACTATTATTTTGGCTCGGGGAAATTTAATTTGAAACAATAAAAACCATTAAACTTTTTGAATTTGTTAGTTGTCCAAAGTAAATGTTAAATATTCAATATATATGCGCGTGCAGAGCCAACAAATAAAACCTCTAAAACTGCCTGTTATAAACAACAAATGAAAATAAAATAATGAAGTTTAGAATATAAAATTTAGAAACCATTCTAACCATAAGTTCTTATTATATAACCTCATCGCGGCGTATCGGTATCGAACGGTAAGAACTCCCTCATTGGTCACGGTCAAAATATCTTATAGATAAATTGGTTTACCGCATTCTCTAAATTTATAAGTGGTAAACAAGCTCCTAAATATCAAGATTTGCTCTGGCTAGATTTTGTTGCAAATGGTGGTTGGATGGTGTTTTTGGTTAAATAGACGATTTATATCAGTTTTGATGCATTAGATTCTGCTGTATTTTTTTTTCTACATGTTATAATTAAATATTACTTAACACTTACTATTCTGGTTTGGTTCAGCTCTACATTTAAACGATGGACTTACCTGGAAAAGAAAAAAAAATACAATAAATTTAGAAAAAAACGTAGTATCAAGCAAAAGCTAATATTTATTTTCAATATCAACTGTATATTTATACAACCTTTAGCTTACAAAGGGGACTTTTATATGTTTTATTTTCTTATTTTCCTTTTTTGTGTGCACAGTGAGAACGATTTTGTTAGCAGCAGCTTTCTTTGAGCACTTCTTCTGTTTGTCAACAGGAATCAGAGGTGGAATATTGTGTCAGGTCGTTTTGTGTGTGGTTATATATTAAAATACTTTATTTGTGGAGATACCACTAATTTCTTAATCTGTAAACACGCATGGCTAATGTCATAATATAAGAGCTGTAGCTACATCATTGTACACAATATGCAGGTTACTTTAATTGAGTAAAATATTATTTTGAAAATTTAATTTTGATCGACTTTAAAACTAAAACATTATTATTATTAACTATGAAAAATTAAATGCAGAAATAGAATACACACAATTCAAGCTACATTTAAAAATATATTCAAACTTCGTGACAGCTTCTAATATTCATTTGCTTCACTGGGATCAACCTTGGTCCCCCTTTGCGATTTTAATAATTTAAATTGAAAATTAAAACAAAGAAACAATTCAATAAATAATCCATGTAGACTTTTTAGTTTACAAAACGAACGAGGGAGAAGAGATGTCAACACGAATAACAAATGATCATCCAGTGTATCCATCTTGATACAATTCACATTTTTATTTTAAACTGACGTCGTATGTTTTTTTTATGTGAAAAGTATAAATATAAAATTGTTTTTTAAATTAAATGGCTCAAATGTGAAATGGAAACCTCGTGAAATAAATGTTCCATGTCGTACAAGAAAGAAAAGAACAGTAAATTTTATTGAACGTGCGGTAATGAAGTCTATTATTTAAGGAAAAAAGCTTTCTTGACTGGTTGAGATTTTGTCATCAAATTTATTAGAAGAGAGATGTTAAGTTTTAAATTCCTATATCGTTATACAAAGGTTTTAAAAATCCACTTGTGGTTTTCCCAGACCCTGTTTCATTTAAGTTTTATTCCTGGACATAGTTGAGGCATCTACCAATTATCCTTAACTATTCTGCTCAGACAGGAAGATGTTGCTCAAATTGAAAAGAAAGAAAACGATTTTGTAACCAAATTTACACCGATAAGCTTACAGCGACAAAAAGGTGGCATAACATAATATAGCTGGCATACCTGCTACTTTCACATTCGTTCTCATAGCGTCATCATCTTACAGCGATATAAAAATCGATTACAGAATTACACTATAAATCAAATTCACTATTAATGAGAATTTAAGAAGAGCTCAAAGAAAGCTAATGGACTACTATTAAGTGAACTTAACGCCATTAAAAATATAAAAACATAAAATGGTTTAAAATAGATTGATTTTAGTTTATTTTCTCCTAAATTGTAGCAAAACCCAATTTCTACGACAAGACGGAAATCCTCGACGACTGAAATCCGTTCGACAGAAAATAGGAAGGTGTAAATCAAACTCCAGCTCGTCGTCGAGCTCAGTCCCCGTGACTGTCTAATATCGGTCCACAAATACCACAGCGGGACTCGTTCGGGACAGACGGGATCGTTTGCAAGGATAGAAGATCATTTGTTAAAAAGTCTTGGGTTGAAACCGAAAGGACAGCAATGGGGTACGATTTGTTTTGTTTATTGTGTATTTAAATGTTAAGCAAACATAAAATGGATCAAAGCAACTTGTTTTTAAATTTGACAAAAGACAAACAACCCTTGAGGATTTTAATATTGTAAGTTCATTATAACGGGATACTGAGTCCTTAGACTTAATGGCATATTTCCATATAAAGCTGTTAAATGTAAGGGCCAGGCGCAATTCTACCTAGCTACAAAAGGTAATGCTTATTATCGTTATTTCTCACGTTTCAGTAAAGAAATTGCTAAAGAAATAATCAACGATGTCATAATTATCGTACATCATCGGGTTCTCGGTCCTAGTATCCCGCTAACATATCTACTGACCAAAATAAGCTTGTCATCTATAAAGGGCGGAATATATATGCAAAATTAAGATTATACAAATTATATTTACATTTTAGTTATGTTATACACAATGTATTTATTGGGATTTAGATGACGATTTGCAGTGTGTTGGGCAAAGTAAAGAGTCGTTAGAAAGTGCAAGAGTAGCTAAAGATCTTGTTTTTATTAGGGTTAATTTCAGTTTTATACCGGACATAATATCCTCGTTGGAGAGTAGAAATTTAAGTTTAAGGGACTCAATTAGTACTGTTAAAACTTTTTCCGCTAAATGTAACAGTATTCCCGGTAAAGTAGGAGGTCCAGTAAGGAACAAATTGAATGTAACTGTAAAAAAGAATGAAGGATTTAAATATTTAACTTCAGTTATAGTATATTAACGTACACGTTTTATAAAGCATCATTTTATAGCACGCGTTTATAACGGGACAAGTGCTTAAAACTGCTTTATATAACACGTACGTTATACTATTTTTTCTAATTTGTAGTTTTTTCAATAAAAACACATATTTAAAAAGAAAATAAATCCTTCAAATTTTGTAAATTTTTATGTCTAAATTTTATGTTGGTAATACTATTTTTTATCATAGTAGCCTCTGGGCAACAAAAATTATTTTGCGAACTGTCATTTTTTAATTTATTCACCCATTTTCACCACGAGATTCTAAAGTTATTTTAGCGATATGAGATTTGAAATTGGACGGAATACGTTATACGTTGTGTGATCCTTGTACATTCGGTTCATATACAGAGCGTTCGGAAATTCGGGCAATTTTGCTACTTTTTTTCTAATTTCAAAGGACGTGATTTTACGTCACGGCATTGCAATTTAGTATAGGGAAGATGGAAAATTCAAATAAAGTTGTAGGTAAAATCGACATTGGAGGGCTAGTTGATTGAGTTTTGGATAGGATTTGGCAGAAAATGATAGCTTGAAGCATCTACACAAGCAAAATAGTTCTCCGTCAATAAAGTTATTATTTATTATGTGTTTTTTAATGAACTAAAACAATACATACATATTTGTAGATCTAGGTAACCAAACATACATACGTGGGTTCGTCTAGTATTTTGCATATTTGGACTAAAAAATATTAGTTATCTAGAATGCTATGCTAAACGGTGAAAAAAACATGTTATGTAGGGCCAACCTTTAAATAATAAAATTCGGAGTTCGAAATAGATCTGTTTCGAGACAAAATTAGAAAAAAGCATTTATGAGGGTAAACCATCCAACGAAGTTGTATATTGGCCTTATATTATGCTACTCAAGTTGCAATATGGGCCGATTACATCAGTAGATGTTGAATGAAGCTTCTCTTTGTATAAACATTTTTTTACTAATAGAAGACAATCCTTTTTAGTTGAAAATTTTGAAAAATATTTAGTAATAAATGCCTGTTATACAATTTTAGGTTAAAAAAATTGTTTATTTTTATTTTTCTCTATTTTTTTTGCCTTTTTTTTTAAATAAACATATTTTTTAGAACCCAATGTGTTTCTCTACTATAATAAATTAAGAAATATTGCATACCAGTATGCATATTTGTTAAAAAAAAGGCAAATAACTGCATATTTTAAAGACAAACATGGCATATATAATATGCGCATATTTTGGCTGAATTTAAGTGCATATAAACCGCCTTTAGTCATCTAGAACCAGGCTTCGACAAGGATTGATATAAATGCCAGCGTTAACGTAAACCTGTCGAACCATTTAACACAAAATTCGAATGCTGTATATAAGACCGTTTGCAGGACTATTTGGTAAATCGTTTTGAGTATATAATATATGAAAATCAGTAAATATTCCTTGATTTTTTCAAATATTTGAATTTATATAAATCGTGTCTCGTATGAGTAAAGTTTCTTCTTGTCGCCTGTCAATTAACCTTTTAACTACAAACTTAAAACTTCATCAAAGCGACCGCATTGTGTATGTTAATAAACAATACCTCCGCCTCAACAGAAATTGACTTCCACATTAATTACGCTTGTTGTCCCAATTTATTAATTAAGCAACAAGTCTAACTAAACTTCGCAACAGAGTTGCAATAGTTGCTTAAAATTTTATTTTTGAATCCGAGCCGGGGGTGTCGAACAAAGCGAAACTTCCTCGAATTATTTGTTTTCATGTTAAGTTGGGATTCTTTTCAACACTTTGCAGAGAAACAATGGGAGAACATTTATTGCTTTTAAAGGGGAGATTATTTTGTAGAGGTAAATTAGAGGAAATTGAGGGAATACAAAGTTTTATTTTCAGTTTGTAGCTGTATCGATCAAGTTGCAGCCCGAACAAATGCTACGTGCATTCGAAAATAAAAAGTTTTAAACTTTTAAAAATGAAACATTCCAGTTGAATGTTCATTGAAAATATAATTTTAAGTTATTTGTGAAGCGAAAAAATAAAATTACTAAATTACAATTTCTTGAGAGCAAACGCTATTCTTATCAATATTTAGTTTATTTTTCGTTTTTTCCAAAAAACGGTCAAATAAAGTCTCACAACTCGCCGCATCACCTGTCATTAATGGCACCCTTTTAAAGTCTGGTATATTTTACGTTAAGCGGTTGGCTGCAGAAACAGAACCGGACTGACTTTTTTTACCTTTGCCTTCGCCATCTGTTAAATTTTGAAAGGGAGTCTTAATATTTTGTAAAGATAATAATTAGGGTTGGGATTTCGACCGTCAAAATCTTTTGTGGTCAATTGACCAGTCAATTGACCGGTCAATTGACCAAGCCCCGGTCAAATTCCTCAGTTTTGTCAAAAGAAATGAAGCCATGAGTAATTCCATAGAAACGTATCTTTATTAAAAAACAGCTAACAAAAAATAAAGAAACCATTCTGAGATACAAAAAACACAAAAATTACACATAAATATTATGTATATTATTAATCTAACAATACTAAATTACTAATGAAGTAATGAGTGAGTGACTGATTGATGATGAAATGAGAGACTGCTGGCAGTGCTGGCCTTGGCAGATAGCTTAGATAAAGGTACATCATATTCGTCACTGAACTCACCCCCGGCATTGCCTTTATGTTCTTCAGAATCTGAATCACTCGTTTCATCGTCACTACTGAAATTTAGCGCTGGTTCCTTCGAATTTCCATTTTTTTTATTTCCACTGCCACTTAACAGCTTTTAGTTGTACTTTATATAAACAAGCTTTCCTGAGCGAGTGGTTTTCAATCGGTTGCGAAGCTTGCTATGGACAAGCCCCATGAGACCAATAATTTCTCTCACAAAAGGCTGCAAAAGTTTTTGACCGAATTTGACCCGGTCAAAATCTCTCCGGTCAAAATCGGTCAAAATCGGTCAAAATCTCGGTCAATTGACCAGGCACAACCCTAATAATAATATAGCGTACATACTAATTTTATTATTTATAAAATAAAATATTGACATACCTGTACCTACCAAATTAAGTATGTGAAAACATTAAAAAATAAAGCGAAAATAGGTATCTATGTATTTATTGTACAAGGAAGAAAGTAATACATTTTTGCGAGGTGTAAGCTTTGTGGTGTACGTCAAATTAAAACACCGTATTGGGAACCCTCTTGGTATTGTTACTTTTGTGGAAATTTTGTATATAATTTAAACATAGGGTGTCCCGTAACTAAGGGGCTATACAGCAACAGGAGATAGTGGACTTGAAAACATGTTATTTAATTTTATTTCTTATACGGTTAAAGAGATACAGGGTGATCCAAGTAAATATTTACTTTATAAAATTGGCGATGATTTGATGTTAAGCGGATATGAATCAAATTTGTTGTAATTAATTTAATTAGTCATGTTTTTGAGGGCAAGAGAAGGAGGATTCCATAATGAGTTTTACGATATCTCCTAGAGATCGCTAGCTACACAATATGAGTTTAATAAATTCTCGCATATATTTTTTGTCCCTCACAGTTCACTGGATGACAAGAAACATTTAAATAAACATATTTTCTAACGTTCGTTTCGCATATTTTCAAGTGTACTAACTCCTGTTGCTGTATTTGCCCCTTAGTTATGAGACATCCTGTATATAACGATAAATAAATGTTTTAACTAGGCACTTTATTGATTTGATAATAGATGAGTTAACCCAAATGGTGTGTGTACTCACTATTAAACTTAAATAATAAACACCAAGAAAAATAATAATTTGATACAACCTGACGCGTGAGCTTGCTATGGCCCACTGCTGATCTGGGAACTTTAACGACGAAACCAGATCAGGTGTTAATGTCAAATGTCGTTGTCTTCTGTCGAACCGCTTTGTTTTATGAAAAAGTTAACTATATATAGGGAAAAGAAAACCATAAAGTCTTTCTCCACAATTTTAATTCAGTAGCTAATAAGCTAGAATCGACATGTTTCGAGTGTAGAAACACTCATCATCAGGATGTTAAAGTAAAAATTATGAACAGCTGATGTTGTTAGCAAAAGAGAAAATATAATAAAGTTAAGGTGGAACTAATCCATAATGGAGCTTTCAATAGCACGCATAGGGAGTGAGAAAATTTGTTTGCAGTCAAGAGGTGAAAATCTATCAGCACGCTGAAAGGTCCGGGACCAGTAAAAAAGCCACTGTGGGCGGGAAATGAAAGGAAAAACAGGACATATCAGTATGTTCCAATGTCAAATGAAGTGCTTTGTGGAAATCAGTTCAAGTGTGTGTGATAAGAAAAATATAGTTTGATTTGATTAGAAAAATTCATTCGTGTCAAAGAGGTGTGAAAGAAAAAGTCAGATATGAAGGGGGGGAGCACTTCATTTGACATTGGAACATACTGATATGTCCTGTTTTTCCTTTCATTTCCCGCCCACAGTGGCTTTTTTACTGGTCCCGGACCTTTCAGCGTGCTGATAGATTTTCACCTCTTGACTGCAAACAAATTTTCTCACTCCCTATGCGTGCTATTGAAAGCTCCATTATGGATTAGTTCCACCTTAACTTTATTATATTTTCTCTTTTGCTAACAACATCAGCTGTTCATAATTTTTACTTTAACATCCTGATGATGAGTGTTTCTACACTCGAAACATGTCGATTCTAGCTTATTAGCTACTGAATTAAAATTGTGGAGAAAGACTTTATGGTTTTCTTTTCCCTATATTATTCAACTCCACTTTGAGTATGGACTACTTCTTCAAAATTAACTATATATGTAAAATGCACATGCTCTCATATTTTTATCGATTCTAATTTATTTTTGGATCAATATTAATTACAAAATATACAGTCAGAAATCACCTTTCGGATAGTAAATAACCATTCTAATAAGTAATAAGCCGGTGAAAACAAACATACAGTTTATTCAGCTTATAAACAAGCTCTTAAACCCAAAAATAAAGCACATTAATGGAAACGTTTTAAAACCGAATTTTTCACTCATTTCACAAACCATAACCATTTCAGTCATTTATTTAAAGCGTCATTTGTTTCCGCCGTTTCGAGCTGTTAAAAAACTGATTTGTAATACGGGTGATTCCTAGAAAAATTATAGATTTGTATATTTTTGTAGAAAAAATTCTTTCACCTACACTTTTTCTTTAAAAAAAAACTGATTTTATTTATTTTGAAACGCGATAAAGGATTAAAACAAACTGATCAACCTAACCCCGGATAACCCACCGACTTTACCTGCACCATAATCAAATTAAGATAGAAATATATCTTAAAGTTAATATTTCGACAGGGAAAATCGTATTAAAAACAGCTGCCATCTGGTATCGGGTAGCGGTAACAAAGACGAAGGACTAACCCCAAGGTCTCTATACTATAGGTTGCCTGGTAACTTTGGGCCAATCAGATGTTCGCATTTCATGCGCGGGAATACGTCATCCAGACGACACATTTAAAATATTTTCATGGTCAGCATATAAAGAATGGCAATTAAATAGTTTTCACACAGAATTCCTGTGGTTTTGATATGTAAATTCAATTGCTTTTGTTTAAATATCATTTTTTGACAAACTTTAAATGATTTTAGCCCTTAAGAAAGGAATATTTCTTATATATTTTCCTAATTATGGCTTGGGTGGAAAAACAGGCACTTTTACTCTATTCTCAATATTCTGATTATTAATTAGGCCTATCAGAAAATAGACAGTATTGTATTATTAATAGGTAGGTAAGTGCTAAAAGGATTTAAAATTTTGCATATAATGTTAAATATTATATTTTGGAAAACCATGTTTTATCTATTATTAAAAAATATTGGGAATTGTGAGAAATAATAACAATTATAATTTCTTTATTTCAAATTATACTTTACAATGGGGAATAAAATGAAATGATGTCACAAAATAAAATAGGTTTACCATTCATTACCTAAGAAGTTCAATAACGATTAGGGCTCGGATTAGGGTTAATGTCTATTAACACTTTTTTTAATGTTTTTGCTATTCCCATAATGTGCAAAATATCATTTATAATTCCATTTCTTAAATTGATATTAATTTGCAGCCCACTGTTGTAAAGTGGATATTCCAGGCAGCGGATAATGCAAAGTTTGTCTTAAATATAGGTATATGACCGTTTACCAAAATATTTTAACGTAAGCTTTTAAGAGTTCATCCTGTGTCCAGCGAGCTTTAGATTTAATTTTTAAGGCAATGTCCACTTGGTTTGGAGACAAAACATCTTGTTCATCTAAGTTGGAGCCACTTTGTTTTAAAATCGTTTCTTTATTTTCATGATCTGCAATTTTTTTTTGAGCTTCTCATTTTCTTGTCTCAATAATGAAAATTTTCTTTCCCAAATAATATCATAATCTGTTTTTTTGCTTGTTGATGTAACCTCCGAAATATCCATGGAAATGTTATCAATGGCTTTTAGCTTTTCTGTTTCTAACTGGTAATAAACCTTCCACAGTTGCTTTGTTTTCTTTTCGATTTATCCGACAAGCTCTTTTCGATAACACAGTATCTTTATTTTCTATCAAAGGTAAAAATAATGTCGGGACAGCTATAAAAAATAAATAAAATAAGGGTTCACTAAACCTACAAACTTCTGTCTTAATAATAATATAATAATTATGATTATCCTTAGATGATACTTCAAGAGCCCTCACAAATATTAATATTATTATTGTTATAAATACATTAACTCAACCCTTACTTTTTAATCTTTCACCCCTGAATAATATAAGTTTATTTACTTTGGGCTTGGTTGTCAGTTTATTAATAGAGAACTGCCTATTTATTTACTCTTTTTCACTTACCATCTTTGTTTAAAACCATTGGTTGGAAATTCATTAAGCGAGCTTGCAGTTCATCTTTGTAGTCAGTAAACAGAAAATGCTTGCTGCATATCCTCTTATTTTTGGGCGTCCAATTATCCTTTCAGCAACATTTTCGTTCCCATTCTTTTGAAACGATGGGGTTTTTTGGGAATGTAAAAAACATGATCTTTTTTCGCCTGGATCTGGCTTCTTCTTTGAATTACTGTTACATCTAGCTATGCTACAAATATTGCCACCACTCATATATAAATAAATATTCAAACAATAATTTGTTTTAAAATTAGAACATAGAGAAGAATCAAGTTTAATAAACTAACCTTGAAATTCACACAATGAAAATCGCTGAAAATTTACAATTTGTGATATTTTCTCACAAAATAATATTGTGAGTTCGCAAAAATATGTCCACACTTCACAATTGTTTAAAATTTAACCACCTAAATAAGAAAATAACACTACAAAAGCAATAATTCAGTGAAAACCGCTATGTACACCATGTAAACAAATCAACTTTGTCGTCTCGATGACGTAGACACCCCGCTCACGTCGCTTCGGTCATAGAGTTACCAGGCAACCTACCCTTTAGAGACCTTGGACTAACCCGATCGGTACTAACGGCTAGACAAATTAAAGTAGGTACGTGAAAATCTTTCAATCGCGGCCTGATTTGGGGATCTGGCCAAGGCATAAAATTTCTTATAAGCGAGCAAGAGAAAGAGATACTATATTTATTGTGGTTTATGAATTCTCTCTTATTCTATCTTATGCGATTAATAGCCCATATGGAATTTTTCTGGCACGATGAAGCGGCAGGACGTTTTTGGGGCTTCAGGAAGTTCTTGCACCATTAGCCGTTAGGCATCAACGCCTCAAATTTTAAATTATTCACAAAATAATTAAGTCTGGAGACAAAGTAAAAAACGTATGTGCTGCATAATGGTTAGAGTTAACTTTTTCTTAAAACAAAGCGTTTTGACAGAAGACAACGACATTTGACATTAACAGCTGATCTGGCTTCGTCGTTAAAGTTCCCAGATTAGCAGTGGGCCGTAGCAAGCTCACGCGTCAGGTTGCGTCATATTTTTTTTGTGTAGGTAGTGTGTGTTTTAAACATTTTACTTTTGGATTTTATATATTTCAGAAACAGAGTTTCTTGTTGTTTATTAAGTTTAATAGTGTACCATTTTGATTGACTCATCTATTATGAAATCAATAAAGTGCTTAGTTAAACTATATACAGGATGTATCATAACTAATGGGCAAATACAGCAACAAGAGATAGAAGACTTGAAAATATGTCAGTTATACTGAAGAACGCACGGTTAAATTATGGAATCGTCCTTTTTGCTCTCAAAAACATAACTACACCCAATTTGATTCATATCCGCTTAACATCAAATCATCGCCAATTTTATAAAGTAAATATTTACTTGGATCACCCTGTATATCTTTAACCGTATAAGAAATTAAATTAAATGACATATTTTCAAGTCCACTATCTCCTGTTGCTGTATAGCCACTTAGTTACGGAACACCCAATATATATTTATATCCACCATATTATATAAAATTCCCACAAAAGTAATAATACCAAAAAGGTTCCCAATATGGTGTTTTAATTAGACGTCCACCACAAAGCGTACACCACGCAAAAAATGTATTATTTTTTCCTTGTATAATAAATAAATAAATATATAAAATACTTAAAGAAATAAATGTTGTTTTTTTCTTTTCCTTCAGTTTAATAATGTTTTCACGTTCTTATTTTGGTAGGTACGGATCTGTCAATATTTTATTTTATAAATGATAAAATTAGTATACATGTACGCTGGGTATATCTTTACAAAATATTACGACTCCTTACAAAATTTAACAGATGTCGAAGGCAAAGGTAAAATAACTTAGCCCGGTTCTGTTTCTGTAGCCAACCGCTTAATTTAAAATATACCAGACTTCAACAGGGTGCCATTAATGACAGGTGATGCGGGGAGTTCTTAGATTAATTTGACTTTATCTATATTTGTTTTAAATATGTTGTCAATTTATAGACTTAATACAAGCTTGACGACAGCGACCAGTTTTTTAGTATACTTTTCTCTGGTCGCACGATTCTTACTGCCTAGTGCGCCCCAGGTCTTAATAAAAAAATTTCAGGTAATTTCACAAATAACCTTACACAGTAGCATGTCATAGCATGTACACATTAATTCTATTTGTATTTAATCAATAAAGAAAAAGCTTAATTACAAAAGAAGATATTGTGTTTACTATTCGGATACATAGAATTCGTTTATTTAAAAAAAAATTGATTAGCTGAGACCTGAGAATAACCCATATTATGGCACGTCGCATAGCACCATTTCGCTATTATCAAGAAATTAGAGAAAAATGCCGAGTAGCGGAATCCATCTTTTTCAAACTCAGTTTTTATTGAAATAATGAATTTATCGCTATGCAGCAAAGCGGAATGACAATTGGTTATCGTCTGCAGTATAATACGTTACGACGATATACATACCCAGGATCTATAAACTAACTAGGTTGTCTTATTCGATGCTGATCTACCTCAACACGGCAACCGGACGAAGACAACCTCAATCTTACAAAAAATCTGGCAAGAATATACAATAATCAAAGTTTTAAAAAAATATATTAAAGCGAATGCCATTGTAAAATTCCTGGATAGTATAGTAGGTAGGGTATAGTAATTAATTGCCTTTTTAGTATTTGCCTTTTAAAAATCCTGTCATCAATCACCTGCCCATAAGCCAGTAGTTTGTGATTATAAATTTTGATGCTTTCAAATATCAAGGATTTTTTGGAGAGAGTTGTTATTGGTATAGGAAGAGGTATGTCATTCACAGTACACATGATACAGGAGCTGTTAATAGCATATTTTTTATGGATAAGGCAGGCCGTTTCCAAGATAAAAATCCCAATCAAAGTTAAAATATTTTCCCTGACAAATAAAGGTTTACAGTGAGTATGACAATTAACACCACACAAGTATCTTAATGCCCTCTTTTGCAAAACCAATGTAGAGCCCAATAGGCCCTTACTACTAAATCTCCAAAAATCATTACCATACCTCAAGTGACTCTCAACAAGTGAAAAATAAACCATTCTATCCACACTCTTCCCCAGGGACGGTTCTACGGGGGGGCCTGGGGGGCCCAGGACCCCCAACATTTCTGAAAAAAAAACTTTAAAATATCTCGAGAGAAATACAATCAAGCCCCCCAATATTTTGGGCCTAGAACCGCCCCCGCTCTTCCCCAATTCTCTTGAGACAACTCTCACTGCGTAGGAACCGGACGCTAGTCTCCCATTCAATGCAATAATGTGGTCCTTAGCCTGAGATTTTAACAAAATTATTTGTCAAAGTTAAGTCAGAAAACGAACTCAAAAGTTTGTATCGTCGTGTGGGGAATCCTTTACATTAAATCAAAGTAAGTGACATTCTTTGATAAGCGTGGAACTACATAAATTTACATTCAATACGAAAAAACAACCTTAGCAAAAAAACAAATAGAAAACGCCGTGTAGAATAAAGTTAACGACAACCTTTACCCTCGTTACGGTCTAAGCGGATTTCTTTACATTACATTGCTCGTGTACCTACGTATGTGCATCGCGTGTCGATGGACTGTAGAATCAGAAGATTAATGAAAGCAGTAATTTAGTTAATAACAAAAATATGAACCCTATACATTACTTTAACAAACAACTTACGATACAATGATTTACTTTTATTTTTAGAGTTGGTAAACCAAAGAATATATTACGTCGGTACGGTTTTTTAAGTTTTGGATTTGAATATGGTAAGATGAACGCGCGGCAATTCATTGTAGATAAACTAATGGAAATGAACAAACAAAAAGCCAAAACCACACTAATATCCCCAAAAATTATTACTTTTTGGAGTGATTCCCACAACAATATCTCACCGCACGCCGCTGGCAAGTTGCTAATATTATGCTGATTACCAAAAAACAGAGAACTCGCTTTTAAATAGGATCATTAGAACTAAAAAGCTAATAAAAATATATAGATCTGTAACAGCGGTATGCACGGTAGGATTAACTTTAACACAACATGCAAGGGCGTAGATAGGGGGTACGCACCCCTCCCCCTTCCCCTTCCCCTTCCCGGGATGGTAATAACCCCTCCCTAGGACTATAATTTGGTAATTAATATCTAATATGCTCTTAAAAAGTTCCAAACGTCTCGAATTGCAACACATTGCTAACGTGTGAACGGAACTAAATTTAATACTTTTTTGGTGAATTAGTTTATTGAATTAGTGAATTATTTATATAATAATTAAAACAAAGTTGTGCGTTCGACACTCTATCAAACAAATTCATATAGTAAAATACCTCAACGAAAGGTAAATTCAATTAAGGTTTTCCCCTTTAATCTCTTACGCCCTTGCTAAACCCGTAAGTGCAGTTAGTACATTTTAATTTATTTAATCACCTTCTGTTTTCGCAATTAAAAATGGTTGAGACGTCCCATCTCTAACTGGCAAACGAAACCAGCGTATACGTCATGACGGCCACAATTTCGCTCGTTGCCAAGTTGTCATAAATTTATTGGCTTCGGATTTCAAAGAAGCTTTGAAAACGTCGGTGTCTGACCAGTCCTCAGACCAATTCTGAGGACCAGTCGCATATAAAGTCAACTTAATCTAAGAACTCGCCACATCACCTGTCACCTTGGTGAAGTCTGGTATATTTTACGTTAAGCGGTTAGCTACAGGAACAGAACCGGACTAAGTTCTTTTACCTTCGCCTTCGTCATCTTTTAAATTTTGTAAATATATAGCGTAGATACTAATTTTATCATTTATCAAATAAAATATTGACAGACCCGTACCTACCAAAATAAGTATGTGAAAATATTATAAAACTAAAGGAAAAAAACAACATTTATTTCTTTTAGTATTTGTTTATAAAAGCGAAAATAGGTATTTATGTATTTATTATACAAGGAAAAAGTAATACATTTTATCTACAGACGTGTGGAAAAATCAATTTTCCGCACTGATATCCGTGCGGAAAATTGGTTTTTCCACACTAGTGCGGAAAAAATTTTCGGCACGATTATGTCAAAATCAATAATATATCAATTATAACTTGTTGTTATTACTTTTTTTCTCAGAATTAGTTACTGTTACATATTTATGTGATTGTTATAGTTAATTAAAAATTATTAAATTTCTTTAAAATATGTGTTACTTATTTCCACACGTCTGTAGAAAAACTATTGTACCTGACACGTGCGAAAAATGTTTTCCCTGCACTCAGCTGCTTCACCGAACTCCGCTACGCGTCGTTCGGCGAACGGCAGACTCGTGCGGAAAAATTCATTTTCCGCACTTGTTAGGTAAATAGCTGTTTTGCGAGCTTGCAAGGTGTAAGCTTTGTTGTGCACGTCTTATTAAAACACCATATTGGGAACCCTTTTGGTAATATTACTTTTGTGGAAATTTTATATATGGATATATAGGGTGTCCCGTAACTAAGGGGCTATACAGCAATATAAGATAGTGTAGTTACTTGAAAATATGTCATATAATTTCATCCAAATGATCAACCAAGTAAACACTTACTTTATAAAATTGGCGATGATTTGATGTTAAGCGGATATGAATAAAATTTGGAGTAGTTGTGTTTTTGTGGGCAAGAAGGACGATTCCATAATGAATTTTAAGATACCTCACCTCCTAGAGAACGCTAGCTAGACAATATGAGTTTGATAAATTCTCGCTCTTTTTTGTCTTTCACATTTCTGACCGCTTTACCTCAAATTATGAAAGAGGGATCTTTTATACGTAAAAAAGTTGGACTTCATTAATCTCGATATTTCAATTCGTTTTTGATATAATTGCGTTTAAATGCTAGATGGCAAGAAACATTCAAACAAACACTTTTCTTAACAAACATATTTATGGAAAATTAACCGTGCGTTTTTAAGCATAAGTGACATATTTTCAAGTCTACTATCTCCTGTTGCTGTATTTGCCCCTTAGTTATGAGACATCTTGTATATAACGATAAGTAAATGGTTTAACTACGCACTTTATTGATTTTATAATAGATGAGTTAATCAAAATGATACTCGCTATTAAACTTAAATAATAAATACCAAGAAAATCTGTCTCTGTCCCACACTACACAAAAAACAGCCACAGAAACGCTTAAAAATCACCAAAATCGGAAGAAAATAATATGACACAACCAGACGCGTGAGCTTGCTACAGCCCACTGCTGATCTGGGAACTTTAACGACGAAACCAGATCAGGTGTTAATGTTAAATTTCGTTGTCTTCTGTCGAAACGCTTTGTTTTAAGAAAAAGTTTACTATAATTCCAGGTATGCTAGAACCGCTTCAAGCGAGAAAACTGCCAGCGACTGATGTATTGTCATCGACCTTAAACTTTCCCGATTCCACCCAAGAGTAATTGCAGCGGAGCTGGCAACGTAGCATGGCAGGAACATTTATGACTTTCTTTCTCTAGAATATTATAGCAACAGACAGCTCGCTCTGCAGCGTTGGCTCAGCGCCAGTAAGGTCCGTAGCGGCACATCGTTAGCTTGAGCCCTTTTATTTATTCGTAACTACTTTTACCCCCGAACGTCACACCTTTGTTTTATGCCCTGCTCTCGTAAAAGTTGTTTTTCTATTGGAAAGGGTGTTTATTAAATGGAATTTTATTTAACCTATCAAATCCTGTTATGTAAACAAAAAGGTTTAAATGTCACTTTGCTATAATCAGAGCACCATTTAGCTTTTGAATTTATGGTGCGCCGCTACTGGTGAGTTATAAATACAGCCGCATGGATTGAAATGACAAACGTTCCCGATGAATTTTTTTCAAAGGAAACGTTTACACAGTAATTGTTCAATTAAATAAATGAAGAGCAAGATGACTTTTTTGGAAGGCTATTAATGTTTTTGTTAAATTATGTTAAAACTATTTATTAATATAATAAAATATTGATTTTTAAATATAAGCACCATAAACAGGTAACACACAACATATTTCTCAAAGTTACCTTCAAATTGTACAGTTCAGTTCTATTACTGCCGAAGCAAATCATAGCCAATGTAGACCAGGTTTATTATCGGTTTTCGCTTAGAGGTGTAGACTGAAGTAGAAGCTAATTTTATTAATGAAAAAACTTTTTGTTTAATACATAAAAATAACAATTTAAGTTTGTTATTGAACTTATAATGGAAACCTTTAATTATATGTCTGCCCGACTCACCTGAGAGTACAATACTACAATGGAGAATATTTGCAAATACAAGTGAAAGATAGCGGATTTTAAAGCCTTTTATTGTAATTTAAAATTTACAACCGAAAAGCTTAAAAGTATTATTGAAAACCTTTATACGACCTTCCCCGGTTTTGGTTTTATAAAGGTTTTTTAATAGTTTTTTTCGGTACTCCAGCGAATTAAAGTCTCAATTAAAACTGGAATAAATTAATCCTTAATTGCACCACTCTATTCCTTAGCAAAAATTACCATTTTTAGCACACAAGTCAGCCATTTTCGCGTTTTAGGAATATATTAACAAAAATTTTTAATTATGAAATGTTTATTTTTACATGCACTTTATTATTTAACAGATACAGGGCTGTTAAAAATAAGGATTCGAAGAATAAGAAATTGAGTATTACTACTTGATTCATTATTTCTGAAAAAATTCAATACATAAATATGAAAAACCTCATTTACTTGTTTAGATCTTTAAGATTTCATCAGATTAAGGTTTCTGCGTTTTAATTTAATGTTTCTCAAATTCAGTATGTCATAAATGTTTATTCTATAGCCACAAATAATCTACGAAAGGGAGTAAAAATAATTGGAAATCGATCTGTAACTAAATAATAGTTATTTGTTTAACAAGCGAGATTGATGATTCATCATGTATTGTGTTCAAATACCCCAAGTTTCAAAATGAAGAGGTGCGTAAAAAGCATCTAACTTAGGGTCAAAGAAGGAAACTCTAATTTTAGAATTCGGAAACGTGCAAAGGACTGACTTAATTTCGAATATAATTTATTCTCAATTTGATTGGGATTTTAATTGGTTGTTTTTTTATGTAAGTGCCGGCCAAGCATGAGAAGCTTGAAACTATTATACCTACAATTATATATATATTTGTAATATATATATTAAAACGTCTCCGAATGCAGCGGTGTTTCGTAGCGTAGGGCCACAGTGACATGTACACAAAAACATTTATTCAGAATTATAGTTATTACTTTGTCTCCCTACTTAATTCTCGTGTGAATAGTTCTTTCCTATTTTTTTTCATTCGATATTTTAGCCCTGTCTGTGTCAACTTACAGCCGCCACTGTCCGTATGCATATCATGGTCTCCAACATGATAAAAATTAAAAAACTCATAATCTTCAAACGAGCTAACAGAATTGGTTTTAAATTTTAAACGAATTGTTTTCGAGGTATTAAAAAGTTTCTCGTACATTCCAAACTCTATAGAAAGCCACGTGGAAACGTTAAGCTTTTATTTACAAAGGTCGAAAATATTAAAATAAAGTAGAACTTATTATTCCATATGAGAAGCTAATTAAACTTTACGTTTAAACTGAACATTTTCATTTTGTTAATATATTCTCTAGTCTAGGTTTGTTTAAATCTACCCGTAAAGAGATTTTTATTAAAGATTAAACCCGTTTCAAAGGATTTAAACTCGATTTTACGGCGAACAAGCTGATGCCTTGTGTAATAAAGTAGAAATAATAAATTTTATAGTCAAAAATAGGGGTAAAGAAAATTACATTAATATATATAATAATTAATTATTAAAGGCGCTGAATTAAGCAACTATCTGTAAACTTACCCATTGCAAAAAAATATTTAAAAGGTTTAGGTCTAAATTATCAATGTCCTGGTAGTACTAACAGCTACATAACTTTGATGACAACGATTGTTGTTGTGTAGAAATGTGTGGGACGTAGAATTTTGTCCAAAATTAGGTATATGTATTCAATTTCTTAAGTAGGAATTAAAAAAGCCATTTTTGTATTTTTTGCTGCGAACTGGGTAAAGTTTAACAAAATTCCTCTATCCCTCTTTACTTTCTAACGATTAAGCACAAAGATTAAACAACATGAAGAGCAAATGGGCCTCTTTAAGTCTTAATTAAACCGAAAATAAATTAGGTTTCTAAATTCGACTATATACCAAGTTTTTAGTTTAAATTAGCATTTAACACGTACTTTAATCCGATCTCACACATTTCTGAATAATAAACTAATATATACAATGAAACTAGACAATTGTGATTTATTTTTAATTAGAGACGACCCTTATTTATGGTATAAAATCAAGTAAGTAATAAAAATGTTCAGTTTAGAAAAATTAAGAAAAATTAATTTTGATAATCAAAATATTATTATTAATTTAAGCGGCAAACGTCATTTACAAACACTTGACTATGACTATATAAACTACAAATGTTTAAAGTTACCATATCTTTGTTTATCCAGTACTTGTTGTTTAAACAATCCTTTAACATCAAAACACAGGGATTTTATCTCGGGCAGAAATCTGCATTATCGACCTGCAGTTTCTGGTTGCGAAGATTCATGCATGATACATTAGACAGATCCAAGACTAGCACTTTCCGTGTAATGCATATGTCTTATGTATGTCATTATTTTTAAGTGCAAGTTGTATACGATAAGAAGATATAAATAAATAAATTATTAAAAGAGGAACCAAAAACTAAACCCTATTAGAAGTGTAAAATAATGATATATTAATTTTTAATAATGTCTTTTTATATTCGAACAGGCAAGAAACTTGCGGCTTTGATTCATCGAGCAAAGCAGCCAGTAAAGCCGCAGTCTGTAGGCTTATTTAGTTGTTCCCTCCATTGAAACAAAATGACTACTAAAATAAGCCTCTTTAAGAATCATGAACGAATTTTTCAATATTATTATTAGATAAAATAAACTTTTTAGGCATTCTAATCCTAAGGCGACATTGGTTCAAGTATCCCGCTAGTATACCTACTAGACAAAATCAGTTGTACGCATGCGTTACTCATCTGAATCACACAACGGAGGCGCAAATTACGTCTCACATAATTTATTGACACTGATGTAGCATGGATGAAAAAGACGGAGGGAAGCATAGGCGTAGTTAGACGGTCAACACTGGGGGGTGCTGAAGTCCAGTGGCGGCTCGTGACATGTTAACGTGGGCGTGCACAAAAAGCCCGCCCAAATTTGGTCAATAATTTTTAGTAAATATTTTAATGTGATGTTAATAGCAGGGGGGGGGGAATAACTTAAGCTCAATGAATACCCGTTTTATTTAAATTTAAAACTACGTTAAAGGAAAACCTATTCAAATCCATCTCATTAAGCAATCCGTACGATCATCCTAGTAGTTTATCATAGCTGTTCTAAACGTCAAAAATTTATCGACTTAGACGCCATTTAAATGGATGAACTATTATTTATGACTCTTTTACACAGACGGTCATATTTCAAAAGTAGCGTCAAAAATAATAGAGATAAAGCCATCAAGTGTGGGAGGCAAGAGCGAGAAAAAGGCGGTGACAAGTTGATGCTAAAAAAAACGGCGATTTCTGCTTCTCCTGATTTGGCTCTTTGTTTTGACTTTTTGAGTATTTTAAAACAGGTGTACTATTATAATATGTTTCCTTTATTTAAAGAATAATGTTACATGATTTTATGTAAAAAATGTATTTTTTTACTCCAAACCAGCTTGACAAGTTTATCACAGGGATAAATAAGTATATCAACTTAGCAGGTATATATAAAAAAATATTCGTTTTGTATAAACGTTTGATTAACTCATGAAGAAAGAAAATTATACTAGGAAATATTTTTTTAAATGAAATTTAAATAAGGGTAGTTTTCGGGTAAAATATTATTTAATATTAATCCATTATATAACAATGACCGTTTTCCAAAGTTACTGTTTAATTTAATAGTTTGTGAAAAATTAGTTTGTCTAGTAGTATCATGTCTGTGAAGATCATGAACTTTTGTAAACGTTATGTTAGAAATTTTTTGTTTTAAAAGTAAAGAATAAATAAATATGCAAATTTTTAAATTATTTATATCTAGGTATTTATTTGGTTTATATAAATTTATTGTTGGTTACAAGTGCGGAAATCTATGAATACATTTAATAATTTTATTTTGTAATTTCTTTAAAGGTTTTAGTACTATCGAATAGGCTGAAGGCCAAATAGAAACAAGATACTGAATTTTTGAATGTACTAAAGCATTATATATATTTTTTTAATAAATTAAAGATATACATGCATTCACAAATTTTAAAGAATATCCCAATTAACGGAGAAATGTAAGTTCGAATATTTTCTACGTGTTTTCTTTAGCTTAAATTTTGATCAACATATAATCCTAAAAATTTTATGTTATCTTTGTAATTAATATTTTCCCCATTAAATAGTATTGGTTGCTTCTTCATATCTAGTATTTGTTTGGCAATGTACAGGGTAGCCCATTAATAAGGGAGGCCGGCTTTATCTCGGAAACCATTAATCGTACAGCTTTCGGAAAAATTTTTTTAAATTAATACAATACAAAAATTATGAGTAAAGCGGTCATGAGAAAATTCTGGAAATTACTTTCAAGTTCCTCATTTCGCAGCAAGGGGGCACAATTAAAAATTTATTTTTTAAATTTTAAATTTCTCCGAAAATTCCTATATTAAGTTATAACTCTGATTATATCATTGGAAAGCTTAGACAATTCTGCATCATTTTGGTTTAAGGCTTGTTGTCGTACCGACCTTGATAAGAGTGGGGGAAGCTATTAAATGTGTAAACATTAAAATCACTTTAACTTCTAAACGACTTATCCGATTTTACTAAATTTAAGCTTGTTTGGAAGGGAAAGGTAAGTACCTTCAATCGTCGTATCCAGCAGTACACGATAGTGTTTAATAAAATTGCTAGGGGGTGCAATTTGTAATATTAACAGTTTTTTTGATTTTATCCAGAAAATTCAAATCATACGGTATAACTATGACATCATATTCGGAAAGTAGATTAAATTTGCAAGAAAAAATATAAAGACCGCAGTTCGATATTGTTGTTCGTTTCAGAATTATTGCCAAAACAATAACTTTTAATTCAAATTGCGCCCTCTAGCAATTTTATTAGAAACTATTGTGTACCATTGGATATGACAATTAAAGGTACTTACCTTTTCCTTCCAAAAAAGCTTAAATTTAGTAAAATCGGATAAGTCGTTTAGCAGTTACAGCGATTTTAATGTTTACACTTGGGAGAAGCTATTGAAAGTGTAAACATTAAAATTGCTGTAACTTCTAAACGATTTATCCGATTTTACTAAATTTAAGCTTGTTTGGAAGTACCTTTAATTGTCGTATCCAATGGTACACATTAGTTTCTAATAAAATTGCTAGAGGGCGCAATTTGTATTAAAAATTATTGTTCTGGCAATAACTCTGAAACGAACAAAGATATCGAACTGCGGTTTTCCGATCTTTGCTTGCAAATTCCATCTACTTTCCGATTATGATGTCATAGGTATACCGTATGATTTAAATTTTCGAGATAAAATCAAAAAAACTGTTATTATTACAAATTGCGCCCTCTAGCAATTTTATTAGAAACTATCGTGTACCATTGGATACGACGATTGAAGGTACTTACCTTTCCCTTCCAAACAAGCTTAAATTTAGTAAAATCGGATAAGTCGTTTAGAAGTTACAGCGATTTTAATGTTTACACATTCAATAGCTTCCCCCACTCTTATCAAGATCGGTACGCCAACAAGCCTTAAACCAAAATGATGCAGAATTGTCTAAGCTTTCCAATGATATAATCAGAGTTATACCTTAATATAGGAATTTTCGGAGAAATTTAAAATTTAAAAAACTAATTTTTAATTGTGCCTTCTTGCGGCGAAATGAGAAACTTGAAAGTAATTTCCAGAATTTTCTCATGGCCGCTTTACTCATAATTTTTTTTTCCGAAAGCTGTACGATTAATGGTTCCCGAGATACAGCCGGCGTCCCTTATTAATGGGCCACCCTGTACATAAATAATAATTTATTAAAATTTAAAGTAAATTTATAAGATTTCAACCAGTCAAATATAATTTTTAAAACTTTTTCGATATTTAATTGGATGTCCGTAATATTTTTAGCATAATAACAATGTGGGTCCCAGAATGGAACCTTGTGGTACTCCATATCTAATTGTTTAATAGGAACTAATATTACTTCCTATCTTAACGCATTGTTTTCTATTTTTTTATATAACTTTCAAACCAACGATAAGTTTTTTGTCTTATTATGCCTATATCAAATAATTTAACTAATAATATATCATGGTTTACAGTATCAAAGGCTTTACTCAAGTCTAGAGATAAAATGCCGCATTTTTTTTTTTAGTATCTAGATATAATTGAATGTTAGTAAAAACATCCATAGCTGCAACTTCAGTATCTCTAGATTTGCGAAACACATACTGATTCTCGAAAAGTTTTCTAAAAAATTCGTTAATTTTATATTTATATTTTCCAAAATTTTTGACAGAACAAGCATTGTTTCATAATGTTTGCTCGGTTACATACCGAACCGAAACATCAAGATATATAAACTTGCCTCGTGGTGTCGTTTTTTGGGTAAGGGGCACGGCCTGGTAGGGCAAAAGACGTGACGTCGCCTGGTAACCTTTAGGCGGTTATTAACGCGTGTAAAACGACGATGCGGGCAGGCCACCGTGTTGAGGTACGTCAGCATCGAATGTGACTACCTACTTTATAAATTTTGGACAAAATAAAGTAACCCTGGTAAATATTATTTAATTTTTTATGCATTTATTTATTTTAGGTACATTTAAAAGCTTTCTTATTGTAATTATGTACAGAATCAGCTGTTTGTTGTTGTGACGCCAACTGTCGTTGTTCTATTACTAATTCACTACACAATTATATTATAAATCGCCACGCCACGGTACTAAATTATTTGAAATTACATTCAGAAGTCCAACACAATTGCCAAACAGTTGCAATAATATAATGTGTCAAACGTAATTTACGATATAGATGTTATTGTTCAGTCTAACGTAAATTTCATTGTAACAGTGATGTTCTGTAGGATTTATGGTTACAACTAAATAATTAAATTATATAAATATTATATTTGTAGTAAAATTTGTGCCTAATAAAAGGTTAATTTAATTATATTAATTAATAAAAGTACGTTTACGAATGAGATGCGTGGTTTTTCAAGATCCCCTTTAAATATATATCACATAGGAATATTTATACAAGAACATAAGATAGGTACTTACGTATTAAGTAGTGTGTTAAGTATAGTAAATTGCCCCAATTTTACGTATTACAAAATTAGCTCTAAAAAAAGGAACTCTTCCAACTAAACAAAATAAAATTGAGGATTGCACATAAATTTTCTATATCGGACTCTTACCAGATGCGGACCACTGCGGCAAGCGGTTTCTTTTTATAAATATTTCATCGCCTCTATTCAGGCGAAGCTGGAAAAATTATGTAACTCACTATCTCCTGAAAACTTTCTTAAATTATACAAAATAATCTTGCGGAAACGGAAAAGCCACTCTAGACAATATGTTTTGAGATATTATTGTACCTAGACGGGTTTAAATATAAAATGATGGAGACGTATTGAAATTTGTGCATTAAGTCACGGGTAATATTGAATTATTTCTCCGAATCAACGATTAGTTTTGTGTCGAATATGGAAAACAATTTGAAAGTTGAATCGTGGACTAAGATTTATACCGATTTCTTTATTTATTAAGGTTATGTGACGGTCTCAAATAAGCGTAAAGCCAAGTAAATACTGAATTGTAACGGATTAAATAAATTCTGAACAGATTTTAATCAAAATGGCACTAATGGTTTACAGGCGCGTCCAACAAACCGAACAAATCCAAATCGCCTGTATGCTGTTAACCTTTTATGTAGTTCGGTTTAGGGATGAAAATACCCGGTTCTTTTTCGTGACCCGGTTCTCACCACATCATTCATTCGAATGACCCGGTTATCAAGACCCGTTCATATGAACGACTTACCAAATTATAGTCGCTCGAGTCGTTCAGTCAGAGATACGAGCGAGAACCGAGTGTTTGTGTAGTTAATCTTTTTCTCGCTAATTCTCTGTTCTCACAGCTCGCAGCTCCCGCATACACACTAGGTCTTGGGGGGTCATATGAACGATAGGATCACATAACGTGATTGATTCAATCACAGATCTTTGGAATGATTTGGATATTGTGAACTGGTCGTTCATGAACGACACATCCCTAGTTCGTTTATGTTTGTATTTTTGACTTGTACTTGTGACTTGTATTAAAAAACAATGGCTTCGACGGTCTAAGAAATATTACAGTTTTATTATTCTTTGAATAAACTATGCACTAAACTGCATTTTGCTTGAATGATGAAAGAGTTTTGGACTTCCATTGTCTTTATTTGTATTAAATCACAACGTTTCAACTGGTAAGTATCTCCAGTCGTCTTCAGGTGAATACTGCATTTTGCTTGTTACATTACTGCCATTAAAGTTTGCCCCACCTGTAAGAAAACTCACCGTTCGCGCCTGATGGTTTAATTAATAATGATCCTAAAATTTACGAAAGTAGTAAAAACTGTTTATTTTTATTAAACCGTTATGTGCCTAATGAATAATTATGGGGTTCTGTTTTAAATATCCAAGCTACAGTAAATTTATAATTTCCCTACTTATAGAACTTTAATATTTTTTCAATAAACATATTTGTTTTAATTTTAGAAACGGTCTCAATGAGCTTTTCTGTTTTCATTGAAAATTTCTTAAAAATAAATGTCGAAACTTATTATTCGTTTTTAATAGCTGGACCGGTGTCTTGCGAGTAATAAAACATAAAATAGCGTTGTAAACTGGTTAATACGATTTCGTCATTTAAATACAACGACAAATGAATTTCATAAACTTTGGAAAATTGCGTATTTCGACGATAGTCGCGACTAGGGCTGGGCGATATTGAAATTCCAAAATCGAATATCGATATTAAAAAAATATCGATAATAAATATCGATGATATCGATATTATCGATATTCTATTATTTAACTTTTTCTAATAACTTTTTTTGATATTTTCAAAAATAACCCCACTTTTGAATTATTTTTTGGAAAAAATTTAAATTTTATAGATAATGCGAATCACGTGACTCCTATTTTTTTACTTAATTTTCATCTCGATCGAAGCAGAACTTGATGCCAAAGTCAAATTTTGAATAAAGCTATTAATAAAAAAATCCCATATGATGCGAACCTTACTGGTGACCCTGTATATCAATATTTTCTTATGTGCCCTATAAAACTCTGTACTTTCATTTCAAGAGGAGACTCTAATTATGAAAACATGAAGAAAAAAGATTGAATGAAATATTGGTCCTTAAATGTGTTATAAGGACGATATTGAAATTCCAATTGAATATCGACTATATCGATAACATCGATATTTTATTTTTTAAATATCGTTTATCGGTATATCGATATATTGATAAAAATATCGATATATCGAATTTTTGCCCAGCCATAGGTCTGACTTCATGTGATAATTAAAGTTTATATTCGTTAATCAATTCACCAGTGTTGCCAATGACATTAGGTGAAAAGGTCCGCCCAGTGGCACGAAAAAGTCCGATTTAGTCCGCGTCGAAATGAAAATGCTTCGTCTGGCGCATTCGCCATAAGTGATATTTATTATTTACTGTTGGATGTATATTATATAATGTAAAAGACTGACAACTCTATAAACATTTACTTTTTAACAACAAAAAAAAACAATAATAAAAAAGTTAATATAATCCTAAGTAATAAGACAACCCAACACTTGGTAAATAAACAATAAGTTTCCTGCCGATCTTATTTCCAAATTTGTGCATTTAGCATATTTTCGTCAGGTATCAAAAAGTCCGAAAAGTCCGAAATAGTTTCAAAGTCCGACAAAAGTCCATAGCCTTAAAAAAAAGTCCGAAAATCGGACTAAAGTCCGCCGATTGGCAACACTGCAATTCACAGCCTTTAATGAAGATCATATCTTGTTTTCTTATTCCTTGTATCATGTATCAAGGAAACATAAATTTAAACTTAAACAGTACACGGCGAGGACCGTAGAAAAGATGCAGCGCCATGCGCCATCTAGTGACGATACTGAACACTTCTAAAGCATACCCGCACATCTAACAAAGTACATTATCCAAACACCGGTATCTTTTCTGGCGATCTAAGCCAAATAACGTATTTATATAATAGAAGCCCAGCTGACCCATTTTTTCGTCTTATGAATTTGTTAGTAGACGAAACACTATAATGGTCTGTGTTACCACAAACCACGGAAAATGGGGTTTGTTATTGTAGTATTGAACTTGAAACAAAAAAAAATAGTAATTCTATACTACCTCGAAATGTGAGGGCCAACAGGTCGTTTTATTCTGATGGAATAAAGTGATCAGGTGACCCTATTCCCAATAGACGTTACATATATATATTTTTATCTTTCGTGACTAATCAAAAGGAATTAACTTCCCGGTGCCTAAGCAATAATTTTCATTCCATAATCCTATTCCTATTATATATATACCTTTTACGATATTCTCCTGAAAATCGCGCAAACTATAAATTTCATTCGGTCGCAAGAACGTCTTTCCATAAATCCCGTTCGAGTGAGAGCGTTATCGAGAAAAAGGTTATTTGAGAAATAATAAGATATTATTACGTTTCTCGAAGGAAAATTAATAACGTTTCCTACGGACCACCTATAAAAGTGAGAAAAAAACTCGGCTAGGAAGTCACTTATATGCGTGTGAAAAAGTATACTTTTCAGGAGAAGTAGTGAAAATTTGGGTACATAAAGACCAATTGATATTAAATAGTTTGCTTAAGATAATAGAAAAGATATTTGTGTGTGACCGGCAGAAAGTACGCACCAAAGGGTTTTTTTTTTAATTTCAAAACTTACGTGGAAAATGTTGTTTGCACTTAAAAGTTATCCATAAATACCAAATTTTCAGCTCGGTAGCACAAATATAAATATTTTTCATGGCAACTAGATTTAAATGAAAACGAATTTTATTGTAAGGGTTTAAACTTTAATTCATGAACCAATGGGTTTAATAAGAGTTTTTGAAAAATTGGGAACGGCAAAATATTGTTAAATGTACGAAGTAAACCCTCATTTGTCTTGCATAAAGTTGTTCCGCTTATCCATAGAATAATGTAGATACCAGAAAAGTTAGATTATTTGTGACGTTATTTTATTAAACGTCCAGTTCTCGCGTACTTAAACAAATTTAAGTAAGTTATGCGTCAAATTGCCCAAGAGCTGTTAAAAAATTGAATGTATAGGTTGCATAGCTTCTATAGATTCAATATACGAGGGGGAGTAAAAAAAAGTAAAAACACTTTTTTTGTGCTACCGAGTTGAAATTTAATATTTACGGACAACTTTTAAGTGCAAACAATATTTCCTAATAAAAAAAAATTACTACAGTGAAAAATAAGGGCACTTTATTCTTGAGTGAATTTAACGTTTTCATCTCTCCGTCGTATACAGCGCAATACTTACTAGTTTTGTCTATGCTCTTTTTTGTTTAAGAACATGCAGAACTTTTTTACCGCCAAAAAAATTTGGTAAGTTTTGAAATAAAAATAAAATCCCCTTTGGTGCGTACCTACTTTCTGCCGGTCACTGTATATTGTTTAAAAACTGCGGACATGTCATTTTGTGAAACGAAAGATTGGCAGGTTCCATAATTATTCATTGGATTTATTGGGTGGTATAATAATAATATTTGAATCAATCACTAGTACAGACAATCGATAAGGTAAAAAAAATTAAATACCCATACATACATTTAGTGTGTGTATAAAGTCTGAAAACGGCCTAATAACATCACAATTTACTGGCCGATTTAAACCAAATTTGGTACGGTTGTGTAAGAGGATCTAACGCACCGAATGACGATATTGGCGTTGTTGCCAGATTTTTAGTTTGTCTGGAATTCGAACGAATTTTATATTTTTAAATATAACACCCAGTATATTTTTACATTTTTAAATTCTACATAAAATTATAATTATTTTTTATTAACTGCATTATAAGTCTATACTTCATAGTTTCCGAGATATTGACTCTCGAAAAGTGACATTTTTGAACTTTGACAGCTTATAACTTTTTAACAGTACGTCTTAGAGCAAAACGGCTTTCATGTCCCTATCTTCAATTTTTATTATCTTCCCAAAAAAATCAACTTCCAGTTAAACCGGAACAACTATATATCCTGCTTTCGAGTTACATCCGGTTTAACCGGAAGTTGATTTTTTTGGGAAGATAATAAAAATTGAAGATAGGGACATGTAAGCCGTTTTGCTCTAAGACGTACTGTTAGAAAGTTATAAGCTGTCAAATTTCAAAAATGTCACTTTTCGAGAGTCAATATCTCGGAAACTATGAAGTATAGACTAATAATGCATTTAATAAAAAATAATTATAATTTTATGTGGAATTTAAAAATGTAAAAATATACTGGGTGTTATATTTAAAAATATCAAATTCGTTCGAATTCCAGACAAACTAAAAAGCTGGCAACAACGCCAATATCGTCATTCGGTGCGTTAGATCCTCTTACACAACTGTACCAAATTTGGTTTAACTCGGCCAGTAAATTGTGATGTTATTAAGCCGTTTCCAGACTTTATACACACACTGTATGTATAGAGTGTGTCCACGGATAGAGTTGGAAAAGGGAAAACTTTTTTATTAGTAGGTATAGAAGAAAAAGCCATTCTTTATAAAAACATCTGCTTGTGCTAAAACTACAATTTCGAATATGAGATTTGCGATTACTATGCAGGGTTCGCCAAAACCAACATTTCTAGTTTTTTTCAATTCCTTGATTTATAAAATGCATTTGGCTAGGGTTGAAACTACAATTTCAATTATTAGATACTATACAGGGTTCGTCAGAAACTTTTTTCTTTTAAGAGATCTAAGTTATTATTGAAATGGGTTTTATACACATGTGGCTTCCGATATCGCCATAAATAAAAGTCGATAATTGTGAGATCGGGACTCCTACGTGCCAACTGATTTGGACCATAGCTACCTTCCAATCCACTTGTTCCCAAAATGATGATTTAGCCAATCATCAAAAGGAATTGAAAATTAGAATTGAAAAAAAAGTCCAAAAAACAAAAACGGTTGTTTCTGACGAACACTGTAGGGTAATCGCAAATCTAATAGTTGAAATTGTAGTTTCAGCACAAGCAGACGTTTTTTTATAAAGAATGTTTTTTTCTTCTATACCTATTACTAAAAAATTCACAGATCTTGCACCTTACGCAAGCATCCTATGTATTGAAAATACCTGACACAGCTTTAAAATTTTAATGACCTATGTCTTGTAATTAAAGCCCACATTCTAATTTGGATTTTGTAAAAGTTTAAAAAATGTTCTTTAATTTTACAGGGTCCGCCCAAATTTGGTTTTAACAAATGGGATAATTTTTTATTATTGATTTCTCAGAAAATTTTATTCTACATAAAAGTTTTGCATCTTGAGTAAATCGTTTTGACGTATTCAAATCGTCTGTGGCATAGATAGGGTGAATATAAAATAGAAAAATATGACGTCAGTGACTCAAAAAATTTAAAAAATTTAAAAACTGAAACAGCCATATTAACAGTTAATGTGGAAAGTTAATATGAAAAGTGTAAAAATTCAATAAGGGCAAACCGCATTATTTCGCCTTAAGAAGCCTACTGTTGCTCTGTGTCCCATTACGTTTGGGACACCTGTATATTAATTAAAACATATTATAAATAATCCCAAAAAAACGAAAACAAAAATAAAAGTTTGACACCCTTTATCTTGGTATTGTTATCAATTTTGGGATAATGCAAGTTTAAATAAATCGCGTTATTTCGCCTTAAGGAGCCTGCTGTTGCTCTGTGTCCCATTACGATTGGGACACCCTGTATATTCACTAAAACATATTATATTAAATGTATGGTTTTATTTCTAAGAATAATTAATATAAATTTGTTTATAAACAATAATATTCACATAGCAGACCAACCGAGGTGAACAATTGCCTTATATTCAATCGGTCATATTGTCTAAGCCTGCTTATGCTATGTTTTTAAATTATACTTATTTACCCAAGCGTTCAAAATAGACCATGAAGATTTCCAATCACCCATTACAATAACATTTTCTGAGAAATCAATAATAAAAAAATTATCCCATTTGTTAACCAAATTTGGGCGGACCCTGTAATATGCAATTATTGTGCTCCAACTTTTTGCCTCCCGCTTTTTTTTTCGATATAATATTCCGATTTAAATAACGTGAACTTACCTTAGTTATAACTTATCTCAATAAAACACTTTTTAACAAAGTTACTATGGCGTTCTTTAAAACACAAACTAAACTAAACATTATTCATTATTTACTTGCCGACTTTACGCTGATTCATATTTATATTTCTACCAAGTATTATCAGAGTATCATGTTACAAGACCGATCTAGATATTGCGCTGTTGGCCGCGACAGACGGCATAGCGACATCGACATGAGCGACATCGACATGCAATGCAAAGTTTGCGTAAACACGATCCTAATAGTATTTTCAATACTAAAAATGTTTTTTCTTCCAAACTTTATCCGTGGACACACTTTATATATTATTATAGAGTGTTACAATCAGAGAACACACACTTGCTGTTAATATTCTGTGGTTACAATTCAACGCAGACTCGAATACAAGTCGAACGCTACGCCAATTGCGCTACTGAGACTCTGAAAGCCGATTAACATTTTCCAGTATTCCATATTTAATACAGACATTAAAAACTGCCATTTTTGACCGCTGGTCTATCAAATGGCCTTTTTATATTTAAAATGTGGCGGCAGTAATTTTAAACGACCGGGCCGGGCAGTATAGTGACATTTTAAAGTGCCATAAACCGGCATATAAAGGTAATATACATTATTTAATAGGTCTATGACACCCGTTATTTATCGACTATTTCTAGCTTTTTAATATAATATAATTTATCGAAAATAATAATATACCTACCTATAGTATGTATAATAGGTGTTAAAAATTGCGAAATTATTTAATTTAAGGGTGCATGTAAAATAAATTTAATTTTTGCACTTCGCTGTCACCGAATTTTTTCGGAACCGCTAATACGATTCACTTCAATTTAAAAATATAGTAAGATCTATCCTTAAACTCTGTTTCTTGTGTATCAGATTTTTCGATTACCCTTTTGTTTTAAAAAAAATCTACAATTTGTGTTAGTATAAATACGTCAATTTAAAAATTTATTTTCTCCCGAAGAAAGGCCCAAATTAAAAATCGGTTGCAAGACAAACAACGCTTGAACCTTTAGCTACCCAGTGATACATGAATTATACCCGTTTGATTAAATTTTACTGGTGATATTTAGTGACTTAGACCAGGGTCGATAATTTTTGAAACCAACAAAAATAATAGTAGGATGAAACCCATTGGAAGGAAGGAAGAGAATAGAACAAAAATTAAAGAAAAAATAAATTACGGGCGATCCGAGGTCGGGAAGGGGGGGAGGGGGGGTTTTAAGGGTAGAAAACGATTTATCTCAATTTCCGGTAAAACTACAAGTCCTGTGGAAAAACGTTAAATTGCAAAGTTGTAGGTAATTAAAAGATCTACAACTTTTGTATTTACACTTTTTTCACATAACCTCAAAATTTATGTGAAAAATTCAAATAACCAAGTTTTTGGTTTTTTATTTTTATTTTTACAAACATTTTTTTTTATCCACGAAATTTGGTGAAAACTTACCTTTTTATGTCTGAAACACACTGTAATTTTTTTGATTTAAAATATTTATTTTTTAACCTTATTTTGACTTAATATCGAAAAAGCAACCTAATTTTCAATCGAAAATTCTCACGTCAAAATATCTGCTTTTTTAAAAAAGTCGGTGGGCTTTTTGTTCGTTGAAATCTCTACTTTCTGATGGTGTAAAAAAATATACATTACTATGGTAAATGTTCTCAAAAAAATGCAAAGAAATGAAAAAAACTCGAATCAGAAAATTTTTTTTTTTAGATCAATATGTACAATTTTGAGCTATTTATTAAAATTTATACTTTTTTTTTATCAATGAACCATGGAATCTTACGTTTTTCGAGTAATTAAAGTATAAATTTTAATAAATAGCTCAAAATTGTACAGGGTTATTTTTTATATTTGCGTACCCACCTACAGGGCTTAATATAAGTGACAGAAATAAACTTTTAATACAAAAGTTGCATAATTTTTCCCGTCATATCTTTTAGACTTATTAAAAAAAACATCTGCACATCGGAAAGTTAAAAAACAAATGAAAGTCTTCTTTTTTAAATGGAACACCCTATATATTTTTTACCAGGGCGAAAGACCTCTTTCTCCTGATTTCAAAAATATATAACATGTCATCATTTAATCCAGTCGTTTGTGAAATATTTGAGTTTTTGATTAATTGAATTAACTATAATCTAGTCGGCGTTCCGCATACTTCAATGTGACATATTTGTCACTTTACTTTAAATTGAAAGATTCAGTAAGGAAAATGGGATATTCGAAAGAAGACTTTACTTTATATCATAAATTAAAAATCATAAGTTATTTTCTTTACTGCATGTCTCAATTTAAAGTAAAGTGACAAATATGTCACGTTAAGGTATGCGGAACGCCGACTAGATTATAGTTATTTCAATTAACCAAAAACTTAAATATTTCACAAACGACTGGATTAAATGATGACATGTTATATATTTTTGAAATCAGGAGAAAGAGATCTTTCGCCCTGGTAAAGAATATATAGGGTGTTCCATTTAAAAAAATAATACTTTCATTTGTTTTTTAACTTTCCGATGTGCAGATGTTTTTTTTAATAAGTCTAAGAGATATGACGGGAAACATTATGCAACTTTTGTATTAAAAGTTTTTTTCTGTCACTTATATTAAGCCCTGTAGGTGGGTACGCAAATATAAAAAATAACCCTGTACATATTGATCTAAAAAAAAAATTTCGGATTCGAGTTTTTTTCGTTTCTTTGCATTTTTTTGAGAACATTTACCATAGTAATGTATATATTTTTTAACACCATCAGAAAGTAGAGATTTCAACGAACAAAAAGCCCACCGACTTTTTTAAAAAAGCAGATGTTTTGACGTGAGAATTTTCGATTGAAAATTAGGGTGTTTTTTCGATATTAAGTCAAAACAGTGTTAAAAAATAATTATTTTAAATCAAAAAAATTACAGTGTGTTTAGGACATAAAATGGTAAGTTTTCACCAAATTTTGTGGATAAAAAAAAAATTTTGTAAAAGATAAAAATAAAAAACCAAAAACTTGGTTATTTGAATTTTTCACATACATTTTAAGGTTATATAAAAAAAGTGTAAATACAAAAGTTGTAGATCTTTTTATTACCTACAACTTTGCGATTTAACGCTTTTCCATAGGACTTGTAGTTTTACCGGAAATCGAGATAAATCGTTTTCTACCCTTAAACCCCCCCCTCCCCCCCTTCCCGACCTCGGATCGCCCGTAATTTATTTTTCCTTTAATTTTTGTTCTATTCTCTTCCTTTTCCAGTAGGTTTCATCCTACTATTATTTTTTTTCACTTTTTACCATTTTCAAAGGCTTCAGCACTGGTCTAACTGCCGAACGCCTGCCTGCAACTATTTTTGAAATATTTATCTTGGCGATCGTTAATAAAGAAGTTAAATGTACGCAAATTCGTGTTCCCCGTATAAAAATAATTTAAATAATGATAGACAAATAAAGCGTACACTAATTAGCTCGAAGCCTGCAAGCGATGACGATTCAGCTCTGATTTAAATTGTTTTTTGGGGTAAAATTAACTAATTTTCCCGTTGCGGCAAGTTTTCATCAACGTAATTAAAAACAAAATAAATATAACACTGTTTACAAATACTAACATTTAGTAATGCATATCGTATTTACCCTCCTTTCATAGGTATGCCTTTTAAAGGTACACTGAGAAAAATCATCTAATACAACAGATTTGCTAAGACGTAGTTTGTATACATAGCTTATTCTGCTTATTTTTTATTAACCCATATTATATAAATTGCTAGGTGTATCAAAACCGCTTTAGTGTTATATCAATTCCAAATTTGCTAGAACAGTGTTTCTACTAATCAGTTCCATCATCAGCACAATCTTGTTGAATAATGAACTACTTTTAATACAGCAATTTTGTTAGAAAATAAATTATATCTTCTTAACGCGATGCATTTTGTTCTCAACAAAGCCCTTTCTCTACAATTAAGAAAGCAGAACAGCGAATTGTATCCGTTAGAACCTATAATCCACAAATGGTTTGTGGGGGTTCGTAGCGATCGGCAATCGCCGCGCGCCGTATTATTAGTTTTAACGTATTTGTTGCGCAGGCGGTCGTTGTTTGGAGCAATGGAAGATTCTTATTTCGCAAAACCCATCATTAGTATTGGACTTTATAATCTATGGACGAACTTAACTATCTTAGTAAACCAAATTGCATAATAGATAATCATAATATGCAATGTTAAACGAGAAGAACAATATCACACAGGAAGCTATTTAAATTTTTGAAAACTACAGTACCGATTTTTAGTAGTAAGTATATGCTTTATTAACCGTAGCAAGGATATATTATTATGAATAATGCCAATTTTATTACAACTGCCAGTCGGAACTAATACAATAAATAAAACCGAATTAGACCCCCAATTGATAATTACTGTGAGTTTTCAGAGCAATAATAGCTAAAACCCATTCTATGGTAGCATTAACTCTTATTTCCTATTGGCTAAATTGCCGTGATATTAATACTACACAACGGTCCAGCAATTTTTGTTATCTTATAGTAGGAATGCGCGTTGCTGTCACATAATATAGTATTAAACAGTTGTATAAAGAGTATGTGCATTCGCGTAAGGAATAAAAGGCTTTTTCTCCGTGTAAATATACTAGGCCTAAACGCCCCCATATTTAGACTAAGTTTTTTCTATAACATGTATTGTCAAAACATTGATCTGTTCTCTACTTCATTACTACTGTTCAAGAAATACCCTAAGCGTACTTTAGTATAATTTAAAACTTTAGGATGTGATATATTTAGTTCTTGTGCAATTAAATCGTTATAGATAAATAGTTATATGAAGAACTCTAGTAAACAGTGGATACAGTTTTTGGGTAGCTCTACCTGTTTGTATCCTTAATTTCTAAATAATTAAATAAATAAATAAATAAATGAAAGTATATATCTATGTACTATTTGTAACGGTGTTTCAAAATATCATAAAAAAAATATCGAAAGATTGACACTTTTGTTAATTCACGTCTTGAGTCTCCTAGCACCTCAAAGGGGTATTATAATCTAGCACCTCTAAGGCCCGAACCTCCTAAAACCCACGTTGCGCCACTGGATAAACCCGCCGTAATATTTTCCTTTTCTTATTTCTTTTATTTTTTTTAGTTCAGCTGGCAATTCACTTGAGACCGAGACGATATAATCCGCCATAAAACCCGAACCGTAATCTCTTTAAACCAAAACTTGTTGGACCCTTACTTTACCATACACCCTGTTCCGGGTCATTTCTGGAGTTTCTTGCCCAGGGATATTCACTTCCTCTCTCCGATATTAAATTTGTAAATTATTGTAGGAATCGATGTACCTACAAGACACTGTTTTTAGTGGTTACGTCCCAAATTGGACAAAATGGAACAATAGGCTTTTTCACTAGATCCGAATTTATCATATTCTGTTCTTGTTTCGATAAGTTAAATAGAAAAGAAGATAAGACAGACTCGATATATCAATCAGATAGATGCCGGAGGGTCAACCTTTAGCAACAATTCCTGCGAATTTTCGAAATGTGTTGTAACGTAGATCGCTAGATAGGTATTAACAATGTCACTGTGAGATTATGCATAAGAGATGAGTCTGCATTTATTGGCATGATTTTCAATTTGTTAGCACTTCCGGTTTGACCGGACGTGACCTTGACTTTGATATTTTAAATGGGACATCTTATATATTTTTACTATTGGGATTCAGCATAACATTCTGAGTAAAATGACACCTCACTTGTCATTTTTTGACGTGTTATAACATTTTTATGTTTATTTTTTATTTTCAATCTAGAGTGCTACAAATTAATTAAATCTGTTATTTATAGTCAAGTAGCATATGAAAATTGACTTTCTAAGTTTCAGAAGCGTTTAAAAAATAAAATTTTGTTTTCTTGACGTTTACTTCATTTTTCCAAATAGAACGATGGTGGTTCACTAGGATATTTAAAACGAGCATTTTTTTTCCAACAATTTGATACCATACACTCCTATGCTATTTTAAAATTGACACTGAAAAATTTGCCTTAAATCCCAATCGCAAATTTAAAAGCGTTATGCATTATTGCCCTGTCTTTTCTAAAGAAATATAAAGTCGGCTTTGAAAAACAATGGAATGGTTTTGAAAAGAAATATGGCTTTAATTTAAAGTTGTAATGTCATTAGTTTATAAAACATACAATACATACAATTTTGCGGCTTCAGAAGAATTTTTCTGGTCACTCCAAAAATTAGGAGCATCTCAATTTGTTCATTTCTAGTAAAAGTAACCATCTTACCTGATTTACAATATGAATTTAATAAAGGAATGACGTTATAATTTTAATTTAAAATCATAAGCATTGGTTTCCAAAACCATTCCATTGTTTTTCAAAGCCGACTTTATATTTTTTCAGAAAAGAAAGGGCGGCAATAATGCATAACGCTTTTAAATTTGCGATTGAGATTTAAGGCAAATTTTTCAGTGTCAATTTTAAAATAGCATAGGAGTGTATGGTATCAAATTGTTGGAAAAAAAATGCTCGTTTAAAATATCCTAGTGAGCCACCATCATTATATTTGGAAAAATGGAGAAAACGTCAAGGAAACAAAATTTCATTTTTTAAACGCTTTTGAAACTTAGAAAGTCAATTATTATGACTTAATTTTAATTTTTATATACTACTTCACTATAAATAACAGATTTAATTAATTTGTAGCACTTTAGATTGAAAATAAAAAATAAACATAAAAATATTATAACAAACACGTCAAAAAATGACAAGTGAGGTGTAATTTTACCCAGAATGTTATGCCGAATCACAATAAGTAAAAATATACAAGCTGTCCCATTTACAATACCAAAGTCAAGGTCACTTCCGGTCAAACCGGAAGTGCTAACAAATTGAAAATTATTTCAATAAATGCAGACTAATCTCTTATGCATAATCTCAAAATTTCATTTTAATATCTATAAATACAGAAAAAATATAGGGGTGAACGTCTTTTGAGAAACACCCGGTATAATATCATAAAGAAATTTTTAAAATTGTTTATGATAAACTGTTGTACTTCGTGGTAACGTCCAGATATTGGTAGCTTTTTTCAACAAACCCAAATAACATAACCCTGTATTCTCAAAGTTGACGCGCGTCAATCGCTACGAATTTAGAATCAGTTGGACTGTTGCTGCCAACTCAAATTAGTGGACGGTAACCTATAAAACCCAAAACCCAGTTAGTACAGAGATATTACAGTGTGCCATTTATATTCTACTTTCTTTTATAGTTCCTTGCCTGTGGTGTCTTTCATTATCACAATAATCTCCATTTTAAAGATAATACGAACCAATTGAAACAAGGGAGCTAAATTTTCTTTAAAGGTGTCCAATAACCTGTAGCTCTTTTAGAATACGAATCGGATTCTTCAAGAGCCGGCTTGTTACCCTGAGACTCTTAAAGTTGATGGAATAAATTTGTACCGAGTGTAAAATGTAAATTTTTATTGATTACTTACTTCAGTTTACAAGTCGTATCTGTATTTTCATGAAATGGAAAAGTAAATAGAATTTATGGTACTATCGAAAAATATGAAACTCTATATCAGATGCAAACTTAGTTCTTTTTAATTTCAAACCTCTTCGCGAATCTGATAAAACGTTCTATTTTAAATGAATTGCAATAATTGCTCTCGCTACTTTTTTGAAATAAAATTAAACCTTTTTACAATTATTTGTTAATTATTCTTTCAAAGATCCTTCGGCGTCTTCTGTAATATTTTTGCTACGTATTTTTAAATCAGGAAACAATTTTGAAAAGTTGCAGATTCATTTGCAACGACTCCGCCACGAGCAAAGGCTTAAAGAAAATATTATCTACATTTTTAAAATTGCTTCAATCTGTTTTCGTACAACTCACAGCCAGCCACGGGCGCACACTAGATAATATCTTAAGGGGTTGTAGAATATTAAATTAAGGTTACAATGTAGTCAATAGAAATATTTTCCCGTTGAATAATGCTTCTTCCACAGTCTAGAGTCCAATTTTTGTACAACAATTTAACTATCCGTCAGAAATGGGGATATGGGGTGGGGGGGAGGGATATACTCTAGAATCTAGAACATCGTCAAGTATATTAGATTAAAACAGTTTCAGATCCCTTGAGAACGTCCCCAAACGAAATAAGACAAAAAAGTAATTCGTTAAAAAACATTTTAAATAAATATTTAGTCTATTTAAAAGGCTTTTAAACACGATAAGCCCCTCACAAATACGAGATAAAGAATGCTTTAGTGTGTAATAACTATAAAGCTTTAAAAATACATTAAACTTAATTTTACAGCAGTTTAATTTGTAATTTAAAAAACAGGAATTTAATTTAGGTTTTTGCACAAATGTACATTATCTGGTTTCTAGTTATCAAGATAGAAAAATGTTATAGGTACATATTATACAGATTAGTTCATCAAAGCTGAAGTAACTAATTTAATCCCTTCTCTAGCCAAAGTCATTTTTCTCATAATACGGTAATGCATCATCGCCCCAGCAGGAGACAAATCGTAAAATTCTCGTAATCCTGCTGAGTCCACCGGAAATTACGTCGCGCCGGAATCCTCGCAGAGGCGAATTAGAGCCAATTAATTAATTGTAATTTGTTGTTACTTGGGTAAAATCCTGCAGAGATAAAATCTGCAGGAGTATGGTTTATCCGAGAGTATGTTTTAGCAACAGACACATTAGCGATATGGAGTGCACAATAACGTATTAAACATTAAATTGAACACATGTTTTTATTAATAATTATGCAAATATGCGAAAAATTAGTTTCTTTTAAAATTATCATTTTAATAAAATTTCTGGAGATCCTTAAAACGAGTTTTTTTTATTCAGTTTTTTGATTTCATAGCGCCTCTATTTTTCCAGGAAGGCAATTTACGGGATTATCCTGTGCTTGTGGTTGTATCCCTTAGCAGAGGGATTAAGGAAAAGACTTTTTGAAAATACTGGGATTTTGTTTGTAGCTATGGAATCCGAGGGTGGCGGCCTGTAACGATTATATTAGAATTAAATTGGATGTTGATCACATGCTTATACACGAATTTGGCGAGTACGAAATCAACCGTGTTGGAACCAAAGATCAAAACGTTCTTTAGGTAATTTCTGTGGTACTAAGGCAGAACCCGATATGTCAAGAAATATCCATTTTCCGTTTTTAAAGCCAATATATGCAGTTAGTGGTGACGAATATGATGGCAAAACCCGATATGGTGCTGTTACTCCTATACAATGTGGGTTAATAAAATAAGATCCCGATATGTTTCATAAATGAAAATTGGTCGCTGGCAAAACCCAATATGCTAGACATATCGGGTTGTGGTGTCGTCCCGCACCGCCAAACATTTATTGTATATCCCGGTATGTCTGACATATCGGTTTATGCCACAGTTTCAACTTGTCGGAATTGGTTTTACCACGCGACATGTCAATTTTATTGGTGAAACTAAAGAGGGAAAAACACGATATGTCCAACTAATCTAAATATCTTCGTTATCCGGAAAAATTTTAACTTGAAATGCTACAAGCGAAAAGGATGTTTATTGTAAAATATTTTACTGGACTTGCCAAGTTACTGTAAATGCAATCTTAATTTTGGCGATATCGCGAATTTTAAAATTCGTTTTCTGAAAAATCAAGTATTTTGACATATCGGGTTCTGCCTTAGGCCCAATTTTATAAAGTGATCTTAAATCTCGGATTTAAATTAAGACTTAAACCAAAGAATAATCTAAGGTTTAATCCAAGGGTACATTATGCTAATTTTATAATAGGGGTTTAACGTACGTTAAGAGGCGAGGAAGTACGTACCTAACCTAAAATTGTGATTTGTGTCATTTGTGAAGTTTTCACGTAGTTTTCATTCTCCAGTTCTGCTGTATTATTTAATTGGTTTAAATTATTCTGAAGATGAAAAAAGTGGATAATCAAAGGGCGCCAAACTTTAAAGAGCAATATATAGAGTTGCTAGTGACTCGTGTCAAGAAACACAAAGACGTTTTGGAAACAAAAAATAGTGATGTGAGTGTTGGAGAGAAAAAAATACGGCATGGGATAACATATAACCCAAGAAATGAATAGTGTTACTGGCATTAACGCTCTAAAACGTTATTTAGGAGTCCTATCAATTGCTCCACAGAATTTTTGGAAATCCTAAACCTTTGTATAAACTGAAAATAGGTTAATGTCTCCATATAGTTGGTGCGAATCCGAAAAATTCTGTCCCGCCTAGGTTCCTCAATAATATTGGCGAAACCATCCTCGTCGTCTGTTAATAACTCGTCAAAAACTTCAAATATATCCATTATTATTAACAAAAATAACAATGACAGTGAAACACAAATATTATAGGTTATAATTTTGTCTGGAATCGCCCCACCACATATTCGACGCGAGGTTGCTGCCGATTTTGAAAGGAAAAAACAACAAAACGACCCAAGACACCCTCTGCATGGCCATCAACCACCGAATAAACGTCTCAGATCTAGAAAGAGTTTTCTTTTCCGAACCAGAGCACTGGAGGGCTCGGCGGAGAGGAATCGCGTCGAGAGGTGGAGGGAGGAGTTGGGTCAGAACAATGTTAGGGAGGAACTTGCTCCTGGAGGCCAATGCCCCTTTCCTGTATGGAGGACCCTAAATCGAATAAGAACTGGAGTCCCGAGATGCAAGACGAACATGGCTAGATGGGGACTACTTCCGACCAACGAAGACACAAGGTGCGACTGTGATGCAATCCAGGACCCGAATCACCTCTTGGTCTGCCCAATGCTTGAACAGCCCTGCAGCATGGAGGACTTATTTCTTGGAAATGACAAGGCCATAGCGGCTGCTAATTATTGGAAAATGAGTGTCTGAACCGGACACGAAAAGTAAAGTAAAGTAAGTATAGGTTATAAAAAAATTAAAAAACAGCCATGTTTAATCATATCCTGAGTTTAAGCGGTACTCTGCCTACCGATTAACTTATTACTAGTAGGTTGGTTGTTCTTAAATCGAGCCTCGCTGTCAATCCACGTATATAAAACTGCAGTTTCCAGCGATCCGAGGTTTAAACCGAACAGTTCGATTTAAACCTACTTTATAAAATTGGGCCTTAGTACCACAAATTTATTCTTTAGTCCCTACATTTATTTATTTTTATATGAGTACCTTGTATCGGGACTATGCCGTTTTTCAGGCTCTTTTGGCTTAAATGTTCCACAGTCAATGTCTTGGACCTAATGAATAAAAACTAAAGTAATTATTGCTTTTGCGTCCAGCGATTGCTTAAAAGTGCAGGAATTGCTTCTAGTCAATGCTTTTTCTTAAAAAATAGAAGCAATTGTTATCGTTTGCTTGAAATGTGATAAATAAATTAAGGAATTGCTTTTTCTAGAGTAGCGATCGCTTTCAACTTTTTAAGGTAGGTCGACCCCTGCATCATTTGCTTGGTAGCAGTCAACTTTAGTTCTCTGCGGCATACACTTGCGTTGCTCTTAATTTGTGTCTTCAATTAGGTCTGAATATATGAACGTCCGTAAGAGAAAAACCTACAGTGTACGTAAAAATTGCAGATAATGATGATTTCAGAAAGTTATATCGATTTGACTGCGAAAATGTTGTGCCTTTAAATAAGATTAAAGTCTTTTTGCGGAAATTGTCGGATCCGGGCTTTCAAAATTCTAAAGGTGAAGAACTCGGTGTTCACCAAACTACCGTCTGTAAGACATACACTTCTGTAATGGATGCAGTTTTGGAGAAGGCCCTATTTTTATTAAATTTCCTACAAGTGCTGAAGCTGTCGGAGAGATTTAGATATTTATCTTCCTTCAATTTGTGAACGAATATCAATTGCTTGTCTTTAATTTCTTCATCAGTACTATCACTTTCCCCATTTTTACTGAAATCTGCCATATTACAAATATAAGTTTCCTATTTTCCACAAAAACGTAACAGATTACTATTGTACTAAATAAATAGACCAACGTTGTTGTATTTACGTCAACTCTTTTGCAAATTAGGAACCAAACTGAACATGAAATCTATAATCTGAACAAGTGGAACAGAGACACGTCTGAACTTGTGTTGAATAAGAATTTGCTACAGAGGTGTAAGAAAAACAGCAATCGCATAAAGATTTTATTCATATCCAGATCTAGCAATTGTTACCTATAGCATTCGCTAGTCAAGCAATTGCTTTTACTAAAAAGTAATTGCCTAATTTTTATTCATTAGGTTCTTGGTCTGGCAGTTACAATCGCGTGATAAAAAAAAATGTACACGAATAAATGAAGGATTTCATTTTTGACGTTCAAACTTATGAAAGCTCATTTAAAAGCAGAGCGATAAACACAAAAAGATTTAGATTCAATTTTAAACAAACATTTTCTGTAGGAATGATATTTAATATGTGCTGGAGAGCTTTGCTTGACATTTTAGAAAAACCTGTAAGCTCCTCGTCGCTCAACTTTCGCGATTTTTATATGAAAATATGCGAAAGGCTTTTTGTTGCAGCATTGGATCGATCGAAAACGTTCTTGGTTATTGCGTCCTTTTGATCTTTATAAATTAGTAAAAGTAATATTTTTTCTTGGCTTACTAGTAACAACATTTTGTATGATATACATACATTGAAATAAATTCAATAAATCTAGTATACAGGGTGACCAGTAAAGTCCGCATCATATGGGATTTTTTTTATTAATAGCTTTATTCAAAATTTGTCTTTGGCATCAAGTTTTGCTTCGATCGAAATGAAAATTAAGCAAAAAAATAGTAGTCACGTGATTCGCATTATCTAACAAATTTTAATTTTTTCAAAAAAATAATTCAAAAGTGGGGTTATTTCTGAAAATATCGAAAAAAGTTATTAGAATTTTTTTTTTAAATGCAGTTTCTAGCCCACATACAATATTTTAGGTGCATAAGATAATTTTCATTTTTTACCCATCTTAACCTAGTATAAAACAAAGTCGCTGTCGCCCGTCTGTCCCTATTCATATGTGCTTAAATCTTTAAAACTACGCATCGGATTTTGAAGCGGTTTCTTTTAATAGATAGAGTGATTCAAGGGGAAGGTTTTTATATATAACTAGCGACCCGCCCCGCCCCGGCTTCGCACGGATGCAATTTCAGAAAGTGGCATGCCGGGTACTAATATATCGGGTTTGTTTTTATACCAGCGGGTTGCAACGCATGCCGTGTAGACGCTAGTATTTTATAAATTGCGCCACTTTTGCAAAATAAGACTCAACGCAACCTACATAAGACTTCTTAGTTTTGACAATGCTTTATTTCAGATACATTTTCTTTAAAGTATATTAAATGTGTGTTTTTCTACAAAATCAAAATTGGGCTATTAAAATTTGGTCGCATGTGATGCAAAGTTTGCGAGATGCAGTTTCTAGCCCACATGCAAAATTTCAGCTGCATAAGATAATTTTGATTTTTTACCCACCACTAAAATTTATTTTCCACTTTACTGATGACACTGTGTATTTTTTGTCTTAATATTAAGGTGTATTACTTTCAGACACAAACTACGTTTTCAAAAATACTTATTTTATGAAGTTACCTTATACAGGGTCAAAAACAAATAAACTTTGCATTACATGCGACCAAATTTTAATAGCCCAATTTTGATTTTGTAGAAAAATACACATTTAATATGGCGCTACTTTAAAGAAAATGTATCGGAAATAAAGCATTGTCAAAACTAAGAAGTTTTATGTAGATTCCGGTGAGTTACAAAAGATGGGTAAAAAATCAAAATTATTTTATGCAGCTGAAATTTTGCATGTGGGCTAAAAACTGCATTTAAAAAAAACTTTTTCTAATAACTTTTTTCGATACTTTCAGAAATAACCCCACTTTTGAATTATTTTCTGGAAAAAATTAAAATTTGACAGATAATGCGAATCACGTGACTACTATTTTTTGCTTAATTTTCATCTTGATCGAAGCAGAACTTGATGCCAAAGTCAAATTTTGAATAAAGCTATTATTAAAAAAAAAACCTCATATGATGCGGACTTTACTGGTCACACTGTATACTTTTTATATCGTCAATAAATGCTCAAACATGTCGTCCATTGTCCATTAACTATTTGGCAATATCCTAAACGCAAGTAAAACTCGTTTAAACATTTCTAATTACTTCGGAACAAATTAATCTACACTCATGTCTTATTCGTGCTTTCAACTCCTCAACATTTGCCCGTTTTGTACAAGAAATAAATATATTTTCTTTGCGAACATTTTTTTTTGAGCTCACGAGTCCGTAAAAATATTACCGAAATCTCATATCCTTAGCCGACAAATTTCTAGGAATTTGACCCCACAAAGCTAACGTCCTCAACAAAGCCCTTATATATGAGCACATAATGTTAGTTCTATAGCATAACCTCTATTATGCTCTTACAGTGGCGGATCTACGGGGGGGCCTGGGGGGGCCCAGGCCCCCTCAACTTTTTTTCGATCGATCAATAATTTAATCTGCCTTGTTCAACACACGCCAAACCATCGCCACATATTTTTTTACATATTATTATATTATAGGTAACATAAACTAAAAGTTCTAATAAACTAAATAACTGATAGTAATAAAAGAAAGTATACAATTTTATTATACAATTATAGAAACAAAAACACTAATTAGCAGAACAGAACGTTTTTATTTGGTTTTAAAGCGCCTTAATTGAAACGCCGCTCCGCCAAAAACCGACCGATACGAAATGCATGTGCAGATTATTCGCTTTTCTCTTTGTATGTTTATTTATAATATAAGTACCGAATTCCATTCCATTGTCATAATACCGCCGCGCCGTCGCGCTGCCGGCACCCGGGCACCTTTGTGGCGTGTCGCGAGGCACCGCACAAAGGAGCCGCGGGACGGCGGCTTTGGTTTTACAAGCGATGTCTTTATTTTTATCCTTTTTTGTATGAAACAAAGAGAAGTTGAATTCGATCAGCGACCAATAAGCCGACTTTTTTACATTACGGCTCTCGCTTATTCGCTTGTGGTACTGTTGCCAGTGATGTTTATTTTATATTTATAGGTTAAGGTAAGCAAGGACAAAAAATATTCTTTTGTTGTAATTTCTGGTATGAATATTATACAGGGTGCATGGTGTTATTTAATAAGTGTCCGATATTTTATAGGACGATTCCTCAAGGTGAAAAGTTCGTATAAGCTGTGCTAACAAGCTCTTCATTTTTGAGATACAGGGTAGTAAAAAATTATTATTATTTTTGTTTTTTGTAAATAACTTCGAAAAACTATAATAATTTGTTTGTACAAAAATTGGTATTTGGGGAATTTTCAATATGAGAAATTCAAATTTGATCTTAGTTTGGCCTCCAATTATAGGTGGCGCCACCTACAGTTTTTTTTCTCTTTTGGAGAGTCATAAGCCATAACTTTTTCGTGCATGTAGGTATGTATCGCATTTTCATTTTCTAGAAGAAAAACCGATTCCTCTATTACTTTCACGTGAAAATGGTAAGTTTATCAAAAGTCGCTACAAGCAGCAGTTTTCGAAATATTGTGATTTAAATTAATCAATAATCAATGCATGCATTTCTTATATGAACTTTTTACCTTATAAATAACTGAAACTGAGTAATCGTTCTGTAAAATATCGGACACTTATTGAATAACACACAAATATTATGTAATATGTAACTGGTAATTTGATCGCCCCTTAAAACGGGCGCTCGCTTGCCCTGCGCACCTTGCATGCTCGCTTATTGTTGCCCTAGACTGTGTTTTGAAACAAACTAAGTACGATATCTATGGTTTTTTTTATAGAAAAAATAATGTCGAAAAAACAGTCAAGTCTGCTAAATTTTTTCCGGAAAAATAATCAAGATCCTGATCCTAGTAATGGCTATTGAACATGAATCTGTATCGGATATTTTACAAGAAAATGACTATATGGAACAAATCCTAAATTGTTTCATAAATAGTAGTAACAGAAAAATGATGTTCCATTAAAGTTTATTTCTCATTTATGTTTTTTTTTTGTTAAATTATAAGTGTTTTCTTTCTTTTTGTAAATTACCTATTTTGTAGTAGTCTATAATATCTGGTCTTGTGCTAATATAAATAAATTACTTGGGATTATTGTTTTAAAACATTAAGGACCTATAGGTTCTTTATTGTTACATTCTTAACGACTTTCAAAAAGTTAATTTTATTTGTACCTTATACACCATAAACCTATGGATAGATTAGTTTTTAATACATTAAAAAACTTCTAATTTAGTTTTATTTTTTGGGCCCCCCCAATTTTTAGGATGTAGATCCGCCACTGTGCTCTTACATCAGGATTTCCTACTCAATACCTCCATAAAGCCCTTTAGGAGACAATGGCAACAGTATCGACACAATCCCGATGTTACTTCTATATTTTTGGTATACTTTGTACTTTTATACCCTTATAGAATAAGGGTGCGTTAGCTGAGAGGCTTATTTTGTATATTTTGGATTTAGGGTGTAAAAAGAAACGATGTAAAAATGAAACGATCCGAGAAACTATACGTATTCTTAAAAAAAAAATTGAAGTGTTGTCTAAGTAGTTCTTACTTTCAAGTAAAAGATAAATTCTATGCCCATGATGACGGTCTTCCAATGGGTTCATCTCTCTCTCCGGTGGTGGCTAACCTGTACATGGAATGGTTCGAGTCACACGCTATTAACACTGCCAACAGCGGCGCACCCAGGATTTTATGTTAGGGGGGGCCCGCCAACCAGTGCTGGAAGCAAATTTTTTAATAAACTTTTAAGTTACGCATTTTTCTAGAACTTTGGAGCTTTTTTAACAGGTACTCTTGCAGCGAAGATCGCAATAGCCTAGTCATGGGAGTCGTTAAACGGTTTCTTAGGGGGGGGGGCATTGGCGGCTTGTGACTTGTTAACTTGGGGGTGTACTAAAAGCCTGCTGTAGGCGGAATGCGCCGCAGGCGAAATTTTTTTAAGACCACGCCCAAATTTGGTCAATAATTATTATTATAATTAGTAAATATTTTAAAAATTTATAATTACCTTCTTATTCTATTGAAAATGAAATAAGATAAAAAATAAAAAGGCTAATTTATTTTTCATTAGTGGGTACATTGTTTAAAAGTAAAGTTCATTCATCTGTTTTTATTTGCAGCAAACTTATCAATAACAATAAAGTCCCTAGATTTACACTTTGTGGTATGTATCAAGTTAATTTCGAGAGTTTAGGTCTTCCCTTAATTTTAATTTCAATTTTTTGCTCAATACTTAATGAGCTAAAATTGTTTCTCAAATATTCATAGTCGTTTTTGCATTAAAACTGTTTATTTTTATTAAAATAAGTCTTTACTACACCAAAATAATAACAAAAATATAAAGGAAAACTCGAAATAATAAATTCATACATTCAATCAAACCATATTAAACCTCAATAAGTCAACTTATGTCAATAAGTCAACTTCCAGGGGGAGGGGGGGGGGCAAATGCCCCACTTAGCCCCCCTCAAACGAGGCCCGTGAGGTAAATCTAAGAAAATTGACTTTTTAAAATATTTATCCACTTTCATCATTTTTCATTTCATTGGGGGGTTTTGCCCCCCCCCCCCCTGGGTGCGCCACTGACTGCCAAGACTAAACCTAAACTTTGGCTTAGATATGTTGATGATACCTTTATTATCTGAACAGATAGCAACGAAGAGCTAATACGGTTTTTGGAAAATATTAATAATATAAGACAATCCATTAAATTTACCATGGAAACAGAAAAACATTCCACTCTACCTTTTCTCGATGTTCTCGTCAAACGAAGTCCTGAAAACATAAAAACTTCAGTGTACAGGCCCCACTCACTCGGGGCAAAACCCTTAATCACAAACTCCATAAAACAGTGCATAATTCAAACTCTTTATCACAGAGCATCTAACGTTTGCAACAATCCGGAAGACCTTAATATTGAAATTTCAAACATCAAAAAAGATTTAAAACAGAATGGTTACCCTGAAACCTTTGTAACTAAAACCATCTCAAAACTTAAAAATCGCGAAGTAAAAACTAATACAGAAACGAAAGAGGAACAAGCATAAACAGCCTTCAAATCTGGAAATACGCTTAGAAGTTTTCTTACAAAAGTAAAACCACGCAATGAAAACACAAAAAATTGTATCTATCAAATCCCTTGCGAGAGTGGCGAATCGTACATTGGAGAAACAAAAATACCTCTTCCCGTACGAGTTAAAGAACATCTGAAACATACTCAAAGAGGTGAAACTTCCAGATCAGGTATATAGCGGAACATGTATGGACCAACCAACATAATATACAGTGGTCAGAAGCCAAGGTTTTGGACACGGAACAGCACTGGAGAAAACGAAAATTCAAAGAAGCAGCTTTCATAAATCAAAATACCCATAATATATCTAGTAAACCAAGTATAGATATCCCCAATATCTAAAAGCCTCTTCTTGTCCAAAACCAACAGCTCAAACTTTACACTTCAATAAGAGGCGGAGTCATCAAGCTTCATTGCACATTGATAATATTTAAGACAGTAGCCTTAGAATTATAATTTAGTGTACACTTGAAAACGGTTAGAGATACTAACTAACCAAAACGTTGTGTTAAGTAACAAAATAAAGACAATGGAGGTCCGACAAGGTTATTTTTTGATATTACTTCTTTGTCTACCTCAAACAAATAATAACGTATTCTTCGCTAAAATTCCCTGTAACCTTGCCTACTGTTTGATTGCAGGGTAAAAAAAAATTGTGTACACATTGTACTCATTTGCTGCAGACAAATCAGAACAGTTTATCTTTTCCAACTTACACATGTGCATATACTGCGTGGTTATTGCTGCTTTGTGTTCCAATTATCTTTCCTTCTATATACTTAAGTAAAAACTTGTTAATAATTCATTGAAATATTGAAACAAGTCAAATAAGTGGAGCGAGTTTAAATTAATGTATACTGATTTTAAGGGGGTAGTATTACCGTGCGAGCAAAAATTATTTGCATCAAAGAGGGCCTTGCATTTAAGGACGTAATGCTTAGCCGTGGAGGTTAATACCTGTTGGGTGTCAGTAACTACCTGAATTAACAACCAATCAGTTATTCCGTCATCTTTGACAGTCGTTACACGTAATTTGATTCATCGCTAATTTTTCCAATTTCATGAACAATTCACACAAGGGGCTTAACGGAACAGCACAAAACATTCATGGTTGAAGCGTATTTTCTAAACGGGGTTAGAGTAAATGGTGAGTTGCAATACAATCCGGATTTGTGCATGGACCATTTTCACGAACCTCCTAACGTTGCTTTTATTGCTGGGGATTTTTATCATTGCCTGACAGTCGTTACAAGTAATTTGATTCATCGCTAATTTTTCCAATTTCTTGAACAATTCACACAATGGGCTTTACGGAACAGCACAAGACATTCATGGTTGAAGCGTATTTTCGAAACGGAGTTAGAGTAAATGGTGAGTGGCAATACAATCCGAAATTGTGCATGGACCATTTTCACGAACCTCCTAACGTTGCTTTTATTGCTGGGGATTTTTATCATTGCCTGAAAAGAACCGTGGCTGTGTTTAGGGAAACAAGGTTCTATACAACACAAAAAGGAGCAGGAAGACCACCTGTAAGAAAAGAACTTGTTGCAAACGTTCGTGAAATAATGCAAAATACGCCAACAAATTGTATAAGACGCCTGTCCCATGAAGTGGGAAGATCTTATGCAGGACTATTCTTAAGAAGCAGCTAAATTTATTTCCTTATAAAGTTTAAGTATTCCAAGAAATACAAGCCGCAGATTTTGGAAGACGCAGGAATTACTGCAGGAATTTATGCTTGGAGCATGGCGGTGGCCAATTTCAGCAATTTATGTAATTATTTTTCTTTTTCTTTCTGTATATTCTCACTTTGTTAATTTTGTTGTCAACAAAAATAAATTTGTATTTGTCTACTTATTTTATTACTCATTAGTTTGACATATCATGTCATAATATGAATTTAACAAAATTTTAACCTAGATTTGGTTAGATATGTCGTCCCCATATCATTGTGATTCAAACCAAGCTCTACGTTTTTTAATCCAAGCCCTCTTTGATGCAAATAATTTTTGCTCGCACGGTATTAATAGTTCTATTGTTGTTGTTCTATTGCGTTAGAAACTATAGACTATAATATAGTAGCCGAGACTGAAGTTTCCGAACGAGTATTGATTTTTACGTGTTTGGTTTGCTTGGCGAATTATTGAATAAAAATAAAAACTCGACATCTAACAACAAAAATACCCTTTTTTAGATTAAAACGGCAAAAGTTTTGTCCAGTTACTTTCAATCAGTGCTATCGCCTTTTACACTTGTGCCCTTTAGACTCGCCCATTAAAATGAGCTTTTAATTTGGAGTGAAAAATAAAAAGAACAATAACCGCAGGGAAACGCAATTTTCACATTTTCCACTGCAGAATTCTGCCCTCCCTTTATTTGTCTCTCTCTTATTTATAAATCCAACAGACGGTTTTACAAAGAGACTAATTCTCTTACGTTCATTGTATTGCTTAAGGCATTAAAGCAAAAAGTCGGGATATCACGAAGTGAACTTTCCTGCTTTGTTTTGTTTTATATTTTTTTGGGTAATGCATGGCTGTTTATTTTGAACTGTGTTTGTTGTAATATGTATGTATGTAATAAATTTTGGCGTAAAGCGATATTTTAACAAATTATACCTTACCATAAGTCTATGGAAAGGTTCTATGACCATTATTAACGATCTGTTATGAAATAGATAAATACAGTGTTGCCCAGAAGTTCGGAATAAAATTATTATAGCCTTAACCTGTAGCGTTTAGGAAAAACGCTCGGACACGTCAATTTAGTTTTATATATGCTCACATTTTGACGTTATTCGTTTGTTTTTTTATAGACATCTGTCAAAGATATGACGACATCGATCTTTTTTGTAAATGGAAACATTCAGTTTGTAATACATCATTTGAAAGCTAATATCTCGTACATTCTGTCAAGCTATTTTAAAATGGCGACTGTTAGAAGTTAAAAAATCTCTATTTACTCCAGAAACGATAATTATGTCCGTTAATCACCCCGTTTAAATAGAAAGTAGCTTCATCCGAAAATGATAATAATATGTTCTGTGGAAACCTATTCATCTCGTCACACCGTCTCATTCTTTTTTCGCAAAATTGCAAACGCCTGTCATAGTCATCTTCTAAAAGCTCTTGCTCAAGACATACTTTATAAAGGTGGTATTTTTCTGCTTTCAAACATCTTCCAATAGTAGGTACCTCTAGATGTATCATGATTCTATCCTGCAGAGATAATGTAATATTCAATTTTTCATCGTCGCCTAAAACACTTGGCCGTCCATTCCCAGGCAAGTCCTTTACTGTGCCATGTTCATCAGATTTGTGGAATATTTTACTAACAGTGCCCTATGAAATTGGATTATCCGAATATTTACAATTAAATAAAGTGCACTCTTCACTTTTACTTCATATTTTATCTCCACATCCTAACAATATCAAGACTTCGATACTCTGTCTTTCCGACAAAACCATTTTTGTTTAGAAAATTGTAAAATAATACTTCGGAAATACCTAGATTAATTTTTTTTAAAACCGACCAGAAAATTTACACTTTCTGGACAATTTTTCGTCTAGAAAATAACGTTTTTCCGGTCTCTAATGTCACTGTCACCCTGTTTTTTGTTTTTCCAATCGCTCTTTGATAATACAAGATACCTTGATTTCGTTATTATGACAACAACATTTCGATGTATTGTCGAGTGACAGTTCGTTGATTTTTAATTTTGTTCTTTATGTCAAACTTGTTTCGCGTACATTATAAAATATATCGAAGTGTCGGTCTTAAAAAAAATATTGTACGTCACGCAACCGAAAATTAGTGTTTTCCAGGTCTCTCCAAGCTTCCAGGACTCGAAAATGCTTGTCTTGACCTGAAAAACACTACTTTCCGGTCTTGTAACGTAAATTACTATTACAAATTCACAATGTCACAAAATGTCAGAACGTAAAACAATGAAGATTTCTTAACTTGAAAGGTAAAAAAACATCAATGATTTATCATTTCCGCTTATTTAAATAGAGATTTTTTTAAATTTTTAACAGTCGCCATTTTAAAATAGCTTGACAGAATCGCGCCAAAATTTACGTACATACTGTAAGAGATATTAGCTTTCAACTGATGTATTACAAGCTGTATGTTTCCATTTAAAAAAAAATCGATGTCGTCATATCTTTGACAAATGTCTTAAAAAAAACAAACGCATAACGTCAAAATGTGAGCATATATAAAACTAAATTGACGTGTCCGAGCGTTTTTCCCAAAAGTTACAGGTAATGGCTCTATTAAATTTATTTCGGACTTCTGGGCAACCCTGCATTTATTAATAATGATGATGAATCTATATTTTTGGTATTATTTTCATAAACAAAGCTAGTTCAGATATAAAATTTTAACGTAAATATAACCTTGACCTGCTAATTTTTCTATAGAACTAGCAAAAAAAAAAAGTTAAAATTAAATAATAAGAACAAAAACGATAACTTTGTCACTGTTCTATTTTATTATTGTAAATTTTGATTCGTGTTTATTTTTAGTACAGAAGCGGACTGCGGAGATATAAATAATAAAACTAATAAATGCCCAATGGAAATGTGGGTCCTCTGTGATTGCTCACACCTTCCTAATATTTAGTTTTTGTTGTTCACGCCCTTAACGTTAATAATGTCATAATTCCTGAAAAAATACTTCGGGACCGATATAAGAAAAACACCGAAAAAATTTGAACCGTGCCTGTCCTTCGTTTCCCGTGTTAAACGATTGTCGTGCCTAAACAGTCGGTTTTACTTTATTTAGGTAGTGATTGGACATGCTAACCCATCGCTGTTGCCAGCTTTACGTGTTAGAAAAGCGTTTTTTAGACACAAATGTAATAACTAACTCTGATTTAGCGTTTGATATGACAGTTCATTTTTAAGGTGAAGATAAAGTGGTAAATAATTAATTGCAATTATAAGACCTTAGCAAACCCCTTCCAAATTTGTTTTTTCCTCAAGAAATATATGTACTATATGTTACTACTGTATAGAACTTTTTTTTAAAATAACTTCCTGTAATTATATTTTGCTCAATTGTATTTTCTACGACTCGCATTTCTTCGATAAAATATATTTGGTTACAATGCTTTGTTGTGTGATTTACATTTCGTTGCTAATAAATATTTTCTTATATTAATGATATTTATGACTCACTTTTTAACTCGAAATAACCTACTGGCAAAGTGTGAAAATGTTTTGTTACAATCGCCATTTCTTTTATTTCGTTCTACTACTACCAATAAAATCTTAGTAGTAATTTAAAATTGCAAAAACTACTAATAATATGATAAGTGTAAATAGTAACTTGTGATGTGTTGTTCAGAGTAATCAGTTTTTTTATATGTCATTTCGAGGTTTAATATGTGACCTATTTTCACGTCGGCGTAGGTAGTAAAATAACGTGTTTTTATTTTGTAATGTTTATCTAAAAACAAATAAAAACGATTATGTTTAGATTCGATTTATATTTAAACGAAAAGCGACACTTTACAAAAATAAATACTTCCACTTTGGAATTTACGTAATTTAAAAAGAAAATACTTATTAAAATCTTACCTTACACGAACAACGAACAATATGGAATATTATGAAACATGCTATATCAACGCGGCATAATCGCGATGAGGGTAAAGTTCTTGCATTTATCTATTATGGCTAATTTGCGTAACTTATGTTAAACACCGAGGCCGTGCTGGCAGATACGGTGCTTACCAACAGTAATGTGCAGTAAAGGAGTGTTTTTGCATAAAGAAAATTATGATAAAATGAAGAGAAATTTCGAGGGCTGCTTAGTAGTAGTGGAGGGAAAGATTACAGTCATACAGGTACTCTTCTTTGCAACCTTACTCTAAGTTTGCATAATATCAGCCGGTGAAACCTTTATACAGTTGCGACACAAACCCCGGTAAACTTAGATCCCACACAACATGATCCCCCATAGTAATATGCTTCAGCAGAACAACTAAATCTATCGGGCTCAGTATTAGACAGATTATTGATTAGACACGATCTATAGCACCAAAACATTAAGTTCAAAGCATCTCTCGATCCATCGAGAATCGAGATCACACCACAGAGTCCTGTGGTAAACTTAGCTTTTTCCCATTTCTTTGATAACATATTATAACAAATTATTAAGAGTAAAAATAGAGTGCGTGACAATCACGTTACAAATCTGAACGTAGTATATAAGTAGGGTAAATTTCGTCAATGAATCACGCAAAAATCATTAAAAACGCAAGGTGCTGATGCTTTCGTTTCGATATAGCTACGTCCTGGTTAGTACTAGAAACCCGTTAAACTCAATATTATGCATTTCTGTAACTTTAAGAGTAAACTGGACTCGATCGGAAGATAAATGGATCTATCACCTTATAAAATTGAAAAAACCGTCTCTCAAAACATTGACCGGATATCGCCTTTACTTACTGCTACTTTTAAGAGTAAACAAAATTCTTCCACCTTTCTATTTTGAGTAAAAATTTAATACAGTTTTTTTTTAATAGACCAACCAATACATCTTGGAAATCCTGATATATGTACAATATATTTTCTCGGAGTAGCACGAAATCCGAACCTATTTTTATGCCCTCCATCACAAATACTACGTTTATAAAAGACGAATAAACTTTTTTATTATCCACCTGCTGAATTTTGCGTCAAAGGGAAATTTCGTAACTGTATTGGGACTTTGACTATATTATATTTAGCTACTGTTTGAGGCCGCAGCAAATGGTGCTCATGAATTGTGGGTATTTTTATAACTCTTTGATGCCCAAAATATATTTTACTAGCAGTGCTGTTTTTGAGGCTACACCTGTTCAAGTAAATTATTATAGGCTAGAAAGGAAATATAGGAAATATAAAGATAATTAAGGAAATTTGTTCTCACTAAAGCTAGACATCTAGTAGCTACAAAACTTAATGGTTTATAGGCGTACTAAGTATGTCGGAAACATTTTCAATAATATCAGATATTTTTGAATTTTTTATCATTCATCACAGGGTTGGGCAAATGTTCCGGAACGGCTTAATTACAGGCGAACGAAAAGTGATATCGGATCCGGGTTTTGGGCAATCTATAGGACTAAAATTTTACTATTTGACTATTATACCATATGTCAGTAATGTCACCAACTGTCAAGTGTTGACGTAATTTTTTTTTAATGAAACACCCTGTATATTTTTACACTTTTAAATTCCACATAAAATTATAATTATTTTTTATTAAATGCACTATTAGTCTATACTTCATAGTTCCCGAGATATGGACTCTCGAAAAGTGACATTTTTGAACTTTGACAGCTTATAACTTTCGAACAGTACGTCTTAAGAGCAAAACGGCTTACATGTCCCTATCTTCAATTTTTATTATCTTCCCAAAAAATCAACTTCCTGTTAAACCGGATGTAACTCGAAAGCAGGAAATATAGTTGTTCCGGTTTAACTGGAAGTTGATTTTTTGGGAAGATAATAAAAATTAAAGATAGGGACATGTAAGCCGTTTTGCTCTAAGACTTACTGTTAGAAAGTTATAAGCTGTCAAAGTTAAAAAATGTCACTTTTCAAGAGTCAATATCTCGGAAACTATGAAGTATAGACTAATAGTGCATTTAATAAAAAATAATTATAATTTTATGTGGAATTTAAAAATGTAAAAATATACAGGGTGTTCCATTTAAAAAAAAAATAACGTCAACACTTGACAGTTGGTGACATTACTGACATATGGTATAATAGTCAAATAGTAAAATTTTAGTCCTATAGATTGCCCAAAACCCGGATCCGATATCACTTTTCGTTCGCCTGTAATTAAGCCGTTCCGGAACATTAGCCCAACCCTGTATATTGTCAAATAAAAATCATTCTATAAGAAAAGTCTGTACTCTATATATTATTTGCACCGACCTGACGTTTTTCCCCAGTTTATTTTGGTTTAATTTGTTAAAAGAAAAAGTACGAACCTCACCAAGACCGTTCAAAGGGATTAAGATAGAGAATTTTTTAATAATTCTATATAATATAATATTCATGCAAAATTAAAAACATAGGAGAAATGGTAAAAGGTTACAAACTTTTGTAAACCAAGACAAATGGATACTACGTTGAAATGGGTTTGTTTATTATTAAATTGAAAGTTTCACAAGAGAGCACTCCTGTCTTTGTCTACTCTTAAAAGTCCTAGAGGGTCATGGTATGAATGTATCGAAATAATATTTAGTGATATTACTATCTCCTTGGCATTATCACAACCTACCTACCTAAGGGTGACGTTTCTTTTCAGACATAAAATCGACGTCTTCCTTGAATGGTTCATAGCTATTTATATCGCAAATAAACGATACTTTACCCTAATTTCGACCAATAAATTTTCTACCTCCGAACGTAAATGGAAAGTACAGGTTCCGCATACGGCGTTTTCGGGACGGTAATAATGCATAAAAGGAGTATTAGGGCCATACATTATACGGTCAAAAAGATTAATAACCCTAGCTGGCTGACTACGGTTTAAAATTAGACCATTCATGAATATACGTAGTCGATTTACTAAATAGATGGAGCAAAACTGGTCACAAGACTGTAAAATGTTGATAGGCGTGAATAATTATATTTTAGCGTTAATAGAAACCTTTTTTTATTCGATCTTGGCCTTAGCGTTTTTTGAGTTACCTCTTGATGTAAAGAATTGAGGCAATTTATTTTACTACAACTCAACTCCATGATAATTACTACAACTACAACTCCATGATCATTTTAAGAATTGTAGTCTATGGATATTTTCTCCACATTCTAACTGCATTGTTTCTTGTTCTGCACATTGGTCTAATCAAGTCTAGGTCCACGTTCGCTGTAAGTGTCTGCAGGCGTTCCTCTATTTGTTAAATTCTGGTTCTTTGATACAGCAATTCGTTACTTCGGTAATGAAGTGGGAAGTGGGTTATTGGGATGACGAATTTCAATTATGATTCGTAATAATGACGTTTCTGCTACTTTAATATTCCTATAACGATATGTAGTCCTATGCGCTGTTCAGCTTGATAAACTATATATATGTTAAGGCTCTAAAATGCATTGCTTGGCTTTTCACACGAGTTTTCAGATCCAATCCAGTCCAAATTAAAGTTAAGTTTATTGTCTATGCTTATTCCAAGATATTTTATTGTGTGTCGGGAATTCTATATTTATCTAATTGTAATTCGACATCTAAAAGTACACTGCCAAAGTTACCACCCATGACCAATGAACAAAACTGACAGTGACATGCGTTTTTGGAGCTTTTCCAGAATCGAAAAAATGCCATTCAATTTGATGATACTTTACGATAAATAAAATTAAACTGTATTAGACGAGACAATCTATCGTTTATAATTTTTATTGGGTACAAATATACTATGTATGTATATTATAGTATATTACATAACAAGTGTTGAAAGTGGCAATTTTCAAACGAGGAGATATTTAGCACGAGGCGTCAGCCGAGTGCGGAAATCCTCCGAGTGTGAGAAAATCACTTTCACACGAGTAATGTACACAATTTTTCCTACGACCATACAAAATAATCAAAAAGAGTTTGTTTGGTTTTTAATAGTTTGTACACCATTGTGTTAAAAAAAATTGACAAAGTACAAACGCAATAAATGCAAAACAAATTTCAAGGCGGATTCCAACAGAAGCGTATATATTAAAACAAAATAAAAACAATGCCTACTTACAAATTTTAACTTACCTAGATTTAAATAAAAATAATAACTTTTTCTCCTATTTGCTTACGCACATCATACCTAGTATCTATGTACAGTGAATAAATTTCGTTTCTGATTTTTTAGCTGCTTGCATTCTTTCAATAAAACATACATACAAAAACCAAACACAAACACAAAACATAACCTCAACATTGTCTTGTTCTTAATGGCTCTGCTCCCTGGGGGCAATTTGCCAGCACATTAGGGGTGATCGTGATGTTGTCTGGTCTGTACCATATCACGACCACTGACTTTTCTTCTTTGCGTACAATGCGGTTTGGACTGCTTAATAAGAGTCTCTGGATTTGTGTATTTGACCTTTTCTTAGCTGCTATTTTAAGGGTCAAGGGTTTAGTATTGACAATTACAACATAGGATAGGAGTGACATTTACTAAAAAGAAGGGATTTAGGGGTTAGTAGACAGTACAATCATTTACTGAGTAGAACCTAACTAGACACTTCACTAACTTATTTATTTATTTATTTATTTTTATTATAGTTTTATTTTATGATAATTAATGTACCGCATTATTAAACCTCAACATTATTGAAAGATAGAGATGGAGTTAAATATCGATAGCTTGCTAATTATAAAAGTTCTGTCTATATTCGATTTGTTTTGAATATTGCTAAAATAAATTTACTTACATAAAGCACTTTCACTTACACCAATATAATTAAACATCCGAGATAATGGCAAAATTATAAATCGGTATTTCCTAGGGTATTCTATTTCTGCTCTATAGCTGCCCCTTTTTTTTCTGTGGTTCAACTCAGTTGACATAAACCCTTTATTTTTCTGTGAGTATAAAAATTGGCTGGAGGCTGAAAAGCTAGAGGCCATCGCAATCCTCGAACAGAACAGAACAGAACTTTTCTTTGAGTTGACATGTAAACATGAAACATGACAGTTGGTGGGTTGCCTGACATATTATTATTTTCCCTTTTTGATAATATTATTTTTATCATAAATAAGTACTCTTCGGTTCCCAAAAATAACGAAAAATTTGCAGTAATGCCCTAGTGTACTTTACCCCACCCAGCACCCCAATTCACTCCACGTGTCCCGTAAGTTTGTTATGTTTAATAAATAGTTTTGTCGTCAAATTGACACCTGTTTAAATTTAATATCTTAGTGTGCTTGGTATTTCCACACTCGTGTTGAAATATTTTTTTACAACACGCGTGTGATATTTGGCACTTTCTAGCCAAGTTAACCGTGTTGTTATTGTCATTTTCGTAGGTGGTCGTAGGAAAAATAAATAAAGGTATAAAATGGCAAGACACGTACACATACCTATATTAACAAGAAAACTTTACTACCAAATTATTGTCATAAATTACTAATGAATTCTTCACCTTTTAATAGTCTTAATTAATTACTTGCAAAGTTCAAAGTGAACTTTATGAATTTGTTTTATCCCCTAATTAATTAAAACTTTAAAGCCTCCAAAATTTAGATAGTGTAAGATATTAAAATACGTATAAGGTAGACAGCGGGTATTACAGTCAATTAAAAGATAGGCAGACATGAAATAATGAAGAGTAATTATAGTTAAATAAGATAATTAGGCCAGAAGTTCACAGTCTAAGCCACTATGACATACAAATGTTCATTAAAAAACGATAATATCTCTTATTATTCGGTCAACGTGGTATACGTTATCCAAAGTCAGTGTGATGACATTCCAACCGGCGGTAAACAGTCTCAAAGAGACCGACCATTGTATGCCGTATGGAATGATTGGAATGTCATCACACTGACTTTGGAATAACAATACAAAGCATTTGATTGTTAAAAATGTTTAAAACATTTTCAAGCACAATTTCTTGTTCAAGAATTTGAAAAAGTTTTTGCCCGAGAACTTGACCCGTGGAATAATTTCACCCTTGGATTAATATTAACATACCTATGTAAGTACTTGCTTTTTTCTTTTATATAACATAAGTATAGAGAAAAGTGTCATTTAAATTTTTGAAGCAATATATTGCCCGAAAAATTGGTGTACCTAATTAGATTGCAGGGTTGCAAATAAAATATTACACCAAAACACGCATCGGGATAATCTGACTTGATATGTGTTCCTCTTTATTTTCATACCCTGTTTGTGTAGCCTAGGCCTAGTTTCTAGTTTGATGTGTTTAAATTGATCATAATGAAATAAAATTATATAGCAAGATACATCACACTCAGTAGTAGTGAAAATACGAAATAACCGATACTTTACACCTATTTGGGCATAATAAAATGGCTGTTACTGGTCATTGTTTATATTCCAATCCGAGTCACTACAAGCACAATTTACTAAACTACACAACAACTAGAAATGCGTAAATCTAACACCCAAAATAAACAACAAGGAATCCACAGAGAAACCTCAAAACACAACAACAAAAATGGCGCCGAGTCGGTTCTGGAGTATATTTTGAGCATGTCGCTAAGGAAGGACAGGCCGATAACAAGAGGTTTGTGCGCATGCCCGATGCTGCTCAGAGGTATCTTTTCACCCATAAAACGTAACTTTTGTTTGCGCAAGAGATAAGCTTTACGTATCTAAAGGTAAATGTCTATGCTTTGCTTACGCTTATTTGTAAAATCAGTAACGTGTGCTCCTCGTAACTATTTTCGACCTAACTTTCCAACAGTATTTCTTTCCGGCTTGATTTATTTTCTTTTTGGGCCGAAAATATATTATACGACTGTACGAGTCGTATTTTCTTCGCTCATTTTTCAACTACAATCTTGTAAAATCTATTAAAACCTTAGTCCTGATCCCTTTATCCTGAAATAAAAGAAGGTTCCATTTGAAAGCCGATATAAAAGAATAAGCCTTATTCCTGGTATACTTTGAAAGGTCATATCCTGTCATTTGTCTATGGCGCAGTCTATTTTTATTCTATTATGCGAATGCGTAGTTTTGCTTTGTAAATGACACTAGCGTTTCTTGGGGGACTAATGGTACATGCCAGTTTTTACGGTTTCAACCGCACAAGAAAAAGAAAAGTGAAACTTCTGAAACCGCTGCGTAAATCTTTAGTATGAGAAAAGTTGTTATTTCAAAAGAATTTTATTACCACAGAATAAAATTTAAACGTAAAAGGTTTACTATCTCTTGTTAGGATGAGAGACAAGGAAAATTAAACTACCCCTGTTCATTGTTTTTATTATTCGAGGGAGTATGTTGAATAAATAAAGTAGCAATAAAGTTTCTTTTGAATAAAATAAACTTGCTGACGTAAAATTGTTATCAATGGGGATAAGCTGAGCCCCCCTTCCCTCCAACGTAGGGTAGTAGTGGTAACATGTTTTATTTATATTATATTTTTAATACATTTTTTAACACATTTTTATAGATTTATTTTTAAATTTTAGAACGCAACCTTCTTTTAACAAGAACAGACAGAAAAGTTAAAAATTTTGTAAATTGTATCAAATATTATGTAGCATTTTGTTTTTTAAATAAATGTAATTTTAAAGTTTTTTTAAACAGTTTTAATGATTTTTGAGATTTAATAGAATTTTCCAAAATATTATGGTCTATCAAACCTTTATAAATAATAGATTTATAAGCTAATGTTTGAGACACTCAATCCACATAAAAATTTTGATTAGTTCTTGTTTTATAATTATGATGGTCATAATTAATAGAACAAAATATTTTTAAACAATCAGGCAATTAATTATTTTTAAGTTTATGTATAAAGTTACATAAAAAATTAAATTTCTGACATTCAACCAGTCTAAATTTTTTAACATAAAATTTATTTTTGTACATTTGTCACAATTTAAAGTCATCCGCATTGCCTTATTTTGTAAAATTTGTAATTTATCAAATAATATTTCCTCACTAGCACAATATAAAATGGAAGAACTATAAAGAAAATGTGGTGATATAATAGTATTAAATACAGTTTTTTAGAAAACAAACTTAAATTAGAACTGATTTTTTAAACATAACCTACTTTTCCGGCAATCTTCGATATAATACTTTCAAAATAATTTAAAAATTTTTATTTTGAATCAATGATTTTCCCTAAATATTTAAATCTGTTTACTAATTCCAATTTTTCACCATCAATTTACAACATTTATATTTTGACCATTTAAATTATTACCCATAACCATACATTTCGTTTTTTAAATATTTAATTTTACTTTATTTACTTTTAGCCAATTTAATAATATATTTATCTTAGAATTTAGAGTATTTAGACCATCAAAAATATTTAAAACATTATTGTAAATTAAGGTGTCATCAGCAAACATTTGTAACTTACACATTTTTAAAGATAAAGGCATATCGTCGATGTAGAAAATAAATAATATTGGACCTAGTATACTTCCTTGAGGAACTCCTATGTTATTTATTTTTTTATTTGAATATGTTTTTGATATTTTTGTTTTTTGTAAAAAAGGGCAAGATGGATATCTCATTCTCTTTATCATAACAAGCCGACAGGACTTCAAATGCAAAAGGTCTACCAGGTTCCTCCCGAGTGCAACAATATACAACAATTTTTACTCTAGAATAATCCGCTGTTGCCAAAGAACCCAAAGACCCCCCGTTGGGTTTTATTTGAGCTTAAATTAACCTAGTTTGTAACTATTGAGAATATACCAGTGCTATGGCGGCGGATAATGCCGTTTTCAAAAACAGCCGTTGGCTGGCCTCCGATAAAAAAATTAACTTTACAGGCAGAATAGTAGCTATAATATCTAGTCTAGAGTCCGTAAAACGTGGAAACGTCTACCTCCTAGCGGTAGCAAGTGAAAATATGGCAATTTTTGAATTTTGACATTTGAATGATAATATATAGTATATTAAAGCACACGTTTCATAAGAAGCGGTTTTAGCGCACGCGTCTATTTTAAAAAACGAGCCACAAAGTGGCGAGTTTTTTTAGTGACACGTGCGCTAAAACGCCTTATGAAACATGTGCTTTATAAATTTTTTTCTATTTCACCTTTTATAATCAAGAAAAATACATTTTAAAAAGAAAATAAATCCTTCAAATTTTGTAAATTTTTATGTCTAAATTTTATGTTGGTAATACTATTTTTTATCATAGTAGCCTCTGGACAACAAAAATTATTTTGCGAACTGTCATTTTTTGATTTATTGACCCATTTTCACCACGAGATTCTAAAGTTATTTTAGCGATATGAGATTTGAAATTGGACGGAATACGTTGAGTGATCCTTGTACATTCGGTACATATACAGAGCGTTCGGAAATTCGGGCGATATTGCTACTTTTTTTCGAATTTCAAAAGACGTGATTTTACGTCACGGCATTGCAATTTAGTATAAGGAAGATGGAAAATTCAAATAAAGTTGAAATTAAAATTGACATTGGAAAGTTAGTAGATTGAATTTTGGATAGGATTTGGCAGAAAATGATAGCTTGAAGCATCTACAAAAGATTGATTTATAGATTTATGCAACCAACATACGCATGACTGTTATCCACACAGAATAAAAAAGTAGGTTATCAAGCTATTTTTCCTCTGCGAAAAATGGGTTTTCTCGTAAATCACAAAGGCCGCGCAAGTCAATGAAATAAAACATTTAAATGTTACCAACATCAAATAAAGAAAAAACGCGTATCGAAATAGCTTCATTACGATACGCAAATGCGTATCGTACTGAGCTTATTATGAACGTGAAACAGAAAAAAAATGTTAGGTTATTGTGAAAATATTAAAGAAATTTTAATGAAATTTAAACGTTTTTACGTGTTTGTTAGGGTTTGTTCGATGACGATGAGTTGAGAAACTCCGTACTGGCTTTACTTCTTAGTTAACCAGTTAATCTCCAATCCAGAACCCATATTATACCTTTTCCATTGTTACAAATTACGCAAAGTCAACAGCAAACCGATAAAGTCATTAATAAACGATACATCAGCAGGATAATGGAGCTGAGTGCATAATACATCAAGACGCCTATGGAAACGGGATTAGGTAAGTTTCCGCACTACAACAAAGGATATTCGGAAAGTTCCGATGGAACGTAGTATTTGACTTGGTAATACGTACAAAGGATAATAATTATTATTACAGTAAGACGTGTAAATACGACACGCACATACGATTTACTTAAAACATTGAAATAGCTATCCTTAACCTTTGTTTTTCATGGAGCAGATTTTCCGATTACAGTTTTCAAAATATATTAGAACTAGCGTGTACCCGGCATGCGTTGCAACCCGCTGGTATAAATACAAACCCGATATATTAGTACCCGGCATGCCACTTTCTGAAATTGCACCCGTGCGAGGCCGGGGCGGGTCGCTAGTTATACATAAAAACCTTCCCCTTGAATCACTCTATCTATTTAAAAAAACCGCTTCAAAATCCGTTGCGTAGTTTTAAAGATTTAAGCATATAAGGGGACGGACGGACAGACAGCGACAGCGACTTTGTTTTATACTATGTTAAGATTCGTGTTAGTATAAATGGGCCAATTTTAAAAATTATTTTCTCGCAAAAAAAGGCCTAAATTAAAAATATTACAAGGCAAATAACGTTTAAAATGCCTTAAAAATTACAAAAAAAAGGACATGGACAAGACGAAGATGAAAAGTTTTCTCACATTAAATTATTATTAAAGAGCTGAAACTGGAACCGGGGGGATTGGTTTATTTATTTACGAATGGATTACGAAATATATTATGCTATTTTAAAATTAGTAGTAGTAGTAGTAGCAGTAATATGTTTTATTTAGCAAAAAGATACAATTAAATATTTTTTAACACATTTTTTTACCACATTTTTATAGATTTATTTTTAAATTTTAAAACGCTACCTTCTTTTAACAAAAACAGACAGAAAAGTTAAACATTTTGCAAATTGTATCAAATATTACGTATCATTTTGTTTTCTAATTAAATGTAATTTAAAATTTTTTAAAATAGTTTTAATGATATTTGAACAAACATTTATGAAAAATAGACTTATAAGCTGTTTTATGTTTTAGACACTCTATCCACATAAAAATTTTGATTAGTTCTTGTTTTATAATTATTATGATGGTCATAATTAATAGAACAAAATATTTTTAAAGAATCAGGCAATAAATTATTTTAAATTTTATGTATAAAGATACATAAAAAATTTAATTTCTGACATTTAACCAATCTAAATTTTTTAACATAAAATGTATTTTTGTAGATTTGTCACAATTTAAAATAATCCGCATTGCCTTATTTTGTAAAATTTGTAATTTATCAAATATTTCCTCACTAGCACAATATAAAATGGAAGAACAATAAAGAAAATGTGGTAATATAATAGTATAAAATACAGTTTTTTTAGAAAACAAACTTAAATTAGAACTGATTCTTTTAAAATAACCTACTTTTCCGGCAATCTTCGATATAATAGTTTCAAAATAATTTTAAAATTTTAATTTTGAATCAATAATTATCCCTAAATATTAAAAACCGTTTACTAATTCCAATTTTCACCATCATTTACAACATTTATATTTTGACAAGTTAAATTATTATTACCCATAACCATACATTTAGTTTTTGAAATATTTAATTTTAATTTATTTACGTTTAGCCAATTTAATAATATACTTATCTCAGAATTTAGAGTATTTAGACCATCAAAAATATTTAAAACATTAACGTAAATTAGGGCGTCATCAGCAAACATTTGTAACTTACACATTTTTTAAACTAAAAAAACAAAAACACGCAGTTAATGCAAGCTATTACACAACCATGAGCGACGTTGCAGCAACTTTAAGATTTCTTACTATAGGCAGAAGTTACGAAGATTTAAAATTTTTGGCCTTCAAATCGCAATAAATATCACCCAAAAATCACCTGCAATGAAAAAAACTTGTTGATTTGAACGTGCACTGCAAACTAAACCGACAGGATAGAGTTTATTTCTCTTACGCTCCCTGCCATCGGGTTTCACGCTCAAGTTACTTGGGTTTTTTTTTATCACAGCAATCATCGGAGACGTAACATTACCTCTGAGACGGCCGGTTTTCATAAAAATATAAATTATATTACTTTCTGATAACTCACCAATTGATACGAAAATTTATACGAACTAGAAAACATTTTTAAGGGTCTGTGAGCTTTTAGATATTTCATTATTAAAGAAAATATCATTTTGCAAGTTTATACAGTGTGTCTACGTAAGTTGGCGGCATATGGGACACTTTTTTTTATTATTAATTTTACGAAAAAAGTTATTCCTTATAAAAAGTTCTGCACGGTCCAAAACCTAAAACGCAACCATCAGATATAAAATTTTGTCAGTCGTATACGAGGTTTGTCAAAAAATGTGATTTTTGCTCTAGAGTTGGAAAAAATAGTTTTTTAATGTAAATACACAATGTTGAATATTTGAAAGTTATTTTTAATTCTAAACATCTTTTCTTAATAAAAATGCTCGATATTGTCAAAAATAAAGGTACTTTACTCAAGAGCAAAAATCACATTTTTTGACAAACCTCGTATACGATTGATAAAATTTGTTATCTGATGGTTGCGTTTTAGGTTTTGGACCTTGCAGAACTTTTTATAAACAATAATATAATAACTTTTTTCGTAAAATTAGTAATAAAAAGTTTCCCATATGCCGCCAACTTACGTAGACACACAGGGCGGCCACTACCAATATTGAACATTGTACAAGTGCAATCAAAATGTTAAAGTAAGGCACAGTTTACGCGTAAGTTTGACAAAGAAATATATAATAAAAATCCTGGATATGCGGTTGTGAGGATAAATTTTTTTTTGTTTCCTGTGTCTTCTTTTTACGGGGATGATACTTGGACTATAAGAATGGTGTGCAGGACTTAAAACATCTTTCAGAGAAAATAAAAAAACATGAAAATAGTGCAAGACATCGTCATAATGTGGTAAGTTTTGAGATGTTAGGACAAACTAATATTTTAACTTGTTTAAGTAGTGCTTATGATGATGAAATTAAAATTCACAACGAGAAAGTTTGAAAAAACAGACACGTACTTTCGAAAACAATAGACATTTAAAAAAAAATTATTTAAAGCCAGCGCCCCCCCCCCCCCCCCTGACTAGCTAGTCACGAGCCGCCACTGAATAAAAACCAAAACTCCATTAGTACAGAAATATTATGCCATTTCTGCAGCCTAATTAGCATTCCATTTTTTTTAAAGGCATGTAACTGCTACATTCCCTACATAATTTTAGGTGCTCGGAGACAACAGTAATGTTCTACTTGTACATTGACGCTATTTTGTTGACACAAGCGCTCCCTAATCGTAAACTCGGACAGCTTTAATAAACTGGGTGTAATCTCGTAAAATTACAGTAAGTATATAAAAATAGCGTTAGTTCCCACGGTTCGAGGGCGAAATTGTCGCAAATAGCACAACTGCGGCTATTTTAAAGCCGAGCGATCTGGATAATGTTAAAACGGCACACGCCCACACCTTTGCTACGCACACTAAGTCAAGGATGTCACGATTTTATTTATTGTGAGATATTTTCGTTTTTCAAATAACATTTACTCTGTTTCCTTGTTTATTTTTGAGTATTACTATACCAATATATCAATGCCGACGACGTATAGCTAGTTAGTTATATTTAAATGGTAATTTTTTTGACATAATTGGAAAAATATTGCAAAAATTTGACAATTTAAAGAATAACAATTTAATCATCTTTTTATTTTCTCGGATTTGAAACCTAAAAGTTATCGTCGAACTTAAAACAGTGTTGCCAGGTCTAAAAAAATTTTTTCCCTAGATAATTTCTTAAAAATTCCCCAGATTTTCCCCAGATCTTTTAATTTGAAGAAAAAAGTAGTGATGGGAAAAATCGGGTTATTTTAATAATCGACTTCCGAGTATTCAAGTAAAAAATATTGAAGTGAGGGTTTTTTTTATTCACTTCAATATTTTTTACGCTTCTAAAAAGAAAAAAAAGGTCGCTAGTTCCGTAAAGCAACTAGTTTGTGTAGTAAAATACCAGCGAAAGGAGGCCTGGGATTTACCGACTTTCTTGTTGTTTATATCTTCAGAGTAAGTAAGGTTTCTAGTAAATTCGACCTGCCTAAGATTCTGAGTTGCTAGTAGTAAATCGGACTTAGAAAAGATAGCGTTTTTGCCATGGGTCAATCGATTAATAATAATTTTTTAAGTGATTACTTAATATATTTTTTACAAATATCACAAAATCAAAAAAGAATAAAAATTCCCTAAATTATAGAAAATTTCCCTTTTTCCCTACTGATTGCAGATTTTCATCAGATTTAGGGACATTTCCCCAGCAATGGCAACAGTGACTTAAAAACGAGGGTATCTACAGACCCATATACAGTGACGTACCTAGCATTTGGGGGACGGAAGCGGCAGTCCGCAATGGTGGTAAGTTGTAGTAAGTGGAGTTCCGACATCCTGGGCCCATAATATTAACACCGGGCCTAATTCCTTTCAACAATATATCCACTCGCGTTATTAAGCTGTTTCTGATCCTTTTTTGCTGCTTTTAAACCGTTTTTAATCATTTATGGTCGTTCATTAGTCGTTTATAGCCGTTCATTAATCGTTTATAGCCCTTCATTAGCCGTTTATTAGTCCTTTATAGCCGGTCATTAATCATTTATAGCCCTTCATTAGCCGTTTATTAGTCGTTTATAGCCGTTCATTAATCGTTTATAGCCCTTCATTAGCCGTTCATAGCCGTTTATTAGTCGTTTATAGCCGTTCATTAATCGTTTATAGCTTTTCATTAGCCGTTCATAGCCGTTTATTAGTCGTTTATTGCCGTTCATTAATCGTTTTTAGCCCTTTATTAGCCGTTCGTAGCCGTTTATTAGTCGTTTATAGCCGTTCTAGAACGACTATTAACGACTTTAAACGACTAATGAACGGCTATAAATGACGAATGAACGGCTAAAATTAAACGATTACTGAACGACTATAAATGACTAAAAAAAGGTTCAAAAACAGCAAAAAAGGCTCAGAAACAGTCTAACAACGCGAGTGGATATACTTTTGAAAGATATTAGGCCCCATATTAATCTTATGGGCTTAGGATGTTGAAACTCCCCTTACTAAATCTAGTGTGGTAAATTAGTTTTATTTTATAATTCTCAATGTTGACAACAGAAACAAATAGTTGTTAACAATATTATTACAAAAAAATTACTATAAAAGCATGTAATTTATAGCAAAAGCAGCACTAGGGGAAGCTTTGAACGAGGGGTAGGTGAGACTGAGTCTTCTCCCTCCGTAGATACGCCACCGGCATCAGGTTTGGATCCAGGATTTTATTCAGAGGGGGAGGGGGAGTCAGAGCAAAAAAAGGCAATTAAAAAATAAAGTTTGGCTCTTACATTTTTTTGGGGGATGTTCGAGAGGATGAATACATGGTTTATTTCTATAAAAAAGTCAACTAAGTACATTATTGCCTCTGTTTGTTGTTAGGTTTCTAATATTTATAATGTCAGGGGGCGCACCCTGCGCCCCTCCCCTGGATCCGCCACTGTCCTGGCATAGTCATGTTATGTTATTGTGAGTTTACAATTCAAAATTAATGTTAGTCAGGCCAGTTCATTACATATTGTTTCTAGTCCGTCAACAAATCGGAATAATATTTTTAAAGGCTGAAATTTTCCAAAACATCGCTAATTATTGAAAAACAGTTATTTTTACAACTAACACGAAACGTAAAAAGTAAATCAAAGTGCGAATCGTTAAAAACTACTAACTTACTGGCTTAATGTTCTATCGGTGCTCCCTGGTCCAGTATCGTGGTGTCTCCTCTCCTTGTGCACGATCCCCATCAACTTCATCCACGCGTTGTTCTTCCCCCCGTGGCCCCCCATCCCACTCTGCCACATCGTCATGATTGCAGCTCATTACCCCTCACTCCCCTTGCTCAGAAAAACGCGGCTCAGCAGGCCTTCTGATCGCTTTTGATCGATGTTCGTAGTATCAGTACTCGCGCTGAGCCATTTTGTTGTCTGCACTATGATTTATTACGTTATTACTTGGAAGCAGAGCAGAAAATTCGAAAAGGACTTTTTAAAAATTTAAACGAAGGTTCTCGGTAAAACCACTGAACTCTATTTTATACAGGGTGTCCCAGATAAGAATGCACTCTACAGGGATCTCGTAAACCATAGGAGATACAGAGATGGTTAAATTAGAGAAAAGTTGCGCATTACTGAATCCTGTAACGTCATGTTTTCAAATTTAAAAAATTCCGAATGCTTCCGAAGATATTTGGATAAAACCGAATTTTCGCGATTTCGTTTTAATTGATTTATGATTCTATTTGAAGAGACATGTCAAAATAAATTTAACATTCTTATTGTCACTTTTTCTCCCCTACAAGATGGTTTAATTACATTTTTGATCCGACGTTTCGTTTAGTTACAACCATCATCAACTTTGTTATTTTAAATAGTCGGAAAATTTTATTTTATGCTTAATAAATTCTACGTTTTATTCTAAATGTAACGGTGTATCACACTTATTATTTATTAGACGTTTCGATATAGAAAAACACATCATCAATGAAAATAGGCACATTATCGAAAATATTTTTGTTTTTATTGTTGTATTTAAACACTAGCTGGATTTTTAAAAACACTTTTTTAAAAGAAACTTATAACAAAACATAATATCTAATAAAACTTATCTGAAAAATGCAACAAGTAATAATTAATTTTAATTATTAAATACAATTATTTTTTATTTTTAAAAATGCATGATAACATTCAAACATAACGTACCATTTAAATTCGGCATCATATGGGTGGCTATGAAATTGATTGACGATCGCAATTGTTTAAATAGTTTCTTTAGATCTGTCACTTAGTTACAGAGGCCTGTTGGTTTTAAGTTTTATTAGATATTATGCTTTGTTATAAGTTTCTTTTAAAAAAAAAATGTTTTAAAATCCAACTAGTGTTTAAATACAACAATAAAAACAAAAATATTTTCGATAATGTGCCTATTTTCATTGATGATGTGTTTTTCTATATCGAAACGTCTAAAAAATAATAAGTGTGATACACCGTTAGATTTAGAATAAAACGTAGAATTTATTAAGCATAAAATAAAATTTTCCGACTATTTAAAATAACAAAGTTGATGATGGTTGTGACTAAAAGAAACGTCGGATCAAAAATGTAATTAAGCCATCTTGTAGGGGAGAAAAAGTGGCAATGAGAATGTTAATTCTATTTTGACATGTCTCTTCACATAGAATCATAAATCAATTAAAACGAAATCGCGAAAATTCGGTTTTATCCAAATATCTTCGGAAGCATTCGGAATTTTTTTAATTTGAGAACATGACGTTACAGGATTCAGTAATGCGCAACTTTTCTCTAATTTAATCATCTCTGTATCTCCTATGGTTTACGAGATCCCTGTAGAGTGCATTCCTATCTGGGACACCCTGTATAAGTAGTTGTTTTTGGATTTGGAAGTATACAGTATACAGCCTGTGGTTTTTTGCAAAAATTAGATTAAAATATCTAGTTTAAAAATATAGAAATACACCATATACAGCTCATGATACAATGATACAAAGATTACCACATAATATGATATTCAGAGGCTCTGACGTCATGTGACGATTAAAATTTATATTCGTAACCATGGAAACACAATGAAAAACTGTTGTTATGGTTACTTACTCATCACGTGATGTCTTTAAAGATCATATGTTAGCCGTATTCGATTGGGACAGAGATTTGGATCGATCTGATCTTAAATATCAGTTCAGTGATTCGAGGTGAAACTCGGATTTTTATGTCAGTTGTTCGCTTGGGTTTCGATTTTGACTTAACCTCATTTCATGTTTAAAAATTAGTCGAGAGTAGCGTAGTAGTGCTTTATAAAAATATTTTATGTCCACTCTTCTCATTCACGTACAGGAAATATTTTTATCTAGATGGGTTCAAAAAGACGTTATTCGTTCATTTCTACTTCTACATCACAGTTAATTTTCTTGAAAAAAACATAATCAAAGAATACTAATAAAATAAATACACAACAAAAATCTAAAAACAGGGACAGAATGAAACTATAACCTCCAAAACCATAAAGTAAAGAAAACAAACAACTGATCTGATTTTGGTGATTCTGCAATTTCCCAGGTTTCCTTGGGATCACTTTGACGGTAGTGGGGAACAGTGATCATTTGTCAATCGAACATAGGTCAGATCAGTTAGATCTATCCAGATCGAACACGCCTCTTGTGAATCTTTGTATCACGTATAAAACAGCTTACCTAAATTTGTTAAAAATCTTTATAAGGTTTAATGTGAGAAATAGATAGGTACTTCTGCATGGAAAAACAAGGTCTTTAACCCTGGATCACTTGGTAATCACACATAGTAAATAAAAGAGTACCAGCATCGGTTCAATATTATTTCTGATGTTATGACTCAAAAGTTGACACAGTTTAATTCCATTATTTTGATTTAAAATAAAATGTTGCCAATATTGTGAAGTTTTTATGTGTTTCTATTTTGATTAGACGTAATCTTTTTTAAATTTAGATATTTTCATCGATTTTGCTAAAAGTTAAGCCAGACAACTTACCTCCTATTTTCTTTTTGGGTTTTGTGGTTAACCGTACAGTTTATATGAATATTATTATTACTATTATTAGATACTATGTAAAAAATGCAGCAGTCGATATATTTATAGTTAAAGGTAATTTACAATCGATTTAACTACGGTTTAAAAAATGGAAGAATTTTTGAATTATTGTATACTTTTCTAATCGAAGCGTATATATACTAAAGTTCACTCTATGTTCATTGGTTCCTAGTGAAATTGGTTATAAAGTAGTAGGTACTACACTTGATTTTACACGGGAATAATACTTTCAAATGCGGTTATATATTTTGAGCAAAATTTAACTAAAGCTACAGTAATTAAGTACCTACAGTTTTCAGCGATATGACTTGTTTATTGCAAAAGGGTGCTTATTTTGTTATAATATCTACGTTTTAACACTGTTTATTATTTTTATTTGTCTTTAAGTTATTCTCACTATTTCTCAGCCTTATTGCAACATAAGAAACTTTTCTTATTTTACTATTTTATTTTTTTTTGTTTCCAAAGCTTGTTGAATGTCTTTCTTCGTGTAATAAAGTCTTCTCTGATTTTTTTTTACATATAAATTGTTTTATTTTCTTTAAAACGATTATTACTTTTACATTGTTTTGGGATTCCCGCTTGGAAAGTGAAATTATTATCGCAATAACTAAACAAAATAAAATAGTAGAAGTTGAACTTAAAATTTTATAAAGTTATTTAAAAATTAGTGGTAAGTTATTGAATTGTTCGCTTCCTTGTACCTAATCTTTATAATAGGCTACCTCAGATAAATGAATCTGGTAAAATAAACCCTAGGATTTGTTCAACAAATATGGCAAATAAAACAAGTAAAGCAAATTTTATTTAACCCGAAACCAGAACTTGAATAGTGTCTAAATAACTGGGGTTGTGTATGGAAAAAGCGGGAGTCAGGAATAATTCTTAACTACTACACAGTATTGGAATGAAAACGTATTTACGTGTTGTGAGAACATTATAACAAAAAAGGTACCAGAGGTCTGTCAAGTAGCTGATTTAGTGCCAGGATTTTCATTTTATAAGTAACTGTTTATAGACGTGTCATATAATAGAATGTCCTTAATAAACATGTAAGATATCGGCTCAGTGCAAAAGTACGTTTATAAATGAGATGCGTGATCACCTTTGCTTCATATTTCATGAGAAAAGGATTATTCCCATAAGCAAAGAGAGGAACAAGAAAATTATGCAAAATTGTACGTTTTTATTTCATTGTTAGGAAGAAAAATCTTCTAGGGTCCATGCATGGTGACATCGTTCCATAAAAGAAGTGACAGTTGAAAGTCCATAAGTAGAAAATCGTTGAATGCTCCTCAAAATAAAATGTGTAAGGGAATGTTGTAAAAATAAAGTTGAAAATTGAATTCAAAATTAGTGTTTAAGATTTGCTTGTGGTATCAGGAAGCGTCATTCTGTCAGGCACAAGTTGAAAGATGAGGGTGGTTAAGTACGAAACAACGAATACATTTTCATTCGGCTGTCCTTTCACAAAATAATATTGCTTAAAAATCCGTCATATTTGCACAAAACAATAATTTTCCGTACAGATATACACAACCTCAACCTCAACGTTAGATTTAAGGGCACCATTACACCATCTATTTATAAAACTGCATTGTTTGAACCTAGTTTTTCTTATGACGTATCCGCTGTCTATAATTCTATTGGTCTAGACCTTAAAAATAAATCTATTTTAACTTTTAAAAAAATATATAACTGGGTGTTTATAAAGTTTTACTGCTTTCGGGTCGTGCTATTTCTTTCTTTCCTTTATCCGCCTCCTGCACTGTCTTTACTTACGAATATTTTTGCATTAGTACAGAATTTATATGGTGTTATTAACATGATCTCTATTTTGTTATATAATTTGGGATGACTGTTAATGGTGCACCTATACTTATACATTTTAATTTTTATTGTTTTTTTCTGAATAGGTTGGATATTTAATTACTAAACTGAGGTTAAGTGGAAGACCAACCCTTGTTACTAGCAAGGGATGAACTTCGCCCTTTCAGATAACATTGAAAAGGATTTTTATTATTATCTTTCTTACTTACTGTAATGTTTATCTGAATAAAGATTGTTTATTAATATTATTTTATTATTATTTTATAAGTCGCAATATTGACGATTTTAATTTTCTGTCTTTTTATTGGAAATTTATACTTATAACATTATAAGGCCATTTTAATTCCCTTTTATGTCTTCTCCCTACCTATCAACACAAACATACTTTGCATATTTCTCTTTTGCCGTTTATTATGGTGAATAAACATGATCTTTATCGTTTATTTTATCTGAATTAACTTATTTTCAAAGATTTTTTTTCTTGGGTATTTGTAAACATCAATAATACGGGCCTGAAGAGCTATTGTAAAAGCGCCAGAAAACTTGCCAAGCGTTGACAGTGACAAAATTTAGATAATTATTTGAACAACTCATTATTCAAAATAGTATACAACGTTCTCGCACGGCCGTGTAACGTTCCTTTTAACAAATAATACATTCTTAAGTTATTTTAGACAACATTTGTGAAAGTTGCGTAGGGTAGAATTTACGATCCAAAATTTAAAAAATCATTTTTTTTTATTTACAAGTTTTTAGGTTTGTTTAAAAGTAAACCACATTTTCTTACACTTGAAAACAAAAAACAAATAAAGATGGAATTATAATTAGGTACTGCGTCTCGTGTATGTTTTTTTTCGGAACTCTCGGGGTAATAAAAGTGACTGCATTGACTGACAAGCATCAATAAACAGTTTTAATTTGGCCATAAAAAAAGTGTATTAAAGAAAATCAATTAATTATTATTTTATTCTGACATTTTTCACGAAAACGTGAGCAATTAGCTATGGGCAAGCTGAATACTTTTCGATGGAAAATTAAATTTTACATCTGCTCCGGACATAAAATACGTACAGGGTGTTACATTTAAATTTAAAAAACTTGTTACCATTTCAAACTGCTAATTATTTTGTCGTAATTTTCGGACACCTTGTAGAAATTAGTGAATTTTTCATAAGTGCACGCAATACACAAGCCGTTAGTAGACTCCAGTGAGAATTTGCTTAGAAAAAAGGAAGTACATGTTGCGAATTAAATCGTTAAAATTACATTTTCACAAAATATGAAATATTTCAAAGACCGTAAGATTTGAGTACGGTCCATGATGAAACTAATTTTTATTTTGAGTAATAGATGTGTTTTGGACTTCCATTGCCTTTAGTTTTTCATATCACAATTTTTCAACTGGTAAGTATCTCCAGTCGTCTTCAGGTGAATACAGTATTCACCTGAAGACGACTGGAGATACTTACCAGTTGAAACGTTGTGATATGAAAAACTAAAGGCAATGGAAGTCCAAAACACATCTATTACTCAAGATACATCATTGTCTACAACCTTCAAACAAACACTAATTTTTATTTTGATGGTAGAATCCGAAAATGAAATAATATACAGGGCATTCCATTGAAAACAACATTACGTTGATACGTTTCGTATTTTTCAGACAACCTGTACAATATAAAAAATAGTTTTAAAATGTACATCCAACAGGCCCCTACTAATTTAGCTAAAATATATCGTGTCGAATAACGTGGACAACCCGGTATATAAAAAAAATATTTTAAAAAGTTTTGAAATTTTTTTAATCATATTTTTAAAAGAAATCTTGTTTAGTTGTTGCCATAATATCATTTCAAATATATCAATATCAATAATTTCCTTATAGCTAAGAATCCAAAACAGTCGCGTTTAATGAACCAAATTTTTAATTACCACATTATTTTATTCACAACGTTACTTTTCGAAAACGTCGAAAATTTTCAAAAATCCTCCGCGATCTCCCCTCTACCTCACCCATCGTTCCTCTCTTTCGCACACACGTCTCACCCCATAAGCCCTGTCTCGTTCGCGCTAAACGTCGTCTCGTTCGCGCCAACAGGTGTCCTAGCGTCGTCGTCGCGGCGCTGGGGTTGCGACGGACGCGGTATTAGCGATGCGACTGACGCTAAGCGTCCGGAGGCGGCTGCGACGGCGACGCGAGAAGCGCACGCGTCGGCTAATGCGGCGTCGGAGGCGGTGTGCGATGTTGTCGAATAGGTGAGATTTTGGGACGATAATAATTATATACGTTTTAAATCAATTTGAAATAACGTAGGATTTAACTGGATTTAAGAATATTTATAATTTTACTGATTGAATATTATGAATTTTATGACTATATACATATAGGTTTACGATATTCTATATAAGATGATACATATTTTTTCTATTTCACGTTTATAATAAGCTCAGTACGATACGCATTGGCATATCGTAATGAAGCTATTTCGATACGCGTTTTTTCCTTATTTGATGTTGGTAACATTTAAATGTTTTATTTCATTGACTTGCGCGGCCTATGTGATTTACGATAAAACCCATTTTTCGCAGAGGAAAAATAGCTTGATAACTTACTTTTTTATTCTGTGTGGATAACAGTCGTGTATGTTGGTTGCATAAATCTATAAATCAATCTTTTGTAGATGCTTCAAGCTATCATTTTCTGCCAAATACTACTCAAAATTCAATCTACTAACCTTCCAATTACGATTTTAACTTCAACTTTATTTGAATTTTCCATCTTCCTTATACTAAATTGCAATGCCGTGACGTAAAATCACGTCTTTTGAAATTCGAAAAAAAGCCCGAATTTCCGTACGCTCTGTATATGTACCGAATGTACAAGGATCACACAATGTATTCCGTCCAAATTTCAAATCTCATGTCGCTAAAATAACTTTGGAATCTCGTGGTGAAAATGAGTCAATAAATCAAAAAATGACAGTTTGCAAAATAATTTTTGTTGTCCAGAGGCTACTATGATAAAAAATAGTATTACCAACATAAATATTAACAAGATTTGAAGGATTTATTTTCTTTTTAAAATGTATTTTTCTTGATTATAAAAGGTGAAATAGAAAAAAATGTATAAATCACATGTTTCATAAGGCGTTTTAGCGCACCTGTCAATAAAAAAACTCGCCACTTTGTGGCTCGTTTTTTAAAATAGACGCGTGCGCTGAAACCGCTTCTTATGAAACGTGTACTTTAATATACTATTAGTGCCAACTTAAAATTTTGGAATTATAATTTGACATTTTTTTTTGCTCTACTCTTAACCATCTTTACAAGTTTATTACAGGGATAGGTATATAAAAATAACAATTATTACTCTAACTTAATAGGTATAAGTATATATTATTATTATAAAAAAAGACAGTTAAAAAAAATATTCGTTTTTTATAAACATTTGAATAACTCGTTAAGAAAGAAAATTATACCAGCAAATATTTTTTAAATGAAATTTAAAAAAAGGTAGTTTTTTTAATGTTTTAATATTTTCGGGTAAAATATTATATAATATTAATCCATTATATATATAACAATGACCGTTTTCCAAAGTTACTGTTTATTTATAAAAAAATAGTTTGTCTAGTATCATGTCTATGAATATCATAAACTTTTGTAAAGGTTATGTTAGAAATTTTTTGTTTTAAAAGTAAAGAATAAATAAATATGCAGATTTTTAAATTATATAAATTATTTATATCTGGGTATTTATTCGGTTTATATAAATTTGTTTTTGGTTCTAAGTGCGAAAATCTATGAATACATTTAATAATTTTATTTCGTAATTTCTTTAAAGGTTTTAGTACTATTAAATTGGCTGAACCCTAAATAGAAATAGGATACTGAATTTTTGAATGTACCTACTAATGCATGGTAAAATTTTTTTTAAATAATTTAAAGATATACAATGACGAATTTTAAAGAATATCCCAATTAACGGAGAAAGGTAAGTTCGAATAAGTATATTCTACGTGTTTTCTCCAGCTTAAATTTTCATTAATATATTTGATATTTAATTGGATGTCCCTAATATTTTTAGCATAATAAATAATTGTTGTGTCGTCGGCAAAAAGTTTAATTTGTCCATATAATTTTAATTTTGAAATAGAATTGATATAAATAAGAAACAATGTGGGTCCTAGAATAGAACCTTGTAGTACTCCACAGCTAATTGTTTGATAGGAACTAATATAATATAACTTCCTGTTTTATCTACACACATGTGAACAAAGCTTCCCGAGGTTTGTAAAACAGGCAAGGTCTCTTGCATTTTATTTTATCGAAGCATTACCTCCACATATCACCCATTTAATCAAAAGGACGGAAGTGTCTTTTATTTCAAACTGCTTCAGCGAACCGAGATTAAAACGATGTTTTATTGCAGGGCCATGTTCACTTGGTCCTATGACAGTCATAGCGTCATAAATTTATGGACGTTTTAATTAAAAATTCGCGCGGATTTGAGACAATTTACGATTTTATGGCATATGTCGTGTTTAGATTCACGTGTCGCTGAAATCTGCCTGCGATAAGGGAAAATCGAAATCAATAGATATCAGGGTTTTCTACGGAGCAGGCCTATAAAAAAAGTAGCTTAAAGTTAAAGCTATTTTATGTCCAAGAAACATTCCTTTTAAGAGGCGCGATCGTATACATAGCGCTACAAATACCAAAGTATATTTCGCTTTCGAAATTCGACGAAGAAAATAATTAACTTGCATGGATTTTCTGCATTATTATTATTAATCGACCACCGACAAATGCAGAGTCCAGTCCAGAAGAGAAATTTATTTCCATTCGTATTTTGTGTTCGTTATGATTCCGCAGTATTTCAGAGGAATTAGGGCATTAAGCTGCGCGTTTTCAAAAGGAAATGAAACAAAACAATCCTCCTAGCCCGACACGAAACGGAAAACTGAAAGGTTATTTTTGATAATAACAGTTCTCCAAAAGTTTTGGATGCTAGTTGTTGTTGTTATTGATTTATCTGAAGCGTTATGGTTTAACACAAAAAAAACTGATAGCTGAGCTATAATAAAGCTACTATGGCGATGTGCTGATGATAATAATTTGAAAAATATTCAAATGTCTATACATGTTTCGAACGTAGAAACGTTCATCATCAGGAGACAAGAAAATATATTGCTGGTGGTTTTAGCAGAAGAGAAAATGATAACTGGTATAAAACCTTAATGGAGCTTTTATGGTATCAAAAATTGTATTGTCGAAATGACATAATGTGAAGAAAAATAGAAATAAAAATAAGTTAAAACATACTGAGTAAGGGGAGAAAGGGTCTAAACCAACCAAAAAGACTGGGGAAGCAGAAAAAACACTTTAGAAAGAGGATGTCAAAAGGGTTTTCTTAATAAAAATAAGTATGTCTTTAAGACATTGTACTGAATTTCTATATTTTACAATGTCTTTAAAGACATACTTATTTTTTATTAAAAAAAAAACCTTTTGACATCCTCTTTGTGAAGTGGTTTTTCTGCTTCCCCAGTCTTTTTGATTGTTTTAGACCTTTTCAACTGACTTTTTCACATACTCAGTATGTTTTAAGTTATTTTTATTTCTATTTTTCCTCACATTACGTTATTTCGACAGTCCAATTTTTGATACCATAAAAGCTCCATTAGGGTTTTATACCACTTATCATTTTCTCTTCTGCTAAAACCATCAGAAATATATTTTTCTGTCTCCTGATGATGAACATTTCCACGTTCGAAACATGTAGAGACCTTTGAACAAAAAATTTTCTTTCTATTAAATTTTGTGGAGGATGAATTTTAATTTTTTCTTTCCTATTCATACTTTCAACTCCACTTTAAGCATGGACTATTATCCTGCAATGAAGGGTTCATATAATATCATCGCGAAAATGATGCATTTTACGCTATGCAGCTCCTCCTTGACATTTAGGGAATACAAATAGAGCTGCTTAAAATTGTAGGGAGTTATTCGGACGAAATAGCGCACCCCTAAAATACGAGTATTTTAGTTTACTAGTTTCCTGCCGGTTTATTATTATGGTCACGATTTTTGAGACAAATGAAATCAACGGTGATTTTTACAAAAACTTTTCTACAACAGATTTATCTAAGAATATAACGACGCGGCAGTGGATTTAAGTATAATATTTATACAGTGGCATAGCGTGGTAGTGTACTTCTTATACATCCCTTTTCAGACGTTATTGAAATGCATAAAAAATATCGGACTCTAGTAAATACCATATATTTTTCTAAGATAATATAGTCTTTATTTTAATTCACATTTTTTTTAAAAAACCCCAAATGAAGAAGTTATTATTTTGCAGACGATTATCGACCTAAAAGACCAACAGGAATCATTTTTGGCTGATAAAATAAAATGTGTACCTGAAAAACAATTATTAAAAAACCTATTTCAAATATTTTTTGATGTGTTTGGTGTTTCTTAGTTTTAAAAGATATCTATAACTAGGGAGCCATATACAGCAACAGGAGATTAGTATAAAATAGAAAAAAAGTCATTTCTGCTTAATTTTTCATGATAAAATACCTACGGTTAAAGAGATACAGGGTGATCCAAGAAAAAAATTATTTTAGAAAATTGACGATTTCCTAATTAGTTATACGATGCCTCCTAGAGGACGCTAGTTGCACAATATGAGTTTCGTACATTCTTGCATATACAGTGTGACCAGTAAAGTCCGCATCGTATGGGATTTTTTTGTATTAATAACTTTACTCGAAATTTCACTTTGGCATCAAGTTCTGCTTCGATCGAGATGAAAATTAAGCAGAAAAATAGTAGTCACGTGGTTCGCATTATCTGTCAAATTTTAATTTTTTTCAAAAAAGAATTCAAAAGTGGGGTTAGGTATTTCTGAAAGTATCGAAAAAAGTTATGAGAAAAAGTTTTTTTATATGCAGTTTCTAACCCACATGCAAAATTTTAGCTGCCTAAGATAATTTTGATTTTTTACCCATATTTTGTAAATTGCACCGCTTTTGCAAAATAAGACTCAACGCAACCTTATAAAACTTCTTAGTTTTGACAATGCTTTATTTCAGATTAATTTTCTTTAAAGTAGCGCCATATTAAATGTGTTTTTCTACAAAATCAAAATTGGGCTATTACAATTTGGCCGCATGTGATGCAAAGTTTATTTCTTTTTGACCCTATATAAGGTAACTTCATAAAATAATTCTTTTTGAAAACGTAGTTTGTGTCTGAAAGTAATACACCTTAATATTAAGACAAAAAAGAACACAGTGCCATCAGTGAAGTGTTCATTCAGTGGAAAATAAATTTTAGAGGTGGGTAAAATTTTAAAAGTATCGTATAAAATAATTTTATTTTTTGGAAAAAATTAAAATTTGACAGATAGTGCGAATCACGTGACTACTATTTTTTGCTTAATTTTCATCTCGATCGAAGCAGAACTTGATGCCCAAGTCAAATTTCGAATAAAAAAAATCCCATATGATGCGGACTTTACTGTTCACACTGTATTTTTTTTGTCTCTCACTTTTTTGACCGCTTACAAATTATGAAAGAGGGTATTTTATACGTAAAAAACTTGAACTTCAATTTCGACATTTTGATTAATTGTTCAGATATTTCCGTTTAAATAAACACGGTTCTGAACGCAATATAATTTATTGAAAATGAACCGTGGACACTTAATAATGATAATATAAGCATAAATGACCTATTTTCAAGTAAACTATCTCCTGTTGCTGCATAGCCCCTCAATTATGGGACACCCTGTATAGAATACTCACGAATAATCATTTAACTGCATGAATAACATTAAAATAACACAAAAATACCATCGAGAAGTTCAAAGACAACGTCCCGTACGCTAAAATGCTAAATATAGCAGGGCAAATAGGGATTCTTCCGCATAGCGCAGAGGCATATGCGGCATCAGGATTCCTGCGATGGCACGAACCTGCCGTCGTCGGGCCGTCTCTACAATAATTCAAGAGATGCAGCAGGACTATAGAGCTAGAGCACTAGAGCAGTCCGCCTGTCTGCTCTGCCGAATTTGTCTGCTGTAGAATGCCGCGATATCAAGCGTCTACGTCATGACTGCCACAATCGTAAATGCTGACAGATTGTATTGAAAATTACATAAATTTATTTTCAATCAGTTAGAAGGCTCCTGTTTGTTTACGTCGCTTATAGCAACGGGAGATTATCGCGATAAATTTGTTAGTTCCTATTAACTTAATGAAATTAATAAGTGATAATTTTTCTGTCAAAAATGAAGTGCTTTACCTCTATCTATTGGCAAAAGTCACTCAGAATAAAATCAAAATACATTTTGTTGCTAAAATTTAACCAAACTCATCGGAAAATTGTTTTTTTAAGTTTCATTTTGAAACTATGTATATAGACATGTAATATCAGATATGTTATGGTTAAAAACGAATTAATGTTTTTAATGTTCCTGAAATTTTAGTAAGTATTAAACCTTAGTTAGGTAGGTACTTAGGTACTAACAAGTAAAATTAACTTCTATTGTAAAAATACAGTGCCTCATATTAAACTAAACTCATCGGAAATATGTTTTTTTAAGTTTCATTTGAAACTATATAGACGTGTAATTTCAGATGTTATGGTTAAAAACGAATTAAGTAAGTAATGTTTTTAATATTCCTGAAATTTTAGTAATAAACCTTAGTTACTAACAAGTATTCAGCTTCTATTGTAGAAATACAGTGCGTCATATTTAACTAAACTCATCGGAAATATGTTTTTTAAAGTTTTATTTGAATTTAAAACTATATAAAGACATTGGATTTCAAATAACAAATTTGTTATTTAATAGAGACTTTTTGCACCTCTTAATTCGTCATTCTTTTGTGGTTATCGTTATTCTGAGCATGCGCAATGTCAGAAAGGTGATCCGCTATGGTTAATAGTTATTTACCTAACAAGTGCGGAAAGTGGTCCTTTACCGCACGCGACGGCAGTTGCACGAACGACGCGAAGCGGAGTTCGGGCAAGCCGTTAAGGGCGGTAAAGACACTTTACGCACGTGGTAGGTACACAATTTTTCCTTCGAGCAATAATATTTGGAACAAAAATCAAATTTAAAAGAAAAAATTTATAAAAAGTAACAAATATTAATTGTTAAAAGCTATAAATATTTTTATATTATGCATTGCGCGAATGCAAGTACATCAATTGCATTTTTTGAATAAAATTAATACAGTGCGGTAAAGAATCTTTACAGCACTGAGTGCGGTAATTAACTGAACTGTTTAGATGGTATCTACAGACGCGAAATATAATAATGAGTTGTTGCTATGGGAATACAATGCAATGCAGTCGAGCAGATTTTGACTAATGCCATCTAGATCAGACGTTTAATCAAATTCCTGTCATAAAAATTATGACATAAAATTATTTATAATATTTTAGGTACAGGGTGTTTCATTATATAAGTAGAGAAGAAACGTATAAAAGTATGAGACCAAAAATAGGTACCTAGTAAAAATATTCGTAATGATGTGATACTTATCGCCGTTAGTTGTGGTTAGCATCATAATGTAGTAAATTAAATAGAACATATTACGCATATAATAAAATTTACAAGAGTGCGGTAAAGAAATTTTACAGCATTGGGTGCGGTAAAGAAATTTTACCGCACTTACCGCACTGAGTGCGGTAAAGTACTACTTACGACATGAAAATGAGTGCTGTAAAGTGTACTTTACCGCACGCGAGTAGGAAATAACCATAACGGACTCCGTTAGTTACGGAAGGATAAGGAAGAGCTTATCGTTATCCTTATGGTTATGCTTAAACTGCATGGTTGCCGGAACATCCAAAAGTTATGAAGCATCATTGCTATGAATTAAAATTGTGATAAGCAATTAATTAAAATCCAAAGCAATAGTAGCTTTACATTAAAATATACAACTTAATCAAATTATTTTTAGGTTAGGTATTTTATTTTGTTTAGGTGCGCCTGCGCCAAATTAATAACTACAGACAGAACGTATAGGCGCTGCAAAATCTCTGGTTTTAACAGTGGCGCTACTCGTTATGTTTAATAAAGTTAACCATAACGGAGCTAAAAACTGACATTAATTTAAGAGGTGCAAAAAGTCTCTATTGTTTCTCACATTTTAGTAATAAAAACGAATTACTAACGGCTAAAGCCGCTGGAAATATGTTTTTGTAGCATTTTAGCAAAAAAATTACAATAAGAAAAAACTCCAATTTATGAAATTTTCTTACCGAGTCTCCCACGCAGCAGAATTAATTCCCGATAATTCTGCTGCTAGGGAGGGAACTCCTTTAAAATTTTTGACATAAATAATTTTCAAATTTGCTCGAATGAGATCGCTCGAAAAATGACACCTAACCACTGCAGCGGAGCTGGCAACGTAGCATGGCTCAAAGCACGGCAGCAATTTTTGCGACTATCGGGCCTTAGACGGATGTGTTTAGAGCGAGCGCCGTGATAGAGCTCTGCCACGCAAGGCTTATTCGCAGGGTTGCCAAAAAGAAGCCGGTGCCAAGTAGTTCTTTTTGTTTTATTGCACCTCGGATAAATAGTTTTGTTGGCAAGAATGCGGGAATATATATGGACTACTGCTGGCTCTATTTTGGGAAAAAATATAACAGATATAGTAGACGTATTTATACAGAACCATGAAATGGCATTTTACAAAACCTACATAAGTAATTGAAGGGGGATAAAATGCATGTTATATATTTTCAATATTATATTAACAGTAGTATTTCTCTAGTAAAGCCGTTACATCCAGAGACCGCATAATAATTTGTCTTTGCTCTTTGTCTACACTCTTAAACATCCTAAAGGGTTGCAATAAAATCTGTAAATTCCGTAATTTTTAAGCATTTCGATACTAAACACCTTGTATATCGTGGATTTAGGATAATTTGGTTTTGCGCATCTGGCAACACTGGTATGGTACGTATGGAGTACAAAGATAATAAAATATAAACCTTATAATATGTTCTACAATATACGAATAATAAATTCATGTTCATGAACTTATATTTCATTAATAAACCACTGAAATCTCAAAGGCATAAGGAAATAATACATCAGATAAAATACACAATAAGAATAATATCCTAAATTCAACTTTAATACTTACTTACCCCAGAACGGCAGGTTCAATTCTCGTTTCTCCAGCTTGTAAAGTATATTATTTTCCAAAGTCCACGACGTCTCTGTGTTCCTCAATAAGAGTCGAATTTAATGCACTTTATTATTTTAAATCAAGATAATTGATAATCAAATTAAAGATAAACTTTTTAGTCAACAATTTTGCACTAACTTAACTTTACTCACAGAAAAATAAAGGGTTTACTGATTGAATGCAAAGGCATTATAGAAGTATAGCCTCTGGTAGGCCAATGAAATTGCGCGTGTGGATTTTTGTTTTCCAAAGCCTACTTAATTAATTACCAATTAATAGGTTTGACAGGACAAAATAAAGGTGGTCGTATCTTATACGTTCGAATTGGATATAGGTACAAGAATTCCTACCAGTTATTTAGAGTTAAATATTCTAGCCGTATTTTCAGTTATTCTAAAAAAATCATGGTGAAAAAATAGTATATTAACGTAGGTACACGTTTTATAAAGCACCATTTTATAACACGCGTCCATGTTAAAAAACGAGCCGCTTGCGGCGAGTTTTATAACGGGACAAGTGCTTAAAACTGCTTTATATAACACGTACGTTATACTATTTTTTCTAATTTGTAGTTTTTTCAATAAAAAACACATTTAAAAAGAAAATAATTCCTTCACATTTTGTAAATTTTTATGTCTAACTTTTATGTTGGTAATAGTATTTTTTTATCATAGTAGCCTCTGGTCAACAAAAATTATTTTGCGAACTGTCATTTTTTGATTTATTGACCCATTTTCACCGCGAGATTCTAAAGTTATTTTAGCGATATGAGATTTGAAATTGGACGGAATACGTTGTGTGATCATTGTACATTCAGTACACATACAGAGCGTTCGGAAATTCGGGAGATTTTGCTACTTTTTTTCGAATTTCAAAAGACGTGATTTTACGTCACGGCATTGCAACTTAGTATAGGGAAGATGGAAAATTCAAATAAAGTTGGAAGTTAAAATCGACATTGGAAGGTTAGTAGATTGAATTTTGGATAGGATTTGGCAGAAAATGATAGCTTGAAGCATCTACAAAAGATTGATTTATAGATTTATGTAACCAACATACATGACTGTTCCACACAGAATAAAAAAGTACGTGATCAAGCTATTTTTCCTCTGCGAAAAATGGGTTTTCTCGTAAGTCACAAAGGCCGCGCAAGTCAATGAAATAAAACATTTAAATGTTACCAACATCAAATAAAGAAAAAACGCGTATCGAAATAGCTTCATTACGATACGCAAATGCGTATCGTAAATAGATTTGTTATGATACAAAATTAGAAAAAATAATATTAAATAGTGGCAGATGTTGGGTGGGGCGAACAACGTTATAGTCTGTGATTTGTTGTATTATTTTTAGTAATTTTTATTTTAAATAACATTATAACAAAAAAAGAAAATTCTTAACTTTATAATTATTATCCTAGCCCAGGCATAGTCAATAATGCAGGCTACAATTAAATAGACAAGGGAATTGCATGCATTTTCAGCCGAATGCTTTTCGTGTTAAACCAGTGATTTATTATTTATTAAACTTATTCATTTTTAATTTTAAAATGCTTTATTTGAAAAAAGAATTACATTGTCTCCCTAAGCTACAATTGTTTTTTTAGCTCGTGTAACTTCATATACAGGTTTTACTCATTGTTAAATAAATTTTCTATAACGTTCCCCTTTTTCGGTATCTTCAAATTCTTCCAATTATCGCCACTATAAGTCATAAAAGCACTCTATTTTATAAATAGGCTCTGTCGCCCTCTATGGGGCAAAAACAACAAGTCTCTGTCGAGCCAATTATAATGACAAAAGTTATATTTATGGAGAACTATAGGGTAGGAGGCCGATCGACAATGGCAGCATTTTCAAATTCTGTCCCGGTTTTTTGGTTAGTTCGCTATTGGCCGATAGATGGCTCTCGCGTCCGAAGTGGGCTGATGTTGTCTTCTTCTTCTTCTTCGTTTTTAATATGGAAAACTAGATACTCCATAGTTTTTAACTTTTACTTAAACCCTTTATTTTTCTGTGCTTTTACTTTTGACAATTGACATTTTATTTTTCGAAATAACAAATAATGTTTGAAGGCAAGACAAGACAAATAACGTTGTATTGTAATTAATTTCCATATTTATAATAAATAATGGTACAATTTATAAAAGTAGAGTTTGCTTTGTGTCGGGGTGTAAGACAGAATCTTTTTCAGAGAGAAAACGCAGCCAAATAAGTCTCTAGCTTCAAAGGTATAGCTAGAATGTTTAATACCCTGTATTTTAAAAACCAAGCATCGTTGGAACTTTATACAGGCCGAGTTTACTAATAAGTATAACAAAGTAAGTGTAAATTCATATAAAAGTCCTTATTTGTTCCTTAAAGAACTAATTTAAATAAAAATAGTTATTGCGTCCATAAGAAACCATTATTTGATAGCCCACTTCGAACACGCGCGCCATCTTACAGCGACTCGTAAAGCTGAATTACCGATGCTAATTTGGGACCGAATCCAATGCATTGCGATCGGCCTCCTACCTCAAGTCCTCCATAGTTATATTTTATATTATTTGATCTATGGAGAACTAGATCTGACGTCTTGGAGCACCACAAGTCTGTTGGGGAGCAAGCCAAGCCACGAAGCATTTTCTTTTCTGTGTTTAACTGTCACCTGTCGCCCTGTCATTGGTCACTAGTAAAAATATAAAAATGTTATCAAAAAATTTAATACTATTTGTGTGTGAGTTTCTCGGTGATTTTTCATTATAAAGTGTTTGAGGGTTTACCATCGCTTTTAGAGAGTTTCTCTCTTTTTGCTTGGAACTTTCGACATATTAAACTTTCGAAGTTTCCGTGTCACTCAATCGTAGGAGTCAGTTATGGAAGTCGAAACAGGTTATTTATTTCATAATCTTAATTTTTACCTTTAGTATTTCCATCCATACAGTCCCCGTAGTTCTAATTGTTTTGTACTTCAAACTACGTATTTTGCATGCCAAAATCACCCCCATCAGTTCCTATAGCCCTTTTTAAGGGTTTATAAAAATTTGTTTTTAACCTAACAAAACGCGTTACCATATTTTTGTTTACAGAAGGTGCCCTAAACCACTCAAAGTCCATGAAAGACTCTCAGCCTCCCTCAAGATCACGTTCTCCCTCAGCTGAGTCCAATCACTCCATTAAAAGTCGATCAGCTTCCCCAAACGTAAATGGAAATGCTTCTCCACATAAATCTCGCTCTCGCAGTGGATCTGCTAACAGTGTGATTAGCAACAACAGCAATAGGTCTAGATCTAGAAGTAAATCTAAGTCTAAAAGCAGGTCTCGTTCACGTAGTGGGTCAGCTAGAAGTGCTAATAGTAACCACAGCAACAGATCTAGATCCAGAAGTAAATCAAAGTCTAAAAGCAGATCTCGCTCACGTAGTGGATCTGCTAAAAGTGTTGCTAGCAACAACAGCATCAGATCTAGGTCTAGAAGCAAATCTAAAAGTAAATCTCGCTCTCGCAGTGGTTCTGCCAAAAGTGTAGCTAGTAATCAGAGCAAAAAATCTAGATCCAGAAGTAAATCAAAGTCTAAAAGCAGATCCCGCTCTCGCAGTGGTTCAGCTAAAAGTGTTGCTAGCAACCATAGCAAGAAATCTCGATCTAGGAGCAAGTCAAAGTCTAAAAGCAGATCCCGCTCTCGCAGTGGTTCAGCTAAAAGTGTTACCAGCAATCATAGCAGAAAATCTAGAAGCAAGTCAAAATCCAGAAGTAAATCTAGAGGCAAGTCTCGGTCTCGTAGCGGTTCTGTTAAAAGTCAAGCTAGTAAGAAATCTAGGTCCCGGAGCAAATCTAGATCCAGAAGTAAGTCAGGATCAAAAAGCAAATCTCGTTCTCGTAGTGGCTCAGCTAAAAGTGTAACTAGCAATCGCAGTAAGAAATCTAGATCCAGAAGCAAGTCTAGATCCCGAAGCAAGTCAAAAAGTAAGTCTCGGTCCCGAAGTGGTTCAGCAAAAAGTGCAGCAAGCAACAAGTCTAGATCAAAGAGTAAGTCTAGATCCAGAAGTAAATCGCGCTCTCGCAGTGGTTCAGCGAGAAGTGCTGCTAGCAACCGCAGCAGATCTGGCTCTAGAAGTAGATCAAGGTCTAAAAGTAAATCCAAATCGAGAAGCAGATCACGCTCTCGTAGCGGCTCAGCAGTAAGTAATCGATCAAGAAGTAGATCCAGATCAAAATCAGGATCAAGAAGGTCAAGGTCAGGATCTAGAAGGTCACGATCAGGATCTAGAAGGTCAAGATCAGGATCTAGACGGTCACGATCAGGATCAAGAAGGTCACGATCAGGATCTAGACGGTCACGATCAGGATCTAGACGGTCACGATCAGGATCTAGAAGGTCAAGATCAGGATCTAGAAGGTCCAGATCAGGATCCGCGAGGTCAAGATCACGATCCAAAAGCAAGTCAAGATCACGATCGGGCTCAAGGAAAGCAAGGTCTCGTTCTAGAAGATCCAGATCCGGATCTGCAAGGTCAAGATCAGGATCCAGACGATCAAAGTCGGGCTCCAGAAAGTCGCGTTCAAGGTCAAGATCTGCTAAATCAGGATCAAGGAAATCAAGATCCGGATCTAGAAGATCACGTTCTGGTTCTCGAAAATCAGGTTCAAGGTCGCGATCAGTGTCACAAAGATCGAGGTGAGTTTTATTTCTTAATTTTGAATGTTGTAAGAGGCTGCACCAAAATAAAATTGTTCTATTATTTCAAGAAATTAAAGAACTTTTTTTCTACCTAGGTCAAGATCGAAATCACGTGATGAACCAGTCAAAAGCAGAAAAAGACTGCTGGATTCTGACTCTGAAGATGAAGGTGTGCAAAAACCCAAAGCCAAGAAGGTGTTGGACAGCGATAACGAGGAAGAGGAGGCCGGACCTTCCCACGAACAACCTCTAGAAGGTGAAGGAGCAGAATCGGCGCCACCACCGCGTCCAGAAGATTCAGACTCTGATGAAGGAATAGACCCCAGTCGGTAAGAAATTACATAAATTTCGATGTACCTTGGACATTTTTTTTTTTCATACACCTATAAGTCTGGCAATCGTGTTTCCCCGATTTCCTGTGCACTTTGTGGCGGGAGCGCTAGTTCTCGACTTCCCGCTACGTGTGTAAACAGTAATAAATAGAACTTTAATTAAAAAATTAGAAATATTACAAAAAAGGTTTCTAAAAATTATATTCAATAAAGATTATCTTTATCCGGGTCTTTATCCTTCAAAAGAATTATATTCAGAAACAAAAATTTGAACATAAGACAACTTTACATTTATAACATCTTAATATATAATATTTAAAAATAAAAACCTTATACAATTTAAAAACCATAATCATAATACACGTCATAAAAATGAAATAACCATGAAACCTAAAATAAATAAGTCCATGGACAAAAAAATTTCGAAGAAAAAGTCGAAATAAAAACATGGATATTAAAAACATGCTTTAATTAATTAATATTGTTCTGAATAATTTATATAAGTAGGTAGGTACCTACCTAATATTTTTTACTTAAAAATTATAAACTAATAATTTTAATAAATGTTATATATTTCTTCAAAAAAACTGCGTTTATACTGTAAATTAACATTTTTACTATAAAACTTAATTTCTAATGCATATTTATGATTTATGATTTTACATACCTACTAAAACAAAAAATAAGATTTGCCCCTAACAAGCTCAGCTTCAGTGGATTGAAAAATAAGTTTATAGAAGACAACATAAACATATTTATTATATTATTAAATTTTAAATAAACTTATTATTATTATTATTATTATTAGTAACGTTGATGTTCTACCTACCATCTTTGTCGAAAACAATAATTATTTACTATATCTACATACTCAAATGGTGCCCAAGGAATTGTCCACTAGACATAATATTATGTAAACTAAGCAGACTGAGTACTTAATGCTTGTGTAATGTAATTTTGAAGACTAAATTTATTTTTTCAGGGAACATAATAGTGAAGGCATATCAGACTTTGAACTGATGCTTCAAAGGAAGAAAGACGAACAGACAAAGAGACGAAAGAGGAAAGATATAGATATCATCAATGACAATGATGATATTATTGCACAGTTGCTTGCCGATATGAGAAATGCAGCAGAGGTAATGAAATCAAGAAAATGAACAAAACTATTTTCGAAAATCAGGAGTTTCTGTTTTTGATTTGACTTTTCTTTTATAGGAAGATAGGAAATTGAACCAAGTCCACAAACCGGCCATCAAGAAGATAGCCATGTTGGGCAAAGTAATGTCACAATTGAAGAAACATGATTTACAACTGGCGTTTATAGAACATAACGTTCTGAATGTTCTAACTGATTGGTTAGCTCCCATGCCTGACAGGTCCATGCCTTCTTTACAAGTTAGGGAGAGCATTCTGAAACTTCTTACAGATGTAAGTAGATTTAGGTACCTACTGTCGCTTTCAGAAGTAGTGTTATGAAGCAAAGTTTTTGGTAAGAACCGATAATTATCGTTTTGGTTTAACTATACACAACTTTTGCAGATAACAGTACACAAAGAATTCTAAGTTCTACCATAAAGGTTTTCTATCTCTACTTGACGTTTTCTTTTGTCTTTTAGTTTCCTACAGTGGACCAACAAACCTTAAAGCAAGCCGGAATAGGTAAAGCGGTCATGTATTTGTATAAGCACCCAAAAGAAACGAAAGAAAACAGGGAGAGGGCTGGAAGACTTATAAGCGAGTGGGCTAGACCTATATTCAATTTATCTACAGATTTTAAAGGTATATTATACTAACAGGATGTTTTAGCAGTGCCGTTTTTCATAGGATTGGGGCCCTGAGAAAAAAATTTGGGTGCCACGCCCTATTTAGGGTGTTTGGAAGGCGCTCTTTCGCGCCCGCCTAAAATGGATAGTTAGGAATTCGACCAGCAATATATTTATTTCTAAATATTAGGTTTCACGAGAAAAATCTTCAATTTGCAAGGTCAGTGTCAAATTTTCGTAAAATTTAGTCGAATTTTGACATATTTTAAAATCGAATAGTTACCTGGACACCTGATGCTAACTGTGTTTGCTCGATTTCATATCCTAACTAGGATGCATGTGAAATTATATCCGTTCAGTTAACTGGAATAGAGAACTTTCCAATTTTTTTTTTTCAATATTATGATTTAGTTAGGCCTGAAAAAAGTATTCCCAATTATTACTCCTTAAAAATCAGTAATAACTTGGTAAAAATTCTTTAAAGTTTCGCGCGTGTCGAAAACTTTTCAAACGACCTCTTAAGCGCGCCAAGCCCGATGACGTCACGAAGTATGACTTTTAGACGTCATCCTGACCGGTGGCCGAGCTACCGGGTTTGCATTTGGATTGCCGTGTCTTATTGTTTTGTCGCTTGACGCGTGGATGTCATCATGATAAATGATACTTCGTGACGTCACGACCCGTTTTTACCCGCTTGGGATAATTTGAAATTTGGGGCAGTTTTAAATCTTTCTAGCGGTCTTTTGGGACGAAACATGTTGTTTTTTTTGCTGCCATATGTTTTATTACAATATACCATACATACCCCCTATATTTTTTTTCAAAAAAAAACGTCGAGTTTTGAAAAAAAAAAAAACGTTTTTTTTCATTTACATCACTACTTCCATCGTAAGAGATCTACTTTGTAAACTAACATTTACTTTAATTACGGTTGGTAATACATTATTCCATATTTCCGTAAGAACAATTATTTCCAACTTCTGCATTTTTTTGGAAATGCCAACTGCTTTACATCTAGTTTCTTGTGATTGATCATCATCTTCAGCAATTGATGTTAGCGCAGTCAAGAATTCCTTACATCCATCTTGCAAAGCCGTGGGGCCCCTAAGACAGCGGGGCCCGGGCCCGGTGGGCCCGTACGGAAAGACGTGTGTGGTTTAGTCGATCTTCCTTTTGACCTCACAAAGTTAATGTTTCTATTTTTACTACTGTTATTTTTTCTAAATTTTCAGCATTAAGTAAGGAAGAACGCCTACAACGAGATATAGAACAAACGGGACCGAAAAGGCGCAAGACTGACGAGCAAACGGAGAAAGAGAGGAAGGAACTGTCGCAGGCACTGAATGCTGATGGAAAGTAAGTGATTTTGATAGTTTTAACAGCATTTAATCGCCTTGACCTTTTTACCATAAAATATGTCATTATTTCCTCGATAATACCTTGATTATTTTTAAAAAATTTTAGACCATTAAGACCAGGTGAAAAAGGTTGGGTAGCTCGTGCCAGAGTTCCAATACCGTCGAATAAAGACTACCTAGTGAGACCCAAATGGAATTCGGAAGTTGACATTAGTAGGGTAAGTTTTATTTATTTATTTATTTTAGTCTTGTACATTTACAGGTATATAGATAACCCTATTATAAAGTACTACAAAGATACAACACATAAATACAATTCATACTCAATTTTAATCTGTAATTAATAAGGAGTTATTAAGTTAAAGTAGTTCCAAATTTTTCTGTTTAAACTGTTTATAGGTTAGAAAAAATATATCACACTCACTTTGAAATTTAGTATACAAATTACACATAGCAGTAACGGGAGAATTTTATAGTAATAATTCGTTCCGGCATTGTTTACATAAAATGTTGCTGTATTTCTTGTTGGATAAGCCCGAATATTTATATTCAAATTGAATAGTGTGTTTGGATCGTCAACATTATTATGTAAGAGTTTGTGTAAATAAAGCAACATATTAAGATCCCTTCTCTTTTCTAAATTTAAAATGTTATATCTAACAGAAAGTTAATTTTTAGGAATATTTCTATCATATATACATAGTGGTCAGTTTCTTTGTAATACAAGTATCTTAAAATTCTGTTCTATGTTCTCTCAATTGTATAAACATGATTTTAATAATGACACCATATTATTGATGCATATTCCACTACACTGCGTAGAGTTAGGCATGGTCAATTGACCGTCAATTGACCATGACGTATTTGACCGGTCAAATTCGGTCAAAATATATCAATTTTATTTTATTATTTATGCATTTGTGATCTGTCCAGATTACCTCCTACCACCCAGGATAATGTTTAGTGTATCGTTATAGCGCCGTTATTTAAGAAAACTAACAAACGAAAAAACCCGAAGATGAAAATTTACCATTGGCTACATACTTTACTGCTCGTAATAATTCAGCTAACTAATTACGCGAGTCTGATATTTTATTTTAAGTGTTCATGTTTTTATGTTTTCATGGTTATATAAAAATAAACTATTGAGATATACACTTATAGAATGTGTACCTGGATGGACCTAACTATATCATCCATTTGACCACCCTGTATAGTTATGTTCATCCACTGCATTTTTAAATTTTAATTTATTTCAGTTAATTGACTAAAAACAAATTGACCGGTCAAATCCACAACCCTAACACTGCGCACTAAAGCAATATAGAGTTGTTTAAGGTGGGAGTATCAACATGCTTGCCAACCTATAACCTATTTCGCGTAGATTTATTTATGTTTTCTAGCTTTTATACAAAATTTAAAGAAAATCAGTATCGACTTGATATTCTATAGGTAATAATTGACATACTTAATAAATATCAAGGAATTTTATAACTTATTTTAGGAGAATTGTATAGCGAAAAATACCGGGTAAGATTTTTTTTAACATTATTATGTCATTGTCACTCATTTTTCTTTCACTATACAACTCTCCCAAAATTAGCAATGAAATAAATTGATATTTTTGTAATATATCAGATACTACCTAAATAATGTACCGACGATATTGATTTTCTTTAAATGTTAGTTATTAAAATAATAAACTCAAAAAATCAACGCGAAATAAACTCAAACTCAAACTCAAATATGCTTTATTGTCCGAAGATTAGTACAATCCCATTGACAAAGCTAACAACTTATTATCTAAATAAAAATTATAAATAATAAATAAAAATCCTTCAAAATACAATGAGCAGTTAACGCAGGAAGGACACTAAATATATAAAGATAAAAACCTACTTACAATTAAAAAACAAGTTAAGACAATAACTGTGAATACCTATACAAAGATAAAATTTAAAATAGAAATATTCAGGCAATGGTATTGATCACACTGGATTATCCATGAGATATTCCTCAACCGTATAATATGCCTTCTTAACCAATAGGCTTTTTACCCTACTCCTAAACATCCTGTAATTAGAAAGTCTTCTAAGTTCTATAGGCAGATTATTAAAAAGTTTTTTACTATTATAAAAAATAGAGTTTTTAGTTAATGCAGATGTAGGAATAGGAAGCCTAATGGTATAGGAGCTCCTTGTAGGAACCACTGACAAGGAACGAATATCCAACGAGTATTTTTTGAACATAAGACATACAGTCTCCAATATAAAAATACATGGCAAAGTTAAAACTCTCCGAGACACGAACAGAGGTCGGCAAGTTTCTCGTGGCTTAGCACCACAAAGATTTCTAATTGCTCGTTTCTGCAGCACAAATACAGAATTAAATAGGGTATTCGAGCAACCACCCCAAAAACAGATGCCATAGCGTAAGTGTGTCTCAACCAAAGAAAAGTAAGCGTTTCTTGCTATTGATGCATTTAACTCATTCTTTATAGTCCTGATGGCAAAACAACCCGATGAGATTTTCTTACATAATTTCTTAATGTGTATGTCGAATTTAAGTTTATTGTCAATGAGTAAGCCAAGAAACCCACTCTCTGACAGATTATCAACCACCTCGCCATTCAATAAAATATCATTCAATTTACATTTAAAATTTAAAATATTGGTTTTAGAAATATTAAAGGAAAGTAGGTTGGAGTCACACCACTTCTTAATACTTAACAAATCTTCCTGCATTAAACTATTAAGAGCAATCGAATCCTTGTGGTGCCAAAGAATTGTTGCGTCATCGGCAAATGATGCATTATGACCATATTTAATAACATTGGGAAGATCGTTAACATACAATAAAAACAACAGTGGTCCCAATACAGATCCTTGTGGAACCCCTGCCGAAACATTTAGTTTACCTGAAGCAGTCCCCCGAAAGCAGACACTCTGACTCCGCTCAGAGAGATAAGACCTGAGCCACTCATAGATTGGACCCCGAAAGCCATACACTTGAAGCTTCCGCAGCAGTATTTCATGACAGACGCAATCAAAAGCTTTGGTCAAGTCACAGAACACCACCGCGGCTCCCTCTCCATCATTTAGCCTCAAGTATAGCTCCTCCAAAACATGAAATATTGCGTCATCGGTATTTTTATTTAGCTGGAATCCAAACTGGGACAATGTCAGTAGTTTGTGCTTTTCCAAAAAACTAATCATTCTCTTTTTAATCAATTTTTCTACAATCTTGGTTAGAGTAGGAAGCAAGGATATTGGTCTATAACTCGAGGGAAGCTCCCTATCACCCCCCTTAAATAATGGTAACACCACAGCCTGTTTTAAAAGCAATGGAAAACTACCCCTATGAACGGATAAATTTATAGCCTCAGCCAGGATGGCCAGTGCTGCATCGGGAATGTTCAAAAATATCTTAACAGAGATATCATCCCATCCAGAAGTGTTCTTATTCTTAATTTCCAGAATCATGGATTTAAGTTCATCTAAACTAATGGGACTAAAATAAAACGATTCACGCACTGAAACATGGCCAAGATACTGTAGAGGATCAGTCAGTTGGTGATTATTAGTTATGTTTACGGCTAGGTGTTGCGCTATTGTACAGTAATAAGAATTGATAGTTTCAGGTTTCAGTTTAGAATCATTAACGGTTTTTAAACCCTTGCCTCTCAGATCATTAACTATACTCCAAATCTCCTTCTGTCCATTGCTTGCTGTAGTAATTCTATTCTTATAGTAGACATGTTTAGCCTGTTTTATGGTTTTGCGATATATGCTACGATACTTATTAAAGTAATTTAAAAAATAATCATTATTAAAAGCAAATTTTCTTATTGAGTGCAAGCATCTCATGTTTTTAGAGGAAACTCTCAATCCCCTAGTAATCCATGGCTTTTTGTTTTTAGACTTTATATTGACTATAGGGAATGTTTGATTAAAAATGCTTAAAATTTTATGGTGAAATGCCTGTAGAGAGTCCGCCTCACGCAGAACCGTACTCCACACAAACCCTGAGCACGTACGTGAGAATCTTAAATAATTCTGCCTTGTAAACAACCGACCCTGTTTTTTAGTAGCTAAAGATTTCTGATTATCAGTTACAAATTTGCAAAAAACAGCCTCGTGATCAGATATACCTGGATTCAAAACTGAACACTTAATAGGTCCATTAGTAATATTAGAGCACACATAATCCAATATAGAGGAGGAATTTGCTGTTATACGGGTATATGAGTCCACATGCATATTCAAACCAAAAGAATTAAATAAGCAATCAATTGACTGGACAGTTTGAAGGTTTTTGTTCTCGTAATTAATGTTAAAATCGCCCGTAAGAATAATGGATGCATGCGGAGGTAACCCATGCAAAAGCACCTCCAACTTAAAAAGAAAAACGTCACAATTGGTGGTTGGAGATCTGTACATACAAGCAATAAATAAGTTCAAAGAGCTAGAATATACCATGGAGATTTCAAATTCTCCCTCACTACAAAGGAAACTAAACTTGTCAACATCAGCAAAGCAAAGGAACAGCAATGGTCCTAGGTTTGAGCCCTGAGGTACGCCAGAACCGGGAATAAATGAGCGAGAAATATAACCCCTAACTACGACCTTATGGTTTCTATTTGCCAGATAAGACATAATAAATGTAGTCCGGTTCTGATGGAACCTGACTACATTTATATGTCTTATTTTGAATAACTTTAAACGAAAGTATATTTCTTGTTCATATTTATGTGTAAATTTTTATTACTTATTTATTTTCCCGTTTTCAGACAACAAAGAAAGGCTTAAATAGGTTCGAGAAACACTACAAGAACTTTTTGGATGGGAAACGTTTGAAGCAGACCAGACGAGCCGTTGAAATTTCTATTGAAGGAAGAAATATGGCATTGTAAAGACTTGAAATGTGTTATGCTTCAAAAAGGTTAACTGTAAGGTAATATATTATATGGTTATATAATATATACTATATTTAGGTTTACTTAAGTAATTTCTACAAAATAATTGAATTTATTTTTGGCTGTATTATCCTAAAGATTCGTGTGAGAATTTGGTTTTAAAGTACAGAATACGTTTGTTTTAATTTGTGCTGCAGATCAAAAACAGCGTTAATTAATTTAGTGATATCCTAATTAAGTATTTATAAATATAGAAAAATCTGTGTAATACGAAGAAATAAAGTTTTCTTTTTAATGACATTTTCTTATGAATATTTCTTAATTTTTCGCTTTTTCCAAATACCCCGGACATTAACCAATAAAAGATAGTGGCGGGAAATTTTTAAAAATAGGGATTTCTGATACATAGGATTCAACATCACTGCCATCTACTAAGCGGTAAAGAATGACAAAAAATAGGTATCTCCATAATAGGTCTCAGAACATCCATCTATCGGTGAAAAGCTGAACTACTCGTTAGGTTAACAACAATACCATAGATAACTCTAAAATATCAATGACTTGGTAGGCAACCAGGTATTTCGTTTTCGGTATGTTTGGTTGCCTGAATCATGTAAACGTTATTGGCGACATCTATTGACTGGGACGAATATTACAAACGGTTTTATTGGAAAATTGACCCAGCTGTTATGTTAGTGACCTTTCTATTCCTTCTTTTGATCTATGATACTAGTGTTATAGATTGCTACCATATGTCGCCACTTTAGAAATCCATTTAATTTATAGATTCATCGCTAGATGTCGCAAAAACATGGCACAGAAAAAATATAGTTTTATAAAATAATTATAATGGTTTCTTATTCTTATCGTCACTATCGTATAATAAATAGTACCGGCATGTCATAAGTCATAACATAACCCTCAAATTTTTTGATTGTTGATTTAATTTAATTTTGATTTTGATTAACCGACTTATCCTATAGTCTCTCAATATTTATATATTATAATGGCATACGATGATAAAGATAGCAGCAGTGAAAATATTCAAGACAATCTAGAAAACCCTAATTTTGGTTCGGATTTCTCATATTTATATAAAAATACTGGCAAAGGGGCAAGCCTTTCACAGCAGGAACGAAGAGAATTTTTGCTGAAAGAACAGAAAGAAAAGCGACACAGCCTAGTGGACAGCCACAGAGACTTTACAGAGTTGTTTCTTGGGGATGAGAATGGGGAACCATCGGAAACTTCAGAGGATATGGAAGTTGAAGTACGTCGTCACCGTAAAAAATCGTCCTTTCAATTTCGCCTTATGAGATCAGAATGGTTTTGTGAAGTCCCGGATGATTTAGAAGAAAACTGGCTGGTCAAACTTGCTCCAGAAGGCATTAGGGTGCTTTTAATAGCTAAAAGAGGCAACACGATAGCAGTGAATGAGAAGGGCAAAGTATTAAATCTCAAAACATATCTTCCCGGCGGCGGTTTTGATCAAAGCGGGTTAACTGTACTGGATTGTATTTACAATAAGTTCACAAAAACAGTTTTTGTGTTGGATTGTCTGTTTTGGAATACAATGTCAATGTTAGACAGTGAAACTACTTTTCGATTTTATTGGATCAAAAACAAATTTAATGAAAATAGTAAGTTGTCGGAAACCAACAAACCTCACAAAATCCGCCTTTTAGATTTTTTTCCTGCTCAAAAGCCCCTTATACAAGATAAAATATTTGAAGTTTTGACAGTGTCAAATCACCAAATACTTCATGAAGGTGTAGTGTTTTACCATAAAGAACTACACTATACCTTTGAGGAGACTCCTCTTCTTGGTTGGCTTTTCACCTATATGTTGCCAGAAAAATTGGGAATAGATATTCCACCTGAAAACACTGCCAGAACGCCTAGAGGTTATGAGTGTCTTGAAAAATATTTGGAGTCAAAAAGAAAAAAAGCTGAAGACAGAAGGCATTTTCGACAGAAAAGACTGGAAAAACAAAATATGGATACCTCCTAATTTCCAAATTTTATCAAAAACGTGGAGATATTCTAAGTACCACTTAAAACATTTTAAATTCTCATATGCCGCCGCTCTTTCCCACTTAGTTTTATTTTTAGCAGAAATTAAGTATTCTTTTTGTTATTTACAATAATATTGTGTAAAGCGCCATTCATAGCTAAGTGGTGGCCGGTTATGGATTGTGCTCACTCTTAAGCCGCTTAGATCTGAATAGCGATTGATTTTATTAAATGTTTTGTTTATTGTCTCTTATTTTATTGTTATATTTGTCTTTTTACACCATAAAGTTCAAATAAATATATTCTTCAGACGACGCATAATATTTATTTGATAGCTCCGTATCATGACAGCAGAAATGAGAAGATAATATATTATACAATATCTCTTTGAGAGAGGGATATTGAGCATATTATGCAGCTTTACTTCTGGTTATATAAAGATGAGATACACAATTTATTCTAAGACTAAACACATTTTTACTTAAAAATCTCATTTTATTTGTTAAAAACACAATATATTAGCAAGACACAAAATAATATGTTCAGTTTATGGGGTAACTCTCTTGGGGTCGCGGGGAAACATGGACGTTTTTCTTATGTTGTCCAGTCCTAGATATAGCATAACTACACGCTCCAATCCAATGCCACCTCCAGCGTGAGGGGGGCAGCCATATTTAAAGGAATCAATATAGCCAGCTATTTTGGAGACATCTGTAAAAAAAGTGGACCTTTAGTAAATATATTCTACACGATATATTATAAGCTAGGGAGGAGGGGAGGTCAAATATTAACTAAACCAGAGGCAAAATAATTAGTACTTGAACTGAACCACTTACCAATTCCATGGTGTTTTGCCCTCTCAGTTAAGAATTGAGGGTCGTGTATCCTTTGAGCGCCACTTATGATTTCTTCTCCTCTCATGAACATATCATATGAGTTGGATATCTTGGGGTTCTGTGGATCCGGCATGGTGTAAAAAGGTCTCACTGCTAAAGGATATTTGTCCAAAATGTAAAAATCAGTGTCATATTTTGCCTACAAATAAGAAATTAGAGTAAATAGGTGAACCATACATTCGAAAAATTGTTATTTCCTAAATTGTTAACTGTAAATATGTGACTTCATAAGTATAATAATTGTAGGAAATTACTTAAAATAAATTAAAAAATTAAGAAGGTTACTACCGATTTTTAAAAACATTAAAAAAAAATTATAAAAAATGTTAGACACGGAAATATTATATTACGCGTTAGTTAAAACTCATTTAAAGTACGGAATTTTAGGATGGGGAGGAATAAATACAACTTTAGTTAAAAAATTAGAAATATTAGAAAAAAGGTTTCTAAAAATTATATTCAATAAAGATTACTTTATCCTTCAAAATAATTATATTCAGAAACAAAAAAGTTGATCATAAGACAACTTTACATTTATAACATCTTAATATATATATTTAAGCATAAAACCCTTATACAATTTAAAAACCATAATCATAAAACACTAATAAATAAATAATAAAATAAATAAGTCAAAAATAGGACAAAAAAATTTCAAATATTTATAATAACAAAAATTGATTTCATTAAAAAATTTTTAAGTCAAAATAAAAACATGGGTATTAAAAACAGACAATTTGATATTGTTTAATATATTAATATTGTTCTGAATAATTTATAATAATTCGGTACCTACCTAATATTTTTTACTTAAAAATTATAAATTAATAATTTTATTATAGGCCATATATTTCTTCAAAAAAACTGCGTTTATACTATAAATTAACATTTTTACTTTAAAACTTGATTTTTAATGCGTATTTATGATTTATGATTTTCCATACTAAAAGAAAAAATAAGATTTGCACGAGCTCAGCTTCAGGGGATTGAACAATAAGTTTATAGAAGACAACATAAACATAAACTTGTTTTTTTTTTACTTACCTTGACCAATCGTCCCAACAATTTTTCCACTGGGGTACTTAAATCATCCTCTTCCCCTACTTCTACACCAGCTTCCTTTAACATTTTTCTCCCTTCAGAAAATTCTAGTACCAAAGGAGGGTCCAAAAATGTAAAAGGTTCTGCAGGGTACTGCTGTCCAACAAGAGCAATTTCTTTACTGTAACTAAAAAATATTTTTTACAATAAATACTCAAAATTAGAATATCAATACAAGAAATTTTAAGCTTAGGGTGAGAATAAAATCCAGATACTTACTGATCACGCAAGCCCCTAAAGATATCAGTAAAAAGACCTCCCAGAGTTAACATAACTTCATGATAATGATACTGAAAAGCCATTTCTAGATCAAGACCTGTGAATTCTGTTAGATGTCTATGAGTGTTTGAGTCTTCAGCCCTAAAAACAGCGCCTATCGTAAAGACTTTGTCGAAGTCGGCCGCAATGGCCATTTGCTTGTACAGTTGGGGACTTTGAGCCAAATATGCTGAGCCTACAATATGTATGTAGTTAAAAAGAATTATATTTTAAATAAAAGGTATAATCAAGTAAGAAGAAGAAAATACATAAGACAGTTAAAACTTACCCTTAAAATAACTGACGGTAAAAACGTTAGCACCACCTTCAGAGGCTGCTGGAATAATTTTAGGAGTATGAATTTCCACAAAACCTTTTTCTGTTAATATATCACGAAAGAGCTTGCAAACACCAGCTTCTAATCTACAACAAACAATGTGATAAGATTTGTGAAAAACTTGGATGTTTACCAAAAACATTCCAACACAGGACATACCTAAATATGGCTTGATTTGTAGCAGTTCTTAGATCTAAAATTCTGTTGTCCAATCTAGTATCTTGATTAACACGAATATTAAGAACATCTTCTTCCTAAAATATTATAAATCTGTCAGTCACCTTTTAAAATTTGTTCAGAAATGTCACGTAATATCATGTAATAGAAACACTGCCAGTAGCCTGTGGCAATAAAAAATAACAAAAATTTCTTACTCCTGCTATTTCTGGACGAGCTGCATCTTCAATCTGAAGTGGTAACTGTGGCAAAGAGGCAGATACCACCCAAATTTGTGAGGCTACTAGCTCTACGTCCCTTTGAGAGCATCCAGCAACACCACCAGGCACTTCAGCTACTGTCGCTTCAATGTCTATGATACTTTCTTTGGAAATACTACAAATATATTTTTTAAGTACCTACTACATATTTTGAAATAATAAAATATAAAAAAATATTAGGTAAAAAATTATAAGAACTTTGACGGAAATGTTTGCTTACTTGCTAGAAAATTTAACCATGGCCTTTGAAATACTTTCTGAAACATTAATTAAAGCTTGTACAGTAAATTCTCTTTGTCTCAGAACAATAAAACATTGCTTCCCTCTAGCTCTGCTCGTGTGAACTCTAGCTCTTACCCAGACATTATTTCCTGTTAATGATTTGCTCAGGTCTTTGACATAGGTAAAAGTACGCTGAGGTGCAGATGGATCTGACTGGATTAAAGGAAGGGTTCCATATTGGCCAGTTGAAACATCAACTAAAAAATTAAGAAAATATTGGTACAAAAATGTAAGTTTCTGAAATGAGATGGTAATATTGCAATTCTTTAAAAAAAAATTTCATCAGATAAGACTACTTATTACCTTCATCAGCAACTGGACCTTCTGTTTCAGCATGTGCTGACTTGTGCTCGGCCTTTTTAGCAGCTTTCTCGGCCTTTTTGGCCTCTTTTTTCGCTGCTTTCTTGCTTTCAGTCTTTTCTGTGTCTTCTACCATTGTGGAAAACTAAAAATAAATGGTACCTACTTACTTATATATAGGTATTTAGATAAGAATTGCAAATATTGCATCATTAATCATTAGGTATCTGCTTAAAAAAGTCATCATATTGAAACAAGGTATTTAAAAAAAATTCAGCTGTTCCTGCGAATGTATAGAATTACTTACTTCTTAAATAAATAAAGAAAATCTCCGAAAAAGACCGGCCACATGTATTTTTGTGTCAAATTTCAGAATCAAAGTCTAACCTAAACCTAACCCACAGAAGTCACAGAACTACAGAACACAAAGATCTGTCAAACTAAAGAAACAGCTCAAACAACACTTCTAAAATCATATGGTCGTTCAGTTGGTCGAAAAAAAAAGTTTATCCAAGAATCAAACCATTTCATATCTTGCGCCATCTATAATAAATGACTTGACTTATTAATAGTCTGATACTTAAATATTACAGAAAACTGTAAATGATCACCATTGTTATGCGCCATCTATGAATCAATAGATTGTACAACATTGTGTTAATAGAATTCTACATTATTAAAGAAAATTGTAAATTTTATCGAAGTTTCAAACCAATTTATCCGAAGCCATCTATGAATGAGTAGCTCTACTCTGCAAACGCAGTTTTAGGAAAAAATATATTAAATTTTAAAATTCTGTTGTCTAACTGTCAATGTCAATAAAAAAAAAAGGGGAAAGTTTTGGTAAAGGCCACGACGGTGGGTTTCTGAGTTTTTCCAGAAAATAAAATGTTTGTGAATTGAACATACGATTGATACGCAATGGCAAGTTTTCCAAGTACCGCATAACATTCTTGTTTGAAAATACTAAACCACCCATAGTTTTCTTAGGTTTTATTATAGTGTGTTGCAATACCTATAAACTTGTTATTTTTGTTTAGTTTCTTTTATTACTTTATCAGCAAAATTATTTATAGCCCGGAGACGAACAGTAGTTACTCATATGATTGATTGTTTTAAGACACGTCGCTATGTTATAAATTATAACTTATTAATAATTATACTGTAACAGTACCTACTCACCTATCCCTCGAGTTTTACACCCAGTTTGCTACTTCTGACACGTTTCTTTTTTTAACAAAACAGCAGGCTTTTCAACAAAGATCAAACATGGAACTGAAATTATTAGCACTCCTCACGTTTTTCCTGACTCTCCAAAATTGTTTTGCCCCACCAGTAACACAGGGCAAGAAAGAAAACCAGGAACAACCACCTGAATCAGACTATGGGTCGCTCGAAAACTACATGGATTACCATAGGTACCTTAAAGAAGTGGTAAACGCCTTGGAATCTGATCCTGAATTCCGTCTGAAACTGGAGAAAGCTGATGAGGGTGATATAAAGTCGGGAAAAATTGCCGAAGAGCTGCAGTTTGTTTCACATCATATACGATCCAAGTAAGATTTTAGTTCAGCTAAGACTTTTAACAGTAACATACTACATTAATATGTAATTAATTACCCATATATTATTATAATGTAAAATTAATGATAATAATTATATCATTTTGTTGTTATTTCAATAATTTTCCGTAGATTGGATGAAATTAAGAGGGTTGAACTACAAAGATTAAGGGAGCTTGTAGAAAAAAAACGGAGGTTAGAACAAGAGACCAATAGCATAGATGAAGACCCTACACACCACCATTTGGATAACAGCAATCCTCATACTTTTGAGATTGAAGATTTAAAGAAATTGATTGCCAAAACTACAGATGTAAGATACATATTATACAATATTATGTACATGTACATATATAAGCGGCATGTGACGACATTATTTGCTTCTTTACTTGAAATTATCACTGCTTAAAGACTAAACTTCCATTTTTATAGGACCTTGCTGAGGCTGATAAGAAAAGAAAAGATGACTTTAAAAGATATGAGATGGAAAAAGAGTTTCAGAAAGAGGAAAAATTGAATCATACAAATGGAGCTGACAGAGACAAACTTGAAAAAGAATTTGAGGTAACTTTTTGTAATTTATAATAACACAGCAGGCTTTACAACAAACAAATTTCACAAAAACTCAAATCAGGTGTCTTAGAGTAAATGGACAACTTTTTTCAATTTGAATACAGCAGGCTTTTCCACAATAATAAATTAATAATGTACCTACTTATTTTTTTTTAAGGAGTTGGAACAGAAACACAAAAAACATGAAAAATTACACGAGCCAGGACACAAAGCCCAACTTGAAGAAGTATGGGAAGAGCAAGATCAGATGCAACAAGATTTTGACCCAAAAACCTTCTTTATGCTGCATGACATAGATGGAAATGGTTTGTGGGATCAGGTAATATTTTAATTTTCAGTGGTACCCATATTGTAATCTCTAAAATTTCCAAATCTGCTAGATTGTCACCAGTCTTCCAAAGGTAGGTAAGAATTTTTAATGCCCTTGGAATCCTGGAAATAACCATCTACCACACTTAATGATGGTGTGAAATTTTATAAATCAAGGGTCAAAGTGTTAATTTTATCTTCTTTTTCCTTATTATGTCTTGGAATATCGCGTAATTCTTTAACTTTGATAATTTTTTTCAGGAAGAGGTAAAAGCACTGTTTATTAAAGAATTAGACAAAATGTACCAGCAAGGAGCCCCCGAAGATGATATGAGGGAAAGAGCAGAAGAAATGGAAAGAATGCGGGAAAGCGTTTACAGGGAAATTGATACCAACAGAGATGGTTTTATTGATTATAAAGAATTCCTACACCAGACCAATAGCAACGAGTTTAAACAAGACCACGGATGGCAGGTAAGTACTTTTTGCACACCACAAAGAATTTAAAGTTTATTAGTTCTGTTTTCTAGGGCTTAGATGAGCAAACCAAAGCGTATACTGATGAAGAATTGGCCCAGTATATTAATAACTACCATCATGCGCAGGTACCGCAGTATGGACAGGTACCCCCAGGGTACCCACAAGGAGGGTACCAGCAACAGCAGGTAACATAAATTTAATTTAATAATTTAAACAAATTATGGATGTCTAAACTTTTATTGTTTTTCAGATACCACCTGGAGGTTACCAAGACCAAGGACAGTACCATCCTGGTCAAGTACCACAAATGAATCAGCATGTAAGTAATGTAATAATTTAAGTTCACCTTAATAAAAATAATTTTTTTTTGACAAAAAAATTAACTGGAAATATTTTTTAAAGGAACTCAACACAAATGAAATATATCAACATCAACCGCAGCCTCCACAATATCAACAGGTTCCACAATATCCGAATCAACCTCAGAACAACAATCCGCCCCAGTATCAACAGCAACAAGCTCCTAATCAACAAAACATGAACAATCAGCCACAGTATCAACAACCGAATGTAGCTGTTAATCAACAAAACGTGAACAACCAACCTCAATATCAACAGGCAAATAGAGGCAATAATCGACAAAATAGTCCTCAACAAAATTCTGAAGGAAATAATGTGCAGTATCAACAACCCAACCCTCCACAACAGAACGTCAACAATCGGGCGCAATATCAACAACCGAATGTTCCTCAAAATCAACAATATCAGCAACCTATTCAGCAACAGAATGTGGTTAATCAGGGTAATGTTCAACAGCAGAAATCTATTGTCAATAATCAACAACCTCCTAATGTCCAATTGCATTAATAATTATTAAAAAAAAAACTAGACAAATTAAATAAGTTTAAATTTGTTGAAAGAGAGGTGTGAATGCAGATTACTTTTCTTAGGTATAAGGTTTAAGACATTTAATTACCTATTCTTCTTCTCTCACATCCCCATCTAATGATTTTGTGATAATTTATTAAGAAAATATTTTCTTTGTTTTGTTGTTGTTACAAGATTCGAGTAAAATCTCATAAGATTCTAATAATATTAATGACTTTTTTACATGTATGTAGTAAATTTCGACTATAATGTTAAAGTGACAAAATTTAGTTTCATTTTTAGTTTGTGGTGTGAAATAAGCCTTGAATCAAAATAAAGATGTTTAAACGTTCATGTCAAAAATAAAGCGTTTAAAATTTTTGGCTACTTTTAGTTAGCTTTGATCTGTATAAGAAGCATTTAAAACATTAGTTTCTAGATTGTGCATTTAAGATTTATTTATATTTTTTCTCTATGTATGTAATAAAAAATTTGTCAATAAATTGTGAAATTTTATTGTTTTTTTACTACCCCATATAAAATTGATACAGCAGTGTCTGTGTAAAGTCCGCATCATATGGGATTTTTTTTATTAATAGCTTTAATCGAAATTTGACTTTGGCATCAAGCTCTGCTTCGATCGAGATGAAAATTAAGCAAAAAAATAGTAGTCACGTGATTCGCATGATCTGTCAAATTTTAATTTTTTCAAAAAAATAATTTAAAAGGGGTTATTTTTGAAAATATCGAAAAAGTTATTAGAAAAAGTTTTTTTAAATGCATGTTTCTAGCCCACATGCAAAATTTCAGCCGCATAAGATAATTTTCATTTTTTACCTATATTTTGTAAATTGCACCACTTTCGCAAAATAAGACTCAACGCAACTTACATAAAACTTCTTAGTTTTGACAATGCTTTATTTCAGATACATTTTTTTAAAGTAGCGCCATATTAAATGTGTGTTTTTCTACAAAATCAAAATTGGGCTTTTAAAATTTGGTCGCATGTGATGCAAAGTTTATTTGTTTTTGACCCTGTATAAGGTAACTTCATAAAATAAGTATTTTTGAAAACGGAGTTTGTAGTTGAAAGTAATACACGTTAACGTTATTATGACATAGCTTAATAATAAATTTAGGGGTTTTAAATTAAATCGTTGAAAATAGATAAACTTTACGTTGTTAAACTAAAATTTATTTTCCACCTAAAAACACTTTACTGAAGACACTGTGTTCTTTTTGTCTTAATATTAAGGTGTATCAGACACAAACTACCTTTTCAAAAATACTTATTTTATGGAGTTGCCTTATACAGGGTCAAAAACAAATTAACTTTGCACCACCTACGACCAAATTTTAATAGCCCAATTTTGATTTTGTAGAAAAACACACATTTAATATGGCGCTACTTTAAAGAAAATGTATCTGAAATAAAGCATCGTCAAAACTGAGAAGTTTTATGTAGGTTGCGTTGAGTCTTATTTTGCAAAAGTGGTGCAATTTACAAAATATAGGTAAAAAATCAAAATTATCTGATACGGCTAAAATTTTGCATGTGGGCTAGAAACTGCATTAAAAAAAACTTTTTCTAATAACTTTTTTCGATACTTTCAGAAATAACCCTACTTTTGAATTATTTTTTGGAAACAATTAAAATTTGACAGATAATGCGAATCACATGACTACTATTTTTTTGCTTAATTTTCATCTGGATCGAAGCAGAACTTGATGCCAAATTTCGAATAGTTATTAATAAAATAAATCCCATATGATGCAGACTTAAAGTAGTAGCGAATATTAAATTACTACAATCATTACTTTTTCTTGAATACTGTAAAACATGTTGAAACTAATAAAAATAAAACACCTAGAAACACTTTACATCATAATTATTACTGGTGGTTTCATTGAGGATTGTATCACCAGCCGTATCTAATTTTTTAAAATTTTACACAGTTTTTTCTAAATAACTTTTAATTGCCCCATTAAAAAATAATTATATTTGGGGTGTGAGTCGCGGACCTTCAAAAAACCCTAATACAATTTTGATGTAAAATTAATAGGGGAGCAAAATTTACATGAGATTTCCCATGGCAGTCTGGTTATGTATCGCCCGGTCCTCATTGGATAAAAACATCAATAAACTTTCAAACATTTATATTTTTCCAAATCTAAAAATCGAATATTACTCATCCTAAAACTCTAAACCTTTAGTTATGTATACAAATAATTATTAAAACTTAAAAACGAAAACACTGAGTAAAGCGCACGTACTAACATAAAAATAAAGTATCCGGCCGGTCCGTACGAACCAGCCCTAAAAACACTGACCACCGTGTATTGGGTGGACAAAAAAAAACGAACATTTAAAAAAAAAGTTTTCCATTGATCGGGCAAAAATACTTGGTTTACTAGACCAGGATCAATAATTTTTGAAACCAAAAAAAATAATAATAGGATGAAACCCATTGGAAAAGGAAGAGAATAGAACAAAAATGAAAGGAAAAATAAATTACGGGCGATCCGAGTTTTAAGGGTAGAAAACCATTTATCTCGATTTCCGGCAAAACTACAAGTCCTATGGAAAAACGTTAAATGGCAAAGTTGTAGGTAATAAAAAGATTTACAATTTTACATAACCAAATTTTGGTTTTTTATTTTTATCTTTTACAAAAATTTTTTTTTATCCTTTTTATGTCCTAAACACACTGTAATTTTTTTGATTTAAAATATTTATTTTTTAACCTTATTTTAACTTAATATCGAAAAAACACCCTAATTTTCAATCGAAAATTCTCACGTCAAAATATCTGCTTTTTTAAAAAAGTCGGAGGGCTTTTTGTTTGTTGAAATCTCTACTTTCTGATGGTGTTAAAAAATATATACATTACTATGGTAAATGTTCTCAAAAAAATGCAAAGAAATGAAAAAAACTCGAATCAGAAATTTTTTTTTAGATCAATATGTACAATTTTGAGCTATTTATTAAGATTTATACTCTTTTTTATCAATGTAACATGGAATCTTACGTTTTTCGAGTAATTAAAGTATAAATTTTAATTAATAACTCAAAATTGTACATATTGATCTAAAATAAAATATTCGGATTCGGGTTTTTTTCGTTTCCTTGCATTTTTTTGAGAACATTTACCATAGTAATGTATATATTTTTTAACACCATCAGAAAGTAGAGATTTCAACGAACAAAAAGCCCACCGACTTTTTTAAAAAAGCAGATATTTTGACGTGAGAATTTTCGATTGAAAATTAGGGTGCTTTTTCGATATTAAGTCAAAATAAGGTTAAAAAATAAATATTTTAAATCAAAAAAATTACAGTGCGTTTAGGACATAAAAAGGTAAGTTTTCACCAAATTTCGTGGATAAAAAATTTTTTTGTAAAAGATAAAAATAAAAAACCAAAAACTTGGTTATTTGAATTTTTCACATTAATTTTGAGGTTATGTGAAAAAAGTGCGAATACAAAAGTTGTAAATCTTTTTATATTACTTACAACTTTGCCATTTAACGTTTTTCCATAGGGCCTGTAGTTTTGCCGGAAATCGAGATAAATCGTTTTCTACCCTTAAACCCCCCTCCCCGACCACGGATCGCCCGTAATTTATTTTTCCTTTCATTTTTGTTCTATTCTCTTCCTTTTCCAATGAGTTTCATCCTACTATTATTTTTTTTCACTTTTTACCATTTTCAAAGGATTCAGCACTGGTCTATACATCATACAGTTCGGAGTAAAAATTGACTGTTTTTAGTAGTTTTAACCAAATGTGTAATATGAGATGTACGTGAATCCTCTCCAACTATTTAAGTTGTGAAATAAGAATCCACTTGTGAGGCAAAATTAGACAAAGAATTTAAAAAAAAAATATTTTATTTTTACTAACAAAAAAAGAGGCTGCAAAGCAGCATATTCTTTTAAACTCCTATGTAAGTTGTAACGACAAACTTTAAAAGCAATAATGTTCCAAACTATCCGTTTTACTTGTCCCCCCAAGAGTTGTATTGCAGCATGGGTGTTTCAGATAAAAATATTTCGTTAAAACTTCGTTTTTCACTAGAGTATAGTTTAATATGTACAAAAAATAAAAAAAACAAAATTCTATTATCTAACCCTACAACACCTTTTATGAAGTTGTTAACTAACTGTCCTTAAATTAAATTATCATTAGGTCAAGTTTTTTCCCTAGTCGCGAGCAAAATCTACCTAAGAACACTTCATTTTATGACAGTTTAGTTCACAGATATTTAGACATAAGGAAAACCAACGGTTACATAAACAAACAACTGTAAAAAAAACTAAGCTATTATTGAAAAGTAAATACCTGAATTTTTTCCATGCTTAATTAACAATAAAAATATTTAAATGTCTGTTCTGTTAATAATTTTGTTACTGAAATGTCATTGATTGAAGACCACCATACCTTATTTGTATTGAAAATTTAAAGACTCTTCTTTACATAACTATTGACTAACCATGTCTTCAATCTGGCGCTCTACTACACCAACCAAAAATAAAAAAATAAATAAATGATAATTTTATTTGAAACACTCTGTTTAAACCAAAAGAAATGAGTGCAAAAGTAGTAAATTGCAGGTTTTTTTATATATAGAAATTCATCGTCTGTAAGTTTACCATAGATTTAAGCCCCGTTTGTCCTGTGCATAGTTATTTACACAAAAAATCATAGCTAATAAACACTTAGGTCTATTTTAATTTTTTTTTTGTTTAAAAAACGATTTTCCGCAGCTTTCGTTGTAGGTTATGTTATAAAAAGTACCTCAAAACGGCTGCTTTTGGAGGTTATGTTAGTGAAAGTGACGAAAATTGTTTTTTAAAACAAAAGCCCAAAGAAATGTCAATAGCTCAAAGAATGAGCCAGTTTGCCACCAAAATTTTATATATGTTTATTTATGGTACATAAGGTATAATGGGTAAAATTTCTGTTTAGATGTATTTTTTAGTTATTTTTAATAAATATACATTACACGGGTGTGTTGAGGGGCGACCGGAATTCTTTCAGAGCGCAAATTTGCCAAATACAATGCCAACCACTCCTGTAACAAAAAAATAATAATTAAAAATAAGCAGAGGCAAAATTACGGTTCTCTTTTCTACCCATATTTATATTAGCTGGGTACTTTACTTAAAGAAAAATAATTGTGGCAATTAATAGGTATACAGAGATTCTCACTCACCTACGATTATAGCTATCACAACAATATAAATAGTATGGTTTTGTTCTACTGGTGGGGCATATCTGTTTGGAGTGACCACACCCTTTTGTTTCTTTAACACCAACATTTCTTCTTTTAAATGTAGATTTTCTTGTCGTAGTTCACTTTCTATTTCTCTTAATTGCTGTACCTAAAAGGGAAATAAAGAATGCCAAGTTGTTTTTTCTATAGGTAAAGCTTCTTTTAAACGGCAAAGCAAAGTAAATGGCTTTGCTTTGCTATTTAATAATATAATAAATATGTTTATGTTGTCTTCTATAAACTTATTCTTCAATCCCCTGAAGCTGAGCTTGCTAGGGGCAAATCTTATTTTTTCTTTTAGTATGTAAAATCATAAATCATAAATATGCATTAAAAATTAAGTTTTAAAGTAAAATGTTAATTTATAGTATAATAAACGCAGTTTTTTTTTAAGAAATATATTACCTATAATAAAATTATTTTTTTTATTAAAACATATTTATTAGACAAAAGTCTAAAAGGCTATCGACCAAGGTCTTTCAGCCCTTAATTTACATCAAAAAATAAGGTAAATCACAAAAATAATTTTTGGAGAAAGTGTGCTGAACTGAAAGAAATTATTAATTTATAATTTTTAAGTAAAAAATATTACTTATATAAATTATTCAGAACAATATTAATTAATTAATTAAAGCATTTCTAAAAATATTTTCAAATTGTCTGTTTTTAATAGATATCCCTGTTTTTATTTCGACTTTATTTTTTTTTAATGAAATCTATTTTTTAATTTTTGTTGGTAAATAATCGTTTAAATAAAAACAAATATTTGAAATTTTTTTGTCCTATGGACTTATTTATTTTAGGTTTTATGGTTATTTCATTTTTATGACGTGTATTATGATTATGGTTTTTAAATTGTATAAGGTTTTTATTGTTAAATATAATTATATATTAAGATGGTATAAATTTAAAGTTGTCTTATATTCAACTTTTTTGTTTCTGAATATAATCCTTTTAAAGGATAAAGATAATCTTTCTTGAATATAACTTTTAGAAACCTTTTTTGTAATATTTCTAATTTTTTAACTAAAGTTCTATTTATTTCTCCCCAACCTAAAATTAAGTAATTTAAATGAGTTTTAACTAACGCGTAATATAATATTTCCATGTCTTACATTTAAAATTTTTTTAATGTTTTTAAAAATCGGTAGTAAACATATTAATTTTTTAATTAAGTATTCTAAGTGAAAATTCCAATTTAATTTACTATCAAAAATGATCCTAAATATTATATTTTATTAACTTTAAAAATTTGAATGTCTTCATTTATTTGAATACTATTTATATTTCATGGTAGGTTATTTAGGTTTAAAGTAAAAGGAATATAATTTGTTTTATTAAAATTAATTGTTAACAAATTGTTATAAAACCAACTTTTTATAATTTGTAAATCTTTTTTAATTTCATTATTTAAGTTTTCCCAATTTGTATCGGTATAAAAAATGGTAGTATCATCTGCAAAACTATGAACTTACCTCTCTAGCCGCTTTCTGTAACTCCTGCGTAATCTCGCTGGTATTAAGCACTTGCTGTGCCCCCTTGGGAGAGTCGTTAGTCTCTGGGACGGCCGTTGCCCTCTGGCTGTCTTGGCCGCCCTGTTCCTCGGCCGGCATCTCAAATACGCATTTCAGCTTCGAATCCATTAGCTGATCGGCACCGATCTCCTTCCAGAGGGTTTCCAGGTTACTGTCGCCCGTTTCGGGGGCGAATACCGTCTGCACCATGAACTTGTGCTTATTCTTTTCGGCTGGGTCGTACAGGAATGGTTGAAGGCATACTGGGGACAAGAAAGAATCAGTTAAATTTGTTTTTTGCAAAGCAAATATCACGCCATACATACTTGCAATCTCTATAGTTTTGGTGGGCTCCAGAACACCCGAGTTGGGCCTGACGCAGTACTTCTTTGGGGCTGTAGTCTTAATTTTGAACATAATCTTCTTGTCAGTGGGGTTAGTCAGCTTCATGTAGGACGTCACTGGTTGATTAAAAGGCCCTGTAAAAAGATGAAAACATAATAAATAAAAAGAAAAAAGATTTTGTTTTGGCATGCCTCAATTTCTTGGGACACTCTGTATTGTTTGTATTCTAGGTACCAATAAAGCCAGATTTATTGTTTTGAGGTCATGAATAAATAAAAACGTATATGCAGTTCATATCATGGTTTATGTCCATTTTAATAATTGTTCTAAAAAAATTATCAAAATCTCAAGCTTATTTTCGAAAATATTATTTACTATTTTGTTGTAGAAAATTTTTCTAAATATTGCTTTCTTTATCACAGATCCCTCTTTTTAATGTTGAGAAAACCAAACACGTTTATAAATTACATCATCCTTACTGATTTTTAAATACTATCCTATGTTTATATATACCAAAAATGATGTATTTATGTTTATTACACCTACACAAATTTAACAAAGGCAGAATAATATTAGGTCATCATGACTAGTTTGTTGTATTGTTAAACTATTAACTTCTTAAACTAAATGGGACTTAAAATTAGGGTTTGGAATATTATCAAGAGGCTATTTGTTACCATATTATGTATATACAAATGTAAAATATTTATCTTCCTTTTCAGCTACCATGAATAATAGAATGACATATTTTTAGTATTAAAAAACAGAAACAAAGATAAGCCATGTTACTTGTCAAATCCAATGTTTCCTTATATAATTTTAGCATTGAAAATAGCATGAACATTGGGGGTCAGACCACATAAATAGATTAAACTAAAATGATTTTTATTGAATCCATGGTAAGCAGCAGCTATAAATCATCAATCTTGATCTATTTTTATTATTATTTTATTAGCAAGCAATTTATGTTCAATTTTTAGAGCATAGTTTTTATCACTTTATGATTGACAGTGTGTATTTATCTGGAACTATTCTAAAGACTCCAATAAAGTACTAAAATGTTACAACTTAGACAATATTTTTGATACAAATGCATCTGCATTTTGGCGATAAAAATCTGTTACCAATCGATAAAAATGTATGTAAAATTTTTTTTACATTATAGCCTGTTTCAAATAGTACCTATATACCAATCTCACTTTTTTGTCATGACTATTTGAGATGAGTTTTATGCTTTATTGAATTGAGTGTATGAAGAATTTGATGTTTCTCTCACTACCTGATCAACTCGATCAGTCATGTTAACAATACCTAAATTCTTCTTTATAGGGAGCTCACATAGAATGATGTAAAATTTGAACAATGTTCCCCGGTAACATATTTATGATAAATAATATATAACCAGACATGAAATGAACACAATTTATTCAACATAAATTTACAACAATAAAGCATGCATAAAACAGTAATAAATATTTGTAACTATTCAATAAAGTAAGGTAACTACAGAGGCTAAGGATGACTTATACAATGAAAGTTTTTACTGAAAGGGTACCTAATTGATTATTAAATAAATAGTTGTTTTAAGAAATGGTTGAATAATTTTAATATTCCTAAAAGGAATAGGTTCCACACAGGCAGGTGTAAGTACATTCATACATATATTTCATAAGAATAAGTTTTGCCTAAATCTAAAATGCTAGAACGTTTATTTTACAATAGAAAACAAAAGATAATTCGGCAACAAAATTAACCTATAACCAGTTGAAGATCCTTCAAAAAACCTGTGTTCGATCGAAGGAACTGATATTGAAAAATTGGTTCAAGGTAAAGTGTGCAATTAGTCAGGTAGCAGCAAGGCACAGGACTTTGCCTTTGTCGCAAATTAATGAAAAACTGCAAATTATATGGATATTTATGTATATCAATGATCTTTCAAAAATGGTGGTTGCAGCTTTTGGGGTGCCATACCCAATGACATAATTTTCGGCATAACTTTTAGGAGGACTTTAACGATTTTTGATCCGACTGAATAAAACCAAGGATTCCCGCATAAAAAACAGCCGAAATGTAAAGCAGAGTCTACCTAATAACCCGTTGAAAGCCAATATTTATGGCCAGTGTTAGCACACATTTACTACGTCAAAAATAAATGCGAGTAGTCTCACCTACGAACTTGAGCTCGCTTTGGGGCTCAATTTGGAGCACCTGATCTTGCTTCAACATTTTTTTATCGCTAGCACTTTAAAATAGACGTTAAATACACTAAAAAACGATTTTTCACTTTTTCGATGACAGATTCCGGTTATACAGCACTTTCTGACAGGGAAGGTTAGGCGCGTGCGCAACGCAATCCGCAAAGATGGCTGGCGCCAACGGTGAACTAAAAATCGGTGACATCATCTTGATGTTACAGGAATCTGCATTACCGCCATAAAAGAAGGTTACTATCATTAAATGTTTTATCCATTTAACGCATGATGGCACTATATATCGTTGTTATACAAGAATTGTAAAGATGGCGCTCAGGAGAGGATAATATTTAATAGTTTTCTGTTGTACCGTTACAATTATTTGGAAAATTGACCAATAAGAGGTCGGGAAAGTCGGAAAAACAATCAAATCGTCTGGCAGCAAGCGACTTTGGGAAAAATCGACTGCTTGATAGTTTTGCGCGTGCCTTGATAGCGGCTGGTCGAGTTCCGGACTTTTAGCGTAAACTGTTTGTTTCAAAATGGCGTTCAATGGAGATGGGCCCCATACTAAAAGACAGAGAACTGACACCGATTCGGCAAACAACAGGGTGAGTACCCCAATCAGTACTTGCATGTAACAATTTTTTGCCATTTAAATTAAGCGCCGTAATATGTTAGGTTATGTTCGGAAAATGGCAACTCCATTTTGGGGATGTTCCCCCAAGCGTCAGAAAATTCTGTTTATGTTTTTCCGAGTGGTTTGCATTCCAAAGCAAACTATCGACCTATTTTTACCAATTTATTGTATATTGATTTATTTTTGAATTCGCTCTCTGAACCTGTTTTTCTTGTGAAAATTGTAAAGGGTAGATTAATTACATGTTGGACGTGTTTATCACATTCCGGCAATGTTTGTAATGAAATTTGATGAATTGTAAACAATAGGAAATACAACTAAACTATCATTAAAAAAGTATGGGTTTTTGGGCCAAGAAAACTTACCAAAACTAAAATTGTTATTTTGAGTTAAATAAAAAGAAACTCCGCAAAATAACAATACGTACAGGACCGTCTCTAGGGTGTATTTTTGCCTCTATAGATACAAAGGTCTTCGAAATAACGAAATAAAAGTTGCTGTTCTAATATCTACCTTAATTAAATTTGAAGTTTTTACATAAAGATAGGTACCTGCAGTTTTAAACCGTGCGGTTCTGAGGGAAATTGCGATAGACGGGCCACAGGCGATTGAACAGGCTGTGTTTACACCGTACTTGATTAATTCATGGCGAGTTTTTTCAACTTAAAGTTAGTGCCAAAATGTTTAAATCACGAGAAATTTATTTTAAGAACACATCAGTTAGTAGGTACTTTTCTGTCGACCTGCCTGTGGAATTTTACCAAGTATAGTAATATAGTATTTATATTTATTGATCTGATATAGAAAATTCCTTTGTCTTGAGTACGCGAATCAGACGCCGCGCCGCTTGAAAGACCCCTGTGGGCATGATTTGGACGTACCAAAATACTGTTTGACCAGTTTGACATCAAACTATCCATATTTTGCTGATTGCCAAGCCTATAACGCGACGTAGCATCGGTACCTATAATACCTACCCTGGAATATACTTAGTTGTCGTATTTTCGACGTCTGTTTTTATGGGTTTTAATTTTTTTAATAAAATCTGTTCAAATACCTAAAATTATTAGTATTATGAATATTTTTGGTGTATTAATTATGCACTATTTACAACTCAAAATAAAAGCAAGCTGTTCATGTGCCTCCTTAATTAGAACTGGTTTTAATTAACTTAAATTAGAAATGTTAAATCAGGTATGAAAAGCAGGTCATTTCCTTAATCTTACAGTTGTTATTTAAATCAATTGGTTTATAAATAAAGGAACAGAGAGAATTATTATTAATAGATGTATAAATTTTTTAACTTAACCTGCACAGTAAAAAATACCTGTGTAGGTACTAGGTACCCATACCCAAACCCCATCCATGGTAGTTCTTTACTATCTATCAAGCTCAAAATCCTGTGCTTTGTGTATTATAGTATAACAGTATATTATAATCGACTAAAAATAATGATTAAAAATACCTGACACACTGACCCATTTGTTTCTGTATTTCAAATTTTGGTAGGTATAGGTACTTAATACCAGTCTTACCTGCTTAATAACCACTAAAAAGGTCTCCTTTTACCCTGTTTATGTACCTACGTATTGACATCAAAGGTCTTTTTTAGTATTTTAATCCAAAATTCACAAATTGAATCACGTCGGTGTCTGTCTGTTAGACATAGAGAGCTGAAATTTGGCATTAGTACGGACCGAAAATTTATATTCGTTTATGTTTTCTAGGTAATAATGTAGTTAATGTGGTCGTTTAACTAAATCTTCCATATTATCACCATGATAAGAAAGAATATCCTAGAAGGCGTATAAAACGTGATTTTTGTCCGGCGACTGCTGTTACTTTTCAAGGTAATTGGATCGCCGGTACTTTCTCATGTTACTGCGGACTAAATATCATTTAAGCTGGTTTTATACGTTGCGCTGGATTAAATTACTTTTTATTCTATAAGATTATGTTTTTGTTTTGCTCTCACTAAACCTCACCTAAAGAATTGTGCCCCGGAATGCCTAATTTACACAATCAAAACTCTTGCGTGTCTTATGCTTCCTAATTTCGCTTGGGCTGTGAATTACTGAATTGGGCACAGGACACTTTGCCAATAACGTATTACAAAGAAAGTAAGTAAATTGGCGCAGTCAACTCAAATAACAAAAAAATTAGGTACCTAGTTCTAAAGATTTGAAATTTTTTCTTGGTCTATCGAGGTTATTATTAAATAATGTTTAGTTCTTTTGCAATAGTAAATAACCTTAAAAAGATTATTTCCGTTTTAAAAATTAATCTTCCAAAATTCATTATTATCTGCAAATGTTTTGTTAAAATATGAGGTGAAGCACAGATTCCCTGCTTGACGAGGTACCATGGGTACACGGCTTCATCAGTCATGCACAAAATAACAAACCATATGTTTACAAAAACAAACAAATAAGCGATAATCTAATAGATAATTCTTCTAATGACTTAATAAAACTAAACTAAGATATACCTAGGTAGGTAGGAGGTGCCTACTACCTGTAGGCGAGGAATAAGAATTACACTATTAAAGGCGGTCTTGAAAATATAAAATGTGGATTCGCGAGGCCATCGACCTTACTCGGGCAAGGCTGACCAGATGCAGTTCAATCAGGTTACTGATTTTTTTGCTACGGTTCTTGTAGATCGTTGTAGATTAATTTGTTACGGAGATTTTGCTCGTTTATTTACCATAACCATTGAATATCAAACTATAAGAAGGCCATATGAGCCGATTTCCTAAATCTGCTACGTTAAATTCATAGATGGCACAATGAGTTCACCAACAAGAAAGCGACTAGCCTTTTCACTGCTAAATTAAAACATTGTTGCCGCCTGTCTGTTTGACTTGCTGCATGAGTTTTTTTAAGTTTATTTTTATAGCTTATCGTAAAACTTGATTTCACATAAGTACCTACACCTATCCCCGTCCACCTAAAAATGTACCTATTTTTAATTGCTTTGTAGCATATAATATTTTCAACCTTTTGACGTCCCAACGGTAATTACATGAAAACATATTGACCGCCATGTATTCTATTTCTAACAGAACTAAATGACGACTCTCACTATTCAATACCTACCTAGGCTACAACGTATATGTTGGGTAAAATATGAATGATGTGCGGTTTGTATAACTTGGTTTTTATTTGCAATTATTACTACTTTTCAAAATGGTTAAAATAAGTAGGTTTTACTTTCTTACTTAAGAAACATTCAGTTTGTTTGTATTAGTGTATAACGTATTTTGCTATTTTTCGACGAAATAAAACCTATTTTAGTTATACTTGCTGTCGCTTTTTATCTACTTTTATTTGTTTAACATTTAACACCTAATGCAACGGTAAAATCATTATGAAAGTCGGTCCAATTACCCCGGAGTAATCAGCGTACATATTATTATCAAAAACATACATTCGGCTGGAATTGAGAACCTCCTATTTTTGTGTCTGTTAAAAATGCTTGAATTCTTAAAAATTCCAATAAAATACGATACGCGGCAACACCACATCACATCAGTGAATTTGAGACATCTGTTGCCGAGGCGCTGCATTCTAACGACAGACAGACGACAGATTTAAGGTTAGAGTTACGATCAACTCTACAAACCAGCTCCAATACGTCAAAAAATGGGTTGTCAACTTTTTTCGGACATCCGTCATTCTTATATAGTTTGATATTCAATGACATAAGTAAACATTTTTGCTGTTTTATTTTAAATTAGGTATTTGGACAAATCAGATGTACACTTACCTAGCACTTTTTTGTCTTCAAAACCTTGTTGTTTGTAAAGAAAAATATGCTATGTGTTTCACTACATTATATCTTTATTTTCAGGGTTTTAACACTTCCTCGGAGGAACCGCGTAGAAAAAGGCCAGATGAATCGAAACCTAATCACATTTTGCTCTTCACAATTATCAATCCCATGTACCCCATAACAGTGGTAAGTAGCAGGCAGTATATTTTCGTTGATTCTAGATAGTGACCGACCGAATGTTCGGTTTCGGCTAGTTTCGGTTTCGGCCAAAAACCGGCCGAACCTTCGGCCAAGCCGAAACTTTTTATTAATAGCTTTATTCGAAATTGGACTTTGGCATCAAGTTCTTCTTCGATCGAGATAAAAATTAAGCAAAAAAATAGTAGTCATGTGATTCGCATTATCTGTCAAATTTTAATTTTTTCCAAAAAATAATTCAAAAGTGGGGTTATTTCTGAAAATATCGAAAAAAGTTATAAGAAAAAGGTTTTTAAATGTAGTTTTGAGCCCACATGCAAAATTTCAGCTGCATAAGATAATTTTGATTTTTTACCCACCACTAACATTTATTTTCCACTTAATAAACACTTTACTGATGACACTGTGTTCTTTTTTGTCTTAATATTAAGGTGTATTACTTTCAACCACAAACTACGTTTTCAAAAATACTTATTTTATAAAGTTACCTTATACAGGGCCAAAAACAAATAAACTTTGCATCACATGCGACATGCGACCAAATTTTAATAGCCCAATTTTGATTTTGTAGAAAACACACAATTAATATGGCGCTACTTTAAAGAAAATGTATTTGAAATAAAGCATTGTCAAAACTAAGAAGTAGGTTGCGTTGAGTCTTATTTTGCAAAAGTAATGCAATTTACAAAATATGGGTAAAAATAAAAATCTAAATTATCTTATGCAGCTAAAATTTTGCATGTGGGCTAAAAACTGTATTTAAAAAAACTTTTTCTAATAGGTAACTTTTTTCGATACTTTCAGAAATAACCCCACTTTTGAATTAATTAAAATTTGACAGATAATGCGAATCACATGACTACTATTTTTTTGCTTAATTTTCATCTCGATCGAAGCAGAACTTGATGCCAAAGTCAAATTTCGAATAAAGCTATTAATAAAAAAAAATCCCATATGATGCGGACATTACTATGGTCACACTGTACCTATACATATACATAAATAGATTTTTTTCTGTCAACTTTTTTTTTTTTGGGTGGGGAAGAGGTCAATTCGTTCCCAAGATCGATCTCGTCCTATAATTATAAAATGAATTAAATTTCAGCATGCAATAAAATTTTTAACCACGTATAAATAAGTTTCGGTTTCGGCCGAAACTGAGACCAAGGCCGAAGATTCGGTTTCGGCTGAAAATCTTGTTTCGGTCGGACACTAATTCTAGATAATATACAGATTCACTATTTACCTGTACTATAACCTATAAGTACTTATACAGTGTGTGTATAAAGTCTGGAAACGGCTTAATAACATCACAATTTACTTGCCGATTTAAACCAAATTTGGTACAGTTGTGTAAGAGGATCTAACGCACCGAATGACGATATTGGCGTTGTTGCCAGCTTTTTAGTCTGGAATTCGAACGAATTTTATATTTTTAAATATAAATAACACCCAGTATATTTTTACATTTTTAAATTCCACATAAAATTATAATTATTTTTTATTAAATGCATTATTAGTCTATACTTCATAGTTTCCGAGATATTGACTCTCTAAAAGTGACATTTTTGAACTTTGACAGCTTATAACTTTCTAACAGTACGTCTTAGAGCAAAACGGCTTACATGTCCCTATCTTCAATTTTTATTATCTTCCCAAAAAAATCAACTTCCAGTTAAACCGGAACAACTATATTTCCTGCTTTTGAGTTACATCCGGTTTAACCGAAAGTTGATTTTTTTGGGAAGATAATAAAAATTGAAGATAGGGATATGTAAGCCGTTTTGCTCTAAGACGTACTGTTAAAAAGTTATATAAGCTGTCAAAGTTCAAAAATGTCACTTTTCGAGAGTCAATATCTCGGAAACTATGAAGTATAGACTAATAATGCATTTAATAAAAAATAATTATAATTTTATGTGGAATTTAAAAATGTAAAATATACTGGGTGTTATTTATATTTAAAAATATAAAATTCGTTCGAATTCCAGACAAACTAAAAAGCTGGCAACAACGCCAATATCGTCATTCGGTGCGTTAGATCCTCTTACACAACTGTACCAAATTTGGTTTAAATCGGCCAGTAAATTGTGATGTTATTAAGCCGTTTCCAGACTTTATACACACACTGTATTAATACAGATACATGTGACTTTGATATTCCTTTGCATTGCCGAATTCTCCTAATTATTTTGTATCCAACATTAATATACGGACGATAATTTAAAACATAATAAATTTATAAAATATTATTTCAATAAATTTACATTCATATCAAGAAAAAAATGTACACACATTTCTCCTTTGATTCGTTCTGTCGGAAAATATGAGGGCATAATCAACATCTTAATAATATTTGCTTTTCAAAATGAGTTTTCCCAGGTTTGCTCTGAACTGTTGTTTTTCTTGAGCAAGACATACAACCAGAAAATTCGAATAACATTAGACTATATTACAAAATTGGTCGGTTTTAAATAATCATTTTAATGAACAACTGTCTAATGCTTGTAGGTAGGTACTCGTAATATTACGAATAACAATAATAATTGTTAATATTTTAATTATTTATAATTACAGATTACGAAATGAACGTAGATAGATAACCCAATAGATATTGGATTTGTGTATATTTTTAAAACAGATAAAACTTTGTTCGCACCTCTTATCCGAAAAGGTACTGTAATTAAAAAATGCAATTGCTTAGAGCAAAATAATGATGTACTCGATGGTACAGAACAAGAAATCAGTGCAGATTTAGCAGAATTAGCTCCAGGATTCTTAGCAAAACTATGAAAGCATTACGTATACTCCACCATAGTTTGCAAATTACATAAGTATAAATATTCAGTTGCGTAACAAACACCACCGCACCGCGGGGGGGGGGGGGGGGGGGGGCGATTTGCCGGGGGGCCCACATTGACGGCCTCTTCAAAATTTGCTGCCAGCCTTGCTTTTCATAGGTATTATCCTGAGAATTTAACTTTGTTAAGTGAAAGCGCGAAATTTACAAATGATATACCATAAAGACTTGTCCATTGACTTTCCTAGTCAAATTTTAAACCTCAGAAAGGGACTTGGAGATGGTATTTCAAAATTAAAAACAGTGTTTGAACTTGCGGATCATTTATTAATACAAAAATCAGTGCGTTTCTTCAGATGTATCTAGTGCAGTGATGTTATTTCCAACTGGGCCAGTTAGTGTGGCATCAGCGGAACGATCTTTTTCCAAACTTACAATAATAAAATAGCTATTTACCTAACAAGTGCGGAAAATGAATTTTTCCGCACGTGTCAGGTACAATAGTTTTTCTACAGACGTGTGGAAATAAGTAACACATATTTCAAAGAAATTTAATAATTTTTAATTAACTATAACAATCACATACATATGTAACAGTAACTAATTCTGAGAAAAAAAGTAATAACTACAAGTTATAATTGATTTATTATTGATTTTGACATAATCGTGCCGAAAAAAATTTCCGCACTAGTGTGGAAAAACCTATTTACGTAACACCATGGAACAACAACGCCTTTCGGATTTATCCTTAATCAGTATCGAATACGAGTTTGTTAAAATATTGAATATCGACGAAATTATAAACGATTTTGCAAAAAAAACTCGACGATCTGGTCGTTTTGTGTAATACCTTGTATAGTACTTAGTGACATAATGTTTGTGCAGACTTGTTGAGTGTTCATGTGTTTTACTGTTTTCTGTCTTTTGGATTCTATGAGGCTCGATCACTGCTACCCCCGTTACTACCATACATGGTAAGCAACATTATAAGTGGTGTTTTAAAATTTTGATTTTGCATCATGTTTGCTGGAATATTACGTATACTTAATGACTTAATAAGTGCCTATGTTATGTCTACCAGTCTACCTAGCATTATAAAATAAATTCGAATTGTTTGCTGTTTTAATAGGAGGTACTTAACACATAATGTGGGTTTAACCCTAATTAAATTATTACACGATTAACGAATTCAAAAATTCATAAACCTGAACCTAATAGTAATGAAAATAAGAATTATTATTTTCCATTCGTTATAGAAAGGGGCCCCCTGAAAACGTTTGCGGGGAGGGGAGCCCATTCAGTTTTTGTTAGGCCACTGTAAATATTATCAGGAATTGAGGGAAGGTGATGAAATACCAAAAGCAAACTTTTGTTTTGAAGTTATGGAGTTATGGAAGAGGTAAATAACAATAAACATTAAATCAAATGTTCACAATTGTACCTACAGGGTTATCCAACCAAGACTAGACAGGGCGATTTTTTTACTTTTCCTGTACTTTTATAAAAAAAACTGAAATAGCCATCTTAAGTCATTTTCTCCCGCGAATTCGAATATCTTCAGCAAAAAACAATTGAACATCAAACAAAAGTACTAGGGGTCACTTTGATATTTTTTTAAATGGGATGCCGTATTTTTAATGAGCTTGTCCGATTTCTCATATAAATTTTGATCTAAAATGTTGAATTTTTAATTCAAAAACGCCTTTTTTCTTCAGTTTTAAATTCGGAAAATGTTCGTCTACCGTACGATTAATACCTGATAGATGGATACCCGTTTCACCTGTTCACCCTTTAACCTGCTTTAAAGCGTCCGTCAGTTAGACAAAATAATCAAGTGTCAAATTTCTATATATTTTTCACGTTCTTTGTGTTTGTCGAGCATTCTCTCCACTTTTGTAATATAATTTTATTACACTTAGCCGTTCTTCTAAAGAATATTTCATTATTTGTAATTAATTCGTGAAAAATATATAGAAATTTGACACTTGATTATTTTGTCTAACTGACGGACGCTTTAAAGCAGGTTAAAGGGTGAACAGGTGATACGGGTATCCATCTATCAGGTATTAATCGTACGGTAGACGAACATTTTCCGAATTTAAAACTGAAGAAAAAAGGCGTTTTTGAATTAAAAATCCAACATTTTAGATCAAAATTTATATGAGAAATCGGACAAGCTCATTAAAAATACGGCATCCCATTTAAAAAAATATCAAAGTGACCCCTAGTACTTTTGTTTGATGTTCAATTGTTTTTTGCTGAAGATATTAGAATTCGTGGGAGAAAATGACTTAAGATGGCTATTTCAGTTTTTTTATAAAAGTACAGGAAAAGTCAAAAAAGAGCCTTGTCTAGTATTGGTTGGATAACCCTGTACATATCGGATTACAGAAAATGAACACATTCGTACAATCAAGGAATAAATAGCCTCAAAAGTAAATGTTTGGGTGGGCAAGTTTGGACCATTCTTTTTTGATCAAAATTTGGGAAAAGGTATTTTTTTTGGAACTTTTACAAAATCAAATTCCATCTGCATTAGGAAAACTTGCTCCTGAAAATGAAGATATCATCTTCATACAAGAATCGTCAAAAAAGTCGAATACAATTTTGATGTAAAATTATACGTTAGTTGAGGGTAGTAAAATTTTTATGCGATTTCCCATCCTGGCGGTGAACCATCCGGTATAAAAAACGTTTAAGAAAAAACTCTTCTGCATTTCTGAACATTTGTAAAATTTCCAATCGATTCAACTAAACGTAAAAAAGAACTTTTGTAGATGTAGATAAGATAATATGATGTTTAAATGGTGATGATGATAAGAATAATAATAGTTTTAAAATCAAAACCAAGTGATTGTATTTGTGTCAATACGGATTACCTCACAACAAGATACAGACATCAACAGTGTGTTTACTATTGATAAGATTCCGTTTTAAGTACTTAACTTTTTAAACCTCATAAAATAACTATTGGATTTTTCCGTTAATCGTAAAATGGCAGGAACACACCATAAATCCGTCCAGATCGGAAAATCGGTTATAAATAATCAATTAGCAATTTTTTTTATGTAGGTAATATTTTTAGAAAATTATCTATCTTACTATTTGTTTTATCGTGTTTACACGAGCATTAAGTATTTAGTGCTGCTGATGATGAGCATCTCAGATTTTTTTAAAGTAAATTGTTTTATCACATTATCACATAATACCGAGATGGTAACGTGCTCCCACAGGTTTTGTTCTTTGGTTTTTTACTGTCTGAATTTTTTTTGGTAATTGTAGACTTTTAACTAGTGCAGCAACATAGAAAAATGTCCACTCGTATAAGACAACTCGCTCACTAAATACCTGCATACCTTAAGTACCTATTTATTTTACCTAATAGTTTAAATAGAAATTTGCAAATTGCAAATTTAACGATTTAAAATCATTAATGTCATTAACAATGACTGCGATGACCTGCTGAAGATAATGCGATATATCCACAGACATGTACCTTATCATCAAATACCAATTACACAGGCCTGCATGAAATTTGTGATTACGTGATTTTTGCTTGTTGAGCTCAGTTTTTATATAGAAATAACTAATTAAAATACAATTGGTCTCTATCACCCACATATTTTTTTTTGCAGAAAAAATATAAAAAAAAACCTATAATTGGCGTTTTCATACATTTTAAAATGAATGTAGTACTTCAAATTCTAAATGATTGATGAATAAAAAATTATTTTCGGTGGTGCTACAAACCTTCCGACTGGAGACTTTTTATCGACTTTAAAAAGGAGCTTTAAAGCTATTCTTTTATGAAAATTTAGAGGAATTATTTTTAAGAATACAATATGAAAATCACAACTGGGAAGTGTGTGAAGATCTAAAAATTTTAGGTCTTCTCTTAGGTGAGCAGTCTGGATTTACTAAATTTCCATGTTTCCTGTGCGAGTGGGCTAGCAGGAATCGAGAACAGCATTGGATAAAAAGAGACTGGTCACAAAGAGAGACTTTAACACCTGGAAACAAAAATGTAATTCGCGAAAGTTTTATTGACCCTCAAAAAGTTTTACTTCCACAACTTCACATAAAACTTGGACGTATCATCGTAACAATTTGTTAAGGAATTAAATAAAGAAGGAAATTGTTTTAAATATTTGTGTAAAACATTTCCGGCTCTGTCAGAGGCAAAATTAAAGAAGGGAATCTTTGTAGGGCCGCAGATTAGCAGCTTGATGAAAGATACAGAATTTGAAAAGGTAATGGAAGATAAGGAAAAACATGCATGGAATGCTTTTAAAGAAGTTGAACATAAATTACTACTATGTTGAGATCGTTGAAAATATGCTGGAAAATTTCAGGAATTTCAGAATATGAGCATAAAAATTCACTTTTTACATTCCCATTTGGACTAATTCCCGGAAAATCTTGGGGACGTGGGTGAAGAGCAAGGTGAAAGATTTCATCAATATATTATAGAGATGGAAAAAAGATACCAGGGGTGCTGGGACACAAAAATGATGGCCGATTTCTGTTGGACATTGAGAGGAGATCTTCCTTTAGCTGAAACAGAAAAAGAACCAAAAGAAGCTTTTCTGAAAAAAGAAAACGTTTTTTGAAAAAGCGTAACGAATAAATAACCATTTATAATAGTTTATATGTGTATATTTTGTATATTTTTGTATTTTTTTCCTTAATATATTCAAAAACTAGCTTATAAATGAAATAAATCGTGTTTTTTCTATATTTTTTGCTTTTACCGGTTTGAAAAATAACCTTACGTGATATAAAAAAACTGAAAGCAGATTTGAAATCAGCGCTACCAAATTACTAGAAAACAGTTAAAATTTTGAAATCAACTTTCGTAGTGTTAAAAAATGCAGGCCTGTGTTATTGTTTACAATCACTTACTTCCAAGGTGCCAACCAGATGAGTTAGAAGGAGATGGCTTAAAAAAATAGCGACACTGTTAGCTGTAAAAGCTCGCTGTTATCCTAACAGTGCATTGCCATGTATTTTTTTTGGGATCATAAAGGCTCCATATATTTTGCACCATGTACTTGAAATCCAGAACTACCCACAGCGTTGCTTTTAAGCGATATAAAACAGAACCTGAGGTCTGTTACAAACCACGCATTGGCGAACCATTGTAAATAATAATAAATAGTTCTACAGGGTGTTTCATTAAGGGTGGCCACAGGCCATATCTCGGACACTACTAGGCAGAGAAACTTGGACGGTCATGAGAAAATTCTGGAAGTTACTTTTAAGTTCCTCATTTCGCCGCAAGGGGGCACAATTGAAATTTTTTTTTTTTTAAATTCTAAATTTATCCGAATATTCCCATATTTAGGTATAACTCTGATTAGGTACATCATCGAAAAGCTTAGACAATTCTGCATCATTTTGGTTTAAGGTTCATTGGCGTACCGACCTTGATAAGAGTGGGGGAAGCTATTGAATGTGTAAACATTAAAATCGCTGTAACTTCTAAACGACTTATCCGATTTTACTAAATTTAAGCTTGTTTGGAAGAACCTTCAATTGTCGTATCTAATGGTACACGATAGTTTCTAATAAAATTGCTAGAGGGCGCAATTTGTATTAAAAATTATTGTTTTGGCAATAACTCTGAAACGAACAAAGATATCGAACTGCGGTCTCCACATCTTTGCTTGCAAATTTCATCTACATTTCGATTATGATGTCATAGGTATACGGTATGATTTGAATTTTCGGGATAAAATCGAAAAAACTGTTATTATTACAAATTGCGCCCTCTAGCAATTTTATTAAACACTATCGTGTACTGTTGGATACGGCGATTGAAGATACTTACCTTTCCCTTCCAAACAAGCTTAAACTTAGTAAAATCGGATAAGTCGTTTAGAAGTTACAGCGATTTTAATGTTTACACATTCAATAGCTTCCCCCACTCTTATCAAGGTCGGTACGCCAATGAGCCTTAAACCAAAATGATGCAGAATTGTCTAAGCTTTTCTATGATGTAATTAGAGTTATACCTTAATATTGGAATTTTCGGAGAAATTTAGAATTTAAAAAAAAATTCAATTGTGCCCCCTTGCGGTGAAATGAGAAACTTAAATGTAATTTCCAGAATTTTCTTATGACCGCTTTAATCGTATTTTTTTTTCCAAGTTTCTATGCCTAGTAGTTTCCGAGATATGGCCGGTGGCCACCCTTAATGAAACACCCTGTATGTATTTCGAAAAAATACGAAAAATTAATCTAGAAACGCAATTAATTACCAACACTCTAACGTTAGCTAATGTATATAATATTAAAAAGTCGACGTCTCGCGTAGTAAAAAAAAAGTAAAAATTTGAGCAGTAGAAAATTTAAAAAACACATATTTTAGTATATTATCTTTACTCAATAGGTAAACATCAAAAACGCATCCAATATATTTAATATAACCTTTGTTTGCAAACACATGTGGTAGATCTAGGGCAATCAGCAAAAATTTGTCATCATTGATTATTTTTAAAAACTATTTCAGATCCGGTCAAAATGTAAACAATTTAGTCTAAATATTTGCAAAATACTTGATTTTGAAAAATTCCTAATTTGTTTTAAATTAACAATATTTAACGGAATTCAATTCACGAATAAAATTAGAATTTTTATTGCCATTGATAAATTAAACAATTCTCATTGCTGCACGTTTTATTATCGTATAAAAAGCTATTATAGTAGTGTTGCTAATCAATAATTTTAATAATATTGTATTGAACTTATGGACAGTGTGGTATCTCATAAAGCAGGCCTTAAAGGGAGGGAGTGGTACTTTTTACTACAAAACTAAAATAGGGCTTACCTCAGCATCAACACCATTTCAGAATGTACACATCATCGCCTTAGAATATGAGTGTTGGATGATTTTACAAAGAGTTCTAAATAAATTTGAGGCTATACTCTGTTTCTTAAAGCCTGACAGCACAGCTGAGTAGTGCTGGGAAGTTTAGTTCACTTTGCCGATTTCAATCTTTCGTTCTCGCTCAATAAAGTGAATAGTTCAAAAGACTAGTTCGTTTAGTTCACTGATTTATACTGGCATAGTGAAGCAAAAGAAATATTTTAAAATTTAAATTATATATTAAATTAACAAAAAATACAGTAGACACCGACAATATTTTTTATTCATTTCAATACCGAAATAGTCCGAAATCATCGCGGCATGCATCGGCCGGTCAGGTGACAAAACCTATAATCTCGGTCGTCTCGCTCTCGCTTGCGTAGTTCATTCCGTTTAGACTTTAGTTCGCCTTGTTTCAATCTCTCAGTAATTACTGATTGAATCTTTTAGTTCAGTTGTCAGATTCGATCTTTTGAACTAGTTCGTTCGCGAACTACACAACTCTACAGCTGAGGGTCATGGTCAGGTACCTGATCTTAAGTAATTAAATTATCTATTATTGCATAGGTATACAGATCACCATCTAGTACTGTCAGAAACCTAGTATCAGCATGTGCTAATATGACAGGAGTTAGTGAATCAACAATCTATAGGCTTTTGAAGAAGATACACCTGTGTGAAGCACCTTTCTAGACCTTTAATTTGTTAACTCTTAAGTATGAACTGTTTTTGTATTGAGAAAATAAAATTACTTCAGTTAAATATACAATTATTTTTTGCTCACCCTGAAAACTACAATCGAATAAATATAAATTATAAATAAAAATTCCAGTATACAGGGTGTCCGGGAAAATGTGGGAAATCTCCCGGATATGAAAAAAACACGTGAAACTAATACTACAAGTTCATATAAACTTCTTTCGAATCGGCCTCCTCATCGGAGATATGGGCTCCCAAAAAGCTCCCATGGAATTAAGTTTTTGACACATAATTATTAAACCAACAGGAGTGCGTTCATAAACGGCTTAAGCCAAGCTAGAAATTACTTTACGCGTTCTAAATAAGCCGCAGCTTGTCAGAAATGATCAGCATTTAGCGTTCACCAATCGCCGGAGTAGTGTAAGATTTGGAGGCACCTCGGAGAGCGTCCGAAAGTGGCTATACGAATTATGATTGGTTGGAAATTTTTTAAGGTTTAAATTTTAAAATCTGTCACGTCGACAGCGACATAAATCTGTAATAATTTTTGTACAGTAAGATGTAAAGCTCCTCTACTTAAACGGAAATTTTCTTTAAATTCAACATCATTGTATTTTGAAGCTACCTGTTCCACATAGTTTTGAATTCTTGGTGGTATGCTTTTGTTTATTGCCACTGCAGCTCCTAAATACAAATTTTCTATTTCATCATCATCATCTGATTCAGTATCGGTATCATTAAAAAAAATTCTGTAACCAAACTAACCTCATAACGCTAATCAACCAAAAACTTAATTACAATCGTAGATAATTACTTTAGTGATTACAATTACAAACACCAACAATAACAGATAATTATATCCATAATCCCAATTTTTTTTTTTAAATAGATTTTTAGGTTATTCGTTGACACTTCTTATTTTTGACAACTGGCTTTTGTCGTACACAACAACGTACACAGTTTTCAGCAATTTCAGTACCTAACAGTAATAAAATCGAGTACCTACGTTGTGATCCAGTGTTTACAAAATGGCAGAAACGACATTGAAACTTTTAGATTTTTAAAACACCATACTAATATGTAATTTACAAAAATTAAAATACTAAAAACTTAGAAATTGAAAACAATTATTTTAAGAAAGTATGTAAACCAACACAACAAACAAAATTACAAAAGGTGCTGAAAATGTTGCCCCTCAACTTCAATACATTTTTCAATGCGTTTTCTCATGGATTGTCTTACTCGTCCAAAAATTCCAGGCATCTCTCGAATTTGCTGACAACCCATTTCAACTCTTTGACGAAGAATCTGTACGTTAGAAATGGGAACGGAATAAACCATGTTTTTTAAGTGCCCCCATAAATAATAATCAAATGGATTAAGGTCGGGTGAACGAGGAGGCCACGCTCTTGGCCCTCCACGACCTATCCATTTATTGTGGTACGTTTCGTTGAGGTATTCTCTAACTTCTCGCCTAAAGTGAGCTGGAGCGCCATCATGCATAAACCACATTTGCTGTCGCGTTTCAATTGGAATTTCTTCTAATAAAGGTGGTAATCCATTGTGAAGGAAATCCAGATATGATAATCCGTCTAATCTATTTGGTAGTACTACAGGACCAATCAAATAATCGCCAATTATTCCTGCTCAAACATTAATAGAAAATCGTTGCTGGTGCCGGGATTGTATGATTCCATGAGGGTTTTCATCAGCCCATAGATGGTTATTATGAAAATTAATTATGCCATCCCTTGTAAATCCAGCTTCGTCGGCAAATAAAACGGATGAGTGAAATGAATGGTTTAAATTGCATTTATTTAAGAACCATGTACAAAATCTAAGACGTGGTGCATAATCCTCGACAGAAAGAGCCTGCACTCGTTGCAAATGGTATGGGTACAATAAATTATCATGTAGAATTAGTTGGACTGTCATATGGCTTACCCTTTCCATTCTTCCAATTCTCTATTTAATATAATTCTCTAGTACTAGATTCAGGATTCGCCTCGACAATCTGAAGGATACGTTCCTCACGCTGTACTGTTCTTACGTATTGTGGTCTTCTACTGGAGGTGCAAGGCTTTAATGATCCGGTTTCACGTAAGCGAGCGTGAATCCTTGAAAAAGTCTTCCTATTCGGAATGCGTCGATTTGGAAAACGTTCAACATACAGACGTACAGCTAACACAGTATTCCCGTTGGCACGGCCATAAATAAAATGCATATCTGCTAATTCTTCAACTGAGTAATCCATTTTTAATAGGTTTATTACTTAAATTAAAAAGCCTAAGCAAAATTAAATAACTTAACTGACAATGACATTATCAGAAAATATCGTGGTCCAAGGTCTGCTCGATTTTGTTCCTATTACCCTCAATTTCCTACGTAACCTGTGGAAAAACTGATATTTGCAAAATGTTTAATTACGGGAAAATGGCAAGAGATACAAAGAAAACGAAAGAGGGGAATTTTGTTTAGATTAAAAGGAAAATTCGTAAATTTAACAAAAAAATAATTCTACCAGTGGCGTACCACATTTTTCATTAAAAAACCTTACGGCAATATCCGTATGCGCGCCACTGAGTATCCCAGGAAGACAATTTTTTTACTTCTCCTAGGGCATTACCAAGTAAAGTTACTGCTAAAATGTCGTCTTGTTATCTGCCAGCGTTCAAAAGATATTAAACAAAAACTAAATTTTTAAGAAAAATTCAACACCCTGTAACTTGGAAACGAAATCCCGTAGAGCATATCCTTATATGAAAAATTTCTAATATTTTTGACTAAGGAATCCACCGTTTAATTTATTCCCAACCTTTACGTTACACCCTGTATAAATATTAAATATTAGAACCCAATCTGAAAAAAAGGAAAACAGACTTTCTACTAAAGTGCACGAAGCTCAACTGAGCTTTGTTTTAATTATTCCACATACGTATACGTATCTGAACTTCGCCCGCTTGTTGCTGTTATAATAACTAATGCTGTATTTTCATCAATCAGGCAATGTAACACCATAATAAACTAGAAAAACCTCATCCCGTTAAAACCCATTTCTCCACGGCTCTCCTAAAACACCACTATCAAAACGAACATAAAGCAGCATGATTAATTACGAATTTCGGCCCAGTTTTAATTTATTAATAGATATGCGGGATTGAAGAGCGCCATTAGAACGTGAGGTACAACATATATAGGACTAAAATGTCGGCATTCATTAAAATTAAAAACACTGGCGTAACAGGTGACGTAGCTTTCCCAAGACAAAAATGTTTCGTGAGCGTGAGATTGCAAGAAAATTTCGTAAATAATATTTCAACCGTTCTAAATCTGCGGTAGGGAAAACAATAATTTTTCTGAGACTGCTGCGTATACAGGGTTCCCCATTTAAAACGAAACAGGCTAAATATCTGGTTCCACGTTAATTTAAAAAAAAAAAGACGCTCGGACCCGTCGATTTTTATTTTGATGGGGAAATCTTTTGCGTATATTGTCAATCTTGTTACTTCAAGCCCCTAGGAGGGTCGAAGGGGGGGGGGGGGGGGGGTAAGATCTAAATCTTAAATGGATACCCCTATTTTATATATTTTTTTTGGATTCTGCATAAAATTCTGAATAGTTTTTAATAAAAGCATTATTAGTTTATAATAAACAGTTTCCGAGATATTGACTCTTGAAAAATGAGATTTTTGAACTTTGACAGCGTCTAGCTTTCTAACTGTAGGGTCAACTGGGGCTAATGTGATACAGTCAAAATAGTGGGGGTATTATGATACAGCTACTTTAAAAATACTTACAGTCATCAAATTAAAGTAAGAAAGATTGGTGAAGTAGAGAATTATACACTTAATTATAAGTCATATTCACTTTTACAAAAATGTAAAACGTTTAAAAAAATTTTAAAAAATTTTTAAAAAATCTACTTCAGCCACAATTTTTGCTTAGTAAACTTTTATTTTTTTAGTGATAACTTTTACTGCAGGCAAAACTATCGATAATAATGTATGTGTTTATTGTTCCCGGCATATAAGGCGGACTTAGAGCTTTAATTTAAAGCATTGTTTGTTAAATTTAAGCAATGTTGAAGCAGGTATATTCGACGTTAAAGTGAAGGGGCTATTGTGATACAGCAACTGGGGCTTTTCTGAGACAACTACAGGGGCTCTTATGATACATTCTTTAGTTTCTACTCTTTCTTTTCTTTCTCTAAATTTATGGGCGGTTTAAGAAATTCAGTAGCATACAAATACGTGGTTATGGTGAGAAATATAGATGAGAACGACATTGAAGTAATGGGACTTATTTCTGAGAATAATAAGAAAATTTTTTAAATTAAAGAAAACGATATATCGGTAATAAACAGGGAGGATATACTTGCTAAACTGCCCGTTCCCAATATAATCGGGAATAGGGAAAAATACATTTTTAAAAAAGAAGTGCCGGTGTTTGAGGCCATTTAACAATTTAATTTTGTTTATTTTGTTCAGTATTTCGTTGTCTGTCTATGATATTTTTGTTGGTATTTTACAACTTAGACCTCGACAGACATTTAATTTTCGTTTGTGAGTTGTAGTTTATTGCGTTTCAATGGAGCTAATATTTTTATTATATTATTATAAAACCCTTCATTTGTGAATTAAAATTTAATTACAACATTTGTACTTTTTTTTAACAATCCCACATTTAACAGTCACATTGCCAATTATAATTTTATAAATATCAATCAGTAGCTTTAGTGAAAAAAAAACACGATATTACTTTCCTGTATCTAACTTAAAACATACTTGAAAGATGGCTGTCAAAATTGCAGGATCAACTGATACGTATCAATAGTGTATTTTATTAGCCCCACATATTTTAAATCTATCTCCACTACAGAATTAAAGCGTTGTATCACAATAGCCCCTTGCTGTATCAACAATAGCCCCAAACGTGGGGCTATTTTGATACATCATTTTGTTGTTTTTTTACGGTCAACTATTGTTTTTCTTGTATTTTTCCCTCAAAACTGGGTAGAGAACGTCATTGTTTAGAACTAGGGATTTTTGGAGATTTTTAAAACTAAAACTTATATTTTTTTTTGTTAAAGTTTTAATTTTTGTATCATAATAGCCCCAGTTGACCCTACGTCTTTAGAGTAAAACGGCTTACACGTCCCTATCTTCGATTTTTATTATCTTTTCAATAGCGTTAACTTCCGGTTAAACCGGTTGTAAAAAATATAGTACTTCCGGTTATATCGGTATCCGGTATTATATCCGGTATATTATTTTTTCTTTCAAGAGATCTAAGTTATTATTGAATTTGTTTTTATACAGATGTGGCTTTAGATATCCCCATAAATGAGAGCCGATAATTGTGAGATCGAGACTCCTACGTGCCAACTGATTTGGACCATAGGTACCTTCCAATCCATTTGTTCCCAAAGTGATGATTTAGCCAGTCATCAAAAGGAATTGAAAAAAAAATCCAAAAAACAAAAACTGTTCTTTCTGACAAACCCTGTATAGTAATCGCAAATCTAATAGTTGAAATTGTAGTTTCAACACTTGCAAAATTCATTTAATAAATTAAGGAATTGAAAAAAGATCCTAAACACTAAACATGTTGTTTTTGACGAACCCCCTATAGTAGTCGCAAATCGGATATTCGAAATTGTAGTTTCAGCACAAGCAGACGTTTTTTTATAAAGCATGACTTTTTTTTCTATACCTACTAATAAAACAGTTTTTCCTCTTCCAAACTCTATCCGTGGACATACTGTATAGCTGATCTGTTTCTTTATCACAAACCTGTATTATACAGGGTGTTTTGTAATTGAATGTCAATAATTAAGGGGGCGATTTTTGTGTTCATTTTAAAAAGAAAACTTCAGATGAACGTATGTCCTAAACGTCTTTATTTTTGATATACAGGGTGGTAAAGTTTTCAAAAATAAATAGTTTTTTAATAATATCTGTAATACCACTTTAGATATTTTAATGGAATTTGGCAGACATGTACTATGTATCAAGATGCATTATTTACCATACAACAATTTTTTTTATTTCCACCAGTGGCGTTCGTACGGAATTTCACCTGCCTATTTTGGCAGACATTAATGTAACGCTACTGATTTCTCGTAAAAATAAATTTATTCCTAAAATCCCCAATACTTTCTAAACAAATTTGATCTCTTGAATTTTTTCAATCCGATGCACGGTTTTCGCTTAAAAAAAATTAATACCTTTTCTCTGCATGATCATAACAATATCGTTAGTATGACAATATCACCATGCACAAAAATAAATTTTATTTCTTAGATCAAGTTTGCTTAGAAATTAATAAGGATCGTCTGTTAATAAATCAACAACAACCTTTGTGAAAAAAAAGAACTCATTTCTAAGCAAACTTGATCTAAGAAATAAAATCTATTTCTGTGCATGGTGATATTGTCATATTAACGATATCGTTATGATCATGCAGAGAAAAGGTTTTTATTTTTTTAAGCGAAAACCGTGCACCGGATTGAAAAAATTTAAGAGATCAAATTTTTTTAGAAATGATTGGGGATTTTAGGAATAAATTTATTATTACGAGAAATCAGTAGCGTTACATTAATGTCTGCCAAAATAGGCAGGTGAAATTCCGTACGAACGCCACTGGTGGAAATAAAAAAAATTGTTGTACGGTAAATAATGCATCTTGATACATAGTACATGTCTGCCAAATTCCATTAAAATATCTAAAGTGGTATTACAGATATTATTAAAAAACTATTTATTTTTGAAAACTTTACCACCCTGTATATCAAAAATAAAGACGTTTAGGACATACGTTCATACGAAGTTTTCTTTTTAAAATTAACACAAAAATCGCCCCCTTAATTATTGACATTCAATTACAAAACACCCTGTATGCTTTATAGTTGCGTTAGCAACACTTCTACTCTCCATACTTTTCTCCGGTAGCGAATTTGTTTGTTTTTAAAAGTTATTTCTCCATACCTTAATAAATACCAGAGTATTAAAACCAACATAAAACAATATGATTAATTGCAATTCTAAACTCGATTTTAATTTATTAATAGCCGACGGGTATTCAAGAGCCTCTAAAACAAAACACGGGATAGAACACAGGTCTGAAATGTCAGCATTCATCATCCAAACTAAAAACAGCTACGATCGGTAATCGCACGCATCGTTTTCAAGTAAAAAAGAACATTAGAAATATCTTTTAAAAGTGCGTGGCTCATCATCAGGAACTTGTTGAAAAATGAGTCGTATAAGTGGCGCGTCAAAAATTGGACACTTTTTTTTATCGAATGAAACATATGCTTTTAAATTTATTAATAGCTGTAGAAAATTCGGGCTGTTTAATGCAAAATGGCGTCTAAAAGGAACAGTTCGATTTATTGGTCCAGAAAATACCTCTTATAAATTGATCAGGAGATTGAATTTTTTAACATCGGCAAAATTATCTAGATAAAGGTTTGAGTATCTACCCATTGATACATTCATATTTTGCGTAATTAGTTAGCCTCAGCTTACTTGCAAGAGACGTCAATTATTGTGAAGACATGTAGGATAATAGTCAAAGAAGTGTTGCTTTTTAAAATTAAGGTGGAGCTAGTCGTCCAATTCGATTTACTTCACTTTTTTTTAAAGAAAGTAGCATTTCGCGAATAAGACTTTTAATGGAGAGAAAGTACTACCGTTACGCTGTCCTAATAGATATCTTACACAGACCATTGCTGTTTCCTAACTGATAAATTTTAAACTTTAATTTATTTAAATAAGGTCAGTAATGACAACAGTTAAGAACAAGTTAAGAGGCCACAATCGCCTTTACTTGCCACGTATTATATTTATATCATTTACTCGAAACTCTCTAAACCTATCGTATTTATTTCAAGATATATTTTTTTATTTAGCAATTATAATGGTTTATTAAAGTACACGTTTCATAAGAAGCGGTTTTAGCGCACGCGTCTATTTTAAAAAACGAGCCACAAAGTGGCGGGTTTTTTTATTGACACGTGCGCAAAAACGCCTTATGAAACATGTGCTTTATACATTTTTTCTATTTCACCTTTTATAATCAAGAAAAATACATTTAAAAAAAAATCCTTCAAATTTTGTAAATTTTTATGTCTAAATTTTATGTTGGTAATACTATTTTTTTTTATCATAGTAGCCTCTGGACAACAAAAATTATTTTGCAAACTGTCATTTTTTGATTTATTGACCCATTTTCACCGCGAGATTCTAAAGTTATTTTAGCGATATGAGATTTGAAATTGGACGGAATACGTCGTGTGATCCTTGTACAATCGGTACATATACAGAGCGTTCGGAAATTCGGGAGATTTTGCTACTTTTTTTCGAATTTTAAAAGACGTGATTTTACGTCACGGCGTTGCAATTTAGTATAGGCAAGATGGAAAATTCAAATAAAGTTGAAGTTAAAATCGACATTGGAAGGTCAGTAGATTGAATTTTGGATAGGATTTGGCAGAAAATGATAGCTTGAAGCATCTACAAAAGATTGATTTATAGATTTATGCAACCAACATACATGACTGTTATCCACACAGAATAAAAAAGTAAGTTATCAAGCTATTTTTCCTCTGCGAAAAATGGGTTTTCTCGTAAATCACAAAGGCCGCGCAAGAAGACAATGAAATAAAACATTTAAATGTTACCAACATCAAATAAAGAAAAAACGCGTATCGAAATAGCTTCAATACGATACGCAAATGCGTATCGTACTGAGCTTATTATGAACGTGAAATAGAAAAAGTAATTTTTGCACATTTGACTCACTTTGGCGTCACTAGAAAGTTGTTTGTGTTGGCACAGATTTTTAATTTAGGGCTTTCTTTGGGGGAAATTATTAGATAAATTAAAAATTATAGTACTTATCTTCAGAAAATCTGCTATATGAGAAACATAGTTTAATGATTGGTCTTTCAGTATTTTTAAATCGTATGAGTGTCGAAGAAATTCGGCGACAGGTCATTCACTCTCGTCATAGGTACATCAGCTTAGAGTTTTGTTCATTTTTTCAATCGGAAAATTAATCATCCCTACTACCGATTTACTGTATTAGAAAATACGGTCGTGTTGCAAAAAAACAATAGGTACATTGTCAAATACATTTCAGTGTTTGTTTAAAAAAAAATTCAAACTCCATAAGACAGTGCATAATTCAAACTCTTTATCACAGAGCATCTAACGTTTGCAACAATCCGGAAGACCTAAATATTGAAATTTCAAACATCAAAAAAGATTTAAAACAGAATGGTTACCCTGAAACTTTTGTAACTAATACCATCTCAAAACTTAATAATCGCGAAGTAAAAACTAATACAGAAACGAAAGAGGAGCAAGCATTTCTTACAATACCTTATGTCAAGTTTATTTCTAAAAATATTACAATAAGGATAACTAAAAACTATAATATCAAAACAGCCTTCAAATCCGGAAATACGCTTAGAAGCTTTCTTACAAAAGTAAAACCCCCCGTAATGAAAACACAAAAAATTGTATCTATTAAAGCCCTTGCGAGTGTGGCAAATCGTACATTGGAGAAACAAAAAGACCTCTTCCCTCTTACGAGTTAAAGAACATCTGAAACATACTCAAAGAGGTGAAACTTCGAGATCAGGTATAGCGGAACATGTATGGACCAACCAACATAATATACAGTGGTCAGAAGCCAAGGTTTTGGACACCGAACAGCACTGGAGAAAATGAAAATTCAAAGAAGCAGCTTTCATGAATCAAAATACCCATATATTTAGTAAACCAAGTATAGATATCCCCAATATCTGGAAGTCTCTTCTTGTCCAAAACCAACAGCTCAAACTTCACACTCCAATAAGCACGTAGGCGGAGTCATCAAGCTTCATTGCCCATGGATAGTATTAAAGACTGTAGCCTTAGAATTATAATTTAGTTTACACTTGAAAACGGTTAGAGATACTAACTAGTGATGTTAAAGAGCAAGTAAATTGCTGAACAGGTTCGAACAGTTCGGTTCTCACCCGGGAACCTGTTCCGTAAACCTGTTCACCTGTTCTTTTGATCATAAATTATTGTCACTCATTGACTTGGTAAAAAAAAAAGTAAAAAAGTGAAAGGTCGGGAAAGTAGTAAAAACCCGGTTTTTGTAAATCACTTTCTAAAAAAAAAAAAAAGTTCCGTACACTAACAACACAGAAAGAACACCGCTGCATTCCTATTTCCTGTCTCCACCTGTTCTTTTTATGAGTGATTGGTGATTTATGGAAGATGGCTTGCGGGTCGTCGTTTGAGAATAAACAGAACAGAGAACAGGGAGCAGACAGCACACACGCGGACGCAGCGGTGTTCTGGGTTTTGAACTTTGTTTACGGAACTGGCGACCTTTTTTTTTTTTTTTTTTTTAGAAAGTGATTAACAAAAAGCGGTTTTTTACTACTATGGCGACTTTTTACCTCTTTTTTTACCAAGTGAGTGACACAGGTGAACAGGTTCCCGGGTCAGAACTGCTTAACTACCGTTCAGCAATTTCCCTGCTCTTTAACATCACTCGAGCGCAATCATCTGTCATAATAATAATTCTATCTAAAGAACCGGTTCAGTTCTTTTACAAAAAACAGTTCACTGGACAGGCTATGTCTAACCTGTTCTAAAGAACCCATTCGGTTCTTTTCTTAACAACTCTAATACTAACTAGCCGAAACGCTGTGTTAAGTAACAAAATAAAGACAATGGAAGTCCGACAAGGTAATTTTTTTGAAAATACCTTTCAGTTTCCAATTTTGTTGATATTCCCCACAATTAAAATAAAAAATGGTTCACAGAAACATTAATCAATATTAAAAGCATCATTGATTCATTATAACTTTTGTTTTCTTTGATGTTCGAGACCACTCCAATTAGTAAATGGTATATCAAAAAAAAAAAAAAACAATTCATGCCCCAGGATATTTTTTAATAAGATTGTCAATAATACACTAATGATCAATGAACGTTTGTGACGGCAGGCATTTTATTAAAAAAAAAGCACGTCGTTTGTTAGTATGATTGGCAGGTATAGGTCAGAATAATGTCCCCGGTCGAGAAAAATGAAAGGAACGTCATCGTTTTTAGGTTTGCGTGATTTATTTTATTTCCCAGTGAACTCGGCACATTATTAAACGTGATTTTTTAGAGAAGTTAAAGTAACAAGTGCCAGTCGATCTCGCCGTACCGTAATGGATAGTTTGCGCCGTTAAAGTTCCTTTTTATTATCATTTGTTCTGTTTGATGTCCCCCCTCCAAATAATTTTTTTTCTACGGAGCGATAAATAGGAGAAATCGGCCTTGTTTCGTTTCCATTGGCCCACCCTGTATTAATAACTGTTTCTACAACACTCGGATATCCAAGTACTTTTGCCGACATATAAATTCGTATACTCCACCCATACATAACTCAATTACAACAAAATTGGGTAAAACGGGTTTCACACCTTGCTGCTTATACCTGGATAGAACACCAGCTATATGCATAGCTGTAAATGATTGTATGAACGATTTTTTACCATAAGTAATAATGGTTATTTCTAAATATTTTTGTGTTTAAATTACAGTCGCGAAATAAGAAAATTATTAAACAATACCAGTAAAACTACAAAAGTATAAAGCCGAAAAGGGTAAATTTATTAACAAACAACAAACAAAATACTAATATTTAATTGCTGCGCCATTGGATTCTAACACTAATCGTAATCTTCTTGGCATTGACAAAATAATACTTCTGGTGTAATCCGGAGTTAGTCCTTCCCAAATTTCTTCTATTTTATCAAATACCTATTTCATTCTGTGGTTGAAAATTTATTTTGTACATTTTTTTTACCATCAATCCCCAAACATTTTCAATTGGATTTAAATCAGGACTTCTTGAGTACCAAGGCATACATGTTACGTTGTTTTGTCTAAACCAGTTTCCTATATTTCTTGCAGTATGCACAGGGCAGTTATCCTGCTGAAATATAAAATTATTTCCTTCAAAAACTATCGCGGCAGAAGGAAGAAAAACATTTTCCAAAATCTGAAGATATATATTACTGTTTAGTGTTCCACCAATATTCCAGCAAACACCTGCACCGTAAACACTTATTTATCCATGCCCTTACATTAACGGAGAAACCTCCACTGGTTTGCTTTTTTTGAGTAGACTTCTCATCATATCGAGAATTTGGTAGTCTATACTTATACTCGAATCCTTCCATTATAATATGTAGACTGAAAAGTTTTCTCATCGGAAAAGATAACATTTTGCCAAAAAAAAATTATTTTCTGGTAAATATTGCATAGCAAACCCAATTCTTTGTTCCTTATCATTATTTTTTAAAAACGGTTTGGATGCAGCTGCTCGATTTCTTAATTCGGAACATTGTTTTACTCGGCGTTGCGCAGTTCAAGATAAAGCAGGGAATCCTGTTATGCGCATAGTGGATACTGCAGTTTCAAATTGATTTTGCCTTAAATACTCCAGCAAATTTCGGTCTTCTTCATTCGATGATTTCCTATTATTTAAACCAGACCCAACAGACCTTTCAAGTGTTTGATGATAGCGCCATTCTTTTACAATTCCTTGAACAGTACTTCTATATAGGTACTCTAAAATGATTAGCTATTTTTCCATAAGACCACCCTATTTCTACTAAACATTATTCTTGATTTTTCAATAATACTTAAATGAGGCATTTTTAAATCAAATAAGATAATGACAATACTTTGACAGATATCATGATAACAACTAACACGTTACAAAGGTAATAAAGGTTAAAAAGTTGCATTTACGGTGTCACAGTTTAGTGTACGAAATTATCTGTACCTATAGACAGAAAGCGTCTAGATACGATCAGTCTAGATTTTTGCCGAATTGTCAAATTAATATTCTAAATTAAATCTTTTTGTTTCAGGATGTTCTTCACACTATTTGCCAATCAAGTGGACAAGTACTCCGAATAGTGATTTTCAAGAAAAATGGAGTCCAAGCTATGGTTGAATATCCTTTTTAATATATAGTCGACAATCGTTAACGAAACGATTTTTTATACCCATATCATAATCATGATTATAGTAAATGAAATATCCTTTTATTATAGGATTATTTCGGCTACTATTCTACATAAAATCAACAATCATCAACTTTATAACCAAACTATTACACCGCCATTTATTTTTCTTTTATTGATACATACTTATTCGATTTCGATTACCCTCCTTTTAATGTCCATCTAATTCTTCCAGGCAGGCCCAGTGGCATACCATTTGCAGTTTCGACGCTGCAACAGCCACAAAACCCATAGCAGTGCTAGCATCTTTGCAATGATCTTATACTGATTATTATTTTTTAATTTTTCGAATTAAATCGTATTTATATGGCGTAGAATAAAATATAATGACCAATCAGCGACACATAATACAGACTTACATGTAGAAATCTCACTGACATTCAATTTCAAACTATTTTATTTCATATAAACTTCCTTAATTGAGTTCTAACTAAACGAAATCAGTCACATTAAGCTAACAAGTCGCTTCGTTACGTATATAATTTATTTCCCTTCTGTTTCGGAGTTGTTAATTTATCTATTATAAATTTGACATATATATTTTAGTTATTTGAGGCTCTTCATTTATTGTCATTATGTTGATATTGTAGCACAAATATAAATATAGCAAAAGAAATCTTGCCCTTTACAAGAGCCCGTTGAATGACGAGCTTCACATGCGGAACAAACGTAGACATTTACCTGCAGATAAGCACACAATAATCACGAAAGTGGCAAATTTATGGACTCGCGCATGTAAACAAAGCTACACCGGATTAAGCATGCGCACTGCAACTTGACGAATGGGGAGAATAGACAGGTCTGGACTTTAAAATTTAAGTTCTTGCTCAAGAAATTGTGAAAGTTGTCCTTCAATTTATTTTTACGTGTAAACAGATAAAATTTGCCCCAAATTCTTATTGGAATTTCTTCTCAATTTTTGATCAACTTGGGTTGGGTTAGGTGTTGATTTCCAGAATTTCTAGTAGGCGCAAACCTGCACCTTGCAGATTTTGAGGATAGAAAATTGTTTTGTTTCGATGCTGCTGGAAAGATCACCACCCATAAAACGTAACTTTTGTTTGCGCAGGAGATAAACTGTACGTATCTAAAGGTAAATGTCCATGGGAACCAACCACAATATTTAAATTTTACAAAAAAATCTGCAATGCCTGTCCGGAAGGTTCTTCGCTGATCTATTTGGTTCACCCTGTACCGAGTATGCTTAAAGCTTAATAGCATTCGCCGGATACGAACCTTACAAATGATGAGTTTTGTAACAAACTCTATATACCGGGTATTCAATTAGTGCGGGAAAGTAAAATGCATATTATTCTTATGTAGTAAGTATGTTGTATATCAATTCAATACAATTTTTAAGACTATGATTTTTAGTTAAATAATAATATGCTGTTGCATTTTACAAGGATGACATCTGTTGATTTTTTTATTTTTTCGATAAAATAATAAAACATATGGTTTCTTTCACAACTTCTAGCCTGGTTATGCGACCGAGTCTTACCTGATAATATTAAAAAATTTAAATTTATTTATAAAATACCTGTTTTTAGTACTATAAATTTAAACATTGGTGTGGATTATTTTCAGCATATTTTAAATGCCTTTGCCAAGGCTATTTCCTTTGTAACTAATAATTGTGATTTATTTGACGCCGACATGGTGCATTGCATTGTTTTTAGATTGCAGTTTGCAGTTAAATCTTATGCAATCATTTTATAAGACAAACTATCCGAATGCATCAAACAACGTTTTAAAGGTGTCCCCAACCAAAAGGACTTAGATTAACCCAGTTATTTAATCGCGCGTACGTAAAAGACATAGGAGATATTGTATTTCAAACGCAAAAGTACCTACCTACCCACAATTATTTAACAGAAAAATAATTGAAAGTACTATTCAATATGTGCCACGTGATACCTACATTTACAATTTAAATATTAACATTGTTTATTATGTCTATTGATATATTTCTCATCGTTCCGACAAATGACGGTGTGTACTCCTACTGTTTATACGCACGGTTAAATTACCAAAACAAACAAGAAGCGGCGCTGAGATCATGTGTCATAAAACCATAATAATTATTCCTCGACTTTTAACGCCTTTTAATAGTAATTCGGAGGTAAATACATAACCGGAATGGGCAGTTATTGCAAGTAGGTCCGTTAATCGCGAAAACTCTACCTACACTCGCCAAAGTCCGGTTTAAATTTCAATATAATATTAATAACAAATAGTTTATTCACATTTACTTAACTCACTAAGGTACATTATATACAGGGTTAGTTGAAATAACGGGAACGGCTAATTTTCTTCAAAACTAACAAGGCTAAATCAATGAATTTTGGTACAGGTGGAAAATTTAAAAAATTGAATTGAAAAATGACAATTGCGACCTTGCCAGATTTTTAGTTTTTTCTGTAACTCAAGAAATGTTTTTTTTTCAAATGTAACACTACTCTTTTTTTTATTGAATTTGATTCCTCCCATCAACATTACCTGATATGGGAAAAAAAGTGAATTAGTTACAACTCTAACTCTAAAAAAATCCAATCAATTTCCATTTAAAAACGTTTCCAATAATGTGAAAAGGAAGGTTGGTAGACATAATGTACCTAATAGTATCGATAACGATAATAACAACAAACAACTACTAACAATAACATAGCCAGTAAAAATTACTTACATATCGGTTTCATAATCAAATTAATGTAGTGTACTATAATATGTAAGTAATTTTTACTAGCTATGTTATTGTTAGTAGTTGTTTGTTGTTATTATCGTTATCGATACTATTAGGTATATCATGTCTACCAACCTTCCTTTTCACATTATTTGAAACGTTTTAAAATGGAAATAGATTGGATTTTTTTAGAGTTAGAGTTGTAACTAATTCGCTTTTTTTTTCCCATAGAACTATTTGAGATAAAAATTTGATACTATCAGGAAATGGTATCTAATGTTGATGGGAGGAATCGAATTCAATAAAAAAAAAATAGTAGTGTTACATTTGAAAAAAAAAAACATTCCTTGAGTTACAGAAAAAAACTTAAAATCTGGCAACGTCGCAATTGTCAATTTTCAATTCAATTTTTTAAGTTATCCGCCTGTACCAAAATTCATTGATTTAGCCTTGGTAGTGTTGAAGAAAATTAGCCGTTCCGGTTATTTCAACTAACCCTGTATACTCCTCCGCCTCCGCTGTTTATATTTTTTCGCATATAAAATAATACAAATCGTTTAAAGTAAATTCACGAAGCGATAAAACTAATAGTAGGTATTAGGTATACTTAAAGAAATCTTGATAAAACCGATGATTTTGTTAAATCTGGCAACCCAGCCATATTCACGGTATCGGGCTTGTCCATATCGTGCGCTAAGTTCTCCCGGTTACTATTCTATCTCTTGTTATTACATATAATATTTAATAATATGTCACGTTGATGGTTAATACGAACACACCAATAAATCTTGACTCGCCTGTCTGCCAGACTAACAAGACTTTACGTTTTATGATTATTTATGTCATGGACGATTTCTTTAATTTAGGACTAAAAACATAAAAGTGCGTAAGCTCATGCTGCAAAAACGTTGTTTAGAACTATACCTACAGTAAATTAAATTTATTTAGTGTGTATTGTTGATAACATATTTTTTGTGTACTTGTTGAAATTCGCCGATATACCTTGTAATTTGCAACAACCAGACGTTACTTTAAAAATATCTCGGAAGTTCACATCTCGGTTCAAACACTCCCGATGTAATTATGTAATATTTATAGTATTTGGCAGATTCAATATTTTTTCAAATAGTTGACATTTTATGGGATTTTTACAAATCAGTTTAGAACATTCGTAAGCTTGGGCCGATGCCGATGAACGGAAACTTATTTCATAATTTAAAATAACTAGTGTGTCATTTGCGAATAATGCCGGCATACCCATCTCTAAAACAGTAAGAGCAGTCAGAATTTAATCGCGGAATTTTTTCTTATTTATAGACAACTCTATCGTAGCCAATAGTCACGAGCAAAACAGAAATACCGTTAAAAAATTACTAATGTCATGAGACTAATAGTATGTAAAGGTCAAACTAGATACTAGATAATAGCGTTACCGTATTTTTTAGCGTCATAATCGACATGCTTCCATTTGTCGAGTTGTAAATTCAATAATAAAAACCACAAACAGTAGTATAATAGGTAGCATTGTTTAGTGAAATATAAGTCTTTAAGTTTGTCATTGTATTCAAATTTTTGACGCGATTTAATCGTGTTAAGTAATAAGTTGCACATTGTTTATGTTACGTAATTTTTCGGTGGCGCCAATTGTTCTGGAAAACGTCGTTGACTTCGTGCATAGTCACTAGCAATGTTCAATCCTTTGAACAACAGTATACTATTTTTAGAACCCGGTTAACTAGTAATTATAAAGGGATAACGAGTGTTGAATAGGTACCCTCATTTTTTTTTAATGTAACTGATATTTCCTTAACTCAAACTATACATTCGACAGTGTAGAATCTGCAATTCGTGCCAAGGAATCTCTAAGTGGTGCAGATATCTACTCCGGATGTTGTACATTGAAAATTGACTTCGCCAAGGTAAGATACAATTTTTTTATAGTAGCTATGTACTTTATTGGGTGGGGCACCGTCAGACTCCCCTCACCAAACCACGTCTAAATATGCAATAACACGCATTAAATTAATTAAAAAATTAAATAATTAATAATAAATCAATAAAATAATTTTTCAACATAAATGCGTATAATTGCACATTTGGCCGTAGTTTTTAGTTCTGATCAACTTTTTTTAATAACAATTTTTGATAATGTCAAAAATAAAGGTACTTTACTCTTGGAAAAAATTTACATTCTTGGGAAAAATGTACGTTTTTTGACAAACCTCGTATATGACTGGAAAATTTCGATATTTGATGGTTGCATTTTAGGTTTTGGACCATGCAGAACTTTTTATGAAGAATAACTTTTTTTCGTAATAAAATTAATAATAAAAAAGTTTCCAATGCCATAATCCAATTTATACGAGCCATATTTTTTGTTATAATATAACCTTGCCCGACTTTATCTTATATAGAGTAATTTTAAACACCATTTATGCCATTTAATCGGACGATCAATTTGTCGTGATTTGAATCCATAAAATTTTTATAACCTCTTTATAATTTCATTTGGGGATGATATTGGTGTCAACATCGGCGCTGTCGTTTTCAGTCGTGGTCTTTTATGTTCTCGACAACCCCTTTTTTTATTGTTGGATCTTTTCGTGTTTTAAGGTCATAATAGTTATTGTTATATTTTGTGAGCCTTTGCGTTTTTTTTGTTACTTTTTGTAATACTTTTTAAAATTGTTATTAAAATTGCAAAACACAAAATCAATGCTTGATATTTGATGGACTGTAACTTAGTTTAAAAGTATTCTAGTTATATGGAGAGGGGGGAGGGGGAGGGGACACCCTATGTGTGGACTGATAGGACATATTCTCGCCTATGCACTAAATTTTCCAGCAATGTAGCATCGCGTATTTAAAATAATGAAGTTTTTAAAAAAAATTTGATAAAGATCAAAAGGTGTTACTTTTCCACTTTGTTCCTTTTTCCGACAATTCATTATCGACAAAAATAATATCTAACTCCACAACCAGAATTTCGTGTTTCACTCTTTAATCTTTGAAAATATATTCAATTTTATTCGACACCCCGTATATTGTAACTTTAACTCATAAATAACGTTAAGAAAAATCGCCAGGGCCTTTCTTCTCCGTAGAAAACAAAAAATAAATGTCGAATGACGGTAACAACAAGTTCTATCGCAATTTGACATTGACAGGTGTCATAAAAACATCGACTTTGCAGTTTACCGCTGCTTAGGCTGACTAATTGGCGCTATTAGGAAGGAAAACCTTGCTAACTAAGCTGGTGCAAATTTGACATCTACAGGTTGTCTGGAAATGATGAGCAAAAAATGTAGGGGATAATTCTAGACCGAAAATAAATGCTCTCTCTATAACATTTTTTCGAAAATTGATTATAGTTAAAGTTACATTTTATTTGGAGTTTTAAAATACATACGTTACTAGAACAATAAATTAAACATTCAAAGTGACGTCCTTCCTCTTCAATGCATAAATTAATTCTTCTTAAAAAATTCCGACTAACTCCATGGAATATTCCTTCCTTTGCTATCCTATGTTTAAGGTTGAAAATAAAAAAAAAATATTTCGTATTCATCACATGCAAGCAATGTTATTTTAGCCTTTTTCTCGAAAGCGGTTAGATTTATCGAAAAAATAAAGTAGTGTACTTACCTTTTTTATGTCAAAAGGTTAGGAGAATAAAAATATTCAGTCAAAATGCGCATACAGTGTAGGACAAAGCAGTTGGGACCATTCAAATTATTAAAGTATAGGCTCCTATGTGTCGCCCTCTACAAAATGCAAAAGTCGAAGACGAGGAAAATTTTCTATCAACAAAAACATGAGTGAAACCGAGAATAGTAGATTCTGTAACGAGGTTGGAATGAAAATTCGATCCGAGTGGAAGATTACCACGAGTATCGAATTTTCATTCTAACCGAGTAGCAGACTATATTTTCTCCACGACCATCCAGTTCCATATCTGATTCATCCGATTTTTCACTCATTTTTTGACTTGCACTAAAATTTGTCTGAAAATAATTATTACAACGCGGCCATTTTTATCTGACACTGACAGTTTCGCAATTCATGGCAACCTATGTCGTTTATACCAATTACAGAATATTCATTCCGTATCTTGTTATGCAATGAAAATACACGCAAAACGCATAAGAAGCAAGTGTTTTAGAATAAATATTCCAACTCAAGAGAATTTTTACATTCTATTATCAAAAATGATTTTGGAATTATTGCATTCAGTAATGGTCGTGGAGAAAAAAAATTATCGGGAATTAATTCTGCTGCATGGGAGATTCGGTAAGAAAATTTCATAAATTGGAGTTTCTTTTAATATGATGAGATCATGAGACCTACGACCTATTCTCAATAAAAATTATAAGTTAGCAACAAAATGTATTGGGATTTTATTCTGAGTGACGTTTGCCATAAAAAATAAAGCACTTCATTTTTGACAGAAAAATTATCACTTATTAATTTTATTAGGTTAATAGGCTATAGACTATCGCGATAGTCTCCCGTCGCTATAAGCAACGCAAACAAAAAGGAGCCTTCTAATTGGTTGAAAATAAATTTATGAAATTTTTCCCTAAATTTTTCGCTTATCATTTCCGGACACCCTGTATATGACAAATAGGCATTTTTAAGTTGACAATATTTAAATAGGATGTCCGAGCTGTCATGTATCGCTAGCCGGGTCATATATCAGTCTTATTATTAAATCGAGAAGTATTATTTTAATCATTTTTTATAAAGGAACAATAATTCACGTCGCCACATCAAATAATGTGATAAATTTAGGATCCTAGATGTTTAAGATGTATAACAAAACGACGCAACATAAAAAAAAAATTGAGCGTTGGCGCTTGAATAAAAATAATAAGAGTTAACAACCTTTTAATGGCCAAATTGTCCTTGAGCATTGAAATTATTTTTTAGTATTCTTAACGACACCTTATGCTGACAATTCTTAGAATTTGTATATCTATACAAGGCATTTTTTGTTATAAGTTATAATGTTTTTGGGGAGCCAAGAGATAGAGGCAAGAGGCATCACGGCAGATATTAATTATGGTAATTTTTAAATAATATACCTATACCTACGTTATGTTTTATATAGGAAAATTCCCCAAAATATTCTTGCTTTACACAAATTTAAAAAAAAATTGGAGCGCACTTTCCCGTCCGTCATAAATTCTAGGGCCTTTTTATAAATTATTAACGAATAATTTACTCGTCTTTTAAGGTTTTTCTACAATTTAGATCACCTCGATAAGACAGGGAATAATAATATTCTTCCTCCATATTTTCTAAACCATGAATGCGGTGCAGATCTTTCATCTGACCTAATAATATCGAGTTATACACACTGGCGGTTGTTATAAAAAAATTAAATTTAACTTCAAAGCTAGTTGAAAGTCATTAAGTCCCTATTGAACCCAGCGGCAATAAATTTTCCGTAAAGCTGGGCGTCGGATTTTTGTAAATAAACAGCTTTGTTTTGCGGATATCTCATTCATTATCGGGCTGGAGCAAAGGAATTTTTAGAAATTATTTCATAAACCATCTGCTTTTTATTATACGTAGACGGCGCGCGAACAAAATACATAGATACGGGATTATACAGGTAAAGAACATATTAATTGTCGCAATCCGAACATAAATGGGTATGTTTCCTCACCATATCGCGTCGCCCCTCATCGTGCTCAGTATTATTATTAAATTAAATTAATTATATTAAACTATATTTTTGTTGAATAAAATGTTTCGAGCGATTAATATTTATTTCTTTTGATCCAATATTAATTAAGTAAAATTTCAACGAAAGCATCCTAATATTTTCTTTTTGTACATCTGTTTACTAACTTTAAAAAAATGAGAAACGTCGGTTTTGACAAAACTAATGTAATTGGATAAACTTTGCATCAAACATTACATACTGATCAATAACAATTTCAGTTTTTGAAGCAAAATAAATAATGGGAAACAAAAATTTTACACAAAATTGCATTAAGATTACAAATGAAGTAAAGGCAAATGGTTTTACATCGATATATAAAAGTTAATCTACGAGGGTTGATCAAAATTTTCAAGAACCTGGCAAAAAATAAAAATTGTATTAGACTGTTAAAATTTCGTACTGAGGCTAAAAATGCCTAAATAAGCAACTTTCTCGAATAAAGTTTTTCGATATTTTGATAAATAAGGGCATTTTTGAACCTATTTTATTAAAAATGTCAAATTTGACAAGTAACGCAAGTCGTGCAGCTGCTTCAGTATACGTCATTTTTGGTTTTTAGGTAAGCAAAAACTAACTGCTTTTTCAATTTTTACCTATACCTAATAATTAGAAAAAATCCCATTTGATGCGGACTTTCTTGCGGACACTGTATATGTATTCGTTCTTTCAGGTTCACAGGTTGCACGCTTCGTTTTATCTATCTTTCTTCAATTTATGATAACCTGGCATTGGATATCCGTACTATTTCCACTTATTAAATTCGACATCAGTCAGGCGGTTTTCTATTAGATGGCCATATCAGCGGAGGACAAAAATTGAGTCCGAGTATAAAACAAAGTCGCTGTCTGTCCGTCCCTATATATGCTTAAATCTTTAAAACTACGCAACGGATTTTGAAGCGGTTTTTTTTAATAAATAGAGTGGTTCAAGAGGAAGGTTTATATGTATAATACATGCATAATATTGTAGAGAAACACTGATAAATTTAGAGGTTTCTAATGTGATGTCGTAAATAAACACACGTGCGAAGCCGGGGCGAGTCGCTAGTACGTAATATATATAAATTACATAATACATTTTGAAAGTTATCTAACTATCATTTGTATTTAAAATATTGGGTGTTTAAGCCGGGGAAGATATCAATAGTCTTATCCTGACTTTCCAGAAATACAACAACCTTTATTTGCTAAAATGAAAATATTTTTCTGGAGTAGTTCTTAATTTTTCCAAATCTACTTTTTTTTAATCTTTTATTTCGTAATATTATACTTTTAACATCGGAATATGTCAAGCCATTATAATCAGGTGGATTTGCATACCCTCACAAAGTTCATAAATAAGATTACATAAACTTTTTTGCCTATTAAATTTTTGACGATAAATACGTGATATAACTAACTCCTTGTAGATTTAATTTAGATTCTGTCTGTGGAAGATTGAATCGAAGATACAAATCTTAACCGCATCCTTCTGCATGCTACTTGAATTGTAAGTTTATTTATGAGATAATTTTATTTAAGTTATTAAGTTCGTTATGAAGGGACCGGAAAAAAGTAAAGACAAGATATCCGAAAAATATATTTGAAAAAGTTGCCCAAAATTTAATTCTAAACAACATGCCGTATTATGTCAAAATTAATTTTCACAGGCAAAACCGATCCCCCAGAAACGTTTGCTAATACATTTTTATTGCCACTGTCACTGCATGTATTTCGTTGCTGAAATATTTCTAAATTTAATTGAACCAATTTTTGTGATAATAAAACTATCATCGGCCGAGAACACAATTTGTCAAAAAACATTTTACGATTCTAATAAAAGCATCTTTACGATATAAAACTATATAAACGCCAGCGGCGAACGTTTATCGTATGAATTATAAATTTCGCCAATTTAAAACGAACATGTTACTTTTGTCGTTTTTAATGGTCATATTTTGTGATAGTCGAACGCCAGAAAAATGTAAATACCTATGTTTAACCCAGTGTGAATCAATTATTATTTTATTTGAGATGATTAGGCTAGTAAAATATTACTAGAACCATTGAATATCAAACTATAAGAAGGCCATATGAGCCGATTTCCTAAATATGCTACGTTAAATTCATAGATGGCACAATGAGTTTACCAACAAGAAAGCGACGATAGCCTTTTCACTGCTAAATTAAAACATTGTTGCCGCCTTGTCTGTTTGACTTGTTGCATGAGTTTTTAAATTTATTTTTATAGCTTATCGTAAAACTTGATTTCACATAAGTACCTACACCTATCCTAGATTTAAGTAGCTTATATTTATTTTCCTACCTATAGTATAGCTAGACCTAAAAATGTCCCTATTTTAAATTGCTTTGTAGCTTATAATATTTTCAACCTTTTGACGTCCCAACGTTAATTACATGAAAACATTGACCGCCATGTATTCTATTTCTAACAGAATTAAATGACGACTCTCACTATTTAATACCTACCTAGGCTACAACGTATATGTCGGGTAAAATATGAATAATGTGCGGTTTGTTTGTATAACTTGGTTTTAATTTGCAATTATTACTACTTTTCAAAATGGTTAAAATAAGTAGGTTTTACTTTCTTACCTAAGAAACATCCAGTTTGTTTGTATTAGTGTATTACGTATTTTGCTATTTTTCGACGAAATAAAACCTATTTTAGTTATACTTGCTGTCGCTTTTTATCTACTTTTATTTGTTTAACATTTAACACCCAATGCAACGGTAAAATCATTGTGATCGGTCCAATTACCCCGGAGTAATCAGCGTACATATTATTATTAAAATTCGGCTGGAATTGAGAACCTCCTATTTTATTGTCTGTTAAAAATGCTTGAATTCTTAAAAATTCGAATAAAATACGATATGCGGCAACACCACGACATCACATCAGTGAATTTGAGACATCTGTTGCCGAGGCGCTGCATTATAACGACAGATTTAGGGTTAGAGTTACGATCAACTCCACAATGGCGGCCAAACCACCTCCAAGACGTCTAAAACTGGGTTGCCAACTTTTCTCGGACATCCGTCATTCTTATGTAGTTTGATATTCAATGCTAGAACCCATAAAACACCCTCCTAGGATTTATACGGCTCACTAAACAAAAGAATGGAACAGCTGTTCCCCTTTCGTAGAATCGTTTTTTTTTTCAAAATAAATATAATTTCCCAATCCTACCTATAACATGCCGACGCGGTTATTTATAAATAATAAATTCTTCCTATTTTTTGTGACAAGTATTTATAGAGAACACGGGACTAGTACTCCGCACAATGAAATTACTTTCATAACCCGTAATAAAATTGAACGTCGTGTCGTTAATGTGGCATTTATATTTTTGAGACTGTGAGTGTTTTTTTTTTAGATTTTCCCCGGCTGATTCAGATGTTTAGTAGACGGGAATCATCTGCCAAATCTGCATAATTTCACTTCAACTTAGATATAATGGATGACAGTGTTTTTGTTAGATTTACTATAGGTTTATCGTCGTAATTCCGCATTGTTTTGAAAATCAGCAAGTTTTATGCACTTTCAAGAAAAAAAATAATATTACACTGAGAAAAAAAGCCTTCTATTATAAGAATTCACATACTCTTTATACAACTGTTTAATACTCTATAAGACAACGAAAATTGCTAGACCGTTGTGTAGTGATAATATCACGGTAATTTAGCCAATAGGAAATATGAGTTAATGCTACCATAGAATGGTTTATAGCCCATTGTTGCTCTGGATACTCACAGCAATTATCAAGTTCTATTGAGGGTGTAATCTGGTTTTATATACTGTCTTAGTTCCGACTGACAGTTGTAATAAAACTTGACGTTAATCATAATAATATTTGCTTGCTAAGGTTAATAGAGCATATACTTATCACTAAAAATCAGTACTCTAGTTCTCAAAAATTTAAATAGCTTCTAGTGTTATATTGTTCTTGTCGTTTAACATTGCATTTGATTATCTATTATGCAACATGGTTTACTGAGATGGTAAAATTCGTCCATAGATTATAAAGTCCAATACTAATGATGGATTGTGCGAAATAAGAATATTCTACTGCTTTATCTGACATGCAACGTTTAACAAAACTTAAATACAAAGTAAACGTAAATTAATTGAAACTTGAAACAGGTAGTGGTACGATCAATAAAATTCAAATTCAGACACGACAGCTAGAAGACTCCGAACGACGTGCGCAACAAATACGTTAAAACTAATAATACGGCGCGCGGCAATTGCCGTTCGCTACGAACCCTCACCAACGTCTTGTGGATTATAGGTTCTAACGGATACAATTCAACAAGACTGTGCTGCTAATGGAACTGATTACTACCAATAAAACACTGTTCTAGCAAATCTGCAATTGATATAACACTTAAAGCGGGTTTGATACACTAGCAATTTATTTAATATGGGTTAATACAAAATAAGCTATCAATACAAACTATGTCTTAGCAAACCTGTTATATTAGATCATTTTCCTCAGTGTATAGTATGTAGTTTCGTAAAGTACTAAAAGTAAGTAAATTTTAAATTGGTCCTCTGTACTCTCCCGATTTAATACTTGTGTGTTCTATATAAGTATTTGAAACACAATTAGATAGACATGCATACTCTAAAATTAGCCCTGTCCAATTAACTGTAAAGTTCAAGCAATAATAATTAGTTCTGACTTAAAATTTCCACGGCTAAAAATAAATAATTGGGCTTAAACACATGCTGACTATAGTTTTTGTCATCATAAGTATATTCTGATCGTTAACCTTACCGAAGCGAAAACATAATATAGATACACGCACATGATGCGGTGCGATTTGAAAATGATTTTGTAAATTTAAAAATTAATCTTTATTTTTTTCTTCCACAGATACACACACATAGATAAAGAAAAAAGAAAAGCACAAAATCTTCTCCACCATTTTTTTTTATTAGAATAATAGGCGAACCTAGAATAATTCATAATAATACAAATCGACACGTTTCGAGTGTAGAAACACTCATCATCGGGAGTTGTTAGCAATAGGGAAAATAATAGTGGGATTGAGCCGTAATGGAGCTTTTAATGGTGTACAAGAGGTGTAAAATTGAATAGTCAAAAGACCGACAATCAAGACTTCAGCATACTGAAAAGTCAAGGGTTAGTGCAAAGGCACTGTCCTGGGCAGAAAAATAAGGAGAGCAAAAGAAAAATTAGGGAGTTTTTAAAGACCTATTTGTGAAAATCATTAATATAGTGAAAAATCTTGAGTTGACATGTCTCTGACATGCTCTCCTCATTTTTCTGCCCAGGACAGTGTCTTCGCACTAACCCTTGACTTTTCAGTATGCTGAAGTCTTAATTGTCGGTCTTTTGACTATTCAATTTTTCACCTCTTGTACACCATTAAAAGCTTCATTACGGCTCAATTCCATTATTATTTTCTCTATTGCTAACAACATCAGCATTTTACCTTTCACTTTGTTTTTCTGATGATGAGTGTTTCTACACTCGAAACATGTCGAATTGAATTATTATGAATTATTCTAGGTTCGCCTAGTTATTCTAATAAAAAATTGTGGAGCAAGACTTTATGCTTTTCTTTATTCTATATCATTTAACTCCACTTTGAGTATGGAATATTTCTTCAAAATTTATAGATTAGATAAGTTTAGTTTTATTTGGCATTAGACTGTTTTTTGACACTATGTGCTAAATTGTTTTATTGCAATAGTTCTAGCTAGATCAATTTTTATTTACATTTCAACCGTTTTAGCAGTAACTTGAAAGAAAAAAATTCAGTTAAAGTAAAAAATGTTCAAAGATGATATTGTAATTATACGGCTATTTTTTCTCTTTTATAATTTATCTTCAAAGTGCTTCCAGCTTGATTAAAGAAGTAATTTACATAATCCACAGAAGAAAATTTATTAAAGCAAGTCCTTTTCCTGAAATTATATATTTTTTTACACAAATTGGTATCAAAGCCCAGTTCTTTTTTGCCTGGAGATCCTAAACAAACCAAAGTTTCTTTGATGTACGTGTCAATTCTGTTATTAATAACATGTCAGTTATAAACGAATTTGACATAATATTCCCCATGAAAAACGCGTTAAGTTTTTCATCACGACGTGGATGTTAAAAATTAGATACAATAATACATCAGTATAAAAACTTTCTGGATACGTTTTCCGCGAACAGGGATGACAGGTTATATCCTATAATACGAGATGTTATTTTAGATATAAAACGTCGCGTCGCGTATCGTTTATAAAAGGGACCGGGGGAGGAAATTTAATATTTGATATCGACAACCTAACGTTTACGTGCGGGCAAATCATTCAACTCATCTCAACAAAGTATCATTCAGTGACCTAAACATAAAGTCGCCATAAAGTAGACACAAATAAAGAACATTACCTATATAAATCCGCATTGAGCATACCGATTTTGCCCGAAAACCAAGAACCTGTAAAAAGAAGGAATCCCCACGTGATCGATTCTGCCCGAAACGGCCGTCTCGATACAAATGGGAGTATTTGGGTATACTACAAGGGTGTTTCATTAAGGGCGGCCACCGGCCATATCTCGGAAACAACTAGGCATAGAAACTTGGAAAAAAAAAATATGATTAAAGCGGTCATGAGAAAATTCTGGAAACTACTTTTAAGTTCCTCATTTCGCCGCAAGGGGGCACAATAAAAAAAAAATTTAATTGTAAATTTCTCCGAAAATTCCCATATTAAGGCTTAACTCTGATTACATTATCGAAAAGCTTAGACAATTCTGCATCATTTTGGTTTAAGGCTCCTTGGCGTACCGACCTTGATAAGAGTGGGGGAAGCTATTGAATGTGTAAACATTAAAATCGCTGTAACTTCTAAACGACTTATCCGATTTTACTAAATTTAAGCTTGTTTGGAAGGGAAACGTAAGTACCTTCAATCGCCGTATCAACAGTACACGATAGTGTTTAATAAAATTGCTAGAGGGCGCAATTTGTAATAATAACAGTTTTTTTGATTTTATCCCGAAAATTCAAATCATACGACATAATCTATGACATCATAATCGAAAAGTAGATGAAATTTGCAAGAAAGATGTGAAGACCGCAGTTCGATATCTTTGCTCATTTCAGAGTTATTGCCAAAATATTAATTATTAATACAAATAGCGCCCTCTAGCAATTTTATTAGAAACTATCGTGTACCACTGGATACAACAACTGAAGGTACTTCCAAACAAGCTTAAATTTAGTAAAATCGGATAAGTCGTTTAGAAGTTACAGACATTTTAATGTTTACACTTTCAATAGCTTTTCCCACTCTTATCAAGTGAAAGTGCAATCATTAAAATCGCTGTAAATTCTAAACGACTTATCCGATTTTACTAAATTTAAGCTTGTTTGGAAGAGAAAGGTAAGTACCTTCAATTGTTGTATCCAATGGTACAGGATAGTTTCTAATAAAATTGCTAGAGGGCGCAATTTGTATTAAAAATTATTATTTAGACGATAACTCTGAAATGAACAAGGATATCGAACTGCGGTCTTCACATTTTTTCTTGCAAATTTCATCTACTTTTCGATTATGATGTCATAGTTATACCGTATGATTTGAATTTTCGGGATAAAATCGAAAAAACTGTTATTACAAATTGCGCCCTCTAGCAATTTTATTAAACACTATCGTGTACTATTGGATACGGCGATTGAAGGTACTTACCTTTCCCTTCCAAACAAGCTTAAATTTAGTAAAATCGGATAAGTCGTTTAGAAGTTACAGCGATTTGAATGTTTACACATTCAATAGCTTCCCCCACTCTTATCAAGGTTGGTACGCCAACGAGCCTTAAACCAAAATGATGCAGAATTGTCTAAGCTTTGCGATGATGTAATCAGAGTTATACCTTAATATCGGAATTTTCGGAGAAATCTAGAATTAAAAAAAAAATTTAATTGTGCCCTCTTGCGGCGAAATTAGGAACTTAAAAATAGTTTCCAGAATTTTCTCATGACCGCTTTAATGATAATTTTTTTTCTCAAGTTTCTATGCTTAGTAGTTTCCGAGATATGGCCAGTAGTCACCCTTAATGAAACACCCTGTATACATGTAATTCAACGACGCGACGGTGTTCCCAATATTTCGGACAGTGAAAAACTGTCCGAGAACTTCCGATCATTTTCAGTATGACAGCTCGAGACAAAACGACTGTTAAGTCGATGTCAACGCAAACAGCTCCGAACTCCTCCGACTCGGATTTTATGACAGAGAGAACCCAATTTTGGTACCTAGATTAAAGCATAGACACAATCAGAATACAAATGTAAATTTTACACGTCGTTGTATTTTTACCAGGCACCAGAAAGACAGAACAAAAATAAAAAGCTACAAAAATGAGTACGATAACCACATAAATGGGAAAATATTTTCAAAGCTTACGTTCGGCATGTGCCTGGATGACAATCTTTGATAAGTGGTTTAGCAAGAAAACGAACATAAAGCCGGTGAATATGGCTTTGCCGAGAGCAAGGATGATAGTCGAGAGATCTCGATGGCTATTTTTACCCAACTTTTTTTTTAAATGGCCTTTGTGCATAAAGATTTACGATAATAACGGGGGAACCAGGGAGAGAATAAAACGAAATTGTTATGGGCTATATTTCATGCGAAGGGCTACTTTTAAAACGTCAGATAAAATATAAATATATGTGGAGTGATAAAAGGGTTTCCGTTTAAAAAAATGGATGCTTTGATAACATTGTCGTGGTTATTACTGTCGGATAATAATTTGTAACAAAAATTAAGGAGCAATTTCGCCAACATTAAAGTTTTGCAGCTTTAAAATTAAGCTATTTCAAATATGCTTATATAATGAAGGTCTAGAATCATTACATGCAATAATCAAATAAACTGAAAATAGTTTTGCGATAAGTGTCTATTGAATACACGTTCCAGAAATATTGAATGAAGCTACGTATTCAAATAATTTTATTGGCATCCATCTAAATATATACAAGAGCTATTTTCGACCACTGAAAATGATTATTAATTTTTTAATGAACAGCTACTCTGGTTTTTATCGAATTCGTTGCATTGAGAACCATTTATACCGTAGATAGAAAATATATTGAATTTGATTAACAATTATTGTATGCTTTATAAAAAATTGTGTGTGCTTAAGATCACACGACAGAAGTGAAAACTTCAACAAAGTGAAATTATTAATATCGAATAAATATATTTCCTAAAATTGAACAACCCTTGAAAAAAATGCCAGAACATACCTGAGACGCAAAAGTGTCTATCTTGTGATCTTAAACACACAAACAACGCACACTGTTTCCACGTCGATACTGAATGCGACTGATGCGGCATGCTCTTTCATATAACGTTCATTCGGGTCAGTTCGGATTGAATATAGGAGTCGAATTCGAGCGTAACACAGCCGAGCATTACGCGTGACGGGTAACACAGCCGAGCGTTACGCGTGACGGCTCAGTTTAATTCAGTGCCCACAAAAAAATTACGCACTTCAAAAAATACTAGTAGGTAGATTGTATATACAGTGTAAAAAAAATTAGTGGTTAATTTTCGACCGAAAATAAATGCTTTCTCTCTCTATAACATTTTTTCGAAAATTGATTATTAACAGAAATACAGCGTGTTAAAGTTAAATTTTATTAGCAGCTTTTTTTGCAATACCTTTTGCCACGCTCATAATATTTTGACGAAATCTCGTATATGGGGCTTTTTCGGAATGAGGAATACAAATTTGCCCACCGTTTTTACGCATTTTGTAGAGGGCGCCACATAGGAGCCTATACTTTAATTTGAATGATCCCAACTTTTTTATCCTACACTGTATGCGCATTTTAACTGAATATTTTTATTCTTCTAACCTTTTGACATAAAAAATGTATAGGTACTACTTTTGTTTCGATAAATCTAAAACCGTTTTCGAGAAAAACGCTAAAAGAACATTGCTTGGATGTTATGAATACGAAATCAATTTAATTTATACCTAGCATAGCAAAGAAAGGAATATTCCATGGAGTTCGTCGGAATTTTTTTAAGAACAATTAATTTATGCATTGAAGAGGAATGACGTCACTTTAAACCTTTGCAGCTTTGATTTGAATGTTTAATTGATTGTTCTAGTAACTTATGTATTTTAAAACTGCAAATAAAATTTAACTTTGTTAATAATCAATTTTAGAAAAAATGTTATAGGAAGAGATGGGCATTTATTTTCGGTCTAGAATCATCCCATAAATTTTTTTTCCGGACACCCTATATAATGATATAAAAAATAACTATTGCTACTTTTTAGATGTAGTTTATACTATAAGCTAGTTCCAATGGTCTAGGCTAGTTCTTAAAAAAGTGGGGGACTGTTTAAAAAGTCGTCGATGACGTCATAATATCTAAGGAAAAAATTTGTTTATCACTTTTTCCCAAATTTTCGAAAATCTTCCATGTTTTTAGACCTATTTTATCGCCTCCTGTATATTATTCATTTAGTTATTTATTTTTGATCTACAGTAATGTTTTCAATAATAATGACATTTTGTCTAATGGATTTAATAAGTTCATTTTTTCAAAACATGTCAGACCTTACTTTAAAATGCCGGTTATTGGCGTTTGCAGATATGAAAATTGACAGATATTAAATATTTATTTTATAGTTTTGAAACTATCATAATTTTAATAATTATTTTTTGGTAAATTGCCAAATAAAACTGTTTTGGCCAATATTTTACTTTAAAATATGATGGATCTCCGCCCCCATATTCTGAAATTATGCAGCGTTCTTGGTCATCGTGGAGACTATTCTGTTCCTTACACGAAACTCATTTAAAAAAAAGTTTGATGAAAAAATTCCAAGAATAAAAAGTGTTTAGAATTCCATTAGAACCTTAAATACCATGTTTGGGATATCTACTTAAAAAAATATAAAATCGAATATTTTTGTAAATATTTTTTTAACGATTTAAAAATTTCCATATTTTTCCTTTCTTAAAGCTTCATTAAAGTAAAACTGACATCTGGTGACCACAACTAGAAATATTCTTTTGTTTTTCTGACAATTTGGAGCAATAATTCAAAAAATTCGTTTACACTTGGATACCAGCTGTTGCAATAGTCTATTTCTAATAACCTTATCGATATTTTTTATATCGAAATATTCTATTATGTTAAGAAATCCTTAAATTCATTAATCCAAAGAAAATTTTATTTATAACCGTAAAAAATAATTAAAATTTTTATAAATTTTTAGATTTTTTTAAAGATTTCTGCGAAATTCAAAATTATTTTTTACGGTTATAAATAAAATTTTCTTTGGATTAATGAATTTAGGGATTTCTTAACATAATAGAATATTTCGATATAAAAAATATCGATAAGGTTATTAGAAATAGACTATTGCAACAGCTGGTATCCAAGTGTAAACGAATTTTTTGAATTATTGCTCCAAATTGTCAGAAAAACAAAAGAATATTTCTAGTTGTGGTCACCAGATGTCAGTTTTACTTTAATGAAGCTTTAAGAAAGGAAAAATATGGACATTTTTAATTCGGTAAAAAAATATTTACAAAAATATTCGATTTTATGTTTTTTTAAGTAGATATCCCAAACATTGTATTTAAGGTTCTAATGGAATTCTAAACACTTTTTATTCTTGGAATTTTTTTCGATATCTCATCAATTTATCTGATTTATGATGATTTCATATTGGTTTTTTCAACTTTCCCGCCATACCATTGGTCACGTGACGTATGTCAAAATCGATTTTAAGGTTACGGGACATGCACATCCAATCCCCCAAAAAAGATTTTTCAATATTCCGCTAATAAAAAATTTTCCCATATGTTGCGAACTCTTTGCCGGTCACTGTATAAAGATTAACTCAAAGTTAGGTTTTTTAGGTGGATATGTAAATAAACCATGAACGTTAGGTTCAAAAAATTGCTTTTTTAAAATTGGAGAATGGGGCACTTGGGCTTATAAAAATTTGTTATTGGTTCTAAGTGCGGAAGTTTATGAATAATAATAAAAAATGTGAAGTCCTGCCCCGATCATTGTTCAAGTTATGTCAGAATAATGTGTCTTTAATTTTTCTCTTTAGAAATACCCTGCAAGCAACACGTGATCAAAGCCTGGCAATGATAATCGAAACGCCCCGGGGCATGCAAAATTACCCCGCTAAAGGACGAGTTGGAAAACTTTCCGACATCGTTGTCGCATATTTATAGCCCGTAGCCTTTTAATTTGTGTTTTTATTTGTCTTGCTTTTGTTTGTTATCGGAATTTTTCAAGTTTTATTTTACAGACTGAACGGAATCTGGGTTTGCATTTTTTTTTCAGTCCTCAGTATTATACTACGTTTAAAACTCTGTCGACCAATAGATCAGGGCTGAAGCCTTTGAAAATGGTAAAAAGTGAAACAAAATAATAGTAGGATGAAACCCATTGGAAAAGGAAGAGAATATAACAAAAATGAAAGGAAAAATAATTTACGGGCGATCCGAGGTCGGGAAGTGGAAAGGGGTGAGTTTTTAAGGGTAGAAAACGATTTATCTCGATTTCCGGCAAAACTACAAGTCCTATGAAAAAACGTTAAATGGCAAAGTTGTAGGTAATAAATAGATCTACAACTTTTGTTTTTACACTTTTTTCACATAACATCAAAATGTATGTGAAAAATTCAAATAACCTAGTTCTTGTTTTTTTATTTTTATCTTTTACAAGAAAAAATTTTTTTTTCACGAAATTTGGTGAAAACTTACCTTTTTATGTCCCAAACACACTGTAATTTTTTTGATTTAAAATATTTATTTTTTCACATTATTTTGACTTAATATCGAAAAAGTACAATGTACATTTTTTTACACCATCAGAAAGTAGAGATTTCAACGAACAAAAAGCCCACCGACTTTTTTAAAAAAGCAGATATTTTGACGTGAGAATTTTCGATTGAAAATTAGGGTGCATTTTCGATAATAAGTCAAAATAAGGTGAAGAAATAAATAGTTTAAATCAAAAAAATTACGGTGTGTTGGGACATAAAAAGGTAAGTTTTCAACAAATTTCGTGTAAAAAATTTTTTTTTTTGTAAAAGATAAAAAATAAAAAACCAAAAACTTGGTTATTTGAATTTTTCACGTAAATTTTGAGGTTATGTGAAAAACGTGTAAATACAAAAGTTGTAGATCTTTTTATTACCTAAAACTTTGCCATTTAACGTTTTTCCATAGGACTTGTAGTTTTGCCGGAAATCGAGATAAATCGTTTTCTACCCTTAAAAACTCACCCCCTTCCACTTCCCAACTTGGGATCGCCCGTAAATTATTTTTCCTTTCATTTTTCTTATATTCTCTTCCTTTTCCAATGGGTTTCATCCTACTATTATTTTTTTTGGTTTCAAAAATTATCGACCCTGGTCTACAATGCCTCGGAGTGCTGACGGGTTTTGGGAGAATCACAAGTGGATTTCAAAGGCCGCCATATGCCCCTGTAGGAATCTAATAATAATAATAAATCTCCCACTCTCAAAGGAATGATAAGAAAGGAGAAGAATCCTATTGTGCGTAAATCCCTACATTGTTGTGATCAATGCAATTACATTGTATATGACATAATTTTTTCCCTGAAATTCTTACAGTGCTAAACCACACCCTTTCCGGCGCCCCTGTGTTTGAGAGAAAAGTAAAATTTTAATTAAACATAGCAAAAAGAAAGAGCGGCCATTTTTAAAATAACACTGATAGCTAAGCTGAACGGTTATTACAAAAAAAAAAAGAAATTTTACGAGATTTTCTGAGAGGCGAAATTGGATTTAGTAACTTTAAATAATTATTGTAAACAATGTTACGTCGAAACTTTTGGTGGAAATAATCTCTTCGTTTATAACTTTGTTTGGATCTTATTTACTTAAGATTTAATTTCTGTTTTATTAACGTAGGACGAGGTAAATAAGAAAATCTCAATTTCCCTTTCTGTTTTATTAATTTCTTAAATAACTTCTATAAAAAACTGAAAAAGAGATTTGTGCAAATAAATCCCTTTTCTCGAGAAATTAAGAAAATATATTTTTTTGAAATAAATACCAGTTTAGGTTTTTACTTTTTTGCTTGTCACTGACACAACTTTCAATTATTATAGGTACATGGATATTATATCTTATGAATTAAATCCGGCTAATGTTTAAACTCGTAGAAAATAGTACAAATAAATGTACAATGACTGTTAAATACATTCAAATTACCTTTGGCGTTCTACAGGGCCACGAGCTGATGGTTAAAAATAAATCGGGGGTTTTAATACAAGATATTTCTTGCTACAGATTCATAGTTATTTTTCGCAATCTTCTTCAATTTATATCTAAGTAGTTTCTATTTTCTAAATATAACTAAGTGTTGGCTAATTATTATACTATCGCACCAACAGTTTGGGTTACTGGCAGTAAATAATAATTAATTCCCAAACTACCTGACAAGTGGTCACTTATAGCTTTTCTCATCAATTTTGTTAAACTACACTTGAACTTCAATGGGATCCATAAATTAATTAGTATTTATTTCAAATAGAGATTGCCTGAAATACATATTACCGTAACGGTAATAAAATAGGGACTTTAATATCGATTGTATTAAACCATGAGTACATTCAATTTTCACGAAGCTTTTATACGTTATCATGCATTCCTCTTAATATGTGAAAGTTTTGAAGTTTTTTATGCCCACGAGGCTTGCAAGTAATGCTTAGAGAAGCCTGTAAACTGTTATTTATTACGCCTTCCCAAGAATGCAATTTAAACATTTACAAACGTTAAATAAGTTGTTTGAAAATTTAAATACCGAACAACTGTTGTGTGGTCCACGTATCAAAGATTCAGCAACATATCGACCAGAACCACCGACAATTTCAGGCAAACCGTGAAAAGTGTATCACGATGCATTTTGAAGTGTGTGTCCCACGCTCGAATCCTCTAAATAAAACATTACTCAAATACTGTCGAATTAGAGAGAAGTCGCTAACCTTAAAACCTAAACGTTATATTTATTGTCTGGTGTGGCACTCGTTAGATTCTATCAACAAGTATAAAATGAGTAACAGGGAGTGGCTAAATTTTCGAATGTTTTTCGTCATGAAATAAAAATATATCTGTTTTTTTAATATTTCTTAATAATGTCTGCAAAAATTCTGAAGAAATAATGGAAAGCGGGGAGACAAATAGTTATGATCTCTTAAAAATTAAATGCTCAATAGCGTTTCAGTATTTAAAAGGTAAAACGCTTATTGTGATGTTCAATATTTATTTTTGCCTTTGTTTTGAAAACACAAAATCATCTTAGCCCACGGCAATGCACTTTTGGTTGATTGCGACAGCAGACCTCTATTTTTAAGTATTGGCACGGAATCTCATGAATGCATCAGCAAGGTTTCCCGAATGCTGTTGACATTGGATAAACATTGAATAAGTCACCAGGTTTGGGAGAGTTAAATCCGAGTTGGCACTCGGGACACGAGTGTATAAACATCAGATTTAGGCCGATTGGAATTTTTTTTGTTTTTCGTTTTATCTATTTAAGTTTTAAAAATTCGTTTTAAGGCATCGATGAACAACGTGAGTTTTGGACCTACTAAAAGTAACGTAAATGTACTGAATACCGACCCTGTACATAACGATACGATACGATTTTAAGTGATTTTAACGGATTTTAACCGAAATTTATATTTTATACGGCATCTATATTTTACCCATGAAAACATAAGATAGCCAGTTAGTCTTGTCATCTATTTCATCTCATACAATAATATGCGAACCAATGCTGCCTTTAGTATTAGTTAGAACAGTAACGTGTAATGGTACGTGAGTGTCAGAGCCTGTCAAATCAACTAAATATAAATAAAATTTGCTAAGACAATCAGTGCAATAATAGATAAGTTAACTTACGTATTTATAAAATTTTAGCGAGATCAGTGTTGATTGTTAACTACGAAGGTGGAATTTTGGCTGGTTTTTCATAAAGTAGCCTTTAAATTACATAATTTTACGCGGTCGCTAATTTCGTACGTTATATTTTCTGTTGTACCAAATTACGACCAGCTGGTCGGAATAGCATTTAAAAAGCCCTATAGTATTTTTAGCCTCAAAAATCTATCCGATGCTCTTTCTTCTCTATTTTTTGTCAACTTATCTTTTGATATGTATTTATCGTTCTGAGCTAATTCCGAACTGAAAAAGTTTAGTTCTTAGCGAATATACCCCAATGGCGACTTATAATATATTTTACTAATTTTGCTTTCCTTTCAGAGAAAATTGTTTTTTAAAATTAGCAACCAGCTTTAATTCTGATGGACTGTATATAAATCTTGATCCAGAGAGACCTTATGACATGTATTATTTTATTAGAAACTTAAAAAATGTCAATTACTGCTGTAAAAAACAAGGGTCGCAATAGGGCACATCAGTATTTTGAGAAAACCTAATTGCGACTAGCCTGGTCGTAATTCTGAACAATTACTTATATGATTTTTTTACCATTAAGCTAACGTTGTTTGTTCGTTTGTAATTATTGTTTTTTGGTAGCTTGGTAAGACAATAAATTTGGCAAATTCATCTGAATGATGAAATGAGGAATCAATTAATGATTCAGTTCCATTTGTTACAACAATGCATGATTTAACCCTTGAAAATAACATGATAAATCTAAATCGTTCATCTGCTGAATCTACTGAAATTATAGATGACAGCATTTGGCTTCGTACTGACGAAAAATAACTTATCATGTTCTTCATCATGGCGTATTAAAAAAAAATCATAATAATGAAAAAATTAAAAATAAAATGAACAACAAAGTCTCCGATGATATATTTAAAAATGGTTTTATACGAAAAACGACATTGAAGGAATTCAAGAAAAACAGCGAGCATTATGCAAATACCAAAAAACTCATCACTGACTCATTGGTAGAAAATAAAACGGAACAAACATCTTCGACAGGATTAAAATGTATTGATAAATCATTTGGAAATAATAACAAATATAATAATGATATTTCAACCATTTTTTTAAATAATACCAATGGAACACCAGATAAACCAAACGGTCCTGTAAATATACCAACCCCATTTAAGAAAGCCCTGTTTTGGCCCAAGGAAATGGAAAACGATAAAGCAAAAAAGGACATTAGTAAATTTATCAAAAAGAAAACACGGACAGTAGCAATAAGTGATGAATATATGGAATACCAAGAAAGGACAGAAGAGAAAAAGAGAAAATTGGAAGAAAATGTCGCCAAGGCCGATAAAAGGAAAGCTGCACGAGTACGAGTATAATCTGTTATTAAATACTATTTCTAAAATAATTTTCCTTAATAACTAAATACCCATAAAATAGTAAAGTTTAAATTAATTTATTTAAAAGGTTATTTGGTCGGAATTAGGCTACTTCTAATTCGGAAATACGTACAGTAGTCGGCTTTTAGTACATCTATATTCGCAATTTGGTTCAGTAGGTACATAATGGTCGTAATTTAGTACATGTATACTTTAATTCAGTAATTATTTAATTTCGGTAAAATTGATAATAAACAGCAAAAATGTATGCCAAAAAGTATAAAATATTAAAACAATATCCCCCTCGCAATATAATAAATATGTCCAGAAATTCTTATTGTAATTGTGTTTCTTTATTTTGTAACATCAAACTAAATAAACCTTACGCTGTCGGAATTTGGTACAGTTACGTTAGTCGTTGAAATGCGAGGTTCCGAAACCTCATAAGTACATCAGTAGCGTTCCTTTCTGCCTACCCCAGAGTCCTCTCCGAACCACTCTAACTTACACTAACATCACGGTCCTAGCCGAATCGTCCCAACCTTCTTATGGAGCGCAGGATATCGTTCTAGACGAGGTCGGAGATGTCCTCTTTTTGAAGGACCTCTCTAGTAACTAGTTTAAGCCACTTGTTTAATGCATTCATGCATACCCTGTTGTCTCATCATTTTTATAATGGGTTTGAGGTGGGGCTGAGGCAGCTCAAGCTGTTCTGCTATGTCGTTGTTCCAGGGACTAGGGCGTCTGCGTGGACTATAACTTTGTTTCTTCATTGTTCCTTAGTGAAGACAATGAGATAGTACTTCCTATTCATCCTTGATCAATCCTCTATCGCTTTGAAGTTAAATGGTGAAACTTTCCTTTCAGCCAAACGATCTATTCTTATATCTAACATCGAGTTTTCGACTTGAACCTCTAAAATCTTTGGTATGCGATTAAAAATTGCCTTATTATTTTAAAGGATAAACATTAGAACATTTTATTATCATAGAAATAAACGAACAGACAAAAGCGAAGAACGATGTAATCGTTTAACATGCGTGTAAACACGTGTTTAGATTCGCGTATTTAAATTATAACGATATTTGGCCACCGGCCAATGTAACTATAAGCTACGCAATGCATGTTCATTTTAGAATTTTCACGGAACATATACATTAATATACAGAGTTAGGCAAACATCTGAAATTATTTTTAAAAAGTCACTAGTATTTTAAAAATACCATCACCAAAATCACTGTCGAGCATTGATCTCTAGTCAATCGTCGTAGTTGCCGACGCGACGTTTGCCGAACTTTCGAGCTAACAATATGTTTTTTCTTCTTCAGCTATTAGAAATGGAAATAATGGATATATGCTTTTGAAAAATTACAATCTCTTCGACGAAATATAATAATTGTATTTGTAGCTTTTAGTTCATGTAACTAATGTATAATGAATAATAGTGTAGGTTTTATTTTCTTAGAAATTTTAATTTCATTCATATTAAAAAATTCGCGCCCTTGATCTCTCTGAAAAATTATGGGTCAGTAATAATCTTTTTCGTATTACTAATTTCTATACAGTGCTTGGTTCCAATACATTTCAAACAAGTTACTGAATATTATCGTATTCATAATAATTATGTCTTTTAATTTAATCATAATAGGAACTAATTAAGGTTTAATTAACAATTTTAAGTTAAATTTTATAGTATTGTTATTACGAATTAACTAGTAGAGTGCTGTAGAACTGAAATGTTTTGAAAGTACATAATTAAATGGGCATTCGGTAGGGATTTGTCTGTAATGAATTATAAACTAGTGCATAATGAGCGCCTTTATGTTCATTTTACTTTTTATACATTTTAGCGCTGCGCTGAATGTTGACGTAATAATTAAAGCAAAGTCCTCTCTGACAGTGACAGCAATTAAAAAAAACACTATGGCAACAGTGGACGAAATCGGAAATTTATTGGCACATAAATTACTGGTGGTAATAAATTTTTATCAGCGACATTATTACACAAACCACACAAATGTGAAACAGATGACTTATTTCATTGAAGATTTACCAGTTCCTCGTAATAAACACTGGAAATATGAATCGAAAAGTAATTATAAATTAAGGTTGTTTATTTTATTTATACGAAATAAATACACTGATATATACAAATGTCTTGGTAGAAAATATACTTTTAAATTTATCAGAACAAACCCGAAATAAGAGATTGGATTAAACAACATCCACAGATAAACCAGAACTTTTTCTTCAGACGGTTTTTACGAAAATGTAATTTGTGCTAATACATGGAACATGTAAATAAAAAAAGCTTTTCCGCTATCAAACAGTTCTTATTCTAAGTAAACCTAAGTAGAACTGGTAACCGTCTAATCTAGAAAACTTGTTTTTGAAATAAATCCATCAGAAAAACCTTCAGAACATCGGGATAAAAACTTTTTCCAGCGGTTTGCGTCGCCCCGCTCTTTTATTTTATTGTGGATTTATAAGGCGATTTGTAGGAACGGCTTAGTCAAAATTCTCATTATGGGTTCAAACGGAAAAAGGGTCGGGCATCTGGAACATTAGGGGCATCGTAAACAGAAATTCGGAAATTTTTACTTTAGGAGTTTTTACGTCTCTCCGCAGACTAGAGAAATATTTGTTACATAAATCAGCTTGGGGGTTGGGTGATGCAAATTTTATAACATTTACATTTTTTAGTGATCCATTAGATTGGAAGTTAGATGTCCGTCAGATTCACAGCCTTTTTTGCCCCCCTCCCCTGGTATATTTTCGTAAATGAAATTACTGTGCGTGACCTATCCACAACCTATATCCATTATTCTCCCCTCAAACGTACATTTAACCCGAGGCAACTCATTTAATACCTCTAAGAAAATCATAATGTCCCAATTTCTCGAAAAGTTACAAGCCAATAATAATTTTCCCTATCAATTTCGTATAATATCTCAACCGCGATCCAGAAATTCCAAATTCCGGCTAACCAGGCCCTCAGAATTTATTAAGAGGGCAAGACGCGTTCCGATTAATGTGCGGCCGCGTTTCCAGATTATCGTCGACTGTTAGGGCATGGCGGTCACGCGCTATGTTGCCAGCTCCGTTGCTTTGACGTTTAAGGCAAAGCGCACACAAAAAAGTGGCTCGGTTTTGAAACCGCTTCGGTGCAGCGTCTAATGCATCCGCCGCTAGCTGTTTTCCTGCTTGAAGTGTTTTATAATATAAGAGTTTTATTATAGCGGTCTTACATGACAAAGCGTGTTTGAGACCGAAAGCAAAATATTTAATTAACGAATAGCTCGGATACCAGTGAAGCAAGCCGAATTTCTCCAAAACTGCACATACGATTTACTACAATTAAAAATATTGAAAGACCTATCCTTAGACTCTGTTTCTGCGTAGACGCTGACCTAGTAAAGTAATGTATTGGCTTTATACTCATTATAACATGACTAAATTACCGATAACATAGTTTTTTAACACAACTTGGCAACATGCAAAGTTGTGACTGTCGTAACGCAGACGCTGGTCGTTTCGGGGGGTGAAATATATATTTCATCTATTGCCAAGTCGGAACCAGATGTCGTAAAGATAACCTCGCATAGATTAATTCGGATATATTGTGGTTTGCAGGAGTGTTACTTGGGAAGCTTATTTATTAAACAAGTTTTCGTATACAAAATGTTATTATATTTAAATTCTAATATGACAGTGCAAAAAATGTGCTATGCTATACAGGGTGTCCCATAACTAAGGGTTCATACGGCAACAGGAGATAGAACATTTGAAAATAGGTTATTTATGCTTAATTTCCCCTGAGAAAAAAATCCATGGTTAATTTTTAATAAATTATGTTTTATTAGGAAAGGTATATTTCTTGCAATCTAGCATTTATAAAAGCATATATCTTAAAAAACAAATAATTGAATAACATACACACACTACTTAAGAGGTAAATAAAAATTAAATCTTCAAAGTCCAAGACTATAGCACAAAATTAATAAATAAACAAATTATTAAAAGTTTAAGCTACAATTCAAACATAAAAATTTCCCGCATTCGACACTCTAAAGATGAACGACATAAAACTAACGTAGGTATATTCGAAGGAATAAATAACGGTTTTAAACTGTTTGCAGTCCTTAATTCGGTGTACACATTTTTTTGTAGACATATTCGTTGTTCCCGCTCCTAAACGATCGCTGTTGCAAGCCATACATTTTATTAAAACTACTTACTAACGCTAAAATAATCCCGTTGTATCGAAACTGCAATTTTAACTACTTCCTGGTAAGTATAACAAAAAAAATTATTTCCATTGCAAAAAATAAACGCGTGGCTATAAATAAACTGCTGCACATAATTATCGTTAAAAGAGCATTTTTTAGTCAAATTTGATACCGTGTAATTCCTGATATACTAAACGCATTTCAAATAGCTGGTCACATTTCGAAAGGTATTTTCATCCTCTGTTGAATCATTCGTAACACCTTTTTAGATTTTAACCGGGGTCTATAATATAGGGTAAAACAAAATGTCGTGCATTTTGAAAAAAAATGCACTTGCTCCCCATTTTGCAGGAAGACCATGCTGATATTTTTTAAACCTAACATTTTATAGATATTGATCATACCTCGGGACCTTTTTGGGATTTTGCGAATATCTACTGTCGTTTTCGAAAAAAACAATTTTTTCGAAATTAATTTTTTTTTAAATTTTATGTTTCTACACCAATTGGCTCGAAAACAATATCACGCGTATGATTTGGCCTGCTAGGTCGCCTGATATAAATCCTATAGAGCATGTGTGGAGTAACCTTAAGTTACGTTTAAATCGGGAAGGGAATGAATTTCAAAATTTGCAAGAATTGGTGAATGCGATTTTGCGTGAATGGGAAGCTATTCCCCAAAACATGATTACAGTATTAGTGGATTCTATGCCCGAGAGAGTAAGGGACGTCCTTCTAAATAGAGGCGATCCAACAAGGTTTTAAATGTTCATCCGCCGAATATTTCTGTTTGAAACACTCCACTCTCCAGATTATTTTTTTTTTTTAAGAATGATTATAATGAACAAAGAACTGATTTTATTCTTGATTTAAGTTCCTAAATAAAACTATTGTAGGTATATATTCGCAGGGTGAGTTCTCTATTTGAGGAGGATAGGGATCGAAGTTAGCAAAGATAACTTGATTAATGATGCACTTTACAAAATCGAGCAAATTGGTGTAGAAACATAAAATTAAAAAAAAAATTCGAAAAAATTGTTTTTTTCGAAAACGACAGTAGATATTCGCAAAATCCCAAAAAGGTCCCGAGGTATGATCAATATCTATAAAATGTTAGGTTCAAAAAATATCAGCATGGTCTTCCTGCAAAATGGGGAGCAAGTGAAATTTTTTTCAAAATGCACGACATTTTGTTTTACCTTATATTATAGACCCCGGTCAAAATCTAAGAAGGTGTTACGAATGGTTCAACAGAGGATAAAAATACCTTTCGAAATGTGACCAGCTTTTTGAAATGCGTTCAGTATATCAGGAATTACACGGTATCAAATTTGACTAAAAAATGCTCTTTTAACGATAATTATGTGCAGCAGTTTATGTTTCATCACGAAATCAAATAAATGTGCATACATTATTTACTGTGTATGTATTAATTTGTGATAGTTTGTCTTATTTCTTGCCCCATTTGCAACACCAAAGTATTTAAATTAAAAATAGTTATTGCTGCCAAAGAATGTTTGTTTGTGCAGTAGAAAATAGCAATTAACCATCGCCAAATTAATTTTCTCGCTTTTAAGCAGTTGGTATGCGGCCCCGGCAAATTTTTTCTTTAAATAATTAGAACAAAATAATGTTCGGTGCCCTACAGTTTATAATATTAACGTGTTAATCGCCTTGTACGTATTATTTGTAAGCTCCCGAGGACTTTGTATATCATCAAAATTGTTCCTATTAAGTATTAACCCAAGAAAATAACGATACATTGTCGTTTTTCAGCAAATTATAGCCGAAACGAACCTAGATATCATGTATGGGTATAGATTTGCGTGTTAGGTCGACTGAACCCCGCCTCGGAAATGAAAAAATTAATACTTTAACAGGTCTATTTCACGCGAACCTCCGCCGCGGTGTGGAATCGGCGAAAGGACGAAAAAAATAAACGGAAAAATAAAAAGACGCGTTCTTGGAGATTGTTTTTTACATTTTTTATGGTTGAGAGGGTCGGTAAAGCATACAAGGGCAGCACGCGAGCAGAAAGACCCATATATTGTTTACTTAGTTTTTCGGGGCTTGTTATTTTCGGGTATTTGTGAATAAGTCATTGTTTTCCTTTCAGTTTTGAGCCAAATGGAGGTTTCCCAAAGAACCTCTTTTCTTTTAAAGGTTAATTAAATTATACATATTCAAAATAGTAGAAACGTGTATAATAAAACGCAATGCTCGTTGTCATTCACCCTATATAAAGCCGCGTTCACATACAGTGTCACCAGTAAAGTCCGCATCATATGGGATTTTTTTTTATTAATAGCTTTATTCAAAATTTGACTTTGGCATCAAGTTATGCTTCGATCGAGATGAAAATTAAGCAAAATATAGTAGTCACGTGATTCGCATTATCTGTCAAATTTTAATGCTTTACAAAAAATAATTCAAAAGTGGGGTTATTTCTGAAAATATCGAAAAAAGTTTTTTTAAATGCAGTTTCCAGCCGACTTGCAAAATTTCAGCTGCATAAGATAATTTTGATTTTTTACCTATATTTTGTAAATTGCACCACTTTTGCAAAATAAGACTCAACGCAACCTACATAAAACTTCTTAGTGTGGATAAGGCTTTATTTCAGATACATTTTTTTTAAAGTAGCGCCGTATTAAATGTGTGTTTTTCTACAAAATCAACATTGGGCTATTAAAATTTGGTCGCCGTGATGCAAAGTTAATTTGTTTTTGACCCTGTATAAGGTAACTTCATAAAATAAGTAATTTTAAAAACGTAGTTTGTGTCTGAAAATAATACACCTTAATATTAATACAAAAAGAACACAGTGTCTTCAGTAAAGTGTTTTTTTAAGGGAAAATAAATTGTAGTTTAACAACATAAAGTTTATCTATTTTCAACGATTTAAAACCCTTATATTATAATTTATTATTAAGCTGTCATAATAACGTTAACGTTTATTACTTTTAGACACAAACTACGTTTTTAAAAATACTTATTTTATGAAGTTACCTTATACAGGGTCAAAAACAAATAAACTTTGCATCACATGCGACCAAATTTTAATTGCCCAATTTTGTTGCGTTGAGTCTTATTTTGCAAAAGTGGTGCAATTTACAAAATATAGGTAAAAAATCAAAATTATCTTATGCAGCTGAAATTTTGCATGTAGGCTAGAAACTGCATATAAAAAACTTTTTTTCAATAACTTTTTTCGATATTTTCAGAAATAACCCCACTTGGACAATTTATTTTAGTACTAAATCGAGTTTTTAGTGACTCGCCTTAGCTCCTGGATCGTGTGAACACTGTTTAAGTGAATGTAACTCTCTTGAGCTGGACCTTTCGTCGTGTTATCAGGATAATGAGCACTTCTGAGCAATTAGGTGTTTGAAAACGAAGGACTTTCTACTTCCATAAAAGAATCGGGTAGTAATAACGTAACAACCCACTTCGGAGCTTTCTTAACCAAGCTAAAATTAACGAATATCGGATGTAAAAAGATCAAAGTAAATCGGTTCAGTCGTTATCGAGTTAAAACCCCACATGGTCGGGCATATATGAAACCCTATATTGGTAAAACCCAATTTCCCTTTTTTGTCCCTTGATAATGAACAGATAAGAGTCGACAATAAAAAAAAGCTTCCACAATAAAGGAAAATAACAGTTCTGGGTGCTCGTTATTTTTGCTTGAAGGATTAAATCCTTATAAAGTATAGAGAGTCCCTTTTTTATCCTTGAGAGTTTTTTTTTATCTTTAGACATCGCGTCGTTAAAAATTTGCAGGAAAATGTTTCGCCGTTGTATATCTATGAGCTTAATTTGCTTTTGCGAAAATATTTGGAGTGGAATGGGTGGAGAAAATGTACAAAGAAAATTATTCGAAAATGAAAATAATAAATTATTTTCTTGAATAACGAGCGCCTGGTATGCAACAAATAAATCGTAAAGTGGTAATTAGAGTGAGAAGTAGTTCCGTTAGAAGGTTTTGCGGGAGAAAAACGACCATACGAACCATTAATATTAATCGAATGAATAATTTCCTATATACGGTGTCTCGCACTCTCGCATGATGTTGCAAGATGCGATAACTCGAAACTTGCTTTTCAGCAGGGATTCCTTAAATAGCTAAATCTGTTAGCCGTGTATCTTTTGCTATCTATAGATTATTATAATTTTTAAATACTGCATTTCCTGCTCCAGATGTTTCTAAGTTTTAAAAACGCAACCTAAAATCGACTCGACGACGCAGTTAAAACCTCGTTTAACCATAACTATACTGTCTTGATTTGAATGTAACGGCCGCAGCTCACGACAATCATGTCTTGGGTGACGGAATTGTTCTGCAAGGGGGGGGGGGGAGGTCACAATGCTTCAAGCGGGTAACGATAACGCTAATAGATTTGAGTGAGGACTCAAAGGAAACATAAAAAATAGCGGATGGCAGAGCTCGTGCTCAGTGTTAGATAAGCTTATACAGTCGATATTCAATCTGCTAAGGTTATATAAAAATATTAGGAAAAAAGACTGAAGTTACACACTTTTATTTATGTTCTGTGTATTTGAACTATATACCGGGTGTTTCTCAAAAGACGTTCACCCCTATATAACTTTTTTATATTTATAGTTATTAAAATGAAATTTTGAGATTATGCATAAGAGATGAGTCTGCATTTATTGGCATACTTTTCAATTTGTTAGCACTTCCGGTTTGACCGGAAGTGACCTTGACTTTTCTATTTTAAATGGGACATCTCGTATATTTTTACTTATTTGGGTTCAGCATAACATTATGAGTGAAATGACACGTCACTTGTCATTTTTTGACGTGTTATAACATTTTTGTTTATTTTTTATTTTCAATCTAGAGTGCTACAAATTAATTAAATCTGTTAATTTATAGTCAAGTAGTATATTATGAAAATTAAAATTATGTCATAATAATTGACTTTCTAAGTTTCACATGCAAGCGTTTAAAAAATTAAATGTTGTTTTCTTGACGTTTACTCCATTTTTCCAAATGGAACGATGATGGTACACTAGGATATTTAAAACGAGCATTTTTTTTTCAACAATTTGATACCATACACTGCTATGCTATTTTAAAATTGACACGAAAAAATTTGCCTTAAATCCCAATCGCAAATTTAAAAGCGTTATCTATGCATTATTACCGCCCTCTCCTTTCTAAAGAAATATAAAGGCGGCTTTGAAAAACAATGGAATGGTTTTGAAAAGCAATATGGCTTTAATTTAAAGTTGTAATGTCATTAGTTTATAAAACATACAATACATACAATCTGGCGGCTTCAGAAGAATTTTTCTGGTCACTCCAAAAATTAGGAGCATATCAATTTGTTCATTTCTAGTAAAACTAACCATTTTATCTGATTTATTATGTAAGTTTAATAAACGAATGAAATTACAGTTTTATTTAAAACCATATTGGTTTTCAAAACCATACCATTGTTTTTCGAAGCCGCCTATATATTTCTTTAAAAAAGAGAGGGCAGCAATAATGCATAACGCTTTTAAATTTGCGATTGGGATTTAAGGCAAATTTTTTCGTGTCAATTTTAAAATAGCATAGGAGTGCATGGTATCAAATTGTTGGGAAAAAATGCTCGTTTTAAATATATCCTAGTGAACTACCATCGTTCCATTTGGAAAAATGGAGTAAACGTCAAGAAAACAAAATTAAATTTTTTAAACGCTTGTGAAACTTAGAAAGTTAATTATTATGACATAATTTTAATTTTCATATGCCACAACAGCTTTAATTAATTTGTAGCACTCTAGATTGAAAATAAAAAATAAACATAAAAATGTTATAACACGTCAAAAAATTAAAAGTGAGGTGTCATTTCACTCATAATGTTATACTGAACCCAAATAAGTAAAAGTATACAAGATGTCCCGTTTAAAATATCAAAGTCAAGGTCACTTCTGGTCAAACCGGAAGTGCTAACAAATTGAAAATTATGCCAATAAATGCAGACTCATCTCTTATGCATAATCTCAAAATTTCATTTTAGTATCTATAAATATAAAAAGTTATAGGGGTGAACGTCTTTTGAGATACACCCGGTATATTAACATAATTTCAATAATATTATGAGGTTTCTTGAGTTTTATTTTATTGTTGCCTGATACAATGACATAAATCTTATACCTTCTTAGGTACATGAATGTGGAAATAGTTATTCCTATCGTAAATGTTTATTTATCTTTAAATGCAAAGGTATATCAATAAAGGTTTTCGTAATATTACTAGCATACTGTATAGAAATTACAAGACCTCCCTAAAATAATTACTGCAGTAGGTACTCTATAATCATTAGTATTAGAAGTTGACCGCCATGAAATGATATTCGGTGAATTTAAACGGGTTTCTGTCAAATATAGACATTCAATTTATCATCCTCTGAAGTGTACAGTTAAGATGTTCTAGGGATTCTATTATTTCAACTTGCTTGATTAAATTTATTGTGTCCTAGCTATTATTAAAGCAATGATCTTACTGTGAGTTTATATAGATTACATTTGAAACCTTAAAATTAAAGATGAGTAAATGTTGACAATAGGAAGTCACGTTTTATATATTAAATTATAATTTCGTTTCTTTGACATAAAAGCAGCTGGAAAATGTAATAAAGTTGCAGGAAGTTTTATTATTGCTGGTCATAACATTAAGATTTACCTCACATTTTTAATTACATTTTTGTTATTGAAATAATAGCTATAGAATCAGTTAAGAAAAGTTCCCACTGTCTTAACACATTTGTCACAACTTTTTTTTATCATTTCCATTGCAGATTAAGTTTCCTTTAACTAATTAAAAAATAACAAATAACCATCCCGATGACTGACACATCGACGTTAAAATTTTTATATGGCATGTTTATTTTTTCTGTAATTTGTTAATTTTTCTTTGCCTAATGGTTTTTTATTGCCCATTTCTTATTTGTTTGGGTAATTTAATGTTTCTGGCAGGTTTGTATTTATGTAAATCAACGTAATGAAATCCGTTTGTTTCTCTGGTTGGTTGGCCTGATTAGATTTGGTGTACTGATTGATTTTTCAATTTGGCGTAATGTTCTTTTTACACCAAATCAAAATTAACGACTGGTTGTTTAGGAGTTGGTGCATGCGGGCGTGCAAATGACGGCGTTTTTTTTTAATCTAATCGAATATTATTTAACTGTCAAAAAAATTACCTTATCGGACTTCCATTGTCTTTATTTTGTTGTTTAACACGACGTTTCGGTTAGTTAGTATCTCTAACCGTTTTCAAGTGTAAACTTAATTATAATTTTAAGGCTACTGTGGAAAATACTATCCATGGGCAATGAAGCTTGATGACTCCGCCTACGTGCTTATTGGAGTGTGAATTTTGAGCTGTTGGTTTTGGACAAGAAGAGGCTTCCAGATATTGGGGATATCTATACTTGGTTTACTAAATATATGGGTATTTTGATTCATGAAAGCTGCTTCTTTGAATTTTCGTTTTCTCCAGTGCTGTTCCGTGTCCAAAACCTTGGCTTCTGACCACTGTATATTATGTTGGTTGGTTCACATGTTCCGGTATACCTGATTTCGAAATTTCACCTCTTTGAGTATGTTTCAGATGTTCTTTAACTCGTATGGGAAGAGGTCTTTTTGTTTCTCCAATGTACGATTCGCCACACTCGCCAAGGTATTTGATAGATACAGTTTTTTGTGTTTTCATTACGTGGGGGTTTTACTTTCCGGATTTGAAGACTGTTTTGATATTATAGTTTTTGGTTATCCTTCTAATATTTTCAGAAATCCCCTTGACATAAGGTATTGTAAGAAATGCTTGCTCCTCTTTCGTTTCTGTGTTCGTTTTTACTTTGAGGTGGTATTAGTTACAAAGGTTTCAGGGTAACCATTCGTTTTAAATCTTTTTTGATGTTTGAAATTTCAATATTAAGGTATTTCGAATTGTTGCAAACGTTAGATGCTCTGTGATAAAGAATTTTGAATTATGACCTGTTTGATGGAGTTTGAATGATTCGATCCGTGATTAAGGTATTGCCCCGTGTGAGTGGGTTTCCCACCCCAGCGACGATGATTATACCGTTTTGGCCAACTCAAACTTACAGTGACATTTTATGTGCGTATGAGAGAATGAATATGCTATATGATGTCCGCAATAAGGACAGCATACCATTAGGGGACAGGCTAAAGTGAAGAAAAGCTCAAAAAAAGGCTAAAAAAAAATTTCTGCCTATAGCTTCGGTTTCGTACAAAGCGGCACCGCAAAAAAGCGGCCGTAATTTGGCGGCCGATTTTGCCAACAGTAGTACGGTCGCTTTGGACGGTAAATATTATTGTTGGAAAATAACATTACATACGATTCGATAAAATACTAGCGCACCGTCAAAAATCGTGCTTGCGCTATCTCCCAACGTACAGAGCGGCCACTTTAGAAAATACGGTGCCGTATTTTTTTGCGCTGAACGCTCTGAAGGAACATACTTTGATTTGCAAGTACATAAAGTCGCCACAGTGGATCTTTTCCCGTGCGTCATCACTTTCACGTCATCAAAATCGTATGAATCGAATCAAAAGTACGAGACGAAAAAAGTCAAAACTTAGTCAAAGTTCATAAAATGGACGTGCCTGCCTACCGTTTGACGTACCTACATAATATCCCGAAAAATTATTATTTATTTTAAGTTTTGCCCGGCATTCTCTATTATCTAAAAGAAATTGACAAACAAATGTTAATACATTTAATACTATTTTTAAAGCTTAAAATCTAGAAAAGTTTGGTGTTTTATTGACTATTAAAATCGTAAAAGTAAAATTTTTGACATCCTTTCATTTAAGGGAATTTAGCCACTGCCGTAAACTTTTCAAAGAACTTTCACGGTTAGAATATTTAAAATAAATTAGGTATTATAGAAATCCATAAATACTTACCGCCAAAACAGATGATGGGTATAATTAGCTCTAAAAAGAACTATTTTTAGAAAAAGGAACAGTTTTAAGGCACACAAATTTACAAAATACGAATTAGATTGGCAGATCAAAATAAGGTTGACAATGACGTTCTAAAATACAACGGTAGTCAACTGAACAAATAAAAAAAGTAATTAATTGACGTTTATAGTTTTATTCTTGTCTAGCACGTTATATTATTGCGGAATCTTGGAGACGTTCTTTTATGCTTTTATTCAAACTTGTTACTGTAATAAATAAGGATGCAGAGTTATTAACCACGTTGAGTCCTGATCGTTGATTGATGACGCACGGGCAAAGATCGACGAGAAGAAGACGTTTTTTCGCGGCGAGGTTCGCCGTGAAATCAGGGCCGCTTTTTTGCGGTGCCGCTTCGTAGGAAACCGAAGCTTAAGTGACAAACGCACATTTAGAACGTCGAATAAACTTTACGGTCTCTGATGTCTCTGTTTTATTTGAAAACGCTAAACATAATTAATAAATATACGTATACTGGTATACATATTTACAATCTAAACATATTATTATCATGGATGCACTCACATCAACTAGTTGAAACGTTATATAATAGAGTAGCGACCTTCGTAACAGATAATTCGGGGTATTAAGGCTTTTGTTTACAGTCTAATTAAGTCAATTATGATAAAGGATACGCGCGGCCGTTTTAATTAAAAATGAAATTGGCTTTGCGTGCGCAATGGCCGCGTTTCCAACCTCGCGTGAAAATTTATTCTACAACGGCAACGGTCGGAAAAACGACCGAAAATCATGTTGATATGCCTATTAGGGAAATATTAAAATACAGCCTTGGTTTGTCGTCGAAACGTTGTAAATTATTGGTAAGGCGTATTGTAATAAAAAATTTCTTCGTCTATAAAATTGACGGTTATTTTCCTTTATAGAAGTGATAAATTTATAAGGCTAGATTACTATTATTGGTCATTTATTATTAAAACCTTGTCTAGGGCTTTTACAGTGACGCCTGAATTTAATCCAATCAAATTAAGTTTTCTTGTCACTAATATTTTTTTTGTAGGCTTGTCCACTTACACAATATTATGGAATTACATTATACGTTTAACTAACTAGTCAGACAAAGAAATAAAATGTAGGAGATTTAGTAGGTTGTTTTATATTATTATAATAATAGAGAATCATTAAACATGTTTATAATATACAGTTGTATGCATAAAAAAAGCGTACTCGAATTAGAATGAGAGGAAACCTTAACCATATTTGCGTAAAACTGGCTTATCACATGTTAAAGGTTATTAAAAATGCAAAGCATTGGCGTTGGGCGTTAATTCAATAGAATAACAAAAATATTTTTTTTTTATTTTATAATATATCTCAACAATTTTATAAAAATTACAATAGAAACAAAAAAACGTTTAACAAGAATAAATAAAATCTAATATTTGGTCATATATCCCTGTTTTTCTATTACTTGAGCCAGTCTATTCGGAATTGACTGAATTATATTTGATACAATATTTGGATCAAGCTCTTTCCAGCACGCATGTATTATTTCCCATAAATCTTCTGAATTTTATGGCCTAAAATTTCGATTCTATATTTTTTACGATTATACCCCAAATATTTTCAATTGGATTGATATCGGGACTATAAGCGACCCAAGGCAGCACTTCCACATTATGGGTTTGAAACCAGTAGGTTACAGCATTGGCATTGTGGACTGGACAATTATCTTGTTAAAATATTATATATTATTGGGATATATTTGCTCAGCAGATGGTCCCAATATGTTTTCTAAAATGTTAATGTAATTTCCGGCATTAAATCTTCCCTTTATTCGCCAGCAAACACTAGGTCCATGAACGCTTATCCAGTCCCATGCATTTAGAGAGAAACGCCCATGTCTAGATGTGAGGGGGTTAGTATATCGCTCTTCAAACCTGGTATTTTTTGGACGGTACACACGAATTTGTCCGTTATAAGTTGACTGGAACGCCTTTTCATCAGTAAAAATTACCCTGTTCCAAAATTGACGATTGCGGTATATAAAATTAAAGCAAAAATAATCCTTGATTGTCGCTATTCTTCGGTAAGAAACATTTTTTTCGCAGCTGGGCGACATTTTAGTTCAGATTCCTTGACTCTCCTGTCGGCGGTAGGTTGGGAGGCAGGAAATGCTGTATCAATAACAGCGAACAGCATCCCTTGCAATTGCAAATGGATTATTTCTTAAATATTCCATAAAAGCAGTATCCTGTTCAGGGTTGGAACGTTCGGGACGGGACAATTTTCCTCTTCTTGTTCCCAGCGTTGCTTAATTTTCGATATAGTTTTTTTTAATTTCTATTATACAACTGCGCTTGCGCTACAGCACGGATTGACCATCCTTCTTCGATTCTTGATACAATTTGAGCCTTTTCAACTTCAGACAACCGACGAGGCATTTTTATGTTCTTCTGTCAAAGTTTATCAAACGTTGCCACCATGCAGTTTCAAAATTAACTACACGGACGCCAATGCTTTGCATTTTTGATAATCTATGACGTGTGATAACCTCCAATAAACAATCATTTAGACACGCAATATGACAAAACTTACCTCTCATTCTAATTCTTGTACGCTTTTTTTTTATGAGTACAACTATACAATAATCTCCACTTCTCCAGTAGTTTATTGAAATTTTGTTTTCAACAACTGTTCTTCGCAAAGTTCTACAAATTGTTTTTATTAACACCATTATTACAGATCTGTAGTTCGGAAACGACATCATTTTAAAGCGGATTGCAGAGTCTTAAATAGTGTTTCTTGTAAATGAATAGTGTAATACGTCTATGACGTAACTAAATCCTTACAATAATATACAGAGTGGAAAAGCAAGTCGTTATAATATAATATGAAAAAACTCTACGAGCAAAATATCACTCACTTGGTATTTTTAATTTTTTGCACTACTTTATTTTCTACCCTGTATAATATTAAAGTGCGCTGGTTACCACACTATTAATATGCAAGAAACAATCTTTCAAACTGTGCAGCCCGCATTAAAATACCTTATGGCGTTACCGTACAATTTGTCGAACTTTGTGATGAGCAGTTTGGTTAAAAATTCAATATAAGCTCAAAAGCGAGGCCGTGAGTGGCTCTTAATACCTTGCTAATGATGGTATAAAAATTGTATGTTACAGAACATTTTATAAATTAAAAATAATACAGGGAGCAGGGAGTAGAGATGGTAATTAATAAAAACACTAGTAATTCATTAAAAACCAGCCACGCTAGGCTTCGTTTCAAAAGGATCAATTCCCATGTAAATCCATTATTTACATTTCAATTTGTACAGCGTTTTACTCTCAGTGGAGTCATTCAATTTTTCAAAAGGGATAACCAGCGCAATTGGATTAGATTGCATTCACGTAAACACAAAAAATTCGCTAATTTCAAATTTTAAGTGCGTTTATTTTATTTTTTTATTGGTTACGAGCACTTCAATTAAAAAATATACAGCATTACGATCCTGGTTGAAACCATAGGGTTAAACTTGGTTAATCAGGATCATTATCATCTGGAAATAGAGTGGCAAGAGCTAGAACCGAATCATTTTGAATAAAATTCAGGTATCTTTCTCCAGTGAGACTCGTATCCTCGAGACCAAGCACTAGTGCTTGAGTGCTTGGTCTGAGCTCGTATCAAAGAAAAATAGCTTTGTCTATTAACCTGGCCATTTAAAGAAAACATAGCTTCATCTGAAAAATAAATTCTTTGGACAAATCGTGCGCGATTATCTGTTACCTTATAGTCCAAGAGCTCGTGAACCCTCCGAGTAACGGTCGTCCTGTAAGGCTAGTAATTTTTTTTGTAGCGAGTCATAGCATACTAAGTACGATAACCACGACCTGGCAGACATCAGCCCTGCACTTCATCAGCCCTTATATTTTTTAAATGAACTAAATCATATTAAAATTTGAAGTTTACAGCGACAAGTTTTTTTTTCTAATTTTATTCACACTTTCAAAAATATAAGGGCTGATGACGTGCAGGGCTGATGCCTGCCAGGCCGTGGTTATCGTACTTAGTATGCTACGACTAGCTACTAAAAAAATTACTACCCTTACAGGACGACCGTTACTCGGAGGGTTCACGAGCACTCCATCTATTAATCATTATGTCACAAAATTGCTCTCGTCCAATATTCTTTTCTCCTCGGCTATACCAGGAGGACCACTTTTAACAGTATCTTTAGTAGTACGGGAAGTTAACCACTTGATTGCTACCCTAGAACCTGTCGATTGACCGTATATTTTCTTAGGATTTTTAAAGATTAATTAATTTTTAAGAAAAAGGAATTTGAATTGCTTTGTCACTTTTATGTATATATATTTTTTTTTAATCCTAAAAGATATAAAAAGTTTTCTGGGTTCTTAAGTGAAAATGTTAGTGTAAAATATGTGGGACATGTAAAAGGAAAGTTTTCCTCGGCATGACGAAATGGGGTTTTAATATTTAATTTATTGCCTATTGATGTTTTCCGAAAACGTATAACTTTAGGCACAGCAAGGTGGTATGAGAAATCCATATCCGATACAACTTTATACACACCGCGAACTGTGTCTAAAAATATAAGGAGGAAATGTGGCGCAAAAATGTGCTATTGATACCTATTAAAAAATTCAGGTCACTTAAAAAAGGTTTCCGAAACAATTTTCTAAAGTAAAGCGAGCTGTGCTGGATAATTTTTTTAAAAGCAATATTGTGTTTGCTGAAAATACAATCTTAATGGTTTATTAGTGCAACGTGTATCGGAAATTTATATTTTATGTTATTTTGACATTACATACGTATCAGAAAAGCTTTTCGATCTTACTATATTCCATACGTGTAACCCTTCCTCTAAAACAGAAATTGGTATTGCGGAAAGTTGGTTAAAAGGCAGCAAAATCTCTTCCCCCCCCTCCCCCCCTACTAGGTTTCTATGTTTTACCATTCTTCAGCTATTTGTCTTCAATAGCTGCAAGCTCAGGGGTACTATAAGACATGTTGTGGAAAAACAACTAGGCCTTATAGACCAGGGTCGATAATTTTTTAAACCAAAAAAATAATAATAGGAAGAAACCCATTGGAAAGGGAAGATAATATTATATATATATATATATAACAAAAATGAAAGGAAAAATAATTTACGGGCGATCCGAGGTCGGGAAGTGGAAGGGGGTGAGTTTTTAAGGGTAGAAAACGATTTATCTCGATTTCCGGCAAAACTACAAGTCCTATGGAAAAATGTTAAATGGCAAAGTTGTAGGTAATAAAAAGATCTACAACTTTTGTATTTACATTTTTTTCACATAACGTCAAAATTTATGTGAAAAATTTAAATAACCAAGGTATTTTATTTTTATCTTTTACAAAAAAAATTTTTTTCACGAAATTTGGTGAAACTTACCTTTTTATGTCCCAAACACACTGTAATTTTTTTGATTTAATATTTTTTTTTTTTACCTTATTTTGACTGAATATCGAAAAAGCACCCTAATTTTCAATTGAAAATTCTCACGTCAAAATATCTGCTTTTTTAAAAAAGTCGGTGGGCTTTTTGTTCGTTGAAATCTCTACTTTCTGATGGTGTAAAAAAATATACATTACTATGGTAAATATTCTCAAAAAATGCAAAATATTGTAGATGTCTTATTAAATATTAACTTTATTAACTTATTTGGTTGTTACTTATAGTAGTATATTTTGACTTGCAATTTTTTGCTTATCAATGTAACATGGAATCTTACGTTTTTCAAGTAATTAAAGTATAAATTTTAATAAATAGCTCAAAATTGTACATAATGATTAAAAAAAAATTCGGATTCGAGTTTTTTTTGTTTCTTTGCATTTTTTGAGAACATTTACCATAGTAATGTATATTTTTTACACCATCAGAAAGTAGAGATTTCAACGAACAAAAAGCCCACCGACTTTTTTAAAAAAGCAGATATTTTGACGTGAGAATTTTCGATTGAAAATTAGGGTGCTTTTTCGATATTAAGTCAAAATAAATATAGTAAATCAAAAAAATTACAGTGTTTGGGACATAAAAAGGTAAGTTTTCACCAAATTTAGTGAAAAAAAATTTTTTTGTAAAAGATAAAAATAAAAAACCAAAAACTTGGTTATTTGAATTTTTCACATAAATTTTGAGGTTATGTGAAAAAGTGTAAATACAAAAGTTGTAGATCTTTTTATTACCTACAATTATTTTTTTCACTTTTTACCATTCCCTGATTTATTAGTACCTTAAAGATATTTAATTTTTGAAAGTATTGATCTGTGCAGGAATCAGACCTTATTTGTGGATAAACTCAAAAAAATTAAACGGTTTCAATTCTGATAATAGTTCTGGTTAGTCTTTTTGAGCTAAAACTAATGCTCCTAGTTAACCGAAAATTGTAATCCAGAGAAAGTTTCAACTGAAAACTTTATAGTCAGAGCTTCTATAATCTGGAAAGGAAAGTGCCGTGTTCGGGGCTAAAAATGTGTCTGGAAATATTCATAAGGCCTGATTTAGATGAAAGGGGTGAAGTTAGAAAGGTTCAAGTAGTGAATAATGAATTAAAAGGTTTATAGGAAAATACGGTCAACATTAATTTATTAGAAAAATTAAAAGGGAACGTGTCAAGGTAATGGGGAGGCAGAAAAAAGGGCCCCACGTGTGGATCCATATAAGCACCTAGCAAAGTAATACTTGCGTGCAAAAATAAATGAGCTAAATTTCGGTAGCATCAATTTTCCCTATGGGACTATATATTTTTTTTAATGAAAACATTTATTTCCTTATTATTATACGCTATCAAAAACGGCAGAGAAATGCAAATTACCTTTCCTAATGCAATGCGTCGGTCTTACAGGACGTCACGCAACCCATAAGTTATCCTGCAACAATGTGATAGGGGTCTACTATACATGCATCGAAAACGTTAAACGGTAACGAAACTATTTTTATATTTTCCCATCTACAGCCCAAATTATTCGGTTTAAATGTATGTATGACTTTTTATTGTCGTTACCAAAAACTGTAAATATCTACTCTGACTTCTAGTTAGTCTTAGACTAGTATGCATGACCAGGCCACCGATGCTATATACGTATAGTATTGCGTAGGCAACACACACACTGGCATTCTCAATTACAAAAACACTGCAGTTGGAAGGCAACCCCAATAGTGGAGCTCTCGGGCTCCTCCGGTATTATTTGGGTGTTCCTTCGGTATGTTGTCAAGAAGCGAGTAACACATGAACCAAGTGAATGTTTTAGTGTGGACAGTAATCCACGAGAGGGATGCATATCTGTACCGATCCGGATCGATTGGGAGGCGCCTTGAATCAAATGATTATGATACTGATCCTGATGGATCGGGCAGTCCCTGCAGCAACACGGAGACGTAATAGGTTGCCCCCGGCGAGATCTGTGACAAGTGTTACAACAAAACCGTGCCGAGAATAATATCTACCCAGTAAGATTGTGGTTCGGAACCCACGTAAAACTATAGGTCCCGCCTGATGGCTGACATTACCCAGACGTAAAATGGGGTTGGCACAAACGGTCTTACTGGCCTACGTGCTTAGCGCTAATGTAATGTTTGCGATATACCCCTATTGGCCACCCACTGCTGTTCAAACGGTAACATTTTAAACGGTAATAAATGCTGACAACTGTTTGTTTGAACGGGGAAGACAAACAAGGGTTTTTCGTATTTGATTTGATAAGTTGAAGATGAATGATATTATGTATATTTTGCGGCAAACCATGCAGTAAAAGTGGTTATTTTTCCTGCATGTAAGTTTGTCTCTAACGTGAGTGTGGCGAGACAGTCATTTTTTGTTTGTGTTCAGGGTTTAGGCATATTTTTTCTATACGTTATATTCTGACAATATTTCTATATTTTTTTATAGTTTCCCAGAAGCCATCTTATAGCAAAACCTATTAAACCAACTTGTTGACTCCGCGAGTAATTTAAACATCAATGCAATTAAGCAAATTGAAGCTTTCGACTCGACATCACGAACGAAAATTCGAAAGTTTCCGTAGCGGATATTTTAGAAACTTTTCCTCCGGACGAGTCGTTTTCCCTAAAATCCGTTTTAGGACTTATTTCCGTAATTTGTTGGTTTTTGTTTAACAAGGAAAGTTTCAACTGAGATAGTTGAACCAAGTTGAAGATGTTATGTTGTTATTAAAATTTTAATGCGATCAAAATACTGAACATTTAATTTCGGGCAATAAAATTGAAAAAGCACGTATTTACGAAAGAGGTTTAAAATTTGGTTTGGGCTTAGCGACCATGGAAATAAAATCTTTTAGTAGGTAGGTCACCTGTGTATTTTGTTGACGTCATTATTCTTCCACCTTTGTCACTTTTTTCAATACTATTTTTGGACTTTTCCACCGGATGAGGTGACGAAAAAAGTGTTTGGATATTATCGTAGTCACCATCAACATAACCCTATAATAATGATATATTATGTACTTTTCCTTTATGAAAGTTAATTAAGTTATATCTATTTTAGCTACAGGTTTACCATCAGCTACAGCCAACTAGCCAGAACTAAAATGGCTATACCTTTTTATGTATTCGTTTTTGTATTAAATCCAATTTATTTCATTGATATCAATTTAAAAATTGAATAGGCTCCACGGGATAAATTGTTGAATGAATTGGTAAATATAAAACGAAATTAAGCACATCGATATTTACTCTGGAAGTATATAATTGAGTTTTACAATATTCCGATGGAATACCAATTTATAATAATTACGTCAATATTTTATGTATTATTGAAATAAACATATCATATACTTTTTGTAACTGAAATTGATGGGTTTATGCCAATGAGCATCATGCATAGAAATATTCTCTTTATGAGCGCAAGACGACGGAGCTGAATAAATGCAAAGAAAAGCTGAAATAAATCGTTCTCGTGCTACCTAGTCAATATTATTTTCATCATAATTTTTTTTTGTTACAGCCAGAAAAATTAAATGTCCACAAAAATGACTCGGAAAGCTGGGACTATACAGTAGTACAACTATGTAAGTACAACTGATAATTTATGCCAAGTTATTGTTAGTTATCTAAGATCAGTGAAATTTCCCTCATATTAACTTATGTCCAATTGTCTGATGAAGTTTCGTGTTTCGTGCATACCAATCGTTTTAGAAATCCCACACTTTACATACTGGTTATAGTTTTAAAAAAATATATGTATAATTCTGTAGTTCAGGACGTCATCGATCCGAGGAACAGAAGGTTCTTTATCTTATTTTAGAGCATTAGTTGTAGAAGGGGTTTCAAATTAATTTGCCATATTTACAATTAATTAATATACCTTCTGCAGCTTATGTAAATCGAGATCTAACATTCACATGCCATGTAAGCGCCTTTATTGATACGCTGTTAGAGGGTTAATTAATAGGGATATTTGGGTTATTATTATCTGTAATTAACTCCCAGCTATTGTGGATATAGATCAACTACTTCCCACATTTGCATGTTAATATGGTTACTTCTATATCTAGGTAAAAAGCCTGCATTTATAATATAATTAATATAACAATACTAAGAACCTCTTGGTTTAAATTTCATTATATTATTTGCAGAATTATACCGTTGACTCTTACTGCCAAAAATAAACTACCTGATTAAACCCTATTGTATACGCCTCAGCCTCTTCAAAGGGGATTAAATGGGGTCAGGGTCGGCTTGAAAATGTACCTATACCACATGATTTATTTTTATAATTTAAAATAAATAGATAGGTATTTTTAGTTTTAGGTAGGTACATATAATGTAAAATAATGATAACAATTAATGATAATTGAAAATAATATAATTTAAAAGTATAACTATTAGGATAACAAGTACAATAAAAATTAATTAAATTCTAAAAAAATATTGATAATTTATTGAAAATTTAACTCTGTATCACTATCTTCATCTAAGCCTAAACTTATACAGGGTGTTACAAATTCGACATACCAGCATTGGAATCTCGGAAATCATAGGAGTTAGAGAAACGGTTAAATGGGGGCAAAGTTGTGCAATTCGGTGCTGATTATAATGCCGCTTTAAAAGTTTTTAAATTCCGAATACTTCCGATTTTATTCGAAAATAACCGAAATTTTGCAAAATCTTTTTTTTTTTTCTGACCTCATTTGATTAGCTATTTAAAAATAAATGACACTTTGCCATTGCCACTTTTTCTCCTCTCCAAAATGACGGTACTAAACTAAAGATCCGCCGTTTCGTCTCCGAGCGGCCATCACCAACTTTACTTTTTTAAATACGGACCTGGATTTTTTTAACCGATTTTTAAACCCTCCTACCCTTAAAATGTAATGGCGATATTACTTTCTCATAATGATGAAGTGTCCTTGCTTATTTTATTTAAATTCATATTTTTTACACTTCTTGTCAGTCCGGTCCTGGCAACAAATCACAATATTAATTAAAAACTTTATTTTATTTAAAACATTCATACATAAGTAATATAATTTATTTTATAAGAATTTTCAAATAATTCTAAATTTACTAATTATAAATCCTAATTTTCTTAATGTTCAGATAGTCAAAATTCTTTTTGGGTATAATGTATTAGATACTTAAATACCTAACATGAACTTTAGACACAATTTTTCATGAAACTTATTTGTAAAGGTTTTAAATAAAATAAAGTTTTTAATTATTATTGTGATTCGTTGCCAGGACCGGACCTACAAGAAGTGTAAATAATATGAATTTAAATAAATAAGCAAGGACAATTCATCATTATAAGAAAGTAATATCGCCATTACATTTTGAGGGTAGGAGGGTTTAAAAATCGGTTTAAAAAAATCCAGGTCCGTATTTAAAAAAGTAAAGTTGGTGATGGCCGCTCGGAGACGAAACGGCGGATCTTTAGTTTAGTAACGTCATTTTGTAGAGGAGAAAAAGTGGCAATGACAAAGTGTCATTTATTTTTAAATAGCTAGTCAAATGAGCTCAGGAAAAAATAAATACGATTTTGCAAAATTTCGGTTTTTTTCGTATAAAATCGGAATTTGAAAACTTTTAAAGCGGCATTATAATCAGCACCGAATTGCACAACTTTGCCCTCATTTAACCGTTTCTCTAACTCCTATGGTCTCCGAGATGCCAATGCTGGTATGTCGAATTTGTAACACCCTGTATAATTAAGGGTTGAACATTTGTAATCATACAATTGTAAGAATTTTCTACCTTAAGTACATGCTGTACACAGTTTTTCCAGCTGTCTGCAGAATTTTTTAAATCCATGTCATTTTCGTCAATGCTTCTAAATGTGCCAGAATCACTCCGATTTTTTCTAGGATTAACAGGTTTAAGTACTATGTCTCTTACCGAAGATAAAGGAGTTTTTATCAAAGTAGACGTCTCTGCTAAAGCATCCATCGAATTAAAATTTCTACTCAACAAAGATTGATAGACATTTTTAATTATTAGTTTGGCATCGGTAGATTCTTTTAAAAATTACACTTGAAGATGCCCCCCTATCAGCACAATTCCAAGGACGCCACGCCACATTCTACCACAAATAAGCCTAACTAAAAATTACTCGCCGAAAAATCACTAAAGACTAAAATTATTAAAAATCAGTTTGTATTTATATATGAATCGGGCATAGGTATTAATTGAATTTGTACCTGGTCCGGCTCTGCTCGAAAATGTTTTAAAATTTGGGATTTCATTATTTATTTTATGGTCAAAGGGATAATGAGGGTTTATTGCAGTCAAAAGATCAACGGTATAATAATTCTACAAATACTATACTAAATTCACAATAACCTAACATTTGTAATGTCAAAATTCCAAAATTGCTGTATTAATTTTTCTTATTTTCACTTGCAACCGGTGGGAGGCAAGCGTTGCCACGTCTTGCGGACTCTACTTCAGCGTGGAATATTCCTAATAATATACCTACTGTTTGGAGTGTTGAGTGATTTTCTTGAAACCGACGTCATGCGCCGCCTTAGCAATGGTAAATTCCCAATAGTTACAAATTGAGTCAATTAAAGCTTAAATAAACCCCAACAGAGGTGATTTTTTGAATTCTTTGACAAATGCGTATTATTTTGAAGTTATAATGAGTGTATGTATATTTTCAAGTGGTTTCATTGTAGAACTCTTCGGGCCTTTGCATTTAACGTCGTGTCGGCTTGTTCTGATTTCTTATTGGATCAATATACGAATATTCCAATATCATTCAAGGTATTCGGCCCACATGCTCTGAAATCAGTTTATTATGCATACTTTTATTCAACTTTAATTCGGAATTATCTTTTGGGGTTTAAGAGTGGGCGCTGAAAGACCATTTATTATCCAAAAGAGAGCATTAAGGATCTTAATGGGCAGGTCGAGCAATGAAACATTTAGAACATGCTTTAAACGACTAAATATACTTACTGTAAGTGCTGTCTATATCTATGAGATGCTATTATTCCTTTGAAAACATAAAGAATACTTTGAACCATTCCGTAAAACGCATAGGTATACGCAATATAATACAGGAACATCTAACTATAACATACCTAATCATAGACTATCTATCTCTCTTCAAGAAATCACCACTCTACAATGGAATATTTTTTTGCTACAATAAAATTCCAGACAATAGTCGCTTTCTCATCAAAGTTTTGCTAAGTGTAAAAAGGCAATTTTTAAATATCTAGTGAACCTAGAACCCTACATCAGTGTTGAGGAATTTTTAAACTCATAAAATAGTGTACTGACGAGGGTGATCGACACACAGATGCACGGTAGACTGTGATTAAATTTTATTTTAATATAATGTAAACGCAATTGCATGCATTTATTTTTTAAGTTTTTTTTTAAAATTAATGTAATGCGTATATTTTCTGTTTTCTAAATGTAAACATGTCATTAGTAATTCTATAAATGTGCTATATCCATGGCTAACAGTATTTTGATAGTTTTCAAATATACAGGGTTAGTTGAAAAAGCCGGAACGGCTAATTTTTTTCAAAACTACCAAGGCTAAATCAATTTTGGTACAGGTGGATAACTTAAAAAATGAATTGAAAATTGACAATTGCGACGTTGCCAGATTTTTATTTTTTTCTGTAACTTAAGGAATGTTTTTTTTTCAAATGTAACCCTACTCTTTTTTTTTATTTAATTCAATTCCTCCCATCAACATTACCATTTCCTGAAAGTATCAAATTTTTATCTCAAATAGTTCTATGGGAAAAAAGTTAATTAGTTACAACTCTAACTCTAAAATTTTTTTAAAAATCCAATCTATTTCCATTTAAAAACGTTTCAGATAATGTGAAAAGAAAGGTTGGTAGACATAATGTACCTAATAGTATCGATAACGATAATAACAACAAACAACTACTAACAATAACATAGCTAGTAAAAATTACTTACATAATATTATTATAGTACACTACATTAATTTGATTATAAAATCGATACTAGTAGTAGTAGTAGTAACAAGATTTATTTAGCAATGTGCTACAATTTAACAAGTTATATAAAATATTTGAACTAATTTAACAATATCATCTTTAAAAAAATTTTATCAGTCACTATTTTGTTTTTTAAATAAATAATTTTTCAATGATTTTTTAAAATTTTTCAAAGAGGTCTGTGATTTAATTAAAATATTCAAGTTATTATATTCACTTAATCCTTTATAGAAAACCGATTTATATGTCAAATGTTTTGATACCCTACCTAGACAAAAATCTTTATTATACCTGGTTGAATAGTTATGATTTTCAAAATTTTGAGTTATAAAATCTTTCAAATGAGAAGGCAGTAAGTTATGTTGTATTTTAAAAATAAAAGTACAAATCAAAAGAAATACTAAATTTTTAACATTTAACCACTGAAGTTTCTTTAACATTAGATTTATTTTCGTATATTTATCCACATTTAAAATTATACGCATAGCTTTATTTTGCAAAACTAAGGTACATTATGTCTACCAACCTTCCTTTTTACATTATTTGAAACGTTTTTAAATGGAAATAAATTGGATTTTTTTCATGTTAGAGTTAGAGTTGTAACTAATTAACTTTTTTCCCATAGAACTATTTGAGATAAAAATTTGATACTATCAAGAAATGATAATGTTGATGGGAGGAATCGAATTCAATAAAAAAAAAGAGTAGTGTTACATTTGGAGAAAAAAAACATTCCTTGAGTTACAGAAAAAACTAAAAATCTGGCAACGTCGCAATTGTCAATTTTCGATTCAATTCTTTAAGTTATCCACCTGTACCAAAATTCATTGATTTAGCCTTGGTAGTTTTGAAGAAAATTAGCCGTTCCGGTTAGTTCAACTAACCCTGTATATATAAAATATAATATAATATTATACCCGATTCCCCCTTGAAAAAGGAAGGAAAGGGGAAAAAAAATGCAAAACCACAATTATTTTATTTTTTTCTTTAATATGTGAGTTTTTCAGTATTGACGCTCAACCACTATATATATTACTAGCGTGTACCCGGCATGCGTTGCAACCCGCTGGTATAAATACAAACCCGAACAAACCCGATATATTAGTACCCGGCATGCCACTTTCTGAAATTGCACCCGTGCGAAGCCGGGGCGGGTTGCTAATTATACCTTCCTCTTGAATCACTCTATCTATTAAAAAAAACCGCTTCAAAATCCGTTGCGTAGTTTTAAAGATTTAAGCACATATGAATAGGGACAGACGGGCGACCGCGACTTTGTTTTATACTATGTTAAGATGTGCTGTATGTTTACGAATATTTTGGTAATAGAGAGATTTTTGAATTTGAATATTTGTTATTTTGTTTCACCACGTTATCAAGCACCAAGATCATAGACAATTTACCTTTAGATAAACAAACAATAATCACGAATGTGGCAGTTTTATGGCCTCGCGCATGTAAACAAAACTGGGAACTATTAGACATGCGCACTGCAACATTATCGTTTGACGAATGGGAAAATAGACAGGTCCGGGCTTTAAAATTTAAATTCTTGCTCATATGCCACCATAGAGGGTTTATTTTACCCCTATTTGGGCATAATACAATTATACAACGGCTGCAACTAGTACTAGTCATTGTTTATATTACAATCCGAGTCACTAAAAGCACAAACACAATTCACTAACTAAACTACACAAAAACCAGAAATCCATAAATATTAAACGCCAGTCCCACAATCCACGATAGCCGATCCGATAGCTGAAAACTTTAGAAAACTACAAGGAATCCCCAGAGAAGAGAAACTTTAAAACACAACAACAAAAATGGCGGCCGAGCCGGTTCTGGAGAGTATTCATGAGCGGGTCGATTATTGTCGATAAAGTAGGACGGCCGATAACACGAGGTTTGTTCGCATGCACGAAGGTTCCCCGAATGAAGACAGCTGACTGCGCTCGGACGTATTTTTTCACCCATAAAACGTAACTTTTGTTTGCGCAGGAGATAAGCTGTAGGTATCTAAAGGTAAATTGTCTATGACCAAGATACGCATTTTTATCTCCATTTAACCGTTTTCAAGATCCCCATCTACGCACTTTAATTTGTAGCTCCCCGCTGTAGGTATAGAGTTATTTTCTACTTGACAACGTATCCAACAAACCCTATTTTTAAAATTTTTTAGGTTTTGTATCAGCTTCGTCAGATTTTCTATACTCAAGCGGAAGTAATAAACTTTTAGGTCATTACTTCCAGTAAAATGAAAACAAGTTACTTACAATTTAATTTAAATATTTCGAAATAGCTCGATAAACATACCTTTAAAACAAATACCGTGAAATGTTGGCCATTGTTTGTAAAATATGATGCATTCAAATACTATAATATTTACGAAAGCTCTGCCAAATAGCCTTAAAGTAGACTGCGATTTACGGGAATGTTGACCAAATAATCGTCGGAATGTTTTTCGTGTAATTAAAATTCCATGCGTTTTATTAATTTTTACAATAGTTTAACTGAATTTGATGGTAGGATCACGATTTCATGTAGATGGTTTTGCTTCTTAAAGGTTCTCAACTTAATCATTAACTCGAGAACATTAATGTAAATTTGATTACTTAAATGCAATGGTTCAAGAAAAGCACTCCTTAAAATATATCTAAAAGATGAACATTATGCTTTCTATTGCGGACACATATCGTAGTATTTTACTATTTTTATTTTTTGCGTTGGATCCTGACTTACTGATGAGCCGTGGTATGGCGAAACGCGTCATGGATCCGACGAAATGAAAATAATCTTTAACTTTTCACGCAACAACTATATACAGGGTGTCCGGAAACGATGAGCAAAAAATTTAGGGGATAATTCTAGACCGAAAATAAATGCTATCTCTTCCTATAAAATTTTTCGAAAATTGATTATTAACCGAGTTACAGGGTGTTAAAGTTAAATTTTATTTGCAGTTTTTTTTGCAATACCTTTTGCCACGCTCATAATATTTTGACGAAATCTCGTATATGGGTCTTTTTCGGGATGAGGAATACAAATTTGCCCACCGCTTTTTCGCATTTTGTAGAGGGTGCCACATAGGAGCCTATACTTTAATTTGAATGGTCTCAACTTTTTTGTCCTACACTGTATGCGCATTTTATAACATCACAATTTACTGGCCGATTTAAACCAAATTTGGTAAAGTTGTGTAAGAGGGTCTAACGCACCGAATGACGATATTGGCGTTGTTGCCAGCTTTTTAGTTTGTCTGGAATTCGAACGAATTTTATATTTTTAAATATAGCACCCAGTATATTTTTACATTTTTAAACTCCACATAAAATTATAATTATTTTTTATTAAATGCATTATTAGTCTATACTTCATAGTTTCCGAGATATTGACTCTCGAAAAGTGACATTTTTGAATTTTGACAGCTTATAACTTTCTAACAGTACGTCTTAGAGCAAAACGGCTTACATGTCCCTATCTTCAATTTTTATTATCTTTCCAAAAAAATCAACTTCCGGTTAAACCGGATGTAACTCGAAAGCAGGAAATATAGTTGTTCCGGTTTAACTGGAAGTTGATTTTTTTGGGAAGATAATAAAAATTGAAGATAGGGACATGTAAGCCGTTTTGCTCTAAGACGTACTGTTAGAAAGTTATAAGCTGTCAAAGTTCAAAAATGTAACTTTTCGAGAGTCAATATCTCGGAAACTATGAAGTATAGACTAATAATGCATTTAATAAAAATAATTATAATTTTATGTGGAGTTTAAAAATGTAAAAATATACTGGGTGTTATATTTAAAAATATAAAATTCGTTCGAATTCCAGACAAACTAAAAAGCTGGCAACAACGCCAATATCGTCATTCGGTGCGTTAGATCCTCTTACACAACTGTACCAAATTTGGTTTAAATCGGCCAGTAAATTGTGATGTTATTAGGCCGTTTCCAGACTTTATACACACACTGTATATTTTAAAACTGCAAATAATATTTAACTTTAACACCCTGTAACTCCGTTAATAACCAATTTTCTAAAAAAATGTTATGGTAAAAGATAGCATTTATTTTCGGTCTAGAATAAAATTATCCCCTAAATTTTTTGCTCACCATTTCCGGACACCCTGTATTTCGTTAAATTAAACATTAATCTAAACATTTTCCGGCAATTTCAAATTAAAAGCTCTCATTTGGTTTTCACCGATAATTTGCTTCGTTGAGTTTTATAAAACGCTGTATACCATTACTTATGTAAAAAGCTCGCTGAAAAAGTTTTATTGTTTAATTATGCAACCATTGCAACCGCGGAGCGAGCGTTGTAATGTTTGCATTTTCGCATCAAAATTTCATAAATATCGGTCAGAGCAAAACGCTAAAAAGGTCATGTTTGTTATAATTAAATTAAATGACGAATGCTTCACTCGAACTAACTCTTAAAAGTTACTGGGACAGAAACCCTTTTACTGGTCGAACCAGCTGTTACGTGTGTTTTCGCGTATTTTGTTTGTTAATAATTTTATTATTTTTCTTGTAAATAATTTAAGATTTTCAAAAGTAAAACCGCATACGATAGAGTCCAAATCAATATTAAGTGGTAATGTCCATAGCTATAGGACGCTAGTCGCGACTGGAATAGCTTCTAGGACTCGTCTACGGCTCGCCCTGGAAATGCTTGTCTCGACCTGAAAAACACTACTTTCCGGTCTTCTAACGTACAATATTTTTTTTAAGACCGACACTTTGATATGCATTTAATTCTTTATTTTATTTTATTTTTATAATATTTTATTATTTTTAAATGCGTCATATGACTTCTCGTAACGGGCTTTTGATTTTACTGGCAATATATCGTAAGTAGCTTTCCTTGCTGCTTCCAAACTTTCTACTGGAATCTCATTTTCCGTGTCGGATAATTCAAATTCTGAATTAATATTTTTTAATTTGCGCACTCGCGAAACAAGTTTGACATAAACAACAAATTAAAAATCAACGAACTGTCACTCGACAAAACATCGAAATGTTGTTATCGTAGTAACGTAATCAAGGTATATTGTAGTATCAAAGAGCGATTGGAAAAATGAAAAATCCTCACGTCCATTTTCCGGTCTTGATCGACAAAACGTTATTAAACATTTTCCAGAAAGTGTATATTTTCTGGTCGGCCTTAAAAAATATATTAACCAGCAATAATTGATCCTTAATCGTTCTACAAATACAGTGACGTGTCCCGGTCGAGCCGACCCGAACTTCTAAACCAATAAGCGTTCGTCTTCGCGATAGTTTCGATGGAAACATGCAAGTTTGCAAGCCGGTGTGTCAACTTCAATTTGCCGGAAGTTGCTACACGACAGAATTAATCAATCAGGGCTCCTTTCACCCAATTTGCATCGGGATTAGAGCGGCTATTAGAGAGAGAAGTCTAAAGGACGGTTGACGTTAATGTTTGGATAAGTAAATTAAGGTGTGTACCCTGTTCCTCCGACTTGTACATGCCGCCAAAGCAATCAAATCAACTGGGAACATATTATGGGCGTATTTCGAACGTTTACTTTACCAAAATATAGCTTAAGTCAAATTAATGTAAAAACTCGCCTCATCACCTATCGTTAATGGCACCCTGTTGAAGTCTGGTATATTTTACGTTAAGCGGTTGGCTACATAAACAGAACCGGACTAAGTTATTTTACCTTCACCTTCGCCATCTTTTAAATTTTGTAAGGGAGATATTTTGTAAAGATATATAGTTGAATTCACATAAACTTTTCATGCCGTGACATTTCAGTTCTGTCATACTTGTCAAATACTGCAGCAACTCATAAAATATAAATTTCTAATGGCAAAATTTAATTAGTATAATTGTACTGCACACAAAGTATGTCTATCTTGTATTATTTCATACGATTAAAAAGAGATAGAAATAAAAAGAGTTGGCCGAACAATTCCAGAAAAGAAAAAGAAAAAACACTGACCAATATCAGCTGTATAAGAAATTTAGTAAGTTGGTGAAATCTAAAGTAACTAGACAATGACAAGTCTTGACATTTGGCATTAAAACTTTATGTGAATTTAACTATAGCGCAGATACTAATTTTATTATTTATAAAATAAAATATTGACAGACCCGTGCCTACCAAAATAAGGATGTGAAAACATTATAAAACTAAAGGAAAAGAAGAAAACAACATTATTTATTTCTTTTAGTATTTATTTATAAGAAGTCAAAATAGGTATTTCTGTATTTATTATACGGGGACGGGGGAAAAAAGTAATAGATTTTTTGCGAGGGGTAAACTTTGTGGTGCACGTCTAATTAAATCACCATATTGGGAACCCTTTTTGAATTTTATATATGGATATATTATAGGGTGTCCCGTAACTTAGGGGCAACAGGAGATAGTGGATTTAATTTCATTTCTTATATAAAGAGATACAGGGTGATCCAAGTAAATATTTACGATATAAATCAAATTTGGTGCGATATTTTTGTGGGCAAGAAGGAGGATTCCATAATGAGTTTAAAAATATCTCGTAGAGAACGCCAGCTACACAATATGAGTTTAATAAATTCTCGCATATTATTATATTTTTTGTCTCTCACATTTCTGACCGCAAATCAACTTTTGGTTGTCGGCGACCTATCATTCCTCTGTGTGTTATCAGTTATGTCGCAGAAGAAGGATGCAGCTAGGTATGTTGCCTTTTATTCTTACACGTGAAGCTCAACTAGCTGCGCCAAAAATATCATTCCCGTGTCCTTTTGTTGAATCATATTTTGCTAAAAAAAATTAATTCATCTAAATTGTCGAAAAGGCGATCGAATTATATGCAATAAAACAAGTAATTTATGACAATGGTCATTGGTATTTGGGCTCTGCATTAGTCACGTGAAATTTAATATGGAATATGTAATAAAAGTTTTAAAAGTCATGTAAAATGGCTATATATTCGTTTGAATAGCGATAAACTGAAAAATATGCAATTTCAACTGTATGATTTTCGTGTACGACTACTAAATTATGCATCGATCGCTGCGATATGTTTAAAATTCAGCGATTTCATGCTAAATTATACTAAAAGAATGACAGGCAGGCATAGGGATCGAAGGAAGGTATATATCTACCGGAATGTAGCTCAACGATCAAAGTGTAAGTTTTCTTATAAATTTATTTAAAATATTTCAGACACGACCGTAATCCTGTTCGCCAATCTATTTTAATCAATATATATTTATATATTATTTGGTAATCGTTTATTTATGGAAGTTTGATAATAAAAGGGAGGCAAAGAACGCTTCGTAGGAAACATCAAAAGCGAAGAACCTGCACACTTCTAAGCCGGGAAGCGTTGTAAAAGTTTTAATGCATCGCGTCACGCAAAGTTAAAAAGTTTGATACCTTTGGGGAAGAAGTCGCTTTTAGGGTCGATGATAGCGTTAAAAGATAAATATGTTAAAAGTAAGAGGCGTGACTGGGATATTATTAAGATAAGTATATTATAATATATACTTTTTAAATAAATATTATTGAATTTTATATTATAAATAACCCCCAATCAATCTCACGTTGATTTTAACAAATTAGGAAGAAGTAAGACAACATATCATAACTTTTGATCAATTAATAACATCTCCGGAAATTATAAACTTTAGATGACAGGTCCTGCAAATAACATCAGCCTGGAAACTGGTGTCGATAATATTCTTGGAATAACTTTAAAGTTCAAAGTTCACGGTAACAACAAGCAAATTATTAAGTACTTTTAAGTAATTCCAAAAAGGAAATGTGTGCCCTTTAAAAGTATACGTCAAAGACACAATTAAGTAAATAAAGACATTACGGAAATATTTTTGAACTTAAAGTAAAGTTGTTCTTTTATCTTTTTTCCTGTCGTTTCAACAACTGAAAACGCTTTACCATTATTTATGCTTTTAATACGCCCATAGCAACATGTTTTAATTCTGAGGTGTTTCGTGGATAGGAAATCTATTATATGAATACTTCCAACGAGTCTTTCTGTATTCATATTTCAAAGTTTCCTGCTTTCAAACTGCGTTGCAAATTTATTTTTAAAGTATGAGACATAAAACTTTAATACGTCAAACTTTTACAAATGCGAATGCGAAATACTCTGGAAAAGCCAGTGGCACAAGTTGGTATTCTTTTAGATATTTATTACAACGATATTTCTTTAAAACCAACAGAATATGAAGTAAAACGTGATTTTCGTTTTTTTTTTCAATGCAAAGGTTGTTCCTGTTGATTCTTTGACATTACATCATTGGTGGACGTAAGCTTTGTTCATTTGTTTTACAACAATAGCATTCGGCATGAAGATCATTACATATGTAAATTCAAATTTGCCAGACTGCTGCATAACTCGTGTAAATGCAATTGCGTTAATTTCATGCAGGCATTTCTTATTTAGGGTACAGTTTTCTAAGGATTGGTTGTTATGGAATTGAAAACGGTTTTATATAAGCCATGTGACCCTGTTTAGAAGCTTATTGTGGTGTAAACGTTAATAAAAAATTTCAGTTTATTTTGCGCTCAGATTCTTACATTACAAAATTTGTAATAGTCGCACTACAATCGTGTTAGCTGCGTAGGACAAATCATTTTCCGCATCTGTGTGGAAACCTGTCCCGTTGATTTGAATGTTTCTATTTTACCCATAATTTTCTCTAAAATAACATAATTTTAACAATATAATTTCGCGCAACGTTTGACACATGATATTTATTTGATAGATGGTAGGATGGGATAGTGCGACCCGTCCTGGCGGAAAATTGGAAATCGACCTACACCGATGCGGGAAAACAATCCCGCTAAATAGGGGTATTTTCCGCACTGCCGAGCTTTGGTTTTTCATTTGCCATGGATTTCCCGTATGAAAATGCAATTTTGCATCATCGATGAGAATATAAGGTGGAGGACTGATAGTCGGCATTCCTAATTTTCGTACGGGTTCTCACAATAAATATTTCTATGGTAAATAGTGATAACAGGATTTTTAAGGACGTTTTTATCTTTTTTTGAATATTTGGATAAATTGAATAGGGAACTTTCCAATTTTTTTTTTCAATAATATAATTTAGTTAGGCCTAAAAAAAATATTCCTCAATTATTACTCCTTAAAAATCAGTAATATCTTGGTAAAAATTCTTTAAAGTTTCGCGCGTGTCGAAAGCATTTCAAACGACCTCTAAAGCGCGCCAAGCCCGATGACGTCAGGAAGTATGACTTTTCCGTCATCCGTCAACCTGACCGGTGGCCGAGCTACCGAGTTTGCATTATTTGGATTGCCGTGTGTTATTGTATTGTTGTTTTAAGGTGGAATTCTCAACGTCGTTCAATTTATTGCCAACCTATAACCTATTTCGTGGATGTCACACACGAATTATACTTCTTGGCGTCACGACCCGTTTTTACCCGCTTGGGATAATTTGAATTTTGGGGCATTTTTAAATCTTGCTAGCGGTCTTTTGGGACGAAATATGTTGTTTTTTTTTGCTGCCATATGTTTTATTACAATATATACTTATGATTTATAGAATTTTTTCCCCATTTAAAATGTTTGTCAAGTTCCCTATTCCCTTTGGTAGTTTTAGCTTTTTGCGTGCCCCAATAGAGTTTCTACGGATATTTGAAAGATGGAAAAGGAATTATATAAACACTTACCGTGTATCGCTGTGCTGTAGCTACTAAATTTTCTTTGATTAAATATTAATCCTGCAGCCTATCTAATATTTTTGTTTTTGATTGTTTTATTTGGCCCTTTTTCTATATCTCATACTCCGGAAATTTCTGTAGTCGGGATATATGAATTCCAAATAATGTTTTCTACGATTAGATTTTTATATATTTTTTTGTACAAACGAATGACTTGTTATTCAGGACACATAACATACCTACACTATACGAACCCAACAGCTGACACCATTTTTTTTATCCTGGATTATTTTTTTAATACTTATCAATTTTCTTTTCCTCTCCTATACTCTCCTAAGTATATTTTGTTGTAATTGATTTGAGTATTTAAAAACCTGTCTTTGATTTAGTATATAAATTTACCTTTTTTAAATTTTCATTATTTCCTAAAGGACCTAAACGGGTTACTTAGAATGTCGATATTGTAGGAAGTTTATACAAACTTTATAATTATTTAGTCGTCTTACTCGAAGTCCCTGTAGTTATAGAATTTCCAATAACGTTTTCTGAGATTAGATTTTTTAATATTTTTTTGTACGAATTAATGATTTATTATTCAGGACACATAAATACGTCTTATTTTTGTCATGGCCGTATCCGAATCCCACAGCTGACTCCATTTATAAATAAAGGATTTTTTTTAATATAGGTACATAAATTTCTTTTTTCTAATTTGGTATGATAACAAGTCTATTACGATACGCATTTGCGTATCGTAATGAAGCTATTTCGATACGCGTTTTTTCTTTATTTGATGTTGGTAACATTTAAATGTTTTATTTCATTGACTTGCGCGGCCTTTGTGATTTACGAGAAAACCCATTTTTCGCAGAGGAAAAATAGCTTGATAACCTACTTTTTTATTCTGTCAGTCATGTATGTTGGTTGCATAAATCTATAAATCAATCTTTTGTAGATGCTTCAAGCTATCATTTTTTGCCAAATCCTATCCAAAATTCAATCTACTAACCTTCGAATGTCGATTTTAACTTTAACTTTATTTGAATTTTCCATCTTCCCTACACTAAATTGAAATGCCGTGACGTAAAATCACGTCTTTTGAAATTCGAAAAAGTAGAAAATCGCCCGAATTTCCGAACGCTCTGTATATGTACCGAATCTACAAGGATCACACAACGTATTCCGTCCAATTTCAAATCTCATATCGCTAAAATAACTTAATAATCTCGTGGTGAAAATGGGTCAATAAATCAAAAAATATTTTTTGTTGTCCAGAGGCTACTATGATAAAAAATAGTATTACCAACATAAAATTTAGACATAAAAATTTACAAAATTTGAAGGATTTATTTTCTTTTTAAATATGTGTTTTTTATTGAAAAAACTACAAATTAGAAAAAATAGTATAACGTACGTGTTATATAAAGCAGTTTTAAGCACTTGTCTGTCCCGTTATAAAACTCGCCGCAAGCGGCTCGTTTTTTAACATGGACGCGTGCTATAAAATGATGCTTTTTAAAACGTATACGTTAATATACTATTCTGCTGTTTTACCAATGAATCTTTTGTTGTAATTGATAAGGTATTTAAAGATATTTCTCAATATTGATTAAGAATAGAAATGTACTAGGAGCCTAAATGGGTTACTCCGATAGTTTACATACATATTTATATAGTAGGCAGGTATAAATGAAATTTGCAGTTATATTTTTCGTTTTACTTACGTACCCTTATTTGAGTATAATTTATTTATAGGTTTTATTATACACCGAACATGTATTAGTTATATGTGTATTATGTTTCATAAAATAAATCAGAATTTTTACTTGATTTAAGTACACGTATTCCAGAGTAATATCTTACAAAAATTTAGTCACGTACAAAAATTTATATGCTATCCCGAAAATTCAAGACTACCGCGAAAGGAAACGACATAAATTCGTTCCTCCTACCGACTACGTACGAGTATATAAATCTTAACAGTTTAGGCAGTTTATTTCGCACAATGAACTGTGATCTTTAAGTGAGAATGTTATTAAACATTGCTTATGGCGTTGTTGGAACCGTGGATGTATTAATCCCCTATTTAATCAATTCATGAATTTTTGAGCCCAAGACAACAACTGCCTATAAATTTACTGAGGTTATGATCAGTGGCATAACAAAAGTTGAGTGCCCCCCTCCCCGGCAAACGTTTTCAGGGGGCCCCTCTCTATAACGAATGGAAAGTTATAATTCTTATTTTCATTACTATTAGGTTCACGTTTAGTAATTTTTGAATTCGTTAATCGTGTAATAATTTAATTAGGTTTAAACCCACATTATGTGTTAAGAACCTACTATTAAAACAGCAAACAATTCGAATTTATATTATAATCCTAGGTAGACTAGTAGACATAACATAGGTAGTTATACATAATATTCCAGCAAACATGATGCAAAATCAAAATTTTAAAACACCACTTATAATGTTGCTTACCATGTATGGTAGTAACGGGGGTAGCATCAGTGATCGAGCCTCATAGAATCCAAAAGACAGAAAACAGTAAAACACATGAACACTCGACAAGTCTGCACAAACATTATGTGACCAAGTACTATACAAGGTATTGTACAAAACGACCAGATCGTCGAGAGTTTTTTTCTGCAAAATAGTTTGTAATTTCGTCGATATTTAATGTTTTAACAAACTCGTGTTCGATACCGATTAAGGATAAATCCGAAAGGCGTTGTTGTTGCATGGTAAATAGGTTTTTACTATTTTAAGTTTGGGAAAAGATCGTTCCGCTGATGCCACACTAACTGGTAGAGTTAGAAATAACATCACTGCACCAGATACATCTGGAAAGAAACACACTGATTTTTTATTAATAAATGATCCGCAAGTTCACACACTGTTTTTAATTTTGAAATACTATCTCCAAGTCTCTTTCTGAGGCTTAAAATTTAACTAGAAAAGTCAATGGACAAGTCTTTATGGTATATCGTTTGTTAATTTCGCGCTTTCACGTATAATTCTTCTTCACTTAACGATATTAAATTCTCAGGATATAAAAAAATTTAATTAATCATGAAATAAAATACCTATGAAAAGCAAAGCTGGTAGCAAGTTTTGAAAGGGCCGTTAATGTGGGCCCCCCGGCTGGCCGGGCCCTCCCGCCGTGCGAAGTCTGCGGGGGCGTTTGTGTTACGCCACTGGTTATGATGCAGTTGGGCATCGAAGTACAGAGTGTTTATTTGGAAAATACACTAATCGTCGAGGCGCGACTTATTTTTTCAGGCATTAAGGAGTGAATCCAAGATCAAATACTCGAAATATGTAGTATTTAGCACCCCCGTCCTTTTCAAATCAAACGCATGGTCAGCGTTTAAACCTTTTTATCCCAGCCCTATCCTAAATAAGCTATTAGAAGGGCAATTTTTCCGCCTGGAAAATTCAGTGTTCAAACCATGATCGACAAGAGACATCCATTACCGAAAAGTTTTTTTAGTGGAAAATTCAATTTTACGATCAGTCAGGTTCAATTGTGTTTCGAGTTTTCAGTTTAATTTTATCCTTTTGTGTTAAATATCTATGGGATAGAAATTTGATGGGATTGTATTATCGGCCTGGGCATATTATTCATTTTAACGATAAAGGATATGTGTTAATGTCAAATTTTGACGAAACGTGTCATAATTCTCAATATTTTTATTGTTGATCCCTTTATTAGCAATGTGTTATATAATTCATTGGGTTTAGCCTTTCAGAGAAAGTAATAAAAAATGAAACAAATGATTTACCATTTTTTTTATAGATTATTTACTTCTTTATATTGTGACTGTCATGCAACAACAACAACATTTTACACATATCGATCAGTGGTCTGGGGCATTTATAAATTATCAACTTAGGAAACACTGTATAATTCACTCGGGAGCCTTCCTTAGAGAAATAAAGCTCTGGTGGTACATTTTTTTAAATATAAAACCCCCTTTATGTTTTAAAAACCTAACAACGAACTGAGCATGATGAATTTAACAAGTTACAACACGACAGTATTTTACTGTACGGTGTACACTATTGCAATTTTTCGCCCTTTTCAATAACGAAACAATGCCATTGTTACTTTCTGCAGTCGCAAAGTCCAGAATATAGAAATTAATCTAAAAATATTCCATCTAGGCTATCCAGTTGAACGAAAGTTCCATTCCGACAGATTTTAAAATTTAACACACGAGGAAACGCTATACACTGAACAACTATATGGATTCGGATTAAAAATTAACTCGGCAAATGGTTTTCGTTCTTACTAAAAATGGATTTTATTTCGCTTCGAATGGTTCTACTTTTAGTCACGCGAAAATGGATTTTATTTGATTGTGCATGAAATGGCAAAAATATGGGGTATATGTCATCTGTAATTTCTATAAGTACGCAGTACAAATTAAGCATTGATTTATCTTCACCTTAAGAGTCTACTACATCGCTTTTACTCGCGAAATGTATGTATACTTTAGGCACTCGAAACCCTCTACTGCCTATCGAATTTATTTTAAAATATATTTTTTTATAAATTTAATAAAGTTATTTTTGTACATTTCACTTTTATACTATCACCAGTAAAATTGAATTAAACAACTATACATTTGGTAAGTATCACTGAATAGCTCAAGATTCAAACGTTGTTTTCCTTGTAACAGATTTTAAATTTAGGCCTTTGTTTGGGAGAAAATAATTTTTAAAGTTGACTTACCTATATACTAGCACAAATTATAGTAGTATAGATTTTCCTTCATTCACTATTACATACAGTGTCACCAGTAAAGTCCACATCATATGGGATTTTTTTTATTAATAGCTTTATTCAAAATTTGACTTTGGCATCAAATTCTGCTTCGATCGAGATGAAAATTAAGCAAAAAAATAGTAGTCACGTGATTCGCATTATCTGTCAAATTTTAATTTTTTCCAAAAAATAATTCAAAAGCGGGGTTATTTCTGAAAATATCGAAAAAAGTTATTAGAAAAAGTTTTTTTAAATGCAGTTTCTAGCCCACATGCAAAATTTCAGCTGCATAAGATAATTTTGATTTTTTACCTATATTTTGTAAATTGCACCACTTTTGCAAAATAAGACTCAACGCAACCTACATAAAACTTCTTAGTTTTGACAATGCTTTATTTCAGATACATTTTTTATAAAGTAGCGCCATATTAAATGTGTGTTTTTCTACAAAATCAAAATTGGGCTATTAAAATTTGGTCGCATGTGATGCAAAGTTTATTTGTTTTTGACCCTGTGTAAGGTAACTTCATAAAATAAGTATTTTTGAAAACTTAGTTTGTGTCTGAAAGTAAAAAAAAATAAAGTAAAGGGAAAGGGGTTTTAAATTAAGTCGTTAAAAATAGATAAACTTTACGTTAAGTTAAACTAAAAAAAATATTTTCCACTTAATGAACACTTTAGTGATGACACTGTGTTCTTTTTTGTCTTAATAAAACTTTCAGACAGAAACTACGTTTTCAAAAATACTTATTTTATGAAGTTACCTTATACAGGGTCAAAAACAGATAATCTTTGCATCACATGCGACCAAATTTTAACAGCCCAATTTTGATAGAGTAGAAAAACACACATTTACTATGGCGCTACTTTTAAGAAAATGTATCTGAAATAAAGCCTTATCAAAACTGAGAAGTTTTAACGTAGGTTGCGTCGAGTCTTATTTTGCAAAAGTGGTGCAATTTATAAAATATAGGTAAAAATCAAAATTATAAAATAATTTTCTATGTGGGCTAGAAACTGCATTTAAAAAAACTTTTTCTTATAACTTTTTTCGATATTTTCAGAAATATTAGTGGACTTTTGGTTAAAACGAAAAAAATATCAACGAAATGATCCAAAAAGAAATGGCAAATGCGTCACAAGCCCTAACCCATAAATTAACTTATTTCTATCTGATTTTATGATATCTACCCAAGATATATTTAAGGCCCGTAAAAATTAATCCTGATTTGACAACTGACAGTCGACTGTTCATTTAATAACGCCCCAGCAAACAATAAAAACAAAACAATTCGTTTTTATTACTGACTTTATTGTTTTTCGAATAAAATCTTTTATATTTCCGGGCTTAAGTTGAATCGGGACGACTAAATTAATTAGTTTGACTAATTTTAAGAAATTTTGTTCCCAGGTCTCGTCCGACCTGTTGTGTAATTTGTTTGAAGGTGCTAGATAATGAAGTAATATCAAAAAATTACCTTGTCTGACTTCCATTGTCTTTATTTTGTTACCTAACACAACGTTTAGTATCTCTAACCGTTTTCAAGTGTAAACTACATTATAATTCTAAGGCTACTGTCTTAAATACTATCCATGTGCAATGAAGCTTGATGACTCCGCCTACATGCTTTTTGGAGTGTGAAGTTTGAGCTGTTGTTTTTGAACAAGAAGAGGCTTCCAGATATTGGTTGGTTTACTAAATATATGGGTATTTTGATTCATGAAAGCTGCTTCTTTGAATTTTCGTTTTCTCTAATGCTGTTCCGTGTCCAAAACCTTGGCTTCTAACCAATTTATATTATGTTGGTTGGTCCATACATGTTCCGCTTACCTGATCTCGAAATTTCCCCTCTTCGAGTATGTATCAAATGTTCTTTAACTCGTACGGGAAGAGGTCCTGTTGTTTCTCCAATGTACGACTTGCCACACTCGCAAGGGATTTGATAGATACAATTTTTTGTGTTTTAATTACCGGGGGGTTTTACTAGTGTTGGGATCACTCGAGTGAAAAATAACCTATCATTCGGTTTTTTTCAATCACTTGAATTGTTCGATTATCTTCGGAAATAATTCGAGTGACGAACATATGGTTTTTATTTTCCAACTCGTCTCCAAAGTTGCTGCCCGCATGTCACACTGCGGCCAGAGCCTTCTAGCGAGCGGCTACACCGAGTGGTTTCGGTCATTATTGGCGATATTATTCAAATTAAATACTGCATTACGGGTTACCTGTGTAAGATAATATGATTTATTATTAAGATTAAAATACTGCATTACGGGTTGCCTGCGTAGGATAATAGAATTTATTATTTTATTTAGATTTAAATCGAGCGTCTACTGAAAACTTAATGTTTAGTGGTGAGTATTCAGTATTCATAAATATCATGAGTTATGCAATATCGTGACATCTTAAGGTCAAGTAGTCAAATTGTAAGATCTGGGAACCATGCCAAAAAATCCACAAATATCTCCGCCACATTTAATAATCCGCAAAAATCAATCGATTAACAACACCGAGTCAGTTATTCCCAATACAAATGCTGTATATCAACATGAAAGATGAACCGCCAATGCCAATACTAATATTAGCATTTGAGTGAAAAATCGATTATCATTCGGTTTTTTAAATCACTCGAATACTCGGTAGTCGATTATTAAAATAACTTACTATTGTAAGAAAAGATAGCTTCTAAGCGAATTTCCGGATTTAAAGGCTATTTTGATATTATAGTTTTTGGTTATCCTTCTAATCTTTTTTCCAAAAACTATAATAGCAAAACAGCCTTTAAATCCGGAAATACGCTTAGAAGCTTTCTAAAGGTACGTGTACATTAGCAAGAAACTTGCGACATTTATTTCTCAATAAACTTGGATGCATGTTTACACTGGAGAACTATTTGCCGCAAATCGTGTCTGGCAAGTAGTTAGTTGTGAGAGAAATGTCATGCAATATTGCAGAAAATATGTCTGGTGCGTTTACATTGAACTTGCACTGTTAAATATTTGTGAAGAAAAAGCAGAGCAAAACTTTATTTAAAATGGCGGGTCAACAAGGTCGGTATGCGGCTGCATAGATAGTTTTACGTTTAACGAAAAAAACTCAGAAAAAGAAGAGATTATGGACAAGAGATTGGATATTGAAAAGGTGTGATCTTGGGGTTCATGAGACCTTATTGTCCGAATACTCCGAATTAAGAATAGAAGATCCAAAACAACTTGATAATTTTTTGCGAATGTCAAATGCTGATTTTAAGTATCTTTTAAAATTAGTTGGACCTAACATAACCAAAAGTGATACACGACACGTGACACGCGAAAAAGTGTCATCCTTCGACCAACACTTTTTTTCTGCCATTTTATAACTTTATACAATTCACTCTCGCGTAAAATTTCCAACAGGTACGGAAATAAAATCTTGAACTCTGAGAGAAGAATATACGTCGTCTACACTGACACGTATTGCCTTGCAGAGATCAACTGTCGCAAGTACACCTCACATCTCGGACTTTGGTCTCGGGAGTGTTTACACAGACGCTGACATCTACTTGCGCAATAAATGTCGCAAGTTTCTTGCTAATGTACACGTACCTTTACAAAAGTAAAACCACTCACTTAATGAAAACACAAAAAATTGTATTTATCAAATCCCTTGCGAGTGTGGCCAATCGTACATTATAGAAACAAAAAACCTCTTTCCGTACGAGTTAAAGAACACCTAAAACATACTCAAGGAGGTCAAACTTCGAGATCAGGTATAGCGGAACATGTATGGACGAACCAACATAATATAAATTTTTTAGAAGCCAAGGTTTTGGACACGGAACAGCACTAGAGAAAACGAAAATTCAAAGAAGCAGCTTTCATGAATCAAAATACCCATATATTTCGTAAACCAACCAATATCTGGAAGCCTCTCCTTGTCCAAAACCAACAGCTCAAACGTCACACTCCAATAAGCACGTAGGCGGAATCATCAAGCTTCATTGCACATGGATAGTATTTAAGACAGTAACCTTAGAATTATAATTTAGTTTACACTTAAAAACCGTTAGAGATACTAACTAACCGAAAAGTTGTGTTAAGTAACAAAATAAAGACAAGGTAATTTTTTTTGGGCTGTGGTGTAATGTTTGTCACTACAATGACCAAATTTTCTATTTGCCACCGACCAAAACAAAGGTCATTTTCACATAGTTTTTATAGAAAAGTATATAATTATTTAATAATTATTATATTATGTACCATCAACATCTGGAATAGGTTGCATCGACTTGCAACAGAGAATCTCCGGAAAACGGAGACAGAAACAGATACAAAAATAAATAATTCACAACTATAAATCAAAATGTCTTACGCGAGAAACGTAATAAATATTAAAATACACAAAACCGTTCGTTTTCTCGTTACACACGCTTCAGATGATTCAACAAATTTCCAGAAGGAAAAAAATGATAAACGAGATCCGAGTTCAACCTCTTCGTGGTCCTTTCCGCTTTTTCTATTTCGATTAATCGTCTCTGACCTCAAAACATTTCCTGAATATGTACAATTTTCTTATGGATAATTTCCCTTTCCGAAAGAACCTTTGATTTAGTCTATTAATCAACAGAAATGTTCCTTATAAGTGCATTTTCTTATCTGAATATAAGAGCTACACTTCTTCCTCATAAATATATAAAATTAAATTACCATTTTCTTTAAAAAACGAATCACCATACCTAAGCTAATTATCCCGGTAATAGCTACAAAGCCACAAAGCTCCAGGATGTGACAGTGTATGCGGTCCAGATAGTGCCAGGAATCGTTTAATAATGCATTGTTGCGTAATGAGACATGGAAAGCCTTTGCAGGAAAACCACGGGTAGGATAATGCTGGACGTCCTGTGATGCACGACGTAGGTACATGCAGGCGACGAATCAAAAAACTATGCTTTTTTGGTAATTGATGGAAAATAAATGAATTTATGTATTAATCTGGGATGATTGATGGATGGATCGATGTATGACAGCAGTTTACTGGAAAAATGTGATCTGTCTTTGATCATACGTGTAGAAGGAAAGAACGCTTTCCGAACTGAATAAATAATCCAGAGTATTTTATTAAATTTGTACGTATATTAAATAGAATTTGAATTAGAATAATTGTACGATTACTACGATTTATTGCCAAGGCGTTATCCAGCCGAAAGTTCTATCCCAGATTTTGCTCGGTCCAACCAATCATCTAATAAACATAAATATAGGCTGGCAAATGGAATTGTCCAACAAATTAATGCTAGAAACTTTGAAATATTATTCACATCTCGCGTATCCTGTCAATGTAGGAAATGGCTTTGGCAAAATATTAGTGTTGCTAATTTATTATCATTTGGATCCCTAGGCAATTATCGCGGAGATGTAGGTATTAATCGGGCTAAATTTATACGTTGTAAATATGTTTAGGGGGATATTTTTTTATATACAGTGTCACCAGTAAAGTCCGCATCATATGGGATTTTTTTTTATTAATAGCTTTATTCGAAATTTGACTTTGGCATCAAGTTCTGCTTCGATCGAGATGAAAATTACGCAAAAAAATAGTAGTCACGTGATTCGCATTATCTGTCAAATTTTAATTTTTTCCAAAAAATAATTCAAAAGTGAGGTTATTTCTGAAAACATCGAAAAAAGTTATTAGAAAAAGTTTTTTTAAATGCAGTTTCTAGCCCACATGCAAAATTTCAGCTGCATAAGATAATTTTGATTTTTTACCTATATTTTGTAAATTGTACCACTTTTGCAAAATAAGACTCAACGCAACCTACATAAAATTTCTTAGTTTTGACAATGCTTTATTTCAGATACATTTTCTTTAAAGTAGTGCCATATTAAATGTGTGGTTTTCTACAAAATCAAAATTGGGCTATTAAAATTTGGTCGCATGTGATGCAAAGTTTATTTGTTTTTGATCCTGTATAAGGTAACTTCATAAAATAAGTATTTTTGAAAACGTGGTTTGTGTCTGAAAGTAATACACACACAAAATTTTCATGTGGGCTAGAAACAGCATTTAAGAAAACTTTTTCTAATAACTTTTTTCGATATTTTCAGAAATAACCCCACTTTTGAATTATTTTTTGGAAAAAATTAAAATTTGACAGATAATGCGAATCACGTGACTACGATTTTTTTGCTTAATTTTCATCTCGATCGAAGCAGTACTTGATGCCAAAGTCAAATTTTGAATAAAGCTATTAATAAAAAAATAGTATATTAAAGTACACGTTTTATAAAGCATCATTTTATAGCACGCGTCCATGTTAAAAAACGAGCCGCTTGCGGCGAGTTTTATAACGGGACAAGTGCTTAAAACTGCTTTATATAACACGTACTTTATACTATTTTTTCTAATTTGTAGTTTTTTCAATAAAAAATACATATTTAAAAAGAAAATAAATCCTTCAAATTTTGTAAATTTTTATGTCTAAATGTTATGTTGGTAATACTATTTTTTATCATAGTAGCCTAAGGACAATAAAAATTATTTTGCGAACTGTCATTTTTTGATTTATTCACCCATTTTCACCACGAGATTCTAAAGTTATTTTAGCAATATGAGATTTGAAATTCGACGGAATACGTTGTGTGATCCTTGTAAATTCGGTACATATACAGAGCGTTCGGAAATTCGGGTGATTTTGCTACTTTTTTTCGAATTTCAAAAGACGTGATTTTACGTCACGGCATTGCAATTTAGTATAGGGAAGATGGAAAATTCAAATAAAGTTGTAGTTAAAATCGACATTGGAAGGTTAGTAGATTGAATTTTGGATAGGATTTGGCAGAAAATGATAGCTTGAAGCATCTACAAAAGCAAAATAGTTCTCCGTCAATAAAGTTATTATTTAATGTGTTTTTTAATTAACTAAAACAATACATACAGATTTGTAGATCTAGGCAACCAAACATACATACGTGGGTTCGTGTAGTATTTTGCATATTTGGACTAAAAAATATTAGCTATCTAGAATGCTATGCTAAACGGTGAAAAAAAACATGTCATGTAGGGCCAACCTTTAAATAATAAAATTCGTAGTTCGAAATAGATCTGTTTCGAGAAAAAATTAGAAAAAATCCCATATGATGCGGACTTTACTGGTGACACTGTACAGGGTGTCCAGTTTTCGTGTGTTTTCATATACCAGCTCCCTTATTATAAACGATAGAAAGATGGGGTTTGCGGCTTACTGTTCTATTTTTTTATGAAACTTTCATTGCCGTAAACAAAATTTTCATAGCCTTCTCAGTTTCTGACATACAGGGACATTTTCAAATTTTGTCATTTTTGACGCTCCCCTGTATCTCGATTATTTAATAACTTATCAATAAGGTAAAGATGGATTGTTATATAGTTTTTTATGTTGAATTCAGTGGCGTAGTTAGTTTTTTTCTAAAAAGTTTTGTTTATGAGTTATGACCCAAACTTATATTTTTTTAATGGGACACCCTATATATTATTTATTTTTCTTGTTCCTCTTTTTAAGAGCTTTTCAAAAATATATAATAGTCCATATTTATTTCTTTTAAAAAGGGACAATTTTAATTTTTTTTGTAAAATTAATCATTTTTCATCTAGAATCCAGAAGGCCATGATCAATCATGAATAGACATGACAGAAAACAAAGGTTTGTAAATGCGCCATTACGGATTATTGTCAAATATTAAAGGTATTTGTTTAATTTTGTTAGTTTATTTGATATTTCTGTGAAAAATCATTTAATTATTTAACATGGCAAAAAATAATAGATATTATGAAAATTATTAAAAACACGATATGTATGTTTGTTTTATCCGAGCTAATGAAGACGCGAACGCAGCCTCGGAACTGTATTTTAATAGGTAAGATTCAAAACCATTTGTTATTTAGATACCATGAATGTTTATAATAAAAATAAAAAAGTTTTAATCATAATTATTTTTATCTGTTATTCGTTTTTTGATACATATTTAAATTTTTCGTAGATATCCAGTTGTTAATTTTTTTTTTATTTGCGGGCATAGCCCTCTAATCGAAAAATGATTAATTTTACAAAAAAAGTTAAAATTGTCCCTTTTTAAAAGAAAAAAATATGGAGTATTATATATTTTTGAAAAGCTCTTAAAAATAGGAACAAGAAAAATAAATAATATATAGGGTGTCCCATTAAAAAAAATATAAGTTTGGGTCATGACTCATAAACAAAACTTTTTAGAAAAAAACTAACTACGCCACTGAATTCAACATAAAAAACTATATAACAATCCATTTTCACCTTATTGATAAGTTATCAAATAATCGAGATACAGGGGAGCGTCAAAAATGACAAAATTTGAAAATGTCCCTGTATGTCAGAAACTTAGAGGGCTATGAAAATTTTGTTTACGGCAATGAAAGTTTCATAAAAAAATAGAACAGTAAGCCGCAAACCCCATCTTTCTATCTTTTATAATAAGGGAGCTGGTATATGAAAACACACGAAAACTGGACACCCTGTACATAGCAAAAAAAATACCACGGTTTTTAAAAGAGTTATTCGATTTTTTGGTCGATTTTCCAGTAATTATCCCATTGTATCCATGCGATTTTTCTTCCAAATGGAAACAAAATATGAACAATTTAATATAAATGCTCAACTGTTTTTATTTCATTATAAAAGCTTGATATTATGTTCAGGGATAGAAAATAAATATATCCAACGAAATATTATTTTATTTTTAAACGGTTAATGGGAAAAACATATTAAATTATATTTCAGTCAATTTTTCGCTTTGTCCTGCGATATACATACGTATTGTTTTATTTTATATGTATATAATTTTATTTTAATGAAAAATATATGAGACCCATTTTCGTGAAGTGCATATTAATTTACTATGTCACAATCGAGCAAAAAGTTTGACGTCACTGCAATCACACTAGACTGGCTATGAAAAATGTCATATAAATTTTGCTACCCTGAAATAGATGCTCCCCTATTAATTTTACATCAAAATTGTATTAGGATTTTTTAATGTCCTTGTATGATAAACTCACACACCAAATTTTGTTATTTTCTAATATGTCTATTAAAAGTTATTAAAAAAAAAATCTTTGTAAAATTCTTAAAATTTTACTGCTCTGATACAAAGAATTTTACTGCTCTGATACAGATGCTGAAAAAAGCTTTTACCTTCTGAACTATTTAAGAACTTTACAATTTTTATATTTCCGAATAGTAACTTTAAGCGTCGGTCGTTCGGGAAATGTTCGGTAAGCCGCTTTCAATATAAGAAGTTTTGTATGTATGAGGATTTCAGGATTCTGTACAGAATAGTATATTCTGTATTTTAAAAATTGTCCTTGCGGGCTTTCATGTATGGAAGGAAAGTCTTACAGGTATGATAGTTCACAGTCTATAAGGAAGCTATATATAATATGTGATGTTGATGATACCCAAAAAGCACATAATAAACATATATTCTGTGCCAAAGTAGAGATATTTAAAAGATAATGGAAAACGTCTGGCTCACAAACACGTACTTAATCCAATTTGCTTCTTATTGTGAGGGACGAACTATACCTCTGATTACCGAAGACAATAAACAGAATAATCCTAAACGAAACCTTTCGCTGTGTCAAATAGTATGTTGATCAATAGGCGTCGCTGCTGCTTTGTAAAGGACGTAATTTCTTTCATCTTTTCCTTTTAAGACGATTACCAGTTGCGTATGCCAGTTCAAAGTCTCCAACTGCTTCATTTACGTTCCTCAGTACTTGTTTGGAACTACTAATCTCGCAATTTATTATTATATTAGTTTATGCTCAGAGACTCTAATCGACCAGGCACATTGTTTGTGTCCAAAAAAAAGATAATCATTTTCTTTTTCAAGGCTTATAATATACTTTTTTCTATTTCACGTTCATAATAAGCTCAGTACGATACGCATTTGCGTATCGTAATGAAGCTATTTCGATACCCGTTTTTTCTTTATTTGATGCTGGTAACATTTAAATGTTTTATTTCATTGACTTGCGCGGCCTTTGTGATTTACGAGAAAACCCATTTTTCGCAGAGGAAAAATAGCTTGATAACCTACTTTTTTTATTCTGTGTGGATAACAGTCATGTATGTTGGTTGCATAAATCTATAAATCAATCTTTTGTAGATGCTTCAAGCTATCATTTTCTGCCAAATCCTATCCAAAATTCAATCTACTAACCTTCCAATGTCGCTTTTAACTTCAACTTTATTTGAATTTTCCATCTTCCTTATACTAAATTGCAATGCCGTGACGTCTTTTGAAATTCGAAAAAAAGTAGCAAAATCGCCCGAGTTTCCGAACGCTCTGTATATGTACCGAATGTACAAGGATCAGACAACATATTCCGTCCAATTTCAAATCTCATATCGCTAAAATAACTTTAGAATCTCGTGGTGAAAATGGGTCAATAAATCAAAAAATTACAGTTCGCAAAATAATTTTTGTTGTCCAGAGGCTACTATGATAAAAAATAGTATTACCAACATAAAATTTAGACATACAAATTTACAAAATTTGAAGGATTTATTTTCTTTTTAAATATGTGTTTTTTATTGAGAAAACTACAAATTAGAAAAAATAGTATAACGTACGTGTTATATAAAGCAGTTTTAAGCACTTGTCCCGTTATAAAACGGCAAGCGGTTCGTTTTTTAACATGGACGCGTGCTATAAAATGATGCTTTATAAAACGTGTACGTTAATATACTATTTTCAAGGCTTATGTACTTTTGTAGTGTTTGTAGTATATTGAAGCGAGGTTGCCGTTTGGTTTTATTTTAATTAGCCTCTGTTTTCTACTAATCATTAATAATTCAGTTTGAAGCGTTATTTAATCGACCCCCATTCGATTAAATGTATGTAGGAATGAATTAATTATTTAACAATTATTTGTATCGTTTAAATGCACAAATTATAAAATAATACTGTTTCGATAATGAACTAGTAACATTATAAACAACGAGAATTAGGTATGTCGGTCGAATTAGTAAAATAGAAAATTAATTATTTGTGAAAGGACCGCAATTATTTATTTTAACACCTTTAGGGTTGATTCAGGCCCTAATTGCTTTGGTACAAATTTTTACCTTTGATACTGTTATTTCATCATTATTTAACAATAGTTGACCTTTTGTCGCTGCATATTTATTCCATTATATTTAATAATTTAAATTCACAGTCGTCGTATCTATACCATAGTCATGTCGCTTAGACAGTTGAGGCATAGAGGACCATTTTTTTAGCGATGTAAACATGCAAATTTATATATTACTAGCGTGTACCCGGCCTGCGTTGCAGCCCGGCATTATACGACGTGAGATAATAAGGCGAACAAACCTCAAACTCAACCGTTTGCCGGCCCGTCCACAATTCACATCCATGCATGAAAGATAGTCTGTCTTCGTCTATTCCGGCTTCGGTGCTTCGGATCGATCGTTGAACGGGCCGGAGACCGGTTAGGTTGGGTCGTTCGTTCTCCCTACTCTAATTTATCAGTGTTTCTCTATAATTTTATGCATGTATTATACATAAAAACCTTCCTCTTGAATCACTCTATCTATTAAAAAAAAACCGCTTCAAAATCCGTTGCGTAGTTTTAAAGATTTAAGCACATATAGGGACAGGACGGGCGATAGCGACTTTGTTTTATACTATGTTAAGATGGCTGTTGAATTGAGATCTTTTTCCCTTTTTAAATTATTTCACCACCTTTTTATCTTGATTATTTCCGTTGTTGCAAAAAACTTTGTTCCTTAACGTAATTTCCAAACAACCCTTGTTCTGTTTTTTTTTTATTAAAAAGTAAAAAGAATGTCGCAATAAACATGTGAAAATAACGTTAGCAAATAGCATTTTTTTGTGCTTATAAATATCAATTTAAAAGGAAATGGGACTCGCGGGAAAGCATTACGACACTTTTTCCGGTAGAAAATCTTGTTTTTCCACGAATTTTGCATGAAGTTATAATAAAAGAGTTGTCTGGTTTTGGAGGTTTTAAAAGCCGTTCTTACAGAGTTAGACCAGGGCTGAAGCCTTTGCAAATGGTAAAAAGTAAAAAAAAATAATAGTAGAATGAAACCCATTGGAAAAGGAAGAGAATATAACAAAAATGAAAGGAAAAATAAATTACGGGCGATCCGAGGTCGGGAAGTGGATATTTTGACGTGAGAATTTTCGATTGAAAATTAGGGTGCTTTTTCAATATTAAGTCAAAATAAGGTGAAAAAATAAATATTTTAAATCAAAAAAATTACAGTGTCTTTGGGACATAAAAAGGTAAGTTTTTACCAAATTTCGTGAAAAAAAACTTTGCTATTTAACGTTTTTCCATAGGTCTTGTAATTTTGCCGAAAATCGAGATAAATCGTTTTCTAATCTTAAAAACTCACCGCCCCCCACTTCCCGACCTCGCATCGCCCGTAATTTATTTTTCCTTTCATTTTTGTTATATTCTCTTCCTTTTCCAATGGGTTTCATTCTACTATTTTTTTTTTTGTTTGAAAAATTATCGACCCTGGTATAAGTAGGTATACAGTAGCTGTTTTTCCGGAGGAAATCAAGAAAAGAAAAACGTGCAGAGGAAAAATTTATCGTATTTGCAAACGTGAAGCGGAAAATCTGAAATTAATTGAACTGTCAAGAATATTGGAAACGAGCTTTAGAAAATTTGAGTATTTTCGGTCGGAGCATTTGCCCTAAATTGATCTAGTTAGATTAGTTAAATTCGATTTTAACAGTACCTACATTAGGATAAGTAAGTTCTGCGATTAATTGATCTTGGAATTACTTAAACACGGTGACGTGGTTTTATTTTTGTAAGAAAGATAAAGATACAAAGAAAAGAACAAGCTGTTAATGTAAGACATTGTTAACACTAATTTTGTCCAGATCGATTGGAAGAAATCACATAAACCTAAAGTTTCTACCTAAATAGATCAATGTCAGAGGGAGAGAGAGAAGCTAAGTAACTTCTTACAGATTAATTCGATGATCTCTACCACCTAGAAGTGTGGAAATATAAATAGTATTAAATACAGTTTTTTTCGAAAACAAACTTAAATTAGAACTGATTCTTTTAAAATAACCTACTTTTCCGGCAATCTTCGATATGATACTTTCAAAATAATTAAAAAATTTTTATTTTAAATCAATAATTATCCCTAAATATTTAAAACTGTTCACTAATTCCAATTTTTCACCATCAATTACAACATTTATATTTTGACAATTAAAATTATTACCCATAACCATACATTTAATTTTTGAAATATTTAATTTTAATTTATTTGCTTTTAGCCAATTTAATAATATATATTTATCTCAGAATTTAAAGTATTTACACCATCAAAAATATTTAAAACATTAATATAAATTAAGGTGTCAATTTATTTCATTGCTAATTTTGGGAAAATTGTATAGTAAAAGAACAATGACATAATAATGTTAAAATAAATCTCACCCCATATTTTTCGCAATACAATTTTTCTATTATTACCTATAAAATATGAAGGCGATGATTTTATTTAAATTTTGTGTAAAAGTTAGAAAAATAAATAAATCTACGCGAAATAGGTTACAGATTGGCAAGCATGTTGATACTCCCACCTTAATATAAATATTCCATAAAATGTCAAATTCTCCCTTCACAAAGACTTTTCAGTGCACATAATATCATATTGCAATAGTCGGTAGTTCAAACACTACAATCCCTACACAAAAACGTAAAATTCCGACGTATTCCAGTTTTATCGCAACAAGACGCTTTTATCCGGCAGAAGTGGATATAAGAAACTCGTCTTTCAGACGATATTAAAATGCCGACGGCAACCTATAACCGGATAAAACCGGCGGCGCATTCGATTATCTCCAGGGACTCTTTACAGACTCTTTCCACAAGTATGGAATGACACTATGTTCACTGGATGATCTAATTTTTCTCATTGAGAATGGGTGGCGATTTTTTAAGCCATTTCTAAATTAAATATTAAAGAAGTGGCGTCGTGAAATTGGGAAAATGAAAAATCCATCTCAACGGGTGACAACATCCTTGCAATAACGTATGTCATGTCGCCGGTCGCCCTCTGGTGACGACCAAGGCAAGCTATACAGGGTGTCCGGAAATGATGAGCAAAAAAATTAGGGGATAATTCTCGACCGGAAATAAATGTTATCTCTTCCTATAACATTTTTTCGAAATGTGTCTATTAAGGAGTTACAAAGTGTTAAAGTTAAATTTTATTTTTTAAAATAAATAAATTACTAGAACCATAAATTAAACATTCAAATCAAAGGTTCAAAGTGACGTCCTTTCTCTTCAATGCATAAATTAATTCTTCTTAAAAAATTTCGACGAACTCCATGGAATATTACTTCTTTTGCTATGCTATGTTTAGGGTTGAAAATAAATTCAGATGATTTCGTATTCATCACATGCCAGCAATGTTATTTTAGCGTTTTTCTCGAAAACGGTTAGATGTATCGAAACAAAAGTAGTATACCTTTTTTATGTTAAAAGGTTAGGAGAATAGAAATATTCAGTCAAAATGCGCATACAGTGTAGGACAAAAAAGTTGGGATCATTCAAATTAAAGTATAGGCTCCCATGTGGCGCTCTCTACAAAATGCGAAAAAACGGTGAGCAAATTTGTGTTCCTCATCCCGGAAAAGCCCCATATACGAGATTTCGTCAAAATATTATTTATAGGAATTGATAGCATTTATTTTCGGTCTAGAATTATCCCCTAATTTTTTTGCTCATCATTTCGGGACACCCTGTATATAAAAATGCGATGTTAAAATAAATATATAAATGTGGCAGTGTACAGGGTGGCCCATTAATAAGGGAGGCCGGCTTTATCTCGGAAACCATTAATCGTACAGCTTTCGGAAAGAAATTTTTATAAAGCGATCATGAGAAAATTCTGGAAATTACTTTCCATTTCGCCGCAAGGGGGCACAATTGAAAATTAGTTTTTTAAATTTCTCCGAAAATTCCCATATTAAGGTATAACTCTGATTATATCATTGGAAAGCTTAGACAATTCTGCATCATTTTGGTTTAAGGCTTGTTGGCGTACAGACCTTGATAAGAGTGGGGGAAGCTATTGAATGTGTAAACATTAAAATCGCTGTAACTTCTAAATGACATCCGATTTTACTAAACTTAAGCTCGTTTGGAAGGTAACCATATCGTCGTATCCAGCAGTACACGATAGTGTTTAATAAAATTGCTAGAGGGCGCAATTTGTAATAATAACAGTTTTTTCGATTTTATCCCGAAAATTCAAATCATACGGTATAAATATGACATCATATGCGGAAGGTAGATTAAATTTGCAAGAAAAAATGTAAAGACCGCTTTTCGATATTGTTATTCGTTTCAGAATTATTGCCAAAACAATAACTTTTAATTCAAATTGCGCCCTCTAGCAATTTTATTAAAAACTATTGTGTACCATTGTATACGACAATTGAAGGTACTTACCTTTTTCTTCCAAAAAAGCTTAAATTTAGTAAAATCGGATAAGTCGTTTAGAAGTTACAGCGATTTTAATGTTTACACTTTCAATAGCTTCTCCCACTCTTATCAAGTGAAAGTGTAAACATTAAAATCGCTGTAACTTCTAAACAACTTATCCGATTTTACTAAATTTAAGCTTGTTTGGAAGTACCTTCAATTGTCGTATCCAATGGTACACAATAGTTTCTAATAAAATTGCTAGAGGGCGCAATTTGTATTAAAAATTATTGTTCTGGCAATAACTCTGAAACAAACAAAGATATCGAACTGCGGTTTTCACATCTTTTCTTGTAAATTCCATCTACTTTCCGATTATGATGTCATAGGTATACCGTATGATTTGAATTTTCGGGATAAAATCAAAAAAACTGTTATTATTACAAATTGCGCCCTCTAGCAATTTTATTAGAAACTATCGTGTACCATTGGATACGACGATTGAAGGTACTTACCTTTTCCTTCCAAACAAGCTTAAATTTAGTAAAATCGGATAAGTCGTTTAGAAGTTATAGCGATTTAAACGATTACACTTTCAATAGCTTCCCCCACTCTTATCAAGGTCGGTACGCCAACGAGCCTTAAACCAAAATGATGCAGAATTGTCTAAGCTTTCCAATTATATAATCAGAGTTATACCTTAATATGGGAATTTTCGGAGAAATTTAAAATTTAAAAAACTAATTTTTAATTGTGCCTCCTTGCGGCGAAATGAGGAACTTGAAAGTAATTTCCAGAATTTTCTCATGACCGCTTTACTCATAAAAAAATTTTTCCGAAAGCTGTACGATTAATGGTTTCCGAGATATAGCCGGCGTCCCTTATTAATGGGCCACCCTGTACTTTGAAAAGCAGTGGGCCAGTGGCTGCTCATTACCACACCACCTGAGCCAAGCATTTTTGGGTTATATTCCATTTATTGTAATTATTATTAGAATCATATTCCACAGAAAAGGGGTGTTTCGTTATAGCCAAATTTTTCCCTTTATATTTAAAGTAGCTCGAATTTAACTGAAACGTAGGCATTATTGGCCAATGTAAACTCTCGTAATACGACCGCAAAAACTATTTGAAGACAATCGACGACTCTTTATTGGTTTTTCCGTAACAAACAAGCTTGGCGTAATTAAAAACCATAAAATTTCAGGGATTGAGTGTAAAAAACACAATTAAAAAGATCGTGTAAGAGTCTGAAATTTCATTTTAGAAGGATTTGGTTAAGTCACGTTTTACTTCGACGAGTTTTGTTACAGTGAACCAATTGCAATTATTAATGTACACAGTAAAAAATCTTGTGTAAGATTATCGCACAAGTAAATAATTATAATTACCAGTAAATACATGAATGTAAAACATCTGTATCTATCTCGTTGATCTTCTATAATATATAATTTTTACCAATAACAGGGGCGTAACACAAACACCCCCGCAGACTCCGCACGGCGGGAGGGCCCGGCCAGCCGGGAGGCCCACAGTAACGGTCCCTTCAAAACATGCTACCAGCTTTGCTTTTTATAGGTATTTTATTTCATAATTAATTTAATTTTTTTATATCCTAAGAATTTAATATCGTTAGTGAAGAAGAATTATACGTGAAAGCGCGGAATTAACAAACGATATACCATAAAGACTTGTCCATTGACTTTGGAGATAGTATTTCAAAACTAACAACAGTGCTCACTCTTATCAAGGTCGGTACGCCATTGAGCCTTAAACCAAAATAATGCAGAATTGTCTAAGCTTTCCAATGATGTAATCAGAGTTATACCTTAATATGGGAATTTTCGGAGAAATTTACAATTAAAAAAAAATTTTTTTAATTGTGCCCCCTTGCGGCGAAATGAGGAACTTAAAAGTAATTTCCAGCAATTTCTCTTGACCACTTTACTCATAAAAAAATCTTTCCGAAAGTTGTACGATTAATGGTTTCCGAGATAAAGCCGACGTCCTCGCTTATTTGACCACCCGGTACAATGGTGGTACAGGCTATATTATGTCTTATCTAGAGTGCATTCATATACAGTGACCGGCATAATTCTGGCTTCAAATGGAATTTTGTCTGTCATTGTACATGAAAGAATACCTTCCTTCCAAATGAGATGGGAAGTTCAAATTTTCCACATATTATCAGGACAGTGGTACCAATATGTAAGTACTTATGAGAAAATCTGAAATTTTTGCTCTGCTCCGGTGCTAACTGGTACGGGATGGATAAAAAGTTTCTATTGATTATAAAGTATGGGTTTGCTCTGTTTGCAAAGCTTTGGAAACCTGCTAGTGCATAATAAACATCGGTAATCTGCACAGTGTCGATTACTTTTATACGTTTTACCCGATGATCATCGTTAAATTTATTTTTGACATTTTAAAATTTGCGTTCATTAACGCCGCGACTAATATTAGATAGAAAAGCCCATTAAAACGATACGGTCAATTCGGAATTAACGAGTTTTAGTGTTAAACTCGGATGCTCGGAACTGCACAACGTTACGTCAATCGAAACGATAACAGGTTTCTAATAAAAATGCAATTTTGCAGCTGGCAACTAACTTTGCTGCAAAAATAACACGTGATATACTAACTTTCTTGATATAAAAGTAAGAAAGGTTTGATGGATTGGTAGGAGGCAGGGAGGTGGCACACGAGGTTATTGTATGTTGTACAGTGTCGGGTATAAAGTTGGACACAACGACGACAAAGCAAGATAGACATCTCATTCCCTTTATCATAACAAGCCGACAAGACGTCAAATGCAAAGGTCCACAAGGTTCATCGCGAGTTCCACAATGAAACCATCACGTGAACATATACAGTGTCCGCAAGAAAGTCCGCATCAAATGGGATTTTTTTAAATTATTAAGTATAGGTAAAAATTAAAAAAGCAGTTAGTTTTTGCTTACCTAAAAACCAAAAATAACGTATACTGAAGCAGCTGCACGACTTGCGTTACCTGTCAAATTTGACATTTTTAATAATATAGGTTCAAAAATGCCCTTATTTATCAAAATATCGAAAAACTTTATTCGAGAAAGTTGTTTATTTAGGCATTTTTAGCCTGTGTACGACATTTTGATAGTCTCATAAATATTTTATTTTTGGCCAGGTTCTTGAAAATTTTGATCAATCCTCGTAGATTAACTTTTATACATCGATGTAAAACCATTTGCCTTTACTTCATTTGTAATCTTAATGCAATTTTGTGTATAATTTTTGTTCACAATTATTTATTTTGCTTCAAAAACTCACATTGTTATTGATCAGTATGTAATGTTTGATGCAAAGTTTATCTAATTACATCAGTTTTGCCAAAACCGACGTTTCTCATTTTTATTAAGTTAGTAAACAGATGTACAAAATGAAAATATTAGGAAGGTTTCGTTGAAATTTTACTTAATATTGGATCAAAAAGAATAAATATTAATCGCTCGAAACATTTTATTCAACAAAAATATCGTTTACAAGTGGGCGATGCATTAATAATTAATATTAATTAAATAATTGGAAACAAAAATTTTACACAAAATTGCATTAAGATTACAAATGAAGTAAAGGCAAATGGTTTCACATCGATGTATAAAAATTAATCTACGAGGGTTGATCAAAATTTTCAAGAACCTGCCAAAAAATAAAAATCGTATTAGACTGTCAAAATTTCGTACAGAGGCTAAAAATGCCTAAATAAACAACTTTCTCGAATAAAGTTTTTCGACATTTTGATAAATAAGGGCATTTTTGAACCTATTTTATTAAAAATGTCAAATTTGACAGGTAACGCAAGTCGTGCAGCTGCTTCAGTGTACGTCATTTTTGGTTTTTAAGTAAGCAAAAACCCCCTTGATGCGAACTTTCTTGCGGACACTATTATAAAATAAATCTGGTATACAATCAGATAATACGAACGCGTTACCAATAAAATTTATAAAATTTATCCATCACTCTAGATTTTCTATACATTTTGTATATTTGGCCTATTTCGTAATATTTTCACAAAGGAGGTGAAATTCAATTCCTGTCGCTCCTCAGTGTCATCCTAAATAAAATATAAAACTGTCTTGCTTTATAAATAAAATCCTGCCGTTTTGTTTTCCCCAGTTGTTTGCATTTATTTGTTATAAGTGCATGAATATTTTCGTAAAACGCTTGTTTTATTACCGTCGGGATTAACCATTTTGAATAAAATAACTACGGACGCTTTGTTTGCAGCGATTTATTTCGAAATAAACATAAAAAATTCAAGCCCGCTTAGAATAAAGCATTACAATTTGGGTGTTTTGAGTCGTGGCGATAAATTTTTAATGGATAATGGATATTTCTATATCATGCTGTCACAGTCTAAAAGATTTATGACACATTATAGCGCAATCCGAAGCACAATCTAAATGTAATAGGTCTAATAAACCGCTTTTGTGTGCTTGTTTCCATAAAATTAAATTTTATATTTTAATAAAAATTTCACTTTTTAGGTAACGTACCTGGGGGCACTAAAACAACGGGAAAAGTTTCCGTTCATCAACGGAATTCTTTAAACAAAGATAATGGTGCGTGGCGAAATTATTTCGCGGAAATGACAAGTCTTTTAGGAAATTCTCTCGAGTCATTAGAGGTTTCCTTTTCGCGAAAGTTTCACTCTGAAGCTACAAGGGCCGCCATTTTGCCCCGGGCCTTAATCTCGGCTGATGTTCGTACTTCCGATAAGTCGACTTTCGGAGACAGGGAGCTTCGTATTGTCGAGTTAATATTGCAGAGAATGGGATACATATTTCTTCTTTTCTTTTGCATATAATATGCTATTTTATGCGTAATCACAATTTTCTTTTTAGTTTAGTTTAAAGTTATTCCAGTCGGATTTTCCTCCTTGTGACTTTGTTATACCTTATTTGCAAACTTCAAGTTACAGTGGCATTTTATGTGAGTATGAGAGAGAAAATATAGTTTGTTTTGATGCCCCCATTAAGGACAACAGATCAATTAGTGTTGCCGACGTGCGGCATGAAGAAGGCATGGCGATGCCAGAGAGGGGTTTATTGTTATTATTATTATTATTATTATTATTATTATTATTATTATTATTATTATTATTATTATTATTATTATTATTATTATTATTTTATCAATAACAAGCGGAAAGTCCGATGAAGCTATTGTTTTAGTCTCTTTGATTTGTTTTTTTCTTTAATTTTTCATCGTGATTTAAAATGTCTAAAAGTCCGTTGGCTAGTTTAAATTACTTGTAAGTTCTTACGCGAAAGTTATTTAAACTGTTTAAAATTACTATATTTCCTTCTTTCGAGTTACATCCGGTTTAACCGGAAGTTGATTTTTTTTGGGAAGATAATAAAATTTAAAGATAGGGACATGTAAGCCGTTTTGCTCTAAGACGCACTGTTAGAAAGCTATAAGCTGTCTAAGTTCAAAAATGTCACTTTTCGAGAGTCAATATCTCGGAAACTATGAAGTATAGACTAATAGTGCATTTAATAAAAAATAATTATAATTTTATGTGGAATTTAAAAATGTAAAAATATACAGGGTGTTCCATTTAAAAAAATATCAAAGTGACCCCTAGTACTTTTGTTTGATGTTCAATTGTTTTTTGCTGAAGATATTCGAATTCGCGGGAGAAAATGACTTAAGATGGCTATTTCAGTTTTTTTTATAAAAGTACAGGAAAAGTCAAAAAATCGTCTTGTCTAGTCTTGGTTGGATAACCCTGTACACTACCCGATTGATGAGGAAGTTCTTTCTTGGAAATACCGCGGATTTTTCTTTGCTTAATTTTTTTGAGTGTTCCCGAAGCTGTTGATTCTGATTTAAATGAAACAAATTTCTCAAGTTACAAGAATAGTAGTCCGTTAGTATTTTAAAAGTTTCTATTATATCACCCCTAGTTCTTCTTTAGAGTAGTTATAGCCCAAATCTTTTAAGTCTTTCGGGATAAGGTCCTCTTAATTCAAATGCAATTCTGGTAACCCGCCTTTGGACCCTTTACAAAATTTCAATATCTTTGATGTAATAGGGGTTCCAAATATTGTATCCGTATTCAATTTTTGATATAATATACAGTGTCACCAGTAAAGTCCGCATCATATGGGATTTTTTTTTATTAATAGCTTTATTCAAAATTTGACTTTAGCATCAAGTTTTGCTTCAATCGAGATGAAAATTAAGCAAAAAAATAGTAGTCACGTGATTCGCATTATCTGTCAAATTTTAATTTTTTTCAAAAAATAATTCAAAAGTGGGGTTATTTATGAAAATATCGATAAAAGTTATGAGAAAAAGTTTTTTTAAATGCACTTTCTAGCCCAAATGCAAAATTTCAGGTGCATAAGATAATTTTGATTTTTTACCCATATTTTGTAAATTGCACCACTTTTGCATAATAAGACTCAACGCAACCTACATAAAACTTCTTAGTTTTGACAATGCTTTATTTCAGGTACATTTTCTTTAAAGTAACGCCATATGAAATGTGTGTTTTTCTACAAAATCAAAATTTGTCTATTAAAATTTGATCGCATGTGATGCAAAGTTCATTTGTTTTTGACCCTGAATAAGGTAACTTTATAAAATAAGTATTTTTGAAAACGTAGTTTTTGTCTGAAAGTAATACATCTTAGTATTAAGACAAAAAAGAACACAGGGTCATCCGTAAATTGTTCATTAAGTGGAAAATAAATTTTAGTTTAACTTAACGTAGAGTTTATCTATTTTCAACGATTTAATTTAAAACCCCTTTATTTTATTTATTATTGTTTTCTTTTCAGACATAAACTATGTTTTCAAAACTACTTATTTTATGAAGTTACCTTATACAGGGTCAAAAACAAATGAACTTTGCATCACATGCGACCAAATTTTAATAGCCCAATTTTGATTTTGTAGAAAAACACACATTTAATATGGCGTTACTTTAAAGAAAATGTATCTGAAATAAAGCATTGTCAAAATTAAGAAGTTTTATGTTGGTTGCGTTGAGTCTTATTTTACAAAAGTGGTGCAATTTACAAAATATAGGTAAAAAATCAAAATTATCTTATGCAGCTGAAATTTTGCATGTGGGCTAGAAACTGCATTTAAAAAAACTTTTTCCAATAATTTTTTTCGGTATTTTCAGAAATAATCCCACTTTTGAATTATTTTTTGGAAAAAATTAAAATTTGACAGATAATGCGAATCACGTGACTACTATTTTCTTGCTTAATTTTCATCTCGATCGAAGCAGAACTTGATGCCAAAGTCAAATTTTGAATAAAGCTATTAATAAAAAAAAATTCCATATGATGCGGACTTTACTGGTGACACTGTAGAAAGTGTACAATTTCTTTGCAATCTGTAGAGAGTGACTTTTAAAAGTCTTTTGCACCATGAAAATAAAACTATTGACTTTCCATTTTAAATTAGAAGAAATTAGTAAACCCAGATCTGTTTGTTCTGTAACACTAATAAGTTGAAGATTATTTAGTAAATATGTTTTACAAGGGTTATTTGGGTCCATATGCAATACTGTGTACATTTTGATACATTAAGCTTCACGCACCACTGGCTTGTCCATGACTCAATACGCCTCAGATCCCTGTCTAAGCATTGCTTTTGCAACAATGGATTACAGAATAACTTGGTATCGTCAAAGAAAATGATGATTGTCTCAATATTCCATGACAAATCGCTAATCTAATTTATTTTCTGCTACAGAAATGTAGGAGGTATTCACTTCAGTAAATCATTAATATTTGGAATTTCATTTGGATTATACGTTGTACCGCGCATTTTCGAACTATTTTACGCTATCGGAATGTATTTGCTCCTATGGAGGGGGAATGCAACGAGAGTGGAATGGGATTGAATTGCGCTCGAGCAGAAGTTGGCCACGTTAAGTCTTGATCGATATCTTTTTACCTAGCGCCAAGTAACTTTAGGCTTGCTAGGACGGTATAAACTGGTACTCTTAATATAAAGTAAGGAAATTATTTGGGTGACCCGAGGGAATAGCTTCTTTAACACAAAGTTTAATACTGAAAAAAGTAGAAAATGTCAGTTGTCACGAAATCTCTGAAATATTTAGCGAGGAAGTTTGTGAAGCCCCCCATCATTTATTTTGATTGATCGTCCTTTCCAGTCAGCAAGACCAAACTTCTCGTTCTCGTCACAGAAATAACACTTTATATCGCAGACGTTCCCTGAAACACTCTCTCGAACTTCAATCCCAGATAAACCTTACTAAAGTTTGATCAGAAACCCATTTCTCCCTTTTATTCACTTTTTATTTATTTTTTCTCTGATATAGAACATTCGACAAATTACCTCGTATTTTGTGTAAGCGATTCTCTTTTTATAAACCTTTCTTAAGGAGTACGTATTATTTTAGAAAAAGTTAAAATATATATATATAATGATTACGCCACAACAGCAAAAAGGATTTTTCGCACGCGATGTGGAAGTGAAATCGCCAACGAATTAGCTCAATAAGTATTTCATACACAAATCAACATTTAATCGCAGTTGACCATATCCATTATTTTAAAAAATGTTGAACTCCTTAAATTAATTGATTTATCACCGGCCTTACAAGGGTTTTCCGCCATATCTTGGAAAATGTTTCTGGAAACAGAAACTCGGAAACATAATTAAAAGGAATTTATCCGGAAAAACATTTTAAAAAGCGTTCATTATGCGGTGGAAAATGTTTGTTTTTACGCATTCGTATCGTAGATTTAATCTTAACGTGTTGAAAACAGAAACGGGGGAAAAGTTATTTTTTAAGATTAGTTTTATGCGATGTTAAACAATACACATTTTTAGATCTTTGTCAGAGGATAAATAAAAATTGCGGTTTTAGAAAATATTATATTCACTCAGAACATTCTTTTGATACGTTTTTTATGTTATTATAGTTATTTATGTATCAAGGGTACTAAGTAAATGATTATGCCCTGAGGGCGACAGTCTTACAAAGCCGAGGGACTCTGGCCCGAGGGTTCGTAAGTCGCCCGAGGGTATATATCTATTAGTACCCGTGGTGCATACAAAATTTTATGTCATACCAGTTCGTTTTGAATAATAAATATTTTTTTTAATATTAATTTGATTTACCAATTTTTTATTTTTACCTGCGACATTACCTTGACATTATTAAAATGTTTAATTTGTCAAAGTCAAAAATCAAAAATGGAACAGGATGCACACAATGCAACACTTAATGCCCGCGCGGGCCATAATGTGTACTTTATGCCCGCACGGGCATAAAGTAATCCATTATGTAGATGGTATCTAAGGTATAAAAACACAATAATGTACTGGTATGACATAAAACTATTAATATCCTTTTGTTCAGGTTAGTTTTTTTTTAAATTTTGTATCATTGGTAATACTGGACCCTGTCTGCCCCAACGTCCTGTACTTGGCGCAGTCTCGGTAGGATTTCCATTTCCTCTACGGCTTGCCTGCATATATACGCGGTTAAAACTGAATTAATTTAAATAAATAGGCCCTCTTCGACAGTGCCAAATTCTCGATTTTAATTAGTTTGTTAAATTAATCCCCATAAATCGAAACGGCATCTCGCAGCGCAATTTCGCCCCAAAATTACGCTTTAACCGTTATTATTATAGTTAATGCTGGGACGCGTTATGCTGCATCGAGGGAGTTCGCTCTTAATACCTACGATCCTACATTTATCAGATAGAAGGGTCGTTAGGGTGGCAATTTGTTGCTGACAAGGGGTTTTTAATAAAATATTTTGTTTAACTGATTGCCCAGTACGGATATACCGACTTGCAGCTTCAAGGTTCGATACCGATTCCAAGTTGTAACGGTCTATTATTTTAAAGTAGCAATTTAAGTTTATTAAAATCCTGCGGAGATACTACTTTAAGCTACGGACAGCGAAGCTACATTTTATAGGGGCTACATTCTACATTACCTTATTGTTTAAAATTTAAAATAGTCTATTGGATTATTAGATATTTTTCTTAAAGTTTAAATCAAATAAATCCTAACAAGATTATCCACCTCTTTTAGCTGCAGAAGAGAAGAGGTATTTTCGAATTGTGCATTTATATTAAAACACTGATAGATCTTTCGATTCACCGGAAAGGCTTTGAGTGAGTGGAGCTTTACAAAGTTTTATTCTTTGTTTAATGGCATCAGAAGTGGGAAGACTTTAAAACTTTTATCATGAAGGAAAATTTGAAATCTATCGGGGTCTGAACAAGGGGAATGTATAAAATTAGTATTTAGATAAAGGGACCTATGAATATTTTGGGTAACCTATTTTATTAATAGTTATTAATGGTTATCGTCATATACAGAGTGTTTCAAAAGTTACAAATTAAGAAAACACTCATCGAACAGATTCTGGCAGTTACTGGCCAATAGCTTAAAATCTGGTACTGGTTTGTCAAGAAAAAGGTTTAAATACTATAGTGTTTATATAAGAAATATTGAATAAATTAAAATTAATTTGCTTAACAACCGAAAATATTATATACTAAAAGCTCTATGCATCACACACAAAGGAAGGAAGCTGCTCTTATTAACATAGTTAAATTTTAATCAAGGGTAAGGGATTAATCCCTAAAGAGCACTTAAAGGTCCGCTAAGTAGGCCTTTACCAAAGGGCCCTCTATAAATCTCGAACCTTAAATTACCTTTGCTGCGTTTTTTATACTAAACCAAAAATTATATTATTGCATGTTTTAATTAGATTTTCGAAAAATACATCACCCATATCACAAAACATGTTTTTTACAATGGCCGGCATATTTCTTTTATTTATGTAAGTATTTTTTTTCTTCCCCTGTATATTATTGTACCTATATGTAGCACACAACATCAAGAGTCGACACACCAACCTAAAATTCAGGATACACGAAACAGATTATTTTACACTTAAAATAAAAATCTGCGGGGTGTCTAGTAGAACAATTTTATCGATGTTCGTGATAGAACAATTCAAAAGTATATACTGTTGATTGCCTTACATGTTTTCGAATTTTAATTTCCTTTGTATTTCTAGAGTCTAATAGAGACATTAAATGTTAGTATTTATTGAGTATGTTTTAACCCACTGTGTTTGGTTCTAGGTACCCAAGAGGGACCAAAAATGGCCCTTCACTTTGAGACACTGTCCAATCACTTCAGAAAAAACTTTTAAATTTATTTAAATTGTTCTACTTAAACACCCTCTATAAAAGATATTTTTTCCTAAATAAAAATAAGCCTATATCTCTCCTAAACTACTGCGCCTTGCATACAGACAAACATCACCAAAAAACATCACTTACAGAAAAACTATTTCAAAAAAAATTGATAAATTTCAAGAAAACATGAAAATAAACATTATTTTGTAAATAGTCCATCACTAAGTTAATTCTTGAAACTTTACCATTGCATTTCGAAACTTATCACCAAAAAATATTTCTCAAACGTTACTAGCAGATATTTGTTTAACATTGCCAGATAATGTTAATGAGATAAAACAAAAAGATGTTTTTGCAACGTTTTTAAACAATGTTCCAAAAAGTGATGAAGGTGTTTTTTGTCTGTGTGCAGGTGTACGAAGGACCAATGGGTAAACGGTGAAATTTATCACCTCATCTAGCAAAGGGACCATCTAATGGTATTTCCATGGATTTTCAAAATGTTGTAACGAAGAATCATTGGTAAGTAAGTGATTGATGCAGTTTTTTAAGTTTATTTATGATTATTTAAAATACTGATAATTTACTTCAGATTAAGAGTCGTTTTCACGATTTATTGTATTATACAGGGTGAGTCGGGAGGAATGGGCCAAACTCTAAGGGTGTAATCTATGCATCAAAATAATAAGGAAAAACTCAAATGTTATATAATATTCATTTGTTTTTAAATTATAACGCAAAACAAAATATTGCATTAATTTAGCTTTCTTGTAATAAATGGCATTATTGTCCGCTTTTGATTGTTGTGCTGTCACTATCCTGTTAGTGTCAGTATAAAATCTTACATTGATTCACCGTTAATTTTCGGATTTGTATTGTATCATTTAAATTTTATAAAATGCCATACATTTATTCACATCTCGAATAAGCGAATATGGTTTGTGTAATGGGAATGCTACAGCGGCTGCTGAAGAATATCGTCACCGATTTCCACATCAAAGAACTCCGAACAGAAAGGCCTTTATCAGAGTTTTCAACAAACTGTTCGAGACCGGAACGCTTCCAAGTGCTAATGTAACATCCGAACAAGCCATTCGATAGGATTTAGAAGAAATAGAAAATGTTCTAGCTTTAGTAGAAGAAGATGCTACGACCAGTTCACGAAGAATTGGAGCTCAGTTGGGGATTCCCCAAAAAAGAGTGATCAATACGCTTCACGAGCAAGGCTTATACCCGTACCATTTACAGCGTATACATAATCTTTAACCTGGAGACTACGCCGAGCGTATGCAATTTTGTGAGCGAATAATTATTAATCGTCATCGTGTACCGCACATACTTTTAACTGACGAAGCTACATTGACCCGTGACGGCGTCAACAATAATCAAAACTCCCATGTATGGTCGGACGAAAATCCTCAGGCAATAGTCGAAAATAATTTTCAACACAGATTTTTAGTAAACGTGCGGCATGATTGACAATAATTTAATTGGCCCTTTTCTTTTCAAAAATTGCCTTACAGGGGATTACTACTTAAGTTTTTTACAAAATGAATTGCAAGGACTACTGCAGGAGATTCCTTTAAAAATCAGAATGTATTATCAACACGACGGAGCGCCTGCCCATTTCGATCGTCGGGTCAAGCAATATTTGGACAAAAAGTTTCCAGAGGTTTGGATTGGTCGCGGTGGTCCTTTGGCCTCCTAGATTGCCAGACCTCATACCGTTTGACTATAATTTATGGGGTTGGTTAAAAAATGAGATATACAAAGTAAAAGTAGATACTAGGGATGCATTAGTTAGACGCATTAGAAATGCTGCACTCAATATTAAAGAAAGGCACGAATCAATTAGCAGAGCCACGCGCGCCCTTCGTAAACTAAGCAGGAAATGATTGGAAGTCAATAGCGGTATTTTTCAAAAGTAATGTAAATGTTGCATATTTTGGTTTAACAATATTATTATTTTATTTACCGTTGTAGTTTGAAAACAAATGAATATTGGGTAACAACATTTGGGTTTTTTCTTATTATTTTGATGCATAGATTACACCCTTAGAGTTTGGCCCATTCCTCTTGACTCACCCTGTATATGTTTTTCCGCGATATATTAGCACATTCAAAACTCTTATCGTCATTGCTGGAAGCCCTCGGGAGACCGACGTGACTGGTTACGAAACAACTCTCGTCTATAAAATTTATAAAAGTTCACAAAGAACAAAGGTGACAAAATATATAAAATGGTTATCTGTTACAATGGTCCATCAATTCGTTATTTGTCCTTGTCCGAATACAATGAGCTTCATTATTTGCTCTACTTCAACTTATATTGAAAAACTTTCGGACTTACCGAGTTAAAAACTTTCTAAGGGTCCAAGAAGTCGATTGGAAGTGTTTTAAGTTTCCTTGTCCTTTTTTATTGGTTTAAAAAGCTACAATTTGTAATTTTTTTTATATATTATAGAACACTACGCTAGTTACATCTATCCCAAATGTGAGCTTGCCAGGTCAAACGGTATCTAGAACATTTGATTGGCCTACCTCGAGTTTTAACGCGAATTGTGACACAGTGTCGCTTTAATCACCCCCCATACGGGAAACAACAAATCCGGAAACGTCAAAGATTTTTGCTTTCCCGACCACGTTCAACGCTAACGCCCTTGTGCACCAGTTAATGGCTAATCCCTTTGAAGTTCGTCGACAACGCCGGGCTGTCAGAGTTACCCTCTTCTTTTCAGCGCGTCACGGGGATACGTTTCATCACCCCCTTTTTTTTTTGGTTGACTTCATTGACGATGCGATATCACAGCGATGATTTTTCATTTTTTGTAGGTACGCGATTGTTTGTTTATAGATATTTTCTAGTTTTATTAACATTGCGTTATACCGAAGACTAGACAGTTCTTCTAAATGGGAAGACCAGGGTTAAATTAATGTTTTGGTCTATACAGTGTCACCAGTAAGGTCCGCATCATATGGGATTTTTTTTAATTAATAGCTTTATTCAAAATTTGACTTTGTCATCAAGGTCTGCTTTGATCGAGATGAAATTAAGCAAAAAAATAGTAGTCACGTGATTCGCATTATCTGTCAAATTTTAGTTTTTTCCAAAAAATAATTTTTTTCTGAAAATATCGAAGAAAGTTATAAAAAAAAGTTATTTTGAATGCAGTTTTTAGCCCACATGCAAAATTTCAACTGCATAAGATAATTTTGATTTTTTACCTATATTTTGTAAATTGCACCACTTTTGCAAAATAAGACTCAACGCAACCTACATAAAACTTCTTAGTTTTGACAATGCTTTATTTCAGATATTATATTTTCTTTAAAGTAGCGCCATATTAAATGTGTGTTTTTCTACAAAATCAAAATTGGGCTATTAAAATTTGGTCGCATGTGATGCAAAGTTTATTTGTTTTTGACCCTGTATAAGGTAACTTTATAAAATAAGTATTTTTTAAAACGTAGTTTGTGTCTGAAAGTAAAAAATCGTTGAAAATATATAAACTTTACGTTAGGTTAAACTAAAATTTATTTTCCACTTAATGAACACTTTACTGGTGACACTGTGTTCTTTTGTGTCTTAATATTAAGGTGTAACTTTTTTTTAATAACTTTTTTCGATATTTTCAGAAATAACCCCACTTTTGAATTATTTTTTGGAAAAAATTTAAATTTGACAGATAATGCGAATCACGTGACTACTATTTTTTTTGCTTAATTTTCATCTCGATCGAAGCAGAACTTGATGCCAAAGTCAAATTTTAAATAAAGCTATTAATAAAAAAAAATCCCATATGATGCGGACTTTACTGGTGACACTGTATGTATAGGGCATCATCATTGGAGGATAGAACACAGACGTACGCGCGTGTATAAGAACATTGAAACTGTAACTATATCAAAAGTATTTAACTAGTTAAACGTCCAGAACATTCCTATTTTTGTTGTGTAATGAATTTTTTAAAATAAGCAGTTTTACACCTTTGCTTTGATATAAAACCCTCTTTGCACGAGCTGATGCCTGTTTTACATATGTGTATGTAACAACTTTAGCTTTAAAATTTCCTGCTGCAACATCGTCAAGCTCTGGAATTTTAAATTTATTTTTGTATATTTTTCTTGCCGACTGCTATTTGCTGCTCATTACGTATTCAACTGGAGTTGAGAGTAATTTATTGAAATAAATTTTTTTCCTTTGGGTCAATTTTAAATTTACTCAGTTTTTCAGACTTATTTGCTAGAAATATTGCTTATTAAGAAGAAACTTGTATCACCTAACAAAAATTAAAATTTTTGCTGAAATCTTAGATGAATATCATTATTATTGCTAGTATAGGTATCTATATTTATCTCCATTTTTGAAATCTTTTTTATTATATAAAATTGTAAAGCCCAGCCCAGCCTAAACCCGTGATCCTAGAATCATTAAATTTCTAGGATGTTCTCTTCTTATCACTAAGAAGGGATTTGTCGATTTTTTTTTTATATTTTTATATACCTTTATTTTTTTTATGTAAGTAAAACTGCTATAATGTTAGAACTATATACTTTTTATTTAGTGAATACTGTTCCTGGGTTGGTCCCGTTTGTATTCCTTAATCTAAAAAAAAATCAACCCCAAGGGGGTAAAAACGGTTGAAATTTCTGTATCTTAGAAATGAACTGGCAACGGTCTAAAAATTGGTATATAAGTTACTGTAATAAAATAATATTATACGAGTTTCGTTTTTTTTTTTAATTCACTAAGGCCTGTATGCACCATTACGACTAATCATGGTTAAACTTTAATCGTGATTTATGACAAAAATCGCTATGAACCAGCCAACATGGTCGAGGGAATTATAATCACGCTGTGGTCAATTCTATAACTTGCTACTTGCATTTTTGTCATAAATCACGTTTCAAGTTTAACTCTGATGAAACCGTAATGGTGCACACAGGCATTAGGGGTTGAAAAAAGGCGTGTAAAAGTTTATATTGATAAAATATTGTTTGACGGACTTTCTTGACGTATCTCAATATTTCAATAAATTTTACCCATAAGGTTCTAGTCCATGGAAAGGTTCTGTGGATCAATATTTTTGCTATTATTTTTATTAATAAAGCTAGAAGATAAATTATACTTTTATTGAAAGAGAAAGAAATAATGTAAGAAGCACCAAAGAAAGGTTTAAAAAAATATATTGTTACCTATCCAACGTTTGATTGGCTAGTATACAATTTGTCCAAAAAACGTATGCTTTATATGGGAAAGTTTTTTTATCACCGATTTCTCAGAAAATTTTATTCTTTATAAAAGTTGGTGCATTCCTTAAAACTATAAATACATATTTCATATTTCACCTGCGGCTAATAGTTGGGGAGCAAATGCCATTTTTTCGAAATTGCCTTAAGAGTAAAGTACCTTAATTATTAGAAATACAGCAAAATTTTATATGGAAAGGTTCTTGCCAATTAGTAAGTTAGTCCAAATACGAAATTTGAGTTAGGCGTCACAATTTTATATTTTTTTTGGTTAATCTCTATTTTTCCCTAAACGGTACACCTCTGGTCGATTTTTTGTTTACGCAATTTTAATATATTTATTAAATACCTTGAACGTGGGATTGTTACATTCTTGGACACACTGTATATGGTATCCGCTGCTTTGTTTTGATAGCGAATTAGTAATGACTGAATATATAGCACACATAAAGTTGTCTGTTACCATTACTTACAGATGTATGATACACATTTTTTTTTAGACACAATATCTTAAATTATGATCATCATTTGTTTATTAACATTTAAATAAATACAAATTACTGTAAAAGAAATTTTGTTTAAATTATAAACAGCTCATTTCCTTTACGTACCATTTCTGACGTTACGGTAATATTATTTTTATATGAGTCTAATCTAATACACGTATCGGTGGGTTTTGTTTTATCAGCTCCAGCCTTGCCGATCTCCCAAATGATATATACACCGACCAAAGTCATCTACATAAGGCCAGATATATTTCTGCTTTCGAAGTAAAAGGGCTCACATGCGAAATACTGAAATGGGCAGCTGACGGGGATACGTTTTATGTTCATTTGGCGTAATATAATGTCAAATAAAGACAGTGGCAAATCGGAGAGCAGCGGTTTGCCTTTTGTTTGACGCGTCTGTTTATAGGCCGAGGGAAAATGAGGGAAAATAAAGAAAGTTTATTATGTTGCGCGTCATGTCGTAAAAAACATTTTTACAGGTCTCTAATTAAGATGGATTCCTTAATATTATTTAATACGAGGAAGGTGGCTCAGGAAACTTTTAAAGTGTCCATCAAAAATATACAGGGTTGCCCAGAAGTCCGGAATAAAATTAATATAGCCTTAACCTGTAACTTTTGGGAAAAACGCTCGGACACGTCAATTTAGTTTTATATATGCTCACATTTTGACGTTATTCGTTTGTTTTTTTATAGACATATTTTGTCAAAGATATGACGACATCGATCTTTTTTAAATGGTAACATACAGCTTGTGATACATCAGTGGAAAGCTAATATCTCGTACAGCGTGCTCATACATTTTGGCGCGATTCTGTCAAGCTATTTCAAAATGGCGACTGTTAAAGGTTTTCAAAAATCTCTATTTAAATAAGCGGAAATGATAAATAATTGATTTTTTTACCTTTCAAGGTAAGAAATCTTCATTGTTTCACGTTCTGACATTTTGTGACTTAACAATAGTTGTTACGGTTTATTTGTTATTTTTTGTCAAAAAAAAATGTAACTAAACAAAACACAATCAAAAGGTGGTTTAACGTGATGCTGGAAATGTCCTTTACCCTCTACTTGGCATGCTCCCAGACGATGATAAAATCCGTCGACGGAATTCCGAATGGCTTCAGCCGGTATGTTATGTGTCTCAAATCTAAATTTGTATTTCAAATATTTAATAGTAGTTGGCCTATCTTGGTAAACTTTTTCTTTTAAGTACCCTCAAAGAAAATAGTCTAGAGGCATTAAGTCTGGGAACCTCGGTGGCCATTCAATTGTACCATGTCGTCCAATCATGTGACCTGGAAATATCTCATCTAAATATCTTCTCAAATTGACACCAAAACGCGAGGGAGCACCATTACAATGTTAAAAAATGTCAGAACGTGAAACAATGAAGATTTCCTACCTTAAAAGGTAAAAAAAAATCAATGATTTATCATTTCCGCTTATTTAAATAGAGATATTTTAAAAACTTTTAACAGTCGCCATTTTGAAATAGCTTGACAGAATGTACGAGATATTAGCTTTCAAATGATGTATCACAAGTTGTATGTTTCAATTAAAAAAAGATCGATGTCGTCATATCTTTGACAAATTTCTATAAAAAAACAAACGAATGACGTAAAAGTGTGAGCATATATAAAACTAAATTGACGTATCCGAGCGTTTTCCACAAAAGTTACACCTTAAGGTTATATTAATTTTATTCCGGACTTCTGGGCAACCCTGTATATACCAGGAGACCGATCGTCACCGATATTCATGACTTTTTAAATAGATGTTGGGCTGCCCAGAAAGATAACCCTTTTATTTTCAACCACAAATCAATTTTTGACTTTCAGATCCATATTTAATTGCAGAATATTACCAAATCTTATGCGTGCTGATAAACGGCAAATCGCGCACGCTTGTATAGAAAAAAATAATTATATCTTCTTTATTAGTATTGTGTTTTTAGCTTTGGCTATGTGAAATTTTAAAAACAATTTTCAAAAACTCGCAGTTCTTTAAAGTTAAGATAATGATAAGAAAAAATATCACTGATGCAAATGTCGTTAAAGTTTATTTGATGCAGACCATTAAAGATAAAATGTACGGCCACTGTAACGTTTCACATCGTAATGGCTGCAAAAGTACCTTTTGAATCGAGTTGCAAAAATTCCGCAAGCAAATGTATGCGAATGCGAATGGTGCATGTCAATGCTTACTTATAATTAAGCTTGTAAAAGGGCACTTTAGATGAACGCTTTTCCGGTACGTTTTGAAAGAGTTCTGCTACTTGACATTCAAGGAATGTTTGTTCAAAGGTGCATTCTCACGCATTCGTCGTCCGCGGTCCGACGAGTTCGATTGGTTTAATACAAACATTTTTTTGTCGCTATTGAGGACAGAAGGTTTTCCAAAATTAACCACAATTTTTCTTCTCTTTTGAGTTTTTAATAGTTCTAAAGAAGCCCTAACACTACATTACGATACTATAAACTTATCGGAGCACGAACCTTTTAGAGTTTCTGAAATCCGCTGGCCTCTATTTATTCGTCTACAATAAGTGATGTTCTTGAAGCACGCACATTTTCATTATTTTCCTGGAAGTGCTCTTTTCATTCTAAGGTCAAGAAGCTGATTTATTTATAACATAGACTACAACAAATCCTCATGTTCAATTTTAAAATTTTCTTTGTCTTATATTTTACGCGTTTAAATCCTGATTAATATTGGATCTTAATGTGAAAGCCCCGTATTAACAATCTCAACGTCTTTCGCGATTCGAAACGACAAAACAAAACAATTTAGAAGCATTTAATTTATCTTATAAAGCTAGGTATTTCAGAGTGTTACCTAACTGGTCCTTGAGACCTTTTGTCTTCTTTAATTCGCTCTTCTGGAGTGACAAGAGAGTGGAGTAACACGCTCTTAATACCTCGTAAGGCGCGAAACAAAAGAGAGGGCGTTTACAAGTTTATTTCTAATTATTTCCATTCATCCATCCATCCATATACTTTCGTTGTGTTCCGCGTGTGCAGAAGGCATGAAAATAATACTATTTAAAAAAAAGTATGTGATGAATGAGGGCCCTTTAGCTACAATTGAATCGGGTTTTTTTCGTTGATATTATTACATTCCCCAGAATTTAATAGTTCAGATCAAACTTTAAAAGAGTCGGTTTTACAAGATCTTAAGATCGTGTTTTTTTATTATGTATTTGAATGCTGAATGGATATGTCCAAATCCCATATACAGGGTGTCCGAAAAAGACGTTGACAAACTGCTGACGTCAAAATATATCTGTTTAATTATTATCTTGTTGTCTTACATTCCGGAAATTACCTATTTATTTAGACCCGACCGAACGAAAAAATCTTTTGCCCCAATAAATTTGCGATAAGATAAGGAATTGGAGAACACAATCGTACATCAGTATTGATTTTATTTACCTATAGAATCTGCGAGTATGATATTTATGATATCTTTTCCGTGATTACGGTTAGATTGTATTGTTCGATTACTGTTTATTTCAATATTACATCAAGACAGCTTAAGTTTTTTTTAATATTAGTGTTTATGTTGGTTAGGCGAAATGTTCTGGGTTCGCGGAGCGGAGGCATAATATTTTTTTATTAAAATAAAGCTTCGTCTTTTAGGAATAACAACCCTTGAAAACCTGGATTAGATATACTTACAATATACACTTCAATACCAATATCATTTTCAAAGTTCGTGAGGTTATACCCTAATCAATTTCCTCCACAAAATTTAATAGAATAAAAATTCTCTAGGGGTCTCTACATTTTTTGAACGTAGAAACGTTCATTATCAGGTGACAAGAAAATTTATTTAGTGCTGATGATTTTAGCAGAAGAGAAAATGGTGTAGAACCTTAATGGAGCTTTTATGGAATTAAAAATTGATGCGTGGAAGAGACATAATATGAAGAAAATTGATAAAGGTTAAACCATACTGAGTATGTTAAAAAAAGTTTTTAATTATGAGGATTAAAGCTCCATACCCCACAAAACACTTTTTGCAATGTAATTTTATTGTGATATCTTCATATTATGATGATAACATCAGCACTTAATAAATTTCCTGTCTCCTGATGATGATATAGAGAATTTTTATTTTTCCCAGTTTTTTTTTAAATACGACAATTTTAGTTAATTTTTCTTCATCCCTTCAGAATAAGAGTATTGATAAATAAAAAAAGAGACAATCACGCAGCAGTCAGTGCGTCCTTGATTTATTCTATTCAAGATTTATAAGCCTAAAAGGATGCGGATCTACACTAGAATAAAAATACGGTTGTTCGTATTGAATGAAAAATGCCGGTATGAATTATTCAAACAAAAGACAAAGCGCGTCTAAAGTGTTGTGGCAAAGCTACCCTTGGATAATGTAATAACAAATGCCGTATAATCTAGTTAATAGAGCGCAATGAAAATTTGAGACACGTTTTGCCGTTGTTGTTACATTGTGTTTAATAATACGGACGTTTATAATCTTGCCGATAATCCGCCCAATCCGTATTATTACACTGGCTACTGACACTGTACGAAAATAGATCCGGCGTAGTAAGTAAATCGATTGATCAGATGGGTTGTTTTCTATTAAGACTATATACAGGGTGTCCGGGAAAATGTGGGAAAGCTCCCGGATATGAAAAAAACACGTGAAAAGAATACTACAAGTTCATATAAACTTCTTTCGTATCGGCCTCCTCTTCGGAGATATGGGCTCCCAAAGAGCTCCCATGGAATTAAGTTTTTGACGCATAATTATTAAACCAACAGGTATATTTCAATTTTTTTTCATGTTATGATCTATACCAGGTAAGACCCTTCAAATTACTATCCCAGAAAGTGTTGCGAATTACTCACAGCTGCAGGGACGGACTAGCTGTGACACTAATGTGCCCATTTTTTTTACGCCTTGTATGATAAAAACTTTGAACAACGTTTTTTACATACCTTTTAAGTACTCTTCATTAATGTTGCTAATCCTAACCGTTTTCAGAAAAACGTCATTTTTAACATATTTACATCATGTATATTTAGCGTATTTCAATAAATGATACACATCTTTGTTCCTATAAATTGTAAATGTTCACTTTTAACTGCTTAATATTAATACATGATCGCAATAAAATGACGTTTTTCCGAAAACGGTTAGGTCAATAGTTAAAGGTAATATGTAAAAAACGTTGTCCAAAGTATTTATCATACAGGGCGTAAAAAAAATGGGCACATTAGTGTAACAGCTAGTCCGTCCCTGCAGCTGTAAGTAATTCGCAACACTTTCTGGGATAGTAATTTGAAGAGTCTTACCTGGCATAGATTATATGAAAAAAAAAATTGAAATATACCTGTTGGTTTAATAACTATGTGTCAAAAACTTAATTCCATGGGAGCACTTTGGGAGCCCATATCTCCGAAGAGGAGGCCGATACGAAAGAAGTTTATATGAACTTGTAGTATTCTTTTCACGTGTTTTTTTCATATCCGGGAGATTTCCCACATTTTCCCGGACACCCTGCATACTGGAATTTATTCTAACTCCTAGTAGATACCCTGATGTAGAAAAATTGTTCGCTGATACCGTTATTTTTTATTATTATATTGTTGCTTGTTTACACGGACCCTATTTTGTCTTTAATTAACTTTTTTGGTCCGACAGCTCTACAATGCCTAACCCATTTATTAATTATAATTTAATTTCTTTTTCCGTAATTAGGTTAATAGATCCGTATTAGTGCGGTATAATGGGGCATTATCGGCACGCAATCAGAAATAAAAAATAATTACATATAAGGGAAAGTACAATTTAGATTTATGTAGGTTTACTCGTATACCGGATGGTGCAATGCCAGATTGGCCATTGGAAATACCGTGTAAATTTTACTACCTTCAAATACTGCATCCCCCGTAATTTTGCATCAAATGTATTAGAGGGAAAGAAATAAGACACGTTAAGTCTTCCTCCACTGGTATATTAAGATAAGCTAAATTTAGGGTAAATTCTCTACATGTTTCGACTGTATAAACAGTCATCATCAGGAGAAGAGAATAAGGAAAATGAGAAATAACAGGTGCAAACAGTCCAAACGGAGCTGAAAGATTATGGAAAGGACAAATAAAGTGATTGGAAAACGTCCACCATAATGGTATACCTCTTACTAGGTATAGATACCATTACGGTGGACGTTTTCCAATCACTTTATTTGTCCTTTCTATAATCTTTTAGATCCATTTGGACTGTTTGCACCTATTATTTCTCATTTTCCTTATTCTCTTCTCCTGATGATGACTGTTTATACAGTCAAAACATGTAGAGACTTTACCCTAAATTAAACTTATCTTAATATACCAGTGGAGGAAGACTTAGTGTATTATTTCTTTCCCTTTAAACATACACTCCATTTAAAGTATGGACTATTTCTTCAAAATGTATTAGAGTTTCTTGAAGGTCCTTGTGTGATGGACTCTGATACACGCCCTAGGGAAAATTCCAATTAATGTCAAATGTTAATAGACGGTTTCTTTTGTTATTAGTTTCAACATGTTTTACAGTAGCCATGAATATTCATATTCCATTACTTCTAAGCACAATCGTCCATTTGAATCCAAAAAACTTTTTTCTCAGGTGTAACTTCAACTGCTAATGCAGATCCCATTTGATTTTGTTAAAAATTCCAAACATGTACCTTTTGTGTTTAGAATTCCCTATCGTTATTTATCCTTTCCAAAAATTAAAACTAAAAGTTTTCTTTTTGTATTTAATTCCTGATGTTTTTGATATTTATACAGATGATATTTATACTTATGTAATTTACGCAGTATGTACTGTGAAATGATGCTTTCCTACAGTTTGGCCAAAAAGTCTGGTACTAATTCCTCTATTTTTCTTCTACATGGAGTAAACATTCTAAATCTGCAGTATTTTCTTGTGCTCTATCATCGAATACATAATTAATTTGATCTAAGCAATTATATTTATTACTAACAGTACCTTTACTCTTGTTTGGCTTGGAATGGGTCTTCGGGAAATATTGCAGAGAACATTCCGGAGAAGTATTTTTAATGACGATTTTGTTAAGGTATATATAGGGTAAGTCTGGGAGAGATCGACCACCGGGAGAGTTCGACCAGTGCCGATTACTTAAAGACAAAGCAATAGAGTGCTCTGTGTGTCACATATATGATAAATTCAGTTGAGGTTATTGCCACCAACAAGTGCACATGGCCCGAGACAGCAATTTAAATTTATAAATTAAGTTTGAAAATGTGTGCTAACTTGAAAGTTTTTTTACCGATTTACTGTGTTGGTGATATTTTAAAGACCGGTAAGTTTATTTAAACTGTTTCAATACTGGATGATAAAATACGCATGTAACTATCACATAACCTCAAAAATGTAGCCGTTTCTCGTTTTTTGCGCGGTTAGCAAGGTGGTCGATCTCTCCCGTAATTTTGGTAGAGTACGACCACTTCAATCCGGGAGAGACCGACCACGAATATAGAAATAATAATAATGAAATATTATGCGGTTTGAAGGACATTAGTGATAGGTATAATGAAGCCCAATTCAAACAGATAAATATATTATTAAATACCTAATATTGTTACAGATTAATAAAAATGCCCACCACTTACAAACGTAAAAATGAGGGAAGAGCTATATGGAGTGCCGATTCTTTAAGGAGTGCAATGGAAAGTGTACAAAATCGTACAATGGGTGTAAACGAAGCCGCTAAACAATTTGGAATTCCTAAAACAACCCTTAAAGATAGGATTAAGAAGGGGGATGCAATAAAACAAAACAGATTAGGTCCGTCATCAGCGTTGGGAGACAATGCAGAACAAAAATTGGTGCGACATATAAAAAAACTGCAAACATTTGGATTTGCACCAGATCGCGAGTCTGTTAGAACATGGGCTTTTCAACTTGCCGAAGAACTGAAATTAAAGCATACGTTTAATAAAGAAAAGGGCCAAGCCGGCTACGATTGGCTTAACTCATTTTTCCGACGGCATCCTGATATATCGATTAGAAAAGCAGAAGGAATTTCTATTAATCGAGCGACTGGAATGAACCGTGTGACTGTGAAACACTATTTCTCCCTTTTGGACAATATTCTCACTAATAACCAACTACATCACAAACCTGCAAATGTATTTAACATGGATGAAAGCGGTTTGCAATTAAACAATAGACCAACCCAAGTGTTAGCCGCAAAAGGGTCAAAAAATGTATCTTCGTTAACATCCGGCGAGAAGGGCGAAACAATTTCGGTTATAGCGTGCTGCAATGCTGAGGGGATGTTTCTCCCACCTTACTCAATATTTAAAGGAAAAAATAGAAAAGGGGAATTTTTAGGTGGAATGCCACCTGGCTCCCAAATGGCTATGTCAGAGAAATCGGCGTATGTCAACGCTACTATCTTCAAGGATTGGTTAGAGATGCATTTTTTGCCACGAAAACCAGCTGGAAAAGTATTGTTAATCGTCGATGGGCATACTTCCCACACAAATTCTGTGGAAATACTGGAGTTTTGCGAAGCTAATGACATAATTCTACTTTGTTTACCGAGTCACACGACTCATTACCTACAACCATTGGATAGGTCCTTTTTTAAATCATTGAAAAACCATTACTACTCGGCATGTAACAATTTCCTAAAAGCAAATCCAAGTAGGAAAATAACAAGGTTGATTTTTGGAAACCTTTTGGGACAAGCCTGGGGAAAATCGGCAACTGTGGAAAATGGGATGTCTGGATTTAGAGCTACGGGCATTGCACCCTTTAATCCAGAAGTAATTCCAGATTATGCGTATATTAATATTCAAATGGAACAAGATGCAGAAGCCACGCCTGGTCCAAATAGTACGGCTGAAAATCTATCCCCTCCTTCGACTCCGCCTCGGTTCCCTACCGTTCCGGCACCTAACACTCGCATTTTTTCAGCTCTGCCTGGCTGCTCGCGTGACCCCGATCCTGCAACAGTTGAGATTGACCCAACACTTGACCCCACACCAGGAAAATTGTTGGATAATGTGATTTCGCCAATTCCAAAAACTAGTGCAAAAGCAGTAGTTAAAACACGAGGTAGGCAGCTTGCAACAATTCTAAACAGTTCAGAACGTATTCAGATTCAGAAAGAAAAAAAGAATAAAAAGAAAAAGACCGGATGTACAATTCAGAAAAAAACTGTGGTTAAACAAAGAAAACGATTAGAATCTTCAGATTCGTACAGCGAAAGCCCAGTATTGCAGGAAAGTGATACATCAGCAGAAGAGTGGGACGAAAATGAATGCGCAGGGTGTGGGGAAAATTATTTTGAAACCACTAAGAAAGACGAGTGGTTCAAATGTGTGGACTGCAGTCGTTGGCTTCACAATGGGTGCTCAAAATTCGATAACTTTTGCGATTTATGCGGAAAACTGAGAAAGAAACGTCGTTAAAATTAAATTTATTAATACGTATTTATTATACTTTTATTATTATGCTGTTCTAATATGTTTTTTTATCTTATGTTTTTATATTTTCCGAAGTCGGTCTCACCCCCAGTTGATGGTCGGACTAACCCGGACATGCGGGTGAGATCGACCAGTTGCAATGTTTGTACTTTTAATTCGAAATAAAAATGTATGTTCGTATTACATCATGACTTATAATTTATATACTATCCCAATCCTCTGGACAATGCTTCAACAGATTAAAAATAATATATCTCAGAAACCAAAAAAGTTACAATTTTTTTTTCAAAATGTGGTCGAACTCTCCCGGACTTACCCTATCAGAGCAGCCTTATTTAATTCCTAAGAGTTTTATGGAAATTTTAAATTGATAACTACTGGCTGTATAGAAGTCTCTTTATTCTATGAAATATATTCGTCTACATTTGTGCCGATTTTGTTAAATTTAAAGCAAGAATACAGCAACAATGATGACGCTTATTACTGCCGCAGAATATTTGTTATCACACTGAAAACACTGGGGTAAATTATTAATTTGTCACCGCTTTAAAATTGTTTTGCCAACATATTAAAGAGCTTTAAGCTTCGAGATTGTTAGGGACGTACTGTTAAAGACTAAAATTTTTAAAATATTTTACGTGTTCTTAAAGGGCTAGAATAGGACTATTGACTATGACTACGATTGTTTGATTATATTATGGACAGAAAACAGTATTGTATACCCGCAGTATGCTGTCCTGTGGAAAGCCGGTGCTAATAGTTTTGGGATATGATTTTTTATCATCAAGAATAACATTCTGAGCTCTTTCTGAAAGTGAAGTAAATTTTGACGGACGTTTCACTAACACGGTTGAGGATTTGACGTTCTAATAAGTACTTTTCGAACAGTGTTTTTAAAATGCAGATTAACGGTTAAGGCGATTTAAAGTGTTAAAGCAGATCCCTATTAGGTGTATATTTTTCGATGTTGTGCCTCCGCATTTATATTGCGAGTTTAGTAGCGAACATTATGTACCGCGGACCGATTATTATTAAGCTGGAAGCAGTTTTTCTCGACTTATCATTTTTCTTCTGCAAATATTTTCGGAAAGAAAGCTTCCGCAAACGAAGGAGGAGATAACGCCGGGATTAACATAACTCCTCTGTGCCTCTTTTCTTTGTCTTGTTACTCGGCTTATTTTGTGCAAAAAAATTCGCTTGTTGGATTGTAAGAGGATTTGTGTCTTGTGTAGCCAATAAAAAAATTGGAAAGTATTTTTGTTTCGGTTGTTTTTTTCAATTAGCTGTTTCGGGGAATTAAGGCACGAGGACGGTTTATGAATATTTGAAATATGGGCCACATTTAAAGTTTATTTAGACCGGGAAAATGTTTCATTGTAATTAATGTCGGCAAATTATGATAGGAACAATTATCGCACGAATTCCATCTTTTTGATCGGACCCCATAACAAAGCTACTCATCAAAAGGCGTTAATTGTCCCGTAACTTTCTGGCAAATTTCGGGCTCTACACGGCATAACGTTTCATTGGACCGCTGCCAAATGAAACTAGCAGTAGGTATATAGAACAACGGGAGAAACCCGCCGAGACATGAATGTGGATATGGCTAACACACGGAGGGTGGTTCAACAGAGTAAATATTTCCACGGATATCCCCGCGGAATTTCAATTACATTGAAATAATACCAAATTTGGTCTGTTGTTTAGAGTAATTTTGTAAAACTATAATCATAAAATGTTCTTGCAATTCTGCCCAGAAATAGTTGTAAATTTTATAGGGACCAATACCGTATATGCAATCTGAGTAAAAATTTCCAACTTGGGACGCCTACGATAAATTGCATATAGGTTAATAATAATTAATAAAATAGTCTAATTACTTAAAGGTCTTTTGATTTATCTGTTTCCACATGAATAACTGTAAAAGTCGAGAGATCAAGCACCGTTAGAATCAAATATAACAGGAAATAGAAGCAAAAAACGACACAAATCTTAATACTAAAATTGGATCATTAACAGATTTATAAATAACATAACCGGCTCGGCTGTGTACTGGTTTATAATTTTTACATATATGATCCCATAAATGTAAAGTGTATAATTGAAGCAGTTAGATTGCTCTTACATGGAGCAAAGTTATTATTATAAACGGCAATTCCCGTAAAATACCATCTGATTAATTGTAATTTTATTTTATTTGAATCTTTAATAGGATTACCTTTCAGTAATTTATTTTAGATGAGTTATACTTTCAGCAGGCATATCTACTTCGTCAGACATATCTTGGTTGAGCAGTACTCAGCCCAGATGTCTTGATGGACACACATTAAGATCACTTGGGTTCAAAATTACTTTTGACAGAGTACCTATTGCTCTTACTGCGTCGTTCTTTTTCGTAGACATGCCCATCAGGGAACCGCTGATACTCAAAGAGTTAGATCCCAAAAATATTTTAACACAGGTGTCCCACGAGGAAGCGTGCTAGGTCCTTGGTTTTAAATTAATTCAACTGTTAATACTTTCTGAAGGTTTGTACACTTTAAAACGTGGGCACGTATATACTACATCTATCACATTTAGTGGTGGCAGGCTTATTTCCTTTTGTCTCGAAGCGCTTTTATTTATTACAGGTAGAGTGTAAAACTGTAAATAGGAAGAATTACGCAACGCTATAAAAACAGCCTGCAATAACACATTCAACGTGTTTTTATTGCGTATTGTACCCCGATGTAAAATAAAAGCCCTGGATTGAATAGAAAGGAATACAGATGAAAATAACGGGGTGTGTGATAGAGGGAAGGTAACCGATCAATACAACCAATTTGATTGTTATCGAACAATGGCAAAAAATGTGGTAATAAGAATAAACATGGGTCCATATTTGAAAAAATCGTGAAATTTTATATATTATAATAATATGTTGTTATTACAGCGTTAATTTTACTTTTGGGACGAAAGAAAAACTATAATCATAGGGTTGGCACGGTTTAAAGAATATTTTGTGGCATTTTCAGAGTCTAAATCCCTTAAGCTAGCGCTAGAGGATTTCGCAACCGTAAATCACCACCCACACTGGTTTCTATCTCCAGATTTAGATTGCTAAGGCTCCCATACACGATCGGCCAATTTGCCTAATAAGGGCCGTTGTGCAAACACAACAGTCGTATTGGCGTTGGATTCAGTTGTTGCATAACGGCGTTGAGATGGTAAAATTAAAGCTGTCTTGATTCAAATGACTGTAGCCTAGAATTAACGGAGTCTGATGCAGTGGTTACGAGAGGAACTATAAATTTTTAAATAATATTTGGTTTATTCCTCAGCTTATACGGAAAGTGCACTCAGTCCACTGCTGCTTGACGTAGGCGTTGCCTAGTCAACGACAGTGTTGTGCAAAAGTACTATATGAAAATATATCGTATCGTTGACGGTCATTGTCAGTAAAAATAATTTTACTTGCTGTAATAGATGGCCACAGGTTAGTAGTACTTTGTTTATCATTGTATTAATATTGTTTCTTCATCACTGGCACATTTTTATTATCAATCCCGCCCTGTTTGTGGGTCCTGAAAACGTTTTGGCTTTCATGCTGATAAAAATATCTCAAAATTTTATGGTGCGCTATTTAATCACTGAAACAGTAAGGATTTTTTTAAGAGATTTATTTGATGAACAGCAAAGCAATGTGACAATGAAAGATTACAATAAGTATTGCGAATAAAATACAAATTAACGACTTGAGAGTATAAAATGGTGAATTTAAATAGTTTTCTAATAAGAGGGATTGCCCCTTTTTACTTACTTTAGGAAGGTGTTATTCCAGTAAGTTTAAAGAAACAATTTCCACTTAATAGATAACTCTGACCAAAATGAGAATTATACAAAATTTATACAATAAACATTTAGATAAATTATTCAAAGAACACTTACGCAATGGGAGCAAAATAGACTGGTTCTGGTGCAGAACTCTTCATGATTTCAACAATTATGGAATTTAATCTTGACTTTAAACGGGCAGAGGTTACCCTTACACTTGAATTATTGTTACAACTCTCTGAGTAAGTGAACTTTCGAGTTTTTATACGGTTTTGCAACCCTTATCAACGGAAGAAGGGGTTCCGTTTTGCTATTGCAGCAATAATTTTGCACGTTAATAAAATAGGGGATTTCCCTGGATGTACTATTAGAAGTGGAACCCTTTATCCCAACCGACAAACGATTATTTCTTATCAACATTCGTCTACTGACTCCTCCTACGAAACTAGAAATACCCTTGTCCTTGTTCTATACACTATCTTTCCACTACACCTCTTCTTATCAAGCTCAATGGAACACCCATTAAGAGTCTTAGCACCACAGCGAAGTATAAGATGAGTAATCCATCCTTAAGGATACCAATCCATATCCGACAATATATACGGTTTATAGAACTATATGTTGACAATATGCCCCTAATCTTATGACAACGAAAGCCTTTACTGTTGCTCTTCGCGAAATTCCGTTTGTTTAAGGGATTTAGGGCAAGAGTAAGATGTGGGCTGCATCAATAATTAAATTTGGGTTTCTCTCAACTCGGTACTCAGTCTTATTTATACGTTTAAAGCCCTACCGCATTGGTATTCATTCTCTCCGGGTTAGTAAACCAATTATGTAGAACTTGAGCCTACTTTGCATCCGATTAAGTAAATTTCTGGGGAAAAAAGGTTGGAGAAGGATAAATTATGATAATTTAAGAACACCGGGTCTATCTTATAATGAAATCTAAAGTAGTTGTTTTGAGCGATGCTACTTGTTGTTGCTGCGTGTGTCAGAAGTTACTTTTTCTTGGACGAAACGCTAGATGCTCCATTTATTCCGGTAATATTTGAAGCTGATTTTCGTTTATAATGATTATTAAAATTATTCAACCCCTTTATTAACATTATGATCCAAACTACATGAATACTGTAGTTAAATTTATTAATATTGGGCTATGAATGGCACCATAAGGTGCGCCTTAATAACCAATAAAATTTAATGAAATTTCCAATTTAAAATTGGCTGGAAATTCGCTTCGGTACGGCCTATTGTGTGTGGGTCCGACCTTACATAAAACGAAATTCGTTTGTTAATAACTTTAGACTCTAATTAAATTATATTTTAGTATAAGTAAACGTAGGAGGCACTTCAAACGGGATTTGGCGGAATTAAATAATACACAATGTCCCAAAATTCAATTCAATATCTCAATATTGACCTGGCTTTTTTAGAAACTAGGTACATGAAACGCAATTACTATAAATAATATTTATAAATTAAAATTAATTTTAAATTTAATTAAAATCTTGAAAATAAAGAAAATTTTCCTGATATCACAGCTCGCTTTTTACTTTTGCAGCCATCGGACGACTTATTAAACTTTATCCAGGAACAAGTTTAATCAGATCTGCTTCAGAAGCAGAAATTAAATAGTCGGAAGCGTGGAAAAATGAGGAGAAATTTCCATTATTCATAGACTTGTGATATTATTTTTACAGAACATTTTCTCCAATACCGAGCGGGCAGATTTGTTTCGACGAATGTAGGAAAATATGCTAATTCGGGGGGAATTTTATAAGCTTAAGTGATTCTTTGACTTTCATTTTCTACTTTTTATCCGAATAATAAACCTCTTTCTTTGCCTTTTTAAGATTTTATTGGAAAGAATTGCAATGGTAAAAAATATATACACTAAAAGTTCCTGTTCAAAAGTTACAGAAATATTGTATCAGAATCCAAAAAAATTAGCTTGTCGGACTTCCATTGTCTTTATTTTGTTACTTAACACAACGTTTCGGTTAGAGTATCTCTAACCGTTTTCAAGTGTAAACTAAATTATAATTCTAAAATTAAATACTATCCATGCGCATTGAAGCTTAATGACTCCGCCTACGTGCTTATTGGAGCGTGAAGTTTAAGCTGTTGGTTTTGCACAAGAAGAGGCTTCCAGATATTGGGGATATCTATACTTGGCTTACAAAATATATGGGTATTTTGATTCATGAACGCTGCTTCTTTGAATTTTCGTTTTCTCCAGTGCTGTTCCGTGTCCAAAACTTTGGCTTCTGACCACTGTATATTATTATGTTGGTTGGTCCATACATGTTCCGCTATACTTGATCTCGAAGTTTCACCTCTTTGAGTATGTTTCAGATGTTCTTTAACTCGTACGGGAAGAGGTCTTTTTGTTTCTCCAATGTACGATTCGCTACACTCGCAAGGGATTTGATAGATACAATTTATTGTGTTTTCATTATGCCGTGGGGGTTTTACTTTTGTAAGAAAGCTTCTAAGGGTATTTCCAGATTAGAAGGCTGTTTTGATATTATAGTTTTTGGTTATCCTTCTGATCTTTTCAGAAATCCCCTTAACATAAGGTATTGTAAGAAATGCTTGCTCCTCTTTCGTTTCTGTATTAGTTTTTACTTCGGCGATTTTTAAGTTTTGAGATGGTATTATTTACAAAGGTTCCAGGGTAACCATTCTGTTTTAAATCTTTTTTGATGTTTGAAATTTCAATATTAAGGTCTTCCGGATTGTTGCAAACGTTAGATGCTCTGTGATAAACAGTTTGAAATATGCCCTGTTTTATGGATTTGAATGATTCGATCCGTGTCTACGTAGTTCCTACTTTCCAGTAAAATATATGTTCTTTGCCCAGGATGACGGTCTTCCAATGGGTTCATCTCTCTCTCCGGCGGTGGCTAACCTGTACATGGAATGGTTTGAGTCACATGCTGTTAACACTGCCAAGATTGAACCTTAACTTTGACTTAGATATGTTGATGATACCTTTATTATCTGGACAGATAGCAACGAAGAGCTGATACGGTTTTTGAAACATATTAATAGTACAAGACAATCCATTAAATTTACCATGGAAACAGAAAAACATTCCACCCACTTTCTCGATGTTCTCGTCAAACGAAGTCCTGAAAACATAAAGACTTCAGTGAACAGGGGGGCAATAGTGCGATCTGAAAGGGTTGGGTTTTCTTGTAACTTTTGCTTGATGATATGTAGTGATTCCGCTATTGGGACTTTGGTGTATAAGCTTTCTACGCGAAACTGACAAATGTGTCTTGTGGTTCTAAATTGGTTAGAGATACTAACTAACCGAAATGTTGTGTTAAGTAACCAAATAAAGACAATGGAAGTCCGACAGGGTAATTTTTTTGATATTACTTTATTGTCTACCACCTTCAAACAAATATTGTATCAGTACCTATATATAAAAAAATACCTGTCCTCACTTCACTTGTATGACTAGATAGCTCCAGATTTCAAATTTTATCGCGATTTGTGCCATTTATTTATAGAGAAAATTATCTTACCATTAAAAAAAGCTCTCTTTATTGATGGACAAGCTGAATAACCTGGGTGGGTGTTTATCAAAAAGAAATAAGTAACCGAAAAGCCTGGTAAACACAACCCACCCATTGGGTAAAAAACGCGTGATATACATATATTTCAAACAAAATTATAATGAGATTGGCACCGTCTAAAATTTGTCGTTGTGAAAGGGGAAATGTAAATAAATGTCACTTAAAACCTAAAAGCCTTTATAACTAAGTTAAATATACTCAAAGAGGGCTTTCAATAAAAGTGCCAATTTAATTTTAATAACTGTATGAATTTGTCCCTTTGACTGTGGATACAAGGAACCTTTCATTTGGTGTGTTGATTGGGCGGATGTCATAACGAATCTTCATTGTTACAAAAATGGTTGTATGTTTATGTTACATACTTACTTTGCTTTTTTTTTAACTGAATAACATTTGATATCGTTTTATAAGAAAAAGGTATATACATAGAGTTAAATTTAATTCCTGCAAAGATATATTTCAGGAAACTGTTGACATGTTAAAAGCAATGTCTCATGCAAACAAGTAACTTTACACGACGTGAATATTCAAGGTGATGCACTGCAGTGGAAAAAGAAAAAAAAAAACATAATATTATTACATTTATCTGGTAATGTATGTCAACCTAATATTGACCTATATACAGAGCGAAAAACGTATAAATTGTATTAATAAAAAGTGCATTTATTGGAATTAAAACAAAAAAAAAATTATTGATATATTGAATTAAGCTTATTGCATTTACAAATAGATGTTATTATATATATACAAATTTTTTTATACTTTTTAGAGTTAAACCACTCCTGGTTAGAAAAACAAAGACAAATTGGGGTAATACATTACGTATACGCCGAAAATTGTTGAAGAGAAAATTTTATAATGAAATTATAAAGTCAAAGGGCGAGCTATTTATCACTGAAAGTGTCACGGCTAAAACGTTAACTTCCTAAAATGGGTATATACAGTACCCCATTAGTGATTACGACATCAATAATATACGTTAAAAAGGTTGTTAAGCTTTAAAAAAAATTCCCCGAGTATTTTTCTTATAGAAGATAATCGTAAATCTCGAACTACGACATTTTTATCGTCACTTTTTATATATTTTTGCTGTTATAGATAATACGTATAAGAGATATAGAATAATGTGTAGGTACCCCTACTACCGTGCGAGCAAAAATTATTTGCATCAAAGAGGGCTTGGATTAAAAAACGTAGGACTTGGTTTAGATCACAATGATATGGGGACGATATTATATCTAGTGATGTAAATTTAAAAAAAAAGTTGTTTTTAAAAAAAAAACGTGTTTTTTTTTTAGAAAAAAAAACAATGCGGTTTTTTTTTTTTTCAGAAATGTTTTTTTTTCAGAATCGTTGTTTTTGCTTTATAGAAAAGAGTAAACTTTTTTTTAATGTAATAATTTTATAAAATATAATAAAGTAATCCCTATTCTATTCTCTATTTATTAATAAAGGTACATATTTATTTTATTACCTATTTAAAATGCTGGAATACTTAACCTTAACAGTAGCTGTCGGTGTCGTATGATGATTTTTAATAATTTTATTAGAAATATAAAATCTCCCATTTTTCTTGTGTATTTTCAAGAATTTTGGTCCAACCGGGCACAACGCACAACTAATAAATACGTTTATTTATTTTTTTTCATAAAAAAGAAAAAAATAATTTCATTTTTTAATTAATATGATTTTTTTTTTAATTTGAAAAAAAACTTTTTTTACATCACTAATTATATCTAACCAAATTAGGTTAAAATTTTGTCAAATTCATATTATGACATGATATGCCAAACTAATGAGTAATAAAATACGTAGACAAATACAAATTTATTTTTGTTGTTTACAAAATTAACAAAGTAAGAATATACAGAAAGAAAAAGAAAAATAATTACATAAATTGCGGAAATTGGCCACCGCCATGCTCGAAGCATAAATTCACACGTCTCTTCATATTTTCGAAAATGTTGACCAGCATCTCTGGAGAAATGTTACCACATTCTTGGATAATCCTTTCTTGTAATTGTTCTAAATTTGCAACTGGTGTTTTAAAAATAGTGTTCTTCTGTTCTTACAGATGATCTTCCTGCTCCTTTTTTGTGTTGTATAGAACCTGTTTCCCTAAAGACAGCCACGGTTCTTTTCAGGCAATGATAAAAATCCCCAGTAATAAAAGCAACGTTAGGAAAATGTTCGTGAAAATCGTCCATGCACAAACACGGATTGTATTGCCACTTACAATTTACTCTAACCCCGTTTTGAAAATACGCTTTAACCATGAATGTTTTGTGCTGTTCCGTAAAGCCCATTGTGTGAATTGTTCAAGAAATTAGAAAAATTAGCTATGAATCAAATTACTTGTATCGGCTGTCAAAGATGACAAAATAACTGATTGTTAATTCAGGTAGTTATTGACACCCAACAGGTATTAAGCTCTACGGCTAAGCATTACGTTCTTAGATGCAAGGTCCTCTTTGATGCAAATAATTTTTGCTCGCACGGCATATAAAATCAAAATATATTAACCAAGCTACCAACCTATTAGGCGCATGATGATTTCTTTAAAAAATTCGTTGATTTGGATATTATATTATTTAGTAGGCTTTTATGGGTTCTCTTTGTAATGATAAAAAAACTAACATTTTAAGCATACCCTAATGCCAGACCCTTTGTTATAACTTTATACAATAATTTAACTAAAATACGATCGTATATAGAGGAACGCGGTACAAAACCTTTGTTTACGGTACAGTAATTAGGAGTTTCTTTAACCATGATTGCCTTTGAAACTGTGTAGTATATTTAAACCAATAGATGTAGAGACGAACATACCCTAACTTTTTCTAAAGACGTTTTTACAATTTAGATGTTCGTTTTTATGTGAAACTTGTTTTTAAATAATTGGGTATCTGGATTCTTAAGGATTTATTTTTATCTATTCCAAGGAGATGAGTCTGTGCATCCCAATGCATAAAACGACCAGAAAGGTGTCAAGAGAAAGATTTTTAATATTAGGTCTCATCATCTCACCCATGCAAATATAATTGTTTTAAAGAAATATATCTTAAATATGGCTCTTGTCTAATACGTTATCTACTATTACATTTTAATTTACTTTCTTTCTTGTTGATTCAATAAACGCCGTCTTTATATTGACACTTTTATTTGCTAAATCGGATAGCTGGCGAATCCTGAAAAAAGATTGCGAATCTGAGAGGAGACGAAACGATATTAAAGAGGGATTTGAATAACAAATAGGAGAAAAAAGAAAAACCAATATACTTTTAACCGGTAAGAACACACCAGAAAAGCAATTTTGCTAAATGGAAATGGTATATATATTCTTAAGCTAATAACGAGATCTTGTTGATTATGTTTTATTTTTATTTCTTGACATTGATTAACTACCTATACCTAGTTCATTTATTTAATATAATATTTGAACTTTTAATAATTATTGAAAACTATACACCTCCCATTTCGCCGTTGATAAAGAAACAGTATGTTTTATAAGGAACAAAGTAAATCAACATTTAAAAGACTACTAAGATGGACAAATTCATTTTGTTGGAAGTGAAGAATTTTTCTTAAGTCTCTTACTATACAACCCCCAATGCCGACATAGAGGCTATTTAGACGGATATAGGGTTTTTTCTCATTTTTTTACAGCGATACAATTTTCTAAAATGGTGCCTGAGAACATTCGATAAGAACTTTAGAAGCATTTAAGGAATATTATAGAAAAAAATGAGTTTTGTGGCTCGTTATACGTCTAGAGTCAGAAAACTTTCATTACACTGTATTAAGAAAAGTAATCACTTTTATTATCGCAACTCTATAAATATGTTTAACGTCTTAGTAAGCTATTTGTTTTACCGCAATTCTATCGTTAAAAAACTCATGGTTGTATTGTTGGTAGCTTAAAAGTAAATTTTTTATTCACTTTACGTTTAGTGATGCAAATAATAACGTGAAAAAATCTTTCTTTGTTAACTTTAAAATAATATGAAGAGTTGGTATTTTCTACGACCCTGGCGTATCTCGAAACCCACCCTTCATATATTTTCCCATATACGTTACCCTTATCAAACAAAATAATAACCTCATGTCAACCTCCCTTAACCTCAATACTTCTTAACAGCTTATTGCTTCCTCCAAGATTCTATCGAAGCGTTAAGAAGTTCACATTTCTGTGTCATAATCCCTATCAGCTGATAAGACGTTAGATTCACTCCTATGGTAGAAATAAATATTAAGGGTGAAGTTCTGAAACCTCATGGACCCTAAAGTCCACGAAATTGTATATTTTACGAAGCTTCATGACACTATGCCGTCGATAACGAACGAATAGAATTGCGGAAGTTATATTTAGGTTATGGAGAACTAGAGGGTAGGAGGCCGATCGATAATGGCAGCATTTTCAATTTCTGTCCCGGTTTTTTGGTTAGTTCGCTATTGGCTGATAGATGGCTCTCGCGTCCGAAGTGGGCTGATGTTGTCTTCTTCTTCTTCGTTTTTAATATGGAAAACTAGATCCTCCATAGTTTTTAACTTTTTCTTAAACCATTTATTTTTCTGTGCTTTTACTTTTGACAATTGACGTTTTATTTTTCGAAATAACAAATAACGTTTGAAGGCAAGACAAGACAAATAACGTTGTATTGTAATTTATTTCCATATTTATAATGAATAATGGTACAATTTATAAAAGTAGAGTTTGCTTTGTGTCGGGGTGTAAGACAGGATCTTCTTCAAAGATGAAACGCAGCCAAATAAGTATCTTTCTAGCTCCAAAGCTAGAATGTTCCTGTATTTTAAAAACGAAGCATCGTTGGAACTTTATACGGGCCGAGTTCACTAATAAGTATAACAAAGTAAGTGTAAATTCATATAAAAGTCCTTATTTGTTCCTTAAAGAACTAATTTAAATAAAAATAGTTATTGCGTCCATAAGAAACCATTTATTTGATAGCCCACTTCGAACACGAGCGCCATCTTATGGCAACTCGTAAAGCAGAATTACCGGTGCTAATTTGGGATCGAATCCAATGCATTGCGATCGGCCTCCTACCTCAAGTCCTCCATAAGTTAGGTTATACTAGGGTTGTCATATTGACAAAAGAAAAGTTCCTGAACTTATATTATTTTAAACAGGTTTAAAATACGTCGAGGATAATTTTTATTGGTTGTTGACTCTAACGGATCACATTTTGATTGTTGACGACTCATTTGATCTAACACAAGAGAACAAAATATCTCCGGGTTGTAATATTTTCGTCGAATTCAGTTACTCAAGCTCTTGCCTTATAGAATTCCACCCCCCCCCGTGATGTGGTTCGGGTTATCTCAGAACTTGCCATTTGCGACGTTTGGTCGCGAGGGGCACAATCGGTATACTGCACAGTTCCTCGTTTTATCTTTACGGTAGAGTTATCGTTAACGACGGTCGTAATACGCGACATTACGTCGATTTGTCGCTATAGTTGGAAAGTACATGATGCATTAGCAATGGAGAATCCTAACATGATTGGAAATGCCAAACGCGCCAACGACGACGGTTCTCGTTGTTTACAATAAAATGACGTCGTAAAATTTAAGGAAACGGTTTCGGCAAAGCAAAAACTATAAAAATTCATACTTAATCTAATTTGTTAGGTAGGTACTCAGAAAAAGGCTATCGTAGTTTCAACTATAATATGCCACTCGTTATTTTAATGACGGGCTTTGCATATATTCGTCTAAACTGTACACATACATATTTTTTTTATTTACAATCGTTGATGGATACAAATCTTAAAATCTTGTTAATTTGTTTAAAAAAATCCTATTGTTTTCATTAAAACGATTCTCCCAAGCGGCGACCCGGCAAGGCGGTCACCCATTCAGCACTTAACCGAACCGGTGTCGCTGGACTGGACGTCAACGGACGTGGTGAACGAAGAACAGTGAATGAAATGTTTTCAGAGCGCATGAAAATTGGGAGTTTTAATGTCAAAATAGTTATTTTCTGAGCGGTACTCTTCAAAAACCCCGTATACATGTATAATATACGAGAGTGCATTACTTGAACTAGCTTTACTATTTAATTTTAGAAAAAAACGGACATTAACTGTAGTTGAAACACATCGTGTGATTCGTGTGTCACCTAAATAAAAGCCGTGCCGTCGTTATAAATACAGTGTCACCAGTAAAGTCCGCATCATATGGGATTTTTTTTTATTAATAGCTTTATTCAAATTTTGACTTTGGCATCAAGTTCTGCTTCGATCGAGATGAAAATTAAGCAAAAAAATAGTAGTCACGTGATTCGCATTATCTGTCAAATTTTAATTTTTTCAAAAAAATAATTCAAAAGTGGGGTAATTTCTGAAAATATCGAAAAAAGTTATTAAAAAAAGTTTTTTAGAATGCAGTTTTTAGCCCACATGCAAAATTTCAGTTGCATAAGGTAATTTTGATTTTTTACCTATATTTTGTAAATTACACCACTTTTGCAAAATAACACTCAACGCAACCTACATAAAACTTGTTAGTTTTACCAATGCTTTATTTCAGATACATTTTCTTTAAAGTAGCACCATATTAAATGTATGTTTTTCTACAAAATCAAAATTGGGCTATTAAAATTTGGTCGCATGTGATGCAAAGTTTATTTGTTTTGGACCCTGTATAAGGTAACTTCATTAAATAAGTATTTTTGACCACGTAGTTTGTGTCTGAAAGTAATACACCTTAATATTAAGACAAAAAAGAACACAGTGTCATCAGTAAAGTGTTCATTGGGTGGAAAATAAATTTTAGTTTAACTTAACGTAAAGTTTATCTAATTTCAACGATTTAATTAAAAACCCCTTTATTTTATTTTTATTTTTTTTACTTTCAGGCACAAACTACGTTTTCAAAAATATTTATTTTATGAAGTTACCTTATACAGGGTCAAAAATAAATAAACTTTGCATCACATGCGACCAAATTTTAATAGCCCAATTTTGATTTTGTAGAAAAACACACATTTAATATGGCGCTACTTTAAAGAAAATGTATCTGAAATAAAGCATTGTCAAAACTAAGAAGTTTTATGTAGGTTGCATCGAGTCTTATTTTGCAAAAGTGGTGTAATTTACAAAATATAGGTAAAAAATCAAAATTATCTTATGCAGCTGAAATTTTGCATGTGGGCTAGAAACTGCATTTTAAAAAACTTTTTCCAATAACTTTTTTCGATATTTTCAAAAATAACCCCACTTTTGAGTTATTTTTTGGAAAAACTTAAAATTTGACAGATAATGCGAATCACGTGACTACTATTTTTTTGCTTAATTTTCATCTCGATCAAAGCACAACTTGATGCCAAAGTCAAATTTCTAATAAAGCTATTAATAAAAAAAAATCCCATATGATGCGGACTTTACTGGTGACACTGTATACAGGCATCCTATTTGTTTAAACATTTTATCTGTCGTTTTAGTTTTAAAGTGCCGTCAGTCAACGGTTTCGAATGACCGCATATAATCATGTGTGGAAATTTTATTTTCGACGTGAAACAGGTCAATATTAGATACCTATTAAAACTGACACATGCATAAAGTTACAATAAATAGTGATTTAATTTGGATGATTGCATAATATTAAGGGATTGTTATGGATCAAAGTCTTAAATGGGATAAGCACGTGCACATACTTACCAAGAATATAAGATGAATATTACATAAGTTTATATATTAAGAGACATATGTTTATCTAGCAACAGTTATATTTTAAAAATATTATGTTTGTTCCCTTTATGTTTTGAACATCTGTTGTTTCGTGCATAATACTACCAAATAAAAACTATGTCAGTGTATCATACATACAATACTCGGACAAAAATAAGTAAACCTTTAAAAATACTAAATAGTAATAAAAACGTTATCGGTTCATTAGCTACCTTGCTCCTAAAATATACCGGGTGTAACAGGATCATGGTACACCCCCGTATCTCCGTTAGTTTTAAAGATAATTGTTTGAAATTTGGGATATCCCTTATACATAATAAGCGGCACTTTTTGACCTACAAATGATTTTTTTTTCACTTCGGAAGTGACACCAACTTTTGATTTTTAAATGAAACACCCTGTATATTATTACATTTTTGAATTTTGCATAATTTTCTGAAACCAATCATACCACAAAAGTGACATTTCAAGCGTAAATAATATTTATAATTCAATTTTTAATTTTCCATTTAAATGTGCCATGACGGTTCCGATTTATTCCAATTGATCCGTCTAATGCTAGAAAAATCGAAGTCCCGTCAAAAATACTAAATTGCGTTTTTTATAAGCAAATAAAATTCATCGTAATCGTTTTTGAGGTAAAACTCAACTTTTCCAAATGGAACCATATTGATACCGTGGTACCAAAATCAAAATTACAGCTAAAAGAAAATACAATTATTTTGTTCTAATTTAATGCTAAGAAGTTACTAAGGTGGCTTTGAAAATAAATGAAATTATTCAGATTGTCAAATAAGTATTCGGTGGTTTATCGGTAACCTTAGTAACCTCTTAGCATTAAATTAGAACAAAATAATTATATTTTCTTTTACTTAAATGGAAAATTAAATATTAAATCTGTTTTACGCTTGAAATGTCACTTTTGTGGTTTTATTGGATTCAGAAAATTATGCAGAATTGAAAAATGTCATAATATACAGGGTGTTCCATTTAAAAATCGAAAGTTGGTGTCACTTCCGACGAAACCGGAAGTGAAAAAAAAAAAATTTGTAGGTCAAAAACTGCCGCTTATTATGTATATGAAATATCCCAAATTTCAATCAATTACCCTTAAAACTAACGAAGATACGGGGTGTACCATGATCCTGTTACACCCGGTATAATATTCTACCACCATTATTTAAAGATATTAATAATAAAAAAAAAATATCATGAAATGTAATACCTTTGTAGCAACAAATTAGTTCAAGTTTGAGATACTTTTATGACTTGTCTATAATAATTACCTCTATATCTACCTACTAAATACTATCATTTTTTATAAGATTTAAAATTATTTACTTCTTTCAGTGTTTCATTTTAGCCTAAGTTTTCTTTTTTCTAGGATTAAATGGATATGCGCTATACATATAATATACCTACAGGTACTTACTTTGGACATACAAATGTTCAGTCATCTAGGTGCATTTAACAAATTTACGAACATCAATAATTTGTATGCTAATCAATGTAAAATTTACTTATTTTGTTGAATAAATTGAATTGAAAAATTAAATATAAAAATTAAAAAAAAAAATTGTTAGGTTGTAATGTAGATTCGCAAATGAGAACGTATTGGCTTCTGTTAAAAAAAAAGACAAAGATTGTGTGCCTGCAACAGTTAATTCGATGGCGTGCTACAAACTGCTTCATTAAGCCTCATCTCAACAAAATGTAGGTGTTCAGCCGCATGCATAATGATTACGTCAGAAGTGCGACTTCGCAGAGCTGGTCACGGGAGTTGCTAAATAGACAACAGGAGTTCGTACGTGCACTTCGAATAATTATGGCTGTTTGTAATTGCAAATTTCTGCAGCCATAAATTTAAGTTTGCTCTCCTTATCTAGGTGATAATTTAAGGTCCACCTCGCGGCGAATTATGGTAGACAGAAAATTGCGAAACTTACCATTTAAAATGACATATAGGGTGGAAACTGGTAACTGCAGGAAACTTTTAGGAAGAAAATGCTTATTTGTTCCCTAGAAAATCTAAAATAACTTCCGAAATACTCCTACTGAGATTAGGAATGCGCGTCGCAACATTTAAATCAATATAACTAGATACAGTGGACCATTCTCGTTTCCATAGTAACAGCAATGCGGCGCGACGTGAATGCCATTAGATAGTCCGGGAGTCTGCTAGTGATTTTGGTCAGATTTCGCCTCAGCTTATTTTTAGTTATGCTATAATTTTTATTTTACAATAAAACTGGAAGACCAGCGGACTGCGGACAATCCGCTATGTCGATTTTGGTTATTACAATATAGTTATCTCATATTATTATCAATTCGTAATGGTTCTAGGTGTATTATGGATAGCACAATGCTCTTACTATCATAAATGTATTATGCCTAGTATTAACTGGTTGTAACTAAACAAATTTTAAATAAAACACCCCCGTCCTACTCTGGAAGCTCCTCGTATCGTTCTGCCCCCCCAGTCTGATGAGATGTTTCGTCGCGTTGCTAGTTTGTAACCGAAATTTATTAATAATTTGTCTTGTCTCAGCGCGGTTATTCTAATTCGCGTTGTCGTAATTCAAGCAAGCAATTTGTTGGAAATGAAAAGTTGTGTGGGATAGATTTATAACATTTAATAATTGTGAGCACGAAATTCTAGTAATTTTATTTACTTGTAAATATTTACAATAATAAGTACTTACATTGCAATTGAAACACACGATTTTTAAATATATACTCTTACAAATTCCACAGTTTTAGGTCCTCTAGTTTTTTTGGGTCCAATTTATATATTCCTAAATTCAAAAGGCCTTTTAATTAAGTTCGGGCCAATAGCTGCGGTAAGTGGAAAACACCGATCTCTCATCTCAAAACATAACATCTTTCGTGCCTCGACCCGTTTTCCTGCAGTATCTGTGATTTTGTAGTTGAAAGTAGTGATGGGATCACTCGAGTGAAAAATAACCGATCACTCGATTTTTTCAATCACTTGAATTATTCGGTTATCATCGGTAATAATTCAAGTGACGAAAATTCGAATTATTTGATTTTCCAACGAGCTATGCCATTCATACCAATCACCAATCACTCATTGCGGCTGCATAAAGTAGTTAGTTTACGGAAGTGGCAACTTTTTTTTTTTTAGAAGTCTAAAAATATGTGGTTGATTATTGAAGTGATTAAAAAAAAACTGTATTTTATTACTTTGGCGACCAACATGTACGATGAACCGCCAATGCCAATTAATATTAGTATTTGAGTGAAAAATCGATTATCATTCGGTTTTTTAAATCACTTGTATTGTCGGTAGTCGATTATTAAAATAACTCGATTTTTCCCATCACTAGTTGAAAGGTATTTTCTGTGTAGACCAGGGTCGATAATTTTTGAAACCAAAAAAAATAATAGTAGGATGAAACCCATTGGAAAAGGAAGAGAATATAACAAAAATTAAAGGAAAAATAAATTAGTGGCGATCCGAGGTCGGGAAGGGGAGGGGGTGAGGTTTTAAGGGTAGAAAACGATTTATCTCGATTTCCGGCAAAACTACTAGTCCTATGGAAAAACGTTAAATGGCAAAGTTGTAGGTAATAAAAAGATTTAAATTTTTTGTATTTGCACTTTTTTCACATAACCTCAAAATTTATGTGAAAAATTCAAATAACCAAGGTTTTGGTTTTTTATTTTTATCTTTTCCAAAAAAATTTTTTTATACACGAAATTTTTTGAAAACTTTTCTTTTTATTTAAACTTGTTTTGTGACACATAAAGCATGTTATAAACATCAAATGTCAAGTTTAACCGAGGAATTAAAATAACTGAGCTTTAACCGAGGATGAAAATACCGGCCCTAAGTCCCAATACTGTAATGTGCCATCATAAATTTATATTTTTATTTCTTATTACTTATTGCATATTGCGTATTTTTTAATTGTATCTCGGCTTTAATACTGCCAATAACGTTATGTTTTAATTGACTTTTTAATTATATTTCGACTGAATTTCTAATTAAATCGTATTTTTGTTTATACCTTTTTGTGTCGTTTATATATTTATTGCTTTGAATCAACGTCAGACTATCTTCAGTGATGAAATAGGAAACAACTGTTGCATGTTCTAAGCGTATCTCTCATAATAGTTATCTATACCGACGTTAATTTGTGTTGAAAATGAGCGCCCGAAACTATCTATATCCAAATAATTCGATTTCATTTCCAAACGAGACAAACATTGAACAGAATATACGAATATAGAGCTTTGAAAAGTAATTATTTTATTCTATTGAAATGTCAGCCCTTGAACAGTCTTAAAAGAGCCGCACTCGTCGAAATAATAATTTAAATTTGCTCTGGGTGAAGTGCTGAATAAACAGTAATTTCCTTTCAGAGGTCCGAATTTCGCGGTTTTTCGGGAAATTTCTTGTGCCCGTTTGTTTGCATTTCGAAATCGATTCTGACCGTTCTTGAGGGCCATTGCGGTCATCCGTTCCGCAGAGAAGTTTGTTGTGTTTGTTTAGAAAAATGGAAAACATCGTGTATATAAACCGGCAAATGCTGATATGAATACGAATGGCAGAAAAATATGTTAACATGTCGCAAGAGGCGTTTTTCAGTAAAGGAGAACCATGGACCTCTTATAGAATAGGCGATTCATTCACGAATAGCCTGTTTGTTTGTATCAAACATTCGTAGGTGTAAAACAAAGACAGAAGAGATTAAAATAATCTAATTTTCCACAAATATAACACTAACACAATAATTTGTTAAGTACGTGCAACAATAAAATGACAAATTCTTTACAAAAAATTCAAAACTTCACAAAGCACGTACAAATACGAGTATTCCGACGACTAACCATGACGTAGCAAAAAACAAATACTACGATTACTCACAGAAAAATAAGTGTTGTTGTTTGAATATCACAGCTGTTTTCAGGAAATGATAAAAATCCCCAGCAATAAAAGCAACGTTAGGAAAATGTTCGTGAACATCATCCATGCACAAACCCGGATTGTATTGCCACTCATCATTTGCCCTAACCCCGTTTCGAAAATACGCTTCAACCATGAATGTTTTGTGCTGTTCCGTAAAGCCCATTGTGTGAATTGTTCAAGAAATTGGAAAAATTAGCGATGAATCAAATTACTTGTAACGACTATCAAAGATGACGGAATAACTGATTGATTGTTAATTCAGGTAGTTACTGACACCCGACAGGTATTAAGCTCTACGGCTAAGCATTACGTCCTTAGATGCAAGGCCCTCTTTAATGCAAATAATTTATGCTCGCATGGTACAAAGACCTGAAATAATCATATTTATTTTTATTTAATTTAAACCAACAAAACAAAAACGTGTATTTTATGAACCTGGTATATGACTATAAGATCTTATTACCGTTTGTAATCTATCTAAATTATACTTGTAAACGTGTATTTTATGAATCTAACATGTGACTTATCAGTAAGTTTGGCAACAGCGCTTCTTTTGATGCACGTGTTAAGTATAGTGGACCATACAGCTAACCAGACAAATTGTGAAAGCTGGAATCTTTGATTTTTTTAAAACATAAACGTAGTCTATTCTATAAGAAATCTATGAGGAAAACTGACAAACAAATTTTTAAAAACTGTTTTTTGTCGTACAGAAAAGGTTTTCAACTCTTCTCTCGAATACCAATTGCACTCCGCAGACTAAAAAGTTTTTTACAGCTTTCATCAAATAATTTTATTGTATGTTTTGTATAAAAATAATTAGTTATCTAATGTGTAAGGTTAAAGAAAACTTCCCCACAATTTTCCTAGTTCAGTTTTCATAAAATAAGCTTGTCTTGTATCTTTGTAATAAGTTTGTTGAAACGGTAAAGTGCTCCAAATCAGATAACGAATATTTGAATCATGCAACGTCGTAGAAAATACGAAAACTTTGGAAAATAATGTATAAGCGTCGCAAAATTTAAGATAAGATCGGAAAATATTGTTGTTTTATTGGATGGAATGGATTAAGAATTGCTGATATCAAGTATCACAGGATTTTTGTCACTTCACTTTTGAGCCCTAATTTATTTTGGTTAACAAAGGATCTATACAGGATAACACCCTGTATAGATCCTTAAAATAATTTACAGCCCTAATAATAATAAGACACCTGATACCATAACAGCATTAAATCGTTATTGCAGCGTTGCAGTTTAATCAATAACTTTTATAATTTAAAGCCCTCAAACAACATAACATAATTTTGTATACTAACATCAACGTAGTAGCTCCCTTGCGTAATGAGCGGATTATACACAAAGAAGCTTAATTTTTTTTTGTTTTGGATGGACTTTTTATCATAAATTTGCATGTAAACTGGAGCTCTCGGTAATAATTATTGTTTTAGTCTGAGTGGTAAAAAAGGCTAAAACACATTTTGGATATACGAGCTTTTAGCTTGAATAATGCGGTTTATGTCCCATTAACTAGCTTCACTTGGGAAATAAGTTTAAGTTCTGAATTAGACGAGCATACATAAAGCATCCACCATGTTACATTTTTGCGACAGGAACTCTAACTGAATTTCTCAAAATTGGGGTAAGGATATGTACCGGATTTTTACTTTTATTTTCAAAATATACCGTCATTTATGCTAATATAAATGGACCATCTTTAGAGATTGGTTTCTCACAACAAAAGCACTAAAGTAAAGTATATTATAAGACACTAAGTAAGAAAGACGTCCATTGTGCTTAAATGCAAAAAAGATTTTTATTAAATGAAAAAATGCTATAGAGGAGGATATGAACTGCATCATAGTGATTAAGTAGAGGGTTATTTTATATTCTAAACATGCAGAGAGTTTACCATAATTTAAACTTCTTTATAACTGTACCAGTGAAAGAAGCCTTAAAGTATTTCCTTTCTTTCCTTTCAAATTTACACTCCACTTAAAGTATGGACTCTTTCTTCATATTTTTTTTTGTTTCAGTAAAAGAAAATACAAATGGCCGACCACAACCATTATTGCAAGAACCACATTATGGAGCCAGACCACAACCATACAGTAAGTGTCTGTCATGTAAGTTCCTTCCCACTCCTTTATTATTATTTTTTAGTTAACATAGTTTTTTGATAAATCCTTACTTTGCTTTTGACTCCATTAAAATTACTTTTTTTTATCCTCAAGAAACAACAGTTTAGGCATAAACTCATGAATTTACCAGCATGTTTTTAATTGTTTTGTGTGCAACTTCCAAAGATCACTTTTCCTCTCATCTTTCCTATGCCGACGACTTTATAAGTTGATTTGGTTTTTCAGGTTTTCTTCATGATATCGGTACGTGTAAACAAATCTCTAAGATTATTTTTGGGTTGTTGTTTTGTTTTCCATATTAAAATTTCGTATGTTTTCTAACATTAAGTAGCGACGCAGAAGTAAAAATGTGGATATTTTCAAAATAAGCGTTTGTGATTTGTAAAGGTGACATGCAATTTCATTGGATTTTGGCACAAGAAGTAAGTCTTGAATAAAAACTAAATAATCTCTTAGTCACAGTTTTTACCAATTTAAAATTTCCCTCCTTAACTGAGTGGGAAGCCAAGCGATAAACGCATGTTGCTAAGCCCACAATTTTAACTGAAAGTTTCTAACTCGTATTCCATTTATTAGCGAAATATATATTTTATTCGTTAAATTATATTATGACATATGGGCTACAATGTTTAGGATTATTTACCCAATGTGACGTTTATCCATTTAATCTTCCTTAGAGCCACATATATCATGTCCAGGTGATAAATTTTTGGATATTCTCATTACCCTTTATTTCATGTATCCACCTCACCTTTCATTAATTATATACTTTTGAAACAATTACAAACCAGACAGCGAATAAATTGAATTGGCAAAATAGCTCATTTGTGTGTCACAAAACTTAATAACTTGGAAGTTGTATAACTTGCGAAGCACGTTTGCCTGATCGGTCGGAATAATAATTGTGCCAAATTAGTTAACGCAATGCTTTGTAAGTTATTGCAATGGAAGAAATTGGGGAAAGTTGCAATGCTTGAAGTATGTTACTTTGTTGATTTGGTTTAAAGCGGATTCAGAGATAAACGGGGTCAGCATTAAGTTTCAGATTATTTACTTGACTTACGCTAGCTTTGGTGGTAAATGGCATCTGCAATCACTCGGTGTTTCCAACTGAATCATGGGCACTGTGCCATTCCGGTCGTTGTCAAACAAGTTCAGTGGCAGAAGAACTCCGAACAACGATGTGACCCGCGAAACAAATATGTTGAAACAGGGTGTCTAGGAGCCGGGAAATCGGGAAATCCGGGAAAAAAACGGGAATTTTACAAAGCCGGAAAAAACCGGGGATTCGACGGGAAAATCAAGTTTAAGCCGGGAATTTTGAATGAGCAGATAATTTCGAACTTAAAAATTTGAAGTAGGTATCTACTTATTCCTATAAACTGCATTCGAAACAACATTTTGAATCTCCCCTGTAACCTGATCGGCATCGGCACCTTGCGTTGTTTAGCTGTGTATTTATAGTTGCATATCAACTGCAATTTAATTTGTTTTGGGATTCCCCTAAATCGCCAAGTTTTGTTTGGCGTTTGGTTTTTTAGGTTACCAGTTTATAATAGTATAGTTTATTTTTCGGTTTATTTTTTTTGTGAAGTGGCAACTGTTTAAAAGGTTTATGGTAAGTAACCAAATGTATTTTGCATTAGTCTTGCGATATACTTTAAAATCTAATAATTTTAATGTTCCTAATTAGAAATTAAAGTAATTTATGCAGTAGGTATTTAAGGGATGAGATTATTAAATGTGTTATATACAAAGCTTAATTCATAGCTTTGCGTTCCATTTCTTTATGAAGACCTATTATCCATTATAAATAACTTAATGAGACGTTTTGTTACAGACGAAGTTCTACAAAGCACTCCTATTTTCAAAATAGATGTTTTAAAAAAAGACAAGAATGGTTTATATTGCAACCTTATAAAAGTCCAAGAGATTGATCTAGGATATGGGACTAGAGCGGTGATCAAAAAATGCGTTGGAGTTAAAGATAAAGAAATGATGATCTTTCGCCAGGATTGTCGAAACTGCTTGATGTATACAGTTTCCAAACTTTTGGAAAAATGTCCGTTAGCATATAAATTAACAATTAACTGAAGCTATAAGTTTCCTTAACCCCAATAAAACTGGCAGAGATCCAAGAAAATCCTTGCAACTGATGTCCAAAGCATTTGAAATTTTGTTAAATTCAAACAGATGCAATGCGACCAAATTGGAAGAAGCAGATAGAGCATTTAGAGACATTCTTATTGATCAGACTATGATAAATAAAATGAAAAATTATTCCAGATGTAACAGAGTAGATGACTTTTGGATGGAAACCATCACAAATGACAGTTTAAAAAACGTGGTGCAACTTCTAACAATTTCTCATGGAAATGCCACAGCAGAAAGGGGATTTTCTGTTAATAAGGAGATTTTGGTGGAAAATTTAAAAGAAGAGTCACTTATAGGCCAAAGATTAGTGTACGATTTACTACAAAAAACTGGAGGAGTTTAAACTATGGACATTACAAAATCCATTATATACTTTCCATGAGAAATGCCTATTCAAGGTACAATACAGCACAAAAAGATAAAAAGGCAAAAGAGGTTGACAGCGACTTAAAAAAAGCAGAAAAAAAGGAAGCTTCAAAAGCAAGCAGAAGAAGTGGAAACTACAAAGAAAAAAATTATCGAACAATCACAAAAAGATTTGGCAGCTATAGAACAAGAAATCGTAAAATTAAAAAAGTAACTATATTATTTGGTTGTGCTTAAGCCATGTGTTTGTCAAATAAATGTTTTAAAATTTAACAACGAAAGTGTAGTTAATTTAGGAAAACCCAGCCGGGAAATTTTCAAAAACCGGCCGGGAATTAGTCTGGAATTTTGTTTTCGATTTTTGCTAGACACCCTGTGAAACTAATACTACGGCGCGCGGCGATTGCCGATCGCTACGAACCCCCCACCAACGCCTTGTGGATTATAGGTTCTAACGGATACATGTCGTTTTTGGGGACGCTGTTCTGCTTTCTTAATTGTAGAGAACGTGCTTAACTGGGATCAAAATACGTCGCATTGAGAAGATACAATTTATTTATTAACAAAATGGCTGTATTAAAAGTGGTTCATTATGCAACAAGACTGTGCTGCTAATGGAACGGATTACACTGGCCGACAAAAATTTTTTTTTTGTTGTAACACAAAGCTAAATAGCATCTTGTGGTAGAATGGACCTATCCAAATACGAAAATGAGAAAAAAAAAGTTGTAACACGTAACGTTTTCTTGTTACATTTATAGAACCACATTTAATGTTACAATATTTAATATCTATTGAAAAAATAATTTACGAATTTTCTAACTGTGTATATCGACTATATTAAAATTTTTACACCTACTAAACATACCTTACATCTAGAAAAAACACAAACATTACAAATATTAACTGAACACACTAATTAAATTTTATTTTTTCCTTTTATGAGGGGTCATATCTTCCCTTTTCAAAAACCAACAGGAATCACCCATCATGGCTGGATCCCATCGTCCTTGATAGCGAATTTCCATTGTCCTGATATCCTGGTGGAACCTTTCACCCTGCTCGTCACTGACAGCTCCCAAATTTTCAGGAAAAAATGACAGATGGGAATGGAGGAAGTGAATTTTTAATGACATTCGGGCACCAAGCGATTTGTAGGAATCTAAAAGTTCATCAACTAACTGTTGATAGTTTGCATCCATATTGTTGCCCAAAAATCCCCTTACTATACTAACAAAGGAGTTCCATGCTCTGAGTTCCTGCCTGGTAAGCTTCTCTGTAAAGTTGAGATCGTCCAGCAATTTTCTGATTTGTGGCCCAATAAAAATACCTTCCTTTAATTTGGCATCACTTAACTGGGGAAAGACTTGTCTTATGTGTTTGAATCCATCACCGTCTTTATTCATAGCTTTCACAAAGTTTTTCATCAGCTCAAGTTTAATGTGAAGAGGAGGTAGAAGGACTTTTTTGGGGTCTACAAGAAGTGCAATCTTAACATTTTGAGATCCCGGCTGAAATTCACTTCTTTGTGGCCAATCTTTTATTACATAATGCTGATCTACTGCACGACTGTCCCACAAACAAAGAAAACAGCAATATTTTGTAAATCCTCCCTGAAGTCCTACTAAAATTCCTACAGTTCAGGTAATTTTTCTGTTATAAAATGCATCCATTTTTACCGCCCCTAATTAAATTGACTACCTGCTAATGTAAAATGGTCTTATTAAGCTATTGAAAAATAGTATAGTATTGGGGCTTTCCCAATATTTTTTCTATTATTAGAAGGGTATTTTCATTATAAAAATAAAGAGCTGACCTGTGTTAGAAAAATCTTGTCGGCCAGTGTATTACCAATAAAAACATTTATTTAATACGGGTTAATAAAAAATAAGCTATTAATACAAACTATGTCTTAGCAAACCTGTTGCATTAGATCATTTTCCTCATTGTATCAATCAAAAATCACACAAAGTCAAAAAAGTTATTGACAGCGTGAAACAATAAACATTGGTTGTCAAGTAACTAACAAATGTACACCTTGTGTATTCGAACGAAATTAAAAAGTAAACTGTAAAACTTTGCTTTATAAGCGGGCCATCTCCCTTTGTATTTAAAATTTCCAAATAAAACTACGACAAAGGACTACTTTCAAATTTTTTGATAAATATCCGACGCCTTAGTCCGCAACAATGTTCAAAGATCAATATCTAACTCCCCCCGGAAAACTTTTAACGATAAAAACGATGTCCAAAAAGGCAGACAATATTTTAATTTAAAAGTTCATCAAATAAAAAGGCCACCCTCTTCCTGTGCCGATCCATTCGTTAAAAGTTAAAACTGCTTGGGACATTGTATCAGAAGTTAATTTCAAAACAAGTTGGAAAACTTCGTAAAAATTAAAATGACCAAGGAGAAAAAGTTTCAAATTGCTCAAGACGAAAACTGAATTTTACAGACAAGCGGATTAGCATTTTAAAAAAATGTACTTCCATGAAGTTAAACGGGAACGAGAACTTTCCTTTTTTGTGCTTTGTTCGAATGTGTAATTGAAATGTTTTAAATTACTGTTATTTAAATGAGCGAACAGAAAATCAAGGGAATAAATTATTTTAAGGTTTAAAGTGTAGCCTAGATAGAAATGTTATAATGCTATTAGTACAGTTGACGACATATAAATTCGTACACTCCACCAATACATAACTCAATTACAACAAAATTGGGTAAAACGGGTTTCTCACCTTGCTGCTTATACCTGGATAGAACACCTGCTATATACGTAGCTGCAAATTATTGTATGTACGATTTTTTACCATAATAAGTAATAGTGGTTATTTCTAAATATTTTTGTGTTTAAATTACATCCGCGAAATAAGAAAAATTATAAAATAATATCAGGAAAACTACAAAAGTATAAAGCCAAAAAGGGTAAATTTATAAACAAACAACAAACAAAATACTAATATTTAATTGCTGCGCCATTGGATTCTAACACTAATCGTAATCTTCTTGGCATTGATAAAATAATACTTCTGGTGTAATCCGGAGTTAGCCCTTCCCAAATTTCTTCTATTTTATCAACTAACTCTATTTCATTCTGTGGTTTAAAATTTATTTTGTACATTTTTTTCCATCAATCCCCAAACATTTTCAATTGGATTTAAATCAGGACTTCTTGAGCACCAAGGCAGACATGTTACGTTGCTTAGTCTAAACCAGTTTCCTATATATACCCATTTCTTGCAGTATGCACAGAGCAGTTATCCTGCTGAAATATAAAGTTATTTCCTTCAAAAACTATCTCGGAAGAATGAAGAAAAACATTTTCCAAAATCTGAAGATATAAATATATTATATATTACTGTTTAGTGTTCCACCAATATTCCAGCATACACCTGCACCGTAAACACTTATCCATGCCCACACATTAACGGAGAAACGTCCACTGGTTTGCTTTTTTTGAGTATACTTTTCATCCTATCGGGAATTTGCTGGTCTATATACTCGAATCCTTCCATTATCTGTAGACTGAAAATTTTTCTCAACGGAAAAGATAACATTTTGGCAAAAAAAAATAATTTTCTGGTAAATATTGCATAGCAAACTCAATTCTTCGTTCCTTATCACTATTTTTTAAAAACGGTTTGGATGCAGCTTCTCGATTTCTTAATTCGGAACATTGTCTTACTCGGCGTTGCGCAGTTCTTATGAAGCAGGGAATCCTGTTATGTGCATAGCGGATACTGCAGTTTCAAATAGATTTTTCCTTAAATACTCCACCAAATTTCGGTCTTCTTAATTTGATGATTTTCTATTATTTAAACCAGACCCAACAGACCTTTCAAGTGTTTGATGATAGCGCCATTTTTTTACAATTCCTTGGACAGTACTTCTAGGTACTCTAAAATGATCAGCTATTTTTCCATAGGACCACCCTATTTCGACTAAACATTATTCTTGCTTTTTCAATAGTACTTAAATGAGGCAGTTTTTAAATCAAATAAGATAATGACAATTCTTTGACAGATATCATGATAACAATTAACACGTTACAAAGGTAATAAAGGTAAAAAAAATTGCACTTACGGTGTCACTGCTTAGTGTACAAAAATTATCTGTCGTCCACTGTATCTACATCACTACTTCCAAAAATTATAACCTATATGTCGGTGTAATAAAGAATCAACCAAGACTACTTTACTGGCACATAAACACATTAAACAATTTGCTTCCGGCATTCCTAATTTTCCCGTTTTTAACTTGTTACCCCAACGAATCATGAACTTCACCGAGCACGAAAAATTCAAATATCCCAACTAACGATAACGCGTGCAAGCGAGTCCACACCTCAAAAGCCACGTTAATTTGTGTTTACCCAAAGTAAGGGCTGAAATCCTGAAATTTTAAACGAAATTTTCTGCAAAGGACCGCACTGTGGTCCAGAAATGCTAAAAGGCGCCTATCCAATAAATAAACCAAATCAAAATACGCCTATATGCTATTTCCAGACCATGTAAATTTTATGATGCAGTTTGTTTTGAGTTTGGTTAAATTAAAACTACCTATTATGCAGGGTGAGTCGGGAGGAATGGGCCCAACTCTAAGGATGTAATCTAGGGCATGATCGACAATATTTTAATTGGCGCTTTTCTTTTGGAAAATCGCCTTACACTACTTAAGTTTTTTACAAAATGAATTGCAAGGACTACTGGAGGAGATTCCTTTAAACATAAGAATTCAAATGTGTTATCAACACGACGGAGCGCCTGCCCATTTCGATCGTCGGGTCAAGCAATATTTGGACCAAAAGTTTCCAGAGGTTTGGATTGGTCGCGGTGGTCCTATTATTTGGCCTCCTAGATCGCCAGACCACACACCGTTGGACTATAATTTATGGGGTTGGTTAAAAAATGAGGTATACAAAGTAAAAGTAGATAGTAGGAATGCATTAATTAGACGCATTAGAAATGCTGCACTCAATATTAAAGAATGGCACGAATCAATTAGAAGAGCCACGCGCGCCCTTCGGTAAACGAAGCAGGAAAGGTTTGGAGGTCAATGGCGGTATTTTTGAAAATTTACTAAACCAATGATTTATTTAAAACAATGTTAATGTTGCATATTTTGGTTTAACAATATTATTATTTTATTTAACGCTGTAGTTTGAAAACAAATGAATATGGGGTAACAACATTTGAGTTTTTTCTTATTATTTTGATGCATCGATTACACCCTTAGAGTTTGGCCCATGCCTCCCGACTCACCACGTATATGTTTTATTAGCTTCGTTCGTACAAGCAATTGTCAACGGATTTTCAATTTTTCTCTGCGCATGCGTGGTTTTTAAGTAAGTAGTTGAAAATTTTTTGCTTTGCGTTTACGTTACAATTTGGCTTTTGCAATCCCCGGATTTTCTGTCAGCGATTTGGGGTTTGGGATTTGTCGAGTTATAACACGTTCGCATGCGTCGTTAATTTGCTGACGGTTTCTGACCGCTGTACGAACGAAGCTATTAACATACTACAGTACAATAGTTTATATTTAACGAGGTCCAAAGTCCAAAAATAAAATCTTTAAAAGACACACTATACAAAAAAATAGCCACAGAAGCACTTAAAAAACACAAAAATCAGAAGAAAAAACGCGTGAGCTTGCTACGGCCAACTATTACTTTTAGGAAGAAATCAGTATCAGCTGTTCATGTCACATGTGAGTGTCAACTGTCAAAACTCTTTGTTTTTAGAAAAAGTTGACTATATTAGTGCATTTTTGTAGCTACAAAAACATACTTTACCACAGTGTGCCGGGTTGGTCGACCGAATTTAGAAATATCGTATTTTTAGGTGGAATAGCAATGAATTTCTGGTGGTGTGTAAAGTTATTGATGGTTCTGCTATTGAGCCAGCGTCTGTCAGATAAGAACGTGCTTCGAAAGGGAGGGAAGTCAAGTAGTTTTGGGGTGATAATTGGGGAAAAGTGATAAATTGACAGAGTATCTTGAACTATTTGTTGGAAATGATGTTTAAAGCAGTCGATAACAATCATTATTATTTACGTAGATTTAATAAATACAATAGAATAGAATCATAAATCATATTTATTTATACAGGGTGTCCGGATATGATGAGCAAAAATTTAGGGGATAATTCTAGACCGAAAATAAATGCTATCTCTTCCTATAACATTTTTTAGAAAATTGATTATTAACGGATTTACAGGGTGTTAAAGTTAAAGTTTTTTTGCCGTTTTTTTTTTGCAATTCCTTTTGCCACGCTCATAATATTTTGACGACATCTCGTATATGGGGCTTTTTTGGGATGAGGAATACAAATTTGCCCACCTTTTATTTGCATTTTGTAGAGGGCGCCACATAGGAGCCACTTTAAATTGAATGGTCCCAACTTTTTTGACCTACACTGTATGCGCATTTTGACTGAATATTTATCCTAACCTTTTGATATAAAAAAGGTATACCTACCACTTTTTTTCGATAAATCTAACCGTTTTCGACAAAAACGCGAAAATAACCTTGCTTGCATGTGACGAATACAAAATCATTTTAATGTATTTTTAACCTTAAATAGCATAGCAAAGGAAGAAATGTTCCATGGAGTTGGTCGGAATTTTTTAAGAATGAATTTATGCATTGAAGAGGAATGACGTCAGTTTAAACCTTTGATTGGAATGTTTAATTTATTGTTCTAGTAACTTTTGTAATTTAAAATTGCACGAGATAGCATCTATTTTCGGTCTAGAATTATCCCCTAAATTTTTTGTTCACCATTTCCGGACATCCTGTATAATTATCATTAATTTTTAAAAAATATTGTTTTTTGATGTTATGTTCAAGTCGTACCCAAAAACTCGACCCTAAGTAACATTTTATGTAATTTACATTCGTTAATGTTCCTAACTGCATTTTCCGCAACGGTATCAATTTTAGCAATTAGCGTCTCCCCCAACCCATTTAATTGACAAACCGTGGCAAATTATCGCCAGTACTCGTTATTTTCCGTCGTGAGATGCTGCCGCTTTCCGTCGAAACAATTACGGGCCGTTGCATCTTCACGTACTACCCATTAATAAAATAAATAGGCACCGATTTAATTATAATCGTCTAGGGCGTAACGTACACAAATTTGCAATACTACACATAATTCCCTGATACACCAGCCACACCGTGTTGCCAGCTTCGCTGCAAATACGTTACAGCCGTCTCGGAATTTTTATCGCAACTTGGCAAAGCGCAAAATTGTGACTGCCATCACGCAGCTATTCGGTGAATTAATTCCGCTGCGTGCCAAAACTCTAATTATCTCTGGGCTAATGATTCGTTTTGCAAAAATAACTGGCGGTGGTATTTATTTACGATAATGCCAGACGAACGCAATACAGTGTGTGTTATAGATACTTGTTGCATCAGAGCAATCAAATAAAGGTAAGGTGGGTAAAAAAGAATGTCTTCTTTTACTTATACGCTGAGAAAAAATTCATAGTAAACTTTGGGACCGGTTGCGTGCCCAAAATCTTATGTCACGTGCCATCAATGGCAGAAAATTGTCCATGAAAGAAAGCATAATATAATACCGAAGAATACTAAAAAATGGAAACAAAGAAAACCGTTAATAATTATAGACTAAAAACTTAAAAACTGTCATCATCACTTAGAAATTCTGAAAAGTCGTCGTCATCTGAGTCGTCCTCGAATGGAGCAATGATCATCGGCGCTACTTCGACATCTTATACTTGTCCTCGATCCCACCAATTCCTTATTAATTTTTCTGTTTGTTCCACCGATTTCTTCCAGTACTCCTGCGTAATATGATCCAACGAATCTTGCCAAACTATCTCTACTTGCGAGGATTTAAGATCATCACCTACATGTTTTTCATAAAGAGATTTTGCCCCAGCCCATATTAATTCTATCGCATTAAATATATATTTTGGGTAATTTGAGAGACTTTGCCATTGATAGGAGTTCGGATTTTAACATATTTGGTAAAGGATTTTGGTTGTATTTTTCAAGCCACTCATAAATATCACTTTTTCGCCCAGATGAACTAGGTTGTTTATTTAAAATTCTTGAATGATATGATGCATTGTCTAATACAATTCATATTGTCATTATAGTCAGAACTTTTTGATGTGGAAGAAAAGAATTAAGCGTGCACCTGCACCCTTTTTTCTTTCACTCTTTTCACAGAATCATCTTGCCAAGATTTTGAACCACTTCCATCTGAAAATATCCATGTTTCGTCTAATGGACTTTTCTAAATTTGTATTTGTAATTTTCTGTATATTTTTTTAAAAACTGAACACGCTGACTCGCTATCTGTAGCTGCTCACATAAAAATCTCCGGTCTTTTTTATAGCAAAAACTCAACCTTTTTATTAAATTTGATAACGATTCAAGTCCAATTTCCAAAACACCTCGAATTTTTAAATTTTCTTTTAAAACTGGAAGAGTTACATTGGTTTTTGATCTGTATAAATCATAAATCACGTTCCGAACTCCCATTTTAATATTTTCGCTCAAATCTTGGAATTTGACTGATGTAGGTACCTAAATTTTGTTGCTGACTTTCCTTGCTGTTATTTTATTAAATAAACACTAAAGGTACTGTTTCTATATGCTTGTTTTTAGAATTTAAGATACATTTTAGGTTAACATAAAATAAACCTCAGCGCGTATGAACCCCGCGGCCAACGAAATACCCCAATTATATCCACCCCTGTTCACTTGCCTAAAACAATGAGTTTTAACAAAAAATCTACCCTTAAAATTTAATTTCCACAAAACCGCCGACCGCTGCGCTAGTTTCAATTATTTCATTAGGAATGGAACATGGCTCGCCGACAAAGAAACGCCCCTTGGGTCCCAAAAATCCCTGTTTTACTAAGGTTCGTTCGGGGGTACATATATAGAACATAGTTTTCATTACAGTAACAGTGATTACGAATAATTAGTGTAGCGTAAAGTTTTATTCGATTTGTTTTTCTTCGTTCATTGCCGATGCCATTTTGTACAAACTGCAAGCCTTGGTTATAAACAGTATTTTACGTTACAAGGCCGGTAGGTGACTTATTACAGTACGAGTTGGTTTACGGACGAGGCGACGTAAGAGCCGAGTCTGTAATATAAACGAGTGCTGTAATAACACCTAACGGACGTGTATCGTATGATATTTTATTTCATTTTGTCATTATAATCCTTTTTAAAAAGATTTAATAAAAATGTTTATTACAAATTTTAAAATATTATTGGCAATATTACTTAATTGGTATCACTGGATATAGTTTAAATAAAATAAAAATTACTAACTTTAGTTAAGCAAAATATTTAAAAAATTGTAAAAGAGAGTCTATTCTGTAGTTGCGTAATAATTTTCATTTACTAAAGTTGGTAGAAAAAATACTTTTACAAGTTAAAGCATCTACACAAAGTTATTTGGTATCGTTAGATATATATTCAAAACAAAATAAAAATTACTAACTTTAGTTAAGCAGACTATTTAAAAAATTGTAAAAGAGAGCCTATTCTGTAGTTGCGTAACATTTTTCATTTACTAAAGTTGATAGAAAAAAGTATATTATTTATAGTAAGACATGCTGCCAAAATAGCGATTTTCCAATAAATACTAGTCGGGGCGTGGAACTCATTTTTATAGTCTGCCATGATTGCCTTCATTTTGTTTTGAATTATGACAGTTACTGTTATTATAGGTTTTAAAAACTTATATAGGTATTATTATATTCCAAGTTTAATTTAGTTTAATGGATATATTATGATGAATTAAATAATTAATGCTCAATATGTGTACTTGAACATTTTGTTTCCTATAATTTTAAGTGACAACTTCTCAAAAATCCAAAGTAAAAAGTCATTATTTCTAAAAACAAAAGATGGTTGCTAGGCAATACTTTACAGTACCTGATACTGTAATGTTCCACTTACCGGCCGCAAATGAGTACATGGTAAGTTGATTTACCGGACAAAATGAAATAAACGATCTTTCCGCAGATTCATACATCACAATGACAAACATCATAAACCTTGATAATGAACGTTTTTTTATTCCAGGACGTCGCTTCACAGAGAGACAAAACAGCGGTATTAACCTACAAAATGCTGATGCTCTTCTGGCCAAATTAGATTAAACTTCGAAACGTTCAGTTAGAATGTTGCCAGATAACATGCATGTACAGTTACATTACCGTCAGACGTGTTTAATGCAATTTTATTAGAACTTATTAGTGTTGACTTTAATGTAGTCGGTTCTCGGTTTATCTTAATTAAAGAGTTTCAGAAGTTGATTAAGTAGATAGAGGTTAGGATTGAAGTCAAACTAAAAGTACCTACGCGTGTTTAGAGTTTAATATATTATGCGCTACACTGAGGAAAATAATTTAAAAGAACAGGTTTGCTGAGACATAATTTGTATTGATAGCTTATTGCCATATGAAATAAATTGGTAGTGTATCAAACCAGCTTTAGTGTTATATCAATTCCAGATTTGCTAGAACAGTGTTTTAATTGGTAGTAATCGGTTCCATTAGCAGCACAATCTTGTTGGATAATGAACTGCTTTTAATACAGCAATTTTGTTGGTATCTTCTCAATGCGAAGCATTTTGTTCCCATTAAAGCGCTTTCTCTACAATTAAGAAAGCGAATTGTATCCGTTATAACCTATAATCCACCTGACGTTGATGAGGGTTCGTAGCGATCGGCAAACGCCGCGCACCGTAGTATTAATTTCAACTTATTTGTTGCGCAGGTCACATAGTTGTTCGGAGTCTTCTAGCTGTCCTGAATTTAAATTTTATTGATTGTATCAATACCTGTTTCAATTAATTTGTTTTTATTTTGTACTAGCTATACCCTGCGCGCGTTGCTACGCTATTCATTGGAATGATAGTGGCGCCATCTGTCAAAGATTGGTCGTACCAACTCAGAAACCTTTGTGTGTTGCCCCGGTATGTCGGTACGGTTATGGTTCTCTGAATGCCATAATAATAAGGCGGGTTCACCATCGCGTCAACGAACATGTTATATTGTTATTTATTAGTACCCGGTATGCGTTGCGCGCCTTTTTTTTATGCCGAAACCTTCCTCGGCCTGCACACAACAACTCACCAAATTTTCATCGTAATCGGATAAATGGTATAGGAACGCATGCGTTTTATATAGACAAACATTCATTTTTATATACAGCGTGTAACAGAAGTATGGAACGCTTTAAATATCTTTAATACCGTTTGTCCGATTTAGCTAAAATTCGGTATCCGTATATAAGAGGTTATCGCGGAGCTGCTAGTGATATTTGCAATGTTGCCAAATTTACAGTTTTCTAGCAATTTAAAATATTTTTTTTTTAAATGGAACACCCTATATATTATTTAAATTTTAAATTATACATAAAATTATAATTATTTTTTAATAAAAGCATTATTAGTCTATGCTTAATGGTTTCCGAGATATTGTCTCTTGAAAAATGACATTTTTGAACTTTGACAGGATCTAGCTTTCTAACTGTACGTCTGAGAGCAAAACGGCTTTCATGTCCCTATCTTCGATTTTTATTATCTTTCCAAAAGTGTTAACTTCCGGTTAAACCGGAAGTACTATATTTCTTCCTTGTTGCCTATAGTGTCCGGAAGTACTATATTTCTTACAACCGGTTTAACCGGAAGTTGATACTTTTGGAAAGATAATAAAAATCGAAGATAGGGACATGTAAGCCGTTTTGCTCTAAGACGTACAGTTAGAAAGCTAGACGCTGTCAAAGTTCAAAAATGTAATTTTTCAAGAGACAATATCTCGGAAACCATTAAGCATAGACTAATAATGCTTTTATTAAAAAATAATTATAATTTTATGTATCATTTAAAATTTAAATAATATATAGGGTTGTTCCATTTAAACAAAAAATATATTTTAAATTGCTAGAAAACTGTAAATTTGGCAACATTGCAAATATCACTAGCAGCTCCGCGATAACCTCTTATATACGGATACCGAATTTTAGCTAAATCGGACAAACGGTATTAAAGATATTTAAAGCGTTCCATACTTCTGTTATGTATATATATAGATTTAGATTTTTTAAAACTTTGTCAGATAAAGCAATAGAAAATTTTTATTTCGCACAACTCATCATTGGTATTGGAGTCCTAGAGATTACAATGTAGATGCATGTTAGTCAACAGTGTGATCTCTTTAATTTCCTATAATTGGGGATTATCAATAACTTTCTTTTTCTATGTTTACTTTCATAAATCGTGAAAATTTGACTTTGCAAGCAGCAAAAAAAATCATATTTTGATCTTCAGCTTGACAGATGGCATTTTAATAGTTCCCCCGACAAAAACACTAAAATACATCGGATTATACGTTCCTAAATTCTTAAAATTTTGACTTGGCGAGTGATATAACGATCGGTGTTTGATGTGCAACTTGAAAGATGGTATTTTTACAATTTTCCGCAATAAAATTACCAATTTACGACCACCATATGACACGCAAATCCCAGTTAGAATTCGAAAAACAAACAAAAGTTTCGCGGCCAAGAGGTAAATTAATTTTCTCAAAATTAAATACCGTTTGACCTCTGTTTTGATAAACATGCCACAGGTGTGATGCATGAGCACGAATCTTTTCAAATTTTCGAAATATTTTGTAACCGGCGGTGAATCATTCGAGTTTACTAGCCTCGGGAAACGAATCCGAACCGGCAACGTTGCGAAGTGAATCAGTTTTTGGCGCGAAACCAGATAAAAATCAGCGTTTGGCGAATAAATTAGCTGTTCGCCATCGTATATATTTTCGATGATGCTCTTGTCATTGATATGATTTATGACTGTCTATAAATTTTCATTTTAAAACAGAGAAGTTTTCGCGAAATGCGTGCGTTATTTATATTTGTCGCATTTTTTAACACGCTTTTAAAATGACCGTTTTTTGGCAGAGCACATTATGAGTCTTGGACGTGAAACTAATCTTTAAAAATGTGGGTCAACTCTGGGAGCTTATCATGTAACATCACCTACATCTATCTGGTGGGCTACATCAGCTTCCTATCAAATTTGTTTATATCAAGTATGCGCTTGTTGCCTATTATAGTGTCCGATAATTATTGTACTTGCATTTCTGTTCTGGTGTAAGTGAATGCGGAAATAATGAAAATTTTTAAAATCCCAAATCATTATGTAAACTATTAATACAGCGTTCATATCGTCAGACGTTTAAACTGCCGCTCCTATTTAATAGGCTCTGTAATATATTTCTGTGATACTTGGACCGTTACTTTGCGAAAACGTCCCTGTTTGCGCCCGTTCTAGCGTTTTTGGCTTGAAACCAATAAGCCACATGGTCGTGTGTACAAACAGAGCAACAGTGTTTACACGACGAGGTTATATTTCATATTTTGTCGCAACGGACATTTTTGAAACGGGCATTTGAATGATAAATATCCAGAACGCAATGCAAGTATTAAACCAAGGAATGAACGATGTACGAAAATAATCACAATATTTAGTTAGTAGGTAGGTAACATAGGTAGACTATACTAGTCAACTCCAACACTGAGAAAAAAGGCTTCTATTCCCTGAACGAATTCGCATACTCTTTATGCAACTGTTTAGTGCCAGCAACGCGCTTTCCTACTATAAGACAACGAAAATTGCTAGACCGTTGTGTAGTGATAATATCACGGTAATTTATCCAATAAGAAATAGGAGTTAATGATACCATAGAATGGTTTATAGCGATTATTGCTCTAAATACTCACAGTAATTATCAAGTTCTATTGGGGGTGTAATATGGTTTTATCTGTATTAGTTCCGACTGGAAAATGTAATGAAACTTGATATTAATCATAATTATATTTATCGACGGGAATTATAGAACCCGGTGCGACATCTTGCGTCCCAGTACAAAACCTTTTTCAAATTAATATCTGTGGTCCGGTACTTGTACCGGTTTTGTGAGCGCACTTGCAAAATTTTCTGTTTTTACAGAATAATCCCTTTACGACTGACCTTTTCTACGGTACCGTACTGGGACGCAAGATGTCGCACCAGGTTCTATAATTCCCGTCGATAATCGATCCTGACAAGTGATTTGTCTTCGAGCCCTGTTTCCTTCTGCCAAACTGAGCCTCACTGATGAGCCGTAAACGGCGAAACGCGTCTGGGTCTGGGGATGAGTTTGGCGGAAGGAAACAGACAAAAACTTTTTCAAAATAATTATATTTGCTTGCTACGGTTAATACAGCATATACTTACCACTAAAATTCAGTACTGTAGTTTTCAAAAATTTAAATAGCTTCTAGTTTCTAGTGTAATATTGTTCTTGTCGTTTAACATTGCATATGATTATCTATTATGCAACATGGTTTACTGAGATAGTAAAATTCGTCCATAGATTATAAAGTCCAATACTAATGATGTGCTGTGCGAAATAAGAATCTTCTATTGGTTTATCTGACATTACAAAGTAAAAATAAATTAATAGAAACAGGTATTGGTACGATCAATAAAATTCAAGTTCAGCCACCAACATCTTATGGATCATATGTTCAAACGGATACAATTCGTTTTTGGGGACGTTGTTCTGCTTTCTTAAGAGCAGTAACCCCCTTTACCACAATGAAAATTGCCGAACGTTTTGCTGGTCAAACGAAAAGAAAAAATAAAAATTGATATTTAGAAAATAAATTCTACTTTAAATACCCCATCCAGAAAAGTAAATGACGATCGAAAATATTACCAAAATTTTTTTTAGAAATTTTTTTTTATTTTTAGTAATTTTGTAATATTTTAAACAATTCTTTATTGGTCAAAAGCAAAATGACTTTCCCGGGTGTAGAATATTGTACCCGTAAACCCACTTTACGCGCCCAAAGTTTTTGAGAAAAAAGTAAGGCCGATATTGAAAAATGGCTTTAAGAAAAATTGTTTGGTACAATATTCTACACCCGGGAAAGTCATTTTGCTTTTGACCAATAAAGAATTGTTTAAAATATTACAAAATTACTAAAAATAAAAAATTTCTAAAAAAAAATTTTGGGAATATTTTCGATCGTCCTTTACTTTTCTGGATGGGGTATTTAAAGTAGAATTTATTTTCTAAATACCAATTTTAATTTTTTCTTTTCGTTTGACCAGCAAAACGTTCGGCAATTTTCATTGTGGTAAAAGGGGTTACTTCCTCTTAATTGTAGAGAAAACGCTTTACTGGGAACAAAATGCGTCGCATTAAGAAGATACAATTTATTTCTTAATAAAATTGCTGTATTAAAAGTAGTTTATTATTCAACAAGACTGTGCTGTTAATGGAACTGATTATTACCAATAAAAACATTGTTCTAGCAAATCTGGAATTGATATAACAAACACTAAAGCGGGTTTGATCCACTAGCAATTTATTAAAAAATAAGCTATCAATACAAACTATCTCTTAGCAAACCTGTTGTATTAGATCATTTTCCTCAGTGTACTACAAATTTAAATAAATTCAAGAGGATCACACCAAGAAAACATTTCTTCCGCTATGATTTTTCCCATTATTATTTATTTCATACCTTCTTTTACAGCATCAGCTATAGACGCAGCTGTCCGATACAATACCGTTATTTCCAGACAGCGGACACGGTCTTTGCGAAATCTGGACGCTACATTAATTTTATTGTGCCTCAACTCTGCGGCCTTCCTCGCCATTTATTTGCTAGACAATCACTTGCTTTTCTTTAGAAAAAAAATCATTTGCTTGTTATATTTTGGGTGGTGTGATTTATAGTGGCGCCAGTTGTTACGAGTCCTTTCCTTTAATAAATATAGATTAAATGTTATGACACAACCCAGCATTTAATAATAATAAAAAAAGGTTTTGTTCAAGATTCTTGAATAATTGAATATATAGCATAGATTTTCTTTGTAACATTACACGTGATTTCAACATTAACTCTACTCAAATCCTTATCATATTTCACGCCCGATCTTTACTGTCAAATAAAACAAACGAATCGCGACCACTGTTTTTAACTTTATCAAAACACATCGGTTTCGAAAAAACTGAAATTTATTTTAGGACAAAGAACTCCGATATCGTATATCCTTTGGAAAACGTTAAGCTGTCGTCGCTAGTTTAGTTTATTTGTTGCCTTCTGAAAAGGGGATAAAGGATATCTGGAGGGAGGAAAGATGATTTGGGATAATCGACGGACAAAAAGGCATAATCAATCCCGAAGGGATCGTAATTTTCTTTTGTTTGTAGGGTACTTTACAATGTTAAGGGGCGGGAAATTGATGCTTGTTATTGGCTTGTAACATTTTTATCATCTTTTGATAAAAAAACATAAGGCAACGCATAAATTGCGGGTTATTGTAAGAGGTCTTAACGGCAAGCGAGATATACACCATTTGTTCCCTCTACTCTCAAGGAATTTCTCCAAAATTTATACTTTTTATTGAATATTGTATGTATGTCCTAAGTCTATCCAGTGCTGGATTTACCATTAGGCTGAGTAGGCTGGAGCCTAGGGCGGCAGGTTTTAGGGGGCGGCAAATTTGGCCCAAAAATTTTTTTTTGTCTTACAGAAATAAATGGTACAATCTTTATTCATGGTCGACGGGTAGTATTTTTTTTAAATAAACTTTATTGTTGGCCGTGTCTGTTAATGAAGATAAAAAAAGGTAGTTGGAACTTTACTGGCTTTGCAAAAAGAAATTTCATTTTCAATAAAATAAGAAGGTAATCATAAATTTTTAAAATATTTACTAAAAATTATTGACCAAATTTGGGCGTGGTCTTAAAAAATTTTCGCCTGCGGCGCATTTTACCTGCAGCTGGCTTATTCTTTCCCGAACACTTTACCTGTTTCATAACTCACGAGCCGTCACTGGTATAGGGGCGGCAAAAATTGAATAGCCTACTAGCGGCAAATTTGTAAATCCGCCACTGAGTCTATCTCGGCGTTAATATCACAGTTGAATTAATGAACAGTATCACTAAGAAAAAAGGCTTCTATTTCTTATAAGAATTCACATACTCTTTATATAACTGTTTAATACTATATATGACAGCAAGGCGCTTTCCTACTGTAAGACATCGAAAATTGCTAGATCGTTGTGTAGTGATAATATCACGGTACTTTAGCCAATAAGAAATAGGAGTTATTGCTACCATAAAATGGTTTATATCCATTATTGCTCTGAATAGTCACAGTAATTATCAAGTTCTATTGGGGGTGTAATCTGGGTTTATATACTGTATTAGTTCCGACTGGCAGTTGTAATAAAACTTGACATTAATCATAATAATATTTGCTTGCTACGGTTAATAAAGCATATTTTTACCACTAAAACTCAGTACTGTAGTTCTCAAAAATTTAAATAGCTTCCAGTTTGATACTGTTCTTGTCGTTTAACGGGAACAAAATGCTACGCATTGAGAATACAATTTATTTCTTAACAAAATTGCTGTATTAAAAGTAGTTCATTATTCAACAACACTGTGCTGCTAATGGAACTGATAACTACCAATAAAAACACTGTTCTAGCAAATCTGGAATTGATATAACCCGAAAGCGGGTTTGATACACTAGCAATTTATTTAATGGGTTAATACAAAAACAAGCTATCAACACAAACTATGTCTTAGCACCTGTTGTATTACATCATTTTCCTCAGTATAGCAGCGTGTTCTGTGCTTTATACGGGGAACTAAAATGATTTTGCACCAAAGTATAATATGTTATTAAAGTGTAGACTGCAGATAAACTCTTAAACCCGACTATACAATATACGAACCTTCTAATCATAATAATATATATACAGGAGGAAAATTCACCCAAACGTTACAGAATACAAATTTTACCCCTGTGTATCATAAATTAACTTTCTAACATGAACATTAAATTCGTTGAAGCCCCCCTATTGGCAAGGCAAATATAAATTTCTTTAGACATAGCAAACGCTGCCATCGAGGCTTACACGTATACGTTTAGGATTAATAAATAATTTCATTATCCATGTTATCTTATTTTATAGGTGTAATTTATGCATCAAATTTTCGTAGGTCCTATATTTGATCCTATGCGCCATAAAATCGCATTTTTTTTTCATTTATTAGCTTAACGATTTTCTTAGGTATTCTTTGGTCTTAAGAGTGCATGTATAATAAATCCCTGTCACCGAATTTCTCCTAAACCGGACATACGATTTACTTTGATTTCAAAATATTGAAAGACCTACCCTTAACTTATGTCTCTCACGTAGCAGATTTTTCTATTACCCTTTCGCTCTCAAAATATAGTATAATTTGTGTAAAAGTATAAATAGCCCAAATTTAAAAAATATTTTTTTCGAAAGAAAGGCCTACATTAAAAATCTGTCACAACACAAACAACGTTTAATCGTTTAGCCACCCAGTGATCACAAATTTATACCTGTTTAATTATATTTTACTAGTGATATTTAGTGACAGCCCAAGGCCTGCACCTATTTTTCAAATATTTATCTTGGTGATCGAGTCAAATGTACAAAATGACTTTCTTATTTCTTAATAAACCAATATAATATCTTGAAATAAATGCGATGGTTTACAGCGTTTGTAGTAAATGGTATGAATGCATGTCGTGAGTAAAATCGATGATATACTTAAGGTGGAATTATCAACGTCATTCAATTTATTGCCAACCTATAACCTATTTCGCCTTGTTTTTCTTAGTTTATTATTTTATTGACTAAGATTTAAATAACATCAATATCGTCTACACATTATTTAGGTAATATCTGATATATTACAAAAATATCAATTTATTTCATTGCTTATTTTGAGAGAATTGTATAGTGAAAGAACAATGACATAATAATGTTAAAAAAAATCTTAACCGATATTTTTCGATATACAATTCTCCTTAAATAATTTATGAAATTCCTTGATATTTATTTAACATGTTAATTATTACCTAAAGAATGTGAAGACGATATTGATTTTATGTAAATTTTGTGTAAAAGTTAGAAAAAATAAATAAATCCACGCGAAATAGGTTATAGGTTGGCAAGCATGTTGATACTGCCACCTTAAGGTGAGGATAAAGAGCTGATGAATTTTACAGATGGCCTGAAGTACACTGAAGATGTTAAACAATAAAATTATCAAAATTTGTCGTTTTATTTTAATCCAGGCCATTTTTCTAGTGTTTTTATAGTACACTGTTACAGCGTAACTAGCTTTGCATTTCAAATTTTTAGTTTAAACAAAAATTCAATTAAATACTTTACCTGTGCCACAGACGACGGGACGAGAGAAAAATATAAAAACCGGCGGTGCAAGCAAAATGAAATTACTCAGAAACTTTTCCATTTCATAATTTGCTTAAAACATTTAAAAAACTGAAATGGAAAAAGTCCCAACATGAGAAGAAAATTAAATTTGCAAATGAAGTAGACTGAAAAGGAATATTAATTTTAGAAATCTAGTCCTAGCCTAGTACTTTCCTACTTTTGAAGTTTAAAGTGCTACTATTAGCAGAGTTCCTTTAAGTTTCTTTTAAAAGGCAACACAAAGCCAACGGCTAAGTTAAGCGTTCCTTTTACAAATTAAACACAGCAAACATTTTTTCCTCCCTCTTGCCGCGGTTAAGGATGTCCCTCTATACCGAGTGACAACGAATGTGGTTACCCCCCCCCCCCCCTATTTTTTCCGTAGTTTTATTAATACAAATTTTAAAATTTCAGGAGATTCTAAGTGTATATTTTGTTACTTTTTAGTGAAATCGTTCTTTCAAAATCACTTTCGGTTTGACCGGAACTGGTATCAACTCTTTTATTTTAAATAAAAACCTATTATTTTTATTTAATAATTGAATTCTACGGCCAATTTCCTTTAAAATGACGTATCACACATTATCATTTGTTTTTAAAATGGCTTCCAGGCTAACTTTTCAAGGAAATCCTTAGATGGCCATGGATTCGCTAATACAACATGATTCTTTGAGAGTGGGCCATGGAAGTTTTATTGAACAATAATTACATTCTTTGCGAAAGATGCTTTTGTCAAAAATATTTTAGATATGTCATATTTTTGAAATATGACCTATCTCGATTATTTTTCAATTTTGGCCGCTCCTTTAAGTATAATACCATACTTATGATACATTTTCAAAAAGGTAATTTAATAAGCTATTTTTTGGCCCTAAAAAATGCCTTGTTGCCATTTCAAAATATTGAGTAATTCTTCCTCATTGTTTAAAAAAATATGACATATCTAAAATATTTTTGACAGAAGCATCTTTCGCAAAGAATGTAATTGTTCAACATAAAACAGGTTAAAATAGACCACTTTAAAACTTCCATGGCCCACTCTCAAAGAATCATGTTGTATTAGCGAATCCATGGCCATCTAAGGATTTCCTTGAAAAGTTAGCCTGGAAGCCATTTTAAAACCAAATGATATTGTGTGATACGTCATTTTAAAGGAAATTGACCGTAGAATTCAAATATCAAATAAAAGTAATAGGTTTCCATTTAAAATAAAAGAGTTGATACCAGTTCCGGTCAAACCGGAAGTGATTTTAAAAGTACGATTTCACTAAAAAGTAACAAAATATACACTTAGAATCTACTGAAAGTTTAAATTTTGTATTAATAAAACTACGGAAAAAATAGGGGGGGTAACAACATTCGTTGTCACCCGGTATATATTTCTCATGCGATTATACGAAGTTGTTCGCGAAGCGTTCTTTTAAAACTTAGCTAAGCAAAGATGTTTACTTTGCATTGAAAATAGTCCTTTTCTAGGTACTTTATACAGGGTGTCTGGAAATGATGAGCAAAAAATTTAGGGGATATTTCTAGACAGAAAATAAATGCTATCTTTTTCTATAACATTTTTTCGAAAATTGATTATTAGTTACAGGGTGTTAAAGTTAAATTTTTGCAGTTTTAAAGTACATAAGTTACTAGAACAATAAATTAAACATTCAAATCAAAGGTTTAAAGTGACGTCCTTTCTCTTCAATGCATAAGTTAATTCTTCTTAAAAAATTAAATTAATTAAATTAAAAAAAAAAAAATTAAAGTGATTTCGTATTCATCACATGCAAGCAATGTTATTTTAGCGTTTTTCTCGAAAACGGTTAGATGTATCCAAATAAAAGTAGTATACCTTTTGTATGTCAAAAGGTTAGGAGAATAAAAATATTCAATCAAAATGCGCATACAGTGTAGGACAAAAAAGTTGGGACCATTCAAATTAAAGTATAGGCAGATGTGGCGCCCTCTACAAAACGGTGGGCAAATTTGTATTCCTCATCCCGGAAAAGCCCCATATACGAGATTTCGTGAAAATAATATGAGCGTGGCAAAAGGTATTGCAAAAAAACTGCAAATAAAATTTAATTTTAACACCCTTTATCTCCGTTAATAATTAATTTTTGAAAAAATGTTATGGGAAGAGATAGCATTTATTTTTGGTCTAGAATTATCCCTTAAATTTTTTGCTCAACATTTTTGGACACCTTGTATATAAACGACTGCGTGTTAATGAATAATTTTTAATTGAACACTCAACACGTTGCATATCTTGAACCGTTTTTCAACATTAATAAAATATTTGTAACGTTCCCGACAAACCTTTTCCCCTTAATAGACTTTTAACAATGCCTAAACACTTTTTCCTTATTTCCATAATTTTTTTTTATTAAAACGTTTCGTATCCTAATTACCATTATCATGCGAACTCTCCATTAAAAAAATCCGCATTATTCATTATTACTAAGGATAAAAACTTTGCTGATGATAACGATCTTACTGAACAAATTATTATACTGTAAAAACTTTCTAACAAAATTATTCACGAAACTTTTTATTGCGTTGCTGTATACCAAAAGTCAGTTATGGCAGAAGAAAATTCCTTGGGAAATTTATATTTATTTTATGGTGAATGTTTTTTCGCAAATTACTGTTTATGTTAATAGTTATTTTATTAGGTATTACTCGTCTTTTACTTTTGTTATATTTTTTAAAGCTATAGGTAGACGTTCGTATAAGATAGGTAAAAATATACATATATTATGTCATATTAATTGTTAAATAGCTAATTCTAGTTTTCTTTGTCTGATATTTCCAAAGATTTTAGTAACTTTCGAGCATAATATTGTTAAGACCATTTAATAAAGCAAGCCAGTGAGGCGTTCCTCTGCCATGCTTTTACTAAACTCTAATATCGGGATGTGGAGTGGAGAAGGATGCCCCCTCCCCTCCAATACGGGTTTATAAGGAAACTTTTCTATTGCTTTCATATATTACGGGTTTAATTCCACTTCTGAATCATGTAAAATATCAGCAAAATTAAGCATTTACTCTAAAGATTATAAATGATCTTTTGGCAATAAATACAGATTTACTCACTACAATTATTATAATATTAAATAATTATGAAACACTTCTCAGGCGTATTTAATGTACCCCATTAGAGATGGACCAAATACTTTACGCCACTTAACAAGAAAGAAAAACAACGAAAAAAAGTACATAGGAAAATCCAGATAAATGCATGTTGGGTAAAAAAAGCTTTATATCTTTGCCCGCGATTTAATCCGATACTAATGGACGTTGTTCCTTTTGTCTTGCACAGGCGGCCATATTTTTTCCACTATATGGGTTTTATCGCGTTCGAACAAGAGATGCCAACTATTTCAATGGAAACATTGAAAAATAAAATTTGTTTAACAGTTCAGCTAACAGGTCGTGATTTTACTTATTCAATTTCTCTTGTTAATCTGTTAAAAATGACTTTTTTCCATACGCAGCTAAATTCTCGTCTATGATAAATCTAAGGTAATATTTTCAGATTTTTCGGTTTTAATAAAGCTTAAGTTTTCGTATTAAATGGAAAAATGATCGTATTATTTTTGGCGTCCATTTCTAAAAGAGCTCTCGACTTTTTAATAACGAAAGAGATAAAAATAGCGCGTAATTTTTCTTTCTGTATCGGACGAGATTCTTTTAATAAGTTTTCAGTTTTAAAATAAGTTCGGAAAATCGGGCAGGAATTTTTACATCGAATAATGAGGACTTATTTAACTCATGCAGAATTTTATTAGTTTGATCAATGCTACGATATTTTAATTCTAGAAAGTTATTTTTGTTTTATTGGGGTTATTTTTCGGGGCGAGAGGGTGTGGATTGGACTAGTGGATTAAATAGCTTTGTTATCGGCTTCTGGTAGCCACGGAGGTTCAAAAATGGGAAATCTTTATTTTAGAACAGAAATATCCGATTTTTATGCCCCGACGGCATGCACGTAGAATTATTCTATTTTATTTTAAGTGTCAAGATTTTATAGTTCCTGCTGTCATAAAGTAAACTTTAAACACGAGCAGGCTTTTCTAAAAAGTTCTTAAGTGCATTTGTTGTGTTTCACTCCCAAACAGCAATATCTTTAAACTAACTTTAGTTTAAAGATCTCGTCAGAACAGTGGCATTTCTTCCTTTATTTTAAAAATACCACACATCACGTCTCCGCAAAGGGGTGCTCAAGGGAATAACCTCATCCTTTGCCAAATTTGTTGATTTTCCCTTGAAATTGAAACGTCTCTCCCGGTCTCTCCAGTCGGTAATTTTATTTTGCTAACACGAAAATTTCGTTTATTTCCGTCATTCATGACGCAACTTTTTGCTCTAATTGGATTTTGTATAGTTACTCGGGATACTAAAACATCAATTTCCCCAAAAGTAAGACACATGATTTATTTTTCAACATAATCGCGCTTCGCACATGCGCCACCTGCCGTGACTCTATTCCATCCAAAGACCTCTTATCGAATATACTACATTGTTTACGTTTTAAAGAAATCAAAGATTCCAGCGTTCACAATTTATTTGGTTAGCTGTATGGTCCACTAAACTTAACACGTGCATGAAAAGAAGCGCTGTTGTCAAACTTACTGATAAGTCACATGTTAGATTCATAAAATACACGTTTACAAGTATAATTTAGATAAATTACAAACGGTAATAAGATCTTATAGGTAGAACACGTTTTTGTTTGGTTTAAATAAAATAAATATGGTTATTTCAGGTCTTTGTACCGTGCGAGCAAAAATTATTTGCATCAAAGAGGGCCTTGGATCTAAGGACGTGATGCTTAGCCGTAGAGCTTAATACCTGTTGGGTGTCAGTAACTACCTGAATTAACAATCAATCAGTTATTCCGTCATCTTTGACAGTCGTTACAAGTAATTAGATTCATCGCTAATTTTTCAATTTCTTGAACAATTCACACAATGGGCTTTACGGAACAGCACAAAACATTCATGGTTGAAGCGTATTTTCGAAACGGGGTTAGAGTGGCAATACTATCCGGGTTTGTGCATGGACGATTTTCACGTTGCTTTTATTGCTGGGGGTTTTTATCATTGCCTGAAAATAACCGTGGCTGTGTTTAGGGAAACAGGTTCTATACAATACAAAAAAGAAGCAGGGAAACCATCTGTAAGAACAGAAGAACTTGTTGCAAACGTTCGTGAAATAATGCAAAATACGCCAACAAATTGTATAAGACGCCTGTCCCAAGAAGTGGGAAGATGTTATGGAACATGCAGGACTATTCTTATGAAGCAGCTACATTTATTTCCTTATACCAGTATTCCAAGAAATACAAGCCGCAGATTTTGAAAGACGCAGGAATTACTCTCAATGGTTTTATGTAATTTATAATAATAATAATAATAATAATGGTAATAATTTATGTAATTATTTTTCTTTTTCTTTCTGTATATTCTTACTTTGTTAATTTTGTAAACAACAAAAATAAATTTGTATATGCCTACTTATTTTATTACTCATTAGTTTGGCATATCATGTCATAATCTGAATTTGACAAAATTTTAATCTATAGATTTGGTTAGATATTATATCGTCCCCATATCATTCTGATCTAAACCAAGCCCTACGTTTTTTAATCCAAGCCCTCTTTGATGCAAATAATTTTTGCTCGCACGGTATTTTGTACCTACTTATTTTAGTTCCATGGTGACAAAATTTAGAATGATAGCGGCAATCTGGCTTTCCGTTTTCACGCGTCTGCCATTCTTGAGTAGCAACAAAAACAGCTGTGGTATTCGAACAAACCCTTATTTTTTTCTGTGAGGAATCGTAGTATTTGTTTTAGCGATGTCGTGGTTAGTCGTCAGAATACTTTTATTTGTACGTAATGAAACCTTTTTTAATTATTACTTATGTATTGTATTAAAAATGCTTGCCACACCCTTCGCCGCTGGTGTACCCGAACAAACCCGAATTCTTGAGCCATTACAATTATGTAAGGAGTCGGAAATTTAACGCTATCTCTATCTTCTGTCTTTGTTTCAGACTTGCGAATGATTGATGCAAACAAACATGCTATTTATAAATGAATAGCTTAGTCTGTTCTATAAGAAGTCTATGATTTCATCAGAAAATAATTATTCCTAAACCACCTAAAAGTTGGTAATATCTGTTATCTATTGAGACAATGTTGACAATTAGAATTTCACAGTCGCGGCCATTTATCGCTCGACTTGACGCTGAAATATATCTGTCTTCAAAATAGTAACCATGACTTTAACATCGTTTTTACGCCAGCTCGCAGAACGTATTGCTGTTATTAGTGTTCTAATACGAGTCCATTTATTTTTTGCACTTGTGTTAGTTTATAGACGCCAAGCTGACAATAACAAAGCAATAAATGTATCTTTTCTCCTCCACGGGGCGCCGCTGTCCGCTCAACATACTATCATACTATTTTAGATAATCCCCTAATGAAGACGTGACTTTAAAACCCTGGCACTGACTGGCAAGAGGAAGTTGCTAATGATAATGACTATCGTCGACTAAATTTTAGGGGAAGGAAAATATAGTATTTTCCGGAATTTTCGCCATTCCGTACCGTCAGGCAATTTTCTGCAGCTCTAAATTCTCCTTACGGGTTAAATATTTACGGGCCTCTCAGGAGACACGAGTAGCGGGTCTTAAATATGAATTCTATGTTTTATTAAAGAAGATTTCCGGTATAAAGCAGAGATTTCGGTAAAGTTATTCAATTTTTAACTTAAATTTTTTACGATGCACACGGTAACATTGCGTGTGCGGTGCTCTCTTTATCATAACAAGCCGACAAGACGTCAAATGCAAAGGAGCACCATGCAGGTTCCTCGCGAGTTCCGCAATGAAACTACGTAAAAATATACAGGGTGTTTATTTGAAAACTTCCCACCTCGATTTTCCTGCTTTAAAATGACAATGTGGAAAATCGCTCGGACCCGTCGATTTTTATTTCGAGGGGGACATCTTTTGCGTATATTGTCAATGTTGTTACTTCAAGCCCCTAGGAGGGAGGGGGGTAAGATCTAAATCTTAAATGGATACCCCTATTTTATATAATTTTTTTGGATTCTGCATAAAATTCTGAATATCTTTTAATAAAAGCATTATTAGTCTATACTTAACAGTTTCCGAGATATTGACTCTTGAAAAATGACATTTTTGAACTTTGACAGCGTCTAGCTTTCTAACTGTACGTCTTAGAGTAAAACGGCTTACATGTCCCTATCTTCGATTTTTATTATCTTTCCAATAGTGTCAACTTCCGGTTAAACCGGAAGTACTATATTTCTTACATCCGGTTTGACCGGAAGTTGACACTATTGGAAAGATAATAAAAATCGAAGATATAGGGACATGTAAGCCGTTTTGCTTTAAGACGTACAGTTAGAAAGCTAGACGCTGTCAAAGTTCAAAAATGTCATTTTTCAAGAGTCAATATCTCGGAAACTGTTAAGTATGGACTAATAATGCTTATATTAAAAAATGTTCAGAATTTTATGCAGAATCCAAAAAAATTATATAAAATAGGGGTATCGCCTGACGGCTCGTGATTTTGTCGAAAATGTCATGAGCGAAATTGCTTAAAAGCAACAAACTTAAATAAATCCTTGAGAACAATTTTGCTTACACAATTTTTTCTCGAGTGGTATTCGACATGACTATTTAACTAGAAAAAAGACAAAATTTTGCCGCGGCAAAAATCACATGTGAATTTTGTCCAGGTAGGTGCAGGTAGTAATTTTGCCAGTAGAAGACCGGCCGTTGCTATGACATTTTGCCAGTGTAAAACACTCTAGTTAAATAGTCTATATCATTTAACTCCACTTTGAGTATGGACTACTTCTTCAAAAAAAAAATAATAGGTTATGGTAAAAATAGTAATGGAATTTAAACTTTTTACGTATTGTACAATATTACGAGACAGTACCAGAGGTCTGTAAAGTAACTGCTTTTTAGTGCCAGGATTTTCATTTTACAAATTGTGGGAGTTCATTGCTTGGGTTAGGATAATCGGTATGAATGCCTCTCTCTGCTTCAATGTTCCCCTATCATTCACGATTTCACTGTTTCGAAATGTTGATGACAGACTACTTTACAATTACAGTGTGCGAAAATATTTAAAAGTTTGGCACCGCATCAAACAATATTATTCAGTACATAAAAAACTAGTTGTAAAACAACTTTCAATTAAGTTTAAGAAATAAATACTGCAGTAATAAATATTTTTAAAACGTTTACTACGCCATTTTCTCATTCAAAAACGTAGTTTCATTTATAAAAGATTAATGGCGAAGATGTGAAGCATTATGGATACTACACTACCTACGGAAAAGATTAATTAGAAACAAATGAATCGAGGACTTATAATCACAGCATTGTTCATTCATTGAATAATTAAATTTACTCTTTATTGAATTTTTGGAAAAATGATGAAAACGCTGCTGTCAAAAATAATTTTAATTGGTCCTATTTATATGAACGTGGGAAGTTCAAAAAGAAACTGTTCACATTTTTAATAGTTTTTCTGGTTGGACTTAAATTTAAATATTTTATTTTCGTAATGCGGTTTTATATAAGTGGACTAGAAAAAGCCATAAAATGCTTATTGGTTATACACTGAATTAAATAATTATAAAATATAAATAACTTTTATTCAAATCGGGCTTTGTATTTTTTTCCGTAAAGATGAAATAATACGATATGTATGTAACAAGGCACAAGATATTCAACTTTATACCCTCACTAACAGTTATTACCACACCTTCTGATCATTACGTTTACGAAGCGAAGTATAACGCCCGATTTTATAAAGAAGTTAAATCTATTTTAGGTGAACTTCTGAAAATATATATTCTTTTACTAAAACCATCTTTATTTATTTATAGAATGCTAAAATTAGATTAACTAATTAGGTTGTAAAAAAACTAGCAAATTGTCCCAAAATTACCTATTTTTCTGTCTGACAATTGGGATACATTATCAAATTATAATAATCACTTAATATAACATTGTAAAAAAACAGTTTTACTACGTTATTTCATTTATTAGTTAAACATTTAAGACCTAAGGATTATGTAATATACGAAATTAATTTCTTGATAGTGAATAATTCGTAAGGCTCTTTAGACCATACAAGTTCCATTTTATACCCAGTTTTAAATATTTAGGGATAATTATTGATTCAAAATTAAAATTTTTAAATTATTTTGAAAGTATCATATCGAAGATTGCCGGAAAAGTAGGTTATTTTAAAAGAATCAGTTCTAATTTAAGTTTGTTTTCTAAAAAAACTGTATTTAATACTATTATATTACCACATTTTCTTTATTGTTCTTCCATTTTATATTGGGCCAGTGAGGAAATAACAATAATAAATTTTATATTAAAAAATTTAGATTGGTTGAATATCAGAAATTTAATTTTTTATTTAGTATGTATCTTTATACAAAAAAAATTTAAAATAATTTATTGCCTGATTGTTTAAAAATTTTTTGTTCTTTTAATCATGACCATCATATAGTTATAAAACAAAAACTAATAATTTTTTTTTGTGGATAGAGTATCTAAAACATTAGCTTATATGTCTATAAAGGCAGTGGCGTAGCGTGGTTGAAGGGGCGAAAGGTCAGGGCGTGGATATGGGTTTTTATGGGGGGGGGGGAAGGTAAAAGAGGTTGCGGCGACAAAAGAAATAGCGCCGCAGGCGAAAATTTTTTGGGTGCCACGCCCTTTTTTCAATGACGTCTGATTTTCAAGTATATAGGAACAATTTAAAATACACAAGATCCATAAGAAAATCACAAAAAAATTGATCAAGTAAAAAAGTGTTTCGTTTTTATGGCTCATTATGGATCCTGGGGGGGGGGGGGGGGGGTAATTACCCCCTTATCTACGGCCTTGTTCAAAGGGCTCCTCACTGCTAATGTATAATTTTGTTTATTTAGTAAATTTTGGCAAGAGAAATAAAGTTTTTGTTTCGTCATTTCTAAAATGGCCACATGAAAACAAAATAATAATAATAATAATAATAACAAATTTTTATTAGTTCATTGAACTATTTAAGTACATTTTAATTGTAAATTATTTCTTCTCTCCTGATAGATAATTACAATCTAGAAAGACTATTTTATTAAACTTTTTTACATAAAATTTGATTCTTTAATTTTTTTACAAATACTTAGTTTTAAATTAACCTTTTAATTTCATTTCCTAACTTGTTATATTCTATAGCACCACTAAAAAATATTGATTTTTGAGTCGATTTCAAATTTGTATGATCCAAAATAAAGTTATTTTTTCCTCTTGTTTCATGAATATGAACTTCATTAAATTTTGTCAAGAAATTTTCATAATATGGTGCTGTTATATTTAAATTTTCAAAATACGAAATATTAAAAAATATGAACCAGCAAGGGGAATTTTGTTAAAACTCTCAGGTATATATATTCTCATTGGCGACAATAACACACTTTTAAAAAGATAAAATTTAGTCTCTAGTGAATTAGAGATTTCAAGCAATTTTTAATTGTTAAAGCAAAATAACTGAAAGAATACAAATTATTGGTCGTGGCAAAATATTTTTATTATAAATTAAATCAAGTAGAATCTCGAAATTGGTAACAGGTTTATTTTATTTATTCCCATACTCTAAAAGTTATAAACAAATTACAACCTAATTAAAACCTGGAAGTGGGAAGGGGGCGCCGTTTAGGAAAGGACTCAAAGGGCGGGGGGGGGGGGGCGATCGCCCCCCCTGGCCCCCTGCACGCTACGCCACTGTATAAAGGTTTGATAGAATATAATAATTTGGAAAATTCTATTAAATCTCAAATATCACTAAAACTATTTAAAAAAACTTTTAAATTACATTTATTTAAAAAACAAAATGACACATAATATTTGATACAATTTGCAAAATGTTTAACTTTTCCGTCTGTTGTTGTTAAAAGATGGTTCCGTTTTAAAATTAAAAATAAATCTATAAAAATGTTGTTAAAAAATGTATTAAAAAATATTTAATTGTAGCTTATTTGCTAAATAAAACATGTTACTACTACTACCCTATGTAGGACTTAAAAATACCATTCACGCCCCCATCACAATAAGTGCTCAGAAAGCTCGTCTCCTCAATAAATAAATAAAAAAATATTTTTTTTCCAGATCCATTCCCATCGGATCCTCATCGTTACGAAGACCTAAGCAGTGCGGCCATAGCCCCGGGGGGCTATCCACACGACGCGCCCCCCTTCGGGCCGGGGGCAGTGGCAGCTGCGGCTGCCGCAGATGTATTCAGAAAGGGAGGTGCACCGCCCCCCTCTGCTGCGCCCGATTTTAGAACAGCGGGGGAGCCTCCCAGGGCCACCCCGTTCCAGCAACCTGGGGCTGTACTGATGGTATATGGGCTGGATCCATTGAGGACCAATGCAGACAAATTGTTTAATTTGATGTGTTTGTATGGAAATGTTGCTAGGGTAAGGATTGAAAGTAGCGAAATAGTTATTATCGTTTTAGTTATAGTCTGTATGTCTTAAATACTATCCATGTGTAATGAAGCTTGATGACTCCGCCTACGTGCTTATTGGAGTGTGAAGTTTGAGCTATTGGTTTTGAACGAAAAGAGGCATCCAGATATTGGGGATATCTATACTTTGTTTACTAAATATATGGGCATTTTGATTCATGAAAGCTGCTTCTTTGAATTTTAGTTTTCTCCAGTGCTGTTCTGTGTCCAAAACTTCGGCTTCTGACCACTGTATATTATGTTGGTTGGTCCATACATGTTCCGCTATACCTGATCTCAAAGTTTCACCTCTTTGAGTATGTTTCAGATGTCCTTTAACTCGTACGAAAAGACCCTTTTTGTTTCTCCAATGAACGATTCGCCACACTCGCAAGGGATTTGATAAATACATGCCGGTGGGGTTTTACTTTTGTAAGAAAGCTTCTAAGGGTATTTCCGGATTTGAAGGCTGTTTTGATATTATAGTTTTTGGTTATCCTTCTGATCTTTTCAGAAATCCCCTTAACATAAGATATTGTAAGAAATGCTTGCTCCTCTTTCGTTTCTGTATTAGTTTCTACTTCGCGATTTTTAAGTTTTGAGATGGTATTAGTTACAAAGGTTTCAGGGTAAACATTCTGTTTTAAATATTTTTTGATGTTTGAAATTTCAATATTAAGGTCTTCTGGATTGTTGCAAACGTTAGATGCTCTGTGATAAACAGTTTGAATTATGCCCTGTTTTATGGAGTTTGAATGATTCGATCCGTGATTAAGGTATTTCCCCGTGTGAGTGGGTTTCCTGTACACTGAAGTTTTTATGTTTCCAGCACTTCGTTTGACGAGTACATCGAGAAAAGGTTGAGTGGAATGTTTTTCTGTTTCCATCGTAAATTTAATGGATTGTCTTATACTATTAATATGTTCCAAAAACCGTATCAGCTCTTCGTTGCTGCTGTCTAGATATCAACTATGTTGATATGTAAAGAAAGAGCCTGCAAAAAAAAGGAAACGTTGGTCGTAATAATAAACTAGGTCAAAAAAGACCAATAGAACAGAACTGAATTTTCAAAGTAAAAATATTGTATTTATTTTAGAGAAAATTACGTTTTTATTGATCTTTAGGGGTGTTTAAATAACGAAACATTATCGATAGAAGCTCGTTAAACCAAACTGAAACAGTCTATGGAGGAAATTCTTTCGTAACAAAGAAAAGTTTGTTCGGGCTGTTTGCTGTTGACATTGAAAGAGGCAAAGAAATTAGTATGCTTTAATTGAGGCGATTGGGAACACAGAATTTACACGGCGACAAAAACAACTTTCTTGTCGTCGGTAAAGCCTCATGTGCCAGTGGATTATTGTCATTTGCTTCAATCGAGTAAATAATATATAATAATAAAAAACTAAAATTACAGAATACATTTTGTGTTCTGGTATTTGTATTTCTTGATACTATCAACTTGATCGCTATCTATATTGTAATTGTGTGGCACAAATAAATCACTTATTAAACAAAGGGGGGGGGGGGCTCTACCCCTGGGCCCCGATTTCCTCTCGTCTACCCTGACGATTGTCAAAGTATAATTGATGAAGGCGCCTTTCGTTGGAAGATATTGATTACAAGCTAGTAATTACCGATTGATTATTAATATCAAAAATGTAATTGCAATCAATGAAAAAAAAACTATCATTATTTAGTCATTTGAAACAAAACTTTTTGTTGAGAAGTTCTCTTATTAAATAACCCTTAACTTTTATAACTAACTGCAACTTTATAAAACAATATTTATTTAAAAATAAAAGAATAATAGTAGATTTTCCTGTAACAAAGTCTCTCTCGAGGATCTTTCCAACCCTAGAAGAGAAAAAGTTTAATTTCTGACATGGTTAAAAGAGCAATTTCTATTTTCAAAGCAAATGAAATTCGTCCATTCAGAGAGAGCTAAATTACTCAACTATTTTTCTTCGAGAGTGTATAAATAACGAAACGGCAGGCTATCGATAGGAAACTCGTTAAGCAATACCGACAGAGTCAACAGAGACGTTTTGTTATAAAGAAAAGGTAGTTTTCGACGTTGTGCGGCAGTTTTTAGTTAGTATTTTCAAAGGGAGCATTAACTTCTGACATTTCGATGCAGATGGAAAGGGGCGTAGCTATTGATTAACCTGGTAATTAATGATCGATACTTTGCGTCTAGTTTTTTTAACTTTAGTAAAGGAGGTATGAACGAGAGTACGCCCTATATTGCTTAAAACTTTTGAGTCTAAAATCGTATTACATGAAATTTAATATACTACTGGCAAACTGCAAGGTACAGTGGCATTTTATGTGAGTATGAGAGAGTAAATAGCTCGCGAACAGAAGTTGGCAACGTTGAGTCTGGATCCATCTCTTTTTAACTCACTCCAAGTATATTTTGCATTTATTTCTTTGCAGTAAAAGGCGCCCTGCGACTTCAGACTTGCCACTACGGTATATTTTGAATCTAATCCGTGCCAATAAAGCTCTTCATTATTTTTACAGATAAAATTTCTTAAGTCGAAAGAGGGCACTGCAATGGTACAGTTAGGCGATAGTGTTGCTGTCGAACGATGTGTTCAAAATTTAAACAACGTTTCGGTAGGATTGACGGGAGCAGCGCCACTTGTCAATCACCACGGCTCTAAGGAAACCCAGAACGACAATGACAATGACGGAAAAGTAAGTTACATTATTTGAATTTTATCCTGGCTCCTAACGTAAATAAATATGGCTTAAAGGTAGCTTGAACCTCCCCCCTTCATATTTTTTTAAATTTTAGACAAAAGAACACAAGCTACAACTAGCCTTCAGTAAGCAACCCTATCTAAGCGAGGTCACCAACCCCTACCCCTTACCTGACAAGTCGCCATCCTACAAGGAGTACCTGAACAATAAAAATAATAGATTCATGAATCCAGCAATGGCTAGCAAGAATAGAATTCAACCGCCTAGTAAGGTACGCTAAAAAAAAACGAATTATACACGCCACTGTGTCGTCAAAGAGCCGTGTGTGGCACTCTACAATTTAACTTGAAATTTTTCTTTTAGATTTTGCATTTCTTTAACACACCGCCACAAGTGAGCGAAGCCGAACTGATCCAGGTGTTCAAAGACTACGATGTGGTTCCTCCCAAAGCGGTCAAACTGTTCCCGATGAAATCCGAACGCAGTAGCTCGGGTCTCTTAGAGTTTGAGACCACCACGGAGGCGGTGGCGGCCGTGATGGCTTGCAACCACGCGGCCATTGAAAGTCCAGGTATACAAAAATTTTAATTTTTTTATTTAGAGCAAACACTAGTTGTGCATTAGCCATTTTGTTTTTTTGCTTTTATTAATTTATCAATTAAATTTTTTTTGGCTTTAAACTGTAGGTAAAGTATTTTTCACAATAAATGGTTGACTCCGTTTAACTACCTGGGACGTTTTGCAAGAGCTCGGCCATAAAAATGCAAATAAACTGTCGGCTAGGGTTGGATTATAATTTGTAATTATAGCAGGTAATATTTAACTATCATTAAATAATATATTATTAATAACGAATTAAATATCTAAAGTCCTACCCTGTAGTGTATTTGCTTGTTGATTGTGTATAACAATGGGGTTAAACCGGTAGTTTTATTGCAGTCGATGCCGCTTTTTGAAAAAAACGAAATATTGACCAGAAAAATGGCGAATGCGTAACTAGTGTTTGCTCTTAATTCAATGTCAAAATTCAAAAATCTACTGTTTTAAATGGTATTGCAAATATCGTACACCTTTATTTGCCAATTTCTAGAAGTAAATCTACAATAATTCTAGTTCTTGTAGACACTGCTGTCTACATTGAGAACTTACAAAAGTACGACTTTTATTTGCTTTTTTTAATTTAAAATTATAATGTTCGCAAATTTGGTTGTACATTTAATTTCCCAGCAAAACAATGTATCTTAATTTAGAGCTAAATTAAAAAGAAACAGTAAAGAACAAAAGGTAGACGGGAATAATTACCGTAGAGCTAATTTGCCCTTATAAAAAATTAAAAATATTATATCTCCTATATTACTTCTCCAGTCACTTTCAGGTGTCTTGCCAGTTAATTTAATCGCTCTTTTTAACTTCCTAAAAAGGATCTATACACCTACCACCATCTTTTAATGTACTTTATTACTAACTTTTGATGTTGACATAGAAGAAGAAAAAATAAAATATTCCAGTTTTAATTTTTAAAATATTGAATTATTTACTGAGAAAATAATTAAACAACAGATTACTAGATTAATAAAAACTATATTTTAAAAATTATATTATTGGAATATATTTTCAGTAGGTTCTAATTTTGGATGTCAATACTGAATAATAATATACAGTGTGTGTATAAAGTCTGGAAACGGCTTAATAACATCACAATTTACTGGCCGATTTAAACCAAATTTGGTACAGTTGTGTAAGAGGATCTAACGCACCGAATGACGATATTGGCGTTGTTGCCAGCTTTTTAGTTTGTCTGGAATTCGAACGAATTTTATATTTTTAAATATAACACCCAGTATATTTTTGCATTTTTAAATTCCACATAAAATTATAATTATTTTTTATTAAATGCATTATTAGTCTATACTTCATAGTTTCCGAGATATTGACTCTCGAAAAGTGACATTTTTGAACTTTGACAGCTTATAACTTTCTAACAGTACGTCTTAGAGCAAAACGGCTTACATGTCCCTATCTTCAATTTTTATTATCTTCCCAAAAAAATCAACTTCCAGTTAAACCGGAACAACTATATATCCTGCTTTCGAGTTACATCCGGTTTAACCGGAAGTTGATTTTTTTGGGAAGATAATAAAAATTGAAGATAGGGACATGTAAGCCGTTTTGCTCTAAGACGTACTGTTAGAAAGTTATAAGCTGTCAAAGTTCAAAAATGTCACTTTTCGAGAGTCAATATCTCGGAAACTATGAAGTATAGACTAATAATGCATTTAATAAAAAATAATTATAATTTTATGTGGAATTTAGAAATGTAAAAATATACTGGGTGTTATATTTAAAAATATAAAATTCGTTCGAATTCCAGACAAACTAAAAAGCTGGCAACAACGCCAATATCGTCATTCGGTGCGTTAGATCCTCTTACACAACTGTACCAAATTTGGTTTAAATCGGCCAGTAAATTGTGATGTTATTAAGCCGTTTCCAGACTTTATACACACACTGTATGTTAAACTCAATTATAGTAAAAAAGCCCATTATCTAAATTCAATGTTGTCTTTAAACTTTATACATTTATTTTAAGAAAACCGCAATAAAATAAAAAGAAAGACCCATAAAAATGATTGCTTGTTATGTCTTGCTACAAAAGGTGATGCTTTATTAAAAATTCATAATTGCCACTTCCCTCAGCTAATTCCTAATAGGCGCTTAAGCAAAAACCCTTTTAAGGCAATTAAATCGGGAACGACTGGAACCAGGTCATATTTTCTTGTTGTTTCCATTTGAAAATTGTTACTTCTGACATTTTAAGGCGGCTTGTCTTCCAAATGGCGACAATTCTGGAAAAGCTCCTTTTAAAAATAGAGTCCGGTCTTTTATTTGCTCGTTTTACCATGTCACGTGCGAACAATCGATTCCCCTAAAGGCAGTGGCGGAAACAGGAGAGGGGTCGACCCACGACGGGGGAGGCAAAGCCCCAGTTGTCAGCGACGCACATTTCCCATCTCTTTTTTTTTAATATCGTCAAATGGTAAAATTGTTTCTATCATGTTTTCCTATATGAACAACTTCAATGGTTTTTTTTTAAACATTTGCGCTTCCAGATCTCCACCTCTGTTAGAATCTTTGAAATATGTTTTCGGCTTGGTGTTCCATTTAATAATGGAAAGGAGATAGGATACCAAAAATCGGGAACAATTGCAATTTAAAAAAAGAATATCGATTTAAAAGAATAATTATTCTGATTGATTCAAATGCACCCTTAGCACCTCTATCGAAAACCAACGATAATGTATTTTTCCGTCGACCGTGTATTTACAACCTTAATTAATGTATAAAAAATCATACATTAATGGCCCCTATTAATGCATGTTTTTTTTTATTAATAAACTATTTTAGGCAACCAAACATACTACAAAGCACGCACTGCCGCGTACATAATGGCGTTGCCATAGTTTCTGTCGATGTCAATAAGTTTGAAATTCAAAAATTTGTTATAATATTATGTAGTTTGGTTCTAAATAAAAAAAAAATATAATCTATTAACAAGACAATCGACGGAAAAATATTGTAACTAACGCGTATATTAAATAGCGATTAATACACTATAGTTTGTTAAATTACTATGGGCCGGTTTAATAATGTGCTGGCAAAGCCTCTGGCATAGTTATCCTGCTGTTAATGAAAAAAATCTGTTTTTCAATCGTCTGGTAGCGTTAACAGCAAGATAAACAATTATTGCCAGCAGGATAATTTACCCAGCGAAATATTCGGCTGTTAACGGTTTACCAGTGGGTTAAATCAAAAGCCATAACCTCAAATTTGATCATTTTTGGCATTCTTTAGGTAGAGTTAACTGTTTTTAGCAATTGTAAAGAAATTAATGTGCTTTTTGATGTTAAAATGTTTTCAAATGAATCGGATTCAGATGATGATTTGGAAGATTATGTTAATATTTTATTTAGAAGGCCAAGGATTTTTTACGACCCCCCAAATCACATAAATTACTAGAATGATACAGGGATTTTGTCAACCGTTTTAGACTGTCTAACGATACGGTACAGCTTTTTTTTTACATCGAATAGAAAATATGATTTGCTATCTATCCTACAGACTATTGTTATAATAAACTATATTTGAATTTGACCATTTTTTTTTTATTTTATAGGAACTGTGCTCTAAAAGCCCCCTTGCAACAATTCCTGCTGTGTCTGTGTAAAAAATTTGCAACCTTTTTTTTTTAAATTTTTCGTTTTTCTTTATATTCATTTTCTTGAACTTATAATAGAATAAACTCAAACGTATATAATATATAGAATGAATGTAAAACACATTTAAAACATAACGTACCATGATATATAACCCTATAATATCTTCTTTAATTAGGTGGATTTTGCTACCACATGTTGCCAAATTGTATAGCTCCGGTTATCTGTCCTTTGGTTAAAATTTTGTTGATAAACTGATCAGAAGTTTTCCGGCGGTTTACCAGAGAGATAAAATTTATTCTCTTGGTAACAACCAGAGACCTTATCAGCACATTATTAAACCGGGCCTATATCGCTCACAATATTGGTGTTTTAAAAAATAGGATGTGATTCTGTGATTCTAAACCCGGATTAACTAAGCTAGGGTTTAAACTATGACGATCCAAAGCCAGATTTAATCTACTAAACGGTACAACGTGAAACAATGTCGTCTCGTCCTTTTGGGCAGTGTAGAACAACCGATTAAATTAGATTTAAAAGGTTTTTGCTTAAGCGCTCGTAATTGGACGACGAAAAAGGGAGATACTCTTGAATATTTTACGAGGTTTTACCTTTTGCCCACCTGACGGACGGCGTTAATTGTTTTTCCGTTTTTTATTGTTTCGGAAAATTTATAGTTGCCTTTTTTAATTTGATAGAAATTAAACGGCCTTGTCGGATCGGGCTGTAAAACGAGAGAAAGAAGGTGGAAAAGGTGTATTTTAAACTGAGCCTTTTATATTAGATTTTAAAAATTAATGAAACCTTCGATATTTCACTGGCACCTTCTAGAAGAAATATTGTTTCGAGTGTTGCCATGGCAAGGTCTGGTTTTAATTCCAGGAAAACGTTAGTTTCCTTTAACGATTTTTTTTTTAACTTTAAATTTGTTACGTTAATCTGTCTCAGATTAACATTTTTTCATTTGTACAGGGTGTCTCCAAAAGGTGCGGAAAGAACGCTCAATTATTAGGTGCCTGCCCATACACGAAGTGAATTTTTAAAATACAGATAGGTATCTCAAAAACGGCTGCTCACATCAACTCTTACCACGTTTACCTTTTATAGGTAAAAGACGTTGGAGAATAAAAATGTTTATTTAAAAGTTCAATACAGGGTGGCTCAAAAAAGTTATTTAACGTTCAAAATGTCTTTATTCCAAACTAACTTTTACAGTTCATTACATGGAAAGCGACAACATAATATAGAAAATAATAACCATAAAAACCATGGAAGTTAATCCAATTTAATTCATTAATAAAATCAATTTAAAAAAAATAGTATAAATAATTTAATTTAGCAAATAATATCTCTTTAATTGTTTTTTAAAAGTTGCTAATTTTTTAATTTTTCTGATCGGTATTTTTTGGAAGATTGTTATATTTTATTATCCCGCCATATAAAAGCGATTTTTTCCGAAATTACTTTTTACTGGTATAGTTTGATAATTTATACAACGTCTGGTGTTATGATCATAATGTAATCTCTTATTCTCCTGAAGTGTTATGTTTGATTTTTTCTTTTAAAATAATAGAGTGAATTAGAATAAAAATTTTTAATTTATAAATGTTTTGAACGCGTAAATACCCTTTTGGTCTATATAGATTAACAGTTGGTTCTAAATGTGGTAATTTGTGTATACATTATAATAATTTTATTATGCAATTTTTGTAATGGTTTTAAGTTTGATAAACAAGCAGACCCCCATGCAGAATCTAAGTATTGTAATTTTGAATATATTAATGAAAAATATATATTTTTTACAGTATTTCAAAGGAATAAAATATCTAGCTCTGCACAAAACAGATACCAAAGGAGATATCGAGTTGATAATATACTGGATATGGCATTTCCAATTTAAATTTTTGTCTAAAACTAATCCTAAAAATGTTGACGTTTTTGATATTGAATATTTTTATTATTAAATGTTAAGGGGTTAATGATGGAATTTATTTTATTTTTAGTTATAAACATAAAAGAAGATTTTGTAAAATGTAACGTAAGTTTATTTGATTGAAGCCAAGAAAGAAGTATTTCCAAATCATTATTAATATCAAAATACATTTCTGCAAGAGTTTTAGCAAAATAAATAATTGTTGTATCATCTGCAAATAGCTTTATATTGCCCTTTAAGTTCAATTTGGAAACGGAATTAATGTAAATTAAGAATAATAACGGACTTAATATTGATCCTTGTGGAACTCCACATAATATGATTTCTTTTTCCAAACTTTTTCTTTCCCCAATTTGAACAAATTGTTTACGATAACTTAAATAACTTTGAAGTAGTTTGTGTGTATATCCCAATACTGTATAATTTTCTTAATAAAATATCATGGTTTACGGTGTCAAAAGCCTTTCACAGATCTAAGGATAGTAAACAGCATTTTTTACTGCTGTCGATATTAGCTTGAATATTTGTTATGATATCTCCTACAGCTATTTCTCTATCCTTAGATCTGCGAAAACCATACTGGTTAGCAAAGAGTAAATTTTGGCTTTATAGAAAGTCGCTTTTAATTTTTTACCTCACAAAAACCCCCCTGGCCGAATATTGTGACAATACACCAATTATTAAAAAAAATATTTGGGAAAAACTAAAACGAAATTGAACTTTTGACACTCTGTATCTCCGAAATCATCCACTTTTGGACTGAAGTTAGTTGGGTTACATCGTCATATTTAAGCCTCAGGAATTTGTGGTAGCATTTTTTCCGCACCTTTTAAAGACGTCATTATTTAAATATGATGCTACGTTGCCGATTCGCCAGAACAAAAAGTAACATTTTTTTTTATCACAGGCACTAAATTCCCCTTCATAATGAAGTTGTGCTTCTCCTCCTCGCGCAGCATGACGATCCGGAACGGCGATAACGCAAACGAATCATCGGCCAAAGACGATTCGATGGGTTCGAACTGAGACCCGAAATCCGAAGGGGCCCCGGGCCTGTGGCCAAATACAACCCTGACTAGTTGTAAATCAATTTCGTTGTTATAAGTTTTAATAACTTAACTGTCACATATCCTTTCCATATTAATTATTATTACTATTATTGTGGTTATTTAATTATTGTATATACAGGGTGTTCGAAGGTACACTGAAGTGTTTTGTAGATACGGGCTGGTTTTTAAGTACGTTCTCTACCGGGAACGTATTTCCCGAACATCAAAACATCTTCGGTTTTTCTGTTTCTTGAAAAGAAATTACAAAGTATTTGAGCTTCCATAGAAGCCATCCCGTATATTCGGTAATTTCGAAAGCTTCTTCAGGGTGCAACAAAAATTGGCTGTTGAGAATGAAGAGATAAAGACGCTTGGTGACGTTTTAGGTTGCTGGTGTGCTCAAAAACTTTTTGCGTGCAATAATAGATTTTACTCCGTTGGATATTGTTTTTGTTACACCCTGTATGTTGAAGAGTTGTGCGTGTACGAAATAAGACATAATATTACCTAATATTAATTTATAATTTCTGTTGTAAGTACTCGCGTACGTACTTAGTTACTAACAATGAATTTTAATTACAATTTTTTTTTTGGATCCCTCTATAGTCTTTTAGCGTGCACTTTTTGACCAAAGTGGTAAGTCTTATTATACAGTGGACCAAAGAAGTTAAATCTTGAAATTTTGTTTTTATTTAGATCGCCGTAATGCGAAAAAAATTTTAGAGGGACTCGTAAGTGGCGGGAGATTTTTTTTTTATCGCTGACTATTATTTAACTGTGTTATTTCCCAAGGCTTCGTACGAAATCTGGGAGTGATATTTAACGAAAAGTCTTTGCTTTTTAGGTAAATCAGTAAAAAAAAAACACTTTGTTATATCAGTGTTGCCAAATCTAGAACCAGACAAACAAATTATTGATTTCATTAAAATTTCTCTTCCTACAAGAATCGACTTTTTTTTTTAGGACACTAGGTTAAAAATCTAGTAATTTTATATCAAATTGAGAATTAAAAATTAGCTACATATCGTAAATTTTAACGTTTAAGCTACATTTTATCGCAAGAAATTTAATTACAGCAACGACGTATTTTTAGTGTTATATATTACGATCATATCTAGCCTACTTAGTGATAGCTGTGTTAGAGGTAACGATTTTTCCACGCGAAATTTTTTTTTAATTGTGTTAAAACGAATATTTTTAATTTATTTCTTTTGTTTGTAGAGAAGAAATAACATTTCAGATTCGTGTTTTTCAAAGGGGTTTTTTGATTAGTAAAGTTTCCTTAATATGGGCTACCGTAAGAGTCAAATTCAACCTTTGGAGTGTAATGTGTGAAAAAGGACAAAACTAATTTTAAAAAAATAGCAAAGAAAGAAAAACTTAACAAAAGTATATTTTTAAAAACGTTCCTAAAACTAAATTTTTACGAGGACAAAATCACAAAGGTTTGGTGCTATACGTGTAAAGAACGCTAATGAAATCGTGCCTTCATTTACGTGGTTAAATTGGTAGGTACTGTTAAAAATTAACTGCGGTGGTCCATAGTTGGGAAACTTACCCTACTTGAACGCTAGATGTAGCTGTTTTATTAGAAGTAAGTTATCAAATAAGGTTAGTTAATTTTTTCCATATTAATAAACCAATTGAACTTGAACTTTTTTAAATTTAATATTCATGAAATGTTATTTTTTCGTCTGCTATATTTGGGGTTGTTAGATAATTGTTTTGATTTTTCCTATTTTAGTTTTACTGTTAACTATTAGTTTTAATTTCTTGTGACTTTTTTACTGAAATAAAGCATTATTGTTGTTTTACGTTTTAAATATGTTTTACTTGTGCAGCATTGTTTATGATGAGAAAGATTAAGTTTGTGTTTGAATTATTGTGTAAGATAATACTAAAGTCAATATTTATATCAACTATGCAAAACTTTTTAGCAAATAATGACACTGACATATTTTTAGGGACATATCAGAACATATTTTTTAAGCAATTTTTCTGGGGCTTTGTAAAAGTTTATTTTTTACAATCTAACCTAATATCTGCAACTTTTTCATACGAAAAGAAAATTAAGTAAGAAGAATCATATCAGATTTTCCGATTGAAGCAAGCCTAAAACTGTGCTAAGTATTTATGACTAAACTTGCTTTTAAGTCTACAAAACTTAACAATTCAAAAGAGTGCTTAAGCTTAGTAACAAGTTCGTCCTTTAGAATATAAAATTTAGTTGTATGTGTCTTCCTGTTTGATGGGTGTTTAATTAAAAAAAAACTAATATTTAAAATCTGGTTGATTTTTGACGAAATTGAGCCCAAAATTATTGCACATTTCTTGAATGTACGACATCTACCTAACCTTATTTTCACCATGTTTTTGTAAATCGAACTGTCAATTTCCAGGGTTATTAGTTTTTACACTGAAGGAACAAATCCGTACAAATGTATTTGTTAAATAGTATTTTAAAAGTTTCTATTATATCACCCCTAGTTCTTCTTTGCTTCAGAGCTGTTAGCCCAAATATTTTAAGTTTTTCGGGATAATGTAGTCCTCTTAATTCATTTGGAATTTTGGTAACCTACCTTCGGACCCTTTTCAAAATTTCAATATGTTTGATGTAGCAGGGGTTCCAAATATTGAATCCGTATTTAATTCTTGGTCTAATATAGGAATTGTACAATTTCCCTTTTTATTATTCACCTTAAATTGGGATAAAGAGGCCTTCAAAGTAACTATGCAGTTTGTGGTAAGTACTAAATTGTCTATTAAGATTTTAGTATCTCCGTTAATAATAAATAATATTTCCAATGAGTTCTCGGATAAACGGACTACAGTAATGTGCATACACGAAAGTTTTTAAAAAATCAGGGGATGATAAATCTGGCCATCGCAGTGTCCATGCCTGCAATTTACTTCAAAAGAAAGTATTATATTGAAATGCGTGGCTCAATTTCGGTCAAAAATATTCACAATAACCGGCCTAAATTAATAGTCCAATCCGAAACATTTAAATAATGGTAAACCAGATTTTACTTAACATTTTTGAGCTTTGAACCGGAGCTCGCACACAATATAACGTCAATAGTCATATTAATGATGATGTGCTGTTTTACAGTTTTACTCGAGCAAAAACGTGCAATGCAGTTTGCAAAGAAACAAATATTTTTCGGGCTTTTGGCACTAGATGCGTGTTGATTTTTATTTCTAGCGAAATGCCGCCAAAGGTCTGAAAACATCCCTGCATAAAAGACAAATAGTTAATGTAACGGTAGTATTAAAGATATTCAGATAGATTTTAGTTATTTAATAATGTAGATTTGGCAGCCATTTTTAATATTACACTTGTTAATTTTTGTTGTTAAAAATGAGCTCTTGGTTGGTACAAAATATTTTTAAATGTCTGCCAAACCTTGTTAGCTGTAGTCACTGTTTTAGACACTGTATACCTATTTATGGTGAGTATTAGATAATTTCCTGGTATTTGGCAGTTATTTTTGACTCATTCGGTGTCGCGAAAACCATCTCAATTGTTAAAACATGCATATCAAAGGGTCGAGGAAATTTTAGGCTGTACGGCAACGTCGCTGCGTGCGTCTTGTTGCCGCTTATCTCAGATTTCCGTACTTTTCGAGGTATTTTGCCAAAATTAAGAAACTTACGTACCTGAGCTTTCAAAACCTAAAAATACTTGTTTCAGATACCAGGCAAATTCAAACAGATTCCTGTGTGTTGTTTATTTTGTAGTGTTTTATCTCTCTCTAAGAACTTAAACTTGCATCTTGCAATATGTGTCGTATATATTATGATAAAAATATATTCAAAAAAATTAGTTTGAGTCAATTACTTGTGCCTCTAGCATATTGTGGTAGTCTCACTTTACCTATCACACTCTTACTCCATATGAAACTATATACCTGTCTCTCTTAATTTATCCTGGATTGTACAGGGTCTGGGGAAAGTTATAGCGATGATTATATTGCAAAAGTTTTTTAACGTATGACAGCAATAAGAATTTTAAATGTCTAATTATTATAGTGTTCTAATGGGATTTTTTTTTCTTGTTATTCTTTTTTTTTTATCGAAATTCAGTACCTAATCCACTTCTCAGTGTAATCTGCATTTTCTGGCACTGCTTTGTCTAATAATATAATGTAGTTAAATGCAAGGTTGTAACTTTTTTTAAACCCTGTATAGTCCACAAGCTTGTTTCTCTCTGTGATAACTTGATTGTTTAGTTTCCTGTTGTTATTGTTGTTCTGTTTTTAGGTGTTAAAAATTTTATTGTTGTTTATAAACTGTGCCAAATTTTAATTTTTCCTGTTATACGAAAATCCTATAAAACGGCTTGCACAAATGCTTTAAAAGAATCCGCATTTATTTATAAAATAATATGTATAAATTATGTAAATATGTATGTTTCACTAAAAAGAGATGGCTATATATAATAACGCGCAACACAGAGGGAGACAAAGGTATTTACACAATATACCACTTACCCAAAAGACAAAAAGCTTACACGTTCAAAAACACATACATACAAAAATAAATACATTAAGATACATTTAAAAAAAGGCAAATACATTTTTTTTTAAATACGCCGCTGGTCAAAAATCAAATTGTATCAGATAAATTTCTGTTTCCAAATTAGTTGCGTAGTGACTATATACTTTATGAGGGGGATGGGGGGCATAATTACCCCTCTACCACTACGTCCATGGTTCCATCTAAATAACCTATCCTTTTTTTAATTACAATTTTTCTCTAGTATCTATAGTTTTTCGTTTTTTTTTTTAAAGGGTGACAAATATTCTATGTTTAAATAAAGGTTTTACTGGTAAGGCTTTCATGTATATGTTTTGGGTTCTTGGGGGGGGTATGTAATTACTTCTCTACCGTCCCATATCTGCGATCACTTAGTTTTTTTCACTTTATTAAGAGACTTTTTTTATCATTCAAATGTCAAATTAAAAAATTGTCATTCTATTTTCCTCCTAGCTGTCGCTACCTCAGTTTGGAATATTCCGAATGATATACCTACTATTTTGACTGTAGAGTTAGGTTTTGGATTGGCTCCCGGTCAACAGTTTTTCTTGAAACCGGCATTCTGCGCCGCTTTAGCACTGGTAAGTTCCCAATAGTTACAATTTGAGTCAATTAAAGCTTAAATAAAACTCAACAAAAGTGAGTCCTGGGATTATTCAGCAACACCGTATTATTCTAGAGTAAAAATCACTGGAACTCGCGAGGAACCTGGTGGACCTTTACATTTGACGTCTTGTCGGCTTGTTGTGATAAAGATAATGAGATGTATATCTTGTTCTGTCGCCCTTAGTTCAAAATCTACCCTGAATCAAAAATTTGAAGCAGAAATGCAGAGAAATTATTGTACAATTCAATTTTTGACCCGTTTTCACAAAAAAACCACACCAAGAATATTAAATTTAGGTAAATGTTATTGATGTATTTTCAGAGCTGTGTATAAAAATTACTAAGAGTATTATATAAATAATATTAACGCGTTCTACAAATAAATGCCAAATATTTTCGCTTTGGCAGGTTTTTTCTATGACATTTTTTAACCTTAAAAGACATTTTTACTATTTTTTATTTGATATTTCCCAATTGATGTTTTTTTGAGCATTGTACACTCTATTATACATTATTTCGTTTTTACTCGGATATCGACAAATGAAAATTTGTTATAGAAAAAATGTTGCCAAAGTACTTTTTTTATTCTTTTATTTATTTATTTTTTCGAATGTGTAAATATATTAATATATACGTGGCTATAAAAGTAAATTATTTAAAATGGCAGTGTGTTTTTGAACTGTGAGTTCCCTTTGTTGTCCCTCATATCCTGTATCCGGTATCCTGTGTAATCTAGTTTGGTATTATGGTTCCTAGGTCCATAGACGCGACTGCAAATCAAAGCAATTTTTGTCGTATCGACACTCCAAAGTGTCTCACCCCGGCTCACCCGATTAGCGATTTTCCTACTGACTGCAATAAAAAAAAACAATTACATCCTAATGGTTTTTTGCGAAAAAAAATACAGCTTTTATAGGTTCGCAAATTTGACGGATAAGACGCCATATTGTATTTTTAAAACGTCAACCCTACTTTATTATAAGCCCAGTGCATTCCATTTTTTATTTAAACTTCAGAAATATATATAGTTGTAAATATATATTGTCAATCGTTCCGGAGATACAAGGCTTTGAAGGTTTTGATTTTTTTCTGAAGTTTTACATCTTTTAAGATTGAAAATTCAAATTTTCTAAAGTTACATTATTTTTTATGACCGAGCTTATTACGCTATTGTCAAATACGTCAGATGTCAAAAAATGTCAAATGAGACGCCATTTTGCTTATTTTTAAATGACAACAATTATCCATAACTAAACCAATAGATGACATTTCGCGATCTGATATATATAACATATAGTTGTTCTGTTTTCGATGCATTTAAGAAGTCCTGTATTTTCGGAATGGTTAAAAATAGATATCAACATTAAGTATATATTTTTGAAATCGGACCACAAAATGTCTTTCACGGGTTTAGTTATGGATGATGGTTGCTATTTAAAAAAAAACAATAGCCGGCTAGTTCGGCCCCAAAAAAATTATTTAACAATAAAAAAAACGTGTGTATTAAATCTTAAAAGATCTATTTTTTTAAATGGTGAGACTTACAGAACAAAATCAAAAACTTCTAAGCCATGTATCTCCAGAACGACTGAAAATAAATATTTAGAAGTTTAAATCAAATGCAGTGGGTTTATAATAAAGTTGGGTTGCCATTTAAAAAATTCCAATATGGCGTCTTATCTGTCAAATTTGTGAACCTATATATTTTTTGATATTAAATTTGGCTGCTTCCTAAGAAACCATTAGGGAATACGTAATTGCTTTTTTATTGTAATCAGTAGTAAAAGAGCTAATCGGATGAGACAATTAAAAAAATGCCCCTCTACATATACTCGCATACAAATCCCAAAAGTTTAGTGCAATTGGAATTCCTAAGAAGAAAATTCGTCAGATGAGTAATAGACTAAGTAATAAAGCATAGTACCTATAGAGGCTTGTGATAAACAAACTGATAAGCCCGTAAGCAACTCGTTATCACAGCCCTGTATGTATGGGACTGGGGCAATTTGTAATGCTTTCGCCCAGTCTCATTACCATTAGTACTGGAAAAGCAACGCCTGGACACACTTTAGGGATGTTCTAGGAATGGAACTAGAGTCCATCTCATTCCTATCGTGAGGTTTAAAATAACAATCTTCTGCTCGACGTTTTCTGGTATTAATTAAGATGATTATCAACCATTATGAGGTACTGGATTTCCATGTCAAAATCGCTTGCACCCTCACGGACTATCTCACGTCGCGCCGCATTGCCGTTACTACGAAAAATGTCGATATACCTATGTTAAAGTTTGGCTTTGTCTGTTTGATAAGTAATAATGGATTTTTAAAATAGCGAAAATGAAATACGTTGGATGATTATTTGTGGATAGAGCATATTATTTGACTCTCCTATCATGAACGCTGTCCACGGATAGAGTTTGGAAGAGGAAAAACTTTTTATTAGTAGGTATAGAAGAAAAAGTCATTCTTTATAAAAACGGCTGCTTGTGCTGAAACTACAATTTCCAATATCAGATTTGCTATTACTATACAGGGTTCGTCACAAAAAACATTTTTAGTTTTTTGGAAATTTACGTAAAAACAAACAACTATTGTTACTGTCTTACTTCGAATATGATTTTATATCTGACCAAGTAACGATTTTGTTGTAAGCAAGCCATTTTTATTTGCCTACTTTTGAACAATATTACATATCATATTTCTTTGATTCATTCAATCATAAACTTTTATCCAAACATGGTACCACCGAGTTAGTGCATAGTTCACTCGACATTTGAACGACGATAACAGTTCCTAACTTGCTGTATATTGGGATATTTGCAATAACTACTCTTATTTTTCTTTCAAGAGATCTAGGTTATTATTCAAATTGCTTTTTACACATGTCGCTTCAGATATCCCCATAAATGAAAGTCGATAATTGTGAGATCGGGACTTCTACATGCCAATTGATTTGGACCATAGGTACCTTCCAATCCATTTGTTCCCAAAGAGATGATTTAGCCAATCATCAAAAAAAAATTGAAAATTAGAATTGAAAAAAAATCCAAAAACAAAAACTGTTGTTTCTGGCGAACCCTGTATAGTAATCGCAAATCTAATAATTAAAATCGTAGTTTCAAAACTAGCAAATTTAATTTAATAAATCAAGAAATTGAAAAAAAAGATCCAAAAAATTAATAATGTTGTTTGTGACGAACCCTGTATAGTTATCGCAAATCCAATAGTTGAAATTGTAATTTCAACACTAGCAAATTTAATTTGATAAATCAAGGAATTGAAAAAAACAGATCCAAAAACAAAAACTGTTGTTTCTGACGAACCCTGTATAGTAATCGCAAATCTGATATTCTAAATTGTAGTTTCAGCATAAGCAGACGTTTTTATAAAGAATGACTTTTTCTTCTATACCTACTAATAAAGTTTTTCCTCTTCCAAACTCTATCTGTGGATAAACTGTATAACGCGACCCGTATGCGGTGAGTATTATAATATAATCATCCCATCGCTTATTATGGTCTATATTATAGGCTCGTTAAACCATTAATTCATCATACCATATATAACGTAGAGTGAGGGTATTTAAGTTTGACAAGCTCTTACCTGTCTGGAACAATTTATGTTGGTATGTGTGTTTTTAAATAAACACAATTAGTTATTTAATCGATTAATCGTTAAAGCTAAGACATACATTAAGCAAGAAGAGGTCATTTATGATTTAAACTTTTTATTAAAAATAACAAAACTATACAAACGATTGGTTTATCTAAATATACGTACTTTTGTATATTTAATGCAGAGATGGTCCAAATATTGTATACCTTACGAAGCTTTAATTAAAACTATAAATATAGGAATTAAAAATAACAATACGTAGTGTTTGATTAAATAAGTTAAATTTTAAGCCTTTGTCAGATTCCTAAATAGAAATTTTAAAGGTGTAAAGACGACCCTGTATACAATTTCGAAAAGCTTAGGTATACATCCATCTCTGTGGCCATTAAAAATACAAAATAACAAATTCGTAAAATGTATATAAATTTTAAAGCACCAACTTGTAATTTTTTAGAATTTGAACGCTCACCGTTTTTTTTTTTGAATTTTTAAATCTAAATGGAGGAAATCCTACGTGTTCTCGGTTGAGTTTTTAATCTATTACCAAACGGTGAAATACATTTTATTCTCCAAAATTAGAATACATTCATTGAGCTATGGAACATGTAAGTAAGCACCTACTCGCCGAGCTTTTTCATTATTAACGGGACTGGGACGACTGCAAATTTGCGAAGTCGCAATAACAAACTGCTTTTTTTGGTCGATAGCTCAGTCGAAGTATTTTCCTATTAGGAAATAGGCTGTACTCTTTCTGATCGGGTTTTTAGTATTTTATGTTATGAACTAAAAGGGAACTGAAAATAGATCATTTAAAAAAAAAACAGATTTCTATACCGTGTGTTGCATCGCCAGATTGACCATGGGAAATCCCATGTAAATTTTGCTAGCCTCTCATATGGGTTCCCCTATTAATTTAACATTAAAATCCTAACAGACTTTTTTGAAGATCCTTGTATGATGGAGTCGCACACCAAATTTTATTATTTTCTAATAATCTAGTCGAAAGTTATTTGGATAAAACTCTTAAAAATTAAATACGACTCTGATGCATACAGTTGTATTCATAAAAAAAGCGTACACGAATTAGAATGAGAGGAAACCTTAACCATATTTGCGTAAAACCGGCTTATCGCATGTTAAAGTTTATTAAAAATGCAAAGCATTGGCGTTGGGCGTTAGTTCAATAGGATAACAAAAATTATTTTTTTTATTTTATAATATATCTTAACAGTTTTATAAAAATTACAATAGGAACAAAAAACGTTTAACAAGAATATATTATAAAATCTAATATTTGGTCATATATCCCTGTTTTTCTATTACTTGAGCCAGTCTATTCGGAATTGACTGAATTATATTTGATACAATATTTGAATCAAGCTCTTCCCAGCTCAGCAGATGGTAACAATGTTTTCTAAAATGTTAATGTAATTTCCGGCATTAAATGTTTGCTCTATTCGCCACCAAAAACCAGGTCCATGAACACTTATCCAGCCTCATACATTTACAGAGAAACGCCCATGTCTAGAAGTGAGGGGATTAGTATATCGCTCTTCAAACCTGGTATTGTTTAGACGGTATACACGAATTTAACCGTTATAAGTCGCCTGGAACGTCTTTTCATCAGTAAAAATGACCCTGTTCCAAAATTGAGGATTGCGGGCGGGCGACACTTTAGTTCAGATTCCTTGCCTCTCCTGCTGGCGGTAGGTTGGGAGGCAGGAAATGCTGTATCAATAACAGCATCCCTTGCAGTGGACAGCAAGCAAATGGATTATTTCTTAAATATCTCAAAAAAGCATCATCCTGTTCAGAGTTAGAACGTTTGGGACGACCTGAACCAATTTTTCTCTTAAGGGATTCTTCTTGTTCCCAGCGTTGCTTAATTTTCAATATAGTTTTGTTATTTCTATTATACAACTGCGCTACAGCACGGATTGACCACCCTTCTTCGATTCTTGACACAATTTGAGCCTTTTCAACTGTCCAGACAACTGACGAGGTATTTTTATGTTATTCTGTCAAAGTTTATCAAACGTTACCACCATGCAATTTCAAAATTAATTACACCGACGCCAATGCTTGCATTTTTGATAATCTATGACGTGTTATAACTATGGAGTTTAGCCTAAAGCTCTCCATAGTTATAACCTCCAATAAACAATCTTTTAGACAAGCCGGTTTGACGCAAATATGACAAAACTTACCTCTTGTACGCTTTTTTTTTATGAACACAACTGTACTTGCCTTAGCAAGTAGTAAATTAGTAGTCATTATTTTTTTTTTCGATATTGTAAAACATGTTGAAACTAATAAAAACAAAACGTCCACAGTAACATTATCATAATAATTATTACTGCTTCTTTCATTGAGGTATGTACCAGAGCTGTAATTAATTTTTAGGAATTTTACGCAGAGTTTTTTTCAAATAAATTTTAATTGACTTATTAGAAAGAGCCAATATTTGAGGGTAGCAAAATTTACATGGGATTTCCCATGGGCAGTCCGACGACGCACTACAATTTACAAAATACATAATTTCTTCTAACCTACCCTAACTTACTTTATTCGTATTAGAAAAAATAGTTATTCTTATGAGTTTATTTATTGAGATATGTCTACTTTTCTATACTACCTGTATCGTAAGAAATGTTTAAGAACAGTTTAAACCTAGTTTATATGTTTTATTAAGTTATCTACATTAAGTAAAAAATTTCATAACATTCGACCAGCGAATAGTTTGTGCGATTTTTAAAATGTTGCTAATTAGGTATAATTCGTTAACAATTTTACAAAACTCATTTGCCAAAAGACAAGTTTAGAATAGACCCGTCTCTCCGGGCATAGAACCAACATTATAGAGCTGTTAGAAGTACCGATAATATGTACCTACCTAATTGTTAAGGAGTACCAGTACCAAAGTCTATGTGGACGTACAAAAAATATCTAACACTTGAATTTAGGTACAGGTAGTTTTATGTATTAATAACAAATAATTCTACGTATTTACATTTTAAATACTTTTTTCTTCTTCAACAAGTAGGTAGGTACTTAAAAATTTTATAATTACTTAGTATCTTTTACCTAAAATTCCATTATTTTCAACTAACTTCAAACTACTTTGTGTACGTAAGTATAGGTACTCGGTACTGTAGCTGCAGATCCAGATTTGTGTATATACGAGCACCTTTATAAACAAATTTACCAGACGGTGGTGCTCCTGGCGTTGTCATGTCCCTGCATACATACCCAAACTCGTCTTCTAACAAGTCACGTGGAAGAATAATTAGTACCGGACATATATGACTGACTAAAAACTAGTCTTGGACTGCTTGTTGAAACAAACCCTGGTTCTTCTTTCTTGAAAACGATATAAATGTTCTTTCATTTTCCATCACTTACATCCTGCCTCTTTCGGCGTCTCGCTTTTGGTGCCCCGCCAGCGGCTGGGGTCTCGCTGCAGCTTCCTCCAAGTGTTCCAGATGTTTAAATCTTCTATGCTTTTCTAAAAAACAAAAATAGTTAGACGTAAAAAAAGTTTTGTGGGTAAGAATAACTGAGCTACATAAAATGTTTGGTAGTAGCCAGATGCCAAAAGACGCCACTGAACTTTACCAAACGGTCCTCGTGAGGACAATGTATAAATTATTTATTTATAGTATCAACAACTTAACAAGTTAATTATAGATACATAAACCTTATTTCTAGAAGCTGATAAGTAAGCTATAAAAATAATTGAATAGTATTGCAAGTAAAGTTGACTGAGCAGTTAATTCCTTAACTTTAATTTGAATTTTTCACAGTTTAAATTATATATGTTAAAGTCTTAAGTCTTCCATAATATTTATTAAAATAAAAGCACAGTCTTATAAGCGGTGAGTTCTTGTACAGATTTGTCCTCGGTGTTTTGTAACTACCAGGAATTTATATAAAGTTATTATGGCGTTAACATTTTAAAAGTATTTACAAGTTCTTATAATAATTCCTAGCATTTTTAAAGCACTGGCAGTAATATTGTCAATATATCCAAAAAAACTCGACCTAGGATCAAAATAAACACCAAGATCCCTGTGAAAATCAGTTCTCTTTAGAGGCACATTATCAACGCAGTAATTAAAATTAATATTATGGCGAGATAGTCATAAGTCATAATCTTTCAGACACTAAAAAAAAACTTACTAGCAACCTTAACCATGATAACGCCCCACCATATGGACCAACCCCAGCCTACCAGGCAAAACAGGACCGTGAAAAACTGGCTGAACCCAATTATGAGATTGATGATGAAGGATCCCACTCTTGGTTTGGGTCCATCTTTTTGTGAAAATCTCGGTTTTCCCATGCAAAGGCAAAATAGACCACTCAAAACCGTACCTAAAAAAATAACTAATTGTTAGGGGAAAAATTACATAATAATAGGAAAAAGGTAACATGAAATATAAAATGAAATGACAACCCCCGTAAATCATCATTATCATCGCCATTTCGTTTAAAACATCATTTTTAAAATAGTAAAAGTATGCACTCCTGTTTTTTTTTTAATTTTAGGTAAGTATAACTTATACGAGACAAAAATTACCTGTTCCTGGACCGATACAATTCATAACACAGCAGAACCAAGCCAGCCAAACTGGCAACACCGGAATGGCTCCCTTCATGTGGGAAGTGTGTTCCACCAGACTGGAGTCGATTTTTGGTTTGGTGTCCTATAACATAGCAATTTGCAGTCATGCAGAGTTAAAAAAAACTAAATTAAATATGTGATGCGACGTGACGTAGATATTTAAGGGAGACGTGGTAGATAGGAAGATAGGAAAAAATACTTACAACTTACAAACATGCGGTCAAAAAGGCTAACTTTTTGATATACAGAGTGTCAATGTTTTAATTTTTTTTTTGGTACAAAAAAACCAAAAATGTAGCCTTTTTTCCTATCTTGACGAGCACTATCACTCCCTTAAATATCTACTAAACATTCATTAACATATATAGAGTGTATTGATGACTCTAATGACAGATTTCAGAATAGCCAGATTAAAGCCAATTTAATTATATTCGCCTCGTGTGGCCGATAGACGGCGTCAAATATGAAATTTGCATAAAATGACATCTGACATCGCTCAAATATAAATCATTCCCGTTTCAAAGTGTATTAGGTATATACTTTGAGAAGTAATAATGCATTTTACCTCTGGTGGGGGTAGAGTTGTAGGAGTCAAGCTCTTCTTCTTGCTGCTGATCATGGATTCTTTTCGCGCCGTTGGAAGCGGTACTTCTTCCTTTTTTTTGCAACAGCAAAAAATCTTTAGAAAAAAATTCCTGCAACCTAGTTTTGAGCAGCATTTTGTCCTGTAATAGATACAATCGATTATTACAGCCCATGTAACGTTCAGTAGGTACTCTATATGAGACTCACATTTAAAGTGGGTGTTCTAGGGATATCCATTACCCAGTTAAAAGGCATAAAACTTGTACTTACTTCTGCTGGATCTCAGATTCCAAAAAACTACCAGCTCTTCTCTCGACCCAGCTCTCTTTCCTCTTTCCCAGAGGAAAGCAGCTCTGCGTATCTCCAACTCTATTCCTGTTACAGCACTTCAACTTTTCCCAAACAGTTTTCCTCTCTTGTCCACTTTCATCTTCTATATTAATCCTAACTTGCTCCCTCTTAGGTCCTTTTGACGATTTCTTTTCGAGGCACTTGAAACATCCCGTCTTTTCCACTTCTTCCTGAACTTCCTGTACATTGGGCGTTTTCCTGCAAGACTGACACTTGTTACAAGTGAGTGCTTTGGTGCAGGAGTTAATAAACCTTTTGCATCTGTTTGGAGGGGGCTCCTCCTTCGCAGGTTCGTTGGGGGGTGTTTGTTGGTGTGGAGGCAAACTATGGAAAAGGAAAAATGTTTTTGTTAGTTCAGTAAACAAGGAATGTTTTAGGAACATATTTCTTTTTTTCTTTAAATAAACCTTGCGTTTGTCAGCCTTACTTTTGTAACTACAACATACCTACTACAATTAATGGGTTTTATTTCGCCCAGTTTATTTTATTTATTGCAATGTAAATCGTGTTTAATTCCCAGTATTATTGCCTTCTCCATTTAAAATTGTTAGCAACGGTACAAATTAGTTCTTTTAGCGTGTGAGACTTATCGATCTGGTCAGTTGCGATATTCATAATTTGCGTTTTTGCTCTATGGATTTTTTATTTTAGCCATTTCGTGGAAAACGAGTTTCTTAAAGATCCATTACAGAGTAAAAACTTCTAGTGGTAAAATGTAAAATATGGATATGGATAATACCAACGAGAGAGCTCTAGATACATTTCTTTGTTTTAACATGCCTATACAAATTTTAGGAGAAATTGGTTTTTGGACATATTATAGAAGGATAATCGAAAAGATTTTTTTTGCACATTTGTTCTCACCCAAATGCACAATGATCTTGATGATGTAAATAATTTAAGAAACGCAAAACTAAAGCTATTGATGACCGATTTCTTATATTTAAAACTCTTCGGAATCTTCGTTTGACGTCAGTACCAGCGAAAAACCAATTTCGAGAGGTTCGAATTAAAAATGTCAGTTCTTGGACAGTTCGTCGAAGATTACACGAAGATATTTTAAACTCACGCGGACCTGCGGACCAGCAACTGGACCGTCAGTTTTCATTGGGCCGCAAATATTCTTTGCATTTTGGTTCATGTAAATACGTGCATTTGTTCTCACCAAAATGCAAAATGATCTTGATAATGTCAATAATTAAAATTTTTCCATAGTTTTCTCATTGCGATTGTATTCAAAATAAAATATACTATTAAAATGCAAAAAACCAATGTTATTGTAAAAATCAAGATTTAATAACTAAATAAATTTACGGAAAAAGGTGCGTATATCTAATATTTAAAAAATAACATTTTCGCAAAACAGGTACCAACAACAACTTTTTCGCTTAAACACATCTCTATTATTTCTATTGCCTCCTCTAGCCCTTACTACTGCCTGTACACGTCGGTTCATGCCATCAATTAGACCGCGAATATCATCCTGGGTAATAATATTCCTCCATTCTTGATTCTTATGACGCGGTAGTAATTTAGGTCCAGTTGCTGGTCCGCGTTAGTTTAAATTACCTTCGTGTTATCTTCGACGAACTGTCCAAGAATTGACATTTTTAATTCGAACCTCTCGAGATTGGTTTCTCGCCTGTACTGGCGTCAAACGACGATTCCGAACAAGAAATCGGTCACCAATAGCTTTAGTTTTGGGTTTTCTAAATTATTGACATCATCAAGATCATTTTGCATTTGGGTGAGAACAAATGCACGTATTGACATGAACCAAAAACCAAAATGCAAAGCATATTTGCGGCTTAATGGAAACTGATATTTTGAAGTAATTTTGCTTCCTAATTATTACACAGGGTGTTTAGACACTAGGCAAAAAAAACTTTTCTTTTATCCTTGTATAATAATGTGCAAAAATCAATTTCTCTTAAAATTTGCATAGGCATGTTAAAACTAATAAATGTATCTGGAGCTCTCTAAAAAATCACTCCAATCAATCCAAATTTTATGACGCCCGTTTTTTTTTTGCATGGGAGTGTAGTTCTGCAAAGAAAAATGTTTCTCAAGTCAAATATTTTAAGAACCAGGAATCGTTTTCAATAAAAACCACGAATGAAAGGCGCGAAAACAACAGCAGCTGTAAAAAAAGTTAAACAATTTTGAGTAATTTTAAAAATATAAAATGGAACCTAGCATGCAATAATTATTCAAATCAAAAAAACTATTAAATATCTAATTTTTTACCCGCCATTTCCGTTATAACGATTAAGGCCGTGGGAACCATTTTCGATATACCCATAACCATTACACTGTTCCTGTAAGGGGGTGACGTATATAAAGGTCATACTATTTATTCTAACCAAAAACCCGCAATGATCGACTATTATTTACAAAAATCTCTACAAAACTATTATTATTCCTATAATAGGTATCTAAAAATCTGCTAATGCTATTCAAAAATATGTATATACAGGTACAAGCATGCGCAGTACGATCTATACAACTCAAACGCAATTTTATATAAAAAAATATATCAAAATTCTATAGCAAAGACGTGCAAAAAATAAAAATTAAAAACACAGCACAAGGTCCTTTAAAAATACTTAAAAATACAAAAATGTACCATTTGTAGCGATCTATTACGCTTATTTGGAGAATTCTAGTCATTTTTCAGTCCACAAAATTTGCACAAACGTTCAAAAAAAGCAAAAAAAATTAATAAATCACAAAAAGAAAATACAAAAATGACGTAAAAGGCAAAAGGTTTGCTTAAATAATAAGAAAAAACTTTGTTGGTGTTAACATATTAACTAAAAATAAACAAACTTTTAACACTTTTTACAAAATTTTGAATTTATTCCCGAAAATTAGTATCAATTTTTTTTCTCAATGTTATTTCTAATAAAATCAACCGTTGTTCTTGAGGGTGAAAATGTAGGGTCGATCAAAGACTGGTTCATTGCGGACTACTTGGCGAACCTTGGCTGGCCACTGGCCAAACGATTTCTTGCGAAACATAGGCGGAGACAGGTGGTGGTAAAGGGGACAAGGAGGGGGGGGGGGGGACTGAAATCATTATATTTGATTAATGGATGTTTTCAAAGTGTAACGATAATGATTAAAGGAAGAATATGGGAAATATTGACCTTGTTAGCAAGGTATTTACTTTATGTTAAAAGCACATTTCACACACTAAACTGTGACACTGTAAATGCAACTTTTTTACCTTTATTACCTTTGTAACGTGTTAATTGTTATCATGATATCTGTCAAAGTATTGTCATTATCTTATTTGATTTAAAAATGCCCCTGAAAGAGCAAGAATAATATGTTTAGTAGAAATAGGGTGATCTTATGGAAAAATAGCTGATCATTTTAGAGTACCTAGAAGTACTGTTCAAGGAATTGTAAAAAAAATGGCGCTATCATCAAACACTTGAAAGGTCTGTTGGGTCTGGTTTAAATAATAGAAAATCATCAAATGAAGAAGACCGAAATTTAGTGGAGTATTTAAGGCACAATCCATTTGAAACGGCAGTATCCGCGATGCACATAACCAGGATTCCCTGCTTCATCTAGAACTGCGCAACGCCGAGTGACAATGTTCCGAATTAAGAAATCGAGCAACTGCATCCAAACCGTTTTTAAAAAATAGTGATAAGAAACAAAGAATTGGGTTTGCTATGCAATATTTCCCAGAAAATAATTTTTTTTGGCAAAATGTTATCTTTTCCGATGAGAAAACTTTTCAGTCTACATATAATGAAAGGATCCGAGTATATAGACCACCAAATTTCCGATATGATGAGAAGTATACTAAAAAAAAAACAGTAAACGTTCCTCCGTTAATGTATGGGCATGGATAAGTGTTTACGGTGCAGGTGTATGCTGGAATATTGGCGGAACAGTAATATTATATCTTCAGGTTTTGGAAAATGTTTTTCTTCGTTCTGCTGCGATAGTCTTTAAAATAACTTTATATTTCAGTAGGATAACTGCCCTGTGCATATTGCAAAAAATATAGGAAACTGGTTTAGACAAAACAACGTAACATATCTGTCTTGGTGCTCAAGAAGTCCTGATTTAAATCCAATTGAAAATGTTTGGGGATTGATGATAAAAAAAATGTACAAAGTAAATTTTAAACCACAAAATGACATAGAGTTATTTGTTAAAATAGAAGAAATTTGGGAAGGTCCAACTCCGGATTACATCAAAAGTATTATTTTGTCAATGCCAGGAAGATTACGATTAGTGTTAGAATCCAATGGCGCAGGAATAAAATATTAGTATTTTGTTTGTTGTTTGTTAATAAATTTACCCTTTATGGCTTTATACTTTTGTAGTTTTCCTGATATTATTTTATAATTTTCTTATTTCGCGGCTGTAATTTAAACACAAAAATATTTAGAAACAACTCTTATCACTATGGTAAAAAATCGTACATACAATAATTTACAGCTATGTATATAGCTGGTGTTCTATCCAGGTATAAGCAGCAACTTGATAAACCCGTTTTACCCAATTTTGTTGTAATTGAGTTATGTATGGGCGGAGTATACCTACAAATATTAGTTGCCAACTGGCTGATAGGCATTTCACAAGAATGGCATTTGGTTGCCGTATAGTGAAAGTCTTTTAAATGATATTTTTCGAAATGAGTTTTTAACTAGTACGACTGTCTTTAAAGTAGACAATTTAATTATCAAATTTTTACGGTCTGCATCCGGCCGCACTCTATCGATATAAAACCAAAACGAATTATCATGTACTTGTACTGTATATTCAAAGCTAGGAGACCCCGGGATACAGCTGGTTTTTCGGGCGAATGGTGTGCATTTTTCAATACCAAAGATGCAATCTAAAAATTGACGACGACTAAAAGTATTACTAAATATGTTAAAATAATCTACCCGCAATTATTTTCATACGACAATCAACAATCTATCACCTACATCATTCCGGTTTTAGTAAAGGTTAAGAAATCTAAAAACTTCCAAGAAAATCCGAACATTTTTTTTCAACCATCTTTTTCTTCTAAATATCATATTTATTAATAGAATCTGACCAGCACCCCTTCTTAATAATTAACATATCAATAAAATAAAACTATATACAAAATTCGTTTAAAAATTCATCCGTACGCTTATGTCAAAATCTTGGTCAGTTCTAATACAGCACGCTATTTTGTAGTTTTCAGTGTTTTCAACCGCTTGAGTATTGAATCACGCAAAGTGGCAATACTTAGGAAAAAAACGCCTGTTTAACCTCCCCCCCCTCTTCCTTGCCCCTCGGAGAGGTTCTTTAATAATTATTCTGGACGAAAAAATAGTGTCAAGGGCAGAAACGACAGATTTGTTGATTTTTGAGGGCCGCGTTAAACATATAAATTAATTTCTACGACTCGATTTATTCATTTTTTGTTGTTGGATGTTGCACATGCTTGTTATTTTCTAGTATTTACTTGACGTAGAGTTACTAAATCATCTGAATTCGCGGGAATTGTAAATCCAAATGCTCAATATTAGTCAATCTCCTTGCATAAATGCAAAAGCCGTTAGGTAACTCCTCTTCAAGTCCTCAAACGTGACATCTCGGGAGGAAATAACGGGCAAGTTAAATCGACTAAAGGGAATAAAATGCTCTAATTTTTTTCCACCATAATCTGGAATGGCAAACGTCTAAAAATAAACCTAATAAATAAACAAAAATAAATTCCTACTTTTTCCATTTTTACCCGATTAAACATTTTCAAGGTTTACCACTCTTATCTTAAGAGCTCTATCGCCGCCATATTGATTTGTTTTTCACCTTGCTGGTTAGCGACGTTTGCAAAGTTACTGTTTATTCAAGATACCGATATGTTTATTGCCATTAACGAGAAAAAATGGAGTTATTAAAAATAAAGTTTTTATAGCCAAGGGCGACAACACAACAAACACGTTTTCCTATAGGAACTTGATAAGAAAGGCAATTACATATGTTCTGTATTATTTTAATTATTTGTCTGAAGTACTTGATAGTTTTTTGTTTATTAAATTTGCACCATTCTTTGTTCATTATATTTGCACAATTTCTTGTTTTATGACAGGCCGTTTATTTTATTTGCACAATTTATTATCTAATGACAAGTTGTTCGCTATGTTACCCAGAGCATTTTTTTTAATTCAATTTTTTCAACTAATATTATTTATAAAAATTAAATTTAAAAAAATGCTCTGGGTAACAACGAACAAACCAGTTGCCAATATACCTTTTAGACGGAATTTGTTCCTCTAGTTATCACCTCCTATTGACATCTCGTACTTCACAAAGTGCCGCTCTTTAAATTTAGCCAGGTTATGTTACGACGTTATATGCCGAAGTGCTACAGGCTCCTCTTGAAAAGCCTAGGCATATTGTGTAGCTTCATGTTTTTACACAATATGCCGACGCTTCATGACATGGCTAGATTCTTCATGAAAAGACGGATTTCACTATAAGACTACGACATAATATACACAATGTGTTGTTTTATGACAGGCCATTCATATTCATTAAACTTACACAATTTATTGTGTACTGACCGTAAAATCGAGTAGTACTTAGCATTTAAAATGCAGACAGCGGCGAGGTAAGTTTTTAAGCAGTCTAAGTACGTTGTTAACTTATATACATTTTTGATTTGAACAATGTAAAGCAAAATATTCACATTACTAACATCTATTGCTATTAACATATGCTTTCCTACTGAGCTTACTTACTAGCGTACCATACCACGGCAGTACTTAATGATAGGATCGAAGATAGCGCCCTTTATGTCGAATCTAAATCAAAATTAGAGACATATTAAAACTAGCATTTAAAAATTGTCCAGGATCATTCGTATTTGATGGGTGCACAAATGGGGGGCAACAGTAGAAAAGCTTTTAGAGATGTAGAATAAAAATTTAAACCATTCAATTTTTATTCGTTCTGTTAGTAGTTGTAAAAGAAGAACGCCTAATAAAATGATGGTAGCAGACAAAACTGATAAAGTCAAATTTATCTAAAAACACGCCGACAACAATATACCCAATAAATGTGTAAATCTTTAAAGCCGTGCCAAGTCCTTTAAAAACAATGCAACAAATGACATACGTACACTTGCAGCAGTATTTTTACTCGTCACGTGACCACTTTGAACCCCTCTTTCACGGTGTACACGTGTTATAAATATACTTATTTCGGGCGCAATTTGCCTTGTAAAAACGAAAGATCGATCGTTTATTTTAAATTTAGTAGTACGAATTATTTCCTTATTTTAGTATTAAAATTGTTGGGTCACATCATGGCATTTCAGAGTTGGCATGAAGCTTAGGCTTAAGCAAGGATATAAATATTCAGTTTTTTGACATCTCTGTTGTAAAATACAAATTCAAAATTTGACCTCCATTAAGGAGAATTTGGAAACAAGGTTTTCTTATCCGAAAAATACGTATCAACGTACCTATTCACCAAGGCATTCTCTGAGGTTTAAGGAGGAATAAGTGAAACAGAATACAGGCCTGTTCATTAAAAAAAAAATTAAATTTTGACGTTTGACAAGTGGAGAGCTACTTTTCTATAATTTTAAAAAGTATTTACTTGGTATTTCAAAAGTTAAAACAGAAATATTTTGACCGGCATTTATCTAGTTGGACTTGCATCCAACACAACAAAAATATCACATTTTCACTATAAAACTTGAAAAACTAAACCATTAATTGATTATTCAATAAAATAGACAAGGGAGATGCACTTATTATTTAATATGCAGAAAAGAAAATCCGTGCAAATGCGAAACCAACATCGAATAAATCGAGCTGATTTCGTAAGGCCACGCACCACAGAATTGATGAAGACAAGACGGGACGAAGTGCTATGATATAATGACAATATTTCAGTCACTTGAAAATATACTGGAATTAGCGTTGATTGTATCTTCTCGATAACTTTCCTGATTTTGGCAATTATTTTCGACGCACCTTCATAAGATCTCATAAAAGACTACAATTGCCTAGTTTTATAACTTTTATAAAGCAATAATACACTTTTAAATTTGAATTAAACAGTTTTATTTCAAAATAATAAGTTCAGCAGTAGTTTAAACATTTATTTTATTGAAGTAAAAAGAAACCGATGTCAGCGTGTTGTTATGATTTGTTATGTCATATCGACTAAATGAACTGCGTATTTACTGCAAGGGTTCTGGAAGGGGTCTAAATTATGTAGAGACCTAATTCAGGCCACCTGATCAAATTTTTAACCAATAATAATTATTACATTACTAACAGCCGAATAGACGTTCCTAAAATGGTTTTATTATATAACCGTTTCAGGTCATCTGTTGTATTGCTTGTTTTAAGCTAAACTTCCTTTTACGTTATTTCACTTTATTCCCGCTAACTTGTAATTATTATCACATTAGAGTTTTGAATTTATGAATTATTTATTAATATTCAAATTGTATTTGGTTTAAATAAAAAGCATTCGTAATCGTTACAAAGTAAATGATTTTCTTTTGTAAATTGTTTCAAGTATTTCGCCAGAAATACGTAAAGATATAAAGATTAATTTTTCTTGATAAACCCAAATATCATGTCTGGCTATCCATCATTGTTGACCAATGAAAAACCATATATCATAGTTAAATTAGATGGCTAACAAAACACTGACTTGCAAAAACTGATGGGAAAATCAATGTTCACCCGATGCATTACAACATGAAATCCAACACGTAAGAATATTGCTAATATTTTTAAAACTTGACCGTGACGATGAAGCACTTGTTATCTGTAATTTTCGCCCCTGAGGGATTTCTATCAAACACGAAAAGGAAATTTGTTGTGTTATATATTACAAAGAAAACTTAAAACCGGGTAGACGACTGATTTTTTTGTAATATCTACTTATGTACTCTAGATAATTTATTTTAAGTAAGTCTATACCTACAGGTGTAAGAAGTTAGTCGCATTATAAAGTAAATTAATATTAATCCAAACAGTCATAAATCTATGATGGTGGGAAGTGGCGTTGGTGAGTCCAAAAACCACTTTTCAATCAATATCTCAAAAACTATAAGAGCTAAAAAAATTCTTACGTAATTCGTAAGGATTCAACTTAATAGTTCTATACATTGTTGCCGTATCTCTTTTAATTTCCAAGAAAGATGGTATTTTATGGATTTTATCAAATTTTCATGACCTATGTTGCATGAAAAAAGTTATAAAATTTAAAATTCTTTTGAAACTTAAAAATATGGCAACTTTTTAATAATTATGCGTCAAATATAACGTAAAACCCAATAATAACGAAGTATGCAAAATAATGTTTTTTTAAATTTCAAAAATGTCAAATTTCTCGGTAATTTTTTACATTTTCTTCAATACGTCTCTTATTATCGCTTCTAGAACAAAAGTCAATATAACCCTTTATGTGGACAGTACAAAAAGACAACTTCTTATTTGAAAAATTAATTTCTAACTTTTATCAGTTCCAAGATATTTGCAATAATGTAAAAACCACTTTTCACTCAATATCTCAAAAACTATCAGACTTACAAAAAATTCTTAAGCAGCAAAAGTGAAGATTTCATTGGGATGCGACTTAATAGTTATATACATTGTTGCCGTATCTCTAATACTTTCCTAGAAAAATGGTATTTTATGGATTTTATCAAATTTTCATGAACAGAGACAATATCTCAAAAACTATCAGACTTACAAAAAATTCTTAAGCAGCAAAAGTGAAGATTTCATTGGGATGCGACTTAATAGTTATATACATTGTTGCCGTATCTCTAATACTTTCCTAGAAAAATGGTATTTTATGGATTTTATCAAATTTTCATGAACAGAGAGGTCAATATAATCTATTATTTGTATTTTGCTCCACGGTCTTTGGAAATAATTGGTTAGTTATGGTTACCCCTGACTAAAAAAGATAATACCATAAAAATCTGTAATAATAACATAAAAACCCACAAAGTGTTAAACAATTAAAAACTCTTCTCTTGTGGAGTGTATATTCACGTGACCCTCGACGGTCATTCCCGTGGCGCTGATAATAATTCTTGAGATATAAACTGCCGGCATCACGCCACGGCAATTAACTCGATTACAGAGTGGATAAAAATAATGAAGGGAATAAGTTTGGATTTTCTAAGGAACTGTTGTTTTGAGCGGAAAGTTTCGTAAGAGAAAAGACAAACAAACACTTCCGAAAGGACTTCTGTACCGGATAAAAAGGCTTTAGAAAGGTAGTCATGCAAGGGGAGGTCGTGGGCTTACGCCTATGTCACTCTGTTGGAATCCTTGGCATCTACTACGTATTAAGTTGGATATAGGAAGTGCGCGTCAGCATAATGCTTTGGGTTTTGGAAATTCGAAATATACACTCCCGTGCAAAGAAAACGGGCATCATAAAATTTGGATTAAAGGCTTTATAACTTTTTATTTGTGCTTCGAATTAAGTAATTTTTTTGAGAGCTCTAGATACATTTGTTAGTTTTAACATGCCTATACAAATTTTAAGAGTAATTGGGTTTTTGACACATTATACAGTGACCGGCAAAGAGTATGGGAAAAATTTTTATTAGCGGAATATTAAAAAATCTTTTTTGGGGGATTGGATGTGCATGTCCCATAACCTTAAAATCGATTTTGACATACGTCAAGTGACCAATGGTATGCGGGAAAGTTGAAAAAACCAATATGAAATCATCATAAATAAGATATCGAAAAAATTCCAAGAATAAAAAGTGTTTAGAATTCCATTAGAACCTTAAATACAATGTTTGGGATATCTACTTAAAAAAACATAAAATCAAATATTTTTGTAAATATTTTTTTACCGAATTAAAAATTTCCATATTTTTCCTTTCTTAAAGCTTCATTAAAGTAAAACTGACATCTGGTGACCACAACTAGAAATATTCTTTTGTTTTTCTGACAATTTGGAGCAATAATTCAAAAAATTCGTTTACACTTGCATACCAGCTGTTGCAATAGTCTATTTCTAATAACCTTATCGATATTTTTTATATCGAAATATTCTATTATGTTAAGAAATCCTTAAATTCATTAATCCAAAGAAACTTTTATTTATAACCGTAAAAAATAATTTTGAATTTCGCAGAAATCTTTAAAAAAATCTAAAAATTAATAAAAAATTAAATTATCTTTTACGGTTATAAATAAAATTTGCTTTGGATTAATGAATTTAAGGATTTCTTAACATAATAGAATATTTCGATATAAAAAATATCGATAAGGTTATTAGAAATAGACTATTGCAACAGCTGGTATCCAAGTGTAAACGAATTTTTTGAATTATTGCTCCAAATTGTCAGAAAAACAAAAGAATATTTCTAGTTGTGGTCACCAGATGTCAGTTTTACTTTAATGAAGCTTTAAGAAAGGAAAAATATGGAAATTTTTAATTCGGTAAAAAAATATTTACAAAAATATTCGATTTTATATTTTTTTAAGTAGATATCCCAAACATTGTATTGAAGGTTCTAATGAAATTCTAAACACTTTTTATTCTCGGAATTTTTTCGATATCTCATCAACTTATCTGATTTATGATGATTTCATATTGGTTTTTTCAACTTTCCCGCCATACCATTGGTCACGTGACGTATGTCAAAATCGATTTTAAGGTTATGGGACATGCACATCCAATCCCCCAAAAAAGATTTTTCAATATTCCGCTAATAAAAATTTTTCCCATATGTTGCGAACTCTTTGCCGGTCACTGTACAAGAATAATCGAAGAGTTGTTTTTTTTTGCTTAGTGTCAAAACACCCTGTGAAATAATTAAGAAGCAAAATTACATCAAAATATCAGTTTTTATTGGGCCGCCAATATTCTTTGCATTTTGGTTTTTGGTTCATGTCAAAACGTGCATTTGTTCTCACCCAAATGCAAAATGATCTTGATGATGTTAATAATTTAAATTTTTCCATAATTTTTTCATTGCCATTGCGTTCAAAATAAAATAGACTATTAAAACGCAAGAAAACAAATGTTATTGTAAAAATCAAGATTTAATAAACAAATAAATTTACGGAAAAGGTAGCCATTTCGTGGAAAACGATTTTCTTAAAGATCCGTTACAGAGTAAAACCTTCTAGTGGTAAAATGTAAAATATGGATATGGATAATACCAACGAGAGAGCTCTAAATACATTTCTTTGTTTTAACATGCCTATACAAATTTTAGGAGAAATTGGTTTTTGGACATATTATACAAGGATAATCGAAAAGATTTTTTTGCCGAGTGTCAAAACGCCCTGTGGAATAACTAGGAAGCAAAATTACTTCAAAGTATCAGTTTCCATCAAGCCGCAAATATTCTTTGCATTTTGATTTTTGGTTCATGTCAATACGTACATTTGTTCTCACCCAAATGCAAAATGATCTTGATGATGTAAATAATTTAGGAAACGCAAAACTAAAGCTATTGATGACCGATTTCTTATATTTAAAACTCTTCGGAATCTTCGTTTGACGTCAGTACCAGCGAAAAACCAATTTCGAGAGGTTCGAATTAAAAATGTCAGTTCTTGGACAGTTCGTCGAAGATTACACGAAGGTATTTTAAACTCACGCGGACCTGCGGACCAGCAACTGGACCGTCAGTTTTCATTGGGCCGCAAATATTCTTTGCATTTTGGTTCATGTAAATACGTGCATTTGTTCTCACCAAAATACAAAATGATCTTGATGATGTCAATAATTTAAATTTTTCCGTAGTTTTCTCATTGCCATTGCATTCAAAATAAAATAGACCAGCTATACTCTAAGTGTGTTCCGCGATACCTCTGTAGGGGTTCCTCAAGAATTTAGAAAAAAAATCAAAACACCTCTCTCTGGTCGAACGTTTTGACTCCGCCGCCGCGCGTAGGTATAGTTATTTATTTGAGATATCCATATGAAAGTTCTTTTGAAGAAGACATGCTTATGTGTTCACCGCTGCTCACAAACACTACCGGGGAAGAAATTTTTAATAAAATAAATAGATTTTTTGAAGAAAATAATCTCAGTTGGAACAATTGCATTGACATTTGTACAGATGGGGCCAAGGCGATGACAGGTAAAACAGCAGGAGCAGTGTCACGAATAAAAAATAAAGCGCCTAATAATTGTAGTTCCAGGCATTGTATTCTGCATAGACAAGCACTTGCGATGAAGCAAATGCCGTCAAATCTAAAATTAGTTATGGATGAAGCGGTAAAAATAATTAATTTTATCAAATCACGACCACTACAATCCCGATTGTTTTCATTATTGTGTGAAGATTATGGCAGCAAACATAAAACACTGCTGCTCCATACAGAAGTGCGATGGCTGTCTCGGGGTAAAACTTTAACAAGGCTATTTGAACTTAGAGTCGAGTTACAAATGTTTCTTTCAGCAGATACTTCTTTTAATTTGAAGGACCGTTTGTATGATAAAACTTGGTTGTTCCGATTGTCTTTTATGGCGGATATCTTTCAAAAACTGAACGAATTGAATTTATCATTGCAAGGTAAACAGACAACAGTGTTTCAGGCCTATAACAAAATAACTGCCTTCAAAAGAAAATTAGATTTTTGGATTATTTGCGTTGGTAAGAAAGAAATAGAAAGCTTTACATCACTCAGTGAGTTTGTTAGCGATAACGACTCAGAAATGTTTCAAGATGATGTGTTTGAAGAATTGGTCCAATATCTCAGTTCGATGCGCGCATCTTTTGAAAAGTATTTTCCCGAAGAACAGAATACAAAAATGAAACTGAATTCATGGATTCATAATCCTTTTTTACCCAACTTGGAAAAGCCCGAAAGTATGTCAAACGAGATATATGAATCTCTTTTAGAAATGTCATCAGACACAAGTATGGAGTCACTGTTCAAAACGACGCCTCTCAACGATTTTTGGTGCAGAATCCGTGATGAATATTCAATGCTTGGCAAAATGGCTCTGAATAATCTTCTCCCGTTCCCAACAACATATTTGTGCGAAACAGGATTCTCAACCTATGCAGCCACGAAAACAAAATATCTCAATAGACTGGACGCCGAACCTGATATGAGACTTCAACTGTCTTCTATCAAACCTGATATCAACCAATTGATGAAAAATAAAAACAGTTTGATACCTCCCATTAGTTAGATTTTTTCTTTTTTAATATCTTCTATTATTGTACTTGCCATGTGGTAAAGTAAGTAATAATTAGTAACTGTTACATTGTACTTTTATTATGCTTATTAATAAAGAATACACTTTTAAAAACTATTGTTTTATTGTAGGGTTCCATCAAGTATTTTGCTTCCCAAAAGGGTTCCGTCACCAAAAAAGTTTGAGAACCGCTGAAATAGACTATTAAAATGCAAGAAAACAAATGTTATTGTAAAAATCAAGATTTAATAAACAAATAAATTTACGGAAAAAGGTGCGTATATCTAAGATTTAAAAAGAAAAACAGTTTCGCAAAACAAACAACAACTTTTTCACTTATACACATCTCTATTATTTCTATTGTCTCCTCTAGCTCTTACTACTGCCTGTACACGTCGGTTCATGCCATCAATTAGCCCGCGAATATCATCCTGGATAATATTCCTCTATTCTTGACTCTTATGACGCGGTAGTAATTTAGGTCCAGTTGCTGATCCGCGTTAGTTTAAATTACATTCGTGTAATCTTCGACGAACTGTCCAAGAACTGACATTTTTGATTCGAACTTCTCGACGTTGGTTTTTCGCCTGTACTGAAGTCAAACGACGATTCCGAAGAGTTTTAAGTACAAAAAATCGGCCATCAAAAGCTTTAGTTTTGCGTTTCCTAAATTATTGACATCATCAAGATCATTTTGCATTTGGATGAGAACAAATGCACGTATTGACATGAACCAAAATGCAAAGAATATTTGCGCCTTAATGAAAACTGATATTTTGAAATAATTTTTCTTCTTAATTATTCCACAGGGTGTTTTGACACTAGGCAAAAAAACAACTTTTGGATTATCATTGTATAATATGTCAAACAACAAATTTCTCTTAAAATTTGCATAGGCATGTTAAAACTAATAAATATCTCTACAGCTCTCTAAAAAAATCACTTAAATCGGAGTAAAATAAAAAGTTTTAAAGTCCAAATTTTATGATGTCCGTTTTTTTGCACGGGAGTGTACTATACTAGCACATACAACGAAAAAATGTTGGTATAGTAAAATTTTTCTTAGAATACGCCGCACTGTCGCTGCAGTCTAACAGAAACAGCCACAGAACCATTAAAAAAAAATACCGAAATTAGAAGAAAATAATATGACGCAACGTGGCGCATGAGCTTGTTCCGGCCCACTACTGAGCCGGGGACTTTTAAGAAGAAACCAGTCAACTGTTAATGTCACATGCGGTTGTCCACTGTCGAAATGCTTTGCTTTTAGAAAAAGTTGACTCTATATCTATGCATGGCTTGATTGAAAAAATTAACATACAGTATGCCCACGCAAAATTTTTTTGCTCATAAAAATTAACATTCAGCTGGAATAAATTTACAGGAACGTAATTCTTCATTCCAAATGAGAAATATAGGGACGTAAAGAAATATTCGGAGCTACTATAAATTAAATGCTGATTCGCCTGTATTCGCCGTAGGTGCTGTTATTATTTTTTTGTGATCCTATGTAGTTCACAAAGTAGCCAAAGTCCAACCTATCCTCGGCAAGTTTAATTTATTTGAGCTCTTCACCTTCGGAAACTTAAAAAAGCCTCCTCAAAGACGTCGGTTTGAAGACTATAACCAACTAGAAGTACCTTAGAATAAACTCTATAGGTTTAGAGGGGTTTGAGTAAATGGTACAAATGCATGTAGCGAGTAAAAGAGATGGTGAGTATGCCTATTTTGAGGATAAAATGAATAAATTGTTTATGTGAAATAATAATATACAGGGTGTCCTGGAAAATGTGGGAAACGGGATATGAAAAAAACACGTGAAAAGAAAACTACAACTTCTTTCGTATCGGTCTCCTCTTCGGAGATATGGGCTCCCAAAAAGCTCCCATGGAATTAAGTTTTTGACATAATTATTAAACAGGTATATTTCAATTTTTTTTTTCATATGATCTATACCAGGTCCAGGTAAGACCCTTCAAATTACCATCCCAGAAAGTATTGCGAATTACTCACAGCTGCAGGGACGAACTAGCAGTGACACTAATGTGCTCATTTTTTTACGCCCTGTATGATAAAAATTTTGGACAACGTTTTTTACATACCTTTAACTATTGACTAAAAATGAAGTAAGTACTCTTCATTCATGTCGCTAATCCTAACCATTTTCGGAAAAACGTCATTTTTAACATATTTACATCATATATATTAAGCGTAGATACTTATTTCAATAAAAGATACATCTTTGTTCCTATAAATTATAAATGTTCACTTTTAACTGCTTAATATTAATACATGATCGCAATAAAATGACGTTTTTCCGAAAACGGTTAGGATTAGCGACATAAATGAAGAGTACCTACTTAATTTTTAGTCAATAGTTAAAGGTATGTAAAAAACGTTGTCCAAAGTTTTTATCATACAGGACGTAAAAAAAATGGGCACATTAGTGTCACAGCTAGTCCGTCCCTGCAGCTGTGAGTAATTCGCAACACTTTCTGGGATAGTAATTTGAAGGGTCTTACCTGGTATACATCATATGAAAAAAAAATTAAAATATATCTGTTGGTTTAATAATTATGTGTCAAAAACTTAATTCCATGGGAGCTCTTTGGGAGCCCATATCTCCGGAGAGGAGGCCGATACGAAAGAAGTTTATATGAACTTGTAGTATTATTTTTACGTGTTTTTTTCATATCCGGGAGATTTCCCACATTTTCCCGGACACCCTCTGTATAATAAATATTTCCATGTAAAATGGCAAATGTGTATCTTGCTCTACCGACGACTACAATGCTAAAAAACGACATGTTTCTTGGAAAACTGTTGGAGGAAAACATGTTTTTCTTGCCGGTTTATTTTTGTTGCGTGGGCTATTAATAACAACGGAAAATTACTAAACATGCTAAGGGATGGAAAACAGTTTTGTAAACAAAATGTAGGGACGCTAAAAATTTAAAGGAGTTATTATCGAGGGAATGAAGTTGAAACTTTTTTTGCCGATGTTTGATCTGATTAAAAAACATGTCAAGTTTGGCAAGATGTGTGTTCGTCCATTTTTTTTTGCTATTACAAAATCAAATTGAACCTAAGAGACAACAAGTTGCTCCCGAGAATGAAGATATTTAGTTTCAAATGAATGGTTGTCCTACGAAGCCATCCGTTAAATATCAGGTTCTTATTGGTTATTTCTGTACAAAATATGGTTTGAATCGCATTCTTCTACGCCTACCTTAGGTTCTATCTACTCTCAAATAATGAGACTCCAAAAATACGACCCACAGAAAAAATTCAATTTGAAGCTATTTAAAGCCCCCGGCATTATAATAATCCGAAAGCAGGCAAAAATCTACGTGAAATCAACGTAACATTTTCGTTCGTTGATAAAAAAAATTGTTAGAAACAAACTGACCTTTGCACGATCGCGAAGTGGCTCGCTAATACCGATTGCAGACACGCACCGCCGTTTTGAACGATTCGGATTGGAACGAGATTTTTTAAAGGGGGTTCAAATGGTCCACTAACCTTAATTCTGAACGTTAATTAAAGGACTGTGATGTCTTAAAATGGCTAAAAATAGAATGTTTAAAACGATACAGCGGTTAAAACTCTTTCTCTGACGAACAAACCAGTTAATAAAGAACCTTTTCCAGTTTTCTTTAAAAAGATCGACGACATCAACACAATCCCACACAGATTTAGAATCTTCATTGTCAGAAAAGTTTGATCATATTATCTGATGTTTAGATCGGGACTGCAGGGAGGATGGTTGAATGTTTCATACATTCAGTTACTTGATAAACGATAACAGTAAACAATAATGAATGCATTGACGTAAATCGACCAATTAAGAAAGTAATAAATACATTTTATTTCCATTATTAACTTTTTTAAAGAACTATACCTATTCATTCAACGAATGTTATTTATTTTATAAAGGAATTCAACCCATTTCCGGGATTTACACCCATCAACCCATACACGTGTAAACACAATCATTAATAACCATAGATAGACGTAACCTATTTGCAAATTGTCAATAAAAGGAACAGTACAAAGGTGCAAAGTGGTGGAAAGAACGAAAATTAGCTTTGTCGTTAGAGAGGGGCGTGTTTTGTACACAACCACATAATAACAAATAAAAATGCATGTTTACGAGGGTAGTTTGCCTGTTTACAAATAAATAAACGCCAAAAGTAATCACCAGATTTTTTTTATTAGAATACCCACCCCTTAGGCATAGAAATGTTACTACTGCAAAAGAGGAAAATATTTTAAATACTAGTCTGGTGAACTTAGGTACTTTTCATTTGCTTCTTTTAAACAGCAAAGCAAAGTGACAATATTTGATTAGCTAAGTTGTTAAAGGAACGCTTCGCGAACAACTTCTTATAGTCTGTAAGGGAAATAGAGAGGGGCATACTTAACCGTGGCAAGGGAAAAAAAAATATGCTGTAAAGTTAAATTTGAAACAGGAAGGCTAAAATTAGCTGTTCGCTTTGCTTCGCTATTCAAAAGAAACTTCCCTAATATCCTTCCGTTGACTACGTCAGTCATTCATAAATTCGTCTCATTTTATTTTTAGGACAATACACAAAGATCAAGGTATATATTTGACCCTTTTTATAGGATTTTTTTACAGCTTTGGACTCGTTTACATAATAAATAATATAGCAAAAATCCTAATCTTTTCTATCTCTAGGTAGGTAACCTATTTAATATGCACGTCAACGTGAGCCATAAAAATCAATTACACAATCTAAAAAAATCTAAATTCGTCTTAATAAAGTCCTTATAATAATTCATCTACTAACTCCCTATTTTACCTCCAAAATTAACGCATAAGGGTGTCCTTGAACTACATAACGGCCTCCTGATTCGTGCACAACAGTTCTTTTATTTCGAAAAATACGATTTTTTACCCCTTGTAATATGTTTAGCCTTAATGTGGTTCTTTTAGGAATAGTTAATTTGATAGGCGTAAAAAGGTTTCAAAATAAACTGCTAATCTGTTGAACTAAATATTGTTTTGCCTGGTGAATCATTATTGAAGGCTAGAGTATATGCCAATATTTTTTGGTTCGTAGAAGTCATTGATAGCATCCGATCGTTACTATAGGTTTTTGTTTTCAAAGTCTAAATGTCCCTCTAGCTAGGTTCTTACAGTAATGCGATTTAAACGTGAAAGTAGATGGTCCTAATTGACAATGCAACTTGTACCAAACATTTTAAATAAAACATTGCTTACCCAGGTCTATCATTCACTCCATTGGCGATACTAAAATGTGGTCCGACATTGCCACTCTGAACTTCCACCTCAGACGGCTTCTCTCGAACCGTTATCCGTATAGGTTTTACATCCGATGCTATCACAGTCCTCGCCTCTCTTATTCTGTCATTGGCCGACATCTTGTTGACCGGCATATCGCCCAGACTTGAGTCCATGGACCCCAATAATCTACTCATGTTGTTTTGAACTTCGCGTTCTATCGCACGTGCGTTGCCTATGCCGATTGTGGTCACGTGGTTGTTGGCGTGATTATTTGAGACGTGGTTCGTGCTGTTATTGACAGCAGCTGGAACCGATGGGACCATTCTTAAGTGGTTTTGAGCTTCCATACCTTTGGAGGCTGGTTCGGTGCTAAAAGCATTAGTATTTACGTTGTTAGGATCCATTTTGGTAGTTTTGTCGGTTACCGCGCCTGAGTTTTCGGTTTTACCATCAGTTTTTGTAGCAACTGTACCCTCGCTTGGTTTATTACTGGAACGAAGATCAACTGTCTTGCTTTTATCATCTTTTGCTTCAAATGGTTCACTTTTCTTTGAACTGGCCTTTTCATTTTCTTCATAGATATCCCCTTTTTTTCCATTACCGTCGCTTCGCACCGAAATTACCGCTCCAGCAGCTGAACTCAACCTGCTCTGTAGTCCACTATCTTTGATTAAAGTCTGAGAATTGAGCACAGTATCGTTCATTTTGTTTATTGCGTGACTTACACTGGTAGCACTTAAGACCCTACCATCGATCATAGGGGACACCTCATGTGCTCTACCAAGTTTGGGGGTTTCAATCTTCAAGGGTTTTGTAACTGTGGTTGTGGTACTCGAGACAACATCCATAGTGGAAGGTATTGAATCATCTAGGTCCAAATGGGTTAGATCAAGTTTGCTACCCCTTACTGAGGAAGTCTTCTTCCCACTACTAACTTCCGTATGTGGCACAATATCGGCAGATGTTGGTTCATTATCCTTGGTAGCTTTTCTTATGGAACTTGGTGTACTAGAATCTTTCTTATTGCTATTTTTAGGAGTTTGAACAGTTTTTGATACACTCGATTTGATACTGTTCGTTTTTGCAACACTTGTCGAGTTCTTAACGACACTTGTGGTGTTTGAATCGTTTTTCGCGTTCACTTTTGGGCCGAAAGTTTTCGCGGATACTGTTTTCGGTTTGTGAGAGTCTACAGGTTCGGCACTTAAACTACTATCACTAGTATAATTTTGGTTTTTACCCATGTAGGTTTTTGGAAGTAAATTTGGCCTGGAAGTAGTCCGATTTATCGAGTTCCTCCGCGTTAACACTTTTTTCTTTGGAGATTCACTGTCCTCTGATAGATCACTCGACGTTGGGGGTATAAGAGGCTTTGGTGGAATCTTTGGTTTATTATTAAAGCTATTTATTTTCGACTGAACATGTTCATATCTTTTAACCGGGATCTTGGTAGGAACCGCTAAAGGACTGTGATCTCTACTTTGAATTAGGTTTGATCTGGACTGGCTTCTAGTAGGAGCTCTGCTGCGCTCCCTAGTAGGAGATGTAAGCCTACTAGGAGGAGTGCTTTTACTTTTCGTAGGAATCCGTGAAGGGGAAGACAATGACTGGGTAGGCTCAGGACTCGAACCTTCAATAGGAGACAAATGCTTAAAACCCTGAGGCCCTTTGAGTTTTTTCCTCGGGCTAGGAGGGGGTCGCCTTCTGACATTCTTCTCTTCCAAACTGGTAAGGCTCTGGCTTGATTGTCTACTTAACCCCTTGAAGTTAACATGCGATACTTTTTCCCCAAATAGAGCCCCGGTAGAGGATTTCCTAGGCCTACTTCCACCGGTAAGTTTTGGTATGCGTGAGGTACCACCAAGAGAAGGCAGCGCTCCAGGTCTGGGGCTAATTGCTCTAGGATCTTCCGGAGGAATGGGTGATATGCAGGGGCTAGCGTGACGAGAGCCGATGGGGTTAAAGCCCCGTCCTTTGAAGGGACTAACACGGCCGGAGGGTGAGGAACTTCTTGAATTTGGACTGCTGGAGGTTGGGTCGCCGATAATTGCGAATGATTTGTGTTTTTGGCGGCGTGTAGTAGGGGTTAACCTGAAGAAAAAAATATATTTAGTATTTGTGTTGTTAATATTTAATTAACCTTAATATTTAATAGTAGTGTTATAAAACAGTGGATATATTTTTGTGACTGCAATGCGAAAATGTGGCAAAATATCATGCACAAATTTTACCATCTGATTTTTTAAATTTAACTTTTGCGTTTGGTGATAAAAATGACGAATTTTGAATCTATTGTTATGATTCATTCAAAAATGCGGTAAAATGCTTTAAAATGAAGCTTTTGCTATTACGTTTACCTCTTGTCGTCTCGGCTGTTTGTAAAAAGGAAAAAAGCTGTATTTTCGTGTGGTATTATCAAAAAAATCGTTTTTACAAAATAATAAGCCACAATGGGAAATGTTTATAAAATATTAATTAATAAAAAATGTGCTTACCTGTAAAGAGGTGGTGCCGGGGGTGGAGAGGGTAGCTTCTCTGGATCTATGGCGAGCACTGTGAATGCTCCCGGACCTAGGTAGTTCATATCTAGATCGACCTAAAATATACAAAAAAAGTTTTAACTTTGTATTTCCTTTAAGAGTAGCTTTGATCATTGACCAAAAAAATTATTTATAATGATTTTATTACTATAATTTCAAGCCGTTTACGTCATCGAACGTAAAAAAGCGCAAGCGTTGCCGATTGGTCAGCAGTAAACACACCTTCTAGCAACCAAAAGCGTATACACTACTTCACCTGTACCTCGAAATTTTTTCCTGCCCGCGGATGGGCTCGATGTTCTGGTGTTCTCATTTTTCAGATCAAATGGGTTCAGTAATGCGTTTTCATTTGTTCCAGCATTTTTGTCAGTTGAAGTTGCCATCCGATGTGTTAAATTCTACGTCTCTTATTCTAAGGTATCCTTATTGTTATCATTCCTCATCTCTAAAATTATTTAAGAAAATTATTTTCTTTTCTTTAAGGCGGGAGTATCAACATGCTTGCCAACCTATAACCTATTTCGCGTAGATTTATTTATTTTTTCTTGTTTTTACAGAAAATTTAAATTAAATCAATATCGACTTCATATTCAATAGGTAGGTAATAGTTGACATATTTAATAAATGCAAGGAATTTCATAACTTATTTTAGGAGAATTGTATAGCGAAAAATATTATCGAGTAAGACATTATTATGTCATTGTTCTTTCACTACACAATTCTCCCATCAGAATTAGAAACGAAATAAATTGATATTTTTTTAAATATGTTAGGTATTACCTAAATAATGTAGTACAGACGGTATGGATTTTATTTAAATGTTAGTTAATGAAATAATCAACTAAAAAAGCAAACCAAAATAGGTTATTGGTTGGCAATAGATTAATAACGTTAAGAATTCCACCTTAAACCTAATGTTAGCCACTTTTAACATTGTATCAAGTAATAGTTTTTTCACTAAAAAATTATTAAATGTTTTTTTGAGTGGATTTTAAGTTTTTTGGATTTTCCATATGACACACACGGTAGTAGGGAAAGTAAAAATAGTAATATTACTCTCTACCACTTAAAAATAAGTTCTATATATAAATTGAGACGAAACCGGCCCAATTAAATTCTCTTTTTAAGCCACAAATAACCGTTAGGAAAAATATAAAACACAGGAAACAGCTATCGGAAAACTCAATCTTTCGATGTCTGTTTTGAGTTTAAAAATATACTTTCGAAGTGATATAAAGTACGTCAAATTAAGAAGTGCCGCGTTTCCTTCATTGCCAGACAAAATCGGAACAAAAGTACAATTTTTTCGATAAAGGATTTTGAGAAATTTGCTTGCCTAATCAGTTTTGTTAAAAGGAGTTATACAATCCACCTTGCTGGTTCTAACATCTCGAAAACGGTGAGATATACGAAAACAAATGGTTACATAGGGACAAACTTTCGTATTTCGAGGCTAAATAATGCAGTGAAAGAAAATTGTAAATATTCCGAATACCTCTAGATACACAGGGTGTCCGGAAATGATGAGCAAAAAATTTAGGGGATTATTAGGAGTTACAGGGTGTTTAGAGTTAAGTTAATTTTATTTGCAGTTTTTTTTGCATACCTGTTGTCACGCTCATAATATTTTGACGAAATCTCGTGTAGGGGACTTTTTCGGGATGGGGAATTCAAATTTTCCCACCGTTTTTTTCGCATTTTGTAGAGGGCGCCATATAGGAGCCTATATTTTAACTTGAATGGTCCCAATTTTTTGTCCCACACTGTATGCGCATTTTGACTGAATATTTTTATTCTCCTAACCTTTTGACATAAAAAAGGTATACTACTTTTGTTTCGATAAATCTAACCGTTTTCGAGAAAAACGCTAAAATAACATGGCTTGCATGTGATGAATACGAAATTATTTTAATTTATTTTCAACCTTAAACATAGCATAGCAAAGGAAGGAATATTCCGTGGAGTTCGTCGGAATATTTTAAGAAGAATTAATTTATTTATTGAAGAGGAAGGACGTCACTTTGAAGCTTTGATTTGAATGTTTAATTTATTGTTCTGGTAACTTATGTTTTTTAAAACTGCAAATAAAATTTAACTTTAACACCCTGTAACTCTGTTAATAATCAATTTCCGAAAAAATGTTAAAGGAAGAGATAGCATTTAGTTTCGGTCTAGAATTATCCCCTAAATTTTTTGCTCATCATTTCCGGACACTCTGTATAAAAAAAACAGAAATTTTCAGTTTTGGTTTAATTATTTTCTCCGAAAGAAAGTCCTAAATTAAAATGTTGTTGCAAGAGAAACAACGTTTGAACCTGTATGTAATATTGATATAATCCTAAAAATAACTGCTAGGACAAATAAATGATATAATTTAAAATAATAACGTTAAAATTTTAAAAATATTTGTTATAATATACAGTGTGTGTGTGTATAAAGTCTGGAAACGGCTTAATAACATCACAATTTACTGGCCGATTTAAACCAAATTTGGTACAGTTGTGTAAGAGGATCTAACGCACCGAATGACGATATTGGCGTTGTTGCCAGCTTTTTAGTTTGTCTGGAATTCGAACGAATTTTATATTTTTAAATATAACACCCAGTATATTTTTGCATTTTTAAATTCCACATAAAATTATAATAATTTTTTATTAAATGCATTATTAGTCTATACTTCATAGTTTCCGAGATATTGACTCTCGAAAAGTGACATTTTTGAACTTTGACAGCTTATAACTTTCTAACAGTACGTCTTAGAGTAAAACGGCTTATATGTCCCTATCTTCAATTTTTATTATCTTCCCAAAAAAATCAACTTCCAGTTAAACCGGAACAACTATATATCCTGCTTTCGAGTTACATCCGGTTTAACCGGAAGTTGATTTTTTGAGAAGATAATAAAAATTGAAGATAGGGACATGTAAGCCGTTTTGCTCTAAGACGTACTGTTAGAAAGTTATAAGCTGTCAAAGTTCAAAAATGTCACTTTTCGAGAGTCAATATCTCGGAAACTATGAAGTATAGACTAATAATGCATTTAATAAAAAATAATTATAATTTTATGTGGAATTTAAAAATGCAAAAATATACTGGGTGTTATATTTAAAAATATAAAATTCGTTCGAATTCCAGACAAACTAAAAAGCTGGCAACAACGCCAATATCGTCATTCGGTGCGTTAGATCCTCTTACACAGCTGTACCAAATTTGGTTTAAATCGGCCAGTAAATTGTGATGTTATTAAGCCGTTTCCAGACTTTATACACACACTGTATATAGGTACTTGACGGTATTAAATGAAGAACGGAACGTCAAATTTTGTAACTAACGCCTTCTTGGAGAACAAAAAACGGCAATAATAAGTGTTTTTTATTTTCTTCCCAAGTCAAAAACTAGCACGCAAAAAATTAAATACCAAACCTGAATTTTTCGGTTTTTTTCGTATAACTCCGAAGTTTTTCGGAATATTTACAATCTTTCAGCAAATTAGTTAGCCCCAATTTAACTCTTGCCGTTTTTGAGATCCCCATGTATAATACACACAGGAATTTGTATCACCTCGTATAGGAGACTAGAGGTATTGTGTATGTTTTATTTGTTAATTCCCCTGTATATAATAAATTGTGCAAATATCGCAATCGGGCGATTATTCGACTTTATCAAGCATTATGTTCTTGAGCAACGACGACATAAAAAAGAAGCTACATTTTTAATGTTAAACGGATTTACGGATGTTAAATAAAAAAAGAATATGAGTTAATTATTGCCTTGTATAAAGGCGGTCAAGTACAAGTCGAACACGCACGACAAACCGTTCCGTATTTAAAAAAAAATCTAATAATTTTTCCAAGCCTGGTTTTAAGCGGACACCCCTGTATATTGTCATTAAAGAACGTCCTAAATTTTGTGATTTTTACAAGAACACCCCATACTGCGAACTGTATTTTAATTGATTGATATAAAACGGCCTAAATGGAAAATAGTGTGTTTTTAATTAGAATTCTTTATCATGCAATCGTTAAAGAAACATGTCTGCATAATTTGTAGGTAGGAATATTAACATACACCAAGACACCAAGTGTCTCCTCTACAATATACTTTTTAGTACAACGGTTTATTTTCCATTGTAACACTGATCGATGTTCTAAGTTGTTTATGAAGCTTTAACAGGCTCCAAGTTACTAATACCGGAATAAAATTACGTAACAGTATAATATGCACCGTATAAGTGAAATAAAAAGTTTTTTTTTAGCATAAAAGTAAATTTTATTTCAAAATTAATCAATACCTTTGATTTCGCATAAGAAGGATGAGGATACATTAATAATAATTAAAAAGGCTTAGGAAAGATTTTAGATTTTCGTTATTATGCTCAAGATTCCGCAACTAATTATCCAGTTCTAGATAACTAATCGGTGTAATGATCAAATAGTAGAGAGTGTACAAATAAATGTGAAATAAGGTAGTACGTGAACGTAATATCGTATATAAAATAAGATTTCGAGGAATCTGCCAAAAACTCCTAAAGTCGTACTCAACCAATCGAAGACGGTATAGGATCATAAATAAAATGTCAAGTGATGAAAAAGAAATTAGAGTGGGTGTACCCCAAGGCTCCGTCCTAGGTCCACTGCAATACCTTCTACAGTGTGACCAGTAAAGTCATCATATGTGTTTTTTTTTATTAATAGCTTTATCCGAAATTTGACTTTGGCATCAAGCTCTGCTTCGATCGAGATGAAAATTAAGCAAAAAAATAGTAGTTACGTGATTCGGATTATCTGTTATCTGTACGCTGCATGGTTTGAACTGTAAATATTTTATGTTCGCGGATGACACTGTACTAGTTTTTACCTCGGATAACCGAAACTCCCTTGAGCACACTATAAACAGTGAATTGAAAACTTATTATGAAGGGCTGTGTGAAAATAAACTTTCTATTAATACCGAAAAGACAGAGTATATGATTTTAAAACAAAAAAATAAACAGAAAATCAAGCTAAACATCAAACTAAATAACGCAGTTCTAAAAGAAGTTACTCAGTACAAATACCTAGACCTAATAATTTCAAATGACTCAACGCACATATAGATCACGTCAATGAAAAACTGTCTCCTATTATTGGAAATATTAGAAAATGCGCTCATCAATTAAACAAAAACACACAATACTTCTTATACAATTGTTTTGTTGAATCACATTTAAGGTACTTACTACCATGTTGGGGAACAGAGGCGAATATATGTTGGACAAGCGGCAGAGGTATCAAAATAAGAGTATAAAAAGTATTTTTCTTTAAACTTTAAATTACTAAAATTAAATGTAGTGTTGAGCAAAAATTTGGACTTTCATAAGTAGGTACAACTTAAGAACAAGCATGAACCTTAGAAATAAGTTCTCTAGAGTGACATGTCTATATTTTTTTTAATTAGAAATTTCAGAAAGTAGCCATATACCAACAATCGAATAGGAATTTAAAACTTTAAAACCCTTCCCTGTAAAATTTGTAAAAATCATTGAATCTCTCGGTTCTAGGGCGGTGATATGGGGTTAATTAGTCAACATGATTATTTTATGCAGGTTGCAAAAATGCCTCGCTTTTAAAACTGCTGTTTATTTAATTATGTTCCGATCTAGTTCATATTGCGTTTGCTTTTAATGAAAAAATACTATGGTTGTATACATACATAGCCAATGCTATAAATAGTAGTGTAGTATTTTCTTTATAGTAAAATGTAAATAATACTTAAGAGCTTTAAATAATAATAATAATAATAATAAAAGTTTATTCAAATATTTTTTTGACATTTAATGCTAATATATAATTTTTTTGTATAAACTATCAATTCCGAACTCAAAGTAAAATACTTGTTTTGAGTTAAATATAATTATTGTCAAGAATATATTTCATAATTCAGGCACAACTAGATTATAATATAAATCAAATATGACAATATTTTATATCACTACGGCATACAAAGATACAATACGTCATGTATATAATATACATATTTATTTATTTTATTCATTATAGCTTGGTATATTTATTATGTATTAATGATATTCTTGAATATATCTCTTGGATTGGATAATATCTAATTTTTAATTTTATTTCTATAATTATTTAATGATTTAATTATTTTAATTGACTGTGGTAGCATATCAAAAATATATGGATTGATGTTTAAAACATGTTTGTGTGCTATTTTTTTGTTTACTCTATTTTTATATGTAATAGTATTTTTATGACGAGTTTCATGTGTGTGATTAATATCATTTATTTTATTTTTATGTTTAAAAATATATATTAATATGTTGTAAAAAAATATTTGTTTAATATCCACTTTTTTACAATAATTTTTAATCACTTATAATTTCTTAAATTCTTAACACAACGGCGTCCTTTTGGCCCGGTATGAAATCAATGTAATGTTAAAAACACACTTATTGGATTAGGAGTACCGTCTCCTAATAGGTAACCAATCTATTAATAAGATCTTGCTAAGCAAAAATTAACACTAATTTTATTTGATGAGTAGGTACACTTGAAAGAGCATGCTTTCTTTAAAAATGAAAATATACAAATAGGAGAAACTATACGATTACAAGCCATTACATCGTTAATTATTCGGCAAAACTGCCTTCATAAAAATGTTGATATAGAAATTTCATAAATAATTACTACCATATAAACTATTGTTCAATAATTGTTGTACACGATGAAACGGTGATATGATTCGTAACAGAGATTACTGAAATTACTTTGTTTGTTTGCTTTCATATCTCCCGGTAATTTGAAAAAATTGCATGACTTATTACGAAATATCTCATGAAATTATATTTTTCTGCCTCAGTTTTATAGAAAAATGATTCCGAAATAGGGCTTGCTACGAATTACAAAAATATTTTTTAAATAATATTCATAAGCTGTGGAGTGACACTTAATTAAAACTGTATGTAGTATTCGCCTGAAAACGCCTGGAAATACATACCCAGTTAAAACGTTGTGATTTAAAACAAGTCAATACGATGCAAATCCAAAACTCTATTGGCATTCAAAAAAATTCATTGTCTTCAACATTTTAACAGACAAATGGTATACTTGAATAGGAAAGAACAAACTAAAAGTCTTTCTACACAAAATTTAACAGAATAAAAATTCTTTGTTCAAATGTCTCTACATGTTTCGAACGTAGAAACGTTCATCATCAGGAGACAGAAAAACATATTGCTGATGGTTTTAGCAGAAGAGAAAATGATAAGTGAAACCTTAACGGAGCTTGTATGGTATCAAAAATTGGATTGTTGAAATCACATAATGTGAGGAAAAATATAAATGAAAATGCAACTATTTCTAAAATATTTATCTTTGCGTTAATACTTACTATAAAATTTAAAAGCACAAAAATTACTTTAGTATTATTCAATCAACAAACACATCTCAAAACATATTGATACCTTTCAGTCGTTTAAGAGTAAACGGAATAAATGCAAGGCACTAGTGGGAATACCTAAAACATCTTTAAGGAATTAGGTAAACACAAACTAGAAAAAAATTGGGACCCTTTGGTTACTTGTCCATAATAAAATTGGAAAACAGCACATATTTTTTTTTAATATTCTTACCTTATTCACAAAAAGTATCCAATAGATATTGTCAACACTAAATCTATGTAGGTATATCCATCCAAATCACCACATAACATTTAAAAACCGATTATCTAAATCTTATGTTTACATATTTACAACTTACAAAAGATGCAACTTCCAAAATCATGGAACACGGAACCAAAATGCCAGCTTCAAAAACAACCAAGCAAGAGAAAAAAAACAAAAAAAAACTTCATACGGAAAACATAGAAAAACGAAAAAAGCCGCGTCTAACCAACAATAGAAAAAATAAACCACATCTAACACTGTCCGGTTCACATTTCGCCATTATACTGTTGGAAAAGCACTAAAAATCGGTGTTCGTTTGAAAGTTAATAAGATACGATAGTGGCGCCGCTGGCTATGCATGGCGAAGAAGTGAAGTAAGGGAAAAGCTTGGCTTTTTTGGCGTAAGCATTTGAATAAGACGTTAGTGCATAAGGGTGGTTTATCACCAACAGGAAGATCACAGACAAGACTTTTTTTTACAAAATTTCTGTTTTTAAATTAAATTAAAATTTTAAATTTCGCTTTTATCAAACTTTGTAGTAGTAGTAGTAGTAACATTTAGCAAAAAGCTACAATTAAATATTTTTTAACACATTTTCATAGATTTATTTTTAAATTTTAAAACGCAACCTTCTTTTAACAAAAACAGACTTCACTACGTATCGTCTTGTTTTTTAATTAAATGTAATTTTAAAGTTTTTTTAAATAGTTTTAATGATACTTGAGATTTAATAGAATTTTCCAAATTATTATATTCTATCAAACCTTTATGACTATATATACTTATAGGCTAATGTTTTAGACACTCTATCCACATACAAATTTTGATTAGTTCTTGTTTTATAATTATTATGATGGTCATAATTAAAAGAACAATTTTTTTTTAAACAATCAGGCAATAAATTATTTTTAATTTTATGTATAAAGATACATACTAAATAAAAAATTAAATTTCTGACATTCAACCAATCCAAATTTTTTTAACATAAAATTTATTTTTGTATATTTGTCACAAATTAAAATAATCAGCATTGCCTTATTATGTAAAATTTGTAATTTATCAAATATTTCCTCACTAGCACAATATAAAATGGAAAAACAATAAAGAAAATGTGCTAATATAATCGTATTAAATACAGTTTTTTTCGAAAACAAACTTAAATTATAACACATTCTTTTAAAATAACCTACTTTTCCGGCAATCTTCGATATGATACTTTCAAAATAATTTAAAAAATTTAATTTTGAATCAATGATTATCCCTAAATATTTAAAACTGTTTACTAACTCCAATCTTTCACCATCAATTATAACATTTATATTATGACAATTTAAATTATTACCCATACCCAATGATCTGCTAGCCCATACCCATACAATTTATCTCAGAATTTAGAGTATTTAGACCATCAAAAACATTTAAAACAGTAATGTAAATTAAGGTATCATTATTGTTGCTTCTAGGCCCCAATGCATATTCCTAATTCAACCGAAAATACTCCTGAACAATATTCAAAATACAAAATGGGGTCACACTTAAAAAGTTATTTATAAAAATGTACGCTATCAAAAGTTGAAAGAACCAAAGATTGGATATTCATTTATAGGAAATTTATTGGAAAATTTAGCACAACTATTTATACGTGAAAATTTACACAATAAACTTAGGTCAACATTTTTCAACAGCTTTCTAAAGAACTTTCCAAGTATTATAAATTGCTTTCATTGTGAAAAGGCAATTAAACTCTTTTCAAGTTATCAAAGTTGATAGATTAAAGTGAAAATGTTCCATTTATGATTTCACCAGAACCTATTGTAGCCCGAAAACGAAAATAAAATAATTAACCGAAAAAAAATTGCCAAAATTAGCAATAACTCAACATTAAAAATCATGTTTATTTTAAGGTGGGAGTATCAACATGCTTGCCAACCTATATAACCTATTTCGCGTAAATTTATTTATTATACAGTGTGTGTATAAAGTCTGGAAACGGCTTAATAACATCACAATTTACTGGCCGATTTAAACCAAATTTGGTACAGTTGTGTAAGAGGATCTAACGCACCGAATGACGATATTGGCGTTGTTGCCAGCTTTTTAGTTTGTCTGGAATTCGAACGAATTTTATATTTTTAAATATAACACCCAGTATATTTTTACATTTTTAAATTCCACATAAAATTATAATTATTTTTTATTAAATGCATTATTAGTCTATACTTCATAGTTTCCGAGATATTGACTCTCGAAAAGTGACATTTTTGAACTTTGACAGCTTATAACTTTCTAACAGTACGTCTTAGAGCAAAACGGCTTACATGTCCCTATCTTCAATTTTTATTATCTTCCCAAAAAAATTAACTTCCAGTTAAACCGGAACAACTATATTTCTTGCTTTAGAGTTACATCCGGTTTAACCGGAAGTTGATTTTTTGGGAAGATAAAAAAATTGAAGATAGGGACATGTAAGCCGTTTTGCTCTAAGACGTACTGTTAGAAAGTTATAAGCTGTCAAAGTTCAAAAATGTCACTTTTCGAGAGTCAATATCTCGGAAACTATGAAATATAGACTAATAATGCATTTAATAAAAAATAATTATAATTTTATGTGGAATTTAAAAATGTAAAAATATAATGGGTGTTATATTTAAAAATATAAAATTCGTTCGAATTCCAGACAAACTAAAAAGCTGGCAACAACGCCAATATCGTCATTCGGTGCGTTAGATCCTCTTACACAACTGTACCAAATTTGGTTTAAATCAGCCAGTAAATTGTGATGTTATTAAGCCGTTTCCAGACTTTATACACACACTGTATATAAAATGCAAAGATTATTTGCGGCCTACGGTTTTCGAGATCCCTGTACTGGCCCTCCTTATCTTGGACACGTTGTATATCTTAATAAAATAATGCACCTATAAAGATTTATTACCTATTGAAAGAGATACTCTCTGCCGCACTTTTCTCACTAAACACAGTGGCTTTGTTTAATACCTATTGTTTTGAAAGTTTATATATCACAACAATTTAATGAAGAGCAGACTTTTTAGTAGAATACTAAAACTAGCCTAGTCTATACAATACCAGCAATCTCCCAGGATCTTAAATATATGTCAAAAAACCCTATAAACTTGTTTTACTTCCCGCTTTATGACGATTCGCCTTTTCAGAAATTTGCATTTATCGGTTTTTATGCAAAATCCTATACAGCGGACGATTATACGAAAAGGGGGCATTGTGCCGGAAGTTTTCGCTATATAACTACAGGCTATAAGTCCTTATTCTCGACTTAAAAGTCCGGTCCTTGCAAAGGGTGTACTTAAGGGCGGTCAGTCAAGGGCTGGCGATGGGGGAGAATGAACTTTCTGACCCTTTGGCGGAAGAAACATTGTGTGGAATGTAATCAACAGCAATTGAGAAAATGAACGACATTAGAGTTATTATTTGCTATAGCTACCTATACACTTAGCCAAAAATTATGATTTTTTCAGGATTAAGAATTATAGATTAAGAATAGGAAAACGAAATTTTTCGGAAAAACTTGGTTATCCAGATATTTTCGATGTTTCCTGACATACCCATTTCAAGCAAAACAACAGTCCTGAATATTGCTCGAAATTTTGAAAGTACCAGGTACTGTAATAATAAATGCAACAGCTTAGAGCAAAATATTGATGTAGGTACTCGATGGTAGAGCAGAGCACAAGAAAATACTGCAGATGTAGAATTTTCACTCCATGAAGAAGAAATAATGGCACCATGCTAGGAAAGCCTCACTCCAGAGTACATACTATGTAAATTATATACAGTGTAACCAGTAAAGTCCGCATCATATGGGATTTTTTCTATTAATAGCTTTAAATTTGACTTTAGCATCAAGTTCTGCTTCGATCGAGATGAACATTAAGCAAAAAAATAGTAGTCACGTGATTCGCTTTATCTGTCAAACTTAATTTTTTCCAAAAAATAATTCAAAAGTGGGGTTATTTCTGAAAATATCGAAAATAGTTATTAGACATATTTTTTTATGCAGTTTCTAGGCCACATGCAAAATTTCAGCTGCATAAGATAATTTTGATTTTTTACCCATATGTCGTAAATTGCACCACTTTTGGAAAATAAGACTCAACGCAACCTACATAAAACTTCTTAGTTTTGACAATGCTTTATTTCAGATACATTTTCTTTAAACTGGCACCATATTAAATGTGTGTTTTTCTACAAAATCAAACTTGGGCTATAAAAATTTGGTCGCATGTGATGCAAAGTTTATTTGTTTTTGACCCTGTATAAGGTAACTTTATAAAATAAGTATTTTTGAAAACGTAGTTTGTGTATGAAAGTAATACACCCTAATATTAAGACACAAAAGAACACAGTGTCATCAGTAAAGTGTTCATTAAGTGGAAAATAAATTTTAGTTTAACTTAACGTAAAGTTTATCTATTTTCAACGATTTAATTTAAAACGCCTTTATTAAAATTTGTTATTAATCTACTTATGTCATAAAAAAAGTAAAAATAGTATTTTATTATTTAAGTGCATTTTCCAACAAATTAATTACAATGATGCACCAAAAACACGTTTACAACGACAAAATATGGGTAAAAAATCAAAGGTATCTTATGCAGCTGAAATTTTGCATGTGGGCTAGAAACTGCATTAAAAAAATCTTTTTCTAATAACTTTTTTCGATATTTTCACCCCACTTTTGAACAATTTTTTGGAAAAAATTAAAATCTAACAGTTAATGCGAATCACGTCACAACTATTTTTTTGACTAATTTTCAACTCGATCGAAGCAGAACTTGATGCCAAAATCAAATTTCGAATAAAGCTATTAATAAAAAAAAACCCATATGATGCGGACTTTACTGGTCACACTGAAGGTGTAAATATCAAAAACATCAGGAACTGAAGGATGGTAATAAAATACGAACAGTAAACTGTTGTTTTGAAGTCGTGGAAAGGGTAAATAGTAAATACCGATAGGGAATTCCCACGCAATGATTGTTTTACCGACGATTGCATCTTCACATTAAGCCGGGCTCCCATTCTCGTGTATTTGGCGAAATATTTGTCAATTGCCCATATTTGCCAAGTAGTGGGAGTGGATACTCTGCGAATATTTGTACAATTATTGGCCACTGGCGAAGTCCCGGCGGTTGTCGGTAAAAATTACGCGAGTCAAAATGATTACAATTATTTGCATATTTGACGAGTTCATACTTGTTGATGCACTCTCACCACTTGCCTGCTTGTCCCGCAAATATTTCAGCAGTTGTTCTCGAATAAGGTCCTCTATCATAATCATTGTACCTGAAACAAAAATTTTGCCTAGTATACCTAAAGAGGTATGGTTTCTGCTTTTAGTCGATCGGGATAGTGGTATTAACTTACCTGTCTCGACTTTTGTTCAAAGAGGTCATCCACCACCTTCTTCTTCATTTGCTTTCTGCACTTTTTTTGTCCTCATCACAATATAGCTGCCAGCTACTACCACAAACGCTGCAGCTGCAGCGGCAACGCGACTATCCATATCGAAACAAAATGAACACTGAATGATCGAGAAAATGCTATAATTGCCAAGTACACAAGTATTGGCGTATTTGTCAAATACAGGAGTAGTGGGAGCGCTGCACTTGTCAAATTGACTTCGGAACTTGGTGTACTTGCCAAGTATGCCCGCAAGTACGCAAATATTTGCGTACTTGCCAAATACACGAGAATGGGAGCCCGGCTTTAATCAATGAACCAAATGTTTACAATAATTGTAGACATTGTAGTACAGAAAGTCAACACAGTTGTTTACAAACAAGAACTCAATCCCCTCAACAGGTAAATGTTTGGGCGGGCTTAGTTGAACATCGGATTATTGCACCTTTTTTTTTGGGAACAAACTTTGGGAATAAAAATTTGGCATTAGAAGAAATTGTTTCTTCACTTTCAAATAGACGACTGTCCTGCGCACAATGCAAGAGAAGTAAATAAGATAAATGTCCAACACGTTGTCTTGAAGTTACTTTAGTTTCGCTCATAAACCATCAAATTTTAAAAAAACCCCTTGTAAAATTGTTTGTCCTCGAATCCATTTACAAAACAACAACGCCACGCATCGCCATTGTTTAAAACCCCCTTATTCATTTCCATTTTCAAAATTTCCTTACTCATCTCCTTTAATTACTTCAATTTTTCTCTATTATTCCCAGCGCCCTGCTTTTTCATTAAAAAATAGCGAAACCGGTGCCCTTGACATGAATGCGGGCGCCCCACCCAAAATTTTAAAACGTCCGATGCTGTATTTATAAACAGCCAACAAACCCTTCTTCGCTAAATAAGGAAATTTTATAAAAGGGATTGGCCAGTTTGGGGTAACGACGATAATCCAATAACTTCATGTATAGTCCATTGCCGCAGTTATAGACTATAGCTGATTTTCAAGGAAAAAAACAGTGCAGTACTGCACCATATTGGTAATAAAAGTAGAGTTTTCGTTGACATAATTAATACAAATTAACAATAATTTCGGACCAGCAACATGGATTTTTGCCCCAGCGCTCAACTATAAATAATTTAATAAATTTTACACAATTCATTCACGATTCTTTTAAAAACGGCCACCAAGTTGATGTTATTTTCACCGATTTGGAAAAAGCGTTTGACAAGGTGGACTTTGGCGAGATAATTCAAGACTTCTGAGTGGACCAAAACATTCTATAATTATAGTCGGATCTGGTCTTATCGTGCGGGTCATACGATTCAAGAAAGACATACTCTCAGTTTTTGTTTTCTTTACTTGCGTTTAATTTTACCCTCTAAATAAAATACGTAAGATAAATGAGACAGACTTATTCAATTTTGACATGAAAAAAAAAGGATATGTATTTACTTTCCAGCGATTCTAAAAAAGCTTATAATAGCACCACGTTTTATTTTAAATATGCCAGTTTTGTGACCTTGACAGTTTGTGACAAAATGAAACAATTTTCTGGGTTTTTGCATCCCCAATCAAAAAAAATGGTACCTACTTAATCTAATAAACTATTTCGAAAATGAAAGAAAAAGTGGAAATTCGCCAACCAATATTCAGGAAACAGTAGCCAAAGCACTGGGAATTAGTTTAAGGACCGTGCAGAAAATTGTGCATGAAACAAAACATAACATAATACCCAAGAATACTAAAAAGTGTAAACGAAGAAAGCCAAAGACTGAGGATTTAAGCGAAAATATTAAAATGGGAGTTTGAAATGTGATTTACGATTTATACAAATCAAAAACCAATGTAACTCTTCCAGTTTTACAAAAAAACATTAAAAATTCGGGGTGTTTTGGAAATTGGACTTGAAGCGTTATCAAAATTAATAAAAAATTTAGGGTTTCGCTATAAAAAAGACTGTAACCGAAGATTTTTATGTGAGCAGCCACAGATAGTGAGTCAGCGTGTTCAGTTTTTAAAAAAATATACGGACAATTACAAATCGAAATTTAGAAAAGTGGTATTTTTAGACGAAACGTGGATATTTTCGAATGGAAGTGGTTCAAAATCTTGGCAAAATGAGTCTGTAAAAACCGTTAAAAGGAAAAAGCGGTGCGGTACGGGAAAGCGTTTTATTAGTTTGCATGCCGGTTCTACAACAGGATATGTTGCAGATGCGAGTTTAATTTTTTCTTCAACATCAAAAAGTGCTGACTATCATGATAATATGAATTGCGAAATGTTTGAAAAATGGTTAAAAGTTCAATTGATACCAAATTTGGATGCTCCGTCTTTAATTGTATTAGATAATGCATCATATCATTCAAGAATTTAAAAAAAAACAGCCTACTTCATCTTGGAGGAAAAGTGATATTTATGAGTGGCTGGAAAAACACAACCAAAATCCTTTACCAAATATGCTTAAATCGGAACTCCTATCAATAGCAAAGTCTCTTAAAAAACCCAAAATATACGCGGTAGATGAAATACTGCGTGAATATGGTCATGAGGTTCTACGACTGCCGCCATATCATTGCCAGTTTAACGCAATAGAATTAATATGGGCTGGTGCAAAGTCTTATTATGAAAAACATGTAGGTGATGGTCTTAAATCCGACCAAGTACAAATAGTTTGGCAAGATTCGTTAGATCATATTACACAAGAGTACTGGAAGAAATCGGTGGAACATACAGAAATATTAATAAGGGATTGGTGGGATCGAGAACAAGTACTAGATGTCGAAGTAGCGCCAATGATAATTGCTCCATTCGAAGACGACGAGGACTTTTCAGATTTTATAAGTGACGATGAGAGTTTTTAGGCTATAATTATAAACGGTGTTTATCGTTTACATTTTTTAGTATTCTTGGGTATTATATGTATTATGCTTTTTTTTCATGCACATTATTCTGCATAGTCCTTAAACTAATTCCCAGTGTTTTCATTACGGTTTCCTGCATATTGGTTTGCGAATTTCCACTTTTTCTTTCATTATCGAAATAGTTTATCAGACTAAATGCCATTGGATTTTTAGGTTTTAGTAGTAAAATTGTTAAAATAAATTGCACTGTTTATTATTGTCGTTTTTAATTAAAGGGTACAGTAGGTATATAATTAACGATTATATAATTTTTTTAAAACTTTTTCACCTCCCCTGTACATAATTTTTACAAAACTAATAATATTAGGTATATGTGGCTATCTTCGCGATAGCTAAAATAATGAAACTATTTTTCCTTCCTTCGGTATATTTGTAAATAATCTCACAACATTTTGATAGCCTCTGTGTTGTCTGATTTGACGCATATGATCAGTGACCTTTGGACCCGCACGTTAAGACCAGATCTGACTATATCATCATATTTACATAATTCGTTGAACTTAAGGGCTACACTTCACAAATATCTTCACCCACATCAGGGGTGCCCCAGGGTTCAAATCTTGGACCACTTCTGTTCTTACTAGTTATCAATAAAATTGGAGTGAGCATTAATTTCACCAAAGGTCTTATTTTTCCTGATGATTATAAGCTATTTCATACTATTGTGGATAAACTTGATACAAGCACCCTATAAAATGATTTGAATTTAGTTGTGCGTTGGTGTAGAGAACATAATTTAAATATAAATGTAGGCGAACGTGCGATAATGTCCTTTACATGAAAAACTCATAATATTAATGTTAATTACTGCATTGATGATGTGCTTCAAAGAGAACTGATTTTCATAGGGATCTCGGCGTCTATTTTGATTATAAGTCGAGTTTTGTTGGGCATATTGATAATATACTACTGTCAACGCTTTAAAAATGCTAGAATTTATTATAAGAACTTGTACATACTTTTAAAATGTTAACGCCAATAGAAATACCTGGTAGTTACAAAAATTCAGTGTGCATGTACTATTTGGGATCCTCAGTATGCCAATAAAACTGCTTTTTTGGAATCTGTTCAGCGTAAATTTTTAGTACTACAAGTCATTTTCAGTTTATCCGCCAAGAGATACAGATCAAAGGCTTTTGTGTAATTTTCTTTAATTTCCCTTCTTTAAAACTATTGCGTATAGAAGCAGGAATTCTTTTTTTATATAAAATAATTAGAGACAAAATAGATAATCAAGAGTTCTTACTAGTTCTTAGGACAGCTTCCGTTTAGAATAGGCTTAGTCAATACTAGATCCGCATATGTATTTTATATTCCTGCACCGAGGACAAATCTCTACAAGAACTCACCGCCTATAAGACTGTGCTCTTATTTTAATAAATATTGTGGAGAAATTGACTAAACTGTGAAAAAATCAACTTAAAATTAAGGAATGAACTGCTTAGTCAATCACCTACTGTAATTGCAATACTAATGAAATCATTATTATAGTTTAGGTTTAAGCTTTTAGAAATAAGGTTTATTATGCATCTATAATTAACTTGTTAAGTTGTTGATACTATAAATCAATTACCGCCTATGACGGCCAATCACCTCCCAAAATTATGAAGTCACTTGACGAAAATCTACTCCAAATCTGTCGACAATCCCGAACACATTTCGCGGAGCGGACTTTCTCCCCCCAATATGGCCAGTACTATATATTAAGCCCTCTAACTTGAATGGTATATAGGCCGGGCCTGAAGTACACGAATAAAAAATGCCGCATAATTTCTCCATTTATGTGATCGAATTGCGAAATATTCCCGCCTCCAGCTGTTGTAGTCTTGCCGCATTTTCATAAATAAAAATTACGGCCTCAAAAAGAATTAATTTTACCGATTCTACATGTTAGATCATCGATTTTTCAAGGAGCTATTAACATCGTTAATTAAAATAAACACGGTGAAAAAAAGAGGCAAGTTCGATTTGAACTTTTCGTGCAGAAAATTAGAAAAGCCGAAGGCTCGACGACGAAATTATAAAGAAAGGACTTTCTTGAAAAATGTCTTAGACGAAAATTTTTGATAAATATAGGGTGTCCGGGAAAATGTGGGAAATCTCCCGGATATGAAAAAAACACGTGAAAAGAATACTACAAGTTCATATAAACTTCTTTTGTATCGGCCTCCTCTTCGGAGATATGGGCTCCCAAAGAGCTCCCATGGAATTAAGTTTTCGACACATAATTATTAAACCAACAGGTATATTTTAATTTTTGTTTTCATATCATGTATACCAGGTAAGACCCTTCAAATTATTATCCCAGAAAGTGTTGCGAATTAGTCACAGCTGCAGGGACGGACTAGCTGTGACACTAATGTGCCCATTTTTTTTACGCCCTGTATGATAAAAACTTTGGACAACATTTTTTACATATCTTTAAAACTATTGACTATAAATTAAGTTCTCTTTCGAAAAAACGTAATTTTATTGCCATCATGTATAAATATTAAGCAGTTAATTAATTTCTAGGAACAAAGATGTATCTTTTATTGAAATACGCTAAATATACATGATGTAAATAATATGTTAAAAATGACGTTTTTCCGAAAACGGTTAGGATTAGCGAGATGAACGAAGAGTACTTAATTTTTAGTTAATAGTATAAAATAAAACGTTGTCCAACGTTTTTATAATACAGGGCGTAAAAAAAATGGGCATATTAGTGTCACAGCTAGTCCGTCCCTGCAGCTGTGGCTAATTCGCAACACTTTCTGGGATAGTAATTTGAAGGGTCTTACCTGGTATAGATCATATGAAAAAAAAATTGAAATATACCTGTTGGTTTAATAATTATGCCAAAAACTTAATTCCATGGGAGCTCTTTGGGAGCCCATATCTCCCAAGAGGAGGCCGATACGAAAGAAGTTTATATGAACTTGTAGTATTCTTTTCACGTGTTTTTTTTCATATGCGGGAGATTTCTCACATTTTCCCGGACACCCTGTATATACCTACAGGTTTTTTAGCTATGTATCTGCGTAAACCAGAACCGGCTACGATTTCGCGTTATGTTTTTACGGTCGATTTCCTGAAAGCCGTTTTTCATTTTTCCGAAAAAAAAAATGGGAAGATTACATTCAATAAGCATTTGCAATTTTTTTTAAATGATACCTATAAGAAAACAATTTACTTACAACCCCAAAAACTGGCACCTCTGCTTGACTCTGGGATCCACAATAGTCAATGACAAACTGTTTCTTTCTATCGTGCTCATTAGAAGGCCAGTGTTTCCAACACTCAAATCATTCCTTATCTAAATTAAAATTTTTTAAAATATTTAATTTTGAAATATTTAAACCAATGTACCGTCGTGTATTAAAAGTTTTTGGCCCATAATTGTACATTGTGTGGTAGCCAATAATATATAAATAATGGTATATTTGTGAAGAAAGATTTTTCAAAAGCACCACGCCACTGGCACGTACAATAAAGATTCTCTTGCCATGATACTAGTCTATAGATCAAAAAGGTACGTATAATGTGCCAATAATGCATTAACCAAATTGATCTCACTTTTATTTTTCACAGGAATTTTAACATTAAAGGAAAAATCTATGCATAATTGAAAACAACTTTTAACGTTAATCTAAAGTTAACTTATACAGGATTTTTATGGAGTTGCTCCCCTTTAAATTTGTACCACTAGAAAAATCCGTATTTTTTTGCATATTTTATTGATGATTAATCTAAGAACTCGCCGCATCACCCGTCATTAATGACACCCTGTTGAAGTCTGATATATTTTACGTTAAGCGGTTGGCTACAGAAACAGAACCGGACTAAGTTATTTTATCTTCGCCTTCGCCATCTGTTAAATCGTGTAAGGGAGTCTTAATATTTTGTAAAGATGTAGCGTACATACTAATGTTATTATTTATAAAATAAAAATTGTTACAGACCCTTACTTACCAAAATAAGAATGTGTAATACATTTTTTGCGAGGTGTAAGCTTTAAGGTGCACATCTAATTAAAACACCACATTGGGAACCCTTTTGGTACTGTTACTTTTATGGGAATTTTATATAGGTATGGATATATATAGGGTGTCCCGTAACTAAGGGGCTATACAGGAACAGGAGAAAGTGGACTCAAAACTATGTCATTTAATTTAATTTCTTCTACGATTAAAGAGATACAGGGTGATCCAAGTAAACATTTACTTTATAAAATTGGCGATGATTTGATGTTAAGCGGATATGAATTAAATTGGGTGTAGTTATATTTAAGGCAAAAAGGAGGATCAATAATGGGTTTTAAGATATCTCCTAGAACGCTAGCTACACAATATGATAAATTATCGCATATTTTTTGTCTCTCACATTTCTGGCCGCTTTTCCTCAAATTATGGAAGAGGGATCTTTTATAAGTACGTAAAAAAGTTATGAGTACTTCAATAATCTCAATATTTCAATTATTTTTTGAAATAATTGTAATTGATAATTGAGTATTTGCTCTTTAGTTATAAGACATCCTGCATATAACGATAAGTTAATGGTTTAACTAGGCACTTTATTGATTTGATAATAGATGAGTTAACCAAAATAGTGTTTGTACTCACTATTAAACTTAACTAATAAACAACAAAAAATCTGTCTCTGAAATATATAAAATTCAAAAGTAAAATGTTTTAAAACACAAAAAAACACTGGAATAGTGTGGAGAATAATAAGCTGTTGCCGAAAACTCCAAAGTTGCCCTTTTTGGCTTTTATTTGAGCTGAAATTGTAACTATTAAGAATTAACCAGTGCTATGGTGGCGCATAATTCCGGCTTCAAGAAAAGCTGTTGGCAGGCAGCCAATCAAATATTTATTAAAAGAACTTTTGAATTTTGAGATAAAAATTTTTTTTGACAAGCTTACTTAATTCTGAAAGCACTTACTTTTTACACTAATTATTGTAAAAATAAAAATAACTGTATGTGGCAAATATTATGGGGAGCATTTTATACAAAACATTATAACACTTACATATAAATAATACTGATAGACTAAATCACAGCTATAAAGCGAAAATGTAATGAGTTTCAGGAACTTTCCCGCCAAAATTCAATTTTCCAGCCTGTGGGCTATGGACTCTCCTCATTACTTCTTTTATCTCGTTTATACTTATTGGTGGTTGGCTACTGTACACCTAAATAAAAAATTTATTGTTAAATGTTTACAGACAACCCATTCCATTTCTTTCCTATCAATTTCGGGTAGTTCTTTTACTTATTATTGAGACACCCTGTATATTATGTGGAAATACAGAACACTCAAGTAGATCAAAGTCATTGCTTGTGTGTCCCTATTATAGACTCTTTCACAAATCTACTTACCCGGCTATAGTCTGGATTGTTCCCTTCAAATCGGTGTTGACCATTGAACATGGCAGAGGTATAATAAGACCCAGGCAGATGCTTGAGAGGGTCAGTCCCTAAAAAGTTAATACAAAGGATAGTATTTAATATCATATCAAATACCTACTTAACAAAATAAGCAGAAAATTAAACAGGGATTACTTATAACCAATTACAGTATTTGCACTATGAACTGAGGTACTTATTTAATAATAATTTCTTGGCATCTTTAAGAATTTGTCAGCTTGTCACAAAAAATAATGGTCTTTCTTCAATAATATCTGTATACCTACCTGATTTTATATCATCTCTCACCAATAAGGCATAGTCAGTAATTTCTGCTACAGTCTGAAATGCTAAATAAGACAGCACTTCCAGAGCTTCTGGTTTAAAATTTACATCTCTTTTTGGATCTATCCACAGCCTTAAGTGTTCCATTCCCCCACCAACTACTTTAAAAGATGCACATCTGTAACAGACAGATAAATAGCATCATAAAACATTACCTAATGCTAATTAGTAGTTTACTCTTTGTAGGTATAGGTAACAAAAATGTTGAATACCCAGTCTAAAGCCTGCTTACCTAGCCTTATGAAAATCCAAGTATTTTTTTTCATCAAGAGCTTGTGAAATACGATCGGCTCTAATCTGTCTATCAACTTTCACTTCGTCTATTTCGGAGAGATCCATGAACTCACCAGTTTCATCAATTCTTTCTATAAATTCTAAAAGCTTATGTTTTGGCTTCTCATCGGGATCTATTTCCACTTTAACATTGTTAAGATGAGTAGTTAGTTTACCTTTGATGGCTTTATTCTGTAAAAATCTACAATAAAATTAACACTGTATGCCTTCATTACAACAGCATCTAGCTGCTTAAAAAGTATTTAAAAATACCTGACAAAACGCTGCATTTTTACTTTGTTATGTCTTAAGAGAAATACTACATCTTCACCCTTAAGCGCCTTTCCATCCCAGTACTTTAGGGCTTCGTTAACTATGGCTCGAAGTTGCTTTAGAACAATACTTTCTACCAGCCTTACTGTTTCTGGGTTGGGTTTATGGCTATCACCAAAACCATACATCATCAACGATATTTCGTTATAATAGGAAAAAGGGTTTTTAAGAGGCTCCATATTAAAAAAAAACACCAAAAAAATTTTTAAAAAGAATGATACGATGTGTGTAAGTGTGTAACCACTTTAACCTAAAAAAATGTTTTTGTTTTTTGCACAGAAAAAAATCTGTTTTTAGCCAGGTTACGGCCACAGAGAAATAGCAGCTCGTGCCTCTGGATGAGAGCGCCCTTCGACTACTGACACTGACCAAAAACATGTTGGTGAATAGGGAGGGAGAAGGTAGATATAAAAGGATAACGTTATTTACACAAATTAATTTTGTCGCCGTAAGGCTAATTGCATTCTACCCTTCAATCAACCACAGGGAAAAAAACTTAAGTCTGATTGACATCAGTCTGATTGACTATTGCGCCAAATGAATGATCGCTTGTCGCTTAAAATGCAATATTATTTTTAAAATTTGACGGGACAAAGTTTTTTAACTAAATTATATTTCGGTAATTTGTGTATTTATTGTTTCCACAAAACGATCGGTATTATTTAGCCGTTTTGTGTTTGTGACACTGTTCGATTTGATGAGTATTATTACGCTTCAATGATAATGGTAAGTGACTGTGGCGACCTATCATTCCTCTGTGATAACGGTAAACACATTACAAACCGAATAAAACTCAAATTTTCTGTGCTACAAACGCTTGAAGACTCGTTTTGGTTTGTGGTTTATAAACGCAAATAAATACGCAAGCAAGAGCGCGAACTGCGCGAAGCGCATGTCAGTTCCTTTGTGCCCGCGAAAAGTTATAACAAGCAACGTTTTTTGTGTTATTATATTATATAAAGTATTTTAAAAGTGTTCTTTTTAATTGCAGGGTAAGTTTGTATATTCAGAAATCTACTTTGGCCAATCCCTAAGATATACCAAGTTCTGCGTTCTAGAAAAAGTTTCTCTTTTCCATTCCCTCACTTTTTTAAGGCCTTTACAGCTCCATTACACCACTCCAATGAACGGGGGGCAATTGTCTCATTTTCTCATGTTGTGTCCTATTAGACTTAAAGGCATTTGGTATTGCGAGGCAATCTTGCGCTCCATCGAAGGGATTACCTCTTTTTTACATGATGCATAAAATAAACCAGTATAATCTTTTAGGTCAATAACTAGATATAAAGTTTCAATTTATTCAGTTTCAAGAGTGCCTGGAATCAATTTAAATGGGGCTGTCCAGAACAGCGCGAAACGCTTAGACTCCTTTCAAGATAAGGTGCCTCTAACGCTAACGTAACCATAGGATAGTGCATATACCTAATGTAACCATTACTATCCGGTAGCTATACCTATAATCATAAATCATTACTTACAGATACAAAAGATAACAAAGATCTCCTGATGGCGATAGAACTATGTTTTCAAAAATAAAAGGGACAAGATTTAAAAAAACAATAATTTAGCAAACAAATGTTATTCAACAAAATTAGTAAAACAATAAACAGGCGCATTCAAAAAATTCCTGGATTTAGTCACATTCTACTCATTCTAGACAAAATATAACTAAACAGAAAAAGTTTTTGACTCCAATCATACTCCCTTGTTAATTAGAAATAGTCAAACGGTTGACTACTCTTACATACTAAAACCTTTTGCCTGAATATATTTCTTATTCTAAGAATTATCACAATTTTAACGTTATCACTATAATCGAGAGTTGTTCATATTCGTATCACTATTATTGTCATCCATATCACTATCACCTAAATTAGTCCGTATTCTAAAATCGCATACGAGGGAGAAATGGTCACTGGGGTAGCTCAAGTTAGGAACTCTATCAGTTCCAATATCTTTTTCTGTAGGGAACTCTAGAACACTTTCCACTTCTAGCTTGTTTTTCGAGTAGAAGATGTAATCAATGGTGTGGCAGACTTCCCCTTCCTCTCGGATTTTCCAGGTTGTATAGGGAGGTTCTCTATTGGCAGAAGTTATACTGGAAAAAACATTGTACCATTAATAGATGTTTCTAAGTTAATACATTTATTTAAATGCTGTGCTAATGTGAAACCTTACTAGACGACATTATAAGAAAAAGGTTGTCTTGTTTTCGTTGCAGCTTATAATATTCTTTATTCTAGTATCAATGTAATTCATCGATTTTAAACATACATATTGAAAATTTAATTCTACTGACCATTATGTTTTTAAAACGCTTATGCAAAGGCATATTCTATTTTACCTACCTATCGTTACCACTGCTACAGCACTCAGCATAGGCGCTTGCAAGGTCCTGTCCACATCCCATTACAGTCCCATAAATTGGTTCTGTAGGTTCCGCGTTGAAATCCCCACTTAATATTACTGGTCTATCTCCGCAATGTAGTTTTAAAAAATTAAGTAAGTCTTTGCCTTGTTCATTCCGTAGGGTTGCCAAAAGGGCGCTATGGCGAGCCTTAAGATGCGTAGTTACCACGCAGATTTCTTGCCCGGTTTGTTTTTCTTTTAATATCATAAGAACTGCTACCTAAAATTATACAATAAAAGGTTCTTAAAAGCAAAGTTCGCATAATTCTAACGCGAGTGTAAGTATATTCAAATTGTAAATAACGATTCTAATGGCGAACAAAAATTTTTCATTGTAGGTGTACAAATATTTACCTGGTTGCTTTGTATCCTCCATATTTCCAAAATCCTTGTCTCGGCTCGAAGTAAATCGAATTTGTCGTTTCTGAAAAATATGGCACATCCGTCCGGACCATTGTTTCCGTTTATATAAAAACAGGGCGAATCGGGTTTCGGGAAAAACATGCCCGTGTACCCTTGCGTCCCCAGCACGTGTTTGAGAAAATTGAAATGGTCAACTTCCTAAAAATATTTTTCTTTATGAGAAACATGTTTACTCAAACAAGTCGCCTAAGGAATAAAAATTTAGCGATTGTTTTTTCTTATAAAATCGAAGTAATTTCTTAAAAGCCATTGAATAAAAACTAAAGTAATTGCTTTTGCGTCCAGCAATTGCTTAAAAGTGCAGGAATTGCTTCTAGTCAATGCTTTTTCTTAAAAAATAGAAGCAATTATTGCTATTGTTTGCTTAAAATGTGATGAATACATTAAGGAATTGCTTTTTCTAGTGTAGCGATTGCTTTCAACTTTTTAAGGTAGGTCGACCCCTGCATCATTTGCTTGGTAGCAGTCAACTTTAGTTCTCCGCGGTATACACGTGCGTTGCTCTTAATTTGTGTCTTCAATTATGGCTGAATATATGAACGTCCGTAAAAGAAAAATCTACAGTGTACGTAAAAATTGCAGATATGATGATTTCAGAAAGTCATGTTGATGTTCAGTGGTTGGCAAATTATTTTTTTACTGATACTGGTAAAAGGCGAGGGGGTGCACTGTCGCCTTTAAATAAGATTAAAGTATTTCTGCGGAAATTGTCGGATCCGGGCTTTCAAAATTCTGTAGGTGAAGAACTCGGTGTTCACCAAACTACTGTCTGTAAGACATACACTTTTTTAATGGATGCAGTTTTAGAGAAGGCCAATATTTTTATTAAATTTCCTACAAATGCTGGATTCGAGCTGTTGTGGAAGCTAAACGGTTGTGGTCAGAGAGATTTATTTATGTTCTTCAATTTGTAAACGAATATCAATTGCTTGTCTTTAATTTCTTCATCACTACTATCACTTTCCTCATTTTCACTGAACTCTGCCATATCACAAATATATAAATTTCCTATTTTCCACAAAAACTTAACAGATTACTATTGTACTAAATAAATAGACCAACGTTGTTGTATTTACGTCAACTCTTTTGCAAATTAGGCACCAAACTAAACATGCAATCTATAATCTGAACAAGTGGATATTAAGCCACGTCTGAACTTGTGTTAAATAAGCATTTGCTACAGAGGTTTAAGAAAAATAGCAACTGCTTCAAAATTTTATTCATATCCAGATCTAGCAATTGCTTTTACTTATAGCATTTGCTAGTCAGGCAATTGCTTAATTTTTATTCATTAGGCTCATTCTCTGCCAGTGTAACTCTCTTGAGCTTAAGGAAGTACCCAAAATATAAATTGAAATATTTACCTGCAAACAGATGATATCAGGACAGTACTCGATGATTTCTTCGACGATAAGATATTTTCTGTGGTTCCATTCAAGCGCTTCGTCTGGGCATCGAGCAAAATTGTCGTTTTCTTTTCCAAGAGCTGAAAAGAGATCGATTTAATTTAAAATTTAATTCTACATTACATTTTAGGTTGGCTTAGACACTTTATCGTGTTCTATGTGGGCTCTGTGTGTGGCATCAAGCTTGACAGTCTACAGAAAACAATCATCCTTTTAATGAACATAATGGGATGAAAGCATGGTTTTTTTTGCAGTGTACTATTCTGTGTAAGTATATAACCTACCTTGAGAAAGTATGTTCCATTGAAACACTCTTACACTGTAAGGACTAGTTGTGTAATCGCTGCAAACTAAAAAAAAATTGTAAATTATAGGTGTATGTACATTGAACAGTAAAACGTAATGTTTTGGAGTTTGTGTCGTCTCTAACTCTGTGGCTTCTAATTAATAATAATAATAATAATAATAAATATGTTTATGTTGTCTTCTATAAACTTATTCTACAATCCCCTGAAGCTGAGCTTGTTGGGGCAAATCTTATTTTTTGTTTTAGTATGTAAAATCATAAATATGCATTAAAAATCAAGTTTTAAAGTAAAAATGTTAATTTATAGCATGTTTTTTGAAGAAATATATTAGATAGGTACCTATAATAAAATAATTATTAATTTATATTTTTTAAGTAAAAAATATTACTTACTTATGTAAATTATTCAAAACAATATTAATTAATTAAAGCATTTCTAAAAATATTTTCAAATTGTCTGTTTTTAATATCCATGTTTTTATTTCGAGTTTAAATTTTTTTTTAATGTAATCAATTTTTTATTTTTTGTTGGTAAATAATCGTTTAAATAAAAACATAAATATTTTACATTTTTTTTGTCCTATGGACTTATTTATTTTAGGTTTTATGGTTAGATATTTCATTTTTATGACGTGCATTAGGTATGATTATGGTTTTTAAATTGTATAAGGTTTTTATATTAAGATGTTATAAATGTCTTATGTTCAACTTTTTTGTTTCTGAATTAATTCTTTTGAAGGATAAAGATAATCTTTATTAAATATAATTTTTAGAAACCTTTTTTATAATATTTCTAATTTTTTAACTAAAGTTCTATTTATTCCTCCCCAACCTAAAATTCCGTAATTTAAATGAGTTTTAACTAACGCGTAATAATATAATATTTCGATATACATGTATGTATGTCTTACATTTAAAAAATTTTGAATGTTTTTAAAAATCGTTAGTAAACTTCTTAATTTTTTAATTAAGTATTCTAAGTGAAAATTCCAATTTAATTTACTGTCAAAAATAATTCCTAAATATTTTATTTTATTAACTTTAAAAATTTGACTGTCTTCATTTATTTAAATACTATTCATATTTCGTGGTAGGTTATTTAGGTTAAAAGTAAAAGGAATATAATTTGTTTTATTAAAATTAATTGTATACAAATTATTATCAAACCAATCTTTTTAAATTTTAAAATCTTTTTTAATTTTATTAATTACGTTGTCCCAATTTGTATCTGTATAAAAAATTGTAGTATCATCTGCAAAACTATTAATTTGTCCATCGCAATTTATACTAAACAGGTTTAATTTAATTTAATAAAATAATTAAATTTACATTTAATTATTGTTCTATTGTCCATCATTAGAGGTAAAAAAGCAGTTTTTTACATCGAAATATGGGCAACATAGAGCCACTTCAACAAGTCACAGATATTAACGGTGTACAAATACTCTTTCGCAGTCTCGACAAAAACGTTCTTCCAAATCACATACCTTCTGTCAGAGCGTTCAGCTTCCTGAACTTAATTCCCAAACTGTCATTGTCCTCTCCATTAATAAAATTATTCTTTTTCGCCTTTTTGAAAGCCCTCTTGTGCATCAGCTGGCCATACGGCCTTTTCTGGCAGAATTGCAGGAGTTCGTTCCGACTGATGTTCTTCGGCAATCTGACGTCGTTGTCTTGGGCGTCGGGGTTCAGGATTTTAGGGGATGAGTTGAAACTGCCCATCCTGTAAAGGGGAAAAATATGTGTGAAAATAAAATGTTTTGCAAATATTTAAAAAAAAGTTACTTGAATTCTAGACCGTTAGAGCAAATTCAGAAATGTTAAAAATTCTATTGATGTGCTTTATTGTTTAAGAATTTCAACAAATTGGATCTCTGAGAAAATTCACAGGATAGTTAACTTTCAAAATGTCTATTCCAAACTAACTTTTACAGTTATTACATGGAAAGTGACAACATAATATAGAAAATAATAACCATTAAAAAAAATAACATTAAAAAAAAATGTAAGTTAATTCAATTTAATTCTTTAATAAAATCAATTTAAAAAAATAGTATAAATAATTAAATTTAGTAAATATCTCTTTAATTGTTTTTTAAAAGTTGCCAATTTTTTAATTTTTCTGATGTTTATTGGAAGAGTCTTATATTTGATTATTCCGTCATATAAAAGCGATTTTTTTCCGAAATTACTTTTCACTGGTATAGTTTGATAATTTATACAACGTCTGGTGTTATGATCATAATTAATCTCTTATTCTTCTGAAGTGTTATGTTTAATTTTTTTTCTTTTAAAATAATAGAGTGAATTAGAATACAAATTTTTAATTTATAAATGTTTTGAACGTGACAATACCCTTTCGGTCTATATAGATTAACAGTTGGTTCTAAATGTGGTAATTTGTGTATACATTTAATAATTTTATTTTGCAATTTTTGTAATGGTTTTTAAGTTTGATAAACAAGCAGGTCCCCATGCGGAAGCTAAGTATTGTAATTTTGAATATATTAATGAAAAATATATATTTTTTAAATATTTAAAAGGAATGTAATATCTAGCTCTGTACAAAACAGGCACCAAAGGAGATATCGAGTTGATAATATACTGGATATGGCATTTCCAATTTAAATTTTCGTTCAAAACTAATCCTAAAAATTTTGTCGTTTTTGAATATTGAATATTTTCATTATTAAATGTTAATGGGTTAATGATGGAATTTATTTCATTTTCAGTTATAAACATAAAAGAAGATTTTGTAGCCAAGAAAGAAGTATTTTAAAATCATTATTAATATCAAAATACATTTCTGCAAGAGTTTCAGCAAAATAAATAATAATTGTTGTACCATCTGCAAATAGCTTTATATTGCCCTTTAAGTTCAATTTGGAAACGGAATTAATGTAAATTAGGAATAATAACGGACCCAATATTGATCCCTGTGGAACTCCACATATTATTTCATTTTCCGAACTTTTTCTTTCCCCAATTTGAACAATAAATTGTTTACGATAGCTTAAATAACTTTGAGGTAAGTAGTGTGTGTGTATTTCCCCTTATCCCAAATACTGTATAGGTTTCTTAATAAAATATCATGGTTTACGGTGTCAAAAAGCCTTATATCTAAGGACAGTAAACAGCATTTTTTACTGCTGTCAACATTAGCTTGAATATTTGTTATGATATCTTCTACAGCTATTTCTGTATCCTTAGATCTGCGAGCGCTACATGTTTCCAATAGAATTTTAAAAAATAACCAATAATAGTACGAACCTGGTCAACATGTTTTTGATATTATCTTGCACATTTTTGAGTACTTTATTTTCAACATCGACGAAGCCACTTTTTTCACAAATCACTTCATAATTTTCATCATTATTAACCATCATTTTGTTCTTTGTTTCACTTTTGTACATTTATTAATATTACATAAAATGTTCTCTAGTAATCCTAAGTTAGAATTAGTGAATTTTTTTCGTAAGTTTTGTTAATAATAGTTTTAGATTGATATCTAATAAGGAACTATGACTTGAAGGTGTAAAAAAACTGTGTTACAGTTACGATAGACTGTGTCTAAGTACCTAGCCGTGCGTACTACCAGTTTTCTTGTACTGTATTACGGTTTTGTTTTGATTTAATTTATTCTTTAGCTTCCTGATACCTACGGTAGAATTTAAAACCTTTCTAGGAGTTTTCGCGACGCGAGTATAAATAACTTACAACGGTAAACAATCGCAACGACCAAGGATGAGTTTGTAGAGAAAGGGAGCCAATTTTTGTTAGCCTACATACATATTATATTGAAAAGTCGTTTTTCTGGTTAAGATTAACGAGAAGAGAGATTGGTGATTGGTAATTTTTCTTTATTGGCCCATGTTTCATTTATTGTGCATTATATCTACACATGTAATACATTTTTAAGTGTGTTTAGAACATATTAAATGTTTAAATATCTTTTTTTTTTTTTAATCAAAGAAAAACCTAAATGTGTTTAAATATTTCCGACGCAGCAGGCGCACTTTGACACGTCATAAATAAACAACATTCGCGCTTGAGATAAACACCACGTGACTGATTAACGCAAAAAACGCATTAACTTAGTAAACACCCTGTACGTATACATACAAAAACTACCTAATTAGATCAGTGAGTAGAATAAAATGTGTTTTTCTAAAAAATTACATGCATAATAAGGTTAATTAAAAACCATGAATCATTTGTTGAATTTGAATTTGTTTTTTATAGTCATCTAGAAAAGATTGACGCATTCGACAGTCATACAGGAGCGATGGAAGCAAAAATGATTGACAGACGATCGAGATAATTTCCTGAATTTTATTTCAAGGTGACGTAAAGGCTTAAAGAAAATAATGGTATGTGTTCAATGCTAAAATATAGGTATACATAAATAACGTTATTCGGTTGCAAAAACTACCCGCCAGGCGACGATTTGTTAACGATAGGAAACAAACCACTAGGAGTATGTTAATTTAGCTAAGTTGTCTCGTAACAAAAACATTTTTCTAAAGTTGCTTTTTTCTTTGTTTAATGACATTCGGTGTTTGTTTATTTTTCGTGTGAACGTGTGTATTTTTTACACGTGTATATCATAACAAACCGACTTTATTTTAAACTGTTTTGATTTTAAACGAAAACAATAATTATTGTTATACATACAATGTAAAAATACCTCAAAGCACATTCGGTTTTAATAATGATCCAATTTAATTGACTTATTGGCGTTCAAGCTCCCTTAAACTGTGAATTAGTTGGATGAACTTCTTATCGTCCCTGTAGAATATATAAATATATTATATAATATAGACAAAATTACAACAAAATTATCTAACCCCGAAATGGAACATATAATGTATGTATTGTTGGGTCTGTTTATTATTCCTAGGGCGAACAAAAGTAAACAAACAAACCTAAAGAGTATTAATATCCGAAAAGCTAAAAAAAATGCAAAATAAGGGGATGTATCGGCAAAAAGGTCAGTTGTTATTATACAGTGACCGGCAGAAAGTGCGCAGCATATGAGAAAGTTTTTTTATCTTTAAGTTTAGAAAATTGATTTTATTTTAGATAGGTTCTGCATGTTCTCAAACCAAAATAACACCCATTAAATCCATAGACAATTTACCTTTAGATAAGCAAACAATAATCACGAAAGTGGCAGTTTTATGGCCTCGCGCATGTAAACAAACCTGGACACTATTAGCCATGCGCACTGCAACATTATCGTTTGACGAATGGGAAAATAGACAGGTCCGGGCTTTAAAATTCAAATTCTTGCCAAAAAATTGGAATTTCTTTTCAAACTTACCGAAAATACGAAATACCATTAGGTATTTTACCCCTATTTGGGCATAATAAAACTATACAACGGCTGCTACTAGTACTATAATCATTGTTTGTATTCCTATCCGATTCACTAAAAGCACAAACACAATTCTCTTAACTACACAAAAACTAAAAATTCGTAAATATTAATGTTGGATGAAGGAATCCACAGAGAAACCTTAAAACTATGGAGAACTATAAAACACAACAAAAATGGCGGCCGAGCCGGTTCTGGAGAGTATCTTCACAAAGAAATAAAGTATCGTAAGCATGTCGATAAAGTAGGACAGGCCGATAACACGAGGTTTGTGCGCATGCACGAAGGTGTCTAGAAGAAATGCAGCTGACCGGCCAGTCATGCGCTCGGACGTATTTATTCACCCATAAAACGTAACTTTTGTTTGCGCAGGAGATAAGCTGTACGTATCTAAAGGTAAGTTGTCTATGATTAAATCCGGTAAAAGTCTTATGGTATACGAGGTAGGATCAAAATTTTGAAATGCCGCTAAGAGTAAAGTACCTCCGTCTTTCATTTTAGAATAATTTTTTACTAAGAATTATTGTTCTAATTTTAAAGTTATATCCAATTTTCGAATTTCGCTCATTTTGGACAAATATACAATATACAAATATGTATACAATATTGATCCTTATTTTGCGTGACGAATAAAATCTGTATAAAATATATTTTTAATTTCAATTTTTTTGTTTATAAATCAAAAGGAGACTTTCTATGCATACTTCAATGTATAAAAAAACTATTCAGGAGATGCTTTAAGTCAATGTAAATCAAAAATATCAAATATACAATATTGATCCTTATTTTGCGTGACGAATAAAATCTGTATAACATATATTTTTTATTTAAATATTTTTGTTTATAAATCAAAAGGAGACTTTCTATGCATACTTCAATGTATAAAAAACTATTTAGGAGATGCTTTAAGTCAATGTAAATCAAAAAAATATCAAATATACAATATTGATCCTTATTTTGCGTGACGAATAAAATCTGTATAAAATATATTTTTTATTTCAATTTTTTTGTTTATAAATCAAAAGGCGACTTTCTATACATACTTCAATGTATAAAAAAACTATTTAGGAGATGCTTTCAGTCAATGTAAATCAAAAAATATCAGTTAGATGAAATTAACTTGTTCCCTCAGACAATAAAATACGGTGTGCAGCAAAAATATTTAATATTTTTATGTTTTTATTTTAAAAAGCCCTAATATTATGAAAACAAACTAATCGGACTTATGACCGACGATTATCTCTAACGAAGTATGCAGAAAATCTTATTTTCGTACTGTTCGGTTGCCATTTATTTTTTTATACAGGGTTATTCAAAAAACACGATTAAATCCATTTTTTGTCCAAAATAAACGAAATTTTTGGAATTTGGGTATAACTTTGAAATTAAAACAATAATTCTTAGTAAAAAAATATTCTACAATGAAAGATGGAGGTACTTTACTCTTAGCGGAATTTCAAATTTTTGATCCTACCTCGTATACCATAAGACTTTTACCGGATTTAATGGGTGTTATTTTGGTTTGAGAACATGCAGAACCTATCTAAAATAAAATTAATTTTCTAAATTTAAAGATAAAAACTTTTCCCATATGCTGCGCCCTTTCTGCCGGTCACTGTACACATAAATATTTGGGGTTTTAGTTCTAAGCTTGTAGAGAGAATCGGGCGTGTGTATACCAGCTTTTTGAATACATATACTTTACTAGCAGGCCCGCCCGCTTCGTCATTGCGCACTTACGGTTTTGTGATTGTAAATTATATATTTTTAAAGAAAAACTTACGTACTCTACTCTTATTCTAAGAACAAAAAATGTGCACTGTTTGACATACGAAACCCATTTATAATTATGTTGCTGTAAAACTCACGATACCTTCTATTTTTAGACATTATATCGACAAATAAACTAATAAGCCAATCAAAATGTATTTGAAAAAATTTCATAAATAAATTTTAAAAAAATACTATTAATATTTGAAATGATCATACTAATAAAGGCCTTTGTAACTAACCATACAAAAATATAATAATTTATTTACGAAACATTTTTATTTCTTTTTTTTTATTATTGCATAGACCAAAATTCCCAATAATTTGCAAAATGTTGATAAATTGATAATAAATATACGTAAAATCATTGATAGGCAAAATAGAGAGAGAGATAGCACGATTTCAAGGCTTTGGAATTTGACCTTTATGGAAGATACAAGTTCAAAGCTTTTATATTATTATAAAGTCGATTATCGGATCAAAATATTAAATGACCCCAAAATTAAACAAAAAAAAATAGGACAAAGCATATAAAATACGCAGTATATTTTATTCAACTAACATACCAACATAAGTAAAATGTCGCAAAAAAACTTAACCCAAACCCCAATGACACTAATATACATAACACAACAAAAATACCGATTTACATACGTAGATTTAAATGTATAAATTTTTTAACGTTTACTATTAGCAGCGAAATGAATAAACGATCAGATATTACTAAAAGCATAAAGCGAATTATCTACAAAATTATTTTTGCCCTCCATTACGTTTTTAATTGTGAAATTTCGTTAAATTTTCCTAATCGTAACGATTTGCAATAAAATGTAATTTGTGTATAGTGCCGGCTTTTATACTAGTAGCTTAATGGCTTATTCAAGTTTATTTGAGCCGACGGTTTCGTGTTGACATGTAGGAAACGCAAAGTTACGCCAGAAAAATACAATAATGGAGTAATTTTGTTGTTTTTTATTTGTATGGTATTTCCAAACCTTATTGAAATTATAATAATAAAAAAATATTCCTCCTCGACTCGATAGATACCACTGCTTTACGTTTGGTTAGGTTTTGCAAAGTTTTCTGTTTATTTTAATCTACAGGGTTGCCCAGAAGTCTGGAATAAAATTATTCCTGTAACTTTTGGGGAAAACGCTCGCACACATCAATTGAGTTTTATACAGTGTCACCAGTAAAGTCCGCATCATATGGGATTTTTTTTATTAATAGCTTTATTCAAAATTGGACTTTGGCATCAAGTTCTGCCTCGATCGAGATTAAAATTAAGCAAAATAATATTAGTCACGTGATTCGCATTATCTGTCAAATTTTAATTTTTTTCAAAAATAATTCAAAAGAGGGGTTATTTCTGAAAATACCGAAAAAAGTTATTAGAAAAAGTTTTTTTAAATGCAGTTTCTAGCCCACATGCAAAATTTCAGCTGCATAAGATAATTTTGATTTTTTACCTATATTTTGTAAATTGCACCACTTTTGCAAAATAAGACTCAACGCAACCTACATAAAACTTCTTAGTTTTGACAATGCTTTATTTCAGATACATTTTCTTCAAAGTAGCGCCATATTAAATGTGTGTTTTTCTACAAAATCAAAATTGGGCTATTAAAATTTGATCGCATATGTGATACAAACTTTATTTGTTTTTGACCCTGTATAAGGTAACTTCATAAAATAAGTATTTTTGAAAACGTAGTTTGTGTTTGGTTTTTAAAAAATCTCTATTTAAATAAGCGGAAATGATAAATCATTGATGTTTTTTTTACCTTTCAAGGTAAGAAATCTTCATAGTTTCACGTTCTGACATTTTGTGACTTAACAATAGTTATGGTTTATTTGTTATTTATTTTGTCAAAAAAAAATGTATCAAAACAAAACATGGTTTATTTGTTATTTATTTTGTCAAAAAAAAAAATGTATCAAAACAAAACACAACAAGAAGGTAGTTTAACATGGCAAATGCTGGAAATGTCCTGTCATAGTCATCGTCTGAAAGCTCTTGGACAAGATATACTTTATAAGGGTGGTATTTTTCTGCTTTCAAAAATCTTCCAATATTTTTCTGCTTTCAAAAATCTTCCAATGGTACCTCTAGATGTATCATGATTTTAAGCCAATGAAACTGTCGCCTAAAACACGTGGCCGTCCATTCCTAAGCAAGTCCTTTACTGTGCCATGTTCATCAAATTTGTGGAATATTTTACTAAGAATGTGAAATTTGATTATCCGGATATTTAGCATTAAATAACGTGCACACTTCACTTTGACTTTCTTATTTTATCTTCACATCCTAACAATGTCAAGACTTCGATACGCTGTCTTTCCGACAAAACCATTTTTGTTTAGAAAATTGTAAAATAATACTTCGAAAAAAAAAACCTAAATTAATTTTACAAGTTCACAATGTCATAAAATGTCAGAACGTGAAACAATGAAGATTTCTTACCTTGAAAGGTAAAAAAAACATCAATGATTTATCATTTCCGCTTATTTAAGGTGGACTTATCAACGTCATTAAATCTACTGCCAACCTATAACCTATTTCGCGTTGATTTTTTGAGTTTATTATTTTAATAACTAACATTTAAAGAAAATCAATATCGTCGGTACATTATTTAGGTAGTATCTGATATAAAACAAAGATATCAATTTATTTTATTGCTAATTTTGGGAGAATTGTATATTGAAACAACAATGACAGAATAGGTAATGTTAAAAAAAATCTTACCCGATATTTTTCGCTTTACAATTATCCTAAAATAATTTATAAAATTCCTTAATATTTATTTAATATGTCAATTATTACCCATAGAATATGCAGTCGATATTGATTTTATTTAAATTTTGTGTAAAAGCTAGAAAAATAAATAAATCTACGCAAAATAGGATATAGGTTGGCAAGCATGTTGATACTCCCACCTTAAATAGAGATTTTTTAAAAACTTTTAACAGTCCTCATTTTGAAATAGCTTGACATAATCGCTCCAAAATTTATGAGCATACTGTACGAGATATAAGCTTTCAAAAATGAAGTATCACAAGCTGTATGTTTTCATTAAAAAAACATCGGTCTCGGCATATCTTTGACAATTGTCTATAAAAAAAACAAACGAATAACGACAAAATGTGAGCATAAATAAAACTAAATTGACGTGTCCGAGCGTTTTTCCCAAAACTTACAGGTATTAGGGCTATATTAATTTTATTCCGGACTTCGGCAACCCTGTATAAACGCCACCACTATACTCGCCATTTCAATTGACAACATTTATGATACAGTTAGTTACTTGCAAAACAAATATAAAAATGTCACGGGGTTTTTCTGCTAATCAATTAACGGTTACCAGTTCCATTTACTTACTGACAGGTTTATTGTTCATTGTTCTCATCTGATTCATTCATGAAAAAAAAAACGATTTTGTGATGAAAAAAAAATGTAATATTTCGGGAAGTAGAGTGAATCCGTAGAAAACAAACTTTGGACCGTCTTATTATGTTTTTGGTGATTTCCTGGCACCGTTTCATCATATTTTTCCTTGAAATTTCATATTTTGGATCGTCTTATTGGTTAAATTACGAAATTTTTCGAGAATTAAACAAATAAATATGTTTATTATATCGTATTTTTATGAAGTCATTAATGGCGATATAACAAAATACCAAAAAAAAAATTTTTGTTTGTAATAGTTAATGTAACTTTGGCGAATGCGCAAGAAGCAAAAAAATGTCGACATTTTCGATTTTATAAGGAGGACTTTTTTCAAAAACAATGGAAACATCATTTAAAAATGGTCAAAATTGAGGACTGGTTATTAGATTAGGTCTACTTCACACTTACGCTGTCATATTTGCTGGGGGGAACTCGGTCTTACAGTTATTTGAATTGACCATATTATAGGGCTATACAGGATGTTCCTTAATGACGTGCTAATAGTTTAGGGTGTGATTCCTCAAGTCATTTTATGAAGAAAAGTTTATATAAACATTTATTATGTCGTAAACGGCTTAAATTTTTTGCTACAGGGTGTTGAACGTTGAATTTTTTCTTTTTTAATGAGTTTTTTGTAACATCTCCGAAAGTACTTTAGATAATATTTTCAATTTTGGAATGTGTTAATAGAACATAAAACCACATATTTTAGTTATAAAGGTTATTTTTTTGTCGCACCAGTGGCGTCCCTGCAAACATGTCCTCTGATATTTTTTAGAAAAAAAGTGGTACGCCACTGACATTTTTCTATGTGGATATTATTTCTGATTAGCCTGATTATTTCTACATAAAAATAGTCTCTTGAGTTTTTCTCCTCAGGCACACCGTTCTTAATTAAAATAATTAAATTAAATTAGCTTCATTTTGCAGTATTGACGAATAATTTTTTATCACATAAATCTAGTTATCCTGGAACGGTGACGTTCTTAAAAACATAATTAACGCCTTAACGGCAGTCTTATCTGCATTTTCTCCAAGAAGAACTACCTGTTTTACTTGAAGATGTACCATATGCGCTAAGGAATCAAATGTGATACATGCATGATGGAACTCCTGCTCATTTCAGTATAATCGTTCGCGACCATTTCGATGCAGTTTATCCGAATCGTTGGATAGGTCGCGGAGGAGCTCAACAGTGGCCAGCAAGATCCCCTGATTTCAATAGTTTGGATTTTTTCTTGTGGGTCATCTTAAACCTCAAGTGTATAAAACTCCCATTAATACTTTAGAAAATTTAAGGGAGCGAATAATTGTCTTCTGTGAAACAATGCGGAATTTGCCTGGAATATTTGAACGAGTGCGCTATTCGATGCAAAGACGGGCGAAAGCATGCCTATTAAGTGAAAGTGGTTATTTCCAATAATTTTTACAAAACAAAATTTTGCATTATCAATGTTAATAATACTAAATAGTTGAGCTAATTTAATTTAATTATTTTAATTAAGAACGGTGCGCCTGAGGAGAAAAACTCAAGAGACCATTTTTATGTAGAATTGGCCAGGCTAATCAGAAATAATATCCACATGGAAAAATGTCAGTGGTGTACCACTTTTTTTCTAAAAAATATCAAAGGACAGGTTTGCAGGGACGCCACTGGTGAAACAAAAAAATAACTTTTATAACTAAAATGTGTGGTTTTATGTCCTATTAGCACATGCCAAAATTGAAAATATTATATAAAGTACTTTCGGAGATATTACAAAAAGTTCAACACCCTGTAGCAACAAATTTAAGCCGTTTACGACATATATTTATATGAACTTTTCTTCATAAAATTACTTGAGGAATCACACCCTAAAATATTAGCACATCATTAAGGAACACCCTGTAGGTAGGGTGGATAATATTTTCAAGATCCCTCGTATATAAATAAACATATATTCTTTAAATCTTAGGTAATAATAAAGGTATTTTATAAAGCTAGTAAAGTCTGTTAGATTTTATCCACTGTCGATCTTCGTTTCGTGGTACGTAAGACCGTGAACTACGATAGATTAGACGACGAAGTGAGGTTGGTGAAAATCGAATGAGTAAATTGACCTTCCGGCAGCGACATCGATACGTTTTCGTCCTCGACCTGTTGTTCCAGCTCTGCCTCCATCAGTACTTTGGCAAACTGATATTTGACCATTGTTTGACGACGCGGTGAAAACTTTTTTACCGTCTGGGCGTAACCCATGAATATTAAATCGATTTCTTCTAAATGTTGTGGGTTTGCTTGTCGCTCCTGAAGATGCGTTAACACTTTTTCCACGGAGGATGTCTTTGGTCTATCGTCGAAGCGAGTTTTTTTCGCCGAGCTCGCTGTATAATGGTGAGCGACGTTTATCGTATCTTTTTTCGGTTGTTCTTCAATTTCAGAAAGGTCACCTTCCTGTTTCGGGCTGTTTACCGTATTGCCGTTGTTATCGGATTCACCTTGAGTTAGTTCTAAGAAAGGTCTGAAAAAGGTCATCAGTTGGGCCCAAGGCCACGTTTTATATCGGTCGACGGTTTTTGATCTTTGAGCCCGGAGATGTTTGGCATAGGCATCGCGTAAGTTCTTCCATTTCTTTTTAACGTGATCGCCTGAAACAAAACATTTTAATGGTTTTACTTCTGACAATAGCTCAATTGGAAATATCTTTGATGAGTTTTGTTTTGCTATTTAAAAGTAATTAAACAGAAATTCGATTGATAATACGAAGTTGTTTGCGAAGCGTTCCTTTAACAACTTATATATGCAGAGGTATTTACTTTGCTTTGCTGTTTAAATGAACCAAAAAGAAATAGGTAAAGTATGTTTCACAATAAATGGTTGACTCCGTTTGACTACCTGGGACGTTTTGCAAGAACTCGGCCGTCGGCCTCTTGCAAAACGTTCCAGGTAGTTAAACGGAGTCAACTATTTATTGTGAAATATAGGTACTTTACCTAATATCTGATCTGACACAGAATAGAAGGAAGGAGGTTATCTATCGGAGGATGACTTCTATATGTTAAAACTAGTTAAAGTGTATACGATCTTAGTTGAGACAGACAAAAAAACTAAAAAAAAAATCGATGACAGAGTTGTCAAGTCCACGTGGACTATCTTCGAACATCTGTATATACGTAAATTTTGTTATATTTGTATTGTAGTTTCAGTGTGTGATGCAGTAAATTGATCGTACCCCCAATATTTACGTTGTCTCAACTGACTTCGTATGAAGTATATATGTATTATAATTAGAAGAATGTTTAAACGCGCTGTATATTCTACCGCGTGGAACCTTCGGTTTTCTTCCGGTTTTTCTTTGAACAGGGCTGTAGGTATTACCTATTTTACTACTCTTGAACATTATGTGATTATTACTTTACTTTATTCTCAGACCATATTTATAATATATACCATTTGGTCTGAGACTTTATTACTGATGCTGTTCATGTTCGGAGGATCCTGTGTTCGAACCCATTGCCACCAAAGTTTTAAAAAAATCCGCGAGATGGCAGCAATATAAACGAGTTTTAGCTCGGTTTTAAATAGATTCGAATATTTAGTTTTTATTTTTTGCGAAAAAATGCTATTCGGTCAAGCCAAATAAAACGATATTGATCATTATAATATATCCTATAAGTAAGTAAATTTTCTTCTTACCTTCAGTATTTAAAGACTTGCCGATTTCTTCCCATATTTTGTTTTTCTTTTTGACATTCTTATATTCTGGGTTCGTCATATCGTATAAAATGGGATACAATTTCACTTGTTCCATAATTTTCTCGGACATGGCCGCCATTCTTCTCATTCTCGCTTCGGTTTTGCTTGTGAGAGCGGCTAAATCGCCAAATTCAACGAACCAACTATCAGCCGCGGCCGCGTTTTCGGACGCTGCGCAGGCCGCAAATCGATGTGTACCGCTCGATCATCCTAAGTTCAGGCCAGCGGATTTATCGTTCCGATAGCATACCGTGACGTCCCGGCGTGTTCTTACGGTGGTCGACTTCTAACGGGGTTCAAAACGGCAGCAGGTGGCGGCAAGAGGGAATGAAATAATAGAAACTGTGTTTTGCGGTTTACTCCTGCCTTCAGGCTGTATGTGATTTTGATTGGCCGCAGCCGCTATGGCTTGAGTAGTAACGCTTTGTATGTATATTTTTAACCTCGAATACCCGAGTAAGAAGTTGTAATGAAATAATTTAATAATATTTATGCAAAACCATCAGTTAAGTTTGTTTGTGTACGGAAGTTGAAACATTCTCTATAATAGCTTGGCATTATTCAGTTGTGAAATTCCGGATAAAAATTGTTGCAAGGTCAATGCAAAGGTCATTTATATTAATGGCTTATTTCCTTTCAGAATGTTGTTTTACAACTTTACGATTAAATAATCCCGTTTAATATTCAAAAAGGCAACGTTCCAAACTTGTACAGGTCGTTTATGCTATAATCAAAAAGCATATTTCTAACCTAAAAAATTGGAAACCTTCAATCATCGAAAAGCTTTTTTTTCTCTTTCAAATTTTAAGTTATGATTGGTGGCTCCAATTAGAGGTTATATTATCTTCCAAATATTAAAAAAAAAATCACATACCTCCGTCTATTCAGGCTTATAATTCCGTTGGAATAAAACGCTGCAGTTCGATCGCCATTTAGAATGTTACGGTAAAACGACGAAAAACACATCAAAGCTAGTGGAATACACAGGCCAGGCCGGTGAGTGTCGAAAGCAACGGCAACATGCCGGTTCACATTACAGTATGGAACAGCGCAGCATTTAAAATTGATTATTGTGTCGTATTATTATTGATATCTAATATCATAAAGATAAGAATTGGAAATTAAATAGGCAACAGCCCATCAAGGAAGGAACGAAAGTGGAATATTTATAATTTAGGGCTTTTTGGCAGAGCAAAAAATATAAAACTCAGAACTGCATATATATTATTCCTAAGGCTTGTTACATAATTTTAGGAATATGGAATAATTAGGGCTAATGCCTATACTATAAAGGGTCCCTTGCATTGAGGATCAAGCTTTAAAACTACTAATTATTTGTATTTTTTATGTAGGTAATTATAAAATTTGAGAAACGACGGAAAAAAATGATATGTTTTAAAGATACTTATACTACCCTTAAAAGCACATGCAAATTACAGTTTTTTCGCTCAAGAACGCAGAGAGGTTTTGAGCAAATCTCTTTAAAATACTTCTATTTGTCAGTTTATTAGATTGACACGTGGACAGGCCAGTTTAATCGGCGTAGGTAAAAAGGATACCTACGTATACAGTGTCCGGGAAAATGTGGGAAATCTCCCGGATATGAAAAAAACACGTGAAAAGAATACTACAAGTTCATATAAACATCTTCCGTATCGACCTCCTCTTCGGAGAGCTCCCATGGAATTAAGTTTTTGACATATAATTATTAAACCAACAGGTATATTTCAATTTTTTTTTCATATGATGTATACTAGGTAAGACCCTTCAGATTAAGTACTCTTCATTCATGTCGCTAATCCTGACCGGTTTCGGAAAAACGTCATTTATTTATTTGCATCATGTATTTAGCGTATTTCGATAAAAGATACATCTTTGTTTCTATAAATGTTCACTTTTAACTGCTTAAATACATGATGGCAATAAAATGACGTTTTTCCGAAAACGGTTAGGATTAGCTACATGAATAAAGAGTACTTAATTTTTAGTCAATAGTTAAAGGTATGTAAAAAACGTTGTTCAATGTTTTTATCATACAGGGCGTAAAAAAAAATGGGCACATTAGTATCGCAGCTAGTCCGTCCCTGCACCTGTGAGTAATTCACTTTCTGGGATAGTAATTTGAAGGGTCTTACCTGGTATAGATCATATGAAAAAAAAAATGAAATAATACCTGTTGGTTTAATAATTATGTGTCAAAAACTTAATTCCATGGGAGCTCTCCGAAGAGGAGGTCGATAGGAAAGATGTTTATATGAACTTTTAGTATTCTTTTCACGTGTTTTTTTCATATCCAGGAGATTTCCCACATTTTTCCGGACACCCTGTATACATGGTTTGATTGGACAGAGATGTCGTACATTTTAGCCTAACAAATTGACATAATAAATATGTCATTAGTTTCCATTAAATTTTTCTATTCTAGTCTTTCTTTTTCAATGCTTTGTTGGCGATTATTTCATGTCAAAGTTTGAATCATTATAGAGATCCAGTGACATAACAATAATAACTTAATAAAAATACTTATTTATTTTCGCTAGCCGTTAGAAAACAATAAATTATCAAAGTAAAAAATTGACTTGATTTAAATCTCAATAAACAAAAATGTAATTAAATGCCGTGTAAAAATTTTAAATAAAGACTCGTGCAGAGAAGAAAATACCTACAAATCAAAAAATAGATAAAAACCATATAAAAAAAAAGAAAAAATTACCTTGGGAAAGAAGTCAACAATCTCTCAAATCTCCTCGCTGAAACAAACAATAGCCGTCTGGACGCCATCTTTGTTTTTCCTTCAGTTAAAATGTTTTTCGTACAATGCGAAACGTACTTTGCGTACTCGATGCACTTTTTAATAATACTCTATTGTTATCCACACAAAAAACAACTGACGTGTGCACTGTCGTATTTTTCAACTAAAGTATACAATAATGTCTTTGAAAGTGCATATTTTGGTGCATCGGCATATTTTTGCATATTTGTTGCATATTTCGAGTGCAGGAGGTTATGTTTGTCGCCGTGGTGCGTTGTCGGTATTGTGCAGCCTGTTTTATAGAAAAAGAAAAGTTTTAATACAAATTGGAATTGTACACACAATTGCGCTAGAAATTATAACGACACCGCTAATTACGGCACGCAAACTTCGTGACATTGCTTCAAAATAGTGTACCGTCGTCTTCAAAAGTAATGTCGGTTACAAACCAATACAGTTACGTCCTAGAGGCGAGTCTCTCATATTGTGACGTCCCATAATTCGGTCCAGGACAACCATAGAAGCGACACCGGCAGTCGAGACTATAGGTTATGTAGCCCTTGACATTACTTTCGCTGGCGACAGTACATCTTGCCGCTATATTAAAGTATAGTTTTTCCTAATAATAATACAGTTGTATTCATAAAAAAAGCGTACAAGAATTAGAATGAGAGGTAAGATTTGTCATATTTGTGTAAAACCGGCTTGTCTAAATGATTGTTTATTGGAGATTATCACACGTCATAGATTATCAAAAATGCAAAGCATTGGTGTCGGTGTAATTAATTTTGAAACTGCATAGTGTAACGTTTAATAAACTTTGACAGAAGAACATAAAAATGCCCTGCCAGTGGTCTGAAGTTGAAAAGGATGGCCAATACGTGCTGTAGCGCAGTTGTATAATAGAAATAAAAAAAAACTATATTGAAAATTAAGCAAAAAAAGAGAAAACTTGGTTCAGGTCGTCCCAAACGTTCCAACTCTGAATAGTATGCTGTTTTTTTGGGATATTTAAGAAATAATCCATTTGCAACTGCAAGGGATGCTGTTATTGATACAACATTTCCTGCCTCCCAACCTACCGCCAGCAGGAGAGTCGAGGAATCTGAACTAAAATGTCGCCCAGCTGCGAAAAAAACGTTTCTTACCGAAGAACAGCGACAATCAAGGATTATTTTTGCTTTAAATTATATGTTGTGTATACTGCAATCCTCAATTTTGAAACAGGGTCATTTTTACTAATGAAAATACGTTCCAGACGGACAAATTCGTGTGTATATACCGTTCAAATAATATCAGGTTTGAAGAGCGATATACTAACCCCCTCACTTCTAGACATGGGCGTATCTCTGTAAATACATGGGGCTGGATAAGTGTTCATGGACCTGGTGTTTGCTGGCGAATAGAGGGAAGATTTAATGCCGGAAATTACATTAACATTTTCGAAAACATTGTTACCATCTGCTGAGCAAATATATCCCAATAATACTTCCATATTCTATTCTATTGTACTATAACGGCCAACGCCAATGCTTTGCATTTTTAATACCCTTTAACATGCGATAAGCCGGTTTTGCGCAAATATGGTTAAGGTTTCCTCTCATTCTAATTCGTGTATGCTTTTTTTATGAATACAACTGTACCAATAACGAGGCATTTATTTTCAAAATTAACTTGTAATAACAGTTTTGGCATTGAGTGTAAAGGTTTTTAAGGTATGTTGCACCATATTATTATGTGTTACAGAACTGTCAAAAAAAACCCAAAACTGGAGGTTACTTTTATTATAACACTTAGCATTAATCAAGTGTTTTGTAATTAATTTTGTGGTGGATTTTAACCATTAATGTTTATTAGATGTGGTAAAAAAATTGATATTTATAGGGTATATCTGTATTATTATCTATTATAATATTCAAAGCAATCTAATATGGATTTTAAAACGCAGCAGAGCCAAAAATAGGCATTTCTTTATAAGTATGTAGTCATCAGACGCATCTAAGAACTAAAATTTTATAAAATTTTTTTTTTATCTAAAGTCCAAAAGTTTATAAAATGGGGGGCCTTCTAATAAGATGCTACATAAATATGATAATGGGAAACATTAAAATCACCATTCGTTCGACAGAAACAAGTTAACAGGTAAAAAACAATTCTAAAAATAACATAATTGTTAACGAATTTGTTTATTACTAGCGTTGTTTGTTACGGGCATAATTTTTCCACGCTTTTGTTATATACTTTTCGGAAAGTTCAATATAACATAAACTGGATTTGACCAGCTCTAGAAGTTGGCACACATTTTTAAAAAAACAATGTTTCCAATAACCGCTCGCCGTTTACGACATCCATTTGGCATTTTGAAACGGCCACGATAAATTGAATGACTAATGTAATGTAATCATTCCGAAAAACAAGGGAAGTATTTTTTTAACTTGTATTTATTTTTCGGGCATCCGGCCAAGTATTTGATAAAAATCGGAACTTCTCGCGTAAGATTGACAGATCACGTTTTAGGGAAAAGGTGCCAAATGGTTCTTTGTGATAATATGTCGAAATTTATGATGTTGGCAGATAGAGTATGTTTGTAGTGCCAATAATTAAAGAGGTTGATTATGTAAGAGGTAAAAGAGTTATTACATGAAGACATTAGAATGTAAATTTTCTCACTAATTTTATTATACCATAACTTAGGGGCCATGCAGCAACAGGAGATAGTAGACTTGAAAATAGGTCATTTACATTTAGGTATGCTTACTTTTTATGATAAAATATCCACTGTTGATTTTCAATAAATATAAATGTATCGTTAAGAAAGGTGTTTATTTTAATGTTTCTTGCCATCTAGCATTTAAAGGCAAATATATCAAAAACCAATTCAAATATTTACACCTGTTTTGAGGCGAAGCGATGAGAAATATTAGAAACAAAAATTAGATGCGGGAATTTACTAAACTTATATTGTGTCCTCTAGAAGGTATCTGAGAACTAATTGTGAAATTGTCTTTCTTACCCTCAAAAACAAAACTACACCAAATTTGATTCACATCCGCTTAACCCTTTTCAAATCATCACCAATTTTCTAAAATAAATTTTTACCAGGATCACCCTGTAACTCTTAAATATTTAATCATAAGAAATTAAGCATAAACGACTTTTTTTGTAGTCTACTATCTCCTGTTGCTGTATAGCCCCTTTGTTATGGGACAACCGGTATACGACAAAGCGACATTTAAAAATATGTATACGGACATCATAATTTTATTATTATTTCAAATTTTCAACATTTTATAAAAATAAAAAAAAAACACTAAAGTTTATGGTCAGTTTGCGGCTTTTCCATTAAATGTCGCAATAATCTCTAGTGTATTTTGAAACATATTTTGTGTGCAAATAATTACACCATACCGGGTGGTTCACCCCCAGACTGACCATAGGAAATCCCATATAAATTTTGCTACCCTCGAATATTGCCTCCCCGTTTAATTTTACATCAAAATTGTATTCAACTTTTTTGAAGGTCCGTGTAAGATGGACCCGCACACCAAATTTTAGTACTTTCTAATGAACCAATTAAAAGTTATTTAGAAAAAACTCTTCGTAAAATACTTAAAAATTAAATACGGCTGTGGTACATAACACAATGCAGTAATAATTAGGATAATATCAAATGTTAATATTTTATTAGTTGCACCATTTCGCTGGTAGTTCCTATGGTCAGTCTGGCGGCGGACCAACCGGTATATAACAGCAAAACAACCATAAATCTGATGCATATTATATCAAACTTTGACCGATAGGTACCGTTAAAAGTAAAAAATATAGGTACACTTACACATCGTAGTATAAACACTACTCTTATTTAGATGATTTATTTCTCAAGAACTATTTAATTACTGCCTATTAGCAATACTGCTTAAAATAAACTCACTTACAAAATCTAACAGACAAACAAAATTAGATAATTCTTACTTAATTCAAGTCACACCTCTCAACTAGGAAAAATCGTGCCCAGGCTATTATTTATAGTAGATATATATCTATCATAGTACTAAAACTAATTACCAGATAAGGTAAATTATTCATGATACTTACGCATGTAAATTTTTAACCACGTTATTTATTTTACAAACTTGATTCTAGCAAAGTTTAATAGGTACTGAATTAACTTCCCGATGTTGTATGATGTAGTTTAATGTTTAACAACAGCGTCCGATACCATCCAAAGGTTTTTGGCAAGGTACAGTAATTATCATGAAAATCTGACGCGTAGTATTATTAGATCACCTAATTTAGATGGTAAATTCCGAAAATTTCCTGCACATTATGTTTTTCTTGAATGAATTAATGCACCTTGTTTACCGGTTTTTTAGTAATCTGCAGTGTTTCTGCAAATTCAATAACGTTTGCTACTTTGTTTACATATTAGCACGAATGTTGTTTATGTGATGTAAGTGGTGGAACTAAGAAACTTGTTTGTGTTTATTTTTATACGCCCAGACAATTTACATAAACCCATATTGTTTTGGATTAGAGGCGAATGCGCTAGATAAATTCGTTGCCACTGTTGTTTGCCGTGATCCTTACAATCAAAGACCTCCAACAAGAGATTCGTTAGAACATTATATCGCTTTAACCACCACGTGATTTTTTCTGAGCAAAACAATCCTTACAATAATACTAATACTACGATAGTTTTAAGTGTTTACAAAAAGGCAAAGATAATTTTTCTATAGTTTTTCTAGGCCATCAGATTAAAACAAAACCTTGTTATGAAACAAATGACATAAGTCCGACGACGTAGACGTTTCTAATCAAGCGCGCGTTCGCGCGCGTGGATCATGTGCAAAATTTAATGATGAAACTTTTAGGGGGCTAACTAGAACTTATATATTTTCCGCCCCTTCCTCTACTGCATAAAATTGGGAATACTATAATATACTTTTTCTCCAAATGACATTAAAAGCGGTCTTTTAATGACACCTTTTGAGCCTGTCAGGTGTCATTAAAAATTAAAATTTAAAATGACAAGTAAACACAACAATTCAATAAATGTCATAAATAACATACATAAATATAAAAAATACGATTTTGCGTGAAATTGGAACAAATTTGGAGAAAAAATTATATGTTTTACTAGGCAGAAAAGCAGATTTAATGCCTTGGCTGGTTTCCTAGCCTCGGCTGCGCCTCGTCTATGAAACACCATTTCCTAGCCTCGGCTGCGCCTCGTCTATGAAACACCAGCCGCGGCATTAAATCTTGTGCTTTTCTGCCTAGTGAAACAAATAACTATTAACGTCGTATCTGTTATCAAATAGTTATTTATACCTACTACAAGGGATGTAAGTAACATTTACTAGTCGAGAACGATTTTGCGCACGAGCGATAGCAAGGGCTGGCAATAAAGTTCGAGACTAGTAAATATATCCACATCCCGTGAAGTATATAACATTTTTTCTCCTCCCCGCTGAATTTATTCTTGGATTTTTATTAATTTAATTCGATACTTTTCGTATGAAATTAGCTTTTCTATAGCATCATAAGCATTGTTATTTTAACAACGTCAAGCTGACAAGTTTATTATCAAAAATTGAGAGAAATTGAAATTATTGATTTGTATAACAGCCAAATGGATATAGAAGAATCAGCAAATATCGCTTGTCTGTCGCTGCTGCCGAAAAAATCGAGGGAGGTATGAAGCAACGTATCAATACTTGAAAAAATGGTGCCAAACAAAGACTGCTACCGCAGTTTCAGAAACCGTGCTTTTGGCGTACTTTCACGAAAACTCTGCTGTATTAAAGTTTGCATCGCAAGCTTATGGTGTGAATATTCCATTCATAGAGGAAAACTTAGATATTTTCAAGTATTCTAAACTTCGAGCATTTTTAAAAAGAAAAAAAAACCCAAAAAATCTAATGTGTTTGACAGGGAAGATGTAAATAAATTCCTGTTTGAAGCCCCCGATAATATTTATTTCATGATGAAGGTTGTAATGATAATGGGAATTGCTGGAGCGTGCCGTTCTAGTGAACTCTGTGCAATGAAAATGGACAATGTTGAATTAGGGCATGAATTCATATTTGTTGCTATTCCTGATTCCAAAAATGGAATGGCACGTAAATTTATAGTGACTCAAAGTGACGATGAGAAGGTTTGTTATTTCAAAATAGTTCGAAATTACATTGATACGAGGGGTAAACCGCAGAAAAAAATTTGTACACTAATTCCCAGTATTCTACTAATTCCTCTAATTCCTCACTAATTCCCCTTATATATTATAATTCCTTATTAACTTTAAAAAATATCTGGTGATTACCCTAATTCCGTACTAATTCCCCTAATTTAACTAATTCCCAAGCTAATTCCCTACGAATTCACCAAATATGTTTCGTAAACTAGGCCACAAAATGGTGTAAAATAAATAAATGATATCTAGATATTTGCAGTAGGTATTAAAATAAAAAAGCTGGGAACAATGAACAATTTATTGTTACATCAAAAAACTTATGAAAGTAAAAGTACCGGTTATTTATAATATAAAACTACACATACGGTTTCTAGTAGTAGGTAATACCATTATTGAACAAAAATAAAAAATTATTGGTTTTCAAACGCTTTATATCTGTTCTTGATAATATTAAGTTGGTCTGCCCGTTTAAATTGAAATGGACCGCCACCAAATAAATTGTTAGGGCCGTAAAAAATAAAATCTGCATGGACGGTATCAATGTCTTCTGTTCGGGGCCAAATAAATGTGCTCTGCTTTCAAAAACTTTATTCTATAATCTGCGTTTCCTCTATCTTCAATTATCCGACCAATAAACCACGACTGGTAATAAAAAACCGCGTAATAGTGTTCTAAGTGTTGCTCGCGCACGGCAGTTTCCGATGAATTTTCTAATTTACACGGCAACATCTCATTTGAAAACTCCTCCAAATCATCGGAGCCATCCGAGGAGTCACACTATTCTCCAGTTCACCCCCACTCGGTTCACCAATCACTCATTTTCAAAAAAAAACAATAAACCCATCAAAGTCAATCATAACATAATCAACAATCCCAAGAAACACAAAAAATTTCCCTCGCTAAAAACAACTCCTATGTGTATGTAAGATTAAACAAAATATAAATAGTCAGAAGACCGACAAGAATTCAGCATCCCCTGACTTTCTAGTATGCTGAATTCTTGTCGGTCTTCTGACTATTCATATTTTACACCTCATGTGCACCACTGAAAGCTCCATTACGGCTCAATACCACTCTTTATTTTCTCTATTGCTAACATCAGCATTGTACTATATACTTTGTTTTCCTGATGATAGGTGTTTCTACACTCGAAACATGTAGAATTGTAAAGAATAACTCTAGGTTCACCTAGTTAATTTATTCTAATAAAATTGTGGAGAAAGACTTTGTGCTTTTTTTTTTATACAAATAATTTCTTTTTTAATATTTCGCCTAAATAAGTCGTTAGAAACATCCATAGCTTAATATTTTTAATTTCACCCCCACCCTCACCATTTTACTTGCTATTATTTCAGTTATTATTGATCAGGTTGTTAAAATAATACAAACTTGCCAAAAATGGTATGCGACATCGAATATTAACAAGTAACTCCTTTTCCAACCCATGTCAACCTTGTATCAACCATTGCAACCAAAAACGCGAAAAAAAAAATCTTGGAGGATCATTTTTTATCGATTACCGCGTCGATTACAATAATTGCTCTGGCGAGGGAAGTAAAAATAGTAGTTGTGCCGATTTTCTCTAATGTTGTGAATTTTCAAAAACCGATACATTTCTTTTTTTTTAATTTCATATTACCATTTCCAGTATGCATTTGTATACTATATATTGTCCGAGCAAAATCAAAGACGCCGCACGTGTTACGCAACGTTGCGCGATCTACTAATTCACTTCTAATTCCCCACTAACTCCCTACTAATTCCACTATTTTCTTACTAATTCCCCAAATTTCCCGAGTAATTCCCACTAATTCCTCTAATTTCCCACTAATTCCTCTAATTTTCCACTAATTCCTCCAATTTCCCACTAATTCCTTTAATTCCTTACTAATTCCTAAACATTGTACACCAAAATTCCCCTGCGAAATACCCCTCGCATTGATATAAGATCCCACATGACGAATTTTAATACTCGCTTCTTCACGAAGCCAGAAGTTTCCTGCAGTACATCAAGAGTAACAGAAAACTTGGTTAGAGATGGAGAAATTATGGAGGTAGAACATTTCATACAAATTGAGAAAAAAGAGAAAACATTTATCCAAATTGTAATAGTTTTACTATTAATATTACTCAATTTTTATAAATCATTGTTTTTATATGGCATAAATTATTACCACCCAAGGGTGGTAAGTTGACTTACAACCCGTCGTCAAGGCCAATCGATACCTTTTTGGTAATTGTTAATAACGTCCTTTAAAACAATTTCAAAATGCGTTGTTTACATGATAGGGAAGAGAAAAAATAAATTACGATGTTGTAAAGTTGTCAATCTTCAGTCAAATAATAATTTCTACCTAGTTGTTTTAAATTGTTTTGCCCCTTTTTGTTCGTCTCTGTAGCTCTATCATGATCTATAACAAAAATGGTTCGTTATGCATTCATTTCATGATTTTTCCGGTGTTATCATATATCAATTTAATTGTACGGCTTTACATTTAATTAATTGATGTTTGCATTTATTAAAATTAAAATGTGAGTTTTATTGGTAGCGTGTTGTCTCCTACACATGTGAGGTCGAAGTCCTGGTTACGATGTTAATTATAGTATTTTTATTATTCGTATCTCGGTTGCTTTTGAAGTATCAAGGTATTTATAAACCATAATATTTTTGTTTACAATTTTTTTAATTGGTTAGGTAATAGTTTGTGGTTCATCGTTACACGTGACTTGAAGGAATCATCATGATTCACGGATGAAGCGATTGGGTTACCGTAGAGAATAATCAATCACAGACAAAAAGAAATCTCTGAACATTCCTCGACATTGATCGCAGATTGACAGGGAAGGTGATTTTTGCGGATACGCTCCATTATAGTCCCTCCCCCGTTGTCTCAATGGAATAAATGATAATGATGTCGAATAGAAATCGATCCTAAACCCTCACAGACCAAAGACCATGTCTCTCTCTCTTTCTTCCTTTGAAATACAATTCATAGAAGCTTTTTACTTTTTCCATAGGACGTGTATCTACGGTTTCATTTATTATTCAAAAATAACCAAACACTGGTTGTTATGGTACTGTCCCTCCTCATTACCCTCACTTACCTCACCATATACAACAGCAATTCCTTCGGAGGCACGAATTCTCCACTTTCGTCCGCGTACCCGTATTTTAAGGCCATACTTTTAGCTGCGATCCTCATTTTGACCTCCGGACCTGTCAACAGATGAACTTCAGCTAGGGTCTCCGCTAAGGTCAGCTGTTCCTGGATTTTCTTTAAGTTAAAATGTTGGGGGTCGTCGGGAGGCGAAAACCGGTCATTTTCCGGATAGTTTTGATCGATTTCCATCGAATCGCACATGGTTTTTGGAAGCTTGAAGCGATTTCGCGAAGTTACTTGGAAAAACTTTTTTCTGGTGTTTGTTTGATAGTTTTTGTATCTATTTTTACAGAGTAGCACTAGTAATAATTTTCACCTATGTGATATAGAATGGAAATAATGAATAGATACGATTTGCGAACTTTTGACAGAGTTGTTATTAATTTACTAACTTTACTGTAAACGCTTTACCAGGGACAATTTTTTGTATAACTTATTATTGCTGAAAAAAGGTCAAAATGTTATTATTTTAAATAAATAGGTAATGGACATTTTACAAAAAGTTCTATTTTTTACCATTACCATCTACACTCCCTTTCGAAAAAAAAACGGGCATCATAAAATTTGGATTAGGTTTAGGGCTTTATAACGTTTTTACTTTTACTCCGATTTAAGTGATTTTTTAGAGAACTCTATAATAGTATATTAACGTACACGTTTTATAAAGCATCATTTTATAGCACGCGTCCATGTTAAAAAAACGAGCCGCTTGCGGCGAGTTTTATAACGGGACAAGTGCTTAAAACTGCCTTATATAACACGTACGTTATACTATTTTTTCTGATTTGTAGTTTTTTCAATAAAAAACACATATTTAAAAAGAAAATAACTCCTTCAAATTTTGTAAATTTTTATGTCTAAATTTTATGTTGGTAATACTATTTTTTATCGTAGTAGCCTCTGGATAACAAAAATTATTTTGCGAACTGTCATTTTTTGATTTATTGACCCATTTTCACCACGAGATTCTAAAGTTATTTTAGCGATATGAGATTTGAAATTGGACGGAATACGTTGTGTGATCCTTGTACATTCGGTACATATACAGAGCGTTCGGAAATTCGGGCGATTTTGCTACTTTTTTTCGAATTTCAAAAGAGGTGATTTTACGTCACGGCATTGCAATTTAGTATAGGGAAGATGGAAAATTCAAATAAAGTTGAACTTAAAATCGACATTGGAAGGTTAGTAGATTGCATTTTGGATAGGATTTGGCAGAAAATGATAGCTTGAAGCATCTACAAAAGATTGATTTATAGATTTATGCAACCAACATACATGACTGTTATCCACACAGAATAAAAAAAGTAGGTTATCAAGCTATTTTTCCTCTGCGAAAAATGGGTTTTCTCGTAAATCACAAAGGCCGCGCAAGTCAATGAAATAAAACATTTAAACGTTACCAACATCAAATAAAGAAAAAACGCATATCGGAATAGCTTCATTACGATACGCATATGCGTATCGTAATAGACTTGTTATGATACCAAATTAGAAAAATACATTTATTAGTTTTAAGATGCCTATGCAAATTTTAAGAGAAATTGGTTTTTTCACATATTATACAAGGATAAACGAATAGTTGTTTTTTTGCCTAGTGTCAAAACACCCTGTGTAATAATTAGGAAGCAAAATTACTTCAACATATAAGCCGCAAATATTCTTTGCATTTTGCTTTTTGGTCGATTTAAATACGTGCATTTGTTCTCGCCCAAATGAAAAATGATCTTGATGATGTAAATAATTTAGGAAACTCAAAACTAAAGCTATTGATGACCGATTTCTTGTATTTAAAACTCTTCGGAATCGTCGTTTGACGTCAGTACAGGCGAAAAACCAACTCGAGAGGTTCGAATTAAAAATGTCAGTTCTTAGACAGTTCGTCGAAGACTACACGAAGGTAATTTAAACTCACGCGGACCAGCAACTGGACCTAAATTACTACCGCGTCATAAGAGTCAAGAACGAAGGAATATTACCCAGGATGATATTCGCGGGCTAATTGATGGCATAAATTGACGTGTACCTGTACAGGCGAGTAGTAAGGGCTTAGAGGAGGCAATAGAAATGTGTTTAAGTGAAAATTTGTTGTTGGTACCTGTTAAGTTTGTTTTGCGAAAATGTTATTTTTTTAAATCTTACATATACGCACCTTTTTCCGTAAATTTATTTGTTTATTAAATCTTGATTATTACAATAACATTTTGAAGAAGTAGTCCATACTCAAAGTGGAGTAAAATGATACAGAAAAAGAAAAGCACGAAGTCTTTCTCCACAATATTTATTAATCGAAAAACTAGGCGAACCTAGGATCACATCGACGACATGTTTCGAGTGTATAAACACTCATCATCAGGAAACAAAGTGAAAAGTAAAATGCTGATGTTTTTAGCAAAAGAGAAAATAATGGTGAGATTGAGCCGTAATGGAGCTTTTAATGGTGTACAAGAGGTGTCAAATTGAATAGTCAGAAGGTCGACAATTAAGACTCCAGCATACTGAAGAGTCGAGGGTTAAGTGCAGAAGCACACTGTGCCGTGCAGAAAAATGTAGGGTAGTAAAAATTAGGGAGTTTTGGAAAACTTATCTGTAAAAAGCATTATTAAATTACTGAAATATCTTGAGTTTTATTAAGTGTTTGTGTGTGTGTTGAGTTTTATTAAGTTTTATTAATGTTTCTGACTAGGCTTAATAAAACTCAAGATGTTTCAGTAATTTAATAATGCTTTTTACAGATAAGTTTTCCAAAACTCCCTAATTTTTACTACCCTACATTTTTCTGCACGACACAGTGTGCTTCTGCACTTAACTATCGACTCTTCAGTATGCTGGAGTCTTGATTGTCGACCTTCTGACTATTCAATTTTACACCTCTTGTACACCATTAAAGCTCCATTACGGCTCAATCTCACCATTATTTTCTCTTTTGCTAAAAACATCAGCATTTTACTTTTCGCTTTGTTTCCTGATGATGAGTGTTTCTACACTCGAAACATGTCGTCGATGTGATCCTAGGTTCGCCTAGTTTTTCGATTAATAAATATTGTGGAGAAAGACTTCGTGCTTTTCTTTTTCTGTACAATAACATTTGTTTTCTCGCATTTTAATAGTCATATTTTATTTTGAAGAAAGATGAATGAGAAAACTATGGAAAAATTTAAATTATTGACATCATCAAAATCATTTTGCATTTTGGTGAGAACAAATGCACGTATTGACATGATCCAAAAACCAAAATGCAAAGCATATTTGCGGCTTAATGGAAACTGATATTTTGAAGTAATTTTGCTTCCTAATTATTATTCCACAGGGTGTTTTGACACTAGGCAAAAAACAACTTTTCGATTATCCTTGTATAATATGTCCAAAAACCAATTTCTCTTAAAATTTGTTTAGGCGTGTTACAACTAATAAATGTATCTAGGGCTCTGTAAAAAATTACTTAAATCGGAGTAAAAATAAAAAAGTTTTAAAGCCTAAACTTAATCCAAATTTTATGATGCCCGTTTTTTTTTGCACGGGATTGTACATACCATTTTTTTTTTCTAAAACTTCTATAGATACCTGCTAGTTCATTAATAACAAAATATGTAATGCCAATTAACTACAAGAAATATGCGTTTATATAGTTACATCAAAAGAATTTCCGTTGCACGTCATCAATCAGCTGATAACTGAAAATCGGTCAGGAAACATAAGAAAATTAAATTTGGGCAAAAAATATATAAATTTCATGCGATACTGAATGTAAAAGAAACTTAATGTATTCTCCTTTGATACTAAGCCGCTTAAAGAAGATGTTTTTTTAAATTTAACCTTTTAAAAATTAATATCATTTGAATTTTTTGGGCTGACAGTTGGCAACAGTAGTGTCAACGCATCGGTGATGCCAGTTTATTTCTTGGCGAATTTTGATTGACGTTTATTGTTTTCATTTCGTGTTTTCGTGAGTTTATTTAAGTCGTTTTTAACTAAAACTGCAAATCCTTTTATAAATAGGATTAAAAACTGATCTTTTAAGAACAACACAGGGATTCATACACATTTCTGTTGATTACGTTGTTTCCCTTTATTGAAAAATGCCGAAGCATTTCCTTACTGGGGTATTTTTATTACAAACTGGCAACACTGCTGATACTCGAAGGTATGACGTGCAACGGAAATTCTTTTGATTTAACTTTATATTATAATGGCAATGTTTCACTTAGTTACTGCGGTGACGTATTTGTAACGTCACCAGTTACCAACATTGCTTGTTTGTTAGAAATAATACTATTTTTAAAGGAAATCCCGGCAACAAGCCCACGCATAAAAAAATGCACGTCTCGCGCGTCACTTTTGAAGGATTTATCTGGCGACGATAAAATTGCGATCACCTGTGGACGCCCACGCGTCGAAATGACGTAGGAAAATGCACGTACGCGGCGACTAGACGTCCTGTCTAATTTTGAATAATAGGCATCGGTGAAATTGGACCGAATACGCTTTTAAGCGGCTTTTAAAGGTCGTAATTCGCAAATCGTAGTGCCACTTTCGTTTATTTAAAAAAAATATCTGGTGTAAGTTCAACCTTTTTACCGTCCATCAACTTTAAAAACAGACTTTTTTCCATCGATTATTTAGTTTTCAATTTCGGAAACGCGATCACGAGATACTAAATCCGTAATATAAGTCGGATGTGGTTATATACGTATGTACGCTGCGGAAGTTTTTAAGACTGACCTTTGCAGTTTAAATAATGTAAAGGGACCTCGATCTTTCAGTAATTGATGCGGGCCTTTTATAGTAGCTTTTAATTAGTGTTTGCTTTGTTGGTTATTTTGATGTATCGGTGTTACTTTGGGGGGTAAAGTAGATTATTGGTATTACTGTATAGTTTCATTCGATGACCCCTTAAAAATAGAAAGTCTTGTACATTACCAAAATAGAATACCCGTGCAATCAATTAATAGATAATTTAACAAGACGTAATTATTAGTATCTCCAATTAAACATGTGTGGCTTAATAATTGTTTTAAAATATTTAATAAAAGTCAAAGTTAATAGCTAATTATGAAGGAATTAACGGTACCCATTAGGAATTAAGGATTGGTTGTAATTAAAGTAAGGAAGTCACGTTTAGATTTATTATTATGCAATGGAAAATGTCTAGCACTAGCACATTTCCTTCCATTCACAATAACAATAGACTTTCACGGAAATTCGGATTTCCTCACATCACATAACCAGAACTTTGATTTTGGACAAATCGATTCTGCCAATATCATTAATGTCATAATCAAAGTTATCTGGTTGGTATTTGAGCAAGGAAATGGAAGGCGATTATTAAAACTAACCGAAAAACAAAGATATACGCACGATTAAGCAAATCCATTTTATATAAGTTAAACTTTATCAGGTTATCGTCAAACCACGCTACGAAAGAGCTTCCCGATGCAAGATAACCTTTAAACAAATACTACCAGGGAATTGACATACTCGCTGCTTCTATGGGTAGGTCCCACTTGGTCCACAATCCTCTTAACATGCTGAGAGAGAGCTTTCAGATGCGAAAAAATCTTGTAAAAAGTAATACCAGGAAATGAAAACATTGCTGTTTCTATGGGCAAGTTTATCACTTGCACCAGCTTGCAGATGCAGCAAAGAAATCTTGTAAAAATGACTACCATTCGCAGGAAATAAAAACATCGCTGTTTCTACGGGGAAGTCCACTTGTTTCACAATCTTTTCAACATGCTGAGAGAGAGAGGGAGTTATGTAAAGACAACTTGTAAAAAGTTCTACGAGGAAATGAAAACATCGCTGTTTTTGTGGGGAGGTCCACTTGGTCCACAATCCTCTAGCACTAGCACCGACATGGGAGAGATGTCACTCAAGGAATGGTTTTTGGTCAATGGCGGATAATCCTTTGGACAAAGTAAGTATCATACTTTGAACTATTGTTTTAAGATCAATTCGGATGATGTACCTCATGGTGTCATTCGCAAATAAAACCACTGAAAAATCATTGCTCGCCGACATTGGTGCCGTTTTTTTAAAACTGTATATTTTTTTAATTGCAATAGAACGGTAATGAATGAGTTATAAATAGATTCACTTGGCATTTTTGCAGTTGGAAACAAGTAGTGTCATATACATTAAAAAATAGTTCTCTAATTACATACCCAACGTAGAATGTTCAGTGTCAAATAGATGCCTTGCGTTTATTTAAAACCATATTAGTTTGCGTAGAAGCTATTAAATTTTACAGAAAAATTCCCTTAAAGTTAACTCTACTCACTATATCGGCGTTAATCTACAAACTAAATAGAAAACTCATAATTTGACTCCTTTAAAATATGCAAAATTCTATTGTGTGATAATTATTGTCAATAGGTACTTACGGTCATGACCTTATAAATCCAGGTTAAAGGTGTTTAAGGCACAAAATCAATGATTTCCTTTTCCCTATTTTACAATTTTATCCAGTTATATTTTCTTGTATGTCGAAGGATTTACTCCGGCAACTAAAATTTCAGGCATACCTATATGTATTTAGTTGCACCGAAACTTCCATTTGCCATTCGAATTAAATTATTGCACATTGATCACCAACATTTGCGCTAAAATCCAGTTCCAACCACACTTTTCAAGAGCTCGCAGCACCGAACTTGCTTCAAAATCACTTGACTTTAAAATTAATGAACTAATCACCGCGTCCACTTGTCCTATCACCGAATTATAATTCGTTTTCGTTTATTTTATCGCTCGTTCAATTCGGCTATTCGATTGTTTCTCGCTCAACACGCGGAATCAAAGTGTATAGGCCATATTAATGACTGTGTTTATAATTTTTTTACGATTAGTGCATTGGTGGTAAATTTGTTCTTTGTTTATGGTTAGAATTGATAATTATGTTTTATCGTAATGGGGTTTAATAGAGACTTTAAGCACACAGTTGCTGCCTGAAAGCTCATTAAATTATGACTATATGTGCTAGTTTACAAGGCAACCAAAGTCCAATCCATACTTCGCGAGGGAATAAACATTAAATTATGACTATATGAGCTACTTTACAAGGCAACCAAAGTCCAATCCATACTTCGCGAGGGAAACATTAAATTATGACTATATGAGCTAGTTTACAAGGCAACCAAGGTCCAATCCATACTTCGCGAGGGAAACATTAAATTATGACTATATGAGCTAGTTTACAAGGCAACCAAAGTCCAATCCATACTTCGCGAGGGAAACATTAAATTATGACTATATGAGCTAGTTTACACGGCAACCAAAGTCCAATCCATACTTCGCGAGGGAAACATTAAATTATGACTATATGAGCTAGTTTACAAGGCAACCAAAGTCCAATCCATACTTCGCGAGGGAAACATTAAATTATGACTATATGAGCTAGTTTACAAGGCAACCAAAGTCCAATCCATACTTCGCGAGGGAAACATTAAATTATGACTATATGAGCTAGTTTACAATAAGGCAACCAACGTCCAATCCATACTTCGCGAGGGAAACATTAAATTATGACTATATATGAGCTAGTTTACAAGGCAACCAAAGTCCAATCCATACTTCGCGAGGGAAACTTTCTTCGACGATAAAACACGCATCTCATCCATAAACGCACTTCTGCGTCGAACCGATATCTCATTGTTTATAGAGCACATTCTATCGTATGACACGTTTCGTCGTTGCGTCTGACTACAAGTAAATCGCCTGCGTAATAGGTCTACGCGCATTATAAATACTAACCACATATACACAATTAAAACTAGAAAGTTAGGACGTGACTATTCTTATCAACCAAAAGGAATAAATTCCGAGTTCTTTTTTTTACGGGAAAACGGATGTTATCGACTGCTAACGCTCTTTATTTTTCACTGATACAAAGTGCAAAATGATAAGAACTATTTAAATGTTAGTTAATTTGTGGGGGGGCTTTATCGCCTCTGGTGTGAACTTCTGGAGGCTTCCGGCGAATTTTTATCTTCAAATATTACCCAATGATTTTTGGGAATAATTCTTATAACCTACTACGACTAGGAAAATTCGTGTATATAGACCCAGAAACATAATCCACCGGCGTTATTAGGTTGTCAGCTTCACAACGCCACGCCGGTTCAATATATTAGGCCCCATGTGAATCTTATGTGCCGGGATGTTTAAACTGCCTATATCATCTACTGAGAGAAATGACAAAATATTTCTATAGACTTGAAGAAAAAAGAACTTCGACGGAAACATGACATAAAATAACTCCAGAATTTACAAAAACGTCTGGTAGTGCCCTCATCGACAGCAACGGAACAATGACTTAATGTTAATTATATTATTTATTGTCTCCAAATAGAGTTGAAATATTATATTACATTATTTACAAGAGACAATACCAATTATTTTACTAATGATATATAATAATTTATAAAAATTATGTAGTGTTTCTCTCTGACACCTAAGGAGTCACCATATACATAAAATAAGTAATTTCATTTACAGCCCTGTATATTATGCGTATTCAGAAGACCGTTGGTGAGCAAAAATCGGCAAATTGAAGAGATTGAAGGACAGCGCGAAAACTTATATTTCAGTTTTAGTAACTATGAACGAAAAGTTATCTCCGACAGTTTAAAAATTAATCCGTTAAAGACAAAATACGATGACCCCCGTCTTGTTTAGTCTCAAAATCAGGTCGCAAATAATGATAGCAAAAATATCGATGGACCAGAGCATGTCTGATTCGGTCAACGTTTATCAGTTAGAGTTCAAAAATCGTGGCGTGTAAAATTTACAGGATAAGAAAACGAAAACAAAATTTTTGATAATGGTTCTAAAAGTTCATTAGTTTTACACCAGACTGTAGTAGTTTTGTAGAGAGATGTTTTTCCTGTAAGTCAGTGAATTTATCAACTGTCTGGGAAGATAGCAGCACCGCAAAGACTTAATACGTGTCAGAAAGAAACCAAACAATAATTGAAAGTTAGAAAAATGTTCGTGAAAATATACGCCAATTTTTACTGAGCTTAAGTTAACTCAATTTGTAACTATTGGCAATTTACCAGTTACAGGTTTCAAGAAAATCTGTTGGCTGAGAGTCAATCAAAAATTTAACTTTACAATCGGAACAGTAGATCCCTTAAAACTCAATTTTTACTTATAAAAACTTTATTGTTATTACGTACAATATATTATAATCTTTGAATTATTCTGAGCATATCAGATATAAGTTACATGATTTCATAACGTAATATAAATAATAATACAATATACAGCGCATTGTTTACATGCTTCAAACAGTGCAAGTAGTATTCGTACCTCTGATCACAATCAAGTTTTACATCTAAAATCGTTTGACAGTATTTTTTCTACTGGGGAATAAAATAAATTCGTTATTGGCTTGAATACAGACGCCAAGTTGTTTCTTACCTTAGAAGAGAAAGTTAGGAAAAATAAGTAGATTCGTTTCATTTCAATGAAAAACTAAATCTTTTAGTTCGCTGTCAATGGGTTTTTAGTTCGAGAAGATTATTCAAAAATAAGGGTTTACAATTATTATGTCTGGAAAACAAGAAAATTGACTCGCGAAAAATGCAAGAAAAAAGTGTAATATTATAAAACGCCTGCATCAAGCTTAAAGGAATAGGGAAGACTGAGGACATGGTATATTCTGATATAGTTTACAAAATGCAGTACTTACATAAAATCAATAATAATGGTGACATATGTACAAACATATTTAAGTTTTAAAATTGACAGCAATACAACTATTTTTAATTCTTTGAAAATCCATTATTTCTAATTATTTTCTATTAATTTCAGTATTACCTACTATAATTTTTTGTCACCAGTATAAATCACAATAAAAATAAAAATTAGGTACGTAATTAAATAAAAATTATTTTTTATTATATACATACGCACATCTTTTGGATATAGATTGTTATTTACAAGCACAGGTGTACAGGTATAGTCCAGAAGCCAAAATTGACTGTGTGTATCCGTGTGGTACATGTACAACTAAAATATTGCTAAAATCTATCCATGGCTAAGGACAAAACAAGTTTTGAAACTGTGGAAACATTTTCGGTTTTTGAGATAATAACCTATATTTAAAAATATCTTTATTTAAAAAAAAAAGGAAAAAGGGAAAAATCTGATCTTATGCCGACAATGCCGATGCTTCCTATAAAACTTCTTCGAATATTGTTTTTCTTTTTGCTAAAAAGGACGGCAACTTTATCAATAACATCATTTACACCCCATTATTGCATAAAATATAACAGTTAGCTTTAAAATAAATACTATATAAGGATTGTTGTTGTATTAACTAAAATTAGGACTGAAACATTTAAAAAAAAGTTTTTTGGACTTAGATTAGTTAAATAAAACAGAGTTCGGATCTTCGTTATCCATTTGCCGTATGTGCCTGAGGACATCTTTTTTCGTTATCACACCAAGCAATCTCCTAAAAACGATTCATAAGTCATTACAGATACATCGGTACGCCTTTTTTTTAATATCTATAATTTTAATAACATTCAACGATTATATCTAACTTTTTCTTACCCGTTGTGAGTGACTAGAGTTTGTCGCAAACCCAATTTTCTAAACATATCGACCACCGTCTCCATGGGCGTCTGATCGGTAATGGTGATGGGCGCCATATCCAGGATTTTCTTCAGTTTCAGTGGCGGAGGACCCAGGGTTTGCGGGGGGTTTCCGCTGGTAAAAAGGACAAGGGATTGGCCGCAGATGCCGTCGACCATTCTTTTCGCGTTTGCTAAAAAACGTATTCTTTTTTATCATCAATATTCTTTAAAACCTTGTATAGGTATTCTAAGTATTGTTATGCATACCTATTGCCAAGTTTAGGTCCCTCCTTAATACAAATCCCACTAGATACTGGGATTCTCTGGAAACCACTACCGGGTACCCGTTGTGTTCCGTATCCTTCAGCAGAGCTTCTGTATCATCCACGGTCATCGAATCTTGAGTTATGACACTTAACGTTTCGTTGCGCCTAGAATCAAATTAAGTTACATTTTTTGTACCACAAAATACTTCATAATTGTCCTTACTTTGGTTGCATGACATCGGCCGCCAGACTGGTGTGCTGAAATTCATCCTTAGAGTCTAAGAAGGGATACCCGTTCAGGGCAATATGGGCGTCGTAGATACCCTGTCTGCCCAACGCGTCTCCTACCCACTTACTCGCCATGGCAGCGGCCATTAGGGGCACGATGTACCTGACTCCTCCTGTCAGTTCAAACATTATGACCACTAGAGAGACTGTCATGCGCGTGACTCCTCCGAGCACAGCTGCTGCGCCTACCATGGCGTATAATCTAGTAGAAGAAGAACCACAGTAAATAAATACATAATAATATAATCAAATGGATTATTAAAAAAAAAACTTAAAAAGTTAGGAGAATAAAAATATTCAGTCAAAATGCGCATAGCGCATGCGTGTAGTACAAAAAAGTTGGGACCATAAAAATTAAAGTATAGGCTCCTATAATGTGACGCGTCTCTATAAAATGGGAAAAAACTGTGGGCAAATTTGTATTCCTCATCCCGAAAAATATACGAGATTTCGTCAAAATATTATGAGCGTGGCAAAAGGTATTGCAAAAAAAACTACAAATAAAATTTAACTTTAACACCCTGTAACTTCGTTAATAATCAATTTTCGGAAAAATGTTATAGGAAGAGATAGGCATTTATTTTCGGTCTAGAATTATCCCCTACATTTTTTGCTCATCATTTCCCGACACCCTGTATATGTTAAGATTATTACACACCCTGGAGTGATACAGTCATCTCCACTGGAACATTCCCCGCTAAAGAACCAATTCTTGGGGTAGTTATAAGCCAGCTGTTCCATAAATATCCCTACTATCCTTCCGACTATGGCTCCCAAACAGAGGGAGGGGATAAAGAGACCGCATGGCACCTGAAAATAGAATCACGTTTAAAAAAAAGTTGTATTGGATATAAAGTTTTGGACTTACCTTCATGCCGAAAGTGAACACTGTCATGATCAGCTTCAATATTAGAGCAATAATAAGGAGCCAGATGGCGTTGTATACGCCTGGACCGGCTGCCGCTAAGTCTATAGCCGACTTTACGTCCGTGAAATTTCTATTGTAATCGCTAAAACGAGACAAATATAAAACCTTTGAATAATAAACCATCTTGAGAAAATTTACCATATAGGATCATTGTTTGCTATGCCGCACTGACTGAACAGCAAATATATAAGCTGGCTAGTATTCATTCTGGTATATGGGTTGGGATACGCTATTAGAGCTGTCAGTGCTGTTACAACTAACACTTCCGTAACTGGATATTGGCCCAATTTTGAAAACTTTCTGTACCTGCACCAGTAGAGGTTAGCTTTGATGAAAACTGTAGCTATAACACCCTAAAAAGGAGTAAGTACCTTTAAAATAACATACTTTCAAAACAGATAGGTGGTTGAATGAACGTTTAATCATCTTCACTATATTGGAACACAATTAATTATGATTCTTACCCCTATAATTCCAAGTCCTATGAACGGTATAAGCTCAAAAAATATCCAAGGTTTGTTGTATTCTACATAAAAGAGAACAGAATGTTCATTTCCAAAGGGATTGATTGATCTAAGGACGAAAGCTGCAATCAAGGCGCAGAAAAATGACCTCCAGAGGGTTTTAAGAGGAAAATAATAGCTGACCTAAAAAAAATGGAAATTAGAGGCTTGCAAAAATAGTTTTAATATGCTATATACCTCTTCCAAACTGAAGAGAACCCCTCCAATCGGAGCGCCAAAAGCGACAGATACTCCAGCTGCTGCCGACGCGGACAGTATTTCCCTCTTTTTAGCTTCATTTTTTCCATATTTCGGAAATAGATATGATAAAATGTTACCTAAAACATTTTAAATACGTTATGGAGTGGGAGTTCACTTGTAGAATAAGAGCTTACCTATAGCACAGGCGATGTGCACCATGGGGCCTTCTTTGCCAAGACTGAGACCTGCCGATACTGACAATATCAAACCAACGCATTTGATAATCAAAGTCCATTTACCCAGATATCCTCTTATTATAAAACCACTAAGGATTGTCTTTATCTAAAATTGCAATGCATGTGAACCATTACTTAGTATATTTTTTAATGTAGGCCATAATAAACGAGGATTATGGTTCATTATACGCGAGTCATTATTATTGTTGGTTGTAGTAAATAAAAGTGTTACCTCTGGTATACCAGATCCACAGGCGTAGGGAGCAAACATCCGTACCAGCGAGGCAGAAAGAGCTGCAAATAGGAGCGCCCACGTGGCGTAGAAAAGATAGGAGATAATGTAGGGACCTGCTCCTATTTTAGCTTGACCGAGAACCTCCGGCCAAGTTAACCACTAAAATATATAAGTTTATTTTTTCAACTAATTAACATGGACTTTATTTTTTAACTGTCGATTTGAATTCGACAATCGATTTACCTGTGAACAATTGCCAGTTTCGAAACTTGTCTCGTTCGACCAACAGCACTGTTCCCTGTTTAGCCAGAAGGCCTGCGGACATATGCCAAATTTCAGGTCTGTCATCCAACTGGCGCCGATGTCGATAACGCCGGCAACGGCGCCTGTGCACAATCCGACCAGTAGGACGCATAGCCAGCCGGACCAGGCGTCGTGGGCGCCTTCTATGAGGTTCCAGAATGAGTCTTGTTTCTTTTTGACAATATATCTAAAAAGAAAGAATTTGCAGGATATGTCGGTATGTAGTAAAGTAATATGGATGGTACCGGGTTTTTATTTTCTTTACTGAAACTTTTGTACTTTTTCTGTGCCCTAAGATACAGACAGTGGTGAAGGGGAAGGGGAAGGGGATGAAATTAGTATATTTTTACCTATGACGCATTCGATCCCTGGCAATGTCTCTCTGCCAATCGATTGTATGAAAATCATCATACTGGCCGATTCCTGGTATATCTCCAGTGGTATCTGATGTTCCTCCATATGATACTGAATCTAAAAGAGGATTTTGTTTGAAAAACGTTTTGCAATCCAGTTTAAGGGTACAAACAGTGAAAACAACATAAAGTCGCCACAGTGGATCTTTGCCCGTGCGTCATCAATCAACGATCAGGACTCGACGTGGTTAATAACTCTGCATCCTTATTTATTACAGTAACAAGTTTGAATAAAAGCATAAAAGAACGTCTCCAAGATTCCGCAATAATATAACGTGCTAGACAAGAATAAAACTATAAACGTCAATTAATTACTTTTTTTATTTGTTTAGTTGACTACCGTTGTATTTTAGAACGTCATTGCCAACCTTATTTTGATCTGCCAATCTAATTCGTATTTTGTAAATTTGTGTGTCTTAAAACTGTTCCTTTTTCTAAAAATAGTTCTTTTTAGAGCTAATTATACCCACCATCTGTTTTGGTGGCAAGTATTTATGGATTTTTATAATACCTGATTTATTTATTTTAAATATTCTAACCGTGAAAGTTCTTTGAAAAGTTTACGGCAGTGGCTAAATTCCCTTAAATGAAAGGATGTCAAAAATTTGACTTTTGCGATTTTAATAGTCAATAAAACACCAAACTTTTCTAGATTTTAAGCTTTAAAAATAGTTTTAAATGTATTAACATTTGTTTGTCAATTTCTTTTAGATAATAGAGAATGCGGGGATATTATGTAGGTACGTCAAACGGTAGGCAGGCACGTCCATTTTATGAACTTAGACTTACTTTTGACTTTTTTCATCTCGTAATTTTGATTTGATTCATACGATTTTGATGACGTGAAAGTGATGACGCACGGGAAAAGATCCACTGTGACTTTATTATGCTTCTTCGCAACGGCACTTTAACAGATCAAGGTAAATTGAGGTTAATTTTGCTTGTCAAATTAAGACAAGGCGTTGACATCAATTTGTTTGTTAATTTAATATTTTGAGGTTAGTTTTTTATTTGTCAAATCATGACAAGGCGTCAGAAAATCAACTGCCATTTTGGTTTGCTTCTCGGCTATACAGTTGGTTTGTATATTTACTAGCATAGTAGTGGGTATGGAGGACTTGAGGTAGGAGGCCGATCGCAATGCATTGGATTCGGTCCCAAATTGGCATCGGTAATTCAGCTTTACGAGTCGCTGTAAGATGGCGCGCGTGTTCGAAGTGGGCTATCAAATAATGGTTTCTTATGGACGCAATAACTATTTTTATTTAAATTAGTTCTTTAAGGAACAAATAAGGACTTTTATATGAATTTACACTTACTTTGTTATACTTATTAGTAAACTCGGCCTGTATAAAGTTCCAACGATGCTTTGTTTTTAAAATACAGGGTATTAAACATGCTAGCTATACCTTTGGAGCTAGAAAGAGACTTATTTGGCTGCGTTTTCTCTCTGAAAAAGATCCTGTCTTACACGCCGACACAAAGCAAACTCTACTTTTATAAATTGTACCATTATTTATTATAAATATGGAAATTAATTACAATACAACGTTATTTGTCTTGTCTTGCCTTCAAACATTATTTGTTATTTCGAAAAATAAAATGTCAATTGTCAAAAGTAAAAGCACAGAAAAATAAAGGGTTTAAGTAAAAGTTAAAAACTATGGAGGATCTAGTTTTCCATATTAAAAACGAAGAAGAAGAAGACAACATCAGCCCACTACGGACGCGAGAGCCATCTATCGGCCAATAGCGAACTAACCTAAAAACCGGGACAGAATTTGAAAATGCTGCCATTGTCGATCGGCCTCCTACCCTATAGTTCTCCATAGTAGTGGGATAAAGTACCAGAAGACCTTGATGTAAACTTACAATGTGAAATTCCATCATCATCTTCTAATCTAGTATGTCGATGGTCGCCGCTATTGGTGTTTACGTCAATCATTTCGTCATCTGAGAATCCTCGTGTCGGTGCACTACTGTTATGGCCGTTTTCCAATGGATGACCGTTTAAATACTAAAAGAAATGTAAAAATTAATTAAAGCGTTTTGAGGCGACTGCAGGCAGGACACCCGAACCCACGTTCTAATCTCCGCGCAAGAATGGAACTTTTTTTAAAATTATTTTTTCCGGGTTTTGTTAAAGCAAAAAACGGTTCTGTGTTTTATTATTATACAGTTTAATTCTGATACGGGTTCCTTAGGGAATTGATAATTTCGATATTAAAATGTATACTTGCCCATGCAGTTGTTTGTTGAGCAGCACCGATTAAAAGTATTACATTGTGCACTTTTGACGCGTAGAATTAATTATTAACATTGAGCAGAATCGTAATAATCAACATTCCTCCTCATATAATACATACTGAGATAAAAATCCACACATTATGATAAATTTCTGACGTATATTCTACACTTCTGGTACCGTTTCACTTTTAAAAATCGCATGCCAAACTAACACACTAAACTAAACATAAAATCTACAGTTTCTAAAAATTTGGAAAAGATTTTAAAATTATCAAAAAGGTCTATTTTGTTCTGGAATGATGCACCCTACTACGTTTACGCCGTACCTATCATTGAAGCTGGTTTCCGGTCCAGAATAATTTGTTGCAAAATTGCATTGAAACCAGCATTTCAAATTTAGTCAGTTTAGGCTCAAATAAAACCCAAAAGGAGCGGGTTTTTGGATTCTTCGGCAACAGGGTATAGCAGTGTACCATCAAAAACTCGTATAGGTATCCTATCATAATTTACATTCATAGGGCACCCAGTACAATGTTCATTCGAAGCCTGATGTAAACATGGTAAGCATCTTTAAAAACAGTTTAATTTGACGCGCAAGTTCGAGCGAAATCGATAATAGGGTCAGGAGGATTCCCGTCCGTATCCCAAATTGCAACGTTGTCACATTTAACAAAACATCCTTTTGTCTAGGGGGCCTTGTTTTTAAGGCAAACTGATATTTTTTCATTGGTTTGTTTATTATACAGGATAAGTAATTCGACTTGCCATTTTGCTAGGGTAAATTGGAACCTGGAATATAGTTGAAATTGACAGTTTCCTCATGCCATTTTAATGTTTCTCCTTATTTTGATTTCGCAACATTGACACCTTTGTAAATATCTATGTGGACTGTTATTTGTTATTTTATTTTAGTATCTATGTCTGGTATTTTTCCCTGGTGTTTGAGATTGTGTGTAATCACTTTGGTTGAATAAGTTTAAATTACCGAGGCATGACGGTTTTTTCAATGCAATTCATTGCTTAAATTTAATGTTATGTAAGATTTTTTTTTTAAATTGCAAACAAATGTTTCCCTTCCATTCTTTATCGACAACGGCGTCGACGTTTATCGTCATTATAAAAACCTACTTAATTTATAATCAGAATGCTATAAAAATTATGTATGCGTCACTATATTAGCAGTAACGTAATAAGGGAATTATTATTAATGAGGTATTTAATGTCCTATGACTATTACTATTTTAGTAAAGACAGTAAGACAGACATCAAGATTGTGTAATCACCTCCACAATTAAAAAAATAAGCCATTTACAATAAGAAATAGGTAACAAGAAGATAAATGCCTATACCTACCTAGTACCCAAAAGGACTGATGGTGATCAAATTTCTAATTTAGAAGAGAAAAAAATTAATTTTTATGCCTCGAGTAGGGTTCGGCTATTGAATTCTATTGGAATAATTATTAGCAAAAGATGATTTCTAATTATTTATTCATGTAATGTTTTTAATCAATACATTACTAAATGAAAATTTAATGACTTAAATTGTGGTAGTAGGGCACATTGAAGTGAATTTCCATTTGTCAATTCATTAGTTTGTTACCATTACAAATTTTTATTTGTTTTGAAACCTACCTTTTTATTGACAGCTTGATACGATGGGGAAAGGGGAGGCCCTGAAGTTCTTTTTAATGGGAATTTTTCCATATTGCCTCTAGAAACTACAAATAAAAAGAAAACATGCGTTTTCATGCAACATTTAAACACGATAGGTACACCTGTAATAATAAAATGATAACAGAGATATAGGTACTGTTTATAATTGTATATGAAGATAACAAAGTACCTAAATAAATAATAAGACTGTACTGTGACTATAGGTTAAAAGAAAAACGTTTTGAAAAAATATTTTGATCTGCCAATTCTTATCTTTAGTGATGTCCATATGGCCATGGTTTAGTGGGGATCTATATTTTTTGTACCCAATAGCATTTTTAAATCGCTTATGAAGAATGCCAGGACAATTAACATATAACAATCAATTCTAACACTACGTTCACAAAGAAAGTTTTGCTTTGACGAAAAAATAAAAATAATTGCTCCTATTTGAACAAAAAAAACACAGTTCTAGGTTAAAAATCGTCCACCCATTCACAGAATTCCTAAAATTCTACACACCATTTTAGCTTCGTCCATACTTTAAAACGCTATTTCAATGTTGTCTCTATTTCACATGATTTTTGGGGCACCACTTGCAACAAATTTTTATATTTTTCCCAAAAAATACGCGCTGCGTTTTACGAAATGTTCAACCTGTCACTGAAAAGTCATTTTTACACATCGAAATCTGTCATTGTTATATGATCACGTGACTCGTTGCTGTCACTAGCTCACAATCCTGTTATTCATTTATTTGGTGTGTTCGAATCGTTTAAAATCATATTTTGATTGCGTGGGATCTCCCCGTCTTGTGACGGCAACAATTGGGAGTTAGTCGAGAATTGCTCAATAGCAAACAGTATGGATGGATCGAACAAACCCACAACACACACTCGAAAACTGGTAACCTGCTTTCAAGTTATTGTTTTTAATTCGACACACGTCGTTTTGAATTGGCGCGGAATAGATAAGCGAAGTGAGCTTGAGGTCATGTCTTAGCTTATGAGAATTCAGGTAGTGGATCACGAAACACATCTTGCTTTCATCGTAGCGAAGCATACGGCGTTGCCGTGAATTCCTCTAAAAATTCCCTAGATATAGGAAATGTTTTTGATTATTAAATTATTTTTGCTAACGCTGCAAACAATGTCACTCTCATAAAGAGTCTGCAGGGCGAACCAAAATTTCTTATTTTCCTATTTCCAATTTTTTAATTCCGTCGAAAAGGTATATTGGCAACTGGTTTGTTCGTTGTTACCCAGAGCATTTTTTTTTTAATTCAATTTTTTCCACTAATATTATTTTATAAAAATAAAATTTAAAAAAAATGCTCTGGGTAACAACGAACAAACCGGTTGCCAATATTCGACGGAATTTGTTCCTCTAGTTATCGCATCCTGTTAATATGAGCAACGTTGCCAAATGTAAAAAATATGGAAATAGGAAAATAAGAAATGTTGGTTCGCCCTGCAGACTCTTGTGTCACTCTCACTACTCTCAGAGTTTTTTTTACCACTAATTTACTGTGGTCTGCCCATAGACATATTCCTTATGTCTATGGGCTTCACTTCACTTATATAGAGTAGGTAGCGTGTATCCGGCATGCGTTGCAACCCGCTGGTATAAATACAAACCCGATATATTAGTACCCGGCATACCACTTTCTGAAATTGCACCCGTGCGAAGCCGGGGCGGGTCACTATTATACATAAAAACCTTCCCCTTGAATCACTCTATCTATTAAAAAAAAACGCTTTAAAATCCGTTGCGAAGTTTTAAAGATTTAAGCATATATAGCTGGTAGGGGACGGACAGACAGCGACAGCGACTTTGTTTTATACTATGTTAAGATGACCAGTAAAATCCGCATCATATGGGATTTTTTTTATTAATAGCTTTATTCGAAATTTGACTTTGGCATCAATTTCTGCTTCGATCGGGTTTGCTCACCACTAAAATTTATTTTCCACTTAATGAACACTTTACTGATGACACTGTATTCTTTTTTGTCTTAATATTATGGTGTTTAACTTTCAGACACAAACTACGTTTTCAAAAATATTTATTTTATGAAGTTACCTTATACAGGGTCAAAAACAAATAAACTTTGCATCACATGCGACCAAATTTTAATAGCCCAATTTTGATTTTGTAGAAAAACACACATTTAATATGGCGCTATACTTTAAAGAAAATGCATCTGAAATAAAGCATATTGTCAAAATTAAGAAGTTTTATGTAGGTTGCGTTGAGTCTTATTTTGCAAAAGTGGTGCAATTTACAAAATATGGGTAAAAAATCAAAATTATCTTATGCAGCTGAAATTTTGCATGTGGGCTAGAAACTGCATTTAAAAAAACTTTTTCTAATAACTTTTTTCGATATTTTCAGAACTTTTGAATTATATTTTGGAAAAAATTAAAATTTGACAGATAATGCGAATCACGTGACTACTATTTTTTTGCTTAATTTTTATCTCGATCAAAGCAGAATTTGATGCCAAAGTCAAATTTTGAATAAAGCTATTAATAAAAAGAAATCCCATATGATGCGGACTTTACTGGTCACACTGTATATGACAATTTGAAATGTTATTAAAAAGTCTTAGGTATTAGTACCTATACTTTTGATTACTCCGATTTAGGGTACATCCTGTATATTACAAAATATTTAGTATATTATGTCATGTATTGCCTAAACCCATACATTACAATAATATTATGTTTATTTGAAAATCCTTGATAAATTTTTCATAATTCCACCCGGTATTGCCCGTTGGCATTCTTGTTCTTCTACGCTTTTACCTTTATTCTATCCTATTCATCCCTCAGGATAGCTCACACTGGCTGTTCAAAAAGACCGCAACAAACCCTTCTTTAGAACTGAAAGGGCCTGAGGGATAGCCTCGGGAAAACTAAAGGAGTTTTGCGTAACTTTGTTTTATCGTCGCCTTGGAACCCGTTTTAACGAACCGAAATGTTGTGTGGGGATCTCGTTGTAGGCCCGACAAACCTTTCGTTTTCTTGTCGTGTTTCGTGTGAAAATTATGGAATAACTATTGAGTCTTTTGAAGAAATAGTCCATGCTTAAAGTGGAGTTGAAAGTATGGGAAAGAAATAAAAAATCCAAAGTCTTCCTCCACAAAATTTAATAGAATAAAAATTCTCTAGGAGTCTCTACATGTTTCGAACGTAAAAACATTCATCATCAGGAGACAGAAAATTTATTTAGTGCTGATGGTTTTAGCAGAAGAGAAAATGGTGTAGAACCTTAATGGAGCTTTTATGGAATTAAAAAAATTATGTGTAGAAGATAAAGTTTAAACCATGAGTATGTTAAAAAAGTTATTAAAAGGGGTCCAAGCCAACCAAATAAACTAGGGAAGAAGAAAAAACCTTCACGAGAAGAAGGTGTCGAAGATTATTTAAAAAAATTTTATATATATTTTTTTGAGTCTTTGTTTGTTTATCTATATCTCACATCGCTCTTTAGCAGATAGCACAGTTCACCTTTCAACAGGCCAGTGGGTGAGTTTTCCTGTTTTGTTCAATATGGCCACTATTTTCTTAACTAACCAACAAAATCGGGTATTTTTAGTATATCTTTGACTTTTGATTATTAATTTCATTCCGTTAATATTATCGCTGCGTTAAAACACCATCGTTTCACAATAAGTCTCTATAAAACTCAATACACAACAGCGCGTAGCCCGGAGCTCTTTTTCTGTCCCCAGGGCTTCTAAGCGGACTCGCCTCTCTGTCCTGAGGCGCCCGGCCCACCTAGAGCTTCAAAAACGGCGCGGGACAATCGCAGCCTGAGGCAGTGCCTCGGGACTTGATATAATGAAAGTTTTTTTTAGGGATCTAGAGTTTATTCTATGGGATTTTGTACAGAATGTATTATACTTGCGAAAACGCAAATGCAATGTATTAAAATGTCTATACATAAGGGGGATCTTAGACTTCTGTGAAGCAGAGTAAGCAGTGGTGTATTGTAATAAGGATATTAGGGGGCCGTCCAAAGATATATTTTTCAAGCCTTTTCCTACTTTACTTTATTCCATAACCTCGCAATAAGTCTCTAAAACAAGTGGACTTGCCTCAGGATATAATTGAAGTTTTTTTGAAGATGTAAGAATGTTGTGCGGAGTTATCGACAGAAAATAATTCAAATCTGGTGTTTTTCTGGATGGAAAACTAATAACAACAAATAATAAAACAAACCTTTTTAAATATTCTATATTTTTAATAATTCTTAAAAGTAGTAATTTGTTATTTTGTTTTAACTTAACTATACAGGATCCTACTCTGCCTAAATTAATAATGGTGCTTTAATTTTTTTTTGATCCGCTGTTTTTTCTATTACATATTTTACTTTCACGGATCACAGCCAGGGGAGAATTTAATAAACATTGAGATCAACAATAATATAAACGATAGGGCAATTTTAACTAGATTTCTTTTATAAAAACAAATAAATTAATTTTTTATGCATTCAGTAATAGTTCAGGAATAAATAACTACTTTTATAACAATTTTACAACACTGGATTTGATATACGAGGTTGGTTCACTTCATTCAATAACAAACAGTCGATACAATGTTTATGTCGGAGTAACTTTTTATTCCAGTGTTACCGTTTAACTGCTTCAAATAACTTTTAATTATTAACTCAGTTCGGATTTAGTAAAAAATAAAGCAAAAATATACATATTTACAGTTATACCAAGGTTCTTTTTTGAAATGTAACCTAAAACAGCTTCTCTTATAAAAAGAAATTCTGGAGGATTTTCTCAAACTCTTAAGATCAACCCGGTAGCACTTTTCTCACAAATAAGTATTCTGAAAATTGTTGTCCTTCAACGCCTCCTCCGTTGCTTGCTGCTATTTTGAATCCAGCGTTCAGTAACCTTCGGATGACTTGCATAGAGTTTAGTTTACAATAACCTGGAAACAATGGATATTAGGAATATTGAATTTGAAAAAATTGCTTTTAAATATTTTATTTATAAACTTGTGCCAAAATAATTTGGCGTTTCGGGTACCAGATAGGAAAATAGCTACTACTACTTATACTCCATTTGTCAGTGTGACTATATAATTAGTGTTGGGATCACTCGAGTGAAAAATAACCTATAATTCGGTTTTACCGGTTACCGGTTAACCGGTTATTTATCAATAATCGGTTTTTTAGCGTTGTACGTAACAATTAATCGAACTGGCGACTTTTTTTTTTAGAAGTCTACGATTAATAACCGAGATTTCAAGTGATTAAAAAAAAACCGGACCGGATAATAATCGGTTTTCTTTCTTTTATATATTTTGGCTTTTTCTACGCTTGGCCTTAGCTCGGTTAGTCGTATTCTCCTGTATGGTTTGCTTCACTCTCCCTTCTACCCGCTTTTATAACTGTCGTTTTTTATGTTAGTGTTAAGATTAATCGTAACTTGTTTGTTTTGACATGGTACTCGTCTTGTTTTTAATGTGTTATTTCATTTATTGGTTTTAATGAAGGTAGGCTGTTAAATAGTATTAAAATGTAATGTGGGTCACACCTCTGTACAATTTTAGGTCTGATGATGCTCCGTAGAGAGCGAAACATGTCACCTTAGTTTTTTATTATATGATTGAGACCATGACTTTGTGATTTTTGTCTTCCTATTTATAAAATAAGTCGGTTATTCCCATCACTATATATAATATATTGCCACCTACGCTACTAACCGTAACCTTACAAACTGACATGTAGAAAATGTATGGAGGACTTGAGGTAGGAGGCCGATCGCAATGCATTGGATTCGGTCCCAAATTAGCATCGGTAATTCAGCTTTACGAGTCGCTGTAAGATGGCGCGCGTGTTCGAAGTGGGCTATCAAATAATGGTTTCTTATGGACGCAATAACTATTTTGATTTAAATTAGTTCTTTAAGTAATAAATAAGTACTTTTATATGAATTTACACTTACTTTGTTATACTTATTAGTAAACTCGACCTGTATAAAGTTCCAACGATGCTTGGTTTTTAAAATACAGGGTATTAAACATTCTAGCTATACCTTTGAAGCTAGAGACTTATTTGGCTGCGTTTTCTCTCTGAAAAAGATCCTGTCTTACACCCCGACACAAAGCAAACTCTACTTTTATAAATTGTACCATTATTTATTATAAATATGGAAATTAATTACAATACAACGTTATTTGTCTTGTCTTGCCTTCAAACATTATTTGTTATTTCGAAAAATAAAATGTCAATTGTCAAAAGTAAAAGCACAGAAAAATAAAGGGTTTAAGTAAAAGTTAAAAACTATGGAGGATCTAGTTTTCCATATTAAAAACGAAGAAGAAGAAGACAACATCAGCCCACTTCGGACGCGAGAGCCATCTATCGGCCAATAGCGAACTAACCAAAAAACCGGGACAGAATTTGAAAATGCTGCCATTGTCGACGTTGTGGTCTAGTGGTTAGCGCAGCAGCCTCACAGATCGTAGGCCCGGGTTCCATTCCCGGTGCCGACAACGTCGATGTTAAATTTGGAATTTGGTTTAAGAGGTGGCGCCGTCTTTCGGAAGAGACGTTAAACTGTGGGCCCCGTGTCATGGATGTTGGCACGTTAAAGAACCCTACCCTCGACAAAGAGGGATTCGGCAAAATTACCAGATAGTGTGTGACAAATTCCCTGGCGTCGGTGATTGGCCTCGTTGCGGAAAAAGGCCGACGTAAAAAAAAAAAAAAAAAAAAAAAAAAAAAAAAAAAAAAAAAAATGCTGCCATTGTCGATCGGCCTCCTACCCTATAGTTCTCCATAAGAAAATGTTTATTACTATTACCGTTTAAAGGAAACCGGATCACGTGATGCGCGTCCTGTTGGTTCCAAGCGGCACCAGTTCTTGCATCCATTACAGCCTGGTTTGTTTCAGGAAAAACCTAAAAAAATACATTGCTTGCATCAAAAAAAAAGTTTCTTATTAAAGAAAGTATTTTCTAACTAGTTTTATACTCTTAAACGGTTTGTGATTCCACTTGGGTTCGTTGCCTCTAAAAAAAAACTAAAAAAATATAACTTTACCTCATCTAAAAGACATCTATCTCCACTCAACATGATCCTTTCGCCCAAATCGGGACTGACATGAAGAGCGACGCACTCGTACATATCAGGATATCCTGAAGATAATCGGGGGTTTCGCTCTACGGCACCTCCGTGAGGCCTTGGTCCGCTCCCCGAAAGTGAGGTTATAGTGAGGCTGGGCGATGGACTTAAGGTCCCGTTTTTTATTCGGTCCTTCTTCATTTGTTCGAGTTGTCGCACCATTGCTAAAAATAAGGCCTCTTTAAGGTTCCATAAATCATTAAAAAACGATTGATAGAGCTTTGCAATTCCACTTACGAGGTATATCAAAGTATCTAGCCTCTTCCAGGAGAAGATCGAGATCCTGAAAATTTTCGGGAATAAGTAGCTTGGAATTCCTCATAAAGTTTAAGATATGCCTAAACATTCCACCGTCTCTGTCTATGAAATAGTGCTGTTTAAGCGAGTCTAAGACTATTGGTATACTTCCGTTGAACAGTTTTGCCAATCGTGACTCTGGAAACCTGGAAAAATACAATTTTTAAAATAGATTGTATTTTTGATTTACCTTCTATATATTTGTTACTCGTTGGTATTTTTAGGCATTCCTACAAATCGTTCATAATAATATAGTACACCTCTTAATTTGAATTAAGACCAAAATTTATTGATGAAATAAAACCCTATTATAACCTTTTTGGTTGATAAATAAAACGTTCTTTTTGTTGTCTTAAATGCTAATTTATTTAAAAAATTACATTTCAAAATGTCCAAGTCTTCTACGAATCCCCCAGGCTCCCTTTGGTTTCTCGGATCAACTTCTCCCCAGCCTGCAGTATGGCTTCACTTCGAGCTTCCTCCAACAACGAGTTCAGATCTCTTCTGATCCTTTCGTTGTCTTCCTCCAACTCCTGTATGCGTTGTTCTAGCAGTTGTTCTTCATTAACAAACATTTGATTTGTCGCGTCATCTAAAGGTAACCGCCTAAGGTCCGAAGATTCGTGATCCATAAACCTGCCCCAGTTTTCAGTGGACTCTGCATTAATATTCTGGAGTTGTTCAAGCAAAAGTAGTCTTTCTCTTTCTAACCGGTCAACCGCGTCTTTGAGTTTTATATGCTCGGCGATCAGATCGCTGTTAGGTTCTTCTTCTTCTGATACCGTAGGTAGATCGTGAATATCCTGATCGAAAACACTAAACTCCTCTTCCGATACTATATCTATGTTTTCGTCGGAACTCCTGTTGTCTTCTTTTATATCTATGACTTCTTGGATCATTTCGGAGCTGTTAGATCGAAATGATGATGCCGAATGATGTTCCGAGATGGAATTCGATTCGGATTCAGAACGATTTGCTGGTGGATCGGGTGAATTACAATTTTCCTCACATTCCAAGAATGATCGCACATTTATGTGCTGGTTTAAAGAGCGAACCAGCTCCTCCTTAATATCGTTATTCGGATCAGTTTCCTGACTATTTTGATTATTGTTTTTACTTAAACGATCTTTATTTATAGGGCTACTTAAATTACAGTACTCTACTGGGCTGAGGTTCTTATTCTCAGCAATGTCACTGTGCTTTTTCGTCTTCTCTTTCTCACAATTTGCCTTCTCTTCTTTTATACATTTCTCGTGACTGTTCATTTCTTTAATATTACTTAAATTTATCATTAAGACGGCCTTGTGAATATCAAGTTCGTTAAGAAGATTTCTGAGCTGGCCATCTGACGTATCGCTGTGAAGCTCGTATATTTCATTGGCAGATCTTAACAGGGTTGTTCTCAGCTGTTTGAGGAGCTTTTGCTTTTGTTTTTCTAAACCGGAAATTTTGAGTTCCAGTACTGTATTTTCTGTCGATAAGTTTAAAATGCCCGCAGTTGACTCTCTGGAATCCTTAAGCTCATTCTGAAGGGTTTCTTTTAAGTTTTCGATACTAGCCAATCGACTAACTAAATCTTCTCCACTGGCATTCTTCATTGTAGGAGCTTTTCCTGCCAGCTGCAGCTCTTGCTCCAAAAGTCTTAGCTGCTGACTTAACTTTAAATTTTCCACAGCTAGTCGGTTGTTTTCTTCATTAGCTTTTTTTACCTGAAGAATCTCCTCTAGTAGTTCTTCTTTTTCCTTTTTAAGCTTGGTTATTATTTGATTTAGATGTTCGTCATCGGTATGTAGCTCTTGAATTTCAACTGATTCCCTTTGAATATCGTTTAAACTAGCGATCAACTGACTTTGGATGTCCACATGGTCGTCTAGGAGAATCTGTAGTTTTGCACAATCATGGGCCTCGAGGTTTTTGCTTTGAAAAAGTTTTAACTCTGCTTCAAGTTGTTTCTTTTGTTCTTCTAGCTGACATACTGCTATTTTAAGAAATTTCGCCTCAGTTTTCAGTTGGAGATCTTTAACCGATTGTTCATTAGTAATTGAAAGCGTCGCATCAAGCAATTTTTTAAATTTTTGGTTTTGAAGTTCAAGCTGTTTTATTCTTATGGTAATTGCATCTGACATCATTGGAAGGATACTTTAAATTTCTATTGATCGTGTACAAAGAATTTTGATTCAGGTATGACAAGAAAATGTTTATTATGTCACTGTCTTTCGTTGACATACTGGTATGACTTGATTGAAGCACGTATCTGTCAGTGAAAAACCAAAATTTTTGTATGTAAACTATGGAGCGATGGAAATTCAAAATGAAATAACTAAAACTAGGAAAAGAATTGACCTGTTGGAGCATCAAAACGAAAAATTTAAGGTGTTGTTGGATAAAGCTTTGGCGGTAACTTTAAAAAACTCCGAATGTCCCTATTATGAGAAGCAGTTTTTACAAGAAAGCATCGAGCTTATAGAAGAAGAGAGGGGAAAACTTAAAGCCGACTTGAATAGGATATGTTTCGGAGAAGGACCTGAAAATCAGCCTTTTTTAGAGCAAATTGCAGACTTAGACAAACTCCTTCAAAAGCAGCAATTAGAAATTGAACGCCTTAAAGGCGAAAACGCAGAAATTAAGTTTCTTCTGTTGCATCCCGAGTCTAAAAACACAGAATGGTTGCAAAACATCTTTAGTCTCGATAATGAAGTTTCTGGCCCTAACGAATCGTCTCTGATTGAAGAGCGCTTCAAGCTACAAAAAAAGATTCTTAATCTCGAAAACAAAAAGGCAGAATTGCTTCTTGCTATCAACGATTCTGACATACCCCTGGACAATATTGGTACTCTCATCAATGCTGTAGTAGAAAGAAATGAGTTGCATATCAAAGACCACGAAAATGTACTTAATGAGTACGAAGAGTTACGCTTCAGAATGTTAACTCTCGAAGAAGAAAGATCCAGACTTTTAGGCGATCTTCAATGCATATTGGATATGTCGAGAAGAGAAATAGCTGAGGAATATATCCATCTTCAGGAAAAAATTTCAGCTGTAGAGCGCCAGAAGGCCTCCTTGAAACTGTCCCATGACCCCTGCAATCAAAAGGTGACCAATGGGGAACTCGAAAGTATTTTCAATGCTTTTAGGAATTTGCCGCTCTCTGAGATCGAGGAAAAGGCAAGGGAAGAAAGGTTAAAAACTGAGTTGGGTACCAGATTTTGTCCTGGACTTGGTTTACCAATGTACTGTTGCATATTGTGATTTGTCCGATTATAAAGTTTTTTTAAAAAAATGGTGGTTATTTGAATATTTGATAGCATTACAAAGCTTATTACTTTGGCATTGCTTAAGACCTTAAGGTTTATTTTAAATCGGTGTCTCTTTCTAGGTAAACGTACCGTTACCGTCGTATGGACTGTTGCACATATTAATCGAGGAAGTAATTAATAAAGTATTAATTAACGGAAGCAAGAGCGAATAAAATTTGATAATTAACTATAATTTGTTGATGCAAGTCGTTTTATATTTCAAAGCTTGGTTTTATATTATTAATGGACCATTACTTACTTGGTAAGCGTTTCCAACGATGAAGTGTAAATCGTCCCCCCGACATCAATATGTACCGGCGCCGTATACCTAGAAGCTGCAGCTACACAAGGTATCCCCGCCATTTTGTTGTAGCTGGCAGACATTGCTGCTGTCGTGGTAGGGGGAGGAGTGGGAGACGATGACGTTGACATTGTCGGGGAGGTCGCCGGGGAGCTATTGGGGGACATTAATCTGAAAAATAATGATTTATTATTAAAATATTAAAATTCAGGGATATTTAGGAATATTATCGAACTTTGACAGCTTATAACCTTCTAACAGTACGTCTTAGAGCAAAACGGCTTACATGTCCCTATCTTCAATTTTTATTATCTTCCCAAAAAAATCAACTTCCGGTTAAACCGGATGTAACTCGAAAGCAGGAAATATAGTTGTTCCGGTTTAACTGGAAGTTTTTTTTGGGAAGATAATAAAAATTGAAGATAGGGACATGTAAGCCGTTTTGCTCTAAGACGTACTGTTAGAAGGTTATAAGCTGTCAAAGTTCAAAAATGTCACTTTTCGAGAGTCAATATCTCGGAAACTATGAAGTATAGACTAATAATGCATTTAATAAAAAATAATTATAATTTTATGTGGAATTTAAAAATGTAAAAATATACAGGGTGTTCCATTTAAAAAAATATTCCAAAAGCGGACCCAGCTGTCATCTTGACATTTAAAGCTGTCATTGGTATGTCAAAAAGTGCAAGACTTGCTCAAATATTATCGTTCAAAATTTCATTAAAATATACCGAACGGTTTAGAAGTTAGAGGGGGGGGGGACGGACTTTAGGTCCTCACTGTATATTTGTAGAATTATACCGTTGATCTTTTGACTGCAATAAACCCTCATTATCCCTTTGACATACAAACTGATTTTTAATAATTTTAGTCTTTAGTGGTTTTCGGGCGAGTAATTTTTAGTTAGGCTTATTGGTGGTAGAATGTTGCGTCCTTGGAGTTGGGCTGATAGGGGGGCATCTTCAAGTGTAGTTATAAAAATAAATCATGTGGTGTAGATACATTTTCAAGCCGACCCTGATCCCATTTAATCCCCTTTGAAGAGGTTGAGGCGTATACAATAGGGTTTAATCAGGTAGTTTATTTTTGGCAGTAAGAGTCAACGGTATAATTCTGCAAATACTATATGTACCTACCGTTTATATTTTTAGAAATACCCTTGTAGTACTTGTCATCAGTAGTTCATTTACAAACACGTTCTACCTACTGGCTTGCCTGTGTTATTTTTTGGTTTAGTCATGCCTACTTTTACCAACTATACGACAATTAGATGGATCGAAATAAATGTCATCATTAGCATGTATTATTGAAGTGGATTATGTGGCGCCTAGAAAGTGGATTTTAAAGAATAGGCGACGTGATATTGAATAGCTTAGAAGCGTGGTGCCACCCATAGAAATTTGCATTGATGTGTTCGGATGTTGTTTTTTTTTTTAGTAAACGACACTGTAATTATTTATGTTTACCCCGCATAAAATGCACCTGAATATTGATTATTTCAAATAATAAATTCTGGCCGTATATTTTGTCCCCACACATATTATATCCTTGTATTTTTTTCGTCGTGTCCACTGGGTCATTGAAACGGGAAAAATCCCACCCAGTAAAATAAAGCTAATTTCAATAATAATTATTGCAAGTGAACACCTACGTTTTAGGGGGCGTTTGCAAATCACGCTATAATGGGGTTTTCAACGGAAACATCGACCCGTACAGTTTTGTATGGTATACCATGGAGCGATGACGGAGGACGGAAGTCATTTATGTAAGGCTAATGGTCTTGTACGTCCATTGGTAATCCAGTCGAATATCCATGTTTCCATTGGTAATCCAAAATACAACACTTTGTAAGACTAACCTCGATGATACTCGGATTATCCTGATGGATACTCCCTATTAAATATTATATACCGAGGTTACAAGTTAGATATTTCATTATTGAAGTCTAAAAATCTGTATAAAAATAATTTTTTTAAATAGCTAGACGTGTTGTGGACAATTTTCGAACCTTCATTCGATGTACATTATAAGATGTTTTTTCCATATTGTCAACTTATTTACGTACTTTTTACGTATTCATGTGTTATTGAAAGCGTGCAGAACCTCACTAATAATTAACGTTCGAACTAGTAAAAGCAATACGATATGAACCCCTGGGGCCGAATGCATAAATCAATAATATGGTTTAATTAAATGGGTAGGCCATAATATTGAAAAATATAAATAGTTTTTATGGCATTACTCATTTATTAATCATACCTAGTATTTTTTTAAATGGCCTCCGTCCAGCATGTTTAATAAAAACATATTTTTGATCAGAAAAATTGTTTTGACGAGTGGTATTTTTATAAATAATTAGGTGACAATCACAAATCTACGCACCTAATATACAGGGTGTCCGGAAATGATGAGCAAAAAGGGGATATAATTTTCGACCGAAAATAAATGCTATCTCTTCCTATAACATATTTTCGAAAATTGATTATTAACGATGTTGCAGGGTGTTAAAGTGCAGTTTTAAAATACATAAGTTACTAGAACAATAAATTAAACATTCAAATCAAAGGTTCAAAGTGACGTCCTTCCTTTTCAATGCACAAATAATTCTTCTTAAAAAATTCCGACGAACTCCATGGAATATTCCTTTTTATGCTATATTTAAGGTTGAGAACTAATTAAAATAATTTCGTATTTATCACATGCAAGCAATGTTATTTTAGCGTTTTTCTCGAAAACGGTTAGATTTATCGAAACAAACGTAGCCTAGCTTGTTTATGTCAAAATGTTAGGAGAATAAAAATATTCCGTCAAAATGCGCATACAGTGTAGGACCAAAAAGTTGGGAGCATTCAAATTAAAGTATAGGCTCCTATGTGGCGCCCTCTATGAAATGCGAATAAACGGTGTACAAATTTGTATTCCTCATCCCGAAAAAGTCCCATATATAAAATCTCGTCAAAATATTATAAGCGTGGCAAAAGGTATTGCAAAAAAAACTGCAAATAAAATTTAACTTTAACACCCTGTAACTCCGTAATTTCGAAAAAATGTTATAGGAAGAGATGGCATTTATTTTCGGTCTAGAATTATCCCCTAAATTTTTTGTTCATTATTTCCGGACACTCTGTGTAACGTTTTTTCTTACCTCATTTTAATTTGGGTACTAGGAAACATATTTCTATTGGTCAAGTCTTTGGGCTCCGCTTTGTCCGCGTCATTTCTAATGTCAGCTTTTTTCCTGTAACAAAAATATTTTTAAGAGAGTTTTGTCTAGGAAAATACTCGTAGGTAATCGCTTCTCTTGCCTTGCTTTTATAAAACATTTCTTTAGGAACAGACGTTGGCATATGCGTCAATTTATTTTACCATATTTTCTCAGTACAGTAGGTACCTTTTCTAATCTACCGCCTGTCACAGAGCTCTTCGGATTAACGCTTTGGCTAAATTCCCTATTTAACTTTTCGTTAACACATGCAAATTGATATGTTCCAGTCTTCGTATGCTACCTGCTCCATCTTTAGTGGTCGAGCATACATTCGCAAATTCAATATTATTATTACTACTGCCGCCTTTATGGTCAGACACCTTTCCTACGTATAGACTAGATACTTAATTGAATGTCGAAAGTTAAGCCCTTTACGTATATACCGTGTTTAAGGTTTCTTTTGGGTTGTGTACATTGACGTATCAGAGGAATGAGGCCCACCCCAAACTGTTTTTAGTACCCACCCCTGCCATATAACAAAGTTAAAATAATAATTTTGGTCGTTTTGTAAATTTGGTCACGTTGTACCCGACAACATGGCTCGGTTACTTTCGATCGAGATAAGGTTGATTTATGAAGCGAAAAAAAAACATGAAGTACCGAATTTTAAAAGCAACAATCTCTTTTGTCTGTTCCGCACGGGTTTAGTGTCGACGTTTCGGGACTTTCAACACCGAAACAAGGTATTTCGTAAAAAAGTCGATCTTTTTTATAGTCACAGGAACTTTTTTTCAGTGTCAACCGATTAGCGAATTTCCTACTGACTACAATAAAAAAAATAATTAAAGTCTGTTCAATGACCGTTACGTCACGACTAGTGCTTATCTTTCTAACAATCGTGAACTAGGTGAGATAGTAAATTTGCGTCAATAATGAGTCGTATAATTTTACCAGTAAATATTGTCAATTTTGACAGTGACATTTTTAATCAACATTATTTCAAAAATGTTACGGTATTGTGAGAAAGAACAAGCATTAATTTTAAGATTATTTGATTATTTTCAAAGACAAAGTGATACGGGAAAGACTCTTTTACCTTTTAACGCAGTTTACGAGGTAAGTAGATATAATAAAGCAGAAATTGTGAAAACATAAATAATAAACATAAAAAATATATGGCAATGTTTTTATAAATATCTATCTGTTTTAGAGTGTTTCTGATGATTTGGGAGTTTTGTATTCAACAATCCAATGAATTAAGGAAAATGGGATAGAGAAGGATGTAGATTTTAAGAATGGTAATAATGTAGCTATTTTGTCATCCCGTGGTCGACAACTTCACGCAATTCATGAACATACCATAAGAGAGCGTATTTATGGGATGTATAGAGCAGGTGAACATGTTACCATTCGCTCAATACAACTAAACCTTAAAATCATTGATGGTGTTGAAATATCCACTAGTTCATTAGCGAACTGTTTTGTTGGACGAATCTGATGATGGCGATCCTTGCGGAGATGATTTATTTTAATTATTAAAAAAACTGTATTTTTTTGGTTTATGATTTTATAAATAAGATGAAAATATTTGAAACAAAATTTATAGACTGATGCACTAGAGATGCAATAGACAAAAAAATATATGATTCAATTTTAAATTTTATAAATGAGTTTTATTTATTTTTCAGTGAAGTTAAATTAGTTAAAAATTTCATACTGATTTTTAAAAACAAAATGTTTCATCCCTTGATACCTTTTACCCTAAATAAACACTTCATTAACACAGTATAAAAATAATAATTAAAAATTTGAAACCTTTACCACCGATAAGTGAAATTGACTGAATTAATTTACGACGTACCGCAGATATGGAGAATGTGACGTAACGGTCAGTGGTCATTGAACAGACTGTACATAATTCTTGATTGTAGATGCACAAATTTGACACATTCTACACCATATTGGATTTTTTAAATGTCAACCCTACTTTATTGCCCAGTGCATTCCATTTGTTTATTTAAACTTCAAAAATATATTTATGTAAGTAGTTGTAAATATTTATTTTCAGCCGTTCCGCCAACATATTGATAAGACTGTGACCCTACTCCAATGAGACCCCGAACAAAATGAACCATTTTGTTCATTCCTATATTATATTCTCGCAATGTCGACACAACCCTGGCCTCAGCTCGAGAAAGAAGCGAACCATTAAAGGTAATAAACTTCATACTGTACAAATGATTATTAATGACATCATGTGACACCTTTGACACCCGCCCACGACCGTCTGGGCCCAGAGCCTCGCCTTAACATTTTACCATTGTACCATTTAACATACAAAAGGGCTTTCTTTTAAGACAGATAATCCGTTTTGTACATGTGACATGTCAAAATGTCAAGAAGGCGGGGGCCATACGATTCGCCCTTTTTTTTTAAACCTTTATATCATAATACCATAAAGAAACAAAACCAAAGTTAAATTTTAGTAAATCTTCATTTATGTACATTGCCAAATAAAGACTATATAGATATGGAGAGGCAACCAATAATATTTAATGGGGAAAATATTAAATAAAAAGATAACATAAAAATGTTAGGTTTATATGTATATCTACTGATCAAAATTTAAGCTGGAGAAAAAAGACGTAGAACATATTCGAACTATTAAAATAAACGGTCATTGTTATATAATGGATTAGTATTATATAATATTTTACCCGAAAATATTAAAACATTAAAAAAACTACCCTTATTTAAATTTAATTTAAAAAAATATTTCCTAATGTAAATTTCTTCTTCTTAATGAGTTAATCAAAACATTTATAGAGTAATAATTGTTAGAGTTATTTTTATAAACTTTTATTTATCCCTGTAATAAACTTGTAAAGTTGAGTTACCCTGGATAATTTTAAATACATAATATAAATTCTGATAGCCTTGCTCCAAGCTAATGTCATCTACAGTATTACTTTGTTAATATTTAATTTAATGCCGAAAACAATGATTTAACAAAAAATATTAAATAATTTTCTCACCCGGTATACAGTGTCACCAGTAAAGTCCGCATCATATGGGATTTTTTAAAAATTAATAGCTTTATTCAAAATTTGACTTTGGCATCAAGTTGTGCTTCGATCGAGATGAAAATTAAGCAAAAAAATAATAGTCACGTGATTCGCATTATCTGTCAAATTTTAATTTTTTTTAAAAAATAATTCAAAAGTGGGGTTATTTCTGAAAATATCGAAAACAGTTATTAGAAAAAGTTTTTTTAAATGCAGTTTCTAGCCCACATGCAAAATTTCAGCTGCATAAGATAATTTTGATTTTTTACCTATATTTTGTAAATTGCACCACTTTTGCAAAATAAGACTCAACGCAAGCTACATAAAACTTCTTAGTTTTGCCAATGCTTTATTTCAGATACATTTTCTTTAAAGTAGCGCCATATTAAATGTGTGTTTTTCTACAAAATCAAAATTGGGCTATTAAAATTTGGTCGCATGTGATGCAAAGTTTATTTGTTTTTGACCCTGTATAAGGTAACTTCATAAAATAAGTATTTTTGAAAACGTAGTTTGTGTCTGAAAGTAATACACCTTTAATATTAAGAGAAAAAAATAACACAGTGTCTTCAGTAAAGTGTTCATTAAGTGGAAAATAAATTTTAGTTTAACTTAACGTAAAGTTTATCTATTTTCAACGATTTAATTTAAAACCCCCCAACTTTATTTTTTATTTTTTTACTTTCAGGCACACACTACGTTTTCAAAAATACATATTTTATTAAGTTACCTTATACAGGGTCAAAAACAAATAAACTTTGCATCACATGCGACCAAATTTTAATAGCCCAATTTTGATTTTGTAGAAAAACATTTACAAAATATAGGTAAAAATCAAAATTATCTTATGCAGCTGAAATTTTGCATGTGGGCTAGAAACTGCAATAAAAAAAACTTTTTCTAATAGCTTTTTCGATAATTTCAGAAATAACCGCGCTTTTGAATTATTTATGGAAAAAATTAAAATTTGGCAGATAATGCGAATCACGTAACTACTTTTTTTTGCTCGTCGTCGGTTTTGTATATGTGACATGTTAAGAAGGTATTAAGAGAGTCATACGATTTGCCCCCTTTTTTTTAAACGTTTATATTCATCGTGCGGCATTGATAATACTGTAAAATTCGAAAATTACAAATCGCCTCTAGACATTTTTTTTGATTAAATTATTTAATATTATACCATGAATCTGAAATATCCAATTATCGTTTTATGCCCGCTGAAACTGATATTTACCGAAAATACCATCGTACGAATTAATTTTTAATGGGCAGATTTAAAAAAAATTTAAACGTAAAACAATAGTACGTTCCTTGCGGCGACAATAGACATAGACAATAATAGACATTCCCTCCATTTTTTTTTTAAATATCACTGTCCCGTGGAACCGTAATTACTGTCAAAAGTTTTAAAATGTTTATGACGTGTTCCGCATGTGCGAGGCGATGCTTCAAATATCTCCTTTAAAAAAAAATGCCTATGCAAGTTATACTACTAATTATGCACCGGAGGCGCTTTTTTTCCGATGCTTTAAAATAAAGAACCGTAATTAGCTTTAAGTTCATTTAGGTACCGGGATAATGTGCCAAGTTATACGCCCTGTACGTCACATAAAATGTGATTGATTGTTGTCGAAAACAAAGGATTTGTTAAAATTGCCTGAAAGGAAAACAGTAAAACTTTTATTGGAAGGTAATAACTGCTTCATTTGAGCTGGTGGGCGTCGGGCGACTTAAAATTGCGTCTTGGTGCACAGTTTTTACCAAAGACCTCTTTTACACGTAGACCGGATTACTTACATTTTAAAGCTGTCAAAGATTGCATGGTTCACAATTTGTCTGGTTAGCTATATGGTGAATGGTCCGCTATACTTAACCAGAACATCGGACAATGAAGTAAAATGTCGCATCGAACAAGCTCGACAGGCATTCTTAAGAGGAAGTAACCCCTTTACCACAATGAAAATTGCCGAACGTTTTGCTGGTCAAACGAAAAGAAAAAATAAAAATTGGTATTTAGAAAATAAATTCTACTTTAAATACCCCATTCAGAAAAGTAAATGACGATCGAAAATATTCCCAAAATTTTTTTTAGAAATTTTTTTTATTTTTAGTAATTTTGTAATATTTTAAACAATTCTTTATTGGTCAAAAGCAAAATAACTTTCCCGGGTGTAGAATGTTGTACCAAACAATTTTTCTTAAAGCCATTTTTCAATATCGGCCTTACTTTTTTCTCAAAAACTTTGGGCGCGTAAAGTGAATTTAAGCGTGTAAAGTGGGTTTACGCGCCCAAAGTTTTTGAGAAAAAAGTAAGGCCGATATTGAAAAATGGCTTTAAGAAAAATTGTTTGGTACAACATTCTACACCCGGGAAAGTCATTTTGCTTTTGACCAATAAAGAATTGTTTAAGATATTACAAAATTACTAAAAATAAAAAAAATTTTGGGAATATTTTCGATCGTCATTTACTTTTCTGGATGGGGTATTTAAAGTAGAATTTATTTTCTAAATATCAATTTTTATTTTTTCTTTTCGTTTGACCAGCAAAACGTTCGGTAATTTTCATTGTGGTAAAGGGGGTTACTGCTCTTAAGGGTTCGAAGGGTACTTACCTGCTCCGAATTTGACCTTGACTTGAGGCTGAGGTTTATAAAGTGCTACGTTTGGTCAGTGCTTCTTTATGGTATGGAAGGTTGGACACTGAAAGCGAATACCATTCCCAAATTAGAAGCTTTCGAGATGTGGCTATATCGCAGAACCCTTAAAATATCTTTGACGGCAAAATTAACAAATGAGGAAGTTCTCAGACGTGTCAACAAAGAACGTGAACTGATTGAGGCAATAAAGAAGAGGAAAACGGCATACCTGGGACATATCATGCGAAGCGAAAGATACCAATTCTTGCAGCTGATGATTGAGGGCACACCATTGACTTTACACCGTGTTGTAAAGTCAATGGGGCACACGAGGAATCGGAAGGAAGATGTCTTGGCTGCGAAACATCAGGCAATGGACAGGAATAAATGATGTTCAGTCGCTGATACACACCGCGAGAAATAGAGAAGCGATGGAAAATGTTATCGCGAACATCCATTAGTGGATACGCACCAGAAGAAGAAGACTTAACCAGACATTTACCTTTAGAAACGTACAGCTTATCTCCTGCGCAAACAAACGTTACGTTTTATGGTTGAAATAATACGTCCGAGCGCATGGCTCGCCAGTCAGCTGCCTTTCCTCTGAGCAGCATCGGGCATGCGCCAAACCTCGTTATCGGGCTGTCGTTCTTTAACGACATGTTCAAAATACACTCCAGAACCGGCTCGGGCGTCATTTTTGTTGTTTAAGGTTTCTCTGTGGATCCTTGTTGTTTTCTTTGCTATTGTGGATGTTTAATATTTACGGATTTCTAGTTTCTGTGTAGTTTAGCGAATTGTGTTTGTGCTTTTAGTGACTCGGATTGGAATGACTAGTAAAGCCGTTGCACTGTTGCACAATAGGGTTAAAATACCTGGTATTTCGTATTTTCAGTAAGTTTGGAGTGGTGGAGTGAATCTTGATATATAACTTAATTTTTTTATAATCAATTTAAACACATCAAACTAGGCCTAGGCTACACAAACAAGGTATGAAAATAAAGAGAAACCCACACCAAGACAGATTATCCAGATGCATGTTTATTTGCAGCCCTGCAATCTTCAAATAGTTTAAAAGACACTTTTCTTTGTACTTAGGTATATTATATAAACAAAAAAATGTAAATAGTAGTTTATAGTACTCCACGGGTCAAGTTCTCGGGAAAAAACTTTTTCAAATTCACAAGACCTTAAAAATAATGTTCTATCCTCAAAACCTGATATCTTTGCAACTACTAAAAATGGCAGAAATCACTACCTTATTTCCCGACTTGATCAAAAATTGAGAAGAAATTCCAATTTTTTGGCAAGAATTTAAATTTTAAAGCCCGGACCTGTCTATTTTAATAATAAATAATTTTGCAGTGCGCATGTCTAATCGTTTATACTTATAGCTTTGTTTACATGCGCGAGGCCATAAATTTGCCACTTGTGATTATTGTTAGCTTATCTAAAGGTAAATAACAATGCATAGACCAGATTACTTACATTTTAAACATTTTAAAGCTGTCAAAGATTCCAGTGTTCACAATTTGTCTGGTTAGCTATATGGTTCACTATACTTAACACATGCATTAAAAAAATTACCGGTGCCAAGCTAACTGTTAAGTCACATTTATTGTATTAAAATCCTTACCACACCCTACACCACTAGTGATGATTAATTGCTCTTTCTCTCTTCTGAGTTCTGTCTTTATTTATTTCACACGTACGAATGTTTAATGCAAACAAACAGGCTATTCGTGAATGAATTGTTTGGTCTATTCTATAAGAGGTCTTTGATTTTTACCTTTTTAAAAAAAATGGGGTATATTTAGGAGGTCGGGGACAAATGGGGCAATTGCCTCGCCAGACCCATACAATTTACAAGATATGTAGCGGTTTTGGACAGTTATGTTATAATTATAGAAAAATACGTGTTTACCTCCTTTTAGTAAACTACAATTGGTAAATAATTATAAAATGGGCTGTTATAAAAACGGGTTTTTATTGTTTTATAACTAAAGTTGATAATGTTTATAATTAACTATAATACTGCCTGTAGTAAGATAAAATTGTTGAAAAATGATAGCTAATGGGTAATCATGTTTTTAACATGATTACCCATTTTTCAAGAAATTTTATAAAGCAGGTAAGTATCAGGTATGGTAGAAAAACAATATAAACAAAAAAAAAGAATCCTACTTACCTATATAACATTTGTTCTTCAAAGTCACTGGGACTTCTTTTCAATGATACTGCAAAGTTTGCCATTATAGAAGCACAAAAATTGATAAATTATCACAAAAATTAACGTTGCTATATCAAAAATCAAAAAACACGAAATGCCCAGAACCATAAACTAAAAATGTCACCCCACTATATTTTTGTCTCTTCACAATTAATTCTCAGTTAATCATATTTTCTCGAAATATAGTCCCTTTCTCGACTGATAATAATTATTATTGTTTATTCTCACTTGATCACGAGACCAAAATACGATGTCTGGCGATGATTTCCGAAAGCACGAAGCCGCATACTCCTTTCTCTCGGCTCGAATTTGACAGACTGGCTGAATGATCACGTCCAACCGCTGAAACTCTGAAAACAGTGCAAGTGGAGGGAGGAAAGTGAGCTTTTAGAAGTTTCAGGTGAACGGGTTTAAAAGGGTTGAGGGATTTTCGTCTATTTCATGTTTTTATTTTTAAAGTGGCGATTTTTGGAAACGTACGAACACTTTTTGGTCTTAGGAAATGGGTGATGCGTCCTTATTTCAAAATAAATACATAATTCTACTTAAGGTGGGAGTATCAACATGCTTGCCAACCTATAACCTATTTCGCGTAGATTTATTTATGTTTTCTAGCATTTATACAAAATTTAAAGAAAATCAGTATCGACATGATATTGTATAGGTAATAATGGACATATTTATTAAATATCAAGGAATTTCATAACTTATTTTAGGAGAATTGTATAGCGAAAAATATCGGGTAAGATTTTTTTTAACATTATTATGTCATTGTCACTCATTGTTCTTTTACTATACAATTCTTCCAAAATTAGCAATGAAATAAATTGATATTTTTGTAATATATCACATACTACCTAAATAATGTACCGACGATATTGATTTTCTTTAAATGTTAGTTATTAAAAAAATAAACTCAAAAAATCAACGCGAAATAGGTTATAGGTTGGCAATAGATTGAATGATGTTGAGAATTCAACCTTAACAGTGCGTTTTTACCGGCGCACGTTGTAAAATGTCCCATATTTATGTCATGTTGACTTATATAATATCAAAACAAATACTGTTTGCTTCGTTGTTATAACCAAAAGGCCCTCTGCAATTTTTAATCGCGGTTTAAAAGCCTTTCTACAACCAACCCTGAACCCATATAAACTACGTATTTACGGACATACAAATTATTTCATGGAATACCTGCCTGCTTTTCTGTATTACAGTTTTGTAAGTATTTACTTGTTTTAAAAAAAGTTAAAACACAAATATTTTAACCGGCATTTATATAGTTGGACATGCATCTACAGGAACTCAACAATATGGCATTTTCACTATAAACCTTGAAACCCTAAATCAGGAATTAATATAGACAAGTGAGATGCACTTATTATTTAATATGCATAAAAGAAAATCCGTGCAAATGCAAAACCAACATCGAATAAATCCAGCCGATTTCGTAAGGTCACGCGCCACATAATTCATGGACAAGACGAGACGGACTGCAATGCTATGATAAAATAATGATAAGATTTCTCGATAACTTTCCTGATTTTGGCAATTATTTTCAACGTACCTTCATGAGATTTCATAAAATAATACAACTCCCTAGTTTTATAACTTCTATAAAGCAATAAGATCCATATTTAGATGTGAATTAAACAGTTTTATTTCAAAATAGAAAGTTCAGCAGACGTTAAACATTTATTGTACTAAAAACAGACTGATGTCAACGTGTTATTTTTATTACTGTTTGTTTATAACTTTTGTGTATGTTATGTTCTTATATAATTATGTTTGAATATAATACTTTAATTTAGTTAAATACATGCATCCTGGAATGGTTTATATTTTATATGACTACGTGTTTACAATGTCTAAGTATATGAACACGACATGAGGTACCATTTTTAAATCGGTTTTATCTGCCAAAGGTACTTGATGCAGACAGTTTCCAAAACATCTTTCGTTTCAAGCGAAGCCAAACCTGAAAAGCACTCGTCGCTAAAACTTAAACAATTTTTATTATTCACGATCGAATGCCACATGTCGACTGGCCCAGGGCTACCGGCGTATTATCAAGCCTTGCCTAAGGCTTCCGATCCCTGTTTATTATTTATAAGTCGGAATGAAGGCCACGAGAGATAGCCCTAGGCTGTCGAGTGGGACAAAGAGAATCGTGTATATACGGAAAGAATGCGATTATTTAATGGTTAAGGTATTTTTGTATAAGTGTTTTTTTTTTAAATAATTATCAGTTTGGTTTAAACAATAACTCTGGGCCAAATATAATGGGGACTTAACACAACCAGCATTTTCCATTAATGTCAAGTACCAATAAAAATAATTAAACCCTATTCTCAAACACACGAACAAATCAAATTGTTTATTAAATAAATAAAGTACCTGCATATAATCTAGGATGCACAGAGAAGTGATAGGGTCAGCGCAGTATTTCTTAATCATGTAAGACTGACGCCAAAACGTTACGTGTAGACCAGGCTTCGAAAAGAAATAAATTTAATTAAAATGAAATATTTTCAATTAAGAAAGAAAAAAAGTACAGTTAGATCGAATAAACAGTCAGTGTACGAAACCATCAAGCCTATAATAGTTTTTTTCTGAAAGGCGTAATTCTTCAATATATCAAGCTTAATCATTCGGAGCGATGCGATAGAAGAAAACCTGTTGGATTCTATTAGGTTGCGACAAACGAGTATTCGGCACAACAATGATCGAAGTTCGCGGAATACTGACAATTATCTATGTGAGGTAGTTTATTTGTGAGCCGAGTGGAATTCCGAAAATAGATAAATAAATAGATAAGATGATAGACAAAACTTTTTCCCGCATTCGACACTTTAAACAGAAACCAAAACTATCCATCTATTCGGAATAATAAAAAACTGTTTTAATCCGCTTGCAGTCTTAAAGTTACACCTTTTCTGTAGGTATGGGAATATTCGTTATTCTACAAGAGCAGCGAAACATAGTTGCAACCTATAGTTTTTAATAAAACTACTTAGAAAAGGTAAGGTACCTACGTAATTTCAAAGCCCTATATCGACAGGGCCACGTCCCCCTTTTTAACTACTTTTCAACGGCTCCAAAATAAATGAGAACGATTATTAATTGAGCCCTAAAAAAAGGTAGGTATATCAACGACAAAGTATAGTTGTGTTCATAAACAAAGGGTACAAGAATTAGAATGAGAGGTAAGTTTTGTCATATTTGCGTAATACCGGCTTGTCTAGTAGTAGTAGTAGTAGTAATTGAGGGGAGGTTCCGAAAACCTGGCAAGTAGACCAACTGCGATCCTTTTTGCCTACCCCAGAGTCTTCCCCCAATCACGCTAACCACCTTGGCCCCCGCCAAAGCGTCCCGACCTCTTTATGAAGTTGAGTATGTCGCTCCAGGCCAGGGCCGTGATTTCTTCCTTCTGGAGAGCCGCTGATCCCAGGACCTGGTGCCTGAGTCTTCCCAGGGCCTCGCAGGTACCCAGAAAATGCAGTGGGGTCTCTTCCTCCTCCAGGCATCCGGCACAGATTGGGTCGTCTTCGACACCAATCAGTGATAGGTGCTTCCTCAGCTTGCAGTGTCCTGTCAGTATCCCAATCAAGGGATTTAGGACACATCGTCTTCTATTTAGAATCCAATCTAGCTTAGCCTTGCTCGGCCAAGCTATAAAGTCCTTAGCTTGTCTGCACCCTTGGATCGTCCGCCATTGCTCCTTAGAGCGGCGTTTAGCCCACTCGTTGAGTGCGGATCCTACCTGATTTTTTGTTATTCCTATAGCCGATTCTGGTCCAAGGAATGGGGTCTCAGCTCCACCTCTGGCAAGTTCGTCTGCCAGCTCGTTACCCTAAACCCCTTGGTGTCCGGGGACCCAGACCAGGTTTACCTCTTTCCTCCTCGAGAGTAATTTTTATGAAACTGTTAAGATAAAATAAAAAAAATTTTTTTTGTTCTATTGAACTAACGCCAATGCTTTGAATTTTTAATAACCTTTAACATGCGATAAGCCGGTTTTACGCAAATATGGTTAAGGTTTCCTCTTATTCTAATTTGTGTACGCTTTTTTTATGAATACAACTGTACGTCACTTTTTTTTTTGACCGGTATAATCGTGTTCACTTTCCATTCGGACCGGCATCGTTTTACGAGGACATTTTCCACTAAAATCTTTTAAAATATGTAAATGCGGAGATGTTATTCGTCGCCGGCGGCGGTCACAGTCTAATTTCGATTCTTCGTTCCGCGGAGGCCCGCGGGCCGTTGGCCTACATCATTTTAAATAAATTTGGGAATTCTATTTTGCCTGCGCTCTCCGAACAAACAAGGACGAAGCCTCGCGGCGGTTTTTTGCCCCGCTCGTTTCCTCTCGCCTAATTGATTAGGTACTCTTTTGTTTTAATTGCGCGACTATTTTTTTTTGTTTTTTTTCTTTTATACAGTGTCACGAGTAAAATCCACATCATATGGGATTTTTTTTTATTAATAGCTTTATTCGAAATTTGACTTTGGCATCAAGTTCTGTTTCGATCAAGATAAAAATTAAGCAAAAAAATAGTAGTCACGTGATTCGCATTATCTGTCAAATTTTAATTTTTTCCAAAAAATAATTCAAAAGTGGGGTTATTTCTGAAAATATCGAAAAAAGTTAAGTTTTTTAATGCAGTTTCTAGCCCACCTGCAAAATTTCAGCTGCATAAGATAATTTTGATTTTTTACCTATATTTTGTAAATTGCACCACTTTTAAAAAATTAGATTCAACGCAACCTACATGAAACTTCTTAGTTTTAACAATGCTTTATTTCAGATACATTATCTTTAAAGTAGCGCCATATTAAATGTGTCTTTTTCTACAAAATCAAAATTGGGCTATTAAAATTTGGTCGCATGTGATGCAAAGTTTATTTGTTTTTGACCCTGTATAAGGTAACTTCATTAAATAAGTATTTTTGAAACGTAGTTTGCGTCTGAAAGTAATACACTTTAATATTAAGACAAAAAAGAACACAGTAAAGTGTTTTTTAAGTTGAAAATAAATTTTAGTTTAACAACGTAAAGTTTATCTATTTTCAACGATTTCATTTAAAACCCCTATATTATAATTTATTATTAACCTATGTCATAATAACGTTAACGTGTATTACTTTCAGACACAAACTCCTTTTTCAAAAATACTTATTTTATAAAGTTACCTTAAACAGGGTCAAAAACAAATATACTTTGCAATGCATCACATGCGACCAAATTTTAGTAGCCCAATTTTGATTTTGTAGAAAAACACACATTTAATATGGCGCTACTTTAAAGAAAATGTATCTGAAATGTAGCCTTGTGGGCTAGAAACTGCATTTTAACAAACTTTTTTCGATATTTTCAGAAATAACCCCACTTTTGAATTATTTTTTGGAAAAAATTAAAATTTAACAGATAATGCGAATCAGGTGACTACTATTTTTTTGCTGAATTTTCATCTCGATCGAAGCAGAACTTGATGCCAAAATCAAATTTCGAATAAAGCTATTAATAAAAAAAAAACCGTATATGATGGTGACACTGTAGGGTGGAGCGAAAAATTGATTTACAAAATTTTGATATTGGCTAGGAGCCAAAATGTTCTATCTATAAACACTATTTCCTGCGCATAATTTTAACTTTCTACTCATTTGTTTTGAGGGTTCACACAATCCTCAAAGTTATAGCAATTTAGGTATACTATTTTTTTTTGATATCGGTTAAATTATTTCGGACTTTCGCTAGTTCATGGTATATTTTAAAAGAAAAAAATGCAGTGAACTACCCAGAACTCACCACGTGAAGGTATCCGACCTCCGAGAGAATTTAACTGATTTGCGAATATAATGGTGGGAGGGGGGAGGGACTCTAGGTCGGATACCTCCACGTGGTGAGTTCTGGGTAGTTCATTGCATATTTCTTTTAAAATATACCATGAACTAGCGAAAGTCCGACATAATTTAACCGATATCAAAAAAAAATAATATACCTAAATTGCTATAACTTTGAGGATTGTGTGACCCCTCAAAACAAATGAGTAGGAAGTTAAAATTTTGCGCAGGAAATAGTGTTTATCGATAGAACATTTTGGCTCCTAGCCAATATCAAAATTTTGAAAAAAAAGAAAAAATCAATTTTTCGCTCCACCCTTATATGCGTTTAAATTTTTTGGGACGGTATTATTAATAGCTTTGTTCAATGATACTGTCCTACTGGTATAAGGAGACTGTCGGAACCGGTCTTCCTCGGTTTTTACCACTACATAAAATGCACCTTGTGTTTACCTTTATGGACCAATCTGCATATAAATTGTATATTATGATAATTCAATTACCTACTACGGCCTTATATACACACAACTATAATCATTTATGATATAAATTTATAACTCCTCCTAAATCAAAATATGACTTTATAACCGAGCCTATATTGGTAATAAAAGAAGCTATTATTTGTTATTCTCCAGTGGATACGGATAGTATAGTATTACGAAATTTTTTTTTTTTAATTACAGTAAAACCAAGTTGGACTTGTAAATTTCCACTATATTAACAAGAAAATTACATTTTTCGCTAACACTGTAGCTTCGTCAGATGACAATGATTTAATAAAAGGCGAAATTAAAAAGGGGATGCAATAAAACTACAACGGGACGTTGAAGATGTAAATAAAACAGTGAAAGGGTTACAATAGCGGGAAATTCCATCAGAGGGATTAAAAATTAAATTAGGTACAATATGAGTAATTTACAAAATATTAAGTAGGTATATTATGGTCAACAGAATAAATTTAACAAAGGTGATTTGGGGGTGCGTTGGTCTTGTATAGGTTGTTTAGTGAAATGAGAAGATAGATGTTTATATGTACACTTAAACGGTATATTTATATAAACATTACAATATTTACAACAATATTTTCAGTATTAAATAAGCAGGAATATTTTAGAATTTTTTGAAGTATCGTACAGACGCAAAAAAAAAATCGTATCGAAATCGGTAGGTCGGAATCGGCCTACCCACCAACGGGCCGATCGGCCCACCGGGAATTTCCCGGTGTCCCGGTGGGTTCATCCAACCCTGCGTCTACTCGTTCATTACTGTGATAGTATCAAGCCGACATACTTATTTCGCACCTCTATTCATTTGCACACTTACATTCCTCCTAATGTTTCTACAATATACATACATACGTCGGGCTGTCATTTCTGAACTATCTAGTTAAATACTTGACAATATCCGAGAAACGCAACATCTGCAAAGCACGCGGAATGACAAGTGAACGTCTTTATTTATAGTGCCTTACCGTCGACCAATTAAATAACAAGTAAAGGTACTGTTTTATTTATCTAATTAAATAGAAAGGTAAAAACAGTATAGATAGGTAATGCCATCCAGTTATTTCCCTAGACATATACCTTTACAGCTTATCTCGTGCGCAAACAACACTTAAGTTTTATTTAACTGTATCGGCGGGTCACTTCTCGACACCAAATTTGTCTTGTACCTAACTCTGTAGAAAGGGCCCTTTAAGCCGATAGGCTTTCTCGACACCATGAATATTAAAATCGATATTCTAATAAACAAAAGTAATTAGGTAGGTAACAATAAAATAAAGGTAAACTTTTGGCTTAGGTACCTGTCCCTATTCATTAATCAACTTCATTTTTATAAACGATCCAGATAGTCACATAATTGTTTTTACTTGTAAAACAAACATTGATTTAATGTTAACTATGGATACATTTTATATGGATGGTACATTTTCGTTTTGTACCAAGTTTTTTTTGCAACTGTTCACAATTCACGGCCAAAAGAACGGACATTACGTACCTTTAATATTTTGCTTGTTGCCAGATAAAAACAAAATCACGTACAGTAAATTGTTTCTTGGACTAATAAATCAGATTACTACTAATTTTGGGTTGAATTGGAATCCCAAAGAAGTGTATGCTGATTTTGAAATAGGGATTCATTTGGCTTTGAAAAATGTTTGGCCAGATGTGAAAATTAGTGGCTGCCGTTTTCATCTTCATCAAGCATGGTACCGGAAAGTACAATCTTTAGGATTAGTTGCTGAATATAAAAATCAGTCAGAAATTGGCAAATGGATCAAAGACACTCTTGGACTGACTTATCTTAAACCAGAGGATGTCGAAGAGTGTTTTGTTTTCGATATAATGTCCTATAAACCATTAGACTCTAAATTAGACATGTACGCAGATTATCTTCTGGATAATTATATCGGTGAAACTGCAAGTTTTAGGCCTCATATTTGGGCAGATCAAACACCGTCAATATCAAGAACGACTAATTGTTGCGAATCATTCCATTCAAAATTCAATTCTTCTTTTTATAACACTCATCCTTCTATTTATATTTTTATCGAAAAACTCAAAGAAATTCAAATTGACTCATACATTAAATTGCAAAGTTTACAAAAGCCAGCAAAAATCATGTTTGAAAATATTTGTACTATGTAAGAATATATGCACAATATGCACATACACCTGAATAAATATTCATTCTGGAACTCTGATTTTCATTGACCTAAAAATATATCCATCCAAGATAATTACATATTTATAGGTTAAGTACCTGGCTGTTAGTGTCGAGAAAGGCTATTAGTTTACCTAAAACCTTAACGTTTGGTGTCGAGATCGGCTATAGGATTAAAAATGGCAGGTATTTGGTGTCGAGATTGGCTACGCCCAACTGTATAGGTACTTTTCGGACGTCAAAATGTGTAACAAACTCAAATAGTAACAATGTAGTCAGGGACATACCTAACTAGATTTCGTTCTGGGGTGAGTGCAAGGGTACATGTTCTTTGAGGGAGGCTAATTAATATTTCAGGAGGCTTTAACATCCTCTAGTTAGGTCCCTGCCTGTAATTCTTATCTGCATGACAAGTGCGTTATGAAAATTTCATAAAGTCCCAAACGGGAAATATTGATACGACGGGTCTCGGTTATTCCACGAGAGCTGTGAGATGCCTATTTAAGAAAAAAACATTTTCCAGAAATGGATCATCATAGACTCTCGTCACTTTTTTCTCCAACATCTTATTGATTTCATCCCAATTCTAGCAAAACGGCTTTTAATTCATTGCCGATATAAGGCCGTTAGACGGTAAACAGTACTTGGCAGTACCATATGGGCAATGAGAGCCATATTCTAAAAACCTATTAAGTTAAATGGTTCCACCTCATTAGATAACAATCTCGATAGGGTCTGTAATTGTTTTATAAGATGGAACTGATCGCCATGGAATGTTTTAATCGAATCAAGAGGTTTTTATTATTATGCAAAAAAAAACTGTCCCTGTTCCGGGTGGGGCACTTGACTTGAAGACGATTGCCCTTTTGACATTCCTTAAATTATTTCTAATTGTTTTCTCATGAATCGTAGATAAAATAAATATACTTTTTGTCATATCTACCTAGACTAGTACTGCGTACGTAGTACTGCATCTATCGAAACCCTTGCGAGTGTGACGACTCGTACATTGGAGAAACAAAAAGACCTCTTCCCGTACAAGTTAAAGAACATCTGAAACATACTCAAAGAGGTGAAACTTCGAGATCAGGTATTGCGGAACATGTATGGACCAACCAACGTAGTACCCAGTGGTCAGAAGCGAAGGTTTTGCACACGGAACAGCACTGGAGGAAACGCAAATACTTATATACCGACATATTCAGTAAACCCAGTATAGATATCCCCAATATCTGGAAGCCTCTCCTTATCCAAAACAAACAGCTCAAACGTCACACTTAAATAAGCTCGTAGGCGGAATCATCAAGCTTTATTGCACACGAATAGTGTTTAAGACAGTAGCCCTATATACAATTATAATTTAGCTTATACTTGAAAACGGTTAGAGATACTAACTAACCGAAACGTTGTGTTTAGTAACAAAATGAAGACAATGTAAGTCCGACAAGGTAGTTTTTTTATAATACGATTGTCTACCACCTTCAAACAAACATATAAAGGTGTGAATTTCAGGTTATGTTACACATAGCTTACAGCTAAATACGTCTGATCACGTTTGTGAGGCGGACAAAGGATCGAGTAATCATGTATTGGATTTCCTAATTTTTGTTGAGTCTATATCACCCACCACCCACTATGTCACATGTTTTTTCTAGTAACTTTATTCCTATGGCATTACAGTCAAAGAAGATGACTAAGACAAACATTATTATTAAAATGACGTACTGAAGTAAAACGAAACACAAATCTCTTAAGGTGGAATTATCAACGTCATTCAATTTATTGCCAACCTATAACCTATTTCGCCTTGTTTTTCTTAGTTTATTATTTTATTGACTAAGATTTAAATAAAATCAATATCGTCTGCACATTATTTAGGTAATATCTGATATATTACAAAAATATCAATTTATTTCATTGCTTATTTTGGGAGGATTGTATAGTGAAAGAATAATGACATAATAATGTAAAAAAAAATCTTAACAGATATTTTTCGTTATACCTACAATTCTCCTTAAATAACTCATGAAATTCCTTGATATTTATTTAACATGTTAATTATTACCTATCCTATAGAATATGAAGACTATATTGATTTTATTTAAATTTTGTGTAAAAGTTAGAAAAAATAAATAAATCTACGCGAAATAGGTTATAGGTTGGCAAGCATGTTGATACTCCCACCTTAAAGAGATTTGTGTTCACTAATCATAGAACCACGGTGGGTAGCGTTAATTGTTTGCAACGGAGTTCAACAAAAATCTGTTTATTTACCACTGGGTGTGATCTCTAAAATGCCTTATATTAAATACAAATTTTGTACTGCAACATACCTACATTGCAGGTAACTTTAAACCAGAGCAAAGTTTGCCCAGACCTCGGGACAAAAGACATAACAATATAATAATACTCTGATTTATGCGACATAGGAATGGGACTTTGTTTAAGCCACTTACCTACCTGCCTTGTTATTATTACCATTTTGAATAAAAGCAACGCCTTTGTTTGCTCAAGGTGGCTTTTTGAATCATAAGGCCTCAAGGTACAGGGTGAGATGACATAAAAAGAGGAAATGTGATAAAAAATTGGAAAAGTTTTAGTTTTTAACATGAGTTTAGTAGTAGTAGTAGTAACATGTTTTATTTACCAAAAAGCTATAATTAAATATTTTTTAATACATTTTTGAACACATTTTTATAGATTTATTTTTAAATTTTAAAACGCAACAAAACAGACAAAAAGTTAAACATTATGCAAATTGTATCAAATATTACGTATCATTTTGTTTTTTAATTAAATGTAATTTTAAAGTTTTTTTAAACAGTTTTAATGATTTTTGAGATTTAATAGAATTTTCCTAATTATTATATTCTATCAAACCTTTATCAAAAATAGATTTATAAGCTAATCTTTTAGGCACTCTATCCACATACAAATTTTGATTAGTTTTTGTTTTACAATTATGATGGTCATAATTAAAAGAACACAAATTTTTTAAACAATCAGGCAATAAATTATTTTTAATTTTATGTATAAAGAAAATAAAAAATTAAATTTCTGACATTCAACCAATCAATCTAAATTTTTCAACATGAAATTATTTTTTGTATATTTGTCACAAATTAAAATAATCCACATTGTCTTATTTTGTAAAATTTGTAATTTATCAAATATTTCCTCACTAGCACAATATAAAATGGAAGAACAATAAAGAAAATGTGGTAATAATAGTATTAAATAAAGTTTTTTTAGAAAACAAACTTAAATTAGAACTGATTCTTTTAAAATAACCTACTTGGCAATCTTCGATATAATACTTTCAAAATTTTAATCAATGATTATCCCTAAATATTTAAAACTGTTTACTAATTCCAATTTTTCACCATCAATTACAAAACTTATATTTTGACAATTTAAATTATTACCCATAACCATAAATTTAGTTTTTGAAATATTTAATTTTAATTTATTTACTTTTGGCCAATTTAATAATATATTTTATCTCAGTATTTAGACCATCAAAAATATTTAAAACATAAATGTAAATTAAGGTGTCATCAGCAAACATTTGTAACTTATACATTTTTTATAACTAAAGGCATATCGTTGATGTATAAAATAAATAATATTGGACCTAGTATACTTCCTTGAGGAACTCCTATATTATTTATTTTTTTATTTGAATATGTTTTTGATATTTTTGTTTTTTGTGACCTGTTACTTAAATAATTTTTAAACCATTTATAAACGTTTCCGCAAATACCATACTAATACAATTTACTCAATAATCTAGCCCTGTCAATTGTTTTGAATGCCCGCTTAAAATCCAAAAATACAGCTATAACATTTTCCCCTTAATTAATGGTTCTCTTCCACGAATCAATCACACATTCAATGGCTGTCTCTGTCGAGTACCCTTTTCGAAAACCAGCTTGAATGGAAACTAAAATTTTGTTGGCATCAATGAATTCTAATAACTTTTTATATACGACTTCTTCCAGTTTTTTTCAGAATTTTAAATCATTCAATAGGTATTTATAATAAAATCTAACTTAAAATTACCCGTAATAGTACAATCACGATCTCTTTCATCAAAAAAAATTTCTCTCAAACCTTACAAAAGACTTAAGTTTTGCTGTTTCTTTAATCATTTTCGTGATCTTCTAATTTGCCGGGGAAAAAGTCTAAACGTTGAATAATCCTATTTTGGCTCGCATCAAACGGTAATAAAATAATCGGAGATGACAAAAACTAAGAATCGTGATGATTTCGATATTTAAACATTAAAATATGGTATTTCTCGTTGGAATAATTGTAATTTGAAATGTTTCTCCCACGAAATAACTTTTTGTTTGTTAAGAATAGAAATAAAATAATTAGTTTTGGCAAAGCGAATTATTAATATTTCCGAAGCTGCACTTTATAGCATTGGTTTTTAGGAATTGCATAAACGTCTTTTTCTAATTTTGTATCATAACAAATCTATTACGATACGCATTTGCGTATCGTAATGAAGCTATTTCGATACGCGTTTTTTCTTTATTTGATGTAGGTAACATTTAAATGTTTTATTTCATTGACTTGTGCGACCTTTGTGATTTACGAGAAAACCCATTTTTTGCAGAGTAAAAATAGCTTGATAACCTACTTTTTATATTCTGTGTGGATAACAGTCATGTATGTTGGTTGCATAAATCTATAAATCAATCTTTTGTAGATGCTTCAAGCTATCATTTTCTGCCAAATCCTATCCAAGATTCAATCTACTAACCTTCCAATGTCGATTTTAACTTCAACTTTATTTGAATTTTCCATCTTCCCTATACTAAATTGCAATGCCGTGACGTAAAAATCACGTCTTTTGAAATTCGAAAAAAAGTAGCAAAATCGCCCGAATTTCCGAACGCTCTGTATATGTACCGAATGTACAAGGATCACACAACGTATTCCGTCCAATTTCAAATCTCATATCGCTAAAATAACTTAAGAATCTCGTGGTGAAAATGGGTCAATAAATCAAAAAATGACAGTTCGCAAAATAATTTTTGTTGTCCAGAAGGTACTACGATAAAAAATAGTATTACCAACATAAAATTTAGACATAAAAATTTACAAAATTTGAAGGATTTATTTTCTTTTTAAATATGTGTTTTTATTGAAAAAACTACAAATTAGAAAAAATAGTATAGTATAACGTACGTGTTATAGAAAGCAGTTTTAAGCACTTGTCCCGTTATAAAACTCGCCGCAAGCGCAAGGCTCGTTTTTTAACATGGACGCGTGCTATAAAATGATGCTTTATAAAACGTGTACGTTAATATACTATTATATAAACTTTGTCTCTGTAAAGATTTTGTCGTCCCTTACAGTTTTTTATCACGCACAATTTTCCTCTATATGTAAGCAATTAAAAGCATTAAAGCGTAATAGGCTGTGTATATCGATTTCTACGTGAGACAGCGATCTTTACGACCATTGTATCAATTAGTGCTGGAACATCGATATCGATAAAACATCCTTGTGACAACAAGCTGATATTAACTTTACATCGATGTTTTAGTATTGAAAATACTACTGGGTGCGTATATACGGGTATATTTCATGAAAAATGAACGCGACATGCACATAAATAACACGGCGGTGAAGTCTAAACAAACATCCGAGCAGCACATGCACATGACATCATCTGCTGAGTATTAATATTGTTTTGTTTTGGGTTTCGGCATTTATTATTATATTTGTTGATATTAAGATAATATGGCCGGGAGAGAGAACAGTTAGTAGATAGTTATTAATAATACTAGTTCGATGAGCACTATAATGAAACGTGTGCAACGTTAAACCACGAGGCGTCAGCCGAGTGGTTTAATTGCACAAGTTTCATTAACAAAGTTCATATCGAACGTGTATCATTCAAAATTTAATCTACGACAGTGCAAATAGATTTTATTCGTCTAAATTTCATTGATATCAGATAACGTTTTCGTAATTTTTAAAATTTTCCTATTAGTCGATATCATGGTAACCGCATTTTTGATTGTTTCAATTTCGATAAAATTGGAAAAAAATAAACAGTGAATGTCGCTGAAACAAAGCGAAATAGCGCGTCGGTCTTTGCGTATTACACAGAAAGTCGGGGGAGAATGGATATACCAATCCAAAACATTTCATAGCCGACTTCAGATTTAGACATTTCATGAACAAAGAGTACAAGGACCAGCAGGTAAATGGCTGTGTATAGCTAAAGAAATAATTTTGTCGCTATTTTTGAAAAGGTGGTTTTGAGCTCTCTTCAATATGTGCTAATATACAGAGTATCTTATATTTTTTATTTTAACAAAACAGTCAAATTTACACATTTCTAAGTATAATAATTTAATTATTATTTCAAACTAAATCGGAGCATCCATGCCGTCATAATAACGCGTGATAGCGACACGTTACATACTCACAGATAGGAGTAATCTGTGCTGTGACATAATGGTTTTCTTCTCGCCACTCTATGTGGTAGGTATTTTCATTACGCCTATGATACTTGCGTAAGATGCAAGATCTGTGAATTTTATTATTAAATTCGCATTTGTGGCATAGTAGTTGTGTATTGGGAAGTTTCTATTAAGGGTGACAGAGCAAGATAGACATCGCATCCTCTTTATCATAACAAGCCGACAAGACGGCACATGCAAAGGTCCATCGCCAGGGTCCTTGCAAGTTCCATAATGAATCCACGTGAAAATATACGTACACTAACTTTTACTCCAGAATAATACACCGTTGCCGAAGAATCCAGAGGATCACCCCTTTATGGTTTTATTTAAGCTTTAATTGACTCAATTTGTAACTATTGGGAATTTACCATTGCTAAGGCGGCACATGACGTCGGTTTCAAGAAAAGTTGTTGGCTGATAGCCAAACAAGAATGTAACTTTGCTGTTAGAACAGTAGATATTCGGGATATTCCACACTGGTGTTGCGGACTCCCGCAAGACAAGGCAATGTCTCCCCCCTAGCGGTGGCAAATAAAATGACAATTTTTGAATTTTGACGTTAGAATTGATGACAGGCTGACATCGATATCTTCTAAATGTCGATAAGCATCGTCCAGCACTACCGCTGATTAAAAACTTTAAGTTTTTCCAAGTGGTGTTGCTTCAAGCGTTTCTTAAAAGGAGTAAATAAAGTAACATTGGAACATGGGAAAGAAATAAAAATAGTTTCACGTGTGAGTGTAACCAACATCGATGATCACGGGATTTTTTGTTTGTTTTGTTGCTGCAAATAGACAAGTTTCGTTTCGCTATTAATTTCAGTGGAACTAATTTAATGTTGAGTACCTACGATGCATGTGATCAAATAAAAATATATGTTTTGTTGAATTTTATTAAGGGCACAGTTCTCTCGAGGTCAAATAATTGGAATATTCTTTAAAATACCTATAAATGGCTTGAATGCAGGGGTAACTACCGGAACCTTACAATTATTTAAAAAAAAAGATTAGTTAGTTTACTCTTGGAGAAAAATCATGTTTTTAAAGTTTTTGGGAACCCTGTATAAAAAATCAAAATTTTCTCTTCGTGAATTGCATTTTTTTTACAGGCAAAACATTTTTTTTAATCAAGAATGACTCCCATTTGTCATCCATTTGTACTATTGTAAACCTTATCCGCGGACAGTCTGTAGGTATATAGATTTTATGCTACAAAAAAAATTCTTTCCGATACCGGGAATCGAACCCGAGCCTCCTGGGTGAAAGCCAGGTATCCTAGCCACTAGACCATATCGGAGATACTAAGATATTTTGCCAGCGAGAAGCTGTCTGATTAAATGCGTTCGAAAATAACTTCCCAGTATTTTTTTATGAACTTACAGAAGTCCGCAGATTACACTGAATTTAGATAATATGTTTTCACATTATATGCCCATTGTCAAAAATTAGCGTTCATGCCGAAATTGAAAAACTGAGCAGTAGAATCAACAAGCAAGTTTTTTCAGAGATCCTGAAATTTGGCATGAACATAAACGCATGGATTGATATAAAATTTTAAAAATTTTACATTATACAGGGTGATTCAAAAGTACTTTGACAAACTTCGGGAGGTAATTGCTGGCAATATTTTAACATGAAAAGTTCTCATAAACAGTGGTCCTTGGCGACTTCGTTACGGAGATACAGGGTGTTGAAATGTTGAAAGGAATAGTAATAATTTTTAAATAACTCCTTAACGAGTTATTTTTTTTTAATGAAATTTAGTGAATTTAATAAGCATCTAATGACACTTATTTTCAAAGTACCACACGTTCATAAATTTAACCAGTGGCGTCGGTACAAAATGTTACTATCATATTTTTTGTGAAAACTATGTTACACCACTGGCTTATTTTATTTTAATTTTCTTCTTATGAATCCCCCCTTCATTTACAACAAAAAAGATCACCTGTGTTTTTTTGATATGATGGACGGTTTAAGGGTAAATAATGATTATTTTATTTGACTATACACAAATATTAAAAAATGTGTTTTAAACTGATCAACCACTCAAATATTTATTATGTATTTTAACGAATACCTACATACATACTTACTAATAAACAAATATGTATAAGCCTAAGGAAGGTATCTGAGGATTCAAAGAAGTTGTCCATTTTCTCTAAGAGACCTGAATAAATTAACAAAAACAACAAAATACTCAAAGTCAGAGTCTCACAAATTTCTTGTCCTTTATTAAAAGGTAGGTCAAGGACCTGGAAATGCATTTGTCGATAAATTAAAACATATTTGACAGTTAGTTACCATTGAAAATAACAAAACTGAAGAAATAAAACCCAATGGTAACTAACTGTCAAATATGTTATCCTCAGATACCTTCCTTAGGCATATACATATTTGTTTATTAGTAAGTATGTATGTAGGTATTCGTTAAAATACTTTAATAAATATTTGAGTGGTTGATCAGTTTAAAACACTTTTTTAATATTTGTGTATAGTCAAATAAAATCAATATTTACCTTTAAACCGTCCATCGTATCAAAAAAACACAGGTGATCTTTTTTATTGTAAATGAAGGGGGGATTCATAAGAAGAAAGTTAAAATAAAATAAGTCAGTGGTGTAGCATAGTTTTCACAAAAAATATGATAGTAACATTTTGTACCGACGCCACTGGTTAAATTTACGAACGTGTGGTACTTTGAAAATAACTGTCGTTAGATGCTTAATAAATTCACTAAATTTCATTAAAAAAAAGTAACTCGTTAAGGAGTTATTTAAAAATTATTACTATTCCTTTCAACATTTCAACACCCTGTATCTCCGTAACGAAGTCGCCAAGGACCACTGTTTATAAGAACTTTTCATGTTAAAATATTGCCAGCAATTACCTCCCGAAGTTTGTCAAAGTACTTTTGAATCACCCTGTATGTCCATTGTCAAAAATTAGTGTTCATGCCGAAATTGAAAAACTGAGCAGTAGAATCAACAAGCAAGTTTTTTCAGAGATCCTGAAATTTGGCATGAACATAAACGCATGGATTGATATAAAATTTTAAAAATTTTACATTATATGCCCATTGTCAAAAATTAGTGTTCATGCCGAAATTGAAAAACTGAGCAGTAGAATCAACAAGCAAGTTTTTTCAGAGATCCTGAAATTTGGCATGAACATAAACGCATGGATTGATATAAAATTTTAAAAATTTGGGGTCAAACCACGTAACTTATTAACTTTTTTTAAACTGTTGTCCCACTTTTGTGTCTTGTTGTTATGTTGTTAATCTTGTAAATCCATGTGGACGTGTTTTACTGGTTAAAAGATGAATCCTTTCATTCCTTTCTAAAAGTTTAACAATTTTATAGACTTAAAATCGCTTAATAAATTGAAAAGGTCACTTGTCGCCCGTCCCAGCATTTTTAAAATGTCCTTTTACAGGTCGGCCGTATCTCTGCAAAGATTCAAAGCATGTCGCGATCCATAAAACTTATCTTGCAAGCGATAAGAGATAAAAATCGGCGGGTATGTCCAAGTACAAATTGTTGCCGCAACCCCAATTTCCCTATTTGGCGGTAAAAATTATGTTTCAGGCTATTGCTTGTCGAGATAAACGGGTGGTCAATCACTCGGTTACTATTAAATCTCTCCAAGGACGGTCGTGGAATATTTATCATTGAAACAACTAAGTGAAATACGAGGCTGAATCGAAAAGTTGCGACAGTCTTGGAACAGCAATTCGATAGGAGATTTTCAAATTAAATAACGTGGGCCAAAAATTTTTAAAAATATATCAGTACCTATTCCAAACAAAATATTCTGCTATACAAGGTGTCCGGAAATGATGAGCAAAAAATTTAGGGGATAATTCTAGACCGAAAATAAATGCTATCTCTTCCTATAAAATTTTTTTCGAAAATTGATTATTATTTTCTTGCAATACCTTTTGCCACGGTCATAAGATTTTGACGAAATCTCGTGTATGGGGCTTTTTCGGGATGAGGAATACAAATTTGCCCACCGTTTTTTCGCATTTTGTAGAGGGCGCCACATAGGAGCCTATACTTTAATTTAATGGCCCCAACTTTTTTCCTACACTGTATGCGGATTTTGACTGAATATTTTTATTCTCCTAACCTTTTGACATAAAGAAGGTATTTTGTTTCGATAAATCTAACCGTTTTCGAGAAAAAGCTTAAATAACATTACTTGCATGTGATGAATACGAAATCATTTTAATTTATTTTCAACCTTAAACATAGCATAGCAAAGCAAGGAATATTCCATGGAGTTCGTCTGAATTTTTTAAGAAGAATTAATTTATGCATTGAAGAGGAAGGACGTCAATTTGAACCTTTGATTTGAATGTTTTATTTATTGTTCTAGTAACTTATCTCTTTTAAAACTGCAAAAAAAATTAACTTTAACACCCTGTAACCAAGGGCGTCCATAGGGGGGGGGCAAAACGGGCACGTGCCCCCCCCCCCACATTACTATTTTATTCCATAATTTCACTAAACTGAACAATTACATAATAAAAACATATCAATAAATTAATACATTAGGCATAATTTAAATAAATAGTCTTATACAGTGTCACCAGTAAAATCCGCATCATATGGGATTTTTTTTATTAATATCTTTATTCAAAATTTGACTTTGGCATCAAGTTCTGCATCGATCGAGATGAAAATTAGGCAAATAAATAGTAGTCACGTGATTCGCATTATCTGTCAAATTTTAATTTTTTTTCAAAAAATAATTCAAAAGTGGGGTTATTTCTGAAAATATCGAAAAAAGTTATAATTTTTTTAACTGCTGTTTCTAGCCCACATGCAAAATTTCAGCTGGATAAGATGATTTTGATTTTTTACCTATATTTTGTAAATTGCACCACTTTTGCAAAATAAGACTCAACGCAGCCTATACATAAAATTTCTTAGTTTTGACAATGCTTAATTTCAGATACATTTTCTTTAAACTAGCGTCATATTAAATGTGTGTTTTTCTACAAAATCAAAATTGGGTTATTAAAATTTGGTCGCATGTGACGCAGTTTATTTGTTTTTGACCCTGTATAAGGTAACTTCATAAAATACGTATTTTTGAAAACGTAGTTTGTGACTGAAAGTAAAAAAATAAAATATAAAATAAAGAGATTTTAAATTAAATCGTTGAAAATAGATAAACTTTCCGTTGGGTTAAGCGAAAATTGTGTTCTTTTTTGTGTTAATATTAAGGTGTATTACTTTCAGACACAAACTATGTTTTCAATAATACTTATTTTATGAAGTTACCTTATACAGGGTCAATAACAAATAAACTTTGCATCACATGCGAACAATTTTTAATAGCCCAATTTTGATTTCGTAGAAAAACATACATTTAATATAACGCTACTTTTAAAAAAATGTATCTGAAATAAAGCATTGTCAAAACTAAGAAGTTTTATGTAGGTTACGATGAGTGTTATTTTGCAAAAGTGGTGCAATTTACAAAATATGGGTAAAAAGTAAAAATTATCTTATCCAGCTGAAATTTTGCATGTGGGCTAGAAACTGCATTAAAAAAACTTTTTCCTATAACTTTTTTTTGATATTTTCAGAAATAACCCCACTTTTGAATTATTTTTTGAAATAAAATAAAATTTGACAGATAATGCGAATCACGTTACTACTATTTTTTTGCTTAATTTTCATCTCGATCGAAGCAGAACTTGATGCCAAAGTCAAATTTCGAATAAAGCTATTAATAAAAAAAAATCCCATATGATACGGACTTTACTGGTGACACTGTATATAGAAAGTATTGTTTAAGTTTTTGCCCCCCCCCCCCCTGAAAAACGCTCTATGGACGCCCTTGCCGTAACTCCGTTAATATTCAATTTGCGAAAAAATGTTAGAGGAAGAGATAGCATTTATTTTCGGTCTAGAATTATCCCCTTAATTTTTTGCTCGTCATTTCCGGACACCCTATATATTCTGTGCCAAAACTATTAAATTTAAGAATACACAGAAAAAAAATAATACTTCATTTAAAAAAAAAATGTCTCAAACCATTTATCTAAATATAAGGATATACAGGGGACATTAACTGGAATAAATTCGATATTATTAAAACCGCTGAAGTTGCGCCTACAAAATTTGGTATGTGGGGGTTTTGGACCATGCGGAATTAAAAAATGATATCGGCGCTGTTGCCAGATTTTCCAGCTTTGCGCTACACGTAGTAATTTTGTTATTTTAAATGGAGTGCCCAATTTATTTTTATTGCAGTAAATTGGGCCTGTCAAATTTAGTAAGATACCAAATTTACAAAATTCTATCTTCATTAGTTGCTGAGCTATGGCAACACTGTAGTTCCATTAAAAAGTATAATATGAACGCTTATCTACCTTTAGAACCGTTAAAGTTGCGCTTACAAAATTTACTATCTGGGGTTTTCTGGACATGCAAAAATTAACAATGATATCGGCAATGTTGTCAGATTTCTCAGCTGTGTGCTACAGGCGGTAATTTAACTCGAACAAATTTGACAAAAAAATCACAAAAACACGAAACTAGTTCTATCGATTTATTATTTCAAAAGTTGTTTAAAATGCGCTCCATTGACTTCTTGGCAAAAAGCCAATCGGTTATAAAACTAATTTTGTAGGCTGTGTAAAACCTGAGGTGGTATAGATCTGATTTCTAGTCTAATCCGATATTTTAGATCTTCAATATTTGTAGGTTTTATAACATACTCTTTATGTTTCAAATCACCCCATAAATAAAAATCTAAGGGTGTTAAATCAGGCGACCTTGCTGGCCATTCAATAGCTCCCTGTTGTCCAATCCACCTGCCAGGAAAGGCGGTATTCACGTAATTCCGGCGGTAGCCGCATAGTGCGGAGGCGCCCCATCCTCCTGGAAAAAAATTCTTTCTACCAAGTTATTATTTCCGGTGGGGCATGACTCAATCAGTTCTGGCACTAAAATTTCTTGCAAAAATTCCAAATATCTTTCACCTGTTACGTTGGTGGTCCCCGAAACCGATCACCATGAGAATTTCTATTTTTAAGGTTTTAGTTAAATAAGCCATTTTGACACGACAAGAAAATTTCTTGAAGCTTGTCAATAACTTAGTAACTATGGAGATGTTACCAAGGTAACGTTACTTGAAGGTAAATAAGCGTCCTGGTACTTTTTAATGGAAATACAGTGTTGCCATAGTTCAGCAACTAGTGAAGATAGAGTTTTGTAAATTTGGGATTGTACTAAATTTGACACGCCCAATTTACTGCAATAAAAATAAATTGGGCATTCCATTTAAAATAACAAAATTACTACGAGTAGCGCAAAACTGGGAAATCTGGCAACAGCGCCGATATCATTTTTTAATGTTGCATTGTCCAAAACATACACAAATTAAATTTTGTAGGAGCAGCTTCAGCGGTTTTAATAATATCGAATTTATTCCAGTTAAAGTCCCCACCCTGTATAGTGTGTCCACTGATAGAGTTAGGAAGAGGAAAAACTTTTTTATCAGTAGGTATAGAATTATTACTATACAGGGTTGGAATATATATATTTGCGTATATACAAAGCTAAGATTTATTCTATTTGAACATTGTGTTTTTAAAAAATAAGTATTTCGTGTAGCTAGTGAAAAAATCGTATATACCAATTTGGAGAAATTCGGTGATGGCGGAGGACGACAATAATGCATACCATTACGAGCTCTTAAATCACCTTTCGCTTGAACCATTGAACCCGAAAGTCCCATTCTTGTTAGTCACAGCGAATGGTACCAACCACAATAAGGTGGCCCACGCCGAGGCGCGGCCGGAGAGCGTGGGCGCGCGCGCCTTGAGCCACGGGCCCGAACGGAGCACGGGTGGGTTAACTTACCTCGAAGGTATTCTTGTAAATTTTAGCCGTGTGAAAAGATTAGTGCTAAAATGCGATTATTAAGGAACAGCGTCCTATTCCCCGAGCGGTTATAGCAACACAGCTATTTTACGAGGATGTATACGTATACTGCGCGACATGCATCCGAATAAATAGTTGTCCTTAGCCGAGTTCCTTTTAGTTACTTTTAAACAGCAAAGCCAACGGCTAAGTTAAGCGTTCCTTTTAAATTAACTTTAAATTTGAATAAATCTTCATTTATGTACATTGCTAAATAAAGACTAGATCTGGAGAAGAGGAGAAGCAACCAATAATATTTAATGGGGAAAATATTAAAACAAAGATAACATAAAATTTTTAGGATTATATTTTATATTGATCAAAATTTAAGCTGGAGAAAATACGTAGAACGTATTCGAACTTATATTTCTCCGTTAATTGGGATATTCTTCAAAATTCGTCGTTGTATAACTTAAAATTATTTAAAAAATATTTATCATGCGTTAGTACATTCAAAAATTAAGTATCTTATTTCTATTTGGGGTTCAGCCAATTCAATAGTACTAAAACCTTTTAAGAAATTACAAAATAAAATTAGTAAATGTATTCATAGACTCCCGCACTTAGAACCAACAACAAATTTATATAAACCGAATAGACCTAGATATAAATAATTTATATAATTTAAAAATGTGCATATTTATGTATTCTTTAGTTTTGAAACAAAACATTTCTAACATAACGTCTACAAAAGTTCATGATCTTCACAGACAGATGATACTATATAAGTATATATTTTACCCGAAAATATTAAAACATTAAAAAAACCACCCAAGCACTACAATTGCCACAATTTACCTTAAAATCCTGGAAAGTAAGTCGATTTTCAGAACTGAAGTAATAACAACAACTTTACTGGTAACGCGATATTTTCTAGTCTATTTAGATGTCATCTCTCCTAAGAATTCAAGAGAATATGTCTTTGTTTTAACAGGAAAAGTTCCGTAATTGCACAAAACACGAAAGTAAACAAAACTATGACCGGCTGACAAACATCTGCCTTGCTCTACCAGCTCCAGAACATGTCTGTCTTTCTTCTTCGGATGCCAAAAGCATAAAAATAACTACCCTGATCAACACAGCACTGCAGTGCGCATGCGAATCGTCAACAGTTCGGCAAATCGAATTGACTATAGAAAATGGCGTCATTAATCCCACCTTAATGAGTTAATTAAGCGATTATACCTACAAAACGAATATTTTGTTTTTACATTTCTCATTCGCGAAGAGTTCCTTTAACAACTCTTAGTGGTAAGTTGCTTTGCTGTTTAAAAGAAGCAAAAGGAAAGTACCTTAAAGGTACTTTAAGTTCCTTTTGCTTGTTTTAAACTAAGGTACTTTCCTTGTGCTTTTTTTAAACAACAGCAAAGTAAAAAGCTCTGTTTAACTATTTAAGTAATAACTACTTGTTATGTTTCACAAATTTAATCAGTTTCCTGACACGTCTTTGGGCCCTTGCGGGCCATTGTCAAAGTAGTGCAAGAAGATACTACTAGATAGCATTGTCAAAGGAGTACAACAAGACACTTTGCTTTGCTATTTAAGAGTAACTCGGCTAAAATACTTTTCCTAGCCGATGTCTTCTGGGAAAAGAGATTTTTTAATCAAACCCATAAAATGATGAACAATGTACACGTAGACTGTACAGCTGATCTGCTCACTAAGTTCCCTGTTTGTCAGTATGCGTGTGTCTATCGAGGAGGCAAAATAGCTTCAATCCTATTGTAAAATGCTTTACAGTACGTAACCGCACATACGAGCAAGTAAATTTATGCAAAACGAAATCATATTATGTTAACAATTCGCTAACAATAGTGTATACAAGTCCTATTCAGCAGGTTTCTATACAAAATTACATGGATTTAACAATTTTATCGAACAGAAAAAATTTGCCGCGAGAAACTGGCATGATTTTATAATAAAACGGCTTGTTTGGCCCCGAGCGGTAAATGGTACAGTGCTTTATTGAGTTGTTAAATTAATTCTTTTGAAAAATTTTAATAAAATATTACAAGCACAATATGCTTTGTAGGTCGTTGGTTTGGTATTTCTCATAAATTGGATGAAAAGTAAAATATTGTTTTTAGGAAATACGTCAAACTTATGGAAATTACTTCGCTTGTAACCGTCCCTCTTTCTCACTGACCGTTTGGCATAGAGAGCTGAAATTTGCATTGGCTATAGTCGAGTATACGCGACAACTATCAAAACACTAACCGGGCTTATTTCTGACAGTATGAAAAGTATAGCACACATTAATACGTAAAAATATTAGCGCCTACGCCTCTGTATTACGGCGACCGGTCTTATCGCAACCGACCGACGACCAGGAGAGAAAAAGAACACGTGCAGGAAACGGCACCGCGCGGACGTCCTGGGGCACGTTCGTCCTATGGCGATGTGTGGCCGATGGAGATCGCAAAATGGCACCAAACGTTTTTGTTTGCTTTCACTGATAAACAGCTCATACAGACACAACTTACTTTACAGCGGTATGCACCACCCGTCCTTAATCCAGAGTATCTACTTTCTATATCTACACATTTGACAGCGTAACCGTGACGTGATAGGTCGATTAAGCAAACATTTAAAAAAATGGCGGCTAACCAACTAATCACCTCTTATTTCTCACTCATTCTTTTACTTTGAGAATCTAGCTTGGGGAACCTTCTGTAAGTTCGCTGGATACCTTCTCCTGTTAGGAGTGTAACATGTACCGAGTATAATACGGAAGGCATTACATTGTGCATCAATTGTCACTTACACGGTTCCTAGAAATAAATACCATTGTCGACTAGAACGTCAACTAGACATCAAGTCGTTTTACTTCATCCTATCTCCAACCCTAAAACATCACATGGCGCAGTCGGTAGGATAAGCTTCTCTATTTTTGACTATGTTAGGAGATAATATCTAGGGCCGTTACTGTACACACCGTTAATGTACAGAGAACGGTCTTTATTTTTAAAGAACCCTCTCTATTTTCGAAGTAGAGAACATAGAACCATTTTCTAATCAAACTTTACCAAGTCCATTTATTCTACATAGTGTCACCAGTAAAGTCCGCATCATACCTATGGGATTTTTTTTTATTAATTCTAGCTTTATTCAAAATTTGACTTTGGCATCAAGTTCTGCTTCGATTGAGATGAAAATTAAGCAAAAAAAAATAGTAGACACGAGTGATTCGCATTATCTGTCAAATTTTAATTTTTTCCAAAAAATAATTCAAAAGTTATAAGAAAAAGTTTTTTTAAATGCAGTTTCTAGCCTACATGCAAAATTTCAGCTGCATAAGATAATTTTGATTTTTTACCTATATTTTGTAAATTGCACCACTTTTAAAAAATTAGACTTAACGCAACCTATATAAAACTTCTTAATTTTGACAATGCTTTATTTCAGATACATTTTCTTTAAAGTAGCGCCATATTAAATGTGTGCTTTTCTACAAAATCAAAATTGGGCTATTAAAATTATGTCGCATGTGATGCAAAGTTTATTTGTTTTTGACCCTGTATAAGGTAACTTTATAAAATAAGTATTTTTGAAAACGTAGTTTGTGTCTGAAAGTAAAAAAATAAAGTAAAGAGGTTTTAAATTAAATCGTTGAAAATAGATAAACTTTACGTTGTTTTCAGACACAAACCACGTTTTCAAAAATACTTATTTTATGAAGTTACCTTATACAGGGTCAAAAACAAATAAACTTTGCATCACATACGACCAAATTTGAATAGCCCCATTTTGATTTTGTAGAAAAACACATTTAATATGGCGCTACTTTAAAGAAAACATATCTGAAATAAAGCATTGTCAAAACTAAGAAGTTTTATGTAGGTTGCGTTGAATCTTATTTTGCAAAAGTGGTGCAATTTACAAAATATAGGTAAAAAATCAAAATTATCTTATGCAGCTGAAATTTTGCATGTGGGCTAGAAACTGCATTAAAAAAAAAACTTTTTCTAATAACTTTTTTCGCTATTTTCAGAATTAACCCCACTTTTGAATTATTTTTTGGAAAAAATTAAAATTGGACAGATAATGCGAATCACGTGACTGCTATTTTTTTAGCTTAATTTTCATCTCGATCGAAGCAGAACTTGATGCCAAAGTCAAATTTTGAATAAAGCTATTAATAAAAAAAATCCCATATGATGCGGACTTTACTGGTGACACTGTATGTACAAGGTAAATAATTTTGCCATTTTTATTCTCCCAGTAACTTGTATTTATTTTCAGTTTGATGTCGTCATCATAAACATCACCCAGTAGAAATAGACGATAGCGCTGACTTAACACATGGATGAAAAAGTTGCAACGATCAGAAATCCTTCGTGCACCAGACTAGACTCTTCAGGACAATACAGGACTATTTTCCAGGTAAAAAATTATATTTCCGATATAATATTATGATTCCCAGTCTTACCATTATATTGTCACAAACACTACTCGGAGAGCTTATAATATGCTGTCTTGTTCGATCCATATAACGTATTAAGTTTGCAAGTATAGTAGTACTTACCTCGTAATGTTATTTCAATGATAAATGCAAGAATCATTAGTTATTAATAGGCTGCTTAAGTCGTACCTGTAGATGAAACAATATTAAATTTCCCTCCTCATCCTGTTCAATAACCTACATTGATTTATATCTCTGAAGTTTATGCAACCTTATACAGTTAAATACAAACTAAACTAGAAAACATTTTTTTGGAATTACCAAAAACTCTATAATGTTTGTCAACGACTATTTCACACATCGATCGTCTCGTGTCCAAATGGAATATATTATTTTGGTTCTTTTGTAGATGTTCACTTGAATTTCCTGTGAATAATGTGATTTTCTTTTCTTCTTCATCATAATATATACGATGGAAAACCGATCTTGCAGTTTCTATTAAATTCACTGTATCGCTGCACATCCTTAACTAAAACAAACTATCGTGCTGTATGTTTGGTGCACCGATTTGATGTATTAACAGCTTCTTGCGGCTGGCAGGGATATATCTATCGGATTACTACGTTTTGACATGATCAGCTACACGGTATCAGCTCTATAAACTTTATATAGATTGCTCCGAGACAGTGGGGGCAAAAGTTCAAGATGTTTTACAACAACTTTGGATTTTGACGGTTGAAGCAATTTAGTCTTATATTCCAAAAACGCTCAAATGCCCGTCCAAGACCAGTTTGTAGGTAGTTAAAACTAGAATAAACCAAAGCAAACATTTCAAAAGTGCTTTTACCACAAATAGAACAATTATTGTTATGGGAAAATAACTACCACAGCCGTGTGGCTAATCAATGCTAATGAATAGCGAAAAAAAATTACAGTAGCACTAACAAGCTATGAAATCGAATTTTCAATAACCGATTGTGTGAAATCGGTTTCGACACATTTTAGCGTAATAGGTTTCGTTCATGATACTAATAATAGTAGGTATCGTTTTGTATACAGTGGCTCTGTTTAGGTATGTGACGATGTCGATGCTGAAATCAATCAAAATATCGATAGTCTATTGATTAGTTTGATCGAAACAGGAACGTGTAAAATATCGATACATAACCCAATAATTTCCGTTTGGTGTTCTTTGACAGTGGTCTGAAATTTTCTTCAGTTTATCGGTTTTGTGTAATAATTGCTGTGTTTTTAGCGTTTTGTCATATTTTTTGGAGGAGGAATATATTTTGATAAGTTTGGATATGCAGGAGTGTTGAGAAGATATCAGCGCGTGTTTTGGGAGAAAAATAAAACGGTTTTGTTAAAAATTGAATAAGTTACAGTCGATATAGTAAAACGTTAGATGAAAATATCCCTTGAAAAATCATAAATTTTTTTTTGAGCCACAAAATATGTTTTCACAGAGCGCGCTTACTATGCAAACTAAAGCTTGATTATCCGTTGATACTGTGGACCAAGAAAAAATTTAAAAAGTTGTTTATAGACACTTGCAAACGTGTTTAAGCGAACCAGTGCAGTGCGGCGTGAAACAGAATTAGGAAAATGAAAATTCAAAAGCTTGCCGTTTTTTCCGTATTAAAGATAAAGAAACTAAAAAATGTCTATTGAATACAATTTGACGAGTTCTATCCGCTAAAGTATACAACATTTTGATCAAAAGTCGTTTTCCGCACGAAAAAAAATAAAAACCGTGTAAAAATCGGGTCTAAAATCATAGTTTTCATTTTCTTACAATTTTTGTCAATTTCTATTCCAGTCGGGTATAGAACGATATATTGGAAAAATGTAGTATTTGAGATGGCCTAAATGATTATCCAAACCGAATCTCGATCGGATGCACCCAATTCGACTTATTAGCGATCCAATAGGTACATACCTATTTCGGCCAATTTTCGACTTTGAAAAAATCAAAAAAAAATATTTCCAAACTTTCGATCGCGCTCACAAACAATAGGCTTCTGTAGTCCACGGTCGTCTACGCGTCGAAAAAGTTTAAATGGATAAAAATAATATTTGCAACCTGTAACGTGTTTCAACGAGAATCCGATATTTTTCGACTTTGGGATTTAATAACTTTTTTCCGGTACACCCTGTATATTCAAAATTTTCGCACAACGTACCCCCACTATTACTCTCTAAAACCAAAAAGTTTCAATCGCCCCCACTCTAACCGTTTCCGAGAAAAAATCGCAAATGTGAAAATGTCGAAACTGACGACAACTACAACTGACACAACGACAGGACAACATACATACATTATTTTCACCGAGGCGCCTATATAGACGGAAATTTTCAAGAGGCGATAGGGGTTGTCTAGATTTCGTACCGAAAAGATGTATAACATCGCAATGTTCTGCGATAACCTTTAACAAGCGATAAGCCGGTTTTACGCAAATATGGTTAAGGTTTCCTCTCATTCTAATTCATGTACGCTTTTTTTATGAATACAACTGTACAATAGAAATAATTTTTAAAATTTTCTAATTAACGTTTTGCAATGAAGCATCATATATTTGTGGGAATTTTGCTATGTATTTTCGGCAAATATTTAAATGTGGCAATGGCGCAATGAAATGGAAGGAAAGGACGGAGTGATGAGGGATCGGGTAAAAATAAAAATGTAAATAATTGGGTCTCTACTTTAAGTCCCAACGGACGTAAATATGATAGCGTAAGTGTGACGACGTGAATGGTCGTATATAAGCACATTCATTGTTGGCATAAGCACAGTACCTATAAGTAGAAAATAAGAATTTAAAATTCTTGTTAAAACATTCTGCTTTTTTGTAGTTAATTTGTTTTAAATTACTTGTAGGTAATACATTAATAATAATTATAATTAAAAAAAAAATAATTGGGTTATATTTTAAGACAGGAACGTAGCTCGCGGGAGAATTTCGATTAGCGCGTAACAGTTGTCAAATTAGAACTGAAATTCAGTAGCGGTATATTGAGGTTGGGCCCGAAGGGTACTATTAACGAAATTACGGAAATACATAAATATGGTTGCAACATAAATATGGCTCATGGGCCGCGGTTGTACGGTACTTTTTCAAAAATGACAGAAAATTAAGTCCCGAGGCTATTTTACTTAGTTTAATATTGGACAGTGGGTTTTTTTTATTACAGGTGTTTGCAGAAAACAAAAATTTATTATAGCGTAGCGTTTTCACTGCTTTAATCTCTACCTCGTAGACTAAATTAATGGACTACTTCCCCAAAATTAAATTAATGCTGATCACATTACTTACCTCAAACCAAGTTTTACAATTATTTTCGTCAACTGTACCTGTTTCCACAACCACAACGCAAGCAAACTCTTAAATTTTATTAAAAATGTGTTATATCTAGACAAGCAGCCCTCATAGTATCTATAACACTTCTGCTTATTTATAGCATGTAACTGTAATATTAAAAGACCTTTGAAACAGTGAAAATGATCATTCTTATTTTCATTACTATAAGTTCAGGTTTATGAATTTTTGAATTCGTTAATCGTGTAATAATTTAATTAGGGTTAAACCCAAATTATGTGTTAAGTATCTACTATTAAAACAGCAAACAATTCGAATTTATTTTATGATCCTAGGTAGACTGGTAGACATAACATAGGTACCTAGTTATTAAGTCATTATACGTAATATTCCAGCAAACACAATTCAAAATCAAAATTTTAAAACGCTTATAATGTTGCTTACCATGTATGGTAGTAACGGGGGTAGCAGTGATTGAGCCTCATAGAATCCAAAAGACAGAAAACAGTAAAACACATGAACGTTCAACAAGTCTGCACAAACATTATGTCACTATAAGCAACTGCTTTAGCTTTAATAAAAGACTAATTCGTAATTGTTTCTCTCATAATACAACTGGATGTATCTGCATCCGCTCGATTTGATCGGATGTAAATAGCCGTTGTATACGTAGTATATTATAAAATTTTTCTTCATAAAAATATTGTCAAAATAACGTATCGTTCGCCTAGAAGAATATTGTGGGAAAACAGCATAAAATTCCATTCACATGTAGACGATTACGTCGGTCAAGTGGTGGATTATGATCCGAGATCACTTTCCTCTGGGAACATTTTGGAATTCAGCCCGAGGACATCCTTTGAGTCACGCGCTCTACGGTCTATCACGAGGAACGTCGCGATTTTGCCACGCGGGGCCGTCATTAATAGGTATTATGTTTAATTTTTGATAAAAATTACTATTTGTTTGAGTTCCTTTCACGAGCATGATGTTCTTCGACACTATGGGCTACTATACTTCTTCATTGATTGGTCTAAACATTTTATCCACCTAAAAACACCGCTTTAATAATAATTGTGTTTCAAAAATTGTTAGTTTGAATCGTAATTTACAACTATAAGTAAATAAGTCCATAACACCCTGTCAGGCACGTACCGTGCGAGCAAAAATTATTTGCATCAAAGAGGGCCTTGCATCTAAGGACGTAATGCTTAGCCGTAGAGCTTAATACCTGTTGGGTGTCAGTAACTACCTGAATTAACAATCAATCAGCCATTCCGTCATCTTTGACAGTCGTTACAAGTAATTTGATTCATCGCTCATTTTTCCAATTTCTTGAACAATTCACACAATGGGATTTACGGAACAGCACAAAACATTCTTGGTTGAAGCGTATTTTCGAAACGGGGTTAGTGTAAATTGTGAGTGGCAATACAATCCGCAATCCGGGTTTGTGCATGGACGATTTTCACGAACATTTTCCTAACGTTGCTTTTATTGCTGGGGATTTTTATCATTGCCTGAAAAGAACCGTGGCTGTGTTTAGGGAAACAGGTTCTATACAACACAAAAAAGGAGCAGGAAGACCATCTGTAAGAACAGAAGAACTTGTTGCCAACGTTCGTGAAATAATGCAAAATATGCCAACAAATTGTATAAGACGCCTGTCCCAAGAAGTGGGAAGACCTTATGGAACATGCAGGACTATTCTTAAGAAGCAGCTAAATTTATTTCCTTATAAAGTGCAATTATTCCAAGAAATACAAGCCGCAGATTTTGAAAGACGCAGGAATTACTCTCAATGGTTTACCCAAAATTTATTGGAAAAAATGATTTATTAAACCTGACATTTTTTTCTGATGAACCACCTCTCCGGTTATGTGAATTCTTAGAATACACGCGTGTAGAGTAGTGAAAATCCCCATTTTTTTGTAGAGTCCACATTGCACCCTCAAAAAATTGGTGTCTGGTTAGCTGCTTCCCGAAGAAGTATTGTTACAACAACACAGCGGTATAGAGACAATACTTTGAATCCATTTGTGGAGCAATTACTTGACGACGAACTACGTTTTGGATATTTTCAACAGGACGGTGCAACCGCCCATACAGCCGCCTAAACGATTAACTACTTACGCAATTTTTTCGACGACAGATGGATCAGTTTCAGACATCAGACATTGAATTCCCACCTAGATCACCTTGTTTAACGGTTATGGATTACTTCGTTTTTCCTCATTTAAAGAACACTATTTTAAAAACACCAGTTGCAAATTTAGAACAATTACAAGAAAGGATTATCCAAGAATGTGGTAACATTTCTCCAGAGATGCTGGTCAACACTTTCGAAAATATGAAGAGACGTGTGAATTTATGCTTGGAGCATGGCGGTGGCCAATTTCAGCAATTTATGTAAGTAATTATTTTTCTTTTTCTTTCTGTATATTCTTACTTTGTTAATTTTGTAAACAAAAATAAATTTGTATTTGTCTACTTATTTTATTACTCCTTAGTTTGGCATATCATGTCATAATATGAATTTGACAAAATTTTAACCTAGATTTGGTTAGATATATCGTCCCGATATCATTGTGATCTAAACCAAGCCCTAAGTTTTTTAATCCAAGCCCTCTTTGATGCAAATAATTTTTGCTTGCACGGTAGATAAGCAATTAATGCTAATTTGCTCAATTTTTCAATTCTTTAGAAAAAATATAGCACTTTTTATGTGGAACTATCCGTCCCAGGAAGAAAAGCTATCGACGTGCCTGCACCCTGTATTACTCTACCAATTATTACCCCGACCCACGCAAAAAGAATTTTAGACCAGTTTTGCGCCGACTACCGTATTACTCAGTCACTCAGCATGCGGCTGTAATTTCTACAGTAGCAGCCTGAAAACCTGTTAATGGTTTCAAATTATCTCGAATCTTGGTTTATGGAGAGCGAAAAGTGGGCCATAATTAACCGTTCAAAATCCGGTCTTAGAACATTACTTATTTGCATATGAGCGCGTACGATATGATCTATTAGATTGAGGTGGACGGGTGTAAAATGTTATGGCAACAATAGTTCAGGAGATAATTGATTATATTCTTGTTTTTGTCTTGCGTTACTAATAACGGCTCATCTAACATCCCCTAGGAGGGGGGGGGGGGTAAAAATAATGACCATCAAGCAAAGAGAGACCACGCATTTTATTCCTAAAGGTGCTTTTCCGTCGAACCGATATCTCAATGTTAGTAGAGGATATTCTATGACATCTCTATGAACCCTTATTTGTAAAATGAAAATCTCGGCACTAAACCTCTTACAGGAGATATTTCCGGTTATTAATTCTAGAACGTGGGAGATTCGGTAAGAAAAAGTCAAGAAATACAACTTTTTTTGTTCAATGATGTACTAAAATATTGCAGTTATCATTTGAAAATTTGAACTTATTTAAACCATGATCGAAGTATTCATGACCGTTATTAAATATCAGAGTATCCATGCCTGTAATTAAAATAATAAACAATGTACTTTTTGACGTTTTTTACACTTCGTGACAGCCAATCAGTACACAATGGCAGCCTTAAGTAAAGAGGATCGAATTATTATCAAATATTTTCGACACAAACACAATTACGGCGCAAGAAAAATTGTAAAGGAGTTTATTGAAAAAAATTGGCATGTTGGAACAATTGGAAAGTTTTTAAGACATCTTAGAGAAAATAATGGATCCATATAAATAAAGGGGAAGGAAAAAAACTTCAAGAACTCAAGAAAATATTGCCATAGTAAGAAATATTATCATAGAAAATGTGAGACCTGAAGATTCTGTAGGTACCAGAAAAATAGCGAAAAGAACAAGAATTCACCGTTCTACAGTTCAAAGTAAAGAGTTATCAAATATGATTGCCAAGTCTTGAAAAAATCCCTTTGGAAAATATTTTTTTTAATCGAGAGAAGTCACTTTTCAGCTGGCGTAATGGTCTCTTTGGCAGTTTCCCAATTGGGAATGTCAAGGCTCATTTTTGTCGATGCCAGAGTAAAACTCAATTCGGAGGAGTATCAACAACAAATCTTACATCACTTGCTTCCTGAAATTGAAGCAATCTGCGACGATTACGTGTTTCAACAAGACGGTGCCCCTTCCCACACCTCTCGAATTACAATAATGTTTTTGTGGCCTCCCAATAGTCCAGACCTTAACCCTGTTGACTATTCCGTATGGGGAATTTTGGAGGCAAATGTTCACAATAGTCAAAGGTTTAGTACCATCAAAGAGCTAAAGGAAAGGTTACAGTTCTGTTGGAATAATTTTAACCAGGACATAATCAGAGAGAAAATCATGGTGGTCATACTCATAATGTTATCCTGTGAATGTTTAGACATACCCCCTGTCGATTTTAAGTGATACCTAGTTTTGATGGCAATAATTGTTAATAATAATAAATCTGTTAATTAAGATTGAACAAAAAAAGTTCTATTTCTTGACTTTTAAAATCTTTCGAAATGAGGCCTACACTGGAGTATTTCCGATAGTTAAACTACCAAAAAAACATATCATCTAAAATTTAAATAAAACAGTGTCCGTTTTCAACGAACATAATAAGCACACGTTTGTTTAAAAATATCTGTAAATCCGGCCCTGTTCCAAAATATTTTCATAAAAATTACACATTACTCGAAAAATAAATTAAATTAGTGCAAAATGAAAAAAAAAAAATTTGATAGTTTTATTTGGATTTTGACGTCTCATGTCACATTATATCTGATCGCAACAGTTTGTCTAATAGTTTCACTAAAAAATATATTAGTCAATAAAAACTATTATATGCCCTTGGAGTAAATTCAATTGTGTTTCAAATGCCCGTGTGCACATTGAAACCATTTATGAAAGTATGTCTTGAAATGTTAAACATTAATATCGACCGCTGTAAAAAAATTGACAATACTCCTAGGCAACGATAATTTCCAAAGTAGGCAGTAGTAATACGTCGTAGAACTGTAGGGTAAGAATATAAATATATTATATTATAAATCGTAAACCATAACACGAATTGGAAAAATTCACGCTCTCTCTGCTTTTTTGCTTTTACCTCTGGGGTTTTTAGATGTACGGGGGGTCGTTCAAACAGAGAAATTTCAAAAGCTGCCATTTCGTGTGTATTTTAATAGATCGTATAGTACACTTGTTTATAACATTTCTAAATAGAAATAACAGGCTATAATACTCTCGGCCTTTTTTTTAAAAGTAAAAACACAGTGTTCAAATTTCAACATAATATTAATTATAAATAGTTTATTTACATTTATTTATCTCACTAAGGTACAGTTGAGGACAGATAATTTCGTACACTAAACTATGACACTGTAAATAATAATAAATCGTCTTTATTAGTTTATGCATGCAAAATAGGCGAAGTTTAGCTACAGTAGCTACTCCTGGCACTTAACCTAATTTAAATTTAAATGCAACTTTTTTACCGTTATTACCTTTGTAACGTGTTAATTGTTATCATGATATCTGTCAAAGTATTGTCATTATCTTATTTGATTTAAAAAGGCCTCATTTACGTTTTGTTGACAATGCAAGAATAATATGTTTAGTAGAAAATGGAAAAATAGCTGATCATTTTAGAGTACCTGGAAGTACTGTTCAAGGAATTGTAAAAAAATGGGGCTACCATCAAACACTTGAAAGGTCTGTTGGGTCTGGTTTAAATAATAAAAAAATCATCAAATGACGAAGACCGAAATTTGGTGGAGCAAAATCCATTTGAAACAGTAAGCAGTATCCGCTATGCACATAACAGGATTCCCTGCTTCATCTAGAACTGCGCAACGCCGAGTAATACAATGTTCCGAACTAAGAAATCGAGCAGCTGCATCAAAACCGTTTTTAAAAATTAGTGATAAGGAACAAAGAATTGGGTTTGCTATGCAATATTTATGAAAAAAATTTTTTTTTGACAAAATGTTATCTTTTCCGATAAGAAAACTTTTCAGTCTACATGTAATGAAAGGATTCGAGTATATTGGACCACCAAATTCCCGATATGATGAGAAGTATACTCAAAAAAATGCAAACCAGTGGACGTTTCTCCGTTGTGTCCATGGATAAGTGTTAAGGATGCAGGTGTATGCTGGAATATTGGTGAAACACTAAACAGCAATATATATCTTCAGATTTTGGAAAATGTTTTTCTTCCTTCTGCCGCGATAGTTTTTGAAGTAAATAACTTATTATATATTTCAGCAGGATAACTGCTCTGTGCATACTGCAAGAAATATAGGAAACTGGTTTAGACAAAACAACGTAACATGTCTGCTTTAGTGCTCAGAAGTCCTGATTTAAATCCAATTGAAAATGTTTGGGGATTGATGGTAAAAAAAATGTACAAACCACAAAATGAAATAGAGTTATTTGATAAAATAGAAGAAATTTGGGAAGGGCTAACTCCGGATTACACCAGAAGTATTATTTCATCAATGCCAAGAAGATTACGATTAGTGTTAGAATCCAATGGCGCAGCAATTAAATATTAGGATTTTGTTTGTTGTTTCTTAATTAATTTACCCTTATACTTTTGTAGTTTTCCTGGTATTATTTTATAATTTTCTTATTTGGCGGCTGTAATTTAAACACAAGAATATTTAGAAATAACCATTATTACTTATGGTAAAAATCGTACATACAATAATTTACAGCTATGTATGTAGCTGGTGTTCTATCCAGGTATAATCAGCAAGGTGATAAACCCGTTTTACCCAATTTTGTTGTAATTGAGTTATGTACGTATGGGTAGAGTGGTTTAAAGTAAATTTCCAAAACGATAGACCTAATTGTATATTTTAAAAAATCTTGATAAAACCGATGATTTTGTTAAATCTGGCAACCCAGTTATATTAACGGGATCGGGCTTGTCCATATCGTGCGCTTAGTTCTCCCGGTTCCTTTTTATCACAGATAATATTTATTAATATGTCACGTTGATTGTTGATACGAACACACCAATAAATATTGAGTCGCCTCTCTGCCAGTGTCAAAGTAACATGATTATATATGTTTTATGGTGATTATATTATGGACGATTTCTTTAATTAATACTGCTGCCACGTCGTAGCCGAAGAACGGTGTATGTATAGAACTATATACTCCTCCTGAAGTAGTTGACAATCTATCGATGGAAGATCAGATTCCAATGAAACAGTACAGAAGAAGACGAACTTTATTTTCCTCCCCGTATCTAGCCGTTCCAATCCGCCTGACCACCCAAAAAAACGAGGCAACGTGCGCGAGTCAGGTCGACCGATCCGCATAATACAAACAGCGTGTCCGCCCGGGGCGGAGGAGTGCCGCCCGGGGCGTCGTTGGGCGCGACGTAAAATATGCCGCCCTCGGGCGGCCGCGGCTCTGTTGCGGGGGCCGCGGGGAAGGTCTACAAGAATTGTGGGATCAGATATGTGTAGTCGTTCCCTGCGAGGTGCCGTAGGGTGGGCTGTACATAAAAAGAGGAAAGTAAAGGGCGGGAAAGGCTTTGTTCGAATGATTAGTTTTTAAATGCTTTCCTTGGGACAAATGTTTTTTTTTTTAGTTTTTGTTTATGTAAATTTATTTAAATTGGGAATTTTTCGGTGTTCTGTTTCTCCGTTTGTTGAACCGGGAAAGGGTTAATATTAATTTTTTTGGTTGTTTATTTGGTGCTTACGTTTCTTCAAGATGGGTACTTAACCTATTAACGTATATACAGTGTGGTTGTTTAAGTGTGCAACATATGGGCATTTTTTTATTACCGATTTCTCAGAAAATGTTATTCTTGATAATAGTTGGTGCATGTTCTATAATCATATTAGGTGCCCTTGGAATGGTTGCAAGTCAACGGCGTACAGGGTAGGCCAACAAATATAAAACTTGTACAAGAATAAAGTAGGTACCCCTATTTCAGAAAATTCAGCAAAATGTTATTAAGAAAAGTTGTTTAGAATTAAAATTTATGCATAGATTCAAAAACGTGACCTCCTAAAATTAAAAAAATGTATTTTAAATACATTTTAATAATTTCCCAAAAATTTTTTTTATATTCACCATAAAGACCTTCATAAATTAATCAAAATCAAATCAATTTCACATATTTAGGCATATTCGTAAAATTTACTTGAATTTTAAATTTATTAAGGAATCACAAACTTCATGTTTGTTGCAACGATATTAAACACAAGTTTAAAATATCCTAAAAATTATTTTTAACAAGATAAAACATTAGTAATGATAATATGCTAATTAAAAAAAACTATAACGCACAGACAGGTATTTACTTACCTAGGTGTGCAGTTAAAAATAGCATTGAACCATAAAAATATTTTAGAGTAATGCACAATTATATTTTAAAAATTGTAAACATTTTAAGTAATATATTAATATACAGGGTATTCCCTACTCGATGGTACATTAGAAGTATCTGGAGAACGAAAAAAAAAATAATTTTGAAATTTTCACTACGGCCATAGGAGACTGCGCTCTAGCTTTTAAAAATAATTTCGCGGTTGCAGTGTTGCCAGATCTATTGATTACTGACATCAACTTTAGAATTTTAAATGAGACACCCTGTATATTTTTACATTTTTAAATTCCACATAAAATTATAATTATTTTTTATTAAATGCACTATTAGTCTATACTTCATAGTTTCCGAGATATTGACTCTCGAAAAGTGACATTTTTGAACTTTGACAGCTTATAACTTTCTAACAGTACGTCTTAGAGCAAAACGGCTTACATGTCCCTATCTTTAAATTTTATTATCTTCCCAAAAAAATCAACTTCCGTTTAAACCGGATGTAACTCGAGAGAAGGCAATATAGTTGTTCCGGTTTAACCGGAAGTTGATTTTTTTGGGAAGATAATAAAATTTAAAGATAGGGACATGTAAGCCGTTTTGCTCTAAGACGTACTGTTAGAAAGTTATAAGCTGTCAAAGTTCAAAAATGTCACTTTTCGAGAGTCAATATCTCGGAAACTATGAAGTATAGACTAATAGTGCATTTAATAAAAAATAATTATAATTTTATGTGGAATTTAAAAATGTAAAAATATACAGGGTGTCTCATTTAAAATTCCAAAGTTGATGTCAGTAATCAATAGATCTGGCAACACTGCAACCGCAAAATTATTTTTAAAAGCTAGAGCGCAGTCTCCTATGGCCGTAGTGAAAATTTCAAAATTATTTTTCTATATGTTCTCCAGATACTTCTAATGTACCATCGAGTAGAGAATACCCTGTATTATATTTATCATTTAAAATGCTAAGTTCTTATTTTAAATGTTTATTAAAAAAATGTACAAATTAAGCGACAAACATGAAATCCTACTAAAATAATCGCAGATACCTATGGAAAAAAACAAATAAGGGCTAAAAGTAAACATTATTATATGGTGCCAATGGTTTTACCAACTTTTATATTTAAATAAAAAATAAAACAAAAACTATTTGAAATGCAGAAAAAAATTAAATTAAGTATGTGTAAAAAAATTATCGACGGGTCTCTGTCCACCTTCTCGTTCAATGCATTCAGGGCCGGATCTACGTATGGGCTTAATGGGCTGTAGCCCAGAGCCCCCGGGTTCCAGGGGGCCCCGTTTCCCGTTAAGATAAACAGAAAAAGATGCATACAATCAATATATAGATACTAATAAAAAACCCGACATGAATCTGAACAAAAACTAAAGGAATATCAAGACACAGCCAAAAAATGACGTCCTAGTGTAGAAATAGAATAAAGCGATGTAAACAAGAGACGTATTCTTTCAAAATTTACAGATAAATCCACAGAAAAAGCTGTATATGGGGCAGAAAAATTTAGAAGAGACACGTTTATTGTTGCGTTAGATAAGCTTATCCTCGATTTAAATAGAAGAAGTCAAGTATATGCAGAACATAGCAATAAATTTAAATTTTTGATGGATTTGCAAGATCAAAGTAAGGAGAACATCGACCTGGAGAGCGTGCGCGCTATTATTGATTATTATTCAGATGACTTAGACCAACTAAACCAACATTTAATACAGGAATGTATTCAATTCAAAACTTATATAAAACAAACTGAGCTAGAGTCCTATACTTGTAGTGATATGTTCAATTTAATTTTTGAAAAAACACTTGTTGACGTTTTTCCAAATTTATATACCATCTTAAAGATTTTTCTAACGCTTCCTATTACTAGTTGTGAAGCGGAGCGTGCGTTCTCTAAGTTGTCCTTTATAGAAAACAAATATAGGACAACAATGACAAATACAAGACTTAATTATTTATCACTTCTTTCTTTCAATGCTGATCTCACCAAAGACTTGAAATGTGATAAGCAAATAAAATAATTTGAAATTTCTTATTGTTGTTATGTTATGTTATGTTAATTTATTAATACTTTCAACTATGTCTTGTCTAAGTTATGTTTAGGTTAAGAATTAATTGCTTTAATTTTTGTTTACCAAAGATAAAGAAGGTACCTGTTTATTTTAACTACTTTTACCTAAGTTTATAATGTATTTTCGTATGAAATAAAAAACTTTAAGTTTCGAATGTTAAATTTTCCCGCATAAAACATTTTTTAAAGAAATGCCTAATTTATATAATTTCCTGAGGCCCCCAGATATCGTTAGCCCAGGGCCCCCAAAGGTCACGGTCCGGCCCTGAATGCATTTAATTGTCCGATGATAAAATTCACTAAGCGTGGATCGCAATACACTTGCTGGAATATTTCTGCAATGAAATTGTATCGAGTTTTCAAGCTCCCCAACATTATTAAATGGTCGATCTTTGTAAACTTTTTGCTTTAAATATCCCCATAAAAAAAATCTAATGGTTAGAGATCTGGCGAACGAGGAGGCCACCGTGGATCGGTATTTCGTCAGAAACCATTTATCACCAAATTCTCCATTTAACCATTCAGAAACAATTCTAGCAGAATGAGCGGGACAACCATCATGTACAAACCATAATTTATGTCGTTCTTGTATACTCACATTATCCAAAAAAATCCGTCGGCTCGTTTTCCAAAAAATGTAAATAGGTATCACCAACTATAAAAAATTTTTTTTAAGAAATTATTAATGTTTTTTAAGAAAATATATGGTTTTTATTTTAGGAGGTCACGTTTTTGAATATATGCATAACTTTTATTTCTAAACAACTCTTTTTAATAATATTTTGCTGAATTTTCTGAAATAGTACTTTTATTCTTGTACAAGTTTTATATTTTTTGGCCTACCCTGTACGCCGTTTGACTTGCAACCATTCCAAGTGCACCTAATATGATTATCGAACATGCAAGCACCTACTTTCTACTTTTATCAAGAATAAGTCTTTCTAAGAAATCGGTAATAAAAAAATGCCCATATGTTGCACACTAAAGTCACTAAACAACCACACTGTATACAGTTTATCATAATCAATTTTCTTTAATTTTTTTACGATATTTATAATACATCTTAATAAACACATGAACAAGTTAATAACAATAGGTTTGATTGACTCGCTGTGGTTTGGCCAGACTCGTGTTTTTGGTTGGCGTTAATATCATTTCAAATGGTTACAGACTTTTTTCTAGGGAAAAAAATTAATTTCCTGACCAGACAACATTCTACTTTTTTTTATAGGTCTGTGAACAGAACTGGTTAGGGTTGTAACTTTGAACTCCGTACCAAATTTCATCCCTCTAAGACAGCTAGACGTTGGAGAACTGGGAGACCATTTCCCAACAAACATTGCCTTTAATATTATCTATTACATATACCTACCCACATATTTGACTCTATTGATACCAATTAAGGGTAAATTATTTTAAAAAACATCAATACATAAGTAAAAATACATATTTTATTTCCATAACCACCCTTCGGCCGCCTAGATACGTCATCATTTCATAGACATCCCCTGAGGGCCCCCGAGCCGAGCAAACGGGATACGGCAAACGAATATCAGGTTTTGCAGGGCCTTTTGTTTACAGAGGTCCTCAGGCCAGACCGCTCTCTGTCCAAACATGGTTTAATCATCGTTTTACGGATATACCTGGACGCCTGCCCCGAGGACTTGCGCCCCGGGTGGTGGATTTTTTTGAATATTTTGAGCAGTGACAGAGAATATGATTTTTACGGGTTACACATAGTTCGGGATTGTTCGTTGTCTTCGTAACACCATTTATGCAGTATAGACCAGGGTCGATAATATTTGAAACCAAAAAAAATAATAGTAGGATGAAACCCATTGGAAAAGGAAGAGAATATAACAAAAATGAAAGGGAAAATAATTTACGGGCGATCCGAGGTCGGGAAGTGGAAGGGGGTGAGTGTTTAATGGTAGAAAACGATTTATCTCGATTTCCGGCAAAACTACAAGTCCTATGAAAAAACGTTAAATGGCAAAGTTGTAGGTAATAAAAAGATATACAACTTTTGTATTTACACTTTTTTCACATAACCTCAAAATTTATGTGAAAAATTCAAATAACCAAGTTTTTGGTTTTTTATTTTTATCTTTTACATAAAAAAGATTTTAACGAAATTTGGTGAAAACTTACCTTTTTATGTCCCAAACACACTGTAATTTTTTTGATTTAAAATATTTATTTTTCACCTTAATTTGACTTAATATCGAAAAAGCACCCTAATTTTCAATCGAAAATTCTCACGTCAAAATATCTGCTTTTTTAAAAAAGTCGGTGGGCTTTTTGTTCGTTGAAATCTCTACTTTCTGATGGTGTAAAAAAATATACATTGCTATGATAAATGTTCTCAAAAAATGCAAAATATTGTAGATGTCTTATTAAATATTAACTTTATTAATTAACTTATTTGGTTGTTAATTATAGTAGTATATTTCGACTTGCAATATTTTGTTTATCAATAACATGGAATCTTACGTTTTTCGAGTAAGTTAAAATAAGTATAAATTTTAATAAATAGCTCAAAATTGTACATAATGATTAAAAAAAAAATTTCGGATTCGAGTTTTTTTCGTTTCTTTGCATTTTTTGAAAACATTTACCATAGTAATGTATATTCTTTTTTACACCATCAGAAAGTAGAGATTTCAACGAACAGAAGGTACATCGACTTTTTTAAAAAAGCAGATATTTTGACGTGAGAATTTTCGATTGAAAATTATGGTGCTTTTTCGATATTAAGTCAAAATAAGGTGAAAAAATAAATATTTTAAATCAAAAAAAATTACAGTGTGTTTGGGACATAAAAAGGTAAGTTTTCAACAAATTTCGTGAAAAAAAAATTTTTTTGTAAAAGATAAAATTAAAAAACCAAAAACTTGGTTATTTGAATTTTTCACATAAATTTTGAGGTTATGTGAAAAAAGTGTAAATACAAAAGTTGTAGATCTTTTTATTACCTACGACTTTGCCATTTAACGTTTTTCCATAGGACTTGTAGTTTTGCCGGAAATCGAGATTAATCGTTTTCTATAAAAACTCACCCCCTTCCACTTCCCGACCTCGGATCGCCCGTAAATTATTTTTCCTTTCATTTTTGTTATATTCTCTTCCTTTTCCAATGGGTATCATCATACTATTATTTTTTTTGGTTTCAAAAATTAGGTATCAACCCTGGTCTAAATAGACTGCCAAGCAATATCCTTAACGGTCACAAAATACGCAGAGATTCAATATTGCATTCCCCTGACATTGCAATATTTAGTTCTTCCTTTGGTAACGCACATTTTTTAAGATAACAAGGGGCCCCACAGGAAAAAACGTTTGGTGAAAGATCAGGAGACCTAGCAGGTTATAAAGCAGCTTTTTTATGGTCTACTGTTGTACGTATCTTAGATTGTGAATACACTTTTTTATACCCATATTATCAAACATTTATGCGTTTGCAGGAACGTAAATAAATAGTCATACACTCCCCGAGTCGCAGGCATGCAGCTATGGAGTTCGCCTTGACGAGTTTTTCATTTTATTTGATTAAATTTAATGTGGAGCGCCGGGGGGCCCGAACAGCCCCGGGGCAACATGGCGGAGACCAAATGCCAGTCTCGGAGCCCGGGGTTATAAACCGTTGAGCGAGCGTTGGGCGAGCAGTGGTAGCGGGTTGGTTATGCTAAAAAGGGACGATTTAAAAAAACAGATTACAAATTCTCGTAATTAATGTAGGTATACCGAAGTGAGATAGGGAGAGGACAGTCTCAACGCTCAGTCAGTGGACGCCTACCTCTAGATGTGAAGAAAAAAAACTTTGGCTGAAGCTTGAAAGCAATAAGAGGTCATTTCAAATATCTGAACAGAACTGAATATGTTCAGTTCTTAGAGTTGGGTCATGTAAGGTAGCATTAAGGGCGGTTTCTTCTTAGCACGAGCTAGCACCCCCATCTTAATATATTATCGTACCGTCAAGCAATACAACCAAATTTGGTGTAATAAATCTCTCCGAGCCGGCTGTCGGGTCTCGGACTCGAGTAAAGTCACATTAATCTAAGAACTCGCCGCGTCACCTGTCATTTATGGCACCCTGTTGAAGTCTGGTATATTTTACGTTAAGCGGTTGGCTACAGAAACAGAACCGGACTAAGTTCTTTTACCTTACGCCTTCGCCATATTTTAAAGTTTGTAAGGAAGTCTTAATATTTTGTAAAGATATAGCGTCGATAAAATTTTATATTAAAAAACCCGTAGCTACCAAAATAAGTATGTAAAACAGTATAAAACAAAAGCAAAAATAGGTATTTATGTATTTATTATCCAAGGAAAAAAGTAATACAATTAATTATAACACCGTATTGGGAACCCTTTTCGTATTGTTACTTTTGTGGGAATTTTTTATATGAATATATAGGGTGTTCCGGAACTAAGGGCCTATACAGCAACAGGAGATAGTGGACTTGAAAATATGTTATTTAATTTTATTTCTTATACCTACGGTTAAAGTGATCCAAGTGAATATTTACGTTATAAAATTGGCGATGATTTGATGTTAAGCAGATATGAATCAAATTTAGTATAGTTATGTTTTTGAGGGCAATAAGGAGGATTCCATAATGAGTTTAAGATACCTCTTAGAGAACACTAACTACACAATATGAATTTCATAAATTCTCGCATATATTTTTTGTCTCTCAAATTTCTGACCGCTTTATCTCAAATTATGAAAAAGGGATCTTTTATACGTAAAATGTCGTACTTCATTAATTTTGATATTTAAATTAGTTTTTGAAATAATTGCGTTTAAATGTTAGATGGCAAGAAACATTTAAGTAAACACCTTTTATAACTAAACACAATTAACCGTGCGTTTTAGAAGCGGTTTTAGCGCACGCGTCTATTTTAAAAAACGAGCCACAAAGTGGCGAGTTTTTTTATTGACACGTGCGCTAAAACGCCTTATGAAACATGTGCTTTATACATTTTTTTCTATTTCACCTTTTATAATCAAGAAAAATACATTTTAAAAAGAAAATAAATCCTTCAAATTTTGTAAATTTTTATGTCTAAATTTTATGTTGGTAATACTATTTTTTATCATAGTAGCCTCTGGACAACAAAAATTATTTTGCAAACTGTCATTTTTTGATTTATTGACCCATTTTCACCACGAGATTCTTAAGTTATTTTAGCGATATGAGATTTGAAATTGGACGGAATACGTTGTGTGATCCTTGTACATTCGGTACATATACAGAGCGTTCGGAAATTCGGGAGATTTTGCTACTTTTTTTCGAATTTTAAAAGACGTGATTTTACGTCACGGCATTGCAATTTAGTATAGGGAAGATGGAAAATTCAATTAAAGTTGAGTTAAAATCGACATTGGAAGGTTAGTAGATTGAATTTTGGATAGGATTTGGCAGAAAATGATAGCTTGAAGCAAAAGATTGATTTATAGATTTATGCAACCAACATACATGACTTATCCACACAGAATAAAAAAGTAGGTTATCAAGCTATTTTTCCTCTGCGAAAAATGGGTTTTCTCGTAAATCACAAAGGCCGCGCAAGTCAATGAAATAAAACATTTAAATGTTACCAACATCAAATAAAGAAAAAACGCGTATCGAAATAGCTTCATTACGATACGCACATGCGTATCGTACTCACGTACTGAGCTTATTATGAACGTGAAATAGAAAAACAAAATTACATTTTCAAGTCTACTATCTCTTGTTGCTGTATTTGCCCCTTAGTTATGAGGCATCCTGTATATAACGATAAGTAAATGGTTTAACTATAGGCACTTTATTGATTTGATAATAGATGATTTAACCAAAATGGTGTTAAAATCTAAACTTTATAAAAATAGTTATTTCATGAGGATCTTCTTTTGGGCGAACGATTTACTATACTGTATTAGTAGCGAGTATACTCGTTCTATCATCTTTAAATTAGAAATTAGACAATTAAATATGATACCGAATTTCTTCTAATCTATTTAAATTTAAAAAATGTACTTACTCCGCCCCTGCATTCGGGCTCGCCCGAGGCCCATTTAAAATTATGTAGAGAGCCGAGGCCAACCGGATTGGCCTCGGGGGCTGAGGCCTCGGGGCGTTCGAGCTGTATTAAAGTAAAGTAAAATTTAACCCTGGATGAAGCTCTCGTAATATATAACCTAAATCTAAACGGAACGGGAGGCTCGGTAAATATTTATTGTAATTTATATGGAAAGTTGTAGGAAATGTTTTACGGTGTTTTATTTAGCTATGATTGCGTAATATAGTACGTTTTACAACGAGCGTGTAATGATGCGATTTCTCGCGAGTAGATGAACCGTCGATGATCATTGCTCCTGGCGTTTACTTTAATCAAGAATCGTTCGGACCCTTCAAATAAACTTTTTTGAAATCCATTTTTGGTACAGAAAAGATATTATAAAAATGGTACGTGTATCAACTTTATTTTTTTTAAGGCAACATATTGTATATTTTTAGTATTTTTACATTCCACAATCAATTCGGCATTTTTCATATACCATGTCCTGTACCCCCCCCCCCCCCCCCGCGCAAACGTTTTCAGGGGCCCCCTCTCTATAACGAATGGAAAATGATAATTCTTATTTTCATTACTATTAGGTTCCGGTTTATCAATTTTTGAATTCGTTAATCGTGTAATAATTTAATTAGGCTTAAACCCACATTATAAGTTAAGTACCGTAAAATGGGGTGAATAGGATCAATTTTCCACTTTGAAAGCTTGTAACTTGAAAACTATCTGCCTGAATACATTTCTCAATAGCTTAAAACATGAGTTGGGGTTGGTACTTTTAAATGGTGGTATAAGTTTTTATACCGGGTGTACCCTGTTGTATATATATATTTTTTTGTGCACAAATCCTATTCACCCCGCAGGCGGTGTCAATAGGATCATTGATTGATTTATTGACTGTATCGCATTTAAACAACCGCTGGGTGTATAGAATTTTGCACTCAAATTTATCTTAAGTAATATAAAAGAGTACTAAAAATAATATTACCTAAATTTTATAAGTGCTGCAGAGTTGTAGAGATATGAAGTTTGTAAGACAAAAGCAAAGATAATATGACCAACAGTTTAACCGCTAAATTTGACGTTTTAGATTATGGTATTCAGCCTGCGATGTGGCCAAGTTATTTTAAGTTTAATGTCATAAAAATTACTTTTAACAGCCGTTACTTAAAATCTGTACATTGAAATGACCTACACTTTAAAAATACAATTATTACAGATTTTTGAAATTTGAAGGTAAATTTCAATCCTATTTACCCCGCTGATCCTATTCACCCCATTTTACGGTACCTACTATTAAAACAGCAAACAATTCGAATTTATTTTATAATCCTAGGTGGACTGGTAGACATAACATAGGTAGTTATTCAGTTATTATACGTAATATTCCAGCAAACATGATGCAAAATCAACATTTTAAAACACCACTTATAATGTTGCTTACCATGTATGGTAGTAACGGGGGTAGCAGTGATCGAGCCTCATAGAATCCAAAAGACAGAAAAAGTAAAACACATGAACACTCAACAAGTCTGCACAAAGTCACTAAGTACTATACAAGGTATTATACAAGACGTAAAACGACCAGATTGTCAAAAGTTTTTTTTGCAAAATCGTTTATAATTTCGTCGATATTTAATGTTTAACAAACTCGTGTTCGATACTACTAAATCCGAAAGGCGTTGTTGTCTAATGGTGTTACGTAAATGGCATTTATTTGATGAAAAGTAAAAATGAAAAATTAAAAAGGAAAGTGCACTTTTCAACAACATTATTTTTCTTATTAATAAAGCAGCAATTTACGAACAATACCTACCTATTTAGCTGTAAATGACTCCTATGTTTACATACCCAGCTGATAACTGTCATTTGTCTTTCCAGTTGATTCGATTTCAATTCCTGTATTTATCGTTTTTCGGCACGTTTACATCCACTTCATCCAATTCAATTCCAACAATTTAAGGATTAATTTGACAGTTCGATCCACTTGAAAATTTGAGTAATCGGAGTATATAACGCGATTTTCAAGTGGATGTAAATGCATCCGCTCGATTTGATCGGATGTAAATACCCGTTGTATACGTAGTCTTGTCAATGCCTTAAGATTGTGACTTGAGTTTAGAACGTCGCTAAGTCTAGAAACATATCAATGGTGCATACCAGCATTAAAGTGTTGATATTTCGTAAACGGTTGAAGATAGGTACAGGACATGGTTTATGAAAAATGCCTAGAATTGATTGTGGAATGTAAAAATATACAAAATTAAAATTGATATTTGTAGCATTTTTATTATTCACCCTGTATAATATCTGTGTGAGCGGTATTTTATATAAAAGGCTGATTTGTTTCTTTATTATAGCGCTGTATATTAACGCGGTAAATACAAAAAACTATATTTTTCATAAAAAAGAATTTATAAACTTAATTAAGCAGCCCTATATCCCAAAATTAATTTTAACTTTTCAATAAAAGTTTTAACATCCTGCCAGTTGTTTCATGATTTTTCGCCCCGGGCCCATTCCCTGTTGTAATGAGTTAGAACACATTTTTCCTTCAGGATGACGTGGACAAGTAAGTCTTCCTACTTTGGGTAAATGTCTGTTTTTGCTACGAACTTTTTAATTTCTGTCTTGGGAACGAGTTTCATTAACAGAGACTATTGAATTTGGCAAGTCAACAATCGGCTTTAAAAAATTGACAATATTTCAATGTTTTTCAATTTCCAATTACCAACCACCCCTTGTTCGATTAGATATTCAATTTTTAAAATAAATTGCATACAATCCACCTTTTTTACTATTACAAAAATAAATACAATTCTCTACTTCAATAGACATTTCCTGAGGACTATTTTAACAAAAGTGCATAAGAGCCGTATGTCCCCCTTCCTCTCAGAAACAAAGTCTGAGCTCATTATGCAAATCTTCGTTTCGCCACACAAGCCAAGATGCAGGTGGGTCGCTTGTTTCGTTTAGCTCGACTAAGTCCGCGGTCTATGTCTATATATATTCGAGGACCTACTATGATATAAAGTCAGATCCGGTCTTACCGTGCGGGTCATACGATTTAACAAAGACATCATTTCAATTTTTCTTTTCTTTTATTGCGTTTAATCATACTATCCAAATAAAATCCGTAAGACAAATATGACAGACTTATGCAATTTTGACATGAAAGAAAAGGATATGTATTCATATTTCAGCGATTCACAATAGTAATTTACGTTACAAGACCGGAAAGTAGTGTCAGGTCGATTAGAGTCCGGAAAAGATTTTTCCGGTCTCTAATGTCACTTTTCCGGTCTAGCGATCGGAAAAACGTTATTTTCTAGACGAAAAATTGTCCAGAAAGTGTAAATTTTTTGGTCGGTTGTAAAAAAAAGTTTGTAGAGATGTCAGTTTTGTGACTTTGACAATTAATTTAATGTGACAATATGAACGATAAAAAGCAATTTTCTGGTTTTTTGCATCCCCAAGCAAAAAAAATGGTGCTTAATTTGTTAAACTATTTCGAGAATGAAAGAAAAAGTGAAAATTCGCCAACCAATATGCAGGAAACCGTAGAAAAAGCACTGGACATTAGTTTCAGGACTGTGCAGAAAATTGTACATGAAAGGAAAGCATAATATAATACCGAAGAATACTAAAAAATGTAAACGAAGAAAGCCAAAGACTAAAGATTTGAGCGAAAATATTAAAATGGGAGTTCGGAACGTGATTTATGATTTATACAGATCAAAAACCAATGTACCTCTACCAGTTTTAAAAGAAAATTTAAAAATTCGAGGTGTTTTGGAAATCGGACTTGAATCGTTATCAAAATTAATAAAAAATTTGGGTTTTCGCTATAAAAAAGACTGTAACCGGAGATTTTTCTGTGAGCAACCACAGACAGTGAGTCAGCGTGTTCAGTTTTTAAAAAAATATACGGAAAATTACAAATCAAAATTTAGAAAAGTAGTATTTTTAGACGAAACATGGATATTTTCAAATGAAAGTGGTTCAAAATCTTGGCAAGATGATTCTGTGAAAAGCATGAAAAGAAAAAAGGGATGTGGCACGGGAAAGCGGTTCATTATTTTACATGCCGGTTGTGTAACAGGATATGTTCCAGGTGCAAGCTTAATTTTTTCTTCCACATCGTCCATAGAGCGTTTTTCAGGGGGGGGGGGGGGCAAAAACTTAAACAATACTTTTTATATACAGTGTCACCAGTAAAGTCCGCATCATATGGGATTTTTTTTTATTAATAGCTTTATGCGAAATTTGACTTTGGCATCAAGTTCTGCTTCGATCGAGATGAAAATTAAGCAAAAAAATAGTAGTAACGTGATTCGCATTATCTGTCAAATTTTTATTAAAAATAAATAATTCAAAGGTTGAAATATCAAAAAAAAGTTATAGGAAATTTTAAATGCAGTTTCTAGCCCACATGCAAAATTTCAGCTGGATAAGATAATTTTGATTTTTTACCCATATTTTGTAAATTGCACCACTTTTGCAAAATAACACTCAACGTAACCTACATAAAACTTCTTAGTTTTGACAATGCTTTATTTCAGATACATTTTTTTTTAAAGTAGCGTTATATTAAATGTGTGTTTTTCTACGAAATCAAAATTGGGCTATTCAAATTTGGTCGCATGTGATGCAAAGTTCATTTGTTATTGACCCTGTATAAGGTAACTTCATAAAATAAGTATTTTTGAAAACATAGTTTGTGTCTGAAAGTAATACACCTTAATATTAAGACAAAAAAGAACACAGTGTCATCAGTAAAGTGTTCATTAAGTGGAAAATAAATTTTTGCTTAACCCAACGGAAAGTTTATCTATTTTCAACGATTTAATTTAAAATCTCTTTATTTTATTTTTTCACTTTCAGTCACAAACTACGTTTTCAAAAATACGTATTTTATGAAGTTACCTTATACAGGGTCAAAAACAAATGAACTTTGCATCACATGCGACCAAATTTTAATAGCCCAATTTTGATTTTGTAGAAAAACACACATTTAATATGACGCTAGTTTAAAGAAAATGTATCTGAAATAAAAAACTAAGAAATTTTATGTATAGATTGCGTTGCGTCTTATTTTGCAAAAGTGGTGCAATTTACAAAATATAGGTAAAAAATCAAACTAATTATCTTATCCAGCTGAAATTTTGCATGTGGGCTAGAAACTGCATTTAAAAAAAATTATAACTTTTTTCGATATTTTCAGAAATAACCCCACTTTTGAAGTATTTTCTGAAAGAAAATTAAAATTTGACAGATAATGCGAATCACGTGACTACTACTTATTTGCCTAATTTTCATCTCGATCGATGCAGAACTTGATGCCAAAGTCAAATTTTGAATAAAGATATTAATAAAAAAATCCCATATGATGCGGACTTTACTGTTGACACTGTATTTATTTAACTTATGCCTAATGTATTAATTTATTGATATGTTTTTATTATGTAATTGTTCAGTTTAGTGATTTGTTGGTCTACTAACTAACCACTGTACTATTCAATATTTATACTGAATTATGAAATAAAATAGTAATGTGGGCGCCTAGGGTGGGGGGGGGGGGGGGGGGGGCAAGTGCCCTTTTTGCCCCCCTCCCCCTATGGACGCCCTCGGGCTCAATAGGTGCATAATACTTCTGATAATAAGAGCATTATGCTATCCATAATACAACAAGTTTAATTATCATAAACAACAAGTGTAATTATTATATTTCCCATATGAACTCAACTTTTTTTCTGACAATAAGGGCATTATGCTATCCATAATACAACAAGTGTAATTATCATAAAACAACAAGTGTAATTATTATATTTCCCATATGAACTCAACTTTTTTTCAGGCACTGTATAAATGGATGGTTTTAGATAAAGTATAGTATTTGACTCGCGTCTAATGAACCATAATACACTCGGACGATTTGCAACACTCGCCTTTGGCTCGTGCCGTAAACTTCACCCTCGTTTGATTATGGCCTACATTATACGCTCGTTAAATAATATACTATTATTATATTATTAAATTTTTAAATAAACTTATTATTATTATTATTAAATAAAATTTTCATTTTACTGGAACAAAAAAATATGTTTCGATAAAATGTTTGGTAAAGATGGTTGCAATGTATTCCGGTCGGACGATGCGACGTGAGGCCGTTTTTAAAACCCGCGGGGCTCCGACGAAATGAAATAGGCCCGGGGCCGTCGCGGCGGATTCGACGGAGCTGCTTAGAGACTCGAAGGGTAGGGCTTATAACGCGGCCACAACGGGCTGATGGCCTATATATATTTTACGAGTGGGCCCCCCCGGCCGTGTTTTCGATATTTATTGTTTTTGTTAGGTAGAAAGAGAAGGGCCTCCGGCCACTTTCGGATCGATTTTTTGCGAGGATATTAGGAGGGTTGGGTTGAATTTTGTACAGAGTTATTTTTAAATAAACGAACGGGTAAACAAGCTTATAAGTATTTCGGAATACATTCCATCCATCGCGGTAATAATGCTTTTGTGTACGGGGTGGGGTGTTTTAAGAATTATCTCTCGCAGCCAAGGGCGTCCATAGAGCGTTTTTCAGGGGGGGGGGGGGGCAAAAACTTAAACAATACTTTTTTATATACAGTGTCACCAGTAAAGTCCGCATCATATGGGATTTTTTTTTATTAATAGCTTTATTCGAAATTTGACTTTGGTATCAAGTTCTGCTTCGATCGAGATGAAAATTAAGCAAAAAATAGTAGTCACGTGATTCGCATTTTCTGTCAAATTTTAATTATTTTCTAGAAATAATTCAAAAGTGGGGTTATTTCTGAAAATATCAAAGAAAGTTATAGGAAAAAGTTTTTTTTAAATGCAGTTTCTAGCCCACATGCAAAATTTCGGCTGGATAAGATAATTTTTATTTTTTATCCATATTTTGTAAATTGCACCACTTTTGCAAAATAACACTCAACGTAACCTACATAAAACTTCTTAGTTTTGACAATGCTTTATTTCAGATAATTTTTATTAAAGTATAGTTATATTAAATGTGTGTTTTTTTACGAAATCAAAATTGGGCTATTAAAATTTGGTCGCATGTGATGCAAAGTTCATTTGTTATTGACCCTGTATATGGTAACTTTATAAAATAAGTATTTTTGAAAACATAGTTTGTGTCTGAAAGTAACACACCTTAATATTAAGACAAAAAAGAACACAGTGTCATCAGTAAAGTGTTCATTAAGTGGAAAATACATTTTTCCTTAACCCAACGGAAAGTTTATCTATTTTCAACGATTTAATTTAAAATCTCTTTATTTTATTTTTTATTTTTTTTACTTTCAGTCACAAACTATGTTTTCAAAAATACGTATTTTATGAAGTTACCTTATACAGGGTCAAAAACAAATGAACTTTGCATCACATGCGACCAAATTTTAATAGCCCAATTTTGATTTTGTAAAAAAACACACATTTAATATGACGCTAGTTTAAAGAAAATGTATCTGAAATAAAGCATTGTCAAAACTAAGAAATTTTATGTATAGGTTGCGTTGAGTCTCATTTTGCAAAAGTGGTGCAATTTACAAAATATAGGTAAAAAATCAAAATTATCTTATCCAGCTGAAATTTTCCATGTGGGCTAGAAACTGCATTTAAAAAAAATTATAACTTTTTTCGATATTTTCAGAAATATTTTTTGAAAAAAAATTAAAATTTGACAGATAATGCGAATCACGTGACTACTATTTATTTGCCTAATTTTCATCTCGATCGATGCAGAACTTGATGCCAAAGTCAAATTTTGAATAAAGATATTAATTTAAAAAATCCCATCACTTTACTGGTGACACTGTATAACACTATTTATTTAACTTATGCCTAATGTATTAATTTATTGATATGTTTTTATTATGTAAATAATTAGTTTAGTGATTTGTTGGTATACTAACTAACCACTGTACTATTCAATATTTATACTGAATTATGAAATAAAATAGTAATGTGGGCGCCAAGGGGGGGGGGGGGAGTGCCCGTTTTCCTCCCCCCCCCCCCTTGCTCGCAGCATAATATCTGAAAACAGATTGAGACCTCGGAATTCTCCAGCTTGAATTTACTACTTGAAATGCATTATGTACCTAGTGTATAACATATATTATTATTATAACCCTTTTTATCTGCTCCAATTAAAACGTCTTAAATCAATTATTACTGTTTTTTTGAGACCGACCAGAAAATATACACTTTCTGAACAATTTTTCGTCCAGAAAATAACGTTTTGTCGATTAAGACCGGAAAATGGACGTGAAGGACCGACAAAAGATTTTTCCGATCACTGTTTTTTCATTTTTCCAATCGCTCTTTGATTTGATTTCGTTACTATGATAACAACATTTCGATGTATTGTCGAGTGACAGTTCGTTGATTCTTAATTTCTTGTTTATGTCAAACTTGTTTCGCGAGTGCGCAAATTTAAAAATATGAATTCATATTTTGAATAATTATCCGACACGGAAAATGAGATTCCAGAAGAAATTTTGAAAGCAGCAAGGAAAGCGACTTACGGTATATTGCCAGTAAAATCAAAAGCCCGTTACGAGAAGTCATACGACGCATTTAAAAATAATATAAAATAAAAAAAATAATTAAATGTAGGTATGTCGAAGTTTCGTCGGTCTAAAATATTGTACGTCACGCAACCGAAAATTAGTGTTTTGCAGGTCTCTCCAAGCTTCCAGGGCGAGCCGTAGGCGAGTTGCTTGTCTCGACCTGAAAAACACTACTTTCCGGTCTTGTAACGTAAATTACTATTGTTTAGTACCATAGATAAAAACAATTACAAATAAACCTTTTGACAAAATCGTATTCCATTCTGAAATAAATCAACTTACACATTTCGCTCCTTCACTTTGTTTCCCAAACTTACGCTGTTAAAAGTATTATAACAGGATGTGGAACATTTAAATCTTTGTCTAAAACCTTATAAAAATTTTGCAGTATGGCAAAGCAGTTGTAAAAGATTCGCCCCCAAAGATGTGATCGCCACGACATTGGTCTGAGCCCATGATGATGTTATTTCATTCATTTCCGTTTAGAGATGTCCGGAAAAACATCGATATTTGAGATGCATCGAAAAAAATATTTTATAATTACAAAACAAATTACAAATATAATTATTATTCTAAGCTCACACCTTTATTGTAACTAAAGGTAAAAGTAAGATCGAGAGACGACAAAATAATTATTTTACGAATAAAATCATTACATTGATGCATCGACAAATATCAAATGGCCTCGATTCCGATTGGTGTTTCTTTGACAGCGGTTTGAAATTTGCTTCAGTTTACCGGTTTTGCGTAATAAGACTAATCAAGATTATTCGCAAGTGTCATGTATGCAAGAATTCGGATAAATAATAATTCTGCAGTTACTTTTAATGGGGGAGTAAATAGAAAGTGGGGTTATTTGTAGGTTAGGTTTATCCTATAGTAGCAAGGTCACATTCAAAGGTAAATGCACCGTAATCCCTGCTCGCTGCCCCACCCAGCTCTTTTTAACGCGCTTTTATAGCTTCACCTGTATGTTTGTTTGTAACCGACTTCTTTGAACCCGATTTTGACCCACTTTAAATGGTCAGATTTAATTTAAATTTTGTAGACCTATCAAGAACCGCTGACAATATAATAATTTGATAAGTTTATCTCATTATCCTGATCAGGATCCTCGGAATTAAATCATTTCCTTACGGATCCTCTGTATGAGAGTGAGAGAGATAGAGCTCACCGTATCTGCATGCGTACTATCGTATATCGAGCACCCCACGCTTTTTTCACAATAATACTAATGTTAATCGTTCATTATTATTTTCTGCCTATATTAAGAATTTCAAGAATTATTTTAAACCATTTTCCGCTTTTTAGTTTGATTAATTATTAAAGCGTGCTTTTTAGTTTTTTTAAACTAAATTTATTATTAATCAATGTTGTCAACACATTTTAATAGCGTTTATGAATGACATGTGTCATCTATAGGTACCATGTCATTGGTATTGTCGATTGGTTGTGATAAAGGGTATGCGATGTCTATCTTTACTCGAGCGTCGTTAACACTACACTAACGTGTCGTTTTGAAAAAAAAATGTTTCTACAAACCATTTTTTCATTTGTCTACGCCCCTGACCGCCCCCGGGGAGCACAGAGCGCGCCCACAGAGTTTCGCCCGCGGCCTCTAAAATTACAATGAACAATTTAACTGGAAAACGCCGGTTTCGTTTAGTTTAAACAAAACCGAATTTCGGCTTTGTTCAAACACGGCATTGCGCGAATCGAAATACGAAACAAACTTTCTCGTGTGTTTTCCTGTAATTATTAAACCTTTTACGAAATCCAATATTCTCTTTGTGTTTTATAATGCTGTGTATTAGCATTATTTGTGTTGTCCATTTTAATGCTGGGAAATTGTCTGAAAATTCAATGACAATAGAGCAAAATAGGCATTTCATTCTCTTTATCATAACAAGCCGACAAGACGTCAGATTCAATGGTCCAGCAGGTTCCACAATGAAACCACCCTTTTTGGGAGCCAATCAAAAATGTAACTTTAAAAAAAATCGGATGGTCGTAAATATCTCAATACTCTTTTATTCGATTTTGTTGAAATTTGGCAGTTCTGTTTGTAATAACAAAAGGATAATTTAGCCTCAATTAGATAAAAATTATTAAGTCCAGTGGCGTCCCGGAAGACAGTCTAACTAATATTTTTGACAAAAAAATGCGCGCCACTGACTTTTTTTTTTAAATTATGTATTTTTTTCGAATTAAGCAACTACAAATACAGCTATTTTATCTCCTGGGTTTTTTTCATATCTTGCTTTGTTTTCGAGAAAAAAAATAAAAACCACGTTATTGCAAGAGTAAAAACTACTTACCAAACTGTTAAGCAATTAAAATGAAAGTACCCTTTTGAATTTTTTCGCACAGATTAAAACTGTTTTCGATAAAAGAAATTAACATAAAATAATCGCATATAACGTAATAATTTATTACTGCAATGTTTAATTATGAGTTTAACAGAAAATAAGACTTGACTGGAGTTTTGTAAACGAGAACCTGACTGTGGATTGAATGACTGGAAATTGAAACATTTTCCAACAATTAGTAAATTTATAATCTTAAAACTGTTAAAAACACTTTAAATAATTACGATAAAATAATTACTTGGCACTCTTTTTAGGGCTGCACCGAGCCCTGTTTTTTAACTTGACCGAGTACCGAGTACTCGGCTGATGGTATTGACCGAGTACCTAGTACTCGGCTGCCGTGTAATGATATTTTTCAAAAGGTCAACATCTCGGAAACTATTAAGTATGGACTAAAACTGCATTTAATAAAAAATAATTATAATTTTATGTAGAATCTGAAAATTTAAAAAAACACAGGGTGTTCTATTTAAAAAATGGAAAATTTTTACCGTTCCGGTTTTTTGGAGCACCCTGTATAGTATAGACGGAATTAATTTTAAAAGAAGCATCTCTTAACCCTTAATGGTACAGGAGGATTTTTTACTGTTTTTGACATGCCGAAAAGGATTGCTTCTAATATTCTACTATACTCGGCCGAGTAATGAATATAAGACCGAGCACCGAGTACTCATTACTCGGGGAAAATTCTGGCCGAGCACCGAACTACTCGGTACTCGGTGCAGCCCTAACTCTTTTAAGTTAAGACAGTTTATGTAAAAATCACATTTGTTTGAACAGCAACTGTTTTTCCTTCCATAGCAATCTTATTCTTTTTCTGTTACTTTTAAAACATAGCAGTAATAAATTATTACGTTATGCGATTATTTTGTGTTAATTTTTTTTTATCGAAAACAGTTTTAATCTGTGCGAAAAAATTCAAGAGGACTTGCGTGTAATTTTAATTGCTAATTGCTTAATAGTTTGGTAAGTTACGTAAGTAAAAAAAAATTCAAAAGAGAACTTTCGTGTAATTTTAATTGCTTAATAGTTTGGTAAGTAGTTTAAATTGTTTACTCTTATTCAATAAAGTGGTTTTTATTTTTTTTTTCTCGAAAACAAAGCAAGATATGAAAAAAACTCAGGAGATAAAATAATTGTATTTGGAGTTGCTAAATTCTAAAAAAATACATAATTTTGGCGCGCAATTTTTTTCTCAAAAATATTAGTTGGACTGTCTTCCGGAACGCCACTGGCCTTAATAATTTGAATCTAATTGAGGCTAAATTATCCTCTTGTTATTACAAACAGAATTGCCAAATTTAAACAAAATCGAATAAAAGAGTTTTGAGATATTTACGAACAACCGATTTTTTTTTAAGTTTGACATCCTGTATCGTAAAAACTATGCATTTTCGGACCCATGTTTATATGAACTTTTCTTCTTAAAATCACTTAAAGAAGCACCCCTTGGAGTTTGGCCACATATTTAAATAACACCCTGTATAAACATTATATTTCCCGAGATGCACTTGAACGAGAAGAGTTTGCAATACATTAATAAGATTCCAGTTAAAATAGCTCGCAAATCCCTTTTCCAGTCGCCCCCGGGCCACCTTTCAATATCGGCCCGCCGGCGGCACTTCCCAGCGAAAAGTATCGGCATTACGTCGGCAAATGATCGCCATCACGGTATAATTAACGGTCGTGCCCGTCGGCACGCACACGAATTTTTCACTTGTTCCCACGTCACGGCTCGCTGGCCGACAAATATCGGAATCGGGCCCCGAGGGACCACGTCGTCGTCGTCGCGCTGAGCCAGTACGGCCCTGCGGGCAGATCCGTAACGCGCCACGGAGATATGCTCTAGAGTAAAACTGTAGATAAAAATGACGTCGGGCAGTTGGGGCGGTTTTTTTTTCTGTTGAGAGAGAGAGAGAGCGCGAGATTTTAGCCAAGTTCCTTTTTAGTAACTATTAAATAGCAAAGCTCAGTACAGAATGCGAGAATTCGGAAAACAATAATTCTGCAGTTACCTTTGTAGGTTAGGTTTCTTCTGGTGGCAAGGTTACATTCAAAAGCAACTCCGGCGTAATCCCCACTACCTGCCCCACCCAGCTCTCTTCACCTCCTCTCTCCTACAAACCGATGTTTGTCAAGATATTTTAATAAGGTGGCTAAAAATTATACTCAATAGAGATTATCCTTCAAAAGAATTAGGTATATTCAGAAACAAAAAATTCACAGATCTTGCACCTTACGCAAGCATCCTATGTATTGAAAATACCTGACACAGCTTTAAAATTTTAATGACCTATGTCATGTAATTAAAGCCCACATTCTAATTTGGATTTTGTAAAAGTTTAAAAAATGTTCTTATGGATAATTTTAAATTCCTCACCTCAAAAAACCCCAAAATCCTTAATTTCGTGCTGCTACCTATGTCATTTCGTTAGGAAATAATCCCAAAAAAACGAAAACAAAAATAAAAGTTTGACACCCTTTATCTTGGTTGTTATCAATTTTGGGATAATGCAAGTTTAAATAAATCGCGTTATTTCGCCTTAAGGAGCCTGCTGTTGCTCTGTGTCCCATTACGTTTGGGACACCCTGTATATTCACGAAAACATATTATATTAAATGTATGGTTTTATTTCTAAGAATAATTAATATTAATTTCTTTATAAACAATAATATTCACATAGCAGACCAACCAAGGTGAACAATTGCCTTATATTCAATCGGTCATATTGTCTAAGCCTACTTATGCTATGTTTTTAAATTATACTTATTTACCCAAGCGTTCAAAATAGACCATGAAGATTTTCATGAGATAGGTAGGGGTGCAAAATATAACCAATCACCCGGTACAATAACATTTTCTGAGAAATCAATAATAAAAAAATTATCCCATTTGTTAACCAAATTTGGGCGGACCCTGTAATATGCAATTATTGTGCTCCAACTTTTTGCCTCCCGCTTTTTTTTTTCGATATAATATTCCGATTTAAATAACGTGAACTTACCTTAGTTATAATAACTTATCTCAATAAAACACTTTTTAACAAAGTTACTATGGCGTTCTTTAAAACACAAACTAAACATTATTCATTATTTACTTGCCGACTTTACGCTGATTCATATTTATATTTCTACCAAGTATTATCAGAGTATTATGTTACAAGACCGATCTAGATATTGCGCTGTTGGCCGCGACAGACGGCGGAGCGACATCGACATGCAATGCAAAGTTTGCGTAAACACGATCCCAATAGTATTTTCAATACTATAAGTTGAACATAAGACAACTTTACATTTATAACATCGTAATATATATATTTAAAAATAAAAACCTTATACAAATGTAAAAACCATAATCATAATACACGCCATAAAAATGAAATAACCATAAAACCTAAAATAAATAAGTCCATAGGACAAAAAAATTTCAAATATTTATGTTTTTATTTAAACGATTATTTGCTAATAAAAATTGATTTCATTAAAAAAATTTTAAGTCGAAATAAAAACATGGATATTAAAAACAGACAATTTAAAAATATTTTTAGAAATGCTTTAATTAATTAATATTGTTCTGAATAATTTATATAAGTAGGTACCTACTTAATATTTTTTACTTAAAAATTATAAATTAATAATTTTATTATAGGCAATATATTTCTTCAAAAAAGCTGCGTTTATACTATAAATTGACATTTTTACTTTAAAACTTGATTTTTAATGCATATTTATGATTTTACATACTAAAACAAAAAATAAGATTTGCCCCTAACAAGCTCAGCTTCAGGGGATTGAAGAATAAGTTTACCGAAGACTACATAAACATATTTATTATATTATTAAATTTTAAATAAACTTATTAATATTATTATTATTAATAGCGTTTATGAATGACATGGTACCAGATCATTGGGCTACATTGTAACATTTTTAATCTCGTTGAGGAATTTATATGGGTTGACCCGCCCTTTAAATGACGGTCATTTCGCTCGTCTTTTGTTTTCAACGCGTCGGTCGTGTGTTTCACGCAAGAGATGGCTCGTGGCGGCCGAAGGTACCGTTCTCTTTTCTCTTGTTATAAGTATTGGAGACTTTTGCAAATCCGCTAATGTGCGATTGTTTAAACGTAAAAATTCCAAAAGGCGAACGAGAGTCCCTTAATTAATCGGAATCTGTCATTAGATGCACCATAGAGGATCAAAACCAAGAGAAACCATTTAATTAAATATTTTTACTACATATTTCTAAGGAAGTCCTTCAGAGTGATGGGGTGTTATTAAAATTACTTGGTATATTTAAACCAGCAATAGCGAACATCATGATGCATTGGCGTACCTAAAATTTTTTTCGGTTAAACTCGCACTTGCTTACACCCCTCTAGCTAAGCCCTATGTCAGTGAACATAATATTTTCAACTTTTTTCTTTTCAGCGATCAAAGTCTTTGTTTTAAAACCTCGCCAATTCATTTAATTTGCGTTTAAGGAAACGAATGGTTTGCAAAATGTCTCCATTTATCATCGCTCTTCTTGGAAAACGATTATTGTGTATTACATAATTTTGTCGGACGAAATGACGTTTCGTTTATTTATCGACACGAGAGAAAATTGCTGGTAGTATTCAGTATTGTGTGTTTAAATAAAACCTAATTTGTATTGCAAATGTTAGTGTTTGTTGTCTGTAATAAATATAAAAGTATTATTGGCTCCCTTATTAAATTTACATCAAAATTGTATCAGACTTTTTTTGAAGGTCTTTGTATGGCGTACTTGCCCACCAAATTATGTTATTTTCTAATTCGCCAATTAAAAGTTATTTAGAAAAAACTCTTTGTAAAATTCTTAAAAATATAGGGCTCTGATACAGACGCAAGCCCATCATACAAGGACCGTCAAAAAAGTCTAATACAATTTTGATGTAATATTAATAAGGGAGCCAATATTTGTGGGTAGCAAAATTTACATTGGATTTCCCATGGCCTGTCTGGCGGTGTTCCACCCGGTATCTGCCTTGGAAGTCGAACTTCTCGGTTGCAGGATGACCGATTTTTTTTCTCAACACCATACTCTAGATTTTAGATACAATACAATATAATTTTTAGGTTAATTATTTGCAATTTGGAGTCGACGGCGATGTAAAAGCGGAGAGGTTGTTGTTGAGGAAATGGAACTCACTTAATTATATTTTCGCATCCATATATTTCTCTGGTTCTAGTCAGGTACGACAGATACAGCTAGAAATCTGATGGCAGTTGATATCCAACAGTTTTCTTTCACTTTACCGCTGTACAAGAAGCTCTGGCACCACACGATTTTTTCCTATGGAAAATGCTATAAAACTGTGGGTAAGGTAAATTTTACTTGATTTGACCATTCAAAACATACTCAAAAAATTTTAAAATGAGTTTTTCTTTGAATCGAGAAACGGAGAAAAATGATTTTATTGCCAATAAGAGAACAATAAAATTGAGAATTAATAAACAAGACGAATTATTTTTTATAAAAACAATTTAATAAAAATAGATATGGAACGTTCAGATTACAAAATAAATACAAAAGACCTCCAATCAGGCGACAAAATTCTATGTACATACAGTCAGAACAAAAAACATAGCTTGATTTTAAGGTATTTTATTATATTAAATATTATTCTATAACAAAAATTATATAATCTATGTTCATAGTTACATTAAAAAACAAAATTTTACAACTACTTACATTTTTTAAAACTGTCCGACATTTGTTATGCCTTGAAGAATATAGAAACAATAAATCTATCATCGGTCAATCAATTTTTGCATAGTATAACTTTAACAAAAAGCCAAAGTAATTTGACAATAATTATGTTTAAATTTTACCTCCTAAGACCCAAATTCATAACGTCCTGTTAGTACTAACAGCCCCAAAACGTCCATGACAACAATTTGGGCCTTGGTGAAAATTATTAATGTCCTGTTAACGCTAACTGTAAGATAGCTTCTAGGAATACCTTTATTGGAATAATTGCTGCCATGGAAGTTGTGTGGCTGCTAAGAAGCCTACAGACTGAGGCTTTGCTGGCTGCTTTACGCATAACTCTGCCTGTAGCAAGGAATCTTAAAGTGCTACAAGCTACAAGTCGCTCATGTGGTGTATTACCTTGCAGAGGCGGATCCAGGGGGGGGGGGGCAATGGGGCCCGGGCCCCATTTTTTACATACCTTTAACTATTGACAAAAAATTAAGTACTCTTCATTCATGTCGCTAATCCTAACCGTTTTCGGAAAAACGTCATTTTATTGCGATCATGTATTAATATTAAGCAGTTAAAAGTGAACATTTATAATTTATACGAACAAAGATGTATCTTTTATTGAAATACGCTAAATATACATGATGTAAATATGTTAAAAATTACGTTTTTCCGAAAACGGTTAGGATTAGCGACATGAATGGAAGGTACTTAATTTTTAGTCAATAGTTAAAGGTATGTAAAAAACGTTGTCCAAAGTTTTTATCATACAGGGCGTAAAAAAATGGGCAATGTCACAGCTAGTCCGTCCCTACAGCTGTGAGTAATTCACAAGACTTTCTGGGATAGTAATTTGAAGGGTCTTACCTGGTATAGATCATATGAAAAAAAAATTGAAATATACATGTTGGTTTAATAATTATGTGTCAAAAACTTATTTCCATGGGAGCTCTTTGGGAGCCCATATCTTCGAAGTGAAGGCCGATACGAAAAAAGCTTATAATATGAACTTGTAGTATTCTTTTCACGTGATTTTTTCATATCTGGAAGATTTCCCACATTTTCCCGGACGCCCTGTATATTCTTCATAATTACAGTCCGCTTTACGAGTCTGTGGCTACGAAGCCTGAGAAGACGGGGTGATAAAAGGCGTAAACAAGTCAATTATCATCAAACCATAGACGCTGTTATTTTAACAATTTGAGCGATGTTCCTGATCACAGTCTGCAGGAGTCTGTAGGCTACTTTAGGATATTATTCATAATCTTACAGTTAGTGTTAACAGGATATTAATAATTTGGGCATAAAGGACTTCCCCACTACCGTCCGTATCTATGATGTTTTGTTGTATAAGGTCAAAGTTTCGTGCTGCATATGCCTGCACAACGACTTTCTTCACGTGTCGAATTGATGTCAACCGAACAAACTGACACTTGACGAATGATGCTATTGTTAAATTTGCTATGACGTTAACGAGTAATCCTTCAAGGCAGTTTCAAAAATCGAACAGTAAAACCAACATTTTTTTATTTTAAAATATTTTCTTATAAAGAAAACCACATTTCGTATAGAAAAATCTACAAATTATGTACAACTTGTGGTAATAATTACAAAACGAAATAATTTGATATTTTTTTTTATTTACATTTTAACACGATAGTTAAACAGTTAATATTTTATACAGCGTAGGTATATTTACGAGAGATCAGGCAGAAATATTTGTAACTTGTTAAAAAACAAAGAAACCACTACACAATAATTGAACGTCACACACCGTTACCTCTTTGGAAATATATTTATATTTTTAAATGTCGTTAGTTCTTCGGGACTGGAAGCAAAAATAAATTAAATATCCGATTGAATTTATTTACTTCGCGCCCATGTTCGGTCCATCACTAACTACACGTGTTAAAAATTTCAGTTCTTTACGTCGAAAGGCCTCCGAGATAGTGACTCGTGTTCCATAGAGACAAGTTTGCTTTTTTTTATAGCTTAATTATAGCTGTATTAAAACATCGACTTTTAACTATCGCGTTCCTAAGAAGACTATACACAAATATTGGGTTAAAAAAACAACAAATTAACAAGAAAATCTAACCAAAAAATAAAATTCGACAATTAATTTTACTTGTTTTTTTTGCACTACAATAATTGCTCTAGGAAAAATATGAAATTTAATTGTAAAGTTTTGATACAAAACACCAATTATTGATTATTTCTTTCTGAACAGTTATTTAGAATTGGACAATGTGGGCTTTATGTGGATTATCTACGACGACAGAGCACGATAGACATCTCATTCTCTTTATTATAACAAGCCGACAAGACTTCAAACGCAAAGGTCCATTAGGTTCCTCGCGAGTTCCACAATGAGACCAGGTGAGAACATATACCAATTTTTACTCTAGAATAACACGCTGTCGCCGAAGACTTTAAAACTCACCCTTTTTGGGGTTTAATTTGAGGGTAAATTTACTCAATTTGTAACTATTGAGAATTTATTAATACTATGGCGGTGCATTAGGTTTCAAGAAAAGCTATTGGCAGGCAGCCAATCAAAAATTTGACTTTACAGTCTGAACAGTAGGTAGATTGCACACTGGCGTAGAGTCCACAAGACATGGCAACGTCTGCCTCCTAGCGGCAGCAAATGAAAATAAGAAAATGTAATATGAAAATTTTTGAATTTTGACATTGGAATAATAAAAAAAATTATTATTATCATTATTAATTTTATTGTTATTATTTTATCAATAGCAAGCGGAAAGTCCGAGGAAGCTATTGTTTTGGTCTCTTTGATTTGTTTTTTTTTCTTTAATTGTTCATCGTGATTTAAAATGTTTAAAAGTCCGTTGGCATAGGTTAAATGCGCAGACTGTACTTTCTACAAGCGAGTTCCATATGTACACTACCCGATTGATGAGGAAGTTCTTTCTTAGAAATGTCGCGGATTTTTCTTTGCTTAATTTTTTTGCCCGTTGATTCTGATTTAAATGAAACAAATTTCTTAAGTTACAAGAATAGTAGTCTGTTAGTACATATTTTAAAAGTTTCTATTATATCACCCCTAGTTCTTCTTTAGAGTAGTTATAGCCCAAATCTTTTAAGTCTTTCGGGATAAGGTAGTCCTCTTAATTCAAATGGAATTCTGGTAACCCGCCTTTGAACCGTTTCCAAAATTTCAATATCTTTGATGTAGAAGGGGTTCCAAATATTGTATCCGTATTCAATTTTTGGTCTAATATGGGAATTGTACAATTTCTTTACAATTTGTAGAGTGATTTTTGAAAGTATTTTGCACCATGAAAATAAAACTATTGGCTTTCTTTACCATTTTAATAATATGTGCTTCCCATTTTAAATTAAAATAAATTAGTAACCCCAGATCTGTTTGTTCTGTAACACTAATAAGTTGAAGATTATTTAGCAAATATGTTTCACAAGGGTTATTTGGGCCAATATGCAATACTGTACATTTTGATACATTAAGCTTCATGCACCACTGGCTTGTCCATGACTCAATACGCCTCAGATCTCTGTCTAAGCATCGCTTTTGCAACAATGGATTACAGAATAACTTGGTATCGTCAGTAAAAAAAATGATTATTGTCTCAATATTCCATGACAAATCGCTACTGTAAACCAGAAACAGTAATGGTCCTAAAACCGATCCTTGAGGGACCCCACTTATAACTGGATGTTTATTGGATAAAATACCATTGACCCTTACTTGATAGAAGCGGTTGGTGAGAAAGTCATTGATTAGACTAAGAAGCATGCCTCTTATATCAAAATGTTCAAGCTTGTAGACCAACAATGAATGTGGTACTTTATCAAATGCGTTTTTACGTGTTATATGAATATTATAAAAAAACAATATTACTGTAAAGTAACTAATTTGGTGCCAGGATTTTCATTTTACAAATAAGAGACGTATTATACGCTAGAATGTTCTCTATAAACAGTGAGATATCGGCACGGTGCAAAGTACGTGTATGAACGAAATGCGTGGTCTATCTTGCTTGATCGTCGCTTGTCATCTAATGTGATAATGAAAATATCGTGAGCGAACTTCGAAAATGTATTCAAAAGTTTGGCGTAAGTGTATGATGACACTATTCTAGTGTTTAGGGATAAACTATAGTAGATTGTTGGTTTCAATCAACACGTTTCTGGTGATGGTTATAGAATGTGAATTCAGTATGTTTTCGCAGTACGTCCACGATATGTATTAAAATTGCCAAATTATATTATTCAAAACTTGCAAGAACTAGTTTTTACGTCAAATACATAATTATATCTTTTTGATTCTGATGTTCTCTAGACACCCAAAAATGTTTTATAATAAAATAACTAGACAACTCATTGTATGTAATTCCCTGTGTTTACTCCAAGATAATAAGAATACTTAACTGTAAAGTTAAAAAAAGACATAATATTGACCATAATAAGAAGCGTAACATTTTTTTGCATACATTAAATTTTTGGAACCTTCAATATTTTTTTTTTCAAAATATTTTTGAGTTCTTGGAGGTAAACGGAACGTTTACTAAATGTAGTTATACGACTCGTACGATACTGTACGTCTTTGCTTTAGTTTATTATTTTTAACTGGCCAATCACTTTTAATAATTTGCAAAAATTGATTTATGTATTTACACTCGTATAAAGATTGCGGCTGCATAAAAATATTTGTTTTTAATATATTGTTTCCTATCCAACTCACAGGTAAAATGTTAACTATTGCGTGAACAGTGATTAAGTCACTTTAAAAAAAAGTTGTTGGAGTTTAGGGTATTTCAAAAATATTTACGCGTAATTGAAGGGCCTCTTATATGAATCAACATCTCTGTCGAGCATTATCATCTATACTCCCTATATAAGGTTGTAATAAGTCTTTTTAAATGATAATTTACCTTTCAGTTGTTATAGTGGATACTTTTGTGTATTGCTTAAAATGTATGGAACCTTGAAGACATACTAAAAAATATTTTCATTAATCTTGACCAATGAAATGGAGTAGAGAGAAGTTTTATAGTTTCAAATGATAGATGTCACTATGGGAACTAGTCGTCTTCCTACCTTGAATAAGGTCTTGACTGACCGAGAGGTTGCTCAGTTGAAATTTAAACCTGACTTTTCAGTAGAATCATTTTTGAAATAACCTAGATCGAGTCTATTTATGTTAGTTGGACCAAGAGCTTATTTCTTCTATTTTTTTCCTAATTTTAAAGTCAACATTTACTCACATTCTTATTGACTTTGTTCCAATTAGTGGTGCTCTGCATTGCCTCTAAAATTAACAAACGATAGGATGTAACTAAATTTTTAAGTTTCTTGTCTCAATTTTGATAGGCTTTTTTACTATAACCGAATTTATCGTATTCAACAATTACATGACATCCTGAATTAGAACCTATTGAATATATACCAATAATAAAAATCTTCCTAGAATGTCACAAACCTTTCCTAGAAACAATAAAAAAAAAACCGAGAGAGCATAAAGTTTGAAAACATTTGCCAGTCGCCACCGATTATAATGGTGCGTGCGATTGGTCGATTTGTGTTGTGACGTAGATAGCTGGTTTCGTGAGCGTTTATTAGAGTACATTTTGTTGACTTATTTTCTCAGTAAATTCAAAATTTTAAAAACTAAAACTGTAGAAATTTTTAGTATTGAAAATACTACTGCTTGCGTATATACGGGTATATTTCACGAAAAATGAACAACATGCAGGAAGCGTCACGCGTAACGCCCGTCACGCTAGAGAATAATATTATTATGTTATTTGATATGGGTGTGATTTGTTTAGGCTAGGACTTTGGCAAAATAACACGGCGGTGATCCGCGCAGCACATGATCGATGACATCATCTGCTGAGTTTTAATTGTTACGGGATCTCCCGTCGGCTTTATCAGGATGTTTATTTAGACCAAATATTAATACTATTTAAATATTATACTGTGTGTTTGAATTTTGAATAAGTATATTCACTTTATTTGGATATAATAAAAAGTAGATTATCTTTATTATTGTTCTATATTCTTACATTATAGTTATTAATGATACTAGTTCGATATGAACACTATAATGAAATGTGTGTAATGTTAAACCACGAGGCGCCAGCCGAGTGGTTTAATTGCACAAGTTTCATTAACAAAGTTCATATCGAACGTGTATCATTCAAAATTTAATCTACGACAGTGCAAATAGATTTTATTCGTCTAAATTTCATTGATATCAGATAACGTTTTGGTAATTTTAAAAATTTTCAGGTGTCCATGTTAGTCGATATCATGGTAACCGCATTTTTGATTTTTTCAATTTTGATTTTGACAACGTCATTATTGCCGTCTAATTTTCTAATGTATGCAAAGGGTTGGTCAAAAATAATTTAAACATGGGAGATTCTGAATCCGAAAGTGTCCCTTCGGATGTTTACAATAAATAAATGCAATCCGTTTTTCTAAGTACTATTATGTGGTAGGTATTTTCAATACGCCTATGATACTTGCGTAAGATGCAAGATCTGTGAATTTTTTTTTCCCTCTATGCAATAGGAAGAAAATTACAATTTGGTGTAGAATATCAGTACTTTTTGCCGATTTATTTGTCAGAAAATGCCTTTATACGATATACTCTAATAAGGATACTTGAGCTTTTTTAATACCAGTGGTAAGTAACGGAATCGTCGGATTTGAAGCCGTGTGCAGAGTTGTTTAAAGATACATTAAAGGCTTCCTCCTCCTCTGTTGTCCAAGTAGTCCTTTATGGGCGTGGTTAGATAGTTAATAAATATAGTCTTGTAAAACTCTAAACGAGCCTAAACACATTTGGTTACAACCACCCTTTCAAATCTCAGTAGCAATACAAAATATCACTAATCGGAACATAACCTTAACATTTTAAATAACCTATTTTTTTGGGATGAAGCACCACGTTGGATTTACACTGACAAGTGTCAAATTTAGATAATTTATAACATTCTGTTACAATTTTGTTACAAAGAAGAGTTTTAAGTAAGAAGGCTCTTGAATAACATTCCTTCTGTCTGATCTTTCAAAGTCTCGACTAAACTTTGTTTTTTAAAGAAATAATCTCATTAATATTGAGTTTTTTAGGTTCTTCTTATATATACGCAACTGAGCAATGACATTTCGTTTCTCTGGCCTCAACATAGTTCTGATATTTTGTGGAATCTAAAAAACTCAATACTTTTGCGAATATCTATTACAAATTAAAAAAATAATAGTGGTAACTCATTCCGGTCCCCTCTCTTAATTTATATTTTTGCGGTGGGACGCATTTTCCTTCGAGAACAAACTTACCCATAAATCTGACACTTTCCGATACATTCTTTCCACCTTACATAACCTCAAACTTGATCCCGACGCACTTATATAACTTCCGGGCCGAAGACGGGTCCCAAAACAACGATTAATATCACAACACGGAAACAAACAAGCCGACATCACTTGAGATACGACTTGTACAACAGTTTACTTTTGCACAGGTCTTTCTCCGTTTCGAACAAAAACTGCAAGTCTCTCATCGTCACCTTTTTGATTCGCTGTCTGAGGGGCATCTGTCCCCTGAGGTTGTTGTTCTGGCCGCCCGTTGTGCTACTCTGTAAAATGATATACGTAGTAATATGTACTAATTTCTTTGGAGTGTGAACTCGTCTCCAAGTGATTTTTTATACTCTTTTTTTTACTCATTATTTGCCTCGACGTGTTCTATGTAAGCGATGAAACACTTTTCCCCGAACTTTTCTTTCTTTCTTTTCAAACTAAGTTTTCCTAAATTGCCTAATTTTTTCCACAGAAATATTGGTTGTCAATGGCCGAACATAGAAGATTAAACCAAATCCAAGCGAAAGAATAGAAGTTTATTATTAACTATTATCTAAATAATGTCTTATACAGAGTCCATTTACTTTATCAAAAGTCTCTTGGACATTTTACTTTTTTGAAAAAAAAAAATGTATACAGAAAAGTGCTAATAATTTGAAAATAGGTAACGATAGATATAGGATTTACTTTATAAAAAATGTCCAGAATTGATGGCAGAATCTAAAAATGTAAACATATACTGTCTGCTTGCTCTGTAAAAAATTATTTTCTCAAACAATGGATTACAAAAAAAAATTAAATAAATGTGTCCTATTGATTCGTAATTAAGAGATCCTGTATACCTAGTATCTATGTTTTTCTTGTTCAACTTTGTTTCGCTTTCTTTAATTTATGTATTGATATGTATCTCATGTAATTTTGGTCAAAATGCGATATTTATTATGGAAAACTTGTACATATAAGCACTAATTTGTGCAAGCTACCAAAACTTTGTGTAAATAAAGAGATAAATGTATAAAATAAATGTTGTCCATATCAAAAGTTGTTTTATTAAAACAGAAAACATAATGAAAGGAAGACGGACACCGTCAATACCCAATCTCTACAAACTAATTAGGTTGCCTTATAGTGCAGCATTCGGTTGAGGGGTACGGGCGGAAAACGTGACGATGCGGGCAGGCCGCCCGGTTAAGATAGATCATCATCGAATGAGACAACCCAGTTAGTTTATAGATTTTGGTATATACCAGCTGAAATATTTATAAAGAGGCTGATTATTATGTAAAAACCTTCCTTATTTGCTAGTTTGACACATACGACAGGCCTGGTCGTTCAACGTAGGACGTACAGTTGACGACAGATAATTTCGTACACTAAACTGTGACACTGTAAATGCAACTTTTTTACCTTTGTAAAGTGTTAATTGTTATCATGATATCTGTCAAAGTATTGTCATTATCTTATTTGATTTAAAAATGCCTCATTTAAGTATTATTGAAACAGCAAGAATAATATGTTTAGTAGAAATAGGGTGGTCTTATGGAAAAATAGCTGATCATTTTAGAGTACCTAGAAGTACTGTTTAAGGAATTGTTAAAAAATGGCGCTATTATCAAACACTTAAAAGGTCTGTTGGGTCTGGTTTAAATAATAGAAAATCATCAAATGAAGAAGGCCGAAATTTGGTGGAGTATTTAAAGCTAAATCCATTAGAAACTGCAATATCCGCTATGCACATAACAGGATTCCCTGCTTTATCTTGAACTGCGCAACGCCGAGTAAGACAATGTTCCGAATTAAGAAATCGAGCAGCTGCATCCAAACCGTTTTAAAAAAATAGTGATAAGGAACAAAGAATTCGGTTTGCTATGCAATATTTATCAGAAAAATTTTTTGATGAGAAAACTTTTCAGTCTACATATAATGGAAGGATTCGAGTATATAGACCAGCAAATTCCCGATAATATGAGAAGTATACTCAAAAAAAGCAAACCAGTGGACGTTTCTTCGTTAATGTGTGGGCATGGATAAGTTTTTACGGTGTAGGTGTATGCTGGAACATTAAACAGTAATATATTATCTGCAGATTTTGGAAAACGTTTTTCTTCCTTCTGCCGCGATAGTTTTTGAAGGAAATAACTTTATATTTCAGCAGAATAACTGCCCTGTGCATACTGCAAGAAATATAAGAAACTGGTTTAGACAAAACAATGTAACATGTCTGCCTTGGTGCTCAAGAAGTCCTGATTTAAATCCAATTGAAAATGTTTGGGGATTGACGGTAAAAAAAATGTACAAAATAAATTTTAAACCACAGAATGAAATAGAGTTATTTGATAAAATAGAAAAAATTTGGGAAGGGCCAATTCAGTATTACACCAGAAGTATTATTTTTTCAATGCCAAGAAGATTACGAATAGTGTTAGAATCCAATGGCGCAGCAATTAAATATTAGTATTTTGTTAATAAATTGACCATTTTGGCTTTATACTTTTGTAGTTTTCCTGGTATTATTTTATAATTTTCTTATTTCGCGGCTGTAATTTAAACATAAGTAATTGACAGCTATGTATATAGCTGGCGTTCTATCCAGGTATAAGCAGCAAGGTGAGAAACCCGTTTTACCCAATTTTGTTGTAATTGAGTTATGTATGGGTGGAATGTACGAATTTATATGTCGTCAACTGTACAATCGAAATTTTGGTAACATTGTCGCATTTGCGACACGTATCTTCTGTTGTAGTACAAGGTAAATTATTTAATCTATAACTATTGAACAAGCATGAAGGTAGTGTATTTCATGTTATTGAGAATTTGATGGATACACTTTGTTATTGAATCTCGTGTAAGACTATAAAAATAATAATAAAAATTATTATTACCTGTGAACTAGTGGTCGTTTCTCCGTCTAACCGAGGCTTTTTCCTAGGACCAATGGCCTGCAACGCTGTTGCGTTTGCTTCCCGTTGCCGTAATTCTTCCATCTCGACCCTTTGCATCTCTTTCGCTTTGGCTAGACAAAGATAAAAGAATGTACAGTTTGAGAATAATCAATTATAAACGTTTCAAAACAGGCCTCGTTTTTAACAGTAGCTTTACGTAACTTTGATACTTTACTCAGTTGGCGTATCTACTTACATTTTTGTCATAAAAGAGGTTATAACAATAATTTTCATGAATTTTTAATCAATTAAACAATCGCTTCTTCTATTAGAGTTTCTCTTCCTTACCTTTGAGTTTTGCTTGTTCTGGATCTTCGGTTTTCGAGCGACTTTTTGCCGCCCGCAGTAACATTTCTCTCTCTAATTCTTCGTGCTTTTTCCTCTCCGCCTTATCCAGATCTTCGAGAAACTTCAATTGACCTACAAATAAAGTGCCATTAGCGACATACAAAGTTGCAGAATACGTTAAATAAAATGGTTTAAGGCGGGATTAACGACTACATTTTTTTTAGGATAGATGATAGATGACATCTAAATAGACTGAAAACTGTTTCCTATTACCTGACAGCTAAGAACCCTCATTAAAAATACAAAACACAAATTTTAGCTTACGCTTTATAGATTGGCACACCCCTAATTTCACCTTTCACAATAGGGTCGTAAAATTGTAACAATAGGGCAAGCTCATGATTTAGAATAAATCTTCTGACAGTGGCGGGTCGTTTAGGTTTTTATTCATGAAATATAAATTCCTTTTGTTTCCTGCCCGTGTTGTAAATAAATTATACATAGTAAAAACTTTATCTGATCTAGTTCTAGCCGATACTATACATTAACAAAACAAGGTGATAGTGAAATAGTGTATCGTTTTAAGAGAACAGGTCTGCCAAAAAATTTGACCGTTTTAACCAATTTTTTTTAATGGAGTTATCTGTCCTCTTAAATTGTAATATTATGGTACCTTATTTTCATTTTTTTTTTGGTTTCTATATGTAATTTTTATTTATTCCTATGTAGTTTTTAAGGTGTGCAAAAATTTTTTGTATATTTAACTGAATTAATTTTATTTTCTCAATACAAAAACAGTTCATACTTAAAAAAGGAGGGGCTACAGTTCCAGATTTTCTTTCCCTAAGAAGCCTATAGATTGTTGATTCACCAACTCCCGTCATTAGCACATGCTGATACTAGGTTTCTGACAGTACTTGATGGTGTTTGGTGCACAAGTGAATCGTGTACATTTAAAACTATTGTCTTTGCTTTTAGGTCAAGCACATTTTTGTATTATTTTTATAATATACACACAAGCTTTCGACAAAACGTTAAAAATAAAAATTAAACTACCTCACTTGAAGTTGGAAATATTGTATGACATAAGCCACCTACCTGTATAGGTACCTATGCAAATGTTTTAATTACTTAAGATCAGGTAGGTACCTGTTATTGTTACGCTTATGGTTTATTGAGGTTTTACGACTCATGACCCTCAGCTGTGCTGTCAGGCTTTAAGAACATATCGTGTTACCAGTAAAAATTTTTGTTTTTACTTCAGTTCTGAAAATCGACGTGTTTACTTTCAAGGATTTTAAGGTAAATTGTGGCAATTTTAGTGGTGTCAAAAAACTACTCTTTAAAGTTTCTCTACATTTATAAAAAAAAAAACACCGGCATACAATGCCTCCCTGAACAGTTCTTCCAAAATTAGATACTAATTATTTTTTTTTAAATAATTGCAAGGTTCCAGAAGTTACCCCTACATTCAAGCCATCTATAGGTCTTTTATACATGATCGACCTTAAGAACTGTGCCCTTAACAACTGGAACAATAATTATCAAAATTAAAAAAGGGAAGAGATGGGTACTTTCTAGCGAACTTTGTAACATTTACCTTTAACATCGCTGGTGATTTCGTATCGCGAATCGCTTTTAACCATTTCTAATCTATGTTCCGTGATGACAGCTAATTTTTCTACAAGATCTCGCAGCCTCTCTTGCGCAGCATGCGAAATACACGCCGCTACGTCACTGGTACTAGGATCGTCCAAATTATGTTTCTGCATTATTTTTCTAATCTAAAAATTATCGGACGTTCAATAGAAAGCTCCTGAGTGAGTTATGTTCATTACTAACTAGCACATTATAACATAATACTTTTAGCATTTTTTACTAAGAAAAGTTACCTTTAATTGCAAGGGACCCAGCGAACACATGATGTCCTCCTTACAAGACCTGATTTGTGTGCCAACGTATTCTGTCGAGCCGAGGATTTTTTGGGTTTCTTCCGCCAAGTTCACACCACCCATGGCGGCTACATCATTGATGTCGTCGTCTCCCGTGTACGCTGCCGAAAAGCTTTTCTTTTCTACAAGAGTACAAATGAGGCCATTATTTGCAAAAGTCTCTAATTGACAAAATAATCAAAATTGACTTTTTTCGCTAAGTTCATCAGATTTTTGATAGGAATGTATTGCCACCTTTAAAAAAACCAAAAATTTCTTCTTTGCTATATAAAATCGGTTAAAGAGTTATCGGTTATTTGCAAAACTCTTTCTTTACATTAACGGTATATGTATTTGCAAAACTGCCTATTTGCTCACCAGCCAATAGGCATTCTCTGCTTCAGCCTATGTGACTAACCGATGTGGATAGTGCACCGAGAGGGTTTATTTACATTTGAAATAATTTAAGTTTTTTCGGAAAAGAAAGAAAAAACCTAAAGTCTTCCTCCACAAAATTTAATAGAATAAAAATCCTTTACATGTTTCGAACGTAGAAACGTTTATCGTCAGGAGACAGAAAATGAATTTAATGCTGATGGTTTTAGCAAGAAAATGGTGTAGAACCTTAATGGAGCTTTTATGGAATTAAAAAAATGATGTGTGATTACCTTGTGATTGGCTGTGCGATTACCGAAAACGATAATCGATTATTTGAAATAATCGCTTATTTCCTATTAATCGAAAATAATCGATTTATCAAAAATAATCGATTACTCGAAAATAGTTATATCCGATTAATCGAAAATAATTGATTACTCGAAAATCAAAAAAATCCATTAATCGAAAATAATCGATTATTTCCGATTAATCAAAAATAACCGATTAATTGAATATAATCGACTAATCGAGAATAATAGATTATTTCTGATTAATCGAAAATAATAACCGATTAATCGAAAATAATCAATTAATCGATTGATTTAATGAAAATAAATCAAAAAGTCGATTCAAATATTAGATCGTTAAGAATATTAATTTTATGAAAGGTGCACAGATTGAAACTTTGTTCAAATTATTTCGTTGATTGTCTTGCAATAATATGCTAATAATATTTTTTAAACCGATTTTCAGGGTATTACGGTTGCTAATGAATATATAGAGAGGTACAGCAATAATGAGTAACTAGCAACTTCAATCATCAAAAACATACCTATATTTTCGAATAATCGAAAAATAGTTTTAGTCGTTTTTTTTTAAATTTTGTGGAGAAAGACTTTTAGTTTTTTCTTTCTTTTCCATACTTTCAACTTCACTTTAAGCATGGACTATTTTCTTCAAATTAAGTTTTTTCGTTTGTATACTAATTTTTGTTTGTGTTCAAAAAAACTTTGTAATGTTACAAGTTGGTTAATAAATTTAATTAACGTTTAATATCACTGTGTTTACATTTTTCTTTTCAAAATTCTCTATTTGCAAAAAACATATTTTTTTCCTGAAAAACTATAGGAGAATCGTATTTACGATTATCATATTTATTAGTCATGCCTATTAATGTATTGGGATAAATTGAACCAAAAAAATAATTTGCGTTCAAGCTAGAAAGTTTTTTGTTGCTCCTGAAAAGTAAGCCAAATAGCAAAGAGCGAGTTTTGCAAATAATGGCCTCATATAAACAATAAATAAAATTTTTGCAAATGCCTATCTAAGATCATTCAAAAAAATAATTGCAAACCAATTTAATGTTCATTCCTTACCTTTCTCCTTGGCAGTGGGTCTATTAGCCCCTTGTCCAACCAATCCTTTACCCCCCGCGACGGCGCCCTTGCCGCCAGCGGGGGTCTGCAGCCTCTGAGGAGGAGGCCGCCCCTGCCCCTGGGGTCTCACTTGTACCGGTCTCGAAGCTGCCGGCCGTGGTTGTTGGTTGATGTGTTGCTGCTGTTGCTGGCCCATGTGCGCTTGAGGTGCCTGCGCGTAGACCGGATGCAACGCGGGGGGTTGGGAGGAGGATATCGTTTGTTGCATGGCGGACTGGTGCTGTTGGAGTGCTGTACCTGGTTGTCGTATCGTAGTGGTTACCTAAAAAAATATACCTTTCAGCCGTTCAGAGAAAAATCCAAATGAACTACTCGGTTAGCACTTTTTGCAAAAAAAAACTGCTTGAAACAGATGAGATACAAAAATTAAATTAAAAATTTTATGTAGCTGGTTTTATGGGTTTAAGGATCTTAGGAAGCAAAGGAAACACATATTTTAATTTGCCGAAGTTTCGGAAAATATACTTCCTTCCTCAGGGCTCTGAAACAATAGGATTATTTCTTAGGTTTCAATAATAACCGATAAAAAACATTACATAATTGATTTAAATAAATAAATAAGTCCATAAGACAAAAAAATTTCAAATATATATGTTTTTATTTAAACGATTATTTACCAACAAAAATTAAAAAATTGATTGAATTTAAAGTCGAAATAAAAACATGGGTATTAAAAACAGACCATTTGAAAATATTTTTAGAAATGCTTTAATTAATTAATATTGTTCTGAATAATTTATTGTATAAGTAATATTTTTTACTTAAAAATTATAAATTAATAATTTTATTATAGGTACCAAATATATTTCTTCAAAAAAAAACTGCGTTTATACTATAAATTAGCATTTTTACTTTAAAACTTTTTAATGCATATTTATAATTTATGATTTTACATACTAAAACAAACAATAAGATTTGCCCCTAACAAGCTCAGCTTTAGGGGATTGAAGAATAAGTTTATGGAAGACAGGGTTGGCAAATATCAAGATATTTATATAAATATCCAAACATCCGAAATATATCCGTATTTATTTATATTTTAACTTATTTTTAAATTATTTCATATGTTTTCTGTAGAGATATATTTTAAAAATTCAAAATCACTTAATTTAATATAAACATGTTATAAACCTGTAAATTTATATTCAATGATAGTTGCTATCACAATAACAAGTTTTTTTAGTGGGGTGTTGGAGTTTTGTCCTTTAGTTTTGAGTAGATAGTATTGCCTATAGTATTTTCGCTCTTAAAAGCTATCTTAACATGGTCCGTTGTCAAAAGAGTCTTTATTTTTTCGGATAACCTTCTTATGTAAGGAATTTTTAAAATACAGTTGACAGTTGAACTTTTCTCTTTTTCGCTTTTTTGTTTCTTTTCTAATATGTTTTAATTTTGATGATGACTTTTTAAATAAATTAAAATACGCAAATTGTCGTAATTTTCTTTTGTCTTTTTTTACAGCCTGCGCGTTGTTTCTGTCTTTTTTTCTCTTTAAACACCATAAAAGAAAAATGACACCTGCTTGTAACTGTGTTCCTCTTTAATATATCAAGGATATATAATATGGACTTTCTGTTATGTTACGTTACCAAAAATAAGATTTGTCATTTTTCAAACAAATCAATTATGTAATGTTTTTTTAACGGTTATTGTTGAACCCTAAGAAATAATCCTATTGTTTCAAAGCCCTGAGGAAGGGAATATTTTTCCGAAACGTCGGCAAATTAAAATTTGGGTTTCATTTGCTCCCTAAGGTCCTTAAACCCATAAAACCACCTACATAAAAGTCTATTGGATCATTAACAATATTATTTTATAAAAAAATTACATTTGTATTAAACTGTAGAGAATTTTTTGTTTTTATATTGTATAATATTTCCACTAATTAATATTGGATATAAGTGAGTTATTAGGCAATGGGTCCAATACTTCTGTGACGTTGCTCTGTTAATATTCACGTAACTTTGTTGACAACAAAGGAGATTATAAAAAAAAATCACAAACACATTTACTTTAAAATCAACTCACCATCCTGGGTTGTTGTTGTTGTTGCACCATCGGTCCCCTAGGCGTCACCAGTCTCTGCTGCAGCACTCCGGGGGGCCCAGGGGCACGAACCACCCCGGACGCGGGCCCCATAACTCTCACTTGACCGGGGGCCAGTTGCGTGGCCGGTCGGACGCTCTGGACTGTCGGAGACGCCCCCGCTACGGAGAAGACTACATTTGGTGGTGGTGGACGTATGCCGTCTATGGTCAGTTCGTTGGTGGCCAGGGAGTGTCGGAGAAGGGGGAGACTTTTCTGTAAAAAAAAAGGGGTGCCTCCTATAAACGTTAAAAAATGCGGTAGGAAAAACTAGCTACCGAATACTAGCGAAACAGGTCTAGAAAAATTATTTAAAATTCATTATTATCACAAAAAATCTTACATCTTCATCAGAAAAATTAATATTCCTAAACATAGACTGTATGTTATACGTTTAGCTTACAATATATTTACTTTTATAAAATGTTTAAAAATTATAACTGTCAAGGAACTTCAAACTTGACAACAAATGGAGTTTAGGGTTTTATTAGTTCCATTCGACAGACCAGAAGCTACATTTTGCTATTTAATATTAAGTATGCAACTGTCGTCATCTACCAATTTTTACTCCAGCCTTCTGAGAGCTTGTTAGTTAGCTTAGAATCATCTGGTACGACGAAAATAAAGCAAAGATAGACGAAACACTTTATTATAAATAAAAAATTAAATTTCTGACATTCAACCAATCTAAATTTTTTACCATAAAATTTATTTTTGAATATTTGTCACAATTTAAAATATCCGCATTGCCTTATTTTGTAAAATTTGTAATTTATTAAATATTTCCTCACTAGCCCAATATAAATTGGAAGAACAATAAAGAAAATGTGATAATATAATAGTATTAAATACAGTTTGTTTAGAAAACAAACCTTAATAAGAACTGATTCTTTTAAAATAACCAACTTTTCCGGCAATCTTCGATACTTTCAAAATATTTTAATTTTGAATCAATAATTATCCCTTTTTACTAAATAGTCAAAGTCAAAGTCAAAGTCAAATATGCTTTATTGTCCAAGACAGAATCTTATTGACAAAGCTGAAAAATAAAAAACAAATAATATCCAATAATAATAAAAATATTTAAATACAATAAAATAATAAAAGCAGGTAATAAAAGTATACAAAAAGAAAACGACAAACAATGTAAAAATCAAAAATGAGAACCACAGACAAAATACAATTCTATAATTCTTCAGTATAAAAATCTCCCAACTCGTAGTAAGCTCTCTCCACCAAAAGCTGTTTCAGAGAGCTTTTAAACAAAACTAGCGTAGGACGAGCCCTGATAAACATAGGAAGGTGGTTATAAATCTTTCTACTTTCAAAAATGATTGACCTCCTTACCAAAGCTGAAGAAGGTATCGGAAGATGAAGATCCTGCGACTGCCTAGTACCATAAGAATGTTCAGGCACTGGTAAAGTGTCTTTGCGCTTGTAAATCATGCATGCCGTTTCCAGAATGAACAGAGATGTTAATGTTAAAATTTTTTTGGATTTAAACCACGGTCTGCATGACTCCCTACTCGGTATATTGCAAATATATCTAACAGCTCGTTTCTGTAAAACAAATAATGACTTCAACAGGTAATTACATGTATTTCCCCAGAATACAATTCCATAGCGCAAGTGGGATTCCACTAACGAATGGTATATTTCCCCAGAATACAATTCCATAGCGCAAGTGGGATTCCACTAACGAATGGTAAACAGTTCGAGCAAGAGCTGAACCAATTTCCCGTGACACTAGCCGCACAGCATAGCAACCAGAAGCTACCCTCCGAGTCAGTTCCAAGATATGAGAATCAAACTTCAAGTGATCGTCGATGGATAAACCCAAGAATCTGGTGTTAGACTTGGCCGTAAGAGGACTCTCACCAAGGTACAACCCATCCATACTGCAACGAAATCCCATAACATTAGTTTTATGAACGTTAAGAGTCAGCATATTAGAATCGCACCATTGCTTAATCACAAGAAGATCAGATGACACCCTATCCCTGAGTGCAATAGCACTATGATGACGCCAGAGTATAGTGATATCATCAGCGAAAAGTGTAAATTGGCCAGTAATATTGATAAAGGCAAGGTCGTTAATGTAAATCAGAAAAAGAAGTGGACCAAGGACTGAGCCCTGAGGAACTCCGCAGTTTATTTGACCAGCCTCCGATGTTCTGGACCCAATGATAACCCTCTGGGAGCGCCCGCCAAGGTAAGATCGGAACCATTGCAGTACTTCTCCTCTGAAACCATACACATCCAGCTTCCTCAGCAGAATTTCGTGACTCACACAGTCAAACGCCTTGGACAAGTCACAAAAAACCGCCGCGACAGCATCTCCACCATTAAGACCAGAATACACCCTCTCCAAAAACTGAAACACTGCATCGTCAGTTCCCTTCTTCGTTTGAAATCCGAATTGACTTGAATGTAAAATTTGATTCTGGTTAAGAAAAGACACAACACGGATTTTAACCAGTTTCTCAATAATCTTTGACAGGGTTGACAACAAGGAAATCGGACGAAAATTGCTGGGATCATCCGATTCTCCACCTTTGTGGAGGGGAATGACTTGAGCATGCTTAAGGATATCAGGGAATCTACCCACCACCCACGAATGATTGATTACATCAGAGAGAACACTTAACGCACAATAAGGAAGAGACAAGAAAATCTTCACTGAGATGCCATCCTCACCGCACGAGTTTTTATTTTTTATCGACCCAATAACCTCGATAAGTTCCATTGGATCAGTTGGTCGAAAGAAGAAAGATAATACTAATAGAATTAGTAAAAAGTTTTAAATATTTAGGGATAATTATTGATTCAAAATTAAAATTTTTTAATTATTTTGAAAGTAAGTATCATATTGAAGATTGCCGGAAAAGTAGGTTATTTTAAAAGAATCAGTTCTAATTTAAGTTTCTTTAAAAAAAAAACTGCATTTAATACTATTATATTACCACATTTTCTTTATTGTTCTTCCAATTTATATTGTGCTAGTGAGGAAATATTTAATAAATTACAAATTTCACAAAATAAGGCAATTCGGATATTTTAAATTGTGACAAATATACAAAAATAAATTTTATGTTATGTATTAAAAAATATTTAATTGTAGCTTTTTTTTGCTAAATAAAACATGTTACTACTACTACTTACCTTTAAAAACCCGATGAGGCACGGCTGCGGACTAGCGTTCAACAGCCTCTCCAATTTATCACAAAAATCCTCGGGTTCGACCTTGTTGTCTATCAATTCCTGGATGAGAGTCCGCACGTTCCTTTCCACGGATTTCGGTTCCCTGCTGGACAATTCCAGAAGGTTTGCAAGGAACTTTCGGCATTTTTCTTTGGTATTGTCATTGGCAGGCCTCTGAAAGAAGCACAAACGTTGAAGGAAAAAAGGATTTTGTTTAAAAAGTACAACAATGAAATGGAGGATAAAATAATGTCTACTGACCGGTACAGGTTGCGTAGTCTGGACAATGGGTTGTGTAGAACTGACTGTTGTTGTTCCTCCTGCTTGCACTGGGTTGGTTGCTGCACTGGATACAGATTGCTAAAAAAATTATGGAATATATTATATTAAGGAAGTATACTAGGTCCAGTATTATTTATTTCATACATACATCACCGATATGCCTTTAGTTTTAAAAATGTGTAAGTTACAAATGTTTGCTGATGACACCTTAATTTACATTAATGTTTTAAATATTTTTGATGGTCTAAAATACTCTAAATTCCGAGATAAATATATTATTAAATTGGCTAAAAGTAAATAAATTAAAATTAAATATTATAAAAACTAAATGTCATGGTTATGGGTAATAATTTAAATTGTCAAAATATAAATGTTCTAATTGATGGTGAAAAATTGGATTTAGTAAACAGTTTTAAATATTTAGGGATAATTATTGATTCAAAATTAAACTTTTAAATTATTTTGAAAGTATTACATCGAAGATTGCCGAAAAAGTGGTTATTTTAAAAGAATCAGTTCTAATTTAAGTTTGTTTTCTAAAAAAAACTGTATATTTAATACTATTATATTACCACATTTTCTTTATTGTTCTTCCATTTTATATTGTGCTAGTGAGGAAATGTTTGACAAATTACAAATTTGACAAAATAAGGCAATGCGGATTATTTTAAATTGTGACAAATATACAAAAATTTGTTTTATGTTAAAAAATTTAGATTGGTTGAATGTCAGAAATTTATTTTTTTATTTGGTATGTATCCTTACATAAAATTAAAAGTAATTTATTGCCCGATTGTTTAAAAAAATTTTTGTTCTTTTAATTATGACCGTCATAATTATTAAACAAGAACTAATCAAAATTTTTACGTGGATAGAGTGTCATTCGCTTAGTAGTCTATTTTTCATAAAGGTTTGATAAAATATAATAATTTGAAAAATTCTATTAAATCTCAAATATCATTAAAACTATTTAAAAAAACGTTAAAAGTACATTTAATTAAAAAACAAAATGATACGTAATATTTGATAAAATTTGCAAAATGTTTAACTTTTCTGTCTGTTTTTCTTAAAAGAAGGTTGCGTTTTAAAATTTAAAATATAAAAATGTGTTAAAAAAATGTATTAAAAAATATTTAATTGTAGCTTTTTGCTAACTAAAACATGTTACTATTACCACTACTACTAACAGAAACATTTTGGGACCCAAACGAAAAAATCTATACTTACTGCCGGTACTGTCTGCATCCGAAACGTCATCGGTTGTCCACCGGGCTGCGACGTTGCCAGATTAGACTGCTGCGGCGCGGGTCCGACTCGCAACAACTGGTACTGTCCGTTCTCGGTCTTGAGAAGCAGCGCCCCCTGTTGACCGGGTTGCAAACCGTGAAACGACTGTAAGGTTAGTTGCTAGAACACCCAGAGACATAGACACGGTTAGACAGACATACACTGAAGGCGACAGCGGCATGAGCGAGAGGTACGTTAAAAATATGACACAGGGCAAACTTCTTAATAAAAAAAGATCAATGAACTTAAGGTTTGTATTGTAGTTAATGTTAAAGGGCAGCTAGACCTTTTATAATACTGGCAACATATATGAGCCTTGGTTGTAGTATAGTGCAACTAAATGAAATAACTAGGTTGTAATTAGAGATACAAAAAAAAATGATATCTTGTATAATGACCTTTGTATTACACAACTAAGAAGCTTGCCCAAATAATGCTAAATAAAAACAAGGCTACATTGCAAGCTTAAAGCTAAAAACTATATAACAAAAATTTTACTAAATTTAAAATACAAAATCATATTAAATAACGAAACTAATTGGGGATCAAACACCAGAATTACCATAAACCGAGTCATCTTACGTAAATACCGAGAAGTGAAGTGACGTTCACCATATACAGGGTGTCCGGGAAATTGTGGGAAATCTCCCGGATATGAAAAAAGCACGTTAAAAGAGTACTACAAGTTCATACTATAAACTTTTTTCGTATCGGCTTCCTCTTCGGAGATATGGGCTCCCAAAGAATTAAGTTTTTGACACATAATTATTAAACCAACAGGTATATTTCAACTTTTTTTTCATATGATCGATACCAGGTAAGACCCTTCAAATTACTATCCTCATAGCTGCAGAGACAGACTAGCTGAATGTGCCCATTTTTTTACGCCCTGTATGATAAAAACTTTGGACAACGTTTTTTACATAGGTACCTTTAACTATTGACTAAAAATTAAGTACTCTTTATTCATGTCGCTAATCCTAACCGTTTTCGGAAAAACGTCATTTTTAACATATTTACATCATGTATATTTAGCGTATTTCAATAAAAGATACATCTTTGTTCCTATAAATTATAAATGTTCACTTTTAACTGCTTAATATTAATACATGATGGCAATAAAATGACGTTTTTCCGAAAACGGTTAGGATTAGCGACATGAATGAAGAGTACTTAATTTTTAGTCAATAGTTAAAGGTATGTAAAAAACGTTGTCCAAAGTTTTTATCATACAGGGCGTAAAAAAAATGGGCACATTAGTGTCACAGGTAGTCCGTCCCTGCAGCTGTGGGTAATTCGCAACACATTCTGGGATAGTAATTTGAAGGGTCTTACCTGGTATACATCATATGAAAAAAAATTGAAATATACCTGTTGGTTTAATAATTATGCGTCAAAAACCTAATTTCATGGGAGCTCTTTAGGAGTCCATATCTCCGAAGAGGAGGCCGATACGAAGTGAGTTTATATGAACTTGTAGTATTCTTTCACGTGTTTTTTTCATATCCGGGAGATTTCCCACATTTTCCCGGACAACATATATATTTTTGTACGTCGTACAAAATTATAAACGGTAAAATGGTTTCATCGGATGGTTTCTCTTGGTTTTGTTTCTCTATGGTGATACTGACATAGTGTGAGGTCCCCAAACAAAATCAGTTAGGTAAATACAAATAAAAATATAGTTAAAATTTGTGCAGTTTTTATAGTTCCAACATACTGGCTTGAAACAAGCAATCCATAGAGAACTGTTTAATCAACCTTACTAAGTGTTCTTACCTTTCTCTAGTTGTAAGAATACAGCATACTGACCGTGCCAAGAGGTCTCATTATAGTGCCCTAACTGTAACCTCAAGCCATATACGTCATCGAACGTTTGAGAACGCAAACGCCCCCTAGCAACAAGAAAATGGGTGGCAACGATTCGCTATTTTGTCTTAGATGTGTCAACAGAAAATAATGACGTAATTGGCTCGAACTTAAGTTAGGGAACTCTATAACCACCAATTTTGGAGTATGTTATTCGCCTTACAGCTGTTAGTCTTATTATTTTTGTTATCCCAACAATTGATTAGTGAAAAATGGGACATTTAGTAGGGATTTAGTCGAAGCAAAAGCAAACCGTAACGGAAATACTTACAAAAACATTTCAATTTGAACAATACAACAAAATTTCTACAAAATGGATGTAGTCCATCATACAATACGGATAATTCAGCAAAGACAAACTAGTTTTTACAAATGGGAAGGTTCTTTTTACGTAAACTAAAGCATGCTGTTAATACACTCCCGTGCAAAAAAAAAATTAGCATTATAAAATTTGGATTAAGTTTAGAGAGCTCTAGATACATAGATTAATTTTAACATGCCTATGCAAATTTTAAGAGAAAATTGTTTTTTGACATATTATACAAGGATAATCGAAAAGTTTTTTTTTGCCTACTGTCAAAACACCCTGTGGAATAATTAGGAAGCAAAATTACTTCAAAATATCAGTTTTCATTAAGCCGCAAATATTTTTTGCATTTTGGTTTTTGGTTCATGTCAATACGTGCATTTGTTCTCACCCCAAATGCAAAATGATCTTGAAGATATCAATAATTTAGGAAACGCAAAACTAAAGCTATTGATGACCGATTTCTTGTACTTAAAAAATGTAATTTTTTTAATCTTAGATACACGCACCTTTTTCCGCAAATTAATTTTTTTATTAAATCTTGATTATTACAATAACATTTGTTTTCTTTTGCATTTTAATAGTCTTATTTTATTTTGAACACAATGACAAAATTATGGAAAATTTTTAATTATTGCCATCATTAGGGTTGTGCCTGGTCAATTGACCCAAATTTTGACCAGGTCAAATTCGGTCAAAAACTTTTGCAGTCTTTTGTGAGAGAAATTGTTCCTCATGGGGCGTTGTCCATAGCAAGCTTCGCAACCGATTGAAAACCACTCGCTCAGGAACGCTTGTTTATATAAAGTACAACTTAAAGCTGTTAAGTGGCAGTGGAAATAAAAAAAATGGAAATTCGGAGGAACCAGCGCTAAACTTCAGTAGTGAGGATGAAACGAGTGATTCAGATTCTGAAGAACATAAAGGCAATGCTGGGGGTCAGTTCAGTGACGCAGATGCTGTACCTTGATCTAAGCTATCAACTAAGGCCAGTACTGCCAGCAGTCTCTCATTTCATCATCAATCAGTCACTCACTCATTACTTCATTAGTAACTTAGTATTGTTAGATTAATAATGCACATAATATTTATGTCATTTTTGTGTTTTTTGTACCTCAGAATGGTTTCTTTATTTTTGTTAGCTGTTTTTTTAATAAAGACGCGTTTCTTTGTAATTCCTCATGGCTTCATTTCTTTTGACAAAACTGAGGAATTTGACAATTGACCACAAAAGATTTTGACGGTCAAAATCCCAACCCTAGCCATCATCAAGATCATTTTGCATTTGGCTGAGAACAAATAAATCCAAAATGCAAAGAATATTTGCGGCCCAACGAAAACTGATATTTTGATGTAATTTTGCTTCTTAATTATTGCAGAGTGTTTTGAGACTAAGCAAAAAAAAAACTTTTCGATTATCCTTGCCATAACATGTCAAAAAAACAATTTATCTTAAAATTTGTATAAAAGCATATTGAAACTAATAAATGTATCTATCCTACCTCTCTAAAAAATCACTTAACTCGGAGTAAAAATAAAAAAACTTAAGACCTAAACTTAATCCCAAATTTTATGATGGCCGCTTTTTTTTACGGGATTGTAGTTGTTTTGCAAAATACGGAGGTGAAGCATTACCTACCTTGGCTAGGGAATCAATGCAAGCAAGCTATTTTATTTTCTGATTAGTAATTTTCGCCATAAAAAAAGAGGTAATGGGTACTGATATTACTGTGTATGAATTTTCTTGGCCACTATTTATGGGTGGAATAATGTTTATGACCTTTTAGCAAATAATATCTTTTAAATAGGCAAAGTGTATATTTTGCTTGACATAATGTTAGCTTTCAACTTCTTGGTCATGGATTACCAAAGATAAAATTACAAATTGAATTTTTAAAATTTTCTGCCTGTGTTTAGATAAGGAAAGTTTATAATTATAATGCCAAAGTTCAGTCCTCTCAGTTTCTTATATTCATAAACTCTGGTTGTTTCCTTTACTCCTTGATTACACACAAATTTCAACTTATAATAAACACGACTGCAAAACTTTAAAGCTACCCTATCTAAAAACCTTCCCATTCACTCTATATTTCCGTTTTCGAACTACAACTTACAGGTGTCCCTGGTCGAGCCCCCACCAGGCCCGGGGCCGCGCTCAATACGACCCTGGCCTGGCCCTTGGCTTGGCCCCCTTGGGGGCGCACATTCACCACTTGTAGGTTGGATAGGATTGGTTGGGATGACACACCTATTGTCGTTTGTATGCCTTGTGTACCCTGGAATACGTCCTCGCCAATGTGAGTGGAGAGTGTTAGAAGCAGGGTGTGGAAAAGGTTACCTTTCCGGTGAGTGGGCTAGTATGTTTGTATTACAATGTTATAAAAAAGGGCGCATGAAATTTTGACCGTTTCAAGTGATAGGGTAGCAATAATTATCTATTAAGGTGGGAGTATCAACATGCTGGCCAACCTATAACCTATTTCGCGTAGATTTATTTATTTTTTCTAACTTTTACACAAAATTTAAATAAAATCAATATTGTCTTCATATTCTATAGGTAATAATTAATATGTTAAATAAGTATCAACTTATTTAAGGAGAATTGTATATCGAAAAATATTTGTTAAGATTTTTTTAAACATTATTATGTCATTGTTCTTTCACTATACAATTCTCCCAAAATAAGCAATGAAATAAATTGATATTTTTGTAATATATCAGATATTACCTAAATAATGTGCAGACGATATTGATTTTATTTAAATCTTAGTCAATAAAATAATAAACTAAGAAAAACAAGGCGAAATGGTTGGCAATAAATTGAATGACTTTAATAATTCCACCTTAAGGTGGGTCATTCAATCTATTGCCAACCTATAACCTATTTCGCGTTGATTTTTTGAGTTTATTATTTTAATAACTACTAACATTTAAAGAAATCAATATCGTGGGTACATTATTTAGGTAGTATCTGATATATTACAAAACTAACAATTTATTTCATTGCTAATTTTAAGAGAATTGTATATTGAAACAACAATGACAATAATGTTAAAAAAAATCTTACCCGATATTTTTCGCTCCACAATTCTCCTAAAATAATTTATAAAATTTCTTAATATTTATTTAATATGTCAATTATTACCCATAGAATATGCAGTCAATATTGATTTTATTTAAATTTGTGTAAAAGCTAGAAAAATAAATAAATCTATGCAAAATAGGGTATAGGTTGGCAAGCATGTTGATACTCCCACCTTAAGGTAAAACACCCAATTATTGACATTCAACCAATAATTGACATATTTTGTAACTAACCATAATTTAAGAAACATTTTGACCTAGAATTTAAATGCACAAACCCTTTGGGACTACAATCTGGCAACCTCCTGCCAGTTCATATTTTTTAATAATAGGGCGTAATGACTGTAAAGAAGGCTTGTTTGTCATTGTGTGTTAGTAAGTGTTACTGCTAATTGTGGATATAAAGGTGCCTAATATTTTTAAAGGTATGTAATCAATTATCTATTCACTTTTTTAAACATTTATAGTATCAGTTAAGCTAAATAACTGTAAAGGTAACTTTTGTAAAATAAAGCAATCATTGGAGTAAATATTTTAATTGCAGAACATGATATTCAAGATGTGAAAGACAGGTCTCTTTATAATTTGTGGAGAGATGTGAAACGTGAAGTAAATAATCGTTAATACAGACGTTACACATGAAAAAAGTATTGAGGGAGATAAAACGGAAGAAGCTGTCAATAAAAGTATGAAATTAAATAATGATACTAATATATCTGACAAAAAACATTCAAATAGCAATTATTCTTGCACTAAAGACATAAGTAATAATCCCAGCACGTCAAGATGTAAATCGCCATCACTTCAACCGAGGACAAACAGTAACCAGCTTCCATTTGAAGTACCTTCTCCATTTAAAAACATATTATATTGGCCAAATACACCTGTTAGAACAAAAAAAAAGGAAAACTGATATAATTCCCTCAGTCTTTGGAGGGAATATGCACAGAAAAATGATGAAAAGAAATCTTAAACAGGAAAAAGCCAAAAGAGCACTTCTTCGAGAAAAAAAGAAAGTAGATATACCTAATTACGTTTTGGTTAAATTTTTAGAGGGTAAAAGAAGAGCACTTTCGATATAGGAATTTGCGTAGTAAAAGATGTTTTTGATAAAGAAAATGAGTTTAAAGTAATGTGCTTAAAATCAGTAAATGAGAAGAAAAGTGATTTTAAGATTGACGAAAATGATTTTTTGGTTATTTCAAAATTTACATAAAATATTTTGTAAGTGGTCTATAAATTAGTAAAAAAAACAAGAACTTGTGTCAATTATTGGGGTGTCAAAATATGGGAAAACCCTTTTTTCGGTCTGTCAATTTAACAAATTTTCAAAGCGGCATATTTTTTTTTAAATTAAAAAGTTTTTAGAACATTGGCGTTTTTTCAAAACTAGACGATTTTAATAGGCCTTCTACGATTTGCATAGAGTTGTTAAATATTTTATAAAACAAAAAACCTGTCTATCATTGGGTGTTTTACCTTATAGGTGAATTTTCTTGACATTTTTACAAATAATCACTTAACCCACTGAAAGAAGGCGTTTTCCAAACCCTATGAACTAAGTTACTTACTTAACATGTAGCGAGATGTAAAAAAAATACTACCTCTAGCTGCAATAGCATAAGGTAAAAGTTATTTCTACAATGTACAAAACCCTATATTAGAAATAATTAGGGAGGTGGGCATTTAGGCACCTGCTCAAATACAAACTCCTAGATAACCTGATTATAATATGCTTATCAATTCAAAGAACAGAAAAAAAATACTATGAAATTGGGGCCCATAAACATACAATCTTCTTTAGCAATAAAAGGGTTTACAAAGCAGCAAACTTGTATTAAAAAATGCTTATACTCAAAGATCATAGTTAACTAACACCCAAAAGTCATATGACAAATTTAATTAGTAACCAGTTCATAATCAGATCATAAGTTGATACTTGACCAAGACATGACTCCTTGTATATTGGCTATCTGGAAGTTGATGAGAAGGTGGTCAAACATTTGTAATTTCAATATATTAACAACTGTTTGTTTGACTTCATAAATGCCAATCTACCTAAGATACTAGTCTAATACTTCCAATAATTAGTTACAATAATTTATAGTCTTCATGATATCCTTTTGTTATGATGATGCCTGTTTTCTTATACCTACATTATTAGAAGGCTGTACTGCGTTTACGGGCATGGTGACCAAACCAGGTGCTCCGCTGGGTGCTGTTGCAGTTTTAAGGACAATGGTCGGTGGTTTTTGCTGCTGGACTTGCTGTACCTGCGATATTCCTGAAGGTGGATTGCCAAGAATCTGTTTTAGAAAAAAACATTTTAATTGGATGTAGGTATAAGATTCACCAATTTGGAGTAGGTAATAAATCTATTTTTACAGTAAGTCTAGGATTTTTTGACCAGAGGTACCTAACATACTCTACAACTGTTTTGTGTGGAAGCTCGTCAATCTGTATGTAAGTATGTAAAAGAGGTTAGAATTTCCCTTATAAGAAAAAACATGTAATTTCAGTGTATGGAAGGTAAAAAGGAGCACCTTTGGTAATAAACTCAAAATTTTAATATTTATAAGCTATAGATGATAGTCATAACATGGCAAAAACTATATCTTTTATTACATAGGTATCTACTTTAGTCCTGAATACTTGGAAGCATTTAATAGGCATTATGGAAAGTAATAAAAAATATAAGGTGACAGTAGTTATAGGAGCAATTATCTCACTTTGACAGCTGTTGATACATCTCACAAAAATTTTTTTATTTAAGAAATTTCAGTTGATACTAAAGTTGTTGACAAATCAAATTAAAATGCAACACACACAAACAAATACAAAATCTGCATTAGGAAAAAAAAGAGAAAGTGTTAGTATCTCTTTCTTGTTATGTCTTAACCTTACTTTTTATGACCATTTGATTTTAAATTATTTTACATAATCTATGAATTAGCAAATCCCTCTTAAATGGTGTCTACAAGTTTAATGTAGCAAACTTACTATGATTTAACCTAAATCATTGTCCTCCTATGATCGAAAGTATTTCGTGTCATTATGATATAGTAAGTTTACAAGCAAGGAAGCAAGTAAATCAAATATGTTCTGATAAATCTTAGAACAAAAAAACACAACTGGGGTTAAGGTGACACCAATAAGGGCAAATGTTGCTCTCGGAGCAAAATAATGTAAACATCTCTCGTTAACTGTCAAACCATCAAGATGTAAAAACAAAACTAAACAGCTGAAATGATCTCATGGCCAACTCATATCACTTAAATTGTGCTAAGAAGATCGGGTCCAGTTACCACATGATCAAATCCAATTCTAAAACTATTAATGTTGGTCAAACCAAAATCAAAACAAACAAAACACAAACCGTCTGAGGCGCCATTCCAATAGTTCCATTGGGCAGCTGCCCCTGTGGAGGCCGTTGTTGCATTACTGCGCCTTGGCCCCCCATAACCTGTCCCCCTTGGGAGTACACTATCTTCACCCCCTCAGGGGGCTTCTGATCCGTTTGTTGTAAATTATACGTAGAAGTTATAGTTGGTTGTTGAGACGCGTTCATATACGCATTGTTCATTTGTTTGTCTACTATACTGGAAACACTCGCGCTTATCGAATCACCATTGGCGATCGTCCCATGTTTCTGAGGGGCTGTCGCCGTCCCGCCGTTCGAAATTTGACTGTTTATGTGGTTTTGTTGCAAACCCGCGTTTTGGGGCTGTGTGTGGGACGCGGAGGAGCCGAGTTGATTCTCTAGGGAGCCCACGATCGCATTTACGGCCGATTCATCGACGTCTGTATTGAGAGCTTCCTCGAGAAACTTTGCCGACGCCATTTTCCGAGACCCAACTGAACAAATGAAGTGCGCATGATCGCTACGCGTCTGTTATCATACAGCGTTGCCAGATATCATTACTAGTTTTCGTTAAAATATTGACGTATGCAAATTTAAGCATGTGCTTATACTCCATTTTTATGTTTTTTAGTAGTTAGTAAAACGAATTCCACCCCGCAATAATTAATTCTGAGGCTTATTACGTAGAATAAAACATCGTTTCACATTGATGTTCATAGAAATATATTATATAATATTGAATAATTACGCGTTCTTCCATTTTAAGGGCTGAACTGACGCAGTTTGTCTGAAAATAATTTAAACAAAGGAAGTTTACTTTGTGCTTTTAAAATTAGTCCTGTTTTGCGTGATAAAAAGATTTTAGTGTAGTAGTTACTAGGAAAATAGAGATTTGACAACGGCGCTAACGACTGCGCGTAGGGTGTGAACAGGTCAAATGCAGAAAAGCGTATGAAACAAAACTCGGAATCTCGCAAACTATAAACTAAACTGACTCCGTTTTTTGATGGGACAGAACATTATTTACGACCACAAACCAAAAACACTCAGTGCGTCTCGACTGCTCTTCGAGACAGGACGCAGAAATTTCTGCGTCCCCATTCTGAGTCACTTGAGGTGACGTCACCGAGAGAATTGGCGGGAACTTCAATTTTATGAGTTTTCGAAAATAATCGATAAACAAATGAGAGTAAAGGTTAAAAAGTCATAATATAAGAACGTATAAAGCACACTTTATCTTGTCAATAAAAAAAAGTTGAAAATATACAAAAATTGCAACTAAAAATAATTCTCATATCTTTATTTTACCCAAACAAACACGGAAATTAAGATATCATGTGGAAAAAATAAAACTCCTTCTATAATGTTTACCTAACTATTTATTTTCGTAACTAAATTTTATAGTTTATATACAAATTTTTCACGTCATACTTAGTAACATTTTTACAAGTCAAAAATAGGTACCTACCTATATCTACCTAAACTCTAAAAATTAATAATGTATGTGGGTGCCGGAACTAGAACAAAAACTTTTAGAGTTATTTTTTTATAGTATAATATGCATTTCTCTTACTTTTCTAGAAACTAGTTTGTCCCTTATTAATAATACAAAGAAAGTTTACTAGTGCAGTCAACACATATAGGATAGCTTATGCTTCAATAATTTTTATAATGTTTAAGCCTAAACAGTGAAACAACTGACTTTCTATTTCCTAGAGCCAAAAAACCACTTCCCGGAGAAAAATTTATACAATTTAAATTTCCTAACTTGTTGTCGAACGGTGGAAAATTACTAAACACTGTACCACTACCAATATGCAGTAATTTAACAGCATTTTTAATATCTGCTGATGCCAAGCCTAAAATTTCACTAGTGGAGTTAAACTTTAAACTTGATACACCCGTAGTTAGATTCATAATCGTTTTCCTAGGCTTCGGGAGCTTATTTTGCAGAACATCTTCCATGCCGTACAGATTCACAATTCCTTGAGCTGATCCACATGCTAGAAATTGGTTAGAGGATGATGCAGAAAGAGTAGTTCCCTGTAGACATCCTTCGTCTATAAATTTATGTCTTACTCGCCTCATAGACATGTCCCAAATGGTCACTTCCCCAGTGTCAGAGTGACCAAATAGTAAATTTCCTTTAGAGTTGTATTCCAAAGCTGTAACTTCATTGTCTTGTTTCAAAGTAACAATTTTTTCTTTTGAAACAGCAGACAGTAAATGAACTTCACCCCATTTGCCTGTTACTGCAAAGAATTGAGAGTCTGGTGAGACTACAAAGCTTTTGCAATGGGTCATACCATGGGGGAGACTGTATCGTAAGGCTTTGGCCGCTATAAGATCATAACTAAAGATGTGTCCCATCCTTGAACCTAAAAGTGCTTCCTCTCCGTGTTTTACAAACTTTGCACATAATATTGGAAATCTTTCAAAAGCAACACTATGTAATTTATTATTCTTTCTTCCATCGACAGCAAACAACGTTGCAATTCCTTTATTACCTGCTACGAGCCCTACACTTGAAGTTGGATGAAATTCAATGGAGTTTACAAAAGGACCTTCCGAGTAGGTTTCGGAGTTTAAATCTTTGACTTTCTTATATTCTAATGTTCCTGAAGATAGTGAAAGTCTAGGCACTTTACTTAGAAAGCCCACACTTTGCAATATTTCATCGTCCGAATCATCACCTACACTTTTACGTTTATTTAGGTTAGCCCAGTTTGGTGTCCCCACAAGAATCTCAAACTTATCCTTTAATAGGTTGGAATACTTGTTTCGGCGATCATTGATGCCTCCAGAAGGTAATTTACGGTTTTGTGCATCCAGTGCTTCGCCCACATCGATCCCAAGGTCATCCTCATCTACCCATACTGGTTTTCTCTGGGGACCATCACTATCTTCAGAATGGCCACTGTCAACACCTGAGTCAAATTTTTCTAACTCCTTAGAAGATCCGGCCTCGTTCTCAGCTTCTTCTAGGCTCTTTAAAAAGGCTGCAGAATCTCCAAATAAAACTTGTGACAAATGTTCTTCTTCTGGGTCTCTTGGAACATGGATTTTTACTTTTTGAGGTAATAATTCTTGGTCGTCAGACTGCATTTCGACACTGGATGAAGATTTTAGTTTTCTTTTACGGGCGTGTTTAGGCTTAGGCATTTTATTGTAATTTTTGATAAAAAATGTAGAAAACCGGAAAAAACGTTTTTTAAAGGGACGAAAATCACGATGAAAAGTCAAACTGTCCGATGAAAAGTCAAACTGTCGGAACTGTCCAACAAATATGACTGATGACCAAAGAAAATTTATAGGGTTAGAAATGTTAACTCCTTGTTAAAAAATCGCAACACAGTAGAGGGAGAAAGAAGAGAGAGAGAGGGGTGTTAGTGTGCCCGCCGGCCATCAGAGGCGCAATGGCGGGAAATTTGAACAGCGGTTTTAGGACTTTTCAATTTAATTATTAACTTTTGAACGAGTTTTTATTGATTTAATTTGTGATTCAATATAAATATTATTAAATCACAAATTAAATCAATAAATAGACGCACAAAAGTTTTTTTTTATGGAATAAATAATGCAATTTTTATATTAACCAAGATTTAGAAAATAAAGATGGAAGCACTTTATCGTAAATAATGTTTTCTACGTTTATTTATAAATAAAAACTGCATTGACAACCATAACAAAAAATAACTGTTTAGAATAAACTAATGTCCTTAGGTTACGTCTCACAGGTCTCACTCATCTGGAATTGTTTCAATTCATATAATATTATCACAAATACTGTAAAAACACAAGCACTAGGATGCATTGAGACACGTACTAAAAGATCCATAAACTATCAGGTGATTCTTACAGCGTTCTCTGAAACAAAAGAAACAGTATCGGGTAGACATTACATTTCTCTGTAAAATATGGCCGATGGCAAAGTATCTACTTATCAAGTTAGCTCAAACCATTATCTTTGTGCCATTATGTTATAATTTTTAATCCACTCAGTAAAACAAAAATGTTAAAATTATCATTTCAAGAGACTAAACTTATCTGTTCGTAACTGATAGATTGTTAGGTATTACCTCGGGCACAATGTGTTGCAGTTATCTGCAGGTTGCCCAGTGATATTTTGTTAAGATTGGCTTGTTAACCAACACCTATTATGTATGTGAAACATTTCATGTTAATTTATTTATTGTAAACTTACATTTCCTATATATTCCTATATAAAAAATAGGTAAGGAAGTGTAAAATCAATTTGATAAACAATAAAAAATAATTACCTGCATAGTAGGCTGGAATAATAACTGAAAGATTACACACATCGGCGAAGTTTTCTAGAATAGAAACTAATAGAATTGTATATTAAAATGATAATAAAAAATTAATTAATTTCCTCAGAAAAAAACGTGGACAAGAAAAATTGACAGTTGTGACATGGATGGATGGCGGGCTGGCGGCTGGCTGGTTTGTTCCAATTAGCACCTGGCGCAGTTTGGGAAGCGTTATAGTAGGTTAGAATATAACTGTCCTTCTCTTCTATACGTCAAAAATATGCGACAGAACCCGGTTACACGGCCAGCTGGCGACAACAGCGCTAATTTGCCCTGATGGCCGGCGGGCACACTAACACCCCTCTCTCTCTCTTCTTTCTCTTTCTACTGTGTTGCGAAATCGTCCATTTAAGCTTCACCGGGGTGCTGATGACTGTCAGTGTCAAGTCAGTCAACTGTCGGTGTCAGTTGAGTTGACACTGTTGACAGGTTTGGGTTGGATCCTGGACCATAGCTGCCAAAGAAAATAAAATATAAACTGAGTGAGATTATTTCGATATTAAATTAAAATACCAAAATGCCCTATTTTCTAAATTACAGTTTTCCCACAATTTTAAAAATAGTGAAGTAAAATATTAAATACCTTCTAGTTTTTCCTTAATATTTCTATAATAATTTTCCATTCATTTTCAGAATTGTCTTTAAATCACAGAAAAATATATATCATCAGCAACAGTGTAGAGAGCTTAATACATTTGTTTGCTACCAGATGTCAACAAATTTAAAAGTTTCGCTTACTTAGTAATAGATGGCGCTAAGGCGAGGAAGAACTTTACGATGGCTTGATATAAACAGTGATGACGAACTAATTTCTATATATATTTTGTGTATTATTGGTTGCCTATAGAATTTGGCATTGGAGCAGTATTTCCCCGAAATGAAATAGGCGTCCTTCCTTAATTTATTATGTCGCGCTGGTGCAGAGTTCTTCTAGTCTCTTCTAGATAAAATAAAACTCCATTTTTGAAATTGTGTGTCTTTATTAATATCTATATAATAATAAATAAACATAAATCTTGATGTATATACAGTAAAACACACAGAATCTGCCAATCTGACATAAGTACGCTATATAATCGTGAAAATTCAAAATTAACGTTATCGTGATATGTATTAAATACAATTAAACATCTACGTTTATAAAAATGGTCACATGAAAAGTCCAGGGTAGGTAATTACATAATGGTCGAAAGAGGAAAGGTACAAATGAGATTTTTATACAGGTTGATAGATTACGAGTTGAAGAAACTGCCATAGTTGTCGAGGAGCTGGCGACATCCTACTTCCCCTTGCAGAAGGTTCTGGACCGAGGGATAGATTGATAATATTTTTAGATTTTTTTTAACAAATTCTTATTTTACCATTAGTTGTCGCCACTCAGGACTTAGGTATTATTTTAAAGGAGTGCTCGTTGATTATTTTTAAATTTAAGCAAAATAATGAGCTGGTTTTGATTTAACAGCAAACACTAATGTCGCATTCGCCATTTCGTTTTTTGTTTTTATTAAAAATGAAAAAGTGAATCCGTCGCTAGCTTATGATCTTGTATGGTATTTAAACCTGTTTGAAGTCTCAATCTCAATATTTGATATTAAAATATCAACATGAACACCCCTCTGTGCTTAGTATGTCTATTTACACTTTATACACAATATAGACGTCAATTTTTATTTTCTGGTTTAATAAATCTCTCATGTAGGTAGTGTAATAGTAAAAGTATAAGAAACACTACCAAAGATTTTTTGTTTTTTTTTCAAATAAAATTAAAACAAATAGCAAAGCTTAAAATATTTTTTTACTGCTTGAGAAAAGCTTTCATTTAAATCAAAATTATTATCTTTTTACCCAAGCACTTATTTTTAAACATCATTTTATAAGCCGAAATCTCTAATTAGGATTTTATAATATGTATCCAAGCGAGTCCTGAAAAAAAACTCTATTTTCGAAAGACATGGTGGCAACAAAAAAAAAATCGGGGTTCTATTGGATGTGGGCAAAGGATGGGGCATCTATTATAGATATGCCTAATTATGCCTTTTTCTATAAAAGCATAAGTTACGCACCTGATTGTCTTAGTGCTACTAACAAAAAATTCGAAAAGTTATTTTTGGCTTGCAATGTTTTTTACGAAAACTTTTTTCTCTGCAGTCCTTAATTTTTGGTAAAATTAAATCCGAGAAAAACGTGATTTGTAATTAAAAGTTAGCACCCACGATTGCGCAAGTTTTATGATTGTAAAGATACTTTGGTAACAATTTGAAGCATGACAAACCAAAAACAATTTTTTATTTTTGTTTCAAAAAGTTTGTTACTGAACTATCATTAAATATTGACAATTATTTCTTACTTAAAAACTAAATAAGACAAAATATATGCCCTTATTTTAATATACGCTTTAAAGTTCTAAGAACAAATTAGAAATATTTTCAACCCTATAGCTATATATACAGGGAAATTTATGTACAAGTAAGTATTTTATGGCACTGAGGGAATTTTTAACAGGGAAACTGATAAATATGAAGTCTTTCAAACACTGGTAAACATCTAAAAATACATGTATGAGTCGAAGTATTTTATGGGTGCATTATTTTTGATACCAATATGAAGGTTTTAAAAATAAACAGAAATGTTTAAAAACCCAGAAATCTGAAAAGTATAAAGTATGATCCAATTTTATAAATTTTTATTAAATAACATAAATATGACCATCAAATATACAGGTCTGGTAGTTTTTTTAAAGCTTAGGTATAACGCACCTTTTTCCGTAAATTTATTTTCTTCTTAAATCTTGATTATTACAATAACATTTGTTTTCTTGCATTTTAGTAGTCTATTTTATTTTAAATGCAATGGCAATGAGAAAATTATGGAAAATTTAAATTATTGACATCATCAAGATCATTTTGCATTTGGGTGAGAACAAATGCACGTTTTGACATGAACCAAAAACCAAAATGCAAAGAATATTGGCGGCCCAATGAAAACTGATATTTTGAAGTAATTTTGCCTTTTAAATATTCCATAGGGTGTTTTGACACTAGGCAAAAAAAACAACTTTTCGATTATCCTTGTATAATATGTCAAGAAATAAATTTCTCTTAAAATCTGTACAGGCATGTTAAAACTAATAAAAATGTATCTAGAGCTCTTAAAAAAAATACTTAAATCGGACCTAGGAACTGCCTATTATTACAGATGGTAAGTAGTAGGGAAACCCCGGTTCTGGGACCTCCTCCTCCCTGTGACCTTGACCGCGCAGGTGTGCAGGTGTTAATTTGACCTTGAATTGTCCTTGACCGCACAGGTATGCAGGTGTTCATTCGACCTTGAAAGATGTAACTACTCTTTGTTAATTTGACCTTGACCATACACCTGGACGAGGGTATTTTTATGGTATACAATTTTCTTTTATGTGACTCATTTGACCTTGAAGGATGGTTCTGCTCTTTGATGGTGCTACCTTGGCGTGGACGAGGGTATTTTTTATGGTATGCAGGTGTCTTTTATGTGACTTATTTGACCTTGAAGGATGGAGCTGCTCTTTGATGGTGCTACCTTGACCATAATGCACGTGGGCGAGCGTATTTTTATGGTATGCAGGTGTCCTTTTATTTATGACACTCTTGCGTTACAAATTTTTACACCATAGAGTATTTCTTTATTGTCGTCATTTATTTGTTCGAAAATATCTAAAGGGATGCAAGTCTGTTTTATTGATGTTACCTTGGCCATTATTTTTTCCCAAAAGTTAGATTTGTAATATATTTTGTGTTTTGTTATACCTTCATGTTCTCGAAGGGTGTTTATGGGATTTTCACACCCTGATGGGATTTTCACACCTTGAAAGAGCTATTATAGTCGTAACAATAGGGTCTGGGTATCTTTGTTATCGGATTTTCACACCTTGATGGGATTTTTCACACCTTGAAAGAGTGCAGCTGTCCTTTTGTTATGTATGGCATAGGCATGCCTCTGTTCTTTTGTTATGGGTACCATTGAGCGGTTGCTATTTTTTCTTTATTTAAGTATTCTTGGATTTATTTTTATAGTGGATGCAGATGTCCTTTATGTAACCTTGACTAAACTTTTGAGCAGATGTTTATTTATGACATTGGGTTGGGTTTATTTTCGACCTTGGAGATACTCGGACGCAAGTGTTTGGTTTTTACGCCTTGAAGAATTTTTATTTTTTATTGACGTAATTTTGTTCTAAAATATTGAATGAGGTGCAGGCACGTTTTATTTACGATGACCTTGTGTTGGTTCGGGGTGCAGGTGGTTTTTATGTTGTTGAGTTTTGTATACTCTTAAAGCGGTTACTCCTTTTACACTTTGAAGAATTTTTTTCTTTATTGACATGATTCTGTTCTAAAATATCGAATGGGGTACAGGTATATATCGTTCTCTACTATAGTTGTTAAAATAGGGCCTGTGCTCTTTGTTATGGGATTATTTAACATTGAAAGAGTGCAAGTGTCCTTTTGTATGGGTAACTTTGACTGCTTGCAAACATGCTTAATTTTTCTTTCTTTGCTCGTTATTTTTCTTTCTTTGATAATCTATGCTACCTCTTGTGAATGAAATCCCTTTTTTTGACCAGTAGGTAAAAATTACTTAAATTTATAAGGAGCTTTTTAGTTAATGGTGATGAATTTGGGTTAATTTATCTAGACTTGGCTGTTTCGCATCCGAAATATAATAACTAAAATATTACAATTCACAAAGTTGGATGAAAATTAGATTTAAAGCATGTATTGCCGAATATTGATGCAGATAAGAAAAATTAAAGTGCACACAAGAATTATTACTTCATCATTGTAATTCATTTTTAAAAATCACATCCAGTAGGTAATACGTTTTTTATGGAAAATTTATATTTTATAACATATTTATTTATTTTTATAGTATTATTCTTGCTATTTCTTGTTGTCGTATACGTATCAAAATGCATGCTTAATTTATGTCTAAGGATTAATAAAAATGCATATTAGCGGTAAATATATTCTCTTATGTAATCAGACTACTATCCAAATAATGTTGTAGCATACATAAAAAGTTAACTTCTGATAAACCTTTCTTAAAATCCATTTTCCTCTCTCCATGTACTATTCTGTGATGAGTGAGAGCTTTTTAGAAGAAAAAATTATAACTTAGTGCTTTTACACATTCAAAATTAAAATTATATTATTTACAAAAAGACATCACAGCTTATTACTCCTTATATCAACGAAAATACGAAAAGTTAATGTGTAGTAAACAAGATTTTTCTCTCATCATTGTAAGTAATAAAAAAAGCAGATATAGCATGTGTTTTAAAATTATAGAAAAAGCATCTGTATGTACATGAAGAGATATTCTTTATTTATACAATCAACTCGATTCCATCAATTTAATCAAACAATAGGAATGAGGATCAGCCATCGCATTTTAATAGTTTCATGCACGTTTACACAAAAACTACTAAAGCCATCGAACTTATTTCAAGATAATATATTTTTTGTTTATTAAGCAAAGTAGCTGAAGCAATTTTTTGTACATCTACCTTTTATGTTATTGGTGCACGACAAGACTATTTCAAAAATAGTTGCAAGCGATCCGCTGTGCCGTCATAAAACTAGCAACATTTAATAAAACGTGTAAATTTGGATAATTCAAGGATCAAATGTTGTTCATCATGTGATTTTTAGAGCTTTTATTAAGTGAAAATATTAAAATTACTAAATACGGCATATTGGCATAAATTACTGTATATTTTGAAAATAAAAGTTAAAATCTGAAAATTCAGCTGTTTGCCTTTATTGCCCTTATAGTGAAATAAATCGATTATCTAAATTTTAAAACATTCATTCAATGTGTTTAATACTTATATTTTACATGTAAGATGTGGATACTCTTAAATATTTTCGGACAACCTTGAAATATTTTGAAAACCTTTATGTGTTTAGTACCCGAAGCAGATAAAATCAACTGCAACACACATTATTTAGTTTAGTTTTTTTTGAAAACCGTTCCCGAGTTACAATGGCTGGCCCTAGTCTGGTTGTGGACTTCCAAGCATTCAAGATAGAAAATAATAAACTAATCCCTAATGAACTTGCTGCCTACGACGGTCATAGAATTAGTAACTATGTTTTTAAACCACGTTTGATCTAGCCTTTCTAGGACCAGCGGCATACAAACAAACGAAATGGTTAATGCAACACTATCATTGCATTGATTGGGATTCCAAATTTACTCCATTTTACAAATTTGCCGATATTGTACGGAGCTTGACAGAAAAGGCTGATACCATTTACGTTAAGGGAGAGAAAAAGCTGATTTAAAAAAAAAATATTCAAGCAAACCTATTATAGAGTTGTATGAGCAACCGGCCCTTAGAAAATACTTCCCTAAATGTTTCTATCATTCAAATAATGAAAATTGTGCATGTTCTTTGTTTACTGTATTTTTGTTATATGATCAACATGTAATGAAAGCCTAATTTTTTTTTAATAAACATTTAATAATACAACCAAAAGTGTCTGTTTTGTATTGATATCCTGATGTGAAGTAACTTTGTCTACCTATACATTCTAATTTCTGTACTCATTCATACACCTAAAAACCTCAATACATAATATCCTAATATCCGAATATCCAATTAGCCACTTAGCCAAATCACCAAATATCCCAATACCCGAATATTTCTACTGACTTTTACTTTTTGTAAGTGTTTTCTCTTTTGTAATGTGTGTGAGTCACTTTTTAAATCAATATCGAACCGGAGAGTTTAAAAATATGACAAAATGTATAGAAAATGTATGTAAAAGCCAAAGAGTTACTATAATCTCTACCAGACCTAAAATTTCAAAGATTAAAAAGTTTACCCAAGATACTCCCACGTATCGTTTTATCACCACCCTCTTCGTCACAGAGCATACTTTTTTTTTTAATCCCATGCACTCAGCATGTGCCCTTGTATATTAACAAAAACCCGAAAAACCACTCGAAGAAGAAACGACACAATCAAAGTTTTAATACAACTAGCGATAAAAACTCATTTTAGCTAAACAAACAAAAATGTTTGCTTAACACACCATCGGTCGACAATTTTCGTAAGAAATATAGAAAACATGCAAATCGTAGTCTAAACAGTATAATACAAAAATATAATGTTTTACGAGCATTAGTTGTTTAAATATACTGTAAGATATCCATGTTTTTAATAAAAAAAAAGAAAAATATTCCGCAAATTCGAGTTTTATTCTTTTATTAAGTTTAAAAATGACTTCAATAATGTGGGCAGATTAACTTATCAAAAATTCAGCTATTTTGTGTTTTTTCAAGAATTAAAACGGAGGGGGTCAGTTCCAATCATCGTATCCATTAAAGTATTTATTTGTGCATTCGTATAAAAAAAAAAGGTAGTCATAATATGGAATCATCGCCGTTTAAACTTTTTCAGCTAGTGCTCTCATACACAGACATAAGAAACACAACAACAATATAGACAAACTTTATCATAAATAGATGTAAAATATATAGAAATGTATTTTTTAAGTTAAATTTTGATCTATACATTGTTCAAGAAATGAAGATTATAGAACCAATGTCCAGTATTCAACAAGCGTAAATTCAAATCGAAATTATTATATTAGAGACATTTTATAGTAGACATACCGTTGTACATTTGATATGTGAACAACTTTGTATAATATTTTTGTCCTGTTTTAACGTACCTATTGTTTTAAAGGTATAAGGAAATCCTTTTTTAAAAAAATCACCCTCTTTTAACTTAAATTAGTACCTTTGAAGTTATCGTAATGGGGACAGAAGAGAGGAATGATGGACATAAAACAAAACAATTGCTTCTAACAAGAGTTTTATACTTACTGAACACTCCCAGGTTATTATCTAAATTGTATCAACAGTCTTTCGAAAATAGTTTATTTGCATAATTTTTATTGGTAAATTTTTGAGCGTAAACCCATGAAGCCAGAAGTTTTGCAACATTCTCCAAGAATAAAAGTCTTATAAATCCATTCTTCTCTTAGATAAATTATTATTTCAAATATTACTATTATTATTATAATAAAAAGAAAACAGAATGGGCCCCTAGTAACGAAATGATGATTTGTAACTAAACACTTTGAGAAATAAGTGAAAAACAAGTATTATATTATTATGCGACTTGTCAAAATACTAGATAGACTTTCAATTATTCATTCTTTTTTAAAAACGCTGGTATAATAAATTGTGTTACTGATTACAGGCCCATATCCAAAATTTCACTTATTCCTAAACCAATGGAATTCTTAGTTAAAGATTTTCTTGAGGACTGTTTTAAAAATGTTATTTTCACTAACCAGCATGGCTTCATAAAGGGAAGGTCAATAACAACAAATTTACTAGTTTATTCTGATTACATTTTTAATTCCCTAGAAAATGGTGTTGACTGTCAAATTTACGCCCATGATCGGTCACCAAGGATTTTTTAAAAAATATTGCAAAGGTTTATAAGACACCTAAGTGTTGAAGATACTTGTGTTTTGGTTCTCTCTTTATTGCTATTGCACAACACTTCGATTTTCTTTTAAAACTGGAAGAGTTACATTAGTTTTTGATTTGATATACATAAATTACACTTTATAGACTTCTTCAGTATTACATTTTCGGCTTTTTTTCATGCAAAAAGTTCTACACAGTCCTTAAACTGATTCCAGTGCTTTTGCTATTATTTCTTGCATATTAGTTGGGAAATTTCAACTTACTCTTTCATTTTCCAAATAGTCAATCAAATTTTGTATGATTGTTTTTGCTTGGGGGGCTCAAAGCACCAGAAAATTGCCTTTTATTATTCGAATTGACAAATTTGTCACTTCAACTTGTTAAAGTCACAAAATAGACATAATATGTTCATTACAACTTTTTAGAACCACTAAAAATTATAAGTTTATTCCTTTTTCTCATGCTGAAATTATATACGTCATCTATCCTACGGATTTTACCACGAACCACAAACCGAATTTTTGTTTTTAGTCAGACAAACTATGCAATGATTTCTATATCTTATTTATCGTTAACGTGTACAATACCTTCTTTTTTTATTCCTAATTATTATATTTTTATGTTTCCCTCCCGTTTCTCAAATCGCTAAATATTTGAATATTTCGTTATAGACAATAAAATACGAAATTATGTTAGAACAAACCTAATATGAATTTTTTTACCAGGTGTGTGTCTAATAAACCAATATACCTATTTTTCCGTTGATATTTTTAGCAATATTAAACAAAGGTAGACACATCAGATTGGTCGAATGACAATAAATACAAATCCATGGTTATATATTCAAATGATGGTATACTTTTTAGGCAGGTTTGAAGAGTTCTTCGCAAATACCCTGTTTGTTATTTGAACGCAACATTTAAATAGTATTTTACTCTTAGTAATGAATAGCATTAAACTGAATACTGTTTATAATACCGTAAAATTTTATATTGTAAACGTTGAAAACTTATATTGTTAACACGATTTCTTTTACCAAGATTAACACTGTCGTTGGTATTTAGTTGAGTTTTTATATATTTGTTCTAAATCAGAGTTTTAATCGGTTATTTATTTTATTTACTAAGTTATATGGGTAAAAACGCAATTTTAAAGCAAAAAAACCATTAAAACCATATATTCAGTAACTTTATTTTATTGTAACAAATTAATGCATATTACATTTTACTGTTAGTAGGAAATACATATTTTATTCAATTCTTGATTTTTTTGTATCCGTATAACACAGAGCTTCCATATGGTAAACATCTCCTTTTTGTAGAATTTTGTCTATACAGTTTAACTTCAGTTCTTGTGGTTACCTCATGTTCCTTTGTTCTACGAATATTCTTTGATATAATTGGTATTGGCTTGGACTCTTTAAGAATCATATCCTTAATGGTATTAAAATTAACAAGTTGTGATGCTGCATAGTTTATGGAAATACCCTTAACTTTACAAATTACTTCCTCTCTTTGCGTTTTAGTGAAATACACCTTAAAAGAGTAATTTTTTGGACCGCCAGAGACAAAGGATGGAATTAGAACCGTAACTATCAAGTTCGCCACTTCTAGAGAGATATATTACAGAATCTGTACAGGACTAATACAGTACTCTATTATCAACACGTTCGAGATATGAATATAACTTAAAACGTGCCCGGGCTGTGACGTAAGCCGCATTCACTACATTTACTGTAAGTAGAGAATTAACAGGTTTCTTCGGTGTATTCACAATTTACCACCAATGTCTGGAGGAAGTGTTGAAGTATGTAGAAAAGGGTTACAAAATTTTGGAAGTGAATGAAATATGGAAATATCAATTTTAAAGATTTAACAAACATTCTGGACAAGAGGGTTTATTTACTGCTATGATGAACAAGTTTATTAAAATTAAACAAGAAGCAAGTGATTGGCGTACATATTTTCAAACAGAAGAACGAAATTTAAAATATATTGAAGACTTTTTTTGAAAAGGAATATGTTAAATAAGAACTTCACAATATCGTCGCAATTTCGGTTTAAGGTCCTAGGCTAAATTAATATTAAACAGTTTCCGGGGAGAATTTGGACAACGAGAAAATCAGCAAAAAACTAAAATAATAAACCAACCTTCGGAATTTTTCACTATGTTTAGTAATCCAGCTATTTATATAAATAGCGACATTGCTATTAACGAGAAGACATTGGTGGTAAATTGTGAATACACCGAAGAAACCTGTTAATTCTCTACTTACAGTAAATGTAGTGAATGCGGCTTACGTCACAGCCCGGGCACGTTTTAAGTTATATTCATATCTCGAACGTGTTGATAATAGAGTACTGTATTAGTCCTGTACAGATTCTGTAATATATCTCTCTAGAAGTGGCGAACTTGATAGTTACGGTTCTAATTCCATCCTTTGTCTCTGGCGGTCCAAAAAATTACTCTTTTAAGGTGTATTTCACTAAAACGCAAAGAGAGGAAGTAATTTGTAAAGTTAAGGGTATTTCCATAAACTATGCAGCATCACAACTTGTTAATTTTAATACCATTAAGGATATGATTCTTAAAGAGTCCAAGCCAATACCAATTATATCAAAGAATATTCGTAGAACAAAGGAACATGAGGTAACCACAAGAACTGAAGTTAAACTGTATAGACAAAATTCTACAAAAAGGAGATGTTTACCAAATGGAAGCTCTGTGTTATACGGATACAAAAAAATCAAGAATTGAATAAAATATGTATTTCCTACTAACAGTAAAATGTAATATGCATTAATTTGTTACAATAAAATAAAGTTACTGAATATATGGTTTTAATGGTTTTTTTGCTTTAAAATTGCGTTTTTACCCATATAACTTAGTAAATAAAATAAATAACCGATTAAAACTCTGATTTAGAACAAATATATAAAAACTCAACTAAATACCAACGACAGTGTTAATCTTGGTAAAAGAAATCGTGTTAACAATATAAGTTTTCAACGTTTACAATATAAAATTTTACGGTATTATAAACAGTATTCAGTTTAATGCTATTCATTACTAAGAGTAAAATACTATTTAAATGTTGCGTTCAAATAACAAACAGGGTATTTGCGAAGAACTCTTCAAACCTGCCTAAAAAGTATACCATCATTTGAATATATAACCATGGATTTGTATTTATTGTCATTCGACCAATCTGATGTGTCTACCTTTGTTTAATATTGCTAAAAATATCAACGGAAAAATAGGTATATTGGTTTATTAGACACACACCTGGTAAAAAAATTCATATTAGGTTTGTTCTAACATAATTTCGTATTTTATTGTCTATAACGAAATATTCAAATATTTAGCGATTTGAGAAACGGGAGGGAAACATAAAAATATAATAATTAGGAATAAAAAAAGAAGGTATTGTACACGTTAACGATAAATAAGATATAGAAATCATTGCATAGTTTGTCTGACTAAAAACAAAAATTCGGTTTGTGGTTCGTGGTAAAATCCGTAGGATAGATGACGTATATAATTTCAGCATGAGAAAAAGGAATAAACTTATAATTTTTAGTGGTTCTAAAAAGTTGTAATGAACATATTATGTCTATTTTGTGACTTTAACAAGTTGAAGTGACAAATTTGTCAATTCGAATAATAAAAGGCAATTTTCTGGTGCTTTGAGCCCCCCAAGCAAAAACAATCATACAAAATTTGATTGACTATTTGGAAAATGAAAGAGTAAGTTGAAATTTCCCAACTAATATGCAAGAAATAATAGCAAAAGCACTGGAATCAGTTTAAGGACTGTGTAGAACTTTTTGCATGAAAAAAAGCCGAAAATGTAATACTGAAGAAGTCTATAAAGTGTAATTTATGTATATCAAATCAAAAACTAATGTAACTCTTCCAGTTTTAAAAGAAAATCGAAGTGTTGTGCAATAGCAATAAAGAGAGAACCAAAACACAAGTATCTTCAACACTTAGGTGTCTTATAAACCTTTGCAATATTTTTTAAAAAATCCTTGGTGACCGATCATGGGCGTAAATTTGACAGTCAACACCATTTTCTAGGGAATTAAAAATGTAATCAGAATAAACTAGTAAATTTGTTGTTATTGACCTTCCCTTTATGAAGCCATGCTGGTTAGTGAAAATAACATTTTTAAAACAGTCCTCAAGAAAATCTTTAACTAAGAATTCCATTGGTTTAGGAATAAGTGAAATTTTGGATATGGGCCTGTAATCAGTAACACAATTTATTATACCAGCGTTTTTAAAAAAGAATGAATAATTGAAAGTCTATCTAGTATTTTGACAAGTCGCATAATAATATAATACTTGTTTTTCACTTATTTCTCAAAGTGTTTAGTTACAAATCATCATTTCGTTACTAGGGGCCCATTCTGTTTTCTTTTTATTATAATAATAATAGTAATATTTGAAATAATAATTTATCTAAGAGAAGAATGGATTTATAAGACTTTTATTCTTGGAGAATGTTGCAAAACTTCTGGCTTCATGGGTTTACGCTCAAAAATTTACCAATAAAAATTATGCAAATAAACTATTTTCGAAAGACTGTTGATACAATTTAGATAATAACCTGGGAGTGTTCAGTAAGTATAAAACTCTTGTTAGAAGCAATTGTTTTGTTTTATGTCCATCATTCCTCTCTTCTGTCCCCATTACGATAACTTCAAAGGTACTAATTTAAGTTAAAAGAGGGTGATTTTTTTAAAAAAGGATTTCCTTATACCTTTAAAACAATAGGTACGTTAAAACAGGACAAAAATATTATACAAAGTTGTTCACATATCAAATGTACAACGGTATGTCTACTATAAAATGTCTCTAATATAATAATTTCGATTTGAATTTACGCTTGTTGAATACTGGACATTGGTTCTATAATCTTCATTTCTTGAACAATGTATAGATCAAAATTTAACTTAAAAAATACATTTCTATATATTTTACATCTATTTATGATAAAGTTTGTCTATATTGTTGTTGTGTTTCTTATGTCTGTGTATGAGAGCACTAGCTGAAAAAGTTTAAACGGCGATGATTCCATATTATGACTACCTTTTTTTTTTATACGAATGCACAAATAAATACTTTAATGGATACGATGATTGGAACTGACCCCCTCCGTTTTAATTCTTGAAAAAACACAAAATAGCCGAATTTTTGATAAGTTAATCTGCCCACATTATTGAAGTCATTTTTAAACTTAATAAAAGAATAAAACTCGAATTTGCGGAATATTTTTCTTTTTTTTTATTAAAAACATGGATATCTTACAGTATATTTAAACAACTAATGCTCGTAAAACATTATATTTTTGTATTATACTGTTTAGACTACGATTTGCATGTTTTCTATATTTCTTACGAAAATTGTCGACCGATGGTGTGTTAAGCAAACATTTTTGTTTGTTTAGCTAAAATGAGTTTTTATCGCTAGTTGTATTAAAACTTTGATTGTGTCGTTTCTTCTTCGAGTGGTTTTTCGGGTTTTTGTTAATATACAAGGGCACATGCTGAGTGCATGGGATTAAAAAAAAAAGTATGCTCTGTGACGAAGAGGGTGGTGATAAAACGATACGTGGGAGTATCTTGGGTAAACTTTTTAATCTTTGAAATTTTAGGTCTGGTAGAGATTATAGTAACTCTTTGGCTTTTACATACATTTTCTATACATTTTGTCATATTTTTAAACTCTCCGGTTCGATATTGATTTAAAAAGTGACTCACACACATTACAAAAGAGAAAACACTTACAAAAAGTAAAAGTCAGTAGAAATATTCGGGTATTGGGATATTTGGTGATTTGGCTAAGTGGCTAATTGGATATTCGGATATTAGGATATTATGTATTGAGGTTTTTAGGTGTATGAATGAGTACAGAAATTAGAATGTATAGGTAGACAAAGTTACTTCACATCAGGATATCAATACAAAACAGACACTTTTGGTTGTATTATTAAATGTTTATTAAAAAAAAATTAGGCTTTCATTACATGTTGATCATATAACAAAAATACAGTAAACAAAGAACATGCACAATTTTCATTATTTGAATGATAGAAACATTTAGGGAAGTATTTTCTAAGGGCCGGTTGCTCATCCAACTCTATAATAGGTTTGCTTGAATATTTTTTTTTTAAATCAGCTTTTTCTCTCCCTTAACGTAAATGGTATCAGCCTTTTCTGTCAAGCTCCGTACAATATCGGCAAATTTGTAAAATGGAGTAAATTTGGAATCCCAATCAATGCAATGATAGTGTTGCATTAACCATTTCGTTTGTTTGTATGCCGCTGGTCCTAGAAAGGCTAGATCAAACGTGGTTTAAAAACATAGTTACTAATTCTATGACCGTCGTAGGCAGCAAGTTCATTAGGGATTAGTTTATTATTTTCTATCTTGAATGCTTGGAAGTCCACAACCAGACTAGGGCCAGCCATTGTAACTCGGGAACGGTTTTCAAAAAAAACTAAACTAAATAATGTGTGTTGCAGTTGATTTTATCTGCTTCGGGTACTAAACACATAAAGGTTTTCAAAATATTTCAAGGTTGTCCGAAAATATTTAAGAGTATCCACATCTTACATGTAAAATATAAGTATTAAACACATTGAATGAATGTTTTAAAATTTAGATAATCGATTTATTTCACTATAAGGGCAATAAAGGCAAACAGCTGAATTTTCAGATTTTAACTTTTATTTTCAAAATATACAGTAATTTATGCCAATATGCCGTATTTAGTAATTTTAATATTTTCACTTAATAAAAGCTCTAAAAATCACATGATGAACAACATTTGATCCTTGAATTATCCAAATTTACACGTTTTATTAAATGTTGCTAGTTTTATGACGGCACAGCGGATCGCTTGCAACTATTTTTGAAATAGTCTTGTCGTGCACCAATAACATAAAAGGTAGATGTACAAAAAATTGCTTCAGCTACTTTGCTTAATAAACAAAAAATATATTATCTTGAAATAAGTTCGATGGCTTTAGTAGTTTTTGTGTAAACGTGCATGAAACTATTAAAATGCGATGGCTGATCCTCATTCCTATTGTTTGGTTAAATTGATGGAATCGAGTTGATTGTATAAATAAAGAATATCTCTTCATGTACATACAGATGCTTTTTCTATAATTTTAAAACACATGCTATATCTGCTTTTTTTATTACTTACAATGATGAGAGAAAAATCTTGTTTACTACACATTAACTTTTCGTATTTTCGTTGATATAAGGAGTAATAAGCTGTGATGTCTTTTTGTAAATAATATAATTTTAATTTTGAATGTGTAAAAGCACTAAGTTATAATTTTTTCTTCTAAAAAGCTCTCACTCATCACAGAATAGTACATGGAGAGAGGAAAATGGATTTTAAGAAAGGTTTATCAGAAGTTAACTTTTTATGTATGCTACAACATTATTTGGATAGTAGTCTGATTACATAAGAGAATATATTTACCGCTAATATGCATTTTTATTAATCCTTAGACATAAATTAAGCATGCATTTTGATACGTATACGACAACAAGAAATAGCAAGAATAATACTATAAAAATAAATAAATATGTTATAAAATATAAATTTTCCATAAAAAACGTATTACCTACTGGATGTGATTTTTAAAAATGAATTACAATGATGAAGTAATAATTCTTGTGTGCACTTTAATTTTTCTTATCTGCATCAATATTCGGCAATACATGCTTTAAATCTAATTTTCATCCAACTTTGTGAATTGTAATATTTTAGTTATTATATTTCGGATGCGAAACAGCCAAGTCTAGATAAATTAACCCAAATTCATCACCATTAACTAAAAAGCTCCTTATAAATTTAAGTAATTTTTACCTACTGGTCAAAAAAAGGGATTTCATTCACAAGAGGTAGCATAGATTATCAAAGAAAGAAAAATAACGAGCAAAGAAAGAAAAATTAAGCATGTTTGCAAGCAGTCAAAGTTACCCATACAAAAGGACACTTGCACTCTTTCAATGTTAAATAATCCCATAACAAAGAGCACAGGCCCTATTTTAACAACTATAGTAGAGAACGATATATACCTGTACCCCATTCGATATTTTAGAACAGAATCATGTCAATAAAGAAAAAAATTCTTCAAAGTGTAAAAGGAGTAACCGCTTTAAGAGTATACAAAACTCAACAACATAAAAACCACCTGCACCCCGAACCAACACAAGGTCATCGTAAATAAAACGTGCCTGCACCTCATTCAATATTTTAGAACAAAATTACGTCAATAAAAAATAAAAATTCTTCAAGGCGTAAAAACCAAACACTTGCGTCCGAGTATCTCCAAGGTCGAAAATAAACCCAACCCAATGTCATAAATAAACATCTGCTCAAAAGTTTAGTCAAGGTTACATAAAGGACATCTGCATCCACTATAAAAATAAATCCAAGAATACTTAAATAAAGAAAAAATAGCAACCGCTCAATGGTACCCATAACAAAAGAACAGAGGCATGCCTATGCCATACATAACAAAAGGACAGCTGCACTCTTTCAAGGTGTGAAAAATCCCATCAAGGTGTGAAAATCCGATAACAAAGATACCCAGACCCTATTGTTACGACTATAATAGCTCTTTCAAGGTGTGAAAATCCCATCAGGGTGTGAAAATCCCATAAACACCCTTCGAGAACATGAAGGTATAACAAAACACAAAATATATTACAAATCTAACTTTTGGGAAAAAATAATGGCCAAGGTAACATCAATAAAACAGACTTGCATCCCTTTAGATATTTTCGAACAAATAAATGACGACAATAAAGAAATACTCTATGGTGTAAAAATTTGTAACGCAAGAGTGTCATAAATAAAAGGACACCTGCATACCATAAAAATACGCTCGCCCACGTGCATTATGGTCAAGGTAGCACCATCAAAGAGCAGCTCCATCCTTCAAGGTCAAATAAGTCACATAAAAGACACCTGCATACCATAAAAAATACCCTCGTCCACGCCAAGGTAGCACCATCAAAGAGCAGAACCATCCTTCAAGGTCAAATGAGTCACATAAAAGAAAATTGTATACCATAAAAATACCCTCGTCCAGGTGTATGGTCAAGGTCAAATTAACAAAGAGTAGTTACATCTTTCAAGGTCGAATGAACACCTGCATACCTGTGCGGTCAAGGACAATTCAAGGTCAAATTAACACCTGCACACCTGCGCGGTCAAGGTCACAGGGAGGAGGAGGTCCCAGAACCGGGGTTTCCCTACTACTATGGTACCTAGATTTAAAAATAATCACTTACTCCCTTCTTGTCATGGCATTGCGCCCCCACCCAAAGAATATCACTTGCCGGACCTGTATCTGGCGAAATAAATATTTTGAATCTAAATAGTGTTATGTTTTAGGTATAAAGAAAATTATAAATAATTACAAAATGTAGCTATTAGCAAAGAAGTAACGTTACTGTGGTTTTATTCGACACCTATTTATTATAATTGCATTATTTTAAAATCACAAATTTGACGTTTATTTCCATATTTCCGCCATTTTAATACAGACTATCCTAGCGAAACATTAGGTTTCGTTTGGACACTCTGTATATTTAATATAATAACCCTTAAAAGGCAGAAACGTAAATTAGAAACAAAATCCTATCGACTATAATTATTTTTACACCTACTTTAGGTCTTAACCAGGGGTTAACTTATCTTAAACATTATCTATGACTAGAATAATTTACATTTAGATGTTTGAAAGGTTTTTCATTGTTTTTTGAAACTACGAGTAGGAAAATTTTCGGGGTCCTACTTTCACAAAGGTATTTTACACTAAAGATTAAATAAATAAGCAACAAAAAGACAATTTATTTATTAATGAAATTGTAATGGAAGAAGATACTTGAAAAACATTCTTTTAATTAAACCGAAGTTCACTAAACAGAAGGGTTTTTAGAAGGATTTAAAAATTTATAACGGGAAAAGGTTGACAGATATTATTTTTGTACAATTTTTGAGCATCGTTTTCAGGATTTAATAATGTTACAACTCTATGCTTTACAGTATGATAACAAAATTTTATGGAACGACATTTAAAAAAGTAATTTTCATCAGAGAAAAAGTCAAAAATAATATTTATGTTTCTTGGTGGTATAAGGGGAAATTACTCATCATATTCAATAGGGTGTCCTAAATGAACATCATAACAAGCATAATAAATTTAACTTAACAATCAGAATAATTTGAAGAAATAGTCCATGCTTAAAGTGAGTTGAAAGTATAGGAAAGAAAGAAAAAACTAAAAGTCTTCCCCCACAAAATTTAATAGAATAAAATCTCTACATGTTTAGAACGTAGAAACTAGTGATGGGATCACTCGAGTGAAAAATAACCGATCACTCGATTTTTTCAATCACTTGAATTATTCGATTATCTTCGGAAATAACTCGAGTGACGAAATCAGTGACGGACATATGGTTTTTATATTTCAACGCGTCTCCAAAGTTGCTGCCCGCCTGTCAATCACTCAGTGCGGCCAGAGCCATCTCGTAGCGAGCGGCTACACCGAGTGGTTTTCGGTTATTATTGGCGATATTATTCATATTAAATACTGCATTACGGGTTGCCTGCGTAAAATAATAAATATGATTTATTTAGATTTAAATACTGCATTACGGGTTGCCTGCGTAGGATAATAGGATTTATTATAGTGGTGAGTATTCAGACTATTCAGAGTATTCATAAATATCATGAGTTATGCAATATCGTGACATCTCAAGGTCAAGTAGTCAAGTGGTTAGCAGGGTTGCCGATTTGCCAGTAATTACTTGCTTTTGCCAGTAAAAAAATACGCCTGCCAGTAATATTGCCAGTAATGGCTTTATGCCAGTAATTTGTCAGTATTTGTTAATAGTCCCCCCCACCAGGATTTTTTAGACCTCTATAACTTTTCATAGGCTTCAAAATAACCAAAATAAGGACTTAATACTTTTAAAATTAAAATCAGAATTTAGTATTTGGAAAAACAAAAAAAAGATACAGATGCTATAGGTTCAGGGGCGGTAATTACCCCTCCCAGGAATTTTTTTTCAGCGTGAATTATTGATTTTGGGCGTGGTCGCGAAAATTTATTGCCTGCGGCGCAATTTATCCCTTTGTCAGTAATTGTCAGCGTTTTGCTCTCATTCCAACGGCGGTCCTGGAACGTCTTTCTGGGGGGGGGGTACTTTGAAGGACTTGCGCCGCAGGCGAAAATTTTTTGGGTGCCACGCCCTTTTTTGGGTAAAATAACCGTAAAGCTTAATCTGCAGCGATATGCCAGACCTTAAAACACTCTTTTAATTTAAAAGAAATTTGAAAGGGCGACAAAATAAACAAGTTTCAAAAGCTTCGAGGGCATTATCCGTAACAGATGAACTTTGTTTATACTATATACATATCTGGGGGGCCCGGGCCCCCTGAGCCCCCTCGTAAATACGCCACTGATGTATTATGTTTTAATATATAACATAAGTCAAAACACTAAAATAAAACAAAACCTAAATGTATATGTATAATAAAGAAATCAGAACATGAAAATAAAGCTAAAAAAAATTACAATTGTTTTTTAATATATTTTGCATTGGATGCCGCTGCTTTTAACATTTTTATTAAGTCATTAGAAAACCGGACATTCTTCGGTCCGGTTTACCAGCATTTTCGCGATATTATATCGACTTATCGATGGACTATAATAGAATATATCTTATAATATTAAGATGTTGATATTATTATACAAAAAATGTTTTTTCAAATTTATTGGTTTTGTTTTTTATTTAAAAATAATAAATATTTATAGTTTTTTGGACATATTATTTTTAGTTTTTGCGTCCTCAACCTGGTCTCTGGGGGGGGGTAATTACCCCCAGTACCCCCCCCCGTAGGACCGCCCTTGTCTCATTCTGCTAGTAATTTTAAGTGAAACCATCGGCAACACTGATGGTTAGTTAAATTAAATTGTAAGTTGTAAGATCTGGGATCTGAATTATGCCAAAAAATCTACAAATATCTCCGCCACATTTAATAATCCGCAAAAAATCAATCGATTAACAACACCGAGTCAGTTATTCCCAATACAAATGCTGTATATCAACATGAACGATGAACCGCCAATATTAATAATTAATATTAGCATTTGAGTGAAAAAAAATCGATTATCATTCGATTTTTTAAATCACTCGAATACTCGGTAGTCGATTATTAAAATAAGTCGATTTTTCCCAACACTAGTAGAAACGTTCATCATCAGGAGACAGAAAATTTTTTAATGTTGATTTTTAGCAGAAGAGAAAATGGAGTAGAACTTTAATGGATCTTTTATGGAATTAAAAAAATGATGTGTCGAAGTGACATAATATTATGAAGAAAATTGTGAAAAGTTAAAACATACTGAGTATATGTATAAAAGTCAGTAAAAGGAGTCTAAACCAACCAAATAAACCGGGGAAGAAGAAAAAACCCTACTAAAAAGAAGGTGTCGAGGGTTATTTAAAATTTCAATAAAATATTTTTTTAAATATGTCTTCACAAATGAGCAACTTTTAAAAGTAGCAGCAATTTGTTTACATATCAAAATAATAAGTAATTTTCAGCACATGCACCCTGTACTGATGTAGTTAAAAAAAAAGGCAATACTATACTTGACTTTTTCTAGTAAAAATTGTATTTAACATGTTTTTAGTCAATGATTTTTAGATATTTTGAAGAAAGTTAATATATTTTATAATTAAATAAGTTTTCTATTAAATAAGACGTATATAGTGTATGTATACCTAAAGTAATGTAGTATACCTTCATCACTTTGAAAAACATATTTTTTACAATAATCATAAACCGTCCATATTTCCTTATCTAACTCACATAAAAATATGAAAATAGCATATATATACTTTCAGTATAGGTAGCTGCTACCCATTTTTTTAATGAATCTATCATATTGGTCACAGAATATTTTTCAAGTATATACAAATACTGAAGGGTAGTTACTTGCGTTGATTTTTTTTTTAAAGAGCGATATGAATTTCCATGTAGCACACATAGATGCACTATATCACATTTAGGGTTTTCGTACTATTAAAAAGAGAATCCTCACACAACACGTTATTTCTTTATTTGATATAACTCAATAATACTGTCTGTCGAACAACGCGAAGTTGTTTATTGATAGATTCTTCTTTTACGACCTTACAACTAGACTATATAGTAGGCAAGTACTTAGAAATTCTATAAATACAGCAAAATTAAGAAGTCTAAATAATCTAAGATACGAGAAAAATAAGAAAATTAAAAAACCTTATACGTAAAAACTACTACATTTTATTTTTTGTTTTCTTCAACGGGCGGCTAAATACCATAGATATTCACCTTTAGATAAGCAAACAATAATCACGAAAAGGGCAAATGTGTAACATGTAAACAAAGCTGCACACGATTAGACATGCGCACTGCAACATTATCATTTGACGAATGGGAAAATAGACAGGTACGGGCATTAAAATTTAAGTTCTTGCTCGGTGGCGTAACTAGCCCTCTGACCTGGGGGTGGCCCTGTTATTGTGATTTGAAGTGGCGGCTCGCGTAGAGGTGGAGAGCCCGCCCTGGACCACGCCCAAATTTTAACAAATTTGGTCAATAATCAACAGTAATATCATAAGACCTCGTTTTTTATCGGTTAGATTTTTCAGCTGTCACGAAAACTTTTTTTGGAAATTTTTCGAGTTGAATTTGGACATGTTTATTCTGATTAGATCCCGAGAGCGTCTTGGCAGGCAGCATTGGATTTCTAACTTTACAGACCTGGCTTGGAGTTCCGATTCCGAGTTTTAGTTGCGCGTATAGGGTATAGACTAGACTAAAAATATAATTGATGAATAAATATAATTAATTTATGTAGGTATTATGTATTTTGTTTTTAGTTTTTATTGCTTAACAGTTTAACTGATGCCCTACCTCCTAGTCATAGTCAATAGCAAAAAATAAAAATATAAAAAAGGCATACCTACTCAAAGATAAAAATACAAATAAATATCTTACCTTTAATTAAATTGAGCTTTAAATACTCAGACTCAAAATTTTATCATATAATTTAACATAATTAAAACAAATAATTTAATAAGGTTAGGTTTAGGTTCACGATTCCTTCCTCCAAAGAAGTACATAATATTTTTTTCAGTAAATTTAAAGATTAACTCGAAAAATTTAATATTTAAAAAAAATTCAATTAATCAATTTGTCGTTTGACTTATCGTTCGCATTTGGGTGGTCTGGCAGAATAAATTTGTTTCTCGCGGATTCTGGGGGGGGGGGAAATGAGGAACTTAAAAGTAATTTCCAGAATTTTCTCATGACGCTTTAATCATAATTTTTTTTTCTCCTAGTTTCTATGCCTAGTAGTTTCCGAGATATGGCCGGTCGCCACCCTTAATGAATCACCCTGTATAATACAAGTAAAGAGAAAAATGTCTTTTAAACTTTTTGAAGCAATTTATTGCTCGAAAAATAGTAGATTACAGGGCTACAAATAAAATATACCAAAACATGCATCGGGATAATCTGTCAGAAAACTGAAAACACAACAAGGAAAATGGCGGCCGAGCCGGTTCTACAGTGTATTTTGAGCATGTCGCTAAAGAAGGACAGGTCGATAACAAGAGGTTTGTGTGCATGTTCTATGCTGATGGGAAGGAAGGCACCTGACCGGTGAGCGGTGCACTCGAACGTATACCCATAAAACTTAAGTTTTCTTTGCGCACGAGATAAGCTGTAAAGTACCTAACTAAAGGCAAATGTCTATGCGAATACCCGTGTTTGTGTACCAGTTGCCTACAGTTTTAAGTAAAAAAAAAATAATTGACTAAATAAGGGCACGTAACAAAATTTTGTTAAATTTGCGCATATAACGAAGTGTTTAAAGTGCAAAAAACTAAATGGCGAATTGGTCACTACTGTTTGCTCTTAAGAAAACATATAAAAGGCAAAATTCTTTAATTTTTCTTAAATCGAAAATAAAATTTCTTTTTAATTCCACTAAGTCATACGGTACAGGGTGTTTAAAAAGTTTTAACGTTTTTTTAGCGCTACTAACATTAGGTTCATTTCGAAGCGAACAATTGTACATAGCTTGTTAGGGTAAAAAAACTACTTATTATAGTCAACGTAATTCTTTAACACCCCGTATAATATTTTCTCTATCTAATACCTGTTTTAACTTGAGTCCCAAAACACCCAAATTTGGAAAAATACTTATTATATAATATAATGTCTGTATATCTCTATACCAATATCATTGCATCCATAAAGGTTATGATATCACACATAAAATTAGGTTATGTTAAAAAATGTTTTAAAAAATACCTATAGATAAAGATATTAAGAACAAAACCGCAAACTCTACATTTTAAAAAACGATTTTAAACAATTTGTTGGTTGTTATTTGGTAGAAATCCTAAATTTTTGCGTTGAAGAAATAGATGAATTTCGGAAAAACGAGGTCTGTCTGCCGCATTTCTTTTCCAACATTCTCCCATCAAATCATAAATTTCTCTAGGGCACAAAGGTGGCCTTGGCAAGTATCTGAAAACAAAAAAAAGTTCTAACCTAACTTTCTTAACCGCCATTTTAAATCACGTGGTTTGGATTCGCTAATAATTACGAGTTTTAACGGTTGTGTGGTGCGCAAAAAGCACCATTGAGACGTGGAAGAGAATCATTGATCAAGGGGAAAATCTTATAGCTGTATTTTTGAATTTTAAGCGGGCATTCGAAATAATTGACAGGGCTGGAGTATTGAGTAAATTGTATCGGTATGGTATTTGTGGAAACGTTTATAAATGGTTTAAAAATTATTTAAGTAACAGGTCACAAAAAACAAAGATATCAAAAACATATTCAAATAAAAAAATAAATAATATAGGAGTTCCTTAAGGAAGTATACTATGTCCAATATTATTTATTTTATACATCAACGATATGCCTTTAGTTTTAAAAATGTGTAAGTTACAAATGTTTGCTGATGACACCTTAATATACATTAATGTTTTAAATATTTTTGATGGTCTAAATTCTGAGATAAATATATTATTAAATTGGCTAAAAGTAAATAAATTAAAATTAAATATCTCAAAAACTAAATGTATGGTTATGGGTAATAATTTAAATTGTCAAAATATAAATGTTATAATTGATGGTGAAGAATTGAAATTAGTACACAGTTTTAAATATTTAGGGATAATCATTGATTCAAAATTAAATTTTTTAAATTATTTTGAAAGTATCATATCGATGATTGCCGGAAAAACAGGTTATCTAAAAAAAATCTTTTCTAATTTAAGTTTGTTTTCGAAAAAAAACTGTATTTAATACTATTATATTACCACATTTTCTTTATTGTTCTTCCATTTTATATTTGATAAATTACAAATTTTACAAAATAAGGCAATGCGGATTATTTTAAATTGTGATAAATATACAAAAATAAATTTTATGTTAAAAAATTTAGATTGGTTGAAGTCAGAAATTTAATTTCTATTTAGTATGTATATTTATACATAAAATTAAAAATAATTTATTGATTGATTGTTTAAAAAATCTTTGTTCTTTTAATTATGACCATCATAATTATAAAACAAAAACTAATCAACATTTTTATGTGGATAGAGTGTCTAAAACATTAGCTTATACATCTATTTTTCATAAAGGTTTGATAGAATATAATAATTTGGAAAATTCTATTAAATCTTAAATTTCATTAAAACTATTTAAAAAAACTTTAAACTTACATTTATTTAAAAAACAAAATGATACGTAATATTTGATACAATTTGCAAAACGTTTAACTTTTCTGTCTGTTTTTCTTAAAAAAAGGCTGCGTTTTAAAATTTAAAAATAAATCTATAAAAATATGTTAAAAAATTTATTAAAAAATATTTAATTGTAGCTTTTTGCTAAATAAAACATGTTACTACTACTACTACTACATAGTACCAATTGCAAATAAGTAGTATTGGCCCACAATTTTTTGACATATAGATGAATTTTCTAAATATCAGCAGATAGTAGCATAAGCTTCTTTTAAATAGCAAACTAACTTCTGCGTTCCTTTTCAAAATAATTTAACTTACAGTGCAGCAAAAAAATTTTCCTTCCCCCTTGCCGCGGTTAATTCTGCCCCCCTATATTTCCCATTTAAACTATATGAAGTGATTCGCGAAGCATTCCTTTAACAACTTAGCTAAGCAAGAATTTTAACCGCGCTTTGCTGTTTAAAAGAAACAAATGGAAAGTACCTATCAATAAATACTTTAAATAATATACCTTTGACATCCGTCATTTTGGTACCAATGGTTGCCGTTCTCGACCACCTGCTCGCTAGTTAACTCAGCGTACGGCTGCTGAGTACACAGCATCAACATTTCCCATAATGTTATGGCGAAGGCCCACACGTCACTTTTTGTCGTTTGTCGACCCTACAAAAAATATTATAGTATGACGCACAATTGCACTACGTGCCACACATGTGAGGATGCCAGATTGTTCAGAGATTCCTTTTATAAGAAATACTTACCAATAACAGCGCTTCCCACGACATCCACCGAATTGGCAACCTCGCTTTCGTATCGCTTATGTAATATTCGTTCTCGTATCTGTCACAGTACATCGCGTGGTCCGATACTTTGACGGTGTAGTTTTTATCTATCACACAATTCCTGGAAAAAGGAAATTGTTAATGCAATGGTAACTGGCACAACTGCAGTAGGTATTTTTCTTTCCAGCTTTGATTACATTTCTCTAAGAATTTATGCAGAATAACGTACCTTGCTGCCAGATCTCTATGAACTAAATCTAAGGATTCTAGATATTTCATTCCTGATGCTATCTGCGTCGCTACATAGATTAGACATCCATAACTGCAACAAACAAATATATTTATATTTATTTATAAGGTCACGTGAGTTGTATTATCTGTCAAATTTTAATTTTTTCCAAAAATTATTCAAAAGTGGGGTTATTTCTGAAAATATCGAAAAAAGTTATAAGAAAAACTTTTTTTAAATGCAGTTTCTAGCCCACATGCAAAATTTTAACTGCATAAGATAATTTTGATTTTTTACCTATATTTTGTTAATTGCACCACTTTTGCAAAATAAGACTCAACGCAACCTACATAAAACTTCTCAGTTTTGACAAGGCTTTATTTCAGATACATTTTCTTTAAAGTAGCGCCATATTAAATGTGTGTTTTTCTACAAAATCAAAATTGGGCTATTAAAATTTGGTCGCATGTGATGCAAAGTTTATTTGTTTTTGACCCTGTATGAGGTAACTTCATAAAATAAGTATTTTTGAAAACGTAGTTTGTATCCGAAAGTAATACACGATAACGTTATTATGACATAGCTTAATAATAAATTATAATATAGGGGTTTTAAATTAAATCGTTGAAAATAGATAAACTTTATGTTGTCAAACTAAAATTTATTTTCCCCTTAAAAAACTGAAGACACTGTGTTCTTTTTTGTCTTAATATTAAGGTGTATTAGTTTCAGACACAAACTACGTTTTTAAAAATACTTATTTTATGAAGTTACCTTATACAGGGTAAAAAACAAATTAATTTTGCATCACATGCGACCATATTTTAATAGCCCAATTTTGATTTTGTAGTAAAACACACATTTAATATGGCGTTACTTTAAAGAAAATGTATCTGGAATAAAGCATGGTCAAAACTAAGAAATTTTATGTAGGTTGCGTTGAGTCTTATTTTGCAAAAGTGGTACAATTTACTAAATATAGGTAAAAAATCAAAATTATCTTAGGCAGCTGAAATTTTGCATGTGGTCTAGAAACTGCATTAAAAAAACCTTTTCTAATAACTTTTCCGATATTTTTAGAAATAACCCCACTTTTGAATTATTTTTTGGAAATAATTAAAATTTGACAGTTAATGCGAATCACGTGACTATTTTTTTTTTTGGCGTAATTTTCATCTCGATCGAAGCAGAACTTGATGCCAAAGTCAAATTTTAAATAAAGCTATTAATAAAAAAAAATCCCATATGATGCGGACTTTACTGGTGACACTGTATACAAACAGGTCTTTTCATTGCACTTTAAAAATTGTAAAATTCCGAGGGTCCTAAAGTGCACCAGTGCCGTAAGACAGTACCGAGTTTGTAAAGTAAATGATTTAGTGCAAGAGTTCATTTTACATGTAAGTGTTAGTAGTAATAGATGGGGGTTTCTGCACCAATTGCTCCAAACACTTTCTGCGCATGCGCAGCAAACGACAGGTATTTGCTTAATCGTCGTTTATTTAACAGCTCCCTTGCCATAGCCTTAGCTGTATCAACTGCGGCTTCGTATTAATTTTATTGTAAAACAGTAAAAACGATGTACCATTATCATTATTATCTACCATGTACCGTATAATTTAAATTAAAAACAAACCAGGCTGAAAACACTAAATACAGCAGAAAATCTCGTGTAACTTAGAATAATTAATGACCCCTCTGGACTTTATGACATGTTCCCGAGGGACAAAGAAGTGTGGGAGATAACTCCTCTAATGACATTATTTTTATCCATGAAACTTTTAATTCGAAATTTTTATCATTACTCTGCGAACGAACAAACAAAATCACACATGATGATGAATGTTCTTCTTTCATGTTCCGGGATAATTAAATACCTACTCTCGTGAAAAGGGTAAAAATATATATATACAGAGTGCAGGAAAATTAAAACATTTAACACATAATGTTGTGTTTGTTTGTTGTTGTGTAAAAAACGTAAAAATCCTGCTTCCTTTGTTTGTAGTATAAGTTAGTAGAAAGGCAAGCGGGATCTTCAGACAGGGTGTGATGGGATACAAGGTTGCTGCTTTTCTCTGCAACAGCGTATTATTCTAAAGTAAAAATTAGTGACTATCTTCACGTGGTTTTATCGTGAAACTCACGAGGGACCTGGCGGATCTCTGCCTTTGACGATTTGTCGGCGAGTTATGATAAAGGGAATGAAATGATTATCTTGTTGTTTTAAAAAGTTATAAAAGCATTGTTTTTACTGTATATGTTTGGTTTTACTTTATTATACGTTTTAAATAGTAGTAATCATCAATACAATATTTTTTTGTGAAAGCGTACGTGATACACCCTATAATTTTTACCTACACCGTCTACAAAAGCGGTTCACTGCAACAATCGTATCGCTGCAGCTCGACTTTTAAGAATGAAAAATACACGGCATCCCTGAACGGCCGCGAACTCACACGGAACTTCATATTTTATGTATCGGTTACGAGATAACATTTTTTCTTCGTTTTCTGACTTGAATATATAGGGCCACGTTACCTCGGATAGATGTTCCACGAAAATACTTTGTGGTAATAATTTAGAGCATGAAGATAGAGGGTGGGCTTACCTATAAAATTTTTATTTGGTCTTGTTTGTTTAGAAAGAAATATTTGAAATATATGTTGAGTTAGTTTTTTTAGCTTGAGCGAAATCCTGATTTGGTCCAGACTAAACTAGTCAGAGGCGGATTTGGTTTTGGGGAGGGGAGTAGAGGTGCACCATAAAAAAATAGAATGTCCAATAGGCTGTATAAATATCACACTTTAATATCTTTGTACTAACGGAGTATTGGATTTTCTAGGCTGTCACCGACTAAGTTCGTAGCGATCAACGTGCGCCAATTTTAAAAATACAGGGTATGTTATTTGGGTTTATTCAAAGGTAAAAAAGAAACCAATAATATCTTGACATCGCCAGGCATACCAACAGTTTATCATAAACAATTTTAAATATTTCTTCATGATATTGATAATATATCTTAATAAAACAATGCACCTATATTGAGATTCATTACCTGTCTGCCTGCGTCTGTCTCTATTAAAAGGGCATCTTCGCTTTTACTCGCCACATGCATTTATACCATTTATGGATTTTTCCCTTTATGGAGGTTTTGCTGACTTAAGGGCATCTATTCTATCAGTATATCACATGATATAACTTAAAAAAATGCCCAAATTATCAACATTCGGTTAACACTAACTGTAAAATAACTTCTAAGGATACCATTATTGAAACAATTGTTGGCATGGAAGTTATGTTGCTGTTAGTGCCAACAGGACATAAATACTTTACGGATTTGGTGAATATTCCAACAAAAAATGTATAAACAGGTACACATTATGAAAAATATTAGACAGAAGCACGCCCCCCGTCTTGCTCCCTCCCCCTACAGCCGCCGCATTTATACAATATACCTACTATATTATAAATACCTATATAAATGGCAAATACTTTAAAATGATATAAAATATAATAATTTCTATACAGTTAGTATTTTTATCTCGATGTGGGAGGGTGTATGTGTTCAGATAAAATACAAATCTGTAAATTGTTTCCGAACTTTCTATAATACCATTAACACGTCTGAAAATATAATATATCCAACGAACCCTTAACTTCTAAACCCCCCGAAATATGCGAACATAAAACACAACTTGTAGCTCGGGTCTCTCCACTCCAGTGTTAATAATAAAGATACCTAATTTCGTTTCAACCAATGGGAACGTAGCTCGTTTTCGCATATTCTGCCCTGAACAAAACCGCATTAGGGAACCGTACTTATGAATTATTTTGGAATATTATATGAAATTTCTGAGTTGTTTTTGTGGATTACGTATTTACATTACAATCGTGGTCGCCATTTTTTACATAAAAGCACCAGAAAAAGAACGACAAAACGACTTATCAGCTTATTAGCTACCGACGAGTAATACAAATGTTTATTTTTTAATTAAATAAAATAATAATTTCAACAGCAAAAAGCAGAAAGGTTCAGTAATTCCCTTTTAGCCCGTGTGATTCGCTATTCTTTCGTAATGACTTCAAAGCAGCTAATCCCCATAGGTAGTCTCCAATTATCACTAACCCTTTGATCCGTATTTTAAACCTAATTAGGTCCCTTAATTACATTTGACATCTATGGAGCTCTTCAACACGCGAACTTAATATTAGCGCCACACGTTTGATATATTGCATTGTAGCTACTTTTGGGAACAGATGGGACTTTTCAGCTTAATGGCTAGTTGCTTATGTTTTTTTGATTATATTATGGATAACGAAGTTTTGTATAAATAGGTAGCCTTGCACTAAAAAGATTTTTTTTTTAATTTAGCGTCCACTTTTTATTTTACTATCACAAATATGCAATTGAGTTTAAACAACGCTAAACGTATTAATTAAAAACGAAGGCAAATACCTCTTCCTAAAATATGTATTGTCCGCTCTGTTATTTTTCCCAATATTTAAAACAAAGAGCTGCTGTTTCTGTTTCAGTGCATCGCTGCGTTTAATAAAACAAAGTAAAGCATTCGTGAAATTTCTAATAATAACAAACCGGGTCGAAATACTAAAACAGAGCCGAATTTGACATTTTTAGGGGAGCCATATTGATTTTCCACGAACACAGCTGTGAGGTCTTGCTAAGCAGTTTCGGCAATATCCAATAGGTATTCATAATCAGCGTAAGAAACAAATTAAAATAAAGTAAAACGATAGCGTTATTTACATATTTTAAGAGGCTTAAATCGATTTTTATGTCGTTGGTATGATTCACAGATTACCTAAGTAGTAATAGCTGATATGTTCTGCATCCTCTGTCAACCGGGGGAGATCTTATCTTAAGATCGAGGACGCCACAACTAATTTAAACAGATTTAACAGCCAGTTCAGGTGGTTCGAGCTGTAACTGCTGTAAGTTGGATTATCCACCATTGCTTAATCCTCGTAGGTGTCTATTCGATTTTAAAAATTATTGTTGACTAGTAGAAAGTTTAGAAAATACCAATTAAATGTTTACGACTTAGTGTATGGATAAACCAAAAGCAATCTCTAAAGTTGTTTTAGCCATAACTAGATTTTATTACCCGCGTTTCGACTAAATAAAGCGAATTTATGTTTCAAGTACGTTGCGCAATATGGAGATTGAAAGATAGGGAGGATAACGTTTTATTTGTCAGATTCATTTTTATAAACTACATTTTTATGTTTGGAATTGGGGGCAATTTATATTTTTAAATGCTTTAAATTCATCTGGATAAAATTATATTGAATATATTTTACTAGCATTAGTTTGTGGTTTCGTCGTAGTCAATCACGTAAAAACTAACTGAAGGTTTATTCTTTCAAACGTTGAAACTTGAAGTAATTATACGGAGAAAACACAAGCACCCAAGTTGCCTGTACTGAGTATTAAGCCTGCAAGGACGGCAGGAGGAAAACTCCAAATATTTAAAGTATTACCCGCTTTCTTTAAAAGATCAAATGTATTTATAATTATTGAAACACATAGGTTCGGCTCATCCTAACCTGCACTTAAGGTTTGATCACTCTGTAAATATACAGGGTGTCCGGAAATGATGAGCAAAATATTTAGGGGATAATTCTAAATCAAAAATAAAGTATATCTCTTCCTATAACTTTTTTTCGGAAACTGATTATTAACGGAAATTAAAATGATTTCGTATTCATCACATGCAAGCGATGTTATTTTAGCGTTTTTCTCGAAAACGGTTAGATTTATCGAAACAAAGGTAGTATATCTTTTTTATGTCGAAAGGTCAGGAGAATAAAAATATTCAGTCAAAATGTACATACAGTGTAGGACAAAAAAGTAGGGACCATTCAAATTAAAGTATAGGCTTCTATGTGGCGCCCTCTAAAAAATGCGAAAAAGGCGGTGTAATATATAATAAAATTTAACTTTAACTTTAACACCCTTTAACTCTGTTATTAATCAATTTTCGAAAACATGTTATAGGAAGAGATAGCATTTATTTTAGGTCTAAAATTATCCCCTAAATATCTTCCTCATCATTTCCGGACACCTTGTATATTTCTTTTAGTTGGAGATAGAGAGTAGTTTGATGTATAGAATGATAACCACATTAAAGAATATTTGTCAGCAGTACGTTTAATTTATTTTCTTATTTGCATTCCAGCAGAAATATAGCTTTAGTCATCTATAAGAATCACTTTTTTCCAAACTAAGCAAAATTACTATCTTTTGACTTATTGGAGCGCCATAAATATCCCGAGATAAAATTTAAAAGCTAGTGGAATTTTTAGAGAGAAGGCAGTAATTCAATTTTTGGAATTATGTAGCATTAATTTGCGAATCTTGGCAAAAATTAGTTTAAAAATACGATGAAAACAATTCGATTTATTTGGCATTAATACTAAGAGGCTACATTCCATTTACTCGAAACCCCTAAACATTTGATATTACTGGGTAGCTAGAGGTTCAAATGTTGTTTGTCTTGTAACAGATTCCTAATTTAGGCCTTTCTTAGGTAGAAAATAATTTTTGAGGTTTGCCCAATTATACTTACGCTAAGTACAGTATATTTTGAAAGATAATCAGAAAATCTACTGCAAGAGAAACATGGTTCAAGGATGGTTCTTTTATTATTTTTAAATTGAAGTAAATCGTGTAAAGGGCATATACAGGGTGTTATTGTGTCCGATATTGTACAGGATTATTCCCCAGTTATTTATAAGGTGAAAAGTTCATATAAGCATGGGTTCGCAAGGCCTTAATTTTTAAGATACAGGGTGTTAAAAAATTTTATTTTATTTTTGTTTGGGTTTGTTCGTAAATAATTTTTGAAATGATGTATGATGAAAATTAGTATTTGTGCATTTTTTACTATAAGAAATTCAAATTTGATCTTAGCTTGGCCCTTAATTGTATGGGGCGCCACCCACACCCACAATTTTTAACACACTGTATCTTAAAAATGAAGGCCTTGCGAACCCATGCTTATATGAACTTTTCACCTTATAAATAACTGGGGAATCGTCCTGTACAATATCGGACACTTATTAAATAACACCCTGTATATAAACAGAAATATTTTTTAGTATCTTGAAACCCATATATATCTTTACAAGGATTTTATTAAAGTTTATCATAATTTATTGAACCATAAGACCTTTTTTTTTTAACATATTATAATTTATTAAATTATGATAGTCATTATTTAATTTGTTATAATAATATAATTTGGTACGATATGATTGCAGTTTTATAAACAATGAATCTGTGATAGCGTTACAGCTTCTAGTATAAATAGGCCTGGCAATAGGGTCCAAAAAAAATTCGAAGCCTATTACATACTTATACATCTTGATTGTACAATCTACTTGCTCTGATAACTCAAATCGGGATTATGAAGTTAATTTTTGAACTAAAATAAAACGTTTACAGGTATTTTTGTAATTTTTACCTCATCTTTGCATAAATCATCGCATTGCGTTGATAAGGCGATAGCATCGAACTCACGAAAATTGTATCTTCTTCTTTTAGAAGTGTTAACCCCGTTTTGCGAGTAATTCTCTGGATTTATGAGCTTTATCAACTTTAACGCGTTCCCGACGCTTGGCAATAATTAAACCTTATGAAATTCGAGATGAAAGTGAATAATAGATGGCGCGAAAGTCGCCCGAGACGCCCTTTAGGCTCTGACGTTTCACGAAGCTGCTTTGAGCTTTGAGGCCCGATTAAATATTTAAGAGCGGGGGAACTCGAGAGATATAATATACATATATAACTGTGTCACAGGAAAAAGATATCTCTGCATGTTTATTTTTTCCTAATTGAGTGGTAGCTTTATGACGACACTACAACCATCCAGTGGATTTCAGTGTTATACATATGATATTGAAATAGGGTTTTGTATATTTTAGTTTCATGCTATTCCCATAAAACGAAAGTAAGGATAGGTAGGTATTGAACCTGTACAGGGTGGCCCATTAATAAGGGAGGCCGGCTTTATCTCGGAAACCATTAATCGTACAGCTTTCGGAAAAAAAATGTATAAGTAAAGCGGTCATGAGAAAATTCTGGAAATTACTTTCAAGTTCCTCATTTCGCCGCAAGGGGGCACAATTGAAAATTAGTTTTTTAAATTTTAAATTTCTCCGAAAATTCCCATATTAAGGTATAACTCTGATTATAGCATTGGAGAGCTTAGATAATTCTGCATCATTTTGGCTTCTTGGCGTACCGACCTTGATAAGAGTGGGGGAAGCTATTGAATGTGTAAACATTAATATAGCTGTAACTTCCAAACGACCTATTCGATTTTACTAAATTTAAGCTTGTTTGGAAGGGAAAGGTAAGTACCTTCAATCGTCGTATCCAGCAGTACACGATAGTGTTTAATAAAATTGCTAGAGGGCGCAATTTGTAATAATAACAGTTTTTTTGATTTTATCCAGAAAATTCAAATCATACGGTATAACTATGAAATCATATTCGGAAAGTAGATTAAATTTGCAAAAAAAAAGTTAAAGACCGCAGTTCCATATTGTTCTTCGTTTCAGAATTAGTGCCAAAACAATAACTTTAAATTCAAATTGCGCCCTCTAGCAATTTTATTAGAAACTATTGTGTACCATTGGATATGACAATTAAAGGTATTTACCTTTTCCTTCCAAAAAAGCTTAAATTTAGTAAAATCGGATAAGTTGTTTAGAAGTTACAGTGATTTTAATGTTTACAATTTCACTTGATAAGAGTGGGAGAAGCTATTGAAAGTGTAAACATTAAAATCGCTGTAACTTCTAAACGACTTATCCGATTTTACTAAATTTAAGCTTGTTTGGAAGTACCTTCAATTGTCGTATCCAATGGCACAAAATAGTTTCTAATAAAATTGCTAGAGGGCGCAATTTGTATTAAAAATTATTGTTCTGGCAATAACTCTGAAACGAAAAAAGATATCGAACTGCGGTTTTCACACTTTTTCTTGTAAATTCCATCTACTTTCCGATTATGATGTCATAGGTATACCGTATGATTTGAATTTTCGGGATAAAATCAAAAAAACTGTTATTATTACAAATTGCGCCATCTAGCAATTTTATTAGAAACTATCGTGTACCATTGGATACGACGATTGAAGGTACTTATCTTTCCCTTCCAAACAAGCTTAAATTTAGTAAAATCGGATAAGTCGTTTAGAAGTAACGGCGATTTTAATGTTTACACATTCAATAGCTTCCCCCACTCTTATAAAGGTCGGTACGCCAACGAGCCTTAAACCAAAATGATGCAGAATTATCTAAGCTTTCCAACGATATAATCAGAGTTATACCTTAATATGGGAATTTTCGGAGAAATTTAAAATTTAAAAAACTAACTTTCAATTGTGCCCCCTTGCGGCGAAATGAGGAACTTGAAAGTAATTTCCAGAATTTTCTCATGACCGCTTTACTCATAACATTTTTTTTTCCGAAAGCTGTACTATTAATGGTTTCCGAGATAAAGCCGGCGTCCCTTATTAATGGGCCACCCTGTACACTGCTGGTGAATGAGAAGGGACCTCAGGAATCTGATGCAGAACATCCCATCTATTACTACTAACGATAATTCAATTTTTATTTTGTTAAACATGTGAGACTTTATTTGCATAAACACAATACAATAATCTGATATACCCTTATTTTTCCCAGCTTCGTAATATATATTTTCTTCCACAAGCTTCGGGAAATATTCGAAATATTAAGGAAAAATCACGGAAAAATCTCATATATCAAGGGAAAGAATTCCATTAAAAGGTTTATAAGAGATCTCTGCAGGCTCTTATAAAAATTCCATATTTTTTGGTTCGTTTCACGTACTATTGAGGCACTAATATACTGGGGCCAAAATAAATATATTTTTTTTAAATTAACATATATTACCAGTAATTTTTTAGCTTTTATAGTTTTTTTTCTTTAATTATGGTTTTTATCTTCTAGTTTCATATTAAAATTGGATTATTCAGTAATTTTCCAATAGGGTTGCCACCAACCAGTATATGGTAAAACGTGACAACCAATTTTTTTCTATCATATGAAGAAAATACCTACAATTTAGCATAGGTTTCCTTTTTCCTCTTTTCTCTGGTCAAGTTTTCACTCACCTTGTCCTTGTCAAGGCTCTACTATACATATATTTTTACTAAATAGTAAATACCATAATATAAAAATCTGAATAATTATAATATTCCTTTACAATAAAAAATACACTCTTCAGATTTTTTTTATAAAAATAAAATTATCTCGAAAAAAACCAAGATACAAAAATCACAGTGTTCTGCCCGCGGCCTAAATACCCAATCTTTGATAGATATTAAATTGGAAACTCTTTATAAAGACCGACATCAAAAGATGTTCGGTCTCTTTGAAAAAGACTTAAGGAAAATGTTTTCCATTTATTTTTTTAATGCTTAAGTTTTTTCTCAAAGTTTCCAACAGTTTATTTCGGGCGAGAGAAGGAAATGGATCGGAAAAAACTGGAAATCAGGTCAATATGTTTATATTTCATGAAGTTTTATTTCACGTTGAAAATATTGCAATATTGATGTGATCTGGGATGTAGGTTGCTCAGCGCCCAAAAAAAACCTTTAAATAAAGAATAAAAAATATGTATAATTTATTGGAAATCATATTTACCCAATAACAGATTCCTTTTAATAAACATAAAACCGTATAATTTTTTTTTAAACAAGTAGTGTTATTTGTATCTGTAAGTAGTATAGCAAGAGGGATCCTGAAATAGATGTCGCCCGCCCTAATAATAACGTACCTGACAGATGGCGCTAAGGGATTCCCTTCTTCAAAAACTACCCTCGACGCAAGAAATTTGGGTAACTCCCCTCCATCGGCGTGTTCCATCAGAGCACACATGGGTTCGTCTTGACTACATAATCCCACAACCCGGGCCAGGTTGGAGTCCCTAAGGCCTGCTAACCAGGATGTCTCTCGAAGAAATTCATGCCTGAAAAGGTAAATTACTGAATTTAAAAACTTAAAAATGTTATATAGAACGAAATTTTTTCGTCTCATGCGAATCACTCATTTGTTATGTAAAGTAACAAGGACAGGGTTTATTGATTACATGATTTCATTCTATCGGCCATGTGAGAGAAACAAGGTTATTACTACCTAATTTTCAGCACATTAAGGAGTATTTAAAATATGTTTGGTTTTTAAAAACCATTTCATAAACTTCGCAATCAAAATTATTGTGGTAACAACTCGAATTCAAAACAAAAGGGGATTTTATTGGTGTAAAAACAGCTCGCGCAATTTGAATATTTAAAATGTTATAGTTTCTTGAACCATGAATGATAGAAGAGTTTTGGAAATTGTTTTTATTTGTTTAAATCACAACGTTTCAACTGGTATGTATCTTCAGTCGTCTTCAGATAAAGGTAAAGTAACTACCGCTCTATTTATAATCACTAGGTGCACTAGCGACAGTAAAAAATAAATATGAAATAGGTCGGTTCTGTTTTATATATTTAATGGAAAAAAAAATTTAGTAAAACATATTTCAATTTTTATTCTATAACCCACCGCTGTAAAACAATTTTCTCTTTAAATTTGACTGTTAAAGCTACGGGTTACAAAACCGACCGCTTTAATTCGATATTTCTCCAAGTTATAATCTGAGTCAATAGGGCTTAAGCGCCGGACAGAATAGTAAACAGTGCGGAGTGGCTAAAATCAGGCAAAAGTGCACCGAGCCAATTCAAGGGTTGAATCGGGAGCTGTAAAGTCATCACTTTGGGGTGAACGCACTTTGGCCTGTTGGTTTTGGAGCTGTGGAATGTTATGATTTCTAAATTTCAAAAAATACTTGAAGCTGATGGATATGCCAAGGGTAATTGAAGAGAAAGGAAAGTAACGGTGCCTTATGAGATAGTAGCGATTTACAAACTAAAAAAAGTTCTAATATTGACAATATTTTTCTTGAAAACCACATATGAAAAAACGACAAAATAAAATTTACCTTTTAGTATCTCCACATCCTCTCCATAAACTTTTGACAATGACCACCTGTTTTTTATGGAACGAAGAGCCACCGTTAAAATCCGGGAGTCCTTCGGCTTCACATAGGTGTACCTGGAATAAATTTGCCATAATCATAGAGAAGAATAGGGTAAAGTAAAATAATTTACTTGATATTCAGTATAAAGGAATAAAGTTTTTTGAAATTATCGGTTTAAAAAAGGCTGTTGTTATACCAGACACTAAGTAACTTATCTCTTTAAAACTCTTTCAAATGAAAATATCTTTCACAAAACAACTTAATCGATAAAAAAAGAGGAAATAAAGTGTTCGCTCTACTTAAAAGTTCGGAAATGCACAACAATATTTCTTATGCAATTCGCGGCGAACGGATACAAATAAATTTGTGTTTGTAATGCCATCATAAACATGGTATAAGTGTTTATGGACGAGATTAGAAAACCCTCATCTTAATATATATAATAAAAATATAAAATTATATGGTCTCCTATTTTACAAATACATTTAACGATTACATAGTAAAAGGACATTGTACAAATCAAGTTTTTTCCTTTTGCAAACAAATTACAAGCTGAAAAATAGCCCTTAACAAACCCAATTTCTTTAACAAACACTCGTTCATTTCGTCCCGAAAATTCCCAAATAAGTCAATATTGAGGACAAAACGGCAAAAGGTAGGGTCTTGTGGAATTATTGGGCCCGCAGGGCTCCGTCTGGATACAAGGCCCCAATAACAGATCTCGGAACGTTAAACAAAGAAACAAAACCCATTTTCTTTGTGGATATTGTTCTTTGCTTGTGTCTTTTTGGTTTTATACGCAATGTCGTAATCGATATTTAATTATGCCTGTCAGGGTATTTGGAAGGCTGGTGTATATACAAGGATTAAATGGGTCTACGCGTTTTATTTAAGGAGATATTAAAGAAGAGAAAATATATAAATTTTAGGGTTTTGCATAAACCTTCAGAAAATGCGAGAAAAAGGTGATTAGAGTATTATCCCTTTTCTAAATATCTTATTTAATAAAGAGCGTTCAAAATTTACCCATATGATGACAGTGAGCTTTTATATACGAAGTGATTCGCGTAGAAGAAGATGAAATGCTTCACTTAGACCTTCCATGACGCAACTATATTCTAATAACTGTTATATAGCTTACCATTCCGAATTCTCCTTCGCCTAACTTTTCCAGAAGCCTTAATCGATGCCTGGGGAAATCCAGTAAGTGAGCTACTCCCTCCAAAGGCGGGCCCTCTGGAAGCTTTATTGGGGTAAACCGTCCTGGAGTAAAATGTTGTTCCCTTCTTTCACCCTGTAAAGAAAATATTTGCGATGAACCTCTGGAATTAGCCTAATACTAGATGTGCACGCTTTGAAATTTTCATGGTTTTCATTTGTTTATTTACAATTCCGATGTTGAATTTTCCAAGACCTTAACTGGCAAAACATTTCCTAATGGTTTGTTTGTACTTAGGCTTTTTCTTTTCCCTAACAACGGGGGCTGTAAACATCACATGAGGGCGAAACTAAATGGCATTTTCGGGAAACCTATTGCTGCATAAGGATTTCTATAAGAACGCCGGGACACAGATGTTCTGCCAAAGTATGGACCATGTTTTCCTTAAGGGCAGTGTTTTGGGAATACTATACTATACGTCAGACCGGAATAAAATAATAATAAAATAAAGTACTGAAATAACAATTTTTCGATTTTTTTGAATTTGTAAAGGTTTCAAATTACATTTAAAGTTAAATTTACGGATTGGTTATATAGTGAAACTGTTTCGATATTTGTACATATATATATCAAATAAAGTTGTTAAGTTGAAGGTATTTACTGTTACTAATTAGGAGACTAATAAGACTAATATTATTTATTTGTAAAAAAGCAAATATTCTTGCACCTATATCGGCCAACAAAACAACATATTAGGCCTCGTGAAAATATGCAGTAAGCTTCCCTGGGGGTTTCTCAATAAAACCACTACTCGCGATGCGCAGGTGGCGTCATCTATACACAGTAATGGACGAGCCAGACGCTTCAGAGTTCTTGCTTAGAAGGCGTTTGATACAGGGCCTTAAAAATATTATATAACAATATGCTTTAAAGGGAGATTGTTCTATAAGCAGTTTGATAAATACTATTTTCCAGGTAAAATTTAAAACTTCTATAGGAGTATTTCGTAGCTTTGGCCGGTAGAGCTTATATTATGGTAGTAAATGAAATGCATAAAAAACAGTATATTATGTAGTAATTATCCTTCTGCATAATTTTACAAGGTATGACATGCCTATTAATTTTTGTGTACAATTTTATAAGAAATGATATACACTTATTTGCATCTAGGCATGACCAGGAGAATGATTAATGCTCTTATTTTTATGCGTCTTATATTGTGGTGCTGTTCAAATAAATAATCAACAAAAAAAAATAAAAAAAAATTCTATGAAAGATTTTGCTTTCTGTCCCACTGTTTTCAGCTTCAATGTAATAAATCGGATTTGGGGAGAGATTCCATAAGAAAATACGGCCTGTGGCGTCGGTAATCACGTGGCTATAATAAAATATTTTCGGGCTTTCCGCCTTTGGAAAGTTGATTTAATTTATTTTTAAATTAAAAAATGACTTGGGACAGTTCAGGCATTTCATCACCAAGAAAATTTGACTTTATACATTAAGCTTTATAAAGGTGCGGATTATTTATACCTTACAGCTTACTTTTGTTTCGGACACCGCTAACTAGACGGTTTGCGGCTCACCTTTTTTTAATAATCGATTTTTGCAAGGCGTGTTCCTTTAATTTTGTAATTATTCGTAACATGGCGCAGTAGGTAGGATAGCTTAAGGAGTACCCATGTACATTACAATTACTTGTTTATTATGGTTCATTAGGGAGGTTTGTTGGTTGGTTCAATAAAGGTAAGGGTTGGGTGTGTGCTCAAGCGTCTTGAATTGTAGCCTTCTTGCTATTGTGCGCTCCAGTCTTGTTAGAAAATATTTGTTCCTTCTATAAGATCCATTAGGTTTCTACCAAGTTTGCCATGCGGGAGGTTGTCGTCGCATATTCCGGAAGATTTTTAATGTTTTTCAGGTTTGTGTTTCGCAGTTGTATATACTAGAGAAGCGGTTTTGTTATCTTCACCGCAAACAATGGGTCCAATTCAAATTCCTATTCGTTGAAGGGGCTGTTAAGTGACAATGACCTGTTAACAAGTCAATCACTTGTTTTAACTGGGTGCGCTTGTTGATAGTTAGATACAGATAATAATAACAGAAAAAAGAACCACTATAATGTTACAAATAAATAATATAATAATATGGTTATAAATATAATCTTTGTCCCAAAGTTTTAACGAATCCTCGTTTTTAAAATCACTTCCATCTCCTATTACCGATATCTACCTTGCCAAAAGTAATAACGGCACTCATCATGCATCAACTAACCATTTTTGTAAATCTTCCTCATTTCCCTTTATTCCCGATACGGAATCCCGAGGGATCCACGCGCTTGAAAGACAAAGAAAGACGAGACACGCAAGCAACAAGTTGAGACTCATCTCAAAAGGTATTAGAGAGTTTTTGAAAGGTTCGTCGTCAATGGAACCGTTATTTCTGTTTAAAAAAAATTAACTTGAAACTGTTGATGGTGACAGTAAAGATATGGCGGTAAAATTTAAGGTTTGTAGGGGGTATTTTCGACTCGCGTATCTTACATTTAAATAGCGTTAACGTAAAACACTTTTAAAGCTAATTGACCATTGATTTCAATATATTCAGTAAAATAATTTTTGTACAATTGATTATTGTGCTAGGAAATGTAAAAATGCGGTTGTGCAATAGAATTCTGTAAGATTTCTTAGCGTTGTTATATCTTACCATTTTAGCGTGGTCCTTTCGAAAACATTCTATTATTTTGATAAAAGATAAATGACATAAGGACGTAATAAAATTTCTATTATCTCGTGAGGCTGGGAGAGGACTTTTATTCTGGATGTTGGTCGTTCTTCCCGGAATTATAACATAAGCTATAAATTTCGATTATTTGTTTGGTCGTTTTTCTCTCTTACCCATTCGGAAAAGTAATTTTAGGTAAGAGCTTTTAGGGGGTACTTATTATGATATATGTCACTCGTTATTTTTGAAATTATGTCAGCAATTTTACACAATGTGTGTCGAAATACGATATGTTATTAGTTTATTGTTTTCTCGTATGGTGCAAACGTAGCATTTTGAAGGGTATTAAATCGATAAGCATCTAGATTTGCGCCTGGACTCTTCCATGCGAATAAAATCCAGTATTGGATTCCCATTCCCAGTTCACGTCTTAGTCAAAGGCCTACCAGGTACCTCGCGAGTTCCACCAATAAAATCACGTGAAAATACCATAGACATTTATCTTTAGATACTTACACTTACAGCTTAGCTCGTGCGCAAACAAAAGTTACGTTTTATGGGTGAAAAAATACGTCCGAGCGCATGACTCGCCGGTCAGCTGCCTTCCTTCTGGACACCCTCGTGCATGCGCACAAACCTCGTGTTATCGGCCTGTCTACTTTATCGACAATAATCGACATGCTCAAGATACTCAAGGTTGCAAGATATATACTCTCCAGAACCGGCTCGGCCGCCATTTTTGTTGGTGTGTTTTAAGGTTTCTCTGTAGATTCCTTGTAGTTTTCTTAGCTATCGTGGATTGTGGGTGTTTAATATTTACGGATTTCTAGTTTTTGTGTAGTTTAGTGAATTGTGTTTGTACTTTTAGTGACTCCAATTGGAATATAAACAATGACAGTAACAGCCGTTGTATTATTTTGTTATGCCGAAATAGGGGTAAAATATCGGGTATTTCATATTTTTATTAAGTATGGAGTAGTGATGTATCTTGATATATAACCTTATTTTATTATGAACAATTTAAACACATCTAACTAGGCCTAGGCTACAAAAATAAGGTATAAAAATAATGAGAAACACACACCAAGACAGATTATCCCGATGCATGCAAAGAAAAAGTAAATACCAAGATTTTTATATTAATCCAAGGGTGAGAGTATTCCATGAGTCAAGTTCTCGAGCAAACACTTTTTCAAATTCTTGAACAAAACAAGTTATTACCAAATTGTAAAAATCAATAAAAGTTATATGCAAACTATTTGACTTGAGGTTAGGTACGCGATAACACCGTAGATTGGTTATTTTGCTGGTTTTGTTTGTTTTTATATTCGATTTTATAAGACTAGTTTAATTTACCTGTTCTTGTTCTCTTCCTTTTCGAACTAAAAACACGACGACGAATCAAGTTTAAACAAATTGTAAAAATCAAACCTTAAAAACAATTTTCTATACTTAAAATGTTTGCTACTACTAAAAATGCCAGAAATCACTACCTTTTTTCCCAACTTGATCAAAAATTGGGAAGAAATTCCAATTTTTTGGCAAGAATTTAAATTTTAAAGCCCGGACCTGTCTATTTTCCCATTCGTCAAACGATAATGTTGCAGTGCGCATGGTTAATAGTGTCCAGCTTTGTTTACATGCGCGAGGCCATAAAACTGCCACTTTCGTGATTATTGTTTGCTTATCTAAAGGTAAATATCTATGCGTTTTATGGGTGAAAAAATACGTCTGTGCGCACGGCTCGCCGGTGAGATGCCTTCCCGTCCAACAGGATTGGGCATGCGCACAAACCTCTTGTTATCGGCCTGTCCTTCCTTAGCGACATGCTCAAAGTACAATCCAGATCCTGATCGGCGCCATTTTTGGTGTGTTTTAAGTTTTTTCTCTGGATTCCTTCTTGTTTATTGTGCGTATTTAATATTTACGGATTTCTAGATTTTGTGTAGTTTAGTGAATTGTGTTTGTGCTTTTAGTGACTCCGATTGGAATATAAACAATGACTAGTAACAGCCGTTGTGTATGATTTTGTTATGTCCAAATAGGAATAAAATACCGGGTATTTCCTATTTTCGGTAACTATGGGTAGTAATGTATCTTAATATACAGGGTGTTTCAAAACATGTGGGCAATCTCTCGGATTCATATAGATTAGGTGATAATAACATGATAAGTTTATATAATATTTTTTCCTAAGAGCCCCCCTCGAGGAGAAATATGCCCCTAAAACCGGCCCTGAAAACTAGTTTTTTATTAATAGCCTTTGAATCGCCCTGTATATTTTCATTAAAATTTAGTATAATCTACACTATGGAAAGCTTTATTAAATAGGTTAACAATAAAATGTATAGTTCATTCTGTGGGCCAGGGACGGACTAGCTTGGCCATAAAAATCTTACATCTTTGACAGGTGTCATGCAATCGGGATTTTTATATTATTTTTGGATAGCTTACGTATTTAAACGCAAAATAGATACTCTTCGCAGATTTCGATAAGTTGAACCGTTTTCGAGAAAAATACAATAACGTTAATAATTATTATAACTATAATAATAGGAAAATGAACGGATTTTTACTTAATTAAAAAATTTATAACAAGGCTCAATGTGGGCTCCCTCTACTCTAACACACTCCCGGGCATGATGTACTGAAGACTGCTGCACCCTCCATAACACCCCTATTATAACGAAAAAACACGAAACAGATTCGGGTACGATTAAACCTTTTTAAAGTATGTTAACGGTCAAGTTGATTTTTCTCGAAAACGGTTCAACTTATCGAAATCTACGAAGAGTATCTATTTTGCGTTAATATACGTAAGCTATCCAAAAATAATATAAAAATCCCGATTGCATGACACCTGTCAAAGATGTAAGATTTTTAATGCCCAAGCTAGTCCGTCCCTGGCCCACAGAATGAACTGTACATTTTATTATCAACCTATTTATTAAAGCTTTCTATAGTGTAGATTATACTAAATTTTAATCAAAATATACAGGGCGATTCAAAGGCTATCAATAAAAAACTAGTTTTTAGGGCCGGTCTTTAGGGGCATATATCTCCTCGAGGGGGGCTCTTAGGAAAAAATATTATATGAACTTATCATATTATTTTCACCTAATCTATATGAATCCGAGAGATTGCCCACATGTTCTGAAACACCCTGTATAACTATATTTTATTATGATCAATTTAAACACATCTAACTAGGTCTAGGCTACACAAACAAGGTATCAAAATAAAGTGACACACACACCAAGACAGATTATCCCGATGCATGCTTTGGTATATTTTATTTGCAGAACTGCAATCTAATTAGGTACGCCTATTTTTCAAGCAATATATTGCTTCAAAAAGTTTAAAAAATGCTTTTCTCTGTACTATAGGGACAGTCTGTACTTATATTATATAAAAGAAAAAAGTAAATATCTAGTTATGTTTACATATATAGGACTAGTTTAATTGACTTGCTCTTTTCCTTTTTGAAATAAAAACACGAAGACGAATCATTTTTAAACACATTTTAGAAACACAACCTTAAAAACAATTTTCTATTCTCAAAATTTTATAGGTTTGCAACTAGTAGAAATGCAGAAATCACTACCTTATTTCTCAACTTGATCAAAAATTGAGAAGAAATTCCAATTTTTTGGCAAGAATTTGGGGCAAATTTTAGCTGTTTACACGTAAAAATAAATTGAAGGTCTTTTACAATGTCGTGGCAAGAACTTAAGTTTTAAAGCCCGGACCTGTCCATTTTCCCATTCGTCAAATGATAATGTTGCAGTGCGCATGTCTAATCGAGGTGTTCAACAAGTTTAGGTAAGTTTGTACAGAAATGTAATTTACCAGATACCTAATCTGCAATTTATTATTATTTATTTTTTTTTTAACTTTCCGGTTAATAACAAAAAAAACGTTATGCTAAAAGGCAAAAGTTGAACTTTTAAAACTCATTAGCGCCCGTTAGAACTAAATAAAATTAAAAAGTTTAGTCGAGTTTCAACTTCGATTAAAATTTATTTAGGTTGTCATTTTCAAACAGTTTGAACTCGAAATGGACTTTTTCAAAGCTCCACCTGTCCAGTTATTTTAAATTCAAAAGAGAAATTACTTTTTTCATTTGTCGCATTTAGTTAATTGGCCGACAAATAAAAGATCAAAAAGAATCCATTTATTTGCTTTTTTAGTTTGGAAAAAAACGTTTTCCTACAATTTGGTAAAAAAATCAGCTCTCTATCTTTAGAAATAAGGTTAAGTTAAGTTAAGGGGGCGGTCCATTTATAATGAATAACCCTGTATTGTTATTCCAAAGTCAGTGTGATGACATTCCATACGGCGGTAAACAGTCTCAAAGAGACCGACGTTTACCGCCGTATGGAATGATTGGAATGTCATCACACTGACATTGGATAAATTATACCTTATTCTGAAAATTACATAAATTTATTTTCAACCATTTTTTTTTATTAACAAATTCCTAAGGAACGTTAAAAGTAGGGAATATAAATTATAAACAATAACAAACTTAAAAATTAACAATTTTTTATAAAAATACATAAATATATATATTTAACGAAATTAATAAAAAAGTCATTATTCAATTTAAAAAATGGAATAATTTATTTTGTTAAAAAATAAAATTAGTTTGATTTTTAAATAGTACTGATTTTTTAATGTTTTTATATTTATTTGGTAGGTTATTATAGATCATAATCCCATTAGATAAAAATGATCGTTTACCGAAATTACTTCTAATATTTACGGCCAAAAGAGTTTCAATTTGCCGGGAATGATGATTATGTAAAGTATTAATTTTTTTAAATATGATTTTTGATTTTTTTATGAATGGTTATTGAATGAATAATAACACATATTTTTAATTTATATAAATTTTCTAAGTTTAAATATCCCAGTGGTTTGTATAAATTTTTTGAGGGTTCCAAAAAGGAAAGCTTGTATATACATTTAATAAGTTTAATTTGTAATTTATTTAAAGGTTTAATTATTGTAGTATTGTAGAGGTAGCAGATCCCCATATTGAAATTAAATATTGCAATTTAGAATAAATTAGAGAATAATAAATATTTTTTAGAAGTGTAATTGGTAAATAATGTCTAATTTTGTATAAAATTCCATTCCAAGGAGATATATTTTTTCTAATATATTCGATATATTGGGTATTCAGTTTTATAATGTATGTCAATTAGCCTTGGCAAGCCTATATCTATACAAATTTGTGATTGACCTAAATACGTATATGTAAGTGTGTCATATTTTCTCGATATTCTTCGCTGTTTTATTTTTCTTATGATTATTTTTCATCCGTAAAAATATGTCATTTGAATATTTCTCGCACGGGCTTGCCGTGTTCCAGCTTAAATTATGTATAAGAAGATTCATAGGTCCATTTAAGAAAGTGCACATTTTTGTAACTTTCGGCTCATTTGTAATGCATGAAGCTCGTACAATAAAGCGACCATATTTATCGCCTGAACGTTGGAAAAAATACAGGATGGTGTTTTGTATGTTTGCTTCATTGTTAGGTTAAATTTCAAATATAAGGTTGTCAAAAGAGCTTTTCAGAAAAATACGTTTCTTTGAAATATGTTTTCATTTTATATTGCTTGCGTTGAGGTCGACATCGTTTTTACAATGTTATGATAAAAAAATGGATCAGTCCTTTATATACAGTGTGACCAGTAAAGTCTGCATCATATGGGATTTTTTTTATTAATAGCTTTATTCGAAATTTGACTTTGGCATCAAGTTCTGCTTCGATCTAGATAAAAATTAAGCAAAAAATAGTAGTCACGTGATTCGCATTATCTGTCAAATTTTAATTTTTTTCAAAAAATAATTCAAAAGTACGGTTATTTCTGAAAGTATCGAAAAAGTTATTAGAAAAAGCTTTTTTAAATGCAGTTTCTAGCCCACATGCAACATTTAATAAGACTCAACGCAACCTACATAAAAGTTCTTAGTTTTGACAATGCTTTATTTCAGATACATTTTCTTTAAAGTAGCGCCATATTAAATGTGTGTTTTTCTACAAAATCAAAATTGGGCTATTAAAATTTGGTCGCATGTGATGCAAAGTTTATTTGTTTTTGACCCTGTATAAGGTAACTTCATAAAATAAGTATTTTTGAAAACGTAATTTGTGTCTGAAAGTAATACACCTTAATATTAGGACAAAAAATAACACAGTGTCATCAGTAAAATGTGCATTAAGTGGAAAATAAATTTTAGTGGTTGGTAAAAAATCAAAATTATCTTATGCAGCTGAAATTTTGCACGTGGGCTAGAAACTGTATTTAAAAAACTCTTTCTAATAACTTTTTTCGATATTTTTAGAAATAACCCCACTTTAAATCTAAACCCAACTCGATAGATATATACGCTTCAGGGGTCCATTCGACGAGTAATACGAGAAAAGTCTCCACAAGTAGTACCAACAGTAACTGTACAATACTGCAGAACAGTTCGTGGAGTATATTTTCAACATCTGGAGTGTCCTCTATGAACAGTGAGTATGTCGGCTCGTCTCACAAGTAGGTGTATATGTGGATCATATGGAGATAAGTGGTATATCTTTGCTTAAATGTCGTTGTTTAAAACAACCAAGGCATTTTTGTTGTTTAAATGATGTATTTCTCTTAAGAAACCCTTCAAGCGAATTTTATACCCTCACCAAACCTTTCCTCAAGGCCTATAAAACATTAAATTTTACTAGTTCCTTCAAGAGCCCCCATAAAAATATTACTGTTATATTTTTACTGCTAACTACTCGTTACTCCTCGCGCTGCGCACCGCCCCATAACCGTTGTAGGTACAAAGGTCGTAAAAACAGCCTTAAGAGTAGTATATGTCCTTAACATAAAACAGAGAATGTCACATATGATGGCTTATATTACGGCGTTTTAAACAAGGGCGTAAAATGCTTGCTTCGTGGCATATTCGTTTTATTTTAAGAGGCCAATGAAATTTTGAAATTTCGCAGAATCATTTCTCGACAGTTCTGTTGCTGCCTTAGTGCATGTATTTTTCACTTGTCTTACCTTTATAATGTCGGTAGCAGCATAGTAATTTTCCGAAGGAATGACGCCGTTAGGAGTCCCGTTAGGAGCCTGGTAGTTTTGCACGTCGTAAGTAGGAGGCCGTGACGTAGGGGGCGGAGGAGGCGTTAAGTTATAGAACGATGGCGAAGTGAATTTTAGTTCTTCTTGAAAACTGTTGACGCTGGTAAAATCTGCAAGAAAAAAGACAATAATTATTTACTGGTCTGGTAAATTTTACATTTTTCAAAGACCCATTTCCGCTTTAATGATAGAATAGAGGATCTTTGGAAAAACTTGACCACCCTATAGTGGAGCTGTTTGGCTGCCATTGTGGAGTTAATCGTCAATTTGTAGTTATAGGTGTAGCGCCTCGGCAACAGATGTCTCAAAATCCTGATGTGCTGTCGTGGTGTTGCCGCATTTCGTATTTTGTTTAAATATTTAGGCAATTTTACCTATAACGTGTCATGTTTAACTATTATCTCTCTTTTTTTGTTCTGAATTTCAGCCGTACGTATATTGTGCAAATTTTTGACGATTTTCTACATGTTTAGAGAAAACGAAAAATGTTTTACTTTTTGAAAGAAACCTTAAATACAAGTACAAGAATAAGTAGTTACTACTTAAAAATAAATGAAGACGTTACTTATTTGCGAATACAATTCCAAAAGGAAAATCTACAGGTTTTCCTGGAATATTTGCAATTTAAAACTCAAACTCGTCAGACCGTTAATATGTGAACTTCGCGTTGTTAAGAAGTAGAAAACTCATCTTTTTGCTTGCAGTATAAACATCTTCATATGAAGTTTTAGGTGTTTGAGAAAGTTTTCCTTTTACTTTTGGGGAAATAAGCGCGAGATATTAAGAACGAGAGCGTAGAAAGTGGCAATGAAATAAAAATAAAGGTGTTATTAAAATTTCGTTATTTCCTTGGTTTTTATTATTGACTATTATTTCAAAGATCATTTTTAGTTAAAAAAAATAAGAGCTGTAAAAGAAATACTCCAATCTTCAGGGCTTTAGTGTAAATTTTCTAATACTTGAAATAATTATTACTTTTAAGTCTTATAGATCTGAGATATAATACCTATCTAACTATCATTTAAAGTGCAAAATTCTTATTTTAAATATTTATTAAAAACTTTATTCTTGTAAAAGTTTTATATTTTTTGGCCTACCCTGTACGCCATTTGACTTGCAACCATTCTAAGTGCACCTAACATGATTATCGAACATGCACCAACTTTTATCAGCAATCAAATTTTCTGAGAAAGCGGTAATAAAAAAAATGCCCATATGTTGCACACTTAAACAACCACACTGTATAAAAAATAGAGCATGAGATGTCGGTTGTATTTTTACATCATGCAATTTTACTGCACATTTGTTTCTTTTACAAAAAATCGCATTATTTTTTTGATTATTGGTTTTCCTAACGTGAAAGGTGGACCTGGAACTTTGTATTTTCAAGCGCCCGGTTGCCGTTAAAACCAATATGATTTTTGGGCCGGCAATCGGTTTTTTCGGCGAAGGAATTTCCTGCTAACTTTTTACCTCGGATTTCAAAACCCTTTCTGTTATTTTATGTTATACTTTAAACCAAAACAAAAACAAAAGTCTCACTTTTCCCCTTAGTTATCGAATCCTTTTCACATACTTTCCCAATACGGGGGTTTTCAATCTAACCAGGGTTGGGTTTACAAAACAAACATAAACAATCGATGTCGTTTTTTACCGTTTTCTTTTATAGAATAATTTTTTCTATTAACTTGCCCTTGCGAATTTTGAACAAACATTAAGAATAATGTGTTCTAAAAGATAAATAGAAAACTTCCAGAACGAAGCTAATATGTATTATGTAAAGTAATGCCTGCACAGGGCGTTAGACTTTTTGGCATGGGGAATAAAAAATAAAATATTTATCAAAAAATGAAATGGCGAATGCCTCACTAGTGTTTACTCTTAATAGAGGTTGTGATAACCTAAGGGCACCTATCAAATATCTATATACAGTGTGTCCACGGATAGAGTTTGGAAGAGGAAGAACTTTTTTATTAGTAGGTATAGAAGAAAAAGTCATTCTTTATAAAAACGCCTGCTTTTGCTGAAACTACAATTTCGAATATCAGATTTACGATTACTATAGAACAGCGTTTCTCAAACTTTCTTGACAACGGACCCCTTTTGATTTAGGAATTTTGTTGTGGACCCCATCCCGCGCTTGCTAAATTAGTACAAAATGACACAGTACAGAATGATATTCCCAATAATTTACAGTTAGTAGTTAATCTACACATTATTTTTATTCAAAGGTTATTTTTTTTAACAAAGCAAAAAACATCAGTAAGCAGTAAGCTGGTTGCACCAAATGTTTTAGTGAGATGGACGGAACTGCTTTCTACTTCCACATAATTTCCTTATGTTGGGTTTGATTGAAGAAAGCTGCAGCCTTATGTCTGGTTCTGCATTAAGTCGATTACGATATTTTGTTTTTGTTGCAACATATGTCGAAAATCCGGCTTCACATAAGTATGTTGTCACAAATGGCAGTAGGACTGAAATTGCTTGTTGAGCCAGATCTGGTTATTCACCTTCAATATTGCACCAAAAATCTACCAATTGCTCCTTTATGAATCTCGTCTTTAAAACTGAATCAGACGTTAAATCGATCAACGATTCATACTGAGCTGCTAGGAGGGTTGTTGGCTTTTATATTCTTGAAGACGTCATTTAAATGTTGATAGATTTCATTAAAAAGTTGATCGGGTATGTTCCTCTCTAATTCTTCTTCCCAAAACTATTTTAATGCTGGAAATGAATCAACGTCGCGTTTCTTAATGGATTCTGCCCAAAACTTAAGCTTTTTTTTAAAGCAGCCACTTTTTCATTAGCCATAAAGACTGTCATATTTTTTCCCTGGATGGCAAGACTTACCTAATTTATTTTGGAAAATATATCAGCTAAATATGCAAGCCTAAATAGCCACTCTTTATCCTCAAATATTTTTTCCAAACCCCCTCCCCCCTCCCATGCTTTGGCCGCTAAAAAACATAGCAACTTCTTGTCGCAATTCAAATAAACGAACTAAGGACTTGCCTCTGGAAAGCCACCTTACTTCAGTGTGAAGAAGTAAAGATTTATGAATACTTCCCATATCATCGCAAAGTATGTGGAACAGACGTATATTAAGTGGTCGGGCTTTAATGAAATTAATTATTTTTACTGCTTCATTAGGTACAGTCGTTAAAGACAAAGGCATCTTTTTTACAGCCAGTGCTTGCCTATGTAAAATACTTGTCCAATTATCCACGATTTTTTTAACTTAGTGTAATGACTAAAATATAAAACTATTATTTCGTGCAGCCTAACAAGTCTAGGCCTGTCATTGGCGTTCAAACGATAAGTACGTCATCTAATTGCTTGCAGTGGCGTTGCGGCCAAATCCAATTTTCCATGATTTTTTTCAGTGGTTACAGGTTACATAACTCGCGGACCCCTAACGGGTTAATCAAGGACCCCAGTTTGAGAAACGCTGCGTAGAGGGTTCGTCAAAAATAACATTTTTACTTTTCAGTGTTTTTATTTCTTGATTTATTAAATAAATTTTGCTTGTGCTGAAACTACAATTTCAAATATCACAGCTACGATTACTATACAGGGTTCGTTAGAAACAACATTTTTAGTTTTTTGGATTTCGTTTAAAATAAATTTATGTAAAAACAAACATCTATTGTTGCTTTCTTACTTCAAATACGATTTTATATCTGGCCGAGTAACGATTATGTTGTAAGCAAACCATTTTTTTATTTGCCTACTTTTGAAGTATTTTTATTATTACATGTCATATGGATCATCAATTATAAAACTTTTATTTAAACGTGGTACCACCGAGTTAGCGCATAGTTCAACTCGACATCTGAATTCCCGATATCAGTTCCTAACTTGCTGTATTGGGATATTTGCAATAACTACTCTTATTTTGTCTTTCAAGAAATCTAAGTTATTATTGAAATTGGTTTTATACACATGTGGCTTCAGATATCCCCATAAATGAAAGTCGATAATGGTGAGATCGGGACTCCTACGTGCCAACTGATTTGGACCATAGGTACCTTCCAATTTATTTCCTCCCAAAGTGATGATTTAGCCAATCATCCAAAGGAATTAAAAAAAAAATCGAAAAAACAAAAACTGTGTTTTCTGACGAACCCTGTATAGTAATCGCAAATCTAATAGTTAAAATTGTAGTTTCAGCACAAGCAGACGTTTTTATAAAGAATTACCTTTTCTTCTATACCTACTAATAAAAAGTTTTCCTCTTCCAAACTCTATCCGTGGACACACTGTATAATAAAAGGTATTTGACATCACATAAAATCATTCGAAAAATGTAATGTAAACCAAGGATAATGAAGTTTAAAAGATATGAAAGTTTAAAAAATATTTTCAACATTAAGATGAATGCATTTTTTTTAAGTTTAGTTTTCCTGAAAATAGTTACTACAGTGACAGCACATACATTGGCTACGATCTACGGTTTCACATAAATCAGAGTTATACAAAACACAATAAACGAATAATTATAAAAATATGTTTGTCCGGGAATTTTCCTTAAAATTCCATTTGTAGATTTAGTGGGCTGTTCAATTTAATAAAATTACTAATTTTAGGTAAGGATGCTTGGAAAAGATAAAAATCTTTTTTTTTATTACACAAACACCAAATAAAAAACATCACAAGGTTGCAGTATTAGGTTTCTTCTTATGAAACGCCACATGCTATTGACCAAATTCGTTCATATTTTTTGCCCTCTTTTTAAATTAAATGCCACAAAATAAGAAAAAAAAAAGATATTCTATTCCCTTATACCTTTCACCTGTCACACATAAATAATAAACCTTCTTGAAAAAGACAATAAAAGAAACGTTTCCCTGCAAAACAGAGCATTTAAATCCCAAAACACGAGAGATGTCATGTTGTCCGTCAAGGTTTTAAACGAAAAACATGTTTGCATGGAATATTTAAGCTTAAGGGTGAAGCTTTTCTTTAAATATGTAATATACAGGGTGTTCTATGGGGGCCGCAGCAATTAGCGCAGAACCGTCCATCTATCACTACTTTTTGTCTATAGTTTTAAGAAATACAAAAATAGGACCATAACGTTTACGATTTATTTGCAAATTTTTCACACAACGTCTAGTATCGAAGACACAAATGTTCTGAGTAAATTGACAATGCTTCATTACTAACAGAAAAAAATAGTGTGTGTGTTAATACCAAAAGCATTAATTACATTTACCTGATGTTAAGAGACTTAAGAGAGCATTGTGGCAATTAGTTAAGGTCTTGGTCTTAATAAGAAAACAATAGATAAAATGAACAATCCACCTGTTCCGAACAAAATTTAATTCTGCTTAACGACACCCTTGTGGTTTTCTCCCCATCTCGTCTAAAAGTAATTAATCTAAATTTATAAACTAGAATTAATTTATTAGAGTAGGTAAATACCTACATGCCTTTTAGTCTAATTCACGTTTAAAGACCACGTTGAGGCACACTTCATATTTCCGGAAGGGGCTGGAGAACTGTAATCTGCCCGAATTTGCATTTAAATGTTGGAATTAATGGCTTTTTGGTACAGGTTAGCCCTTACTCTTCAAATATTGTTTAGAAAGGTACAGGGTACAGGTATAATAATATTGCCCTACGTAGATTCTGTACAACAGTAAAGGTATATTATGGGACGAACGAGTTAAACCTTAATGATATGCTTATTAAATTTACCTGGTTAGGATGATGACTGCCCCATAAATCATTTAGGCCCCTACACGTGATTTGACAGAAGTTTTAAAAAAATCAACGAATTATACTAGCCAAGATATGTTTGGTAACCACTTATATTGGACTGCGCTGTATAACAATATAACCTTTTAGTTCAACATTTGGTAAAAGCATATATTGCAAATTTTGCGTAACTGCGTATACGTCATTATCCCAAATCAGGAACCGAGAAGCATGAAATGAAGACAACCTTCACAAATATGAAAAAGACAGACCATGAAATTGAACACGTGGGTTGGTCAAGAAGGTTTTAAACAGTGTTTTTAAATTTTTTGAAATATTTGAATTATAACTAACAAAATTATTAATTCGCAAAGCGACTTTAGGGAAAGAATTTTTTAATATAATAATTGAAATTAATTGACGTTATTTATATATTAAGATATATAGACATTTAAGCAGCGATACAGGCAATTTGTTACGGCAACATGAAATCAAAATTTTAGGCTCTGCACACTTAGTGCTCAACATCGAGTCACCTTGTGTGTGCCAGAAGTCTGCCACTCCCACACATATATTAACATTTCTTTTAATAAGGTTAAAGCCAAAAATCAAATTACTTTTAAGAGGAGATAACTTACCAGTATATTCTCCACTTTTGCTTGAAGATATCGCGTCTTTTTTAAGTAAGCAACCATACTCCTGTTTACCATTGGGCAGTAATTTGTAAGGTTCATGGTATACTGAAGAATTTTCACTATCTGATTCTTCACCATTTACATGACCTGTAAAACAAGAGGACAACACATAAGAACATAATACCTATTACAAGTCTTGGACCATATTTGTCACGACACTTTTTAAAGCAAAGATTTTTAATATCACAATCACAGGTACTTTAAGATTAACCTCTAAATTTAAAAATGGTTTTTAGTATAAAATTATGGAATAAAACTTACCATATAAATTGCATTTTTTCTGCTTTTTCGCTGTACCATCTGGACCAATAGTACCGTTTTTACTTTTAACCGAAATTCTTGATCTTGTCAGGCCGTTGTTAATTATCGGTGTTGACATCGTTTTTAGGTCTTTCATATTTATGGTTGTAGGCTTTGTGCTACTAGAAACTAAGGCAGTGTGTTTGTGAAGAAGAGCAACCTATGAAATAAAAAGATATATTCAGAAATAACCACTTGAATAGTACCGTTTTTCTTACCTTCTTCTTTCCTCTCCTCACCATCAGAAACACCGTGCATACCACTAACAATATAACCATAGCCATAACGCCAGTTATAAGTCCAATATAGGCTTGGCCGAAACTGGTGGGACTTGAAGCTGGCGTGACTTCTTTTCTTGCGTGCGTAGTCTCTCCACTTGAATTTGGAGAGCTGGTGGTTAGGGTGGTTTCTGGAAGCAGATAGTATTTGTCCAAGTCGTCGACTGTGAGGTTGTTGGAAAGAAGTACTGAAATAAAATTGGAAAATATTTTAGAATAGAATAGAAGTAACGTAATAATATAAATACAATTTTCTGTCAACAAAAGAAGAAATATTTTGCCAGTAAACACGCGCCGACTGTGTTTTGTCCCATTGGCGTAGTAACGAAACAATTGAATTCCAGATAGCAAATAGCCCGGGGGATCCTGCCATACACCGCTGTGTTTGTCTTTGAAATTAAAGTTTAACAGTTGCGTGGCACGGGTAAACTCATTTTGTTGTACTGGCGAAACAATTGGCCCTAAAATTACATGTTAAAGTAAATAATTTTGAGTTAAGTGTTGTGGAAATTCTGTTGGTTTTTGATACAGCTACGTTTTTGATGTTAAAGATACATGGTAGCTTAATTTATATCGTGGTAAACTAGTTTCATCCGATCTGTGAGATTAAAAGTTCATAAATACTTCTTAACTAAATATTAAGCTGTGGCAGATGAATCAATATACTCTTTTGGGGCAGGTAAAGATAGAATGCTAAAATACCAAGCAAGAAAGTGTTATTTTGGAAACAATGGTAGTATTTTAGTAACAGGAACTGAAGCAAGTGACTCAGTATTTTTCGTTTAGAGAATGTCGACAAGGCCAAATCTACAGTTACGTAAATTTCAAACCACAAATTTTGATGAGTCTACGTTAGTTTCAATACAATATTTAAACTGGTTCGACGAACCTTGACGAACAGAATGCTCAAATATCCACTACACGCGGCTTTAAAGGCTATTGCTACACCCAACGGGAGCAGCATCAGACTTGTCTGCACCAAACACCACTAGCTTTTTGTTTGGGTAGACAATCCTTAGTCTTATCTACCACCATTAAACCAATCCTTGGTATATCAGGACGAACAATAGATATGCGTTTGCTCAGGGGTAACTGTCCACCCCTTTAAGGTCAATATGATTATTCTTTGTAATATGTCTCATATTAATTAACTCAGACACTCATGAAATTATTCAAAGTTTTATCCAAATAACCTTCCATTCATTGTCGGTTGTAAATCCAGAAGAGGTTGAGGCTAAATGATTGAAGAGGGAACATGTCAGTAGTGAATATCGACGATAACTGTGTCTTCCGGTAAAGATGACTTCACTCCCCCAAATAAAATTATGAATATAATAGTCCTTGTCCTCTTTCTATGCCCACCGTTCCGGAACACTATGTCCTGTCCCTTATGAAAGGTAAATCAGTGAGCTCAGGTGCAAGAAAAGTTAAAGCAAGCCTTTTAGTCCTTTAAGTTAATGACGGCGCCTTTTATGAGCAGCTCGCTAGAAATTTATTATGGACTTTAAAATATTCATAAAAGAGAGTGGCAAATGGTCGGGAATTATTGACACTATCAGGATACTGAGCATGCTTTTAGCTGGATTATTTTTTTTAAGTGTAAAGGGAATATTTAAAGCTGAATTTTAAATTATTTAAAGTATATTCTATTAAAGCTTTGGTGCCAGCAAAGCACTATATTTAATTTTATACTCGATATAGCTGCTTGCATATGTACTGTTGCACATTATCGGACCATAGTCCATTATATAGGGAATTCACTCTACTGATTAGTGTTGAAAAATTTAATTAACTACCTACACTAGTATCACCTGGAAGGACCCCATTGTAAAACCGCTTTACTTTTTTTAAAAATCCACCGTATCATTTCACCGTATTTGACGCTTTAACGATATAATTTCTGCTTCACTTTTATTGCCTTTTAATGTATATTAATCGCCAAAGAGACTCTGTGTATATTAACTTAATGAATTTTTATTTTAGGGCATAATAACTTGACGGTTAGTTAAAGGCGGTAGAAATTAAAAATGGCGGGAGTAAAACGACCTTTAAAACTTTATGATTATTTAATGTTCGTCTGGGCAATTCTAAATTATGGAGAATTATGATGAAAGAAAAAATCGCTAATTATGTGTCCTAGATAAGTGACTTCGGTTCTCGTAAATTCACATTTATCTGGTTGAAATAAAAGTTTCTTAGATTGTGGTCTATTGAAAATATTTTGTAATTTTAAAGAGTGTTGATCGATTGAACGGGCAAATACGACTATATCATCAAGATATACGAAACATTGAATACCGTGGAGACCTGTAAGGGCTAGTGTCATTAATCGTTGAAAAGTTCTAGGGCTATTTTCCAAACCAAAGGGCATGCGCATATATTCATAATGACCTGCAGAGATTGAAAAAGCTGTTTTTGAAATGTCTTTATATTCTATTAAAATTTGGTGAAATCCCGATCCATCAGGCAAAAGACATGCTTTATAGGGGTCATTATTTTCCTAGTGGTGTCAATGTCAGTTATCTCCAAAAGTATATCAGCGCCTCTACCATAAATACCTAAACTAGGTAGCGGTAAGAACTAGTTTTACAATTACACGCTTATAGGCAGTCCTAAACCCAAAGGTCTTCGTTTAACGAACCCGAAACAATTAAGACTACAGAAGAGTTTCCTTTTACTTGGTCAGATCCATTTTTAGAAGCATTTTGACCGTATGGAGTCAAATTTATAACCGAAGCTGACTAACAAACACATTCTTTATATGAACACAGAGTAGTTAATTAATTTCGACAATTATTCCCATTTAGGTCGGGACAAGAACTCCGAAACCCACCGGCATCTTCCGACTGGCACATGAAATAACAATAATTCCGAACAGTTTACGGCCCTCCGGCTATTCGAATAACAACGTACGGTTGCTGATAACCTTAGGCTAACCGTCGGCGTCGGTTAGGTTCGGGTTATGACCCAATTATAGACATCATGCTTGTGCACGTGTTGGATAGTTCGGGTCAGGTTAAAAGCTTAATTGGTTAAGGAATTAGAAACGTCTCGCAAAATTTCCTTGTTATTATTAAGAATATTACAAATTAAATACGAGAGCGCTGAGATAAACAAGTAACTTTAGCAAAATCCTTTGTTAGATTTTAGATCATTTTATTTTTAAATGAATTGAAAGAATTTTTCTCGAAAAATTACCAACTGATGGAAACTGCCAAGAGAGTGTAAAAACTCGCTTTCCATCGACGACTTTAATCAAATATCGGCGACTATTCACTTAACGAACTTTTCTTTCCCGATCATTAAGTAACAATCTCACCTTTAATCGATGTCGCGAAAAGAAAGGGCTTTCCCCGCGTTTTTCCTCGTTTTTTCTTGGATTTCTTTTAGTTCAAATGTGTTTTCCAAGTTTTATTGTCGTGGAAAAGAGGAAAATTACAAATTTAATGTGTTCAGGGAACTTTGACTTAATCGGTAATGGATTGCCTTTTATTCCGTATCGAACTTTCCTTTATTGACTTGAGCGTTAAATACCGATATCTTGTGAATTACTTTTTGTTGTACAACGTACTATACAGGATGGTGGGCTCCATTCATGTCGATCTATTTATAGAATAATATATATAAATAGAACTTTAGTTAAAAAATTAGAAATATTACAAAAAAGGTTTCTAAAAATTATATTCAATAAAAATGATCTTTATCCATCAAAAGAATTATACTCAGAAACAAAAAAGTGGAACATAAGACAACTTTACATATTTATAACATCTTAATATATTTATTTAAAAATAAAAACCTTATACAATTTAAAAACCATAATCACAATACACGTCATAAAAATGAAATAACCATAAAACCTAAAATAAATAAGTCCATACGACAAAAAAATTTCAAATATTTATGCTTTTTTTAAACGATTATTTACCAACAAAAATTAAAAAATTAATTTTATTAAAAAAATTTAAAGTCGAAATAAATACATGGATATTAAAAACAGACAATTTAAAAATATTTTTAGATTATCTTATATTATATTATATTATAGCATATTATATTTATAATCAATTTTTTAAACTTTTGTTGGTAAATAATCTAAATAAAAACATAAATATTTTTAAAAAAATTTGTCCTATGGACTTATTTATTTTAGGTTTTATGGTTATTTCATTTTAATGACGTGTATTATGATTATGGTTTTTAAATTGTAATAAGGTTTTTATTTTTAAATATGATGTTATAAATGTAAAGTTATCTTATGTTCAACTTTTTTGTTTCTGAATATAATTAGTTAATTATTAATAATAATTTAGAGACCTTTTTTGTAGTATTTCTAATTTTTTACCTAAAGTTCTATTTATTCCTCCCAAACCTAAAATTCCTTAATTTAAATAAGTTTTAACTCACGCGTAATATAGGTAATATTTCCATATGTCTTACATTTTAAATTCCTTAATGTTTTTTATAGTATCCATATAAGTAAGTATAGTAAGTAATTTCCATGATACCCTGTATACACGGTTAAGAAACTTCGGGCAAAATGGCGTCGTTCATTAAGAACAAATATAAACGATGCCGTGGAAATCTATCATAATTTCGAGCGGCTTAGCTTAAGCTTCCTTAATAATATATTTAGGGCAGGGTCATTATTTATAAACAGAACCGGTTCGAGTATTTATAGTGGAAAAGGGAAGATGTATGGCCTGGAATTTTAATTTACAATTTTTTAGTCGTTTGTTTAAGAATTAAAGATAGGGCAAGATAATGTTTTAAAAAAATTAATAGAATATTTCCATATGCATCAGGGAAACTCTGCATAACATTCTTAAAAATTAAATACGGCTCTCGTACATACATACCACAATGAAATCACTAGTTATAATTGTGATAATGTCAAATAATAATAATAATAATAATAAGTTTATTTAAAATTTAATAATATAATAAATATTTTTATGTTGTCTTCTATAAACTTATTCTTCCATCCCCTGAAGCTGAGCTTGTTAGGGGCAAATATTATTTTTTGTTTTAGTATGTAAAATCATAAATCATAAATATGCACTAAAAATTAAGTTTTAAAGTAAAAATGTTAATTTATAGTATAAACGCAGTTCTTTTTAATAAATATATTACCTATAACAAAATTATTAATTTATAATTTTTAAGTAAAAAATATTACTTATATAAATTATTCAGAATAATATTAATTAATTAAAGCATTTCCATAAATATTTTCAAATTGTCTGTTTTTAATATCCATGTTTTTATTTCGACTTTAAATTTTTTTAGTGAAATCAATTTTTTAATTTTTGTTGGTAAATAATCATTTACATAATCATAATACACGTCATTAAAATGAAATAACCATAAAACCTAAAATAAATAAGTCCATAGGACAAATTTTTTTAAAAATATTTATGTTTTTATTTAGATTATTTACCAACAAAAGTTTAAAAAATTGATTATAATATAATAATATAATATATTGATGCGGTAACGCATGTAAAAGTGGACTGTATTTCAAAATGTGTTAGTTTTAAGAGAAAACAAGAGAATACGCACAAAATAAACGTGTTGAGACTCTTACCTTGGACTGAGAAGCCGTGGCGGCATAGAGGGCCCTCTTACTTCTTTTTGTGGTTCTCTTAATTTATGTGCACTAACACTATTGTATGGTTAAAACTCGAAGAAAATGTTCAATTAACGCATTTTACAATAAAAAACGGATCGGCGAAGCAACCTTAGTACCGAGTTGCCCTTCTTGCGATTCTGACCTTGTCTCTAGTGACTGGACGTCTCACTTCGCATCAGCGACTCTGCGCTCCTCCTAGAGTCCAAAACGAGAACTTGTGCGTTCGCGACAAAAGTTATAAATTGATTTATTAAAAAATAAAAACTAATTAGTTAAAAAAGGAAAAAACGTTACCATACCAATATTAGCCCAAATTAAAATTAACTAATTTAGTTTAAGAACAATTATACAAACCATAAAAGAAAAGACTTTTCTTAACAAACCGCCCACCAAAACGAATGTTTTAGACGTACAGGTAAAAACCCGAAAGCACAAATAAAACATATTACAAAAAAGAAAAAAAAATATATATATAAATTGAATAAGATTAATTGCCTGGTAGAGGGCATATCCTTACTACCGGTCGCTGAAAAGATCCGCGCGCAGTTTTTAGGGTTACGACGCGTACCACTCCATCCTTTCCTGGATGTAAGTCTGTGACTCGACCAAGCTCCCAATAAAGTGGAGGTTTTTGGTCGTGCTTTATTAAAACCAAAACACCCTTGGCAATCTCTGGCGCATGATGAACCCACTTGTGTCGTTCTTGTAGCGAATGAATATATTCATTGGACCAACGTTTCCAGAAATCGCTCTGTAAGCGCTGAATTAATTGCCAACGGCTTAGACGGCTGATTTTTAAATCAGATAAGTCAGGTTCGGGTATACTACTATTTAAAGGTTCAAGGGTAAGAAAATGACCTGGTGTTAAGGGTTGCAAATCATTAGGATCGGCGCTAATTGGGCTAAGAGGCCGTGAATTAAGTAAAGATTCGATTTGCGTTAAAAGAGTGTAAAACTCTTCATAAGTTAAATTTTGGGTACCAATAACCCGGTAAAGGTGAGTTTTCATTGATTTAACGCCTGCTTCGGCAAGACCGTTAAAATGTGGGGTACTAGGCGGATTGAAATTCCATTGGATTAGGAGTTCTTGAGCTGCAATTTGCGCGTACTCTAGAATTATATTTGATGCGCCCTTGAAATTGGTGCCTTGATCACTTGAAATATGTATGCATCTGCCACGACGGGCGACAAAACGTCTAAAGGCAGCCAAAAAGGCTTCAGATGTTAAATCTGAAGTTGCTTCCAAATGCACAGCTTTGGTCGCAGTGCAGACAAAGACACAAGCATAACCTTTAAATACCTTGGCACCTCGATGTCTGGACATTAATAAAGAAAATGGGCCAGCAAAATCTATACATACTGAAGAAAAAGGCTTGAGTTGAGATATACGGAGCTTTGGAAGGTCTCCCATATAAGGGTTATAAGATTTAGGTTTGCAGCGAAAACACTGAATACAATTAGAAAGACATTTATAAATCGCACTTCGAGGAGATAAAATCCAGAATTGCTGGAGTATTAAATAATGTAGGGTCTTTAAACCTGGATGAAAGTTCGTTTTATGAACCCATTCTATTACTAGTTCTGTTAATCTATGAGATTTAGGCAAGAGAATGGGGTGTTTAATGTCATAATTAAAATTGGAGTTTTTTAACCTACCGCCCACCCTAAGCATACCATCTGAATCAACAAAAGGAGCAAGTTTTCGGAATGGTTTCGGTAGTAAACTGTTATTTTTAATTTTGTCAAAAATATCAGAAAAGCATGTAGTCTGCACATTTTTAATAATAAGACAAAATGCCTTGTCAATTTCAAACGGTGTCAATTGATTTAACTGATTTTGTGAAACAGATCTGTCTTGGAAACGTGAGTTTGTAATAAATCGAGTAATATAAGCAACAATTCGCTTAATTTTTAAAAGTGAAGAAAATTTGGTTAATAATTCGTCAATCAAATCATCTTTAATTGAAACCGTAAGCAGCGTTTGCTTTTCCTCCTGAGAAACCTCAGGAATTTTACTGGAATCAAAGGTGGGTTGTGTATGCCACAAGTCGCGCCTTTGTGAAAGAAACTTGGGACCTGACCACCATATATCTTGTAGAAGTAGTTGTGAAGGCAGTAGGCCGCGTGAAGCACAGTCGGCTGGATTTTCCTGAGAGGGAACATAGTGCCAAGATGACATTTGAATGATATCTTGGATGTGGCTTACTCTGTTGGCAATAAACGTCTTCCATTTATGCGGAGAAGAGGATAGCCAAGCTAAGGTAACCATAGAGTCTGACCAAGCATATATATCATTAAAAATAATGAGTTCTGAATAACTCTTCTTTACAAAAGAAATCAAATCGGCAAGCAGAACAGCTGCGCAAAGCTCTAAACGAGGTATTGAAACTGTTTTCAGAGGGGCAACTTTACATTTTGCGCTAACTAAGTATGTCAGAATATTACCAGAACTTTGTTCTATACGAAAATATATAACACTAGAAAATCCTACTTGAGATGCATCGCAAAATCCGTGGAGCTCTATGCGAGAAATTTGATTAGAGACGACTAGGCGAGGTATTTTAATTTGAGTAAGTAGGGGTAGTTCAGATTTAAAAACATGCCACGCCTCAAGAATATCATTAGATGGAGTTTCGTCCCAGGCAACATTGGATGACCAAAGACATTGAAGAATATATTTTGCCCGTAACAGGACTGGAGAAATAAAACCAACAGGATCAAATATCCTACTTATTTCTGAGAGAATATTTCGTTTAGTACAAGACCGTTCGATTGGACAGAAATAATACGAGAATATGTCATTACTTGGATCCCATTTTAGTCCAAGTACCTTTATGAAAGATGGTTCTTCTTTGTCGAAGCTACAAGATAGTTGAATATCCGAAGAAGGAATATTTTGTAATAGTACAGGATGGTTACTTGCCCACTTTCTAAGCTCAAAACCACCAGCTTTCATTATGCTAATAAGTTCGGATTGAAGCGCTAAAGTGGAGTCCAAGTCTGACCCGCCAGTGACAACATCGTCTACATATATGTCGCGTCTTATGACTTGGGCCGCGCGAGGAAATGACATTTCCTCCTTATTAGCTAGTTCTTGTAAGGTCCTTATGGCCAAAAAAGGGGATGATGAAATGCCATAGGTGACAGTAAGTAAATGATATTCATCTAAAGGATCATTAGGTGAAAAACGCCACAATATTCTCTGATAATCTTGAAACTGTGGCAGAATACGAATTTGACGATACATTTGTTTTATATCACAAATGAAAACATATGGAAAGAAGCGAAAAGTCAAGAGAATTGATGAAATGTCTCGTTGGAGCTTGGGCCCAACAAGAAGCGAGTCATTTAAAGAACTACCTCGAGTGCCGCGCGCAGACGCGTCAAATACCACTCGAAGTTTAGAACCGGAAATTTCATTTTTGAGTATACTGTGATGAGGAATATAAAAGGCAGTAGTAGATTTGTAATCTGACCTTGGAACTAAGGACATATGGTGACTATCTAAATAGTCTTGCATAAAATCTGAGTATTTATTAGACAAATCAGGATTTTTTAATAAACGAGTTTCAAGCAAACAAAATCGACGATAAGCTTGAGCATATGTGTCACCAAAACAAGGTTTCACATTTTTGAAAGGTAGAGGCACTAAAAAACGACCAGTGGGGTCTCTTGTAGTAAGGGAATTAAAAATTTCCTCACATTTCTTCTCCTCAGGAGATAAAAAAGAAGGTTTAGAAATTTCTTCAACATTCCAGAATTTCTGGAGTGTGAAGTCAAGTTGATTTTCAACAGATGCATGGCAACTTACTAGCGAACAAAATGGATCAGATACAGATGGCTCAATAATTGTTTTGCCTTGAAGAATATAACCAAAAACTGTCTCTAAAGCCACGGGTTGACCCGGTTTTCCGAAAATACGTCCAGAGCCCAAAAATAGTGGGACAAGTTCTGCCCCAAAAAGAATATCAATGGGTCCAGGAATGTTAAAATTACAATCTGCTAATTTTAAATGCTTAATGTGCGACCAATCAGTAAAATTAATTTTTACTTTAGGCTGATCCGAACATATTTTTGGTAAAATAATAGCATCGAATGAAAATAAAGATTCAGATTGATGTCCGGGTTTAATATGGCATTGAGTTATACCATTACTAGGACAAGCGGACATACCATTTATTCCTTCAATCGGACTATAATGTTTTTGACGACTTAGGCCAAGTCGATTGACACATTTTTCAGAGATAAAGTTTGCCATACTGGCAGTGTCAAAGAGAGCCCGAATTTTTTGAAAATTACCGCGAATATCTTTAATTTCTATTTCCGCTGTAGAAAGAAGAACAGTGCTTTGTCGAACTGCTAAGGTACTAGTCATGACACTAGTAAGGGTAGTATCTGATCGTTGGTTTTCCAACAGAGGGCGTGTCTGGGCTGTAGAGGTTGAAGCCACAGCACTTAAAGGATTATTTGAAGAAGCATTATCAGTTTTTTCAAAATGCAATAAAGTATGATGTGGAGCCATGCATATTCGGCACCGGAAAGTAGATCCGCATTTTCGAAGCGGGTGAGGTGAAATTAAACAATTAACACAAAGGTTGTGTTGCTTAACGAAAGAATATCTTTCACTTGGGGTTTTTGATATAAATGAAGGGCATCGATATAAGGCATGAGACGATGGACAAGAAGGACATTTTGACGCATTAATAGGGGTTGTAGTATTTAAAAGAGTTGTTTGTCTTCGGTTCTTAAAGTTTGAATTATTAACACCAGAATTAAAATGAGAAGGGTTTATTCTTGGCTGTTTGTTTTGATTAATGTTAATGTTTGTATTATATGCATTAGTATTACATGAATTAAATTGAACTGACTCTAAAGCCTTGCAATTATTTTCTAAAAAGGTTTTTAATTGTAAATATGACGGTATCTCGGTTAAACTGTGCTCAACTTCGAAATCAGTTCGTGTTTTTGAATCAATTTTTTGAAGTAACATATTAAATAATAAGAAATCCCACTGATCTACAGGAAAATTTAAGGCTCTTAGGGCAGCTAAATTTTCAGAAAAAATGTTTAGAATATGTCTAAGTTCTTTAGCAGACGATTTTTGCATATAAGGCGCTGAGATAAGCTCATTATAATAATGAGTTGCCAGAAGTCTTTTATTTTGATATCTTTTTTCTAACAGTTCATAAGCAATAACATAATTATTTTCAGTAAGCGGAATTCCTTTTACTAGTGCTAGGGGTTCCTTATCTAAGGAAGTAATGAGATATTGAAATTTTTCTACCTGAGATAAATCATTATTAAAATGAATTAAACTATTATATAAATCATAAAAACTGGGCCATAAAGCAAAATTGCCGTCAAATTTTGGCAAACTTATTATAGGCAACTTTGTCCCTGGCTTATGAGAGACTGATGAAGCAATAGAATTATTTAATACTGACTGATTTGGATCATTAATAGAAACCTCATGTTTGATTGCCTTTGAACCGTAGTAATATTTATCTGCAGCGATGCGTACTGCATCATGTGTTTTAAAATCATCTTCAGAAATTAAAGAAATAATTTGATTATGTGATGTCTGAAATTCCTCATAAAATCTATCCATACCTTCAATTCTAGCCAAAAATGTAGGTTTTACTGAGCTGTCAGAAGCGATTTGAAGTCCCAATTCATAGGTTTCTTTCAGACGGTTATACGCTGTCGTGCGTTTTAAAGTTTGTTTTGTAATTTTTTCTACACTTGCCATGGTGTCACAGTTTTAATAATAACACAACCAAACGAAAAAAAAATAGTACTTTAGACCGAAATAATAATCACTGTATTGAAAGAACCCCGGAAAACTGGTTAAATTTTAACATTTGTTTAACACCCGAAAATGCAACAATAAAAACTGGTTTGTTTATTTTAAAAATTGATCGAGCGCCTGTAATTTTTAAAAATCAATACTTTTGGTACGACCAAATGCACGTCTAAAACTCGCGCATTAGTTTAAAGCGATAAATACCTGCGCGACTTTATCCACGGTATTAAGCATAAAAATGTTAAAGCAAAAAATTTTAAAAATGGCTATTAGGAAGCGAAATGAATAAAATATTTTAAATATTTTAAAAAATGATTTTTTGAAGCTGATTTATATCCGGCGAAGAGGGGCCAAAAATGATGCGGTAACGCATGTAAAAGTGGACTGTATTTCAAAATGTGTTAGTTTTAAGAGAAAACAAGAGAATACGCACAAAATAAACGTGTTGAGACTCTTACCTTGGACTGAGAAGCCGTGGCGGCATAGAGGGCCCTCTTACTTCTTTTTGTGGTTCTCTTAATTTATGTGCACTAACACTATTGTATGGTTAAAACTCGAAGAAAATGTTCAATTAACGCATTTTACAATAAAAAACGGATCGGCGAAGCAACCTTAGTACCGAGTTGCCCTTCTTGCGATTCTGACCTTGTCTCTAGTGACTGGACGTCTCACTTCGCATCAGCGACTCTGCGCTCCTCCTAGAGTCCAAAACGAGAACTTGTGCGTTCGCGACAAAAGTTATAAATTGATTTATTAAAAAATAAAAACTAATTAGTTAAAAAAGGAAAAAACGTTACCATACCAATATTAGCCCAAATTAAAATTAACTAATTTAGTTTAAGAACAATTATACAAACCATAAAAGAAAAGACTTTTCTTAACATATATTATAATATAATATAATATAATATAATATAATATAATATAATATAATATAATATAATATAAGATAATCTAAAAATATTTTTAAATTGTCTGTTTTTAATATCCATGTATATATTTCGACTTTAAATTTTTTTAATAAAATTAATTTTTTAATTTTTGTTGGTAAATAATCGTTTAAATAAAAACATAAATATTTGAAATTTTTTTGTCCTATGGACTTATTTATTTTAGGTTTTATGGTTATTTCCTTTTTATGACGTGTATTATGATTATGGTTTTTAAATTGTATAAGGTTTTTATTTTTAAATATATATATTAAGATGTTGTAAATGTAAAGTTGTCTTATGTTCAACTTTTTTGTTTCTGAATATAATTCTTTTGAAGGATAAAGATAATCTTTATTAAATATAATTTTTAGAAACTTTTTTGTAATATTTCTAATTTTTTATCTAAAGTTCTATTTATTCCTCCCCAACCTAAAATTCCGTAATTTGAATGAGTTTTAACTAACGCGTAATATTATATTTCCATATGTCTAACATTTAAAAATTTTTTAATGTTTTTAAAAATCGGTAGTAAACTTCTTAATTTTTTAATTTAGTATTCTAAGTGAAAATTCCTATTTAATTTACTGTCAAAAATAATTCCTAAATTTATTATTTTAATAACTTTAAAAATTTGAATGTCTTCACTTATTTGAATACTATTCATATTTCTTGATAGGTTATTTAGGTTTAAAGCAAAAGGAATATAATTTGTTTTATTAAAATTAATTGTTGACAAATTGTTATCAAACCAATTTTTTATAATTTTAAAATATTTTTTAATTTTATTATTTAAGTTGCCCCAATTTGTATCGGTATAAAAATTGTAGTATCATCTGCAAAACTATAAATTTGCCCATCGCAATTTATACTAAATAAGTCGTTAATATAAATATTAAAAAATAATCGTCCTAAAATTGTTCCTTGAGGAACACCATACTTAAATACTTTTTTCTTTATCTATTTGAACATAAGTTGGTCTATTTTTCAGATAATTTTTAATTAATTCTAATTGCTTTCGTCTGAATCCAATATTTTCAAACTTTTTTAACAGTAAATTATGGCTAACTGTACCTATCAAAGGCTTTTGCTAAATCTAGAAAAATACTAATACAAGGTTGTTATTATCTAGTGCATCATATATTTGTTCTGTTAGATAGCAAATAGCGTTTTGTGTATAATATAATGTCAAATATAACAATAGTCCTTCCATTTCATATTGAGAAAGATTTGAAACAAAATTTGAACAAAAATTGTACTTACAGTGGTATTTCAAAAAAGGGTTGTTTTTGGACTTGCCTTCATATGTTGACTTATTATTCCGTTTCAAGTACTTGCGTTTATTAAATTAGTACAATCATTATGTTTCCTTAAATACTGTAAAACATATTGAAACAATTGTAATAAAATTTTGATGTAAAATTAATGTTAATGCGAAAAACTCCTTCTATCTCAATGAGGTCAATTTACCACCGCGGCGCCCTGTTCTATCCGGAAATTCATTCCGTATGTAAATTGCTTGTACAATTTTGACGTCACCGCGTTATTCCGGCCCTAACGACCAGTATAGAGTCGAAAATGGACTCCCTATGTTCCTACGGGCTCTATATTATTGTTTTGAAAATTTAATAATGCCCTTCTTGAATAATCTTGATGGGATTTCACGGCTCAAGGAACGGTAAGGTCGCACAGGGTGAACAAATTTGGAGGTTACGACAAACTGTACTGGCAAGGCTAAAGTTACAGGGCGGGCTTCTAATGTAAAGAAATTAATACATAATGGACACAAGTTAAAAATAGTTTGATCGAGATTCGACGTTGCCCAACTTTTGTTCGAGCGCGATTCATTCCCATTTCACTCTCGCTGCATTCCTCCTCCATAGCAGCAAATACGTTCCGATAGCGAAGCACCCACCGCTATGTTTAATGTTTTTTTTTGTTCCTCAGGGAACAATTTTAGGACCATTATTTTTTAATATTTATATTAACGACTTATTTAGTTAGCGATGGACAAATTCATAGTTTTGCAGATGATACTACAATTTTTTATACCGATACAAATTGGGACAACTTAAATAATAAAATTAAAAAATATTTTAAAATTATAAAAAATTGGTTTAATAACAATTTGTTAACAATTAATTTTAATAAAAAAAATTATATTCCTTTTACTTTCAACCTAAATAACCTACCATGAAATATGAATAGTATTCAAATAAATGAAGACATTCAAATTTTTAAAGTTAATAAAATAAAATATTTAGGAATTATTTTTGATAGTAAATTAAATTGGAATTTTCACTTAGAATACTAAATTAAAAAATTAAGAAGTTTACTACCGATTTTTAAAAACATTAAAATTTTTTTAAATGTTAGACATATATGGAAATATTATATTACGCGTTAGTTAAAACCCATTTAAATTACGGAATTTTAGGTTGGGGAGGAATAAATAGAACTTTAGTTAAAAAATTAGAAATATTTCAAAAAAACTTTCTAAAAATTATATTCAATAAAGATTATCTTTATCCTTCAAAAGAATTATATTCAGAAACAAAAAAGTTGAACATAAGACAACTTTACATTTATAACATCTAATAATGTATATATTTAAAAATAAAAACCTTATACAATTTAATAACCATAATCATAATACACGTCATAAAAATGAAATAACCATAAAACCTAAAATAAATAAGTCCATAGGACAAAAAAATTTCAAATATTTATATTTTTATTTAAATGATTATTTACCAACAAAAATTAAAAAATTGATTTCATTAGAAAAATTTAAAGTCGAAATAAAAACATGGATATTAAAAACAGAAAATTTGAAAATATTTTTAGAAATGCTTTAATTAATTAATATTGTTCTGAATAATTTATATAAGTAATATTTTTACTTAAAAATTATAAATTAATAATTTTATTATAGGTACTATATTTCTTCAAAAAAACTGCATTTATACTATAAATTAACATTTTTACTTTAAAACTAAATTTTTAATGCATATTTATGATTTTACATACTACAACAAAAAATAAGATTTGCTCCTAACAAGCTCAGCTTCAGGAGATTGAAGAATAAGGTTATAGAAGACAACATAAACATACTTATTATATTATTAAATTTTAAATAAACTTATTATTATTATTACCTTGGCTGAATTTTTCAGGTAAGCGTAGATACGGTAAAATTTTGCTGGTATTTTGAAACGGTTTATTCGCAAGAACAAAAACTTAACATCATTTTATGTAAGGCGAAGGCTGAAAGTGTAGAGAAAGTAGTTCGGTGTTTTGAATGGTGTATGTATGAATGTTGTTGGTAGTAAAGAAATACTACATTTAAATACACAAATAACATTCCATTATATTTTTCTTTTATATTTTGATTTTCATAACTATATTCACAACGTCCTTAAAATTTCAGAAAAACAACTTTACAAAAGAGATTGCCGCTTTTGTTTAAATTATCTTTCGTGCCTTTGAAGTTTTGACAAGAAGGGATCAAATTTCCAAAGCTAGATAAAACGAAATCGCATCGTAACTTGAAAAAGTGTAACAAGTAAAAGTCGAACAAAAGTTGCGAGTTATCCGTTTCAAGGAGAGTTTTAAGTTTAAACAGTTTTATCATTGTATTTTGAATTTTCCAAGGATATGTCTACAAAGCGAGACTTCCGATAAAAGACATTATGATATACCTACAGTATATCATAGCCACTCATATACAGTGTGACCAGTAAAGTCCGCATCATATGGGATTTTTTTTTATTAATAGCTTTATTCAAAATTTGACTTTGGCATCAAGTTCTGCCTCGATCGAGATGAAAATTAAGCCAAAAAATAGTAGTCACGTGATTCGCATTACCTGTCAAATTTTAATTTTTTCAAAAAATAATTCAAAAGTGGGGTTATTTCTGAAAACATCGAAAAAAGTTGTTAGAAAAAGTTTTTTTAAATGCAGTTTCTACTCCATATGTAAAATTTCAGCTGCATAAGATAATTTTGATTTTTTACCCACCACTAAAGTTTATTTTCCACTTAATGAACACTTTACTGATGACACTGTGTTCTTTTTTGTCTTAATATTAAGGTGTATTACTTTCAGACACAAACTACATTTTCAAAAATACTTATTTTATGAAGTTAAGTATACAGGGTCCAAAACAAATAAACTTTGCATCACATGCGACCAAATTTTAATAGCCCAATTTTGATTTTGTAGAAAAACACACATTTAATATGGCGCTACTTTAAAGAAAACGTATCTGAAATAAAGCATTGTCAAAACTAAGAAGTTTTATGTAGGTTGCGTCGAGTCTTATTTTGCAAAAGTGGTGCAATTTACAAAATATGGTTCAAAAATCGAAATTATCTTATGCAGCTGAAATTTTGCATGTGGGCTAGAAACTGCATTTAAAAAAACTTTTTCTAATAACTTTTTTCAATATTTTTAGAAATATCCCCACTTTTAAATTATTTTCTGGAAAAAATTAAAATTTGACAGATAATGCGAATCACGTGACTACTATTTTTTTGCTTAATTTTCATCTCGATCGAAGCAGAACTTGATGCCAAAGTCAAATTTCGAATAAAGCTATTAATAAAAAAAACCCATATGATGCGGACTTTATTGTTCACACTGTATAACATGGAGGATACAAACAGAGGTGGATTTAGCATTTGGGAGTATGAACTAAATCCTAATAAGTAAAGCAGGAAATACAATGAGGTTTAAAAACAATGAAAGTTAAAAAACTCCCTCGAACCATGAACATGTTATAGATATATAAGTTTATTAAATCAGCATAATAGGGCTTGTTTTTCTCTACCAATTAAAATTATACGTAATATTTATTCCATTTAAGAAGAAACTTAATGACGATAAATTCAACGCGACATTTTTTATAATTATTCCTGTTATTAGCTTAATGTTGAGGAATAATGACGAGTTTTCTCGGAATCCTATAATGGTCTCGTAATTTTTTAACGACTTTTTGTCACAAAAGGTATTAATCATTTTGTAAAGAAAATCACAAAAAAATTTTAAGCGACAAAAACGATTTGCTTAGTTTTTATCCTTAAATTAAAATTTATTACGTTTTTAATTTTCTTGTTGTTAGTAAATAAAGACAAGAAAAAATAAATATCGAATAAAATGTCAAAGAGTTTTAAGGAATCAAATACTAAAAAAACTAAATAATGTTCGATTTTAAATTCTATATCATGATTTGTTACGAAAAAATGTATTCTTTCAGTAAACAGCCAGATTACTTGCCCTAATTTACAAAAGTATTAGGTAAAAAAAGTATAAAGCAAGAAATAAAAATAATCCGAAACGTACCGGGTGGTCAACTAAGAATGGCCGCCGGCTATATCTCAGAAACTACTAAACATAGAAGCTTGGGAAAAAAAAAATATGATTAAAGCGGTCATGAGAAAATTCTGGAAATTACTTTTAAGTTCCTCATTTCGCCGCGAAGGGGCACAATTGAAAATTATTTTTTTAAATTTTAAATTTCTCCGAAAATTCCCATATTAGGGTATAACTCTGATTACATCATTGGAAAGCTTAGACAATTCTGCATCATTTTAGTTTAAGGCTCGTTGGCTTACCGAAATTGATAAGAGTGGGGGAAGCTATTGAATGTGTAAACATTAAAATCGCCGTAACTTCTAAACGCCTTATCCGATTTTACTAAATTTAAGCTTGTTTGGAAGGGAAAGGTAAGTACCAAGTACCGTCGTATCCAATGATACACGATAGTTTCTAATAAAATTGCTAGAGGGCGCAATTTGTAATAATAACAGTTTTTTTGATTTTATCCCGAAAATTCAAATCATACGGTATACTTATGACATCATAATCGGAAAGTAGATAAAATTTACAAGAAAATATGTGAAAACCGCAGTTTGATATCTTTGTTCGTTTTAGAGTTATTGCCAAAACAATAATTTTTAATACAAATTGCGCCCTCTAGCACTTTTATTAGAAACTATTGTGTACTATTGGATACGACAATTGAAGGTACTTCCAAACAAGCTTAAATTTAGTAAAATCGGATAAGTCGTTTAGAAGTTACAGCGATTTTAATGTTTACACATTCAATAGCTTCCCCCACTCTTATCAAGGTCGGTACGCCAACGAGCCTTAAACCAAAATGATGCAGAATTGTCTAAGCTTTCCAATGATGTAATCAGAGTTATACCCTAATATGGGAATTTTCGGAGAAATTTAAAATTTAAAAAAATAATTTTCAATTGCGCCCCCTTGCGGCGAAATGAGGAACTTGAAAGTAATTTCCAGAATTTTTTCATGACCGCTTTAATCATAATTTTTTTTCCCAAGCTTCTATCTTTAGTAGTTTCTGAGATATAGCCGGCGGCCATTCTTAGTTGACCACCCGGTACACAGTTATTAAATTTTAATAAAAAAGGGAAATAACTTCAAAAAGTATAAAGCGAAACATACAAGTACAATAAAGGACAATAAAAGCATTCACCAATAAAAATCACTTACTTGATTCGAACGATATCTCGCTGAGCAAAATCCACTTATCAGCAAAGAAAAGTCGCAGCTTGATAAACCTGCAAAAAAATCAATTTCCTTAATTCAGAAAACCCAACCTTGTCAATATAGGCAGTAAATATTTAAATTAATTACAGAGATTGCATTCATTAGAGACTTTTTGCACCTCTTAATTCGTCATTCTTTTGTGGTTATCGTTATTCTGAGCATGCGCAATGTCAGAAAGGTGATCCTCTATGGTTAATAACCATAACGGACTCCGTTAGTTACGGAAGGATAAGGAAGAGCTTATCGTGCTGCTGCATGGTTGCCGGAACATACAAAAGTTATGAAGCATCATTGCTATGAATTAAAATTGTGATAAGCAATTAATTAAAATCCAAAGCAATAGTAGCTTTACATTAAAATATACAACTTAATCAAATTATTTTTAGGTTAGGTATTTTATTTTGTTTCGGTGCGCCGGCGCCAAATTAATAACTAGAGACAGAACGTATAGGCGCTGCAAAATCTCTGGTTTTAACAGTGGCGCTACTCGTTATGTTTAATAAAGTTAACCATAACGGAGCTAAAAACTGATATTAATTTAAGAGGTGCAAAAAGTCTCTAATATCAAGATGATATCCATAAATAAATACATATTTGCTGGGCTTACCGCGCAGGCCTGCCCTTCAAAATTATAGTGACGTTTCTCGCCGACTCTCGTGAATGATCGGACGGTATCGTAACTTTAACCGGGTCGGGTTGGTACCTGCCTCCTTCTAGGCCGAACCATACTTCAGCTTGGGAAAATACCTGAAAACAAACAAAAAACACATTTAAATTACACATTACATTTTATTTTAAATAACTTAAATTTACACTACCTCTTTACTTGTATAATAAAATTACTTTTCGAACAGATGTCCATAACTTGGCTCTGCGCAGAAAGCATCTTCTTACAATTCCTCGCCATCGCAAAGAAAGTTTTAATAGGTCCTTCACGTATAACATCGCCTTTACCGTTAACGCCATTGATTGTTTTTAATACAGATAAGTCTACATTATCATTTAAAAACAAAGTAAAAAAAACGCCTACTACGATCACAGTAGTGAGTGGCTTTATTTTCTGCATTGATATCATATTATCAGTTTATACCCCTTTTCTTCCCCTTCCCATGCCTTTTCCCTTTGAACAAGCAATATTTCACTTATATAATATTAATTAAACAATTAGCAATTCTCAAATTTAAATTATTTTACTAGTTTTAGTTAGATATTCAATTATTTAATATAATTTGAAGAAATAGTCCATACTTAAAGCCGAGTTGAAAGTATGAAAAGGAAAGAAAAACACAAAGTCTCCTGATGATGAACGTTTCTACGTTCGAAACATGTAGAGACCTTTAAATTAGGAATTTTTTATTCTAGTAAATTTTGTGTAGGAAGACTTTGTGTTTTTCTTTCCTTTTCATATTTAATATAAATTAGGGCCTGAACAGTATCTGGATTTAATCTAGATGGCTGCCATACTAAGGCCTATTGTTGTCCACACAAATTGCAATATTTCCTACATAATTGTAACAATGTGATAATGTTAAAGAATGGATTATAACAATAAATGTATATTATTATTATTACTGTGTGTAGTAAGTCTTTAGAAATCAAGCAGAGTTAAATCTGGACGTCAATACGGTCAAGCTCGGCTGCTAATGTGATCAAACTTATTAGCACTTCATTGTGAAGTTAATTTAGATTGTTGACTTATAAAATTATCAATGACTGACATTACTGGTACTAGACTACGTTTTGTTATTATACAGTGTCACCAGTAAAGTCCGCATCATATGGGATTTTTTTTTATTAATAGCTTTATTCAAAATTTGACTTTGGTTTCAAGTTCTGCTTTGATCGAGATGGAAATTAAGCAAAAAAAATAGTAGTCACGTGATTGGCATTATCTGTCAAATTTTAATTTTTTCCAAAAAATAATTTAAAAGTGGGGTTATTTCTGAAAATATCGAAAAAAGTTATTAGAAGAAGTTTTTTTAAATGCAGTTTCTAGCTCGCGTGCAAAATTTCAGCTGCATAAGATAATTTTGGTTTTTTACATATATTTTGTAAATTGCACTACTTTTGCAAAATAAGACTCAACGCAACCTACATAAAACTTCTTAGTTTTGACAAGGCTTTATTTCAGATACATTTTCTTTAAAGTAGCGTGCCATATTAAATGTGTGTTTTTCTACAATATTAAAATTGGGCTATTAAAATTTGGTCGCATGTGATGCAAAATTTATTTGTTTTTGACCGTGTATCAGTTAACTTCATAAAATAAGTATTTTTGAAAACGTAGTTTGTGTCTGAAAGTAATACACCTTAATAATAAGACAAAAAAAAAACAGTGTCAGATCATTAAATCGTTGAAAATAGATAAACTTTACGTTGTTAAATTAAAATTTATTTTCCAATTAAAAAACACTTTACTGAAGACACTGTGTTCTTTTTTGTCTTAATATTAAGGTGTATTACTTTCAGACACAAACTAAGTTTTCAAAAATACTTATTTTATGAAGTTACCTCATACAGGGTCAAAAACAAATAAACTTTGCATCACATGCGACCAAATTTTAATAGCCCAATTTTGATTTTGTAGAAAAACACACATTTAATATGGCGCTACTTTAAAGAAAATGTATCTGAAATAAAGCCTCGTCAAAACTGAGAAGTTTTATGTAGGTTGCGTCGAGTCTTATTTTGCAAAAGTGGTGCAATTTACAAAATATAGGTAAAAAATCAAAATTATCCTATGCAGCTGAAATTTTGCAAGTGGGTTAGAAACTGCATTCAAAACGACTTTTTCTAATAACTTTTTTCGATATTTTCAGAACTAACCCAACTTTTGAATTATTTTTTGGAAAAAATTAAAATTTGACAGATAATGCGAATCACGTGACTAATATTTTCTTGCTTAATTTTCATCTCGATTGAAGCAGAACTTGATGCCAAAGTCAAATTTCGAATAAAGCTATTAATAAAAAAAATCCCATATGATGCGGACTTTACTGGTGACACTGTATGTATTTTTTAGTACTTTTTTGAGATCCCATTTTTCATTAAAACAAGAAAGCTACAACATTTGAATAATTTATTAAAATTTTTATATTACTTACTTTAAAAGCTTTTTCGCGACGTAAGGGAAACTAAAAAATGTATTCATAAATACATAATTCATAGACAAAATGTAATAACAAACAATTCGCTTTCGAGCTAGTCGCGAGACAAATTTAAAAACATTATTTAAAATTGTATTCGGCCCTTTCGTCCATTACCTTAAACGTATTTCTCCCTTTTCATTTTCCAGTTTTCCATTATTGTTATTATTTTCATGCTGTAGAATTCTTTGTGACTGCCTTAAAAAACGGCGTTATTGATATTTTATTCCTTTTTAGAGTCCCGCTCGGGCTCAGCGAGATCCCTTTAAGAAAAACCGGTCTCCTTTAGAAAAATGTTTTGAAATATTAATTTTTTTTGTTCTTTTTTCGACGACATTTTCAAACCCAAATAACGTGAAACCAAGAAATTAGTTTCTTTATCCACAAAAATGTATGTTATGGCTTTTGCCGATCCATTTTAAAATAAAAATAATGTACTACGTAAAAAGTTCCGAAAAAAATAGTATCTGTTATCAGGAGTTTTTGAAAATTACAAACGTAATATGGTATATTACTTACCGAAGTGAAAAGTGTTTTATACTCGTCGAGAGAAAAGGATTTCTAGAGATAGGAATCAAACTTTTCACCGAGGTTTGTATACTATTTTATTTACAACCATACCTTTTAAATGCACATGGTGTTTTTAGTGACAAAGATACAATGTCTGCTTTAAAAAAAACGAAATAACTAAAATATTCACTAGTCGGCATTTTCACTCTTATCACATCACATTACCAGTGTGACAAGGGCTGAAGCCTTTGAAAATGGTAAAAAGTGAAAAAAAAGAATAATAGGATGAAACCTCAGACCAAGCACTAGTGCTTGGTCTGAGGATGAAACCCATTAGAAAAGGAAGAGAATATAACAAAAATGAAAGGAAAAATATTTTACGGGCGATCCGAGGTCGGGAAGTGGAAAGGGGTGAGTTTTTAAGGGGAGAAAACGATTTATCTCGATTTTCGGCAAAACTACAAGTCCTATGAAAAAACGTTAAATAGCAAAGTAGGTAATAAAAAGATCTACAACTTTTGTATTTACACTTTTTTCACATAACCTCAAAATTTATGTGAATAATTCAAATAACCAAGTTTTTGGTTTTTTATTTTTCTTTTACAAAAAAAAAATTTTTTCACGAAATTTGGTAACTTACCTACCTTTTTATGTCCCAAACACACTGTCATTTTTTTTGATTTAAAATATTTATTTTTTCACCTTATTTTGACTTAATATCGAAAAAACACCCTAATTTTCAGTCGGTGGGCTTTTTGTTCGTTGAAATTTCTACTTTCTGATGGTGTAAAAAAAATATACATAACTATGGCAAATGTTCTCAAAAAATGCAAAGAAACGAAAAAAAAATTGAATCCAAAATTTTTTTTTAAAATCATTATGTACAATTTTGAGCTATTTATCAAAATTTATACTTTAATTACTCGAAAAACGTAAGATTCCACGTTACATTGATATTATTAAAGTATAAATTTTAATAAATAGCTCAAAATTGTACATAATGATTAAAATTTCGGATTCGAGTTTTTTTCGTTTCTTGCATTTTTTGAGAACATTTACCATAGTAATGTATATATTTTTTACACCATCAGAACAAACACCAAGGAACACCGACTTTTTTAAAAAAGCAGATATTTTGACGTGAGAATTTTCGATTGAAAATTAGGGTGTTTTTTCGATAGTAAGTCAAAATAAGGTGAAAAAATAAATATTTTAAATCAAAAAAATTACAGTGTGTTTGGGATATAAAAAGGTACGTTTTCACCAAATGTGAAAATTTTTTTTGTAAAAGATAAAAATATAAAACCAAAAACTTGGTTATTTGAATTGATCACATAAATTTTGGGGTTATGTGAAAAAGTGTAAATACAAAAGGTGTAGATCTTTTTATTACCTACAACTTTGCTATTTAACGTTTTTTCATAGGACTTGTAGTTTTGCCGGAAATCGAGATAAATCGTTTTCTACCCTTAAAAACTCACCCCCTTCCACTTCCCCACCTCGGATCGCCCGTAAATTATTTTTCCTTTAATTTTTGTTATATTCTCTCCCTTTTCTAATGGGTTTCATCCTACTATTATTTTTTTTGGTTTCAAAAATTATCGACCCTGGTCTAAGTCTCTTACGGCACATGTAAAGTATAAATAACTATTAACTTTACTGTTTATACGTGACTGATTCCTCTAACCAAACCTTGATAGTATATTATTTATTATGAAGAAGCTTTTCTTAAGCCGCTTATGAACTTCTGTACAGAGCAACTTAGTAAAGCTTAGGTGTGCTTGTGGTCAAAAACTTTCCTTCCTAAATTCGGTTAAGTAATCCTTGGGAAAGCTTTCGGCAAGAAGTTGAGGGTTTAGGCAAAAAAGATTGAAATACATGTACAAGTTTACATGAAGTAAAAAAGTAGCTTAAGAACGGAGTCCTAAATTGAGAATATGAAAACTTAAAAGTTTTTGACAATTTTAAAAGATTATCTTTACAGCTACCGTGCGAGGAAAAATTATTTGCATCAAAGAGGGCCTTGCATCTAAGGACGTAATGCTTAGCCGTAGAGCTCAATACCTGTTGGGTGTCAGTAACTACCTGAATTAACAATCAATCAGTTATTCCGTCATCTTTGACAGTCGTTACAAGTAATTTGATTCATCGCTGATTTTTCCAATTTCTTGAACAATTCACACAATGGGCTTTACGGAACAGCACAAAGCATTCATGGTTGAAGCGTATTATCGAAACGGGGTTAAAGTAAATGGTGAGTGGCAATTCAATGATGAGGAATTTTTATCATTGCCTGAAAAGAACCGTGGCTGTGTTTAGGGAAACAGATTCTATACAACACAAAAAAGAAGCAGGAAAACCATCTGTTAGAACGGAAGAACTTGTTGCAAAAGTTCGTGAAATAATGCAAAATACGCCAACAAATTGTATAAGACGCCTGTCCCAATAAGGGGAAAGATCTTATGGAACATGCATGACTATTCTTAAGTAGCATCTAAATTTATTTCCTTAATTGGATTATCCAAGAATGTAGGAACATTTCTCCAGAGATGCTGGTCAACACTTTCGAAAATATAAAGAGAAGTGTGAATTTATGGTTGGAGCATGGCGGTGGCCAATTTCAGCAATCTATGTAATTATTTTTATTTTTCTTCTTGTATATTCTTTCTTTGTTAATTTTTTAAACAACAAAAATAAATTTGTATTTGTCTACTTATTTTATTACTCATTAGTTTGGCATATCATGTCATAATATGAATTTGACAAAATTTTAACTTATATTTGGTTAGATATATCGTCCTCATATCATTGTGATCTAAACCAAGCCCTACGTTTTTTAATCCAAGCTCTCTTTGATGCAAATACTTTTTGCTCGCACGGTATTAAAGCAACTGTAGGGGAAAATACATCTGTTATCGTCAATGTTACCGCATCATTATCGTTGGCGTTGATGCCAACGTTCTTATACCGAGTCGTGTACGTCCATACTGGCCATGGGAAAATCCAACGTCAATTTTGCTACTCAAGTATTGACGCCTCTATTAATTTTACAAAAACTGTTATTAATGCATGGACTAATAAGGTTAACATAATGATGTGAGGAATTGAGTTGAAGCCTTCTGAACATAAATAATATCATTCTGCAATCTATTTGCCTTTGTTTCATTATAATTTTGAATACCCTGTATTCACATTTCACTTTTAACCAAAAAACAACACTCCAGAATTTAAACGACGTTTTAAAAAACCTAATTTTCGGAAGAAAATACTTAAAGTAATTTTCTAATTTAAACAGTTCAAATTAAAATTATTTTAGAGTCTGAAAAAGCCCGGCAATAAAAAGAAGTAAGGACAGGAATAAAATTAAAATTAGAATAATAAAAAACGAGAAATGCACGACTATTTTAAAAGTTCATTTCGCTGTTGAACGGTATTGTTTTTTAATTTATACTTTACCGTCATTTTATTTAAATTGAAAACAAGAAATTGGAATAATAATTGGATCAAATTTTTTTGTTGCCCGTCTGTGTCGTCCCGGGCTCTTTGTAGGAATATTTAAAAATAACACGGTTGAACGGTGAACGAGTGAAACGGTATCTGTGAAACTGTAAAAATTTTAAATATAAAAAGGCCTTTTAATGTGAATTTTCTTGCTTTGATATTTTACCTTATAAGGGATGATTACAATATGTATAATACTATCGATTCGATCCATGTTGAATGACAAAATGGGTTGTTTCGCTGTTAGTTTCGAATTATTTCAAAGCGGGCAAGATCCTGCACATACTTGTTGTTAATAATTCGCGTCAAAGCCATTCCCAGTTGACTTTTTTAAGTTAGTTGCATGTAATGCGTGAAGCATTAAACAGTGGTTGTTTGTTGTTTACTATTTTTTTTTGTATTTTAATGTATTGTTTTCAAGATTAAAAATTTTGTGAAAAATGATCCTTAAATTATTTTCAAAGGGGGCAAACTCCATATTTGCTATTTTCAAAATGGACCAACTCCAATTGTTATTTCCAAAACGTACAATCTCCATCTCCTTTTTTCAAATAACTTTGATATTTTTTAAAGATGTTAAGGAAAAAAAATTGTTTTTTTAGTCTAAGATGTGCCATAAATGCAATAAAAAAGAAAAACTATCGTAATTGTTTGCATTTAATGAATTATAAGTTTTTCTCGTCTACTGATAATTTAGGAAACATGGGAGATTGTACACTTTGAATCTATACCCCTCGTTTGTACATAAAGAATACTGTAATAAACACATGGTCAAGTAAATTGAAATAAATCTAAAGAAACTGAATAGTATATTTCAAATTGTGAATTTTATATTAAAAAATTCTTGTCCCGTAGCTCTCTGTTTATATTTTGTTTTTATTACAGTTTGATTTTTTAGAGAATTATAATTTACTATTATTTATACAAAAAGGATATGAATCTTATGGTTTAATTTTTTTCGTTTGTGTTTTATAGAATTATACGAAGTTTCTGCTAAACCTTAAAAACTATGTAAAGAAACGTTAATAATGCATTTATGCATACACTGTCGACCCAATTATATTTGCACATTTTAAAATCAATAATAACGTTTTACCTGTTTTGCCAATTTAATTTATGTTTAGAGCCATACGTACAGAGCCTTTCAAAACCACCTGCAAGTAGAATTCTATCTACTGCGGTAGAAAGAAATTTAATAATTATGAAATAAATTATATTTTTTTTGGGATTGTGGGAACCTACAAATCACCCATTATTGGTAAGTGTATGAAAATATACCAATGATTAAAACTGTTAAAAAAACTATATTAGCAATTTTTCAAAACAAGAAGTAAATTCCGATAAACAGAGGTTTAATATCACTAAAACTATGCAAAATATCCACGTTATGGGTATAATTAATTAACATTTGTACATAAAGACCGAACTACTGACTATTTGTTTTGGGTCGGCCGGGGTATGAAGTACAATAATTCCAATTTCATTAAAATTAGATTAAATTTAATAGGTTAATTAGCATTGTGGGATCTCGGATAGGGATTGAATTTAATTATGATTTTCAAATAGGCTTTATTAAAAGAAATATATCTATATTATTCTTTTATTGTGTTCATTTATATGTTCTTTTACTTTTAAACATATTTGCCATATATCGTAAAATATCGGTTCGCCTGGTTTCCTCGCAAGTATGTGCAAAAGTGATCAATTATTATGCGGACATTAAAAAATAATTTATTTAAAAACAGGAATCAATGTCGAAGAAATCACATATTCTGAAAAAATATATAACCATCTTTTACGGGACGAAAACGTTCCATCTTTGACAAATACGAGCAAATGCTGTTGACATAATTATTTGAAGTGGGGAACTAATTAATTAATAGGCGCTCTCCCTAATTAATTAATAATATTTAGGTTACCGTAGAGTCGAAAGGAGTGATGGGTAAGGTCGGCGTTGCGTTATCTTTAGGAAGGCTGATAAAGATGACATGATATGATAAAGGAAAGGTTGGGCATACGACGCGACTGTTCTATAGACAAAAGAAATTCGTTGCTTAAATACTATTTAGTAGTAGGCTGTATAAAGTAATATAAAAAGACACTTTTATTATCACAGCTTGGATTTCATCAAAATTTATTTGGTTTTTCTTAAGTGAACATCAAAAGACAACGTTTAGAACACTATAGAAGGGATCTCTCTTATTTATTCAATGTACCATGCGAGCAAAAATTATTTGCATCAAAGAGGACCTTGCATCTAAAGACGTAATGCTTAGCCGTAGAGCTTAATACCTGTTGGGTGTCAGTAACTACCTGAATTTACAATCAATCAGTTATTCCGTCATATTTGACAGTCGTTACAAATAATTTGATTCATCGCTAATTTTTCCAATTTCTTGAACAATTCACACAATATGCTTTACGGAACAGCACAAAACATTCATGGTTGAAGCGTATTTTCGAAACGGGGTTAGAGTAAATGGTGAGTGGCAATACAATCCGGGTTTGTGCATGGACGATTTTCTCGAACATTTTCCTAACGTTGCTTTTATTGTTGGGGATTTTCATCATTGCCTGAAAAGAACCGTGGCTGTGTTTAGAAAAACAGGTTCTATACAACACAAAAAAGGAGCAGGAAGACCATCTGTAAGAACAGAAGGACTTGTTGCAAACGTTCGTGAAATAATGCAAAATACGCCCACAAATTGTATAAGACGCCTGTTCCAAGAAGTGGGAAGATCTTATAGAACATGCAACAAATGGAACTAACTAAAATGGAACATGGAACATGCAGGACTATTCTTAAGAAGCAGCTAAATTTATTTCCTTATAAAGTGCAAGTATTCCAAGAAATACAAGCCGCAGATTTTGAAAGACGCAGGAATTACTCTCAATGGTTTACCCAAAATTTATTGGAAAGAAATGATTTATTAGACCTTTCGAAAATATGAGGAGACGTGTGAATTCATGCTTGGAGCATAGCGGTGGCCAATTTCAGCAATTTATGTAATTATTTTTCTTTTTCTTTTTCTTTTTGTATATTTTTACTTTGTTAATTTTGTAAACAACAAAAATTAATTTGTATTTGTCTACTTCTTTTATTACTTATTAGTTTGGAATATCATGTCATAATATGAATTTGACAACATTTTAACCTAGATTGGGTTAGATATATCGTCCCCATATCATTGTGATCTAAACCAAGCCCTACGTTTTTTAATCCAAGTCCTCTTTGATGCAAATAATTTTTGCTCGCACTGTACGATTCGCCACACTCGCAAGGAATTCGAAATATTGTGTTCTCACAAACCCCCTCTTAGTAATTAACATACAAAAAATTGCATCTATCGAATCAATTACAAGTGTGACGAATCCTACATTGAAGCAACAAAAAGACGCCTTACAATACGAGTTAAAGAACATCTGAAACATAAACGACGAGGTGAAACTTCGAGATCAGGTATAGCGCAACCTGTTTGAACTAACTAACATCATGTGCAGTGGTAGGGAGTCAAGGTTTTGGACACGGAACAGCACTGGCGTAAATGCGAATTCAAGGAAGCAGCTTCTATGAACCAAAACAGCCGTATATTTAATAAATCAAAATACGTTGTCTACGACCTTCAACCAAACACTGTAGTATGCTAATTTTACAAAAAAATAACGTCTAGATACGGCTCTGCATTCCAGTCACAAAGGGTATTGGATACGTGGGCAGAAAAAGCGATAAGGACAGTTATCCCGTTCAAACAGCCTAAATCGACAAAAAATTTGTTGTAATTTAATAATTTTAGAAGAATATTTTTGTTACTCGTTTAAAAAGGACTCAAGGATCAAATTTATATTAAAAAAACCGTTTAGTTGGAAGAACAATTCAAGATAATAAAAAATATTATTTCGGGTAGTTAGTTAAACATACAAAAATTTTTTTCGAGAATTCACAATATGTGCAATTAAATCATTGAGTTTATACTTTGCTTTTATTCTATTTATTACTGGAATATAATATTTCTTCTGTTACGCCTCTAGAACTACAATTTACAATGCATGTAATTACATAAAATTAAATTAAAAATGTACCTATATCGAGCATATATACAGGGTTGCCCAGAAGTCCGGAATAAAATTAACATTCATTCTTCATTCTTCATTAACATGAAGATTTTTTATCTTGAATGGTAAAAAACCATCGATGATTTATCATTTCCGCTTATTTAAATAGAGATTTTTTAAAAACTTTTAACAGTCGCCATTTTGAAATAGCTCGACAGAATCGCGCCAAAATTTATGAGCATACTGTACAAGATATTAGCTTTCAAATGATGTGTTACAAGCTGAATGTTTCCATTAAAAAAAAGATCGATGTCGTCATATCTTTGACAAAAGTCTATAAAAAAAACAAAACAAATAACGCCAAAATGTGAGCATATATAAAACTAAATTGACGTGTCCGCGGGTTTTTCCCAAAAGTTACAGGTTAAGACTATATTAATTTTATTCCGGACTTCTGGGCAACACTGTATATATAAATGTTCTAATTTAAAATAGGCAAAACATTATCGAATTTAAAATAAACAAAAATAAAAGTCGTATCTATTTAACAGACGAATAGACAGACGTTATGATCTTTACTGTTTACCCAATTAACAGAGATACCCCAGCCAATTAGCCTTTAAAGAAATAACGGCCCGAGACGGATAGCGTACAGATATTTTGCCAGAGTTTATTAAGAAGACGAAATTATTAAGCATAGAGACTACATTAAAAAAATTTTGAAATGCTGATACCCCCTTTTAAGGCACGGGATATTCGCCTGCAAAATATGATATTTCTAGGTCTTATGGTTTTCGCGATATATGTGGTAGGAGATCGGACATCGGATATATTATATACCGTGCGAGCAAAAATTATTTGTATCAAAGAGGGCTTGGATTAAAAAACGTAGGGCTTGGTTTAGATCACAATGATATGGGGACGATATATCTAACCAAATCTATGTTAAAATTTTGTCAAATTCATATTATAACATGATAATATGCCAAACTAATGTGTAATAAAATAAGTAGACAAATACAAATTTATTTTTGTTGTTTAAAAAATTAACAAAGAAAGAATATACAGGAAGAAAAATAAAAATAATTACATAAATTGCTGAAATTGGCCACCGCCATGCTCCAAGCATAAATTCACACGTCTCTCCATATTTTCGAAAGTGTTGACCAGCACCTCTGGAGTAATGTTCCCACATTCTTGGATAATCCTTTCTTGTAATTGTTTTAAATTTGCAACTGGTGTTTTAAAAATAGTGTTCTTTAAATGAGGAAAAACTAAGTAATCCATAATCGTTAAACAAGGTGATCTAGGTGGGAATTCAATGTCTGATCGAAAACTGATCAATCTGTCGTCGAAAAATTGCGTAAGTAGTTAATAGTTTCGGCGGCTGTATGTGCGGTTGCACCGTCCTGTTGAAAATATCCAAAACGTAGTTAGTCGTCAAGTAGGTAATTGGTCCACAAATGGAAAATGTCAGGTCTAATAAATCATTTCTTTCCAATAAATGTTGGGTAAACCATTGAGAGTAATTCCTGCGTCTTTCAAAATCTGCGGCTTGTATTTCTTGGAATACTTGCACTTTATAAGGAAATAAATTTAGCTGCTTCTTAAGAATAGTCCTGCATGTTCCATGTTCCATTTTAGAGGCAAAATATATATGCCCACCACCTTAATATCGTGATATTTTGCATTCGAGCTGCGTCCCAAGAGAAAACTCCTTCTAAATTATAATGAGTCATAATCCAATTTCTTTGGGAAATTAAGCGCCCTGAAAATTCTTCCCTTTAAAAAGCCAAACAAAGCGATTCGCAGAACAAAACTAAATAATTTGCTCAGATAATAAAGTAGTATTTATTTTGTCCTGTTCGAAAGCCGGAACTTGCAGGAGTTTAATTAAATATTGGACGAGTGCCTCGATGTTTACTTTTGTTGCTCGGCATGTTGTTTTTTCCAAATGTTGGCCCCTATACACAATACTTATCTTTTGTACCTTTCACGACATTTTCAGGAAGCGTTTGGCGATCTTTTATAGCATTTAATAATTAAAATTCATGAATTTTTTGGCTTCCCAATTCTCTTGTATAATTTATCCAAACTCAGTTTGAGGACATTCCAATCATTCCATACGGCGGTAAACAGTCTCAAAGAGACCGACCTCACAACCAGGGTTGTCAGATCTTTCTTCTTCAATTCTTTAAGTTTTTTTATTAAAGATGTTTTCTTTATATCAGTATTCAATTGTTTGTCAGTAACTTTCTTTGAAAGCTAGTTTGCAAATATACTTTAATCCGAGTAGTTTTGAGTGTGACAGAAAAAAATAAGAAGCCATTCATTATTATAATAATACATTCTTTAGTCCTTAAGAAACAATATAACTGAAATCAAGACAAACGAGTTTTCAGTGTTTAAAAACAACTAATTAACAAACCCTTGTTTCTCGTTTACTTATACATAATATATTAACAAACTAGAAAATTTGGTAGAACTGGCAACCGTTCACAATTTATGCACGTTGTCAGGGGTGATAAGCGCCAGTTAAAGCGGCTGGTATAAGCTGAAGCGGTCTCCAGCCCGTTCAAGGATCGATTCTGTCAGACAGAGATAGGCCAGTGACCGCCGATGGCGTGGAAGATACGAAGATAAAATATACGTGATTTGGAAATTATGGACGGGCCGGGGAATGGTCCCAGAATGGAGTTCTGGTAAAAAAATTTAAGCATTTTCTGAGCAGTGTCGTGCCGTGTCAGGTTTATTTTTCTGGTTTTAGTTTTGTGTATAGAATCTTTGAGTTACCTTATATTTATTATTTTAATATAATATTATTATATATACAGTGGGTTTATAAAGTGTAGTATGTACAAACACCTAATGTTAAACAAACTTATAAGTGTGTATACGCATTTTAATTATTTGTTTGGGACGCCTATGGTTAGGAGTTTCATAATGTTTTATGTCATTAAATTGACCTAAGAAACACTATACACAATTATGTCAAAACTATTGTCATATTATAATGTAGGTGATAAAAATTTAAACATTAGGATTTTGAATTTCTTTACATTTAACAATACTATCTACTAAAAGTTTTTTGAATAAATATGCTTATACCCCTTTAATGATATACCGGGTAAAGCCCTAAAGGTCTAGTTACGTTTGCTGCGATAAAATGTCCTTCGTTGAAGCTATAAGTAAAGATAAATATACAGGATTACCCAGAAGTCCGGAATAAAATTAATATAGACCTAACCTGTAATTTTTGAGGAGAAGGCGCCGACACGTCAATTTAGGTTTATATATGCTCACATTTTGACGTTATTTGTTTGTTCTTTTTATAGACATTTATTTTGTCAAAGATATGACGACATCGATCTTTTTTTAAATGAAAACATTCAGCTTGTGATACATCATTTGAAGGCTAATATCTCGTACAGTATGCTCATAAATTTTGGCGCGATTCTGTCAAGCTATTTCAAAATGGCGACTGTTAAAAGTTTTTAAAAATATCTAGTTAAATAAACGTAAATGATAAATCATTGATTTTTTTACCTTTCAAGGTAAGAAATCTTCATTGTTTCACGTTCTGACGATCGGTGAATTTGTAAAATTAATTTAAGTATTTTTGAAGTATTATTTTACAATTTTCTAAACAAAAATGGTTTTGTCGGAAAGGCAGCGTATCGAAGTCTTGATTTTATTGGCTTATTTAAATAGAGGTTTTTTAAAAACTTTTTACAATCGCCATTTTAAAATAGCTTGACAGAATCGTGCCAAAATGTATGAGCATCATAGACAATTTACCTTTAGATAAGCAAACAATAATCACGAAAGTGGCAGTTTTATGGCCTCGCGCATGTAAACAAAGCTAGACACTATTAGACATGCGCACTGCAACATTATCGTTTGACGAATGGGAAAATAGACAGGTCCGGGCTTTAAAATTTAAATTCTTGCCAAAAGATTGGAATTTCTTCTCAATTTTTGATCAAGTTGGGAAAAAGGTAGTGATTTCTGGCATTTTTAGCAGTAGCAAACCTATCAGATTTTAAGGATAGAAAATTGTTTGTACGGTTTTGTTTTTAAAATTTGTTTAAAAATGATTCGTCGTCGTGTTTTTAGTTCGAAAAGGAAGAGAACAAGAACAGGTAAATTAAACTAGTCTTATAAAATCGAATATAAAAACAAACAAAACCAGCAAAATAACCAATCTAGGGTGTTATCGCGTACCTAACCTCAATACATCACTACTCCATATTTACCTAAAATACGAAATGCTAGGTATTTTACCCCTATTTGGGCATACTAAAATTATACAAAGGCTGCTACTAGTACTAGTCATTGTTTATATTCCAATCCGAGTCACTATAAAAGCACAAACACAATTCACTAAACTACACAAGAACTAGAAATCCGTAAATATTAAACACCCACAATCCACGATAGCTAAGAAAACTACAAGAAATCCACAGAGAAACCTTAAAACACAACAACAAAAATGACGGCCGAGCCGGTTCTGGAAAGTATCTTGAGCCTGTCGATTTCTGTCGATAAAGTAGGACAGGCCGATAACACGAGGTTTGTGCGCACGCACGAAGGTGTCCAGAAGGAAGGCAGCTGACCGGCGAGTCATGCGCTCGGACGCATTTTTTCACCCATAAAACGTAACTTTTGTTTGCGCACGAGATAAGCTGTATGTATCTAAAGGTAAATTGTGTATGATGAGCATACTGTATGAGATATTACCTTTCAAATGATGTATCACAAGTTGTATGTTGTCATTTAAAAAAAAAGATCGATGTCGTCATATCCTTGACAAATGTCGATAACAAAACAACAGAATAACGTTAAAATGTGAGCAATATAAAACTAAATTGACGTGTCCGAGCGTTTTCCTCAGAAAGTACAGGTTAAGGCTATATTAATTTTATGTATAAAAAAAACATAAAAATTGCAAAAAACATATTATCAGGGATGGAGTGATAGATAAAGAGGTTGATAAAACTTGAATTCATCATAACGTAATTAAAAAATGCACTGGCTCCGCCTCTGCTCCCGAACCTGATCTGTTTTTTTCTGACACAAATAAACCAAGTAATGTTAATGTTGTTTTTTTCGTCCCTTAAAAAAGGCATTAGGTATTTTGAGACTTAGTCTACCGTGTACAAAATTTCAGGGAGAAAGAAAGATCGAGACGATCGAGTGGGTAAAATCAAAGGGCCAACTGACCTGGCAAATCAAATTTCACGAAGGGTGTCGTATGAGCATTAATTGAATTAAAAGTCTCTTTTTCGAACCTTAATCCTGCCATAAAATATTATTTCGTACAAAAAGAATGCTTTGTAATAAAATTTACATATTATACGTATAATGAGCAAAAAATTTAGAGAATAATTCTAGACCGAAAATAAAATAAATGCTATCTCTTCCTATAACAGTTTTTCGAAAATTGATTATTAACGGATTTACAGGATGTTAAAGTTAAATTTTATTTGCAGTTTTAAAATACATAAGTTACTAGAACAATAAATTAAACATTCAAATCAAAGGTTCAAAGTGACGTCCTTTCTCTTCAATGCATAAATTAATTCTTCTTAAAAAATTCCCACGAACTCCATGAAATATTCCTTCCTTTGCTTTGCTATGCTATGTTTAAGGTTGAAAATAAATTAAAATGATTTTGAATTTATATAATAATAATAATAATAATAATAATAATAATAATAATAATAATAATAATAATAATAATAATAATAAATCGTCTTTATTAGCATATCCATGCAAAATAGGCGAAGTTTAGCTACAGTAGCTACTCCTGGCACTTAACCTAATTTGCATGAGGTTCAATTCTTAATATACAATAATAAAATAAAAATAATTTCCTTTAAATTAACCAAATAAAAAATAATTTACGGACCAATATAATGATACAGTGATAAATCTATTAGAAAACTGAAGTTATCCACTGTTATAAAAAAATATATGCCAACATTAAGATGAAGTGTTCCTTATATAACATTTAATTTTGTGTTTAAAATTAGCCTGTGATAGATCTCCAAGCTTAACAATAATAGTATTAAAGTATTTGGGAGCACGATAGATAAAAGATTTTTGAAAAAAGCAGAGCTGTGACGCGGGATGTGCATGTAATGTCGTGTTCTTATTTGAGCATCATGGAAGGAGCTGCGATGGGTTAGCCTGTTAAATAAGCTTGTGGGTTTTTTGGTTTTGATAATATTATGAACGAAACAACAAAAATGAACCCGTCTTCTTTGTTCCATAGTGAGCCAATTCAACTCAGATATTTTCGCAGATATGTGATCGTACTTACGAAGGCCGAAGATAAAACGGGCACAATAATTTTGGACTTTCTGAATTTGATTTTGCTGAAACTTGTCTAGAAAACCTCCATATACGGAGTCACAGTAATTGAAGTGCGAGAGAACCAGAGAATCAGTAAGCAATTTCTTAAGTGAGTTACATAGAACATGTCTATGGGAATACAACGTTTTGAGAACTGAGAATGAACGTTTCACTAAATGGTTGATGTGCAAGTTGAATTTTAAGTTGGTGTCAAAAAATATTCCGAGATTCTTTATAGAGTTCACAATATCTAACTTTTTGTCATCAATTTTAATATTAAAATTTCCGTAGAGCTGTTGTCTCAGAATATTATTTCCGAAAACCATTAGGTGTGACTTGTTAGGGTTCAGTTTTAGGTTGTGAGCATCCGCTAGTTTGCTTATCTTATCTAGATCGGAGTTTATTTTATTTTCAACATCTTGAACTTCATCCAATCTAAAACTGAGGTATATTTGCGTGTCATCTGCGTAAGCTTGGATTCGGCAATTTTTAACGGAGTTAAATAATTCATTCGTATATAGTATGAACAGTAAAGGACCCAGGATAGATCCCTGCGGGACGCCAGAAGACGCATCCCGGGGAGATGAAACAAGATCGCCAATATGAACTCTCTGTCTCCGGCCAGTGAGATACGATTTTATAAAATTAGCAGCCGAATCAGAGAAACCGTTATACTTTAATTTAGCATATAAGAGATTATGGTTGATCGTGTCAAAAGCCTTGGAAAAATCCAAGGCTACTAAAGCCGTCAATTCCTTTTTGTCAATGCCATTTGCGGTATCATCAGTTACGAGCACGAGAGCAGTGGACGTGCTATAACCTGATCTAAAACCTGCCTGGAAATCGGATAGTACGTTAAATTCAGTTAAAAAACAAGTAATTTGCAGATGTACAGCCCTTTCTAAAATTTTTGATATTGCAGGCAAGATGCTTATAGGACGTAGATCGGAAAATTCTTTAGGATTGGAAACCTTAGACAACGGCATTACAATCGATTCTTTCCAATATTCAGGAAAATTTAAGCAACAATTTAAAATGTGGGTGATATACAGGTCCAAAAAAGGACTGCAGTATTGTAATATACTAATTGAAATATTATCAGAACCGTACGCTTTAGATTTAATGGAGGAAAGTAATTTAGGTATGTCGCTAACCTCTAACAAAGTGAAATTAAATTGACTCACTCGTACTCCGGGATGCAACCGATTTTTATAACTTGACAATAGATTATTATCAGCTTCTTTATTTACAAAAACGGTACTAAAATAATTGTTGATTTTCTCAGGGTCCTGAAGGTTAATAGGAACATCCGTTTTGTCCTTGTTCTTATTAAAAGATTTTAAACCCCTCCATAATTCCTTATTATTTTTGGAATTAAATAGGCCAGTATAGTAAGCCTTTTATTCTCGTCGAATAGAAGCCAGAGTAAGATTTCTCAAAGTTTTGTAGTTTTCCCGATCGTTCTGTGTTCTTGTTTTTCGGTATTTACGCAACGAGGCATCTTTTTCTCGAATCAAAGCTTTTATGGCATAAGTTAACCAAGGTGCTGGAGGTTTGAAAACCCTTTTTCAGGGACATTTTTAGAGGGTGGGCAAAGGATCAATTACCCCCACCTCTAGACCCACAGAATTAAAAAAGAAATGTTCATACCATGTCGGTATATAACACAGTAAAATAAAAGTTCCCCGAAAAAATTAGTTTATATAAAAACATTACTATAACCCTTACCTGTACTCCTCTGGTAAACATATTATTGCAGTGCAAGTGGGCAACATTAAATTCCCTTACTCCATCAAATTCCAGAATTATTTCAAGGGGTTCGCCGTTTCTAGACTCGTCCGACCAACCGACCCATCTACTTCCTGAAATAAAATTTGTGGATTAAAAATAGGTTTTTAGAACATCATAAAAAGTCATTAAATCTGATTAATATACCATTAAAAAAGTATTTCATTCTATAAGAAACAGTACCTTGTGAGAAATGCACCGCTGCGCTGTACGATATTAAATTTTATATAATTAACCTAAAATGTAGTAAAATTAAAAAAAAAATCTGAAAACTTTTAAAGGCGTGTTAAAAAAAACTTGACTGTGACTGATGATGTTTACGAACTGCTTATATATCTAATAAAAAAGGTCCAATTTAAACAATGACCGTTTTTTACAGACACATGATCAACAAAGGACCATAACATTACAAAGTTATATGTAAATATAATCAAATAATCAACCATCTCACTAATTAAAGTACTTCATTTAAAATTAATTAGTTCGGAACCGGTTTAGAGTTGAATTAGTTGCAAAATTTCAGTCCTGAAAATGTAACTAGCATTTCCGCTAAATTTTGAGTTGGTTGAGAGGATTAAATGCTTTTATTTAATTAATAAATAATAAAATTCTGCACATTTTTCGCGTTGAAGAGTTTAAGAACATTAAGTACAGATGTCCCTATCGAATCGTTTTTTTTTGGAAATTTATCCAGTAGCGTGGCCTTAGTGTTACCAGTTAGTGTGGCACCAGCGGAATGATCTTTTTCAAATTTAAAATAGTAAAATCCCATTTACGTAACCCCATGGGACAACAACGCCTTTCGGATTTATCCTTAATCAGTATCGAATACGAGTTTGTTAAAACATTAAATATCAACACAATTATAAACGATTTTGCAAAAAAAAACTTTCGACTATCTGGTCGTTGTGTATAATACCTTGTATAGTATTAAGTGATATAATGTTTGTGCGGACTTGTTGAGTGTTCATGTGTTTTACTATTTTCTGTCTTTTGGATTCTATGAGGCTCGATCACTGCTACCCCCGTTACTACCATACAGGGTAAGCAACATTATAAGTGGTGTTTTAAAATTTTGATTTTGCATAATGTATATTACGTATGACTTAATACCTACACCTATGTTATGTCTACCAGTCTACCTATGATTTAAAAATAAATTCGAATTGGTTGTTGTTTTAATAGTAGGTACTTAATACATAATGCGGGTTTAAGCCTAATTAAATTAATACACGATTAACTAATTCAAAAATTCATAAACCTGAATCTAATAGTAATAAAAATAAGAATTATCATTTTCCATTCGTTATAGAAAGGGGGCCCCTGAAAACGTTTGCGGAGGGGCCCACTCAGTTTTTGTTAGGCCACTGGATAAAGAGAATGAGATTGCCCTGTCGTCGTTTGGGGGGTGGGGGGCTTTGACTTATGTAAACAGTGTCGAATCTAGAGGCTTTTAATCAGGTGACGATGCGCGCTTGTCTAGGCGTTGCAGGCGAATTGACATTTTTTTTACAACCGCGCCCAAATTTTGTAATAAACACTTAACATAATTTGAAGAAGTAGGAAGGAAAGAAAAACACAAAGTCTTCCTCCACAAAATTTAATAGAATAAAAAATTCTTGTTTAATCGTCTCTACATGTTTCGAACGTAGAAACGTTCATCATCAGGAGACAGAAAATGTAATTAAAAAGTGCTGATGGTGTTAGCAAAAGAGAAAATTAGAATCTTAATGGAGCTTTTATGGACTTAAAAAATTGAATTGTAGAAGAAACATAATATGAAGAAAATTGATAATGGTTAAACCATACTGAATATTTGTAAACGGTAATAACGGGGGTCTAAACCAACCAAATAAAATGGGGAAGAAGAAAAAATCATTCTAAGAAGGTGTCGAAGATTATTTAAATTAAAAAAAAACTTATCAAACATATGTCTGTCAGACATTATGAGGATAAAATTGTAGTATCACAATCTGTAAAAAATAAAAATTGAAATTAAAATCAAAGAGTGAAGGAGTACAGAAGTTTTTGAAATATTAAAAAAAAATTTTTTAAATAAAAAAGTAAGTGCCTACTTACTTACAATATTACGTGGTAGAAAGTGTTTTTGGGGTACTGAGGGTAAATTAACCTCTCGCGGGATTACTGAGATTTAATCCTCAGTACCCCAAAAACACTTTCTACTACGTAATATTGTAAGTACTTACTTTTTTAAAAAAAAATTCTAAAATATTTCAAAAACTTCTGTACTCCTTCTAGAGAAATCAGAATTGTAATTTTTCTCAAGGAAACTTTTTCTAAATAAAACTACTAAAATTGATACACTGGCGTTTAAATTGAAGTAGTAGAAAGAAAACAAGAAGATACAGTCCACTGAAGGGGCCAATGGCTGTCTGAAGCAGGAACGAGGGAAGAAAATATATAGGTTTCTGCCAAGCTGCCACACCTTCACTCTTTGCTTGCACATCGCTGTATAAATGCAAACTTTTTTTTATTTTAATTCGAAACTGTATGCGCCACTAGCCCCTAAAACTTGAAAAAAGTCTCGCGGCAGCTCAAACCGGGATAAATTTTATGATTTTTATCTAAAGCCCTAAATGGTCTCTGTTTTCTTCTAACAAATTTTCGTACACGACAGTTTTAATCTAAACACATTTAGAAAAAAAAACTCTGTAGCAGCATTAAAATTCATGTATTCGACATTACCTTCAGATAAGACCCCGCAGGCCTGCGGAGTAAAAGATAACAACATTTCGGGAGCAAATTTTAAACAGAGTTCAAATGGCCTTTATCAACTGAATCGGTATGTGAGGGCACGTACTAACAACATAAGTACACTTGAAACGCAATGAAAATAACTCGTTCTGTCTCTTTTTATTTTGCTTATACGGGAAGATTTTATGTTATTTGTTTTTTTGTATCTAATTATTTAGTATTAACACTTAAATAAATAAAACTTTGAGTGTGTGTGTGTGTGTGTGTGTTAATCCAATTTAGTCACATCCACGGTAAAAGTATAGCAAAAAAGTGACACAAATAAAAAAGTGTTCGCTAAATGCAGCGGCGCAGCAAAGGAGGGGGGGGGGCGATCCGTCCCGGGTGCCATACCAAGAGGAGCTTGACCTCGTGCCTATAAGAACCCCATGCCAATCGCCCAATGGCTAAAATATTTTTTTTAAATTACCTATTCTAAATTTTTCCTATTTAAAAATGGAATGTTGTTCTTCTTTTCGTTATTATTAGGTTCAGGTTTATGAATTTCTGAATTCGTTAATCGTGTAATAATTTAATTATGCTTAAACCCACATTATGTGTTAAGTACCTACTATTAAAACAGCAAACAATTCGAATTTATTTTATAATCCTAGGTAGACTAGTAGACATAACATAGGTAGTTATTGTCATTATACGTAATATTCCAGCAAACATGATGCAAAATCAAAATTTTAAAACACCACTTATGATGTTGCTTACCATGTATGGTAGTTACGGGGGAAGCAGTGTTCGATCCTCATAGAATCCAAAATACAGAAAACAGTAAAACACATGAACACTCAACAAGTCTGCACAAACATTATGTCACTAAGTACTATAAACGACAGATCGTCGAGAGTTTTTTTGCAAAATCGTTTATAATTTCGTCGATATTTAATGTTTTAATAAACTCGTGTTCGATACTGATTAAGGATAAATCCGAAAGGCGTTGTTATCCCATGGTGTTACGTAAATGGGTTTTTACTATTTTAAGTTTGGAAAAAGATTGTTCCGCCTGTGCCACACTAACTGGGAAAGTTAGAAATAACATCACCGCACTAGATACATCTGGAAAATTTGCAGAACACACTGATTTCTTATTAATAAATGATCCGCAAGTTCATACACTGTTTTGAAATACTATCTCCAAGTCCCTTTCTGAGGCTTAAAATTTGACTAGGAAAATCAAAGTCTTTATGGTACTTATATTGTTTGTAAATTTCGCGCTTTCACGTATAAATTCTTCTTCACTTAACGAAGTTAAATTCTCAGGATATAAAAAAATTAAATTAATTATGAAATGAAATACCTATGAAGAGCAAAGCTGGCAGCAAATTTTGAAGGGGCCGTCAAACGCCAATCAAAATTATAAAAGTTTGATAATACACACAACTATGGAGGACTTGTTGACTAGTTCTCCATAGTACAACGTTTAGGCCTTTCACTATCCAGGGATACCAGATTTATATTGGACTGTACCTTGTGGACCGTGAGAATATTGTAAAAAGAAAAATACAGAATACAACATTTACATTCGTGTTCACCCCGAAGGGGTTCTTCAGGGAGAAAATGAGAGCGATATGAAATTTTGGTTAAAGGTAAATGAGGTTTTCCACCTTTTATAACCTGTTGTGTGCTGTTGAATTTTTCAAGTGAATTAAATAAGTATGATAAAACATAAAACGTTAACAGTAATATTAAGCTGCGCGAAGGTTAAATTGAATATTTTATAACACAGGATATTACAGAGGGAAAGAAAGGTACTAAAAATTACCCTATACAAAGACGTCAATGAAACTACCGTACCATAAAATAATCATTGCTAAACGTTAATAGATATTTATGTTATAAGGATCATAATAACAATCATTATGGTACTAGTCGTCAGTATTATTGGACGAGGCGTCAGCCGAGTCTAATAACACGGCGTGTACCATAATGATCGTTATTATGATCCGAATTTCATACAATATTTTATATTCCGACGATTTTTGTGTTTTTTTTTATGAATTTTAAGTTTTCGTCAGTAAACTAATAGCTTGATTTTAATAAAACCAGGTAACTATAGAAATATTTGTTAGTATTGTCATTGTCAGAATTGAATTTTTAATTTTAACGTTAATATAATATAATATGGATAATTTGCCATCAGAAATCGAAGAATTGGCCAATAAAGCAGTTGTTGGTTTGTTGCCCGAAAAGTCTAAAGGCATATATGAAAAAACTTATGCCAATTACAAAACTTGGTGTTCCCAGAAAAAGGTTGTCAATATCGTACACGAAAAGGTACTTTGGGCATATTTCAAGGAAGAATCAATGAAGAAAAAGTCTTCGAGTTTATGGAGTTATTACTCTACGTTAAGGAGTACACTATTACTTAAGAAAAACGTCGACATAAGTAAGTTCAATCAATTGATAGCTTTTTTAAAACGAAAATCTGATTCTTGCACACCCAAAAAATACAGAATTTTGACTAAAGAAAATATTGCAAAGTTTTTACAAGAGGCAGACAACGAAACATACTTGCTATTAAAAGTGTCAATGATAATTGGTATAAGTGGAGCATGTCGAAGAGTTGAGTTAAAAAACTTAAGGATAGAAGATGTACACGATGAGGGGGTTATTTTTCGAATTTTCATACCTAGTACAAAAACCAACGTTCCCCGAGAATTTTACGTAACGCCTGGCGATGTCGAAGGAATAAATATGGTGCAGCTTGTTCGGACCTATGTAGGAATGAGACCCCCCCGATGCCGAAGTTTCTCGTTTTTTTCTATCAATTAGAAACAACAAATGTAGAAAGCAACCAGTGGGTATCCATACTTTCGGAAATATGTACAAAACGATCGCTGCTTTTTTAAAGTTACCCCATTCCGCCGAATACACAGGTCACTGTTTCCGGAGGTCTTCAGCTTCACTACTGGCTGATTCAGGAGTCGATCTTCACACTATTAAACGCCATGGTGGCTGAAAAAGTGACACAGTTGCTAAAGGATATATAGAGAACTCTTGCGAAAACAAGAAAATAATTTCAGCAGCCATTCTCGGGAAGAAATCATCATCGAGTGTTTCATCGACTGTCGTTCCCTCAGAAGAAACAGAAACCATAGAAATTAAAAATCACAACAATGCAACAATTTCAACTCCTATTTAACGAATTGTAATAATGTTACTTTTAATTTTAATCATTAAGTTTTGTTTCATTTTGTTTTAAATAATTTTTTTCATTTTTGCGTCTATTTTTCATTATAGTACTCAGTCCTATAAAGTATGTCATTTTGACACTGAAAATGAAATCCATAATAATGTCATTATGACACGTCGGAATATAAAAATTATTATGACAGTAACCTGTCTTCCCCCTTCCATAAAACCTTCAAAATTAATGAATTCGTCATACCAGATTGTTCTCCGCTCAACTGTTTTTGGTAGTCATCATCACCATAGAGACCATCGACCAGCTGTCCTAGTCCGCCTCTCATTTCCCGTCCTTCCAGGGTACCGTCATAGCTGATGTCCTCGAGATCTATGTCTGGTTCCCTTATTTCACCTCTGGGTGCTTCGTATTTTAAAATATTTTCTAAAACAAACAAAAAATAGCGTGAAATAAAATTTTATAAGGCTGATTGGGCTGTAATAGTATATTAACGTACACGTTTTGTAAAGCATCATGTTATAGCATGCGTCCATGTTAAAAAACGAGCCGCTTGCGGCGAGTTTTATAACGGGACAAGTGCTTAAGACTGCTTTATATAACACGTACGTTATACCATTTTTTCTAATTTGTAGTTTTTTCAATAAAAAACACATACTTAAAAAGAAAATAAATCCTTCAAATTTTGTAAATTTTTATGTCTAAATTTTATGTTGGTAATACTATTTTTTATCATAGTAGCCTTTGGACAACAAAAATTATTTTGCGAACTGTCATTTTTTGATTTATTGACCCATTTTCACCACGAGATTCTAAAGTTATTTTAGCGATATGAGATTTGAAATTGGACGGAATACGTTGTGTGATCCTTGTACATTCGGTACATATACAGAGCGTTCGGAAATTCGGGCGATTTTGCTACTTTTTTTTTTATTTCAAAAGACGTGATTTTACGTCACGGCATTGCAATTTAGTATAGGGAAGATGGAAAATTCAAATAAAGTTGAAGTTAAAATCGACATTGGAAGGTTAGTACATTGAATTTTGGTTAGGATTTGGCAGAAAATGATAGCTTGAAGCATCTACAAAAGATTGATTTATAGGTTTATGCAACCAACATACATGACTGTTATCCACACAGAATAAAAAAGTAGGTTATCAAGCTATTTTTCCTCTGCGAAAAATGGGTTTTCTCGTAAATCACAAAGGCCGCGCAAGTCAATGAAATAAAACATTTAAATGTTACCAACATCAAATAAAGAAAAAAACGCGTATCGAAATAGCTTCATTACGATACGCAAATGCGTATCGTAATAGACTTGTTATGATACCAAATTAGAAAAAATCATTTAAAAAACGCGGACGCCAATGCTAAAACTATTCATTAAAAGGTAAACGTTATTACACATAGAACTTGGTTATTTTTTCAACAAAGTTTTCCCTGCAACTTCAATCCTGAAAATTCGAACTTTTATTTCCGTGAAAAGGAACGACATAACTTCTCCCTACTAATTAAAATCCTCTTTGATTTGCTAAAACATCCGGAACGAAAAAAAAACACTTGTAATTTAAAATTTAAAGATGGCGTATTTATAATTTAAAAACCGTGAAAAGTTTATTTGGGAGCATGGCACTCTCCAGGGCCAAAGTTACTTAAAATAAGAGGGCTGTATAAAAAGTTTTTGATACTTTCTCATCTCTGGAGAGTTGTTTTTGATGTACCGGAGTTAGTTGGAAAGTCGGACAATAAATGTAGGCTATACGATCGTTAATCCAGTAGCGGATCCTGCGATAGCTGAAGTAAACCATCTGGCCCAACATACCGCAGCTCTTGGCCCTCATCCTTCATTCAGAAGAAATTACCGACCTATAGCTATAATAGTAATATTTTCCAAAGTTGTTGAAACTCTGCTTAAAAAACTGCTTTATAACTATTTTGAAACTGATAGTTTATTTCAACGGATTTGCAATTTGATCATATTTGCAGACGACACTACTTTTATTATTTCTGCTTCTAGTTTGGAGAATTTAATTGTGGCGTAATAACTGCTAATGAGGGATGCAAAAAACTGGTTTTCTTGCAATCTTCTGCAGCTTAATAATAGTAAGGCTCCAGATCTGATTGTCTCGACTAATCGCTTATTGAATAAAAACATTTAATATAAGTTACTGGGCATCAGTCTGGATAGTTCCTTATCCTGAAAGGTTTAGCGATTCAGGCTAGCTGAATCAAAGAACCCTCTTAACTTATATAATAAGATCCCAGGACGGTACCGAACCCTCGATGATGTCCGATTAAAAAAATATGTTAGAAGTATTTACTAGCTCAATGCTTTTACACATTGAATGAATACCTGTTGACCTCCTGGTAAGCATTGCCAGGATGCTGTAACATTGCGTGTGAATTTGCCAGTATATTATATCCTAATTTTATTTTAATTTTGTGAAATTTTGTTTTTCTACAATAATTTATTGCTATTCCGAAATGTTGCTAGCCAGCAACTTTGACTTGGCATAAATGACATTTGCAAAAATGATTTTTTTCACAATCAGAGTGGTCTGGTTAGCTTATTTCTTGAATTACAAACATTAGTTACTGTTATCCCTAAATTAAGTTCCAAACTCCCTGGTAAAATGCTCCTGTGTTTAGCTTACCCCCAAGGCCTTATTTAATTTAAATAAGCTAGGATTAAAGGAAAGTAAAAAAGAAGAGAAATGTTTTTTTTTTGCTCTTTGCATCAAAATAACAAGTAAACGCGACAAAGGAGCGTTGGTGATGGCTTTGTGAACGCAGACCACATTTTAAAAGAAAAATGGCTCATTGTTTTTTTGTAATTAATAATTATTTCAATCATCACATCGTTGCTAAAGTGACACACAAGTTTAGCAACAGATTTGGAGTGGAGTAAAAGTGGTAAAAAGTGGAAATCTCAAATGCACCTTAACGTTAGCTATGCCAAGCTTCATATTATACTTAAGCTGGAAAATCCCTTTACGTCTAACATATGCAAACCATCTCCTCAATCTCCATTCTTTTCCATCTTATTGTCCATTATACTCAATATTCCCTACCAAAAAGAAATCTGCGTACATTAAAGGTCAGTCAGTGTCTAGCCTGAGGCCAATTTAGTTTCGGGTGAAGCAATTACGGACCTTTTGCGGCTCTAGGGGCTTTTTAAGGGTCTTTTTTGATCGATACTTCGGGGTTATTTAATCGTAAAGGGCATCTAATAGGCGTTAGAAAATCTGTTTTGTGTCGGATACTACAGATTTTTGATTGAATTGATGCTGATGAGGGTGGAGCGATTTGTGGCGAAACGGAATTTTGAAAAATTCACAAATCTGATTATTATACTGGTAGAATATTATTCTGATTGCGATCATTTTTGATGAATTAACGAGGCGATCAACAGAAGTCATAGATTTGGCGTTTAACCAGGGTGAGTGACACCCGAGAAGGGAAATATTAGGGAGTGTGTATCGTCTCCCGGATCCTAACAGACTTCCTGCTTGGTTACCGACGTGAACGAGGTCCCTAGTGGATGTGCTCACTTACGCCCATCAGCTGGTATTAAATGAGCTTAGAAATTCGAGATAAAACATACCTGTAGGTATGTCTATATCTTAGGAATTGGAGAAGATATCGAAATGGGTAAAAAAAAATATTTAATAAAAACATCGTTTAATCTTAACTACAAAAGATCATGCCGGAGCTTCTAAAGCAAAAATCAAGCAATTCTTCTTTTCAAGCGTAGCGATAATTTCAGCAGAGTGTTTAAAACTAAAAGCCGGTTTTTCATTCATCAACGAAAGTCCATCTTTTAGCCTAATTGAAAACTGGTCCAAATAGAAATGACGCCGACACCATAATTAATGTAAAAGCATTTTCAACCGACTAATATCCCTTCGCGTCAGGAGAAAATAGCTGTCTCGTTGGAAAGTCCGTTTAATATTTTAGCTCAAAGAAGCGAGGATAATAAATAAATAAGCAATTGGTGTATTTTTGTATGGAATAAAGGAGTGCGAGCGTTAATATAAAAGCAGAATTTCCAAAAACTCTATACCATCTACCGTGCGAGCAAAAATTATTTGCATCAAAGAGGGCCTTGCATCTAAGGACGTAATGCTTAGCCGTACAGCTTAATACCTGTTTGGTATCAGTAACTACCTGAATTAACAATCAATCAGTTATTCCGTCAGCTTACAAGTAATTTGATTCATCGCTAATTTTTCCAATTTCTTGAACAATTCACACAATGGGCTTTACGGAACAGCACAAAACATTTATGGTTGAAGCGTATTTTCGAAACGAGGTTAGAGTAAATGGTGAGTGGCAATACAATCCGGGTTTGTGCATGGACGATTTTAACGAACATTTTCCTAACGTTGCTTTTATTGCTGGGGATTTTTATCATTGCCTGAAAAGAACCGGGGCTGTGTTCAGGGAAACAGGTTCTATACAACACAAAAAGGAGCAGGAAGACCATCTGTAAGAACAGAAGAACTTGTTGCAAACGTTAGTAAAATAATGCAAAATACGCCAACAAATTGTATAAGACGCCTGTCCCAAGAAGTGGGAAAATCTTATGAAACATGCAGGACTATTCTTAAGAAGCAGCTAAATTTATTTCCTTATTTAGTGCATGTAATATAATTTTGTAAACATCAAAAATAAATTTGTATTTGTCAACTTATTTTATTACTCATTAGTTTGGCATATCATGTCATGAATTTGACAAAATTTTAACCTAGATTTGGTTAGATATATCGTCCCCATATCATTGTGATCTAAACCAAGCCCTACGTTTTTAATCCAAGCCCACTTTGATGCAAATAATTTTTGCTCGCACGGTAAATTATTCCAAGTTTTACCTTTATTCCATGCCAAAAAACCAAATATAATGAAACGTACATTTTTCCACAATAACTTTGTGCTTTTACATTTTACCAAGCCTAAAATTAATTTATATTTTCAAAATAATAGTTTTTACTTAGCTTGGCTTTAATGCCATTATACTTCTTTAAACTTATCATTAAATTTTCCAGAGATAATGTCACTCAAATTTAACATCCTATGAATGCATCTTTTCCGCGCGACTTCACGCTTTGTCGTTGCTGCCAACTTTAAATTGGCCATATTTTCGGTTGTAGCGTTATCGGCTAATTTTTGGGCTGTTCATCTTTTGGGACTCTCTTCTGGTTCGTTCAATTGAATTAACCGAACCGAAAAGGGTTTCAGACAAAATCTGGTGAAAAAAGGAAATACACTTCGGTTTACTTCAAAAACAAGGTCGAGATTAAAATGTCAAGATAGTCGAGTGAGGCGATTAGGCGAATTTCTCTGCAGTTTCAAGTTTTGGATCACATGCACCCTTTAGGCCTGTTGAATAGAGTTAAGCATTAAAAATAAATAAATAGATAATATATACAAAACTGAGAAGTCAATTCCTTAACAGTATCCTTCTATATTTGAATAAAGTAGATTCGGGTCAGTCTTAAACAAATCCCGAATCAAAGCGAGCGGGACTTCAATTATCTGTTGGAACCAGAATACGGGTTAGAAATACGTATATAAAGGATGCTTATTCGGAGAGTTTTTATCTAAAAGTTGGCATCTTTTGTAGTTTAGACTTTCGAATGGCGGCCGAGCCTTCAGTACTAAAAGCAAACAACGGCTAATTAAATATAAACAGACAATGGGGGTGCTTTATCTCATTGTACCAAAGATCCCGGAGCCATATTACATTTCGCATCTGTTATGACAAGTTAAACATCCATTTTACGGTGGGTTTGTTCGCTTTTTGATGTGGCAAATGCCCCGGTATTTAGAGAATATATGTATAATAATACTTCTATTTGCATGCAGGTGAGGACTTATACCTAAGCTTTAAGGGTTTGTTCAATTTTACAGATAAGACGTGTTATTTGTTAAGTAGAACTGCATGGCGTCTCTTGCTGGGCAACCCCTACCACTTTCGCTGTAACCACAACCACACTAGCCACGCCTACTTTCATGATATCATGTTTTCATGTTTTAGTATGTCACCTTTACCTTGAATATCAAACTATAAGAAGGCCATATAAGCAGATTGCCTAAATCTGCTACGTTAAATTCATAGATGGCACAAGGGTTCACCAACAATAAAGCGTGTTGATGCAGCCAGTAACGACAAGCCTTTTCACTGCTAAATTAAAACATTGTTGCCGCCTGTCTGTTTGACTGGCATAATACATATATTATATTTATTTTTGATTGAAAAAGGATTAGACTGAGTGACGCGATATGGCTGGCAACAAGTGTGCTTATTTTCAATGTGGGAAGTCGCCTCGCGCCTTCCCAGGATTAAGATTATTTCGTTTTCCGTTAGAAGAAGAGAGGGAGATGCAATGTATCGTAAATAGTGGTATGCAATTATGTGGTCTATTATTTATTATTTGTTATTATCGTAACTAACCCAGAAACGATTAATTTTTGACGAAAAAAAATCTTGCTGTCGCTTTTTATCTACTTTTATTTGTTTACCATTTAACGCAACGGTAAAATCATTATGGAAAGCTGTCCAATTACACCGGGAGTAATCATACATTCAGCTGGAATTGAGAACCTCCTATTTTATTGTTTGTGAAAAATACTTAAATCCTTAAAAAATTCAATAGAATACGATATGCGGCAACACCACGACATCACATTAGTGAATTTGAGACATCTGGTGCCGAGGCGCTACATTTATAACAATAGATTTACGATCAATTCCACAATGGCGGCCAAACCGTCTCCAATACAAACTAAAACAGGGTTGACAAGTTTTCTCAAAGATCCGCATTCTTATAGTTTGATATTCAATGCCTTTAACGACCCTTTTGTGGTACCGATCCAAATAGATAAATCAATTTCGAGGATCGAGTACTGTAGACATAACATAACAATACGACTTTCCTCTGGTTGACGAGATTATGTTAAGCTCTGTCTTCGTGCTCAAAGCGAATATGCTAAGTAGTGGTGTTGTTCTTTATGGTACCTTTTACGTATCCTAAGAATTGTTTTATCTGACTGCTAAAGGTCTCAACATCCTCATGATTAAATGACCTACATCCCTTAATACTTAATACCACCCTGTCTCTAAGATATGACCTCAGCTTGCTCATCTCATATACACGTAAATTCTTGTTATATTCGCCGCGTTGCGAGCCCGTCGCTCATTAGATATTTAGAAAGGGTTCTTAGCTATGTGTGTACTCAAAAGCATAACAAAGCTCCTAAATTGTTTAACAGTTTATGTACTTGACTTCTCTCGGGTGTCAAAAGGGTTTAAGACTGGGTAAATACTGTTGAATATTGTAGAAGAAGCCTTAAGGGTCATCATACGGTAAAGGTTGCATTGGATTGGGTTGATGGGGACGAGCAGAGCCACCTCAAGATTAAATTTTTGAATATCCAACATCGTATTCGTAAATTCTGCCGTGCGAGCAAAAATCATTTGTTTCAAAGAGGGCTTGGATTAAAAAACGCAGGGCTTGGTTTAGATCACAATAATATGGGGATGATATAACCAAATCTAGGTTAAAATTTTGTCAAATTCATATTATGACATGATATGCCAAACTAATGAGTAATAAAATAAGTAGACAAATACAAATTTATTTTTGTTGTTTACAAAATTAACAAAGTAAGAATATACAGAAAGAAAAATAATTACATAAATTGCACTACTCCACATGCGTGTATTCTGAGAATTTTACGCGTGGAACCAGGCTTCATCCGAAAAAAATGTCAGGTCTAATAAATCATTTCATTCCAATAAATTTTGGGTAAACCATTGAGAGTAATTCCTGCGTCTTTCAAAATCTGCGGCTTGTATTTCTTGGAATACTTGCACTTTATAAGGAAATAAATTTAGCTGCTTCTTAAGAATAGTCCTGCTTGTTCCATAAGATCTTCCCACTTCTTGGGAAAGGCGTCTTATACAATTTGCTGGCGTATTTTGCATTATTTCACGAACGTTTGCAACAAGTTCTTCTGTTCTTACATATGGTCTTCCTGCTCCTTTCTTGTGTTGTATAGAACCTGTTTTCCTAAACACAGCCACGGTTCTTGTCAGGCAATGATAAAAATCCCCAGCATAAAAGCAACGTCAGGAAAATGTTCGTGAAAATCGTCCATGCACAAACCCGGATTATATTGCCACTCACTATTTACTCTAACCCTGTTTCAAAAATACGCTTCAACCATGAATGTTTTGTGCTGTTTCGTAAAGCCCATTGTGTGAATTGTTCAAGAAATTGGAAAATCTAGCGATGAATCAAATTACTTGCAACGACTGTCAAAGATGACCGAATAACTGATTGATTGTTAATTCAGGTAGTTACTGACACCCAACAGGTATTAAGCTCTACGGCTAAGCATTACGTCCTTAGATGCAAGGCCCTCTTTGATGCAAATAATTTTTGCTCGCACTGTACCTACTGAACATTTGCCAGATTATTTTGTAGAAGACTTCAATAGACGAGCTCAAATTATGTTTTTGAGGCATAATACTTAATACATTTATTTTTAAACAATTTTTGAACGCGGGCGTCGTGTTATTTCAAAATTACCTCAATAGGGCTACTGAACCCATTTTGTATATTCGTAGTGTTTTGTGCCAGACACCAATAATTTAGTCGGCAAAACAAGTTCCCTATGGCATCGAGAGATAAACTGGGAAAGCCAAAAGCGGCAACTTGTTTCGACTAATAATGCAATTAATATCAACCGTTCCGTATGCAAATTTCAGCTGTTTTAATTAATTTCCTCACACTATCTTGGATTCCGTACATGGCATAACACCCGCACGGTAGAAGAGAAAGTTTTTAATCGACCTGACATCAACTGAGTTTCTCTCACTGATCTAGGTTTTGTAGGTTACCCCTTTTATCTTCATTTAATTATCAAAATCGATTATGCAAAAAAACTTTGTGACTATGAGGTATTGACGATCAAACAAAGATAGACAAATATTTTCATGTATAAGCGTATTCTTGCGCCAAACCGACATCTAATCATTTATAGAGGATATTCTATCACATGATATGCATGTCTATGACGTAGTACTGGCTAAGAAAATTCCAAAAATGTATCAAGGAGACAGAAAACAAATCTTTTTTTTATTAGTCCCGAGGAAATATCCCAAAACGAAATAGAACAAATTATTGACGACCTTGAGACAAAAAAGGCAAATTAATTTGACAATATATCGGATAAAATTGTAAAGTGTTTAAAAATTCAATAACTCAAAATTTATTTCATTTAACTAAATTATCTCTAAAAACATGTATTTTTCCAGAAAAAATGAAAATTGCTAAAGTAACTCCAGTATTTAAAACCGATAAAAGATATAAATGCAGCGATTATCGCCCAATATCTGTTTTACCAATATTTTTAAAAATATTAGAAAAAATAATAATTAATAATAAATTATGCGACTTTATAGAAAGCCAAAATTTACTTTTTGCTAGCCAGTATGGTTTTCGCAGATCTAAGGATACAGAAATAGCTGTAGAAGGTATCATAACAAATATTCAAGCTAATGTCGATAGCAGCAAAAAATGCTGTTTACTATCCTGAGATCTGTGTAAGGCTTTTGACACCGTAAACCATAATATTTTATTAAGACAATTATACAGTATTGGAATAAGGGGAAGTACACACAAACTACTTCAAAGTTATTTAAGCTATCGTAAACAATTTGTTCAAACTGGGGGAGAAAAATTTCGGGAAAAGAAATAATATGTGGAGTTCCACAAGGATCAATATTAGGTCCGTTATTATTCTTAATTTACATTAATTCCGTTTCCAAATTGAACTTAAAGGGCAATATAAAGCTATTTGCAGATGATACAACAATTATTTATTTTGCTGAAACTCTTGCAGAAATGTATTTTGATATTAATAATGATTTAAAAATACTGCCTTCTTGGCTTCAATTAAGGTTGAATTCTCAACGTCATTCAATCTATTGCCAACCTATAACCTATTTCGCGTTGATTTTTTGAGTTTATTATTTTAATAACTAACATTTAAAGAAAATCAATATCGTCGATACATTATTTAGGTAGTATCTGATATATTACAAAAATATTAATTTATTTCATTGCTAATTTTAGGAGAATTGTATAGTGAAAGAACAATGAGTGACAATGACATAATAATGTTAAAAAAAATCTTACCCGATATTTTTCGCTATACAATTCTCCTAAAATAAGTTATGAAATTCCTTGATATTTATTAAATATGTCAATTATTACCTATAGAATATCAAGTCGATACTGATTTTCTTTAAATTTTGTATACAAGCTAGAAAACATAAATAAATCTACGCGAAATAGGTTATAGGTTGGCAAGCATGTTGATACTCCCACCTTAAATAAACTTACGTTAAATTTTACAAAATCTTTTTTTATGTTTATAACTAAAAATAAAAAAAAATTCATCATCAACCCCTTAATAATTAATTATGAAAATATTCAGTATTTGAAAACGACAACATTTTTAGGATTAGTTTTAGACGAAAATTTAAATTGGAAATGCCGTATCCAGTATATTATCAACTCGATATCACCCTTGGTATCTATCTGTTTGGTACAGAGCTAGATATTTCATCCCTTTGAAATACTACTAAATACTAATTTATATTTTTCATTAATATATTCAAAATTACAATACTTAGCATGGGGATCTGCTTAAAACAAAAATTGGCAACTTTTAAAAAACAATTATTAAAAAAATATTTACTAAATTAAATTATTTATATTATTTTTTTTTAATTGATTTTATTAATGAATTAAATTGGATTAACTTCCATTTTTTTTTATTGTTATTTTTTTAATGGTTATTATTTCTACACACACCGCCATAATTAGAGGAACGGTCCAAATTTACCTTAAGTAGAAAATCAATTTTCTCTTTCGATTTTCACTCGTTTTCGATAGTTTTTTTTTTAATTTTAGCTTGATTCTTCAGGAATGCTGTTGGCCTATTAACAATTTTTAACGATTTGTCTTTATATATGATACAGGGGCGGAAACAAAGTAATGATGTTTCAGTAATTTTTAAGACATCCTGTGGAGTGACCAAGTGACAATTGGAAACATTTTATGATAATTATTTGTGACCTGACAACTGTAACAATTCTAGACAGCAATGGATTTGTAAAAACACTTTTTATGCATTTTGTCCCTATATTTATCAAGTTAGCTAAAGTCAAAGTCAAAGCCAATGTGTAAACATCTGTGAGTTTGGCACAAAATTTGAGACGCATATTTTCTTTACATAAGTCTGTTATTTTTTCATAAGTAATTTTTTATATTTGGTTTGTTTTCGTCAAAAGTATGGGACGTCGGATGACTGCAGTCATAAGGGCTCGTGGAGGAAATACACGATATTGAAAAAAATAATTCTTGTAAATATTTTTTATCATTAAATGGTTAAAACAAATCAAAACGTACAATTAATTTTTTTTAAAAAGCAGTACTTTTGTCGTTATTTTTTTCAAACCCTGTATTTTCCGTAATAATTAGGGTATCAGATTGAATAAATACAGAAAATGTTCAGAAAAGATCAGGTCACAATTAATTCAATCAGTTTCCAATTGTCACTTCGTCACTCCACAGGGTGTCTCAAAAATTACTGAAAAATCATTACTTTGTTTCCGCCCCTGTATAATATATAAAGACAAATCGTTAAAAAATGTTAATAGGCCAACAGCATTCCTGAAGAATCAAGCTAAAATTAAAAAAAAAACTATCGAAATCGAGTGAAAATCGAAAGAGAAAATTGATTTTCAACTTAAGGTAAATTTGGACCGTTCCTCTAATTATGGCGGTGTGTGTATATTATGTTGTCACTTTCCATGTAATGAACTGTAAAAGTTAGTTTGGAATAAAGACCTTTTGAAAGTTAAATCGTGGCACTAAGTCAGTTTCTTTACAGGTACTGTATTATCATGTTGTTTTGTAATAATCTTTACACAATACGTAAAAAAGTTTCAATTTCATCATTATTCTCGCAATAACATAACATTTCTAATGTCAAAATTCCTATATTGTCACATTTCGTTTTTTTATTTTCACTTGCCACCGCTAGGAGGCAAACGTTACCACGTCTTGTGAACTCTACGTACACCAGTGCGGAATATTCCGAACACTATACACATCGAGTGTATAAGTTAAATTTTTGATTGGTTGCCCGCCAACATATTTTCTTAAAGGCGGCATTATGTGTATCTGGAGTCTTTGGTAGAATATTCTGGAGTAAAAATTGGTGTATATTTTCATGTGATTTTATTGTGAAAATCGCAAGGATCCTTTGCTGGACTGTATGTCTAAATTTGAAATTATTTTGCAACATAATCCGACCCAAATATTTAATATTGATCGGATATTAATTTTATATTGTGTTAAAAACCTGCCCGATAGGTTTAAAATTATTTATTAATGTTCCATTTTATTTAATTATTATCAAAATTGGAATAGAGATATCCTAATTTTTGTCTATTTATATATAATATTGTATCGTGACGATATATACACAACAATAAAAAGGTGGAAATCATTACTACCACCTCACGTGAGTTCACGTGAAGACACGTGATATTGCAGGTCTTCCTTCGCGTGCTCAGATATTCTGTTTAAACATGAATTTCGTGAAGCGTAAAGCGTAAAAGCGTGAGTTTAGAAAAACGGAGGAAGTTTCAACGACAGTGCATCTTAAAACGATCTTCATCACCTTGCCATAACTCTTGTTATAAAGTGTAAAATTCACTTTTCTCCCTTCTTCACGCTCTTTCTCCCTTCTTCACGCTCTTTCTAAATCTTCTTCAAACTCTGAAGATGAAGATAGTTTCCACATTTTTTGGTGACGATTAGCAAAGCACCCCACAGCTTGTTTTTATAAAATGAATGATGTGACTTCACGTGAAATAATAATAATAATGTGATTCTGCTTGAAACTCTTGCATTTTATTTCTGGCGTGATAGGACGTGAACTCACGTAAAGTGGTAGAAATGTGTTTCCACCTTTAAAGGGTAATACGGAGCTAAGCTCACGAGAACTTCCTTAGTTGCTTTAGTGTCGTTTACGCCTTTCAGATTTGCTTGAATGTACACGTTCCATACAAATGGGGTTATGCAAGGGGTGCGTTCAGGCAAGGAGGGGGCCGGTAGACTGCTCTTTCCTCGCCCTCCCAAACTTACCTCCAAGGAGTGTATAAAAAGTCTCCTTTTATTAATGAACGAGTACGCTCAGGACAAAACTTCCAGTAAGTCACTGGAATCTTGCTGCCGGTCAAGTCAAAGCATTGTTACCGGCTTCCTATAGCTTGTATTTTTAATTAATAATTAATGTTTTGTAAGTGTAAGTGCATCATTACTTTCTTTTGAATGGGATGATACGGATTCAAGGAAAACCGAGAATCAAAAATTCTGAACAACTTGACTATTTTTGGCTGTTTGAAGGTTGGAGACAATGATGTTTCTTGAATGATGAAAGAGTTTTCGACTTCCATTGTCTTTATTTGTTTTAAATCACAAGGTTTCAACTGATAGATATCTCCAGTGGTCTTAAGGTGAATACTAAATGATGGCAACAGCATCCAAACTTCAGTATACAGAAAACCTACGCATACAGGTCAGTATCTCAATTTTACATCAAATCACTCAAACAAAACGAAACATGGCATAGTTAAAACCCTCGTGGATAGAGCAATTACAATCTGTAACTCGGAAGAAGCACTTAAAAAAGAAACTCACCACATCAAGACCTCAACAAAAATGGTTACCCTACAAGATTAGTTGACACAATATTGGAAAATCGTAAGAATCGACCCAATGCGCAAGAAGCAAACAGAGAGGCACAACCAACACTCAATATTCCATATGTCAAAGGAGTATCTGAGAAAATAAGAAGACTAGGACAACGATATAGCATCAACACCGTATTCAACTCGAGGGACACCCTAAGAAGCCACCTGACGAAGACAAAGCCTACAAGTCAAAAAGATAGGAAATACTGCGTCTACCAGATCCCCTGCGAATGCGGCCAATCTTATATAGGTGAGACATTAAGACTACTCGAAACGAGGATTAAAGAACCCGAAAACAATACGTTAAAAGGAGAGACCGAAAGTCTGGTGCAGCTGACCATGCCTGGAAACATGGTCACCATATCATGTCGTCAGAAGCTGAAATCCTACATAAAGAACCACACTGGAGGAAAAGAAAGTTTAAGGAAGCTGCTGCTATTCACCAGAACCCAGGCTGCTTTAGTAAACCATCATTAGACATAAGAAATATCTGGAAACCTTTGTTAGATAGATGTAATCTTAGGATAAAATCGCATGCCAACTGAACGCATGACTGCACCAACCTCAGTTATGCTTCAGTGCACCTATCTAGTATAAATAGTCCTGTAGTTACTTTACTTATTTAGTATTCACCTGAAGACGACTGAAGATACCTACCAGTTGAAACGTTGTGATTGAAAACAAATAAAGACAATGGAAGTCCAAAAATTTTTTCATCATTGACTATTTTTGTTGTATTTTGGATTGGCTTTGGCTCGAATATTTTAATTATATTTTAACGTTGTTTTACTACGAATATTCTAAACGACATCTCTCTATTATTTATGAAATTTCCAATTCAACCCCGCTCTCGGCTTTTGGGAATTAATAATTTTATTTTGAAATTGTAAGCCGCATTTGGAATGCATATTTTTACGCAGCACGACATTTATTTTTCGCCTATTTGAGCTGCATTTATTTAATTTGATTGATTAAATAGTTACCAGTTGTTTTCATTTAGTTCGTTTTTTATTATAAATTAAACGGGATTATTATTAGGTCTGGTAAATTTATTGTCTCTTGTCGGAAGTAAATTTCAAACCGCTGTCAAAGAAACACCAAACGAAAATAGGGATGTTCGATATACATAGATTCATCGAAAATATCGATATTTTTAATGTGATACATCGATGTATTTTTTATGGATGCCTCTCGATCTTGATTGTACGTTTTACCTTTCGCTTCAGTTAAGGTGTGAGCTTAGAATAATTAGATTTGTGACTTGTTTTGTAATCCTAATAGGGAACGTTCCAATTTTTTTTTTCAATAATATGATTTAGTTAAGCCTAAAAAAAATATTCCCCAATTATTACTCCTTAAAAATCAGTAATAACTTGGTAAAAATTCTTTAAAGTTTCGCGCGTGTCAAAAGCATTTCAAACGACCATTTAAGCGCGCCAAGCCCGATGACGTCAGAAAGTATGACTTTTCCGTCATCCTGACGGGTGGCCGAGCTACCGAGTTTGCATTTGGATTGACGTGTGTTATTGTATTGTTGTTTTAAGGTGGAATTCTCAACGTCGTTCAATTTATTGCCAACCTATAACCTATTTCGTAGATGTCACACACGAATTATACTTCTTAACGTCACGACCCGTTTTTACCCGCTTGGGATAATTTGAATTTTGGGGCATTTTTAAATCTTGCTAGCGGTCTTTTGGGACGAAATATGTTGTTTTTTTTTGCTGCCATATGTTTTATGACAATATATACTTATGATTTATAGAATTTTTTTCCCATTTAAAATTTTTGTCAAGTTCCCTATTGTATTCAAAATTCCGATAGCCATAGTTTTCGCCTGCAGCGCATTATTTTCCGGTTTTATGTGGTTGGTTTAGAGCCGCATTGACCGATAACTCCTTTTAGACGATCATCCCTTATACGCACATCTTTTCTATCACCGACGTAAAGCATTCTCAGGAAAATACCCCTGAAACCGCCCCTCACAATTGACTATTTTCCAGCAATATGCACAAAAGTGGTTTTGGAGCCCCCGGTTTATGGCCCAAGGCTTTCTCGCACGCTTGTTAGGCCCGTAATAAGCGGTCGTAATTTTAAATTGAGGTATGCCATCAAGGCATTTTTGGTCTCTGCATAGCTTCAGACAAATGGATGGATTTTTTGCTTTAACGGCAAGGGCATGTAATTGTGTTACTCGATTCGCATTTTCCAATGATTTTTTTAAATTTACATAATTATGTTAGCATTGTATTAGTATTTTTCTAGATTTAGCAAAAGCTTTTGATACAGTTACTGATAAAAAAGTTTGAAAATATTAGATTCAGAGGATAGCACTTAGAATTAATTAAAAATTATCTGAAAAATAGACCAACTTATGTTCAAATAGATAAAGAAAAAAGCTATCCAAAAGTATTTAAGTATGGTGTTCCTCAAGGGACAATTTTAGGACCATTATTTTTTAATATTTATATTAACGACTTATTTAGTATAAATTGCGATGGACAAATTCATAGTTTCCCAGATGATACTAGAATTTTTTATGCCGATACAAATTGGGACAACTTAAATAATAAAATTTAAAAAGATTTTAAAATTATAAAAAATTGGTTTGATAACAATTTGTTAACAATTAATTTTAATAAAACAAATTATATTTCTTTTACTTTAAACCTAAATAACCTACCACGAATTATGAATAGTATTGAAATAAATGAAGACATTAAAATTTTTAAAGTTAATAAAATAAAATATTTAGGAATTATTTTTGACAGTAAATTAAATTGGAATTTCACTTACATTAAAAACATTTTTTAAATGTAAGATTTATGGAAATATTATATTATTATATTATTATATTATTATATTATGCGTTAGTTAAAACTCATTTATATTATGGAATTAATAAATTAATAAATAGAACTTTAGTTAAAAAATTAGTAATATTACAAAAAAGGTTTCTAAAAATTATATTCGATAAATATTATCTTTATCCTTCAAAAGAATTATATTCAGAAACAAAAAAGTTGAGCATAAGACAACTTTACATTTATAACATCCTAATATATTATATTTAAAAATATAAACCTTATACAATTTAAAAACCATAATCATAATATATGTCATAAAAATGAAATAACCATAAAACCTAAAATAAATAAGTCCATAGGACAAAAAAATTTCAAATATTTATGTTTTTATTTAAACGATTATTTACCAACAAAAATTAAAATTGATTTCATTAAAAAAATTTAAAGTCGAAATAAAAACATGTAGTAATATTTTTTACTTAAAAATTATAAACTAATAATTTTATTATATATCGGTTATATATTTCTTTAAAAAAAACTGCGTTTATACTATAAATTAGCATTAGCAATTAGCATAAAACTTGATTTTTAATGCATATTTATGATTTTACATACTAAAACAAAAAATAAGATTTGCCCCTAACAAGCTTAGCTTCAGGGGATTGAAGAATAAGTTTATAGAAGACAACATAAACATATTTATTATATTATTAAATTTATATTATAATTGCGTAATAAAGTCTTTGCAGCGAATTGGCGCAAGTGCTTTAAAGTAATAAATATATTTTTTCTTACAAATTAATTCCCGTAGTGATAATATAATTATATTTCGGAAAATTAATAATTACCACCTCGAAAACATTAATTTCAATTTCATATCCAATATTCAAAGAAACTTTTCCATCCTCGAAATTGCTTTTAATTTTCCCTCGGTATTTCCTGTCATTTTTCGGTATTTTCGGCGGCCATATTATAAGCAAATTTGCATGTCCCACGAACTGTATCAAAAAGTTTTCAATGGCAACCGTTTAAAATTCGATCAAACCTATTTATTTCGGCATTTATATCACATCCAGGTTTATTTTCTAAATTTTCTTTTATGCCAGGAAAAGCCAATTAAGCCAAAATGGCGGTTTAATTACGTACAAGTTTTGTCGTTTAGGTTTTTACATATTTATGGAGGTTTGTCAGAGACAAAATTATAAAATTTCGGCATTATTTATTAAAAACATGTATTCAATGATTTCTAAGTTTAATATATTGCAAAATTATACCGTTGACTCTTACTGCCAAAGATAAACTGATTAAACCCTATTGTATACGCCTCAACCTCTTCAATGGGATCAGGGTCGGCTTGAAAATGTAGGTACCTACACCACATGATTTATTTTTATAATTTAAAATAAATAGATAGGTATTTTTAGTTTTAGGTAGTATGTAAAATAATGATAACAATAATTAATGATAATTGAAAATAATATAATTTAAAAGTATAACTATTAGGATAACAAGTACAATAAAAATTAATTAAATTCTAAAAAAACTATTGATAATTTATTCAAAATTTAACTCTGTATCACTATCACTATCTTCATCTAAGCCTAAACTTATAATTAAGGGTTGAACATTTGTAATCATACAATTGTAAGAATTTCCCACCTTAAGTACATGCTGTACACTGTTTTTCCAGCTGTCTGCAGAAATTTTTCTTACTTCGTTTTTAATTAATTCTACTACAGATGCATTTAATGTAGGAGAAATATTATTTCTCCTAATATTGGATTTTAATTGGTGCCATATTTGCTCAATAGGATTGAATATACAATAGTATGGAGGAAGACGCAACACTGTATGTCCATTTTCTGCTGCAAATTTGTCACACTCGTATTCCTTATTTATTTTAAAAGCTTTTAATACTTCTAGCAGTTCTAAGTTTCTTCAAAATATATTTTCAATCATAAAATTTTGGATTTCTGCTTTTGTATTATTAGAATTGGGAATGATTTTTGGTTGCCGACTATGATAACTAGCATTGTCCATTACAATGACGCTATTTTCAGGTATATTTTTAAGGAGTTTATGTTCAAACCAATCTTCAAAAAGTTTTGCGTCGGTATCTTGATGGTAATCTAAAGAAGAATCTGCTATGTTTTTAGCTGAAAGCAACAGACAATTTGGAACAAACCCGTTCTCTGAACCAGCATATAATATTGTGATTCTTTTGCCTTTATTTGATGGTGCCTTGGTTTGACATTTTTTGGAAAAATCATCCCAACCTTTTCTTGGAGTGTCATGGGTATCGAACCATGTTTTGTCAAGGTAAATAATTGGACGATTTTCTTGTCTAAATTGTTTAACAGCTGTTAAATATTTAAGTCTCCATTCCCGTAAACGTTGAGTTTCCATTAATGTTTGTCTTTTATTAATGCTTCGGTATTTAAAACCCATTTTACGCAATATTTTCCTAAGGCATGAAAGGCAACAAGATATATTTGTTTCGTCTTTAATCAGCCGCTCTTTGAGGGAAATCAAAGTGGGTACAGTTTGTGCCTCATACATTTGGTAAATCTTTCTTCTTAATAAATCCATGTCATTTTCGTCAATGCTTCTAAATGTGCCAGAATCACTCCGATTTTTTTTAGGATTAACAGGTTTAAGTAGGTACTATGTCTCTTACCGAAGATAAAGAAGTTTTTGTCAAAGTAGACGTATCTGCTAAAGCATCCATGGAATTAAAATTTCTACTCAACAAAGATTGATACACATTTTTAATTATTAGTTTGGCATCGGTAGATAAATGCTTTATTTTAAAAATGACACTTGAAGATGCTCCCCTATCAGCACAATTCCAACTAATAAGCCTAAAAATTACTCGCCGGAAAACCACTAAAGACTAAAATTATTAAAAATCAGTTTGTATTTATATATGAATCAGTCATAGGTATAAATTGAATTTGTAGGTACCTGGTCCGGCTCTGATCGAAAAGGTTTTAAAATTTGGGATTTCATTCTTTATTTTATGGTCAAAGGAATAATGAGGGTTTATTTCAGTCAAAAGATCAACGGTATAATTCTACAAATACTATACTTTCGAATCTTCAAAAATAATAGCAATCACGACTCGCACCCGATCGACTTTTAATACTTATTATGCGATTTACCGTTAACCCCTTGTTTCTATAAATGGAGGCAAGACTTGAAGCATTATTTCCAGAATAAATTAGCATTCATATGCATATCTTCCATAATTCACAACAATAGCTTGCACCCCTCTCGCCGACCATATTTAGAATAAAAGGGATGAATGGCAAATTCTAGAGGAGTATTCGGGAGTACTCCCTTTATAGTCACCGGTAGGAATGAGATGGCATATCGATATTCGGTTCATACATAGTTTGCATTAAATTTTACTTTACTCCCAACCAACTTTACAAATTTATTACAGGGATAAGTATATAAAAATAACTAACAATTATTACTCGAACTTAATAGGTAGATATTATATATTATATAGATTATATATACCTATATAAAAAAAAACAGTTAAAAATAAAATTCTTTTTGTATTAGAAACGTTTGATTAACTCGTTAAGAAATAAAATTATATTAGGAAATATTTTTTTAAATGAAATTTAAATAACGGTAGTTTTTTTAATGTTTTAATATTTTCGGGTAAAATATTATACAGGGTTCCCCATTTAAAACGAAAGAGGCTAAATATCTGGTTCCACGTTAATTTAAAAAAAAAAAACGCTCGGACCCGTCGATTTTTATTTCGAGGGGGACATCTTTTGCGTATATTGTCAATCTTGTTACTTCAAGCCCCTAGAAGGGAGGGGGGGGGTAAGATCTAAATCTTAACTGGATACCCCTATTTTATATAATTTTTTAGGATTCTGCATAAAATTCTGAACATTTTTTAATAAAAGCATTATTAGTCTACTTATACTAAACAGTTTCCGAGATATTGACTCATGAAAAATGAGATTTTTGAACTTTGACAGCGTCTAGCTTTCTAACTGTACGCCTTAGAGTAAAACGGCTTACATGTCCCTATCTTCGATTTTTATTATCTTTCCAATGGTGTCAACTTCCGGTTAAACCGGAAGTACTATATTTCTTACAACCGGTACAAAAATAATATTTACTACTTCTTTTTGACAATCGATATCGCACGTTCTTCAAAATAATATATCGATATATTATGAACAAACTTATTAAATTTTTCCTTCCTAATGCTAAATTTCAGCTATTCCCTCGACACCCACAACGGCTGATTGAAACATATGCAGAGCGGTCCAGAAGTACACCCGCGGTAATCAGCGAGCCACGTGACTTACAGGAGTAACATTAATTGAATAAGGAGCATCGAGTAATGTGTTTGAATAAAATTAAGATATTTGCTTATGGGAAAAAGCAATCAGAATATCCGGGGATTAGTTGCAGTATTGTTAATAGGTTGCAAGGGTTGTTTCTCCCATCGCTGTCAGTGGGGTGAAATCGAACATTATTTTAAAATGCAAATTTAATAATAATAATAATAATAATAAATGAAAAAAATTACTAAAGGCTACGTTGAAGTCGGTCACTCGTCTAGCAAAGCCGAAACAACGCGCAGTATTTTATATATACAGTGTGACCAGTAAAGTCCGCATCAGATGGGATTTTTGAAGTGAAAACTTCTTTAGGCGCGTTTAGCACTTTTTGTGGGCACTGAATTAAACTGAGCCGTCACGCTCGGCTGTGTTACGCTCGAATTCGACTCCTATATTCAATTTCAACACTGTGCGTTGTTTGTGTGTTTAAGATCACAAGATAGACACTTGCTGCGTCTCAGGTATGTTCTGGCATTTTTTTCAAGGGTTGTTCAATTTTAGGAAATGTATTTATTCGATATTATTAATTTCACCTTGTTGAAGTTTTCACTTCTGTCGTGTGGTCTTAAGCACATACAATTTTTTTTAATTAATAGCTTTATTCGAACTTTGACTTTGGCATCAAGTTCTGCTTCGATTGAGATGAAAATTAAGCCAAAAATAGTAGTCTTTCCAAAAAATAATTTAAAAGTGGGATTATTTCTGAAAATATCGAAAAAGGTTATGAAAAAAAGTTCTTTTAAATGCAGTTTCTAGCCCACATGCAAAATTTCAGCTACATAAGATAATTTTGATTTTTTACCCATATTTTGTAAATTGCACCACTTTTGCAAAATAAGACTCAACGCAACGCAACTCAACTCAATATTAAGGTGTATTACTTACAGACACAAACTACTTATTCCAAAATACTTATTTTATGGAGTTACCTTATACAGGGTCAAAAACAAATAAACTTTGCATCATATGCGACCAAATTTTAATAGCCCAATTTTGATTTTGTATAAAAATACACATTTAATATGGCGCTACTAAAGAAAATGTATCTAAAATAAAGCATTGTCAAAACTAAAAGGTTTTATGTAGGTTGCATTGAGTCTTATTTTGAAAAAGTGGTGCAATTTACAAAATATGGGTAAAAAATCAAACTAATCTTATGCAGCTGAAATTTTGTAGGTGGGCATTAAACTGCATTTAACTTTTTTCGATATTTTCAAAAATAACCCCACTTTTGAATTAGTTTTTGGAAAAAATTAAAATTTGACACATAATGCGAATCACGTGACTATTATTTTTTGCTTAATTTTCATCTCGATCGAAGCAGAACTTTATGCCAAAGGTAAATTTCGAATAAAGCTATTAATAAAAAAAAATCCCATATGATGCGGACTTTATTGGTCACACTGTATAATCCATAGACTGTGGGTTTAAACAAGATGGCAGTATGCTAATTGGCACTCTGCCTTTAATATTAGTAACTATCTAAAAAAACTAAATTAAAAAAATTTGAGCTTTTTGTTGTCTTTAATTGACTTGTTTACGCCTTTTATTACCCCGTCCCCTCAGGCGTTGTAGCCAAAGAATCGTAATGCGGATTATAATAACATATTTGTGTGCAGTGGCAGCGGCATAAGCCATAAAAACAACAAAGAAGTGGACAAAGAGAAAGCAGTTTTCTCATATTAAACTGTTAAAGGAGCTGAAACTGGAACCGGGAGATTGCGAATGAATTACAAAATCCATTGTACTCTTTTAAAATTAGTAAATCCTCTTATTCTCAAACAAGACACGCAGTTAACACAATTAATTACACTACACGAGCGACGTTCGGTTATATTTGGGCGATATATTTCCTAATCACAGTCCGCACGAATATGTTCAAGCTAAAAATATTTATAAATATACCAAAATGACTCTTTTCATGTACATTTCTTTAAACTTTGACCAACAAAACACTCTCGCAAACTAAAAGTAAAACTATTTAAATATTTAATCGTGCAACACGTGTCAAAAATCCAACCCTTTCTTGTACCCCTTTTTTGCCGAAACTTTCGTGGTAGGTCTGCACGCGACAGCCCCTGATTTAGGGGCGTCAAACCCATCCCCCGACTGTGTACCACTTAGGTAATTTACGAGCATAGTTTTTTGGGTGTTTATCAGGGAAAATTAGTGGAAATTTTTGATATATGATATTATAAAAGTTTCGGAATATTATGTGGGGCATAAAAGAAACAACAGGGATGAAGGTAATGTTTAGAATTTCAATGGTATTTAGTTGGGTAATGTAAAAGCTTTAAAAACTTTTGTTTTAGGTAAAAGGGTTGCTTCCATTAATTTTGAGATATTTTACTTTTATAAAGTCATGTACAGTACGTACAAGGAAAAAGTAAAATTAAATGTTTATTAGGTTTTAAAAGGTTTGAAAAAAAACTTTAAGGAGTTTTAACAACTCTTACAAGCCGAATTATTTTTTAAATCAAATAAATATTTCAAAATTTTGTAATATACATTTCACATTTCACCTATACATACATTTATGTGAGAATTATACTTACGTTCCCAGGGGCATCCATACAATTCCACTCTCATACACACTGTTCTCGGATGCTCACTGTAAGGAATAAACCTTACTTTAGAGGCCACAAAGGGCAGTTCCAGTCTTTGTCGTACGACCAGGTATGTGTTACTGTTCCCTGTTAAAACCTGTAACAAAAAAACAATACTTACATTACATTATTATTACATTTTCGTAAATTTATCTTAGGGTAAATAGCGTTCTACATTTAACTGAGAATTTGTACTGTACCCATTCTTCTTTTCTATTTTAAATGAAGATTTGCGAATCATAATTTGACGAATTATGCACTAAATAAAGAATTGTGAATCGTATGTTACAAAATGGTTAAGAGGTTCCTTCGGCATGTCGAGAAGTGAGCTAAACAGTCACCCCTCGAACGGTGTCCTGTGGAGTGAAGCTTCTGCTACCGATCCCGATGCGGCAACATGCTTCAAGTCGCTGCAAGGAGACGTAATAGGTTGCCTTCGGCCCCGTCGAGGTCTGTAGTAGACAAGAGGTGTTTCAACAAGACTGTAAGAATGCTGATGTCGGTTCATACACAAGGCATCTCATTGTCCATCTTCTAGATATCCTATATCTCTGAAAAAAATTGGGAACGTGAAAATAATGTCCACTAAAAACAGTTACATGAAGGTCTTTTGTATTCCTTGTTTCCATCACGTTTAATAATCTCTCGTATTAGCCTATTACAGAAACGAATTAGTATAATATTACACAATACCTATAGTTCAAATATGTTGTAGACGTATACAGTTACACAGCTCGAATTTTGCCTTTTGGGAAATAGGAAACTCGATACTTTAGTTTAATGGCTTATTCTTTTGTTAGAACGGAACATGTCTACTTAGTTATGTTACCGGTTGGAAATATATGAAAATTTAAACAATAACAATTGATACTTTTTAAAATCAATTCATTTTATTAGTGTACTGTTATAAATATATATATAATTTAAAATTTTGCTTGTATTTTGAACTTTTCGTTGTCTAGTATTTAAAATTATACATAAACTCTTATAATCTTCCGTTTACACTTTTTGGTTTGGACAGTACAATAATTGGCTTTGCTGTACATTTTAATACAAAAGTCATATTTACACTTATTTGACTACTTATCTGTCTGCTAGCCTATAATTCATAGTCAAGTAAGTATAGGAGAATTAAAATTACGTCATAATAATTGACTTTCTAAGTTTCACATGCGTTTAAAAAATTATATTTTGTTTTCTTGACGTTTACTCCAAATGGAACGATGGTAGTTCACTAGGATATATTTAAAAAGAGCATTTTTTTCCAACAATTTGATACGATACACTATGATATTTTAAAATTGACGCAGTCGCAATAAATTTAAAAGCGTTATGCATTATTGCCGCCTGGTCTTTTCTAAAGAAATATAAAGGAGGCTTTGAAAAACAATGGAATGAATGGTTTAAAAAACCAATATGGTTTTAAATTAAAATTGTAATGTCATTCGTTTATAAAACTTACATTGTAAATAAGATAAAATGGTTAGTTTTACTAGAAATGAACAAATTGATATGCTCCTAATTTTTGAAGTGACCAGAAAAATTCTTCTGAAGCCGCAAGATTGTATGTTTTATAAACTAATGACATTACAACTTTAAATTAAAGTCATATTGCTTTTCAAAACCATTCCATTATCTTTCAAAGCCGCCTTTATATTTCTTAAGAAAAGAGAGTGCGGCAATAATGTATAACGCTTTTAAATTTTCGATTGGAATTTAAGGCAAATTTTTCAGTGTCAATTTTAAAATAGCATAGGAGTGTATGGTATCAAATTGTTGGAAAAAAATGCTCGTTTTAAATATCCTAGTGAACTACCATCGTTTCAGTTGGAAAATGGCGTCAAGAAAACAAAATTTTATTTTTTAAACGCTTGTGAAACTTAGAAAGTCAATTATTATGACATAATTTTAACTTTTTTATACTACTTGACTATAAATTAACAGATTTAATTAATTTGTAGCACTCTTAATTGAAAATAAAAAATAAACTTAAAAATATTATAACACGTCAAAAAATGACAAGTGAGGTGTCATTTTACTCAGAATGTTATGCTGAATCCCAATAAGTGAAAATATACAAGATATTCCATTTAAAATATCAAAGTCAAGGTCACTTCCGGTCAAACCGGAAGTGCTAACAAATTGAAAATTATGCCAATAAATGCAGACTCATCTCTTATACATAATCTCAAAATTTCATTTTAATATCTATAAATATAAAAAAGTTATAGGGGTGAATGTCTTTTGAGAAACACCCGGTATGTTCCGAATCCCTCGTTTAAAAATGTTTTTGTTTATTATCTATTAAGGAGATATTATGGGTGTACCCCCGTGACTTCGCTACTAAAGTGCACCATATATATACCTGTGATTCCTATAAGAATAATAACTACATATTAAAGGACGAAATTTTAACCAATAAAAAGATATTTACGAGAAAACTATTGTCGACCTATATTTCCTAAAAATGTTCCAACTAATAATTATTCTTCTAGTTCTTGGCAAACAATACCTAATAGCTTTTCCAAATTAAAAATAATGCCCCACAAATGCTATAAAACTCGTAATTTTCCCCATACATCTTTTAAAATTTAATTTTTCAGTAGCCGCAATAAGAGGATTTATAAAAGATTTTTTATTATAAAAGTTTTTAATTTGAACTTCATAAATTTTCTGGGTGACTAAGATATTAAATTTGAGTAGAACTTTTTTCTTTCGTTTAGGGTAATAACTCATTAATTTTACTGTTAAACATTTAAAAGGACCTTAAACTTTTTTTTAATTAATCGAATTTAAGGAGATTTTTTTGGTAAGTTTTTTAATATAACGGAGTTTTAGGTTCTGTTTACCTGTGTCGAATTCATTCGGTAAAAATTTGAGATATTTATTTAAAAGCTTTTCAAAAAATTAATCGAAAACTTTTAAATCAAAAAAGTTTTGTTCAAAATGGAGTTTTTCGAATAGGATTAATATATTAATTAAATAAGCATAATTACTAAATAAAAGAAACCACCAGGTTAACGAACTGGCACCCGACCGAGCACCTGCCCTAGAACTAACTAATTTATAGATAGCTTGCTGATCTGAACCTGTATTGGCCAAAACCCACTGCTGATAAGCATAAACAAGCTTAACTTTTCTGTCTGAACTCGACTGACATATAAGAAAGTAAGCGATTTAAAGTGTACTCTGCAACTAGCATCCGGGATCCTGGTGCACCTTCTGCTGCCCAACTTGTGTAACTTCCATGCTATGTTACTTTGTTTCATCTTTTACTACTGCTAGTTGTAGCAATGTCCAATTATTTCTGTGCTGAACTGATGCACTGTTTTCTTGGCACAACAATCACTAATGTTAATGAAAGTCTAAAGAAATCCAGCGAAAAGGATCAAAATTTATGTTAAGACCACTTGACGGACTTTACGACTTGAAACGATTTAGTGGACTGTATTATTAGACTGGAAACAAACACTAATTTTATAAAAAAAACTGTGCTATACTTAGTATTTATTAATACATATAAAATGTAATATTATTCCCTGCAAAGCTGGGGAGCTAAAGCTAAAGAACAAACGCGCGGGACGCTTCCTTTTAGGTCTCTCAGAATCGTACTTGTAACGTGCGATGTCCAGTGGATGCAACCGCAAACTTGTAACATTACAGATACTTCCGGGATATTTGTTAATGGCAGTTAGAGGGGATATTTGTTAATGGCAGGAGAGGCGATTTGTTTCCATTTAGTAAGTACAAAGCATCAGTTTAATTCATATTTCTTTCGTTTCAGTTTAATCAGTAAATGAATGATAAAGAAGTTGATGGTTTTTGATTTTAAGGAGGTGATGGGCACGTTGTCCAAATAGATAAGTCAGTACTGACAAAGAGGAAGTACAATGATACTGACCGAGATAAATGACACTTTTATTAAAAGAGAAAAAAATAATGTAAGAAAGCATGAAAAAAATTTTTTTTTCGAAAATCATGTGGGTGCCCATTCGGTAGTATGTTTGGTACCCGTTTGCTACCCACTCGTTTAGAATAAAACTAGGCTTGTTTGAATCTATAATCAAATCAAACGTGTCCTTTCGGGGAGACAACTTCTCTAGAACCCCTTGTAAAATAATTTTTTTATAAATTTCTTTATAAACGAATAACGAAATGTTATCATTCCGTAAAACTACACACATTTCCTAAAATATCTTATTTCATTATACCTCAACCTCGAAACAACAAAGACTGGTAATAAATTTAAAATTTTCTTATTTTAGGTGGCCCAGATGTGCTCCGTAATATAAAAAACCGCATTGCGGGTCTATATAGAACATGTAGAGGGTGTATTCGGGGTGCATTTTTGCATATAGAGGGCTTTAGGACACCTGTGACTCTATCTTTTAGATAGAGAGTCGAGGCTCGGATATAAATGGACGAACATCCTGTACACTAAAAGCTTAAATAGGGTTATGTTACAAACCAAGATACTTACGAGCGGTTATTCACCGTTCTACTGCAATAGCATCTTTTTTACAACTTCGAATCTTTTTGTCTGCTGCCATCTTGCGAATTTTTATTTAACATTTTCTACCGTACCTAAGTTATTGCCAGGGTACATGGGGTCGTTTGCTCGTGGCTTCAGCTTGATGGTATTTTTTGCTAACTGAAAAGACGCTTTTCACCCCAAAGTAACCCTATTAGGGGATTCATACTTAACCCTTAATTCTAACGAAAATTAACTACACTTTGGAGGCCTATTCTAGCTAAACTTTATAGTATTAATTTATTTCAAACATTTAAGCATTAATTACAATTAAACACATTTACAAAATATAATGTTTCTTGGTTAACAACCACATAAAGTTCCTGATATTTACATTAACTCGGATAATTTCAACATCATTCCACTTTACGGCAAACTGAGACATAAACCTATTTTTAGACAAGATAATGTGATTCATATAACTCTATGTTGTAACCAAACCCTTTTCAACAAACACATGCGAACCGTACAAAATAAAATTGTATAAATATAATATTTTTGGATTTATAAAGCCACCTTTGAATTTTGGAGTAACTAACACTATTATTTATCTACTATTATTTTAAAGTAATACCATTCGACTCCCGTGTGCCATTATTTAAACAATCCGTACACAAAACCCGTAATACAAATGCCTCGTCAGTTGGCTAAAGTTGAAAAGGCTCAAATTGTATCAAGAATCGAAGAAGGATGGTTAATCCGTGGTGTAGCGCAGTTGTATAATAGAATTAAAAAAACTATATTAAAAATTAAGCAACGCTGGGAACAAGAAGAATTCCTAAAGAGAAAAATTGGTTCAGGTCGTCCCAAACGTTACAGGATGCTGATTTTTTGCTATATTTAAGAAATAATCCATTTGCAACTGCAAGGGATGCTGTTATTGATACAGAATTTCCTGCCTCCCAACCTACCGTAAGCAGGAAAGTCAAGGAATCTGAACTAAAATGTCACCCAGCTGCGAAAAAAAAAATATTTCTTACCGAAGAACAGCGACAATCAAGGATTATTTTTGCTTTAAATTATATATACCGCAATCCTCAATCTTGGAAAAGGTCATTTTTACTGTTGAAAAGACGTTCCAGTGGACTTATAATGGACAAATTTCTGTGTACCGTCTAAACGAGAGCGATATACTAACCCCCTTACTTCCAGACATGGGCGTTTCTCTGTAAATGTATGGGGCTGGATAAGTGTTCATGGACCTGGTGTTTGCTGGCGAATAGAGGGAATATTCAATGCCGGAAATTACATTAACATTTTAGAAAACATATTGTTACCATCTGCTGAGCAAATATATCCCAATAATACTTTCATATTTCAACAAGATAATTCTCCAATCCACACTGCCAACGCTGTAACCCACTGGTTTCAAACCCATAATGTGAAAGTGCTGCCTTGGGTCGCCTATAGTCCCGATATCAATCCAATTGAAAATATAGGGTGTATAATCGTAAAAAAAATATATATTCGAAATTTTAGGCCACAAAATTCAGAAGATTTATGGGAAATAATACATGCGTGCTGGGAGAAGCTTGATCTAAATATTATATATATTATTCATATAACTCTATGTTGTAACCAAACCCTTTTCAACAAACACATGCGAATCGTACAAAATAAAATGGTATAAATATAAAAGTTTTGTATTTGAATTTTGGAGTAACTAACAGTCTGTAATACTATTTAAAGTAATACCATCCTATTCCCGTTCGCCATATTTTAAACAATCCGTACACAAAACCCCTAATACATCTCCCTGACACATTTCCCTAACAATCGTACAATCCCCCTTGGCAATTTTCCGGAATCCTAGACAAACTTCCCCACTTCTGAAAACGTCTGAATAGACCTAAAACATTTAATCATACGCACCGATCATTTGTCAGTCTTATCATGTCTCTTGACTTGTCGTGCGTCTTGTACCGGTGACATTTTCTTCAAGTTGGCGCAGTCATTTGTTAATATTACGCACGTCTTTTCCATGGTAATGCTTTGCGAAGATTTGTAACGATTAGGACTAGAAGAAGGTGTACGTTTGTGTTAAATTAAATGGATACATTTGTTATAGTGATTGCGTGTATTTCTTACAATAAAATGTTTATACGCACATTTCAATCCCAACTTTTAAGTGGAATATCTTATCATAAGTATCCATAAAAAGGATGGTACTGGTACAGTTGTATCCATAAAAAAACGTAAAAGGATTAGAATGAGAGGTAAGTTTTGTCATATTTGCGTAAAACCGGCTTGTCTAAGTGTTTATGGACCTGGTGCTTGCTGGCGAATAGAGGGAAGATTTAATGCCGGAAATTATATTTATATTTTAGGAAACATATTGTTACCATCTGCCACCGGCGTATCCAGCTCATGCCTCTGGGGGAGGGTAATCGATCGGCTAGGATCAGGTACGTAGCCAGGATTTCTGATGGGGATGGTGGAGCATCGGGATCGCGCCAAAGGCGCAAAAAAAAGCGCCGCAGGCGAAAATTTGTTGGGTGCTACGCCCTTTTTTGAATCATGGTGCTTGGTTTTCAAGTGGGAAAAATAAAAAACACAACACAAGATCCTCAAGAAAAGCACAAAAACCAACCCGGTAATAATTGAGGTGAAGAAAATTTAATAGTGTAGGAAATGTTTAATGTGTTCCCTATGTTGCCGAAATCAGAGTTCGAGATTAGGGGGGGAGCGGGCCCCCTGTACCCCCCCTCTCCCTAGCTAGGTGCCTGGCTAGGATACTAGATAATAGCAGCTTTAAGGAGTAAGGACAAAAATTAAACAACGCTTAAGTAATCTTGGGGGGGGGGGTAATTACCCCCATTACCCCCCCCCCCCTCCATCCCTTGTATACGCCGGTGCCATCTGCTGAGCAAATATATCATACTATCATATTTCAACAAGATAATTGTCCAGTTCACACTACCAATGCTGTAACCCACTGGTTTCAAACCCATAATCTGGAAGTGCTGCCTTGGGTCGCTTATAGTCCCGATATCAATCCAATTGAAAATATATGGGGTATAATCTTAAAAAAAATAATATATAATCGAAATTTTAGGCCACAAAATTCAGAAGATTTATGAAAAATAATACATGCGTGCTGGGAAGAGCTCGATCCAAATATTGTATTAAATATAATTCAGTCAATTCCGAATAGACTGGCTCAAGTAATAGAAAAACAGGTATATATGACCAAATATTAGATTTTATTTATTCTTGTTAAACGTTTTTTGTTTTTATTGTAATTTTTATAAAACTTTTAGGATATATTATAAAATAAAAAAAATATTTTTTGTTATCCTATTGAACTAACGCCCAACGCCAATGCTTTGCATTTTTAATAAACTTTAACAAGCGATAAGCCGGTTTTACGCAAATATGGTTAAGGTTTCCTCTCATTCTAATTCGTGTACGCTTTTTTATGAATACAACTGTACTTGACTTTTTAAATACAGACCCAAGTATTTGCTTGTATTTATTACTCAAATACATAGAGTACGTATAACAGGTTTACTTACTTGTATCCAACATAAAATAGTCTCTTTCTAGTTGTAAAAACGAGTAACATTCCGTCTAACCTCGTTAAGCAACATCGAGTTTATAATTTTATTAGTTGCGTTTTGGAACTTGAGCCCGATGGGCGCAAGCGAAAAGTTCATTAAAACTTTTAAAACTAATTTGTCACCCGCGCCATTGATACGTTCTAATAACTCGTATAATAAATCAAGTTATTCTGACTTTTACTCGTAAAACTTTTAATTGAAATGATGCATAACTTTTTAAAGTTTTGCTTTACAACAGGTATTTTCTACAAAAATAACTATGTTTTTAGATCATCCTTTAATCGAATACTATTTTATATAATTAGAAGATAATGCGCAAAGACAGACAAGAATAGACGTTTTTTCTTATCAATTTTACTATGGGACACGAAAATCTCCGAATTCAGTTTATAACACCATGGTGGATTTTAGTTATAAAGCTGCTTCTTTGGTAGAAAGTACATTTTATTGTTTGTAAAGATACTTCGTTATTATTATAGAGAAGGGACATACAAACACTCTTCAGTTGCAGAACATTTAAATCTGAATAAAAAAAGTTCATAATCATTTTTACGACATCTCTAATAATTATGTGAATTTTGGTTGATCTGCGTAAGTAGTAACGTATAATACCGTGCGAGCAAAAATTATTTGCATCAAAGAGGGCCTTGCATCTAAGGACGTAATGCTTAGACGTAGAGCTTAATGCCTGTTGGGTGTCAGTAACTAACTGAATTAACAATCAATCAGTTATTCCGTCATCTTTGACAGTCGTTACAAGTAATTTGATTCATCGCTAATTTTTCCACAATGGGCTTTACGGAACAGCATAAAACATTCATGGTTGAAGCGTATTTTCGAAACGCGGTTAGAGTAAATGGTGAGTGGCAATACAAATCGGGTTTGTGCATGGACGATTTTCACGAACATTCCCCTAACGTTGCTTTTTAATGCTGGGGATTTTTATCATTGCCTGAAAAGAACCGTGGCTATGTTTAGGGAAACAGGTTCTATATAACGCAAAAAAGGAGCAGGAAGACCATCCGCGCATCACGCATGTGAAGTAGTGAAAATCCTCATTTTTTTGTAGGGTCAACATTGCACCCTCAAAAAATTGGTGTCTGGTTAGCTGTTTCCCGAAGAAGAATTGTTGGTCCTATTTTTTTCCATGACACAGTTACAGCACAGCGGTATAGAGACAATATTTAAAATCCATTTGTGGAGCAAATACTTGACGACGAACTACATTTTGGATATTTTCAACAGGACGGTGGCCCATACAGCCGCCGAAACTATTAACTACTTACGCAATTTTTTCGACGACAGATTGATCAGTTTTCGATCAGACATTGAATTCCCACCTAGATCACCACGGTTATGGATTACTTCGTTTTTCCTCATTTAAAGAACACTATTTTTAAAACACCAGTTGCAAATTTAGAACAATTACAAGAAAGGATTATCCAAGAATGTGGTAACATTTCTCCAGAGATGCTGGTCAACACTTTCGAAAATATGAAGAGACGTGTGAATTTATGCTTGGAGCATGGCGGTGGCCAATTTCAGCAATTTATGAAATTATTTTTCTTTTTCTTTCTGTATATTCTTACTTTGTTAATTTTGTAAACAATAAATTTGTATTTGTCTACTTATTTTATTACTCATTAGTTTGGCATATCATGTGATAATATGAATTTGACAAAATTTTAACCTGGATTTGGCTAGATATATCGTATCCATATCATTGCAATCTAAACCAAGCCCTACGTTTTTTAATCCAAGCCCTCTCTGATGCAAATAATTTTTGCTCGCACGGTATAATATTTCGTTTATTTTTTGTTCTCTTCAAAAGCGGCCAAATACTCTTTGAGTAGCAATTACCACATGGACCACTTCGCCTATATAAATAAAATGAATTAAAATCTGTTTGCATTTCTTAAACAAAACAACGCCGAAGTTGCAGAGAAGCAAATATAACCCAATCAAATTTGCGGGGTGGTTTGTACTGAATAAACATATTGATGCTGTCTGTCACCGAAATAGTAATTATTATTGATAAAACAGCTGCAGTAAAAAAATCAGGCGATAATTAGAGTTTTTTATAAACAGTAAATATAAGTATAGTACCTTCTCTCCTCTGGAATCCTTATACGTAATCCACTGCCCCAGTGAAGTTCTCCAGTACTCCACCAAAAACGCCTCAGCGTACTCTTGACCTTGACCATTCCCGAAGCGACCTTGTGTCTCCGTCCACGTCATCAGATGGTTCTTTTGAAGGTCAACCTCAAGATACTCCTTGACGTCACTGCTGATTTGCGCCTTCGGACACCACGCGCCACCATTTTTTTCTTGTCGCACTCTGAAATAATAATAATATAATTTATTTATTGATAACCAAAAACAATATAATTACTATTGCCTTTACTGTTATCAGGGTTGTATTAAATTTTTTTTAAACATTGCAGATAAAGCAGAAAAGATTCTTATTTCGCACAACTCATCATTAGCATTGGACTTTATAATCTATGGACGAATTTTACCATCTCAGTAAACCAAGTTGCATAATAGATAATCATATGCAATGTTAAACGACAAGAAAAATATCACACTAGAAGCTATTTAAATTTTTAAAAACTAGAGTACTGATTTTTAGTGGTAAGTATATGATTTATTAACCGTAGCAAGCAAATATTATTATAAATAATGTCAAGTTTCATTACAACTGCCAGTCGGAACTAATACAGTATATAAAACCAGATTACACCCCCAATGGAACTTGATAATTACTGTCAGTATTCAGAGCAATAATAGCTATAAACCATTCTATGGTAGCGATAACTGCTATTTCTATTTCCTATTGGCTAAGTTACCGTGATATTAACACTTCACAACGGTCTAGCAATTTTCGTTGTCTCACAGTAGGAAAGCGCATCGCTGTCACATATACAATATACAGTTGTATAATGAGTATGTGAATTCTTACAAGGAATTGAAGGCCTTTTTCTCATTGCACAATATCATTATTCTAAACATTTACAAACGGAAATTGATTTTTAAATAAACTTATAGGTTATGGCAAAGTTTTTTCATTGTTTCTACACTGAGTATATCATTTGAAATAAGGTTTTAAATTATATTTACATCATCCCTTAAATTCACTGATGCCTTTAAAACTTCTAACCTACAAAACTCCTTCAAACTGATTAAATTGTATCTGATCCTTCCACTCTCGATAAAAAATCACCAATAATTCGTCTAAATTTCTCCGAAACACGAACGATTTCCAGTCGGAACATTAATCTCCGCAAGTGTAATAGATTTAAATCAGTAAAAGTGTCTGTAGGTGGGCAGAAACTCCCACGAATCGGAATAAATCCAAATAAAACCACCTTAATGGCGAATAGGTTACAGCTAATGTGGCTTTTGCGGTTTTACCTTTGGGGCTAATACGACTTTATTTTATATTGTTGTAGTTTTTAGTAAAAGTAAATAAATTGACAGTAAGATGGATAGTATAGTTAGCACAAAAGATATACTATACGCATCTTATTCATAAACTTAATATTGACATTAAATCAGGGGTACTGCACTGAGGAAAATGATCTAATACAACAGGTTTGCTGAGACACAGTTTGTATTAATAGCTTATTTTTTATTAACCCATATTAAATAACTTGATAGTGTATCAAACCTGCTTTAGTGTTACATCAATTCCAGATTTGCTAGAACAGTGTTTTTATTGGTAGTAATCGCTTCCATTAGCAGCACAGTCTTGTTGAATAATGAACTACTTGTAATACAGCAATTTTGTTAAGAAATAAATGGTATCTTCTCAATGCGACGCCTTTTGTTCCCAGTAAATCGTTTTCTTTACAATTAAGAAAGCAGAACAGCGCCCCCAAAAACAAATTGTTTCAGTTAGAACCTGTAATCCACAAGACGTTGGTGGGGGGTTCGTAGCGATCGGCAATCGCCTCGCGCCGTCGTACTAGTTTAAACGTATTTATTGCGCAGGTCACATCGTTATTTGGAGTTTTCTAGCTGTCCTGTCTGAATTTAAATTTTACTTATTGATAGTACCAATACCTGTTTCAATTAATTTATTTTTACTTGTATTTAATTTTTTTTAACTTTGCATGTCAGATAAAGCAATGGAAGATTCTTATTTCCATTTTCATAACAAACACATCATTAGTATTGGACTTTATATTCGATGGACGAATTTTACCATCTCGGTAAACCATGTTGCATAATAGATAATTATATGCAATGTTAAACAACAACAAGAATAATATCACACTAGAAGCTATTTAAATTTCTGATTTTTATTGGTAAGAATATGCTTTATTAACCGTAGCAAGGAAATATTATTATGATTAATGTCAAGTTTCATTACAACTGCCAGTCGGAACTAATAAAATATATAAAATCAGATAACACCCCCAATAGAACTTGATAATTACTGTGAGTATTCAGAGCAATACTGGCTATAAACCCATTCTATGGTAGCATTAACTCCTATTTTCTATTGGCTAAATTACCGTGACATTGCGATGACGTTGCCACGTCTTGCGTACTCTACACCAGCGTGAAATATTCCGAATAATATACCTGCTTCGTATTATTACTGACACATACATTATACTTGTTTGGGAATATGTAGCGCTCTTATTAATAAATTTTATCCTTGTTTTTCGTAAAGTTAAAGTAGAAATTTAAGTTTCTATGTTACAAATTGGGTGTCTTGCATTTGTGCACAAAGCAGATACCTTATCTGGCATTTTTATTAAAATATCCCAGTTTCTCAAAAAATAAGAGCGCACATAACTTAAAACTTCATACATAAAATCTTACAGAAACTTTTGTACCATTTTGGCTACATATTGTGAGTCCCTTTCCGCCATTAAAATGTTTTAACGAGCGACTTAAACTATTTTGTAAGTTAGGGAAGTTTCCAGCAAAATTTTTAATTTCGACTTTATATGGTACAGCATAAAGGGGTCTAGTTTGGAAAACTAGGAAGCGGAAACGATTAAAATTAAAATTTTAATAAATTTTTGACTTGGAAAATCTCGGCTTGATAAGTTGAAAGTAAAATGTAACTTTGATAAAACGATGAAAATTCCGAATGCAAATTCCAATTTTCACATTTTTTAAAGTATTTCCTGGCGTCATCGTCATAGCTAAAGGCTAGAGCTTCTGGTAAACAGGAATATATTAAATTTTTCTATATCTTACCAAGTTCGCAGTTTTTGGAACTTTATTTTGTTTTACAACAGAAATTTATTATGTGTTTCAGAAAAAGAAAAGCACGAAGTCTTTCTCCACAATCTTTATTCATCGAAAAACTAGGCGAACCTTAGTATCACATCGACATGTTTCGAGTGTAGAAACTATAACTATACCTTTCGCTTGCGATGCGTGAACGCTATAGCTGTGCTAGGCTGCCTCCTAATCAGCCACCTAACCAAATGAAGACAATAAATACAGTCGGAATGCACTCTATTTTATTGATTACCCTCCCAACGGACCGATTTGCGTAGCCATGCAACAAACTAGCAATTTTATTCGATTTACGCAACAAAAAAACCAATTTCGGCGATTGCTGCTTCTATTTTTCTCGCTGCAATACGTCTAACGTATCGGCACAATTACACGGAAAGCAAAATTTAATGATACGTAACACATCATACACACTAGTGCTATTTCGATTCAATTCGAGAGGTGCATTGGGAGTTTTAGTTTGTCGAACGTTAACTTTAAACTGGTACCTATAACGATAAAGGAAACATTTAACTTTGCTTAACTTGCTCCATTGACTTTTTATTGTCTACCGTGAAAAGATGAGGCTGCACTGACGGATTCATGCGCAGTGTAATATTCTCGACTGGTTACTAACAGTTCAAAGAACACATTTTAGGTTCATGTTATATCCATCCGAGTCCAGGCCGGTCGAGTAGTATTGCACATTGCGCAAGCTTGGTTCGCCAACCTTGCAGACCAACTGGCTCTAGCTAGAGGTATCCCGTAAATTCCCGATAGTATTGTCAATCCAAAATCTCTCTCATTGTTTGATTTATCTCGCCCCCTCGCCCTTTCCGTCCCTTTGAAACTTTTGTCTGGACACCATGTGCTGTGTTCCCCAGGAAAATAACCAAAACTACCCCTATGGCTACACGGACAAATTTATTTGTTTATTTCGAGTTATTTTTGTTTATTTTTAACTTGATGTGTTTATTTTTCGGAAAAGTAATTAATTTATCGGCATAATTTACATTTCAATTTATTTATTTGAATAAAGATCAGGTTTTTATTTGTTACAGTATAATTGGCGATATGCAAGTTGCTGCACATGCAACATAATATTATCCTATACAGGTAGTATATATACAGGGTGTAAGGAAATGATGAGCAAAAAATTTGGGGGATAATGCTAAATTAGGGTGACCAGATGTACTCTTTTTAAGAGTATTATTCTCTTTTGAGTCGGCAAACACTCGATACTCTTACTTTTAGTAATATTTTGCTCATTATACTCTTTTTTTTTTTTTTCAAATATGAATTTTCGATACATATTGTATGATTTCTAAATGTATGGACAATCATTTTGAGAAGTGCGTTGAACAAAAAGGAACTGTTCTAAATAAGTGGAACACAATTTATAAGGATTTTATTGCTGCTAACTCTGAGTTAAAAAATATTAAAGTACTTATTGAATTTCTTTTTACGTTACCGGGTAAAAACGTAGACTGTGAACGACTATAAAGTATAATTAACAATTATTATTGGACAAATGAAAAAAGTCGAATGAGTGTTTTAACACTGGAAGAAGTAATGAAGGTAAAATTTAATATTAATTTAAGTTGTGAGGAATTTCGCTTAAAAATTAAGGACGATATAAACCTATTAATAAAAGCCAAATCTTCGGTAAAATATGATTAATATAAAGTACATGCTAATAAACAATAGCTTTTTTTTTGTTTAAACCTAATTTTGCTACATTGTAAAACTAAAGTTATCGAATACTCTTTTTTGTCTAAAAATTTCTGGTCACCCTAGCTAAACCGAAAATAAATGCTATCTATCTCTTCCTATAACATTTTTTCGAAAATTGATTATTAATGGAATTACAGGGTGTTAAAGTTAAATTTTATTTGCAGTTTTAAAATACATAAGTTACTAGAACAATAAATCAAACATTGAAATCAAAGGTTCAAAGTGACGTCCTTTCTCTTCAATGCATAAATTCATTCTTCTTAAAATATTCCGACGAACTCCACGGAATATTCTTTTCTTTGCTATGCTATGTTTAAGGTTGAAAATAAATTAAAATTATTTCGTATTCATCACATGCAAGCAATGTTATTTTAGCGATTTTCTCGAAAACGGTTAGATTTATCGAACACAAGCAGTATACCTTTTTTATGTCAAAAGGTTAGGAGAATGAAAATATTCAGTCAAAATATGCATACAGTGTAGGACAAAAAAGTTGGGACCATTCAAATAAACGTATAGGCTCCTATGTGGCGCCCTCTACAAAATGCGAAAAAACGGTGGGCACATTTGTAATCCTCTTCCCGAAAAAGCCCCGTATACGAGTTTTCGTCAAAATATTATGAGCATGGCAAAAGATATTACAAAGAATCGTGCAAATAAAATTTAACTTTAACACCCTGCAACTCTGTTAATAATCAATTTTCGTAAAAATGTTAAGGAAAGAGATATAATTTATTTTCGGTCTAGAATTATCCCCCAAATTGTTTGCTCATCATTTCCTGACACCCTGTATAGTCAGTAGATGAGTTTGCGCGAGTACTGGGATAAATTCGCCATTCTAGACGCTTCATCTACCGACTTGCTCATATTTCTGCCACGGGACCGTTAGTTGTTTTGCGCCGGCAGAGAGTGTATATATCAGCGCTTTTTATTTCCAAAAATGAAATTTCAAAAATTTGATATTACAATTTTTGGCTTCGTATCTTAAACTTGGAAGTAAATTACTGGTTAACCTACAATCCCCTTAAGAAAATAGACTTTGTCATAAACCCCCATTTTCGGAATTACAATTGGGTTGTGATATACGCCACAACCTAGTTAAAAACTACTTGTATAGTTTCATAAACTTCTTCAATACAAATTCTCCCAATAAAAATTCTACGAGCATTCGTAAAATTTGATAGTCGGCCAAAACATTCCAGATAGCATTTAGTTGGCATGCGTTTCCGCCTCGAAAACAATCCGATTGCCGGCTAATGATCCGGCTAACGGACAAATAAAGAGCATTAATCAGTCCCGTGCACATTAATTATGGCAACACTGACCCCGGAATGACGATATGAAATTGCAACGTTGTACTAATCAAATGGGTATTTATTGGAGATAATAGCTCAATGGCGCTAGTCAGCTATCTGCGGCTCTATTTTGGATACTTCGATGACTCTATGTTTATTGTATAGTATGAATCGGTAAACTATTTACTATTTACTAAAAGAATATTTTCAATGTGGTTGTAGTCTCTCTAGAATGGGAGCGCTCCGGGGGGAGGGACTGCAGGCGCAGGCGCTTCTTAGATCCCACATTAAGGTTTTACAATTCACACACACACAGTGTGACCAGTAAGGTCCGCATCATATGGGATTTTTTTTATTATTCGAAATTTGACTTTGGTATCAAGTTCTGCTTCGATCGAGATAAAAATTAAGCAAAAAACTAGTAGTCACGTGATTCGCATTATCTCCACACTGTATATAGTAGTAATCTTCACTGCTCATATGCCGTGGTTGTATGGCGGTATTTTCGTAATAAGACATAATATAAAGTTTATTTGCAAACGATACCAATTGCAGGAATAATAAAACAAGTCCGGTCCATAAAGTGTTAAAAACAATCCTCTGCGGAAACGTCATAAGTTTTAGTTTTTTAGTTTACGTGGCAATTAAAAGTGGTCGAAATTTTAAAGCTTTTTCGACAATTACCTAACTTAAATTTCCCTTATTATGGGATAATATGCCATATTATAAATGCTTATAAGAGTATATTTTATGTATAATAAAGGTACCTATACCTTTTATTTCAGAAAGATAAATATGTTGGCCAAAACTTTATTAATAGTCACAAAAATCAACCATTATTTTTAATTTGACGTTATGACCTGCATGCATAATGACATGTGTATTACATTCCCAGTATTATAATTGGGAATATCAAAGCTTTATATGGCTAAGAACGTTACAATATTTCCACAAAAACAACTTAAAATGCTGCAAAGCTAAATACTCGTCAAGTTATTAACTAAATTCAAAATAAATGGCCTTTCAAATAAACAAATTGTTCATTTGAATTGTACAAAATAAAAGTTTTTCTATTACCATGCGGAAGAGCCACTGTTTAATAGACCTATCAAGAGCAGAAAATGTGTTTTAACTAAAACGAAAGGACGTATTCCATATAAACAAGGAAAATTGAGCAAATTGAATATAAGTTGTTTGTGATAGGTACCTTTGATTTATGATTTTACTAAAGGAAGGCTATTTTTAAAAATACAGTTTTATACAGTCTAAGCGTCAGTTTTTACTTATTTTATTATTCATATAGACCAGGGTCGATAATTTTTGAAACCAAAAAAAATAATAGTAGGATAAAACCCATTGGAAAAGGAAGAATATAACAAAAATAAAAGGAAACATAATTTACGGGCGATCCGAGGTCGGGAAGTGGAAGGGGGTGAGTTTTTAAGGGTAGAAAACGATTTATTTCGATTTCCGGCAAAACTACAAGTCCTAGGGAAAAACGTTATGTTGCAAAGTTGTAGGTAATAAAAATATCTACAACTTTTGTATTTACACTTTTTTCACATAACCTCAAAATTTATGTGAATAATTCAAATAACCAAGTTTTTGGTTTTTTTATTTTTATCTTTCACAAAAAAAAACTTTTTTTCACGAAATTTTGTGAAAACTTACCTTTTTATGTCCCAAACACACTGACATTTTTTGATTTAAAATATTTATTTTTTCATCTTATTTTGACTTAATATCGAAAAAGCACCCTAACTTTCAATCGAAATTCTCACGTCAAAATATCTGCTTTTTTAAAAGTCGGTGGGCTTTTTGTTCATTGAAATCTCTTCTTTCTGATGGTGTAAAAAAATATACATTACTATGGTAAATGTTCTCAAAAAATGCAAAATATTGTAGATGTCTTATTGAATATTAACTTATTTGGTTGTTAATTATAGTAGTATATTTCGTCTTACAATTTTTTGTTGATCAATGTAACATGGAATCTTACGTTTTTCGAGTAATTAAAGTATAAATTTTAATAAATAGCTCGAAATTGTACATAATGATTAAAAAAAAAAATTTCGGATTCGAGTTTTTTTCGTTACTTTGCATTTTTGAGAACATTTACCATAGTAATATATATGTTTTTTTACACCATCAGAAAGTAGAGATTTTAACGAACAAAAAGCCCACAGACTTTTTTAAAAAAGCAGATATTTTGACGTGAGAATTTTCGATTGAAAATTAGGGTGCTTTTTCGATATTAAGTCAAAATAAGGTGAAAAAATAAATATTTTTAATCAAAAAAATTACAGTGTGTTTGGGACATAAAAAGGTAAGTTTTCACCAAATTTCGTGAAATATTTTTTTTGTAAATAAAGAATAAAAAACCAAAAACTTGGTTATTTGAATTATTCACATAAGTTTTGAGGTTAAGTGAAAAAAGTGTAAACACAAAAGTTGTAGATCTTTTTATTACCTATAACTTTGCTATTTAACGTTTTTCCATAGGACTTGTAGTTTTTGCCGGAATTCGCGATAAATCGTTTTCTACCCTTAAAAACTCACCCCTTTCCACTTCCCGACCTCAGATCGCCCGTAAATTATTTTTCCTTTAATTTTTGTTATATTCGCTTCCTTTTCCAATGGATTTCATCCTACTATTATTTTATTTCCACTTTTTACCATTTTCAAAGGCTTCAGCCCTGGTCTAATAAGAGACCTTTTTTATATAAATTCCATTTCTTAAATGGTTCAAAAACATTTGCCCGTAAATAAATACCTAAGCATTTGAAACCTGACACAACCCTGTTCCCCATCATGATTTTTCAAAAACTACGCTGCAGGCAATTTGTTTTGAACACAAGATTAATAGACTTGTACGTACCATAATAATCTTAAACTCCAAATAACTACGTTACAAAACGGACAGCTAGCACATCTAAATTGTATACAACCACCATCTTACCGCAACCGACCACAATACCCAGTGACTTAGGAGAAATTAACTTTCAATAAGTCATGAACGCAAAATATTCAATGGGAAGATTAGTTTGTGAATAGTTCTGGAGAAATATAATAGTCCATATTCACGGAAACTTTGTATGCCGCATGCGGAATTCCTGATGCGGATATAGTTCTGTTTTACTACAATTTTAGGGCTATTTCGTAGCCGAAACAAAAGGTGTATTATAGTTTCAGCTAAATTGTTAACGTAACAGTGTTAGTTCGTTGTATATACCACTGTATTTGTCGACATATAAATACCTACAACATTATACAGACAAATACCGCAATATTTTGTTACAACGCCGGTATAACATATCTGGTATCGTTAATGGGTACTCCGTCCGACCAGTGACAAGTGGCAACATCTCAAGATGGGTTTTTGGAATTGTTTTCTCTTCCCAAAATCTTCGGTAAATTGATCTTAATATTAAATTGTTTTATTGCTAAATACCGTGCGAGCAAAAATTATTTGCATCAAAGAGGGCTTGGATTAAAAAACGTAGGGCTTGGTTTAGATCACAATGATATGGGGACGATATATACCAAATCTAGGTTAAAATTTTGTCAAATTCATATTATGAAATGATATGCCAAACTAATAAGTAATAAAATAAGTTGACAAATACAAATTTATTTTTGTTGTTTACAAAATTAACAAAGTAAGAATATACAGAAAGAAAAAGAAAAATAATTACAAAAAATAAATCATTTCTTTCCAATAAATTTTGGATAACCCATTGCGAGTAATTCCTGCGTCTTCCAAAATCTGCGGCTTGTATTTCTTGGAATACTTGCACTGTATAAGGAAATAAATTTAGCTGCTTCTTAAGAATAGTCCTGCATGTTCCATAAGATCTTCCCACTTCTTGGGACAGGCGTCTTATACAATTTGTTGGCGTATTTTGCAATATTTCACGAACGTTTGCAACAAGTTCTTCTGTTCTTACAGATGGTCTTTCTGCTCCTTTTTTGGATTGTATAGAACCTGTTTCCCTAAACACAGCCACGGTTCGTTTTAGGCAATGATAAAAATCCCCAGCAATAAAAGCAACGGTAGGAAAATGTTCGTGAAAATCGTCCATGCACAAACCCGGATTGTATTGCCACTCACCATTAACTCTAACCCCGTTTCGAAAATACGCTTCAACCATGAATGTTTTGTGCTGTTCCGTAAAGCCCATTGTGTGAATTGTTCAAGAAATTGGAAAAATTAGCGATGAATCAAATTACTTTTAAGGACTGTCAAAAATGACGAAATAACTGATTGATTGTTAATTCAGGTAGTTACTGACACCCAACACAGCTTTTATTGGGTTTTACAGACCTATAAGAAGAACAAGACGAATTTTAAAAACTCCATACATAGGTACTGCGCAAAATATGATAATATAATAGTCTATAATTCCGAAAACGTTGTACGTTAAAATTTTTATTGTGGATATAGCTCTGCTTTACTACTATTTGGTGGTTATTTGGCTGGCAGTATTAAAAAGGCATTATGGTATTACGTTAAATTGTTAACGACGCTTGTGCCACAAGCAATATTGGAACATAATAAAAGATATACAATGTAATTTCACAGAAAATTTGGCAATAGTGTAATAACAAGCCTTATTTGATATCGTTCAGTACTCCGTCCGATCCATGACAAGTGGCAACATTGTTTCCTGCAACAACAAATATGAAATTAACTTTCTGTAAGTTGTATTTTATGATTTAAAGCGTCCGTCCTACGAAAGAAATCCCGAGGTTGTCATAACAACCCACCTCGATCCTGTCCGCTCGATAATATCGCATAGTTTCCCGAGGGAGCAAAAAGAATTAAGGTGAACGAATGGTCAACTAATTGAAGTCATTTATTTCGTCCGGGCGACGTTTTTCTAGATAACGTCTTCTTGTTGCTGTTCTGCTTTTTGCTCGGTTTTATTGTTTGATGTTTCGTTCCCCTTCAGGTTTTTATTTCCTTTATTTCTTTTAATCATTGTGATGGTATGTGTGCAGGTTGGCCGCTAAGTTTAACGGAAATATAGTTTCCGAGAGACCGTTTTTCTTTTAATTTTAAATCCATTTGTGTAGATGTTCCTTACATCTCATCTGCCTCATCTGCATCTTAAATTTCTTTGGATATTACAGGGATTTGTTGGAGTCTAAGTTCACTTGCTTGAATAAAACATTGACAATAAATTTTTATGTATAGTCTTCATGCATCGGTTTGTAGTGTAGGTTCTATTCCAACTGCGTAAAGTCATAGGTACCGGCATTAGCGATTATTCTTAGTTTTTCAAGATAATGCTCACTGTTTTATTGAAAAAAATCATTTCATTAAAGTGAAAGACACCTTAACGCTTAATCGAAACTGCCAGAGGAAATTATTATTAATTTCCTCGATTTCCAAGATGATTTATAAACATCATCCTTCTCGACGTTTATTTGGCGCATTATAAGTAGCTCCGTTAAATCCATATCATAAGTCAAATTTCGTTTCACCCTCTGTTTTGTGACTGCAGAGATTATTTACATATTTATGCTTGATACTAGGTAATTAAAGCCGTCTTTCGTTTTATTTTAAACGAGTTAGAATGAGTAATTCTCTGCCTGGTATGGAGTCAACGGGAGATATTATGAATTAAGGAGGATCATGGACGTACAACTGGGTGCACTCGCCGAATAAAATTTTATAAAATATACTAAATTTAAAAATACCTACCCTCTGGAAAATAATATTTTACTGATGTTTGATGTAGGCGGGCACAAAGCAGTAGAACTATTTCTAGTTAATTGTAACTGGGCTCAGGTTAATTCAATAAAATTGTACAATATGTTTTTTGCTTAAAGGTCGCACTGAGAATCTAATACAACGGGTTCGCTAAGACATAGTTTGTATTGATAGCTTTTTTTATTAACCCATATTTAATAAATTGCTAGTGTATCAAACCCGCTTTAGTGTTATATCAATTCCAGATTTGCTAGAACAGTGTTTTTATTGGTAGTAATCAGTTTCATTAGCAGCACATTCTTGTTGAAAAATGAACTACTTTTAATACAACAGTTATTTTGTTAAGAAATCAATTGTATTTTCTCAATGCGACGCACTTTGTTCCCAGCAAAGCGCTTTCTCTACAATGAAGAAAGCAGAACCACGTCCCCAACAACGAATTGTATCCGTTAGAACCTATAATCCACAAGACGTTGGTGGGGGTTCGTAAATAGCGAGAGTCGCCGCGCGCCGTATTATTAGTTTCAACGTATTTGTTGCGCAGGTCACTTCGTTGTTCGGAGTCTTCTAGCTGACCTGTGTGAATTTGAACTTTATTGATCATACCAATACCTGTTTCAATTATTTTATTTTTACTTTGTATTTAAGTTTTTTTAAACTTTGCATGTCAGACGGGCGCCCTGTCAGACAATGCCAATAGAAGATTCTTATTTCGCACAACCCATCATTAGTGTTGGACTTTACAGTGTCCGCAAGAAAGTCCGCATCAAATGGGATTTTTTTTTATTATTAGGTATAGGTAAAAATTGAAAAAGCAGTTAGTTTTTGCTTACCTAAAAACCGAAAATGACGTATACTGAAGCAGCTGCACGACTTGCGTTACCTGTCAAAATTTACATTTTTAATAAAATAGGTTTAAAAATGCCCTTATTTATAAAAATATCAAAAAACTTTATTCGAGAAAGTTGTTTATTTAGGCATTTTTAGCCTCTGTACGAAATTTTGACAGTCTAATACAATTTTTATTTTTTGCCAGATTCTTGAAAGTTTTGATCAACCCTCGTAGATTAACTTTTATACATCGATGTAAAACCATTTGCCTTTACTTCATTTGTAATCTTAATGCAATTTTGTGTAAAATTTTTGTTTCCAATTATTTATTTTGCTTCAAAAACGGAAATTGTTATTGATCAGTATGTAATGTTTGATGCAAAGTTTATCTAATTACATCAGTTTTGTCAAAACCGACGTTTCTCATTTTTCTTAAGTTAGTAAACAGATGTACAAAAAGAAAATATTAGGAAGCTTTCGTTGAAATTTTACTAAATTAATATTGCATCAAAAAGACTAAATATTAATCGCTCGAAACATTTTATTCAACAAAAATATAGTTTATTAATATAATTTATTTAATTTAATAATAATAATTAAGTAAAATTTCAACGAAAGCATCCTAATATTTTCTTTTTGTACATCTGTTTACTAACTTAAGAAAAATGAGACACGTCGGTTTTGACAAAACTGATGTAATTAGATAAACTTTGCATCAAACATTACATACTGATCAATAACAATTTCAGTTTTTGAAGCAAAATAAATAATTGGAAACAAAAATTTTACACAAAATTGCATTAAGATTACAAATGAAGTAAAGGCAAATGGTTTTACATCGATGTATAAAAGTTAATCTACGAGGGTTGATCAAAATTTTCAAGAATCTTTCAAAAAATAAAAATTGTATTAGACTGTCAAAATTTCGGACAGAGGCTAAAAATGCCTAAATAAACAACTTTCTCGAGTAAAGTTTTTCGATATTTTTATAAATAAGGGCATTTTTGAACCTATTTTATTAAAAATGTAAATTTTGACAGGTAACGCAAGTCGTGCAGCTGCTTCAGTATACGTCATTTTTGGTTTTTAGGTAAGCAAAAACTAACTGCTTTTTCAATTTTTACCTATACCTAATAATAAAAAAAAATCCCATTTGATGCGGACTTTCTTGCGGACACTGTATAATCTATGGACCAATTTTACCATCTCAGTAAACCATGTTGCATAATAGATAATTATATGCAATGTTAAACGACAATAATAATATCACACTAGAAGCTATTTAAATTTCTGATTTTTATTGGTAAGCATAATGGTTTATTAACCGCAGCAAGCAAATATTATTATGATTAATGTCAAGTTTCATTACAACTGCCAGTAGGAACTAATACAGTATATAAAACCAGATTATACTCCCAATAGAACTTGATAATTATTACTGTGTGTATTCAGAGCAATAATGACTATAATCCATTCTATATGGTAGTATTAACTTCTATTTCCTATTGGCTAAATTACCGTGATATTATCACTAGGGCTATGCGATTACCGAAAAAGATGATCGATTTTCGATTTTTTGAAATAATCGATTATTTCCTATTAATCGATTAATCCAAAATAATCGATTTTTCAAAAATAATCGATTTATCAAAAATAATCGATTAATTGAAAATAGTTAGTTATATCCGATTAATCTAAAATAATCGATTAATCGAAAATTATCGTTTAATCGAAAATAATCGATTATTTCCAATTAATCGAAAATAACCGATTAATTGAAAATAATTGATTAATCCAGAATAATAGATTATTTCTGATTAATTGAAAATAATCGATTGATTTAATCAAAATAAATCAAAAAGTCGATTCAAATATTAGATCGTTAAGAATATTAATTTTATGAAAGGCGCACAGATTCAAACTTCGTTCAAATTATTTCGTTGATTGTCTTGCTTTAATATTTTTTAAACCGATTTTCAGGGTAATATGGTTGCTAATAAATATATAGACTTACAGCAATAATAAGTAACTAGCAACTTCAATCATCCAAAACACACCTATATTTTAGAATATTCGAAAAATATTTTTTTTAGTTAATCGATTAAGTATAATCGAAAAATATATTTTTTTTCGATTTTAATCTGATTTTTGATTAATCGAAAAATAGTTTTTCTTCAATTAATAATCGATTAATCGATAAAAAAATTATCTCTAATCGAATAATCGATTTTGTTGCACACCCCTAATTATCACTACACAACGGTCCAGCAATTTTCGTTGTCTGACAGGAGAAAAGCGCTTTGCTGTCACATATAATACTAAACCGTTTTATAAAGAGTATGTGAATTCTTATAAGGAATAGAAGGGTTTTTATCAGCGTGGAGACAATGATGTTTCTTGAATGACATAAGAGTTTTCGACTTGCTTGCAACTAGTATATTATACTGAGTATTCACCTGAAGACGATTGTAGACAATTCAAGTCCGAAACTCTTCTGTCATTCATGTATTGTGTTGTTGTCGTGCGCCGCTGTCCAACAACCCTTACATTTTAATATTAAAGTGAAGCTGCAGCATCCTTTATTCCACGGGACGTATATTAATAGCACTTCCTTTTGTCGGGACGTACTTCGGCCATTTATTTACCTTTCGGGATAAAAGCGGGATTAATTATTAATTTTTCAAAATGCCCGGTAGCTTCATTCTTGGTTAAACAACTTTCTGTTACGTTATTAATGGGAATTGAAAAAAGGACCCACTTTAAATTTTATTTTTTAATTAAATAAATACATTTAACTATGTAGTTTGTGGGTTTAAACACTGGTCTACGGAAATAGGTCCAGTTAATATTGCAAGACAATCGTTTTCCATGTAAAAGAAAGCAAATTATTTCGTAATTTAGGGAAATTTTTATAGAGCTGGCAACCATTAAATGAATTTGCAACAATTTGCATATATTATCTGATCCGAGAAATAAGACTCTCAGTTTTTTAGTATAAAATGTGAATCAGCATTTAACAAATTGTTACAACGAAAATTTCATAAATTTATTTTCAACCAATTAGAAGGCTCCTTTTTGTTTACGTTGCTGATAGCAACGGGAGACTATCACTTATAATCTCCCTAGCAGCAAAATTATTACCGATAATTTTTTTTTAAGGTAACAAATGGTTTTGTTGACAGAAAATTATCCTAAGTCAAAGACGAGGGAAATTTTCTATCAACAAAAACATGAGTGAAACCGAGAAATCATTATCGGGAATTAATTCTGATGCGTGGGAGATTCGGTAAGAAAATTTCTTAAATTGGAGTTTCTTTTAATGTTCCTGAAATTTTAGCAATAAACCTTAGTTACTAACACGTAAAATCAACTTCTATTGTAAAAATACAGTGCGTCATATTAAACTAAACTCATCGGGAATATGTTTTTTAAAGTTATATTTGAATTTAAAACTATAAAAACATTGGATTTCAGATAACAAATTTGTTATTTAATATTTCTCACATTTTAGTAATAAAAATGAGTTACAAACTGCTCAATTTCTTTAGCAATCGAACTTGCTGATTCATTACCAAAACGAATCATTTTTTACACAATATTATTGTAACAATAAATATCACGGGTACGACTAAAAAACTGATTGTTACTTGCTGGTTTGTCTCACCTGTCACTTCGAAATGACTTGACATTTTAATTGAAACATTAAAATTAAGTCGTAGTAGTATACCTAAGAAAAATTATCACTTATTAATTTCATTAGATTAATAGGCTATCAAAATATGTAAAAATAATATTATTAAAAAGCATCAAGATAGTTATGAAACCGTTTTGTTGCTATGTATTTTGTCTTTATTTATATCGCAGTCTGTCACTCTTATTGTTATTACTCGTTCCGAATTTTGTACCGAAATATTTTTGTAAGTGAACCGGAAAATTTTTAAGATTTAAGAAAAAAAAATCATAACATTTTTTTTTAAACGGTCAGATTAACAAAATCCCTCAAAATAATCGTCAGATTATGAATCAGCACGACCAGGACACCAAGCTGAACCGTCAGTATGAAAATCTGACGCGCTCGAGTATGTCAAAATAGCGTTTTTTTTTCGAAAAGTCGCCACTAGCTTGCGTCACATCCGAATCGTCAGTCTATTGAATGGGAGCTTCCTTAGGGATCCCTTAACATCCCCTCTGAATATCTGACACGCTCGAGTAAATTTTTTTCCCCATTTTTAACCCTTCCGTACCGCCGCCCCCACCATCAAAACCGGCAGATTAATCCGTCATGAGAGTCACGTGGGGCATATACACTATTAATATCTGACGCGCTCGAGTATATCCATAGAATGGTTTTTTTTACATTTTTAAAAGCCTGTAGTAACTTCCCCCACCGGTGAAAGGGTACACATGATATGACATTTTTTCCTTTCTACCATCCAAATTTCAAGATCCAATAGGTCCCCACCACGCTGTAATCTCGAGTAAATCCGCATTTAGCATCGTGGGCTCCCCTACTATTAATGATTTTAACCTATATTTCTCAAAATTAGCACTATGCTTACTTTGTTAAAATAAGCAAGTACCTAGGTGGTTAGAAGTTATTATTAAAAAATTTAAAAATCCTAAATTATTTGGAATGATTTACAAACATTTATACGTTTTCCTGAATTGAAAAAAAAAATCTAAACTCCTGCGGAGTGTTTTCACTAAACCTTAAATGCATTTTTATGCAAACTTCACTACCACTTATTACCATTAATGGGGAATAAAAATTCTAAAAGAAGCACTGTAATGAAATTTTAGTGCTTTTTTTTATAAAAAACTATCTAAGCTTTGTGCTTTGGCAACGTGCCGGCGACAGCGTGCTTTTGCTTGTGATTTTTATTGAGGTTGCTGTAAAAGAAAAAGATTAAAAGTTTGACAATGTGAGTTTTCAATATTTAAGTTGGGGAAAATTTTATTTTTATTGGGGAATTTTATAAAGTTCGACGACTGGAATCGACAGGATAAAATAATCATTTCTCTACGACCTTTGGTAATAAGATCCAGTAATTTTTATATGCGAGATAACATGTTTATTACCACGCTTTTATTAGCTTCACCTGTAGGTATGTTTGTTTGTATGTATCTTTGTTTGTAACCGACTTCTTTGAACCCTATTTTGACCTACTTTAAACGGTCAGATTTACTAATTTAAATTTTGTAGACTTATCAAGAACCGCTGACAATACAATAATCTACATGCAAAAAATTCTCCTGTCAAATTTTGACAGCTGTCAGGTATAAAACGAAGAAGCGATTTTGACGAAAGAAATTATGGGATCGTATAGTATTCGATGCGGATACTTCGGAAAAATTAGCAACAAATTCTCCTGTCAAAGTTTGACAGCTGTCAATATGTCAAATCGTTTAAAAAATGATATTAATGGAAAAACTATAAGGTCGTCTGTATATTGACGGTGGAAAGTTGAAAAAAATACGCAAAAAATTATCTTGTCAAAATTTGACACCTGTCAATATGTCAGAATTATTACAATAACCGATAGTAATGAAACAAACGTGGGGTCATATTTGTGTGTAAAATCGTATATTGTCGCTAAGAATAGAGAAAAATTAAAAAAAAATTCTACCCGTCAAAATAAAATTTTGATAAAATTTTTTTTTTTTAATTTTGAAAATCTTGTCATTTGTTCAGGTTTTGTATGTATGTTTGTTGGTAACCGACTTCTTTGAACCCGATTTTGACCCACTTTAAACGGTCAGATTTAATTTAAATTTTGTAGACTTATCAAGAACCGCTGACAATACAATAATCTACTAATCTAGCTCAATCAAATCAATTGTTTTTTTTTAAACAATAACTCAAACTAAAAAATGAAAAATAAATAATAGTTTAAAAAAACTAAAAAACACGCTTTATTAATTAATCAAACTAAAAAGCGGAAAATAAACATAGTTTAAAATAATTGTTGCCTGCCTAATATAGGCAGAAAATAATAATGAACGATAAACATTAGTAGAGTCTATTCAGCCAGTAAACCTGCAAGATGGCCGACATGTCATATGACAAAAGTCATTGAAAATGCAAACATTTATTTTATTTAGCTGGAATATGCCTTTTGTCATATGACATGTCGGCCATCTTGCAGGTTTACTGAGTGAATCGACTTTACCTACTATAGTGAAAAAAAAAGCGTGGGGCGCTTTGTGCTATATTTTTCGTATATCGAGCACCCCACGCTTTTTTCACAATAATACTAATGTTTATCGTTCATTATTATTTTCTGCCTATATTAAGAATTTCAAGAATTATTTTAAACTATATTTATTTTCCGCCTTTTAGTTTGTTGATTATTATTAAAGCGTGTTTTTTAGTTTTTTTAAACTATATTTATTACAAACAACTACGCAGATGTAAAGTAACGGACTTTTTCACTTTTTTCACCAAAATCACTTTTTGCTTTTCAATAATACGAATTTGAAAAAAACTATCTTTGGACGAAGAAGGGATGATACTGACGAATGATTTTTCTTAATAACAACGCTACAAATAAGTTTCCAAATTGATAAAGACAGATAAAGAGGAGGAAGGATATCGCCAGCGCTATATCCTAATACCCACATATAGCCACCCGGCACGGAAACATAACCTATCTGTTGAAACCCACAATAAAGACAAATTTTCCACAAATAATCCTTCCGTCTTACACGAGAAAATATAGTCCTCGTCGAAGTCGAAAATAGCATCGTGATAGTCACAATTTTACACGTTGCCACATCGTTTTAAAAATACACTAGACAACAGTAGCTTAGAGTCAACTTTTTCTAAAAACAAAGCATTTCGACAGTCGACATCCACATTTGACACAACAGCTGATACTGGTTACTTTTTTTAAATTCCCAGTTCAGCAGTAGCTCACGCATCAGGTTTGAGAGACTAAATTTTCTTGGTGGTTATTATTTAACTTGAACATTTCATTTATCATCATTTGCTATCATAAATTTAATATTGTTAGTTTATCCATTTTAATTACGCTACAATAGGTTGCCAAACCTTGCGCTTACTGAGAACTAATCCAGCTGTTTGTACCGTGCGAGCAAAAATTATTTGCATCAAAGAGGGCCTTGCATCTAAGGACGTAATGCTTAGCCGTAGAGATTAATACCTGTTGGGTGTCAGTAACTACCTGAATTAACAATCAATCAGTTATTCCGTCATCTTTGACAGTCATTACAAGTAATTTGATTCATCGCTAATTTTTCCAATTTCTTGAACAATTCATACAATGGGCTTTACGGAACAGCACAAAACATTCATGGTTGAAGCGTATTTTCGAAACGGGGTTAGAGTAAATGGTAAGTGGCAATACAATCCGGGTTTGTGCATGGACGATTTTAACGAACATTTTCCTAACGTTGCTTTTATTGCTGGGGATTTTTATCATTGCCTGAAAAGAACCGTGGCTGTGTTTGACCATCTGTAAGAACAGAAGAACTTGTTGCAAACGTTCGTGAAATAATGCAAAATACGCCAACAAATTGTATAAGACGCCTGTCGCAAGAAGTGGGAAGATCTTATGGAACATGCAGGACTATTCTTAAGAAGCAGCTAAATTTATTTCCTTATAAAGTGCAAGTATTCCAAGAAATATTTTTTTTTAGAGGAAATCACCTGTAAAGCCATAGGTCACAATTACAGGAGTTCCTCTGGGCAGCGTTAAAGGTCCATAGGCTATTAAAAGTTTACCACGTTAACGGTACTACGTTCCTTGATTCTCAATTCCGCCCAAGCGTAACATCACTCGAGCTGGCAACGTCGCCTCTTTGGTAACCGGAAAATTTGTGGTAATCATCCTTTAGACGACAATGCCGTCGAGTCCAACCTCTAGGGATATATTTTCATCGTCGGGAAAGTTTATTTTCATCGAATAATATTACACGACGACGGGGTAATGGCTTATTCGGGGATGCTTTATGACTGAAATTTTGTTATATTTTGGCTTGACTCTGTCGATTTGATCCTCAGGTGTGTCGCCTTGGCAACACCGTGCACCGAGAGTTTTCTTTATCGTTGTTTTATGGGCGATTGAAATTAAATGGGCGCCGTGTTGCAACCGGTCTAGAAAGGTTATTATATGTGTAAACTTCAAAAAAAGCAATGTCCTTAAAAGGTGATACCCTTCCACAGACTTGTAATATACTCAAATTATTTATAGTTTCCTAACGATATCAAACTATAACGCTTGAGGAAAATCACAACAGCAACGCTGTACGGACATTTTTACTACGAGTGACGCAGAATTTTTGATATTTATTCCTTATCTAACGTTACAACGAGCTAAGTTTGTGATCAATTGTGTTTTTCCGTTTAATTATTAGTATTTTTCGAAATAGAACTGTTTAGTACTATTTATTATTAATTACAATGGTTCGCCAGTTAGTGTTGTGTAAGAGACCAAACTATTCTAACCCTGGATTATTATTTAGGCGGTAATAATTGAGGTTATGCTTTTTTAGCTTAAAAGCAATGGTATAGATAGTTAGATAGTTCTGTATTATAAGTGAATGTTGCAAAATATATATTAGATTGTTTTTTGATTCTAAAAAAACACATGCTAATCCACTGTACATTTTTTCAAGTAATTTCCTAAATAAGCGTCTAGCTAGAGTCTGGCTATGGACTTTTCAACCGACCAATCAACGTTCGCAATAAAGCGCAGGAAACTTAAAAATGCGCAATGCGTATCGTAATAGAGTTGTTATGATACCAAATTAGAAAAATATATTTGTGGCATACTCCCAAAGTAATTAAAATATATCAAATCATTCCAAAAGTCCACTTACATCGTCTTCAACTCTATGCAATTTTTCGTGTTCTCCTTTTACTTAAAACTATTCCTTTCAAAGATTCAACTGGAAAGCGAGAGTCTAGAGTATCAAACCACTAGGAAATTCCTCTGTCGACGTGCTCGGCATGCTAAACTCGTTAAAGATACACAACAGATTCTCTGTCCAGAGAGTTAGGACTTCTTCAAAACACATTGGCGTAGTCAATCGTTATATCTTTAATAAAGTTTTCAAATATGGGTAATATAGAATTGACTGTTATCGAGAACACATCTTTGATTATTAAAGTCAAATTAATGTAAGAAGTCGCCGCATCACCTGTCATTAATGGCACCCTGTTGAAGTCTGGTATATTTTACGTTAAGCGGTTGGCTACAGAAACAGAACCGGGGTAAGTTCTTTTACCTTCGCCTTCGCTATCTGTTAAATTTTGTAAGGAAGTATTTTGTAAAGATATAGCGTAGATACTAATTAATACTCATAAAATAAAATATTGACATAACGGTACCTACCAAAATAAGTATCTGAAAACATTATGAAAGTAAAAGAAAAGAACAAAACAACATTTATTTCTTTTAGTGCTTATTTTTAAAAAGCAAAAATAGGTATTTATGTATTTATTCTAGAAGGAAAAAGGCAATACATTTTTTGCGAGGTGTATGCTGGGTGGTGCACGTCTAATTAAAACACCATCTTGGGAACCCTTTTGGTATTGTTATTTTCGTGGGAATTTTATATATGGATATGTTATAGGGTGTCCCGTAACTTAGGGGTTATACAGCAACAGGAGATAGAGGACTTAAAAATGTCATTTAATTTCATTAAATACCGTTAAAGAGAATCCAAGTAACTATTTACTTTATAAAATTTGCGATGATTTGATTTGAACCGAATATGAATCAAACTTGGTGTAATTATATTTTTGAGGGCAAGAAGGAGGATTCCATAATGAGTTTCAGATACCTCCTAGAGAACGCTGGCTACACTATATGAGTTGGATAAATTCTCGCATTCTCACATTTCTGACCGCTTTACCTCAACTAAAAAAAAAACTTTTATACGTAAAAAAGTTGTACTTCATTAATCTCTCTACTTCAATTTGTTTTTGAGATAATTACGTTTAAAGGCTAGATGGCAAGAAACATTTAAATAAACACCTTTCTTAACGAAACATATTTATTGAAAATTAACAGTGCGTTCTTAAGCATAAATTACATATTTTCAAGTCTACTATCGCCTGTTGCTGTATTTGCCCCTTAGTTATGAGGTATATAACGATAAGTAAATGGTTTAACTAAGCACTTTATTGATTTGATAATAGATGAGTTAACCAAAATGGTTACCTACCTACCTACCTACCTGGTACACCAAACTATTTATTTATACTCATAATTATTATTTTGTCCATTTTACCCCGACTTCTCCTACATAGGTGATGTTTTCTACATAACCCAATTTCTAGCGAACGCTGTCTAATGTTAATGACACAATAATGCCAGTTTAATTCTCCAACTCTCGCTTAATATATTTACCGAGGAGAATGCATTTTCCTTGTAAAATAAACATACCTGGACACCTTAGTTAAAAGCTTTTTAAGTAACATATATTTCCCTAAAAACATTAGCCGTGGTGTATTAGTATTAGTACATTTTGACATAGAAGAAAATACATTTTGTAAATATAAGTTTTCATGGTAAAATAAATTAGAATGTACGTATATTATACGATCTATTCGCGCTAAGAATACATATTGACGCTTCATTTTGTTCATATCAACGACGACGAAACAGCAAATGCATAGGTCCACCAGGTTCCTCGCAAGTTCCATAATGTAACCATAATAAATTGATTACTTTTTTGAAGTTTCTTATTTTTTAAACGTCTGATTATTTATATTGGAAAATACCTTTCTTATTATAAACTTTACGAAAACAATAACACAAACTTTGGTAAACTTTGAAAAGGGTATAAAAATTTTGTGCAACCAAGCACAAAATATCGCTAAGTTTTATTCAAAATTTTAAAGTTACTGAGGTTATATCAATAAACCCAAACAAACAACTGTAAACTTTTAATTTTGTCTAATAAATAAAGATTTCTCTTCGGCAAACAGATTTTATACGACTTATTTAGAGGTACCTATGGTAATATAGAAAATATAGATTATTTCCTTCAAATAATAAAATTATATTCTTTTACTACTTTTGAGTTAGCTGATGGCCTTTAAACGAGCTTCAGCTATTTCATGTCATGCATTTTTCCCTCAGTGCATTTTTCCTTAAAGAACTGCTTGAGCTCTCTAATATACTGTTTCTGTCAGACACCATTATTTTTCTTTTTGCCTTGTTAGGAAATTCTAGACATAAAAATAAATTTGGAGGAAAATATTTTTGTTTTTATTACTACTACTAAATGATTTTTTGTGTTGTCCTTGAGAGCCTTGATGTTAATTCCGTCAAAATTTCATTGATTTGCTGACTAATTAAATTTTTATTTAAAATCGGAATGCATGTTTCTCTCCGTAATGATCATGTTGCAAGGCAAAATTATCTAATGCGAATAAATTTTATTACCTAATAACTAACTGAATTCGAAAATTGTATACCATATCCTCAGTTGTTGTGTTGGTTTGTTTTTCAGTTGGTTCGTTTTATCAAGAAATAAATGGATAAAAAGAACATCGTATATGGACATGCCATAAATTTTACCCACTGGCAAAATTGCATTTTTATAATTACAAATTTCGAAACATTGGTAATAAGCAAAAGAAGAAAAATGCTTTCGTGACGCGATATTCCGAATATTTCGGCCAATATATTTCCCAGAAATGTTTCAATTAATTCTATTTGACGTGGTTATTAATTTCATCTTGTGATTCATCTATACTATTTGTGGTTATTTATTTATCCTTTTGGGGTTGGCGAGGATATTGACGAACACAAAAGAAATGAATAGAGGTATAAAGGAAGATACAATAATATCTAATTGAATATTTAGTTTGTTTGAATGAGTTAAAATATTGATACTGAAAAGAGCCTTTTCTGTATTAAAAATATTGTACATCTTTGTATGCAAACCTTGGATAAATAAAGCTTATTATTAAACATTTTAATATAGAGACTGACATCTGGCATGGATAAATTTAATATACTTACGAACGAGAAGTACAAACTAGAAGATCAACATGCCATTTTAGTAATGAATCAAATAAGGAACAAAAAAAAATGTTATTAAGTAAGTAAAACTTGATTTTTTTAGCACAACAAGTATTACATGTTGCCTACTCAAATGTAATTGTGATTGGCAAAGCACTTTATTACAATATTAAAAGCAATTGCTATAGCAAATTGATCGTAATTAAAAGCAGGCCTGCTATCGATTGACAACTTAAATCACCGCAACCAACATAATATAGCTCTGTTAACAAACAAATGACTGTATCAAATAAACCGCACCCCAAAGCAGCCTTGATTTGGCAGAGTAAACAGAAGAATTTTTGCTACCTTTCGCACATTTAGGCTTGGGCAAATAACGGATACATTAGACTCACCCTAAAGGTAAATATTGTTTTAATACAATATACAAACTTGGTTTTAATAGTTGTTTTGTAGAAAGGTATACATAAACAATGAAATTGAGTGTATTGGAGGTTCCAAAAGAAAAACATAACTTTTGGAATATTTAAATTTAAAAATTTTAAAGGAAAATTTAGTAATTTAGGTTGATGGATTTGGAAGGCGCTGTCGCAACAATCTCTCTATATTTGGTGCTCAGTTTAGAGTTATTCTGTGCCTGGTTCCTGGTTATAACAATATGACAAGAACAAGAACATACACAAAGCAAATGGATAGAGCTAACAACCTGTAGTATATTCAAGCAATTGTGACCCCTTAGTAAGCACCTTACAACTGAGTCGACTTACTAAGTTTATCAACAGTAATGGCTGGTTTGAATGAGTTGGCAAAATCCTTCTGCGCTATACGACGCGCTAGCCATCAAGAGGCTGATGCCAATAGTCCTTAGGAACACGTCTAGTATTACAACAGTCCTCGTAGGACTACGTAGGACTATTCGAAATTACCAGAAGACTGCCACTCTAACCTAACCTATTATCTAAGTCTACTCCACTCTTGGTACATAATATTAAAACTAGTTTACAAGTCGCCTGTTACTGACTAATGAAATAATAAAACTATAACCTGTTTGATACATCATCCCGCTGACCATACTACTTACTGATACATTGAAGTACTTTTATTACATTTGGGCGGACGATAAATTACACGAATTGTAAAAAGGTAAATGTTAGGAGACCACTATGAATGAGTATGAAAGTATAGTTTTGGTAAAAAATACTAAAACTAAATAAAATAGATTACTCTGTAGATAATCCACCGAAAATCAAAACAACGTCGGCTCCCCCGTGTACCTCAGTGCTAATATTTGGACAAGTACATGTATCTTTATCCCCGAGGAGCCACCAGTTATTCAGGCGTCGAGCATTAGAGAAATGGGGCCTGGGGCCAGTCATCGAGGGAATCTACTTCAATTAGCGGGGACAGACTCTAACTAAATACTGAGTCGGTTGTTTGCAGACGAAACGGTCTTTGTCAATATTTATGCTCGATGGGGACACGATTCTAATGTATTTAACAATTGTGTATGTGTGTCTAACTGGCTTATGAAGACCCGACGTTATTAATATTTGATCTTGTACAGGACGCATTATTTTCTGTCGTAACGTTACCTCAAAAAATGTATTATTTATTTGGGAGAAAGTTCATTTTACAATCGATCATTAAACCAAATAAATAATTGTTAAAAAGTCACTGTTGTCTAACCACCTTTATCCACATTCCCTCTTAGTTTGCGATAATGCTTTTCCGGTGTATCAGTTTAAGGGGGTGAATATCACTTTCATCCCCCCATTATAGTCGTATTAGAATTCAAGTCGGCTGTCCAAAGTTATCGAGGGTTACCTTGAGTCTCGGAAGTGCATCTCGGATCAGAGATCGCCTTAAAAAAAGGCAGGATAAACGCAGTAAATGGAAAGGAATTGTGGGAAATCCTGTAAGCGGAATGTGCAAAAAATAGAGGGAATGAACTAAAAGTGGTTTTGTAAGATGGCTTACCCGGTAACAAATTTTGCGTTCAAGATCAATATTTACAAGGGGAATTCAGAGGATCAAAACAGTTTATTATCTCTGAAAGATTTTTATGTGTGTAAAAATAGGGAAATGAACCAAAATTTTGTCACAAACAAAACGAATTCAAACAACTCGCTTGATGCCAGAATGTTTCTTAGAAGACATCTGCAACTCTCAACATAATTACTTTATATGCCTATTTATATTAGCAATTTGGGCTTAACGGAACAGCACAAAACATTCATGGTTGAAGCGTATTTTCGAAACGGGGTTAGAGTAAATGGTGAGTGGCAATACAATCCGGGTTTGTGCATGGACGATTTTCACGAACATTTTCCTAACGTTGCTTTTATTGCTGGAAATTTTTATCATTGCCTGAAAAGAACCGTGGCTGTGTTTAGGGAAACAGGTTCTATACAACACAAAAAAGGAGCAGGAAGACCATCTGTAAGAACAGAAGAACTTGTTGCAAACGTTCGTGAAATAATGCGAAATACGCCAACAAATTGTATAAGACGCCTGTCCCAAGAAGTGGGAAGATCTTATGGAACATGCAGGACTATTCTTAAGAAGCAGCTAAATTTATTTCCTTATAAAGTGCAAGTATTCCAAGAAATATATACAAGCCGCAGATTTTGAAAGACGCAGGAATTACTCTCAATGGTTTACCCAAAATTTATTGGAAAGAAATGATTTATTAGACCTGCCATTTTTTTCGGATGAAGCCTGGTTCCACCTCTTCAGTTATGTGAATTTTCAGAATACACGCATGTGAAGTGGTGAAAATCCCCATATTTTTGTAGAGTCCACATTGCACCCTCAAAAAACTGGTGTCTGGTTAGGTGTTTCCCGAAGAAGAATTGTTGGTTCTATTTTTTTTCCATGACACAATTACAGCACAGACGACGAACTACGTTTTGGATATTTTCAACAGGACGGTGCAACCGCCTATACAGCCGCCGAAACTATTAACTACTTGTGCAATTTTATCGACGACAGATTGATCAGTTTTTGATCAGATATTGAATACCCACCTAGATCACCTTGTTTAACGGTTATGGATTACTTCGTTTTTCCTCATTTAAAGAACACTATTTTTAAAACACCAGTTGCAAATTTAGAACAATTACAAGAAAGAATTATCCAAGAATGTGGTAACATTTTTCCAAAGATGCTGGTCAACACTTTCGAAAATATGAACAGACGTGTGAATTTATGCTGCAATTTCAGCAATTTATGTAATTATTTTTTTTTTCTGTATATTCTTACTTTGTTAATTTTGTAAACAACAACAATATATTTTTTCTACTACTTACTTGAGAAATCGTCATTATTTACTTCATTCCTTTATCGAGAAGTAACATTTCTTCACCTAGGTTAATAATAATAATAAAAAATTTCCTAGGTCAATAATGAAAAACAGCTGTTCAATGAGGTTGTTGCAGACAATTTTATAACTTAACTCACCGTTTCTTTAACATATAGCCTTTTTTGACCATTTTAAACAAAGAAATTCTGGAAAACAGGATTAAATTATCAATAAAATCGGACTTTTTATTATAATTTTATCGGGAAGATACTTTCAGGAATGGTTCTGTGACCAGCTTTTTTTCTTACACACCAGTCCATTAATTGCGCGTATGCATTCAAGTATAGTTTCTTAGATTTCTCTGGTAACAGATCGTACTGTGCGCTATTTGCCGCCTCTCTAAGCTCGGGTGGGGTACAAATTTCCAATTCTTCACTCTCAATTTCAGACATTTTATAATTTTAACTTTATATTATTATCTAACCCGAATATTTTCTACATACTGACAGAAGATCGCATTTGACAAGTAAAATCCTAAGTGACTTGATTTTCAAATTTTTTAAAAAATTAGGTGAAAATGGGTAACAAAGATTTAAACGAATTAAAATATGTAATATTTTATTGTTAGTAGTAGAAAAAATTCTATATATACCGCAGTTGAGAAGGCTATTATATACCTCGCACATTATATCCCTCGGCGCTTCGCGCCGCATCTCGCTATATAATAGCTCACTTCTCAACCTAAGTATATAATGTACTATTATTACTCATTAGTTTGGCATATCATGTCATAATATGAATTTGACAATATTTTAACCTAGATTTGGTCCCCATATTATTGTGATCTAAACCAAGCCCTACATTTTTTAATCCAGCCTTCTTTGAAGCAAATAATGTTTGCTCGTACGGTACAACACAGGACTGCGAGGGCTGGGCTTCGGGTCTGATGCCGGAGCTATCATCCTTGGATTTTTTAACTTAAACGCTAATTTATACCTTCCGATATTAATCTGTACCAGTACAATACCCTTTCCTCGATGATTTATCGTCCCCAAAGGTTGAAATTAACGCTTGTACAGGGCAGGCTAATATCCGAGCTAAACGGATCGGGGTCCTCTACGTGCCGCGCATCGCAACGCATATAATTAAATGGACTTTTGATCGGATTCCGGTCTTGTTTCGGGTGTGCTCGCGTTCCGAGACAGAGAAAAATTATATCTGGAATTAAACATAAATAAATTATACGTTTGAATTTAAAATTCCAAACAAGTTTACACTTTAGAAGAATTATATATTTTGCCGATTTAAATAAATCGTAGAAGCGGTTATGACTTAAAGGATTTAAAGGCCTTTTCGTCACACAAGCAAACTAGCAGTGCTCAGAGGTATAGGCGGGATATAATTATGGTACTGTTTTGGTCAAGCAAATCTCCGTGGTTCAAACTTTACCAACCGCTACTGCCTAATACCTACTATTATCCTTATCGATAAACTATAATATAATTAAAGGTAATATCTTAGGATGATTTCTGCAAATTCGTTTAATTCTATTTCCCTCAAATAAACTGCCAAGAAGGGTTGAACGAACTCATATAGACAAAACATTTCACTTTCCGCGGTCTTTTAAAGCAAACTTTATGTAAATTCGGAAGATTATATAAAACGGCCTATCGTATCAAAACTTGCAACTGTCGACAAAATAATCCCGGGGAATATAAACATTTCCCGTCTTCGGTCTGCATAATCCCGGAGGATTAGCGAGTGGTTGCTTCTGTCGAAAAGGGCTGGATGGCTAGCGGCTGTTCCTTAAGGGTAGGCTTTTACGAAGAAACATTTGTGAAGGGAAAAATAACCATTAGCCATAGATCAAGCTATAACATTGTGTATTGACCGTTGGTTCTCCATAGGTCTAAATTTTTTTAAGGGAATGATTGGGGATTCATAATCGATAAGGTCCACGTACAATGTTCTTTCCCGTCTAACTCGAAAACCGTAAATATGGCATGATTCTGGGGCTGTGGATTTCTATTAACATCTAGGTGACCACATTTCAAATTATCAAAATTACATCAGGGTGTTGGGCACGACAGATAGGTCTTTAAAAACGGTACGAAGCTTAAACAAACTTTCAGAGAGAAGCAATTTGATTGAAATAAAATTTACTGTATATTCTTTGAATTAACTCAATTTAATGAATAACTTTTGAATTTTCATTAATAACTGCGATTGATACATCACAAGTGGTGAGTTTTTAAAAATAATCACATTTCCGTCAAAATTCCTCAATGTTTATTTAAAACGTTACCATTTTTACCTATAATTTCTCTGTGCAACGACAGACAAACCATTTCCTTTTCTGTCGTACCATAACCTTATTGTTCCCCTTGTAAAATGAATTTCTATCATTTTTCTCCAGATGGAATGGACAGGGTAGATTACATGCCAAGTTTCATTTTTCCCTACAAAGCTCAGCCTTAAGTTCAAATATTAAGCAATAAAAAGATAAAATTAGAGATTTTTCGTCGGGATTTTTGATTTAATTTTATTAAAAATACCTTTCTTTTATGTAAAAAAGAAGGAATTTTTAATTAGGTAGTCAATTGTTTACAAATTCCCCATTTCCGAACAAAGCTTGTTAAAAAATGTTTGTAAAAATGTGCGATTTATCTTTAAATTAAAACATATTTATTAGACGTTGGAGATAATATTAAATTTATAAAGCAGGCTTATCGGTTTTTGTAGACTTTTTAAAGGTTCTTCGCCGCGTATAGAATAAATCCATTCTTGCCATTCGTTGTCTTAAAATTTCTCAAAATTAGGAAATACGACTTCTTCTTGCAGAAATGGTAATTAAAAAGCAAAGTAAAATAATCTTTATCTCTTACTTCGAAGTACCTATATCAATAATTCAAGATAACAGCAAACCTATCCCCAAGAACCTGACGTTAAAAAAATAAGTATACCTAAGCCGATTCCACTTGGTAAAACCCATTTTTTCTATACAACGACATGTTTCTGCTACTACATTTTTTTATATTCATGATGGCAACACCGCAGAAGGCTTATCGATCTGACAAGCTTCATCTGAAGTATACGAGCCACATTCCATCGTGTTGCATCGAAGCAACAATTTTAAGCCGAGAATGCAACCCAGGCAGACGAGAGTTACTTTTATGGTAAAAAGTTACGTCGCTCTGTGATAGCTGAGACGTTAGAATGTTGTTACAAAGCTGATGGCGTTTAAAAGTACAAAGAAAGTTTTTCGGAGATAAGGAGGAACAATATCAACACAATTTTCGAAACTACGATACACACCGTTCTGAAATTTGAATCAATTTATTAAGATACGAATTAAATTATTTTTAAAGAATATAATTTTTATGTTTGCTAAGCAAGTTCGCAGTACTCCCTTTTGTGCATAGACTTATATTCGTACCAATAGGAATGTATTTATACATAATTATCTCATACATAAATAATTTAGAAATAACTATTGTTTCGTACCATTTTAAGCAATAGGTTTGTGTTAAACAGGTATTGGCTCTTTCATACGACTGTATATCATACTATTAGTTTCTGTATAACGTAGAAAATATCCGAACAAACCAAACACATACTTTTTGTACACACAGTTTGAACCTTTAGTAATACCTAATTTATGTAAATAAATGAATGACCATTGTTAAGGTCATCATGGGGGAGAGTTGCAAATGCTCGTTTCGTCCCTTCTAGTTTATTTTAAAACACGAATTACCTTGATTATGGTGTACTGAATCAAGGGCTCGTGCTTGTGAGTATTTGAAAACAAATCACAATCTTTAAAAGCAATTAAAATTAAAACGGTAAAATCAGATCAAGTAAGCGACCGTCAGTTGCCTACTTACAATTATTAGTAGTTGTTATTTAACTCGTCTCTTGCGTTTCTACAATATCAAATTACGGCTCAAAATAGTAATTAGTAACAAGAGTGTCTCTGGAGGCGCCGTATTATTGAATTTTCCATTAACTACTATTCTGTTACTAGGAAATACTCGCATGAGTTAATAGTTTAATTGATTTAATGAGTATCTATAGGAATGAGGTTGGATATAGGGTGTCCCGAAAATATTTAGAAAACTGGAAGATAGCAGATCAATAAATCGCATGAAAACACGTTGCTTAGTTTTAATTCGATATATTTTCAATCAGTGTATCTGAGTAGTATTTTGTTTACCCCGGCAACAAACCTTAACGCTCATACTTAACGTGTCTAATATATTTTTATTGAACAGTTCGTTGCAATCTCACCCGTAAGAATTGCAAAAAAAATAGTCACAAAAATAAATTGTATCAGTATGGTATTCGCGGAAACGTTTATAAATTTTTTAAAAATTATTTAAGTAACAGATCACCAAAACAAAGATATTAAAAACATATTCAAATAAAAAATAAATAATATAGGAGTTCCTCAAGGAAGTATACCAGGTCCAATATTATTTATTTTATACATCAACGATATACCTTTAGTTTTAAAAATGAGTAAGTAACAAATGTTTGCTGATGACACTTTAATTTACATTAATGTTTTAAATATTTTTGATGGTCTAAATACTTTAAATTCTGAGATAAATATATTATTAAATTGGCTAAAATTAAATATTTCAAAAACTAAATGTATGGTTATGGGTAATAATTTAAATTGTCACAATGTAAATGTTGTAATTGATGGTGAAAAATTGGAATTAGTAAAAAGTTTTAAATATTTAGGGATAATCATTGATTCAAAATTATTTTTTTTTCATTATTTTGAAAGTATCATATCGAAGATTGTCGGAAAAGTAGGTTATTTTAGAAGAATCAGTTCTAATTTAAGTTTGTTTTCTAAAAAAACTGTATTTAATACTATTATATTACCACATTTTCTTTAGTGTTCTTCCATTTTATATTGTGCTAGTGAGGAAATATTTGACAAATTACAAATTTTACAAAATAAGGCAATGCGGATTATTTTAAATTGTGACAAATATACAAAATTAAGTTTTATGTTAAAAAATTTAGATTGGTTGAATGTTAAAAATTTATTTTTTTTATTTAGTATGTATATGTATAAAATTTAAAAATAATTTATTGCCTGATTGTTTTAAAACATTTGTTCTTTTAATCATGACCATCATAATAATTATAAAACAAGAACTAATCAAAATTTTTTTTGTAGATAGAGTGTCTAAAACATTAGCTCATAAGTCTATTTTTCATAAAGGTTTGATGGAATATAATAATTTGGAAAATTCTAGTAAATCTCAAATATCATTAAAACTATTTAAAAAAAACTTTAAAATCACATTTATTTAAAAAACAAAATGATACGTAATATTCGATACAATTTTTCAAAATGTTTAACTTTTTTGTCTGCTTTTGTTAAAAGAAGGTTCCGTTTTGAAATTAAAAATAAATCTATAAAAATGTTGTTAAAAAAATGTATTAAAAAATATTTTATTGTAGCTTTTTGCCAACTAAAACATGTTAGTACTACTACATAAATTCAGTACATTAGTTGCTGTATGGATATTTTCTTCCCAGTATTTTTAGCTGATTTAGCTTTATTTAGCTACCCAACGATATAAATAAAATGTATACCAATGTTATTCGTAACTATGGAGGCCAATACGAATACTTCCAAACAATTTTTTTAATTACATTGCTGCGGTCTTTTAAACCAATATCATTGTAGCACGTATGTGCGTTTTCAAAAGTTATTGTTACAGGCATTCCTACGCTCTCACTTCTGCTTAATTTATTGAATTCCATTGTTTAAAGTATCTCAGTTATTTTCATGTAGTGGATTTTGTCACCGGGATGCCTAGAATTCTTTATAATTGATTTTATTGTAAACTTACAAATAAAATGTAATAATTTTGTTCCTGTGCAAAGTGAAATGAGGAATAACTCTTCAGAAAAAATGTGTTGAGGGGGAGCCCCACCGCTGCCACTGGATAAACGCTAAGTGAAAAATAGTAATTTGAGGTTTGATAATTGCGGAAGAAATTTATTGAAAAATTGTATTTACATAATATGCGACAAATTGCCATTGTCATTAAGTGATGATTTTAATTGCATTAACATAAAACAACTTTTTCCATTTAATTTAATGATTACCCTAAACAAATTTCCAGCCCGTTAGTTTTTCAATTTGCCCCATTCACTCTTCTAAATAAAATTATTCTTTTTCGCGAAAAATTCTTTTACTACTGCGAACACGCCCCAAGTAAACTACTGTTAATTTAAAAACTAATTAAAATTCGTTTTAAGCAAAGCAAAAAATTTTTACGTCCTTTTTCCTCTTTCTCGGTTGCTTGTTTTTGGTATAATGGGGCTATTTTTATTATTTTTCATTACAAGAAGCAAAAACTATTGTTAAAAGTTCATTGTTAGTAAACGAGATTTTATATGAATGTTGGAAAGAATAAAATAAACGGCTTCGATTGGTTTGTGGTTAATAAAATAAAGACAATGTAGAATTTTGGGAAAAAATCCTAACTCTGCAAAAACTTTTGAAAAACCTATCAGCTTTCACGGCTAGCACATACGTTTACGAACATTTCGTAGTAGAAAAAGGACTTTGGCCAACAGTATGCCAAATATAAGCCTTTGTTCTAAGGATTGTGATTAACTTGTAATAATATATTTGGATTTAATGCGTGATGAGTGAAACTCACATTTCTAATACAATATAAATACATATAGACATAATTATGCAGTATATGATAAATAACTAATATTTTAAATTAAACTTCCTTTACAATTTTTTTTTTGATAAAAAAATGTGGGATACATTGTTAGGTTCACAAAATATTTACGAAAATTGAGGGAAACTGTTATTATACGATCTCAGTTGTGACTTACATAATAAGAGTTACTTAATGATCGCTCCTCATTGGTACTAGACGTTTCATAATGACTGTACGTTCATCCTACTTAATCATATAATCAATCAACCAATAATGCGAATTTTATAATAAAAGAATCAAATACCTCACCAAGTGTTTCACAGAAATTTTTACAAACTGTTGTAAACTATTAACCAATAAACATGTATGACATAAAATGCCTATACATTTTAGATATTTTCCTTAAAAAACTGGGATACATTATGTCTAATAAAAAGAAACCTGTTTTAAAAGAAATTCTATTTTCCCGTTCAGTGAGTTTCCAGTGGAAGTTTGTTACAAGGCGGAAACTGCAAAATGGGTATATTCTGGTTAGCTGGCCAATATACATAAAGTTTCTTATTGGCAATGTTCACTTTTAGTTACCATATTTAAAAAAATTCTAAATAACCTAAACTTTTAATATAGTTTTCAGTTTTAAAAGCGGCTAGATTACCTATTTATCAGTTTATTACAAATTTGTATTTGACACATTAACTTTATTTGGGCCATTATTGGTACAAACTATCGCTATCGCTTATATTAGGGACAAGAGTACAACACGTATTCGATGAGATTTGGCACACTTTTTTTTATGCGTCCATAACATACATTAAACTGTAGATGGCACCTAGACTATAAAGGTTTGTAGTTTTTAAGTTTTAATATCATGAAACCTAATATTAAACTAACCAATATAAAAAATATGAATATTAAAACGCATATTAATAGCTTTAAAATATTCGCGGCATAAATCCATTTTAATTCGAAAATCGTTTGATGAAACTATGAATATGTATCAAATAATGAAGTATAAAGTGATGAGAGAAGCAATGGTTTGGAAATCCTGCTCTTTAATTTGTAAATGGAGTGTCCCGACTGGTAAAGCGGTTTTAGAACTAAAAGACCGCTCTGATGATCAAAGGGTTTTAGTGAAGGGCTTTACACAATTTTCGACGCTGCTGTTTCAGTATAAGACCGTGGAAATACGGAATCACGGGGTTTAGAAGGCATTGTGGTGCTTTTTCAAGGAAATTGTTGCTGAAACTTGATTTTGCAGCCGATGACTAACTAATTCCTTTCTGGTTACAAACCAACCCAAACACAGAGTCAGCTACCTTGATTCGTCAAGCAGGAACGAATATTATTTACACCACATCACTGGTAGCAACGCTTCAGGAACCTGACAAAAGTAGTAGTAGAGTTCTTTAGTATTCCTTTGATTAGCACCTGCTATTATTTTTAAAGTTATACAATATATTCATAATTTTATTAAGAGGTATTTCAAACACCTTGATTGTAATGCTATTACTACAGTATGGGGTTTTTCTAGCTGTTTACATGAATTAATCAATTTTTTATGTAAAGTTTCTGACTGAGTTCATTTTATTGTATAGATTCTTTATTAATCTTTAACAACCATAAGAATATTATTTCGTAAAATATTTTACAAAAAAATTGTATGTTGACCTTTACTGAAACAGTTTTATATTTGTTTAAGCAAGTATTGTCTTAAGCTGAAATAAATTAGGTTTAAAAAAAATAAATAACTTTGAATTCCTACAGTATCATTCTCTTAACCCTTTTCAGCTTTAAAACATTATCTGTCCAAAACATTTTGTGTTAAACGATTCTTTAAACAGTAATATATTTCTAAATAAGCGCTGTACCTTACTCAAAATAAATGTAGAAATCATTTAACGTCTCTTCCCTTAATTTCCTTAGCTTTTAGCAAATATTTACATATTTCAAATTTCAAATAATGCCTTTTAACAAGGGAAATTTGTTTATCAGGGCAGCTTAATATAAATAAAATATGAGGTCCAACAAGAAAGCTTTTTGTCTTTATTTATTACATTTTGGAGAAGGAAATTTGTTTCAGTTCTTTATTTTCTTTCGTGGACGTACGCATAGCAAGGTAGTTCTCTACAGTTTCACCAGAAAACATAATTTCTTATATTAACATTTACTTTAGTAAACCGAATAAATAATATATATTTTTAATAAGGAATGTTTGACAAGATATGAAGTATTATTTCCGGTATTCCAAAACGCGACCCGAAAACAAAATATCCCTAAAATCTTTGCCATTCGCGCCCCAATGGGCTCCCAACTTTACATACCCATTAATCATCGCTACCCAATGGGCTGTCAAACATTTCGGAAATGAGGCCGTTAAGCCGGGCACACACTAAATCTTATTAATAATTGTAACTGTTCTGCCTAGCAAGCGCCAACCCGTTCTTTATTCATTAAGGGCCAGTGATTGGCCCATAGCCAGCGGCCGCCGCCACGCTCTGTCAAAAATATGTTACCGGAAATTGAAATTCTGTAGCCAGAGCAGTTTAGTAGCGAAGGGTTTTAATGAGAAAACGCTCCGGGCAGTGGCTAAGGGCCGTTTTAGACGGGCTAAAATTCTACGAAACTACGATTGCGCAGTAACACCTCATCAACAGTTAAACCTGTTTAAACAACCCAATAGTTTTGGTATTTAAGAAAACGCAAACAAATTAATTTATTGCAAATTCCAATTGCTTCCTTTTAATCTACCGTTAAAAGCCAGATCTTTATCTATTTAGAAATATTTTTAAACTTTCTTAGTTTCTTCCGCCCCTCTTTCGTTTCAATTAGACTCCAAAACTAAATTTATAGAATCTCCAATGAATTTTAACTTCGTTATTAAAGTACTTTTAATCTACTTTAACGTTTTTAGAGCTATCTTTCGATTTCCCTTGCAAGCGAGAGTTTGAAATCCTCTCGGAAACTTATTCAACTCCCTAATTAAAGACCCAAAAAATCTGCGCTGTTTGGAAGAATTATTTTTGTTTAAAGTCGAGTTTATTTGCCTGCTCGAGTTCTAATTTGGAAGAATTTAATAATTAGAAAATTTAAATCTTATTTAAGAAAGTTCTTTGGTGTTTCAACCAATAATAAACGGTAAAGTGCGACTTGCATTTGTATAATAAACGTTTTTTTAGTAAATTAATTACTGACTTTTATTTATGGAAAATTACAAGCACCGTTAATAACTTTTTTTAATTTGAAACTCCTGTTGGTTCAAATTGACGCTAGTAGTATAACAGGCGGGATTCTACCCATGAATAGTAAAATTGTTGACCTTGAAATATTGAAGCAAACGTATCGGATTCTCCGATTTTACTATCAATTACTATCAAAACAATATTGCGTCTATCTAAGCTATAAAAAAAAACTATGAGGGTGCGTGTGATAGATATATTCTTATAACTAAGGGTATTCTTACTTTTAGGCATTTAAACCAAAAGAAATAATTTAAGTTTGTATAGTATGTGCATAGTTTTCTAATTTACAAATTCTATCAAGCATGTTGTGATATTACACATAATATGGCCTACGTATTTTGAGATAGCAATAAATGGTAATGTATCTACCCTGCTCCACAGACATGTAATTGAAATTTAAAAAATTCATACTCGCTGTGTATATGTTCAATCCAATCGGGCTTTCCTAAAATCCACCGCTTGATTTGATGCGGAATTATGGGTAAATATTTTAGTGTTTATTTCGGCGAAGTGAGGTTTGCTTTCAATTCATTTTTGGAAATTTGTTTGTTTCTATTTGCGAGGGAAATAATGGAAATGTAAAGCAAAACATTGAAGTTGGGAAAATGTTTAGTTAGAATTTTTCGTTAATTAATTTTGTTTATGTTTAGTTGGTTAGCGAAAATGATAAAATAAATGTTATCTTTGTGTAATGATCTTTAAAATCTTGATTTAAACATTGATATATTCAAAACTTTTAAAATATTGTTTTTAGGTTTTTCTTTATTTAATTACTCTTATAATAGATGTAATAAAGCATTTACAATGAGGCTCTATAGTTTTTAATTCTCTATTAGATTTTAATCAATTTTGTCGATGATCTGAGGAGGAAAAAGGTTTTCTTGCCTTGGAGATACATATGTGACGGTTTTTTCTCAGGGTATATTTTACGTGGGTTTAGACCAATAAAACTCTGAGCATGCCAGGAAATTTACTTTTTATTGAGACAGGCTTTCTTGTTTCTTTTACCTGTTTTTTGCAAATCTAAAAATACATATAAAAATAAGGTAAGTTCCAGATAGGTAATTATTTGTCTAAGCATAATAAAGAGTAAGTATTTTTAATACAAACTTAATTACAGAGAAATCAAAACTCAATAAAATACCTCAATATTATGAACTGTAACATTTGTAACATTTTATTTGAGAATTAGATATTATAAGGAAATTTACCTACCTAGTACTTAGCGTGTAACTTTTAATTAGGGTAAATAATTAAATAAGTTTTCAAAGCCGAACAGCTACTAGCTTTGTCAAAGGTTCAAGAAAGAAAGGAATTTGTCGATTTTGGTAGGTATCAACGTAGTACTCGCAGTGAACAAATAGCGCAAAAAAGGTCGCAAAAAAGTACCAGATAAGGTAAGATAAAACGCGCTCAACTTTGAATATTCAAAGTTAATACCCTTAGGTTCCTCTGGTGACAAACCTTTCAAGCGCAAAAATACTCAAGAAGGTAACCTACAAGCTCGGTGTAATTTTAGCTATCCGCAACACCGCCCCCTAGAAGAGAGTAGATAAACCTTGAAAAACATTAAAATGAAATCCTACCTGTTAACCGAAAAGAAAACTGCAAAGTGAACAGAAAGTAGATAGTAGATTTCCGTTCACTATAACTTGACGTTAGTTCAAAATGGTAGAAAACCAAAACAAGTCAACGGTATATTTGCAAGCAAAATGACAACAAACATTGTCCAGGCTTATAAAACAAGGAAAGCCAAACCAAAGGTAAGAATTAAGGAAATTCTGCCTCACATAATATGAGGATTCTTACCAAATCCCACAACTTATTTTTTTGAAATATTTCGTATTCATATAGTATTTAGAGGTTCTATGGTCTAGCCTTCTTTATAACACAGATTTTAACATAAATATACGACATTTTTATGTAAATTCCAAGTGTTATTCTATCTCCTCAAATAAAACCTAACCAAAAATCCATTTCCATTCAAGCAGAAAGGACGCATTTAAAATCTTTTCAGGGTTATTTCCAGAAAACTGGTTACAATAAGTTTGAAAACCTCTGTCAATGCCACTTTTCAAAGCCAGTTTAACTTCCGATATCTGGTCTTGATGTCCTATTCAGGCGAAATTGTCGAATTCATTTTTATTTTTCAATTGATTGTCAAGAGATGTTTTGATGGCTTTTTACTACGGTGGAAGCAGACGGTTCGGAAAGGAAAAGTGATTCGATTGACAATGATTTAAACTAAATAATAGAGATTAATCTTTCGGATAAGATAGTATAAAGATAGTTGAGGGTTGATGGTACAGGGAAAGGACGTCCAAAAAAATCGAGTTTTTAAATTACAATTTTGAAAATTCATAAATAAAAGAACCCCGCACTTCTCTTATGGAAAATGGCCTTCGGTTAAATTTTCTAAATTTTTAGTATATTGTAGAGAATGCCATTCTGATCAAAAGTGTTCATGGCCACAACAAAATCTGCGGACCAGTTTTTGAGATACAATCCAAGTTGCAAAATATGAATTTTCAATACATTATATTTTCGTAGTTTATAATATTAATTAGTTTTGTTTTTTTGTATTTTTGTTGGCCCTGTCATAGATAGGATAGAATACTATAAAAATAGTTTAAATTTTTTTATTATATACCGGGTGAGTGACGAAAATTATTTAATATTTTTTGTTAATCATTGTAATTTCGGCATTAAATTAAATGCTAACAAAGTAATATTGTAGATGACATAAGCTTGGAGCAAGCTATGAGAATTTATATTTTTTATATTTATACAGGGTAACTCAAAAAAGTTAATATTTTTTTTATTAGTTTTGAAAGAAATTTTGTAGATATTTCTTTATATACTACTTGTCGCTTATCGTATGCTTCCAAATATATATAATTATCAAGGTTATACAGGGTGTTTCCGATGATAAGCGATGGAAAAATAACATAAAAATGCATGTATTTATAAATCACCCGGTATATTAAAAACGGATCGGTTAAATTTCGTTATTTTTTAATATTTTTTGCTTGAAGTGTCTTACTAACTTGTTTGCTATTGATTTTCCTTTTCCTATGACCAGTTCTGGAAATATACAGCGTCAAACAGACTCAAAAACTCAAAAAATAAGCAAATAAAATAACAATTTGTTTTTTAATTTCAATAAAATTTGTTATGTCAGTTTATTATATGGGTAAAAATAAATATATTTAATGCTATACAGGGTGTTTCGAATAATTAGGGTATTCTAACACTGCATTATGCAAATAAGAAATATATATAAATAGTATAAACAAGAAAAGTCTTAATACAAAGAATTAATTTTATCCAAAAATAATAAGTAGGCCTTGAGAAAACGTAATAGCTGCCACATACAAAGTAATAAAATGTTGACAGATCATTCTATGGGTTTTTGCAAGTTAGCAGTTACATGTTACCTACTTTTTAAAAAGTTATTTTGTATTTATTTATTGAAGAATATGGCACTTGTTAATCGAGTAATGTGCTACGTGTGTGACAAGACTTTTAACGTTCGACAAATGATAAGAATTCACGGAGATAATATGGAGAAACAAGATCAAGCCGTCATACGGAGAGAAGTTATGGGAAGGCCCCCTTTAGAAATTGTGGAAGGTACCAGAATGTGCTTCACTTGTCACCAGGGAATATTAAAGGATTTAAGAACTCTTGAGAATAATCCTAATTGTATCGGTCTCAACGTAGCATCTCCGGTTGGAGGTATGATATGTTTAATATGTAATAATAATGAAAATATTCAGAGGTCAAAATTTTATTACTTTGTATATGGCAGCTATTACGTTTTCTCAAGGCCTACTTATTATTTTTGGATAAAATGAATTCTTTGTATTAAGACTTTTCTTGTTTATACTATTTATATATATTTCTTATTTGCATAATGTAGTGTTAGAATACCCCAATTATTCGAAACACCCTGTATAGCATTAAATATATTTATTTTTAACAATATAATAAACTGACATAACAAATTTTATTGAAATTAAAAAACAAATTGTTATTTTATTTGCTTATTTTTTGAGTTTTGGAGTCTGTTTGACGCTGTATATTTCCAGAACTGGTCATAGGAAAAGGAAAATCAATAGCAAACAAGTTAGTAAGACACTTCAAGCAAAAAATATTAAAAAATAACGAAATTTAATCGATCCGTTTTTAATATACCGGGTGATTTATAAATACATGCATTTTTATATTATTTTTCCATCGCTTATCATCGGAAACACCCTGTATAACCTTGATAATTATATATATTTGGAAGCATACGATAAGCGACAAGTAGTATATAAAGAAATATCTACAAAATTTCTTTCAAAACTAATAAAAAAAATATTAACTTTTTTGAGTTACCCTGTATAAATATAAAAAATATAAATTCTCATAGCTTGCTCCAAGCTTATGTCATCTACAATATTACTTTGTTAATATTTAACTTAATGCCGAAATTACAATGATTAACAAAAAATATTAAATAATTTTCGTCACTCACCCGGTATATAATAAAAAAATTTAAACTATTTTTATAGTATTCTATCCTATCTATGACAGGGCCAACAAAAATACAAAAAAACAAAACTAATTAATATTATAAACTACGAAAATATAATGTATTGAAAATTCATATTTTGCAACTTGGACACCCTGTATCTCAAAAACTGGTCCGCAGATTTTGTTGTGGCCATGAACACTTTTGATCAGAATGGCATTCTCTACAACATACTAAAAATTTAGAAAATTTAACCGAAGGCCATTTTCCATAAGAGAAGTGCGGGGTTCTTTCAAAACAACATTGTTATATATCTTACTTGTAAATATAAAGATATATAATATCCAACGTCAGGCATACTGTAACAGAATATACATGCTAGCTGAATTTGTACAAATATGTACCTTCGTCTAGAGGATGCTGCCTGATTATAATGAAATATTCCGATTTAATGCTTCAACTATTACGAATTTGTGCAATAGTCTCAGTATGTAACAATGGCGGCCTCTACCCCTTTGTTCTAGTTTATTCGCCTAATAGGTATTTATATTCTGTACAACTTGAGTAAGTCTATATTCAATAACAATGCAAAATTCCTAAATATAATACAATTAACAGATTTTTGCCTCCTTATATTTCAATTACATTTAAAGCCAGAAAACCTTAGGTTGTCGAATAATAGAAATATCATACCACATGCACGTTGCAATGACAATAAATGCTTGACCCTATTTCGGTTTTTGCTTACACTCCAATGTGCTTAATTCGTCTATAACTCTGTCAGATCGACACAGGGTGGCGTATTGAAAGAATTACGGCCACCAACGAACCTCATTGGTCAGAAACAAGTTTTGGACCCCTTAAGAGCGTTTCGACAAAAGAAGACAAACGACAGCAATCGAAATGAAAAATTAGGGACCATTTTATTTTATTTTGCTTTTTTTAAAAGACGTTCGGCTCATTCCAAGTGTTGTGGGTTTTTGTATGGGCTTAAGTGGGGTTTATTGGGTTTTATTGTGCTGAAAAACTGTGATATATTGAGGGAAATTTTATTTGTTTCTTCGGTTAGTCTCGTGGCCTTGAGCGCGTAAAAGGATTTGTTGCCTAAAATATTGCTGAGACCCGGTCGAGACTAATTTGTTAAGTAAAAAAGTTGTCGTCATTTGTAAAAGAACCACGGGTTAAGTAATGTAATTTAGATAGAGGTTGTGTTACTTACAGGTGTTTGTTGGATGAAAATTGTGACGGTACAATGGGACCATTGGAATGATTTAGATGGTTAAGTATGCACTTAAGTTGAATTAAACATGGAAAACCTATAGGTATATCTGCATGTTGAGATTTTTTTCGTAGATACAGAGAAACTTTTAAAAATTATATTGCATTTTATGAACAGAGATTCAGTGTTTGTCAAGTAAAGCGCCCTGATTTAAAACTTTTAAAAATTTAGTCCTAAGTATTTTAAGCTCACTTGGGTTTTCTGGTAGTTACTTTTTTGAAAACTGAGGTTATTTTTTATTTATATAGATGCTACTTCGTCTGGGGCAGCATAGTAAAAAAATACCATACAAAATTTAAGGTGATTGGCTCCCTTGTCTATTTTAGACTAAAAGTAATGCCCTTACACACCAACACATATTTTTGCTGATTAAGGCTTATTTGTGATTAACTGGTTAAATCCGTAACCACCAATAAACTTATTTACTTAATCGCCAATTAACTCTACCCGGCCAAATTTAGCGGATTAGTTACTTAATTGCGATTAGAGAACGTCAAAAAACGAAAGTTTCTTGTTCAAAGTCGTAGTATTTTTTGGTGTTGTTATTTTGATTTTTGCTGAATATTTGCAATTCTAATACTGTTATGGACATAGAAGAGCTTGTATGGCAACGACCTAAATGTACTAGATATTGTACAAGATGGGTTTTCTAGAAATTTGAACGAGAGGCCAAATTATATTGAGGAGATGTCTGACTGGGGATTTTTTCCAAGATTTCGGTTGACAAAGCCTACAGTAGCCCTGTGTAAACGATTCGAAATCCAAAATAAAAGTTTTTCTGCCATTGCAAAACACCTAACCACTTCCACTGCACCCTCAGCCTTCGCTCTACATAAATTTTTTTTAAAGTTTTGGTTCTTGCGATGGGTGCTTCGCTATCGAAACGTATTTGCTGCTATGGAGGGGGAAAGCAATGAAATGAAAAAAAAACTTTTAAAGAGTAGTAGTACTCTAATAAATTATGAACCAGTAAAGAGCAAAAGGATTTTATTCATATTATTTAAAAAGTGTTTCACAGAGAACCTATTTCAGAATCAACACAGTGTTCAGTGTTCAAAAATACTTGAAAGGAATCGACAAAAGATACGTATATAATATTATTCAAAATTAAAAAGGACATTTGAAAAGCGCTGCTGCTTCCTGGCAACCGTTCAAAGGCACAAGCAAATAAATATTATATTTTCCTCCTTCTTCTTTACATAACGATAAAAATTTAAAAAGCTCTATACATTACGCCACCGTGCATGTCAAAGGAAACGCTATTCAGGCACTTAAAAATTACTTTAGAAATTTAAATTTGTTTTGCGCAACACACGAATTAAACTTTCCTCTAGAATATATTTTTAGGTGCTTTTGAATATTACATTATTCATGTGAATGGTAGTTTTTTGTTGAGGTACGTTCTTTTTTGGGTTTTACGTAGCGGTAGTTAATATCCCAAGTAACATTTTTAGACCGCTCTAAGTTTGAATCATTTATACAACATATGTTCTAAAATAAATGTAAAACCCAACCAAATAAAGTAAAATTCCATCTAAAAATCTTTGAACCCACCAAATTACACAGATTTCCATTGATTCTTCCGACTGACTGGTTTCCAATTTAAGAAAAAAACCCTCTCGAAACAACGTTAAAAATAAAAGTTTCGTTCTATCGGACCTCAGAAATTGGTCAATCTGCGGGTAGTCGAGTGTAAACCTGTAAATCCAGCCTGCTGTAAAAACTCCGTGAAAGTTAAACCGGAGCAGGATCGATTTGTCCCCGTGATACGACACGAACGGCCCTGACTTTATTGTAAAAGGAGTTTTGGACAATGGTTGTAAAAAAAGTCTGCAATATTCAGTAAAAATTATTATCAATGTTTGCTGCTGACTGTATTAAAACACATAACGAGTCAACTGTACTGTAAATATTTACAAGGATCTTTTAAACTTTTATTATTTACATTAACATTTCGTCTACAATTTGAAGTATGAATTTCTTCTGTCGTTCTACTGATTACGGTTTTGTTGTCGTCATTTTGTATGAGTGTGGAGGAAATCTTAACAATAGTACTGGACAACATCATCGTAGAAAGCATTTTGCAATTCTCTTCTTATTTTTTAGTGGGTTTTCAATATATATCCTTTTGCAACCGTTCAGGACTTCCATCCACCGTATATTTTGATAGTTCCATCATTGAGTAGTGGGACCAAAGAAGTGAATACTTCCATACCTTAGATGTCTCTTCGAAAAAGGCGAGAAATATAGTTTCGTTGTATTTTCGAGAAACGCCTTTTAAATCTCACCACTGCAGAAACTTTCCACAAGCAATTTCATACTGTTCCTTGGACTTTTTAGGTAACAACGCAAAGGTAGCTCTACTAGCTGCTTCATTTATTTCCGAACCCTCGTTATCCACTACTTTTCCTTCTCCCAATATAAAATGAAACTTAACAGATAAGTCGTATATAGTGAAAGTATATACGACTTACAATATTGCAATTTAATATCTAACATCATTATAAACACTGATTTTCCATGTTATACACATGCGTATCTTATAATAGTCTAGTAGATCTGTTATTCTATGTATTTGCATTGGCATAATTTAAATTATATTATTATAATTTAAATATGAAATTATTATGCTAATAAAATCTCAGGAAAACTAAATTTAACCACTTTGTTTGTCTCTCTCGCAATAGTCCTGCCAGTTTTATTTATTTCCCGAACAAAGCTAAACTGCAGGAGCTTAACACTTAAACAAAACTAAACAAATTATCCTCTTTCGTTCGGGAATATGTAAAGGCTGCATATTTCTGTCGCAGGATTTTAACTGTAATGCAGGAAATAGCGCAACGCGAAAATTCCTGTTTATTAGACCTACGCGGAAGTGCACAAAGGAAATAAATGTTTAATTGTGCAGTTTTTTCCGTCCTTTCGACTGTTGCAAATTATTACCAGTTTCTAGAGGCCATGGAGAGCTAAAAATTAACAGATTTCTGTTGAAATAAAACAACTTTAACAGCTTTGAACCGTTGAAATGCTCTTATTTGAAAATAATCCTTTCTATTGTCATCCATGGTTAAACTATTTTTAATTTAATGAAAACGTTGAGAGAATTTAAAGTGCTAATGGAGGACAAAAGAAGAGCAGAATGGCATCCTCTTAACAAATGTGTTTTATAATTGTGTCAGTACATATTAAAATTAAAAATGTTTAATTGACTACATTGAATCAAAGAAGGTTTGTACAAGAATGGTTCATTCATTCATTTTGGGCTTATAGTTTTTGAAATGCTCATTTGTAGACCTTAAATTTATAGACCACTCTGTTCCTGCTAACAATTGGAAAATACATCTCACTTTTTGTTAATAAACTACCGTGCGAGCAAAAATTATTTGCATCAAAGAGGGATTGGCTTGGATTAAAAAACGTAGGGCTTGGTTTAGATCACAATGATATGGGGACGATATATCTAACCAAATCTAGGTTAAAATTTTGTCAAATTCATATTATGACATGATATGCCAAACTAATAAGTAATAAAATAAGTAGACAAATACACATTTATTTTTGTTGTTTACAAAATTACTTGGAATACTACTTGCACTTTATAAGGAAATAAATTTAGCTGCTTCTTAAGAATAGTCCTGCATATTTCATAAGATCTTCCCACTTCTTGGGACAGGCGTCTTATACAATTTGTTGGCGTATTTTGCATTATTTCACAAACGTTTGCAACAAGTTCTTCTGTTCCTACGGATGGTCTTCCTGCTCTTTTTTTGTGTTGTATAGAACCTGTTTCCCTAAACACAGCCACGGTTCTTTTCAGGCAATGATAAAAATCCCAGCAATAAAAGGAACGTTAGAAAAATGTTTGTGAAAATCGTTCAGGCACAAACCCGGATTGTATTGCCACTTACCATTTACTCTAACCCCGTTTCGAAAATACGCCTTAACCATGAATGTTTTGTGCTGTTCCGTAAAGCCCATTATGTGAATTGTTCAAGAAATTGGAAAAATTAGCGATGAATCAAATTAGTTGTAACGACTGTCAAAGATGACGGAATAACTGATTGATTGTTAATTCAGGTAGTTACTGACACCCAACGGGTATTAAGCTCTACGGCTAAGCATTACGTCCTTAGATGCAAGGCCCTCTTTGATGCAAATAATTTTTGCTTGCACGGTATTTCTATCAATGAAAATACAACAACTTAAATTGAAGAATCCATTATCCGTTTTTGAATATTCATCTAAAACGACAGAGCATTTTTCAGTCGGATGCACGCCCATACTTTTGAAGAGCACAGCAAATCGACTTTGCTGCGTCGCATGAATTCCATGTTTACCTTCTCTGGATATCTGGAAAATTTTAAAAGAGCAGTTTAAATTGTACGTATTACTTGTGTACAAAAGGGTAAGTAGTCTGGATTCTGAATTTAAATTGTGTGTGTATTGCTTTTTTCTACTGTCTGGAGCAATATGATCTTTGAAGTCTAATTTTGTTCTCTTTGCAGTTCTATATAAGCAACTAATATACGGAGTCGATCAAATGCATTACTAATTACTATCTATTTATGGAAGTCCAACTATTGGATATTGAAAGCGCTTAGAAGACCAGTCATCATATTATTACATTGTTAAAAAAATGAGTAGGTAATTTAGTAGTAGTACTGTAGTATTTGTCGTCTTAGTCTGTACTGTGTCGATTTTCCGTTTGTATATCATCAATGGACTACTCTGAATCAATTACATTTGTTCCCTCATCATTTAGACCAGTCATAATATCATTACATTGTTAAAAGAATGAGTAATTTAGTAGTAGTACTGTAATACTACTTGTCGTCTTAGTATGAACTGTGTCGATTATCCGTTTTTATACCATCAATGGACGGACTACTCTGTATCAATGACATTTGTACCTTCATCATTTAGACCAGTCATCATATCATTACATTGTTAAAAGAATGAGTAATTTAGTAGTAGTACTGTAATATTTGTCGTCTTAGTATGTACTGTGTCGATTTTCCGTTTTTATACCATCAATGGACCACTCTGTATCAATTACATTTGTACCCTCATCATTTATAGCAATGTTTTTACACAGTAGCAGCCTCCAAAATTCCCACAACACTACGCGAAATAGTTTAATTTTGCCGAGAACACGGTCCATTACGTGTGGAAAACACGCGTTTTCCATCAGCTGACGACTGACGCCCCGAGAAAAACGGCCTGCGAACTACAAGTTTCGCGTTTAATGTAATTTATGGCCGCTTTAATTGCAACACAGACACATTGTGACTGTCGGGGCCAGAAAGGGGCCAGAAATGGCCCTCGGGGCGAGCCAGGCGGATTGCTTTAGTAGTTTGCCCGCGTATATAACGCTTTAGATTTGTAGTTTTAACCGGAATTGGGATTTTTGGATGTATGTTAGGGAATGGAATAGAGAGCAGGACTAGCAGGAGAGCCTATGGGTTTGACTCTAAATTGTTACATATAAAATTGTATTATAATTCTTGATACTCAATTTGTAAATTGATAATAGGTAGAAACGGGTCTTCTAGAAGAAGGAAGTTTATTGGGTTTGTTGTTTGGACACACTGCCCAAAAAAAATGTTGTTGGCAAAAGTTCTGGTTAAAATATACAATTTTAACATATAAATTTAAAAATTTCGTAAAGAGGTTCACCCCTAAAATTGATCAAATCTGATATAACTTTATCAACAAAATACTCTTCAGTAAACAAGAAAATTCGTTCAAAAAACTTTAAATTTAAAATTCGGCGCTCTCGCAGGCGCGTTTCCCACAGAAGACCCTCCGGGCAAAATAAGGGCCACAATTTTGAGCAAAACAAAGTTTCACAGTCGTTCCCACAGGCCTATAATAAGTTTCAATACCGATATATCATGCCCGCGCATTCTCTATTTTACGAAAGAAAGGAAATTCGATAAGTTTTGCATGGTTTGCCGCAAGATTAATGAGCGGTGTCTTTCAGTACACGTCTTTCTTTGCTCTTTAGGTTTCACGGCCACAATGGAGCCTTTTAAGATAAGAAAATGGAACTTTGTATATAGTCAGAAACCAATAAAGTATTATTTTCACGAAAAGGCTTAAGCTAAGAGTTATTTATATACATACGTCTTTTTATGCAGCGTTATGATGAAGACAAATTTTGATGATTGGAGATAAAAGTACCGTGCGAGCAAAAATTATTTGCATCAAAAGAGGGCCTTGCATCTAAGGACGTAATGCTTAGCCGTAGAGCTTAATATCTGTTGGGTGTCAGTAACTACCTGAATTAACAATCAATCAATTATTCTGTCATCTTTGACAGTGGTTACAAGTAATTTGATTCATCGCTAATTTTTCCAATTTCTTAAACAATTCACACAATGGGCTTTACGGAACAGCACAAAACATTCATGGTTGAAGCGTATTTTCGAAACGGGGTTAGAGTAAATGGTGAGTGTCAATACAATCCGGGTTTGTGCATGGACGATTTTCGCGAACATTTTCCTAACGTTGCTTTTATTGCTGGGGATAGGAAGACCATCTGTAAGAACAGAAGAACTTGTTGCAAACGTTCGTGAAATAATGCAAAATACCGCAACAAATTCTATAAGACGCCTGTCCCAAGAATTTCTTCAAGGAAGATCTTATGGAACATGCAAAACTATTCTTAATAAGCAGCTAAATTTATTTCCTTATAAAATGCAAGTATTCCAAGAAATACAAGCCGCAGATTTTGAAAGGTGCAGGAATTACTGTCAACGGTTTACCCAAAATTTATTGGAAAGAAATAATTTATTAGACCTGACATTTTTTCCGGATGAAGCCTGGTTCCACCTCTCCGGTTATGGGAATTCTCAGAATACACGCATGTGGAGTAGTGAAAATCCCCATTTTTTTTGTAGAGTCCACATTGCACCCTCAAAAAATTTGTGTCTGATTAGCTGTTTCCCGAAGAAGAATTGTTGATCCTATTTTTTCCATAACACAGTTAGGTACAGCACAGCGGTATAGAGACAATATTTTGAATCATTTGTGGAGCAATTACTTGAGGACGAATTACGTTTTGGATATTTTCAACGAAACGGTGCAACCGCCCATACAGCCGCCGAAACTGTTAACTACTTAAGTACGCCATTTTTTCGACGACACATTGATCAGTTTTCGATCAGACATTGAATTCCCACCTAGATCACCTTGTTTAACGGTTATGGATTAGTTCGTTTTACCTCATTTAAAAAACACTATTCTTAAAACACCAGTTGCAAATTTAGAACAATTACAAGAAAGGATTATCCAAGAATGTGGCAAGATTTCTCCAGGGATGCTGGTCAACAGTTTCGAAAATATGAAGAGACGTGTGAATTTATGCTTGGAGCATGGCGGTGGCCAATTTCAGCCATCTATGTAATTATTTTTCTTTTTTTTTTCTGTATATTCTTACTTTGTTACTTTTGTAAACAACTAAAATAAATTTGTATATGTCTACTTATTTTATTACTCATTAGTTTGGCATATCATGTCATAATATGAATTTGACAAAATTTTAACCTAGATTTGGTTAGATATATCGTCCCCATAATATCATTGTGATCTAAACCAAGCCCTACGTTTTTTAATCCAAGCCCTCTTTGATGCAAATAATTTTTGCTCGCACGGTAGTAGGGAAATGAAACATCCCTTATGTGAGCTAGGTACTGTCTGTGCCAAAATAAAAAAAAATTAACAAAAACCAAGCTTTTCTTCCATTCCATCCTTTAGTTAAACAAGGAGACGAAGCAGCCCGTAAAAATATCGAATTTCCATGTGAAATTAATCAAATTAAAAATCAAACCCCGTCTGGCGTAACAGGTTAAACCGATTCATTTAACGAATTATTCCCCGTACGGTGTCACGCACATTTTCGTTCCACGTAAGCTTTAAAATTCATAAAATCCTCATACTAGTTGCGAAACATACCGAACCTGTGTTTCCGACCCCTAATTTTCCTAAGCGAATCTGTTTTCTACCACAGGGCTTATACTTATGATCTGACGCATCGATGCGATGTTGCCGGTTGTGTTTTTGTAAAATTTGAGAATGAAAAAAAAATAAACACAACCAGAAAAAAATATTGTATTTTCTTATTATCACACAAACGTTGCCAAACTTTTATATACCTACTAACAAAGTTAAATTTTTGATTGGCTGCCAGACAACAGCTTTTCTTGCATGCGCCGCCCTAGCATTGGTAAATTCTCAATAGCAATAAAATCGAGTCAGTTTAAGGTGGAAAGAGACTTGGAGAGAGTATTTAAAAATTAAAAACAATCTGTGAACTTGCGGATCATTTATTAATAAAAAATCAGTGTGTTTCTTCAATTTTTCCAGATGTATCTAGTGTAGTGATGTTATTTCTAACTTTACCAGTTAGTGTAGCATCAGCGGAACGATCATTTTCCAAACTTAAATTGGTAAAAACCTATCTACGTAACTGTTTAGCCCTGTACAGTACCTGTACATAACAATGCAATGAACGGCACCAGGAAGTCGACTGACACAAGAGAAAATACAGTTGTTGTCAAGTTTCTTTACAGTTTTAATAGATATATTACATATTGTTAAATCATTAAATAAATTGCATTTTATATATACGACATTCTAGGTTTATTGGGGCCCATTGTAATACAAGCAAAAATAATACTACAAAAGTTGTTGAAAAGTAAATGTTCTTGGGACGAAGAGATATTAGGTGATCTTCGAGACAGTTGAATTTTCTGTATTTTCTCTTCTGTCAGTCGACTTCCTAGTGCCGTTCATTGCATTGTTATGTACAGGTCTAAACATACCGCCCGCCTTGAAATATACTATTTTTCAAGGCGGGCGGTATGTTTAGCCCTGTACAGTACCTGTACATAACAATGCAATGAACGGCACCAGGAAGTCGACTGACAGAAGAGAAAATACAGTTGTTGTCAAGTTTCTTTACAGTTTTAATAGATAAATTACATATTGTTAAATCATTAAATAAATTGCATTTTATATATACGACATTCTAGGTTTATTGGGGCCCATTGTAATACAAGCAAAAATAATACTACAAAAGTTGTTGAAAAGTAAATGTTCTTGGGACGAAGAGATATTAGGTGATCTTCGAGACAGTTGAATTTTCTGTATTTTCTCTTCTGTCAGTCGACTTCCTAGTGCCGTTCATTGCATTGTTATGTACAGGTCTAAACATACCGCCCGCCTTGAAATATACTATTTTTCAAGGCGGGCGGTATGTTTAGCCCTGTACAGTACCTGTACATACAATTTTATAGTATCCAGCGGAAGTGTTTTTTCAGTAATATCAAATTATACAGTCCACAACAGATCGAGAACAGTAACACCATGGGACAATAACAGTAACACCATGGGACGTATAATGACTTAATAACTACCTATGTTATGTCTTTCGTTATAGAGAGGGGGCCCCTGAAAACGTTTGCGGGGGGCCCACTCAGTTTTTGTTACTCCACTGATTATCTTGCTCACCCGTCTTTAATAAATTTATAGTATCCTATAAAATTTTAAAACAAACAAATTTTTCTGATCAAGATTTTTATTACGTTTACATTTGTCAAAAAACTATTTTGACAAATTTAATAAAAAGGAAACATTAGCTCCCCGACTCCTAAACGTCCCTTTACCCGGTAAACGATTATACCGATTCCATAATTTCGTCGAGCTTAAAGATCCTCAACTAAACTCCGAATGTCATGAATAAAATTACCATAACCGAATGCTCTTTGCGCCATCTACTAAAACGTCCTTCATGTCAACCTAAGTGTCGTAGGCCCTTGTCCACTGAAATGTGGGTCAAAAAGTTTTTGGGCGTTATGCCCTTTATTTGTCATAATACGGGTTATATATGAATTTATTCGGGTTTCGAACGGTTTTTTGGAAGTTTTGATGCGGAATTTGACCTTCTACAAGTTTTATGAAGGTTGCACGGGGTTAAAAAAGGAATTAGGAAGATCGGTAGGTAGTGGGGTAGTATCCATGACAAATATACTGGATTTAAACATATTTTTCTGCAATTAGTTCCTATATCAGGATATTTAGATTAAAATATTGTCGGATATGGATTGGTATCCTTAAGGATGGATTACTCATCCCATACTTCGCTGTGGTGTTAAGACTCTTAATGGGTGTTGAGCTTGATAAGAAGAGGTGTAGTGGAAAGATAGTGTATAGAACAAGGACAAGGACATTTCTAGTTTTATAGGAGGTGTCAGTAGACGAATGTTGATAAGAAATGATTGTTTGTAATTGATTGGGATAAAGGGTTCCACTTCTAATAGTACATCCAGGGAAATCCCCTCTTTTATTAAAGTGCAAAAATATTGCTGACATAGCAAAAGGGAACCCCTTCTTTCAGTTGATAAGGGTTGCAAAACTGTATAAAAACTCGAAAGATCACTTACTCAAGGAGTTGTAACAATAATTCAAGTGTAAGGGTAACCTCTGCCCGTTTGTCTATTCAGTTTGAAGTCAAGATTAAATTTCATAATTGCTGAAGACATGAAGAGTTCTGCACCAGAACCAGTCTATTTTGCTCCCATTGCGTAAGTGTAATTTATCTAACTGTTTATTGTATAAATTTTGTATAATTCTCATTTTGAGCTAGTGTAGTCATCATTCGGGTCTAAAGGCCGTCGTCGGTTGGAATTGCTTCCTAACGTTTCGCTAGCACGAGTGGCGAGCTTCTTCAGAGGTCCTTCCATCTCCGGTGCTGGAAGTAGACAGTCTACTACTAGCTCACCGACTGGCCGCGAAAGCCTAAACCAATTTGTCAATTCTCATTTTGGTCAGATTTATCTATTAAGTGGAAATGGGTTCTTTAAACTTACTGGAATAACACCGTCCTAAAGTGAGTAAAAAGGGACAATCTCTCTTCTTATTAGAGAACTATTTAATTTGTATTTCATTCGCGATACTTATTGTAATCTCTCATTATCTCATTGCTTTGCTGTTCAACAAATAAATCTTTTAAAAAATCCTTAGTGTTTCAGTGATTAAATAGCGCACCAATAATACCTTGTATATCTAAAACTCATTTTCTCAAAGTGACTTGTACTTCCAGACAATATTTAGCAAAAAACAGTTTTAAAATGTAGGTATTGTCTCATTCCAAGAATAGACATTTATCTTTTATCGAGAGAGATGATATCAAGGAAAAACAGCTTTAATATCTCTGAATCTATCAGAAAAACTGCAAAATAATCCATTGTATTCGTCGTTGAAACGGTAAATTGAAAGCAACAATCACAGTTTTATCACCGCATACGAAACCTAAGTTCACATTCACACATTGCAAAGTAAACTATACTATTTCGCTAAATTATCCTAAGAGCTTTATGGCGTGCGCCTCGATCAAAATATAAAGTGAAATTTAAACGCCTTTCATAGTATTTTATGGCGTATCGAGGCACGGGTTGCAAAAATATTATCGTGAACCACCGACCCGATAAAATACTTCTTTGAGTCCTTTGTCTTATTCAGGTCTTAATGTGTGAAGAATTAAGAGTCGCTGTCGATATAAAAGTGAAGTGGGGGTGAAGCATACAAATAAATTGTAGCTATGCAATGTCACTAATATTTCCATCAATAGGTACAAGGGAAAATATAACATGGGGTTATGATAAAGAAACTGATCAGCCTTTTATATAGAATATCGCCCACTTAATCCAGAATCGCTTGGACTTGTCAAATTTATTTCTTTGAAATGAATTGTTTTTAGAAAAAGGATATTATACAGGAGGGTGGACGTATTACTCGTCGAATGGACTCCTTAAGCGTTTCTCTCGAGTTGGGTTTAAATTTATTAACTAAATTTTTTACCTAGCCCCACAAAAAAATATTGTGGGTTAAGATCCGGCGATCTGGGTGGCTGCTCTATTGACCCCTAAAAAAACTGTATTTAATACTTCCTTACATGAACGGCATAATGTAGGGGAGCACCATCTCGTTGAAAATAGGTATAAATTTGCTATCGCTGGGTAGATAAAGGTTCAAACGTTGTTTGTCTTGTAACATATTTTTAATTTAGGCCTTTCTTTGGGAGAATATATTTTTTAAAGTTGGCCTATTTATACTAACCAAAATTATAGTATATTTAAAATTCGAAAAGGCAATCGGAAAATCTGCTACATAACAAACAAAGTTTATTGAGTGGTCTTTCAACATTTTTATATTGAAATAAATCGTATATGCGGTTTCGGAGAAATTCGGTGACAGCGGAGTGCAAAAATTGGGTTTATTTACTTAATAGTAGTAGCAGTAGTAACATATTTTATTTAGCAAAAAGCTACAATAATAGTATATTATTAACCAAGGTTTAGACAGCCATCATTATTGCCCGAGCGTCAAGTTTAAATCACGAGGAGCGGAGCGACGAGGGATTTAGGGCGCGAGGGCTATAGGCTGTCTAAACTGTGGTTAATATAATTTTTTTTCCACTACTTTTATTTTGTACAGTATTAATAAATTATAAAAAATATTAGGTAGGTATAAATATATATTTTAATCAAGTTACCTGCTTTGGCATATTGGCAAGATAATTTGTTTTCTTGTCAGTTGGCTTGGCGTCACCTTTCATGTTATTTGTTGGGGAATTAACAAATCAAGTTACCTGGTTTTAAATAGATCGGTCAATAATGGATTTCAATGCTTTATTATTGACCGTTGTCAATAGCAACTGAGAAGGGAGAGAAAAACGATTTCTGGCGTTAATTAATCGGTCAATAATGGCGATGTTATAGGTTAGTAGTGGAAAAAATATTTTTTTAACACATTTTTTATAGATTTATTTTTAAATTTTAAAACTCAACCTTCTTTTAACAAAAACAGACAGAAAAGTTAAACATTTTGCAAATTGTATCAAATATTACGTATCATTTTGTTTTTTAAATAAATGTAATTTTAACGTTTTTTTAATTAGTTTTATTGATATTTGAGATTTAATAGAATTTTCCAAATTATTATATTTTATCAAACCTTTATGAAAAATAGATTTATAAGCTATGTTTTAGACAGTCAATCTACATAAAAATGTTGATTAGTTCTTGTTTTATAATTATGATGGTCATAATTAAAAGAACAAAATTTTTTAAACAATCAGGCAATAAATTATTTTTAATTTTATGTAGGTATAAAGAAACATACTAAATAAAAAATTTAATTTCTGTCATTCAACCAATCTAAGTTTTTCAACATAAAATTTATTTTTGTATATTTGTCACAATTTAAAATAATCCGCATTGCCTTATTTTGTAAAATTTGTAATTTATCAAATATTTCCTCACTAGCACAATATAAAATGGAAGAACAATAAAGAAAATGTGGTAATATAATAGTAATAAATACAGTTTTTTTAGAAAACAAACTTATATTAGAACTGATTAGTTTAAAATAACCTACTTTTCCGGCAATCTTCAATGTGATACTTTCAAAATAATTGAAAAATTTTAATTTTGAATTAATAATTATCCCTAAATATTTGAAACTGTTTACTAATTCCAATTTTTTACCGTCAATTACAACATTTATATTTTGACAATTTAATTTTAATTTATTTACTTTTAGCCAATTTAATAATATATTTATCTCAGAATTTAACGTATTTAGACCATCAAAAATATTTAAAACATTAATGTAAATTAAGGTATATAGTTGATGTATAAAATAAATAATAATGGACCTAGTATACTTCCTTAAGGAACTCCTATAGTAAATGTCACCTTAGTTTTTAATGGCCGCCGCTGACACATGTCATTTATAACATTTCTTTTTACAGAACTTAAGGATTGGCCAGGGCCGGACTTAAAAATTATGTGTGAACATGGGTCAATTTATTCGTAGTAATATATTTACTTACTTTTGCATAAAAAGAAACACTTCACAGATACACACAGTCCAACAGTTTAAAACCAAAAAGTCTAATACGCACAAAATATAAGCAAAATGCTGTCTGAAAAATACCAAAAAACAATAACAACACGAACGATCAAGAATTAACAGCAGAATGCACGCGGTGCGAGGTGTGTCCCAATGCGGCACTGTGATATTTAAAGAACGCGACGAGACAATCGAATTAATAAGGTACGAAAAGAGATATGCGAGGGCAAATGCTTAAGACAAAGATGCACTTACTAAAGGCATATAATAATATAAGCGATGCTGTGCTTTTGACGAGTTTGAGCTCATTGAATGGCAACGTATTGAACTGTGTAGTGTGCATCTTCGTCATGTACATGTAACTATACGGTCAGTTATATATCCATCTCTTGTTAATCTAGCTAATGCCCGTGCCTGAATGCCGTTTATTGAAATAGGGATTTTAAAATCACATGTTGGCTAATATGTTTGACAAGAGATACGTCAAAGCATTAAAAACTAAGGTGAAATTTACTATATATTATTTTTTTTTATTTGAATATGTTTTTCATATTTTTGTTTTTTGTGACCTGTTTTGAACATGAAAATTTGTAAAGTCTGGCAACGCAGCAGTGACAACTATACCGTGGACCGGTGATTGATGTGCGTCACGGCACCGTGACTCTAGCCACCGCCACGGCACGCCGATCTTCCGCGATCTTATCGGCGTTTGATTGATTGGAACATGGCTAATGCGCATCTTATTAATGGAGAAAAGGGCCCGGCCGCCTAAGTTTAATGGAAAAAGTTGCGGTAGGCGGCGGTGCTTTTCATTTTTTTCAACGACGACGAGGGGGAAAAAAGTGATTACTTCAGTTTTTTTTTTGGATATTAAGTTGGAAAAATTATAATTTGAATTTGTTCGAGACCTTAAGGCTAGACAGTGTCTAATCAAGCTGATAAATGTTTTGCTTAAATTTTTTTTTTGAAAAATGTTATTGGCCGTTTCGTTATCGCCATTTTCTTCGTTGTTACACCAAAATTTCTTTCAAAGAGAATGTTTAGAACACGTTGTGTTTATAAAAACAAAATAGACATTTTAATTGTTTTTAGTTGACGTAGTCTGATGACGCCCTAAATAAAAGGAAACATGTTACCTGCTGTAACGTAAGCGCTAACCTTTTGCTTTAAAAACTCTCTATCCTCGTGTCGCAGGTGCTCTTAACTTCATTCGATACTGTTTCGGCCCAAAAGGGAATCCGTGAGGGTGTTGCACTTTTTGGGAGATTATTTCTGAATATTTTTAAAAAGTAAACGGGGATTAAATGATAAAATACTAAGGAAGAAAAACATGGGCTGACGTAGAAATAGGCTTATAGGCAAAATGGGTTGTTGCAATAAATATAGGGGGGGAAATTGAAATTGTCCTTATAAGGGGAACAAAACAACTGTTTTACAACAAAATTCGATCCAAGTCCGCTTATCGAACCATAAATGCTCATATTAGTCGTTTTACATTTTTCTGTCAAGGGAGAATCTGGGCAGTCTGGTAAGTAAAAAACTATCTAGATAAATAATATAAAATATAGTTAGTTTAAATAAAACTAAAAAGCACGCTTTATTAATTAATCAAACTAAAAAGCGGAAAATAACTATAGTTTAAAATAATTCTTGAAATTCTTAATATAGACAGAAAATAATAATGATAAACGATAAATTTTAGTATTATTGTGAAAAAAGCGTGGGGTGCTCGATATACGAAAAATATAGCACAAAGCGCCCCACGCTTTTTTCACAATAATACTAATGTTTATCGTTCATTATTATTTTCTGCCTATATTAAGAATTTCAAGAATTATTTTAAACTATATTTATTTTCCGGATTTTAGTTTGATTAATTATTAAAGCGTGTTTTTTTAATTTTTTTTAAACTAAGTATAATTTATTTTTCATTTTTTAGTTTGAGTTATTGTTAAGAAAAAATTTTTTTTAAGTAGATTGAGCTAGATTAGTAGATTATTGTATTGTTAGCGGTTTTTGATAAGTCTACAAAATTTTAATTAAATCTGACAGTTTAAAGTGGGTAAAAATCGGGTTCAAAGAAGTCGGTTACAAACAAACATACATACATACAAACCCGAACAAACCCGATCGTCTATACCGAATTAAAAGAAAATAACGATATTTGTAATTTTTTTAAAAATTTTAATTTTCCGACATTTTCCATACATTTTCAGGAAAATTTCGTAATATTCATAAATTGCCTTTTTTCTCAGAAAGTATAAACTTTAAGAAAAAAGTCTTATAGCTAAAAAGTTGTATCTAGAAGAAATCTACATCTCAGCTTGTTATTATTTTTTCGAATCTCTTACGGTTTTCGAGATATCGGCAAAAATATGATTTCTATATTTTGCCGCATATCTCGAAACTGATAATACTTAGCGACAATATCTATACGACCCCACGTTTTTTTCATTACTATCGGCTATTGTAATAGTTCTGACATATTGACAGGTGTCAAATTTTGACAAGAAATTTTTTTCCAGTTTCCTCAACTTTCCACCGTCAATATACATACGACCTTATAGTTTTTTCATTAATATCATTTTTTTTTAAACGATTTGACATATTGACAGCTGTTAAATTTTGACAGGACAATTTTTTGCTTATTTTTCCCGAAGTTTCCGCATCGAATACTATACGACCCCATAATTTGTTTTGTCAAAATCGCATCTTCGTTTTATACCTGACAGCTGTCAAAATTTGACAGGAGAATTTTTTGCGTATTTTTTTCGAAGTCTCCGTGTGGAATACTGTACGACCCCATATTTTATTTCGTAAATATCTCACTTTTTTTTTATACTTGTCAGCTGTCAAAATTTAACAGGTTAATTTTTAACTATATGGTGAGAGATTAGTAGATTATTGTATTATCAGCGGTTCTTGATAAGTCTACAAAATTTAAATTAAATCTGACCATTTAAAGTGGGTCAAAAGCGTATTAATAAATAACCCATTTCCCAGTTTACAATCTACAAATCACTTTTTAAGAAACATTTAACATAATTTAAACAAGTGTTTCACGAGACGAGAAATCTCGCACTTTTTAAAAACCTCTCGTCTCGAGACGAGTTTTTTTCCAACGTGGCCTGATTTTTCCCTGACCATCTTGGAATATCGGTAATAAAATTAGCCTTTTTATCGAGTCATACCAACTGGATTATTTTTAAAATTTATCACAAATCCTAATCAAGTTAAGTTTTTGCGAGATTTCTCGTTCTCGCATATTTTTGTCTCGTCTCACGAGACTCTCATAGAAAAAACACTCGTCTCGTCTCGTCTTGCGAGAACGAGACGAGAAAAAGCGAGGCGAGATTGCAACACTAATTTAAACGTAAACAATATTTTTCCGGCATGTCTTTGATCCTTGTCATTTTATGTCCTCATAAATTTCTCACCCCCCAAATGTTGGGGCGGGAGTAAGGGGACAAGACTGGAGGGTGTTTACTCGATGGGGAACCAAGACACGTCAAAAGTATAACGTTAAAACTACGCTTAAACTCATACGTGATTCACTTGTTTAATAAGTTTTTCGGCTGGAAGCAGGTGCAATTTTTCTTGTGATTTTTTGATCTTTTCCATGTCGCTGACACATCTAATATGGGAAAGTAATGAAATTCAAAATTTGATGTGAAAGATGTTTTTATGTCGGGAAAGGATGTATCAGGAATATGGAATATAACATAAAAATATATTAAAAATGTATAAGCTCAACGAAATTGTTATAAATATGCTTACATGTTTTTGTAATATACCTATTAAAAAGGTGCCTTAAATACAGGGTTGCCGATAAGTTGGAAATGAAATTAATATAGCCTGAACCTGTAACTTTTGGTTAAAACGCTGGGACACGTCAATGTAGTTTTATATATGCTCACATTTTGACGTTATTCGTTTTTTTTATAGACATTTGTCAAAGATATGACGAGATCGATTTTTTTTTAAATGAAAACATACAGCTTGTGATACATCATTTGAAACCTAATATCTCGTACAGCGTGCTCATACATTTTGGCGCGATTCTGTCAAGCTATTTCAAAATGGCGACTGTTAAAAGTTTTTAAAAGATCTCTATTTAAATAAGCGGAAATAATAAATCATTGAGTTTTTTTACCTTAGGGTAAGAAATCTTCATTGTTTCACGTTCTGACATTTTGTGACTTAACAATAGTAAAGTTATGGTTTATTTGCTATTAATTTTGCAAAAAAAAAATTAAAATACAACGAAGCATAACAAAACACAACAAAAAGGTGGTTTAACGTGGCAAATGCTGGAAACGTCCTCCACCCTCTACTTGGCATGCTCCCAAAAGTTGCTAAATTGCGGTGGTGACATAGCCCATTGAAAAATAGCACTTTAGATGTGGAGTACCACAAGGTTCCATTCTAGGACCCACATTGTTTCTTATTTATATCAATTCTATTTCAAAATTAAAATTATATGGACAAATTAAACGTTTTGCCGACGACACAACAATTATTTATTAGGCTAAAAGTATTACGGACAACCAATTAAATATCAAAAAAGATTTAAAAATTATATTTGACTGGTTGGAATCTTATAAATTAACTTTAAATTTTAATAAATCTTCATTTATGTACATTGCCAAACAAATACTAGATATGGAGAAGCAACCAATAATATTTAATTGGGAAAATATAAATATTAATTAGAAAGATAACATAAAATTTTTAGGATTATATATTAATCAGAATTTAAGCTGGAGAAAACACGTAGAGCATATTCGAACTTACAATTCTTCGTTAATTGGGATATTTTTTAAAATTAGTCATTGTATATCTTTAAATTATTTAAAAAATATTTATTATGCGTTAGTACATTCAAAAATTCAGTATCTTATTTCTATTTGTACTAAAACCTTTAAAGAAATTACAGAATAAAATTATTAAATGTATTCATAGATTTCCGCACTTAGAACAAACAACAAATTTATATAAACCGAATAAATACCTAGATATAAATAATTTATATAATGTAAAAATTTGCATATTTATTTATTCTTTACTTTGAAAACAAAAAATTTCTAACATAACGTTTACAAAAGTTCGTGATCTACACAGACATGATACTAGACAAACTAATTTTTTACAAACTATTAGAATAAACAGTAACTTTGGAAAACGGTTATTGTAATATAATGGATTAATATTATAGATAGAATATTTTACCCGAAAATATTAAAACATTAAAAAAAACTTGCCTTATTTTCATTTAAAAAAATATTTTCACTTATACTCTCCCTAGTGCTCGAATTATTTCTGGATATTAATTCAAGGACGCGGGGGATTCGGTAAGAAAATTTCACACCTAAAATGTATTTGAATTATTTTATTGAAATTATCCATAATTATGGGAATACTTAAACTTTCAAAAAAAGTTTCCTCACCGTTTAGTTAAACGAAATGCAAAAAATATAAGTGAAAATTATCCTTTTTATTTATTTTTACTACATTTCATTTACTAAAACAAAGGGAAATCATAGTACAGTCTAGTTTAGGCTAGTTATGCCAGATAAAACAATTTTTAAAATCTAGGTAGATAGTAGATACCACAGTCAAGTAGGCTTAGGCTTGTGATGTCAAACTCGTCTCTGCTATACGTCACGTCGACAGTTATTTCTTAAACGTGCTTCTTTAGTTCACAATAATTAAATCATGGCAGTAAACAATCAAGAAACTAATTTTAAGCCCTACGGTGTTTGTAAATCTTGCTCTAAAATAGGGGACATTAATATGTCTCATAAAAATTTAAAGTATTTGCAATGTTTAATGGAAAAAACTGAATTAAATCCCAATCAAGAAAACCTTTTCTCAGCTATCCAGAAGATTTTGGAGGAAGATATCCCATCCTTTTTAAGAAAAACCAGAATTCAGCTGAACAAAATTGCATCCAAATATTACATCTATTATATTAAACATAGAGATCTGATCATCTGATAGAAGTGGAAAGGGAAGATAACCATTATCCTTGTTATTCTCCATTACGAAGAGAAGAGTTCGAACCAGAATTCCAAAAATATTTAGCCTTAATGAAAGAAATATTTGGTAAATAACTATTTGTATTTATTTAGTATTATAAAATGAATAAAAACATTAAATACCAAAATTTGATCCTGAATACTGATTTTCGGATCATATGATAGCTGTCAAGAAAAAATTTCCACTTATTAATTTTGTTCGCCTAGCTTGGCAGGAGGAGAAAAATTTCCGAAAAATTTGAAGGTTGTCATTGGTAACTGTCGAAATGAAAGTGTGTGATTGGCTTAGAATGACAGGTGTGAAATTTTCTAGTATATTTTTCTTTCTTAATGAGTTAATCAAACGTTTATACAAAACGATTTATTTTTTAACTGTGTTTTTTTAATATACCTACTAAATTAGAGTAATAATTGTTAGTTATTTTTATATACTTATTTATCCCTGTAATAAACTTGCAAAGTTGGTTGGAAAAAAAAAGCAGGAATATCGCAAAAACTAACCATTCGTAATTTATGTCAGATATTTATCATTATAATCGATTGTATACTTTTTTTTTGTAATTAACCCGACAATTAGTACAACTTAACATCTACCAAACTACCGCCTCCTCTTTAAAAAAATACTCGACCGCCACTGACTGGTTTTATTTTTAGGTTGTGGAAATATTAAAAATTTGTTTTAATTTAATTTCGAAAACATTTAATTAGGTAATCATTCCGCAATGACTCATTTACTTACGACTGGCCGTTTTTAATTCATGAAAAAGAGCGATCGGGCGCGATTATTCGTTACAGCTTTATTTTCAGTTATAACACGCCATTTCGACCTATCGATTTAACTAAATTACAAGCGAAAATCCGAAAATCACGAATACCGCGTTTGTAATCATTAATTTAAAGAACAACATCGGCCAAATGATTCGTGAAATTGATGATGTTAGGTTGTTTGCCAACTAAACATGAGAGTTTAGTTCCCTTTAAGTGGAAAATCGCTTCATTTTCCGCACAATATTTTGCGAAAGTATGTTATTTTCTTTATTTAAAGCCGTTTTTTTGATGATATTATTATACGAGGGGCAATAGAAATGTCTTTACGTGAACTGAAACGATTATTTGACCATTTTATTTACACTCACTATAAACTGTATCTAATAATAATAATAAGTCTATTTAAAATTTATTAATATTATAAATATGTTTATGTTGTCTTCTATAAACTTATTCTTCAATCCCCTGAAGCTAAGCCTGTTAGGGGCAAATCTCATTTTTTGTTTTAGTATGTAAAATCATAAATTTGCATTAAAAATCAAGTTTTAAAGTAAAAATGTTAATTTATAGTATAAACGCACTTTTTTTTGAAAAAATATATTACCTATAATAAAATTATTAATTTATAATTTTTAAATTATAAATATTAGGTATTCAGAACAATATTAATTAATTAAAGCATTTCTAAAAATATTTTCAAATTGTCTGTTTTTAATATCCATGTTTTTATTTCGATTTAAAATTTTTTTAATGAAATCAATTTTTTAATTTTTGTTGGTAAATAAAAACGTAAATATTTGAAATTTTTTTGTCCTATTGACTTATTTAAATCACCAGATTTCAGGCCAGACTTGAATATGAAACCTGCTCTGATGATTTTTTTAAATCTGAATGAAGAGTATCATCTTGCCAACTTCGCCTAAAAGCCCATTTACTATATATCCAGGTTTCATCCAGAAAAACAGGTTTTAAGGGAAATTGAGAGTTGCCGTTATTCTTAAATTCGCTTAAAAATGCTACTCTTTTTTGGGCTGTATGGGGTTGCTCTATTCAAAAACGCCTGTTTGATACAGTACATTTACGCCATTTAAATCTTAACTTTTTTAAACAGTCCGCTACTAAACATGTGGATATTTCAATAGCATTAACGGTTTAGTTGTATTGAGCGAATGGTAACGTGTGCACCTGTCCTATACCTACATCCCATAAATACGCTCTCTTATGGTATGTTCATGGATTTTGTGAAGTTGTCGACCAGGGGATAACAAAAAAGCTACATTATTGCAATTCTTAAAATCTACATCCTTCTCTATCCCCTTTGCCCTAATTCGTTGAATTGTTGAACACGAAACTCCCAAAGCATCAGAAACTCTCTAAAACAGATAGGTATTTATAAAAACATTGCCATATATTTATCATGTTTTTTATGTAGGTATGTTTTCACAATTCCTGCTTTATTATATCTACTTAAAATTTTGGAAAGAATAGTCTATTATTAGTTATTAGATTTTGTAGAGGAAAATAAAATATTATCAAAATATGAAATATACAATATGTTTTAAATGATTGGAAACTTACAATTAATAAGGGTGATATGGTGGCCGTTATTTTTTTAGATTTGAAACGTGCATTTGAAACAATTGATAGAAAAAAAATATTAGAAAAATTACGACATTACGGAATTGGTGGACAGGTTACAAGACTATTTAATGAATAGATGGCAGGTAGTTAAATGTAACGAGTATGTGTCAAATAAAAAAGGTATAAATGTTGGTGTACCTCAAGGAAGTATACTTGGTCCTTTATTATTCATAATTTATATTAATGATTTGGCCTACAATATAGACATTTGTAAATATCATTTTTTCGCTGATGATACAGTTATTTATATTTCAGATTGTAATTTAATATATCTAATAAATAATATGAACAATATACTAGAACATAAATATATAAATGGATGTGTGAAAATAAATTAAAAATAAATATTGATAAAACAAAATGTTTGTTACTAAGGTCTGATAAACAGTATAATGAGTTTAAAAAAAATCAAAATCTTTCTTTTAAAATAAATAACGAAGCTATTGAAATTGTTACTAAAGTTAAATATTTAGGAGTTATTATCGACAAAAATTTTAAATTTCATGGTCATATGGATTATATTTGTAAAAAAATTTTAAAAAAAATAGAAGTACTAAATAGATTAAGCAGATACTTAAGCATTTATAGTAAAAAAATTATTTTCAATTGTATTATTTTACCTCATTTTGTTTTTTGTAGTTCAATTTTATATATGTGTTCACAACAAGATAAAAACAGATTACAGATTTTACAAAATAGAGCAATGAGAATAATATTGGGATGTAATAAATACACTAAAATAACGGAAATGCTAACTTGTTGCAATGGATGAATATAGAAAATTTTTTATTATTTCGTATTTTGATTTTTATTCATAAAATAAATTTAAATATAACAGCACCATATTATGAAAATTTCTTGACAAAATTTAATGAAGTTCAACAAGAGGAAAAAATAACTTTATTTTGGATCATACAAATTTGAAATCGACTCAAAAATCAATATTTTTTAGTAGTAATATAGAATATAACAAGTTAGGAAATTAAATTAAAAGGTGTAATTTAAAACTATTTGTAAAAAAATTAAAGAATCAAATTTTATGTAAAAAAGTTTAATAAAATTATCTTTCTAGATTGTAATTATCTATCAGGAAAGAAGAAAAAATTTACAATTTGAAATGTACCTAAATAGTTCAATGAACTAGTAAAAATTTGTTATTATTATTATTATTATTATTATTATTATTATTATTATTATTATTATTATTATTATTACCTCGTAAACTGCGTTAAACGGTAAAAGAGTCTTTCAGGCATCTCTTTCTCTTTAAAAATAATCAAATAATTGTAAAATTAATGCTTGTTCTTTTTTACAATACCGTGACATTTTTGAAATAATGTTGATTAAAAATGTCACAAAAAAAATTAAAATAAAAATTTTTTGACAGGTAAAATTATGCGACATTTACTATCTCACCTAGTTCACGAATGCTAGAAAAATAAGCACTAGTCGTGACGTAACGGTCAGCTGTCATTGAACAGATTTTACCTATGAAATATCCCGAATATTATGATCACAACCATGCTTTGCCAAATAAACTAACTACCATAGACAATTTACCTTTAGATAAGCAAGCAATAAACAATAATCACGAAAGTGGCAGTTTTATGGCCTCGCGCATGTAAACAAAGCTGGACACTATTAGCCATGTGCACTGCAACATTATCGTTTGACGAATGGGAAAATAGACAGGTCCGGGCTTTAAAATTTAAATTACGGCCAAAAAATTAGACTTTCTTCTCAATTTTTGATCAAGTTTAGAAAAAGGTAGTGATTTCTGGCATTTTTAGTAGTAGCAACCCTATCAGATTTTAAGGATAGAAAATTGTTTTTAGGGTTTTGTTTTTAAAATTTGTTTAAATATGATTCGTCGTCGTGTTTTTAGTTCGAAAATTAAGAAAACAAGTGAATTAAACTAGTCTTATAATATCGAATATAAAAACAAACAAAACCAGCAAAAAAACCAATCTATGGTGTTATCGCATACCTAACCTCAAGTCAAATATTAGTTGGTATACAACTTGTCTTGATTTTTACAATTTGGCAAAAACTTGGGTACGTGTAAAACATTTTCAAGCAAAATTTCGTGTTCAAGAATTTAAAAAGTTTTTGCCCGAGAACTTGACCCGTGAAATACTGGCTTTATTAAAAGCTTAATGTCGGCGTGTACAGATTTTAACCAAAAAATTAACCAACCAGCAACTTTGACAGAATTAGTTCTCTCACAATCAGACACAATTCACTTAACTACACAAAAACTAGAAATCCGTAAATATTAAACACCCACAATCCACGATAGCTAAGAAAACTACAAGGAATCCACAGAGAATCCTTAAAACACAACAACAAAAATAGCGACCGAGCCGGTTCTGTAGAGTATCTTGAGCAGATGGATTATTGTCGATAAAGTAGGACAGGCCGATAACACGAGGTTTGTGCGCATGCACGAAGGTGTCCAGAAGGAAGGCACCTGACCGGCGAGTCATGCGCTCGGACGTATTTTTTCACCCATAAAACGTAACTTTTGTTTGCGCAGGAGATAAGCTGTACGTATCTAAAGGTAAATTGTCTATGCTAACTACACGAACGGTACTTATCGTACATCCCCGCAGTATATTCGGTCCAAATCCGATCGGCCTGCGGCGTTTTTTGTATTTGCTTAGAATACTAACCCCCATTTAAAATAACCACGAGCCACCACTGGTTATGAAATATAAAATAAATAAAATAAAAACCGAACGACGCCGCCGGCGGATGGTAGGTATATTATAAAGTTTCGCAACACCAAACAAACCCCTCCTCACCAATTACTATAAAATACAAGACGGCTTGTATGTGTCACATTCAGTAAGGGCGCACAATTCGAGTTCGGAATTTAGTCGGCGTGGTCGAAATAGCGCGACGCATTATGAATAAACATCGCCAAGTTTCGGAGATTCATATGTGTATTATTTATTGGGTTTATAAATCTCAAATTTCTACCCTTTCGGAGTTCGGAATGATCTTTCAGACAACGGGGACTTTATAGTTGTATTTTCAATAAATCTATCTTTATTTTAACGCACTTGCGCCACCTATATAGTAAAAATGTTGAATACTCTCACAAGATGGAGACAAAGTCACGTGACACTCTGTCAATTTTGGTATATTTATTTTGATAGGTTGGTACCTATGAATTCCAGGACCGGACTTGAGAATTATACATGTGATATCTTCTAACACAATTGATGCAATAGTCTATCCCAGCTATACTCTAAGTGTGTTCCGCGGAACCCTAGGGTTCCGCGATACCTCTGTAGGGGTTCCTCAAGAATTTAGAAAAAAAATCAAAACACCTATCTCTGGTCGAACTTTTTGACTCCGCGGCCGCGCGTAGGTATATTTATTTATTTATTTGTATTTGTATAAACATGTGTTACAATAGCTGGTACAATATCTCATAAGTTTGGTATCAACATGTATACTTGTATACTTGTGAGCGCGCAGTCCCTTTGATAAAAGCCGCCTCTGAATTGTTTATTTACAACGCAATTTTTATTTTTTGATTATTTGCGTTGGTAAGAAAGAAATAGAAAGCTTTACGTCACTCTGTGAGTTTGTTAGCGATAACGATTCAGAAATGTTTTAAGATGATGTGTTTGAAGAATTGGTCCAATATCTCAGTTCGATGCGCGCATCTTTTGAAAAGTATTTTCCCGAAGAACAGAATACAAAAATGAAACTGAATTCATGGATTCATAATCCTTTTTTACCCAACTTGGAAAAGCCCGAAAGTATGTCAAACGAGATATATGAATCTCTTTTAGAAATGTCATCACTCATCAGAAACAAGTATGGAGTCACTGTTCAAAACGACGCCTCTCAACGATTTTTGGTGCAGAATCCGTGATGAATATCCAATGCTTGGCAAAATGGCTCTGAATATTCTTCTCCCGTTCCCAACAACATATTTGTGCGAAACAGGATTCTCAACCTATGCAGCCACGAAAACAAAATATCGCAATAGACTGGACGCCGAACCTGATATGAGACTTCAACTGTCTTCTATCAAACCTGATATCAACCAATTGATGAAAAATAAAAAACAGTTTCATACCTCCCATTAGTTAGATTTTTTCTTTTTTAATATCTTCTATTATTGTACTTGCCATGTGGTAAAGTAAGTAATATTTAGTAACTGTTACATTGTACTTTTATTATGCTTATTAATTAGGAATACACTTTTAAAAACTATTGTTTTATTGTAGGGTTCCATCAAGTATTTTGCTTCCCAAAAGGGTTCCGTCACCAAAAAAGTTTGAGAACCGCTGGACTCTATCCAAATCTTGAAAATACTAAATTAACTGAAACGCAACTTTAAATAGGACTCTGTCACTCATATTTACATACTATACCTACAGTTCAATATAAACTAACTGAATTCAAGTCAGCTATTACATTTACTGTCAAGGAAATCCCCATAATAATATATGACTTACGTAAGGTACGTAGACCCAAATATGGTTTTTATAGAATTTGTTGGTTATGATACGGTTACATTCCTAAACTTGTATGTGGGGTACCAAGGCACACAATAATAATTATGATCCCTATGGAAAAATAATTAAAAAATTTTAACCTGTAAATTTTTGATGAAATGAATAATAATTGTAGGTACTTTCCGGCCACACAAAAGTAATTAAAATTCAATGAAAGTAAAAATAAAAGGCACCATAACCACTAAATATTTTGAAAACTTAATTAAATGAAACAAAAAGCACAAAAACGCAATTTATAACTCGGTGTTTGGGCTCATTACGGTCCACTACTAATCTGGGGATATTATTATGTCCCAATATCAGCTGATCGATGACCAATTTCTGCTGTCATCTGTTTTAAAACGAGAGAATTCGTGCCCTTTACTATATATCAATTCTGCGTATGCTTCCTATCCAGTATAATCCTTCAATCTTAACTTGGTCATCTACTTACATTTTGTAAATGCACCCAAAAAAAAACTATCGATTTTCCTCGTCGGATTTTCCCATTTTCCGGCCAACCTCGCAACTCTAGTAAGGAAACCCCGGCAAGATGTTTTTGGCCTTTTTAAATGCTGCGCTGCATTTCCGGATTCAGTTATCCGATATTCCTGCAAAGCCCTGACTTGCTGTGAAAGTCATGTTTAGAGCTTTATATCTCTTTGGTGGAAGTTTTCCTTGTAATCTTTTCAAATGGAAAATGGTAGATTAAAGAATGATAGATGGAAAGTGAGGTGTCCACAACAAATATATTGAATGTAAAATTGCCATGGCTTTTCATGGTGACATGTTTATATATATATTTTTTTTAAATTAAAACTAATCAGTTAAGCTGCTGTAATATTTTAAAACCAAATTAGTAAAATGAAATCACCCTGTATACAGTGTGGTTGTTTAAGTGTGCAACATATGAGCATTTTTTTGATTACCGATTTGTCAGAAAATTTTATTCTTGATAAAAGTTGGTACATGTTCGATAATCATATTTGGTGCACTTGGAATGGTTGCAAGTCAAACGGGTACAGGGTAGGCCAAAAATTATAAAATTTGTACAAGAATAAAGTAGCCCTATTTCAGGAAATTTAGCAAAATGTTATTAAGAAAAGTAGAAGCTATGCTTAGATTCAAAAACATGACCTCCTAAAATAAAAAAATATATTTTTTTTAAAAACATTAATTATTTCCCAAAAAGTTTTTGTTTACCTTAAAGACCTTTATAAATTAATCAAAATCAAATCAATTTTACATATCTTTGTTCAAATTTAAGCATATTTGTAAAATTTACTTGAATTTTTAATTTATTAAGGAATCACAAACTTCATGTTTGTTGCAACGTTAATAAACACAACTTTAAAATATCCTAAAAATTCTTTTTAAAAAGATAAAACATTAGTAATGATAATATGCAAATTAAAAACTCTCATTTAAAGTGCAAAATTTTTATTTTAAATATTTATTCAAAAACGTTATTCTTGTACAAGTTTTATATTTTTTGGCCTACCCTGTACGCCGTTTGACTTGCAACCATTCCAAGTGCACCTAATATAATTATCGAACGTGCACCATTTTTTATCAAGAATAAAATTTTCTGAGAAATCGGTAATAAAAAAAATGCCCATATGGTGCACACTTAAACAACCACACTGTATATTCAAAATTATGCACACATAAACAACCACACTGTATATTCAAAATTATATTTAAAAATAAAGAAATAAAATTTTCCGACTATTTAAAAAAACAAAGTTAAGTAATGGTGGTTGTGAGAAAAGAAACGTCGGATTAAAAATCTAATTAGACCATCTTATAGAGGAGAAAAAATGGCAATGAGAATGTAACCTTTATTTTGACATATCTCTTCCAATAGAGTCAGAAAGGAATAAAAACGAAATCGCGCGCGTGCGAAGGATTCGAAATTTTTAAAATTTGAAAACACATTGCAAAATTTAGTAGAGTAGGGGGCAACTTTTTCTAATTCAACCATCCGGGACATCGTTTGTTCGTTTCATCGTTTTTCACCATTTGAAAAAGAAAAACAAAAAAATCGTGGCTTACTTTCATCTCACGCAAAACCGTAGAGACTTCGACCGATAAGCTCTCTATTGGCCAACCTCTTGATGTTCAATTATTTTTGAGTAGGTGTTTATATAGCGGAAAGATGAAGTTCGATTGTTATTCCAGGGCTGATCCAATCATCGAAAATGCTTCTTTTAATGACAGAAATCGACTGGGGGATGGGACTGTGCACTACAGTGGCGTATCATTGGTTTGTTTTACATGCACTTTCATGTAATTTGTAAAATTACAAAGGTTTAAATACACTACAGAAATTTACTAGTCTCAATTATTATTAATCCTATATGATGTATATGTCGTAGGCTGATAGTGAAATCCGTCATTTCATGAAAAGCCTAGTCACTTCATGAAGCGTCGGCAGATTGTGTAAAAACATGAAATTACACGATCTGCCGCGTCACTTCATGAAGAGACCTTGACGTTTCGGCGTATTATGTATAACACAATCTGCCTAATTTTAAATATCGTCACTTCATGAAATGCCACAAAAAGAAGGCATATTGTGTAATTCCGTCTAAAAGGTATATTGGCAACTGGTTTGTTCGGGTTTGTCAGACCATTTTTTTTATTTTTATAAAATAATATTAGTTGAAAAAATTTAATTAAAAAAAAAAATGCTCTGTGGAACAACGAACAAACCAGTTGCCAATATACCTTTTAGACGGAATTACACAATCTGCCGACTGACATGACATCGTTAGGTACTACATGAAGTGACGATATTTAAAATTAGGCAGATTGTGTTATAATATATAATACGCCGAAACGTCAAATTGCTTTATCTGACATGCAAAGTTTAAAAAATTTAAATTCAAAGTTATAATAAATTAATTGAAACAGGTATTTGTACTATTAATAAAATTCAAATTCAGACAGAACAGCTAGAAGACCTCGAACAACGATGTGACCTGCGCAATAAATACGTTAAAACTAATACTACGGCGCGCAGCGATTGCCGATCGCAACAAACCATCACCAGCGTCTTGTGGATTATAGATTCTAAAGGATACAAGATACAATTCGTTTTTGGAAACGCTGTTATAGAGAAAGCGCTTTTACTGGGAATAAAATTCGTCGCATTGAGAGAAATAGTTATTTTCCTAACAAGTGCGCAAAGTGATACTTTTCCGCACGCAAGTACAGTTGGACGAACGACGCGAAGCGGAGTTCGGATAAGTTCTTGCGTGCGGAAAAGCACTTTGCGCACTTGTTAGGAACAACATTTTTCCTACGAGCTTCATATCAGATAACAACAAAAATAAAAATATGATAATTTATTTAATAATTTTTAATTCGACTTTAAAGAAAGAACTATAATATACTTACAACTAAAAATTACATAACAAAAAAAAATAATAGAAAATTAAAAAATTACATAACAATAAAAAAAATAATAGGAAACTTAATTATTTGTTTATAACATTTATATTTATCGTCAGAGCTGCTCATTTTAACAGTGTTTATATATATTCCCTACCAAGGAGATTTTTGAATAGTTTTACTTTTCCGCACCCAGTGCGGATAAAAGTCTTATCCGCACTAGTGCGGAAAAGTGTAACTTTGCACACAAAAATGCGTGCGCAAAGTACTACTTTGCGCACGCTCGTAGGAAAATAATTTATTTCTTATCAAAATTTCTGTAATAAAAGTAGTTAATTTATTCAACAAGACTGCGCTGCTAATATCAATACAAACTATGTCTTAGTAAACCTGTTGTATTAGATTATTTTCCTCAGTGTACAACCGTTAAAAATGAAAATGTCATCGTTTATAATATAAATATACCCTGGAATATCGATAAAAATCCTATTCTAAACCATCAACAAAGCCACTCGAGCACCGTTCGTAACCATAGTAACGCAGATACACCTTATTCTTGACTTTATAATCCTTCCATTGAACGTCAGAGCTCTCCATTCGGCTCTATTTTGCTCCAGCTCTTGTAGGTCCTTTAGAGATCGCGAGTCGAGCTAAATTATGCCATCCTCGACGGGTAATGATGTCTTCAGTTGGATGCCACAGGCGATGTGCATTTGTTACTCGAGCTATGTATATACATAAGTGGCGAAAAAGACTCGGTGATTATACGAAATGTACGGAAATATTGTTGAAATGGACTTATTTCAAGGGTATTAACGTGATACTTAATATACGGGGTATTGGGAAGTCTATCACCAGTGATGTTTATTTTAAGAAAATAAGGTAAGAAAATCATAATAAAAAAATAAAATGGCGTAGAAGTTCTTACCTAAAAGAAACATATCAGTTCGAATAAGGCTTCATAAAACATGAAAAATACCGACAATGTTTTTTGTATGAAACATTTATTTTTACAACCACGTAAACCTTGAATATAAGGACAAATCTACACAACACTTATATCACGGAACACAAAATTTGGTTTGCAGTCATGCACCTCGCACTTGCACTAAAAGTACACCATACCATCAGACATAAATCACACACCAACAACGGAAATCAAATGATATTATGTTTTGAATTACTCCGTTCAACCGATCAAAAATAAATACTATCTCTTCCCATAACATTTTTTCGAAAAGGAGTTACAGGGTGTTAAAGTTAAATTTTATTTGTAGTTTTTTTGCAATACCTTTTGTCACGCTCATAATATTTTGACAAAATCTCGTATATGGGGCTTTTTCGGGATGAGGAATACAAGTTTGCCCACCGTTTTTTCGCATTTTGTAGAGGGCGCCACATAGGAGCCTATACTTTCATTTGAATGGTCCCAACTTTTTTGTCCTACACTGTATGCGTATTTTGCCTGAATATTTTTATTTTCCTAACCTTTTGACATAAAAAGTTATACTGCTTTTGTTTCGATAAATCTAACCGTTTTCGAGAAAAACGTTCAAATAACATTGATTGCATGTGATGAATACAAAATCATTTTAAATTATAATTTTTTAATTTAGTTAATTTAATTTTTTAAGAAGAATTAATTTATGCATTAAAGAGGAAGGACGTCACTTTGAACCTGTGATTTGAATGTTAAACTTTAACACCCTGTAACTTAGTTAATAATCCATTTTCGAAAAAATGTTATAGGAAGAGATAACATTTATTTTCTAGAAATATCCCCTACATTTTTTGCTCATCATTTCCGGACACCCTGTATAGCGCTTGCTGAAAGTTACCTAAACGATTCATCAGTATTTAAGAAAAAAACAATTATGTAAGTTCCTAAAAAGTATATTTTAGTTATAAAAAGAGACTTTATTTTTTGTGATAATTAGATAACCTTGTAGGAATTAAAAAAGCATTTATTAAAAATATTTTATTAGATACATATTTGAATGGTTAAACGGAATTTTGTTACCGGAAAAAAATATTGAATAGGCGCAAAAATATATCAAAAAACGACCTCGTGTGTGTCTAAACGAAATATTTTAGGGATTAAAGGATTTCTTTTTGTGGTAACCCATACATATTTTAAAAGAACGTGTATTGAATGCTTTTCCTCAGTGTAATATACTTCTCGTTTAATATTAACACAACCTGTAGTATAATAGTATATTAAAGTACGAGTTTCATAAGAAGCGGTTTTAGCGCCCGCGTCTATTTTAAAAAACGAGCCACGAAGTGGCGAGTTTTTTTTATTGACACGGGCGCTAAAACGCCTTATGAAACATGTGCTTTATACATTTTTTTCTATTTCACCTTTTATAATCAAGAAAAATACATTTTAAAAAGAAAATAAATCCTTCAAATTTTGTAAAATTTTATGTTGGTAATACTATTTTTTATCATAGTAGCCTCTGGACAACAAAAATTATTTTGCAAACTGTCATTTTTTGATTTATTGACCCATTTTCACCACGAGATTCTAAAGTTATTTTAGCGATATGCGATTTGAAATTGGACGGAATACGTTGTGTGATCCTTGTACATTCGGTACATATACAGAGCGTTCGGAGATTCGGGAGATTTTGTTACTTTTTTTCGAATTTTAAAAGACGTGATTTTACGTCACGGCATTGCAATTTAGTATAGGGAAGATGGAAAATTTAAATAAAGTTGAAGTTAAAATCGACATTAGAAGGTTAGTAGATTGAATTTTGGATAGGATTTGGCAGAAAATGATAGCTTGAAGCATCTACAAAAGATTGATTTATAGATTTATGCAACCAACATACATGACTGTTATCCACACAGAATAAAAAAGTAAGTTATCAAGCTAGTTTTCCTCTGCGAAAAATGGGTTTTCTCGTAAATCACAAAGGCCGCGCAAGTCAATGAAATAAAACATTTAAATGTTACCAACATCAAATAAAGAAAAAACGCGTATCAAAATAGCTTCATTACGATCCGCAAATGCGGTTCGTACTGAGCTTATTATGAACGTGAAATAGAAAAAAGTATATTGTAACCCTCCTTTTTATTTTTGTAAATAACATCGATGCGGCCCTAGAATTTTCGATATTTTACATTTTTATTTTGTTTCTAAATAACAAGGTTTTACAAATACGTATCCTGGAAAATAACGTTCCAGGCAAAATGCTGAATATTGAATTTTTATTTAAAAAAAAAAAGTGAATTTTAAATTTAAATTGTATCCGTGTATTTTTAACGTTGGGCGGACTTTGTGTTTTAATTCAAAAATTACAAAAATAAAATAATCGAGATTGCAGCGACTAATATAGTATATTAAAGTATAAGTGGATATTAAGGTCTTTAAAACACGCGCGATTTTGCAAGCACGACGGCGCAGCCGGAGTGCTTGAAATAGAGCAAGTGTTTTAAAGACCAGTTATCCACGAATACTTTACATTATTTTTTTTTATTGGTACACTTATTGGTCTTTATATTACAAAAAATGGAAATAATAACTTAGTAAGTAAGTGAAATGGTCGAATTCGTGATGTGATATACCTGTCGTTGTCATGAAAATGAGGAGAACAAAAAATAACTTCCAATCTGTCACATAAGATTTATTGTTGTCACCGTTGACATTGGTTGTGTATTGCTTAAAAAAATATTTTATTTGACGTTAAAAGGTAATTCTGTCAAATCAATAATTAAAAAGTTGACATATTTAGACTTCACGTTTCACGGGTTGTTGATGTTGCCATGGTAACTTTAAAACACGCGCGTTTTTGAAAGTGGGATTTAAACACGCTGAGGCGTACTTTAAACTAGACTGGGTACATATCGCTAATCGTCAGCCGAGAGTGCATCTAATATTAGTACTAAAAAGATTTACAAAAATTTACAATAAAAAAATACTTTTCTTTTCTTTTTTTCTATTTACTATTGCTTTTTTTGCCTCACCTTCCTGCGGAACGTGAAGGGAAGACATATCGCCAAATTGTCATTATAACAACTGACCAAAACTACACAATGGTGCAAAATTTCCGTTTTCTCGTATAGATAGGTAGTTTTCTGAGACGGCGCCGTATAGGTGCTCTTTAAACTCGCACACCTTTGTGCAATGTGGGATATACTTTCCATATTTGCTCTATAAAAATATCTAAGTATTCAATCGATTAAAACATAAGCAAAATATTATTCTTACATGGAAGCTATCAATTATCAGCTAATAAATTTGTAGAAATATTATTGTGCCGAGCCCATCGGGCACGGCACTGTTCTACTTTGTTCGTTTAATTATACGAGAGCTGTCACATTGACAGGTAAGTGTAATTTTTTTTAGCTTTTTCGTAGCGAGGGTTATAGCTGTAAAAATTCGAAATTAAAAAAATTTCAGGTATCTAAATAAGAATGTTTTATACGATAGCTGTCAAATCTTGACAGGTAGGAGTCGGTTTTTTATCCTTTTCGTAGCGAGGGTTATCGCTGTAAAAATCCTAAAGTGAAAAATTTTTCAGATCCTAAATAACAAAGTTCTATACGACAGCTGTCATTTTGATAGGCAAATGTCAAATGTCAAAATATCGAAAAAAGTTATAAGAAAAAGTTTTTTTAAATGCAGTTTCTAGCTCACATGCAAAATTTCAGCTGCGTAAGATAATTTTGATTTTTTACCCACCACTAAAATTTATTTTCCACTTAATGAACACTTTACTGATGACATTGTGTTCTTTTTTGTCTTAATATTAAGGTGTATTACTTTCAGACACAAACTACGTTTTCAAAAATACTTATTTTATGACGTTAACTTATACAGGGTCAAAAACAAATAAACTTTGCATCACATGCGACCAAATTTGAATAGCCCAATTTTGATTTTGTAGAAAAACACACATTTAATATGGCGCTACTTTAAATAAAATGTATCTGAAATAAAGCATAATTGTCAAAACTAAGAAGTTTTATGTAGGTTGCGTTGAGTCTTATTTTGAAAAAGTGGTGCAATTTACAAAATATGGGTAGAAAATCAAATATGCAGCTGAAATTTTGCATGTGGGCTAGAAACTGCATTTAAAAAAACTTTTTCTTATAATTTTTTCGATATTTTCAGAAATAACCCCACTTTTGAATTATTTTTTGGAAAAAATTAAAATTTTACAGATAATGCGAATCACGTGACTACTATTTTTTTACTTAATTTTCATCTCGATCGAAGCAGAATTTGATGCCAAAGTCAAATTTCGAATAAAGCTATTAATAAAAAAAAATCCCATATGATGCGGACTTTACTGGTCACACTGTCGATGTTTTCTTGACTTAATTGAAATAAATTCGCCATGACGCATTTACCAAACAGATTTTGGATAAGTAATGGTGTAAATTTTCAATCCATTACCAAAATTACCAGGAAAACATTCAATTTGTCTAATAGCACAACGGAAAACCATCTGTTCTCCTTCCACCTTTGGTACTATTTATTTGAGAATACACTTCTGCAACATTTGCAATCACTTTATTCAAAACCCATAAAAATCATGTTCATGATCCCGTAACACTCGCTCAAGCGTGTCGTCTAAATTACTCTAAAAAGTGTTGATTCTCAAAACCAACCCCTAAAAGTCATTTGCTACTGTTCAGTGTTCAAACACCCTGATAGGCGATTTCTCACCCTCCCGAGACAAGTGTCGGGTGACTTCTGTTTCTATTAATCTTTGCACGCGCGACCATGGAAAGCCTTAGAAGAGGAACGTTTTTTGTTGTAGGTATGTTGCTCTTTTGTGTATTTAATTTATACTAATAGTTGTTTATTTATTTATTTATTCGTTTCTTCTTAAGAGCAGTAACCCCTTTTACCACAATGAAAATTGCCGAACGTTTTGCTGGTCAAACGAAAAGAAAAAATTAAAATTGGTATTTAGAAAATTCTACGTTAAATACCCCATCCAGAAAAGTAAATGACGATCAAAAATATTCCCACAATTTTTTTTAGAAATTTTTTTATTTTTTGTAATTTTGTAATATCTTAAACAATTCTTTATTGGTCAAAAGCAAAATGACTTTCCCGGGTGTAGAATGTTGTACCAAATAATTTTTCTTAAAGCCATTTTTCAATCTCGGGCTTACTTTTTTCTCAAAAACGTTGGGCGCGTAAAGTGAATTTAAGCGTGTAAATTGGATTTACGCGCCCAACGTTTTTGAGAAAAAAGTAAGGCCGATATTGAAAAATGGCTTTAAGAAAAATTGTTTGGTACAACATTCTACACCCGGGAAAGTCATTTTGCTTTTGACCAATAAAGAATTGTTCAAGATATTACAAAATTACTAAAAAAAAAAATTTCTAAAAAAAAATTTGGGAATATTTTCGATCGTCATTTACTTTTCTGGATGGGGTATTTAAAGTAGAATTTATTTTCTAAATACCAATTTTTATTTTTTCTTTTCGTTTGACCAGCAAAACGTTCGGCAATTTTCATTGTGGTAAAAGGGGTTACTTCCTCTTAAGTATGATAGGTTCACAAAGAACATAGTTTGTGTCGATTGTAAAACATATAGGAGAAATTACACACAACAAACATCATCAAATTTATTCGTCTTTCAAACTCTTTCACCAATTCGTCAGGTATAGACTACTACGTACATGTTACTAAGGTTTAAAATACCGTGCGAGCAAAAATTATTTGCATCAAAGAGGGATTGGATTAAAAAACGTAGGGCTTGGTTTAGATCACAATGATATGGGGACGATATATCTAACCAAATCTAGGTTAAAATTTTGTCAAATTCATATTATGACATGATATGCCAAACTAATGAGTAATAAAATAAGTAGACAAATACAAATTTATTTTTGTTGTTTACAAAATTAACAAAGTAAGAATATACAGAAAGAAAAAGAAAAATAATTACATAAATTGCTAAAATTGGCCACCAAGCATAAATTTTCGGTAATTTCTGCGTCTTTTAAAATCTACGGCTTGTATTCCTTGGAATACTTGCACTTTATAGGGAAATAAATTTAGCGGCTTCCTATAAGAATAGTCAATGATAAAAATCCCCAGCAATAAAAGCAATGTTAGGAAAATGTTCGTGAAAATCGTCCACACACAAACCCGGATTGTATCCCCACTCACCATTTACTCTAACTCCGTTTCGAAAATACGCTTTAACCATGAATGTTTTGTGCTGTTCCGTAATGCCCATTGTGTGAACTGTCCAAGAAATTGGAAAAATTAGCGATGAATCAAATTACTTGTAACGACTGTCAGAGATGACGGAATAACTGATTGATAGTTAATTCAGGTAGTTACTGACACCCAACAGGTATTAAGCTCTACGGCTAAGCATTACGTCCTTAGATGCAAGGCCCTCTTTGATGCAAATAATTTTTGCTCGCACGGTATAATGTAAAAGTATTGTTGCTGGTAGTAGAGGGGGTTTTCGATTAAGATTTTTTAAATTGTTTTTTAAAATTTTTTATTGTCTGTAATTTAGGTTGTTAGCATATCTTGTTTGCATTCCCATATTAAAGCTGGAGTTAATTGGGAAGTAGTGGTTATGTTTTCTTTTCGAACATTAACAGTTTATAAAAATACAGAGAATAGACTGTTAAGATTTTCTATATCTTAAACAGAGGGGCTGCATGTTCCTAATAGCTAGCTTCTTCTAGGTTTCGCACAATACACAATAGTAGTCTACTAAGTACCTAGCTAGATGCTAGATCCCCATTATATTATTCCACTTTGTATATACGCGTTTATATACAGTTGGACCACATCTTTATTTACCTGTCTACATAAATTTCACACCACAAAGGAGGACGTTGCAACACTCCTTGCTAAGTGGTCTGTATAGTATTCCCAGGAAAGGTGGTCGTCCACTTAGACACCCAAAAACTTGGTGTAGTTTTCATTTTTTATTGTGTTATTACCTGTTTTTACTAGGATGCTCTGTGGGAATCTGTCTGAGGTTCTGCTTTTCTTAAACTAAATTAAAACCGACTTGGAGGCATTCAACAAAAGACTGACTGACAGGTACGTAGATAAGGGGGGGGGGGGTACTGGGGGACAGTACCTCTCGCAGGAAGAAAAGCTATCTGCCTGCTGACTGATTTATCAACGCCCAATCTAAACTTCTAATCCTATAGAATTAAAAAAAATTCGGCTATTTCGTCTTATAACGTACTTAGACATCGACTAAGAAGAGATTTTTCGAAAATCAACTAATACTCTAAACATAAAAAATGAAACAAGTATTTCTTAATTTTTTTTAACGGAACGTCGGTCCCCTAAAAGGGTGAAAAGGGCTTATAAATTGTATTTACTGATTATAATATGAACCGTCAAAAAGGCATTGCTTCTCTATAAACTTGATTATCGTGGATGGCATTTTATTTTCTTCCAATGTACTAAATTTAAATTTTCCAATTTAGGTTTATTTGGCAATTTTGTGAACTTGACTAACACTGTTGTTGATAACGAAATTTGTTTAATTTGTTTTCTCTGCTGTTGCTGGACATTTTGAGTTTTATTTCCTATACATTTATTGCATTTAAATATAAAAGTTAAACATAATAATAAAGAATAACCTTTTAAAATGCACCAACTGTTTTTACATCTCCCTCATTTTTATCCTTTTGATACAACCTATACGTGAAGGGCATATTGTGTATAGCCTATACACAATATGCCCGAAAAGAAAAACTTATTTTTTTCTACTTCAAGAAATAGAACCTTTCCCATATATCAAATTCCAAAATTAACCTTTTCGTTCTCAATCTAGACCATGCTAAATTGTAGCTTTCCATGTCTAACGGCCTTCGGGCAAACAGGCTGTGACAGACACCAAAGTTAATTAAGTTTAGAAAATCCACATAATACCTATAAAACATTGTTGCTAAGTAAAGTATTTTCATATTGCTGTTGTAGCTTTGTAGCCATTTTGTAAATAAATGTCCGCCACTGTGTTTCAATCTTGTGTTCTTCTTTATCGAACCGTAAATTTGAGAGCTTTACGACACACTAAACTCAAGCTTAGTTTTAGTAATCTTTATTTTATTTTCACGTCACTAACTTTACCAAAATTACCTCTTCCATACTGGGAGTACGATAAAAAAAAAATTTTACGTTTTTTTCAACAATCAAGAGCTGATAGTGGTGTTTAACTGTAAATTAAAATAATAAGTCACGGAAAACTAGGAATTAAAAAAGTTACCTTGCATTTTGGGGCCCCACGCTCTTTGCTTCATACGAAGAACTAGCTGATATCGCATGATCCGGTATTCGTCCTTCTTCCATTCCAAGCGCTGATCTACATTCGCCTGTAACATCAAAAAAATCAAATAAATTATTTTGAATTAACTCATTTTACCGACACTTTTTTACATAAGTAACATATATTTTGATAGTATTGTTTTTATAATTGCACAGGTTCAATTTTTGAAGGAAGCATATAAACAAATAAGATAAAATGTGAAAATTCATAAAATGAATAGGTAATGCAAAAAAATAATGGCAGAGAGTAATGGAACCTTAATAAAGTTTTTTTGTTCTCTGTTTTAGTTCGATCGACATTACTATCCCAACTTGAGTGACAATTCACTAAAAGACCCGGGCTAACTAACATCAGATGTCAGTTAGGGATAGAGGTCTTTATGGGCATTTAGGTCAGACTTTAACTTTGATAATAAGGGTTGCCATTTAAAACGTGTTAGGATAATTAGCACTATCGTTAGAGGGTAAAGGTATCTCTAAGCTGAGAGATAGATTATAGAGATAATAGAAATCGTACGGCGGCGTATAGAAAATGATAGCGATAATATAGGGCAAAAAGTTTGGAAGAATTGAGAAAATTTGTAAAACGTAGTTTTGCAGGTGCTGATGTTCTTAGTTCATGGAAAATTTTGACGTAACTTTTGGACAACTTATTGCTAAGTAGCTAAAAAATGATAGATACCTCCCCCTTTACTTTCCCCTTCCTCCACCGCACTGCTTTCTGAATGAACGTCAACAATGGTGATAATTTGTTTGTGCAGACTTGTTGAGTGTTCATGTGTGTTACTGTACTTTTGGATTCTATGAGGCTCGATCACTACTACCCCCGTTACTACCATACATGTTAAGCAACATTATAAGTGGTGTTTTAAAAGTTTAATTTTGCATCATGTTTGCTGGAATATTACGTATAATGACTTAATAACTACCTAGGTATGTTATGCCTACCAGTCTACCTAGGATTATAAAATAAATTCGAATTGTTTGCTGCTTTAATAGTAGGTACTTAACACATAATGTGGGTTTATCCCTAATTAAATTTTTACACGATTAACGAATTCAAAAATTCATAAACCTGAACCTAATAGTAATTAAACTAAGAATAATCATTTCTATCTATGAAAACGTTTACTGGGGAGCCCACTCAGTTTTTGTTATGCAACTGGAATTAAACTAAATTACCTATAATAGAGTTCGACACACTCTACTGCTACAATGCTTAAATAAGCAGTTTTAATGAATAATCAAAAAGTAAAGACGTTTGATGTGGAAACATCATCTGCCATCTACAAAAGTTCAAATAATATCAAAAGTTATATTTAATCTAAAAAATATTTGTTTACTTTTGAAACATCCAGTGTTAAAACCCCTTCTTTGAACAGGTTGTCGGCGAATATGTGTATACACATCTCACTAATGAACCTGTCTCGAATGGGGAAATGGGGATTCATGCTCCCCTTAGACGTGGATCAAATTACGCACTTGTGTTTTACTTTTTGGATTATCTCGTGGGGTGGTAATATCAGGAAAGGGTTGTAGACTAGCGAGATTTTCAGCGATTTCTGTTATATACTGGGTGAACATTATAACACACTTTATGGTTCGTGTAAAATAATGTAATTTGCAGAATATTTTTAGTACATCATATTTCTTCTAAAAATGGATATAGAGTGATACTTCTGGTGTAATCCGGAGTTAGACCTTCCCAAACTTCTTCTATTTGTCCACTGGTTTGCTTTTTTGAGTATACTTCTCATCATATCGGGAATTTGGTGGTCTATATACTCGAATCCTTCCATTATATGTAGACTGAAAAGTTTTCTCACAGGAAAAAATAACATTTTGCCAAAAAAATCATTTTCTGGTAAATATTGCATAGCAAACCCAATTCTTTGTTCCTTATCACTATTTTTTAAAAACGGTTTGGATGCAGCTGCTCGATTTCTTAATTCGGAACATTGTCTTACTCGGCGTTGCGCAGTTCTAGATGAAGCAGGGAATCCTGTTATGCGCATAGCGGATACAATTTCAAATGGATTTTGCCTTAAATACTCCACCAAATTTCGGTCTTCTTCATTTGATGATTTTCTATTATTTAAACCAGACCCAACTAACAGACCTTTCAAATATTGTTTCGAATGCGCGCTTAAAATCCAAAAATACAGCTATAACATTTTTCCCTTTATCAATGGTTCTCTTCCACGTCTCCATCACACATTGAATGGCTGTCTCTGTCGAGTACCCTTTTCGAAAACCAGCTTGAACGGAAACTAAAATTTTGTTGGCATAACTATATTATAACTACGAGGAAGGAAGGAACTTATTCACGAGACCACGGATCATTAAGATATGTTGTTATCTTAAGTCCAACTGCGTCTTCGACATTTTATGAGTTGTATATTTTATACAGACACTAAGAAAACTTACAATACAAACGTTATCAAGACGTTCTTAGTTTGTAATAATTCCTTCGCGAGTTATTTAAAATCTTTGGAAAAACACACACTCTTTTAGTGTTATGTACGATTTATTCTCACAGAGTTTATGAAAAGTTTGACTTAAATTAGATTTTAATATTTTACATAATGTACTCTTATCAATATAAAAGCAAGTAATTTTCCCATAAAAAGTTTCAAAAACGTCAGATGCATCCTGCTACCGCATAAATTAATGAAAGCAGCATAAGGACTGGTTAATTCTTAAGGACCGGAGAGGTAAAGGTGTCTCAAGTGCGTCATTTTAAGGGCTGAAAGGAAAGGTGTATGTCAATACGAAGGCATAACATAATTAGGAATAAATGAGGATGAATGACGAATGAGAGTTTTCTTTCGTGCCGAATTTAATTACATGAATATATCCCTACAGACAGGAACACGTAGCTGAATCATGATGGTACGAATAGCTTGACAAAAGTTGTTTATTAAAAAAGTTATGAAAAGGATCTTGGCGATTTTTTAGTCGTTTCATTCTAAATAATGAATTTTTGGAAATAAAATGGTCTTTAATTATGATTCACATGGATTCGACTTGATATACAAGACATACATGAAGAAATAAGTCACCATTCTAATTAATATGGAAATAATTTATTAGGCTCGTTATTCGGATACAGAAAAATATTACAGAAAAATATTTTTAAATGTCGCTTAATAATTTTTTAGTATTGAAAATACTACTGGGATCGTTTTAATGCAAACTTTGCATTGGTGTCGCGGTGTCGATCTGTCGCGACCCAACACCGCAATATCTCGAGCGGTCTTGTAACATAATACTCTGATAACACTTGGTAATTGGTAAATATAAATATGAATAACAGCGTAAAGTCGGCAAGTAAATAATGTTTAGTTTTAGTTTGTTCGGGTTTGTGTGCCATAATAATTTTGTTAAAAAGTGTTTTATTGAGATAAGTTATATAATTATGTATATTTGTGTTTTGAAGACTGCCATAATAATTTTGTTAAATAAGGTAAGTTCACGTTATTTAAATCGGAATATTATATCGAAAAAAAAAGAGTCGGAGGCAAAAAGTGGGAGCACAATAATTGCATATACAGGGTCCGCCCAAATTTGGTTAACAAATGGGATAATTTTTTTATTATTGTTTTCTCAGAAAATGTTATTGTACATAAAAGTTTTGCATCTTGAGTAAATCATTTTGACGTATTCAAATCTTCTGTGGCATATACAGGGTAAATATAAAATAGAAAAATATGACTCGGCAAGTAAATAATGTTTAGTTTTAGTTTGTGTTTTAAAGAATGCCATAATAATTTTGTTAAAAAGTGTTTTATTGAGAATAGCTTAATACCTGTTGGGTGTCAGTAACTACCTGAATTAACAATCAATCAGTTATTCCGGCATCTTGGACAGTCGTTACAAGTAATTTAATTCATCGCTAATTTTTCCAATTTCTTGAACAATTCACACAATGGGCTTTACGGAACAACACAAAACATTCATGGTTAAAGCTTATTTTCGAAACGGGGTTAGAATAAACGGTGAGTGGCAATACAATCCGGGTTTGTGCATGAACGATTTTCACGAACATTTTCCTAACGTTGCTATCATTGCTGGGGATTTCTATCATTGCCTGAAAAGAGCCGTGGCTGTGTTTAGGGAAACAGGTTCTATACAATACAAAAAAGAAGCAGGAAGACCATCTGTAAGAACAGAAGAACTTGTTGCAAACGTTCGTGAAATAATGCAAAATACGCCAACAATTTGTATAAGACGCCACAGAGACAATATTTTGAATCCATTTGTGGAGCAATTACTTGACGACGAACTACGTTTTGGATATTTTCAACAGGACGGTACAACCGCCCATACAGCCGCTGAAACTATTAACTACTTTCATTGATCAGTTTTCGATCAGACATTGAATTCCCACCTAGGATTACTTCGTTTTTCCTTATTTAAAGAGCACTATTTTTAAAACACCCGTTGCAAATTTAGAACAATTATAAGAAAGGATTATCCAAATGGCAACATTTTTCCAGAGATGCTGGTCAACACTTTCGAAAATATGAAGAGACGTGTGAATTTATGCTTGGAGCATGGCGGTGGCCCATTTCAGCCATTTATGTAATTATTTTTCTTTTTCGTTCTGTATATTCTTACTTTGTTAATTTTGTAAACAACAAAAATAAATTTGTATTTGTCTACTCATTCATTAGTTTGGCATATCATGTCATAATATGATTATGACAACATTTTAACCTACATTTGATTAGATATATCGTCCCCATATCATTGTGATCTAAACCAAGCCCTACGTTTTTCAACCCAAGCCCTGCTCTTTGATGCAAATAATTTTTGCTCGCACGGTAAATAAATTACAGGGTGTTCTGTTAAAAATATTGAAGTTGCAACTAATTATTGGTAGAAGCGGGAACGCTGTATTGGCAAAATATTTTAGATAAATGTTCGTGTATGTAAATGACCAAATATTCGTTAGCTGGTTCACCCTGTATAGTTTTTCTGGTGTTTAGTGATATTTTTTACCGTGTATGCAACGATAAAAGAGAAAATCTGTACAAAACTCCGTGAAAAGTTGGTTTATTCAAAAGGGCGTAATCGGCCGGAAGGAATTAATGATAAGTAAGTAAAGTTGTTCTGGAATAAAAACAGATTTTAATTACGACTCAGCTGGATGAATAATTATCCAGGCGGCCGACGGAAGTTTTGCAGGTTTTACAGCTTTTCTCTTTCTGGAAAATTCGCCCGATGGTTTGTCTGATGGAAAAACGACATGATTAGTACAAATGAATTTTTTCGTGATTTTTCTTTTGGTGCGTTTTAGTTTGCAGATTAAACGTTTCAGTTTTGTTTTAATTAAATTAAGCATCGATAATTTAATAGTATATTACATAACAAGTGTTGAAAGTGGTACTGTTCAAACGAGGAGATATTTAGCACGAGGCGTCAGCCGAGTGCGGAAATTCTCCGAGTGTGAGAAAATCACTTTCACACCAGTAATGTACACAATCTTTCCTACGACCATACAATATAAGCAAAAAGAGTTTGATTTGTTTTTAATAGTTTGTAGGTATCACCATTGTGTTAAATCAAATTAAAAAAAAAAACTGCTCACTGGTGGATTCATAGTCGCCGTAACGTAAGCCGTAAGACGTAAGGTTAAGCAGTAAGAAAAATAAACATATGATTATAAATACATGCATTCATAGTCGCCGTAACGTAAGACGTAAGCCGTAAGCCGTAACACGAAATGGTTTATTTCCATTTCTTACGTCTTACGTCTTAAGTTTCGGTCGGGATCGGCCTTACTCGTGCATACCCGGCCGTCATTACCACTTTGAATGACAGTCGACGGGACGGGAGGGAGATTTCCTTTGTTTATTTTTGGTGATTTCATTTTAACGCCATTTTGCTTTTTTGTCTAGCGTATTTGCATTTTCCAGTTTTGTTATTACAGTAATATTATAATATATTAACGGTTAAAATGAGTGAGGTAGTTGAGGAACAACAAAAAATTCATAACCTACAATTTTGAAATTTCTTACGTCTTAACTTTTGACTATGAATGGTATGTTTTCTCTTACGTCTTAACTCTTACGGCTTACGTCTTACGGCTTACGTTACGGCGACTATGAATCCACCTTTTACACATTTTAACTTACCTAGATTTAAATAAAAAGATTAACTTTTTCTCCTATTTGCTTACGCACATGATACCTACTATCTATCAGTGAATAAATTTCGTTTCTGATCTTTTAGTTGCCTGCATTATTTTAATAAAACAATAATATAGGTACTTATACGAAAACAACATAACACAAAACTACAACATAACCTCAACATTTGCTCTTGCTCAACATTATAGAAAGATAGAGATGGAGTTAAATATCGATAGCTTGTTAATGATAAAAGTTAAATCTTTTTCGATTTGTTTTAAATATAGCTAAAATAAATTTACTTACATAAAGCACATTCACTTGTCCCATATCCTTAAACATTGTATGAATATTTTTATCCGAGATAATAGAGACTTTTTGCACCTCTTAAATTAATATCAGTTTTTAGCTCCGTTATGGTTAACTTTATTAAACATAACGAGTAGCGCTACTGTTAAAACCAGAGATTTTGCAGCGCCTATACGTTCTGTCTGTAGTTATTAATTTGGCACCTAAACAAAATAAAATACCTAACCTAAAAATAATTTGATTAAGTTGTATATTTTAATGTAAAGCTACTATTGCTTTGGATTTTAATTAATTGCTTATCACAATTTTAATTCATAGCGATGATGCTTCATAACTTTTGTATGTTTCGGCAACCATGCAGTTTAAGCATAACCATAAGGATAACGATAAGCTCTTCCTTATCCTTCCGTAACTAACGAAGTCCGTTATGGTTAATAACCATAGCGGATCACCTTTCTGACATTGCGCATGCTCAGAATAACGATAACCATAAAATAATGACGAATTAAGAGGTGCAAAAATTCGTCATTCGTTTGTCGTTATGGTTATTCTGAGCATGCGCAATGTCAGAAAGGTGATCCGCTATGGTTAATAACCATAACGGACTCCGTTATTTACGGAAGGATAAGGAAGAGCTTATCGTTATCCTTATGGTTATGCTTAAACTGCATGGTTGCCGAAACATACAAAAGTTATCAAGCATCATTGCTATGAATTAAAATTGTGATAAGCGATTACTTAAAATCCAAAGCAATAGTAGCTTTACATTAAAATATACAACTTAATCAAATTATTGTTAGGTTAGGTATTTTATTTTGTTTAGGTGCGCCGGCGCCAACTTAATAACTACAGACAGAACGTATAGGCGCTGCAAAATCTCTGGTTTTAACAGTGGCGCTACTCGTTATGTTTAATAAAGTTAACCATAACGGAGCTAAAAACTGATATTAATTTAAGAGGTGCGAAAAGTCTCTAATGGCAAAATTAAAAATCGGTATTTCCTAGTGTATTCTATTTCTGCTCTATAGCTGCCCCTTTTTTTTTCTGTGGTTCAACTCACTTGACATGTAAACATGACAGTTGGTGAGTTGCCTGTTGCCTGACATATTATTACTTTCCCTTTTTGATAATAGAGACTTTTTGCACCTCTTAATTCGTCATTCTTTTGTGGTTATGGTTATTCTGAGCATGCGCAATGTCAGAAAGGTGATCCGCTATGGTTAATAACCATAACGGACTCCGTTAGTTACGGAAGGATAAGGAAGAGCTTATCGTTATCCTTATGGTTATGCTTAAACTGCATGGTTGCCGGAACATACAAAAGTTATGAAGCATCATTGCTATGAATTAAAATTGTGATAAGCAATTAATTTAAATCCAAAGCGATAGTATTACATTAAAACATACAACTTAATTAAATTATTGTTAGGTTAGGTATTTTATTTTGTTTAGGTGCGCCGGCGCCAAATTAATAACTACAGACAGAACGTATAGGCGCTGCAAAATCTCTGGTTTTAACAGTGGCACTACTCGTTATGTTTAATAAAGTTAACCATAACGGAGCTAAAAACTAATATTAATTTAAGAGGTGCAAAAAGTCTCTAATATTATTTTTATCATAAATGAATACTCTTAGGTTCCCAAAAATAACGAAAAAAAGGATTTTTTTTAATTTGCAGTAATGCCCTAGTGTACTTTACCCCACCCAGCACCCCAATTCACTCCACGTGTCCCGTAAGTTTGTTATTTTTAATAAATAGTTTTGTTATCAAATTGACACCTGTTTAAATTAAATATAGTGTGCTTTGTATTTCCACACTCGTGTTGAAATGTTTTTTTCCTATTTCACGTTCATAATGAGTTCAGTACGACCCTCATTTGCGGATCGTAATGAAGCTATTTCGATACGCGTTTTTTCTTTATTTGATGTTGGTAACATTTAAATGTTTTATTTCATTGACTTGCGCGGCCTTTGTGATTTACGAGAAAACCCATTTTTCGCAGAGGAAAACTACCTTGATAACTTACTTTTTTATTCTGTGTGGATAACAGTCATGTATGTTGGTTGCATAAATCTATAAATCAATCTTTTGTAGATGCTTCAAGCTATCATTTTCTGCCACATCATATCCAAAATTCAATCTACTAACCTTCTAATGTCGATTTTAACTTCAACTTTATTTGAATTTTCCATCTTCCCTATACTAAATTGCAATGCCGTGACGTAAAATCACGTCTTTTGAAATTCGAAAAAAAGTAGCAAAATCTCCCGAATTTCCGAACGCTCTGTATATGTACCGAATGTACAAGGATCACACAACGTATTCCGTCCAATTTCAAATCTTATATCGCTAAAATAACTTTAGAAGCTCGTGGTGAAAATGGGTCAATAAATCAAAAAATGACAGTTTGCAAAATAATTTTTGTTGTCCAGAGGCTCCTATGATTAAAAATAGTATCACCAACATAAAATTTAGACATAAAAATTTACAAAATTTGAAGGATTTATTTTCTTTTTAAAATGTATTTTTCTTGATTATAAAAGGTGAAATAGAAAAAAATGTATAAAGCACATGTTTCATAAGGCGTTTTAGCGCCCGTGTCAATAAAAAAACTCGCCACTTCGTGGCTCGTTTTTTAAAATAGACGCGGGCGCTAAAACCGCTTCTTATGAAACTCGTACTTTAATATACTATTTTCAACACGCGTGTGATATTTAGCACTTTCTAGCCAAGTTAACCGTGCTGGTATTGCCATTTTCGTAGGTGGTCGTAGGAAAATGAGTATTTTAAGAAAAATGGTTTTTAATCGTTTGATAATTCAAAAGTTGTTGAAACTTTTGTGAGTACTGTTTCACATTCGTTTCGTCTCCTTCTCGCAAGACAAGAATCAGACGAGAGTGTTCCGGTCTCCTGCGAGACGAGACGAGAGTATTTTTTGCGAGAATCAAGTGAGACGAGAAAAAAATATGCGAGAACGAGAAATATCACGAAATCTTAAGATTTTGATTAGGATTTGCGATAAACTTTAAAAAGAAACCAGTTAGTATCAGTGGCTTAGGTTAGTATATTGATTGGCAGTAATCGGAGGACTATTTGAGGGTCTCTCTCAATGGAGTCACCCACCAAATTAAATATACAGGGTGTCCGGAAATGATGAGTAAAAAATTTAGGGGATAATTCTAGACCGAAAATAAATGCTATCTCTTCCTATAACATTTTTTAGAAAATTGATTATTAACAGTGTTACAGGGTGTTAAAGTTAAATTTTATTTGCAGTTTTAAAATACATAAGTTACTAAAACAATAAATTAAACATTCAAATCAAAGGTTCAAAGTGACGTCCTTCCTCTTCAATGCACAAATTAATTCTTCTTAAAAAATTCCGAGGAACTCCATGGAATACTCCTTTTTTTGCTATGCTATGTTTAAGGTTGAAAATAAATTAAAATGATTTCATATTCGTCACATGCAAGCGATGTTATTTTAACGTTTTTCTCGAAAACGGTTAGGTTTATCAAAACAAAAGTAGTTTACCTTTTTTATGTCAAAAGGTTAGGAGAATAAAAATATTCAATCATAATGCGGATGCAGTGTGGGACAAAAACGTTGGGGCCATTCAAATTAAAGTATAGGCTCCTACGTGGCGCCCTCTACAAAGTGCGAAAACAACGGTGGGTAAATTTATATTCCTCATCCCGAAAAAGCCTCATATACGAGATATAATGAGCGTAGCAAAAGGTTTTGCAAAAAAGACCGCAAATAAAATTTAACTTTAACACCCTGTAACACTGGTAATAATCAATTTTCTAAAAAATGTTATAGGAAGAGATAGCATTTATTTTCGGTCTAGAATTATCCCCTAAATTTTTGCTCATCATTTCCGGACACCCTGTATATAGAAAATATTTCACAATGTAATTTTTTTAATTTAAAATTGAGTATAAATACCGAACGTTCATTATTCGTTCAATGGGAACCCATTAAATTTTTCAAGCACTTGAATAATAATTAATATTAATATTTGTTAAATATATTATAATATTACAATAAATAGCAGAATTTAATTTCGAAGTTAAATAATATTTTGTTGTTTTAGTGGATAGTAAATATTGGACGTTATTCGAAAAAATTTTATGTGAAATTTCATTTCATTGTTTATTTGGACGGAATAAAAATGTTTATTGAATTTTAAATTAATGGCCTTGATAAGAGGCAAATTAGTTTACCATTGTAAGGATTGTAATAAAGAAACGGTTCAGTCATTTATACATAGAACCGCTTACTTTGTATAGAACCTGTTTCCCTAAACACAGCCACGGTTCTTTTCAGGCAACGATAAAAATCCCCAGCAATAAAAGCAACGTTAGGAAAATGTTCGTGATAAGCGTCCATGCGCTTACCTGGATTGTATTGCCACTCACCATTTACTCTAACCCCGTTTCGAAAATACGCTTCAACCATGAATGTTTTGTGCTGTTCCGTAAAGCCCGTTGTGTGAATTTGGAAGAAATTGGAAAAATTAGCGATGAATCAAATTACTTGTAACGACTGTCAAAGATGACGGAATAACTGATTGATTGTTAATTCAGGTAGTTACTGACACCCAACAGGTATTAAGCTCTACGGCTAAGCATTACGTCCTTAGATGCAAGGCCATCTTTGATGCAAATAATTTTTGCTCGCACGGTGTATGTCAATGGCCCCGATGGATATAGCTGGTGGCGACATCCACGTGTCACATTTAAAATCTTATTTTCAATAATTATTAAAACCCCATTGTCGTCCTACATTCACCTAAAATGAAAATATCCCCATAATACCCCCCCGGATTTTCGCATCACTGCTGTTCCATTCTTCCATTGTTGCTTCCGTAAGACACCTTCTTTCACGACGGCGGGGATGTGATTGTATCCCAGATAAATCTCTTAAGTCCCCGGGATACACCGGGAGATCCCGGAGACAGTCCCTTTCTGTTTACGGTACGGCGTGTATAGGTGAATTCGGGTGTTAACTGATACTATTGTCTTTCGATTTGAAAGTTTACAAGTTTCGAAATGGGATTTGACGGAATAAGGGATCATCAAAATTTAAGAATACTCCCAAAAAAACACACACAACAGTAATTTAAGTTATAAGACCGGAAAGTAGTGTTTTCAGGTCGAGACAAGCATTTGCAGGGCGAGCCGTAGGCGAGTCCTGGAAGCTTGGAGAGACCTGGAAAACACTAATTTTCGGTTGCGTGACGTACAATATTTTTTTTAAGACCGACACTTCGATATAAATCATTAAAATCATTTTATATTATTTTTAAAGGCGTCGTATGACTTCTCGTAACGGGCTTTTGATTTTACTGGCAATATATCGTAAGTCGCTTTCCTTGCTGCTTCCAAAATTTCTTCTAAAATCTCATTTTCCGTGTCGGATAATTCAAAATCTGAATTTATATTGTTAAATTTGCGCACTCGCGAAACGATTTTGATATAAACAACAAATTAAAAATCAACGAACTGTCACTCGACAATACATCGAAATGTTGTTGTCATATAGTAACGAAATCAAGGTAGCTTGCATTATCAAAGAGCGATTGGAAAAACAAAAACAGGGACCGGAAAAATCTTTTTCGGCAACCGTCCGGGAAGTGGGTACTTCCCGGACGCTTTTCCTTTAAGAAAGTAGCATTTCTCCGGCCCGGTCCGGGAAGTACGTACTTCCCGGACTAGGCCGGGAAGAATCACATCAATATTAGCAATTGCTCGAATTTTAATATAAATATTAATATAAATAAGAATTATAATGTTTCTGTTAGTACCTATCTTCTGTTCGAATTTCAATATTTAATACAAATAAGAATTAAAATGTTCGAAATTTTGTTCTACAAAGAAATATAATATTGATTTGTTATTCTACACGGTTGCCGAAAAAATAGTGTACGCAACACGTCCGAAAACAGTATTTTCCGGACGTGTAACGTAAATTACTATTTTCGGTCTCTCACGTCAATTTTCCGGTCTTGATCGACAAAACGTTATTTTCTGGACGAAAAATTGTCCAGAAAGTGTATATTTTCTGATCGGTTTTAAAAAAAGACGTTTTTCCTTTCGACCAAATTTTTTCGATTCTATTCAAGAATTCCTAGACACGCGTCCTCTTAATTCTATTTGGCCGCTTCTAATTAATTTACGACTCCCGTTTCGCCTTGGGCACGCTGCGTAACGCCCTTGCTTAGGGCCTTAAAGGGCAAGCTGTTGATGGCCTAGGTCAGTGGCGCACGTCTACGATACCACGTCTGTTTCTAAAGTGATTTGTTTTTGGAAAGTATTATTTGCAATGTAATTTTTTGCTACCGTCAAATATTGGCCCCCCCTGTTAATTTGACATCAAAATTGTATTAGACTTTTTTGAAGGTCTGTGTATGATAAACTCGTACTCCAATTTTAATATTTTTCAATTAGCCAATTAAAAGTTATTTAGGAAAATTCATCATAAAATTCTTAAAAATTAAATACGGTTTTGATACCGTGCGAGCAAAAATTATTTGCATCAAAGAGGGCTTGGATTAAAAAACGTAGGGCTTCGTTTAGATCACAATGATATGAAGACGATAAATCTAACCAAATCTAGGTTAAAATTTTGTCAAATTCATATTGTGACATGATATTATGCCAAACTAATGAGTAATAAAATAAGTAGACAAATACAAATTTATTTTTGTTGTTTACAAAATTAACAAAGTAAGAATATACAGAAAGAAAAAGAAAAATAATTACATAAATTGCTGAAATTGGCCACCGCCATGCTCCAAGCATAAATTCACACGTCGAAAAAATAGGACCAACAATTCTTCTTCGGGAAACAGCTAACCAGACACCAATTTCTTGAGGGTGCAATATGGGTGAACTCTACAAAAAAATGGGGATTTCACATAACCGGAGAGGTGGAACCAGGCTTCATCCGAAAAAAGTGTCAGGTCTAATAAATCATTTCTTTCCAATAAATTTTGGGTAAACCATTGAGAGTAATTCCTGCGTCTTTCAAAATCTGCGGCTTGTATTTCTTGGAATACTTGCACTTTATAAGGAAATAAATTTAGCTACTTCTTAAGAGTAGTCCTGGATGTTCCATAAGATTTTCCCACTTCTTGGGACAGGCGTCTTATACAATTTGTTGGCGTATTTTGCATTATTTCACGAACGTTTGCAACAAGTTCGTCTGTTCTTACAGATGGTCTTCCTACTCCTTTTTTGTGTTGAATAGAACCTGTTTCCCTAAACACAGCCACGGTTCTTTTCAGGCAATGATAAAAATCCCCAGCAATAAAAGCAACGTTAGGAAAATGTTCGTGAAAATTGTTAATGCACAAACCCGAATTGTATTGCCACTCATCATTTACTCTAACCCCGTTTTAAAAATACACTTCAACCATGAATGTTTTGTTTTGTTCTGTTCTGTAAAGCCCATTGTGTGAATTGTTCGAGAAATTGGAAAAATTAGCGATAAATCAAATTATTTGTAACGACTGTCAAAGATGACGGAATAACTGATTGATTGTTAATTCAGGTAGTTACTGACACCCAACAGGTATTAAGCTCTACGGCTAAGCATTACGTCCTTAGATGCAAGGCCCTCTTTGATGCAAATATTTTTGCTCGCACGGTATCTTAGGAATTTTACAAAGAGTGTTTTTTAAATAACTTTTCATTTACTTATTAGAAAATGATAAAATTTCATGTGCATCATACAAGGGACTTCAAAAAAGTATAATACAATTTTAATGTAAAATAATAAGGGAGCCAATATTTGATGGTAACCAAATTTACATAGGATTTTCAATGGCCAGTAATTACTTAAATATAACTGGTGGTAACTATTTATAAAATATTTAGCATATAGCTCGTTGGTATATCAGTAAAAAAATATATTTTGAAATAAATTAAGTGTTCTTTTGGACATAGGCTCGTATAAAAAACCCGAATTTCTGTATTTGTACCGCCCCTGCAACAATTTGCAACCCCCAAACCTATGTTGTGCTCCAACAATTTCAGAGCGACGCCGTGTGACGAATTTTGTCGTGCCGAATTATTTGCGTGTTGCGTAACTTTAATTCGGGGACCGCAAAAAGGGCAGTTTCGGGCCGTTCGGGATCAAGAGCTCGACGTTTAATTGAAATATATGAATTGGGGATGAAGAAATAGTTTTTCTACAATCACATATCACTTTAGCGGTCTAGGCCGGAAAGTAATATTTTACATACTATATACAGGGTTGCCCAGAAGTCCGAAATAAAATTTAGTTTTATAATATGCTCACATTTTGACGTTATTCGTTTGTTTTTTTATAGACATTTGTCAAAGATATGACGACATCGAAATTTTTTTTTTAAATGGAAACATACAGCTTGTGATCATAGGCATAGTTAGACGGTCAACACTGGGGGTGCTGAAGTCCAGTGGCGGCTCCTGATATGTTAACGTGGGGGGGGGGGGGCACAAAAAGCAAAAATTTTAAGACCACACCCAAATTTGGTCAATAATTTTTAGTAAATATTTTAATGTGATGTTAATAGCAGGTTTAGGTCTTTCAATGTTCTTGACAATCACTTTCTCCTCCAATGGTAACTTGCTAAAAGATTTTTTCAAAAATTCCACGGTGCATTTTATATCCGACGACGCACTCATTGTTTTTTCGTGTTTATTTAACTTTAAACTTTAACTGAATTCAATAAAACCATATTAAACCTTAATAAACAAAAAAAAATAGTCAAAATACCGGCTAAAAATTTCCGCGAATTTGAACGACTACGACTGGTTAAATTTTAATTATCAAATTAATGCAGAATTGCAGAACATGACATACACAAGCTATTATGCCGCTCTCGTATTTTACTAGATTTTTATGATCATAGACCCGCTCTGACAAGTAAACTGGGCGTGAACTATACGGTACACGGAGAGAAAGTTTGAACAGAATCCGCAACTACCTAAATATACTTGAATTTGTACCAGAATTCGAATGCTTGAAATATTAATATGAAAAATTCATTACATATAATGTTTATTATAAAAATAGGTTAGTTCTAAAATTAGCCTATACTTATATTATAACTTTTTTTGGGGGGTGCTAATTTAGATTTCGGGGGTGCTTAGCACCCCCAAGTACCCCCCTAACTACGCCTATGCTTGTGATACATCATTTGAATACATCATATTTCGTACAGTATGCTCATAAATTTTGACGGGATTCTGTCAAGCTATTTCAAAATGGCGATGATAATGACGATAGGTTTCCACAGAACATATTATTTTCGGATGAAGCTACTTTCTATGTAAACGGGGTGATGAACAGACAGAATTATCGTTTCTGGAGTCAAGAAATCCACGATGGATATTTAAAGCGCATACTCAGCGGCCCCAGAAAGTAAATGTGTGGGCAGGTATCATTAATAACTGAATTCTGGGGCCATTCTTTTTTGAAGGAAACCTCACAGCTGAACGGTACCTGGATTTCTTGAAACAATTTGGTTTCAGCAAGATGGCGCTCCCCCGCATTTTGGTATCAATGTGAGAAGATATTTAGATGAGATAATTCCAGGTAGCTGGATTGGACGATGTGGTACAATTGAATGGCCAGCGAGGTCCCCAGTCTTAACGCCTCTAGAGTATTTTCTTTGGGGATATTTAAAGAAAAAGTTTACCAAAATAGGCCAAATAATATTGAAAATTTGAAATACAAAATTAGATTGGAGACACATAATAACATACCGGCTGAAGCCATTCGGAATTCCGTTGACGGATTTTACCATCGTCTGGGAGCATGCCAAGAAGAGGATGGAGGTTATTTCCAGCATTTACCACAATGTAGGGATTTTTGTTGTCTCAAACAGGGCGTCCTGATGGACTAGCTTAGAGAAATTATGTTTTTCTGATATTTTTTTTGGTCATTATTGATAATACCATCTTTTATTTAATTCAAATAGCCCCTCTTTGACCATATTAACCCTTTGCGCCCTTCCGAACTAACCCCGAAAGGGTTAATTCCCATTTCTAATAATAAATTTTTAGGCAAACAGCGCCCCGCACGGGCAAAGGCTAATTACTTACTCTTTATATTCCGCGATGGAGGGCCGTTAAATCAGGAGATTACAAAAAGTAAACACAAGGTCTGAATCCTCTCCCCCGTTTATGTAACCTGAGCAAAAAAAGGGAGTTTTGCCGATCAGGAATCTCCGGTTCATTATCATCCCTACTTTTTAATTAAAATTTTAACACAATTGGGTCGTCCTATATAGGATTCGCAAAGAATTTTAATCTATGTGTGTGTCCTTAATTCGGAGAGTTTGTTCCTTACTTGTATTATAGAGAAACAAAACCAAAAGTAACACTTTTTCAACACAAAACTGCAAGGTGCACGCTGCTTGTCGTCTCTGCTCAACTTACTATTGCCTCCTACTAGACTTGTTAGAGAGTAGGTTTAAGTATAGTTTTCTTGTGGTGGTGGTGGTGGTGGTGGTGGTGGTGGTGTCTCTAAGCTCTATCAGTATCGAAATATTTAGTTTATTTATTATTGGCAAAGTTGTGAATACTTGCTGCACAAATAAGACCTATTAAACATGTCTTACTAAGGGTTTTAAGTTATCTATTTGATATTTGGTATAATTGTTAATAATGATTGCATAATTTTTCCAGCGAAAAATTTATTCTTTTATATTATTTTCACAGTTTTACCTGGTGTGTTTAGTTGAAATACAGTTAACTTTCATTGACCCTGTTTACATTTAGCCTAATGAAAAAAAATTAAGCAATACTTTTTAGTAAAATCAATTGCTTGACTAGCAAATGCTATAAGTAAAAGCAATTGCTAGATCTGGATATGAATAAGATTTTAAAGCAATTGCTGTTTTTCTTACACCTCTGTAGCAAATGCTTATTCAACACAAGTTCAGACGTGGTTTATCCACTTGTTCAGATTATAGATTTCATGTTCAGTTCGGTGCCTAATTTGCAAAAGAGTTGACGTAAATGCAGCAACGTTGGTCTATTTATTTAGTACAATAGTAATCTGTTACGTTTTTTTGGAAAATTGAAAACTTATATTTGTGATATGGCAGATTTCAGTGAAAATGAGGAAAGTGATAGTATCTAGTGATGAAGAAATTAAAAACAAGCAATTGATATTAGTTCACAAATTGAAGGAACATAAAAAAATCTCTCTGACCACAACCGTTTAGCTTCCACAACAGCTTCAGCACTTGTAGGAAATTTAATAAAAATATTGGCGTTCTCCAAAACTGCATCCATTACAGAAGTGTATGTCTTACAGACAGTAGTTTGGTGAACACCGAGTTCTTCACCTACAGAATTTTAAAAGCCCGGATCCGACAATTTCCGCAGAAAGACTTTAAACTTATTTAAAGGCGACAGTGCACCCCTCGCCTTTTACCAGTATCAGTCAAAAAATAATTTGCCAACCTCTCAACATTTTCGCAGTCAAATCGATGTAACTTTCTGAAATCATCATATCTGCAATTTTTACGTACACTGTAGATTTTTCTTTTACGGACGTTCATATACTCAGCCCTAATTGAACTGACAAATTAAGAGCAACGCACATGTGTGCCGCGGAGAACTAAAGTTGACTGCTACCAAGCAAATGATGACACCTACCTACCTTAAAAAGTTGAAAGCGATTATTGCTACACTAGAAAAAGCAATTCCTTAATTTATTCATCACATTTTAAGCAAACGATAGCGATCGCTTTTATTTTTTAAGAAAAAACATTGACTAGAAGCAATTCCTGCACTTTTAAGCGATTGCTGGATGCAAAAGCAATTACTTTAGTTTTTATTTATTGGCTTTCAAGAAATTACTTCAATTTTATAAGGAAAAGCAATTGCTACATTTTTATTCATTAGGCTTATTGCGTCTTACTAGCTATTACTGTGTCATGTTTTTAACTAAAATGTCCTTGCAATATCACCTGGTTTAGATATGGCAACCGCATATCAAGGACAAATTAAAACGTTTTGAAGGTTAATTTTAAGAAAACGTTAAATCAATATCGTGAAAGAGCGAAAACTCTACGCTTAAATTTGCATATACACCGTATTGTTGGTCCAGGTCGACGTTATTTAATCGCTTGCCACTATGCTACTATATTTCCATCCATCTGGTTATTTGCAAGTTCAAAAGCGTCACTTAGAATGTTTTAAATATTTTTGAGAAATCGAGTTTACCGACTCAAAGTCGTGTATTACAAATTTCATTAATTATGTTTTATATGCATTCCATAATATTAATATTATTTAGCTCTCTGTGACGTATCTAGGATCAAGTGAGGAAGGGGGAGGTTGCTACAGGGGGGTTCAGATTGCGTTTGTTTTTGATATCCTGTCGATTCGTGCGAAATTAATTTGAAAAATTGTACTGTTTGTATTCGGCATTATTATCATATATGTAATAAGAATTTTTTTTAAAGAAAATTTAATCGAAAAATTTATAAAATTGTCTTTTTATCTCGCACAGCGTGTTGTACGGCGGTCGAGAAGTGGCCCCAGGCCCACGGAAGTTGCCAAATAAACCGGGAAATACCTACTTTTCCTTAATTGTCAGATTTCGGATATACGGCTGTTCCCCTCTTGTACAGCCTGCTGATTCGATTTGCAGGAAAATGATGAGTTCACATTCAAATAAATAAATTTAAAAAAAGAGCCGACAAGGATATGAACCTGATTTATCGCTGTCAGTTTTTTTTTAAAGGAATATTGACAACTAAAATAATTTAATATAATATCGTTTTGAATGATTTTCTTTAGCGGAAGCGCAGAATATAGAGCTATATTATATAACTATATACCGGGTGTTTCTCAAAAGATGTTCACCCCTATAACTTTTCTGTATTCTAGATATTGAAATGAAATTTATTGGCATAATTGTCAATTTGTTAGCACTTCCGGTTTGACCGGAAGTGACCTTGACTTTGGAATTTTAAATGGGACATCTTGTATATTTTTACTTATTGGGATTCAGCATAACATTATGAGTAAAATGACACCTCACTTGTCATTTTTTGACGTGTTATAACATTTTTATGTTTATTTTTTACATTTCATTGTAAATCAGATAAAATGGTTAGTTTTACTAGAAATGAACAAATTGATATGCTCCTAATTTTTGGAGCGACCAGAAAAATTCTTCTGAAGCCCCAAGATTGTATATTAACATAGTATAAAACAAAATCGCTATCCTGTTCATGTCCCCTTATGTGCGTAAATCTTTAAAACTACGCAACGGATTTTAAAGCGTTTTTTTTTAGTAGATAGAGTGATTCATGGGGAAGGTTTTTATGTATAATACATGCATAATATTGTAGAGAAACACTGATAAACACTGATAAATTAGAGTAGGGAGAACGAACGACCCAACCTAACCGGTCCCCGGCCCGTTCAACGATCGATCCGAATCACCGAAGCCGGAATAGACGAAGACAGACTATGTTTTATGCATGGATGTGAATTGTGGACGGGCCGGCAAACGGTTGAGTACGTCGTATAATGCCGGGCTGCAACGCAGGTCAGGTATTGTTATTCCAAAGTCAGTGTGATAACATTCCATACGGCGGTAAACAGTCTCAAAGAGACCGATGTTTACCGCCGTATGGAATGATTGGAATGTCATCACACTGACATTGGATAAATTATACACGCTAGTGTTTTATAAACCTAATGACATTACAACTTTAAATTAAAACCATATTATTGCTTTTCCATTCCATTATTTTCAAAGCCACCTTTATATTTCTTTAGAAAAGAGAGGGCGATAACGCTTTTAAATTTGCGATTTGGATTTAAGGCAAATTTTTCAGTGTCAATTTTAAAATAGCATAAGAGTGTATGGTATCAAATTGTTGAATAAAAATGCTCGTTTTAAATATCCTACTGAACCACCATCGTTCCATTTGGACAAATGGAGTAAACGTCAAAAAATCAAAATTTCATTTTTTAAACGCCTGTGAATCTTAGAAAGTCAATAATTATTATGACACAATTTTAATTTGCATCTACTTCACTATAAATTAACAGATTTAATTAATTTCTAGCACTCTAAATTGAAAATAAAAAATAAACATAAAAATGTTTTAATACATCAAAAAATGATAAGTGAGGTGTCATTTCACTCATAATGTTATGCTGAACCCAAATAAGTAAAAATATACAAGATGTCCCATTTAAAATATCAAAGTCAAGGTTACTTCCGGTTAAACCGGAAGTGCTAATAAATTGAAAATTATGCCAATAAATGCAGACTCATCTCTTATGCATAATCTCAAATTTTCATTTTAATATCAATAAATATAAAAAGTTATAGGGGTGAACGTCTTTTGAGAAACACCCGGTATAGCTAAGCTTGCGAAGCTATATATTCTGTGTAACATTATATTTCCTGGCGGTTTCTGACCGCTGCTGTACGAGCGAAGCTATATTATGTGTTTGTTTCAATTTCACATGATTTTTATATATTTATTTATAATTTAAACATAAAATTTTATATTTTTATTTAAAAAAAGCACGAGATACAAACTTCCCCCAAAAGCGTATTGTTTCTGGCAGATGTTTATTCTTTGAAATTTCAAATCTTTTTACACAGATTTAACATTACATTTCTCGGACGTCTCGCGATGCCCCGAGGTAGTGAGTTTTCATCAAAAGTTCCCAGAGTTTCAAATTTGTTTCTGATGTTTGTATCAAGTTTTGTTTATAAAACTTTCCTTTTTTACATAATTTGTCATTCTTGAGGCATAGGTAATTAAGCATATTATATGTATAAAATCTGGTAGTGGCGCCGATGCGGATATCTAGAGATGGGAGGCGACGTACCCTCTCTTATGCGTGCCCCCACCCCCCAAATAATGCTTTTCATAGTTGTCCAATACCTTTGGCAAAACTTTTCGGCACTGCACCCAATCAATAACTTTCTACATTTGGATTAAACCCTAGTTAGTTAAAAAATACTGATGCTATATAAATATATGATATATATGACTAGGTATATTGTAAACAGGGCCGATCCTAGGCAAAGAGATATTATGCCCCCTCTAAACAATTTTTCCTATTTTAAGTAATACTTAACGTTGACGTTATAAACTCATTTACATGTACATAAGAGTAAAAAGTTAAACATTAATAAAAATGCAAACTACAAATAAAATTTTACGGGAAAGACCTTATTTTTGGGCCAGCTAATATGTTATATTAGCGACACCTTTTTTTCTTTTTACTTTAACAAAATAATAAACCAACAAAAATATTACTTTTGAATATAATTAGAAATGTAAAACAACAGTATTTACCAGAAAATATAAAATGACAAAAAGTACTAAACCATAAATCTGGCGAAACGAAAAGTATATAAATCAGTCCTTCCTCGAAGACTACCGACCTAATAATTAACTATAAAATAATTTTTCTGGCTTTCTGAGAAGCAAATTTGTCAATAATTGCGGTGAGATCAATTTTTTCAGAGATTTCGGATTCAATAGAGATGATGGCCAAATCTGAAAGTCTTTTTTGTGTCATATTATTTCTCAAGTAATTTTTAATCATTTTTAATTTACTGAAACTTCTTTCACCTGAAGCCACAGAAACAGGTAAGGTTAAAAAAATCCTTATTGCTAGAGCAAAATTTGGAAAACAGGGAATGAGATCATTTTTAACTAAAATTTCTAATATCTTAATTGGCTGTTTTTTACCTGGAAAAATATATTTAAATGAAGTTATTTCATTAAAGAGTTGTATACCGTCTATGTCTTTCACAATAGTTCCTTCCTCCTGCACCTGTAACTTAATATCTAAGTTCATGCAGGCTTTCATGAGGTCATCATTAGAAATGGTGTGAAACTCATACAGAAAGCAGAATATTGAATAGCACTCAGATAATAAGGTAAATCTTTCATTTATCGAAGAGATCGCGTAATCAAGAACTGCCAGTTAGAAAGCAATCTTGAATTGCAGGAAGGGATTTAAAACTGGTTCATCACTGCCCTCGTAATCAAATAAACGAACTTTTTTTTCTGAGCTTCGAGATGGGAAATTCGGGATCAATACCTAAATCTCTAGCAAGTGTTGTTGCTGAATCGACAAATATTTTAAAATTATCGTCAGATCTTTGGGAAACTAAATATTTTTTAAAATTATTAATATTTTTATTTCAAGAAATTCGTAAAAAGTTTTGCTTGATTGACAGAACTATCGTAGGCCGCCCCTTGTTTTGGCCGCCCGCGTGCGATGCACGCGCTGCACACCTGCTAGGATCGGCCCTGATTGTAAAATGAAGAATAAATACTGAATTTTTACAATTTGACTGAATTTTTTAGGCGTTTCATAAAACGCCGAATTGCTCTCAGGCTCATTGTAAACGGTTCTTTAATCTCGTCTGTTTTAATATATGACTGATTATAACTATAGTCGTTTTGTAAAAAACTGGAAAGTCCTTAGGCATTTTATAAAACACCGATTTATATTGGTTACAAAGAATGGGATGTGTTGCTGGTCAAAAACGTGCTGCAGAAGAAATGCTTCAAAATACCAACCAAAAGTTGAAACTTCTATTTCTGGGTCAGAATATTATGCGGTTGAAGTACCTACATTCAATAGCGGACCACTAGACACTAGACCCTAAAAATATATTGGGAACTATCGTAGAAATAAAAAATGGAGTAAACCAAATTGGTACTAAGCACGGCATTTTGAATCGATGGTTTTCAAGAGACGAAATCGTTGGCATTGAATATCCCGAACCAATTCAGGTTTTGGAAAGAAAAATGATTTTATTGAGAGAAGCTTTAACAAAGTTTTCTAAATTTGGATGGCAGGGATTCAAAAAATGTTCCTGCAAAGCAAGCAAAACGCAGTGCCACCCAAATAAGTGTTTTTGTTTAAAGCCTCACTTGAAATGCAGTAGTAAATGTCATTCAAGCGGACCGTGTTCAAATGAGTCAAATAATAGTACTTTTAAATTATGTTAGATTACATTATGTAAATATATATCTAAATTTACGTAGCGAATGTCGGAACATGTGTTGTAAGAGATACCCATTAATTTATTTTATGGTGTTATGACAAAAATAAAGTGTCCAACTTACTATTTATTTGTTTAAAATATTATACGATCAAGCAACAACATAAGTGTTTTATAAAATGCCTTAGTACTTTCCAGTCTTTTACAAAACGACTAGTTATATAATCAGTCATATCTTAAAATAAACGAGATTGAAGAACGGTTTACAATGAGCCTGAGAGCAATTCGGCGTTTTATGAAACGCCTAAAAAATTCAGTATTCATTTTACAATATGCCTAGTCATTTATAAAACGACTAGGCGTTTTATTAAACGACTGAATTTGTAATTAGCCTACGACATATACATCATGAATTTTCACTAGGAATACATACAGGATAGCCAAGAACCACTGAACCAATTAAGTAAAACTTTGGTCTATAAACTTATTAGACGTTAGACCTAAGAAAATTACAAAGAACATTCTTTTGGCATTTTCTATTGTGTACCTCGGAAGAATGTCGTATTATCCAAATTTCCTTATGTACAAATGTTCTTCGCTCCTTTTCTGGCAAACGGACGAAAAAAGGGAATCGTTTTGCCCTTGGGATAATAAATCAAAGGGTCTCAAACTGTCTTTGGAGAACCAGAGTTTGAAATAAATATGTTGCTCGTATAAGAGTGAACTTTTGAAATATTTTATAATGGAGTTTCAAATTCTATAAAAGACGTTAAAAAGGGGTGAAATATGGCATCTTAAATAACTTTATTTAAAAGGAACGGAAATTGAGTCTATATGAAATCTATCATTTTTATTTGAACGCTTTAGTTGTTTTACATACATACAGAGTTCCATGTCATGATATAATGGCCCAAGCTCCAATGAGAGTTTTGTATATACAGGGTCCTGCAATAGTGCGTCAGGCTTCCATAGCTCCTATACGAATGGGGTTACGAATTTTATTAATATGCCGACTTAAACCGCATAGTACGGGGTACTTCCGGAAAATATTTTCTCATATACAGGGTGGCCCAAAAAAGTGTGGTCACATACAGTTGTGATTTTTTAAATGGAATACCCTGTATATTATTAAATTATCACATTCTACATAAAATTATAATATTTTTTTTATAAATGCATGACTGGTCTATACTTAAGAGTTTCCGAGATATCGATATTTGAAAAATGACGTTTTTGAACTTTGACAGCTTCTAGCTTTCTAACTGTACGTCTTAGAGTAAAACGGCTTACATGTTCCTATCTTCGATTTTTGTTATCTTCCCAGAAATGTTAACTTCCGGTCAAACCGGAAGTACTATATTTCCTGCTTTCGCGTTACATCCGGTTTGACTGGAAGTTGACACTATTGGAAAGATAATAAAAATCGAAGATAGGAACATGTAAGCCGTTTTGCTCTAAGACGTACAGTTAGAAAGCTAAAAGCTGTCAAAGTTCAAAAATGTCATTTTTCAAATATCGATATCTCGGAAACTATTAAATATAGACCAGTAATGCATTTATAAAAATATTATTATAATTTTACGTAGAATGTGAAAATTTAATAATATACAGGGTGTTCCATTTAAAAAATCACAACTTTATGTGACCACACTTTTTTGGGCCACCCTGTATATGAGAAAATATTTTCCGGAAGTACCCCGTACTATGCGGTTTAAGTCGGCATATTAACAAAATTCCTAACCCCATTCGTATAGGAGTTATGGAAGCCTGACGCACTATTGCAGGACCCTGTATACTTAAATCAAAACACTTTCCGTTGCACGTCATACCTTCGAGTATCAGCAGTGTTGCCAGTTTGTAATCAAAATACCCCAGTAAGGGAATTGCAAAGTATTTTTTTAAAATAAAAACAAGCCAAATTTATCTAAACAAACGTTGTTTTTACGTTCTTCATCAAAATAGCTTATTAGAGAAGCTATTAGCTCTTTGCACCGGCTATTTTTTATTAAAGGTAAACAACGTAATCAACAGAAATGTGTATGTATCCCTTTGTTGTTCTTAAAAGAACAGTTTTTAATCCTATTTATAAAAGGATTGGCAGTTTTAGTTAAAAACGACTTAAATAAACTCACGAAAACACGAAAACGTCAATCAAAATTCGCCAAGAAATAAACTGACATCACCGATGCGTTGACACTTCTGTTGCCAACTGTTGGCCCAAAAAATTCAAATGACATTAATTTTTAAAAGGGTAAATTTAAAAAAACATTTCCTTTAAGCGGCTTAGTATCAAAGAAGAGTACATTAAGTTTCTTTTACATTTAATATCGCATGAAATTTACATATTTTTGCCCCAATTTAATTTTCTTATGTTTCCTGACCGATTTTCAATTATCAGCTGATTGATGACGCGCAACGGAAATTGTTTTGATTTTACTATAGTTGAAAGTAAAACAGAAAGTTACTTGATGATCATATATAATTTTTTTTAGTATTAAGTTCGCATCTTTCAAATACGGAGCTTCAAATTTTATAAAGGGATTAAATTAGCTTTCATATAACTTTATTTAAAATGGAAGAAAATGGTTTTAACCTGAAATATTTTATCTGGATGGAGGCTATGCTTGATATAGGTCCACGTCAAGCGGTCAAAAGTACAATAAAGGTCTTAAAACTTGTGGAAACTCGGCTTGAGAGTTACGAGTATTTTTGTCGGGTTTTAGGCACAAAAAATATCTGTTGAAAAAACATTATATATACAAATTGAAAAATGGGGAAAATTATTCCACCAAAAAAAAAATACAGAAAGCCCTATCATCTCAAGAACCTCACATATTTTGACAAAATTTGTACCACCGAGGTTGTCATATTTACCTCAGAGGGCGCTAGTGCGCATAGCCAAAGTGCAGTGGCGTAGGTACCAAAAACTGAATTGGCCCTCCCGCAAACATTTTCAGGGCCCTCTCTCTATAACGAATGGAAAATGATAATTCTTATTTTCAGGTTTATGAATTTTTGAATTCGTTAATCGTGTAATAATTTAATTAGGGTTAAACCCACATAGGTAGTTATTAAGTCATTATACGTAATATTCCAGCAAACATGATGTAAAATCAAAATATTAAAACACCACTTATAATGTTGCTTACCCCTGTATGGTAGTAACGGGGGTAGCAGTGATCGAGCCTCATAGAATCCGAAAGACAGAAAACAGTAAAACACAGCATGAACACTCAACGAGTCTGCACAAACATTATGCCACTAAGTAGATACTATACAAGGTATTATACAAAACGCCAAGATCGTTGATAGTTTTTTTTTGCAAAATCGTTTATAATTTCGTCGATATTTATTGTTTTAACAAACTCGTGTTCGATACTAATTAAGGATAAATCCGAAAGGCGCTGTTATCCCATGGTGTTACGTAAATGGGTTTTTACTAATTTAAGTTTGGAAAAAGATCGTTCCGCTGATGCCCAAGGGCGTCCGAAGGAACTTTTCCAAGAGGGGGCAAATCATAATTGGAATTATTTTTGTTTATAGCACTTCAACAAACCTTCAATGAAAGAATAGAGCAAAAACCTAATACTTATATTAAATAACAAAAAATAGCTAAACAAAATATTTAAAAATGTTCAAATATAACACAAAGAAAATACAACAAAAAACTTATAAGTTATTCAGATTTATTGGAGAAAAGAAATGTTCATTTTCTTGAATCTTTTGCAAATTCATCAATAATTTTTCCAATTAAATGTATTTTTTTTTCTTTTACAAATTTGCGATGAACACTCATCACACATAAACCGTCCAATCGGTGCTCAGTCATAGTCGAGCGAATCCAGGTTTTTACTCTTCTGAGAGTACTGAATGATCTTTCGACTGTACAGAGTGGCCAACTAAGAATGCGAGGTACTGTATCTGGGAAAATATCCATCGTAGAGACATGCGGCAAAAAAAACTTATAACTAAAACGGCCAAGAGAAAAACCTGGAAAATATTTTTAAGTTTCTAAATACACCGCTAGAGGGCGTAAATCTAAAATTTTCCATTTTTTGAAGGGTAAACCCTGTAAATTTTAGAATTTTCAAATTCCACATAAAATTATAATTATTTTTTATTAAATGCATTATTAGTCTATACCTTATAGTTTCCGAGATATTGACTCTCGAAAAGTGACTTTTTTGAAATTTGACAGCTTCTAACTTTTTAACAGTACGTCTTAGAGCAAAACGGCTTACATGTCCCTATCTTCAATTTTTATTATCTTCCCAAAAAAATCAACTTCCAGTTAAACCGGAACAACTATATTTCCTGCTTTCGAGGGGGGGGCCCTTCGGACGCCCTTGCTGATGCCACACTAACTGGTAAAGTTAGAAATAACATCACTGCACTAGATACATCTAGAAAACTTGAAGAAACACGCCGATTTTTTATTAATAAATGATCCGCAAGTTCATACACTGTTGTTAATTTTGAAATACTATCTCCAAGTCATTTTTTGGGGCCTAAAGTTTGACTAGGAAAGTCAATGGACAAGTCTTTATGGTATATCGTTTGTAAATTCCGCGCTTTCACATACAGGGTTAGGAAAAATTACCAGAACGGTCGATTATTTCAAAATATACAGGGGTTATCAAAAAATGTCTTATATAAAAAATGTAGGGCTGTTAAAAATCTACATATCGGTGATAAATTGAAATATACAGGGTCGCCCACGTTGTGGAGAATGATAGTTATATTTTTTAAAATGGAACACCCTGTATATTTTTACTTATTTTGATTGCCGACTCAATTTTAAACATTTTATATTAAATGCATTATTAGTCTATACTTCATAGTTTCCGAGATATTGACTCTCGAAAAGTGACATTTTTGAACTTTGACAGCTTATAACCTTCTAACAGTACGTCTTAGAGCAAAACGGCTCACATGTCCCTATCTTCAATTTTTATTATCTTCCCAAAAAATCAACTTCCAGTTAAACCGGAACAACTATATTTCCTGCTTTCGAGTTACATCCGGTTTAACCGGAAGTTGATTTTTTGGGAAGATAATAAAAATTGAAGATAGGGACATGTAAGCCGTTTTGCTCTAAGACGTACTGTTAGAAGGTTGTAAGCTGTCAAAGTTTAAAAATGTCACTTGTCGAGAGTCAATATCTCAGAAACTATGAAGTATAGACTAATAATGCATTTAATAAAAAATAATTATAATTTTATGTGGAATTTAAAAATTCAAAAATTTACAGGGTTTACCCTTCAAAAAATGGAAAATTTTGGATTTACAAATTTAAAAATGTAAAAATATACAGGGTGTTCCATTTAAAAAAATATAACTATCATTCTCCACAACTTTGTGGGCGACCCTGTATATTTCAATTTATCACCGATATGTAGATTTTTAACAGCCCTACATTTTTTATATAAGACGTTTTTTGATAACCCCTGTATATTTTGAAATAATCGACCGTTCTGGTAATTTTTCCTAACCCTGTATAAGTATTCTTCACTTAACGAAGTTAAATTCTCAGGATATAAAAAAATAAAATTAATTATGGAATGAAATACCTATGAAAAGCCAAAGTGATGCAAAATTAAAGATTGTCTTTCATTATAGCATTTTTAACTATTAAAATTGCTTATTCCAGATCAGGGGCCAAAATTCCAAATAAACAAAAGTCAACTATAAATAAACGTTTAAATGAGCTTGGATTTTTTTGAAGTCGGGTGATTTCGAAAACCCACTTTAGCATTAAATCAAAAGGCTACTTGCTTCTGCCCGCCCTTCCCCCAAATTATCCATTTTCTAGTCGATTCTGAAGAGCGGCCCTTTTGACCGGACACATTCGAAATTTCCTGTGTAACAGCTCTCATACATACTACAGATATACAGCCAATCACGTCGTATTTCGGCGCGTCCGTCACGAAACAAAGAGCACCTGATTATGGCGTCCTCGATGTTCCATTGTTTCCCGAAAACAGTATCTAATTAATGATGGCGTACGTTTGATTCATGTCGAGATCAAACACGCACATACATAATATACAACGTTTGATTTAGATTAAGAGCATAAAAGTGACGATTTATTATCAGAAAGCTGCATCCAATTCATTAAAGTTCAAAGTTATTATTAAAAAAGACAGAAATACAGATGCAACAAGAAAAATGTTTAATTTAAGAGCTTCCGCGAACCAGCGGCATATTTGTCACAGTCAAGATCAAGGTCGCGGCGTGGAATGGACAGGGCACGTTGACGCGTCCCACTGTGCATGGGATTCTTTAGACGCACACACACGACATTCTTTTTATCAAAGCATGCCAACGAGACGTTAAATGCAATGGTTCACCAGGTTCCTCGATAGTTCCACAGTTAACAAGAGCATTGGGACATTTCTAAGAATATTTCTGTGGCATTTCAATAACACCTGCCCAGAAAGAAAACTACTGCAACGCAAACCCAAACACAACTGGATAACCGAAGACATAATCGACGAGAAAAAACAGGTACAGGATTCCTACAATCTCGCTAAACAATTATTAAACAACAATGGTATTTGGCAATATTATCGAGACCAAAAAAAAATAATACAAGAAGCTTATAAACGATGCAAAGATAAGTTATAACAAGAACAGGATAGAAAACTCTACAAATCAGTCCAAGGAAATATGGAACATAGTAAACTAGTAAACACAGAACTTAATAGAAATCGACAAACCAAACCATTACAATTACAACTATCAATAAATTACCATAAAATACACGACAAACAAGAGGTTGCAGAAACATTTGGGAATTACTTTGCAACTATCGCCCAATATCTGTTTTACCAATCATTTCAAAAAATATTTGGAAAAATAATAAATAATAAATTATGCCAATTTTTAGAAAGCCAAAATTTACTTTTTGCTAACCAGTATGGTTTTCGCAGATCTAAGGATACAAAAATAGCTGTAGGAGATATCGTAACAAATATTCAAGTTATTGTCGACTGCAGTAAAAATTGCTGTTTACTATCCTTAGATCTGTGTAAGGCTTTTGACACCGTTAACCATGATATTTTATTAAGAAAATTAAACAGTATTGGGATAAGACACACAAACTACTTCAAAGTTATTTAAGCTATCGTAAACAATTTGTTCAAATTGGGAAAAGAAAAAGTTCGATAAAAGAAATAATATTGAGTAATAGATGTGTTTTGGACTTCCATTGCCTTTAGTTTGTCATATCACAACGTTTCAACTGGTAAGTATCTCCAGTCGTCTTCAGGTGAATACTAAGTATACTTATAGTAGACTGGAGATACTTACCAGTTGAAACGTTGTGATATGACAAACTAAAGGCAATGGAAGTCCAAAACACATCTATTACTCAAGATACATAATTGTCTACAACCTTCAAACAAACACAAGAAATAATATGTTCCACAAGGATCAATATTAGGTCCGTTATTATTCTTAATTTACATTAATTCCGTTTCCAAATTGAACTTAAAGGGCAAAATGTCCGCTAAAAACAATGTTCTTTTAATTATAGCCAATTTTTTATAAAGATACCTACAATACCGTTAATATCCAATCCTTTTTCACAAAAATAATAAAATGTATCAAGGAATGTTTTCCTCGATTAACCTAATTCGACGCAGATTTCATAACCAACTGAATAAAAAGGAAGCAAAAATGTCATGATGGGGTAAAAATAGGAATGATTCCATTTGAATCGATGTTAAAAAAATCCCTGCTTGTTTTACCTTAAAAGTATAATAAAAATGTAGTAGGTAGTCTCATGTAGCAGATTTTCCAATTAGCCTGTAATTTTTAAAATATACTATAATTTGTGTAAATATAATAAGGCCAGATTTAAAAATTATTTTCTCCCAAAGCAAGGCCTCAATTAAAAATCTGTTTCAAGACAAACAACGTTTGAACCTTTAACTACCCAGCGATACCAAATGCATCCCTATTTAATCAAATTTTACTAGTAATATTTGATGACAGCCGAACGCCTGCAAATATTTTTCAAATATTTATCTTGGCAATCGTTAATAGTACCGTACGAGCAAAAATTATTGGCATCAAAGAGGGCTTGGATTAAAAAACGTAGGGCTTGGTTTAGATCACAATGATATGGGGACGATATATCTAACCAAATCTAGGTTAAAATTTTGTCAAATTCATATTATGACATGGATATGCCAAACCAATGAGTAATAAAATATGTAGACAAATACAAATTTATTTTTGTTGATTACAAAATTATAATACTTGCACTCTATAAGAAAATAAATTTAGCTTATTCTTAAGAATAGTCCTGCATGTTCCATAAGATCTTCCCAGTTCATGGGACAGGCGTCTTATACAATTTGTTGGCGTATTTTGCATTATTTCACGAACGTTTGCAACAAGTTCTTCTGTTCTTACAGATTATGGTCTTCCTGCTCCTTTTTTGTGTTGTATAGAACCTGTTTCCCTAAACACAGCCACAGTGCTTTTCAGGCAGTGATAAAAATCCCCAGTAATAAAAGCAACGTTAGGAAAATGTTCGTGAAAATCGTCCATGCACAAACCCGGATTGTATTGCCACTCACCATTTACTCTAACCCCGTTTCGAAAATACGCTTCAACCATGAATGTTTTGTGCTATTCCGTAAAGCCCATTGTGTGAATTGTTCAAGAAATTGGAAAAATTAGCGATAAATCAAATTACTTGTAACGACTGTCAAAGATGACGGAATAACTGATTGATTGTTAATTCAGGTAGTTACTGACACCCAACAGGTATTAAGCTCTGCGGCTAAGCATTACGTCCTTAGATGCAAGGCCCTTTAATGCAAATAATTTTTGCTCGCACGATATTTAGAAATCAAATGTACAAACATTAGGTACTTTATTATTTCCAAATAAACAAATATATTTTGAAATAAATTCGATAGCTCTGAAGCGTCCTGAGTAAATGGTATAAAAATGCTTGACCGCGGCGCGCGCGCGCGGATACATTATCGATGCATAGAACATCCCTACAATATCGAGTAAAAGTTCTGCGGGAATAAAAATTCTGCACGGGCAACCGAGAATACAAATTATACAAAATACAGCGCCGCATACAGCCAACAGATTATTACCAAGATTTCCCTTATCCATTTGCGAGGAAATTGAAATGGAAATTTTAATGAAATCTTCAGCTGATTATTGTTGCAATTTCCTGTTTTTCTCTTCATGGAAAGTATCTTGTATTATATTATGAATAAGCAATGTTTCCGGTATAACGAAAAGCAATTATGTAAACTTAATCCTTATAAAATAATAAATACCTGTATACGTAACAATATTTCAATTAAATTGACTTTGGGCTCTCTCTATGCTTTATTTAAAGCCAGTGCATATTATATTTTATTGTATTAAATGGAACGTTCTTTTCGCCACCTTGATATCATATAGTTCACCAAGATATCGTAAGCATCGGTGGTTCAGTGGTAGAATGCTCGCCTGCCACGCGGGCGGCCCGGGTTCGATTCCCGGCCGATGCAAAATACTTTTTTTTTTGTTTTTTTTGCATAAAAAATAATGTCTTCCTAGTTTTAAAACAATTTTTTTAATAAAATGCCACCTCAAGACCTATATTAATCAACTGCTCATTTAGTTCCGCAAGTAAGTATTATTCAAGGGTTGCTAGATTTTGTATAATATACATAATGTCAACTACAACTATTTTATAACAGGCACATAATACTGGTGCAATTATAGCAAGGAATTATGCCCACAACTGAAGTTAAAGTGGTATTTTTTGTGAGTACGCTTACCTTAAAAATTCAGCCATGATAAAAACGAACACATTAAATTTTGCGGTGGGTGCTTCGCTATCGGAATGTATTTACTGCTATGTAATGGGAATGCCAGTACGGTATATATATAGTAGTAGTAACATGTTTTATTTACCAAAAAACTACAATTAAATATTTTTTAATACATTTTTTAACACATTTTTATAGATTTATTTTTGAATTTTAAAACGTAACCTTATTTTAACAAAAACAGAGAGAAAAGTTAAACATTTTGTAAATTGTATCAAATATTACGTATCATTTTGTTTTTTAATTAAGTAAATGTAATAAGTTTTTTTAAACAGTTTTAATGATTTTTAAGATTTAATAGAATTTTCCAAATTATTATATTCTATCAAACCTTCATAAAACATGGATTTATAAGCTAATCTTTTAGAGACCCTATCCACATAAAAATGTTGATTAGTTCTTGTTTTATAATTATGATGGTCCTAATTAAAAGAACAAAAACAATCAGGCAATAAATTATTTTTAATTTTATGTATAAAGATTAAAGATACATACTAAATAAAAAATTAAATTTCTGACATTCAACCCATCTAAATTTTTCAACATAAAATTAATTTTTGTATATTTGTCAGAATTTAAAATAATCCGCATTGCCTTATTTTGTAAAATTTGTAATTAATCAAATATTTCCTCACTAGCACAATATAAAATGGAAGAACAATAAAGAAAATGTGCGGTAATATAATGGTATTAAATACTGTTGTTTTAGAAAACAAACTTAAATAAGAACTGATTATTTTAAAATAACCTACTTTTCCGGCAATCTTCGATATGATACTTTCAAAATAATTAAAAAATTTAAATTTTGAATCAAAGATTATCCCTCGGATTATCCCTAAATATTTAAAAATGTTTACTAATTACTATTATATTTTGACAATTTAAATTATTACCCATAACCAATTAACCATACATTTAGTTTTTGAAATATTTAATTTTAATTTATTTACCTTTAGCCAATTTAATAATATATTTATCTCAGAATTTAGAGTATTCAAAAATATTTAAAACATTAATGTAAATTAAGGTGTCATCAGCAAACATTTGTAACTTACACATTTTTAAAACTAAAGGCATATTTTATCGTTGATGTATAAAATAAATAATATGGGACCTATTATACTTCCTTGAGGAACTCCTATATTATTTATTTTTTATTTGAATATTTTTCGATATTTTTGTTTTTTGTGACCTGTTACTTAAATAATTTTTAAATATACTTATATCTCGCTATTATTTTCCAAAAATGGCATAATACTAATTATTTATTGAATAATAGAAGTATCTGTTTTAATAGAAAAACCACAATAATTATTCATTATACAATTAATTATTGTTAATAGGTCATGAATACATATTAAATTTGCTGAATATGATAATTAATAATTAGTTTTTTAGAAAATTAATCAATAAATATAATATTTTATTTTCGTCTTTTCAAATATGTCAAATTTGGATTTAACGCCTGGCAGCACTTCTTGCCAGAGGGGCTGTTTAAAAAAATGTTTATTACTGTTGGGGTGTAATTCACGAAAGCTAAATATTTATAACGGATGTTTTATTGCCCTTGCTAAGGGTGATTTTTAATGTAATGGGCGAAACAGATGGTCTAAAATTTTAAAAATATAGCAGCAACGAGATAAGGGCCACGACAGTGCAAAAAATAGGGTTTATAAGAAATTTTGAATTTTTTTTATGTTTATGTAGCCTAAAGCAGCGTCTCAAAACAGCTTTCCTCGTTATAGAATGATTGAAAAATCAATTTGTTTCCTAAAACTATAAACAACACATAAAATCCTTACATGAAAAATAACTGTCACGATTTTATTTTGTTCTAAATGGTGCCGGATGTAGTTTTTTCAAAAAGTTCCATTTTCTTGGAGGATCTTGGGCAATTTGCTGTTTGAAATTAGTTTTCGCAGTAAATTGAAAGAAACTGCAAATGTGCAGTTGCGGAAAACTAAGAAACAACTTGAAATAGTGCCTGGCTTGGAATTACTTTTTGGTGTTTAAGTTTTCATTTACTAAAAATATACTTACTGGATTCTCAAACATATGTACATAAACAAATTAAATTATTCGTTATTATAGCGATGTTTTTTTAAAATCCAAGTCTCAGTAAGTTTTTTTTTTTTAATATGTAGTACCGTTGCAGCTGAAAATACGGGGGACAAAGAATGAAGCTAATCTTCTGGAATATGTGAAGTTGCAGTTAGATCAGTTTCAATTCAATCATCAATTGGTAAAATAACATGTAACATTGTCATCAATATTTGCTAAATTTGGTACAGTGACCGGCAAAGAGTTCGCAACATATGGGAAAAAATTTTATTAGCGGAATATTGAAAAATCTTTTTTGGGGGATTGGATGTGCATGTCCCATAACCTTAAAATCGATTTTGACATACGTCACGTGACCAATGGTATGGCGGGAAAGTTGAAAAAACCAATATGAAATCATCATAAATCAGATAAGTTGATGAGATATCGAAAAAATTCCAAGAATAAAAAGTGTTTAGAATTCCATTAGAACCTTAAATAGAATGTTTGGGATATCTACTTAAAAAAACATAAAATCGAATATTTTTGTAAATATTTTTTTACCGAATTAAAAATTTCCATATTTTTCCTTTCTTAAAGCTTCATTAAAGTAAAACTGACATCTGGTGACCACAACTAGAAATATTCTTTTGTTTTTCTGACAATTTGGAGCAATAATTCAAAAAATTCGTTTACACTTGGATACAAGCTGTTGCAATAGTCTATTTCTAATAACCTTATCGATATTTTTATATCGAAATATTCTATTATGTTAAGAAATCCTTAAATTCATTAATCCAAAGAAAATTTTATTTATAACCGTAAAATATAATTTTCAATTTCGCAGAAATCTTTAAAAAAATCTAAAAATTAATAAAAATTTAAATTATTTTTTACGGTTATAAATAAAATTTGCTTTGGATTAATGAATTTAAGGATTTCTTAACATAATAGAATATTTCGATATAAAAAATATCGATAAGGTTATTAGAAATAGACTATTGCAACAGCTGGTATCCAAGTGTAAACGAATTTTTTGAATTATTGCTCCAAATTGTCAGAAAAACAAAAGAATATTTCTAGTTGTGGTCACCAGATGTCAGTTTTACTTTAATGAAGCTTTAAGAAAGGAAAATATGAAAATTTTTAATTCGGTAAAAAAATATTTACAAAAATATTCGATTTTATATTTTTTTAAGTAGATATCCCAAACATCGTTTTTAAGGTTCTAATGTAATTCTAAGCACTTTTTATTCTTGGAATTTTTTCGATATCTCATCAACTTATCTGATTTATGATGATTTCATATTGGTGTTTTCAACTTTCCCGCCATACCATTGGTCACGTGACGTATGTCAAAATCGATTTTAAGGTTATGGGACATGCACATCCAGTCCCCCAAAAAAGATTTTTCAATATTCCGCTAATAAAAATTTTTCCCATATGTTGCGAACTCTTTGCCGGTCACTGTATATACAAAAAACGATAATGCCAGCATTAACTGTAAAATAAAAAGCTGTAATTCACATCAGACTAAAGGACACCCTGTCGGGTATCTGTAAAAAGTAGAATTTTTTAAATATTAAAATTTTTTAATTTGAAGAAATAGTCGATCCATGCTTAAAGTGGAGTTGAAAGTATGGGAAGGAAAGAAAAACTAAAGTCTTCCTCCACAAAATTTAATAGAATAAAATTCTTCAGGGGTCATGTGTTTCGAATGTAGAAACGTTCATCATCAGGAGATAGAAAATATATTTGGTGCTGATGGTTTTAGCAAAAGAGAAAGTGGTGTAGTGTAGAACCTTAAGGGAAGAATCACACTGAGCGACCATGATCGACCGTCCGCGATCGACCAGTGACGATCAAATTTCCAACACGAACATTCTTACCACAAAAATCACACTGAACGATCGTCCTCGACCGTCCGCGACCGATCTACGTCGACCCTGTTTGAAATTCCAACCTGCTGGAAATTTTGGTCGGTCTCGGACCATCCCACTTAATGCGCATGACAAAAATTTTTTTTTTTTTTTTATTTTACACCAAGTGGAAGTGGCGTGCAACTCTAAAACCTAGCCCTACTTTTTCACGCTGGTTTTATTTGCTCTTGGTCATTTGTGTTTATATAGACAAAGTATTATCTACAAAAGAATCTTGACATTTGACATTTTCGTACGAGCGGTCGATAGCTGTGGTCGGTCGACCAGTGTGACTAGAACCCTGAATTTAAGCTATTTTGATTGTTGGTCGTAGCCGGTCGATCGCGGACGGTCGATCATGGTCGCTCAGTGTGACTCCTGATTAATGGAGCTTGTATGGAATTAAAACTTGAAGTGTGGAGGAGACATAATATAAAGGAAATTAATGAAAATTAAAACATACTGAGTATGTAAGAAGTCAGTAAAGGGGGTCTAAACTAACCAAATAAACTGGGGAAGAAGAAAAAACCTTTCTAAAAAGAAGGTGTCGAAGATTATTTAAAATTTTTTAACAGAATTGCATTCCAACAAAAGTGTTTTGTGGGGTACTGAGGGTTAAAGCTCATCAGCCCCGGTAAGAGGTTAATTTAAAAACCATGAAATTAATCAAGAAGTTGCACATTTTATTAAAAATTTGGAGATCAAAAAAGGATGTTGAATGAGAAATCTCTCATTCACTTTGGTCCTAGCACGTAGACGTAAACAAGCTTTTTTAAACTATAATTTTTTAATAAAATGTGCAACTTCTTGATTAATTTTATAGTTTTTAAATTAACTTCTTGCGGGGCTACTGAGATTTAACCCTCAGTACCCCACAAAACCCTTTTGTTGGAATGCAATTCTACTGTGATAATATCTTCATTATTTTGACTAATTTTACCCTTACAATGTCGTACAGACATACACCTAAAGATGTTTTATAAAAAGTTTTAAAAACGTTTTAAATAATCTTCGACACCCTCTTTTTAGAAGGGTTTTTCTTCTTCCCCAGTTTATTTGGTTAGTTTAGACCAGTGGCGGCTCGTGTCATTTTAGTGAAGTAGGGCCAGGTAAACCCTTAGCGCCGCAGGCAAAAATTTTTTGGGTGCCACGCCCTTTTTTGTTAATAGTTCTTGCTTTTAAAGTAGGAAAAATAAGCAAAAAGGCACCTAATTTAATTTATGAATTTACAATCATATCTTGAATATACCTAAACACGATAACAAGTTGAAACACACAAGCAATGTCAGTGGTTTCATCTGCGATAAACGGAGAGTCCTTTATTTCTTTTATGACTTCATCATGATACACATCTAACATACAGTCCAGAAGTTCATTTTGTAGGGGTTTTGATGTTCCTTTAAATACTTTCGATTTTTCAATATGATCTTTAAGAGTTTTGTCTAATTCTGAGCTGAAATTTATTAATTCACGAAATATGCCCCTATTTTCCGACGTCTCTTTTTCGTCATGACCTCTCAAAGCCAACTCAAATGCACCACAAAACCGAACGCAGTTTATAATTTGGTTTAATATGTATCTGTTTTTATCAATTTGTTCGTTTTTCTTCATTATTTCATTGTGATATGCAGAATTTAATTGAGTTTTAATGTTAATTTTACCAAGCTTACTGAAATTAAATATATTGTTTAAATGTACCTTCGATTTTTCATGTGTCTTCATTTTGTCCCAGAAATGGACCAAATCATCTGTACCTTTTTGGGACCAAGTTTGCTTCCCACCAAATAAAACACACATAAAACAAAATAGTCTATTAGATTCATCACAACCGCACACCCAAGTATTTTTTCCATATAGTTTCCTTTAAAAATCTAATAGTATTCATTACTTATGTATTTCGAAAATAAAAAGTTCGTTAACCCTACATTAAATCAGCCGCCGGCCGAACGAAAACAAATCGGGACGCGACGCGAACATCAGCTGTTTAAAACGTCTAACATCAAACGGTCAAACGAAGAGAGCCTGGCTACGTCGTCGAGATTTTTGCCTGCTTGCATTCAAGGTAATTTTCAAATGTTTTTTTTATTGAGGTGATGGCGTTTCGTCACCTCCCGTGTGCCTCGTCGCGCTTGGCGCGGAAGCTACGTTACCGTTTTACGCATAATCGCTTCCTTTTAGATGGAAATTTGCACCCGACTGTGTTCCATTTTTAAATTATTTTGCTAATTGCTTTAAAAACGAGAATATTAATTTTAATAGGTTTTGATAATTTGTAAAGGGCAGGACGCTAAACGGGAGGGCAGGTAGTGTCATGGCACTGTGGCTCTACCCCACGAGCCGCCACTGGTTTAGACCCCCTTTACTGTCTTTTCACATACTCAGTATGTTTTGAATTCATCAATTTCCTTCATATTATGACTCTTCTACACTTCAAGTTTTAATTCCATACAAGCTCCATTAAGGTTCTACACCACTTTCCCTTCTGCTAAAACCATCAGCACCAAATATATTTTCTGTCTCCTGATGATGAAAGTGTCTACGTTCGAAACATGTAGAGACCCTTGAAGAATTTTATTCTATTAAATTTTGTGGAGGAGGATTTTTAGTTTTACTTTCTTTACCTTAAATTTTTTTGTTCTGCGAATATGTTTTACCCACAAGCCACAAGGTTAGGTAATTGGACTTTTTACTCGTTTCTTGAGTTATGGGTGGGGTAACTAATCCCCCCCCCCCCCATTGTAAACGCACCGGCATCCACAAGTTTATATCCTCAGTACGTTTTTGGTAAGGGACAAAATCAAATTTGAAACAAACGAAAAACATCGGAACAAAAATTAACCTTAATAAATACAAAAACGATTCTCCCGTAATTACTCAAAGAAAAACTCCGTAAAAATCTACAAAGTTCTAAATCGGATTTGTTTCCAATAATGAACTTTCCCTGCCAGAACGCTTTGTCTTTTCAAGTTTTTAAACTTTCCCGGAGAAAATTAATACAAAAGATTTTTCTACCATAACAGAGTTGGTTTAAGGGAAAAACAAATAACAAAGGTAACAATAAAAATTCCTCTGTTTAATATTTCTGTGGTACCTACTTTTAAGCCCGATTTTATAAACCCTTTATCTGGAGAGAATATTGACTTTTATAAGCTCCGGTTTTATTGTCAAAATAACAGCTGTCAACATATAACCGAAAATGTTAAATCTTAAATAACTTCAGCCTGTAGCAAGTAATCTTATAGCTGCTGCAAGTAGGGTTGGGCATATTTTACTTGAGCAAGGATCTGAAATTTCAAGTTGAAATTTATGAAACTTATGAAATTTCTGCGAAACTTTCGAAATTCATGAAATTTTTGTGAAATTTATGAAGCTTTTAAAAAAATCTTAAATGTCGTGAAAAATTCATTGAAATTTATGAAATTTTCATTAAATTTTATTTTCTGTTAGATCTGTTCTTTATTTTTTTTAAACTAGTACATACTAAAGTATAAGGAAATAAAAAATATCTAAAGTAATGTGAAAAATTAATTTATTTGTATCCGTCCATTGACATTTTGTCTTCATCATCCATTAACATTGGATCTAAGCACGGAAAGGTTTGTGAAAGTTTCACTGAAATTGATGAAATTTTTCTGAAAGGTTCGAATGTAATAAGGACATTTATCAGTTAAAAGTTTCATGTAAAAATTTCAAAAATGTCACTGAAATTTCACTTTTTGGGTTAAGTGAAATTTTTCTGTTTTGAAAAGTTCAAAACAGAAAATTTCATTTGAAACTTTCAAATGGCCCAACCCTACTAACTTGCATGGAAAGGTTTGTGAAAGTTTCACTGAAATTTATGAAATTTTTCTGAAAGTGTCGAATGTAATAAGGACATTTATCAGTTGAAAGTTTCAGGTGAAAATTTCAAAAATGTCACTGAAATTTCACTTTTTGGGTTAAGTGAAATTTTTCTGTTTTGAAAAGTTCAAAACAGAAAATTTCATTTGAAAGTTTCAAATGGTCCAACACTAGCTGCAAGTCGCTCATGTAGTGCAATAGCTTGTCTGATAACAGACCGCAGGAGTGTGAAAGAAATTGTACAAATCACAAACTGAAAATGTACCAGATTTTAAACTTTTGTACAGACATCAGAAATTACTTATTTTTTTAACCTCCCACCCAAAACAGTAAGTAAAATATTTTTAATTTATTTATTTAATAATTTTAAGTTACTATTATCATCAATCATCTGCTAAATTTATCTTTGAGTTTTGTCTTTAATATACAGGGTGGTCCTTAAGTACATCAAGAAAATCTAGGATATGATTCCTGGCATCAATTTAAGTTGAAAAGTTCATATGGACTTATGCCCTAAAATGCTTACCCTCTATGATACAGGGTGTTAAAATATTTTCCATTTTCCTTTAAAATTACCATTTTTTTCAAAAACATAGTAGAGACAACTTTTGTTCCGCTTATATCAGTAATGCATAAAAATGCATCAGAGTTTAAAAAAACAGTGGCGTATCACATATTTTTACAAAAAAAATATTGATGGTATCTTCATGCACGCCACTGGTGGAAGTAGGCAAACCCTTTTTTAACCAAATAGTGCAATTTAATACGAAATTAATCGACATCAATTTTCAAAACCGTATCTTCAAGGAGTTTCGAAATTTTAAAAAAACAATTATTTTTTAAAAATGTTTTAACACCCTGTATCTTAGAGGGTAAGCATTTTAGGGCATAAGTCCATATGAACTTTTCAACTTAAATTGATGCCAAGAATCATATCCTAGATTTTCTTGATGTACTTAAGGACCACCCTGTATTATAGAGGGCGATGGGTGGATGAAATATTAAACATGTATTGCAAAACTGATGATTTCTGTGAATTTTGCCTTATAAATGATAGAGGGCGGCACAAGGATGAAAATGTACCAGAAATTGTGTAAATGTACTTTTGTACAGACGGGTTCGAAATGTACCAGATTCGCACAATTGTACCCGCTCTGGCAACGCTGGTGTGAGCAGTCCGCACTTCAACAGTCAACAAAGCCGCAGTCTGTGGGCTACGATAAGGTGAGGAGGGGGGGTTGCTTTTCGGAATCGCGCGTAACGTCTACTCCCCCTACCCCTTCGCTTGGTGTTATGAACGATATTAGGTGTAGCAATCGATGAAATGGAAACATGTTGTTAATTAACCCAGATTTTTTCATTTATTAATTATTTTTTCTCCAACACGACCCCGAGAGATTATTTGTTTTAAAATGTTCTTTTTCGACTAAAAGCAAAGTAAATAGAAGCCCCCAAGATTAATAAACAAAGTTTTGCAGAACTTTTATAACAGGTATAAGTTATTCCTCTGTTCGGTTTTTTCTCAAAAGAAAAATCTCTTTGTATTAATTTCTTTTGGGAAAGTTTCGTAACAAGAACGGATCTGAAAAATGTTTTCGAGATTATGATCCGGCTGTAGGATTTTTCTGGAAAAATATTAATGAATAGATTGCTTTACGTAGAACTTTGCAAAATATAAAAATCTTAGCTTAAACATACAAATCGTTTCAAATCGTTTTGGTTGATGATTATAAGTAAATTTTACGCAGAGAAAAGGGGTTTCAACCACCATTATAAAATAACAACATGTTTTACAATATATAAGAAAAAATAATAATGATTAGGTGTAATAAGAAAAAGTAAGGAATCGCAAAAAAATTACTTTTCGAGATCTTGTCAGATACGGAACAAAAAAAAATGGCTAAGAATAAAACTCAAGTACTTTTTGTTTAACTCTGGGTGATTGTAAACTTAAACTACCTCGAAAATGTACTGGAGAGGAAGAAAACTAGTTAAACAACTGAAGTAAGTTTCTCTTCTGTCGTTTCAAAATGAAAAACAAATTGAAAAACGGAGTGTCTACAGTGGGGAACTTAAATTTAGGCGTTTTAAAGGAACAGGGTCGGACCTAGCAATTTGTTGATTGGGATAGATTGACTTTACAGTCTCGCAAACGAAAATGTGAAATTACGGAAGTTGGGTACTTTCTCGCAGGGTTAAGAGAAACGTAGGTATGTCCCCCTGCACCCTCCTTTATATCTGTTCCTGTATAAAGGGTAAAGGGCATATATTATATTAAATTATTTACTAAACTACGTTGACGAAAAATGTTTTGCAACTGCCATACAACTAAAAGAACTTGTTTGAAGATGATAGACAATAAAGTTATTTCAATAATATAATATACAGTGAGGACCTAAAGTCCGTCCCCCCCCTCTAACTTCTAAACCGTTCGGTATATTTTAATGAAATTTTTAACGATAATATTTGAGCAAGTCTTGCACTTTTTGACATACCAATGACAGCTTTAAATGTCAAGATGACAGCTGGGTCCGCTTTTGGAATATTTTTTTAAATGGAACACCCTGTATATTTTTACATTTTTAAATTTCACATAAAATTATAATTATTTTTTATTAAATGCACTTTTAGTCTATACTTCATAGTTTCCGAGATATTGACTCTCGAAAAGTGACATTTTTGAACTTTGACAGCTTATAACCTTCTAACACTACGTCTTAGAGCAAAACGGCTTACATGTCCCTATCTTCAATTTTTATTATCTTCCCAAAAAATCAACTTCCAGTTAAACCGGAACAACTATATTTCCTGCTTTCGAGTTACATCCGGTTTAACCGGAAGTTGATTTTTTTAGGAAGATAATAAAAATTGAAGATAGGGACATGTAAGCCGTTTTGCTCTAAGACGTACTGTTAGAAGGTTATAAGCTGTCAAAGTTCAAAAATGTCACTTTTCGAGAGTCAATATCTCGGAACCTATGAAGTATAGACTAATAATGCATTTAATAAAAAATAATTATAATTTTATGTGGAATTTAAAAATGTAAAAATATACAGGGTGTTCTATTTAAAAAAATATTCCAAAAGCGGACCCAGCTGTCATCTTGACATTTAAAGCTGTCATTGGTATGTCAAAAAGTGCAAGACTTGCTCAAATATTATCGTTCAAAATTTCATTAAAATATACCGAACGGTTTAGAAGTTAGAGGGGGGGACGGACTTTAGGTCCTCACTGTATAATATCATTGTACAGGGTTTTTCCGTATATTTTGGAGCACCCCTGGAGCTTTTATTTAAAGACCTAGAAAAAACTTTAAATTACCAAAGTTGCATGATTTCTCCTGAACTGCCAGAATTTGTTATCGGACAAAACAAATGAACATCGTAAATTTGTTTAATAATGCCAATGTCTATTTTTTTAAATAGAACACCCTGTATATTAATTTTTTTTTAACTCCTCACTCTTTTCTGATTCCAAATATGTATATATGTTATATGTTTACTTTAGTCGTTTAGGCAAAATTTAATTTCAAAATATTGCGGATTAGAGAATCTATATTGGTGTGAGGAAAACATGCTAGAACATAATGCTTATTCAGTAATAATAATTAATATAAATAATGATAATAATACTAAAGTAAACATATAACATTTATACATATTTGGAATCAGAAAAGAGTGAGGAGTTAAAAAAAAAATTAATATACAGGGTGTTCCATTTAAAAAAATCGACATTGGCATTATTAAACAAATTTACGATGTTCATTTGTTTTGTCCGATAACAAATTCTGGCAGTTCAGGAGAAATCATGCAACTTTGGTAATTTAAAGTTTTTTCTATGTCTTCAAATAAAAGCTCCAGGGGTGCTCCAAAATATACGGAAAAACCCTGTATGGTTTGAGTCACACGCTATTAACACTGCCAATATTAAACCTAAACGTTGGCTTAGATATGTTGATGATATCTGGACAGACAGCAACGAAGCTCTGATACGGTTTTTGGAACATATTAATAGTATATATATTCATTAAATTAACCATGGAAACAGAAAAACATTCCACTCCACCTTTTCTGGATGTTCTCGTCAAACGAAGTGTTAAAAACATTCAAACTCCATAAAACAGGGCATAATTCAAACTCTTTATCACACAGCATCTAACCTTCGCAACAATCCGGAAGACCTTAATATTGAAATTTCAAACATCAAAAAAGATTTAAAACAGAATGGTTACCCTGAAACCTTTGTAAGTAATACCATCTCAAAACTTAATAATCGCGAAGTAAAAACTAATACAGAAACAAAAGAGGAGCAAGCTTTCTTACAATACCTTATGTCAAGGGGATTTCTGAAACAATCAGAAGGATAACCAAAAACTATAATATTAAAACAGCCTTCAAATCTGGAAATACGCTTAAAAGCTTTCTTACAAAAGTAATGAAAACACAAAAAATTGTATCTATCAAATCCGTTGCGAGTGTGGCGAATCGTGCATTGGAGAAACAAAAAGACCTCTTCGCGTACGAGTTAAAAAATATCTGAAACATACTCAAAGAGGTGAAACTTCGAGATCAGGTATAGCGGAACATGTATGGACCAACCAACGTAATATACAGTGGTCAGAACTGTCAGAAGTCAAGGTTTTGGACACGGAACAGCACTAGAGAAAACGAAAATTCAAAGAAGCAGCTTTCATGAATCAAAATACCCATATACAGTGACCGGCAAAGAGTTCGCAACATATGGGAAAAATTTTTATTAGCGGAATATTGCAAAATCTTTTTTGGGGGATTGGATGTGCATGTCCCATAACCTTAAAATCGATTTTGACTTACGTCACGTGACCCGGGAAAGTTGATGAGATATCGAAAAAATTCCAAGAATAAAAAGTGTTTAGAATTCCATTAGAACCGTAAATACAATGTTTGGGATATCTACTTGAAAAAACATAAAATCGAATATTTTTGTAAATATTTTGTTACCGAATTAAAAATTTCCATACTTTTCCTTTCTTAAAGCTTCATTAAACTAAAACTGACATCTGGTGACCACAACTAGAAATATTCTTTTGTTTTTCTGACAATTTGGAGCAATAATTCAACAAATTCGTTTACACTTGGATACCAGCTGTTGCAATAGTCTATTTCTAATAACCTTATCGATATTTTTTATATCGAAATATTCTATTATGTTAAGAAATTACTAAATTCATTAATTGTGGGGGTTCTTAAAAAACCAGGTTTACAAAAAGCGGCCCTTTAGAAATGTTGAACATTTGGAACAAATAATTAGACACTGTGTAGACCTAATAACTCCCGAAATGCTCAGAAATGTTTCAAAAGAAATGGTATCTCGAACAATATTATGTATGTATGGAGCGAAATGGTGGTCATACCGAGTTTTAATACTCGGATAATTTTTTAAATTTAGGTTAATTTTGGTGTTATCAGCATTAATAATTTTTTAATGCTTATTACTAATATAGTTTTTTGACTCAAATTGTTGTTTATTTGGCTCAATAAAATAATTTAAATTTTTATTAATTTTTAGATTTTTTTAAATATTTCTGCGAAATTCATAATTATTTTTTATTATATATTATTTGAATTAATGAATTTAAGGATTTCTTAACATAATAGAATATTTCGATATAAAAAATATCGATAAGGTTATTAGAAATAGACTATTGCAACAGCTGGTATCCAAGTGTAAACGAATTTTTTAAATTATTGCTCCAAATTGTCAGAAAAACAAAAGAATATTTCTAGTTGTGGTCACCAGATATCAGTTTTAGTTTAATGAAGCTTTAAGAAAGGAAAAGTATGGAAATTTTTAATTCGGTAAAAAAATATTTACAAAAATATTCGATTTTATGTTTTTTCAAGTAGACAAACCCAAACATTGTATTTAAGGTTCTAATGGAATTCTAAACACTTTTTATTCTTGGAATTTTTTCGATATCTCATCAACTTATCTGATTTATGATGATTTCATATTGGTTTTTTCAACTTTCCCGCCATACCATTGGTCAAGTGACGTATGTCAAAATCGATTTTTAGGTTATGGGACATGCACATCCAATCCTCCAAAAAAGATTTTTCAATATTCCGCTAATAAAAATTTTTCCCATATGTTGCGAACTCTTTGCCGGTCACTGTATATGTATAGTAAACCAAATATAGATATCCCCAATATCTGGAAGCCTCTTCTTGTCCAAAACCAACAGCTCAAACTTCACACTCCAATAAGCACGTAGGCGGAGTCATCAAGCTTTATTGCGCATGGATAATATTTAAGACAGTAGCCTTAGAATTATAATTGAGTTTACCCTTGAAAACGGTAAGAGGTACTAACTAACCGAAACGTTGTGTTAAGTAACAAAATAAAGACAATGGAAGTCCGACAAGGTAATTTTTTTGAACTAAAAGAACTGCCTTACTTGGGTTTTAATTGTATATTGTATACAGAGTAGAAGAGTGTACATTATTTCTAGAAGATACTGGTTATTTGCAATATATTTTCATTCCGTAACATTCTCGCTATACCTACTTATATCCTATTGTGGAAGAAAAAGGGAATCATTCCGGTAATGCCACTCTCTTTTGTTGGGGCACGCACGAAGACCTTTTCTTATTTACGGCAGTAAAATTGAAAAAACTGGAAATAAAAGGAAAAATAATCCAACAGTTGCTCACTTATTACCGCTCCATGTATTTCATGGCTATTTATTTTATTTCCTGGATGAGAAAATACACATCTCGACAACAGGGACATCCCAAATATTTTATCTTAGGGGGGAAAAAAGCAATAATTATCTTCTGTATACAGGGTGTCCGGAAATATAAGCAAAAAAGGTAGATGATAATTCTGGACCAAAAATAAATGCTATCTCTTCCTATAACATTTTTTAGAAAATTGATTATTAACAGAGTGACAGGGTGTTCAAGTTAAATTTTATTTGCAGTTTTTTTTGCAATACCTTTTGCCACGCTCATAATATTTTGACGAAATCTCGTATATGGGGCTTTATCGGGATGAGGAATACTAATTTGCCCACCGTTTTTTCGCATTTTGTAGAGGGCGCCACTTAGGAGCCTATACTTTAATTTGAATGGTGCCAACTTTTTTGTCCTACACTGTATGCGCATTTTGACTGAATATTTTGATTCTCCTAACCTTTTGACATAAAGAAGATATACTACTTTTGTTTCGATCAATTTAACCGTTTTCGAGAAAAACACTAAAATAACATTGCTTGCATTATGTGATGAATACGAAATCATTTAAACTTATTATTTTTTAATATAACTAATTTAATTTTTTAAGAAGAATTAATTTATGCATTGAAGAGGAAGGACGTCACTTTCAAACTTTGATTTTGAATGTTTAATTAATTGTTCTAGTAATTTATGTATTTTAAAACTGCAACTAAAATGTAACTTTAACACCCTGTAACTCCCTTAATAATCAATTTTCAAAAAATGTAATAGGAAGTGATAGCTTTTATTTTCGGTCTAGAATTATCCCCTTAATTTTTTGCTCATCATTTCCGGACACCCTGTATAGGGTGTCACATCGGAAACCGCTTCAATCTATATTCTGGAAAATTATAAATAAAATTTTTTAAAATTTGACAATATGCTAATTTTGATTGAGGTAAATCGGCTAAAATATTTTTAATTTGATAGCAGGAGTCAACTTGCTTATTTCAAATGGAATACTCTAGATATTCTTACGATTTTGTCAAAAATGACGTTTGCAGGCCCTAATAGTATATTAACGTACACGTTTTATAAAGCACCATTTTATAGCACGCGTCTATGTTAAAAAACGAGCCGCTTGCGGCGAGTTTTATAACGGGACAAGTGCTTAAAACTGCTTTATATAACACGTACGTTATACTATTTTTTCTAATTTGTATTTTTTCAATAAAAACACAATGACATATTTAAAAAGAAAATAAATCCTTCAAATTTTGTAAATTTTTATATCTAAATTTTATGTTGGTAATACTATTTTTTATCATAGTAGCCTCTGGGCAACAAAAATTATTTTGCGAACTGTCATTTTTTGATTTATTGACCCATTTTCACCACGAGATTCTAAAGTTATTTTAGCGATATGAGATTTGAAATTGGACGGAATACGTTGTGTGATCCTTGTACATTCGATACATATACAGAGCGTTCGGAAATTCGGGCAATTTTGCTACTTTTTTTCGAATTTCAAAAGACGTGATTTTACGTCACGGCATTGCAATTTAGTATAGGGAAGATGGAAAATTCAAATAAAGTTGTAGTTAAAATCGACATTGGAAGGTTAGTAGATTGAATTTTGAATAGGATTTGGCAGAAAATGATAGCTTGAAGCATCTACAAAAGCAAAATAGTTCTTTGTCAATAAAGTTATTATTTAATATGTGTTTTTTAATGAACTAAAACAATACATACACATTTGTAGATCTAGGCAACCAAACATACATACGTGGGTTCGTGTAGTATTTTGCATTTGGACTAAAAAATATTAGTTATCTAGAATGCCATGCTAAACGGTGAAAAAAAACATGTCATGTAGGGCCAACCTTTAAATAATAAAATTCGGAGTTCGAAATAGATCTATTACAAACTCGCTAGCGCGTTCGAAATAGATCTGTTTCAAGACAAAATTAGAAAAAATAATTTTTTCTGTAAGGAAACCTTTACTATTTAATTTGGATTGAATTTCTTGATGAAAAGGACCTGTTGTAATAATTTTTTTATAATATTTTGGTAACTATTAATACAGAGTGTTCAAACACTAAGAATTAAAAAAAATTGTAATTATTTCTTTTTTGGCATTCAATATAAGGCTGAGGTTGCATGTCTGTTCCAAAAAAGGTTAGTGTTCGAAATGTTCTTCAACAGCGACAGTATTGTTGTCCCCAATAAAAATAATGCTCAATGTGACATCATTTCAAGATGAAAACTAAATACCCATCACAATATATCCCATGCATTCTATACTGACAATTATTCACCCCAATAGTTCGACTAGAGATTCACCCTAGTTTCCTTTTATGACTACCCCAATTACGAGATATCGGAAGGACCCACTTATGTGTCAGTGACATCCATAATAGCGGGGGTTGTTATTTTGCTAAGTAGCACTTCAATAATTACTGTTTTACTAATAATATCTGTAATCAGAAGTTGGAATAATTGATTAGGGTTTTGTGAGTAAAACTAACGGGTGTATGAGTAGAAATTTCACACCAAATTGTGTTTAAAATAAAATAATTTTCTATTATATTACCTATACCATTTCTACTTATTGTAGTTACACTGAAATGCAATTTTAAGACTTAACATAATATGTTCTTTAATTTTACATAAATAGTTTTTATTTAATTTTTTTATACGCACCTAGATTTTATGGCTTGCATATTCAGCGGCAGCGAACCATTCATAGCGGCTATAGTAGTAGTACCGTAATGCTTAGCCGTAGAGCTTAATACCTGTTGGGTGTCAGTATAACTACCTGAATTAACAATCAATCAGTTATTCCGTCATCTTTGACAGTCGTTACAAGTAATTTGATTCATCGCTAATTTTTCCAATTTCTTGAACAATTCACACAATGGGCTTTACGGAACAGCACAAAACATTCATGGTTGAAGCGTATTTTCGAAACGGGGTTAGAGTAAATGGTGAGTGTGTTTAATAATACAATCCGGGTTTGTACATGGAAGATTTCCACGAACATTTTCCTAACGTTGCTTTTATGGCTGGGGATTTTTATCATTGCCTGAAAAGAACCGTGGCTGTGTTTAGGGAAAAAGGTTCTATACAACACAAAAAAGGAGCAGGAAGACCATCTGTAAGAACAGAAGAACTTGTTGCAAACAACACAATACAACACTTTCGAAAATATGAAGAGACGTGTGAATTTATGCTTGGAGAATGGCGGTGGCCAATTTCAGCAATTTATGTAATTATTTTTCTTTTTCTTTCTGTATATTCTTACTTTGTTAATTTTGTAAACAACAAAAATAAATTTGTATTTGTTTACTTATTTTTTTACTCATTAGTTTGGCATATCATGTCATAATTTGAATTTGACAAAATTTTAACCTAGATTTGGTTAGACATATCGTCCCCATATCATTGTGATCTAAACCAAGCCCTACGTTTTTTAATCCAAGCCCTCTTTGATGCAAATAATTTTTGCTCGCACGGTAGTAGGGGCATTACAAACTGTGTAAAAATTTGTGCTTTGTAGTAAACAGAATATTTTGCAGTCAAAAACAAATGCGTTTTTGCGAAATGTAAACAAGATTAAATAAAAAAATTGAAACTGACTTAAGTCAAACAAAATTATTCTGTGATTATGTCAAAAAATTTCCACTATAATTCGCTGTTGCCATGGTAACCTGTCAAAAAACCTCATCTTAAATGGTTAAAAAGTACCGATCAGAAATAATTTTTAACATAAATTAATAATGACCAAAGTTCTGCTGATTGCCCTAGATCTCCTGTGATGTGTATTATTGTGTATGTACCTATTAAGTAAAAATAATATACTAAATAGATGTGTATTTTCTACTAGTCAAATTATTATTTTTAGTTTCCTAATGATATCAAATTATTAATGCTTTAGGGAAACCACAACGGAAATGCTGTACGGACGTTTTTACTACGAGTGACGCAGAATTTTGGTTATTCATTTATTATCTAACATTATTGGCGAGCTATGTTTGTGATCAATTGCGTTTTTCGCTTACCAAATACCGCGCGAGGTTAAATTAAGTTGTGAAATTCTTCCTCGTTCATTTTTAGAAATAATACAAGTGAAAATATAGTGGAAATTTAAGAATTTTTCCATTATGTGTTTAAGAAAACTTTTTTTTACGCGGTTCAATAATTATTATTGTCCCTGCTTGATATCGGTAATCAGAAGAAGGACTAATTGATTATTGTTTTGCGAATAACTAACAGGTCTATTGCTTGCAAAGCATCATATTACTTTTTATTAAATCCGTTATATTTCCCAAATGTATTTATTTAGCTCCCGTTCGTGGGAAAATTCTTCCTTTCCACACTTGACCGCATCTGTGCAGACTTTCGCATCGGGCATTAGGATAAATTTCTTTTATACGTTCTCGTTTTGACAGTCACGCAAAAATTATAGCATTGTTTAATCTTATTTTGCGATTTACTTTGTTTAGTTGGCGATACTGGACTTTTTATAAATGTCTCTGAACACGCGATCGTGTTAGATGCCGTAAAAAAATATCCCGGTAACTTACATTCTAAGGGACACAAAAATACGTTGATACGCACTGCTCACCGATCGTATTTCTAGACGTCCATTAAGGATGGGCACGCGCACAACCATCTTGTTATCGACATGTGCTTCTTTAGCGACATCATCTAAATACTCTCCAGAACCGGCCCGTTTTGGCAGTTTTGTTGTTACGGTTTCTTTATTATTGTGGATTGTGGGTGTTTAATATTTCCGGATTTCTAGTTTTTGTGTAGTTAAGTGTTTGTGCTTTTTTGAATAGCAGGGCCGATCCTAGCAGGTGTGCAACGCGTGCACCGCACGCGGGCGGCCAAAACAAGGGGCGGCCGTAGGCCGCAGATAGTTCTGTCAATCAAGCAAAACTTTTTACGAATTTCTCGAAATAAAAATAAAGTGACATTTATCAAACTATAAAAGATAACATTGAATTAACGTCGAAGAAGGAAACAATATTTTTGTGAATTATTTCAAATGGATTTATTTATTAAAAATTTTAAATCAAACCAGCCAGCGCCAGTGGTGAAATTTCTAGTTTTTTTGATGTGGTACAAGAGGTATATAATTACTTTTCTGCATCCCCATATCGATGGGATTTACTCAAAAAATACGTGAAAACTCTTATTTTAAAACCGTTAAGTGAAACAAGATGGGAAAGTCGTATGAATGCTATTAGACCTCTAAAATTAGAGCTAAAAAACATTATTACCGCATTAAAGGCATTAATTGAAGATACCACCAGAGACACGAAAACAAAAATGGGTGCTAAATCAATAATTATTAAAAGTCTTGAAACATTTAAGTTTTTGTGTTCAATTTTAATTTGGCATGATTTATTATCAAGAATTGATGTATTGAGTAAAATGATTCAAAATCCTAAATTAAACATCGCAGAATGCATTAAAGGCTTAGATAATCTTAAAAAATATTTAGTTTCCCAAAGATCTGACGATAATTTTAAAATATTGATCGATTCAGCAACAACACTTGTTAGAGATTTAGGTATTGATTCAGAATTTTCCATCTCGAAGCTCAGAAAAAAAGTTAGTTTATTTGATTACGAGGGCAGTGATGAACCAGTTTTAAATCCCTTCCTGCAATTTAAGATTGTTTTCTATTTTGCAGTTCTTGATTATGCGATCTCTTCGATAAATAAAAGATTTACCTTATTACCTGAGTGCTATTCAATATTCTGCTTTCTGTATGAGTTTCACACCATTTCTAATGATGACCTCATGGAAGCCTGCATGGACTTAGATATTAAGTTACAGGTACAGGAGGAAGGAACTATTGTAAAAGATATAGACGGTATACAACTCTTTAATGAAATAACTTCATTTAAAGATATTTTTCCAGGTAAAAAAGAGCCAATTAAGATATTAGAAATTTTAGTCAAAAATGATCTCATTCCCTGTTTTCCAAATTTTGCTCTTGCAATAAGGATTTTTTTTAACCTTACCTGTTTTTGTGGCTTCAGGTGAAAGAAGTTTCAGTAAATTAAAAATTACTAAAAATTACTTGAGAAATAATATGACACAAGAAAGACTTTCAGATTTGGCCATCATCTCTATTGACTCCGAAATCTCTGAAAAAATTGATCTTACCGCAATTATTGACAAATTTGCTTCTCAGAAAGCCAGAAAAATTATTTTATAGTTAATTATTAGGTAGTTTTCGAGGAAGGACTGATTTATATATACTTTTTTTTTCACGAGATTTGTGCTTTAGTACTTTTTGTTATTTTATATTTTCTGGTAAATATTGTTGTTTTACATTTCTAATTATAAAATGTCTATTTTTGTTTCAAAAGTTATATTTTTGTTGGTTTATTATTTTGTTAAAGTAAAAAGAAAAAAGGTGTCGCTAATATAACATATTAGCTGGCCCAAAAATAAAGTATTTCCCGTAAAATTTTATTTGTAGTTTGAATTTTTATTAATGTTTAACTTTTTACTCTTATGTACATGTAGATGAGTTTATAACGTCAACGTTAAGTATTACTCAAAATAGGAAAAATTCTTTAGAGGGGCGGCCTAATAGGTCTTTGCACGCGGGCGGCCGACACCCTAGGATCGGCCCTGTTGAATAGATAACTTATCATACATCTAATGCCTAATGGGTCCCACAAACAATAGGTAAAAATATGTAGGAATACAAATGCAGTTTATCCCGATGTATGTTGTGGTAGAATTTATTTGCAGCACTGCAATGATTCTAGGTCCTATAAATATACATTTACGAGCTTCTGGTATAACCTACTAAAAAATAATAACAGTTTGGTAACCTATTTCGTGTTAGGGTTTAAACAAGTCCATATTTTAATAAGTAATTAACCAGTGCCGTGTTCAGGAGAGGACCTCTTTAAATTGTCTCACCCCCCTCTCCATCCATCGCATCGTCCATGCCTCTTTAAAGTGTCGCTGCATACATAATGTTAAAAAAGGTAGGTATGTATTTCAGAAACCGGAAGAGAAATTTTTCTCAGGCAGTACCTCTTTCTATATCTCTCAGTATATTTCAAGAAAATTACCTTGTCGGACTTCCATTGTCTTTATTTTGTTACTTAACACAACGTTTCGATTAGTTAGTATCTATAACCGTTTTCAAGTGTAAACTAAATTATAAGGCTACAGTCTTTAATACTATCCATGTGCAATGAAGCTTGATGACTCCTCCTACGTGCTTATTGGACTGTGAAGTTTGAGCTGTTGTTTTTGCACAAGAAGAGGCTTCCAGATATTGGTTGGTTTACTAAATATATGGGTATTTTGATTCATGAAAGCTGCTTCTTTGAATTTTCGTTTTCTAAAGTGCTGTTCCGTGTCCAAAACCTTGGCTTCTGACCACTGTATATTATGTTGGTTGGTCCATACATGTTCCGCTATACCTGATCGCTAAGTTTCACCTCTTTGAGTATGTATCAACTTTAACTCATACGGGAAGAGGTATTTTTGTTTCTCCAATGTATGATTTGCCACACTCGCTAGAGATTTGATAGATACAATTTTTTGTGTTTTCATTACGGGGGGGTTTTACTTTTGTAAGAAAGCTTCTAAGCGTATTTCCGGATTTGAAGGCTGTTTTAATATTATAGTTTTTGGTTATCCTTCTAATCTTTTCAGAAATCCCCTTGTCATAAGGTATTGTAAGAAATGCTTGCTCCCCTTTCGTTTCTGTATTAGTTTTTGCTTCGCGATTTTTAAGTTTTAAGATGGTATTAGTTACAAAGGTTTCAGGGTAACCATTTTGTTTTAAATCTTCTTTGATGTTTAAAATTTCAATATTAAGGTATTCCGAATTGTTGCAAACGTTAGATGCTGTGTGAAAAAGAGTGTGAATTATGCCCTGTTTTATGGAGTTTGAATGATTCGATCCGTGTGAGTGGGTTTCCTGTACACTGAACTTTTTATATTTTTAGCACTTCGTTTGTTTTTGATATTACTTCATTGTCTACCACCTTCAAACAAATACTTTTTTTTTGAAGAAGTAGTCCATACTCAAAGTGGAGTTAAATGATATAGAAAAAATAAAAGCACAAAGTCTTTCTCTACAATTTTTTATTAGAACAACTAGGCGAAGAAAAATTAGGGAGTATTAACAGACTTTGTAATTTAAGTTAAGATTTTTCACTACTTAATAAATGATTTTCACAAAGTCTGTTAATACTCCCTAATTTTTCTTTTCCTCTCTTCATTTTTCTGCCCAAGACAGGGCCTTTGCACTAACCCTTGACTTTCCAGTATACTGAAGTCTTGATTGTCGGTATTTTTACTATTCTATTTGTACACCTCTTGTACAGGGTTATTCAACCAAGACTAGACAAGGATTTTTTGACTTTTCTTGTACTTTTAAAAAAAAAAACTGAAATAGCCATCTTAAGTCATTTTCTCCCGCGAATTCGAATATCTTCAGCAAAAAACAATTGAACATCAAACAAAAGTACTAGGGGTCACTTTGATATTTTTTTAAATGGAATACCCTGTATATTTTTACATTTTTAAATTCCACATAGAATTATAATTTTTTTTTATTAAATGCACTATTAGTCTATACTTCATAGTTTCCGAGATATTGACTCTCGAAAAGTGACATTTTTGAACTTTGACAGCTTATAACTTTCTAACAGTACGTCTTAGAGCAAAACGGCTTACATGTCCCTATCTTTAAATTTTTTTATCTTCCCAAAAAAATCAACTTCCGGTTAAACCGGATGTAACTCGAAAGAAGGAAATATAGTTGTTCCGGTTTAACTGGAAGTTGATTTTTTTGGGAAGATAATAAAATTTAAAGATAGGGACATGTAAGCCGTTTTGCTCTAAGACGTACTGTTAGAAAGTTATAAGCTGTCAAAGTTCAAAAATGTCACTTTTCGACAGTCAATATCTCGGAAACTATGAAGTATAGACTAATAGTGCATTTAATAAAAAATAATTATAATTTTATGTGGAATTTAAAAATGTAAAAATATACAGGGTGTTCCATTTAAAAAAATATCAAAGTGACCCCTAGTACTTTTGTTTGATGTTCAATTGTTTTTTGCTGAAGATATTCGAATTCGCGGAAGAAAATGACTTAAGATGGCTATTTCAGTTTTTTTTATAAAAGTACAGGAAAAGTCAAAAAATCGCCTTGTCTAGTCTTGGTTGGATAACCCTGTACACCATTGAAAGCTCCATTACAGCTCAATCCAATAACTCCTAGACAATGGCGTTGTTGCTCAATCCCACTGTTATTTTCTCTATTGCCAACAACATCAGCATTGTACCTTTCACTTTGTTTTCCTGATGATGAGTGTTTCTACACTCGAAACATGTCGAATTGAATTATTATGAATTTTCATGGGTTCGCCCAGTTATTCTAATAAAAAATTGTGGAGAAAGACTGTGCTTTTCTTTTTTCTAAATACTTTTTTACCAAAATTGGCCTTAACCAGGCTTTATTTTATAGAGTTGTGGGTATATTGTAAGTTAAATTTAAAGCCCGGACCTGTCTATCTTCCCATTTGCTAAATGATAATCTTGCAGTGCGCATGTCTATGTGTACAGGGCTTTATTGTATTTAAGCGCAAGGCCATAAATTTGCCACTATCGTGATTATTGTTCCATGAATCAATGGTACTATATATTTATGGCTATTGTTAGATGTTGCGTCGAACAAAAAATTTCGCTTAAACCGCGGTGACTCATGCGCTTGAACGGCATAACGACCGGCAGAATACGGTGCCGCCGCATGATACAATAAATTCTTTCTTTGTATCATTGTGCCGCCGGTGCCAGAAGTTTTTAATGTTCAGAACGGCCGCAATCTTTTCACGAGTCGAGGAGCACGATAGCTCTATCTTTGTTTTATAGCTAGTTTTATTTTCGATCTCATTCTATCTTTATGGCACAAATTTCTGGTGATCATGAGGTTTAGGCACGTTATGATTAGTCAACTTTAAGCGAAAGTGCTCGTTTGTTCTGAATTATGTTTTCTAATTCGATTTTTACTCTGCTGTTGTGCTGCGCCAGCTGGCTGAGCCTTTTAGTGATTTATGTAATAGTATGTCCGCGGTTTTATTTTACGGCTTCTTTAAAAAATAATAAATAATATAAAAATGACGGCAACGGTCTCGGTGCAATATTTAAATAATTGCAAAAATACAGTGAGTTTTTAAAAAAAGTCATTCTCAGGGTTAAGTTTCGATGATAAGATTATTGTAAAGAATGCGGGAAAACCAGTGCCTAACCTCCAAATAACGCAACTAAATAAAGGTCAAAAACGGGACTTTAAAAGAGTTTTTAAGACTTTAGGAGTGCATTGTATGAAAAACATGAGTGGCTGTGCGGATGTGAAAAGCAGAATAGTCTATTTTGTTTCCCGTCTTTGTTATTTGCCGGCGAAAAGGCAGAACCGTGTTGGGTTAAAAGTGGTGTTAATCGTATTGGTAAGCTATTTATTTATTTTATTGGAATCTTTTTAAGGAAGGGTTGTTAAAAATATCGGCCAGGACACAAATGCACAATATTTTGATGTTTAATAAAAAAATTACACATACATGTCAGTACCTACCTATATTATAGGTAGGTATGTACCTAATTAGGCTCATTTAAGTTCATATTAAGCGATCTTTACATCTGTGAAGTTCTTCGTGAATTTATTCATGAAGTCACTTTAGGGCTAACTTTGATAATGTAAATGGTCAACTTGGACGTCAAATAAATTCGTGAATTTCTTCGTAAAATTATTCACGAAAATTTAACATGCAAAATAATCAGCTGATGCACAGTGTACTAAATGCTACCGACTTCACGAATAAATTCATGAATAAATTCTCGAAGAACTTCATAGGTGTAAAGACTGCTTTACAAAACAACATGACCTTGAACTTCCAAAAAAAAATCCGTACCCCCTGCCGCGTTTCCCGTATTTGTGAACCCCCAGACATTCATGTCACGAGCCGCCACTGGGTTTAACCAATTATTAAAAGTCATTATACAGGGTGTCCCGAAATTAGCGTGCAATATTTTTAGGGCGTAAACTATATTCAAAAATATGACAAAAATGTCCTATAAACATACCCCGAGAAATGCTCCTTTAGGGGGCTAGGGCCCCTCAAAGAGGGTCGGGAAGGAAGTCTTTTTTTATAATAGTATGGAAACCCTTAAAGATAATAACATGAAAATTGGTACGTGCCTTCCAACCGATAAGTTGTACATAACAGTAAGTTTAGAGTGAAAATATTTCTTCCAGTGGCGTCGCACGGAGTGGGGCTGAGTGTAAATATTATCCTATATTTTTTATTTCTAGGACTTTTTAATTTTAAGTACAATATTTTAAGATCCTCGAGTTTTTTCTTTAAAAAAGTACCCCTTGTTTTATTTCCATAGGAGGCACCGTTTTCAAGTAAAATTAATTTTAAAATAAAACGTATTTTTCAAAAGAAAGGTTAGTCCATATGAGTTCAGGTAAATCCGAAAGTTAGCGTGCAATATTCCTAGGGCGTAAAGTACATCCAAAAATATTACAAAAATGTTCAATACACATACCCTCAGAAATGCTCCTTTAGGGGGCTAGAGCCCCTCAAAGAGGATCGGGAAGGAAGCCTTTTTTTATAATAGTATGGAAACCCTTAAAGATAATGACATGAAAATTGGTACTTGCCTTACAACCGATATGTTGTACATAAAAGTTAGTTTAGAGTGAAAATATGTCTTCCAGTGGCGTCGCACGGAGTGGGGCTGAGTGTAAATATTATCCTATATTTTTTATTTCTAGGATTTTTTAATTTTAAGTATAATAGTTTAAGAACCTCGAGTTTTTTCTTTAAAAAAGTACCCCTTGTTTTATTTCGATAGGAGGCACCGTTTTCAAGTAAAATTAATTTAAAAATAAATCGTATTTTTCAAAAGAAAGGTTAGTCCATATGAGTTCAGGTAAATCCGAAAGTTAGCGTGCAATATTCCTAGGGCGTAAAGTACATCAAAAGATATTACAAAAATGTTTTATAAACATACCCTCAGAAATGCTCCTTTAGGGGACTAGAGCCTCTCAAAGGGGGGCAAATTTTTTTTTCGTAATAGCATGAAGTCTTTGAAATGATCCATTTTCTATTAAATTTCAATGGACCGTAGCAAATCTTCTACGGCAAGGTATTCTTCTATGCGGAAATCGCCTCATGTACTCTATTACAGCGTAGAACTACCATTACAAAATCCATACACAAAATGAATATCTGTGAGTTCTCTGTTGTCCCCTTTTGAGAGGCTCTAGTCCCCTAAAGGAGCATTTCTGAGGGTATGTTTATAGAACATTTTTGTAATATTTTTGGATGTACTTTACGCCCTAGGAATATTGCACGCTAACTTTCGGATTTACCTAAACTCATATGGACTAACCTTTCTTTTGAAGAATACGTTTTATTTTAAAATTAATTTTACTTGAAAACGGTGCCTCCTATTGAAATAAAACAAGGGGTACTCTTTTAAAGAAAAAACTCAAGGTTCTTAAAATATTGTACTTAAAATTAAAAAATCCTAGAAATAAAAAATATAGGATAATTTTTACCCTCAGCCCCACTCCGTGCGACGCCACTGGAAGAAATATTTTCATTCTAAACTAACTGTTATGTACAGTTTATCGGTTGGAAGGCACGTACCAATTTTCATGTCATTATCTTTAAGGGTTTCCATACTATTATAAAAAAAGACTTCCTTCCGGACCATCTTTGAGGGGCTCTAGCCCCCTAAAGGAGCATTTCTCGGGGTATGTTTATAGGACATTTTTGTCATATTTTTGGATATAGTTTTCGCCCTAGAAATATTGCACGCTAATTTCGGGACACCCTGTATATTACAATCAATATTTTCTTTTTTTCGTTTTAAGGACATTCTCTCTTGTTTTTCAGGCCCGTCCCTGTTCTATAAAAAAAAAACTAAAAACAAGCACTATGCCAATTTGAAACATGTATGTAATCTCTAAATCGATGTACAGTCCATTTGGCAGGATTATTGAATGTAAATAACGACTATAACAAATTTAACATTTTTAATCTCCTTTAGTTACAAAGTCCCTCTCGTTTATAAAGCCGCCTAACGGACGATATTGTAATATGACGGATAAAATGGTGGGTACGTTAAGTCTGTACCTATACAGGGTGTCACAATTAAATTGGCCGTTTAAACATGGAGAATATGACTAATTTGGCTTGATTCGGACCTACACTGCGTCCATTAATTATGGAATAGGTAAAAAAGGTATTTAAATTTTAATGATCCATATCTCCATCAAAACTATATCAATCCACTCAATTTTTGGTTTATTAGGAAGGCCGTCCCTTGGACTACTTAGCACAATGACGTGTTTGACCTTACTTTATGTCTTTTTTATACAGGATGATGGCTAAGATACCAAGTCGTGTAAAATTTGCTGATTTTAACATTAAAGTTTGGAAAATACGAAACAATGAAAATTGAATTTTATTAGAGTACTGGTTACAGCTTTATGTTAGGTACTCACCGTACAAATTACAGCGTAATGCCGTTCGTGTCAATTAAAAAAAAAAATCTGTATATTGCAAATTATATTGACTGCAACCGTTTTACTTTTATTTGGATTTGCATTGCTAGTTAACCAATTGCCCTTGTCAATTTATCAAGATTATAAATTTGTTGGCAGTTCTTGACAAGGCCTTTTGTTTAGTTTATTTTTTTAAATGAATGCCAATATCCGATTCATATCTACAGAAGAATGTGCCTATGCAAGAGGACTGTCTGAGCAGGGCCGGTCTCAGTCTGATATTGCCCGAATCATGAATAAAACGCAAGGAGCCATATCAAAAATTTTAAAACGGTATCGAGATCGAAAAGATGGGTCGAATCAGTGGCGCACCCAGGGGGGGGGGGGGGCAAGGGGGCCTTGCCCCCCCCCCCCCCAAAACCCCCAATGAAATGAAAAATTATGAAAGTGGATAAGTATTTTAAAAAGTCAATTTTCTTAGATTTACCTCACGGGCCTCGTTTGAGGGGGGCCAGGTGGGGCATTTGTTCCCCCCCCCTCCCCCTGGAAGTTGACTTATTGACAAAAGTTGACTTATTGAGGTTTAATATGGTTTGATTGAATGTATGAATTTATTATTTCGAGTTTTCCTTTATATTTTTGTTATTATTTTGGGGTAGTAAAGACTTATTTTAATAAAAATAAACAGTTTTAATGCCAAATGAATATTTGAGAAACAATTTTAGCTCATTAAGTATTGAGCAAATAAAATTAAGGGAAGACCTAAACTCTCGAAATTAACTTGATACATACCACAAAGTGTAAATCTAGGGACTTTATTGTTATTGATAAGTTTGCTGCAAATAAAAACAGATGAATGAACTTTACTTTTAAACAATGTACCCACTAATGAAAAATAAATTAGCCTTTTTATTTTTTATCTTATTTTATTTTCAATAGAATAAGAAGGTAATCATAAATTTTTAAAATATTTACTATAATAATTATTGACCAAATTTGGGCGTGGTCTTAAAAAAATTTCGCCTGCGGCGCATTTTGCTTACAGCAGACTTTTAGTACACCCCTAAGTTAACAAGTCACAAGCCGCCAATGCCCCCCCTAAGAAACCGTTTAACAACTCCCATGACTAGGCTATTGCGATCTTCCCTGCAAGAGTACCTGTTAAAAAAGCTCCAAAGTTCTAGAAAGAAAAGTTTATTAAAAAATTTGCTTCCAGCACTGGTTGGCGGCCCCCCCCCCTAACATAAAATCCTGGGTGCGCCGCTGGGTCGAATAAAAGAAGAACATTGCAAGGCCGGCCAAGGAAAACAACCGCTAATCAGGATCGGTTTTTAACAATGCAATGCGTTCGGGAGCGATATACAACAAGTACCAAGCTACAAGCACGGTTGTTAAACGTGCACAATATTCGACTATGTAAGCAATACGTAATCACTTACAAGAGGTCCAACTGAAACCGTACGAAGCAGCGATAGGACCAAAGCTGGAATCGCACCACCCACGTGAACGATCGCAGTTTGCTCAAGAGCATTTTTGCCATGGGGTGAAGATGAATGGGCTAATGTTGTATTTAGTGACGAATCCCGTTTTTGTCTATACAGCAATGATAGACGTTTAAAAGTGTTTCGAAGACCTGGTGAACGCTATGCTCAGTGTAATTTTAAAGATCGGGTTAGTTATGGCGGTGGATCAATTATGGTTTAGGGATGTAGGTATATCTCTAGAGGCAAAAACTGAATTGGTATTTGTAGAGCGATTAAATAGTGACAGGTACATTACGGAAATTCTTCAGGAGCATGTTGTGCCTTTTGCTCCCTTTATTGGAGAAAACTTTATTTGTATGCAAGATAACGCACGTTCACACACGGCGATAATATCTAGCACAAACGGGAATTACCGTAATGAAGTGGAAAGCTCAAAGCCCAGATCTTAACCCTATAGAGCATTTGTGGGATCGAATGGGTAGAGAGGTTAGTGCAGAAGCTAACCCACCAGAAACTTTGGCTCAGCTGAGATTGACGCTTCAAAGAATATGAGAAAATATGAATCAGGGTTTTATAAGAAATCTGATTCTCAGTATGCCAAATCGTTGTCAAACTGTCATTAACGCCCGTGAAGGAAATACGCGTTATTAATTTTTATTCTTATAATTAAGTTGTTTCTTTAAATTGTTATTACTATTGTTAAGTAAGTGTTATATTACGATTTTTTATTTATTTTTTAAATTGACACGAACGGCACTACCCTGTAATTTGTACAGTAAGTACCTAACATAAAGCTGTAACCAGTACACTAATAAAATTGCTTCGTATTTTCCAAACATTAATTTTAAATCATCAAATTTTACACGGCTTGGTAACTTAGCCATCATCCTGTAAAAAAAAAGACATAAAGTAAGGTCAAACATGTGCTAAGTAGTCCAAGGGACGGATTACCTAATAAACCAAAAATTGAGTGGATTGATATCATTTTGATGGAGATATGAATGAAATTTGAGTACTTTTTTACCTATTTTAATGGACGCAGTGTACTTGGACTTCAGGAGTTTGTCAGCAACGGTTGTATATGTATTTTCCTGATGCCCTGTATATTAAATCGTAGTACTTGTAGTATTGTATATGTACTTTGGACATCTCTACTGTTATATTCTGTGGTACTGTCTTTATTATAAAATTGAAAATATCTTTTAAAATAAGCTATTCAACAGCATGAACACACCCATAGAACGTCAAATACAGCTTAAAAATCAGAATTTCATATCTAACATCGTAGCTTTACCCACCTTTTGCTAGGAAAATGTCCGGAAAATCCCTTCGGAAAATCTCGTAAATATTTTCCATAACACTAAGAATTTCCTATATAATGCTGTGTCGCGCAATTCCAGAGAAAATACTATCGAGGTCTGCTAGAGAATTTCAATTCTTCGCGTTCTTTAGAAGAAGTGTTTTAAAGGAACATTTTATGATTTTTTATGTTTTTAAATAGAGGTTCTATGGATTTTTTATAGATCATTGTTTTACTTATAGTATTTTTTGAATTGAAAAAGCTTTCTGTAAATAGAACACTTGAATCATAAATTCAGTGGGGCCAGTCAACAGCAATTGGTATTTCCAGTTTTGTATTTAGTCTCTTTCCCACCAATTTTCAGTTCTCTACGACAAATTGTCCTTTGAAAAAAGGATGTTACAAGCAGATATACATTGGCATAAAGTATTTATTCCCTTTTTTATTACGAATATTAATGTAACCATCTATTTTCCTAATCTTTATATAACAAAAACAACAATTCACATTCTCTATTGATATCCTGCAACCCTTTCGACAGATCAGGCACTGATTTCACCCCATGCCGTGTTGAAAACTACCCTTAAATTACGTTTTTAACCATCGGGTAGCTAGAAACATTACCTTGCAACAGTTTTGTACCTGGGATGGATAAGAAATTCACCGCAGATGATAGTTGCTGTTTTTCAACATCAACTAAGAAATTTGCCTTTTATAAATGGGTTGAACTGAAGGAACTTGAAAAATTTATCGACATTCAACATTCCAATGTTGAATTGAGTAGTCCCAAGAATAACATTTTTTAATTAATAATATAATGGAAACAATGACCTGTCTCCAAACAATGTTTTGCAAAATTAGAATTTTCTTTGTTTAACAAATAATATTCCTTATGTTCATTAAATCTAATATTAAAATTTCTTCCTGTTTGACCTATATAATATGAGCTATTGCATTCAGTACAACTTAATATACAAACAGGAAGAAATTTTAATATTAAATTAAATGAACATAAGGCATCTTATTTGTTAAACAAAGAAAACTCTAATTTCGCAAAACATTGTTTGGAGACAGGTCATTGTTTTTCAGATATTAATAATTAAAAAAAAATTGTATAGTGTTCTAAAAAGTAAGAAAGTTAATATCTTAGAATCAATTGAAATGTATAAACATAATAAACACTCTACCATTGACCTACTAAATGACCAAACAGACCTGTGGAATTCCCCGTTATTTACAATACTTAAGGCGGCAGTATCAACATGCTTGCCAACCTATAACCTATTTCGCGTAGATTTATTTATGTTTTCTAGCTTTTATACAAAATTTAAAGAAAATCAGTATCGACTTGATATTCTATAGGTAATAATTGACATATTTAATAAATATCAAGAAATTTCATAACTTATTTTAGGAGAATTGTATAGCGAAAAATATCGGGTAAGATTTTTTTTAACATTATTATGTCATTGTCACTCATTGTTCTTTCACTATACAATTCTCTCAAAATTAGCAATGAAATAAATTGATATTTTTGTAATATATCGGATACTACCTAAATAATGTACCGACGATATTGATTTTCTTTAAATGTTAGTTATTAAAATAATAACCTCAAAAAATCAACGCGAAATAGGTTATAGGTTGGCAATAGATTGAATGACGTTGAGAATTCAACCTTAAGGAATAATTATTTGTATTTTATTGCTATGAACATCCTTTGTTCAAACCTACTTATAATGATACACCGTAGTTTTAAGATATTTAGTTTAATACTGTAGTAGTACTATGAAATTGCAGTCACTATATTTTAAATAAAGTGATATTATTACAAAGTGGATTTTTCATATTGTTTTTGTTAATCAACACTCCATTTCAAGCCTATCAAAACTACTCTTAAATGTGGACTACTTAATGCAGTGGTGCGTTGATACAACTTTTTCTCATTTTACTTTTACTTTGTATTCTAATTTCACCTTTTATAAAATAATAAAAAGCTTTATCTATATCTTATATCCAAATTTTCTAGAATCTGCTTAGTCTAATTTATTCGAAAGTGGCTCTTTTCAAAGAAAAATATTGTTTTATTCCAGGACGAAGCTGAAAGATCGACGTCACAAAGGAAATACACGTGGGGAAAAGAAAATAGTGGAAAATGGCAATAAGAGAAAGGAATGTCACATGTTATAGAAAATACTTTGGGGAAAAAGTTCAGCGAGTGACGTTTATGGACAATGGTTTAAGTATTGTATTTTTAACTGTCTTCTTTGACTTTTGGGTTTCCCAACACTTATATACAAAGTCGTAAGATAAAACTTTACCATGGGATTCTCTGTCGCAATAGTCATATTTTTGATGATTTTTTATAGCGCGTCGGAAATCTACCTTTTGAGATAAGATATAATAAAACTTGTTATGTATGGTTCGTCAATATAGACCAGGGCTGAAGCCTTTGAAAATGGTAAAAAGTGAAAAAAAAATAATAGTAGCATGAAACCCATTGGAAAAGGAAGAGAACATAACAAAAATGAAAGAAAAAATAATTTACGCGCGATCCGAGGTCGGGAAGTGAAAAGGGGTGAGTTTTTAAGGGTAGAAAACGATTTATCTCGATTATCGGCAAAACTACAACTCCTATGGAAAAACGTTAAATAGCAAAGTTGTAGGTAATAAAAAGATCTACAACTTTTAAATATTTACACTTTTTCACATAACATCAAAATTAAATTTTTTTGTAAAAGGTAAAAATAAAAAACCAAAAACTTGGTTATTTGAATTTTTCACATAAATTTTGATGTTATGTGAAAAACGTGTAAATACAAAAATTGTAGATCTTTCTATTACCTACAACTTTGCCATTTAACGTTTTTCCATAGGACTTGTAGTTTTGCCGGAAATCGAGATAAATCGTTTTCTACCCTTAAAAACTCACCTCCTTCCATTTCCCGACCTCGGATCGCCCGTAAATTATTTTTCCTTTCATTTTTGTTATATTCTCTTCCATTTCCAATGGGTTTCATCTTACTATTATTTTTTTTGGTTTCAAAGAAACAGAAAAATGTGGCAGAAACTAGCATTCCTTGTCCATATTATTATCAGTAAAAGACTTATTTTATTTCTCACATACTTTAATGGTCATCTCACAGTATACTTTCTGTATCGACCCTCTTCATATTCCATTCAAAAGCCATAAATCCATCAAAACCATATCTTAAAATTCCGTATACGTTCCGATTCGATCCGGTTAAACTAGTCGCGTGTCTGCAACAGGAAAAAAGTCCATAAACCCGATAAATATGCGACGGGAGAGCAGGAAAGACAATTCTTCTTTCTTTACTTCATACCACCTGCTGGGACGGCATAAAGGACAAGTTTAAAGATATTTTATTCGAAAGAACTGATTTAATGTCGGATGTTTTAAATTTGACAAGGAATTACCGAGCAAGTGTCTTTTTAGAAAACCCGCATCTTTTGGAAACGTATTGCATTGTATTATAACCCATATGAATGCGAATCAGAAACATTTTTGGGTTTTCTGGGGCTTTTATAGGTTGCCATCCACTAATTTGACTTGGCTGCATCATTCTAACTCAGCGCAACTTCGTAGCGATCAATGCGCACCAACTTTGAAAATGCAGAGTTATGTGTGTTTGTTAAAAGGTAAAAAAAGCAAATGGTTGGCAACTTTTTCTAGGGGAAAAAAGTTATTCCTTGACCACACAGCCTCTCGACGAGATGCTATTTTATATACAGGACCTATGAAGAATAAGCATTCTACTTTTTTATAAGCCTGATGTAGTTTTTCCTAATACGTACTTAGATAAATCGTTTTCTAGGCACCATCCAAAGTCTAAGTCGTCTTTGACGCGAATGCGTGTGAGATATTCTATCAGTTTTGTTAAAGCTCTCCGCATCAATATGCCCTATATATTCCTATATCAAATAAACATTTAAATTTAACCATTATATCTTGATAGACAGAACTTCGGCGATGTAAGTCGTTTATCAAAAAATCCAACAGCTTGTTGATAATCTCAACTCTAAATTTTATTTTTCCATAAACATAGGCATCTCAGTTACTTTATTAGCCAGCAATATTTTTCTTTTGCGTTTGCTGGATTCAGCAAATTATTTTTCAATATCTTCGCTTAGTTCTTTAGCGTTTGCTTCCAATTGATCGGTTTCTGGTTCAGATTTATTTCTGATGTCTTGTAAAAATTATTTTAAAGAATCCAATAAATGGTAAATTCTTGTATATCCTAACCAGGCGATTGCAATTTGGTAGAAACCTTATTAAAGCGCTCTAGAACTTGTTCCCAAATTATTGTTAACATAGCAAATTCTTATTTAATAATCTTTTTGTATAAGTTTTTTGCTTCGCTTCTGCAATCATTTTTTTCTGCCTCATCCATGTAAATATGTTTTAAAGTTTTTAAAATATCATCATATCCAATTGTAAGTGCTCTAACAGCTTCATAATTAGCACACCATATTGCAACACTTAAAAATTTAAGAGCGTATTGAAGTTTGGCGATTGTTGATACAATATTCCATTTATGACGCGTATGGTGACGCGGAAAAAAAAACATAAAGGGACTGCATAATACCAAAATAAGCAACGACTTCGACGTTGATGCCAATTTAATAATAAAAATGGTATGGGTATAAAGTTTTTGTATGTAAATAACATTTAGTGTGTCGTAAATAGTTTCCTGGTTTTTAATTTATGATAATTATTACTGGGGGTTAGATTTTAATTATTTAATAACAGATTTTTTTACGAAATTTGGAATTTGGTATATTCTTGGAATGTAAGGAGGGCCCCTGCGGGGCCCCCATGCATATGGGGAACCTTTTTGAAGGTGAAACGTGGGAGGAAGTTAAAAATAATGCTATTCAAGGAATTAGTACAATAAAACAATGGCTAGATCATTTTAAATTAACACTGAATACATCAAAAACCAACTATATAGCTTTTTCACTTACCTTACATAATCGTCCAAATTTTAATAAAATAAAAATTATTAGCCTAGATGATGCTATTCATGAAGTAGAAACCACAAAGTATTTAGGCAAAATTGATAAACACCTTAAGTGGAACCAACATGTCTTAAACCTAACGAAAAATATAAGGAAATTAATCTACAAATTTTACATCCTAAGGGAAATTCTTGGAAAAAAATTGTTACTATCCATATATAAAGCACTTGTAGAATATTTAATAAATTATGGCATAATTGCATGGGGTGGCCTGTACAAAAATTCGCTAAACCCATTAAATGTTGTTCAAAATTATATATTAAAAATAATTAATAAAAAAACAAACGCTACTCGACCCAATTACTTTACAATAAAGATACTTTAAATGTACGATCCCTATATATATTAGCAGTCTCAATATTCACTCACAAAAAACCCGAACTAAAAAAACCTATTAATCATAGATGTACAACACGAAGCAAAACACGTCAGAATACCTAACAGTAATAAAAATATTAATTTGCGCTTCTTTAGCTACCTAGCTCCAAAACTATATAACATATTACCCGTAGAAATTAAAAATATCAACAATATTAAAAAATGTTGCAAAACATTTATGTATACAGACAATCATAAATTCACTGACTTATTCTAAAGTCTTAATTTTCTTTTCTCTGACATATAGCTGTTTATAAATATTTTTCTTGTTTACGCACACTAATAGTGCAATTATTTTAGGTTAAGTGTAGGTATTTACATATTAAACTAGTTCCTAAAAAAATCAAAATGTAACTAATAATTTAAATATTATAGAATATTTTTTATTTTGTTTTCTGGCATCTATGTTTAGTTGGTTTAGGGAGGGTGGATTTAGTAAAACTTCCGAATATTAACTAGGCGATGTTCTCATTACCCCCGATATTCCAATTCTAATATTTGTATGTTATCCAGCTTAGATTCGGGAAACCTTTACTCCATAAAGGGGAAGAATTCAAACAAAAATTATGAATTTATAGGGTTAGAGCTATTAGAGCATAATAGGTACTAACAAAATCTAGTCCATATAATTAATGGCGATTTTAAAAGTATTGCAAAAAATAATCTCACACTTTTACTTTTAATGTTTTCCGCATCCCGTAAATCTAAAATAACTTCTCGAATCTTTTAATTAAAAAACTTACCCCATCTCGTGAAATTCACCAATCATTTATCATGTTCGATTTTCAATTAGGCCCTCTTTGCAAATTTACTTTTCGACGCAAACTTTTCTCTTTATCTCGAAAACTAATTACTCTCTCTATCGGCTTTCGGGAAATAAAAAAAAGTTTATAAAAAATCGGCTTTTACGTTGACACGGGCGAAAAAATCAGGCCGTATTCTTGTATTATTCGAACAAACAAAAGTCTCGGGCAATTTATCAATGTAAGGAGACGTTATCAATGTAGTAACGTACTTCGGAGGAGGTATTTTTTTTAAATAACGGACTTTTTACGGATTGCGGGGAATGTTAAATCCTGGTGGAATAAAATTACATTTTATGTCCATACATTTATTGGAATTTCGACTAAATTTCCTAACAAGAAAATGGTGAAGTAAAGTATACCAAATTGTCTCGAAAAAGTGTCTTTTGTTTCATTCCTAAGAGCGTTTTTAATGTTTAAAAGAAAACCCGAAATCTGAAATTTAAATTTGATGAAATAATTAAAAGACATTAAAAATCGACTCGTTTGGAAATCTTAAAATCTCCTTCGGCAAATGAGGCAATTGTTCTGTGATGGTAAGTAAACCATTCAATGCAAAGATATTAGGGAGCTTCGGTGTAAAAACTTTCGATAAATTTACACCAAATTTCATAGTTAAATTCAGGGGGTTACTCTCTGCTCAAATTTTGCGGAAAAATGTCAAAAAATATTCTAAATAAAATATTTACCTCGAGTGGTATATGTTGAGATTATATACCAAAAAAAAAAGAAAAAATACAACGAAATGCAAGATTTTTAAAATGATTTATGTAGCTACTAGAAAAACGGACAAAACGAAACAAAACCTAAACAATTGACAAAGTAATAAAACTAACAGAAAATTAGTTATAAGTATTATTGTTAAACACACAGTTATTATAATAAACAGTAGGGGCTTGCTGGTGTTGCTGGAAACTCTTCGAGCTGCAAGAGACTGGAGCTTCGTGTTGGTCCAACCCATTAGTTGGAGGGTGACCTCTTAAACCTTGAATAGTGTTTTCGTGATGAGTTTTGTCCATCTGCAAGTATGGCTTTATGGATGCAGCACTACTATGTCCAGTTATTTTTATAAGAGTTTGTTCGCTCACACCTGCTTTGCTTAATGTAGAGACAGCTGTGGCTCGATTGGAATGGCTTGTGATTTTTTCTTTCTCAGTATCTAGTCCAATTTTTTGTGCTGCTTGTTTTGTCCAATTAGAAAGAGTATTTTTTCCAATGGGACAGTTTTTGTACCAATTTCCCATTTTCCAATTTGGATTTACTGTCAGGAATAGTCTTTGGGTAGGTATATTTTGCCCTCTTTTTGAAATTAGTTTTCTGTAAAGGCGAACTGGACATAAATCGGCATCTTTTGTGTTTGCCACTAACCATTTTGAATTTGAAAGCTTCTTGTCTCCGCCTTGGGATGTTTTTGAAAAGATTGGGTTATATTCCATTCTATTACTTTTTGTACCATCGCTATAATATTCTTCTCTGAAATACGTATTTAGGCATGTCTCGGCTTCTCCTCCTCTCCATGCTAATTCCACAGCCGCTATTTGATAGAACTTTTTCTGTAAATCCTCGGGGTTATTTTCGTCAAAAATTTTTACCATCTTTTTGTACTCGTCGTAGGTTAGTGCTCTTGCACTTTTCCGGTGATTTTTTGGATCAGCCTGAAGCAGTTTTCTTTTAGAATTTCTAGCCATACGTGCTTTTTGGAATTCAGAATCTTTAAAAGGATCAAATTTAATGTTGTATTTATTGAAGTACCTTTCTTGAAGCAGTTGGGCTGTTTGGTTCCACATTGTCTTGGTAACCCCTTCCTTGTAGTCAGAACCATCTTTTTTCTTCATATTAAAACTCCAGTCTTCCAATATAGCGGCAAGCTGTATTATAGTTGTATTTTTGGTCAATATATACTGCCGTGTTTCGCAGAATTTCTCGAATTGGGTCCATATATACTTTTTTGTTTTTGTTGTATTTTCTGGGATAGTCTTTTCAGCGTTTTTTCTTATATTTTCGACTGAAACATTACCGAATCGGCAAGATTCCATTTAAAAAAAAATGTGACATGAATCTGACAACATCAAAAACTTGATTTGTTGAAAGGGATTTTTGTTATTATAGAAACGGTCTATAGCAACCATCAAATATTTTAAACTTGTTATGATGTTATTATGCATTGGCATTGTTGTGGCAGGTGGCCCGGGGTATATCCACTTATGCGGGGTATATTCAGTATAATATGCATCTGATTGGTCGCAAAACAGCGTTTAATTGGTCAGAATCACTTATAATCTCCCTAGCAGCAGAATTCTCGGGAATTAATTCTATGGGAGATTCGGTAAAAAAATTTCATAAATTGGAGTTTTTTTCTTATTGTAATTTTTTTGCTAAAATGCTACAAAAACATATTTCCGGCGGCTTTAGTTAATTGTAACTAATTAGAGTTTTAGAAATTAAGTTCATTTTAGCCGTTAGTAACTCATTTTTATTACTAAAATGTGAGAAACATTAAATAACAAATTTGTTATCTGAAATCCAATGTCTTTATAGTTTTAAATTCAAATAATTAAACTTTAAAAAACATATTTCCGATGAGTTTAGCTTAATATGACGCACTGAATTTTTACAATGGAAGTTGATTTTACTTGTTAGTAACTAGGGTTTATTACTAAAATTTCAGGAACATTAATTCGTTTTTAACCATAACAGTTGATATTACATGTCCACATGGTTTCAAATAAAACTTAAAAAAACATATTTCCGATGAGTTTAGTTAAATTTTTGATGTGTCTCTTTTAGCCCCGTATGTTCGATATGTAAAGCAAATTGGTTCGTATCAATAAAAATTATACGTTAGCAACAAAATGTATTTTGATTTTATTCTGAGTGACTTTTGCCAATAGATATAAAGCACTTCATTTTTGACAGAAAAGTTATCACATCACTTATTAATTTCATTAAATTAATAGGAACTAACAAAATTATCGCGATCATCTCCCGTTGCTATAAGCAACGTAAACAAAAAGGACCCTTCCAATTGGTTGAAAATAAATTTATGTAATTTTCGAAATAATTTGCGAGGCTAAATTTATTTCTCATTTGTTTCATCTTTCTACCACGTTTTATGATTTACATGGTTTACTTTGATCTATCTATCTTTCTAGCGCCTTTAAAACATAATAGAGCAAAATTACTGCCTGAATAGGGAACTTTCCAATTTTTTTTTCAATATTATGATTTAGTTAGGCCTAAAAAAAATATTCCCCAATTATTACTCCCTAAAAATCAGTACCTAATAACTCGGTAAAAATTCTTTAAAGTTTCGCACCTGTCAAAAGCATTTCAAACGACCTTTTAAGCGCGCCAAGCCCGATGACGTCAGGAAGTATGCCTTTTCCGTCATCCTGACCGGTCGCCGAGCTACCGAGTTTGCATTTGGATTGCCGTGTGTTATTGTATTGTTGTTTTAAGGTGGAATTCTCAACGTCGTTCCTATAACGTCAACCTATAACCTATTTCGTGAATGTCACACACGAATTATACTTCTTGACGTCACGACCCGTTTTTACCCGATTGGGATAATTTGAATTTTGGGGCATTTTTAAATCTTGCTAGCGGTCTTTTGGGACGAAATATGTTGTTTTTTTTGCTGCCATATGTTTTATGACAATATATACTTATGATTTATAGAATTTTTTCCCCATTTAAAATTTTTGTCAAGTTCCCTATTTAGTAGAGACTATAGTTTAATATAAAATTAAAATTTTCTCGGTATATTTACCGTAATGGTACGAAAATATACGGTATTTTTAATGGTTCATCACAAAAGCTATCTAATATTGAATATTCATCGAAATCCTAACTTAAACGCCGAATCAAACCTTTTTGCATCGGAGCGAGGAGCGTTTACTCAGAAATAATTAAGGATAAATTAAATATTCCCGATAAGGGCGGAACGATTGTTTTTAGCATCGTGTCGAACTCCTAATTTTGATTGGATATTTCGGTTAAAAATTATGTATTTTAAAGTATACAGTGTGTCTCAAAAGTAATGGGACACAGAGCAACAGCAGACTCCTTTATTGTCATAAAACATATGGCAACAAAAAAAACAACATATTTCGTCCCAAAAGACCGCTAGCAAGATTTTAAAATGCCCCAAAATTCAAATTATCCCAAGCGGGTAAAAACGGGTCGTGACGTCAAGAAGTATAATTCGTGTGTGACATCTACGAAATAGGTTATAGGTTGGCAATAAATTGAACGACGTTGAGAATTCCACCTTAAAACAACAATACAATAACAAATAACACGCGACAATCCAAATGCAAACTCGGTAGCTCGGCCACCGGTCAGGATGACCGATGACGGAAAAGTCATACTTCCTGACGTCATCGGGCTTGGCGCGCTTAAAAGTTATTACTGATTTTTAAGGAGTAATAATTGGGAAATATTTTTTTTAGGCATAACTAAATCATATTATTGAAAAAAAAAATTGGAAAGTTCCCTATTCATTCAAAGTTTTGATATTGTTAGGATGTGGGGATAAAATAAGAAGTCAAAGTGAAGTGTGCACTTTATTTAACGCTAAATATCCGGATAATCAAATTTCACAGGGCACTGTTGGTAAAATATTCCACAAATTTTATGAACATGGCACAGTAAAGTACTTGCCTAGGAATGGGCGGCCACGCGTTTGGATATTGCATTATCTCTGCAGGTTAATCCGCATGTTCCAACAGTTTCATTGGTTCAAAATCATGATACATCTAGAGGTACTATTGGAAGATTTTTGAAACCAGAAAAATACCACCCTTATAAAGTATATATATGCGGGTGCTCCCCCTCATTTTGGTGTCAATGTTTGAAGAAATTTAGATGAGATATTTCCAGGTCGCTGGATTGGACGACGTGGTACAATTGAATGGCCACCGAGGTCCCCAGACTTAACGCCTCTAAACTATTTTCTTTGCGGATATTTAAAGGAAAAGTTTACAAAAATAGGCTAAATGATATTGAAGATTTGAAATACACAATTAGATTGGAGACACATAACATACAGGCTGAAGCCATTCGGAATTCCGTCGACGGATTTTACCATCGTCTGGGAGCATGCCAAGTAGAGGGTGGACGACATTTCCAGCATTTGCCACGTTAAACCACCTTTCTGTTATGTTTTGTTTTGCTTCGTTACATTTTGATTTTTTTGACAAAATAAATAACAAATAGACCATAACTATTGTTAAGTCACAGAATGTCATAACGTGAAACAATGAAGATTTCTTACCTTGAAAGGTAAAAAAATCAATGATTTATGATTTCCGCTTATTTAAATAGAGATTTTCAAAAAATTGTTACCAGTCACCATGTTGAAACAGCTGGATAGAATCGCGTCAATATTTATGAGCATACTGTACGAGATATTAGCTTTCAAATGATGTATCACAAGCTGTACGATTCCATTAAAAAAAATGTCGATGTTGTCATATCTTTGACAAATGTATACAGGGTGATTCAAAAGTACTTTGACAAACTTCGGAAGGTAATTGCTGGCAATATTTTAACACTAAAAGTTCTTATAAACAGTGGTCCTTGGCGACTTCGTTACGGAGATACAGGGTGTTGAAATGTTAAAAGAAATAGTAATTATTTTTAAATAACTCCTTAACGAGTTATTTTTTTTTATGAAATTTTGTGAATTAAATAAGCATCTAAGAACACTTATTTTCAAAGTACAACACGTTCGTAAATTTAACCAGTGGCGTCGGTACAAAATGTTACTATCATATTTTTTGTGAAAACTATGCTACACCACTGACTTATTTTATTTTAACTTTTTTCTTATAAATCCCCCCTTTATTTAGAACAAAAAAGATCACATGTGTTTTTTTGATACGAGGGACGGTTTAAGCGTAAATGATTATTTTATTTGAATATACACAAATATTAAAAAATGTGTTTTAAACTGATCAACCACTCAAATATTTATTACAGTATTTTAACGAATACCTACATACATACTTACTAATAAATAAATATGTATATTAATTCGAAAAAGGTTTTTCTGTTTCCTTCCGCCAAACCCATCCCCAGACGCGTTTCGCCGTTATTACGGCTCATCAGTGAGGCTCGGTTTGGCAGAAGGAAACAGGACTCAAAGACAAATCACTTGTCAGGATCGATCATCAACGGGATTTATAAAACCCAGTGCGACATCTTGCGTCCCAGTACGGTACCTTAGAAAAGGTCAGTCGTAAAGGGTTATTCTGTAAAAACAGAAAATTATGCAAGATGCCCTCAAAACCGGTATAAGTGCCGGACCACAGATATTAATTCGAAAAAGGTTTTTCTGTTTCCTTCCGCCAAACCCATCCCCAGACGCGTTTCGCCGTTATTACGGCTCATCAGTGAGGCTCGGTTTGGCAGAAGGAAACAGGACTCAAAGACAAATCACTTGTCAGGATCGATCATCAACGGGATTTATAAAACCCAGTGCGACATCTTGCGTCCCAGTACGGTACCTTAGAAAAGGTCAGTCGTAAAGGGTTATTCTGTAAAAACAGAAAATTATGCAAGATGCCCTCAAAACCGGTATAAGTGCCGGACCACAGATATTAATTCGAAAAAGGTTTTTCTGTTTCCTTCCGCCAAACCCATCCCCAGACGCGTTTCGCCGTTATTACGGCTCATCAGTGAGGCTCGGTTTGGCAGAAGGAAACAGGACTCAAAGACAAATCACTTGTCAGGATCGATCATCAACGAATCCCGTTGATGATCGATCCTGACAAGTGATTTGTCTTTGAGTCCTGTTTCCTTCTGCCAAACCGAGCCTCACTGATGAGCCGTAATAACGGCGAAACGCGTCTGGGGATGGGTTTGGCGGAAGGAAACAGAAAAACCTTTTTCGAATTAATATCTGTGGTCCGGCACTTATACCGGTTTTGAGGGCATCTTGCATAATTTTCTGTTTTTACAGAATAACCCTTTACGACTGACCTTTTCTAAGGTACCGTACTGGGACGCAAGATGTCGCACTGGGTTTTATAAATCCCGTTGATGATCGATCCTGACAAGTGATTTGTCTTTGAGTCCTGTTTCCTTCTGCCAAACCGAGCCTCACTGATGAGCCGTAATAACGGCGAAACGCGTCTGGGGATGGGTTTGGCGGAAGGAAACAGAAAAACCTTTTTCGAATTAATATCTGTGGTCCGGCACTTATACCGGTTTTGAGGGCATCTTGCATAATTTTCTGTTTTTACAGAATAACCCTTTACGACTGACCTTTTCTAAGGTACCGTACTGGGACGCAAGATGTCGCACTGGGTTTTATAAATCCCGTTGATGAAAATATGTATATGCCTAAGGAAGGTATCTGAGGATGCCTATTTTCTAAGTATAACACTTTTTCAGTGGCATACATATTTATTTATTAGTATGTTATTTTTTAATATTTTGTATTTTGACAAGGCGGCTTTGGAAATGCTTTTTTTTTCGATAAATTAAAATATATTTGACAGTTAGTTACCATTGAGTTTTATTTCTTCAGTTTTGTTATTTTTAATGGTAACTAACTGTCAAATATATTTTAATTTATCGACAAAATTTCCAAAGCCGCCTTGTCAAAATACAAAATAATAAAAAATAACATACTAATAAATAAATATGTATGCCACTGAAAACGTGTTATACTTAGAAAATAGGCATCCTCAGATACCTTCCTTACACATATTTGTTAATTAGTAAAATACTGTAATAAATATTTGAGTGGTTGATCAGTTTAAAACACATTTTTTAATATTTGTGTATATTCAAATAAAATAATAATTTACGCCTAAACCGTCCCTCGTATCAAAAAAACACACGTGATCTTTTTTGTTCTAAATAAAGGGGGGATTTATAAGAAAAAAGTTAAAATAAAATAAGTCAGTTGTGTAGCATAGTTTTCACAAAAAATATGATAGTAACATTTTGTACCGACGCCACTGGTTAAATTTACGAACGTGTTGTACTTTAAAAATAAGTGTCCTTAGATGCTTATTTAATTCACAAAATTTCATTAAAAAAAAATAACTCGTTAAGGAGTTATTAAAAAAATTATTACTATGTCTTTTAACATTTCAACACCCTGTATCTCCGTAACGAAGTCGCCAAGGACCACTGTTTATAAGAACTTTTCATGTTAAAATATTGCCAGCAATTACCTCCCGAAGTTTGTCAAAGTACTTTTGAATCACCCTGTATAAAAAAACAAACAAATAACGTTAAAATGTGAGCATATATTAATCTAAATTGACGTGTCCAAGCGTTTTTCCCAAAAAGTTACAGGTAAAGGCAATATTAATATTAACTAACCAGCATTATGCCAAACATCGGGGGACCAGGTAGCATGAAGAGACGTATTCTGCATGGGGTGGTGCAGTCCGTCTTACTGTATGGGGCACAGATATGGCACCAGATGCTGGATATAAAATACTACCAAAATTTGCTTGCCAGGGTGGAAAGGAAAAGCTTACTACGCATCTCTAGCGCTTACAGAACATCATCAACAAGTGCACTTAACGTCGTAGCGGGAATTATCCCAATCCACTTACTGGTAAAAGAAAGATGGCGGCTCCACATAAGAGGGGAAACAAACAACAACATCAAAAAGGAAGAAAGGGAACTAACGATGGCCATGTGGCAAAATGAGTGGGAACAGACAGAAACGGTGGCCCAGTGGACCAAAAGGCTAATTCCGAATATTAGAAGGTGGATGGAATGCGAACATCGACGCACTGACTTCTGTCTTACTCAGGTACTCACTGGTCATGGCGTCTTCCAAGTCTACCTTAAAAGATTCCACATTAAGGAGACGGATGAGTGCGTATACTGCGGTGCTCAGGATACGGTCCAGCACACACTTTTTGAGTGTCCGAGATGGGTGGTACAGAGGCAGAACACATACCTACTGCTAGATGTACAAAACCTAGAAGTAGATACCTTGGTAGAAGAGATGCTGGAGTCAGGACACAAGTGGACCATACTGAAAGAATACATCAAAACTATCCTGGAGACCAAAGTGGCGGAAGAAAGGCAGTAGAGGATACATAGCCCGGGGCTCCCCTGACGGTAATACCTTTTGGTGATTCCGGGGCAGTCCCGTAGAGGAGGGAGGTTTTAGTGCGTAAACAGGACAAACACTGGACTCGCACACTACCGGCGAAAGGTAGAACAAGTAACCGGTGCCCATAAAGGGTTTCCTCCCTGACACAAAAAAAAAAAAAAAAAAAAAAAAAAAAAAAAAAAAAATATTAATATTATTATGGGCCACCCTGTATATTGGCCTGATAAATACAGAGAAAAATCAAACTTACCATTGTCCCCATTGTATCCAGTGACCGTCCCCACATTCAAATATCCACATATCATCACCAAAATGGTGATACCACTTAACGCCACCATTTTGTAATTCCCCCTAAGATCACTACCGATATTCACGGGACATTGTCTTTTATCACCGCGACAGGGAAGTAGTTCCCCGTTTTCGACGATTTTAATTAGTAACGTTAAAAGTCATTTATTTAAAAATAAAGAAATGGTTTCGGCCTCTAAATATGATTTTAAAAACGATTGCAGTTACTGCCTTTCACTTTGACAGGCCTTTTTACTTTCAATCTGTACCGGTCGTAATTCTTTTTTTATTCCTTCAACCGTTCAACATATTTGTCCACTTTCCTCTCGCATCCATACGATTCCATTGATTTATTTTCCAAGAGTAACGGTGAGTTCGTGATTTTAAAACTTGCTATCTCTCGAAAAATCTCTTTGTTCCTTTCTCGAAATGGACTTGATGGAATTGCTGATATCTTGAATTTTTATGGCAGATTTAGTACGATCGACGATCGGAGATACGGTCGAGCTCGTTTTGTCCAAATGACCTGCAACAAGAAAAAGTTTGTTAGTACATAAACATTTAGACCACGTTTTTGAGGAGACGGGTTATTTGTGTTTACGACGGACAATTAAGGTTTAGTTGTCGATTTGTTTTAAGAGGGTATTAAGTATAAGGTCGATTATTTTGCGAGAAAAAATTCTGCTGCTGAGCTGCAGAACGTTGGCCATTGGCTAATATTTTTTTTATTACGAGGACTAAAATGTAGTGGGTACATGGCACTACATGGGATTCAAGGATAATGGATATTAGTACTAGATATACAGGAAGCCATTACCCAATGCAACCCCATAGAAAAAGGAACCTTCTGGTATTGTTAGGTACTTTCGTGGGAATTTCATATATGGATATATATGGGGTGTCCCGTAACTAAGGAACAGCAACAGGAGATAGTGGACTTGAAAATATAACATTTAGTTTCATTTCTTATACGGTTAAAGAGATACAGGGTGATCCAAGTAAATATTTACTTTATAAAATTGGCGATGATTTGATGCTAAACGGATATGAATCAAATTGGATGTAGTTATATTTTTCAGGGCAAGAAGGAGGATTCCATAATGAGTTTAAGATACCTTTTAGAGAACGCTCGCTACACAATATGAGTTTGATAAATTCTCGCATATATTTTTTGTATCTCTCATTTCTGACCGCTTTACCTCAAATTATGAAAGAGGGATATTTTATACGTAAAAAAGTTGTATTTGATTAATCTCGATATCAATTAGTTTTTGAGATAATTGCGTTTCAACGCTAGATGACTGCCTTCCCTAAAAGTTCTGTAATGCTTGTGTAAGAATGTAACCTGCGTTGAGATCGGCACACCCTATATAGACAAATTCTTTAATAAGCTATCCGTACTATGTTTTTTTTTCTACGCGAATTTGAATTAAGCTAATCTGCGTGTATGACCCAGAAATCCGGTTCCAGGTCCGGGATTATAAAATAGGAAAATACACATTAAAACAGAAACACGAATTACAGAATGCATCCAGAGATAACTCGGGATTCGAGGATTCGACCATGTATGCGCCAACTAGTGTTTGTTGGGGCAAAGAGGGACAAAATGGAAAGGACCAATCTGACGAGCGATGTCCCGCAGATGTAAATAATTATAATAAATTTATCGCTACGAATCGTCCGACGAACAAACGAGATCAATGTTGTCTTGCTGGACATTATATATACTTACATATCACACTTTATTGGTAATAGACCAAGTATACGACTCATTACCCATTAGTAACCCATTTGTAATTTTTTTCGTCGTTTTAAATACATTTTGTGTACTTTGTATAATGTTATACTAAAAAAATGTATTGTTTTATATTTAGACCAATCAACCTTATGTAGAAAGGTGAAGAAAAAAAGTCTGACAGCTACTTATTTTTTTGATCACCTTTTTCACAATTACGAGGGGTAGCTGAAGCACCGTCCTTATCTTCACCTCCATGGAACAGACCGCACTGCTAATCCATTGGCATTAATTTTGCTCGTACTCCAGCTCCCGGACTAATCGTTACAAAAAGCCAAACCTGGTATTCGCAAGGACTTATTCGTCAGGACTTACTTCTTACAAATACTGCTCCAGCTCTGACTAAGCTTATTAATGAGTCAGATATATATTTAGGTTGCAAAGTAATCGCTATAAATCAAATCTACGATTAAAATTTAAAATAATGTCCCGTATTCTACACAACAAATTTAAAGATTATATGCGATGCGGGAATTTATCAAACTCATATTGTGTAACTGGCGTTCTCAGGAAGGTATCTTAAAAGTCATTATGGAATCCTCCTTCTTGCCCTTAAAAATATAACTACACCAACTTTGATTCATGTTCGCTTAACATCAAATCATCGCAAATTTTATAAGGACCACACTGTATCTCTTTAACCGTATAATAAATGAAACTAAATGACATATTTTCAAGTCAACTATCTCCTGTTGTTATAAAACCCATTAGTTACGGGACACCCTATATATATAAATCCATATATAAAATATGATGTTTTATTTAGAGGTGCACCACAAAGCTGACACCTCGCAAAAAATGTATTACTTTGTTCCTTGTATAATAAATACATAAGTACCTATTTTTGCTTTAGTTTTATAATATTCTCACATACTTATTTTGGTAGGTACGGGTCTGTCAATATTTTATTTTATAAATAATAAAATAAGTATCTACGGATATTATTATCTTTAAAAAATATTAAGAGTCCCTGACAAAACGTAACCGATGGCGAAGGTAAAATAACTTAGTCCGGTTCTGGTTCTGTAGCCAACCGCTTAACGTAAAATATACCAGACTTCTACAGGGTGCCATTAATGACAGGTGATGCGGCGAGTTCTTAGAATAATTTGACTTTACCTTAAATGTAGTAAATATGGCGATCAGCCGAGAGGATGAAGCGCATATCGACATCTAGCGTCGACTTTAGACACCTTTAAAGCATACCAGCGCTTCTAAATAGAACTTAATAAAATTAAGTCAAATATTAAGAGAAATTCACTTGCAACGACCAAAGTCACAATTACAAGAGTCAGGTTAGGTTAGGCAGCGCTAAGACCCGTCGGTCATCGGTTACGGAACCGAAACCAATAAAGTTCCTGCACACGGGCTCTGATGAACAGAAAAGTCATTATCAAATCGCAAAGTAACAATATTTTAGAAATGTGGTACTCCGATCGCTTTTTCTCTTTCTTTTCTATTGTTTTCGTCCTTCCCCTCCAGCCCCGATAGAATCGAATTGAAACGAAAATAAATAGCAGCAGAATCACATTCCGCATAATGTAAAGAAAAAATACAACCGACTAGACAAAGATGCCCTCCGTCAGTCGCCCCATCGCGTATTGACATTGACAGTGTGATTGACAGTATTGTACCTTAACCTTAAAAAAGAAAACAATGTTTCAAACTTGTTGACGTTAGATTTTTGCGATTTATAGGTTAATAACTATTAAAGTTGACATTGGCACCAATAAAAATCAAAAATCCCTAGTGTTATTAGAAAAAAGCCGAGGACTTCCGACCTCTAATTATATTATTAGAATTGAAATATGGGAGTAGCGAAATGCGATTTCTAACGAACTTTTTCGAAACGCTTTCAAGCGAATCGAAATTAAAAATTCTATCTATCTGCTGGTATACGAAAGAGGTAAAAACTACCTTCTAATATTTTAAAATAAATGCTGCAAGCCATCTAAAAGCCAAACAAAATAAATAATTTAAATACTGAGCGTTAATGAAACACAGGTAAATTTTAAACCTATCGGGGATAAATTAAATGGATGTCGCTACACAGTGGCGATAAGAGCTTGTAAACACGGAGATCTGAGATAAGGCACTTCGGCAGCCATGCCATGCTTTATTTAATGTGACAGGTGACAGTTTTAGCACTGTCCATCCGTATTTTAAGGAAATTATATTGTATTGGTCCTTGCGTTATTTATTTAAAATAGTTTCTTCAGTATTGCCACTCAAACTATTGCAGTTCTCGACTGTGCCTTGAGCATTTAATTTCCTTAGGAATTCATCTCGGCATGTAAAATAAACCCAATTTTTTCCCTCCGTTGTCACTGGATGTCTCCGAAACCGCGCATATACGATTTACTTCAATTTAAAAATATAGAAAGACCCATCCTCCGACTCTCTTTCCCATGTAGCAGATTTTTTTATTACCCTTGCGTTTTGAAAATCTTAACATAATATAAAACAAAGTCCTATCGCCCGTCTGTCCCTATATCCCTATATATATGTGCTTAAATCTTTAAAACTACGCAACGAATTTTGAAGCGTTATTTTTTAATAGATAGAGTGATTCAAGAGGAAGGTTTTTATGTATGATTAGCGACCCGCCCCGGCTTCGCACGGGTGCAATTTTAGAAAGTGGCATGCCGGGTACTAATATATCGGGTTTGTTCGGGTTTGTATTTATACCAGCGGATTGCAACGCATGCCGGGTACACGCTAGTATACTATAATTTGTGTTAGTATAAATAGGTCAACAGTGAATACCAAATCAATACCTACCAGTTTAATAAAATTTTACTGGGAATATTTGGTGACACCCAAATAGAAGTCAAATATACATTTTTTTTTATTATTTCCAAATGCAAATAAACAAATATAAGACAACAGGTTTGCTAAGACATAGCTTGTATTGATAGCTTATTTTTTATTAACCCATTAAATTAATTGCTAGAGTATCAATCCCGTTTTAGTGTTATATCAATTCCAAATTTGCTAGAACAGTGCTTTTATTGGTAGTAATCAGATCCATTAGCAGCATAGCATTGTTGAATAATGAACTACTTTTAATACAGCAATTTTGTTAAAAAATAAATTGTATCTTCTCAATGCGACGCATTTTGTACCCAGTAAAGCGCTTTCTCTACAATTAAGAAAGCAGAACACCGTCCCCAAAAACGAATTGTACCCGTTAGAACCTATAATTTACAAGACGTTGGTGATGGGTGTTCGTAGCGATCGGCAATCTCCGCGCGCCGTAGTAGAGTCGATTCACTCGGTAAACCTGCAAGATGGCCGACATGTCATATGACAAAAGTCATATTCCAGCTAAGTAAAATAAATTTTTGCATTTTCAATGACTTTTGTCATATGACATGTCGGCCATCTTGCAGGTTTACTGAGTGAATCGACTATATTAGTTTTAACGTATTTGTTGCGCAGGTCACATTCTTATTCGGAGTCTTCTAGCTGTCCGGTCTGAATTTGAATTCTATTGATCGTACCAATACCTGTTTCAATTAATCTATTTTTACTTTGTATTTAAATTTTTTTCACTTTGCATGTCAGATAAAGCAATAGAATATTCTTATTTCGCACATCCCATCATTAGTATTGGACTTTATAATCTATGGACGAATCTGACGATCTCAGTAAACCATGTTGCATAATAGATAATCATATGCAATGTTAAACAACTAGAACAATATCACACTAGAAGGTAGTGATGTGGGCCGGGTAAATACCCAGCGGGTAGGATATTTATAAATTGGGTATTTACCCGGTATTTACCCCATGCCCTAATAAATACTCAAAATGAGGGTATTTTCATTTTTTCTTGTTTGAGAGTTTAAGTTTTAAGAGCCAGTTTTATTCGATAGTTTCGTACTTGTCGTATATGACGTCAGTGACGACGAAGATGGCCACATGCCACTTTCAAGTTCAAGCCATTCAAGTAATGAACACCACTTCTCAGAGCTAGAATACTCAGAGTCAGATTAAGTATTTTAATTCATTACTATACTATTGAACAGATTGAACTGTTGTAGATTAAAGTTTTGACTTACATTTACCACTAAACAAGAACTATAACAGAATTAAAATTTAAAACATGTTAATTTTTTTTCTACCAGCGTGCGCAAAGTGCAACTATACTTGCGTGCATAAAAGTATCACGTTGCGCATTTATTAGGAAAATAACTATTATCCATAATTTCCAGTTTACTTATTAAAGTAGTTACCTCAAGAACATTAGTTAGAAGCAAAATTTTACAATTTTTTTTAACTTACTACGTGACTTTGACTATTACGAGCAGTGATTCTGTAGACATTTTGGGTATTTACCCGGGTATTTACCCTGGGTATTTACCCCGAGTTATAAATACCCGGGTATTTCACATCACTACTAGAAGCTATTTAAATTTTTGAGAATTAAAGTACTGATTTTTAGTGGTAAGTATATGCTTTATTAACCGTAACAAGCAAATATTATTATGATTAATGTCAAGTTTCATTACAACTGCCAGTCGGAACTAATACAGTGTATAAAACGAGATTACACCCCCAATAGAACTTGATAATAACTGTGAGTATTCAGAGCAATAATGGCTATAAACCGTTTTATGGTAGCAATAACTCCTATTTCCTATTGGCTAAATTACCGTGATATTATCACTACAAAAAGTTCAAGCAATTTTCGTTGTCTTACAGTAGAAAAGCGCGTTGCTATCACATATAGTATCAAACAATTGTATAAAGTATGTGAATTCTTATAGGGAATAGTATTGTATAACTTTTGACGATTATTTAACGGTCAAATCTGGCTATTCTGACAATTATGCAAACCATTTTAGAACTCAAAACACAAAAAACGATATCTGATTATCCATTATGAGCTATTGCTTTTTGTACCGTGTAAAGGTTATTTTTCTTTACGGTCACGGTAAAAAACGGCCTTTTACCGATAAATTGGTTGGCTCATTAAAATTAGGATTTATTACTTATATTGACTGGAAGCTCACGTAACTTTTCACCGTGTAATTTAGTGACCGTCTAATTTGATTTAACAGCTGATAAAAAACTTTAACGGTGTGAAATATAAATTGGCCTTTTTTACGAGTCACCTTGATTTTTTAAAATTTTTACCATAGAGAAAAGAGAAGTAAAACAATGGACACACTACACCAGCAGCTAAATTTATTTCCTTAAAAAGTGCAAGGTATTCCAAGAAATACAAACCGCAGATTTTGAAAGACGCAGGAATTACTATCAATGGTCTCAATGGAGATGCTGGTCAACACTTTTGAAAATATAAAGAGACATGTGAATTTATGCTTGGAGCATGGCATGGCGGTGGCCAATTTCAGCAATTTATGTACTTATTTTTCTTTTTCTTTCTGTCAATTCTTACTTTGTTAATTTTGTAAACAACAAAAATAAATTTGTATTTGTCTACTTATTTTATTACTCATTAGTTTGGCATATCATGTCATAATATGAAGTTGACAAAATTTTAACCTAGATTTGGTTAGATATATCGTCCCCATATCATTGTGATCTAAACCAAGCCCTACGTTTTTTAATCCAAGCCGTCTTTGATGCAAATAATTTTTGCTCGCACATTATTAACTATTACTCAGGTTTAGAGCTAATGGACTCTCCTGCTTAAGACGGGTTTTATTTAATTTAATTATTTGTTTTAGCGCAAATTGTTGAACATACAATTACTTACATTGTGAACATTATATAGACGTGTTATATAGTATATCTCACTAATTTTTCAACACTCTTTCGCAGCTTTCATTACACACTATCGTTAAAATGTTTTACAGCCCGGAATGGCGGAGATTTACACTGTGGTGCATTATTTATAACCGCAGTAAAAACTTTAATAAGGTCCTATAAATATACGTTTACGAGCTTCTGGTATAACCTACTAAAAAATAATAACAGTTTGGTAACCTATTTCGTGTTAGGGTTTAAACAAGTCCATATTTTAATAAGTAATTAACCAGTGCCGTGTTCAGGAGAGGACCTCTTTAAATTGTCACCAACCTCCAACCTCCATTCATCGTCAATGCCTCTTTAAAGTGTCGCTTCATATTATGTTAAAAAAAGTATGTATTTCAGAAACCATAAGAAACTTTTTTCTTAGGCAGTTCTTCTTTATATTTCAAGAAAATTTACCTTGTCGGACTTCCATTGTCTTTGTTTCGTTACTTAACACAACGGTTCGGTTAGTTAGTAGGTATCTCTAACCGTTTTCAAGTGTAAACTAAATTATAATTCTAAGGCTACTGTCTTAAATACTATTCATGTGCAATGAAGCTTGATGACTCCGCCTACGTTCTTATAGGATTGTGAAGTTTGAGCTGTTGGTTTTGGACAAGAAAAGGCTTCCAGATCTTGGGGATTTCTATACTTGGTTTACTAAATATATGGGTGCTTTGATTTATGAAAGCTGCTTCTTTGAATTTTCCTTTTCTCCAGTGCTTTTCCGTGTCCAAAACCTTGGCTTCTGACCACTGTATATTATGTTGGTTGGTCCATACATGTTCCACTATACCTGATCTCGAAGTTTCACCTCTTTGAGTATGTTTCAGATGTTCTTTAACTCGTACTAGATTAGGGCGTAATCATTCCAACAGCACTGTGTAGCAGGTTCTCTCCGAGCAACTCTTGTATCCCTATCATGTCCAACGTGTGCAAGCATTACTACCATAGACAATTTACCTTTAGATACCTACAGCTTATCTCCTGCGCAAACAAAAGTTACGTTTTATGGGTGAAAAAATACGTCCGAGCGCATGACTCGTCGGTCAGCTGTCTTCATTCGGGGAACCTTCGTGCATGCGCACAAACCTCGTGTTATCGGCCGTCCTACTTTATCGACAACAATCGAAGCGCTCAAGAATACTCTCCAGAACCGGCTCGGCCGCCATTTTTGTTGTTGTGTTTTAAGGTTTCTCTTCTCTGCGGATTCCTTGTAGTTTTCTAAAGTTTTCAGCTATCGGATCGGCTATCGTGGATTGTGGGACTGGTGTTTAATATTTATGGATTTCTGGTTTTTGTGTAATTTAGTTAGTGAATTGTGTTTGTGCTTTTAGTGACTCGGATTGTAATATAAACAATGACTAGTACTAGTTGCAGCCGTTGTATAATTGTATTATGCCCAAATAGGGGTAAAATAAACCCTCTATGGTGGCATATGAGCAAGAATTTAAATTTTAAAGCCCGGGTCTATTTTCCCATTCGTCAAACGATAATGTTGCAGTGCGCATGTCTAATAGTTCCCAGTTTTGTTTACATGCGCGAGGCCATAAAACTGCCACATTCGTGATTATTGTTTGTTTATCTAAAGGTAAATTGTCTATGATTACTACCAAGAGATTTTCTTCCTCGTTTACAGTTTTGCCAATGGTACTACCAAGAGGTTAATAATAATAGGAATTTTAATAAAACCATACTTTTTACAGACGAAGCAGGATTTCGGCGGGATGGTATTGTTAATTACCATAACACTGACGTATGGAGTGACGAAAATCCCCATGTTTTCGTGCAGTGTCGCCACCAGGAACAATTTTCTTTAAATGTGTGGATGGGTATTGTTGGTAACAATTTAATTGGTCCTTTCTTTTTACCCTTAAGATTAAACGGCGAATCTTACTTAGAGTTTCTTCTACAAGAATTGCCCGTACTGCTAGAAGAAGTTCCTCTAAATATACGTAACCAAATAACTTTTATGCACGATGGAGCTCCTCCTCATTTTAGTAGACCTGTCAGAACTCATCTGAGTAACACCTTTGGTAAAAATTGGATTGGAAGAGGTGGACCAATTAACTGGCCACCTCGCTCCCCTGACTTAAATCCATTAGATTTTTATTTATGGGGACACCTTAAGACGATGGTTTACACTACTCCCATAGAAACAATAGAAAAACTACGAAATAAAATCGTAAATGCTTGCGAAGAAATAAAAAATAGACCTCGAATTTTAGCTCGAGTTCGTCGTTCAATGATGCGTCGAGTGAGAAGGTGTACGGAAATGGATGGTGGACATTTCCAACATTTGTTGTAGTTTATGTTATGGTATTGGAAAAGTTGCAATAACATTCTTTCCTAGAAATGTTTTTTATTATTTGTGGTCCAATGCACTTGTGATTTATTTTAGTAGAAATTATTAAACCAACTTTGTCCAATGACATAAAATAAAACGTTTTTATTTTTTTTCTCGAAAATGAAGTGAGATAGGAAAAAAATACAAGAGGCAAAGAAGTTGTATTTTTAGTTGCTTAATTAAAGAAAAATTATTAAAGCTACAAAAAAGACAGTGGCGTACATTTTTTTGATAATAATATTCGCTAAGGTGCCCCCCGGGACGCCACTGGACTCAATAATTTGAATCTATTTGGGGCTAAATTAGCCTCTTAATACAACAAATATCATTGCCAAATATTAACAGCATCGAGTAAGTATTTTTGATTTAATTAATAATTTCATTTTTTATTTCTATTTTTTTAACATCTTGTATCTTGAAAACCCTGCATTTCCGGACCCATGTTTATAGAAACTTTTTTTCATATTTTTTAACAAGGAATCACCCTCTAAAATATCTCCGTCTATTTTTCGAACACCCTGTATATATTATTTTGATTAAATAGTATCCGAACTTACACTACAACGAGGGGTACGCATACAAAGCCCAATTTTAAATAAAATAAAATTATTTACAATATTGCAATTCAAACTCGCGTCACTTTTCAACGGAATTATGGAAAACGTGTCAATAACACAAAATATAATAAACACAGACGATTTACATAACCGAGTTATGTAAAATACATGTCAGCTTTCAGAGGAATGCTGTAAAATGGAGGCCGGGCGACGCCATTAACTGGGTGACATAATTAAAGTACGAAATTTGCTTATCGCTCTGAATGACAGGTAATGGACTATGGGTAAATGTCCCGTGTGATGCGATTTAGACTTAATTTGGTGTATGTTGACACTTTAAACGAATTCTCAAAGCGATTTAGCTTTAATCACGACACGACAATATCTAATTTGGAGTTTAGATTTGTTGATATAATAATAATAGCAGGAGATGCAGAAAAAATGTCCCGTGAAAAATACGACTTCTGTGATAGTTCTATTTCGCTAATCTTCAATGCAACTGCAATACGCATTCAAAATAGGTTCTGGACCAGATATTTTTTACTAAGTTTGATTCTCTACAGCTTTTTTATTTTCAATCCGATTTTTACAGTTGTGTTATCATTTTATAGATAATTCTATTAGGAATGTTTTGTGTTTGTAACAATAGGTCAAGTTCGAATGACAGTGGTGAATCGACGTATAGACCAGGGCTGAAGCCTTTGAAAATGGTAAAAAGTGAAAAAAAAAATAATAGTAGGAAGAAACCCATTGGAAAAGGAAGAAAATATAACAACAATGAAAGGAAAAATAATTTACGGGCGATCCGAGGTCGGGAAGTGGAAAGGGGTGAGTTTTTAAGGGTAGAAAACGATTTATCTCGATTTTCTGCAAAACTACAAGTCCTATGGAAAAACGTTTAATAGCAAAGTTGTAGGTAATAAAAAGATCTACAACTTTTGTATTTACACTTTTTTCACATAACCTCAAAATTTATGTGAAAAATTCAAATATCCAAGTTTTTGATTTTTTATTTTTATCTTTTACAAAAAAAAATTTTTTTACGAAATCTGGTGAAAACTTACCTTTTTATGTCCCAAACACACTGTAATTTTTTTGATTTAAAATATTAATTTTTTCACCTTATTTTGACTTAATATCGAAAAAGCACCTTAATTTATAAACCGCAAAATTCTCACGTCAAAATATCTGCTTTTTTAAAAAAGTCGGTGGGCTTTTTGTTCGTTGAAATCTCTACTTTCTGATGGTGTAAAAAAAATGTACATTACTATCGTAAATGTTCTCAAAAATGGAAAGAATCGAAAAAAACTCGAATCCGAAATTTTTTTTTAATCATTATGTACACTGCTGTTTATTAAAATTTATACTTTAATTACTCGAAAAACAAAAGATTCCATGTTACATTGATAAACAAAAAATTGCAAGTCGAAATATACTACTATAATTAACAACCAAATAAGTTAATAAAGTTAATATTTACTACAATAGTTTGCATTTTTTGAGAACATTTACCATAGTAATGTATATTTTTTTACACCACCAGAAAGTAGAGATTTCAACGAACAAAAAGCCCACCGACTTTTTTACAAAAGCAAATATTTTGACGTGAGAATTTTCGATTGAAAATTAGGGTGCTTTTTCGATAGTAAGTCAAAATAAGGTGAAAAAATAAATATTTTAAATCAAAAAAATTACAGTGTATTTGGGACATAAAAAGGTATGATTTCACCAAATTTCGTGAAAATTTTTTTTTTGTAAAAGATAAAAATAAAAAACCAAAAACTTGGTTATTTGAATTTTTCACAGAAATTTTGAGGTTATGTGAAAAAAGTGTAAATACAAAAGTTGTGCATCTTTTTATTACCTACAACTTTGCTATTTAACATTTTTTTATAGGACTTGTAGTTTTGCCGGAAATCGAGATAAATCGTTTTCTACCCTTAAAAACTCACCCCCTTCCACTTCCCGACCTCGGATCGCCCGTAAATTATTTTTCCTTTCATTTTTGTTATATTCTCTTTCTTTTCCAATGGGTTTCATCCTACTATTATTTTTTTTTGGTTTCAAAAATTATCGACTCTGGTCTAGTATGGTTTGGCTGTAATTTATTATAATCAATATTTCTAAATAAAAATCAATGTATTTTTAAATTTTAATTGTTTAAAAGTCAATTTGGGCTCAAACTAAACGCAAAAGGGATTTTATTTTTCGGTAAGAGGGTATTATTCTATAGCCTAGAATAAAAATTGGTGTATATTGTGGAACTCGGGAAGAACCTGGTAGACCTTTTGCATTTGAAGTCCTGTTAGCTTGTGACGATAAAGAGAATGAGACGTCGTCGTATATAGAGAATTTTTCTGCATACACAAAATAAAAACAACGAAAACCTTTTAAAGGTATTTATTTGACACCAAAACATAAGTTCGTTCCCCCGCAACTCCAACGATCAAACCGCATCCCCTCTTTATTCAAAAGATTAATGGTTTTAAGCGGGCCCTGTCAGCACAATATTATGCATTCAAACAAAAAGCCCTCTGGCGGCCTGGTTTAGAACTAGCTATAACAGAATAGAACAGGATAACTTTCTTGAGAATTCTTGGAGTCTAAAAGGAATACAAAGCCTTAGAGGGATTGTAAAAAATACAGTTCGGCGAAAAATAGTGGGGATCAATAATTAAGGTTATTGACTCCTTCAATCTGATTATATATTGTATAAATTATTAATAGTAATATGTGAGTACATCTAGTTATCAATCTTCTACCAATATTAACCTTAGGTAATTCTTAAATATATTTACAACGTATTGTTGATTTTTGTTGTTATTTATGACATTCTTCCCAAACAGCTTTAAAATTGGTTTGTTTAGGGTAGGTACATAACTACATATCCCATTATCTTTTCCTATATCTGTTGAATTTATTGCTGTAATATTGTAAATTAATCATGATACTTATTTTCTTACTCATAAAATCAACACTAAACCAGTGTTTTGAATCTGATAAAAGATAAAGAATATTTTATACCTTAGCCAGTGGCGTATGTACGATTATGTTTCGGGGGGTCGGCCATTAATTGGGCCACACCCAAAGGGCATCAAAAATGAACTGAACTATAGTATCCAATTTCCTAAATTAAATATATTTTATCTACAGAGTGACCAGTAAAGTCCGCATCATACGGGATTTTGTTTTATTAATAGCTTTATTCGAAATTTGACTTTGGCATCAAGTTCTGCTTCGATCGAGATAAAAATTAAACACAAACCTGTCAAATTAAAATTTTTTTCAAAAAATAATTCAAAAGTGGGGTTATTTTTGAAAATATCGAAAAAAGTTATTAGAAAAAGTTTTTTTAAATGCAGTTTCTAGCCCACATCCAAAATTTCAGGTGCATAACATAATTTTGATTTTTTACCCACCACTAAAATTTATTTTCCACTTAATGAATACTTTACTGATGACACAGTGTTCTTTTTGTCTTAATATTAAGGTGTATTTTTTTCAGACACAAACTACGTTTTCAAAAATACTTATTGTATAAAGTTGCCTTAAACAGGGTCAAAAACAAATAAACTTTGCATCACATGCGACCAAATTTTAATAGCCCAATTTTGATTTTGTAGAAAAACACACATTTAATATCCTTAAAAAAAATTATCTGAAATAAAACATTGACAAAACTTAGAAATTTTATGTAGGTTGCGTTGAGTCTTATTTTGCAAAAGTGTTGCAAATTACAAAATATGGGTAAAAAATCAAAATTATCTTATTCAGCTGAAATTTTGCATGTGGGCTAGAAACTGCATTTAAAGAAACTTTTTCTAATAACTCTTTTCGATACATTCAGAAATAACCCCACTTTTGAATTATTTTTTGGAAAAAATTTAAATTTGACAGATAATGCGAATCACGTGACTACTATTTTTTTGCTTAATTTTCATTTCGATCGAAGCAGAACTTGATGCCAAAGTCAAATTTCGAATAAAGCTAATAATAAAAAAATCCCATATGATGCGGACTTTACTGGTCACACTGTATATGTGGGTTTTTACCCCTCTACCCCTATAACTCTCCCACGTTTGGATTAAATGTGGTTGTTTGACATTTTTTTGGTCAACTTTTTTTTCGATTGACACGAACAATGAGAACATGCCTTAAAAAGTGAAATCTATTTATTATTTTCTGTGTTTTATTTTGTGGAAGGTTTTAATTTAAGATTTATTTGTATATTATGTTGGATGAATAATAATGGACATTGTTATCGCTAGATGTGTACCGTTCATAGGAAAAAATAGATAAAATCAAGCGACATCTAATTTCCCGAATTTCAAAAATTAAATGAAAAAAAGCGCTTATCGTCGTCAACACTTCGATAAACAAAATATTACATCCTCCTGGTATCCGATCTATGGTATAAAAAATAACGAAAAAAAAAGCAGCAGAGGCAATGTAATACCCTTTACAAACCATTTTTTAAAACCTGAAAATTCATCCCGGCAAAAAAGACAACCAGACATACAAAATATGCCATTTATCCCCAGGAAAATGATGATTTATATTTCCATAGACACAAAATGGCCGCTAGACTGGACGTAAATAACATTGGAAAATGAGTTTTTTTTTGAGTTGAAAATGTTTATGTAGTTTTTCGAGGGTAGTGTAAACATGTATCCCTTTGGGATGTTTTATTTTTTAATGCTAATGGCCTTTGTTATTTCCTGGTTTGTTATCGGTAAAATACCCATAACATTTTTATTAATAATAAAATGGTTTTAATTACAAACGTCGTCAGGTGTAATATACATAAATGGATTTTCCAAATAGTCGTTTTATAATACTATTAAATTTTTTATAAGCTTTAAATTTTTTTAATTTACATTGGAAGTTTTTGGGACAAATGCCTATTGGTATAATATTTTTATATTAATTTGAAGTAGTCCATACTTAAAGTGGAGTTGAAAATGTAGGAAAGGAAGAAAAAACAAAAAGTCTTCCTCCACAAAATTTAATAGAAATAAATTCTGTATGGGTCTCTACATGTTTCGAACGTAGAAACGTTCATCTTCAGGAGACAGAACAAAATTATATTGTGCTGATGGTATTAGCAGAGGAGAAAATGGTATAAAACCTTCATGGAGCTGATGTCCATTGACTTTCCTAGTCAAATTTTAAACTCTGGAAAGAAACTTGGAGATAGTATTTCAAAATTAAAAACAGAGCGAACTTGCGGATCATTTATTAATAAAAAAAATCAGTGTGTTTCTTCAAATTTTCCAGATATATCTAGTGCAGTGATGTTATTTCCAACTTTACCAGTTAGTGTGGCATCAGCGGAACGATCTTTTTTCAAACTTATTTATTTATTTGCAAGTTTCTTTATAATAATAATAAAGATCAATAAAATTGTTTTTTTTTTAATAAAAATAATTCCAATAAAATAGTATATTACGTTACAAGACCGGAAAGTACTATTTTACAGGACGAAGCAGGCAATTTCCAGGGCGAGCCGCCAGGCGAGTCCTGGGAGCCTGCGAGTCCTGTTAACGTACTTTTCGGTTGAGTGACGTACAATATTTTTTTTACAATCGACACAAGACACCAGTGGCGTGCGAGAAAACGTTAATAATAGCTTACTATATGGGTATAGTTTTAGCAGAAAACTCTAATAGTTGGGAAAATTATGTTTAATAATAAATACAATTTGGTACAAATGTTCTTAATTCTATTTTATCTATTAATATCTATTTGTTAATTGTTATATTGAAAGTACAATTTTGTGGTGTATTAAATTGTAGACATGACGGGAAATTTTTTGATTCATCTTTATAGGATGTTTGTGAAGTTATATCCACTTTTGATCCTCCGGCTTCCTGAATTCTACTGGCTATATCAATCTTATTTTGTAGAGACTGTTCAATGTAGCCTTCGGCAACTTGGGATGATTTCCAGCCGCCATGTCGTTTTAAATTAAGGATATCGCCTCCACCTTCAACTAACAGTGTCGCCGAACTACGTCGAAAACAGTGCCCTGTAAATTGCTCTGGGTTTGGTAATCCCAAATAGGATGCTATTTTTGATGGCGCTTTTCCTACTGAATGCAAACCTACTGGTTGAATAGTGCATTTTCCTTTATTATAGAAAAGAAATAGCCTGCGATGTGGAACACTAGGCGGACGTAAAGAAATATATTTTCTATATATATTTAGGTTTCGTTCCCCAACAACTATAAATGACCTGGGTTGGTATGTTTTTGTATTTGGAATTTTTACCGCCAACATCGATTCGTTATCTTTAACATCGTCAATTGTCATATTGGTCAATTCTTCACGGCGACACGCTCCAGCCGAACCCATTATTAGTAAAAGCTAAAAAAAATAAGAAATAGTTTAAATATATTTTTTTTAAACACAATATAAGAAAAGAAGAACTTTAAGAAAACTCGTATTATGTATTTAAGTACTTACTTTGATTAAAAGATAATCATTATCAGGGGCTTCCAGCAAAAATTTGTCAATGTCTTCTCTGGTAAGTACGTTCGATTTTTGGGGAATGTATCCAACAGATTTTCTCTTTATGAATGCTATCAGTTTATAATATTTGCTTATATCAATGTTTTCTTTTAAATTTAACATAGATTTGATCATTGAGTACAAGCTCCACAGTGTAGATGATTTTAATTTTTCGGATTTTTCAGCAAAATAAGCTAACAAAACATCCTCAGAAACATTTCTGACATTTTTTTCTCTACACCAATTTTTAAAGACGCTAAACGTTTTTTCATACCGCACTCTGGACTTATGCGGCAACAAATCGTCTGTAGCTCTAGCAGCTGCCTCTGTTATTTCAACTGGAACGTCATTTTCTTCCCAATCCAAATTAAGTTCCATATCTAAAGTCTTCCACACAATTTTATAAAGCCACAAAAGTTTATTTATCAAAGTCAATATCGTACCTGACAGTTCGTTACTATGGAAGCAAGAAAACATAAACATGTCAAAGCCTACTTATAAATGAGTTTGGTTAATTTTTTTAAATTGGGAGCGGAACGCAACAAAAATTGACCGGTAAAGTACTTTACCGGTCAATTTTTCATTACTTTCCGGTCTAGACCAGCAAAGTGATATTTTCCGATCAAAAAATTGTCTAGAAAGTGCTTGCTTTCCGGTCGATTGAAAAAAAACATTATTACAAAACCATAGATTAACAAATCGGTCCGATTTTGTAATGAAAAAGAATACACCCATTTAGATTATTAATTTTAATCGCATTATAAATATATTTAAAAATATTTCACCCCCCAAAAAAAAATTATAAATACGGGAGAAATTATAATAGAAAAACTTTAATATCTAGTATTATTATTAGATATTAGATATTACTCGTCGAATGGACTCCTTAAGTTCAGCTAGAGTTGGGTTCAGATAAAACTAAATTTTTGACGTAGCTCCACAAAAAACATCCAGTGTGTTAAGATCTGGCGATCTTGGTGGCCACTCTATTATTGACCCCCGTCTAAATATCCACCGCCCCAGAAAAATTGTATTGAAGTACTCCTTTACATGAGCAGCATAATGCGAGGGACCCCCATCCTGTTGAAAACTATAAGGTTAAACTTGGTAAATCAGGATCATTATCATCTGGAAATAGAGTGGCGAGAGCTGCAACCAGATCATTTCAAAGGAAATTTAGATATCTTTATACAACTGTACAATATCTATAAATCATTTCAAAAATCTAATTTTATGGGTGCGAACGATTCTTGATTACGTGGTCAGTATTCGATATAAAAGGCTGAACTGTTTCTTTATTATAACGCTGTAGAAGCCTTGTTCCATAGAAAACATAATTTTTCTTTACAAGCAGTTGTTATTTTGTAATATTGATACACTGCTTTGGGACCACTCGTTTTTTCTTACACCCTGTAGGAGATATTTTCGACGAAACCTTTTCCCCGACATTTAATTATGTCTTTTTCTCCCATCTGTGGCCGATACGATTTAAAAGTCAATGATTTGGTGACAGACTGTGCGACTTCTTTGTGTGGCGCGCTTTCCTTTGTCTAAAGTTTTTCCGGAGTTTGTCGGGGATCGAGATTATTCGACTACACACAAAACAAGTCGCTTTTTATTGAAAAGTTTTATTTTGCGCCTTCATCGATAAACGACATGAAATGTGGTTTTAACGAAATTAAATTTCGGTTCACTAAGCAAACTTTTTTCATAAATTTCTTACAACGATTTTCAATCTCTTCACTTTAAGTAACAGTGCAAATATTATCGCATATTGAAAATTCCCAAAAATAATATTTTTCCACTCCCTGTTTGATAAGGCCTCCTTACTGACACTCATTTGGGGGAGGTAATTTAGTTTTACTTCCCTAGGGGGGTAAGTAATTACTTACCTTTCTCTGGGGAAGTAAATATATAGAGTAAACTAAGTAAATAGAATGAAGACTTGAAATAAAAACCGGGCTAAGTGCCAAAATTGTAGTTTTGAGATAATCGATGTTTTCTATTTAATTCGGCGTTTGGACTTACACAGCGCGAAATCTTTCAACGAATAGAAAAAATATTTACGATACTCCTGGCACATAGCACGTTTTATAGGTTGTTGGCAATGGCATTTAGCACTGTTTTCAAGTTCTAACACAATTTTTGAATTTTTGGCACTTAGCCCGGTTTTTATTTCAAGTCTTCAAATATAGACCGCAATAATTATTTAAAAAACTAAAATTTTGATATTCTTGCAGGCATTTTAGTATTTTAGTTTGTGGGTACTTCCCGGACGCGTTACCTTTGAGAAATTAGCACCGTTCCGGCCTACAAAAGCGTCCGCAAGTGGGTACTTTCCGGACGGTTTGTCACTGTGGACGGTTGCCGAAAAAATGAAACTGTATTTAAAACAGTATTTTGGGCATCTGTTACGTAAATTCCTATTTTATACCTCTATACAGAATATAATTTAGGGGACCTAATTTAACCGTAAAAACGATATACAAATAAGAAGAATTTAGTTGTTTTGTTATATTATCTACGACAAAAGCTAGTACACACTATTCATAGTCAAATATTCGAAATTTTCGATGTGACACGAAAACGCTAACCGAAGCGATATATTGCCGAGAGGTTACCATGATGTCATAAGTGACGTTGATTCATGCTCTTGCATTTGTAATTGTAACTTGCTCCACTGTTTGTAGCCGAATTTCGAATTTGAAGCTGGCACAATTGGTTTCGGTGTTTAAAGGATGTCTCAAACTGGAAATATTTTAGTTATGTCATTTCGAAACTATAACGATAATGCTGGTGAAATACACAATTAAATAGTATCCATTTAAGGGATATCATGCATGTTCTATAATTTTGATCGCATCGCATTCACCAGCGTTCAATAATATTATTATATTTCCACTTTAAACCTAATTTTTCGGGACTAACAGCGCCACTCTCGACCAATTGACAGGGTATACCGTATAACATGGGTTAAAAGAATTAAATTACATGCTTTGAAGTAAAAAACGGTAGTTTTAAAAGCAGTAATATTCTTGATATAGGGTTGAAGCATGTAAACAATTTATAAAACATTTATTAAGATTTTCTTTTGTGAGACCTGCTACGACATTCATTGCGGCCAAAAAATATAGAAATATGCCTAAAAAATAGTATACATACAGAAGCGAGTCATATAATATACAGGGTGATTCATTAAGGGTGACTACCGGCCATATCTCGTAAACTACTAAGCATAGAAATTTGAGAAAAAAAAATTATGATTAAAGCGGTCATGAGAAAATTCTGGAAATTATTTTTAAGTTCCTAATTTCGCCGCAAGAGGGCACAATTAATTTTTTTTTTTAATTTTAAATTTCTCCGAAAATTCCCATATTAAGGTATACCTCTGATTACATCATCGAAAAGGTTAGACAATTCTGCATCATTTTGGTTTAAGGCTCGTTGGCGTACCGACCTTAATAAGAGTGGGGGAAGCTATTGAATGTGTAAACATTAAAATCGCTGTAACTTCTAAACGACTTATCCGATTTTACTAAATTTAAGCTTGTTTGGAAGGGAAAGGTAAGTATCTTCAATTGCCGTATCCAACAGTGCACGATAGTGTTTAATAGAATTGCTAGAGGGCGAAATTTGTAATAATAACAGTTTTTTCGATTTTATCCCGAAAATTCAAATCATACGGTATAACTATGACATCATAATCGGAAAGTAGATGAAATTTGCAAGAAAAAATGTGAAGACCGCAGTTCGATATCCTTGTTCGTTTCAGAGTTATCGCCAAAATAATAATTATTAATACAAATAGAGTCCTCTAGCAATTTTATTAGAAACTATCGTGTACCATTGGATACAACAATTGAAGGTACTGACCTTTCTCTTCCAAACAAGCTTAAATTTAGTAAAATCGGATACTTCGTTTAGAAGTTACAGCCATTTTAATGATTGCACTTTCACGTGATAAGAGTGGGAGAAGCTATTGAAAGTGTAAACATTAAAATCGCTGTAACTTCTAAACGACTTATCCGATTTTACTAAATTTAAGCTTGTTTGGAAGGACCTTCAGTTGTTGTATCCAATGGTATGCGATAGTTTCTAATAAAATTGCTAGAGGGCGCTATTTGTATTAATAATTATTATTTTGGCGATAAATCTGAAACGAACAAGGATATCGAACTGCGGTCTTCACATTTTCTCTTGCAAATTTCATCTACTTTTCGATTATGATGTTATAGCTATACCGTATGATTTGAATTTTCGGGATAAAATCGAAAAAACTGTTATTATTACAAATTGCGCCCTCTAGAAATTTTATTAAACACTATCGTGTACTGTTGGATACGGCAATTGAAGATACTTACCTTTCCCTTCCAAACAAGCTTAAATTTAGTAAAATCGGATAAGTCGTTTAGAAGTTACAGCGATTTTAATATTAACACATTCAATAGCTTCCCCCACTCTTATCAAAGTCGGTACGTCAACGAGCCTTAAACCAAATGAAGCAGAATTGTCTAAGCTTTTCGATGATGTAATCAGAGTTATACTTTAATATGGGAATTTTCGGAGAAATTTAGAATTAAAAAAAAAATTAATTGTGCCCTCTTGCGGCGAAATTAGGAACTTAAAAATAATTTCCAGAATTTTCTCATGACCGCTTTAATTATATTTTTTTTTTCTCAAGTTTCTATGCTTGGTAGTTTCCGAGATATGGCCGGTAGTCACCCTTAATGAATCACCCTGTATATTGACACAATAATTGCAAAGGATTGCGAAAACCGATTTAGCGACTTTAAAAAAATCTTAGGTAATATTTCAGTTTTTACTCAGCTACTTACTATTTCTGTTGAGAACATAAGCAGAGCAGTGCCTCAACTGGAATTGTGTAATTTCTAGGCCGATCATTTTTCCAGGGAAGAACTGAATCAGGATTGGACTTTTTTAAGTTACGAGAAGGTTTCCCCAAATTGAGAAACTTAGGCCTTATAATGAGCTCAATGCTGAGAAACACGTATCTTTGCGAAAGCAGCTTTTCCAAGCTTTTATAAAGTAAAAATATAGGCGCTCCCTGTATGATAAGTCACTTACTCAGTTGTTTCGTTTGTGAGCAACAAATATTACTGTTATTACATTGGTTAGTGAAAACCTACATTCCCAAACAAATTGCAGTGATATAAGGCTGTTTGCAGAAAGGTACCAACCCATTTATGTACATAATGATAAAAATTATGACGAAACATTTTAATATATTTAAATTTCAACATTATAATAAGATCTTTTATAGAGTTACATATTTTATGTTTATATAATATGTATTTTATTTACTCAGTCATTTTGCAGATATTTTTTAGCTATTTGGTGAATATCAAAACTTTTTTACTTCTGTGGGTTGGTTCCTTTTGCAGAAAGCCGTAACTACAGCTCTTGGGCCACTTGAAGTTAGACAGCCCTGTCTTATATCACTGCAATTTTTTTATACATTACACATAATACATAATATAATATTATTATAATAATAGGTTACTACTACGTTTTTTTATATATTAGGTCATAAAGACAGACCGTTTCTTCCATTGTATTTTATCCCGTCAATACCTCTAGCAATGGAAAAAATAAAACTAAAACAAAAACAACATTTTTAATCAACGAAAATTGGAAAATAATTATTTGCCATGATAAAAACTGGCCGTTTAGAAGCTTTAGAATCAGTCAAATGCAGTTAGGATTCAATATTAGCAAAGCACTTTGCACAGTCTGTTTTAATAAATGTGCAAAATTTGGTGCCAGTTTAATTTGAGAATATAAAGTTGTTTATAGTTTTTGGAATTGTTTTTTTGATCAGATTATTATTCAATTTTGTTTATTAAGGTGTTCAACTACAATCAGTTAGTACTAGGCGTATAATGTACCTGTGACAGCAGTTTTTAGATATGCTTGTGATTCTATGTTATTGTGTTTCTAGTTTTTTATGTATATGTATATTTTATGTTATATATCCTAAGCATTTTTTTAAAATGTCTTACTGACTGGGTGTTATTACAGATATTATACCTAAATATTATTGTTTTAAGATTTTAATTAAAATTATATATTGTTGTATGAGCTTTGTCAATACAGATTTCTTGAACCATAAAACGTATTTTGATTTGACATAACATAAAACTAATCTTATAACTAAAAATACGCTATGGCATCATGGATTTAAATGTTAAAATTTCCCTTTGTGCAGGATTTACAGGTTTTAATATATTTTTTCACAATACATATCATGTATTAAACTGCCGGTGAAATTATTTTTGCATTTACCAACAGACATTAAATATAAAACCATTCAGAATTATTTAGTCTTCTATATTTTAAAGAAAGGCCATTATCCTGAAAATAATCCAAATTAATATCATAAACGAAACAAAAACAGAACACCATGACAGAATATACAAAAACAGAGGGTCTCCTCCATTAGGTAAAAATAAATTACGTTTACCTGAAGAAAACGAATTTATTACTGCGAGTTTCAATTATCTTTACGGAGAACGGAGATAGGAGAACTGGAAAAGAATCACGAAAAATATTCGCGATAAAATAAATAATAAAAAAGATTTACATGGATGAGTGGGAGGAAAAAGATTATTTTGAGGTTGTTTAGAGTTGAAAGCAATCAAATTTGGTGGTAGTGCAGTATTGAGTCAGAAAATTACAACAAAAAATTTTTTTTCTTAAAACATGTAAACAGTTGGAGAAGCCCATGTTTGTTTTTATAGCGTTTCAATATTAAAATGTCAGCTATAAGACAAAAATCGATCCTATACTGTCTTATCTGGGTATTTTCTTCTATTAAAACCAGTTTTTAGTAATATAAGTACTTAACAACAACCTTGAGGCAGTTTCTTAAAATCTCAAAATTGCATTTTTCTTATAATATATAAATGAATACACCACATTGTTAGCAGTGGTTTGTTGATCCACATAAAGGTTTTGAAAACAAAACATCATGGCGGGGTATACAAAAAACAGAAGGTTTTCTCCATTAAGTAAAAATAAATTACGTTTACCTGAAGAAAACGAATTTATTACTGCGAGTTTCAATTACCTTTGCGGAAAAAGAGAAAGAAATAACCTGAAAATATTCGCCATAAAATAAATAAAAGAGATTTACATGGATGAGTAAGACAAAATATGATGGTTTTGGGGATTGTTTATTATTAAGAGCAAGAAAAGTTCGTAGTAATTCCTTTTTAGGATAGATTGTTAACTGGATTTCATATAAATGTTTATTTTTATTAAATCAACTACGCAACTGGAAAACCCCATAGTTGTTATTAAAGTATTTCAAAATCACACATTTGTATTTCTAGTAGACATTTAATCAAAATCCATTTTGCGATTTATCATTACTCCATAATATCTGCAATAATTACTTGTATACATGCCTTAGTTCGTCAAATTGTTCCCTTTAATAAATAAAAATGACTCAATATACAACTGGAACACTGCAACAATTAAAAAAACCAGTTCTTTAATTAAATAATTTGAAATAGTTGTTTCGATATCACAAGTGGAATTTGTACAGTAAAAGTCAATATTAGAGTATGTTTTCGCTAAGATTTAATTAGTGTATATTCCGAAAAAACATATATTCGCAACGATGAAAACCTATTTACTTTAATATTTCAGTAGTTTACGTCTGCCCAATCAGATATTCTGAGATTATCGAGTAAAACTTTTACTTACTTCTCGAGAAGCAAAAAACATCTAAAAAGGTTAGCCATATCGGATTAGACCGAAGTTAAACGAATCAGCCGGGAAAAAGGTGAGACCGCGTCAAACTTGAAAACTTTTCAGACGGATATTAATGTTTCCATCTTGGTTCTTTATTTTTTTATCCTTTTTCGGTGGTCGAGCTTTAGTTTTCTGGAAAAACAAAAATTTGATTCTTGGACTGCACTGCAGTCCGATATTATAACTGCACTTTAATTATCAACGATTTATTTGGAATAATATTGTTTATTTGCTTCCTTATATAGTCTAATAAGTATACAGTAAGCTCGTTTGGTGAAAGATTAGGAGACCTAACTGGCCAATTTATAGTGCAATTGAAACCAACATTACGTAAGAATTCCCTATCGTTATTTACCCCTTCCAAAACTTCTAAACAAAAGTTTATTCTTTATATTTCATCACCTTCCCTCAATTCCTGATGTTTTTAATATTTACGACTGATATTTATACCTACGTAATTTGCACAGTACTATTGAGTGATGCTTTGCTACAGTTGTGCCGAAAAGCCTGATGCTACTTCCAGTATTTCTTATACATTTAGGAAAAGTGCTAAATCTGCATTATTTTCTTATGTTCTACCATCGAGTACATCATTATTTGACTTTAAGCAGTTTCATTTATTTTTAACAGTACCTTTACTCTCAAAATTACGAACTATATTCAGGACTGTTGTTTTTCTTGGAACTGGTATGTCAGGAAACATTGCAGAGAACATTCCGGACACTCTTCGAGAACTATTTTCCATGCGGTACCACCAATCATTGTTATTTTTTCTTGAATATTGTAAAACATGTTAGAACTAATAAAAAATGAAACGTCTGTTTACTGTTGGTACCATTGAGGTATGTATCACTATCACAGCTATATTAAGGGTAGCAATATTCACACGGGATTTCCCATGGCCAGTCTTGCAGTGTTACACCCGGTTTAATAAAGGTAAATATCAAAATACATTATATCGACTATTATTTTCTTAATAATTTTACTTTTCAGACCCAGTTTCATCACAGTTCAAAGGTTTATCTCCTGTAGTTAATCTGACCCGGCAATAAATCTCGCATAGGTGTAACGCGGGAAATTAGTAGGGCGGATTTTAGTGTATTAACTACAATGTTGGCTGCAGTGCAAGAATACTGGATTACCGTAAATCAACTGAGAGTTGGCTGCACTGTTTCACTTTATCTTTCATCCGGCGGTAAATAATTAACCGGCGAAGTTGTGTGCAGAGATGCTGAAACTGTTTATGGAATTTTGAATCGAGCAAGCGGTGATGAATATAATTATAATAAGAAAACGAAATAATTTTCTAAAGTTCTGTAGGAGCTTAATCCTACATTTAAAAGCTGAACGTGTTCCAGACTCCTAATATCAATCTTTTCGTTTACTGATACACAAAAAGTATTTTCCTCTTTATTAGCTGTAGAAGAGTTTATTAATGTATCTAACGACTATTCCTCTTAGATATGACTGGCAAAACTCTGCATCATAAAAGCCCTAGTCTACTCCGTTCTATGTTTTTGCTCATCAACTCTAGCCAAAATGGTTATTGTCTATCTATTTATCTTTTAAAATATGGTTTTCCCTCGGCATAAAATGTTTTCGCTCTGCTATAAAAGATAAACTTCACATAAAATGTTTTTATTTTTTTTTCAAAGCAGTCATAACCACTGACTGGGACTGCATAAAACATAGTCAATAATTGGCTATTTAATTTATTGACGTTAAAACAATCGCTGTAGCAATTAAAAGTTTTCCGAAAGGCGGTGTTGTCCCATGGTGTTACGTAAATGGGTTTTTACTATTTTAAAATAAAAATGTATTACATAACATTACTCATATATACCAAACAAGACAAAAAACAAATCTATATTTATGTTATGATAATTTTAATTTAACCCTTTTAAAAAATAATGCTTTATTTGTTGACATCACAATTTTTAATATATTACCTACTAATTTGAGAACCATGAGTTTTTGGCATTTAAAAGAAAATGAAAATCATGGATTATGCAAAATTATATAAAGTTAAACCAATTTATATACAGGGTTGGGCAAATGTTCCGGAACGGCTTAATTACAGGCGAACGAAAAGTGATATCGGATCCGGGTTTTGGTCAATCTATAGGACTAAAATTTTACTATTTGACTATTATACCATATGCCAGTAATGTCACCAACTGTCAAGTGTTAGCGTTATTTTTTTTTTTAAATGGAACACCCTGTATATTTTTACATTTTTAAATTCCGCATAAAATTATAATTATTTTTTATTAAATGCACTATTAGTCTATACTTCATAGTTTCCGAGATATTGACTCTCGAAAAGTGACATTTTTGAACTTTGACAGCTTATAACTTTCTAACAGTACGTCTTAGAGCAGAACGGCTTACATGTCCCTATCTTCAATATTTATTATCTTCCCAAAAAAATCAACTTCCGGTTAAACCGGATGTAACTCGAAGGCAGGAAATATAGTTGTTCCGGTTTAACTGGAAGTTGATTTTTTTGGGAAGATAATAAAAATTGAAGATAGGGACATGTAAGCCGTTTTGCTCTAAGACGTACTGTTAGAAAGTTATAAGCTGTCAAAGTTTTAAAATGTCACTTTTCGAGAGTCAATATCTTGGAAACTATGAAGTATAGACTAATAGTGCATTTAATAAAAAATAATTATAATTTTATGTGGAATTTAAAAATGTTAAAATATACCCGGATCCGATATCACTTTTCGTTCGCCTGTAATTAAGCCGTTCCGGAACATTTGCCCAACCCTGTATAGGTATCTACGAGAAAATTCTTCACATGTGGTACAAACGGTACAACAGGAATTTTTTGATCTATCGAAAAATGTCTAGAATTGATTGTAGAATGTAAAAATATACAATATGTTTTATTAAAAAAAAATTAAAGTTGATACACGTGGCATGTTTTATAATATATTTTTCCTAAAAGGATGCATTTCAAAAAAAAAAAATTGACTTGTTCGTATTCTATATAAAAGGATGAACCGTTTCTCTATCACAACGCTGTATATTTTACAATAAAAGGTACGCCCTTCAATGCGTGACATACTTCAATTTATAGTATTTTGGGTATCATCCCCAAATTTATTTCCAATCCCCACTTCTAAGTCATAATTCAGCTTTTAATCAAAGATATTCGCGTTTAAAGTCAATAACTACATAGGAGGGGTGGGAACAAAAATCTAATAATTTCTAAGGTGTGAAACGGTGGGAGGTCACCCCATGACTTTGTTAATGATGAAAGATGAAGCATTAAGGCCCCTTTGCAAGCGATAAAAACGGTATCCCATGGGGAGTAATATTACATTTAAGATATTGGTCTTTCATGGCGGAATTTCTCTTGAAACACTATAAACGAAAAGAGAATTAATGTACGTAAATGCATTGATGCTGATTTTTAAAAATTTCATTGCTAAGGAAATTATTTTATTTAGTGCTCTTCTTCTTTGAAATCGGGCTTTGTACTTCTTTTCTTATTGATGAAATAGATCAAGGGAGAATGCGAAGTAAAGTTTAATTAATCTAAGAAGTCGCCGCATCACCTGTCATTAATGGCACCCTGTTGAAGTCTGGTATATTTTACGTTAAGCGGTTGGCTACAGAAACAGAACCGAGCTTAGTTATTTTACCTTTGCCTTCGCTATCTGTTAAATTTTGTAAGGAAGTCTTAATATTTTGTAAAGATATAGCGTAGATACTAATTAATACTTATAAAATAAAATATTGACATACCGGTACCTATTAAAATAAGTATCTGAAAACATTATAAAACTAAAGGAAAGAAAACAACATTTTTTTTTAGTATTTATTTATAAAAAGCAAAAAAAGGTATTTCTGTATTTATTATACAAGCAAAAAAATAATACATTTTTTGCGATGTGTAAGCTTTGTGGTGCACATCTAATGAAAACACCATATTGGGAACCCTTTTTGAATTTTATATATGGATATATTATGGGGTGTCCCGTAACTAAGGGGTTATACAGCAACAGGAACAGGAGATAGTGGACTTGGAAATATGTCATTTCATTTCATTTCTTATACGTAAATACTTCCTAACATAGTATAAAACAAAGTCGCTGTCGCAGTCTAACTACGCAACGGATTTTGAAGCGGTTTTTTTTTAATAGATAGAGTGATTCAAGGGGAAGGTTTTTATGTATAACTAGCGACCCACCCCGGCTTCGCACGGGTGTAATTTCAGAAAGTGGCATGCCGGGTACTAATATATCGGGTTTGTTCGGGTTTGTATTTATACCAGCGGGTTGCAACGCATGCCGGGTACACGCTAGTACTTTATAAATTTTGCGATGATTTGATGTTAAGCGGATATGAATAAAATTTGGTGTAGATACATTTTTGAGGGCAAGAAAGGGGATTCCATAATGCGTATTAAGATACCTCCTAGAGAACACCAGCTACCATATCAGTTTGAAAGATTCTCGTATATATATTTTGTCTTTCACAGTTCTGACCGCTTTACCCCAAATTATGGAAGAGGGGTATTTTATACGTAAAAAAGTTGTACTTCATTAATCTCGATATTTCAATTATTTTTGAGATAATTGCGTTTAAATGATAGATGGCAAGAAACCTTTAAATAAACACCTTTCTGAACGAAACATTTTTTGAAAATTAACCGTTGCATAAATATGTTCAAGTCTACTATCTCCTGTTGCTTATTTGCCCCTTAGTTATGAGACATCCTGTAAATAACGATAAGTAAATGGCTTAACTACGCACTTTATTGATTGGATAATAGATGAGTTAACCAAAATGGTGTTTGTACTCACCATTAAATTAAAATTATAAATACCAAGAAAATCCGTCCCTGAAATATTTAAAATGCAAAAGTAAAATGTTTAAAGCAAACACAAAACAGCCACAGAAAAACTTAAAAAACACCAAAATCGGAAGAAAATAATATGACGCAACCTGACGCGTGAGCTTGCTACGGCCCACTGCTGATTTGGGAACTTTAACGACAAAACCAGATTCTGATCAGCTGTTAATGTCAAATGTCGTTGTCTGCTGTCAAAACGCTTTGTTTTAAAAAAAAGTTAACTCTACAGTGTGTCCAAAAAAGTATGCAACATATTGGGAAAGTTTTTTATCACCGATTTGTCAGAAAATTTTATTCTTTATAAAAGTTGGTGCATTCCTTAAAACTATAAATGCATATTTCATATTTCACCTGCGGCTAATAGTAAGGGAGTAAATGCCATTTTTTCGAAATTGCCTTAAGAGTAAAGTACCTTAATTATTAGAAATACAGCAAAATTGTATATGGAAATGTTTTTGCAAATTAAAAACTTAGCCCAAATGCGAAATTTTAGTTAGGTGTGTCAATTCTTAATTTTTTTTATATGTAACATTAATTTCATCATTAGCAAAAGTTTTCGAAAAAGTTTTAAAAGAAAGATTAGAAAATTTCTTAAACAAAAATAAAATCCCATCAGACAAACAATTTGGATTTCAAAAAAATAAATCTACACAAGATGCAATTTGTCACCTAACAAATCAAATATATAATTCAATTGATAATAAAATGAACAGTATATGCATATTTTTGGATTTAGCTAAAGCCTTCGATACTGTCAGTCATAAAATTCTTATTAACAAATTAGAAAAACTTGGATTTCGTGGTCAAATATTAACTTTATTTAAAAACTATTTATATAACAGAGTACATTATGTTAAAATTGGTGAAAATATTAGTTCACCAAAAATATTTAATTATGGAGTACCACAAGGTACAGTCCTAGGACCAATACTTTTTAATATTTATCTAAATGATATTTTTAATTTAAATTGTCAAGGAAAACTACATAGTTTTGCTGATGATACCGTAATTTTTTATGAAGGTATAAATTGGAATATTTTAAAAAATACTATTGAAAAAGATTTTATAAAAATAAGCAGCTGGTTTAATAAAAACTTATTAACTATAAATTATAACAAAACAACATACATTCCATTTACTTCATACAAAAATAAACTTCCAAATATTGGTCCAATAATATGCAATAATAATATTAACATAAAAGAAGGTGAAAATATTAAATATCTAGGAATAATTTTTAATAAGCATTTAAAATGGGATTTACATAGTGACTACATTATAAAAAAACTAAGAATTCTTATACCAAAATTTAAATACCTTAAACAATTTTTAAATATAAAAGACTTAGAACTACTTTATTATTCTATAGTACAAACACATTTAAATTATGGAATACTAGGATGGGGAAGCATAAATAAGAATTATCTTAATAATATTGAAACTATTAAAAAATACATTTTAAAAATTATTTACGAAAAAGACCACCAATATTCTTCAGATTTACTATTTAAAGATAGCAAAAAAATGGATATTAAACAAATATTTTCTTACAACATGTTAATATATATTTTTAAACATAAAAATATAATAAATTATATTAATCACAAACATGAAACTCGTCATAAAAATACTATTACATATAAAAATAGAGTAAACAAAACAATAGCACACAAAAATTTTTTGAACATCAATCTATATATTTTTGATATGCTACCACAGTCAATTAAAATAATTAAATCGTTAAATAATTATAAAAATAAAATTAAAAATTGGATATTATCTAATCCAAGAGATATATTCAAGAACGTCATTAATAAATAATGAAAAAATAAAGAATATATATTATATACATAACGTATTGTATCTTCGTATATTATAGTGATATAAAATACAAATAAAATATTGTCATGTTTGTTTTATATTATAATATAGTTGTGTCTGAATTATGAAATATATTCTTTACAATAAATATTATATTATTATTTAACTTTAAATTTATATTTAACTTATTATTATATTTAATTCAATACAAGTATTTACTTCTGAGTTTCGGAATTAAGTTTATACAAAAAAAAAATATATATTAACATTAAATGTAAAAAAAATGTTGAATAAACTTTTTATTATTATTATTATTATTATTTCTTTAAAATAGGTTTTGGACTTCAGCGTACTGGGTGAAAATGACAAATAAATTATTAATTATTTTCAGTAATATGAATAGAGTTGTATTCTATCATAATTTTGTTTAGAACCTAAGTTGGCTAAAATGTGCTTAAGTAGGCGTGCATCACGCTAATATCTGAACCAACTCGTAACATTGAAAGGTTTTAAAAAGTTTGCAACTACTTATTCCATTTTTATTATAAACCCCCGTTTAAGTTATTTAATAAATATATTAAAATTGCGTAAACAAAAAATCGACCAGAGATGTATCTACCGTTTAGGGGAAAATAGAAATTAACCAAAAAAAAATTGAAAATTGTGACACCTAACGCAAATTTCGTATTTGGACTAACTTACTAATTAGCAAGAACATTTCAACATAAAATTTTGCTTTATTTCTAATAATTAAGGTACTTTACTCTTAAGGCAATTTCGAAAAAATGGCATTTACTCCCTTACTATTAGCCGCAGGTGAAATATGCATTCAGTGTCACCAGTAAAGTCCGCATCATATGGGATTTTTTTTAATAATAGCTTTATTCAAAATTTGACTTTGGCATCAAGTTCTGCTTCGATCGAGATGAAAATTAAGCAAAAAAATAGTAGTCACGTGATTCGCATTATCTGTCAAATTTTAATTTTTTTCAAAAAAGAATTCAAAAGTGGGGTTATTTCTGAAAATATCGAAAAAAGTTGTTAGAAAAAGTTTTTTTAAATGCAGTTTCTAGCCCACATGCAAAATTTCAGCTGCATAAGATAATTTTGATTTTTTACCTATATTTTGTAAATTGCACCACTTTTGCGAAATAAGACTCAACGCAACCTACATAAAACTTCTTAGTTTTGACAATGCTTTATTTCAGATACATTTTCTTTAAAGTAGCGCCATATTAAATGTGTATTTTTCTACAAAATCAAAATTGGGCTATTAAAATTTGGTCGCATGTGATGCAAAGTTTATTTGTTTTTTACCCTGTATAAGGTAACTTCATAAAATAAGCATTCTTGAAAACGTAGTGTGTGTCTGAAAGTAAAAAATTAAAAAATAAAGTAAAGGGGTTTTAAATTAAATCATTGAAAATAGATGAACTTTACGTTAAGTTAAACTAAAATTTATTTTCCACTTAATGAACACTTTACTAAAGACACTCTGTTCTTTTTTGTCTTAATATTAAGGCGTATTACTTCTAGACACAAACTACGTTTTCAAAAATACTTATTTTATGAAGTTACCTCATACAGGGTCAACAACAAATAAACTTTGCATCACATGCGACCAAACTTTAATAGCCCAATTTTGATTTTGTAGAAAAACACACATTTAATATGGCGCTACTTTAAAGAAAATGTATCTGAAATAAAGCATTGTCAAAACTAAGAAGTTTTATGTAGGTTGCGTTGAGTCTTATTTTGCAAGTGCAATTTACAAAATATAGGTAAAAAATCAAAATTATCTTATGCACCTGAAATTTTGTATTTGGACTAGAAACTGCATTTAAGAAAACTTTTTCCAATAACTTTTTTTGATATTTTTAGAAATAATCCCACTTTTGAATTATTTTTTGGAAAAAATTAAAATTTGACAGATAATGCGAATCACGTGACTACTATTTTTTCGCTTAATTTTCATCTCGATCGAAGCAGAACTTGATGCCAAAGTCAAATTTTGAATAAAGTTATTAATAAAAAAAAATCCCATATGATGCGGACTTTATTGGTGACACTGTTTATAGTTTTAAGGCATGCACCAACTTTTATAAAGAATAAAATTTTCTGAGAAATCGGTGATAAAAACTTTCCCATATGTTGTATACTTTCTTGGACACACTGTACGTATATTAAGTTTAATTTTAAAAAATTAAAAAATGCATTTCCTATTTTATGTCGTAATGCATTCTCGTATTATGTATAATGTACCAAACTCGCAGGAGTCTAAGGTGGTTCTATAAATTCCTCGACGCGTCGTTAACCATTATAAGTTTATTTACTTTTAAAAACGCAACGCCTGTCTACTGTCAAGTAAAATAAATCGTTTAATTTCGCTCTTTCGCAAAAAGTTGAAACCATATTTCAAACCAGACATATTGGAGTCTGCAGTTTAAATCGAAAGGCGTTCGTTTACCGCATTGATAGTGATCTTATTCATGGAAACGCTAATTTAAATTATTACGTATAATGTAAGCGTAGGGTAATTATCAATGGCGTAGCCTAGAAAGTCCAAGCATGCCATAAATTTGACAAAATTGCGCCCTCTTCCCCTATACTCCATCAAAAATTGCAAAACAAAGTTATTAAATGTGTACACAAATTACCGCATTTAGAACCAACTGTTAATCTATATAGACCGAAAGGGTATTTACCTTATAAACCTTCCTCGGCCTGCACACAACAACTCACCAACTTTTCATCGTAATCGATACCCTGCGCGCGTTGCTACGCTACTTACTAAAATACCCGACATGCGTTGCGCCACATTTTTTTTATGCCGAAACCTTCCTCGGCCTGCACACAACAACTCACCAAATTTTCATCGTAATCGGATGAATGGTATAGAAACGCATACGGGACATACAGGCAAACAGACATTAATTTTCATATACAGGGTTAGGAAAATTACCAGAACGGTCGATTATTTCAAAATATACAGGGGTTATCAAAAAACATCTAATATAAAAAATGTAGGGCTGTTAAAAATCTACATATCAGTGATAAATTGAAATATACAGGGTCGCCCACAAAGTTGTGGAGACTTATAGTTATATTTTTTTTTAATGGAACACCCTGTATATTTTTACATTTTTAAGTTCCACATAAAATTATAATTATTTTCTATTAAATGCATTATTGGTCTATACTTCATAGTTTCCGAGATATTGACTCTCGAAAAGTGACATTTTTGAAATTTGACAGCTTCTAACTTTGTAACAGTACGTCTTAGAGCAAAACGGCTTATATGTCCCTATCTTCAATTTTTATTATCTTCCCAAAAAAATCAACTTCCGGTTAAACCGGATGTAACTCAAAAGCCGGAAATATAGTTGTTCCGGTTTAACTGGAAGTTGATTTTTTTGGGAAGATAATAAAAATTAAAGATAGGGACATGTAAGCCGTTTTGCTCTAAGACATACTGTTAGAAAGTTCAAAATGTCAAAGTTCAAAAATGTCACTTTTCGAGAGTCAATATCTCGGAAACTATGAAGTATAGACCAATAATGCATTTAATAAAAAAATAATTATAATTTTATGTGGAACTTAAAAATGTAAAAATATACAGGGTGTTCCATTTAAAAAAATATAACTATAATTCTCCACAACTTTGTGGGCGACCCTGTATATTTCAATTTGTCACTGATATGTAGATTTTTAACAGCCCTACATTTTTTATATAAGACGTTTTTTGATAACCCCTGTATATTTTGAAATAATCGACCGTTCTGGTAATTTTTCCTAACCCTGTATATAGATTACCAAAAGAAATAAATGTTGTTTTCTTCTTTTCCTTTATAATGTTTTCACATTCTTATTTTGGTAGGTACGGGTCTGTCAATATTTTCTTTTATAAATAGTAAAATTAGTATGTGCGTTATATATTTACATAATATTAAGACAGATGCCGAAGGCGAAGGCGAAGGTAATGGTAAAAGAACTTAGTCCGGTCCTGTTTCTGTATCCAATCGCTCAACGTAAAATATACCAGACTTCAACAAAGTGCCATTAATGACAGGTGATGCGGCGATTTCTTAAATTAATTTGACTTTAAATGCATAAAATTATTAAAATTACATAAACCATGGTGGCACCATAGACAATTTACCTTTAGATACCTACAGCTTATCTCCTGCGCAAACAAAAGTTACGTTTTATGGGTGAAAAAATACGTCCGAGCGCATGACTCGTCGGTCAGCTGTCTTCATTCGGGGAACCTTCGTGCATGCGCACAAACCTCGTGTTATCGGCCGTCCTACTTTATCGACAATAATCGACGCGCTCAAAAATACTCTCCAGAACCGGCTCGGCCGCCATTTTTGTTGTTGTGTTTTAAGGTTTCTCTTCTCTGCGGATTCCTTGTAGTTTTCTAAAGTTTTCAGCTATCGGATCGGCTATCGTGGATTGTGGGACTGGTGTTTAATATTTATGGATTTTTGGTTTTTGTGTAGTTTAGTTTTAGTGAATTGTGTTTGTGCTTTTAGTGACTATAACTATATAAACAATGACTAGTACTAGTTGCAGCCGTTGTATAATTGTATTATGCCCAAATAGGGGTAAAATAAACCCTCTATGGTGGCATATGAGCAAGAATTTAAATTTTAAAGCCCGGACCTGTCTATTTTCCCATTCGTCAAACGATAATGTTGCAGTGCGCATGTCTAATAGTTCCCAGTTTTGTTTACATGCGCGAGGCCATAAAACTGCCACTTTCGTGATTATTGTTTGTTTATCTAAAGGTAAATTGTCTATGGGTGGCACAGGTGAATAGATCTAAGTGAAGCAAGTAAATATTAAACTAAGGTTGATGGGAATAAAAGTTAATTTAGAATTTTTGCAGGCGAGTAGCGAGGGAGAGATTTTAATAGTTTCTGAACCCCTCAATTAAGTTTGGATAAACTACGCTACTGACAAAAAATTTTCGAATTAGAGGCTGATCCCAACCCAATAAATTATATTTAAAACAAGCTTATAACTTCGAACAAGATAATTTCATTTCTTGTAATTGCCACGTACGGATTGCTTATTAACAGTTGTCAGATCTTATCCACTTATAAATTGGTTATATTTAGTATGAAATTTATATTTTCAATTGGAGAGGGCTTGGAATAAAAAACGTAGGGCTTAGTTTAGATTAGGGCTCGGAATTTTTAAAATTTAAGTATTCGAATAGTCGTTTGGTATGTTATTCGAATAGTCGAATAATTCGATTAGTCAAAATAGTCGAATAATTCGAATAGTCGAATAGATACTTAAATAGTCGAATAGTCAAATATTCGAATTTCGAATAGTCGAATATTTAAATAGTCGAATATTCGAATAGTCGTCTATTTAAATATCGAAATACAGTCGTTTATCACGGTAGAAGTGGTTTAACTGCTTAAACATAATAAAGGAACATTTTAAAGTATTAGTCATTTTTAATATCTAAATTATCGAATAATAATAATGTGCATTTTGTCGAATAAAGTAAGATGAAAAATAAATAATTTTGTTAAATTATTTCAAGAAATTATGAGAACTTGAGAGCTCTGTAATAACTAAAAAACTCTTAAACAAAATGATTATTTATTGAACACAAAAAATCAAACATTTTACACAACGAAAATAAAATTATATTCGAATTTCGAATAGTCGAATATTAAAATAGTCGAATATTCGAATAGTCAAATATTCGAATTTCGAATAGTCGAATATTTGAATAGTCGAATTTTTTAACTAACAAAAAATTCGAATTTAGAATAGTCGAATATTCGAATTATTCGAATACAATTCAGAGCCCTAGTTTAGATCACAATCATACGGGAACGATATATCTAACCAAATCTAGGTTAAAATTTTGTCAAATTCATATTATGACATGATATGCCAAACTAATGAGTAATAAAATAAGTAGACAAATACAAATTTATTTTTGATGTTTACAAAATTATAATACTTGCACTAAATAAGGAAATAAATTTAGCTGCTTCTTAAGAATAGTCCAGCATGTTCCATAAGATCTTCCCACTTCTTGGGACAGGCGTCTTATACAGTTTGTTGGCGAATTTTGCATTATTTCACGAACGTTTGCAACAAGTTCTTTTGTTCTTACCAGATGCTCTTTCTGCTCCTTTTTTGTGTTGTATAGAACCTGTTTCCCTAAACACAGCCACGGTTCTTTTCGGGCAATGATAAAAATCTCCAGCAATAAAAGCAACGTTAGGAAAATGTTCGAGAAAATCGTCCATGCACAAACCCGGATTGTATTGCCACTCACGATTTACTCTAACCCCGTTTCGAAAATACGCTTCAACCATAAATGTTTTGTGCTGTTCCGTAAAACCCATTGTGTGAATTGTTCAAGAAATTGGAAAAATTAGCGATAAATCAAATTACTTGTAACGACTGTCAAAGATGACGGAATAACTGACTGATTGTTAATTCAGGTAGTTACTGATGCCCAACAGGTATTAAGCTCTACGGCTAAGCATTACGTCCTTAGATGCAAGGCCCTCTTTGATGCAAATAATTTTTGCTCGCACGGTATAAAGAGTGTGTGAATTTTTATAAGGAATAGAAACCTTTTTTCTTCAGTGTATAGTAAAAAATTCAATTAATTAAAATAAATTAAAAAGGTTTAACTAAAGTAATTTATAAATATTGTAAATTGAAATAGTTAATTAAAAAAAATCAACTTAATTAAAAGATCACCAATATTAGGTGCTGTATTCTTTTTCGTTATCTCCCCTTCGGACAAGTATCTAAACGCTTCCCTTTCTTCCTGCGGCCTTCATTTTATTTTAACACCTCTCTATAAATTTTTATTAATGTATTCAAATTGTATTGCCTTAACACCCATAATCACACCTCGCCTCTATCAGAACTTGTCCCATAAAACTGGCCTTAAAAAAGGCATAAACACGGTCTTAAGTACTTTTTCCGCGTTATTTTATGATTGATGTCTTTAAAACAAAAACACTTAATACGGCTTACAACTGTTGGAACAACTCTTTGTTTTATTTGAGTTTGTCGTTTCGAGATTTATTGGATGATTACAGCCTTTGAAAAGGACGGTTAGTCTTGAAATATCATGGCACTTTGTGTAGGGTATCTTTAATTTCGATAAAATTGGTTAAACACTTCTGAATATCATAATTATTATGTGATGTGATATTCATTACAGCATTTTCTTCTAGGTAATTCAATGGCTTATTATTTTACAGTACTGACAAACTTTATATAGTAGACGCGTTCGGCAATTACATCTGGAGTGCTCAGATCGATCCGAATCGTTTGTTTATTACATCTAGATGTAGGGGAGGTAAAAATCTTCGTTCGGTAATTAAATCTAGATGTATCGGAGTATGCTCGATTCGCTCGAAGCCTTTCGCTGGACGAAAGAGATTAAATCTAAAATTGTGGGGTTATGTATGGATAAAACAAAAGGTTTACAAAATTTAACAAGTGTTTGTGTGTTGTTAAACTGCTAAAATGAAAGAAGTTCAAATTTTTGATTCTGAAAAACAAATTTATTATAAGTTTTACATTTCAGACCACGAATATGATAAAATTTATAAGCAAGGGAGTAAGAATAATGCATTTTATTTTTTATTTAAATAACACCATTGCTTTTACAAATTAATGTAACATAAGTATATACATTTTAGATGTAGCTTTATTTTAATATTATTCTAAATGTAACCGTTAATGACACAAAAAGAAGGTAAAATGTAAATAAAAAAGTTAGGTTATATAATTATATCTGTTTGATTTGGTACCGTTCGTTTATTGCAGATTGATCGTTGTCATCTGTAGTCACGTGTTCAAAAATCGATCCGAATCTAGATGTAATTGCCGAACGCGTCTTTTAAACGGCACGAATTCTCTTGTTTTAAAACAGATAATAGCAGAAATTTGTCATCGATCAGCTGATATTGGGACATAATAATATCCCCAGATTAGTAGTGGACCGTAATGAGCCCAAACACCGAGTTATGAATTGCGTTTTTGTGCTTTTTGTTACATTTAATTACGTTTTCAAAATATTTTGTGGTTATGGTGTGTGTATTTTTACTTTTATTAAATTTTACCTAATTAATTTTGTGCGGCCGGTAAGTACCTACAATTATTATTCATTTGACCAAAAATTTACAGGTTAAAATTTTTTAATTTTTTTCATTAGGGATCATAATTATTATTGTGTGCCTTGCACGTTAGTTGAGTTCATCGATAAGTAATAAGTTCCATTTCATCTAAACGCCGTTTTTGTCGAAAAGTTTCTTTGTGAAATTTTTGTTCTTAAAGGTTAGGTGTCTACCCATATGTACCTATAATTTTTGCATTTTGCATTATCAAGGTATCCTTTTCTGTTTCAAGAATAATAAGTAGAAATTATTTCCCTTACTTGGGTAGGTAGGGGAGAGTTGGTCAAAACCGGGTACCGCCTAGTTCTGTCAAATGCCAAAACAGCTTTCCATATTATTAACCTTTAAAAATCAGCTATTTGATTTCGAAGGAATAATTTTTATTATTATTATTATTATTATTATTATTATTATTATTATTATTATTATTATTATTATTATTATTATTGCCTGGCTATATTAAAGCTTTTAACTTTATGTTAGCCCACATACAAGTTTAGAAGTGTAACCATATCATAGCCAACAAATTCTATAAAAACCATATTTGGGTCTACGTACCTACCTTATGTAAGTCATATATGGGGATTTCCTTGACAGTAAATCTAATATCTGACTGAATTCAATTAGTTTATGTTGAACTGTAGGTATCGTATTTTACCTAGGTATAATCTGAACAAATTAAACAAAACAAAAATCTGTTGTAAATATGACTGACATAATCCTATTTAAAGTTGCGTTTCATTTAATTTAGTATTTTCAAGGTTTGGATAATAATTACAATATTATATAGTTTTTAAATCTATTTTGACACTTTATCTTTAAACCATATAAAAAAAATCATGTTTATTGTTACCGTCCTTAAATCATCTTAATCTTAACATAGTATAAAACAAAGTCGCTGTCGCTGTCTGTCCATCCCTACCTATATATGCTTAAATCTTTAAAACTACGCAACGGATTTTGAAGCGGTTTTTTTTAATAGATAGAGTGATTCAAGAGGAAGGTTTTATGTATAACTAGCGACCCGCCCCGGCTTCGCACGGGTGCAATTTCAGAAAGTGGCATGCCGGGTACTAATATATCGGGTTTTTTCGGGTTTGTATTTATACCAGCGGGTTGCAACGCATGCCGGATACACGCTAGTAATATTTATAAAACAAAACTTTCAAAAGAAATTATTACCTATTATTATTTGGCAATATTAAAGCGGTAGAACCGATGAGACTATTGCATCAATTGTTTTAGAAGGTATCACATGTATAATTTTCAAGTCCGGTCCTGGAATTCATGCCAACTTATTAAAATTGAATAGACCAGAATTGTCAAAGTGTCACGTGACTTGGAATTCATCTTGCGAGAGGAATTAAAATTTTTATTATAGTAAAGAAATGTTTTACCATCAAACCCAAACTGGCCCGGAAAAAAGAGCCAATCAAGACTCAAAGTTGCTGTTCGAGCGTGATTTACATTCCCATTTACTCTCGCTGCATTCCCCTTCCATAGCAGCAAATACGACGTTTCGATAGCTAAGCACCCAACGCAAAGTTTAATGTTTTCGTTTTCTATCATTATTATTTCGAAGCTTTATCGTACCTATATAAAAAGAAATTGTACCAATCCATTAGACATCTTTAGATAATTAATCCCTTCCCATTCTGTTTGCTTAATTGACTAGCTCAAGCCCAATCAACCCGAATTATAGATTTATGGATGTTCGATTGAGCACTGTTACTCCTGGAACAGCGATATATACATGAGTTGACATCATGTCTACCACATTGATGTTATGTATGTTCTGTGCATAAATCATATGCACGTAGAGATGTGTCTAGAGTCCATTATCTTATATAGAGGTCGGAGCACCATCCATAATGTAAACAGTTCGTATTTAAAGCGTATACAGGGTGTCCAAAAAAATAAAGAATCACCACAAAATCCATACTCTAGTTTAGGGTATAAAAATAGTATATTAAAGTACACGTTTCATAAGAAGCGGCTTTAGCGCACGCGTCTATTTTAAAAGACGAGCCACAAAGTGGCGAGTTTTTTTATTGACACGTGCGCTAAAACGCCTTATGAAATATGTGCTTTATACATTTCTTTCTATTTCACCTTTTATAATCAAGAAAAATACATTTTAAATCCTTCAAATTTTGTAAATTTTTATGTCTAAATTTTATGTTGGTAATACTATTTTTTATCATAGTAGCCTCTGGACAAGAAATATTATTTTGCAAACTGTCATTTTTTGATTTATTGATCCATTTTCACCACGAGATTCTAAAGTTATTTTAGCGATATGAGATTTGAAATTGGACGGAATACGTTGTGTGATCCTTGTACATTCGGTACATATACAGAGCGTTCGGAAATTCTGGCGATTTTGCTACTTTTTTTCGAATTTCAAAAGACGTGATTTTACGTCACGGCATTGCATTTTAGTATAGGGAAGATGGAAAATTCAAATAAAGTTGAAGTTAAAATCGACATTGGAAGGTTAGTAGATTGAATTTTGGATAGGATTTGGCAGAAAATGATACCTTGAAGCATCTACAAAAGATTGATTTATAGATTTATGCAACCAACATACATGACGTTATCCACACAGAATAAAAAAAGTAAGTTATCAAGCCATTTTTCCTCTGCGAAAAATGGGTTTTCTCGTAAATCACAAAGGCCGCGCAAGTCAATGAAATAAAACATTTAAGGTGGGAGTATCAACATGCTTGCCAACCTATAACCTATTTCGCGTAGATTTATTTATGTTTTCTAGCTTTTATACAAAATTTGAAGAAAATCAGTATCGACTTGATATTCTATAGGTAATAATTGACATATTTAATAAATGTCCAGGAATTTCATAACTTATTTTAGGAGAATTGTATAGCGAAAAATATGGGGTAAGATTTTTTTAAACATTATTATGTCATTGTCACTCATTGTTCTTTCACTATACAATTCTCCCAAAATTAGCAATGAAATAAATTGATATTTTTGTAATATATCAGATACTACCTAAATAATGTACCGACGATATTGATTTTCTTTAAATGTTAGTTATTAAAATAATAAACTCAAAAAATCAACGCGAAATAGGTTATAGGTTGGCAATAGATTGAATGACTTTGAGAATTCAACCTTAAATGTTACCAACATCAAATAAAGAAAAAACGCGTATCGAAATAGCTTCATTACGATACGCAAATGCGTATCGTACTGAGCTTATTATGAACGTGAAATAGAAAAAATCTGTTTAGGTATTTAAAAAAAATACGAATATCGCAGTCAAAATGAATCAATTACAATTTTTTTAAAAGTGTAATTTTTCATTTCTTTTAGTTGTTTTCGCTGTAATGCTATTAGGGAAATTATTTTTTGTTAATTTATAGAAGTTTCGATAATAAATAAAAAGCAATAAGAAAACCCTCATTAATTTTATGAAAATGTATGGGCAAAAAGAAGCTTGTCTTTTAAATTTCTTTCTTTTAAAAGCAATCTAATTAGATAAGATGTATTTACTCTCTTTGAAAGAAGCATAATATTTTATTTGATTGATTTTTCTTTTGATAACGAAACGTTTTGGTTTTCTACAAAACCCAAAGAAGCAAAAATATATTTTAATCATTTCTTAGTAAAGATATCAAAGTAATTAAAATTATTTATATTAATTTTTTGGTTTGGAGTTCGTGAATAACACAAAGGCCTAATCAATGCCCAAATATTTTTCAGTAAACAAATATATCTTGAAATACATGTCAAAGTTAATCAGTCTGTAGTCTGAAATTTTGCAAAATCTGTCTGGAAAAATTACAAAAATAACGTAAATGATGACAAATGATACCAAGCCTAAATTAAAACACTAATGTACCTAGTGCTAAAACTTCCTAATTTGTTTTTTCTCTATTTTGTAAAATCTTCAATAAAATTTGCATCTTTCAAATCATCTAATATTAAACGAGTAACCCATATACAGGGTGACCAGTACCTAAGGTCCGCACCATATGGGATTTTTTTTTATTAATAGCTTTATTGAAAATTTGACTTTGGCATCAAGTTCTGCTTTGATCGAGATGAAAATTAAGCAAAAAAATAGTAGTCACGTGATTCGCATTATCTGTCAAATTTTAATTTTTTTCAAAAAATAATTCAAAAGTGGGGTTATTTCTGAAAGTATCGAGAAAAGTTATTAGAAAAAGTTTTTTTTAATGCAGTTTTTAGCCCACATGCAAAATTTCAGCTGCATAAGATAATTTTGATTTTTTATACCCACCACTAAAATTTATTTTCCACTTAATGAACACTTTACTGATTACACGGTGTTCTTTTTTGTCCTAATATTAAGGTGTATTACTTTTAGACACAAACTACGTTTTAAAAAATACTTATTTTATAAAGTTACCTTATACAGGGTCAAAAACAAATGAACTTTGCATCACATGCGACCAAATTTTAAAAGCCCTATTTTGATTTTGTAGAAAAACACACATTTAATATGGCGCTACTTTAAAGAAAATATATCTAAAATAAAGCATTGTCAAAATTAAGAAGTTTTATATAGGTTGCGTTGAGTCTTATTTTGCAGAAGTGGTGCAATTTACAAAATATGGGTAAAAAATAAAAATTATCTTAGGCAGCTAAAATTTTGCATGTGGGCTAGAAACTGCATTTAAGAAAACTTTTTCTCATAACTTTTTTCGATACTTTTGAATCATTTTTTGGAAAAAATTAAAATTTGACAGATAATGCGAATCACGTGACTACTATTTTTTTGCTTAATTTTCATCTCGATCGAAGCAGAACTTGATGCTAAAGTCAAATTTCGAATAAACCTATTAATAAAAAAATCCCATATGATGCGGACTTTTCTGGCCACACTGTATAAATTCAAGTCGCGAGTAGAATATACCTTAAATCGATGCTAGACCCTTGGGCCATAGTCTCTCTCGCAGGAATAAGACAAATAAAAAATTCTGCCGTCTTTAATAATAAAACAGTTTTAAATAAGATGCCAATAGAATTGTAAGAACGTGGAACTAGCAGGACTCGCTGATCAATTTTAATATTTCTCCAAGGAAATTCGAAGTTGCTCTAAAATTCATATAGGTGGAAAGGGAGCAAAGATTTTCTTTGTTAGAGCTTTTGTTCCTTTACCTGCGCGCCTCGTTAGCCCAAATGATTTATTAACTTTTAATGGAGTTTATTCAGAAATTCGTGTTTTCTGAAAGAGTTTATTTCGGCGCTTTTTGGAAGCTCGGGTTCCTTGTATTTTATCATCCAAGGTATAAAAAGGAATACTTAATTAAAAAATTAAAATAATAGGTATCCGCTTGGCTAATTTTCGACGAGGCAGAAGGAACTTCATTAGGGAACTCCATAGGGCTACATCGAAAATAAGGTCTTAGAAAAAAACAAGCTATGAGAGAGAGAGAGAGGCCATCAAAAGCCAGAAAAATAACAATTTCCTAAAAACTTCGACTTGATTAATATCAAAATTATTTAACATAATGTATACACTTTCAATAGTAAAAAGAACCAGTTCGTTTCATTTTAAAAACGTATACTTCTGTTATAGACCAGACCTTTGAAAATGGTAAAAAGTTAAAAAAAAATAATAGTACGATGAAACCCATTGGAAAAGGAAGAGAATATAACAAAAATGAAAGGAAAAACAATTTACGGGCGATCCGAGGTCGGGAAGTGGAAAGGGGTGAGTTTTTAAGGGTAGAAAACGATTTATCTCAATTACGTTAAATGACAAAGTTGTAGGTAATAAAAAGATCTACAACTTTTGTATTTACACTTTATTCACATAACCTCAAAATTTATGTGAAAAATTCAAATAACCAAGTTTTTGGTTTTTTATTTTTATCGTTTACAAAAAAAAATTTTTTTTCACGAAATTTGGTGAAAACTTACCTTGGTAAATGTTCTCAAAAAACGCAAAGAAACGAAAAAACCTCGATTCCGAATTTTTTTTAAAAATTATTATGTACAATTTTATTTATTAAAATTTATACTTTATTTACTCGAAAAACGTAAGATTCCATGTTACATTAATAAACAAAAAATTGCAAGTCGAAATATACTACTATAATTAACAACCAAATAAGTTAATAAAGTTAATGTTTAATAAGACATCTACAATATTTTGCATTTTTTGAGAACATTTACCACAGTAATGTATATTTTTTTACACCATCAGAAAGTAGAGATTTCAACGAACAAAAAGCCCACCAACTTTTTTAAAAATATTTTGACGTGAGAATTTTTGATTGAAAATTAAGGTGCCTTTTCGGTATTAAGTCAAAATAAGGTGAAAAAATAAATATTTTAAATCAAAAAAATTATAGTGTCTTTGGGACATAAAAAGGGAAGTTTTCACCAAATTTCGTGAAAAAAAAATTTTTTTTGTAAAAGATAAAAATAAAAAACCAAAAACTTGGTTGTTTGAATTTTTCGCATAAATTTTGACGTTATGTGAAAAAAGTATAAATACAAAAGTTGTACATCTTTTTATTACCTACAACTTTGCCATTTAACGTTTTTCCATAGGACTTGTAGTTTTGCCGGAAATTGAGATAAATCGTTTTCTACCCTTAAAAACTCACCCCCTTCCACTTCCCGACCTCGGATTGTCCGTAAATTATTTTTCCTTTCATTTTTGTTATATTCTCTTCCTTTTCCAATGAGTTTCATCCTACTATTAATTTTTTTGGTTTCAAAAATTATCGACCCTGGTCTATTACAGTTTAAATATTGTAAAAATGAAAAGTCTAAAGAATATTATTTTAAACAAATTCCGATTTGATTTCGGTTCGATTCCCGAAAAATTTAAACTCTATACAGGGTATTCAATGTAAAATAAAGATTTCGTACCTCAAGATTTAATGTAGAAAGACAACCTAAAAATTTTCAATTTAAATAAATATTATCTCAAAGAATATTAAAATGGGATTCCCGAAGAAAATAAATTAAAAGCCTCAGGAAATATCTCCTTTAATCTCTTACAAGAAGATGATTGCTCATTACAAAGGATAACTAATTATTAAGGAAATTTCGTAGTAAATGTAGTGGCCATTTCAGACAAAAGAATTCTATATAATCATTTTGAAAGGGGACTCATCACCATCACGATCATTTTAAATCGGAATCTATAAGGATTACTCAAAAATATTAAGCATACAAACAAAGCCCCCTTTACCGCTTACATCTAACATGTAAAGAATATGCTAGAAATATTATGCGTGTTCATAGTACATGAAGAAATAACATGCTAAAAGCTAATATTGTCTTAGAACATGCTACGACGGTGCTAAGAATGTCTTTGTTGAATGAGATGAGAATGTGATTGGAATATACTATACAATACAATACAAAACGTCTTTATTTATTACCAAAGAAATTTATAAAAAAAAAATTTAATGAAAAGTGAAGGCGACGTTGAAATGTGCTCTTCCACGCAACCATCAGTATAAAATAACATATTAATATAACAATAATTGCTAACCTAAAATATACTAAGTAATAAAGTAAACAATTAGAAAATAAGAAACGAATGAATTACTATAGCAAGTTACACAATGACATAGTTACAAAATCACACACGCTTTCCCAGCACAAACTTACCCACCATACCTTTAAAAACTTGAAAACGTGGGGAACTCTTAATGACTTCCGAAATATTGTTATAAATTTTTGCCGCATTAGAAGAAAAGGATCGCCGAGACAAAGAGGTGTAACGCCTGGGAATACTGTAAAGGGATGATGATCTTGTTAGACGGTTATGTATGTCAGTTCCTTTGAAGAGTTTTTGATATAGGTAAGAGAAGTTTTAGCCTTATTAATTTTATAAACCAAACAGGCCGTTATATGAACTTTAAACCGTTCATCCAGGTTTAGCCAGTGGGAGTTCCTAAAACAATCCGAGATATGATCAAATTTACGTAAATTGTAAAAGAATCGAAATAAACTGCGTTCTTATGGTATGCCCGGTCGATTTTATTTATGGTTGCCTAGCTTCCCCAAGGACCGTTCTCTGCAAGTGGCGATTGACGGGTTTCTCTCAGACACCTTCACCATCAATGCTGGTGTTCCTCAAGGGTCCATATTATCCCCCACTCTCTTTTTACTGTACATTAACGACCTTCTGGCGAAAACAGAAAATCCAATATATAGCTTTGCTGACGACAGCACACTTATCTCATCTTTTACTTTGAAATCTCAAACATCGGCTGCTGACGCACATCTTCGCAGACAACATGAGGTATCACGCCTCAATAAAGACCGGGAAGAAATTTTGTCTTGGGGTGACAGTAACCAAGTCAAATTTAACGCTCAAAAAACCCAGGCAGCAGTTTTCTCTAAGAAGGTTAACATTGCAGAACCCGATATCGTTATGGCAGGACACGCAATTCCACTGACTTTGTCTATTAATTTGTTGGGTGTCAACCTGGGAAGAAATATGTCTTGGCATAATCACGTTGTGGCAATCGCCAGGGCAGCTTTTCAGAAGCTCGGTATACTTTTCCGTACTAAAAAGTTGTATACACCTCAACAACTTTTGACACTCTATAAAGCCCAGATTCGACCATCACTGGAATACTGCTCTCATATCTGGAGTTCTGCACCGAAGCATACCCTTCGGTTGTTGGATTCCATCCAAAGGAGAGCCGTTCGTCTAATCGGCGACCACGAGCTGACTAAGAACCTCGACAGCTTAGAACATCGAAGACAGGTTGGTGATTTGACTCTCTTCTACAGATATTTCCATGGCAAGTGTTCGACAGATATTGCCCGCTCGATTCCACCTAGAGTAATGCATAGCAGAAACACACGACGAACCACTGCCGCCCATCCCTATGTGGTTCAACTTAGTACACCCCGAACATCATTGTTTCAGAACTCTTTCATTTGGAGGACGTCATCTTTGTGGAATGGCCTTTCTGAGACCGTGTTTCCAACCGAATATAACCTCCAACGATTCAAGAAAAACGTGAATCGCTTTCTTCGCACACGCACCGCTCTCAGAGCGCCTTAAAGGATTTTTCCTATAGTGCTTGTGCTCGATCATTAAAAAAAAAGGGAATTTTGTAATTTTTGTAAGGAATGCCGATCTTGCTGACGTAACGCAGGCCAGAAAACAACATCACAATAAGAGACAAATGAAAGAACTAAAGAGTCACACAGTTTTAGCTTGATATCAGTAGTAAAACTATCCTTATGCATGTACAACAGTTTAAGTTTAAAATAGGACTTTTGAAGTAAATTATTTACATGGCCTGAGAATCTTGGGTTTGAATCAGACTGCACTCCTAGATTACGATAACTATTAGTAAAAGTTAAAAGAGAACCATTTAAATTAAGTACAAAATCATTACTTTTTCTCAAATAACAATACTTGTGTTTTGTTTTCATTTAATTTTAAAATATCTTTATTACGTGTATATCACTTTTCCAGCACATGAAGAGTGGAACGTAATCTATTCCCAGAACATTCCTCACACGTGATCAATGAAAAAAAAATATATTCCGTGTACCTTCAATTATACTCATAGTACAAGATAAGGATGAAAAAATGCTATATGAGAATCTAACGAAATAAAAGAAAACCCTTTTTCAGCGATTTCCGTATATTTATTCAAATCGATTATTGAATCTAATTTATTTTGGTTGTACCTCGTATTAGGCTCACCTTAATTCCCAATTTATTAAACCTGCTTTTCTCATTCTCTTTTGTCTCAAACATTTAATTAAATAATTCGTGTGCCTACCTCAGTCCCTCAGGTACCCTGAATTAAAGCTAAATAAAAAGCAGAGCTTAGCATCCTATTTATGAGTCTGTCAAATATATTTGGGGCTTTTTTAATTAAAAACATAAAGATCCGGAGTTAAACGTCTTGGCCTGTTTTATTTCGGGTCTATAAAATTACCAATACCGGCGTAAAGAGACGAAATTAATAGAAATTACACATTTTTTTGTTTTTATCATATCTTTGTCAAGATGAAGACATGTTTTGCCATTTATACATCAAAGACTCAAATAGGTACATAATATTTTATGAATAAAATATATTCTTTGCTTTTATGCTTTTTCTTTAAAATTTATCCGAGGAAACAAGCGGTTTTTTTTCTCCCAACGTAACAAATCAAAGTTGACTGTTCTTTGGCCTAAAATATATTAATCATGCACATTCCCAGTCCCAGGTGGTCCAATTTTTATTCCCATATAATATGTAAATAAGTAAAAACAGTCTTGTTGCCGATGCAACATGCATATTCCATTTTAATGGTTTCTCCAAGGGAGGCAAATCTATTAATCAAGAACTAATTATCCGTCCTAATCACTTAAATCTGATGCAGAGAAATTATTGATGGCTGCCAGTTCCGATTTGGTTCGTAATTAATAAACTAATTCAGAGATATTCCGTGAAATAATATAAGAATTCATATAACAGACTGAGGTCAGTTGGCAGTGGTTGTAGTATTAATATACTTAGTAGTAGTAGTAGTAGTAGTAGTTTTTTGTGAGAAGAGGTAAAAAATAAATCCGGCCGATTTATCCCATGTAGCCGGGGTATGTTGGATTTGTACCGACTAAAAAACTTCCCCTTCCTTTTTCGTCTACTACTTACTATATGGAACTACCGTGGCTGAGTATACCTCAGATAGCAGCGCTGTGCTTTATCCTCCATTTTTCCGTGGTCTTTCATTTCTTTCCTTTTCTTTTATGTTCATTATCTTTCTTGGCATATTTTGCACTTTTCTTTACTACACAGGCCCCGGGGAGGCTAGCTGCAAAGGGCGGCTGAATGCAAAGGGCGGCCGACTGAAAAATGACGGTCGACTGAAAAAGGCAGCCGACTGAAAAAGGGCGGCCTGGTAGCATTGCTTGAGTTCTGGGGGATCCCATCGGTCATTTAGTTCTAAAATCACATCCCACGGCTCAGCGACCCGTGTTTTCGATATCCCCATTTGTTCTGAAGGGGGGGGGGGGGGTTCAAAAGCGGGGAAACATTTTTGGACCACGCCTAAATTTAGTCAATAATTTATAGTTATTAATTAAATAACTTTTACTGTCGTGTATCTATTTAGGTATTTCGTATTATTTACAAACAAACTTTAATTCTCACTAAAACAATCCGTTACACTATATTATATCATATTATCATAAATATGGTGCCGACGTCGTTATGTTATCAGCAAAAACATTATTAGTCACTGACGGAGCTCTAATAGAGCTTCCCATTCTACAATTCTGTTACACTCTATGTTAGTGCATTTGCTGGCTCAAAGAAACTTTATGTGAAACTTTTAAGTACAGGGACGTCCTTAGGCCTTACAAATTAATGTAGCATCGTTAACAGTTTAATATTATTATTATTATTGTTTATTTATTTATGTACGGTATGATCACTAAAATAGACGGGGGACGGGGAGGGTCAGAACCAGTGGCGGCTCGTTAATGAAGGGCTCTGGGGCGCCGCCCTCCCTGCAATTATTTCAAACAGAATCCAATAATACTTTACTTAAAAAACCAAGAACACAATGTATGTAAGCAATCAATTAAAATAATTCAAACCAAACGTAGCCCTATTCCAACGGGCAGGCTATACTCATAGACAAGCGAGTTGCGCGCTCTCAAGGTTGTACTAAGCGCCGATTATTCGTCTCGATTCAACGCGAGTTGCCATGACTACAGAGGCGTCACCGACACATCGCACAACGAGCTGCTACGGATGAGCAGCAAATTTTCCGCGCCCAACAGCTGTTCGCGAATCGCGATGCCACGGTAAAATAATCGATATATTATGTACTCTGACGATGCGACTTGTCGATGCCGCTAATGATTTTGTTTTGATTTGATTTATTAGTTACGTTATAAAGCTGGAAAATTTCGTCTAATATGAAGGTCAGTGGTTTACAGAAGCTTGTGTTTAGTTCTCTGAGCTTAAGTGAAAAACTTGATTTAAAAAATGCAGAGCGGCCACTACCAATATTAAACATAGTACAAGTGCAATCAAAATGTAAAAGCAAGGCACAGTTTACGCGTAAGTTTGACAAAGAAATATATAATAAAAAATTCTGGATATGCGGTTGTGAGGATAAAAATTATTTTCTTTTTGTTTCGTGTGATCGTGTGTCTTCTTTTTGACGGGGATGATAATTGGACTATAAATGGGGTGCAGGACTTCAAAAATCTTTCAGAGAAAATAAAAAAAACATGAGAATAGTGCAAAGCATCGTTATAATGTGGTAAGTTTTGAGATGTTAGGACAAACTAATATTTTAACTTGTTTAAGTAGTGCTTATGCCGATGAAATTAAAATTCACAACGAGAAAGTTAGAAAAAACAGACACGTACTTTCGAAAACAATAGACATTTTAAATTTTTTTTAATTTAAAGCCAGCGCCCCCCCCCCCCCTGACTTGCTTGTCACGAGCCGCCACTGGTCAGAACGAAGGCATATTTAGGGTGCGGTTTTAAATGTACTTAAAGGAAAGGCAGGATAGTTAATTTTATATGAACCAAGTGAATTTAAAAAAAGTTTGTAATTTAAAAACGTACTATAAAGCAACGACGACAGAGACATCTCATTCTCTATATCATAACAAGCCAACAAGACCTATAATGCATTGGTCCACCAAGTTGCGCAATGAAACCACGTGAAAATCTACACCAAAGACTCACCTCTTTTGGGTTTAATTTGACCGTAAATTGGCTCAATTTGAAACTATTACGAATTTACTAGTTTTCATTCACGGTTTCAAGAAAAGCTGTTGGCTGGCAGCCAATTGAAAATTTAACTTTTCTAGTCAGAAAAGTAAGTATATCTATTATTCGGTATATTCCAACAATTTTTAAACTTTGACATTAGATTGGCAAAATAAAATGTTAGGTTATAGTGTAATTATTAATGAAATTTAAACGTGTTTACGTGTGTAAATATTATAACAAAAGATTATTACAAAGCAGTACCAGAGTTCTACAGTGTGACCAGTAAAGTCCGCATCATATGGGTTTTTTTTTATTAATAGCTTTATTCGAAATTTGACTTTGGCATCAAGTTCTGCTTCGATCGAGATGAAAATTAAGCAAAAAAATAGTAGTCACGTGATTCGCATTATCTGTCAAATTTTAATTTTTTCCAAAAAATAATTTAAAAGCGGGGTTATTTTTGAAAATATCGAAAAAAGTTATTAGAAAAAGTTTTTAGCCCCCATACAAAATTTCAGCTGCATAAGATATTTTTGATTTTTTTCCCATATTTTCCCACTTTTGCAAAATAAGACTCAACGCAACCTACATAAGACTTCTTAGTTTTGACAATGCTTTATTTCAGATACATTTTCTTTAAAGTAGCGCCATATTAAATGTGCGTTTTTCTACAAAATCTAAATGGGGCTATTAAAATTTGGTCGCATGTGATGCAAAGTTTATTTGCTTTTGACCCTGTATAAGGTAACTTCATAAAATAATTATTTTTGAAAACGCAGTTTATGTCTAAAAGTAATACACCTTAATATTAAGACAAAAAACAACACAGTGTCATCAGTAAAATGTTCATTAAGTAGAAAATAAATTTTAGTTTAACTTAACGTAAAGTTTATCTATTTTCAACGGTTTAATTTAAAACCCTCCTATTAAAATTTGTTATTAAAAGTAAAAATAGTAGTTTATTATTTAAGTGCAGTTTCCAAAAAAGTAATTATAATGATGTACCAAAAACACGTTTACAACGACAAAATATGGGTAAAAATCAAAATTATCTTATGCAGCTGATATTTTGCATGTGGGCTAGAAACTGCATTTAAAAACACTATTTTTAATAACTTTTTTCGATATTTTCAGAAATAACCCCACTTTTGAATTATTTTTTGGAAAAAATTAAAATTTGACAGATAATGCGTATCACGTGACTACTATTTTTTTGCCTAATTTTCATGTCGATCGAAGCAGAACTTGATGCCAAAGACAAATTTCGAATAAAGTTATTAAAAAGAAAATCCGATATGATGCGGACTGTATTGGTCACATGCACTGTTAAAGTAAGTGATTCAGTGCCAGAATTTTTATTTCACAAGTAAGTGTTCATAGACATGTCATAAGATAGAATGTGCTCTATAAACAGTGAAATGTCGGCTCGGCGAAAAAGTATGTTTATGAATGAGATGCGTGGTCTACCTGTAGTTTATCGTTGATAGTATAAAAAAATAGGTACCTACTATCGATCGTCACATTCAGTACATCTTTCCAATCATATATTATATGATATTGCGATTTACTTTCAAAAATACCAATACTCCGTCTCTGGCCCTTTTAACTTTAACAAATAGAGCGGGAGGAACGGGAAAACATATGAAACGGATCTCAGTGACAGTTCGCCGCTAATTTCCCGATGGTTATATTTGTCACGTGACACCGAGTTAGTAATGGCGCCGCGCTAATTTTATGACACCTGCATCCGAGCAGATAAATGGGGTAATCTGTCGCCTCGAGAAAATTGTGAGGAGATGTTGGAACGGGAGGGGGGAAGTTCGTTGTTTGATTTGTGGAAAATTTCGGTCGTTTAAAAGTGAATTTCAACGTTTAACTTGATTTTCAGTGTTTGTTTTAATGGTAATATTGCTATGATGATAAAAATATGTCAATAATTCCTTGATGAAATGTTCTTTATGGTCTTTTCTTTGCACCATTGTTAATTAATTATTAGAAGTCATCAGAAGTTACCCAAGTGTTTACCAGTTTTTCGCTTTGGCATATTCAATTACATTTTGAAGTTTAATTTAACTAATTGCTTTTCTTAAGTATAATCATAAACAAAATTTCACCTTATAAAACCCAGGTTCTCCCTTAAATCCCCAAAAAAGCTCGTATTCCACACGCCCCTTCTCAAAACTTTAGAGCCCCTAATTCTTTATAAAGAAAATAATTCAGTAAAGTAATTACAGTGTAGCTAAGTGAATTCTCCTGTTAAAAACATGAAGAGTCTGTCAAGTACAGGGAAAGGGGAAACGCGAAATAAGAAACTTTTATTAAATTCTAATTTAAAGAGTTTGCTGAAACTTATAAACAGAAAAGGTTTCGTCTTTGCTTAAGTCCCTCTTCATTAAGCATGTTTAACTTTTGTTAGCGTATTGTTTTTGACTATCCAAACTGCACGCCATTTTCGTCTTTATAAAGCTACATTATACAGTGACCGGCAACGAGTTCGCAACATAAGGAAAAAAATTTTATTAGCGGAATATTGAAAAATCTTTTTTGGGGGATTGGATGTGCATGTCCCATAACCTTAAAATCGATTTCGACATACGTCACGTGACCAATGGTATGGCGGGAAAGTTGAAAAAACCAATATGAAATCATCATAAATCAGATAAGTTGATGAGATATCGAAAAAATTCCAAGAATAAAAATTGTTTAGAATTCCATTAGAACCTTCAATACAATGTTTGGGATATCTACTTAAAAAAACATAAAATCGAATATTTTTGTAAATATTTTTTTACCGAATTAAAAATTTCCATATTTTTCCTTTCTTAAAGCTTCATTAAAGTAAAACTGACATCTGGTGACCACAACTAGAAATATTCTTTTGTTTTTCTGACAATTTGGAGCAATAATTCAAAAAAATCGTTTACACTTGGATACCAGCTGTTGCAATAGTCTATTTCTAATAACCTTATCGATATTTTTTATATCGAAATATTCTATTATGTTAAGAAATCCTTAAATTCATTAATCCAAAGCAAATTTTATTTATAACCGTAAAAAATAATTTTGAATTTCGCAGAAGTCTTTAAAAAAATCTAAAAATTAATAAAAATTTAAATTATTTTTTACGGTTATAAATAAAATTTGCTTTGGATTAATGAATTTAAGGATTTCTTAACATAATAGAATATTTCGATATAAAAAATATCGATAAGGTTATTAGAAATAGACTATTGCAACAGCTGGTATCCAAGTGTAAACGAATTTTTTGAATTATTGCTCCAAATTGTCAGAAAAACAAAAGAATATTTCTAGTTGTGGTCACCAGATGTCAGTTTTACTTTAATGAAGCTTTAAGAAAGGAAAAATATGGAAATTTTTAATTCGATAAAAAAATATTTACAAAAATATTCGATTTTATATTTTTTTAAGTAGATATCCCAAACATTGTATCCAAGGTTCTAATGGAATTCTAAACACTTTTTATTCTTGGAATTTTTTCGATATCTCATCAACTTATCTGATTTATGATGATTTCATATTGGTCTTTTCAACTTTCCCGCCATACCATTGGTCACGTGACGTATGTCAAAATCGATTTTAAGGTTATGGGACATGCACATCCAATCCCCCAAAAAAGATTTTTCAATATTCCGCTAATAAAAATTTTTCCCATATGTTGCGAACTCTTTGCCGGTCACTGTATAATACCGTGCGAGCAGAAATTATTTGTATCAAAGAGGGCCTTACATCTAAGGACGTAATGCTTAGCCGTAGAGCTTAATACCTGTTGGGTGTCAGTAACTACCTGAATTAACAATCAATCAGTTATTCCGTCATCTTTGACAGTCGTTACAAGTAATTTGATTCAACGCTAATTTTTCCAATTTCTTGAACAATTCACACAATGGGCTTTACGGAACAGCACAAAACATTCATGGTTGAAGCGTATTTTCGAAACGGGGTTAGAGTAAACGGTGAGTGGCAATACAATCCGGGTTTGTGCATGGACGATTTTCACGAACATTTTCCTATCGTTGCTTTTATTGCTGGGGATTTTTATCATTGCCTGAAAAGAACCATGGCTGTGTTTAGGAAAACAGGTTCTATACAACACAAAAAAATGAGCAGGAAGACCATCTGTAAGAACAGAAGGACTTGTTGCAAACGTTCGTGAAATAATGCAAAATACGCCAACAAATTGTATAAGACGCCTGTCCCAAGAAGTGGAAAGCAATTTATGTAATTATTTTTCTTTTTCTTTCTTTATATTCTTACTTTGTTAATTTTGAAAGAACAAAAATAAATTTTTATTTGTCTACTTATTTTATTACTCATTGTTTGGCATATCATGTCATAATATGAATTTGACTAAATTTTAACCTACATTTGGTTAGATATATCGTCCCCATATCATTGTGATCTAATCCAAGCCCTCTTTGATTCAAATAATTTTTGCTCGCACGGTATAAGCACATAACATGTAACATATTTTTGTATGCTCCAAACTATGCATTTTTATTATAATACCCAACTGATTTAACATTAACAAATTGCGATTTAAACATTTTATATGATGAAAGCTCTACTTTATATATTATAATATTAAAGTTAAATTTGTTAAATTAATTTTATTACCTCAATAAATCGTTATTTTATTTTTAGAATTAAATAATATTTATTTATTTACATCAAAGGCAATGAATTTTTACATTTTTTTAATTTAAAAGTAAATAAATGATCAAAATATATTGGGTATACACGTCACCCGATCAGCATTATGGATGATTTAAATAGTAAAATTACAATAATGAATGCTTTACTAAACAGTTGTGTCACAATAATAATATTAATATTTTGTTAGTACGGGCAGCAAACTGACGTGATATTGATTCTGTATTAAAAATGTTATTTAACGCAAATATATACAGGGTGTTCATTTGAAAACTTCCCACTTCGATTTTCCTGCTTTAAAACGAAAATGTGGAAAATCGCTCGGACCCGTCGATTTTTATTTCGAGGGGGACATCTTTTGCGTATATTGTCAATCTTGTTACTTCAAGCCCCTAGGAGGGAGGGGGGGTAAGATCTAAATCTTAAATGGATACCCCTATTTTATATAATTTTTTTAGATTCTGCATAAAATTCTGAACATTTTTTAATAAAAGCATTATTAGTCTATACTTAACAGTTTCCGAGATATTTACTCTTGAAAAATTACATTTTTGAACTTTGACAGCGCCTAGCTTTCTAACTGTACGTCTTAGAGCAAAACGGCTTACATGTCCCTATCTTCGATTTTTATTATCTTTCCAATAGTGTGAACTTTCGGTTAAACCGGATGTAAGAAATATAGTACTTCCGGTTTGACCGGAAGTTGACATTATTGGAAAGATAATAAAAATCGAAGATAGGGACATGTAAGCCGTTTTGCTCTAAGACGTACAGTTAGAAAGCTAGACGCTGTCAAAGTTCAAAAATGTCATTTTTCAAGAGTCAATATCTCGGAAACTGTTAAGTATAGACCAATAATGCTTTTATTAAAAAATGTTCAGAATTTTATGCAGAATCCAAAAAAATTATATAAAGTAGGGGTATCCATTTAAGATTTAGATCATACTCCCTCCTAGGGGCTTGAAGTAACAAGATTGACAATATACGAAAAAGATGTCGACGGGTCCGAGCGATTTTCCATATTTTTATTTTAAAGCAGGAAAATCCGTGGTGGGAAGTTTTCAAATGAACACCCTGTATATGTAGACACTGATGGACAGGTTTGCTGATTTTTGTAACGTGTTTTTTATATAAAAAAAATGTATTTCGGTAACTTTCTGAATCGCCCTGTAAGTCTGTTATGTGTATCAAATTCAATCCCTGATATAAATCATTACTAACATGCACTTATTCACATCCTATTTTTTTTTGAAAATTGCTTCCCAGTGACTTTGAACAATATTGTATTCACCGGACACAATGGGCATCAAATATACATTTAAAAATACCATAAAGGCTCAATTAACGTAGTATATGTATCTTTAATCGTGATCATAAAAAGGTATCACAGAAGGAGGTATTAAAAACATAATTTCTACCGTAAAGCCTATTAAATAAAGTATTTTATCTATTGAATGTACTTAGACTTTTAACGATTGTTGTCATTGTCTAAAATGTATTTTTGGGACACTTGTAAGTAAGTCGGTTTTAACACTAGTGTTAAAAATAAATACAAGAATCTGGTGAACTTCTATTATTAACATAACATTAACATTTATTATATGATTTGAGCAACCAGTTTTGTATGCTTGTGGAGGGACAAAATTCAAACGTTTTTGTTATACGTTATACCTCTGTTAAGTTTTTAAAAATAAGCCTTTAGTCTTTAATTCGCAAAATAACAGACTGCAGATGTCATAAACATTTCTATTAGTAGATGGATTTAAAAGGTTTAAGTAAATCTAATAAGTTTTAGCAAAGCGATAAAAGTTGATGAAGGTTGTAAAAGTGAGGCAATTAAAATTAAAGCGTTATTTCAGATGCTAAAAAGGTTCCAGACATTTTAAAAAACAAGTAAATTATAAGAATCGTTATTTCATCCTTGCATATCTCTTTAAAAAATCTGAATAACGTAAGGACAAATAAAATACCGTACACATTAAAAAATTTAGGAACATGAGAAACTCTTATTAGCTAGTTCGTGCAGTTTTTTAAATTTTCTTTATTGCTAATCTTCTGTGTACACATAAAAAAAACGTTCGTATTAAATCACTTTTGTCCAAAGTTGATGTTTCACTTAATCTAATAAACAAATTTCAGTGCAGATGTTGCATAAAAGTTTGGACTGCGAACAAAACCTCGCATGATTTAAGACATGAAGACAAAAAGAGCCCATACCGTCCTGATTTATTCTATGTACCCGTTTTGCTGAACTGGGTTAATATAAAATGTTCGTGATAAAATTTAGTTTTATGTTTAAGGTTACCCGCGGCTTCCCTAGCCTTTAAAAAAACCGAAAAGAAAAACTCTTTATTTGATCCTCTCTCACTATACCACCCCTTTACCATTTTTACTAAATTATAGGCAATGTTGGTTTCTTATAAACCGGAAAAAACTACTACTGCTTAACATTTCTGCTATTTTTATTTCTCATTCATTTTTTCTTTAAACATTGTGTCATTGTGACCTAAAAAGGGATCCTTTGGCCACGCTGAAAAGCATATTTTAGTACTGGACATTTTAAAAGACAATAGGTTGAGATGGGGAAGCCTAAGAGCATTTGCCCCTTCCCCCTCACCTCCAAACAGAGCGTTATAGTGTCAGGTTAGGTTAGAGTGGCAGACCTCTGGCATTGTCCAAACAGGCACACGTAGTCCTACGAGTATAAGGACCGTTGTCGTACCACACATGTACCGCGGAACCTATTCGCATCAGCTTCCTGATAGTTAACGCGACGTAGATCGTAGAAGAATTTTGACATCTGAACAAGCCACTGCTCTTAATAAACGTGAGTCGACCCAGTGGCAGGCTGTTCACTTCCTCCAGATCATTAAAGAATGGTTCGCCGAGGCCATTGAACCTTCTTCTCGCGAGGCCGGGGTATTCACACAAGAAATGCTGAATACTTTCCTCCTCTTCTTCATCTCTGCAACTTCTACAGAAGTCGCTAGTTGGTATTTCCATACGTTCAGCGTGTCTACCGAACAGGCAATGTCCGGTGACTAGGGCAGTGATGTTTCTTAGGTCCTTCCGACTGTGCTGTAATAGCGCTGCCTGAAGATGCTACATGTTGTCAACCCTGTCCATCTGCTTTGCGTTGTTTAGTTATCCGATCTATCTCCTCTTTGACTGATCCCAGTGGTCTAGTATTCTCTGCTAGTTTGATAGACATGCTTGCGCCCTCCCTGGCGAGCGCATCAGTAGTCTCGTTGCCATATATATTGCTGTGTCCAGGAACCCAACACACGGTACTATCTAAGCTAAAGTACCTAGTATCCCCCCACTCAAGATAAAATCCTAGCTACACCAGTGACAACGGTACGTTAGTATATGTTGATTGATCCAGATTAACCTTTTCATAATCTATTATTCATGTTATATATTATGATACCTAGGTATGTTACAGCAGTATCTCTTTAACTATTTCCTGTTTTTATATTTATCAGATGATTTGTATTGTTTTACTACATTCGATAATAGTGATTTATTTCTAAAAATGCCCTTTATTGAAAAATGTTTAGCTATGCTCCATTATTTTAGTTTTGGATAACGTTTGCAGTGAATTTCAGATTTGTGATTTATTAAATTCGAGTTTTTAATCTGTACAATAAATCTTATTTAAATTTTTCTTTTGCCATTTATGGAAGCGTTATTATTTGTTAGTTTTTAATATATTATGTTATTTATGAGATCATTGGATTGATAGTTCATTACCTCCGCTGTCAATGTGTTTTCCCAAATTGACGCACACAACTGATTTCAGTTTAAAGGATATCTATAGTGTGGTTGTTTAAGTGTGCAACATATAGGCATTTTTTTTATTAACGATTTCTCAGAAAATTTTATTTTTAATAAAAGTTGGCGCATTTTCGATAATCATATTAGGTGCACTTGGAATGGTTGCAAGTCCAACGGCGTACAGGGTAGGCCAAAAAATATAAAACTTGTACAAGAATAAAGTGCCCCTATTTCAGAAAATACAGCACAATGTTATTAAGAAAAGTTGTTTAGAATTAAAAGTTATGCATAGATTCAAAAACGTGACCTACTAAAATAAAAAAATATATTTTTTAAAAAACAATAATAATTTCCCAAAAATTTTTTTTTTATATTCACCATAAAGACCTTCATAAATTAATCAAAATTGAATCAGTTTTACATATCTTTGTTCAAATTCAAGCATATTTGTAAAATTGACTTGAGTTTTTCATTTATTAAGGAATCACAAAATTCATGGTTGTTGTAACGATTTTAAACACAACTTTAAAATATCCTAAAAATTCTTTTTAACAAGATAAAACATTAGTAATGATAATATGCTAATTAAAAAACTATAATTTAAAGTAAAAATTTTTTATTTTAAATATTTTTTAAAAAACTTAATTCTTGTACAAGTTTCATATTTTTTGGCCTACCCTGTACGCCGTTTGACTTGCAACCATTCCAAGTGCACCTAATATGATTATCAAACATGCACTAACTTTTATCAAGAATAAAATTTTCTGAGTAATCGGTAATTAAAAAATGCCCATATGTTGCACACTTAAACAACCACACTGTATATGTACAGGGAGACGCGTGGACTGGCGAAACATAGGGAATCGCTTGCAAAAAGACTGCCCGTTTTCGGAGATTTTTGCGTATACAAATCGTTTAGCGGATATGTACACATCGGGTCTCCAGTTTCGATTTTTACCGTAAACGTATTGAAAGACGTCTGCGACAACTTCTCAAATAAAAGGCCTACGATTTGCTTAAGAGGCAGTAAAAAGTTAAAACGTTTCTTGTATCGAGTGAAAATTGCTCTATAAAGTGCACTTAAGGCTTTTTTGTTGGAGTACGCGCGGGCTCAATATGCGATTTTCCATCAACGCAATTTGATTTCTGAAGTTAGACTTTTTTACATTGTAAAAGCAGGGGTACTCTGTAAAAAAAATAAAATGTCTAGTAACATTTTTTAACATTATCATAATTATTACGGACGATTTCATTCGGATATCAGAGCAGTAATTAATTTTTAAGGATTTTACAAATAGTAAAAAGGTGTTTAATCTGGTTTTATACCGAGCGTCCGGAAATGATGAGCAAAAAATTTAGGGGATAATTCTAGACCGAAAATAAATGCTATCTCTTCCTATAAAATTTTTTCTAAAATTGGTTATTAACGAAGTTACAGGGTGTTAAAGTTAAATTTTATTTGCAGTTATTTTGCAATACCTTTTTTCACGCTCATAATATTTTGACGAAATCTCGTATATGGGGCTTTTTCGGGATGACGAATACAAATTTGCCCACCGTTTTTCGCATTTTGTAGAGAGCGCCACATATTAGCCTATACTTTAATTTGAATGGTCCCAACTTTTTCACTTACCAACACTGTATGCGCATTTTGACTGAATATCCTAACCTTTTGACATAAAAAAGGTATACTATTTTTGTTTCGATAAATCTAACCGTTTTCGAGAAAAACGCTAAAATAACATTGCTTGCATGTGATGAATACGAAATCATTTCAATTTATTTTTAACCTTAAACATACCATAGCAAAGGAAGGAATATTCCATGTAGTTCGTCGGAATTTTTTAAAGAAGAACTAGAAAGAGATTGCATTTATTTTCGGTCTAGAATTATCCCCTACATTTTTTGCTCATCATTTCCGGACATCCTGTATACTGTATTAGTTTCAACGGGCAGTTACAAAGTCCAATACTAATGATAGGCTGTGCGAAATAATAATCTTCCTGTGCTTTATCTGACATGCAAAGTTAAAAGAAACTTATACAGGGTGTTTCAGAATAAGATGCTGATCCGTAACGGTGTGAATCCTTAGGTGATTTTAAGAAGAAAAGTTCAAATTAATATATATCCTTAACCTATCAACTTTCGAACTACAGGGCGTTAAAGTTTTAAGAAAAAAATCGTTTTTCTATCATAACTTTTAAAACTTTCTAGCTATTTTTATGAATTCACACATGCCCTCTAAGCATCAATAGCCATTTTTTGGTGTAGAAAATTTTTTAAAATTTTTAACCAGTGGCGTCCTGAAAGGGTTTGGACTAGACATTTTGGAAAAATATTATGTACGCCACTGCTTTTTCTCAAGATAAAAATTATTTTTAAAATACTCATTCATTTTAGGCCAAATTTAATATCTTGCCTTTTTATCGTCCGACAAACAGTTTCCGACAAAAAAAATAAAAAGCATTAAATGCGCATTCACTATGTGCCTATGGTTTATTTTTAACAATAAATTAAAACAACTAACATTAAATAACGTGTGATCAAAAACGAAAATAATTTGGATTAGCTGTTGAAAGTGGCCACCACATACAATAATGCATGCTTCAGCTCTTCTCCTCATTGAGTCTCGTACCCTCAGACCAAGCACTATAGACAAAGCATGCCACTCATTGCCATTCATGAAAGAGGGGTTGTTGTGTTGACAAATTTCAAGTCACATTGCGATGCAACAGCGATACAAGTAAGTCCCCCACCACTATAAGGGTTGATCAATCGGGGCGCGCGGAGAACCGGACGAAATGGAGGGGATATGGCTTGTAAAGCGCTTCGACAAGGAGTGTCGAACGGCGATCACAGCCGTTTTGCTACTACAGTGCGTAAATTTTTATACTGTGAACATAAAACTGTTTTTAAGGCCAAATGTAAATAGCTTTGTCTATAGTGCTTGGTCTGAGCTCGTACCCTTTGAAAAATTCCTGGAGTATTCCTGATAGTGTCAAAACAAACCATATAGGCACATAGCGAATGCGCATTTAATGATTTTATTTTTTTTGTCGGAAACTGTTTGTCGGACGATAAAAAGGCAAGATATTAAATTTGGCCTAAAATAAATGAGTATTTTAAAAATAATTTTTATCTTGAGAAAAAGCAGTGGCGTACATAATATTTTTCCAAAATGTGTAGTCCAAACCCTTTCAGGACGCCACTGGTTAAAATTTTTTTTAAAATTTCCACACCATAAAATGGCTATTGATGCTTAGAGGGCATGTGTGAAAAATTCATAAAAATAGCTAGAAAGTTTTTAAAGTTATGATAGAAAAACGATTTTTTTCTTAAAACTTTAACGCCCTGTAGTTCGAAAGTTGATAGGTTAAGGATATATATTAATTTGAACTTTTCTTCTTAAAATCACCTAAGGATTCACACCGTTAAGGATCAGCATCTTATTCTGAAACACCCTGTATAGGTACAGAGTAAAAATAAATTAATTGAAACAGGGATTGATACGATCAATGCAATTCAAATTCAGACAGGACAGTTAGAAGACTTCGAACAACCATGTGACCTGCGCTCCTGTGCAACAAATACGTTGAAACTAATACTACGGCGCGCGGCGATTGTCGATAGCTACGAACCCCCACCAACGTCTTGTGGATTATAGGTTCCAACGGATACAATTCGTTTTTGAGGACGCTGTTCTGCATTCTTTATTGTAGAGAAAGCGCTTTACTGGGAACAAAATGCGTCGCATTGAGAAGATGCAATTTATTTCTTAACAAAGTTGCTGTATTAGAAGTAGTTCATTATTCAACAAGACTGTGCTGCTAATGGAACTGATTACTACCAATAGAAACACGGTTCTAGCAAATCTGGAATTGATATAACGCTAAAGCGGGTTTGATACACTAGCAATTTATTTAATATGGGTTAATACAAAATAAGCTATCAATACAAACTACATCTTAGCAAACCTGTTGTATTAGATTATTTCCCTCAGTGAAGAACCTTCAAAAAAGCCAAAAATGCAAATTTGATATAAAATTAATAGGCGAGTGAATATCATAGAAAATTTACCTTTAGATAAACAAACAATAATCACAAATGTGGCAGTTTTATGGCCTCGCGCATGTAAACAAAGCTACACACAATTAGACATGCGCACTGCAACATTATCGTTTGACAAATGGGAAAATAGACAGGTCCGTGCTTTAAAATTTAAATTCTTGCTCATATGCCACCAAAGAGGGTTTATTTTACCCCTATTTGGGCATAATACAATTATACAACGGCTGCAACTAGTACTAGTTATTGTTAATATTACAATCCGAGTCACTAAAAGCACAAACACAATTCACTAACTAAACTACACAAAAACCAGAAATCCATAAATATTAAACACCAGATCCCACAATCCACGATAGCCGATCCGATAGCAGAAAACTACAAGGAATCCGCAGAGAAGAGAAACCTTAAAACACAACAACAAAAATGGCGGCCGAGCCGGTTCTGGAGAGTATTCTTGAGCGCGTCGATTATTGTCGATAAAGTAGGACGGCCGATAACACGAGGTTTGTGCGCATGCACGAAGGTTCCCCGAATGAAGACAGCTGACCGACGAGTCATGCGCTCGGACGTATTTTTTCACCCATAAAACGTAACTTTTGTTTGCGCAGGAGATAAGCTGTAGGTATCTAAAGGTAAATTGTCTATGGTGAATATTTGAGGGTAACAAACGTTACTTATAATTTCCCATTGCTCTTCTGGCGGTGCCACATCCGGTATAGGTACAAAAAAAATCCTCTTAAATTTTTGAAAACTAATGATAACTAAAGAAGCATTATTATACCTTATAAGATAAACATTTATTTGTTTCAATTAGGTAAAAAGGTTTGTTCATGATTGAAAAAGGTCACATGTCCCTCCAAATTAAACAACGTCGAATACAAAATAATATGACTCTCCGCACTGCCTAAACCTATTAAAAAAGTTGTTTCGGAAAAATTAATAAAAGTTTGGACCATAAAAACGGAAAACGTAGCATTCTGAAATGCAGTTGAGCTTGTTTCCATTAAATATTTTAACATCAATCCCATTTAAAGCAGCCATTTTACAGTTCACCCTTTTACTGCCCGTCGAATTTACCCCACCATTAATTAAGTTTTGTGTTGCAATGTTGTGTAGTAATGAAATATGCAAGTGCTTTTTTTGTCAGTGGTGTAGTTGTGACGTTTGCATTTGCAACGTAGAATAAGGAAAATAATTACTACACACACATGCACAGTAGGTACTGTAGGTAGGCAGGCACAAACACCCAGGTAAAACTTCACAAAACCAGGGTCGATAATTCTTGAAACCAAAAAAATAATAGTAGGATGAAACCCATTGGAAAAGGAAGAGAATATAACAAATATTAAAGGAAAAATAATTTACGGGCGATCCGAGGTCGGGAAGTGGAAGGGGGTGAGTTTTTAAGGGTAGAAAACGATTTATCTCGATTTCCGGCAAAACTACAAGTCCCATGGGAAAAAGGTAAATGGCAAAGTTGTAGGTAATTAAAATATCTACAACTTTTGTACTTACACTTTTTTCACATAACCTCAAAATTTATGTGAAAAATTCAAATAACCAAGTTTTTGGTGTTTTATTTTTATCTTTTACAAAAAAATTTTTTTTTACGAAACTTGGTGAAAACTTACCTTTTTATGTCCCAAACACACTGTAATTTTTTTTGATTTAAAATATTTATTTTTTCACCTTATTTTGACTTAATATCGAAAAAGCACCCTAATTTTCAATCGAAAATTCTCATGTCAAAATATCTGCTTTTTTAAAAAAGTCGGTGGGCTTTTTGTTCGCTGAAATCTCTACTTTCTGATGGTGTAAAAAAATATACATTACTATGGTAAATGTTCTCAAAAAATGCAAAGAAACGAAAAATACTAACCCTGTATAGTAATCGCAAATCTAAAAGTTGAAATTGTAGTTTCAACACTAGCAAAATTCATTAAATAAATCAAGAAATTAAAAAAAAACTAAAGATGTTGTTTGTGGCGAATCCTGTATTGTAATGGCAAATCTGATATTCGAAATTGTAGTTTCAGCGCAAGCAGACGTTTTTATAAGAATGACTTTTTCTTCTATACCTACTAATAAAAGTTGTTCCTATTCCAAACTTTATCCGTGGACTATGGTTAATGTATAAACAAATGGTATTATTATGTTATCAGAAAAAAACCCAGATTACATAATATAGGGAATCCTATTGCACTTTTTAAATCTAAATAATCCATTAATTTCATTATCAAAGATTATTTTCTATTTTCACTTGGAGCGAAAAAACAACAACAAATAAACACGAAACTCATTACTAAAACAAAAACAAACAAAATTGCCGTTTTTACGTTCAAACGAACCCTTATTTCATTTTATTGCTCGAATTCGGCCTCTTGTTGATTGCCAACTGCCTCATAAAAAATTACTAGCAGAGACAAAATTTGTTGTGGGACTTGTTCGATGGTTTTTTCGCGTTTAAACTCTGAGACAAGAACATTTAATTTTATATTATATCAAATAATCGTATATTACGAAAATGACGTTTCTTGTCTTGAACTTGGGATTCCCCTTAACCCAATCTTCGGTGTCTTCTACTATTGGCTGATGCGGCTGTGAGAGAGCCAATGGTTAAAAAATCTCGCACTTAGGTTCCAAGGAAATAATGACGACATAATAAAAATTATATATCTTTTCAAATATCTGTAAATGCTTTTTTTTTAAATCCCGATACAAAAAATTCTATTCGTTATTTATTAGACCCCTTCTCAATAATTCAGGGTAATTTCATCCAGGCCGAAATTGGACATACATTAATAATGTCTTCCGATTCCCGAATGACGTGTCGTCCACTAGATGTCACCCTAGGTGATCTTTAATTTGCAAGCAACCCACCGGAGGCATTGTCAGATTTATTTTTTATTTATACGATTCAGAAGTGGGTCAGGTCTACACCTACTATATTTTTGGAAAAAACAAATACTTATACTCAACTAAATTAATTCAGCCTCGATTTTATATACCTGCATTATGAGGAAGTTAGAAGCTAATTTTGAATATGATTAGAGTTATTATCTGAAGATAATATTGCGTACTTTACCTATACGTAACATAAGAATGCCATGTACCGCAAAAACAAAACGTAAACCTAACTCCAACTTACGAGTTAAAATCATCTAAAATCCTTTATTTCCTTCTTGTTACCTGGATGATGCAGACTTACTAAACCATGCCTTGAACAAAGCCGTATTTTCAAGATCCATGCATATACATGTTAGCTAATTACGTAAAGCTTATTACCTGAGTAAACCACTAAATCTTTAATGCTGAATTAACTCTAAACATCAAATTAGGTGAAGATGAAGGAAAAGACGTATGGATTGTAGACGACAACGAGATTAAACTGCGATTTTTGCAGTCAGGATAATCGATTTCTTTCAACTCAAAATTTCTCCAAATGATGAAGCAAATATTTTCATTCATAAACGTATATTTGGGCCGCTGCTTTAGACAACATTTTATCGTACCTATCCTATATTTAAGCATATAAGTCTAACAAGTTTTACCCCATTTATAAGACATACATAATCAAAGTTCTAAAGTATAATTAGTATAAGTTGTTGCACATTGTTGATATATTATTATAGTTTGTTAAATCTAAAGTACTTTATAAATTAGGACTAGAAGTCATATTGCACCTCCAAGAAGCACAGCCTTGGTTACATTAGAATACTGATGGGCATTCATAGCAAAAATGTCCAGTTGGAAGGCAAGATTATTATGTTGTTTACACATGTTGTAAACTGGCGATCTTATCATTAAGTTGTTAGCTACTGTGGGCACATAAAATAGCTCTCTTGATCTTGTATTAGCAGCTGGAATGCTAAATTTAAGGAGAGCAAGTAATTCAGTGCAGTCTATCTTATGGTTGAATAATTTAAATAGGAACTGTAGGCTAAGGTATGAGCTTCGTTGAGATAGCGATGGAAATTGCAACCTTTGAAGTAGTGCTATTGTTGCCTTGTCATGATAAGCAATGCGATGTATATCTTGCTCTATCGTCGTTCTTTTATTCGCCACTCTAGGACTAAGACTTAAAAAGAAACTGTCCTTTTTTAAATGCCTTAAAACTATTTTTTTTTAAAAGTTAATCTCCTCCGGAAAGCTCATACGCCAGCCATATTTAAAACTCAATTTTTCCCATAAAACTTACGAAGTTTAACCAAAACGCGCCGTAAAAAGATAAAAACCGATAAAAACTTAAAACAGGCCAAAAGTTTTGAAACCCATCGAAAGTTTCCCGAAGCGCAACAAGACTTTTATCTGGCGTTCGCCACATTATGCTGATTTTTACGTTTCACGAGGCCGGATGATGTAGAAAAGCGACGCTGTCAGATTGTGCGTTCTTGACGATTAATAAAAAAGTCTTGTGAGAAAAATAAGAATAATAATAGTATATCTTTATCCTCAACCAACTTAAAAAGTTCATTAAAGTGAATATAACACCAAATATACAATATACCTATACAATCACAAAAATAATAAAAATCATCTTTAGTAATTATTAATAACTCCATCGAAATTATTAAAAAATATATATTTACAAAAAAAAAGAATACTAATATATAATATATGTTAAGTTAGTTTAGTTATAAACAGTAGAATGTCTTGATCGTCGTAAGTTTCACGCGAATCCATGCGTGTGATGTGAAAGACCAAGAAAAACTTACAATGAGCCTAATGAATAAAAATTAAGCAATTACTTAAAGCAATTACTTTTTAATAAAAGCAATTGCTTGACTAGAAAATGCTATAAGTAAAAGCATTAAGCAATTGCTATATCTGGATATGAATAAATTTTTGAAGCGATTGCTGTTTTTCTTACACCTCTGTAGCAAATGCTTATTCAACACAAGTTCAGACGTGGCTTATCCACTTGTTCACATTATAGATTTCATGTTCAGTTTGTTGCCTAATTTGCAAAAGAGTTGACGTAAATACAACAACGTAGGTCTATTTATTTAGTACAATAGTAATCTGTTACGGTTTTGTGAAAAATAGGAAACTTATATTTGTGATATAGCAGATTTCAGTGAAAATGAGGAAAATGATAGTAGTGATGAAGAAATTAAACACAAGCAATTGATATTCGTTCACAAATTAAAGGAACATAAATAAATCTCTCTGGTCACAACCGTTTAGCTTCCACAACAGCCTCAGCACTTGTAGGAAATTTAAGAAAAATATTGGCCTTCTCCAAAACTGCACCCATTACAGAAGTGTATATCTTACAGACAGTAGGTTGGTGAACACCAAGTTCTTCACCTACAGAATTTTGAAAGCCCGGATCCGCACCCTCTCGCCTTTTACCAGTATCAGTCAAAAAATAGTTTGCCAACCACTCAACATTTTCGCAGTCAAATCAATATAACTTTCTGAAATCATCATTATCTGTAATTTTTAAGTACACTGCAGATTTTTTTTTACGGACAATTGAAGACACAAATTAAGAGCAACGCACGTTTATGCCGCGGAGAACTAACGTTGACCGCTACCAAGCAAATGATGCAGGGGTCGACCTACCTTAAAAAGTTGAAAGGAATTGCTACACTAGAAAAAGCAATTCCTTAATTTATTTATCACATTTTAAGCAAACGATAGCGATTGCTTCTATTTTTTAAGAAAAGCATTGACTAGAAGCAATTCCTGCACTTTGAAGCAATTGCTGATGGACGCAAAAGCAAGTTTTTATTCATTGGCTTTCAAGAAATTACTTCGATTTTATAAGAAAAATTCACAGATCTTGCACCTTACGCAAGCATCCTATGTATTGAAAATACCTGACACAGCTTTAAAATTTTAATGACCTATGTCATGTAATTAAAGCCCACATTCTAATTTGGATTTTGTAAAAGTTTAAAAAATGTTCTTTAATTTTAGTACTGGTTACATAAAAACTATGGATAATTTTAAATTCCTCACCTCAAAAAACCCCAAAATCCTTAATTTCGTGCTGCTACCTATGTCATTTCGTTAGGAAATAATCCCAAAAAAACGAAAACAAAAATAAAACTTTGACACCCTGTATCTTGGTTGTTATCAATTTTGGGATAATGCAAGTTTAAATAAACCGCATTATTTCGCCTTAAGAAGCCTACTGTTGCTCTGTGTCCCATTACGTTTGGGACACCCTGTATATTAATTAAAACATATTATAAATAATCCCAAAAAAACGAAAACAAAAATAAAAGTTTGACACCCTTTATCTTGGTTGTTATCAATTTTGGGATAATGCAAGTTTAAATAAATCGCGTTATTTCGCCTTAAGGAGCCTGCTGTTGCTCTGTGTCCCATTACGTTTGGGACACCCTGTATATTCACGAAAACATATTATATTAAATGTATGGTTTTATTTCTAAGAATAATTAATATAAATTTGTTTATAAACAATAATATTCACATAGCAGACCAACCAAGGTGAACTATAAATAATCCCCAAAAAACGAAAACAAAAATAAAAGTTTGACACCCTTTATCTTGGTTGTTATTAATTTTGGGATAATGCAAGTTTAAATAAATCGCATTATTTCGCCTTAAGGAGCCTGCTGTTGCTCTGTGTCCCATTACGTTTGGGACACCCTGTATATTAACTAAAACATATTATATTAAATGTATGGTTTTATTTCTAAGAATAATTAATATTAATTTGTTTATAAACAATAATATTCACATAGCAGACCAACCAAGGTGAACAATTGCCTTATATTCAATCGGTCATATTGTCTAAGCCTACTTATGCTATGTTTTTAAATTATACTTATTTACCCAAGCGTTCAAAATAGACCATGAAGATTTTCATGAGATAGGTAGGGGTGCAAAATATAACCAATCACCCGGTACAATAACATTTTCTGAGAAATCAATAATAAAAAAATTATCCCATTTGTTAACCAAGTTTGGGCGGACCCTGTAATATGCAATTATTGTGCTCCAACTTTTTGCCTCCCGCTTTTTTTTTTCGATATAATATTCCGATTTAAATAACGTGAACTTACCTTAGTTATAACTTATCTCAATAAAACACTTTTTAACAAAGTTACTATGGCGTTCTTTAAAACACAAACTAAACTAAACATTATTCATTATTTACTTGCCGACTTTACGCTGATTCATATTTATATTTCTACCAAGTATTATCAGAGTATTATGTTACAAGACCGATCTAGATATTGCGCTGTTGGCCGCGACAGACGGCGGAGCGACATCGACATGAGCGACATCGACATGCAATGCAAAGTTTGCGTAAACACGATCCCAATAGTATTTTCAATACTAAAAGCAATCGCTACCTTTTTATTCATTAGGCTCATTGTTATAATGTGTATTTTGGGCGAATATAAATATAAAGTGGATCGGTGGTGTTCTACACAAGAAAATCCCATTTGTGGCTCACCCGGTATCGTAGATAGACTCACACGCTATGACAACACCGCCCAATACCGGAACGAAGTTGCGAGATAAATCCCTGGAGTCCATCAGCTGATGAACACAGCAGCATCCCAAAGGATATAACGTATCTACCTGCTAATTTATCAGGGGTAATGATGTGTGGCGAAATGGATTGCAATCCAGGAAACTGGAAAAGCCATGGAAAAGTGTATCGATTGAGTGCGTTATTGCAATGGTTTTTTCACTATAGCAGAATTTATCATATTCGGCACCGACATCCTGATATCGCAAGCGCAATTATTGTTTTATTGGTCAATCGCCACCGATATTGGTATCCTTGTTTCGATAAGTTAAATAGAAAAGGAGAGGAGACAGATAGATGTGGAGGGTCGACCTTTAGCACAAATGCCTGCTATAGAGAACGTCTTTTGTTTATTTATTTTCTATAGGTACATAATAATATAGTAAAAAATATAAAACATAATACATATTAGTTTGAGTTGTATGCTGTTAATACAGGTTCCAAAAATTGCAATTTACTTTAAATATTTGTTGGAGTGATTTTATCACAATTCTTCACAAATCTATAAAAAAGCGTTTGTTAAATTTAATTCCTTTTCTAATATCCCCTACTCAACAAATTCCTTTCCCGAAAAAACGAAATTCTTTCACCATGCGCGCCAAGAAATAACCAAACGTTCATTTATAACCCTTAGACAAAACAGAAGGACGTGGAAATATTCAGAAATGTCCCTTTTTTCTTCCTTATTCGGACACACTAGCAGCGTGAGACGAAATTGATATTTTTACGCACGAATAGAGAGGTCTACACTACAAGAGTTTTTCTAGATGCAGTTTTTAAAAATATATAGAATTGTTGGAAAAACAATATGAACAGGGGCGGTTCTAGACCCAAAATATTGGGGGGGCACCACATTGGCGCATCCACAATTTTTGGTAGCCTTCGTAAGCAAATAACGCCGTAGCCCAAAATTTTTTAGGATCACGCCCAAATTGTATCAAATTATGTAAATAATAAAGCACCCGGAATTTTTTTTTATCATTGGCATGAAATCATAAGTATGTAGTTAACAATTCGATCAGTGATGATGGGGGGTCCTGGGCCCCCCCAGGCCCCCCCGTAGAACCGTTCCTGAATATGAATAATAATAAATAATAATAATAATAACAATAAACATATGGAAATATGCCTGATGTATTAAAATGTTCTTAGATTAGACCAGTGCCAAAAGTAAAAACACTAAAAGATGGGATGAGATGAGGCCAGTAAATGTTTTATGGGATGTTAAGAAATTCTTAGAAAAATCGTATATGAACAGTTATTAGAATTCATTGATGCCAATAATAGGAGTTCCTCAAGGAAGTATTACTAAGTCCAATATTATTTATTTTATACATCAACGATGTGCCTTTACTTTTAAAAATGTGTAAGTTACAAATGATTGCTGATGACACCTTAATTTACATTAATGTTTTAAATATTTTTGATGGTCTAAATACTGAGATAAGTATATAATTAAATTGGCTAAAAGTAAATAAATTAAAATTAAATATTTCAAAAACTAAATGTGTGGTTATGGGTAATAATTTAAATTGTCAAAATATTAATGTTGTAGTTGATGGTGAAAAATTGGCATTAGTAAACAGTTTTAAATATTAGGGGATAATTTATTGATTCAAAATTAAAATTTTTTAATTATTTTGAAAGTATCATATCGAAAATTGCCGGAAAAGTAGGTTATTTTAAAAGAATCAGTTATAATTTAAGTTTGTTTTCTAAAAAAACTATATTTAATATTAATATAAAATATTACCACATTTTCTTTATTGTTCTTCCATTTTATATTGTGCTAGTAAGGAAATATTTGACAAATTGCAAATTTTACAAAATAATGCAATGCGAATTGTTTTTAATTGTGACAAATATACAAAAATAAATTTTATCAAAAAAATTACCTTGTCGGACTTCCATTGTCTTTATTTTGTTACTTAACACAACGTTTACTACTTAGATACTAACTAACCGAAACGTTGTGTTAAGTAACAAAATAAAGACAATGGAAGTCCGACAAGGTAATTTTTTTGATATTACTTCATTGTCTACCACCTTCAAACAAACACAATAAATTTTATGTTAAAAAATTTAGATTGGTTGAATGTCAGAAATTTAATTTTTAATTTAGTAGATATACATAAAATTAAAAATATTTATTGCTTGATTGTTTAAAAAAATTTTGTTCTTTTAATTATGACCATCATAATTATAAAACAACAACTAATCAAAATTTTTACGTGGATAGAGTGTCTAAAACATTAGCTTATAAGTATATTTTTCATGAAGGTTTGATGGAATATAATAATTTGGAAAATTCTGTTAAATCTCAAATATCGTTCAAACTATTTAAAAAAAAACTTTAAAATTACATTTAATTAAAAAACAAAATGATACGTAATATTTGATACAATTTACAAAATGTTTAACTTTTCTGTCTGTTTTTGTTAAAATAAGGTTGCGTTTTAAAATTTAAAAATAAATCTATAAAAATGTGTTTAAAAAATGTATTAAAAAATATTTAATTGTAGCTTTTTGCTAAATAAAACATGTTACTACTACTACAAACCACAAAATATGTATTTAATAAAACTATCATTAAAATATTGGCGCCCCAAAACGACATCGCTTCCCCCGCCCCCAAACCCAGTATCGTACCTCGCGCCTTACTGAGATAACGAACAAACCCTAAAGTAGGGATATAATGTATAATTATATTTTTAACAACAATTCTGAAATAAGCTTAATGAGTAATACTTTAATTAGAAAACTGCTGACATTTATACACTCGCCCACTCAAAGTTTGATTAAATGATATATTTGATTTCGGTGTACGAGACCTCGTAATCTAAACTTTCAGCTTTCTGGTTGAGAATTTGTGTGTGGATGGGATTTTAGAGCTAATTTCTATTTGCTCCGCTCCGAAATATCAAATAAATGTTTAGAAAATTGGGAAGTTTCACGTTATAAACTTTATGGAGAAATTAAAGAGGTTTCTTTTAAGTTGGTTAGAAGTTTTGATCGGTTTTTGTGTGGCGAAGCGAAGGAGATAGTATAGCACGATACAGTGGCGTATCAAAAACTGAGTTGGCCCTCCCGCAAACATTTTCAGGGACCCCCTCTCTATAACGAATAAAAAATGATAATTCTTGTTTTCATTACTATAAGATTCAGGTTTATTAATTTTTGAATTCGTTAATCGTGTAATAATTTAATTAGGCTTAAACCCACATTATGTGTTAAGTACAGGGTGTCCAGTTTTCGACACTTTTGACGGGTATCTCAGTTATTAGTACAGATAGAATGATGCGGTTTTCGCAAACCTGTGTCACTTTTTTATGAAACAATCGATGCCCTTAACGGATTTTTCATGACCATCTTGGTTTTTGAGATACAGGGCGAAATTAAAAACGGTGCATTTTCAGACACCCCTTCTATTTTAGTTATCTTATACCTTATCGAAAATGTAAGAACGTGGTGTTATACAGTTTTTTACGTAGAATCCAGTGGCGTAGCTAATATTTTTCCAGGTGTCCCCATTTTTGAGAAATATACCAAAGTTATGTTTTTTTAAATGGAACACCCTGTATATTTTTTCATATTTGCATTCTGCTTACTGAGAGTTTTCCAAAAATATATAATAGTTGGCACTTTGTTTTAACAGGAAGGTTAAAAAATTCATATTTTTTAAATAACAAGCTTTAAGTTGACAGTAGGCCGTGTATTTTACTTAAATAAAAATAAATTGACGATACACTACACCATCAATATTACTTTATAGTTTAATTTCAAACTTTTAAGTTTTTTAATACTTTCAATAGTAAAAAGTCATTTCCTCTTATTGTTACGTAGGTATATTATCGGAATATACAAAAACATCTAGTAGGCCTTGACTTATCCAGGCTATAAAACAAAATTTTCATAATGGCGTTTAGCTCTTGTCAGAATTGTATTTAGGTAGGTATTTAAGGTTGAAAAGTTACTCATAATTTATTTATGATATTGTTCAATTTCAACGATGGCCCAAAAGTATGAAAATTATGAAAAATACGATATGCTGGTATGCTTTATACAAGCCAGTAACTTTTCAACCTTAAATACCTAAATACAATTCTGACAAAAGCTAAACGCCATTATGAAAATTTTGTTTTATAGCCTGGATAAGTCAAGGCCTACTAGATGTTTTTGTTTATTCCGATAATATACCTACGCAACAATAAGAGAAAATTACTTTTTACTATTGTAAGTATTAAAAAACCTAAAAGTTTGAAATTAAACTATCAATTGCCAAACCAATTGATGGTGTAGTGTATCGTCAATTTATTTTTATTTAAGTAAAATACACGGCCTACTGTCAACTTAAAGCTTGTTATTTAAAAAATATGAATTTTAACCTTCCTGTTAAAACAAAGTGCCAACTATTATATATTTTTGGAAAGCTCTCAGTAAGCAGAATGCAAATATGAAAAAATATACAGGGTGTTCCATTTAAAAAAACATAACTTTGGTATATTTCTCAAAAATGGGGACACCTGGAAAAATATTAGCTACGCCACTGGATTCTACGTAAAAAACTGTATAACACCACGTTCTTACATTTTCGATAAGGTATAAGATAACTAAAATAGAAGGGGTGTCTGAAAATGCACCGTTTTTAATTTCGCCCTGTATCTCAAAAACCAAGATGTCCATGATAAATCCGTTAAGGGCATCGTTTGTTTCATAAAAAAGTGACACAGGGTTGCGAAAACCGCATCATTCTATCTGTACTAATAACTAAGATACCCGTCAAAAGTGTCGAAAACTGGACACCCTGTACATACTATTAAAACAGCAAACAATTCGAATTTATTTGACAATCCTAGGTAGACTGGTAGACAGCGGCGCACCCAGGATTTTATGTTAGGGGGGCCTCCAATCAGTGCCGGAAGCAAATTTTTTAATAAACTTTTAAGTTACGCATTTTTCTAGAACTTTGTAGCTTTTTAACAGGTATTCTCAGAAGATCGCAATAGCCTAGTTCAATTCAAGTTCAAGTTTCAAGTAAATATCTAAAAAAATTGACTTTTTAAAATATCCACTTTAATAATTATTCCGGACAAAACATACCACTCTTTTTACCAAATAAAATATAGGTAATAGTAATGACGACATATCCATAACACAAATATATTTATTTAAAAATATAAATTAGTACAAAGCACAACAATAAACAATATTTTATAAATAATAGAAACCAAAACTTTTTTATAACACCTTTGCATTTGTTAAATATGTCAATCTAATTTTCATCGACCCTTAGAAAGTTTATTTAAAATTTCTTCACAAGAAACAGGAACATTCTTATGAATAAATAAATTTGCCAAACCATTAAGTCTTACTTGCCCGGTGGAATTTCTTAAGTACGATTTTAAGTACTTTAATGTGGAAAATGACTGGCGGTGACGGGAAGGGTAACAAAAATTTGCAAAAGTTTTTATATTGGGAAATATCATACCATTACATTAAATATATAGCTTAAACATATCGGAGGGTATTTCTTTGCTATCTGTAAACTTGTCGATCCATAATTTAAATTCGCATATTAGAATGCTTTCATTATAAAAATTTTCAAAAAATGAATAATTTACATAAGAAGAATGAAGGCTGAGAAAGCTTTGCAAATTTTCTACTTATAATACTGAACAAAAGTAATAAAAATTATATCGTTCTTTGTATCGCGCCAGGAAATTAAATTTTTTTTTAGTGGGTATAGTAAGTTGAAGTCAATTTCATTGGGGGTTTTGGGGGGCCAAGGCCCCCTTGCCCCCCCCCCTGGGTGCGCTACTGCTGGTAGACATAACATAGGTAGTTATTCAAGTCATTATACGTAATATTTCAGAAAACAAGATGCAAAGTCAAAATTTTTAAAATGTTGCTGACCATGTACTTATGGTAGTAACGGGGGTAGCAGTGATCGAGCCTCATAGAATCCACAAGACAGAAAACAGTAAAACATATGAACACTCAACAAGTCTGCACAAACATTATGTCACTAAGTAGATACTATACAAGGTATTATACAAAACGAGAAGATCGTTGATAGTTTTTTTTGCCAAATCGTTTATAATTTCGTTGATATTTAATGTTTTAACAAACTCGTCTTCGATACTGATTAAGGATAAATCCGAAAGGCGTTGTTGTCCCATGGTGTTACGTAAATAGGTTTTTACTATTTTAAGTTTGGAAAAAGATCGTTCCGCTGATGCTACACTAACTGGTAAAGTTAGAAATAACATGACTGCACTAGATACATCTGGAAAATTTGAAGAACACGCTGATTTTTTATTAATAAATGATCCGCAAGTTCATACACTGTTTTATTTGAGCTTAAGCTGACTCAATTTGTAACTATTGAGAATTTACCAATGCTATGGCGGTTCATAGTGGGACAGCCGGTATAAAAACAAATATAAATTAGGTGAATAAATAAAAATCATATAAGTAAACAGTAAAAAAAAAGTAATCTTCTTTGTTATAATTTTCTAAATTCATGCAACCTAGTTTTCGAATCATGAATTATAAAAAGACCATCAAACAAATCTCCAAAGAACATTCATAACTGCGAAAAAACTAAAAAAGAAGTAAATTTTCATAGCAAAACGATAAATTTCTTGGATTCCAAGGCTCGCTCGGGCCAAGGAACAAAATCATAAATCCATTCTAGAAAAATATGAGGCTTGTCCCAATTCAAAATGGCAGCTTTTAGGTTCAAGTTATCGAGAAATAAAAACCGATTCTAAAGCCTCTTAGCACGCAGACGAAGGTTTATTCTATATTTTTAAGAATGCAAAAATGTTGTACTTGGGAATACGAGAAAATAAAAAATGTTCAAGATTTAATATTTTTTGGTTGGAAAATAAGATTCTACTTTAATAAGATGATCAGGTGTGAGGTTATAGAACGGTCCTTTACTACCTTTTTACCCGATGGCGCTATGATGGACGCTACTAGCTGAAAAAGTAGAATTTTGAAGAAGTTGCTTCTAAGAATGAAAATGTTTGAAAGAAAGCCTTCTATTCCTTATAAGAATTCACATACTCTTTATACAACTGTTTAATACTATATGTGACAGCAACGCGCTTCTTCTTAACATAGTATAAAACAAAGTCCCTATCCTGTCTTATGTGCTTACCTTACATCTTTAAAACTACGCAACGGATTTTGAGGCGGTTTTTTTTAATAGATAGAGTGATTCAAGAGGAAGGTTTTTATGTATAATTAGCGACCCGCCCCGGCTTCGCACGGGTGGAATTTCAGAAAGTGGCATGCCGGGTACTAATAAATCGGGTTTGTTCGGGTTTGTATTTATACCAGCGGGTTGCAACGCATGCCGGGTATACGCTAGTTTCTACTATAAAACAACAAAATTGCAAGACCGTTGTGTAGTGATAATATCACGGTAATTTAGCCAATAGGAAATAGGAGTTTATGCTACCATAGAATACTCACAGTAATTATCACTTTCCATGGGGGGTGTAATCTGGTTCTAGATATTGTGTTAGTACCGACTGGCACTTGTAATGAAACTTGATGTTAATCATAATAATATTTACTTGCTACGGTTAATAAAGCATATACTTACCACTAAAAAATAAGTACTGTAGTTCTCAAAAATTTAAATAGCTTCTAGTGTGATATTGTTTTTGTCGTTTAACATGGTATATGATTATCTATCATGCAACATGGTTTACTGAGATGGTAAAATTCGTCCATAGACTATAAAGTCCAATACTAATGATGGGTTCTGCGAAATAACAATTTTCTATTGCTTTTTCTGACATGCAAAGTTTAAAAAAACTTAAATACAAAGTAAAAATTAATTAATTAAAACAGGTATTGGTACGATCAATATCAATAAAATACAAAATCAGGCAGAACAGCTAGAAGACTCCGAACAACGATGTGACCTGCGCAACAAATACGTTAAAACTAATACTACGGTGCGCGGCGATTGCCGATCGCTACGAACCCCCACCAACGTCTTACGGAATATAGGTTCTAACGAATACAATTCGTTTTTGGACACGCTGTTCTGCTTTCTTAATTGTATAGAAAGCGCTTTACGCGGAACAAAAAGCGTCGCATTGAGAAGACGCAATTTATTTCTTAACAAAATTGCTGTATTAAAAGTAGTTCATTATTCAACAAGACTGTGCTGTTAATGGAACTGGTTCACGATTTAAGGGGTTTGCAATCGAATCTCTACGTATCAACTTCATAATGTTATAAACTGAATTTTTAACATTATCATAATTCTGGTGGTTTCACTGTGGTACATAACTCAGAAATTCTTGTCGCATATGTATCCGACCCGCATTTAATTTTTAACAATTTTACCAAGAGTTTTTTTCTAAATAACTTTTAAATGTCTTGTTTTAAAATGATAAAATTTGATGTGCCAGTCCATCACACAAGGACCTACAAAAAGTGTAATACAATTTTGATGTGAAGTTAGCAGGGGTAGCAAGTAGGTTAAGGATAACTGTAATAATTTTTATTAGCTTAGAATAGAAAATTATAGGTTTTTTTGAAAAAAATAGTTTTTGGAGCAAGAACCGAAATACAAAAGTAAAATGAGAACGATTTTTTTTTGTTAAATCCGAGCAAACGGTAACTATACAGGGTTAAGAAAATTACCAGAACGGTCGATTATTTAAAAATATACAGGGGTTATCAAAAACGTCTTTTATAAAAAATGTAGGGCTGTTAAAAATCTACATATCGGTGATAAATTGAAATATACAGGGTCGCCCACAAAGTTGTGGAGAATGATAGTTATATTTTTTTAAATGGAACACCCTGTATATTTTTACATTTTTAAATTCCACAAAAAATTATAATTATTTTTTATTAAATGCACTATTAGTCTATACTTCATAGTTTCCGAGATATTGACTCTCGAAAAGTGACATTTTTGAACTTTGACAGCTTATATAACTTTTTAACAGCAAAACGACTTATATGTCCCTATCTTCAATTTTTATTATCTTCCCAAAAAAATCAACTTACGGTTAAACCGGATGTAACTCGAAAGCAAGAAATGTAGTTGTTCCGGTTTAACTGGAAGTTGATTTTTTGGGAAGAAAAATAAAAATTAAAGATAGGGACATGTAAGCCGTTTTGCTCTAAGACGTACTGTTAGAAAGTTATAAGCTGTCAAAGTTCAAAAAAGTCACTTTTCGAGAGTCAATATCTCGGAAAATATGAAGTATAGACTAATAGTACATTTAATAGAAAATAATTATAATTTTATGTGGAATTTAAAAATGTAAAAATATACAGGGTGTTCCATTTAAAAAAATATAACTATCATTCTCCACAACTTTGTGGGCGACCCTGTATATTTCAATTTATCACCGATATGTAGACTTTTAACAGCCCTACATTTTTTATATAAGACGTTTTTTGATAACCCCTGTATATTTTGAAATAATCGACCGTTCTGGTAATTTTTCCTAACCCTGTATATAGCATAAATATGAAATATTGAAATATTCTAGCGCAAAATAAACTGAAAATGTTTATTTATTTTTCTCGAGTCCACAAACATTTTCCAACTTCATAATATTTTCATACCGATTTTAATTTCTCCATTAAAATACTCGCTTTTGTTTACAAACGACCAAATGGGTATTGTGCACCGTAAATATAGTGTGTAAAGAGTAAACTGGGCGTGTAAATATCTTCCGTATTTATAAAGAAAACAACGAATTTTCAAACACGCGGTGCAGCCGTATGCTAAACATGTTCCGGAAAAGTCTTTAAAAGGATAATAAAATTGATGTATCCCGTCAATAAAATGAGATTTTATGTCAAAACAATATGTGTGTTGTTACCATGATATTTCCGTTTTTTAATGATTTGTTTTTAAGTAGCGTCACTAGCTACGACCAGACAGTGGCGGATCTAGAACTGTACTAATGGGGGAGGGGGGCACATGACCTAAAGGGTTTTAGAAGTGAACACAATAATATCAAAATATTGTTACTCTGAAACAAGTGCATTCAGTGTGACCAATAAGGTCCGCATCATATGGGATTTTTTTTATTAATAGCTTTATCCGAAATTTGACTTTGGCATCAAGTTCCCTGCTTCGATCGAGATGAAAATTAAGCAAAAATATAGTAGTCACGTCATTCGCATTATCTGTTATGTATCTATTATTTTTTACAGCTCTCCTTTACGATGAAACTTTTTTAACTATGCTAAATCGAAAGAGACGAGAAAAATTTTAACGGTTTAAAAATTCAATGCTTCGCCTTTATTATCGCATTGTGACGAGGCAAGATAATTCATCAAGAAATCAACTTAAAAACATATAAATTCAAATTTTCATTGACATAGACGTAAAGACAGAACGAAAAAAAGGCCGTCAGATCCCCGAAAAGCTAATATCATTACACTTAAAAAATTGAATAAAACCGAGAAATATGACGAGATAGGCCTTTATGAGTTATTCTATCAATAAGGGACAAATCTGATCGTAAGTGTGGTTAAAACTTCACTGTACTGAAATCAAATTGTTTTATTGAATATCGTCTTGAAATTTAAGGCAATTATTTTTTGAGGCTTCAGTTTTTCGTGAGAAATAAGAGATACAACGTTCTTTATGGTTTAGCAATCTGTAAAAATATGTTTATAAATATCAACGAGCCCCAATGGCGTAGCTAAGATTTTTTCTTGAGGGAAGGGGACATGACAATGTTGACCTTAAAACATTAGGGCAGGGAGGGAGCCTAGGGAATAAGCCCCAATCCTGCGTATACGAGGTACTCTAATAACTAATACCGTGCGAGCAAAAATTATTTGCATCAAAGAGGGCCTTGCATCTAAGGACGTAATGCTTAGCCGTAGAGCTTAATACCTGTTGGGTGTCAGTAACTACCTGAATTAACAATCAATCAGTTATTCCGTCATCATTGACAGTCGTTACAAGTAATTTGATTCATCGCTAATTTTTCCAATTTCTTGAACAATTCACACAATGGGCTTTACGGAACAGCACAAAACAGTCATGGTTGAAGCGTATTTTCGAAACGGGGTTAGAGTAAATGGTGAGTGGCAATACAATCTGGGTTTGTGCATGGACGATTTTCACGAACATTTTCCTAACGTTGCTTTTATTGCTGGGAATTTTTATCATTGCCTGAAAAAAAGCGAGGCTGTGTTTAGGGAAACAGGTTCTATACAACACAAAAAAGGAGCAGGAAGGCCATCTGTAAGAACAGAAGAACTTGTTGCAAATTTAGAACAATTACAAGAAAGGATTAACCAAGAATGTGGTAACATTTCTCCAGCGATGCTGGTCAACACTTTCGAAAATATGTGTGTGAATATTTATGCTTGGAGCATGGCGGTGGCCAATTTCAGCAATTTATGTAATTATGTTTCTTTTTCTTTCTGTATATTCTTACTTTGTTAATTTTCTAAACAACAAAAATAAATTTGTATTTGTCTACTATTTTATTACTCATTAGTTTGGCATATCATGTCATAATATGAATTTGACAAAATTTTAACCTAGAATATCGTCCTCATATCATTGTGATGTAAACCAAGCCCTACGTTGTTTTAATCCAAGCCCTCTTTGATGCAAATAATTTTTGCTCGCACGGTATTTCATGCACTATTTACTATTGGTAGGGGGGGGGGAGGGGTAAATTCCCCTTTGCCCCTACCACCAAGAAAACGAAACTGTTTCTATTTGTAGAATTATAACTTCACCACTTGTATACCGATTTCGAACTCTTTTATTCTCATCAGGAAAGGATAGGTGAAAAAACTCTTGACATAAGGAATGCCCCACCCTTATATACGAAAGAAAGAGCGAATCTGCTGCCGATGGATCCCTTTTTAAGAAAAAGACACGAGTTCCCTTTAAAAGGGAGTGGAAACGTGAAAGAAAAAAAGCTTCTTATAAAAAACGTTTGAATAATATTGGGAACGATTGGGAATATACCAGGGTGCTTGGGGAGAGTTTGGAATTTCTGATAAAGCATCTCTTTCTTATCGAGTTTTTGTATGTGTTTTATTATAATAATACAAAAAAAATTATTTTCTATAGAAATGGTTGCCCAGAAGTCAGGAATAAAATTAATATAGCCTTAACATGTAACTTTTGGGAAAAACGTTCGGACACGTCAATTTAGTTTTATATACAGTATGTGTATAAAGTCTGGAAACAGCTTAATAACATCACAATTTACTGGCCGATTTAAACCAAATTTGGTACAGTTGTGTAAGAGGATCTAACGCACCGAATGACGATATTGGCGTTGTTGCCAGCTTTTTAGTTTGTCTGGAATTCGAACGAATTTTATATTTTTAAATTTAACACCCAGTATATTTTTACATTTGTAGTTTTTACATTAAATTTGTTACACTTTTGGTATAACATACTTTGTTCATAATATCAGTAGTTTTCGAAATAACTAGTACAATTTAGAAAAAATATATTTTTTATATTAAATGTTCAAACTGTTTTCCCTGTACAGCTTGACAGTTTGCTAATTGAAAATAAAATTTTTCAATTGTCTTGTAAATCATTTCTGGCGTTATTAATTCAAATTCGTCCAAAATTCGACGCTGCAAATCGGCCAAATCTTGAGGTTTTGTGATATAAACTCTGTTCTTCAAGTGTCCCCATAAAAAATAGTCGTTAGGCGACAAATCAGGGGACCTAGGTGGCCACTCGATTGTACCCCCTCTACCGATCCACCTATTCGGAAAAGTGTTGTTCAACAATTCGCGCACGTTTCGACCAAAATGGGGAGGAGCTCCGTCCTGTTGGAAGAATGTACTTGCATAATTTGGACCCATCACATTTCGTACAGTAGGCACTATTTGCGTTTCCAAGAGCTCAAGGTAAAGTTCTGATGTCAAATTTCCATCAATAAAAAATGGACCGATCTTGTGGTTACCCAGAAGCCCAGCCCACACATTCAATTTTCCAGGGCGTTGTGTATGACCTGCTATCATCCAGTGGGGATTTTCATTTGCCCAAAACCTACAGTTGTGTCTATTGACTTTACCATTTAACATAAATGTTGCTTCATCCGAGAATACTATAAATTTGAAAGACTGGTTATTTTGGTCAAACCTTGACATCATAATATCACAAAATTCAATTCTTCGCTCATAATAATCTTCTCATAACTCTTGAACTACATGTATTTTGAAAGGGTGATATTTATGTTTTATTAAAACATTATGGACGGATTTGAAGCATACGTCACTTACTTGAGAAATTTTTCTTAATGAAGAAACAGGGGTTTCAACAACATGTTGTAAAATTTCTAAACTTTTCTCTTCATCTACTACTACTGGTCGTCCTGATCGTCGCCTATCTCTACAATTTCCATTTTCTTCGAACCGTCGGACAGTTTTTAGAACAGTTGCTTTTGAAATTGGATTTCGGTTTGGAAATGCGTCATTAAATAGATTTTTAACCTCTTCGTAAGATCTGACCCTATCGCCATATCCTCTCATCATAAGAATTTTAATTCTTTCACTTTTAGTTAAAGACATTTTTGCATGTAAATATGACAGCTTTTATGACTTAACATCAAAACTGAACTGGCGTTTTATTTATTAATAAATAACACACATTTTGTTGATATTTTCAAAACACGTCGTTATTTCGAAAACTACTGATATTATGAACAAAGTATGTTATACCAAAAGTGTAACAAATTTAATGTAAAAACTACAAATGAAAAAATATACTGGGTGTTATATTTAAAAATATAAAATTCGTTTGAATTCCAGACAAACTAAAAAGCTGGCAACAGCGCCAATATCGTCATTCGGTGCGTTAGATCCTCTTACACAACTGTACCAAATTTGGTTTAAATCGGCCAGTAAATTGTGATGTTATTAAGCCGTTTCCACACACTGTATATGCTTACATTTTGACGACATTAATTTGTTTTTTTATAGGCATTTGTTAAAGATATGACGACATCGATCTTTTTTTTAATGGAAACATACAGCTTGTGATAAATCATTCGAAAGCTAATATTTCGGACAGTATGCTCATATTTGGCGCGATTCTGTCAAACTATTTCAAAATGGCGACTGTTAAAAGTTTTTAAAAAATCTCTATTTAAATAGTGTGAACATATATCTACAACATGTTAATATAAAATCGAATAATAGAAAAAAACCACACATGTCCCAAAAATTTTTTGTAAATTCCAAGGGACGTGGAACGGCATTTTGGCGAAAAAATGTTCATCGATAAAATCTAATAACTGTCGCCTGACCAGTTTTCAATCTATCAACAAATTTAATATTTCACGAAACCGTCCGAAAAGCATAAAAATAAATTATGCTTTTTGGAAAAAAACAAAAGGTAATAAATTGAATTGGAAATGAAATTTTCGCGGGTTGTCGCGCGGTCTCGGAAAATTAAACTTAACCGAAACGTCATTTTTCATTAGGGGTAATTTTTTTCTCTTGTCACATTAAATATACCAGGATACAAAAGAAAAAATCGGTTCGGTATTTTAAGTAACTTTATTATTATACACAACTGGCAAACTCCAAGTTAGTATGACCGAGTAAACAGTATGTTTGTATGTCCGCAATAAGGATAACAATCAGTGTTGCCGCCGTTCGGCGTGCACAACGCATGGGGAGGCCAGAGAGGAGATCTTTATTTTCTGCTGCAGACATGCAGTCGGTTAGTAGGTATTATTTACTTCAGTAATATTTGGAATTTCGTCGAGGTTGCACCTTTATTATTTTAAATGGTGGGTTTTTATTAGGTTGTGGTGAAAAATAAAATGCCGGTATGCACCCTGACGTCTCAAATATATGAAAAATATTTAGGATAGTTTTTACTTCTTCCTTTGCACCAACCTTCCCGTTACATAACATAATTTTAAGTTTTTGTTCTTGCACATAAAGCGTTTTAAAGCACTGGCAGAATTTCACCGTATCTACGCTTTTCTAAAAAATGCAGCAAGATGTAATAATAGTAGTAACATGTTTTATTTAGCAAAAAAAGCTACAATGAAATATTTTTTAATAAATTTTTACAGATTTATTTTTAATTTTAAAACGGAACCTTCTTTAAAGAAAAACAGACAGAAAAGTTAAACATTTTAAAAGTTGTATCAAATATTACGTATCATTTTGTTTTTTAAATAAATGTAATTTTAATAAATTATTTTTAATTTTAAGATACATACTAAATAAAAAATTAAATTTCTTACATTCAACCAATTTAAATTTTTCAACACAAAATTTATTTTTGTATAATTGCCTTATTTCGTTAAATTTGTAATTTGTCAAATATTTCCTCACCAGCACAATATAAAATGGAAGAACAATAAAGAAAATGTGGTAAGATAATAGTATTAAATAACACAGTTTTTTTAGAAAACAAACTTAAATTAGAACTGATTCTTTTAAAATAACCTACTTTTCCGGAAATCTTCGATATGATACTTTCAAAATATTTAAAAAATTTTAATTTTGATTCAATAATAATTATCCCTAAATATTTAAAACTGTTTACTACTTTCAATTTTTCCCCATTAATTACAACATTTATATTTTGACAATTTAAATTATTACCCATAACCATACATTTAGTTTTGAAATATGTAATTTCAATTTATTTACTTTTAGCCAATTTGATAATATATTTATCTCAGAATTTAGAGTATTTAGACCATCAAAAATATTTAAAACATTAATGTAAATTAAGGTGTCATCGGCAAACATTTGTAACTTACACATTTATAAAACTAAAGGCGTATCGTTGATGTACAAAATAAATAATATTGGACCTAATATACTTCCTTGAGGAACTCCTATATTATTTATTTTTTATATATTTAAATAGAATATGTTTTTGATATTTTTGTTTTTTGTGACCTGTTACTTAAATAATTCTTAAACCATTTATAAACGTTTCCGCGAATACCATACTGATACAATTTACTCAATAATCTAGGCCTGTCAATTGTTTTGAATGCCCGCTTAAAATCTAAAAATACAGCTATAACATTTTCCCTTTATCAATGGTTCTCTTTCACGTTTTAATCACACATTGAATGGCTGTCTCTATAGAGTAGGTACCCTTTTCGAAAACCAGCTTGAAAGGAAATTAAAATTTTGAAAACATTAAACATTGCGTATTCGCTGCTATGGAGTGGGGGAATGAAGCGATCTCGTTTTAACTTGCGTCAAGTCTATTTTGTATTAATTTCTTTATATTAAAAGCCCGCCCTGTAACTTCGGACTTGCCAGCACGGTATAGGTATCCACAAAGGGAAAAATAAATGATGAATTCGATTACAAGAAAACTGTCGTGATCTGCCAATGCTTTATGCTTTCTCCACTATATATTGCCCAATTTCACGACATTCCACAGCGCTGACGCTGATAAAAAAAAAAGTAGCAATTTCACCGATAATTAATTAACAAGCTTCGTCTATGGAGGATCGACAAATCACAGGGTTGTTGACAGCTATTGGGTTCAATTGGGAAACAATATTTCAAAGTTCAATATTAATTTTTGAGGAAGTCGTTTTGGGAGATTTGTTGCCTATATTGTATAAGGCTATAGGCTAACATTTTTGACAATATATCTTAAAAATTTATCTCCTCGCTTTTTATAGAGGACATTCTATCGTATTACACTTACTTGAAAAATGAAAATTATGGCACTTTTTTTTTTAATAAAAATAAATTCAATAAAAGCATCATTACAAAACCATAGATTAACAAATCTGTCCCATTTTGTAATGAAAAAATATACCCCTATTTAAATTATTAATTTTAATCACATCCTAAATATATTTAAAAATATATACAACATTACAACATTTTTATAGACTTATTTTTAATTTTAAAACGAAACCTTCTTTTAACAAAAACAGACAGAAAAGTTAAACATTTTGCAAATTGTATCAAATATTACGTATCATTTTCTTTTTTAATTAAATGTATTTTTAAGGTTTTTTTTTAAATAGTTTTAATAATATTTGAGATTTAATAGAATTTTCCAAATTATTATATTCTATCAAACCTTTATGAAAAAATAGACTTATAAGCTAATGTTTTAGACACTCTATCCGCAAAAAAATGTTGATTAGTTCTTGTTTTATAATTATGATGGTCATGATTAAAAGAACAAACTTTTTTTTTAACAATCAAGCAATAAATAATTTTTAATTTTATGTATAAAGATACATACCTACTAAATAAAAAATTAAATTTTTAACATTCAACAAATCTAAATTGTTTAACATAAAATTAATTTTTGTATATTTGTCACAATTTAAAATAATCCGGATTGCCTTATTTTGTAAAATTTGTAATTTGTCAAATATTTCCTCACTAGCACAATATAAAATGGAAGAACAATAAAGAAAATGTGGTAATATAATAGTATTAAATACAGGTTTTTTCGAAAACAAAATTAAATTAGAACTGATTCTTTTAAAATAACCTACTTTTCCGGCAATCTTCGATATGATACTTTCAAAATAATTTAAAAAATTTAATTTTGAATCAATAATTATCCCTAAATATTTAAAACTGTTTACTAATTCCAATTTTTTACCATCAATTACAACATTTATATTTTGACAATTTAAATTATTACCCATAACCATACATTTAGTTTTTGAAATATTAAATTTTAATTTATTTACTTTTAGCCAATTTAATTATATATTTATCTCATAATTTAGAGTATTTAGACCATCATAAATATTTAAAACATTAATAATGTAAATTAAGATGTCATCAGCAAACATTTGTAACTTACACATTTTTAAAACTAAAGGCATATCGTTGATGTAAAAAAAATAAAAATTAAAGAGAATAGGAAGTATTTCTTGCTCTGTCGTGGGTGGATAGCAAAATTCCATTTTGATCCAAGTAGGATCATATTTTTTAAATAAATATAAAAGTTCCTTTCTTTCATATAGCAAGTTACTTAGAACTACTAGAATAAATTATCAAATCCTTTAAAACCACCCTCTTAAAACCTAAAATGTATTCCTCACACCACCAGAAATATTTTGTATTCTACCCTTCGGAAACCCGAGTCTTCCCAGGAGATCATATAAAGTTGCATTTTCTTATTTTCTATATCGGAAATTTCTCCGTGAATGCTTCTTAAAATATGATGATAAAATTAATTTCTTTTACGGTCGACAGTATCCTTTTTCAATACCATTTTGGGGACGTTAGAAGTTAAAAATTGAAAGGGGAGATTAAATTATCTATCGACAGAGTGCTGAAAAGAGTCTATAGGAATTTTAAAATGGTGACAAGAGGGTTTGTTTTATACGCGAAGATTAATTTTTTAACTCTTATGATTTTTGGATTGATATTATTATTTTAATTATTCGTTTGTGCGACACAAGTACCCGTACACCGAGGAGGGGGGAGGGGTGGGGGTTTAGGGGTTAGAACTCCTTCCAGCGCCTGGGGAAAAATATGAAGGTGTATATATTATTTCAACTAAAACCCAGCGTATTAATAAATGGCTTAAGTTTCGAATAACTCGACCTTTATAAATTTAGTAAGTCTGAAAAATCAGAAAATTGCGTTTCTTAAATGTAACTTCTATATAAAAGGTTTTTTCGGCAACCGTCCGGGAACTACCCACTTCCCGGAGGCTTTTCCTTTGAGAAAGTAGCATTTCTCTGGCCTAGTCCGGGAAGCATTTTTTTATCGAGCGTCCAGTAAGCCGCATTCGTGATGCTCGACCTCGGCACGTATCGAGCGTTCGGTACTACGACAACAGTCGGACTACCGTACGCTCGATTAGGCTGAAATCTTGGTATTTTTTTGGTTTTTGAATTTAAAAAAAATGCTCTGGGTAACAACGAACAAACCGGTTGCCAATATACCTTTTAGACGGAATTTGTGCCTCTAGTTATCGTCTACTTATAATCCTCTACTTATAAGAAAAAAGCTAAAAAAAATTGACGCTTATCAGTCAAAAGTTGACAGTTGTCGTATGGTAGCTTGACAATCGACGATAGACAGACCTCGATCAATGCCCTATCTTGGAGCTTTCACTGCACTGAACTAAGTTCTAGAATTTCTCCGATATGTTATGCTCTCTATCGCCTACGTGGTGTGGTCAGTAGGAATATTCTCTTATCTTATTACTATGCCCAATTTGTTTCTCGAGTGAAAAGTGGAATTTTATTCTGGGGTTCCTCTCCATCAAATTTAAATAGAGTGTTTTTAATCCAGAAGAAGGCTGTTAGAAGTATGATGGGAGTGTCTTGTCGTCATTCATGTCGAGGGCTATTTAGATCACTTAAATTGCTCACTTTGCCGAGTTTATACATTTTAGAAGTTCTTATGTACGTAAAAAACAACCTACATAGTTTCTTATCCATGGAAAACGTTCATAATTATGAAACGCGTAACAATATGAACTTTGTTGTACCGGCGCACAACATGACATTATTTGAAAGGAGTCCATTTTACATGGGAACCAGACTGTATAATAAGTTACCTAGGGAGATCAAAAATATACCAAGCAAAGCAATTTTTAAAAAAACTGTTTGTAGTATATTGGTTTCTCATGTTTTTTACAATATTCGTGAATTTATGGATTGTGATTTGTCATCCTAACTGTAATTTAGTAGGTATATATATTTTGTACTTATAAGTAATAGTCGCTTCTCCACAGTTCTCTGTGAGTCGTTTTTGACTTTTTCTATACCAATGTAAATTTTGGTCTCTTGAAATAAAATTTATTTATTTATTATTTATTTATTTATAATGCGAAATTACCCGAATGCGGTGTACTGGACGCTCGATACAAAAATGCGTCCGGGAAGTACGTACTTCCCGGACTAGGCCGGGAAGAATCACATCAATATTAGCAAATGCTCGAATTTTAATATAAATATTAATATAAATAAGAATTAGAATGTTTCTGTTAGTACCTATCTTCTGTTCGAATTTCAATATTTAATACAAATAATAAGAATTAAAATGTTCGAAATTTTGTTCTACAAAGAAATATAATAAAGAAATGTGTCTCATTGATTTTTTATTCTACACGGTTGCCAAAAAAATAGTGTACGCAACACGTCCGAAAACAGTTTTTTTGGACTCGCAGACTTCCAGGACTCGCCTACGGCTCGTCCTAGAGTTTTGTCGACTCGTCCAAAAAAACAGTATTTTCCGGACTTGTAACGTAAATTACTATTGTCTGGGATCTGGGTTTGTGAATGTATCAACGCATTAAGTGAACCCCTCCCAGAAGAAGCTTCTCGGGACGCTACTGCATAGCTCTGCCATGACTGCTTATTTTACTATTGTTTTACAATACTTATACAGGGTGTCCGGAAATTATGAGCAAAATATTTAGGATTAGACCGAAAATAAATGCTATAAATTTAGGGGATAATTTTGACTAAAAATAAAATGCTATCTCGTCCTATAACATTTTTTTCGAAAGTTGATTATTAACGGAGCTACAGGGTGTTAAAGTTAAATTTTATTTGCAGTTTTTTTTGCAATACCTTTTGCCACGCTCAAATTATTTTGACGAAATCTCGTATATCGGGCTTTTTCGGGATGAGGAATACAAATTTGCCCACCGTTTTTTCGCCTTTTGTAGAGGGCGCCACATAGGAGCCTATACTTTAATTTGAATGGTCTCAACTTATTTGTCCTACACTGTATGCTCATTTTGACTGAATATTTTTATTCTTCTAACCTTTTGACATAAAAAAGGTATACTACTTTTGTTTCGATAAATCTAGCCGATTTCGAGAAAAATGCTATAATAACATTGCTTGCATGTAATGAATACGAAATTATTTTAATTTATTTTCAACCTTAAACATAGCATAGCAAAGGAAGGAATATTCCATGGAGTTCGTCGGCTTTTTTAGGAAGAATTAATTTATGCATTGAAGAGGTGGGACGTCACTTTGAACCTCTGATTTAAATGTTAAATTTATTGTTCTAGTAACTTATGCATTTTAAAAATGCACTTTAACACCCTGCAACATCGTTAATAATCAATTTTCGAAAATATGTTATAGGAAGAGATAGCATTTATTTTCGGTCTAGAATTATCCCCTAAATTTTTTGCTCATCATTTCCGGACATCCTGTATAGTGTGAAGTCTGCCGCAAAATTTATGGTGATCAAATATTTCCGCGGTATCGTTATATGACGTACTGACAAAATTATCAAAATATTATTTGCCGATGGTACACAAACTCAGATACACTCTTCGTCTATGTTAAATTTCCTATACTTATGAGCAATTCTACCCAACATAATAGATACAACAAAAAATCGTCATTTACCTCACAATTATTTTCCAATTTCTAGCAAATCAGCAAAATGTCACCCACAAATATTTAAATCACACAATTGCAGCACGGTCCGTTGTTCTTTAACCACCGAGACACCGTCCATGCATCAGGAAATATCCTCAAATTTTAAATCAGCATCAGTCATATCATAAACCAAGCACGGTCGTCGATTACACCACCATAAAGTTTCATTCATAAAATCATCTACTATTCATTTTATCGTAAAAATATTAGAAAACGTGTAAAATTGTTTGTTTTAATATTCTGCTATTCTCAAATTGTAAGGGTTTGTCGCGGGAGTCGGGAGTAACTACAATATCGCTACCGGACCGTTTTTCTAACCACCTTACCGCCCGGTACCCTCGATGTATCGCGTAAATCTATACTCTATCCGTAATATCTACGTCACAATGTGATATCGGAGCCGCGACTAAAGAGAGGCTCCGAGGATCGGAGATCCAGCAGCCCTTGCCCGCGAATTCTCTCTCCCTCTCTTTTGTATTTCATACCGCTGCCCTTGTCTGGCGCACGGGGGGTAATGGGGGATTGCGCGCGGCCAATTTTACGCAATCATAATAAATATGTTTGGGTGGGCGGTTGAGAGACGGCGAGGGGTGGGTGCTAGGTAGGTGTAACAAGTAGCTCTATGCTCTATACTCTATGCCGACGAAAATAAGACAATTTTGCTGCTGGCAGAGAAAATTGCAGGTATTGATACTTCCGGGTTTAACTGGATTTAGGCTTGAAGGTATTTTTTTTTTATATTTCTTTCCTTATTTGCGCTTGGATTCACACTATTAAAAACAATAATTTTTGGAAAGAGCATTGACGGCGGAAACCACCCCACCAAATAAGAGGGCCTAGGTACTATTGCAAAAAAAAAAATAGGAAACTGGTACTCGTTTGAATATTTTTTATTACTTCTACCCAATCCAGTACTACCTACAGATATATTGTATAGGTATATATTTTTTATATAAAGGGTGTCCCATTGCTGAGGGGCCATGCAGCAGCAGGAGCATTTGATACAGTCAATCACAACATTTTACTTAAATGCCTATACAATATTGGAATTCGGGAAAATATTTATTTATTGTTAAAAAATTACTTACATACTAGAAACAGTTTGTTCAAATGGAAAATGTTAAAAGTTCATAAAAAAACATAACTTGTGGTGTTCCGCAAGGATCAACCTTAGGGCCTATTTTTTTTAATCTACATTAATTCTATAACTAAATTAAATTTAAAAGGTAAAATAAAATTGTTTGCTGATGATACTACTATTGTATATTTATATGAAGACTATGCTCAAATTATGGTTAATTTTTGACGATAAAATATTTAGATAAAAGATACAGGGTGATCCAGGTAAAAATTTATTTTAGAAAATTGAAAATGGTTTTTGAGGACAAGAAAGACGATTTCATATTTAGTTTTAAGATACATTCTAGAGGACGTTAGTTACACAATACTAGTTTGGTAAATTCTAGCATACAGTGTCACCAGTAAAGTCCGCATCATATGGGATTTTTTTTATTAATAGTTTTATTCTAAATTTGACTTTGGCATCAAGTTCTGCTTCGATCGAAATAAAATTAAGCAAAAAAATAGTAGTCACGTGATTCGCATTATCTGTCATTTAAATTTTTTCCAGAAAATAATTCAAAAGTGGGGTTATTTCTGAAAGTATCGAAAAAAGTTATTAGAAAAAGTTTTCTTAAATGCAGTTTCTAGCCCATATGCAAAATTTCAGCTGCATAAGATAATTTGACTGTTTTTTTTTTTGTCTTAATATTAAGGTGTATTACTTTCAGACACAAACTACGTTTTCAAAAATACTTATTTTATGAAGTTACCTTATACAGGGTCAAAAACAAACAAACTTTGCATCACATTCGACCAAATTTTAATAAAACACACATTTAATAGGCGCGACTTTAAAGAAAATGTATCTGAAATAAAGCATTGTCAAAACTAAAAACTTTTATGTAGGTTGCGTTGAGTCTTATTTTTGCAAAAGTGCAGTTACAAAATATGGGTAAAAAATCAAAATTATCTTATGCAGCTGAAATTTTGTATGTTGACTAGAAACTTCATTAAACTTTTTCTAATAACTTTTTTCGATATTTTCAGAAATAACCCCACTTTTGAATTATTTTTGAAAAAATTTAAATTTGACCGATAATGCGAATCACGTGACTACTATTTTTTTGCTTAATTTTCATCTCGATCGAAGCAGAACTTGATGCCAAAGTCAAATTTCGAATAAAGCTATTAATAAAAAAAATCCCATATGATGCGGACTTTATACTGGTCACACTGTCTCTCACATTTCAGACCGCTTTACCTCAAATTATAAAAAAGGGGTCTTCAATCAAATACGTTAAAGGTGGAATTTATTAATCTCGATATTTCAATTAGTTTTTGCGATATTTGCGTTTAAATGCAAGCCACAATTTTTGGTTATTTTATCATAAGTAATTAATATCATTTTTTAAAAACCTTCATATATCATATATATATTTTTAAAAGTAGGAATCCTCTAATGGAAACACGTCCATTTCCTCCCACCTTACAATTATCCAGAACTTTCGACTAATCCCAAATCCATCGCCCCCCAAAGCATCCAAATACCGCGAAAAACCCACATTCCTAAAAGCAAAAGCCCATTTGATTGATAGACTATAGCTCAGGAGCAACCATGCGTTTAAGAACGCATATGTCGCAGATGACGCTTATGACAGGCCTGTCGGGGGTGCATCTTATATATGGATTATGCGTATTTGGTATGATGTATTGTTTCGTACACAGGGGTGAGTGCACAAAATACAGATATTTCGAGTAGTCTTTTTGTAATAAGAGGTGTTCGTTTCATCACAAAACATCATATATTTTCACAGCACTGTACCTCAAAGCTACGGTTAATGCAGGTAGTTCTCACATCGAGGAAAATAATCTAATACAATAGATTTGCTAAGACATAGTTTGTATTGATAGCTTATTTTTTTATGGTATTCGCGGAAACGTTTATAAATGGTTTAAAAATTATTTAAGTAACAGGTCACAAAAAACAAAAATATCAAAAACATATTCAAATAAAAAAATAAATAATATAGGAGTTCCTCAAGGAAGTATACTAAGTCCAATATTATTTATTTTATACATCAACGATATGCCTTTAGTTTTAAAAATGTGTAAGCTACAAATGTTTTCTGATGACACCTTAATTTACATTAATGTTTTAAATATTTTTGATGGTCTAAATACTCTAATTTCTGAGATAAATATATTATTAAATTGGCTAAAAGTAAATAAATTAAATTTAAATATTTCAAAAACTAAATGTATGGTTATGGGTAATAATTTAAATTGTCAAAATATAAATGTTGTAATTGATAGTGAAAAATTGGAATTAGTAAACAGTTTTAAATATTTAGGGATAATTATCGATTCAAAATTAAATTTTTTCAATTATTTTGAAAGTATCATATCGAATATTTTCGGAAAAGTAGGTTATTTTAAAAGAATCAGTTCTAATTTAAGTTTGTTTTCTAAAAAAACTGTATTTAATACTATTATATTACCACATTTTCTTTATTATTCTTTCATTTTATATTGTGCTAGTGAGGAAATATTTGACAAATTACAAATTTTACAAAATAAGGCAATGCGGATTATTTTAAATTGTGACTAATATGCAAAAATAAATTTTATGTTAAAAAATTTAGATTGGTTGAAAGTCAGAAATTTAATTTTTTATTTAGTACCTTGTGTCTTTATAAATACATAAAATTAAAAATAATTTATTGCCTGATTGTTTAAAAAAAATGTGTTCTTTTAATTATGACCATCATAATTATAAAACAAGAACTAATCAAAAAAATTTTGTGGATAGAGTGTCTAAAACATTGGCTTATAAGTCCATTTTTCATAAAGGTTTGATAGAATATAATAATTTGGAAAATTCTATTAAATCTGAAATATCCTTAAAACTATTTTAAAAAACTTTAAATTTACATTTAATTAAAAAAACAAAATGATACGCAATATTCGATACAATTTGCAAAATGTTTAACTTTTCTGTCTGTTTTTGTTAAAAGAAGGTTGTGTTTTAAAATTTAAAAATAAATTTATAAAAATGTGTTAAAAAAATGCATTAAAAAATATTTATTGTAGCTTTTTGCTAAATAAAACATGTTACTACTACTACTACTACTACAACCTCAGACCAAAAGTTTGGTCTGAGACTACAACCCATATTAAATAAATTGCTAGTGTATCAAACCCGCTTTAGTGTTATATCAATTCCAGATTTGCTAGAACAGTGTTTTTATTGGTAGTAATCAGTTCCATTAGCAGAACAGTCTTGTTGAATAATGAACCACTTTTAATACAGCAATTTTGTTAAGAAATAAATTGTATCTTCTCAATGCGACGTATTTCGATCCCAGTTAAGCACGTTCTCTACAATTAAGAAAGCAGAACAGCGTCCCCAAAAACGAATTGTATCCGTTAGAACCTATAATCTACAAGACGTCGGTGGGGGTTCGTAGCGATCGGCAATCGCCGCGCATGTCAGATAAAGCAATAGAAGATTCTTATTTCGCACAACGCATCATTAGTATTGGACTTTATAATCTATGGACGAATTTTACCATCTCAGTAAATCATGTTGCATATTAGATAATCATACGCAGTCGCAATGATAAACGACAAGAACAATATAAGCTATTTAAATTTTTGAGAACTACGGTTACTTATTTTGAGAGGTAGGCTTTATTAAGCGTAGCAAGCAAATATTATTATCATTAATGTCAAGTTTTATTACAACTGCCAGTCGGAACTAATACAGTATATAAAATCAGATTACACCCCCAATAGAACTTGATAATTACTATGGGAGTATTCAAAGCAATAATTGAGATAAACCGTTCTATATATGGTAGCAATAACTCCTATTTCCTATTGACTAAATTACCGTGATATTATCACTACACAACGGTCTAGCAATTTTCGTTGTCTTATACAGTAGAAAAGCGCGTTGCTGTCACATATAGTCAGTAGCGCAACCAGGGGGGGGGGCTGCCGGGCTGCAGCCCCCCCCCCCCGAGCTTAGAAACTTAGCCTATTCGTTTAATTGCAAACCAATTTTTCATGTCACGCCTTTTACTAATATTTTATATTCAGCCACATAATTTACATCAATCATGTTATCAATAGTGAAATTATACTACGTCTGACTGAATGGACCGACCGACCGACCGAAATACTTCCACTGAGGCATCTGGATTACTGGCCAGCATTATAAGTCACAAATTTGTGATCGCACTAATATGTACAGAAAGAATATATGCCTACACACTTGCCTTTAAGCAAGATTCTACAAACAGTCAAATTAAACCTTTATTAAGCATTACAGTTAGCTAATGACGTAACAGATCAAGTTAAAGAAATAAGAGGCCTGGCAGATGATCATTTTCAAAATATTTTTAAGGAAGCTCAAGATCTACTTTCGGAATACGATATTGAAATCAGAGTACCTAGACTACCGCCAAGACAAACACAAAGATTGGTTATAAAAACCGATTCCGCTGCTGAGTATTTTAAAATAACAATTTTTATTCCGTTTTTGATGGCCTCATAGCAAATCTCGAGGATCGGTTTTTAAAACATCGAGAAACCCTTCAAAATTTTGAATGCCTCTTTCCATAAGATAATCAAGATTTTGATAGTCAATTTAAATGTTTTTTGAAACTTCACAGCTTCTACAAGAATGAGTTCCTTGAAGAGTTTTCCATTAAAACGATGTTAAAAGCTGAACTTGAGCTGTGGTGTAAAAAATGCGAAAACAAAAACTGAAGGAAGATTTGGACAAAGTGTATTCCGAATTCCGAATGTGATGCCAATAAAAAGGCTTTTACAAATTTTTTTAACTTTGCCTATTACAACCGCCACATCTGAAAGGTAATTTTCAAATTTAAAATATTTAAAGACATATCAGCGTAGCACCACGGAAGAGGACAGATTAAATGGTTTGGCAGTTCTTTATGCGAACCACGATATTAATATTACCGTGGCAGAAATTCTGGACGAAAAGGCAAAAACAAAACGAAGAATTTTACTTTAATATTAGTATTATTAGGCTCAAGGGATTAAAGCGCCCCCCCCCCCCGAACTAAATTTCTGGTTGCGCCACTGCATATAGTATCAAACAGTTGTATAAAGAGTATGTAAATTTTTATAAGTAAAATAAAAATAATAAAAGGTTTTTTTCTTAGGGCGTAAACTAATCAATGAATTATTTAAGCTTTAACTAAAGAAATGTTGCCATTAAATCAATTATTTTAATTATTTGGCATATATCAGATTTAATTGATACAAATGATCTCTTTTTTCAGTGCACCCTATAAAAAATAATTAGCTTAAACCTAAACTACTGTAATGAAAACGACATAAAGCAAATTATCTTCTTAGCAAAGCTCATTTTCGCTAATTCTTGATTAAAATAATCCCAGCAAGCTGGTATAACGTTATCAAACTAATATTGAAGTCTTAGACAATTAGTTCTTGTAGTTCGTAGTGTAAAAGAATATATTCTCGTCAAAGAAGAGAACGAAGAAATGTAACGTCGAAAAATAGAGTTGTCAAAATAAATTTCATTAAATTATAAATTCAAAATTCTAATTATAAAGAAAGACTCGTCTCACATTATTACATGTATCCCTAGCGAGTAATAAAAGTTGCATCCAGCTTATAACAAAAGATTTACCCCCTTGAAATGCCAAGGTTAATTATAATTTTCCTCAAGCACCAAACTTTAATTCACCTCTTAAAAATTTATACAACGAAGGTAATAAATACCTTAATTATTAAGGGTTTAATAATCCCTTCAGATTGTGCAACCCTTTTGTTAGTTATAGTGTTGGTGCGTTGCAATTTCGGCCCTTCTCCAAAGGGTATCAATTAATTAATAATATCTTATGGTGGGTTTGGATGTTACAGTGGCAAGAAACAAGGCTTTATACTATATTTGACCAATCTTGCATGACATTTCTTATAATGCATCAGCCGGGGGGCCCGCATTGACGGCCCCCTTCAAAACCTGATGCCAGCTTTGCTTTGCTAAATTTAATTTCATAATTAATTTTATTTTTATATCCTGAGAATTAAACTTCGTTACGTGAAGAAGAATTATAGGTACGTGAAAGCGCGGAATTTACAAACGATATATCATAAAGACTTATTCATTGACTTTCTTAGTCAAAGTTTAAGCCGCAGAAAGGGACTTGGAGATAGTATTTCAACATTAAAAACAGTGCGGATCATTAATAAAAATTCACAGATCTTGCATCTTACGCAAGTATCATAGGCGTATTGAAAATGCCTACCACATACAGTGGTGAGAAAGAAACCATTATGTCACAGCACAGATTACTCCTATCTGTGAGTATGTAACGTGTTGACACAATGGAGCCGCTATCACGCGTTATTATGACGGCATGGATGCTCCGATTTAGTTTGAAATAAGAATTAAATTATTATACTTAGAAATGTGTAAATTTGACTGTTTTGTTAAAATAAAAAATATAGGATAATTAGATGAAATTTTCCAACTTTATAATGTAACTAATAAATAACTCAAAACAAATAAACAAAACGTCAACGGCATCGACAGGTCGCATCGCGATTCGCGAACAGCTGTTGGCCGCGGAAAATTGGAGCTCGTCCGTGGCCGCTCGTTGTGCGATGTGTAGGTGACGTCAGGCCTCCGTAGTCGCGTTGAATCGGGACGGGATAATCGATAGCCCGCGCTTAGTAACCTTGAGAGCGCGCAACTCGCTTGTCTATGATTGAGTATAACCTGCCCGTTGGAATAGGGCTGTTTGGTTTGAATTATTATGCCCGCGCTTAGTATAACCTACCCGCTGGAATAGGGCTATGTTTGGTTTGAATTATTTTAATTGATTGCTTACATACATTGCGTTATTGGTTTTTTAAGTAAAGTATTTTTGGATTCTATTTGAAATAATTGCAGGGAGGGCGGCGCCCCAGAGCCCTTCATTAACAAGCCGCCACTGGTACTTAACACATAATGTGGCTTTAACCCTAATTAAATTATTACACGATTAGCGAATTTAAAAATTCATATACCTGGACCTAATAGTAATGAAAATAAGAATTATCATTTTCCATTCGTTATAGAGAGGGGGCCCCTGAAAACGTTTGCGGGGGGGGGGGGCACTCAGTTTTTGTTACGCCACTGCAAAGTACCACCCTGTACAATACATATACCGGGTGTTCCTATCGTCTCAACGTGGCAATTTCGAATAAAACAAAGTTTGCTTGAATCATAAATAATATTGACAATTATTTAAAAATCCTTTAAACTCCACATCAGAAACTTCCTTCGCTTTGCAAAGAAAATCAGGAAAATAGATATTTAACTAGACGTTTTGGGTTTCCTAGGAAGGCATTTACCTCGCAGTTTTCCCTAAGTTTCCCAAAGGTTTCCGGGAAAACTTTAAAATTCCTGTTATTTAGGAAACAAAATATGCACACGCCACGAAGTTACTTTTAATGAAGTGGGTATGTCAGTCAGGTCGGGTAGGAATGTGGTTTGGTAGAATTTACAACCCTGGGAAGAGATTTATGGTCGTATAGACTAAAATAACTTTATATTAGGTCAAGGATAAACGGATATACCGGGTGATAAGCCGCCAGACTGGGCATAGGAAATCCAATTATGTAAACGCTACCCTTAAATATTTACTCCCCTATTAATTTTACATCAAAATTGTATTAGACTTTTTTGAGGGTCCTTGTATGATGAACTCGTACACCAAATTTTATTATTTTCTAATAAGCCAATTAAAAGTTATTTAGAAAAAACTCTGAGTACGTCAGTGAACCACCAAAAATAATTATATGATATCATCAAATATTAGTTAACGTTCTATTGTTTATTAGATTCAACATGTTTTACAATATTCACGAAAAAATAATGATTGTAGGTACTCATTTAATAAACGCAAGTACCTACTTAAAACGAAATTATGAGAACTTTATTTATTTTAACATTTGGAGTATTGTATTTTGCAGTTAAACATGTTTAAATTAATAGAAAATAAATAGAACCAACCAAATTATCTTTAAAGTGATTAATTTAATACCATATTCTATACCAACTGACAAAAAAAGCAGTAGGTAATCTTCTTGAAAGTTAAAAGGCAATTTTTAAAATAATTGGTCTGTTTTTCTTTAATTTAAAAAAACGTCCATTTAATATAATAAAGTAAAAACCCCAAGAAGACAGACATCTTGTTCTGCTTATCATTTATCTTTTATTTAAGCCAAATTAAAAATACTGCTACTCTGTTGCACACAATAATTTGCAGGAGCGTTGTTAGACACTTTTAGCAAAGTTATATGTTTTCAGGAAAGTTGAGCCGAAAAAATTGTATAATCGTTTAACAAAATTCTGTAAGTGTTGAATCTTTGTCGACTTAGTAGACCAGGGTCGATAATTTTTGAAACCAAAAAAAATAATAGTAGGATGAAAAGGGGGTGAGTTTTTAAGGGTAGAAAACGATTTATCTCGATTTCCGTCAAAACTACAAGTCCTATGGAAAAACCTTAAATGGCAAAGTTGTAGGTAATAAAAAGGTCTACAACTTTTGTATTTACACCTTTTTCACATAACCTCAAAATTTATGTGAAAAATTCAAATAACCAAGTTTTTCGTTTTTTATTTTTATCTTTTACAAAAAAAAATTTTTCTCACGAAATTTCGAGAAAACTTACCTTTTTATATCTCAAACACACTGTAATATTTTTGATTTAAAATATTTATTTTTTCACCTTATTTTGACTTAATATCGAAAAAGCACCCTAATTTTCAATCGAAAATTCTCACGTCAAAATATCTGCTTTTTTAAAAAAGTCGAAGGGCTTTTTGTTCGTTGAAATCTCTACTTTCTGCTATTTTTTTGTGTGTCTGAGTCTGTGGTCACCACTGACCCATATCAGGGTGTATTTTCAATGAGGCACCGCAACCAATCGTCCGACGTTATCTCCGTTAGCGGTAAATGCTCAAAGTCTCTATTATACACTAAAGTAGGGGAAGCTGCGTACGGTGATAAGCACGGACACGGTAGTAAAAATGTTTAATTTAACTTCGCAGGGGTGAGTGACACTATGCACCGTTTGTAATTAAGAATTTTTGCTCGAATGATAGGGCGGTACGATATAACCAATTACTTTATATCGTCGAGGGTTAGACTGAGGAGTATGTAGAGAAACATAACACGTATGAGATACAGTTATATTATTGTAAATAATATATTTTATCCACGATCAATAAGATAAGTCAAAAAAATTACCTTGTCGGACTTCCATTGTCTTTATTTTGTTACTTAACACAACGTTTTCAAGTGTAAACTAAATTATAATTCCAAGGCTACTGTCTTAAATACTATCCATGTGCAATAAAGCTTACGTGCTTATTGGAGTGTGAAGCTGAGCTGTTGGTTTTGGACAAGAAGAGGCTTCCAGATATTGGGAATATCGGTATACTTGGTTTACTAAATATATGGATATTTTGATTCATGAAAGCTGCTTCTTTGAATTTTCGTTTTCTTCAGTGCTGTTCCGTGTCCAAAACCTTGGCTTCTGACCACTGTATATTATGTTGGTTGGCAAAGAATTTATATAATTACCTAGTACAGCCCCCGAAGTCATTTTGATTTATACCACCAGTGGCTTGTAAGGGTGTATGCAGATTAGTCACCCTTGTATTTATGTTCCAAATATTGTATCTAAAAAAACATATTGAAAATTCCCCCTTGCCGATGGTATTTAGACCAATCATTCACGGTAATATAATTATTTTTATTGGATTTTTTCGTATTTTGGTTTTAAAAGCGACCATGGACCCTTTAATAACATCTTTTATAACCATGCGAAACAACAACTTAAACGTATGTTTCGGGTTAATGTATTGTAACATTAACATCCGCAATCAATAAACAATTTATATTATTTTATCCAATCGCAGGTCTTTGCAATAAACCTTGCTATCAACCGAAAACATATTCCCGGTCCTTTCTCTTCATAAAGGGAGATCCTTTACAGTAAATAAATAAATAAATAGGGCCAAAATTGCTTTCGAAACGGCTGAAAGCCTGCAGGGCTACTTTGCAGGAATTTATCTATATTTTGGCTTGTCCGGTGGAATTTACCCTGTCTAATTTTTTAGAAAGGGTGTTTGTTCGTTTTCGTTTGGGGTAAATAAAGGAAAATATAAAGGTTTCCGTGAAAAAGCCCTTTTCTAAGGGCTTTGAGGGCATCTAGCTACTGAAATTGCAAGCAACATAAAAATAAGTTTTATTTACTAATTTGTTTAATTCGAATTTGCTCTAAAATTTGTACGATTCTGTATTGTAGCAAGAAGCTACAATTAAATATTTTTTAATACATTTTTTAACACATTTTTATAGATTTATTTTTAAATTTTAAAACGCAACCTTCTTTTAACAAAAATAGACAGAAAAGATAAACATTTTGCAAATTGTATCAAATATTACGTATCATTTTGTTTTTTATTAAATGTAATTTTAAAAAATTTTTAAATAGTTTTAATGATATTTGAGATTTAATAAAATTTTCCAAATTATTTTCTATCAAACCTTTATGAAAAATAGACTTGTAAGCTAATGTTTTAGACACTCTATCCACGTAAAAATTTTGATTAGTTCTTGTTTTATAATTATATAAATTAATTAAAAGAACAAAGCCTTTTTAAACAATTAGGCAATAAATTATTTTTAATTTTATGTATAATGATACATACTAAATAAAAAATTAAATTTCTGTCATTCAACCAATCTAAATTTTTTTACATAAAATTTATTTTTGTATATTTGTCACAAATTAAAATAATCCGCATTGCCTTATTTTATAAAATTTTTAATTTATCAAATATTTCCTCACTAAGCACAATATAAAATGGAAGAACAATAAAGAAAATGTGGTAATATAATAGCATTAAATACAGTTTTTTTAGAAAACAAACCTAAATTAGAACTGATTCTTGTAAAATAACCTACTTTTCCGGCAATCTTCGATATGATACTTTCAACAAAATTAAAGTAACACAAAACACAACCCATAATCGAACACACTTAATGAATAATATGTCTTTGTAGAAAGATTTCAGCCCCTAAAGTCATTATTTATTTCATTACAGTGAAAAAGGAACAGAGGAAACAAAGCAAAGTTTTAAAACTTTGTATTAATTATAAAGTTTTGTTTGGCAACAGTGGAGTTTTTAAATGTATCGGCAGTTTTTTTGAAAAGGATGATTTGATATGAAAATTGTTTCATCCACTAGATGTCTCCACTTTTCTTATTTTTATCCACGTTCGTCAAACAGAGAACAAGGTATGTTATATGGTATAGATGCATCGGCGTAGCTAGGGGGAGGGGCAGGGGGGCTTGCCCCCCCCTGAAACATTCAATAGAAAAAAAATTGTAATTACAATACCGTACACTGGGGCCCAGGCTCCCCCTGAAAACTAAGGCTAGCTACGCCCATGGATGACTCTAATAAGACAAAAAACCTAAATAAATTTTAACTAATTATTCATTATGACAAATGTTAGAACGTAAAATTCAGCGAATCACAATGATCTGTAATTTCTAACATATTTAAAACGGTCTGACACATCCTTGATCAAACTAATCGGTCTGCTGAAAGAATAGCATTGATTCCATGAATTTATTAGGAAATATTTCTGTACAGTTTTTATTTTCTTCCTCGTAAAAGTATTTTATTGTTATTGTTAAAGTTATTTCCTCATATTCCTTCTTTAACTATCTTAGTAATAAAGAGAGCGGCGAAGATGTGAAATTGGTTGTTGAATATTGATATATCTCAAAATCAGAACCGGATCTTGAATTTGAAATTTTTAGTAATAAAATGATATCCTTTTGTCTAATAAAAATTGTGAATTAAATTATGTTTTGTTTTATTATCACAGGGCCCCTCTCAGCAGGAATGGCCATTAGCTAGCCTATATAAATTACATTATATAAAGGGTGCTGTGGAAATGATTTATTACACAGTGTGTCCTAAAATGTATGGTCAATAATTTGGGATTGAGTATATTGGTTAAAAATTAAGTAATAATTTGATATAAAATTGTGTCCTGTATAGTGTTTCTTAGGTCAATTTAATGACAAAACAATATGAATTTCCTAGGCGTCCCAAACAAATAATTAAAATGCGTATACACACTTATAAGTTTGTTTTACATTAGGTGTTTGTACATACTACACTTTATAAACCCACTGTATATATAATAATATTATATTAAAATAATAAATATAAGGTAACTAAAAAAATTCTATACACAAAACTAAAATCAGAAAAATAAACCTGACACGGCACGACACTGCTCAGAAAATGCTTTAATTTTTTTACCAGAACTCCATTCTCGGACCATTGTCCAGCCCGTCCACAAGTTCCAAATTACGTATATTTTATCTTCGTCTTTTCTACGCCATCGGCGGTCACTGGCCTATCTCTGTCTGACAGAATCGATCGTTGAACGGGCTGGAGATCGCTTCAGCTTATACCAGCCGCTTTAACAGGCGCTAGTATCCCTTGGCAACCGCAACAAATTATATGCTGTTGCCAATTCTTCAAAATTTTCGGATTTTTAAGCACAATGTAAGTATATACGTGAAACAAGGGTTTGTTAATTAGTTGTTTTTAAACACTGAAAACACTTTTTGTCTTGATTTCAGTTATATTGTTTCTTAAGGACTAAAGAATGTATTATTATAAGAATGAATGGCTTGTTATTTTTTTCTGTCACACTCAAAACTCCTCGGTTTAAAGTATATTTGCAAACTAGCTTTCAAAGAAAGTTACTGACTAACAATTAAATACTGATATAAATGAAACATTTTTAATAAAACAAAGAATTGAAGAAGAAAGATCTGACAACCCTGGTTGTGAGGTCGGTCTCTTTGAGACTGTTTACCGCCGTTTGTATGCCGTATGAAATGATTGGAATGTCATCACACTGACTTTGGATAAATTATACCACTTACTACAAAGCTACAGCCCCTTAAACGGGGTACTCTAAAGATGGTTTTCGAAGCCATTTTAGATGCATATTTAAAATTTAGATATTTTGGTAAAGTTTGTACGCTGAATAGAACCGTGGTCATAAAAATGTCGATATTTAAGAGATGTACTTGTCATTACTTATTACATACCATGCCGCTACGTTATAACCAGTGGCGGCGAGCCCTACATTTTAAAAGACAAATGGTGAATTTAACAACTCTCTCGACACCTTATTGTACCTACCCTTAATTATTTTCATAGTCTCTGACGAAACTACCGTGATTTTTTATGTCATAATCATTCTATTGATAATGTGTAACATGTAACACATGTGACCAATTACGAATTAAATTCGGAAAAACGAACGCCACTGTTCCAACGAAACAACCACCCTGAAACTTCTGACGGCCAGATGAGTGTAAATATTGAATTTTGTGTAAATAATTTAGAGGCCGCTGGGACGGCAAAGTACACGGAAAATTACCTGGAGAGAAACTTATGTTTTTATGGGAATTTTAGAGAAAAAGTTACGACCAATTGCCGTTTTAAGACATTGAATTTGTCGGAAAAATGTATAGCTTCGTTCGGCCTCGGCTTCTATTGCTCGTTGTGGCGTCTTAAAATTTCCCAGGGAAAAATTGCCCGGGTAGTATCTCAATCGTGGACGAATTTATAACAATATTTTAGTGCAAAGCAATTTTATAAGTGCTCCAACGTTACATTTCCTTAAAACCTGAACTGTTAAATGCAACGACGACAGAACAAGATAGAAATCTCATTCTCGTTATCATGATAAGCCGACAAGATGTGAAATGTCAAGGTCCACCAGGTACCTCGCGAGTTCCACAAAAAATCCTTCAAAGAAAACCCAAAACTTCACAAAACAAGTCCAAATACGAGTATTCCGACGACGAACAAATAATACGATTACTCATAGCCTCCCAGCGGCAGCAAGTGAAATTAAGAAAATGAAATATAATGCTTTTTAAATTTTGACATGAAGAAATTTAAACATTTTTACGTATGGTGTGAACATTATAACAAAACAATATTACGAGGCAGTATCAGAGGTATTTAAAGTATCTAAGTGTTCATAGATATGACTATCATGTGATAGAATGTCCTTTATAAATAGGGAATTGTAGGCTCGGTTCAAAATTACGTTTATGAATAAGATTCGTGGTTGCTTGCTTTATTGTCGTTGATAAAATGCATGCTTAATCTCCCCAACTTTAACATTAAATTAGCTCAAGTTACACCAACCAAGTTAACTAAACTAAACATAAAACAAGGTAAAAGAGGTAATCGTTACATAAATAGAGTAGATACAGCATTTTCCGAAAAGGTAACGAAGTTCTCGAGTTCTAACTTTTCATAAAGAAATTTGTTTAAGGGATTTAGGTCATATTTGCATAAGAAAATTAAAATATGGCCGGATAGAGCTCTTTCTAAGTTTCGAAGCTTCGAAATATAGGTTGAATAAAATGAGACTTTATTTTACATTATTGTACGGATTAGGGATAACGCGGTAATTATGGTAAACAAGGGGGGAAAGATTTAAACGTTTTTAAACCGAAGGTAAACAAAAAATAAATTAGGCTTAGCGTCATGTCAAGGTTTTAATTAATTTTTTCTTTAAGAAGAAATTATAAATTGTTAGGTGGTTCTCTAAATCCAGCACAATTAGGCCCATTGTCACAAGTCACAACATTATTTACCTCTATGTATACAACCAAGTGTATGTAATGTCATCCATAGGCTTCTTTTAGAATAGACTAAGCAATGCATTTATGAATTGCCTGTTTGTTCGCATTAAATATTCATATTCGTATATGTAAAACAAAGTTGAATGTTTCACATTATTCCAATAATGGTATCCTTATAAGTTATCTCACAGTTAAAAATATTACATTCAATTATTGTTCTTTACTCTTTTCCTAATTAATTACTACACCACTGACTGAATGGGCAAATAATGCACATTATAACCTTACCTATGAAAAGATAATTCCGGATCTAATTTTCCACAAATCTGACACAAATCACTTACAAATACAAGTATTCCGATGACTAACCACGACATCACCAAAACAAATACTACGTTCACTTACAGAAAAAAGAAGGGTTAGTTCGGTTACTATATACAGCTTTCTTTGTTGATACCCGTGAATGGTGGACGCGTGAAAAAGGAAAGCGATGTTGCCACTATCATTATAGATTTTGTTATCATGGAACTAAAATAAGAAGGTACTAAATAACCTGAAAAAATCATTTTTTTTTTAATTTAAACCAAAAAACCAAAAACTTGTTCCTATAGTTATATATAGTTCCTATAGTATCTGAATTAATTTATCCGAATTATACTGTGTAAAACGTATATTTTATTAATCTAATATGTGACTGACCAGTAAGTTTCACAACAGCGCTTCTTTTGATGCACGTGTTAAGTATTGTGGACTATACAGCTTACCAGACAAATTGTGAACGCTGGAATCTTTGATTTCTTTACAACGTAAACGTGTAGTATACTCTACCGTGCGAGCAAAAAATATTTGCATCAAAGAGGGCTTGGATTAAAAAGTGTAGGGCTTGGTTTAGTTAGATCACAATGATATGGGGACGATACCTATATCTAACCAAATCTAGGTTAAAATTTTGTCAAATTCATATTATGACATGATATGCCAAACTAATGAGTAATAAAATAAGTAGACAAATACAAATTTATTTTTATTGTTTACAAAATTAACAAAGTAGGTAAGGATATACAGAAAGAAAAAGAAAAATTATTACATATATTTTGAACCGGAGAGGTGAAACCAGGCTTCATCCGAAAAAAATGTCAGGTCTAATAAATCCTTTTTTTCCAATAAATTTTGGATTAACCATTGAGAGTAATTCCTGCGTCTTTCAAGATCTGCGGCTTGTATTTCTTGGAATACTTGCACTTTATAAGGAAATAAATTTAGCTGCTTCTTAAGAATAGTCCTGCATGTTCCATAAGATCTTCCCACTTCTTGGGACAGGCGTCTGATACAATTTGTTGGCGTATTTTGCATTATTTCACGAACGTTTGCAACAAGTTCTTCTGTTCTTACAGATGGTCTTCCTGCTCCTTTTTTGTGTTGTATAGAACCTGTTTCTCTAAACACAGCCACGGTTCTTTTCAAGCAATGATAAAAATCCCCAGCAATAAAAGCAGCGTTAGGAAAATGTTCGTGAAAATCATCCATGCACAAACCCGGATTGTATTGCCACTCACCATTTACTCTAACCCCGTTTCAAAAATACGCTTCAACCATGAATGTTTAGTGCTGTTCCGTAAAGCCCATTGTGTGAATTGTTTAAGAAATTGAAAAAATTAGCGATGAATCAAATTACTTGTAACGACTGTCAACGGAATAACTGATTGATTGTTAATTTAGGTAGTTACTGACACCCAACAGGTATTAAGCTCTACGGCTAAGCATTACGTCCTTTGATGCAAGGCCCTCTTTGATGCAAGTAATTTTTGCTCGCACGGTATAATATATAATTTTTATCATACCCATATGTATAGTCCTTCGTGCCTCGACCCGCGACTTCTGCGAGCCACTGCATAGGCCACAGGGACAGCCCAATGAAACAATAATGGACTAATAATAAAAAGAGACATATCTATTTTCTCGTTAAACTTTTTAACGGGGACAAATAGTTCCTCGACAAAAAAAAGAGAAAAAGTGCATCCCAATTATAAATTTCCGTTATCGTGTGGCACATCAACGGTAGCTTAGAATCCCATTCTATTTACAGAGATTTAATGAAGGGTTTTAATTAAAAGTCCTGTTCCGGTTTAAGTAGGTCAAGAAAGGCACCATGTAATTATAGTTTATATTTTCATTAGGCTAGTATAGTCTCGATAATCGATTTAATTTGATAAACCAAATGTAATAATGTTACAATCGGAAACTTGGTTCTTCATTATGTTATTTTAAATCTGATTTACGAGACAATGATTAGGCGACCGACAGAACGTGAAAAAATACAAAAAGTCTATCATAAACGTATAAATTATGAAATACTGTGTATTCAATATAATACTATAATACTAAGTTTGTCACCTTTCTAAAATAACATCCATTCATGAAGACAGCCTTAAGTTCAGAAGAGAAACTAAATTTCCCCCTTTACATTTGAAAAAAAAGTTGGGGGCGGTTCCTGCCCCCCAAAAAGAGGATTAAATTTCATGAAGACACGAAAAAAGTACGCCGTAGTTCTGTATTTTTTCAGCAAATAAAGAGGCTTCCTAATACTAAATTTATTCCAATTAAAAATTCCAACCTGTATTACAGTTGAACTTAAAAACATTTTTAGACTTAATAAATTTAAAAAAAATTACTTGGTATCGCTTATGTTTGGATCACATTTTACAGGAGTAATTGCATTTCCTGAAATTGGCTGTTTTCTAAAATGAAAACATGTCTACCGTGGTTTTAATACTTACTTCCTACAACAAAAATATTTTGTTTTTGCAAGTAAACTTCCTAGTACTTGTCCACAAATCCCTATTCTGATATACCCTATATCATTTACCCCGCTCAAAAAACATGATAAGCACTTTTGAAACAGTCAGTTTAATCTAAACGAAAACAGTTTTAATGTTAAGAACCGAACAGTTATTTGCATAAATTTGCCCTATAATAAATGTCTAAGATATGCGTCATGTTGTTGTGCCTTAAATACCTTTAATTAAAGCAAGGTAAATATTTGCCTGTTGTGTTTGAATATATTCGAGTAAAATATCTGGGAATCATAAATTTAAGTAAATAATTTCATGGCTTATATTTCTCTAGGGCATCATACAAAATACAAAAAGGAAATGGATACCTACACCTTAAGTATTCATCCGACCTTCTGCCTGACCAAAGAATTTGCATAATTTTCCCATTTTCTCTCGACCTTAGATATCGCCTATCCGGCATATAGTATCAAATTCCCGTCCTCCCTAATATCCATAAATTTATCCAGAAATTAGCTTTGACCACATTGATTTTCAAATATGATTAATACGAGCCTCACTGGCCTTTAGCCCGGGGCCATTCAGTCCTAGCCCGTAAGTTTGGTAGAACTACGTATACTACTACGTGATTAATATTTGCTAAAAGCGGAGATCTGGGGGTTAGTTTTAATATTTATTAAGTTAATATAGTGGAGAAACAATCTGGTATATTATGTAAACGGCCTAAAATGTTTCGAATAACTTGCATTTTAGTGATATTCAAAGGATTATAGGGCCTATATTTCGATAGATAGAATCTAAACTGGTTTATTTTACTCGCCGTTCAACTTAAATAATAAACACCTAGAAAATTTAGTCTCTGGCACCTAACGCGTGAGCTTGCTACGACCCACTACTGAACTGAAAAAAAAATACCAAAAACATCAACGGAAATTCTTAAAGCAAGCTGTTAAAGTCATCTGTGGTTGTTAGCTGTCCAAACGATCGAGTTTTATTATAAATACGGCTTTTAGTTTCTTGAAATACGCAATACACCCTCAAAAGGATTAGATTAAATGATTCTTATTCTCCTTCACACAACAATTCTAAAACAACCACTTAAAGAAGGAACCATTTCCGTCCATCAACAGCAGCACAAACCTGTTCCCCTTTACCCACTCACAATATTTCTCTTTCCCTTCCCCCTAGTAAGCCTCTATTATAACTTTTAACCGCTTCGTATCATGACGAAGTCAATAGCCAGGCCTAATTTAATTACGAAATTTGACAACAGCGGGTTTTATTAGACCTGTCACAAACCTATTGTGGACAAACGTCGGCGCCTTTGTCTCAAACGTGCGTCTGACGTCGAGTCTCAAACGGGAGATTCTTAATTTTGCACGGACTTCTATTATTTTCCATTGTTTGACTTATATTTCTGGCTTTGTTATGGGGGTACTTTTAGGGAATTTCGAGTCCCCGTTAATAATTTTGTTAGTAATATGGCATTATGTTTTAATTAAATAGGTTGGTTATAGACCAGGGCTGAAGCCTTTGAAAATGGTAAAAAGTGAAAGTAAAAAATTATAGGATGAAACCCATTGGAAAAGGAAGAGAATATAACAAAAATGAAAGGAAAAATAATTTACGGGCGATCCGAGGTCGGGAAGTGGAAAGGGTGAGTTTTTAAGGGTAGAAAACGATTTATCTCGTCCTATGGAAAAACGTTAAGTGGCAAAGTTGTAGGTAATAAAAAGAGCTACAACTTTTGTATTTACACTTTTTTCACATAACCTCAAAATTTATGTGAAATATTCAAATAACCTAGTTTTTGGTTTTTTATTTTTATCTTTTACAAAAAAAAATTTTTTTTCACGTGAATTTGGTGAAAACTTACCTTTTTATGTCCCAAACACACTGTAATTTTTTTGATTTAAAATATTTATTTCTTCACCTTATTTTGACTTAATATCGAAAAAGCACCCTAATTTTCAATCGAAAATTCTTACATCAAAATATTTCCTTTTTAAAAAAGTCGGAGGGCTTTTTGTTCGATATACATTACTATGGTAAATGTGATGTAATCTCCTTTAAATCCTACCTTTAATTATATTTAGAACAACTATTTTCGCATGTTTTTTGCGATCTTTATGTTTTATGGATTTGTAATTTTTTTGTTTATCAATGTAACATGGAATCTTACGTTTTTCGAGTAATTAAAGTATAAATTTTAATAAATAGCTCAAAATTGTACATAACGATTAAAAAAATTATTTCTGATTTGAGTTTTTTTCGTTTTTTTGCATTTTTTGAGAACATTTACCATAGTAATGAATATTTTTTTACACCATCAGAAAGTAGATATTTCAACGAACAAAAAGCCCTCCGACTCTTTTAAAAAAGCAGATATTTTGACGTGAGAATTTTCGATTGAAAATTAGGGTGCTTTTTCGATACTAAGTCAAAATAAGGTGAAAAAATAAATATTTTAAATCAAAAAAATTACAGTGTGTTTGGGACATAAAAAGGTATGTTTTCACCAAATTTCGTGAAAAAAATTTTTTTTTGTAAAAGATAAAAATAAAAAATATTATTTTGAATATTTCACATAAATTTTGAGATTATGTGAAAAAAGTGTAAATACAAAAGTTGTAGATCTTTTTATTACCTACAACTTTGTCATTTAACGTTTTTCCATAGGACTTGTAGTTTTGCCGGAAATCGAGATAAATCGTTTTCTACCCTTAAAAACTCACCCCCTTCCACTTCCCGACCTCGGATCGCCCGTATATTATTTTTCCTTTCATTTTTGGTATATTCTCCTCCTTTTCCAATGGAGATCTACTATTTTTTTTTTTTGGTTTCAAAAATTATCGACCCATGGTCTATTCGGGCTTTTATTTGTAGAAAATACTTCTTAAAGACGGCGTACTTTGGTGTTTATAAATATATGTATATATTTCAAATAATGCGGCCATATAGCAAGTATAAGTTTATAGTTTCTCTTACCACGTCCTCGGTCGCGGTTATTGTGGCTTGTAATGACCGTAAACTTCGGCAGGAGTTACCCGGGAAACACCGTATTTTGCGGCCTGGCCATTATATGCATTATTATTAAAAGTCCTGGAATGGGTGGGGAAGTTTTCGCTTAAGTAAGGATATCCTTGTTTATTGGAACTTCTCGGTTTTATTTGTCGATTTAATTAAAAGCAGAATTGTGGAAGAATGCACCGAACTCAGATGATTTAAGACCTAGAACCGAATATAAATTAAAGATTTTACAACTATAGAATTTTTCTGTTTCTAATTGTAAGATCTATATTACCTGAACTCTGGTATAGTCTTCTACCATGATATATGGATTTTTCCTTAAGGTGGGAGTATCAACATGCTTGCCAATATGTAACCTATTTCGCGTAGATCTATTTATGTTTTCTAGCTTTTACACAAAATTTAAATAAAATCAGTATCGACTTGATATTTTATAGGTAATAATTGACATATTTAATAATTATCAAGGAATTTCATAACTTATTTTAGGAGAATTGTATAGCGAAAAATATCGGGTAAGATTTTTTTAACATTATTATGTCATTGTTCTTTCACTATACAATTCTCCCAAAATTAGCAATGAAATAAATTGATATTTTTGTACTATATCAGATATTACCTAAGTAATGTGCCGACGATACTGATTTTATGTAAATGTTAGTTTAAAAAATAATAAACTTGAAAAAACAAAGCGAAATAGGTTATAGGTTGGCATTAAATTGAGCGACGTTGAGAAGTCCACCTTAATGGGGGTTTTGGTTACTTAAGGGCGTTTGTCAAATGTTTATGTATCATAACGAAAAAAAAAATAGATCGAACAGCTAAACAACTTGCGCAAAGCAGATGGACAGGGCTGACACCTTGTAGCATCTCCAGGCAATTGTAGCCTCTACGTGACGGCAGGAAAACCGCAGAGCTATTATAGCACAGTCGGAAGGACCTAAGAAACATCACTGCAGTAGTCACCGGACATTGCCTGTTCGGTAGAGACGCTGAACGTATGGAAATACCAACTAACGACTTCTGTAGAAGTTGCTGAGATAAAAAAGAGGAGGAAAGTATGCTATTTCTTGTGTGAATGCCCCGGCTTCGCGAGAAGAAGGTTCAATGCCCTGGGCGAACCATTCTTTAACGATCTGGAGGAAGTGAGCAGCCTACAACTGGGTCGACTCACAAGTCCTAGTCCGTCCTAGCCAGGAAAACACGAAAGCGTACTTCCTGATTGAAAGTCAAAATAACTGTGTAATCATTTCTCTATTTAAATTTTAATTATTTTTGATAATTCCCATAACTACCTACATTGTAAGCAACTTAAAATTATATTTTTCTCTCCTCCTCCATCCATTGTCATCTATCGCCATTTTGAGCTACACAATTTAGGTAAAATTAAAAACATCAGCTGGCTTTTAAAAGAGACTCCCACTAAATCACTGAAGAGAAAGTGTTTTACCGACTGAACAAAATTGAATCAACCTCGTTCTCGACCCTTCAGTTCATTGAAACCGCTTGATTGCATCATATCGCTTTAACTTTATAAAACAGATTTTAACTCTAACTTTATAAAACATTAACCTGATTTTGTCCATTTGCTATTTCGATGCTGTGCATTCTCGATAATTTAATTTTGTGGTTTTTCGCGCAAGAATTTGACATAATTTCCAATGTTTTCGGTATGTTGATAACATTTTACGGGGTTACGTTGGCTTTGATATTAATAAAATCATTTTTATTGTCCTTCCATCTTGCACGAAACTTAAGGAAAGCTGAGCTACTGTAGTCATTCGGCTCTAAAGGCCGTCGTCGGTTGGAATTGCTTCCTAACGTTTCGCTAGCACGAGTGGCGAGCTTCTTCAGAGATCCTTCCATCTCTGGTGCTGGAAGTAGACTGAGGAATTCTCGGGCGCAGGTTGTATTTATACTGGTAGGCAGGGGGCGGAGCTTGTTCCGCTTCGGTTGACTTCAAGCTCCGCCGCCTGACGCTGTATAAATACAACCTGCGCCCGAGAATTCGTCAGTCTACTTCCAGCACCGGAGATGGAAGGACCTCTGAAGAAGCTCGCCACTCGTGCTAGCGAAACGTTAGGAAGTAATTCCAACCGACGGCGGCCTTTAGACCCGAATGACTACAGTAGCTCACCGACTGGCCGCGAAAGCCTAAACCTATTTAAGGAAGGCTATTTTGTTGAGTAAGAACACTTTTCTGTTTCAGATTTTTACAAATTCCTTATTATCTTTTACAATACTGCTAAGCTAAATCATCACATGCCAAATTTTGGACGCCACAAGCTTACTGACAAATTACATCTAAAACATATTTAATGTCTTCGTCACAAAAGCCAATAATAAATTTCTGTTTTGCGAGTTTTCAATACACTACTTTAAAATGCCTTTTAAAGTAAAATTCTAAGGATTATCATTTACAAGATGCGAGAAGGAAAAAGGCTTCTTTTCCCCCTAAGGTGTCAAATTTTATCCCGCGCAACATGTCAATTAGAAAACACTGCATGAAATATAATATCGGAAAAAATTGTGTATCTTGACAGAATAAATTGATTGATTGTCATGATCGCGTTTAGACTGTTACGTATCTGTTTAATGGATGTATATAGAGTTTCTGCCAAATGTAGCTAAAAGTACATTGTTCACTACTTAAAGAGTACGCCGCCCGACAAGCGACGAATGACTGCGTCACTATTTGAAATTTCATAATAACAAACTGTGGCTTCTCTAGTTGATTTTATGATTTATGTTTTTGGTATATATACGTAGATACACGTCGCGATTAGTTATCATTATTTTTACGAGTAAAAAAACTACCAAGAATATACTGTCAATGAACAAGTTATCTCGGGAGCCTTCACAGCTCACACCCTCTCGAAAATGTCTTTGATGCAATCCGTCCCGGACCGATGAATTTAGCACCAAAGCGTATAACGAGCTGAATTATTTAATTAGTCTGCAAAAGAGTAATTAGTGCCTGCCGGACGTCATTTCTAATTCATGTTGCCGACGTTTTTTGGTACAGATTAGACGTATAAGTTTCCTTTGTTAGGATGTTCGGGTTGGAGAATCATGGGTTATATTTTATTTAAAGGTTTTAAATTCTTAATGGCCGTTTTAAATGAGAATGTGGTCTAATCAATGCCGCTAAATGACATTTGTTAAAAAAGTTTCTACGGGGACACAAGATAAAAGATTATGAAGTACAGTAGTACAATAAATTATTAAGTTTTATTTTATTTAAATTTTAAATAAACACTTTCCAATCATTCGTTGATTTTTATCCACCGAGACGCTATTTAGTGTGGCCTTTTAGCAGCTGCATAAACACATTTTGATCCCCAATCAATAATGCTCAAATGTGTTAAATCGGTATGCATTAGCCCAATGAATATGCAGTTTTGTTGTCGCTAACTCCCGAACATTTTGCTGTAAAACAGATTAGGATTAGAGGGGATTAAATAAAGTGGAGCCCGAAAGAAAAATATGTAAGAATCCCGAATCGATTGGAAAATAGAATTTTTATGTGCGAATAATCTAATAAGGGTGGTTCATTAGTCCGATAAAGTTCAATATCTCGTCTATTCCACTTATACTGTCATAAAAACATGGCAACTTTTTCGGTAACATAGTACCGTCTTCAGATTAATACTAACATAATATAGTATACAAAACAGAGTTTTTTTCGTTTCTTTGCATTTTTTGAGAACATTTATTATAGTAATGTATATTTTTTTACACCATCAGAAAGTAGAGATTTCAACGATCAAAAAGGCAACCGACTTTTGAAAAAAAAACAGATATTTTGACGTGAGAATTTTCGATTGAAAATTAGAGTGCTTTTTCGATATTATGTCAAAATAAGGTGAAAAAATACATATTTTAAATCAAAAAAATTACAGTGTGTTTGGGACATAAAAACCTAAGTTTTCACCAAATTTCGTGAAAAATTTTTTTTTTGTAAAAGAAAAATAAAAAACCAAAAACTTGGTTATTTGAATTTTTCACATAAATTTTGAGGTTATGTGAAAAAAGTGTAAATACAAAAGTTGTAGATCTTTTTATTACCTACAACTTTGCCATTTAACGTTTTTCCATAGGACTTGTAGTTTTGCCGGAAATCGAGATAAATCGTTTATTTACAACCATACATGTAATGTTGACATTACTGACTTTATTGAAGGTTGGGAAGTGTCACATTACCTACCTCTACTTCCCGCCCTGATTTTCCACCCTGTTTCCCCGCCCTCATTTTCAGTACACTAAAATGTGATATTTTAACTAAAATGTTATCCCTATTACTAAACGTAAGTAGATTTTTTTTTAAATAAAGACTTTTTGTCAATTTCATATTTATTAAAAAACTTAAGAAACATCAATAACAAGAATAAAGGCTCACAGAAGAATTATTTATTAAAATTGTATCAATCGCAAAAGATCAGACTTGAACTGACATTTATTGTTTTAATTTCAAACAAACGTTTCCTTGACAACCGTCGCCTAATTTCAAAATATGCCTACTTGTAAATTTATTTGATTTTTTTAATATATATTTTCTACAATACTACGTCAAAATGACATTTTTCTTTTAATAATATTTTTTGTTAAAAATTATAAGAAGTGGATGTAGGATGTGGTTGTAAATAAAATAGTATACACACCTCGGTGAAAAGTTTCATTACTGTCTCCGAGATATAGTTTACCTCGACGCTTCGCGTCTCGGTAAACTATCTAATCTCTCGACAGTAATGAAACACTTTCCACCTCGGTACGTAATATACTATTTCCACCCTTAAAAAATCACCCCTTTTTCCTTTCATTTTTGTTATATTCTGTTCCTTTTCCAATTGGTTTCATCCTACTATTATTTTTTTTCACTTTTTACAATTTTCAAAGGCTTCAGCCCTGGTCTATTGTAACAACAATCATTTCAGGGAGTGAACAACTAATATTCCCACTGAAAATGTGTACTCTGAATAAAGGACTGCAAGCAGCTTAAAACATATATTATATTCCTCCGAACATACATTTACATCAGTTTAGGTTTTCCTAACTTTAATTATGTTAATGTTATTGTCGATTCATAAAAATTGCCGTTTGCTTGCCATTCCTATCCGAAAAACATTTTTCTTTACGGTTAATCGTTTCGCCCTCCAGAATCAGCAGGTGTTTTCAGCATTAATACCCTCGTACTTAAATTTTCAGTTTTGGGAACATATTTCGGTGTTTTCCGGTAGCTGTTCCGGTCAACCGGAAATTGCGAAATAAATGCGTTTCTACTTTTAAAAAGGGACTGATGGTCAACGAGCTTCAAATGTTAGATTTTGTATGGTCTGTTTTTATCCACTAAAAGATTTTATAATTATACGAAAAAAATTTTAGTATCTATGACGTTATACTCAATATTTATTCAACTATATTAAAGAAAATGCATAATGCCATGTCAGTTCATTAAGTTTCTACACGTTATACAATTTTCTAGAGTAAGTGCTGCATATACAGTGTCACCAGTGAAGTGCGCATCATATGGGATTTTTTTTTATTAATAGCTTTATTCGAAATTTGACTTTGCACCAAGTTCTGCTTCGATCGAGATGAAAATTAAGCAAAAAAAATAGTAGTCACGTGATTCGCATTATCTGTCAAATTATAATTTTTTCCAAAAAATAATTCAAAAGAAGGGTTATTTCTGAAAACATCGAAAAACGTTATTAGAAAAAGTTTTTCTAAATGCAGTTTCTAGCTCACATGCCAAATTTCAGCTGTATAGGATAATTTTGATTTTTTACCCACCACTAAAATTTATTTTCCACTTAATAAACACTTTACTGATGACACTGTGTCCTTTTTTGTCTTAATATTAAGGTGTATTATTTTCAGACACAAACTACGTTTTTAAAACTACTTATTTTATGAAGTTACCTTATACAGGGTCAAAAATAAATAAACTTTGCATCACATGCGACCAAATTTTAATAGCCCAATTTTGATTTTGTAGAAAAACACACATTTAATATGGCGCTACTTTAAAGAAAATGTATCTGAAATAAAGCCTTGTCAAAACTAAGAAGTTTTATGTAGGTTGCGTTGAGTCTTATTTTGCAAAAGTGGTCCAATTTACAAAATGTAGGTAAAAAATCAAAATTATCTTATGCAGCCGAAATTTTTGCATGTGGGCTAGAAACTGCATTTAAAAGAAACTATTTCTAATAACTTTTTTCGATATTATCAGAAATAACCCCACTTTTAAATTATTTTTTGAATTAAATTAAAATTTGACAGATAATGCGAATCACGTGACTACTATTTTTTTGCTTAATTTTCATCTTGATCGAAGCAGAACTTGATGCCAAAGTCAAATTTCGAATAAAGCTATTAGTAAAAAAAAATCCCATCATATGATGCGAACTTTACTAGTCATACTGTAGAACACTGCCTACGAACCCACCCAAAGTTAGCCGAACGGTGCGCGACAATTCACGAACACTGAGTTTCGGCATAGCCGAAGGTTCGGCCGGTTTTTGGCCGAAACCGAAACTGTCACCGAAACTAGCCGAACCTTCGGTCAGTCTCTAAGAAAATGTATAACGATTTACAAACGAAATTCAAAAAACTTATTTTAAAGGTTCCCGATAATTTTTCACAATGTGGTCTTTCCCTTCCCCCATTCGAACCTCGTTGCACCTTATATTTCTTGCAAAAGAGGTCCATTACAACCGCCCGCATTGTGGCAAAGCCCCTCTGCTTCGAAACTGGCCAGGTAATGTAGGGTCGCCATTTTGTAAACCAATGTCCGAGTGCTAATTGATTTAAGCTAACCTTTTTTGTTGTTAACTACAATACAGGATTTCCGGGACTTAAGAATAGGGAAAACAGTATTGTTGAGTTTTTCTTTAGGTAAGTAAACTTCACTGAAAATGTATTTCGCCTGGCATTAGGGAAGCTAGAGCATAAAATTGGTTAGTAGAGCTTATTTACTGCTATACTGCTGATTTTCTAGTACATTTATTATGCATAATACCAGCAGGACCTATTTTACCGAAAGGCACATAAATAAACTATTCAGAAAGGCTGCGATATTGAGAGTTTGTCAGTATAACATTGAAAAAAAAAAATTATACTCATTTTACCTTCAAGGCCAATTTAAAATAAACGTATATTATTAAATCACTAAGCATAACCCTTCGTAATCACTTATGGTTTTTACAAAACCTTGATAAAAGTTACTTGGTACAAGCTCAATACATAATAATCCTAATAAAAGATATATTATACACTTTTCTAAATAGGAAAAGGTGTTAAAAGTACATAATAAAAGAAAATGGTTTAAAATTCCGCACTAAAGCTTCTATATCATTAAAATAAGTGGCGTAACAAACATTCCCGCAGACCCCTCAGCGTGGGGGGCCCACATTGACGGCCCCTCAAAATTCGCTGTCAGCTTTGCTTTTCATAGGTATTTCATTTTATAATTAATTTTATTTTTTTACATCCTGAGAATTTAACTTTGTTAAGTGAAGAAGATTAGTGAAAGCGCAGAATTTATAAACGATATACCATAAAGACTTGTCCATTGACTTACCTAGTCAAATTTTAAGCCTCAGACAGAAAGGGACTTGGAGATAGTATTTCAAAATTAAAAACAGTGTAGGTATGAACTTGCGGATCATTTATTAATAAAAAACCAGTGTGTTCTTAAACCTGTTTACGTAACACCATGGGATAATAACGCCTTTCGGATTTATCCTTAATCAGTATCGAACACGAGTTTGTTAAAACATTAAATATCGACGAAATTATAAACGATTTTGCAAAAAAAACTCTCTACAATCTGGTCGTTTTGTATAATACCTTGTATAGTACTTAGAGACATAATGTTTTTGCAGACTTGTTGAGTGTTTATGTGTTTTTCTGTCTTTTGGATTCTATGAGGCTCGATCACTGCTACCCCCGTTACTACCATACATGGTAAGCAACATTATAAGTAGTGTTTTAAAATTTTGATTTTGCATCATGTTTGTTGGAATATTACGTATATTGACGTAATAACTATCTATGTTATGTCTACCGGTCTACCTAGGATTATAAAAAAATTCGAATTGTTTGCTGTTTTAAGAGTAGGTACCTACTTAACACATAATGTGAGTTTAAGCCTAATTAAATTATTATACGATTAACGAATTCAAAAATTCATAAACCTGAACCTAATAGTAATGAAAATAAGAATTATCATTTTCCATTCGTTATAGAGAGGGAGCCCCTGTAAACGTTTGCGGGGGGGGGGGGGCACTCAGTTTTTGTTACACCACTGCTCAGTATAACCCTTTGTGATCATGTATGGTTTTTACAAAACCTTGATAAAAGTTACTTGGTACAAGCGCAATGCATAATAATACTAATTTCACGTTTCTAAATAGGAAAAGGTGTTAAAAGTACATACTAAAATAGTTTAAAATTCCCCACTAAGGCTTCTATATCATTAAAATCCGCAAAATCGTTAAACAGTATAGGTTGTCGATACACAATAATTATTGTCATAACTATTTCATACGTTTTCCTCCATTACAAAGGGTATTCATTCCCGTCACCATTAAAGATTTACGACAATATGTCCATAGATAATGGAACAATTTGCTAACACTGTTGCAAAAAGCGGTCATTTGCCAAGTGTGTTTAAAATGGAGTGTTTGCTTTTAGGTTGCAATAACTAATCTTTTTGCAAATTGGTTATCAATGTACTCATAACCATCCATGGGGTTATTTCGTTATTTGATGTAATAAAAGTAAGGATCCTAAAATTATTTTAAGTCTAGCCCTAAAAATAAATTAAATCAAATCTACCATCTTTTCGACAAGTTCGTTACCATCGTCTTGTATACCGGATCATGCACGGCCAGACTGGTTTTGTTACCCTTGAATATTCGAATAAAGAGCCTGGTAGCCTTAATTTCTCTCCCAGTTAAAGTTAACTTTCCATCAATAATAATTAATGAGATGATGTAAATAATTTCCACAAGAATTAATTGTTAATTTGGAATTAGTGGAATATGCCCATCCATCGATAATCCTAAGAATCGACCAATTAGCCGCCGCGAACCCCATTATCAAATTGTAAACACAGTTTGCTGACATAGGCGCTGATTAAATCAGCACCTGTAAGCGCGTTTAAATATTTTATACGTTTACCTGTACCAGCATTTCTGAAATTACCTTTTTTTTTGTACTGTACATACAAAGATTTAATTATTTTTTGGTAGATAAGCACAGAACTGCAAAAATTAGCAGAATACTTATTCCTAATGAGATCGTTTGTCTAAAATTATCATCTCTAGGCAAGGCCTCTTTTTCCACTAGAAAAAAGTTCGAAATATGTCAAATGGAAATTATGTCCGATTTTGTATACCATTTGGTAATCTGCCAGCCTGTTCATTCGATTTGTTTTTATTTGTCTACTGTTTTGTGATATACAGGGTGAGTCGGAAAGAATGGGCCAAACTCTAAGGGTGTAATCTATGCATCAAAATAATAAGAAAAACTCAAATGTTGTTATCCAATATTCATTTGTTTTTAGATTATAACACAAAAACAAAATATTGCATTAATTTAGCTTTTCTGTAATAAATGGTATTATTGTCCGCTTTTGATTGTTATGCTGTCACTATCCTGTTAGTGTCAGTATAAAATTTCTCCGTTAACTTTCGGATTTGTCTCATTTAAATTTTATAAAAGGCCATACATTTATCACATCTCGAATACGCCAATATGGTTTCTATTTGTGATTTGTGTAATGGGAATGCTACAGCTGCTGAAGAATATCTTCAACGATTTCCACATCAAAGAATACCGAACAGAAAGGCCGTTATCAGAGTTTTCAACAAACTGTTCGAGACCGGAACGCTTCCAAGTGCTAATGTAACATCCGAACAAGCCATTCGATAGGATTTAGAAGAAATAGAAAATGTTCTAGCTTTAGTAGAAGAAGATGCAATGACCAGCTCACGAAGAATTGGAACTTAGTTTGGGATTCCCCAAAAAAGAGTGATCAATACGCTTCACGAGCAAGGCTTATATCCATACCATCTACAGCGTGTACAGAATCTTCAACCAGGAGACTACGCCAAGCGTATGCAATTTTGTGAGTGATTAACTAATAATCGTCATCTTGTACCGCACATACTTTTTACTGACGAAGTTACATTCACCCGTGACGGCATCAACAATAATCGAAACTCCCATGTATGGTCGGACGAAAATCCTCACGCAATAAGTAGTCGAAAATAATTTTCATCACGTGTGGTGCGGCATGATCGACGATAATTTAATTGGCCCTTTTCTTTTGGAAAATCGCCTTACAGGGGATCACTACTTAAGTTTTTTACAAAATGAATTGCAAGGACTACTGGAGGAGATTCCTTTAAACAGCAGAATTCAAATGTATTATCAACACGATGGAGCGCCTGCCCATTTAGATCGTCGAGTCAAGCAATATTTGGTCGCGGTGGTCCTATTAGTTGGCCTCCTAGATCGCCAGACCTCACACCGTTGGACTATAATTTATGGGGCTGGTTAACAAATGAGGTATACAAAGTAAAAATAGATACTAAGGATGCATTAATTAGACGCATTAGAAATGCTGCACTCAATATTAAAAAAAGACACGAATCAATTAGAAGAGCCACGCGCCCTTCGTAAACGAAGCAGGAAATGTTTACAAGTCAATGGCGGTATTTTTGAAAATTTACTAAACCAATGATTTGTTTAAAACAATGTTAATGTTGCATATTTTGGTTTAACAATATTATTATTTTATTTAACGCTGTAATTTGAAAACAAATGAATATTGGGTAACAACATTTGGGTTTTTTCTTATTATTTTGATGCATAGATTACACCCTTAGAGTTTGGCCCATTCCTCCCGACTCACCCTGTATAAACTTTAAAATAACAGAGTTTCATAATGCAGAATAATTTTTTTCAATTTTTTTTCCCTTTGCAAAATTTTTTTAATCACTCCATTGTATATTTTTTGAATTTGTGTTGATTTTAAGGTACCTACTTATAGCCGTTTCTCACATAGGGCGTTATTATACTGCTAGGTGCCTAGTAAAGCCCATAAATCATTTTTTTTTTAAATGGTATATTGCAATTTTGTGATTTGAAAGCTACAACAGACTAAGGTTTGTATTTGATCAGGACTAAAGGTTTTTTACCGAAGCGTTTTTAAAATTATTCTTTACCATAACTAGAAGGATACATAATTATTATTAAGGGTATTAATACCCTCCTATACCCCACGTCATACCATTATCCACGCAATTATTTCATTTGCAACTCATGAGGTCGATTATATCGTTATATTTGTTTCGATAACTTAAATAGACAAAAACAGTTTATACAAACAAATTTAAAAAGTTACCCCATGGATATTTTTTTCTATCTAATTGTTTTAATAGTGAGAAAAGTGCAAAAGAGAATATTTTTTCCACAGGTTCAATTGGTAGGAATCTTCTTTGCGATGTTTCCTGGTACTAAAGTACTAAATCTACATGATTTCTTGTGTTCTACTCTACCATCGAGTACATCATTATTTTGCTCTAAGCAGAGGCACTTACTAAATACAGTACCCTTTACTCTCAAAAATACAGGACTGTTGTTTTGCTTGGAATGGATCTGTCATTGCAGAGAACATTTCGGACACTCTCCGAGAACTATTTTCCACGTGGTACCACCTGATCATTGTTTTGTGCTGTAGAAAGGTTGGATTGTCATCTGGCACTTCATAAAAATAAATATATTATAAGTCGATGTAGATCGCATAAATATAAAAACTTTTTGTTGTACACACTTTAAATAATCACTTTTATATTAATCAAAAATCATGGAGTGTTGTACATACAAAACTCCGTAAATTTTAACATGAAAATGTAATCCAGACAATAAATTACCCTCATCGATTTACTTTAAATTTTAGATTTAACGGGAGCTTTTCGCACGTCCTCTAATCGGTTTTTGAAACGCAAGAACTTTAGAAACCATTCTCGCCATTTTGTAAACACCAATTTCCTATTTATTTGTTGTTGCCTTTTTTTCCTTCGAGCAAACAAAACTGTTCCATTGGCAAGGCAATATTGGGTAATTCGCGTTAAAAAATTATACGGCGGTCACGCCAAAAGTCTCCAGAGCAATGTTTCAAATGGCCTGCAATGGTTGTAAATTAATATTAGTTTTCGCCTCTTTAATATTTCATATTTAAAATTCGTCGAATTGTTCACAAAAAAAGGTTTTTCCTTGTTGGCTGTGAAAAATAAATAAATTATTTGTATTTTTTTAGTTATGTGTATTTGTATTGTTATTAATTTATATTGTGGCAAATATAAAAACCCTCGATATATATGGGGACAATATATTATCATTTGTCATAAAAATTAAGTTGTTGAAATTCGTACATATAAACTAGAAGTTAAAAATTCTTGTTAAACCCAAGAAATTCATCAAAATCCTGTATTTAGTATATTTATTATTGGCAAACTTCTGAGTCCTTGCTGTACGTAAGGCGGCCTTCTGAAATTTAAGGATGACTGAGTAAAACAGAATACAATCCTATTATATATAGTAATAGATGGGATATTTTGCCCCAGTCCTTCCTGGCTGCTACGCATGCGGCAGCAGTAAGCAGCTGTTTTTTTTGCGGTTTTTGAGCTGTTTTTGAGCTATTTTTTGCTATTTTTAAGTTGTTTTTAAGCTGTTTTGCTAAAAGCTCAGCTGCTTTTGAGCTGTGAGCAAATACAGCTCTAAAACAGCTCAAAAATAGCTACAAAAAAACCAAAAAGAGCCAAGGAGGAGGAGTGGCGCAAAACATCCCATTTATTACTACTAGCTCTGTTCATTAATAAAAAACAAGTTAAATTTGAATGTTTACCCCATGAACGACATAGGCTTCTACTATTAGGCTAGTACAGGGTTTTTCCGTATATTTTGGAGCATCCCTGGAGCTTTTATTTGAAGACCTTGAAAAAACTTTAAATTACCAAAGTTGCATGATTTGTCCTGAACTGCCAAAATTTGTTATCGGACAATACAAATGAACATCGTAAATTTGTTTAATAATGCCAATGTCGATTTTTTTAAATAGAACACCCTGTATATTATTTTTTCTTTTAACTCCTCACTCTTTTCTGATTCCAAATATGTGTATATATTATATGTTTACTTTAGTCATTTAGGCAAAATTTCATTTCAAAATATTGCGATTTATTAATAATTATTGAATTTTTCATCTTTAGAGTAACCCATTATACCAAGACAAGACCATTCAAGGTATGAAATATTATGTTTGAGACATAAGTCAGTTGCCATAAGCGATTAATAACAACCAAATTGTTTCTCAGGGCAATCTAGATTTTCTAATCCGCAATATTTTGAAATTAAATTTTGCCTAAACGACTAAAGTAAACATATAACATATATACATATTTGGAATCAGAAAAGAGTGAGGAGTCAAAAAAAAAATTAAGATACAGGGTGTTCCATTTAAAAAAATCGACATTGGCATTATTAAACAAATTTACGATGTTCATTTGTTTTGTCCGATAGCAAATTCTGGCAGTTCAGGAGAAATCATGCAACTTTGGTAATTTAAAGTTTTTTCTAGGTCTTCAAATAAAAGCTCCAGGGGTGCTCCAAAATATACGGAAAAACCCTGTACAGATGCTGAACGAACCGTATAGCCGAGAAGCAAACTAAAATGGTAGTTCAAGTCATTCGCAATAACAAATTCAAAAATGTATTTTTCTGCTAGGCGTTGAGTGTCCTTTATATCTGAGCTAAGCTCTCCCAGGAGATTTGTCAAATACTGATTCAATTAATTCATATTTCGTATGCTGTCATACAAAAGCAGAGTCGTGAATCTATTTGATATTGAGAAAATGTTTGTTCCCTGTGTATTTATTTCGAATTTGATATCAAAAATAACTAAAGTCAATACTTTGTGTCACTTTTTCCAAGTGGGAACTTTCTTCCAATGACTGTTATTCTTGCGAGAATTGCCCCGGAACTTTTTCCCATCAATTCATTTAAACTTGTGTAACTTTTAAATGTGTAGAGATCGATCACCTCGCTGCACACTTAAAGGACTTTAAAAAGTAAAAATGGGGTATTTTGTATTGATAGATGGAAGTGGAAAGTTTTTTTTTGGGGGGAAGTGAAAAGTATACGAGCAGTTTTTTTTTGGTGCCAATTAAAAATTCTAAATTGGAGATGGAAACTCTCAATGCCAATAGAATATGGCTTAAAATGGTACACTAGTTACGTTTATCATAGGAATGGTTGGAATGGAATGGTTCTAAACTGCTTGCAGTTCTTTTATAAAGGGTGGCCCAGAAGTCCGGAATAAAATTAATATAGCCTTAACCAAAATTAGCATCAAAATTTTTAATATATATTACCTACTAATTTGAAAACTATGAGTTTTTTGACATTTAAAAGAAAATTAAAATTATGGATTATGCAAAATTATATAAAGGCAAGCCAACTTATACAGGGTGTTCATTTGAAAACTTCCCACCTCGATTTTCCTACTTTAAAATAAAAATGTGGAAAATCGCTCGGACCCGTCGATTTTTATTTCGAGGGGGACATATTTTGCGTATATTGTCAATCTTGTTACTTCAAGCCCCTAGGAGGGAGGGGGGGTAAGATCTAAATCTTAAACGGATACCCCTATTTTATATAATTTTTTTGGATTCGGCATAAAATTCTGAACATTTTTCAATAAAAGCATTATTAGTCTATACTTAACAGTTTCCGAGATATTTACTCTTGAAAAATGACATTTTTGAACTTTGACAGCGTCTAGCTTTCTAACTGTACGTCTTAGAGCAAAACGGCTTACATGCATGTCCCTATCTTTGATTTTTATTATCTTTCCAATAGTGTCAACTTCCGGTTAAATCGGAAGTACTATATTTCTTACATCCGGTGTAACCGAAAGTTCACACTATTGGAAAGATAATAAAAATCGAAGATAGGGACATGTAAGCCGTTTGTGTAGACGCTGTCAAAGTTCAAAAATGTCATTTTTCAAGAGTAAATATTTCGGAAACTGTTAAGTATAGACTAATAATGCTTTTATTAAAAAATGTTCAGAATTTTATGCAGAATCCAAAAAAATTATATAAAATAGGGGTATCCATTTAAGATTTAGATCTTACCCCCCCCCTCCCTCCTAGGGGCTTGAAATAACAAAATTGACAATATACGCAAAAGGTGTCCCCCTCGAAATAAAAATCGACGGGTCCGAGCGATTTTCCACATTTTCATTTTAAAGCAGGAAAATCGAGGTGGGAAGTTTTCAAATGAACACCTTGTATATAGGTAATATAATAATAATACTAAATATTAAATTTTTTCTATTATAATTTCTCCCTTATTTATAATTTTTCTATTTTTTTTTGGTTAAATATTTTTAAATTACTTACTTATATTTTTAAATATATTTAAGATGGGATTAAAATTAATAATCTAAATGGGTGTATATTTTTTCATTACAAAATCGGACAGATTTGTTAATCTATGGTTTTGTAATGATGCTTTCATTGAATTTATTTTTGTTAAAAAAAACGATGGTATTGATTTTTAATATTATTATAAAAAAAACCTGCAAATAAATAAATAACCTGTAACTTTTAGGGAAAATGCTAGGACAGGTCAATTAAGTTTTATAATATGCTCACATTTTGACGTTATTCGTTTCTTTTTTTTTATAGACATTTGTGAAAGATATGACGACATCGATCTTTTTTTTAAATGGAAACATACAGCTTGTGATACATCATGATACAGATTTTGGCGCGATTCTGTCAAGCTATTTCAAAATGGCGACTGTTAAAAGTTTTTAAAAAATCTCTTTTTAAATAAGCGGAAATGATAAATCATGATTTGGAGCCAATGAAACTGTTGAAACATGCGGATTATCCTGCAGAGATAATGCGATATCCAATTTTTCATCATCGCCTAAAATACGTGGCCGTCCATTCCTAGGCAAGCCGTTTACTGTGCCATGTTCATCAAATTCGTGGAATATTTTACTAACAGTGCCCTGTGATTTTGATTATCCGGATATTTAGCATTAAATAAAGTGCACACTTCACTTTGACTTCTTATTTATCTCCACGTCCTAACAATATCAAGACTTTGATACGCTGTCTTTTCGACAAAACCATTTTTGTTTAGAAGATTGTAAAATAATACTTAGGAAATACCTAATAGTAATTTACGTTACAAGACCGGAAAGTAGTGTTTTTCAGGTCGAGACAAGCTTGTCCAGGGCGAGCCATAGGCGAGTCCTGGAAGCTTGGAGAGACCTGGAAAACACTAATTTTCGGTGGCGTGACGTACAATATTTTTTTTAAGACCGACACTTCGATATATTTTATAATCTACGCGAAACAAGTTTGACATAAAGAACAAAATTAAAAATCAACGAACTGTCACTCGACAATACATCGAAATGTTGTTGTCATAATAACGAAATCAAGGTATCTTGTATTATCAAAGAGCGATTGGAAAAACAAAAAACAGGGTGACAGTGACATTAGAGACCGGAAAAGTGACATTAGAGTCAGGAAAATATTTTTCCGGTCTCTAATGTCACTTTTCCGGTCTTGCGATCGGAAAAACGTTATTTTCTAGACGAAAAATTGTCCAGAAAGTGTAAATTTTCTGGTCGGTTTTAAAAAAATTAAGTTTACAAGTTCACAATGTCACAAAATGTCAGAACGTGAAACAATGAAGATTTCTTACCTTGAAAGGTAAAAAAAAAAAAACAATGATTTATTATTTCTGCTTATTTAAATAGAGATTTTTTAAAAAACTTTTAACAGTCGCCATTTTGAAATAGCTTGACAGAATCGCGCCAAAATTTATGAGCATACTGTACGAGATATCAGCTTGCAAATGATATATCACAACCTGTATTTCCATTCAAAAAAAAAAGATCAATGTCGTTATATCTTTGACAAATGTCTATAAAAGACCGAACGAATAACGTCAAAATGTGAGCGCATATAAAAATAAATTGACGTGTCCGAGCGTTTTTCCCAAAAGTTACAGGTTAGGGCTATATTTATTTTATTCTGGACTTCTGGGCAATCCTGTATATTAATTTATAAACGGCAAAATAGTTGATATTAATAGGACTTCCCATGAAAGTCACAAATTAAAACCCTTACATTATGAGAAACAACGTTTGAACTAGTGTTGGGAAAAATCGACTTATTTTAATAATCGACTACCGAGTATTCGAGTGATTTAAAAAACCGAATTTTAATCGATTTTTTTTCACTCAATTGCTAATATTAATTATTAATATTGGCGCTTCATCGTTCATGATGATATACAGCATTTCTATTGGGAATAACTGACTCGGTGTTGTTAATCGATTGATTTTTTGCGGATTATTAAATGTGGCGGAGATATTTGTGGATATTTGGGCATGGTTCCCAGTTCCCAGATCTTACAATTTAACTACTTGACCTTAAGATGTCACGATATTCCGATATTGCATAACTCATACATGATATTTATGAATACTGAATACTCACCACTAAACATTAAGTTTTCAGTAGACGCCGACGATTTAAATCTAAATTAAAAAATCCTATTATCCTACGCAGGCAACTCTGAATGCAGTATTTAAATCTAAATAATCAATCATATTATCTTACACAGGAAGGTAACCCGTAATGCAGTATTTAATTTGAATTATATCGCCAATAATAACCGAAACCACTCGGTGTAGCCGCTCGCTAGGAGATGGCTCTGGCCGCAGTGAGTGATTGACAGGCGGGCAGCAACTTTGGAGATGCGTAAGACGCGTTGGAAAATAAAAACCATATGTTCGTCACTCATTTCGTCACTCGAATTATTTCCGAAGATAATCGAATAATTCAAGTGATTGAAAAAACCGAATGATAGGTTATTTTTCACTCGAGTTATCCCATCACTAGTTTGAACCTTTATAGTGGATTTCACCTTAGTTTTTAATGGCCGCCGCTGACACATGTAATTTATAACATTTCTTTTTACAGAACTTAAGGATTGGCCAGGACCGGACTTAAAAATTATGTGTGAACATGGGTCAATTTATTTATAGTTGTAATAATTATGGATGGAAACGAGAATTACCTAAGCAATTTTTAAGATATTTCAAAAAAAAACACTGAAGGGAAATGGAAATATAGGATAGAATATCAGAAAAACAATTTCATTTAATTTTTATTCATAATATAATATAGTGCTGTTATTTTGGTAAAAACACACTCTTAATTTAGTACAATAAAAAATATACAAGGGGCAGTCGTGAATCTAGTATCATCAATAATTAACTACGTTTTTTATTAAAGAATTATTTTGTTTTTTAATTTGATTTTAGACCATGCAGTGTTAAGTTGAAAAAATCTATATATTATTTTTAATAGCTTATTGTTTACTTTTCTGTTTTCTTATTCACGGGTAGATATTTTTTTCTTTAGACTAGATTCTAAAGAGTTTGAAGTTTACAATAGCTCTAATTTTTCGTTGGTTTATAATAAAACAACAAAAGTTTGTAATGTTATCGAATTAGGTATTTCTTTTTAATGAATAAAGAAAAAATAATGTAAGTAGCTACTACAAAAAACGATTTTTGTCCATGCGTTTGCAGAACAGATACCTCAAGCACTATTCAATACAACTGTATGTAAAACTTATTTTAGCATAATGGTTCACTGTGGTTTTCAAATTTAATTTTGTTGCAAGTTCCCTATTATTTTTGGTCTTCATCTGACAAGCTGTCGATGTCGTCGTCACAGTCCGAGACATTAATAATTATTTACTTACTTTTGCATAAAAAGAAACACGTCACAGATACACACAGTCCGGCAGTTTAAAACCAAAAAGTCTAATACGCACAAAATATAAGCAAAATGCTGTCTGAAAAATACCAAAAACAATAACACGAACGATCAAGAATTAACAGCAGAATGCACGCGGTGCGCGGTGTGTCCCAATGCGGCTCTGTGATATTTAAAGAACGCGACGAGACAATCGAATTAATGAAGTACGAGAAGAGATATGCGAGAGCAAATGCGTAAGACAAAGATGCACAAACTAACGGCATATACGAGCGATGCTGTGCTTTTGACGAGTTTGAGCTCATTGAAGGGCAACGTATTGAACTGTGTAGTGTGCATCTTCGTCATGTACATGTAACTATACGGTCAGTTATATATCCATCTCTTGTTAATCTAGCCAATGCCCGTGCCTGAAAGCCGTTTATAGAATTAGGGATTTTAAAATCACGTGTTGGCTAATATGTTTGACAAGAGAGGCGTCAAAGCATTAAAAACTAAGGTAAAATCCACTATAGCTATTCAGTGATTTCCAACTCTTAAACAATAATGACGAAACGTTGCAGGGCTAAATAAAAAAAAAAGTATGCAAAACTGATAATTCCCCAATAAAACCGTATCATGCATGCAACATGCACCGCTACATACGGTTTACCTAAAATATAAATAAATATGATTAATTTATTGCACATGTTTAGCTTTATTAACAAATTTCGAATTCAGATGCGGTCACTAATGGGCCAGGCTATCGATTTGGGGTTTTATGCGAACGAAATATTCAAATGTCCCCGTTTCTTTTTAATTCGGCTACACGGCCTACACGTAACATGCTGAAAGCTCCCTGGTTGATTTATGACTTGATAATGTTAGATTAATTGTGGATGCATTTGCTGGAATATCGGGTTGTTTTGACGGGATGAAATGAAATGTATCGGTTGCACTGGAGCATAACTGAGATGGGTGAAGTCTCAGGCGTTTAATTCGTGAGCGGTGTTTTTCGAAGATTACATCAATTTAACAAAGGTTCTGATATATAGCAGCAGCTTCCTTGAACTTCCTCCAGTGTGCCAGTGTGGTTCTTTATGCAGGATTTCAGCTTCTGACCACATGCTATGATGGCTATGTGTCCAGGCATTGTCAGCTGCACCTGACTTTTCGGTTTCTAATTTAAGCTTCAGGTTTTAGCTGGTTTGTTTTGGTTCATATCCCTACTTAGGCTAGTATAGTAGAAGCAGGCTGTGTGTGACTTACGTGGTCTACGGCCAGTATTCTATTTCACTCGCTCATCCCTTAATATCAGAACACTCACAAGTTTGCCAATAATAAATAAACTAAATGGCTTGCTACTGATAGAGACACCACCACCACCACCTAAGTAATAGATAATTGGTATATGTTTTAACCTACAATATTGTTTGCCAAGGGCTCACATCATAGACAAGCGAGTTGCGCGCTCTCAAGGATAGATAGGCAACTTAACATACTAAATTGGTTCCCTGATAGCGCCACATGCGACCGGGGGCGAAACTAAATATAGTCGTGGTGGGGGTAGGCGCCAAGCATAAAAATTTAAATTTTATTATTACTTTGAATTCAAATTTTCGCGCTTCTAACTTAACGGAAAAGTTTGAAGCGCGAAACATCTGATTCAAGTTAAAATAATTTGGGAGAACGAAAGGAAATTATAACAACGTTTCTGGTATGGCGACAAGATTTATTAATAATTAGATATTTACATAAATAGGTTTTAAATAAAAAAACAGCTTAAATTATTATATTATTATTTTCTGTAGATTTTTCTAACAATTCCGTGTTATTTTCAAAGTTTTTATTTAATAAACTAGTTATTGTACCTTGTAGTTCATTAAGTTGTGAAGTAAAGTTTCTTTCTATATCTTTAATAGCTTTCTCTGTACTTTCCAATCGTTGGGCGACATTATTGAAGTCTTCAGGAGGTTCCACGCTTTTGTTAATTGCCTTGGTTTTTCTTCCCGATTTCTTTGGTCGCGACATATTAAATATATATGATTCTCAAACTACCGACTGCGCCATGTTAAGTTTATAAATTATATATGAATAATTATTTAATAATAACTTTATTTTTTATATATTTTACAAATCAATCATAAAATGACAATTACAATCTTTCACCAGTCCAGGTAAGACTTCAGGATCTGTCACAATAAGCCATATTTTTATCTTTCTCGCACATATGGTGGTACAGTTTAATACAGAGAGAGAGAGGTACAGAATGTTGGCCATGCTCATTCTAAATGAATATTCTGTTCCTACCAACGTTTAGAAGATGAACAACCTTATAAAACAAAATTCCTACAATAGCGCCACTAGCGACCGGCGGCTAAATTAAACGAACAGGGGACGACCTTCACCATTTAAGTTATCCTAGCCTGGCTCACATTGTATTATTTTTTTTGGTAGCTATTTTTTTTTGAAAGTCCAATAAAAACAATCTCAAATTACTTTGGAAAGTACGGGGCCCGACTAAATATTAGAACAGTGCTGAAAAATACGAGTCGCAATAGCTCCGGATACACGTTCGAACCGGGTTGTCTGTAAATCGAATTAAAATTTAAAAAGCAATTTTGAAGAGTATGTATACTGGAATTACACACATTCCCGAAGTCCAAACTGAAAAAAACCAAATAAAAATACAGGTGGTCATGTTTTTGACTTTTGATTAGACTTTTTTTACATTAGTACCCTCTGGGATTAAATACAGTTGACGACAGATAATTTCGTACACTAAACTGTGACACTGTGAATGCAATTTTTTTACCTTTATTACCTTTGTAACGTGTTAATTGTTATCATAATAGCTGTCAAAGTATTGTCATTATCTTATTTGATTTAAAAATGCCTCATTTAAGTATTATTGAAAAAGCAAGAATATTATGTTTAGTAGAAATAGGGTGGTCTTATAGAAAAATAGCTGATCATTTTAGAGTACCTACCTAGAAGTACTGTTCAAGGAATTGTAAAAAAATGGCGCTATCATCAAACACTTGAAAGGTCTGTTAGTAGTAGTAGTAGTAAAAAGATTTATTTAGCACGTGGCTACATGATACATTTTAACAATTTTATACCCTTTTTTTATTTATTTTTTGAATTAAATGACCTTTTGAAACTTTATTTGTCCTGTTGAGTTAATAAGAAAGATTTTAAACTTTTTTTAAAAGATTTTAAACTTTTTTGATTTTTAATTGACTTGTTTAATTTATTAAATTCAATAAGACCCTTATGAAAAACTGATTTATATGCAATATTTTTTGAAAAATTATTAAGAAAAAAATTATTGGTATTTCGTGTTAAATAATTATGTTGATCACTATTTAGAACAGTCAATTGCTTTAAATGTGGCGGTAACCAATCATTTTGAATTTTAAAAATAAATATTAGAACCAAAAATAATACTAAATTTTTTACATTTAACCATTCTAATTTTTTTAACATCACATTAATTTTTGTATATCTATCCATATTAAGTAAAATTCGCATTGCTTTATTTTGTAAAATTTGTAATCTATTTATTACACCTTCATCCGCCATAAACAAAATTGTAGGTCTGATTTAAATAATAGAAAATCATCAAATGAAGAAAACCGAAATTTGGTGGAGTATTTAAGGCAAAATCCATTTGAAACTGCAGTATCCGCTATGCACATAACAGGATTCCCTGCTTCATCTAGAACTGCGCAACGCCGAGTAAGACAATGTTCCGAATTAAGAAATCGAGCAGCTGCATCCAAACCGTTTTTAAAAAATAGTGATAAGGAACAAAGAATTGGGTTTGCTATGCAATATTTACCAGAAAATGATTTTTTTTGGCAAAATATTATCTTTTCCGATGAGAAAACTTTTTAGCATGGATAAGTGTTTACGGTGCAGGTGTATGCTGGAATATTGGTGGAACACTAAACAGTAATATATATCTTCAGATTTTGAAAAATGTTTTTCTTCCTTCTGCCGCGATAGTTTTTGAAGAAAATAACTTTATATTTCAGCAGGATAACTGCCCTGTGCATACTGCAAGAAATATAGGAAACTGGTTTAGACAAAACAACGTAACATGTCTGCCTTGGTGCTCAGGAAGTACTGATTTAAATTCAATTGAAAATGTTTGGGGATTGATGGTAAAAAAAATGTGCAAAATAAATTTGAAACCACAGAATGAAATAGGTAGAGTTATTTGATAAAATAGAAGAAATTTTATTTATTATACAGGGTGTCCCATAACTTATGGGCCGTAGAGTAACTGGAGATACTAGACATCAAACTAAGCCGATTAAGTCATATAAGTTTTTTCGGATTGTTACTCGTTCTAGAGATACAGGGTGTTGAAAGTAAAAGTTTATTCTCAAAAATAAGCCATAATTTTAAAACCGTTTAATGAATTGAATTGAAAGTTGGCAGTATTATGTTTTTATGAGCAAGAAATAAGAATTTGTAGAAATTTTTAGGTTTCACACTAGAGGGCGCTAGTTGCATACACTGGGCTTCATAAATCTATGATTTTTTTTCTTACCTGTGATATTAGGTGTTTTTCAATTAAAGTTTCTTAAAGAAGGGCATTTTCTGAGTCAAAAAGGTGTACTTGATTGATCTTAATATCTTTAACGGTTTTCGAGATATTTCCCTTTAAACATCCCAAAGCATAAAAAAACATAGTACATAATTAAATTAATATTTTAATTATTACAACGCAATAAATTCGAAACAGTGGAACAAAAACAAGAAGCTCACTTTAGTAAATGTTGAAAGTGACCACCGTTGACCTCAATACACTTTATTAAACTTTTAACTAAATAAATAATAATATTAATAATAATAATAATAATAAACTTTTACTTTCAACACCCAGTATCCCTAGAACGAGTAACAATCCGAAAAAACTTATATGACTTAATCGGCTTAGTTTGATGTCTAGTATCTCCAGTTACTCTACGGCCCATAAGTTATGGGACACCCTGTATAATATAATATTATTTTGTCAATGCCAAGAATATTACGATTAGTGTTAGAATCCAATGGCGCAGCAATTAAACATTAGTATTTTGTTTGTTGTTTGTTAATGTTAATACATTTACCCTTTTTGGCTTTATACTTTTGTAGTTTTCCTAGTATTATTTTATAATTTTATTTTTCGCGGATGTAATTTAAACACAAAAATATTTAGAAATAACCATTATTACTTAAGGTAAAGAAAGAGTGCATACAATAATTTACAGTTATGTATATAGCTGGTGTTCTATCCAGGTATCAGTGGCGGCTCCTCGAAGGAGGCAGAGAGGCTAAGCCTCCTCAGCATTCTTGCCCTCCTAAATATTTGATTTACTTATATATTAACAATAACTTTTAAATCTTTTAATTTACAACGGGCAATTGTAATTTCAATATTATCCCCTTATTTAATATTTAATATATACGATTTAATATTTTCTTCACAATCTGACAACAGGGCATGAGGCTGTTTTTGAATTTACCACCATGATTTCCTAAGTAACAAAGGCGTTGTTGGTATTACGCAACGAAATTGTGCCGGAACGCATACCGATTTCTAACTTTTTCAGTAAAATTGGCAACATGTAAAGGCAAACAGCTCAACCAATAACAATAACGTGTCTATTTCTTCCACGTGCGACCGAAAATAACCGGATCACCACGAAGACCTGTTCGTTTTTTAGTTTTTAAAGCGCGGCTGCGTAAAGCGCTTGCTCGCCTCGTGTGACGTGTGATGATGTCAGTGTCTAGAAACCCCGGGCATTTTGGCATTTTCGTTTTTTGCTAAGTTAAATATTCGAGTTTTCGCCGGTTTTGTGGAAATTGCATCGGTTAGATATTTTATTTGTTTTTAGTTATACTTTGGATAATAGGAATAGGACAATCTATAATATAGTGAAAAATGAGTGTGGCTGTGTGGCCGGCTTTAATTTAGAGTGGAACATTTCCTAATATACTCAAAAGCGTATAATTCCCTGAATTACGATAACCAACGTCAAACTGATAGTAAAAAATAGACTCCCACAGCCAGAATTACGAGGTCTAGGCATTACTGGTAAAGAAAAACAAAATCGTCGATTTAAAACAGACCATTATAATAATTATTATTTAGAGTTTTTATTTTTTCTTAATACCTAGGTATAAGTACTTTTAAATTAATATTTGAGCCAACATATATTGTTTTTCAAATTTTGCAGCATAAGAGTACTGACATTGTTTATTCAAGAAACCGTTTAAAATCTCTTCTAGAAAAAATTTCCAGTTATCGCAATAATGAAAATTGTTTTAACTTCCTGTTTTATACCTTTTTTTACAGAAAATACAAGCCATGATGCAAAAAGACGAAAAACGTATAATTTTGAAGATAAGAAACTTCATTATCAGCAGCTTTTTAATGATATTTTAGATACTACAAAAGGCCAGATTGAACTAAGATTTTCAGATTTGCATGAATTAGGTACAATTTGTTGACTTAATGAATAAAAATATTTTTTTAAGTTTTCAGAAAATTTCCCAAATAATCTTTTAGATAGTATACGTCCGAGTATACGTCTAAGGTACAACTTTATAAAAAAAGAGTTTTTAGTTTAACTTATTTTTAACAGTTTTTTTTATAGTGAAGTTTTGAGAAATTTTGGGCGTGGTCCCGAAAATTTTTCTCCCGACACTATCCTGCTCGTCTCTTTGTAGGTAGGTAGATATTTCAGTTTTTAGTTTAACTTATTTTTATCATTTTTTTTCAGAGTGAATTTTTGATTTTTGGCGTGGTCGCGAAAAATTTTCGCCTGCGGCGCAATTTCGCGCCTGTGGCGCAAAGTTTACATGGAATTGCCCATGGCCAGTCTGGTTGTACACCACCCACCACCCAGTAGAGTTCATTTATGCATACTAAATTAATGTTACTCCATATAGGTATTATGTATGACGTAGAAATATTTTTCGCCAGATCAACAAAATATCAACCCCTACTAAAAGGGTGAAATGCTAACTTCACTTTTGTCGAGTCATAGTTCTGGAAACCTTCTGGACTGGAACACACATAATAGATCTTTAGCCCGTCTTTGTCAGGAGAGAAATTTCACTTTGTTTACTTTTACGGTATAAAGAGAAATATGGCTAAGTTACGCAAAGTACTTTACCAACATTTACAATGGTTATAGGGAGTTGTTGTGAGTTGTGTTTGATAGCTACGGTAACGTAAACACGGTAAATATGGATAATTCGCCAAATGAAGATTTATTACAGCGACGTAATTCAAACGTAGTTATACAGGGTGTCCGGAAATGATGAAAAAAAAATGTAAGGCATAATTCTATACCGAAAATAAATGCTTTCTCTTCCTATAACATTTTTTCGAAAATTAATTAAGTTAACGGAGTTACAGGGTGTTAAAGTTAAATTTTATTTGCAGTTTTAAAATGCATACGTTACTAGAACAATAAATTAAACATTAAAATCAATCATCACATGCAAGCAATGTTATTTTAGCGTTTTTCTCGAAAACGGTTAGATTTATCGAAACAAAAGTAATATACCTTTTCTATGTCAAAAGGTTAGGAGAATAATAATATTCAGTCAAAATGCGCATACAGTGTAGGACAAAAAAGTTGGGACCATTCAAATTAAAGTATAGGCTCCTATGTGGCGCCCTCTACAAAATGCGAAAAAACGGTCGGCAATTTTGTATTCCTCATCCCGAAAAAGCCCAATTTACGAGATTTCGTCAAAATATTATGAGCGTGGCAAAAAAAAAGATAGCATTTATTTTCGGTCTAGAATTATCCCCTAAATTTTTGGTTAATCATCATCGGACACCCTGTATGCGTTGGGCTGACACAAAATATTACAATATACATTTCATTAAACACATTGTAATTGGGTACGTAATAGTTACCTAACACGTGTGGAAAGTGGTCCTTTACCGCACGCAACAGCAGTTTATCTGAAAATTTCTAAAAATGTGTGGTGTTCTGTGTTGGTAGACTAGAAGTATCCTCTAAAGTCTCTGTCACTGCTACCACAACTTGAAGAAAGATGGCGAAATAAAGCCCTACACACCCCGCTCTTTGAAAACAAAGAAAATTTTTGTTGATATGCCTTTCTTAAAAAATTTATCCTTTATAATATTCCATAGCAACTCTCTATCGCTATAGCAATCCTTTAAGGGGATTTTGCTTTTTGTTTAGCTACTTTAGTAAGGTAAGGCACACGTTTATCATTTTAATTAAAGGGCTCACATTAAAATAGAGGGTTTAAACGAAACGAATTCGTTTTTATTGTTCGGCTGCGAAACCCCGGTTTTTGTATAGCGAATAGACGAAAATAATGCGTATTGTAAATTTGTATTTTGAACGTAATAAAATATTGTTTATAACAAGGGGAAACGATGAATAAAGTAAAGTAATTTTTTCACGAAAATTGAAACTCTATTGTACCTATACAGGGTATTCCAGTGTGACCCGCTTCTATATCTAGATTTCAATATGGTGGCACTTCCGATTATACCGGAAGTAGGTGCCAACTTGCTTATTTTAAATATAATATTTTAGCCAAATTGCCCCCATCAACATTAGCATATTGTCAATTTTTTTATGTGTATAGTTTCCATATACAGTGTGTGTATAAAGTCTGGAAACGGCTTAATAAGTTATTGTTTTTTTACTTGGTTGGATATTTTGACATACGATACATTGCAACTTATACTTTGTTGTAGTTTTTTTCATTTTCTGAAAGTTCTTCTTTCTTGACATACGACGCATTGCAGTAACAGCGACGCTATGTCTTAGCAAACCCGTTTTATTAGATCATTTTCCTCAGTGTATAACTAAAAAAACAATAAATTTCTTAAATTCTAGTCTATGAATTAATTGGCCATTTACTTTTTGCTCTATGATCTCTGACCAATCACTTTTTGTGTAGACTTTGACACGTCAATAGGAGTTTCTGTCCTGTAGTGTAACGGTCAACCGGCCATGGATATTTCGCTTCTGAGAACAGATTAGAGCTCCAAAGTTGACACGAAATCAAATTAGTCTGCTTAGGGAACCGAATTGGCTTTATGGTCGATGTTTGTCAATTAGTGACTGAACGAGCAAAATATTTGGATTTTGTTGTCGATGTCAATAAACGAAAGATAATTTAGAACCAATTTTTTAAAAATTTGGATTTTTTTCCTACATATTGGAGGCATTATCTGGATATGTGGTAAATTTGAACGTCCCACCTTATCGATTTTATTTTCCGGACCAACACAGTTTTTTATACCTTATTCGCTTCCATCTGCAGTGCAGTAAAAATAAATTATGACCTGGGCAAAAGTGCAACACAAATGATTCTCTTTGCATTCCATTGTAAAAAGTGTATCTTTTAACATATTCAAAATCCCTAACTCTTATGTCAAATATTGTCATTACAAAACTGTTGACATACGACTGATTGCACTAACCAACAATGCTGTATAACGACATAGCGTCGGCTTAGTAAGAAAACCGCGTAACTCTACTTTAGAAAGTTTTACAGGAAACAACAAAAACTCATACCTTGGGTTGTGTTTTCGTTTAAACCTACAAACTTTTATGACGTTAAGTTTAAGACATTTGACGATAAAATTTGTTTAGGGAAGTAATTTTAATCAAATATGGGTAATTAAAATGGACTTACGCATTTTTCTAAAAAAAAATGTAATAAAAGTTAGGAGATACGCTATTTTCCTTAAGGAAGACCACGTATCTCCCCTGGTAAAGAAATAAATATAATTTTGAAAACCGCGTATGTCCACAAGTTTCAATTTACATCAAATTAATTATCATTAGATTCTATTTTATTCATATGTAAAGTTAAAACAGTATTAAGAAATAAGTGTGGCTTCTATTAAAATATTTATTTCTTTTAAAAATATTATTTTAAAGAGCTTACCTGTAGAAATATCACAACGCGAGCTACACACAACAGAAATGTATAAACCAAACTGGAGTTACGCGCTTTGCAATTTTAGGATAGGATAGTTGGAGTTAAATGGCTTTCAATATAAGCATTTGAGCGGGAACGTATACTTACAGATATCTGCAATTTTTTCATTGATGGGTATAATAGTTTGTTACAAGGTGGCGCCAAAACCTTATTTTACCGAAAAATTGGAGTTACGCGGTTTTCTTACTAAGCCGACGATATGAGATATTAGCTACGACGCGCGCGGAGCGTTATTATTGGCTATTCGCATACGAGATTTTGCAGGCCGTTAGTGTATATATTTTGGTTAGAAAAAATGTCCTAAACGGAAAAGTGTATATTTTTGACATGCGACGTATTGCAGTAACAGCGACGATAGTTTGTATCGATAGCTTATTTTGTATTAAACTATAATATATTAAATAAATCTCTAGTGTATCAAACCCGCTTTAGTGTTATGTCAATTCCAGATTTGCTAGAACAGTGTTTTTATTGGTAGTAATCAGTTCCATTAGCAGCAAAGTCTTGTTTAATAACGAACTAAATTTAATACAGCAATTTTGTTAAGAAATAAATTGTATTTTCTCAATGCGACGCATTTGGTTCCCAATAAAGCGCTTTCTCTACAATTAAGAAAGCAGAACAGCGTCCCCAAAAACAAATTGTATCCGTTAGAACCTATAATCCACCAAGATATTGGTGGGGGTTCGTAGCGATCGGCAATCGCCGCGCGCCGTATTATTAGTTTTAACGTATTTGTTGTGCAGGTCACATCGTTGTTCGGAGTCTTCTAGCTGTCCTGTTTTTTTTAACCTGCATGTCAGATAAAGCTATAGAAGATTCTTATTTCGCACAGCCCATCATTAATATTGGACCTTATAATGTTGCATAAGATATAATCATATGCAATGTTAAATGGCAAGAACAATATCACGCTAGAAGCTTTAAATATTTGAGAACTACAGTACTGATTTTTAGTGGTAAGTATATGCTTTATTAACTGTAGCAAGCAAATATTATTATGATTAATGTACAAGTTTCATTACAACTGCCAGTAGGAATTAATACAGTATATAAAACCAGATTACACCCAAAATAGAACTTGATCATTACTGTGAGTATTCAGAGTAATAATGGCTATAAACCATTCTATGGTAGCAATAACTCCTATTTCCTATTGGCTAAATTACCGTGGTATTATCACTACACAACGGTCTAGCACAGTAGAAAAGCGCGTTGCTGTCACATAAATATAGTATTAAACAGTTGTATAAAGAGTATGGGAATTATTATAAGGAATAGAAAGAAGGCTTTTTCTCAGTGTAAGCTTCTAAGAGTGTGCGCGAGTCAGTAAAGTTGGCCCAAACTCATCAGAACTATGCTTCTTTTTTCGTGCATTGTGCTAAACATAAATCACTACTAAACATAAATCACTGCTAAACATAAATCACTACATAGTATAAAACAAAGTCGCTGTCTGTCCGTTCCTCTGTATGCTTAGGGTAAACCCGGTAGAGATGGAGCACGTTTTTTCAAAGTCGCATAAAAAATCAGATTTACAATTTTTAGGTAGGAATTATTTTTTATATGATTATACTGAGTAAAATAAAAGTAGAGGATTCAAAAAACAAAACTTAATTTAATTTTAATGACCATAAAATGTATTTTTTAAAAAAGCAGAAAAAAACTATCTCACCCCATGGGTATGGGTGAGATAGCGTAAACACATAATGTAAAAAAAACAAATTTTTTGGGAAAAATAAAAGTAGAGGATACGAAAAAAATTCATTTAATTCAACTGAATAAGACATGGTTCTCTTTTTTTTCAAAATAAGAGAAAATTCCATCTCTGGGTGAGATGGCGCTCACACAAAATATTTAAAAAAAACTGAATATTCAAATTTTGTCTCGTGCCACATAGTGATCTATAAAAAATAAAAAGTTAATCTGATAAGCTTCAAGCTAATTATTTTAGCAGTTTAATCTAATAGATTGGGTGAGAACATAGGGTGATATGGCGCGCGCCATCTAACCCTACTTGCATTTGGTGAGATGGCTCGGTATCGTGCTCGGGAAAAAATCACAATGTTAATGATTTTAAGGTTAGAAAACAAACTATATGCTCATTTCAAAGCGACAATGTTACAACTAGTAAAAACTTTGGCTAGTTTGAGACATAAATAATTAGATTACTTATTATCTAGAAAAAAAAATTACATGCTGAAATATATAAAGGAAAATTAAAATACCTTAACTCCAAATGATGAGCGCGAGGTGAACGGCATAGACGTTTACTTGCAAATGAAGGTCTATAGCGATGGCCACGTTGCCGGATATTATTTTGTTTAGGGATATATTGGCACTGCGCCATCTAACCTGCTGCGCCATCTCTACCGGGTTTACCCTAAATCTTTAAAACTACGCAACGGATTTTGAAGCGGTTTTTTTAAATAGATAGAGTGATTCAAGAGGAAGGTTTATATGTATAATACATGCATAATATTGTAGAGAAACGCTGATAAATTTAGAGGTTTCTAATGTGATGTCGTAAATAAACACATTTTAGATCCGCGTGCGAAGCCGGGGCCGCTAGTTATTTTATAAAACAGAAAATATTGCCATAGCGTAAATTCAGAATTTACCTAAGTCAGTGATCGTATTATACGCAGCCAATAAAATAAAAGGTTTTTTGGGTTATTTTAGTTAACTTAACAAAATATTTGTCCTAAATTAGTTTTACCCCACTATCCATTTGCAGAAGCGTCATTAAAGACAAATAAATCTAAATTTCCCAGATTTTCCTTACTCGGGAAACTTTTAAGGCTTATAAATTTTAATGGATATAGAAATTCAGTTTTCGTTTTATGCCGCGAAAATAATCGTTAAATAAGATTTAGAGTTCAAAGTTTCGCTTTATGAAATAAATGGAGAGTAATGCCTTTTAAATGTGGTTTGGATTATTACACGCGCCTTGATTCTACTAAAACCTGATGATCAATATCGCTTGTAGTCTTGTGGCATCCATAGTAAGCAAACTGTCAGGTTTTTCGGTATGTCCATCTGTTTGCCACGTGCATATGTAAGTAGTTCATATACTGGCATAATGTAAAGTTCTAAACAATCCACAATAGCTAAGAAAACTACAAGCAGAGAAATGGCGGCCGAGTCGGTTCTGGAGTGTATTTTGACCATGCCGCTAAAGAAGACAGGCCGATAACAAAAGCAGCTGACCGGCGAGCTATGCGCTCGCGCGTATTTTTTCACCCATAAAACGTAAATTTTGTGTGCGCAGGAGATCAATTATATTAAATTATAAATGTCTATGGAATTATGCTGCCAACTGAAATTAGTGGATGGCGACCTATAAAAACCAAATCCTTATTAGTAGGTACAGAGATATTATAGTATGCCATTTATGCAGCCTATATGGGTCCCGTTAACTAGTTTATATTGGCTAGAAAAAAAATTGGCGAAATAAATAAGGTTTTTTATTGAAGCTACTTTTGATCCTTTCATTTATTATGTTTCGTCGAAGAAAAAGAAGAAACTTTAAAAAAAATTTCCATTCCATAATACCATATTACAGAAAATGGTATCCGACTACCTGTTTAACATTCCAGCGGTCATTAAAGTAAAATACCAAAACAGACACCACTTATCTAAAAATCTATCAAGTCCCCTATTTAAAATAAACGCTACCTATTTAAGGGAATTGGTAATTGGTCCAGTGCGTTACGCTATCTTAATGTTTAATCTAGTTTTGACCATATTTGATTTAAAAGCGGCGTTCCACTGGACTCGAGGCACTCGGAGATTATTTAGGTGTCATTCAACAAATTTGTGAGAGATAAAAAAGTCATTTGGAATGGTAAATAGGTTTGGATATTGATTAATAAATAAATTAAAATACTTCTATTAACTTACTTAACGACCTGACTTGCGTCAAAAATTCGTCAATTTATTTATTCGACAGAATAATCCAAGTAATTATATATAAGATACAATTATTTGCTGATGATACAACTATTACTCACTTTGGCGATGATTACGTTGACATTCAAAATCAAATAAAAAATGATATAAAAACATTTTTTTCCTGGCTTCAGTCATATAAGTTATCAATTAATTTTACAAAATATTTTTTTACATTTATTACTAAAACAAAAATAAACAACTTGCTACCAAAAAAAATATTATTTCATAATAAAATCATAAAATATGCTAATTCTATTAAACTTTTGGGACTGTATAAGTGTATATTGATGAAAATTTAAGTTGAAAAACATATCGAATATATTAGAAAAAATATATCTCCTTTGATTGGAATTTTATACAAAATTAGACATTATTTACCAATTACACTTCTGAAAAATATTTATTCTAAATTAAATTGCAATATTTAATTTCAATATGGCGATCTGCTACCTCTACAATAATAAAACCTTAAAAAAAATTACGAAATAAACTTGTTAAATGTATATACAAGCTTCCCTTTTTGGAACCCACAATAAATTTATACAAACCACTGGGATATTTAAACATAGAAAATTTATATAAATTAAAAATATGTGTTATTATTCATTCAATAACCATTCAATAAAAATCATATTTAAAAAAATTAATACTTTACATAATCATCATACCCGGCAAACTGAAACTCTCTTGGCAATAAATGATTTCCTTATGTGTTAGTTTTTAAAATTTTGAAATATTTACTGAGAAATTGGGGTTGAAAGTCGACCCTCCGGCATCTACCTGAAAGATTCGTCTTTAGATTTAACTGGATGGAAATGTTTTGCTTTGCGTTTACGTTACAATTTGGTTTCTGCGAACGCCGGATTTTCTGTCAGCGGTTTGAGATTTGTCGTGTGTGAACGCTTTTAAACACGTGCGCGTGCGCATGCGTCTTTAATTTGCTGACGGTTTCTGACCGCTGTACGAAGCTAATAAAGAAAATCACATGTATATTTTGCTCTCCGCAAGCGGCTCATGTTTTAATCATCCTCGTTTATTATGACCTACATTATACCCTCGCTAAATAATGATATACTATTATTCAGCATTATTTCTATGCAAAAGAGCAAAAGAGTTAGTGTAGAAAATTTTTTCCACTTGAAACAGAACATTTAACGGGCATTTTATTTTCTGAAATAAACAAAAGACTCTCTTCATTATTTACCATTTACCGGTAGTGAGTGTACAAAACAAAATGCACACTCAGCCCGAAATAATGTGTTTCCCTTTCACTAACGAGGGTATTGAATTGTTTTATTTACTAATTAGAGGTATTTTGAGGCCGCTTTTTCCCGATAGTCAGCACTTTTGTGCTGCTTTTAATTACAGTTAGGGTTTTGTGTGATCTGCTGCTCTATTTTTTTTTATTTAGTTAATTTTTGCCATGTTCCCGAAGCCCATTGTTTCTGAAAAATGTTGCTCCATGTTGAAAATAGAAATATAAAATTTACCAGTATATTGATCAATTCATGCGGGGCAATCAGGGGCGTAGGTAGGTAGGTTAGTTAGGTTAAAAGTGAGTGGGTTACAGCTAACCCTCCACAAATGACCGTGCGGTCTATTGTGGCTCACACCTTATTTATATTTCCCCCAATAGGTCTAACTTTTTGATGAAGAATTGGGACAGACATTATTCATGTCATCCGGCAGCAGAGTCACCTCGCCAAATAAGGTGAATCTGATTTTTCCTGCTGCGGAGCAAGCGCGCATTACGTGTTCTGCTGTTTCTGCATCTTCCATGCAAAGCCGGCATTCATCAGGGGCTATTCCAATTTTATACATATGGTGTCGCAGCCTGCAGTGGCCGGTGTACAATCCCACTAGTGCTTTAAGGCATGACCTATTGAGCACTAGAAGTTTGTCAGTTAGCTGTTGGGTTATATGACTGTTTATAAATGCTTTTGAGTGTGTTAGACCTGGGGATTTAACCAGTGTCTTTCCCATTTGCTTTTTGCTTCAGCTAGTATTGTTTTCTTGGCCGTAGCATGTGATATACTTATTACCTGCTCGGGTCCTGTGAATTTTAGTGCTGCGCCTCTCTTAGGGAGCTTGTCCCATGTGTCCCGGTATCCATGTTAAGGTTATTTTGTTGTTCAGACTTAGTTCGGATAGTGTTTCGTGACAGCAATAATCAGGGGCGTATCCAAGATTTAGAAAAGAGGGGATTTTAGACATAAAACGTTTATGTATATGAATATTTTTTCAACAATGGCTCTAAGAAGTTATAAAAAACACACCAAAAGCTCAAACCGAAACTACTGTTTTGCCTTCGGCTCAGGCCCACAAACGTCTCGCTCGTATGAAAAGAGGGAGTAAAACTTGTAGAACAATATACAGGGTATCCCAAAAGGTATGGTCAATAATTTGGGATTGAGTAGATTGGTTAAAACTAAATTAATTTAATAATATAAAATTGTGTCCTATGTCCAGTTACACTTCATAGGCTGAAGATGGTTTTTTCTAAATATTTTCGAAACCTTTGTACGCTGAATGGAACTGTGGCTTTAAGTATGTCAATATTTAAGAAACGTTCTCCTCCTAACCATGAATCGGCGTTTGAATATTGACGAAAATTCAAAATAAATTAACCAAAATAAACCGTCATGATCTAACTCAGATTTTTTTCTGATTTCATACTATTTAAAGAGTTGACCGTCTTTGTGTTATTGCTACACGTTAGGCAGCATCCAGCTTATTGATTCAAAGCGAAACAGTTGAATGAGCTGTCAGGCGCGACCCGAGCCCTTGATCCATGAGTCGACAGGTAGAATACTACGACGAACTCGGAAATATAGAATATGTAGTTACATTATAAGTACAAAATCTATGTCTATGGTTAATCCAAAATTACGATTGTCCGAGAGAGAGAAAGAGAAGAAATAATAGCACGAAATATATACATTCTTATAATACCTGCCCAAGATCAATATAGACAGTATAAGTTCCGGGACTTTAAATCAAGCTCGCGGGAGATTCGCCAAGAAAATTTTATGCGAAGGCTATTATTTGAAAATTGATATAAATTGGCGACATCACGAGGTCAGGTACATAATACAACCCTGTGTTGTAAAAACAATAGTGGGCACTATATTTTGGTAAATCATAACTAGATTAAATTGCATTATTTATAAAGTAAAATTAATGTAAGAGCTCTCCGCGTCAGCTGTTGAAGTCTGGTATATTTTACGTTAAGCAGTTGGCTACAGAAACAGAACCGGACTAAGTTAGTATACCTTCGCCTTCGCCATCTGTTAAATTTTGGAAGGGAGTCTTAATATTTTGTAAAGATATAGCAAAGATACTAATTTTATTATTTATAAAATAAAGTATTGACAGACCGGTACCTACCTAGATAAGTATGTGAAAACATTATAAAACTAAAGGAAAAAAGACATTTTCTTTTGGTATTTATTTAAACACAAAAAGCAAAAATAGGAAATAAGGCAAAAAGTAATACATTTTTTGCGAGGTGTAAGCTGCTCATCTAAACTTGGGATTAATTGAGCTTTTAGTAATTTTTCAAACATATTGCAATTCATTAGTATTGTCATGATAGTCAGAACTTTTTGATGTGGAAGAAAAAAATTAAGCTTGCACTTGGAATAATATATCCTATTACAGAACTGGCATATAAAATAATGAACCGCTTTTCCGTGCCACATCTCTTTTTCTTTTCACGCTTTTTATAGAATCATCTTGCCAAGATTTTGAACCACTTCCATTTGAAAATATCTATGTTTCGTCTAAAAATACTACTTTTCTAAGTTTTGATTTGAATTTTCCCTATATTTTTTTAAAAACTGAACACGCTGACTCACTATCTGTGGCTGCTCACATAAAAATCTTCGGCTATCTCCGGTATCTCTTTTTTTTTATATAGCGAAAACCCAACTTTTTTATTAATGTTGATAACGATTCAAGTCCGATTTTCAAAACACCTCGAATTTTTAAATTTTCTTTTAAAACTGGTAGAGGTACATTGGTTTTTGATCGGTATAAATCATAAATCACGTTCCGAACTCCCATTTTAATATTTTCGCTCAAATCTTCAGTCTTTGGCTTTCTTCGTTTACATTTTTTAGTATTCTTCGGTATTATATTATGCTTTCTTTCATGCACAATTTTCTGCACAGTCCTTAAACTAATTCTTAGTGCTTTTGCTACGGTTTCCTGCGTATTGGTTGACGAATTTTCACTTTTTCTTTCATTCTTGAAATAGTTTAACAAACTAAGCACCATTTTTTTTGCTTGGGGATGCAAAAAACCAGAAAATTGCTTTTTATCGTTCATATTGTCACATTAAATAATTGTCAAAGTCACAAAACTGACATCTTTAAATCAAGACGAAGGAAGCAGGTACAAACTTTTGTGAATCGCTGAAAATTAAATACATCATTTTCTTTCATGTCAAAATTGCATAAGTCTGTCATATTTGTCTTACCTATTTTATTTGGATAGTATGATTAAACGCAATAAAAGAAAAGAAAAAATGAAAGTATGTCTTTGTTAATTCGTAAGACCCGCACGATAACACCGGATCTTACTTTAGGGAAATTTCCGAAAAATTTTTGTTGATGTCATAGCAACATGTCAAAACGCAAGAGTCCAATTGCCTAAAATTTTCTGCGCTGCACTGTTTTAATAACAATGTGTGAGTCATAAAATAGAATATTGTGCTGAACGATTTCAGTAACTCCAACCCTTCAACCTCGCTATTACCTGTCTTCTTTCCGATCCAGGTTGGCACGTAGCATCATCCCACTCCTGATACAGCTGAAACTCAGGAGAGTGTGTAATTGTTTCCTGGTGGCGTGCTGCGGCCCTGCTGCTGCATTGTTTCCTGTTTATTCGATGCAGGAATAATCTTGCCTTGCTTTTAGACGCTTTATTGTGTTTGAGAATAGTAATTTGATTGACTAGTTGAGGAATTTATGATTTATCTCTTAGGTAGAAAGTTAGAATTGGAAATTAAATTATTATTAACCTATAGTACAAGCGTACTGATAGCAGCAGAACGTGTGTCCTGCTGCTGGAGTTTATATCGTGTTTGTAAAAACCGCCGTGTTTTTTATTGGCCGGCATTGTACACCAATAAAACACAGGACATTTATCTATGCTAGCTACAATTTTACCCAGTTTATTATTTATAATTTACTATTATTTTACGAGATTTGGTCATTTTCTCTTTCACAAGTTTCACTTTAAAATATTTTAACAAACTGTATTTTTACATTTATTTTTCTTATATTCGATAAAACATTTGGTATGTAACCGGCGAATATTGCGTCATACCTCATATTAACTTGCAAGCATATGCACTCGGCAAACATATTGGATTTTGCGGTAAACTTCCATTTCCTTCAACTCTCAATATCAGCAATTTCTGATGCTCCCGTTCTATTCTATTTTCGTTCTATAACGCCGAAACGTTCGCAATTGGAGTTTGGAGTTACATAAATGGGGGAGTTTTCAAGGTCAAGTTTTAATAAAATATGGCTTATTTATTGTTTAACATAGAGATCCACAAAATTAAAAAGAAAGTATGCCAGAAAAAATTTTATTTTAATGCTACCGTGCGAGCAAAAATTATTTGCATCAAAGAGGGCTTGGATTAAAAAACGTAGGGCTTGGTTTAGATTACAATGATATGGGGACGATATATCTAACCAAATCTAGGTTAAAATTTTATCAAATTCATATTATGACATTATTTGCCAAACTAATGAGTAATAAAATAAGTAGACAAATACAAATTTATTTTTGTTGTTTACAAAATTAACAAAGTAAGAATATACAGAAAGAAAAAGAAAAATAATTACATAAATTGCTGAAATTGGCCACTGACATGCTCCAAGCATAAATTTACACGTCTCTTCATATTTTCGAAAGTGTTGACCAGCATCTCTGGAGAAATTACCACATTCTTGGATAATCCTTTCTTGTAATTGTTAATAGTTAATAGTGTTCTTTAAATGAGGAAAAACGAAGTAATCCATAACCGTTAAACAAGGTGATCTAGGTGGGAATTCAATGTCTGATCGAAAACTGATCAATCTGTCGTCGAAAAAATTGCGTAAGTAGTTAATAGTTTCGGCGGCTGTATGGGCGGTTGCACCGTCTTGTTGAAAATATCCAAAACGTAGTTCGTCGTCAAGCAATTGTTCCACAAATGGATTCAAAATATTATCTCTATACCGCTGTGCTGTAACTGTGGCATGGAAAAAATAAGACCAACAATTCTTCTTCGGGAAACAGATAACCAGACACCAATTTTTTGAGAGTGCAATGTAAACTTTACAAAAAAATGGGGATTTTTACTACTCCACATGCGTGTATTCTGAGAATTCACATAACCGGAGAGGTGGAACCGGGCTTCATCCGAAAAAAATGTCAGGTCTAATAAATCATTTCTTTCCAATACATTTTGGGTTTGTTCGGGTTTGTTGAGAATAATTCCTGCGTCTATCAAAATCTGCGGCTTGTATTTCTTGGAATACTTGTACTTTATAAGGAAATAAATTTAGCTGCTTCTTAAGAATAGTCCTGCATGTTCCATAAGATCTTCCCACTTCTTGGGACAGGCGTCTTATACAATTTGTTGGCGTATTTTGCATTATTTCACGAACATTTGCAACAAGTTCTTCTGTTCTTACAGATGGTCTTCCTGCTCCTTTAAACACAGCCACGGTTCTTTTCAGGCAATGATAAAAATCCCCAGCAATAGAAGCAAAGTTAGGAAAATGATCGTGAAAATCGTCCATGCACAAACCAGGATTGTATTGCCACTCACGATTTACCCTAACCCCGTTTCTAAAATACGCTTCAACCATGAATGTTTTGTGCTGTTCCGTAAAGCCCATTGTGTGAATTGTTTAAGGAATTGGAAAAATTAGCGATGAATCAAATTACTTGTAACGACTGTCAAAGACGACGGAATAACTGATTGATTGTTAATTCAGGTAGTTACTGACACCCAACAGGTATTAAGCTCTACGGCTAAGCATTACGTCCTTGGATGCAAGGCCCTCTTTGATGCAAATAATTTTTGCTCGCACGGTATATAGGCCTGGAGCACCGATTAGGCTTGACGACTTTAGGGGTTGGGGGCTACATCTAATCAATTGTGCCTATGGGGCTCCCTCGGCCCCCAAATGCCTTTAATCCACCGCTGGATATGTAAATTTAAACTTCTCTTTCCTCCTTGTTATATCCAATTATCCTGGTTGTGATTTCGGTCTCTACAAAACATATCAATGCCTCAAAAGCATGTTAACATTTTAATAATAAAATCCCTGCAACATATCCCGGTGCATCCTGCATGTTTCCTGCATTAAGGTTTCGACCATCTGGCCTCGGGCTTGGAAATGTCCGAGGATGCCCGAACATGGCATCAACAATTATATGGCCTGGATATGGACATTAATATATGTATTTGTAGGATAAAAGTTTGGGATTACCGAACATAATAGATATTATTTATACACGATGTCCACAAAATACGTGTAAAATGTTTGCAAACTCCTGACGTCAAAATATGCCGATTGAAACCTTTTTCAACACGCTTTTATTAGCTTCACCCTCAGACCAAGCTTCACCTGTATGTTTGTTTGTCCGTAATCGACTTCTTTGAACCCGATTTTGACCCACTTTAAACGGTCAGATTTAATTTAAATTTTGTAGACTTATCAAGAACCGCTGACAATACAATAATCTACACGCAAAAAAATCTCCTGTCAAATTTTGACAGCTGTCAGTTATAAAACGAAGAAGCGGTTTTGACGAAACAAATTATGGGGTCGTATAGTATTCGATGCGGAAAAAATAAGCAAAAAATTCTCCTGTCAAAATTTGACAGCTGTCAATATGTCAAATCGTTTAAAAAAAATGGAATTAATGAAAAAACTATAAGGTCGTATGTATATTGACGGTGAAAAGTTGAAAAAAATACGCAAAAAATTCTCCTGTCATATTTTGACAGCTGTCAGGTATAAAACGAAGAACAGATTTTGACAAAACAAATTAGGGGGTCGTATAGTATTCGATGCGGAGACTTCGGGAAAAATAAGCAAAAAATTCTCCTATCAAAATTTGACAGCTGTCAATATGACAAATCGTTTAAAAAAATGGTATTAATGAAAAAACTATTAGGTCGTTTGTATATTGACGGTGGAAAGTTGAAAAAAATACACAAAAAATTCTCTTGTCAAAATTTGATACCTGTTAATATGTCAGAATTATTACAATAACCGATAGTAATGAAACAAACGTGGGGTCGTATAGATATTGTCGCTAAGAATAGAGAAAAATTAAAAAAAAAATCTACCCGTCAAAATAAAATTTTGCCAATTTTTTTTTTTTAATTTTAAAAATTTTTGTCGTTTGTTCGGGTTTGTATGTATGTTTGTTTGTAACCGGCTTCTTTGAACCCGATTTTGACCCACTTTAAACGGTCAGATTTAATTCAAATTTTGTAGACTTATTTAGAACCGCTGGCAATACAATAATTTAGGTACTAATCTAGCTCAATCTATTAAAAAAAAAAATTTCTTAACAATAACTCAAACTAAAAAATGAAAAATAAATATTGTTTAAAAAAACTAAAAAACACCCTTTAATAATTAATCAAACTAAAAAGAGGAAAATAAATATAGTTTAAAATAATTCTTGAATTTCTTAATATAGGCAGAAAATAATAATAAACGATAAACATTAGTATTATTGTGAAAAAAGCGTGGGGCGCTTTGTGCTATATTTTTCGTATATCGAGCACCCCTCGCTTTTTTCACAATATTACTAATGCTTATCGTTCATTATTATTTTCTGCCTATAGTAAGAATTTCAAGAATTATTTTAAACTATATTTATTTTCCGCTTTTTAGTTTGATTAATTATTAAAGCGTGTTTTTTAATTTTTTTTTAATATATTTATTTGCCATATAATTTGCACAGTGCTGCGGTGTGATGCTTTCCTAAAGTGTTGCCAAGAACCCTGTTGTTTTGCTTGAACTGGGTCTGTCAGAAAACATCGCAGAGAGCATTTAGGATAATTTGACTTATTAGAAAATAATAAAATTTGATGTGCGACTTCACCACCACACCCGGCATAGAAGATTTTTAAAAATTCCTCAACAAACATTTCAAATGTGAATGCAATTTTAGAATAGGAATTTTAAATAAAATATTCAGTCGATGAAGGTAACAAGATCGACAAAACGCTTCAACTGGATATCTGAAATATGCATCTTAAATCAGTGCCTAGAAAATTTCTATTTTCCGGATTTTATTGAGGAGATTTTTGTGCGGATTTGTTCTTTTATAAATATAATAGCAAATCAGAAATGTACACATCGTATTTGTAAATTTGATACCGCAGAGAAAAACGAACCACTTTATTCAAAGACTAGATAGATAGAGGTGCTATATACTTAAAGTTGAAAATATATCTGCTGCTACAATCTATTTTAATGATTTATTCGTATTTAAACGTTAAACAGTTAAGTTTTTCTGACCTTTCGGAGAGATCCCAGGCCCACTGGATCCCCTCTCCTAAATACGCCAAGGAAAAAAGTATAACACCGAGAAAAAGCCTTATATTTCTTATAAGAATTCACATACTCTTTATAAAACTGTTTAATACTATATGTGACAGCAACGCGCTTTCCTACTGTAAGACAACGAAAATTGCTAGACCGTTGTGTATATAGTGATAATATCACGGTAATTTAGTCAATAGGAAATAAGAGTTATTGCTAGCATAGAATGGTTTATAGCCATTATTGCTCTGAATACTCACAGTAATTATCAAGTTCCAACTGCCAGTTGTAATGAAACTTGACATTAATCATAATAATAGGGGAGACCGGGGCTAGTTGGCGCACTTTTAACGTTAAAATTTTTTATCACCTTTCAGATTCGTTTAAAAAATATCTGTTGGCGTGTTATTATAGTTTAAAGCCTTATCTACAACCCTATTATCTTAATTAATGAGTTTGTTGAAACAGTTCGTTTTAAAAAAATATATATTTTGGTATGTCAGTTGCGCCAAGTTACCCCGTGGGTGGGGTTGGTTGGCGCATCATATGGGGCAAATTGGCGCACAACCAGTGTTTAATATGAAAATAAGGTTTTTAACTGAAATAACGATTTATTAAAAATAATACTCAAAACATCATATAAAAACAACTTAAAGTAATATCACAAACCAAAGCAAAAGATTGTAAGACATACGTAGATATATAAAAGTTTACATATCGTCATGTCACAGTTGATACACTGATAAAACAACTTGTTTTCTGGACATTCTTCATGAGCCCACATACCACAAGCAGTGTAGCGTATCCAATTTTCCTTTGGTTTGCTTTTTCATATACTTACCACTGAAAATCAGTACTGTAATTCTAAAAAATTTAAATAGCTTCTAGTGTTGTTGTTCTTGTCATTTAACATCGCATATGATTATGTATTATGCAATATGATTTATTAAGATGGTAAAATTCGTCCATAGTTTATCAAGTCCAATACTAAGGATGGGTTGTGCAAAATAAGAATCTTCTATTGCTTTATCTGACATACAAAGTTTGAAAAAAAAACTTAAATACAAAGTAAAATATCCGCGCCTGCTTGTTGCAGAATATTATGCATGGAAAAATACAGGGAAAAAGAAGTAGAGGAAGAAGACGCATTCCGCCAAGAGGGCCTTGGCCCCCCCAAAACCCCCAATGAATTAAAAATTATGAAAGTGGATAAGTATTTTAAAAAGTCAATTTTCTTAGATTTACCTCACGGGCCTCGTTTGAGGGGGGCCAGGTGGGGCATTTGCCCCCCCCCCCCCTCCCCCTGGAAGTTGACTTATTGACAAAAGTTGACTTATTGAGGTTTAATATGGTTTGATTGAATTTAAGAATTTATTATTTCGAGTTTTCCTTTATATTTTTGTTATTATTTTGGGGTAGTAAAGACTTATTTTAATAAAAATAAACAGTTTTAATGCCAAAACGACTATGAATGTTTGAGAAACAATTTTAGCTCATTAAGTATTGAGCAAAAAATTGAAATTAAAATTAAGGAAAGACCTAAACTCTCGAAATTAACTTGATACATACCACAAAGTGTAAATCTAGGAACTTTATTGTTATTGATAAGTTTGCTGCAAATAAAAACAGATGAATGAACTTTACTTTTAAACAATGTACCCACTAATGAAAAATAAATTAGCCTTTCTATTTTTTATCTTATTTCATTTTCAATAGAATAAGAAGGTAATCATAAATTTTAAAAATATTTACTATAATAATTATTGACCAAATTTGGGCGTGGTCTTAAAAAAATTTCGCCTGCGGCGCATTTCGCCTACAGCAGGCTTTTAATACACCCCCAAGTTAACAAGTCACAAGCCGCCAATGCCCCCCCCCCCTAAGAAACCGTTTAACGACTCCCATGACTAGGCTATTGCGATCTTCCCTGCAAGAGTACCTGTTAAAAAATCTCCAAAGTTCTAGAAAAATGCGTAACTTAAAAGTTTATTAAAAAATTTGCTTCCAGCACTTCTTGGCGGGCCCCCCCTAACATAAAATCCTGGGTGCGCCGCTGGATTAGACATGCGCACTGCCCTATCAGATTTTGAGGATAGAACATGGTTTTTTTCCTAAAAGTTGTTTAACACGTTCGCTACCGACCAGAAATGGCAGGATCCCGCTGTGAACCAGAACCGTATTTCAGAATATACCTAAATTTTTTTAAATTTTAAGACGCGCTTAATGACTAACCTAAATCAAGTACCAATGGCCATTATAGTGGCAACAGACCGACGACAGACCGCACAAAGGAAAACAACCACCTCGCGTGGACCAGATCTAATTTACATGCATAAGAATGAGTGTGCATTTTTGGCCACTATAGCGGCCGCGGTTCACCAAGGAGGATTGGAAAGGCCACTATAGTGGCCGTCGGTAGCGAACGTGTTAAAAATGATTGTTCGTCGTGTTTTTAGTTCGAAAGGAAAGAAAACAAGTCAATTAAACTATAAAACTTATAAAATCGAATATAAAAAACAAACAAAACCAGCAAAATAACTAATCTTCGATGTTATCGCGCACCTAACCTCAAGTCAAATATTGGTTGGTATATTGTTGGTATATAACGTGTATTGATTTTTACAATTTGGCAAAAACTTGGGTTTGAAAAAGTTTTTGCCCGAGAACTTGACTCGGGGAGTAATATAAACTACCTAGGTATTTACATTTTTTCGTTTATATAATATAAGTAGGTAGTGTAGAAAAAAGTGCCTTTTAAACTTTTTGAAGATTGCAGGGCTGTAAATAAAATACCTATACCAAAACATGCATCGGGATAATCTGGTGTGGGTTTCTGTTTATTTTCATACCTTATTTGTGTGGCCTAGGCCTAGTTTGATGTGTTTAAATTGATCGTAATAAAATAAAGTTATATATCAAGTTATCAAGATACATCACTACTCCATACTTACTGAAAATACAAAATACCAGGTATTTTACCCCTATTTGGGCATAATAAAATCATACAATTGCTGTAACTAGTCATTGTTTATATTCCAATCCAAGTCACTAAAAGCACAAACACAATTCACCAAACTACACAAAAACTAGAAATCCGTAAATATTAAACACCCACAATCCACAATAGCAAAGAAAACTACAAGGAATCCACAGAGAAAGTTTAAAATACAACAACAAAAATGGCGGCGGTTCTGGAGTGTATTTTGAGCATGTCGCTAAAGAAGGACAGGCCGATAACACGAGGTTTGTGCACATGCCCGATACTGCTCAGAGGGAAGGCAGCTGGCCGGCGAGCCATGCGCTCGGACGTATTTTTTCGCCCACAAAACGTAACTTTTGATTGCACAGGAGATAAGCTGTACCGGGTGTCCCACTAAGAATAGCTCTTGGCCGTATCTCAGAAAGGGTTAGTCATATGGCTTGCGGAAAAATTTTTTTTTAGTAAAAGTGGCCATAAGAAATTGCTGGAAATTATTTTTAAGTTCCTCATTTCGCCGCAAGAGGGCACAATTAAATTTTTTTTTTAATTCTAAATTTCTCCGAAAATTCCCATATTAAGGTATGACTCTGATTACATCGTCGAAAAGCTTAGACAATTCTGCATCATTTTGGTTTAAGGCTCGTTGGCGTACCGACCTTGATAAGAGTGGGGGAAGCTATTGAATGTATAAACATTAAAATCGCTGTAACTTCTAAACGACTTATCCGATTTTACTAAATTTAAGCTTGTTCCGAAGGGAAAGGTAAGTAACTTCAATTGCCGTATCCAATGATACACGATAGTTTCTAATAAAATTGCTAGAGGGCGCAATTTGTAATAATAACAGTTTTTTCGATTTTATCCCGAAAATTCAAATCATACGGTATAACTATGACAGCATAATCGAAAAGTAAATGAAATTTGCAAGAAAAGATGTGAAGCCCGCAGTTCGATATATTTGTTCGTTTCAGAGTTATTGCCAAAACAATAATTTTTAATACAAATTGCGCCCTCTAGCAATTTTATTAGAAACTATCGTGTACCATTGGATACGACAATTGAAGGTACTTCCAAACAAGCTTAATTTTAGTAAAATCGGACAAGTCGTTTAGAAGTTACAGCGATTTTAATGTTTACACTTTCACTTGATAAGAGTGGGAGAAGCTATTGCTCTAGTTCTCCATAATGCAACCACAAGTCACAATTTAACAAAATATGATGCTCACGTCTTGTAAATAGGTTATCAGATAGTATTTGTCGCAACACAGGACTAAGAAGCAGCAGGATTCTCTTTCCAATAGTCATAAATTATTTCGAAAACTTGGACAACTCGCAGTATTCCAAAAGTCGGACGTCGTCGTCGATCGAGGCCGCCGAAAATTAAATTGATCCTCAAGACGGGAGTTTTCTGTCCTCGAGTCCCAGTTTTCCCGGTTATTTTACTTGTTAGTGGGCCATGGGGACACATGCACTTTCCTCCAGGACGGCGCGGTGTCAAGTATCTATTCGGAACATCTTGTCGGGAGAAATTTGAAAGGCGTTTTCCTCCTTTTTAAAGTGTTTTATGGCCGATAGACCGATGTATGCATGGAGTTAAATAATTATATTTAAGGTTGAATTCTCAACGTCATTCAATCTATTGCCAACCTATAACCTATTTCCCGTTGATTTTATTAAATTTATTATTTTTTTTTAAACCGACCAGAATATATACACTTTCTGGACAATTTTTCGTCTAGAAAATAAACTTTTTCCGATCGCAAGACCGGAAAAGTGACGTTAGAGACAGGAAAAGATTTTTCCGGTCCCTGTTTTTTGTTTTTCCAATCGCTCTTTGATAATACAAGCTACCTTGATTTCGTTACTATATGACAACAACATTTCGATGTATTGTCGAGTGACAGTTCGTTGATTTTTAATTTGTTGTTTATATCAAAATTGTTTCGCGAGTGCGCAAATTTAACAATATGAATTCAGATTTTGAATTATCCGACACGGAAAATGAGATTTTAGAAGAAATTTTGGAAGCAGCAAGGAAAGCGACTTACGATATATTGCCAGTAAAATCAAAAGCCCGTTACGAGAAGTCATACGACGCATTTAAAAATAATATAAAATAAAATAATTTAATGTAAGTATATCGAGGTATATCGGTCTTAAAAAAAATATTGTACGTCACGCAACCAAAAATTAGTGTTTTTCAGGTCTCTCCAAGCTGCTTGCCTCGACCTGAAAAACACTACTTTCCGGTCTTGTAACGTAAATTACTATTAATAACTATAACATTTAAAGAAAATCCATATCGACGACATTATTTAGATTAATCAAAAATATGAATTTATTTCGTTGCTAATTTTGGGAGAATTGTATAGTGAAAGAACAATGAGTGACAATGACATAATAATGTTAAAAAAAATCTTACCCGATATTTTTCGCTATACATAAGTTTTGAAAATTAGTTTTGAAATTCCTCGATATTTATTAAATATGTCAATTATTACCTATAGAATATCATGTCGATACTGATTTTCTTTAATTTTGTATAAAAACTAGAAAACATAAATAAATATATGCGAAATAGGTTATAGATTGGCAAGCATGTGGATACTCTCACCTTAAAGGTAGACAAAGAAGACAGATATCCGGCCACTCCAAACTATATTTATGTTGAACTATTAAAGCTGTTTCTAGACCGAGAACCCACAGCGAAAAAACTTAAAATTGATCTCATATAGTTAACCTTCCCCTACTAATATCTTTTTAGATTTAGATCAGCGAACCCTAATCACGAGAGTGGCAAATTTCTGGCCTTGCCCCTGTAAATTACAATATACCTACAACTCTATACAGGGTGTTTCATTATGGCCACCGGCCATATCTCGGAAACTACTAGGCATAGAAACTTGGGAAAACAAATTATGATTAAAGCGGTCATGAGAAAATTCTGGTAATTACTTTTAAGTTCCTCATTTCGCCACAAGGGGGCACAATTGAAAATTTGTTTTTTAAATTCTAAATTTCTCCGAAAATTCCTTTATTAAGGTATAACTCTGATTACATCATCGAAAAGTTTAAACAATTCTGCATCATTTTGGTTTAAGGCTTATTGGCGTACCGACTTTGATAAGAGTGGGCGAAGCTATTGAAAGTGTAAACATTAAAATCGCTGTAACTTCTAAACGACTTATCCGATTTTACTAAATTTAAGCTTGTTTGGAAGAACCTTCAATTATTGTCGTATCTAATGGTACACGATAGGTCCTAATAAAATTGCTAGAGGGCGCAATTTGTATTAAAAATTATTGTTTTGGCAATAACTATGAAACGAACAAAGATATCGAACTGCGGTCTTCACATCTTTGTTTGCAAATTTCATCTACTTTTCGATTATGATGTCATAGTTATACCGTATGATTTGAATTTTCGGGATAAAATCGAAAAAACTGTTATTACAAATTGCGCTCTCTAGCAATTTTATTAAACACTATCGTGTACTGTTGGATCCGGCGATTGAAGATACTTACCTTTCCCTTCCAAAAAAGCTTAAATTTAGTAAAATCGGATAAGTCGTCTAGAATTTACAGCGATTTTAATATTTACACATTCAATAGCTACCCCCACTCTTATCAAGGTCGGTACGCCAATGAGCCTTAAACCAAAATGATGCAGAATTGTCTAAGCTTTTCGATGATGTTATCAGAGTTATACCTTAATATGAGAATTTTCGGAGAAATTTAGAATTAAAAAAAAAATTTTAATAGTGCCCTCTTTCGGCGAAATGAGGAACTTAAAAATAATTTCCCGAATTTTCTCATGACGGCTTTAATCACAATTTTTTTTCAAGTTTCTATGCCTAGTAGTTTCCGAGATATGGCCGCTGGCCACCCTTAATGAAACACCCTGTACAATCTTTCTGCAGTTTAACAATAATAAATCAGAAATTATTATTAGTTTTTACAAAAAGCTAACTTATTAATTTTTATGGCATCCCTCTATAATATGTATTTTTAAACCTAAACCATTTATATGAATATATATACCTTCATTCTTTATTTGACTCACATACCCACTTTTCTCCGTCCCGTACATCAATAGCTATCAAAACACTGAACATTTACCAAAATACCAGGGAATAAAGCTTTCCTTTTTGTCCCGCATTCGTCCATTATCCATTATTTAAGCCATTGTGGCTTTCCATTGTGCCGAACGTTTCGGTCAGCAGGTAGATGGCATTAAATCCACGAATTCCAAACTGATGTGTGGATAAATTGGATTGGTTTATTACAGAAAGCCATTTGAAGTTTGTTTAATTCAAAACAAAGAGTTGTTGTATAAACATAATATTCTTTTTCAGTTCGTTATCGTCGGTAAAATGTTGGCAAAATCGACGGCCCCTTCAACATTTGCTGCCACCTTTGTTTTTCATAGGTATTTCATTTCATAATTAATTTTATTTTTTATATTCTGAGAATTTAACTTCGTTAAGTGAAGAAGAATTATACGTAAAAGCGCGGAATTTACAAACGATATACCATAAAGACTTGTCCATTGACTTTCCTAGTCAAATTTTAAGCCTCAGAAAGGGACTTTGAGCTAGTATTTTAAAATTAAAAACAGTGTATGAACTTGCGGATCATTTATTAATAAAAAAGCAGCGTGTTCTTCAAATTTTCCAGATGTTTCTAGTGCAGTGATGTTATTTCTAACTCTACCAGTTAGTGTGGCATCAGCGGAACGATATTTTGCCAAACTTAAAATAGTAAATAGTAATTTACGTTACAAGACCGGAAAGTAGTGTTTTTCAGGTCGAGACAAGCATTTCCAGGGCGAGCCATAGGCGAGTCCTGGAAGCTTGGAGAGACTTGAAAAACACTCATTTTCGGTTGCGTGACGTACACTATTTTTTTTAAGACCGACACTTCGATATATTTTATAATCTACGCGAAACAAGTTTGACATAAAGAACAAAATTAAAAATCAACGAACTGTCACTCGACAATACATCGAAATGTTGTTGTAATAATAACGAAATCAAGGTATCTTGTATTATCAAAGAGCGATTGGAAAAACAAAAAACAGGGTGACAGTGACATTAGAGACCGGAAAAGTGACATTAGAGTCCGGAAAATATTTTTCCGGTCTCTAATGTCACTTTTCCGGTCTTGCGATCGGAAAAACGTTATTTTCTAGAAGAAAAATTGTCCAGAAAGTGTAAATTTTCTGGTCGGTTTTAAAAAAAAACCATTTACGTAACACCATGGGACAACAACGCCTTTCGGATTTATTCTTAATTAAAATAGTATCGAACACGAGTTTGTTAAAATATTAAATATCGACGAAATTATGAACGATTTTGCAAAAAAACTCTCGACGATCTGGTCGTTTTGTATAATACTTTGTATACCTAGTTACTGTTTTCTGTCTTTTGGATTCTATGAGGCTCGATTACTCCCGTTACTACCATACATGGTAAGCAACATAATAAGTGGTATTTTAAAATTTTGATTTTGCATCATGAATATTACGTATAATGACTTAATAGCTACCTATGTTATATCTACCAGTCTACCTAGGATTATAAAATAAATTTGAATTGTTTGCTGTTTTAATAGTAGGTACTTAACACATAATGTGGATTTAAGCCTAATTAAATTATTACACGATTAACGAATTCGAAAATTCATAAACCTGAACCTAATGGTAATGAAAATAAGAATTATCATTTTCCATTCGTTATAGAGAGGAAGCCCCTGAAAACGTTTGCGGGGGGGGGGGGGGCACTCCGTTTTTGTTAAGCCACTGAATCGAGGAGAGCCCCACCCAAACAGCTTACTCGTGGGGGATGGATTGGATTCTGGCTGCTTTGTGAACCAGTGCATTGCCGTAAAGAAGAAGACTTTTATAAAGAAAAAGGAGCTTGGTTCTAGGTTCGATTCCCATCAGTGGCCTTCAGCCTTCAGCACTCTAAACAGTTTTCAGTAAAATTTATAACAGACCAAAACAAAAAAAAACATGCATTTGTAAACAATTTTTTTTTAATTTTTATGTCTGAAACAATGCAAACAATATCTTTCAGCCCGTTTGCTAAAAGCGCCCCATTATACTTCCCATCACGTAACTTTTCGTGTGCCCCATGCCTCTGAATAACACTAAAGACTTAACTTAAACAATATAGAGTTAAAATAACAATCAAACTGCTACATACTAAGGGGTTCTCAGTTAATTATATCAAGTTGTAGTTGTATTATTCCAGCTGGGTCAGCTGGGGTCCAGAATTTCAGCCTTTATGTTTCACTACGCGACGAAAGGCCAGTTTGGAAGGCTCTGTTTTGTTAAAGTTTGATTGTGTTATGGCAGTTAGGGTCCATTCGAATAGTTTTCACTTTGGCGTGTGCAATGTTGACAGCTGAATATTATATCCTCGTGTTGGTGGCCTACAATGCGATTCGCATAAGAATCTACCATTTTTACCATTTACTCAAAGCCCAATAAACCTATCAAAGTTATTTCAAGAAATATTGCTATAGGTACCCCTAAGGCAACGAAAATTATATCCATATAAAATAATCCAAAGATCCTGAAGAAAGAATATGCCGCTTTGTTATTACTATCAGATTATAAAGTTTTTCGCAGTTTGATTGCTCGATCGCAGCCATTTCAAGTGGCAACCAACTCGTACCTGTAATTTGGCGAATTATTTATTATATTGTGGAAACCAGATTTTCTTTTGATAACTGTGGTTATGCCAAGGAGCGAAGAAAATTGAATATAATGTGAGTTTTCGCGTCGGGCGAAAGAATTTTAAAGTGAACGTGGATTTAGTAAAATAAACATATTTTTGGCCTCAGCTATACAAGTCTGTGGATATTTGCCAAAAGCTGACATGTCATTTTTAATAGTTTTAAGGGAAACCATTTTAAAGTTTTTGTGTTATTGACAAATCGATTTTTACATGAAAACTTTTTCCTCATAATGATATTGTTTTTGATTAAATTTCATTATTATTTAAAAATATCCAGTTTTTAGAGAAAAGTTAATGTTTTATTAAAAAATTGAGAGAAAATAGAGTTTGAATGACATACCAACTTTTGCCAAATATGGGGGTTGACATATCAATAATTGGGGAAGTGGCTTATGACTCAATATCTTTATTACAAAAGTAGGTATAAAAAAAACAAGATTTACACAACATTATATTCCACCTTTTTATTTTTTAATAAAAATTGTCATTAAAGAAAACTTGTCCGCTGCGAGAGTAAAAAACAAGCCAAACTTTACTTTAAAATATAAACATCAACTGTCTGTAACGGCTTAAGGTTGAATTCTCAACGTCATTCAATCTATTGCCAACCTATAACCTATTTCGCGTTGATTTTTTGAGTTTATTATTTTAATAACTAACATTTAAAGAAAATCAATATGGTAGGTACATTATTTAGATAGTATCTGATATATTACAAAAATATCAATTTATTTCATTGCTAATTTTGGGAGAATTGTATAATGAAAGAACAATGAGTGACAATGACATAATAATGTAAAAAATAATCTTACCCGATATTTTTCGCGATACAATTCTCCTAAAATAAGTTATGAAATTCCTTGATTTAACGTTTAATATGTCAATTGATACCTATAGAATATCAAGTCGATACTGATTTTCTGTAAATTTTGTATAAAAGCTAGAAAACATAAATAAATATACGCGAAATAGGTTATAGATTGGCAAGCATGTTGATACTCCCACCTTAATAAACAACAAAACCTTTAATATTCTAAGGGTCAAAACTTGACATGTCTTTGTCTACCTTTCGATTAAAACTGACTGAACATGATATGTCACAGACATAACAAGTTTTGGCAAAAACAAAAGTGGAGTTCAGAAACATATCATATTAGGACTCGATCCGGCGCATGCTCAGTTTAAAAGATTGGGATATCATGTTTTGCCATATAAAACTTTAACCTTTATGACATATCAAGGCGATGAAATCCTTATATTGAAAAAAACTGACATGTCAGCTTTTGGCAAATATCCACAGATTAGTAGTATCGGGAGTTTTACATTTATTGGTAGAACTTCACTAAGGGGAGGGGGGCACATCACCTAAATGGTTTTTAGAAGTGTATACAAAATAAAGTTAGGTACTCCAAAACAATTGCATATATTTGAACATTTGAGACCGGAATTTTAAAACCCCAAACTTATCAAAAGCTATGCAATCTCATGAAGGAACCAATAGGTATGTGCTTTCATTACAATAGTAAAAAAGGTAAACAAAACAATAATAGCACACAAACATTTTTTAAACATCAATCCATATATTTTTCATATGCTACCACAGTCAATTAAAATAATTAAATCGTTAAATAATTATAAAAATAAAATTAAAAATTGGATAGTATCTAATCCAAGAGATATATTCAAGAACGTCATTAATAAATAATGAATAAAATAAATAAATATATATTTATATTATATACATAACATATTGTATCTTCGTATACTATAGTGATATAAAATATACCAATAAAATATTGTCATATTCCTTTTATATTATAATCTAGTTGTGCCTGAATTAAAAAATATATTCTTGACAAAAATATTATATTATTTAACTCAAAACAAGTATTTTACTTCTGAGTTCGGAATTGATAGTTTATACAAAAAAAAATATATATTAGCATTAAATGTCAAAAAATATTTGAATAAACTTTTATTATTATTATTATTATTATTATTATTATTATTATTATTATTATTACCGTTTATTTTAACGTAGTTTACGTTAAAATGCTTAAATGTAATTCAAAATAAAATGAGGTTAAGTGGATGCCATTTAGAAATCACCGTTACAGCATTCCACTTTTGCAGCCTAGCTGAAAGGGTTTCATTCGAAAAATAATAATAAAAAAATATGCTAAGCGTACTTTTATTGCTTGTACGTAAAATTAAAACTGTTTTAATTTTCTAGGACGTTGAAATGAAAAGTAAGTAATTGCCTGAAAATATATAAATCGGAAGTCACCTGTGGAAGTCACTGGCATTCTTTGCTTCGGCCTACGTGACTAACCGGTGTGGATAGTGCACGGAGTAGGGCTGTGCGATTACCGAAAAAGATTATCGATTTTCGATTATTTGAAATAATCGATTATTTCCTATTAATCGATATACCATATTTCTTACATCCGGTTTAACCGAAAGTTCACACTATTGGAAAGATAATAAAAATCGAAGATAGGGACATGTAAGCCGTTTTGCTCTAAGACGTACAGTTAGAAAGCTAGACGCTGTCAAAGTTCAAAAATGTCATTTTTCAAGAATCAATATCTCGGAAACTGTTAAGTATAGACTAATAATGCTTTCATTAAAAAATGTTCAAAATTTTATGCAGAATGCAAAAAAATTATATAAAATAGGGGTATCCATTTAAGATTTAGATCTTACCCCTCCTCCCTCCTAGGGACTTGAAGTAACAAGATTGACAATATACGCAAAAGATGTCCCCCTCGAAATAAAAATCGACGGGTCCAAGCGATTTTCCACATTTTCATTTTAAAGCAGGAAAATCGAGGTGGGAAGTTTTCAAATGAACACCCTGTATATATTTTTCCAAGTCTTACCAATCTAATCATCATTTACTTCGACCAGAACATTAGTCTCCAAAATCGAAAAAGCAGAAAAAGCACCCTGGCTTCACCAATACCTTAACCTTTTAAAGTATACATATCACCCTTTCCAAAACACTATCCAGGGGTAAATTTTGATTACCCATCCTAAAACCCTCACAAAGTATGGATCGAGGCCGCAAAAGGTAACCTTTCCTAAATGTCCCTCATTTATACACGCATTAGACAGAGACAGGAAGATAAATACATTGGTCCGTTTCATTTGTCAAAAGCCTTTTTTTCAGTTGAATAATGTTTTGCAAACATCAGGAGAGGTTTAGAAGGGTTGGAGGGCCATCATCAAACCGCGCGGTAAAAATGCCGAAGAGATATTTGTTTTCGTTTAAAATTTACGGAATTAATTTAATTGATTAATATTTGACTTCGGATATGTGTAACGATACCATCCACCTCCCCCTTTCCGATGAAACCTCCTTTATAACATTTAAACGCAAAATAATTATACAGGGTGTTTCATTAAGGGTGACCACCGGCCATATCTCGGAAACTACTAGGCATAGAAACTTGGAAAAAAAATTATCATCAAAGCGGTCATGAGAAAATTCTGGAAATTACTTTTAAGTTCCTCATTTCGCCGCCAGGCGGCACAATTAAAAAAAAAATTTTAATTCTAAATTTCTCCGAAAATTCCCATATTAAGGTATAACTCTGATTACATCATCGAAAAGCTTAGACAATTCTGCATCATTTTGGTTTAAGGCTCATTGGCGTACCGACCTTGATAAGAGTGGGGGAAGCTATTGAATGTGTAAACAATAAAATCGCTGTAACTTCCAAACGACTTATCCGGTTTTACTAAATTTAAGCTTGTTTGGAAGGGAAAGGTAATTATCTTCAATCGCCGTATCCAACAGTACACGATAGTGTTTAATAAAATTGCTAGAGGGCGCAATTTGTAATAATAACAGTTTTTTCGATTTTATCCCGAAAATTCAAATCATACGGTATAACTATGACATCATAATCAAAAAGTAGATGAAATTTGCAAGAAAAGATGTAAAGACCGCAGTTCGATATCTTTTTTCGTTTCAGAATTATTGCCGAAACAATAATTTTTAATACAAATTGCGCCCTCTAGCAATTTTATTAGAAACTATCGTGTACCATTATAATATACGGCAATTGAAGGTTCTTCCAAACAAGCTTAAATTTAGTAAAATCGGATAAGTCGTTTAAAAGTTACAGCGATTTTAAGGTTTACACATTCAGTAGCTTCCCCCACTCTTATCAAGGTCGGTACGCCAATGAGCCTTAAACTAAAATGATGCAGAATTGTCTAAGCTTTTCGATGATGTAATCAGAGTTATTGTGTTCCCTTGCGGCGAAGTGAGGAACTTAAAAATAATTTCCAGAATTTTCTCATGACCGCATTAATCATAATTTTTTTTTCAAGTTTCTATGCCTAGTAGTTTCCGAGATATGGCCGGTGGCTACCCTTAATGAAACACCCTGTATAATTTAAGAAACGAAACAACTGCCGTGATTTTAATTCAAGGAAATAGAACCTTTCCCCATAGAAACAAATTACCCATTTTATCAGTTCCGCGCTCGAGGGGCTAAAACATAGAACAATGGGTAAAATTACCAAAATGGGGTATTATATTTGGTCACGAGACCATGAGGCTTCAATGAATGAATTCGAATCGACATTTCATATAGCTTTGCCAGGACGGCTCGGAAGAGATGTAAAGTCAGTTGTAATGCATTTGGCATGTTCTGCGCTATGGGGGATGCACACCCCCCGTTTTCGGCTTTTTAGGGGGGAAACAAAAGCTTTGTGCGAGGTGTTACAAGAGATTTGTCGTCGTTGCGGTTATGAATATTTTGTTCCTTTTTTATGCTTGAATTGCTTGGTAAAGGTTTTAAGTAAAATGTTTTTGAGTCAACAGACAGACCATTGGGGGGGGGGAGGTGATTTCGATCAGGGTGAAATCGGGGGAAAGTTTAACACACACTTGAAAAATTTAACTGAGAACCATAGAAATAATATAGCTGGTTCATCATCTATTAATATACCACCGATTTTCGCTCGACGGCCCTTTGACGTGAAGGGGGAATGGGAAATTACAGCTCTATATATATAAAATGATAAAGAATGGTTTACCATAAAATTTTATCGCCCCCCTCACCCCTCCTACCAATCAAAATAATAAATCGAACAAAACGATTTCCAACACGTATTTGTGTATAAGTATTTCATCAAATGCTAATCAGCTTAAAAATAACCGCAATATTTTGCGTATATGTATTTATTTTTTTTGAAATAAAACCGCTCTGAAACTGAACAAACATTTATATCGATATGCATAAAATACTGCAGAATTGTAAAATCGACCCCTCCACGCCGCTTCACCCCCGATGGTGGACCGCAGAAAAATATGCAAGCTTTAATTAATTGATGGCCTGTCAATGCACCGTTTGTTTTATTTTGTAGTTTATATAAAAATATAAGCAAACTTGTTTTTTTTTTGTCCACGCAATAAGCTATGATACCTACGTATAAATGGCAAATATGTATTGACCTAAAAGGTTCATGGTGGATTTATGTCATTTATGTAGTATTGCTGTTTTCTTTGTCTTTGGGATACTAGAGCAACACAGAGAGCCATTACCAAGTAGAAAAATGGTTCTGAGAGATCAATATATTCCGGGTCAAGCTAACGTAAAAAATATACCTCTTGTTGATCCCAAAAAAGTTCTGTAACCTCCATACCACATTAAACTGGGATTAATGAAAAATTTCGTTAAATTGTGTTAAAAATAGACGGTAAAAAAAATAATAAAAAAAATTTTAATTTTACACTTTCCACAGATATTTATTTTGACTCGACCTGTTTCGCAACAAACACAGTTGCTTCTTTAAAGTAGTACCTACAAGTACCTACATAAAAATGGCATTTTAAAAGGTATATACTTAGGTGTAACAATTGCAGGTAATTTTCAGGTTGTTTAAATTGTTGGGAAAACCAATAATAATGTTTACAGACTAATTAAAGAGATTAGAGATTCAAAAGAGGTCATCCGTTTAAATCCAATCCCAACCAGAAAAAAAATACCTTTTTAGACTTTGGAAATCACCCTGATGACCATATAGATTCCTTATAAGACATTTAAGGACCTACAATAATTGTATAAACTGCTTTTCATGTTTATATAATATCATTGCAAAATCATAATCTTGTCCAGTTTCTCGACCTGCGCCTCGCTGCGAAAGCTATGATTGGCCATATCCATGAACTTTATATAATTAAATCTCTAATAAATGACTATCAATATTGTCAATATCATTAAACATGGCATGTTTCGGCAAATACACCCATACAATAAATTTATTTCATAATATCGCTCGACCCCATCCCGTATAGTTGCGGGGTGCTGTCATGTTTAAAATATTGTAAACAGGTTGTACAATTGTACATTATGTTCTAAATTATGAATTATTATAATTGTTTGAAATTTATATTTTACTCTAATAATAAATACTAAAGATAATAATAAAAATAAAGTTCTCATGCTAACCGCATTCCGCAACCTAATTATGAGAATCACATATTTTAAACGTGTGTACATACGGCTTTTCAAAACCTAAAATGATCTTCTTTCCAACACTGCAATAAGGTAGATTGAGATTAATCTTTTATGCTTTCTTTCTAGTTTGATCTTAAGATTTTGCTAATACCAAAGTAGCAGCAGCACACACTTTTCCACAGATTTCAAATAAACAGAAACACGTTGTGAAAAGTACATAAATCTATCTGATAATTCAGCGATCTAGTGGGCAATAGCAAAACTACGGAATGTTACTAGAAACGATCTCTGCACAGAATTAATTTACTCATCTAGTGAGCAATAGCGAAACTACGAACTTTAACAAGGAAAGATGTCAGCATAAAATGAGATTAGCCATCTAGTAGGCAATAGCGATACTAGAAATAAAATGGATGAAAAGATCTCTGCACCAAATTATTTGGAGACATCAAGTGCACAGTAGCGAAACTAAATTACAATGAGAAGAAAGATTTCTACAAGAGATATTCTGGCCATCTAGTAAGTAATAGCGAAACTACAAGGTGTTGAAAAAAGATTTCTTTTGGCCAAGTTATTTGGGCCATCTAGTAGACATTAGGCAAATTACGAATTATAAGAAAGAAAAGAAAAGAAAGAAACCCTTATTCTGGTTAAAGCATGACAAAACTACGAATTGTTTGGCGAAGACCTTAAACCCTTTATTTCTCTGTGGGAGACCTTTCTACACAGAGCACCAATAATCTTTTTAAAATTATTACCAACAAATTCTTTAGAATTGTCCCGCCTCTAAAATTTTACCTAAAATCATCCCGCATTTTTAAATCTGTCCGCAAGTCCCGGAATGAACATATTATTTTGCAAAGCATCATAATAATATATTATATCAGTTATGGATGTCAGATACAACATGAGAATTAAAGTGTGAATAGTTCCTGGAGATATTAAATCGGAACCCATAACTTGTTAGGAAATTTCATGGAGTTGAAATTGAAAACTAGATTTTAAAAATAAATAGAATATATGTTTAATACCTACTACGTTTTTTACATTTTTTTGTATTTGAATTCATTTTCTTTAAATAAATTTTGCTTTCGTTGTTCTATTCTTAAATTAATGAAGAATTTGATAACCAAAGGGGGTGGACAACCCTAACCCTATACAAGTTTACATGTACCTAATTAGGCAATCCAAACCACGTGGTAAAAAACTGACGTTGGTTGGCACACATGACTGACAGTCATCCATAACCAAAGCATTTATTTTTCTGTATTGAACTGTTTGGATCGTATTTTTAAGTATTTTGGTATCTTTTTTCTTTTAAATAAACTAAATTCTTCTGTAGGGGAGAGTGAATATCTACGAAAATTATTAGTAGAGAATCCAGATGTTGGTCAAAGGTAGGTTTAAATGCAATCAATTTTCTTGTTTACCTTTGTAACCATTGTTTTCTTTTTAGGTATCAACTGAAATTAAAATTAATAAGCAGCTTGGATCCGTTTCTTATTAATTCTCAGGACCTTGATTATACTATTAATGGTGTTCCACCTATATCAATCATGGACATTATTGCTTATTTGGTTTTTCCCATAGTTTTTATTCAAAAGAACAAAATGAAGGCATTTAAAAGTTTGCAGGCATACAAATATTTTGAGTCTGGCTTTCTTGTACAAGCTGGAACTAATTGGAAAAGTAAGATGTTTGTTTATTCATTACCAATTTTGTGCTTTTTACTCATAATGTCATTATATTGCTTCAAAAATTGAACACCAACGATCGATGTTATAATGTAATTAGGTAAATTAATTACAATTTTACTTATAACTTTTCAGTCAAACATTCTCAGAGAACCACTTTGAAACCATTAGAGGCCTGGGTAATAATTGGAAAAGATGGAAGTGTGTGCACTGCCCACTGTACTTCCATGGCAGGGAACAGCGAGGTCTGCAGCCATGTATGTGCATTACTTTTTGCTGCAGAGTATGCTCACTCCAGGAAAGAAGCATTGTCTTAAAGTATTGTGCACATACAGGCATTGAGTTGCCTAGGTGCATTTGTAAATACCCGGAACCATATTTTACAATGTTATACCTACGAATAATTCTGTAAATTGTTGAAAATTATGTAAATACTGAATTGAACTGAAATATTTGTGATAATTCAAAATTGAGAATGAACTGTATGAAATATTTTTTACTTTTGACTGTATTTTCATAAATTTTTATTCTTAATTTTAATAAATATCAACGACTAAAAAGTATTTTTTTATTAAAATACAATTAACCAAGATTAAATAAAAGACAAAGAAACAACTAAAGGTAAGAGAATATTAAAAACCAATACAAATTGTTTAGTAATTTTATTTCAAATTATATAAATACCTATTTCTTTACACATCACATCTTACTATACTATAACTATCATGTGTAGTCTCTGCTTTTTTTACAATAATATAGAATTTTATTTCTTAAATCGTTTCGTTCTGGCCATATTGTTAGTGATTTAAACCTTCTATATAAAATATCTATTAAATTCTCAAAGTAACTAGAAGCAGTTGTCGGAGATATTTTGAAATTATAAGCAATTAGTTTAAAATGAAGATCTAATCGTAACTTAATTAAAGTTAATACTAATTGACTGAAGGCACTGAGAGCTGTAGTAGTTGTAGTTGGGATGTATGTATCCTTTAAATGTATCTCCAATTTTTCGTCGTTAGAAGTATTATCCATCAATCCGAATGGTGAATTATCCACTTTGCTTAGTTGCTCAAATTTTACTGCAAGTTGTTGTATCGGTCTGAATTGCAGTTCCTCCATCTTCCCCTTCCGAGTCAACATTTAGTTCAGTGATATCACCTTGATTTAAATCCATATTCTCCACCTGCAAATGTTATAATTTATTTACCAAATATTATCTTTAAACGAATCATAAAAAAATCACTATTTTAGCTTTTTTGCTTAAGGTTGATATAGGAAACTTGCATATCCTCATGGTAATGAGCTAAGTTTAAACACACAAAAATCAATATCACAAAAAAAACTTATGCATTTAGAAAGTAAAACATCTAAGTTCAGTAATAATCTAATAAAATATCAAGAAACCTCTTACTTCGCATTGTAGCATCTTTCGTCTTTTCTCTAGACGTTAATTTTTTTCTAAAGCTTCAGGCCTCCTTTCAACACTTTGTGCAATATGCCCCATATTTTGAGAAGGAACCCAATCTGGATATTTTTTGTTTTCCAATATGGCAGGCTCACCTATTAATCATAAATGCATTAGAAACAGAAACTAAAACCACTGAAATTTCCATTCTCAAAACTCTGAAGAAGGTTTTATTCTATGGAGTTTTAGAACTTACCAGTTATAAAATGTTTACTGCAGACTCTCTGATATTTTAGCTTTGATTCAGTTAAATCATCGCGCTTTATAGCCGCTATCCACAAAGCCCTACGTTCTCTAGACATCTCATTTTTATGGGGCTTATTAGATAAATTCAGTACGGTGGGAATTCTATAAAACGACACATTGTCACGATCGCGCCGACTTCCGCAGCTAACAACAATACAAAATAATAATAAAGCTCTTCAAAAACAGTATAAAAATACTCAACAGATAACAAACACCAAAATAAACTGTAAAATATGAATATAAATACTACTTTTTACGCAAGCTCAAACGGTTGTTTACATACATGTGTGCCAACCACTGTCATATTTGATAGGTCGTTGGATTGCCTAATGGTGAAAAAGCAAATATTGACCCGCTGTCCGGCATTTGTCATTTTAAAAGTTGGCAGTCTTAACATATATAGGACTGCTGAAGCTGAACTGCCACTCAGTGCCACCACTGCCAGAAGAGTCAGAAGAAGACGGCTAATAATCCATGCGAAACGACTCCTTGGTATCGTTTTTCAATATTAAATAAACAGCTGTGCTGTACTGATGCAGAGTATATACCTATATTATACAGTAATATACACTACACCTACTACAAAACATAAAATGAACTTCTTTCCAACATCGCAACAAGATAAAATAACTCAGATTAATTTTTTATGCTTTCTGTTTAATTTATAACATTAGTATTTTGCTAATAACAAAGCAGGAAAATACTTTTCTACAGATATACTTTAAAAACGCACATTTTTTATTTACTTAATTAGATTAGCATTAAATCTTGTGAGCAACAAAACTAAGAAATTTTACAAGAAAATAACAGACGAAAATAATATCTCTGCACAAAATTAATTTACCCATCTAGTGAGCGATAGCGATACTACAAGACATTGAATGAAAAGATCTCTGCACCAAATGATTTGGGTAATCTAGTGTACAGTAGCAAAACTAACACAGTTAAAAAGAAAGATCTCTACAAGAGATTTTCATAAGATATTCTGGCCATCTAGTGAATAATAGCGAGACTACAAGTGTTGAAAAAAAGATTTCTACACAAAAGCTAAGTTGTGCCATCTAGTAGACATTAGTCAAATTACAATTAATACGGCCTTCTAGTGAGCAATAGCGAAACCCCGAATTGTTGAGGATTGGTTTCTGTATTATTGACATTAAAAAAAAATTTAAAGTTAGGTTATGTTATCTCATAGGTTATACCTTTATATTTTATTTAATTTAAAATGTTTTCTACTAAATTAGTACCAAATATTTACAGATCAATAAGAGCTGGAACTACGAGCTACCAGCTCAAACGTCTTCCTAGTTTTGCCAGCCTTGGTGAAACCCCAAAATGCCACATTTTTGTGCTAGCTAGTCTGATGACCGAAAAGACTGAAGATTTACTAAAAAAAACTCCTTCATTAAACTCAGTAGTACCTGTAAGAAGTTATGCTAAAGGAAAAGACAAAAAGAAAGACAAAGGTTAATATACTTTGGAAAACATGTCCAGTCCTGTATTTTATACTAAACCCATTTAACGTCACATTATGTACTACCTCGTAGCATTAGGCACCTGAATAACTAGCCCTTATTCAAATTAAATAATTAAAAAATTGTAAACACATAGTTTGTAGGAAAAGGAAAAGTTTTAATTGATGAAAATCAAATAGCCGAAGTGATTAATCTAGAGACTTTGAAAACTCAAATGCAAAATGCTGTGGCTCAAATGGAACAAGACTTTATAAAGCATTTGTCATTGCGTTCCACTACTGGTAAGATAGTAAATATTTTACAGGAAAACTTAAGGTTGAATTCTCAACGTCATTCAATCTATTGCCAACCTATAACCTATTTCGCGTTGATTTTTTGAGTTTATTATTTTAATAAGTAACATTTAAAGAAAATCAATATCGTCGGTACATTATTTAGGTAGTATCTGATATATTACAAAAATATCAATTTATTTCATTGCTAATTTTGGGAGAATTGTATAGTGAAAGAATAATGAGTGACAATGACATAATAATGTAAAAAAAAATCTTACCCGATATTTTTCGCTATACAATTCTCCTAAAATAAGTTATGAAATTCCTTGATATTTATTAAATATGTCAATTATTACCTATAGAATAATAAGTCGATACTGATTTTCTTTAAATTTTGTATAAAAGCTAGAAAACATAAATAAATCTACGCGAAATAGGTTATAGATTGGCAAGCATGTTGATACTCCCACCTTAAATATAAAATATAACAATTATTTTTAGGTGCAATTGAGTTGTTACATGTTAACCTAGATGGCAATGACCATACATTACAGGAATTGGCACAAATCGTAAGGAAAAATCCGAAAACCATAGTTATAAATTTTGCAACATTTCCACAAGCTATACCGGCTGCTTTAAAGGCTCTTGCCAAGTCGGGTATGAACCTAAATCCACAACAAGATGGAACAACCTTATTTATACCTATTCCTAAGTAAGAATAATCCACACCTGTCTTTAAGTTACTAATTTTTAACTTGTTTTAATCACTTTGAACAATTTTTAGAGTAACCAAAGAGCATAGAGAGCAGTTAACAAAAAATGCCAAGACACACTTTGTGAAGTGTAGAGAGTCTGTTCGTGACACTCAACAAAAATTCATAAAGCAAATTAAGAGAAAAGACAAACTTTCAGAAGATATTGCTAGGAATGTTGAACAACAAATTGTTGCTATTGCTGATAAATTTGTAGCTGAAGCTGAGGGCATGTTTCAAAGAAAGCAAAGTGAGCTTATTGGAGAAAATTAACTTTAAGTTTATAAAACTATATGCATTTTTGTGAATTTATTTTTTTTCCGTCAGCAAATGCGTTATTTTGCTCTTTTATATGGGATGTGGTTAAAAAAATGATCTAAATTCCAGGCTAAGCCCATATTAATTAGCTTCATTATGGTGATATGGCTTTGACTGCGAGCTAGTTAAAAAAAAAATTCGGCCCCCTGTATATTTTGCGAAGCTGACTATTTAAAATACTTTTAAATAAAAAAAAAAAGGTTTATTATTTGAAGTTTTCCTTCACCTAAAAAGATATTTGTTTGGCACAAAAAAAGGACAACTGTTTGCAAAAATTATAATTATTAAAAAGCCTTACAAAAAAATTACAATAATTCAGTATTAAAACATTAACATTTTATATTGTGCCGTGACTGCCTCAAAAACACTTTTTGAAAATACTCAAAAATTAGCTTTTAAGACAGCCACGGCAGTTATAGTACCCCGCCAAATTAATAGAAGGGTCGCATAACATTTCCACATCTCTTGTGACATAGTTGTGGGACCCAATGGCAGAAAAATTATGTTTAATCTGTATCCATGGCATGCTCGGCTGCGTCGAGCGCTACTTGTGGAGTTGGGTCCCTTGGTCCTTCCCCCTCGTCATCCCTGAAATAAATTTTGTAAAATATTAAGCAACAAAATACCTAGGAAAAAAATAGTGCTCTTACACATAATATGTACAGTCACATTAGAAAAGAAGTGACTTTTGAAAAGTTTACCTAAGAGGACCTGGTGGCTTCTCTGCTGGAACCCCTCTACGCTCTTCACCTTCAATCAGACTCAAATAGGGAGCCGTTTCTTCCTCATCCAAAATTTTGAACCCCTGTTCTTTTCCAACATATCCAATAGAAACATTTTTAGTTGATAGGTCCACCTCTGGGGGCAAAGTGTCTCTAAGAGCCCTAAGTCCATGCTTAATAAGCTCTTCCAAGCTGCAATTTGTCACTTCATCCAAATGTTTTTCCAAATAAGTCCTGGCACTTTGAGACCTGGACCCAATGGACATAGCCTTACAGTTGTAGTAATTGGCTGAAGGACAGGTCTGGTAGATATGAGCGCCTTTATCATCGTAACCCGCTACTAGGAGCCCCACTCCGTAAGGCCTGCGATCATAGCGTTGGGTACATACTTGCATTTTATTACCTTAAATAACACAAAAAAAGGTAAAGGACATTTTTAGAATATTGCTTTTAAAAACTTACCAAGAGTCGTAATAAGCCTATTAAGGGGCAAATACGTATCATGCGAATATTTGTAGTTTAGGCATTCTGTTCGCATGTAACGACTTAAAATTCTAGCATCTGCTGTAAGTCCAGAAATTGTTATTCCAATGTGATCATCAATACTAATAATCTTTTTCTGATAAGCCGACAGTTCAGAAGAAGCCCTTTTCAGTGCTATAAGGACTGCATGGGAGTTACTTTTGAGCCCTACTGTAGCTGAACCCAAGTTAACCGCTTCCATAGCGTATTCTACTTGGTGCAAGCGCCCCTGGGGGCTCCATACCGTCACATCGCTATCGTATTGGTTTCTAAACATCTTAGGTGTTCTGAATAGAACTTATAAAACACTGAAATTAACTAAATCTTAATATTTTTCTGAACTAATTTCAAAGATACAAATGATGAAGCGGTTTTGCTTGATAATGCAGTGTCACTTGTCAAAAAGTGAGGTTAGTTGTTTCATTCGTAGGATTTAGTTTTGCTGCTCTCCCATAGATGACAGTAATTTTATACGTTTTATAACTTTTCAGATTCTAAAAATTGTAAACCTATGAAACAGAAAAAAATGACGTGATAATCCTAAATTTTTGAGCTCCCGCCATTCACAAATTATATGAATCGACTTTTTGCGCCAAAACGCAGGAAACGGTTTACTAAATAAAACACTATATTTAGAAAAGAATAAGATTATATTTTACTTCCTGCTTATATAATATAAATCAACAAAACGTGGGATATATAAAAATAAATACATGGCGGATGAAATACGCTCTCAAAGAGATCATTTCTACCCTCCAAAGAAACAAGACGCAAAAATACAAATAAGGACAGTTATATTGTTCTATAATCTATTACTTTAGTCTTTACAGGGTGCAACATTATTTAAATCTCTCTATTTAGCCTATACCCTTACAAAAAATTTCACCTGTTTGCATAATATGTTCATCCTCTATCCTCTCACCTATGAAGAAAAATAAATTTACAAAAATTCCCAAAGCAATGTCAGCATCTCTTTGCATAGGGAATGGGTTGTTTTTATTTAAACAGTACCTACGACAAATATAAAATAAGTATGAGAGGACTTTTACCACTTATTTAAATTTCCTTTAGGTGGTTTCAATTTTCTTTGGATAACTTCTGTCTGTACCTATAGTCGTTTAAATTTGTATAGTCTTTTATGAAATTTTATAGTGTAAAGTAAATATTTTGAATACTCTCGCAAGATGGAGGCAATATAGGTACAGTTAACATAGGCGGCCGAAACAAAATTCGTTACTACTTTAAAAAGTCCTATCAAATTTGATTTTGTTTTATACTAAACTTATTGTTGCTCGAGAGTGAATAAAAAAATGTTTCATACTTGGTGCTCTCTGTCTATCACTAAATATTTAAAACACCAGACTATAGGTACAGTAAATTAGTAATATATATATTATAGTTGATTTGATAATTTGAAACAGCAAAAAATTTTAAGGCAGAGAAAATAACCTAATGCCATTATGCTTCTAAATAATTATAGTTGGCTATTTCAATTAAAACAGTATCTAATCGATAAAAGAGAAATCTTTATTAATTAATCACATTTACTTGTTATAGGGCCAGTGAAGCATCGCCAAGTACTTTTTTGATCAATATTTCAAATTTTATCAAAAATGAATCCAATATTTTCTGATTTCTGATAGTATATTATTCACCAAGCGTATATAATGTAGGCCATAATTAGCGAGGATGCAGCCAGTGTATTATGGTTCATTATATGAGAGTCAAATACTATGCGTCATCTACAATCGTCTATCGTATTTCATTTTCACTATTTTCATAATTCATTATTACTTATTATAACACACAAAGCGAAAGTTTAACATTTAAATCGATAGGTATATTGACGTTTCTCGTTTCCATGATAAAGGCAATGCGGAGCGACATGAATGACAGTAGATAGTCCGGGAGTCTGCGAGTAATTTTTGTCAGATACTTCGCTGTAGCTTATTTTTAGTTATAATGAGATTAATTTTATGTTATAAGGAATGAAGCTGAACCTTTTCGTTTAGTCACAACCATCATCAACTTTGTTATTTTAAATAGTCGGAAAATTTTATTTTATGCTTAATAAATTCTACGTTTTATTCTAAATCTAACGGTGTATCACACTTATTATTTATTAGACGTTTCGATAAAGAAAAACACATCATCAATGAAAATAGGCACATTAAACGAAATTTATTGCGAACGTCAATCAATTTCATAGCCACCCATATGATGCCGAATTTAAATGGTACGTTATGTTAGAATATTATCATGCATTTTTTAAAAATAAAAAATAATTGTATTTAATAATTAAAATTAATTATTACTTGTTGCATTTTTCAGATAAGTTTTATTAGATATTATGTTTTGTTATAAGTTTATTTTAAAAAAATGTTTTAAAATTCAACTAGTGTTTAAAAACAACAATAAAAACAAAAATATTTTCGATAATGTGCCTATTTCATTGATGATGTGTTTTTCTATATCGAAACGTCTAATAAATAATAAGTCTGATACACCGTTAGATTTAGAATAAAACGTAGAATTTATTAAGCATAAAATAAAATTTTCCGACTATTTAAAATAACAAAGTTGATGATGGTTGTGACTAAACGAAACGTCGGATCAAAAATGTAATTGAACCATCTTGTAGGGGGAAAAAAGTGGCAACGGAAATGTTAAATTTATTTTGACATGTCTCTTCAAATAGAATCATAAATCAATTAAAACGAAATCGCGAAAATTCGGTTTTATCCAAATATCTTCGGAAGCATTCGGAATTTTTTAAATTTGAAAACACGACGTTACAGGATTCAATTATGGGCAACGTTTCTCTAATTTAACCATCTCTGTATCTCCTATGGTTTACGAGATCCCTGCGGAGTGCATTCTTATCTGGGACACCCTGTATAGGCTCAGAGGCTATTGTCGGGAGACGTATTTAAGATTTTTAAGAAAAAGTTCATTATTATCAATATACAGGACCTCTTAAAATTTCTTGCTGGTTCAAATTCCTACAATTCCTCGTTTTAGGTTTCTCAATGGGTCGCTATGCCAACTTAGCAAAAGGAGCGACAGGAGACATAAAAATATGGCAAATTCCATGTGACTAGTAAAAGCTATGTATTATCGTGTCACCAATCAAATTGGAATTTGATTTTTAGGCCTCTGTCGAATCCTCATCTCAAAGCAATTTTAAAAAACCTCCGTTACATGCCCTCAAGGCAAAACAATTCAGTTTTAACAATATTTCTATTCTAAAATAAATAACTTACCACCATTAAACCTGGGGTTACTAGCTGTAGACCCTTGGACAATAAAAAAAAATATTCTTCTCAGGAAACAATATTGGAATATCTAAATTTGTCTATGAACCCAAAATTTTTCGAGGAGGAGCAGAAAAATGTGTTTTTTTTTATCTCCAATTAATACAACTACCGGATATTGATAGTGGCTAATTAGAATGGAAATATCATCAAGAAACTACCCTGAGGGTATGCACGTGATAAAACTGAAACCAAGAGAATTTTTTTTATCATTTACACTAATAATAATAATATTTATTAAAACGTCCAATATGTGTCATGTAACTAAAACACATTTTTTACACCGAAAATAATTGGCTTTTATAAACGAAACGTTCAGTCGCTATCGGTGGCCGATGTATTTCTCCGCGCCGATCGATCGGTACGGGTTAAAGTCTCGTCTTCATCTATAAAAAAAAATTACCATTTTTTTAAATTACTTATAGCTTAACAAAAAAATGAAGCGGTGCTCTAAAAAACTCAAAAAAGCGCGTGGTACAAAGCAGCCAAAATAATAAAAAAAACTTTGTTATACAGGGTGTTACTTAATGATGTGGCGTCATTTCAAGGGAGTATTCCTGAACCAAATTCAAATAGAAAAGTTCATATAAACATGTGTCCTGAAGAGTATGGTTTTCAAGATACAGGGTGTCAAAGTTTTAAAAAAAAAAATGTTTTTTTATTCATATCTAAATGATCCTTTTACCGATTTTGTTGAAATCTGGCAGGGTTATTCATTGTAATAAGACGCTAAGTTGGCACTAACTAAAAGAAAATTATAAGTTCCAGTGGCGTCTCGGGGGGCAGTGTCACGAATAATATTGACAAAAAAAAATGTACGCTACTGAGTTTTTTGAAAAATTAAAAAAATTTTCAGATTGAGCATCTACAAATACAACTTTTTTGTCTGTTAATATCTTTTCGTATATTACTTCCTTGTCGGAAAATTGTTAAAATAAAATCAAGTTAACTTTGATCGTTCAGTATATTTATTTCTAAGCCATTTTTTAAAATCTAACAAACGAAAAGTAATGACTATTTACAAAAAATGTTGGAAATGACTACCTCCCGCTTCTATGCAGGCTGCTGCTCTCCTTCTCATCGAGCGACGAACTCTTTCGAAAATTCCATTAGTGTTACGAATGGAAAAATAATAACAAACTGTTACCGAAAGTCAAAACCGTTATGTTCATAATAACAAAACAACATTTCCTAGTAACGATCAAAGTTAACTTGATTTTATTTTAACAATTTTCCGACATTCAATGAAGTCGTTTTTATTGTTTTCCTCGAAAAGGAAATAATATACGAAAAGATATTAAGAGACAAAAAAGTTCTCTGAAAAAAATTAAAATTTTTCAAAAAACTCAGTAGCGTACATTTTTTTTGTCAATATTATTTGAGACACTGCCCCCCGAGACGCCACTGGAACTTATAATTTTCTTTTAGTTAGTGCCAACTTAGCGTCTTATTACAATGAATAACCCTGCCAGATTTCAACAAAATCGGTAAAAGGATCATTTAGATATGAATAAAAAACCATTTTTTTTTTAACTTTGACACCCTGTATCTTGAAAACCATACTCTTCAGGACACATGTTTATATGAACTTTTCTATTTGAATTTGGTTCAGGAATACTCCCTTGAAATGACGCCACATCATTAAGTAACACCCTGTATAGAGAAAAAACAAGACATTGTATTGTATTATCATTATTTCATTAAGAAAAGTCTTATTTTGTCGCACGGTTTCACTGTTGGAAACAATGAAGATCAAATAGAGATTATTTTCAATAGTAAAACAATTTACAAAGTTAGTTCCTGAATGAATCTTCGACGTTGGAAGGTTTCTGAATTAACTCACGTGTTATTACTTATTATTTTACAAATAAGGGTTCATGTTATAAGATAGAATGTCCTCTAATAAACAGTGACTTAAAGGGGTAGTGCAAAAGTATGATGATGATTCTATTGTTCAACAAAAAAACCATTACTTAATATAGGGATCACTCAAAAAATTATATACAACACTTCTAAAATTTTTAAATAATTATATTTCTATAAATCAATCCTATACAAGTTTCCAAATTAAAAATCTTAAAATATATCAAAAACTTTAAGAAAGGAGGGCAAAGACAGACTTTCAAAAAATCCATATAGTGCTTCGAAGCAAAAACTTTATTTTTAAATAAAAAAATATATAAACAGACCTAATAAAATTGTTCTAATCTAATGGCCAGACATTTTTACAAATACCGCAAACAATAGATTTCTTAGTTTGTAGCATCAGCCTATACACCGAAAAATATTATTTGCAGTGCCTGCCAAAAAATGGTAATAGCCAATAAATAAAGCGACCAATCGACAGATAGATATATTAAAGGATGCGCTCTGTCAAATGTAATAGATACGTCAAGACCTCGTTCGGTTGACACATGGACGAAGATCTTGAGATACATAAAACATTGCATCAATCTCACCTGTCATTTATTTTAGTTGTATAAAAACCGATCTTTTAGTAAGTAAATGAAATTGTATTTTTGTCAAGATACTATGACAAATGACCATTATTTGCTTTAAATAAGTGAGAAAATGACAACTAATTAATATATTTTCCTGTATTTTTTGTATACTACTCTACTTTAATTTATAATTTTATATTTTCTAACCTAACCTAAGTTTCTTTAAGGACTATATCAACTTTATACATTTTGTCTTCGGAATTTGAAGGATTGGATGCATAAAATATCATTTTACTTCAACAGACGTCGACAAAAAACTACACCTAACTTACAGCCTCTCAACAGGAGTTTAGCATGTAATTTAGATGGGACATTTTTTCGCCCACCCCTGTACTTTAACGACAGTTTGTACAGCTAATCCACTGCAGTGTCACAAGTTTAAAAATAAGTTATGGTTTTAAATCGTTATGAGCTCATTACATAACACGTAAAAAGTGGGTTACATCACTAGAGCGGTAACGAATTCTATTGCAATTATTATTACAATATTATCTTGCAAAATAACAATTTTAAAAAAAATTATTTTTAAACGCATGACCCAATCGTGCTTACGCAATCAACCAACTCTGTACAGGATGACGCAAAAGTTCTGATCACAGCAATATGAAAATACAAAAAATATCCAGGTGGATTATTTACGAGTACGTTTACCTCCAAACTTTTGCCTCACGCTGTAGCAGTTTAGGCGTTTTAAATTCGTGTGTAAAAAAAAAGGGACAGCTAGCTTTGTGCAGGCAACAAATAAAAATGTTCCAGAGGACAGTGCGCATTTTGACGATTTACGATTAAACTAGAATATTTGTTACTTCTCTACCACTTATTTGGTGTCATACCTGATGTTTACGTATAATATAAAATACACACCGATCCTGGCTAACAGAAAAAAAGGGCCTAAGGCAACAAAAAACACAAAAAGAACATAGTAGTGTTAAACCACAGTGTTTGGTTACTGTTTACCTACTTTTGCTAGTACCGGGGGTGCTTTTGGGAGCGGGGCTCCCCTCTTTACTGGCCCCATTCGTGGATTTTGCCGGCTGAGGTATGATCGTTATTTCGTCATTGATTTTCAACGGTTTCATTTCGGTATTCTGAAAAAAATCAAATCGAACATAAAATACAGTATTTTTTTAAAGTAGTTTTTGTTTCTCCGTGTAATTGTAGACGACATGATTGACTAAACGAAACTGTAACCCACCTTAGCAGCCGAAGGCGTCGCTGAGGTAGATTTCTTGTCCATGACCCGTTTGGCGACGACGCTGTGCGCCGAGTAAACGTGGTTCTCGAACTGTTTGTACATTCCGAACGTGGCGGTGCACACGGTGCACTTGTAGGACAGGTGTGCCGGCTTCAAAGTCATATTGTGATCACGCGCCACGTGATTCAGGAGCTTCCATTGGTATACCTACAAGAAATATTATTCAATGTTAGTTAGAACAAAAGTTTATTTTGCATTAAACGCAAGGAACGTTTAATAATAATAATAATAATTTTATTTAAAATTTTATAATACAATAAATATGTTTATGTTGTCTTCTATAAAGTTATTCTTCAATCCCCTGAAGCTGAGCTTGTTAGGGGCAAATCTTATTTTTTGTTTTAGTATGTAAAATCATAAATATGCATTAAAAATTAAGTTATATGTAAAAATGTTAATTTATTGTATAAACGCAGCTTTTTTTTTGAAGAAATATATTACCTATAATAAAATTATTAATTTATAATTTTTAAGTAAAAAATATTACTTATATAAATTATTCAGAACAATATTAAGTAATTAAAGTATTTCTAAAAATATTTTCAAATTGTCTGTTTTTATATCCATGTTTTTATTTCTACTTAAAATTTTTTTAATGAAATAATTTTTTAAATTTTTGTTGATAAGTAAGTAATCGTTTAAATAAAAATATTTGAAATTTTTTTGTCCTATGGACTTATTTATTTTAGGTTTTATGGTTATTTCATTTTTATGACGTGTATTATGATTATAGTTTTCAAATTGTATAAGGTTTTTATTTTTAAATATATATATTAAGATGTTATAAATGTAAAGTTGTCTTATGTTCAACCTTTTTGTATCTGAATATAATTCTTTTGAAGGATAAAGATAATCTTTATTGAATATAATTTTTAGAAACCTTTTTTGTAATATTTCTAATTTTTTAACTAAAGTTCTATTTATTCCTCCCCAACCTAAAATTCCGTAATTTAAATGAGTTTTAACTAACGCGTAATATAATATTTCCATATGTCTTACATTCAAAAAATTTTGAATGTTTTTAAAAATTGGTAGTAAACTTCTTAATTTTTTAATTAAGTATTCCAAGTGAAAATTCCAATTTAATTTACTGTCAAAAATATTTCCTAAATATTTTATTTTATTAACTTTAAAAATTTGAATGTCTTCATTTATTTGAATACTATTCATATTTGGTGGTAGGTTATTTAGGTTTAAAGTAAAAGGAATATAATTTGTTTTATTAAAATTAATTGTTAACAAATTGTTATCCAACCAATTTTTTATAATAATTTTAAAATCTTTTTTAATTTTATTATTAAAGTTTTCCCAATTTGTATCGGTATAAAAAATTGTAGTATCATCTGCAAAACTATAAATTTGTCAAAATTACTTACCCTTCCACAAACGGGACACCTTCCCGAATCCTTGCTCTTATTGGCTGCGTCCTGCATACTGGACGTGACCAATCCGTGAGACCCTAATAAATGTCTCTCCAAACCCTGGTCCGTGAAAAACCGGAACTGACACTTTTGACAGTTGAGAGGCGGCCGATTGTAGATCATCTTCGGGTGGATCTTGATCTTGTGGATCCACTGCATGTGGTTGCGCAATTGTTCCAAATCCTGAGGAAAAATAGTATTTGTTATAGAAAAACGTTAGCAGAAATACATAAATTAAACAGTAAAAGGGTCAATGTTCTTACCTTTATGTAACCGTCACAAATCTCACAAATAACAAATGAATTCTTCGAGTTTGTGTCTCCTGGTTTAGAAGCCATGGTAGGCGTAGCCGTGGTTCCTCTAGGCAACGGTGTTATGGAAATGCTGGGCGTGTTCGTCGGTTTTTTGACCGTTTGTTGCGCCTGAGCAGTCTGTAAGGAAAAACGGACTTTTATCATAACAAAAAGTTAAATTATTTGGACAACGTAATTTCATCTAAACAATAGCAAACAAAAAAATAAAAGCGTATGTTAATGTTAAACCCAAAACCAAAAATGTTACTGAATACCAGATGTTTAAATTAAAGCACAGAATAACAAGCATGCCTGTTACTCCAAGTTTATTACTAAGGCGGGTGGTGCACCGCCAGGCTGGCTATGGGAATCCCTCCTTCCTTCCCCTTAAATAATGGCACCCCTATTAAATGTACATCAACAATTAACTTTCAAAATGTCTTTATTCCAAACTAACTTTTATAGTTTATTACATGGAAAGTGACAACATAATATAAATAATAATAACCATTAAAAAAAATTACGAAAAAATGGATGTTAATCCAATTTAATTTAGTAAATATCTCTTTAATTGTTTTTTAAAAGAGGCCAATTTTTTAATTTTTTTGATATTGTTGGAAGATTGTAATATTTTATTATTCCGTCATATAAAAGCGATTTTTTTTCCGAAATTACTTTTTACTGGTATAGTTTGATAATTTATACAACGTCTGGTGTTATGATCATGTAATATCTTATTCTCCTGAAGTGTTATGTTTGATTTTTTTCTTTTAAAATAATAGAGTGAATTAGAATACAAATTTTTAATTTATAAATGTTTGGAACGTGTAAATACCTTTTCGGTCTATATAGATTAACAGTTGGTTCTAAACGTGGTAATTTGTGTATACATTTAATAATTTTATTTTGCAATTTTTGTAATGGCCTCTCTGGCGGTGCAAGACCCGGTATAAATCTTCGACCACAAGTTTCCATGGTTTTATTTCTACTGTAACTTTTTATTGGGCACTTATTCTTAAATTAAAGCAAACAACTCAGATTAAGGAAGGGTGTCAATGATAACTAAAGCTGTTAGCGTCTACGTAGCCGTCAGTCAACTCTAGCTATGACAAGACATAGATAATCTGACACGATAATCGATATTTTGACAGTCATGACTTGACTTTGATAAACCCGTGCCAAGTAAAACTCAGGCCCACATTATAAATTCATAAAAACCAGATGGTCTTCGTAGCCGATGTTTCGACTGGTTTACCCATTTATTATAGAAGTGGAATTCCTAATTTAAAAAAATATATACAGATACAAAAATTTAACACATGCTTAACAAAAATACAAATTTTATGACTTTTACTTTTTTGAATTTGCTGCTATTAGAAAAAAAACATGTTAAAGAGCCAACGATCCCATAAAGGGCATAGCAATAAGCATTGTCAATCTGGCAACTCATTTTTAAAGTTTTGTGATCATTTACTAGTACTTTTAAAGGAATTAATAACATTTTTAATCACACGAGGATGAAAAGTTCTACAAAAGTCCTTCCTGGAGGATTAAACCTAGTTTCAATCCTTCGGGAATTAAAAATCCCTAAATACATTGACTAAAATTGCCGTCGTGACAAAAATAAAAGCAAGGACAAGGATATCGCAGGGGGGAGCATTGAGCATATGAGGACCTTTACCTGCATGGAGCCTGGCACCTGGGCGGAGGATGGAACGAAGGCCATTCCGGGCACGGGGCCCAGCCGACCGCCCAACTCCGACCCGCCCACCACCTAACGCAACACACAACAGTCTAAGAATTTTATCTACAGCGATGAGACGTAGACGTATGGATTTTAGTTTGCCCAATATTGATACCAGTGTATTTTTTTAGAAAAATCGTTTAAATTTTTTTTTGAAATTACTGTTTTTTTCAATATAAGTTTTAAAAATTCACTTTCGATAAAAGGGGGCTAAGAATAGATGTGCTGGCAAATTTAGCTTAAATGTTCATAGAAAATATGAGTATTAGCAAATGAAATACGGTTTTACAATATCAAACATAACTTATTCTACAGACCCTTAATAGTATATTAAAGTACACGTTTCATAAGAAGCGGTTTTAGCGCACGCGTCTATTTTAAAAAACGAGCCACAAAGTGGCGGTTTTTTTTATTGGCACGTGCGCTAAAACGCCTTATGAAACATGTGCTTTATACATTTTTTTCTATTTCACCTTTTATAATCAAGAAAAATACATTTTAAAAAGAAAATAAATCCTTCAAATTTTGTACATTTTTATGTCTAAATTTTATGTTGGTAATACTATTTTTTATCATAGTAGCCTCTGGACAACAAAAATTATTTTGCAAACTGTCATTTTTTGATTTATTGACCCATTTTCACCACGAGATACTTAAGTTATTTTAGCGATATGAGATTTGAAATTGGACGGAATACGTTGTGTGATCCTTGTACATTCGGTACATATTTATACAGAGCCTTCGGAAATTCGGGAGATTTTGCTACTTTTTTTCGAATTTCAAAAGACGTGATTTTACGTCACGGCATTGCAATTTAGTATAGGGAAGATGGAAAATTCAAATAAAGTTGGAAGTTAAAATCGACATTGGAAGGTTAGTAGATTGAATTTTGGATAGGATTTGGCAGAAAATGATAGCTTGAAGCATCTACAAAAGATTGATTTATAGATTTATGCAACCAACATACATGACTGTTATCCACACAGAATAAAAAAGTAAGTTATCAAGCTATTTTTCCTCTGCGAAAAGTGGGTTTTCTCGTAAATCACAAAGACCGCGCAAGTCAATGAAATAAAACATTTAAATGTTACCAACATCAAATAAAGAAAAAACGCGTATCGAAATAGCTTCGTTACGTATCGTACTGAGCTTATTATGAACGTGAAATAGAAAAGTATATTTAAACTTTCTCTTATTTTAATTTGTAGAATAAGTATAAGTAAGTTTTTTTTTAACTACTACAGATACAATAAGCTCACACTAACAAATAATAAGACTAAATGAAAAACAAAGTTGTTCACAATAACCCTATTTTAACAGACAAGTATAAGTACAAATTCTTAAATTGGTGTAGCTATATTTTTATACACAAAATACGTGTAGAATGTTTAATGACGCCTGACGTCAAAACAGGTTCATTACCAAGTTATATTCAAATTTTCCTCGACATCTTATACTATATTTTAACTTTCAAAATGTCTTTATTGCAAACTAACTTTTACAGTTTATTACATGGAAAGTGACAACATAATATAGAAAATAATAATCATTAAAAAAAATAACAATAAAAAAAAATGGAAGTTAATCCAATTTAATTCATTAATAAAATCAATTTAAAAAAATAGTATAAATAATTTAATTTGGTAAAAATATCTTTAATTGTTTTTTAAAAGTTGTCAATTTTTTAATTTTTCTGATATTTTTTTGGAGATTGTTATATTTTATTATTCCGTCATATAAAAGCGATTTTTTTCAATTTATACAACGTCTGGTGTTATGATCATGTACTGTCTTATTCTCCTGTGATGTTTGATTTTTTTTCTTTTAAAATAATAGAGTGAATGGTTTTAAGTTTGATAAACAAACAGATCCCCATGCAGAAGCTAAGTATTGTAATTTTGAATATATTAATGAAAAATATATATTTTTTAAGTATTTCAAAGGAATGAAATATCTAGCTCTGTACAAAACAGATACCAAAGGAGATATCGAGTTGATAATATACTGGATATGGCATTTCCAATTTAAATTTTTGTCTAAAACTAATCCTACAAATTTTGTCGTTTTTGAATATTGAATCATTTTATTATTAAATGATAATGAGTTAATGATGGAATTTATTTTATTTTTAGTTATAAACATAAAAGAAGATTTTGTAAAATTTAGCGTAAGTTTATTTATTTGAAGCCAAGAAAGAAGTATTTTTAAATCATTATTAATATCAAAATACATTTCTGCAAGAGTTTCAGCAAAATAAATAATTGTATCATCTGCAAATAGCTTTATATTGCCCTTTAAGTTCAATTTGGAAACGGAATTAATGTAAATTAAGAATAATGACGTCAGAGTCTGTCATCAATGGTGGTAAACGTGTATTCTGGACACCATTTATATTAAAAATACTTCATGAATAAAGCAAACAATTAAATAAATACAAATTTCCCCAATTCTCCTACCTGGAACACTTGATTTCCTGCCAACTGATAGTTCGCAGGCACCAGAACCTGTCCTCCGGTTTGCTGCTTGAAGATCATTCCTTGGGGTCTTATGATCGGCTGCGTCTTGACGTTGGGACCCAACGTTGGCCTGCCTCGGCCCCGATTCAGCGCAGAATTGGCTGCGTTTGCTTGAAGTTGCATCTGGAAAGAAAATTTTAATTCTGTAATGTTATATTTGCCGATTATATATTATGGGACGAAAGAAGTCTTCCTCCACAATTATTTTATTAAAATAAAAAATATTATCCTTTCAAATAATAATAAGTTTATTTAAAATTTAATAATATAATAAATATGTTTATGTTGTCTTCTATAAACTTATTCTTCAATCACCTGAAGCTGAGCTTGTTAGGGGCAAATCTTATTTTTTGTTTTAGTAGGTAAAATCATAAATCATAAATATGCATTAAAAATTAGGTTTTAAAGTAAAAATGTTAATTTATAGTATAAACGCTATATTACCTTTAATAAAATTATTAATTTTTAAGTAAAAAATATTACTTACCCATATAAATTATTCAGAACGATATTAATTAATTAAAGTATTTCTAAAAATATTTTCAAATTGTGTGTCGGTGGGCTTTTTTAAAAAAGCAGATATTTTGACGTGAGAATTTTCGATTGAAAATTAGGGTGCTTTTTCGATATTAAGTCAAAATAAGGTGAAAAAATAAATATTTTAAATCAAAAAAATTACAGTGTGTTTAGGACATAAAAAGGTAAGTTTTCACCAAATTTCGTGAAAAAAAATTTTTTTTTGTAAAGATAAAAATAAAAAACCAAAAACTTGTTTATTGAATTTTTCACAGAAATTTTGAGGTTATGTGAAAAAAATGTAGATACAAAAGTTGTAGATCTTTTTATTACCTACAACTTTGTCATTTAACGTTTTTCCATAGGACTTGTAGTTTTACGGGAAATCGAGATAAATCGTTTTCTACCCTTAAAAACTCACTCCCTTCCACTTCCCGACCTCGGATCGCCCGTAAATTAATTTTCCTTTTATTTTTGTTATATTCTCTTCCTTTTCCAATGGGTTTCATCCTACTATTATTTTTCTTCACTTTTTACCATTTTCAAAGGTTCAGCCCTGGTCTATAAGTAGTGCTATCGCCTACCCGGTACGGTCAATTGTACCGTTACATACATTAAGTTGTTATTGTTATCGGTTGCAAAAAAAAATGTTTTTACCTTAGACAAGAACTGATATTGTTGCGCCCCCTTGTTCGCTGCCAACGTCTGATAAGCCGCGACAGTGGCGTTCAGTCCGGTGGCCCTCATCTTTGGCATTCTGGGTATTTTCGCTGGCGGCTCCCAATCTGGCGGTGGTTCAAGATTTCTGTCTGGCTTAAATTTACGCGCGCACACCACCAGATGTCGTGACAGTTTGCCTTTTTGGTTGTCTTCGAAGGGACAAGAGGGGCACTGATGGAATGCCGGGGCTCTTTCAAGATGACCTAAAATAAAGGAAAGTTTAACGGATTGTTTTCAATAAAAGAGGCCACATATCAACCACATAAAGAACCTTCAAAACGTAGGTACCTCTAACACAGTGTTCAGCCTCCATGTGGAACAAAATATCGTGGGGGCTTCTGACCTCGTAAGGACAGAAATTACATTTGTAGACGAAGTTCTTCATGTGAGGAGTTTCCAGATGGTACGCCATCGCCAATTTCGACTCGGTCTTGAAGTTGCAAAATTCGCATTTTTTGATTGCCATCCTGAAAAATTAATTCATTGCTGAAGCATTCCCTTTACGAAAAACTAATTTACTTTTTTCATTTTTTTCTTAGTATTTTTTTTTATTACTTTACTTTACGCCCAAAAAAATAACTAACAATTATTACTCTAACTTAGTATGTATACTTATATAAGTATTTAAAAAAAATACAGTTAAAAAAGAATTCGTTTTGTATAAACGTTTGATTAACTCGTTAAGAAAGAAAATTATACTAGGAAATATTTTATTAAATGAAATTTAAATAAGGGTGGTTTTTTTAATGTTTTAATATTTTCGGATAAAATATTATATAATATTAATCCATTATATACCTAACAATGACCGTTTTCCAAAGTTACTGTTTATTCTATTAGTTTGTAAAAAATTAGTTTGTCTAGTATCATGTCTGTGAAGATCATGAACTTTTAAAAAGGTTATGTTAGAAATTTTTTGTTTTAAAAGTAAAGAATCAATAAATATGCAAATTTTTAAATTATATAAATTATTTATATCTAGGTAGGTATTTACTCGGTTTATATAAATTTGTTGTTGGTTCTAAGTGCGGAAATCTATGAATACATTTAATAATTTTATTTTGGAATTTCTTTAAAGGTTTTAGTACTATTGAATTGGCTGAACCCCAAATAGAAATAAGATACTGAATTTTTGAATGTACTAATGCACGATAAATATTTTTTAATTAATTTAAAGATATACAATGACGAATTTTAAAGAATATCCCAATTAACGGAGAAATTGTAAGTTCGAATATGTTCTACGTGTTTTCTCCAGCTTAAATTTTGATCAATATATAATCCTAAAAAATGTATGGCTTTGTAATTAATGAAAAAGAAAATACCCATTAAATATTATTGTTTGCTTCTCCATGTCTGGTCTTTTTTTGTCAATGTACATAAATAAAGATTTATTAAAATTTAAAGTTAATTTATAACATTGCAACCAGTCAAATATAATTTTAAAATCATTTTCCTTAGTAGAATAAATTTAATTCGAATTTGAATTTGAATTTTTGATATTTAATTGGATGTCGCTCATATTTTTAGAATAATAAATAATTGTTGTGTCGTCGCCAAAAGTTGAATTTGTCCATATAATTTTAATGTTGAAATAGAATTGATATAAATAAGAAGTGGGTCCTAAAATGGAACCTTGTGGTACTCCACATCTAATTGTTTGATAGAAACTAATATTGCTTCCTATTTTTTATATAACTTTCAAACCAACGATAAATTTTTCGTCTTATGCCTATATCAAATAATTTAACTAATAATCATGGTTTACAGTATCAAAGGCTTAACACAAGTCTAGAGATCAAATGCCGCATTTTTTTTTGGTATCTAGATTTAATTGAATGTTAGTAATAACATCCATAGCTGCAACTTCAGTATCTTTAGATTTGCGAAACCCATACTGATTCTCGAAAAGTAATTTTGTCTTTCTAAAAAACTCGTTAATTTTATATTTATAATTTTTTCCAAAAGTTTTGGCAGAACAGGCAAAACAGATATTGGACGGTAATTATAAGAATTATTAGGTTTATCGCTTTTAAAAACTGGTGTGTCACTTGAGCAAATTTTATTTTTTCCGGAAATGTTGATTTTTGTAAAGATAATTGTACCAGGTTTTTTAAAATAGGAATTATTTCAATTTTGACTGAAATATTGTTATAACCAGTAGCTTTATATTTAAATTTAATTTTAAGTACTTACTTGAAATGTTCGTTATTCTCCTTGCTCATTTCAATATTCTTCATCAAAGAAACGATGGTTTTGTTAGTCTCGGGATTCGAACCTTGTTCCCTATCGCGTTTGCGTTTCTGTTGTTTTAAGAGATCAGTTTGCACGTATTCCTGAACCATATTCATACCGATGTCAATGAAAAATTTACCTGTAATGAAATTGGAGAGCATGTGTCAGAGTTCCGAGGGTTACATTTTTACTGGCATACTTAAAAACAAAAGAGAAAAAAGGCTTGAAAGAACAAAATATTTTAATCGATAGAACCTTACCTAGAGGACTGTCAAAGTACGAATATGGTTTTTTGGCGTCTGATTTTTCCTCCTCGTCGGTTTCGTCCCCACTGCTAAACGAAACGTCACTGTCATCTTTTTCACCTAACAAAACATGTTTTGTTAATTAAATTGGAATTTTCACTTAGAATACTTAATTAAAAATTAAGAAATTTACTACCAATTTTAAAAAACATTAAAAAATTTTTAAATGTAAGACATGGAAATATTATATTACGCGTTAGTTAAAACTCATTTAAATTACCGAATTTTATGTTGGGGAAGAATAAATAGAACTTTAGTTACAAAATTAGAAATGTTACAAAAAAGATTTCTAAAAATTATATTTAATAAAGATTATCTTTATCCTTCAAAAGAATTATATTCAGAAACAAAAAAGTTGAACATAAGACAACTTTACATTTATAACATCTTAATATATATATTTAAAAATAAAAACCTTATACAATTTAAAAACCAAATCATAATACACGTCATAAAAATGAAATAACCATAAAACCTAAAATAAATAAGTCCATAGGACAAAAAATTTCAAATATTTGTTTTTATTTAAACGATTATTTACCAACAAAAATTAAAAAATTTATTTCATTAAAAAATATGTAAAGTCGAAATAAAAACATGGATATGTATTAAAAACAGACAATTTGAAAATATTTTTAGAAATGCTTTAATTAATTAATATTGTTCTGAATAATTTATATAAGTAATATTTTTTACATAAAAAGTATAAATTAATAATTTTATTGTAGGTAATATATTTCTTCAAAAAAAAAACTGCGTTTATACTATAAATTAACATTTTTACTTTAAAACTTGTTTTTTAATGCATATGTATTTATGATTTTACATACTAAAACAAAAAATAAGATTTGCCCCTAACAAGCTCAGCTTCAGGGGATTAAAGAAAAAGTTTATAGAAGACAACATAAACATATTTATTATATTATTAAATTTTAAATAACTTTATTATTATTATTTTGGTATAATATCACAGAAATAATAGTTTTTATCAGCTCTACCATCACATATTTCGCACAACACAATTTACTATTTAAAATAAAATTGCCAAAACCAAAACTCCTACCTTTTTTCTTATCGTCCGTCTTCTCCTTATCTTTCTTCTCCTTGTCTTTCTTCTCTTGTTTATCTTTCTTTTCCTTTGATTTGTTGTCTTGAATTTGTTTCTTTATATCAGCTACGAAGTCTTTCAATATTTTTACAGGGGGTTTTTCATATACATAAGGAACTGGAATTAAATACCAAAAATTTCAAATATTTTTTTTAGCACGATAACAAATAATACAATGTATTTATAGTACGTAGAAAATCGGTTATTAAAAATCAAGTCCGCTTACCAATAAACGACGGGGCCTCAACCACAAACATATCATCAGTCAAAGTGGGCAACAAGGGAGCAGTCACCTGCATGGGCACAATGGGGGAATTCTTTTGGCTCATCGACATCGTATTAACCGGAATGGGGGTTATGGTAGCCCTCATGTTAGCGGGGTACATGCCTTGCGCTGGTACCGCTACCGGCAACATGGAACTGAAATTTGTCGTGGTGACGGTGACGGGCTGACTTGATTTGGGAGTGGGTACCGGAACAGGACCACGCCCTAAAAATATAATATTATATGAATGGGTGTCTGTAAAATAGGAAAATAGGCAATCGGATGTTTTTTTATGTCGGGAACAAGGGACGCGTCAATTTTTTTTATTTACTTATTTGTACATTTACAATTTTAACTGTGTATAAATATCTTTTATATTAATTTTAGACAGTGACCCGCAAAAAGTTATGGGCAAAGGATTTATTAGCAGAGTACTTTAACATACCTCAAGTGACTACTGGTATAGCGGCAAATTTTAAAAATAATTTTGAAATACAAAAACTGAGGTTAGGTGACGATTTAACCAAAAAATGTTTTTTTTATTTGCCGCTATACCGGTAGACACGTGACGTATTTAAAATAGGTTATCGAATATGCAGAACCGATACCCAGGAAAAGTTTTTTCGTCACTCTGCTAATAAAATTGTTTCCCATGTGTTGCGAACTCTTTGCCGGACCCCGTATAAAGGTAAGTACAGGGTGGCAAAGTACAATAGCTCCGTTACTATTTCAAATACATTAAAAATATTAATACAAAACTTGAAGGGCAGTAAGTGACTTATAACGTAAAATTATTTTTAACTCTATAGGGTGGCTCAAAAAAGCGGAACAATAAAAAATGTAGTTTTTTCAAATGGAACACCCTGTATATTTTTTCATTTTTAAATTCCACATAAAATTATAATTATTTTTTATTAAATACATTATTAGTCTATACTTTATAGTTTCAGAGATATTGACTCTCGAAAAGTGACATTTTTGAATTTTGACAGCTTCTAACTTTCTAACAGTACGTCTTAGAGCAAAACGGCTTACATGTCCCTTCAGTTTTTATTATCTTCCCAAAAAAAAACTTCCGGTTAAATCGGATGTTACTCGAAAACAGGAAATATACGAGGGGTGTCTCACTGTGGCAGTAGGTGTACAAATGTTAAGGCAGGACTTAGCAGGACCGTGGCAGGACTGACAGGACTGTGGCAGGACTGTAGAAGGACCTGGCAGGACTGTGGCAGGACCTGGCAGGACTGTGGAAGGACCTGGCAGGACTGTGGAAGGACCTGGCAGGACTGTGGCAGGATCGAAGCAGGACAGGCAGTACCTTTCAGATCCAATCAGATTTCTCCAATAACTTTAGGAGTAGGGATAAATAGCGGAAAGCAAAAAATATTTTTGTTTGCTTTTGTTTATTAATTGAAAGTGAAATGGAAGTGCGTGTAACAGACGTCGCAGTTTGTAAAGTTTTCGGCGCGCGTCGCCGCATAATATTCCTGTTTGAGTTCTGTTGTAAACACCGGTGAATCACAACAGTCGACTAGTCGAGTTTGCAGTCTCATTTATTATGTTCATGCAAGTTATTGATAAAATATATTGTTTATTTCCGAGTTTATTTCTTTGTTACGAAAGAATATAAATATTTAGAAGTTGTGTATACGTGGTAGGACAGTAATAGGACCGTGGCAGGACAAGCAGGACTCTGGCAGGACTGTGGCAGGACAAGGGCAAAAACGACAAGTCCTGCCAAATTTGGCAGTAGGTGTACAAATTTTGACTAGTGAGACACCCCTCGGAAATATAGTTGTTCCGGTTTAACTAGAAGTTGATTTTTTTGGGTAGATAATAAAAATTGAAGATAGGGACATGTAAGCAGTTTTGCTCTAAGACGTACTGTTAGAAAGTTAGAAGCTGTCAAAGTTCAAAAATGTCACTTTTCGAGAGTCAATATCTCGGAAACTATAAAGTATAGACTAATAATGTATTTAATAAAAAATAATTGTAATTTTATGTGAAATTTAAAAATGTAAAAATATACAGGGTGTTCTATTTGAAAAAAGTACATTTTTTCTTGTCCCGCTTTTTTGAGCCACCCTATAGAGTTAAAAATAATTTTACGTTATAAGTCACTTACTGCCCTTCAACTTTTGTATTAATATTTGTAATGTATTTGAAATAGTAATGGAGCTATTGTATTTTGCCACACTAAAGGGCCACCCTGTATAACGGTATTGGAATCGCACCTAGAATATTTTGCAAGTACCGAAAAAACTGTTTAAATCTCGTTATTAACATCATTACCAAAAATCAGAAAATTCATTATACGAAGCATGAAATTTTGAGTTTACTTCGTCCAAAAACAAATAGCAATACATAAAAATCGAACGATAGCCACAAGTATACAAGAACTTTAATCCCTTTGTCTATGACGTGTACCCGATTAACGACGACAGAACAAGATAGACATATTTATCATAACAAGGCGACGAGACTTCCAAATTTACTTAATTTGTAACTATTAAGAATGGCGTCGCATAATGCCGGTTTAAAGAAAAGCTGTTGGCCGGCAGCAAACTAAAAATTTAACTTTACAGTCAGAAGAATGGGTATATTGTTCGGAGCAGTGCACATAAGACAATGTATTATGTAATATAATACTTTTTTTTACTATACTCTGTTTCTTAAAGCCTGACAGCACAGCCGAGGGTCATGAGTCGTAAAACCTCAATAAACCATAAGCGTAACAATAACAGGTACCTGTTACTGTACCACTACACTTACCTTAAAATCTAACCTTGCTAAAAAAGTGAAAAAAGGACCATTTTTTATTTAGACGAAACCTAGGTTAACGAAGGACATTCAGTACAAAAGATATGGCAAGATAAAAATATTCAAAGCTCTCGTCAAGCATTTATAGAAGGTTTGTCTACTGGTTTGAAAATACCTGCAGGTAAAGGTCGCAGGTTAATAATAACGCATATAGGTAGTGAAAGTGGATTTGTAAACGGTGGTTTACTTGAATTTGAGTCAAAATCAACAAAAGAATATCATAAAGAAATGACTGCTGACGTCTTCGAAGAGTATTTTGAGCAAAATGATAGAATTAATTCCCGAAAATTCTGTCATAATATTAGATAACGCCAGCTACCATTCAATGATTTTAGAAAAACTTCCTACGGCTTCTTGGAAAAAAACAGTTATTATAAATTGGCTGTATAAGAATCATATACCCTTTGAAGATGGCATATGTTAAAAAAATAGCATTTAAAAATAGTGCAAGAAAATAAGTCACGTTTTAAAAAATGTGTAATCGACGAAATGGCTAAAAAACGTGGTATCATTTTATTAGACCGCCGCCCTACCACTGCGAATTAAATCCAATTGAGTTAATATGGGCACAAATGAAAGGCTATGTAGCATGGAATAACATTACTATATTACAATTTAAGAGGACAGGTAACTCCATTAAAAAAATGGGTTAAAACGGTCGAATTTTTTGGCAGACATGTTCTCTTAAAACGATACACTATTTGACCATCACCTTGTTTTGTTAATGTACAGTATCGGCTAGAACCATAGACAATTTACCTTTAGATACCTACAGCTTATCTCCTGCGCAAACAAAAGTTACGTTTTATGGGTGAAAAAATACGTCCGAGCGTATGACTCGTCGGTCAGCTGTCTTCATTCGGGGAACCTTCGTGCATGCGCACAAACCTCGTGTTATCGGCCGTCCTACTTTATCGACAATAATCGACGCGCTCAAGAATACTCTCCAGAACCGGCTCGGCCGCCATTTTTGTTGTTGTGTTTTAAGGTTTCTCTTCTCTGCGGATTCCTTGTAGTTTTCTAAAGTTTTTAGCTATCGGATCGGCTATCGTGGATTGTGGGACAGGTGTTTAATATTTATGGATTTCTGGTTTTTGTGTAGTTTAGTTAGTAAATTTTGTTTGTGCTTTTAGTGACTCGGATTGTAATATAAACAATTACTAGTACTAGTTGCAGCCGTTGTATAATTATTGTATTATGCCCAAATAGGGGTAAAATAAACCCTCTATGGTGGCATATGAGCAAGAATTTAAATTTTAAAGCCCGGACCTGTCTATTTTCCCATTCGTCAAACGATAATGTTGCAGTGCGCATGTCTAATAGTTCCCAGTTTTGTTTACATGCGCGAGGCCATAAAACTGCCACATTCGTGATTATTGTTTGTTTATCTAAAGGTAAATTGTCTATGGCTAGAACTAAGTCAGATAAAGTTTTTACTATGTATAATTTATTTACAACACGGGGGGGAAACAAAAGGAATTTATATTTCGTAAATAAAAACCGCCAATGTCTGAAGATTTATTCTAAATCATCGGCTTGCCCTATTGTAACAATTTTACAACTACCTGTATTGTTACTAAAAAGATATACTTTCAGGCGAAAAATAATATGTTCACCCGGTAAGCTAAAATTTGTGTTTTGCATTTTTAGGGTTCTTAGCTGTCAGGCAATAGAAAACATACTATAGTTGTGTAAATATTATAACAAAACAATATTACAAGACACTATACCAGGTCTGCAAAGTAAAGTATTTTTCACAATAAACGGTCGACTCCGTTTAACTACCTGGGACCGTTTGCAAGAGCTCGGCCATAAAAATGTAAATAAACTGTCGGTCAGGGTCGGATTATAATTTGTAATTGTAGCAGGTAATATTTAACCTTATTTTGGATATATTTTGGATATTTCATGTAATTAAATAATATATTATTAATAACGAATTAAACGTCTAAAGTCCTACCCTGTAGTGTATTTGCTTGTTGATTGTGTATAGTATAACAAGGGGATTAAACCGGTACTTTTATTGCAGTCAATAAGTCGATACCATTTAGAGTGAAAAATACTTTAACTGATTTAGTGCCACGATTTTCACTTTTCAAGTAAGTGTCATACAATAGAATGTTCTCTATAAATTGTGAGATCTCGGCTCGACGCAAAAGTACTTTTAAGAATGAGATGCCTATCGTTGCTTTATCGTCGTCGTTCCCGATGCCGCACATCAAAGACCCGCTGTACAAACCAACCTACTTATGAAGTGCAGCCGACTGGCATCGAGTCATCACGCCGGTCTAGCAAAAAGGAGCACTTTTGGTCTTTACGTATTTCAATTCGTTTCAGACAAAATATACATAAATACCTAATAATTAAACTATACCTTTCTTAGGTGATCTAGTTTGCCATTGAAAAATCTTTCCTTGACCCTGCTTTTTGGTTTTTATTGATGAATCTACAGCAATAAATATTTTGTTAATTCTTATGATTTAATTAGCAGCATTTTGCTAATTATTTTGTAAGAATTATTATTACAGATAACATATGGGACATAACGAACAATTTTAAACATGATACTTTGATTTTTGGATAACATCCAAAAGACATTACATGTACACTCATACATCTTTTATTATTATTTAGAGCTGTGGACTGACATGAGAGCGAAAATTAAATACAACCTCATGAGAAACCCTTTAAAAATTATTGATGTAGAAAAAAAAATTTAAATTAGGTAAAAATATAAACTAGTCCCTACCTGATAATATCGAATTCGTGTCGATGATAACAAGAGTGGGCTCCTTCTTGCCCTGTTGGGGCGAAGCACTAGAGTTCTGGTTCGATTTGCTGGCAATTTCCACCAATCGCTTGGTGTCTTTTACAACAATAGTGGCGGAAGGCTCCGAGGGCGTCGGTTTTTTAACGCTCGGTATTCGTTCTACCGTTATTTGGTCGTTGACAGCTAAAAACATACATTATTTAATTAAGGATGGTAAACTAAACCTAAATTATGGACTATTTCTTCAACTAAAAACCAAACTTTTAAATGGGAAAGAAAGAAAAACCTAAAAGTCTTCCTCCACAAAATTTAATAGAATAAAAAATTATTTAAGGGTCTTTCGAACGTAGAAACGTTCATCATCAGGAGACAGAAAAATTTATTTAATGCTGATGGTGTTAGCAAAAGAGAAAATGGTGTAGAACCTTAATGGAGCTTTTATGGACTTAAAAAAATTGAAGTGTAAAAGAGACATGATAAGAAGAAAATTGATAAAGGTTATTATTATTATTATTATTATTATTATTATTATTATGTTTAACAGCAGTAAGCGGCTGAAGCCGTTGAGACTGCTGTGTGCACTTATGTCTTTGGTTTCTTTTTAGTTTTTATTATTTCAGGCACTTTTATATAGTCAACAGTTAGAGTATCACATCACAGTTCACAGTCCAGGTACAGTTCACAGTCAAGGTACGCGCGACTAGAGTTAAACCATACTGAGTATGTAAAAAAGTTCTTAATGGGGGTCTAAACCAACCAAATAAACTGGGGAAGAAGAAAAAACCTTTCTAAGAAATAGTTTGATTATTTAAATTTTTTAAAAAACTTTTCAAACATATGTCTGTAAGACATTATAAGGATAAAATTGAAGGTATCACAATCTGTAAAAAATAGAAATTGAAATCAAAGAGTGAAGGAGTAAAAAAGTTTTTGAAATATTTTTTTAAATAAAAAGTAAGTACTTACATAAGTTGCTTATTATTTGACCACTTGTCTTGGCTGAGCTGACCTAAACTGACTACCTTGCCGTTTTATTTGACCAAGTAAGTCAGATTATCTCAGTCAAATTTCCTCCCCCCTTACCTACGCTAAGGTTACCGGATTTGACTGAGATCGTTCGTTTTGGCTGATTTATGTGTCAACACTGTCAACTTGTCAATGGTTGTTTTATTTGCAATTTAGTCAAGAAATTTCTTTTAGTTAGCTCAGCCAAGACAACTGGTCAAATAATAAGCAACTAATATTACATTCTATAAAGCGTTTTTGGGGTACTGAGAGTTACTAAAACTTTTTTACTCCTTCACTCTTTGATTTTAATTTCAATTTCTATTTTTTATAGATTGTGATACCTACAATTTTATCCTTATAATGTCTTACAGACATATGTTTGAATAGTTTTTTAAAAAATGTAAATAATCTTCGACACTTTCTTAGAAAGGGTTTTCTTCTTCCCCAGTTTATTTGGTTGGTTTAGACCCCCATTAAGAACTTTTTCACATACTCAGTATGGTTTAACCTTTATCAATTTTCTTCTTATCATGTCTTTTCTACACTTCAATTTTTTAAGTCCATAAAAGCTCCATATTAAAGTTCTGCATTATTTTCCCTTTTGCTAACATCATCAGCATTAAATAAATTTTTCTGTCTCCTGATGATGAACGTTTCTACGTTCGAAACATGTAGAGACGGAGACCCTTGAATAATTTTGTATTCTATTAAATTTTGTGGGGGAAGACTTTTAGTTTTTCTTTCTTCCCCATAATTTAAACTCCACTTTCAGCATGGACTACTTCTTCAAATCAAACTTTTAAAGCAGAAATTTGCCTCCTGATTCTTACCAAGAGGGTCCTGTGGCAGTATCTCTTCAATATCAGACTCCTCACCCTCACTCTCTTCTGCCACTGGAGGAGGAGGAGGCGTATCCTCTTTGTCACTCTCAACATAGCTCTTGCTCTTGTTGAGGTTCCTGGAGCTGCGCCTGGGGGTCACAGCCTGCTTCTCCTTTTTTTCTTTAATAATCTTTTTTTCTGGCGTGGTGTCGACGAGATCTATCACCTCCGTCGTGCCGTTGGTTTTAGGACCGTCTACGATCATTACATCACCTGTAATGAAAATTTTCGATGCTGTAAATGCAGTATGGCATTTAATAAATTAAGGATGCTTATTTTTAATTGACTAATTAAGAAATATTACTTGTTTTTTTTACTAAAAATATCTATTTAACACGTTGGCTGCCACCATAAGAGCGGCTAGTGCTTCCTGAGGGGCCACGGAAATATAAAAGTACATACTAATTTAGAACAAGTTTAATGGCTTTAAGATAACATATTAATATAGAAAAAACACATTTTTTGCAAAAAAAAGTCAGTGTGCACCGGTGCTACACATGGCATATGGGTAATCTTACTTATAAGCCATGTGTAGCAAGGGTGATCACGAAAAAAATTCAGGACTGACTAATGCAGTTTTGAAAAAAAGTAATGCAAAGAAATTTATTACAAACTAACACAAAAACCACATAAAATCATAAACAAGTGCATACATACAATCGCTACTAAGAGCGGCAAACGTCTGACTAAACGATTCCATCCACAAGCGTCAAATATAAGCAATCAGTCAGACAAATATTGAAATTGATAGGTGAGTATTCCTAACAGGCCACCACCACACTATAAAATCTTTACTAGGAAGCCGGGAAAAACACCAGTCATTTGAAATACGTGATGCCTGTGTTGCCAATGTGCAACACATGGCCTTGTAGTAATGTTTGCCTGTGTTACACCGGTGCTACACATGGCAGCCAACGTGTTAAGTAAAATTTCCATTTTTAAAATAAAGAGCCCTACATAACCGGTAAAAAGCCGTTTAAAGTATTCTCATATGCGTTAAAAAAAATTATCTTTATTGTTAAAATTTTTTTAAATTTGAAAAATTCAACTTACCATCGTCCTCACTCTCATTTAGCTCAATAGTCTCATCGGGTTTGTCGTCATCGTCGATTTCATGAACGGAGACTGTCGAACTAGCCACGCTGGCCGCCCTTTCCTCTGTCCCATTTTCTGATGGTTCATTTCTGGAAGTATCCATTTTTTCCGAACCGTCTCGACTTTTTTCCTGTTCCTAAAAGAATAAAAAATGATTAATAGCTCTGGTGTTATCGGGGGCAAGGAACTCACTCACACCATGGCCACATGTGCAAGGATCCATATATCTCTGAACAACTGACGTTGAAAACTAACATTATTAATAATTATTGATTTATATACATATTTGAACAAAAATGTTACTTACATGATCATCATGTACACTTTTTTTTCCCGATTCCTCAGGACTGTCTTGACCATTGTCATTAAATAGGGGATCTTGGTCTTGTGTTTTTGTTGTATTTGTTTCTCCTGTGCTGCTTCTAAAATATACGAAGAAAATATAGCAGGAAATCGTTGTGTCTAATAAATTTAATAGTAAACTTAGAAGTAATAATACATCACTTATAAAATGTGTATATAATGTAAAAACACAGCCAATGGCCTTATGTTTATTTTATGTATTTAATGCCAAAATTGAGATAAATAAATAAAATAAAAAATAAGATGTTAATGTACTGAAATTTCTAGATATGTCTTGATGGAAAAAACAGCAATGTAACTAAAAATGTAACTATTAAGTACCTGCTGTCATCATCATCGTCATCTTCTTCTTCCTCATTTTTCTTACTGCTAGCATTGCTATTTTCATTATGTTCTTCCTTTTGCGGTAGATGATCATTGTTAGGCATACTACTATTTGTATTAGTATCTTCATTTTCATCTCTCAAACTATTATTTTCCTCATTAACTTGCTCCGACTCCATATTGGAATCTTGGTCTTGACTTTCTGGGCTCCCTTGACTTTTACCCTCTTGACTATCGTGACTATCTTGACTGTCTTCGTCCACTGCGCTTTGACTCTCTGTATCGCCATCTTCCTTTTCCATATCTACATCTTTACTATCTGTGCTAATATCTTTATCGTCCATACTCACATCATTGCAATTTGTAATTTCTTCTGTTCCCTTTTGGGAAATTTTATTTACAGTGACAGTTTCCATATCTATATCTTTGTGTTCCGTATCTAATTCCCTGTTATCCACGTCTATGTCTTTGGTTATGTCTCCGTTTAGTACAATACCTAAAATGGAAAAGATATATGTATAAATATAATGAAAAATCAATTTAACACTCATCAACATAACTGTTTATAGTTTGCTTCCTCTTTAATATTAGCAAGTAGACAATATAATATGCGGACACTGACAAAAAAATTGTAAGTATGTAGGTACTTAATATTTTGTACAAACCTTCTTCATTTGAGTGCTTTTCATCGACCTCCCCCATTTCTGCTACTGCTGCCATAGCCAGTAATGTCAGATCTGTCAAAAAATTTACAATTTTTAATGTCAAAGAAAAAACATCCATATTCCAAGTCCATATAGTTGGCCGTGGTTTTAAAAATATTACAATTTTTTTACCAAATTATAAAGTTTGCTATGTGGCTCCTAGAAGATCAATTATGAGTGTTATCTACAACAATTCTTCCTAAATCTACAGTTTCCTAAACTTTCTTATTTCTCAGAAACTAAAAACAATTCAGCAACACTGTCAAAGGATCTTAAATCATAAAAAAAAACTCTTCCCTAATATAACAGGCCTTGTTTTGATATCGCCTAGATTATCACATTATATATTATATTATTATTACCATTAAAACTTTGTAAAATTTAGGTAGGTATACCATTTACCATTAAATCCACTCTGATACCTACACCATGTACCAATATTAAATAATGTTTCTTAATAGGTAGGTACTAGGTACCAATACCAAATATAAAACAAATATTTAATAAATATAAATATTATTAAAAAAACACGCCTGTCCTAATTTATTAATAAAATGATTTCATAATTCAATATTCCTATATTATTTCTGTAGCACCCTGTAGGTATAAAAAAACATAAATGTTAGAGGAAAAGGAAACGGCGATTAGAGAGAGGTGGAGCTATAGTAAAAAGGACAGGTGCATGATTCACAGAAGGATAGCGTGCGCGCCACTGAGAAATATATTTCTGAGGAAATGTAAAAATATATAGGTAGGTACAGTTTTATTAATCATTTTCCTGAGGCGTTTTTATTTATTCAATTTTATTATAACAAATAAAATCATTGGTATTTTTTTTCAAGAATATGGATCTAGGTATGTTTAATGAACCTTTTAATTTGAATACACACATTATATGGAGTAGGTATTCCTACACCCTACACTATTAATAGAAATTATTGTCTTTTGTAAATTTTGGACTTGTTTTTCTTCAGAAAACTTTTTTATTTTAATATTTAAAATGAAAAGTACAAACCAGCCTACCAGATACACCTTTTAGAGCCAATCAGCAGAATGTCAATTACAATCAAATGTTTAAAAACAATTTATTTGTGTTCTTTATTGTAATTGTTCGCATTTATTTAAGTGAAGAAGGTAAAACCTTATCTTTTTGATATATTATGAAGATAAATCGACAAAGTTACTATCTCTACAGTCGACCCTAACCTAAAATACCTTATATAAAACTTAAACTTGGCTTAATTAGCAAAAAATGGCTTCGCCCACATTTTTTTTGGCATTAAAATGTTTCATTCATTCAACAGAACATAACTCAAAAACGATTTGACTTTTTTGAATTTTTTTTTTAATTCATCAACCCCTTTATCAAAATTTAGGCCTTAAAAACATACAGGTTGTCTGAAACTAAGCTGGCATCAAGTTAAAAGTTACGTATAGGTATACATATTATATTCAGTAAAAAGCTTTAGTTACAAATTTAATACTAGATATGAGATTTACTTGAGAATCATTAGCAACAAAACCTAGTACTTTCTAAAACTTATACTTTCTACAATTTGTAATAACAGACAAGTATTTTAATTATAGAAACAAAAACAATAATTGCAAAAGCAAAACAAAAACAATGTCTGTGTAACTATAAAGTCATATTTTAGTTTTAAAATATTTAATTTTGGTGATCAAAGTACTACTGTCATTCATTTGTTTAAATAAAAGTCCATTTGTTTTTAACCAGACATAACGATAAATCAAAAGTTAAACTACAAAAATAATTTTTTTTTGAAGAAAATGCTAATTTAAAACCAAAGTAAACAACAGAAATGTGTAAACAATATTTAGGATTTTTTCTTAAGTTTCCAATGTTTTCTATTACATTCGCATTAAAAACGAATTCAAATTTTTTAGCGACTCCGGCGGAAACCCGTAAGTTAAAATTAAGAGTCCCCGCCACTGTATTTACTCGGAGAAATGATAACAAAATCCCCAGCGCCGCGCGCGACGCCACTGAACGGAAAACCCGACCCTGTTTCGCCAACTCAGACCACCAGGGGGCCAAAGGGGGCCCATGGCCCCATTTTTAATACAAAATCATGCATATTTACCATAAAATTGTTTGAATTATTTGGATTCCCGCCACGGCACATGAGATATCATTAAAGAGAAACACAAAACATCTGCACTGTCCAATCGCGAGGTGATTCCGAACAATCGTAAATACCCGAACAAATAAATGTTGGCCGATATTTGCCCGCGATATTCAAATGTGCGTACACGTAAACTCACTTAAAATGCTGTTTTTTGGGTTTAAAATACGTAATTTTGATGGGGAATTATGGATATTTTAGCGAGAAATAGCGGAGGACGATCACAGTTACGTCGCTAACCCTTGGCAACGCACTAAACTGCCAATATGGCGTCTAACGGTACGTCACGTGATCAAATAGTGACGTCGCCTCTCTCTCCTCGCTTCGTCCGCGCGGCGACGGAACACCGGTTTCCCTGAATTTTTTCCTTACGTCAGCAAATGGACACAAATTTTACAACAAAATTCCTACGAAATGGATTATCGATTCGGACATAAATAAAAAAATAACAGCAAGACAAGTTTTTTTCTCTCCCAGAAGGCACTGACCAAAAATTACAGAAGTTCGAACAAAACAATTAAAAACTTTATTTTAATAAACTTTTTTTATTAATTGAGTAATTTTTTAAAAATTACCCCTGGAATAAAATGGACTTTCCCTCTGCTTTTTTAAAAATTTATCCAAAAAATCAATAGTTTTTGGTGTTCTTAATGCACGAATTACACAAAAAATAAGCAAATTAAAGGGACGATATGTTAAAATAGCCGAAAAAGTTAAATGTCTCTAAATGCGCGGGGTTTCCCCTTAAGGGATTTTCGTTAAATCGCGGGAAAAAAGTCCAAACGATTCTTCAGACACTATTTAGGTCTCAAATCACGAATTTTTTTCATTAAAACACCTCAAATAGTAATTAATCTATTCATCAAAAAGCCGGTTGAGCGCCAAATCAAATTTCGTGTTCGCGCGTTCGCTTGACAATTCAAAATTTAACTTCGAAATCTTAATTTTTCCACAACAAAATCATTAAAGATGGTTTCCAGGCGTTGTATAATAATTCCTAAATGAGGCTACAGGCTGCCCGATGATGAAAAAAACTCGGGTCTCCAACCGACCGTCCCTCCGCTCGAGCGGAGAATGGTTTCGCCCGAACCTCATTTTGTTCATGCTGACGCTGTTTCTAATAAATTTTTCTCGACGTCTGCCATGTCCTATGTCGGCCATGGCACTTTCCAATTTTGTTTAAAAATAAATTTTCGACTATCATAAAAAGTCCCCAACTCCTCTCTCCCCTTTAACGATTATCTTAAAAACATTTTTTTGGTTTAATTTTTTTTTTTAATTTTTATTCTCCCTAATAAATTTTTTTCTATTTTTTTAATAAATTTTTATTATTTATTTGAATTATTTTTATGATGACGTACCTATATAGGTAGTTCTTTTTATGCAATAAGATTCTGTATTCACGTTAGGTAGGTGTGGTGTACCTACATAGGCAGGTACTATAATTAATAGTACCTATAAGTTTTTATTTTTTATCTTTTTAATTGGGCCATATTATTGGGTACCTATAGTTTTTCTTATGGGAGAAAATCCGATATTTATAATTATCAGGGTTTTTAAAACGTTTCTTTCTTATTCACTCCACTAAGAATGCCATGTACAAAATGTACATTATAAATATTACATACACAAACGATAAAAAATTGTTTTTTGACTCACAGACGCCAAGTGTTTCGCGGTCTTGCCAGAAGACAGACAAATAAACAGAACAAAAGTAAAAACCTCTCTCCAGACCCAAAAAAGGGATTTTATTTTATAATTTAACTTTTAAAGTGCCCAAGTTGGCAATATAGTCCTTATATTAGAAAATTTGTTATTATTGATTTCTAGGTAGATTTTATTTAATGAAAGGAAGGAAAACTGCTTTTCATCTTTCATATACGGGGTGCGGTGAAAATGTAAAAGTGGTCGGTAGGTATATTTTGAAAAATCCTCGGTGGATTTTTAATATATTTAACATTTTTTATGTAAACCACATAAGCTTATAAAAAATATCTTATAAATTATTAAAGTTAATAATGGTTTTTATAGGTTTGCCATCCACTAATTTGAGTTTGTCAGCATCGTTCCAACTGACTGTAACTTCGTAGAGATCGACGCGCGGCAACTTTGAAAATACAAGGTTATGTTATTGGGGTTTGTTGAAATGTAACAAAAATAGCTAATAATATAATATGGACATTAAAGTCGCCACAGTGGATCTTTTCCCGTGCGTCATCAATCAACGATCAGGACTCAACGTGGTTAATAACTCTGCATCCTTATTTATTACAGTAACAAGTTTGAATAAAAGCATAAAAGAACGTCTCCAAGATTCCGCAATAATATAACGTGCTAGACAAGAATAAAACTATAAACGTCAATTAATTACTTTTTTTATTTGTTTAGTTGACTACCGTTGTATTTTAGAACGTCATTGTCAACCTTATTTTGATCTGCCAATCTAATTCGTATTTTGTAAATTTGTGTGCCTTAAAACTGTTCCTTTTTCTAAAAATAGTTCTTTTTAGAGCTAATTATACCCACCATCTGTTTTAGCGGTAAGTATTTATGGATTTGTATAATACCCAATTTATTTGTTTTAAATATTCTAACCGTGAAAGTTCTTTGAAAAGTTTACGGCAGTGGCTAAATTCCCTTAAATGAAAGGATGAAAAAAATTTGACTTTTGCGATTTTAATAGTCAATAAAACACCAAACTTTTCTAGATTTTAAGCTTTAAAAATAGTATTAAATGTATTAACATTTGTTTGTCAATTTCTTTTAGATAATAGAGAATGCCGGGCAAAACTTAAAATAAATAATAATTTTTCGTTTTTCGGGATATTATGTAGGTACGTCAAACGGTAGGCAGGCACGTCCATTTTATGAGCTTAGACTTAGTTTTGACTTTTTTCGATTCGTAATTTTGATTTGATTCGTACGATTTTGATGACGTGAAAGTGATGACGCACGGGAAAAGAACCACTGTGGCGACTGTAGGTATATATATACAACAGTTTATCATAAACAATTTTAAAATTGTCTTTATGATATTAGGTATTTATAATATATCTTATAAAACAAGGCGCCTCTATTGAGATTCATTACCTGTTGAAAGAGATATCCATCCTCTGCCGCACTTTTCTTACTATAACACAATTATGCACTATTGTGTTGAAAGTTTATACAGGGTGTCCGGAAATGATAAGCAAAAAATTTAGAGGATAATTCTAGACCAAAAATAAATGCTATCTCTTCCTATAACATTTTTTCCAAAATTGATTATTATATAACGGAGTTGCAGGGTGTTAAAGTTAAATTTTATTTGCAGTTTTTTTGCCATACCTTTTGCCACGCTACTAATATTTTGACGAAATCTCGTACATGGGGCTTTTTCGGGATAAGGAATACAAATTGGCCCACCGTTTTTGCGCATTTTGTAGAGGGCGCCCATAGGAGCCTATACTTTAATTTGAATGGTCCCAATTTTATTGTCCTACACTGTATGCGCATTTTGACTGAATATTTTTATTCTCCTAACCTTTTGACATAAAAAAGGTATACTACTTTTGTTTCGATAAATCTAACCGTTTTCGAGAAAAACGCTAAAATAACATTGCTTACATATTGTGATGAATACGAAACCATTTTAATTTATTATTTTTTAATTTAATTAATTTAGTTTTTTAAGGAGAATTAATTTATGCATTGAAGAGGAAGGACGTTACTTTGAACCTTTGATTTGAATGTTTAATTTATTGTTCTAATAATTTACGTATTTTAAAACTGCAATTAGAATTTAACTTTTAACACCCTGTAACTCCGATAATAAAATCAATTTTTGAAAAAATGTTATAGGAAGAGATAGCATTTATTTTCGGTCTAGAATTATCCCCTAAATTTTTTGCTCATCATTTCCGGTATATCACAAAAATAACAACAAATTGTACAACAAAATTGAAATGGTCAATGGCTAATTTCAATGGTTGCCACTTCGTTCTAGGGGAAAAAATGAATTCCCTGACCTCACAGCATCTCCATGATATTATTATGCTATTTTAAATACACAGGCCTTATGGGGAAGAAGCATTTTTCTTTTTTTTATAGGCCGGTTGTAAACCATCAACATTTTTTTAGCATAACAATGTTCCGAAAATTTAAGTTTAGTAAAAAAAAAGTACCCACCCAGTACCCGGGCGATTTAATAACCGGACTCACCCTGTTGTTTCCAGAAGTATTGCGTTTTTTCAGCAACACAAAAATATTTAACTTACCTAAACTCCCTCTTTAGTCTTCGTCTTCAGGATCTTCCTGATCGAAAGACAACAAGCTTTTGTTTTTTAACTTCTTCGATTTCCTGTCAATGTCTTTCGAATCCGAAGACCTCTTAGAAGTAGATGATTTGTCTTTGTCTTGTTCTGCCCCCTCTGGTAGTTTTCTCGTAGGTTTTTTAAAAACTATTGGAGCACTAAGATCAGCTGGCTTTTCCCCTGTTTCTGTAAAAAAACAATACGTATGGGTTTTTAAAGTATCGTAAAAGAAAAATAGATTTTATGCAACTGCGTTCAACGTTATTGTGTAGGATGTCACACTATTTTAAAATTGTTAAAATAGGCTAATTAAAAGTTAAGAAAAATGGATACAAATAAACAAAGTAAATCTTAAAGTGGATAAAGTGCCAGCGACAGAAATTAAGTTTAACGACGTATATTTTTTAGTAGTTTTGATTTCCTTATTTATAGGTAAGTACCTATATAAGAATAAAGAAACTTATTTTTTTTAAATGCAACTTGGGCTATCTAATCTCATTTAAAATCCCATCAAAAAACTGCAAAGGAAATAATATCTACCAGAATATGAAATATTAAGTAATTAAGGGGGGGGGAAAGTTGCCTAAAGAAATTCTCCGGCGCGCCACTGGTAATATGTATGGATTATTTTTTTTTATGAGATTTGGATGTGGAAACAAATGCCCTTGAGTGATGTATTTTTTGGTGTACGGCCCCAACTTAAAACGAGGGATATTTTGAATTAAATTTTTTTAATGGAAATACCTATAATAGATATAATACTTAATGCATAAATAAATATATATCATTGAGTTCGGAAAAATTTGTGTTGATTGTAAATTTAGCAGGAAAACCCTAAAATTTAAAAAGAAATTTTTAATTAAAAAAAAAATCGCCTACAAAAATTTGAATTTCGAAAAGTAAATGTCTGCTTTCGTGGCGTTGTTGAATTATTATTTTTTCCAATATGGCGGCCAACTCTACCAAGTCAGCCAGCAAAACTTGAGCGTGGGGAAACCTTCAAAAGCCCCTGTCACGTGATCACTTCGTTTTACACAATGTTCGGGAGTCTTCGCAAGGCACCGTCATACCGGTACGTTATTTTCATTTAACGTTAACGTATGCAATTTATTATAAAACAAATATAAAGAAGCGAATGTGTTACATTATATAAAGATGTTATCAATGTCAATAAAAAGACAACCTTTATTTTAGACGTCAGACGTTGGATAATTCTATAAAATCATTATAAGTGCTATAAACAGAGATAAACGATATACTTCTATTAAAAAAACCATTTAATTACGTAAATCCAAGGATCAAATACGTTGGTTAATCGACGGTCATAATAAAATTTTCTTTTGGAAGAAACAGAGACGTAAAAAAATAAATAACGTAATTGAACACTAACTATGCGAAAACTCCCCTTGTTACGGAATCGATGGCGTCACAACATCTAACCTGGAACTTGGGTACCAAAATGGAGGATATTATGCCACGTTATAAAATTAAAAGGATTTTAATAATTTAAAGTTTTTAAGGGGAATAAATGCAATTTTTTTTATTCTCGAAAAACTAACCAGGAATGGGGAAATTAAGTGTAACACCAATATGTTCTAAACCTAAACCACGAAATGGGTAGTAGCCCAAAATTGATATATCGGTATACCAATTTTTAAAAAAACTAGGCAATCTAGAAATAATTTTTACGAAAAGTGTTGCATATTATTCTAAAATTTTCATAAAAGCGAAATTGGGAGTCATAGAAACATAATAGCAACTCTACTTGGTTTAATCCCTAGAATTCGAATATGATATTAGCTAAAATATATTAATAAAGTAATTTTTTTGACCACCCACTGTACAAAATTTTTTTTTAGTCGCATGCTATTTAGTATTTAGTGTCTTTTATAGTGTTTGTATTAACATTTTTTAGGATTTTCGAGAACAATGCAGCTATTGTACATGGTACTTTGCCCCAACAGCGCCGGTACTCAAAATGATCACCCTGTATAAGTTCGTCGAAGTTAGCTATATAGTATTACTAGCGTGTATCCGGCATGCGTTGCAACCCGCTGGTATAAATACAAACCCGAACAAACCCGATATATTAGTACCCGGCATGCCACTTTCTGAAATTGCACCCGTGCGAAGCCGGGGCGGGTCGCTAGTTATACATAAAAACCTTCCCCTTGAATCACTCTATCTATTAAAAAAACCGCTTCAAAATCCGTTGCGTAGTTTTAAAGATTTAAGCATATATAGCTGGTAGGGACGGACAGACAGCGACAGCGACTTTGTTTTATACTATGTTAAGAAGAAGCTATATGATATATTTTTAACTAAGCAATATTACCAAAATTCAACCCAAAACCAATAAATTTTTTTTTTATTGTGCTCACACGTACTGTATATATAGCAAACCCAAACTACACCCGGTTTTGGCCAAGCTTAATCAACGTACAAAATTTCGTCATTCCACGTAAAGTAGCTTCTAAGCTTTCGAGTCGACAGACAGACATATCGACGAAAATTTGCAACATTTTTTTGATTTCTGATTATAAAGGCCAAATAAAATAAAGAAGCAGCATAAACATAAATAATGACTTTTTACAGAAAATATTAATTACATTTTTCTATAAAATATAATAATTATTATAATAAGAAATAACACAATTTTTTTTTTAAATAAATAGAGCGTATACAAATTCTCATTCTATATAAAATTGCTTTTTAAAAATTCGATAATTTTTTAGATGCAATTAGGTATATTGTTGAAATCTTAGTTTATATTATAGCGAATCTCTGCGCATCGTACCCCCGTCCTCGCCCGATTTCAACCGAAACAAAAGCCTACATAGGTGTTATCCCAATGCAGTTTTGCATAATATGACATTATTTTCATAGAAGAGTTATAAGTATTTATTTGAGTTTTATAAAAATAATCAGGACGAAAGCTGTGTTAAAAGTTTTGTATTGTAACTTGTAAATTATAGGCACCGTTGCCAAATTGTGACCAAATACTAATTTATACTTAAATTGTTCCATTCTTAAAATTTATATATAATTATAAAGGTAGGGTATGTTTAGTATATAAAAATCCGTCATACATATTGTTTATTGCAAATGTAGCAATGTAAAAACAATGATAAGGTGGGAATATAAGCGACGAACTAAAAGTTGTAAATTTCTTAGAGAACTTAATTTAAACCCCACAAGAAAGTCATACATGTCGTGTTTATAAGATTTGGAAAAAAATAATTCCTTCAACAAAAGTAAACGTTTGGTAGGTATTGCACTTTTTGGGGTTATAAGTAGGTGCATGAGGACGATTGAAAACATAAATGTCTAAAAGGCCATATTGCCATTGACATTAAAATTTGAACGCTTATATAGAAATATAGTCAGAAACAGTAGACAAAAATTGCTTACTTTTAATTTTTTATAAAACCCGGCCCTGTAATGTGGTCCAAGTTTCAATTCTTCAGTAAAAAAATAAATGTTGGTAAAAAAATTAAAAAGTTACATACAAATTAGGAATAGACAAAAAAAAAATAGATCATTTTTTTAATCGAATCGAAAAATGTTTTTTTTTTAATAAAAAAGTCTGCTTTAAAGTTTGGAAGTTTATTTGCGTCATAAAGATTTCCCTATAAAATGGTGCGTAATATAAAACAAATATGGCGGACCTAAGAGAAAATTTTATATCCGTTAAATAAAGTAACTGAGAGCAAAATACCGTTCTGAACTATGGACCGAACCACTTTACAGAAAAGGGGAGTCCGCATGATATCCAAACTCAAGCGAAAACGATCACGTGCCCCAATTATACCATCTCTGTCGGACGCGCGCGCTCGCCCTAAGTGCGCCTCTGTCTTCATGGAACATTTACGTGGGGAAAAAGTTATTACGAAAATGGGTTGAAAAAGATAATTTTTTCGGGTTACAATGGTTCCCAGACTATCGCAAATATATAGAATGAAAAATGCTTGTTAACTTTTACGTTTTTACACAAAAAACCAACGTTTTGCGGCAAAATTTTAAAAGTTTTAAACTAAAAAGCATGGTGCGCTCAAATTAAATGGATAAAGTTGGCGGGCCAAGGTTCGCGCCGTGCAATACGCACGCGCCCAACGATGTTAGACGAAAGCTGGCACTATTTCCAACGTTGTCAAATTGTGGTAAATAAACTTTAATTGGGGAAAAAATTAACCCAATTTTGGAATATAGTTGAATTCACATAAACTTTTAACGCCGTGACATTTCAGTTCTGTCATACTTGTCAAATACTGCAGCAACTCATAAAATACAAATTTCTAATGGCTAAATTTAATTAGTATAATTGTACTGCACACAAAGTATATCTATCTTATATTATTTCATACGGTTAAAAAGAGATAGAAATAAAAAGAGTTGGCCGAACAATTCCAGAAAAGAAAAAGAAAAAACACTGACCAATCTCAGCTGTATAAGAAATTTAGTAAGTTGGTGAAATCTAAAGTAACTATAGACAATGACAAGTCTTGACATTTGGCATTAAAACTTTATGTGAATTTAACTATACCTATAAAAATAAATGTTAATTAAGTCGAATAATCTAATAAGGATTCCGCTTCAATCGCTATTGGATCAATTTAAATTTTACAAGTTCTTAAATTTTTATTGATTCTTAACTTACTTTATGAAATAGATATTATATACAGGGGTGGGTAAAGATTTTTATGAATATTTTGCAAAGAAAACCATTTTCCAATAGAGAAAGTAATAAACTTTTTAATTCTTTTAGCCTCAAAATCTGATTTGACCCCCCTCAGCCATAAAGAAAACTCAAAAAATTCCCAATACATTCTTAAAAATATTTTTCTCGTGTTAAAATTTAAAAATAACTGCACCATGTCAAATTTCAGTTCTCCATGCTGACCGTTTCTAAGAAAACCGACACGGAAGTGATTGTATTTAAAACATTTTTGACCAAATATTTCAATACAAATAACAATCTTGATTTGGGGAAAAATCTAATTGGAACATCTGACAACGCAGCATAGTGCTCAAAAGGAAGTTTGTTCATCGATTGTTTTTCCAACTACCCTGAAAAGCGATTTGCTGCTATCATAGACGTGCGTGGTTCAACATTATCATGCAATAGAAAGAGAAAAAACATTGGCAGTCCTGTCACTACGATAATTTTGACGTTTAATGAACATACCTTACTGAAGTGTACTTTTACAACCTTTTTTTATAGTAATTCGTCACTTAATTTTTCATAATATCGCTGAAAACAACCCAAATCTTCAATATGGTTTGGTAGAAACCCAAGAACGGTCTAAAAGGCATACATTAAGGCATAATAACTTACCTTTTTCTAACCTCAATTGTTCACTGGCAGCCTCTTCAGCAGATAAATCGCCGGGGCGCAGCACTACAATTTGAGGTTGCTCCTCTGCAGTATCCTGGAGATCTTCGTCGTCCACTGGTCCCAAATCTTCCCTCTAATTAAACAATAACACTAAAATTAATGCAAAATCTTGTTTTTGTGGTGAACATAACCTACTTTGGTATCAACAGTGGGGCCTTCTTTGTATCCGATTTGTTCCTTTAGTTTCCGCAAAAATGTTGGTTCCTGGGGCTTAACGTACGCGATATTATGCTTTTTTGGCATTGCTCATTTGCAAAAACTATAATAAAACGTTGTTGTGACGAAAATGTTGATAAAAAGGCACTAAATAGAGTCATACACGTATACGCTTTAGCCACAATACAGAGACTGACTCAGCGGCGAGGGGAGGGAGCAGCGAGAGTACTCCTCTTCTCAAAGTGTGTTTTAGCGTAGATTTTACTGTAAAGCTTACTCCTTTCACAGAAATCTGATTGGTGTGCTTTAGGTCACGTGACTCGTTACGTTCCCGTTATTTTGCTAGGTGAACAGCGCGACAACTCACTAACATTTCGAAAGTTTTTACCGTGCGCTTCAATTTTGCCCTTCCCCCATAATTTTCTATACTCAACTCCATCCCGTTTGGTTTTTGCAACTACGTAATGCTGTATTATTAAAAAAATAGTTTTTATTGGGTCATGTCGTTTTGTGCCCATGGTTATTGTTATCTAGTTTCTAGTTAAACTCAGTTTTGGGCTCTGTATAGTTACATAAATACGTTAGTATTTCGCACCTAAAAAATTGAAACACATTATATGAACTTAATTCAACCCATGTCAGTCTGTTTGCTTGTATATTTTGAAGTGATTGGCCATCACCAGTGCCGTGTTTACGATAAGGTCTCGGTGGGGGGCGTCAGTCATTAAATGAAAAGCAGAAAGGTGGAAAAACGTTAGGTATGCGCCACCTATTTCATACGAAAAAAGTTAAAACGTGAATTTTTTTGCCCTCCTTGGGGGATTCCACATCCTCTGGACTCCCACTCTCCCTCTAAAAACGAGACTGGTCATCACACATAGCGACATTACCTCAGGACCTAATATCCTATATAAGTATATCTGCATGCATGCTACAGAGCAGACAAGCAGACAGACCGCTATTAATTTTTTTATATATATCTAAAAAGATTTAATATTTTTAGCTTTTAATAATTGATCAATGCCTATTTTTTTACTTACATTACTTCACACTACATTGGCATAACATTATTTATGGAAAATATTTATTTAAAAAAATCAATTTAAAAAAATGGTATATTAATAAAGCGCAATTTTTCTTCCATTCCTTTCTAGAACTTGTCTTTAACTTAAGGCGTAGAAAAGGTATATACGTTCAAACTATGCACTTGTCTAAGCCATTTATGACTTGTTCCATTCCTCCAAGACTCAAAAGATAAAAATATGATTCTTTCACTGGAATAAAAATCAATGCCCCACCTAGGTACTAATAAAAAAGGATAGAAAAAATAATCTCCTCTTCCGCAATAGACAACGAAACTTTCTCAAACAAAAAATAAACAAAAGTAGTGTTCAATAATTAATTTTAACCGAAAAATCACTGAAATCAGTACAATCACATCCTTAAGGTGGGAGTATCAACATGCTAGCCAACCTATAACCTATTTCGCGTAGATTTATTTATTTTTTCTAACTTTTACACAAAATTTAAATAAAATCAATATCGTCTTCATATTCTATAGGTAATAATTATTAACATGTTAAATAAATATTAAGGCATTTCATAAGTTATTTAAGGAGAATTGTATATCGAAAAATATCGGTTAAGATTTTTTTTAAATTATTATGTCATTGTTCTTTCACTATACAATTCTCCCAAAATAAGCAATAAAATAAATTGATATTTTTGTAATATATCAAATATTACCTAAATAATGTGCAGACGATATTGATTTTATTTAAATCTTAGTCAATAAAATAATAAACTAAGAAAAACAATGCGAAATAGGTTATAGGTTGCATTGAATATCAAACTATATAGTTTGATATTCAATGTAGGTTGCAATAAATTGAATGACGTTGATATATTTCAATAGTGCATAACCACCTTGCGTCGCGTAGTGGACAGTTACAACCACAATCGCCACCTATGTTTAAAGAATCTAAGTAAAGGGAAATCCATTTTAAAGTGCTTTGGTGCCATCTGTTGGATTTTAGTTACACAATAGTTACATACTCCCTTAGTAAGTGTGCAGTGTAACTATTGACGTGTAGAGGTCGCTGGATAGAGTATTAGTATTATGTGATGGTATACGGTCAGTGATGGCAAGTAAAAATAAAATATGCCAAAGAATATCTTTTATTTTGTAGTACATACCGGAATGGGAAATTATAAAAGATAAGTGAGATTTTGAAATGTCGTATTATCCTTATCATAATAATTGTGAAGATAGTGAATGTAAAAAATTTTAATTATAAAGAAATAAATACCTTGGAAAAAGTTACCTACAGCGCAATTATTAATTTTTAAACTTAATTGTTTTATCATTTATCACAAAAACTTTAAATTATCTTAACGTTAGATTAAAGGATATTTTGAAGTACCTATTACTTTATTGGTGAAATATTTTTACTAGGAAGTAGGTATATACCTACCTAGCCTAATGTACGTAATTCGCGTTCTAGGTACATTTATTTATTCACCGATTCTGAATAATCTTCATTTTGCCTAACAAAGGCCTTATAACAGTCAAAGTCCAAAATTAAAAATCAATTACATGACGAACAACCGGAACACCTTTTAAATCTTTAGCTATACAATATTACCAAATCTATCCTTAATTATTTAAACATTACTGATGGTAACAGCCGAACGACTGTGAAATTTTGAAGAAAATGTCCATACTCAAAGTGGAGTTAAATGATATAGAAAAAAGAAAAGCACAAAGTCTTTCCCCACAATTTTTGTAACAGCCGAACGACTGTGAAATTTTGAAGAAAATGTCCATACTCAAGGGCGTCCATAGGGGGGGGGGCAAAACGGGCACTTGCCCCCCCCCCCCCCCTAGGCGCCCACATTACTATTTTATTTTCTAAGTCAGTAAAAATATTGAATAGTACAGTGGTTAGTTAGTAGATAAAAAAATAATTTTTAAGGTTTTGCCCCCCCCCCCCTGAAAAACGCTCTATGGACGCCCTTGCTGGATCAAAGTGGAGTTAAATGATATAGAAAAAAAAAAGCACAAAGTCTTTCCCCACAATTTTTAATTAGAATAACTAGGCGAATGGAGCTTTTAATGGCGTACATGAGGTGTAAAATTGAATAGCCAAAAGACCTACAAACAAGACTTCAGCATAATGAAAAGTCAAGGGTAAGTGCAAAGGCACTGTCCTGGGCAGAAAAATGAGGAGAGCAAAAGAAAAATTAGGGAGTTTTGAAAAACTTATTTGTGAAAATCATTATTAAGTAGTGAAAAATCTTGAGTTTTATTCAGCTTTGTCAGAGACATGTAAAAGTATTGAAATAAGACGGAAAGAAAAAGAAAAAAAGTTGTTTTTCATAAAAGTCGAAGCATCTGTAAAAAATAGAAAGGGGAATGTAGCAAACGAAATTTAATAATCTACCATATTTTATTAAATTTCATTTGCTACATTCCCCTTTCTATGTTTTACAGATGCTTCGACTTTTATGAAAAACAACTTTTTTTTCTTTTTCTTTCCGTCTTATTTCAATACTTTCACATGTCTCTGACAAAACTGAATAAAGTTCAAGATTTTTCACTACCTACTTAAGAATGATTTTCACAAATAAATTTTGTTCTCCTAATGTTTCTGCCCAGGACAGTGCCTTTGCACTTACCCTTGATTTTTCATTATGCTCTGAAGTCTTGTTTGTCGGTCTTTTGACTATTCACTTTTACACCTCATGTACGCCATTAAAAGCTCCATTACGGCTCAATCCCACTATTATTTTCTCTATTGCTAACAACATCAGCATTTTACCTTTCACTTAGTTTTCCTGATGATGAATGGTTCTACACTCGAAACATGTCGATTTGAATTATGAATTATTCTAGGTTCGCCTAGTTATGCTAATTAGAAATTGTGGAGAAAGACTTTGTGCTCTTCTTTTTTCTATATATTTGAAATGTTTATGTAGGCTAGGCGTTCGTTAATAGGACTATAAAGTAAAATATAAAAGAATAATTACTTCAGTATCTCACAATCAACAAATACTTATCGATCGTAAACATCAATCGATACTTTAAAGTCTGTTTTGATTAAATGTTGTAATATATATACATCCCCATCCCCATGGGTCCGCCACTGGTACCTATACTCATTTCGAAATAAATGACAATCGGCGAGTCATAAAATATAATATTGTTGCGCATGATTTTAGTTACCTAAAAGCTAAAAGTAAAAGCCCCTTGTTTTTAGTTATTTTTTATGATTGTAATAAAAGGAAACAAAACGTTAAAAACCGTTGGTTACAATCAGATCCAAAGTTTCAGATTCAGATAAGTGAAGAAGAATTATACGTGAAAGCGCGGAATTTACAATTACAAACGATATACCTACCATAAACTTGTCTGTTAACTTTCCTCGTAAAATTTCAAGCCTCAAAAAGGGACTTGGGTCTTGGAGATTGTATTTCAAAAGTAAAAACAGTATATGAACTTGCGAATCATTTATTAATAAAAAATCAGTGTGTTTCTTCAAGTCTTCCAGATGTATGATGTATCTATAGTTCAGTGATGTTATTTCTAACTTTACCAGTTATAGTGTAGCATCAGCATCAGCGGAACGATCTTTTTCAAACTTAAAATAGTAAAAACCCATTTATGTAACACCATGGGACAACATTTCGGATTTATCCTTAATCAGTATCGAACACGAGTTTGTTAAAACATTAAATATCGACGAAATTATAAACGGTTTTGCAAAAAAAAACTCTCTACGATCTGGTTGCTTTGCCTTGTATAGTAGGTACTTAGTTATTACATAATGTTTGTGCAGACTTGTTGAGTGTTCATGTGTTTTACTGTTTTCTGTCTTTTGTATTCTATGAGGCTCGATCACTGCTACCACCGTTACTAGGTACCATATTTTAATTTGAAGAAAAAAGTAGTGATGGTGGGAAAAATCGGGTTATTTTAATAATCGACTTCCGAGTATTCGAGAAAAAACCGGGTTAAAAAGAGTTTTTTTTACGCTTCTAAAAAAAAAAAAAGGTCGCCAGTTCCGTAAAGCAACTAGTTTGTGTAGCTAGCCGCAATGAGTGATTGGTCATTTATGAATGCCATGCGGCTCGTTTCAAAAAATGCGTGGTTCCTCTTGTGTGATTCCCCTTAAAATACCAGCGAACGGAGGCCTGGGATTTACCGAGTTTCTTCTTGTTAATAATAATTTTTTAAGTGATTACTTAATATATTTTTTACAAATATCACAAAATCAAAAAAGAATAAAAATTCCCTAAATTATAGAAAATTTCCCCTTTTCCCTACTGATTGCAGATTTTCCCCAGATTTAGGGAAATTTCCCCAGCAATGGCAACAGTGACCTAGGATTGTCAAATAAATTGGAATTGTTTGCTGTATTAATAGTAGGTACTTAACACATAATGTTGGTTTAACCCTATTTAAATTATTACACGATTAACGAACTCAAAAATTCATAAACCTGAACCTAATAGTAATGAAAATAAGAATTATCATTTTCCATTTGTTATAGTCATTTGCAGGGGGCCCACTTTGTTATTTTCACGCCACTGGCTGTGGCTGTGATCCTTACAGTGCATTATTAGCATGTGTTTTTTTTAGGATCAAAAACAATACATTTATGCATTGAAAACAATACATTTATGTATTGCCGAAATGGTTAGAATAGTCGGATCACGAACACAGCTGACCAACACAACGTTATCATATCAAAAATTCTGCGTCACTCTAGTTAAAAAGTCCGTACAGCGTTGTTGTGATTTCCATAAAATATTATTAATTTAATATCGTTAGGAAACTATAAATAATTTGACTAGTAGAAAATTTAAAACACATACATATATTTAGTATATTAATTAGTTGGGCACATATATAACAAACGCTTCTAATATTTATAATATAACCTTCGTATTTAAACACAGGCGGTAGATCTAGGGCAATCAGCAGAAATTTGTCTTCATTGATTTCTGTTAGAAAAAAATATTTCTGATCGAGACAAAATGTTAACAATTTTGTCTCCTTATAAATTACATGTGTGTGACTATAGGATTGTTAAAAATGTTTGTGCATAGAATAAAACTATATACCTACGTAGCCATAGGTACGCTGCGAAGCTACATATTCTATGTTTTGGGTAAGGACTAGAATACCTAGAATAGAAGAAATTAAAAATACCTATAGGATAGTTTTTTAAGAAAAATGTTGATTCATTTGATTGACGCATTAAAAGTGTAATTACAATCCCAGCTTATCAACGCGCTAAGCTATATCGATATATAATTAACTCGCCTATATCACGGTTAAATTTTATTATTATTTTTTATATTGTTATCTTGTTATCAGTAATATCAACTCTGATAACACTGATGCCAACACTTAATACCATAAAGATATTTATATAAGCGCGTATGAGTAATGCCGTGTTGGTATGAGGGAGTAGTTGTTTTTTTTTTCGATTAAAAAAAATCCAAACTGCTTCAAGATGGGTGTGGAAGTACCGAAGAAAAATAGTTTGATTGCTCCACTAGTTATGACAGCGGCCGGTTTGGGAATTGTAAGTTCTCCTAAGAAACATAAGTATTTAAATTTATTTTTTTTTTCAAAAAATGTATCGAAAAAAATTCATAGCCATTTTATTAAAATATTTTTTATTTTAGGTCCAAGGTCTTTTGTGGTTCGCATTATCTTTGGTCAGCGTTTTGTTTTATGAGGGCTCGATTTCGCCTGCAAGTGATATTACTGACAGTTTTGTAACAATTGGACGTACCATTTATGATGTATACTTAAGTAAGTTTCTAATATACGTCATGTTTAGGTATTGCCAGAGGCGTAACCAGGGGCGGATTTAGAGGGGGGGAAGGGGGTTTCGCCCCCACCTGGGAATTGCTAAGATTGCAACTTAGCGGGTCAATATTCCAGCTTCAAAGGCGGTAAATTATTGGAGGAAAGCAAGTTTTATTCCTATTTTAGACTACAATAAATTAAATTTAACCGAAAGATTTTCTGACAAAACGTTACATTGTTTTTCACTTAATGTATTGCTTTCCATTTACTGCTTTTGACGGACTAACAGCATTCTTAAAGAAAATATTACATTAATATGTCATCAGTTTTTGGGATTAGCTGAAAGCGTTGAAAATGAGATCGCGAAATTGTTAGGGAATTTATCAAAAAGCCATTGAAAAAAATACTTCATGTCAAACTGCTATTGAAACACTCGTCAAAATAGATCAAAACTTGTATCCCATTATCGCAAAGTATTTAAAAGTTTTAGTAACGTTGCCAATATCAGTGGATTGGCCTTGTTGCATGTTCATAGAGACATATACATAGATATTAAATTTGACAGGGTGATTGATAGATTTGCTAAGGCATCTAGAAAGTTGCAAATTGTTTTATAGTAATAATTATTATCATAATGCAATTTGTAATTGCTCTACTACTATTTTTTTGTTTGTTTTGGTTACTTTACTTTTTAGTATTATTTAACTGAGATTCCCTAAGTTCGCTTATTTTTTTCTTTAGACTGCTCCATTACATGTTTCATAGTATTTTTTTTTTATTAATTATAAAACTAATGTTATTTTGACTTTTATGTGTTATGTTTGCTTAAAGGTAAAATTAAATTTTGTCATTAAGTTTTTTAATATACTATTTTAGGAGTCAAAAGAATTTTCCGAACATTGCGTGGTAACATTTAAATGTTTTATTTCATTGACTGGCGCGGCCTTTGTGATTTATCAGAAAACCCATTTTTCGCAGAGGAAAAATAGCTTGATAACCTACTTTTTTATTCTGTGTGGATAACTGTCATGTATGTTGGTTGCATAAATCTATAAATCAATCTTTTGTAGATGCTTCAAGCTATAATTTTCTGCCCAATCCTATCCAAAATTCAATCTACTAACCTTCCAATGTCGATTTTAACTTCAATTTTATTTGAATTTTCCATCTTCCCTATACTAAATTGCAATACCGGCCGTGACGTAAAATCACGTCTTTTGAAATTCGAAAAAACGTAGCAAAATCTCCCGAATTTCCGAACGCTCTGTATATGTACCGAATGTACAAGGATCACACAACGTATTCCGCCCAATTTCAAATCTCATACCGCATACCGCTAAAATAACTTTAGAATCTCGTGGTGAAAACGGGCCAATAAATCAAAAAATGACAGTTCGCAAAATAATTTTTGTTGTCCAGAGGCTACTATGATAAAAAATAGTATTACCAACCTAAAATTTTGACATAAAAATTTACAAAATTTGAAGGATTTATTTTTTTTTTAAATGCATTTTTCTTGATTATAAAAGGTGAAATAGAAAAATATGTATAAAGCAATGTTTCATAAGGCGTTTTGGCGCACGTGTCAATAAAAGAACTCGCCACTTTGTGGCTCGTTTCTTAAAATAGACGCGTGCGCTAAAACCGCTTCTTATGAAACGTGTACTTTAATATACGAAAGTGTATATGTTTTTTAGGAATCCTAGAATTCCTCAGATAAATTCTGAATCCGCCCCTGGGCGTAACTAGCATAGGTATATAAGTGGGGGGGGGGGTGTTTAAACCCTTAAGTAGTAAGAAGAATGTCAAGTTTACAATATTAAAACATCGGTACGTCAGTTTGGACATTGTAAATGAATTCATACTTTCTGACCTCTTTAATAATAATTAATCTTTCTTCCATTCTCGTCGTACGCATAAAATTCCTGAATAAGTGAATAAAATCCTGCTCTGGCTCTGATGCCGATCTGAACAACAGATAATGAAAACACGTGTTAAAGCGTGTTCCGGTCCTATATTACATCACAATAATATGTAAGCTCCTATATGTTATAGATATTTGTATAACACGTGTTAACATGTGTCAATAAGTGCTAATAAGCAGATTAAGATGTACCTACTACTCTCTTGTAGAGTTAACTTTTTTTAAAACAAAGCATTTCGACAGAAGACAACGAGATTTGACATTAACAGCTGATCTGGTTTCGTCGTTAAAGTTCCCAGATCAGCAGTGTTTTTTTAAGTGTTTTAAATATTTTACTGGATTTTATATATTTCAGAGACATATTTTCTTGGTGTTTATTATTTAAGTGTAATAGTGAGTACAAGTTTGCTTTATTCATCTATTACCAAATTAATCAATCAAAGTGCCTAGTTAAACAACCATTTACTTATCGTTATACAGGGGTGTTCTCAAAGTTGAGTCATTTATTTTACCAGGTTGTAGAACTCGTAAAAATAAGTAATTGTACCAAAAATCATTTATATAAAAGTTGCAGAATAAAGAAGTTATTAACAATTGAAGAAATGTAAAATTTAAGAACTGTAAGACCTGATTTTTGGATATTCTCGACCACTGCGTTATGAATGGTTTGTTTACTGGCGATAAGGTATGCCCTTTTTTTTGTAGGATACAAATTACTTATCATTCATTCATTTTACGGGTTTTAGTGCGAATTTCGATTTGACCAGTGCTAAATAATTCGTTAAAGTGCGTGATATTTTTGATTTTTGGGCATTTTGTGCGATAAAAATGGCGCAAGTTTATGAAAACAATGAACTAGTGGACATAATATTAACTTACGGGGAGTGCCAACAAAATGCAGCCGCCGCATGTCGTTTATACGCGGAAAGGTTTCCTTTAAGAAATCGTCCGGCTCCGCGGATGTTTGTAAATTTAGTTACAAGACTTCGCGACACAGGCTACTTAAAGGAACAACGAGGTGGTCACGCTGGAAGACCTCCTCCACGCGAAATCGTAGAGATTGAGGAGGACATTTTAGGAATTGTCGAAAACGACCCAACAACGTCCACTAGGTCAGTAGCAGCTCAAGTTGGAACTGCTCATAGCAAAGTGTGGAAGACTATACGACAAGAACAACTTTATCCATACCATTATCAACGGGTACAAGCGTTACAACCCGAAGATGGTCCTAGAACAGTTGAATTTTGTCAGTGGCTATTAAATCAATACAACAGAAATGAAAATTTTACCAAATTTATTTTGGCTACTGACGAGGCCACATTTACAAGAAGAGTTACAAATTTTCACAACAACCATATTTGGGCAGTGGAAAATCCGCATGCTGTGAAAAGAACCCATTTTCAGGACAGATTTTCAGTAAATGTTCGGGCTGGCGTAGTAAATGGCATGCTTATTGGGCCTTACTTTTTTCCAGCTCGACTGACAGGTGACATTTATTTAGACTTTCTTCGAAACACTCTGCCACAATTATTAGATGTTCCTTATTTAAATGTGAGACAGAATATGTGGCTTCTACATGATGGAGCACCGCCACATTTTAGACGAGAAGTTAGGGAACATTTAAATAATGAGTTTCCTAATAGATGGATAGGGCGCAATGGCTACATTTCTTGGCCTGCACGCTCTCCGGATCTAACGCCCTGCGATTTTTTTCTATGGGGCTATTTAAAACAGTTGGTTTATCACGATGCAGAGATAAATACTGTGCAAGAACTACAACAGCGCATCAGAAACGCTTGTGATGTTGTTCGTGGACACCCGGCTTTTATTTTTTGAAGCGTGTAGTCACTCATGGATACGCCGAGCAGACTTTGCGCAAACCGAACAAATGGTGATAATTTTGAACAATTTTTGTAACATCGGGATGCATTTTGCCGGTGAGTATGGAATTATTGTGAGTTGCAATAACAATAAAACGCAGTGGTCGAGAATACCAAAGAGCAGGTCTTAAGTTTTTAAATTTTAAATTTTTCCAATTGTTAATGACTTCTTTATTCTGCAACTTTTATATAAATGATTTTTGGTACAATTACTTATTTTTACGAGTTCTACAACCCGGTAAAATAAATGACTCAACTTTGAGAACACCCTGTATAGCTACAGGATGTCTCATAACTAAGGGGCAAATACAGCAACAGGAGATAATATACTTGAAAATATGTCATTTATAGTTAGGAACGCAGGGTTAATTTTCGATAAATATGTTTCGTTAAAATGTTTCTTGCCGTCTAGCATTTAAATGCAATTATCTCAAAAACTAATTGAAATATCGAGATTAATAAAGTATAACTTTTTACGTATAAAAAGATCCCTATTTCATAAGTTGACGTAAAGGGGTCAGAAATGTGAGAGACAAAAAATATATGCGAGAATTTATCAAACTCATGTTGTGTACCTAGCATTATCTAGAAGGTAGCTCAAAACTCATTTGTTAAAATTTGGACGTATAGGTAGTTAAAAAAAATGTTCGGGCTTTCGGCCTACCCACACTAACAAGGGTGCCCGAAAAGTTTCTATTATTAATTATGTGAAGTTGAAATTAAGTTTTTTCTTATATTTATTTCACTGGAAATCGCGAATGACGTATTTGACTTTAGGTGTGGTTAAGGCTTAGGGGGGGGGGGGGGGGGCGAAACCCCAGTCCCCCCCTAAATCCGCCCCTGTATTTGTGTCAAACGGTCCTAAATACATATTTTTTGTTGTAGATAAGGAGTACAACACTTTTGTAGATGACATAAGTACACTAGGAATAAATATAATTATTGGACCAAAGGAATTCAATTATTTTATGTACGTTTATCTTGTACTTAGTTTTTCACTGCTTGTTGTTTCATCAGCAATTGTCCACGGTAAGTATTTTTTGCCGATTTACCGGGTCACCCTATGCCATCAACAATAAGATGAGTAGATATATAAAAAAGATAAGGAAAATTTTAAATTAAATGTGTTATAGTTTATTGTAGAGGCAGTAGATATTTTTTTAAATAACCGCAAAATAATTTTGTTACTTAATATCTACCATACAATGGTTATCTCCACTTAAACTGCTGTTATTATGGTATCCTTGGATCAGAGCTGTCGCAATTAATTACAATTACCCATTCATTACCCTCCGAAAAAGGCATCAATTACAATTGCCAATTACTAACAGTATGATAAAAATATTTAAATTACCAATTACTCACTAAAAGTAATTGATTCCTTGATCAATTACCTCATTCGAATTACTGAGTTTAATTCAATTACTTTTATACTAATTCAATTACTTTAGAATGGAACTACCCTAAAAGTAATTGAATTACTCTGATTCTATAAATTATAGCCACTTTTTGGCAAATAAATTACTCTGAGTAATTTTATTACATTTTGGTAAGTAATTGAATTACATTTTGGTAATTCAACTACATTTTGATAATTGAATTACATTCTGGTAATTGAATTACAGTTTGGTAATGGAATTACACTTTTAAAATGTATTATTATTTTTAATAGCAGTATACCCTACTATCACACTTTAATAAAGAAAGAAATTTAAAAAAATTCGAAATTTATAGTTAAACTTGATCTCCTATTTTTGATAAGTACCTACTTACTTTTAACAAATTCACCAATAATAACAACTGTCTTTTTTATATAATATAATTTGTTTGTTGAAATAAAACAAACGTAATATTAGGGAAAATAAAAAATAATTTTATTTTGGAGTAATTCAATTACTTTTAATCTAATTGAATTATTCGAGAGTAATTAAATTACTTTTTATGTAATTGAATTATTTGGGATTAATTCAATTACCTTTGTTCTAATTGAATTATTTGGGAGTAATTCAAATACTTTTTAAAATAATTGAATTACTTTTAAGTAATTCAATTACCTCAGATTTCTTAAAACCAATTACCAATTAAGTACAATTACTTTATCACAATAATTGGAAAATCAATAATTATTATTACTATTTTCAAAAAGTAATTCCATTACAGTAATTCAATTACTAAAAAGTAATTAAACACGATTTTTCAATTATTTTAATTCAATTACCGATAGCTCTGCCTTGGATATTTATTTACGAAGAGAGAATAGGTTCGGTTAGAGTGGCAGACTTCTGGCACCGTCCAAACAGCCAAACAGTCTCACGCCTTATGAGGCCCGTTGTGATACCACACGTGTTCTGCTGAACCTATGCATCAGTTTCCTAATTGCTAACGTGACGTACCTATAACGCAGAAGGATCTTGTGGTTCATTCAAACCAGCCACTTTAATATATCCAATGAGTCAGCCCAGTTGTAAGTTGCTTACTTTCTCCAGATCATTAAAGAATTGTTCGCCCAGGGCATTGAATCTTCTTTTCGCGAGACCAGAGCATTCACACGAGAAATGTTGAGTACTTTTCTTGTCTTCTTCATCTTCGCAACTTCCGGAGAAGTCATTTGTTGGTACGTCTATATATACCGAAAACGCAATGTCCAGACTGTCCGGAGTCGGGCAATGACATTTCTTAGGTCTTTTTCTTTTCGAATGTGTGGTAATAACGCTGCGGTTTTCCTGTGCACAATTGCTTAGATATGCTATATGGTTGTTAATAACTCCTGCTTGATATCAAAACACGTAATGAGCTTTGCAGCTGGCCTTATTTGGAGACGGAGTACTTACCCCCAACGTATGAACTCAAATTTCGGGGAAAAAACTGTTCTAGGTTCTAGTCGTAGTGCCCCACGTATCATGGGGTACTAACACTGATATACCTACCCGCATGGTGTTAGATTAGTAAGTTTTGATAAAGGGAGCGATATTCGGTACACATCAACAAACTCGTATCAATCTTAGTAGAAAAACGATATTTGAATTTTACTATTTAATCCAATTTCCTTTTATTTTAATTTAGCCATAGTACAAGAATCATCTGACCAGTTTTACAAGCTTAAGATCGCAATTTGGACGGGAAATATGATAATTTTGTCACTATTGGATCTTATTTTGATGTGTTTAATAGCGCATGACCACGATAAATATAAAAATGGATTTAAGAATTTAGTTGGTTCATCAGCAATGGTAAGTGTATTAACAGTAGTTCGTTATTGTTCGGTATTGGGTGTACCTATATATCCAACTTGAGTCACTGAGGATTTACCTTTATTGCATCGCTCAACTGCATGCATAAATATCCTCGAAACTGTTAGAGTTAACAATTTTGCCCGTATTAACTCCAGGAGAATTTACTCTTCTTTCCAGCAAACCAAAAATCTTGTTCCAGGAACCCGGAACCAACGGTTTCCCGAGAAATTTGTATTTAAAAAATGCATTTGATTACATAAACTGTCTAGTTTTGCACTAGGTGAATGGTAAAAAAAACTTCTTAAATACAAGAATATTTTGCCCTCTGTTCAAAGCACAAGAAATTAATACCATTTAATTGTTATTAACATTCCTTTAAAATTGAATTTTATTTTAGAGTGATGCGAATATAACAGTAATTGCGGCAGCAGTTGGTATCGTAATGACACTGGCAGCTCGTGGATTCGTCGTTTGGATTATAAACGTAATCTTTATCGTTATTTTAGGAAAACATCTGCAAAATCTACAAAACAAGGTTCGTCAATAAAACTTCATATTTAGATTTTATAAATGTATCTGTATCAAGCCAAATAGATGAACCTACTTATATCATTATTTTTTATATTTTAGGGAGCTCAACCAAATCCATCAGTTCTTGATGCCTACAGCACTGGGTAAGAGTCCGTTGGGTTGACTTCGGGCTATTCCGAAATTAAAGTATATAAGTCTTCCAGAAGTGTCAGAAGTCAAGGGGTCCGAGGGGCATTCTTTTATAAATTAAAAACCATATTGGCATTACTGAATGCAAAAAATCCAAGCTTAATTTCAATAATTGTGTTAAATAAATGGTAAAAAAATTATAATTTCCACAGATTTTTATTTTGACTCGACATGTTTAGCAACACAGTTGCTTCTTCAAAGAAGTACCTACTTAAAAATGGTATTTTAAAGTTATAACTTAGGTGTAACAATAAAGTTGCAGGTAATTTTCAGGTTGTTTAAATTGTTGGAAAAACCAATAATAATGTTTACAGACTAATTAAAGAGATTCAAAAGAGGTGATCCGTTTAAATCCAATCGATCATTAAGAAGAGTATTGTTATTTTTAAGCCTATTTATCTGTAAGGATTAAAGCAAATTTAATGTTGTACTTTTGTTTTCAACATGCAAGATATCATAGTTATGATTAAATGTATGATTTACTTCTCACAGATCGTTAGAATCTGTTTTGTTTTTTATAAAACTTGCATGATGTTCATTCGTCTGTTTTTCGAAGTTTCGGCTTGTTTGTCCGATATAAACTTTAGAGCGATCATTACATTTTAATTTGTAAACACCAGATTTATTTCGTTTGTTCAATATACTTTTATTATTGTTAATGTGTTGTTGTTTTGAAAGCAATATTAATAATCAAGTTTTTTTTTAAAGTTTTTTTTATTTTAGTGCTAATATGAATTATGTAAGAAATAACTTTATAATTATTTTTATTATTTATTTATAAGTTCATAGCCTTTTTGTATAATTTTTTATCTAGTATTTTATCTATTGTTATTGCCGAATAAAATTATTTACTGCAATTTCCTTAATAATATTTAATTCAGTTTGAAAATTAGTTTTGTTTAAAGGTAATGTTACTAGTCGATGTATCATACTAAAGAAAGAAGCTAATTTATGTTGTACTGGATGGCAAGATGTGTTATGTATATTAGTAAAAATTGTTATTAAAAAATAAAGTTAATCCTGTTAAAAAACAGGAAATTTTGAACACTTTAGAGGTTTGTTTACAACAAAACTATTTCGAATTTAATGGCGAATTTTATACTAGTAAACAAGGTCTTATTATGGGTAACCCTTTAAATCCCCTCCTAGTTGAAATCCTTATGGACAATATAGAGTCCATATTATTTCGAAACATCCTCTGTTTAAAAAATTTCTTTATTGGTATATATAAATATGTAGACGATGTATTGGCTTGTTTTATAGTTGCTGAAAGGCAATTAGATCAGTTTTTAGAATTCATAAATAATATACATAACAATATAAAATTTACAATTGAAAAATAAATCAATAATTCTATTAACATTTTAGACCTAACCATCAAAAAACCCAAAAATAAACATGATTTTTCAATATACCATAAACCTACTCACACTGATACTACTATACATAACACATCTTGCCATCCAGTACAACATAAAGTAGCTTATTTCTTTAGTCTGATACATCGACTAGAAACATTACCTTTAAACAAAACTAATTTTCAAACTGGATTAAATATTATTAAGCAAATTGCAGTAAATAATGGTTATTCGGCGATAACAATAAACAAAATACTAAATTAAAAATTATACAAAAAGGCTACAAACTTAGTTTTTCCAACAGCAAACAATAATAAAAATAATTATAAAGTTATTTCTTACATAGGTCATATTAGCACTAAAATAAAACACTTGAATATTAACATTGCTTTCAAAACTAACAATACTCTAGGGAAAGTAAATTGAACAAAGAAAATAAATCTGATGTTTACAAATTAAAATGTAATGATTGCTCTAAAGTTTATATCGGACAAACAGGCCTAAACTTCGAAAAACGGATGAATGAACATCATGCTAGTTTTATAAAAAACAAAATAGATTATAATTATGTTAACCATCTGTTAGAAGCAAATCATACATTTAATCATAACTACGATATCTTGCATATTGAAAACAAAAGTACAAAATTAAATTTGCTTTAATCCTTAAAGATAAATAGGCTTAAAAATAACAATACTCTTCTTAATGATCGATTGTACTTAAACGGATCACCTCTTTTCAATCTCTTTAATTAGTCTGTATCTTAACATTATTATTGGGTTTTTTAACAATTTAAACAACATGAAAATTACCTGCTAATTTATTGTTATATATACCTAAGTTATAACTTTTAAAATACCATTTTTAAGTACTCCTTTGAAGAAGCAACTGTGTTGCGAAACATGTCGAGTCAAAATAAAAATCTGTGGAAAGTGTAAAATTAAAATTTTTTAATTTTTTTACAATTTATTTAACACAATCAATAATGGATTTCCACCAAGTAAAAGCCGAATCAATTCTAAATTTTAATAGCTTTGTCTATCTTTCAAAACTTATATTCATACTTGAAATTGTGCTCTTTGGGGCCCTATATCTAAGTCTGGACTTATTTCGTTGCCACCAGAAAAATAAGAGGATTAAAATCCGATGTCATCCATATTCTGGTAAAATGCCAGTTTAAAAAGTTTTTACAATGAAAGTCTTATGTTTTCAGCTCGAGACCTCCATGGGACATGTCGAACTCTGTCTACGCCGATAACAATCGACCCGGGTACAATAACAAAGGTTACAGGGACGACAACGACAATCCTATGAACGTCTCTTCCTCTCAGTCTTTCACTCACTTACCTATAAATGACAGAGGCCGCGAAAACACCAGAGATAGAGACAGTTATGGAAATAGAAACCAGGGGAATCAAAAAGGGCAAAAACCAGGATACGACAACAACTATGGAGGGCAGAAACCCTACGACAACTATGGTGGTCAAAATAATAACAGTAACTTTAATTATAAGAGGACTCAAAGCGAAAATGGATTGTATGCTATGGGTAAGTGACTGAAGGATGGTAGTAAATGGGATTTTGATTTTTACATAATAATAATAATAATAATAATAATAATAATAATAATAACAACAACAACAACAACAACAACAACAACAACAACAACAACAACAACAACAACAACAACAACAACAACAACAACAACAACAACAACAACAACAACAACAACAACAACAACAACAACAACAACAACAACAACAACAACAACAACAACAACAACAACAACAACAACAACAACAACAACAACAACAACAACAACAACAACAACAACAACAACAACAACAACAACAACAACAACAACAACAACAACAACAACAACAACAACAACAACAACAACAACAACAACAACAACAACAACAACAACAACAACAACAACAACAACAACAACAACAACAACAACAACAACAACAACAACAACAACAACAACAACAACAACAACAACAACAACAACAACAACAACAACAACAACAACAACAACAACAACAACAACAACAACAACAACAACAACAACAACAACAACAACAACAACAACAACAACAACAACAACAACAACAACAACAACAACAACAACAACAACAACAACAACAACAACAACAACAACAACAACAACAACAACAACAACAACAACAACAACAACAACAACAACAACAACAACAACAACAACAACAACAACAACAACAACAACAACAACAACAACAACAACAACAACAATAATAATAATAATAATAATAATAATAATAATAATAATAATAATAATAATAATAATAATAATAATAATAATAATAATAATAATAATAATAATAATAATAATAATAATAATAATAATAATAATAATAATAATAATAATAATAATAATAATAATAATAATAATAATAATAATAATAATAATAATAATAATAATAATAATAATAATAATAATGATAATAATAATAGGTTTATTTAAAATTTAATAATATAATAAATGTGTTTATGTTGTCTTCGATAAACTTATTCTTTAATCCCCTGAAGCTGAGCTTGTTAGGGGTAATTTTTATTTTTTGTTTTAGTATGTAAAATCATAAATCATAAATAATATGCATTAAAAATCAAGTTTTAAAGTAAAAATGTTAATTTATAGCATAAACGCTTTTTTGAAGAAAATATATTACCTATAATAAAATTATTAATTTATAATTTTTAAGAAAAAATATTACTTATATAAATTATTCAGAACAATATTAATTAATCAAAGCATTTCTAAAAATATTTTCAAATTGTCTGTTTTTAATATCCATGTTTTTATTTCGATTTAAAATTTTTTTAATGAAATCAATTTTTTAATTTTTGTTGGTAAATAATCGTTTAAATAAAAACATATATATTTGAAATTTTTTTGTCCTGTGAACTTATTTTATTTATTTAATTTATTTTATTTATTTTATTTATTTTATTTATTTTATTTTTTTATTTATTTTATTTATTTTATTTATTTTATTTATTTTATTTATTTTATTTATTTTATTTATTTTATTTATTTTATTTATTTTATTTATTTTATTTATTTTATTTATTTTATTTATTTTATTTATTTTATTTATTTTATTTATTTTATTTATTTTATTTATTTTATTTATTTTATTTATTTTATTTATTTTATTTATTTTATTTATTTTATTTATTTTATTTATTTTATTTATTTTATTTATTTTTATTTACATAACCAGCTACAGGATAACTATGCCAAATTTCAATATTCAACGGTCTCTGACGATGGGATCTGTGACTTACAGGACCCGAAACAATTTTTTCACTTACATTCTTTCTCTTATTTAAAACACGCTTTTTAGGTGCTGGAAACAATTCTCCCCTACGTCCCCTATCTCACGCTGACAGGACATCTGACGCTCCAAATCCATGGGGTCCAGCGCCACAAAAGACCGCCAAAATAGGACGGCAAGGGGGCCAGAGGAGTCCTCCACTGAACGTTAATCCACCTTTTATTCCAGATCCCGATTATTCCCCTCCTGGATCGCCAAGGGTTAGGGGGGTGTTAAGGCCAAAGACCAACTATGCTATGTACTAGTCTGGGGGAAACATATCCCCTATAGATTATACGAAAAAATTTAAAAACAATTTTCTCTAGCTCACATAAATCCTACTAAACTTCTGTCTGGTGAAATTATGATTTAAAAATGCATTATTATAACTAATAAATTCTTTGATTAAGTCAAAAGGGGTAAGAAAGGTAATGGGCAAGTCTGCGATGAGTAAGCACATATTATACTGTTTATTTAGTGAATCATACGGTTTACCTATCTTATTATTTTTTCTGATGTATTAATTTATAATTTTGTCAAATACTTAATGTCGGATTTTGTTTTGTATAGGTAAGCTCTATTTAATATCTCTATATATTTAAAAATAAGAAATAGTTGTAGAGAAGGAAGTTGTACCTAAACTGTTTTCGTCAAGAATAATAATTTATTTGTTATTTTTCCAATAAAATTTTAATAAACAATATTTTTTATTCATTTAATTCCGTTTTTCTTTGGCTCGTCACTTTTTCATTATCTTACTAACAAATGAAATACACTTGAACGCAATAAAATATGTTTGAAATTTGTCTTGATTGATTTCTGTTAAAAAATATTCCTGATCGAGACAAAATGTTAACAATTTTGGCTCCTTACAAATTACATGTGTGTGATTTGGATTTTTTTAAATTACCTTTGTGCACAGAATAAAACTATATACCTACGTAGAAATAGGTACGCTGCAAAGCTATAATATATTCTATGTTTTGGTATATATATAGGATGGTTTTTTCCAGGTAAAAGTTGATTGAGGTATTAAAAGTGTAATTACAATCCCAGCTTATCAACGAAGTAAGCTATATCGAACACCAATATATAATTAACTCGCCTATACCACGGCTAATTTTTTTTTTATATTCTTATGTTGTTATCAGTAGGTAATATAACTCTGATAACACTGATGCCAACACCATAAAGATATTTTATATTTTATATACCATTTTAAGATACGTATGGTATGAGTAATGCGGTATTGGTATGAGGGAGTAGTTGTTTTTTTTTCGATTAATTTAAAAATCCAAACTACTTTAAGATGGGTGTGGATATACGAGTACCGAAGAAAAATGGTTTGATTGCTCCATTAGTTATGACAGCAGCTGGTTTGGGAATTGTAAGTTTTCCTAAGAAACATATTTAAATATAATTTTTTTTTCAAAATATGTAGGTAACGAAAAAAGATTTATAGCGACTTTATTAAAATATTTTTTATTGTAGGTTCAAGGTATTTTTTGGTTCGCATTATCTTTGGTCAGCGTTTTATTTTACGAGGGCTTTATTTCACCTGCAAGTTACATATTCGTAAAAATTGGACCTATGATTTATGATTTATACTTAAGTAAGTTTTTAATATACTTATGTCATGTTTAGGTATTGCCTGAGGCGTAACGGGCATGCAGGCGCGTATTCAGCTGTCAGGTTTGGGGGGGGGTAAGGAAAAAAAACAGCGCCGCAGGCGAAAAAAATTGGGTGCCACGCCCTTTTGTCAACGATGTGACGTAGTTTTGAAGCAGAAAAAAGGAATAGTAGCACTGCAGGCGAAAATTTTTTGGGTGTTACGCCTCTTTTTACTGATTTGTCAGTGTTTATTTTTTGGGATGGGGAGGGGGTAACTACCCCCATTACCCCCCCATCCCCCCTCAAGTACGCGCCTGCGGGCATGGGATACAAGGCGGGGCTTACACCCTTAAGTAGTAAGAAGGCAAAAAATGTCAAGTAAGATATTAAAACATCGTTACGTCAACTTAGACATTGTAAATGAATTCGTACTTTCTGACCTCTTCAATTAATCTTTTTTCCATCATTCATTCAAATTCCGGCTCTGGCTCTGACGCCGATTTGAACAACAGATAATGAAAATACGTGTTAAAGCGTGTTCCGGTCCTATAATAAATCACAATAATATGTAAGTTCCTATATGTTATAGATATTTGTATAACACGTGTTAACAGGTGTCAATAAGTGCTAATAAGCAGATTTAGATGGGTTAGCCCGTCTGATACTTCTACTCTTGTGTAGAGTTAACTTTTTTTTAAAACAACATTTATTAACATTAACAGCTGATCTAAAATTTCGTCGTTAAACTTCCCAGATCAGCAGTCAGCAGTGGACCGTAACAAGCTCACGCGTCAGGTTGTCATATTATTTTTTTCCGATTTTGGTGTATTTTAAGTATTTCTGTGGCTGCTTATTGTGTAGTATGTGTTTTAAATATTTAACTTTTGGATTTTATATATTTCAGGCACAGATTTTCTTGGTGTTTATTATTTAAGTTTATATAGTGAATATAAACAACATTTTCGTTAACTCGTCTATTATGAAATCAATAAAGTGCCTAGTTAAACCATTTACTTATCGTTATATACAGGATGTCTAACTAAGGCGCAAATACAGCAACAGGAGATAATAGACTTGTAAAAAGCTTAGGAACGCACGGTTAATTTTCGATACTTAAATATGTTTCGTTAAGAAATCAAGAAATGTATTTATTTAAATGTTTCTTACCATCTAACATTTAAGCGCAATTATCTCAAAAACTAATTGAAATATCGAGATTAATAAAGTACCAAAAAATATATGCAAGACTTCATCAAATTCATATTGTGTAGCTAGCATTATCGAGAAGGTAGCTCAAAACTCATTATGGAATCCTGCTTCTTGCTCTCAAAAACATAACTACACCAAATTTGATTCATATCCGCTTAACATCAAATCATCGCAAATTGTAAGTATAAGTAAATATTTACGTGGATGACCCTATATCCCTTTAACCATATAAGAAATTAAATTAAATTACAAATCCATGGTCTCCTTTTGCTGTATAGTCCCTTAGTTGTGTGACACCCTATATATACCTGGTGTCCATGGAAGGTGGTTCGCCCCTCTAACTTTTTGTTTTTCAAAATAATGGAATAAAACTTGGGGGATTCGTATACAACATGAAACTTCATTTTTTGATAGGTGACTCAACAATATGGAACTTCCGGTTTAACCGGAAGTGACATAACCTTTCGATTTTTAAATGGGACACCTGGTATATTTTTCCTTTTTTTGACTCCATATGACAAATATGCAATGTGTCACTTGTCACTTTTTGTCACCAAGAAAATATTTTTTTTCCAAATTTATTGTTTTATCGAGATGGCTATAAATACTTTAAAATTAATTATTTCGGTCCTTTAATTTTGGAAAAAATACAATTTTACTATTTTTGATCCAATACCATGTGCTGTGTAAAATTTAGTCTTTAAAGTTGTATAACTAATTTTTTTTAAACGGCAACATGGTGGCTCGTCGGGTTAAGAAAAAACAGGATTTTACTACGATTATTTTGATACCACCTAACCTAATAAGGTTTTAGAAAAGCTGACATTAAAAAACTTTAAAAAGTTAACTTGGAACTTTCCTAAAATGAAGCATCTTATGAGAATAAATTTAGGTTTAAACGCATCAAGTAGCCTGGGACCAGAAAACTGATTAAAAAATCATGCCTTGAAGAAAATTGACGTGCCATGCCACCAGTCCAATTTCCAATTTAATTCAATTTTCTTCAAGGCATGATTTTATTTTATTAATTTTGCTGGTCGCAGGCTACTTACTTAATGCATTTAAATTTAAATTTATTCTCAAAAAATGCTTCATTTTAGGAAAGTCCAAAGTAAAGATGAAATTTCACACAGCACATGGTATTGGACCAACAATAGTAAAATTTTATTTTTCCCAATATTAATATAGAACTGAAATAAGTGATTTTAAGGTATTCATAGCCCTCTAGATAAAACAATAAATTTGAAAAAAAACATATTTTCTTGGTGGCAAAAAGTGACACATCGTTATATTTAGAATATCATATGGCGTCAAAAAAAGGAAAAATATTACAGGTGTCCCATTTAAAATTCGAAAGTTTATGTCACTTCCATAATGTTGGGTCACCTGTCAAAAAATGCAGTTTTATGTCGTATACAAATCCCCCAAATTTTATTTCATTATCTTGAAAAACAAAAAATTTAGAGGGGAGAACCACCTTCCGTGGACACCCGGTATATATCCATATATAAATTCCCACAAAAGTAACAATACCAAAAGGGTTCCCAATATGGTGTTTTAATTAGATGTGCATCACAAAGCTTACAGCTTGCATGTTCAGTGGCGGCTCGTTAATGAAGGGCTCTGGGGCGCCGCCCTCTCTGCAATTATTTCAAACAGAATCCAAAAATACTTTACTTAAAAAACCAATAAAGCAATCTATGTAAGCAATCCATTAAAATAATTCAAACCAAACATAGCCCTATTCCAGCGGGTAGGTTATACTAAGCGCGGGCATAATTCAAACCAAACATAGCCCTATTCCAGCGGGCAGGCTATACTCATAGACAAGCGAGTTGCGCGCTCTAAAGATTATACTAAGCGCGGGCGACCGATTATTCGTCCCGATTCAACGCGACTTCTCGTTATGACTACGGAGGCGTGACGTCACCTACATATCGCACAACGAGGAGCTCAAAATTTTCCGCCCAACAGCTGTTCGCGTAGTTCGCGACTAGCGATTCGACCTGTCGATTCCGCTCGCGTTTTGTTTATTTGTTTTGATTTATTTTATAAAGTTGGCAAATTTCGTCTAATATGAAGGTCATTGATTTACAGAAGCTTGTGTTTAGTTCTCTGAGCTTAAGTGAAAAACTTGATTTAAAAATACAGGGCGGCCACTACCAATATTGAATATAGTACAAGTGCAATCAAAATGTAAAAGTAGGGCACAGTTTACGCGTAAGTTTGACAAATAAATATTTAATAAAAAATCCTGGATAGTGCTTATGCTGATGAGTGATGATAATAAAATTCACAACGAGAAAGTTAGAAAAAACAGACACGTACTTTCGAAAATAATACACATTTTAATTTTCTTTTATTTAAAGCCAGCGCCCCCCCCCCCCCCTGACTCACTAGTCACGAGCCGCCACTGATTACGTTTTTCCTTGTATAATAAATACATAAATACCCATTTATGCTTTTTATAAATAAATACAGAAAAAATAAATGTTCTATTTTTCCTTTAGTTTTATAATGTTTTCACATACTTATTTTGGTAGGTACGGATCTGTTTCTGTAGCCAACCGCTTAACGTAAAATATACCAAACTTCAACAGGGTGCTATTAATGACAGGTGTTGCGGCGAGTTCTAGATTAATTTGACTTTAAATATACATATCTGTGTTAAACGGTCCTAAAACTCCTAAATACATATTTTTGTTATAGATAAGGAGTTCAACACTATTCTAGGTGAATTAAGTACACTAGGAATAAATATAATTATTAGACCAAAGGAATTCAATTATTTTATGTACGTTTATCTTGTACTTAGTTTTTCACTGCTTGTTGTTTCATCAGCAATGGTCCATGGTAAGTATTTTTTGCCGATTTGCAGGGTCACAATACAATCCTATGCCATCAACAATAAGATGAGTAGATATTATTATACAATGTGTCTACGTAAGTTGGCGGCATATGGGAAACTTTTTTATTATTAATTTTACGGAAAAAAGTTATTCTTCATAAAAAGTTTTGCATGGTCCAAAACCTAAAATGCAACCATCAAATATCGAAATTTTCCAGTCATATACGAGGTTTGTCAAAAAATGTGAATTTTTCCCAAGAATGTAAATTTTTCCCAAGAGTAAAGTACCTTTATTTTTGACATTATCAAAAATTGTTATTAAAAAAAGTTGATCAGAACTAAAAGCCACGTCTAAATATGCAATTATACGCATTTCTGTTGAAAAATTATCTTATTAATTTATTATTAATTATTTAATTTTTTAATTATTTAATTAATTTAATGCGTGTTATTGCATATTTAGACGTGGTGTTTAGTTCTGATCAACTTTTTTTAATTACAATTTTTGATAATGTCAAAAATAAAGGTACTTTACTCTTGGGAATAATTCACATTCTTGGGAAAAATTCACATTTTTTGACAAACCTCGTATATGACTGGAAAATTTCGATATTTGATGGTTGCATTTTAGGTTTTGGACCATGCAGAACTTTTTATGAAGGCTAACTTTTTTTCGTAAAATTAATAATAAAAAAGTCTCCCATATGCCGTCAACTTACGTAGACATGCACACTGTATAAAAAAGATAAGGAAAATTTGAAATTAAACGTAAGTATATTGTAGAGGCAGTAGAAATTTTTTTAAATACCTGCAAAATAATTTTGTAACTTAATCTCTACCATACAATGGTTATCTCCACTTGTAGGCAACTGCTGTTATTATGGTACCCTTGGATATTTATTTAAGAAGAGAGAATAGGTTAGGTTAGAGTGGCAGACTTCTGGCACCGTCTAAGCAGTCTCACGTGGTCTCCCAGTCTACAATAGTTTACCCAGGGCATTGAATCTTCTTCTCGCGAGGCCAGGGCATTCACACAAGAAATGTTGAATACTTTTCTTCTCTTCTTCATCTCTGCAACTTCTGCAAAAGTTATTTTTTGGTATTTGCATATATGTTCGGTGTGTCTACCGAAAACGCAATGTCCGGAGTCGGGCAATGATATTATTTCTTAGGTCTTTTCGACTGTGTTGTAATAACGCTGCGGTTTTTCTGTTACTAAGTGGGGGGTCACAAAATTGCTTGGATATGATACAGAGGTTGTTAATAACTCCTGCTTGATTTCAAAGGACGCCATGAGCTTTGCAGCTGGCCTTATTTGGAGGCTGAGTACTTACCCCCCAGCTTATGAACTCGAATTTCGGGGAAAAATCTGTTCTAGGTTCTAGTCGTAGTGCCCCACATATCATGGGATACTGACACTGATATACCCGAATGGTGTTAGAGTAGTAAGTTTTAATAAATGGAGCGATATTCGGTACACATCAACAAACTCGTATCAATCTTAGTAGAAAAACGAGATTTGAATTTTACTATTTAATCCCATTTCCTTTTTTTTTTTGTTTTAGCCATAGTACAAGAATCATCTGATCAGTTTTACAAGTTTAAGATCGCAATTTGGACGGGAAATATGATAATTTTGTCACTATTGGATCTTATTTTGTTGTGTTTAATAGCGCATGACTACGATCAATATAAAAATGGATTAAAGGATTTATTTGGTTTATCAGCAACTGTAAGTGGATTAACAGTAGTTCCTCATTGTTCGTTATGGGTGTATGTCCGTAGGTTTGGTATATACCCAACTTGAGTCACTGAGCATTTACCTTTATTGCATCGTTCAACTGCATGCATAAATATCCTCGAACCCCCTTTAACAATGTCCATATTAACTCCAGGAGAATTCACTCTTCTTTCCAGCAAACCAGAAATCTTGTTTCGGAGCTAACGGTTTCCCGAGAAATTTGTATTTAAAGAATCGATTGCATAAACTGTCTATTTTTCCGCTAGGAGAATGGTAAAGAAAAACTTCTTAAATATAAGAATATTTTGCCTATATTTTGCTCTCTGTTCAAAGCACACGAAATTGATACCGTTTAATTGTTATTAGCATTCCATTGAAATTGAATTTTATTTTAGACTGATGTTATGAATACTATAACAATAATTTTGGCAGCAGTTGGTATCGTAATGACATTGGCAGCTCGTGGATTCGTCGTTTGGATTGTAAACGTAATCTTTATCGTTATTTTAGGAAAACATCTGCAAAATTTGCAAAACAAGGTTCGTCAATAGAACTTCATATTTACCAAATGAATCTGTATCAAACCAAATAGATGAACCTACTTATATCATTATTTTTTTATATTTTAGGGAGCTCAGCCAAATCCATCAGTTCTTGATGCCTACACCACTGGGTAAGAGTCCGTTGGGTCGACTTCGGGCTTCGGTTTTTGTTTTGTATAAGCTCTATTTAATATCTCTATATATTTAAAAATAAGAAATAGTTGTAGAGAAGGAGTTGTACCTAAACTGTCTTCGTGAAGAATAATAATTTATTTGTTATTTTTCCAATAAAATTTTATTACACAATATTTTTTAATCATTTAATTCCGTTTTTCTTTGGCTCGTTACTTTTTCTTTATCTTACTAACAAATGAAATACACTTGAACGCAATAAAATGTGTTTTAATTATTATCATTAATCTAAAAACCTACGAATAATTGACAGACAATGCGTGATACACATACTTTTAAAGAAATTATCTCACTTTTGTTTTCGATTTCTAACTAATACCGCTACTTACGACTATACTTATCTCGACAGGACCGTATTAGTCATTATACCTATCCCTATTTTATTAATCAGTCACGTTTGAGACAGAAGAGCAGCTTATTTTAGTTGGAACAATAAGAGCGACAAGACTTTGAAAAATCTTCCAAATAAACTAGTATACCTTTAAAAAAGCTTCGTTTGATTATTCTCCTAAAAAATGTTAGTAGTGTAGTTAGTAGTACTTTCAAAGGTTTCATTATGTTCATATGATAACACAAGTTATAGTTTAGATTTTCAACTAAACTTATTCCTGAAAATCAGTTTTGAAATATATAATATTGACATTAGAATGATAAAAAAAAACTATTAGGATATGGTGAAAAAAGTAATGGATTTAAATCGCTTTTACGTGATGTGTCAATATTATTAAAAGACAGTACCAGAAGTCTATAAAATAACTGATTTAGTACCAGGGTTTCTATTTTACAACATTTCGAGCCAGTACTGATCATGTTATGACTAAATTATCGCAGTTATACGCTGCCATACACATGGGATTATTCCACATGCAATATGATTAAAAAAAATCGTTCATAAAACAATCCATTTCATTAACGAAGCGTTACTTTTCATTTCCCCTTTTTTGCTGGCGAAATGGAAAACATTTAAACTGAACAATGTTTTCTTTTAGTTTGAGTTTTCGCTTGTCTTTTGAAGTATCAACATCGATCAAAGTGTAAGTGTGTGATTTTTCTGCTATAGGGCAGGTTCTATTTTTGTGTACTTACCTTTAAAACTGATGGACGTTTTTTTCACGATTATTAGTGCGTTAACACATACTATACTATGTTTCTTAAAGCCTGACAGGACAGCTGAGGGTCATGAGTGGTAAAACCTCAATAAACCATAAGCGTAACAATAACAGGTACCTGATCTTAAGTAATTAAATTATCTATTATTGCGTAGGTATACCAGGTAGGTGGCTTATGTCATAGAATATTTCCTACTTCAAGTGTGTGTATTATAAAAGTAATACAAAATGGCGAATAATTATTCCCCAGTGTTTTGTAAAGGTGTGCTTGAGCTAAAAGCAAAGACAAAACGTTTAAAAAAACGTGGTATAATTTTGATTAGACTGCCGCCCTTATAACTGTGATTTAAATCCAATTAAGTTAATATGGACACAAATAAAGTATAGCAAGGAATAACACTACATTTAAAATAAAAGATATACGTGAGTTATTGAAGTATTCATTAAAAACTACATACGAATAAATATAAATTTTACATATAGAAACCAAAAAAACCAAAAAAAAATGAAAATAAGAACGTACCATAATATTACAATTTAAGAGGACAGGTAACTCCATTAAAAAAATGGGTTAAAACTAAAACGGTCGAATTTTTTGGCAGACTGCTGTTCTCTTAAAACGATATACACTATATTTCACTATCACCTTGTTTTGTTAGTGTATAGTATCGGCTAGAACTAAATCAGATAAATTTTTTACTATGTATAATTTGTTTACAACACGGGCTGGAAACAAAAGGAATTAATATTTCATAAATAAAAATCTAAACGACCGCCACTGTCCGAAGATTTATTCTAAATCATCGGCTTGCCCAATTTTGCGACCCTATTATGAAAGGTAAAATTAGGGGTGTGCCAATCTATATGTGTTTATTGTTACTAAAAAGATATACTTTCAGGTGAAAACTAATATGTTCACCCGGTAAGCTAAAGTTTGTGTTTTGCATTTTTAATGAGGGTTCTTAGCTGTCAGCAATAGGAAACAGACTATAAATAAATTTTTATATCTACTGTAAACGCGTATCTCTCATATAAATGAGACTATTGGGCATATGGAATCCTTTATATCTTACACCCACTAGACGTCTAGAAGCAGTCCAGAAAAAAATTCTTAAATCCGTTGCCTTTAAGGCTAACTGTACTGTCGAGACAGCAGTAAGGCCTATAAATTGCTCTTTCTTTCTGATAGAAGGCATGTCACTGACCTTTCTTTCTTATTTAAGTTATGTAATTCTCTTATTGATGTACCTACATTGTTACATCAAATTAATTTTAACGTCCCTGCAAGGGATCTAAGAAGATTTGATTTATTTAATTTGCCCTATCAAAGCACAAATTTAGGACTGAACACCCCTCTGACCAGGCTACAAAGAACCTATAACCATTACTGTGAGAACATCGATTTGTTTAATCTAAATTTATGCCAATTTAAATTAAGAATAAGAAGATATTTCTTACAACAGATTATTGTGTAGAATATTTACATAGAAAAGAGCGTACTGCAGTATTCCATTTTTATTTTAGTCTATAGCTTGGTTTTAGATAGTTTTGTTTTACCTAATATGTAATATAAGTAAACAGTGGATGCGGTTTTTGGAACTTACGTAGTTCTGTTAGCATCCTGAATAAATAAATAAATAAAATAACTGACAATCGTGATCAAACTTCTAGTTTTATTAATGACGATTTTGAAAATCATCGTTTGTTCGCAGGTTATCAAATAAATCGCCAAGCATTCCCCACAATGTTCGGAAGAACGGTCTTTGTCTTAAAGGTGATAATAATTTGGGGACTTTTAACGGCTACGCTTGTAGAGGCTGCCCGACAGAAAAAAGATGTTCACCACATGATTTTTTTGAATGAAAGCAAAAGACCATCAAAAAGTCAACGGTAAGTGATTTTAAGAATAATAATACTAAATTAGAATTATACAATATGATGATAATAATAAATTTTGGAGATGTCCGGAGTGAGTTTAGCTATCCATCTGATTTCTCAATCCTAAGAATGTTTTTTCGTTCAGGGTTAAGCTTTAACACAGCTTGTAACTAATCATAGAGTCGCTTAATAAAAAATTGTCCTTATAAAACTGATTAAATCACGATTTCCTAGACATCAAGATCGTGATCACCACAATTATCACATAGGTGATAGACCAAGGAAATCAAAAAGAAAAGGGGGAAAGAAACATAAAAAGCCTACCAGCATAGAAGAAAGTGTGGAGGACATCGGCAGTAGCTTTGAGGAATTCGTTTCACATAACGTAAGTGTACTAAAAGTATCCACAATTAATTTTAAATCCATATATTATCTTCCTTCAAAAAGAAATAGTGAGTAACCCACATAAATTACCCTTAAATTTCTGTTATACAGCCCAAACCCAAGCGACATCATCAGCAACACACCGGTCATTCCGAGCGCCTCCACAAGCGTCACAGACAACATAGCGATCACAAGAAGCACCTCAAGAACGACCATCACAATCACAAAAAGTCTAAACCCAAACAGTCACACGATTTACCTCTCCTGGATAAATGGATACCCATGACCTCCCAAGAATTCTTTGGAAAGGAGGAGCTGATTCAGTTTTATAAAGGGAATTTGGGGCAAAATGCTCAAGGGTATTTGCAGTCGATACCCTTGGAAATAACCACGCCCCAATCGTTGCAGTCGTTGGGCGACTTTCATGTACACAGTACCATATACCCTCCTCTATCTCTTATAAATCAAAAGGTTGAAAACGGTGCTCAGCCTCAACCTCCTTTTTTAGGAACGGTGGAACCTTACAAACCTTTTGATTACTCTATTTTGGAGCCGAAGCTTCAACATTTAAAGTCCAGCGAGGCTTTTCAAGGAGAGGAAGCTGCCTCTAGTAACGTAGTAAATGTAAAACATAGTGGGGGGGAACACATAAATCCATTTGCAATAGTGGTAAATTCTCGTGAGAATTTAGGAGGTAAGCACAGACAGAAGGAGAAGAAACATGAGGCAGAAGTACAAGCCGATAAAAGTAAGAAAACTGCTGTACACGCCAGAACGAGGGGAGGTACTAGATATAGAATTAGAAGTAAAAATTAAACTTTGTTGTATAATATTTATTGTGTTTTGAAAGATATTTTAATTTATTAAGTTTTATTTTATATTTTTTCTACATAATATAATAATAAACATTAAATATTGTTTTCGTTGTGTTTTATTTTGAATTTTGGGAAAAGTCTACTTATCAGTGACTAATAAATAAATAAAGTAATGGACGTAAGCGAGTCGATTTTTTTTGTATAACAATTTGTTAATAAAATTATGATAATTACATGACTCAATACAAATATTTGGATTAACATAAAAAGTGATAATTAGGAATTTTTTTAAAGTAAATTGTTAATGAACAGTCTACTTGACTTCACAGTCTCATTAAATAAGAATTACTATTTGTTACATAAATTGCTTAGTTTTTAATCAATCTTGTCATTTTTAAAACTTAAATATCTCAAATACTATAAGTTTTTGGATGTAAAAAAATCGAAATATTTTTTTTTAAAAATAGTAGGTCCAGAGTTGAAAATAACGTTAATACTTTTTGCATCACATTTGTATCAGATTAATTACACAAATTTGTTAATTTTCTTCTATAAAATTATCGTTAGTTCGCCGTAGAAAAATAAAAGGATTTCTAAAAAATTCTCCTTTAACAATACATAAGAGAATTAGCAACTTTTGGTAAACATGTTTAAGCAAACGCAACGTCACAAGTGTTAATCAATATTATTTTCACCATCATCACCTTCATATAAAAAGGAAAAATTTTCAAAAATAATTTAGTTAAGTAATACCTATTTAACTCAGCAGAACCTAGCTAAAGCATTTTTCAATAGTTTAAAGAGTACTTATAAATGGAGAAATAAACCACTAAACATTTTTTGAAATTTAAAAATCAATTTTGTTATTTTTCTAATTAAAAGAGGAGAAAAAAAATCAAAATGAGCACTATTCCACTCGCATTTATTGGTGTACTGATGATGTTTAACGTCGGTGCTTGGGCAGCACTGATAAAAGAAGGAGAACCATCCGTTGGCGTTCCAGATAGTGATAAAGGTGAAAATAATGAAGATATTGAAGCAAACATTACAGAATACGCTGGAAAAGACCTGTAAGTAGTACATTTTATAGTTGGCCCAAATCTTGAAATTGGATATGAAAAAATGTTCCCAACACTACTAATTTTGACCGTGTATTTGGATCTATGCCTTTATGTATTAAGTGTGAATGAACTGAAAAACACGTTGCTTTTTCTCACTGTCAAATGGGGAGGGGGAGCAGATTGAACTTGCGACGTGAGGGCCGGCCAGGAAAAATGTTACAAAAACAATTAAAATTAATATACCTACTACTTCCTGCTTCATAATATATATCCGTGTTTTCATTTAAGGTATATCATTAGAAAAGTTGTCTACGAAATTGGAATCCTTACAGACTCCGACAATTCTACAGATTTTGACAATAGAACGTAAGTTTCTGCATACTTTTATATAAACCTAATAATATTACAATTTTTTTTAAATCGGAAGCATCAAATGCCTTATTAATATGGAGAACTACCTCAAGTCCTCCATACTTATTAACATCCATAAAAATACCTACAGGTATAATAGTGTATCGATTTTTTTTAGCCACGAGCAGATCGACGTTTCATTCTTCGACCCAATCGATAATGGTACCTTCATCGACTTGTCAAACATCCCTATTCCAGTCGAGACAAACGTCAGTGGCGTAGAAGTCACGGGGATTTTATCGTCGAATTTTGGACGTTTAGTTTTTCCGGAGAACGGTAATCTGGCTGCGTTGAACGAGAGCAGTTTCCCACTTATTCCGGATAAACAAGTGAAGGTGACAAGAAATGTGTCGATTGTGGATAGGGAAAAAAGCTTGCATTTTTTGTCGGGTAAGTGGAAATGTGGAAAACGATACGCACGTATAATCTGTGGCTACTGAATGGATCACATTCACATTAAATCCTTAAGGTCTGTCTGTGTAATGAAGATTTTAGACTGTGACTGTGCGGAGGGGTTTCAAAACAATTTTCAACTTTTTATTTTTAGGTATAGGAGATGTTTTGGGACTGTCAAATTTGTTTGCACCAAAAAGCAAAGAAGCTGATAATGACACTTCATCCATCAACTAAATTACTGTAAAAATATTGTTATATTTAGCGAAGTATCATTATATTTTCTAAATTATTTTTGTAAATTATTGTTAGATACTGTTAAGAATACATTTATATTGTTACTCGTCTATATTTTTATTTATAGCAACAATTTTATTATATGAAAAGGAAAGAAAGACACAAAGTCTTTCTCCACAAAATGTAATAGAATAAAAAATTCTTAGTTTAAAGGTATCTACATGTTTCGAACGTAGAAACGTTCATCATCAGGAGACAGAAAATTTATTTTATGCTGATGGCGTTAGCAAGAGAGAAAATTAGAACCTTAATGGAGCTTTAAACCATTATCTATTTTCTTCATATCATGTTTCTTTTACACGTCAATTTTTTTAAGTCCATAAAAGCTCCATTAAGGTTCTAATTTTCTCTCTTGCTAAGACCATCAGCATAAAATAATTTTTTCTGTCTCCAGATGATGAACGTTTCTACGTTCGAAACATGTAGACGCCTTTAAACTAAGAATTTTTTATTCTATTAAATTTTGTGGAGGAAGACTTTGTGTTTTTCTTTCCTTTTCATACTTTCAACTCCACTTTAAGTATGGACTATTTCTTCAAATTAATTTTATTATAGTTGACTTGCCTGCTATTAACGAACGATAAGATAAATATTTATGAAATAGTGGCAGTCGTTAGGCTGTCACCAAATATTACCAGTAAAATTAAATTAATAATGTTTAAATTTGGTATCACTGAAGAAAAGTTAACAGAGCCTCCCTCAAAATAGGCTACATCTCTAAAAATCAACCCTTAAGTAAATTTTGAAAAAATGACGAAATACCTATATTATTAATTCTAATCTAGAATTAGGGGTTTAGACTGGGCGTTGATGAATCAGTCAGTCACTTCACAATTTTATATAATAAGATACAGGGTCCCCTAAAATGTATGGTCAACAATTTGGCATTGAGTTAGTTGGTTAAAAATAAAATAAAAACTTCATATAAAATTGTGTTATATGTCTACTTACTAGAAAGCCTAACTACTATTAAGGTTTGTATTCTATTTTTATTTTAATTATTGTCATTTTATAACAAATATAGATACGTGTTCATCAATTATTATACATATAACTTGCTGCGAGTTGTATTTTACAAAAAACTTAGTTAAGTTAAATGAATAAATAAAATAATATGAGCAAAAGTTTTTAACAGAAAACAGAAATCCTTCAAAGTGTTTAATTGTATAATCATGTTTAACATAAACAACATAGGTAAATAATCTTTGGGTAATTTGAAATGTCTGTTTCACCTAGATTTCCTTCAGAAATAAGTAAACCCAGTTCAAAGTACATTAGTTATGCATTGTACATACAGTGTGATTATAAAAGTTTAAGCTAATATATACAGTGTGAGTTTGTCACTTGAAATAAACTCAGTAAATCCGGTACAGTTATTTTTTGGGAAAATGCTTGGACTCGGGTATTAACATTATAAGTTGCGGTCTTTTTTGTAACCAAAAATATTGATACAGTTTGTCTCAAATTAGAGATACGATGATATCGATAACTTTTTAAAATGGCAGTAGATGATATAGGGAGAGTTTCAACGTCCTGGGTCCATAAGATTAACATGACATCTTACAAAAGTATATCCACCGGCGTTTTCAAGCTGGTTCTGAACCGCTTTTACTGTTTTTGAACCGTTCATGCGTTCATTAGTCGTTTATAGTCGTTCATTAGTCGCTTTATAAAGAACGGCTCTAAACGGCTAATGAACTACTATAAACGACTAATAAACGGCTAACTAACGGCTATTGAACGGCTAATGAACGGCTAATGAACAGCTAATGAACGGCTAATGAACGGCTAATGAACGGCTAACGAACGGCTATCAACGATTAATAAACGACTATAAACAGTTCAAAAACAGCGAAAAAAGGCTTAGAAACAGCTTAACAACAAAGATATTAGGCCCCATGGTTAATTAGAAAATGTTAGAAATTTTTTGTTTTAAAAGTAAAGAATGAATAAATATGCAAATTTTTAAATTATATAAATTATTTATATCTAGGTATTTATTCGGTTTATAAATTTGTTGTTGGTTCTAAGTGCGGAAATCTATAAATACATTTAATAATTTTATTTTGTAATTTCTTTAAAGGTTTTAGTACTATTGAATTGGCTGAACCCCAAATAGAAATAAGATACTGAATTTTTAAAAGTACTATATGCATGATAAATATTTTTTAAATAATTTAAAGTGACGAATTTTAAAGAATATACCAATTAACGGAGAAATGTAAGTTCGTATTAGTTCTACGTGTTTTCTTCAGCTTAAATTTTGATCAATATATAAACCTAAAATGTTTATGTTATCTTTGTAATTAATATTTTCCCCATTAAATATTATTGGTTGCTTCTTTATATCTAGTCTTTGTTTGTCAATGTACATTAAGGTTGAATTCTCAACGTCTTTCAATCTATTGCCAACCTATAACCTATTCCGCGTTGATTTTTTGAGTTTATTATTTTAATAACTAACATTTAAAGAAAATCAATATCGTCGGTACATTATTTAGGTAGTATCTGATATAGTACAAAAATATCAATTTATTTCATTGCTAATTTTGGGAGAATTGTATAGTGAAAGAACAATGAGTGACAATGACATAATAATGTTAAAAAAAATCTTATCCGATATTTTTCGCTATACAATTCTCCTAAAATAAGTTATGAAATCCCTTGATATTTATTAAATATGTCAATTATTACCTATAGAATATCAAGTCGATACTGATTTTCTTTAAATTTTGTATAAAAGCTAGAAAACATAAATAAATCTACGGGAAATAGGTTATAGGTTGGCAAGCATGTTGATACTCCCACCTTAATGAAGGTTTATTAAAATTTAAAGTTAATTTATAAAATTGCAACCAGTCAAATATAATTTTTAAATCTTTTTTGATATTTAACTGGATGTCCCGAATATGTTTAGCATAATAAATAATTATCGTGTCGTCGGCAAAAAGTTTAATTTGTCCATATAATTTTAATTTTGAAATAGAATTGATATAAATAAGAAACAATCTGGGTCCTAGAATAGAACCTTGTGGTACTCCACATCTAATTGTTTGATAGGAACTAATATTACTTCCTATTTTAACGCATTGCTTTCTATTTTTTATATAACTTTCAAACCAACGATAAATTTTTCCTCTTATGCCTATATCAAATAATTTAACTAATAATATATCATAGTTTACAGTATCAAAGGCTTTACACAAGTCTAGAGATAAAATGGCGCATTTTTTTTGGTATCTAGATTTAATTGAATGTTAGTAATAACATCCATAGCTCCAACTTCACTATCTCTAGATTTGCGAAACCCATACTGATTCTCAAAAAGTAAATTTAGTCTTTCCAAAAAAATTCGTTAATTTTATATTTATAATTTTTTCCAAAATTTTTGACAGAATGTACTGGATTTACTGAATTTATTCCAAGTGACAAATTCACATTGTATAATATTGATTTATATTATATGGTTCATTTTTTTAAATAATTTAATATAGTTCAAAATTTTTTAACCACTCGGTATGCTCTGGCGTTAATTATTATATATTCGCGATTATGTTAAGTCAGTCGAAGCTGGCGGTGGACAGCGCGAGCAAGTTACGCTGAACCTTTCAACGAAAACAAATTACAATAAATAAACAATTGCCAATCGAATAAGTATCGCGAAACACTTGAAGGTTCCTTGGAGGTTATAGCACCAGTTTTACTATTTTGTGGTACGATTTTACACAGTCCAAAGTTGTTTAAAAAAAATTGCATTGCATTGTGATAATGACAATATTTAGGAAGTGCTTATTTTTGAAATATATTTTTTAGTGCCTGAAAAATCGTTAAGAGGTATTCAAAAATAATCCAAAATGTATAATATATTTTATATAGGTGACACATTTTTGGAATATTTTTCATATAATTTTATTTTTGCGCGGTGACAATAGTTGATTTTGGTGATCGAAGGAATTTCCTGTTCTAAAAATATAAAATCGGCGAAATGAGGTTCGAAACAATGCCGGTATCCGCGATACTAGTTTTTGGAAAACCACATTTTTGTCGAGAGATTCTTTTAATGGGTTATTGAACATGGACGAAACAAATGTAAGTTGAATTGTATTGTTTTTAACGACATTTTTACCATAAATAAAATTATAATATATTTTTTTATTTAAAATGCATTTTACTCATGTTTTCCTCGGTTGCTTGCTGTTTGTTCTCCAGTAGGTTTTGTTATCACAATAGGGCAAACATTTGGTTAGTCCTTTGAAAATCAAACAAAGTCCTTTAGAATTTTGAATCGCATTTTTTAAGCCCACAATCTGTATTTAGATCCTAAATAAGTATAACCATCCCAAATTTCAGCTCTCCATGTCAAACGGTAACTGATTAAAGAGCTATGACCGACGATCCGTGTTCCATTTTTAATTTTTACCACAAAATGGATATCAGGAAATTACGCGCGGAACGTTTGATAATAAAAACTTTAATAACTTTAATAATAATGTTTACCTTACTTATTGTGCGGTTTTTGTATGTATTACAACTATTATGTCTAGTTACAGGTGTATGCTGGTATATAAAAAAAAAATCCCGACAATAACGCTTATCCAACAAAAATTAATTAACATCTAAAAAGCTTCCATTAATTTCTTACCTTTTTTTCGTATTTTTTGCTTAATTTTGGGCGTGGCTGGAACAAACGCTTTTTCTTCTTCCTGTTATCCATTTCATGACTGACCCCCCCCCCCTCTCCCCCGCAACATAATTGTTAATACGCCATTGGACTAACCAAAAAAAAAATGTAATCTTTGACCCCCTCTATCGGCTCAACGAGGCAGTTTCGAATATGACTAAGTTTACTTGAATCGACCTATTTTGACGTCACAAGTCTGTTACCAAAAATGTTTGCCGGACACCCTGTATATTTATACTACAATTTATTTTTTATACCGATACAAATTGAGACAACTTAAATAATAAAATTAAAAAAGATTTTAAAATTATAAAAAATTGGTTTGATAACAATTTGTTAACAATTAATTTTAATAAAACAAATTATATTAAAGACATTTAAATTTTTAAAGTTAATAAAATAAAATATTTAGGAATTATTTTTGACAGTAAATTAAATTGGAATTTTCACTTAGAATACTTAATTAAAAAATTAAGAAGTTTACTACCGATTTTTAAAAACATTAAAACATTTTTAAATGTAGGACATATGGAAATATTATAATACTCGTTAGTTAAAACTCATTTAAATTACGGAATATTAGGTTGGGGAGAAATAAATAGAACTTTCGTTAAAAAATAAGAAATAATACAAAAAAGGTTTCTAAAAATTATATTCAATAAAGATTATCTTTATCCTTCAAAAGAATTACATTCAGAAACAAAAAAGTTGAACATAAGACAACTTTACATTTATAACATCTTAATATATATTAAAAAAAAAAAAAAAAAAAAAAAAAACATTAAACAATTTTTAAACCCATAATTATAATACACGCCATAAAAATGAAATAACCATAAAACCTAAAAAAATTTCAATTGATTTCATAAAAAAAAATTAAAGTCGAAATAAAAACATTGATATTAAAAACAGACAATTTGAAAATATTTTTAGAAATGCTTTAATTAAGTAATATTGTTCTAAATAATTTATATAAGTAATGTTTTTTACTTAAAAATTATAAATTAACAATTTTAATATAGGTAATATATTTCTTTAAAAAAAATGCGTTTATACTATAAATTAAAATTTTTACTTTAAAACTTGATTTTTAATGCATATTTATGATTTATTTTTTATACTAAACCAAAAAATAAGATTTGCCCCTAACAAGCTTAGCTTCAGGGGGATTGAAGAATAAGTTTATAGAAGACAACATAAACATATTTATTATATTATTAAATTTTAAATAAACTTATTATTATTATTATTATTATTATTTGCAGTGACATGTAGTTCTGTTATACTACACTCAATTTAATTATTATAAAAAATAAAAACCAACAATTAAATTTGTCGCACAATTCAATTTCTCCCCTTGGTTACTTTTATTGGTCCTTTTAGGCACATATAAATATCTATAAATAAAGCATATTTCTCGTCTTAACTCCCACATAGATTATAAATTCACCCCAGGCCTTAAAAGTTTCCGATTTTCCCCCGTACAGATAGCAGCACCGGCGCGCGAGCGTCGGCGTCCCGGCGCCCACGTCGCCAAACAATTAATGAATCCACGCAAATAGACAACAGCGATATCGAACAGCTGTTGTCCCTTAAAATACATATAAATTTCCTTAATTTACCTCTTGCATGCAGTTTTTCTGTTGAAATTGTGTTTTAAATTGTGCAGGCAGTTTTTTCACGATCATTTTTGTAAAAAACGTGCGAAAAAACGACTTGAGTTGGTGAAAATGTTTGAGTTTGTAAAGAGTGACATTGTGTTTCAATATTTTATTGTTTTTTTGATGCAAATTGAAGAAGAGCCATAAAGTGGAATCGTACCGTTTTAAACTATTTTCTATTTTGTGTGTTCGGTTTAAAATGCATTAACACCGATCGATCAAATTCACTAAATGGTAGTATACGTCAAACACTATGAAGACTAACATGTGGTTGTGTATTTGAAAAAAATATCCAAAATCAACACAAACGATCTGAAAATTATTAGTTTTTTTAAAATGAGGAAACAAAGTCATCAGAATAGTCAATCGCAAACTCACAGTAGCGACGATGAATGTAATGCCACTTCTTCGAGCCCTGTAAGTATACACAGGAAATCTAATAACGCGACAAAAACCAAGAAATTATATTACAACAAAATTGGGTAAAACGGGTTTCTCACCTTGCTGCTCAGTGGCGCACCCAGGGGGGGGCCAAGGGGGCCTTGCCCCCCCCCCCCCAAAACCCCCAATGAAATTGACTTTAACTATACCCACTAACCCGCTAAAAAAAATTGTGTGTGCTTAAGACCACACGACAGAAGTGAAAACTTCAACAAGGTTAATTCAGTGCCCACAAAAAAGTGCTAAACGAGCCTAAAGAAGTTTTCACTTCAAAAATAACATAAACTTGGAATACGGGATAATTTTACTGCATACGAAAAAAGATATTTCCTAAAATTGAACAACCCTTGAATTTTTACATCTTCAACAGAAGTCAGAAATCATAATAAATTAGGTCCACGGAATAAGCAGTTACGGTAAACCTTACTTCACCCGACGTAAATATATAATTTAAAAAATGCCAGAACATACCTGAGACGCAGACGAGTGTCTATACAACGCACACTGTTTGCGGCATGCTCTTTCATATAACGTTCATTCGGGTCAGGGTCAGTTCGGATTGAATATAGCAGTTGAACTCGAGCGTAGCACAGCAGAGTCTGACGCCTGACGGCGACGCGTGAGACGGTGACGCGTGACGGCTCACTTTAATTCAGTGCCCACAAAAAGTGCTAAACGCGCCTAAAGAAGTTTTCACTTCAAAAAAAGTTTTCTTGGTAATAAAAAGTGACAAGTAACACATCGTTGTATTTAGAATGTCATATGGAGTCAAAAAAAGGAAAAATATACCAGGTGTCCCATTTAAAAATCGAAAGTTTATGTCACTTCTGGTTAAACCGGAAGTTCCAGAATGTTGAGTTACCTGTCAAAAAATGCATTTTTATGTCGTATACGAAGCCCCCAAATTTTATTCCATTATCTTGAAAAACAAAAAGTTAGAGGGGCGAACCAACTTCCGTGGACACCAGGTAGGTATATTGTTCGATATGTTCCACACGTGTGGATCCGCAAGACGTAGCAACGTCTGCCTCCTAGCGGTAGCAAGTGAAAATAAAAATTTAATATGACAATTTTTGAATTTTAACCTTAGAATGATAATTGTTTAGTTCCAGGATTTTTCCTTTACAAGTAAGTAACGTTGATTAAATGTTCTTACACGATTTAGAACAGTCTGGAGTGGGCACGGCCCCCTAGTTGCGCCAATGTCTATTATTTTCTTTTTAGGTCATATACTTTAGTATTTTAGTCGCGATTTTAAAAAGTGAGATCAGTCAGTACTTATATGACAGTACTTCGTCTTTTAACCCGTTGAGTCATACGGGAAATCACTATTCAGCGTTTTGCATAAATCAATTCGGTCTAAAATCAGTGGCGCGGGGGGGGGGGGACATTGACGGCCCCTTCAAAATTGGCCGCCAGCTTTGTTTTTCATAGGTATTTTAATTTCATAATTATTTTTTTTTTATATCCAGAGAATTTACAGACGAATTATACGTGAAAGCGCGGAATTTACAAACGTAATACCATAAAGACTGGTCTATTCTCTTTCCTAGTCAAATTTTAAGCCTCAGGGACTTGGAGATAGTATTTAAAAATTAAAAACAGTGTATGAACTTGCGGATCATTTATTAATAAAAAATCAGTGTGTCCAGTGCTGTTAGGGTTTTAGGGGGCGGCAAATTTGGCCCAACATTTTTTTTTATCTTACAGAAATAAATGGTACAATCTTTATTCATGATCGACGGGTAGTATTTTTTTAAATAAACTTTATTGTTGACCGTGTCTGTTAATGGGGATAAAAAAAGGTAGTTGGAACTTTACTGGCTTTGCAGAAAGAAATTTTATTTTCAATAAAATAAGTAGGTAATCATAAATTTTTAAAATATTTACTAAAAATTATTGACCAAATTTGGGCGTGGTCTTAAAAAATTTTCGCCTGCGGCGCATTTAGCCTGCAACACGCTTTTCCTTTCCCGAACACTTCACCTGTTTCACAACTCACGAGCCGTCACTGGTATAGGGGCGGCAAAAATTAAATAGCCTACTAGCGGCAAATTTGTAAATCCGCCACTGAGTGTTTCTTTAAATATTCCAGATGTATCTAGGCAGTGATATTATTTCTAACTTTACCAGTTAGTGTGGCATCAGCGGAATGATCTTTTTCCAAACTTAAAATAGTAAAACCTCATTTATGTAACACTATGGGACAACAGCGCCTTTCGGATTTATCCTTAATCAGTATCGAACACGAGTTTGTTAAAACATTAAATATCTACGAAATTATAAACGATTTTGTAAAAAAAACTCTCGGCGATTTGGTCGTCTTGTATAATACCTTGTATAATACCTTGTATAGTACTTAGTGACATAATGTTTGTGCAGACTTGTTGAGTGTTAATGTGTTTTACTGTTTTCTGTCTTTTGGATTCTATGAGGCTCGATCACTGCTACCCCCGTTACTACCATACATGGTAAGCAACATTATAACTGGTGTTTTAAAATTTTGATTTTTCATCATGTTTGCTGGAATATTACGTATAATGACTTAACAACTACCCATGTTATGTCTACCAGTCTACCTAGGATTATAAAATAAATTATTGTTTGCTGTTTTAATAGTAGGTACTTAAAACATAATGTGGGTTTAAGCCTAATTAAATTATTACACGATTAACGAATTCAAAAACTCATAAACCTGAACCCAATATCTAGTAATGAAAATAAGAATTATCATTTTCCATTCGTTATAGAGAGGGGGGCCCTGAAAACGTTTGCGGGGGGGCCCACTCAGTTTTTGATACGCCACTGTCTAAAATAATTAACTTATAAAAATAAAATTTATGAAATAATAATTACAGTGTATATAATAAATCAATTGTTATAAATTGCAATAAATAAAACAGAAAGTAGCGAAGCCAAAAGATAATATTCATTGGACACAATATATTGAACGTAGAAAACAAAAAACAATTGAAATGAAAATGCTGTTTAATACATAAATTCACACGTCACGTAAAATAAAATAAAAGTAGTTAATTAGTTATTATCTAATCAATGTGTAGGTTTCACTTTCAATCATTAAATATTCCATCCTCAGAAAATTAATAATTTACCAATAAGGAATAGGAGAAGCTAAATTTAGTACCTATTATTACTGCAAGAAACCATAAAATGTACCCCACAATTTCGTGACGTTAATAAACACATACATACATAGCGAAAGAAAAACAATAACGCAGGAAATTTTATTTATTTTATATACAACTAGATTGTACCCGGCCTGCGTTGCAGCGCTTTCGCTGAGATAATAAGGCGAGTTTACCATCACGTCAAGATTTATAAATACAAACCCGAACAAACCTTTAAATTTATCAGTGTATTATACATAAAAACCTTCCTCTTAAATCACTCTATCTATTAAAAAAAAACGCTTTAAAATCCGTTGCGTAGTTTTAAAGATGTAAGCACATATGAAAGGGAACAGACGGGCGACAGCGACTTTGTTTTATACTATGTTAAGATACTATTTTGCAGGCCCAAATTTTAGAACGAGTCCAATCAGATAAAGTAATTGTGACTAAACCTGAAGAGGATCGACGTAGGCGCACGATCATAGTTGAGAAAAAAAATGGAAATTTCGGATTTACCATTCAAAGTTATGGAATACATTACAAGAAAGAAAAAGAGATTGAAATGATTACTTATGTCGATTATGTTGATTATGATGGACCAGCTTATAGGTAAGAAAATAATTATTATATACTAAACTAAGTATAAAATTGATATTACTGATGGATAGTTAAAGCACGGAATATATAGCTTCGCATAGTTGCGTAGCTATATATTCTATGGTTAAAGGTTCAAACGTTGTTCGTCGCCTAACTGATTTTTGATTTAGGCCCTTCATTGGAAGAAAATAATTCCTGAACTTTTCCACAGAATAATTTATTTTTATAACATCGCTGTAGGAACAAAATGAATTAGAACGGGTTATTTCTGCACTATAATAAAATTTACCATCTTCAGCACTGACGACATCCTGAATTAGAACCTATTAATAATACATGTCAATAATAAAAACCTTCCTAGAGGGTTACCAACCTTTCCTAAAAACAATTAAAAATACTCCGCGAAAGCAGAAGGTTTGATAACGAGATCAGATATTTAGTACGTCATCTCATTATCCCCTCAATCCTTTTATTTGCCACTCTTGACATCAATTATATCTTTATCTTTATTTCGATAACAAACCAGAACAGGAGACTAGACGCGAAATATTATTCAGGTGGATGAACCATGTTCTGATGCACCAACCCGCTCCCTGGGTAAAAATTTTGAGGGCCTCATTCAAAAACATATTTTTTTTAGAGCTGGAATGAGAGAAGGAGATGTCATCTTATCAATTAATGGAACGGATATGGAGAAAGCCGATCACAAAACCTTAGTAAATTATATAAAAAATTGCGAGTCCAGAATGAGAATGGTTGTATTATTTGAAGACTGTGTGAGAAAGGTTAGTCTCTGTGTTATTATTAAAAAAATATTTTTCTCTATTTTCTATATTTTTTATAGGTAGAGTTACATATGCGCTATATCAAACTTCAAAACATTCTAGAAAGTAAGATGGAAGAGTTAGAACGGTTATGCATAAAAGAAAGACAGCTCCTGGAAGGCAAATGGAAGACACATAGTCTCCCTGCTAGAAAGAAAGCTTCACAGTCTAACAACAGCGGTCCGCCCACTCCACAAGGTAATTGTTAGTCAAATTCAAGTATTTATTCAAAAAGGTATTTTGCTAATTTTACTATTTCGACTTTGCAGGTTATTATACATTCTGTAGACCTACAGTTTCAACAGAAGATGTTGCTAAAGTAGCTCAGTGTAAGCCACAGTCCACGCATCCGCTAGTTTTTGCTTACCAATATCTAGATAACACTTACCGCTATATGCTCCAGCCTTCTACTAGCTCGAGTGGAGAATACTTGCTTACTTTTGAACCCCAAAGGTATGTTCATGATTCACTTTTAATATAGTCTTAACCAGTCTTACCTATTTCACTGGTAAAACGTTTTTGTAAGCTGATAAGTACTCTATTTCTTAGATACCAAAATCAAAGGGATCAGAATTTTATAATCAAAACTCCTTGTGATCCTCAGAAGCAGCCGACTAGATCTCAACAAAACATAGATAAGCCGAAAAAAGGCCACGGACCTTGCCACAGTTATGGCGGTCATCTTTGCAACCCTTGCGTTACTGTCAATACGAATAACGGTAAGACGTAGGAGGGTTTATTGTTGTTTTTTTGTCACTAAGCAAATTTTAGATCTACAAACCTAATTACATATATTGTTTATATATCTTGTGGTAAGGCAGCAAGTGTTAGAAACAAAAAAATATTTCTTCAGGTGATAATACAAGTCTCGAAGCTTACGACTTAGCTAGCCCCTGTTGCAATCCCCACTGCGTTCCAGCTAGAAGAAGGTCTAGAACACACAAGGATTCCCATGGTAGAAAACGAGAATCAAAGACTGAAGAGACACAGACTGAACCTCAGCAGCAAACTCAGCAAGTAAGTAATCAGATTATGTTCTAAATCTAAAGAAATACATTATATACTAGCTTCCACAAGGTAGAGCAACAATAATTAGGTACAATAATTGAAAACTTTCGTTTTCCAGATTCCAAGATCAAGACCACATTCCCAAATAACCCAAACATCAACCAGCGGAACATCTCACGGCTACTCCTCTGTTCCAAAGCGATATTTGCACATCGGAGCAGGCCTCGTAAGTCAGTGTAGTTTACACTCCTGCACCTCTAGCGAACTCAGCAACCCAGTAGCGACAACGATAGGTGAAAGCAGCGCCAATAGCTACACCACTTCACTCAGCACCGATACTCTTTATTGGGATGGCTCAGTGGACAGGCACATGAGTCAGAAGAATAGTTCCAGTAAGCCTGACGTGCAACAAAGATACTCGCAACAGCCTCAATACTCACACGATCCTATCTACGTTCAATATAGTCAAGTTAAACCGAAATCCTGGGATAACTTGACTACTAAGGCCTTTGGAGGTTATGGTTTTGGATACGGGTACTTTGACGCGTCCAGTAACAATAGTAAATGCGGTCAAAAACACAACACGAATCCTAGAAGCGCACAGAAGCCTCCCCAGACAACGATGCAGTATGTGAGAGTCGATAAGGGCACTCCCCAATATACCCCTCACACCCAGAGAAGATATTTTCAGTCGAATAAGTCTACAGAGAGCCTTCTATCTGTACCAAAGTACTCTAGTGAAAATCTTACAGATTCTAGTTTAAGTTGTGAGTGTTTGGAGATTAGCTCGCCACTGCCAGATACTAGCGAAGCTAGATTTTTCCAGAGTCCTAGACAGAGCGTTGTTAGTCCTACCGATCCGAACTTAGGTTACTACAGTGCACAGCGACGTACTTCGCGAAGTGACGGGCCCAAAAATGCTGTGTCTACGAGCTCTGAGGCTACTAGGTTGTAAATTTTGTGATTTAGAGCCAAACTATGTAACATCGATGCGTCTGAGGTCGACACAGCTATGCTTATTAGTGTGAATATTTTAATAACGGTTACTAAATTCGGAAGACGACCATGGGAGGCTAATTTGTTAAGCTTGAAATGCTTGAATGAACATAGATTAAGCATAAATAGGTGAAAATTGCAACGAATCTCCCAACGTCTTGATGCTTTAGCGATTTAAATGCTACGTATAGATAGACTCGTGAATTTAAGAAAAAATTAAATAACCGTTATAGGTAATAAATAAATATGTTCTAAATATCGCACAATAATAATTTAGGTAGTTGTATGAGGCAAAATTATTTGGGTTTATTCAATGACGATGAAGGAAAGATAGATCACACATCTTATTCATAAAGGTACTTTTGCGCACTGTCTAAATGTATATAGAGGACATTCTAGGGAAATTAAGTATCTAAATTAGTTATTTAAATCAGTTTAGACGCCGAGTTAGCTAAATTGGGTTAGTTTAGTATTTTATATGACACGTCTGGAAACACTAACATTCTTTTCATAATTCTGATGTGGGTATTCTCATATTTTATTTTATTATTTATATACACTTGCCACGTTTCGCGGACTCTACACCAGCGTCGATTATTTCGAATAATACACCCACTGTTCCGTTGTTGAATTTTTCATTGGCTGCCAGCCAACAAACTGCACCGGCGCTACAATAGCACTGGTAAATTCCCAATAGTTACAAATTGAGTCGATTTATGCTCAAATTATATGCCTTTGACGTCTTGTTGCCTTGTTATGATAAAGAAATGTATATCTTGCTCTGGCGTCGTTGGGTTTAATGTTTATTAAAAACTTGACCGATAAACATTATAAATGTGGAAAGATCTATTAAATCCTCTTACACAATAAACATTTAAAAACAAAATTTACATCTGGCGAAATTTCTTTAAAAAATATTTTAATGTTTAGGTACCCATTATTTAGTTAAGTTGTATTATATTTTTTTAAATCGATTTTAAATATATTTTACTTATAAGATAAGGTTATAAAATCCACCTAAAAGTTAAATAAGGCTTTCGTTTACCTAGTGACTGTGCACAATAGTTTTGTGATTTATTTTATAGAATCTAATATTTGGAACGATGTTTTTTTAAATAATATAATAGATTAATTTAAATAAAATTTTGTTACGTTGTTTTAAAACATGTTTTCTTCTTTGGCAAAAGATAATTCCTATAAGGCTGATTCCTTGGTAACGTAGGTGACCTCTGGCACTTCAAAACCAAAAATGCATCTCATCTCCTGCCTCCCTCCAGGAGGCCCTCCAGATATCTTTGACTTTACACAATTTGTCACTGAAATTCATAACTACGTATAACTACCTACGAACTATATTGATGTAACCCACTTATCTTTAAAAAATTTTGCGTATTATTCCGAATTGCTTTCCATTAAAATAATAGTCGCTTGTTGCAAAAAAAATAATTTACTAGAAACTAACTAAAATACAGCAGTCTCGTTAACATACTAACTATCGAACACATCTCCTTCTTTTCATGAAACTCTTCGTGTAAAGAATTGGATTGAAACTCTGTTGCAACTTCCCTATTGACAAACGTCAGTATGGACAAAAGATCTCGGCTGTCATGGTGCTCTTCCAGTTTTTTTACTAAGCCTTGTATAAAACAACTACCTTTAGTGGTATCCCTCCAAGCGTAATACCCTGAAATTAAAAATGAAATAAGCTACTTATATAGGGTGAGTCGGGAGGAATGGGCCAAACTCTAAGGGTGTAATCTATGCATCAAAATAACAAGAAAAACTCAAATGTTGTTATCCAATATTCATTTGTTTTTAAATTATAACGCAAAAACAAAATATTGCATTAATTTAGCTTTCCTGTAATAAATGGTATTATTGTTCACTTTTGATTGTTGTTGTGCTGTTATATCAACACAGGTTTTCAGTAAACGTGTGGTGCGGCATGATCGGCAATAATTTAATTGGCACTTTTCTTTTGGAAAATCGCCTTACAGGGAATCACTACGGAAGTTTTTTACAAAATAAATTGCAAGGACTACTGAAGGAGATTCCTTTAAACACCAGAATGCAAATGTATTATCAACACGACGGATCGCCTCTCCATTTCGATCGTCGGCGTCGGGCCAAGCAATATTTGGACCAAAAGTTTCCAGAGGTTTGGATTGGTCGCGGTGATCCTATTAGTTGGCCTCCTAGATCGCCAGACCTCACACCGTTGGACTATAATTTATGGGGTTGGTTAAAAAATTAGGTATACAAAGTAAAAGTAGATACTAGGGATGCATTAATTAGACGCATTAGAAATGCTGCATTCAATATTAGAGAAAGGCAAGAATCAATTAGAAGAGTCACGCGCGCCCTTCGTAAACGAAGCAGGAAATGTTTGAAAGTCAATGGTGGTATTTTTGAAAATTTACTAAACCAATGATTTATTTAAAACAAGGTTAATGTTGCATATTTTGGTTTAATTATTTTATTATTTTATTTAACGCTGTAATTTGAAAATGAATGAATAAATATTGGGGTTTTCTTATTATTTTGATGCATAGATTACACCCTTTTAGAGTTTGGCCCATTCCTCCCGACTCACCCTGTATAATATAGAAAATATACAGCGTTTTTTGTGTACCACTGAAAAATGGAATACCTACTACTTACCTTCCACAGTTGCATACATAATTAAAATATCCGCCATTGCTGGGATGGTATAAACAATGGTTTTATTTTCATTTTTACTGTCAGTGTCCACTCTTATTTGTACCCCAGCATCGGTTCTTTCACCCCTACAGGCCTAAAAGAAATTTAAAGGCTTGATATTATATAAAAAGTAATTTATAGGTATGTTGGAAGCTCGGTTGGAAGATGTTTTAAAGTGTAAGTATACACTAGAATAAAGTATTTTTCATACTTGGATAAAGAACAATTTCGGTTTTCCAGCTAAAGAAGGACATTTATCTCCAGAAAAATAATCTATAAGTTCATGGCTAGTATATTCATTGTCTCTAGCATATAGTCTTCCATGGCTTCGTCCATGGGTCATCACAGCTATAACTAGGCAATCGTTCTTGGAATGATCCATTTTAGAAACTACAAAAAAATCCATAAATAGATCAAAGGAGACCACTTTTATTATTTACTTACCGACCTTCAATGCTTCAAAAATTTCAACTTTGGTTAAGTCATCATATACCTCTACATGAAATTTTAATTTCCTCAAAACTGTCTGCATAGCGTCTCTATCGAATTCGGTGCCTCTTCTCTCTTTGAAATAGAGGCTGTCGAAGTAGCGATGGTTAAAGATTAGCGCTATGCCTCTGTTTTGATGGGACATGTCGTAGAAATCCTCTTCTGGACGTTGACCTGGACTTGGGGAAGGCTTTTTGATTACTGGCCTGAAAAAGGTATTTATTTTTGGTCAATAATTGGGTACGTTTGGACGATTGTAATGAAAGTAAAAAAAAATTATCTGCAAAATATGCAGTGAATGTTTACGACCATACAAATGTCAGTACTTACTTAGTTTTTAAAGACCAGCCATCTGGCTCCAAATTTGCTTCAGTTTTTTCGTGGTCCATATTTTTATTTTAATATGGTGGTTTTATGATATGTCAAAATATGCTACCATTATTGATGCCTACTTCTCCACTTGTGAAAACACATTGTGCATTTTGTATTATCGAACTTGTCAATTTTATCTTATCTAATCGAGTTTTTAGACCAAATAACGAAAATAATAATTATCTCCTACTTTTTACTAACTGAAACATAAATGATAAATAGTACCTAGTTTTAACTTACTTTAAGAAAACTATTTCTATATCGTATGGTAATACTTACCAACATATACAATACATTTTTGGAAAATACTAGTAGATACTTATTAGTACCATTGCGATAAAAAAATACCGAGACAAATAAGAAATTTGCTTTAATTTCTTGGACTAATATACAGGGTGTCCCATAATTTATGGGCCGTAGAGTAACTGGATATACTAGACATCAAACTAAGCCGATTAAGTCATATAAGTTTTTTCGGATTGTTACTCGTTCTAGAGATACAGGGTGTTGAAAGTAAAAGTTTATTATTATTATTAATATTATTATTTATTTAGTTAAAAGTTTAATAAAGTGTATTGAGGTCAACGGTGGTCACTTTCAACATTTACTAAAGTGAGCTTCTTGTTTTTGTTCCACTGTTTCGAATTTATTGCGTTGTGATAATTAAAATATACTATGTTTTTTTTTATGCTTTGGGATGTTTAAAGGGAAATATCTCGAAAATCGTTAAAGATATTAAGATCAATCAAGTACACCTTTTTGACTCAGAAAATGCCCTTCTTTAAGAAACTTTAATTGAAAAACACCTAATATCACAGGTAAGAAAAAAAATTATAGAATTATGAAGCCCAGTGTATGCAACTAGCGCCCTCTAGTGTGAAATTTAAAAATTTCTACAAATTCTTAATTCTTGCTCATAAAAACATAATATTGCCAACTTTCAATTCGATTCATTAAACGGTTTTTAAATTATGGCTTATTTTCGAAAATAAACTTTTACTTTCAACACCCTGTATCTCTAGAACGAGTAACAATCCGAAAAAACTTATATGACTTAATCAGCTTAGTTTGATGTCTAGTATCTCCAGTTACTCTACGGCCCATAAGTTATGGGACACCCTGTATAGATAACAAATGTCAAGTTGTAACCGGTAAGCGATATTGCTGCGTAATTGAGAAAAAGTAAGAATACAGTGGTATCCATGCAATTGTTCAGAGAAGACTAACGGCTACTGTTTATCGAGATATGGTTCTTCGAGTCATGATTCCATTAGTTGGAGTGGTATATGGAGAGCGTTACATCTTCCAGTACAGTACACCAGTTCACACTGCAAGAGTTTTTTAAAAATTCACCAAAGAAAACAACGTTTAGAAAGTCTTAACGTGGAGTTCAAAGAGTCCAGACCTCAATCCTATTGAAAACGTTTGGGGAGCAATAACAAAATATATGTATAGGCATAATTTTAGACTGAGGAGCCAAGTAGAACTCCGACAGGAGATATTTTAAGCATGGAATGAAATAACTCCAGAGTTAACAATAACTTTTAAATATTATATTATATAAATCTGTTTTAAAAAATACATAAAAAAACCTTTTCAAAATCAGAATGCTGCAGAGCATTTTAAAAACCTTCATCTTTACCTCGTATTCCAACTAATAGAACGGTGGAATCGTAGATTCCACTTACCTTTTCGAAGGGGTATTATAAATATTTAGATTTTTTTCTTGTACCAGCATTTTTTAGTCAACAAAGGCACATTTTGGTCACAGTCATTAGAAAGAATGCGAATTAGGTGGACAAATAAATAAAATAAATTTTATATCAATATTTATTTAAAAATAATGAAAAATAACAATAGAAGATAAGACCATTTCAAACCATATATACAGATTTCGTTACTTAAATACTAAAATTCAATATAATACAAATGTAAGATAACATTTTTTAAAACGATAGTCAAGTAGAACCCTCTGGTTCTAAGGCGACGATATGCTTAGGTATTATTAAAATTATTTCTTTTAATTTCATATTGCTCTAAGAAAAGATTATTTCATTTCTTCTATTTTTTCCGTTCAAAGCTAATGGGTTATTTATGTCGCGATATCTATTACTGGAGCCGGGTCGTACAGAGTAACCTTCTTTTTCTGAGGGAGGTGTGCTCAAATTAGTAAAGTCTTCTGCAAATCCTTGTCCGAAGAATGAATTGCTATCCTTGACAGATTCATCAATTTTTGCTCTAGGAATGCTTCTGTTGTCACTAAAATTACATTTTATTGGCAATATTTATATCAGAAGTAAAATACACAAAAAATTCTTTTGAGTTTCTTATAAGAAACTAATCTATTCTGAAATAAATCCGATAACTTTAGAGGGTTCTTGTAAATGAGTACATTATATGCAAAACTCGGTTTTTAACAATTTGTAAAAAATTACATTTTTTAGTATGTCGTATACAATAATGCATTGTCTATAGCAGCGGTTGTCAACCTGTGGTGCATGTACCACTGGTGGAACATTTAACTATTTGCGGTGGTACGCAAAAACAGACCTAAAACGCAAAAGCCAGACCTAAAATCAGCACCAGATAACAAAAAATTAAAAAAAAAAAGAAAAGAAATAAATATAAAAAACTAAAATATGGGAGCATTGGCAATCCTGTGTGAAATCTTTTAGAACTGCCACTTTAGTTAGGTGGTACCTAAAATTATAAAAAGTATTTTATGGTACATCACTCAAAAAGGTTGACAACCGCTGGTCTATAGCATACTCAAGAAAACTAAATGCAAAAGTCGGTCTTTTATAGAATAAAATACAGTCAAAAACATAGCGTAGAGATGCAAAACTCAGTTTTTGTTTGGACCTGTCAGAAATTATATTATATTACGCATTAGGTAAAACTCATTTAAATTACGGAATTTTAGGTTGGGGAGGAATAAATAGAACTTTAGTTAAAAAATTAGAAATATTACAAAAAAGGTTTCTAAAAATTATATTCAATAAAGATTATCTTTATCCTTCAAAAGAAATATATTCAGAAACAAAAAAGTTGAACATAAGACAACTTTACATTTATAACATCTTAATATATATATTTAAAAATAAAAATCTTATACAATTTTTTAAAAACCATAAACATAATACACGTCATAAAAATGAAATAACCATAAAACCTAAAATAAATAAAACCATAAGACAAAAAAATTTCAAATATTTATGTATTTATTTAAACGATTATTTACCAACAAAAATTAAAAAATTGATTTCATTAAAAAAAGTTTAAGTCGAAATAAAAACATGGATATTAAATACAGACAATTTGAAAATATTTTTAGAAATGCTTTAATTAATTAATATTGTTCAAAATAATTTATATAAGTAATATTTTTTACTTAAAAATTATAAATTAATAATTTTATTATAGGTAATATATTTCTTCAAAAAAGCTGCGTTTATACTATAAATTAACATTTTTACCTTAAAACTTGATTTTTAATGCATATTTATGATTTATGATTTTACATACTACTTAAAACAAAAAATAAGATTTGATTATTATTATTATTATTATTATTATTATTATTATTATTATTATTATTATTATTATTATTATTATTATTATTATTATTATTATTATTATTATTATTATTATTATTATTATTATTATTATTATTATTATTATTATTATTATTATTATAATTATTAATATTAGATACAAAACTCGGTATTTGTCGTTGACCAATTATTATGTATTATACTCATCACGTGACAATAGCCTGTTGATTATGCCTGCTGCCTTATAGGTCACATTTTTGTTCTGATGGTAGCATACTATAGTAAAAAGAGGGAAACAACTTTCAGGACTAAACCCTAAAAAAGTTATAACGGGAAACTCTTTGAGGAGACAAATCGTCAATTGCTAGTATTTTGCAGAAGCACTATGGCCCTGATGACTGGAGAGAAATTCCAGAATTAGAGTTCTATAAAATTGTCGATTCTCCAGGTGAGCCCAGTAGCCACTTCAGTGATACTTAGGATTTAGAAGACACAACGCCCGAAACATCATTTTTTATAGTTTAGGATGTTAAACTTTGTTAACGTGTTTTTATTAAACATTGTAAGTAATGAAGCAATTATTCCGCTAGTATTTTGCATTTCTTAGTTGCAAAACTTGTTCTTTGAACGAGAAAGATGCAAAACTTTGTTTTTCAATAATTTGATTTGAATTATTTACTAAATTAGTTCATTCTACAAGATTTTTTTTACTTTTTTGGATAAAAATAACTAATAACGTACTTTTATAGAATTTTTGCAATTTTTTTTTTAAATAATTATCAGCGGTTTTTCACGTTTTTTTTTTAACAATTTATCCTGCCAAACGGGAGTTTTGCATATTATAATGTACTCAAATAATATACTTAGTAATACTTAGTACTTACTATTTAAGAATAGGAGGGGCCCCAAACATCTAAAACAAAAAAAAATAGTATAACTAGAGGTATAAATTCCGATTTTAGAAAGAACACAGCTGCAAGACAAGAATCATTTCAATGTTCTATAGTTAACAAGCATTACCAACATTTAACATACCTGAAGAGATAAAGTGAATAGAATAATTCCAGATAAAAAGTTAAAAATCCAAATTACAATTCCTCTAACGCACATTGTGAACAGAATTCCATAGCTTAGCTTTCTTCCTATCTTGTATCTAAATATAATATCTATACGTTCTTCAAAGTCCGTTTGGGGATTGATAGTAGTTGTCGTAGTCGTAGTAGTAGATGATGCATCAGGGGAAGTATCACTAGAAGGAGCAGTTGAAGTCGTAGAAGCTACACCCCAGTCAAAAACATCACCATAGTCGAACACGTTTATTTCCATGTAGTCTTTTAAAACTAAAGTCGTCAATATGAGGTCTAATAGACATATTACTAATGTGGTAATTCCTAAGACCATTGTAACATGTACACCGTACTTTGACGTTTTTTTGCTGAAAAGCCCTGAAATTGATAAGTGGATTTTATAAAGTCAGGCTTTGTTTATTTACATCACTCGAAATATACAAATACATAATATCTGAAAGCAAACAAAAAAAACACGTAAGAAAGTATAGTTGTAAAAATGTCTCTAGGGTGTTGCATCGCTATACTTGCCATGGGAAATCCCATGTAATTTTGCTGCCCCCAAATATTAAATATTAAGGTTAGGTAAGTATAGCGCCCTTAGTTAGTAATTCGAATAAGTATAGCAGGACTGAGGGCAGGCAATGAAATGACACAATTGTATTTATCCCAACGTTTCGTTTTTAATAAAAACATTTTCAAGGGTCAATAAAAAGGTATTTAAGCCTTTCTATTCATAATGCGGAATATAACAACACATTTTCTAGAAAACACATTGGATATAAGTATAAATCCGAACAATCACACTGAGAAAATCTCTTTTCATTCCTAGCGAAAATTTTAGCAACCATAGCTAAAATATTTTGCTAAATGGGGGACAGCCAAGCACATTACTGTACCAGGAGAATGCACTCTGCTGGACATACTTTGCTGTGGTAATAAAGCTACTTTGCAAGAATAATTCTGTTATAGCTATAAAGTAATTCTGCTATATCTAAAAAGTAACGTTGCTGTACTTATAAAACTATATAATGTAACTATAAAATTCTTTGCTACTGAAACAACAAATTTCTGCTACAGTGGTGACATTTTTTTATATAGTAAAAAACGTCTCTCTTGCAGTAGAATGGATCTTTCTTGTACCTTAAAAATCTTTTGCTGTTGGTAAAAATACTTTTTCTAATAACAAAAAATGTCTCTCCTTCTACAATAAAATTATATAGCTAGCACAAGAGGGTGCTTTCTTACCCTTAAAAAGTTTTTTTTTATTGCAGCAATTTTTTTTTTGTTTTTACCATGGGTTAAAGTGCGCCTGTGTCACAAATTCGAGTGCTAGTATGGAAATCTTAAAAACTGTAAGAAATACATAATGTAAAATTTAAAGCAGTTGCACTTTTTGATTTCGGCTTTGATGTATTTCTTACAATGTTCAAGGTTCCCGTACATGTACTCGAATTTGTGACACAGGCGCACTTTCATCCAGGGTAAAAACAAAATAAAATTTGCTGCAATAAAAAAGACAATTTAGGGGCTAATAAAATAGAGCACATTAAGCATGTAGTTGCTGTGAGGATAAGGTTTAAATATAGGGTATAGGAATAAAAGGAAAAAGCTAAATGAAATAAACACTTTTTTATATAAAAAAAAATTCGACAAGAACCAAATATTAATACAGGTTATGCAAAAAACGATTTATATGAACGTTATAAGTTATAACATTAAACAACAGGAACATAAAGCACATAATAATTAACAATAATAAAAGTTTCATTTTACAAACCTTTTTTTATACAAAATGAGGAAAAAATAATTATACTCTACCAGGCTATAAAAGAAAAAGAATTTATAGAAACTTATTTATAACATAAAATAACAAAAACAGGACTATATGCACCTAATAATAATTATAATAATAATAATAATAATAATAATGATACAGCACTGATACAACTATAATATATCTTGGAGAGGCAAGGTTTTTCACTATGACTCCGAACGGCTGAACAGTTAGGTTAAACAGTTGTAGCTTCTCACATTTTGCGTTTATTTTTTCTGTGAGATGATCATTCTGGAACGGAGAATGTTGATTAAATATTTATAGTAGGGGTAATCAAAAATTCTGGAAATGAAGGACCAGGGAGAAACCAAGCGAAGTCAAGAATAAGACAACTTATCGGTGTTTGTCATTGTAACACCAATGTATGCACGACTGCAATTATTAAATTTTACTAAAAAGTTCCGACTTCAAAATGTCAAAAAAAAGTTGACACTACTACCAGTTAAGCCTCCTATTAAGCATTCAGGTCAATGATCTGCTACCTAGATCATTGATTCAGGTTACTACCGTGCGAGCAAAAATTATTTGCATCAAAGAGGGCTTGGATTAAAAAACGTAGGGCTTGGTTTAGATAAAATTACGCGTAACGGCTGTCAAAGATGATGGAATAACTGATTAATTGATACCGCTAAGCATTACGTCCTTAGATGCAAGGCCCTCGCTTTGATGCAAATAATTTTTGCTCGCACGGTATAAGGTTAGGTATGTATGTATGATTCTTAGTTCAAGCATAGCGAATAGTAGTTAATATTTACCTCTGCGTTAAAGAACAAACTTTCTTGCACCTCATTCCTGCTTGGTCTCCATAGAACCTTTTCTGGCACTTTTAATGGTTATGGGGCTCAATAAATATAGTAACATCAGCAGTCCCTTAGCAGTAATGTCTAAAAATAATTATTTCATTAGTTTTCAATTACAATTATTATTATAAGACCTGTTTAATAGGCAAACATTTTATATACAAAATGAAACGTTTTAACTTACCAATATTTTCTTCAAGGCCGTATCCGCTGATTTTTCGTTCTTTCAACTTTGCTATTATTCCTGCACAAACTTTCTACTAGTATATTATATGACGTCAATACAATCAGGAAACCTTTTGTTAAAAACTGCCTCTCTCTAAAAATACACAAGTAAATGATTTACCGAAATATGCATAAAAATAAACAAAAACAAGTATATTATGTGTAAGATTATACAAACAAAACTTACCAATTCAATGCCTGTGTTTAACTACGATAAGGACATGGAAATGGAAAATCATCAAAAATGTTTCCCAAATTTGCATTAAAGTATAGTCTTCTTCTTAATTTAAAGGTGGCCTCTAAACTTTCAACTTTTCTTGTACTCCATCAAAATAATACAGCTAGCCGCAGGTCACAAACAAAAAAAAAACAAATAATTTTGTAAGGCTATGAGCCCCACCCTCTCCCTCAACTCTAAACTTAGCGAAATGATGCGCGAACGGCGCGACAACAGGCTCAGACGGGCTGAAATACTCGAAACTGGCTCTTAACGACACCGAATGGCGACACGGAAACACCCGAATACCGGATCTAATAAATTTTCTTTGCTGGGGCAGCAACATTTTTTCTTAGGATAAATAAAAATTCTTTTGAAAAAGTTTTTTGCTCTTACAATTACGTATTTTGCTATTGCGAAATATTTAAGAAAATATTTATTACCAACAGCAAAGTACTTATTAAAATCAATAGAAAGACATCAGTAAACCTTATTTTACTGCTACAAGAAAGTCAATTTGCAACTTTGGCAAATATTTTAGCTGGGATAGCCAAAAATACATCAGTAAAGTTGTTTTTGCTGGAGATTTTCTCAGTGCAGTTTCACAAGCGTTTAAAAAATGAAATTTTGTTTTCTTGACGTTTACTCCATTTTTCCAAATGGAACGATGGTGGTTCACTAGTATATTTAAAACGAGCATTTTTTTCCAACAATTTGATACCATACACTCCTATGTTATGTTAAAATTGACACAAAAAAATTTGTCCAATCGCAAATTTAAAACCGTTATGCATTATGGCCGCCCTGTCTTTTCTAAAGAAATATAAAGGCGGCTTTAAAAAACAATGGAATGGTTTTGAAAACCAAAATTATGGTTTTAAATTAAAATTGTAATGTCATTCGTTTATTAAATTTACATTGTAAATCAGATAAAGTGGCTAATTTTGTAGTTTTACTAGAAATGAACAAATTGATTTGCTCCTCATTTTTGGAGTGGCCAGAAAAATTCTTCTGAACCCTCAAGATTGTATATATTGAATGTTTTATAAACTAATGATATTACAACTTTATATTAAAGCCATAAAGATAGGGCGGCAATAATGCATAACGCTTTTAAATTTGCGATTGGGATTTAAGGCAAATGTTTCAGTGTCAATTTTAAAATAGCATAGAAGTGTGTGGTATCAAATTGTTGGAAAAAAATGCTCGTTTTTAATATCCTAGTGAACCACCATCGTTCCATTTGGAAAAATGGAGTAAACGTCAAGAAAATAAAATTTCATTTTTTAAACGCTTGTGAAACTTAGAAAGTAAATTATTATGACATAATTTAAATTTGCATCTACTTGACTATAAATTAACAGATTTAATTAATTTGTAGCACTCTAGATTGAAAATAAACAATGAACATAAAAATGTTATAACACGTCAAAAATGACAAGTGAGGTGTCATTTAACTCATAATGTTATGCTGAACCCAAATAAAGTCGCCACAGTGGATCTTTTTCCGTGCGTCATCACTTTCACGTCATCAAAATCGTATGAATCAAATCAAAATTACAAGACGAAAAAAGTCAAAACTAAGTCTAAGTTCATAAAATGGACGTGCCTGCCTACCGTTTGACGCCTACCTACATAATATCCCGAAAAATTATTATTTATTTTAAGTTTTGCCCTTGCATTCTCTATTATCTAAAAGAAATTGACAAACAAATGTTAATACATTTAATACTATTTTTAAAGCTTAACATCTAGAAAAGTTTGGTGTTTTATTGACTATTAAAACCGCAAAAGTCAAATTTTTGACATCCTTTCATTTAAGGGAATTTAGCCACTGCCGTAAACTTTTCAAAGAACTTTCACGGGTAGAATATTTAAAATCAATAAATTAGGTATTATAAAAATCCATTACTTACCGCCAAAACAGATGGTGGGTATAATTAGCTCTAAAAAGAACTATTTTTAGAAAAAGAAACAGTTTTAAGGCACACAGATTTACAAAATACGAATTAGATTGGCAGATCAAAACAAGGTTGACAATGACGTTCTAAAATACAACGGTAGTCAACTAAACAAATAAAAAAAGTAATTAATTGACGTTTATAGTTTTATTCTTGTCTAGCACGTTATATTATTGCGGAATCTTGGAGACGTTCTTTTATGCTTTTATTCAAACTTGTTACTGTAATAAATAAGGATGCAGAGTTATTAACCACGTTGAGTCCTGGTCGTTGATTGATGACTCATGGGAAAAGATCCACTGTGGCGACTTTAAGTAAAAATATACAAGATGTCCAATTTAAAATATCAAAGTCAAGCTCACTTTCGGTCAAACCGGAAGTGCTAACAAATTGAAAATGATGCCTATAAATGCAGACTCATCTCTTATGCATATATCTTAAAATTTCATTTTAATATCTATAAATATAAAAAAAGTTATAGGGGTGAACGTCTTTTGAGAAACACCGGGTATAATTAATTCGTATAATATAATATACAATGTTGATGTAATATTAATAGAGGAGGTAATATGTGAAAGTAGCACAATTTACATGCTATTTTCTACGACTACTCGGTAAAGGTAACTATTATATTAGTTAGTCGCCTGATTTTTGTGTCAACCTCCATAAGAAGTGTCAAACATTTAGAACCGGTTTAACTCGGTTACGATTAATACAAGAAAAGGTTTGAACGATTATAAAACAACTTTCTTACCCAAACACTCAGCTACTGCAGAACCTAACCAACAGCTACTGACAACAGCATAAAGCCAAGCAAAAATGTGAAAGTTTTGTGGTCTTAATGCACGGCCATCCTCGTTGGTGTTTACTAAAAATTTTTTTATTTCAGTTTCATATTCTATACAGGATAGAATAATAATAATAATAGTAATAATAATAATAATAATAATAATAATAATAATAATAATAATAATAATAATAATAATAATAATAATAATAATTAGTTTATTTATAATTTAATAATATAATAAATATGTTTATGTTATGAGCTTGTTAGTGGCAAATCTTATTTTTTATTTTAGTATGTAAAATCATAAATCATAAATCAAGTCATACCTAAATATGCATTAAAAATCAAGTTTTAAAGTAAAAATGTTAATTTATAGTATAAACGCAGCTTTTTTGAAGAAATATATTATCCGAGATATTATCTATAATAAAATTATTAATTTATAATTTTTAAGTAAAAAATATTACTTATATAAATTATTCAGAACAATATTTTAATTAAAGCATTTCTAGAATTTTTTTTTCAAATTGTCTGTTTTTAATATACCTACATGTTTTTATTTCGACTTTAAATTTTTTTAATGAAATCAATTTTTTAATTTTTGTTGGTAAATAATCGTTTAAATAAAAACATAAATATTTGAAATTTTTTTGTCCTATGGACTTATTTCATTTATTTTAGGTTTTATGGTTATTTCATTTTTATGACGTGTATTATGATTATTGTTTTTAAATTGTATAAGGTTTTTATTTTTAAAAATGAATATAATTTTTAGAAACCTTTTTGTAATATTTCCAATTTTTTAACTAAAGTTCTATTTATTCCTCCCCAACCTAAAACTCCGTAATTTAAATGAGTTTTAACTAACGCGTAATATACTATTTCCATATGTCTTACATTTAAAATTTTTTTAATGTTTTTAAAAATCGGTAGTAAACGTCTTATTTTTTTAAATTAAGTATTCTATGTGAAAATTTTAATTTACTGTCAAAAATAATTCCTAAATATTTTATTTTATTAACTTTAAAAATTTGAATGTCTTCATTTATTTGAATACTATTCATATTTTGTGGTAGGTTATTTAGGTTTAAAGTAAAAGGATATAATTTGTTTTATCAAAATTAATTGTTAACAAATTGTTATCAAACCAATTTTTTATAATTTTAAAATCTTTTTTAATTTTATTATTTAAGTTTTCCCAAATTGCATCGGTATAAAAAATTGTAGTATCATCTGCAAAACTATGAATTTGTCCATCGCAATTTATACTAAATAAGTCGTTAATATAAATATTAAAAATAATGGTCCTAAAATTGTTCCTTGAAGAACACCATACTTAAATACCTTTGGAATAGAATTTTTTTTTCATTGAAACAAAAATATACTATTATGTACTTATATTTTATTATTATGAATATTTGCTTCTTTTAAACAGCAAAGCAAAATCAAAATCTTTGCGTAGCTAAGGAACGCTTCCCGAACAACTTCAATAGTCCGTATGGGCAGTGGCGCACCAAGCACCCCCGCAGACCCCGCACCACGGGGGGGCCACAACGACGACCCCTTCAAAACTTGCTGCCAGCTTTGCTTTTCATAGGTATTTAATTTCATAGTTAATTTTATTTTTTTATATCCTGAGAGTTTAACTTCGTTAAGTGAAGAATAATAATTATACGCGAAAGCGCGGAATTTGCAAACGATATACCATAAAAACTTGTTCATTGACTTTCCTAGTCAAATTTTAAGCCTCAGAAAAGGGCTTGGAGATAGTATTTCAAAATTAAAAACAATGTGTGAACTTGCGGATCATTTATTAATAAAAAATCAGTGTGTTCTTTAAATTTTCCAGATGCCAGATGTATCTAGTGCAGTGATGTTATTTCTAACGTTAGTGTGGCATCAGCGGAACGATCTTTTCCCAAACTTAATGACGTAACATCATGGGACAACAAGCCTTTCGGATTTTACTTAATCAGTATCGAACACGAGTTTGTTAAAACATTAAATATCGACGAAATTATAAACGATTTTGCCAAAACAAACTCTCGACGATCTGGTCGTTTTGTATAATACCTTGTATAGTACTTAGTGACATAATGTTTGTGCAGACTTGTTGAGTGTTCATGTGTTTTACTGTTTTCTGTCTTTTGGATTCTATGAGGCTCGATCACTGCTACCCCCGTTACTACCATACATGGTAAGCAACATTGTAAGTGGTGTTTTAAAATTTTGATTTTGCATCATGTTTGCTGGAATATTACGTATAATGACTTAATAACTATACCTATGTTATGTCTACCAGTCTACCTAGGATTATAAAATAAATTCGAATTGTTTGCTGTTTTAATAGTATAGGTACTTAACACATGCTAATTAAATTATTACACGATTAACGAATTCAAAAATTCATAAACCTGAACCTAATAGTAATGAAAATAAGAATAATCATTTTCCATTCGTTATAGAGAGGGGGCCCATGAAAACGTTTGCGGAGGGGCCCACTCAGTTTTTATTACGCTACTAATTTTTTCAACTAATATTATTTTATAAAAATAAAATTTAAAAAAAATGCCCTGGGTAACAACGAACAAACCGGTTGCCAATATACCTTTTAGTCGGAATTTGAAATCATCCAATCAGAATAGAGACGATGGCCGAACCCTATAGCGGAATGTCTAGATGCCGGCGGGGCATACTTAACCGCGGCAAGGTTGGAAGCGAAAATCTTTGCTGCGCTGAGTTAAGTTTTTAAAAGGAACGCACAACTTAACGTTGGCTTTGCTTTGCTATTTAAAAGTAACTAAAACGAAACTCGGCTATTATAAAATACATATCATGTGTGAACTCCATGTTTTTTTTTTAAACCACCTGCACTTGTCCATTTTAAATCTACTTACATATTAACGTGTCATAGAAAGAAAACGAGATGAGATCAACGTACTTAGTTTTACTAGTTATTAAAGTTTCACCAAATGACTCAAAACCACGTGGTACATCACCGTAGTACATTCCAATGCATATTGCTGCCATGACTAACCAAGTTACACCTTGTATCTACAAATATACATTTAAAAAAAAATTAGACGTAGATTTAATAGTTGTAGAAAAATTATTTTGACCTGGAATCATATGAGGAGGTTTTTTATCAATTTCCAAGGCAGTAAGGAATTTCCCTTTTAAGTTACCACTATAGAAGTTCTTACAATTTAAAAGAGTTGTATGTTTTTAACAGTCAATCATCAAACGAACCATATATGAGCAGAAAAATTCTTAATATAAGTAAAGGTAATTTATCAAAAATTTCAAATCCATATCTTGAATGGGAAACAATAACAACATTCATGAAAAGGAAAGCAGTCAAAGTTTTTGAAAAAGCAGGAATTCATATCAATAAAGAATTAAGACGATTAGTGGATTCAAGGGCGGATCCAGGTCATGACCCCCATGACCCCCCCCCCCCCCGGGCGGTTTACATTTTAACATACGTAAAAACTATTGTGGAGCGCGCGAAGTGTTAACCAATCGAATAAGTAATATCCACCTGTTCGTCTTGGAACCGCTCGCTGTCAATTGCCGTTATCGTTTAGATTGGATTGGAGCCAGGCGCGGATACAGGGGGGGCATTTGGGGGCAATTGCCCCCCCCCCCCCCCTGAGCAAGCAAAAACTTTTTGGGGCACCCTTGTCAGTGTGGGTAGGCGAAAAGCCCGAACATTTTTTTTAACTATACGTCCAAATTTTAACAAATTTGGTCAATGTGTTTTGTATTTCATATTTTTTTTGGACAACAAATTAAAATTTTATGAAATTTTTACTTAGAACGAATTCTCTGGAAGGTAAAATCACAAAAATTAACCCCCTCCTAAATGCACCGGGTTGTTTTTGTAATTTTGTTTTGTATTTTTTATTTTTCCCACTTGAAAACCAAGCACCATGATTCAAAAAAGGGCGTGGCACCCAAAAAATTTTCGCCTGCGGCGCAATTTTTGCGCCTTCGGCGCTGTATTGACCCCCCCAGATTGAATTTCTGGATCCGCCCTTGAGTGGATTATGATCCAGTACAGGACCAGGAAAGAATAAGGGTATGGTATAAGCGCCCAAGGAACCAGTTTTTGTAATAGCTTAAAAAAATTTGCTGCTGGAATAAAGAATAAAGAAAAAAGAAGAAGGAAACTAGAAGTATTAAACCTAGCAAGGAGTCGTTAAACTAGACGTTGCCGCACCTAGTTTAAGTAGTTAGTAAACAAAAAGCCAACAAAAAGCCTACAAAAAAATGTACCTTACCACACAAGACCTTACTACACACAACACTGCACCAACACACACACTTACACTAACACCAGTAAGTTCTTAGCAGCTACTTACTACAGCTTCAGATCAGCACTACAAGTTCTCTCCCTGAAACAGTGCGGTCCTCATAGTTGTGAAGCATAAGCACGTGTACCTACCTCTTCTGAAGCACAAACACCTACACAATACCAAATCAGACACCTACACAAACACTATCATAGTAAGTAGCTAAGAACAAACACAACTAACACTTCCGCAACAGCTTACTACTGCTACAGATCAGCTCTGCTAGTACTCTTCCTGAGATAGTGGGGTCTATAGCCTAAACCACTGCTTATAGGTAATATATTATTATATATTTATTATTAGTAAGTACTTACAACTCCAGAAATGGCAGAAAGTTTTCGAAATGCACCCCATTTTTTTATATTGTACGTGTACATTTGTATTTATTGGTGCTCGTATAACGAAACCCAAAATGACAATATCGTTTGTAATGTAATTAAATTTTACATAGACATCTTAAAAGTTATCTACCGATATAAACTCGAGTATTTATAGGTATTTTATCTTAGGTAAGGTAATAATAAGTTATTAATAACAATGGAAGAGTTACGCTGAGATTACGGTCTATAAAATGTATGCGTCAATAATTTCCACCGAACTTCGCACTACATTAAAGGAAATATCAACAATAAATAACAATATTAAAATAAATAGTACTGAACTGTTAAGGTTAATGCATAAATATATTAAAATTAATAAAGTGAATTGAAATTAAGGGATTTAAAAAAACAACTACTTATGTTTTTAATATTTCTTTAATATCTTTTTAAAATTAGGCAATCTCAGGTGGTCATGTGCCCGGAAATTACGTATAAGTATATTTCAAGTGGAGATTCTACATATAAAAACAGGGAAACAGTAAATTTATTAACTAACAAAGATTTTGTGTCAAATTGACGATATTTTTGATCAAATTTTATTTGTGTCCGTATAAAAATACCTTTTTTTAAATTTTAGTAAAGTTGGTACATCGGGTGAGAAAAAACAACAAATAAAGATTAAAACATAAGGCGAAAAATAATATCTTCGTTACAATAATAATTTCAGAACATACGATTGCTATTTTTACGTTCATACAATTTACTATAATATGATGGGTCGTTTATAAATATTGAAAAATTTCTTTTTAATAGTTATGTCCTTTGTTGACTACCGTGTTTTAATAGTTTCGCGTAAAGAATAATAGAAAATTCTACAATAAATAACAATATTAAAGTAAATAGTACTGACTGTTAAGGTTAATGCATAAATATATTAAAATTAATAAAGTGAATTGAAATTAAGTGATTTAAAAAAAACAACTACTTATGTTTTTAATATTTCTTTAATATCTTTTTAAAATTAGACAATCTCAGGTGGTCAGGTGCCCGGAAATTACGTATACGTATATTTTAGGAGGAGATTCTACATATAAAAACAGGGAAACAGTTCATTTATTAACTAACAAAGATTTTGTGTCAAATTGACGATATTTTTGACCAAATTTCATTTGTGTCCATATAAAAATTACTTTTTTAAAATTTTGGTAAAGTAGGTACATCGGGTGAGAAAAAAACAACAAATAAAGGTTAAAACATAACGCGAAAAATAATATCTTCGTGACAATAATAATTGCAGAACATACGATCGCTATTTCTACGTTTATACAATTTACTATAATATGATGGGTCGTTTATAAATATTGAAAAAAGTCTTTTTAATAGTTATGTCGTGTTTTAATAGTTTCGCGTAAAGAATAATAGAAAATTCTACAATATCTATTATAATCTGGTCATTATTAGTAATACATCGTTTGGTTTTTCAACGCTACTGGTGTGTTGTCCCTGTTTTGGCCACCATTTTGTACAGGGTATGGAGAGGGAGCAAATGCATTGTTGTCTCCTAAAAACACCATCTCATTGTGGGAAGGTTGTTTGCTTAGTTCGAGAGTTCGCACTCTGGGTATTGTGTCCTCCGCACTAAATAATTAGAAACAAAGAATGAGAAAGGCAAAAAAATTTAAAATTATTTCACATCAAATGTCCTTGGATCAAATAGTAAATAGTACAAGATTTTTATTTGTTAGTTATGGCACAGAATATATAGCTACGCAAGCGTAGCTGTGTATCCTGTGGTTATGGTTTATATTCACTTACTATGTTAGAAGGGCAGGAGTTCTTAGTACCTAAAAAAGTTTAAAAAATCATTATTTAATTTAATCTCTACATATAAAACTAATAATAACTATAATTGTTTGAACACCGACTTCGATATAATGTAGGAACTGCAAATTCTCCATCCCATTTATTCTGGGTAATGCTACACTGATTTACTGAATTACAACAGATTTGTTAAGACATACTTTGTATTGATAGTTTATTTTTTAATAACCCAAATTAAATAAATTGCTAGTGTATTAAACCCGCTTTGATATTATATCAATTCCAGATTTGCCAGAACAGTACTTTTATTGGTAGTAATCAGTTCTGCTAGCAGCACAGTGTTGTTGAATAATAAACTACCTACTAAATGAATACAGCTTTTTAAATGTTTGATTGCTCATATCTTAAAAACGGTTTCAGCTAATATGGACAAACTATATATTTATGGAATCAGGAAAGAAGGGCGTTTCATAAAAATAAATAATATACAGGGTGTTCCATTAAAAAAACAACAACTTTACGTCACAGTTCCTTTGTTTTAAGTCAAATCGGTTTTTAAATGGTAATTTTAGATTCTACGGTAAAGCATAAACTAAATGGCTATATTGGTTTAAATAAAAATAAAGGGAAACTCAAAAAATAGGCCCCTGTTCAGTCCTGGTTGGATGACCCTGTACATGTAGATGAGTTTATAAAGTCAACGTTCGTTAAGTATTAATCAAAATAGGAAAAATACTTTAGAGGGGCGGCATAATAGTTCTTTGCACGCTGGCGGCCGACACCCTAGGATCGGCCCTGGTAGCGATGTGTAGAGAAAAATTTGAAATTCTTACATTTTTAGCTCTAGCATTTAGTAATAGACATGTAGGTATTGTTACCTTAACACCAATAATAATTAAGCTAATAGCCATAACAACATTAAGAATCCACATGACATATCCTCTGGCAGCCACAGTCATAATAATTCCATTTGCCAGCTGACAGCTTAGTGCTAATTCTGTAAGTGTAAGACTAAAAGGGCACGTATCCAAATCTCTAGCCAACAGTGATACGAATATCAAGTCAATTATTGACGTCGCAAGAACGATGCCCCCTAGCACTATAGTCGAAAGAGATTGTCGTGTTTTCTGGCATAGTATCGCTAAAAAAATAATACAAAACAGCTTGACAGAAATTCCATAAAAATCTTAACACGAGAACAATTCAATATTATTATGAATTATCTGATACAATAGTTGAAGCTACGATTCTCAGTTTATACAGTGTGGCCAGTAAAGTCCGCATCATATGGGATTTTTTTTTATGAATAGCTTTATTCGAAATTTGACTTTGGCATCAAGTTCTGCTTCGATCGAGATAATAATTAGGCAAAAAAATAGTAGTCACGTAATTTGCATTATCTGTCAAATTTTAATTTTTTCCAAAAAATAATTTAAAAGTGGAGTTATTTCTGAAAATATCGAAAAAAGTTTTTTTTAATACAGTTTCTAGCCCACATGCAAAATTTCAGCTGCATAAAATAATTTTGATTTTTTACCCACCACTAAAATTTATTTTCCACTTAATGAGCACTTTACTGATGACACTGTTCTTTTTTGTCCTAATATTAAGGTGTATTACTTTCAGACACAAACTACGTTTTAAAAAATACTTATTTTATGAAGTTACCTTATACAGGGTCAAAAACAAATAAACTTTGCATCACAAGCGACCAAATTTTAATAGCCCAATTTTGATTTTGTAGAAAAACACACATTTAATATGGCGCTACTTTAAAAAAAATGTATCTGAAATAAAGCATTGTCAAAACTAAGAAGGTTTATGTGGGTTGCGTTGAGTCTTATTTTGCAAAAGTGGTGCAATTTACAAAATATGGGTAAAAAATCAAAATTATTTTATGCAGCTAAAATTTTGCATGTGGGCTAGAAACTGCATTCAAAAAAACTTTTTTAATAACTTTTTTCGATACTTTCAGAAATAACCCCACTTTTGAATTATTTTTTGGAAATAATTAAAATTTGACAGATAACGCGAATCACGTGACTACTATTTTTTTGCTTAATTTTCATCTCGATCCAAGCAAAACTTGATGCCAATGTCAAATTTCGAATAAAGTTATAAATTAAAAAAAAATCCCATATGATGCGGACTTTACTGGTCCCGGGCCCCCCTTAAAGCCCGTTGAAACATTGAAAATTCTTTTTTGTTTAAATTTTTTACCGAAATTTAAACCGAAAATAAATGATTATTTTAAGTTCCTTTAAAACCAAGTTTTTTTAGTTGAATAGAATACCTGTTACAAAAATTTGTGTTACGTTTTTCACAATATAAAATATAAATATACTGATTTATGTTGATTTTTTGCATACGGGCCCCCCCCTTAGGAGTATTTCTGGATCCGCCTCTGACACTGTATTTTTAAGAATTTCGTAAAATACAATATGCACCGTTTATAAATATCGCTGTGTATCGGGCTATAATTTTTCAACCAAAAAGCTCAAGAGAATAGTTTTAATTATTTTTTTTTTCTTCTTGTCCAATCAAAAAGAACACTTTTCTATTATAAAAAAGATTTATTAACAAATTAAATATAATACCTGCATATTGATCCACTGAAACGACTACCCATAAAGCACTGAAAAAGGTGTAAATGCATAAAAATGCTAAAAAGTCGGTGGGTCGTATAATTCTATCACGTACACCTCCTAAAAAATAGTTTAAAAAATTATAATTATGATTTTTGAATAAAAAAATATTATACAAGTAATAATAGAAGTCTGTGGATGTTTCGGAATGACAACCGGCTTCCTGATGAGACCTCAGGAATCGAAACCGCTCCATTCTATTCTAAATTAAAAACGACTCTCTTCATAAGTCTTATAATCTGTTTTGTAGGTACCTAAAATTAATTTTGTAATATTCATTCTTACCCATAAAATCGTCATAGATAATTCTAGAAAGATAGTCGACATATCTATCATAGGTCTGTATCTCGTTCTTTAGTTTATCCGGAGGAGATGAGTAGATGACTATACCGGTAATCGATAATGCACACCATACGATACCTTGCAACTACAAAAAGATATAAGAAAAAAGATATACCTATCCTAAATTACTAATATACATTTTAAGAATGAAACTTGATGAAAGATGAGCGGATGTATCTCCAAAGCCATACATGCTAAGACTTTGGGGTAAAAAACTTATTATGAAGTATGAGCGAAAAAATCACTATCAATATCAAGATACAGCCGCTCGCCAAGCATCGTGGATCACCCTGTATAAAGGGGGGGGGGGGGCTAGAACCTGATACTAGCAGTTTATAAAGTATAAAATATACAGGGTGTTCATTTGAAAACTTCCCACCACGGATTTTCCTGCTTTAAAATAAAAATGTGGAAAATCGCTCGGACCCGTCGATTTTTATTTCGAGGGGGACATCTTTTGCTTATATTGTTAATCTTGTTACTTCAAGCCCCTAGGAGGGAGGGGGGGTAAGATCTAAATCTTAAATGGATACCCCTATTTTATATAATTTTTTTGTATTCTGCATAAAATTCTGAACATTTTTTAATAAAAGCATTATTAGTCTATACTAAACACTTTCCGAGATATTGACTCTTGAAAAACGAGATTTTTGAACTTTGACAGCGTCTAGCTTTCTAACAATACGTCTTAGAGCAAAACGGCTTACGTGTCCCTATCTTCGATTTTTATTATCTTTAAAATAGTGTCAACTTCCGGTTAAACCGGTTGTAAGAAATAGAGTACTTGCGGTTTAACCGAAAGTTCACACTATTGGAAAGATAATAAAAATCGCAGATAGGGACATGTAAGCCGTTTTGCTCTAAGACGTACAGTAAGAAAGCTAGACGCTGTCAAAGTTTAAAAATGTCATTTTTTAAGAGTCAATATCTCGGATACTGTTTAGTATAGACTAATAATGCTTTTATTAAAAAATGTTCAGAATTTTATGCAGAATCCAAAAAAATTATATAAAATAGGGGTATCCATTTAAGATTTAGATCTTACCCCCCCCTTCCTCCTAGGGGCTTAAAGTAACAAGATTGACAATATACGCAAAAGATGTCCCCCTCGACATAAAAATCAACGGGTCCCAGCGATTTTCCACATTTTCATTTTAAAGCAGGAAAATCCGTGGTGGGAAGTTATCAAATGAACACCCTGTATAAATAATGAAGTAATAATTATTGATCTGCTTGTATTATCTATTATTAATAAAATTTCAAAAATTTAACACTTGTCCTTATCATAACTGTATATCTAATAAATATTACTTATAATAATACGTAAAATTGTCTGTTATAATCTCTAAAAATAGCAAAAACGTTAAATGCGTGTTAATCGATAGTTTTGTTTTCCTTTATCTAAATTAAATTATTTTTCTATAGATGTTCCCAGAGATGTTAGAAAATTGACTTTTCAAAAACTTTTATTCAAGATACATACGTCACGTTCCAACATATTCGAAATTCGAACGTAGCACTTTGCAAAATTAAAAATATTGAAATTCAAAACTACACTTCCCTGAAAAAAAAGGGGCATAATAAAATTTGGATCAAGTTTATAGGGCTTCATAATTTTTTATTTTTACTCCGATTTACGTAATTTTTTAGAGAGCTATAGATACATTTATTAGTTTTAATATGCTTATACAAATTTTAAGACAAATTGGGTTTTTGACATATTATACAAGAACAATCTAAAAGTTGTTTTTTTGCCTAGTGTCAAAAAACCCCGTGGAATAATTTGGAAGCAAAATTACTTTAAAGTATCAGTTCCCATTAAGCCACAAACATTCTTTGCATTTTAGTTTTTCGTTCATGTCAATACGTGCATTTGTTCTACCCAAATGCGAAATGATCTTGATGATGTTAATAATTTAAATTTTTCCATAAGTTTCTCATTGTCATTGCATCTTAACATAGTATAAAACAAAGCCGCTGTCGCCCGTCTGTCCCTATTCATATGTGCTTAAATCTTTAAAACTACGGAACGGATTTTGAAGCGGTTTTTTTTAATAGATAGAGTGATTCAAGAGGAAGGTTTTTATGTATAATTAGCGACCCGCCCCGGCTTCGCACGGGTGCAATTTCAGAAAGTGGCATGCCGAGTACTAATATATCGGGTTTGTTCGGGTTTGTATTTATACCAGCGGGTTGCAACGCATGCCGGGTACACGCTAGTTCATAACAAAATAGACTATTAAAATGCAAGAAAACAAATGTTATTGTAATAATCAAGACTTAATAAACAAATAAATTTGCGGAAAAAGGTGTGTATACCTAAGATTTAAAAAATAACATCTTCGCAATAAAAACTTAACAGGTAGGTACCAAACCAACAACAACTTTTTCACTTAAACACATCTCTATTATTTCTATTGCCTCCTCTAGCCCTTACTACAGCCAACCCTATAAATTTTCTTTGCTACAGCCTGTACAGTTGGACACGTCGGTTCATGCCATCAATTAGCCCGCGAATATCATCCTGGTTAATATTCCTCCATTCTTGACTCTTATGACGCGGTAGTAATTTAGGACTAGTTGCTGGTCTGCGTGAGTTTAAATTACTCTCGTGTAATCTTCAACGAACTGTCCAAGAACTGACATTTTTATACGAACCTCTTGAAGTTGGTTTTTCGCCTGTACTGACGTCAAACGACGATTCCAAAAAGTTTTAAGTACAAGAAATCTGTCATCAATAGCTCTAGTTTTGCGTTTCCTAAATTATTGATATCCTAAAGATCATTTTGCATTTGGGTGAGAACAAATGCACGTATTGACATGAACCAAAAACCAAAATGCAAAGAATGTTTGCGGCTTAATGGAAACTGATATTTTAAAATAATTTTGGTTCTTAGTTATTCCACAGGCTGTTTTGATACTAGGCAAAAAAAACTTTTCGATTATCCTTGTATAATAGGTCCAAATACCAATTTCTCTTGAAATTTGTATAGGCATGTTAATACTTATAAATGTATCTATAGCTCTCTAAAAAAATCACTTAAATCGGAGTAAAAATAAAAAAGTTATAAAACCCTAAACTTAATGCAAATTTTATGATGCCCGTTTTTTTTTTGAACGAGAGTATAAAATTTTTAATAATTCTTCGCTTTCTTTCGCTCTCGGTATGTTTTAAATAAAGCTTTTTATGACAAAGGAAACCACTAAAAAAATATTTGCGATGTGATGCATCCTTTCCACCATAAAAAAATCACTTATGTATGTTATTTTTACATTTTCATTGGATCGAATTCCTTCAAAATGTAAGGCTTTTGCCAATTCTTGCCTCAAGTACACGGTTATTGTAAAGACTTACCGCTATTATAATAGCCACTGCCTTTGTGAACGTTTGTCTGTCTTTGTTCAAAAACATTTTCTTGCTGCTGGTAATATCCACAAATTTGTATTAATTATTTTTTGGATAAGTATATAAATTTTGAATTTAGAAATGTTTAGGTTTGGTGTAGGTAAATTTGTAGATTGTTTATCTACCTTTACTTCTCTCAGTCACCAATAAACTAGATCATGATTAATATGCTGGGTTACTCATTATTTTTATTTCTAATGGATTAACCAATTCACAAAAATTATTGTCTTGTGTTATCTATGTAGATATTAAAAAAATCAATAGGAAAGTTTGATATCATAAAGATAAATTGTTTTTATATCTTATTTAGGCTTAGACGCAAACGAGATGACACGATAAAACTTCCTCTTTTACGATGATTACGCTTTCTATATCAATTAAACTATTTCTATTCGCTCCTAACGTTTACTCAATTACTCAAAAACTACTACAGCTAGAGACATTATTTTAAAATGTTATGTTGGTTCACACATTTGTTCAACTAACAGACCCAAAAACAATTATTTTAAGAATAGTAGCAGCCTTTCGGCTGCCAAAATATTACCAGCGATATAATGAATAATGAAATAAGTATAAATTTGAACTGGGTTTTATTATTGCTGCTATCCTTTCCTGCAGTCCCTGCCATCATTCTGACAGCGACCTGACGGCGTATAGAGTCAACTTTTTCTAAAAACAAAGCTGCCTAAAATAAAAGTCCCAGTTCAGTACTGAGCCGTATATAGCAAGCTCACGCGTCACCTTTCACAGACTACATTTTCTTGGTGTTTAATATTTAAGTTGAACGGTGAGTAGAATAAACCAATTTAACTTTAATTAAATTTCCAATAACAAAATTTCATTTATCATAATTTGCTATACGCGTAGCTATATATTCTGTGCTATTAATTTTAATTACAATAGGTTTGGAAACCTTGCGCTCACTGAGAACTAGTCCAGCTGTTTGTATTTAAAAACACATATGGCATTTTGGCGGCTTTTACTATGTCGCGAACGTAATTTATTTTATGACAACGCAGCATTGAACGCGAAACATACGCAGGCGCACCGCTTGCCGCTTGATTGGCTTGTAGATACAATATTTGGGCGGCGAAATTCTTGTATGTTGTCATGGTTGTTCGTAGCGTTTTCAATTGGAAAGTTTAGTACATGTCGAATGTATTTCTATGTTTTACTACGTTAAATTAACGCTGTATTTTTGCAAACCATTATGCCAATAAACCATAAAGATCTCACCTAACCAGTTTAAAATATGGTAAATGCGATGGTAGGAGAACTTAGCCCAGTCCTGCCTCTGTCGCGAAAAAGAACGTTTATGAATGAAATCAATTTTGATCTTTACCGGATCGACGTTGTGACTAACACAATATGTAGGGTTATCTATAGACGAACAAAATTGTTTTGTTTAATAATATATTTATCAAAAAGTAAAACATGCATAGGCTAAATAAAAATTTTTTGAATGTTCACAGTCTGGAACCTAAAACAAAAAAGTTTATTTATAAGTAAATCAATTATTTCATTAAGACTTATTATACAACAAACTACTGATCTGCAAGTTCTTATTATTTTACTTACTGTCAGTAACAATATCTCTAATTTTTACGGTTCGCTGCGTGGAATTTTTGATGTAGGTGTGATTTTTCTTAACCAATTTTCCTTCGGGACTCATGTAAGACCATGGTAATTGACTTCTTAAAACTTCCATCTAAAAAAATACGAAACTTATTAAATTTTATTTATCACCATAATTGAGCTGCCACAAAAACTACTACATAATATGAATAGGGAGATGTTTAGTACTTGTTTAGTGCCTGAGTTCATTTTGTGCTGTAGGTACTTAGTTGGCATTACAGAAAAAATAATAAAATGGATAATATTAATAGAACCTTTTCCGTGCCGCTAAACTAATCAAGTAACAAGTAAGAAGAAATAGCTTGAAGTGGAGTTGAAAGTATGAATAGGAAAGCAAAAACTAAAAGTCTTCATCCACAAAATTTAATAGAATAAAAAATTATTTGTTCAAAGGTCTCTATCAGTGGCGTATTTAGAATATTGCCACGGAGGGGTCTATACCTTTCGTTTTATCCTTCTTTCTTTAAAAAAGCGCCGCAGGCGAAAAAATTTTCTGTGCCACGCCCTATTTTGAACTATCAAAATTTATAATTTCTATGCTTTGATAGCTGAACCCAAAAAAGGAAGAAATTAAGACATTTTTAAATATAAACGCAATAATGGGAATATATATTTTTTAAATATTTATGTTTAAAAATATATATTTCTACATAATATGACCGATTCCGAAAATGATTGGTTTTTAAGTTATTTTTGCCATTTTTTTTTGGCCATGTTGTTTTGTTATCTGTGACACAGTTACTTAATTATTTGTAAAAACAAAGTATTGCTAATAGTTCTAGTTTGCAAAAAATTTACAAAACTAAGTGAACATCATTTCAATTTTTTTAAATTAAATAAATTAGACACGCAGGTAAAAGATTGACGCAAGAAAAAAATTGAAATAACTCGCAAACCAAGCATTTTCGGAATAGGTCATATTTAAGAAAAAATCACAAATTACCTCCTGCCAGGAATTAATTGAATTATCAATCACCATGTATATATTATTTTACTCACTTAAATTAGAAATTAAATGCAACAAGGCATCTGATCTGTTCTGAGTTTTTTTTAATGTTGAGCTCACGGGGGGGGGGTCCAGACCCCTCGGACCCCCCCCCCTAAATACGCCACTGGTCTCTATATACATGTTTCGAGCGTAGAAACGTTCATCATCAGGAGACAGAAAAATATTTTGCTGATGATTTTAGCAGAAGAGAAAATGATAAGTGGTAAAAAACCTTAATGGAGCTTTTATGGCATCAAAAATTGAATTGTTGAAATAACATAATGTGACTAATATATAGAAGTGAAAAAAAGTTAAAACATACTGAGTAGGTATGTGAAAAAGTCAGTTTAAGTCTGTCTACTGCTCAGTTATGTCTGTATACCTAATATAGAAAAAAAAAATTATGTATAAAAAATAAAGCATTGTTAAGCATTATGTATTTAAAATAGAACGATTTTTCGGGAAAAGCGGTTTGGGGCCAACTTTTTTTCATTTCTTTTTTTCCTCAGATTATGTCATTTCAACAATTCAATTTTTGATGCCATAAAAGTTCCATTACGGTTTTTTACCACTTATCACTTTCTCTTCTGCTAAAACCATCAGCAATATATTTTTCTGTCTCCTGATGATGAACGTTTCTACGTTCGAAACATGTAGAGACCTTTGAACAAGAATTTTTATTCTATAAAATTTTATGGAGAAAGACTTTTAGTTTTTTCTTTCCTATTCATAATCAAATAAGCTTTACCTTTATGTTCGTTGGAGCAACTGTAGTTAAGCCTGGGAGACCATAGGCAACATCTGAGTACCTTTTGAATCCACTGTCACCCGAAGAAATAGTTGAAGGTTCTGGCATATGGCGATTTTCTTTGTAGTTAGCTTCAAATTGTTCTTAAAATTTAAATAAATACCAATAACTTATTGATCATTTTGTCTGGCTGATAAGTGGTAATGTTACCAAACAGGATAAGTACTTCTATATCTACATTTTTTTATATCTAGCATAATTTTTTTTTATATCCTAAGAATTTAACTTCGTTAAGTGAAGAAGAATTATACGTGAAAGCGCGGAATTTACAAACGATATACCATAAAAACTTGTCCATTGACTTTCCTAGTCAAGTTTTAAACCTCAGAAAGGGACTTGGAGATAGTATTTCAAAATTAAAAACAGTGTATGAACTCGCGGATCATTTATTAATAAAAAATCAGTGTGTTCTGCAAATTTTTCACATGTATCTAGTCCAGTGATGTTATTTCTAACTTTACCAGTTAGTGTGGCATCAGCGGAACGATCTTATCTCAAACTTAAAATAGTAAAAACCCATTTACGTAACACTATGGGACAACATCGCCTTTCGGATTTATCCCTAATCAGTATCGAACACGAGTTTTTTAAAACATTAAATATCGAATAAATTATAAACGATTTTGCAAAAAAAAACTCTCGACGATCTGGTCGTTTTGTATAATACCTTGTATAGTACCCACTTAGTGTAGTGACATAATGTTTGTGCAGACTTGTTTTGAGTGTTCATGTGTTTTACTGTTTTCTGTGTTTTGGATTCTATGAGGCTCGATCACTGCTACCCCCGTTACTACCATACATGGTAAGCAACATTATAAGCGGTGTTTTAAAATTTTTAGTTTGCATCATGTTCGTTGGAATATTACGTATAATGACCTAATAACTACCTATACCTATGTTATTTCTACCATTCTACCTAGGATTATAAAATAAATTCGAATTGTTTGCTGTAGTAGGTACAGGGTCTTCCAACGAGGACTGAACAGGGGCTCATTTTTGAGCTTCCTTGTATTTAAAGAAAAATCCAAAATAGCCAATCGATGTACTTTTTCCTGCAGAATTCAAAAATGAAACCAACAATTTATTTGAACCAGAAACAAAAGAGTTACGCTATGGATAAGGTGTTTTTTAAATGGAACATAGTTTTTTTTATATGATTTTTGGAACGAGTGATTTTTTTTTTGTCCGTTCTGATTAAAATATTTAATACTGTGACAGGTATTTTTATTAAATTTTAATGTTTTATCCAGTATAATTTAACTTTAACCTGTTTGAAACATACACTAGGTAATAAAGGTATAATCACCTTTGAATCCTTCAAAGTCAAAAAATTTGACAAATTTACTATAATATTGCCGAAATGACTTTGAAGGATTCAAAGGTGATTATACCTTTATTACCTAGTGTATGTTTCAAACAGGTTAAAGTTAAATTATACTGGATAAAACATTAAAATTTAATAAAAATAGCTGTCACAATATTAAATATTTTAATCAGAATGGACAAAAAAAAATCACTCGTTCCAAAAATCGTATAAAAAAAGCTATGTTCCATTTAAAAAACACCTTATCCATATCGTAATTTTTTTGTTTCTGGTTCAAATAAATTTTTGGTTTCATTTTTGAATTCTGCAGGAAAAAGTACATCGATTGGCTATTTTGGATTTTTCTTTAAATACAAGGAAGCTCAAGAATGAGCCCCTGTTCAGTCCTCGTTGGAAGACCCTGTACTTAACACATAATGTGGGTTTAAGCCTAATTAAATTATTACATGATTAACGAATTCAAAAATTCATAAACCTGAACCTTATTGTAATGAAAATAAGAATCATCATTTTCCATTCGTTATAGAGAGGGGGCCCCTGAAAACGTTTGCTGGGGGAGCCACTCAGGTTTTGCTACGCCACTGAACAGAATTGTATTAGTATCCTTACGTTTATTAATTTTCACATCCTCTTCATTTGTTCTACTGTTCGAATTATGGTCGGCGCTGTTACTGGTAGCACTGGAACTGGTGGACGCCATAGTACTATTCGCTTCTATGGCGCCGTAAAACAGTTGCCAGTTTCTGATCCTTGCTTCTGAAGAGTTAAGGTCGAGTTCTTCACCTAGACGAGAAACGTTTACCCTTTTTAGTAAAAATAATTGTCAGAATAGTATATTAACGTACACGTTTTATAAAGCATCATTTTATAGCACGAGTCCATGTTAAAAAACGAGCCGCTTGCGGCGAGTTTTATAACGGGACAAGTGCTTAAAACTGCTTTATATAACACGTACGTTATACTATTTTTTCTAATTTGTAGTTTTTTCAATAAAAAACACATATTTAAAAAGAAAATAAATCCTTCAAATTTTGTAAATTTTTATGTTGGTAATACTATTTTTTATCATAGTAGCCTCTGGACAACAAAAATTATTTTGCAAACTGTCATTTTTTGATTTATTGACCCATTTTCACCACGAGATTCTAAAGTTATTTTAGCAATAGGAGGTTTGAAATTGGATGGAATAAGTTGTGTGATCCTTGTACATTCGGTACATATACAGACCGTTCGGAAATTCGGGCGATTTTGCTACTTTTTTTGAATTTCAAAAGACGTGATTTTACGTCACGGCATTGCAATTTAATATAAGGAAGATGGAAAATTCAAATAAAGTTGAAGTTAAAATCGACATTGAAAGGTTAGTAGATTGAATTTTGGATAGGATTTGGCAGAAAATGATAGCTTGAAGCATCTACAAAAGATTGATTTATAGATTTGTGCAACCAACATACATGACTGTTATCCACACAGAATAAAAAAGTAGGTTATCAAGCTATTTTTCCTCTGCGAAAAATGGGTTTTCTCGTAAGTCACAAAGGCCGCGCAAGTCAATGAAATAAAACATTTAAATGTTACCAACATCAAATAAAGAAATAGCGCGTATCGAAATAGCTTCATTGCGATACGCAAATGCGTATCGTAATAGATTTGTTATGATACAAAATTAGAAAAACTTTTTAAATAACGTACCAGTATCAAATTGTAACTTGCTTCCACCAGTCCTTTTAGATTTCGATGTTGGTCTAACAATATCTTTAAAAAATATATCTGGAATAGCCATAAATAAAATAATAAAGAAACAAATCACGTTTACAAGCCACACGAAGAAAATTCTCGATAAAACGCACACTAGTATGGTTGAAGGCAACGCTAGAATAAACTTTGAACTTGGAAAATCGTTGAACGATTCGAAATCTTGGTAGTTCGATACGCCGACGAACTGCAGCCAGGTTGTGTAATTCTGGAAAATAATATGGATTGAAATAAATATTTTCTTTGGTACAGTTGTATTCATAAAAAAAGCGTACAAGAATTAGAATGAGAACAAAGTTTTGTCATATTTGCGTAAAACCGGCTTGTCGAAATGATTGTTTGTTGGAGGTTATCACACGTTATATAGATTATCAAAAATGCAAAGCATTGGCGTTGGTATAATTAATTTTGAAACTGAATGGTGGTAACGTTTGATAAACTTTGACAGAAGAACATAAAAATGCCTAGTCAGTAGTTGTCTGAAGTTGAAAAGGCTCAAATTGTATCAAGAATCGAAGAAGGATGGCCAATCCGTGCTGTAGCGCAGTTGTATAATAGAAATGAAAAAACTACTTATATTGAAAATTAAGCAACGCTGGGAACAAGAAGAATCCCTAAAGAGGAAAATTGGTTCAGGTCGTCCCAAACGTTCCAACCCTGAACAGGATGCTGTTTTTTTGGGATATTTAAGAAATATTCCATTTGCGACAGCAAGGTATTCTGTTATTGATACAGCATTTCCTGCCTTCCAACCTACCGCCAGCAGGAGAGTCAAGGAATCTGAACTAAAATGTCGCCGAGCTGCGAAAAAAATGTTTCTTACCGAAGAACAGCGACAATCAAGGATTATTTTTGCTGTAAATTATATATACCGCAATCCTCAATTTTGGAACAGGGTCATTTTTACTGATTGAAAGACGTTCCAGTCGACTTATAACGGACAAATTCGTGTGTACCGCCCAAACAATACCAGGTTTGCAGAGCCATATACCAGTGGCGCACCCAGGGGGGGGGGCCAAGGGGGCCTTGCCCCCCCCCCCCCAAAACCCCCAATGAAATAAAAATCATGAAAGTGGATAAGTATTTTAAAAAGTCAATTTTCTTAGATTTACCTCACGGGCCTCGTTTGAGGGGGGCCAGGTGGGGCATTTGCCCCCCCCCCCCTTCCCCTGGAAGTTAACTTATTGACAAAAGTTGACTTATTGAGGTTTAATATGGTTTGATTGAATTTAAGAATTTATTATTTCGAGTTTTCCTTTATATTTTTGTTATTATTTTGGGGTAGTAATGACTTATTTTAATAAAAATAAACAGTTTTAATGCCAAAACGACTATGAATGTTTGAGAAACAATTTTAGCTCATTAAGTATTGAGCAAAAAATTGAAATTAAAATTAAGGGAAGACCTAAACTCTCGAAATTTACTTGATACATACCACAAAGTGTAAATCTAGGAACTTTCTTGTTATTGATAAGTTTGCTGCAAATAAAAACAGATAAATGCTTTACTTTTAAACAATGTACCCACTAATGAAAAATAAATTAGCCTTTCTATTTTTTATCTTATTTCATTTTCAATAGAATAAGAAGGTAATCATAAATTTTTAAAATATTTACTATAATAATTATTGACCAAATTTGGGCGTGGTCTTAAAAAAATTTCGCCTGCGGCGCATTTCGTCTACAAATTTAGGCCACAAAATTCAGAACATTCCAGGGAAATAATACATGCGTGCTGGGAATAAAATATTTGTATCAAATATAATTCAGTCAATTCCGAATAGACTGGCTTAAGTAATAGAATAACAGGGATATATGACCAAATATTAGATTTTATTTATTCCTGTTAAACGTTTTTTGTTTCTATTGTAATTTTTATAAAATTGTAAGATATATTATAAAATAAAAAAAATATTTTTTGTTATTCTATTGAACTATAAACGCCCAACGCCAATGCTTTGCATTTATTAACCTTTAACATGCGATAAGCCGGTCTTACGCAAATATGGTTAAGGTTTCCTCTCATTCTAATTCGTGTACGCTTTTTTTATGAACACAACTGTTCAAGAAATTAAAAAAAAAGTAGTTATTTTATTAGATTGATAGATTGAAACTAATATCAGGATAATACTCACATGGGTATAGATAATGTCTAGGCCAAAGTGAACTGACGCTACCACATCCAAAAAACTAGCAAAGAAGCAGACTAACATCCAGGGTCCATAAAATAAAATTGACATGAATTTTTGCGTCTTTTCAAAAAATGCACCTGCTAAAAAATTAAAATAATTATAATCGTTTATAGAGATGAAAATATTGATGCTGCGTTTAAAATTGGTTTAGAAGTATTCAGACGAATTCATTGATTCTTATTTTTGCATTAAAGCACAAAAAAATAATTCTTCGGAATCTAAATTTAATTAGTATCCAACATGGGCATTAGACGGAGCTTTGTGGTAAAAATTATTCTCAATCAATTTTTTCTTACCAAACAAAAATATAGACGATACTACCCAGGTTGCATCAGTATAAAGGAACAAATACAAGTAAATATCTGTTCTGGAAGCGGCCCTGCTTAGTTCCGGTAATTTTCCATTTTCCAGAGTTGCTTTTACAAAATAATACATTGTTTCGGATACTGTTTGGTTCGCATAAATAAAATCCACCCCAGGGGTAGTGTTATTAAGGAAGTATGCTTCGTTGGTTAAGTGTATTGGGCCGCAACTTTCTCCTAAAAACGAGTATTAAAAAATGAAAACAGATACAATTTTTTTAAATGGTCAAGTTTTAATAATTAATTGAATAGTGTTTTGTATCACAAGTTAGCAAATTGGGTTATGTTCAGTGGGTGCTTATTTCAAGTTCCAAAGTATGTTTCCTATAACCTGACAGCTAAGAACCCTCATTAAAAATGCAAAACACAAATTTTACCTTACCGGGTGAACATACATTACTCGACCCATTAATTATCGAATATTCAAAAATGCACGCCCAAATTAATAAGCTGTAATTTCGTTAATAATGAACCAATTTTGAATTTTTTTTTAAATGATAGATATAAGATTCTAGGGTTTAGGGCAGAGTAGTTTGCGTCCTTACACGTCTTATTGTACGGGGTAGCGCATAAACTCTAGATGCATGTAAATTTCCTTAAATTTAAAACTGACATATCATACATAAAAATTGAATTTAATTTATTTTTTAAACGAAAGCAATTAGACATCTATCTGCGCTAAAAACTGGCCAAAAAGTTTCGCCATGCCACTAGAGGCAAAGAAAAAAATACCATTTCTTCAAAATAAATTCTGATGCCGAAAAAATGTTTCGTAAATAATCAATAAGTCATTTTATCACTTTTGGCTTTTGCTAAATTTAGGAGGTGCTACAGTTCCAGATTTTCTTTCCCTAAGGAGCCTATAAATTATTGATTCACTCTCGTCATATTAGCACATGCTGATACTAGGTTTCTGACAGTACTACTTAGATGGTGTTTGGTGCACAAGTGCATCGTGTACATTTAAAACTATTGTTTTTACTTTAAGGTCAAGCAAGACGCTCGGGAATAATTTATTATATCTACCTTTCAGTATAATAAGTCCTATAAAAATCCTTTTATTATGTTATGTTAATGTAGAGTTTCCATAAAATATAAGAGTTGGTTGAGACGACGATTGTTATAAATTCTTTGTAGCTTTTCTTACCAATTTAGAATTTCCAATCTTCGTAAGGCACTATATACTGACCAATTTGCAAAAATATAAAATACTTACTGTAAAAATAGGTAAGATAGACAAAGACAACATCGTAGTAAGTCGGTTTGATCTTGCAAAGCGTCAATAGGTAGCTTGATATTACCCAAAATGAGTGAAAAATCGTTTGTACCTGAAAAAAAACTCATATTTACAATTGGACGAAGTTATGCAGAAAGCTTCCAACCAACAAAAGTGAGTTTCAAGAAAATGGATATTAGGTATATTATTTTTAACCATTATAAATAAAATGTATGTATTGATTGTATTGTTATAAACAAAACAGTTACTTTTTCTTTTTTATCTAATAAAAACAACAATTTTCAACAATCTCAAACTGCAAAAAAAATAATTGGTATATTATTTTTGAAAGTATATTATATATATTTTTGGGGGTTGGTTGTATTCTGCAATATTGCGGTTGCGGATCAGAATAAATAAAATTAAAAAGGTTTATATAAAAGAAAAATAACTTATTGGAGTAATAAATATCAAAAAGAAAACAATTAAACATCTTTGCCTTCAAAATCAAGAGTAGCTATGTTATATCCATCCACATCTTCTTCAATGCATAATAAAAGATAGCAACCAACCCACTTGGTCGCATTAAATTAGTATTGTGGTCAACCAAGTGGGTTAGGATCTTTCTGCAAAAACTCAATCAAACGGAAGTTAGGAAAATGGGTTGGTTAATACAATAAGGGTTATGATATTTAGTTGCAGGTAGGTTTACGCAATTCAAAATATTTGGCATTTAGATATTGTTTATGAGCTTGGTTTCAATTTGACGAATTGTGGTTTGGTAGGTTTATGGTTTCAGTTAAACCGGAACAACTATATTTCCTGCTTTTGAGTTACATCCGGTTAAACCGGAAGTTGATTTTTTTGGGAAGATAATAAAAATTGAAGATAGGGACATGTAAGCCGTTTTGCTCTTAGAAAGCTATAAGCTGTCAAAGTTCAAAAATGTCACTTTTCGAGAGTCAATATCTCGGAAACTATGAAGTATAGACTAATAGTGCATTTAATAAAAAATAATTATAATTTTATGTGGAATTTATAAATGTAAAAATATACAGGGTCTCATATTTAAAAAAAAAATAACGTCAACACTTGACAGTTGGTGACATTACTGACATATGGTATAATAGTCAAATAGTAAAATTTTAGTCCTATATTGCCCAAAACCCTGATGCATATACAGTAACAGCACGCGGGCTAGAAACTTCGTTTCAGCTCGGATCGCCGAAATCATAATCAGTAATGGCACGTGTGCTAGACAGCAGAATGCGTAACAGCACGCGGGCTAGAAAATCTGACTTCCTCAAGTGGTGGCTAGTAACGACACTCGCACTAGCAGCAGTTACAGTAATAGCACTCGAGGTATAAAAAGGTATATCCGGCAATCGGTTTGTTCGTTGTTAGCAGAGCATTTTTTTAAAATTTAATTAATATTTAATGAAATATTATGAAATGAATTGGATTTAAAAAAAAATGCTCTGCTAACAACGAACAAACCGATTGCCGATATACCTTTTTATCCCTCGCGTGCTATTACTGTAACTGCTGCTAGCGCGAGTGTCGTTACTAGCCAGGACTTCGGAAAGTCGGATTTTCTAGCCCGCGTGCTGTTACTGTATATGCAACCCGGATCCGATATCACTTTTCGTTCGCCTGTAATTAAGCCGTTCCGGAACATTTGCCCAACCCTGTATACATATATCGTATTACTACAATATATTGGCGGAGAATGCATTTCCATGTATACCAAACTTGGGAATTAAAGGAAATTGCGCAGCATACTAAAATTCCTCGTAGGTATACCTACCTAAATTTCCACGGTTTATTTACGGACATGAAATATAAAATCTCTTTAGTGCAAACTTTATTTGGTCTATTTTAATTCAATGAATCACAAAAACAAATTTATTTTCGCGATAAGAAGTGTTTACAGACTGTGTTAGACAAATGTTAGATGGCAAACAAGAAGGTTACAAACCTTAGTTTTAGGGGCCCACGTTGACGGCCCCTTCAAAATTTGCTGCCAGCTTTGCTTTATAGATATTTCATTTCATAATTCATTTTATTTTTTTATATCCTGAGAATTTAACTTTGTTGAGTGAAGAAGAATTATACGTGAAAGCGCGAAATTTACAAACGATATACCATAAAGACTTGTCCATTGACTTTCATAGTCAAATTTTAAGCCTCAGAAAGGCGAGAAAGGGACTTTGAGATAGTATTTCAAATTTAAAAACAGTGTATGAACTTGCGGATCATTTATTAATAAAAAAATAGCGTGTTCTTCAAATTTTCCGAATGTATCTAGTGCAGTGATGTTATTTCTAACTTTACCAGTTAGTGTGGCATCAGCGGAACGATCTTTTTACAAACTTAAAATAGTAAAAACCCATTTACGGAACACAATGGGACAACAATGCCTTTCGTGTTATTCTTAATGAGTATCGAAAACGAGTTTGTTAAAACATTAAATATCGACGAAATTATAAACGATTTTGCAAAAAAAAACTCTCGACGTTCTGGTCGGTTTGTATAATACCTTGTATAGCCTTATTAAATTATTACACGATTAACGAATTCAAAAATTCATAAACCTGAACCTAATTGTAATGAAAATAAGAATTATCATTTTCCATTCGTTATAGATAAGGGGCCCCTAAAAATGTTTGCGGGGGGGGGCACTCAGTTTTTGTTATGCCACTGAGTATAAACTGCAAAAAATATATTTTTTGTCTTTATCGCAATCATAAATTTCAGTAATTTATAATAAGTAATCAATAATCATGGTGATTTGTTTAAAAAAAACACTTTAGGTATTTGTTTATTGTTTAAATGCCTATATAAGATATAATACTCTACATGTTTTTTTTTTAACCAAAAGGTTTTATTATTTAGGTTTTCTATTGACATAGTATAACAAGTTAAAATGATGAAACCTAAAGTATTTTCTTGTTTATGTAATATCCAGTCGAATGGCGTTTAACAATAAAAGAAAAACAAGACTTACGATTGTCCATACTGCAATTACAACCACAGTTAGACGGACTTTTTTAGACATATGGATCATTTTCATATAGTTCTTCTTAACTTAACGTTATGTTTATTTCTTATTTGCTTAGTCTTTCTACCGGAAAACTACATTATAAGTATTTACACTATTTTCCTTTAGCGGCGATAAATAGCACAACACATTTTTTTTCAAATTGACACTGATGCGCTATTTTTACAATACCAAAATATTAATATCGTTATCTTCAGATACCATTTCTCTCGCAGACGTGTGAATAGATTTTTTTTCATTTTCGGATATCAAACAAAAAATATTTGATACATACTCGGTGATTAACTGATAAAGCGATAAACAGTACTCAATTTTTAAATGTTCCCGGTAAATGTTAACGTTTATTTAGGCAACTAAGAATACAACAGTTCGCGGGAACGATCTATCGATACTTTATTTGGTCGATATTATAAGGACACCGGTTAAACTCATTTTGGATACTGGAGGATGTTTTGAGTAAATAAATATGGATATCCGGCCACACAACTTTTTGTCGGATCCCTGGATCCAAGAAGTTGGGGGAAACAGCGACGCCCTGGGCACTCTTGTCAAACGGACAAGACTAACAACAAACAGAGAACAGAGGATGTCAACGTCTTGCCAAAGTACCCTGGGCTTCCCCCAACCGACCCGTCAATAATACTCTGTCTACGCAAATACTGAGAACTTTGCTGTCCATTTCGAATGTTTTAGACTAGAATAGTAATTATGATTTTGAAACTAGTCTTAGAAGTTTATAATTATTGCACTGTTTTCTCATATACATCGGATTCTACGAAAGTCTGGATTTGCCATTATTTTTTCAACAATCTTCTTTTAAATTTGTCTTGTCAGGAAGAGAAAACGGAATTTTTTGGGAACTATCGATATCTACTCACCAATGGAACTCGATACTAATATACCTCACTATCGAACAACGGGAGGATTCTAGGAAAAACGAGTGACAAAAGACATGTCAATTAGTGATGGGAAAAATCGAGTTATTTCGAGCATTCGAGTGATTTAAAAAACCGAATGATAATCGATTGTTCACTCAAATGCTATATGAGGGGCAATTTAAAAAATTCATTTCTTTAATCACTTAAAACTTAAATAATCAGCATATATTTTTAGACTTCTAAAAAAAAAAAAAAAAAAAAAAAAGAAAAAGGTCGCCAGTTCCATAAACTAACTACTTTCTAAAGCCCCACAATGAGTAATCGGTTATTTTTTAACTCGAGTGATCCCATCACTATCAAAAACCATTATGTTCATCACTCATTTCGTCACTCGAATGATTTCCGAAGATAATCGAATAATTCGAGTGATTGAAAAAACCGAGTGATCGGTCATTTTTCACTCGAGTTATCCCATCACTAATGTCAATGTCAAAAACTGAATTAACCTCAAAGTTCTGGAAGTTGAGATTAGTAGAAGAGAGCGAAGGTTTTATAAGTCTTTTCCCTATTTTTCTAATATTTTTTAGGAATTCGTAGTTTAATGATAGATAAGGACCATTTCCCGATATTGTAGCCGTAAAGAAGGCCTTCATGTACAATTTTATGTAATATATTGGCTCTTAGCAGCGTCTATAGGATGTTGGTAAGCAAACAAAAACATGGTTCAGCATACTTAATTTGAAAAAATTTCACCACGTGCATTGTTACTAAATACAAAATTATTTTCATTCATTCTATTTTACACCAATAATAATAGTATAAAAGAATGATTTTTTATCTGCATAGAACTATTTTAGTGTGGTATTTCACAGTTAGGTATATGATAGCCACCACAACAACAAATGTAAGGGGTCTTAAGTAGACCGTTTTTGCTCTATTGGCATTAGGATAAGGCTCATTCTGTGCAATGTAAAACATTGTATCTTATTTGTCAATTTACAATTTGTTTTTTTGTAGTCTGACGAGCCAATTGACGAAGATTTAGAAGCTCTATTGTATGCTCAAGTGTATTATGGGAAGGAGCAGGAGGTAGAGTTACCTAATTTTTCAGAGAATGAACCTACTGAGCCGGAAAGAAACAAAGAGGATCAGCAAGGTGCCACAAGGGAAAGCACTGTTTTAAGAAGGCCTTTTAATCAAAAGAAACGCTATTTTGAAAATAATTTGATTCAGGAGGATAAAGAAAAAGAGAATGCAGGTAATAAACAGCTGAGAAAAATGCACCTACATTACCAGTTAATTATACAACTTTAAAAAAAGAAAAATAATCATTGAAATGTTTTGTGACCTCTTTAATTCCTATTAATTTCTTTCCGTATTTGTGTTATTGTACTATTTGGAGGTATTCTCTGTGATGTACTGTTTGTATTAAATAAATAAATAAATAAATTTTTATCACCCAAGAAAGTTAATAAATAGGTAGTCTTTTAGCCATCTACCTATTAATTTTTTCTTGTATAGGAACTTAAAGAAATGTTTTTCATAATAACTTTACTGATGACAATTTGTTTGTTTCTAGATTCTCTTACCAAAGAAATAGATATTGAATCTACAAGCCAACAAAATCCAAATATAGAAAATTCTATAGGTCCATCCACAGCAGAAGCTAATAATTTACCAGAGATTTTAGAAAAATCTGAAAACCATATTTTACCCCCTCAAAAAGAACAAGAATTAAAAAGCACAGCTAATCAGCAAGTTATTAAAATATCAACTTCTTCTCCAAGTACAAATCCGTTATCAAAGGATTCTTCTACTCAATTTGTAACCACTGTGAGCACTCCAAGTGAATCAGGTCATCCTCAACTTCTCAATAACATAACTATCAATCAGTATCTCTTTCCTCCGAGTTTTGAGGAAAGGTTAAAATCCTCTCTAGAAAACACTCCAATATCAAAAAAATGTAAGAGCGATTTGAATAAATTGAAGAAAGGGTGCATAAGTGAACAAGATTTTTTTAACAATCTTAGAAGAAGATTGAAGATCCAGAGAAAACAACAAAGCAAGATCAGAAAGGCATATCTAAAGAGACAGCAAAGTATTGCTCAGAGTGAAGTTATATATCTTTCAGACAGTGATAGTTCTGATATAGAAATAGTAGAAGAGACCAATTGCAGCTACGATAGCGAAAACAAATCTCCAACAATGAAAGAAAAAGTAGAAGTTTTTTTGGAAGAAAGTGAAGATGATGTTCCTGAAGATGATGAAATTATTTATGTGGCGCCCCCTCCTGTTCCCGTGATAAGTATTGATACCGAGAGTGAATCTGACTCCTCTAGCAATGAAGAAGTGATATCTAAGCATATGACTGTCAGTACTCAAACACCTATCAAAACAAAGACCTTGCAAACTCTTCCAGATAGTCAACAGAGCATTGATGAAGCTTCAGATGATTTCCTTCAGCCAAAAAATACTCCCGAAAACTTTAATTTTAGCCTGCATGGTTCTGACTTTCAAAACACCGAGTTTGTAAGACCAATCAATCCTTCCGATATCTATGAGACTGAGAGTAGTACTAGTACTTCAGACTTTAATAGAGACTCTAGCAGACAGTTCTGTAATAGTGTTAAAACAATTGTTTTCAATGAGGTTGAGTTTCCTAACCAAGACATTTTTGATGAGAATAATTTGGAGAGTTTTGGAGAGTTCATAACCCCAAGAAGAGCAGACAAGGAAAAGGGTACTGAAGCCCCTTCAAGTTCTGTAGATAAACCCAGCACTTCCAAGGGTAGCAAACGAGTCAACCCTAGGACATCTTCTGAAAGCAGTTCAGAAAGTGAGTATGAGGACTCTACTGCTCATCAAAATTTGCCTGATTTGTCTCCTATGGTTTGCACTGAGTCTTCACCCAAAAAAGGTAAAGGTGGTAAAAAAAATTTAAATGAACAACCTAAGAAAAAGAAGGGCAAGATTGAGGAACAACGTGATTATAACACTAGAAGTAACAAAAAGAAGGCAAAGAAGAAATTTACTGACCTAAATGATGGTATTTTTGATGAAACAGTTGCCAAAGAACCAACAAGAAAATCAAAAAGAAGAAGTGTCACAGCTTTGGGAGAGGAAATTCCCAGAAAGAAATCTAAAAAAAAGAAAAACAAATCTGATAACAAAAGCGCTGATGATAATGAGGATATTTCAGAAGCATCCAATAGCGCTTCAGATAGGAGTGCCTCTCCAAAGAAAAATTTAAAAGATTGCCTAGTTACAAGTTCTACTCCTTCCAAAAAAAAGGGTATTGAAGATGAAAGTGAGGGCCTAGATGAATCTTCTAGGAAGAAAAGTAAAAAGAAGAAGAAACATACTAAAAATGCTGATTTAGGGGTTGCTATTCTTGAACAAGAAGTTTTAACAGTGAAAGAAAAGGATACTACAGAAGACAGTAGCAAGAAGAAGTGTAAAAAGAAGAAAACAAAGGAATTATCATCAACAAAGAGTTCTGAAGATAAAAATATTGTTGAGGAACAACTTGTTTCAGGTTTAGAAGAAACTAATCAAGCACTTGCTAAGGAGCAAGGAAATGTTGCTAATGATAGTAACAGAAAAAATAATAAAAAACGGAAACAGAAAGAATCTTCAGAAAGTAGAGTTGTTTCTGAAGCATCTTCAACCACAAATGAAGAAAATGAATTAACCTCAAGAGCAGAAAAAGAACGGAATGGTAACCTGAATAAATCATCTGGAGAACAAGATATTTTAACTCAAGAGGGTACTGTATTAGAGCAGAATGATACTTCAGAAAACAATAGTAGCAAAAAGAAAAATAAGAGAAAAAAAAGAGCATCTACAGAGAAAAGAAGTAGTGTGGAGGAATCTAATATTTCTGGGGTAGAAAATGAAAGCACTAAAGAAAAGAGTAAAGAGAGGGAAAAAGACGAAAGTAAAGATGAACCTTTGGAAGAAGGGGAACTTATAGAAGATACAGATAAAGTAATTTCTAACGATAATGTTATTGAGGTGCCCCTAAATCCAGAGGAAGATATTATTCTCATTGAAAAGGGTAATTAAATTTTTATTTTAGGGCAAACATCCTTTATATTAACCTATAATATTTTAGTTATACCGGTACATACAATTGATTCATCTGAATCGGAAGACGAAGATATCTTAACATTTGAAGATGTTTGGGACGATTTGGAATTGGCGAACATCTCGGCGAAAATAACTGAAACAAAAGAGAAGCTAGTTAAAATAGTTGAAGTCCTAGATAACAGAGAATTTGACGTGGACCATGTCCAAAGTAAGATGTCCGGTAAGTGTATTTTTTCTATCATTAATACAGTAATCCTAATTATATTTTTTTTTGATAAAGATGACCCAGAGAAATGGAAAATTCTACCGACAGACCGCTATAACCTGAGCACTGCCAAGAAAGGACCTAGATGTAACAAATGCAGGCATTTTGGACATATATCCATCAGTTGTCCCAACAAGCCAGCGGAGCCAATTTGTACCCTTTGTGGAGAGCCTGGACATCAAGAGCCTAGATGCCCGAACAAAGTTTGTTTCACGGTATGTTTATTTTAGCCCCAGTTTAAAGTCCTATTAAACGAAATTCTGTATGGCAATATCACTTACGTCGGTTAAGATTGTTAACCTGCTATCTCCACTTTTGACTAATTTTGTTTTATTCAACTATTTAAATATAGATGGCGTTCTGCATCACCCAGAAATACTTCTAACTCTAAATTGTAAACACAGCGTCCGTAAATCTAGTATGCGTAAACCCTCTAACTCCACAGTAAAACCGTATAACTGCTATCTCCAATGTTTTGCTGTGTAACGGGCAGCACAATGGTAATACGCTCTAGTAAGGAAATATCGTTTTTTTTTGTTCCTGTACAATTGTGTATTTATGAGTTAGCAGGTTAACACTCTTAACCGACGTATATACTTTACTGGAACATGTTTGTCGGTACTTGTGCCTTCAATAATTAGAAGCTATATATTAAAAATGTTGTTTTAGTGTGGCAAACCAGGTAGTTTCTCTACAGTTTATTGTTACATGTGTGCAAGGCAAAGACAATTCAAGTGTTCAATGTGTTCTATTGTGGGACATAAAACCGAGTACTGTCCTGATTTGTGGAGAAGGTACTTTTTAACGGTGAGTCTACTTAACCAAACACAGAAATTATTTAGAAATTGTTCACTTTATTGACAAAGCGAATCATAACAGTACTTTTTTTTAATTACTAAAATAACAGTCTCATCAAATAACTGCCGTTCACAGTTGTCACATTTCCAAATTAAATAAAAAAATTAAGAAGTTTACTTACTACCGATTTTTAAAAACATTTAAAAAATTTTAAATGTAAGACATGGAAATATTATATTACGCGTTAGTTAAAACTCATTTAAATTATAGAATTTTAGGTTGGGGAGGAATAAATAGAACGTTAGTTACAAAATTAGATATATTACAAAAAAGGTTTCTAAAAATTATATTCAATAAATATTATCTTTATCCTTCAAAAGAATTATATTAGTAGTAGTAGTAACATGATTTATTAAGCAAAAAGCTACAATTTAATATTTTTTTTTACATTTTTTTAACACATTTTTATAGACTTACTTTTAAATTTTAAAACGCAACCTTATTTTAACAAAAACAAACAGAAAAGTTAAACATTTTGCAAATGTATCAAATATTACGTATCATTTTGTTTTTTAAATAAATGTAATTTTAAAAAATTTTTAAACAGTTTTAATGATTTTTGAGATTTAATAGAATTTTCCAAGTTATTATATTCTATCAAACCTTTATAAAAAATAGAATTATAAGCTAATGTTTTAGACACTCTATACACATAAAAATTTTGATTAGTTCTTGTTTTATAATTATTATGATGGTCATAATTAAAAGAACAAAAAATTTTTAAACAATCGGGCAATAAATTATTTTTAATTTTATGTATAAAGATACATAGTAAATAAAAAATTAAATTTCTGACATTCAACAATCTAAATTTTTCAACATAAAATTAATTTTTGTATATTTGTCACAATTTAAAATAATTAATAATAATTTAAAATTTTAAATAATAATAATATTCAGAAACAAAAAAATTGAACATAAGACAACTTTACATTTATAACATCTTAATAATTATATATATTTAAAAATAAAAACCTTATACAATTTAAAAACCATAATCATAATATACATCATAAAAATTAAATAACCATAAAACCTAAAATAAAGAAAGAAGTCCATAGGACATAAAAAATTCAAATATTTATGTTTTTATTTAACCCATAATTATTTACCAACAAAAATTAAAAAGTTGATTTCATTAAAGAAATTTAAAGTCGAAATAAACATGGATATTAAAAACAGACAATTTGAAAATATTTTTAGAAATGTTTTGATTAATTAATATTGTTCTGAATAATTTATATAAATAATATTTTTTACTTAAAAATTATAAATTAATAATTTTATTATATGTAATATATTTCTTCAACAAACACTGCGTTTATATAAATTAACATTTTTACTTTAAAACTTGATTTTTAATGCATATTTATGATTTTACATACTAAAACAAAAAATAAGATTTGCCCCTAACAAGCTCAGCTTCAGGGGATTGAAGAATAAGTTTATAGAAGACAACATAAACATTTATTATATTATTAAATTTAAAATAAATTTATTATTATTATTATTATTATTATTATTATTATTATTATTATATATTTACATAATATTATTGACAACATTTATATAAAAATCGTTTGAACCAATCAGTTATCGTTTTAGACTACGGAGGGTCCCCTTACCGTTCCTAAGAAGAACTGTCCCACCCTAAAACCTCGAAATAAACAATGGTGTTCCGGCTGTGCTTCCAACGGGCACTTGGAGTTTGAATGCAATACTTACAAGTGGATGAGAGAGTATCCAGCTTCTTCACCACAAATATTTAAATATAGGGACGTGTATGCTGATAAAAGAAAGGTAAGTAGTTGTTTACGATGACGATCAATAAATCATTTCATCCACAAACGCAATTCTCCGCCGAGTCGGCATCTCACTGTTTATAGAGGACATTCTATCATATGATGCACTAGATCAGTGGTTCCCAAATGGTGGTCCGCGGCGTATATTTTGGGGGTCCGCGAACCCACGGAGCACAAAGGGAAAATAAAACAAAAATAACTAAATAACTCACCACTAGAATAGAGATAATCCTTGTGTTTTAAGTTTATTATTGTTTTTAAGGAAAATACGTTGTATTGATAAATAAAATGTTGTTAAATAAGTTACAAAAGGGTTGTTTTAGTACTTTTAAAGATTAACTGGCCATGGGGGTCCGCATGTTACTATAATCCGATTTCGGGGGTCCGGGATTTTGCGAAATTTGGGAACCACTGCACTAGATGATAAAAAACCGTGTATTAGTATTTTACTAGATTTAGCAAAAGCCTTTGATTCAGTTAGCCATAATTTAGTGTTAAAAAAGTTTGAAAATATGTATTGGATTCAGAGGAAAGCAATTAGAATGAATTAAAAATTATCTGAAAAATAGACCAACTTATGTTCAAATAGATAAAGAAAAAAGCTATCCAAAAGTATTTAAGTATGGTGTTCCTTAAGGAACAATTTTAGGACCATTATTTTTTAGTATTTACATTAACGACTTATTTAGTATAAATTGCGATGGACAAATTCATAGTTTTGCAGATGATACTACAATTTTTATACCAATACAAATTGGGACAACTTAAATAAAAGAATTAAAAAAGATTTTAAAATTATAAAAAATTGTTTTGATAACAATTTGTTAACAATTAATTTTAATAAAACAAATTATATTCCTTTTACTTTAAACCTAAATAACTTACCACGGAATATGAATAGTATTCAAATAAAATGAAGACATTCAAATTTTTAAAGTTAATAAAATAAAATATTTAGGAATTATTTTTGACAGTAAATTAAATTGGAATTTTCACTTAGAATACTTAATTAAAAAATTAAGAAGTTTACTACCAATTTTTAAAAACATTTGAAATGTAAGACATAATATGGAAATATTATATTACGCGTTAGTTAAAACTCCTTTAAATTACGGAATTTCAGGTTGGGGAGGAATAAATGGAACTTTAGTTAAAAAATTAGAAATATTACAAAAAAGGTTTCTAAAAATTATATTCCATAAAGATTATCTTTATCCTTCAAAAGAATTATATTCAGAAAAAAAAGTTGAACATAAGACAACTTTACATTTATAACATCTTAATATATGTATATAGGTATTTAAAAATAAAAACCTTATACAATTTAAAAACCATAATCATAATACACGTCATAAAAATGAAATAACCATAAAACCTAAAATAAATAAGTTCATAGGTCAAAAAAATTTCAAATATTTATGTTTTTATTTAAACGATTATTTACCAACAAAAATTAAAAAATTGATTTCATTAAAAAAATTTAAAGTCGAAATAAAAACATGGATATTAAAAACAATTTGAAAATATTTTTAAAATTGCTTTAATTAATTAATTAATATTGTTCTGAATAATTTTATTATAGGTAGGTAATATATTTCTTCAAAAAAACTGCGTTTATACTATAAATTAACATTTTTAGTTTGAAACTTAATTTTTAATGCATATTTATGATTTTACATACTAAAACAAAAAATAAGATTTGCCCCTAACAAGCTTAGCTTCAGGGGATTGAAGAATAAGTTTATAGAAGACAACATAAACAACAGAACTTGTAAATACTGAAGGATATAATAACTTTAAATAAATTCTTGGTAGTTACAAAACTTTAGTATGCATGCACTATTTGGGATCCTCAGTATGCCAATAAGATTGCTCGTTTGGAATCCGTTCAGCATAAATTTTTGCACTACAAGTCATTTTCAGTTTATCCGCCAAGAAGGTACAGATCAAAGGCTTTTGTGTAATTTATTTAGTTTCCCTTCTTTAAGATTATTGCCTATAGAAGCAGGAATTATTTTCCTATATAAAATAATTAGAGACAAAATATATAATAGAGAGTTATTAGGACAGCTCCCGTTTAGAAAAGGCTTAGTCAATACTAGATCCGCACATGTATTTTATATTCCTGCACCGAGGACAAATCTGTACAAGAACTCACCGCTTGTAAGACTGTGCTCTTATTTTAATAAATATTGTGGAGGTGGAGACATTGACATATAAAATTTAAACTGTAAAAAATTCAAAGTAAAATTAAGGAATAATGAACTGCTTAGTCAATTACTGTAATTGCAAAACTAATTGAATTATTATTATAGCTGGAACTTTTTGTCCAGGACGTGGGGGTTTTTTGAGTGCAAAAGGTGGGGTAGTAGCGATTTTTTAGTATGTTGTTAGGATTGGGGCCCTAATGAAAAATCCAAGTTTTCGACCTCGAGGCGCATGCGCTCGAGCCGCCATCTTGGATTTTAGGTACAAAAATTTGGTTTTTTGATAACTAAAAAACGGTGGCTTTCACGACAAAAGATGTTCTATACAAAGTTAAAGAGGATAAAATTTCCTACATTTTTTGTAGAAATTTTTTTTTGTAGCACACATGTTAGGAGTTACAGCTCCGTGAAGTTGCTCTATTTGAAAAAAAATGCGGAAACTTTTTGGTTGTTTTATTTTATTATTCTTATCAAGTATTGTTTTTCCAAAGTCAGGGTGATGACATTCCAATCATTCCATACGGCATACAATGGTCGGTCTCTTTGAGACTGTTTACCGCCGGTTGGAATGTCATCACACTAACTTTGGATACATTATATATATAACTATAGTTTTACATAATTATAAAAAAAAAACTATAGGCATTTGAATATTATCATTTAACAGTAGTATACTTTTCGTAAACAAAGTTAAAGGCGAAAAGCATATCGCATTTTCTTTTTAAATTTAAGAATAGTAATTAGAGCGTTACAAAAATTAATTTCTACTACATTTTGGTACGTTTCGATGGTCCAGATTGGTTATTGTCGGTGTCCTGTAGTTTTTTTCTGATTGAATAGGGATGACGTAGTGTCACAACCACTGAAGGCATGCAAGAACAGAATGTGCTTGCTTGGTTGCTTCTTGGTATTTGAGGCTACTTGCTGAATATAACCTCTCAGCAGTTCTTCCTCTTCCAGGTTTACGGAAGTAGATAGATCTTTCGGCTGGTGCTAAATAGCAAATAGCCAAATAACAAAATATAATACTTTTTTTTTCAAACAGTGCAACTTCACGGAGCTGTAACTCCTAACATATGTGTGCTAAAAAAAATTTCTACAAAAAATGTAGGAAATTGTATCCTCTTTAAATTTGTATAGAATATTTTTTGTCGTGAAAGCCACCGGTTTTGAGTTATTATCAAAAAACCAAGTTTTTGTACCTAAAATCCAAGATGGCGGCTCGAGCGCATGCGCCTCGAGGTCGAAAACTTGGATTTTTCATAATTAAATACAAATTTACTTTTTTAGGAAAAACCACAGACACCTCCAAGGTCTGAACCGAAATTAGTAGCTCGAAGACCAGATTATTATCAGCATTTTATAGCTTCCTTAAATCCGGCCCAGTCCACTGATAAAAATTTGGAAGAAAATGATTCTCAAGAAAAAGCGACAGAAATAGGAGCAAATCGGGAAGTTACTGAAAAACCTACAGAATCTGTTGACAATGACCCGGAAAAACGGGTAGAGAATCGACAAATGCTTGAAAGCCCAGCTACTGCTCAGACAGCCAGTGAAGATCGACGTATTTCTGGAACCGCTTCTGAGGGTTTTGAACCAACTGCCAATCAATCGTCTGGGTCTCCACCAAACAATCAAATGGAATTTAGTCCGCCCTCAGGTAATATAAACTGTCCGTTTATTAGCTTACAAAAGAACTGTATTCACTAAACTGTTCTCATGACAGTTAGGGAGTGTGTAAAATAAAAATGTGTATGATAAGGAACGATTTTAAAAAATCATTAACTAGATATTGGCAACAATATTTTTATTTAAATTAAAAATGAATTTTTTCAGGAAAACGCGGTCGCAATAGACGAACAAGAAAGTCTCCTAAACACACAAAAATAAATCCTTTGTCAGTTCTTCGACCTGCCAGGTTCACGCCGTACCATAGCGTTCTGAACCCGTATTCGGTACTAGGCGTCCCTTCCGTTAGACCTCCTCAGGGTCTCTTCAATCAGGTTCCTCAAGATGTATTGGCTAAGCAGTTAAAAAACCTTGCCAGCACTGTTCCACATAACCAAGATTTAGGGAATTTGACGGATTTATATTATTATGGCGCTCAGGTAAATTTAACTGTTTTATAGGTATGTTTCATACCTATTTCACTATAGATAATAGGAAAAATGACAATGCCCCCACCCAGTGGCGCAGCGAGGGGGGGATTTCAGGGGTTAAACCCCCCCCCCCCCCCGACGCCCAGACTAAGATGGTTTTTTACGGTTTAGACCAGGGCTGTAGCCTTTGAAAATGGTAAAAAGTGAAAAAAAAATAATAGTAGGATGAAACCCATTGGAAAAGGAAGAGAATATAACAAAAATAACAGAAAAAATAATTTACGGGCGATCCGAGGTCGGGAAGTGGAAAGGCGTCAGTTTTTAAGGGTAGAAAACGATTAATCTCGATTTCCGGCAAAACTACAAGTCCTATGGACGAACGTTAAATGGCAAAGTTGTAGGTAATAAAAAGATCTACAACTTTTGTATTTACACTTTTTCACATAAACTCAAAATTTATGTGAAAAATTCAAATAACCAAGTTTTTGGTACCTATTTTATTTTTATCTTTTACAAGAAAATTTTTTTTTACGAATTTTGGTGAAAACTTACCTTTTTATTTCCCATACACACTGTAATTTTTTTGATTTAAAATATTTATTTTTTCACCTTATTTTGACGTAATATCAAAAAAGCACCCTAATTTTGAATCGAAAATTCTCACGTCAAAATATCTGCTTTTTTAAAAAAGTCGGTGGGCTTTTTATTCGTTGAAATCTCTACTTTCTGATGGTGTAAAAAAAATACATTACTATGGTAAATGTGATGAAATCTCCTTTAAATCCTACCTTTAATTATATTTAGAACAACTATTTTCGCATATTTTTTGCGATCTTTATGTTTTATGGATTTGTAATTTTTTTGTTTATCAATGTAACATGGAATCTTACGTTTTTGGAGTAATTAAAGTATAAATTTTAATAAATAGCTCAAAATTGTACATAATAATAAAAAAAAAAATTCGGATTAGACTTTTTTTCGTTTCTTTGCATTTTTTGAGAACATTTACCATAGTAATGTATATTTTTTACACCATCAGAAAGCAGAGATTTCAACGAACAAAAAGCCCACCGACTTTTTTAAAAAAGCAGATATTTTGACGTGAGAATTTTCGATTGAAAATCAGGGTGCTTTTTCGATATTAAGTCAAAATAAGGTGAAAAAATAAATATTTTAAATCAAAAAAATTACAGTTTGTTTGGGACATAAAAAGGTAAATTTTCAACAAATTTATTTTTCTTGTAAAAGTTAAAAATAAAAAACCAACAACTTGGTTATTTGAATTTTTCACATAAATTTTGAGGTTATGTAAAAAAAGTTTAAATACAAAAGTTGTAAATCTTTTTATTACCTACAACTTTGCCCTTTAACGTTTTTCCATAGGACTTGTAGTTTTGCCGGAAATCGAGATAAATCGTTTTCTACCCTTAAAAACTTACCCCCTTCCACTTTCCGACCTCGGATCGCCCGTAAATTATTTTTCATTTTGGTTATATTCTCTTCCTTTCCAATGGGTTTCATCCTACTATTATTTTTTTTTATTTCAAAAATTATCGACCCTGGTTTAATTTTAGTTTTTAAAATTTTGAAATCTTGTTCTTTTTTTTTGAAAACCCCCCTAATACAAAATTCTGGCTGCGCCACTGCCCCCACCTTATTAATTTATTATTGGATCAACCTTAGGACCTACCTTTTCTTTAATCTACATTAATTTTATAGCAAAATTAAATTTAAAAGGTAAAATAAAATTGTTTGCTGATGATACTACTATTGTATATTTTCATGAAGACTATGCTCAAATTCATAATAACATTAACCACGACCTAAATATAATATGTAAATGGCTTGGAATTAATAAATTATCATTAAATTTTAATAAATCTTCTTTTATGTTTATAAGTAAATCAAAATTAAAAAATAATAATATTTCTTCATTGTCTTTCAATAATCGTTTAAGTAAATATACTAATACAATTAAATTTTTAGGTTTATATATTGATGAAAATTTAAGTTGGAAAAAACATATTGAATATTTAAGAAGTTACATCTCACCAATAATTGGCATTTTATTTAAAGCTAAAAATTATATATCGTTAAAATATTTAAAAATATATATTATTCTTTGGTTTATTCAAAATTACAGTATATGATTTCAATTTGGGGATCAGCGAATTTAACTAAAATTCAGCCATTGAAAAAACTACAAAACAAAATAATTAAATGCAAACATAAACTTCCTTTTTTAGAACCAACTATAAATTTGTATGAACCAAATGGATATTTAAATTTAGAAAATCTTTATAAATTAAAACTATGCATTCTAATACACTCTATTATTATTAAAGAAAAACAATCAAATAAGTTAACGTAGGTATTAGATATTAATATTTTTTTTTGTAAATGGTTATTATATATATATGTTTTTTAATAATTTCGATGGAGTTAATAATAGTTACTAAACATGGTTTTTATTATTTGTGATTTTACATATTGTATATTTTATGTTATATTCTCTGTAATAAACTTTTTTGAGTTGGTTAAAAATAATAAATAAAAAAATAAAAAAAAACTTTATCTGTAACCTTCATTCCATTAAAATTCAAAAACAATGACTTTCAGATACCAGTCAATCCCAGCCCCTTGATTGGCCCTTCCCCTAATACCTACGGAGGTTTTTCTGAGGGTTTTGCCGAATCCCATCCACCAGAACCATACTACAACTTTCAAGAACCCTACAGAGACAGAGATTTTCTCGATAGGCCCCATACCATCACTCGAGATCCCATGGAAGACGGAGAACGAATAGATATTCACACGCCATATAACCGGTTGGAAGAAACACACCCTTTTATAGAAGACAGGGAAAGACAAGTAAGTTTACGGAAACAATTAGAGTACGATTTTCATGCGAGGCGACACCAAGAAAAAGTTCCAGATATCAGAGATGTCCAGGACGCGAGGGCGGGTTCCGAGTTGGTATCTATAGAGGTACCGGCATTAATGGATTTGCCAATAAATGCTTCTGTTTTAAGGAGGGAGATGCCAGATGTCCCTGTCACTCGAAGCAAAACTTCTAGTAGCGATTATTTCCATTCTCTAAATACTATCGGAGACGATAATGCTCATATATTCAACAAAAATCTCAAGTTTACCAATGTAGATGAATCTACAATAAAAAAATTCAATACCAGTTCGACCCCCCAATTAAAAGAGTTGATAGGTAACGAACTGGGTAAACTTGACGGGTTCCAGCAGGCCGATGCGAAGATATACAAAAAAAAACTCAATAATATCGATCATTTAAAAAAAATCGACTTTAAAACTAACGCCGTTAAAAAGCAAATGTATTTTTTATTTAAACAAATAAATATGTTTTTATTCGGAGTACACCAATTGTTTGATGGCAGGAAACATTTAGATTATTTAAGATATTTTACTTGTGAATATACGGGGGGCATAGGTCAGAGTGGAAGGAAGGCTTTACTGCAAGCCTATGGATATATTTTTGGCGGGGAACATCCCGATTTTAATTATAGACGTTCTTTAAACTATTTGACTGTTGTGAATAAAAAGTAGATTTTACATTTGTTAAGTTTGTGTTTTTATTTCGACACCTTACACATTCAAATTTTTAAAGTTAATAGAATAAAATATTTAGGAATTATTTTTGACAGTAAATTAAATTTGAATTTTTACTTACTTAAATATACAGCGTGTCTAGTTAAGTTGGAACCATATGGAAAACTTTTTTATTATTGATTTTATGGAAAAAAGTTATTCTTCATAAAAAGTTCTGCATGGTCTAAAACTTAAAAAATAACCTTTAGTTATCAAAATTTTCCAGTCATATACGAGGTATATCAGAATTTACGAACTTTGCCCAAGAGTAAAGTACCTTTTTTTTTGACAATACAGAATAATGTTATCAAGAACAGTTAGTTATTGATAGTTTAAAATTAAAGAAACTCCTGGTGCCGACGGAATAACAACAGAAATATTAAAACTAGTATATATCCAGAAGCTTTCAAAATTTGTATAATAAAACCTATTTTTAAAATGAAGATTCTAGTAAAACTAGTAATTATAGACCAATAACATTAATATCTTCGATGGCAAAAGTATTTGAAAAAACTTTAAAATTAAGAATTGAAAACTATTTGGAAAAAATACGTTTTATTTCTAATGAACAGTTTGGGTTTCAAAAAAATAAATCAACACAAAACGCTATTTGCTATCCCAACAGAACAAGTTAATATATGATGCATTAGAAAATAAAAAACCTTGTATTAGTATTTTTCTAGATTTAGCAAAAGCCTTTGATACAGTTAGCCGTAATTTACTGTTAAAAAAGTTTGAAAATATTGGATTCAGAGGAAAGCAATTAAAATTAATTAAAAATTATCTAAAAAATAGACCAACTTATGTTCAAATAGATAAAGAAAAAACTATCCAAAAGTATTTAAGTAAGGTGTTCCTTAAGGAACAATTTTAGGACCATTATTTTTTAATATTCATATTAACGACTTATTTAGTATAAATTGCGATGGACAAATTTATAGTTTTGCAGATGATACTACAATTTTCTATACCGATACAAATTGGGACAACTTAAATAATAAAATTATAAAAAATTGGTTTGATAACAATTAATTTTATTTATTTATTTTTTTGGCTTTGGCAGGTCTGCCATTCAGCCAGCCGCTAAGTTTTTAAGGGTTACAGATAATACGTCAAATCATAAGAAAAAGGAAAAAGAAAAAACCTAAAAGGAAAGAGACAGGGTTAGTCGCTTCTCGCTCTGGGCCGATCAGGGCAAAATCATTCGATCAATTAATTTTAATAAAACAAATTATGTTTCTTTTACTTTAAACCTAAGAACCTACCAAGAAATATGAATAGTATTCAAATAAATGAAAACATTCAAATTTTTAAAGTAAATAAAATAAAATATTTAGGAATTATTTTTAACAGTAAATTAAATTGGAATTTTCACTTGCTTAAATATACAGCGTAGCGTGTCTAGTTAAGTTGGAACCATATGGAAAACTTTTTATTATTGATTTTATGGAAAAAAGTTATTCTTCATAAAAAGTTCTGCATGGTCTAAAACTCAAAAAATAACCTTTAGTTATCAAAATTTTCCAGTCATATACGAGGTATATCAGAAATTACGAACTTTGCCCAAGAGTAAAGTACCTTTATTTTTGACAATACAGAAGAATGTTATCAAGAACAGTTATTTTCAATTAAAAGTTTTATTCAAATATGCAATTACAATTATTTAGCATGAAAATTTTGGTTTTGTGATTATTTACGTTTTACATTTATAAATTATTTGTATTCATCTTTCTCATCTGTTAAAAAAATGATAACCTTTACATGTGTTTGTGTTGTGCATAATAATTATTTATTTTAGGAAATATTATCATTTTTTTAACAGATAATAGAGACAAATATAAACTAGACTGGGTACATACCCAAGTAGCACAACAATATCGATCCAATATTGATCCAATATCGTTCATATATTGGCCCAACTTAGTTTATCAATATTGGCCCATTAAAAAATGTGGACTTTTTGATTTATTTGCCCAATATCGTTTTTCAATATTGGTCCAGTAATGTAGAAAAATATTGCTACAACTAAAAGTATAATATTACGCCAACATTGGTAATCATGATTGCGCCAGTGCGCCAGTATTTTTTATTCCTTAATGTTAAGAAGTGGATGGTTTTATTTAATGCGTTTTAATTATTTTTATTATAAAATATGCCTGTATATTGCTTTAGAATAGTAAAAAAATTATTAATTTTTTATGAAATTATTTTTTATTTTTGAAGGATCAATCTATCCCTGCATTTGAAACTGTATTTCAAAAATAAAAATGATTTTCATTAAAAAATATTAGTCTTTCTACTTTTCTAAAGTAAGATAGACATATTTTATGCTTAAGTTTAGTGTCCTTAGTTTTACCTGCTCTACCATTTAACCAGAAGTTTATTTTTCCTCTCCAGCAATCAATAACATTTATATTATTTGTAATAGAGAGCGTGCTATTTGTTTATTTTATTACTTACAAGGATTATTGTTAATATCTGAAGTCGTTGCAATTATTCTAGGATCAGAAATAATGCAAAATGTATTAGAAAAGCTTACTGTATATATTTGAACATAATATGTACATATATATATTATATTTAAAAATCCTCTTGATTTGTTTCTTTAGCTAAAAAAAAAATACTTTAGTTGTAGATATGTTACCTAAAATGTAATATGTTACAAACCTCTAATCTGCCAGCCCCCATCCCGATCTCCAGCAGTGGCTAAAGATATGCCTATGCATCTTGTTATTTCCAGATCTGTTGTGTTCTGAAAGTTAACTTTAACAGCCTCTAAAACAGAAATGGTAATTAAGTACCTAATTCATCATTCCAGGAAATTTTTCTTACTAATGTTTTGCTGGTGAGGATTAAGTGCCTAATGCTACTTAAAAAGAGATAAATTTTAAGTTATAAATCTCTATGACTTAGCCATTACTTTTATATAGGAGTTTGTCAAATACTACCATACCTAAAACAGCTTTATATAAGCGTAACTTTGAAAAGTCTTTTTTCTGTTTCTTCCCTTTTGCAGAGTATTTTAAGCTCAGGTCCCTATCCATGAGTTTTTTCATTATGAAATGAACATTCTTTTTCACAGCATCTCCGCCTACGTGTCCTATGGATTTTTTTGACATTTTTCCTAAAAGTAAAAAATCCTGTTTTGTAATTCACACCGTAAGCAACTTTCTAGTTCTATTAGATTTTGAACTGAATTTATTTAGCTTTGGCAGTTTCAAAAAAAATTACTCGCAAGTCCCTTATATTGCTCTGACAATATATTCATATTTCAACAGCACTAGAGCACTGATCTCTGCGAATGCATATTTCAACAGCACTAGAGCACTGATCTCTGCGAATGCCTTTGCTGCATACCACACGCATGCCTATTCTTTGTTGATAAAGAACTTACCTATATACCTAGATAAATTGGTGTTGGTGCCGGTTAATTTTTCAAACGGTTATCAACAGACCACGCTTAAAAGGCACAGTGCCTATTCGTGATTCCTAATTAGATTAGTAGAGTAAGTAACACAAAAATCCTGACAGAAACCCTGTCATGAAACCACTGCATAGCTCAATATCGTAACTTTTTTGCTATGTAGTATGTAGGCATTCAGCAAAACGATCTTGGGGTGGTAGGAAGTAATTTACAAATAATCTTGTCACTAAAAACCTCTGATGAACGAGGGGAATATTTGTACCTACCTGATTCTCATTTCAATAAATTATTATTAAAGCAGGTTTATCAATACAGGTACTTACGTGCTATTATTCCTGTTACATTAATTATTTTAGACACTTTATTAATATTAAACCTTTAAAGTCAACAAATAATACTAACATCCACAGCACAAAACTAACTCCAAACACAGAAAAAAAAAGGACTCCAAACTCCAATAAAGCAAAGTCACGACATTCATGACATAACCTTTACAATGAAGAAAAAAGGAAGCGCGAGCTGTACCGACATTCGGCACATTAAGCATTGGAAGTGTCTACGTCTCCGGGCGCCGAGCGTTCGGAATAATGAGTATCGTATTATTTCCATACTATTATATCTATTGTTGTCCGTGTATTAATAATTTTGAATAATTTAATAGTAAAATATATTATATTATAATATAAAATTTTAAAAAAAGTCGTTACCCAACATTGTAAAATACTATATTATATTGGGTCAATATTTTTAATTCCAATATTGGCTAAAGCCAGCGAAACCTAAGTTGGTACAATATTGCCAGCCAGTATTGTAATATTTCACGAAATGCAATATTGGACTAATATTGGTAATATATTGTTTTGCCGATAGAAATGAATCGATATTGGGCCAATATAGAACCAATGATCAGCCAATATGTTGTGCTACTTGGGTATCGCTAATCGTCAGCCGAGAGTGCTTCTAATATTAGTACTAAAAAAATAATTTTCTTTTTCTTTTCTCTATTTACTATTGCTTTTTATACCTCACCTTCCTGCGGAACGTGAAGGAGGAACATATCGCCAAATTGTCATTATAACAACTGACAAAAACTAAAAAATAAAAAAACGGGTGCAAAATTTCCGGTTTCTCGTATAGATAGGTAGTTTTTGGAGACGGCATCGTATAGTGGTCGACGTCCTATTTCCAATGCCGTCTCGCTCGATTCGCTACGACTTTTCGTTTCTGAAATATATGATATTAACTATTCTTACATAGATAGCTGATAAATTGGTGAAAATTTTATTGTGCCGAGCCCTTTGGGCACGCTAATCGTCAGCCGAGAGTGCATCTAATATTAGTACTAAAAAAAAATTTACAATAAAAAAATACTTTTCTTTTCTTTTTCTCTATTTACTATTGCTTTTTTGCCTCACCTTCCTGCGGAACGTGAAGGAGAAACATATCGCCAAATTGTCATTATAACAACTGACCAAAACCAGAAAATGGTGCAAAATTTCCATTTTTTCGTATAGATAGGTAGTTTTTGGAGACGGCATCGTATAGTGGCCGACGTCCTATTTCCAATGCCGTCTCGCTCGATTCGCTATGACCTTTCGTTGCGGAAATATATGATATTTAATATTATGATATTGACATTTATAGGTGCTTTTTAAACTCACACACCTTTGTGCAATGTGGGATATACGTTCCATATTTCATTATCATAATCACATTATCAGCTAATAAATTTGTGGAAATATTATTGTGCCGAGCCCTTCGGGCACGGCACTGTTTAAGTTCGTTCGTTTTATTTTATTCTTTTCACAAAACCATTTGTTAGCAAGCCCTAATTGTAAAGAATTTCGATTCGCGATAAAAAAAATTTGTGGTTTCTTCACAACCCAGGTGGCAATAAAAACATATGTGTAATTTTTCACTACCCAAGTTCGTTTTTTTCGTACTGAGGATTGACGCTGTAAGAATCTGAAATTCAAAAATTTTCAGTACGTAAATAACAAAGTTCTATACGACAGCTGTTATTTTGACAGGTAAATGTCAAGTTTATTTTAAGCGTTTCATGTATCTAGGATTATAGCTGTAAGATCCCAAAATTTAAAAAATTTTCAGTACCTAAATAACAAAGTTGCATACAACAGCTGTCAAATTTTGACAGGTAAGTGTCAATTTTTTTAACCCTTTTCTTGTATCTAGGATTACAGCTGTAAGAATCCTAAATAAAAAAAATTTTTAATTCCCAAATAACAAAGTTTTATACGACAGCTGTCATTTTGACAGGTAAATGTAATTTTTTTTAAAGCTTTTCTTGTATCTAGCATTATAGATGTAAAAATCTTAAATTAAAAAAAAATTCAGTACCTAAATAACAAAGTTTTATACGACAGCTGTCAAATTTTGAAAGGTAATTGTCAATTATTTTTTAGCTTTTTCGTAGCGAGGGTTATAGCTGTAATAATCCTAAATTTAAAAAATTTTCAGTACCAAAATAACAAAGTTCTATACGACAGCTGTCAAATTATGACAGGCGGGTGTAAATTTTTTTAATCTTTTTTCATATAGAGGATTATAGCTGTACAAATCCGAAATTTAAAAATTTTTCAGTGATTAAATAACAAAGTTCCATACGACAGCTGTCAAATTTTGACAGGTAAGTGTCAATTTTTTTAAAGTTTTTTCGTAACGAGGATTATAGCTGTAAGAATCCCAAATTGAAAAAATTTTCAGTACCTAAATAACAAAGTTCTATACGATAGCTGTCAAATTTTGACAGGTAAGTGTCAATTTTTTTTTTGATTTTTTGTAACGAGGGTTATAGCTGTAAGAGTCCTAAATTTAAAAATTTGTCAGTACCTAAATAACACAGTTTTATACGATAGCTGTCAAATTTTGACAGGTAAGTGTCAATTTTTTTTTAGATTTTTTGTAACGAGGGTTATAGCTGTAAGAATCCTAAATTAAAAAATTTCTCAGTTCCTAAATAACAAAGTTCTATACGACAGCTGTCATTTTGACAGGTAAATATCAAGTTTTTTTTAAGCTTTTCTTGTATCTAGGATTATAGCTGTAAGAATCCGAAATTTCAAAAAAATGTCAGTACCTAAATAACAAAGTTCTATACTACAGCTGTCAGATTTTGACAGGTAAGTGTAATTTTTTTTTAGCTTTTTCGTATAGATTATTATAGCTGTAAGAATCCAAAATTTAAAAAATTTTCAGTACCTAAAATAACGACATTAAAAAAAAAATAAAAAAAAACACTGGGGCTTGAACCCTCGACCTTCGTCTCCAAAATCAACAGTCTTTAGTACCACGCCACCGAAGCTTGCAGATTGATTTGTGGTAAATAGGATATTAATGACGTATTCGATATTACATAGAACGTTGAGTATTGAAGATACACACAAATAATACACTTTTTTCAATTATTTTTGGTCAACCGCAAAGAAAAAGGTCCAAGACAGGTATTTCATACATTAAATACTCTCCGAATATTATAAAAAGTATAAAAATTGAAGTTAATATGCCTCCTGCAAGCCATTTTTATTATTACAAGTACGCGTATAAATGCGATATTTTCCCCCTTATTTTTGGTCAAACGAAAAAGATAAAGGTTCAAGGTAGGTATTTCCCACAAAAGACATAGTCTAAATGTTCTTATTCCTCTAAAAAATCAATTTGGAAATCGCATTTTTCACCTATTTTTGACAGATGGTATAAAAGTTAAAGTTCAGGAAAACGCACGTGGTAAAACCATGGCCAACTTTTTCTAAATCGAATGGTGTTAGAATTTGAAAATTGTGCCTGTTTCCGCACCCAAAAAAGCGACTTTTCTCAATTTTGCGAATATATTTTAATGATTTTGAATATGTAGAGGTGTTGCGAAGTAATCAGCGCATTTTTTGAGAAAAAAATAAAACGGTTTTGTTAAAAATTGAATAAGCTACAGTCGATATAGTAAAAAAAAAGCTGCCGTTTTTTCCGTATTAAAGATAAAGAAACGAAAAGATATCTCTTAAATACAATTTGACGAGCTCTATCCGCTAAAGTTCACAACGTTTCGATCAAAAGTCGTTTTCAGTACGAAAAAAAATAAAAACCGTGAAAAAATCAGGCCTAACTTTATGATTTCCACTTTCTTACAATTTTCGGCAATTTCCATTCCAGTTAGGTATAGAACGATATATTGGAAAAAGGTAGATTTTGAGATGGCCTAACCGATTATCCAAACCGAATGTCGATTGAATGCACCCAATTCGACTTATTAGCGATCCAAGAGGTACCATTTTTGACCAATTTTCAACTTTAAAAAAATCAAAAAAATTACTTCCAATCTCTCGATCGCCCTCACAAACAATAGGGTTCTGTAACTCGCGGTCCTCTACACGTCCAAAAAGTTTGAATGGATCAAGTTCATTCCTGGGACCACGGTGTGGGCCGCGTGAAACTCGACTTTTTTCGACTTTGACGTTTAATAACTTTTTTCCGGCACACCCTGTATATTCGAAATTTTCACACAACGTACCCCCACTATTCCTCTATAAACCCAAAAAGTTTCAATCGTCCCACTCTAACCGTTTCCGAGAAAAAAAATCGCAAATGTGAAAATGTCGAAAGTGACGACAACATACATACATTTTTTTCACCGAAGCGCCGTATAACATATCGCGGTGTAGCGCGATATGTAACTAGACTGGGTACATATCGCTAATCGTCAGCCGAGAGTGCATCTATTATTAGTACTAAAAATTTTTATTTAAAAAGCATTTTTTTTAGTTTCTTTTTTCTATGTTTTCTATTGCTTTTTTTGCCTCACCTTCCTGCGGAACGTGAAGGGGAAACATATCGCCAAATTGTCATTATAACAACTGACAAAAACTAAAAAATAAAAATTACGGGTGCAAAATTTCCGTTTTCTTGTATAGATAGGTAGTTTTTGGAGACGGCATCGTATACTGCTCGATGTCCCGTTTCCAATGCCGTCTCACTCGATTCGCTACGACTTTTCGTTACGGAAATATATGATATTTAATATTATGATATTGATATTGATATTAACATTGAACCCATCAGCACCGGCTTTTTTTTAAATAGCACAGCAAACGTATCAATGTGGAATATACTTTCCAAGTGTGTCCTATAAAAATATGTATTCAATCAATTTAAACATAAGTAAAGAAGCTATTCTTACATTGATAGCTGATAAATTAGTTCAAAAGCTTATTTTGCCGAGCCCTTCCGGCACGGCACTGTTCCAATTCGTTTATTTTATTTCATACTTTTTACAAAACCATTTGTTAGCAATCTTTAATAATTGCCTAAAGAATTATCCAAACCGAATGTCGATCGGATGGACCCAATTCGACTTATTAACGATTCAATAGGTACCTGTTTAGTCCCATATTTAACTTTGAAAAAATTTAAAAAATTATTTCCAAACTTTCGATCGCGCTCACAAACAATAGGGGTCTGTAGCCTACGGTCGTCTACGCGTCGAAAAAGTTTAAATCGAAAAAACTAATTTTTGTGGCCTGTATCGAATGCCAACTAGATCCCGATATTTCTCGACTTTAAAAATTAATAACTTTTTTCCCGTACACCCTGTATATTCAAAATTTTTACACATTTTACCCCCACTATTCTTCTCTAAACTGAAAAAGTTTCAATCGTCCCACTCTTACCGTTTCCGAGGAAAGAAATCGCAAATTTGAAAATGTCGAAACTGACGACGAACAACTTATTTTAAATGTAGCCGCCGTATATAATACTAGACTGGGTACATATCGCTAATCGTCAGCCGAGAGTGCATCTAATATTAGTACTAAATAGATTTACAAAAATTTACAATAAAAAAATACTTTTTTTTTTCTATTTACTATTGCTTTTTTTGCCTCACCTTCCTGCGGAACGTGAAGGGAAAACATATCGCCAAATTGTCATTATAACAACTGACCAAAACTACACAATGGTGCAAAATTTCCGTTTTCTCGTATAGATAGGTAGTTTTCTGAGACGGCGCCGTATAGGTGCTCTTTAAACTCGCACACCTTTGTGCAATGTGGGATATACTTTCCATATTTGCTCTATAAAAATATGTAAGTATTCAATCGATTAAAACATAAGCAAAAAATTATTCTTATATGGAAGCTATCAATTATCAGCTAATAAATTTGTAGAAATATTATTGTGCCGAGCCCTTCGGGCACGGCACTGTTCTAGTTCGTTCGTTTAATTATACGAGAGGTCACTTTGACAGGTAAGTGTAATTTTTTTAGCTTTTTCGTAGCGAGGGTTATAGATGTAAGAATTCGAAATTAAAAAATTTTCAGGTACCTAAATAAGAATGTTTTATACGATAGCTGTCAAATTTTAACAGGTAGGAGTCAGTTTTTTTTATCCTTTTCGTAGCGAGGGTTATCGCTGTAAAAATCCTAAAGTGAAAAATTTTTAGTTCCTAAATAACAAAGTTCTATACGACAGCTGTCAGACTTTGACAGGTAAGTTTCAATTTTTTTTTGTTTTTTCGTAGCGAGAGTTACAGCTATAAGAATCCTAAATTGAAAAATATTTCAGTTCCTAAATAACACAGCTGTCATTTTGACAGGTAAATGTCAATTTTTTTAAGCTTTTCTTGTATCTAGGATTAAAGCTGTAAAAATTCAAAATTTAAAAAAAATTCAGTAGTTAAATAACAAAGTTCTATACGACAGCTGTCAGATTTTGACAGGTAAGTGTCAATTTTTTTTTAGATTTTTCGTAGCGAGATTTATAGCTGTAAGAATCCCAAATGAAACATTTTTCAGTTCCTAAATAACAAAGTTATATACGACAGCTGTCATTTTGACAGGTAAATTGCAATTTTTTTTTTAGCTTTTCTTGTATCTAGGATTATAGCTGTAAGAATCCGAAATTAAAAAAAAATTCAGTAGCTAAATAACAAAGTTCTATACGACAACTGTCAGATTTTGACAGGTAAGTGTAATTTTTTTTTTAGCTTTTTCGTAGCGACGGTTATAGCTGTAAGAATCCCAAATTTAAAAAAAATTCAGTACCTAGATAACAAAGTTTTATACGAAACCTGTCAGATTTTGACAGGTAAGTGTCAATTTATTTTAACTTTTTTCGTAGCGAGGGTTAAAGCTGTAATAAAACTAAATTAAAAAAATTTTCAGTACCAAAATAACAAAGTTCTATACGACAGCTGTCAAATTATATATACTTAAATAGTAATTCTTATTTTTTATAATTTGCTACCATTTCTATGCTGTTTAGGTATAGAACAATATATTTGAAAAAAGTAGTATTTGAGATGATCTAAACGAATATCCAAACCAAAATTATATCGGACGCACCCAATTCGATTTATTAACGATCCAATATGACCCTACATTGATTTTAAAAAAATCAAAAAAATTACTTCCCAACTTTCGATCGCGTTCGCAAACAACAGTGTTTTGTAGCCCAACGTCGTCTACATGTCGAAAAAGTTTAAATCGATTAAAATGATTTTTGCCACCTGTATCGCCCTATAACGAAAAAAAACATATTTTTTAACTTTGACTTTAATAACTTTTTTCCGGTACACCCTGTATATTTGAAATTGTTCCCAGAACGTGCCCCGACTATTCCTCTCTACGTCCAGAAAGTTTGAATCGTTTTGCTCTAACCGTTTCCGAAAAAAAAATTCGCGAATATCGAAATGTCGTATAACCTTCTAACACGTGGCGACGGATTATCAATGTCGAAACGCCATCTTTAAAATCGAGATTACAACCATTTCTGAAACATTTTGAGCAAATATTTTGGTCAGTAAAATTAGCAGAAGGTTCAAGGTAGATATTTCACCCGATTTAAAATCTGGAAATGTTCTTATTATTCTAGCAAAACACGCTGAAAACACCCATTTTTCGCCATTTTTGACAGCCGGATTTTTAGAATTAATAATTAATTTAGATAAATCAATATCAAGGCACTCTTAGTCAAAAGTGAATGGTGTTAGAATTTGTAAAGATTGCCTGTTTCCGCACCCAAAAAAGCGACTTTTCTCAATTTTGCGAATATATTTTAATGATTTTGAATATGTAGAGGTGTTGCGAAGTAATCAGCGCATTTTTTGAGAAAAAAATAAAACGGTTTTGTTAAAAATTGAATAAGCTACAGTCGATATAGTAAAAAAAAAGCTGCCGTTTTTTCCGTATTAAAGATAAAGAAACGAAAAGATATCTCTTAAATACAATTTGACGAGCTCTATCCGCTAAAGTTCACAACGTTTCGATCAAAAGTCGTTTTCAGTACGAAAAAAAATAAAAACCGTGAAAAAATCAGGCCTAACTTTATGATTTCCACTTTCTTACAATTTTCGGCAATTTCCATTCCAGTTAGGTATAGAACGATATATTGGAAAAAGGTAGATTTTGAGATGGCCTAACCGATTATCCAAACCGAATGTCGATTGAATGCACCCAATTCGACTTATTAGCGATCCAAGAGGTACCATTTTCGACCAAATTTTGACTTTGAAAAAATCAAAAAAATTACTTCCAAAGTTTCGATCGCGCTCACAAACAATAGGGTTCTGTAGCCCACGGTCGTCTACGCGTCGAAAAAGTTTAAATCGAAAAAACTAATTTTTGTAGCCTGTATCGAATGCCAACGAGATCCCGATATTTCTCGACTTTAAAAATTAATAACTTTTTTCCGGCACACCCTGTATATTCGAAATTTTCACACAACGTACCCCCACTATTCCTTTGTAAACCCAAAAAGTTTCAATTGTCCCACATTAACCGTTTCCGAGAAAAAAAATCGCAAATGTGAAAATGTCGAAACTGACGACGACGACGCCGACGCCGCCGACACGGACAACATACGCACATATTTCAAATGAAGCAGACGATATAGTGCAAAATTTTCGGGAAGCAGTCGGGGTTGCCGTGATTCCGCGTGAAGGCGACGAATAACATATCGCGGAAAGCGATATGTTAACTAGACTGGGTACATATCGCTAATCGTCAGCCGAGAGTGCATCTAATATTAGTACTAAAAAAATAATTTTCTTATCCTTTTCTCTATTTACTATTGCTTTTTATACCTCACCTTCCTGCGGAACGTGAAGGAGAAACATATCGCCAAATTGTCATTATAACAACTGACAAAAATTAAAAAACAAAAAAACGGGTGCAAAATTTCCTGTTTCTCGTTTAGATAGGTCGTTTTTGGAGACGGCATCGTATAGTGGTCGACGTCCTATTTCCAATGCCGTCTCGCTCGATTCGCTACGACTTTTCGTTACTGAAATATATGATATTAACTATTCTTACATAGATAGCTGATAAATTGGTGAAAATTTTATTGTGCCGAGCCCTTTGGGCACGTTTCATTTTATACTTTTGACAAAACCATTTGTTAGCAACCTCTAATTTTGAAACATTTCAATTCATGATAAAAAATAAATTTAGTTTCTTCACAAACCTAGTTGATTTTTTTCGTACCAAGGATTGTCGCTGTAAGATTCCAAAATTGAAGAATTTTTCAGTTCCTAAATAACAAAGTTCTATACGACAGCTATCATTTTGACAGTTAATTTTCAATTTAGGATTAAAACGGTATAATTCTACAAATACTATATATAACATTTCGATCAAAAGTTGTTTTTTGTACGAAAAACAATGATAACCGTAAAAGAATCGTGGCTTAAATAGTAATTCTTACTTTTTTATAATTTGCACCCTTTATATTACCGGTAGGTATAGAACAATATATTTGAAAAAAGTAGTATTTGAGATGACCTAAACTAATCTCTAAACCAAAAGTGTGTTAGACGCACCCAATTCGATTTATTAACGATCCAACATGACCCTACATTGATGTTAAAAAAATCAAAAAATTGACTTCCCAACTTTCGATCGCGTTCGCAAACAACAGTGTTTTGTAGCCTAACGTCGTCTACATGCCAAAAAAGTTTAAATCGATTAAAATGATTTTTGCCACCGCTACAACGAAAAAAAAACATATTTTTCAACTTTGACTTTAATAACTTTTTTCCGGTACATCCGGTATATTGAAAATTGTTTCCAGAACGTGCCCCTACTATTCCTCTCTACATCCAGAAAATGTTAATCGTTTTGCTCTAACCGTTTCCGTGAAAAAAATTCGCGAATATCACAATATCGAACAGCCTCCCACCAGTCCCACCACGTGGCGATGCATTTTCAATGTCTGAACGTCATCTTTAAAATCGAGATTTCAACTATTTCTGAAACATTTTGGGCAAATATTTTGGTCAATAAAATTAGAAGAAGGTTCAAGGTAGATTTTCCATCCGATTTAAAATCTGGAAATTTTCTTATTAGTCTAGCAAGTCAAGCTCAAAACACCAATTATTCGCCATTTTTGACAGTCGGTTTTTTAGAATTAATTTACTTACATTAACCAACGCAGTCCAACAGAATAGTATTAGAATTTGCAAATGTTGCTTGTTTCCGCACTCAAAAACTTGATTTTTCTTAAACTTACGAATATATTTTAATAAGTTTGGATATGTAGAGGTGTTGAGAATAAATCAGCGCGTCTTTTGGGAAAAAATAAAACGGTTTTGTTAAAAATTGAATAAGCTAGTCGATATAGTAAAACGTTGGATAAAAATATCTCTTGATAAATCATAAATTAATTTTTTTGAGCCACAAATGATGTTTTCTCAGAGCGCGTTTACTATGCAAACTAAAGCTTGTTTATCGGTCGATATGGTGGATCAAGAAAAAAGAAAAAAAGTTATATTTATAGACACTTGCAGAAGTATTTAAGCAAACCAGTGCGACGCCAACAGAAATTACTGGAAAAAATTCATAGGCTGCCTTTTTTCCGTATTAAAGATAAAGAAACGAAAAATATCTCTAAAATACAATTTGAAGAGCTATATCCACTAAACGTTTCGATCAAAATTCGTTTTTCGTACGAAAGAAAATAAAAACTGCGAAAAAATCACGCCTTACTCTGTGGTTTCCAGTTTCTTACAATTTTTGATCATTTCCATTCCAGTTAGGTATAGAACGATATATTGGAAAAAGGTAGTTTTTGAGATGGCCTAAACGATTATCAAAACCGAATGTTGATCGGATGCACCCAATTCGACTTATTAGCGATCCAAGAGGTACCATTTTTGACCAATTTTCAACTTTAAAAAAATCAAAAAAATTACTTCCAAACTTTCGATCGCGCTCACAAACAATAGGGTTCTGTAGCCCACGGTCGTCTACGCGTCGAAAAAGTTTAAATCAAAAAAACTAATTTTTACGAACTGTATCGAATCCCAACGAGAATCCGATAATTATCGATTTTAAAAATTAATAACTTTTTTCCGGCACACCCTGTATATTCGAAATTTTCACACAACGTACCTCCACTATTCCTCTCTAAACTGAAAAAGTTTCAATCGTCCCACTCTTACCGTTTCCGAGAAAAGAAATCGCAAATGTGAAAATGTCGAAACTGACGACTACAACTTATTTTAAATGTAGCCGCCGTATATAATACTAGACTGGGTACATATCGCTAATCGTCAGCCGAGAGTGCATCTAATATTAGTACTAAAAAGATTTACAAAAATTTACAATAAAAAAATACTTTTCTTTTCTTTTTTTCTATTTACTATTGCTTTTTTTGCCTCACCTTCCTGCGGAACGTGAAGGGAAAACATATCGCCAAATTGTCATATATAATATCACAAGAGATAAAATTTTGTCGGCAAAATTTTCGAAAGGTATGAAAGTTTGTTGCTTGGCAATTTCGCGAATGACATTTTCGAAAAGGCGAGTGATTTTGTCGAAAATGTCATGAGCGAAATTGCTTAAAAGCAACAAACTTAAATAAATCCTTGAGAACAATTTTGCTTACACAATTTTTTCTCGAGTGGTATTCGACATGACTATTTAACTAGAAAAAAGACAAAATTTTGCCGCGGCAAAAATCACATGTGAATTTTGTCCAGGTAGGTGCAGGTAGTAATTTTGCCAGTAGAAGACCGGCCGTTGCTATGACATTTTGCCAGTGTAAAACACTCTAGTTAAATAGTCATTATAACAACTGACCAAAACTACACAATGGTGCAAAATTTCCGTTTTCTCGTATAGATAGGTAGTTTTCTGAGACGGCGCCGTATAGGTGCTCTTTAAACTCGCACACCTTTGTGCAATGTGGGATATACTTTCCATATTTGCTCTATAAAAATATGTAAGTATTCAATCGATTAAAACATAAGCAAAAAATTATTCTTACATGAAAGCTATCAATTATCAGTTAATAAATTTGTAGATATATTATTGTGCCGAGCCAATACGTCCCTTATTATCGCTTTTAGAATATAAATCAATATAACCTTTTATCTGGACCATAGAAAAAGGCAACTTTTTTATTTGAAGAGGTTCTATCTAAGCTTTATCAGTTTCGAGATATTGGCTAATATATGAAAACTACTTTTAATTCCATATCTCAAAAACTATAAGACCTACAAAAAATTTCTAAGAACTTAAAGTAAAGATCTTTTAAGGATGCTACTTATTAGTTATATACATTGTTGCCATATCTCTTTCAATTTCCGAGGAAAATGGTCTTTTATGGATTTCATAGCATTTTCCTGAGCATACCTATACATGGAAAAAATGCCAAAATTTAAAATTCGCAAATATGTCAATTTTTCGATACATTTCCATCAAAAATAACGTAAAACCCGAAAATAGCGAAGAAAATATGATAATTAACAATTCTATGAATTTTTAAAAAAATATCCAGAAAACTCGGATTTTTTTGTCGGTTTTCAAAGTTTCCTCAATACGTCCCTTATTACGGCCTTTGGAACAAAAGTTAATATAATGTTTTATCTGGACCATAGAAAAAGGCAACTTTTTTATTTGAAGAGGTTCTATCTAAGCTTTATCAGTTTCGAGATATTGGCTAATATATGAAAACTACTTTTAATTCCATATCTCAAAAACTATAAGACCTACAAAAAATTTCTAAGAACTTAAAGTAAAGATCTTTTAAGGATGGTACTTATTAGTTATATACATTGTTGCCGTATCTCTTTCAATTTCCGAGGAAAATGGTCTCTTATGGATTTCATAGCATTTTCCTGAGCATATATGGAAAAAATGCCAAAATTTAAAATTCGCAAATAAGTCAATTTTTCGGTACATTTCCATCAAAAATAACGTAAAACCCGAAAATAGCGAAGAAAATATGGTAAATAACAATTCTATGAATTTAAAAAAAAAATCCAGAAAACTCGGATTTTTTGGTCGGTTTTCACAGTTTCCTCAATACGTCCCTTATTACGGCCTTTGGAACAAAAGTTAATATAACGTTTTATCTGGACAATAGAAAAAGGCAACTTTTTTATTTAAAGAGTTTCTATCTAACGTCTATCAGTTTCGAGATATTTTCAAATACATGAAAACCACTTTTAATTCCATATCTCAAAAACTATAAGACCTACAAAAAATTTCTAAGAACTTAAAGTGAAGATCTCATAAAGATGCTACTTATTAGTTATATACATTGTTGCTTTTTTTGCCTCACCTTCCTGCGGAACGTGAAGGGGAAACATATCGCTAAATTGTCATTATAACAACTGAAAAAAACTAAAAAATAAAAATAACGGGTGCAAAATTTCAGTTTTCTTGTATAGATAGGTAGTTTTTGAAGACGGTATCGTATAGTGCTGGATGTCCCGTTTCCAATTCCGTCTCGCTCGATTCGCTACGACTTTTCGTTACGAAAATATATGATACTTAATATTATGATATTGATATTAACATTGAACCCATCAGCACCGGCTTTTTTTAAAATTGCACAGCAAACGTATCAATGTGGAATATACTTTCCAAGTTTGTTCTATAAAAATATGTATTCAATCGATTTAAACATAAGTAAAGAAACTATTCTTACATTGATAGCTGATAAATTAGTTTAAAAGCTTATTTTGCCGAGCTCTTCCGGCACGGCACTGTTCCAATTCGTTTATTTTATTTCATACTTTTTACAAAACCATTTGTTAGCAACCTTTAATAATTGCCTAAAGGATTATCCAAACCGAATGTCGATCGGATGGACCCAATTCGACTTATTAACGATTCAATAGGTACCTGTTTAGTCCCATATTTAACTTTGAAAAAATTTAAAAAATTATTTCCAAACTTTCGATCGCGCTCACAAACAATAGGGGTCTGTAGCCTACGGTCGTCTACGCGTCGAAAAAGTTTAAATCGAAAAAACTAATTTTTGTGGCCTGTACCGAATGACAACGAGACTCCGATAATTATCAACTTTAAAAATTAATAACTTTTTTCCCGTACACCCTGTATATTCAAAATTTTTACACATTGTACCCCCACTATTCCTCTCTAAACTGAAAAAGTTTCAATCGTCCCACTCTTACCGTTTCCGAGAAAAGAAATCGCAAATGTGAAAATGTCGAAACTGACGACGACAACTTATTTTAAATGTAGCCGCCGTATATAATACTAGACTGGGTACATATCGCTAATCGTCAGCCGAGAGTGCATCTATTATTAGTACTAAAAATTTGTATTTAAAAAGTATTTTTCTTAGTTTCTTTTTTCTATGTTTTCTATTGCTTTTTTTACCTCACCTTCCTGCGGAACGTGAAGGGGAAACATATCGCCAAATTGTCATTATAACAACTGACAAAAACTAAAAAATAAAAATAACAGGTGCAAAATTTCCGTTTTCTTGTATAGATAGGTAGTTTTTGAAGACGGCATCGTATAGTGCTCGATGTTCCGTTTCCAATGCCGTCTCGCTCGATTCGCTACGACTTTTCGTTACGGAAATATATGATATTTAATATTATAATATTGACATTGAACCTGTCAGCACCGATTCTTTAAAATCGCACAGCAAAGGGTGTAATGTGAGATATATTTTCCAAGTTTGTCCTTTAAAAATATTTATTCAATCAATTTAAACATAAGGAAAAGAAACTATTCTTACATTGATAGCTGATAAATTAGTGAAAATGTTATTGTGCCGAACCCTTCGGGCACGGCACTGTTCAAGTTGGTTTATTTAATTTCATACTTTTGACAAAACCATTTGTTAGCAACCTTTAATTGTTATTGGTAAAGCATTTCAATTCGCGATAAAAAATAAATTTAGTTTCTTCACAATCCCAGTTCGTTTATTTCGTACCGAGGATTGTCACTGTAAAAATCCTAAATTTAAAAAACTTTTAATAGGTACCTAAATAACGAAATATTAAAAAAATAAAAAGACGGGCCTGGAATTGAACCCGGTATCATCGCGACCACAAGTCGTAACCTATTATATACCTACCTTCCACTAGGCCCGACCACTTTGAAAATAAATTATAATATAGAATATTTATATTGCCGTATTAAAAATGAAAAAAATACGATTTATTTAAGCTTGACGAGCTCTTTCCGCTAAGGTACATTACATTTCAATCAAAAGTTGTTTTCCGTACGAAAAACAATGAAAACCGTAAAAGAATTAAATAGTAATTCTTACTTTTTTATAATTTGCACCCTTTACATTACAGGTAGGTATAGAACAATATATTTGAAAAAAGTAGTATTTGAGATGACCTAAACGAATCTCCAAACCAAAAGTGTGTCAAACGCACCCAATTCGATTTATTAACGATCCAACATAACCCTACATTGATTTTAAAAAAATTAAAAAATTGACTTCTCAACTTCCGATCATGTTTGCAAACAACAGTGTTTTGTAGCCCAACGTCGTCTACACGCCAATAAAGTTTAACTCCATTAAAATGCTTTTTGGCACCTGTATCGCGCCACAACGAAATAAAAACATATTTTTCAACTTTCACTTTAATAACTTTTTTCCGGTACACCCTGTATATTGGAAATTGTTCCCAGAACGTGCCCCTACTATTCCTCTCTACGTGCAGAAAATTTTAATCGTTTTGCTCTAACCGTTTCCGAGAAAAAAATTCGCGAATATCTAAATGTGGAACAGCCTCCCACCACGTGGCGACGGATTATCAATGTCGGAACGCCATCTTTAAAATCGAGATTACAACTATTTCTGAAACATTTTGGGCAAATATTTTGGTCAATAAAATTAGAAGAAGGTTCAAGGTAGATATTCCACCCGATTTAAAATCTGGAAATGTTCTTATTATTCTAGCAAGTCACGCTAAAAACAACCATTTTTCGCCATTTTTGACAGCCGGATTTTTAGAATTAATAATTAATTTAGATATATCAATATCAAGGCACTCTTAGTCAAAAGTGAATGGTGTTAGAATTCGTAAAGATTGCCTGTTTCCGCACCCAAAAAGCGACTTTTCTCAAGTTTGCGAATATATTTTAATAATTTTGGATATGTAGAGGTGTTGAGAAGTAATCAGCGCATTTTTTGAGAAAAAAATAAAACGGGTTTGTTAAAAATTGAATAAGCTACAGTCGATATAGTAAAAAAAAACCTGCCGTTTTTTCCGTATTAAAGATAAATAAACGAAAAAATATATTTTAAATACAATTTGACAAGCTCTATCCGCTATAGTTTACAACGTTTCGATCAAAAGTCGTTTTCAGTACGAAAAAAAATAAAAACCGTGAAAAAATCAGGCCTAACTTTATGATTTCCACTTTCTTACAATTTTCGGCAATTTCCATTCCAGTTAGGTATAGAACAATATATTGGAAAAAGGTAGATTTTGAGATGGCCTAACCGATTATCCAAACCGAATGTCGATTGGATGCACCCAATTCGACTTATTAGCGATCCAAGAGGTACCATTTTCGACCAAATTTTGACTTTGAAAAAATCAAAAAAATTACTTCCAAACTTTCGATCGCGCTCACAAACAATAGGGTTCTGTAGCCCACGGTCGTCTACGCGTCGAAAAAGTTTAAATCGAAAAAACTTATTTTTGTGGCCTGTATTGAATGCCAACGAGATCCCGATATTTCTCGACTTTGACGTTTAATAACTTTTTTCCGGCACACCCTGTATATTCGAAATTTTCACACAACGTACCCCCACTATCCCTCTCTAAACCCAAAAAGTTTGAATCGTCCCACTCTAACCGTTTCCGAGAAAAAAAATCGCAAATATGAAAATGTCGAAAGAGACCACGGCGACAACATACATACATTTTTTTCACCGAAGCGCCGTATAACATATCGCGATGCAGCGCGATATGTAATAATATATAATGTAAAACGTAAATAATCACAAAACCTAAATTTTCATGCTAAATAACTGTAATTGCATATTTGAATATAACTTTTAATTGAAAATAACTGTTCTTGATAACCTTCTTCTGTATTGCCAAAAATAAAGGTACTTTACTCTTGGGCAAAATTCGTAATTTCTGATATATGACTGGGAAATTTTGATAACTGAAGGTTACATTTTATGTTTTAGACCATGCAGAACTTTTTATAAAGAATGACTTTTTTCCATAAAACCAATAATAAAAAAGTTTTCCATATGGTTCCAAAATAAACTGATTTGGGATACCCTGTATAATTTGTAGACCTCATGCCTTTAACAGTCCAGTTGTAAAACAAGTACCCACTTCATGCCCCACTTAAGAACGTAACTTCATTTCAGGTACCACAGAATACTCATACTACATCAAAAACTAACCAAGATGTTGTCGAATCCATTATTCCACAACTTACTGATGTGGTTCAAGAACCTAAAGCAATTTTTGAAAACAGCGGCGACAGAAATCCTATAGAAAGTAGAGATAAATTCAGCGTTGAAAAAAAATACATGGAAGAAAAGGAAGAGTTTATAGAAAAAGGAAAATCCCTAAAGAGCGATGTAAAAGCCACAACCGGAATAATAAAATCGTTTTTTTCTGATATTCGGCCAGGATTAAATACCATCGAAATCTGCAAAAATCCCTTCAAAACAATAAAAATTGAAGAAGAAGTAATAAAAAACTTTAAATATTTACCACCGAAACGGTTAAAAGAAATGTTATGCCAAGAATTAGAGAAACTGGAATGTTTGCGAGATAAAAATCCAAACATCTACAGCGAGCACCTTAAAACGATCGTTGAGTTGAAGAAAAACAGAGGCCCAAAATATTTCCAATATAAAATACACCCTCTATATCAACAAATGAACATGTTCTTGTTTGGGGTGCATACGTTACGCGCTGGTCAAGAACACATAAATTTGTTGAAAAGCGTTTCTAGCTGCAATATCAAACTGAAAACACGATGGAATCTTTTAAAAGCCTACGCCTATATTTTTGGAGGAGAGCACTCCGCCGACTGTAACATGTACGCACGGTGTTTGAGCTTTTTGGATCATAGTCCTAGTCAAAAACAGCCTAAAACAAACCCGGTAAATATATGCAAAGACTTGGTTATTTCCGATTCTGAATGTAACAGATACGGCAGAAAAATTCCTGTAAAAGATGGAAAGGACAGTGAAAACTTACATATACCAACATTACCAAGTAATCCATCTCCGTCACTTGCACCTATCTCAAACGTGGTTATAAATGTTTCTGTACCAATTATTTCACAACCTTTCCACGGATCTCAAAACATACAAAACAACTTTTTTGAGACACATGCAATAATGAATACCACACATCTCACAGAACACGTAAATGTTGAACCCCTTATTGAATCTTCCGTAGCAAAAGACATGTCTATCCAAGATAGGGAAAGTAACGAATATTTACAATTATCAGATAGCTGCGTGGAATCAAGAGAGCAAATTGTAGAATGTAGAGGGAAGGATGAAGGTATCTTTAGAGAAGGAGGCGATTTAAGAGAACGATTGAATCGTTCTAAAACCAAGGAACAGAACACCTTTAAGACGTCTTATATTAATTCAATTGAGATAGATGAAGCTACGTTGAAAAAATTCCTTCGTTCGTCCACCAAGGATATAAGACAGATGGTACGTCTGGAATTACGGGAACTGGTCAATTTTAGACATACAGACACGGTCATTTATAAAAGGAAGCTTAAGGAGATTGAGCGCTTTAAACAAATCGAAGTTAAAACGGAACCTATCAAACATAATATATATTTACTCTTTAAACAAATAAATATGTTCCTATTTGGGGTGCACCAAATATGCCGTGGAAAGGAAAACTTAAAAATCTTAATGAGTTACGTTAAATCACTAAGTTTTCGTATGAACTACAAAAATAGAATAATGTTGCTAGAAGCCTACACATACATTTTTGGGGGAGAACACCCTGGTTTTCATTTTTATGCTTATTATTTAAATGGCTTATCTTCTGTTAATGTGCCTGCTTCAAATGGACTATGTGAAAAAGTGTATTTACCGGCAGTTACTGGGGTCCTAGGACATCAAAATCGCATAACCGATAGTTTAGTCCCAAACCAAATGAGTTTACAATCAACAAAAGTTTCTTGCAGGAAAAATGCTTCTAAAAGGGATAGATTTGAAGGTGTGAGAGACACTGAAGATCCTAATTGTTCACCTCTTGCTTTAAGTATGCCTTTAGGATGCAGAAACGCAATAGGTTTTATTTCTCCCACTACTGAATGGGAAAGAAGCGTTCAAATATCAGACAAAAGTTCCATTTTGAGTAATGTAGTTAAATCTATAAGACACGAGATTCACACTTTACCTACCGTTCCCTTAAAGAGAATGATAGGCAAAGACATAGAATCACTAAATAGGATTCCGACAGACAGGAATACCTACGTCAGAAAGCTTGACAATATCGAAAACTTGTCGAAAATTCAAGAGGCAACCGAGTTTAGTACGCAAAATTTATATTTTCTACATCGAGATTTAAATATGTACCTCTTTGGAGTTCGTGGTTTGCAAGAAGGTAAAAAATATTTAAAAAATCTACAAAATTTTGTGGGTAGCTCCACGTGTAAGGTCAGTGCTGCCGAAAGGAGAAGGTTGCTTACAGATTACGGATATATTTTTGGCGGAAAGCGCGAAAATGTTGATTATCGGGATTGTTTAAATAATATTACAGAGATATAGTTTATTTACAGGGGCGGTTCTAGACCCAAAATATTGGGGGGGCACCACATTGGCGCAGCCACAATTTTTGGTAGCCTTCGCAAGCAAATAACGCCGCAGCCCAAATTGTATCAAATTATGTAGATAATAAAGCACCCGGAATTTTTTTTATCATTGGCATGAAATCATAAGTAGTTAGCAATTCGATCAGCGATAAATTTATTTATTGAGTATTAGGTTTCACGAAAAAATATTTGTATTATTTCAGTTTTCCTCGAGATATTTTAAAGTTTTTTTCAGAAATGTTGGGGGGTCCTGGGCCCCCCCGTGGAACCGTCCCTGTTTATTTAAGTGTACAGTTGCAACCCAGATACGTTGCTTGAAATACTATTTAAAAACCCTAGAATTTGTATTGTTATATTACGATAGATTACAAGAATAAACCTTTGATATTTTGCACTATTAAAATATAGTTTTTACCAAAGAAAGTATCTTATTTTATTGATACTGCTTCCCAATTTTTTGTTTTCGAATGTTAAATAAAATCCCAGCAAAAGATGAAGCTTTCTGTAACGACTTAAGTGAAAATTTCGCCTACCCATTTCTACAGGCTGTCTTAGAATTTTAAAGTCTATGATAAAATGCAATAAGTTTAATTTTAAAATAGTTACAAATATTACAATAAACTAAGTATTTTTTTAAAAGTATTTATTATTATCACAGTCAATTGACACAGACAAAAAATTAAGGAACACGTTGAACATTCAAATGTTTTCTTTTTTTATGCTTAGCCAGTGTATTCTTAGTATTAAATTTCATATCACAAAGGTCACAGTCAAACTCCTTTAAATTTGAATGAGTCCTTAAATGTTCTTCAAAGCCACTTGTTATCACTTTACCACAAATATTACACGTACTGGTTTTAACGGTCCCCTCGTGATACTTTAGATGCGCATCTAAATTTTTTTGTGATACGAATTTTTTATCACAAACTGTACACCCAAAGTTTTTAATGCCTTTGTGATTGTTAATATGTGCTTCATGATATTCTTTACGCATGAAGCCTTTGTCACAAATGGGGCATGTATACGGGAGAGTTTTTTCGTGAGTTTTCAAGTGAAAATTTAAATTACTTAAAGTTTTGTAACTTTTATTACATTTATTACAGGAGAATTTTTTGTCGGTATTGTGAGTTATCATATGGCTTTTATAATCTGAGACTTTCACAAAGCCTATGTTACAAATAGAACAGATAGCTATAAATTTTTTGTCATGCTTTAGTTTAGTGTGATTTTTAAGCTTTGTAGCGGAAGCAAACTTCTTATCACAGTACTGGTTCTTACATTTAAATGGTAATAGTCCAAGGCAGAAATTCTGGTGCTCTTTCAAGTTAGATTTAGTTCGAAAAAATTTCTTACAGTGCTTATTTGAACACTTTAAGGAACCGATCAGTGCATAGTCTTTTTTACTATGTTTTTTTAAGTGAATTTTGAGTTTTTTAAAAGTAGGAGCTGTTTTTCCACAGAGCTCACAAAGATAGCCTCTAGATTTGTGTCTTTTAATGTGGTTAGCAAAATATGTTTTCAGACACAATACTTTTTTACACTGTTTACATTTATACTTTCTAAATTTAGCACGATTTTTCGATTTTTCTCCAGCTTTGTGTACTATATTATTTTTCAAACAACTTTTTTTAAACTTGTTTAATAAAGTTTTGATAAAATTTTCCAATTTTAACTGCAAATGGTCAATAGTGTTTATCAAACCCAAACAATCATTACACAAATAATTTATGTCTACACGGATATTGTTCTCGACGATCCCTAAAATTTTTGTAATGACAGGCGTTTGGCTTGACATTGTCAACGGGTTTTCTGACGTTAGTACATAGAATTGAAGCCCTAAAGGTGTGTATATAGTATTGCAAATTAAACATTTTGTAGACTCGTAAACCAGCTGTTTTTCTTGTTCTTCGCTGCAATCTGAGCTGGAATCTTCAACTATTATATCACTTTCATCGTTTGATACTTCTGTTTGTTGGTCTAAAGGTGTCAAGTCTGTAACAAATAAAGGCATAATAATAATAAACATGTTCAATCAATTATACCTACTTAAATGGATAAAATTCAGTGTTTTTACAATGATACTTACAAGGTAAGTTATAGGATTGTTTTGAATTTTCCACTAAACCACTGTTTTCCATTTTTGATGGAATGACAGTGTCATATACTGTAGGATTTTGTGCATAGCAACTAGGTCCTGAAGATATATCTGCAAATTTGGGGTCATAGCAAGTAGAATAATTGCTACAACCAACCTGGAATATCTCACAAGGCTTATTTGGGTTATAAGTAGTATCGGCGTTGTAATATGCACAACTTTTAAACATTTCTCCTTCTGTGGGGCCTTTCTGAATGCTGCAGTATGCTGACGATGTGTTGGCGTCTCCATAATATTTACTTATATGCGCGCAAGACGGATACTCCCCAGGTTTTTGCATGTAGTTATAGCTGTTTGTATTTACACCCCACTGATGTCCATCATATCTATTATACTGATTTTCTGATGACAGAATATTATCTATATTACTACAATAGCTACTAGGACTTAAGTCTTTACTAGATATCTCAAGAAGATCAATTTTCTCAGGTAATTTTAAAGTTTCCCAGGGTATTTCGGAAAGTGCATAAGGAAGCTCTGGAGGTCTACCCTGGCCTCTATCAGCAGAATTTTGGGGTAATAAGGCTGGGTAAATATCATTAAAGGTACCAGTTGGTGAGAATGTTCCTGTGACCATTGAGAATTGAGCGGAGAATCCTTGTGAAGCCCCATTTTCTGGACATTGCAAGTATTGCTTTTCATTCATTATTCAGTGGCTATAGATACTTTTATAAAATTGGATTTCTTCGGTATTATTTAATCAATAGGAAAATCTATATTATTATGCAAGCAAAAAAAACCATACTCCAGAGATAAATAAATAAATACTCAAACCAAAGAAAAGACTGAGAATAAACATAACCTCACTACAGTGTTGCCAGGTCCAAAATTTTTTTTTCCCTAGATAATTTCTTAAAAATTCCCCAGATTTCCCCAGATCTTTTAATTTGAAGAAAAAAGTAGTGATGGGAAAAATCGGGTTATTTTAATAATCGACTTCCGAGTATTCGAGTAAAAAATTCGGCAAAGTAGTAGTAAAAAAAAACCGGGGTTTTTTACGCTTCTAAAAAAAAAAAAAAGGTCGCCAGTTCCGTAAAGCAACTAGTTTGTGTAGCCGCAATGATTGGTCATTTATGAATGCCATGCGCTCGTTTTGCGTGGTTCCTCTGGTGTCATTCCCCTTAAAGTACTAGCGAACGGAGGCCTGGGATTTTTTTAAAGTGATTTCTTAATATATTTTTTACAAATATCACAAAATACAAAATCAAAAAGGAATAAAAACTCCCTAAATTATACAAAATTTCCCTTTTTCCCTACTGATTGCAGATTTCCCCAGATTTAGGGAAATTTCCCCAGCAATGGCAACAGTGCCTCACTACTCAATGTCGTTAAGTTAAGTTACCGCTGCCATCTATTCAGCAAAGCAGAAAGTAATAGGAAAAGAAACGTATCGGTAGGAAAGCACCCTTTTTTTTTTCTGTGATTTTGAACTCTAACCTAAAACTTTTTAATAATTGTATTTTATATTGTAGGTATAAAATTTTCAAAAAGTTTCGTCAAAAAATGTTAAAAGTTTTTGGTTCCTCCAAACAATTAAGGGCAACTATATATCAGTGTCGGTGCAAGATCTCTAGCGATGCCAAACCCATAAAAGATCAATCAGAAACACTTCCTAGTAATACATCATCGGAAACATCCCCTGTAAAAGCAGATACATCTGAAAAAGTACCTTACGATTCGAAAAATGTAAAAAAAGAGGACCTTATATGGAGAACCCCTTGGCATCAAAAAGATGGTGTACGTTATGATACACTTAGAACTTTTTATAGGGTAAGACGGGATCTTTGTTGATATTTTATATTGTGCTAAATTCTTGCAATTTAAGGAAGAAAGTAATATCAGTTTATTAAAATGGATACAAACTCCAATTAACTTAAGCCCCGAAGCAGTACAAAAATGGTTGAACAATAAAATAGATTCAGAAGAGAGTCGTTTACAACAGTATATTCCTGAAAGGCATCAAATATTAGGTAAAAGACTTTTATAATTATTTACTGTAAAAATTTTAAGTAACAGGTTGCTTTTAGGGCCAGAGTTGGCAACAGCTCACTTCATAGTCTATAGAGGAGGTGCAGTAAAGTTCCATAGCGATGATAAATGGATAAAAGCAGTGGATGGAGATTACAAACTACCATCACATTATAAAAAAGGCATGTACATACAAGCTATTGATTGTACCAATGTGAATTTATATTATGAAGGGCTAGATAATCTACGGGACCTCAAAAATGTTGAATGGTTGAGTCTCAATGGTTGTGATAAGATAGATGACTTTTGCATAGATGTTATAAGCAATATTTTCTCTCATAGTCTTGTGTACCTGGACCTTAGGAATTGTCTTAATATAACAGCAAATGGCATAGGTGCTTTATATAAGATGAAAAAACTAAAAATTTTATATCTCGATGATTTATTGAAGGATACAAAGTATGAATTGATTTGCTTTCTCCTGCAGGATATTATGCCTGATTTAGATATAAAAAGTGATGTGATTAATTTTGAAATTAAATAGAATAATTATTAATTGGATACAATACTGAAATCTTGTATTTTTCAAATATGTATAAAGTGGACTAATAATAATACTATTTCTTATTTATGAATGTATACCTAGATAGACCTAGAATATAGTTTTGTGATTGTTGAGGAAATTATTGTTCCTTAAAAATAAAGTTATTGGTTGAAATTTGAGGGTGGATTTAGTATGCTCCTAGTACTGACTTTCTTATTTTGAACGATTTTGGTAATGGTTAGAAGCTCAAGGCTTTGTCTGGACTATGGAGGACTCTCTTAGTTCTCCATAGTCTGGTCTGGACATATCTTAAGGACAACTTAGTTCCACTAGGCTGCGTTAGTTAACGCCATTTTTACTAAAATAAATAATGATCATTAGGGATGGCAACGATATATCGATATATTTAATATATCGATATATAAACATCGATATATTTATTTCGATATATCGGAAACCTTATTATTAAAATATCGCGTGAGCTCGTGCCCATGCTCGACGTTGGTCGAACCGAACTACACCAATATTTGAGTATTCCAGTAAGGAGTTTAAAGGAAGACCCTCTGGAACTATGCGGAGAAATAAAGGTCGTTTATCCAAATCTTTTTAAAGCGGCATTAAAATATTTTTCCACAGTGACAACTTCAACATTATTAAAAAAATTTATTATTATTATTATAATTAAGATTTAAGAATATATATCGATATATTCAAAATATCGATGTTTTTTATTCGATATATCGAATGTATCGATATGTTCTTTCGATATATCATATGATTCAATATATCGATATATTTTTTTATTTTGCCATCCCTAATGATCATGCAGACGTCAACCTATGATTCCTCTGTGAGACAACGTCAAATTTAGTTACGCTATTCACTTGGAGATGGCACAGACACAGAACGAATAAGACAGATTAAATATATTATTTTTCTGTGCAATGGGATAATTTACATTTTATAAACAAAAATTTTATGGTTCTCTTTCCTTTTCTCCATAGTAATAATATAAAAGATAGAGAATGTTTTGGGGTAATTCTTATCATTAAACAAGTATACATATTCCAATTTTTTTTGTGAGGTTAAAAAAAATTAAAGAAAAAAGACGTTAGCATAGAAAAAAGAAAACCTTGGTTTCTTTTTCCTATGGACGTTAGTGTAAGTAGATGTCTTCATTTTTATCCGTGATTATTGAATGCATTCCTGAGTATACCTGAGTGATTTTAAAATTTTTATTTATAAAATGGATAAAAAGAGCCGTAATAAAGATGCTGTTACCCAAAGAATATTAGAAACAACTCAAGAAACTCAGCGATTGAAACAAGAACTTGAAAGTTTAATCGCTGCAGGCATCTCCGGTAATCAAAATTACAATTTACCCACTTCCAGAAGCAACATTCCCATAGAATCGACTGATAAAGTTCAAATTGTTAAGAATTATGATCCGAAACATTCTCAACATAGTAAAAAGCCTTTTGAGGGTCCTGCTGGTCCTGAGAAAGCCATTGACCCTTCAGGCAGTAAAAATGAGGTAGAATCTTCATCTCCTAAGAAACCTAAAGGATACAATGTTCACCAAGCAAAAGAGTACATAAAAAAGCAGAGGGATAAACGAAAAGAAGAACTTAAAAACAAAAAAACTGAATCTCTAATAAATGCAGAGATGCGTAAAGAGAAACTTCTCGAATTACAACAGAAGGCATCTGAGCTAGTGAAGAAAAATGTTGAGGCTAAACGACAGAGATCCAAATCAAGAGAACGTGCAGGCACATATGTGCAACCTGTCAATGATAGTGATATACTAGGTTTTAATTGTGCGAGGAAAACCAAAAAACATTCGAAACAACCCGTTGTAACTCAACTCAGGTCTCATAAACCTTTAAGAGATCCTAATTTACTATATCCCCCTGAATCTGCTGTTAATTTAGGAGGTAGAAGTTTTGAAGCCAGTAGAAATTCAAAATCATCACATAATTATAATATCACAGGTAAGTATGCACCCAGAAACTTGTCAATTATTGCATTCTTGAATACCTACATATTAGGGCAGTCTAAATTCATAAACTTTTATATTTGTTTCAGGTCTTTCACGAAAAGAGTATTCCAAATCTTTACAGAACCTTTTGCAGGTTCCTGAACCCCATTATAACAAAGAAGTCTTGGTTCCGTCAAATGTTTCAGTTAGGGCTCCAAATGTTGCATCTACTGTAATAGACCAAAAGGACAAATTAAAATGTACCCAGTCCAACTCTACATCACATAGGTCTACAGAGAGTCTAATAAAAAATAAATCTCCAAATACAGGAACAAGTAAAAGTCAATCAATAGGCATAATGAGACTTACAGATGCTGGTCATATTGCCAAAGATCAGATAAACTCAAATTATTCTGAATCTCTAGCACAGAAGCCTATAAGTAATAGAAATTTATCAAAGGAATCTTCAATTAAAAATAAAATTGAAATTCTTTCCAATATCACCTTAAAAAAGGCTGATCAAGTCCCATGTCAAGCTGAGAATCAGAAACAAAAAGTAGTGACTCCTGAGTGGCTTAAAGATACCGGAGAGCAAGGCGATCCTTATAACTTTATAAACACTGTAAAAAGACAACTTAAATACGTGGTGAGTGAGAAAAAACCAGTTTGTGTTGATGTTGGTGTGCAAGGTAATATTGAAAGTGATATTTCTGAAAATAAAACAAGCAATGTCAGTAAAAAGAGTGATTTAAAATCTTTCATGTCACACAAGTGCTTAAATTTAGATCCCCACACCATTCAGCATATTGAGCTCAACATGAAAAAGAGTAATTTTGAATGTAAAGATGGTCCAACTATAACAAAGCCTTCCATGAGTTCTGATTATGATTCGGATACATCGAAAAATATTCCTAGTATTTCTAGTGAAAGTGGAACATCTCTCAGAAGGAATGCAGAATTTGTTATGCAGTCATATGTCTTGCCAGACCTTCAACCTTTAGATAATGGCCCCCCAAACCTTGATACTAAGAAAGTTGAAGATATAAAGCTCAGGAACCCTGGAAAAATTAGCAACTCGGAAATAAATACTCAGAGGACCTCAAGTAGGACTTCAATAAAAGTACCACCATTGCAAGAGGATGTGGATAGGATTAAAAAGCAGCTTTTTAATACTGAGTCAGACTGCTATTCCACTGATTTTATTCCCACCGATCTCAATAAGAGCAGACATTCCTTAATATCATTTAATTGTGCTAAAGTTTCCCCAAATAGAGTACCTGATCATTACAAAAATAGATCAGACAACTTAGTCTCCCCTTCAACAAATAGTAATACCAATTTTACTTTAGAGACTGAACCTATTCCTAAGATATCTTCAACCAGTCAACCTTCAGGAAATACTGAAGAAGGGTCTCAAAGAAAAAGTAGTTTCCTAAATTCAGTCTCTGCAGAAGGTTCTCAGAAAAGAAAAACAAATTCTGCACAGTGGTTTTCCCTAAACTCGGAGCTGCAACCATCTGTAACTGCGGCAGATCCAGAGATCAATCTTGTAGACAGAGTGGCACATATAGATGTTTCCGAGTTAAGTAGTTCTCAGGTGGGAACAGATACATTAGAAAAGAATGGATGGAAGTCTGATGGTTTCACAGAAGTTCACAAACCGAAAAAAAAATTTTCAGGTGTGTATTTGTAAAAAATTAAATTTTTATGAATTCTATTTTGTAATTTTTTAGATTCAGACGTTTCTTCGAAAAATACCCAAACCATCCCAGTGATAAAGGAGACAGAAAAATCTACAACGGCATTGTCGGCATTATACAAATCTAAATCAGAACAAATTGTTTCCGGTACAAGAAACACTGGCGTTTTTTCTAAATCCGATTCAAATATTTATGAAAATAAAGAGAATTTAAAGAAAATGTATTTGAAAGAGCCAAAATTATCTTTAAATGTTAGGGATAAAAATAGAGATGAATCTTCAAGACAAGCATTATTGAAGAATATATCTATTCGGTCAGGAGATCAGACCAATAGGGACAAGGTAAGCAGCAGAAAAAAAATCTTTGCCCAGTGTAAAGAACCTCTTCTCTTATAGAAAATGGCCCTCGGTTAAATTTTCTAAATTTTTAGTAGGTATGTTGTAGAGAATGCCATTCTGATCAAAAGTGTTCATGGTCACAACAATATCTGCCAACCAGTTTTTGAGATACAGGGTGTCCAAGTTGCAAAATATGAATTTCCAATACATTATTTTCGTAGTTTATAATATTAATTCGTTTTGTTTTTCTAAATTTTTGTTGGCCCTGTCGTAGATAGGATAGAATACTATAAAAATAGTTTAAATTTTTTTAATATATACCGGGTGAGTGACGAAAATAATTTAATATTTTTGTTAAATCGTATTTTCGGGATTAAATTAATGGTAACAAAATAATACTCCATATGACATTAGATTGGAGCAAGCTATCAGAATTTATGTTATTTATATTTATACAGGGTAACTCAAAAAAGTTAATATTTTTTTATTAGTTTTGAAAGAAATTTTGTAGATATTTCTTTATGTACTACTTGTCGCTTATCGTATGCTTCCAAATATATATAATTATCAAGGTTATATAGGGTGTTTCCGATTATTAGCGATAGAAAAATAACATAAAAATGCATGTATTTAGAAATCACCCGGTATATTAAAAATGGATCGGTTAAATTTCGTTATTTTTTAATATCTTTTGCTCGAAGTGTTTTACTTACATGTTTGCTATTGATTTCCGTTTTCCTATGACCAGTTCTGGAGATATACAGGGTCGAACAACTCAACAAATAAGCAAATAAAATAACAATTTTTTTTTTAATTTTAATAAAATTTGTTATTTAAGTTCATTTTATGGTTGAAAATAAACATATTTAATGCTATACAGGGTGTTTCGAATAATTAGGGACCTACTGATTATTTTTGGATAAAATAATTTGGATACTTATAATAAATTGTTCATAATTTTTATATATATTTCTTATTTGCAATACAGTGTTAGAATACCCTAATTATTCGAAACACCCTGTATAGCATTAAATATGTTTATTTTTAACCATAAAATAAACTTACATAACAAATTTTATTAATATTAAAAAAAAATTGTTATTTTATTTGCTTATTTTTTGAGTCTGTTCGACGCTGTATATCTCCAGAACTGGTCATAGGAAAAGGGAAATCAATAGCAAACATGTAAGTAAAACACTTCAAGCAAAAAATATTAAAAAATAATGAAATTTAACTGATCCATTTTTAATATACCGGGTGATTCATAAATACATGCATTTTTATGTTATTTTTCTATCGCTTAATTATCATCGGAAACACCCTGTGTAACCTTGATAATTATATATATTTGGAAGCATACGATAAGCGACAAGTAGTACATAAAGAATTATCTACAAAATTTGTTTCAAAACTAATAAAAAAAATATTTTCTTTTTTGAGGTACCTTGTATAAATATAAATAATATAAATTCTGATAGCTAGCTCCAAGCTAATGTAATCTACAGTATTACTTTGTTAACATTTAATTTAATGCCGAAAATACAATGATTTAACAAAAAATATTAAATTATTTTCGTCACTCGCCCGGTATATAATAAAAAAATTTAAACTATTTCTATAATATTCTATCCTATCTACGACAGGGCCATCAAAAATTTAGAAAAACAAAACGAATTAATATTATTAACTAGGAAAATATAATGTATTGAGAATTCATATTTTGCAACTTGGACACCCTGTATCTCAAAAACTAGTCGGCAGATATTGTTGTGGCCATGAACACTTTTGAACAGAATGGCATTCTCTACAACATACTAAAAATTTAGAAAATTTAACCGAGGGCCATTTTCCATAAGAGAAGTGCGGGGTTCTTTAGTAAGTGTCCTAATCTATTTTTTTATGCAGCAAAATACAAATGAAATTCACCTGAAATTTGAAGCTGAAATCCACCTGCTTAACGACTTTAATCAATCGCTAAAGCATTTCTCCGAAATCGAAAAGGCCTTCGAGTCGCTCAGATCGAGGAACGATTCCGAAACGTTGACGAGAAAAGTTCTGCACAATCGCGATACGCAGACGTCCATAAAAACTTCCTTAAAAACTGTTAGTAACGAAAGCGATACTTCGAATAGTCAAATATCTACCATAAATTATAAAAGAGGATCAGGTCGACATTCTGGCATGGATTCCGAAATATATAGTGCTTGCGAGGACAACACGGAACTGTCAAGATCAGTAATTAACTCAGAAATACAAGCAACATCTGTCAAAGATAATGACTCGGACGGTTCGAGGCGCTCAAGACTTTCAAAACGCTCAAACGGTAAATCGGAAGATCTGTTGGAACTGGCTCAAGAATCTGATTTGATTACCGTGCTAAATAGTGTTAATTTGGAGGATACCGATCTGGATATTACCGAAAGAAGTACTTCTATCATACAGATGTTGCAAGTGGGTGATATGTCATTGAGAGGTGAAAATTTGGCTGTAAGAAATTTTGCTGGGATGTCTCTAAGAATGGTAAGTTTTTCAATATTTTTAAACTGCCTGCACACAGTTAATAATAATAATAAGTTTATTTAAAATTTACTTAATAATATAATAAGTTAATATGTTTATGCTGTTTTCTATAAATTTATTCTTTAATCCCCTGAAGCTGAGCTTGTTAGGGGCAAATCTTATTTTTTGTTTTAGTATGTAAAATCATAAATCATAAATATGCATTACAAATCAAGTTTTAAAGTAAAAATGTTAATTTGTAGTATAAACGCAGTTTTTTTTGAAGAAATATATTACCTAGGTATAATAAAATTATTAATTTAATTTTTTTAAGTATAAATTATTCAGAACAATATTAATTAATGAAAGCATTTCTAAAAATATTTTCAAATTGTCTGTTTTTTACATCTATATTTTTATTTCGACTTTAAATTTTTTTAATGAAATCAATTTTTAAATTTTTGTTGGTGAATAATCGTTTAAATAAAAACATAAAAATATTCGAAATTTTTTTGTCCTATGGACTTATTAATTTCAGGTTTTATGATTATTTCATTTTTATGACGTGTATTATGATTATGGTTTGTTAAATTGTATAATGTTTTAATTTTTAAATATATACAGTGTGGTTGTTTAAGTTTTTAACCGATTTCTCAGAAAATTTTATTCTTGATAAAAGTTGGTGCATGTTCGATAATCATATAAACATAATAAAAATAATTTTTAGGATATTTTAAAGTTGTGTTTAATATCGTTGCAACAAACATGAAGTTTGTGATTCCCTAATAAATTAAAAATTCAAGTAAATTTTACAAATATGCTTGAATTTGAACAAAGATATGTGAAATTGATTTGATTTTGATTAATTTATGAAGGTCTTTATGGTAAATATAAAAAAAAATTTTTTGGAAATTATTAATGTTTTTTAAAAAAATATATTTTTTTATTTTAGGAGGTCACATTTTTGAATCTATGCATAACTTTAAATTCTAAACAATTTTTCTTAATAACATTTTGCTGAATTTTCTGAAATAGGGGTACTTTATACTTGTACAAATTTTATGTTTTTTGGCCTACCCGGTACGCCGTTTGACTTGTAACCATTCCAAGTGAACCTAATATGATTATCGAACATGCACCAACTTTTATCAAGAATAAAATTTTCTGAGAAATCGGTAATAAAAGAAATGCCCATATGTTGCACACTTAAACAACCACACTGTATATTAAGATGTTATAAATGTAAAGTTGTCTTATGTTCAACTTTTTTGTTTCTAAATATAATTCTTTTGAAGGATAAAGATCATCTTTATTGAATATAATTTTTAGAAACGTTTTTTGTAATATTTCTAATTTTTTAACTAAAGTTCTATTTATTCCTCCGCAACCTAAAATTCAGTAATTTAAATGAGTTTTAACTAACGCGTAATATATTTTCATATCTTACATTTAAAAAAATTTTAATGTTTTTAAAAATCGGTATTTAACTTCTTAATTTTTTAACTAAGTATTCTAAGTGAAAATTCCAATTTAATTTACAGTCAAAAATAATTCCTAAATATTTTATTTTATTAGCTTTAAAAATTTGAATCTCTTCATTTATTTGAATACTATTCAAATAAATATATTGATCAATGCAGGATATTATTGATCCTAGTTTTTTTTTAAGTTTGATCAACTAATTAAAGACGAAGATGCAAGAATTGAAAACTGGAAGAAAATTGTGAAAATACGCGAGCAGGCCCTGCTAGATAGAACTAGAGGAGAGCTGGTGTACCTTGAAATACAAAAAAAGTAACTCGATAATATTTTTTCTTGAATTTTTAAATTTATATAATTTTTGTAGACAATTAATTGAGACTGGAAAGATGACTGAAGCATCCCTGATTAAAAAGAAACAGAGGGGTATTTTATTAAAGCATCAACAGGAAAAGCATGAAATGCAAAGGTAAAGCATCCATTTATTATTATTCCTTTATTTAGTACCTGATTAATACACAACAATTACCATCAAGATTTTATAAAATGCCCTTTAAAAATAGTTACAGTTGTATTCATAAAAAAAGCGTACACGAATTAGAATGAGAGGAAACCTTAACCATATTTGCGTAAAAACCGGCTTATCGCATATTAAAGATTATTAAAAATGCAAAGCATTGGCGTTGGGCGTTAGTTCAATAGAATAACAAAAATTATTTTTTAAAATTTTATAATAATTATATCTTAACAGTTTTATAAAAATTACAATAGAAAAAAAAACGTTTAACAAGAATAAATAAAATATAATATTTGGTCATATTATCCCTGTAAGAGCCAGTCTATTCGGAATTGCCTGAATTATATTTGATACAATATTTGGATCAAGCTTTTCCCAGCTCGCATGTATTATTTCCCATAAATCTTCTGACTTTTGTGGCCTAAAATTTCGATTATATTTTTTTTTTTTACGATTATTCCGCAAATATTTTCAATTGGATTAATATCGGGAGTATAAGCAAACCAAGGCAGCACTTCCACATTATGGGTTTGAAACCACTGGGTTACAGCTTTGGCAGTGTGGACTGGACAATTATCTTGTTGAAATATGAAAGTATTATTGGGATATATTTGCTTAGCAGATGGTAACAATTATGTTTTCTAAAATGTTAATGCAATTTACGGCATTGAATCTTCCCTCTATTCGCCAGCAAACACCAGGTCCATGAGCACTTACCCAGCCCCATACATTTAAAGAAAAACGCCCATGTCTAGAAGTGTTAGTATATCGCTCTTCAAACCTGGTATTGTTTGAACGGTATATATGTCGTAGGCTGATAGTGAAATCCGTCATTTCATGAAAGGCCTAGTCATATCATGAAGCGTCGCTCTATATTGCAACTGGTTTGTTCGTTGTTCCCCAGAGCATTTTTTTCAATTTTTCAACTAATATTATTTTATAAAAATTTTATTTTTAATTTAAATTTAAAAAAAATGCTCTGGGGAACAACGAACAAACCAGTTGCCAATATACCTTTTAGCCACGCTTCATGATATGACTAGGCTTTTGGACGAGGCTTGGGACGACCTGAACCAGTTTTCCTCTTTAGGGATTTTTCTTGTTCCCAGTATTGTTGTTTAATTTTCAATATAGTTTTTTTATTTTTATTATACAACTGCGCTACAGCACGGATTGACCATCCTTCTTCGATTCTTGATACAATTTGAGCGTTTTCAACGTCAGACAACTGACGAGGCATTTTTATGTTCTTCTGTCAAAGTTTATCAAACGTTACCACCTCCATGCAGTTTCAAAATTAATTACACCGACGCCAAAGCGTTGCATTTTTGATAATCTATGACGTGTGATAACCTCCAATAAACAATCTTTTGGACAAGCCGGTTTTACGCAAATATGACAAAGCATACATCTCATTCTAATTCTTGTACGCTTTTTTTTATGAATATAAGTGTACTTTCAAAAAATGCAACGCCAGAGTACCTAATACCACAGAATATACAGGGTGTTCCGATGATCATGTTACAAAATTCTAGGGTAGATAAAACACACGAAAATAAGAAAAAAAGTTCATGTGAACATGGGTCCGGAAACGCTTCTTCAGGGAGCTAGGGCCCTTCGAAGATGACCTTCAAAAACTACTTATCTGTGACAGATAGCGATTTTTACTAAGAGTACCTTTTTTATGTAAAAGGCATTGGAGAATCATAATCAGATATAAAAATGGTAAGAAATTAAAGCCTAAGAGGAGTAGGGTCAAATTTACTCAAATACCCCCTTGGTTTGTACGCCCCTGGTTAAAGGTGACAAAATCCGGAAGGCTCAAATTGATGAACCTACGAACTAGATTTCATGTCCCAAAATTGGTTGCGATAGCTGCAGTAGTACCGAAGCTATAAAACGAAAAGTAGTTTTTGAAGGTCATCTTCGAAGGGCCCTAGCTCCCTGAAGAAGCGTTTCCGGACCCATGTTCACATGAACTTTTTTTCTTATTTTCGTGTGTTTTATCTACCCTAGAATTTTGTAACATGATCATCGGAACACCCTGTATAGCGTAGCTATACGGGGTGTTCCTAAATTAATGGTACATCCGAAAGTAGGCGATTCTTTGGCTTATTTCATAAATAAAATGTTATATAAATATGGGACCGAAAAAGCTTCGTTTCCGAGATACATTTTAATTAAAAAAATATTTTTTTATTGCCATTTTCAAACCACCCTAGATATTTTTATGAAATTTGGTACACGTCTTTCGAGCATCGAAAAGAATTTATTTTGGTGTAAAATATTTTTTTTTAAATTTTAGCAGTGGCGTCCGTGCGGGGCTTGCATTTAATATTTTTGAAGAAAAAAATGGTGCGCCACTGCTTTTTCTTTAAATAAAAATTATTTTTGAAATTCCCGTCTAATTTAGAGCAAATTCGGTCTCTTTATTTTCTTACGGTGCACCGTTTTCGAGTCAAAAATAAAAATCATTTTAATGCACATTCCTGGAAACACATTACCCATTTAATTACCATTCTGTATCTCGGAAACGAAGCTTTTTCGGTCCCATGTTTATATAACATTTTGTTTATGAAATAAGCCAAAGAATCGCCTACTTTCGGATGTACCATTAATTTAGGAACACTCTGTACATTCTGTGCTAATACGCTGTTGTCAAAGATTCTCCCTAACTAAAAGCAATATGTATAAAGTATGGTTAAATGAAGCAAATCAAAACGACGAATGGTATATTCAAGGTGGAATTATCAACGTCATTCAATCTATTGCCAACCTATAACCTATTTCGCGTTATTTTTTCAAGTTTATTATTTTATTGACTAACAATTAAATAAAATCAGTATCGTCGGCACATTACTTAGGTAATATCTGATATACTACAAAAATATCTATTCATATTATTGCTAATTTTGGGAGAATTGTATAGTGAAAGAACAATGACATAATAATGTTAAAAAAAATCTTACCCGATATTTTTCGCTATACAATTCTCCTAAAATAAGTTATGAAATTCCTTGATATTTATTAAATATGTCAATTATTACCTATAGAATATCAAGTCGATACTGATTTTATTTAAATTTTGTGTAAAAGCTAGAAAACATAAATAAATCTACGCGAAATAGGTTACATGGTGGCAAGCATGTTGATACTCCCACCTTAAGATCTCCTATCATCTAATAAAAAGGTCCACGATATCTGGAGAATTTACAAAACGTGGCAACGCTGAGTAACGCCAGTCTTTTCAAGGACGAACACATTGATGAAATATAAACGTTTTTACGCGTTCATAGTCTTGTCCTATGATAGAACGTCCGCTATAATAATAGTGGCGCTCAGATTAAAATATTTAATAATTTTAGATCCAGGTATTTTTCAAGGTAGTACCGTAAACACCCTGTATATAGTTGCATGTCTTCAATTAGTATTTAATTATCGCATTATGCTGATTACATTTAAAATGATTTGTTATTCAGGCGCCTCGGCTTTGATTATTTGAAGTCTCCGTCGCGCCAGATAAAATTAACGTTCACTTGATAATTTTTTTGTTTGTTTTGTGTTTACAATGAGAAAAAGACAGTAAAGTTACGACCCGACAAGTACACGGTGATTTATTTTTTAAGGGTTGAAACTTATTTTTTAGTTGATCTACAGTATGTAGCAGATTCAGTTATACTGGAGAAGCAGTATTACGTTGTTATTTTTAATTGATTCTGACATTTTTCTGGGGGATTCTTTCTAATTACTTCAAAAAATAATTACGCTTATACTTTTACAAATTATCAAAAAATGAAGGAGAACCCTTTGTTCACATGTTCGTAATGTTCTGTTAAAATTTGAATTAATTTGATGCGTTAGAACCACTAGAACTGCCACAATTTACTTTTAAAAATTGCTCGCTTTTGATGTAAAATCCAAGCGTTTACGCAATAAAGTGATATTACTGCGATTACTTTGCATAATTTAGTATTAAATAATTTTCATCTACAGGGTGATCAGTAAAGTCCGCATCATATGGATTTTTTTATTAATAACTTTATTCTAAATATTATGACTTCGGCATCAAGTTCTGCTTCGATCGAGATGAAAATTAAGCAAAAAAAATAATATTCACGTGATTCGCATTATCTGTCAAATTTAAATTTTTTCCAAAAAATAATTCAAAAGTGGGGTTATTTCTGAAAATATCGAATAAAGTTATTAGAAAAAGTTTTTTTTAATGCAGTTTCTAGCCCATATGCAAAATTTCAACTGTTCAATTTTGATTTTTTACCTATATTTTGTAAATTGCAGCACTTGCAAAATAAGACTCAACTCAACCTACATAAAATTTCTTAGTTTTGACAATGCTTTATTTCTATTACATTTTCTTTAAAGTAGCGCCATATTAAATGTGTGTTTTTCTACAAAATGAAAATTGGGCTATTAAAATTTGGTCGCATGTGATGCAAAGTTTATTTGTTTTTGACCCTCTATAAGGTAACTTTATAAAGTAAGTATTTTTGAAAACGTATTTTGTGTCTGAAAGTAATACACCTTAATATTAAGACAAAAAAGAACACAGTGTCATCAGTAAAGTGTTCATTAAGTGGAAAATAAACTTTAGCGGTGGGTAAAAACTCAAAATTATCTTATGCAGTTGAAATTTTACATGTGGGCTAGAAACGGCATAAAAAAAACTTTTTTCATAACTTTTTCGATATTTTCAGAAATAACCCCACTTTTGAATTATTTGTTGGAAAAAATTAAAATTTGACAGATACTTAATGCGAATCACGTGACTACTATTTTTTTGCTTAATTTTCATCTCGATCGAAGCAGAACTTCGTCAAATTTCGAATAAAGCTATTAATAAAAAAATTCCATATGATGCGGACATTACTGGTCACACTGTATAGGAGAACATAACATTTCGATAAATAGTAAGATTGTGGTTCCACAACCAAATCGAAGAAATATATAGGTTCTGGGTTCAAATCCCGCCGTGTATACATATAACTTTAAATAAGTCATGTTTGTATCTGGCCGACTAACTATTTTAAAAATGTTCTTAGTTATTTTTCGACGTTAAAACTTAACAATCAAAACTGCTTGTTTCTTATCAACTTTACAGGTAAATAATAGATTAAAAATTAGATTACACTTTTATAATAAATTTAACAATCACTGATAATAAAAATTACAACGCTTGTTAGGACGGATTACGAAATTGTATAACCAAATCGTACTTCACACACACACAACTATTTTGTTTTGATCGGGAACAAAGATTTAAAATGTAGGAAGTGAAGCCTATAAATTATTGTTTAGGTTTTGTGTGAAACAAGGTGTCAAAGTAAGTAAATTTTTTTTGAATTGGACTGATGAACTGTGCGATTTTTGGGCTGGGAGAATGTTCCAATTAAAGTAATTTTTCTAATTTTGTATCATAACAAATCTATTACGATACGCATTTGCGTATCGTAATTAAGCCACTAAGTTTTGACCACATTCGTTTACAGCTGGAAAAATGTGTTGAATATGGAGGGAGGGTGGAGCGTTTGAATAGCAAATTATGAAATTATTATTTATTGTTATTTTAAGATTTTTTTGTGTTATTTCCGGGGTCATTTCATTTGTGAAATTAAAAATACATATTTCTGGTAACACCAAAAATCAGTTTTTGAAACTTTTTGATTGATTGTCATTGATAATGTATGTATTTCGACCGCTAATGCCGCTATCCAAATAAAAATTCCTTTACCTCTAAAAATTAAAAAAACTAAAAAAATCGAAGATTTATTTGAAATCTCGGATTTAAATTACAAACGTTATTCTAAATAAGTTTTCTAATTGGCATTTTGGTCAAAAATGAAAAATAAAGGTAGTTTACTCTTGGAGAAATCGTGTTTTTGAAGTTTTTGCGAACCTTGTATAAAAAATCTAAATTTTCTCTTCGTTAATTGCATTTTTTTTACAAGCAAAACTTTTTATCAAGAATGACTTTCCCGAAAATTGAAATTTTCCATCCATTTGTGCCATTGTAAACCCTATCCGCGGACAGTCTGTATACATTATATATATTTTTCTAGATTGAAGCAAATGCAAAAGGAAGCATCGGCCAAACGAAAAATCCTCCTAAAAACGGAAAAGAATGTCATAAAAAATCAGCTGCTCTCCGACAACATGGTGTCGAAGCTGAAAACGACCAGTCATCGTGAAAGAAACGAGAGAAGGCTTTCCGGGCCCCTGAAGGTCATACAGGCTACAGGATCTGTTCACTCGGAGACATCCCTGTTGCAAGGGGTTGGTGGAACTGATCAACAGGTAGGCGCCATAAAGGCTGATATTTTCGATAATTATTTATTTATTTATTTATTTGTAATATTTACGGTATACACCATTGAATCAAAGGAAAGTAACAATACAGATACAGACTATATATATAATATAAACTAATAAGCAGTAGCTTAAAGATAAATAATCCACACTTGGTAATATTCTCAGAGAGTTAATCAGTATTGGTCGGTCAGAGTGGTAATACACTACTACGTATTTTTCTCTTAAGATCAAATTTAAACTTAGAATGAGTGGTATGAATATCGAGGTCATGGCTGTTAAAGTTTCGCTGCAGCCTGGTTAACGGACGAAACATGCTATAATTTGTAGAATGGAAAGGTAAACAGAAGAGATTCCTGCTGCGAGTATTGTGTCTGGTATTAAAATACAGCTCAGATAAGAGATAATCACAATCTATGTCACCAGTAATAAGCTTAAATAAAAACACATATCCAAGAGGAAACGTCTATTTTGTAGAGAGCATAGATTTATGATATTGAGAATAAGTTGATAATCTATATAAAAGTTTTGATAACGAATTTGTAATTTGTGTGCACAAACACGCAGAAATCTCCTCTGCACGCCCTCGATCGCCTGCACATGTACCTGATAGTAAGGTGACCACAACACACTGGCATACTCCAGGCCAGATCTCACTATGGAGCAATACATTAATTTAAATGTTTGACATGAAAATTCTTTACAGTTTCTAGATACAAATCCTAGGTTTCTACAGCCCGTACATGTAATAGAATTAATATGGTTAACAAATGTGAGAGACCTATCCAGAATAACTCCAAGGTCACGAATCTCCCCAACTTTATCTAAGACGACACCAGCTATATTATAGTTACAATCAATGGGATTATGAGATCTATAAAAGGATATACTATGACATTTTTTTATGTTCAAATCAAGACCATTCATCTGAGACCAACAATAAAGACCGTCCAGATCACTTTGAAGTAGAGCACAATCCAAACTGGAGTAAATTAATCGATATAATTTGAAATCATCAACAAACAACAAATATAGAGACTGAGTAATAAAATTACCAATGTCATTTATAAAAAGTATAAAAAGTAAGGGCCCACTATGGGAACCTTGAGGTACACCAGAATGCACAGCAATCTCTTTAGATACACAATTATTTATTCTTACTCTCTGAACCCTTCCAGTGAGGAAACTGAGAATCCACTGAAGAATGCCCGAGCCAAAACCCCAAGCCGCCAGCTTAGCCACAAGCAGTTTATGATCCACTCGATCGAACGCCTTCGAAAAGTCTGTGTATACACTGTCGACCTGGAGTTTATTCTCGAAGGCATTTAACAGGTAATCATGGTATGTCAATAGGTTCGTGAGAGTGGACCTCCCCGCACAGAAACCGTGCTGCTGCGCTACTATGACACGCCTGCACTCCCATGACAGCAGAGACGTGACAAGAGAGTCAAAGATTTTAGGGATGACAGACTGCATGCATATACCCCTATAGTCAGCCACATTGCTCCTGTCCCCAGACTTAAATATAGGAACAATAAATGATTGTTTCCAAAAATCAGGAAAGATTCCAGCTTGGAGAGACAAATTGAAGATAAAGTTTAATGGCTGGCTAAGAGAGCATACGCAGGCTTATTAATGTAGATGTGTAGCATCGCAAAGTCTTTCCTCCGAGTAGGGTTGGGCATATTTCACACAAATTTATGAAACTTATGAAATTTCTGCGAAACTTTCGAAATTTATGAAATTTTTGTTAAATTTATGAAACAAAAAAAAATCTTTTGTCGTGAAAAATTCATTGAAATTTATGAAATTTTTATTAAAATTTTCATTAAATTTTATTTTCTAAAAAATAAAAGTCGCACAGCAAAGTTGAGCCTGTAGTCGTGCCGATGAACTAGGGGAATCCCAAGTATTGGCGAGATTTGGGATGCGTCTATTATATAAACGAGGGGTGTGGTTGGTTGCATGGAAAGGTTTGTGAGAGTTTCACTGAAATTTATGAATTTTTTCTGAAAGTTTATTCGAATGTAATAAGGACATTTATCAGTTGAAAGTTTCAGGTGAAAATTTCAAAAATGTCACTGAAATTTCACTTTTTGGGTTAAGGGAAATTTTTCTGTTTTGAAAAGTTCAAAACAGAAAATTTCATTTGAAACTTTCAAATGGCCCAACCCTACCTCCGAGAGGCTCCCTGCTTGCAAAAAAAGGTCTCACCAAATGTATTTTTTTAGATTAAAAACGTAACTTCCAGGACGTGTTCATTGGTGCTCTCAGCCACATCGGATAACCTCATAACGGACGTTGAGCCTCCGGAATTGGCCCTGGATCGTAGTAAAAATATAAATGCGGAGGCCATTTCTAGCATGAAAAAGTAAGTATTTAGAGTGCCAAAATTACTAGCGGAACAACCCTTACTTGTAGAGGGTTTTCTAAATGCCGTCGAACTGTCTGATTGAGATTAATATTTTAATTTCTAAGGTAATTATTATTTTTATTTGGAAAATACATTAAAATTGAGAAATATTATCACTTGCCGCATTTAGGTAAAAAGGAGTGACAAACGACAAGAAAACTATTGGATAGAATTGGTTAAAATTTGGAATTTACCTCCGAAATTTGATACTACATGACTATATCGCCTTCAATCTTTTTAAATTAGGAAATAAATTTTCAAAATTGATAAAATGAAGCTGATACAGTCATATAGTATCAAATTTCGAAGCTAAATTCCAAATTTTAACCAATTCTATCCAATAGTTTTCTTGTAGTTTGTCACTCCTTTTTACCTAAATGCGGCAAGTGATTACTAATCTACAAATAAATTGATTTAACGCGTAAAGTCCTTTCGAACTTGTGCCAACATTTTTTATACGACCAGGTTAACAGAGAAAAGATTACGACCAATTTCTTTGTCCCGATATTTTTTGACCGCAATGGTACATATCCGAGGAATTTATATGGGTTAACTTAAACAAGTTAACACTAATAAAAATTCATTTAAGTATATGAGTGTATTCAACTGAGAATGAGTCACAAGTGTGTTTAGCTTAGTTAAACTGTAAACGGCAACAATTTAAAAAAAAAATTGTGAATGGGCGTTCTTTTTATTAAAACCTGTCTTTTGCGGAGAAACTTGGTAAGTTTTTCATTTATTAAGAAATTGTAAGATAGATGTACTTAAAAGTATTTAAGTATGGTGTTCCCCAGGGAACAATTTTAGGACCATTATATTTTAATATTTATATTAATGACTTATTTAGTATAAATTGCGATGGACAAATCCATAGTTTTGCAGATGATACTACAATTTTTTATACCGATACAAATTGGGACAACTTAAATAATAAAATTAAAAAGATTTTAAAATTATAGAAAATTGGTTTGATAACAATTTGTTAACAATTAATTTTAATAAAACAAATTATATTCCTTTTACTTTAAACCTAAATAACCTACCACGAAATATGAATAGTATTCAAATAAATGAAGACATTCAAAATTTTAAAGTTGATAAAATATTTTGGAATTATTATAATAATTATAATTAAGAAGTTTACTACCGATTTTTAAAAACATAAAAAAAAATTTAAATCGAAGACATGGAAATATTATATTAAACATTATTTAAAACTCATTTAAATTACAGAATTTTAGCTTGGGGAGGAATAAATAGAACTTTAGTTAAAATATTAGAAATATTACAAAAAAGGTTTCTAAAAATTATATTCAATACAGATTATCTTTATCCTTCAAAAGAATTATATTCAGAAATAAAAAAGTTGAACATAAGACAACTTTACATTTATAACATCTTAATATATATATTTAAAAATAAAAACCTTATACAATTTAAAAACCATAATCATAATACACGTCATACGAATGAAATAACCATAAAACCTAAAATAAATAGGTCTATAGGACAAAAATATTTCAAATATTTACTTTTTTATTTAAACGATTATTTACCAACAAAAATTAAAAAATTGATTTCATTAAAAAAATTTTAAGTCGAAATAAAAATATAGATATTAAAAACAGACAATTTGAAAATATTTTTAGAAATGCTTTCATTAATTAATATTGTTCTGAATAATTTATATAAGTAAGTAATATTTTTTACTTAAAAATTATAAACTAATAATTTTATTATAAAATAGGTAATATATTTAAAAAAAAAAACTGCATTTATACTATAAATTAACACTTTTACTTTAAAACTTGATTTTTAATGCATATTTATGATTTTACATACTAAAACAAAAAATAAGATTTGCCCCTAACAAGCTCAGCTTCAGGGGATTGAAGAATAAGTTTATAGAAGACCACATAAACATTTATTATATTATTAAATTTTAAATAAACTTTTTATTTTTATTATTACCTACTTCATTTCGGAAATAATTCAATGTGCTTGATTATGCTGCTTCCTTCCTCTACTACTTTGCTCCTATTTATATACGAACGAGTGCAACTCAATATTCTGTTCACTATCAAAGTCAAGTGAACTATTTTGTGTACATTCCGAGTACCACGTGATCAAAACAAAATTCCTCATACATCCATGTAATAGATTCGAAAGGTGTTTTAATGCACATTTTATTCCGACTCCCGGGATTCGTGTTTATTTTCAAATCCTACTTGTTATGCATCTATTACATAATAGCGTATGTTTATTTTCTACGAAAGATGTTTTAAATTGTCGGAAATTTGTTTTGAGGGGAATGTATTAAAAGACGAACAATAGATAATGATGTTAACAGTAATTTTTCTGTATATACCGGGTTGCAGAACGATTTAATTCGAGAATTAATTGACTGTGATTTGTGATACAAATGGGATTGTCAGAAGTGTTGTCACAATCAAAGTGACCCGAAAAAGCATAATAAATGAAATATTCTTCACACGCCTCGCCGCCGAAAAAGTGCTACTTTAATCCTAACAGTTCCATTTCGCGACCGCTTTAATTATAAATCTGTTCAAATTAGCAACATGACTAAGACGAAGTTCAAAAAACTAACAAATATTATTTTTGTCGCCAAAAATACGAACTCTGTCTCACCCGTTTTCGCGGTAGATTTCACTTCAAAGCGTCGATTTTTGCCAACAATGATTTAGAGGCGTCGCTCTCTATTATTAGCTCACTCTGTAGTCGGTGTCAATAATTGCGCCGTTTTGAAAACCTCAGTGCTGTAGGGAAACTAAAAATGACACGGGTTAAGGTGGAAATTTGGCGAGCGTTCGCCATTTCGCCGTCACTGTTTTTGACAATGACGAGCGTTTGATAAAGACGTTTTTATACAACGATATTATTTAATGACTTAACTTTATTTTATTTATAAAAAATGGCCTAGTTTTCAATAGAGTCTACAAACATTAGTGAATAGTACCTACCTAACTCTCAGGTTTTTATTATTTTCTTAATATACATACAAAAAAAAATACGCGTTTCTCCATCCTTAATCCAAAAAAGTACCAACAGCAAGGTAATCTTAACTAGTAATGACGAAAAAAAAAACAGACCGCTCCCCGAACTAACTAATTATAGATATCCTGTTGGCTAAACGCCAGATAAATGTTTTGCGGGACTCCTTTCTATTCTAACATTAGTCAGCTTGAAACTCATTCAAAGCGCCAGTTTTACAACTCGAGTTTGTCGTTCAGTGTAAACACTCGTTTTGCGATTTATATTTTACGTTGTACGTGTAATAATCGCGTAGATATAAGTCTGGAGAATAGTTGGGCCACCTACGACGGTACTAATGTTGTTTGTTGTTGCAGAAGGCTTTTGATGCGAGAACACGCGCTGGCCAAGAGAAGAAAGACAGTGGAGGAGCTGCTACAATGGCACAAAAAACTTCTGGAAGAAGAAAAGGCCATAGAAGATTTGGAAAGCAAAGTGGAAAAGATCATATCGAAAATACCGACCAAGGATACTCAAGACTTATCCAAATCAATTTCGGACAAGACTCTCGACAAATTAAACACCCCCTCAATGTCCCAAGTAGTTTTAGATAGGCTGGTTCCTTCAAACGAAATGCTATCTCTTAAAACTAATACTGCTGTATCTTTGGAAACCAACAAGAACATTCCACAGGAAGAAAACGTGTCAGAAGATTCAAATAAAGTAGTGTCATCGGCAAACTACAGCACCGATTTCGACGTAGACTCGGTTCCAGAAGTATTACCACAGAATTCGGGCGATCAAAGCAATGTATCTTCGATTAGTCAGCTCATTGAAAATTTCAGTAAAATCAAAGATAACATATTGAGTTTGAGTTTAGTTCAGAGGAGGCATTCTTTGGGAAGTGAAGACGTTTCATCGGTAAATAGTGAAGTCGCCAAAACTGTTTCTAGTTCCGTCGCTGAAGATATTGTTGAAGATAAGGAAAAGAGCGAAGCGTCGTCACATTCTACTCACATTACAAGTGAAGTAGAAGTAATACTAGAAGAAGAATTGCCTAGGGAAGTTATACAGAGTGAGAAACAGCAAGATCAACTGGAAGATAGCGATGCTTCTGTTATAATAACAGAAGAGCCTAGTCACATTTTTACTGCTGATAGTGCCGAAACTAAACCAGTTAGTTTAATTGATAATGGAGAAATTACAGAGGAAAGAACCAAAAAGGAAAATAAAGAGGAAATTAGTGAAAACTTGTGGACTGTTCAAAGTGAAAGTAAGAATGCTCCAACAACATCCTTGGCTTTGGTTCCCGAGAAATTATCTAAGGAACCTGTTAGTGAAGTACTAGAAAGTGTAAGAGTTGGTGAAGAAGTTGGAGAAGAAAGTGTACCTGATGATAGTAGTAAGATTAGTTTAAGAGATGTAGCGAATAAGACATTTGTAATTAAAACTAGTGAAGATAAATCTGCTGAAGCAACAAAAGTTTCTGAAGAAATTTCTACCGAAACAAATAGAGAAGAAGATAACCTAAGAACGACCAGTCCTGCGGAGCAAACTAGAGAAGAAGTAGAAGAAGATTTGCAACAAGTAATTACAGAAACTGAACCAAACAAGGCTTCTATAGACTCTTCAGTGAAGACTTTAGAAGAGCTCCAAAAAACTAGTCAAGATGTAAAAACAGTGGTAGAAGTTGGTAGTGAAAATAGTACTAATATTCAAGAAGCAAGTAAGCCTTCAACTAGTCACGACAAATCAGCTGAAAATAGCGCAAATGAAGAAAATATTCCTTCTGCTAGTCACAAGTCTTCATATAATGAAACTGATCAAATAAGTGATGCAATATTTTCGGAAGAACCACCTACATACACCAGTAAAGGTGATGTTTCTACCTCAAAACAATATGAAGAAATAGAAGAGTATGAAGTTAGCAATGTTGATATTCCATCTACTTCACGTCAAGCCGAAGAACAAGCTACTACTAGTAAAATCGTGTCCCTCTCACAGGAAGATGTGAGTAATATTATTGAACCGGAGCCTCAGAGTCATTCATCTATTTCTGCACCCGGTATTCCTGCAAACGAGATCGCGCAGAGTTCGTCTGTTGTTGAGGAAGAAAGGCAATCATTTGAAAATAAAACTGATGAAGAAAAAGTAGCTTCTCTAAGTATAAGAGCTACTGGAAACCAAAGTGGATCATCGAGTATTACTCGGCCGAGTTCTTTAGCTATCCCAGAGGCTTCAATAAGTGGTACTGTAAGTCCAAGTACCAGTAGAAGTTCATCCAAACTTTCGGAAGGTATTCAAGGTCCCGCTGGTAGTGAAAAACCGTTGTTGAGTGAAGCTAGTCACGTTTTAACATCAAGTGAACAAAGTTCGATTAATGAAAAACAGAGCAACGAGTCTGATGAAAAAAATGCTGCCGTAATTAAACATAGCAAGGGAAATTCGATTGAAGGAAGACTATCTGAAAGTTCTTTAGTTCAAGAGAGTTCAGAGCCCATTGAAGAAAGTTCAAACGTGTCTACTTCCGCAAGTAATCAAGTTAGTAAAGAAGTTTCAAGTAAGAGTTTGGTTCAAGAAAAATCACTAGCCACAGAAGAAAAATCCATAGAAGTGTCCACTAAGGAAGATAGAAGCGTTAAGCTTGAAGAAAATCAATCTGGAGCCTCTCCAGTACCAGATATTAGTGTATCTACTGCAAAGTCTTCAGTCAGTGACGAAAAAACTAGCGCAAAGACGCCAAACACATCTCAAATATCGGTTTCTTCAGAAAAACCTTTCCAGTCCTCAGCATCGAAAGAGAACTCTTCAGAGTTATCGGATATTTCATCGCAAAAATCGAATGTCACCCCGGAAAAACCTACTCGACCGTCGGTGGATGTGAAAAAGCGAGTTCAGGAAATTTTGAATGAAGCTATCTGTCTGTCGAGAGGCGACAAGAGTCCAAGAATGCAGGATTTATGTAATATGACTTACGATTTGATTTCTCCAACCCAGTCACCAGAATCGGGTGAGTTGATGAAATAGTGGTCTTTCATAACTAATTGTTTATTGATTTCGGTTAATAACTTTGCATATTTATTTTAATTTTAGGTTCGCCTTTGGAAGATAGAACAAAGTCGTTTTCACTCGGCAGTGAAGCAGAAGAACTCTTAAAGAAACAGTTGGCCATTGAGCAAGAGGTATTTCAATATACGCCACTCTAGTTAACCCTAAATATATATTAGTTTTTATTTATTCTTTGGCACAAGCTATATTTACGGGTGCTTCCACTTGTTTTAGATCAAACTTTTGACCGAACAACAACAAAAAGAAGAAGCACCACAATTCTACATCAGGGAGATACCCAACAAGCCACCTCCTCCTTACACACCCCCCTCCAAAGCAAAGACACCAAAAACTCCTTCAATCGTTCCAAGCTCTAAAGAGGAAATTGAACAAATAACTGAGTACTCTGCGAAAATCATTCACAAGGGTTATTTGTCCAACAATTTGGATAATATTTCTATTTCCGATAATACGTTGAATTTGATTGCAAAAAATATTGATAAGGGGTAAGAAAAGAATTTTTTTTAAATTTTAATAAAACAAATTATATTCCTTTTACTTTAAACCAAAATACCCTACCACGAAATATGAATAGTATTCAAATAAATGAAGACATTCAAATTTTTAAAGTTAATAAAATATTTAGGAATTATTTTTAACAGTAAATTAAATTGGAATTTTCACATAGAATACTTAATTAACAAATTAAGAAGTTTACTACCGATTTTTAAAAACATTAAAATTTTTTTAAATATAAGACATATGGAAATATTATATTACGCGTTTAAAACTCATTTAAATTACGGAATTTTAGGTTGGGGAGGAATAAATAGAACTTTAGTTAAAAAATTAGAAATATTACAAAAAAGGTTTCTAAAAATTATATTCAGATACAAAAAAGTTGAACATAAGACAACTTTACATTTATAACATCTTAATATATATATTTAAAAATAAAAACCTTATACAATTTAAAAACCATAATCATAATACACGTCATACGAATGAAATAACCATAAAACCTAAAATAAATAAGTCCATAGGACAAAAAAATTTCAAATATTTATGTTTTTATTTAAACGATTATTTACCAACAAAAATTAAAAAATTGATTTCATTAAAAAAATTTAAGTCGAAATAAAAATATGGATATTAAAAACAGACAATTAGAAAATATTTTTAAAAATGCTTTAATTAATTAATATTGTTCTGAATAATTTATATAAGTAATATTTTTTACTTAAAAATTATAAATGAATAATTTTATAATAGGTAATATATTTCTTCAAAAAAGCTGCGTTTATACCATAAATTTACATTTTTACTTTAAAACTTGATTTTTAATGGATATTTATGATTTATGATTTTACATACTAAAACGAAAATAAGATTTGCCGTTAACAAGCTCAGCTTCAGGGGATTGAAGAATAAGTTTATCGAAGACAACATAAACATATTTATTATATTATTAAATTTTAAATAAACTTATTATTATTATAATAATATTTTTTACATGTATTTCAGATGTTACAAATACGTCTTCGATCTGTGCAAGGAAATCGCCGTCGAGCACTACAGTCAGTTCACGATAGAATCGGGTCCTTCATGGTTACAGTTGGAGAAAAAACTGGTCTTAACGCCAGTTAAACCTCTGGACGTGAAGGGATTGAAGAAACTGATGTACAAAAAGCTCCTGGAACTATTCGGGTTCGAGAAACAAGAAAAGAAAAAGGAGAACACCATTATGAAATGGTCCAGAAAGAAACGGGATCATGTCGATGAAGTTTTGGTTCAGGTAAAGAGTGCATAAGGCTATCATTGGCGTAGGAGAACTAGACAATGTAAATGTGTTTACAAGGACTGTATTTTAATCTCACAACTTCTACGGTACTAAGGGTCATCATAATTTACTGTTAAAAAAGTTTGAAAATATTGGATTCAGAGGAAAGCAATAATTAGAATTATTTAAAAATTATCTGAAAAATAGACCAACTTAAATATGTTAAAATAGATAAAGAAAAATACTATCCAAAAGTATTTAATGGTGTTCCTCAAGGAACAACTTTAGGACCATTATTTTATTTACTTCTTTCTATTAACGACTTATTTAGTATAAATTGCGATGAACAAATTCATAGTTTTGCAGATGATACTACAATTTTTTATACCGATACAAATTGGGACAACTTGAATAATAAAATTAAGAAAGATTTTAAAATTATAAAAAATTGGTTTGATAACAATAATTTGTTAACAATTAATTTGAATAAAATAAATTATATTCCTTTTACTTTAAATCTAAATAACCTACCACGAAATATGAATAGTATTTAAATAAATGAAGACATTCAAATTTTTAAAGTTAATAAAATAAAATATTTAGGAATTATTTTTGACAGTAAATTAAATTGGAATTTTCACTTAGACTACTTAATTAAAAAATTAAGAAGTTTACTGCCGATTTATAAAAACAATAAAAAAATTTTAAATGTAAGACATATGGAAATATTATATTACGCGTTAGTTAAAACTCATTTAAATTACGGAATTTTAGGTTGGGGAGGAATAAATAGAACTTTAGTTAAAACATTAGAAATATTACAAAAAAGGTTTCTAAAAATTATATTCAATAAAGATTATCTTTATCCTTCAAAAGAAATATATTCAGAAACAAAAAAGTTGAACATAAGACAACTTTACATTTATAACATCTTAATTTAATATATATACAGTGTGTCCACGGATGGACCTAACTATACTTGTAAAAAACATTTCAATTTTTCGAAAAAAAGTCATTCGTCATCATTTCTTTTGCTTATTAAATAAATATAATTCACGTAAGAAAATTTCCATTTTTTTATACAGGGTGCACAAAAAATGTAAAGATGTAGATTTGCAAAATAGAAAATTTTTGATCCAACTTTTTTAAATGATCAAAATAAAAGAGATTGGAAAGAGAATTCGAAAAGCCGAATAAAGTTTTGAGATATGACCTGTGGTAACTACGATACTTTATATTAAAACTTCAATCTGAAGGAAAATATCAATAATTTATTTAACTTTAATATAAAATATCGTAGTTACCACAGGTCATATCTCAAAACTTTATTCGGCTTTTCAAATTCTCTTTCCAATCTCTTTTATTTTGATCATTTAAAAAAGTTGGATCAAAAATTTTTTATTTTGCAAATCTACATTTTTACATTTTTTGTGCACCCTGTATAAAAAAATGGAAATTTTCTTACGTGAATTATATTTATTTAATAAGCAAAAGAAATGATGAAGAATGACTTTTTTTTGAAAAATTAAAAATAAAGTTTTTTACAAGTATAGTTAGGTCCATCCGTGGACACACGGACACATAAAAACCTTATACAATTTAAAAACCATAATCATAATACACGCCATAAAAATGAAATAATCATAAAACCTAAAATAAGTAAGTCCATAGGACCAAAAAATTTCAAATTATTTCAAATGTTTTATATAAAAATTATAAAATTGATTTCATTAAAAAAATTTTAAGGCGAAATAAAAACATGGATATTAAAAACAGACATTTTGAAAATATTTTTAGAAATGCTTTAATTAATTAATATTGTTCTGAATAATTTACATAAGTAACATTTTTTACTTTTATAAATTAATAATTTTATTATAGGTAATATATTTCTTCAAAAAAAAACTGTGTTTATGCTATAAATTATCAGTTTTACTTTAAAACTTGATTTTTAATGCATATTTATGATTTAACATACTAAAACAAAAAATAAGATTTGCCCCTAACAAGCTCAGCTTCAGGGGATTAAAGAATAAGTTTATAGAAGACACCATAAACATATTTATTATACTAATAAATTTTAAATAAACTTATTATTGTTATTATTATTATTGTCTTATTTTAAGACAAAATAGTTTCACTAGGTCCTTAAATGACATACCTATTTTCTAGGAGATGCAAGCAGAGGAAAATAGCTGGACGAATTTTGATCGGGACGAGTTGCTAGTGAAAGACAGAATTACAAACGAAATAATGGAGATGTTACTAAAAGAAACCGCTCAGGTGTTAAAAAAGACTGTACAAAAAAAGGACTTCTCTCAGTAGTATATTAGGTGACCAGTAAATAGTATATGTGCCAATGAACATTTAGTTTTCTCAGGCCAGTCATTTTTTTATTTATAAGGTATGTATATAATATATTCGTACCTGAACGTTTTTGATCAAAGTTCTCAAATTAAAAGTCTGTGAATATTTGACTGGCAGAACTTTTGGTAATTTATGCCTTCTTTTAATTCATAAGTTGGCCGCCAGTGTAGGAGGTTTTTTTTTTATTTTAAAAATTGAATGAAAACTATGTCTCAGACCTGTTTTTATAAAACGTACTTTTTAGTGTGATACCAGGTGATACTCAAGAAAATTATTTTTAATGATATTAAGTTAAGTTGGACGAACTTGCTGATCTTTTATGTTTAGTATATTCACGACAGTCATGAAATATTTTCGCTGGGCTCGTGTCAATGTCAAATATCTAATGGGGCGTTCACATTATGTTGTCGATCCCACCGCCTGCTGGCATGCGGTCGATGTGTAGCCGCGACTTAACTTTGATAGTCAAGGTAAGGCCTTATTCTCACGCACCAACACGACATTGCGGGGGCGTTTCCGAAGAATCGGCCGTCGTCAGCCCTAAATAATTTGAAGTTAGGTTTGTATGAATCAAAACAAAATATCAAAAATCAGCTTCTATTTTTGTTTGCTTTTCGGCTATACAGTTGGTTCGTTGGCTAGCATAGTAGTAGTCCTGTATTCCGGTTCACTAGCCCTCCTTTAATACCAAAAGGCATTGGAGCACACAAAACCATTGCCAGTTGTTACCAAGATGTCAACAGAAACATTAGAGCGAAATGTCGTATTGCTGTGTAAGGATAGGGCCCAAGAGGGCGCTGTCGTGAATTTATTTTTTTTAAACATGTACCTACCATTGTGCCCCAAAAAAAAACTGGGACAACAAAATTTTCTTTATATTCTAGCTCTTGGACTATAATAATTAAAACTTACACATATTACCGCTGCCGTGGAAATTAATATATTCGTGTTAATTTTATTATTGTGAGAATTTCACCTTGATAATTAAATAGGTGATTTCTAAATAAATAATATAACTTTTTCGACTGTTTTCAGATACTTATCCTCTAAAGTAAAACAACGTATAAAGTATGTAACTAAACAGTTTACTTAATTATGTGACGTATTTTGGTCGAGAAGATATCAAAAATAACAAAAAAACCATTAAATATTATATTATTTTTTACATTTTATTATTTAGTCATAGAACCATTATTATTAATGACTTTTTGAAGGCGTCGAGGCATGCTGAGAATTAAATTTCTTATATAATCCTCAGATAGCAGACCCCATGATTCTCTTATTTTTTTCTATAGTTCCTGTTGATTTCTGGGTCTGAAGTCATGTTTAACAGTTTATAATATTTATTTAGTATTACCACTTTGACAACAAATAAAAAATTTTGATATACCTATAGTCAAAATGACATCTAAATATCAAAGCTGAAAATTTGTAATAGGCTGGGAGATAAAAATAAAATTGCCTGTCCCAGTTTTTTATGGGCGCAGTGGTACATCTTTTTGTTGTTAGATATAAGTTTTGTTTCTGTATTGTTATGTATTAGCTTTTTAAATCGTAAAACCTTTTTCTTAACTTAATAAAAGTCGAGTCACTACGTCTGTTTCGTGAGATTGTTTTGATTATGTGTTTAAAGCCTAGATTAGCAATATGCTAGAAGTTTTATAGTAGCATTTTTTATACTTGATGACAGTAAAAATATCGCGAAAAAAGAAATAAATTTCCATTTTTAACTTAAATGCGATTCACCACATTCTTTTGTTTGTAAAAATGTTACGAGAACAGACAGTTTCTTCATTTGAACTAACGATAATTATTTTTTTGTGTATAATAAACCCTTGGTGGAAAAATCTACAGTTTCTGCTGAACAAACTTTCAACAATTTTCTACTGAATTAATATTAGCTTTCTAGCTTTCAGCTATTTTTTACTCACTATCTGTTCTCTATTTTTTATTTTTATGAATAAATAATTTTTTATAATAACTCTATGCCTATTATTTTCTTTACCGTACCTAGGTAATTTATAAGGGTAAAGACTTGATGGACCAACACTTAAGATGGGATCTGCATGCTCAATACTTGACAAAGAAAGTTCGGGCTTTGTTGCACAAATTCTATCTACTAAGAGAAATTTTGTCGGGAAAGCTACTTATAATGTTCTATAGAACACTAATAGAGCCACTACTTAGGTATGGAATTTCAGTTTGGGGTGGAGCATATGAGTCACATTTAGAATCTTTGAAAATAATACAAAATACTGTAATTAAAATTATTTTTAAGAGACCCAGACTTTACCCTACAACACAACTATACTCCATCGAAATTTGTAATCTTAAATCACTCTATGCTCTGGCAATTTGTGTCTTCATAAAGAAGAATTATAGCACACAAACATTGATAGATCATAACTATTTAACCAGAATAAATGTAGGGAGGCATATCATAATACCACAAAGCAATAGATCTATAAGTCTACATTCCATTGTTCACCTAGGTCCAAAATATTACAATTTGTTGCCTGACAGAGTGAGGAACATGGCGGGGGGAAAGAAATTTGCACGGGAAGTAAAAAAGTTCATTGTAGAAAATCAGATACTGCTGTGATTACCCTTGCTTTTCTTTCTGTTGCCTTTTTTTTCTTTTGATTTCAGCATAGAAAATATATCAGAATCATAATTATTTTTTTTTTTTTTTTAATTGGCATTTGGCTAATTAGCCATGCAGCCAGAGAATCATAATTAAATAACTTAGTTTCTGGGTGTGAGGTGGGTTTACAGTACGGTTTGGGAAAGAAAGGATAGTATGGTGGGATTTTAAATCTTAATTGTTTATATATATTTTTATGGATTTATCAGAGTTTGAACGTTTGTGTAATATGGGGAAAAGGGGAAAGAGAAAAGCGTACTTATTTTTGTATAATAAACATATAAATATAGATATATATATATATTCCTATTGTTTGTGTGATATAATATGTAATATTGTAAATAATAGTAGTAGGGCACAAGCACACACAGGTATTTATACCTAGGTGCTTAAAATTAAGTTTGATTTAACATTGTAAATTTTGTTTTGGGAAATAAAATTTGATTTGATTTGATTTGAAAAAAAAAGGAGGGACATTAAGATCAAATATAAAAATATCCTAAACAAAATATATTTCAAAATTATTAAATACAAAAAAACTTAATCTGTATCCATCTCAGATTCACTATCTTCTTCACTTCCATCACTTTCGCTTTCGTTGGTTTCGTTTTCACTGTCCGACCCTAGCCACTCCATTTTCGAAGTGTCATCTTCGATTAAAGTCTTCCATTCATCCAATTTTTTCAGGTCTATGCTGTATAGGTCGCTATAGGTTAGTTGCCTATCCCCATCTTCAAACATACCTAATAAAATACAACAAAAACTCATTTATATATTTTACGAATTAGATAAAACAAATAAAAATTTGTAATTCCAATAGCAGGCTCTAGATTTTACCTCCATATAAATATAGTGTTCCATGTTTGATAGTGAGGCCACAATTCATTCTAGGACTCGGTTGGAATAACTGCACTTTTTCTTCACTGGTTCCTGGGTTTATTTCACTGGAAGTTACTGGTGCAGGGCCTACTGTAACTCTAAATACTCCATCATCTGAAATGACAGTAGCTTTCACTGATTCTTCAATTTGGTGAACTTCCATTTCATCTTGGGTACCTTCAACTTCGTTTTCTAAAAAAAAAACAAATCAAGTCAATTTAAATTTAAATAAATATACTAGAATTATTTACCCTCTTCATTGTCTCCTTGGTCACCATCTTTTTCCTTCCTTCTTCTGGTTCTGCTATCTTTTTCTTTCTTACCACTTAAACCAACTTGCCTCCATACCATCTTTTCAAGATCTATCTGAAGAAAGTCATTGAAGAAGTTTCCAGACAGATTTTCCTCATCTAAAAAATGTTCCTCATTAAGAACATATTGTAGGTATATATAATAATTATGTATACTTAAAATATGTGTTGTATATTATATACCTTCTTCTGTATCAAACACACCACCGAAACAGTATGCAGAAAGATTGTTAATTGCTGTTACAATGGGCATACTGCATCTGGGTGAAAAGTGTTGCATTCCTATCTTGACTTGCTGCCACTTGTATTTGGTTTGTGTAGGATCATGTTCTAAAAGGTACAAATAAATAATTATGTAGGAGGGTCTACTACAAGAAAACTGTGGAATTAAAATGTGATTTGTAACAATTACATACTGTCAAGGCCCAAAATAAAGGAATCCGTGTAAACATGCCCTTTATCAACATCTTTTTTAACTCTCTCTTTGCTGTATCCCCCATAAATGAGTATCCTGCCATCCTGCAGAGGAACCATGCAACAACCAGATCTAAAAATACCTTTTTAAAAATCTCAAAAGTCTACACCTACATTATGTATAATAGGTACATGAAGACCTAAATATCTGAAGAAGATAAAAAAATATACCTTGGTGCAGGTGGGGTACCAACAGGTTCAATTTTTCTCCACTTGTATGTTTCTAAATCAAAACTATACACATCATTAAAATATTTATAATCCCTTAGATTGTCATGGAAGCCACCAAAGACAAAAAGCTGTTTTTTAACTAGCACCATCCGGTGCCCGCTTCTGGCACTAGGGCCATCTGCTGCTGCTATTTTCTCCCATTGTTTTTTGGAAACATGAAATACCTAAAGTTATGTGTAATGCATCATTGTTAATATAATAAATTATTTTTTTTTAATATCTACCCATAAGTCCTTATAATGGTAAAACTGTGACTGTGTAGGGCTGGCAAATTCACCACCAAATACCCATAACTGTCCCTTGTTGGCGGATGTGGCTACCATTTGATGGCCACACCTTGGCGGGGGACCCGCTGGAGCTTTGACTACAGTCCAAGTATTATTAGGGATGTTGTAGAAAAATAGGTCACCATAAACAACCGTCTAAAAGAAACCATTTTCCTTTTTAAGTTTAAAAATTTACTAGGTATGCCTCCCCTTACCTTTTGTCCATTAAAATATTCTCCCCCATATAATATTAACTGGTCTTTATCAGGATGATTAACGAAGCTGAAATTCAGTCTATGTGATGGGGGTTCTACTTGGCTTTCTGTTACCTGCAAACGTTTCTTTTCCTCCTTTTCAATTTGCGCTACAATAGATTCTATATCATCCTAAAACATATTTTTCCGATGTAAATAAAGCGGCTTGGAATAAAAAACTATCCAAATAAATCGAAAACTAAAACAATACTTACCTCTCCAAGTTCCTTTAACTCTTTCTTCACTTTATTGGAAACTTTTTTTTCTGTTTTTGCCTGTGTCTTTTCAGCCCCCTTGCCTTTCTTTTTATTTTTCTCTTTTTTACCCATATCGCGTGAATTCAAAAATCAAATATTCAACTTTAAACCGAAAAAAATAGGGTTAAGTTATCATCTGTCTCTGTCACATGTGCTCAATGACATTAAACACAGAGGAGAAATAGGTTGTTGGTCGGCGTGATATGTCGCCATCTCCTAGATAGCTGCTAAACTTCATTGTGGATAACTTTGATGGAAAAAATCATGTTTGGATTCCCAACGGTAGGTGGCACTATTATATTATAGCCAGTGACGTCAATGTCAAGTTAAACAAAATTTCAAGGTTAGAATTCTCCTTATATTTTTAATAATCAAAACACAATTTTCAACTGATTTAAAGAATTTCCTTAAAAAAAAAGTGATCACTTACCATCCCAACTCACGTAACTTTCACGGGAATTATTTAATAATCTCATTCTTTCCCACAATGGCTGCAAGCCTGAGAACCACCCTTGGTGTAACTTTTGTTGCCCTATTGACTTCAGTAACCACCATGTTGGGGCTCTATCACGTTTTAACGAATAGAGGCGAAAGGGTCAGCGTAGGGTGGTTCCTAGAAAACACGTCGCCTCATATGTGGGCCGCATTGGGCATTGGTTTGTCTGTATCTTTAAGCGTAGTAGGAGCAGCAGTTGGAATTCACACAGTTGGTGTTAGCATTATCGGGGGAGGTAAGTATTTTATGTGCCAATGTATTTATTAGTTTATCTATAATCTATATATCTGAAAATTTACTGATTTCTTTTTTGTTATACTTAGGTGTAAAGGCACCTCGAATCAAAACAAAGAATCTCATCTCTGTGATCTTTTGCGAGGCTGTAGCTATCTATGGCCTCATCACTGCTATAGTGCTCTCTGGGTACTTGGACAACTTCACCTGGGACATTGTCGTCAAAGATGTTGATTTGAAGTCCAAGAATTGGTTGGCTGGCTACTTGATGTTTGGTGCTGGTTTATCAGTAGGTAAGTTAAGATAAAAAAATATTATGTTATTTATTTATTTGCAGGCTTTTTTATAATAATATTAAAAATTAATAACATTGTTTTTTTTTAATAAAAATAAATCCAATGAAAGCATCATTACAAAACCATAGATTAACAAATCTGTCCGATTTTGTAATAAAAAAATATACACCTATTTAGATAAGTCTTGGGATTACACCAGGTTGAATTCCGATTTTGAAATTTCTTAAAAATGTTATATATTAGAGATTTTTTTTCTCAGTGTTCTGCTGTGATATCTGTACACTGCACAATTTAATATTGTCTGTCTTGTGCGCTGTTTCGTTTTTTTTTTTTTTTTTGTGTGTTGTGTATACTTTAAATATCTTGCCACTACTTTGCTTTATTAAGGTCTATGTAAAATAATTTATATTTTTTTAAATGTATTTCTGTGAGTTACTTAAGTATACCTATTTTAAAATCATGTGTAATTTAAATGTTGTTACTATGATTTTTGTCTTTATTGTTCTTTTAAATTATTCTTTGTATGTTTTAACAATGTTCTATGCCATTGGCTTTATTGAATAAAAAAATGTTTATGACTATGACTATGACTATGACTAGATTATTAATTTTAATCCCATCATAAATATATTTAAAAATATAAGTAAGTAATTCAAAAATATTTCACCCCAAAAAAAAAATTATAAATAAGGGAGAAATTATAATAGAAAAATTGTAATATTTAGTATTATTATATCACCTATATATAAGTTGGCTTACCTTTATATAATTTTTTCTATTATTATTATTATTAACATGTTCTTTATTGGTTACCCAATTGGCCTTCGACCGAGGTCCTTCAGCCGCAGTAAAGTTTACATATTATTACTAGTTGCTATTGTATAAGTATAAATAATTAAAAAAGAGATCGCTTGTACAAAAAAAAAAAAAAAAAAAAAACATTAAGTATTATAATAGTATCTTAAAGTCCAAAAACCGTAGTAAAAGTTATTGCAGTTCTATAATGTTTTCATAGGTCGTTAGGTTTGGAAATCTATATCTGGACTGCCTGTCTTCTCTTTTTCTGCAGTGGGGTTCGATTAACTCGATATTATGTTGTCTCTTGGCAAACTTTGTGTTTAACTGTTTTATTCTTTGTTCAATGGGTTGTATGTGTGTTTTTCTGTACAAGAGTTCGTTGCTGGGTTTGTGCAATTGGTTTTGGGGATGCCTCATTTTGGTTATAGCACGCAGAGCTGAAGTTTCTGCGACTGAGATGTTCTTCAGTGTTGAGGGTCTTAGATTAGAAAATATCATATGCCCGTATTCCAAAATGGGTCTGCAGATGGATTTATAAATTTTCACGGCTGTTCTTGTGTTTATTCCTTGGTTTTTAAAAGTTAATGATCGGAAGTGTTTGGCTCGACTGATTGTTTTGCTTTTAATTGTTTTTGTATGCTTGTTAAAGTTTAGTTTGGCATCGATTTCGATACCCAGATATTTTGCTGAAGGTTTAGGCCTGATCGGCTGGTTAAAAAGGGTAATGTGCGGTGAATTTGCTTTGATTGAATGGTGAAACAGAACGAATTGTGATTTGTGAGGATTTGGAACCAGACGCCAGTTCCGGAACCAGGATTCTGTGTCAGTTATTAGGTTTTGTAGGTTGGCTGTGGCTTTTTTGGTTGTTTCTGCGTGGGTTATCAGGGTCGTATCATCAGCGAATAGAAGGGTGTATTGATTTTGGTCCATGTTGGTGATGCTTTCTGGTAAATCGTAGCAGTAAATATTGTAAAGCAATGGTGACAGTGGTGAACCCTGGGGAACTCCTGGTGGTAATCCTGGGAAAATTTTTTCTATTTCACGTTCATAATGAGTTCAGTACGACCCTCATTTGCGGATCGTAATGAAGCTATTTCGATACGCGTTTTTTCTTTATTTGATGTTGGTAACATTTAAATGTTTTATTTCATTGACTTGCGCGGCCTTTGTGATTTACGAGAAAACCCATTTTTCGCAGAGGAAAACTAGCTTGATAACTTACTTTTTTATTCTGTGTGGATAACAGTCATGTATGTTGGTTGCATAAATCTATAAATCAATCTTTTGTAGATGCTTCAAGCTATCATTTTCTGCCAAATCCTATCCAAAATTCAATCTACTAACCTTCTAATGTCGATTTTAACTTCAACTTTATTTGAATTTTCCATCTTCCCTATACTAAATTGCAATGTCGTGACGTAAAATCACGTCTTTTGAAATTCGAAAAAAAGTAGCAAAATCTCCCGAATTTCCGAACGCTCTGTATATGTACCGAATGTACAAGGATCACACAACGCATTCCGTCCAATTTCAAATCTCATATCGCTAAAATAACTTTAGAATCCCGTGGTGAAAATGGGTCAATAAATCAAAAAATGAGAGTTTGCAAAATAATTTTTGTTGTCCAGAGGCTCCTATGATAAAAAATAGTATTACCAACATAAAATTTAGACATAAAAATTTACAAAATTTGAAGGATTTATTTTCTTTTTAAAATGTATTTTTCTTGATTATAAAAGGTGAAATAGAAAAAAATGTATAAAGCACATGTTTCATAAGGCGTTTTAGCGCCCGTGTCAATAAAAAAACTCGCCACTTCGTGGCTCGTTTTTTAAAATAGACGCGGGCGCTAAAACCGCTTCTTATGAAACTCGTACTTTAATATACTATTGCATAATCCGTGATTTTAATTTTCTTTTAGGGTATGGTCCGAATATCACCACCAGTAACCACGGTTAACCTCGACAAATGACAGATCAACCATAAAAATCCGGTTATATTCGGGACGAAAAATCACCATGTTCGTTAAAATCATAACCTTTAATTTTGAAAAGTTCACGACAGACTGATAATTTACAGAAATGCTAAATACACTTACTTATAATTTCATTGAGATTCATTCTCTTAATAAATTACCAACCATCGGCCAAATATTTTGAAATTAAATTCATAACAATATTTTATAATGACAAGTGACAGGAGGAACCACTTGTAACCGGCGTTTAAAGCCGGTGAGCATTTTGACATTTGGGTGATGTCATATCCGAAAACCGTGTTCCAAAATAAACCTATTTTTTGGTTACCGCTATCATTTGGTTAAATACGGAACGCTAAACCCCGACACTAGTTACTTTCGGACCATACCCTAAAATGCCAAAAAACTCATAGTTTTCAATTTAGTAGATACCTAATAATATATTAAGGGTATGGTCCGAAAGTAACTAGTGTCGTGGTTTAGCGTTCCGTATTTAACCAAATGATAGCGGTAACCAAAAAATAGGTTTATTTTGGAACACGGTTTTCGGATATGACATCACCCAAATGTCAAAATGCTCACCGGCTTTAAACGCCGGTTACAAGTGGTTTCTCCTGTCACTTGTCATTATAAAATATTGTTATGAATTTAATTTCAAAATATTTGGCCGATGGTTGGTAATTTATTAAGAGAATGAATATCAATGAAATTATAAGTAAGTGTATTTAGCATTTCTGTACATTATCAGTCTGTCGTGAACCTTTCAAAATTAAAGGTTATGATTTTAACGAACATGGTGATTTTTCGTCCCGAATATAACCGGATTTTTATGGTTGATCTGTCATTTGTCGAGGTTAACCGTGGTTACTGGTGGTGATATTCGGACCATACCCTAAAAATGTTGATGCCAACAAATAAAGCATTATTTTTTAAGTGTTAAATTAAAATGGTCATAACATAAACATAGATTTGTTTTTTGTCTTGTTTGGTTATTAGTAGTGTACCTTTTTCAACAAACCTGTGTTCAGTTTCAGTTTATTTAATGTTATGTTTTTTTACAGGTACCGTAAATCTACTCTGTGGAATATGTGTAGGCATTGTCGGAAGCGGTGGGGCTCTCGCAGATGCAGCAAACTCTGCTTTGTTCGTGAAGATTTTAATTGTAGAAATTTTCGGCAGCGCCATTGGTTTGTTTGGACTTATCGTGGGAATTTTTATGGTTTCCAAAGTTCAGATGGGGGATAAAATTCATTAAAATGGACAAATCATTAACTGATAAACTTTTAGGTATTTTGGTTTCGTTTTAGATATTTTTTTCAATTGGTCTCTCTTTTTGCCATTTTCAACATTCCATGTTATAGAGGAATTGAGGTGGCACCCTTTTAAACCCCTTCAGAAAAGTATGACAACTTGTTTGTATCAATTACCTTTTTTTTTCAATTAGTTTATAGATTCTTGTAGCTTTTGAAACCGTTCTTCATAAAAGTGGTAATCATTAGTGTATATTACTGTTAGTATGTAAAGTAAAGAAGTAGCCTTGCAACTTCCTGTATGTATAAAAAATATCCCATTATTAATGTAAAGTAAAAATCTTGTTACATTTTATGACTGTATAAACGCTAAAAATTATTTTTGCCTCTTGTAATCTTTGTCATGTTAGTTTATATGTTCTAATAATTTATTCTTAGATAGGTAGGTACAGTCCTATTCATAAAAAAGCTTTACAGCAATAAAACGAGAGGTGTATCATAATATAATATTATGTCATGCCACCTCTCCTTTACTACTTGTTTGCAGTTTTTATGAATAAAACCGTACTTTACAACAATTGTTGTAACTACTATCTGTTCGTGCAGATAGTACATTGTCATTAAGGGGAAAAACTTTTCATCCTTGTAAGTATGTAAGTAATTACTTTTTAAGTAATGGGTAATACAACTTCTATTAGATTCTACAGATTTTTTAACATTGGCATTCCATTCAATTAAAATTAAAATAACCGAAACAGGCAAAGTTGTGTTACCCAATTCACATTCTGCGAATTAATTGTGATGTTTCCAGTGGTAGGATCTGTTAATAAAGCGTAGCCAGATGAAAAATGTTGCCATTGTCTTGCCATGACAAAATAGACTTACACAGAATCTCTATTATAATTTTAATTTTGCTTTTGTAAGACTGTTTTATTTTTTACATTTTCTTTTACCAAAGAACAATGGACTGCTTGTTTTCTAGTCAGTGTCTATATTTATGATTTTTTGTTAGTTTTTACCGAAATGTTGACTTTTTGGCGACTAATGTTTTTTTTTTAAAGTCGAAGTTATTCCTAAAATATGTACTGTCGAAGTGTGCTCTCTAACTGTTAATAACCATGTAATAATATAGGAAAATTAATAAAAACTGTGTTGAACGTAAACCTTTATTTTATTTATTATAAGAGGATAAACATAAATGTAATTGTGAAAGTAAAAAAAAACTGAATTAAACAAAAATATGGAAACGACTAAATCTACATGACCCTTATTGCCACTATTTAACTTTTTGAGCATTCCTTTGGTTAAAAAATTAAGAAATAAAAAAAATGTTTTTTAAGTAAACATCAATAATAGCCTCTACCCAAAAAATAAAATGGCTAAGGCTACTTACTTAGGTGCTTTAAACACTTTTATTTCATTAAAGTCGTTAATATTATATATTCTTAGTAATAAAAGGCTTACCTTAAAAACAAAAAATTAAATCTAATATAATTTATTTTTAACTCTATATGACTGCCTGAATTTCATCATAAAAGACAAGTACTAGGGCAGCACCAATTCCTCGGAAAACATTTGAAAGTGCTCCCTTGAAGAAAGCAAGTGGACCTAAAAAAATTAATTGTGTAACACGTAAGCGTTTGGCTGCCGCAAACAATCGCCAGTAAAATTTAATTAAAACAAGTTGAAATTTGGTATTGTGAGATGATAAATTGGAACAATAATGCTTACCCTCGGTCTTTGCAATTTTAACCCAACAATCAAGAGTATTCTTGTACTGCATTTGTTCTTTTTTGAGCCCTGACTGCATCATCATACGCCGTCTTACTGTATCCAAGGGATACGACAATATTCCTGAACATGCAGTTACGGTCTACAATAAAATTAAGTACATACTAGAATTACTTTCATCAGAACTGCATTAGCTGGTATAGAATAGCCAATTAGATAGGGATATTAGGTAAATAACTGCTCGGCAACTACAATAATTATCAAAAAAGTTCTAATAAAAATTATTAAGTTAATAAAGATATACCTGTGCGATAATAAATGAGACAATCATGGGTGTGTTCTTAGGATCGGGCATCATAGCTTTGGCTGTGTCGAAACAACCAAAGTATGCAGCTCTGTAGATAATAATGCCTTGGACTGATACGTTAAATCCCCTGTATAAGCCGATCATTCCGTCAGATTTAAAAGTTTTTACAATGCAATCTATCATTCCGTGGTATTGTCTTTCCCCGCCAGTTCTACCAACATCAGCTCCCAAACTAAAAGTAAGACATTATTTAACTATAAGTATTAGGAAACCAAAAAAAAAGGTTGACACTATTAAATTAAAAAAATTTAATACCGAGTTCTCGCATAATCTAGGGGATACACAAAACATAAACTGGTGGCACCGGCAGCACCACCAGAAGCTAAATTCCCAGCGAAATATCTCCAAAACTGTAGCTTTTTATCCACTCCTTCCAAGAATACTTTCTTGTAGACATCTTTGAAAGCAAAATTTAAGGCCTGCGTTGGAAAGTATCGGAGAACATTAGCCCAGTTACCTCGCCAATAGCTCAGAAATCCTTGTTCTTTGGGTATGCGAATGAAACAATCGATCATGCCTATGGAGAAATGGGAAAATTAAATAATTTAGTGAGATAAAATAAAGAATGCTACCACAGTTCTTATTTGGAGCTTACGCAGGGAAAGTTTTGCGCTTAAAATGAGCGCACTATAGGTGCGTTAACGTTTAAATACTAAAGATAAAGCTAGAACTCGTCCTTACCTTTGTATCTCTGTTCAGCACTGATCTGCTTCGATACTTCTTGTACTTGCAAAAGAAGTTTTACCCTTTCAATGGGGGCCACGGCGGTTTTTGCGATTGCTGCTGAAGTACCACCCGCCAAAAAGTCTTTCACAAAAGCTTTAACGTCGGTAGGCATTGTAAAGTTTTCACTTTGGTACTAAATTGAAGAAAAATTGAAACTTTTCCACTTCAAAAGAAAAGCCGGTAACTTTGCGCGAAAATCCGCAAACGTAAAAAGTAAGGGAATGTCAAAAAGACTTTGCGTGGTTTTGTACCAATGAAAACGCAGAGTTTTAGCAGCGCCCTCTAGATAAGTTAATTAAAAGAGTAGCGGCAAATATGAATCTCGACTAAAAAAAAACTAAATTTTAGTTGGAAAAGTAGGTTTTAAAGACATGATAATATGATATTCTATGAAAATAAGTTTATTGTTAAATTGTGTACTTTGCTACTCGAATTGCTATTTTCTTTTAAAATAATTAAAATATTTTGTTCTTGACTATGGAGAACTATAGGGTCCTCCATATTCTTGACCGATTGGTTCGATCTACAGTTTACTATACCGACGTGGCTTTTTTAATAGCTTTGACCTCTTATTTACAGGTGGCAGCACCGGCACTTTGAATCGTTACAATTATGGAGGACTTGAGGTAGAAGTAGAAGGCCGATCGCAATGCATTGGATTCGGTCCCAAATTAGCAAATTAGCGAGGGGTCTGGACCCCCCCCGTGGACTCAACATAAAAAAAACTCAGAACAGATCAGATGCCTTGTTGCATTTAATGTAGACAGGGTGAACTGAACCTCGCCCGATAACAAAATGTAATAATTTTCTATTTTACAATTTTTGAATAAAGACCTTTATTATTATTATTAAATAAAATTATTCATCATTCAATTCTTTTCTTGTTTTTTACCTGCGTGTCTAATTTATTTAATTTAAAAAAATTGAAATGATGTTCACTTAGTTTTGTAATTTTTTTTGCAAACTAGAACTATTAGCAATACTTTGTTTTTACAAATAATTAAGTAACTGTGTCGCAGATAACAAAAGAACATGGCCAAACTTGGCAAAAATAATTTGAAAACCAATCATTTTCGGGATCGGTCATATTATGAAGAAATATATATTTTTAAACATAAATATTTAAAAAATATATATTCCCATTATTGAGTTTATATTTAAAAATTTCTTAATTTCTTCCTTTTTTGGGTTCAGCTATCAAAACATAGAAATTATAAATTTTAATAGTTCAAAATAGGGCGTGGCACCGAAAATTTTTTTGCCTGCGGCGCTTTTTTAAAGAAAGGAAGAAAGATAGAACGAAAGGTATAGACCCAATACCCTCTGAAATACAGAGGGTATTGATAGACCCCCCCCGTGGCAATATTCTAAATACGCCACTGACAGGAACATTCTAGCTAGAATGTTTTACCTTTGGAGCTAGAAAGAAACTTATTTGGCTGCGTTTCATCTCTGAAGAAGATCCTGTCTTACACCCCGACACAAAGCAAACTCTACTTTTATAAATTGTACCATTATTCATCATTCATATAAATATGGAAATTAATTACAATACAACGTTATTTGTCTTGTCTTGCCTTCAAACGTTATTTGTTATTTCGAAAAATAAAACGTCAATTGTTAAAAATAAAAGCACAGAAAAATAATAAATGGTTTAAGTAAAAGTTAAAAACTATGGAGGATCTAGTTTTCCATATTAAAAATGAAGAAGACATCAGCCCACTTCGGACGCGAGAGCCATCTATCGGCCAACTAGCGAACTAACCAAAAAACCGGGACAGAATTTAAAAATGCTGCCATTGTCGATCGGCCTCCTACCCTATAGTTCTCCATATACTATACCGACGTGGCTTTTTTAATAGCTTTGACCTCTTATTTACAGGTGGCAGCACCGGCCCTTTGAATCGTTACAATGTAGAATTCTGTATCTTAAATTTCGGATGTTTGAGAAGGCGTTCCTAGATGTCACAGGTATCGCCAATTGCGGATAGTATATCTAGTCATTCATAGATGACGCCCATGTTTTAACATCGCTTTAGTATTTAATAGAGCTGTGCTACAGTACCGATATGTTTATTATCGATGTTTTACCACTTTTAAATAAATTAATAATAATAATAAATAATAATATAGAACTATTTATTTAGATAAAGATTTATACAATCAATCATAAAATATTATTTACAATAACACCAAAATAGAAAATTCTACCACAGGTAACATTTTTGTAAAAAATGTAAACTCGTTAAATGGGGCAAAACCTAAAATATTATAAGGCCGAATAATTTTTTGTTAAACATTTTGTTCAGACGTGAAGAAATAATAAATATTGTAAAGTGTCCCAGATATATAACTTCTACTAAAACTATTTTCTATATAGCCTCGAAATTTTTAATTTTCGCAACGCAAAAAAGACAAATCTTATTAAATTAGAACCTATTTTAACAAGAAATATTTTTTCTAAAATTTATTTTACAGTATTTCACAGTCTTAAAGTTTTCTTTTCTTATTTTTAAAATATCTATACGGGGTGATCACCTGTAAAGTACCTTGTAAATTAATAAAATTCTTTATTTCAAAGTGGGTACTTATATAAGTATTATAGGTACCTACCTACTTACTTATAATAATGCAACTTTAAGCGTTGTTCTTGTGGAATTTAAAATCGATTTTTCGTCAACCTAAAGAGTATTAAGCTGCATTTTAGATAGTTTTTTTTAAAGAACTTGCACTTAATAGGTGATCACTCTGTATAAAAAGAAAATTATCATTCTGCAAGTAATTTTTGGTCCAATCTATAATCAACGGGCAAAAAAAGAAGAAATAAACAAGTCGAAAAGAAGTTTTAAGTAAAAGAGAATAAAATCCGAACTTCTAGAGACGCAGTTTAATTTAAAAACGGAGAAATATATATTTTCTAAATTTTATTTAGATCAGGGGTAGGTACCTAATTAACAAACAGGTAACAGGTAGGTATTTATATTTTACCTACTTGCAATAATTAGCATATTTCTATAATTTTAAGTAAAAGACCTATTTGGCCACCTTTCTTTCTGGCTCCATCCAATTCATCGGGGTACTTTTTTAATGATAAAAATATGTTTTTATTTCTACACATAAATCTAGTCCTAAAAGTATACTTAATAGTACGTGTTATTACGTTATAATACTGTTTCTAGCTGGTGAAATAACACTAAAATGAAATAATTAAAATGAATGAAAAATGAAAATGTATGTTCTGGTGGCTCTTTTACCAGTGCCGGATAAAGGGGGAGGGACCTCGCGCTATAAAAGGACCCCGAAGAGGTTAACGTGAAACTCTCGACGTCCTTTATTGCTAATCCTATAACCTATTTCGCGTTGTTTTCTTTAGTTCAATATTTTTTTAACTAACATTTAAATAAAATCAAATTGGCCCCAATAGATCTTAATCCGGCACTGTATTTCCCCTTCGGCATTGCTTCAAATGACATTTTGGGGTATTGTAGAGGCTGACAAAGGCCAATTTTAAAGATAAATAATACCAAACGAAATAATAAACGGTTAGAAACGAAATGGTGAAGGAAAACCAGTAAGAGTGTTATGTTATTATAATAGTATATTGCATTTGTTGTCATTATTATCTTTAGTACAGGTAAAACTTTCTATATACTTTACAATTTTGTATTTTTAAAGAAATGGCGAAGGGTCCGTAGCTAGAGGCTAGAGGTTAATTATTCACCAAAGTATGCTTGTCTTGCTATATGCACTGGTATAAATATATTAAATAAGAACGGCTTAATGAAACGATATTATTAAGAAAATGAGTAAGAAAAGCAAACCGGGTCACAGTATATGTAAATGAACAGACTGGACGAGTTTTGGGATTGCGTTGCTTGTGTAATGCAATTAGTATATTATGTAAAGTGTGGGCCCTTTAAATTTAAATTTAAAAGTCGGTAAAATTTACAAACAAACGTTTTTAAAGGTTTTATACAGAGTGTAATAGGTTTGGTGTCCCGAATTCGAACCTCATAGCATCATTGGGATCTCGGGGAAATGTAAAGGATCAGTGGCGTAACAGAAACTGAGTGGGGCGAGTGGCCCCCCCGCAAACGTTTTCAGGGGCTATAACGAATGAAAAATGATAATTCTTATTTTCATTAGTATTAGGTTCAGGTTTATGAATTTTTGAATTCGTTAATCGTGTAATAATTTAATTAGGCTTAAACCCACATTATGTGTTAAGTCCTACCTACTATTAAGACCGCAAATAATTCGAATTTATTTTAGACCTAGGTAGACTGGTAGACATAACATAGGTAGTTATTAAGTACCTAATATTCCATCAGCAAAAATGATGCAAAATCAAAATTTTAAAACACCACTTATAATGTTGCATGTCACTATACAAGGTGTTATACAAAACGAATAGATCTTAGAGAGCTTTTTTATGCAAAATTGTTTATAATTTCGTAGATATATAATGTTTTAACAAACTCGTGTTTAATACTACTTATTAAGGATAAATCCGAAAGGCGATGTTTGTCCCATGGTGTTACGTAAATACGTTTTTACTATTTTAGTTTGGAAAAAGATCGTTCCGCTGATGCCACACTAACTGACTGGTAAAGTTAGAAATAACATCATTGTACTAGATACATCTGGAAAATTTGAAGCACACTGATTTTTTATTAATAAATGATCCGCAAGTTCATACACTGTTTTTAATTTTAGTATAATTCTCTATCTATGAAAAGCAAAGCTTCCAGCAAATTTTGAAGGGGCCGTCAATGTGGGCACCCCGAAGCGAATGTTCGAAATAGTTTTAGTTTTTTGAATTGGCTCGATGCAATTTAATCGCAATAGCAAAATAAAATCAACATTTATTTTTGGTCCTATACTCCGGTGTTATCAATATATTGGTACAACGTTTCGTACCCCTTAGAACCATTATCAATTTTAATTTTTTAATTAGGAACCTGCAATTTTTGCATTTCGTTGTATATGTAAGGATCTACCGAATTTGGGACCCTCCTCCCCTACAAATGTTTCTTGACAGTCTTATACAGAGTTGCTAAAATAGAGTGCGTGTATGAAATGTTTAATATAACATGGATTTAGTGCAAACATCAAAAATAGTATTTTCCACTATTTATAAATAAGTATGGCAAATCAAATGTGAAATACAGGGTGTCCAAAAAAACAAAATATTTAATACCTAATTGTTAAAATTCTAACCTAACTATAGCGTATTCTTTGTTCCATTCCATACAATTTTATCGGACTCCCTGTATATTATAAGCGGTGAACGTTGTATACTTTTTTGGAAATATTTCCCTCTTGATTATAAATTGGCACGAACATTCAATAATACACAATACATATACAATTTGTACAGGAATACTTAACCGAAAGATAACTTATCCTACAGTTAAGTACCGTTAAGGTAATTTTTTGGTTTTATCATCATGACTGACTTTTTCAAAGTATAGTCCCATCCTCTCCAGCGGAACCAGACGATTCCTAAAACAAAAAAAATACGATGGATATTGGAACCAATTCAATCAAAAATAATTTTTGATAAAGTAAAACTGGAAAATGACAATAATTGTCCAACCTTTTTAATAAATTCGAAATGATCTGTCCATTAACCATTTACCATCATTAATCTGATACACGTAGAAACGAAGCTAATACTTATAAAATATGAAGAAATAAAATAGTCCATGCTTAAAGTGAAGTTGAAAGTATGAAAAGGAAAGAAAAACCCAAAAGTCTTCCTCCACAAAATTTAAAAATAATAATAAGTTTATTTAAAATTTAATAATATAATAAACATGTTTATGTTGTCTTCGATAAACTTATTCTTCAATCCCCTGAAGCTGAGCTTGTTAGGGGCAAATCTTATTTTTTGTTTTAGTATGTAAAATCATAAATCATAAAAATCAAGTTTTAAAGTAAAAATGTTAATTAATAGTATAAATGCAGCTTTTTTAAAGAAATATAATTTATAATTTTTAAGTTAAAAATATTACTTATACAGTGACCGGCAAAGAGTTCGCAACATATATGTTGATGGGAAAAATTTTTATTAGCGGAATATTGAAAAATCTTTTTTGGGGGATTGGATGTGCATGTCCCATAACCTTAAAATCGATTTTGACATACGTCACGTGACCAATGGTATGGCGGGAAAGTTGAATAAACCAATATGAAATCATCATAAATCAGATAAGTTGATGAGATATCGAAAAAAATCCAAGAATTAAAAGCGTTTAGAATTCCATTAGAACATTCAATAAAATGTTTGGGATATCTACTTAAAAAAACATAAAATCGAATATTTTTGTAAATATTTTTTACCGAATTAAAAATTTCCATATTTTTCCTTTCTTAAAGCTTAAAGCTGTTGCAATAGTCTATTTCTAATAACCTTATCGATATTTTTTATATCGAAATATTCTATTATGTTAAGAAATCCTTAAATTCATTAATCCAAAGTAAATTTTATTTATAACCGTAAAAAATAATTTTGAATTGTGCAGAAATCTTTAAAAAAATCTAAAAATTAATAAATACTCAGAAATGTTTCAAAATAAATGGTATCTCGAACATTATGTATGGAGCGAAATGGCGGTCATACCGAGTTTTAATACTCGGTTAAATTTTTTAATTTAGGTTAATTTTGGTGTTATCAGTACTAAATTCTATGCAAAACCAATGTGATTTGTTTAATATTAGTAAAGTTAGGATTAGGAAAATGTTAAATGAAGTGTTTTAGTTTTTTTTATTCTCTCTGTTAACTATCCTACTCTGTAATTGGATTTACTGTAGAGTCTGTAAACAAATAAATAAATAAATAAAATTATTTAATGCTTATTACTAATATAGTTTTTTTGACTCAAACTGTTGTTTATTTGGCTCAATAAAATAATTTACATTTTTATTAATGATGAGATATCAGTTTTACTTTAATGAAGCTTTAAGAAAGGAAAAATATGAAAATTTTTAATTCGGTAAAAAAATATTTACAAAAATATTCGATTTTATGTTTTTTTAAGTAGATATCCCAAACATTGTATTTAAGGTTCTAATGGAATTCTAAACACTTTTTATTCTTGACATTTTTTCCATATCTCATCAACTTATCTGATTTATGATGATTTCATATTGATTTTTTCAACTTTCCCGCCATACCATTGGTCACGTGACGTATGTCAAAATCGATTTTAAGGTTATGGGACATGCACATCCAATCCCCCAAAAAAGATTTTTCAATATTCCGCTAATAAAAATTTTTCCCATATGTTGCGAACTCTTTGCCGGTCACTGTATAAATTATTCAGAACAATATTAATTAATTAAAACATTTCTAAAAATATTTTCAAATTGTTGTTTTTAATATCCATGTTTTTATTTCGACTTTAATTTTTTTTAATGAAATCAATTTTTAAATTTTGTTGGAGAATAATCGTTTAAATAAAAACATAAATATTTGAATTTTTTTTTGTTCTATGGACTTATTTATTCTTATCTTATTATGGTTATTTCATTTTTATGACGTGTATTATGATTATGGGTTTTAAAGTGAATAAGGTTTTTATTTTTAAATATATATTATATTAAGATTTTATAAATGTAAAGTTGTCTTATGTTCAACTTTTTTGTTTCTGAATATAATTCTTTTGAAGGATAAAGATAATCTTTATTGAATCATTTTTAAAAACCTTTTTGGTAATATTTCTAATTTTTTAACTAAAGTTCTATTTATTCCTCCCCAACCTAAAATTCCGTAATTTAAATGGGTTTTAACTAACGCGTAAGTTTTGTTCAGAGGTCTCTACATGTTTCGAACGTAGAAACGTTCATCATCAGGAGACAGAAAAATGTATCACTGATGGTTTTAGCAGAAGAGAAAATGATAAGTGGTATAAAAGCTTAATGGTGCTTTTATGGAATTAAAAATTGGTTTGTCGAAATGACACACCAGTAAATAAGGCGATTATTTCGACTGTACATTTTTTTGATCATCCTGTATAATATCTTAAAACAATAGAAAGTAACATTATTTATTCAAGTATCCAACTCTTTACTCATATATACTTACTAATTACATATACCTACGCACAGTCAGTTATATTATTTAATAAAAATTGACTTTTCCGCTAGGATGTGTCTAAGTTACGACCAAATAACTTTTAATAGTTTTTATGCAAAACTCATCAAACTAATGATTAGGTAGTCTGTAGTTAATTATATTTATTATTGTTTTCCAATGTTTAACAGGTGTATTTTCGTTTAATAATTACAGTACTAAAACAAGCTTTTCAACCATAGTTACGTAATAGTTTTTACTTCCTAATCATAAAAGTATGACGTTTCAAAACTCTTATTTATCAAAATAAGAAGTGATGCATTTCCAACGGAATAGGTAAATTGATAATATTGGATTCAGAGGAAAGCAATTAGAATTAATTAAAAATTATCTGAAAAATAGACCAACTTATGTTCAAATAGATAAAGAAAAAAGCTATCCAAAAGTATTTAAGTATTATTTATTTAAGGAACAATTTTAGGACCATTATTTTTTAATATTTATATTAACGACTTATTTAGTATAAATTCGATGGACAAATTCATAGTTTTGCAGATGATACTACAATTTTTTATACCGATACAAATTGGGAAAACTTAAATAATAAAATTAAAAAAGATTTTAAAATTATAAAAAACTGGTTTGATAACAATTTGTTAACAATTAATTTTAATAAAACAAATTATATTCCTTTTACTTTAAACCTAAATAACCTACCACCTACCACAAAATATGAATAGTATTCAAATAAATGAAGACATTCAAATTTTTAAAGTTAATAAAATAAAATATTTAGGAATTATTTTTGACAGTAAATTAAATTGGAATTTTCACATAGAATACTTAATTAACAAATTAAGAAGTTTACTACCGATTTTTAAAAACATTAATAAATTTTTTTTAAATATAAGACATGGAAATATTATATTACGCGTTTAAAACTCATTTAAATTATGGAATTTTAGGTTGAGGAGGAATAAATAGAACTTTAGTTAAAAAATTAGAAATATTACAAAAAAAGGTTTCTAAAAATTATATACAATAAAGATTATCTTTATCCTTCAAAAGAATTATATTCAGAAACAAAAAAGTTGAACATAAGACAACTTTACATTTATAACATCTTAATACATATATTTAAAAATAAAAACCTTATACAATTTAAAAACCATAATCATAATACACGTCATAAAAATGAAATAACCATAAAACCTAAAATAAATAAGTCCATAGGACAAAAAAATTTCAAAATTGATTTTATTAAAAAAATTTAAAGTCGAAATAAAAACATGGATATTAAAAACTGACAATTTGAAAATATTTTTAGAAATGCTTTAATTAATTAATATTGTTCTGAATAATTTATATAAGTATGTAATATTTTTTACTTAAAAATTATAAATTATTAATTTTATTATAGGTAATATATTTCTTCAAAAAAGCTGCGTTAATACTATAAATTAACATTTTTACTTTAAAACTTGATTTTTAATGCATATTTATGATTTATGATATTCAGTGGCGTATTTAGGGGGGGGGGGTCCGAGGGGTCTGGACCCCCCCCCCCGTGGGCTCAACATTAAAAGAAACTCAGAACAGATCAGATGCCTTGTTGCATTTAATGTATAATCCTCGCAGGAGGTAATTTGTGATTTTTTCTTAAATATGACCTATTCCGAAAATGCTTGGTTTTCGAGTTATTTCAATTTTTTTGCAAACTAGAACTATTACCAATACTTTGTTTTTACAAATAATTAAGTAACTGTGTCACAGATAACAAAACAACATGGCCAAACTTGGCAAAAAAAAATGGCAAAAATAACTTGAAAACCAATCATTTTCGGAATCGGTCATATTATGTAGAAATATATATTTTTAAACATAAATATTTAAAAAAATATATATTCCCATTATTGCGTTTATATTTAAAAACTTCTTAATTTCTTCCTTTTTTGGGTTCAGCTATCAAAACATAGAAATTATAAATTTTGATAGTTCAAAATAGGGCGTGGCAACAAAAATTTTTTCGCGCTTTTTTAAAGAAAGAAAGAAAGAAAGAAAGATAAAACGAAAGGTATAGACCCCCCCCGTGGCAATATTCTAAATACGCCACTGATGATATTACATACTAAAACAAAAAATATGATTTGCCCCTAACAAGCTCAGCTTCAGGGGATTGAAGAATAAGTTTATCGAAGACAACATAAACATATTTATATATTATTAAATTTTAAATAAACTTATTATTATTATTATAACACCTATACACTTTTGACTTTATTCTAGTTAATATAATGCGACAATCTACAAAAAATAAGTAGGTAAAGGTACATTGTACACGAGAGATAAAATTATTGTCCCAATATTAAGTTTAAAAACAAATAAAATTTACTTAAAAAAATAACGGGAAATGTCAAAAGAATTATACTGACCTTGTCGAGCTGTCAAATCTTGGGGATCATTCAAATAGAGCCCGTTCAGGCCCCGTCCACACGATTTCCACCACCAACCGCCCTTTAGCATTGATGCGCAATTGAGGCTTGATCGGTCATTGTCTCTAAAAAACAAGATTATGTAATGATCAAACAAATGTTATAGTGTCCGACCGAAACAAGATTTTCAGCCGAAACCGAAACCGAAACCGAACCTTCGGCCTTGATCTCAGATTCGGCCGAAACCGAAACTTATTTATACGTGTTAAAAATTTTATTGCATGCTAAAGTTTAATTTATTTTATACAGTGTGACCAGTAAAGTCCGCATCATATGGGATTTTTTTTATTAATAGCTTTATTCGTAATTTGATTTTGGCATCAAGTTCTGCTTCGATCAAGATGAAAATTAAGCAAAAAAATAATAACATATCCTGACAAGTGATTTGTCTTTGAGCCCTGTTTCCTTCTGCCAAACTGAGCCTCACTGATGAGCCGTAATAACGGCGAAACGCGTCTGGGGATGTGTTTGGCAGAAGGAAACAGACAAAACTCTTTTGAATTAAAAAAATAATAGTCACGTGATTCGCATTATCTGTCAAATTTTAATTTTTTCCAAAAAATAATTCAAAAGTGGGGTTATTTCTGAAAATATCGAAAAAAGTTATTAGAAAAAGTTTTTTAAAAATTCAGTTTCTAGCCCACATTCAAAATTTCAGCTGCATAAAATAATTTAGATTTTTTACCCATATTTTGTAAATTGCACCACTTTTGGAAAATAAGACTCAACGCAACCTACATAAAACTTCTTAGTTTTGACAATGCTTTGTTTCAGATACATTTTCTTTAAAGTAGCGCCATATTAAATGTGTGTTTTTCTACAAAATCAAAATTGGGCTAGTCAAATTTGGTCGCATGTGATGCAAAGTTTATTTGTTTTTGACCCTGTATAAGGTAACTTTATAAAATAAGTATTTTTGCAAACGTACTTTGTGTCTGAAAGTAATACACCTTAATAGTAAGACAAAAAAACACAGTGTCATCAGTAAAGTGTTCATTAAGTGGAAAATAAATTTTAGTGGGGGGTGAAAAATCAAAATTATCTTATGCAGCTGAAACTTTGCATGTGGGCTAGAAACTGCATTTAACAAAAATTTTTCTAATAACTTTTTTCGATATTTTCAGAAATAACCCTACTTTTGAATTATTTTTTGGAAAAAATTAAAATTTGACAGATAATGCAAATCACGTGACTACTATTTTTTCGCTTAATTTTTATCTCGATAGAAGCATAACTTGATGCCAATTTCAAATAAAGCTATTAATAAAAAAACCCCATATGATGCGGACTTTACTGGTCACACTGCATATAGGACGAGATCGATCTTAGGAACGGATTGAACTCTTCTCCCCCCAAAAAAAAAAAAAAGTCGACAGAGAAAAAAATCTGTTTATATAGACAACACTGCCTATGGAACCCACCCAAAGTTAGCCGAATGGTGCGCAACAATTCACGAACATTGAGTTTCGGCATGACCGAAGGTTCGGCCGGTTTTTGGCCGAAACAGAAACTCGATTTTTTGGCCGAAACTAGCCGAAACCGAACCTTCGGTCGGTCACTAAAATATTATAAAAAAAATCGGTAAACTTAAAACGATAATAGATACCTGTTATACGTGGAAAATGGACTATTATTGCTTCCATACCAAGGGTCATTGAGTGAATCTCCAGCATTACCTTCGTATCCATCAATTTCTAGCTTATAATACTCAGCCTCTGAATATATTTTGAAATGAGTATATTGAGCATATCTATAATCAAAAAAAACTATGCATTAATTCAGTTTTTCCTATTTAGGCACGTGTCCACGGATAGAGTTTGGAAGAGGAAAAACTTTTTATTGGCAGGTAAAGAAGAAAAAGCCATTCTTTATAAAAAACGTCTGCTTGTGCTGAAACTACAATTTCGAATATCAGATTTGCGATTACTATGCAGGGTTCGTTACAAACAACATTTTAATTTTTTAATGTTAAAAAAAATCTTACTCGATATTTTTTGCTATACAATTCTCCTAAAATAAGTTATGAAATTCCTTGATATTTATTAAATATGTCAATTATTACCTATAGAATATCAAGTCGATACTGATTTTCTTTAAATTTTGTATAAAAGCTAGAAAACATAAATAAATCTACGGGAAATAGGTTATAGGTTGGCAAGCATGTTGATACTCCCACCTTAAATTAGAACTGATTCTTTTAAAATAACCTACTTTTCCGGCAATCTTCGATATGATATTTTCAAAATAATTAAAAATTTTAAATTTTGAATCAATGATTATCCCTAATTATTTAAAACTGTTTACTAATTCCAATTTCTCACCATCAATTACAACATTTATATTTTGACAATTTAAATTATTACCCAGAACCATACATTTAGTTTTTGAAATATTTAATTTTAATTTATTTACTTTTAGCCAATTTAATAATATATTTATCTCAGAATTTAGAGTATTTAGACCATCAAAAATATTTGAAACATTAATGTAAATTAAGGTGTCATCATCTGCCCTTTAATAATCTACGCTAATAAAATATAAAATCACGATTCGAGAACTAGGTATATATAACTTTAAAGAGGTACTTCCTATCTACTGTAATTTTCCATATTTTTTAAATAAAACAGAGCAGTTGAACCATTAGCAAAGAAACTTTTACCTGTTACCACATTCAAGTGGCACTTAATATAATATTTAGCTACTCGCAGTTTAGAAACCTTTTGCTGTAAAGTGTATATTTTATCTTATAATAAGTTATAAAACAGATTCTTATTAAACTGCTACTTGTGCTACTATTCTGCTATTAAAAAATAATAACAGGCGTCCCCTAGGGCAACTTTTGTAATCTTAATTTCTTATAATTATCTTGGATATGTTTGTTTATCATGTTTATTATTGGTCGTATGGGTGTTTTCTTGTAGCGCAACGAAGTGTAGCAAGCTTTAAAACAGTTTGAAGGGTAGGTACCTATTGATTATATTTATTGACATTGGCTAAAATAATAATTATGTATAGGTAAATGTAATCCTGATTTAAAATTGATAAAATTTCAAAATCCTAATCACTAGTTTACAGATCCTGAAGCTGTTAAGCTGTTAAGATAATTTTATATTTATATGTTAAAATTACACTTTGGGAAGGGAAACGAGTAGCTATAGATTTTTCAAGACAAAAATCTTACTACTGGATACATTATAACAAACATTATGCAACAATAAAATTAAATGTCTTCTTTTACATCAAATTTATTTTTCAGCTCACCAGTATACATACAGTGTGTGTATAAAGTCTGGAAACGGCTTAATAACATCACAATTTACTGGCCGATTTAAACCAAATTTGGTACAGTTGTGTAAGAGGATCTAACGCACCGAATGACGATATTGGCGTTGTTGCCAGCTTTTTAGTTTGTCTGGAATTCGAACGAATTTTATATTTTTAAATATAACACCCAGTATATTTTTACATTTTTAAATTCCACATAAAATTATAATTATTTTTTATTAAATGCATTATTAGTCTATACTTCATAGTTTCCGAGATATTGACTCTCGAAAAGTGACATTTTTGAACTTTGACAGCTTATAACTTTCTAACGGTACGTCTTAGAGCAAAACGGCTTACATGTCCCTATCTTCAACTTTTATTATCTTCCCAAAAAAATCAACTTCCAGTTAAACCGGAACAACTATATTTCCTGCTTTCGAGTTACATCCGGTTTAACCGGAAGTTGATTTTTTTGGGAAGATAATAAAAATTGAAGATAGGGACATGTAAGCCGTTTTGCTCTAAGACATACTGTTAGAAAGTTATAAGCTGTCAAAGTTCAAAAATGTCACTTTTCGAGAGTCAATATCTCGGAAACTATGAAGTATAGACTAATAATGCATTTAATAAAAAATAATTATAATTTTATGTGGAATTTAAAAATGTAAAAATATACTGGGTGTTATATTTAAAAATATAAAATTCGTTCAAATTCCAGACAAACTAAAAAGCTGGCAACAACGCCAATATCGTCATTCAGTGCGTTAGATCCTCTTACACAACTGTACCAAATTTGGTTTAAATCGGCCAGTAAATTGTGATGTTATTAAGCCGTTTCCAGACTTTATACACACACTGTATATTATAGGTACAGTGATCTTGTTTAAAAATTTACTTTTTAATTTTTTAAGTTAATATGTAAGTACAGCCGATATATAGCCTAAACAAAATTCGAAAACTCAGGCGGTAAACATGTGACTGTTAAAACCTCTAAGCTCTTTGTTTACATTACTTATGCAAAACGAGAAAAATCGTTAATATCATTTAATGATCTTGAATAGTCATTAAGAAATAAGGAGTTGTAAAATGTGTGTAATCCGTATTTTATTGTTTAATAAAAACCTGTTAAATTTTAAACCCATTTGTTTATTCAGTAGGTTAAACATTAAAATACAAGCAAATTGTCAACCGATTTCAAATTTTTTCCGCGCAAGCGTGGTTTTAACTGGTTGCGAACTGGTTGCGAAATGAAAAATTGGAAATTGATTGACAATCTGTTTGTACGAACTAAGCTTGCCACTTGGAATCTTTGGTTTCCTTAATATCCTCCCTCCCCCTCCCCCTAATATATTTCTTACCTCTTGTTTCCCTCAAAATCTTCCAATTCCACTCTCAAAGAGTATTCTTCGTTGTTCGTGAGCATGTAGATGTTCTCGTTACCCAACCAGAATTCTTTGGCCGGATCTCCGAAACCGTTTTTGTAGTCGTTCCAATCGCGATTAAAGTTCTCCCTTGGAATACCGAAATCATTTCTTCGTTGGATGACCTTTAAGAAAAAATAGGAATTACGCGTCATCATCAGATTAACAGATGTTTCGACGTCCATACTGAAAAACAATATTATACAGGGTGTTTGGGGAGGAAAGGGCAATATTTTGGGAATGTGTTCAGAGGGTAAAAATAAGAGAAATAAACCCACATGTTTTGGTTCGATTCTCAACCATTTCTGAAATAATAGGTTCTAAAGTTTTTGTAGGTTAATTTTTATTTTAAAAGCGAATAATAATTGCAGATACTGCAGTACAAACTAAAAGAATATTTTCAAAAACCCCTCCACCAACTTCGCTCGGGTAGCACGTTGGATTAAGGGGGGGACTGTTTTTTTTTATAAAAGTTGCAGCATTGAAAATTCGATCGCAGAGTGCTTCTCTTATTTCCACTCGTGTTTCATATATCAGCGATTTTATCCATCCTCAAAGGCATCAATCAAGCGGACCACCTCTGCCAATTCAGCGATTAGGAAAACGATAATTCAAGAAATTTCGCACACGGAGACTAAAATGAGGTGGGTCTCCATCATGTTGGAAGTACATTCGTTGTCGTTGTCGGACATTTAACGGAACATCATCCAAAATGTGTATCAAATGGTCTTCCACAAATCGTAAATATCCTTCTCCAGTAAGACGTCCAGCCATTTCAAAGGGACCAAACAACTGGTCGTTGAGCATTTCACACCAGACATTAATACTGAATCGATGTTGAAAGTTTCGTTCAAATATAGCATGAGGCTTTTCATATGACAACCGATGTTCATTGTGGCAATTATTAATTCCATCACAAGTGAATTGAGCTTCATCCATTCACAAAATTGTACCCTTGAAGCAGGATCACCATTTGGAAGATGTTGAACGGGTTGAACGTGAAAAGGTTTTAATCCGTTTTTTCTAAGTGACTCCCATACGGCTAGATGTGATGGTATATGAAGTTCATTAAATTTGCAACCCGTTTCGTACTTATACCTGGGTTCTCTGCGACAATATCTAGAACATTTTTTTCATTTTCCACATCTAGACTCTGCACTCTTTCAGAAACAATGGTCACGCTTGGAAACATTCCAATTTCCTGAGCACTTGCAGATACTTTTTGAAAAACTCTTCTATCATGTCGGCATACTCCCTGTGACTGAATGTGTGGGGCATATGTTAGTATGCAAATCTTGGTTCAAGTCGATACGCTCAATATGAAGCTAACTGACAACTACTATGCATGTCAAAACTATCAATTAGAATGTATCGGACGTTTAAAACAAAAGCCTCCTTCATTATATAAAAAAAAATCAGAACCGATTATTTCAGAAATGGTCGAAAATCGAACTAAAATATATGGGTTTATTTCTCTTATTTTCACCCTCTGAACACATTCCCAAAATATTGCCCTTTCCTCCGCAAACATGCTGTATATGGCGTGGATGGAATTTAATATAAAGGAAACATGAGTCAAATTTATTAGATAGTTATATCTTAATTCAGCTGATACAAAGTAGTGATCTTGTTATTACACAAAAACAACTACCTGCAATATTTCAACTTTTGTTTTATTTGAAATGGTCTTTTTAACGTGTCTTAAAATTTAATGTACCGTGAACGTTTTGATTCTCCACGGTCAGATTTGATTGCCTGTAAGGTAATCTTTGATAATGCAATAACGTAATTCAATTAAGTTTTTTTTTGTTTTTCAATTATTAATGAACGTTTAATAATTTTATTAATAGTAGGTGCCCAGTGGCGTAATAGAAAAACATTTTACGCATAGTGCACATGCCAGGTTGTTGCTTGGATTTTGTATAAAACTTTTGTAATTTGAATAGGAAAGAAAAAATTAAAAGTCTTCATCCACATAATTTAATAGAATAAAAAAATTCTTTGTTCAAAGTTTCGAACGTAGAAACGTTCATTATCAGGAGACAGTAAAATATATTGCTGATGGTTTTAGCAGAAGAGAAAATGATAAGTGGTATAAAACCTTAATGGAGCTTTTGTGGCATCAAAAATTGGATTGTCGAAATGACATAATGTGAGGAAAAATAGAAATAAAAATAAGTTATAACAAACTAAGTATGTGAAAAAGTCAGTTGAAAGGATCTTAAACAACCAAAACGACCGGGGAGGCAGAAAAAACACTTCTAAAAAGAGCATGTCAAAAAGGGTTTTTTAATAAAAATAAGTACCTATATCTTAAAGACATATTTAAAAAAACCCTTTTTGACATGCTCTTTTTAGAAGTGTTTTTTCTGCCTCCCCGGTCTTTTTGGTTGTTCTAGACCATTTCAACTGACTTTTTCACATATTCAGTATGTTTTAACTTTAACCTATTTTCATTTATATTTTTCATCACATTATGTCATTTCGACGATCCAATTTTTGATGCCATAAAAGCTCCATTAAGGTTTTATACCCCTTATCATTTTCTCTTCTGCTAAAACCATCAGCAATATATTTTTTTGTCTTCTGATGATGAACGTTCCTGCGTTCGAAACATGTAGAGGCCTTTGAACAAAGAATTTTTTTTATTCTAATACATTTTGTGGAGGACGACTTTTGGTTTTTTCTTTCCTATTCATACTTTCAACTCCACTTTAAGCCTGGACTATTTCTTAAAATATTGTAACTTGGTTCTAAACATTTTTATTTAATTATAAATATAACCTAACCTATATTGATTGGGAAAAGAAAAAAGAAAAATAGCGTTATTTATATATCCTTAATTTGGGTCGGTAAAGTATACAAGGTGGTTTTAAAATTAATATGAAAAAGGTAAATCGCCTGGTTTCCCTTTGGGGCCCGATATCTCAGTCAGGGGGCACTATAGGAAAAATTATATGAAACACCTTTTAAATAATAATTTAATTATTGCAAATTCCTACTACTAAGTTTCGATTCATAAAAAAAAATATTTGTCTGTAAATATTTTTTGAAAACCGTGCATGGTTCGACACTGTTCCCTTTTTTAGCTAAATATTCTTAGCTAACTTCCATGCAACAAAGTGGGAAAAGTATAACAACCACATAAACCAGCATTTTAGTACAATAAAAACAAGTTTTTACCATATTTGAAACATTTTCACGCTTCTGAAATAGTTTATCAACGTAAGAGCACCGCTTTTGGCTTCTGGTTTCTCGTTTTATATTATAAGTAGGGGAAAAGCGGCTAAGATGACGAATCGGGTAAGATGACGAATTGGAAAATTCTGATTATTGTAATTAGATAGCGCCACTTGGTTGATTGCCCAGTGTTGCAGGTGTGCTTCGTAAGTTGCCTATGTATTAACATCCAAATCTGACTTTCTTTGGTCACGATTATGGAGGACTTGAGGTAGGAGGCCGATCGCAATGCATGGGATTCGGTCCCAAATTAGCATCGGTAATTGAGCTTTACGAGTCGCTGTAAGATGGCGCGCGTGTTCGAAGTGGGCTATCAAATAATGGTTTCTTATGGACACAACAACTATTTTTATTTAAATTAGTTCTTTAAAGAACAAATAAGGACTTTTATATGAATTTACACTTACTTTGTTATACTTATTAGTAAACTCGGCCTGTATAAAGTTCCAACGATGCTTGGTTTTTAAAATTCAGGGTATTAAACATTCTAGCTATACCTTTGGAGCTAGAAAGAGACTTATTTGGCTGCGTTTTCTCTCTGAAAAAGATCCTGTCTTACACCCCGACACAAAGCAAACTCTACTTTTATAAATTGTACCATTATTTATTATAAATATGGAAATTAATTACAATACAACGTTATTTGTCTTGTCTTGCCTTCAAACATTATTTGTTATTTCGAAAAATAAAATGTCAATTGTCAAAAGTAAAAGCACAGAAAAATAAAGGGTTTAAGTAAAAGTTAAAAACTATGGAGGATCTAGTTTTCCATATTAAAAACGAAGAAGAAGAAGACAACATCAGCCCACTTCGGACGCGAGAGGCATCTATCGGCCAATAGCGAACTAACCAAAAACCGGGACAGAATTTGAAAATGCTGCCATTGTCGATCGGCCTCCTACCCTATAGTTCTCCATAGTCACGATATTTCGCCATTTGTGTTTAGCGGTTATGTCATTATAATCAAGTGCAAGACGAAATAAGCTTTATAGCATTTGTGTTAAATCTTATCTTGAATCGGTAAGTATTTTCTTCAACGTTTTGGTATTGTTTATCTATAGCCCATTAAGTTTTAGTGAAATAATATATCTTTGTTGGTTAATGCAAAATTTGATTCAAAATGTCGTGGTCGGCTAAGATGACGAATTCGCTAAGTGGGCAAGATGGAGAATTCGTCATCTTACCCGACCTGTTTGCAAATAATTTATAGCAATGATTTATTTATTTTCAGGGAATAAGGATGGGCAAAACTTATGAAAGAAAGACAACTAGGCAGAGTTGGTTAAATGAATCAATGAAAGCGGCTGTACTGTACAGGAGGTAAAGGAAGGTGCAGCTGTGATAGCCATGGCAAAAAAAAATACAATATTCCAGAAGCAACCTTGCGACGCTATGCCAAAAAATATTCTGAAGAGACTATGCCAGTTAGTGCTGCTAGATTCAGATCTACCTTCAGTAATAAGCAGCTGGAAAACCTGAGGCAATATGTGGAATACCTAAATAAGAGGGCATTTGGTGTTACACGCGAACAGTTTCCAAAAATAATTTTTGATTATGCAGAGACACTGAAGATAGATCATCGCTTTAATAAAGAACCTAAAAAGGCCGGAAAAGATTTCATACAAGCTTTCATGACACGATTTAACTTTTTCTTGAGAAAGCCTTCAGCGGCCAGATTGGCGGCTTTTAATAAAATAAATGCGAAATCATTCTTTGACCTGTACGAAGACATTCAAACAAAAACAAAATACGAAGCTCATCAGATTCAAAGGAAAAAAGCTAAAATGCAGTAAAATCAGATCAAAAAAGGCAAACACGTTAGAAAATTAAGGTTTGACGATCATGATGATGGGGAATCCTCTGACTCCTCCATATCAGTAAATTACTTGGAAGAAGATGACGATAATGTGTAGGAACAAGAAGAAATTTGTTTAATTTGTAACGATTCTGGAAAAAATGAAATTTGGTACGCCTGTTCCCTCTGTCGTAAATGGGTTCATGCGGCATGCTCAGGACTGACATCCGCAGAAGCGAAGCGCAAAGCATATATTTGCGACTTTTGTGACAATAATTAATATATCTGTTTAATTACGTACTGTTTTTCTTATATTTATTAAACCCATGAGGACAAGATGACGAAATTGTCATAAAATTTTGAACTTAAGAAAAAAAAAATTACAGAAAAGATAGCATGATATAAAGCAAACTGTTGGGAACTAAAGCTGTCCTGAATGCTCCGAACAAACCCGAACAAACCCCGAAACAAAGTTTTAAGGCGAAATATGACGAAGAAAATAAGAAAAATATGCTCACTGTCGTCATCTTGCCCTCCAATCCCCTAACAACATTTTTTACTCAAACTATAAGAAATTTATGACACATTTTACTTAATTATTTTTGAACGTATTTTAGTGAGTTGGTTAATGTGGAATACATAACCTGCTTTAATTGAATAATATTGCAGGTCATATAATAATAATAAGGTTATACAGGGTGTTCTCAAAGTTGAGTCATTTATTTTACCAGGTTGTAGAACTCGTAAAAATAAGTAATTGTACCAAAAATCATTTATATAAAAGTTGCAGAATAAAGAAGTCATTAACAATTGAAAAAATGTAAAATTTAAAAACTTAAGACCTGCTCTTTGGTTTTCTCGACCACTAAAACCCGTAAAATGAATGAATGATAAGTAATTTGTATCCTACAAAAAAATAAGCCATACCCAGTATCGCCAGTAAACAAAACATTGATAACGCAGTGGTCGAGAATATCAAAAAATCAGGTCCTACAGTTTTTAAATTTTATGTTTTTTCAATTGTTAATAACTTCTTTATTCTGCAACTTTTATATAAATGATTTTTGGTTTAATTACTTATTTTTACGAGTTCTACAACCTGGTAAAATGAATTACTCAACTTTGAGAACACCCTGTATATATACGATAGTGTATATCTCAATCTTAACATAGTATAAAACAAAGTCGCTATCCTTGTGTTGTTGTGTGTTGTGGTTCATGTCCCCTTATGTGCGTAAATCTTTAAAACTACGCAACGGTTTTTGAAGCGGTTTTTTTAATAGATAGAGTGATTTAAGGGGAAGGTTTTTATGTATAATACATGCATAATATTATAGAGAAACACTGATAAATTAGAGTAGGGAGAACGAACGACCCAACCTAACCGGTCCCCGGCCCGTTCAACGATCGATCTGAAGCCGGAATAGACGAAGACAGACTATGTTTTATGCATGGAAATTGTGGACGGGCCGGCAAACGGTTGAGTTTGATGTTCGCCTTATTATCTCACGTCGTATAATGACGGGCTGCAACGCAGGCCGGGTACACGCTAGTTATTTTATATTATGCTTATATATATTATTATTATATTTCACTTACTGTCCAACCTCCATCGGCAATTTCTTGATCACAGTAAACTTTTAGGAACCAAAATGTGGTACCCCTGATTTGTAGGTAATACACTCCAGAGTTCCTCATTCCTGCTGTATAGATATCTGCACACGAGTAACCCTGTAAAAATAACATTTCTTTACAAACATTTTCTTTCTTCTCCATAAAATTTAAAATAGGATTTAATTGAAAAACGTTTTATACGTCCGCTGGCGCTGGGTTATATGTTGCTTTCTCTCTCTCTCTCTCTCTCTCTCTCTTTCTCTCCCTATTATGTCGAACAAAATATATTACCAGTAGATAATGAAGCGTATATTATACTTTACGATACTTTCTTTACGAATTTGTGGGAGTTCACTTCAATAAAAACCGCATTTAACTTCGCCACGATCGATCGAGGCAGTTCGATAGATGAATGGAGGAAACAAAACGACAGAAAAAATCATTTTACCACCTGGTTCAGGAGAAAATGTGTAAATGAGCTGTCGTTGTTAAGTTACTTCAACTATGTTTTATTCTTTTAATGGATATATGTATTGTTGCTAAATGGTAGTTCTCTGCAAACATAAAACTGGCCGACAGTGACCAGAAAACACTAGTGTAATTAATTTGTTGCACTTCAGCAGGACGAAAAAAATTGAAAATACAGTGTGCCTGAACTGGAATTTAATAATCCGGGGCATAAAAAACGTTATGAAGCTTGAGATGTTGGCGAAGTGCTCTGCAAGGTACATCGAAACTGTGATCAGATCTGGAAAAATCTCTGAGTACCAAATTTTGTGCTAATCAGGACACATATTTACAAAAAAGTGTAAAAGAATATTACTTTGACAGCCTGTTTTCTACCGTGCGAACCAAAATTATTTGCATCAAAGAGGCTTGGTTTAGATCACAATGATATGGGGGCGATATATATCTAACCAAATTTAGGTTAAAATTTTGTCAAATTCATATTATGACATTATATGCCAAACTAATGAGTAATAAAATAAGTAGACAAACACAAATTTATTTTTGTTGTTTACAAAATGAACAAAGTAAGAATATGAAGAAAGAATACTTAGAATACTTGCACTTTATAAGGAAATAAATTTAGCTGCTTCTTAAGAATAGTCCTGCATGTTCCATAAGATCTTCCCACATATTGGGACAGGCGTCTTATACAATTTGTTGGCGTATTTTGCATTATTTCGCGAACGTTTGCAACAAGTTATTCTGTTCTTACAGATGGTCCGCTTGCTCCTTTTTTGTGTTGTATAGAACCTGTTTCCCTAAACACAGCCACGGTTCTTTTCAGGCAATGATAAAAATCACCAGCAATAAAAGCAACCTTAGGAAAATGTTCGTGAAAATCGTCCATGCACAAAACCGGATTGTATTGCCACTCACCATTTACTCTAACTCCGTTTTAAAAATACGCATCAACCATGAATGTTTTGTGCTGTTCCGTAAAGCCCATTGTGTGAATTGTTCAAGAAATTGGAAAAATTAGCGATGAATCAAATTACATATACTTGTAACGACTGTCAAAGATGACGGAATAACTGATTGATTGTTAATTCAGGTAGTTACTGACACCCAACAGGTATTAAGCTCTACGGCTAAGCATTACGTCCTTAGATGCAAGGCCCTCTTTGATGCAAATAATTTTTGCTCGCACGGTAGAAACCATCAACTTTTGGACTAAGGTAAATTGTGTTCATAAATATGTTAGCTTCAGAAATTGGTGTTGGCGTTTTCTACACGTATTGTCCGGACACCCTGTATATCAAAACAAGCTTCCTTATTCAGTTCTACACTACCCATCTAAATAATATGTTTTATGTTTCTTTATTACTGTTGCTCTACAAACTAAATTAATTATCATTAAAATAAAACAATTATATTATTGTTACATAACAGATCGAATCGTACCTATATCTCTCGGCCTTATATGACGTGAAAGTCCCAACATGCACAAAAAGAGACATGTTAAAATTTTTAAATTGTCTTACACAGAGAACAACGGTACGACTAACCGCTAAAGTACCTTAACTTTCTTTGTAGTACTGTCCAAAAGTGTATGTGAATATTTTTGGTAAGGCATTGCCGACGATATAACGGTACCAAGTGTACTTTGTTCTCTTTCTTTTTGAACTAAAAACACGACGACGATAATTTTTAAACAAATTTTATAAACAAACCCTTAAAAACAATTTTCTATCCACAAAATCTGATAGGTTTGCCAGAAATCACTACCTTATTTCCCAACTTGATCAAAAATTGAGAAGAATTTCCAATTTTTTGGCAAGAGTTATGGCAAATTTTAGCTGTTTACACAGTGGCGGCGGTAAACAGTTGGCCCCCCCCCCCGCAAAATTATGTGATAATATACATAAATACTAATTTTTATTGTTTTTTTTTATAATATTAATCTAAAATTTAGAAATAGGGTGAACCGGGGTAATTGTGGCATGGGGCAAACGTGGCTACCGCCATTTTTTATATGATTAAGCAATGTTTTGTATGATTTTTAACTGAATATATTTGCCTACTAGTGTCTACTTTAAGCCTATAAAAATTTGTAGCTGTAAGGAAAAGAATTGCAGCGAAATACAACAATTATAGAGGAGATGCAATATATGACTCGTGCAATTTCTGCGTATTTAATTTTTTTTTTCTTTTGGTTGTATTATTCCAGTTTTTTAGAATTTGACAACTGAACCTTATTCTGTACAAGTATAAGCTAACTTAGAATTTTATTTTATTTTTTTCAGATGACGTGTGAAAAAATACAAGGGTTGCCACTTTTGCCCCATATTAACAGGCATCGGGGCAATTATGGCAGCACCTATGGAGCAAAAATGACAGCCCTTGTCATAACCTCAATTTTATTAGTAGGTAAACCTAGTGCATAACTAAGTGACTTTTTAAAAACTTTAAAATAAAATGGTGAGAAATTACATAAAAAAAGAATTTAAAAATTATTTAAGAAGTATTTAGATCTTGTTTTACTAATAACTAGGTACCTAGGTATGTAAAGTCTTGTTTAGTTCTGAAAATTAAAATTACCTACTAATTTTCAAAATGTTTATTAATGTATCTAAAAAAAAATAAGGAATTTTAAAGAGCTGTAAAAAGCAAATATGTAGTGCTACTCTTCCTTAATGCCCCAGGAATACACAGTATAAAAGACAAAGAAAATATGAGACGATACCACATTTGCCCCATATGGGGCAAATGTGGCAGCCAGACGAAATTTAAAAAAAAATAGGGCGTGCATCTACATGCTAGGGACTTCGGGTGTTTCAATTTCCGGAATATGCACTCAAGGTCTCCTATTTCTTAGTATTTTTATTTTTTTTAAGAGTTCATTGTTATGGCGTCAATGGGCATTTTAGTTTTAAAGAGCACCAGGTAGCCACAATTACCCCGGTTCACCCTACGTCAGTTAGGCAGGCGGAGTGGGGCCCCTCGAGGCTGCCCCCCCCCGCATTGCGGGGCTTGCGGGGGTCTTGTCGCCGCCACTGTGTTTACACGTAAAAATAAATGGAAGGTCAACTTTTACAATTTCTTGAGCAAGAACTAAAATTTTAAAGCTCGGACCTATCTATTTTCCCATTCGACAAATGATAATGTTGCAGTGCGCATGTCTAATGGTGTTTGGCTTTGTTTACATGCGTCGTTTCTAGTGTGCTTATATGAACGGCAGGAGTATACACCAGCTGAAAGAATACCACCAAAGAAGAATGTATCATAAAACACGAGAAAAACTCGCTTTTCCTTTTGCAAACGTATTTTACCGGCAGTTACTTTTTTTTAGCGATGATTTAAGTCTTATCTATTAGCTTTGATGTACTATTATTGCTGGGTATTTAGGTACCAGTTTTTATTTGAATTATTACTAGCTTGACAGACGGTGGCTTGTTTTTAATATTCGTGAGAACATTCTAATTGATGATCGTTTTCTAACGATGATTTTAAAGCTGCGCGAATGTAATTTTATCACAAAAAATATCTACATTCTTTCCCCATTGTAATTTTTACAACTTACTATACTCAACAAATAATTTTTTATTACTCTGTTTATTTCTGACCCTTAAGGTGGGAGTATCAACATGCTTGCCAACCTATAACCTATTTCGCGTAGATTTATTTATGTTTTCTAGCTTTTATACAAAATTTAAATAAAATCAGTATCGACTTGATATTCTATAGGTAATAATTTACATATTTAATAAATATCAAGGAATTTCATAACTTATTTTAGGAGAATTGTATAGCGAAAAATATCGGGTAAGGTTTTTTTTAACATTATTATGTCATTGTTCTTTCACTATACAATTCTCCCAAAATTAGCAATGAAATAAATTGATATTTTTGTAATATATCAGATACTACCTATATAATGTACCGACGATATTGATTTTCTTTAAATGTTAGTTATTAAAATAGTAAACTCAAAAAATCAACGCAAAATAGGTTATAGGTTGGCAATAGATTGAATAACGTTGAGAATTCAACCTTAATCAGTACATAGTTACTGGCACCAGGGCCTATAATACTAACTTATAGTTTACTTTAAATAAATAATTGTTGCTTAGTTTAAAACTAAAATTAAACTATGCTTTTTTCAAAATAATCTTTTAAGTTATGGCATAATAAATAAAATTTTCGCTGAATTTTGTCACGATAACGTCTATAAATTTCTGTATAAAATCGTTATAAATGATGGACAATTTTTATAAACGATCATCAAGATAAACGTGTCGGTAAAAGTTCAGTTATGTAGAAATCACGATCGAAGTTTGCTCAATCTTTGATGAATCCGTGATCTCGTTGACATCCTTTAAAAAAAGTATCTACCTTGGAGTAATTTTCGCGATAATCTATAGTCAATTTTTTATAAGAAACACGCCGCATCGCCTGTCATTTATGACACCCTGCTGAAGCCTGGTCTATTTTACGTTAAGATGTTGGCGACAGAGACAGGACTGGGTTAAGTTCTTTTACCATCGCATTAACCCTATTTTAAACTTGTACTAGTGTCTTAATGGTTTATTAGCATAATTTCTTTTGACATGCACTAAGCGTACCAATGGAAGACGCTATAAACAACCCTGATAATATACAAGAATTTCGCCGTCCAAATATGTTAAAAGAGCTAATAAAGCGGCAAGTGGTGCGCCTGCGCATGTTACGCGTTCAATGCTGCGTTGTCATATTATAATATACGTTCGCGGAGTAGTCCAAAGCCGCCAAAATACCATGTGTTTTTAACTACAAACAGCTGGATTAGTTCTTAGTCTTTATAATAGCAAATGATGATAAATAAAATGTTTTGTTATTGAAAGAAAATTTAGTCTCTGAAACACTAACGCTGGTTTGTTATAAATCTGAACGGGTACTAATTACGTGTATTAATTTTAATTGAATATTATTTAAGAACAATTTTAATACTGCTCTGTCTAATGTTACCTATATAAAACAAAGACAATATCGTCATAATCAGACAGGCGCAAACACGAACTACAGAAGGCTCGTATAACATTTTTTCTGTGTTAGTGATACAGAATCGCTGATTGTATCAAGTTTATTGTACGGTCCGATAAAAGGCGTATCCTTTTCTGATCCTAATAAGGCATAAGGATTATTTTGGGTCAACGAGGATGTCGATGTCGTGAGAATATTATAAAAGAAATTTTTAAAATTTCTACAATGACAGGCTTTGTTAATATGACAAATTTTACTATCTCAGCTATACCACCAAGAGTTAAAGTAAATGATTTTGAGAATTCAAAAGCCGGAAAATATAATATCTAATTTCCATTTCTAAGATATTTCAATTGGCTCCACAAAGGTATATTATCATTTTATTGATTATATCTCAGTCTCAATAATAAAGAGAAATAAATAAATGCAATTAAAATGACGCGACAGCTGAAATATAATAATTCCTACCTAAAACAATGTTGCGGAAAAATGGATTATTAGAAATTTATAGAAAGCGTGCCATTGCTTCCTGAGATATTGTAATGCGCGTGGTGGATACATTTTTAAAAGGCCATTCGTTATGAATATGATTGTTTACGCACCTAGAAATCCGTCTAGACAAAACATTGAATTAGTTTGCATTTATTTTAGTTCAGGATCGGATTTAAATATAACGATTTTGCGACACTGCAAGATACTTTAAGATAGGAATAAAAAGGAACCTTTTTTAAAGTAAAATTGGATAAAAACTAAGGAAAGTTCGACAACATAGCTTTGACCATCGAGCCAGCATAAATGAATGCAACTAACGCAATTAATTTTGCCCCACTGCCAACCAAATGGATTAGCTGACAATATATTAAGGGGATAAAGTACATTCAAAAATAAGACTAAAATCCTATATTAATATACCTTCAAAAACGCTTCGCAATGGGGCTAGGGCTAGAGACCCCCGAATTGGAGCTATGACAAGCAGTTTTTTTACAATATCTCAGAAACCGATTAGGGTATCAAAACAAAATTTGATACATGTTTTACCCCTAGCTAGACGCAATAAATGGTTTAATTAGCTTAACTGTATTTCTTCCAGTGGCGTCCCACTGGGTAGGTAGTTGGAGAAATTATTGCCCTAAGTTTTTTATATGTAGGATTTTTTAACTTTATTTGAAATTTTTAGAAGCATTGAAGTCTTTTGTTGAAAAAAGGTACTCTTGTTTGATTGCGGTAGAAGGCACCATTTTCCAGTAAAATCGATTTTAAAATTTTCGGTTTTTTAAAATCCAGTGAAATTTCTAAGGTTTTTTCTGCATATCTCAGCAAACACTTAATATTGAAACATGAAATCTATTAAAAGTTCTATACTAGCGACAAATAATAATAATACATAATCAACTTGGGGATTTATTAGATAATGTGCCACTGGATTTACGTTTAGGGCACTTCTTTCAACATGATGGGGCACCAGCTCACTACGGACGTCAAGTAAGGAATTGACTTGAAGAAAATTACCAGGTGTATTGATAGCCATAGCCTGGCCACAAAGATCACTTGATTTAAATCCCCTTGATTATTATTTTTGGGGACACATGACTTGCTTAAGAATTAGTTTCCCGTGTGGTTCACAATCAAATTTGATTTGCAATTTGTTATTCTTTTTTGTTTTATTTTAAAACTCTCTTAAAATCTCCATGAAAATAAATATTTAAAAAACAAAGGAATCGAAAAATATGTTTCATTTAAAAACGTTACATTCTGTCAAATTACAATAATAGAATGTTTTATTAACAAAAAATTTAAAATTAAAAAAAATTACATTAAAACTATGAAATTAAAAAAAAATAATAGTAATATTTACTTAAGGCTCCACCCCGTGCGACGTCACTGGAAAAATATTTTAAAGTAACATCATTTAATACATATGCCTTGTCGCTAGTAGAACTTCTAATAAATTTCATGTTTTAATATTAAGTGTTTGCTAAGATATGCAAAAAAAAACCTTAGCCATTTCACTGGATAAGTACTATAAATACCTTAATATCTCGCACATTATTTACCACATCTGACGTCACAAACGTCGAATTATTCAAAAGGGGTTTGTTCTTTACACTCGGAAATATCACCCCTCCTTTTCTTTTTTCGGGTCTCTTTTCTGTTGTAGTTGCTGTGTTGCCATGATTTGCGACGTTGCTGTAGTTACCGTTTTGAATGACAAATGTTGCTTGACTGTTGAGGGGCGTGGGAAGCGTTGTGTAGGACGATGGAATGGTGGCGTCTGTCGAGATGTCTTCCTCAAAGTTTGTAGAATCGTAATCTGGAAAAATAAAATAGACCAAACAGTAGAGGAGGTACGTTTTTTTAAGTTATAGGCAGCTAAATTTAAAAACTAAGGAACATATCTTCTTTACCTGGGCTTAGACTAGGTTCGGCTAAGAGAATATCCGCGGGGACAGGCCTTTGAGCCAAAGTCGCCACATCGTCTTCTTGCTTTTTGAGTCTTTTTTCCACTTTATCCAGGTTAGCGATGATTTTGTTCGTTTTCGACCTAAGGTCGCTGTGTATTTCGCCTATTGCACGTTCTTGTCGCTGAGTTTGAGTCAGCAGTTCGTCGGATTTGGGCACTAGATCGTCCACTGAGCTTTTGGTACCTACTACTACATTCCAAACCTTAAAAGACAAAATTTAAGTTAATCTTCATAAAAACAACATTATATACAATTCGTGGAAGGAATCATATTTTTTAAAATTTACTCAGTAGTACTCACTAGGGGTGTGCAACAAAATCGATTGATCGATTAATCAAAAATCAAATCAAAATCGAAAAAAAAATGATTTTTGATTAATCGATTAACCAAAAAAAATATTTTTCGATTAATCGATTAATTAGGTATTCGAAAAAAAAAAATTTACAATGTTTTGATTAATCGATTATTAATCGAAAAAAAAAAGATTTTTCGATTAATCAATTGACCAAAAAAACTATTTTTCGATTATTCGAAAATATAGGTATGTTTTTGGATGAATGAAGTTGCTAGTTACTTATTATTGCTGTAAGTCTCTTTATATTTAATAGCAACCCTATTACCCTGAAAATCGGTATATATATAATATATAATATTGTAGCCATATTATTGTAAGACAATCAACGAAATAATTTGAACAGTTTCAATCTGTGCGCCTTTCATAAAATTAATATTCTTAACGATCCAATATTTGAATCGACTTTTTGATTTATTTTGATTAAATTTATCGATTATTTTCAATTAATCGATTGTATTCGATTAATCGATTATTTTTGATTAATTGATTATTTTCGATTAGGTAATCGATTATTCTCGATTAATCGATTATTTTCGATTAATGAAATATTTTTGATTTTCGATTTTTGATTAGTCGATTATTTTCGATTATTTGGATATAACTAACTATTTTCGATTAATCGATTATTTTCAATTAATCGGTTATTTTTGATTAATCGGAAATAATCGATTATTTTCGATTAATCGATTATTTTTGATAAATAGATTATTTTCGATTAATCGATTAATAGGAAATAATCGATTATTTCAAATAATCGAAAATCGATTATCTTTTTCGGTAATCGCACAGCCCTAGTACTCACCTCGTCCATTTTTTCAGACACCGAAATCATAGGCTTCATTTGCTGCACCAGATTGTCAATTTTACTCGAAGTCACCATGGGCCTCGACGTTGTGGTCGACGTCACCCCACTCCTGTTGAAATGCTTCAACGTTTGGTAATTCGAAGAATCGTCAACGATTGCATGATGAATGTCTGTAATCATATTTAAAACTTTCGCCAAGTTTTCCGCGGCAAAACTGATGTGATATTGAAGCTTCTTATCTACAGCACTGGTAGACTCACGCAATTGACTCAGCTCTTTGGTGACGTGATTCAAAACTTCCGTGTTTAGGGCCTTGGAGATTTCCACCACGTTCATACTAACAGGCCTCTTTTCACTGGCTTCGACGTTGATATCATCTGTTTGAAGGTAATTATTGTCCAACTGATTTTTTAAGACGTTCAACTTCGAGTCGATGTCACTAACTTTCTGATCTAGCGATAACAATTTTTTGTTTAGATTCGACGCGTCGTTAAAAGACTTGTCTCCGGTACTTTCAAAAGGACCTTTATTTGGCGATTGAAACAATTTTGAGTCAAGGTTTCTTAGCTTTGCAATCACCGAGTCGGTTTTATCGATGTTGTTGTTGACTCGCGAGTCCAAGCCTTCGACTCGCCTCATAAGATGTTCGACGGCCTTGTCAAGGTTTTCGATCCGTTGGAGTTTCGAGTCCAGGGTGGAGATTATGGCTTCGAATACGTCGAACAAATGTTGCTCCCTGTAAAGAAAAGTAGTATCAGAGTTTACTAGTGTACGGTTAATTTATTAGTAAATTTACAAAAGTTAGTGGCGAAAAATAAAATTACAAACCGATGTTTCAGGGTGTTTCGTTATAAAAATTCAAAAACTAGAACAAAGTTGTTTGCGGAAAACTTTCTTATTTTGACCATAAACGTGTATGATTATTTCCTTAAGCCGTCTTAACTAAAATGTAATGAATGTAATAAACATATTGAAGTTGGAATACGGCAAGCCCTGGACATCAACATTTATCATAAATAATATGAAATAATTGAAAATTTCATAAATGTTATCGAAGTTATTAGTAACTACGTATAGGATAATTATTATGGGTAATGAAATAATGACACATTTATTTAAATTAATTTGATTTATATCCGATCTGGCGATACTTTTTATGGCATATGAGTAGAAAGTTATTAAAAAAAAATTACTCTACTCATACTATAGTTCTGTATAATTGTACCATTTTTTGCCGTGGCTGTAGGTATATCGCGAGCAAGGTCTTTGTGTGATAGATTCGCATACATAATTTCATTATTTTTCAATAATTGCATTAAAAAAATATGAATATGTCAAAAACGTTTTCATGGGCGCACACACGTTTCGGGGGCAAAATTATTAAGTGGATATTTTTTGACGTTTCTGACTGAGGAAAATAATCTAATTGTATCTTCTCAATGCGACGCATTTTCTTCCCAGTAACGCGCTTTCTCTACAAACGAATTTTATTGTATCCGTTAGTACCTATAATCCACAAGACGTTGGTGGGGGTTCGTAGCGATCGGCAGTCGCCGCGCGCCGTAGTATTAGTTTAAACGTATTTGTAGCGCAGGTCACATCGTTGTTCGGAGTCTTCTAGCTGTCCTGTCTGCAATAATTGAATTTTATTCATCGTATCAATATCTGGTTTATTTATTTTCACTTTGTATTTAAGTTCTTTTAAACTTTGCATGTCAGATAAAGCAATGGAAGAGTCTTATTTCGCACAACCCATCATTAGTATTGGACTTTATAGTCTATGGACAAATTTTACGATCTCAGTAAACCATATTGCACAATAGATACTCATAAATAATATGCAATGTTAAACGATGAAAACAATATCACACTAGAAGCTGGGTATTTAAATTTTTGATAACTATAGTACTGATTTTTAGTGATAAGTATATGCTTTATTAACCGATTAATATCAAGTTTCATTACAACTGCCAGTCGGAACTAATACAGTATATAAAACCAGATTACACCTCCAATAGAATCTGACAATTATTGTGAGTATTCAGAGCAATAATGGCTATAAACCATTCTCTGGTAGCAAGAACTCCTATTTCCTATTGTCTAAATTACCGTGATATTATCACTAGACAACGGTCTAGCAATTTTCGTTGTAAAGTAGGAAAGCGCATTGCTGTCACAAATAGTATTAAAGAGTTGTATAAAGAGTATGTAAATTCTTATAAGGAATAGAAGGGTTTTTTCTCAGTGTGGTTTGAATAATTGATAATGATGTCAGATTTTAATTGACTTTAAATTGAATTTTTAAAATTTTCTTACCGAATATCCCACGTGATTAAACTAATTTACAGAAAATGTTGGCTTCGTAACGAATATTTTTAAAAAATTATTTGTGACCTCTAAAACATTTTCGGAAATTATTTAAGACCTAGTGATAAAAATAAAAAAATTCTGGTATGAAAATGTTTGTAAATTATTCAGTAATTCGCATTCCTTATCTCCTTATCTCGGGTAATTTCGTTTATCTAGATTGCCGACCTACAGCTCTAAAAACACTTAAACAATAAAATCGTTGCTTAAAACCCCAATAAAACCATCAAAATTACACAATCAACAATAAAATATCCTCCTTTACACCATTCTTACACACCTTTAATGAAAATTATACGATTTTTGACAATATTTATTGGCCCATATAACACTTTAAGAAGGCGTGACCAAAGCAATAAAAAAAAGAAAAAGTGATAATCCAATTTACGCGGATTTTCGGCAATAAAAATTGTCAAAATTCCGCGAAATTTACATTTATTATAGCGACATTCGTCTGAAATATTTTAGTATGATTTTAACAAGTTTAGGAATTAATATTGCAGAGGTTGTTGACTTTCCCATTTATTTATGGGTATTTATATTTAAATTATGCAATTTTAAATCAGGAGGTTGTTAGTAATATTATTTAAACAGCACAATTTTAAAGATCATGGCTGTAAAACTGTCGTTAATAAAAATAAAGCAACAATTTCGTTATTGGCACATCCATTTGGTTTGTAAAAATTTTAGACTTCTGTCGAGTAAGAGGATAAGTACGTTAATAACCTTATAAGACTATTATTGATAATACTAACAAATAAGAATGCAATTAACTAACAAATTATTAAAACCGTTTGAGATAACGTCAAATTGAACCTCATTAAAGATAAGAACAGTCGGTTATTGATAGTTTAAAAGAGAAAATTGTTCGTTAGTGAGATACAGCTAATGAAAAAATATCGTTTCTGTGTTTGTATTCAATTAATGAAATATCAGAATATAAGGAAGTTTGTAATGTTACAACTGTAAATTAATTTAAGGTTGTCAATAATTATTTTCAACAGCAAAGTAATATCGTTTTGATCTGCTTACACTGAGAGAAAAGCTTTCTATTCCTTATAAGAATTCACATACTCTTTATACAACTCTTTAATACTATTTGTGACAGCAACGCGCTTTTCTACTATAAGACAACAAAAATTGCTAGACCGTTGTCTAGTGATAATATCACGGTAATAGGAAATATTCTATGTTACCATAGAATGGTTTATAGCCTTTTGAATACTCACAGTAATTATCACGTTCTATTGGGGGGTGCAATCTGGTTTTATGTAGGTACCGTATTAGTTCCGACTGGCAGTTGTAATGAAATTTGACGTTAATCATAATAATATTTCCTTGCTACGGTTACTAAAGCATATACTTACCGCTAAAAATCAGGACAGTAGTTCTCTCAAAAATTTAAATATCTTCTAGTGTGATATTGTTCTTGTCGTTTAACATTGCATATAATTATCTATTATGCAACATGGTTTAATGAGATGCTAACATTCGTCATTCGTCCATAAATTAAAAAGCCCAATACTAATGATGGATTGTGCGAAATAAGAATTTTCTATTGCCTCTTCTGATATGCAAAGTTTAAAAAAACTTAAATACAAAGTAAAAATAAATTAATTGAAACAGGTATTGGTACGATCAATAAAATTCAAATTCAGACAGGACAGCTAGAAGACTCCGAACAACAATGTGACCTGCGCAACGAATAAGTTGAAACTAATAATACGGCGCGCGACGATTGCCGATCGCTACGAACTCCCATGCAACGTCTTGTGGATTATAGGTTCTAACGAATACAATTCGTTTTTGGGGACAATGTTCTGCTGTCTTAATTGTAGAGAAAGCGCTTTACTGGGAACAAAATGCGGCGCATTGAGAAGATACAATTTATTTTATATCCTAACAACATTGCTGTATTAAAAGTAATTCATTATTCAACAAGACTGATGTGCTGCTAATGGAACTGATTACTACCAATAGAAACATTGTTCTAGCAAATCTGGAATTGATGTAACGCTAAAGCGGGTTTGATCCACTAGCAATTTGTTTAATATGGGTTAAAAAAAGTAAGCTATCAATACAAACTATGTCTAAGGCCCGGTTTAATAATGTGCTGGCAAAACCTCTGGCATAGTTATTCTGCTGTTAATGAAAAAAATATGTTTTTTAATCTTCTGGTAGCGTTAACAGCAAGATAAACAATTATTGCCAGCAGGATAATTTACCCAGCAAAATACTCGGCTGTTAACGGTTTACCAGTGGGTTAAATCAAAAGCCATAACCTCAAATTTGATCATTTTTGGCATTCTTTAGGTAGAGTTCACTGTTTTTAGCAATTGTAAAAAAATGAATGTGCTTTTTGATGTTAAAATGTTTTCAAATGAATCGGATTCAGATGATGATTTGGAAGATTATGTTAATATTTCCAAGGATTTTTCACGACCCCCCAAATCACATAAATTACTGGGATGATACGGATTTTGTCTATCGTTACTGATACGGTACAGCTTTTTTTACATCGAATAGAGAATATGATTTGCTATCTATCCTACAGACTATTGTTATAATAAACTATATTTGAATTTGACCATTTTTTTTATTTTATAGGAACTGTGCTCTAAGCCCCGTGCAACAATTCCTGCTGTGTCTGTGTAAAAAATTTGCAGACCTTTTTTTTATTTTTTCGTTTTCTTTCTTTATATTCATTTTCTTGAACTTATAATAGAATAAACTCAAACGTATATAATAGGGAATTATTGGAAACGCTATAAGGTAAAGGCCTTATTATGGTCGTTCTTAAAATGACAGCTAAGCATGCGCACTAAAAAATATTTAATATGGGAACCATAATAAAATACTGCCTTCCCCTATTTACGACTAGTTACCGTAAGTAAAATAACGTTTCCTTATTTCCCTTAGGGCCGGTTTAATAATGTGCTGGCAAAGCCTCTGGCATAGTTATCCTGCTGTTAATGAAAAAATCTGTTTTTTAATCTTCTGGTAGCGTTAACAGCAAGATAAACAATTATTGCCAGCAGGATAATTTACCCAGCGAAATATTCGGCTGTTAACGGTTTACCAGTGGGTTAAATCAAAAGCCATAACCTCAAATTTGATCATTTTTGGCATTCTTTAGGTAGAGTTCACTGTTTTTAGCAATTGTAAAAAAATGAATGTGCTTTTTGATGTTAAAATGTTTTCAAATGAATCGGGTTCAGATGATGATTTGGAAGATTATGTTAATATTTTATTTAGAAGGCCAAGGATTTTTCACGACCCCCCAAATCACATAAATTACTAGGATGATACAGGGATTTTGTCAATCGTTTTAGACTGTCTAACGATACGGTACAGCTTTTTTTTACATCGAATAGAAAATATGATTTGCTATCTATCCTACAGACTATTGTTATAATAAACTATATTTGAATTTGACCATTTTTTTTTATTTTATAGGAACTGTGCTCTAAAAGCCCCCTTGCAACAATTCCTGCTGTGTCTGTGTAAAAAATTTGCAGACTTTTTTTTAAATTTTTTGTTTTCCTTCTTTATATTCATTTTCTTGAACTTGTAATAGAATAAACTCAAACGTATATAATATATAGAATGAATGTAAAACACATTTAAAACATAACGTACCATGATATATAACCCTATAATATCTTCTTTAATTAGGTGGATTTTGCCACCACATGTTGCCAAATTGTATAGCTCCGGTTATCTGTCCTTTGGTTAAAATTTTGTTGATAAACTGATCAGAAGTTTTCCGGTGGTTTACCAGAGAGATAAAATTTATTCTCTTGGTAACAATCAGAGACCTTATCAGCAGATTATTAAACCGGCCCTTAGCAAACCTGTTGTATTAGATTATTTTCCTCAGTGTGTATTTATGTAGGTACTGCCTGATATGATTATTTGCAAGGCAATTATTATAATATATATTATTACATAGCTGTAGGTATCAATTTGGGCATCTTTAAAAGCTTTAAATTAAAGATCTACTATTAACTATTACACAAATAACTTTTACTTTACTGTGGTGTGGAAAAATAAAAATAAAATTATTAAAAAAGTGGTTTAATATCAGGGAGAAACCTTTTTTACTGCCCCCTTAGTTATGCCCAATGCATCTTATTAGCATGCAAACAAGTACTAAATATATAATACTAGTGTTCTGACGCTTATACAGTGTCACCAGTAAAGTCCGCATCATATGGGATTTTTTTTTATTAATAGCTTTATTAGAAATTTGACTTTGGAATCAAGTTGTGCTTTGATCGAGATGAAAATTAGCCAAAAAAATAATAGTCACGTGATCCGCATTATCTGTCAAATTTTAAGTTTTTCCAAAAAATAATTCAAAAGTGGGGTTATTTCTGAAAATTTCGAAAAAAGTTATTGGAAAAAGTTTTTTAAAATGCAGTTTCTAGCCCACATGCAAAATTTCAGCTTCATAAAATAATTTTGATTTTTTACCTATATTTTGTAAATTACACCACTTTTGCAAAATAAGACTCAATGCAACCTACATAAAACTTCTTAGTTTTGACAATGCTGTATATCAGATACATTTTCTTTAAAGTAGCGCCATATTAAATGTGTGTTTTTCTACAAAATCAAAATTGGGCTATTAAAATTTGGTCGCATGTGATGCAAAGTTTATTTGTTTTGGACCCTGTATAAGGTAACTTCATAAAATAAGTATTTTTGACCACGTAGTTTGTGTCTGAAAGTAATACACCTTAATATTAAGACAAAAAAGAACACAGTGTCATCAGTAAAGTGTTCATTAAGTGGAAAATAAATTTTAGTTTAACTTAACGTAAAGTTTATCTATTTTCAACGATTTAATTTAAAACCCCTTTATTTTATTTTTTATTTTTTTACTTTCAGGCACAAACTACGTTTTCAAAAATACTTATTTTATGAAGTTACCTTATACAGGGTCAAAAACAAATAAACTTTGCATCACATGCGACCAAATTTGAATAGCCCAAGTTTGATTTTGTAGAAAAACACACATTTAATATGGCGCTACTTTAAAGAAAATGTATCTGATATACAGCATTGTCAAAACTAAGAAGTTTTATGTAGGTTGCATTGAGTCTTATTTTGCAAAAGTGGTGTAATTTACAAAATATAGGTAAAAAATCAAAATTATCTTATGCCGCTGAAATTTTGCATATGGGCTAGAAACTGCATTTTAAAAAACTTTTTCCAATAACTTTTTTCGATATTTTCAGAAATAACCCCACTTTTGAATTATTTTTTGGAAAAACTTAAAATTTGACAGATAATTCGAATCACGTGACTATTATTTTTTCGCTTAATTTTCATCTCGATCGAAGCAGAACTTGATGCCAAAGTCAAATTTTGAATAAAGCTATTAATAAAAAAAAATCCCATATGATGCGGACTTTACTGGTGACACTGTATATAACATTTAAAATAACCAATAGACCTTTTAAATTAAAAAAAAGGAAATGTCAAAATGGAAAACCAGGAAGTGAAGATTCCCAACATCATTGTCAAGTCGTGTTAAAACAAAACATTTTGCAATATACAGCGATCGATAGGCTATTAATTTTGTGTTGTTTGACATTTAGCGTTAAAATTAAATATATTCATATATCTATCAGCTCGTGTATTACACATTTACACACTATCAATTAGAAATAAAGTGAGGTATTTAAATTATACGTTTAAATGAAGGGAATTTTTTCAATTGGTCGACCCACACATTAGATTCTTGTTAAATAGAGCGTAAAAAGCATATTATTATCATTATACATTTATGCATAGGAACTATTTTGCATGCGTGAGTAAACCAAGATAACATTGGTAAATGTCACAGATTGAATACTTATATGCAATCGTCAAATTAGAGGTATGTTAGCTACTATAAGATTCGTCTTCAATTTTTAAAAACAATAATTAGAAGGTGAAAATTTTAGTTAAATAAATATAGTTTAAAAAAACTAAAAAACACGCTTTAATAATAATTAATCAAACTAAAAAGCGGAAAATAAATATAGTTTAAAATTATTATTGATATTCTTAATATAGGCAGAAAATAATAATGAACGTGAACGATAAACATTAGTATTATTGTGAAAAAAGCATGGGGTGCTCGACATACGAAAAATATAGCATAAAGCGACCCACGCTTTTTCACAATAATACTAATGTTTATCGTTCATTATTATTTTCTGCCTATATTAAGAATTTCAAGAATTATTTTAAACTATATTTATTTTCCGCTTTTTAGTTTGATTAATTATTAAAGCGTCTTTTTCAGTTTTCTTAAACTATATTTATTATTCATTTTTGAGTTTGAGTTATTAAGACATTTTTTTTTAGTAGATTGAGCTAGATTAGTAGATTATTGTATTGTCAGCGGTTCTTGATAACTCTACAAAATTTAAAATAAATCTGACCGTTTAGAGTGGGTCAAAATCGGGTTCAAAGAAGTCGGTTACAAACAAACATACATACAAACCCGAACAAACCCGAACAAACGACAAAAATTTTCAAAATTAAAAAAAAAAATTGTCAAAATTTTATTTTAACGGGTAGATTTTTTTAAAAAATTTTCTCTATTCTTAGCGACAATATCTATACGACCCCACGTTTGTTTCATTACTATCGGTTATTGTAATAATTCTGATATATTGACAGGTGTCAAATTTTGACAAGAGCATTTTTGGCGTATTTTTTTCAAAACAATAATTTTTAATACAAATTGCGCCCTCTAGCAATTTTATTAGAAACTATCTTGTACCATTAGATACGACAATTGAAGGTTCTTCCAAACAAGCTTAAATTTAGTAAAATCGGATAAGTCGTTTAGAAGTTACAGCGATTTTAATGTTTACACTTTCAATAGCTTCTCCCACTCTTATCAAGTGAAACTGTAAACATTAAAATCGCTGTAACTTCTAAACGACTTAACCGATTTTACTAAATTTAAGCTTGTTTGGAAGAGAAAGGTAAGTACCTTCAATTGTCGTATCCAATGGTACAAGATAATTTCTAATAAAATTGCTAGAGGGCGCAATTTGTATTAAAAATAATTGTTTTGCAATAACTTTGAAACGAACAAAGATATCGAACTGCGGTCTTCACATCTTTTCTTGCAAATTTCATCTACTTTTCGATTATGATGTCATAGTTATACCGTATGATTTGAATTTCCGGGATAAAATCGAAAAAACTGTTATTATTACAAATTGCGCCCTCTAGCAATTTTATTAAACACTATCGTGTACTATTGGATACGGCGATTGAATATACTTACCTTTCCCTTCCAAACAAGCTTAAATTTAGTAAAATCGGATAAGTCGTTTACAAGTTACAGCGATTTTAATGTTTGCACATTCAATAGCTTCCCCCACTCTTTTGTTGTCTAAGCTTTTCGATGATGTAATCAAAGTTATACTTTAATATGGGAAATTTTGGAGAAATTTAGAATTAAAAAAAAAATAATTTAATTGTGCCCCTTTGCGGCGAAATAAGGAACTTAAAAGTAATTTCCAGAATTTTCTCATGACCGCTTTAATCATAATTTTTTTTTCTCCAAGTTTCTATGCTTAGTAGTTTCCGAGATATGGCCGGTCGCCACCCTTAATGAATCACCCTGTATTTGAAATAATTATAATACCACCTTTACTAATGACCGCAGACGACCCACCATTGGGTCGTTCTTAGTTCCTACATATTATTGCACGAGAAACAAATAAATTAAATAGATTTATAGATCTTTAGTACACAACAAAAGCTTATTCTACCCACCGGATTAATAGCATTTATTATAATATGCTGTAAATGTATCGGGTATTTTTATAGTATTTAGTTGTATAATATGCTTCATATACAGTTAGCGGTACTACAAGTACTTCGAGTTAGTTACCTACTCCGAAAAAGGGGGCTTACCTAATTATAAAGAGAAATTAAAGCAAATTCCTTTAAAGACAATATTAATCTGGGTTTCTCCTTTTCTGAGAATAAAAAAAAAACGCCCCCCCTGGGCATTTAAGGTTCCTGAGATATTTATAAAAGTACCGACAAACATGTGAAACAATTAAGGAGGTCCGTATGTAATAATGATATCTCTTTATCTTCAGGAAATGCCTATATCGATGTTAACAGAATTCGAACGCCTAAAAAATGCGTGCAATTTATTTTTTATTCTTTTTGGTTTTAATTGAAGGAAATTACCAGCCTCGAACTCGATAAATCATGTTCAGTTAAAATTCTTCAGGTCCCTTTACACGATCCACTTTTCCAGGTGTCGGCTTATAGGTATCACTCACAGAATCTATACTATTATATAATATCTACTTGTCGACCAAAATAATTAAAATCGAATATTGTGGCATATCGGACAAGTGTGTAACTGTTTTTTATATTGGAATACACACAGGGATCCAAGCAGAATGGATACCCTGGGGCGGGTAGTCCACGACGGCCGCTTCGTCCTTGTTAGGACTCTACGGGCAGCCATAACCCAAGCAATCCCGACACAGCGGTAATATGTGCGCTTTGCTTTTAATACATCTTACGGGATTGCTTGGGTTATGGCTGCCTGTAGAGTCCTAAGAAGAACGTAACGGCCGTCGTGGTCTACCCGCCCCAGGGTATCCATTGTGCTTGGATCCCTGTGTGTATTCCAATATAAACAGTTACACATTTGTCCGATGTGCCACAATATTCGATTTTAATTATATAATACTGTAAAGTTACTGACTGATTCATCAACCTAAGCCCCTAATTCTAATTCACTGTTTAGGCATTTACGAAAATTGTTTATGATAAATTATGATATCATTAGTTATTTTTTTACCTTTCAACAAAACCGAAATACCTTTTAGGTGTTAAATTTTCTCTTTACACACTAAATACTATAACTTGTACATACATAGATACCTACTAGTACTTATAGCACAAAAAAAATGAAAAGTGAAAAATTTACTTTCCATTCGATCAATACGGATCCAATTATTTCGGCCGCACCCTGTATATAAATGGTAACTGCAAGCATAAGGATTACGTAATACGCGAATGGGTTGCTAAAGTGTAATATTTATTTATACGATTTATAACATATTAAATAATTGTTGACATATACCAGTAAAGTTATTTTGTAGAATGTGTTAACAACTTGTCCATTAGTACGGGCACGAGAACCTATATCTAATTATAAGGAAATAGAAACTCTAGGTAAAGATAATATTTACTAGTTTTATAGCTTCCTTGTATAAAATTGCCATTCCAATAGGCTAACTCGCCAATGTGTAGCTTCTTGGAGGAAAATCGTCATCGCAATAGACTAAGAAACGCAAAAATCAATGCAAGAATCAACGCAACCGGGACTAACTTTAGTTAGGCTAATGCAAGAATCAGTGCAAGACTCAATGCAAGAATTCACGCAAGAATCAATGCAAAGATCAAAGCGAGAATTAATGCAAAAATCAACACAAGAATCAATGCAACAATCAACGCAACTTTACTTACACCAATGCAACGAGCTGCTTCTTGGCGTAAAATGGCCATCCTAATAAATGGATAAACGCAAAAATCAATGCAACGGGGACGAATTTAAGTTAGATCAATGCAAGAATAAAAGCAAGAATCAATGAAGCAGGGACGAACTTTAGTTAGGCCAATGCAAGAATCAACGCAAGAATCAATGCAAAACTCAACGCAATAATTCGCACAAGAATTAAAGCAAGAATCAATGCAAGGATCAACGCAATAATTCATGCAAGAATTAATGCTAGAATCAACGCAAGACTCAATGCAAAAATCAACGCAAGAATCAATGCAACAATCAACTCAACTTTACTTACACTAATGCGACGAGCTGCTTCTTGGCGTAAAATCGCCATCCTAATAAACTGATAAACGCAAGAATCAATGCAACGGGGACGAATTTTAGTTAGATCAATGCAAGAATAAAAGCAAGAATCAATGCAGCAGGGACGAACTTTAGTTAGGCCAATGCAAGAATCAATGCAAAACTCAACGCAAGAATTCACACAAGAATTAACGCAAGAATCAACGCAAGACTCAATGCAAAAATCAACGGGAGAATCAATGCACCAATCAACGCAACTTTAGTTAGACCAATGCAACGAGCTGCTTCTTGGAGTAAAATCGCCATGTTAATACCAAGCGCCCGGACTATATGCAGGTAAAATAACAGGACATGTCTGCATAACATGCAGAATAAACTGTTAGAAAATGCATTTATTTACCTAAATGTCATTTTGTTAAATAATATTCTAATGTATAGCGGTCTGAAGGTTGTTAGTTCTAATAAAAAATTAACAGTTGTTGCTTAGGGCATGGTCGTTTCTTCATCCAGTAGCGTATCATGTCAAAAGTCGCTTTTATAAGAGTGCAGCATTGGCAACAGTCATATGAATGCATAACTGGGATTATATTTACGAAGTACCTTACCATAAAATATAAAAATATTCATATATTATATCACAAGACCCATAAATTTAATCGAATAAAATATGTTGCATAGTTCGATTAAATTTATAGGTCGAGTGGTATACGGCTAGATTATTTCCCGAATAATTTAAGTTACGCATCCCATAAATGCATTGAAAAAGCTTGCTTAGCAAAGTGTGTATGTAAATATTACAAATTGTGACATATTTTCATCGCATCATGTCAAAATATTTGTATAAAAATTCTATCGAAAATGGCGTATTTACTGATAAAAACCAATATTAGGTTATTCAGACGACTAAGAAATTAATGTTTCTTTATAAACTGTTGCCGAGAATTGTAAGTGATAAACGATAAAACAAAAACCAATATGGAGGACGAAAGTTTAACCGCGGTTAAACAGGTTTTGGGATTTAATCAGTTATCTAAACAAAATTTATTCAAAAAATGATGGTGTCTGATTGGTCTATTTGATAATGAGAGAAATAATCACTTATAATCTCCCTAGCAGCAGAATTATTACCGATAATTTTTTTGAAGGTGACGAATGTTTTTGCTGATAGAAAATTATCCCGAGTCAAAGACAAGGGAAATTCAACAAAAAACATGAGTGAAACCGAAAAAAAAATTATCGGCAATTAATTGTGCTGCGTGGGAGATTCGGTAAGAAAATTTCATAAATTGGAGTTTTTTCTTATTGTATTTTTTTTTGCTAAAATGCTACAAAAACATATTTCCGGCGGCATTAGTTAATTGTAACTAATTAGAGTTTTAGAAATGACGTTCATTTTAACCGTTAGTAACTAATTTTTATTAATAAAATGTGAGAAACATTAAATAACAAATTTCTTATCTGAAATCCAATGTCTTTATCGTTTTAAATTTAAATAAAACTAAAAAAAACATATTTCCGATGAGTTTAGTTTAATATGACGCACTGTATTTTTACAATAGAAGTTGATTTTACTTGTTAGTAACTAAGGTTTATTACTAAAATTTCAGGGACACTAAAAACATTAATTCTTTTTCAACCATAATATCTGATATTACATGTCTACATAGTTTCAAATGAATCTTAAAAAAAACTATTTCCGAATTACGATGAGTTTAGTTAAATTTTTGATGTGTCCCGATGTTCGATATGTAAAGCAAATTGGTTAATAACAATACAAATTATAAGTTAGCAACAAAATGTATTTTGATTTTATTCTGAGTGACTCTTGCCAATAGATAGAAAGCACTTCATTTTTTACAAAATAATTATCATTTATTAATTTCATTAAGTTAATAGGAACTAACAAAATTATCGCGATAATCTCCCGTTGCTATAAGCAACGTAAACAAAAAGGAGCCTTCCAATTGGTTGAAAATAAATGTATGTAATATTGAAAGTAGTAGTACCTAGTACTAGTAGTGAGGCATAGGTGTTATTTATTACGGCTAACTCACCCGATATAAGTAGTCCACATTTACTTATATTTATATCATCATTATATTGTTCATATATACAAAGATACCGCTGTTCGGTAATTTTCATAAAGCCTCTCATTATCCGTTAATAACTCTTGTAAAACAACTTTTACAAAAATATAAATCCTCTAAAAGAGCAGCACATAATTGGACCTCGGTATGTGTAATGACCAAATAAATTCGGCAACATTGTTGCCCACGATAATATCCGACGTAATTCTCGTACGCAAGAAATAAAATCGTTAATATTGAACGGTTTAATCCATTTTATGTGCCTATTAATTGACTATTTGCGAGTGAGGCTATTATTTTTTAGATCAAACTTCCTCTGCACTCTAGGCCTTCGCGTTACATAATAGTATATTAACGTACACGTTTTATAAGGCATCATTTTATAGCACGCGTCCATGTTAAAAAACGAGCCGCTTGCGGCGAGTTCTATAACGGGACAAGTGCTTAAAACTGCTTTATATAACACGTACGTTATACTATTTTTTCTAATTTGTAGTTTTTTCAATAAAAAACACATATTTAAAAAGAAGATAAATCCTTTAAATTTTGTAAATTTGTATGTCTAAATTTTATGTTGGTAATACTTATTTTTTTTATCATAGTAGCCTCTGGACAACAAACATTATTTTGCGAACTGTCATTTTTTGATTTATTGACCCATTTTCACCACGAGATTCTAAAGTTATTTTAGCGATATGAGATTTGAAATTGGACGGAATACGTTGTGTGGTCCTTGTACATTCGGTACATATACAGAGCGTTCGGAAATTCGGGCTTTTTTGCTACTTTTTCGAATTTCAAAAGACTTGATTTTACGTCAGGGTATTGCAATTTAGTATAGGGAAGATGGAAAATTCAAATAAAGTTGAAGTCAAAATCGACATTGGAAGGTTAGTAGATTGAATTTTGGATAGGATTTAGCAGAAAATGATAGCTTGAAGCATCTACAAAAGATTGATTTATAGATTTATGCAACCAACATACATGACTGTTATCCACACAGAATAAAAAAGTAGGTTATCAAGCTATTTTTTCTCTGCGGAAAATGGGTTTTCTCGTAAATCACAAAGGCCGCGCAAGTCAATGAAATAAAACATTTAAATGTTACCAACATCAAATAAAGAAAAAACGCGTATCGAAATAGCTTTATTACGATACGCATTTGCGTAGATTTGTTATGATACAAAATTAGAAAAAATAAATTTAACTTTTTATTCTTGCGAATAAACCATTTCAAAATACCAGCAGATTTTCGTCGTATCTACGTTTACCTGTAAAATTCAGCCAAGATAGCAAACGAAAACATTAAACATTCATATTCATATTTTTGCAGTAAAAGGCTTGCCAGATCGCTATACTGTACTTCTATATGTTATATTAAAAATCAAATCAATTCCAATACGTAACTTCATTTACAAAAATAGGCTAATAATATTAATAATAATTAACATTACCTAATTTAGTTTCATTCGTGTAATTTTAAAAGTATTTTCAAGGATAAAATGAGTTTGCAGATTAATTTTGTCCATATATAGTGGACAATATCCTAATAATAATAATGTACAATGTAGAATAATCAGTACTTAGCTGTCTCGTGACGTAAAAATATACAAAAAAGAAAAATACCGTCTGCAAAACAACAGAGCACAATTATTGGCGTAGCTACTACACGGAGGAAAATGATTTAATACAACAGGTTTGCTAAGACATGTTTTGTATTGATAGCTTATTTTGAAGTTAAAATTAGCACCCTAATTTTCTTCAGGAACCTGGACTTTTCATTTAATTGTTTGGAAGATCTTCGCGTCCCGGGGCACATCCACAATTTGTAAACTCGCAAGCCAATAATAAGCAGAAAAAATCTCTACGACGTTTACACAATAAAGCCATAGCCATATAACAACAGGTAAGTACATGATTTTTGCCAGACGCGGATTGCACCATTATATTGTTCTAATATATTAGAAGTCTTTGGTATTAACCCATATTAAATAAATTGTTAGTGTATCAAACCCGCTTTGGGGTTATATCAATTCCAGATTTGCTAGAACAGTGTTTTATTGGTAGTAATCAGTTCCATTAGCAGGACAGTCTTGTTGAATAATGAACTACTTTTAATAGGTACATCATGTCGTTAAGAAATAAATTGTATCTTCTCAATGCGACGTATTTTGTTCCCAGTGAAGCTCTACAATTAAGAAACCAGAAGAGCGTCCCCAAAAACGAATTGTATCCGTTAGAGCCTACAATCCACAAGATGTTGGTTCGTAGCGATCGGTAATCGTCGCTCGTCGTCGTATTAGTTTTAACGTATTTGTTGCGCAGGTCACATCGTTGTTCGAAGTCTTCTAGCTGTCGTCCTCTCTGAATTTGAATTTTATTGATTGTAGCAATACCGGTTTCAATCATAGACAATTTACCTTTAGATAAACAAACAATAATCACGAATGTGGCAGTTTTATGGCCTCGCGCATGTAAACAAAACTGGGAACTATTAGACATGCGCACTGCAACATTATCGTTTGACGAATGGGAAAATAGACAGGTCCGGGCTTTAAAATTTAAATTCTTGCTCATATGCCACCATAGAGGGTTTATTTTACCCCTATTTGGGCATAATACAATTATACAACGGCTGCAACTAGTACTAGTCATTGTTTATATTACAATCCGAGTCACTAAAAGCACAAACACAATTCACTAACTAAACTACACAAAAACCAGAAATCCATAAATATTAAACACCTGTCCCACAATCCACGATAGCCGATCCGATAACTGAAAACTTTAGAAAACTACAAGGAATCCCCAGAGAAGAGAAACTTTAAAACACAACAACAAAAATGGCGGCCGAGCCGGTTCTGGAGAGTATTTTTGAGCGCGTCGATTATTGTCGATAAAGTAGGACGGCCGATAACACGAGGTTTGTGCGCATGCACGAAGGTTCCCAGAATGAACACAGCTGACCGACGAGTCATGCGCTCGGACGTATTTTTTCACCCATAAAACGTAACTTTTGTTTGCGCAGGAGATAAGCTGTAGGTATCTAAAGGTAAATTGTCTATGGTTTCAATTAAGTAATTTATTTTTAAACTTTGCATATCAGATAAAGCCAGTAGACGAATTTTATTTCGCACAACCCTTCATTAGTTTTAGCTATGGACGAATGTTACCATGTTGCAGTGGCGCAGCCAGAATGTTGTATTAGGGAGGGTTTTCAAAAAAAAGAACAGGATTTCAACATTTTAAAAAGCGTTTTTTTTATTTGGTCGTTAATTTTAATACTGTAGGAAAATTTGTATGAATACAAATTCTGTATTTTTTAAATTAATACCTGTTTAAAGGCCGTTTAGACCAGGGTCGATAATTTTTGAAACCAAAAAAAATAATAATAGGATGAAACCCATTGGAAAAGGAAGAGAATATTACAAAAATGAAAGGAAAAATAATTTACGGGCGATCCGAGGTCGGGAAGTGGAAGGGGGTGAGTTTTTAAGGGTAGAAAACGATTTATCTCGATTTCCGGCAAAACTACAAGTCTTATGGAAAAACGTGAAATGGCAAAGTTGTAGGTAATAAAAAGATCTACAACTTTTGTATTTACACTTTTTTCACATAACATCAAAATTTATGTGAAAAATTCAAATAACCAAGTTTTTGGTTTTTTATTTTTATCTTTTACAAGAAAAATATGATTTTTAATCGAAAATTCTCAAGTCAAAATATCTGCTTTCTTAAAAAAGTTGGTGGGCTTTTTCTTCGTTGAAATCTCTACTTTCTGATGGTGTAAAAAAAATATACATTACTATGGTAAATGTTCTCAAAAAATGTAAAGAAACGAAAAAAACTCGAATCCTAAATTTTGTTTTAAATTATTATGTACAATTTTGAGCTATTTATTAAAATGTATACTTTAATTACTCGAAAAAGTAACATTCCATGTTACATTGATAAACAAAAAAATTACAAATCCATAAAATATAAAGATCGCAAAAATATGCGAAAATAGTTGTTCTAAATATAATTAAAGGTAGGATTTAAAGGGAATTTCATCACATTTACCATAGTAATGTTTATCTTTTTTACACCATCAGAAAGTAGAGATTTTAACGAACAAAAAGCCCACCGATTTTTTTAAAAAAGCAGATATTTTGACGTGAGAATTTTCGATTGAAAATTAAGGTGCTTTTTCGATATTAAGTCAAAATAAAGTGAAAAAATAAATAATTTAAATCAAAAAAATTACAGTGTGTTTGGGACATAAACAGGTAACTTTTTACCAAATTTCGTGAAAAAAAAATTTTCTTTTAAAAGATAAAAATAAAAAACCAATAACTTGGTTATTTGAATTTTTCACATAAATTTTGAGGTTATATGAAAAAAGTGTAAACAAAAAAGGTGTAGATATTTTTATTATCTACAACTTTGCCATTTAACGTTTTTCCATAGGACTTGTAGTTTTGCCGGAAATCGAGATAAATAATTTTCTACCCTTAAAAACTCACGCCTTTCCACTTCCCGACCTCGAATCCCCCGTAAATTATTTTTCCTTTCATTTTTGTTATATTCTCTTTCTTTTCCAATGGGTTTCATCCTACTATTATTATTTTTTTTTCACTTTTTACCATTTTCAAAGGCTTCAGCCCTAAACTAATAAAACCATAAAAAACCATCTTAGTCTGGGCGTCTGGGGGGGTTTTAACCCCTAAAACCCCCCCCTCGCTGCGATACTGCCATGTTGCATAATAAATAATCATATGCAATATTAAACGACAAGAACAATATCACACTAGAAGCTATTCAAATTTTTGAGAACTACAGTACTGATTTTTAAAGGTAAGTACATGCTTTATAAACCGTAGCAAGTATAAATATTATTATCATTAATATCAAGTTCACTACAACTGCCAGTCGAAACTAATAGAGTATATAAAACCAGACTACACCCCCAATAGATCTTGACAATTACTGTGTGTATTCAAAGCAATAATGGCTATAAACCATTCTATGGTAGCATTAACTCGTATTTCCTATTGGCTAAGTTACCGTGATATTATCACTACACAACGGTCTAGCAATTTTCATTGTCAGGAAAGCGTGTTGCTGTCACATATATTATTAGACAGTTGTAAAAAGAGTATGTGAATTCTTATAAGGAATAGAAGGCTTTTTTCTCAGTGTAGAGTGCGGGGAGGGCCTTAATCCTGCAATATGTAACAGTAATGCAATGCTTCACAACATTTTATTTAATATTATTATTTTAAAGAGATATTTTTTTAAAATTCCTAAAACTATAATAATATAATAGTAGTTTGGAATCTTATATTACGTCGGTATTCATATTTCCAATTTCCTTATTTCTTTCATTCTAACAAAGAGTATAGGATAGTTTAATTAGTTTTTGCTTTCAATAGCCTGCAATATATACTTAGTAGTTAAATAATTTCTGGCGCTATGATAAGTACCAACCTAGACCAGTTTATCTTGAAATAAAGAGATTGTAGGTAAAGATATCAGGCAAAATGGTCTGTTAATTAGATTGTGATATATCGATATCAGTAATACTATAAGAAAATTTTAAGTAAAAGGAGACGTTGTATGTACGTGACGTAGAATGAGTTGTTTTGTTTTTCCGAAATTAATTAAGAACAGTATTTTTAAGCAACTAACAGAAGTTTTTGCAGAACTTCAATAAATTATATAACTACCATGAACATAATATACCCTTCCATCAGGTCTAAAGGTACAATATGTATATGGTAAGTACCAAGAAATTTGACAGCAAGTATTGATTGATCCATCAAAATTAGAAAGTATTATATTGTAAGTCCTATTATACTGAGGGTATTATTATTATTATTATTAAAAAAGATCCATACAAAAACAATTAGAGTGGTTTCCTGCAATTCAACGATAAAATAGTTTTGTTTTCATTAATTTATTTAGCCATTCGATTCACCGGTCAGGATTTTAAAGATAAGTGACAGTTATCTAAAAGCTAAAGATTAACATTCATAATACGTCTACTCTTCCTATTCTAGATTAGAGATCTTAAGCACATAAATTTGTTTAACGCCACCTTATCGCAAAAGGAAATAGACAGTTCTTAATTTGGACATTTTTATATTTTATATTATTTTTTAACCGACATCAGAAACGTTTTTTTAAAGTTTCTGCGCGCATAACTCTACGGAAAATGATCTAATACAACTAGTGATGTGGGCCGGGTAAATACCCAGCGGGTAGGGTATTTATAAATTGGATATTTACCCGGTATTTACCCCATGCCCTAAAAAATACCCAAAATGAGGGTATTTTAATTTTTTCTTGTTTGAGAGTTAAAGAGCCAATTTTATTCGATAGTTTCGTATTTGTACATTACTACCACTACCACAGAGTACATATTGGTCAGCTGACGCTGGTTGGCTGACATGGACGCACTACCAACCGCAAATCTATAAGCATTACCTTACTTTTAGTCAGTTTTATACTGTTGAACTGTAACAGTTGTAGATTAAAGTTTTGACTTACATTTACCACTAAACAAGAAATATAACAGAATTAAAACTTAAAACATGTTAATTTTTTTTTCTACCAGCGTGCGCAAAGTGCTTTTCCGCACGCAAGAATTCATCAAACTATACTTGCGTGCGGAAAAGTATCACTTTGCGCATTTATTAGGAAAATAACTATTATCCATAACATTTTCCACGTTACTTATTAAAGTAGCTACCTCAAGAACATTAGTTACAAGCACTTACGGATGTAAGAAATATAGTACTTCCGGTTTGACCGGAAGTTGACACTATATATATTGGAAAGATAATAAAAATCGAAGATAGGGACATGCATGTAAGCCGTTTTGCTCTAAGACGTACAGTTAGAAAGCTAGACGCTGTCAAAGTTCAAAAATGTAATTTTTCAAGAGTAAATATCTCGGAAACTGTAAAGGTGGAATTATCAACGTCATTCAATCTATTGCCAACCTATAACCTATTTCGCGTTGATTTTTTGAGTTTATTATTTTAATAACCAACATTTAAAGAAAATCAATATCGTCGGTACATTATTTAGGTAGTATTTGATATATTACAAAAATATCAATTTATTTCATTGCTAATTTTGGAAGAATTGTATATTGGAACAACAATTACATAATAATGTTAAAAAAAATCTTACCCGATATTTTTCGCTCTACAATTCTCCTAAAATATTTTATAAAATTCCTTAATATTTATTTAATATGTCAATTATTGCCCATAGAATATGCAGTCGATATTGATTTTATTTAAATTTTGTGTAAAAGCTAGAAAAATAAATAAATCTACGCAAAATAGGTTATAGGTTGGCAAGCATGTTGATACTCCTACCTTAAGTATAGACTAATAATGCTCTAATCAAAAAATGTTCTGAATTTTATGCAGAATCCAAAAAAATTATATAAAATAGGGGTATCCATTTAAGATTTAGATCTTACCCCCCTCCCTCCTAGGGGCTTAAAGTAACAAGATTGACAATATACGCAAAAGCTGTCCCCCTCGAAATAAAAATCGACGGGTCCGAACGATTTTCCACATTTTAATTTTAAAGCAGGAAAATCGAGGTGGGAAGTTTTCAAATGAACACCCTGTATATCAATAAACAGTTGTATAAAGAGTATTGAAATTCTTATAAGGAATAGAAGGCTTTTTCTCAACAATTTTGATAATTCTTTTTGCGTGTTGTGTCAGTTGACTAAGTTGGGTGCCAATGCGGTATCATTATAGTAAATTAAAAAAAAATCAAAAAGAAGATATAAAAAGAGGTAAAATATAGCGGTGAAACAAGTTTTCAAAATATTTGTTACATTATCAATCTGATAGTGCTAATAATCTCTATTAGATAAACAAAGGTGCCGCCTTTTCACCATTGATTGATATTCTCATTAAAATAAGCATTCTGAACTCGTTGACATGCACATCAATTTTTTTTTGATTTAATTAGCATATATCTGTTCCTTTTCGAGGTATAATAGTCGAGCTTTTCGTTTTAATTAGTCTGGTTTGACAGATCAAAGTGTTGTGAGATGGTCTTAGATTGTTATTAGAGATTTTTACAAGTTGGATTTGTTGAAATAATGTTGATTTGATTTGCAGTGAGTAACAGACAAGCTTAACGCTTTCCCACATACACACTATTAAGTAGGTACCTACATTAAAGAAAATTTTATCAATATATGGTCTGACACTTTATAATAAAACCACTAGTAAGTGTCAATATAAGTAACACTAAGGATTTTTATGACAGCTAAACTCTTGCAAGTGAATTTGGTTAATTGATTTTTTTTTAAATTTATACCGTGCGAGCAAAAATTATTTGCATCAAAGAGGGCTTGGACTAAAAAACCAAGGGCTTGGTTTAAATCACAATAATACGGGGGCAATATATCTAACCAGATCTAGGTTAAAATTTTGCCAAATTCATATTATGACATGATATCCCAAACTAATGAGTAATAAAGTAAGTAGACAAATACAAATTATTTATTTTTGTTGTTTACAAAATTAACAAAGTAAGAATATACAGAAAGAAAAAGAAAAATAATTACATAAATTGCTGAAATTGGCCACCGCCATGCTCCAAGCATAAATTCACACGTCTCTTCATATTTTCGAAAGTGTTGACCAGCATCTCTGGAGAAATGTTACCACATTCTTGGATAGTCATTTCTTGTAATTGTTCTAAATTTGCAAATGGTATTTTAAAAATAGTGTTCTTTAAATGAGGAAAAACGAAGTAATCCATAACCGTTAAACAAGGTGATCTAGGTGGGAATTCAATGTCTGATCGGAAACTGATCAATCTGTCGTCGAAAAAATTGCGTAAGTAGTTAATAGTTTCGGCGGCTGTATGGGCGGTTGCACCGTTCTGTTGAAAATATCCAAAACGTAGTTCGTCGTCAAGTAATTGCTCCACAAATGGATTTAAAATATTGTCTCTATACCGCTGTGCTGTAACTGTGTCATGGAAAAAATAGGACCAACAATTATTCTTCTTCGTGAAACAGCTAACCAGACACCAATTTTTTGAGGGTGCAATGTGGACACTACAAAAAAATGGGGATTTTCACTACTCCACATGCATGTATTCTGAGAAATCCTTGATTGCAAGAAGTTCTTCTGTTCTTACAGATGGTCTTCCTACTCCTTTTTTGTGTTGTATAGAACCTTTTTCCCTAAACACAGCCACGGTTCTTTTCAGGAAATGATAAAAATCCCCAGCAATAAATGCAACGTTAGGAAAATGTTCGGTAAAATCGTCCATGCACAAACCCGGATTGTATTGCCACTCACCATTTATTCTAACTTCGTTTTGAAAATACGCTTCAACCATGAATGTTTTGTGCTGTTCCGTAAAGCCCATTGTGCGAATTGTTCAAGAAATTGGAAAAATTAGCGATTATTCAAATTACTTGTAATGACTGTCAAAGATGACGGAATAACTGATTGATTGTTAATTCAGGTAGTTACTGACACCCAACAGGTATTAAGCTTTACGGCTAAGCATTACGTCCTTAGATGCAAGGCCCTCTTTGATGCAAATAATTTTTGCTCGCACGGTATTTAGTATGGGATTTTCTATTTTGTGTGAGTCCAAGAACCACCCTGTACCATTACATTTCTGAAAGTTATTATTTGCAGTAAATATTTCCTGTAAAATTAAGACGATTGCAAGATTCCTGCAATTATTAAAATTACCTAATATCGCAATTTATTGGAAAAAAATCCGTAATAAGCCATTAATAAATAATAATGACTGACTGAATGACTGAAATAATTCGAAAATCCTTCGTTTTAAAACAATAGAATGATGCATTTCTTACACAACTCAAAGAAAATTATACGCCGACTTACTTCGTATTGTTTTAATTTAGTTCTATTAAAGTTGTTCGGAAATTTTAAAAATAGACGTAGAATATCACAAGTAAATTATAGATTTAAATTAAACAACTATAACTTGATGGGTAAATTCTCAAACATCAGTTGTACATATAATAATACCCTCAAATATCAGTGGCGTAGCAAAACCCCCGGCCAGCCGGGGGGCCCACATCGACAGCCCCTTTAAAATTTGCCGCCAGCTTTGCTTTTGATAGGTATTTCATTTCGTGATTAATTTTATTTTTTTATATCCTGAGAATTTAAGTTCGTTAAGTGAAGAAGAATTATACGTGAAAGCGCGGAATTTACAAACGATATACCATAAAGACTGGTCCATTGACTTTCCTAATCAAATTTTAAGCCTCACAAAGGAACTTGGAGATAGTATTTCAAAATTAAAAACAGTTTATGAACATGCGGATAATTTATTAATAAAAAATCAGTGCGTTTCTTCAAATTTTCCAGATGTGTCTAGTGCAGTGATGTTATTTCTAACTTTACCAGTTTAGTGTGGCATCAGCGGAACGATCTTTTTCCAAACTTAAAATAGTAAAAACCCATTTACACAACACCATGGGACAACAACGCCTTTCGGATTTATCCTTAATCAGTATCAAACACGAGTTTCTCAAAACATTAAATACCGACGAAATGCAAAAAAAAAACTGTTCGACGATCTGGTCCAGGCGCGGATTTAGGAGTTTGCCCAGGGGGGGGGGGGGGGGGCGGAAAGAAAGTAGCGCACGAAAATATTTTGGGTGCCACGCCCTTTTTTGAATCATGGTGCTTGGTTTTCAAGTGGAAAAAATAAAAAATACAAAACAAAATTACAAAAACAACCCGGTGCATTTAGGAGGGGGTTAAACTTCCTATTCGCATCATGTGCTCCTTTTGCAGGCGCGCTTTCGGGCGCCTTCTGGGTTTTGATTTGCGCTTTGAGTTTTATACCTACATCTAGCAACTCTATACTCTATTACAATTTTATAAAATCATATTTTTTTATTAATCTTTAAAGTAGGACAAACCTACTAAAATGTTAGTATTTTATTTTTAGAAATCATGGATATAAGAACATCAATACTCTCAATACATAGTCGATTTTAAAAATTTTGCTCTAAATTATTGACCAAATTTGTTAAAATTTGGACGTATAATGTTCGGGCTTTTCGTCTACCCACACTGAAAAGGGTGCCCCGAAAAGTTTCTATTATTAATGATGTGTTGAAATTAAGTTTTTTCTTATATTTATTTCACTGGAATTCGCGATTGACGTATTTGACTTTAAGTGTGGTTAAGGCTCAGGGGGGGGGGGGCGAAACCCCCGTCGCCCCCCCCCCCCCTAAATCCGCTCCTGATCTGGTAGTTTTGTATAATACCTTGTATAGTACTTAGTGACATAATGTTTGTGCAGACTTGTTGAGTGTTCATGTGTTTTACTGTTTTCTGTCTTTTGGATTCTATGAGGCTCGATCACTGCGATCCCCGTTACTACCATACATGGTAAGCAACATTATAAGTGGTGTTTTAAAATTTTAGTTTTGCATCGTGTTTGCTGGAATATTACGTATAAATGACTTAATAACTACCTATGTTACGTCTACAAGTCTACCTGGGATTATAAAATAAATTCGAATTGTTTGCTGTTTTAATAGTGGGTACTTAACACATAATGTGGGTTTAAGCCTAATTAAATTATTACACGATTAACGAATTCAAAAATTGATAAACCTGAACCTAATAGTAATGAAAATAAGAATTATCATTTTCCATTCGTTATAGAGAGGGGGCCCCTGAAACCCTTTGCGCGGGGGGGGGGGGGGCACCCAGTTTCTGTACCGCCACTGTCAAATATTGGTTCCCCTGCTAATTTTACATCAAAATTGTATTAGACTTTTTTAAAGGACTTGCGCATCAAATTTTATTATTTTCTTATATAAGCCAATTAAAAGTTCCTAATTTTTTCGAGTCATTGATCATGTTCACTTATTATTACCCCGTCCAGACCATAGACAATTTACCTTTAGATACGTACAGCTTATCTCCTGCGCAAACAAAAGTTACGTTTTATGGGTGAAAAAATACGTCCGAGCGCATGACTCGCCGGTCAGCTGCCTTCCCTCTGGACACCTTCGTGCATGCGCACATACCTCGTATTATCGGCCTGCCTACTTTATCGACAATAATCGACATGCTTAAGGTTGCAAGATATATACTCTCCAGAACCGGCTCGGCCGCCATTTTTGTTGTTGTGCTTTAAGTTTTCTCTGTGGATTCCTTGTTGTTTATTGTGAGTGTTTAATATTTACGGATTTCTAGTTTTTGTGCAGTTTAGTGAATTGTGTTTCTGCTTTTAGTGACTCCAATTGGAATCTAAACAATGGCAATATATAACAGCCGTAATATTTTGTTATGCCGAAAAAGGGGACAAATATCGGGTATTTCATATTTTTAGTAAGTATGGAGTAGTGATGTATCTTGATATATAACCTTACTTTATTATAAGCAATTTAAACACATCTAACTAGGCCTAGGCTACAAAAATAAGGTATGAAAATAATGAGAAACACACACCAAGACAGATTATCCCGATGCTTGCAAAGAAAAAGTAAATACCTAGGTATGTTTATATTAATCCAAGGGTGAAAGTATTCCATGAGTCAAGTTCTCGAGCAAACACTTTTTCAAATTCTTGAACAAAACAAGTTTTTGCCAAATTGTAAAAATCAATACAAGTTATATACCAACTATTTGACTTGAGGTTAGATACGCCATAACACCGTAGATTGGTTATTTTGCTGGTTTTGTTTGTTTTTATATTCGATTTTATAGGACTAGTTTAATTTACCTGTTCTTGTTCTCTTCCTTTTCGAACTAAAAACACGACGACGAATCAATTTTAAACAAATTGTAAAAAAAACCTTAAAAACAATTTTCTATACTTAAAATCTGATATGTTTGCTAAAAATGCCAGAAATCACTACCCTTCTTCCCAACTTGATCAAAAATTGAGAAGAAATTCCAATTTTTTGGCAAGAATTTAAATTTTAAAGCCCGGACCTGTCTATTTTCCCATTTGTCAAACGATAATGTTGCAGTGCGCATGGCTAATAGTGTCCAGCTTTGTTTACATGCGCGAGGCCATAAAACTGCCACTTTCGTGATTATTGTTTGCTTATCTCAAGGTAAATTGTCTATGGTCCAGACTCGAACTCTTAACGCCCACTGGATTACGAAATATGTATACATATGGGTATTGAAAATCAATTATTTGAAAAACTGTTCTTCATTTGTTAAAAATTACCCATTGAATGTTAATTTTTCGACGTTAATTGACTAATATACTTGACAATAAGATCATATATCTTTATGATTAGTTTTCTCTCGCCTATTTATAATAATCATGTATAAGCGAACTTTTTAATACTAATTAAACTAATATGTATATTTTTAGTATACCATACGGTCCGCTGAAAGCTTTGTAATAATTGGTTGTCGCTCATATAATATACAGGATGGCCTACTAAAAGATTAACGAAATTTAATCTATTGCAATCAATTGAGAAACCGAAAACCAAAGTGCAAAATTTACTAAATAATAAATAACTGTTCTGACCTACAGGATAAGAGCCCAATTACGTCATTTTTTGGTAGTTTAAACTAGGTTAAAAGATTCATTATAGCCCTCGGCGTACTTGTAGGTATAGTCAAATCTGGCCTTATCATGCGGGTCCAAAGGTCACCGATCATATGAATCGATTCGAAAATTCCAGAGCTTATCAAAATGTTGTGAGATCATGTAGGTATCAATATACCCGGAGAAAAGAAACATAGTTTTATTATTTTAACTGTCGTAAACATAGCCACATATAATGGCGAACCTTTATGTATTAACGTGCCATTTTTTTTAAAGACATTTTTAATAAGGCCATAGACGTGCCCAAAATTTTATGTCGCGTGCCATCCTGCTGATCCTTATTAATTTTTCAGTATGTTCCACCAATTTCTTCCAGACGGCTCATCTAAATTTGGGATTAATTGAGCTTTTAGCCATTTTTCAAACATTTCGCAATTCATATTGTCATGATAGTCAGACCTTTTTGATGTGGAAGAAAATTAAGCTTGCACCTGGAACATATCTTGTTAAAGAACCGGCATGTAAAATAATGAACCGCTTTTCCGTGCCACATCCCTTTTTTTCTTTTGACGCTTGTCACAGAATAATCTTGCCAAGATTTTGAACCACTTCCAACTGCAAATATCCATGTTTCGTCTAGAAATACTACTTTTCTAAATTTTGATTTGTAATTTTCCGTATATTTTTTTAAAAACTGAACACGCTGACTCACTATCTGTGGCTGCCCACATAAAAATCTCCGGTTACAGTATTTTTTATAGCGAAAACCCAACTTTTTATTAATTTTGATAACGATTCAAGTCAGATTTCCAAAACACCTCGAATTTTTAAATTTTCTTTTAAAACTGGGAGAGTTACATTGGTTTTTGATCTGTATAAATCATAAATCACATTCCGAACTCCCATTATTAACTATTCATAATTAACGAAAATATGACTATCGCTTTGTTTAGTAAAGATGGAGGCATTTTTCTGGATATTATTTTTGATCATCTAGTTGAAGATGTTTTTTTATATCAAAATTGGACCACCTTATCGATATACATGTTGAACTTGAAGCACACTGTATTCAGTCAATTCGTTTTGACATGATTGACAGCAACAACTTAAAATGCTAAGGTGTTAAAAAGAAATTCTAATTTAAATTCTATTCCACTGAACATCTCGTATAAACTCAACCATTAGCCGGCGGTATCCATTTGAACTTATTGACCTTTGTTTGTTGGTTTATTTGAATACAACTTTAATGATAGAAATAAAAAATTATTATTGGCAAAGGATGTTCGAATTTTATTAATTCATGAAACTTTCGCACAATGCGTTGGCGTTGAGACATTATTTATTACGTAATTTTTTTTGTACTAAATTATTAATAATTGAAATTAGCCATTATTATTATTAAAGTATATTATAACTGTAACTAATTACTAAATAAAAAAAATGGAAAAATAATTGATCTTTTAGTAAGAATATTATTTGTTTCGACAAAGTTAGAAAACGACACCTTTTAAAATTAAAGTAAAGTACGTAAAGACAAGAGCAGTAAGCAGAAAACTCATTCCGGATCTCCTTAAAATCTTCTGTTTTCTTCGGTACAAATTAACAAGTAAAAAAAAAGAAGAAACTTCTTATGCGTGATGTCGGCCATATTATCTTGTGTGGTCCGAAAAAAGAAGAATAAACGAAGATACTAATTTGGTCTTCACCTTTCTCGAGCACCTGTTTTGGAACAAGATAGAGATGACATAACATGTGCAATAAATAAAGTTCTTAAAATTGAGATTCGGTACTTCGGTTTAAATTATCGGCGAGTTTATAATTTTGCAATATTTATGGTTTTAAAGGTCTGCCATGGCTTTGGGTAATTTTTACTTGCTCCTTCCATTTATTACTTTTACTAAAAAATAACTAAAGATATTGAATATTTATTACAAATACTTGCAAATACAGTGTCACCAGTAAAGTCCGCATCATATGGGATATTTTTTTTATTAATAGCTTTATTCAAAATTTGGCGTTGGCATCAAGTTCTACTTCGATCGAAATGAAAATTAAGCAAAAAAATAGTAGTCACGTAATTCGTATTATCTGTCAAATTTTAATTTTTTCCAAAAAATTATTCGAAAGTGGGGTTATTTCTGAAAATATCGAAAAAAGTTATTGGAAAAAGTCTTTTAAAATGCTCCACATGCAAAATTTCAGCTGCATAAGATAATTTTGATGTTTTACATATATTTGTAAATTGCACCACTTTTGCAAAATAAGACTCAACGCAACCTACATAAAACTTCTTAGTTTTGGCTTTATTTCAGATACATTTTCTTTAAAGTAGCGCCATATTAAATGTGTGTTTTTCTACAAAATCAAAATTGGGCTATTAAAATTTGGTCGCATGTGATGCAAAGTTTATTTGTTTTTGACCCTGTATAAGGTAACTTCATAGAATAAGTATTTTTGAAAACGTAGTTTGTGTCTGAAAGTAAAAAAATAAAAAATAAAGTAAAGGGGTTTTTAATTAAATCGTTGAAAATAGATAAACTAGTTTAACTAAAAGTTATTTTTCAATTAATAAACACTTTACTGATGACACTGTGTCCTTTTTTGTCCTAATATTAAGGTGTATTACTTTTAGGCACAAAATCATTTTGCATTTGGGTGAGAACAAATGCACGTATTGACATGAACCAAAAACTAAAATGCAAAGAATATATGCGGCTTAATGGAAACTGATATTTTAAAGTAATTATGCTTCCTAATTATTTCACAGGGTTTTTTGACACTAGGCAAAAAAAAACTATTCGTTTATCCTTGTATAATATGTCAAAACAGCCAATTTTTCTTAAATTTTGTATAGGCATGTTAAAACTAATAAATGTATCTAGAGCTCTCTAAAAAATCACTTAAATCGGAGTAAAAATAAAAAGTTATAAATCCACGGGAGTGTATAATACATATTATAATATTAATAATATAAGGCGCTCCAAAAATAAACAGTAACCCTCAGCTATTTACTGCGCGTGGCTGCTGCGCTACGCCATAGTTGTTATTACAATAGCTGAACTGCTTTGACTGTGAATTTCATGCAGTACAATATTTTCGAAATGGGTTTATTAAACATACGGTGAAGACAATTTTAGGTCACAATCTACCTGTCCGCCAGAGTAAAATAACAAATGGCTTTATCAAAAGATCTCTTATTCTCATATTAACTGACTGTTCATTTGAGATTACAACAAGAAGCCGTACACATTTGTCAACAATTTAGCAGATTAAAATGTCAGATTATTAGAGGTAAACGTTTAAAATGGTCTGACTTATCTTATTTCTAAACATTAAATAATTTATTATTAATATCAAAGAAGATAACTGGTTTTATTTGACAAATTATTATTTTGATTAGTTGACATTTAATTTAAAAAAAATATATATCTCCATCGGCTTAACGGATAAGTAAAAGTAGGTGCATGGGTTTGGATGATTTAATTTTTAAGGTTATTTATTAAGTGACCCAATAAACTCAAATAAAATAATTATTGTTGATTTTTTATTTGAACAATAAATTGCAAGAAATAAAATAGCCAATCTTTTAATAAAATATATAAATATTTATTGGTTGTTAATCTTTAGTTTATACGTAAAACCATACTTTTTTTTTTGTTAATTTGCGTACTGGTTTTTGGGTTTTTTTAATGTTAGGGTCAAAATACCAATCTCAACCATAATTTACATAACTATTCGGACAACAAAAGCAATGACCCCTTTTTCAGTGGCGTAACTTAAACTAAGTGCCCCCCCCCCCACAAACGTTTTCAGGGGCCCCCTCTCTATAACGAATGTAAAATGATAATTCTTATTTTCATTACTATTAGGTTCAGGTTTATGAATTTTTGAATTCGTTAATCGTGTAATAATTTAATTAGGGTTCAACCCACATTATGTGTTAAGTACCTACTATTAAAACAGCAAACAATTCGAATTTATTTTATAATCCTAGGTAGACCGGTAGACATAACATAGGCAGTTATTAAGTCATTATACGTACTATTCCAGCAAACATGATGAAAAATCAAAATTTTAAAACACCACTTATAATGTTGCTTACCATGTATGGTAGTAACGGGGGTAGCAGTGATCGAGCCTCATAGAATCCAAAAGACAGAAAACAGTAAAACACATGAACACTCAACAAGTCTGCACAAACATTATGTCACCAAGTACTATAATAGTTATTTATGTACCAAGACAGTAAAGTTATTCTTTATCGGACGAGTCTGAAATTATGAGATGAGCGAGCGAGGCGAATAACAGGCGAGTCGATAAAGACACTTTACTGACGTGGTGCATACAAAATTGTATCGCCAACCGTTCAGAATTTATAATATAAAAAATTGAGGTATAACTCATCGCAATAAATCGCGAGAAAACTATTATCGAGCTGTCATAGGGAAAGGCGTGACAGTGACAGACGATTTTTGATTAATAAATATCAAAGTCACTAATTTGCGGAGGATAATAGTATATTGTTTTATTAGGAGTAAAAGCGATACTTTTCTGACGAGTCTGTAGGTTTGCCGGACGAACAAAGTGAGTCCGGCAATTACGGACGAGTCATAAGAAGTTGCTTTTACTCCGAATAAAACATACTTTTTTTTCTTCAGACGTTGTTTAAATATGAAAACACAAAAATACAAAATGTTTTAATTGTTTTATTTAAAAATTTTAAGTTTTGAGAAGGGGCTAGCGTTACTATGGATTTATTATTATATTGTTTGATAGCGACGTGCCATTCGATTTGACAAGTGTCAGCATTCATTATTGCGTAACAGTCATACTTTTACTTCCGCCGCTATTGGCAACGGAAGAAAAAGTAAATACTTTTTCTTCCGTTGCCAAAAGCAACCGCCTTCTGACGAAAAAGTAGAACTTTAACGTCAAAAAATTAGTAGAAAAACGTCAAGTTTATTGACGTTTGAAGAAAAAAGTATTTTTCTCCAAATGACATTAAAAGCGGTCTTTTAATGACACCTGACAGGCTCAAAAGGTGTCATTAAAAATTAAAATTTAAAATGACAAGTAAACACAACAATTCAATAAATGTCATAAATAACATACATAAGTATAAAAAATACGATTTTGCGTGAAATTGGAACAAATTTGGAGAAAAAATTATATGTTTTACTAGGCAGAAAAGCAGATTTAATGCCTTGGCTGGTTTCCTAGCCTCTGCTGCGCCTCGTCTATGAAACACCAGCCGCGGCATTAAATCTTGTGCTTTTCTGCCTAGTGAAACAAATAACTATTATCTGCCGCATTTGCGGCAGGTAAAGTATTTTTTCTATTTGACGTTCATAATAAGTTCATTATGAACTTGAAATGAAGTTCATAATGAAGCTATTTTGATACGCGTTTTTTCTTTATTTGATCTTGGTAACATTGAAATTGAAAAATTGAAAAATTGACGTAAAATCACGTCTTTTGAAATTAAAAAAAAATTAGAAAAATCGCCCGAATTTCCGAACGCTCTGTATATGTACCGAATGTACAAGGATCACACAACGTATTCCGTCCAATTTCAAATCTCATATCGCTAAAATAACTTTAGAATCTCGTGGTGAAAATGGGTCAATAAATCAAAAAATGACAGTTCGCAAAATAATTTTTGTTGTTTAGACATACAAATTTGCGGATTTATTTTCTTTTTAAATATGTATTTTTTATTGAAAAAACTACAAATAGAAAAAATAGTATAAAGCACGTGGTTCATAAGGCGTTTTAGCGCACGTGTCAATTAAAAAACTCGCCACTTCGTGGCTCGTTTTTTAAAATAGACGCGTGCGCTAAAACCGCTTCTTATGAAACGTGTACCTTAATATACCTACTATTATTTTACAATAAAATAAAGTGTTCGTTTACTTCCGGAAATCACTCTGATGTACGGCTTTACTGACGGTTGACGATAAAAGGTATTATACAAAACAACCGGATCGTCGAGAGTTTTTGTTTGCAAAATCGTCGATATTTAATGTTTTACCAAACTCGTGTTCGATACTGATCAAGATAGATCCGAAAGGCGTTGTTGTCCCATGGTGTTACGTAAATGGGTTTTTACTATTTTAAGTTTGGAAAAAGATCGAATATTTGAAGAAACACACTGATTTTTTATTAATAAATGATCCGCAAGTTCATAAACTGTTTTTAATTTTGAAATACTATCTCCAAGTCCCTTTCTGAGGCTTAAAATTTGACTAGGAAAGTCAATGGACAAGTATTTATGGTAAATCGTAATCCCGCTTTCATGGATAACATTTGCCAAATAAAAAAGAGCTTCTGACAGTAACAATCAAAATATACCTTTTAAAAAAGTGTTGATTGTAATTTGGAATAGGTCAAACCATCCAATTTAGATCAAAACAATTTTAAAAAACGTGGTGAAGTATTTGACCTTTAAAGTCAATTAATCTTTTGGGTCTTAATTATTAATCTTATATATATGTATCTACAATTTGTACACGACACCTGAGAAGATTTGAACCTTGCTCTTTTTCTCGTTTACTAAACTATTGTTAAATTGGTAGTTTAGTTTAGCAAAAAATAAATCGGATATAATTTGAGGCTAGGGATTTCTTAAATAATAAAGAAAGCTGAAAAGTTTAACAATATATAAATTTACCAGGGCGTAGAAATATGCCCTAAATCAGAAAGAATAATCCCGAAAGTGGCAAATTTATGGCCTTGCGCATCTAATACCCGGTATATACAGTGTGTCCACGGATGGACCTAACTATACTTGTAAAAAACTTTATTTTCAATTTTTCGAAAAAAAGTCATTCTTCATCATTTCTTTTGCTTATTAAATAAATATAATTCACGTAAGAAATTTTCCATTTTTTATACAGGGTGCACAAAAAATGTAAAAATGTAGATTTGCAAAATTTAAAATTTTTGATCCAACTTTTTTGAATGATCAAAATAAAAGAGATTGGAAAGAGAATTCGAAAAGCCGAATAAAGTTTTGAGATATGACCTGTGGTAACTAGGATATTTTATATTAAAGTTAAATAAATTATTGATATTTTCCTTCAGATTAAAGTTTTAATATAAAATATCGTAGTTACCACAGGTCATATCTCAAAACTTTATTCGGCTTTTCGAATTCTCTTTCCAATCTCTTTTATTTTGATCATTCAAAAAAGTTGGATCAAAAATTTTTAATTTTGCAAATCTACATTTTTACATTTTTTGTGCACCCTGTATAAAAAAATGGAAATTTTCTTACGTGAATTATATTTATTTAATAAGCAAAAGAAATGATGAAGAAAGACTTTTTTTCGAAAAATTGAAAATAAAGTTTTTTACAAGTATAGTTAGGTCCATCCGTGGACACACTGTATATACAGGGTGTCCGAAAATGATGAACAAAAAATTTAAGGGATAATTATAGACCGAAAATAACTGCTTAGTTAAATTTTATTTGCAGTTTTAAAATACATAAGTTACTAGAACAGTAAATTATACATTCAAATAAAAGGTTCAAAGTGACGCCTTTCCTCCTCAATGCATAAATTAATTCTTCTTAAAAAATTCCAAAGAATTCCATGGAATATTCCTTCCTTTGCTATGCTATGTTTAAGGTTGAAAATAAATTAAAATGATTTCGTATTCATCACATGCAAGCAATGTTATTTTAGCGTTTTTCTCGAAAACGGTTCGATTTATCAAAGCAAAAGTAGTATACCTTTTTTATGTCAAAAGGTTAGGAAAATAAAAATCTTCAGTTAAAATGCGCAGTCAGTGTAGGACAAAAAAGTTGGGACCATTCAAATTAAAATATAGGCTCCTATGTGGCGCCCTCTACAAAATGCGAAAAAACTGTGCGTAACTTTGTATTCCTAATGCCGAAAAAGTCCCATATTACGAGATTTCGTCAAAATATTATGAGCGTGGAAAACGGTATTGCAAGAAAAATGCAAATAAAATTTAACTTTTAACTCCATTAATAATCCATTTTCGAAAAAATGTTATAGAAAGAGATAGCATTTATTTTCGGTCTAGAATTATCCCCTAAATTTTTTGCTTATCATTTTCGGACACCCTGTATTTCAATGAAAACTCCCAGGCCAATTATTATTTCGAAAACTAAAAGTGACATGTAAATTCTGTAAACGCCAGTTTTTAGCCTCTATGATTGGCTTCACAACTGTGTAAAAAATGTGTTTGAATAATACCAGATGTAGGTGGCGCCACGGTGCATAGAAATTTTTCGATGACAGGAACTTTTAAATGTTGTTGCTCGTAAAGATAATTAATTTTTGATCAAATTAACTCCCATGAAAAATTTTGATAAATCCAACATGAAAGGAGATATTTGGGGTTAAGTTTTTTTAAAATAATTTTAAGGAGTATTTTAATTATAAATATTTTTAATATCCTTTAGCAGATTTTAATTTAATTTTGGTAATGATAATTTTAGTGATAAAACGCTCGTGTAGCGGTGTAGCGCTAAATTATTACGTTCAGTGACGTCTCACGCCTTAACAAAAAATATTGGCGAAAAATAAGACGCCACTGAGTTTTTGGTAATTTTTATATTTTTTTTTTTTGGATTAAGCAACTAAAGATATTCTTTTCTTGTCTGTTAAATTGTTTTCTTATCTTGCTTCGTTTTCGAGAAATAAAAATAAAAACAATTTTATTGCATATCTATCTCTGGAAAACAAAAATCATTAAATAATTAACACGTTGTATTTTTTGCTGTTTAAAAGCATTAAAACATTAAAGCATTATAAAATAAAATTAAAAGATGTTTTAAATTTTATGAAAGAACTAATGAGAAATTATACAAAATTATTAATGAAAATTAGAACAATACTAAAAACTATGGGGACAGTGGCGCAACGCGAAATTTTTTTTGGATGCCACGCCCTTTTTTGGGTAAAATACGTATGATTGACGAGAGCGACAGCCCCCTAAACCTTCTGCAATAATACGCCGCTGACCCTAACTAAATATTTATGAAAAAAATTTAGAGATTTCATTTTAATTAAGTAGTAAAAATGTATTTAAAATAAGTAACGCCTATATTAATCATACTAATACTAAAACAAAACAAAAACTTTATACAATAAGTTGTAAGTAATCACTAATAATACTAATATTAAAGTAAAATTCTTCGTTTTGTTTTTGCCTTTTCGTCCAGAATTTCTGCCACGGTAATATCAATATCGTGGTTCGCATAAAGAACTGCCAAACCATTTAATCTGTCCTCTTCCGTGGTGCTACGCTGATATGTCTTTAAATATTTTAAATTTGAAAAGGACCTTTCAGATGTGGCGGTTGTAAGTTGTAATAGGCAAAGTTAAAAAAAATTGTAAAAGCCTTTTTATTGGCATCACATTCGGAATTCGGAATACACTTTGTCCAAATCTTCCTTCAGTTTTTGTTTTTGCATTTTTTATACCACAGCTCAAGTTCAGCTTTTAACATCGTTTTAATGGAAAACTCTTCAAGGAACTCATTCTTGTAGAAGCTGTGAAGTTTCAAAAAACATTTAAATTGACTATCAAAATCTTGATTATCATATTATGGAAAAAGGCATTCAAAATTTTGAAGGGTTTCTCGATGTTTTAAAAACCGATCCTCGAGATTTGCTATGAGGCCATCAAAAACGGAATAAAAATTGATATTTTAAAATACTCAGCAGCGGAATCAGTTTTTATAACCAATCTTTGTGTTTGTCTTGGCGGTAGTCTAGGTACTCTGATTTCAATATCGTATTCCGAAAGTAGATCTTGAGCTTCCTTAAAAATATTTTGAAAATTATCATCTGCCAGACCTCTAATTTCTTTAACTTGATCTGTTACGTCATGAGCTAACTGTAATGCTTAATAAAGGTTTAAATCGACTGTTTGTAGAATCTTGCTTAAAGGCAAGTGTGTAGGCATATATTCTTTCTGTACATATTAGTGCGATCACAAATTTATGACTTATAATGCTGGCCAGTAATCCAGATGCCTCAGTGGAAGTATTTCGGTCGGTCCATTCAGTCAGAAGTAGTATAATTTCACTATTGATATATTGATAACATGATTGATGTAAATTATGTGGCTGAATATAAAATATTAGTAAAAGGCGTAACATGAAAAATTGGTTTGCAATTAAACGAATAGGCTAAGTTTCTAAGCTCGGGTGGGGGGGGGGGGGGCTGCAGCCCGGCAGCCCCCCCCCCTGGTTGCGCCACTGTATGGGGATATTGCCGTTTTCATCTACACACATAGTAAATCGATATTATAATTCGGTTCTGCAAACTCTCGTTAGTGTATGTCGATTAATAGCAAAAGATACAACGTTTATTAACAATTATTTAAAAAAGAAACTTAACCCCAAATATCTCCTTTCATATTGGATTTATCAAAATTTTTTATGGAACATAATTTGACCAAAAATGAACTATCTTTAAGAGCGACAACATTTAAAAGTTCCCGTCATCGAAAAATTTCTTCTGCACCGTGGCGCAACCTACATCTTGTATTATTTAAACGCATTTTTTACACAGTTCTGAAGCCAATCATAGAGGCTAAAAACTGGCGTTTACAGAATTTACATGTCACTTTTAGTTTTCGAAATAATTGGCCTGGGACTTTTTATTGAAACACCCTATATATAATATGCTGCCAATATTTTGATTGTTTACTATTTGACTCTCAAACATTATTGATCTCTTAAGGTTGAATTCTCAACGTCATTCAATCTTTTGCCAACTTATAACCTATTTCGCGTTAATTTTTTAAGTTTATTATTTTAATAACTAACATTTAAAGAAAATCAATATCGTCGGTACATTTTATTTAGGTAGTATCAGATATATTACGAAAATATCAATTTATTTCATTGCTAATTTTGGGAGAATTGTATAGTGAAAGAACAATAAGTGACAATGACATAATAATGTTAAAAAAAATCTTACCCGATATTTTTCGCTATACAATTCTCCTAAAATAAGTTATGAAATTCCTTGATATTTATTAAATATGTCAATTATTACCTATAGGATATCAAGTCGATACTGATTTTCTTTTAATTTTTAATAAAAGCTAGAAAACATAAATAAATCTACGCGAAATAGGTTATAGGTTGGCAAGCATGTTGATACTCCTACCTTAAGGATTACAACAATTCTGATAGAACTTTAAAAATGTTTGACATTTTTTAAGGTAATCTGACGAGTGGAAAGTTATTAAAGAAGATTGAAATTGCGACAAGTTAGATACTCTTCAGTCCTAATGAAGTGTTTCTCGTTAACGGCGTTTTAACGACTCGCTAATGGCATTTTACTAAAGTAATAATAATAAAGTCATTTAATTGATATTGCCGGCTTTTTAATTAGGTAGTAGGACTAGTGGCCGATACTTAGTAAATAAAATCAAACACAAAGTTTTAAAAATAAATACAGTGTGTGACCAGTAAAGTCCGCATCATATGGGATTTTTTTATTAATAGCTTTATTCGAAATTTGACTTTGGCATCAAGTTCTGCTTCGATTGAGATGAAAATTAAGCAAAAAATAGTAGTTACATGATTGGCATTATCTGTCAAATTCTAATTTTTTTCAAAAAATAATTCAAAAGTGGGATTATTTTTGAAAATATCGAAAAAAGTTATTGGAAAAGTTTTTTTAAAAGCAGTTTCTAGCCCACATGCAAAATTTCAGCTGCATAAGATAATTTTGATTTTTTACCCACCAGTAAAATTTATTTTCCACTTAATGAACACTTTACTGATGACACTGTGTTCTTTTTTGTCCTAATAATAAGGTGTTTTACTTTCAGACACAAGCTACTTTTTCAAAAATACTTATTTTATGAAGTTACCTTATACAGGGTCCAAAACAAATAAACTTTGCATCACATGCGACCAAATTTTAATAACCCAATTTTGATTTTGTAGAAAAACACACATTTAATATGGCGCTACTTTAAAGAAAATGTATGTGAAATAAAGCATTGCCAAAACTAAGAAGTTCTATGTAGGTTGCATTGAGTCTCATTTATCAAAAGTTGTGCAATTTACAAAATATGCGTAAAAAATCAAAATTATCTTATGCAGCTAAAATTTTGCATGTGGGCTAGAAACTGCATTTAAAAACACTTTTTCTAAGTAATAACTTTTTTTGATACTTTCAGAAATAATCCTACTTTTGAATTATTTTTTGGAAAAAATTGAAATTTGACACATAATGCGAATCACGTGACTATTATCTTTTTGCTTAATTTTCATCTCGATCGAAGCAGAACTTGATGCCAAAGTCAAATTTCGAATAAAGTTATTAATAAAAAAGAATCACTATGCCAAATACTTTATTTTTCTAACATACAATCATCACCAAAATTTGAAGAAAATCGCATTATTAATAACTGAGATATCAGGGTGTATTCATGAAAAGCGGGACACACTGTATATAGTTATGTTTTTGAGGGCAATAAGGAGGCTTCCATAATGAGTTTAAATATTACCTCCTAGAGAACGCTAGCTACACAATAACATGAGTTTTATAATTTCTGGCTTATATTTTTTGTCTCCCACATTTCTGACCGCTTTACCTCAAATTAGGAAATAAGGATATTTTTTACGTAAACAACTTGCCCTTCATTAAACTCGATATTTCAATTAGTTTTTAAGATAATTGCATTTAAATGCTGGGTGGCAAGAAACATTTAAGTAAACACCTTTTATACCCAAACACAATTAACCGTGCGTTCTTAAACAAAATTACATTTTCAAGTCTACTATTTCTTGTTGCTGTATTTGCCCCTTAGTTATGAGACATCCTGTATATAACGAGAAGTAACCGCTTTAACTAGGCACTTTATTGATTTGATAATACAGCTTTACTCTAAGTGTGTTCCGCGGAACCCTAGGGTTCCGCGATACCTCTGTACGGGTTCCTCAAGAATTTAGAAAAAAAATCAAAACACCTCTCTCTGGTCGAACGTTTTGACTCCGCGGCCGCGCGTAGGTATATTTATTTATTTATTTGTATTTGCATAAACATGTGTTACAATAGCTGGTACAATATCTCATAAGTTTGGTATCAACATGTATACTTGTATACTTGTGAGCGCGCAGTCCCTTTGATAAAAGCCGCCTCTGAATTGTTTACAAAACGCAATTTTTATATTTCTCTTTTTATTTTTGCTTTTTGTTTATCAAAGGCGCCGACTCGAGTATTTTCGAGAATATTCGAGATCGAGTCTAGGAGTAAGTATAAAAGCGGCGATCGCGCGTCGCGCCTCGTTAGTCAGTTGACGATTAGCGTTCGGAGCGATAAGTTCCTACCTACCTACTTACAAGCTCGCTAGCGAGAAACTAGTGTTCATTGTTCTACTGCCTGCTGTATTCTGTTGTCTCAGTTTTATACATTTCTTCATTGTACTAAACTTAGTCTCTTATACGCAGTAACGATTGTGCATTATTTAGACCCCACCATCCTGACGTGTAACATTATAAATAAAGAAGAATGGAACGTTGGCTTAAAGGTGTTAAACGTATTGCAACAACATCTTCTAATGACGCTGAATGTTCAAAAGCAGTACGCGCGGAGAATATAGCAATCACCGATCCAGACGATGATGCCACGACGTCAAGCTCGACGGTTTCAAAGACGAAAAAAAGGAAGTATGATGAATCATATATCAGTTTCGGATTTGTTGATTCCAACGGCTCACCTCTCTGCATGCTATGTAGTAAACTGCTTCCTAATAGTTCCATGGCACCTGCCAAATTGCGCCGACATTTACAAACTGTACACCCCGAGTCTAAAGACAAGAATAAAGAATTTTTTGTTCGTAAAAAAGATCAGTTATTGGAAAGTCAAAAAAATATGATGCATGTAACAAAAACTATCAACGAAAAGGCCACGGAGGCATCATATTTAGTTAGCTATCGCATTGCACAAGCAGGTGAAGCGCACACTATCGCTGAGAATTTAATAAAGCCATATGTATTAGACATAACAAAATGTATGCTCGATGAAAAATCTGCAAAGCATCTTTCTACTGTGCCGCTATCAAACGATACTGTTTCACGGCGAATCCATGATCTGGCAAGCTACGTCAAACAAGAACTAGTTACACGTCTACAAAAAACACGATTCGCCTTGCAAATGGACGAGTCAACTGATGTCGCTGGTTTGGCTATCTTGCTGGTTATCGTGAGATATCTATATGAAAGTTCTTTTGAAGAAGACATGCCTATGTGTTTACCGCTGCTCACAAACACTACCGGGGAAGAAATTTTTAATAAAATAAATATATTTTTTGAAGAAAATAATCTCAGTTGGAACAATTGCATTGACATTTGTACAGATGGGGCCAAGGCGATGACAGGTAAAACAGCAGGAGCAGTGTCACGAATAAAAAATAAAGCGCCTAATTGTAGTTCCAGCCATTGTATTCTGCATAGACAAGCACTTGCGATGAAGCAAATGCCGTCAAATCTAAAATTAGTTATGGATGAAGCGGTAAAAATAATTAATTTTATCAAATCACGACCACTACAATTACGATTGTTCTCATTATTGTGTGAAGATTATGGCAGCAAACATAAAACACTGCTGCTCCATACAGAAGTGCGATGGCTGTCTCGGGGTAAAACTTTAACAAGGCTATTTGAACTTAGAGCCGAGTTACAAATGTTTCTTTCAGCAGATACTTCTTTTAATTTGAAGGACCGTTTGTATGATAAAACTTGGTTGTTCCGATTGTCTTTTATGGCGGATATCTTTCAAAAACTGAACGAATTGAATTTATCATTGCAAGGTAAACAGACAACAGTGTTTCAGGCCTATAACAAAATAACTGCCTTCAAAAGAAAATTAGATTTTTGGATTATTTGCGTTGGTAAGAAAGAAATAGAAAGCTTTACGTCACTCAGTGAGTTTGTTAGCGATAACGACTCAGAAATGTTTCAAGATGATGTGTTTGAAGAATTGGTCCAATATCTCAGTTCGATGCGCGCATCTTTTGAAAAGTATTTTCCCGAAGAACAGAATACAAAAATGAAACTGAATTCATGGATTCATAATCCATTTTTACCCAACTTTGAAAAGCCCGAAAGTATGTCAAACGAGATATATGAATCTCTTTTAGAAATGTCATCAGACACAAGTATGGAGTCACTGTTCAAAACGACGCCTCTCAACGATTTTTGGTGCAGAATCCGTTATGAATATCCAATGTTTGGCAAAATGGCTCTGAATATTCTTCTCCCGTTCCCAACAACATATTTGTGCGAAACAGGATTCTCAACCTATGCAGCCACGAAAACAAAATATCGCAATAGACTGGACGCCGAACCTGATATGAGACTTCAACTGTCTTCTATCAAACCTGATATCAACCAATTGATGAAAAATAAAAAACAGTTTCATACCTCCCATTAGTTAGATTTTTTCTTTTTTAATATCTTCTATTATTGTACTTGCCATGTGGTAAAGTAAGTAATAATTAGTAACTGTTACATTGTACTTTTATTATGCTTATTAATAAAGAATACACTTTTAAAAACTATTGTTTTATTGTAGGGTTCCATCAAGTATTTTGCTTCCCAAAAGGGTTCCGTCACCAAAAAAGTTTGAGAACCGCTGTAATAGATGAGTTAACCGAAATGGTGTTTATTTGTACTCACTATTAAACTTAAATAATAAACTCCAAAAAATCTGTCTCTGAAATATATAAAATCCAAAATTAAAATGTTTCAAACACACACTACACAAAAAACGGCCACAGAAACATTTAAAAAACACCAAAATCGGAAGAAAATAATATGACGCAACCTGACGCTTGAGCTTGCTACGGCCCACTGCTGATCTGGAAACTTTAACGACGAAACCATATCAGCTGTTAATGTCAAATGTTGTTGTCTTCCGTCGAAACGCTTTTTTTAAAGACAAAGTTAACTCTAGTATTGTTTTAAACAAAATACTTACCTACTCTCACTGGATTGCTGGTCATTTTCCAAGGACTTGGAATTGCCCCTAAAATAAAATAATAATAATAAATAACCTTGTAAAATAAATAGGATAAGTAGATTACAACACTTTTGCACAAGCTATTCCAAAATATTTTGTAAAATGCAATCTCAATATTTTTGATAATGCATGGTAAAGCATGTAACAATGTAACACAGATATTAAAACTGACATTTAACATTAAATTTCAATTAAAACAATTTATAAGGATAAATTAATCTTTAAACCATTGCCTCGCCTAGTCTCTATTAAAAATACAACATTCATAAAGTCAAAAATTAATAATAAAACAAAAACAATTAATACAATTTGGAACTGTAACGTGTTAGCGCGTTACTTTTGACCTTAAACTCATTTTTGAGCCGTGCCAAATTTTAAGGCTACTAAATAACTATCAATAGAAAATGAATTAGCTGCTATCTTATGTATTATTTATGAGTATTAACTATTGTTTAAAAAATAGTAGCTCTTAATTTTGTATGCGTGTTTTTATTTTTAATAGACCAGTAGATTTACTTTAATTACTGCACAAAAAGGTAATAACTGTACTATACAGGGTGTCTGGAAATGATGAGCAAAAAACGAAATGGATAATTCTACACAAAAAATAAATGCTATCTCTTCCTATAACATTTTTTTCGAAAATTGATTATTATTTTCTTGCAATACCTTTTGCCATGCTCATAATATTTTGACGAAATCTCGTATATGGGCCTTTTTCGGGCTGAGGAATACAAATTTGCCCATCGTTTTTTCGCATTTCGTGGAGGGCGCCGCATAGGAGCTTATACTTTAATTTGAATGGTCCCAACTTTTTTTGTCCTACACTGTATGCGCATTTTGACTGAATATTTTTATTCTCTTAACCTTTAGACATAAAAAAGTATACTACTTTAGTTTCGATAAATCTAACCGTTTTCGAGAAAAACGCTAAAATAACATTGCGTGCATGTGATCAATACGAAATCATTTTAATTTATACATAGCATAGCAAAGGAAGAAATATTCCATGGAGTTCGTCGGAATGTTTTAAGAATAATTAATTTATGCATTGAAGAGGAAGGACGTCACTTTGAACCTTTGATTTGAATGTTTAGTTTATTGTTCCAGTAATTTATGTATTTTAAATGATTCGCATTATCTGTCAAATTCTAATTTTTTTCAAAAAATAATTCAAAATTGGGATTATTTTTGAAAATATCGAAAAAAGTTACTAGAAAAAGTTTTTTTTTAATGCAGTTTCTAGGCCAAATGCAAAATTTCAGCTGCATAAGATAATTTTGATTTTTTACCCACCAGTAAAATTTATTTTCCACTTAATGAACACTTTACTGATGACACTGTGTTCTTTTTTGTCTTAATAATAAGGTGTGTTTTTTTCGGAAATAAACTTCTCGGTGACTATGTTATTCAAATTATATAAGTATGTCCCGAACCATCGCTTTTTCGATTGACTGAAAGATGTTTTAAGTCCTGCACCCCATTTATAGTCCAATTATCATACCCGCCAAAAAGAAGACACACGAAACAAAAAAAATAATTTTTGTCCTCAACCGCATATCCAGGATTTTTTATTATATATTTCTTTGTCAAACTTACGCGTAAACTATGCCTTACTTTTATATTTTGCTTGCACTTGTATAATTTATCCAAAGTCAGTGTGATGACATTCCATACGGCGGTAAACAGTCTCAAAGAGTTACCGCCGTTTGTATGCGTATGGAATGATTGGAATGTCATCACACTGACTTTGGATAAATTATACTATGTTCAATATTATTGGTAGTGGCCGCCCTGCATTTTTTAAATCAAGTTTTTCACTTAAGCTCAGAGAACTAAACACAAGCTTCTGTAAATCACTGACCTTCATATTAAACGAAATTTTCCAACTTTATAACGTAACTAATAAATCAAATCAAAACATATAAAAACAGGTCGCATCGTCAGAGTACATAATATATCGATTATTTTACCGTGGCATCGCGATTCGCGAACAGCTGTTGGGCGCGGAAAATTGGAGCCCATACGTGGCCGCACGTTCTGCGATAGCAACTCACCGAGAAGTCGCGTTGAATCGGGACGGATAATCGGTCGCCCGCGCTGAGAGCGCGCAACTCGCTTGTCTATGAGTATAACCTGCCCGTTGGAATATGGCTATGTTTGGTTTGAATTATTTTAATTGATTGCTTACATACATTGCGTTATCGGTTTTTTAAGTAAAGTATTTTTGGATTCTGTTTGAAGTTTGAAATAATTGCAGGGAGGGCGGGGCCCCAGAGCCCTTCATTAACGAGCCGCCACCGAACACGATATTGCCTTTATTTTTTTCAAGTATTAATTATCTTGTGAAACATCATCGCTGTCATTCTCTAAATATACTGAACTATAATTTATTTATTGATATACTTCATTGTTGTTCATCACTAAGAGTTGATTATATGGAGCTAGTTTACCCTCTACTAGCGTGATTTTTTACTTGCTGCTAGCAAACTAGCTCTGTGTAATTATTAGGGTAGCGTGTAACCTATCAATATAGTTTACTCGCTAATATGGAGACAGGTCCTGACTGGCCTTTTTGCTATCTTGTTAATAAGAAAGTATCGTGTAATAATATCGGCGAACAAACTAGCTACAGAACAGAAAATTTTCGCTGATGACGGTTGTAGGTTATTATTATTTTATTATTTATTATTAGTTGGTAAATGTATGAAGCTTGAGATGTAGTCTAAGTGCTGCTGAAGGCGCCCTCAGCAATGTACATCGCAACTGTGATCAGATATCGGTTTAGTTAATCCATATAATATCGCGAATATCGAAAATATCATCTAATAATAAAATGTCAAAAGAAGTACGTAGATGTGCCTTAATTCTGGGAACTGTTGTACAGGCTGAAAATTTGAAAAATACGATTTGCGTAAATCGAAATGGGCGAGGGAATGGATTTCAGGCGAGGATAGGGATAACTGACGCTTGTTTACTAGCTCCGTGTAATCGACCGTTTAGCAGCAAATATTCATATCTCTAATTGTAATGATAATCACATGCAAGAGAAATTTCGTAACATCTAATAATACTAATAAGCTTAACAATACATTTATCTGCTTGTTCAGAATGCCAGTACCAGTAGATCAGTGAGCTAATTTTTTTTCTGGGATGGGACCTTCCTACGCCTTAAGTTAATTATTTAGAATAGACAATAATATGTACTTTGTGACATATAGTAGGCTAGATATAGTATTATTTAATAACTTTGGCATTTAGAACACGATTTGATCAATGGCATGTTTGTTTAGTACGAAAAATAGCAGTTTTGATTCATCACACCTGTAGGACAAATCCGAAGAAAAAACTTATTTCAAACACTCCGAACTACTTTTTTTTCATAAAGCTATTTTCTAGACCATTGATTATTAGAATTACACCATTACAGGTCTTATGTTGTTACTTTTTGTTGGATTTATCAATTATCTTTTTGAACGGATTGCGACCGAGTAGAAAAACCGTTTGTCGCGATTTTATATATGCAATGGTGTATGAAAAGAGTAAATATAATTATAATTACTCATATAGCAGCGGCGTATGGTTGAAGTTTTTATGAGGGGTAGAAAATCAAAGAGACTCACCTCGATTTTAGGTGATGTCGAGTTCTAGTTATCGTTTAAGCATTCATTGTTTTTGTGCCAAAGTAAATATCAAGCCCTTTCTTAAACAAAGGAAAATAGTGCATTACCTAATTAAGTATAAATATGGTCATTTGCAGTAAAATAGTGTGTATCATAACTCTACCAATTGTGAACAAATTTAACAATTTTGACTTTTCTAATTACACAAAAACTAAAAAACAGCGTTGTCGTATATTATGTTATTTCCTTGTATACTTGATACTAGTGCCATCAATGGCGAATATTTTATATTGTCAAAATTTTAAATAACAAAAAATGTATGCTGGGTGTTCGCACCTCACACCTCACGTCCCTCACGAGTCGTCGCTGGCTTCCAGAAAAAGATGTAAACCTTGGTATATATTATATTGCAGAGAAAGAACTGGATCGGCTACGGTAATTAAAAGTTGATTGCGTTTCTTGTGTAAATTATTATGGTTTTTGATGATTTTTGTGGGTTATGGAGTGAATTTAGATTAAACTTAAACCACAATTTGGAATTTAGTACTTTTGACTGACCATAGGTATATTTTTTAAATTTTAACAATTTTGTAAGCAAAAAGAATAGTTTTAAAGTGGCTCATGGATGGTGAAATATTGGAATTAGTGAACAGTTTTAAATATTTAGGGATAATTATTATTGATTCAAAATTAATATTTTTTAATTATTTTGAAAGTATCATATCGAAGATTGTCGGAAAAGTAGGTTATTTTAAAAGTATCAGTTCTAATTTAAGTTTGTTTTCTAAAAAACTGTATTTAAGACTATTATATTACCACATTTTCCTTATTGTTCTTCCATTTTATATTGTGCTAGTGAGGAAATATTTGACAAATTACAAATTTTACAAAATAAGGCAATGCAATATTTTAAATTGTGACAAATATACGAAAATAAATTTTATGTTAAAAAATTTATAAGTATTGGTTGAATGTCAGAAATTTAATTTCTTATTTAGTATGTATCTTTATACATAAAATTAAAAATAATATATTGCCTGATTGTTTAAAAAGTTTTTGTTCTTTTAATCATGACCATCATAATTATAAAACAAGAACTAATAAACTTTTTTTTTGTGGATAGAGTGTCTAAAACATTAGTTTATAAGTGTATTTTTCATAAAGGTTTGATAGAATATTATAATTTAAAAAATTCTATTAAATCTCAAATATCACTAAAACTATCTTGTGCAAATAACTCTTGATGCGTTAGAAATTTCGATAGGGTTGCAATTAGGAAAAAAGTTTGATTTTTAATTCTGCATCGAATGACATAAAAATATACAGGGGTTCCCATTTAAAATAAGAAAAATAAATTGCTTTAAAGTTTGCAAAGTTTGACACTAAACATTGGACACCCTGTACAATTCGTGTTAACCAAACTTGGTTAACGAAATTGTTATACCTTATTTAATAGGTACCTTTGTAGAAATTTATTAACGAGGCATTATTTTTATTTTTTATTTATTTTTAATACCAGTGGAGCAAAACTGATATTTTTTAGTTTTTATTTTTTTTCGTCTATAATACTGAATCAATTTTAATAAAATGTTAGGGGTATGTAGGTAACTATAGGAGGCACCCAAAAATGTAAGAAATTATATGGCATGTAATTTAAAAAAATATACCCTTATGACGTCACACTTTTTTGGAACACCCTGAATGAAAAAAAATATTTTCCTGAAATGCGCCCCAAGATACAGATAAGGTCTGCAAAATATGAAAATTCTAACTTAATTACTAAGTGAGCTATAGAATACGGGAGGTGAGGTGCAGGACCCTGTATTTTATTGCATTTTTCCGTGAGATAAAGAATAACGTTTGCACTATTGGGGGTCTTATAAAGTACAAGACAAGTATAACAACATGCAAGCGGCCAGGAATAGTGTAATAGTTATTATAACAATTCACATACCGGGCGTTACATAATTTCCTATCTGTCGCACAGATCTTGTTGGAAATATTTTATTTCCGCGTAAGCGATGTTGCCACACTTAGAAACTAGATAATAACATGTTACCAACTTTAAAAAAATGGATTTCACGTTTTCTTCCGTTACGAGTCATTTTGCTTTATGCTTATGGTGACCGTCCATTAGAATATTTCGGAAAGTTATGCGATTCGAATCCTGTCATGATGTTTTGGGAGACGTTCTCCTCAAATTAAATAATAACGACCATAATAGGGAACTTTCCAATTTTTTTTTTTAATAATATGATTTAGTTAGTCCTAAAAAGAAATTCCCCAATAATTATTACTCTTTAAAAATCAGTAATAACTTGGTAAAAATTCTTTAAAGTTTTGCGCATATCAAAAGCATTTCAAACGACCTTTTAAGCGCGCCAAGCCCGATGACGTCAGGAAGTATGACTTTTCCGTACCTACCTATACGTACTAACCTATAATCTATTTCGTGGATGCCACACACGAATCATACTTCTTGACGTCACGACCCGTTTTTACCCGCTTGGGATAATTTGAATTTTGGGACATTTTTAAATCTTGCTAGCGGTCTTTTGGGACGAAATATGTTTTTTTTTTTCTGCCATATGTTTTATGACAATATATACTTATGATTTATAGAATTTTTTCCTCATTTAAAATGCTTGTCAAGTTCCCTATTATGTTTATTTTAAATGGAACATCCTGTATAATATATTTTTAGTGGGTTTTTTTCTTAGATAGGTAGATGTTAAATAAAAAATAGATAACAATGCGTTAAAATAGGAAATAATATTAGTTCCTATCAAACAATTAGATGTGGAGTACCACAAGGTTCTATTCTAGGACCCACATTATTTCTTATTTATATCAATTATATTTCAAATTAAAATTATATGAACAAATTAAACTTTTTGCCGACGACACAACAATTATTTATTATGCTAAAAATATTAGGGACATCCAATTAAGTATCAAAAAAGATTTAAAAATTATATTTGACTGGTTGCAATCTTATAAATTAACTTTAAGTTTTAATAAACTTCATTTATGAACAGTGACAAACAAAGACTAGATATGGAGAAGCAACCAATAATATTTAATGGGGAAAATATTGATTACAAAGATAACATAAAATTTTTAGGATTATATATTGATCAAAGGTAAAGCTGGAGCAAACACGTAGAACATAATATTCGAACTTACATTTCTCCGTTAATTGGTATACCCATTCTTTAAAATTCGTCGTTGTATATCTTTAAATTATTTAAAAAATATTTATCATGCATTTTAGTACATTCAAAAATTCAGTATCTTATTTCTATTTGGGGTTCAGCTAATTCAATAGTATTAAAACCTTTAAAGAAATTACAAAATAAAATTATTAAATGTATTCATAGATTTCCGCACTTAGAACCAACAACAAATTTATATAAACCGAATAAATACCTAGATATAAATAATTTATATAATTTAAAAATTTGCATATTTATTCATTCTTTACTTTGAAAACAAAAAATTTCTAAAATAGCGTTTACAAAATTCCATGATATTTATAGAGATGATAGTAGACAAACAATTTTTTTAGAAACTATTAAACAGTAATTTTGGAAAACGGTCATTGTTATATAATGGATTAATATCATATAATATTTTACCCGAAAATATTAAAACATTAAAAAACTACTTACCATTATTTAAATTTCATTTAAAAAAATATTTCCTGGTATAATTTTATTTCTTAACGAGTTAATCAAACGTTTATAAGTAATACAAAACGATTTTTTTTAACTGTCTTTTTTTTATATATTAGATTTATATATTGTTAGTTATTTTTATATACTTATCCCTGTAATAAAGTTGTAAAGTTGATTGGGAGTAAAAATAAAATAAAAAAAAAAGATGGCCAGTCGATATACCTATTATATGAGCTAAAATCTTTAAGAACATGGCAATAAAAAAATGACAACAACGCTTGCCGAGACCTTGTTTACAGTTACCTAATTAATACATGGGCTAATTACAAGCTACTATATCTCGTCTGGTTGATAAAACAAAAAAGTCGTTTGATAATATTAAATCTAGATCAACGTTCAATGGATATTGGGTTCATTTATTTACACATGTATATTTGCCTCATTGAACATTATAGCTATTATTTTAGGATATTCGTTGGCAACTAGTAATGTATATTTTGTTACACCATCAGAAAGTAGAGATATCAACGAACAAAAAGTCCACCGAATTTTTTTAAAAAAGCAGATATTTTGACGTGAGAATTTTCGATTGAAAATTAGGGTGCTTTTTCGATATTAAGTTAAAATAAGGTGAAAAAATAAATATCTAAAATCAAAAAAATTACAGTGTGTTTGGGACATAAAATCGTAAGTTTTCACCAAATTTCGAGAAAAAAATTTTTTTTTGTAAAAGATAAATATAAAAAACCAAAAACTTGGTTATTTCAATTTTTCACATAAATTTTGAGGTTATGTGAAAAAAGTGTAAATACAAAAGTTGTAGATCTTTTTATTACCTACAACTTTGCCATTTAACGTTTTTCCATAGCACTTGTAGTTTTGCCGGAAATCGAGATAAATCGTTTTCTACCCGTAAAACTCCACCCCCTTCCACTTCCCGACCTCGGATCGCGCGTAAATTATTTTTCCTTTAATTTTTGTTATATTATCTTCCTTTTCCAATGATCCAATGGGATATTTTTTTTGGTTTCAAACATAATCGACCCTGGTCTAGTATGGTAGACTAGTAGTTTTATTCTACATCTCTCAATAACGAACACAAAAGGCACAATGACAAACCGCTTGCCTTTTCATAAAGACTTAAGCCATGTTCCAATTTATTTCGAAGGGATACACGATACAATCTGCGGCCGTGTTCTGAGAGAAAGGTGTTAAAAATCTTACAATGTGTTTGAATGGATGTGTTATGTAACTCTGTTGATATTTACTCTTTATCTTTAACCGTAAGTGTGTTACTTTGAAAGGTAATATAATCGATCTGACATTCAAATAAAATTTGTTAAATCGGTACTGTTTATTTCGATTTGTAAGGTTAAAATTATTAGACGTTTTGACCTAACAACGACATCAAGTTGTGTAGGAAGTTGGGTAATAGACCAGGGCTGAAGCCTTTGAAAATGGTAAAAAGTGAAAAAAAATAATAGTAGGATAACAAACCCATTGGAAAAGGAAGAGAAAATAACAAAATGAAAGGAAAAATAACTTACGGGCGATCCGAGGTCGAGAAGTGGAAAGGGGTGAGTTTTTAAGGGTAGAAAACGATTTATCTCGATTTCCGGCAAAACTACAAGTCCAATGGAAAAATCTTAAATGGCAAAGTTGTAGGTAATAAAAAGATATACAACTTTTGTATTTACACTTTTTTCACATAACCTCAAAATTTATGTGAAAAATTCAAATAACCAAGTTTTTGGTTTTTTATTTTTATCTTTTACAAAAAATTTTTTTTGAAATTTGGTAAAAACTTACCTTTTTATGTCCCAAACACACTGTAATTTTTTAATTTAAAATATTTATTTTTTCACCTTATTTTGACTTGATATCGAAAAAGCACCCTAATTTTCAATCGAAAATTCTCACGTGAAAATATCTGCTTTTTAAAAAAAGTCGGAGTGCTTTTTGTTCGTTGAAATCTCTACTTTCTGATAGTGTAAAAAAATATACATTACTATGGTAAATGTGATGAAATCCCCTTTAAATCCTACCTTAATTATATTTAGAACAACTATTTTTGCATGTTTTTTGCGATCTTTATGTTTTATGGATTTGTAATTTTTTTGTTTATCAATGTAACATGGAATCTTACGTTTTTGGAGTAATTAAAGTATACATTTTAATAAATAGCTCAAAATTGAACATAATGATTTAAAAAAAAATTCTTATTCGAGTTTTTTTCGTTTGTTTGCATTTTTTGAGAACATTTATCATAGTAATGTAAATTTTTTTACACCTTCAGAAAATAGAGATTTCAACGAACAAAAAGCCCACCGACTTTTTAAAAAAAGCAGATATTTTGACGTGAGAATTTTCGATTGAAAATTAGGGTGCTTTTTCGATATTAAGTCAAAATAAGGTGAAAAAATAAATATTTTTTAGATCAAAAAAATTACAGTGTGTTTGGGATATAAAAAGGTAAGTTTTCACCAAATTTCGTGAAAAAATTTTTTTTTTGTAAAAGATAAAAGTAAAAAACCAAAAACTTGTTTTTTTGAATTTTTTACATAAATTTTGAAGTTATGTGAAAAAAGTGTGAATGCAAAAGTTGTAGATCTTTTTATTACGTACAACTTTGCCATTTAACGTTTTTCCATAGGACTTGTAGTTTTGCCGAAAATCGAGATAAATCGTTTTCTACCCTTAAAAACTCACCCCCTTCCACTTCCCGACCTCGGATCGCCCGTAAATTATGTTTCCTTTCATTTTTGTTATATTCTCTTCCGTTTCCAATGGGTTTCATCCTACTATTATTTTTTTGGGTTTCAAAAATTATCGACCCTGGACCCTGGTCTATAAGTTTCCGAAGCTTGTTGAAAAGATGAAATTTCATATGACAAAGTCAAATAAAGTATCATGAAAACAAATTCATACTTGCACACCTTGTGACATAGATTAATGTTTTTAATTTTAAAATGATGACGAATTAGTCCGGATCAGTTTTATAACCGCAACAAAAATATCACACCATCGATCATGTTTACTTAATGAATTGGAATAATAAGAACACCAAGGGACTAGTTTGCCAACTGATTTCTTTATTGATTTCTTCTGATTAACATTTCTGAATTTTAAATAGATATTATTGCTATTATATATAACTGACTGTTGTGTGGTGATAATATCGCGGTAATTTAGCCAATAGGAAATAGGAGTTAATGCTACCATGGTTTATAGTCATTATTGCTCTGAATATTCACAGCTCACAGCAATTATCAAGTTCTATTGGGGGTGTAATCTGGTTTTATATATTTATGTATTCGTTTCGACTGGCAGTTGTAATGAATTTTGACATTAATCATTATAATATTTGCTTCCTCCGGTTAATAAACCATATACTTACCACTAAAAATCAGTACTGTAGTTCGGAAAAATTTAAATAGCATCTAGTGTGATATTGTTCTTGTCGTTTAACATTGCATAATAATATGATTATCTATTATGTAACATGATTTACTGAGATCGTAATATTCATCCATAGATTATAAAGCCCACTACTAATGATAGTTTGTGCGAAATAAGAATCTTCTATTTCTTTATCTGACATGGAAAGTTAAAAAAAACTTAAATACAAAGTAAAAATAAATTAATTGAAACAGGTATTGGTGCGATCAATAAAATTAAAATTCAGACAGGACAGCTAGAAGACTCCGAACAACGATGTGACCTGCGCGACAAATATGATGAAACAACGTCTTGTGGATTATAGGTTCTAACCAACGAAATAAGAATACAAAGGAAGTAGGATTTTGCATAAACCGCCTTACAAACCGACCGACGGAAGTCGGCCATTTTGAGACACCACAATATGACTCCATGTTTGTTTTGGTGTTTGACCGTGGTTGACAGGTCGAGCTGTGATTTTTGCTTTCTTGGCCGTTTTTGAGTTATTTTGCATTTTAATTAGTTAACAACCATATTTAACGAATACTAGTAAACTTATAATTACTTTAGTGTGACAGTGGAGTATACTTTTAGCGCTGGACAGCGATTAAAACATTTTAATTAGTTGTTATTCTGGGTTAATTAATAAGCTTTAAATATGGTTCGTTGTGCTGCTTGTGGGTGCTCCCAAACGCTATGAAGTAAAAAACTGGGCATTACATTTCATCGGTAAGTTTATGTTTAGATATATAAACTTTTTTAATCTGTATAGAAAAAAAAAATATTTTAATTTAATATCAAAATACACATAACCTCCGAACCTCGCATGTCATTCATGGGCGTTCGTCTTATAAAACCAGAAAAATATTATTTATTTATTAATCGACTGGGTTACCCCATTTCTACAAAAAAGCAAATTAAAAATACTTATTGGTTTTTAGTTTTCCAAATAATTACCTAAGAAAAAAGGCGTGGTTGAAAATTGTAAACCGAAGTGATTGGGATCCTACACGAAATACAGTTCTTTGCTAGAAGCATTTTCCTGAAGATTGCTTTGACAGAACCTCAAGATTGAAAGTTAGATTGGTCCCAACTGCAGTAGTGCCTACTTTTGAAGTAGCCAGGTTAAAAAATGTAAGTTTTGAAACTATTGTATCGGGTCATTACATAATATATTGGAAAATATGTAGGTAGGTACTTAAGAATATGAATACAAATAATTCTGCCTTATTTATGCTTCTGAGGAAGCTGCTTTGTCACTTTTTCATAAATTATGTATCGATAAAAGTTTTTAGATGTTTTATTGGTTTAATCTACTTTTAAAATTTTAAACCCATGGATAAAGAATGTAATAAAATATGGAAGTGTAGGTACGATAAACAAAGAAATTCATATTTAAAGACTGAATACAATGATGTTTCTAGAATGATAGAAACGTTTTCTCAATATTCACCTGAGGACGACTGGAGATACCATTGATTAAAAAAATAAATTCAAAGCAAGTCCCAAACCTTCTATCATTTAAAGAAATTCATATCAAAATATAAAAAAAAAATTTTACAAAGAGAGTTAGTATCACGTTATAGTTACTTTTGTGTCATTTGGTAAAGGTGCCAAACAAATAATTAAAAAACTTATATTTTTTTGGCAGGTACGTTCCTATGCAATGTCTTATAAGACACCCTGTCAAAACCTGCCTGAAGATAATTATCCTACTGTGAATCTAACTGGAACACCGTCTGGTTACAACATATATTGGACATGGCTCTTCCAGGATATGGCTCTTCCAGGACATGGTTCTTCCAGGACATTTTACTATCCAACAACACACCTAAGATTTTAGTATATTCCTTTAATCTTATATGACAATCATTAATGGTTACTGTTTCCGGATTCTCCAAAGTGTATGGGTTAGTCTTAAACAAGGTGATAACGGTCTTTGATTTATTTAATATCAGTTTATCTTTAGAAAACCAATAATTATTTACTTCAATCATAAATTGTTAAATATGTTGCTCGAGAAGCTCATGGTCTTTATATGCTAGGATTTATAATAAGAACTTGTAAATACTTTAAAAATGTTAACGCCATAATAACTTTATATAAATCCCTGGTAGCTACAAAACTTTAGTATGCATGCACTATTTGGGATCCTCAGTATGCCAATAAGATTGCTCTTTCAAAATCTATTCAGCGTAAATTTTAAAAATTTTTATACTACAAGTCATTTTCAGTTTATCCACCAAGAGGTACAGATCAAGGGCTTTTGTGTAATTTGTTTAATATCCCTTCTTTAAGACTATTGTGTATAGAAGCAAGAATTATTTTCTTATATAAAATATTTAGAGACAAAATAGATAATAAAGAGTTCTTAGGACTGCTTCCGTTTAGAATAGGCTTAGTCAATACTAGATCCGCACATGTATTTTATATTCCTACACCGAGGACAAATCTATTCAAAAACTCACCACTGTGACTGTGCTCTATTTTAATAAATATTGTGGAGACATTGAAATATATAATTTAAACTATCAAAAATTAAAATTAAGGAATGAACTGCTTGGGCAAATGCTAATTGAATATTTATTATAGCTTAGGATAGCTTTTAGAAATGGGGTTTATGTATCTATAATTAACTTGTTAAGTTGTTGATACTACAAATAAATAAAATGTTTGTATTATCTGCATAGTTTGTCATTTGACAATTTTCTTGTATACTAGAAATCTCATTAATATTATTTAGGTACATATTATAATAAACAGGACTATATTATATTATATTTTATTATTTTCTTGTGATTTGGTTCATGAAGAAAGAGTAAGGTTTTTTTAAAATTTTATTTTTTAACGTAGACGTTTTGGCAATAATTTTGCCGATTATCTGAAACAATTTGTCTTCTGCAATTTTTTTTTAATGTATAATAACAGGTGTTTTTTAGTTATTTAACCAGATATTTACATTACCCTTTCACCTCCGTTACCTTATTTAAATAAATAATTAAAAGAAATAGTTGTATTGTTTTATTACACCAACCTTACCGTATCTTATAGCTATATATGAATCTAAATATATTTTTTATTTTTTTCGTCCAAATAAAATTTCATTAATCATTTTGTTATTACCATTTTAATGATACGCCACAGGTAAACCGGAAACGCGCGTGCGTTAAATGTTGCCGCCATCAGACCCCATCCCGGACAACTGTCAATCTACCATACCCTACTTCCTTTGTATTCTTATTTCGTTGGTTCTAACGGATACAATTCGTTTTTGGACGCTGTTCTGCTTTCTTAATTGTAGAGAAAGCGCGTTACTGGGAACAAAATGCAAGATACAGTTTATTTCTTAACAAAATTGCTGTATTAAAAGTAGTTCATTATTCAACAAGACTGTACCGCTAATGGAAGTGATTACAACCAATAAAAAAACTGTTCTAGCAAATCTGGAATTAATATGACACTAATGCGGGTGTGAGACATTAGCAATTTATTTAAGATGGGTTAATAAAAAATAAGCTACCAAAACAAACTATGTCTTAGCAAACTTGTTGTATTAGATCATTTTCCTCATTGTATATTCTCATCTTCATCGTCTTTCATCTTCCAAATTAATTTTTATGGGTCTAGTACCTCAAGTGCCTGCTAAATATCTCAGTGGATGAAAAGTTGTCATGATATACTTATAAGCTTTAATGTTAAATATTACAGACAATCAAAGGAATTTCATTACGTACTAAATATGGCGCGCATAGTGTGAAGCACGTTGTGAACCGTGTTCGTTATTAACTAAGTTTTTTGTGGTTTAAAGGTGTTTTTTAATTAATATTCCCTAAAATTTCTTCGGCTTGGGTCAAGTGTATTAGTGTATCGTACTAAAAATAACGAAAAATATCTTAGGATGTCGAAAAACCTTCGAAATAGAAATCCGTCTGCCAGCCAATGTGACGCGCAGGCGCAAAACGAGCTCGTCTGTAAAATGGAACAAATGGAGGAGAATTTCAAAAGAGGCTTAGAGGAACTCCGCAATCAGTATGTGCAAAAAATACCTCTGATAGGAGACAGTCAGGAAATCAGCGAATTTACTGAAAAATATAATGCGTTTCAAAACTCCACGCAACAGTCATTAGAACAGCTAAAAAAGGAAATTTTAGCATTTCGCACTGATATTGACTCTATACAACGAGAAGCCATAATTGTTAAAAAGCGTAACAATCTAAAAAAATTAATTTTTCATGGAATACCTGAAAAGGGACATCAACAGATTATAATTGATGATATTTGCAATGCAGTCACTGGGCATTTAGGTCTAACGATAACAAAAAATGATATCAGTTCCTGCGCCCGAATAGGTAAATTCCAAACAAAAACAAATAATCAATCCAGCAATCGAAATAAATATCGACCTATTTTAGTTGAATTTACCACACAGTGGATGCGGGACGATGTATTTTACGCAAAGAAGAAATTTATAAAATCGGGAATAGTTGTGAGTGAAATGCTTATTAAAAATCAATATGACTTATTTCTTAAAACTCGCGAAGTTTATAAAAATAATGCATGGACAATACGGGGCGACATATTTGTTTATGCTAACAATAATAAAGTGTGTATAAAGAATGCCAATGACTTGCAAGCCCTTATTTCAAAACAATCTTAGAAACCCAAGTCAATCAATAAATAATATCGTTACAATTGAAACACGGCTTACTGATTTCTGTATAATTTTATTTTTTCTTTCCCTTCACATTTCTATATCTACTAAAAGCGCATAAGCGGTTATTGGTATTTTTTATGCAAAAATTTAGAATCGCACATCTGAATGTCCGATCCTTAGTCACTAAGTTAAACGAGTTGAGGGATGTTGTAGTGGGTGGTGATTATGATGTGGTGGCTGTGACGGAGACCTGGCTGAGCGATGCTATCGACTCTAAGGAGGTACAAATTCCTGGATATTTGTTGGTAAGGCAAGACCGTGTAGGTAGGGGTGGTGGAGCAGCTATTTATTTTAAAAAAAGCCTAAATGGGGCCCGAATTAATGATTTGAGGAACAGTGCAGATCATGAACAAGTTAAGTTTAAATCTTAATAAGGAATCGTTTGTCTTTGGGTGTATATATCGCCCCCCGGCCTGTAATACAAATGAATTTTTAAAGGATTTTGAGGAAAAAGTTATGGCATTGGTCCCAAAATTTGATCATATTTTTTGTTTAGGCGATTTTAATATTAATCTTATGAATTTGAGCTCTAAGGATACCTCTGATTTTTACTCACTTTTGGAAGCAACTGGTCTTAAACAAATTATCAATAAGCCTACAAGAATAGCTGCGAATAGCTCAACTCTCTTAGACCTCATAATAGTACCGGAGAACCTACCCATAGAAATATCAGATACCCTATCAGTTCCAAACATTTCCGATCATGAATTGGTTTATAGCGAATTCCTCTTACTTACACATAAACCTAAGCCTATTATTAAGGAATACAGAGACTTTAAAAATGCTAATTATGCTCAATTCTATGCCGATTTACAATCTATCCCGTGGAGAAATATTTTTGATTATAATACTATAGACCAAAAAGTACAATTTTTTAACGAAAATATGTTGGCTTTGCTAAACATTCACATGCCTTTGCGGTCTGCTAGGATCACAAAAAAAAACGATCCGTGGATCACAGACACCGTGCGCGATATGATTACAACAAGAAATAATGCCTTGGCTCGTTTTAAAAGATCTAAACTGCCAGCGCACTGGGATTACTACAAAAGTATTAGAAACCTGGTGACACTAACAATTCGTAGGGAAAAAAAGGCTTTTTTCGAAGCTAGGCTACAAAACACGTCAAACGTGTGGCAAGATTTAAAAAAATATCATCTCCTAAATGATAATAAAAAAATTGAATTTCCAGATATTCTAAAAAAACCCGACGAACTTAATTTATTCTTTACGGTAGATCGTCCTCAATCTAATAATGCACACCTACTTAACACCTACAAAAATGAGCTTAATGATAAGGTTTCCTCTATTCTAAGTCTTAAAGAGGTGTCTGAGGCTGACGTTTTTAAAATATTAACAAACATTAAATCGGGGGCTGAGGGAGTTGACAATATTGGCAGTTATATTCTAAAAGTGAGTTGTCCTTTTCTATTACCATACATTACTCACATTATTAACTATTGTATTCGAAATTCAGAATTTCCTGATGTCTGGAAACAGGCTCTAGTGACACCTCTGCCCAAGGTCTCGTCGCCCAAGGAATTTAAGGATCTCCGGCCTATCAGTGTTCTGCCCTGTATGGCGAAAGTCTTGGAGAGGGTAGTTAACGTTCAACTGACTAAACATATTGAAAGTAATAATATCCTACCTCAAACACAATCTGGATTCCGCAAACATCATAGCTGCGCCACAGCTTTACTTAATGTTAGTGACGATATTTTTCATGCTATTGATGACAGTAAAATAACCGTTTTGGCATTGTTGGACTATTCTAAGGCTTTCGACACTATAGATCATCCCCTACTCTTAGCTATTCTGCATCATGTGGGACTGTCTGAGGGGGCAGTTAAGTTTTTCACCAATTTTTTGTCAAATAGATCTCAGTCGGTGCGCGTCGACGGTATGATATCGACTCCCCTCATAATTAGGAACGGGGTGCCACAAGGCTCCACTCTATCTCCTCTTTTATACGCCATTTATACATCATCTCTGTCAAACTCCTTAAAACAATGTTTAGGTCAATACTATGCCGACGACGCGCAGGTATATAAGTCATTCAGCAGAACCGATACTGTTGAAAGCTGTAAAATGATTAGTTCTGATTTAAACTCCCTAAATAAACTGTCCTTAGAACATTCCCTTATATTAAACCCTACGAAGTGTTGTGTGATGGTTTTTGGACGCAAGGCCGATCTAGACTCGGTCAAAGATGACATTAAAATTGTGATTGATGACACTATCCTGCCAGTGAAGGAGAATGTGCGAAATTTGGGTGTGACTTTTGACAGTTCCTTAAGATTTAATGCGCATGTGTCAAGTTGTATACAAAAAGCCTTTATTAGACTAAAATTCCTATATCATATGCGACACTTTTTGTCACATAAGGTTAAAACACTTCTGTGCGACTCCCTCGTGCTCTCATTGTTTAACCATGGCGACGTTGTGTACGGAAACTGTCTTACCGCAGTCGACAAACGACGAATACAACTTGTTCAGAATTCTTGTCTAAGACTTATTCATGGAGTAAGGAAATATGAACACATCTCTCATAAGCTGGACGAGTCGCACTGGTTGAATATGGCGGAGAGGAGGGAGCTGCACCAGGCCTGTTTCTTTTATAAGATCTTATGTTTAAAATGCCCTGCATATCTGTATAATCGTATTAACTTTCGAACTGATGTACACACTCTTAATACTAGATTTAAAGATAGAATAACACCGCCACATCACCACACTGTAATCTTCGAGCGAAGCTTTACATATAATATTGCTAAGTTCTATAACTCGTTGCCAGATAAATTTAAAAATCTATCACCCACTGCATTTAGGTTAAGTTATACTAAATACATCTTGAATAAACGTCTATGATTAACATGTTCCCCATACATCCTGTTATTCCGTTATATATACAGTTAGGTACCCATACACCGCTAGGTTAGGTCAAATAAGTTAGGAACAACTATAGGTTAAGTTGATCAGGGGGGCATCTTAGGATGCCCCATCTGGACTTCGCCTATTTCAGAGTAGTACCCTTAATTTTTTTTATTTTGAACCTGTACTAGAAATTTTTTTTATTTTTTATTCTGAAATAAAGACATTTATTATTATTATTATTATTATTATATTTCAAAAAAGAAGAACTATATCTATATATATCAAACATATCTTTAATTGTATATTATATGTATTATCCCAGACCAAATACGAGACATTATAGACCTTATTCACTTATAAATGTCTGCAAATTACCATAATTTCTGAATTTTAAATTGGTGATATTTAAATTTTTTCTGAAATAGTTTTCATGGTAATTGATGATATATGTATACGATTTTATGGAACTAGATTAATGAACTTATAAGTTTATTCATAAAAATAAATGTATGCAAAGGAGCGCTCTGATCTTTTGTATTTTGAAATCGAACTAAATTAATTTTTGGGGTATAATGATATAACTTAATATTTTTTATCAATGAAATAAGTCTGTCCCATTCTAACTAATTTTTATCATTTTAAAATGACTTTAGTAATGTTGTTATGTAGTTACGTTCTCCCAAATCAAAAAATAGATACCCTAGATCTTCTGAAGAAATTTCGAAAACTGGACGTTAGTTTTTTAATGTAGTCTGATGAAAATTGGCTGTTAAAATAAACAATAAATAATTTGCAGCCAAAAAAATTTTTGCTAACTCTTGATATTCGTATAATAACAGATAATTACCATCATGTTTTGTCCTGCGAAAGACACTATAAGTATTCTGTATAAAAAATCCATGACAAATGACAAATATTTCAGACTAGCTTTAAAGTAGGACAATATTTATTTTGTCAATATTACCGTATTTGAACTAACGATGTAATGAATGTGCAAGCGTTTAAATAATAAGGTAGTTTTTCCCAAGTATCATTTTTCCCAGTAAAAACTTTCTATAAATATGAACAGTTTTATTCTTGTGTTATACATACAGGGTGGCCCTTTAGTGTGACAAAGTACAATAGCTCCGTTACTATTTCAAATACATTAAAAATATTAATAGAAAAGTTGAAGGGCAGTAAGTGACTTATAACGTAAAATTATTTTTAACTCTATAGAGTGGCTCAAAAAAGCGGAACAATAAAAAATGTACTTTTTTCAAATGGAACACCCTGTATATTTTTTCATTTTTGAATTCCACATAAAATTATAATTATTTTTTATTAAATACATTATTAGTCTGTACTTTATAGTTTCCGAGATATTGACTCTTGAAAAGTGACATTTTTGAACTTTTACAGCTTCTAACTTTCTAACAGTACGTCTTAGAGCAAAACGGCTTACATGTCCCTATCTTCAATTTTTATTATCTTCCCAAAAAAATCAATTTCCAGTTAAACCGGAACAACTATATTTCCTGCTTTCGAGTAACATCCGGTTTAACCGGAAGTTGATTTTTTTGGGAAGATAATAAAAATTGAAGATAGGGACATGTAAGCCGTTTTGCTCTAAGACGTACTGTTAGAAAGTTAGAAGCTGTCAAAGTTCAAAAATGTCACTTTTCAAGAGTCAATATCTCGGAAACTATAAAGTACAGACTAATAATGTATTTAATAAAAAATAATTATAATTTTATGTGGAATTCAAAAATGAAAAAATATACAGGGTGTTCCATTTGAAAAAAGTACATTTTTTATTGTTCCGCTTTTTTGAGCCACTCTATAGAGTTAAAAATAATTTTACGTTATAAGTCACTTACTGCCCTTCAACTTTTGCATTAATATTTTTAATGTATTTGAAATAGTAAAGGAGCTATTGTACTTTGCCACACTAAAGGGCCACCCTGTATGTCCACAAAAATGCTGGCATGGGCAACGACATAACTTTTTTTTTTCCTGCCAAACCAAAGAAGGCAACGTGAAAAACACAATTTCACTCATTTGTTGATTTTCTTTAAGCACCTACTTAATTCATTTAAAATAAGAAAATTTCTCTTTGATTGGTTATATTTATAATATTTTAAGAATAAAAACTGATTTCTGATTAATTCTTTTGGTAAATTGAATTTAAAGACTTTCAATTCAAAAATATTCAAAATCAGCTGTTGTAAATATGTTTTTAACAAACGAAATATTAACGTTATAGGTATAAAATACAAAAAAAATGTGTGTATTTGTTTTATGGCTCTGGTGAAACCAACTGGCCAGCATCTAGGTATAAAGTATAATTTATGTCTTTATTTACGTTTATATATTGATTGATCCTTGACATTCAAATCAAGCGTGACTATTATTGGGCGTATGTCAACATAATGTGTTAATTGAGACAATTCAGTTACGTTACGCATTATACACTTGGAATTGTAACATTAAAACACAATTTGTTTCCGATTTGGTATTACAGGAATTCTAACATTTAAAAATATATAATAATATATATTGGGATGATGTTTAAAAAGATATTGTGACTGATTTAGTTTTCCCGTGTTATTGAAAATAATATATGGTGTATGAATAACTCAAAATTAGAGCGTCCCTCATCCAAAATTTTCAAAAAACCAATAGGAGCCCTATTAAAAAAAATTGAAAGCCATCCAAAGCTCGCCAGACTTCAAAAAATATTTATAGAGAACATGTTTGTAATGCGCTGTTAAAATTTGAAATCATTTGATGGGCTAGATGTCCTCTAAATCTGCATGTTTTGTCTTAAATATTTAATTTTTAATGTATCCCTATAAAAAACAAGTTAAGAGGGGCCAGATCTGGTAATCTTGGTGGCCATTCGTTTCTTTCTCTTCTTCCAATCCGCCTATTTGGAAAAATATGGGCACCAACCAATCGAACTTTCAAAAATTACAAATATTAACGTTACTATTGTTGTAAATAAACAATTATTCATATTATCTAATTACATTTACCAATAAACTGACGTATTGTAAGTACATTTAATAAAATAGATATTATTTTATTACCGTGATTATAGTCGCTCGTTTAGATTTATTTAAATTTTGAGTGCAGGACATTGCTAATTATGAAAATAGCGTAATTAATATCATTAGACGTAAAATTATTAGAATACCTAATGTTCACAATGAAATTGATTTGCTTCAGTTAATTTAGTTTTCAGCTTTTGTGTAAGCGACATAGTTTAAATGTTTTTAAGTAATAATAACAATTAATTTTAGATAGGAATTCAAGTGGTTAGAAACGATGAAAAAATATTGTTACGAGGTTTGGTCGAGAAGTTACCGGAATGGGTTTTCTTAGCATCGTCAAGTAGTTTTATATTTCATTAAAAAGAGGTGCATTTGACCGATTTTTAGAGAAAACGAAGAAATAATAAAACATTTTTTTCTGGGAAATGCCTAATTTTTAAATCATTCTAGGAATTTTAATACTTGGCTGTTAAAAGTGTCTATTTTATTTCTGAATCACTCACATAAATTACATTACAAAACACCTGCTAGAACGTTTTTCGGAAAAAACAGGCGTAACCAAAAGAAACAAACCTTTATTATACTTTTGTTCCACTTTTGGCGCGTTATAGCTTATAATATTTCAAAACTTTTTTTATAATTATTGCCCGCCTCTGGTCTAGGTGTGGACTGGGAACAGTGATGACATGTTAAAAAATAAATATATTACCGAAATTTATTTTTGGGATAGAATCTTTAATAAAGTGAAATTTTGCTTGGTTGGTGTTACAAAACCGAAACCACAAAAGATTTTGTTGTAAATTAATTATAAATCATTAGTGGAACGTTGGGTAAATGGTACCAGCTTTAATGTGTTTACGACATAGATATTTACCTTTAGATAAGCAAACAATAATCACGAAATTTAAGTGGCAAATTTATGGCCTCGCGCATGTAAACAAAGTCTGACGAATGGAAAAATAGACAGGTCCGGGCTTTAAAATTTAAATTCTTGCCAAAAAATTGGAATTCAATTTTTTTGATTGGGTTGGGAATTAAGTTAGTGATTTCTGGCATTTTTAGTAGGTGCAAACCTATCAGATTTTGAGTATAGAAAATTGTTTTGTAATATTAGTTGTATTTGTAAATATTAGTTGGTATATAACGTGTACTTATTGATTTTTACAATTTGGCAAAAACTTGGGTACGTGTAAAACATGTTCCAGCACAATTTCTTGTTCAAGAATTTGAAAAAGTTTTTGTTAACTACCTAGGTATTTACATTTGTTCGTTTATATAATATAACTATAGAGAAAAGTGTCTTTTAAAATTTTTGAAGATTGCAGAGCTGCAAATAAAATATACCAAAACATGCATCGGGATAATTTGTCTTGGTGTGGGTTTCTCTTTATTTTCATACCTTGTTTGTGTATCCTAGGCCTAGTTTGATGTGTTTAAATTGATCATAATAAAATAAAGTTATATATCAAGATACATCACTACTCCATACTTACTGAAAATACGAAATACCCCTATTTGGGCATAATAAAATCATACAACGGCTGTTACTAGTCATTGTTTATATTCCAATCCGAGTCACAAAAACCACAAACACAATTTACTAAACTACACAAAAACTAGAAATTTGTAAATATTAAACACCCACAATCCACAATAGCAAAGAAAACTACAAGGAATCCACAGAGAAACCTTAAAAAACAATTTAAAAAATGGCGGCCGAGCCGGTTTTGGAGTGTATTTTTAGCATGTCGCTAAAGGACAGGCCGATAACACGAGGTTTGTGCACATGCCTGATACTGCTCAGAGGGAAGGCAGCTGGCCGGCGAGCCATGCGCTCGGACGTTTTTTTTTTCACTCATGAAACGTAACTTTTGTTTGCGCAGGAAATAAGCTGTAAGTATCTAAAGGTAAATGTCTATAGGCATTTTAGAAATAATTATTTTTTAAATCTTGTCAAAAAATTGTTTAATAAAATTGTTTCATTATTACGGAGCAATCGTTTCTATCGGGCAAGGTACTTATTACCTGCACATGGTACCCAATTCTCCCCTACAATATGCTTGTTAAAAAAAGTGCTGGATTATTTGGTAATAGTTCTTCATACGTGTAAGAAACACCAGAATTTCATGTAATTTTATTAAAACGACAAAAAGTAAAAGGAAGTGTTTTAGCATTAGTTAAAACAATGAACGTAACGCCGGGCTATAAAAAGTCAAGTATTTCATTTAATTTCGGAATTTCTGGTACGGTATTTCAAAAATAAAATAAATAACTTAGTAAGTTATACAAGGTTTTTGTTTTATACCAAGTGAAATTTCTTAAAATTTGCATAGGTAATACTTTTTTTATTTACCTACTTTTGATTGTGAAATGATAAAACTAAAGATTACTTTTTTAAGCAAATAGAAAAAATTATTTGTCGTTTGTTTTTCTATATTATTTTAAAAATTTATATTGGTCTGTCTTGCTCTAAAGAACCCCGCACTTCTCTTATGGAAAATAGCCCTCGGTTAAATTTTCTAAATTTTTAATATGTCGCAGAGAATGCCATTCTGATCAAAAGTATCCATGGCCACAACAAAATCTGCCAACCAGTTTTTGAGATACAGTTTGTTCAAGTTGCAAAATATTAATTTACATTACATTATATTTTCGTAGTTTATTATATTAAATCGTTTTGTTTTTCTACATTTTTGTTGACACTGTCGTAGATAGGATAGAATACTATAAAGATAGTCTAATTATCTTATTATATACCGGGTGAGTGATGAAAATTATTTAATATTTTTTGTTAAATCATTGTATTTTCGGCATTAAGTTAAATGTTAACAAAGTAATACTCTAGATGACATTACCTTGGAGCAAGCTATCATAATTTATATTTTTTATATTCATACTTACTAGGGTAACTCAAAAAAGTTAATATTTTTTAAATTAATTTTTAAAGAAATTTTGTAGATATTTCTTTAGGTACTACTTGTCGCTTATCGTATGGTTCCAAATATATATAATTATCAAGGTTATACAGGGTGTTTCCGATGGTAAGCGGTAGAGGAAAAACATAAAAATGCATGTACCTATTGATAAATCACCCGGTATATTAGAAATAGATCGGTTAAATTTCGTTATTTTTTAATATTTTGTGTCTTACTTACATGTTTACTATTGATTTCCCTTTTCCTATGACCTGTTCTGGAGATTTACAGTGTCGAACAGACCCAAAACTCAAAAAAAACATATAAAATCCTTTTTTTTTTAATAACATTTGTTCTGTAAGTTCATCTTATGGTTAAACATATCCACATTTAATGCTATACAGGGTGTTTCGAACAATTAAAGTATTCTAATACTATTATACAAATAAAAAATAAATATAAATAATATAGCAATTATCCAATTTCACCGTAAGACAGTGCCAAGTCAGTAACTGACCCATTTGGTCCATGCATTATCGCCCATAACCTCGAAAGCAGGAAATGTCAAATATATCAACCTGCAAAACATATTAATATTTATTTCCTTTTTTGGAACAATGTGCCTCTACTTGATATACTGTGCATTTAAACCAAATCAATCCATCTTTCCTGTAATTACTCTGACCTTAGACTATTTTTTATGATCACCTTTCAAATTCCTTAATGGCAATTGTTTGATTTTAACAAACTCCTTAATTAGAATGTCAATAAATTTTTAACATAAAAAATTAGTTTAGTTCCAATAGTTTTAAAAGCTCGTTAAAAGCTTATAAAATTAAAACTCCTTCGACCTTGCACGACTTTACAATAAAGTAGATTTCAATTCGTTTTTATGAGCACATAATAAAATAAACAATATTGAAATATTGGCAGTTAATGAGGAACTCCAATTCTCACACGAAAAAGTGCACATTTTTCAATAACATGTTACCATCAGTGGCGTAGCAGACATCCCCGCAGACCCCGTCCAGCCAGGGGGCCCACATTAAGGGCCTCTTCAAAATTTGCCCCCAGCTTTGCTTTTTATAGGTATTTTATTTCATAATTAATTTTTTTTTATATCCCGAGAATTACCTTCCTTAAGTGAAGAAGAATTATGCGTGAAAGCGCGGAATTTACAAACGATATACCATAAAGACTTGTCCATTGACTTTCCTAGTCAAATTTTAAGCCTCAGTAAGGGACTTGGAGCAGGCCCGGTCCCAGCGCCCGGGCAACCCGGGCAGACACCGAAGGCGCAAAGTCCAAGGGGCGCAAAGTCCAAGGGGCGCAAAATATTGCCAAAGGTAAAACAAATAAGCGTCTGTATAACCTTCGATGTATAATATACTATTTAAAAGATAAGGGCGCTCAAGTATTTTTTATAAATTCTGAAACAAAGCGGGTGCCTTTAACCCATTCTATAGGGGCCAAAAAAACATCGAAAATGGAACATCGATGATCTTTAAACTTCGATATTTATAGTCCGCCCTTAGCGCGACGCGGTGATCGCGGCGCGGCGACTAAAAAAGAAACAGCAGGCTCAGTTGGATATACTCGTGTCGACTTGTTTTTTTCTAAAATTAAAACATTAAAGGGAGCAAATTATTTGCAAATTAGTCACTGCAGAGTGCACAGAGAGTCTTTCCTTATTAAAATATCACGTCAAAAAATTTAATATTTTTGATGGTGTAAGTATATATACAGTGACCGGCAAAGAGTTCGCAACATATGGGAAAAATTTTTATTAGCGGAATATTGAAAAATCTTGTTTGGGGGATTGGATGTGCATGTCCCATAACCTTAAAATCGTTTTTGACATACGTCACGTGACCAATGGTATGGCGGGAAAGTTGAAAAAACCAATATGAAATCATCATAAATCAGATAAGTTAATGAGATATCGAAAAAATTCCAAGAATAAAAAGTGTTTAGAATTCCATTAGAACCTTAAATACAATGTTTGGGATATCTACTTAAAAAAGCATAAAATCGAATATTTTTGTAAATATTTTTTTACCGAATTAAAAATTTCCATATTTTTCCTTTCTTAAAGCTTCATTAAAGTAAAACTGACATCCGGTGACCACAATTAGAAATATTCTTTTGTTTTATTGACAATTTGGAGCAATAATTCAAAAAATTCGTTTACACTTGGATACCAGCTGTTGCAATAGTCTATTTCTAATAACCTTATCGATATTTTTTATATCGAAATATTCTATTATGTTAAGAAATCCTTAAATTCATTAATGCAAAGCAATTTTTATTTATAACCGTAAAAAATAATTTAAATTTTTATTAATTTTTAGATTTTTTTAAAGATTTCTGCGAAATTCAAAATTATTTTTTACGGTTATAAATAAAATTTTCTTTGGATTAATGAATTTAAGGATTTCATAACATAATAGAATATTTCGATATAAAAAATATCGATAAGGTTATTAGAAATAGACTATTGCAACAGCTGGTATCCAAGTGAAAACGAATTTTTTGAATTATTGCTCCAAATTGTCAGAAACACAAAAGAATATTTCTAATTGTGGTCACCAGATGTCAGTGTTACTTTAATGAAGCTTTAAGAAAGGAAAAATATGGAAATTTTTAATTTGGTAAAAAAATATTTACAAAAATATTCGATTTTATGTTTTTTTGAGTAGATATCCCAAACATTGTATTCAAGGTTCTAATGGAATTCTAAACACTTTTTATTCTTGGAATTTTTTCGATATCTCATCAACTTATCTGATTTATGATGATTTCATATTGGTTTCTTCAACTTTCCCGCCATACCATTGGTCACGTGACGTATGTAAAAATCGATTTTAAGGTTATGGGACATGCACATCCAATCCCCCAAAAAAGATTTTTCAATATTCCGCTAATAAAAATTTTTCCCATATGTCGCGAACTCTTTGCCGGTCACTGTATATACAGGGTGTCTCACGGTCGATGGTACCTTAGACGTTTCTGACGAACCAGTAAAGGAATCGTTCTGAAAATTTGGTAGCCTACATAAACGGACATGCTCTACCAACCTAAAATATTTTTAACAATACAGTGTTGCCGCTTCCACACAAAAATAATAGTAACTTCGATTTTTTAAATGCAACACCATATATTTTATTTTATTTTCGAAATCCCCATTACTTTCCTTACAATTTTTATTAACTCTACTTTATACTTATCTCTTACCGTTTCTAAGATATAAATTAATTTCCTTTTTTTTGTCCGAAAACGTCACTTTTAAAAATGCTGATAATTTTGAAGTCTAAAACACTGAAACACTGAAATTTAGCAAATAGTTAACTAATACCATAGGGCTCTTTGTCCTAGTCCCAAATCTTAGTTGCAATATACAGGGTGGTTGAAAAATACACTTATTCTGGTAACTTGAAAAAGTTACCATAGGTCCTTTTTTCAAATGTAACACCCTGTATATTATTGCGGATTTGGAAAGCTGCTAAAATATTTCACTTAATTCTTGCATATCATACCTGTACCTAACTAACTAGTTTAAGATAAGTATAGAGTTTTAGATAAGTATAGAGTAGAGTTAATAAAAATTGCAAGGAAAGTAATGGGGGTATCGATAATAAAATATATGGTATTGCATTTAAAAAATCGAAGTTACTATTATTTTTGTGTGGAAGCGGCAACACTGTATTGTTAAAAATATTTTAGGTTGGTAGAGCATGTCCGTTTATGTACGCTACCAAATTTTCAGAACGATTCCTTTACTGGTTCGTCAGAAACGTCTAAGGTACCATCGACCGTGAGACACCCTGTATATATTCAGAAAAAAAATATGAAATAAAAATTTCGAGGGCGCTAAATAAGACCCTTGCCCGGGGGCGCCAGGAGGTCTAGGACCGGGCCTGCTTGGAGATAGTATTACAAAATTAAAAACAGTGTATGAACTTGCGGATCATTTATTAATTAAAAATCAGTGTGTTTCTTCAAATTTTCCAGATTTATCTAGTGCAGTGATGTTATTTCTAACTTTACCAGTTAGTGTGGCATCAGCGGAACGATATTTTTCCAAACTTAAAATAGAAAATAACCTATTTACGTAACACCATGGGACAACAACGCCTTTCGGATTTATCCTTAATCAGTATCGAGGGTGTCCTATCATCTATATACTTACCTTTAGAGCTTACAAACTTAGTTATGGTTCGAAAACTTGAACAACCTGCACGTAGCCCGGATCTGAGCCCACCAAATTATTGAATTTCTAGACAAATAGTTATTGTTGATGTTCGCCTTTGAGTTGTTCCTTATCAAAAGGTCGTTTTTATTTTTCCTGGTTAACTATTATAGCGAAAGTAATATTTACGAACATTTTTTATGGATGATTAATTCATGTTATTGAAAATTCTTTATTATTATTTATTACATTTACTATACAGTAAGGAAATTATTTAAAAAACGTTTTTTTTAAAGAGGACATTGGCATTGACTTTGACTTCCTCTAAATTTTATTGAACTTTGAAATGACGAAACAAATAAAAATTTAAATAAACTAAATGTATATAAGCTTTTTTTAATAAATATCTCTTAATTTTTTATTGTAAGGATTTTAATATTATCATTTTTAATTTTGTTTTGTAATTTTTCGTATATTTTTAAAAAAACTAAATACGCTAACTCACTATCTGTGGCTGCTCACATAAAAATCTCCGGTTACAGTCTTTTTTATAACGAAAACCCAACTTTTTTTTATTAATTTTAATAACGATTCAAGTCCGATTTCCAAAACACCTCGAATATTTAAATTATCTTTTAAAACTGGAAGAGTTACATTGGTTTTTGATCTGTATAAATCATAAATCACGTTCCGAACTCCCATTTTAATATTTGCGCTCAAATCTTCAGTCTTTGGCTTTCTTCGTTTACATTTTTTAGTGTTCTTCGGTATTATATTATGCTTTCTTTCATGCACAATTTTCTGCACTGTCCTTCCCAGTGCTTTTGCTACGGTTTCCTGCATATCGGTTGGCGAATTTTCACTTTTTCTTTCGTTCTCGAAATAGTTTAACCAATTAAGTACCTTTTTTTTGCTTGAGGATGCAAAAAACCAGGAAATTGCTTTTTATCGTTAATAATATTGTCACATTAAATTAATTGTCAAAGTCACAAAACTGACATCTTTAAATCAAGACGAAGGTGGCAGGTACAAACTTTTGTAAATCGCTGAAAATAAAATACATATCCTTTTTCTACTACTGTATAAATAAATTAACTTTCGGGCCCTAGCAACACGAAAAAAAACGAAAGTACATGTTACAGTTACCTGAATATTATCCGTTGCTAGCTACGAAAGTAGGTTGCTAGCTACGAAAGTAATACTTTCGGTGCCAGGACAAAAAAATCGAACTGACAGACTCTGACAGTACTCAAATAACTAGTTGTCATGGATTATTTTACAAGTGAAAAAAAAACTTATTTTATCATTTTAATTTAAATAAAATCAAAGTTTATTACTTGATAATATATTGATCAGAGAACAGTAGTAGAAAAAATTTAATACACTACACGATGCGGAAGCCTTTTTTGGTGGTCGGAGGTATTAAATCACCTCGGCTTTGCCTCGGCAATTCAAAAACCTCCTCAAACCAAAAAATTAATTTTCGCATCTAGTAATGTAAATAACTATTTCTTTCATGTCAAAATTGCATAAGTCTGTCATATTTGTCATTGTCTTACGGATTTTATTTGGATAGTATGATTAAACGCAATAAAAGAAATGAAAAATTGAAAGTATGTCTTTGTTAAATCGAAAAAATCGTCCATTTTCTCAAAGAGACCAAAGTAACAACATAAATAGGAAGACAAAAATCAAATCGTAAGACCGGATCTAACTTTACAAGCTTTTTTAATAAATATCTCTTAATTTTTCATTGTAAGGATTTTAAGATCATAATTTTTAATTTTGCGTTATAATTTAACTTTTTACTTTATCTTACAATTACAACAAAAATGTGTGATTTTAAAAATTATTACCTTCTTTATATGAGAAAATAACTTCTAATACTGTCATTGTTTGATTGTTCCATACACATATTATTAGTCAAATAGGTTCAAAGCCTTGTTGCATAAATTTAAATTAAATTACAAGGAATATAATGCGAAGATTAAAGATGTTATAAAGAGGTATTTAAATCTTCAACGGTGACTATGACGTAAGTCTTTATGATTTATTGGAACGTTTTTCTCGACTAACAAATTTGGTAAATGAGGAAAATAGTTCTGAAACTAAAATTAGTAATTTTAATGGTAATGTAATAAAATTACCTAAATATATATTTTAGATCCTTATTATTATTATGTATCATTAATTAGTCAATAACAATTTTTTGATATTATGTAGTTGAAGAACTCGTTGATTGGTTAAATGTTATTTAAAATTTATATGAATATACCAAATTCCCTTTCATTTTTTATGGGCAATTATATTTCGCTCAAAACGTGGTCTTCAAATTTCTATTTTTCGCAATATTTCCATAATTAATTCACCTTAATTAATAGCCGCCAAATTACCGCAAAACTTCTGTACCGCCTTATTTTATTACCCGGGTAATGATAAATTAAATCACACGGATACAGATCTGACAGAACAGGTGTCCGGAATTAAAAATGTATGTTTTATTGTCTACGAGAAAATTAAAACATCAAGTAATGTTAATTAATATTACTGAGTTTTCTAATGAACAAGTGTCTAACTTCCTAATACTTTATACCTACTTAATAAATCATCGTATAAATAATGGTCATGGTGGTATTTTCTATTTACCATTGTAGTTCCTGTAAATATTATGTAATTTTAGTCATTTTTCTTTACATTATAGTGTAGCTGACCCAAAGAGTATCACTTAGGGGATGATTTTCGAAAAGTCCCTTCTTAGTGTAATAGTACAGACAGATACACTTAGAAAAAAACCTTCTATTCCTTATAAGAATTCCAATACTCTTTATACAACTGTTTAATTTTATTATATGTGACAGCAACCCGCTTTCCTACTGTAAGACAACAAAAATTGCTAGACCGTTTTGCAGTGATAATATGACGGTAATTTAGCAAATAAGAATTAGGAGTTAATGATACCATAAAATGGTTTATAGTCATTATTGCTCTGAAGCTCTGAATAATACTTGCAGTAATTATCAAGTTCTATTGGGGGAGTAATCTGGTTTTATATAGAATATATACTGTATACCTATTAGTTGCGACTGACTTTGATCATAATAATATTTGATTGTTACAGTTAATAAAGCATATACTTAACACTAAAAATCAGTACTGTAGTTCTCAAATATTTAAATAGCTTCCAGTGTGATATTGTCCTTGTCGTTTAACATTGCATATGATTATCTATTATGCAACATGGTTTACTGAGATCGTAAAATTCGTCCATAGATTAAAAAGTCCAATACTAATGGGTTGTGCGAAATAAGAACCTTATTCTATAGCTTTATCTGACATACAATGTTTAAAAACACTTAAATACAAAGTAAACATAATAATTGAAACAGTAGATACATACAATTTATTTCATAAAAAATCTGCTGTATTAAAAGTAGTTCATTATTAAACAAGACTGTCCTGCTAATGGAACTGATTAATTACTATCAATACAAACACTGTTCTAGCAAATCTGGAAAAACACTAAAGCGGATTTGATACACTAGCAATTTATTTAATATGGGTTAATAAAAAGTAAGCTATCAATACAAACTATGTCTTAGCAAACCTATTGTATTCATAGGCATAGTTAGGGGGGTACTTGGGGGTGATAATCACCCTCGAAATCTAAATTAGCACCCCCAAAAAATTTACAATATATAGGGTAATTTTAGAACTAACCTATTTTTTAAATATTATTATACATTATATGTAATGAATTTTTCATATTAATATTTCAAGCATTCGAATTCTGGTACAAATTCAAGTATATTTAGGTTGTTGCGGATCCTGTTCAAAATTTCTCTCCGTGTACCGTGTAGTTCACCCCCAGTTTACTTGTCAGAGCGGGTCCATGATCATAAAAATCTCGTAAAATACGAGAGCGGCATAATAGCTTGTGTATGTCATGTTCTGCAATTCTGCATTAATTTGATAATTTAAATTTAACCAGTCGTAGTCGTTCAAATTCGCGGAAATTTTTAGACGGTATTTTGACTATTTTTTTTGTTTATTAAGGTGTAATATGGTTTTATTGAATTCAGTTAAAGTTTAAAGTTAAATAAACACGAAAAAACACTGAGTGCGTCGTCGGATATAAAATCACCGTGGAATTTTTGAAAAAATCTTTTAGCAAGTTACCGTTGGAGGAGAAAGTGATTGTCAAGAACATTGAAAGACCTAAACCTGCTATTAACATCACATTAAAATATTTACTAAAAATTATTGACCAAATTTGGGCGTGGTCTTAAAAAAATATTCGCCTGCCGGGCTTTTTGTGCACCCCCACGTTAACATGTCACGAGCCGCCACTGGACTTCAGCACCCCCAGTGTTGACCGTCTAACTACGCCTATGATTGTATTAGATCATTTTCCTCAGTATAGAGGAAATAAAAGTTACTAAATGTATATAAAATAAATTAAACCCAAACACTACTAAAAATAAACACTCGACAAAATACTAATTAGTAAAAAACATCAATTATTACTGACGAGAATGATAATTTAGATCGTTAGATTTAGTTTACACAATTTCTTTCATTAATAAAGCCAAGTTATTAGTTGGCTATTGATAAAATGTCTGCGTTTTCTTGCATAAGGTCTTGTCAATAACTACGGTTGGGCAATGAATTTGTTTATTGAGAAAATATAATCGTGAATTGGAAACATGTTTTTATTGTTGATAGGCCTAGAAAAAGCGGAGACAATTAATTGACGCAGCTAATTAAATTATATAATTCGGTTTATTGAAGTCAATATTGTAGACTTAAAAAAATACCATTATTATTCCAGGCAGCAAAGCTAGCTTAATGGTTTCTATTGTACGATTTATTCTTTCCGCGCTGGTTTATTATCGCTTTTATTATGAGCATTATTACTATTAGATATTGTATTATTAAATTTACATATTTCTTTTAATTCAATTTGAAACATATTATTATCACGAACACAATATCATTTAGTTAAGATCAAATAAGAAACAACCTGCAATGCCTGGGTGTCCTTACTTGTGCAAGGTCGGTAAGAACTTTTTTGTGGGCTTATCTCCAAAGTGTAACAAGTTATTTCCTTGGCAATGGCACGATAATATTTGCGAGAAATGCTAAACTGATTTTATTCAATTTTTTTTAACAGGATAAATTAAATAAAATTTATAATTTTTTTTTGATTTTCACAAACCCGACTATTTATTTATAAGAAGAAATTACTACCCGCCATGACCAGGGCCGGAGCTAGAGCTGAATAGGCCCCGGGGCAAAACAAATTTTGGGGCCCTTATTGAAATTACTTTTGATAATACTACAGTATTAATGTCGGGTAAGAATAACAGTAGTTTGCTAATGTAGATATGTATTGTATCTTATACCAACTTGTTGGAACAGCTATTACTATAATCTGGCAATCTTCTACACATAGAATCTACGTAAACACCGCGCTCTCATGCTATTTTGTCACAAAAGCCAGAACTTACAACTAAAAACACTTCTTTCTTGATTTTATAGCGGCAAATTCGTTTATCACTTTATTAAAGTGTACTTTATTAAGCGGGAAATTTGAAATCCCTTGATAACATTAGGTCCGATCAGCAGACTTTGAGATTTGCTTTTTTCTATTACCTGAGCATGTTTTTTAATTTTTTTTTTAAGTTTGTTGGAGTATTGACAAAAAAATTGTTTGCAATGTATGCGAATAAAGCTAAATATTTTCCTCTTCCCAAACCCTGCCGGGGAGCCCCTATTGGTCGGGGGCCCCGGGGCGCCGCCCCGCTTGCCCCGCTGTAGATCCGGCCCTGGCCATGACAAGTCCTATGACTATGACAACTGATTTTATTAGTAGGAAATAATCATAGACATATATCTTTATATCAGCAAACAATAATAGCTGCACAAGTTTAGAGATATATGACTGTGGACTGTGGAAATAACTTTTTAATTAAACATTTTTAATTTGTAAAAAGGGTTTTTTTTTCTAATAAAAATAAAAAAATTGGAAATAATTGCCAATGATACTAATGATATGATTTCAAAAATACGATCATAAGGTGGGAAAATTACTTGATCTAACATTTTAATAGCAAACATAATTCTTAAATAGAAGATAATATAGTGTCCGCGAGAATAATTAAAAGCGATTATTCTGGCATATCGGACAAGTGTGTAACGGTTTTTTTGTAATGGAAGACACAGGGATCCAAGCACAATGGATACCCTGTGGCGGGTAGACCACGACGGCCGTTTCGTCCTTGTTAGGACTCTACGGGCAGCCATAACCCCAGCAAACCCGACACAGCGGTAAGATGTATTGAAACCCTTTAAGCAAAATCAAAGCGGCCATCAATACACCGTAGCGCCATCCCAGCGGAATTAACTCCAATAGAAAAGGCAGTCACACTGGTAATAATCGAAAGGCCAAGAACCAACAATAGGATGACGCTACGGTGTATTGATGGCCGCTTTGCTTTTTTAAAAAGGCTTTCAACGCATCTTACCGCTGTTGTTGGGATTGCTTGGGTTATGACTGCCCGTAGGTTCCTAACAAGGACGAAACGGCCGTCGTGGTCTACCCGCCTCAGGGTATCCATTGTGCTTGGATCTCTGTGTATTCCAATATTAAAAACAGTTACACACTTGTGCGATATGCCACAATATTCGCTTTTAATAATTCTTAAATATATATTTTTTAAATTTGGACTTAACTTAAAACTAATACAGCTTAAGACTAATATATTATCAAGAATTATTTTAATACCCTGTTAATATCAACTGCAAATATACAAAAAAAAATTCACTGGCCACTTGATAGCCTTGTAGTATCGTTAATATGTATCCGGATATTTTTTTAAGTAGAACGACCACACCCAAGTGTCTACGGACAGGTTAAAATAATTTTTAAAATTGTCCTATAAAAATAATGTGTATCATTTTTCGGATATTTTAACAATAATTGATATGTTAGAACCAGTTCTATTTTTCCTTTAATTATGTTTTTGTCCGTTATTTCAATTTCGATACAGTGCACCCTGAAATTTGGCACATTTATTTAACAAACGCGAAGGTTATGGCCGAAAAATGTTCATAGATGATTTTTATAAGGTTTAAATACGTTGGCCATAAAGGTTGTGTTTATATGCAACTAGCGTGTACCCGGCATGCGTTGCAACCCGCTGGTATAAATACAAACCCGAACAAACCCGATATATTGGTATCCGGCATGCCACTTTCTGAAATTGCACCCGTGCGAAGCCGGGTCGCTAATTATACATAAAAACCTTCCTCTTGAATCACTCTATCTATTAAAAAAACCGCTTTAAAATCCGTTGCGTAGTTTTAAAGATTTAAGCACATATAGGGATAGCGACTTTGTTTTATACTATGTTAAGATGAGGAATGGATATTTTTCGAATTGTTTACCATTATTTGAGAAAAGGTTTTAAAATTCCTGAATTTTTATTTTTAGAATATTTGCATAAAAGTCATTATGTCCTGCCCACTTTAACCGATAAATTTTATTGATTAAAAACAGGCTGGTAATATTTTTTTCATGGAAAATAGGCAAACCTGAAAAGCCGGCATTTTGTCCTTCATTTTGATATTTAAAAATATATTTTCACTAATCTAATGATTTATTGGTGAGAACAATAACCTTGACATTTGATGGTCAATTTTCCTAATACGCAAAACCGATAAAAAACAAAACTGTTATATAGCTTTTACTGCCATCAGGAAAAAAAAGTGAAAATTAAAGAACAACAACATACGCATTATATAATCTTTTCTAATAATAACAAGGAACAACTGATTCACAATCATTTTTCTCATAAATTTCCAAAAATTGGAATGTGAATAAGGAAAACGAAAATAATTCAAGGCGGTTAATGTAATTTTTGTTGATTGAAAATCAATATTCAAATATCAGCATGGGGTACGCAACACACAAGGAAATGAATGATTCGAAATTACTTTTCTTTAACTGATTAGTGATTACTAATAATAATATTCCGTTACATATATACAGAGTGACAAACAAAATAGAAGAAAAATGCTTACAAGTTCTTCACGTTATACAGTGTCGCCAGTAAAGTCCGCATCATATGGGATTTTTTTTTATTAATAACTTTATTCAAAATTTGCAATTTGCCTTTGGCATCAAGTTTTGCTTCGATCGAGATGAAAATTAAGCAAAAAAATAGTAGTCACGTGATTCGCATTATCTGTCAAAATTAATTTTTTTCCAAAAAATAATTCAAAAGTGGGGTTATTTCTGAAAGTATCGAAAAAAATTATTAGAAAAAGTTTTTTGAAATGCATGCAAAATTTCAGCTGCATAAGATAATTTTGATTTTTTACCTATATTTTGTAAATTGCACCACGTTTGCAAAATAAGACTCAACGCAACCTACATAAAACTTCTCATCAGTTTTGACAAGGCTTTATTTCAGATACATTTTCTTTATAGTAACGCCATACTAAATGTGTGTTTTTCTACAAAATCGAAATTGGGCTAGTAAAATTTGGTCGCATGTGATGCAAAGTTTATTTGTTTTTGACCCTGTATAAGGTAACTTCATAAAATAAGTATTTTTGAAAACGTGGTTTGTGTCTGAAAGTAATACACCTAAATATTAAGACAAAAAGAACACAGTGTTATCAGTAAAGTGTTTATTAAGTTGAAAATAAATTTTAGTTTAACTTAACGTTAAGTTTATCTATTTTCAACGATTTAATTAAAAACCCCATTACTTTATTTTTAATTTTTTTACTTTCAGATACAAACTACGTTTTCAAAAATACATATTTTATGAAGTTACCTTATACAGGATCAAAAATAAATAAACTTTGCATCACATGCGACCAAATTTTAATAGCCCAATTTTAATTTTGTAGAAAAACACAAATTTAATATGGCGCTACTTTAAAGAAAATGTATCTGAAATAAAGCCTTGTCAAAACTGAGAAGTTTTATGTAGGTTGCGTTGAGTCTTATTTTGCAAAAGTGGTGCAATTTACAAAATATAGGTAAAAAATCAAAATTATCTTATGCAGCTGAAATTTTGCATGTGGGCTAGAAACTGCAATTAAAAAAACTTTTTCCAATAACTTTTTTCGATATTTTCAGAAATAACCCACCCCACCCCACTTTTGAATTATTTTTTGAAAAAAATTAAAATTTGACAGATAATGCGAATCACGTCATTACTATTTTTTTGATTAATTTTTATCTAGATCGAAGCAGAACTTGATGCCAAAGTCAAATTTTGAATAAAGCTATTAATAAAAAAATACCATATGTTGCGGACTTTACTGGTGACACTGTATGTGAAATCACAGAACACTATTTTAGTCCTTCAAAGAACACGATGAAATTAATAAATTATCATACAGGATATAACAACGCAATTATGATTATGAATTATATATCTACAACAATAAGCTTTAAATCAATAATAAAATAAATAATTCTAAAAATGTAATGGCGAATGCGTTTGTAATCAAATCCTGCTGACCTTCATCGCAACATTTTTCGTCGTCTAGGCAGCAGAGCGTTGGGTATTTTAATAGTGTACTGCACTGAGATTTCGTCCTGCCAGAAGAATTCCTTTGTGAAGAAATTAGGGTTCTTTGGAGTCCTTTTTGGCAGGATAGATCACTCTGTACAAAAGTCGTTAAGGATGTATTTCAAAACTACAGGAAAAATATGAATGCGTTTTAACTTTGAAGAAGGAATAACCATAAAATATTTATTATTATATTTTCCATATAATATTATTTAATTATATAGGACGAGAATTAAAATACATAGAAAAATTATAAATATTACAAAATATTAATAATAGTTTATCTAACGAAATTTAATATTTACTTAGTCGCTTCCTATATGTAATTATATAAAAAATAACCATTTATTTTTATTATAGACAGGAAATTTTGATTTATTTTATGTTATGCATTTAAATAATTTTTAATAAATATAGAAAGTTTTGTTTGCGTGATTTACAGGGTGGTTCATGATTTTCCATAAAATTTACAATTATATATCGGTAAAAATAAAAGGGCATCCGATGATGTATATGTGTATAAAGTACTTCTTTTCGTATTGATGAAATAGATCAAGGGAGAATGCAAAGTAAAGTCAAATTAATCTAAGAACTCGCCGAGTCACCTGTCATTAGAGAATTTTTGCACCTCTTAAATTAATATCAGTTTTTAGCTCCGTTATGGTTAACTTTATTAAACATAACGAGTAGCGCCACTGTTAAAACCAGAGATTTTGCAGCGCCTATACGTTCTGTCTGTAGGTATTAAGTTGGCGCCGGCGCACCTAAACAAAATAAAATACCTAACCTAACAATAATTTGATTAAGTTGTATATTTTAATGTAAAGCTACTATTGCTTTGGATTTTAAGTAATCGCTTATCACAATTTTAATTCATAGCAATGATGCTTGATAAATTTTGTATGTTTCGGCAACCATGCAGTTTAAGCATAACCATAAGGATAACGATAAGCTCTTCCTTATCCTTCCGTAAATAACGGAGTCCGTTATGGTTATTAACCATAGCGGATCACCTTTCTGACATTGCGCATGCTCAGAATAACCATAACGACAAACGAATGACGAATTAGGAGGTGCAAAAAGTCTCTATTAATGGCACCCTGTTGAAGTCTGGTACATCTTACGTTAAGCGGTTGGCTACAGAAACAAAACCGGATTAAGTTCTTTTACCTTCGCATTCGCCATCTGTTAAATTTTCTAAGGGAGCCTTAATATTTTGTAAAGATATAGCGTAGATACTAATTTTATTATTTACAAAATATTGACAGACCTGTACCTACCACCATAAGTATGTGAAAACATTATAAAACTAAAATAAAAATAGGTATTTATGTATTTATTATACAAGGAAAAAAGTAATACATTCTGGCGAGGTGTAAGCTTTGTGGTTCACGTCCAGGGTTGGATGGGCTCAGACAAACCGGCCCTGGCAATTTTTTTTTCATTCGGCCCTTCCTCGGGGACAAGAATCAAAAATATGTTTTAAAAATTTCACCGTAAAGAAACGAAACAATATTTTGGTATTTTTATTTTTGAAATTAATACATACCTAATATGTAGTAGTAAATATACGTGTTGTGCATACCTATATTAAACACTATAATATCAATATCAATAATATTATCTGATTTTTTTACAAATGACAATTTACATAAAGTAAAAAACACGATACAAAATTTTAATACACAATGCTAGTTATTCATAGGTTAACGATTTTTTAAATATTGAACTTGATGCTGCAATTTTATCTATGATCTCGTCATTTTCAATTTGACCCAATATCGATTTTTCATTATTCATTAACATAATTAAATGCCTCCAATTATTAGGGGATGACCTATTATAGGTCATCCCCTAATCTATTTCTTAGCCGATTTTTTATATATTTTAGCACTGAAAATTATCTTTCGCAAGTTACTTGAGATATTGGAATTGTAAGACGATACTGATAAGCTAGTGCCAACATTGGATAAGCTTCTTGATACATGTTTTATTTTAGTATAACTAAGTAACAACAACAACAGATTACACAATTTTGGCAATTAGTTTCTGTAATATTTTTGCAAAAAATATTGTCATTTTTTTTCTTTTCCATCGGCATTTTCGAATTCTTGTAAGTTATTTAGCGGATTTGTTTCATGTTTTGTATTTAGAAGTTGGTTTAGGCTTAGTTTGTATTGATCCCAGTTATTAATGAAACTTGAAAGTTCTTCGGAAAATCTACCCAAAGTTGCCATTTTATCAATTTTTTTAATTTTTGGTAATATGTAGGTACTGCATTGCATTTTCGGAAAATCCATTAATTTTAAAGTCATTAAAATATTTAGGGTCCAATGTAGCAAAATCTCTGCATAAGTCTCCATTTTTTGAAAATCTTGACACCATAGACTCAGAAGCGACATCAAGAAGAACGTTATTATACGTTTCAACTCGAAACTTATCTTTTTGTGTTTGAGGTTGTTCATCAATGGCTTTCTCGCCAAAGAACTTCTTTTTTGTTCCGTGACGAATTTCAGGAAAATCCTCTTCTATCTCAATTTGTTGCAAGTTTCGTTTTTCAAGTTCAAATGTTGCCCCTATGATAAAAAGTCATTTGTAGCTTTTTCTACTTCAGTCATATTTCTCTGCATGGATTTGATTTCTTGAATAGAGTTTTTTACCATAGAATTGCAAATAAGAAGGTTTAAGCCTTTTGTTTGTAAATAACAACGTAACTGAGAATATTTTTAAAAATATTTGACTTAAAAGAATATTTTTCATATTTTACTAAGCCATCTAAAAGGTTTTTGGCTGTTCCACGGGTATCACTGTTAAGATCCGGATTGTTTGATATAATAAACAGAGTCTGAAGAACATCGATTTAAAGACGTGGTTTTCTTGGTGACTTTGTCAAATATATATATGATTAATTTTGGACATGTCGGGACTGCGGCCCGATCAACCCTAAATTGTACCGGCCCACCGGGCATTTGCCCGGTTGCTTAGACGTCCCATCCAACCCTGTACAGGGCGATCCAAGTAAATATTTACTTTATAAAATTGGCGATGATTTGATGTTAATCGAATATGAATTAAATTGGGTAATATTTTTGAGGGCAAGAAGAAGGATTCCATAATATATTTAAGATACTTTCTACAGAACGCTAGCTATACAATATGAGTGTAATAAATTCTCGCATATATTTTTTGTCCCTCACATTTCTGAAGGCTTTACCTCAAATTATGAAAGAGGGATCTTATATATACGTAAAAAATTGTACTTCATTTGCCTCTTAGTTATGAGACATCCTGGTTCAACTAGGCACTTTATTGATTTGATAATAGATGAATTAACCAAAATCGTGTTTGTGCTCACTATTAAACCTAAATAATATACACCAAGAAAATCTGTCTTTGAAATATACAAGACTCAAAAGTAATATGTTTAAAATACACACTACACAAAAAAACAGCTACAGAAACACTAAAGAAAAACTAAAATCCCCCACTGCTGATCTGGGAACTTTAACGACGAAACCAGATCAGCTGTTTATGTCAAATGTCGTTGTCTTCTGTCGAAACACTTTGTTTTAAGAACAAGTTAACTATATCACTAACAGATAGAATTCCCACATTTATTGGATTTTTGGATTTCATCAACTGCCAAACAATTAAATTTATCATAGATAATTAATTAACAGCTGTTCTTATAAATAATAATTTTAAGAAGGTCAATATTCTGATAATATTTACTTTGGGTAAGGATGTTTGGTAAAAAGTAAACAAAAAATCATAATGGTACAAGGATTTTGACACCTTAAATGTCGATAAACAAATTAAAATTGCATGCCGCAACATCTATTTTTGGTATATCCAAGTTGTTTATAAAAATATAGACCTGTGACATTATTGGCGTTAATATATGATTATGGAAACCTAATGACTGTTTATGCTTAGAGAAGTGCGTAGTGCCAATATCCACACAAAAATACGAAATGTCACCGATAAGGATTGCAACAGAAACGCGTATGTTTTTTTAGGTTTGCATTTGAAAAGATACTTTGGTGTTTACCAAACGTTGCATGTTGCATGTTTATATTATTTATAAACGAAACGACGAGAAAGCAAGATAGACATCTTATTCGCTTTATCATAACAAGTCGATAAGACGTCACATTCATAGGTCCACCGAGTTCCTTACGTGAAAATAACCCAATTTGTATACCATTGTGTACCATATTGTAGAGTGAAGATGAAGAGTACTTTTAAGTTAAATGTATGTAAAAAACGTTGTTTAAAGTTCTTATCATGCAGGGCGTAAAAAATGGGTCATGAGTGTCTCAGCTAGTCCGTCACTGCAGCTGTGAATAATTCACAACACATTCTTGAAAAGTAATTTGTAGGGTCTTACCTTGTATACGCCATATACGTTTTGGGCTATACCACATAGACATAATTTATTTGTGCTCTGTGATATCGGTTCTATATAATCGCGGTATAGTCCAATTTATCTATAATTAAAAATCACATATTGTACTATTTTTATTGTATTTTACTTGATAAATAAATTGTTGAATTTGAATTTGAATATTAAAAATAAATTGGTGGTTCAATAATTATGTGTAAAAAACTTGATTCCATTGGAGCTCTATGGGAGCCCATATTTCCGAAGAGGCGGCCTATACAAAAAAAGTTTATATGAACTTGTAGTATTTCACATGTTTTTTTCAGTCCGGAAGATTTCCCCCCGGCACGAGGGCAAGGGCGGGAATGGGAAAGGGGGAAGGCGCGAATGCCCCCTCCCCCCTGTTCCACTATACACTACGCCACTGAGTAACAAGGAGATTGAGGTAGTATATTTCACAAATTACACTGACAAAAAACCTTCTATTCCTTATAAGAATTCACATATTCTTTATAAAACTTTTTAATACTATATGTGACAGCAAGGCGCTTTCCTGCTGTAAGACAACGAAAATAGCTAGACCGTTGTGTAGTGATAATATCACGATCATTTAGCCCATAGGAAATAGGAGTTAATGCTACCATAGAATGGTTTATAGTCATTATTGCTCTGAATCCTCAAAGTAATTATCGAGTTCTATCTGGTTTTATATACTGTATTAGTTCCGACTGGTAGTTGTAATGAAACTTGGCATTAATCATAATAATATTTGCTTGCTACGGTTAATAAAGCATATGCTTACCACTAAAAATCAGTACCTACTGTAAGTTGTTCTCAAAAATTTAAATAGCTGATTATCTATTATGCAATAGGGTTTACTGAGATGGTAAAATTCGTCCATAGATTATAATGTCCACTACTAATGATGGGTTGTGCGAAATAAGAATCTTCTATTGCTTTATCTGACCTGCAAAGATTAAAAAAACTTCTTGTGGATTATAGGTTCTAACGGATACAATTCGTTTTTAGGGACGCTGTTCTGCTTTCTTAATTGTAGAGAAATCGCTTTACTGGGAACAAAATGCGTCGCATTGAGAATATACAATTTATTTCTTAACAAAATTGCTGTATTAAAAGTAGTTCATTATTCAACGCAACTGTGCTGATCACTACCAATAAAAACACTATTCTAGTAAACCTGGAATTGATATAACACAAAAGCGGGTTTGATACACTAGCAATTTATTTAATATAGGTCAATAAAAATAAGCTACCAATACAAACTATGTCTTAGCAAACCTGTCGTATTAGATCATTTTCCTCAGTGTAATAAACAGTGCAAAAAACATCTATTAATTTATTTGCTATCAATTTTGTTAATGTTCCTTGCAAAATTCTGCACAGCCAAACTAAATGACACATTTTATTTATGAAATATACTATAAAGTTATATCATCAGCAAATATTGTATCTACATAAGTTGACATTGACCTGACTAGACTATACAACTTTAAAGAAAAAAATGTAAGTCAAAAGGAAAGTGAAGGTAGGTATATATGTATTAATTTGTATATAACATGCAACAGTAGATCTATCGATGTAAAGTTTGGTCTTGTTACTGTGTTTTTCTCTGATTAGTAAATTACTAAAAAAAACACTAACTTCCCTAGTAAAATGCACCCATTGATAATTTTCCTGGCGTTTTTATAGTGTATTCTACTGACGGTAAATGACTATTACTTACTCCCATGATTTCCGATACGACCAATATCAACGGTCATTATCTCCTGTTAGATAATGAAGTATTTTCTATGCGAATAAAAGTAACTCAAGATGCCGACAAATCAAGCAATAACAAATGAATGGTTCGAGTGACCGACACATTAAAAGTGAAAGGATTAAATATGATTTTTAAACCATTACTATAATTAAATATACACACGTATTGAGCAATTTGAACTATTTATAAGGCCAAATGTCATTTGGAATTACTGGTAACTAAAACTGTCCCATATTTATGGGGCGTGAAATTATCGGGTCGACCAGACCTACTCCTTAACTGGACTTAATCTCCATTCACTGAGGAAAATGATCTAATACAACAGGTTTACTAAGACATAGTTTGTATTGAGAGCTTATTTTTATTAACCCATATTAAATAAATTGCTAGTGTATCAAACCCGCTTTAGTGTTATATCAGTTCCAGATTTGTTAGAACTGTGTTTTTATTGGTAGTAATCAGTTCCTTTAGCAGCACAGTCTTGTTGAATAATAATGAACTACTTTTAATACAGCAATTTTGTTAAGAAATAAATTGTATCTTCTCAATGCGACATGCGACGCATTTTTTTGTAAAGCGCTTTCTCTACAATAAAAAAAAACAGAACAGCGTAGACAAAAACGAATTGTATCCGTTAGAACCTATAATCAACAAGACGTTGGTGGGGGTTCGTAGCGATCGGCAATCATCGCGCGCCGTATTATTAGTTTTAATGTATTTGTTGCGCAGGTCACATCGTTGTTCGAAGTCTTTTAGCTGCCCTGTCAGAATTTGAAACCTGTTTCAATTAATTTATTTTTATTTTGTCTTTAAGTTTTTTCCAACTTTGCATGTCAGATAAAGCAATAAAAAATTTAGAAGATTCTTATTTCGCACAACCCATCATTAATATTGGAGTTTATAATCTATGGATGAATTTTACGATCTCAGTAAACCATGTTGCATAATAGATAATCATATGCAACGTTAAGCGACAGGAAAAATATCACACTAGAAGCTATTTAAATTTTTGAGAACTACAGTACTGATTTTTACTGGTAAGTACCATGCTTTATTAACCGTAGCAAACAAATATTATTATGATTAATGTCAAGATACATTACAACTGTCAGTGGGAACTGATACAGTATATAAAATCAAATTACACCTCCAATAGAACTTGATAATTACATTCTATAATAGCATTAACTCCTATTTCCTATTGGCTAAATTACCGTGATATTATCACTACACAACGGTCTAGCACTTTTCATTGTCTTACAGTAGAGAAGCGCATTGCTGTCACATATAGTATTAAACAGTTGTATAATGAGTATGTGAGTTCTTATAAAGAATAGAAGGCTTTTTCTCAGTGTGGACTTTTGTAAAATACCTAATTTCTTAAATTTTTCCTTTATTTTTTCTTGTTAGTTACCTTTATTTTGCTTTAAATTTTATAAATTAGTAACCTTAACCAAAATACCCAGTATTTTTCATTTTTCCCGTTGCATTAAATTGAAATTAATACCAGGCCGTCATTGCGATCGTGTCTACTAAATTGTTAATTATCTACACTCGATGTGGATGTACAATTATTGTGCATTCTGCATTCATAAATCACTTTTAAAAATATTAACTTAATATCCATAAATCACGTTTTTTAACATTAAAAAATAAACAGCTTTGCCTATAGGTGAGTTCGTGTTTTAAATAAAATGTACGCTTTCATGCGTAAATTCATTAGTTCCGAAGAAAATGTACACTACAATGAAGAAATTGTCATAGAAAGATAAGGCACCATAATATAACCGTGTAAAATTATATCAATTTTTAGGAGAAATATTTAAAAATTAACCGAAAAAGACATTTAAGGTGGAATTCTCAAAGTCGTTTAATTTATTGCCAACCTATAACCTAGTTCGCTTTGTTTTTTCAAGTTTATTATTTTTTAAACTAACATTTAAATAAAATTAGTGTCGTCGGCGCATTACTTGGGTAATATCTGATATATTACAAAAATATCAATTTATTTCATTGCTAATTTTGGGAAAATTGTATAAGTGAAAGAAAAATTACATAATAATGTTAAAAAAAAATCTTACCCGATATTATTCGCTATACAATTCTCCTAAAATAAGTTAAGAAATTCCTTGATATTCATTAAATATGTCAATTATTACCTATAGAATATCAAGTTGATACTGATTTTCTTTAAATTTTGTGTAAAAGCTAGACAACATAAATAAATCTACGCGAAATAGGTTATAGGTTGGCAAGCATGTTGATACTCCCACCTTAGTTAAAAGCATACCTATTTACTTTTTGTAAATAATTTTAAAAATTGGTAAGTAATAACAATTATTACATTTATGTTCTTGGTATTTTTAGGTTGTACCGTTTTCCAATATCTGGTCTTGCGCCGCCAGCTTGACTATGGGAAATACCATGTAAATTTTACTACCCTTAAATGTTGGCCTGATGAATCTGACAGGACGTTTTATTAGTCTCAACATGTTTTACAGTAGGTATTCGAGAAAAAATAATGATTAATTATTTAATAAAAGCAAGTACCAAAAACGAAATAATAAGAAGAACTTTATTTATTTCAACATTTCAACAAGTGAAAAAACAACTTAACGTTAAAACTGGTGGTTTCATGAAGTTTTTTCTAAATAACTTTAAATTGGCTTGTTAGAAAATAATAAAATTTGGTGTGCGAGTCTATCATACAAGGACGTTCAAAAAAGTCTGATACACTTTTGATGTAAAGTTAATAGGAGAGTCAATATTTGACGGTAGCAACATTTACATAGGATTTCCTATGGCCAGTCTAAAGGGGTGCCACCCCGTATATCTACAATCAAAAATATTTAAACTTTAAAAATACAAAGTTGCTAACATTATTTTGCATAAAGAAATTTTAAATATCAAGACTTGCAGAGCCTAAATGTTAAGAGTTAAAAATTAAAACAAATATCTGCAAATTTATTTAAATAGGAGAAAATTATTCTAATTGACGCATTAATGCACTTATTAACAATATTTTAATATTTATGGAATAAATATGTTTATGTAATTTTGATTTTTGCAAAAAAATAATGCATTCGCAATATAAAGCATAATAGGTGGTAAACGGAAGATAATTTACATGAAATATTGGCATAAATGACAGCACAAAATATTCTGGAATAAAACTACCTTTATCTGTACTGTTGTGTTTTAAAAATAGTGTGTTTATACTGAGAAAAAAACTAAGAACATATACTAAAGGTCTACCGATATTCCTGATGAGACCAAAGGAGTCGAAACAGGTAAGGTTCAAACGTTGTTTAATATTTTTCTCTACACAAGAAATACAGTTTAAATGGGCCTCTTTCAACATCCTTAAATTGAGGACAAAATAGGGTTTCGCCCCCCTTAAAGTACAGTTAAAATACTACCCTTCGAATGTACTCACCGATTTTTAAAACTTCTAGCCAAAGTCCTATTCAAAGCTCCACTTCGCAGCTGTTGTACAGTCTTGTTCTGAGCGCTCGCGCTAGCTGCAAGCTGCGCAGCGCTCGTTCGCGGCAGACGCGACGACACTCCGAGTACACTCGTAACACTCGCGAGTGATAAAGTTAGGAGAGGTACTATCCAGTGGTACCTCATTTCGAGTCACTTTTAAACACTCGAAGACGAATAAATATCGGTTATTGCACTGTTCGAAAATTATATAATAAATTAAATTTCTGTAAAAAAAAATAAGTTTTCTTACCGTACAATGTAAAATATATGTATACCTGTTATGTACTGTTTGTGGTTGATTTGGGGGGCGGAAGAAGGGGGAGGAGGCGCTACCCCTAAAACGCTACCCGTTAATTATTTGCTCCTTATATTGGTACAAACCTATATATAATTTAAAGGGAATTACTATGTCGGTAGTTCTTGGTGATTTTCAAGATGTGATGAAGCTATAAAATTAGAAAAATAGTTGGATTCGTCTTCATTACTCGAACTTTTGCTTCAACCTCTTGTTAAGACAAATACGACCAATAAAGACAGTTTATTATTATTATTATTATTGTTATTTTTAATCTTTCTGAGAACAAAAAATATAAGCAATGTGTTCAATACCAATATGAAAAATTGCAGTAAAATATTTTTAAATATTGATTTGGAAAATTTGCAGAATATACGTCAAAGGACGATAAACACAGCTGCATGAAATGAAATGGCCAAAATACGATTGATTGTATAGAGATTGACAAGCGGCGTATTCGGTCTGATTTTAGGGGGTCCTTACCCAACTTTTTGGACGGGTGATGTAAAAACAAGTATATAGAATATTTGTCGAGGACAACCAAGTGACCACCCTTTTAAATATACACCCTGTATATTATATCTAATCGGTTTATAATTTTTTATTATTTATTTTTAAGTGTCTTTAAGTACAGGAGTGGAAAAAAAAGCGTATTTTACGACACCATTTGCACAAGGATATTGTGGTGTATGTTTTTTAGAGCTACTTAATTGTTTTTATTGTAACTTTTAAAAACATTAGGTGTTTATTTATATATATTTAATGAAAATATATTGCGTATTTTAATTAATTTTATTATTTAGGCGAAATGCCACTTATTGCTAATTTCCCAACATAAACTGAATGGAATTTTGTCACTATCACAAAGGCATACAATTAACTCTTTTCTTACCATGACGATTTTTCAAAAAAAAAATGTTACCGTAAAAATTGCAAAAAATCCCTCAAAAATGAAAATTTTTATTTTTTTTTTAAATAAAAATTTTTATTTTTATTAATAACGTAATCTCGCCTCAAATTTTTTAGATTACAAAAAAAAATAGAATAGCCACCTCAATCAACCTCAATTTTTCTTTATAAGGCTCCTTTAAATCAATTATTTTGAAAATTGTCAATTTCGTTAGTTACAAATTTCCAGCGCCACAACGTTCGCTATACATGCGATGTTTACAAAACGGTACAACACACCTGTCACTTTTAGTCTTCGTTTTCCGCCGATCTGAAAGAGCGTTAATGTGGTACTAAGTTGCGCCCGCCATGGTACCTCGGTTACCAGACGGTGGTTCGTGGATTAGGTGTGCAGGACCGGAATAAATAAAAAAATAAATGGTTGGTTGAAAATATAAACCAATACAAGATTTTTCTAGAGAAGAAGAAGGAATAGTATGTTCTATAACGTCGATGGAGGTTGGAACCACTTTAGCTAAGAGGGTCTACCACTAACTGGCAGCGTTGTCAGATTTTTGGGACAAACAGATGGTACAAACCAAGAAATTTTATGGTATTTTTCAAAAAATAATGGTACTTCTTGAAAAACCATAAAAACCTACGTATTTTCCCCTTATTTCCTCCTCTACTAAAAAAAAGGTAAAAAAAAAGGTCGACGGCAGAACAGGGCCAAATATCAATGATTCAGTGAGTATTATCCTTATTTCCTCTACCAGATAACCAAAAAACAATGGTTCACGGAGTAGTACAGTTCAAAAAACCAGATAGATACGAAAAGAATGGAAGGATCCAAAATAATGGTATTTTTGTTACTTTTAAAGGTACGGGTACATCATGACGAAATAATGGTATAAATACCATTAAAATGGTACGTCTGGCAACGCTGCTAACTGGTGGAGTCTCATTTGCGATATGAAATTGTGTTCTGGGGAAATACGTGTAACTTCCTGCTGAACTCAGTGTTTATTCTGCAGAAGCTTGCTGTAAGATATTTTCGTGGTGTGTATGACAGAAACTCATGTAGACCCTTATTTATATCTAAGAAAATCTTAAGTTTGCAATGCTTGTTTATTCTTGAAACTGTGTGCATGATATACAAGCATAGGTGCAAGGGCGGATCCAGAAATTAATTCTGGGGGGGGTCAAACAGCGCCGAAGGCAAAATTTTTTAGAGGTTTTTAGAGGAAGAAGATGAAACAATTAAAAATATGATAAACCTTATTTGTGCCGAAGCTGAAATGATATCCGCAGGCCGACCATTAGTTGAGAATCTCTTCGGTTTAGAGAAAGTGTCCAATTTTGCGACATCCGTGTGTGATTGCTGGCCTTTAATTCAAGAAATTTCAGACATTGATACCCCCGATGAAGGCACCAGACGTGCTAATAAATTAGGAAAACTTATAGTTTGTACTAATGATATATTACAAAGCTTTTAGTCTCGTTATTGCTAATAAGTCCTCATTCAATGACTACTGAGAGGATTATTTCCCATTACAACAAATTAAAAACGCCAGGAAGAATTTCATTAAATGAAGATACAATGAATGATCGCCTCTTAGTGTCATTAAATGGACTTGGAACAGCCCATTTTGATCCAAGACCGGCAGTCGCCGAGTTTTTAATGAAAAAAGAACGTAGGTTTAGAGAACCAACTCCTAAAATATACAAAACTGGAGATTTTATTAGTACATTTCCTAAATTATAATCGTATTAATGAAGTTCCTTTTACAATGAAAATGAGTAGGTAACGAGTTCCTTTTTGCAAGACGCCGTAAAATAACAGTGTTTTCAATTTGTAGAAAAAATGTGCACTGGGTTATGAACTCACTCTTTTTGACCACAATAGTTTTTACGTATGTTGAAATGTAAACCGCCCAGGGGGGGGGGGGGGTCATGACCCCCATGACCCCCCCCCTCTGGATCCGCCCTTGCATAGGTGCCTGACCACTTTATGATACTGAAAGATCAAAAAACTTTTATCTGCCCATATCGTCTTCTGCCCTTATTAGAAACTCTATAATTTACGAAAGCATGGTATTGTTTAACCATCACCCTAAAAAGATTTAAAAGAACTATAAAGGAACTACTGGTGGGAAGAGCCTATCACTTGGGCATCTTGTCTCGTATTGAGTTTATCGTTGTCCTGTTTACTATGTTTGTAGTTTCCCGATTTTTAGACTGACCGGAGCTGCTATGATGTGGGGCATGGCTTTTTGCGTGTTTTTATTAAAACGCATATGCGGTAGGTTGGAAATTAAGATTTACTGAAATAGCCCATTATTAAAGATTCACTGACTATTAGAGTAGCTTTTTTATAGTACTGCCCTGATATTGCCCCATAGACTTTCACTTATAGGCACCAATATCGGTAAGGACTCGGCTTTATTTCAGCAGGTGCCCAAGTAGTATTAAAGCAGTATCAGCTGTAATAACCAGCGTTGCCAGACTTTGCTATAAGTCCCTTATTACGGCATAGTTCTTACCTAACCAATATGTCAAATATAACGGGCTGAAGGTAGCAGTAACAAATTTTCTTAAATCAATAAAAGAAAATGTTTGCTTGGTAACTGAATAATTTCAACTTGTATATTGCTTTTATTTACAGCTAATGCATTTTTGCGTTTATTAGAAAATAATAATAATAATAATAATAAATGACTTTATTGTAATAAAGAAAAAAATTACAAAGGGCGAAGTTGAAGCAAGCTTCCTCACTTAACCACTATATATAGTACATACATACAATATTAATGAATTATTCATTATTTTCTACAACTACTGTTTGCACATAATTTAATGGACTACAATATATAGGTACTGTATGTCATTTAGCTCCAAAGCAGCATATCGATTATCTATCCCAATATTCAGCCTGACCCGCGCAGATTTCGGGTAAGTTAATAAAATCAAAAAAAGTTGGTTAATATTATAACTAGTTTGATAATGTAAAAACTTTAGTTATCTACTGTTTAAAAGGTCAACAATGCAATGTTATATTCGACATTGTGACCTTCGGTGTGCCACAGGACACTGTAATCGGACCGCAGTGAAAATTTACCGACCCACTTATCAGTTTTGACTTTAATAGATCTCTTTAAATATTTTTTTCCAAAATACTTGGCAACGTCGCAAGCAGTACCGAAGGGTCAACGCGCTGCCGCCAAAACGCGTATACGCGCGACACCCATTCAAGAATCATCTCGCGTGCTCATCCTAGGTCATAGAGTGACGTCACAAGCGATGGGCAATTGTCTGTCGCGGCCAATCCGATGATGATGATAACCCATGCGATGTTCTACTGTTTTGTTTCCGCTGTTTTGATGCATTTGTTTTCGCTTTTATTGGTTCAAGGTTTTGTGAAGTTGTGGAAAAAGAAGGAAATAGTAAGGAGAGTATTGAGAGTTATATCGGTTTTTCGGTAAATTTATTATTGAATGAAAATGGCGATGAAGGAAAAGAAAGTAATTTAAAAAAATGAAAGTTAACTTTTATGGTTGAATGCCTGCGTCTTATATGGTTAAAAGCAAAATATATTAATGTTTTTTCATACAGCACGGTTTTTGGCTATTTACTTATTATTATAGTAGCTTTTTCTATTATGTGACCTCATGTAAAGGACATATTAATAGTATGTCATGTATACCAACAATAAAAAAATAAACACCAAGCTGTAGTGTGCAACCATTATAATAAACTATTATCTATTATCTGTCCATCTAATTTAATTGTAAAAAACACACAACTTGTCATGACATGACGCTCATTATATTTCTTATATCAAGATTTTTGTAACAGAATTATTTTTATAATAAAATAAAGAGAAAAAAATACAGGTCAGGAACATCACGCAGAGTTTTTATCAACGGTATTTTAATTTCCCATGAATTCAAATGAAAAAATTATGATTTACTTTGTATAACTGGTTTTACAATAATCACTTTTGCTTGTTATAATTCTAATACAAAAAAATGGCATATGTTTTATATTACGTTTTGTTCTCAGATTTAAAACCATTATCAGGTAAGCACAGCCTAGACGTTAATTTCGTCATCATCATTGGATGGGGATCGATCGTTTTTTTTCCTTGTAAGGCGGGCCATGCAGCACTGATTATAGTTCAAAATTGTAATACCTAATCCATATTACTTCTTTAAATAGAAGTAAGTTACTATGATTTAATATTGTACACTGTAACTCATCATTATACGTACCTACTTTACTTCTAGGAACGAAAAAGAGGACACCTAAATAATGGACATTCATCCGTTAAAAATTTGTCGTTAGATGGATTTTTTTTTAAATTTCATAAGAACTCTGATACTTACATGCTTAGTCAATAATATTCTTTCTTATTATAATGTTTTTTACCATATTTTTTTTTTGCATTTTTAAATTTAGTAGTTCTTAATATATATAGAGTATGAAACTTTAAAATTCATTTTTCTCAAAATACATTTTTTGTGACATCCATCGTTTTCTCCTGAGACCCTTCAAATAACAACAGTTATTTAGCAAGCATTTCTAAAAACACAATTGCTAGAATGTAAGTATTCATCCACCATGGATTACTTATACTATTATTGAATGGTTAGCTCCAAAGGAGTTTTCGATAAATCATTTAAGTAATTATTATTAATTACTGCGAATGGATATTTTCCTGCTAATATTTTTTTATCCTTCCGGAAAAGTTTTTTCAGTACTCTGAATTCTTAAAAGGTTTTAACCGGTAACTGTATAGTGTATAGGTAGGAAATGGAATGAACATTAACAAATAATTAATTAAGAATGTCCAAAATAATGGCGATACAATATAATAAAGGTTTCATATTATATACATGCCTTAAAAGAGAAAGAACATAGCTCTGAAATAATTGATATAATGGTCCAATTACAACTTACTGGTTAATAGCCTAATATAAATGTCATATGTCATAATTATATTGATAATTAATGCTATTTAGCGACATAGTTTTGATTAATATACGTTATTATTATCTATGTAACCGGATAAATATTAAAATTAATAACAAAAGGGTAAACATTTCATATAAGCACTTTACCATCAAAACCAGTAGATACCAATAACCCCTTCTTTATGGTTCCGTTACTTACACTGTGGAAGTATTGCACTTTTTTCATTGCACCTGTACATGCTTTACGCTGAAATTTAAATAATTAGAACAAGCAATCAAAAAATTTGACAAGTAATGGTTTAACTTTTAAATTAAAAATTTCATCATTTGAAAAAATTTTGTGGTCGTCTAGATTTTTCGGTTTGTAATAGTTTATTTTGCATGGTTGTATTTTTTTGCAGTATCATCATAAAAATTAATTTTTTCTCGATAATTGCTGGTAAATTATTTGCCAGTTTTATTACTTAATTTGAGGCTAGAGACCGCGATGTAAATATTGAGAAGCAAAGTGCCCAGTGTTGCCAGAGTCACTACAATTGTAGTAGATTTACTACAATTTAATCGTTCTAGTACGTTACTACACTTTTTTAGTATCTGCTACATTTTTAATATTTCTACTACAATTTGCTACATTTACAAATTAGGTCAATTTACCCTATAACTTTCATGAAACCTGATTAAATAACTGATGGGTACCTTTGTTGTTTTTTTTTTAAGTTTTTAAAACCAGTTATTTTCCTATTCTTTGTAGGTAGGTACCTATACTTTTTTTATTTTGTACTAAGAAAATTTTATTAGACATTATATTTTGTTTCGGAACTGTTTTGTATAATATGGATATATCCGTAAATAAATTATTATTACTATTATTAAAAATGTCCCTATTTTTCTAGAATTTTATTTTTATTTAATTTTAGTTTTTGTGTTGCAATAATGCAATAAAAAAAACTAATGCCAACGCCCTTTTTAAAATAATAAATACTTTTAAAAAATCTGCCACACTTTTGTCTGATCTACTACAATTTCATAAGTCAATAATATTTATTATAAAAAAATAATCTGGCAACACTGAAAGTGCCTGTAGACTTGTTCAGTGGTGGATTTACCAGTAGGCTGAGTAGGCTGAAGCCTAGGGCGGCAGATTTTAGGGGACGGCAAATTTGGCCGGAAATTTAGAAGATATTAAAAAAAAACATTATTATATACACAAAGAAACGAGTGGCCAAAATTTTAATATTTTAAATGTACCGAACAATGTATTGACTAATGAAAAATAAATTGGCCTTTTTTATTTTTTTTATCTTATTTCATTTTCAATAAAATAAGTGGGTAAGTAGTCATAAATTTTTAAAATATTTACTAAAAATTATTGACCAAATTTGGGCGTGGTCTTAAAATTTTTTTTTTCTTTCCCGAACACTTCACATGTTTCACAACTCACGAGCCGTCACTGGTAGGGGCGGCAAAAATTGAATAGCCTACTAGCGGCAAATTTGTAAATCCGCCACTGGACTTGCTTAATATTCGTTACAGTTGTAAGGTCTGGTATATTTTACGTTAAGCGGTTGGCTACAAAAACAGAACCGGACTAAGTTCTTTTACCCTCGCCTTCGCAATCTGTTAAATTTTGTAAGGAAGACTGTTTTGTAAAGATATTTTATAATATAATAATTTTATTATTTATAAGAAATATTGACAGACCCGTACCTACCGAAATAAGAATGTGAAAACATTATAAAATTAAAGGAAAAGAAGAAAACAACGTTTATTTCTTTTGGTATTTATTTATAAAAAGCAAAATAAGTACGTATTTATGTATTTATTATACATATTATAAGCTTTGTGGTGCAAGTAAATATTAATTTTATAAAATTGGCGATGATATGAATCAAATTGGGTGTAGTTATGTTTTTGAGGGCAAGAAGGAGGATTCCATTTGAAGATAACTCCTAGAGAACGCTAGCTACACAATATGAGTTTGATAAACTATTGCATATATTTTTTGTCTCTTACATTTCGGACCGCTTTACCTCAAATTACGGAAGAGAAATCTTTTATACGTAAAAAATTGTAGGTACTTCATTAATCTCGATATTTCAATTGGTTTTTGAGATCATTGCGTTTAAATGCTAGATGGCAAGAAATATTAAAATAAACACCTTTCATAACGAAACATATTTATTGAAAATTAACCATGTGCTCTTAAGAATAAATTACATATTTTCAAGTCTACTATCTCCTGTTGCTGTATTTGCCCCTTAATTATGAGACATCCTGTATATTACGATAAGTAAATGGGTTTAACTAGGCGCTATATTGATTTCATAATAGATGAGTTAACCAAAATGGTGTTTGTTAAACTTAAATAATAAACACCAAGAAAATCTGTCTACAAAATCCAAAAGTAAAATGTTTAAAATACACACCAAACAAAAAACAGCAACAGAAAAAAAAAATTGAAAGAAAATCTGTTGACGAAACCTGACACGTGAGCTGACTACGGCCCACTGCTGATCTGGGAACTTTAACGACGAAACCAGATCAGCTGTTATTGTCAAATGTCGTTGTCTTCTGTCAAAACGCCTTGTTTTGAGATAAAATTAACTCTATTAATGAAATAATTTGTCTATCTTTGTTTAAAACCCTATATATTGGTATTATACATTATACTACCATGATGAAAAAAATATGTCCTTTATTTTTATATAAAGCCACGTGCACTTACTAGTAATCGTATTAATTATAACTAAATTAACCTAAATATTATTAAAACAATATATAATCTTCCAGTCATTTTTTAATGCGTTTCAAAATCTGATACATATGTTATTAGTATTAGTTATTAATTTATGACTCACCACCATACCTACATAATACAATAATTACAAGAAGGATTGCCAAACATAATAGAAAAGTAATTTAACAAGACTACATCTAAAAAGACGACTACTGAGTGTGCAACTAAAAAGGTGATGGACTGCATCTCAAGTTTTTTAATTGACAGGGAAACTTTTTCAACTTTCCTTCGCCCTAAAACCAATTGGCTGGAATTTGTCAAAAATAAACATAACAAAATATTTTTTAAAAAGAAGTAGGTATTTTACACTAAACAGAATAGCTATTTACCTAAAAAGTGCGGAAAATGAATTTTTCCGCACGAGTCTGCCGTTCACCGAACGACGCGTAGGGGAGGTCGGTTAAGCAGCCGAGTGCAGGGAAAACATTTTCCGCACGTGTCAGGTACAATAGTTTTTCTACAGACGTGTGGAAATAAGTAACACATATTTCAAAGAAATTTAATAATTTTTAATTACCTAACTATAACAATCACATACATAATAATATGTAACAGTAACTAATTCTGAGAAGAAAAAAAGTAATAACTACAAGTTATAATTAATATGTTATTGATTTTGACATAATCGTGCCGAAAATTTTTTCCGCACTAGTGTGGAAAAATCAATTTTCCGCACTGATATCCGTGCGGAAAATTGGTTTTTCCACACGTCTGTAGAAAAATCCTTTTCCCTCTACAAGCAAAAAAATGATTTTACGCGTCATTTTATAGAAAAAGTAGGGTTGGAAGTAAATTTCAGAAATTTACAAACCTGTCAGATAATAAATAATAAATTTTGTAAGGTTATGTTGCAATAGAAAAAAATCTACAATACACTCCAGAACCGGCTCGGCGCCATTTTTGTTGTTGTGTTTTAGTTTTTGTGTATTTTAGTGAATTGTGTTTGTGCTTTTAGTGATTCTGATACTCGGATTGGAATATAAACAATGACTAGTAACAGCCGTTTTATAGTTTAATTGACTTGTTCTTTTCCTTTTTGAACTAAAAACACGACGACGAATCATTTTTAAACAAATTTTATAAACAACCCCTTAAAAACAATTTTCTATCTAAAAATCTGATGGGTTTGCAACTGCTACCTTATTTTCCAACTTGATCAAAAATTGAGAAGAAATTTCAATTTTTTGGCAAGAATTTAGGGCAAATTTTAGCTGTTTACACGTAGAAATAAATCGAAGGTCAACTTTTACAATTTCTTAAGCAATACGTTAAATTTTAAAGCCCGGACCTGTCTATATTCCCATTCTTCAAATGATAATGCTGCAGTGCGCTTGTCTAATGGTGTGTAGCTTTGTGTACATGCGCTAGGCCATTAGCTTGCCCATTTCGTGATTAAAGGTAAATGTCTATGGATAAAATGAACAGACACAATTTCTTTTTACGAATCCTCTAAATTTACATCTATTTTTAATAGATACCTCCATTTAAATTATACCCAAAAACCCTGTACACTCTGTACATAATAATTATTAAATAATAATAACCGTTGCAATTATGCCCTGCCTTAAAAAATAAATATACAAGTTATTCGATTCGGCAAAATTACAACTAAATTTATTAATGTTTGCATTTTGGTTGCTCCAAAAACATTTATAATATTTCTATTGCAAAATGTAAATTATAAAACTTTAATCATCTATTAAGTTGGTCTAGTTTTTGACATAAATATTTTAGATTGATCAGACAACCTATTAGCCTTTTCAAAGGGCGCAAATTACGAGAGTAAATATATTTAATCGGCTATCTTTTATTTGCGTGACAATATGGTGATATATCTATTATTATCTACGATTGTGACCTTAATAAATTTCCAATACCTTGGCCAAAACGCAATACGATTATACTAAATTATTGATTGCCCCATATTTCGACTGGTTAATTTTGAAACTTGTACTGATAATATTTTTATTTGTGCTATTGTGTCATTTTAATCAAATAAAAAACCAGGGTTTGAAAATGCCACGGTATTTAATATAAATATTAAATTATTATTATTAATATTGGATAGATGAATCTGTTCTTTACTACCAGGGGAACGAGAGAATTTGTCTTACATGAATTAAATGATCTAATACAATAGGTTTGCTAGGAGATAGTTTGTATTGATAGCTTATTTTTTAAATGATAAAAGAGTTTTGGACTTCCATTGTCTTTATTTGTTTTAAATCACAACGTTTTAACTGGTAAGTATCTCCAGTCGTCTTCAGGTGAATACTAAATAAGTAAAGTAACTACAGGACTATTTATATTAGCTAGGTGCACTAAAGCATAACTGAGGTGAGTGCAGTCATGCGTTCAGTTGGCACGCGATCTTATCCTAAGATTACATCTATCTAACAAAGGTTTCCAGATATTTCTTATGTCTAAGGATGGTTTACTAAAGCAGCCTGGGTTCTGGTGAATAGCAGCAGCTTCCTTGAACTTTCTTTTCCTCCAGTGTGGTTCCTTATGTAGGATTTCAGCTTCTGACCACATGATATGGTGACCATGTTTCCAGGCATGGTCAGCTGCACCTGACTTTTCGGTCTCTCCTTTTAACGTATTGTTTTTGTGTTCTTTAATTCTTGTTTTAATGGTCTTAATGTCTCACCTATATAGGATTGGCCGCATTCGCAGGGGATCTGGTAGACGCAGTTTTTCCTATCTTTTTGACTTGTGGTCTTTGTCTTCGTCAGGTGGCTTTTTAGGGTGTCCCTCGAGTTGAATACAGTGTTGATGTTATATCGTTGTCCTAGTCTTCTAATTTTCTCAGATACTCCTTTGACATACGGAATATTGAGTGTTGGTTGTGCCTCTCTGTTTGCTTCTTGCGCGTTGGGTCGATTCTTACGATTTTCCAATATTGTGTCGACTAATCTTGTGGGGTAGCCATTTTTGTTGAGATCGGTCTTGATGTGGTCAGTTTCTTTTTTAAGTGCTTCTTCCGAGTTACAGATAGTAATTGCTCTATCTACGAGGGTTTTAACTGTGCCATGTTTCGTACTGTTTGAGTGATTTGATCTAAAATTGAGATACTGGCCTGTATGTGTGGGTTTTCTGTATACTGACGTTTGGATGCTGTTGCCATTTTTCTTCACGTTGACATCTAGGAACGATAATTGGTTATTTTCTTCTTTCTCCATGGTGAATTTGATTGTTGGTGTTAAGCTATTAAGGTAATTTAGAAAATCTCTTAGTTCCTCATCGGTTCCATTCCAAATAATGAAGGTGTCATCCACATATCTCAGCCACATTTTTGGTTTCTTCTTTGCCTGTTCCATTGCTTTGGATTCAAACCATTCCATGTAAATGTTGGCGATTATTAGCGAGAGACCATCGCTGCGCGCTGTAGCATTAGTTTTAACGTATCGTTGTTCAGAGTCTTCTAGCTGTCCTGTCTGAATTTGAATTTTATTGATCCCTGTTTCAATTAATTTATTTTTACTTTGTATTTAAGCTTCTTTAAACTTTTCATGCCAGATAAGGCAATACAAGATTCATATTTCGCATAACCAATCATTAGTATTGGACTTTATAAGCTATGGACGAATTTTACCATCTCAGTAAACCATGTTGCATAATAGATAATAATATGCAATGTTAGACGACAAGAACAATATCACACTAGAAGCCATTTAAATTTTTGAGAACTACAGTACTGAGATTTAAAAGGCATTTCCTAACTATTAATTTTTGTGTGAATAGAATATCGAAAAATCATCGTCAATCGCGGTTGATTAAAACAACATCCAAAATTTTTCTAAAGAAAGCGTTACTAAGCAACCACAATAGGTATTTAATTTACAATCTAGATTAATAACCAATTTTGAATAATAAAATTTCGATATTAATCTACAAAGCCGCTGATTACTATCGCGTAATTAATACTTTTAAAATATGATTGTGCAGTAATTGTGAATAAAAATAATACTTTATCATGTAAATGTTGTTATGACACCGATTTGTGTCAGATAAATTGGTTTTCTTTACACACTTTTAATTATTATCATTATGCAACGGTAAATTATTTCTCTGAGCATATGGGTGTCGTCGGACAAAATAACAAGTGTATTTTTCCTCTAATAAAAGAATAAATAATATAGGAGTTCCTCAAGGAAGTATACTAGGTCCAAGATTATTTATTTTATACAACAATCAAAATATTTTAAAAGAAGCAGTTCTAAGTTAAGTTTGTTTTTAAAAAAAAACTGTATTTATTACTATTATTATAATACCACATTTTCTTTATTGTTCGTCCATTTTATATTGTGCTAGTGAGGAAATATTTGATAAATTACAAATTTTACAAAATAAGGCAATGCGGATTATTTTAAATTGTGACAAATATACAAAAATAAATTTTATGTTAAAAAATCTAGATTGCTTGAATGTCAGAAATTTTATTTTTTTATTTAGTATGTATCTTTATACCTAAAATTAAAAATAATTTATTGCCTGATTGTTTAAAAAATGTGTGTTCTTTTAATTATGACCATCATAATTATAAAACAAGAACTAATAACAAATTTTATGTGGATAGAGTGTCTAAAACATTAGCTTATAAGTCTATTTTTCATAAAGGTTTGATAGAATATTATAATTTGAAAAATTCTATTAAATCTCAAATATCATTACAACTAATTAAAAAAACTTTAAAATTACATTTAATTAAAAAACAAAATGATACTTAATATTTGATACGATTTGCAAAATATTTAACTTTTCTGTCTGTTTTTGTTAAAAGAAGGTTGAGTTTTAAAATTTAAAATCTATAAAAATGTGTTAAAAAATGTATTAAAAAATATTTAATTGTAGCGTTTTGCTAAATAAAACATGTTACTACTACTACTATAAAGAAAAAATCTATTAACTTTGCCGCTAGCGTCGATATAATCAAACCTTTACAGTTACCTTAGAATGTACAACTAATACCGGTATGTTCTAATATCATCTACTGTTTGTTTTAAGGAAATGCCAACAATTTTTTGCACATTTTCAATCTCTTTTTACATTTATAAACAGAAAACATATAAGGTGATAAATTCCCTCCAATCATCTGCATTCATGGTTTCTTATACTATAGAGTTCCTCATACTTCTCCTTTTGTGTATGTATACGCCTTATCCCAGTGTAAAACCTACTTTGTTTTACATCATGGAACACCACAGATTTGTTTATCTATTTTTTAGAGTAGCTAGATAATTAATTTTCAAAGGTGTCAAGGGTTACTGGCCCTACTGCCTGTTGTTATCTTCTAATACAGTCAAAATAGGACTCTGATTATTATAGTACTGTTTTGTAACATAGTTTTGTTATAATATTCGCAAAACACGTAAAAACGTTTGGGTTTCAATGCTATTTGCGCGGGAAGATAGAAGAGCCCCTTCAGCATCTAATAAATAGTACCTTTATCACTGGAACATTATCATCCACATTAAAACTAGCAAAATAAAATTTGTTAATGAACCAATAGTATGTAGGTGGTTTTTATGGGTTTAAGGACCTTAGGGAGCAAATGAAACCCAAATTTTAATTTGCCGACGTTTCGGAAAATATATTTCCTTCCTCAGGGCTAGTTAAAGTGGACTCGTGGAGCATTGTAACATTGAGTATAGTGTTTCTTAGGTCAATTTAATGACATAAAATAGTATGAAACTTCTAACCATAGGCGTCCCAAACAAATAATTAAAATGCGTATACACACTTATAAGTTTGTTTAACATTAGGTGTTTGTACATACTACACTTTATAAACCCACTGTATATATAATAATATTATATTAAAATAATAAATATAAGGTAACTCAAAGATTCTATACATAAAACTAAAACCAGAAAAATAAACCTGACACGGCACGACACTGCTCAGAAAATGCTTTAATTTTTTTACCAGAACTCCATTCTGGGACCATTCCCCGGCCCGTCCAAAAGTTCCAAATCACGTATCTTTTATCTTCGTCTCTTCCACGCCATCGGCGGTCACTGGCTTATCTCTGTCTGACAGAATCGATCGTTGAACGGGCTGGAGACCGCTTCAGCTTATACCAGCCGCTTTAACTGGCGCTTATCACCCCTGACAACGTGCATAAATTGTGAGCGGTTGCCAGTTCTACCAAATTTTCTGGTTTGTTAATATATTATGTATAGGTATACGAGAAACAATGGTTTGTTAATTAGTTGTTTTTGAACACTGAAAACACTTTTTGTCTTGATTTCAGTTATATTGTTTCTTAAGGACTAAAGAATGTATTATTATAACAATGAATGGCTTGTTATTTTTTTCTGTCACACTCAAAACTCCTCGGTTTAAAGTATATTTGCAAACTAGCTTTCAAAGAAAGTTACTGATTAACAATTGAATACTGATATAAATGAAACATCTTTAATAAAAAAAAACTTAAAGAATTGAAGAAGAAAGGTCTGACAACCCTGGTTGTGAGGTCGGTCTCTTTGAGACTGTTTACCGCCGTATCCGTATGGAATGATTGGAATGTCCTCAAACTGAGTTTGGATAAATTATATGTGTTTTTGTTTTTACCAGAGTTTTATTCCTTACAAGAAAATCAGCCTTCGTTTACATCGACCCTAATATGAACCAAAAATTATATACGCCGAGTTGGTACAGCAGACCTTTCGATAAATAACATTTAAACATTAATATACGACAAATCAGGTCCGGCGAAGCATATGGAAAATTTTGCAATCGAATTTTAGATTGTAGCCTTTTCTGAAAGAATGTTACCGAACACCGGCGTTTCAAGGTCGGTTCTAACCAAAGTCGTTGACACCTATTTGCTATGGGTTCAAATAATAATTATTATTCTATTATTTATTGTAGGTATTTGAAAACTAATATAAGCAAAATAAGGTACATGAGTACAAACAAAGCTCCAGTTTATTGAAAAAACATACTTAATGAAATAATTGTTTAAACAATAAAACTGAAGTAAGAAGAAATCGGCAACGCTTAGTTGATTATTTATGTGCCTACGCCTAGGTACTGTCAGTGGTGTAACTAAAACTGAGTGCCCCCCTCCCCAAGCGTTTTAAGGGGTCCACTCTCTATAACGAATGGAGACAAATAATTCTTATTTTCATTACTATTAGGTTCAGGTTTATGAATGTTTGAATTCGTTAATCGTGTAATAATTTAATTAGGGTTAAACCCACATTATGTGTTAAGTACCTTCTATTAAAACAGCAAACAACTCGAATTTATTTTATAATCCTATTGTTTTTTGAAAAAAATTAAAATTTGACAGATAATGCGAATCACGTGACTACTATTTTTTTGCTTAATTTTCATCTCGATCGAAGCAGAACTTGATGCCAAAGTCAAATTTTGAATAAAGTTATTAATAAAAAAAATCCCATATGATGCGTACTTTACTGGTGACACTGTATATAAAAAGTATTGTTTAAGTTTTTGCCCCCCCCCGAAAAACGCTCTATGGACGCCCTTGCGTATAATTCTTCTTTACTTAACTAACTCAGATATAAAAAAAAAAAAATTAATTATAAAATGAAGGAGCTGTCAATGTGCCCCCCCCCCCCCTGTTGTGTTTTAAAATTGTAGATGAAGTAAAACTCATTGCGTCGCGTCTGTCCCTCTGCGTCATCTGTCCCGACCCTCCAGCAATTCCAATTTTGCCCCCCTCTAGACCATAAGCTCGGTACGACACTGGCTGTTAATGAAGAGTCAGTTTGCTAAGTAAATATATTACATAAAGTTAATTCTAAAATTGCAGGTTACAGTCCAAAAAATTTAATAAACTATCAATTACGAAGATATTTTTATTGCAAAAATATGTGAAATTACTTTCTTGCTCTAATTGCATTAAACAATACTTTTAATAATATAACAATTATTTTTTATTATCTAATAAACTGTTTAAAACTTTTTATTTTAACACGTTCACGTGGGATATGAATTATTAGACGGAGAATATATAAAATATTAATTTTATGTAACAGCGGTCAAAAACAAACCACTTCCTTAGCAGTTTAGTCCAGGTGACATTGTTAATGGGAAAAGTGACCTTACCTTGACGGTTCTTGGCATGCGCTTTGGAATCCTCCCCCGTCTTGTAGTACGGCACACAAGTCGACAAAATTTGAGGTCCTTTAAGGTACCGGGTTTCTACTTTTTGTAATGTCGCCTGAACTAGCTACCGATAAAGGATCGTTTGTAAATACTCTTATTATCATTATTTTCCTTTGCTAAAAATTTGATGACACTGGTAAGCTATCAACTTCACAAAACTCTTGTTTCAAATACTGCAAAAAATGCGAAGGCATGTAGATTTTAGGTTGTGCGAAGCTGAATTATCCATTTTAACTAATCTTCTATCAGTAACTACACAGAACACCCTTTACATACTGAAACGCATGCCTCAAAAGAAGTAAAAAGTTCTCTGCTTCCTTCATACATAGAATTTATAATATCGCGGCATTTTTGCATAAAACCTCAATTCCTGAAACAAACCTTGTTATTGGGAACAGTTACTTTTTAAAAAGTGCTATCAACAATATACCGGATGTTTGTCATTCGCCCCTATAACTTTTTTATATTTATAGATATTAAAATGAGTCTGCATTTATTGGCATAATTTTCAATTTGTTAGCACTTCCGGTTTATTGGTAGAGAATAAATAGGCAAGGGCGGTCAAGGGCAAATGACCCCTTTCCCCTAAAGAATTAAAAAGATATACAAGATATTAAGAGGAAATCTGAAACTTAGATAAAAACGGTCCGGTTTGACCGGAAGTGACCTTGACTTTGATATTTTAAATGGGACATCTTGTATATTTTTATTTATTTGGGTTCAGCTATGGAGGGCTTTAGGTTAGGAGACCGATCGCAATACATTGGTTTCGGGCAAAGTTTTGGATCGGTAAAGCAGCTTTAAAAATGGCCGTCAGGGGCGCATGTGTTCCTTTAAATCTGTAAAATGCATGGGTTCTTATGGGATAATCAACTGTTTTATTGAATTTAGTTAACTAAAACCCTCTACAGGCTGAGATATGTATATATTATATCTAATAAAGCTTATTTTATTAATTATTGGATAAAAATACCGCTGACTGCGCCGCGACCGGGAAACAGCGAACTAACTACTAAACAGGGACGTAAATTTAAAGAACAGCCATTTTCGATCGGACTCCTTCCTAAAGCCCTCCATAGGTTCAGCATAACATTATGAGTAAAATGACACCTCACTTGTCATTTTTTGACGTGTTATAACATTTTTATGTTTATCTACAGTTAGTGTTGCCGCGAGACGAGATAAAATGGGTCTCTCGTCTCGTCGAGAGAGGGCGAGACGAGACGAGAGACGACCTTCTCTCGCCTCGTCTCGCTTCTCTCGTGATTTAAACCAAATATAGTAAAAACGAAGCAAAATTTTAACGCGTTTAGGTTAGGTTCTATCATATTTGACATGAATTGTGTGCAATATAATAATATAGACATTATGTATATTTTTGCAAAGAGAAATTTAAGAATATTTAAAAAAGCTCAAAAAAGTTATGTTTTTTGCTCGAGAGAGACGAAAATTTCTCGACGAGAGAGGGTACTTCTCTCGTCTCGTCTCGGAGCTTTATTCGAGAGAAAATATCTCTCTCGTCTCGCCTAGAGAGGGCCAGACGAGACGAGAGACGAGAATCTCTCGTCTCGGCGGCAACACTATCTACAATGCTACAAATTAATTAAATCTGTTAATTTATAGTCAAGTAGTATAGGAAAATTAAAATTATTTCATAATAATTGACTTTCTAAGTTTCACGAGCGTTTAAAAAATTTAATTTTGCTTTCTTGACGTTAACTCCATTTTTCCAAATGGAACGATAGTGGTTCACTAGAATATTTAAAACGAGCATTTTTTTCCCAACAATTTGATACCATGCACTCCTATGCTATTTTAAAATTGACACTAAAAATTTTGCCTTAAATTCCAATCGCAAATTTAAAAGCGTTATGCATTATTGCCGCTCTCTATTTTCTAAAGAAATATAAAGGCAGCTTTGAAAAACAATGGAACGGCTTTGAAAAGCAATATCGCCTTAATTTGAAGTTGTAATGCCATTAGTTTATAAAACATAAATACTCTTGCGGCTTCAGAAGAATTTTCCTAGTCACTCCAAAAATTAGGAGCATATCAATTTGTTCATTTCTAGTAAAACTATAACCATTTTATCTGATTTACAATGTAAGTTTAATAAACGAATGACATTACAATTTTAATTTAAAACCATAATATTGGTTTTCAAAACCATTCCATTGTTTTTCAAAGCCGCCTTTATATTTCTTTTAAAAAGACAACATAACGCTTTTAAATTTGTGATTGTGACTTAAGGCAAATTTTATCGTGTGAATTTTAAAATAGCATAGGGGTGTATGGTATCAAATTGTTGGGAAAAAAATGCTCGTTTTAAATATCCTAGTGAACTACCATCGTTCCATTTGGAAAAATGGAGTAAACGTCAAGAAAACAAAATTAAATTTTTTAAACGCTTGTGAAACTTAGAAAGTCAATTATTATGACATAATTTTAATTTTCATATAAAAAAGTGACTATAAATTAACAGATTTAATTAATTTGTTGCTCTCTAGATTGAAAATAAAAAATAAACATAAAAATGTTATAACACGTCAAAAAATGACAAGTGAGGTGTCATTTTACTCAAAATGTTATGCTGCATCCCAATAAGTAAAAATATACATGATGTCCTATTTAAAATACCAAAGTCAAGGTCACTTCCGGTCAAACCGGAAGTTCTAACAAATTTAAAATTATGCCAATAAATGCAGACTCATCTCTTATGCATAATCTCAAAATTTCATTTTAATATCTATAAATACAGAAAAGTTATAGGGGTGAACGTCTTTTGAAAAACAACCGGTAGATATCCACCATAACGTCTTATAGACACAGTCTGATTGTGGTTGAAATGTATATGCAAATAAAATTTATATTTTTTCTATTAGTTATTCCTAATCATAAATTAGTTGTTATTAAAATAGCTGGATTTAATTTAATACCTTGTTAAACCATAATATATACTTTATGAAAGAGAAAAAACGGATATTGCAATTTTAGGTCTGTCACTTATACAGTGACCGGCAAAGAGTTCGCAACATATGGGAAAAATTTTTATTAGCGGAATATTGAAAAATCTTTTTGGGGGGATTGGATGTGCATGTCCCATAACCTTAAAATAGATTTTGACATACGTCACGTGACCAATGGTATGGTGGGAAAGTTGAAAAAACCAATATGAAATCATCATAAATCAGATAAGTTGATGAGATATCGAAAAAATTCCAAGAATAAAAAGTATTTAGAATTCCATTAGAACCTTAAATACAATGTTTGGGTTTGTTCGGGTTGTTGCAATAGTCTATTTCTAATAACCTTATCGATATTTTTTATATCGAAATATTCTATTATGTTAAGAAATCCTTAAATTCATTAATCCAAAGCAAATTTTATTTATAACCGTAAAAAATAATTTAAATTTTTATTAATTTTTAGATTTTTTTAAAGATTTCTGCGAAATTTAAAATTATTTTTTACGGTTATAAATAAAATTTTCTTTGGATTAATGAATTTAAGGATTTCTTAACATAATAGAATATTTCGATATAAAAAATATCGATAAAGTTATTAGAAATAGACTATTGCAACAGCTGGTATCCAAGTGTAAACGAATTTTTTGAATTATTGCTCCAAATTGTCAGAAAAACAAAAGAATATTTTCATCATCATCATTATCATTTAACTCCACTTTGAGTATGGACTACTTCTTCAAAATTAAAAGAATATTTCTAATTGTGGTCACCAGATGTTAGTTTTACTTTAATGAAGCTTTAAGAAAGGAAAAATATGGAAATTTTTAATTCGGTAAAAAAATATTTACAAAAATATTCGATTTTATGTTTTTTTAAGTAGATATCCCAAACATTGTATTTAAGGTTCTAATGGAATTCTAAACACTTTTTATTCTTGGAATTTTTTCGATATCTCATCAACTTATCTGATTTATGATGATTTCATATTGGTTTTTTCAACTTTCCCGCCATACCATTGGTCACGTGACGTATGTCAAAATCGATTTTAAGGTTATGGGACATGCACATCCAATCCCCCAAAAAAGATTTTTCAATATTCCGCTAATAAAAAATTTTCCCATATGTTGCGAACTCTTTGTCGGTCACTGTATAGGGTATGATGTGAACTACCTACTTCCATTAAAATTATTTTGTAGTTGAACATGAACATATTTTATTATTAGATAGTTATTTGAGCTTCGTTTTTATCTAACTAAATTTCAGATTGATATCTTGTATATCTTTTTAATTCTTTAGGGGAGAGGGGTCATTTGCCCTTGACCGCCCTTGCCTATTTATTCCCTTTATTATTTAACTTTCTTATTGTTTAAATTTTACGTTTAAAAATAAATGTAATTGTTTTATGTCCGTAAAGAATATTTTGTCAGAGACTTCACATAATTCAACGGCACTCTTTGTATGTAACAAGCGTGTAATTGCCGACTGTCATTATTGCTAATATCTCGGCAACTATAAGATCGAGGATAAAATTCAACATTATGCTATATTACTACGAGCGATACTATGGGTGCGGCACCTCGTATTACTTCTTACGGTGCGCCATTTTTTTTTAAATAATAGTATTGGGCATTATGAAATATTGTTCCGTAATAAAAGAAGTTTAATTTATATCATTTTTATAAAGAATATGCATGCCCGCCTAGGTTTGTTCGTTTGCGTTGTATGAACTTGTACTTTTACCAAGTAGCAAAAAAATAGTAGTCACGTGATTCGCATTATCTGTAAAATTTTAATTTTTTTCAAAAAATGATTCAAAAGTGGGATTATTTCCGAAAATATCGAAAAAAGTTATTAGAAAAAGTTTTTTTTACATGCAGTTTCTAGCCCATATGCAAAATTTCAGCTGCATAAGATAATTTTGATTTTTTACCTATATTTTGTAAATTGCACCACTTTTGCAAAATAAGACTCGCCGCAACCTACATAAAACTTCTCATTTTTGACAAGGCTTTATTTCAGATACATTTACTTTAAAGTAGCGCCATATTAAATGTGTGTTTTTCTACAAAATCAAATTTGGGCTATTAAAATTTGGTCGCATGTGATGCACAGTTTATTTGTTTTTGACCCTGTATAAGGTAACTTCATAAAATAAGTATTTTTGAAAACGTGGTTTGTGTCTGAAAGTAATACACCTTAATATTAAGACAAAAAAGCACACAGTGTCATCAGTAAAGTGTTCATTAAGTTGAAAATAAATTTTAGTTTAACTTAACGTTAAGTTTATCTATTTTCAACGATTTAATTTAAAACCCCATTACTTTATTTTTAATTTTTTTACTTTCAGATACAAACTACGTTTTCAAAAATACTTATTTTATGAAGTTACCTTATACAGGATCAAAAATAAATAAACTTTGCATCACATGCGACCAAATTTTAATAGCCCAATATTAATTTTATAGAAAAACACAAATTTAATATAGCGCTACTTTAAAGAAAATGTATCTGAAATAAAGCCTTGTCAAAACTGAGAAGTTTTATGTAGGTTGCGTTGAGTCCTATTTTGCAAAAGTGGTGCAATTTACAAAATATAGGTAAAAAATTAGAATTATCTTATGCAGCTGAAATTTTGCATGTGGGCTAGAAACTGCAATTAAAAAAACTTTTTCTAATAACTTTTTTCGATATTTTCAGAAATAACCCCACCCCACTTTTGAATTATTTTTTGAAATAGTATATTAAAGTATAAGTGGATATTAAGTTATTAGAAAAAGTTTTTTTTAAATGCAGTTTCTAGCCCATATGAAAAATTTTAGCTGCATAAGATAATTTTGATTTTTTACCTATATTTTGTAAATTGCACCACTTTTGCAAAATAAGACTCGCCGCAACCTATATAAAACTTCTCATTTTTGACAAGGCTTTATTTCAGATACATTTTCTTTAAAGTAGCGCCATATTAAATGTGTGTTTTTCTACAAAATCAAATTTGGGCTATTAAAATTTGGTCGCATGTGATGCAAAGTTTATTTGTTTTTGACCCTGTATAAGGTAATAACTTCATAAAATAAGTATTTTTGAAAACGTGGTTTGTGTCTGAAAGTAATACACCTTAATATTAAGACAAAAAAGAACACAGTGTCATCAGTAAAGTGTTCATTAAGTTGAAAATAAATTTTAGTTTAACTTAACGTTAAGTTTATCTATTTTCAACGATTTAATTTAAAACCCCATTACTTTATTTTTAATTTTTTTACTTTCAGATACAAACTACGTTTTCAAAAATACTTATTTTATGAAGTTACCTTATACAGGATCAAAAATAAATAAACTTTGCATCACATGCGACCAAATTTTAATAGCCCAATTTTAATTTTATAGAAAAACACAAATTTAATATAGCCCTACTTTAAAGAAAATGTATCTGAAATAAAGCCTTGTCAAAACTAAGAAGTTTTATGTAGGTTGCGTTGAGTCTTATTTTGCAAAAGTGGTGCAATTTACAAAATATAGGTAAAAAATCAGAATTATCTTATGCAGCTGAAATTTTGCATGTGGGCTAGAAACTGCAATTAAAAAAACTTTTTCTAATAACTTTTTTCGATATTTTCAGAAATAACCCCACCCCACTTTTGAATTATTTTTTGAAATAGTATATTAAAGTATAAGTGGATATTAAGTTATTAGAAAAAGTTTTTTTTAAATGCAGTTTCTAGCCCATATGAAAAATTTTAGCTGCATAAGATAATTTTGATTTTTTACCTATATTTTGTAAATTGCACCACTTTTGCAAAATAAGACTCGCCGCAACCTACATAAAACTTCTCATTTTTGACAAGGCTTTATTTCAGATACATTTTCTTTAAAGTAGCGCCATATTAAATGTGTGTTTTTCTACAAAATCAAAATTGGGCTATTAAAATTTGGTCGCATGTGATGCAAAGTTTATTTGTTTTTGACCCTGTATAAGATAACTTCATAAAATAAGTATTATAAATATAGTCCGCCCTATGATTCTGGGGCTAGGACGTCTGAAGGGGTGATAAAATATGTAAACAAGTAAATTGTCATCAAACAAGAGACGCTGCGCGCTGTTACTTTGACAATTTGAGAGATATATGTTTCCTAATTTCAAGAGACTAAGAAAAATCAAAAATTTAAGAAAATCTATTAATTTTTAGGCAGTTACTAATAATGGCCGGTGCCGATTCTCCAACTAGTTTTATCCTGCAGTCTGTGAGCTACTTTATTACTATGAAAGTGTATATTTGTAAAAACAGTTGATACTTATTTAAGATAAGAAAAATATACATCGAATCATTCACGCAAGCTATTGAAAATTGTTAAAAGTTGCTTGTTTGTACATTAAATGTTCTATAAATATATAATAATTTACACGTTATAGATCCATAGAATGGTTAGGACTATTATTTAAAATAATGACTATAATTAAGTATACCTATTCTCGTTGTACTTTCACTTTTGAAAACTACACCAGTTGGTTTTGGGCTTTGGCTACGTAAAAAAATAGAGTCTACTATAATACATACAAAATTTAAAAAAAATCTTTGTTTTCAGTGCATGTCTCTACTGCCGCAGAACAATTTTGAATGTGTGATTTTTACAATAAAACTTAACAATCTTTTCGGTCTGGTACCAGAATATGACTTTAGAACAGGAACTTTCTTAAAAAAGCAGAAGTTTTATTGTTTTATATGGGTTGTGCTACATTTGTCATGCATTCTATATTATTTTTATGACTGCGCAAGCATTATTTTGAATGTTAATACTTCCAAAGTGCACATCACCGAAGTATCTTTAAGGTAATTCATTCGTATTCTTATTAGTTCTCCAATTTATAAAAGAGTTGAAAGTATCTTTGAGAACAAGAAAAAATAGTCACTTTTTTTTTTTAATTTCAGGGTGTTGGATATCTTGGGTTTTAGCCTAATACCGGCTCTAGGAATATTCAAGACATTCTTCGTCGACTCAACAATATGGCAAACGTTTTTCCAAAATGTCAAAGAAGCCTTTAAATATTTAAAATCAAAACAAACTACGAACACCGGAAATATTCGGATAAAATTTTACGTACTTTTAATTCTAGGACATGTCGTTGTTGGCGTCATGATTGTTTTAACCATTTTACTGAACAATCCTTTTAATAGTGCCTTTTTGGCCGTTATTTATTTTTGGGAAACCTACAATCTATTTTTGTTTAATACATTTATGACTGTTGCGACGATGTTTTTGTTGGGTAGCTACAAAAATTTAAACGAAATCATTGAAAATGTTGGTAAGTATTTGGTAGTTTAACCTTAGCTTTATTACCCATTTTTCAACCATCGGAAACAGCAGTGGCGCAACCAGAAATTTAGTTCGAGGGGGGGCCTTAATCTCTTGCGCCGCAGGCGAAACATTTTTTGGTTGCCACGCCCTTTTTTGGGTAAAATACGTATGATTGACGAGAGCGACAGCCCCCTAAAACTTATGCAATAATACGCCGCTGGCCCTAACTAAATATTTATGAAAAAAAAATTTGATATTTCATTTTAATTAGTAAAAATGTATTTAAAATAAGTAACGCCTATATTAATCATACTTATACTAAAACAAAACAAAAACCTTATACAATAAGTTGTAAGTAATCACTAATAATGCTAATATTAAAGTAAAATTCTTCGTTTTGATTTGCCCTTTCGTCCAGATTTTCTGCCACGGTAATATCAATATCGTGGTTCGCATAAAGAACTGCCAAACCATTTAATCTGTCCTCTTCCGTGGTGCTACGCTGATATGTCTTTAAATATTTTAAATTTGAAAAGGACCTTTCAGATGTGGCGGTTGTAATAGGCAAAGTTAAAAAAATTTGTAAAACCCTTTTTATTGCCATCGCATTCGGAATTCGGAATACACTTTGTCCAAATCTTCCTTTAGTTTTTGTTTTTGCATTTTTTATACTACAGCTCAAGTTCAGCTTTTAACATCGTTTTAATGGAAAACTCTTCAAGGAACTCATTCTTGTAGAAGCTGTGAAGTTTTAAAAAACATTTAAATTGACTATCAAAATCTTGATTATCTTATGGAAAGAGGCATTCAAAATTTTGAAGGGTTTCTCGATGTTTTAAAAACCGATCCTCGAGATTTGCTATGAGGCCATCAAAAACGGAATAAAAATTGTTATTTTAAAATACTCAGCAGCGGAATCGGTTTTTATAACCAATCTTTGTGTTTGTCTTGGCGGTAGTCTAGGTACTCTGATTTCAATATCGTATTCCGAAAGTAGATCTTGAGCTACCTTAAAAATATTTTGAAAATTATCATCTGCCAGGCCTCTTATTTCTTTAACTTGATCTGTTACGTCATTATCTAACTGTAATGCTTAATAAAGGTTTAAATCGACTGTTTGTAAAATCTTGCTTAAAGGCAGTGTGTAGGCATATATTCTTTCTGTACATATTAGTGCGATCACAAATTTGGGACTTATAATGCTGGCCAGTAATCCAGATGCATCAGTGGAAGTATTTCGGTCAGTCCATTCAGTCAGACGTAGTATAATTTCACTATTGATAACATGATTGATGTAAATTATGTGGCTGAATATAAAATATTAGTAAAAGGCGTGAAATGAAAAATTGGTTTGCAATTAAACGAATAGGCTAAGTTTCTGAGCTCGGGGGAAGGGGGGGGGCTGCAGCCCGGCAGCCCCCCCCCCCCTGGTTGCGCCACTGGGAAACAGTGGTGTAACAAACACCCCCGCAGACCCCGCACAGGGCCCCTTCAAAATTTGCTGCCAGCTTTGCTTTTCATAGGTATTTCATTTCATAATGGGCCTTTTCACTATTCTTAAATTTGATACATTTGGCATTTGAATTGTTCAGTCGGTGCTATAATAAGTGTTTTTCATCAATAAAATTATTGCTAGGTCATAACATTAATTTATTTCAGCACAGTAAAAACCGGGTAAAATTCAACCAATTTGAAAATCTCAAAACAGGCGCGACTCATGACGTAGATATGTTTAAAGCTTGCTAGAGCGCATGCGTTTAACCTCGCACACGCGTAAATGCTGATCTGTCGAACTGCCATGGGCAAATTAAGCCGCTGTTGCCATATGTAGAAAGTTTTATAATCCTAATAATATACTTTCTTCTTAGAACTTTATTTGGATACTTTAAATAAATATAAACATAATACTGGTAAAATAATTCATTCCGCAGCTATTGAATGGAAAACTGGTATATTATAATTACTAATTGCTAGTCAATTACCATTACACTGGTACTATAATATATGATTTTTGAGAGTATCGGCAACACTGTCAAGCTGCTGATTTTGTGAATTCTTGATATTTTAAGCCAGCGACTCGGCTATTCCTATCATTCCTCTGTGCATCAATCTTCCGGCGCGATGACGTAGGTATGTTTAAGTCCGTGTTTTTATTCAAGGAGTTTTTTTTATTTATTTATTTTCTCAGTTACGGCTTAAAAGTATAGAAAAATAAAAACACAGAAAATTTTATTTTTTGTTCCTTTATACACTACTACCAAAATCAAAATTTAGTGAAAAGGCCCATTTAACTTAAGTTAAAGTTAAGTGAAGAAGAATTATACGTGAAAGCGCGGAATTTACAAACGATATACGATAAAGACTTTGTCCATTGACTTTCCTAGTCAAATTTTAAGCCTCAGAAAGGGACTTGGTGATAGTATTTCAAAATTAAAAACAGCGTATGAACTTGCGTATCATTTATTAATAAAAAAAATCAGTGTGTTCTTCAAATTTTCCAGATGTATCTAGTGCATTGATGTTATTTCTAACTTTACCAGTTAATGTGGCATCAGCGGAACGATCTTTTTCCGAACTTAATATAGTAAAAACCCATTTACGTAACACCATGGGACAACAACGCCTTTCGAATTTATCCTTAATCAGTATCGAACACGAGTTTGTCAAAACATTAAATATCGACGAAATTATAAACGATTTTGAATAAAAAAATGCTCAACGATCTGGTCGTTTTGCATAATACCTTGTATAGTACTTAGTGACACAATGTTTGTGCAGACTTGTTGAGTGTTCAGTGACCGATGATATGAGGGACCTAGTTGTTGACTCAATTACTTTTTTAGATTGTTTTTCTGGTACTCAACTTACGCTTCACGATATAAAAAACATGGAAAAAGTCTTTGTGACTCTTTCGGAAACCTCGGAATGTTGTAATAGAATTTTTGGAGGCCAGCTGGTATATCTGACTGTTTTTCTCGTTGTGGATCTTTTGGATATTATAAACATGTGGATGATACACTTTATGGATAACCATGATAAATTCCCGATGTATATCTACCAAGAAATCTTTTATTTTTGGTTGTTACTGGTATAATTTATAGAATACATTTTTATGGAGTGCGCGATAATTATGTATACCCAACGACGCACATACGGGTATTTAGCCGATCTAGGCGGCCAAAAGTCTAATATTAAAATTTTAACGCAGGTAGAAACTAATGACCGATAAATAGGGCCAAGGGTTGTACGCTTATGATGTCACACTTCCCCCGCTTCCCACACAACCCAAGCGCTCTTACGACTAGTCTGAACTTGGTCGTTTATAAGAAGAGTATCATTTCTCGGTGTCTCTTGCGTAAGCGAACGTTTCATAGTGAATTTATTATTTTAAAGAAGCAGTTATACCTAATTAAAAGCCATGGATTGTGATCGTACAGATAAGTGTGTCTATTTTTCAAAGCTGTTTGTTTCAAATGCTATATTATTTGCTGCGATATTTGATTTGAACATGTGTAATTTTTTTTTTTATTTTTTTTTTATTTTTTACTTGTTAGCGTTTAAGTTGTATTTCCCAAAATTTCCCGGCAAATTTTTTTGGTAAAATAGGATACCCAGGGCTATTTCTTTTTTATATTTGCTAAAAAATTTGCGGAATGCTGCGATATTGCAAGATAGGGCATTTTTTGCTGCCTATGCGAAGGAAACTGCTGAGCTCTATATTCAACTCTACCCGTGGCATCCGATGACTCCTACTATGCATAAAATACTAGTTCATGGGTCCGAGATCACGCGCTGATTCCGAAAGGTATCGAGGCAATCTTGTAATATGGATGTTCTGAACAGGCTACTACTCAGTTCGGATCCATTTATAACAGGAATAAGACCGATACCTAAAAAGACTAGCAAACCATTCTTAAAAGAAACGATAGCCATGTTGCTTCCAGATGAACCTTATCTAGATACAACAGATTATGAAGAATCATCGGACGAGGAAGTTAGTGCCTCAACTTCGGATGAAGAATCATGGAAAACATCCTTATTATAAATTTTAAAATATATTAATAAGACTTATTGTTCATTTCCCATTTTTTTGATAAATAAAATTAAGTTTTTTCAATACAAGGTATTTTGTATTCATTATAAACCTATAAACAGTCTAATAGGCACCTTTGGAATTAAGTAAACTGGTAAAATAATTTTGGCCGCCTAGATAGGGTAAATACCCCTATGTGCGACGATCAAACAATTATATACCTCGCATTTCATTCATGAATGTACTTTTGCGTCGAGCCTACATCTTAGTGTTAATAGAGGACATTCTATCCTAAGACGTCTATGAACACTTACATGTAAAATGAAAATCTTGTAATATTGTTTTTTTATACCAACATACCTAACATTTTTTATCGTTCAAATGTCAAAATTCAAAAATTTCTTTCACTTTCTACCGCTAGGAGCCAGACGTTACCACGTTTTGAGAATTCTACACTACCAGTGTAAAATATTCCAAATAATATGTCCACTGACTACACTGAGGAAAATGATCTAATACAACGGGTTTGCTAAGACACAATTTGTATTGATAATTTATTTTTTATTAACCCATATATTAAATAAATTGTTAGGGCTGATACTTTCAGTCCTGATTAACTCAATTGATACGTGGTTACTTTAATATGACGTTTGGAATACGTCAACACTTATTTATTTCCCTGTCACCCGGACCTATTCCAAAAGTCATATTAAGACCAATAACCCCCTTTACCACAATGAAAATTGCCGAACGTTTTGCTGGTCAAACGAAAAGAAAAAATAAAAATTGATATTTAGAAAATAAATTCTACTTTAAATACCCCATCCAGAAAAGTAAATGACGATCGAAAATATTCTCAAAATTTTTTTTTGAAATTTTTTTATTTTTAGTAATTTTGTAATATCTTAAACAATTCTTTATTGGTCAATAGCAAAATGACTTTCCCGGGTGTAGAATGTTGTACCAAACAATTTTTCTTAAAGCCATTTTTCAATATCGGCCTTACTTTTTTCTCAAAAACTTTGGGCGCGTAAACCCACTTTACACGCTTAAATTCACTTTACGCGCCCAAAGTTTTTGAGAAAAAAGTAAGGCCGATATTGAAAAATGGCTTAAAGAAAAATTGTTTGGTACAACATTCTACACCCGAGAAAGTCATTTTGCTTTTGACCAATAAAGAATTGTTTAAAATATTACAAAATTACTAAAAATAAAAAAAATTTTGGGAATATTTTCGATCGTCATTTACTTTTCTGGATGGGGTATTTAAAGTAGAATTTATTTTCTAAATACCAATTTTAATTTTTTCTTTTCGTTTGACCAGCAAAACGTTCGGCAATTTTCATTGTGGTTACTTCCTCTTAAAGTAACCACGTATCAATTGAGTTAATCAGGACTGAAAGTACCAGCAGTGTATCAAACCCGCTTTAGTATTGTATCAATTCCAGATTTGCTAGAACAGTGTTTTTATTGGTGGTAATCAGTTCCATTGGCAGCATAGTCTTGTTGAATAATGAACTACTTTTAATACAGCAATTTTGTTAAGAAATAAATTGTATCTTCTTAATGCGATGCATGCTCCCAGTAAAGCGCTTTTCCTACAATTAAGAAAGCAGAACAGCGTCCCCAAAAACGAATTGTATTCGTTAGAACCTATAATCCACCAAGACATTGGTGCATGGGGGTTCGTAGTGATCGGCAATCGCCGCGCGCCGTAATATTATTTTTAACGTATTTGTTGCGCAGGTCACATCGTTGTTGGGAATCTTCTAGCTGTCCTGTCTGAATTTGAATTTTATTGATCGTTCTAATACCTGTTTCAATTAATTTATTTCTACTTTGTATTTAAGTTTTTTTAAACTTTGCATGTCAGATTAAATTCAGAAAAAATTATTATTTCGCACAACCGATCATTAGTATTGGACTTTATAATCTATGGACGAATTTTACCATCTCAGTAAACCATGTTGCATAATAGATAATCATATGCAATGTTAAACGACAAGAACAATATAACACTAAAAGCTATTTAAATTTTTGAGAACTACAGTACTGATTTTTAGTGGTAAGTAGGTATGCTTTATTAACCGTAGCAAGAAAATATTATTATGATTAATGTCAAGTTTTATTACAACTGCCAGGCGGAACTAATACAGGATATAAAACCTGATTACACCCCCAATAGAACTTGATAATTACTGTGAGTATTCAGAGTAATAATGACTATAAACCATTCTATGGTAGCGATAATTCCTATTTTCTATTGGCTAAATTACCGCGATATTATCGCTACGCAACGGTCTAGCAATTGTCGTTGTCTTACAGTAGGAAAGCGCGTTAGAAATACAAGGCTTTTTTTCTCAGTGTACCTATCTATTATCCTAGAACAAAAATTGATTTATATTTTCATGTTGTTTTATCGTGGAACTTGCGAGGTATATCTTGCTCTATCGTCGATGTGTATCTATATCTATGCTAAATTAGGTACATATTTAAGTTAAAATTAAAAGTTGATATAGAGCACTTGTTAATTCTCTCAGTAAAACAATAATTTTGTTTTAGGTAACATTTGGTTGTATAGTTTTCTCTTGTGACTTCGCTAAGCAAGAATCCCAAAAGTTCGTGAAACTATGCTACAAAACTCAAGGAAGCTTACAAGGAAAGCCTCACATACGAAACGAGTTATTAATTTTAGCAAAAACTTGCCGATCTCTGAGTCCCACTTTTAGCGCTGGCGGATTTGTCGATTTCAATAGAAAGATTTTTTTGCACGTAGTCAATACCGTATTGGTTTATTTGATAATTGTCATTAATTTTAATAACAGCGATAATGTATTGGGTTAAGTTTTTAGCTAACTAATTACTTGTTGGTTAATAAATAATATGAGTAGGGGAGACCGGGGCTAGTTGGCGCACGGGTTGGTTGGCGCAATGCAATTTTGACTACTTTATAATAAACATCGGCAACACTGTATGGTCCTCGGAGACTCGTTGTAGGCAACCAACATTACATACGATAATTCTCGCCTAGATCTCTTAAAGTATGGTTGCAGCTCCACGGACTTGATTTTTTTACTATTTATGTAACTTTTCTGTGTTTTACAAATGTATTTATACTTCATAGGTAAGTACTACTACATACACAATAAATATAGAAAATTATACTCTAGACATGGTAAATGAATTTACAAAATATTTTGAGGTGGTGTATATTGAGAGGCAAATAACTTTACACGTGGGTTTGGGGCAGGTTGACTCAAAACAAACGGGGTAGGTTGGCGCTGTTTAATATGTGGAGAAGACTTTAGAAAGCAAACCAAAGGAAAATTGGATACGCTGCACTACTTGTGGTATGTGGGCTCATGAAGAATGTCCAGAAAACAAGTTGTTTTATCAGTGTATCAACTGTGACTCTGATGACGATATGTAAACTTTTATATATCTACGTATGTCTTACAAACTTTTGCTTTGGTTTGTGATATTACTTTAAGTTGTTTTTTATATGATGTTTTGAGTATTATTTTTAATAAATCGTTATTTCAGTTAAAAACCTTATTTTTATATTAAACACTGGTTGTGCGCCAATTTGCCCCATATGATGCGCCAACCAACCCCACCCACGGGGTAACTTGGCGCAACTGACATACCAAAATATATATTTTTTTAAAACGAACTGTTTCAACAAACTCATTAATGAAGATAATAAGGTTGTAGATAAGGCTTTAAACTATAATAACACGACAACAAATATTTTTTAAACGTATCTGAAAGGTGATAAAAAATTTGAACGTTAAAAGTGCGCCAACTAGCCCCGGTCTCCCCTAATTGTAAAGGTCCGGATATCATGGCGGATATGGATACTTAACGTATTAGAATTTTTTCAGGGTCAAAATTGTTAATACATACTTTTAAATAAGCACTTGAAAAGCTCATGTTTTTTATTTTTTGTTTTTATATCCTGTAATATCATTTCCCGATATGAACATAAGTTTGAAAAGGACACTAGTATTGGATACACCTTTTTGATATTGTTCTGATACCGAAATACGTAACACCATTTATTAGGGTGGCCAACATTTTGCAATTTTTTTTTATGCTGTCTCACCCTTTTTTCTAAAAAAAAACTGTATCTAATACTATTATATTACCGCATTTTCTTTATTGTTCTTCCATTTTATATTGTGCTAGTAAGGAAATATTTGATAAATTACAAATTTTACAAAATAAGGCAATGCGGATTATTTTAAATTGTGACAAATATACAAAAATTAATTTTATGTTGAAAAATTTAGATTGGTTGAATGTTAGAAATTTAATTTTTTATTTAGTATGTATCTTTATACATAAAATTAAAAATAACGTATTGCCTGATTGTTTAAAATTTTTTTGTTCTTTTAATTATGACCATCATAATTATAAAACAAGAACTAATAAAAATATTTATGTAAATAGAGTGACTAAAACATTAGCTTATAAATCTATTTTTTATAAAGGTTTGATAGAATATAATAATTTGGAAAATCCTATTAAATCTCAAAAATCATTAAAACTGTTTAAAAAAACTTTAAAATTACATTTAATTAAAAAACAAAATGATACGTAATATTTGATACAATTTGCAAAATATTTAACTTTTCTGTTTGTTTTTCTTAAAAGAAGGTTGCGTTTTAAAATTTAAAAATAAATCTATAAAAATGTGTTAAAAAAATGCATTAAAAAATATTTAATGTTATCTTTTTGCTAAAACATGTTACTACTACTACTTAAAATGTTGTAAATTTCAAAAAAATGGAGTCTGTGAAATTTCAAGTCATTTAATTAATCCAAAATTGTGCCGCCGATCAAATAAAATACAAAGGTTTTTAAATTTTAAAACTATTATTATCATAACTACCACTGACCTGACTACATCGAAACAGAGCACCTATATTATATAGGTATTATAGGTATATTATATTAATAAATTGTACCTAAGAACTAACCCTATTATATATTTACACAAATTTTTTAAAAATTTATTTTAACATCACTTTTAAAAAGTTTCTGCAAGTGTCGTCTTACTGACATCTTTAAATTTTTTTCTATATTCGCTTACAATTTGCAGTATACATTGACGTTGTTCTTAATCTTTTGTTAATATTTTATTATATTCGTCTATGAGCTTAATACACCTTTCTGCTGTATCATTCACTATCTACTTTAAGCTTTTTCATTACATTAAAATTATTTATGTACTCATCATTACTTTCCCAGTTTTCTGGATTCTCTTTTAAAAAAATTGTGGATAACCCTAACCTTTTAAAAAATCCAAAAGTATTTTTAGATATAAATTCTCAAACTTCTTTATGTTCTATTTCGTGTATATTACCCAATTTAACTCGTTTTTCACCTCCTTCTAACGAGTCTTCTTTTTCTAGAGCCTTTATCATATTTCTCTTATATTCAACAGGGATTTCGTTATCAAAAAACGATACTGCGTAAATCTCAGAAGACAAGTACCACATGTGATTTTTAATTTTTTCAACAGCACCTTCAGATATCCGTGAATCAATAGTTTTATATTTAATAATAAATATAAAGCTCTATATCAAGATCTTCAGTTTGCCAAAAATCTTATTAAATATAAAACTATTGATCCACAGATATCTGAAGCTGCTGTTGAAAAAAATTAAAAATCACCTGTGGTAGGTACTTGTTTTCTGAGATTTGCGTAGTATCGTTCTTTGATAACGAAATCCCTATTGAATTTGATGGAACCAGAGGGCATATTTTACTTACATGGGGGTCGACTTTTTTTGGTATTTTAGCACTATCTGTGGTCTGCATGAAACAGTCTATAGAAGAAAGTGTTGATAGACAACCAGTTTTGTATCGTTTCTTAAACATTTTTGGTATGAATCATTTAAAATTCAGATTTCTGTTTATATGTAAAATAGACGCAAATTACATAGGTACATAGAAATAAAACAAGTGACCTTATTTTCCTTTCTTGTTTAACTATTATTAATCAAATATAGCTTAATTATCAGCCTTACAAAATAGGCAAAAATCACTTAACCTTGTAAATACGAAACTTCCTATTAACGAATTATTTTGTAACCTTTAATCGTCTAATTTGTCGCTAAACGTACAAAATTAGAGAGATTTTCAAACCTATATCGATAAATTATTGTATCTAATAACTAACTTGTTTAACTTAGTTTTAAATATTTGTAGTAATGGTACATTTAAACGTAGATCTTGAGTATCTACTTAAATAAATTAACAAGCACATATCAATGCCTCGCGGGTAGCTTCTTGCAGCGTTGCGAGGCAAATGGTGCGTGGCTGCCTCGCCATGCTGCTCGGGCGGTCTTTACCCTGGATATTGACGTTATATACAGGGTGTCCGGAAATGATGAGCAAACAATTTAGGGGATAATTCTAGCTAGACCGAAAATAAGTGCTACCTCTTCGTATAACATTTTTTTTGAAAATTGATTATGTTGACGAAATCTCGTATATGGGGCTTTTTCGGGATCGAGGAATACAAATTTGCCCACCGTTTTTTCGCATTTTGTAGAGGGCGCCACATAGGAGCCTATATATGCTTCAATTTGAATAGTCCCAACTTTTTTGTCCTACACTGTATGCGCATTTTGACTGAATATTTTTATTCTCCTAACCTTTTGACATAAAAGAGATGTACTTTTGTTTCGATAAATCTTACCGTTTTTGAGAAAAACGCTAAAATAACATTGCTTGCATGTGATGAATATGAAATCATTTAAATTTATTTTCAACCTTAAATATAGCATAGCAAAGGAAGGAATATCATGGAGTTCGTAGGAATTTTTTGAGAAGAATTAATTTACGCATTGAAGAGGAACAGCGTTGCCAGATTTTTGGTACAAACAAATGGTACAAACCAAGAAATTTCATGGTATTTCTCAAGAAATAATGGTACTTCTTGAAAAACCATTAAAACCTACGTATTTCCCCTTTATTTCCTCCACTAATAAAAAAAAAAGGTCGACGGCAAAACAGGGTCAAATATCAATGTTTCAGTGAGTATTATCCTTATTTCCTCTACCTAAGAACCAAAAAAATAGTGGTCCACGGAGTAGTACAGTTCAAAAAACCAGATAGATACGAAAAGAATGGAAGGATCCAAAATAATGGTATTTTTGTTACCTTTAAAGGTACGGGTACATCATGACGAAGTAATGGTATAAATACCATTAAAATGGTACGACTGGCAACGCTGAAGAGGAAGAACGTCACTTTGAACCTTTGATCTGAATGTTTAATTTATTGTTCTAGTAACTTATGCATTTTAAAACTGCAAATAAAATTTAACTTTAACACCCTGTAACTCCATTAATAATAAATTTTCGAAAAAATGTTATAGAAAGAAATAGCATTTATTTTGGGTCAAGAATTATCCCCTAAATGTTTTGCTCATCATTTCCGGACACCCTGTATATAGATCTTTTTGTGGCAAACGACGCCGCATTATGATATTTTGCGTTATGGAAATTCCGCTAATCAGTTGCAAAACTCTCTAATTAAATACTTGAGTTACTTTTCCTTTCAAATGACCTGCATCGGTCAGTAAAACCAATATTTGTAGGTAGGACGTATTATGTTCGACTGGATATTAAGATTTTGCAATAATGACAAAAGGTTTATTGTTTTTACGTATTTTGATATACCTATAATAAGTGTTGTCGTTATAACTGGCGTCCAGATACTGTTATAACCAAAGTATAGATGTTTAACTAGAAAAAATCAATTCTATAGATACCTTGACAATAATATCAAAAGGCATCGCGCGAGTTAGCTTCGCACTTTACCGCTTTTTCTAATTATATTTTTACATCACGAAGTTGTAAAAATAATTTACTTTAATAAACTTAATTAAGCAATAATATTAGGTAAAGAATGCAGTTCGTATTTTAGAATGTGCTATCAATAGGTTTTATCTATACCGAATTAAAAATAATAACAATAAAATAATTATTATTGAACATTCTAACAATAATTGACCCATATTTTAACTTCAAGCTAATTAAATATCGTACCGTTGATTTTATTATAAGTAATGACGTCTTAGTTGAATTAATTTAAAAAATATTAATACCTACTGTCATATCAAATAAAGCTGTCTTAGATGTCAATACTTGCAATAATTGTACTGTACAGTTACCGAGGAAAATATAAAAGCTGTTTTGTAAGTGCCCAAGGCATAAACTTTTATATACCAAGGGAAATGCTTGTTTACTGTTACTAATACATACTTACATTACATAATCCACTATATAGGGTGTCCCATAACTTAAGAGCCATGCAGCAACAGAAGATTTCGTTAACAAAAAGTGTTATATGCGAGACTTCACTCAACTCATATTGGGTATATAATTATGGCGTCCAGTCGTGGATATGTTATTATAACAAATTAAGCATATTATAAAGGTCCTATTTTCAAGTCTACCATTGCCTCTTGCTGCATGGAGCCTTAGTGATGGTACAACCTATATTTCTGTTAAGCCTGAATTTGTTTGATATCCAGGTTTACGTAAAAATTACTGTGATAATCTGCGCGATCCGTTTAAACATGGAGTGGTGAGTAGTTCTTTGTGATCACGGATGTGCTTTTAATTTAAAAAAATAAAGCAAGGATGTTTAAAGAGTATTATATATAATACTCAGTAGTTTCCATGAATTTATGTCTGTTTTATCAGACAATTTATAAATCTAAACTTGTAATTGGGCTCCAACACTGAGAAAAAAAATGTTTTGGGTGTCACGCCCTTTTTTGGGTAAAATACGTATGATTGACGAGAGCGACAGCCCCCTATATAAAACTTCTGCAATAATACGCCGGTGGCCCTAACTAAATATTTATGAAAAAAAAATTAGAGATTTCATTTTAATTAGTAAAAATGTATTTAAAATAAGTAACGCATATATTAATCATACTTATACTAAAAAAAAACCTTATACAATAGGTTGTAAGTAATCACTAATAATACTAATAATGAAGTAAAATTCTTCGTTTTGTTTTTGCCTTTTCGTCCAGAATTTCTTCCACGGTAATATCAATATCGTGGTTCGCATAAAGAACTGCCAAACCATTTAATATGTCCTCTTCCGTGGTGCTACGCAGATATGTCTTTAAATATTTTAAATTTGAAAAGGACCTTTCAGATGTGGCGGTTGTAATAGGCAAAGTTAAAAAAATTTGTAAAAGCCTTTTTATATTAGGAAATATATTGGCATCACATTCGGAATACACTTTGTTCAAATCTTCCTTCAGTTTTTGTTTTTGCATTTTTTATACCACAGCTCAAGTTCAGCTTTTAACATCGTTTTATTGGAAAATTCTTCAAGGAACTGATTCTTGTAGAAGCTGTGAAGTTTCAAAAAACATTTAAATTGACTATCAAAATCTTGATTATCATATGGAAAGAGGCATTCAAAATTTTGAAGTGTTTCTCGATGTTTTAAAAACCGATCCTTGCGATTTGCTATGAGGCCATCTAAAAACGGAATAAAAATTGTTATTTTAAAATACTCAGCAGCGGAATCGGTTTTTATAACCAATCTTTGTGTTTGTCTTGGCGGTAGTCTAGGTACTCTGATTTCAATATCGAACAAACCCGAACAAACCCGAAAGTAGATCTTGAGCTTTCTTAAAAATATTTTGAAAATTATCATCTGTCAGGCCTCTTATTTCTTTAACTTGATCTGTTACGTCATTAGCTTTAAATCGACTGTTTGTAGAATCTTGCTTAAAGGCAGTGTGTTTCTGTACACATTAGTGCGATCACAAATTTGGGACTTATAATGCTGGCCAGTAATCCAGATGCCTCAGTGGAAGTATTTCGGTCGGTCCGTTCAGTCAGACGTAGTATAATTTCACAATTGATAACATGATTGATGTAAATTATGTGACTGAATATAAAATATTAGTAAAAGGCGTGACATAAAAAATTGGTTTGCAATTAAACGAATAGGCTAAGTTTCTAAGCTCGGGGGGGGGCTGCAGCCCGGCAGCCCCCCCCCCTGGTTGCGCCACTGAACTGATACTACCAATAAAAACACTGTTCTAGCAAATCTGGAATTAATATAATACTATAGAGCGGGTTTGATACGCTAGCAATTTAGTTAATATGGTTAATACAAAATAAGCTCTCAATACAAACTATGTCTTAGCAAACTTGTTGTATTAGATCATTTTCCTCAGTGAATTTGGTTGATTCGAATCGAGGAAACTATTTTATTGACTCATTAAATATAATTGAAACAATAAAGGATTACCTAAATAAGTTCTAGGTAGTTTACCTACCTAAAACCTTCTATTCATATAGTAAACATATGAAGTCATTACTCAAATTACGTACCTATTTTGCTAAGAGTATTGTTTTCCTCTAAGAAAAAAAAATAAGCTGAAATTATGATTGTTAAAGAATAATTAGTAAGGTCGTTCAGAACAATACCGTGGCATAGATTCCTATAACAATAGGCGCAAAAATTAAAAATTGAGATAAATGCAACACATAACATAAAAGGAAAAATTCATTTGTTAGTTGTCTATTTATTATCCGCGCATATTCGTGCCTATTTTGTTTAATTAAAGTGTATATAATATAACCTAAACCTACTTCTGAAAGAAGTTATGTTAATTTATTTTATTAATATTGTTGCCAAAAATGTATTGTGTTTTTATTATTTTCTATTCATCACACATTCATCAGGGTAATAATTTCTAATCCGTATAGAATAATAAAATAGGGGCAGTAGTCCCATTAGCAGAGCTGCACTGAGAAAGAAACCTTCTATTCCTTATAAGAATTCAGATACTCTTTATACCACTGCTTAATAATATATATGTGATAGAAACGCGCTTTTGCTACTGTAGGAGGACGAAAATTGCTAGACCGTTGTGTAGTGATAATATCACGGTAATTTAGACAATAGGAAATAGTAGTTATCAAGTTATCGCTACCATAGAATAGTTTATAGCCGAGTTTATAGCCATTATCGCTCTGCATACTCACAGTAATTATCAAGTTCTATTGGAGGTGTAATTTGATTTTATATACTGTATCAGTTCCGACTGACAGTTCTAATGTATCTTGACATTAATCATAATAATATTTGTTTGTAACGGTTAAAAAAGCATATACCTACTTACCACTAAAAATCGGTACTGTAGTTTTCAAAAATTTAAATAGCTTCTAGTGTGATATTGTTCTTGTCATTTACCATTGCATAATATATAATCTATCATGCAGCATGGTTTACTTAGACAGTTAAATTCGTCCATAGATTATAAAGTCCAATACTAATGATATAAGTATGTTGTGCGAAATAAGAATGGTTTGTTGCTTTATCTGTCATGTAAAGTTTTACAAAGCTTAAATATAAAGTAAAAAATAATTGTAATAGGTACCTATCAGTGGCGTAGCGTGGTTGAAGGGGAGGAGGGGGCGGAAGCTTTAAACGTAAGGGCGTAGAAATTTTGTTATGGGGAGGGGGGGGGGGCGTAAATAGCGCCGCAGGCGAAAAATTTTGGGTGCCACGCCCTTTTTTTGATGATGTTGCCTGATTTTCAAGTAGGAAAAATATAAAATACACAAGGTCCTTAAGAAAATCACAAAAAAATTGATCAATTAAAAAAAAGTGCTTCGTTTTCATAGCTCATTATGGGTCCTGGGGGAGGGGGAGTAATTACCCCCTTATCTACGCCCTTGTTCAGAGGGCGCCTCACTGCTAATGTATAATTTCGTTTATTAGTAAATTTTGGCCTGAGAAATAAAGTTTTTGTTTCGTCATGTCTAAAATGGTCACATGAAAACAGAATATGTTTACGACAAGGGGAATTTTGTTAAAACTCTATGAAATATTTTATGCATATTACATATTAATATGAGCATATTATTCTCATTGGCGACAATAACACACTATTTTTAAAAAGATAAAATTTAGTCTCTAGTAAATTAGAGATTTCATTCAAGCAATTTTTAATTGTTAAAGCAAAATAACTGAACGAATAAAAATTATTGATCGTGGCAAATAATATTTTAATTATAAATTAAATCAAGTAGTGAAAATAAAATAATAATAAGATGAGGGTTTTGTTATATAAATATTATTTATGTTCATAAATATAGTAAATTTTTTCTTGCTGCGATAGGTAAACAATATTATCGAATATTATCATGTGAAGTGAAATTGAACTGGGAGAGTGGGAAGGGGCGCCGTTTGGGAAAGAGTTCAAAGGGCGGGGGGGGGGGGGGGCGGTCGCCCCATCTGGCCCTCTGCACGCTACGCCACTGGTATATATTGGTACGATCAATAAAGTTCAAATTCAGACAGGACGGCTAGAAGACTCCGACCAAGGATGTGACCTGCGCGCAAATACCTACGTTAAAACTAATAATAAGCTATGTCTTAGCAAACTTGTACCTATTAGATCATTTTCCTCAGTGTAGTTTCGTAAAACATGATTCTTTTATTTCGTATTGTCTTTCATAATACGTAGATATATGATTTGAAACTCTAGAAAAAGAAATAATTGATCCAGTGATTATTTTCAAATAAGTCATCAATCCAAAGTTATTTAGAAAAAAACTCTTCGTAAACGTTTATTAAACAATAAATACTGCTTTGATCATACCTCATAACCACCATGATTTCGTGTGAGATAGGTAGTACCTACCTAGGTATGTTAATAATATTTTTGTAAGCTTTACATGGTTTTAAATGTTGTTTACTGTATTTATTTGTGATATATATTGAAATGTTATGTAACTATTATGCATACACTACAGTTTCGAAGATAAAACTAATCCACAAGCAACGTACAAAACGCATAATTCCATGCAATGACTTGTGCCAAAGAAACGGCGAGAATGAATTAAAAATGCCGCTGGCGACTGTAGTACCTAATTTATGCCTTGTGTTTATCGATATAGCGTTATTTGAACTATGTCGGTTTCTCGAACGTTTGAGGGTATTATGCAACCGAGCGAGCGATATTTGTCGGCGAATAAATTTTACTGTATGACCGAATAATTATGTTTTGCGCTTGTTGAAATGCGTACGATTACTTTTGAATTATATTGTCGAGCCAACCTAGGTTGGAATAAATAGAAACAAAGTATATATTTGTACCATATGCAAGAGCAATATTTTTTATACTACAAGAAGAATTTCTTTTTTTTTTTTTAAGTTACATTTGACATGGTTTGTATTAGAAAAAGTCTTTATACAAAGCCCCTAAAGAAATTATGGGAACGATAGAGGCCTCTAAAAAGCTCAACTTTTAGCCTCAGCCTCAGAGGGCATGTATACACACACCTTGTGGGAATCAGAATTTGAACTTGAACTACTATTATAATTTTAAACAATTGAGTAGGTAGATATTAATAGTTCACCATTTTGTCAGAAATGATTTACAAATTGTCTTATGATCAAATTTAAGATACCACCTCTAGGTAAGTTCAATATACGCCCAGTAAATTATATTTCATCGTTTTATGTAAAGATTAACAATATTTTATCCAATTTTAGTTCGTATAATATTTTACATTTTTGAAATATTATATTGGTATAGGAAGTGGCATATCGATACTTACATCCCTCCCTATACCTTAGGGCGTGTAACGTAAATAGTTGACCAAGTGGTCCTTCTTAGGGTCGTTCTATCTTTGTCTCGACTAACAGAAAAGAGAGAAAAAAACTGTCCCGGTGCAGAGAATAATAGGAACAACCTCAACCAAAAATAAAATAACCAGGTTGTCAAAATCACAAAACATACCACTAAGTCAAAATATTGTAAACAAGTTGTGAAAATAGAATAGGTAGTTTTTCCAATTTTTCTCTAAAAATTGGGCAACAATGGCACAAATTGCCGAACCCTTAACTCTTGCGAAAGGTAAGCTTAATCTACACTTCAATAAAAATTAAAATTACCAGAGAAACTCCCTGTTCCAGATATCAAAAGATCAATAGAACTATTGGAAAAACTGCAGAAAAGTGGCGAAGTTCCCACCACTAAACTAATTGCCTTGCAGAAAGTGCTGCAAAGCGACTTTTTGAATGCAGTCCGCGAAGTATATGAACATGTATACGAGACTGTTGATGTCCAGGGATCGCAAGATGTGAGGTAAGTAGGCAGTAGCACTTTTTACCCTTCACAGTGTCTTTGATCATTTTTTTGCGACATTTTCTAATCTTGTGGAATTATTTCTAGGGCTTCTGCTACAGCCAAAGCTACAGTGGCCGCTTTTGCAGCCAGCGAAGGCCATGCACACCCTCGAGTGGTGGAACTGCCAAAAACTGACGAGGGTTTGGGGTTCAATGTAATGGGGGGTAAGGAACAAAACTCACCCATTTATATATCGAGAATTATCCCTGGAGGCGTGGCAGATCGACATGGGGGGCTCAAAAGGGGGGATCAGCTGTTGAGTGTTAATGGTGTGGTATGTAGAAATTACTTATTTACTTTTAAAAGATCAACTATCTTGCCACTAAGATGATTTTAAAATGTTTGTAGGTGTAAAGAATGTAAAAATATTTTTTTTTAGTCTGTGGAAGGAGAAAACCATGAAAAAGCTGTGGAATTGTTGAAGCAAGCACATGGTTCTGTAAAATTGGTGGTGCGCTATACCCCAAAGGTCCTTGAAGAAATGGAGTTAAGATTTGATAAGCAAAGAGCTAGAAGGAGACAACAATACAACTAAAAACACCCCCGACGTTTAATTTTAAAGTATTATTTGGCTGGTCTCTTATGCCAAAACACTAATACCTTAGCCTTAGATAGTGTAAATTTCACACACACTGACTTTAAATTTAAGTTATTGGTTTTGCTATATTTAAAGGTTTTTACACTTTCATAAAGTATATATTTTAATTATTTTAGGTATAACTTCACAAAAAAGTATTTATGCAAAAATCTGCTTACTTTATATCTTAAATGATAATGAATTGTGGACAGCAATGGGTAGTTATTTTAATAATTTGGAGAAAGTATTACAAGAAACTCAAAATTTACCTATAATTTTTGGTATTTAACTATAGCTATGTAGTGATATGTAGAAAATAAAACTCGAATATATGTTTTAAGTTTCTGTTTTATTTTTATTTAAATGAGTATTTACAACATATCTTTTATACGATAAGCTTTGGGATTCTACCTATATATTGATTATCTGAGGAAAAATAAAACTATTAATAATAACTTTAGCTGCTAGGCCATTAGCATTCAATTCACAAACATCACTTCACATACAAACAATAAAACTTTATCTTACATATAAACAATTAATCATTTTTCAATATTAATTTAACATAGTATGCCTGTCGTATATATTCCGTCTTTGTTCTTTTACTTGTCTCTTCCATTTGTCCTGTTGATTGCTTACTCTGTTCAATACATTGCCTCTTACACTCATATTATGAGACATTGGACCAGCTTGGGCATCCTCCTAAAATAAGGTAAAAATTTTATTAACTCATTCAAGCAAAACCTGAATCAACAAAAGCCAAATATTAAGAAAAAACTACAAAGGTAAAATTCCAGTTATTTATCTACCAGTGATACAACACACGTCTTTAGGGAAAATTTTTCTTACATCTTCATTTGTATGCTCCTGATAATTTCCTTTGACTCTCTTATTCAAAAGTGGGTCCAAGATAATCAAAAACAGCATATACACCACCAAAATGGATATCACCCATATGACAATAATGACCACATAACGAATAATGGTAGTTTTCCGATTTTCATATTTGCACTCGCATCTCGGGCAAAATTCTCTCATTTCACTGATGTTTAGTTTGTCGGCTACTTTGGGAAGCATTACTACTTCACAATTACTAGAAAATAAACATAATAAGTAAATACTCTAATATTTATAGCTTTTAGTTGAAATTTTTACCATTTATTTGGTGGGTCATTTGTAGTCTGCATAAGCCTTGCAGTGTGGGACTTCTCTGTCTTGTTTGTTACAGACGACAGGCTTGGACATATGCACTTGCATCGTTTGTCGTCAAATTGGGCCTAAATAAATTTAAATTTAATTAAAAACACATCTCAAAAAGTAGAACATTTTTAAAGAAAGTTGCTTGGTTTTTTGAGGCTTGTTACTAAAGATTCTATTCTAGAACAAAGTAGGATATTATTTAAGGTGGCACTTACTTCTGTATAAGAAAAACACCACAAAATAAACCCTATAATTATTAAATACTTCATTTTGGTTAAAATATGTCCAAAAAACTAAACACTATACACACTAAAAACTAAAATAATTTTTTTTTATTTTGCTTTACGTCAAACTCAGCAACTCAGCTGATCTTTTCCAAAAGTGCCACCTTTTAGAAAAGCTGGGAATTACAAAAGGTTTTAAAGTCAAGGAAATAAGTTTTGATAGTGTCTCTAACAACAGAGGAAATGAAGGTCGACTTCAGCCATGTAGAGAATTATCAAAATTTTATAAACTGGGTAAAGATTCTAAAGAACTAAAGGAGAACACTAAAAAGCTATAGTTTCATAACCTTGAAGTGAATATATTTTGAATTTTCAAGTTTAAATTAATGTTAAAATATTCTTTTGTGCTGCCATCTATTAACGCTGTATCGTACTACACTTTTGTCAATACACCTAAATAAAAAATATTATAGAAATCTGTAACCTCGCTTTTTTATGGAAATAAGTATAAGGGCCGGTTCGTTTAACGGAGCTGACTGACAGACGGACTATACTACATGGCACAATGATAACAAATAATAAACTATTAATTAAGGTGTTTTCTAACGCTGATAATCGTTTAAATAAATAGGATATAGCTTCTAGTATAGAAAACTTTCATTTGGGACCAGTAAAAGGAAAAATGTCTAGTGGGGAAGGTAGAAAAGTGGCTTTAATCACTGGCATAAATGGACAGGTAAATATTTGATTTTATTTAGTTATTGTATATGGTAAAAGTGTTTATACCAATTATTACTGAATTGAGACACGTATGCAAACCGTTCAATAATAGGCCAAACCCAATTTTCTATTAGAGCACTTTTTAATTTATCTAAAAGGATTACAACTCTATTTTCAGTCGTAGAATACCTTCCTGCTGTCCTTTAACACCGATGCCCTAATTTGAGAGTGTTTATTTGTTGCAGGACGGATCTTACTTAGCAGAATTTTTACTGGAGAAAGACTATGAAGTACATGGAATTATTCGAAGGGCTAGTACTTTTAATACCAGCAGAATAGACCATCTATATGCTGATCCCAACGCACACAAAGGTAAACATTCCCTCTTCTGATTAAACTAATTGATAATAATCATGTTATTATAGGAATACCTTTTTGAACTTACTAGCATGCTTGTTATGTTCCATGACGTAGTCTACTACGATTTCTCTTTCTCCTCTCTGTTAAAATAATGCTCCACAAGCTATAAAGTGCAAATGTGATAGTCACAAATATATGACTTTAATTATCCTAATTCTTATATATTGCAGGTGGGAAGTTGCACTTGCACTATGGAGACATGACGGATTCCAGTTGTCTAGTCAAAATCATAAGTAAAGTAAAACCGACAGAAATCTATAACTTAGCAGCTCAAAGCCATGTAAAAGTATCCTTCGATTTAAGTGAATACACTGCTGAAGTGGATGCAGTAGGAACATTGAGACTTTTAGGTAAAAACATTATTTTATAGAAGGAACAGCAAATAATACCTACATCAAAGATTGTATTTAAAATCGCGTTCACCATTTTGCCAAGAAAAAGTGCGACGACTTCATGTAAAATATGATTTTTTTTCTTTAGATGCCATAAGGACGTGTGGGTTAGAAAACTTTTCAAAGTTTTATCAAGCATCTACCAGTGAATTGTACGGCGATGTTAAAGAAATACCTCAAAATGAGAATACCCCTTTCAATCCAAGATCACCATATGGTAAGTTATGTAAGGTGGGCCACAAAAACTCAAACACTTTTCTTGATTTTTAAATACCTTTTTTATACAATTTCAAGTGTTTCTCACTACACATTTTTGAAAAAGAATTCGTGTAAAAAGTTTTTTTTTAAATTATTTACATTTTTTTTATAAATTAATGTGTAGTCATTATTTGGGTACATTCTTTTAGCTTGTGCAAAACTGTACGCCTACTGGATAGTTATAAACTACAGGGACGCCTATAACATGTTTGCCTGTAATGGTATCCTGTTCAACCATGAAAGCCCTAGGAGAGGGGAGACTTTCGTGACCAGGAAAATTACTAGGGAGGTGGCCAAAATCCATTTGGGGCTCAGTGAGGTTTTGGTTCTGGGAAATTTAAATTCTAAGAGGGACTGGGGACATGCCAGGGATTACGTTGAGGTAAGGTGTTAATTTTTTAACTCAATGAAGGACAATTTATTTTGTCAAATTTCCACTTTTATTGAAAAACTTTTTCTTTACACGACGCGTTTCGCTACATTGTAGCTTTTTCGGGTGTATGGTGCTAACTAATTTTATTTCAGTACAATAACAAAAATGGTCTAGATTCAGGTATACACATTATAAGCTTAATTATTTAATTATACAGTGTGTGTATAAAGTCTGGAAACGGCTTAATAACATCACAATTTACTGGCCGATTTAAACCAAATTTGGTACAGTTGTGTAAGAGGATCTAACGCACCGAATGACGATATTGGCGCTGTTGCCAGCTTTTTAGTTTGTCTGGATTTCGAACGAATTTTATATTTTTAAATATAACACCTAGTATATTTTTACATTTTTAAATTCCACATAAAATTATAATTATTTTTTATTAAATGCATTATTAGTCTATACTTCATAGTTTCCGAGATATTGACTCTCGAAAAGTGACATTTTTGAACTTTGACAGCTTATAACTTTCTAACAGTACGTCTTAGAGCAAAACGGCTTACATGTCCCTATCTTCAATTTTTATTATCTTCCCAAAAAAATCAACTTCCAGTTAAACCGGAACAACTATATTTCCTGCTTTTGAGTTACATCATACCATTTCCATTGTGAATTTAATATGTATTTTTCTTCAGTTTAATTTTTTAAATTTATTATATAGGAAAATATGTTAAATTAAATTTCAATTTAGGTTGTAGCGTATAAATTCGTTTAAACTTTTCGATATTGTTAAGCAACAACTGGGAAAATAAATGAAAATAGTATTTGCATGAAAACAATCTGTCTCAGACCTACGTCAACGATCGCGAGCGAAGTGTCATAAATTCATAAGAACAACTGCTCAACAAATGGTACCAATATACTCTAAATAGTGCATGTATTACGGTCAAAATCGAAATGTAACGGCTCTGAGACTTTCCGAGGTTACCGAATAAAAGAATAATGGATTGAGAAGAGATAATATAATATGCCTGTGCAAAGGCGTACTAAAAATATGCTAGTCTACACCGCATTCTATCTCAAGTGCAGTACATATATCACCTGTTATTTTTCTGATATATAAACTTTCAAAACAATTAATAGGTATTAACAATGTCGCCGTGTTTAGTGTTAGTTAACTGCTCTGAAGCAAAGAAAAGAAGAACTAGGGGTGATATAATAGAAACTTTTAAAATACTGACGGACTACTATTCTTGTAACTTGAGAAATTTGTTTCGTTTAAATTGGAATCAACAGCTTCGGGGGGCCACTCAAAAAAATTAAGCAAAGAAAAATCCGCGACATTTCCAAGAAATACTTCCTCATCAATCGGGTAGTGTCTCAGACCAAGCACAAGTGCTTTGTCTGAGGGTAGTGTAGATAATGGAACTCGCTTGAAGAAAGTACAGTCTGCGCAAATAGTGTAAACTCCATTAAAAACCAATTTGATCGTAATTTAGAGCAGTTAACTCAAAACTTTGTACATTACGGTGCTTGATGATATTCGTTTTTAAATATCTAATGATATTTGTGGGTCCAAAATACTTACCTACCCGTATTTAAATAACTTTCGCAGAAGAACTAAACAAGTAATTTAAACTAGCCAACGGACTTTTAAACGTTTTAAATCACTATGAACAATTAAAGAAAAAAACAAATCAAAGAGACTAGAAAACAATAGCTTCATCGGACTTTCTGCCTATTGATAAAATAATACTAATGGTAGTGCGGGGGAGAATATCTCTTTCAACAGTGTGGTGTCAACCAGGTGTTTTCTAATTTAAGCTGGGAGTATCAACATGCTTGCCAACCTATAACCTATTTCGCGTAGATTTATTTATTTTTTCTAACTTTTACACAAAATTTAAATAAAATCAATAACAAATCATATTCTATAGGTAATAATTAACATGTTAAATAAATATCAAGGAATTTCAGTTTTTGAAGGAGAATTGTATATCGAAAAATATCGGTTAAGATTTTTTTTTTAACATTATTATGTCATTGTTCTTTCACTATACAATTCTCCCAAACTAAGCAATGAAATAAATTGATATTTTGATTGTCATTTGTTTGACATATTATGACAACGGCTGCCATTACATTCTTACGTCATAAATACTATAAAGTAGCTAAAGAGATATTTGTACATTGTAAACAAACCTAATAATTATAGAAACATGACGTCAGGTTAATTTCAAAATATTTCTTGTTACTTTTAAAGCATTATCAAAAAAAAATAATTTTCATCATCGTTTCAAAATACTTCTGCCTTTGTTCTCATATTAGATTTATACCAAAATAATGACACGACGCGCGAAAGTAATAAAAATCTCACTAGCACAGTTTGGTGCAAAGTTGCAAATCTGAGTTTGAGTGTCCACCAGCTTGCAAATGAATTTTTGATTATCCAGAACAGTGCTGACGTTCAAGGATATTTTTAAGTCCATATATCGTGTCTTATGTTTGCAAGGAAGACAATTGGACGTAATAATTTATTTATTTATAGAAGATAATAATATAGTGTCCGCGAAAATAATTAAAAAGTTAATATTGTGGCATATCGGACAAGTGTGTAACTGTTTTTTTATATTGAAATACACAGGGATCCAAGCACAATGGATACCCTGGGGCGGGTAAACCACGTCGACCTTCAATTGGAGTTAATTCCGCTGGGATGGCGCTACGGTGTATTGATGGCCGCTTTGATTTTGCATAAAGGTTTTTTTCTAATTTTGTATCATAGCAAATGCGTATCGTAATGAAGCTATTTCGATATGCGTTTTTTCTTTATTTGATGTTGGTAACATTTAAATGTTTTATTTCATTGACTTGCGGGGCCTTTGTGATTTACGAGAAAACCCATTTTTCGCAGAGGAAAAATAGCTTGATAACCTACTTTTTTATTCGGTGTGGATATGTATGTTGGTTGCATAAATCTATAAATCAATCTTTTGTAGATGCTTCAAGCTATCATTTTCTGCCAAATCCTATCCAAAATTCAATCTACTAACCTTCCAATGTCGATTTTAACTTCAACTTTATTTGAATTTTCCATCTTCCCTATACTAAATTGCAATGCCGTGACGTAAAATCACGTCTTTTAAAATTCGAAAAAAAGTAGCAAAATCGCCCGAATTTCCGAACGCTCTGTATATGTACCGAATGTACAAGGATCACACAACCTATTCCGTCCAATTTTAAATCTCATATCGCTAAAATAACTTTAGAATCTCGTGGTGAAAATGGGTCAATAAATCAAAAAATGACAGTTCGCAAAATAATTTTTGTTGTCCAGAGGTTACTATGATAAAAAATAGTATTATACCAACATAAAATTTAGACATAAAAATTTGCGGATTATTTTCTTTTTAAATATGTATTTTTTATTGAAAAAACTACAAATAGAAAAAATAGTATAAAGCACGTGGTTCATAAGGCGTTTTAGCGCACGTGTCAATAAAAAAACCGCCATTTTGTGGCTCGTTTTTTAAAATAGACGCGGGCGCTAAAACCGCTTCTTATGAAACGTGTACTTTAATATACCTACTATTAAAATCTCGTGGTGAAAATGGGTCAATAAATCAAAAAATGACAGTTCGCAAAATAATTTTTGTTGTCCAGAGGTTACTATGATAAAAAATAGTATTACCAACATAAAATTTAGACATAAAAATTTGCGGATTTATTTTCTTTTTAAATATGTATTTTTTATTGAAAAAACTACAAATAGAAAAAATAGTGTAAAGCACGTGGTTCATAAGGCGTTTTAGCGCACGTGCCAATAAAAAAACCGCCATTTTGTGGCTCGTTTTTTAAAATAGACGCGTGCGCTAAAACCGCTTCTTATGAAACGTGTACTTTAATATACCTACTATTAAAATCTCGTGGTGAAAATGGGTCAATAAATCAAAAAATGACAGTTCGCAAAATAATTTTTGTTGTCCAGAGGCTACTATGATAAAAAATAGTATTACCAACAGAAAATTTCGACATAAAAATTTAGAAAATATGAAGGATTTATTTTCTTTTTAAATATGTTTTTTATTGAAAAAGCTACAAATTAGAAAAAATAGTATAACGTACGTGTTATATAAAGCAGTTTTAAGCACTTGTCCCGTTATAAAACTCGCCGCAGGCGGCTCGTTTTTTAACATGGACGCGTGCTATAAAATGATGCTTTATAAAACGTGTACGTTAATATACTACATCGTACCGCCGTTGTCGGGATTGCTGCCCGTAGAGTCCTAACAAGGACGAAACGGCCGCCGTGGTCTACCCGCCCCAGGGTATCCATTGTGCTTGGATCCCTATGTATTCCAATATAAAAAACAGTTACACACTTGTCCGATATGCCACAATATTAACTTTTTAATTTATTTATTTATGCAGGCAGCAGGCAGTTCGTAACAGTAAGAGTGTCTGTTAATTTAGAGTTTATAGATACGAACCCGCGTACTAAAGTAAACTGAAATTTTTTTATTGTCAATATAGGAAATTTTCCTACACTTTCTGACTGGCACTCGCCGTTTGTCGGAAAATTTAGAATACCTGAGTAAAAGTAAATTTTCTTCCGTATGTCTCGCATAGTTTCCGCGTTCTTTATTACATGCACAGATTTTAGGGAGCGTGTAAGGACGCGCGAGGAAGCGGTGCAACGTGGTCTTTTCACGCTTTTTGCATCTTTACATCAACTTCATATAAGGGGTGTTCTCCAAGAAGATGTACATTTAATTTACTACAACCAGACTTTTTTTTATGTTTTAACGTATTTTAATGATTCTCTTTGTATATCGTGGAGTAGTTGTCAACGTGTAAAGATTTAAAAACGAAAGGAGGGGTAAGATAATCAGAAAAATGCAGCGACGAAATCATCTTTTTCCAATTTTAGTTGTGACTAGGTTATTTTCGGTAAGAAGTGACGTCAATTTTGACTAATATATTTCCAAAATTTCTTTATCTATTGTAGAACTACTAGAACTTATTATTGTATACAGTGTGTGTATAAAGTCTGGAAACGGCTTAATAACATCACAATTTACTGGCCGATTTAAACCAAATTTGGTACAGTTGTGTAAGAGGATCTAACGCACCGAATGACGATATTGGCGTTGTTGCCAGCTTTTTAGTTTGTCTGGAATTCGAACGAATTTTATATTTTTAAATATAACACCCAGTATATTTTTACATTTTTAAATTCCACATAAAATTATAATTATTTTTTATTAAATGCATTATTAGTCTATACTTCATAGTTTCCGAGATATTGACTCTCGAAAAGTGACATTTTTGAACTTTGACAGCTTATAACTTTCTAACAGTACGTCTTAGAGCAAAACGGCTTACATGTCCCTATCTTCAATTTTTATTATCTTCCCAAAAAAATCATCTTCAGGTTAAACCGGACGTAACTCGAAAGCAGGAAATATAGTTGTTCCGGTTTAACTGGAAGTTGATTTTTTTGGGAAGATAATAAAAATTGAAGATAGGGACATGTAAGCCGTTTTGCTCTTAGACGTACTGTTAGAAAGTTATAAGCTGTCAAAATTCAAAAATGTCACTTTTCAAGAGTCAATATCTCGGAAACTATGAAGTATAGACTAATAATGCATTTAATAAAAAATAATTATAATTTTATGTGGAATTTAAAAATGTAAAAATATACTGGGTGTTATATTTAAAAATATAAAATTCGTTCGAATTCCAGACAAACTAAAAAGCTGGCAACAACGCCAATATCGTCATTCGGTGCGTTAGATCCTCTTACACAACTGTACCAAATTTGGTTTAAATCGGCCAGTAAATTGTGATGTTATTAAGCCGTTTCCAGACTTTATACACACACTGTATAAATATTATATGCTTTGTAAGGTCCTGCGGGCGTGAGTAGGTATAGACTATAAGCCTATAAAAAACGTAGATTGTTGAAAGAGATATCCTCTGCCACACATTTCTCACTATTAAAACAAATTGGGACAATTTAAATAATGAAATTAAAAAATATTTTAAAATTATAAAAAATTGGTTTGATAACAATTTATTAACAATTAATTTTAATAAAACAAATTATATTCCTTTTACTTTAAACCTGAATAACCTACCACGAAATATGAATAGTATTCAAATAAATGAAGACATTCAAATTTTTAAAGTTAATAAAATAAAATATTAAGGAATTATTTTTGACAGTAAATTAAATTGGAATTTTCACTTAGAATACTTAATTAAAAAATTAAGAAGTTCACTACCGATTTTTAAAAACATTAAAATTTTTTTAAATGTAAGACATGGAAATATTATATTACACGTTATTTAAAACTTATTTAAATTACGGAATTTTAGGTTGGGGAGGAATAAATAGAACTTTAGTTAAAAAATTAGAAATATTCCAAAAAAGGTTTCTAAAAATTATATTTAATAATGATTATCTTTATCCACACAAGAATTATGTTCAGAAACAAAAAAGTTGAATATAAGACAACTTTACATTTATAACATCTTAATATAATATATTTTAATAATATTTAAAAATAAAAACCTTATACAATTTAATAACCATAATCATAATACACGCTATAAAAATGAAATAACCATAAAACCTGAAATAAATAAGTCCATAGGACAAAACAATTTCAAATATTTATGGTGTTATTTAAACGATGCAACAAAAATTTAAAAAATTGATTTCATTAAAAAAAATTTAAGTTTATTTGGACTTAAAAACATGGATATTAAAATAAAAACAATTTAAAAATATTTTTAGAAATGCTTTAATTAATTAATATTGTTCTAAATAATTTATATAAGTAATATTTTTTACAGAAAAATTATAAATTAATAATTTTATTGCAGGTAATATATTCTTTCAAAAAAAAAACTGCATTTATACTATAAATTAACATTTTTACTTTAAAACTTGATTTTTAATGCATATCTATGATTTATGACTTTACATACTAAAACAAAAAATTAGATTTGCCCATAACAAGCTCAGCTTCAGGTGATGAAGAATAAGTTTATAGAAGACAACATAAACATATTTATTATATTATTAAATTTTAAATAAACTTATTATTATTAATTATGCACTAAACACAATGGCTTTGTTAATATCCATTGTTTTAAAAGTTTATATATATCATAACAATACCAACAAATTGTTCTTCTTCTTCTTCTCTTTCCAGCAGAATAAATGTTTGCATGTTTTGTTACGTATTGTATTGTATTTGTAAGTATTTCTTTCGGAAAAGTTCGTAGAATGACCCAAACAAACTTTGAATATGAGAATCTCAGTATATGCAAGTTTTATTACGACTTGTTCTGGGGAAAATGTGATTTTTTACGTAAGAAAATGAGATTTTTCAAGACTACGACTAAATAAAATAAGGTGACAGAGACGCGAAAACGACTTTAAATATTTCACATAAAATTTCATTTGTTTTTAAGTCTATCTAAAAAAATTAAATTTGATGTGTAGGTATATTTGTATAATAATGGGCTATTTAATATTTCAGGGGACTTAGCCACCTAGTGTTGTCCCTGCTGAGTTTCCAAATACCGGGAAAATATTTTAACAAATCCTTTAAGTAAATACTTATTTTTTAGATCAGTTGTTTAAAATTCTTTAAAGATATCTTAAACGCACCCAAATGAGAAGGGAAAATGTCACTTTAAGCCCGCGATCGAACAAGAAAATGTTTTTGCTCTCTTTCTAGGCGATGTGGTTGATGCTTCAACAAGATAAACCGGAAGACTTCGTCATTGGCACAGGGGAAACCCACAGCGTCAAGGAGTTCGTCGAGGAATCCTTTCGACATGTGGGAAAGGACATTATTTGGGAGGGCGAGGGGGTTAAGGAGGTCGGGATAGAAAAGGACACAGGGGTGGTGAGGGTCAGAGTGGACGAGAAATATTTTAGGCCTACCGATGTCGTAAGTATTTTTTTTTGTTATAAGTACCGGGTGATTCAATAAGAAAGGCAGCCGGCTATATCTCGGAAACTACTAAACGTAGAAACTTGGGATTATAAAAATTATGATTAAAGCGGTCCTGAGAAAATTCTGGAAATAATTTTTAAGTTCCGCATTTTGCCGCAAGAGGGCGTAATTGAAAAGTAAATTTTAAAATTTTACATAACTCCGAAAATTCCACATTAAGGTATATGTTTGATAACACCATTTTAAAGCTATATTATATTAACTAACAAAATTGTTACTTTTTCATTAGAAAAATGACAAGTGTTTTTTTTTCAGTGCTTTCTTTTGGGTGACGCAACAAAAGCACAGCAAAAATTCGGTTGGAAACCGAAAGTACCATTTTTAGAACTGGTGAAAGAAATGATGATTGCCGATCTTGAGCTTATGAAGAAGAACCCGATGGCATAATGTTTAAGAGGAAAACTTTCTAAAAAAACAATAAATTATAATCCACCAGTTTATGGATACCTGCTTTTTTTTTTTAATAAATCACTGGGTACCTATTACACCTTACCCAGTTTTAACATTTCTATTTTTTCGTTAAAATCAACAAGCAAATGTTAAAACTTACAGGAAGGAAAAAGGACCTCAAGCTGCGTTTATTAAAAATACAGTTAAGGTGGAATTATCAACTTCATTCAATTTATTGCCAACCTATAACCTATTTCGCCTTGTTTTTCTTAGTTTATTATTTTATTGACTAAAATTTAAATAAAATCTATATCGTCTGCACATTATTTAGGTAATATCTGATATATTACAAAAATATCAATTTATTTCATTTTGGGAGAATTGTATAGTGAAAGAAGTCATAATAATGTTAAAAAATTTTCGATATACAATTCTCCTTAAATAACTTATGAAATTCCTTGATATTTATTTAATATGTTAATTATTAGATACCTATAGAATATGAAGACGATATTGATTTTATTTAAATTTTGTGTAAAAGTTAGAAAAAATAAATAAATCTACGCGAAATAGCTTATAGGTTGGCAAGCATGTTGATACTCCCACCTTAATATGTTTTTTCTAAATCCATTACTGGTAAATGTATTGTATTTGGGTAATTTAAGTATTCTATTTTTACTATTGCTGTCCAGTCTCGTTTGTGATATGGGAGTTTATTTTTTCGACCGATCGTAGCCCGATTGACGAGTCGTGTTACTGCGAACGACGCCTGGGGATGGATGGGTCGAAAAGAAAAAATAACTCTTATGTTTTTTTACTATATTTTTATTTTTGTGGGCATTTAATTATACGTGTGATAATTTTTACAAATAAAACTAGTTTAAAAGTGGATACCTACTGGGTTTTATTTTATATACAGTGAGGACTCAAAGTCCGTCCCCCCCCCTCTAACTTCTAAACCGTTCGGTATATTTTAATGAAATTTTGAACGATAATATTTGAGCAAGTCTTGCACTTTTTGACATACCAATGACAGCTTTAAATGTCAAGATGACAGCTGGGTCCGCTTTTGGAATATTTTTTTAAATGGAACACCCTGTATATTTTTACATTTTTAAATTCCACATAAAATTATAATTATTTTTTATTAAATGCATTATTAGTCTATACTTCATAGTTTCCGAGATATTGACTCTCGAAAAGTGACATTTTTGAACTTTGACAGCTTATAACCTTCTAACAGTACGTCTTAGAGCAAAACGGCTTACATGTCCCTACCTTCAATTTTTATTATCTTCCCAAAAAAATCAACTTCCGGTTAAACCGGATGTAACTCGAAAGCAGGAAATATAGTTGTTCCGGTTTAACTGGAAGTTGATTTTTTTGGAAAGATAATAAAAATTGAAGATAGGGACATGTAAGCCGTTTTGCTCTAAGACGTACTGTTAGAAGGTTATAAACTGTCAAAGTTAAAAAATGTCACTTTTCGAGAGTCAATATCTCGGAAACTATGAAGTATAGACTAATAATGCATTTAATAAAAAATAATTATAATTTTATGTGGAATTTAAAAATGTAAAAATATACAGGGTGTTCCATTTAAAAAAATATTCCAAAAGCGGACCCAGCTGTCATCTTGACATTTAAAGCTGTCATTGGTTTGTCAAAAAGTGCAAGACTTGCTCAAATATTATCGTTCAAAATTTCATTAAAATATACCGAACGGTTTAGAAGTTAGAGGAGGGGGGACGGACTTTAGGTCCTCACTGTATATACTTATCGTACTGGAAAATTGCTAGTGTGGAAGGGGAATGCAGCGAAAGTGGAATGGAAATGAATCGCTGTCGAACAGAACTTTTCTTCACATTAAAATTTTTTTGCAGAAATAATTATTGTAGATTTAAAGGCGATTTAACGCCCTATACCCCATATATCTACGTACAAAGCAGCTCCAAAATCCAGAAGCACGTTTATACTTTTCTTCTGTTGTTTTTGATCCAGCCAAATAAAATCCCCTCAAGGCGGCGGCATCCTTTGCATCTCACTATTTGTGTAACTTGTCTAATGTTCACACGCATCCACGCAAACAAACACTTTCGGTTTCTAGAACATTACTATTTACTTATTTACTGGTTTTTATTGCCCGAAAAGCTGATGAGACACGCGGTCTACGATGCGGGTGGTCGCTTCGAATTTGGGAGAAATATCTCTGGATTCGCTGACAGAAAATTGTTTTTGAAGCGCGGAGAAACATAAACGACGACCTATATGTAATGTACATGTAGTCAGGAGGGCTAAACCCCCTCCCCCCTTATAGAAAACGGGAATGCGAAGATAGACAGGTCCGGGTTTTAAAATTTAAAATGTCTTACATGGACTTCATAAATAAATAAATTACTATCTCTACTCCATAGGTACTCACTTTTTCTAATAGCCTTATTGAATGGTCGCTGACGTTATCTAATACTATAACAGAATTTTCGGGAATTAGTTCTATCATTTGCTCAAAATACTCTTCGAAGACGTCAGCACTCATTTCCTCATGATAATCATATTTGTTGATTTTGATTCATTCAAGTAAATCACAGTTTACAAAGCCACTTTCACTATCTATATGCGTTATTATTAACCTGCGACCTTTACCTGCAGGTATTTTCAAACCAGCAGACAAACCTTCTATAAATGCTTGACGTGAGCTTTGAATATTTTTATCTTGCCATATATTTTGTACTGAATGTCCTTCGTTAACCCAGGTTTCGTCTAAATAATTGTCCTTTTTTCACTTCTATATTCGCTCATATCTCTTAGACACTGTCGTCTTTAAAAAATTATATCTTCTCTATCCAATAACATTGACACCCAATCAAACTACTTAACTTTTCTTTGCGCACGAATTAAGATGTATCGGTTTAAACGCCAATGAAAATATATATTTTTTTAAATTTCTGTGCATAATAACTACATTTAAAAACACAATTATTGCAAAATACATCAAAGAATTGACTCCGGCTTTTACAGACAACTTTAACTTATTTTCTATAGATTTTATTTATTTTTATTTAAATCAACTTTGGCGTTCAACCAATCGTTAAATTTATTTTAAAAATATTCTTTGTGGTGGGTTGCTTTAACGAAAATAAATCGTTTTTCGTTTTATTGCCATTGAATTAAAAGACTTTTCCTTTGATTTTGGTTTGTATGTTCTGTCTTTATTTACAAATTTTATTTCATTGAACGTTTTTCGGTATTGGTAATTTTGAGTTTTATGTTCGCAAGTGAAATTGAATGTATACAGGGTGATTCATTAAGGGTGGCGACCGGCCATATCTCGGAAACTACTAGGCATAGAAACTTGGAGAAAAAAAAATTATGATTAAAGCGGTCATGAGAAAATTCTGGAAATTACTTTTAAGTTCCTCATTTCGCCGCAAGGGGGCACAATTAAATTTTTTTTTTTTAATTCTAAATTTCTCCGAAATTTCCCATATTAAAGTATAACTCTCATTACATCATCGAAAAGCTTAGACAATTCTGCATCATTTTGGTTTAAGACTTATTGGCGTACCGACCTTGATAAGAGTGGGGGAAACTATTGAATCTGTAAACATTAAAATCGCTGTAACTTCTAAACGACTTATCCGATTTTACTAAATTTAAGCTTGTTTGGAAGGGAAAGGTAAGTATCTTCAATCGCCGTATCCAACATTACACGATAGTGTTTAATAAAATTGCTAGAGGGCGCAATTTGTAATAATAACGGTTTTTTCGATTTTATCCCGGAAATTCAAATCATACGGTATAACGATGACATCATAATCGAAAAGTAGATGAAATTTGCAAGAAAAGATGTGAGGACCGCAGTTCGATATCTTTGTTCGTTTCAGAGTTATTGCAAAAACAATAATTTTTAATACAAATTGCGCCCTCTAGCAATTTTATTAAAAACTATCTTGTACCACTAGATACGACAATTGCGAAATGAGGAACTTGATCGTAATTTCCAGAATTTTCTCATGGCCGCTTTAATCGTAATTTTTTTTTTCTCCAAGTTTCTATGCCTAGTAGTTTCCGAGATATGGCCGGTCGCCACATTTAATGAATCACCCTGCATACCTACCTGTACTAATAATGTAAATGTATTTTCAGTGATTCGACTCGGATACAACTAGCCTTTATTTAATTCCTAAGTTTTGCTTTTTATAATTTATCAATTAACTTTTATTTGTGGTAACAGTGGGTAATTGCTACCCAAATTGGATAGAATTTGGGCAAAAATAAAACCAGGATTACATTTAAAACAATTTCTATTGAGCTATAGTCTTTGGTATAAGTTAAATTTTTACTCTAATCACCTTTTATACAGAACAATGTATTAGTCGAAAATATACGTATATGTATTTACACTAGGTAACCTTCAAAAATAAATAAGAGCATAAAAATTTACCTTTTTTGGCAATAGTTCTATCCTAAAATAACAATTTGGCTAATGATTCATTATTTTTCTCAGGGGTTTCTTACATGATTACCAGATATGATATTCAGAGGCTCTGACGTCATGTGGTTAATTAAAATGTAAGGTGGCGTAACAAACAGGGGACAGCCGGGGGGCCCACACCGACGGCCCCTTTAAAACTTGCTGCCAGCTTTGCTTTTTATATTTAACTAGCGTGTAACCGGCATGCGTTGCAACCCGCTGGTATAAATACAAACCCGATATATTAGTACCCGGCATGCCACTTTCTGAAATTGTACCCGTGCGAAGCCGGGGCGGGTCGCTAGTTACACATAAAAACCTTCCCCTTGAATCAATCTATCTATTAAAAAAAACCGCTTCAAAATCCGTTGCGTAGTTTTAAAGATTTAAGCATATATAGGTAGGGACTGACAGACAGCGACAGCGACTTTGTTTTATACTATGTTCAGGCAATTAATTTAATTTTTTTATATCCTGAGAATTTAAAGTGAAGAAGAATTATACGTGTAAGTGCGGAATTTACAAACGATATACTATAAAGACTTGTCCGTTGACTTTACTAGTCAAAGCCTCAGAAAGGGACTTGGAGATAGTATTTCAAAATTAAAAATGGTGTATGAACTTGCGGATCATTTATTAATAAAAAATCAGTGTGTTCTTCAAATTTTCCAGATGTATCTAGTGCAGTAATATTATTTCTAACTTTACCAGTTAGTGTGGCATCAGCGGAACATTCTTTCTCCAAACTTAAAATAGTAAAAAGAGTAAAAACCCATTTACGTAACACCATGGGCCAACAACGCCTTTCGGATTTATCCTTAATTAGTATCGAACACGAGTTTGTTAAAACATTAAATATCGACGAAATTATAAACGATTTTGCAAAAAAAAACTCTCCATGATCTGGTCGTTTTGTATAATACCTTGTATAGTACTTAGTGACATAATGCTGGTGCAGACTTGTTGATTGTTCATGTGTTTTACTGTTTTCTGTCTTTTGCATTCGATGAGGCTCGATGACTGCTACCCCCGTTACTACCACATACATGGTAAGCAATATATTATTAGTGGTGTCGAAAAATTTTGATTTTGCATCATGTTTACAGGAATATTACGTATAATGACTTAATAACTATAGTATTTGCAGAATTATACCGTTGACTCTTACTGCCAAAAATAAACTACCTGATTAAACCCTATTGTATACGCCTCAACCTCTTCAAAGGGGATTAAATGGGATTAGGGTCGGCTTGAAAATGTACCTACACCACATGATTTATTTTTATAATTTAAAATAAATAGATAGGTATTTTTAGTTTTAGGTATTAAATGTAAAATAATGATAACAATTAATGATAATTGAAAATAATATAATTTAAAAGTATAACTATTAGGATAACAAGTACAATAAAAATTAATTAAATTTTAAAAAACTATTGATAATTTATTCAAAATTTAACGCTGTATCACTATCTTCATCTAAGCCTAAACTTATTTAACGGTTGAACATTTGTAATCACACAATTATAAGAATTTTCCACCTTAAGTACATGCTGTACACAGTTTTTCCAGCTGTCTGCAGAAATTTTTCTTAATTCGTTTTTAATTAATTCTACTACAGATGCAGACAACAAGAGATATTTGTTTCGTCTTTATTCAGCCGCTCTTTGAGGGAAATCAAAGTGGGTACAGTTTGTGCCTCATACATTTGGTAAATCTTTCTTCTTAATAAATCCATGTCATTTTCGTCAATGCTTCTAAATGTGCCAGAATCACTTCGATTTTTTCTAGGATTAACAGGTTTAAGTACTATGTCTCTTACCGAAGATAAATGAGTTTTTGTCAAAGTAGACGTATCTGCTAAAGCATCCATCGAATTAAAATGTCTACTCAACAAAGATTGATACACATTTTTAATTATTAGTTTGGCATCGTTAGAAAAATGCTTTCTTTTAAAAATGACACTTGAAGATGCCCCCCTATCAGCACAATTCCAAGGACGCCACATTCTACCACTAATAAGCCTAACTAAAAATTACTCGCCGGAAAACCACTAAATACCTACTAAAATTATTAAAAATCAGTTGTATTTATATATGAATCAGGCATAGGTATAAATTGAATTTGTACCTAGCTGGTCCGGCTCTGCTCGAAAAGGTTCTAAAATTTGGGATTTCATTATTTATTTTATGGTCAAAGGGATGAGGGTTTATTGCAGTCAAAAGATCAACGGTATAATTCTACAAATACTATACCTATATGTTATGTCTACCAGTCTATCTAGGATTATAAAGTAAATTCGAATTGTTTGCTGTTTTAATAGTAGGTACTTAACACATAATGTGGGTTGAACCCTAATTAAATTATTACACGATTAACGAATTCAAAAATCCATAAACCTGAACCTAATTGTAATGAAAATAAAAATTATAATTTTCCATTCGTTATAGAGAGGGGGCCCCTGAAAACGTTTGCGGGGAAGCCCACTCAGTTTTTGTTACGCCATTGAAAATGTATACTCGTAACCATGGAGACCAACCGTTTCTATGGTTACTTACTGATCACGTGATGTCGCAGCTTCATATCTTGTTAATATTTTGTATTATGGGTTTCTTATAGCTCCAAACGGGTAGCTATAGAGATTGATGGTAATTAGGTTTTATATAGGATTACGATAACGTAATGTTTTTCAATCGGCTAAAATAGATAAACTCTCTGAATGAGTTAAATTAAAGATCACTATTTAATAGTGCAATTTAATACACAAAATTTTCTATTGCTCACTATCTTCAATTTGTTCGTTCTCCCTTTTTATCACTATTTCACTATTATTACTAATATCACTTTTGATGAGGTTCTCTATGGTAAACAGACTAGAGTTTTTAAGCCTAGTCACCGATTCGGAAATCGAGCTTTGAGGTTCTGAGGCTTCTGCGTCTGAAGCACGAGTAACCAACGAAAGAGCCTCCTCCTGAAAAAAAAACTATGTTACTAGAAAATATAGGTACGTTCGTTGCAAACTAATGGAAATTGTGAATAAGGATGGGGATAAATAATAGTCCGCCTGTTTTTAATTCAGATAATAGTATATTATAGTACACCTTTCATAAGAAGCAGTTTTAGCGCACGCGTCTATTTTTTATTGACACGTGCGCTAAAACGCCTTATGAAACATGTGCTTTATACATTTTTTTCTATTTCACCTGTTATAATCAAGAAAAATACATTTAAAAAAGAAAATAAATCCTTCAAATTTTGTAAATTTTTATGTCTAAATTTTATGTTGGTAATAAGTACTATTTTTTATCATAATAGCCTCTGGACAACAAAAATTATTTTGCAAACTGTCATTTTTTGATTTATTGACCCATTTTCACCACGAGATTCTAAAGTTATTTTAGCGATATGAGATTTGAAATTGGACGGAATACGTTGTGTGATCCTTGAACATTCGGTACATATACAGAGCGTTCGGAAATTCGGGCGATTTTACTACTTTTTTTCGAATTTCAAAAGACGTGATTTTACGTCACGGCATTGCAATTTAGTATAGGGAAGATGGAAAATTCTAATAAAGTTGATGTTAAAATCGACATTGGAAGGTTAGTAGATTGAATTTTGGATAGGATTTGGCAGAAAATGATAGCTTGAAGCATCTACAAAAGATTGATTTATAGATTTATGCAACCAACTGTTATCCACACAGAATAAAAAAGTAAGATTTTGACCCACTTTAAACGGTCAGATTTAGTTTAAATTTTGTAGACTTATCAAGAACCACTGACAATACAATAATCTACACGCAAAAAATTCTCCTGTCAAATTTTGACAGCTGTCAAGTATAAAACGAAGAAGCGACTTTGACGAAACAAATTATGGGGTCGTATAGTATTCGATGCGGAGACTTCGGAAAAAATAAGCAAAAAATTCTCCTGTCAAAATTTTACAGCTGTCAATATGTCAAATCGTTTAAAAAAAAATGATATTAATGAACAAACTATAAGGTCGTATGTATATTGACGGTGGAAAGTTGAAAAAAATACGCAAAAAAATTCTCTTGTCAAAATTTGACACCTGTCAATATGTCAGAATTATTACAATAACCGACAGTAATGAAACAAACGTCGGGTCGTATAAGATATTGTCGCTAAGAATAGAGAAAAATTTAAAAAAAAATTCTACCCGTCAAAATAAAATGTTGACAAATTCTTTTTTAAAATTTTGAAAATTTTTGTCGTTTGTTCGGGTTTGTATGTATGTATGTTTGTTTGTAACCGACTTCTTTGAACCGGATTTTCACCCACTTTAAACGGTCAGATTTAATTTAAATTTTGTAGACTTATCAAGATCACCTACAGATTAATCAGCACATGAAATAGAATAAATATAGTTTTAAAAAAACTAAAAAACACGCTTTAATCATTAATCAGACTAAAAAGCGGAAAATAAATATACTTTAAGTTTAAAATAATTCTTGAAATTCTTAATAAAGGCAAAAAATAATAATAAATGATAAACATTAGTTAGGTATAGTGAAAAAAAAGCGTGGGGCGCTTTGTGCTATATTTTTCGTATATTGAGCACCCCACGTTTTTTTCACAATAATACTAATGTTTATCGTTCATTATTATTTTCTGCCTATATTAAGAATTTCAAGAATTATTTTAAACTATATTTATTTTCCGCTTTTTAGTTTGATTAATAATTATTATTAAAGCGTGTTTTTTAGTTTTTTTAAACTATATTTATTATATCATACACCTGTGGACTGTGGACTGTGATCAGGAAACATAGCTAAAATTGCCAAATATGCCTATACTTTAAAACACTACGTCGTTTTTTTTCGAACATACTGTACGTCGAGCAAAACAGCCAACAAAGCCGCCGTTTGTGGGCTACATTATATTAAATTGTTTCCCTCGAGTTCCTCGAGGATCCGTTCCAGATAGAAAAAAAATACCTTGCGAAATAAAACAAAAAGCACATTTCCAAACAATCAAAGTTAGACACGCCCGGCATTGTGTTCCTCGCAAAAAAAGGGATTCTCACGGGACTCCTAACAGCATACACAGAAACGAGCTAATTAAAAAAGAGTCCAAAACTCAAATAAAAACTTTCAGCGAAAACTCTATGCAATGTTCCACAGTTTTACAAAAGTTGTTAAATTATTTTTAACGGGCTCTAGTTAAACACTGCAGTTTTTTTTACTAGGAAGCAGGATAAGGCCTGGCAAGCGCTTTGTTTGTTGGTTTTAAATACACCCTTTTGTAATGGAGTAAGCTAATTTTAACAGTTAAAACACTTTTGTCTGTAAAGGTAAGTTGGATACGTATACAGGGTGTCCGGAAATTCCGTACGTATCAACGGGATATTCTACTTATAGAAACACAAAATATAAATTTAGGTTCTTAAAATAAGGAAGCTATAGCCTACGGCCAAAGGCACAATAAAGGCATTCCTGTAAAAAATATTACATTCATGATTTTGCACTTTCGTTTCATGTTTTTATATTATGTAGGGAGAGTTGGACAAAACCGGGTACCGCCTAGTTCTGCCAAATGTCTGTTGCCATCTATCGGACAATGCTAAAATTAGTGTTCTTAAATTGCCAACAGTCGCGTGTATTTATTTCTACATCATTTCAGTAATATGAGCCGGAGTAGTAAAATCTTAATTGTTTTTAGGTGCACCAAACTCGATTTTTAAAATAAGTTTATAGTTTTTTTTCCTCTACTGAATAACAAATGACCGTTTTAAAATTTATTACTTCTAACCAAGTATATTATTACCTCTAATTTGGTCAAAAATTTTGAATACTATATCATAACCAAAAAATTTTAGATAATATTTAATGTCTTGTTGACGAGTTCTACAAAACCGGGTACCCGATGTTATCAGACCTGTTGTTTTTTCCCGTTATTGCAGCGTTTTTTTTGCTTTAAGTTAACTAAAACATGTACTATGTAGCATTATAAAAGAATAACTAATTGTCAGTCATGGGATCAAAAAATCATTCAAAATGCAATAATTGAATTATTAGAACATAGGATGGGATATAAAAAAGCCTCCTAAAGTTTTACTGTTACTGTTCTTCAATAAACTTCAGAAGATCGTGTGAAAAAAGCAAGAAATATTGAAGAATTACCGATTGCAGATTCAGAGATTCTGATATTTCAGAGGAAGAAGGTGATAATGACGATGCGTTTCTGTATTGCCACGAACAATCTTCAAATTCTAAGTCGAACGAAGGTTGGATAAAATATGGATCTTGCAACAAATGGGCTTATGAAGCCTGTAGTGCCTATGATGTTGTAGATAAAGTTTTTTTGCCACTGCTGTTCATAGATGTTTGATTTTTTTTCACATATTTTAAATAAATATTTTATTTTCTCCCTATTAGCCTCTTTACATGGTATCTATTTAAGTTACTACCCGGTTTTATCATATCGGTTGGACAAAATCGGATATTTTGCAATATTTTCATAAAAGATTAAAAAAATAATTAGGAATATTTATAAAAAGTTACATTGGTGTATCAAACTAAAGTCTTTTGGGAATATTTCAATGTACAACAAACGTTTGCTACCCTAAAATCACACAAGTAATAGTTAGTTTTTGGACTGATACCCGGTTTTATCCAACTCTCCCCTATCTCCCTTTGAAACACTACGGAATCTTTGGACACCCAGTATCTATAGTGTGCAGAAAGGTAGGCTTAAGGTGATTATAACGTTTTACTAACCTGGAATATCGATGCCTCATATTCTCCCAGTCTTTGTCGTCTAGTTTTTCGTCTTCTGTAGTTTCCCTTTTCGAACATGTTTGATGCTTTAGGATCTAACATCCAATAGGAACCTTAAATGAAATTACTTATTTCAAAATAAATAAATTATCAATATATCAAATTTTGTTGTTTAAATGTGCAATGTTATTAATTTTATTTGAGACGTTTTTCCTAAATGCGTTGTGGCCAAGTTAGAAAAAATTATGTGTTTTCAGGGATATATACCTACAACAACACTAGCATATGGTTTGTTTTTGTTAAAAAAAAACTACTGAGCTGATTCATACCTTTTCCCCCACTTTCGCTAGCTCCACCAATTTTGTCCCTAGGCACTTTAACGAAACAATCATTAAGACTGAGGTTATGACGTATGGAATTTTGCCAACCCTGTTTGTTTTCCCTGTAGTATGGAAAGTTGTCCATTATGAACCTAGGAACAAAACCAAAATAAAGAATTAAGTAGGTACACAAAAAACGTAAAAGTTAGGTAGAAAGTGCCAACGACTGCAATTTTAAATTTAAGTGTTTTCAACAAAAAACAACTAGCTTTACTCGAAATTTGACTTTGGCATCAAGTTCTGCTTCGATCGAGATGAAAATTAAGCAAAAAAATAGTAGTCACGTGATTCGCATTATCTGTCAAATTTTAATTTTTTCCAAAAAATAATTCAAAAGTGGGGGTATTTCTGAAAATATCGAAAAAAGTTAATAGAAAAAGTTTTTTTAAATGCAGTTTCTTGCCCACATGCAAAATTTCAGCTGCATAAGGTAATTTTGATTTTTAACCCGCCACTAAAATTTATTTTCCACTTAATACAAATTTTACTGATGACACTGTGTTCTTTTTTGTCTTACTGTTAAGGTGTATTACTTTCAGACACAAGCTACGTTTTCAAAAATACTTATTTTATGAAGTTACCTTATGCAGGGTCAAAAACAAATAAACTTTGCATCACATGCGACCAAATTTTAATAGCCCAATTTTGATTTTGTAGAAAAACACACATTTAATATAGCGCGACTTTAAAGAAAATGTATCTGAAATAAAGCATTGTCAAAACTAAGAAGTTTTATGTAGGTTGCGTTGAGTCTTATTTTGCAAAAGTGGTGCAATTTACAAAATATGGGTAAAACATCAAAATTATCTAATGCAGCTGAAATTGCATGTGGGCTAGAAACTGCATTAAAAAAAAACTTTTTCTAGTAACTTTTTTTGATACTTTCAGAAATAACCCCACTTTTGAATTATTTTTTGGAAAACATTAAAATTTGACAGATAATGCGAATCACGTAACTACTATTTTTTTGCTTAATTTTCATCTCGATCGAAGCAGAACTTGATGCCAAAGTCAAATTTCGAATAAAGCTATTAATAAAAAAAAATCCCATATGATGCGGACTTTACTGGTCACACTGTATTGTACAGGGTGATCCATTTAAAATAAACAAGTTTTCGGTATAACTGGAAGTCCCATATGGTCCCTATTAGGTCATTTTAAGAGGGCTTCTCCGCGAACCCTATTATTCTTTGCAGGATTCAAATTGCATTACTTTCCGGAATATTCTTATAGACGATCACCGTGAGATACCCTGTATATGAAATCTATCCGTCTCTCCCTATTATACTTTCTCCACCACAACTAAATTGATATTTCAAACTTTGGTTCTAAATTTCATATACTTTTTTTTTTATTAAAAATTGAAGTTCGATATTTTTAATAAAAAAGTTCCACAATGTTTAAATTAAATTCTGGGAAGGTCTTGGTTTAAGTATATTAGACTTTTTTATTTTTTGGAACTGATATAAGTAAGGATATTGTTGTTTGTGATTTTGGCGAATTCGTAGTATGTTTTTACCCAAACCGTCAATTTTGGCAAAGAGAATAAATAATACTAATATTTTTAACAATATATATATAGTTATAGTAGTGTATGTTTGTCATTAGTTTTAAGGTGGCAGTATCAACATGCTTGCCAACCTATAACCTATTTTGCGTATATTTATTTAATTTTTCTAGCTTTTACACGAAATTTAAATAAAATCATTATCGTCTTCATATTTTATAGGTAATAATTGTCATATTAAATAAATATCAAGGAATTTCATTAAATATTTTAGGAGAATTGTATAGCGAAAAATATCGGGTAAGATTTTTTTTTAACATTATTATGTCATTGTTCTAGCACTCAATTATCCCGAAATTAGCAATAAAATGAATAGATGTTTTTGTTATATGTCAGATATTATCTAAATATTGTACAGACGATTTTGATTTTATTTAAATGTCAGTTAATCTAATAATAAACTAAAAAAAAGCAATGCGAAATAGGTTATAGGTTGGTAATGGATTAAATGACGTTGAGAATGCCACCTTAAGCCCAGCCAATAAAATACTTCATCACACTGTATAAGTGTGACCAGAAAAGTCCACATCATATGGTATTTTTTTTTTATTAATAGCTTTATTCGAAATTTGACTTTGGCAGCAAGTTCTGCTTCTATCGAGATGAAAATTAAGCAAAAAAATAGAAGTCACGTGATTCGCATTATCTGTCAAATTTAAATTTTTTCCAAAAAATAATTCAAAAGTGGAGTTATTTCTAAAAATATCGAAAAAAGTTATTAGAAAAAGTTTTTTTAAATGCAGTTTCTGCATAAGATAATTTTGATTTTTTACCCACCGCTAAAATTTATTTTCCATTTAATGAACGATTTACTGATGACACTGTGTTCTTTTTTGTACTAATATTAAGGTGTATTACTTTCAGACACAAACTACGTTTTCAAAAATACTTATTTTACGAAGTTACCTTATACAGGGTCAAAAACAAATACACTTTGCATCACATGCGACCAAATTTTAATAGCCCAAATTTGATTTTGTAGAAAAACACACATTTAATATGGCGCTACTTTAAAGAAAATGTATCTGAAATAAAGCATTGTCAAAACTAAGAAGTTTTATAAGGTTGCGTTGAGTCTTATTTTGCAAAAGTGGTGCAATTTACAAAATATGGGTATAAAATCAAAATTATCTTATGCACCTAAAATTTTGCATGTGGGCTAGAAACGGCATTAAAAAAAACTTTTTCTAATAACTTTTTTCGATATTTTTAGAAATAATCCCACTTCTGAATTATTTTTTGGAAAAAATTAAAATTTGACAGATAATGCGGTTATTAATAAGAAAAAATCCCATATGATGCGGACTTTACTGGTCACACTGTGCTTGTATGAAATAACATTCAAACTAAATTACCTGTAGATTCCAGATAACGTTAACCTCTGTTTCGGACTGGAAGAAATAGCCATGGCAATGAGGGCTATATAAGAGTAAGGAGGCTTTTCCGGTCGGGGCTGTGCTATTTTTAGTGGCAGGGGGAAGAAGAGATGTGAGTAATACGGAGGGAAAAGACGTTGGGCTAAGAACTGGTTCGTTTGGGCATTTTGAAGACAATCTGTCATCAGATGATCCAGGCAGAAGCAATTTGGTTCTAGTATTGGTGACGTCGGTTGCAGGTGAAACATTTCGGGTCCTAAAACCTAAAACATTGTGATTGAGTCTAACTAAGTGATTGTGTGTCTAACTAAATAACTAAAATACCGGTTATTTTTGTCTAAAGGTTTATAAAATATTCTCTGTTCTAAATCTGCATTACCATCGAAGTACCGTGCGAGCAAAAATTATTTGCTTCAAAGAGGGCTTGGATTTAAAAACGTAGGGCTTGGTTTATATCACAATGATATGGGGACGATAGATCTAACCAAATCTAGGTTAAAATTTTGTCAAATTCATATTATGACATGATATATGCTATATATGCTATATATGCTATATATGCTATATATGCTATATATGCTATATATGCTATATATGCTATATATGCTATATATGCTATATATGCTATATATGCTATATAACTAATGAATAATAAAATAAGTAGACAAATACAAATTTATTTTTGTTTTTAACAAAATTAAGAATTCATATCAATTATATATAATAAATATAATATAATAGAGAATTCACAAAACCGGAGAGGTAGAACCAGGCATCATCCGAAAAAAATGTCAGGTCTAATAAATCATATCTTTCCAATAAATTTTGGGTAAACCATTGAGAGTAATTACTGCGTCTTTCAAAATCCGCGGCTTGTATTTCTTGGAATACTTGCACTTAATAAGGAAATAAATTTAGCTGCTTTTTAAGAATAGTCCTGCATGTTCCATAAGATCTTCCCATTTCTTGGGACAGGCGTCTTATTCAATTTGTTAGCGTATTTTTCATTATTTCACGAACGTTTGCAACAAGTTCTTCTGTTCTTACAGATGATCTTCCTGCTCCTTTTTTGTGTTGTATAAAACCCGTTTCCCTAAACACAGCCACGCTTCTTTTCAGGCAATTATAAAAATCCCCAGCAATAAAAGCAACGTTTGGAAAATGTTCGTGAAAATCGTCCATGAACAAACCGGGATTGCATTGCCACTCACCATTTACTCTAACCCCGTTTCGAAAATACGCTTCAATCATGAATGTTTTGTGCTGTTTCGTAAAGCCCATTGTGTGAATTTTTCAAGAAATTGGAAAAATTAGCCATGAATCAAATTACTTGTAACGACTGTCAACGATGACGGAATAACTGATTGATTGTTAATTCAGGTAGTTACTGACACCCAACAGGTAATAAGCTCTACGGCTGAGCATTACGTCCTTAGATGCAAGGCCCTCTTTGATGCGAATAATTTTTGCTCGCACGGTATATATCCGAAAAAGAGGGACCTAACCGGAATAAAAACTTTAAAAATCGAGAAACAAACTTTATATTATATTACTTTTCAAAAATGATTACAAAGTTTCATCTTTTATCCGTTGAATATAAAGATATAAGAAAGCAACAATTTATTTTCATAAATGTAAAACAGTTGCCATACGCTATAGCTCTGATCTGTTTCGGCAAATAAAACTTTTACAACTTTTTTATCGAGAATGTACATGGTCTTCGAATGGGACAATGAAACTTTCCTTATGAAAATATTATAGAACCACAGCTTATTCTTTATAAAGGAGAATTGTAATGTAACATGCATAATAACCGACATAAAGTTTGTGTAGAAAATATACAAATTTGAGACCGAGGATAAAGTATAATGACCGAGACGTCAACGTCAATAGCTCACAGGGTATTTTGCCTGCGACAAGAGGTTTGTTCGGGTTGCTTCTTAGGTAAAATGTCAATTTTTATTGCTACTTAAAATATACCAAAACGTACCTACCTTGACAGGCACTGAAAATCACAATTTCTGAAATATTTACAACATATTAACCACCAAACACTTTCCTTCTTATAAATGTTCACTTCTAGCACCCAGTTTTTTATGTATACGGTGTATCAAAAGCTTTAGCGACCTTCGTATATACCTCTACTACTACGTACTCGCGCACGGTCCACCAAATTTCTTAATCAAAATATCGCCTAGTCTATCGCAAACCTAGTATTCTCATTCACTGAAAACTCTTGGCTTTTCAGCCGTACTGAAAGTGTTCTAGTGTTTTTTCAGGATCCCCTCCATTCGGGGGACCGTCGGTTGTAATTAAGCCACCTTAATGGCTAAGTAATAGGCGGGTTTTATTGAAACAACACTTGCGGTTGGTCGGATGTTAATAACTGTGACAGATGATAAACATCGTTGGTGTTATGGTGTTATTATTCGGGATGGTCTGGAATATGTTTTTTTAATGTTTTGAAATAAAAATTTCCGTTTGGTATGTACCTAGGTTTTGTCAATCTCTCCGTGTTTTTATTCCTTTTCAACATAGGCGTAGTTAGGGGGGTACTTGGGGGTGCTAAGCACCCCCGAAATCTAAATTAGCACCCCCAAAAAAAATTCACATTACATAGGCTAATTTTAAAACTAACCTATTTTTATAATATAGATTATAATATGTAATGAATTTTTCATATTAATATTTCAAGCATTCGAATTCTGGTACAAATTCAAGTATATTTAGGTAGTTGCGGATTCTGTTCAAAATTTCTCTCCGTGTACCGTGTAGTTCACGCCCAGTTTACTTGTCAGAGCGGGTCTATGATCATAAAAATCTCGTAAAATACGAGAGCGGAATAATAGCTTGTGTATGTCATGTTCTCCAATTCTGCATTAATTTGATAATTTAAATTTAACCAGTCCTAGTCGTTCAAATTCGCGGAAATTTTTTGCCGGTATTTTGACTACTTTTCTTGTTTATTAAGGTTTAATATGGTTTTATTGAATTCAGTTAAAGTTTAGAGTTAAATAAACACGAAAAAACAATGAATGCGTCGTCGGATATAAAATACACCATGGAATTTTTGAAAAAATCTTTTAGCAAGTTACCGTTGGAGGAGAAAGTGATTGTCAAAATATTTACTAAAAATTATTGACCAGATTTGGGCGTGGTCTTAAAAAAATTTTCGTCTGCGGCGCATTTCGCCTGCGGCGGGCTTTTTGTGCACCCCCACGTTTACAAGTCACGAGCCGCCACTGGACTTCAGCACCCCCAGTGTTGACCGTCTAACTACGCCTATGCTTTTCAAACTTGTAGGTGTATGTACCGTGCGAGCAAAAATTATTTGCATCAAAGAGGGCCTTGCACCTAAAGACGTAATGCCAAAATACGCCAACAAATTGTATAAGACGCCTGTCCCAAGAAGTGGGAAGATTTTGTGGAACATGCAGGACTATTCTTAAAAAGCAGCTAAATTTATTTCCTTATAAAGTGCAAGTATTCCAAGAAATACAAGCCGCAGATTTTGAAAGACGCAGGAATTACTCGCAATGGTTTACCAAAAATTAATTGGAAAAAAATGATTTATTAGACCTGACATTTTTTTCGGATGAAGCCTGGTTCCACCTCTCCGGTTATGTGAATTCTCAGAATACACGCACGTGGAGTAGTGAAAATCCCCATTCTTTTGTAGAGTCCACATTGCACCCTCAAAAAATTGGTGTCTGGTTAGCTGTTTCCCGAAGAAGAATTGTTGGTTCTATTTTTTTCCATGACACAGTTACAGCACAGTGGTATAGAGATAATATTTTTTATCCATTTTTGGAGCAATTACTTGACGACGCACTACATTTTGGATATTTTCAACAGGACGGTGCAACCGCCCATACAGCCGCCGATACTATTAACTACGTACGCAATTTTTTCGACGACCGATTGATCAGTTTTCGATCAGACATTGAATTCCCACCTAGATCACCTTGTTTAACGGTTATGGATTACTTCGTTTTTCCTCATTTAAAGAACATATTTTTAAAACACCAGTTGCAAATTTAGAACAATTACAAGAAGGGATTATCCAAGACTGTGGTAACATTTCTCCAGAGATGCTGGTCAACACTTTCGAAAATATGAAGAGACGTATGCATTTATGCTTGGAGCATGGCGGTGGCCAATTTCAGCAATTTATGTAATTATTTTTCTTTTTCTTTCTGTATATTCTTACTTTGTTAATTTTTTAAACAACAAAAATAAATTTGAAGGTTGGAGACAACTATGTTTCTTTCATCATTCAAAAATAAATTTGTATTTGTCTACTTATTTTATTACTCATTAGTTTGGCATATCATGTTATAATATGATTTGACAAAATTTTAACCTAGATTTGGTTAGATATATCGTCTCCATATCATTGTGATCTAAACCAAGCCCCACGTTTTTTAATCCAAGCCCTCTTTGATGCAAATAATTTTTGCTCGCGCGGTATTTAATCGCATTTTTTTATGGCGTGTCCCAATCCAAATATGGTATTAAAACTAACAGTAAAAATACTATATTATGTATTTTAGACATTTTATTAGGCTTTCCGTGTTTACATTCCTACTCTATAAATAATGTCCTTTACCAGAAACCACCCCTATAAAATAAAAGAGCATAAATCAAAGTTAAGGCTTTGCAGACGTCCTAAATACGATTCAAACGTTTCACAACATTCAACTTATCTATCTAATAGTTGTTTCTAACGACTGTAGAACTGAGAATATCTAATGAATTATATACGACTTCTACACATGCATGCATGTTATCCACTGACTGATAACATCACCTTTAGTCTTAGTGCATAATATAGAACATTGCAGTAAATGAAAATATGCTGAGTAGTAACTCGGGAATGGGTTTTATTGATTATTGCCCAAATCGATCTACTGAATCTTATTTGGAAAGAACCAACCTGCATATCCTTTTATGAAAACGATAAAACAAAAACCTCAAAGTGTAAGAAAATTTATGATTTGTCGTTTAAAGTTTTTTTTTTGGTCCAAACATGTATTTAGGAAATTATAATGAGGTGGATGTTAAGGCCATCACAAATGGCAAAAATTCGTTGTTTATGCTGGCAATAAATTATTGTTATTATTATTATTTTATCGATAGCAAGCGGAAAGTCCAACGAAGCTATTGTTTTAGTCTCTTTGAATTTTTTTTTCTTTAATTGTTCATCGTAATTTAAACTATCTAAAAGTCCGTTGGCTAGTTTAAATTGCTTGTTAAATTTTTACGCTAAAGTTATTTAAACATGGTAAGTATTTTGGACGCACAAATATCATTAAATATTTAAAAACGAATATCATCAAGCACCGGTAATGCACAAAGTTTTGAGTTAAGTGCTGAAAATTACGATCAACTTGGTTTTTAAAGGAGTTTACACTATTTGCGCAGACTGTACTTTCTTCAAGCGAGTTCCATATGTACACTACCCGATTGATGAGGAAGTTCTTTCTTGGAATAGTCGCGGATTTTTCTTTGCTTCATTTTTTGAGCGTGCCCAAAGCAGTTGATTTTGATTTAAATGAAACAAAATTCTCAAGTTACAAGAATAGTAGTTCGTTAGTATTTTAAAAGTTCCTATTATATCACCCCCTAGTTCTTCTTTGCTTCAGAGCAGTTTTAGCCCAAATCATTAAAGTCTTTTGGGATAAGGTGGTCCTCTTAATTCAAATGGAATTCTGGTAACCCGCCTTTGGACCCTTTCCAAAATTTCAATATCTTTGATGTAGTAGGGGTTCCAAATATTTTATCCGTATTCAATTTTTGGTCTAATATAGGAAGTGTACAATTTCTTTACAATCTGTAGGGAGTGATCTTTGAAAGTCTTTTGCACCATGAAAATAAAACTATTCGCTTTCTTTATACTTCATACGAAGTCAGTTGAGACAACGTAAATATTGGGGGTAAGATCAATTTACGGTATCACACACTGAAACTACAATACATAATATAACGAAATTTGTATTGATCGCTCCCTATACAGATGTTCGAAGATAGTCCACGTGGACTTGACAAGTCTGTCATCAAATTTTGTTTTAGTTTTTTTGTCTGTCTCAACTAAGATCGTATACACTTTACCATTTTAATATTATGTGCCTCCCATTATAAATTAGAAGAAATTAGTAGGTAACCCCAAATCTGTTTGTTCCGTAGCACTAATAAGTTGAAGATTATTTAGCAAATATGTTTCACAAGGGTTATTTGGGCCAATATGCGATACTGTAAATTTCGATACATTAAGCTTCATGCACCACTGGCTTGTCCATGACTCAATACGCCTCAGATCCCTGTCTGAGCATTGCTTTTGCAACAATGGATTACAGAATAACTTATCGTCAGCAAAGAAAAAATGTGCAAGCTTCTTCTTTCTGCTTGTTGTTTAAAATCGTGGCCCAAGACATCTATGGTCCAACATATTGGCTGCAAATTGAGCACCTCCTAATGCTATACTTCTGCGCTTGTAAAAACGTTTGTTCACTTCTAGTGGTTGATCTTTCAGATCTATTTCTAATTTACTACATATTTCAATTGCCACGGAAATTGTTGATGTTGCAACTGGTGTTAATCGGGCTAAAAGGTCAACAGCGTTCATTGAGACATGGCTATCATTTACAATTTTGACAATTTTATTATCAATCTCCTCTTTATTGTTTTGACATATTTGTACAAAATATAAATGTGTTCCATCCTTGCAAGCATTTTTCCCGTGCTTCTATAAATAATACACCAGGAACATGTTTATTTCTGAAATGTTTGATTACTTTCGGCATTGAATATCAAACTATATAAGAATGACGGATGTCCGAGAAAAGTTGACAACCCATTTTTTGACGTATTGGAGCTGGTTTGGCCGCCATTGTGGAGCTGATCGTAACTCTAACCTTAAATCTGTCGCCTGTCTGTTGTTATAATGCAGCGCCTCGCCAACAGATGTCTCAAATTCATTGATGTGATGTCGTGGTGTTGCCGCATATCGTATTTTATTGGAATTTTTAAGAATTTAAGCATTTTTAACAGACAATAAAATAGGAGGTTCTCAATTCCAGCCGAATGTATGTTTTTGATAATAATATGTACGCTGATTACTTCGGGGTAATTGGACCGACTTTTATAATGATTTTACCGTTGCATTAGGTGTTAAATGTTAAACAAATAAAAGTAGATAAAAAGCGACAGCAAGTATAACTAAAATAGGTTTATTTCGTCGAAAAATAGCAAAATACGTAATACACTAATACAAACAAACTAAATGTTTCTTAAGTAAGGAAGTAAAACCTACTTATTTTAACCATTTTGAAAAGTAGTAATAATTGCAAATAAAAACCAAGTTATACAAACCGCACATCATTCATATTTTATCCAACATATACGTTGTAGCCTAGGTAGGTATTGAATAGTGAGAGTCGTCATTTAGTTCTGTTAGAAATAGAATACATGGCGGTCAATATGTTTTCATGTAATTAACGTTGGGACGTCAAAAGGTTGAAAATATTATATGCTACAAACCAATTAAAAATAGGTACATTTTTAGGTCTAGACGTGGATAGGTGTAGGTACTTATGTGAAATCAAGTTTTCCGATAAGCTATAAAAATAAATTTAAAAAAACTCATGCAGCAAGTCAAACAGACGGCAACAATGTTTTAATTTAACAGTGAAAAGGTTAGTCGCTTTCTTGTTGGTGAACTCATTTGACGTAGCAGATTTAGGAAATCGGCTCATATGGCTGTCTTATAGTTTGATATGCAATGCTTTCGGTATAGCTTTGCGTAGCTTCTGGATTTTCAAGATCTTGTGCTAGTAAATTTAGCATATAGGGCTGGGCATGAACAATATCAACGTCATTTTTTGTACATTTGCCGCGTTGTCAATTACGAAACTTTCCACTTATTTTGTAAATCTATTAAACTTAATACTTGTTTACTTCAGCTGTTTTATAAATATCCGTGATATATATATATCGTGATAAATATCATGATATTTATCAGCGATATATATCGATCAAACCCTGAATAAAACTATGCAAAACACTACTTGTTAACTTTCTTTTTCTTCCGATTTCAAATAAAAATGGCTATAAAATATATATGAACGAAGCAGAGTCTTTAATCCGCTACGCCTATTCGGGAACGATCAAAAGGGGTAGTAACATATTATCATAACGCGTAGTTTTCTGATATTCATATATCCCAAATAAAAAGAACAATTTTTGCTGATACGTAAAACGGAAGAAATAAAGACGACGGGATGTTTTTCTTTTTAGAACTGTGTAGCTACTTGTAGACGTAAAGAGAATGGAAATATTAAATTTTTCGAGTGCCTAAGTAGTACACCTAGAAAATATACAGGGTTGCCCAGATGTCCGGAATAATATTAATATCGCCTTAACCTGTAACTTTTGGGAAAAACGCTCGGACCCGTCAATTTAGTTTTATATATGCTCACATTTTGACGTTATTCGTTTGTTTTTTTATAGACATCTGTCAAAGATATGACGACATCGATCTTTTTTGTAAATGGAAACATACAGTTTGTAATACATCATTTGAAAGCTAATATCTCATACAGTATGCTCATCAATTTTGGCGCGATTCTGTCAAGCTATTTTAAAATGGCGACTGTTAACAGTTTTTTTTTTAAATCTCTATTCAAATAGGCGGAAATGATAAATCATTGATGCTTTTTTTTACCTTTCAAGGTAAGAAATCTTCATTGTTTCACGTTCTGACATTTTGTGAACTTGTAACATTAATTTAGGTATTTTCGAAGTTTTATTTTACAATTTTCTAAACAAAAATGGGTTTGTCGGAAAGACAGGGCCTTGATATTGTTAGGATGTGGAGATAAAATAAGAAGTCAAAGTGAAGTGTGCACTTTATTTAATGCTAAATATCCGGATAAACAACCTTCACAGGGCACTGTTAGTAAAATATTCCACAAATTTGATGAACATGGCACAGTAAAGGACTGGCCTAGAAATGGACGGCCACGTGTTTTGGGTGACGATGAAAAATTGGATATTACATCATCTCCGCAGGATGATCCGCCTGTTTCAACAGTTTCATTGGCTTAAAATCATGATACATCTAGAGGTACTATTGGAAGGGTTTTGAAAGCAAAAAAATACCACCCTTATAAAGTATATCTTGTCCAAGAGCTTTTAGAAGATTACTATTTATGACAGGCGTTTGCAATTTTGCAAAGAAATGATCGATAAGACGGTGTGACGAGCATAATAGGTTTCCACAGAACATATTATTTTCGGATGAAGCTTTCTCTCTAAACAGGGTGATTATCTTTTCTGGAATCAAGAAAATCCACGATGTTTGAAGCGCATACTTAGCGGCTCCAGAAAGTAAATGTATGGGCAGGTATCATTAATAACCGAATTCTGGGGCCATTTTTTTTAAAGGAAATCTCACAGCTAAACGGTACCTGGATTTCGTAACCTTCGAATTGATGCCTGCTCTAGCTGTAATTTTTTTTAACGAAGTAGATCCAGATATACCCAATGAAACAATTTGGTTTTAGCAAGATGGTGCTCCCCCGCATTTTGGTGTCAATGTGAGAAGATACTTAGATGAGATATTTCCAGGTCCCTGGATTGGACGACGTGGTACAATTGAATGACCACCGAGGTCCCCAGACTTAACGCCTCTAGATTATCTTTTTTGGGAATATTTAAAAGAAAAAGTTTACCAAAATAGGCCAAATAATTTTGATTGATGATGAAGATTTGAAATACAAAATTAGATTGGAGACATATAACATACCGGCTGAAGCCATTCGGAATTCCGTCGACGGATTTTACCATCGACTGGGAGCAGTGGGAGCAGGCCAAATAGAGGGTGGAGGATATTTCCAGCATTTGCCACCTTTTTGTTGTGTTTTGTTTTGCTTCGTTACATTTTACAAATAAATTGTTAAGTCACAAAATGTCAGAACGTAAAATAATAAAGATTTCTTACCTTGAGAGGTAAAAAAAAACATCAATAATTTATCATTTCCGCTTATTTAAATAGAGATTTTTAATAAACTTTTAACAGTCGCCATTTTGAAATAGCTTAAGAGAATCGCGCCAAAATTTACGAGCATACTGTACGAGATATTAGCTTTCAAATGAGCCGTATGTTTCCATTAAAAAAAATCGATGTCGTCATATCTTGGACAAAAGTCTATAAAAAAACAAATGAATACCATCAAAATGTGAGCAATATAAAACTAAATTGACGGGTCCGAGCGTTTTTCCCAAAACCTACAGGTTAAGGCTATATTAATTTTATTCCGGACTTCTGGGCAACCCTGTATATTATATAGACCAAGTCTCAGTCAACACAAAAAAAAATCCACAAGCTCTGTCGACTCTACAATCTACAATGGATCCTGTTCTCGGGTTATCGACGTGTCGGAAAACAAAAATACTCATCCATAATTCACGTCGACTCCAAAAACATTTCAGTATTCGTTCGTAATTAGAAGAACTGATTTTATTTGGATAAAGTAGGGGATTTATTTCACCCAAAGAAATTAATTTTTAAATATTAATTTATTAAAATTTTTGTGTTCGGTAGTAGATCAAACATAACCTACCAATAAACTTCAAACCCTACTACACCTGTCATCGCCAAAAGCAATAAAATGCGTGTGGTCTCCTTAAAGATATATTGTGTCAAAATATTTATTTCGGATTTGTACTCAAAGAGCTTACACGAAATAAATTTGTCGCCTTTGTCATAATTTAACACTTTGAAATTAATATTTCCTCGGCAGTTAACTTTCAGTTTTCTGTTTTCCCAGGAAGTAGAACGGAAAATCGATGTGTGTGATCTTTTTGTGGACGAGGTTAAGTCAAGTGCTCGTGGAGTTTTTGAGATATCTTAGCTTTTAGGCAGGGGTAGGCAACCCATATGTAGATATCAAACGGTTTAAAATAAAATACTTGTGGGGAAATGTTTAGTGCTTGTATAGCACGTTGTATAGAAAAAAAATATTACAGTAAGGTAAATTAAAAACGAAATAAGAATTTTTAACCCCTATAAGTGATTAAAAGCAGATCATTGATTTAAAGTGATACTTTATAGTCCCTAAAAATAGGGACCAACGGAGTTTAAACATAGACATGTACCTTTAGATAAGTAAATAATAAACACGAAAGTGCCAAATATATTGTTTGTTTGAAGGTTGTAGACAATGATGTATCTTGAGTAATAGATGTGTTTTGGACCTCCATTGCCTTTAGTTTTTCATATCACAACGTTTCAACTGGTAAGTATCTCCAGTCGTCTTCAGGTGAATGCCAAATTTATCGCCTTGCGCATGTAAACAAAACCACACAGAAAAAGGCATGCGCGCTGCAAAATGATCGTTTAACGAATGGGAAAATAGACAGGTCCGGGTTTTTTTAACATCTTGTATGTGTGGCCTAGACCTAGTTAGATGTGTTTAAATTGTTTATAATAAAATAAAATTATATATCAATAAGAACTATCCCTACTTCATACTTGCTGAAAATACGAAATACCCGGTATTTTACCCCATAATAATAATATAATAAAATCATACAATGGTCTTTACTAGTCAAGGTATCAGAGTCACTAAAGGCACAATCACAATTCACTAAATTACACAAAAACGCGTAGGTATTAAACATCCACAATAGCAAAGAAGTTATAGGGTTAGGGTTTCCATTGACAGAAAAATTAAATCCCTGGCTAAATTAAAGCTTTTAACTTTATGTTAGCCCACATACAAGTTTAGAAATGTAACCGTATCATAGCCAACAAATTCTATAAATACCATATTTGGGTCTATACGTACCTTACGAAAGTCACATATGGGGATTTCCTTAACAGTAAATGTAATATCTGACTGAATTCGATTAGTTTATGTTGTACTGTAGGTATTATATTTTACCTAGGTATAATCTAAACAAATTAAACAAAAAAAAATCTGTTGTAAATATGAGTGACATAATCCTATTTAAAGTTGCGTTTCAGTTAATTTAGTATTTTCAAGGTTTGGATTATTATAATATTATATAGTTTTTAAATCAATTTTGACACTATCCATTGACCATAATAAAAATTCATGTTTATTATTACCTACCTCCTACCTTAAATTATAATATTTATTAAACAACACTTTCAAAATAAATTCTTCTTATTATATTTTGGCAATTAAAGCGGTAGAACCGATGAGACTATTGCATCAATTGTTTTAGAAGGTATCACATCTATAATTTTCAAGTCCGGTCCTGGAATTCATACCAACCTATCAAAATTAAATATACCAAAATTGACAGTGTCACGTGACTTTGCCTCCATCTTGCGAGAGTATTCAAAATTTTTACTATAGCAACGTTTCTGCAGCAACGAATTTTTTTTTGGGGCACGTGTCAATTCCGCCTGTAGCGTTTGTAAACGAATTTTATTTTTTATAGTGGCGAAGATTAACATTCTACCCCTATGGGGTAGTTTACTAAAAACGATAAATCCAAATAGTGGAATTTAAATCTTGGCCACTAAAAAAATTAAAATTTGTTTACAAACGATACAGGTGGAATTGACACGTGTCCCAAAAAAATTCGTTGCTACATAAACGTTGCTAACTTCACACATATCAATAAATCCACAGAGAAAACGGAAAACACAACAATAAAAATGACGCCGAGCCGGTTCTGGAGCGTATTTTGAGGATGTCGCTAAACAAGGAAAACGTAATAACAAGAGGGTAGTGCGCATGCCCATACCTGTAGGGGCGTACAAACGCATTTTCACCCATATAACAACTTTTGTTTACGCACGAGATAAGCTGTGCGGATCTAAAGTTCTGTAAGTTCAAAAACTTTTTTTCGTGAATAAATCTGATTAAAAACAAAAGAATAAAAAAATCCCATCGGGACATATGGCACACCGCCTCCTGTGACAACACAGTCGTTCAATTGTTAAAGTTTATTTATCCTAATCAAGGCCTACTAACTGCCGTGTTATAAAAACAGTGGAAGTACTAAAAAAACATTAAAAACGACATTAAGGCATCTTGATGCGCGTTTTTCGAAGAAGCCGTTTGTTGAATCAAAACGCCGCTGAAAAAACAGATGAATGTCACTTCAATGAGGCTTTGATTTGATGAATGGGATGCGGGAAGCCATTATACTATATTATAGGGAGACAAAGGTATTTTATAAAAAGTGAAATATTAAAACATATGCGATTTTTTCGCACGATTAATTAAATTAATAAATATAGTTTAAAAAAAAATAAAAAATACGCTTTAATAATTAATCAGACTAAAAAGCGGAAAATAAAATATAGTTTAAAATAATTCTTGAAATTATTAATATAGGCAGAAAATAATAATGAACGATAAACATTAGTATTATTGTGAAAAAAGCGTGAGGCGCTTTGTGCAATATTTTTCGTATATCGAGCACCCCTCGCTTTTTTCACAATAATACTAATGTTTATCGTTCATTAAGTATTATTTTCTGCCTATATTAAGAATTTCAAGAACTATTTTAAACTAAATTATATATTTTTATTTTTCGCTTTTTAGTCTGATTAATTTTTATTAAAGCGTGTTTTTTAGTTTTTTTTAACTATATTTATTATTCATTTTTTAGTTTGAGTAACTGTTAAGAAAAAAAATTTTTTTTTGAGTAGATTGAGCTAGATTAGTAGATTATTGTATTGTCAGCGGTTCTTGATAAGTTTACAAAATTTAAATTAAATCTGACCTTGTAAGGTGGGTCAAAATCGAGTTCAAAGAAGTCGGTTACAAACAAACATACATACAAACCCGAACAAACCCGATCGTTTATGCCGAATTATAAGAAAAGAACGATATTTGCAAATTTTTGAAAATTCCGACCTGTTGACAGGTGTCAAATTTTGACAAAAGAATTTTTTGCGTATTTTTTCAACTTTCCACCGTCAATATACATACGACCTTATAGTGTTTTCATTAATATAATTTTTTTAAACGATTTGACATATTGACAGCTGTCAAATTTTGACAGGAGAACTTTTTGCCCTTTTTTCCCGAAGTCTCCGCATCGAATACTATACGACCCCATAATTTGTTTCGTCAAAATCGCACCTTCGTTTTATACCTGACAGCTGTCAAAATTTGACAGGAGAGTTTTTTGCGTATTAAATTATTGTATTGTCAGCGGTTCTTGATCAGTCACACAAAATTTAAATTAAATCTGACCGTTTAAAGTGGGTCAGAATCGGGTTCAAAGAAGTCGGTTACAAACAAACAAACAAACAAACAAATAAACATACATGCATACATACAAGTGACGCTAATAAAAGCGTGTTAAAAAGAGTCCGTAATCTATTAAATCTTTAGCTCATTAGATGGCCGTTGGGTTTCGAAATGCATTATACTTATATTAAACATACAAAGCGAAACAAACTTTAACATTTAAATCGATATGTATATTGACATTTCTCTGTTCCATGATAAAGGCAATGCGGAACGACATGAATGACATTGGATAGTCCGGGAGTCTGCGAGTAATTTTGATCAGATATTTCGCCATAGCTTATTTTAAGTTATAATGAGATTAATTTTATGTTATAAGGAATTAAGCAGGAACACTAGCGTTAGGTTAGACTACGACTGTATATCCCGCTAATATCCTATAATAGGTGTATTCTGCTTTAAGCATAGCATATTGCTCTTGCTATCAGACGTATTATGCGTCTTTTATTAACACTGGTTGAAGATAAAAGATATTATTGTATAGTAATAAAACAAAGTACATAAAAAATGAGGTACTTAAAAAAATAAAGGCCAAGGTTGATTGGACGTGGCCTTTTTACAACATCAAACAAAACAAGCAAAGAAATAAAAAGATAAGAAAGTCCCCCCTTTACATTAACTCGATGGAAGTATATTTTTAATTATTTTTTTATATAACCCCCGAGATTCGCCCGCGCACTATTATTCTGCCAGCACGACAGCGGAATGGTTTCATTAACCGTACAAAAGTGGGCCATATAAAACGGATAAACCAAGTTTAGTTCCTTACATATCATCTATACAGAGCCCAGATAATGTTTATAGCGCATTTAGGAGCCACTAAAACCAACGCTTTATTTCCCAGATAAGGGTAACTGCGGGGGGCGAGAAGGAGAGGGTGGGGGGGGGGGGGAAAGAAGGGGTGCATGGAGGAAGGAAAGGGGTGTTTTATTCTTTTCTCTACTTGCGATAGTGTAGCTATAGTGTGAAGTGGGTGGGCTCATTGTAAAGTTTTACTTCTTTATGGACTTTATTGTTACTGCTATATATACGATCCTTATTATTGTAGACGGTAATGTTAGCGATGAAATAGTTATACTCAAAATACACTTTGGAGTAAGAGAGGGGAGGCTGTAGTGACGCATAAGCAATTTTGCTTTTTGATCAATATTTCGTAAATCGTGTGCAAAATATAACATAAACAATTTTACATTTTTTTCAAAATGTTGTTCATGCAACGAGGTTTTTTGATTTTTCCAACGCAAAAATCTCCGCGCCTATATCAACACGTATAGTATTTATCGAGCAATAAAAACTCTCCGTTCCTGCAACCCGAAAGCCCGCTCCTGTTTCCAAATCGAAAAGTCCTAAATATCGTTTCGTAAAAGCCCCAAAGAAAGCGATAAATAACATTTCGTGGTCGAACCGGACACTTAGCGCTCTGCCGCAGGCCGCGGACTAATGCGACGTCCAAAATGGCGCCCGGGGACTTTGGTCCGCCATGTCTGATCTATGGCGGGATTAGGTTATCTTTGTGTTTCGATATTCGTCCGAATTGGGGGCAATTGTCTGTTGTATTTCCGAGGGCGTTTAATATAGTTGCGGGTAGTAGTATCAGTGGTGGGCGCAGGGTTTTTTTAAGAAGGGGGGGGGGAGTTGTTTAGTAGGTGTTGAGTTGGCCCCAATCGTCGTGATTTGCTTTTTTATTTTACCATACTTTATGTTGCTTCTAGTAGATTTATAATTGAAAAGTATTTTATTAAAAACTTATAATTAGTTCTTGTAAGCCTAGCTCAGTATAACCTGTATCCATGGCGTTTTCCTCCAATAACAGTGGCCAATAATAGGCAAGTACCTAACCTTTCAAGAGCCAGGCCCCCAAAGGTCCCACCAATGAAAATTTTACAGTTACCTGCTTGCTGTACGCGTGCCGGCCGGCCATGCGGTGGCTCGATCCAGTTGTCGGTTCGTAAACAAAGTAATTGTCTTTTTAACTTTTTATAATTTTCTGGTTTTTACGCGGTGAGGACCTTCCGTTGAATGAACGATTTAGTAGTTTATTTCGGTACTATAAAATATTGACGTAAATAATATTTTGCCCTACCTTACTGAAATGTCACGAGCCGCCACTGACGTGGATTGCCGATATGCTATACAGTCCAATGTCCATGTAAGTATAACTTAATTTATTTTGTTGCTAGAAAAATAAACCTAGTAAGCTTACACAATTTATTTTGTCCTTTCCATTCTTAGCCCTATACCTAATATTCATCTCGAATTAGCCAAGAACATAGGGCAGAGTGGATAATATTTCAAAAACTGTCATCACAACACAAGCCTTGTGTTTCCATGTGTGGCAAATTTCCGTACACAAAGTCGTCTACCCACTAATTATGTGACGACATGCGTGAAAAGTGTTCGTTGAACGTATACGTTTGTGCCAGAGCGACAAGTATCATATTTCTAACATGTCGGGTACAAAGTTTGTTGTTGTGAGGAAAAGTGACAGGTTGCTCAAAAATTTTAGAGAAAATATTACAGCATGGTAGGTACCCAAAAATTTGCTATTTTCCTTAACTAATAAATAAAATGTGTATTTAGAATTTGAGCATTTTTTTCTCATAATCTTTTATCATCCCCACCCATGCCGAACCAAGAACAAGCTTTAAAAACTTTGTATCGTAAAATATTAATTTCACATTTTTACGACCAATGTTTTTCCAGTTTTCTTTTTAATTTCAAATTCATTTTCTTTGCCAAACCTAAGCCCTATTCAGATAGCACCTTTTCAGAACTTTTCCAAAACCGGAGCCCTTGATTAATCCCCAGGGTTGCTTGGAGCCCTTTTATAATTGGTGCCCCATTCAACAGGAGATATATAGGGAAAAGTAACGGGAGCTAATCTTGTAATCCGTTATTTTCTGTGTCTAAGAACGGGCAGTATAAAGCTGAGTACTTGTTTAGTTTTGAACAGCTCTATTTAGGAGTATTGGAAATTTAAGGATATTTAGTTTTGTATTTTCAAAATAATAGTATATTAAAGTACACGTTTCATAAAAAGCGGTTTTAGCGCACGCGTCTATTTTAAAAAACGAGCCACAAAGTGGCGAGTTTTCTTATTGACACGTGCGCTACAACGCCTTATAAAACATGTGCTTTATACATTTTTTTCTATTTCACCTTTTATAATCAAGAAAAATACATTTTAAAAAGAAAATAAATCCTTCAAATTTTGTAAATTTTTATGTCTAAATTTTATGTTGGTAATACTATTTTTTATCATAGTAGCCTCTGGACAACAAAAATTATTTTGCAAACTGTCATTTTTTGATTTATTGACCCATTTTCACCACGAGATTCTAAAGTTATTTTAGCGATATGAGATTTGAAATTGGACGGAATACGTTGCCTGATCCTTGTACATTCGGTACATATACAGAGCGTTCGGAAATTCGGGCGATTTTGCTATTTTTTTTCGAATTTCAAAAGACGTGAATTTACGTCACGGCATTGCAATTTAGTATATGGAAAATGGAAAATTCAAATAAAGTTGAAGTTAAAATCGACATTGGAAGGTTAGTAGACTGAATTTTGAATAGAATTTGGCAGAAAATGATAGCTTGAAGCATCTACAAAAGATTGATTTATAGATTTATGCAACCAACATACATGACTGTTATCCACACAGAATAAAAAAGTAAGTTATCAAGCTATTTTTCCTCTGCGAAAAATGGGTTTTCTCGTAAATCACAAAGGCCGCGCAAGTCAATGAAATAAAACATTTAAATGTTACCAACATCAGATAAAGAAAAAACGCGTATCGAAATAGCTTCATTACGATACGCAAATGCATATCGTACTGAGCTTATTATGAACGTGAATTAGAAAAAATAATTTAAAAAGTTTCGTATTTTTATTAGTTGTTATAAATGCTATTTCAATTAATGTTTCGTTGTAAGACTCCCCATTTTTGAGTAACGACAGTGTCGATAAAAAATCTATCGAATTTTTTCAAATATCGATTAATTTTTCATCTTTACAAAAGTGAATCTTTCGATAACGTCAAAACATTCCTAACACATCTTCCCATTTTCTTAAACAAAAGAAACGTAATAAACAACTGTTGTACCCGTTCCATTTCCTTTTATCTCTGGAAATGCCAAATCCACGTCGAACTGACGATAAATCACAATCGATTCCCCCATTTCGGTATCGACAATCGAGATCGATGGCCTGCCCATTATCGACGCGGCCATTAGTCAGACGACCTGCCATGGATTAAATTACATCCTTGCCTTGACCCAATCGCGATTTCCTTAGCTTGATTTTTAATTTCCGAAGTTGGAATTTGGAATGATTATCATTTAAGTTTCGATCCCGTTATCGTGCAAATCAATGCCTTCTGGGACTTAAGGAGGAGCGAGTGAAACAGAATACAGGCCTGTTCATGAAAAAAGCAAGTGTTGACAGGGACGGAGTAATGCCCCCCCCCCCCCCCCCCCCCAAAGTTATCTTAAACATCAAAAGTTGGGAAAACTTGGGTAGACAAAAATGTGTGCAGCTTATTTAACTTCCATTAGTTGCCCCGGTAAGACTGACTGTTATATAGATAGATATAGACACTTTTGGCATTTTCAGTCATTTAAAGAGTGTTGTGTATCGTACACAACCTAAGTCTTTGGAGGACCTTAAAAACAGTATTTTAGATGCTGTGCATGTTATTTCTCGTAAACATTTGCAAAACGTGCTTTCCCAATTTTCCGAGAGGATTGGACACTGTCAGGTTTTTGAAGGACGACATTTTATACATTTAATTAAATAACTTTTTTTTATATTATTATTATTGTTTATTTAAAAATTATTACTAATTTTGTTTAAATAATCAAATGTACTACATTCATTTGCCCGTAATTCCGAAACAGTTGAATTTAGTCATATGGTATGCTATACAAAAAATATTTTAAAGTTATTGAAAATTTAGAATATCTGAGAATATACAGGGTGTTCCATTTTAGTCCTACGTCTGCGGAAGATGGTTCGTCCCTCTAACTTTTTTGTTTTTCAAGATAATGAAATAAAATTTGGGGGATTGTATATGACATAAAACTGATTTTTTTAAAGTTCACTCAACATTATGAAACTTCCAGTCTAACCGGAAGTGATATAAATTTTCGATTTTTAAATGGCACACCTGGTATATTTTTTCTTTTTCTGACTCATGACATTCTTAATATAACGATGTGTCATTTGTCACTTTTTGTTACCAAGAAAATATTTTTTTCCAAATTTATTGTTTTATCTAAAGGGCTATGAATACCTTAAAATCCTTATTGCACTTCTTTTTTCTTGGGAAAAATACAATTTTACTATTTTTGGTCCAATGCTATGAGCTGTGTAAAATTTAATCTTTAAAGTTGTATTACTCATTTTATTTTTAAACGGTAACATGGTGGCTCGTCGCGAAAAAAAAAACTTTAAAAAGTTAACTGAACCAGTTTTGGGCAATAGCACGCCGATTAGGATATCTTTGTACGTCGTGCAGCATCGATCGGTTGAATTCTTTCTATATTCTCCAAACACTATTATTTTCCATATTTTTTAAACAACAAACTAATTTACTTTGGCAGAAGCTGTCGGCATGTCAATTTTCTTTAAGGCATAATTTTGTTTTATCAGTTTTGCTGGTCACATGCTACTTGATGCATTTAAATCTAAATTTATTCTCAAAAGGTGCTTCATTTTAGGAAAGTTTCAAGTTAACTTTTTAAAGTTTTTTAATGGCAGCTTTTCTAAAACCTAATAGTGTGTGGTATCAAAATAATTGTAATAAAATCCTGTTTTCTTAACCCGACGAGCCACCATGTTGCCGTTTAAAAAAATGAGTTATACAACTTTAAAGACTGAATAATTGTACACAGCACATAGCATTGGACCAAAAATAGTAAAATTGTATTTTTCCTGATTAAAGAACTGAAATAAGTGATTGTAAGGTATTCCATAGCCCTCTAGATAAAACAATAAATTTGGAAAAAAATATTTTCTTGGTAACAAAAAGTGTGACACATCGTTTTATTAAGAATGTCATATGGAGTCAGATAAAGTAAAAATATATCAGGTGTCCCATTTAAAAATCGAAAGTTTATGTCCCTTCCAGTTAAACCGGAAGTTTCATAATGTTGAGTCAACTATCAAAAAATGCAGTTTTATGTCATATACAAATCCCCCAAATTTTATTCCATTATCTTGAAAAACAAAAAAGTTAGAGGGACGAACCACCTTCCGTGGACAGCCGGTAGATTGTCCAAAACCCGGATCCGATATCACTTTTAGTTCGCCTGTAATTAAGCCGTTCCGGAACATTTGCCCAACCCTGTATATGTTTTTTATACAGTTTATTTGATAATTATGAGTAGGTCTGAAATAAATACTTTTTGGATTGTGTTATTTTTTTTATATTTTATAAAGTTGGGAAATTTAGGAATTTCACCCCTCCCAAACCAGAGGCCTTCGCTACGTCCCTGAGTATTGACTTGTAACTCCAGACAGTCTTCGACCACATTCTATATACTATAAAGTTAAATTAATCTAAGGACTCGCCGCATCACCTCTCATTAATGGCACCCTATTGAAGTCTGGTATATTTTACGTTAAGCGGTTGGCTACAGAAACAAAACCGGACTAAGTTTTTTTACCTTCGCCTTCGCTATCTGTTAAATTTTGTAAGGGAGTCTTAATATTTTGTAAAGATATAGCGTAGATACTAATTTTATTTTTATAAAATAAAATATTGACAGACCCGTACCTACCAAAATATTAGCACTAAAACTAAATTTTCTGTCTCCTGATGATGAACGTTTCTACGTTCGAAACATGTAGAGACCCCTAGCGAATTTTTATTGTATTAAATTTTGTGACGGAAGATTTTTAGTTTTTTCTTTCTTTCCCATACTTTCAACTCCACTTTAAGCATGGACTATTTCTTCAAATTTATTTTTACTTTGTATTTCAATTTTTTTAATCTTTACATGTCAGATAAAGCAATAGAAGATTCTTTTTTCGCACAACCCATCATTAGTATTGAACTTTATAATCTATGGACGAATTTTATCATCTCAGTAAACCATGTTGCATAATAGAAAATCGTATACAGGGTGTTCCTAAATTAATGGTACATCCGAAAGTAGGCGATTCTTTGGCTTATTTCATAAATAAAATGTTATATAAACATGGGACCGAAAAAGCTTCGTTTCCGAGATACAGGTTGTTATTGGTAATTAAATGGGTTATGTGGTTCCAGGAATGTGCATTAAAATGATTTTTATTTTTTACTCGAAAACGGTGCACCGTAAGAAAATAAGTCAAGAGACCGAATTTGCTCTAAATCAGACGGGAATTTCAAAAATAATTTTTATTTAAAGAAAAAGCAGTGGCGCAAAATTTTTTTCTTCAAAAATATTAAATGCAAGCCCCGCACGGACGCCACTGCTAAAATTTAAAAAAATTATTTTACATCAAAAAATGCCTTTCGATGCTCAAAAAGCGTGTACCAAATTTCATAAAAATATCTAGAGTGGTTTGAAAATGGCAATGAAAAAATATTTTTTTAATTAAAATGTTAACACCCTGTATCTCGGAAAAGAAGCTTTTTCGGTTCCATGTTTATATAACATTTTATTTATGAAATAAGAGCCAAATAATCGCCTAGTTTCGGATGTACCATTAATTTAGGAACACTCTGTATGCAAACGACAAGAACAATATCACACTAGAAGCTATTTACATTTTTATAGTACTGATTTTTAGTAGTATAATATGCTTTATTAATCATAGCAAGCAAATATTATTATGATTAATGTCAAGTTTCATTTCAACTGCCAGTGGGAACTAATACAGTATAAAAAACCAGATATAACACCCCCAATACAACCTAATAATTACTGTGAGTATTCAATGCAATAATGGCTATAAACCATTCTATGGTAGCGATAACTCCTATTTCCTATTGGATTAATCACCGTAATATTATCACTACACAACGATCTAGCAATTTTCGTTGTCTCAAAGTAGGAAATCGCGTTGCTGTCCCATATAGTATTAAAGAGTTTTATAAAGAGTATGTGAAGTATTATATGGAATAGAAGGCTTTTTCTCAGTGCACCTGGATGCGTCAAACTGTCGAATGCAAAGTGGCATAGTATATTATTATGTTGTCTCCCTCACCCATTTAAAATCGAGAATGCTATGATAAATACAATGCCATTGCCATGCCATTGGTTACCATTGGTAACTATGAGGAGAAGGGCATTGTATTTATCATAGCATTCTCGATTTTAATTGAGCGAGGGAGACAGTTACCATTGACGATGACGTCACGAGTTTTTCTATAACTGCTGTGCTTGAACTATCAATCTTTCTACCTAAAGTCGCGGTTCCAATTCATTTTAGTTAATTACTGTTGTTAAAGCTTTGTGCATTAATTCCTATTAAAAAGATCACTGTCTAGTGACAATTCGTGATTATTTTCTTACGAAAACAAAAATAAATTAATAAATCGGAAAATATTTAATTTCAGGGCTGGGTCGATGAGAAAACTGTCTGTCAAAAGTCAAATGATTATTAATTTCTTGAGGAGGAAGTGAAAATAGATAGATTTCATGCCGGGGTGTCATTTCGCGTGCTAAGGGGATTGTTAATTGATTCAGCCTGGCTGTTGCATGTCTATCATTTGTTTTGCTTTCGGAAGGATACAAATGGCCGCCCGGGATGTCACACTTTTCCTTGGGCTATTTTTGTTTTGCGATTTTCGGACCGGTCAACAGACGAAGCTTATAGTAATATACTGACTCCTTCCTTCCAGAATTTCAATATTGTGACGCATTATTTTTGTTATTCATATTTTAAAACATCGAAAATACTTAGTGGAACTTAACTCGACAAACAACGCAAAAAGGAGAACACGTCTTGCCAAAAGTTTGATTTAAATAAGTCGTCTACTCCCGAGATAATACCAACACACGTCTATCGTCTCTATATTCGTCTATTATTTGTCTACGTTTATCTAAACCCTGTTTATCCAGCTTTTCTATGACGTCAAGCCCGCAGATTCCCCTGCAAACAACAGAATGACAGGCGTCGTGTACTCTGAGACGAAATGTCTCGAACAATGCTATCTTTCAGTTCGATTCACTGATTCCTGAATCAGATGTCATTTTCTTGTTTGGTTTCGGTATTTTAGTGTTTGGGTTGTCTGATTAGCGGGAAAACTAGGGGAAGAAGAGAGAGTTTTTGATCACGAATAAGATGGTTTTAAGATTAATCGCCATCATCGCGCTTACTAATGTTCTCCAAATTGATGGAATAGGGGAAGGTTGCCCATATTGGACCAATTTCCAGATTTCTTATCATAGATCCTGATAATAACGCAAAATCGACCTTAGTATACTTTAGTATGTTGTTCAACTGCAGGATTTTTTGCAGAATTTTATTTCAAAGTATCTATGATATAGCAGGCTATAAAAAACCTTCTGCAAGAGGTTCAATATAGGAAACCGGTTGCCTAAATTGCACCTGGGGGTTCCAAAATTGGACTACATGATTTAAATCGGAAGCTTAGGTGTTAAATAAATAAATAAAAAATAAAATTGTTGGTATAGGAAGTTTTATACTTATATTTCAAAAAAACATCAAATTTACAATCACAATTTCGGTAGAAGACATCCTAATGCAAAAAAAGTACTTATTAGTTTCCTATATTGGATCAGTCATAGTTTTATTTTTTAACTCAAAGAAAAAATATTTTAGCAATATTGAAATGGTGTTAGTTTATGACATTAACTTATTTAAAGAGAAAAATTATTTTTGCACAATTTGGAAAAATTGCCTAAATTGGACCGGTTCAATTTTGGCAATCACCCAGTGATCCAATTTAAGCAACTACCACGTGTTTTATAAAACCACCCAGGAAAGAAACAAGAAAAAACAAATATGGCATGGTAATACGAGAAATAGAAAGAGAAAAACTTACTTGATAACTTCCATAAAAAGATTTTGCTTAGAGTTTTATGGTTCTAAGGTAAATTCTTAGGAAAATCCTAAAAATATTACATTAAAATTGTGTAAATTACGTTTTGCTCTGTACACGCCACGCCAATCACTAACGGCCAACTAGTTGAGTTTGTTGCCGATCAAAGGTTCTGGGTGGAAGTATGTTACAGAGTTGCCAGATGATATGGCACTTGTTTAGTTTCGGAGAAATGTTCTGTGGTCCAATTTAGGTAGCGGTTCAATATAGGCAATCTTCCCCTATACTCTTTCTGGCCGACAGGTAGACGGTAGTAAGGTTTACAGAAAAGATCAAAAATTTAGGTTCCACAGCTCTCCGCAAATTAAATTCAGCAATCGGAAACTGAATTCTCCATTAAAACTAAATCTAATTCGATCAGCCGAAATTAAAACACAACATTTTCCAATTGGAATTTCCACTGCGAAACTGAACTTTTATAAGTTTCCGATATTGGAAAATGGACAGTGCATTTAAAAGAGCTTTTCCCGGATTTTCCAAGCAATTACTGTCTGATTGGTAATAATGGCACAGCAGCCAGGTATGAAAACCAAAGTAATAGAGAAAAATGTTGTTTTTCCTTCGTTGATTTTTGCGGTAAAAAATTAAGATCCTTGGAAATGAGAAGATATTTAAGAATGATTTATTATTTCTTTTGTCGAATTTTTAATATGAAGATACAACAGCAACTAGGGAAGAGCATAATTTTGAGAGATTAGGTATTTTTCGAATTTATCTTAAGAGTTTACCGTCGCTTTTACCGGGACATGCATTTACACCATTTACTCGAAACCCTTTAAACCTATCGAATTTACGGGAGAGAAAAAAAAACTCAAAGTCTTCCTCCACAAAGTTTAATAGAATAAAAATATTCAACACAAGTCTCTACATGTTTCGAACGTAGAAACGTTCATCATCAGGAGACAGAAATTATATTTGGTGCTGATGGTTTTAGCAAAAGAGAAAATGGTGTAGAACCATAATGGAGCTTTTATTTAATTAAAACTTGATGTTTAAAGTAGGCATGATATAAAGAAAATTGAATAAAGTTTAACAATACTGAGTATGTAAGAGGTCAGCAACTGGGGTCTAAACCAACCAAATAAACTGGGAAAGAAAAAACCTTTTAAGGTGTCGAAAGTTGTTTTAAAATTTTTTTTTATTTTATAAAAACGGACATTTTAAGTGGGTATGTGTCTGTAAGACATTGTGGGGAAAAAAAGTTTTAAAGAAAGTAAGGTAAGATAATGAATAAAAGAAATCATAAGGTGCCTAGTGGGGTACTGAGTTTTCAGGCTCAGTAACCCCGTAGGGGTTTAATTTAAAAACTGTAAAAATTGTCAAAAATTTGCACATTTTTTAAAAAAATTTGAAGGAAAAGCAGCTGTACGCGTCCACGTGCTGTGACAAAGTGAAAAAAAGTCTATCGAATTTAGTTCAAAATATATTTATGTTTAACAGGTATCCAATCCTTATTTCATACGTTTTAGTTAAAATACGTTTTTTTGAAATAGGATTAAAAAAAAATATCATTAAGGTGGGAGTATCAACATGCTTGCCAATCTATAACCTATTTTCCGTAGATTTATTTCGTCGACTGTATTGAGAATTGTATAGCGAAAAATATCGGGTGAGATTTTTTCAACATTATTAAGGCATTGTTCTTTTACTATACAGGGTGTTTCATTAAGGGTGACTACCGGCCATATCTCGGAAACTACTAAGCATAGAAACTTGAGAAAAAAAAAATATCATTAAAGCGGTCATGAGAAAATTCTGGAAATTATTTTTAAGTTCCTAATTTTTCCGCAAGAGGGCGGCACAATTAAATTTTTTTTTTAAATTCTAAATTTTTCCGAAAATTCCCATAATTCTGATTACATCATCAAAAAGCTTAGACAATTCTGCATCATTTTGGTTTAAGGCTCGTTGGCGTACCGACCTTGATAAGAGTGGGGGAAGCTATTGAATGTGTAAACATTAAAATCGCTGTAACTTCTAAACGACTTATCCGATTTTACTAATTTTAAGCTTGTTTATAAGGGAAAGGTAAGTATCTTCAATTGCCGTATCCAACAGTACACGATAGTGTTTAATAAAATTGCTAGAGGGCGCAATTTGTAATAATAACAGTTTTTTCGATTTGATCCCGAAAATTCAAATCATACGGTATAACTATTACATCATATTTGGAAAGTAGATGACATTTGCAAGAAAAGATGTTCGATATCCTTGTTCGTTTCAGAATTATCGCCAAAATAATAATTTTTAATACAAATTGCGCCCCCTAGCAATTTTATTAGAAACTATCGTGTACCATTGGATACAACAATTGAAGGACAAGGTACTTACCTTTTTCTTCCATACAAGCTTAAATTTAGTAAAATCGGATAAGTCGTTTAGAATTTACAGCGATTTTAATGATTGCACTTTCACTTGATGAGAGTGGGAGAAGCTATTGAAAGTGTAAACATTAAAATCGCTGTAACTTCTAAACGACTTATCCGATTTTACTAAATTTAAGCTTGTTTGGAAGTACCTTTAGATAGAGAGATATGGCCGGAAGTCACCCTTAATAAAACACCCTGTACAATTCTCCCAAAATTAAATTATTGTAATGTGTCAGATATGTATTATCAACATAATAGCAGGGCAGTATCGAAAACCACTAATGTTCCATTTCCGCGTAGTTTTTCCTGCGTTTTTCCATCAGTTAAACGCTCTCAACTCGGGGAAAATAATTTCTAACGCGATTTTCTTGTACACGCGTTCACATTTGCTTTTAAGTTGCTTTTATCGTTGAAAATTGATTAGTTTTGCGCCGAGATGAAAGCCTTTTGCCGACTCATCCTTCTAGCAAAAGTGTTCTTCAAACACCGTGTTAACAACGTAAATTTTCTGGGGAAATTTTAAAAGGAAGAAAGCGGATGTTCGAGCTAATGCCTATTATTGATTTAATAAAAGCTGTTGCCTAATTTTTAAAGGGCCTTGAACAAGTTATTCTGGAAAAGTATTTATTTAAAGCGTTTTAACCGCTTTTGTAAAATAAACATATTTTTCAAATATTTACGTGCCTTTGAGTTCGTCAATAGCACAAAAGTTAATTTAATAATAAGTAATAATAATGCCATTCTGGCTATGGAAAATCAAAAATTGAATATTTTTTTAGCTTTAACTCCACAAAATATAATAGAATAAAATTTTTTTATGTTTCGAACGTAGACACGTTTATCATCAGGAGACAGAAAATATATTTAATGCTGATGGCTTTAGCAGAAGAGAAAATGATGTAGAACCTTAATGGAGCTTTTATGGAATTAAAAAATTGATGTGTAGAAGAGACATAATATGAAAAAAATTGATAAAAGTTAAAACATACTGAGTATGTGAAAAGTCAGTAAAGTAAACCAACCAAATAAACTGGGGAAGAACAAAAAAACCCTCCTAAAAAGAAGGTGTCGAAGATTATTTAAAATTTTTATAAAACATTTTTAAGTAGATATATTTCTTCATAATTATGAAGATATCACAATCTGTAAAAAATAGAAATTAAAATTAAAATCAGAATGAAGATGTAAAAAAATTTTGAAATATTTTTTGAATAAAAATTAAGTAGGTACTTACAAAATTACATTCCAAAAAAGTGTTTTATGGGGTACTGAGGATTAAAGCTCAGTAACCCACCCCGCAAGCGTTTAATTTAAAACCAATAAAATTAATTACACAAGTTGCACATTTTTTTAAAAATGTTAATTAATTTTATTGGTTTTAAATTAACTGTATAATTATAAAAATGCAGCAGTGTCAAGTTGTAAAAAATTCTAATAATATTTTCTCTTCCTTGTCTTATTGCAAAAAAATATTTTTCTATATTACTTATAGGGGAAGGTTGCCTATATTGAACTGCTACCTAAATTGGACCACAGTACATTTATCCGAAACTAAACAAGTGCCATATCATCTGGCATCACTGTAACATACTTCCAGCTTTGATCGGCAACAAACTCAATAAACTCAAAACTCAACTAGTTGGCCGTTAGTGCTTGCTTGGCGTCTACAGAGCAAAACGTAATTTACACAATTTTAATGTAATATTGTTAGGATTTTCCTAAGAATTTACCTTAGAACCATAAAACTCTAAGCAAAATCTTTTTTATGGAAGTTTTCAAGTAAGTTTTTCTCTTTCTATTTCTCCTATTACCATGCCATATTTGTTTTTTCTTATTTCTTTCCTGGGTGGTTTTGTAAAACACGTGGTAGTTGCTTAAATTGGACCACTGGGTGATTGCCAACATTAAACCGGTCCAATTTAGGCAATTTTCCCAAATTGTACGAAAATAATTGCTCTCTTTAAATAAGTCAATGTCATGAACTAACACCATTTTAATATTGCTAAAATCTTTTTTCTTTGAGTTAAAAAAATAAAACTATGACTGGTCCAATATAGGAAACTAATAGGTACTTTTTTTGCATTAGGATGTCTTCTACCGAAATTTTGATTGTAAATTTGATGTTTTTTGAAATATAAGTATACCAACAATTTTATTTTTTATTTATTTATTTATAACACCTAAGCTTCCGATTTAAATCATGTGGTCCAATTTTGGAACCCCCAGGTGCAATTTAGGCAACCGGTTTCCTACGGCAACCACTTGCAGAGGTGTATCATAGATACTTTGAAATAAAATTCTGCAAAAAATCCTGCAGTTGAACAACATTAGTAAACTAAAGTATACTAAGGTATAGCTTCAAGATCGTTTTTGCATTATTATCAGGATCTATAAGAAGTCTGGAAATTGGTCCAATATGGGCAACCTTCCCCTAAGCATATAATCACCGTATATAAAGCCCACATTTGGTTAAACATTACACATCGACAAGTTTAAAAGAGCCAAACATTTTTGATATTTTTTGCCAACCCCGAAGAGAAAATATTGAATTCACCCACAAAAGAAACATGCACAATAAGCATAGTTTTTCCTATTTCCATTTTCGAATTCCATTGTAATAAAAATAAATTATTTAAATGGAGGATAGTAAAAATAAAATTGCCCGTTCCGAGTTTGCAGGATTCCTGAGCACTTTAAGGTCAGCATTCATGGAGAAAGTGCACTTAAGGTGCAACCTAGCCTATTTACCTGATGACACTTAATTTCTTGTATTTCTCCCGTTTTTCCATGAAGAAAAAGGAATGTTGTTAATGCAGTTCGCTACAATCTACAATGGATACTTTTAGTGGATAGTGGATGCATTCATTTGGAAGAAAATAAGGTTTCCTTTCATCAATGCATGAAAAATATTTAATCAACCTTGTATGTTTAATTTGTCAACAAATAAAATCCATAGGAAACGGTATTCCATTAAATTTGTTAAGAAACTCGTAAAAATGTTTACAAAGTAATAATGAAACACATGTTTTGCAGTATTATTTTACGGTTTCGACAGTTTTTTATTTCATTTAAATAGGGTGATGGCCATAAGTTTGTAATTGTGATTCTTAAAAACACACAATTGAAAAATCAACTGTAATTTTTTCTAATTTTGTGTCATAACAAATCTATTACGATACGCATTTGCGTATTTGTTAGATTTTAAAATAGAAAAATACTTTTAACCCCTGAGACATAATAATAAATATGTGTATTTTAGTCCGGAATTTGCGAACATACTGAACTTTTAGATAGCTCATTTTATATTACAAAATGATCTTAGTAAATTATCATTAAAATTAAAATTATCCCTCTCTAAATCTTAATTTGCCGAAGTTATTAGCGAAAAATTTATCGGTAGTAAAGATGCGAATTAACGCCGAACTTGAGCAATAAAAGCGTTAAATATGACTTCCATCTTTGTGGAAAAATTATACAATGTATAAATTAATTACTGTGCTAAAATTTTATGTTTTTATCTCGTCGCTATTAGATACGCTTCAAGTTTTATTTCCCCAGGGTGGAAAACGTTTTTTCCTTTGATTTAGGTAAGAATAGGGTATGGTAACAAGGACCAGAGTATTGCCAAGGTGGGAATAGGTGAATTCTTTCTTAAAGCTAAAAACTACAGAAAAATTTAAAATATTAATAATATTTGAGCGTTTTGGAATTTTATCTTCTTTAAATAATACCTCTTAATTTTTTTTTGTGTCTTCTATTTTTCGAGTTACTAGAAGTTAATTAAAAACGATGCCAAAATTCAAGCTGGAGGACGATTTTTCAGTAAAATTCAGACAAGCTGACATATTATGGGGAATTTTAGTCTGTTAAATAGGACTCCCTGCTATCAAATGCCACCAGACCCAGCTTTATAACAATTTTTTCCGGGTTTATATTGGGCATTTCATAAGTGTCCTGGGGGTACTTGGGGTCCTGTTGTCGACAAGTAGCTACACCTGAACAAAACAATAGAGGCATTAACAATGCCACTGTGTTTAATGCATAATTGCGTTATAATGACAAAAGTGCGGCACAGGATATCTCTTCCAACAGGTAATGAAGCTCAATAGGTGCATTGTTTTATTATTTTTAAAATTGTTTATGATAAACGGCGTCCTGTGGGGCGACTTTTCAGTATACTTAGGTACCTTTTAGTGGAAATTTTCGTGGCTCTAATAAAATATAAGAGCGAAACTTTCCTAACTATACCTGGTGTCCACGGAAGGTGGTTCGCCCTTCTAACTTTTTTGTTTTTCAAGATAATGGAATAAAATTCTGGGGATTTGTATACGACATAAAAATGCGTTTTTTGACAGGTGACTCAACATTCTGGAACTTCCGGTTTAACCGGAAGTGACATAAACATTCGATTTTTAAATGAGACACCTGGTATATTTTTCTTTTTTTGAGTCCATATGCATGCCATGACATTCTAAATACAACGATGTGGCACTTGTCACTTTTTGTCTATCTAGAGGGCTGTGAATACCTTAAAATCACTTATTTAAGTTTTTTAATCTTGCGAAAAATACAATTTTTTTACTTACTTAAAATACTATTTTTGGTCCAATGCCATGTGCTGTGTAAAATTTAATCTTAAAAGTTGTATAACTAATTTTTTTAAAATGGCAACATGGTGGCTCGTCGGATTAAGAAAAAATAGGATTTTATTACGATTATTTTGCTACCATACACTATTAGGCTTTAGAAAAGCTGCCATTAAAAAACTTTAAAAAGTTAACTTACAACTTTCCTAAAATAAAGCATCTTTTGAGAATAAATTTAGATTTAAACCCATCAAGTAGCCTGCGACCAGCAAAACTGATAAAACAAAATCATGCCTTGAAGAAAATTGACATGCCGACAGCTTAACAATGGCAGCTTTTCTAAAACATAATAGTGTGTGGTATCAAAATAATCGTAATAAAATCCTCTTTTTTTTTAACTCCCCGACCCCACCATGTTGCCATTTAAAAGAAATGAGTTATACAACTTTTAAAATTAAATCTTACACAGCACATGGCATTGGACCAAAAATAGTAAAATTGTATTTTTCCCAAGATTACAGAACTAAAATAAGCGATTTTAAGGTATTCATAGCCCTCTATAAAAAAATAAATTTGGAAAAAAAATATTTTTTCTTCAAACGTCAATAAACTTGACGTTTTTCTACTAACTTTTTGACGTTAAAGTTCTACTTTTTCGTCAGAAGGCGGTTGCTTTTGGCAACGGAAGTAAAAGTAAATAAAGTTACGCAATAATGAATGCAAATCGAATGGCACGTCGCTATCAAACAATATAATAATAAATCCATAGTAACGCTAGCCCCTTCTCAAAACTTAAAATTTTTAAATAAAACAATTAAAACATTTTGTATCTTTGTGTTTTCATATTTAAACAACGTCTGAAGAAAAAAAAGTATGTTTTATTCGAAGTAGAAGCAACTTCTTATGACTCGTCCGTAATTGCCGGACGAACAAAGTGAGTCCGGCAAACCTACAGACTCGTCAGAAAAGTATCGCTTTTACTCCTAATAAAACAATATACTATTCTTGGTGACAAAAAGTGACAAGTGACACATCGTTGTATTTACAATATCATAAGGAGTCAAAAAAAGGAAAAATATACCAGGTGTCCCATTTAAAAATAGAAATTTTATGTCACTTCCGGTTAAACCGGAAGTTCCAGAATGCTGAGTCACCTGTCAAAGAATGTAGTTTTATGTCGTATACATATCCCCCAAATTTTATTCCATTATCTTGAAAAACAAAAACGTTAGAGGGGCGAACCACCTTCCGTGGACACCCGGTATAGGTATGTTATTACTACCGCCGCTGTCTAAAGCTACCGAAATTCCAAACAACTTTAAAACTTTTTTATTGTTCCTAAACTGAGCTTCAAGACCGCGGCCCGGCCCCAATTTATTCCACAAGGGGCGAAATAACAAATAAACAACAAAAATTTCACCCTGAAGGGTTAATTGTTCTTAGAGTGTTCGAAAGGGTGGCACTACCAGCCGCTAAAACAATTTTAAGGGTACATTTCAGACCTTCCCGTTTTAAGTAGCGCTAATCGCGTGTTAAAACTGATAAGTGGTTTATTTTGTTTGAAATATTACTTGTTTTGGGTATAAAGTTGCTGGAACCCGTCGGGGTTACTTTGTAACAACTGTACATACTTCAATATGCTGTTATAATTAATTTTCTTATTTTCGCGTTTTGCCGCTAGGAGGCGGACGTTGTAAGTGTCGAATATTTCGATTAAAATACCTACTGATCTTACTGTAAAGTTACTTTTTTCTTGATTGGCTGCCAGGCGAAAGCTTTTCTTGAAAGGGGTGAGTCTTTGGCAACAAAGTATTATTCTAGAGCACAATTTGCTGCAAAATTTCACGTGGTTTCATTGTGGTACTCACGAGGAACCCGGTGGACCTGGTGCATTTAAAGTCTTGTCGGCAGGCTCGTTTCTGCCTAAAACATAGAATATTAGTAAGACGAAAAGTAATTAGGTTGCAATTAGCCTATTACACTGAGAAAAAAGCTTTCTATTTCTTATAAGAATTTACATATTCTTTACACAACTGTTTAATACTATATGTGACAGCAACGCGATTTCCTACTGTAAGACAACGAAAATTACTGGACCGTTGTGTAGTAATAATATCACGGTAATTTATCCAATAGGAAATAAGAGTTAATGCTACCATAGAATGGTGTATAGCCATTATTGCTCTGAATACTCACAGTGATTATCAAGCTCTATTGGGAGTGTAATATGGTTTTATATACCGTGAAACGGGGCTACCTGATACACTTTTCAACTTTTAGGTCCTACCTCGTTGCAACAAAGCTACGTTCATCGAAACTAAAATTATTTTAGATTACTTTGGGGTAAGGGCTATCAGGTGTAACACTGAAAAAAAATCTAGTACTCGCCATACTGGAGAAAAAATTTTGAAACACATTTTTTCAAGTAGCCCCGTGATGGGGCTAAATGAAATTTATTTGAAAATCGCATCTAAAATACAAGTATACCGTAAAATGGGGTGACATTGGCCGATTTCCAAGTTTAAGATGCCATATTTTGGCCATTTTTTAAAGCACGCTTTGGCAACCCATTACAAAATTTTAGTCTATCTTAGGTTGTTCAATTTAGCATATCTCCAAACATACCGGGCGTCCCATTGTCCTGTGAAAATTTTTTTTAATGGTGGCCAAAGTCAACCCGACTTCGGGGTTACTTTGGCCAGCCAGGTCATTTATGGTAAATATATTGAAATAAGCAATTGTATCAATTTCGAGCTACGCCATATGTTACTTTGGCCACCTCAAAAATATCTTGGGACATTTCAGGGATCTTAAAAAACCCTCTGTTGCCTAGAGCGAAAGGTTCTTTAATTTTTTCTATAATATCGCACCACTTGTACCAAACAACGTCTTCTGGTTTAGGCCACTTGAATTGACTAATACCACTTTTGGCTAACACAGAGACCTTCAATCCATCTTTGGAATGTTCAATAACTTTTCCAGGGTAGAACTGTTTTTCGTACTGCACCACAACGTAATCGAATACGTTATATTGCACATGTCTATTAGGTGATGGAGATTTTGCTTGAGTTGCCTCAATGTTTTCCAGATCCGAAAAGTCTTCATTATATTCTGATGAGGAGTCATGAAGGCTCAATATTTCGTCTGCACTTGAGGAATCGTCACTTTCTTGTCTTTGAGATCGTTTCTTTATTTTCAAAGCCTTATTGCTGATTTTCTTGGTTTGTTTCTCCATTTCACTTGGTGTCTCTCGCTTTCTTTTGATTGTTTTTTGTAAAGCTTTGCCACTGTCACTATCTTCACTTTCGAGTGTTTCATAAATGTTATTGGAATTGGATGAGGTGGAGGGTATAGCTAGATCATACATATTATTTGAATTGGTTGAGGTAGAGGGTATAGCTAGATCGGAAGATCCCACGCTCTTACCCGGAGTGATCGTAATCTTCTTTTTTCTTTGGGTTTGTTTCTCCTTTCCGAATCTTTGTTCTTTTAAAAAGTCAAGCACGGTTTCACTTAATACCGGTGTGTCTACTCCTATGCCATCTTCCTCACCAGTCAGATGGGGTATTTTATTAAGCACTTCTCTTCGGTTCAAAGGATGTATCCCAGTTTTACGAAATCCACTTTGTAAATTTTTTTGACAGTTTTCTTTCAAACTTGTCATTAGTGTTAGAAGCAACTGAGGAAAATCTGATTTTGCTAAAGTTTTGGATCCTTGAAGTTTGTAACTCTCCAAAATTTTGCGCCACGCAATCTTCATAGGTCGAAAGAATGCGACATCTAACGGTTGCGTTAAATGGGTTGTGTTGGGGGGTAAACAAACGAACCGAATGTTATTTTCTTCACACAACTCTATAACTGTTGAGTTTATATGTGAGGAAAGATTGTCCCCGATTAAAATTTTTACACCTTCTTTTTTCTTTAGCACCGGAAGTACTAATGATTTGAACCAATCTTCAAAACATTCGCTGTCAAACCACCCTGAAATGGTCCTATTATATCGCGTTCCTTTGGGACCGTTCAGCGTCCATGTATCATATAAATTTTTCGTGGATTTGTAGACCACGTAGGGGGGTAACAATTCTCCTACAGCATTTCCACATATCATAAGTGATATTGCACTTTTCGATGAGTTAATAACTCGCTCTGGCTCTCATAATATATTGAGGTGTCTTTGGCCGCCCGGCCAAAGACATCCCCACCTACATAAAAAATGAAGGGGCGACTTTGACATAGGTCTAATTTTTGGCCAAATTGCCCAAAGAGTTGTTTCTTATAATTAATAGTTTAAAATATAGTTCCTTATAATAAAAAGTCCACAGAAATACTTTCAACGCCCATAGAATACTCTGTATCGTTCACCTTTTGTACCCTTTAATTTGTAACAAAAATAAACATTGTTTTAAATGTTGGCTAAAAATTACGTAATACGTATATTACAATATATTTTCAGGTAAATTTATTGATATGGGTTATTAGCAGCAAAATAAACTCATAACCAAACCTAAAAACTGCTTTTAAGTGCCACAGTGACAAAATTAAGTTATTTCCGAATTTGGCCAAAGTCACCTTTAAGGCCAAAGTCACCCCATTTTACGGTACTCACAATTGAGGTTACTTGAAACGCAAATTGTCTTTTAATAAAAGTCGCAGTTAGTAATTTAATTAAAAAAATATTGGATTTATGGCAAAAAATAGTTTTATTAACATTTTAAAAAAAAACATATTGCAAAAACAACAAAACATTGAAAAATCGACCACTTTTTACAAACTAAGATAAAACTATGGAAAAAACCGATTTTGTGTGCAAGCCCTTAAATTTTCGATATAAAATTATATAGGGAATATCGAATTGTTCACCTAAATCTCTTAAGTTGCCACCCTGTCTATATAATTGTACCGCACCACGCTGGAGTGATTCTTCATCGTAGTCTCGATATTTTCGATTTCCTGGCTTTCTTTTGTAAAATCGCACTATTTTCAAGTAGCCCCTGAAATGACAATAAAAAATAAAATGCTACACCACTGGCTAGTAAAACACGAAATATATGTTTTGAGGTAAGGGTGTCAAAGGAAATACCAGTCTCTTTCGAAAAAAAATATGACTGTGTTATATAACTCATAAAGTCGCCACAGTGGATCTTTTCCCGTGCGTCATCACTTTCACGTCATCAAAATCGTATGAATCAATTACGAGACGAAAAAAGTCAAAACTAAGTCTAAGTTCATAAAATGGACGTGCCTGCCTACCGTTTGACGTACCTACATAATATCTCGAAAAATTATTATTTATTTTAAGTTTTGCCCGGCATTCTCTATTGTCTAGAATAAATTGACAAACAAATGTTAATATATTTAATACTATTTTTAATGCTTAAAATCTAGAAAAGTTTGATGTTTTATTGACTATTAAAATCGCAAAAGTCAAATTTTTGACATCCTTTCATTTAAGGGAATTTAGCCACTGCCGTAAACTTTTCAAAGAACTTTTACGGTTAGAATATTTAAAATAAATAAATTAGGTATTATAAAAATCCATAAATACTTACCGCCAAAACAGATGGTGGGTATAATTAGCTCTAAAAAGAACTGTTTTTAGAAAAAGGAACAGTTTTAAGGCACAAAAATTTACAAAATACGAATTAGATTGGCAGATCAAAATAAGGTTGACAATGACGTTCTAAAATACAACGGTAGTCAACTAAACAAATATAAATAGTAATTAATTGACGTTTATAGTTTTATTCTTGTCTAGCACGTTATATTATTGCGGAATCTTGGAGACGTTCTTTTATGCTTTTATTCAAACTTGTAACTGTAATAAATAAGGATGCAGAGTTATTAACCACGTTAAGTCCTGATCGTTGATTGATGACGCACGGGCAAAGATCCACTGTGGCGACTTTATATGTCTTTGTGTAATAGGATGTATACAGGTATATAAAAAATATATTAAACTTACTTTTTTTTAACGCTACAAAATCACTACTAACCAGCACAAAAAACTTCCCGCGTATTATCCAACCTACCAACCAACAGGTCTCGACACGCTCGCCTTACATGCGCACTTTATATTTCACACCAGCTATCGGTGGCACGTGATTTAAACTGTAGCGGCTGAAATTATCAAGTTACCTCCGCGTTTTCAAGTAGCCCCGTCTTACGGTACTGTATTAGTTCCGACAGGCAGTTTTAATGAAACTTAACATTAATCATAATAATATTTGCTTGCTACGGTTAATAAAACATATACTTACCCACAAAAATAAGTACTGTGGTTCTCAAAAATTTAAATAGCTTCTGGTGTGATTCTTGTCGTTTATCTATTTTGCAACATGATTTACTGAGATGGTAAAATTCGTCCATAGATTATAAAGTCCAATAGTAATGATATATAGGTTGTGCGAAATAAGAATATTCCATTGCTTTATCTGATATGCAATGTCTTAAAAAACTTATACACAGAGTAAAAATAAATTAATTGGAACAGGTATTGGTACGATCAATAAAATGCAAATTATTATTACCAATTAATACCAAGTAAACGCTGCCAAATACAGGGGCACTACATTACTTTATCTAAATTTACGATAGTGGTTTCTTCTGTGTAGTGTACACATAACACCCAACACGATCGTCCGCAAACAGGTCCTAAACAGCTCGAAATGCCTTGCTTATACAATATACAAGGTCCAAACTTGGATATTAAACTCGCCCTAAATACTCTATGCACATTCAGGTCCTAACTCAGATATTAAACACAACTTGGAGGCAGCCGCTGATTCCAGATAGGAACGTTATAAGCTGGTGGACTTAAGTTTTCATATTCCCCATTTTAAATTGGGTTTACTAAAATTTAAGGGTAACTTAATATGCTTTTATCGGGTGCAAGCGGGTCTCAACTGCTTTTAGTGCCCAAATTTGTGCATGTTAGAGAGATTTCGCAACGTGTAAGATTAAAGGATTTTTTTTAAATCTTGTTTTTACTATACGCCATCGTATCAAGTGGTTGGAAGCTGATATCCTGCACAAGAACCCTAGAGGAGAAGAAAGTTCAAGGAAGCTGTTGCTTTACACCAAAATCCAGGCTGTTTTAGTTAGCCGTCATTAGATATAAGAAATATCTGGAAACCATTTATTAATAAGTTACTTTGCTTATTTAGTATTTAAATGAAGACGCCTGGTCTTACATTCCAGATGAGACGTTGTGATTTAAAACAAATAAAGACGAAGCAATTCCAAAACAAAAACATATTTCCTGTTGGCTCAAAGAATAAACCAATTTTGATCAATACCTTCACAAGTTGGGTGTTAAGAGTTTATTTTAGTAGTTCTAAACTAATAACGTTATTTAAAACGTCTTAGATTTTAAAAATAATTCTACTACATACTTCTTCGGAAGTTCTTACCAAATGGGAAACTTTTTTATTATTAATTTTACGAAAAAGAATTATTCTTTATAAAAAGCTCTGCGTGGTCTAAAACCTAAAACGCAACCATCAAATATCGACATTTTTCAGTCATATACTAGGTTTGTCAAAAAATGTGAATTTTTCCCAAGAATGTGAATTTTTCCCAAAAGTAAAGTACCTTTATTTTTGACATTATCAAAAATTGTTATTAAAAAAAGTTGATCAGAACTAAAAACTACGGCTAAATGTGCCATCCAACCAAGATCATCCTATTTGAGGAATAGATATCAAATGGTCGTTTTAAATGGCAAAACTTCATTGTTGCTAAACATGAACAATAGAAGGCCGCTTCACTTTGCTGTTTTTGTTCACAAGATAGTAATTACGGGATCTCCTTCTTATCTCAATGACAGATTGATCCCAAGAACTCGAATTCATCAGCGAGACACCCGTTTTAAATCACTTTTTGGTATTCCAAAGCATTCAACAGCATTATTTCAGAGGTCTTTCAGTTACCAAGCGCCACACTTTTATAATAAATTGGATGACGACCTAAAGATGTTGCAACCTATAGCATTTAAAGTTCATTATAAACGGCGTGACTGCAGTTGCCTAGCATATTGTAATCAAAATATTTCTTATCTTTTTTAAAGTTTTGTTTTATGTTTTATGTCAAGTATAGGTGCCAGTCTAGTTTTAATTTGTATTATATATAATGTTTTCCTTCTTTTACCCGTTGTTACCATGGTTATGGATATGTTAAGATTATTTATTTAGTTACTTATCCTTTTTACTGTACACAGACATACGGGGTTAGGTGCAAGAATAGCTATCGCAGCTAAATCTCGCCCTGTGATGGCTGTATATTTTGTTTATAGATAAAAAAAAACTGTAATCAATCATGAATAAAAGACGTTTATTATTATTATTATTATTATTATTAATATTATTATATTATCACTACACAACAGTCCTAGCAATTTTCGTTGTCTTACAGTAGGAAAGCGCGTCGCTGTCACATATATTATTAAACAGTCGGATGTGAATTTTTATAGGGAATAGAAGGATTTTTTCTCAGTGTAGGAGGTCACCTCTGAAACGTTAAATATCATCTATCGCCATTTGCTACGAAAACTCTACTCCATCAGAGACGACACCTGTGATTCGTTGATACGGGGGTAATCTTCGAAAATGTTCAGAGAATCTTTACTGCTTTCTAAGGGCATTTGATTTTCACTGGATACTAACACTAAAATTTGAGAGGATTAGAGGAGATTGCTTTAAAGTTATCACCAGTTGCGCGTGATAAGGATGTAGGATTGTTTGAAAATTTGCAGGGTTACAGAAAGTAGAGGTTGTTTGGATTGCATCCACAGGCCTTCTAAAAAGAGTAGGATAGTTAATAGGCTGTATAAATGACACGATGACAAATTTATTTATTTTTTCTAAGCTTTTACACAAAATCCAAATAAAATCAATATCGACTGTATATACAGTGTGACGTGTGACCAGTAAAGTCCGCATCATATGGGATTTTTTTTATTAATAGCTTTACTCAAAATTTGGCTTTGGCATCAAGTTCTGCTTCGATCGAGATGAAAATTAAGCAAAAAAAAAATAGTAGTCACCTGATTCGCATTAAGTATCTATCAAATTTTAATTTTTTCCAAAAAATAATTCAAAAGTGGGGTTATTTCTGAAAATATCGAAAAAAGTTATTAGAAAAAGGGTTTTTAATGTAGTTTCTAGCCCACATGCAAAATTTTAGCAACATAAGATAATTTTGATTTTTTACCCACCACTAAAATTTATTTTCCACTTGACGAACACTTTACTGATGACACTGTGTTCCTTTTCGTCTTAAGATTAAGGTGTATTACTTTCAGACACAAACTATATTTTCAAAAATACTTATTTTATGAAGGTACCTTATACAGGGTTAAAGACAAATAAACTTTGCATCACATGCGACCAAATTTTAATAGCCCAATTTTGATTTCGTAGAAAAACACACATTTAATATGGCGCTACTTTAAAGAAAATGTATCTGAAATAAAGCATTGTCAAAACTAAGAAGTTTTATGTAGGTTGCGTTGAGTCTTATTTTGCCAAAATGGTGCAATTTACAAAATATGGCAGGAAAAATAATGGCTCATGGGAGGGGGGTAACTACCCCCATTTTCCCCCCTCAAATACGCACCTGAAATATGGGTAAAAAATCAAAATTATTTTATGCAGCTGAAATTTTGCATGTGGGATAAAAACTGCATTTAAAAAAACCTTTTTCTAATATCTTTTTTCGATACTTTCAGAAATAACCCGACTTTTGATTTATTTTTTGGAAAAAATTAAAATTTGAGAGATAATGCGAATCACGTGACTACTATTTTTTTGCTCAATTTTCATCTCGATCGAAGCAGAACTTGATGCCAAAGTCAAATTTCGAGTAAAGCTATTAATAAAAAAAACCATATGATGCGGACTTTACTGTTCACACTGTATAGGTAATAATACTAATAATTGATTATATTAAATACATATCAACGAATTTCATAAATTATTTAAGGATAATTGAATAGCGAAAACTATCGGGTGAGATTTTTTTAACATTAATATGTAATAAAATTGTTCTTTCATTATACAATTCTTCCGAAATTAGCAATGAAATAAACTGATATTTGTGCACAGGAACTAAAAATAATAACTGCTTGTTATGTTTCACAAATTTAATCAGTTTCCTGACACGTGTTGCGGCCCTTGCGGGTCATTATCGAAGGAGTACAATAAGATACTAAATTCTGCGTGATATTACAAAGGTATTTATACCATATTATGGTAATTATAAACCGGTCATGAAATTACAATTAGAATTAGAAGATTGAATGAATGGTCAACTGTGGGTTTTCCTTACTTTTAAAGGTAGATACAGATTACAGATACATATTTAGTCCTACATTAGCGTACTATTAAGAACTAGGGAAGCACCTGAAGGTATTTCGGTTTGATTATTAACAACATTTTATTTGTTTTTATGGCTTTTTTGATAGCTATTGTTTCTAGTAGATTTAGTTTTCTGCTTTTATTGTTTATGTATATGGGTTTTATGTTGTTAGAGATTGAGTGAATGTCTTTTACGCAGTGATCAGCTAACACTGTTTTATTTTGTTTTTTTAAAATAGATGTTTTGTGTTCTTTAAGCCTGGTGTCAAAATTTCTACCGGTTTGTTCAATGTAGATAGCATGGCATTTGTCGCATTATATTTGGCAGACCCCACTTTGTAAAAGTTTTCTTTTAGTTTCTATTTTATCATTGCATATGTGTTTGTGTAAGTTGTTTTTATTGACTTGAATAGGAATGATATTAATGTTTTTAAGTTTTTTTGAGATTTGTTGCTTTTTGTTCTCTATATATCTTATTAAGCAGTATTTTTCCTTAACTGGAGTGGGATGTTCTTTTGTTTGTAGAGAAGTTTTGTCTTTGTTTATTTCTTATTATTTGGTCTATGATTTTTGTTTGGTAACCGTTTTTTGTGGCTACTGTTTTTATGATGTCTAATTCTTTTTTGTATTGGATGTCTGAGAGAGGAATGTTAACTAGTCGATTTACCATACTATTGAATGCAGCTAGTTTTGTTTGTTGGGTTGGGAGTGTTTTGAATTTGCGGGTATGATTGTGGTAGTTTTTCATTATATATGATATTTTTTTAACATGTCAGATATTACCTAAATAATGTTCCGACGATATTGATTTAATTTAAATGTTAGTTAATAAATTATTAAACTAAATAAAGTAAGGCGAAATAGGTTATAGGTTGGCAATAGATTAAAAACACATTTTTCGCTTAATCGTTCATTCTCAAACTTATGTAAAGCAACTTTGAGGTATTTTAATATTCCGATAAACCCATCAAAATATCTTTTAAAGAGTTTATGGCGTACTCGACGCTTGTAATCGATAAAATTGTTGATTTATCCCCCCATTAAAACGACTTTATTGAACCTTAAACTTGGGGAAAAATAAGGTTTTCTCCAAACTTTATTAAGTTTAATCCTTTGTCAGCTGCTTTTTATTTCTTCTTGTTTGTTTAGGTTATTTTTATACTTTGTTAATTTCTAGGTTGAATTGTAAAATGCCGGTTTTATTGTTTTTAATTATAAGGTACGACAATGAGCATGGGCTTTCGGGCAGATTCGGGATATAGTAATAATGAAGAAGGGTGTTCTTTTAATCACTATTTTAATCAGAGATATTTTTAGCTATATCACGACTCATCAGTTAGGCTAAAATCCCATAAAAGAAAGGAGAGTGGTGTATTGTTATGACAAAAAACAAATAGCTTGTTAGATTCAACCGGCAGCGACCTCTACTAGTGTCGATGTTACACTGTGAAAAAAGTGAAAAGTTCCATTTAAGAATTCACATATTCTTTGTACAACTGTTTAATACTATACAGTGTGTACATAAAGTAAGGAACAAATTCATTATTTAATAATCTAAAAACATTTCGTAAAAATCCTCGGACACGTATGTAATAATTTTTGATTGCGCATAATTTGACATATACTCATATTATACAGGGTAGCTCATGTAGTAGATATGACATTATCGACGATTTTTTTAAATGAAAACCCCTATATTTTAGTTCAGCTTTGTAATCTCCAAGAATAGCTGATTTCAAAAACATAACATACTTAGGGTCTAAAGTTGATAGTTTCGTAGCTACAGGGTAGAACAAATAATTTTATTTAAGATACATTTTTTTTAAGGTAGGCTTATTTGCTGTTATGTAACTATGGTTATTTAGATAATGATGATATTATGCTGTTATTACAGTGAATTTTGCTATTAAGATTAGTAGAAGTAAAAAATTAATTTTAATATTTGTTAATATGCGTTTATGTAACACACAAAGAATAGAAATTCTAATGATGATTGGATATGGTGATAGGATTCGTACTCAGCAAGAAGTGTGCATTTTGTTCAACGCTAAGTACCCAGAAAGACCAATCACTAGATCAACTGTAAGTAAACTTGAAACAAAATTTCGAGAAACGGGTTCTGTGGAAGATATTCCCAGGAACGGCCGTCCAACTATTCCGGATGATAAAAAATTAAATATTTTATTGGCTATAGAAGAAAATCCCCATAACAGCGTCCGCCAGATTGGCATGGATCATGAGGCAGCTGCTATGACCGTACATAACCTATTAACAGTAGAAAAATGGCATCCGTTTAAAATCCGACTGGTTCATGAGTTGAATGAAGATGATCCAGATCGTAGGATGGAGTTTTGTCAAATATTAATGGAAAGATGTAACGTAGATCCTTTGTTTGTTGAAAATATCCTATTTTCGGATGAATCTACTTTTAAATTAAATGGTGAAGTAAACCGGCAAAACTGTAGATATTGGGCAAAAGAAAATCCCAGGCGGATGCGTGAGCATCATACTCAATATCCCCAAAAAATTAATGTTTGGGCGGGTATAGTGAAGAACAAAATTATTGGGCCATATTTCTTTGACAATAATGTAAACGGGCTAAATTACCTTCAGTTTCTTCAAGAATTTCTTATCCCTACGCTAGTTAACTTATACCCGAGTAGAAATAATCCTGGAATTCTAGATGAAAATTTATGGTACCAACAAGACGGCGCACCTCCACATTATGCAGCAGTAGTGCGCCATTATGTCGATCAAGTTTTTCCGAACAGGTGGATTGGAAGACGTGGGTCTATTGAATGGCCGCCTAGGTCTCCAGACCTTACACCACTGGACTTCTTCTTGTGGGGTCACCTGAAAAATGTCGTTTATAAAATAAGACCTGCCAATATTGAAGATTTAAAAAATCGACAACACAACACAACAGAATGCAGGAATGTTTCAGAAGAAACCATAATAAAAGTCCAACAAGAGTTTATTGATCGCCTGGGGTACTGCCAGGCACAAGAGGGAGGACAATTTCAACACTTAATTAAATAGCCTATTTAATTTTATTTAAATTTTTTATAATTAAAAATACTTCACATTTTTTTTCTTGCCCTGTAGCTACGAAACTATCAACTTTAGACCCTAAGTATGGTATGTTTTTGAAATCAGCTATTCTTGGAGATTACAAATCTGAACTAAAATATAGCGGTTTTCATTTAAAAAAATCGTCGATAATGTCATATCTACTACATGAGCTACCCTGTATAATATGTGTATATGTCAAAATATGCGCAATCAAAAATTATTACATACGTATCCGAGGATTTTTACGAAATGTTTTTAGATTATTAAATAATGAATTTGTTCCTTACTTTATGTACACACTGTATGTGATAACAACGCGTTTTCCTACTGTAAGACAACGAAGATTGCTAGACCGTTGTGTAATGATAATATCACGGTAATTTAGCCAATAGGAAATAGGAGTTAATGCTACCATCAAATGGTTTATAGCCATTATTGCTTTGAATACTGACAGTTATTATCAAGTTCTATTGGGGGTGTAATCTGATTTTATATACTGTATTGGTTCCGACTGGGAGTTGTAATGAAACTTGACATTAATCATAATAATATTTGCTTGCCACGGTTAATAAAGCATATACTTACAACTAAAAATCAGTTCTGTAGTTTTTAAATTTAAATAGTGTGATTTTGTTCTTGTCGTTTAACATTGCGTATGGTTATATAGATTATAAAGTCCAATACTAATGATGGGTTGTGCGAAATAAGAATCGTCCATTGCTTAATCCGACATGCAAAGTTTAAAAAAACTTATATACAAAGTAAAAATAAATTAATTGAAACAGGTATTGGTAATTCAGACAAGACAGCTAGAAGACTCCGAACAACAATGTGACCCGCGCAACAAGTACCTTAAAACTAATACTACGGCACGCGGCGATTGCCGATCGCTACAAACCTCTACCAACCTCTTGTGGGTTATAGGTTCTAACGGATACAATTTGCTTTTGGGGATGCTATTCTGCTTTCCTAATTGTAAAGAAAGCGCTTTACCGGGAACAAAATGCGTTACATTGAGAAGACACAATTTATTTCTTAACAAAATTGCTGTATTAAAAGTAGTTCATTATTCAACAACACTGTGCTGCTAATGGAACTGATTACTACCAATAAAAACACTGCCCAGCAAATCTGGAATTGATATAACAAGCTATCAATATAAACTATCTCTTACAGTCGTACCCAACCTGTTTTATTAGATCATTTTTCTCAGTGTAGGTAACTCCAGCTGTACCATGAACTTATTAAAACCGAACTAGTAACCGAAATTATTTTATAACATAATATGTATTACCCAGATATCTAAAAACCCCAGTGCGATTTTATATAACATAATAGGTATCCTATAACCTATACAAAACAACTAAAACTTCCGTTTTAAGAAAAAATCCAGAGATTCCAATATTTGCCAGGGCATATTACAAAATGTTCCATAATAAATGTTTTTCTGACTCTCCGGAACGCTGAAATAAAAGTCCATGCTATTATGGCAGTCACAATGCTTTTTAAATCCTCATATTTCCTGGTTTTTATCCAGAAATTCTGGAATCGGGCGCCAACTAGGAGAACGCGTAGACGCCATCGGGTCGACGGTGTCTACAAATTGTCAAAGAGTTTTTAGATTTAGAATTATCGTTACACGAAGCCCCGGGGCGCAGTGGATTCGCTCGACTTTCTGGATTCGATTTCCAGCGTGGACAGAAAACTTTTTTAATAAAAACATTTTTTAGGATATTTCAGTTTTTTTTTTGATGGTTTACGTCTATCAATGTGTTATTAATGTTCCTATTATGTAATTTCATAATTATGCGGATCTTCGCAAACTTTTTGTTCTACACTTCTGTCCAGTATGTGTACTATTTCGCCCAATAACCACTTTTAGAATAAGGTTTTTTAATACTCTAGGTCTAGACTCTTAAACCTTTAAATCGCTAAACTATCCAAATCTCCCCCGCTTCCCCTGGCCCTCTCCACTTCTTCCTCTCTCTTCCTGCTACTTGTTGGCGCTTTTTGTCCTGTGAAACGGCAACGAGTTGCTGCAGGGATAAATCCTGTCGGAACTATGCCACCCGTTTGTTTTGTTTGCATTTCGGCTCTCTAATCTTTATATTGCCAAGTAGAAGCAATATTGGTGCCAAGAGTTGTTGAAAAAAGTCTGTTTGATATATCTTATTATTTTAGAATCTGTTGTATCTAGAATCTACCCATGGCTAAAGCAAGCGAATATTAATATTGCTGTTTGTAATAGGGGCTCTATACCGAGGGGAAATAATAAAACACAAAAATTACCGACAATGTTTTTTATATGAAAACATTATTTATTTTCACAACCACGTAAAACTAAATAAGATTAGATTTTATTTATTATAAAGTATGTTAATAACAACACAGGATCAAGTTTATGGTTGAGAGAAAAATAAACACTAAAAAACCTTGAATATACGGACACATCTACACAACACTTATAAAGTCGATTCACTCAGTAAACCTGCAAGATGGCCGAAATGGCATATGACAAAAGTCATTGATATGGAGGACTTGAGGTAGGAGGCCGATCGCAATGCATTGGATTCGGTCCCAAATTAGCATCGGTAATTCAGCTTTACGAGTCGCTGTAAGATGGCGCGCGTGTTCGAAGTGGGCTATCAAATAATGGTTTCTTATGGACGCAATAACTATTTTTATTTAAATTAGTTCTTTAAGGAACAAATAAGGACTTTTATATGAATTTACATTTACTTTGTTATACTTATTAGTAAACTCGGCCTGTATAAAGTTCCAACGATGCTTGGTTTTTAAAATACAGCGTATTAAACATTCTAGCTATACCTTTGGAGCTAGAAGGAGACTTACTTGGCTGCGTTTTCTCTCTGAAAAAGATCCTGTCTTACACCCCGACACAAAGCAAACTCTACTTTTATAAATTGTACCATTATTTATTATAAATATGGAAATCAATTACAATACAACGTTATTTGTCTTGTCTTGTCTTCAAACGTTATTTGTTATTTTGAAAAAAAATGTCAATTGTCAAAAGTGAAAGCACAGAGAAATAAAGGGTTTAAGTAAAAGTTAAAAACTATGGAGGATCTACTTTTCCATATTAAAAACGAAGAAGAAGAAGACAACATCAGCCCACTTCGGACGCGAGAGCCATCTATCGGCCAATAGCGAACTAACCAAAAAACCGGGACAGAATTTGAAAATGCTGCCATTGTCGATCGGCCTCCTACCCTATAGTTCTCCATAGTCATTGAAAATGCAAAAATTTATTTTATTTAGCTGGAATATGACTTTTGTCATATGACATGTCGGCCATCTTGCAGGTTTACTGAGTGAATCGACTCTATCAAGGAACATAAAATTAGGTTTGCACCTCTCACTTACACTAAAAGTCCACCATACCATCAGACATCATTCACCCACCAACAACGGTAATCAAATGATATGTTTTGAATTACTCCGTTCAACTTAAACCACGCGGAGCAACGACAGATCATTGTTTTAACTTAGTTCGTCCCTCTCTATTCCGTTGTAGTAAGGGATAGACTATACAGCGCTCGCTGAAAGTAACCTAAACGATTGCTCCATATTTTAAAAAACTATTTAGTTCTTAAAAAGTATATTTGCATTAAAAAGATGGTTGATTTTTAATTTATTTTTTGTGATAATTAGATAACCTTGTAGGAATTAAAAAATCATCTGTCGCTGGAAAAATCCAAAAATTGATACTAAACAAAGAGACAAAAGGAATTGACTATTCGATTATAGCCAGGGCATTATAAATTCAGTTATATAAATTTTATCTTTGGGAATTTGCATACGAAACGACGGGCATGAGTTTCAATGCGAAACGAATGCAAAAATGATATTGCGAACATAAAACAGGAGAAACGGAGCACATATAATAAACCTTTCATCTTGTGGCTGAGTTTTTGCATGGTTTTATTTTCGCAAATGTAGAAAGTACAGAGTGCAAGCGTAATTCAATTAATTTCTTAGATATTGCAAGCGTTGTCGGTTGCGCTGGGGACATATAAAAAAAGACAGGATGATGTAAATTTATTGCAATCTACTAGCATGGACAAAAAGACGATATGACAAATTTTGATAACGCTCGATGCTGTGTACAGTGCTGTGTAATTACCTAGGGCTTGGTGATGATTGAGTCAATATATGTCACTAGCACCTTGCTTACATCACCGTTAGTTGCACACTATAAAATTTCTTATTTCGTAATCAATCGATGAACAATAAGAGTGTTTTTTACTACAAAAGTTTTCTTTCACTGCAGCGTTTACGCGGAGTTTGGATCGTAATGACCGGATAACCACTCCGGTGAAACTGTAAATTTTAGCGATCTTGTATCACAAGGTCATATTTATCTCAAGCCACGCAGCTGGCCACCAGAGGCAAATTGGCGCTGTTGTCGCTTGATGATTCTCCAACTGGGAGAGTAACCGGGTTCTGTCGCATATTTTTGACGTATAGAAGAGAAGGACAATTATATTCTGACCTACTACATCGCTTTCCAAACTGCGCCAGGTGCTAATTGGAACAAACTAGTCAGCCCCATGTCAAAACATTTATTTTTTGTTATGGCTGTCCATGCAGTTTTTATTTATAAATAAACATAAAAACAGTATATACGATAAAGTTATTTATTTTCCAAATCTTGGTTAAAATAAAAGTGTGCTTTTATTCAATAAAACAAAAACTTGTGTGCGTCTTTTTATTGATTTAATTTGTGATTCAATAATATTTCTATCGAAACACAAATTAACTCAATAAAAACTAGTTGAAATGTTAATAATAAAATACAAAATTTCTAAAACCGCCTTTTAAATTTCCCGCCATTGCGCCACTGGTAGCCAGAGGGCACACTAACACCCCTCTCTCTCACTCTCTCTTCTTTCTCTCTACATTGTGTTGCGATTTTTTAACATAGATTTAAGGATTTACCATTTCTAACCCTATAAATTTTCTTTGCGGATAACGTTCATATTTGGATAGAAAACGATCCGATCGGGTCTAGTGTTGTTAATTTGTATAAAAACAACCCAAATTAACACAAACAACAGTGGTAGGTAATCTAATCATGAATGATACAATTTGCATAACATTTTTAGGCGAAACGTTTTACAACCGGTTTTCCAATAAGCAATAGTCCAATTTTGATTATTATTTTTGCACAAACCAATTATAAATCCTACATAGCGTGAATTCATTCACACTTTTACGGTTTTCCAAAGTTACTTTCCAACCAATGGCATTAGTTTATTTAACTTGGATGCGGCGGCGTCTTTGAACGTTTATCTCGGCAACGTTAACACTTGTTAACATTGGCGTACTTGGGAAACTAAAGAAATTTTATTATAGGAATGAGCCTGTCAATATTTTTGAAGTGATTAAATCGCGTCTCCCTATTTGGAAAAATTCAGTAAGGGAGGAGGAAAAAGTGGCTTCTTCGACGAATCTCGATGAGTCGTTGCAAAAACACCGACTTTTTACGACTTATCAAACGTAATTTCACGATTACGTCACTCCACTGTTTTCTATTGAAATTGACAAAGAAGTAAATAAGCAAAATTGTTCTAAAGAAACGAAATTATTAGAGAAGACGTATATACATCTGCGTTTCAGTGACTTAATATTTCGATTTGAAAAAATAAATACAACTATAAGTAACTTCCTCTGCCATGTTTTTGATGTGCTGTTTGATGTTTGGGAATGGCGGGATATTCTGGCGGAAACGAATGTTTAGTCGTGTCCTTTTCATAACACCAATAGAAATAATTGGAGTTTTAGCGAAATTGATTATAATATTGTTTAATTAATTGATAATAATAGGGCAGAAGGGATTGCGTTTCCGCACGCATTGGTTACATACGAAAGAGAGACACTGAGGATAATGATCCAACAAAACAGGTTGGCTAGTATTGACAGCTTAACGCTCTTTAACCCATATTAAATAAATTGCTAGTGTATCAAACACGCTTTAGTGTTATATCAATTCCAGATTTGCTAGAACAGTGTTTTTATTGGTTGTAATCAGTTCCATTAGCAGCATAGTCTTGTTGGATAATGAACTACTTTTAATACAGCAATTTGTTAAGAAATAAAATATCTTCTCAATGCGAAATTGTATTTGTTAGAACCTATAATCCACAAGACGTTGGTGGGGGTTCATAGCGATCGGCAATCGCCGCGCGCCGTAGTATTAGTTTTAATGTATTTATTGCGCAGGCCTGTCTGAATTTGAATTCTATTGATCGTACCTGTTTCAATTAATCTATTTTTACTTTGTATATAAGTTTTTTTAAGCTTTGCATGTCAGATAAAGCAATAGAAGACTCTTATTTCGCACAACCCAGCATTGGTATTGGACTTAATCTATGGACGAATTCTTCCATCTCAGTAAACCATGTTGCATAACAGAAGCTATTTAATTTTTTGAGAACTACCGTACTGATTTTTGGTGGTAAATATATGCTTTATTAACCGTAGTAAGCAAATATTATTATGATTAATGTCAAATTTCATTACAATTGCCAGTCGGAACTAAAACAGTATATAAAACCAGATTGCACCGCCAATAGAATGTGATAATTACTGTGAGTATTCAGAATAATAATGGCTATAAACCATATTCTATGGTAGCATTAACCTCTAGTACAGTTTGTTTGTTGTGGTTTACCACCACGAATAAAAATTTAGATTAATTGACTTTTCAGTGGAAATTGCTGCAAGTCCTTTGTACAGTCTAAACGCTCCTTAATAAAATCGAAAATAAATTGCACTCAATTGAATTGTTGCACGATGCGCAGCAGAACAGAGTAAACTCCGTAATAAACAAAATAAACACAAAAACTGAAGTAAACATAAACACTAGAGAAGAAAAAGGCGGGAACTCCTCTCTTCGCTAAATGACAAATTGAAAAGGTAAATCCATGACAGAAACAGCTGAAGTTCGTACTCGAGTTTTGCTCTTCCAGTAAAAAATGTTTGATTTAATCTGTTTTGTTGACAGAAATGACTACGATGTACTGGATGCACAGGCAGCGAATTTAATATAACGACTTTACGTCTCTGTAGTTTAAAATATTTCTTTTAAATTTAGCTAGATATAGACAATTCTAAGAAATGGATTTTAGTTGTGTTGTAAACTTATTTTTTATCGTGAATTGAAATGCTTTACAATTAGAGGTTGCTAACAAATGGTTTTGTCAAAAGTATGAAATCAAATAAACGATCTCGAACAGGGCCGTGCCCGAAGGGCTCGGCACAATAACATTTTCACCAATTTATCAGCTATCAATGTAAGAATAGTTTCTTTCCTTATGTTTAAATTGATTGAATACATATTTTTATAGGACAAACTTGGAAAGTATATCCCACATTGCACACCTTTGCTGTGCAATTTTAAAGAGTCAATGCTGACAGGTTTAATGTCAATATCAATGTCATAATAATAAATATCATATATTTCAGTAACCAAAAGTCGTGGTAAATCTAGCGAGACGGCATTTGAAATAGGACGTCGAGCTATATACGATGCCGTCTCCAAAAACTACCTGTATATACAAGAAAATGGAAATTTAGCACCATTTCTTTTTATGTTTTAGTTTTGGTCAGTTGTTATAATGACAATTTGGCGACATGTTTCCCCTTGACGTTTCGCAGGAATGTGAGGCAAAAAAAGCAATTACTGCAAATAGAGAAAAAGAAAATAAGAAGAATACTTTTTTATACTAATTTTTAGTACTAATGTTAGATGCAGCCTTGGCTGACGATTAGCGATATGTACCCAGTCTAGTCGTTATACATACAGGGTTAGGAAAAATTACCAGAACGGTCGATTATTTCAAAATATACAAGGGTTATCAAAAAACGTCTTATATAAAAAATGTAGGGCTGTTAAAAATCTACATATCGGTGATAAATTGAAATATACAGGGTCGCCCACAAAGTTGTGGAGAATGATAGTTATATTTTTTTAAATGGAACACCCTGTATATTTTTACATTTTTCAGTTCCACATAAAATTATAATTATTTTTTACTAAATGCATTATTAGTCTATACTTCATAGTTTCCGAGATATTGACTCTCGAAAAGTGACATTTTTGAACTTTGACAGCTTATAACTTTCTAACAGTACGTCTTAGAGCAAAAAGGCTTACATGTCCCTATCTTCAATTTTTAATATCTTCCGAAAAAAATCAACTTCCGGTTAAACCGGATGTAACACGAAAGCAGGAAATATAGTTGTTCCGGTTTAACTTGAACTTGATTTTTTTGGGAAGATAATAAAAATTGAAGATACGGACATGTAAGCCGTTTTGCTCTAAGACGTACTGTTAGAAAGTTAGAAGCTGTCAAAGTTCAAAAATGTCACTTTTCGAGAGTCAATATCTCGGAAACTATAAAGTATAGACTAATAATGCATTTAATAAAAAATAATTATAATTTTATGTGGAACTGAAAAATGTAAAAATATACAGGGTGTTCCATTTAAAAAATATAACTATCATTCTCTACAACTTTGTGGGCGACCCTGTATATTTCAATTTATCACCGATATGTAGATTTTTAACAGCCCTACATTTTTTATATAAGACGTTTTTTGATAACCCCTGTATATTTTGAAATAATCGACCGTTCTGGTAATTTTTCCTAACCCTGTATATAGTTATACATAGTAGGTATATTATTTTCCTTTCTTTTCCACAGACATTACACACCATCTCACATCTCACAACGCACCCAACAAAACACCTCAAACAAATATTACTTTCCAGTTTCCATTAATCAACTTTAATGACGTTTTATCTCATCACCTACATTCCGCAATCATCATCAATCAGCGGCTTCGTAATCAGCGATATACGAAGGCAGATAAAGCGACAAAAAGATACCCCCAAATCCGATAAGTCACTAGCTTCGGTTTGCATTAAGTGAAAATGATAAATCTCTGGTAAATCTTTGTGAGAGTCTTGATGGGTGTAGGGCTTTAATATTGCCGGGGTAATCAATTTTGCTTATTGTTTTTAAGGACGTATGTCTACGTACTTATATGAAAGTTCTTAGACATCATTGCGAGAAAATATGTAGGTCCAAAAAATGTCATATTTATACTATAGCACAAATTTATGTATATCATTCGAAAATCCGTTATAGTATGGGTACATCACTCGCAAAGTTACAGTGACTAAAGTAAATGATATTATTATGTTTAGATGTCCGCAATAAGAACAACAGATCAAACAGTGTTGCCGGCATGCGGCGTGAACAACGCATGGTGAGGCCAGAGAGGTATTTTAAAATAATTTTCAGTAGGTATTTTCTATTTTATATCATTAACCACCGTGTGAGCAAAAATTATTTGCATCAAAGAGGGCTTGGATTAAAAAACGTAGGGCTTGGTTTAGATCACAATGATATGGGGATGATATATCTAACCAAATCTAGGTTAAAATTTTGTCAAATTCATATTATGACATAATATGCCAAACTAATGAGTAATAAACTAAGTAGACAAATACAAATTTATTTTTGTTGTTTACAAAATTAACAAAGTAAGAATATACAGAAAGAAAAAGAAAAATAATTACATAAATTGCTGAAATTGGCCACCGCCATGCTTCAAGCATAAATTCACACGTCTCTTCACATTTTCGTGTTGACCAGCATCTCTGGAGAAATGTTACCACATTCTTGGATAATCCTTTCTTGTAATTGTTCTAAATTTGCAACTGGTGTTTTAAAAATAGTGTTCTTTAAATGAGGAAAAACGAAGTAATCCATAACGGTTAAACAAGGTGATCTAGGTGGGAATTCAATATCTGATCGAAAACTGATTAATCTGTCGTCAAAAAAATATCGTAAGTAGTTAATAGTTTCGGCGGCTGTATCGGCGGTTGTACCGTCCTGTTGAAAATATCCAAAACATAGCTCCTCGTCAAGTAATTGCTCCACAAAGGGATTCAAAATATTGTCTCTATATCGCTTTGCTGTAACTGTGTCATGGAAAAAAATATGACCAACAATTCTTCCTCGGGAAACAGCTAACCAATTTTTTGAGGCTGCAATGTGGACTTTTGGGTAAACCATTGAGAGTAATTCCTTTGTCTTTCAAAATCTTTATAAGGAAATAAATTTAGCTGCTTCTTAAGAATAGTCCTACATGTTCCATAAGATCTTCCTACTTCTTGGGACAGGCGTCTTATATAATTTGTTGGCGTATTTTTCATTATTTTACGGACGTTTGCAACAAGTTCTTCTGTTCTTACAGATGGTCTTCCTGCTCCTTTTTTGTGTTGTATAAAACCTGTTTCCCTAAACACAGCCACGGTTGTTTTCAGGCAATGATAAAAATCCCCAGCAATAAAGGCAACTTTAGGAAAATGTTCGTGAAAATCGTCCATGCACAAACCCGGATTGTATTGCCACTCACAATTTACTCTAACCCCGTTTCGAAAATACTCTTTAACCATGAATGTTTTGTGCTGTTCCGTAAAGCCCATTGTGTGAATTGTTCAAGAAATTGAAAAAATTAGCGATGAATCAAATTACTTGTAACGACTGTCAAAGATGACGGAATAACTGATTGATTGTTAATTCAGGCAGTTACTGACACCAAACAGGTATTAAGCTCTACGGCTAAGCATTACGTCCTTAAATGCAGGGCCTTCTTTGATGCAAATCATTTTTGCTCTCACGGTAATTAATTACTGCGTCTAAAAATGCCAAAATTATTTTAAATGGTTTGTTTTTATCAACTTATGGTAAACCATTTAAAAATACCAACAGAATTGCACCGTATCTACGTTTACCTGAAAAATTCAGCCAAGATAGATATCGCGACAAGAGTAGAATGGAAATGAATCGAATTTTACATGTGGTGATAAAATCTTTATGACGTGTTGCAAACTGTCGTTTATTTTTTCAGTAACCTAAATTTATATAAAAATATTTTGGGTTAAACGCATTTAACACCTTCAAAAGTAGTGGGATGATGAAAAATATTTACAAACTTAATTTTATTGTCGTTAAAATTCTCAACTGATACTAGAGAGTGTCTGAAAAGCTAAGCGGTTTTAGAATAACGCTATATTCGAAAGGTGTTGACGTAGAATTAACATTTTTTTTTTAATTGAAAGGATTTTGAATGGAACATGTTTTATTTACAAATAAGAACCTTTTATTCATATTCGTCCGGTAAATTCTCCCATGGTATCAAACTCCTTTTGAAAATATTGAATTTTGCAATTTACGGCCTCATTGCCTCTCCAAGCTAGTTCAAATGAGCAGAGATGGAAAAACTTTTTTGTGTTTCAGCGGGGGTTCCTTCATTGTAGCTTTGCATTATTGTTAGTAAATCTTTGGTAGATAATGCTTTTGAACTTACTTTCCTCGACAACTTTGGAGCTGCTTTCTCTTTGCGTCTCTTGCCATTTGCGCATTTTTAAAGGAAATATTTTCGATAAAAGGGTCAATTCGCCATTACCCTTTTTCATATTAAAGGCGAGGATTTTCGCAAGGTCCATCACAGAAGTACATTTTTCCAGTTTATAATTTGTTACCATTAGAAACTCTGAGAACTGTGTCCAAATAGAGTTCTTGGATTTCCGTGTGTTAAGTGGAATATTTTCAGCTATCGATTTTTTTGTTTCTTGGATAGATTGGCACCCAAATCTTGCATTTTCGTTTAAATTGCTTATTTTGTCTTTTTCAAACCAGGATGACATTATTTGTCAGACTAACAATAGTTTTTACCTGACATCTATCAAAATTTTGCCGCTGAAAAACCATCTTGTTGATTTTGTCCAGGTGTATAGGTATAATTAAAAGTTTTTGCACTAGAAAACTGCTGTTGCAATGATCTTTTGCCAGTATAAAACACTCTAGTGAAATAGTCGCTAAAAACCTTTAGGAAATATTTAACATTATTTTAATTATATTTATCTCCTGGGTTTTACAGGCGATTTAACTCCGCCGTATCAATTGATTTATGGTGACATGATCTAAATAAATTCAAAATAAAAGCCGGTTTGCAACAACATGGGCCAAAGAAAATATTTATATTATTTTAAAAGTTTATGTTTTCGTGTTTATTGTATTTACTTTCTTTTATCTCTGACTAATAAAACGCCTTTAAAGTTTGCGCGTACGGGCAGGAAGAAATCGACTATTTATTTGTAAATGATTCTTTTACATCTTTTTAATATTTCGGGGAATCGATTTGAAAGGCTTCCTCCTGTCGTGGGTAATTTTAACAGTATTTTACAAAAAACAAAACAACTCTTTTAAATACAAAGTTAAGAACAACATTTTCACGAAATAATTATCTTCTAGATTGTTATTAGACTGAGGAAAATGATCTAATAAATACATAGTTTGTATTGATAGCTTATTTTGTTGTAACTAGTGATGGGATAACTCGAGTGAAAAATAACCGATCACTCGGTTTTTTCAATCACTTGAATTATTCGATTATCTTCGGAAATAACTCGAGTGACGAAATGAGTGACGAACATATGGTTTTTATTTTTCAACGCGTCTCCAAAGTTGCTGCCCACCTGTCAATCACTCACTGCGGCCAGAGCCATCTCGTAGCGAGCGGCTACACCGAGTGGTTTCGGTTATTATTGGCGATATTATTCAAATTAAATACTGCATTACGCATTACGGGTTGCCTGCGTAAGATAATAAATATGATTTGTTTAGATTTAAATTTAAATATCATGAGTTATGCAATATCGTGACATGTCAAGGTCAAGTAGTCAGGTGGTTAGTCTGGGAACTGGGAACCATGCCAAAAAATCCACAAATATCTCCGCCACATTTAATAATCCGCAAAAAATCAATCGATTAACAACACCGAGTCAGTTATTCCCAATACAAATGCTGTATATCAACATGAACCATGATGAACCGCCAATATTAATAATTAATATAAGCATTTGAGTGAAAAAAAATCGATTATATTTCGGTTTTTTAAATCACTCGAATCCTCGGTAGTCGATTATTAAAATAAGTCGATTTTTCCCAACACTAGTTGTAACCCATATTAAATAAATTGCTAGTGTATCAAACCCGCTTTAGTGTTATATCAATTCCAGATTTGCTAGAACTGTGTTTTTATTGGTAGTAATCAGTTCCATTAGCAGCACAATCTTGTTGAATAGTGAACTGCTTTTAATACAGCAATTTTGTTAGGAAACAAATTGTATCTTCTCAATGCGACGTATATTGTTTCCAGCAAATCGCCTTTTCTACAATTAAGAAAGCAGAACAGCGTCCCTAAAAACGAATTGTATCCGTTAGAACCTATAATCCACAAGACCTTGGTGGGGGTTCGTAGCGATCGGCAATCGCCGCGCGCCGTATTATTAGTTTTAACGTATTTGTTGCGCAGGTTTATCGTTGTTCGGAGTCTTCTAGCTGTCCTGTCTGACTTTGAATTTTATAGATCGTACCAATTCCTGTTTCAATTAATTTATTTTTACTTTGTATTCAAGTTTTTTTTAAACTTTGCATGTCAAATAAAGCAATAGAAGATTCTCATCAATGTTAAACGACAAAAACAATATCAAACTAGAAGCTATATACATTTTTTAGAACTACAGTACTGATGTTTAGCGATAAGTTTATACTTTATTAACCGTAGCAAGCAAATATTATTATGATTAATGTTAAGTTTCATTACAACTGCCAATCGGAACTAATATAGTATATAAAACTAGATTAGACCCCTAATAGAACTTGATAATTACTGTGAGTATTGAGAGCGATAATGGCTATATACCATTCTATGGTAGCATTAAATCCTATTTCCTATTGGCTAAATTACTGTGATATTATCAGTACACAACGGTCTCACAATTTTCGTTGTCTTACAGGAGGAAAGCGCGTTGCTGTCACATACCAGGTTCCCCATTTAAAACGAAACAGGCTAAATATCTGGTTCCACGTTAATTTAAAAAAAAACGCTCGGACCCGTCGATTTTTATTTCGAGGGGGACATCTTTTGCGTATATTGTCAATCTTGTTACTTCAAGCCCCTAGGAGGGAGGGGGGTAAGATCTAAATCTTAAATAAATACCCCTATTTTATATAACTTTTTTGGATTCTGCATAAAATTCTGAACATTTTTTAATAGAAGCATTATTAGTCTATACTAAACAGTTTCCGAGATATTGACTCTTGAAAAATGAATTTTTTTAACTTTGACAGCGTCTAGCTTTCTAACTGTACGTCTTACAGTAAAACGGCTTACATGTCCCTATCTTCGATTTTTATTATCTTTCCAATAGTGTCACCTTTCGGTCAAACCGGAAGTACTATATTTCTTACATCCGGTTAAACCGATAGTTCACACTATTGGAAAGATAATAAAAATCGAAGAGAGGGACATGTAAGCCGTTTTGCTCTAAGACGTACAGTTAGACTAGACGCTGTCAAAGTTCAAAAATCTAATTTTTCAAGAGTCAATATATCGAAAACTGTTAAGTATAGACTAATAATGCTTTTATTAAAAAATGTTCAGAATTTTATGCAGAATCCAAAAAAATTATATAAAATAGGGGTATCCATCTAAGATTTAGATCTTACCCCCCTCCCTCCTAGGGGCTTGAAGTAACAAGATTGACAATATACGCAAAAGATGTCCCCCTCCCCCTCGAAATAAAAATCAACGGGTCCGAGCGTTTTTTTTTTAATTAACGTGGAACTAGATATTTAGCCTGTTTCGTTTTAAATGGGAAACCCTGTATAGTATTAAACAGTTGTACAAAGAGTATATTTTATGAGTATTATTATTAGGAATAGACGGTTTTTTCAGTGTAAAATGCAAATTAGCCATATTTTTTCATTAGCGTTAGCTTCTACAAAAAAGGTGACATTTTATACATTTTTATTTCAAATATTTTTGGTAGATTTAAATCGGTGCCCCAAAGATCTGTTTGTCAATAATAGAAACTTTACTGGATTTTTAATACCATCATATAAATGTATAGCAATTTAAAACGTTCTGCTGTAAAATTTGTGAAACTGCTTACACAGAGTATTATCGAAATGTAAATGATACATTTAAATGGGCCTGTTCGGGTCTGTCAGGGAACATCGCATGTTGAAACTAATAAAAAATGAAACGTATAATAATATTTGATATTATCATAATTATTATTACTGGTTTTCAGCTATGTATCACAGCCGTATATATATTTTGAGAATTTTACGAAGAGTTTTTTCTAAATAATTGGCTAACTAGAAAATAATCAAATTTGGTATGCGAGTCCCTCATACCATGAGCTACAGAAAAGTTTCATACGGTTTTGTTGTAAAATTAATAGAGGAGTCAATATCTGATGTTACCCCGCCCGATACAATATACAGGGTGTCCCGAAATTAGCTGACAATATTTTAAGGAGATAAAGTACATCCAAAAATAAGACTATTACCCTCTATTAATATACCTTTAAAAACGCTTCGTTATGGGGCTAGAGCCCCCCGAATTGGAGCCATGATAAGCAGTTTTTTCACAATATCTCAAAAACCGATTAGGGTATCGAAACAAAATTTGATACATATTTTACCCATGACAAGACGCAATAAACGATTTAATTGGGTTAACTTTATTTCTTCCAGTGGCGTCCCACTGGGTAGGTAGTTGGGAGAATATTGCCCTAAGTTTTTTATTTTTAGGATTTTTTAACTTCAGGTGCAATTTTTAGAAGCCTTGAAGTATTTTGTTGAATAAAGGTACTATAGTTTCATTGAGGTAGGATTCACCATTTTCCAGTAAAATCGATTTTAAAATTTTCGGTTTTTTGAAATCCGGTGAAAGGCTAAGGTTTTTTTTCCATATCTCAGCAAACACTTAATATTAAAACATGAAATTTATTAGAAGTTCTACTAGCGACAAGGCACATGTATTAAAGGATGTTACTTTAAAATATTTTTCCAGTGACGTCGCACGGGGTGGAGCCTTAAGTAAATATAACTATTATTGTTTTTTTAATTTCATGGTTTTAATGTAATTTTTTTTTAATTTTAATTTTTTGTTAATAAAACCTTTTATTATTGTAATTTACAGAATGTAACGTTTTTAAATTAAACATATTTTTAGATTCCTTTGTTTTTTAAATATTTATTTTTATGGAGATTTTAAGAGAGTTTTAAAATAAAACAAAAAAGAATAACAAATTGCAAATCAAGTTTGATTGTGAACCACACGGGAAACTAATTCTTAAGCAAGTACCAGTCATGTGTCCCCAAAAATAATAATTAAGGGGATTTAAATCAAGTGATCTTGGTGACCAGGCTATGGCTACCAATCCACCTGGTAATTTTCTTCAAGCCTCTTAACGTCCGTAGCGAGCTGGTGCCCCATTATGTTGAAAGAAGTGCCCTAAACGTAAATTTAGTGGCACATTATCTAATAAATCCCTAAGTTGATTATGTATTATTATTATTTGTCGCTAGTGGAACTTCTAATAAATTTCACGTTATAATATTAAGTGTTTGCTGAGATATGCAATACATATGCCTTTTCACAGGATTTCAAAAAACCGAAAATTTTAAAATCGATTTTACTGGAAAAAGGTGAATCCTACCGCAATGAAACAAGAGTACTTTTTTTCAACAAGAGACTTCAAGGCTTCTAAAAATTTCACCTAAAGTTAAAAAACCCTACAAATAAAAAACTTATGGCAACATTCTCCCTACTACCTACCCAGTGGGACGCCACTGGAAGAAAACAGTTAAGCTAATTAAACTGTTTATTGCGTCTAGCTATGGGTAAAACATGTATCAAATTTTGTTTTGATACCCTAATCGGTTTCTGAGATATTGTAAAAAAACTGCTTGTCATAGCTCCAATTCGGGGGGCTCTAGCCCCATAACGAAGCGTTTTTGAAGGTATATTAATAGAGGATTTTAGTCTTATTTTTGAATGTACTTTATCCCCGTAAAATATTGTCAGCTAATTTCGGGACACCCTGTATATTTTGAGAATTTTACGAAGAGTTTTTTCTAAATAATTGGCTAATTAGAAAATAATCAAATTTGGTGTACGAGTCCCTCATACCATGAGCTACAGAAAAGTTTCATACGGTTTTTTTGTAAAATTAATAGAGGAGTCAATATCTGACGTTACCCCGCCCGGTACAATATATAAATGATTATTCCTTACTAATGCCTACTGACTAAGCTCTCAAGCGAATTAGAAAGAAAGAAAGAAAGAAGGAAGAGGTGAGATAAGTCGTCGCATAATTTAACCGAATTCGAAAATTAAAGTAAGGTCTCAAATGGCGCTAATAAATATTCAAAACTTGGTCTAAAACGGCTGAAAGTCTACGGCAAACTTATTTAAACTCTTTAAGAGGACTTATGTAAATTTAAGTCAATTAAAGTTTAAAATCATTTAAATAAGGAAAAACTAACGGAAGATAGTTTTCGGTAGGGATTATGTTAAAATATTACAGGGGGGAAATAATCACGAGGCGATTATATCAGAAATTTACTTTTATTATTTTCACTGAATTTTTTTTTCCAATCACGAAACAAAAAAATACTTCCGATTTTACACTTGCAGAGGATGAGAGAATGGATTTTCAACATGTTTCGGGCAAGGGCGTCCAAAGGGGGGGGGGGCAAGGCGGTGCGCTTGCCCCCCTCCCCCCCCCCCTGGCCCATGTAGATTTGAGATATTTTATTTAACTGGGATATACATATTTATTGAGATACAATTCAATTGACAAAATTGGTAAAACTCTTGTTGCGAAAAATGAAATGTGGAATTTAAAAATCTTCACTAAATAGCGAAGGAAAAATATTAGAATAGAATAAATAAAGCTTTATTTTAATTTACACAGCTAGTCATAATAGCAATATACAAATAGATATACTATTGGTCAGGCAATTGCGATAGCAATTTGTTTACCTCCAACTACATGTACAGTCGAAAGATCATTCAGTACTCTCAGAAGAGTAAAAACCTGGATTCGCTCGACTATGACTGAGCACCGATTGGACGGTTTATGTATGATGAGTGTTCATTGCAAATTTGTAAAAGAAAAAAAAAAGACATTTAATTGAAAAAATTATTGATAAATTTGCAAAAGATTCAAGAAAATTAACATTTCTTTTCTCCAATAAATCTGAATAATTTTTTTTGTTGTATTTTTTTTTTGTTATATTTAACAATTTTTAAATATTATGTTTAGCTATTTTTTGTTATTTAATATAAGTATTATATGTTTAGCTCTATTTTTTTCTTGGAGGTTTGTTGAAGTGCTAGAAACAAAAATAATTCCAATTATGATTTGCCCCCCCTTACAAAAGTTCCTTCGGACGCCCTTGGTTTCGGGTGCATCATCAGGAGAAACCCAACATACGAACAACATCTCCTTCTACCAATATTCCCTTTATTACACCGTTTACGTTTGGTATCATTTGCTAAAATGCTCAGTACACTATTTGCATGGCCATTGTACGTTTAAGGTTAAGGCTGTAAACGCAGGATCGCCGGTACCGTACACGAAACCAAAAAACTCACTCAAAATCGGGTTAAAATAAAAGTTAATTGTTACGAATATACATATATGTATTGATACTACTTTACAATAAAAAATTGTTTGATATTAAGTATTTTTAAATGGTAAACACAAGCTTAGCGTAAATGAGGCAAAATACAAACTTCGCCGACACGACTGCCATCTTGCCTCTTTTCCTACTTTATGGCTAGATAGTTATAGAAGGTCGTGGTATGTATTTCCACTCACTCTATGCAACATAACGTTTTTTGTTATCTTAAAGCTCTTAAAGTATAATATAGTTATAGTGGCAAGAGGCCACCTTGCTTTTCATTGGCTAAATCGCCGTCATATTTCACAGAATATGACTAGACTCTCGTACTCGCAGGTAGGGCTGTGCGATTACCAAAAAAGATAAGCGATATTTGATTATTTGAAATAATCGATTATTTCCTATTAATCAATTAATCGAAAATAATCGATTTCTCAAAAATATTCGATTAATCGAAAATAGTTAGTTATATCCGATTAAACGAAAATAATCGATCAATCGAAAATAATTGATTAATCGAGAATAATAGATTATTTCTGACTAAACGAAAATAATCGATCAATCGAAAATAATTGATTAATCGAGAATAATAGATTATTTCTGACTAATCGAAAATAATAATCGATTAATCGATTGATTTAATCAAAATAAATCAAAAAGTCGATTCAAATATTAAATCGTTAAGAATATTAATTTTATAAAAGGCGCATAGATTGAAATTGTGTTCAAACTATTTCGTTGATTGTCTTGTATATATATGCGTTTGTCACGTATATAATATGCTATAATATTTTTTAAACCGATTTTCAGGGCAATAGGGTTGCTAATAAATATATAGAGACTTACAGCAATAATAACTAGCAACTTCAATCATCCAAAAACATACCTATATTTACGAATAATCGAAAAATAGTTTTTTTTGGTAAATCGATTAAACGAAAAATTCTTTTTTTTCGATTAATCAAAACATCGTAAATTTTTTTTCAGATACCTTATTAATCGATTAATCGAAAAATATTTTTTTCGGTTAATCGATCAATCGAAAAATATTTTTTTTTTTCGATTTTGATTTGCTTTTTGATTAATCGAAAAATCATTTTTTTTTCGATTAATTGAAAAATCGTAAATTTTTTTTTTTCGATTAATCGAAAAATGTTTTTTTTTATTTTGTTGCACACCCCTATTCGCAGGTAGGTGGTTGGTCACCGACTTTGTCCTTTTGAGTTTAAACACTATAGTAGTTTATGTAACGGATAAATATTTTTCTAGTTTCTAGTATCCCCTGTATAAGTACGAAAAACAGGGAAACTTTATAGCCGGTACTTATTAAAACAATGGAAATGCATGGCCAAAAGCAAATCAATAATAAGACGTAATCAAACCTCGCGTTTATCGGGCATTACCCTAATATTGAGACCGAGGCTCGTTACGAATGTAAATCTTCGTTTTCCATAACGAACTGCCACTGCAACAGCATTGCATGTGGAAATCAAATGCTGAAAATGCTAATTCGGTATGGATGAAATTTGGTTTGTTATGCGCCATGATTTTCTTCCATTTCCATTTAATTAAAACACGCCACTAATAACTAGTCAATGGAATTTTTTTTTACTCGGATTGATAATAGATTTTTTTCTTCGAGCTAGTTCCGCTCGCGTTAGGAAATCGCTACCGTCGCGTGGAGCTTTGCAGTGCAGCTAGTAAGTGACTAAGCCTTACGCTAGCTTATAGCTAATAGCTATATTACTAGGTAGCTTAACTATACTGAGAAAAATGTCTTCTATTCCTTATAAGAATTTACATACTCTTTATACAACTGTTTAATACTATAATGTGACAGCAACGCGCTTTTCTACTGTAAGACAACAAAAATTGCTAGACCGTTGTGTAGTGATAATATCACGGTAATTTAGCCAATAGGAAATAGGAGTTAATGCTACCATAGAATGGTTTATAGCCATTATTGAATACTCACAGTAATTATCAAGTTCTATTGAAGGTGCAATCTGGCTTTATATACTGTATTAGTTCCTACTGGCGGTTGTAATAAAACTTGACATTAATCATAATAATATTTGCTTGCTACGGTTAATAAAGCATATACTTACCACTAAAAATCAGTACTTTGTAGTTCTCAAAAATTTAAATAGCTTTTAATGTGATATTGTTCTTGTCGTAAAATTGCATATGATTATCTATTTTTCAACATGGTTTACTGAAATGGTAAAAGTCGTCCATAGAATAAGTCCAATACTAATGATGGGTTGTGCAAAATAAGAGTCTTCAATTGCTTTATCTGACATGCAAAGTTTTAAAAAACTTATATTCAAAATAAAAATAAATTAATTGAAACAGGTATTGGTCCGATCAATAAAATCAAATTATAATACTAAGGGGCATGGCGATTGCCGATCGCTACACACCCTCACCAACGTCTTCTGGATTATAGGTTCTAACGGATACAATTCGTTTTTGGGGACGCTGTTCTGATTTCTCAATTGTAGAGAAAGTGCTTTACTGGGAACAAAATCTGTCACGTTGAGAAGATACAATTAATTTCTTAACAAAATTGCTGTATTAAAAGTAGGTAGTTCACTATTCAACAAGACTGTGCTGCTAATGGAACTGATTATTACTAATATAAACACAGTTCTAGCAAATCTGGAATTGATATGACACTAAAGCGGGTTTGATTCACTCGCAATTCGTTTTATATAGGTTAAAAAAATAAGCTATCAATTCAATGCAAACTATGTCTTAGCAAACTTGTTGTATTAGATCACTTTCCTCAGTGTACTGGCACGTTTAACTAGCTTACAGCTAGCTAGTTTCTTCCAGCAGCGCTCCCAACTCTGGCCGAATAGAAAATAAAATACTAGTACACAGAGAGAAGCATGTATCCAACAAAATTCCATAAAAACTTCTTATATGTAGTTAGGGTTTTATTGAACACTTGCATTTTTCCCAAGCAACAGCACAAATTGATTCTTATCTCGCTCCACATATACACACACATGCCCACACATGAATTCATGAATAATTCAGACAGCGTTCCTGTACCCTGTGTTCCAGAAAAATACCTTTATCTTATAAAAATAATCGGTTCGTTAGAGTCCGTTTAAGAATTCAAAATGCGCGTTTTGAAAGGTGTTTGGGATGCCCGCATCATGCCGGAGACTGCTTACGGAAGAGGGCGCAAAAAGAAAAAAGTTCAAAAAGGAAAAGAGCTTCTCACGATTCCAACTAAACTGTTCTATTGAAAATAAAAATAAACGGTTCCTCGACAAAATATAAGATACACGAAAATAAAATAAATTAAGAACCTATCATAGTCGTCAGGGTATATCGTCCTTGTCCAGGCAAAGCATCGTATGCGCCATTTGAGTAATTTTACAGGAAACACAAACAACTGTTTTTTCCGTTATTTTTTTAAAGAAATTTTTTATTATTTTCGGATTATGGATTAGGAGAGATAATAATTCATGGTTTTAGGGCTAATTGCTAAAAAATATACTTATTGGGTTAAATGAAGGTCGCTTACGATATTTCAAAAAGTCTTTTTAGGGCGTGGAGTTTAAGATATTTTTTATGTTGCTTGAGATGTTGTTTGTGTTAAAAAATTAGTGAATTGTTTTCATAATATCGTAAGCGACGGGTGCATACGTTAATTTATCGATATTTAATATTCTAAAATTACCGCGAAAAAACTTAAGAGATGTTATAATCCATGCAATGTGTAAAAGGTTTTAGGACTTTGGCTATAAGTAAAACGTAAGCGACTTAAGCTTACGATATTTTAAAAACCTCTGGTGGATACAAAGTGACATAATGTTGATAGTATGGGAGCTTGCGATCCCGAAATCGCGAAAATGTCGCTTACGATACATTGCCTGGACAGGGACGATATTTGAACTATATAGGTCATTTAAGTTTATCAGTATAATTGTTTACAGTTGTTTGAAGTTTCTTTAAATACCTTAGCTTGTAACCTAGATCTTTGTACACTGAGAAAAATTCTTCTATTCCTTATAATAATTCACATACTCTTTATACAACTGTTTAATACTATATGTGACAGCGACGCGCTTTCTTACTGTAAGACAACGAAAATTGCTAGACCGATGTGTAGTGATAATATCACGGTTATTTAGCCAATAGGAAATAGGAGTTGATGCTACCATAGAATGGTTTATAGCCCATTATTGCTCTGAATACTCACAGTAAATATCTATTGGGGGTGTAATCTGGTTTTATATACTGTATTAGTTCCCACTGGCAGTTGTAATGAAACTTGACGTTAATCATAATAATATTTGCTTGCCACGATCAATAAGGCATATACTTACCACTAAAAATCAGTACTGTAGTTCTCAAAAATTTAAATAGCTTCTTGTGTGATATTGTTCTTGTCGTTTAACATTGCATATTATGATTATGTATTTTGCAACATGATTTACTGAGATGGTAAAATGCGTCCATAGATTATAAAGTCCAAAACTAATGATGGCTTGGGCGAAATAAGAATTTTCTGTTTTCTTATCTGACATGGAAAGTTTAAAAACCTAAATACAAAGTTATAATAAATTATTTAAAACAGGTATTGGTACGATCAATAAAATTCAAATTTCTATTGTAGAGCGTTATACTAAGAACATACAATTTATTTCTTAACACAATTGCTGTATTGAAAGTAGTTCATTATTCAACAAGACCTAATGGAACTGATTACTATCAATAAAAACACTGTTGTAGTAAATCTGGAATTGATATAACACTACAGCAGGTATGATATAGGTACTAGCAATTTATTTAATATGGGTTAACAAAAAATAAGGTATCAATACAAACTACCTATGTCTTAGCAAAGCTATTGTATTAAATCATGTTCCTCAGTGTATCTTCTTGGAGCTCTGTTGGGACTGTTTACATGTTTTGTATGTCTTTTTTTTTTTGTGGGTGTCATCCACCATCGCTACGCCATTGAATTTAATGATATAAAAAACAATACGTTAAAAGATGCACTTTTAACAAGGAACAATCAGAATTTAACAAGCTCCAATTATTGTGCCAAGAGAGGCGTCAAGAAACCACTTTTAATGCAGTTAAAGCAAAACAAATTTAATTTTAATTAAACGGTAAAAACGTCTACAAGTGCTTCGGTTTTGTGTCAACTTCATTAAAGAAATAATGAGACTTTTGCAATTAAAATTAAATATAATGCCAAGCCTTGCGGGTGTTTCGATTTGAATTACTCCATTACGCGTTTTGTTTTTGTATTATATAAGAATTGAATGCAGATTTCTGCTTTAATTGTAATAAATTATTGTAAATTAAATGCTTCTTTAATCCGCTTGATTTAATGGGGAGGCTGGTTTGACTTTTCGAGTTATATAATATTTTTTTTTCTCCCTATATTCTATTGTAAACAACGCATTTTGACACTTTTTTGAAGGACGTAAGTAACAATTACCAAAAAGGTATCGATTGCCCTTGATGACGGGTTGTAAGTCAACTTACTACCCTTGGGTGGTAATAATTTATGCCATATAAAAACAATGATTTATAAAAATTGATTAATATTAAGTGATATGAATGTTAATAGTACAATTATTACAATTAGGAACATTATTTAAAAAATTTGGATTAAGGGAATGTCCAGTATACGCCTTAAAGTTCTGAAAGGTCAGAAATTTAGCAATTTTACTTGGAATTGAAGAAATCGAGTTTTTCCCGACAGGCTGGTTTAAGCATTTTCCATTTTGATATCGCATGAAGAAGCGAGGATTAAAATTCGTCATGTGGGATCTTATATCAATGTAGTTTCGAACTATTTTGAAATAACAAACCTTCTCATCGTCACTTTTAGTCACTATAAATCTACGTGCCATTCCATTTTTGGAATCAGGAATAGTTACAAATATGACTTCATGCCTTAATTCAACATTGTCCATTTTCATTGCACAGAGTAAACTAGAACAGCACGCTCCAGCAATTCCCATTATCATTACAACCTTCATCATTAAATAAATATCATCGGGGGCTTCAAACAGGAATTTATTTACATCTTCCCTGTCAAACACATTAGATTTTTTGGGTTTATATCCGTCATTTTTTCTTTTTAAAAATGCTCGAAGTTTAGGATACTTGGAAATATCTATGTTTTCTTCTATGAAAAGGGTGAACTTCAGCATGGAATATTCACACCATAAGCTTGATGGATACTTTAATACGGCAGATTTTTCGTGAAAGTACGCGAAAAGCACGGTTTTTGAAACTGCAGTAGCAGTCTTTGTTTGGCAACATTTCTGGAAGTATTGATACGTTGCTTCATACCTCTTCCTCGATTTTTCTGGCAGCAGCGACAGACAAGCGATATTTGCTGATCTTCTATATCCATTTGTCTGTTATACAAATCAATAATTTCAATTTCTCTCAATTTTTGATAATATACTGTCAGCTTGACGTTGCTGTTAAAATAACAATGCTTATGATGCTTTAGAAACCGATTAAAGCTGTCCATAATTTCATACGAAAAGTATCGAATTAAATTGATAAAAATCCAAGAATAAATTCTGCGGGGAGGAGAAAAAATGTTATATCCTTCACAGGATACATATTTACTTACATCCCTTGTAGTAAAAATAACTATTGGCATCCCTCTATTGTAAGATATAACATTCTTAAACGAAAAATAAAGACATTTAAAACTTTTTAAAGTTTAGCCTTGCCAAGATATATATCATAAAATGTGTTGTATCGGTGCTCTTTTCATAACTCAGGTTATTCTTGAAGTCGCTTTTATTTCCTTGAAAATACTGCGGTTAGTGCAGGAGTGTGAGTTTAACTGCGACGCGAGAAGTTACGATAAAACTTAGTAACTGGTATTTGGTCGGGTGCTTTTAGTTTTACATTTTTGTTTTAAAGGAAAGTACCAAGGGAGTTTTGTCGATGAAGCTACGAGAGAAGCATGGTTATGATAAAAAAATAACTAAATATCCAGCTAAATAGCAGCAGAAAGTAAATGATAATATGTTGTCCTTATTACTAGTATCTAAACATAATTATTCACTCATACTCACATCACTGTAACTTACAGTTGTCAGTATGGTATACTGAACGCGGTACCATAATCCATCTCACTATATAGCAACTTCATTTTTGATAATGCAGTCAATAACATCAATTGAACTATACACTGAGGAAAATGATCTAGTTCAACAGGTTTGCTAAGATATAATTTGTATTGATAGCTTATTTTTTTTAACCCATATGAAATAAATTGCTAGTGTATCAAACCCGCTTTAGTGTTATTTCCACATTTGCTAGATCAGTGTGTTTATTAGTAGTAATTAGTTCCATTATAGCAGCACAGCCTTGTTGAATAATTAACTACCCTTAATAAAGCGATTTTGTTAAGAAATATATTGTATCTTCTCAATGCGACGTATTTCGTTCCCAGTAAAGCGCTTTCTCTACTAAGAAAGCAGAACAGGGTTTAAAAAAACGAATTGAATCCGTTAGAACCTATAATCCATAAGACGTTGATGGGGGTTCGTAGTATTAGTTTTAACGCGCAGGTCACGTCGTTGTTCGGAGTGTTCTAGCTGTCCTGTCTGAACATGAATTTTATTGATCGTACCAATACCTGTTTCAATTAATTTATTTTTTTCTTTGTATTTAAGCTTTTTTAAACTTTGCATGTCAGATAAAGCGATAGAAGATTCTTATTTCGCACAACTCATCATTAGTATTGGACTTTATAATCTATGGACCATATTGCATATTAGATAATCATATGCAATGTTAAACGACAAGAACAATATCACACTAAAAGCTATTTAAATTTTTGAGAAGTACAGTCTTGATTTTTAGTAGTAAATATATGCTTTATTAACAGTAGCAAGCAAATATTATTATGAATAATTTCACGTTTCATTACAACTGCCAATCGGAACTAATACAGTATATAAAACTAGATTAGACCCCTAATAGAACTTGATAATTACTGAGAGTATTGATAGCGATAATGGCTTTATACCATATTCTATGCAGTGGCGTATTTAGGGGGGGGGGTCCGAGGGGTCTGGACCCCCCCCCCCCCGTGGGCTCAACATTAAAAAAAACTCAGAACAGATTAGATGCCTAGTTGCATTTAATTTCTAATTTAAGTGAGTAAAATAATATATACATGGTAATTGATAATTCGATTAATTCCTCGCAGGAGGTAATTTGTGATTTTTTCTTAAATATGACCTATTCCGAAAATGCTTGGTTTTCGAGTTATTTCAATTTTTTTCTTGTTTTTTACCTGCGTGTCTAATTTATTTAATTTAAAAAAATTGAAATGATGTTCACTTAGTTTTTAGTATTTTTTTTGCAAACTAGAACTATTAGCAATACTTTGTTTTTACAAATAATTAAGTAACTGTGTCACAGATAAGAAAACAACATGGCCAAACTTGGCAAAAAAAAATGGCAAAAATAACTTGAAAACCAATCATTTTCGGAATCGGTCATATTATGTAGAAATATATATTTTTAAACATAAATATTTAAAAAAATATATATTCCCATTATTGCGTTTATATTTAAAAATTTCTTAATTTCTTCCTTTTTTGGGTTCAGCTATCAAAACATAGAAATTATAAATTTTGATAGTTCAAAATAGGGCGTGGCACCGAAAAAATTTTCGCCTGCGGCGCTTTTTTAAAAAAAGAAAGAAAGAAAGAAAGAAAGAAAGAAAGATAAAACGAAAGGTATAGACCCCCCCGTGGCAATATTCTAAATACGCCACTGATTCTATGGTAGCATTAACTCCTATTTCCTATTGGCTAAATTACCATGATATTATCACTACACATCGGTCTAGCAATTTTTGTTGTCTTTTGGTAGGAAAGCGTGTTGCTGTCACATATATTACCTATTAAACAGTTGTATAAGAAGTATGTGAATTTATAAGGAATAGAATGCTTTTTTCTCAGTGTACCTTCAGGTTGTGGACACCGGACATGCACACAGCTGATTCATGTTCATGTTCAGATTTTCCAAATGGAAAAATATTTTTAAGAGCTTCTATTTCCATAAAAATAATACATCTTTTTTTGCGTGTTATTTTTTTTTCTACATAATTAATTCAAGGTGCCATTTTGCCGTCAAATAAAAATTAATTTTTGACAAGTAAAAAACCGAATTACACGCGGCAGTAAACTTTCTCGTTTAAAGCGAAAAGCTTGCGTTTCGTCTTTAAATCATTAAAAACGCTGAATCGCAGGCCAAAAGGATAAAGGCGACCTGCCAGGATTAACATCCAGGAAAAGGATATATGGGATGATTCCAGACCGTTTTAAAAGAAGATAAATGTTGGGTTTTATCTGGATTGGATTTATGTGAAAACCAGAGAGCATAATTGTACGTTGTTTATTCGGTTGAAAGACTATATGAGGAGTGTAAGCAACAAGGATATTGTTGGGCTTCACACTTCACCAGTAAAAATACTTTATTTACCTGTAATATCGTAAAAATTGATTTTTCGGTCATATCTACAAAACCCGAATTTTATTACATTTCATACGTGGCGAAAACCGACATTTTCTTGGCGTTTCTTTAACAAGAACCGGAAGTTCCCGGTCATAAAAGCGAACCGGAAACGTCGCCATTTCCTTTCTGGTGCAGCCGTTCATGCAGCGACCTTTTTTACCGGCTGAACGAATTTCGTTCCTGTCAGGGCAGTCACACTCATGTAGTTGTGTGTCGAAAGACTTACAAGATTATAATGTGACGCGAGATATTTTAAAATTTATTTCATAAATGAATTCCTGATTGCTGAATTAGCGAGTGTAAAAGTAGAAATTAAGTTAAAAAGAATATGTCACTAGAATGATAGTGAAACGGGTCAAAATCTTGAATAATTCCTATGTTTTCCTTATACCTCTCAAGACATACACACACACACACACTATGTTTGTGCTGTATGGTTAATATAAAAACCAAAAAAAGTATTTCCGCATGTTTTTAAAGGTCTTGTTTTCATATACTTATTCTAAAACAAACATAACTCAGTCAGACCCTAATCCATGCATGTCCCTTATTCCATAAAACGCCAGGAATACATATTTATTAAAATCCAGAATCCAGGTACACCCGGCGACCTTCCTCCTTTTAAAAATGAACATAAGAGTATGGCTCTAGGCTTTTCTCGTGCAGTAAATTTTCTCTAAGAAACGTTCTAATCTTCTAGACAGATTTATGGTGAATTTTCAACCCCCAACCATAAATTGTGTTGCACGGGGTATAGACATGTAAATAGCAGAATATAAGCTTGTCTTTTATCTATACAGGGTGGGATTTAAAAAAGGGAAATTGTTTTGGTATTAGTAGTACGGTTGGCGGGATCTGGTAACTTGAATTATGCAATCTCCGGATGCTATAAGCTTTTTTGTTTAAATAATTCACATTCGAACCGAACCGAACCGAAAGTTACTTGTTGTTGTTGTTGTTGTTTCCTATGCATTCTAACCTGATTTATGTCAACCTAACCTTTAAATTGATAGTGATCTATTTCACAAATTAACTGGTCAACGCGTTCGAAATCTATAATGATTCAGTAATGCTGCTGACCTGGTGTATTAAACTTAATTTAATTATTATTGTAAATCCAGCGACAGGCACGTATCCAGGATTTGGTTTTGGGGGGTCTAGATTGAAAGTAATAAAAGCGGGATGTAGGCATCGAGGATTTTTTGCGCCGCAGGCGAAAACTTTTTTGGGAGCCACGCCCTTTTTTGTTGACGAATCTTGCTGCGAACAAATCATTTTAGGGAATAGCGGGATTTTTAGCGGCATTTATATGATTATAAATTCGTTTCAGGGGGGGGCGGGTCCGGACCCCCTGGACCCCCCCCCCTAAATACGTGCCTGCCCAGCGACTGTCCTCGATCTCCAGCCTTTAAACTACGAACGATTGATAAAATTTAACACAAAATTCCCTGAAGCTTACCCTGCTCTTATGTACATGTATATGAACAGCCTTATTTTAGAAATTTGCATCACAATTGGATTGTCTCGGTTTTCTTTGTTAGTTGGGAAAACAATTTGAGACTAGGCGAAATTTATTGCTACGATATTCCTCTGAAACCACGGATACATATTTTTATTTAACGTTATCCTTGTACTATATAAACGCGGTCAAGTATTGGGCTTCATTCGCCAAGAGTGCTCTTAAAAATTCGTTTCTACGATTATAAAACTATAGGTGTGTACATGGATTCATTCAGTTCACAAATTTATACGTCTTCTTTTCTGGCAAGTATCAAGATTTCTTATTTGTTACAATGTTGCCTTTCATTCATTGAATACGTTGTCAGTTCTACGTTTCCTGCTTCTATTAGTGACGCGATATGTCTTAAGCTCCTAATTAAATTTTACTTCCGACTTATTTTCAAGTTAAATCCTTCAATTAAATTCAATAGTGCTGTCATACAACTCTCGGTAAGGCAAACTTATTTGAGCATGTTACCCCAAAATAAATTAAGTCCACTTTATAGTGGATCCTGGATAGTTAAAACAGATCGTCACTACTTTAGAGCATTGGTCGGATCTGTGCGTTCGAGCGGCGGTTGCGGTCGTGGTTTTCTGGATATATATTACTATGACTGGAGGCAGTGGTGTGACAAGACATGCGCAAATCTTTGAGGCAGAGCTAATAGCAGCTTAGAAGTAACTAACTCACTCACAAGTACCAAAAAACGGACTAGAAGATAAACAATTTTGTAAAGTTTATTTTTAGTTTTTAACCGTTGCGTTGGTAATAATGAAATTTTTGAAACTGCCATCTAGTATTATACAGTGTCACCAGTAAAGTCCGCATCATATGGGATTTTTTTATTAATAGCTTTATCTACAACCATTTAATAATAGGTGCATAATACTTCTGATAATAAGAGCATTATACTATCCATAATACAACAAGTGTAATTATCATAAAACAACAAGTGTAATTATTATATTTCCCATATGAACTCAACTTTTTTCAGGCACTGTATAAATGGATGGTTTTAGATAAAGTATAGTATTTGACTCGCGTCTAATGAACCATAATACACTCGGATGATTTACAACACTCGCCTTTGGCTCGTGCCGTAAACTTCATCCTCGTTTTATTATGGTCTACATTATACGCTCGTTAAATAATATACTATTATTCAAAATTTGATTTTGGCATCAAGTTCTGCTTCGATCGAGATGAAAATTAAGCAAAAAATAGTGGTCACGTGATTCGCATTATCGGAATTTTTTTTTTCAAAAAACAATTCAAAAGTGGAGTGATTTCTAAAAGTAACGAAAAGAGTTATTAGAAAAAGTTTTTTTAAATGCAGTTTATAGCCCACATGCAAAATTTCATCTGCATAAGATAATTTTGATTTTTTACCCATATTTTGTAAATTAAGACGCAACGCAACCTACATAAAACTTCTTAGTTTTGACAATGCTTTATTTCAGATACATTTTCCTTAAAGTAGCGCCATATTAAATGTGTGTTTTTCTATAAAGTCAAAATTGGGCTATTAAAATTTGGTCGCATGTGATGCAAAGTTTATTTGTTTTTGACCCTGTATATAGTAACTTCATAAAATAAGTATTTTTGAAAATGTAGTTTGTGTCTGAAAGTAATACACCTTAATATTAAGACAAAAAAGAACACAGTGTCTTCAGTAAAGTGTTTTTTAAGTGGAAAATAAATTTTAGTTTAACAACGTAAAGTTTATCTATTTTCTACTACTACTTAATGAACACTTTACTGATGACACTGTGTTCTTTTTTGTCTTAATAATAAGTTATATTACTTTCAGACACAAACTACGTTTTCAAAAATACTTATTTTATGAAGTCAAGTTACCTTATACAGGGTCAAAAACAAATAAACTTTGCATCACATGCGACAAAATTTTAATAGCCCAAGTGATTTTGTAGAAAAGCACACATTTAATATGGCGCTACTTTAAAGAAAATGTATCTGAAATAAAACCTTGTCAAAACTGAGAAGTTTTATGTAGGTTGCGTTGAGTCTTATTTTGCAAAAGTGGTGCAATTTACAAAATATAGGTAAAAAATCAAAATTATCTTATGCAGCTGAAATTTTGTATGTGGGCTAGAAACTGCATTAAAAAAACTTTTTCTAATAACTTTTTTCGATATTTTTAGAAATAACGCCACTTTTGAATTATTTTTGGAAAAAATTAAAATTTGACAAATAATGCGAATCACGTGACTACTATTTTTTTTGCTTCATTTTCATCTCGATCGAAGCAGAACTTGATGCTAAAGTCAAATTTTGAATAAAGCTATTAATAAACAAAAATCCCATATGATGCGGACTTTACTGGTGACACTGTATAGCTCTGTATATTTATTCTCGACATTATAAAATCTGCGCACGCAGTGTTATAATAACAATCAATTGGGGCAATACAATTTCATGGGGTGGGCCGGAGCTTCTTTTAAAAGTCGACAAGCAGGTAATACTAATAATAATAAATGTATCAAAAATTTAAAGATTAAAAACGATGCATCAATAACACTTCTCGTTTTCTTGTTTAACTTTTATTCTGCATATGATTGTATATTACAAAACTATACAGTAGAGTGGAGCGAATTTAATCCAAAATTTTTTTTTTTTGAAATCGAACTAGCCTTAGTGCGGAAAAGTTGTATTTTATGTTCTGATTTAATATTATGTTTTATTTTTTGAATTTGAAATAGGTCCTGAGGGTCCACCGCACCCTTAAATCTTGACTTTTAATTTTTTTTTTAAACAAGTTAGCACTAGTGTAAAAAGTTGCATTTTGGGGTCTAAATTATTGTCATTTTTTATTTTTTAAATTTAAAAAATATCATTAGGGTCCGCCCTATCTTTTTACTTTATTAATTTTTTGAAGTTGAATTTGATTAAAAAAAATTATCATCTTTTTCTTTATTAATTGTTTGAAGTTAAATTTGATTCAAAAAAATTATTGGTATTCTTAGCAGTTCTTCGCTTATCTTGATTAATAGATCAAAATAACCCAGAGCTCACCACGTGGAGGTGACTGCTAATCGAACCCCACCCTACACCAACCCAACCTCCCAACCAATGCTGGTGTAGTCTTAGCATTTATATTCTTTTTTTGTTTCAAATTTTGGCATTAAACGCTGCGAATGAATTTTGGACCGAATAAAACCGTCTCTTCTAATGTGACCGCAGACTGATGATGAAGCCTCCGTCACAAGCTTAATATGTCTTTCCACAGTTTGTGTATGACATGGAAACTTTGGAACTTCTGGTGATTCTCCAGTATCTATGAACATTTTTAGCTCTTCATCCGAGTATCTTGCCAATGCAGGTGGATCCGTTACATCTAGGTTTTGCCAGTCTAATATTTCGATGTAGTCTTTAGCTTCAAATTAAGCGGGGGTATTCTAAAGACTCTTAAAGCTGTCCCGTCGCTTTTCTCTTTAGAACATCTAGCTTTTAGAATACGGCGTAAGGCAAGCTCCCTAACATGTTGTCGGTGATCAGCAACCATACAAAGAAGTACAATTTCTGGGTGTGCGAAATATGCGTTTCTTTGAATAGCGGCGTCCACGATTTTTCTGTCAGGCTCATCTAAATACCGTGATAGTTTAATTAGATAAAACAGATTATTTGCACCATCTGTACATAAATTATTATTTTTTATACGGAACCAAATTGGTGCATACACTTTTACCACATATGTGACAAGTTTCCTTAATTTTTCGCAAGGATTAGAGGTGGCAACATATAGTCGTAATATTCTATTGGCAAAGGTAACCCAACGCGCATGAGCCAACTTTCGTGGATTTTTTTTCGCTACATCCTCAGACACAGTTCCACTTATCACAGCTTGACTGATCTCTAGTAAGTATTTCTGATCAGAGCTGAGATCTTTTACGTCCAACAACGGTATTTCAGATCCAATTTTTTCAAATTCTACTACAGGCAGAGTCTATTACATTGCTTGTTGCACTCTCCGTCATGATACCAAAATCTTTTAGAACAGCAGAGGCAATTCTGGCTGCTGCACGATCGGAAACAGAAGTCCTATCACATTCTAAAGCCACTGTGGGTATAGATTTTCGCATTTGAGATGACCTAACCCCTGAAGATGTAGACGGTTCATCTTGTATTTTACAAATAAACTGTGGATCTATATTTTTCTCGGGGGTTACTTCTTCATCTTCGATATCAATGGATTTCTGAGTATCACTTGTCGTTATTTTTAATTTTGTTACCTTATTTTTAAAAGCTAATTGCCGAGCATGCTTCTTAACCATTTGATTTGTTGTTGTAATATCGATGTTACCAATACCCATTTTCCGAACTGTCCTCTGGTCGACAATAAATTGCCGTTCCAATTTAGGGATTTTCTTATCTTTACTGCACTTACAACTTGAAAACTCCTTGCACTTACAGTAAGATACATCAAAAAGTGTTGCTTTTGCGTGTTCTAAAAAAGATTCACTTTTTATTTTAAAAAGATCTTTTTTGTTTGAAGATTTTTTTATCTTCATATACTTTTTATGATAGTCTTTCAACATTTTTACCATTCTTTGCTTACTGAGGGTTGGAATTGAAGCTGTATCCCACAGGTCTTGTATTTTTTGTATAAGAATCTGGGAAATATCAAAGAACGTTGCTTCTTTGGAATTAACTTCAGGTATAAGACTATCACGGATATGTAAGTAAACCTTCATAATATCGTAATATGTCGGTAACACTCTTTTGTCCAAATCACTTCCTTGTCCAAATATGGGACACGCAGATTTTTTTCTAGTTTTTACACTACTTGCACTTGCCATTTTATACTAATATAGTAACAAAATTCACTAAACCAATAACGAATTTTAAAAATTAATATCTCTTGATAAAATTATTAATTCCGTCGCTCTACTTTCTCGTATACTATTTCGCACACACTAAAGGCATAAAAGTGCTGGCCTGGGGAATAAGGCCTGAGGTAATAAACAATGATTATAAATCAATTAAATGCCCCAGACAAAACATCTGAAAATATGCCGACAAGAGGTAGGGCACGTGGTCCTGCATTTTTGGTATGTTAATTAGCTATGCATAGAAATTCCATAAAATGGCACTTTTCAGGTACGCGGCGGACCCTGAATAAGACATAAATGTTTAGGTTAAATTTTTTTTTGATTTTAGATGTCCTCCAACAACTTAATCATGGATAATGCCAAACAAAAATAAATATTTTTGCTAAGCAAAAATATTTTAGTATAATAGGTAAAATTTGGGCTACATGATTTTTTTAGGAGTCAAGCGGACCCTCAAGACTGTCTTTGATCAAGAAAAGTAAAATGTTTATTTGATCCCTAATATACCAGGCAACTTTTGATAACTAAGGCCAATCAAATTTCAAAAAAAAAAAATTTCGCTCCACCCTACTATACAGCACCGGCCCACGCCACTGTGCAGAAACCTCACTCGACTGCCGAATAATAATGGCATACACTAGTCGTATTTTAAGTGGCTCCTCTTTGTTTGATTTGGGACAACGGGATGTCCGATCAGGCTTCCCGTACTCTCTCTGCGTCGTTTGCAGAATCCAGACCGATCGGTGAATCAACAATGCGTGATTTAGGGACCCCTGTACTTGTTGCCTTGTCTCTATTTCGTCGTGCCTAGCCTCGTTGAATTATTATAAAAGTCGATTTTTAAATTTTTGTGTATGTCGAGACCTTCCGAATCAGTTTGAATTCTTGAACTTTCGTCTATGGAGTAACCTAGTTTTATCAGCTTATTTTGGATAATATTTATTACGCTTTGACCTGGGCCTGGGTCATCATTAAGCCCATGATGGAGACGATTTTAATATAATGATATATAGATCAAAATAAATCAGATTCTTTGTTTTCAAAGAACTCCGAAAAAAAAACTGTAAAAACATTCCATTAACTAAAAAGTAACCTGATTAGAATTTCTCGTTTTTTACCCCAAAGCGTGAAAAAATGCAAAAAATTTTGAATAAAAAGGAAGTCCCTAAAGAAAAAGTGTATAAAGAAAAAAACTTTGGGAAAAGTGTTTGAAATGTGCCGAGCTCGATAAAATATTCAAAGGACCAGTTTCCCTTTTATTTTTCGCACAAAATTGTTTTGTGTTTAGGAATAATTATTGAGAAAAACACTGAGATTCATTTCTAAAAGTTGTGGCATAACTTAATATCATTGCATTGACAAACGCGTACAGCGTGGTCCCTTAAAAGTGTTTACATGAAACTAGTTTAAAATGTCCATGATGATATATTACTTGATAATAGTGCAGGACATACAAGATAGTTGAGGCTATTCTTACTATCCCCTGCTTAAACTCCTTGACAAAACGGCGATTCGAGACAAACTATCAAGCACCCTACTTAAGATAATTTGTCAGCCTATAAAAGAGATATCTAACACTTAACCCTTTGGGTCGCTAACTGAAACCCTTAATATAGGCCTAAAATCGGAGTAGTTTGAAACTTTAAACCCCTGTTTAAGAGTGACTAATCATAGATATTAGTTTCAGGGACAAGAAGAAGTTTGAATGGCCCTGGATGCTATTAGTAATCGTCAGCTTTCTAGCCGAAAAGTTTTCGTTAAGCCTAGCAGATTATGAAGTTGGTAATTAAATTATACGAATTTTATTTAAAGTTAACTTGATTAAAATGCATACGAGATAGTCAAAGCTACTTGTCTGCGAAATTTACATTTTTTGCCATCGCTTTATCTCGGAAACCATTAATCGTACAACTTTCGGAAAGATTTTTTTATGAGTAAAGTGGTCAAGAGAAATTGCTGGAAATTACTTTTAAGTTCCTCATTTCGCCGCAAGGGGGCACAATTAAAAATTCTTTTTTTAAATTCTAAATTTCTTCGAAAATTCCCGTATTAAGGTATAACTCTGATTACATCATTGGAAAGCTTAGACAATTCTGCATCATTTTGGTTTAAGGCTCATTGGCGTACCGACCTTAATAAGAGTGGGAGAAGCTATTGAAAGTGTAAACATTAAAATCGCTGTAACTTCTAAACGACTTATCCGATTTTACTAAATTTAAGCTTGTTTGGAAGTACCTTCAATTGTCGTATCTAATGGTACACGATAATTTCTAATAAAATTGCTAGAGGGCGCAATTTGTATTAAAAATTATTGTTTCGGCAATAACTCTGAAACGAACAAAGATATCGAACTGCGGTCTTCACATCTTTTCTTGCAAATTTCATCTACTTTTCGATTATGATGTCATAGTTATACCGTATGATTTGAATTTTCGGGATAAAATCGAAAAAACTGTTATTATTACAAATTGCGCCCTCTAGCAATTTTATTAAACACTATCGTGTACTGTTGGATACGGCAATTAAAGAGGCCTATTTTCCCCTTTCAAACAAGCTGAAATTTAGTAAAATCCGATAAGTCGTTTAGAAGTTACAGCGATTTTAATGTTTACACTTTCAATAGCTTCTCCCACTCTTATCAAGGTCGGTACGCCAATGAGCCTTAAACAAAAATGATGCAGAACTATCTAAGGTTTCCAATGATGTAATTAGAGTTATACCTTAATATGGGAATTTTCGGAGAAATTTAGAATTTAAAAAAACAATTTTTAATTGTGCCCCCTTGCGGCGAGATGAGGAACTTAAAAGTAATTTCCAGCAATTTCTCTTTACCACTTTACTCGTAAAAAAATCTTTCCGAAAGTTGTACGATTAATGGTTTCCGAGATAAAGCCGACGTCCTCGCTTATTTAACCACCCGGTATTTAATTTGAAATCATTTGTTAAAATTTGCACTTGCACACAAAATATACACTTGCAAAAATGATCTTATTATGGGTAACCCTCTTAGTCCTTTATTGGCTGAAATATTGATGGATTTTTTCGAAACAAACAGTTTCTTTATTGGAATAGGTATGCTGATGACGTCCCAACATGTTTTCTCGGAACTGACAGTTAAAAGTCTTTTTAGAATATATTAAAAACACAATAATATCAAGTGTACAATAGAACACGAAAGTGAGCATTCTAATAATTTTCTTGATTTAAATATTAAGAGAGAAAAAAATAGACACATTTATTTCGTTTTCCATAAACCATCTCCTACTGATACTGTCATACACAACTCTACGTGCCACCCTATACGACACTAATTAGCTTTTTTTCGCAGTATGATCCATAGACTAGTAACTCTCCCTCTAAATAAAATCAATTTTCAAAAAGAACTAAACATTATACCACAAATAACGGATATAACTCAAATCTAATTGACTAAATCCTAAAAAAGAAAACCTACAAAAAGGCTATTGACTTAGTTTTTCCTAGAAGCAAAAACTCTGACCAATTTAAACTTGTCACTTTCTTTGGACAACGTAGCAAAGTAGTTGGCAATTTTCTTAACAAATTTAATATAAATTTGTGTTATAAAACTAGTAACTCTTTAGGTAAATTTATCAAAAACAATAAAACTAAAAGCGATAAAAACAAAAAATCAGGCGTCTATAAATGAAAATGCAAAGATTGTCCTAAAACATACATTGGCCAAACGGGTAGACATTTTAACAAAATAATGAAGCAACATTATAACAGTTTTCTAAAAAACAAAACCGACTGAAACTATGCTAACCATTTACTTGGTAATCAACATAATTTCAATCCTTCCTTTAAAATCTTACATACAGGAAACAAAGGATTAAAACTAAATTTGTTAGAATATATGGAAATAAATAAACTTAAAAATACGGACCTGTTACTTAATGATCAATTAGATTTAAATAATTCACCGTTGCTAAATTTATTCTGTTAACCATATAATTAAGATTTTGTAAATACCTACCTATATTGTACCTTATTTAATTTAATTTTTAAACCCTCTGTTGGATTTTCCCGCTATTGTAACCCTTCCAATGTTTTATTTACATCTTCAATAATTTAATTTTATTGCACTCTTTCTATTTTTGATTTTCAACTTTATTAAATTATTGTCATCTGACGAAGCTACAGTGTTAGCGAATCATGTCATTTTCTTGTTAATATAGTGGAAATTTACTAGTCCAACTCTGTTTTACTGTATCCCATAATACTATATTAAAATTTGGTCGCTGCATGGTAGTTGACAAGATTAATTAAGATTTTAAAACACCGTTGAACTGAAATATCTTGGTGATAATAATACTTACTTAACATTGGTCGTTTTATTACCAAACATCTTGTAATTTTCATTGTCATCGTGTCGTTGATTTTACAAATCTTTTATGAGTATTATTATGAATAAAAATAACGAAATATAAAAAAAATGGGCATTTTCTCTTCGCTTATATACTAAAACCTTTAGTTATTTTTTAGCCCCGAGCTAGAAATTCTAAAACTGGTTTCATTTTTATAAAGCGGGCGTTCTCGGCAAGTCTTTTTGCACATTGGCATTCCGTCGATGCACGGGATCTCTTTTTCTGTTCATTAGGGGATTATTTTTACGTAAAAGATGTAAAAAACCTAAAAGGATGAAGTTTGAAGTGAGAAATTTCAATAAGAAGAAGCTTTAGTTTTTATTGGAAGACGGGAGCGAGAAATAACAGCTTTTCAAAGGGAATTTAGAAAAAAAGTATGATGGATTTGAGGGAAGTGGAACGAATATAAAAACGAGGAGTGTGGGAAAACTTCAAAATGTATGTCAAGGGAATAAAATATACTTAACTGTTTTGCTGAAAGCGATGCTGCAAAATCACTAATTTTATAGTGTTTCCTGCTAAATAACCATAATTTCAATTCAACCACTCTTGCCTTTCATACTTATATCTATTTATTTATTGAAAATTACATAATAGTATATTTTTTATTATTTATTTATTTATTTAATCCAAATGAAATCCCAAAAACATCCGTTTATGCGGGATTCTCTACTATTAACAACATATATAAAGATAAGGTAAAAGACCCAATTATCGGCACTGATCCAATTATCGGCACTTACTCCAAAGATCCTCAATTAATAAGCAACTGGTAAAGGAAATATTTTGGCAGCGTATTTTAAACCAAAGTTTACCATCTAACCCTTAATTTACCGCGGTTCCCAGATTTTTAAACCGGTCAGTTATTTGAAAACTCCTAACTATCGGTGACAGATATCAGGTGAGCTGAGCTTGAGGGTGTTTTACAGTTTGTAGTGCTAAGAACCGCTCCAGAAAGTTAACGATTTTTTAAATATCAACAGTGTATTTTGACCAATTTAAATGGTAAGTTTTTCTTTAAACATTTATGATTAGGAAAATGTATTGAAAATGTCTGTTTTGTACAGTTTTTATTCACTTTTCTCAAAAATAAAATGTGCCGGAATCTGGAGCAATGTAAAAAGGCTATGTGCCAATTACCGGCATGGGTGCCGATTGGTGCGGTGTTGACTTTAGGTTAACGGCTTATTTTGCCGAAGATTTTGGGATATTTAAATTCAAATTAATTTTAAAGTGTACTTATTGAGTTACTTAATAGTGGGACCAATTATCGGCACGCTTAAATTATCATATTTAACGCTCCAGATAATATTTAAATCCTATGCCGCTTATAGGAGCATCTATGTGCCGCTAATTAGAACGTACCTTTTTTCAGTGGAAAGATGGATAAAAGGCAAAGAAATCAGTATTCTACCTCGAAGCAGAATGAAGCAATTGAAGCAATTCAGAACGTTTGTGCGGGAAATGCAAAAAGTATGTTCATGAAGAGTGCGTCGGCCTCAATAAAAATGATAATGGTGAATTTTTATGTCCTGATTGCGAATAACATTAATATTATTTAAGAATACTTAATATAGTCATTGTTCCTTACTTTAAGACTAACATGCTTCTTTTCTTTTTTAATTCCCTTACCTATACGGACATCAGCCTTATGACTTAACTACTCTTTAATACCTTGAACAGACCATGCCGATAATAGGGACCCATTGGTGCCGAAAATTGGAACTACACTAAAATTAATGTGCCGATAATTGGTACATCATGTATGATTTTGCAAAATATTTTTTTTCTTTTTTTACTGTTAAGCGTTCTCTAATATTTTTAATCGCTCACATAAAGAACCCTTAAGGCTTGCTACATCATTTGCTACAAATTTTACCGATTTAAAAATTGGATTTTACTGAATTTCAAACTATGACTTGTTCCTTAAGGTGCCGATAATTGGGTCGTTTACCTTACTTGTTAAATATAACTAATTAAATACAAAGTAAGTCAAAATAACAGGTACTTAAATGTTAATCAATAAAAAATAAAAATATTCAAATATGTATGTATAAAATTATTCAATTATTATTCTTTTAATAAAATAATATAATGAATAATATCGTTGAGATATCATTTATAAATAATTATGAAAGTAATAGTTAATCATAAAATAAAATAAGTGCATGTTTAAATATTTTTTAATTTAAAATTTAGCTTCCCCTTTTTTAAGTATTTTCTTTGTTATCATTTTAAAACGTTTTATATTTAAAAATTTCAATTCTTTGGGTATTACATAACAAGTGTTGAAAATGGCAATTTTCAAACGAGGAGATATTTAGCACGTGGCGTCAGCCGAGTGCGGAAATTCTCCGAGTGTGAGAAAATCACTTTCACACGAGTATTGTACACAATTTTTCCTACGACCATACAAAATAATCAAAAATAGTTTGTCTGGTTTTTAATAGTTTGTACACCATTGTGTTAAAAAAAATTGACAAAGTACAAACGCAATAAATGCAAAACAAATTTCAAGGCGGATTCCAACAGAAGAGTCTATATTAAAACAAAATAAAAACAATGCCTACTTACAAATTTTAACTTACCTAGATTTAAATAAAAATAATAACTTTTTCTCCTATTTGCTTACGCACATCATACCTAGTATCTATGTACAGTGAATACATTTCGTTTCTGATTTTTTAGCTGCTTGCATTCTTTCAATAAAACAATAATATACCTAAATGTACATACAAAAACAAAACACAAACATAACCTCAACATTGTCTTGTTCTTAATGGCTCTGCTCCCTGGGGGCAATTTGCCAGCACATTAGGGGTGATCGTGATGTTGTCTGGTCTGTACCATATCACGACCACTGACTTTCCTTCTTTGCGTACAATGCGGTTTGGACTGCTTAATATGAGTCTCTGGATTTGTGTATTTGACCTTTTCTTAGCTGCTATTTTAAGGGCCAAGGGTTTAGTATTGACAATTACAACATAGGATAGGAGTGACATTTACTAAAAAGAAGGGATTTTGGGGTTAGTAGACAGTACAATCATTTACTGAGTAAGAACCTAACTAGACACTTCACTAACTTATTTACTTATTTATTTTTTTTTTTATTATAGTTTTATTTTATGATAATTAATGTACCGCATTATTAAACCTCAACATTATTGAAAGATAGAGATGGAGTTAAATATCGATAGCTTGCTAATTATAAAAGTTCTGTCTATATTCGATTTGTTTTGATATTGCTAAAATAAATTTACTTACATAAAGCACTTTCACTTACACCAATATAATTAAACATCCGAGATAATGGCAAAATTATAAATCGGTATTTTCTAGGGTATTCTATTTCTGCTCTATAGCTGCCCCTTTTTTTTCTGTGGTTCAACTCAGTGGACATAAACCCTTTATTTTTCTGTGAGTATAAAAATTGGCTGGAGGCTGAAAAGCTAGAGGCCATCGCAATCCTCGAACAGAACAGAACAGAACTTTTCTGTGAGTTGACATGTAAACATGAAACATGACAGTTGGTGGGTTACCTGACATATTATTTTCCCTTTTTGATAATATTATTTTTATCATAAATAAGTACTCTTCGGTTCCCAAAAATAACGAAAAATTTGCAGTAATGCCCTAGTGTACTTTACCCCACCCAGCACCCCAATTCACTCCACGTGTCCCGTAAGTTTGTTATGTTTAATATATAGTTTTGTCGTCAAATTGACACCTGGTTAAATTTAATATCTTAGTGTGCTTGGTATTTCCACACTCGTGTTGAAATATTTTTTTACAACACGCGTGTGATATTTGGCACTTTCTAGCCAAGTTAACCGTGTTGTTATTGTCATTTTCGTAGGTGGTCGTAGGAAAATATACTTAACTGTTTTGCTGAAAGCGATGCTGCAAAATCACTAATTCTATAGTGTTTCCTGCTAAATAACCATAATTTCAATTCAACCACTCTTGCCTTTCATACTTATATCTATTTATTTATTGAAAATTACATAAATTTATTTTCAACCAATTAGAAGGCTCCTTTTTGTTTACGTTGCTTATAGCAACGGGAGATTATTGCGATAATCTTTTTAGGTCCTATTAACTCAATGAAATTAATAAGTGATAATTTTCCTGTCAAAAATGAAGTGCTTTATGTCTATTGGCAAAAGTAACTAAGAATAAAATCAAAATACATTTTGTTGCTAACTTAGAATTTTTATTGATACTAACCAATTTCCTTTACATATCGAACACCGGGGCTAAAAGAGACACATCAAAAATTTAACTAAACTCATCGGAAATATGTTTTTTTAAGTTTCATTTGAAACTATGTAGATATGTAATATCAGATGTTATGGTTGAAAACAAGTTAATGTTTTTAATGTTCCTGAAATTTTAGTAATAAACCTTAGTTACTAACAAGTCAAATCAACTTCTATTGTAAAAACACAGTGCGTCATATTAAACTAAACTTATCGGAAATATGTTTTTTAAAGTTTTATTTGAATTTAAAACTATAAAGACATTGGATTTCAGATAAAAAAAAATTATTTAAAGTCTCTCATATTTTAGTAATAAAAATGAGTTACTAACGGCTAAAATGAACTTCATTTCTAAAACTCTAATTAGTTACAGTTAACTGAAGCCGCCGGAAATATGTTTTTGTAGCATTTTAGCAAAAAAATTACAATAAGAAAAAACTCGAATTTATGAAATTTTCTTACCGAATCTCCCACGCAGGGAGATTATAAGTAATAATCAAACAATACCACAGAAGATAGGTAAAATTATCCCGAAGGCTATCAAGGACAAGACGAACAAGACAGGACAATTTTCCGGGATGACTTTTCAAAATAGAGACTTAATTACTTGAAGCTTTATGCCTTAAAGTGTTACGTTGATATCGTGACACACTTTTACGTGATTTATGGAGAACGGAAATTGGTATTTCGTATTTCCGTAAACGAATAATTTTCTTCAAAATTTATAAGAAGCCAGAATGTTTTTTATTCTATGTGAATTTTAAATACAGTGTCACCAGTAAAGTCCGCATCATATGGAATTTGTTTTTATTATTAGCTTTATTCAAAATTTGACTTTGGCATCAAGTTCTGCTTCGATCGAGATGAAAATTAAGAAAACAAATAGTAGTCACGTGATTCGCATTATCTGTCAAATTTTAATTTTTTTTTTAAATAATTGAAAAGTGGGGTTATTTTTGAAAATATCGAAAAAAGTTATAAGAAAAAGTTTTTTAAAATGCAGTTTCTAGCCCACATACAAAATTTCAGCTGCATAAGATAATTTTGATTTTTTACCTATATTTTGTAAATTGCACCACTTTTGCAAAATAAGACTCAACGCAACCTACATAAAACTTCTTAGTTTGGACAAGGCTTTATCTTAGATACATTTTCTTTAAAGTAGCTTCATAGTAACGGTGTGTTTTTCTACAAAATCAAAATTGGGCTATTAAAATTTGGTCGCATGTGATGCAAAGTTTATTTGTTTTTGACCCTGTATAAGGTAACTTCATAAAATAAGTATTTTTGAAAATGTAGTTTGTGCCTGAAAGTAAAAAAACTAAAAAATAAAGTAAAGGGGTTTTAAATTAAATCGTTGAATATAGATAAACTTTACGTTAAGTTAAACTAAAATTTATTTTCCACTTAATGAAGACTTTATTCATGACACTGTGTTCTTTTTGTCTTAATATTAAGGTGTATTACTTTAAAATTTAATAATATAATAAATATGCTTTTAATGAACCAAACAAAATTCAGAACCGACTATTTCAGAAATGGTTGAGAATCGGACTAAACATTTGGGTTTATTTCTCTTATTTTTACCCTCCGAATACATTCCCAAAATATTGCCCTTTCCTTCCCAAACACCTTGTCTAGAAGAATTGTCTTCTGCAAGCCGAGTATAAATAGGTATCCCGTTATGGGCTTCAAACACAGAATTTCCCCTACTACCCTACGGGTTTAAAAACCTTTTCCATCACTGGCTTACAATCTGCCAATTAAATTTCTGTTATCGTCTATAGAAACAATCCAATTCCAAAATGAAATTTTAAAACTTTCCGTCTACCAAGCACCAATATTAAATTTTAACTGTTTGAAACAATTAATATTCCATAGCTGATATATTCTGATAATATTCTGAAACAACACATATGCCATGAAATTAAAGACAACAGAAAACAGGAACCGCCCCCAATAGAACCTTGTTACAGTAAACTGCTTATCTGGATTTCTGTGTTATCTCAAGTTGTACATACCCTTTCGTGCGTGAGTTACTTCCAGAATTTAAGCTACGCGTGCTGAATTAACTGTATAGGCAAATACCTATAATGGTAATTCCAAAGGAGGAGAGGTACTCTGTAAGCGAAAGAATTTTTTTTAAATTTTACTTTACTCACCACCAACTTTACAAGTTTACAAGTTTAGGGATAGTTATATAAAAATACATAAAATTATTACTCTAACTTAATAGGTATAAGTATATAAAAAAAGACAGTTAAAAAAATATCGTTTTGTATTATAAACGTTTGATTAACTCGTTAAGAAAAAAAATTATATTAGGAAATATTTTTTTAAATGAAATTTAAATAATTGTAGTTTTTTTAATGTTTCAATATTTTCGGGTAAAATATTATTTAATATTAATCCATTATATTATAACAATGACCGCTTTCCAAAGGTACTGTTTATTTTATTAGTTTGTCTAGTATCATGTCTATGAATATCAGGAACTTTTGTAAACGTTATGTTAGAAATTTTTTGTTTTAAAAGTAGATGATGAATAAATATGCAATTTTTTTAATTATATGAATTATTTATATCTAGGTATTTATTCGGTTTATATAAATTTGTTGTTGGTTCTAAGTGCGGAAATCTATGAATACCGGGCGATTCAATAAGAAAGGAAGCCGGCCATATCTCGGAAACTACTAAACGTAGAAACTTGGGATGAAAAAAATTATTATTAAAGCGGTCATGAGGAAATTCTGGAAATAATTTTTAAGTTTCGCATTTTGCCGCAAGGGGGCACAATTAAAAATTGTTTATTTAAATTCTAAATTTCTCCGAAAATTCCCATATTAAGGTATAACTTTGATTACATCATTGGAAAGCTTAGACAATTCTGCATCATTTTGGTTTAAGGCTCATTGGCGTACCAACCTTGATAAGAGTGGGAGAAGCTATTGAAAGTGTAAACATTAAAATCGCTGTAACTTCTAAACGACTTATCCGATTTTACTAAATTTAAGCTTGTTTGGAAGTACCTTCAATTATTGTCGTATCAAATGGTACACGATAATTTCTAATAAAATTGCTAGAGGGCGCAATTTGTATTAAAAATTATTGTTTTCGCAATAACTCTGAAACGAACAAAGATATCGAACTGCGGTCTTTACATCTTTTCTTTCAAATTTCATCTACTTTTCGATTATGATGTCATAGTTATACCGTATGATTTGAATTTTCGGGATAAAATCGAAAAAACTGTTATTATTAAAAATGGCGCCCTCTAGCAATTTTATTAAACACTATCGTGTACTGTTGGATACGGCAATTGAAGATACTTATTTTTCACTTCCAAACAAACTTAAATTTGGTAAAATCCGATAAGTCGTTTAGAAGTTACAGCGATTTTAATGTTTACACTTTCACTCGATAAGAGTGAGAGAAGCTATTGAAAGTGTAAACATTAAAATCGCTGTAACTTCTAAACGACTTAACCGATTTTACTAAACTTAAGCTTGTTTGAAAGAAAAAGGTAAGTACCTTCATTTGTCGTGGCCAATAGTACCAGATAGTTTCTAATAAAATTGCTAGAGGGCGCAATTTGTATTAAAAATTATTGTTTCGGCAATAACTCTGAAACGAACAAAGATATCGAACTGCCGTTTTTATATTTTTTTTTGCAAATTTCATCTACTTTTCGATTATAGTATCATAATTATACCGTATGATTTGAATTTTCGGGATAAAATCAAAGAAACTATAATTATTACAAATTTTATTGAGAACTATTATGGGCAGCTAAATACGATTGGTGAAAGTGCATACATTTCTCTTCCAAACAGTCTTTAGTTTGCTAAAATCGGATAAGTCGTTTAGAAGTTACAGCGATTTAAATGTTTACACTTTCAACAGCTTCCCCCATTCTTATTAAAGTCGGTACGCCAATGAGCATAAGAACAAAATGATGCATAATGGTCCAAGCTTTAAAATGGTGTTATCAAACATATACCTTAATGTGAAATTTTCGGAGTTATGTAAAATATTAAAATTTACTTTTCAATTACGCCCTCTTGCGGCAAAATGCGGAACTTAAAAATTATTTCCAGAATATTCTCATGGCCGCTTTAATCATAATTTTTTTTATCCCAAGTTTCTACGTTTAGTAGTTTCCGAGATATAGCCGGCTGCCTTTCTTATTGAATCACCCGGTACATTTAATAATTTTATTTTGTAATTTCTTTAAAGTTTTTAGTACTATTGAATTGGCTGAACCCCAAATAGAAATAAGATACTGAATTTTTGAATGTACCACTTAATGCATAATAAATATTTTTTAATAAATTTAAAGATACAATGACGAATTTTAAAGCATATCCCAATAATTAACGGAGAAATGTAAGTTCGAATATGTAATATTGCAACCTCCTAAATGATGAGGAATATTAAGTTAATAAGTCTTAAAATTATAATACGTAGTATCACCCCTTAAAGCTCCATCTTCTAATTGATTTCCAGATACTAACTTCTAAAATCCCATCCAATCCATATAGAAAGTTTCCACTGTCTAAAACACTCGAACTACTTATAACTTATAAGATTTTGGGTCCTTAAGAAACTTTTCTAAATGATGGCTCAGTTTTTCTTTCTGGGGCTCCCATTTTGCTTAATAAAGTTTAACTCCTTAAAGGACCGGCAGTTTCTGTTGTTTTTGGGGATAAATAATATTTTTATTGATATTTTATCGTTACCCGTGGGTCATATAAAAAGGATTTTTTATTTAAACGACTGGGCATTAAAAAAATATAAATGCCACAGTAAACGTTCAAAGGTTTTGTAATATTTGATCGAAATTAAAAATTAAAGTAGTTCGCCCCTACAAAAATTTATTTTTAAAACATACAGGATTAAGAATAACTAATGATTTTTTTTAAACCACTGCCTTAGAGCCACGTTTTACTTCTAAACTACGCTGGCTGCGGAGTGCAGCAGCTGTTGACCTGACCCGCACTAATAAATATAATTTGCGTTTGGTTACCGTGCAGTCGCTGTGACGTCTTCGGGTACTTTTGCCAAATTCTAAATCCACGAGGTCAATTCCGAACGCCAGACCAATGACCGATTTTGATTACGAGGATCGATTAAAATAATATAAGGTTTATTTATAAGTTAAATTAATTATTATCGACGGGAATTATAGAACCCGGTGCGACATCTTGCGTCCCAGTACGGTACCTTAGAAAAGGTCAGTCGTAAAGGGGTTATTCTGTAAAAACAGAAAATTTTGCAAGTGCGCTCTCAAAACCGGTACAAGTGCCGGACCACAGATATTAATGCAAAAAAGTTTTGTCTGTGGAGGACACAGACAAAACTTTTTTGCATTAAATTAATTATATTTACGAATAAAATAATTAAAAAAACACACATAATAAAGTCAAATTAATCTAAGAACTCGTCGCATGCATCACCTGTCATTAATGGCATCCTGTTGAAATCTGGTAAATTTTACGTTAAGCGGTTGGCTACAGAAACAGACCCGGACTAAGTTCTTTTACTTTCGCCTTCGCTATCTGTTAAATCGTGTAAGGGAGTTCTTAATATTTTGTAAGGATATAGCGTACATTTTAATTTTATTATTTATAAAATAAAATATTGACAGACCCGTATCTACCTACCAAAATAAGAATGTGAAAACATTATAAAACTAAAGGAAAAGAAGAAAACAACATTTATTTCTTTTAGTATTTATTTATAAAAATCAAAATAGGTATTTATGTATTTATTATACAAGGAAAAAAGTAATAGATTTTTTGCAAGGTGTGAGCTTTGTGGTGCACATCTAATTAAAACACCTTATTGGGAACCCTTTTGGTATGGTTACTTTTACAGAAATTTCATATATGGATATATATAGGGTGTCCCGTAACTAAGGGGCAATACAACGACAGAAGATAGCGGACTTGAAAATATGTCATTTGTTATACGGTTAAAGAAATACAGGGTGATCCAAGTAAATATTTACTTTATAAAATTGGCGATGATTTGATGTTAAGCGGATTGTCTCTCACATTTCTGACTGCTTTACCTCAAATTATGGAAGGGGGATCTTTTATACGTAAAAAAGTTGTACTTCATTAATCTCGATATTTCAATTAGTTTTTGAGATAATTGCGTTTAAACGCTAGATGGCAAGTAACATTTAAATAAACACCTTTCATAACGAAACATATTTATTGAAAATTAACGGTGCGTTCTTAAGCATAAATGACATATTTTCACTTATTGTTGCTGTATTTGCCCATTATTTACGAGACATCCTGTTAACAATAGGTATATAGCACTTTATTGATTTCATAATAGATAAGTTAACCAAAATGGTGTTTGTACTCACCATTAAGCTTAAATAATAAATACCAAGAAAATCTGTCTCTGAAATATATAAAATCCAAAAGTAAAATGTTTAAAACACAAACTACACAAAAAACAGCAACAGAAATACTTAAAAAACACCAAAATCGGAAGAAAATAATATGACGCGTGAGCTGCTGATCTGGGAACTTTAACGACGAAACCAGATCAGCTGTTAATGTCAAATGTCATTGTCTGTCGAAACGCTTTGTTTTAAGAAAAAGTTAACTTTACCTGACATATTTTCCAATTTTTTTGTTAGATCATCGACCCAAAGGGTCGCCTTTGCTACTTAGATATAATTAAAATGTATTATAAAGATTTACGAAAATGATTTAAAAAAAAAACAGATATTTTAAACAAGAGGCCCATCTTTGTATCCCTTGAAGACGACAAAGCAAGACAAATCTATCTGAATCCTTCAAGCAATCACAAAATTCCTTAATAAGCCAAAAATACAAATAAAGCAAAAAAATATATCCGCTCCAGAAAGTTAGCAGTCAGCCCGAAAGTAAACATAGCCCCTAAGCCCTTAATGTTGAGGGATTAGACAGGCTTCCTTGTTTGTGTACTCTTAAAATTAATGTAATTTGTGCCACATTGATCCAAAAATCAAACTTGACTTTGTTTACTTTTAATTATCAACGAAAACAAACACGAGGAAACGCAGTGTTGCTCTGAATTGGCTTAAGTGCCGAAAAGGAAGAAAAAGTTACATTTATGGTGGGTTTTAATAATTTAATTAGGAGTTTTCTTTTTTATTTTAATATTATATAGTGAAAATCAACAAGGTTATTTTTTCATTATGACAGATCGATCTTCAGGCGCGTTTTGCCATGCACGAGCGGTGCACGAACGGTATACGAACGGCGTACGAGCGGTGCACGAGTAGTATACGAGTAGTGTACAGTTGACGACATATAAATTCGTACACTCCACCCATACATAACTCAATTACAACAAATTTGGGTAAAACGGGTTTCTCACCTTGCTGCTTATACCTGGATAGAACACCAGCTATACAGGGTGTCCCGAAATTAGCTGACAATATTTTAAGGAGATAAAGTACATTCAAAAATAAGACTAATATCCTCTATTAACATACCTTCAAAAACGCTTCGTTATGGGGCTAGAGCCCCTCGAATTGGAGCTATGATAAGCAGTTTTTTCACAATATCTCAGAAACCGATTAGGGTATCGAAACAAAATTTGATACATGTTTTACCCATGACAAGACGCAATAAACAATTTAATTAGGTTAACTTTATTTCTTCCAGTGGCGTCCCACTGGGTAGGTAGTTGGGAGAATATTGCCCTAAGTTTTTTATTTTTAGAATGTTTTAACTTCAGGTACGAGTTTTAGAAGCCTTGAAGTCTTTTATTGAAAAAAGACACTCTTGTTTCATTGAGGTAGGATTCACCATTTTCCAGTAAAATCGATTTTAAAATTTTCGGTTTTTTGAAATCCGGTGAAAAGGCTAAGGTTTTTTTTGCATATTTCAGCAAACACTTAATATTAAAACATGAAATTTATTAGAAGTTCTACTAGCGACAAGGCATAATATGTATTAAAGTCGGGACGCCACTGGAAGAAATACAGTTAAGCTAATTAAACCATTAATTGGGTCTAGCTATGGGTAAAACATGTGTCAAATTTTGTTTTGATACCCTAATCGGTTTCTGAGATATTATAAAAAAACTGCTTGTCATAGCTCCAATTCGGGGGGCTCTAGCCCCATAGTGAAGCGTTTTTGAAGGTATATTAATAGAAAATTTTAGTCTTATTTTTGAATATACTTTATCCCCTTAAAATATTGTCAGCTAATTTCAGGACACCCTGTATACATAGCTGTAAATTATTGTATGCACGATTTTTTACCATAAGTAATAATAGTTATTTCTAAATATTTTTGTGTTTAAATTACAGCCGCGAAATAAGAAAATTATAAAATAATACCAGGAAAACTACAAAAGTATAAAGCCAAAAAGGGTCAATTTATTAACAAACAACAAACAAAATACTAATATATAATTGCTGCGCCATTGAATTCTAAAACTAATCGTAATCTTCGTGGCATTGACAAAATAATACTTCTGGTGTAATCCGGAGTTAGCCCTTCCCAAATTTCTTCTATTTTATCAAATAACTCTACCTATTTCATTCTGTGGTTTAAAATTTATTTTGTACATTTGTTTTGTTTGTCAATCCCCAAACATTTTCAATTGGATTTAAATTAGGACTTCTTAAGCACCAAGGCAGACATGTTACGTTGTTTTGTCTAAATTAGTTTCCCATATTTCTTGCAGTATGCACAGGATAGTTATCCTGCTTACATATAAATTTATTTCCTTCAAAAACTATCGCGGCAGAAGGAAGAAAAACATTTTCCAAAATCGGAAGATATATATTACTGTTTAGTATTCCACCAATATTCAAGCATACACCTGCACCGTAAAACTTATCCATGCCCACACATTAACGGAGAAACGTCCACTGGTTTGCTTTTTTGAGTATACCTCTCATCATATCGGGAATTTGTACTCGAATCCTACCATTATATGTAGACTGAAAAGTTTTCTCATGGAAAAAGATAATATTTTGCCAAAAAAAAAATCATTTTCTGGTAAATGTTGCATAGTAAACCCAATTCTTTGTTCCTTATCACTATTTTTTAAAAACGGTTTGGATGCAGCTGCTCGATTTCTTAATTCGGAACATTGTCTTACTCGGCGTTGCGCAGTTCTAGATGAAGCAGGGAATCCTGTCATGTGCATAGCGGATACTGCAGTTTCAAATGGATTTTGCCTTAAATACTCCACCAAATTTCGGTCTTCTTCTTTTGATGATTTTCTCTTATTTAAACCAGACCCACCAGCATCAACATCAAGTGTTTGATGATTTTTTTTTTACCGCCATTTTTTACAATTTCTTAAATAGTACTTCTATATATACATACTCATATTCTTTTGTGATTATTGATCTAAAGGTAAATGTCTATAGTTTTTAATATAACAATACCCAGAAATAAATAGAAAATCACAATGTGTGTAAAAAATGTAAAAATTATGAACCGAAACGGCTGAATTGGTTAGATCTATATTATTAAACACTTCAGCAAAAATAAAGTAGACGGCGAGATGGATGATGGCGGGATGGCACGGCGGGGTATCACTCTTATGTTCAGAGGCGTAGGGTTTTCTTAATTTTGTAATGGGGCTTCAGTCCAAGTCGATAATGCATAAATACCTCTCTTTAATTGAGAAAAACTCCTTGGCACGCACCTGGCTTTACTACATCGTCATCTTGCGAAACGCCATTCAGTGTCGCACGTGACGAGGGTCTACCTAATTAAATTAACATACAAATTTGCCGGTTGCACCGTGTTTCTTTTGAATATCCTTTGTCTTTTGATTGTCTCCCGGTTAGTAATCAGCTGGAATTGTTTAAAGAGGAATAATTTGCGTTTATGTGTTACGGAGACGAATTGCGAGCGGAATGTCGGAGTGAAAAGAACAACAGAGTGTTGTGTAACGAGTTACGGAGGAGATGATATAGTTGCTCGTAAAGTTACGAAAAAGGAAAATTGCTCTGTTTAAAAAAAAGCCTTTTTTATGCTTATTATCTGATATATCTTGGCCCGACTCTTTTTGTATAATAACAGTCCTGTTCGTTATTGTTTCTTGCAGAAAAGCTCTTGAAGGTAATTTTAAAGTTTTTTTAATTAGATTTATTGATATTATATAGAATTTTTCAAATTATTATTTTCTATCAAATGTCTGTCTAATGTTTTAGATAGACACTCTATTCACATAAAAATTTTGATTATTTCTTGTTTTATAATTATGATGGTCATATTTAAAAGAACAAAAAACTTTAAACAATCGCAGGCAATAAATTATTTTTAATTTTATGTATAAAGATACATACTAAATAAAAAATTTAATTTCTGACATTCAACCAATCTAATTTTTTAACATAAAATTTATTTTTGTATATTTGTCACAATTTAAAATAATCCGCATTGCCTTATTTTATAAAATTTGTTATTTATCAAATATTTCCTCACTAGCACAATATAATATGAAAGAAAATGTGGTAATACAATAGTATTAAATACAGTTTTTTTAGAAAACAACCTTAAATTAGAACTGATTCTTTTAAAATAACCTACTTTTCTGGCAATCTTCGATATGATACTTTCAAAATAATTTAAAAAATTTAATTTTGAATTAATAATTATCCCTAAATATTTAAAACTGTTTACTAATTCCAATTTTTCACCATCAATTACAACATTTATATTTTGACAATTTAAATTATTACCCATAACCATACATTTAGTTTTTGAAACATTTAATTTTAATTTATTTACTTTTAGCCAATTTAATAATATATTTATCTCAGAATTTAAAGTATTTACACCATCAAAAATATTTAAAATAATAATGTAAATTAAGGTGTCATCAGCGAACATTTGTAACTTACACATTTTTAAAACTAAATGCATATCGTTGATGTATAAAATAAATAATATTGGACCTAATATACTTCCTTGAGGAACTCCTATATTATTTATTTTTTTATTTGAATATGTTTTTGATATTTTTATTTTTTTGTGACCTGTTACTTAAATAATTTTTAAACCTTTTATAAACGTTTCCGCGAATATCATACTGAAACAATTTACTCAATAATCTAGCCCTATCAATTATTTCGAATGCCCGCTTAAAATCCAAAAATACAGCTATTACATTATCCCCTTGATCAATGATTTTCTTCCATGAATGAGATAAGTAGTCTATCTTTGCATGATACTCGTTGGTATACACTGATATAAAATGCAATGTAGCGCCTGCCTTTAATTCGTTATTAATAAATTAATTTTTCTGAATTACTCTCTTCTCCCTGGTATATATATCCTTATAAATATAATTTCAAGCAACAGTAGTAAGTTATGTTCGACTACTCATATCGGTGTTATTTGTTCTCTTTCCCTCTATTTCCTCCAACTTTACAAGGAGATGATCAATCATAGTTGTTTTGATGTGCTTTCCTCTACTTTTAGCTTTTTTGACTGATGGTTTTTCAACGACATTCGAACAAGGTTCGACAAAAAGCTTTGTAATGGTCGCGGAACTGCGCATATTTTTGTGGATTTTTTTTTAATGTTTTACGACATTAATAGTTTTTTAATATCTTATAAATTTATATCGTCAAGATTACTTTTCATAAGACTACTTATCAGATATATCTGGTTAACTATTTACATCATTAATTCTGATACAGTATGCCTTGAACAAAATTATTTTGAGTTCAACGACAAAATATACACCAGCAAAAATGGTCTTATTATGAGTAACCCCCTTAGTCCTTTATTGGCTGAAATATTTATGGATTTTTTAGAAAATAAAATAAGCAATCATCCTCTTTTCAAACAGTTTCTTTATTGGCATAGGTATGTTGATACATCTTAACATGTTTTCTTGGTACTGATAGACAGTTAAAGGTATTTTTGGAATATATTAACAGCCTACACAAAAATATCAAGTTTACAATAGAACAGGAAAGTAACAATTCTATCAATTTTCTTGATTTAAATATTAAGAGAGAAAATGATAGACTCGTTTTCTCCGTTTTCCATAAACCATCTCATACTGATACTGTCATACACAATTCTTCTTGCCACCCTATACAACACAAATTAGCTTCTTTTCACCGTATGATCCATAGACTAGTAACTCTCCCTCTAAATAAAATCAATTTTCAAAAAGAACTAAACATTATTAAACAAATTGCAGTTAATAACGGATATAATTCAAATTTAATTGACCAAATCCTAAAAAAGAAAACTTACAAAAAGGCTATTGACTTAGTTTTTCCTAGAAGCAAAAACTCTGACCAATTTAAACTTGTCACTTTCTTTGGACAACCTAGCAAAGTAATTGGCAATTTTCTTAATAAACTTGATATAAATTTGTGTTACAAAACTAATAACTCTTTAAGTAAATTCATCAAGAACAATAAAACTAAAAGCGATAAAAACAAAAAATCAGGCGTCTATAAATTAAAATGCAAAGATTGTCCTAAAACATACATTGGCCAAACAGGTAGACAGTTTGACAAAAGAATACAGGAACATTATAACAGTTTTCTAAAAAATAAAACAGACTCAAACTATGCTAACCATTTACTTGATTATCAACATAATTTCGATCCTTCCTTTAAAATCTTACATACAGAAAACAAAGGCTTAAAACTGAATTTGTTAGAATCTATGGAAATAAATAAACTTAAAAATACGGACCTGTTACTTAATGATCAATTAGATTTAAATAATTCACCTTTGCTAAATTTATTCTGTTAACCATATAATTAAGATTTTGTAAATACCTACCCATATTGTACCTAATTTAATTTAATTTTTAAACCCTCTATTGGTTTTCCCCGCAATTGTAACCCTCCCACTGTTTTATTTACATCTTAATTAGTTTAATTTTATTGCACCCAATTTTTACTTTTCGCCTTTATTAAATCATTGTCATCTGACGAACCTACAGTGTTAGCGAAACATGTCATTTTCTGTCTAATATAGTGGAAATTTACAAGTTCAACTTTGTTTTACTGTATCTCATAATACTATGTTTACATAATTATTCATTTTTCAATTCAACGTAAATACAATAACGTATAAATTATTTAACATCTTTAATATCTTTCACAATAGATCTGCATTAGTACCTTCTTCTCTATTTTTGCTCTTCTACAACTTTTCACAATTTTACAACGCATAATTCGCATTTTTTATTATATCGTTCACAATAGGTAAGTATACGATTCCCCATTTCTCGTCATTTCTGCCTATTCTTGCAACGTCGCTTTTTAACACCAGGCCTGGCGGCTTTGATTCCCAAAGCTAACACAATATAACACTGTCCGTGGCCGCCTATGATTGACCTGGGATTTACATGGTCCCTAACGCAACTTTTGTTTGCCGCGTTAAAATTGCCTATATATTTTTATGGAGTAAGAAACTAAATCTATGAAGTTTAAGTAGTTTTTTTAGGGATAATAATAATAATAATAATAATAATAATAATAATAATAATAATAGGGTATAGAATATTTTATTCGAAACTGTTCAGGCATATACAGGGTGTCCGGGAAAATGTGGGAAATCTCCCGGATATGAAAAAAACACGTGAAAAGAATACTACAAGTTCATATAAACTTCTTTCGTATCGGCCTCCTCTTAGGAGATATGGGCTTCCAAATAGCTCACATGGAATTAAGTTGTGTTAAGTAACAAAATAAAGACAATGGAAGTCCGACAAGCTAATTTTTTTGAATAAGATATGTGTTTCGTCATTTTTTCAAAATTCACTTAGGGGTTGAACATAGGGGTGTAGCCTATTTTGTAAGGGGGGTTTTCTTTAACTGTCTATAAATTTAAGCTATATTGCTAAAAATTGGTATTATGCTTACTCTGTTAAAAATAAGTGCGTGTTTGTATGTTTAGGGAAATTTTGCCTGTAAGAAATTTATTTTTTGAAATAATATAGATCCCTTATAAAGGATCTATTTGGTAGTATGTATTATATCCGTTGCTTAGTTTCGATCCGAAGCTTTACTTACTAATTCTCGATTAAAATGGTTTTAAATATAATTGATTAAAATACCGGTTTACTTGAAGCAAGGTTAGCCAGCTTTTGATTATGACAATTTAAAGGCGAAATTGCTAGGAAAATAAATCTTGAAAAATTGTTTGTCCAAATTCAAATAGGCAATAAATCCAAAGATTTTTGTCGTTTGCAGCCAAAGTTTTTTATCGGTTTCCGGCGTATTTTAAACAAGTTTTTGTCCGCCAGAAAAGTTGGAAGTATAAATTATACCCAAGTTTCTCAAAGATTAAAGTTGAAAGTTTGTTTTTTCTTTGATTAAATTGTTTAATGGGTTAAAAGGAGAATAATATAGAAAAACAGAACAAAGGAACATTGTAATTACGCAAATCAATTCAGTAGAAATACGCGTAGAAACGAATAATGGAAGGATTGTGTTATTGTTTTCTTTAGTGGCATTTTTAGAAGGCGTCAATTTGATAGCGCCCTTACACTAAAAAAGTTATGAATGCTAAAAGATTGAAGGTGTGATTGTCAATATACAAAATATAATATCATACGACAACACAAAACTGTTAATTTATTATTTTAGATGTTACGTGTTCTCAGGTAAGTAAATTTTTAGTAACAGATTAAATATTTAATCTTATTCAAATTAGATACTTTGTATTTTACTACTTTTATTTCCAGTTTCGTATAACAATCATAAAATACCGCATTAATTCCTAAAGACTTATTTATAGCAGCAATCTATGTTGCAGGAAATGAGAAACTCCACTTCGTAATCAGGAATCCGTCGTATATTTTTCGCCTAATCATCACTGGTTCATATTTCTTAAATGATTAACTCATTTTACAAGGGTTATTGGAAAATAGGAAGAAATCAAATCAAATTTATTAAGGGGTATATAAATTAAATCAAAGAAATTTTTTTTTATATAGGGTGTATGGGAAAATGTGGGAAATCTCCCGGATATGAAAAAAAACACGTGAAAAGAATACTACTAGTTTATATAAACTTCTTTCGTATCGGCCTCCTCTTCGGAGATATGGGCTCCCAAAGAGCTCCAATGGAATTAAGTTTTTAACACATAATTATTAAACCAACAGGTATATTTCAACTTTTTTTCATATAATGTATACCAGGTAAGACCCTTCAAATTACTATCCCAGTAACTGTTGCGAATTACTCACAGCTGCAGGGACGGACTAGCTGTGACACTAATGTGCCCATTTTTTTACGCCCTGTATGATAAAAACTTTGGACAACGTTTTTACATACCTTTAACTATTGACTGAAAATTACGCCGGGGGGTTTTACTTTTGTAAGAAAGGTTCTAAGGGTATTTCCAGATTTAAAGGCTGTTTTGATATTATATTTTGTAGTTATCTTTCTAATCTTTTCAGAACTCCCCATACCATAAGGTATTGCAAGAAATGCTTGCTCTTCTTTCGTTTCTGTATTAGTTTCTTTCTTGTTCTTCTTACAAAAGTTAAACCCCCCGTAATGAAAACACAAAAAATTGTATCTATCAAATCCCTTGCGAGTGTGGCGAATCGTACATTGGAGAAATAAAAAGACCTCTTCCCGTACGAGTTAAAGAACATTTGAAACATACTCAAAGAGGTGAAACTCGAGATCAGGTATAGCGGAACATGTATGGACCAACCAACATAATATACAGTGGTCAGAAGCCAAGGTTTTGGACACGAAACAGCACTGGAGAAAACGAAAATTTAAAGAAACAGCTTTTATGAATCAAAATACCCATATATTTAGTAAACCAAGTATAGACATTCCCAATATCTGAAAGCCTCTTCTTGTCCAAAACCAACAGCTCAAACTTCACACTCAAATAAGCACGTAGGTGGAGTCATTAAGGTTCATTGCACATGGATAGTATTTAAGACAGTTTTAGTTTCTCAGAAATTCCTACAAAAATCTCAGCCCCCGCTCGTCACCCCCTTAAGGGATGATTTTCGAAAAATCCTTTCTTCGAAATTTCATTATTCCAGGACTAGGGGTTTAGGTTGGGCGTTAATGAATCAGGCACTTTACAGTCTTATATTATAGCATAAGTATATAAGTATAGATTATAAATTGAATAACCTACATTAATGCAGCAAGGCCTATGGCTGGCTACTGTTAACATAAAAAGCAACCGAAGGCCAGGCGCCATTTTTAACCCAGTATATTTTCCATCGTAAGCAAACATAATTAAATTTATTTTAGCATTCGCACGGGGCAAAAATGTCATGACATTTTTTTCTCACCGTTAACATTTACGTTCGCTTGATAAAAACCAAGTTAGCATTTACCTTTTTTTGGGCTCTGTTTTTTTTTCGGGGGCGTAAAATATATGTTTTGTTTAAAATATGAAGGTTAACGACTGTTTTTGGTCGTTATTTTTTGAGTAAAACGGCGTTTTTAATTTATATTAGCATTCATTTTACTTGTCGCAAAAAAAAAATTTAACTTTCATTTTAAAGCGTACATTTTTATGGAATCGCGTCAATAGATTAAAATTATTAAATAATTAAACATTTTAATCGAGAGTTAGTAAGTTAAGCTTCGAATCAAATTTTAATTATAATTAAAAAATGAATTAAACCTAAATAACCTATCACGAAATATGAATAGTATTCAAATAAATGAAGACATTCAAATTTTTAAAGTTAATAAAATAAAATATTTGGGAATTATTTTTGACAGTAAATTAAATTGGAATTTTCACTTACAGTAGGTACCTAATTAAAAGATTAAGAAGTTTACTACCGATTTTTAAAAACACTAAAAAATTTTTAAATGTAAGACATATGGAAATATTATATTACGCGTTAGTTAAAACTCATTTAAATTACAGAATTTTAGGTTGGGGAGGAATAAATAGAACTTTAGTTAAAAAATTAGAAATATTACAAAAAGGTTTTCTAAAAATTATATTCAATAAAGATTACTTTATCCTTCTAAAGAATTATATTCAGAAACAAAAAAGTTGAACATAAGACAACTTTACATTTATAACATCTTAATATATATTTAAAAATAAAAACCTTACACAATTTAAAAACCATAGTCATAAAAATGAAATAACCATAAAACCTTAAATAAAAGAAACATGGATATTAAAAACAAAAACAAAAACAAAGTAATATTTTTTACTTAAAAATTATTATAAATTAATAATTTTATTAAAGGTAATATATTTCTTCAAAAAAAAACTGCGTTCTACTATAAATTAACATTTTTTCTTTAAAACTTGATTTTTAATGCATATTTATGATTTATGATTTTACATACTAAAATAAAAAATAAGATTCGCTACTAACAAGCTTAGCTTCAGAGGATTGAAGAATAAATTTATAGAAGACAACATAAATATATTTATTATATTATTAAATTTCAAATAAACTTATTATTATTATTATTATTATTTTAGGAATGCTGACCTTCTAACAGGAAACTTGAGCAAAGTTAAACTAAAATTATTATTATTATTATTTTTATTATTATTATTATTATTATTATTATTATTATTATTATTATTATTATTATTATTATTATTATTATTATTATTAAATCAACTGGCGGAAGCCTCAATTGACAAGAGTTAGTTTTAAAACTATTTATAACTATTATAGGAAAGTGCAGTTTTGTATGATCGAGGTTGGTTCACCACATAAATAAAGTACCGCCCTTTTATTTGCTACCTCCGTAAGTTTCGTAATTATCTATTTTCGAACTCGTTATAAAAAGTGCCAGAAAAAAGACCAAACCGACATAAAACCCTAGAACACGGACTAAAACACCACCTCTTCTTCCAATCACGTATGCCCGTGCGTGTCTAAACAAAAGGCGTTAAGATTCCAGAGAAAATTCGCAAAGACAGGCGTTACGAGATTTTCGTCTGATGCATAACAGTCACAAATATGTCTACCATATTATGGGCCAGGGTGCGTTGCCAGTTTTCCAGCTCTTCAGGGGGCCCATTTCATGGGCCCCAGATTGACAATCTAGTCGCTTGCGATCGAATTTCCAAAATTTTGATCGATGCCATTTTTAAACTAACAGGGACGATCAATTTCTGTTGCAGCATCGGGCATGCGCACAAACCTCGTGTTATCGGCCTGTCCTTCTTTATCGACATGCTCAAAATATACTCCAGAACCGGCTCGGCCGCCATTTTTGTTGTTGTGTTTTAAGGTTTCTCTCTCTTCTAGTTTTCCTTGCTATTGTGGGTGTTTAATATTTACGGATTTCTAGTTTTTGTGTAGTTTAGTAAATTGTGCTTGTGCTTTTAGTGACTCGGATTGGAATATAAACAATGACTAGTAGCAGCCGTTGTATGAATTTATTATGCCCAAATAGGGTTAAAATACCTGGTATTTCGTATTGTCAGTAAGTTTGGAGAAGTGATGTATCTTGATATACAACTTTATTTTATTATCGGCTTTAAGTCATCAAACTAGGCCTAGGCTATACAAACAAGGTATAAAAATAAAGAGAAACCCACACCAAGACAGATTATTCCAATGCATGTTTTGATATATTTTATTTGCAGCCCTGCATCTTCAAAAAGTTTAAAATACACTTTTCTTTATACTTATATGATATAAAAGAAAAAATGTAATTACCTAGGTAGTTTATATTACTTCACGGGTCAAGTTCTCGGGCAAAAACTTTTTCAAATTCTTGAACAAGACATTGTGCTTGAAAATGTTTTACACGTACCCAAGTGTTTGTCAAATGGTAAAAATCAATTCAAGTTATACACCAACTAATATTTGATTTGAGGTTAGGTACGCGATAACATCGAAGATTGGTTATTCTGAGGTTTTGTTTGTTTACTATATTCGATTTTATAAGTTTTATAGTTTCATTGTCTGGTTCTCTTCCCTTTCGAACTAAAAATACGACGACGAATCATTTTTAAAGAAATTTTAGAAACAAAACCTTTAAAACAATTTTCTATTCTCAAAATCTGATATAAAAATGCCAGTAATCACTAACTTAATTCCCAACCTGATCAAAAAAAATTGAGAAGAAATTCCAATTTTTTGGCAAGAATTTAAATTTTAAAGCCCGGACCTGTCTATTTTCCCATTTGTCAAACGATAAGGTCGCAGTGCGCATGTCTAATAGTGTCTAGCTTTGTTTACATGCGCGAGGCCATAAATTTGCCACTTTCGTGAGTATTGTTTGCTTATCTACAGGTAAATATCTATGGGTGAATCGGGTCGAGATTGAAAGCAATTTACACAGATTGCCAGGAGGTTGCTGTGTGAATAGAATGCGGGAACCGGGTCGCTCGACTTTTTAGTATGTGTGTATGTATGTGACTGTAGTGCAAGGTGGAAATCAGTATAGGTTCTTCGCCGTGTTTTAATACTTACATATAGGATGGTTTTGATTTTATACGAGTCAAATGAAGAATGCACATCAAGTCAACGAAAACTTCATCACATTTAACTGTCCAGAAGTCAAAGTAGGGTGTACGAGATGCTGGTTACGATGGTATTTTAACACAATCTGACAACGCGTAATTTTGCGACGGTCACGATACAGACGCTCAACGTTCGGATCGCCCGAAGAGGCCCTAAAGGGGCGCAGAAGGGCAAGATGCAGCCCTCGGGGGGTACAAGAGGGGCTAACGAGCAGACAACCGACAAAATCGCCTATCGATTCTCAGGAGAACGGTGCGTGTTCGCGAATAATGTAATTATGTTCACGAATGTGTGCGCGGCTGTTGCATGTGTTCGGCGGGTGAAAAAAAAACTTAGCTTAAGGAAACCTGTAAGGAATGTTGCTAAAATTATTTTAATATATGAAATAATAAAAAATCGCAATTTTACCTAAAGAAAATGTAAAATTATTTTTTGTACAACTGTCAAAAAATGCTGATATTTTTTTTTTGCTATGGATGCACAAAACGCCTCCTTTTTAACAGTGAAAAAAATACTTTTTTTCACTCTTGAAAAAAAAACTAGATGAAATATTGCGTGAATATGGCCATGAGGTTCTACGACTGCCGCCATATCAAGGCCAGTTTAATGCGATAGAATTAATATGGGCTGGTGCAAAAATCTTTTTATGAAAAACATGTAGTTGATGGTCTTAAATCCTCGCAAGTAGAGATAGTTTGGCAAGATTCGTTGGATCATATTACGCAGGAGTACCGGAAGAAATCGGCGGAACATACAAAAAAATTAATTAGGAATTGGCGGGATCGAGAACAAGTTTAGTAGTATTAGATGTCGAAGTAGCGCCGATGATCATTGCTTCATTCGAGGACGACTCAGATAACGAGGATTTTTTAGAATTTCTAAGTGATGATGACAGTTTTTAAGTTTCTAGTCTATAATTATTTTATAAATTACCATTTTTTCTTTTTATTTCTCCAAATAGTTAATCGGATTAAAATCCATTGTATTTTTACTGTTAGGTAATTTTATTGCTAAAATAAATTACACTTATTATACTTATTTACGGGGTGGCACGCGACATAAAATTTTGGGCACGCCACCGATCACAAAGTTTACTATGAATTATTATATTACGAATCTGATTTGACGGCACGTCTATGGCCTCAATAAACATTTCTTTAGAAAAAATGGTACGTTAATAGATAAAGGTTCGCCACCCCTGTACTATTATGTACATAATTTTTGCAAAAATAATAATATTATATGTATCTATCTTCACGACAGTTAAAATAATAAAACTATGTTTCTTTTCTCCGGGTATATTGATACCTACAAAATCACACAACATTTTGATAAGCTCTGGAATTTTCGAATTGATTCATATGATCGGTGACCTTTGGACTCGCATGATAAGACCAGATTTGACTATAATAAAAAATTTTAGCCGATTAATTCATACTTACAAATATACAAAAAATGTTGTTTGTATTTCATTTGTAAAATGAGTGTTTTTTTAATGACACATTCGAGGGAATTTTTCGCCTAGACCTGCGGTCTCGTCCAAAAATCACGCTCTCATGTGCCATTAAAAAAACACTCATTTCACGCACTTAATACAAAAATAACATTTACCGTGATATAACATATCAAAAAATTATTTAGAACGAGATTAAAAGATAATCTGGATTATGGACGGGTGGTGCATACCGCTGTTACAGTGGAAAATGTAATATTTTAACAAAATTTTAACTCTCTCTAATCTAATCAGATTTTAAGTTATTAATCGCATTCCTAGTCCTCGAATTAAAAGTATTTACACAAAGAGATTTAAAAAAAGAATTGTTAATTTTTTAAATCGTCGCTGGGTAATAATTAAGGGTAACGAACGGTACACAAAAAACCACTGCTTTGAAATTATTTCGAACGATGGTATGAATAATTTAAATCGTCTTATTCGGCATATAAAATATTCCTTATTCGAATTATAAACGAGATTATTAAATATGTAAAAGAGAAGCTACACAGTGCCCTAGTGAGCGATTTACTTTATGGTTTATCTAATGTTTTTTAATAATTATAAATTTTTTTAATGTAAAAATGTTTTTTGTGACTACAATAATTAACATCTCAGCAGGCAAAAGGTTATACAGGCGTCGTCCCGAAAAATTAAGTGACTTCTTATACTGGACGTGCTTAAATTGTTCAATGTAAAAATCATTCTTCTTACGGGTTCCGTAATAATGGACCTGTGGTGCACTAACCATGGAAGCGCTAGGTTAGGTTAGGGTGGCAGACTTCTGGCACTATCCACGTATTCCGCGGAACCTATCCGCATCAGCTTCTTGAAGGTTAACACGGCGTAGAACATAGAAGAATCTTGGCAGCTCGTTTAAACCCGCTACTACTGTTAATAAACTTAATAAGCTCACTTCCTCCAGATTGAGTCCAGATTTTTAAAAAATGATTTGCCCAAGGCATTGACCCTTCTTCTCGCTAGGCCGGGGCATTCACACAAGAAATGCCGAATACTTTCCTCCTCTTCTTCATCCTGCAACTTCTGCAGAAGTCATTAGCTGGTATTTCCATTGGTTTGGCGTATCTACCGAAAAGGCAATGTCTGGTGACTAGGGCAGTGATATTTCTTAGATGTATCCGACTATGCTGTACAATTGCTTGGAGATGCTTCAGGTTGTTAGCTATGGCCCTACCCGAAATGAGCATAGCAAACCACAGTCCAACAGTAAAGCTTGAACAAGGGGAACTTGTCGGCTTTGAGTCTTCCATCTTCAGAATCCTCCATCCTTGCAAGGAATCTTTGGATTCTGGGCGACCAGAAGTGGCAGGAGATTAGGCGATAACAGCACCGCTTCCCCTGATTGCACTGCTTGCCATGACCTAAAAAAGTTTTCTGGAATATGTTTGATATTTAATTAATATAAAGTAAGGCTCTGCTAATTTTTCTTTGTTCTCACACGCGTCACTGGTACACCCAGTATATTCGTAAGGTCGTTTGATTGTTTGTCTGATCAGCTCCCCGTTCAGAGCAACCCCAAAGCTCATCATTTTAATCTTATTACAATAATAAATTTTTATTGTCTTCAAAATTAGCAGCACAAAGACATAAAACCAGGGCAGCCAGTCAATTCTCCCTTGTCCCCGACGCTCCCCCGCTTCCCTAAGTCCCCCCTTTTCCCCAACTTATATTTCTGCTGAATCATTTAGGGTCCTAATTGCACGATCGTTACAAATACAATTATCCTTAGCCGACAACGCTTTCTGTTTTCAGAATAAATACCGACGAAAATCGGTGCTTCGAGCAACAGTTTTCCGTCCCCCGGGAATGAAAATTTAGACGTTTTTTCTGTATATTTTTTTGATTCCAAATTAGGAAGTCGAATAACAAAATTTGTCCATTGTGATTTTTGTATAGTAGAATTGGAAAATGCTATTGGAAAACAATCAGCGATGTAAAGGACTATTTTGATGCTAATAAAAATGGTTTCGTATTTCGTATACAAAAACAAGGCCAGTTAACATCTATGAGCTTCTTTTGTGTGTTAAGACTACGACGTCTGAAGAGGCGGGGTGATAAAAGGCGTCAATAAATCAAGTATCGTCAATAAATCAATAATCGCCCTAAGCCAACAACTCCTACAAAACAAGGACACAGTGCTTATTTGTGACGTCAGCATCTGTAGTCATATAAATAGATGAACACACTCTTAAATAATCATTTTGTTTTTTTGGGTTTATATAAGTATTTATATTTTTGTGTGACTTTTAAATTTGCCTATACACTTGAAACTATCGTTATTTGCATATTTAATCTGGCATTTAAGTAAATTATGCGTTACTTAAAACATACCATAAGTGAGAAAACCTATATCTAGATAGATAAAATTACCTAACTACTTAATTTGTCTTAGATGTTTTACTGTCTTTTGTTTTAGATAAATACCTATTATGTTAGGGTAAATATTTATACAATTTATAAAAAATAATATTCATTAAAGTGTCTACCGAGGAGTCTACCATCGCTTTTACTCGCGACATGCGCCACCTATCGAATTTATTTCAAGATATATTTGCTTATTTATAACGTGACGTCACTACGAAATTTCTTAAGAGCACTGTGTCCTTATTTATAGGAGTTGTTGCCTCAGCTGCTATCTAGACATTTTATTCATATTTTGTCCGTGGCGAATACAACCCTACTAGATATCTGCCGTGCTAAACCTCCCTATTACTACCGAATTAACCCCATACACAACAAATTCCGATAATGCACGATAACTGGCGAACATACAATGCACCGTTCCGAGCGTATAATTTTGAATTATGTCATCCCTGTTGCTTATCTGCCTAGTAATTGGTATTAGCAGCGGCGTATTGCAGATAACATAGATACATTAAAAATATGTCCCCAATTTTTATAGTATATTATCTATGTTTTTAAACAAATCAATAGAATCATTACTGAAACTATGCTAGGCTTAAAAAGTTTATACTAACTAGCGTCTGTCCATATTACTAACCTAAAGTTTATATAGCTGCTTTCGAAAAGAATCGAATACAAATTTAATAGAAATACCCGCAAGCGAAACTCCGCAAGCAAAAAGATTTTTCATTAGGGGAATCTCACAAGTTTGAAAATCCGATTACCCAAATAAATTACCCAACTGCAAACTTTTAAAGTGAACTCCAGTTGTATAGGCGGCAACACGTAAGTGCAACTCAGACTCCTGGCTTGAAATATTTATTTGTGAGAGTTTTTGAGTGGGATGGTTTCGGGAAACCAATAAACATTTTGAATTAAAGGTTACATCACATAAAATTGAGTTAATACAAGTGATTAATGGAATATGGCCCAAGATGGAGCCCTGTAATGCGCCGATTTTAAACTTTCACTTCTCTATTGGTCTAGTATTGGTGCTCACGTGGCCTTCGGTGGATTTGCGTGCCTTGTTTTTTAAGATACCCAGATAAAAAGAGTAAAAAGTTAAAACTTTAAAACGCTCTGATATATGTTATCTAAATAAATATGTAATTTGAGGATTCCTCCAATTCCGAGGTAGCCTACTTTTTAACTGTGTAAAGATAAATTAATTTAAATTTTATAAAGGCTTACAAAAAATCAACAGAAGTAAAATTTTATTAGTGCATAACAAGAAAAATACAGAGAGGTAGTAGGTTACTGAATCGAATAACCAAAAATTTTTAATAACACAAGGTTCATATGGAGCCATGTGTCACGAAATATATTTAGAAGGAGTTATAGATCAAACTGCAGACGAATGTCACAAAGTATCTTATAGAACTGCACATATCAACAATATTTTTCGTGGAAGATCGAAAACTCCCTCCTGTTGAAACACGAACCCGAGAGATCTCGAACATCGAGCGATACAACGGCACCAGGCAAATAAAATGAGCCATTTAATTTTGCCCATTCGGCCGTGTGCTGAAACGGCCTTTTTGTCCAGAGAATTGCTAGACAAACAAATTTTATTTGGGGAAAAATTTAACCTTTTTTTGTGAGATTAGACAGCTTAAAAACAGGTACAAAAACACGTTGAGGAATTTTGGTCGGAACTGTTTTTCTTTGTAGTTGACTGCGTATTGTTCAGAAGTAAATGTAACTAGAATGTTTAGTTTAATTCTATTGGGCGACACATTATTAACGACAAGTGAATGTAAATAAGGTCAAGAGTAGGTTACTCGCGAAATTGTAATCACTAGAAGTATGAATAGAAAACTTCGTGAATTACCTATTGTATTGTAAACGTTTTAATACTAAATATATAATTAAATTGGATTCTCTGCTGGCTCTTTAGAAGTAACTACTGTTTTTTTTGTTTTTAGCATTTACGTTAAATCATAAAAACGGTAACGAACCTTTCATAAAATTTCTGTTCGCCACTTTTCATATTTCATAAATCGACCATGTTTTAAAACTTTATAATGGAACAAAAATATTAATTATTAAATTTTAATATTCAAATATTACATATTTTATTAAACGTTTTTTGAAATACGTGTTTTATTTTATAATTTGACTACGCTGTTATTTTATCCTAAAAAATACAAATACATTTATTTTAAAATAACAATGGTGAGTCATACATAAATGTGTTGTTAAGTATTGAAAATAACGGTGTGTCATAATATTAAATGTAATAAATTTAGCAAATGTTGGCACATTTTTAAAGTACAAAACAATAATTAAATTAGCTTTAATTATTCCTATTGTTAAAATTTTATAGCTGCTGTCCAAATTCCTAACATAGTTAACCGTAGATTAACTGGTTTTTCGGCATTCTTACGAATTATACGAATAAAAGTTTTAAAGTCCACTCGCATTAACTTTACAGTGCTCTAGTATATGCAGGAAATCATGTCTCATAGAACAATTTTTTTGTAAATATTATACACCACAAGTGTTTATGACTTTTAGGCAACACATTCCAGTTTCATAATATTTTTTACGGAATTCGTATTTGCAATAATATATATACACAATATTCACGCCGTAGACTGTCTTCTTTTATTAATAACTTTTATCAAAGCTTATTTATACTTAATCTATGGAAATCCTTATTATTTATCGAATGTAATGTTGAATGTAAAACAAAATAAATAACCAACAAAGCTAAACTATTTTATTGTCTTGATTAACGGTACCGATGTATTTATGGACTAAAAAATAAAATTGCGTTTGATAATAAATAACGAGATTTTATTATTATGAAATATTTTTTTTTAATTTATGAGATTTTATAGCTTATTTACCATGGCTATTGTCTAAATATAGCGTTGGTATCTGGGGGGCTATTATAAATACAGGTCGAATGAAAGAGGGTACTAAAATGAAGGAAGTAATCAAAATGTTAAAACAAAAACCCTGGTTATTTGTCCATATATGATAAAAAAATTATCCTGAGTCGAATCGAGGGACATTTTCTATCAACAAAAACATGAGTGAAACCGAGAAAAAAATTATCGGGAATTAATTTTTCTGCGTGGGAGATTCGGCAAGAAAATTTCATAAATTGGAGTTTTTTCATATTGTAATTTTTTTGCTAAAATACTACAAAAACATATTTCCGGTGGCTTTAGTTAATTGTAACTAATTAGAGTTTTAGAAATGAAGTTCATTTTAGCCGTTAGTAAGTCATTTTTATTACTAAATTGTGAGAAACGTTAAATAACAAATTAGTTATCTAAAATCCAATGTCTTTATAGTTTTAAATTCAAATAAAACTTTAAAATACATGTTTCCGATGAGTTTAGTTTAATATGACGCGCTGTATTTTTACAATAGAAGTTGATTTTACTTGTTAGTAACTCAGGTTTATTACTAAAATTTCAGGAACATTAAAAACATTAATTCGTTTTCAACCATAAAATCTGAAATAACATGGCTACATAGTTTCAAATGAAACTTAAAAAAACATGTTCCGATGAGTTTAGTTAAATTTTTGATGTGTCTCTTTTAGCCCCGGTAAGCAAATTAGTTAGTATCAAAAATCAAAAAATCAAATTATAAGTTAGCAACAAAATGTATTTTGATTTTATTCTGAGTGACTTTTGCCAATAGATATCAAACATTTCTTTTTGTCAAAAAAATTATCACTTAATAACTTCATTAAGTTAATAGGAACTAACAAAATTATCGCGATAATCTCCAGTTGCTATAAGCAACGTAAACAAAAAGAGCCTTCTAAATGGTTGAAAATAAATTTATGTAATTTTCAATATAATTTAGCGATTCATGACACAGAACGCGTCCCTGATAGTGGGTTTGTCATATAAATACTGTTATATTTTTGTTATTTCGTAGAAAACCAGTGGCACGGACAAACAGAATATCTACTACGAACTCTGACGCTAATGGGATATCCGTTTCGTTGGACAAAAAAAACCATTGTTCCTCATTAATATATTTAGAACATTAAAAATAATTGAACATGGCGGCGTTCTACATTGAAAACAAAAACATTTTGTTTTGTTGTTACCGCCATAAAACGTTCACTCCGTAATTGCTGCCCGTTTAGTCAAACAAAGGGAAATATTTAGACCGAATTTCTCGACATTTTCCAAAATCACGTCTGGTGTTTTACAGTTATTTGAGATAATGATTGTATTAGTTGCCCAATTATTTAGTTAAATAGGTGTAGCTGATAGGAGATTATCGCAAAATTAATTAACTACGGTGTTTACGGTAAAGACATATTGGGACAATTCACTTTTATAACAACGCAAAGGGCAAGTGTGTTGGAAATTTAGACATGAAGAGACATTGACCTTACTTCCCATATTTTTTGCCTGCCTGAAACATATTCTACGCTAAATTATTACGTTTTTGTACAATCTTAGCAAAGTTCAGAGTGATGCGGGTAAAGAATTATTTGACAAACTATTAAGAATTCGTTGCCATTATCGATCTAAAAGGTTAAAGAAATAGCGTTGCTCCCTATTTGTGAGCTCTCTATTAAAGTTAACAAAGATAATTGTAGAGCCAGTTGTTGTTATGTTAATATAAAGTACACTAAGTAATATTTATCTAATGGTAACTCTGCAACGGTTTAAACGTGACTTGAATAGGATAGTTCATTACCCAATTAGTAATGAACATTTTCCACATTCTCGCAATGGATAGAAAGTACAAAATAAGTGAAAGAGGGTACGACCATACTAGGAGCCGAGATTAGACAAGTTGCATACACTTGTACTTTGAGCAACACTTAGGCCATTTTTTATCGATTATTATTATCTCATGGTGACCGTTCGTAAAGTTACATGATTTGAATTATGCCAGTTTTGATAATAGGGTTTTCCCGTGCACCTTAAATAAAAATGTGTTAAATTTTGTATTACAGTTTTTATTGTAGATAAGTATAAACAAAATTAATAGCATAAATTCTCGACTCCATTAATATCACTTGTTTTTGCCAATACATTCCACTGTATATTACATTTTTTAGTATTATATTATCTTGAACACTCTGATATAAAACCAGAATGTGTGCTGTAGACAGGAGTAATTTTCTAAAAGAAAAATGCGTCAGTTAGTGAGAAGCGTGAACGTAGACGGTAAAAAACGCCCTTGTGTTTTAGAGTGGTGTCATCTATCATTTTTTGCAGAGATTCATGTACGGCTGACAGAAATAGGCCCTTTTTTGTAAACACAGTGCTATATTTAAAAAATAATACACGAAATATTTCGGTTGTCTTGTTAGCATTTTAATGGAGACATTAATAATTTTAATTAACTGTGGTTTTAACAAGTTATATAGCTCCAATGTTTGCCGATCTCCTATGGAACCCGAGGGGTACCCGGGTACCCAATGAAAATATAAGATATTTTCCACAACGATCAAGGAAAGATAGACTAGATTCATAAACGTAAATTTTTGATTGCCTGTCACCCAACAGTTTTTTTTTTAACCGGCCTTAATTCCCCATAGTTAAAAATTGAGTTTTTAAATTTGGACTCAAATAAAACCCGAAAGGGGTCGTTAGATTCTTGGGCAACAGCGTATTATTCTAGAGTAAAAAAATTTCAATCGAAAATCCTCACGTCAAAATATCTGCTTTTTTAAAAAAGTCGGTGGGCTTTTTGTTCGTTGAAATCTCTACTTTCTGATGGTGTTAAAAAAAATATAATATGTTCTCCAAAAAATGCAAAGAAACGAAAAAAACTCGAATCCGATTTTTTTTTTTTAGATCAATATGTACAATTTTGAGCTATTTATTAAAATTTATACTTTAATTACTCGAAAAACGTAAGATTTAATGTTACATTGATAAAAAAGTATAAATTTTAATAAATAGCTCAAAATTGTACATATTGATTTAAAAAAAATATTTCGGATTCGAGTTTTTTTCGTTTCTTTGCTTTTTTTGAGAACATTTACCATAGTAATGTATTTTTTTTAACACCATCAGAAAGTAGAGATTTCAACGAACAAAAAGCCCACCGACTTTTTTAAAAAAGCAGATATTTTGACGTGAGAATTTTCGATTGAAAATTAGGATGTTTTTTCGATATTAAGTCAAAATAAGGTTAAAAAATAAATATTTTAAATCAAAAAAATTACTGTGTGTTTAGGACATAAAAAGGTAAGTTTTCACCAAATTTCGTGGATAAAAAAAATTTTTTGTAAAAGATAAAAATAAGAAACCAAAAACTTGGTTATTTGAATTTTTCACATACATTTTGAGGTTATATGAAAAAAGTGTAAATACAAAAGTTATAGATCTTTTTATTACCTACAACTTTGCAATTTAACGTTTTTCCATAGGACTTTTCACTTTTTACCATTTTCAAAGGCTTCAGCACTGGTCTAATATAAGTGAAACTATTATTAAATATTATTATTGGATACATACAAGTTTAAAAATGTAACTGTATCATAACCAACAAATTTCATAAAAACCACTTTTGGGTCTACGTACCTTACGTAAGTCAAAAACTGTTATTGTAGGGTTTCCATTGAGAGAAAAATTAAATCCCTGGCTATATTGAAGCTTTTAACTTTATATTAGCCAGCATACAAGTTTATAAATGTAAACAATAAAACCATATTTGGGTCTACGTACCTTACGTAAGTCATATATGGGGATTTCCTTGACAGTAAATGTAATATCTGACTGAATTCAATTAGTTTATATTGAACTATAGTTATATTATTTTACCTATAGGTATAATCTGAACAAATAAAACAAAAAAAAATCTGTTGTTAATATGAGCGACAGAGTCCTCTTTAAAGTTGCGTTTCAGTTATTTTACTATTTTCAAGGTTTGGATAATTACAATATTATATAGTTTTTAAATCTATTTTGACATTTTATCTTTAAACCATATAAAAACTCATGTTTATTATTACCTACCTTAAATTATAATATTTATAAAACAAACAATAAATTATTATTATTATTTGGCAATGTTAAAGCGGTAGAACCGATGAGACTATTGCAGCAATTGTTTTAGAAGGTATCACATGTATAATTTTCAAGTCCGGTCCTGGAATTCATGCCAACTTATAAAAATTAATAGACCAGAATTGTCAGAGTGTCACGTGACTTGGAATCCATCTTGCGAGAGGAATTAAAAATTTGTCTATAGATTAAAAATTAGTGTATATGTTCACGGCTTGTTATGAGAAAGAGAATAAAAGGTCTATCTTACTCTGTTGCCGTTGATCCCCCCCCCCCCCCCAAATCACAATAATAATAAACTAAAATGCAATATGAACATAAATTAATATTATTATATTCGTTTAGTCATAAATTATTACCAAAACTCAAAAAGCTAAATTAATTACGGTATCAGAATTAGGATTATGTCACCCGTTATCAATTTATGCTGGCGGAAATTTACCGCATAAAACGACCGTTGCTTTATTAGTCAGAAATTTAGTAGATCGATATCGCACATAATGGGAGCCTAATAAAAAATTGTTGATTTTTCAATATTGAAAGAAATTGAATCAGAAATTTGGCAATGGACGATAACCTTTTCTCTTATTTAGGAATAAAGATGTAAAAAGTCTGAATAATGGTCCCATTTTCTCTTTGGAAAATTGCTAAGTCGTAAGTAATCGGTTTTCTAATTCTTCTGCAATTGTGTCCAAGGGCGTCCATAGGGGGGGGGGGGGCAAAACGGGCACTTGCCCCTCCCTAGGCGTCCACACTACCATTTTATTTCATAATTCAGTATAAATCGAGCGGTAATTCACTGAGAAAAATTTGTACACCATTTTCCATATTGCCGAATTTTCTTCGTATTTTCCTTGTATTTTCTGTATTTTCCTTGTATTTTCTTAATTTTTCTCGTATTTTCTGTATTTTCCATGTATTTTCTTAATTTTTCTCGTATTTTCTGTATTATCCATGTATTTTCTTAATTTTTCTCGTATTTTCTGTATTTTCCTTGTATTTTCTCGTATTTTCTAGAACTTGTACACCATGTTCGCCATTCGTTTTTTTAGAAGTCAAAGCAGCGTTGTTCCAGAATCTTAAGTTGGTTATTCCCATCATTAAAACCGTCGAAAACCCGGCAGCGTTAACGACTTTACGTCATTGCCAAATTGATTGGCGCGCGTATTTTCCATATTTTCCTTATGTTGCCTGTATTTTTCTCGTATTTTCTTTGTATTTTCTTCGTATTTTCTGTATTTTCTTCGTATTTTCTGTATTTTCTTCGTATTTTCTTCGTATTTTCTGCATTTTCCTCTTATTTTCTGTATTTTCTTTTGTATTTTCTAGAAGTTGTACACCATTTTCGCCAGTGAATTACCCCTCGGTATAAATATTCAAGCGCGGATCCAGGGGGGGGGGTCATGGGGGTCATGACCCCCCCAAAACAGAAAATAAATAAATGAATTTACTGTTTTGACTACCTCTGCAGCTTTTTCACAAGATTCATGACAACATTACTATACCATAAATTAGTTATATTTTTTCTTTTTTTGAATTCACTTTAACATTAATTTACATGCATATATTATCCTTTTTAATGTAAAAATTATCATTGAAAATTTTCTCGCCTATAGCGCATTCTCTGTCAAATTTTGGGCGTGGTCGCAAAAAATTTTCGCCTGCGGCGCTTTTTAACTTCATTTATATCATGATAACCCCCCCCCCCCCCAAAGCAAAGTTCTGGATCCGCGCCTGTAAATATTAAATAGTACAGTGGTTAGTTAGTAGAGACCAACAAATCACTAAACTGATTATGATTATTTACAAAAAAATAAAGAAACTTTAATAAAAAAAAGTAATCAACGAGTTTGGCAAGACGTCTAGGAATTTAACATTTTTATTTTATGATGAAAACTTATAAATTGTAATTTTGTGTTTATTTTTTACGAATTCTGTAGGTTCCGTTAGGCATAAGGTACCTATATGTTAAATAATTAGTCATATATAAAAAAATATTGCTTAAGTTTTTGCCCCCTCCCTGAAAAACGCTCTATGGACGCCCTTGATTGTGTCCATGTATTAAGTATTTTATATGGGGTAAATATGAAACTTTCTCAAAATCCTTCATTTCTTCAAAGCGCTTCTTACAGCTTGAAAAAATAAAAGATCATAATTTTAAATCCTCTTATGTGAAATGCTGCGTAGCGCGCACAAGAACAAAATAACTACAATTATAAATAACAGTTGGTTTCTCGCCTTGCACAGGTTGTAGTACAAAATTTTTAAAATTTCTAATTGTTTACGGTGCCGTTTGTTACGTGTCCCTTTTACCATTATGTGTCCTAATTTTATCTTTTTTATTTGTTTTTTACCATTGTGACTCGTGGAGCCCACTTTAACTAGCCCTAAGGAAGGAAATATATTTTCTGAAACGTCGGCAATTAAAATTTGAGTTTCATTTGCTCCCTAAGATCCTTAAACCCATAAAAACCACCTACATATAAAATCTATTGGATCATTAACAATTTTATTTTATATTATAAATAACATTTGACAGTAACAATAAACTTCGCGAACAGTATTCAACATTTTTCTGTTTATGAGTCTCGATTCTTCACTATTAAATGGCCACTTGAACGTTCGAGAGCGGTCCAACGAGAATCGAGATCTTTAATGTTCCCGTAACTCCGTTGCTGCCATTTATCCATCACCAGTTGACAGCCCTGAGTCTAGTGTATGCCGTAAACTGTAGTACATAGTGGTTAAAATATTGTATATATTTATGTCGGTTTCAGCCAAGCAACTATAGAACAGCTAAACGTCCCTAATATTACCAGCAACAGCGTTTAAAATCCTATTACCCACCAATTTTCCTCGAAAAATAACTACGATATTCAGCAGGAATTTATTTTCCATACATCGTCGGCTGTTTTAATCCTCGGGCCGTCGCTTGGCCCGCTAAAATTTTATTAATGACCGGTTTTTGCCGGTTTAATTGGTGGGAGAATTTCATACGTGCCGGGGGTCAGAGAAAACCTATTACAAAGGCGACTGAGAAAATAAAACCGTGAAAGTTGATATGGATAATCACTATAAGAACATTATACTTCACTTTATGCTTGAAATAAATTGTTGCCTATTTATATTCTTGTTTTTTATGTGCATAATATAAATCCTGTTGCTTATCTTTTGGAGTTTAGTGAATTTAAATTTAGCACACCAATAAGTCATGCCCCTGATACCATTCCCCTTTTAAATTTAACTAAATTACTGTGTTGATATGCTAGTGTTTAGCTTGTTATGCATACCTTTTCCTATAAGAGCAAAGTAACATGGTACGGGTTTGGAACCAGCAGAACTTCTCAGCATTGGCACCAAGTCCCTTTGAACCAAATAATGTATTGGTTTTATTAACACGTTTTTATTAACTTCACCTGTATGTTTGTATGTATGTTTGTAACCGACTTCTTTGAACCTGATTTTGACCCACTTTAAGGCCTGCCGTACACAGCCGGAATGTCTATCTGAATTCAGAAACGGAATTAAGAATCTGAATTCAGGAACGTACGGAATTGTATATATTTTTATTATACAGCACACACATTCTGATTTTTTCAGATTATGAATTTTTCAAATTTTCATGGGGCCGGAATTCAGATTCTGGATTCCGTTTCTGAATTTAGATAAACATTCCGGCTGTGTACGGCCGGCCTAAACGGTGAGAATTAATTTAAATTTTGTAGACTAATCAATAACCTCTGACAACACAATAATCTCACCAAATTCTTCTGTCAAATCTGACAGCTGTCAAGTATAAAACAAAGAAGCGATTTTGACGAAACAAATATGGGGTCGTATAGTATTCGATGCGGAGACTTCGGGAAAAATAAGTAAAAAATTCTCCTGTCAAAATTTGGCAGCTGTCAATATGTCAAATCGAAGGTCGTATTGACGGTGGAAAGTTGAAAAAAATACGCAAAAAATTATCTTGTCAAAATTTGACACCTGTCATATAGTAATGAAACAAACGTAGGATTGTATAGATATTGTCGCTAAGAATAGAGAAAATTGAAAAAAAATTCTTCCCGTCAAAATAAAATTTTGACAAATTTTTAAAAAAATTTTGAAAATTGGTGACGTTTGTTTGGGTTTGTTCGGGTTTGTATGTATGTTTGTTTGTAACAGACTTCTTTGAACCCGATTTTGACCCACTTTAAACAGTCAGATTTAATTTAAATTTTGTAGACTTATCAAGAACCGCTGACAATACAATAATCTACTAATCTAGCTCAATCTAATCAACATTTTTTTTTTCTTGACAATAACTTAAACTAAAATTTTTTAAATAAATACAGTTTAAAAAAACTAAAAAATACGCTTTAATAATAATTAATCAAACTAAAAAGCGGAAAATAAATTTCAATATGGTTTAAAATAATTTTTGAAATTCTTACTATAGGCAGAAAATAAAAATATTAGTATTATAGTGACAAAAAAAGCGTGGGGCGCTTTGTGCTATATTTCTCGTATATCGAGCACCCCGCGCTTTTTTCACAATAATAATAATGTTGATCGTTCATTATTATTTTCTGCCTATATTAAGAATTTCTAGAATTATTTTAAACTATATTTATTTTTCGCTTTTTAGTTTGATTAATTATTAAAGCGTGTTTGTTAGTTTTTTTAAGCTATACAGTGTCCGCAAGAAAGTCCGCATCAAATGGGATTTTTTTTTATTATTAGGTTTAGGTAAAAATGAAAAAAGCAGTTAGTTTTTGCTTACCTAAAAACCAAAAATGACGTATACTGAAGCAGCTGCACAACTTGCGTTAGCTGTCAAATTTGACATTTTTAATAAAATAGGTTCAAAATTGCCCTTATTTATCAAATTATCGAAAAACTTTATTCGAGAAAGTTATTTATTTAGGCATTTTTAGCCTGTACGAAATTTTGACAGTCTAATACAATTTTTATTTTTTGCCAGGTTCTTGAAAATTTTGATCAACCCTCGTAGATTAACTTTTATACATCGATGTAAAACCATTTGCCTTTACTTCATTTGTTATCTTAATGCAATTTTGTGTAAAATTTTTGTTTCCAATTATTTATTTTGCTTCAAAAACTGAAATTGTTATTGATCAGTATGTAATGTTTGATGCAAAGTTTATCTAATTACATCAGTTTTGCCAAAACCGACGTTTCTCATTTTTCTTAAGTTAGTAAACAGATGTACAAAATGAAAATATTAGGAAGCTTTCGTTGAAATTTTACTTAATTAATATTGGATCAAAAAGAATAAAATATTAATCGCTCGAAACATATTATTCAACAAAAATATAGTTTAATATAATTAATTTAATTTAATATTAATTAAGTAAAATTTCAACGAAAGCTTCCTAATATTTTCTTTTTGTACATCTGTTTACTAACTTAAGAAAAATGAGAAACGTCGGTTTTGGCCAAACTGATGTAATTAGATAAACTTTGCATCAAACATTACATACTGATCAATAACAATTTCAGTTTTTGAAGCAAAATAAATAATTGGAAACAAAAATTTTACATAAAATTGCATTAAGATTACAAATGAAGTATAGGCAAATGGTTTTAAATCGCGTTATAAAAGTTAATCTACGAGGGTTGATCAAAATTTTCAAGAATCTGGCAAAAAATAAGAATTGTATTAGACTGTCAAAATTTCAAACAGAAGCTAAAAATGCCTAAATAAACAACTTTCTCGAATAAAGTTTTTCGATATTTTGATAAATAAGGGCATTTTTGAACCTATTTTATTAAAAATGTCAAATTTGACAGGTAACGCAAGTCGTGCAGCTGCTTCAGTATACGTCATTTTTGGTTTTTAGGTAAGCAAAAACTTAGTGCTTTTTCAGTTTTTACCTATACCTAATAATAAAAAAAAATCCCATTTGATGCGAACTTTCTTGCGGACACTGTATTTATTGATACATTGAATGTATAGTAATGTATAGTTATGTACCCAACACTCGGTGGGTAAAAGCAAATATCCTCAATAAGTAGGTTTTAATAAGATGAGAAGATAATCTTTAAAAGCAACTCGGTAAATTACATTAACAAATTTTGAACCCCTGACAAATATTTTGGTTGTCTAACGTTTTCCTCTTCCCTGTTTCTTGGAAACTTAATATTAACCGTCCAAATATATACTAATTAAACGTCTAAATGTTTTGGAAATTTTAGTCGACTTATTAGTAGAGTAATTATTTAAGTCGGGAAAATGTGTTTAATCTTGTTTCAGACTAATTAGTGAGGTCACAACAATTCGCAACTTATTCAGAAATTACAAGAAATGCCGAATCAAATTATGATTTTTAATATCTTATCAATACCTTACGTAAGCGTCAATAAAACCCAAATAAAACTGCCAAAAACTAAATTTACAGCTCCGCAGTTTGGGGGGAACGAAATTACTTTATATGGCAGTTAGAGATATTATAAAAAGGCATTTATAGTTTAGGGCAGTATAAAAAATATTAGATAGATATTTCGAAGCTTTATATCCAGAATTTTATGACTTATAAAAGTATATTTTAGTAGAAGCAGACAATCTTCATCTCGATATTTTTTTATTGGCGTTTGTTGGACTACACGGGACCCTATCAGACGGAAATAATAATAAAAATTTTACTGGTTTGTAAAAATTGAAGTTTGCAGGAAGGAACTGGCACTATTTTATTATCCGTCACGTCATTATGCATGTTATGATAGTAAATGGAAAAGAAAGTTTAAAGGTAGGGAAAATATATTTAATTTGAAGAAGTAGTCCATGCTTAAAGTGGAGTTGAAAGTTTGGGAAAGAAAGAAAAAACTAAAAGGCTTCCTCCACAAAATTTTATAGAAAAAAAATTATTCAAGGGTATCTACATGTTTCGAACGTAGAAACGTTCATCATCAGAAGACAGAAACATTTTATTTTATGCTGATGGTGTTAGCAAAAGAGAAAGTTAGAACCTTAATGGACCTAAAAAAATGAAGTGTAGAAGAAACATGATAATATGAAGAAAATTGATAAGGTTAAACCATACTGAGTATGTAAAAACGTTATTAATGGAGGTCTAAACCAACCAAATAAAATGGGAAACAAGAAAAAACCTTTCTAAAGGGGCCTACAGACACACGTACATGTGTTAGTACATGTACGCGCGTTGATGTACGCGCGTTGATGTTCGCCAGTGTGTAGACAAAATACCGACAACAAAACCGACGCACATGTTTACTGTTCCCGCTTGAATTTATGTACGCACGTACATAAACGCGCGCACATGTATGAAGGTGTGGAGACGAAAGTTTGTTTGTTTCAAGGATTTTGTCAGTATCGTGTTAGTTTTGTTGTTGTAGTTTGATTTGAACATGGCGGATTTATGAAGAACCCACACGCAAGCCACTGCCAATAAGTTTAGTTCATCGTCACTCGACATACTGACACCGCAACGCCTAGAAGACTGCATACAAGTATGTACCTGTGTCTGTAGAGAAATGTGATCCACACACATTAACGCGCGTACATCAACGTGCGTACATGTACTAATACATGTACGTGTGTCTGTAGGCCCCTTTAGAAGGTGTCGAAGATTATTTAAATTTTTAAAAAAACTTATCCAACATAATATGTCTGTAAGACATTATGAGGATGAAATTGAAGGTATCGCAATCTGTAAAAAATAGAAATTGAAATTAAAATCAAAGAATGAAAGAGTACAAAAGTTTTTGAAATATTTTAGAAATATTTTTTTTAAATAAAAAAGTACGTAGGTACTTACAAGATTACGTTCTATAAAGCGTTGTACTTTATCTCTCTTATCATAAAAAATACATGCAGTTAATACCGTGCGAGCAAAAATTATTTGCATCAAAGAGGGCCTTGCATCTAAGGACGTAATGCTTAGCCGTAGAGCTTAATATCTGTTGGGTGTCAGTAACTACCTGAATTAACAATCAATCAGTTATTCCGTCATCTTTGACAGTCGTTACAAGTAATTTGATTCATCGCTAATTTTTCCAATTTCTTGAACAATTCACACAATGGGCTTTACAGAACAGCACAAAACATTCATGGTTAAAGCGTATTTTCTAAACGGGGTTAGAGTAAATGGTGAGTAGCAATACAATCCGGGTTTGTGAATGGACATTTTACTAACGTTGTTTTTATTTCTGGGGATTTTTATCATTGCCTGAAAATAACCCTGGCTGTGTTTAGGGAAACAGGTTCTATACAACACAAAAAAGGAGTAGAAAGACCATCTGTAAGAACAGAAGAACTTGTTGCAAACGTTCGTGAAATACATTCGCAGAAACATTTTTTTCCTCATTTAAAGAACAGTATTTTTAAAACACCAGTAGCAAATTTCGAACAATTACAAGAAAGGATTATTTAAGAATGTGGTAACATTTCTCCAGACATGCTGGTCAACCCCTTTGAAAATATGAAGAGACGTGTGAATTTATGCTTGGCGCATGGCGGTGGCCAATTTCAGCAATTTATGTAATTATTTTCCTTTTTCTTTCTGTATATTCTTACTTTGTTAATTTTGTAAACAACAAAAATAAATTTGTAGTTGTCTACTTATTTCATTACTCATTAGTTTGGCATATCATGTCATAATATGAATTTGACAAAATTTTAACCTATATTTGGTTAGATATATCGTCCCCATATCATTGTGATCTAAACCAAGCCCTACGTTTTTTAATCCAAATGCAAATAATTTTTGCTCGCACGGTACAAGTCAATATGTTCATTGGCTTTACATAAATAAATAGGTAATTGTTGAAAGAAAAGAAATATTATTTTAATTGAATTAAGTATATTCGTTTTTTTTTGTGATTTAAAAAATCACGAAAATAACTATTTTTCGTCGTTTTTGCGGAAGTGTACATCGGCTATCAGAAAACAAATTCATCACTGCTGGTCTGGCACTTTTTCCTGCAGATATGCAGGCCGGGCCGTTTAGAGCTGATTTCGAGCGTACGGAAAGCTGACTCGAATAAAATCGCTCATTTTGCTTTTCCGGTTTTATTTCGCAATCATGGGTGGAGAACCGTTCGTTTTGTTAAGTTAAATAAACTTGATTTTGTTTTATTTAGGCGGGAACAGTGTTTAAGTAAATCTCTCTACACTTTTACACACTAAAAAAAATACATTGATGTTATAGGAAAAAAGAAAAGCACAAAGTCTTTCCCCACAATATTTAATTAGAAAAACTAGGCGAACCTAGAATAATTCATAATTCAAATCCACATGTTTCGAGTGTAGAAACACTCATCATCAGGAAAACAAAGTAAATAGTACAATGCTGATGTTGTTAGCAATAGAGAAAATAAAAGTGGGATTGAGCCGTAATGGAGCTTTTAAAGGTGTACAAGAAGTGTAAAAATTGAATAGTCAAAAGACCGACAATCAAGACTTCAGCATACTGGAAAGACAAAGGTTAGTGCAAAGACCCTGTCCTGGTCAGAAAAATGTAGAGAGTAAAAGAAAAATTAAGGAGTTTTATCAGACCTTGTGGAAATCATTTATGAAGTATAGTGAAAAATCTTAAGTTTTATATAGCTTTGTCAGAGACATGTAAAGGTATTAAAACAAGAGGGAAAAAAAAAGAAAAAAAATTTCATAGTAGTCAAAGCATCTGTAAAAGAGCAAATGAAATTTAATAAAATTAGGTAGATTGACTTACCATTTAGCTTTAATTAAAATACTGTTAGGGTACCAGGCTTTTTACGGCCCAGTTACCCCGGCAGGAGTCAAAGTGTACACATTGAGTGCAAAATTAAGTTTTAAGAAATTTTTAAAAATGTTTTTGTTTTACTAGAATACCTTTTAAAGAAGTTCCACTGCAACCAGCACGTGTCAGACGGAAAATGAACTTGAACTTGGCATTGTAAAAGGGGGCACAAATGACAAGTGTTTTGGCGGTCAAATTGAAGAACCTTCAAGTATGCTAAAAAATTATTTTAAATTTTATAAAAATGTTATAGAGGAGAAAAGCTCAATTAAGGTTCAAAATTGCTTAAGAAACTAAAAATCACTAAAAATACAAGATAATATCAGTACAATCCCTACAAAATAGAAAGTAATTACATTTAAACTTTAACTTTGATATTAACTAAAAATAAATACACTTTATCCAATTCCCATGTTGAAAATATTTGTTACCTTACACTGATTGGGGGGATTGTTAGAGTCCGGAGATTCACGATCGCTGGCAATAAACAAGACACGAGTGACACGAGGTAAATCAGTACAGTAATAACATTTTTTTTTACGAAAAAAACTGCAGTTGAACACTAGCAAGCCGACACCACGATGCTAGTCTACCTGCGCCTCCAGCCACTGCAGAGCAGTCGATAGCAATGATCTGCCTAGGAGTGGCTGCTCGATCCACTGTGTCATTATCCAACATCTTAATGGAGACTGTTTATCCTGTCCCAGCTCAACACTACAACATAGTCCTAAAAAAATAATATCAGTTCCGCCGCCCCTGCTTTTTAGATCAATATTCCACCAGTCCCTAACTTGGCATTTTACTTGTTGCCTCACCAAAATGTTTTAGGGCACACTTTAGAACTTTAAGTTACGTTTCGTACCGGTCAATACAAGTAAGTTTGGTTTTGGTAAAAACTATTAAAGATAATATAATTTATAAATAAAAATGTTTTGACAAACCGGACACGTTTGCAATTCTATTTTGAGATCCGAGCATAATACCCTGGGATGGGTATACAAGGCCGTTTCGTCCTTACGCTCGTCATAACCCAACGCAACTCCACAGAAGAGGACACAAGCATTTACAGCCATAATGTGGAGCCAATACAAACGGCAGTTTCCCTTATATATAACAAACTGATCTACAATACAATGCATATTGTATTTTATTGTCTTTATATATTATTATTTCCTAATAATTTATAAAGACGAAGTTCTGGGCGGTTTGACCATATATTAGTGAGTTTCTATTGAAACGTAATAGAAATGATAAATATTAGATGAGCAGAAAGTTTTGTTTAAGTTTCTTCGTAGAAGATTATAGGTAATGGTAAAATTGACTTGTTTATAAAGATCCTATAATCATAGGATAAAGTATTATAATGTTTAGAAAACAAAATAAGTAGTCTCACTACGTTGTAAAGTAAAATTGCGACTTCTTTAATTTTATTTGTGGGTTCCAATTTCCATCACAATTTCATTGATTTGGCAATTGACTATAAATATTTAAATTAATAATAATTTAACTAGACAACTTTGACTGTAACATAAATTACAATGTTACAAATAATTCTCTCACAATCAAAGTGGCCAGGGGACATTAATGGTGCCCAAGCTTAAGCCAGAAATATGAAATTGTATAAAACATACCACTGCTCTTATTAACCACTTAAATGAGATCCAAGTGTAGACACATTTAAAAAAATTGTCGTAACATATTGAAAATCCAAGATATCTGAGCTTGTCACGAACACATATTAACTTAACATCTGATATTAGGCCTTCCAGGCACATGAAAGGGGAATAAGTTGCACAACTTAAATATTTAACGAGTAATGTTAGTTTTAGAAGGGGTGTTTTATGTTGTTTTAAGGAATATGGCGCTTAAGGATTTATCCTCTTAACAATATTTATTAAATTGCTTGCAAAATATCCAGGCTTAATTGTATTCCAACTACTGTACATCTTCTGAACCAAAATCACAACCCAAATTTTAGCAAAATTTTGAATGCGTCTCTTGGAGTCCTTTTACTGAATGATGTTTTTGAACGAGAAATATCTCACAATTTATATTATTTTTCTTTAACCCTTTGTTTCCAATCCCAATCCATACAGTTATGCTTCTAGCAAACCTTCGAAACAAACGATAATTGCAAAAATCCTGCAAACAATACAGTTGAGAGATTTATGCTGATATCTACCGTGCGAGCTATAATTATTTGCATCTAAGGACGTAATGCTTAGCCGTAGAGCTTAATACCTGTTGGGTGTCAGTAACTACCTGAATTAACAATCGACAGTCGTTACAAGTAATTTGATTCATCGCTAATTTTTCCAATTTCTTAAACAATTCACACAATGGGCTTTACGAAACAGCACAAAACATTCATGGTTGAAGCGTATTTTCGAAACGGAGTTAGAGTAAATGCAAATGGTGTAATAATCCAGGTTTGTGCATGGACGATTTTCACGAACATTTTCCTAACGTTGCTTTTATTGCTGGGGATTTTTAACATTGCCTAAAAAGAACCATGGCTGTGTTTAGGGAAACAGGTTCTATACAACACAAAAAAGGAGCAGGAAGACCATCTGTAAGAATAGAAGAACTTGTTGCAATCGTTCGTGAAATAATGCAAAATACGCCAACAAATTGTATAAGACGCCTGTCCCAAGAAGTGGGAAAATCTTATGGAACATGCAGGACTATTCTTAAGAAGCAGCTAAATTTATTTCCTTATAAAGTGCAAGTATTCCAAGAAATACAAGCCGCAGATTTTGAAAGACGCAGGAATTACTCTCAATGGTTTACCCAAAATTTATTGGAAATAAATGGTTTATTGGACCTGTGTTTTTTTCGGATGAAATTAATTATTTTTCTTTTTCTTTCTCTATATTCTTACTTTGTTAATTTTGTAAACAACAAAAATAAATTTGGCATATCATGTCATAATATGAATTTGACAAAATTTTAACCTACATTTGGTTAGATAGATCGTCCCCATATCATTGTGATCTAAACCAAGCCCTACGTTTTTTAATCCAAGCCCTCTTTGATGCAAATACTATTTGCTCGCACGGTAGATGTTGACCAAAGTGTGGTTTGTCATGAGTTTATAAATCTTCGTTAGGTATCACCAGGTCAAACATCTTTTGCAGGTTTACATTTTACTAGTAGCTGTTGAAAGAAATGAATCGCTTTATCAACTAAGTAATAAATTTATTCGACAATAAATTCGACACCAATAAATAAAAGCAACAAAATACAACTCCGAATTGGTCGATTCAATCTATTTTGCCTTAAAAATCCCCGAGAAGTTCCAATGAGTTCTCCGGGAATTTATATTGTTAGGAAACTACAATTTAGGCACATTAATTATCGCGACGACATACAAGCCCGAATGTGCAGATGGCATTCTTCTTTAGGAAAATTAATGATTTTCTTCTGGCAGCCGCAGTCTTATACTCGGTTTTATGTATTGGGAAATTGGGGAGTCTCTAAAGGGGAATTAGAGTTGTTTCGTAAATCTGAATAAAAGAAAAAGCTTACTTGCTGTGATCCTAGAGATCTTACGAAAGAACAGTGGTGTATTATTACATGTAGTAAATAGGTTAGATGAAATCTTGTATGATGGTGTCGATGCGAGATACCTCCAAAGCAGGTATTGGTCACCATTAACGTAAACTAAATCAAAGTTAGTTTCAAAAAATATAAGGGAATTATCCGAAAAGGGTCAAGTCACGTTGGGCAGCGCCTAATCGTTAATTCATCGGTTAATAGCGCCTTTTTATTACCAATCACCTCACTGCTCTATCGGACAGTTATACCGTGCGAGCAAAAATTATTTGCTTCAAAGAGGGCTTGGACTAAAAAACGTCTTGGTTTAGATCACAATGATATGGGGATGATATATCTAACCAAATCTAGGTTAACATTTTGTGAAATTAATATTGTGACATGATATGCCAAACTAATGAGTAATAAAATAAGTAGACAAGTACAAATTTATTTTTGTTGTTTACAAAATTAACAAAGGAAGAATATATATAAAAAAAAAAAAAAAATAATTACATGTATTCTGAGAATTAACATAACCGGAGAGGTGGAACCAGGCTTCATCCGAAAAAAATGTCAGGTCTAATAAATCATTTCTTTCCAATACATTTTGAAATTTGACCAGTAATTCTTATGAAAATTTAAATTTAACAAAATCGATTATTCAGTTATTGATAGTTTGATAAATAATCATAACTGGGAGGGAGCATTTAAGTCTAGTGACATCGATAATGATGTGGAAAGTTTTTATAATGTTTTAGAGGTAACAATATTCCCAAGGTTAAGAATAAAAAATCTTCTTACCCATTATGGTTCTCAAAAACAACTTCGCAGTATATTACAGAAAAGGACAAAGCTCATAGAAGGTGGAAAACCTTCCACAATAATCATGATTATATCGCTTTTTCGGACCTTCGAAAAAAGGTGAAAATTTCTGTAAAAATGACTATAAAAAATATATTCAGACTACCGAAAATAACTTGAAGGATGATACTAAAAGCTTTTGGTCTTTTGTAAATAACAAAAAAAATTGTTAATCTCTACCCAAAAAAATGAATCTTGGTGTTTCCTTAGCTTCAAATGATAAAGAAATTTGTAATTTATTTCTGCAATATTTCGGTAGTGTGTTTGAAAAACCGAATGATCCATGTTTGGTAAATGTAGCCAACCACTGCACTCTTTTACAGTAAACTATATTCCGTGTTTCGATTATTCAAAAAACTCTAAAGGGTCTCGACCCAAAGAAGGGACCTGGCCCTGACGGGATTCCAGCGATATTTTTAAAGTCTTGTCCTAGCTTAAGTAGACCGTTATTCATATTATTTAATAGATGTTTGTCTTCGGGAATTTTTCCAAAAAGATGGAAGGTTGCACAGATCGTGCCAATTCACAAAACCAAAAATAAAAACAATGTTGAAAATTATAGGCCAATTTCTCTACTGTGTCACTTTGGAAAAGTGTTCGAATCTGTTATTTTGGAGCTCCTGTTTTTTCAAATTGACAATAACCAGCATGGTTTCTATAGGGGTCGATCCATTCTGACCAACATTGTTCCCTTCGTTCAGAGAATCTACGATGCAATGGAGAACGGTCGTGATGTCTGCGCTGCTTACACCGACTTTTCCAAAGCCTTTGACAAGGTCCATCACCCCCATCTGGATCTGCCCACTTCTTAGGACAGGCGTCTTATACAACTTGTTGGCGTATTTTGCATTATTTTACGAACGTTTGCAGCAAGTTCTTTTGTTCTTACAGCCACGGTTATTTTCAGGCAATGATAAAAATCCCCCGCAATAAAAGCAACGTTAGGAAAATGCTCGTGAAAATCTTCCATGCACAAGTCCGGATTGTATTGCCACTCACCATTTACTCTAACCCCGTTTCGAAAATACGCTTCAACCATGAATGTTTTGTGCTGTTCCGTAAAGCCCATTGTGTGAATTGTTCAAGAAATTGGAAAAATTAGCGATGAATCAAATTACTTGTAACGACTGTCAAATATGACGGAATAACTGATTGATTGTTAATTCAGGTAGTTACTGACACCCAACAGGTATTATGCTCTACTGCTAAGCATTACGTCTTTAGATGCGAGGGCCCTCTTTGATGCAAATAATTTTTGTTCGCACGGTAGAATACACTTTTTAGTGTATTAGTTTTAAGAACGTATCCAGCATAGCTGTCTTCCCGCACTTATACACACTCCAGATCCAGCGAAATCCCCATAAAAGTTCCCTCCACTCCTTTAACGCGTTTTAACCCTAAACTCGCTCCGTTCTGTTCAATCATCCATCACATTCAAATCAAATTAAAGCTTTAAGTTTATCGGTAAATGTATTTGCATCAAGTGAAAACACGGGGCGAAGGAAAACTTGTCTGAAGCCCGTCGTCAAGAAATTCCGTTTAGAGGCTTCGTCGAAAGCTTTTAGTTTTTCCGAGGAAAGTGTAATTTGGAAATGGCGTTTGAAATGTTTTTAGATAATTTTGTTGGAAAGAAAAACATTAATGGGATTTAATAATTCATTATCGATAACCAAAGGAGCACAGTATGCTATGGCGCTTTCCAAGTATGGCGCCAGATACCGCTTTATATCGTATGTTACTATTCGTTCAATTCTCCAGCTCTTTTTTTTTGTGTATGACTTTCTTTAATATGTTTCATTTGCCATCTATACTATGGCATGGCAGTTACTGTTTTGGATCCTGCTTCTCTTTTTACTTCGTCTTATCGCTTTCCTTCCTCTAAATGTAATGTTTTGGTATATAGCTTCTATCTTGACTGGTCCTCTCATATTCAATTGACAGTATTAATTTTTTTATTGTAGATTGTATAATACAAGGATACCTTCAAACAGAAGCCTTCGACTAGCTCAATACCTTTACATTCATCATAATGTTTTGTGTGGAATCTACATTTTTTGTATTGACAAAGTATGGTTTAAGTTTAAATGATTCGTTTGGACTATAGAATTGGATTCGGGCCCTTAATTATGAGCGGTAAAATTTTAACATTAAATTGTTTTCTGTTTACGCCTCCGCAATAAACGTTGATCTTCAACTACACCGATATCAATAATCAATTTGGTTTTAATTTAGAAATCAGGGCCCAAAGCTTTAGCTTAACAATTGGATAAAATCCGAGGCATAAATCCACCATCCATTTGTTGCTTTTTTCGAATAATACCGCCTAATCTCGCCAATACCGAACACGGAACCCTTTTAGCCCACATTTTCCGCCGCCGTGAATCCGAAAAAGGGTCAGAAAATATTCATACTCTTAAATGGAACATCCCTTTCGCAGCATACACGTTATTTTTCGCGCGCTAGACGTTAAGTGCCTGTCAATCACTTCTCCCCCCCTCCCCCAACCACCCACTCGCCTATATATCGATGACAGTTCTGGAATAACGGGTCCCGCAAATTGCCCCTATCCATCAAGGGATTAAAATGTTTTTACGGGGGGTGTCGAAAGTATTTTTGGTTTATTTAAATCACAGTCGGATGTGCGTTAGTTGATTGGTGACGTCAGTACTGGTTTATTAATGAGGATGTATTTTTCGTGGTGGGTTAATTTGGCGGTTAAAAGTGATAAATTTATCTGTGCTTTGTTTTTAATTATTAATGCTTTGTGGGGGCGAATGTGACCGATGCACGGTCGAACCGTTGCGTCGATTGCTATTATTCTATAGCATTTTTAAAGGAGTTTGAACTTTGTCCTTTTAAAATATTCACAGCATAAAATATTTATTTATGGAATTATTTGTGCTAAGATCCGAGACTATTGTGACATAGTAACGTCAATACATAATTTTATGTCTATAAAGAGAGAACAGTTATACCGTGCGAGCAAAAATTATTTGCATCAAAGAGGGCTTGGATTAAAAAACGTAGGGCTTGGTTTAGATCACAATGATATGGGAACGATATATCTAACCAAATCTAAGTTAAAATTTTGTCAAATTCATATTATGGCATGATATGCCAAACTAATGAGTAATAAAATAAGTAGACAAATACAAATTTATTTTTGTTGTTTAAAAAATTAATAAAGTAAGAATATACAGAAAGAAAAAGAAAAATAATTACATAAATTGCTGAAATTGGCCACCTTCATATTTTTGAAAGTGTTGACCAGAATCTCTGGGAAATGAATGAAGAAAATTACTTGTAATTGTTCTAAATTTGCAAATGGTGTTCTAAATATAGTGTTCTTTAAATGAGGAAAAACGAAGTAATCCATAACCGTTAAACAAGGTGATCGGAGAGGTGGAACCAGGCGTCATCCGAAAACAATGTCAGGTCTAATAAATCATTTCTTTCCAATAAATTTTGGGTAAACCATTGAGAGTAATTCCTGCGTCATTCAAAATCTGCGGCTTGTATTTCTTGGAATACTTGCACTTTATAAGGAAATAAATTTAGCTGCTTCTTAAGAATAGTCCTGCATGTTCCATAAGATTTTCCCACTTCTTGGGACAGGCGTCTTATACAATTTGTTGGCGTATTTTGCATTATTTCACGAACGTTTGCAACAAGTTCTTCTGTTCTTACAGATGGTCTTCCTACTTCTTTTTTGTGTTGTATAGAACTGTTTCCCTAATCACAGCCACGGTTCTTTTCAGACAATGATAAAAGTCCCCAGCAATAAAAGCAACGTTAGGAAAATGTTCGTGAAAATCGTCCATGCACAAACCCGGATTGTATTGCCACTCACCATTTACTCTAACCCCGTTTCGAAAACACGCTTCAACCATGAATGTTTTGTGCTGTTCCGTAAAGCCCATTGTGTAAATTGTTCAAGAAATTGGAAAAATTAGCGATGAATCCAATTACTTCTAACGACTGTCAAAGATGACGGAATGACTGATTGATTGTTAATTCAGGTAGTTACTGACACCCAACAGGTATTAAGCTCTACGGCTAAGCATTACGTCCTTAGATGCAAGGCCCTCTTTGATGCAAATAATTTTTGCTCGCACGGTATTACTCGAGAGCCTATAAAGACCAGAGAAGCAGTTATGCTGCCCGACATCTTCTGCGTTTGTACCTACAAGAAGAGTCTGGGGTAATGTTTTCAATATCGCAACTAAATTGGCAATACAGCTATTTCCATGTAACCAGGTCTCTCCAACACCCCATTTTTCGCTCTTATTTATATCTAAAATTTATTTATTGGACGGTTCCACGCAAAAACCCACTCCGCAGTCGAAATAAAAACATTTATCACTGTCTGACTGTAATAGCTTGCGATATATCCGGCCTAAAGTGGTGGATACATTCAAATGGCCGACGTGCTGCTTTTTAAATACTTCCAACTTATTTCGTTGCTGGGGGATCTTTTTTGAAAAGTTCTCTCTCTGAGCTTTGGAGGAAAAAGGCTGGATAAAGCGAAGAGAGAGTTTTTTTTTTATTGAAAACGTACATTAACGAGGGGCTTAACTATATTCTTAACATCTATATATATTTTGGGATGAGCACCTAGTGGTCTTATGAGATTAAGCATAAGCCAGAAACGCTCTTGAGTTTATTTTGTCACTCGCGACTTGCATTTGTACCGTTTACAGGCATTTCTCAAGGTACTATTTTATTGAAAGACACTGAAGGTAGTTTATTCATTTCAGGTATTCACGGAATGAAGATACATAATAATATACAGTGTCACCAGTAAAGTCCGCATCATATGGGATTTTTCTTTATTAATAGCTTTATTCAAAATTTGACTTTGGCATCAAGTTCTGCTTCGATCGAGATGAAAACTAAAAATAAAATAGTAGTCACGTGATTCACATGATCTGTCAAATTTTAATTTTTTCCAAAAACTAATTTAAAAGTGGGGTTATTTCTGAAAATATCGAAAAAAGTTATAGGAAAAAGTTTTTTAAAATACAGTTTCTAGCCCACAAGCAAAATTTCAGCTGCATAAGATAATTTTGATTTCCCACCCATATTTTGTAAATTGCAGCACTTTTGCAAAATAGAACTGAACGCAACCTACATAAAACTTCTTAGTTTTGACAATGCTACATTTCAGATACGTTTTCTTTAAAGTAGCGCCATATTAAATGTGTGTTTTTCTACAAAATCAAAATTGGGTTATTAAAATTTGGTCGCATGTGATGCAAAGTTTATCTGTTTTTAACCCTGTATAAGGTAACTTCATAAAATAGGTATTTTTGAAAACGTAGTTTGTGTCTGAAAGTAATACACCTCAATTTAAGACAAAAAAGAACACAGTGTCATCAATAAAGTGTTCATTAAGTGGAAAATAAATTTTAGTGGTGGGTAGAAAATATCAAAATTATCTTATGCACACTGAGAGAAAACTCTATTAGCCATAGCTAGAAATCCATTCGCAGTAGCAAGAAATCTGCATTAAATAGGCGCCGAAAAAACAACTCTGTTGTCGCTACAAGGTTATTTTTTTTGAAATGACTTTTTAACCTCAACATGGTCGTTTTTTAAATATTATTCTTTTGCTGTTGAAAGACAACTCTATTGCCATAAAAAATATATAATGCAGTGGTAAACAAAAATGATTTTGCGATTAATTGAGGTCGTGTAGTTAGAAAAGTATCTGTTTTTACTCCTAAAAATAATCAGCCAGCTATAAAATAATTTTATTTTTATTGTAGCTAGTACACCTAGCTACTACTAAATTCCTTTTTCCATCGCCAAAATGGCTGTGGTTGGTGGATTAGTTTATAGTGGATGTTTTTGGCTATTGATTTGATAAAATTTTTATATTTTAATAATTCTATATAGGGTGGTGTACTTTTAGTGCAACGTTATACAATAAGTGTTGTGGCGGTGTGTCTCCAAATTCAGATAGGTTCAATTATTTTACCAATAATTATATTTATTTCTTATATTTTTTAATTCATTCCGATCATGGCCGCCATTAAGTTTCCGTTCTGCACTTATTAGGGCAGTATTTTTGATTAAAATTGTATGTTAAACTTTGTTTAATAACGGGGGGATCTGACTGATCTGAAAGTAACAAACTGCTAGGAACATGACCCTTTTTAGCCATTTTTTTTTATTAATAGGTATCAGAAAACCTAACAAATGCGATTTTGCATTGCAAAATTTAGAACGGGGAAGAAATATCTCAAAAACTCAGATTATTTTCCGATTCTATCCCCTAAATTTGTATTGTATTTCTGAAAAAATTAATTTCTCGCCTAACAAAATTTAAAGACTCACCTAAGTCAACGATTTTTTGTAGGTACCTAAGTAGAGTAATGTGATAAACATGAGTTACTTATTAAGTAATAAATATAATTATTGGTAAATTAATTGTACCTACCTGAATTTGGGGACACACCGCCACAACACCTATTATATAACGTTGCACTAAAAGTACACCACCCTATATGAAATTATTAAAATATAAAAAATTTATCAAACCAATGGCCATCAAACATCCACTATAAACTATAATCCACCAACCACTAAACAAACTAACAACACTGCAAATGGCAATAAAATGAACCAAAACGATTTCACCATGTTTTAAAAAAGCAACTGTTTAGTTCCTAAAAGGTATATTTTAGATAGGTATAAAAGATTGGTTAGTTTTTATTTTTATTTTTGTGGTAATAAGATAACCCCTTAGGAATTAAAAAAATACTTTTTCAAAACACTTTATTGGATACATATTGTTATGGTTATATGATATTCTGTTACCATAAAAAAGCATTGCGCACACGTAACAATATTGTTGTCAAAAAAACGTCCTTGCTTGCGACTAAACGAAATATTTTAGGGATAAATGGATTTTTTCTTGTGGTAATATTCACATATATTCAAAAAAATACTTGTATTGAGTGATTTTCCTCAGTGCAGCTGAAATTTTGCATGTGGGCTAGAAACTGCATTTGAAAAAACTTTTTCGATATTTTCAGAAATAATCCCACTTTTGAGTTATTTTTAGAAAAAAAATTAAAATTTGACTGATAATGCGAATTACGTGACTACTATTTTTTGACTAATTTTCATCTCGATCGAAGCAGAACTTGATGCCAAAGTAAAATTTCGAATAAAGCTATTAATAAAAAAAATCCCATATAATGCGGACTTTACTGGTGACACTGTATATGTTATAAAAATGTACGCCACACGTTTCCTATATAAAAAAATCCATTTATTTTGTAAATCCAATAAAAAAAACTTTCTACTTAAACAAAATCTTCACGATTACGCAATCAGAGATATCTCGGAGCGAAATCGCTTGTAAGGAATCGTCGGGAAAGGACTCCTGTTGATTATATCGACATTTTTCCATCGCCTTTCCCCATCAACTTTTATTAGTCCTTTGAAATTTGGGGAAAAGTTAGCGATAACAATAAAGCGGGGTACACAATACGAAAACCGAGACTATGGCGCTCGAATGAAAGCAAAACATCCTCCGTGGCGCCACTTAATCTGTTGAATTTTGAGTCTGTGCTCGGCTACAATACGCCCTGGGCTAATAAGAATAACAAAGGGCCTTTAGACGAGCGACTTTTTCAAAATAATGTGCCTATGAGAAAGAGAAGTTATAATAAAATAAAACAAGCTTTTATTAACTATGCACAAAAAAGAGTATTTACCTTTAGATTAGAAATAATAATCACGAAAGTGGCACAGAACCCCGCACTTCTCTTATGGAAAATGGCCCTCGGTTAAATTTCCTAAATTTTTAGTATGTTGTAGAGAATGCCATTCTGATCAAAAGTATCCATGGCCACAACAAAATCTGCCGACCAGTTTTTGAGATACTGCAAAATATAAATTTTTCTAATTTTGTATCATAACAAATCTATTACGATACGCATTTGCGTATCGTATTGAAGCTATTTTGATACGCGTTTTTTCCTTATTTGATGTTGGTAACATTTAAATGTTTTATTTCTTTGACTTGCGCGGCCTTTGTGATTTACGAGAAAACCCATTTTTCGCAGAGGAAAAATAGCTTGAAAACCTACTTTTTTATTCTGTGTGGATAACAGTCATGTATGATGGTTGCATAAATCTATAAATTAATCTTTTGTAGATGCTTCAAGCTATCATTTTCTGCCAAATCCCATCCAAAATTCAATCTACTAACCTTCCAATGTCGATTTTAACTTCAACTTTATTTAAATTTTCCATCTTCCCTATACTAAATTGCAATGCCGTGACGTAAAATCACGTCTTTTGAAATTCGAAAAAACGTAGGAAAATCGCCCGAATTTCCGAACGCTCTGTATATGTACCGAATGTACAAGGACCACACAACGTATTCCGTCCAATTTCAAATCTGATATCGCTAAAATAACTTTAGAATCCCGTGGTGAAAATGGGTCAATAAATCAAAAAATTACAGTTCGCAAAATAATTTTTGTTGTCCAGAGGCTACTATGATAAAAAAATAGTATTACCAACATAAAATTTAGACATAAAAATTTACAAAATTTGAAGGATTCATTTTCTTTTTAAATATGTGTTTAGGATATATTGTACAGGGTCTTCCAACGAGGACTGAACAGGGGCTTATTTTTGAGCTTCCTTGTATTTAAAGAAAAATCCAAAATAGCCAATCGATGTACTTTTTCCTGCAGAATTCAAAAATAAAACCAAAAATTTATTTGAACCAGAAACAAAAGAGTTACGCTATGGATAAGGTGTTTTTTAAATGGAACATAGCTTTTTTTATACGATTTTTGGAACGAGTGATTTATTTTTTGTCCGTTCTGATTAAAATATTTAATATTGTGACAGCTATTTTTATTAAATTTTAATGTTTTATCCAGTATAATTTAACTTTAACCTGTTTGAAACATACACTAGGTAATAAAGGTATAATCACCTTTGAATCCTTCAAAGTCAAAAAATTTGACAAATTTACTATAATATTGCCGAAATGACTTTGAAGGATTCAAAGGTGATTATACCTTTATTACCTATTGTATGTTTCAAACAGGTTAAAGTTAAATTATACTGGATAAAACATTAAAATTTAATAAAAATAGCTGTCACAATATTAAATATTTTAATCAGAACGAACAAAAAAAAAATCACTCGTTCCAAAAATCGTATAAAAAAAGCTATGTTCCATTTAAAAAACACCTTATCCATATCGTAACTCTTTTGTTTCTGGTTCAAATAAATTTTTTGGTTTCATTTTTGAATTCTGCAGGAAAAAGTACATCGATTGGCTATTTTGGATTTTTCTTTAAATACAAGGAAGCTCAAAAATTAGCCCCTGTTCAGTCCTCGTTGGAAGACCCTGTACAGGGTCATCCAACCAGGACTGAACAGGGGCCTATTTTTTTAGTTTCCCTGTATTTATATTTAAACCAATATAGCCATTTAGTTTATGCTTTGCCGAAGAATCTAAAATTACCATTTAAAAAGAGATCTGACCTAAAACAAAGGAACTGTGGCGTAAAGTTGTTGTTTTTTCAATGGAACACCCTGTATATTATTTATTTTTATGAAACGCCCTTCTTTCCTGATTCCATAAATATATAGTTTGTCCATATTAGCTCAAACCGTTTTTAAGATATGAGCAATCAAACATTTAAAAAGCTGTATTTTAATGCATCGCCATTACGGGGATTTTCTTTTCCAAGGCATTCTAGACGTATTAAGCTCAAATGAATACAGCTTTTTAAATGTTTGATTGCTCATATCTTAAAAACGGTTTGAGCTAATATGGACAAACTATATATTTATGGAATCAGGAAAGAAGGGCGTTTCATAAAAATAAATAATATACAGGGTGTTCCATTGAAAAAACAACAACTTTACGCCACAGTTCCTTTGTTTTAAGTCAGATCGCTTTTTAAATGGTAATTTTAGATTCTACGGCAAAGCATAAACTAAATGGCTATATTGGTTTAAATAAAAATACAGGGAAACTAAAAAAATAGGCCCCTATTCAGTCCTGGTTGGATGACCCTGTACATGAAACATGTCTAAAATTTTCTGAAGAATTCAAAAATTGAATAATATATATGGTGTTATATTTAAAATAAGAAAGTTGGTATTGGCCACTGTTATATGACACAACCTGTATAAAAAGTTTTTATTGAAAAAAATGCGCAACTAGAAATACAAATCGACGTGTCCGAGCGCCGTGTATTTATTAGCGAATTTATTCCATTTGGCTGATACACACTGTATGAACCAATCACGTAATTTTATAATTTCAATTCAAACTGTATGTCCCGGTTATACGTTCTCTAATATGCCTCGCTACGTAGTTTCCCCATGCGCCCAAGAAAATTTGTAAAATTGCAACAAGCAAACAGCAATATTCAGTCAAATAGCCTCGGGCAGAAGAAGAGTCGCTTCATTATAGGATTTGAAGGGAAATGCGGGAATAGGACCTAGCGTAGGAATTATGGTTATAAGATTTCAAGCATTCAGCTAAAAAAAAAATTCATTTTATTGGTAGAGCTTTGGACGCCCCCGCAAACGTTTTTAGGGGCCCCCTCTCTAGAACGAATGGAAAATGATAATTCTTATTTTCATTACTATTAGGTTCAGGTTTATGAGTTTTTGAATTCGTTAATCGTGTAGTAATTTAATTAGGCTTAAACCCACAGTATGTGTTAAGTACCTATGAGTATATTAAAACAGCAAACAAATCGAATTTATTTTATAATCCTAGGTAGACTGGCAGTGGCGTAGCTAGGATATTGTCTTGGGGGGGGGGCATATAGTTGCATAGAGGCGTAAAGCCGTAAGCGTAAAAATTTTTTGGACCACGCCCAAATTTTGCTAAATTTTTCTATTATCTATAATTGTTACGTAATCGCCTAAGTACAATCCGCAACTGAAACAATTTAGAAGTCCTACAAAAAAACCACAACCAAACGTAATTACCTAGGTTTTCCTACGATGTTTATATCTTACTTTGTCTTATTTACGTAAATAAAAGAGAGAAAAGGAAATTTACACCACCAGACACCAGATCCGTGAATGTCACATAAAACAAGACGACGGGGATATGATGACCAAAACAGACGCGTTGTTTCTCAAAGTAAGCCTACCTACGTTAAATTTAAAAGGGCAAAAGAATTAAATTTAAATATTGTTTTTGAAATATTGTTGATAATTATTTTTTTCATGGCTCTTGGGGGGGGGGGGGGCAAATGCCCCGATGCCCCCCCCCCCCTAGCTACGCCGGTGTAGACTGGTAGGCATAACATAGGTACCAATTATTAAGTCATTATACGTAATATTCCAGCAAACATGATGCAAAATCAAAATTTTAAAACACCACTTATAATGTTGCTTACCATGTATGGTATTAACGGGGGTAGCAGTGATCGAGCCTCATAGAATCCAAAACACAGAAAACCTTTAGCGCAATTTTGTGCTGGAAACATTTTTTTAAAAGGAAACATGGATTGGTAGCCTGAAAACTAGTAATATTAAAATTCTATAAGTTGCAAAGATTTAATATTAGAACTACGTTCGTATTAATAAAAATATTACTAGGTATGTCATGTCTGAGCTTTACAAGCTTACATAAATATTTTTTTCTAATTTGGTATCGTAACAAGTCTATTACGATACGCATTTGCGTATCGTAATGAAGCTATTTCGATACGCGTTTTTTCTTGATTTGATGTTGGTAACATTTAAATATTTTATTTCATTGACTTGCGCGGCCTTTGTAATTTACGAGAAAACCCATTTTTCGCAGAGGAAAAATAGCTTGATAACCTACTTTTTTATTCTGTGTGGATAACAGTCATGTATGTTGGTTGCATAAATCTATAAATCAATCTTTTGTAGATGCTTCAAGCTATCATTTTCTGCCAAATCCTATCCAAAATTCAATCTACTAACCTTCCAATGTCGATTTTAACTTCAACTTTATTTGAATTTTCCATCTTCCCTATACTAAATTGCAATGCCGTGACGTAAAATCACGTCTTCTGAAATTCGAAAAAAATTAGCAAAATCGCCTGAATTTCCGAACGCTCTGTATATGTACCGAATGTACAAGGATCACACAACGTATTCCATCTAATTTCAAATCTCATATCGCTAAAATAACTTTAGAATCTCGTGGTGAAAATGGGTCAATAAATAAAAAAATGACAGTTCGCAAAATAATTTTTGTTGTCCAGAGGCTACTATGATAAAAAAATAGTATTACCAACATAAAATTTACAAAATTTGAAGGATTTATTTTCTTTTTAAATATGTGTTTTTTATTGAAGAAACTACAAATTAGAAAAAATAGTATAACGTACGTGTTATATAAAGCAGTTTTAAGCACTTGTCCCGTTATAAATCTCGCCGCAAGCGGCTCGTTTTTTAACATGGACGCGTGCTATAAAATGATGCTTTATAAAACGTGTACGTTAATATACTAATACCTACACGATGCTTAGTACAAAACCATCATAAACCAATCCGCTACGATCTATTTAAAGCAATTTCAGTAGACAATCAAAAACGGAATGGGGAAGATGAAAGTACAGCGACTCCGATTGAAGGCAAAACAAATAAGTTTTCCTAAGGACCCCCCTTTAGAGGATGTATTATGCATTTTAGGTTTTAAGATTGTTGAATCGACAAAAGAATTTAAATTTGCGCTGTTTTAAAATGCAAGAGTTCCATTAACAAAGGCCTGTAGACGCGTTCGAAAAGCATATTAATTAAAAGTTTTGAATTAGGATTATTAACATTTTTTAATGATAGGATGTACCAACGAGTCTTCCTCCACAAAATTGAATAGAATAAAAAATGATTCAAAGGTCTCTACATGTTTCGAACGTAGAAACGTTCATCATCAGGAAACAGAAAAATTTATTTTATGCTGATCGTGTTAGCAAAAGAGAAAATTAGAACCTTAATGGAGCTTTTATAGACTTAAATAATTGAAGTGTAGAAGAGACATGATATTAAGAAAAATGATAAAGGTTAAACCATACTGACAGTGGCGGCTGGTTAATGAAGGGCTCTGGGGCGCCGCCCTCCCTGCAATTATTTCAAACAGAATCCAAAAATACTTTACTTAAAAAACCAATAACGCAATGTATGTAAGCAATCAATTAAAATTATTCAAACCAAGAATAGCCCTATTCCAGCGGGTAGGTTATACTAAGTGCGGGAATAATTATTATTCAAACCAAACATAGCCCTATTCCAACGGGCAGGTTATACTCATAGACAAGCGAGTTGCGCGCTCTCAAGGTTACTAAGCGCGGGCTATCGATTATCCCGTCCCGATTCAACGCGACTACGGAGGCCTGACGTCACCTACACATCGCACAACGAGCGGCCACGGACGAGCTCCAATTCTCCGCGCCCAACAGTTGTTCGCGTTCCTGTCGATGCCGTTGACGTTTTGTTTATTTGTTTTGAGTTATTTATTAGTTACATTATAAAGTTGGAAAAGTTCGTCTAATATGAAGGTCATTGATTTAGAGAAGCTTGTGTTTAGTAGTTCTCTGAGCTTTATTGAAAAACTTGATTTAAAAAATACAGGCCACTCCACTACCAATATTGAATACCTATAGTAGCTACAAGTGCAATAAAAATGTAAAAGTAAGGCACAGTTTACGCGTAAGTTTGACAAATAAATATATAATAAAAAATCCTGGATATGCGATTGTGAGGACAAAAATTCTTTTTTTTTAGTTTCGTGTGTCTTCTTTTTGACGGGGATGATAATTGGATTATAAATGGGGTGCAGGACTTAAAACATCTTTCAGAGAAAATAAAAAACATGAAAATAGTGCAAAACATCGTTATAATGTGATAAGTTTTGAGATGTTAGGACAAAGTATTATTTTAACTTGTTTAAGTAGTGCTTATGTTGATGAAATTAAAATTCAAAACGATAAAGTTAGAAAAAACAGACACGAACTTTCGAAAATAATAGACATGTTAATTTTTTTTAATTTAAAGCCAGCGCCCCCCCTGACTTACTAGTCACGAGCCGCCACGGCATACTGAGTATGTGAAAAATTATTAATGAATGTCTAAGCAAACCAAATAAACTGGGGAAGAAGAAAAAACACTTTCTAAGGAGGTGTCGAAGATTATTTAAAAACTTCGACACCTTTTAGAAAGGGTTTTTTCTTCTTCCCCAGTTTATTTGGTTGGTTTAGACCCCCTTTAATAACTTTTTTAACATACTCAGTATGGTTTTACCGTTATGATTTTTCACAATATCATGTCTCTTCTACACTTCAATTTTTTTAAGTCCATAAAAGCTCCATTAAGGTTCTAATTTTCTCTTTTGCTAACACCATCAGCATAAAATAATTTTCATGATGATGAACGTTTCTACGTTCGAAACATGCAGAGACCCTCGAATAATTTTTTATTCTATTAAATTTTGTGAAGGAAGACTTAGTTTTTCTACGGTTAATGAAGCATATACTTACCTACCACTAAAAATCGGTACTGTAGTTCTCAATAATTTAAATATCTTAGTGTGATATTATTCCTATCGTTTAACATATGATTTCGATTTACATATTATGATTATAATCTATTATGCAATATGGTTTACTGAGATGGTAAAATTCGTCCATAGATTATAAGGTCCAATACTAATGATGAGTTGTGCGAAATAAGAATCTTCCATTGCTTTATCGGACATGCAAATTTTTAAAAAACTTCAATACAAAGTAAAAGTAAATTAATTGAAACAGGTATTGGTACGATCAATAAAATTTAAATTCAGACAGGACAGGTAGAAAACACCGAATAACTATATGATCTGCGTAATAAATACGTTGAAACTAATACTAAGGTGCGCGGCCATTGCCGTTCGCTACGAACCCCCACCAACGTCTTGTGGAATATAACGGATAACGGATACAATCCGCTTTTGGGGACTCTGTTGTGCTTTCTTAATTGTAGAGAAAGCGCTTTACCGGGAACAAAATGCGTCGCATTGAGAAGGTACAATTTATACAGGGTATTCCCTACTCGATGGTACATTAGAAGTATCTGGAGAACGAAAAGAAAAATAATTTTGAAATTTTCACTACGGCCATAGGAGACTGCGCTCTAGCTTTTGAAAATAATTTCGCGGTTGCAGTGTTGCCAGATCTATTGATTACTGACATCAACTTTGGAATTTTAAATGAGACACCCTGTATATTTTTACATTTTTAAATTCCACATAAAATTATAATTATTTTTTATTAAATGCATTATTAGTCTATACTTCATAGTTTCCGAGATATTGACTCTCGAAAAGTGACATTTTTGAACTTTGACAGCTTCTAACTTTCTAACAGTACGTCCTAGAGCAAAACGGCTTACATGTCCCTATCTTCAATTTTTATTATCTTCCCAAAAAAATCAACTTCCGGTTAAACCGGATGTAACTCGAAAGCAGGAAATATAGTTGTTCCGGTTTAACCGGAAGTTGGTTTTTTTGGGAAGATAATAAAAATTGAAGATAGAGGCATGTAAGCCATTTTGCTCTAGGACGTACTGTTAGAAAGTTAGAAGCTGTCAAAGTTCAAAAATGTCACTTTTCGAGAGTCAATATCTCGGAAACTATGAAGTATAGACTAATAATGCATTTAATAAAAAATAATTATAATTTTATGTGGAATTTAAAAATGTAAAAATATACAGGGTATCTCATTTAAAATTCCAAAGTTGATGTCAGTAATCAGTAGATCTGGCAACACTGCAACCGCGAAATGATTTTTAAAAGCTAGAGCGCACTCTCCTATGGCAGTAGTGAAAATTTCAAAATTATTTTTCTTTTCGTTCTCCAGATACTTCTAATGTACCATCGAGTAGGGAATACCCTGTATATATTATACAAAATTGCTGTATTTAAGGTAGTTCCTTGTTCAACAAGACTGTGGTGCTAATGGAACTGATTACCACCAATAAAAATACTGTTCTAGCAAATCCGCAATTGATATAACACTAAAGCGGGCTTGATACACTAGCAATTTATTGAATGGGTTAATAAAAAATAAGCTATCAATATAAACTATGTCTTAGCAAACCTGTTGTATAAGATCATTTTCCTCACTGTAAGCGAGCTAACCTCGTGTGTCCTAACAATAATTAAATAAATATTGTGGTTGTATGGGGGCGATTCCTTTACAATAGTTAGTTTATTAGAGGCAAAAATTAACTTATTCCCCTACGTTTTCGCTTTAACAAAAGTAATCATTATAAAAACAAAACCTCAAAGATCGGTTTAATAAAGCAACCACTTCCCATATTTTATTATTAGATATGCGAAAAGATAAAATCGCATTGTGGCGGAGTCGTGTTTAATTTTCGCAAACAATACGAAGGTTCGGTCGCTTTTTGTGTCGCTGTCTTTCTGGAGTTATGCTTATTTTCGTGTTAATTTGTGTATTGTGTAGTTGCGGTCGGGTATTAAATAAAGTGCGAAAATGTGTCGGCGAATATTACCAGCAAAAGTTCATTGTTTTTTGCACGACCGGTATTTTGACATAGATATTTCTCATTCCCAAGCAAACCTATTTACAAGCATCTCACGACTATAATCGTAAAATTTACCTCTTTTAGACAATTTTCCATATTTCAGAGATATTACAAAAGGATTGGGATATAATCCGTGCACGGAACTCATAAAATAAAACTTTAAAATCAAAATTTGAAATCGTATCGCATGCAAGCAACAAATGCCAAATGAAATAGTAATATTTTAATACTGTCTAATTTGTAACTATGCCAATATGACTTCTGGAAATCAATATTGTAATAAATTGTTTAGTTCTTTTGATGGATGTTCTCCTGTCATTGGCGGGTATTATTTATTTGCAAAAAAAATATATGACTACAGGGTGTTTTTTTAAGGTCAACGAGCGGCCATATCTCGGAAAGTACTGGGCATAGAAACTCAGGAAAAGAAAAATGATAATTAAAGTGGCCATGAGAAAATTCTGGAAATAATTTTTAAGTTCCGCATTTTGCCGCAAGAGGGCGTAATTGAAAAGTAAATTTTAAAATTTTACATAACTCCGAAAATTCCACATTAAGGTATAGGTTTGATAACACCATTTTGAAGCTTGGACAATTATGCATCATTTTGGTCTTATGCTCATTGGCGTACCGACTTTAATAAGAGTGGGGGAAGCTGTTGAAAGTGTAATCATTTAAATCGCTATAACTTATAAACGACTTATCTGATTTTAGCAAACTAAAGACTGTTTGGAAGAGAAATGTATGCACTTTCACCAATCGTATTTAGTTGTCCATAATAGTTCTCAAAAAAAAAATGTTAGGGGGCGCAATTTGCAATAACAATAAATTTTTTGATTTTACTCCGAAAAAATAAATCATACGGTATAATTATGATACAATAATCGAATAGTAGATGAAATTTGCCAGAAAATATGTGAAGACCGCAGTTTGATATCTTTGTTCGTTTTAGAGTTATTGCCAAAACAATAATTTTTAATACAAATTGCGCCCTCTAGCAATTTTATTAGAAACTATCGTTACAATTGATAGTCGGAACTAATACAATATATAAAACCAGATTACACCCCCAATAGAATTTGATAATTATTACTGTGAATATTTAGAGCAATAATGGCTATGAACCATTCTATGGTAGCATTAACTACCTATTTTCTTTTGGCTAAATTACCGTGATATTATTACTACACAACGGTCTAGCAATGTTCGGTGTCTTACAGTAGGAAAGCGCGTCGCTGTCATATAATATTAAACAGTTGTACAAAGAGTTTGATAATTCTTATAATAAATAGAAGGCTTTTTTCTCAGTGTTTAATAATTGTTAAAACGGCATTAATATTACTAACATTTAAATACGTAGGTAGATATTTAAGTCACAGTTAGACTTTGACAATGGCATTCCATTAAAAAAAAATACGTTTCGTGTTTTTTTTTTAAATGTTCCTCCAACGGGCGTCTATCGATTTCGAATTTTTTTTTTGATCCAAAAGAAATAGTTTAATTATAATATGTCGTGTAGAATAATGTGGATAATCCGGTATATTTAACATTATAGCTACGTCTGTTATATCATGTTTAAGCCTATATGACGCTGTCAACAGCCCAAACGACACATTTATACGAGAATATAAGTCTACACTGAAACAAAATGTTCGTTCAAATAAGTTAAATAAATGATTTGATTGCTTATTTTTATTGGGACCAAATAATTACTTATTTGACTGCCGGTTCTTTTTGATTCCACGAAATTAAGACAAAGAGAAGGGATTCAGACTCGGTGGCGATTTGCCAGGCCATGCCATCCTCTTTGTTACCTTATCCTCTTTGTTACCCTTGTCAAATTTTGACAGCTGTCAGGTATAAAACGATGAAGCGATTTTTAAGAAACAAAATTATGGGTTCGTATAGTATTCGATGCGGAAACTTCGGGAAAAATAAGCAAAAAATTCTCCTGTCAAAATTTGTCAGCGGTCAATACGTCAAATCGTTTAAAAAAATGATATTAATGAGAAAACTAGAAGGTCATATGTATATTGACGGTGGAAAGTTGAAAAAAATACGCAAAAAATTCTCTTGTCAAAACTTGACACCTGTCAATATGTCAGAAGTATTACAATTACCGATAGTAATGAAACAAACGTGGGGTCGTATAGATATTGTCGCTAAGAATATAGAAAATAAAAAAAAAATCTACTCGTCAAAATAAAATTTTGACAAATATTTTTTTAAAATTTTGAATATTTTTGTCGTTTGTTCGGGTTTGTTCGGGTTTGTATGTATGTTTGTTTGTAACCGACTTCTTTGAACCCGATTTTGACCCACTTTAAACGGTCAGATTTAATTTAAATTTTGTAGACTTATCAAGAACCGCTGACAATACAATAATCTACTAATCTAGCTCAATTTACTTAAAAAAAACTTTTTTTCTTAGCAATAACTCAAACTAAAAAATGAAAAATAAATAAGTATAGTTTAGAAAAACTAAAAAACACTCTTTGATAATAATTAATCAAACTGAAATGCGGTAAATAAAAATATAGTTTAAAATAATTCTTGAAATTCTTAATATAGGCAGAAAATAATAATGAACGATAAACATTTATTAGTATCATTGTGAAAAAAGCGTGGGTCGCTTTGTGCTATATTTTTCGTATATCGAGCACCCCACGCTTTTTTCACAATAATACTAGTGTTTATCGTTCATTATTATTTTCTGCTTATATTAAGAATTTCAAGAATTATTTTAAACTATATTTATTTTCCGCTTTTTAGTTTGATTAATTATTAAAGCGGCTGTTTTAGTTTTTTAAACTATATTTATTATTTAAATTAAATAAAGTATTTTTTCAGTGTAAAAACAATACGACCTTTTGATGTCTTCATAAACCTTTTTCAAAAGACATAAAATCCGGCTTACATTATCATTTCCAAAACACACACAGGCAATAATATTAACTCGGGTTCGATTTTCCCGAGTTTTATTTAAAAAAAACTGTTTAAATCTTTTCTTCGAGGACCGAAAGACGAAATACTCTTAGCCCGGGGCCATCGAGAGCGCAACATTTATTACACTTGAAAAGTTGGCAGTCATCGACACTTGGTGCTGGTCTTTTACTCATTTCATATCGAAGGGATTGTTAAAGGTGGCCATGGATGGACAAACATGCGGAATCGGGAGGTTTTGGAGGGTAAAAAATATGTCCATGTACTATTTGAAAGTTTCTAGGGACGTTTAAGCGTTATAATTGGTCCGCAACTAGAGATAATGGTGTCAGGAATCATGACCATGATCAGAACATGACAGGTTGGAATTTTTAACCGAAATAAATTCAGTATTAGGAAGCCTTTTTATTTGCTGAAAAAATACAGAACTACGGAGTACTTTTTTCGTGTCTTTATGAAAGATGGTCTGCAATTTTCTTATTTCGGGACAAGACCTGTTTGTAAATAGCATACCTTTACACAGTGGCGCAACCAGAAATTTTGTTCGGGGGTTGGGGGGGGGGGGCTTTAACTTTTTGCGCCGAAAAATTTTTTGGGTGCCACGCCCTTTTTTGGGTAAAATACGTATGATTGACGAGAGCGACAGCCCCCTAAAACTTCTGCAATAATACGCCGATAGCCCTAACGAAATATTTATGAAAAAAAATTTAGAGATTTTATTTTAATTAGTAAAAATGTATTTAAAATAAGTAACGCATATATTAAGCATACTTATACTAAAACAAAACAAAAACCTTATAAAGTAAGTAAGTAATCACTAATAATACTAATATTAAAGTAAAATTCTTCGTTTTGTTTTTGCCATTTCGTTCAGAATTTCTTCCATGGTAATATCAATATCGTGGTTCGCATAAATAGGTAGACCAGGGTCGATAATTTTTGGAACAAAAAAAATAATAGTAGGATGAAACCCATTGGAAAAGAAAGAGAATATAACAAAAATGAAAGAAAAAATAATTTAAGGGCGATCCAAGGTCGGGAAGTGGAAGGGGGTGAGTTTTTAAGGCTAGAAAACGATTTATCTCGATTTCCGGGAAAACTACAAGTCCTATGGAAAAACGTTAAATGGCAAAGTTGTAGGTAATAAAAAGATCTACAACTTTTGTATTTGCACTTTTTTCACATAACCTCAAAATTTATGTGAAAAATTCAAATAACCAAGTTTTTGGTTTTTAATTTTGATCTTTTACAAAAAAATATATGTTTTCACGAAATTTGGTGATAACTTATCTTTTTATGTCCCAAACACACTGTAATTATTTTAATTTAAAATATTTATTTTTTCACCTTATTTTGACTTAATATCGAAAAAGCAGCCTTATTTTCAATCGAAAATTCTCACGTCAAAATATCTGCTGTTTTAAAAAACTCGGTGGGCCTTTTGTTCGTTGAAATCTCCACTTTCTGATGGTGTAAAAAAATATATATATTACTATGGTAAATGTTCTCAAAAAATGCATAAAACGGAAAAAACTCGAATCAGAAATTTTTTTTTAATCATTATATGTACAATTTTGACCTATTTATTAAAATTTATACTTTAATTACTTGAAAAACGTAACATTCCATGTTACATTGATAAACAAAAAAATTACAAATCCATAAAACATTGAGATCGCAAAAAAACATGCGAAAATAGTTCGCGTGACATGAAAAATTGGTTTGCAATTAAACGAATAGGCTAAGTTTCTAAGCTCGGGGGGGCTGCAGCCCGGCAGCCCCCCCCCCTTGGTTGCGCCACTGCCTTTACATAAAATAAGAAGTCAGCTAATATTTAAAATATAAAATATCAAAATGAGGCAAAAACTGATCTTATAAGTGGATGGTTATATACAGTGTGACCAGTAAAGTCCGCATCATATGGGATTTTTTATTAATAACTTTATTCGAAATTTGACTTTGGCAGCAAGTTCTGCTTCGATCGAGATGAAAATTAGGCAAAAAAATAGTAGTCACGTGATTCGCATTATCTGTCAAATTTTAATTTTTTCCAAAAAATAATTCAAAAGTGGGGTTATTTCTGAAAGTATCGAAAAGAGTTATTAGAAAAAGTTCTTTTAAATGCAGTTTCTAGCCCACATGCAAAATTTTTAGCTGCATAAGATACCTAATCTTGATTTTTTACCCATATTTTGTAAATTGCATCACTTTTGCAAAATAAGACTCAACGCAACCTACATAAAACTTCTTAGTTTTGACAATGCTTTATTTCAGATACATTTTCTTTAAAGTAGCGCCATATTAAATGTCTGTTTTTCTGGCAAATCAAAATTGGGCTATTAAAATTTGGTCGCATGTGATGCAAAGTTTATTTGCTTTTGACCCTGTATAAGGTAACTTCATAAAATAAGTATTTTTGAAAACGTAGTTTGTGTCTGAAAGTATACACCTTTATATTAAGACAAAAAAGCACAGTGCTATCAGTAAAGTGTTTATTAAGTGGAAAATAAATTTTAGTGGTGGGTAAAAAATCAAAATTATCTTATGCAGCTGAAATTTTGCATGTGGACTAGAAAATGCATTTAAAAAACTTTTTCCAATCACTTTTTTCGATATTTTCAGAAATAACCCCACTTTTGAATTATTTTTGGAAAAAATTAAAATTTGACAGATAATGCGAATCACGTGACTACTATTTTTTCGCTTAATCTTCATCTTGATCGAAGCAGAACTTGATGCAAAAGTCAAATTTCGAATAAAGTTCGAAAAAATCCCATATGATGCGGACTTTACTGGTCACACTATATAAGGCATAGTACATGCACATATACACTCTAATAATAATCACCGTCGTATATTATGTCCTACATTATACGCTGGTTAAATAATGTACTAATAAAAAATTTATTAGCCAGTCATTATACTTCGAACTATAACTATAAATATTTCTGCAAATTCTTTAAAATTGTAATTTTCACAGAACAAAATCCCAATCCCACTTCTGAAAGTAACCAATTGGGAATCGGTCTAATGCTTGGCCGTGTACGGCACCCTTACGCGAAGGACATAACCCGACAATCCTAGAATATAATCAACATTTTTATGACCGGGGTCCCAAAAGGCATATAAAGAGCGAATATCGAAAGATGACGGATGGACACGGCCGAACCGAGCCGTTAAGTCTTCGACACGAATTCCATTTCGGAAGACAAGCTGCGTTTTATGACTGATCGGGTCCGATCGGAACGGAATAAAGTCCATCTGGGAGGGACGAGTCCGATTTCGGGTGGTAGTTTAAAGTTCCTGTGAAATACGATGCGATATTTGTTTCCAAGTTTTTTGAAAGGGAAAGGGATGTCTTGCAGTGACTATTTAACTAGAGTGTTTTACACTGGCAAAATGTCATAGCAACGGCCGGTCTTCTACTGGCAAAATTACTACCTGCACCTACCTGGACAAAATTCACATGTGATTTTTGCCGCGGCAAAATTTTGTCTTTTTTCTAGTTAAATAGTCATGTCGAATACCACTCGAGAAAAAATTGTGTAAACAAAATTGTTCTCAATGATTTATTTAAGTTTGTTGCTTTTAAGCAACAAACTTTCATACCTTTCGAAAATTTTGCCGACAAAATTTTATCTCTTGTGATATTATATATGAGAAAAAACCTTCTATTCCTTATAAGAAGTCACATACTCTTAATACAACCGTTTAATAGTATATGTGACATCAACGCGCTATCCTACTGTAAGACAACGAAAATTGCTAGACTGTTGTGTAGTGATAATATCACGGTAATTTCCATTAGCAGCACAGTCTTGTTAAATAATGAACTACTTTTAATACAGCAATTTTGTTAAGAAATAAATTGTATCTTCTCAATGCGACGCATTGAGTTCCCAGTAAAGCGTTTCCTCTGCCATTAAGAAAGCAGAACAGTGTCCGCAAAAACCAATTGTATCCGTTAGAACCCATAATCCACAAGTTGTTTAACTTTAGCCCCCGCTTTCTGAAATACTACTACGCTACTCTCGACTAATTTTTGAACATAAAATGAGATTTAGTCAAAACTCAAACTCAAACGAACAATGACGTAAAAATCCGTATTTCACCTGAGATCACTGAACTGATTTTTAAGATCAATCCAAATCATTTTCCCAATCGAATACGGCTCAGACTGAGCTGCAGTACTAAGTACCTACTTGAAATTGTTTTCCTACTAAGTGAAGACTATTTTGTAAAAGTCCTCTTTTTCAACGGAAGCGTATTTTTTTCCGCGTACCAAATAAAGTAACTCGTTAAAATATTTACTTAACTAAGTAACTTTTTATTCGTCCCTTACCTAACAAAACAGACAAACAAAAACCTGCTAACGTCTAAATATCTCCCCTTATTTACGTTCTTTTATAACTCAAAATAGCTCATTTTCGCGGTTTGAATTCCAGGGCCTTGATGCAATTTCATTCCTCCGTCAAATTTAACTGGCATTATTTCGCATTCCAACAATTCACCGAAATGATTCTGGATCTCTGTCGACGGTTTTGTTGGGTTGTTTTTATGTTTTCCCAGGTTTATTACCCTATAAACATATTTTGGATTTTGTTGCGGTAAATATTGTATATCAAAGTAGGTATACGAACAGAACAACACTGTACCGAATCGTAGGCTGTACACTGAGGAAAATGATCTAATATAACAGGTTTCCTAAGACATAGTTTGTATTGATAGCCATTTTGTTAAAAAAATAAATTGTATTTTCTCAATGCGACGCATCTTGTGCGCTTTCTCTACAATTAAGAAAGCAGAAGAGCGTCCCCAAAATCGAATTGTATCCGTTAGAACCTATACCACAAGACGTTGGTGGGGGTTCGTAGCGATCGGTAATTGCCTCGCGCCGTAGTATTAGTATTAACGTATTTGTTGCACAGGTCACATCGTTGTTCGGAATCTTCTAGCTGTCCTGTAAAAATTTGAATTTTAATAATAGTACCAATACCTGTTTCTATTAATTTATTTTTACTTTGTATTTTTTTTTTTTTTTAAACTTTGCATGTCAGATAAAGCGATAGCAGATTCTTATTTCGCACAACCCATCATTAATATTGGACTTTATAATGTTGCATAAGAGATAATCATATGCAATGTTAAACGACAAGAACAATATCACACTAAAAGCTATTTAAAATTTTGAGAACTGCAGTACTGATTTTTAGTGGTAAGTATATGCTCTATTAACCGTAGCAAGCAAACTAATGTAAATTTTCATTACAACTTGGTAATTACTGAGAGTATTCCGAGCAATAATGGCTATAAACCATTCTATGGTAGCATTAACTCCTATTTTCTATTGGCTAAATTACGGTGATATTATCTATCACTACACAACGTTCTAGCAATTTTCGTTGTCTTAGGCTTCTCTCACAGTGGAAGCGTAAACGTGCGAATTTTTAAACGCACGGAAACGCACGAATACGCGCTAACCATCCTACCTGCCGTTTTTAGATACACGCTCTCACACTATCAACGAGCCAATTCGTGCGTACACGTGCGTAAACTTGCGAACTGCAATCACGTCCTATTTGGTTTGGATTTTTGCATCAATTCGCATTTACGATTGCCAAAATGGACACTAAAAAGTTGATAGAGGGGAGAATTGCATCTCGAACGTTACAATAATTGGTTAGCTTAGCAAGTACTGCGTGCAATATATAATCAAAAGTTTGCTTCCTTAATGTGCAAAAATTCACCAAATTGCTTTCTTTTTTGTAATAGCTTATGCACCCATATTTTCCACTTGCGGAGAATTCTCCTCTTTAGAAAGGTATTTTCTAACAAATAGGCATTATAAGCAGGCATCCTATAGTACTGATCAGTTCTTAAATATTATTTTACTATAGACAGCTAGAAACTCTGTTCGCATGAAACTGCAGTCAGTGTGCGATATCAACGGATTTATACGCACGTATAAAAATTCGGACGTTTTCGTGCGTTTAAGAATTCGCACGTTTACGCTTCCACTGTGAGAGAAGCCTAACAGTAGAAGAGCGCGTTGCTGTCGCATATAGTATCAAACAGTTGTGTAAAGAGTATGTGAATACTTATAGGGGATAGAATAGTATACATTATTTAACGAGGTTGGAATGAAAATTCGATCCGAGTGGAAGATTCCGAACGCGAGCGTAGCGAGCGTGAGGAACCACGAGTATCGAATTTTCATTCTAACCGAGTAGCAGACTATATTTTCTCCACGACCATCCAGTTCCATATCTGATTCATCCAATTTTTCACTCATTTTTTGACTTGCACTAAAATTTCTCTGAAAATAATTATTACAACGCGGCCATTTTTATCTGACACTGACGAAATTCATGGCAACCTATGTCGTTTATATCAATTACAGAATATTCATTCCGTATCTTGTTATGGAATGAAAATACACGCAAAACGCATAAGAAGCAAGTGTTTCAGAATAAATATTCAAACTCAAGAGCGAGAATTTTTACATTCTATTATCAAAAATGATTTTGGAATTATTGCATTCAGTAATGGTCGTGGAGAAAGCTTTTTCTCAGCTTATTTTAGTCTTTCAGCTTCTGATTTATGACCACATACTTAGTATTAACATGTCCCTGACGTTATGGTGTTTAACAGGACACAATTTACATTGAATTATAGTTCTCTTCTAAACTTCTACCATTTTACAAAAATACAGGAAACTAGTGCAGAGGCCAGCAGCTGTACAAGAACAGCAACAACTTAAAAACTTTTTTGATTTGCAGCGATTCCCTGGAAAACATCCAGTTAATCCTGTACGACACGAGAGTAAAGTTCGAGTCGCCAAAATACTAAAATTTTTATCAGATCGATTTCTGTGTGTTGCTTCGGTCTAAATAAATCAAAAGATTTGCTGGTTTCGAAGAAAATTCGTGGTCGAACTTTATACGAAAGGCGATATTGTTTCTGTATGTTGATATACAAACAATATTTTTAAAATTATCTCAGTCTTACCGTCAACGACTCTTACGCCGTCTTATTTTAGAACTAAGGGTGTCAGAGACAAAATAATAACCAGTAATGTAGTATTGTTATAGATGTTTTAAGTCAAAATTATATTTTATTTACCTGGTTAGATGCAAGCAGCGGCGACATCTAGTGGTGTCGATGCTAGACATCTCCAAACTATACCGGCACTTCTAACTTATTATCAAAACAAGTATCAAATATTAGGTGAGAATCACCTGTAAAGACTTACGTCACTAAACCCGTGGGTTGTCGGTTATTGCAACCGAAATCATTGAAAACTGAAGTTTCACCACTAGATGTCTCTGCCTATTGCATCTAACCAGCTACTTACGCTTTCCTAATATAGAGGCACATATATAACTTTCCTTTCTTATTTCGTCGAATGCTAGATTCCTAGATCCCAGCCTTATTGGGAAGACATGATATGGGCGAAAAACTATTTAAATATTAATTGATAGCATTTCAAATGCGACAAAATAAATTGCCTATGCCATTATTTTAATTATTTCGCAATTAAGATGTATTTCATCTAGAAACCAACCCTTAATTATTATTTTCACTTAGTTGGAGGCTCCACAGGTTTTAATTTATTTCTCTGGTCACGCTACGATTTTTTCCAGAAGTAGTTCCTTAATTTCTTCTTTCTCGTGGCAGGCACGCATCAATTTAACAGAAAAACACTCCCCTGCGAGGTTTTGACAGTTAACTAAATTTAAGAAATGGTCTGCACATTTCTACAAAGATGGTCAATAGAAACTTTCTGACAATGAAATAAAAGATTTAAGGTTGAATTCTCAACGTCGTTCAATTTATTGCCAACCTATAACCTATTTCGCTTTGTTTTTTCAAGTTTATTATTTTTTAAACTAACATTTAAATAAAATCAGTATCGTCGGCACATTACTTAGGTAATATCTGATATATTACAAAAATATCAATTTATTTCATTGCTAATTTTGGGAGAATTGTATAGTGAAAGAACAATGAGTGACAATGACGTAATAATGTAAAAAAAAATCTTACCCGATATTTTTCGCTATACAATTCTCCTAAAATAAGTGATAAAATTCCTTAATATTTATTAAATATGTCAATTATTACCTATAGAATATGAAGTCGATACTGATTTTCTTTAAACTTTCTATAAAAGCTAGAAAACATAAATAAATCTACGCGAAATAGGTTATAGGTTGGCAAGCATGTTGATACTCCCACCTTAAAGCATGTTTTGGAGAAATCAAGTCAATTCAGCACAGCTGACGTAAATAAATTAAAGTACCGTAAAATGGGGTGACTTTGGTCTTTGGGGTGGGATTGGCCAAATTCTGAAATAACTTTAATTTGATCACTATGGCACTTAAAAGTAGTGGTTAGTTTTGATTATGAGTTTAATTTGGTGCTACTAACCCATATTAATAAATTTACCTTAAAATATATTGTAATATATCTACTTATCACATAATTTTTAGGCAACATTAAAAATAATGTGTTTTTTTGTTAGAAATGATAGGCCAGAAAAGTTGAACGATACAGAGTATTCTACGAGCGTTAAAATTGATTCAGTGTAATGTTTATTATAAGTAACTATATTTTAATCTATTAATTAAACCAAATGTCTCATTAAGTAGTTTGGCCAAGTCGCCCCCTTCATTTTTTATGTAGAAAACTGGGATATATCCTTTAAACCGAAGAGAAGTGCTTAACAAAATACCCCACGTGACTGGCGAGGAAGATGGCACAGAAGAAGAAACACCCGTATTAAGTGAGACCGTGCTTGAATTTATAAAAGAGCAAAGATTCGGAAAGGAGAAATTAACCCAAAGAAAAAAGAAAATTACGATCACTTCAGGTAAGAGCGTTGGATCTTCCGATCTAGCTAGCAATATACCCTCCACCTCAGCCAACTCTAATAATATTTATGAAACACTCGAAAGTGAAGATAATGACAGCAGCAAAGCTTTACAAAAAACAACCAAAAGAAAGCGACATAGTGGAGAGGAAAAACGAACCAAGAAAATCAGCAAGGCCTTAAAAATAAAGAAACATACTCAAGAACAAGAAAGTGACGATTCCTCAAGTGCAGACGAAATATTGAGCCTTCATGACTCCTCATCAGAATATAATGAAGACTTTTCGTATCTGGAGAATAGTGAGGCAGCTCAAGCAAAATCTCCATCGCCTAAAAGACATGTCAAATATATCGTAGACGATTACGTTGTGGTGCAGTACAAAAAACAGTTCTACCCTGGAAAATTATTGAACTTTCCAAAGATGGTCAAAGGTTTCTGTGTTAGCCAAACGTGGTATCAGTCAATTCAAGTGGCCTAAAGTAGAAGAAGTTGTTTGGTACAAGTAATGCGATATTATAGAAAAAATTGAAGAACCTTTTGCTCTAGGCAATAGGGGATTTTTTAAAATTCCTGAAATGTTAAAATATAATGAGAATGTAGATATTTAGGTCGAGATTATTGGATTTATTAAACCAAAATTCAGTTTTTTTAGAAAATAAGTTATAATTTTTGTTTTTTGTTTACAATGAACGTTTTTTTAGAGAATAGCAGTTAAGATATAAACTGTGGTTTACTCAAATGATTTTTGTGTAAATGGTTTTATTTTTATTAAAAAAACTTATCAAAAATGGTAAATAACGGCCAAAAACCTAACCAAGATGATTTTTATGTGGCCAAAGTAACCTATGGCGTAGCTTGAAATTGATACAATTGCATATTATAATACATTTACCTGACTAGCCAAAGTAACCCCGAACATTGGGGCGACTTTGGCCACCATTAAAAAAAATCTCACAGGGACATGGGACGCCCGGTATGTTTAGAGATATGTTAAATTGAACGAACCAAGATAAACTAAAATTTTCTAATGGGTTGCCAAAATGTGTTTTAAAAAATGTCCCAAATATGGCATCTTAAACTTAGAAATCGGCCAAAGTCACCCAATTTTACGGTAATGTTAAAAAATAAATTATCAACATTTTTTTATATTATTAATGCTCGTCATGGTAAAACTTTTGTACTCGAGACAAGAGTTATTTTCTTAAAACGAATAAAATTACGTAACAAGTTAAATATAATGAACGCGTGAGAAGGGTGACTTGAAACAATGACAAAAGGACCCTTAGACGAATCCGTACAAAATATGAGTAGTTTTGACCCTTTGGAATGTAAAATAGAGACTTAATGTCTCTATCATCCTGTTCTACTATGCTAATTGTGACCCGAGCACTTAATTTGGCCATAATGTCCCCCCAAAACGGCAAGAAATTAATGACTGGTCTCCAGTGTTCTGTCGACCAGGATAAAACGCTCGTATAATTGGCATGGACATGGGCAAACTCTTCCATAAGTTTACAGTTTTAATTTACCACAATATATATTTTTTTATGGTTAATTTAAGTTTTTTTGGAAATAACAACGTTTTTCAAAAGCTCATATAAGTTTAAAAGGGTATAGAAGGGGGAGGATCCCCCCTCCTGAGCTTGTCCTCGTGCCACCCCAATCGGTGTTTCCCAATATGACATTTTCGACAAAATAAAAAATGTTAGAACCAGACGTATTAATATTTAATTTGTAAGTAAACTGTAATTTATTTAATATATTGGATATTACAATATCCACAACGATTATAGGATGAGGAGACCAAATACAATATAGTTTTAATATAACAACAAAATATTATAACATTATGTAAAAATAGAATAGTATAACCAATCATAAACAATAACTAATAGTAGTAGTAGTAGTAGTAACATGTTTTATTTAGCAAAAATAAGCTACAATCAAATATTTTTTAATACCTTTTTTTAACAACATTATTATAAAATTTTAATTTTAAAAAGGAACCTTCTTTTAACAAAAACAGACAGAAAAGTTAAACATTTTGCAAATTGTATCAAATATTACATATCATTTTGTTTCTTAAATAAATGTAATTTTTAAGGTTTTTTTAAATAGTTTTAATGATATTTTAGATTTAATAGAATTTTCCAGATATTCTATCAAACCTTTATAAAAAATAAACTTATGAGCAAATGTTTTAGACACTCTAGTCACAAAAAAAATTTGATTAGTTCTTGCTTTATAATTATGATGGTCATGATTAAAAGAACAAAAGACTTTTAACCAATCAGGCAATAAATTATTTTTAATTTTAAATTTAATTTCTGACATTCAACCAATCTAAATTTTTTAACATAAAATTTATTTTTGTAGATTTGTCACAATTTAAAATATTCCGCATTGCCTTATTTTGTAAAATTTGTAATTTATCAAATATTTCCTCACTAGCACAATATAAAATGGAAGAACAATAAAGAAAATGTGGTAATATTATAGTATAAAATACAGTTTTTTTAGAAAACAAACTTAAATTAGAACTGGTTCTTTTAAAATAACCTACTTTTCCGGCAATCTTTGATATGATACTTTCAAAATAATTAAAAAATTGTCATTTTAAATCAATAATTATCCCTAAATATTAAAAACTGTTTACTAATTCCAATTTTTTACCATCAATTACAACATTTATATTTTGAGAATTTAAATTATTACCCATAACCATACATTTAGTATTTGAAATATTTAATTTTAACTTATTTACTTTTAGCCAATTTATTAATATATTTATTTACCCCTAACAAGCTCAGCTTCAGGGGATTGAAGAATAAGTTTATTGAAGACAACATAAACATATTTATTATATTATTAAATTTTTGAATAAACTTATTATTATTATCTCAGAATTTAGAGTACATATTTGGACCATCAAAAATATTTAAAACATTAATGTAAATTAAGGTGTCATCAGCAAACATTTGTAACTTACACATTTTTAACACTAAAGGTATATCGTTGATGTATAAAGCAAATAATATTAGACCTAGTATACTTCCTTGAGGAACTCTATATTATCTATTTTTTTTATTTGGACATGTTTTTGATATTTTTGTTTTTTGTGACCTGTTACTAAAATAATCCATTTATAAACGTTTCCGCATAATAATAAGTAGGTAATAGAGAAGCCAAATTTGACAAACCTGCTTTTTAGTTGCGAAATATTATTGTATCAAGGATAAATGGTATATTTAATAAGGTTTTAAACATTTGATGATCATGGCGTTGGCAGCAAAATTAGGTTGGACCTTCTAAAGGGAACCCTCAGGTTTATATATTATTTATTTATTTATTAAAAAAAACATTAATCCACAATACATTAATAATTACACAAATAGCTTTAAAACAATTTATAAAGTCTTGTACTACGTTCATATAACATAAATTTCAACAATCAAATGCATACAAGGACCAATGTATAAAAAGAAAAGCTGTAAGATCAATTCAGTTCACCATGCAACAGTTTAAACAAAAAAATAACTGAATAAGAGCATCTGAAAGCTAATTCTGTTACGTTAAATCTAAATACTTGTAAGACTAGTTTTTTTTCCAAAACTCGCAATCCATTTAAGGTTTGGCCGTTTACGCCAAACCGAAATATCATCCTGAAGACATGCAGGCAATATAATAATAAAAAATGTAGAATGCCTAATAGGAATAGGCTGTGTAAATGGCATACTATTATATCTCTGCACATTGCCATCCACTAATTTGAGTTGGTAGTATAGGCTTGACCGTTGCCACCTTTCTTGTAAAGTAAAAAAGGACAAATTCAAGAAAAAAGTGTGTAGTAGGTATGCCAAATTCAATTTAATTGACGGACCTCTATAGGTTATATATCTGTGGTACACTGTTAAAAGAAAAGAATCAAATTTAACTTTTTTTTATGTCCCAGAAAGTCCACTCCCGTTTTTTTTGTCAATTTAAATAAAACCGCTTTAGTCAATCAGTAACTCATAAAATATGTTATTACTATTTTGACATTAATCTGATTTTATTGTGCAGTAAAAATTACAACTTAATTAGTTAATTTGACACATTTTTTATGTTAGTATTAACTTCTTTTAAACTTTTAACTAAAAAAGATATTGATAATGATTATAAACTTTATCAAAGTTACTAGTATTTGATTTATTTGAACCGTAAAAGAATTGCACGTTAATTTTAGTTAGCTGTTATGTTAAAACGACTTCCAGAAAAGTTAGTTCTTAAAATCTGATTTTTACTAAATACAAAAGAGTTAAAATAACTATACCTTTTAAGTTAAATTTGATTCATTTTAATTGATTATAAATTTTTTTGATTCTCACGTCAAGGATTTCTAACAGTGTACTAAGGCAGAACCCGATATGTCAAGAAATATCCATTTTCCGTTTTTAAAGCCAATATATGCAGTTACTGGTGACGAATATGATGGCAAAACCCGATATGGTGCTGTTACTCCTATACAATGTGGGTTAATAAAATAAGATCCCGATATGTTTCATAAATAAAAATTGGTCGCTGGCAAAACCCAATATGCTAGACATATCGGGTTGTGGTGTCGTCCCGCACCGACAAACATTTATTTGTATATCCCGGTATGTCTGACATATCGGTTTATGCCACAGTTTCAACTTGTCGGAATTGGTTTTACCACGCGACATGTCAATTTTATTGGTGAAACTAAAGAGGGAAAAATACGATATGTCCAACTAATCTAAATATCTTCGTTATCCGGAAAAATTTTAACTTGAAATGCTACAAGCGAAAAGGATGTTTATTGTAAAATATTTTACTGGACTAGCCAAGTTACTGTAAATACAATCTTAATTTTGGCGATATCGCGAAGTTTAAAATTCGTTTTCTGAAAAATCAAGTATTTTGACATATCGGGTTCTGCCTTAGTACCACAGATATATAACTCATTTTTACACAATATTAAATTTAAATGAATATTTCTTGTTTGATTTTGCTGCCTCCAGGGCAACCTTGTCATTTTTATAGCTCAAAAAATTCTTGACAAGTTTCCTTAAAATTAAAATAAATTAACGATTTCTTTCGTCTCTCCATTTGGTGCCCATCACAGAAAAAAATCGTTCTGAAAATGCTGAACTTGCAGGTGTGTTCAACAAAAACGAAATTAAGGAAAAAACATTTTGAGTATTTTTAAAATGATTAAGAAAACATTGCCATTTGTTTGGGGTACTTAAGGTTGAATTCTCAACGTCATTCAATCTATTGCCAACCTATAACCTATTTCGCGTTGATTTTTTGAGTTTATTATTTTAATAACTAACATTTAAAGAAAATCAATATCGTCGGTACATTATTTAGGTAGTATCTGATATATTACAAAAATATCAATTTATTTCATTGCTAATTTTGGGAGAATTGTATAGTGAAAGAACAATGGGTGACAATGACATAATAATGTTAAAAAAAATCTTACCCGATATTTTTCGCTATACAATTCTCCTAAAATAAGTTATGAAATTCCTTGATATTTATTAAGTATGTCAATTATTACCTATAGAATATCAAGTCGATACTGATTTTCTTTAAATTTTGTATAAAATCTAGAAAACATAAATAAATCTACGCGAAATAGGTTATAGGTTGGCAAGCATGTTGATACTCCCACCTTAAATGTATAATTTCATTTTCCATTCCTTGGTATCCTTCAGATATCTGCATTACTTCATTAAAAGGCTCGTTCATGTTAATTTTTAGGTTTGGATTACTTATTTTTGCCATTATACTTTCGAAATCCGAATATGAAAATTTAGATTTTACATTCAGTTTTCCAACGATACTATGCCAACTGTCTTCGGAAAAATCGTACCACTTTTCTAAGTATTCTATAGATCGTTAATAGAATTTATTAAAATCAGTTTCTAGTTTATTCTTGCATGCTGCATTTACGAGAGATCGTATCTTGACTTTGGTTTCAAACCCATAAAATTTATTATCCAATCTTTGCACTTAATTTTTTCTGACTCAGTCATAATACTGTATAACTAAAATACTCTGTGATTCTTGGGGAGTGTGAGTGTGGTGTCGACGCCGTGTCTTGACCCATGATGAGGTGTCGAGTGGAAAGACCTATCGTTTTAAAAAAGGACATTTTCAACCCTAAAAAGCATGATGCTACCAGTAGGGTACTGGTAGCATCATTCCAACTGATTTCGTAGAGATGGACGTGCGCTAACTTTAACATAGGTCCTATGCGGATTTTATAGGCCTGTGTTATACTTTAGAGTGCAGTGGTTCCCAACCGCCGTTCCGCGGAACACCGGTGTTTCAGGTGTTCCGCGAAATAATTTAATAATATCCACTAATCTGAATCATGAGATAGTATTTTTTGTAGACCAGTGTCGATAATTTTAAAACCAAAAAAAAATAATAGTAGGATGAAACCCATTGGAAAAGGAAGAGAATATAACAAAAATGAAAGGAAAAATAATTTACGGGCGATCCGAGGTCGGGAAGTGGAAAGGGGTGAGTTCTTAAGGGTAGAAAACGATTTATCTCGATTTCCGGCAACACTACAAGTCCTATGGAAAAACGTTAAACGGCAAAGTTGTAGGTAATAAAAAGATCTACAACTTTTGTATTTATACTTTTTTCACATAACCTCAAAATTTATGTGAAAAATTCAAATAACAAAGTTTTTGGTTTTCGATTTTTATCTTATAGAAAAAATTTTTTTTTTTCGAATTTTGGTGAAAACGTACATTTTTATGTCTTAAACGCACTGTAATTTTTTTGATTTAAAATATTAATTTTTTCACCTTATTTTGACTTAATATCGAAAAAGCACCCTAATTTTCAATCGAAAATTATTGTCACGTCAAAATATCTGCTTTTTTAAAAAAGTCGGTGGGCTTTTTGTTCGTTGAAATCTCTACTTTCTGATGGTGTAAAAAAATATACATTACTATGGTAAAAGTTCTCAAAAAATGGAAAAAAACGAAAAAAACTCGAATCCGAATTTTTTTTTAATCATTATGTACAATTTTGAGTAGTAGTAGTAGTGGAGAAAAATAAAAAACCAAAAACTTGGTTATTTAAATTTTTCACATAAATTTTGAGGTTATGTGAAAAAAGTGTAAATACAAAAGTTGCAGATCTTTTTATTACCTACAACTTTGCCATTTAACGTTTTTCCATAGGACTTGTAGTTTTGCCGGAAATCGAGATAAATCGTTTTCTACCCTTAAAAACCCACCCCTTTCCACTTCCCGACCTCGGATCGCCCGTAAATTATTTTTCCTTTCATTTTTGTTATATTCTCTTCCTTTTTCAATGGGTTTCATCCTACTATTATTTTTTTTCGCTTTTTACCATTTTCAAAGGCTTCAGCCCTGGTCTATTGATAAACTGATTACTTCACCGCAAATATGTTGACAAAGGTGGTGTTCCGCCATTTTCTTATTGCTACCAAAAGTGTTCCGCCACCACAAAAAGGTTGAAAACCACTGGTAGACCTTATTAATACCCGTCTTCTGGTTGCAATCACCTACAGTAGTTTTAAGTTAAAACATTTTGGTTGGAACGTACGAAAATGTTACGAAACTGGACGAATTTGTGGACGTGCAAACGAGTCCTTATCCAACATTTTTTCTTGTTTTCAGGGTGATTATGAATTCCGTTCTCGTTACACGGAAGTAAATGTGACGAATTTTTAATGTCCGGCGTGTTTTTCTGCTAAATGATCCGTTGTTTTTGTTGTTTTTCTCTGTAATTTTTGCCATTTCTCCCCAAGCTAGTAATTTATTTGAGCGAATAATGTCTCTATCGTTTGTAAATTTACAAGTATTAACTAGATTTCTATTTAATTATTATTTATTAGTTAGTTTTCTATGGAGTCGTGGTTTTTTTGCGAAAAAAGCATTCCTTATGTGGGAACACGAAACCAACTTAATCCAAAAGTGCATTAGGTTTACGTCTCCGACAGATTTTCATTGCATATAGAGCAGCGTTTCCTCGGGCCGACTCTAAAAACGTCGAGGAAAAACGGAAAAACCTGGAAAATCTCCTCCGTTTAAGTGTAAAATCGATCTCGATCAGAAGTCCATACCGTTCACAAAACTGCTGATTACGAATACACCTAACGAAATCGGAGAATTGGAGATGACACTTTTAAAACTCAATCAGTGCACTGTACAAAAGAAAAGATGGACTTTAAATTTTTAAGTATTATTATAATAATATTATGTTATACCGTGCGAGCAAAAATCATTTGCATCAAAGAGGGCTTGGATTAAAAAACGTAGGGCTTGGTTTAGATCACAATGATATGGGGACGATATATCTAACCAAATCTAGGTTAAAATTTTGTCAAATTCATATTATGAAATGATATGCCAAACTAATGAGTAATAAAATAAGTAGACAAATACAAATTTATTTTTGTTGTTTACAAAATTAACAAAGTAAGAATACAGAAAGAAAAAAAAAAATAATTACATAAATTGCTGAAATTGGCCACCGCCATGCTCCAAGCATAAAATTCACACGTCTCTTCATATTTTCGAAAGTGTTGACCAGCATCTCTGGAGAAATGTTACCACATTCTTGGATAATCCTTTCTTTTTCTTCTTAAGAATAGTCCTGCATGTTCCATAAGATCTTTCCACTTCTTGGGACAGGCGTCTTATAATTTGTTGGCGTATTTTGCATTATTTCACGAACGTTTGCAACAAGTTCTGCTGTTCTTACACATGGTCTTCCTGCTCCTTTTTTGTGTTATATAGAACCTGTTTCCCTAAACACAGCCACGGTTCTTTTCAGGCAATGATAAAAATCCCGAGCAATAAAAACAACGTTAGGAAAATGTTCGTGAAAATCGACCATGCACAAACCCGGATTGTATTGCCACCCACCATTTACTCTAACCTTATTTCGAAAATACGCCTTAACCATAAATGTTTTGTGCTGTTCCGTAAAGTCCATTGTGTGAATTGTTCAAGAAATTGGAAAAATTAGGGATGAATCAAATTACTTGTAACGACTGTCAAAGATGACGGAATAACTGATTGATTGTTAATTCAGGTAGTTACTGACACCCAACAGGTATTAAGCTCTACGGCTAAGCATTACGTCCTTAGATGCCAGGCCCCTTTTGATGCAAATAATTTTTGCTCGCACGGTATATAGAGGGTAGGTACACATAACTTACCATTTATATTACAATTTACGATATTTTTTAATGCTTTAGATCAAACGAGGTTAAGGTACTATGCATAAGCACATTTTTTTATTACTATAATTAAATTAAAAATAATGAAATGTTCCTATCAAAGTTCTAGTATGTGTCAAAACACAAAAGTCCAATTTTATTTCCTCATTGCATCTTATTTTAATTTAGTGAACCCTTGCTCTAGATGTAGGAACTTACAAAATTTTATATTTATACATCAGCCGTTGGTTTGGCGAAAAGGCCATTGCAAAATAAATATTTTTGTTACAGCAATAAAAACAAAAATTCAAATAAATATTTAGTTATTTAGTTTTTATATTGTTATAATCTCAGATCAAATATTTCTATGAAGATCGGTAAGTAAGTATACAATTAAAATATTTTACAACCATGCTTTAGATTCAAATTTTGCAAATAATGACGTTTTCTTAGTGTCTTCATTAAATATATAATCGAAAAATGTTTTGCAAGAACACTGAACCTCTCGAATATCAGTCGAAAGCTCTACCAAGTGCGCTATGGAAACTCTGGAATTGTTTCCCCTTAATAACCCTTCCCCAGTTTGGAATCCCAGGAGTTTCCAGACTGTATACAACTAACATCAAAATTGAATAAGTTATATGGTCAAAGTTGGTGGGAAAATTTCAGAGAACTTGTTAACGTTCATTATTTTTTTTATAAATCTGCTGATTTTGTGTTATCTATCTTCATGGAACTGTTTAATCTAAAGTGATAAAGTAAAAATGACATAACACAAACAATAATATTTAAAAGTTGTTTGTTCCACCACTGCTGTTCTAGTTTCCAAAACATTTTCATTTGCTCTTACCAAAATTAGAACCACTTAATTTTAAAAGAATTTGTTTCCAGACTGTATACAACTAACATCAAAATTGAATAAGTAATATGGTCAAAGTTGGTGGGAAAATTTCAGAGAACTTGTTAACGTTCATTATTTTTTTTATAAATCTGCTGATTTTGTGTTATCTGTCTTCATGAAACTGTTTAATCTAAAGTGATAAAGTAAAAATGACATAACACAAACAATAATATTTAAAAGTTGTTTGTTCCACCACTGCTGTTCTAGTTTCCAAAACATTTTCATTTGCTCTTACCAAAATTAGAACCACTTAATTTTAAAAGAATGCGACGGCATTTTTGCGATCTAATATGGGTTTATTTATTATTCTCCGTTTACATTGAAATATTACACAAATAAGTCAAGTGCGAGTAGTTCATATCGTATGTCTCCGCCATTCTTAGAAAAAATTACCCTCTATGTGTTTGTGTGGCTTTATTGAAATTTTTGCAGTTACATATATTTAGAAAATACGTTGTTTGAAACAGATATTACATTTACAATATATTGTAAATGTAATATACGTTCCTAGCAATAAAAACAAACATTTTATGTATTTAGGGGCAACTCATATTTTGCGTTATTGTGACTATTTCAGTAGAGTGTTTTATACTGGCAAAATATCTTAGCAAAGGCCTTTTTTCTATTGGAAAAACTGTTAATTATATACACCTGGACAAAACCAACAAGATGGCTTTTCAGCGGCATAATTTTGATAGATGTTCAGGTAAAAACTATTGTTAATCTGACAAATGTCATCCTGGTTTGAAAAAGACAAAATGAGCAATTTAAACGAAAATGCAAGATTTGGGTGTCAATCTATCCAAAAAATAAAAAAATCGATAGCAGAAAATATTCCACTTAACACACAGAAATCCAAGAACTCAATTAGGGCACAGTTCTCAGAGTTTGTAATGGTAAGAAATTATAAACTGGAAAAATGTACTACTGTGATGGACCTGACGAAAATCCTCGAAGATTACGCCTTTAATATAAAGAAGGGTAACGGCGAAGACTATAAATAATCTTCTGTAAAGGCTATATCGTCGTTTAAGAAGTGAACACTCGTATCTACATATTATGAAAAATGTGAGACCTCGTATCAGCAAACTTTTGCAAATTTTTTTCATGAGCGACCTCGTACGTGCCGTAAATAACAGAAATGCAATGAATTAGAGTTTTTATCATAAAAATATCTTTAAGAAGCTTCTCATTCTATACAAAATTAATATATAATGACTTTACGTCATTGATATGTTTTTTATCAAGTTTTTTGTCTCTCCTGTAAAGTAGAGGTTTTGCATATACGAGGTATCACATATTTTACAAAATGTATATACGAGGGTTCACTTCTTAAACGACGATATGGAACACTACGACAAAAATTATTCAAGAAATGTATTTTACAGAATACGAAATAAAGATTGACCCTTTTACGGATATTTTCTTTAAAAATGCGCAAATGGCAAGAGACGCAAAGAGAGCAGCTCCAAAGTTGGCAGGAAAAGAGGAAAGTAAGTGCAAAAGCAATATCTACCAAAGATTTACTAACAATAATGCAAAGCTCCAATGAAGAAAACCGCGATGAAGCACAAAAAATGTTTTTCCATCTCTGTTCATTTAAACTATCTTGGAGAGCTAATGAGGCTGTTAATTGCAAAATTCAATATTTTCAAAAGGAGTTTGATACTATGAGAGAATTTACCGGACCAATTAAATATAGCAGCATATTTTCCAAGGCAGCTTAAGGTGTGTCAAAAGGATTGGCAAAGAGTGGTAAGAAATTCATCAAACCAAGACTTATGCCCTGTAAGATTTAAGATTTAAAATAATTGGAAAAAAGAGGACCATACATTTCCACATACAGACTATTTCTCTTCGTTCATCCAAACTGGCAGAAGGAATGTTGGTTCAAAAATACTCCACTAGGAATTACCAACCACAGTATCTAAGTGGACCAAAACTTCAGCGGAAAGAATTGGAATAGATACGAAGAAGCATAAAATAACAAATCATTCTCATCGAACTTCCGCTGTGTCTGCCCTATTTAAACAAGGCGTTGGGGAACAAGAGTTGATTAAGTTAACAGGCCAGTCAAACGCAAATTCCCTGAAACCATCTCTGTCTGTGTGTATTGCAAAGCTTTTTTCCAAGTGACTAATTATATTATTAAACGTGATTTGTGTCAAATATATTTTGTTGCTGTTGCTTTGTTTACCGTTTCCACCCTAATAAACGTATTTCCGATTAAACTTTCCTCCCCACTCGCGCATAATACGAAACATTCATAAGTATAAATACGAAAATATAAATCCCCTATCAAACAGCCCCGTGTTCGTCTTGTATATGTCAAAATATCTAAACAAGGTCCTTAATTTTCGGTAAAGCGTTTTCCCACTTCCAATTTTATCAAAATACCATCAAAACCTCAATAATAAATGACAAGATCTTTTGAAAACAAAATAATTAATTTGGCAACGTCTCTTTGCGAGTTATAAATTCTAGTGGTAGTCCAAGATCAAATGTTTGAAACAAATCTCCCTTAGTCAAGGTACCTACTTTGTTTTTAACGGTGGCAATATGTTGCAGCGGCGGATTTAGGATATTTTACATCTGGCATTAAACGTTATACGTATTTTCCGACGACCACCTATGAAAATGAGAAAAAAAGCACGCCTAACTTGGCTAGAAAGTCCTTTATATCACACGCGTGTTGAAATATTTTCTTTCAATACGTGTGTTGAAATATAAAACAGCTGATGGCCGACGAATTTGACAGCAAAACTATTTAATAAATAACAAACTTACGGGACCCGTAGAGCGAATTGGGGTGCTGGGTGGGGTAAAGTACACTAGGGCATACTGCAAATACTAAAAATCCTTTTTTTTTCGTTATTTTTGGGAACCTAAGAGTATTTTTGATAAAAATAATAATATATCAAAAAGGGAAAATATGTCAGGCAACCCACTAAACATGTCAACTGAGTTGAACCACAGAAAAAAAAAGGGGCAGCTATAGAGCAGAAATAGAATACCCTAGGAAATACCGATTTATAATTTTAATTATTTCGGATAAAAATATCCATACAATGTTTAAGGATATGGGACAAGTGAATGTGCTTTCTGTAAGTAAATTTATTTTAGCAATATTTAAAACAAATCGAGTAAAGATAGAACATGCTATCGATATTTAACTTCATCTCTATCTTTCTATAATGTTGAGGTTATGTTTTAGTATTGTGTTTTATTGTTTTGTATGTATATTTAGGTATATTATTGTTTTATTGAAAGAATGCAAGTTGCCAAAAAATCAGAAACGAAATTTATTCACTGTACATAGATAGTAGGTATGATGTGCGTAAGCAAATAGGAGAAAAAGTTATTATTTTTATTTAAATCTGGGTAAGTTAAAATGCAACGAATACTTACACCAGGTTAAAATGTGTAAGTGGGCATTGTTTTTATTTTGTTTTAATACAGATGCTTCTGTTGAAATCCGCCTTAAAATTTGTTATACATTTTTCAACTCTAGTGTTGAAAAAAATTTGTTTAGCATGATACTTACAAACTATTAAAAACAAATCAAACTCTTTTTAATTATTCTGTATGGTCGTAGGAAAAATTGTGTACATTACTCGTATGAAAGTGATTTCCTTACACTCGGAGAATTTCCTCACTCGGCTAACGCCTCGTGCAAAATACCTTCTCGTTTGTAAAGTACCACTTTCAACACTTGTTATACCATATTTCTATTTCCGTACATCCAGGATAACACAAAACTTAGTTCTAACACTTAACAATTTAAAATCCTCTTATTTTCATTTGAAAAGCGACTATTCGAAAAACGTACCTCTGTCCCCCGACTATAATTAATTCCTGGAGTCTCTTTTGCATTTCTAAATTCGGATTTGAAAAGCGGGAAATAACGAGGAAATGATTTAGGTGGAAACAGCCCTCGCTAGAAAACAATTAATTTGTTTATTTAAATTGCGGGTGGCGCACCGGGCGCGGGCGGTGCCGTCCTCCAATTATTTCACTTCTTTTGTCTAAAACTAACTTGCTCGGTAATCGGTCAGTGGCGTAACTGTTCAAAAAAAATTGATTTAGTTCCATGAATTAGCAAAATAAAAATGCAACATCTATCAACTTTAATTTTTTTAATGGAGCATACTGTATATTTTTACATTTTTTCATTCTACAATCAATTCTACACATTTGTCATAAATCATGCCCTTTTAATCTTCAACCGTTTACGAAATATTAACTTTTAAAACAAAATAGACAAGCGATAAAGTATGAACAGAAACTATTTTATAAGATGTTGAAAATGTTCTCCACCAACTGTTCTACAGTAAATCAATCGATCTAAAAATTCCTCTTGTACATTTTTGGACTACTTGTGGAGAAATTTCTCGTATTGCTGGTCGAATGAACTCCTTAACGGTATCTATCGAGTTATTAATAAAGTACATTTTTTACGTAGCCCCACAAAAAAGTCCAGTGAGTTAGGATCGGGCGATCTAGGTGGCCACTCTTTTAACTCTGTTAAAACTATAGGGTTAAACTTGGTAAATCAGGATCATTATCATTAGCGAGGTGCATTTATAATATCAGCTGAGCCAAATTCAGATTTGATTAACATTCACTGCCGTTTTTTGACGTCTCAAATTTAAGTAGCAAATTATCATTGTCAATGCCTTAAAAAGTGCGTTTTAAAAACAATAATTTGACGGGTCCGAGCGATTCTGAACCGTTTCTTTATCATAACAACTTAACAATTTTCTTTCAGATACTTTTAACATGCACAACACAATAGTAAAAGTTCAGAAGAACAAATAACAGTTTTAAACAGAGTACACATTTTCTGTAGAAATATTCGTTGTTACAAGCTAAACTTTTCATTAAAACCACTTAGAAAAGCTAAAATAATCCCGTCACTTCAGATTACCCATTTTAACAACTTTTTTATACCTAGCAACAATTTATGATTCCTAATTAAGATAAGGGCGAAATTAAGCCGAACAAGACAAAAAGAAACGAGAATGTAAAGAAAAAACAAAAGACAACCCTATATCAGTATAACTGCAAGTCCTGTGAGAACTCTTATCCTTGTAAGATGGTGTAGGAGTATTGTAATCCCTAAGACATCGTTCTTTGTCTGTAAAGGTTTCCATACACGTTCAGATTAGTTTAGGTATCGCGTAAATACGACCATAAATATTTCTTAGACTCTTGTTTGTCTTGCTAGAAGATAGACGTCAAAGGATGGTTTACCAAAAACAGCAACAGTACCTATTTAAGTCCCAGAGAGAAAATATTATAACACTGGATTTATGCTAAGTTTGTTCCTTTATAACTTTTTGCTTTTACTTCAATTTCAACTTGATTTTCTGATTCTAGAAATAAACAATGGGGTTCAAATCCGGACTACATGCAGGCCAATGTAACCGTCAAATATCAACCTCATCTTAATAATCGATTATCACGCGTACAATATCGGATACAATTTAATATTACTTTTCACTCAAATTAAATAGTAAAATATTTGTTTTTTAAATTAGAATAGTAGAAATTTTTTTTCTAAATTGTATTAATATGAAGGTAAGATACGGTAGTATATGGTATTCAAAAACCACGTCGCGTAATCCTGGTTGTTTTTGACGCTGGCAAATTAAGATAGAAACGCTGGAAATAAGAAAAACTTCACGAGAGACATGATGGGTATTATCTTAAAAATAATGGGTAAAATTTATGAGTGTAAGTGCTTGTCTTCGTGTTTTGTGCCGTTGAACCCTCTTACTTACATAATGGCAATGTTTGCTTGTATTTAACAGGGAAAAGGGACTTATACGTAACGGGAGCATAATACACAAGGTGTACCCACGCTGTGTGTAGATACAAATAGGGCACAGGGTCTGTAAAATGTTAACTTAATAAAAAAAAAACAATTTCCTTATAAAGAACCTGTTTTAATACACCTCAGTTCCTTTTTCCCTAAAATAAAGAAAATAACCCTGTTGAAAATTCCGATTTCGTCTCAAATTGACGAATGTTACCGCTTTTCCGCCGAAATAGTCCCGCGCCCCGTAAGTACAAACATTTTAGTATTCCCTCTTCCTGCTAAGCCATTGCTATTCCTGCAGCGTTGAGGTGGCATTTGTTCGTGACGTGATTCCTACCACGGCGAGTTTCCTGCAAAAGGTCTGCGTGGTGTCACAGACGTTGTCTCTTGTACAGGGTATATCGAAAGGCTTGATGGGATATTTACGTTCACCGATTTAATATTGGAATAATTGCATTGCAGCGCGGTGTCGTCAGTATTTACCTGTTATTTCAAAAGTTAAAGCGGAAATAAGTTGACCTGCATTTATATAGTTGGACTTGCGTTCAGGAACGCAACAACAATATTTTCACTATAAAACAAACCAGGAATTTATTATTCAATAAAATAAACAAGGGAGATGCACTTATATTATTTAATATGCATAAAAGAAAATCCTTGCAAATGTGAAACCAACATCGAATAAATCTAGCTGATTTCGTAAGGTCACGCGCCACAGAATTCATGGAGACGTGACGGGACGAACAGGCAGTGCTATGATAAAATGATAATATTTCAGTCACTTGAAAATATACTGTGATTAGCGTTGGTTGTATTTTCTCGATAACTTTCCTGATTTTCGCAATTATTTTGAACGTACCTTCATAATATTTCATAAAATACTACAACTATCTAGTTTTATAACTTTTATAAAGCAATAAGACAATTATAGATTTGAATTAAACAGTTTTATTTCAAAATAATAAGTTCAGCAGACGTTTAAACATTTATTGAAGTGAAAACAAACCGATATCAACGTCTTGTCATGATTTGAAGAGCAAAACTAACATAACGTTAAATTATTCAGTTAAACTCCGTGACGGCACCTCAGGTGGATCCGTCAAAGTGCCTTAGTAGTTATAGATGATTCGTTCTGCATCAATTGGAGCGGTTTCTTCTGCGCATTCGCCAGCAGTGCGCAGGTTCAAAAGCTGTTCAAAGGCGGTTCAAAAGCTGTTCAAAGCTATTCATTAGATGTTTATTAGCTGTTCAAAGCTGCTCAATAGTCTTTCAAAGCTGTTCAAAGCTGTTAAAAAGCTGTTCATAGTCGTTCAAAGCTGTTCAAAAGCTGTTCATACTTGTTCATTATTCGTTCTACTAAACGACTATATTGCGCACTGTTGGCGCATGCGCAGAAAAGCAATTGATGCAGAACGAATTATCTATAACTACTTGCCTTTATGAAGAAGCTAGTATAATATTCTGTCTCACTCACTTCTATACGATGAAATACCAACTTTATAAGCAAATTTAAAACACGATCTTTCCAATTCTCTTTTTCCGCCGAAAAAAAAACGGAATTTACACTCGGAAAACTATTACCGACGACCCTTCGCTCGCAAGCGACTCAATAACGAAAATCCGCAAAGCCTACTATGACTTTCATTATCGTAAAATTTAATTGAACGATTCCGGCCTTTTAAAGGGCCAAATGGAGCGTAGGGCCGCTTTAGCTCCGCTTTAGGGCAGGGAAGCCGGTGTAATAGCCGATCAGCGCGGCAACGGTGTCCTTCGATAGAATTAATTTTGCTCCCGCCAGGACGGAAAGGGAACTTTTTAGATTAGTTTGGGTTCATGTGGAATGCATCCGAGTTGAAAGACCATGATTAAATGTAATAAATTTCCATATACGATATGGGGTATTTCGATTACAGGGTGTCCAAATTATGTGACGTGTAATAACTGTATGGTATCTGGGTCGCCTTTAAACTGCAGTATTTTTGACCATGGAGAATGTCAGTGTGTGATAAATTTCTACATACAATTAGTATGTTTATGGTATACCGTTCCTTATTTATAGTCATCACCATTTCTTTGTCTATAATTATCCGTTATCATAACGAATTGTAAAAGTAAAATTATACAATCATACATTCGCAGCAACTCACGGTAAACTCCTGCAGACTTTATCACGGAACTATTATTCTGCAGAATACAAAAGCTGCAGCAGGTTGAACTCTTTTCATTTCTCAGGAGAGCCAGATATCACACAGACTATCCGAAAACTAATATACCAAGGCATTGCTACAGTTTCCGTCTATACCGGGCTCGGTTCACTTGCTCTAAACATGTCTAGAATAAAATTTTGATTTGAAAAATATAGTCCGTTTTTTTTTTATCGGAAGATGTATCTTATAATAAAGAGAGGGTTCCCATCTATATAATATCAAAATTACGTTACGTAAACGATTGTTTTGTCAATTAAAATAATTAAGAGTTAAACTTAAAATGTCCGTCCTACTTTATCGGATTCAACAAACTAAAATATTCAGTACCAACTTACCAGTTCATATCTCCGAATAAAGTCAAACTCCATAATACTCGTCCCCTAATTTTCAATATCCCCCCTCCCATTGAATATAACCAGCTAAAACTACTAAAAGCGTCAAAACTTTCGACGTTCGACCAAATACAGCCAAAATCCATTTTAGCGAAATAGATTAAGGACGGGATTGTCTGTTAACTATCCTTGTCTAACATTAGCAACAAGTATAGAGTAAGGACCCTCTTCAAGCTCAAATATTTATAGTATTTGCGTAATAATGTCTATTTAGGGATCAGTTTTACCGGATAAAGTTTAAAGGACAAGGTACGCTTTTAATGGGATTTCTGGAGACAGGAAATAGATTTCTCGTGTAAGCCAAAAGGTTATGATAGGGTTACTTATATATACATATATATATATATATATATATATATAAATGTAAAGTGGTCGCAAGGAAGCCTCTGAAACTGTTAATATAACTTTTCCTTTTTTCCCAAACAATATACAACAAAAATAACATTCGTTAACAAAAAGAAGTTTATTTTCGTTGCCGGTCTTATCTGTATCGACCCGTATAAAAAGTGTTTAACCCTAATACATCAAAATATCAAGAAAAACTCTCCCCACAATATTTCTCGTGGTCATCCTTTCAATATCAAGTAACCCATGTTGACAGAAGAATTACGCTGATCCAAACAACTGCCGTCCACAATGGCGCCTCGCAAACCAGACAAAAGGCTGTCGGCAGCGCAATCTTTTTATTTCCGCGCTCATATATCACTATTTCCATGGCCTCCCGGGATATTTGAATGAATTTAGATTATTTTTGGATGAATGGATGGATAATCGAGAAATATGGAGAAAAGTGGTCATAGTTTCTATTATTCTCCGAATACAAAGAAGAGTTTTGGTTATCGGAGGAGATTGGGGATTTAAAAAGTTGTTGATTTATGGAAGATTTATTGAAATTTAACTTTTAATATACCTACCTTAGCCTAAATTGATACGATATGATTAATGAGGCAAAGAATTATACAACTTCTAAAGAGAAACAAGATTAGACTCCATATGCGTCTTTCGGGACCAAGCAAGACTTATAATAGGTCAAAAAAGTCGTGGTTCTGGCTAGAAAAGTGACAAAGCAGCCAAAATCCAACCCTTCCGCCGAAATTTTCTAGTTTCCCTGTCGAGTTATTTTCATTAAATATTATTTTTTGGTAATCAAATTATTGTCAAAAACACCAATTTTAAAATGTTTGTCCTAAACATAGTAATCATTTGAACTAAGCAACATTTTATAGTTTAATTTGCAGGGCAACAGTTAATAGAGTAAAATGGTACATTAATTGGAAAATCGTGTTCTTCGTCATTAAAATATCGTCGAAATAAAGGGTTTCATTTGTAGGTTCGCTAATAATTATTTATTGGTTTTTATGCCGTGGTCGGCAGGGCATTTGGTATACAAATAGAGAGATTTTAATGGTTGTTTTAAACATCAGTTGTCGATGGAAATAAGATAAAAGTGTTTAAAAAGTTTAATTTCTAAAATTATACGTTTGCAACGCCACCAAAAACCTTTCATAAAAATGGCATTAATAGCAAATTCTATATATCGACGATGCACATGCGCTGACTCATTCAAGAAAAAAATAACATGTCAAGGCTCCTTGGACTTTATTGTACATACAAGGACAAATAGTAGATACAATTTAACAAAATATGATCTACACTTATTATTTAATTTATTGTATGTTACAATCAAATAAAACGTGATTCACATTTCCTCAAAGATCTTTGCTAAAATTGTTTGGCCCAACCGATATCCCCTTTATATTTTTCCAAAGCACTATGTGCACCCCACGATGTCGATACGTCGATGACGATATGAAAACAATAATTTATATACTTTATCCCCGTTTCTTTTCGAGTAATTAACATATTATATTTCGTTAATTTGCATATAATAATAGAAATAATGGAAGCACTCTAAAGCACTAGCACTGGTGCCCCATATTACGCGAGAATATTTATTGCATAGTATCTTCAGTTTTAGGTGACCTTCCCTGGCCGTTTGCTCGTATTCTCCTTACCACTTTTTAAAATAAAATTTCCATTTTAGCAATATGCCGTTCATATACTCAAACCATATTATTGCAAACGCATCTCCACATCCCCTTTATGGCTCCCCCGAACCCCCGTGTTCATACCCCACGGCGGAATGGAGACAATAATTCATGACGTTTCCTCTCATTCCGTTATTCCGCTGCAACATTTGCAACTTCTCAGCGAGTCTGCGGCTGCCATTCTACAGAAACCTGTTGGAAACTAAAGTACGGGGTGGATTATTTAATAGGTTTATGTTTAAAGTAGATATTGCCTTCGTTAATCTATCTAGAGACTTGCCAATAGAATCAGTTTATGCTTATAACGTTGCATATAACGGTAATTGTTATATTTTAGATCATATATTTTTTTTAACTTTATTAGTAAATATAAATCGAAGAGAAATAACACTATAATACAGATGTGGTTCTTAAATTACCTATCAAGCTACTCAATATTTCACTGCTTTGAAAAATACATACCTATAAACCCAATCTCTTTTCTTTTATTACTTGGTCATTTGCCCGGTATGTCGTCGATTTTTCACTGATAGTTTCCTATTTATAAGTGCACTAATAGCATTTCAAACAACAAAAGTCTTAATAGTAATATATATATATATATACTTTGTATGTACTGTACTATATGTATAGAGTTATGATTTATCTAATAGATACGTTTTGAATAGAAAATTAAATAATTCTTTATCGGTATCACTCTGAAAATAATTTGGATTATCACAAAGGTCGGATTTTTTTACATCAGTAGTAACAGGGATATATGTTTTTTTTTAAAGCGCGCTAATAAAACATATTCTTTTCTAACTAAGCTTTGAATCTAAAGCAATAGTTCATACTTGGAGTGGAAAAATAAATAGAAACAAATGGTAAAATTTCCCATAGATTTTCTCCACTTAAATCTTTAAAAAAAGGTATTTAGAAAAGTATCCTTTGCATTATAAAGCCAATTTACATAAATCAGTTAAAAACATAATACACAGGCCAATGATAGTGTGAGACAGAAGAAGATAGAAAAATGTAATGAATCGTATATAAAACAAAATTCTCTTGAATTTAGATAATAGTCGCTTGAGAGAGATACTTTTTTATAATAATATGTGCTTGCTTCCGCCACTGGAGACTTACTGTTGCTTCACGCCGCATAGCAGCGCTGTCACCCGCAGGGGTGTCCGTCGAGATATATAGTTGCATGACGTAGCCGCATCATCCATGGGGGAGCAACTGATTGCAAAAACACGCCATCAATTATGAACCGAAAGGGTTTATCTATCTGTGCATGTAGATGTCACAGAGGGGAGAGGTTTAACGTCGGTTTTTTTATAGAGCCGTTTCCATAAAACGAGGAATGTTTTTGAATATTATGAAAATTAACCGAAAATATCTTTAGGACGCGTTAAATATGGAATGGATTTATTGATAATAATTATTGGGTGGAAGATAAATGGTATAAAAAAACAAATTATATTACGACCCTCTTAAAAGCCTAGTAATTAAAGTAAAGTGCCTTTAGTTGAAAAGAATGGCGGCTGAAATATTAATAGGAAGTTGGTAGTGGTAGGTGGATATCTTTTTTCTGAAAATGTTTAAATATTAAGAGGCTTTTTTAAACCAGCGAACCATATAATTATAAAAATTAAGGCCTTTGCCACAAAAATAATAAAATTATTTAGGCTTTCCGATACAAAGTGGATGACTGATCAATATCACATAAAGAATATCTATTCTAAACAACTTTTTAGGTAGTAAAATGTCGTTACACTCGTTTGTTACACATTTTTTAAAAATATTCTTTCGAACAAGACGATTTTAAAAAATTTCAGCTGACCTGTTGTCATTTAGAATTCCAACAATGTAAAGTTAGTCACGTTTGTATTTTATTGGGGACGTACAATGTAAAGGGCTTAAAAGGGTATTGTAGGAGGGAAAGGTCTCGTCGAGCCACAATCTGTGACCTTACTTAGGACTTATCCAAAAGGGAAAACAAGAAACTGGATAAACGTGGATAAAACGCTAAAAATTTACTTTATTAAGGCTGAGGATAATTTTTAGGATACAACATCTACCTAGACACTGGTGCGGATAGTTTTTAAATACCCAATATTTTAAAATTTCATCTGATCTCACTTAATTACTTATTTTCTGAATATTTTTGCTCTTTATACACCCTCAAAGCGTCAAAGACAAAATATCAACAGTTTTCATTACCAAAATAGCAGGATGACATTTAACAAAGGTCGAAGCCAGCAGGAAGTTGGCGGTGGTCTTCCAAAACCACTAATGAGCTCTGCTGACATTACAGTTCGGTCTTTTGTCGACAATTCCGTTTATTTTAAGTAAAAAAATCATCAAAGGAACAGTCAGCAGGATATAATTGGGTATGAGAACAAAACGATTATTTTTATTATTATCACAGTTTTAGACATACCTTGTAAATGTATGATCTGCATATTAAATTTTGGATCGATTATTCGATGTTAAGTATTTTTCAGTCTTACACTCACACATGTTTATTGAATAACACTGAAGTCATTTTTGTACAAGTATGTACCAATTGGATCAGGGTCGACAATTTTTGAAACAAAAAAAAAATGATAGTAACGAAGAACCGACTTTTTTAAAAAAGCAGATATTTTGACGTGAGAATTTTCAATTGAAAATTATGGTGCTTTTTCGATATTAAGTCAAAACAAAGTGAAAATATAAATATTTTAAATCAAAAAAATTACAGTGTATTTGGGACATAAAAAGATAGGTAGGTTTTCACAAAATTTCGTGAAAAAATTTTTTTTTGTAAAAGATAAAAATAAAAAACCAAAAACTTGGTTATTTGAATTTTTCACATAAATTTTGAGGTTATGTGAAAAAAGTGTAAATACAAAAGTTGTAGATCTTTTTATTACCTACAACTTTGCAATTTAACGTTTTCCATACGACTTGTAGTTTTGCCGGAAATCGAGATAAATCGTTTTCTACCCTTAAAAACTCACCCCCTTCCACTTCCCGACCTCAAATCGCCCGTAAATTATTTTTCCTTTTATTTCTGTTATATTCTCTTTCTTTTCCAATCCTACTATTATTTTTTTTCATTTTTTACCATTTTCAAAGGCTTCATTCAGCCCTGATCTAAATACAGAACGCCTAGATTATAAATATTAAAACAATAGTTTTGACAAAGAGTTAGCGGCAACAGGAATTCCCTTAATACGTGTAAATGCTATTAAAGTTGAAAATATAAAATATGTTGTCCCAGTTTAAGAAATATATTATAAAATCTTACAACGGTACACCAGACCGAAAAGAAAGTAATATTTTTCTTCGGATTGGGAGATTTGGTGCGACATTTACAGCGCAAAGTCCAATTTATGTTATAATAGCCAGGACATAAAAGTAAAGTCCTCGGCTATTTGCGGCGGGAACAAATAAGCATTTTATTTGAGATTGTTCTTTTGGCCAACCTCAATACAGTGTCGCCATTATTTAGAAAATTAAATTCTTTAAAATTAATATCTTTTGTTGGTCTCGAATGAAGATTTAAATTAAAAATGCCTTTATTTCTTATTTATATACCACAGAGAATTGCTATATTTAGTAGGATACTGTGACTAGACCTGTAAAGCATATCAGCACTTCTCAACATGAAGTTGTCAAAATAACTATTAGATGTAAGAGAAATTCACTTGTAAGGACCAGTGCGAGGCGGCAGCGCTAATAAACCGAAACCAAGAAGACAGAAGAATTTTTGCCGTACCTCAACCGATTCTTAGCGCTGCAATTGTGACACAAGTCGTTGCAAGGAATTTTCATAAGTTATATCACAAGAGGTGAATATTTTTTTGAATATTTTTTGACATTTTTGTGCAAAATTTCTGTCAAAAATTCGAGAGACAAAAATTCTTTAAAAATATCCAGACAGCGAAGCTAGAAATTTTGCGGAAAAATGTCAAAAAATATTCTAAATAAAATATTTACCTCGAGTGGTATATGTTGAGATTATATACCAAAAAAAAAAGAAAAAATACAACGAAATGCAAGATTTTTAAAATGATTTATGTAGCTACTAGAAAAACGGACAAAACGAAACAAAACCTAAACAATTGACAAAGTAATAAAACTAACAGAAAATTAGTTATAAGTATTATTGTTAAACACACAGTTATTATAATAAACAGTAGTGGCTTGCTGGTGTTGCTGGAAACTCTTCGAGCTGCAAGAAACTGGAGCTTCGTGTTGGTCCAACCCATTAGTTGGAGGGTGACCTCTTAAACCTTGAATAGTGTTTTCGTGATGAGTTTTGTCCATCTGCAAGTATGGCTTTATGGATGCAGCACTACTATGTCCAGTTATTTTTATAAGAGTTTGTTCGCTCACACCTGCTTTGCTTAATGTAGAGACAGCTGTGGCTCGATTGGAATGGTTTGTGATTTTTTCTTTCTCAGTATCTAGTCCAATTTTTTGTGCTGCTTGTTTTGTCCAATTAGAAAGAGTATTTTTTCCAATAGGACAGTTTTTGTACCAATTTCCCATTTTCCAATTTGGATTTACTGTCAGGAATAGTCTTTGGGTAGTTATATTTTGCCTTCTTTTTGAAATTAGTTTTCTTTAAAGGCGTACTGGACATAAATCGGCATCTTTTGTGTTTGCCACTAACCATTTTGAATTTGAAAGCTTCTTGTCTCCGCCTTGGGATGTTTTTGAAAAGATTGGATTATTCCATTCTATTACTTTTTGTACCATGGCTATAATATTCTTCTCTGAAAAACGTATTTATGCATGTCTCGGCTTCTCCTCCTCTCCATGCTAATTCCACAGCCGCTATTTGATAGAACTTTTTCTGTAAATCCTCGGGGTTATTTTCGTCAACAATTTTTACCATCTTTTTGTACTCGTCGTAGGTTAGTGCTCTTGCACTTTTCCGGTGATTTTTTGGATTAGCCTGGAGCAGTTTTCTTTTAAAATTTCTAGCCATACGTGCTTTTTGGAATTCAGGATCTTTAAAAGGATCAAATTTAATGTTGTATTTATTGAAGTACCTTTCTTGAAGCAGTTGGGCTGTTTGGTTCCACATTGTCTGGATAACCCCTTCCTTGTAGTCAGAACCATCTTTTTTCTTCATATTAAAACTCCAGTCTTCCAATATAGCGGCAAGCTGTATTATAGTTGTATTTTTGGTCAATATATACTGCCGTGTTTCGCAGAATTTCTCGAATTGGGTCCATATATACTTTTTTGTTTTTGTTGTATTTTCTGGGATAGTCTTTTCAGCGTTTTTTCTTATATTTTCGACTGAAACATTACCGAATCGGCAAGATTCCATTTTTAAAAAAATGTGACATGAATCTGACAACATCAAAAACTTGATTTGTTGAAAGGGATTTTTGTTATTATAGAAACGGTCTATAGCAACCATCAAATATTTTAAACTTGTTATGATGTTGTTATGCATTGGCATTGTTGTGGCAGGTGGCCCGGGGTATATCCACTTATGCGGGGTATATTCAGTATAATATGCATCTGATTGGTCGCAAAACAGCGTTTAATTGGTCAGAATCGGATTGAGGTATATAATCATTTATAATATCCCTAGTGATTTACTTATTACCAGAAATTTTTCTGAGGTCATGAATATTTTGAAAATTATCTCGAGCCAAAGGCGAGGGATAATTTTCTAAAAATATTCATGATCGAGAAAAAATTACCGGTTATTAATTAAAGCACGTGGGACATTCGGTAAGAAAACTTTACACTCATTTATTAAAAAACCTACTACGTAAAAATTAAAAAATGAGAAATTTGTTGGTGAAATAAAATACGATTTCCAGCTTTAATTATATGAATCATTGATAAGTAACTTAAAAACATTTTATATTTTCATTTTTTATTAACTTCATTCAACTAAACTTGGTGGAACATCATTTTTTGTTAATATTTTATATATTTTATCAAACACTCACATTTACAAGGTGCTGTTTCTAGTCCCGTTTATTCTCCATTAAAACGGGAAGATTTTTTGTTAGACTACCAGTTCCACTGAAATTTGGTTTCTTAATGTTGCATCTTGTTTGAAACAAACCCGAACAAACCCGTAATTTAATCTTTAAGAAATCAAGACATATTACCGAACATACAATTTTGACGTTTCAGGAAAATTTTCATTTATTAATTTTACCACAAACGTAAAAAAATTCCGGTTATTCTTTAGGTTTCTATGGTAACCGAAGAAAAATCAAGCTTCTGATTGGTTGAAATTAAGAGTGTCAAATTTTCGCGATAATCTCCCGATGCTATAAGCAACGTAAACAAAAAGGAGTATTCTAATTGGTTGAAAATAAATTTATGTAATTTTCTTTTAAATATCTGATACTTACTTTGATAAGTTCATGTTTAGAGGTGCTGGTATGCTTTAAGAGTATCTAAAAACGACAATAGATGTCGCTACAACTTAATATTTTTTTGTAGTATTTTTGTAACCCTAAAGCAAAACCTCCACTGATAAATAGCATTGACCTTTCATTCCGTTAATGCAAAAGAGTCCCGGTAAGGGCTATATTAAGCGAAAAAATGTATCCAATTTGATATTATCTCTTTGATGAACTAGAAGGAAAAATCACAGGCCCATTTTTTCGACATCATTAATAAAAAGCGCCCAAATTGCCTAATCTCGTTCTGTCGGCCTTCTGGACGTGTGACGTAAAAAATTTTAATTCCGCCCGAACAGGGCTAAGTGACGAATTAGCCCTGTCGCCTTGCGAAGGGCCAGATTAATGGCCGTCAAGGGCAACAGTTCTCGTTTGCCCTATCTACTAAATAGAGTACGTGGCACCGTGTTGCCACTGTTTAAGGATTTAGAATGGCGGAGGGGGGGGGGGGGAGAATTTGTAATAAAGTGGTGTTGAACGGTAGATGGTTTAAAATGGAAATATTTTTCTTCTACACTACAAATTTTATTAATTAATTTTTAACAACAATTAATATATATGTGACTTAGGGTTGTTATACTGAAGGTCTATGGCTTATTATAATAATAATAAAAATACTAATAATAATATTAATAATAATAATAATAATAATAATAATAATAAATGTCTTTATTTATAACTTGAAAGTAAACAGTTTATTAAATGTTTTTAATCGGTAATGGCGTAATCGCTACTCATCTAACCACCTACCAATAACAAGAAAAAAACTTAAAATATAGGTAACCACTACTAGGTACTACATAGAAATAAAATATTATTTATAGTATGTCTTCGTTTAACATAAGATTAAGATTGCCGGAAAAGTAGGTTATTTTAAAAGAATCAGTTCTAATTTAGGTTTGTTTTCTAAAAAAACTGTATTTAATACTATTATATTACCACATTTTATTTATTGTTCCTCCATTTTATATTGTGCTAGTGAGGAAATAGTTGACAAATTACAAATTTTACAAAATAAGGCAATGTGGGATATTTTAAATTGTGACAAATATACAAAAATAAATTTTATGTTAAAAAATTTAAATTGGTTGAATGTCAGAAATTAAATTTTTTATTTAGTATGTGGGTATCTTTATACATAAAATTAAAAATAATTTATTGCCTGATTGTTTAAAAATTTATTTATTGTGACCATCATAATTATCAAACAAGAACTAATCATTTTTTTATTTGTGGATAGAGTGGCTAAAGCATTAGCTTATAAGTCTATTTTTCAGTAAAGGTTTGATAGAATATAATAATTTGGAAAATTCTATTAAATCTCAAATATTATTAAAACTATTTAAAAAAACTTTAAAATTACATTTATTTAAAAAACAAAATGATACGTAATATTTGATACAATTTTTAAAACTTTTCTGTCTGTTTTTGTTAAAAGAAGGTTCCGTTTTAAAATTAAAAATAAATCTATAAAAATGTTGTTAAAAAAATGTATTAAAAAATATTTAATTGTAGCTTTTTTTGCTAAATAAAGCATGTTACTACTAGGGCTGTGCGATTACCGAAAAAGATAATCGATTTTCGATTATCTGACATAATCGAATATTTTCTATTAATCGATTAATCGAAAATAATCGATTAATCGAATAATGGAAAATAATCGATTTATCAAAAATAATAGATTAACTGAAAAATAGTTTTTTTTTCGATTAATCAAAAAAAAGTTTTTTTTTGATTAGTAATTGATTATTCGATTTTGTTGCACACCCCTAGCAATAATATGCTATAATATTTTTTAAACCGATTTTTAGGGTAATAGGTTGCTAATATATATATAGAGACTTACAGCAATAATATGTAACTAGCAGCTTCAATCATCCAAAAACATACCTATATTTTCGAATAATCAAAAAATAGTTTTTTTGGTCAATTGAATAATCGAAAAATCGTTTTTTTTCGATTAATAATCGATTAATCAAAACATCGTAATTTTTTTTTGAATACCTAATTAATAGATAACCTAATCAAAAAAATTTTTTTTTCGATTTTGATTTGATTTTTGATTAATCGAAAAATCGTTTTTTGTTCAATTAATCGATAAATTAATAGTTTTTTCGAATAATCGTTAAAAAAATTATCTCTAATCAAATAATCGATTTTGTTGCACACCCCTAGTTACTACTACTACATTCGGGTAATGTCAGCCAGACGGGATCTACTGTTTTTGACGCGGAATCCGAACCACGCGTATGTACTAATTTATTTAAATTATATAAAATTCATTAAAACCTCTCCAGTGAGTGGGTTGTATTCAGGACTCATCTATTATCACACTTCCCTTTACGATTATAACTTTACCACTGAGCTACCATGCCGAGCTATTAGTTGTCCATTATTCTCCAACGAACAATTAGACAAACCTTTTTTCCAACCCTTAAAAATGTTTGGCTACATGGTAAAATTTGGAATATTCTCATTAGAGTCTGGAAAGGGCCTAAGTTATTAGAAAAGTTACTTTCACAACTATTTTTTTTCATATAATGCTACTAATTACCGAACAAGAAAACGGTCTGACGAAAAATAGTATGTGTTATTTTAACGCATGAAGTCTCTCGCAAATCATCTCAAACTAAATATTCCCAACCAAAAATACATAGAAAATTATACCCTTGTTAGGCACACATACAGTTCATGTGCACACATACAAAATTCAAAAAGCAAACATTTCCTTTTCTCGGCTTAATAATCTCGTTCCTTAAACAAAATTCACTCATTACGTATTCTTTTGTTCTCGTATTCTTCCTTTAACTTCTATTCAAACACAATAGAATAAGAAGTTCGGTAGGAGATATTTATATTTCATTAATTTTTGCTCTGTTTTTCTAAAAAATTAGCTATGCAACGTTTCAGTTTCCGTGCTTTTGTTAAAATGTCGACTACTTTTCCGTTATTTCAATGGTTGATGGTTGGATGAAGACGGAACATGAAATTGGTTATTCCAGTGGCGTTTTCTTCTTTCTAAAAATGTATAATTATAATTTGCACAAATTAGTTTTTCAAAGAAAATACACAAGAATAATATGATTTACCCTGGACTAATGTGACTTTAAATAAACAAGTTATTTTGGAAATAGCACTACACAAATGTACTGTTTAAAGTATAACATACCCAAAACAAAAAAAAAATAAATGGATTTACTGTTTTGACTACTTCTGCAGCTTTTTCACAAGATTCATGACAACATTACCATACATAAATTAGTTATATTTTTTCTGTTGATTGAATTTAAAATGTAGGTAAATGTAAAATGTAAAATACCTGATTTACTTCCCAATATAATTGATACTTGTGATTCTGATTTATTCCTCAATATTAAGATTCTTATTCAAATAGTTGCTACACTACCTGTAAGTGCAACAACAGCGGAAAGGTCCTTCTCGACTCTACGTCGCGTTTAAACATGGCTTAGAGCAAGCATGATAGAGGAACGCCTTACTGGTTCGGCTTTGTTGAACATTCATAAAAATATAATCATCGACGTTGATGAAGTTATAACCAGATTTGGAAATAGCAAACAAAGAAAATTAGATTTCGTGATTTAAGAATCAATGCCATGTTATGTATATTTTTTATTTTATTTTATCAAGTGTACAATTTTTTTGTTCTTAATATTGGGGTTTAACCAACATTTTTACTTGGTTTTAAAAGTAAACACACGACTTTTTATATTTGTATATTATATTTTGTATGGTCGATAACGAACGTGGCAATTTTTCAAAATATTGGAATAAAACATATTATAGGAAAAAAAAGATACTAATTTTAGCTGTATATTTTTTCTTTTTTTGAATTTACTTTAACATTAATTTACATGCATACACTATTATCCTTGTTAATGTAAAGTTTATCATTGGAAATTTTCTCGCCTATAGCGCATTCTCTGTCAAACTTTGGGCGTGGTCGCAAAAAGTTTTCGCCTGCGACGCTTTTTAACTTTCTTTATATGATTATAACCCCCACCCAAGCATAGTTTTGGATCCACGCCTGCACAGTCATTAAAATTATGGCATAATTAAGCTATATACTTAGATTAATTCCAATAAAAGTTTTAAATGTATTAATAAATTATATTTTTTTAATTTTTGATATTTTACTCAGCAACAGTAAAGTACATTATCAAGTTGATTATTTAAATTAGTATACAACAGGGTGTCCGGGAAAATCTCCCGGATATGAAAAAAACACGTAAAAAGAATACTACAAGTTCATATAAACTTCTTTCGCCTCGGCCTCCTCTTTGGAGATATGGGCTCCCACAGAGCTCCCATGGAATTAAGTTTTTGACACATAATTATTAAACCAATAGGTATTTTTCAATTTTTTTTTCATATGATGCATACCAGGTAAGACCCTTCAAAATACTATCCCAGAAAGTGTTGCGAATTACTCACAGCTGCAGGGACGGACTAGCTGTGACACTAATGTGCCCTTTTTTTTCGCCCTGTATGATAAATACTTTGGACCACGTTTTTTACATATCTTTAACTATTGACTAAAAATTAAGTACTCTTTATTCATGTCGCCAATGCTAACCGTTTTCGGAAAAACGTCATTTTATTTACATCATGTATTTGGCGTATTTCGATAAAAGATACATCTTTGTTCCTATAAATTATAAATGTTTACTTTTAACTGCTTAATATTAATATATGATGGCAATTCCGAAAATGGTTGGGATTAGTCACATAAATGAAGAGTACTTAATTTTTAGTCAATAGTTAAAGGTATGTAAAAAACGTTGTCCAAAGTTTTTATCATACAGGGCGTAAAAAATGGGCACATTATTGTAACAGCTAGTCCGTCCCTGCAGCTGTGAGTAATTCGCAACACTTTCTGGGATAGTAATTTGAAGGGTCTTACCTGGTATATATCATATGAAAAAAAAATTAAATATACCTGTTGGTTTAATAATTATGTGTCAAAAACTTAATTCCATGGGAGCTCTTTTGGAGCCCATATTTCCGAAGAGGAGGCCGATACGAAAGAAATTTATATAAACTTGTAGTATTCTTTTCACGTGTTTTTTTTCATATCCGGGGGATTTTCCACATTTTCCCGGACACCCTTGTATAATAGTTCTATAAAAAGTGAAATAAGTCTACAAAAGTAAAATTTACTTTTAAGGATATTTTAAATAAAATTCAGAGTGACAATGGATACGAATTGTTCAACGGGATAGTTAGAAACGCTATATTATAACATAAAATTAGCATAATATGCTACAATTCAGTATAAGGTACTTTTTATTTCGTTCATTTGGTTGTCATTTTAGTTTTTTTTGTAGTTAAAATTTTTAATTATAATTTACTCGGACAAATTTCGAATCCCATTCTTTGTTAAGCGTAAATTCGCGATTTAAACAAAAGTAACAGTTTTAAATAAATGACATCCTGCTACATTTAAGACACGCTACTGTACTACCAAGTTCCTTCCTTTCCAATCTGGTGGTTATAATTTTGAGAAAAGCACTGCGAGTCTTATAATGAGTCTAACAAAACGGTCTCAAATAATAGAACTACAAACCCTTTGTAAAACCCCTATTTTAACATTGCAGAAGCAGAGGAAATAGCTTGGGAAACTGGAAAAATTCTTGCAAAACTACAAAGAATTTTCATAAAAAAAATGGGATATGTGAACAGGTGGTAAAAGGTTGTGTAGGGTCTAGTTACAAAGAAGCTTTTATTGATATTAAAAATATTTGGGTACATTGTAACATAAGAGGAAACTTTACGAGACATGATTAAATAAATGTTAATTCACTCGAATTTGACACTCAGGCATTTGGTATTACAATGTTGCGTTCCAAGGAAATTTTATAACCTTTTTTTTTTAGCCAAACCTAGTCCAAGGCGTTGAAAGCCTTTCGTTAGTCTTGTTTATTTCGGGAAATGAAACTGAGAAAAACTCGAGTGTTTGTTTCGCCGTTCAATTCGGTCTTATTCCCGATCAAGTTTCTTGCATTATTGCCCTGCCTTTTACGTTAAGGGTAGAATTGTTGAAATCAAACCTTTCGGAAGGGTCATTTGGGTCGAAAATGCTACTGGAAACGATAATAAAGAGTTTGGATTTATTTCTGAATAAGAAACCTTTTTATGTAAAAAAAAGCACAGAATTATTATAGAAGGTAATTGTGTAACAGACGACGAACAAGATGAATTTGTTCGCTATCAATTTCTAACAAAGTAACATACCTAATAGTTCGTACATTGTTTGGGAACGAATGATTGAACTTTATGGTGAAAAGGTAATGAAAGCTGCTTCTTTGAATTTTCGTTTTCTCCAGTGCTGTTCCGTGTCCAAAACCTTGGCTTCAATGACCACTGTATATTATGTTGGTTGGTCCATACATGTTCCGCTATACTTGAACTCGAAGTTTTACCTCTTTGAGTATATTGACAATGACCTATCTTTTTGACAGTTGCGACTTTTGGACTTTGGATTATCAAGATACGACATATCCTCTTAGTGTTATAAAATTGTGAATAAATATGACAACAACTTACGACATACTGTCTTAAGGATATTTTGGAATATATCGTGAATTACAATATAATGGTACAAACATTGTTATGATGGGTTGAGATAGGAAAATATCATTGTTCAGTGAGAAATAAAACAATGAAATGAAAAAACTGCAAATATAATATTAAATCATTATTAACTCGAATGTAAAATTAAGATTAATTTTCAAAAATACAAACATTAACGTTAAAATGAATATTTTAGGCATCAAGATTTGTATCTTCATGATTTTCTGGCAAACTTTGCCAAAATATGATTCTACTCTGTGAAATACCCATAGATGTCAGTTTGTTGATCAGATTCTGTTTTCTATTTACACTGATCCCTCTAGGAGATTATCTTTTCTTCTGGCTCAGGAACACCTTCCTTTAATGCTTTATAAGGAAGGAAGTCCAGTTCAATCGGAGCGCTCTCGAAATTTGTCTTATAGAATAATGTTCCCCTGACAAAAGTTACCTCGCAAATATTTGAAAAGTAAGGTTTTGGCTGAGTTTTATTTAATTTGAATCGGGAATAAAAATCTTTTACGTTCAGAAAATCATTGTAGCTCATTACTACACAGATGTTTTTACCACTATTTGATGATTGAATACAATTTTTATAGTCGTCGAAGTCTAAAACCTTTCCTTGTTGTTTCAAAGACTTCTCCACCATACTTGGTCCAAAAGTCGTATGGGAAAAACATACGACAACTCGACTTTGTATGTGATAGATAAGTCATATTCACCTTGTACTATTGTATTTGTTTTTCTAATAAGCCAAATCAATATGTGTTTCGACTTGATATTTGGCAAATACGACAAAATCGTTACATTATTTCGAGTATTTCTACTACAGATACGACTTTTGGACTTGATATACTGACAGAACTAACTATATACATTCCAAATATACCAAAATCTGAAAATAACAAATTTTGTCAGTTACGACTTTTTGTCTTAGCACGGCATTATAGTTCGACGAAGTAACTCTGGTGTTGGTTTCCCACACCCCCCCACGTCACACTTATTTCACTTTATCGTGAAATTCCGCTCTAAATTCCTACGAATATAAAAAAAGAGTCACCCCCTCCAAAATAGGATTACACCCCCGACATATATATCGGTCTCAACACGCGATTCCTATATATATCGAAATTCGAATCCGTCGAGTGCGGGGTCTTTAACGGCTCTATCTCGACGTAGATTGCAGCAATGTCGCACTTTCTTCCCCGACGGGAATCGGAATAGAGATAAGGGGCTTTACTCGAAAAGAGACCCCGTATTACCCCGTATTTTAACATTAGATTGATTAGGTTCTTTGTTTCTAAGATACCGGGTATTTACTCGGGTTGATAAGATGGGTTTTTGTTGATCCGATTTCCATTCAAATCATAATTTGTTTAATTGTGTAGCTTTGTCTGGAAATTGGATTTTTCCGCTCAAGCGAGAAATATTTTAACGATAGGACCGGTATAAATATATGTATACAGTGTGGTTGTTTAAGTGTGCAAGATATGGGCATTTTTTTTATTACCGATTTCTCAGAAATGTTTATTCTTGATAAAAGTTGATGCATATTCGATAATTATATTAGGTGCACTTGGAATGGTTGCAAGTCAAACGGCGTACAGGGTAGGTCAAAAAATATAAAACTTGTACAAGAATAAATTACCCGTATTTCAGGAAATTTAGCAAAATGTTATTAAGAATTAGGCTTTTAAAAAAATTAATTTTGATATTTTGTTAATATTATATCTAGCTTCGATTTTTTTAAAAATTTAAATGCAACCATCAAACCATTTTAACTCTATTCTATTATAGCTAACTAGTTAGTAAAGAGAACTGCAAAAACCTCAAGTCGTTTTCTCTTAAGTCTTAAAAGTTATCGCAATAGTGAAAGACTGCAATTGGGCCCTGTTAAGCAAAAAGCAACCAACCCTCAATATGTAAATTTGGAGTAAATTAGCATTTAATCATTATCCTAATTATTTAATTTTCCATAAATTTTTTTCAAAACTATAACTTAACTATCCAGTAGTTAAATTTTAATGCAGTTTTATTATCGTAAGATCAATAAAATAATATACATTTTCACTCAAAAAAATTAGATATATTGAGGGTTGGCTTTCTTTCACTGTTCAACAAATTACAAAAAAAATACGCTTTTTTAAAAAATGTTTTAACTTAAATTATATTGTTAACAAAATCATCATTAGGAAACCTAGATAAATAGCGGAACACCGATTCTGTTATTGATGCATTTCACAAATTTTCATCTCCTTCAATACCAAAATCAAGCAATTCTATGTCAAAACCATCTACATACTCGATTCAGCACAATAATACCAACCCACTTGGTTGGTAATTTTTGAGAATTAAATTAACAAATATTGATCACACAACAATCCAAGTGGTATGGTTGTTTTATGCGAAATCTGAGAAGTCCTGTTAACGAACAGGAGATAAGTGAGAAAGCATTTTTCAAGGTTAAAATGTATGGGATGGCTTGGTAGCTTTCTGCAGAATGTAGTATGGACATTTGTAGACCAGAATATGACATTATCTCGTTTTTTAAAAATGTGTGGGTTGGTTGCTTTTTGCTTAACAGGGCCCAATTCAATTTGGGCATTTAGCAATGTTTTGCAATTTTCCTTTTAATAAAACGTTAAAATCCTACAGGAATAGCTTTTTTAACTATGCTTTTTAATTTTAATCATTAATCATTAACAAAATATCAAATGTAATTTTTTTAAGAAGCCTATAATTAATAAATATAGTTAAAAAAGCTATTTCTGTAGGATTTTAACGTTTTAATAAAAGGAAAATTGCAAAACATTGCTAAAAGCCCAAATTGAATTACAGTCTTCCACTATTGCGATAACTTTTAAGAGTTAAGAGCAAACGACCTGAGGTTTTTGCAGTTCTCTTTACTAACTAGTTAGCTATAATAGAATAGAGTTAAAATGGTTTGATGGTTGCATTTAAATTTTTTAAAAAATCAAAGCTAGAAACTTTTTTTTCAAACGTTCAAACAGGATAAAACGTTCTTTAAAATAAGCCATAGTTTGTTAAATTCGGTGAACGCAGACCGAAGTTACAGCCTTTTAAGTACTTTTAGTCGCTACCCTTCTCCACGCTTTAACCATGGTAACTATAAAAAAAAATGTATCACAAAATTTATAGAGGATATTACAAAGCATATAAAATCTTAATTTCTCACCTGCATCGTATTGCAGTTATTAGTAGAAATTAAGGATTTTGTATTACAGCATATAGCGACTATGCACCCTGGTCCTGGATCACCCTGTATAAAAATATACAAAAATAACTACTATGCGTCTTTTCCTACACTCAAGAGTCATGCGAGAGATGTAAGTATAGATAATCGACCGGCATTAACATAAGGTAAATAAGTTGTAAGAAAAAAAACAGGTTTAGAATAATTGATTTTTCGAATTTGCAAGAGTATTGTTTAAAAACAGGAAACAATAAAACAAAAGCAGACAAGACAGCAATAGAAAAAGGCAGAGTTAGAAACACTACTTAATCCAAAGCTAAGTGCTTTGCCAACTTGGAAACTAGAGAAATAAACTGCCAAATTCGATCAAAACAAAGGAACTAGATATCTGTAATTCGTCTAGAAACCCTGGCTAAACTATGGTACAAAGCTTTTAAAAAGTTTTGACTGAATGCAGACTTAAAATAACAATGTTATGACAAGTTCGATTTCGATTGGTTAGAGTTCGAATCATAATAGATGGAGTCAGGTGAATTGTTTTATGTGGATATTGTAGTCTGCTATTAAAGATTGACCATTTGTTTATGTTGTCTTCGATAAATTTATTCTTTAATCCCCTGAAGCTGAGCTTGTTAGGGGCAAATCTTATTTTTTGTTTTAGTTTGTAAAATCATAAATCATAAATATGCATTAAGAATCAAGTTTTTTCAAGTAAAAATGTTAATTTATAGTATAAACGCAGCTTTTTTGAAGAAATATATTACCTATAATAAAATTATTAATTTATAATTTTTAAGTAAAAAATATTACTTATATAAATTATTCAGAACAATATTAATTAATTAAAGCATTTCTAAAAATATTTTCAAATTGTCTGTTTTTAATATCCATGTTTTTATTTAGATTTTAAATTTTTTTAATGAAATCAATTCTTTAATTTTTGTTGGTAAATAATCGTTTAAATAAAAACATAAATATTTAAAATTCTTTTGTCCTATGGACTTATTTATTTTAGGTTTTATGGTTATTTCATTTCTATGACTTGTATTATGAATATGGTTTTTAAATTGTATAAGTTTTCTATTTTTAAATATATACAGGGTGTTTCAGAACATGTGGGCAATCTCTCGGATTCATATAGATTAGGTGAAAATAACATAATAAGTTTATATAATATTTTTTCCTAAGAGCCCCCCTCGAGGAGATATATGCCCCTAAAGACCGGCCCTGAAAACTAGTTTTTTATTGATGGCCGATGAATCGCCCTGTATATTTTGATTAAAATTTAGTATAATCCACACTATGGAGAGCTTTATTAAATAGGTTAATAATACAATGTACAGTTCATTCTGTGGGCCAGGGACGGACTAGCTTGGGCATAAAAAATTTTACATCTTTGACAGATGTCATGCAATCGGAATTTTTATATTATTTTTGGATAGCTTACGTATTTTAACGCAAAATAGATACTTTTCGTAGATTTTGATAAGTTGAACCGTTTTCGAGAAAAATCCACTTGACCGTTAACATGCTTTAAAAAGGTTTAATCGTACCTGTCAAAGATGTAAGATTTTTATGCCCAAGCTAGTCCGTCCCTGGCCCACAGAATGAACTAATACATTTTATTATTAACCTATTTAATAAAGCTTTCCATAGTGTAGATTATACTAAATTTTAATCAAAATATACAGGGCGATTCAAAGATTAGTTTTCAGGGCCGGTCTTTAGGGGCATATATCTCCTCGAGGAGGGGCTTTTGGAAAAAAATATTATATAAACTTATCATGTTATTTTCACCTAATCTATATGAATCCGAGAGATTGCCCACATGTTCTGAAACACCCTGTATATTAAGATGTTATAAATGTAAAGTTGTCTTATGTTCAACTTCTTTGTTTTTGAATATAATTCTATTGAAGGATAAAGATAATCTTTATTAAATATAATTTTTAGAAACCTTTTTTGTAATATTTCTAATTTTTTAACTAAATTTCTATTTATTCCTCCCCAACCTAAAATTCCGTAATTTAATAGCTATTTATGTATCAAGGGCGTTACGGGGACTATAATGCCCTGAAGGTAGAAATAGCCCGAGGGCCTCTGGCCCGAGGGATAGGTTTCTGCCTGATGGGCATTATAGTCCAGTAAAGCCCGTGGTGCATACAATGCTTTATGTTTTACCTAAAAAAGAGTTTTTCAATGACTAATTACATTATTTATTCGCAATATAAAAAATAAGTTGCACCTGTACCTGTATACGTAAGTAGATAATGACTGGTGTTAAGTTTGACTTTGATGTTTCTGTCAGTTAGTCAGTTGGCATTTTTTATTTAACGATTTGCTCAAAATGGAAGAAATTCCACAAAATATAAGAGAAAAGGTCATAAAAGCGACCGAAAATCTTTTGCCAGTTAAATCAAGGCAACAGTATGATCGGGAGTATGGCATATTTGGTATTTGGAAAGATACGAACACAATTCTTCAAATAACCGAAAATGTTTTAATGGCATATTTCCAGGAACTGGTAAGTTATTGATTTTATTTTAATACATATGTTTAACAAACTTTATTATTTTTAGTCGGAAAAATACAGTCCGAACTCTCTCTGGACCAAGTATTCTACAAGCGGGCATTATCATAATGCCCGCTTATAATGCCCTAGGTGTGATAGCAGGTATTATTGCTATCATAACATATTCCGTTTCTAAGGTATTATAGATCAATAATAGATAGGTAAAACATAAATGAGTTTTAACTAACGCGTAATATAATATTTCCATATGTTTTACCTATAAAAAGTTTTTAATGTTTTTAAAAATCGGTAGTAAACTTCTTAATTTTCTAATTAAGTATTCTATGTGAAAATTCCAATTTAATTTACTGTCAAAAATAATTCCTAAATATTTTATTTTATTAACTTTAAAAATTTGAATGTCTTCATTTATTTGAATACTATTCATATTTTGTGGTAGGTTATTTAGGTTTAAAGTAAAAGGAATATAAATATGTTTTATTAAAATTAATTGTTAACAAATTGTTATCAAACCAATTTTTTTATAATTTTAAAATCTTTTTTAATTTTATTATTTAAGTTTTCCCAATTTGTGTCGGTATAAAAAATTGTAGTATCATCTGCAAAACAATGAATTTGTCCATCGCAATTTATACTAAATAAGTCGTTAATATAAATAATAAAAAATAATGGTCCTAAAATTGTTCCTTGAGGAACACCATACTTAAATACCTTTGGATAGCCTTTTCTTTATCTATTTGAACATAAGTTGGTCTATTTTTCAGATAATTTTTATTTAATTCTAATTGCTTTCCTCTGAATCCATTATTTTCAAACTTTTTTAACAGTAAATTATGGCTAACTGTATCAAAGGCTTTTGCTAAATCTAGAAAAATACTAATACATGTTTTTTTATTATCTAGTGCATCATATATTTGCTCTGTTAGATAGCAAATAGCATTTTGTGTTGATTTATATTTTTGAAACCCAAACTGTTTATTAGAAATAAAATTAACTTTTTCCAAATAATTTTCGATTCTTAATTTTAAAACTTTTTCGAATATTTTTGCTATCGAAAGATGTTATTGGTCTATAATTACTAGTTTTACTAGAATCTCCATTTTTTAAAATAGGTTTTATTATACCAATTTTGAAAGCTTCTGGATATATACTTTATTTATATTTATTTGTTACTTTTGCGTTTTAATAGAGAAATGAAACTTGGGAATAAATTATCTATTTTTCCAATTTTAAATTTCACAATCGAAAAAATATTTTTTCGCTTTTGACAAGGAGCATGCGAAAAAATCATAAATGGTAGAATATAAGAAACATTTTTCCCCTTTATAAATTGTTTATTTTGATCCAGATATTTGTCAAATTACCCGAAAACCGCTTTTAAAAGATAATTGTGCAAAAATCTCACGTAAAATATAAAAAAGGAAAACAGGATTTGAAGGCAGTATAGGGCAAAAGCCTCTTTGTTTGACAAGGGTGCTAAAGTTCTTGCGAAAATGTCTTTTTAAATATTTAGGAATGCGTAGGGGGAAAATCACGTCAAGTTTAAAAACATGAGAATTCTTTCGGTAAAGATTTTTCGTAGATTTAAATTTTATAAGATGGAAATAAATTTGTTTGATGTCTGTGAAAATAAGCGCGTCTAGACTGTCCTTGTTTTTCTATTAAAATGTTTTAATACCTACCTACAACTTATTTTATCAAGGTTAATATTTCTGCTTGTAAATTGAGGGGGCGCATGATGTTAGTATCACTTGCAAGCGACAAACGCTATTCTTGATTATAGCGGTGATCTATATCAACATAAGACAGAGCAGGATAGACAACTCATTCTCTATATATCATAACCAGTCCACCACGTTCCTTAAAAATCCTAAAAAGAATCCTTTTGAGTATTATTTGTCCCTAAATTGTTTCGCATTTTAATTACAGGGAATTTACAAGTATTATAGAGACGCATAATGTCGGCTTTAAGAAAAGCTGTTGGCCGACAGCCAATCAAAAATGTAACTTTAGAGCTAGTACATTAGAAATATTGTTCGGATTATTTCACAATGGTGTAGAGTCCACAAATCGTAGCGACGTCTGCTTTCTAGCGGTGGCAAGTGAAAATAAGACAATAATATGACAATTTTGTAAATTCCAATTCACAAAGAAGGTGAAAACTGTATTGTCTAACTTCAGACCAATATCTCTTTTGCCCACCCTGTTAGAGATAATCGAGAAGTTAGTTAAGTGAAGATTGCTGTATTTTTAAACGGACATACTTAATCTTAAGCAGTTTGGTTTTCACAATAAAATGGGCACCGATGATGCGGTGTTTTCCTTTTTAGAACACCTCTATATGAAACTTAATAAGGGTGATGTGACTGCGGCAGTTTTCTGCGATTTAAAAAAAGCATTTGACTGTGTTAATCACGGAATACTGCTGCAAAAACTTCAAATCTACGGCTTTCGAGGGGTATTCTTCAGATCATATCACAATCGGAAGGACCTAAGAAACGTCTCTGCCGTAGTCACCGGACATTGCCTGTTCGATAGACACGCTGAACGTATGCAAATACCAACTAACGACTTCTGTAGAAGTTGCAAAGATGAAGAAGAGAGAAGAGGAGGAAAGTTTTCAGCCTTTAGAAATTGACCTGAGAAACGCTATAACTTTAAATTCAAACCATAACACGTTGAAATTCGATACACTCTTGTGTGAATGCCCCGGCCTCGCTGAAGAAGGTTTAATGCCCTGGGCGAACCATTCTTTGATGATCTGGAGGAAGTGAGCAGTCAGGAGCAGTCTGCAACTGGAGATTCTTCTACGATCGCGTTAACCATCTGGAAGCTGATGCGGGTAGGTTCCGCGGAACACGTGTGGTACCACAACGGTCCTTATAGGACTACGTGTGACTGCTTGGCCAATGCCAATGCCAATGGTTTGCCACTCTAACCTAACCTAACCAAGTCTCAATAACGGGAGCATTGTCTGACGTTGGCGTGGTTGACCGTGGTGTTCCTCGGGGATATTATCTTGGGCCTATATTATTCCTTCACTACAACTTTTTTTTTTGTAAATATAAATGTAAAGTATTTGTATGCAGTCCCATCAGTTAGCTAATATTTTCTAGTTGATTTATTTTCCCTTCGGCAACGTAATAATCTATATACGTACTTTGTAATGACTTTTCTGGTCCAACTCCTTTTCCAATATAAAATTTCTATTCTTCGTAGTGCAGCACGTGTTATAAAACTTCTTTAAAACAAGATTATGACGTGGGTAATAAGCACGGCTCTCCAACGGTAACGAGGCAGTATTGCAAAACTAAGCTGCAAAGCAGGAAATATTTTCCTTTTGTAAAATAATGTTCCAATTTGTTATAATACGAAATAGTTTATATTTCGTGTTATAGGACGTTCATTTTTAACGGTTCTTATTGCATTTACATGTTAATTAATTAATTAACTACCATAATAGTTGTCTACAAGTACGAAATATGCTCATGAAAGCACCATGGAATCACGTTTTCAACAGAAAAACAAGACATTACGGCGCGCCATCACAATCTCGCTACTTATCATTAAATTTAGAGCCTTAATATCCTGCGAGTTTTATCGCCCGGCACTTCATAAATTTTTAAGGTAATTCGCCTCAAAATTTTAGGGAGTTATGTTAGCCATTAGCGTCAACCCTAAATAAATATGCAAGATAATTAAATGCCTATCATGCTTAGTGCTGTTATGAAATCCCTATTAAGAACAGCTGTGTCTAAAATACTTAATAAAAATACAGGGTGTTCGGAAAATACGTGTACAACGTTTGACGACAGACTCCTGACGTCAAAATAGCTCGATCTGAGCCGACTTAGTTATATCCAAAATTGTCTCGTTTAGTCGGTAGAGGGCGTCAAAAATTTGTAAAAATATTGGTTTTTCCTAAATTACGTGAAAACCTGCTAATCGATTTTAATGATTTTTTAGTATGTAGACTAACTATAAAATGACGTTTTCTAGTAGTATAGTCACCGGCTGTAAATAAGTGGAAGTGTTATAAAAGTGATATAATACGTCAACATCTCTCCTCATTTTTTATATGAACGGCGTTATGACAACCCAGATATTTTTGTAGAGTGACTGGATGTATTTGGAAACTATTTTACCTCTTTAATATTTTTCGTTGAATGAGCTGTTTTGCCAGAAGAAAATATTTACAATATTTAGTATTATTAGTGATAATATTAAAATCAAATTACCAGTAACAATAATTTCTTAAGGAGTGTTAATAGGTGTATTCAGCAAGATGGCGGTCATTTTACACATTTGCTTAAGTAATGTTTTTGTTTTACTTAGTTTCTTACAATACATACTTTTAACTTTGTTGTACTTTGTTTTATTTTTATTGTTAATAATTGATGTATGCAGGTAATTGTAAATATTTTTTTCTGGCAAAACAGCTCATTCAACGAAAAATATTAAGGAGATAAAATAGCTTCCAAATACATCCAGTCACTCTACAAAAATATCTGGGTTGTCATAACGCCGTTCATATAAAAAATGAGGAGAAATGTTGACGTATTATATCACTTTTATAACACTTCCACTTATTTACAGCCGGTGTATATGTCGTAGGCTGATAGTGAAATCCGTCATTTCATGAAAAGCCTAGTCACCTCATGAAGCGTCGGCAGATTGTGTAAAAACATGAAATTACACGATCTGCCGCGTCACTTCATGAAGATACCTTGACGTTTCGGCGTATTATGTATAACACAATCTGCCTAATTTTAAATATCGTCACTTCATGTAGTACCTAACGATGTCATGTCAGTCGGCAGATTGTGTAATTCCGTCTAAAAGGTATATTGGCAACTGGTTTGTTCGTTGTTCCACAGAGCATTTTTTTTTTATTACATTTTTTCAACTAATATTATTTCATAAAAAAAAAAAAATGCTCTGACAAACCCGAACAAACCAGTTGCAAATATACCTTTTAGACGGAATTACACAATATGTCTTGTTTTTGTGGCATTTCATAAAGTGACGATATTTAACGTTAGGCAGATTGTGTTATACATAATACGCCGAAACGTCATGGTCTCTTCATGAAGTGACGCGGCAGATCGTGTAATTTCATGTTTTTACACAATCTGCCGACGCTTCATGAAGTGACTAGGCTTTTCATGAAATGACGGATTTCACTATCAGCCTACGACATATATACTACTAGAAAACGTCATTTTATAGTATTAGTCTACATACTAAAAATCATTAAAATCGATTAGCAGGTTTTCACGTAATTTAGGAAAAACCAGTATTTTTACAAATTTTTGAAGCCCTCTACCGGCTAAACGAGACAATTTTGGATATAACTAAGTCGGCTTAGATCGACCTATTTTGACGTCAGGAGTCTGTCGTCAAACGTTGTACACGTATTTTCCAGACACCCTGTATAATTAGGATATATTAAATGAAAAAACACCTTCAAGTAATGGGAATCTATAATGAACCCATTGAATGCAGACTTTGCGGTGAATAGGACGAAACCGCCTTTCATAGAGTTGCTGTTCAAAGCTGTTAATTAGTCGTTCAAAGCTGTTCAAACGCTGTTCAAAAGCTGTTCAATAGTCGTTCATTAGTTTTTGTTTAAACGCTATAAAGAAATAAAATACATTAAGGGAACTCTCTAATAAAGTACATAATGGCTAGAGGCAAAACTGTGTGGGGGATTTTTATAATTTCGGATGCTCTGCGGGTGCATAGAAAACATAAATTATAAGGAATTTTAGCGAAAACCACTCGAGAAAAGATTCCTTTTGCTTTTAAAATGTCAATGGAATTGTGGAAGGATTTAAATAGTTTATATTGTGCAGTGCACTGAGGAAAATGATCTAATGTAACAGGTTTGCTAAGACATAGTTTGTATTGATAGCCTTTTTTTTTATTAACCCATATTAAATACATTGCTGGTGTATCAAACCCGTTATTTTAGTGTTTTATCAATTCCAGATTTGCTATGAATGCGTTGAATAATGAACTACTTTTAATACAGCAATTTTGTTAAAAAATAAATTGTATCTTCTCAATGCGACGAATTTTATTCCCAGTAAAGCGCTTTCTCTACAATTAAGAAAGCAGAACAGCGTCCCCAAAAAAGAATTACATCCGTTAGAACCTATAATCCACCAAAACGTTGGTTCGTAGCGATCGGCAATCGTAGTATTAGTTTTAACATATTTGTTGCGCAGGTCACATCGTTGTTCGGAGTCTTCTAGCAGTCCTGTCTGAATTCAAATTTTATTGATCGTACCAATACATGTTTCAATTAATTTATTTTTACTTTGTATATAAGTTTTTTAAACATTCTGAACTTGCTAATTACTGTGAGTATTCAATAATGCTATACACCATTCTATGGTAGCATTATTCTCATTTCCTATTGGCTAAATTACCGTGATATTATCACTACACAATGGTCCAGCAATTTTCGTTGTCTTACAGTAGGAAAGCGCGTCGCTGTCACATATAGTGTTAAACAGTTGTATAAAGAGTATGCATGTGAATTCTTATAAAAAATAGAAGATTTTCCTCAGTGTGCGCCTAAGGAAAATGCAATAATAAAAAATATAACGAATTTTTAAAAAACAAAATTTGATTAGCTTCCTTTCTCCTATTTTTCCGGTCTTGGTTACTATATTTAATATGCTTTTTAAATGGAAAAATTTAATTTATCTCTTATGCGGTGGTTTACTTTTATTTAATTTTAAATTTTAACTAAAACCTTAATTTTCCGACAGAAAGACTTAATCAAGTCACTTATTTCAAGTCCAAAACTTTTAATAATCTTTCCTAATAACTTCCATTTATTCGTTGGATTTTCTGGCAAAAACACATTTTACGGCGTTGTCAAATCGGATAATCCCATGAGAAAAAACTGTGGAATTTTGAATTTTCCCCCACATTTTGGTAGCATTATCTAGATATGTGGAAAACAAACGTCCCACCTCATTTGAAAGTTGGTTTTAATTTCCGAACAAACAGTTTTTTTGTTACATTTAGCTTCATATTATATGAAGGGTACAGGGAAGAAAAGATGAATGTCCAAAAAAATCGAATTTAAGGTTAAGGCTGGAATGTGTAGCTTAATAACGGTAGAATTTAATTTACTATGTAAACCGAGCAAAAACGATAAGACGTAATATACACTATATTAAGATTAAATATCGCAGTACAGGGGAAAAAAGATGAATGTCCTAGCGTTCAGAGAAAAAAGGATGAATGTCCATATTATCGGGAGGGGGATAGGGCTCAGCCAGCTCAACTCTTCCTCCCAACCCCAGTATGTGATCCACTGTTGGTTGGCCTCTTTTATCATCCAACTATTTTTTATTTTCCTTTTCCAAGAAGCTCCGCTTATGGCCGACTTTTGCACAATAGTTATGTGACATTCATCGTTTTTCCATTAATTATGTAGGTTCTACCCCTAAAAAAAAATATTGCACGTCTATGACATCAACCTACAGATATGCAGCTATAAATAATTAAAGGGAGACCTTATGCTATATTAGCCAAAAAAAAAAAGTATTTGAAATATTTTCATATAAATAGTGTAGGAGTCTCTAAACACTAAAATTCGATTTTCTCAATAACTGTTTTGTGACATTAATCTTTTTTGCCCTGTACCCTTCATATGCAATTTGGCAACCTTGTAAGTGCTTGCTTTCAGGCGAGGTCCGTGAGTTTTTTACAGGTTGGGCAATTTCGCAACAAGCAAAATGCAGCCTCACTGATGGAGCCATGATACGGCGAAACGCGTCTGAGAACGGATCAAGAAATGAAAGGAAAACTTCTTGTCTTGAATTGTTTAAAAGCCATGTTAAACAGTCTGGCATCACCGTACATTACTTGTATAATTGCCAGCACGGCACTAATTATATACTTTGCTTTAATTCCGAACTTGTTGAAAAGTTTAAATTACTTTATATGCCGGACTGAAGGTTCTCCCGCTTCGCAACTAAGAACGGCCTGCAACTTTCCGCTAAAACATGTTGCGGGAGCCGGCTTTTATTTTTCCTGCTGGAGGAATTATTTAATCCTGCTGTCTCAAGTTTTAAGCTTGTAAATTGCCTAGTTATGAACAAATTCTTTTAAACTTTTCCACATACTGCCACAAGGGTGGGTGAATTTAGTTTTAGGTGGTAGTAGCGGAAGGACACTCTCCGTCATGAGGAATGTCAGGCAGAAGTAGTAGTGGCAGTGATATCAGCGGCACAGAACTATGATGAAGAGGGAGGAAGGGGGAGGGGAGGAGATATACCCCATTTTAAACATAAACTTAGAAACATGCATGAACGTTTTCTTAAAAAAATATTGTTAAAATTTCCGATATAAAGGCCATCCCATACTCTCCCTCCAACCCCTTAACGGACTTTATTATCTCTATACATAAAAGGATCTCCTTAGTCAGCAGAATGCTGAAAAGGACCACTTGTGGCGATTTTTGTCGCTGCCACAAGTGTTTCTTTGTGGCAAAGAATAAACCAACTATCCTTATAAGTACATGTATGTAGGGTCCTCGAATATGCGGTCTAAGTAGGCACGTTGCAAAAATTTTCGACGGGATCACGGAGCATTGTCGGTTGTAAAACTTGGGAAATTTTAATAATTCGGTTTACGGTAAAAAATGTTTTTTTTAGTTCCTTTAAAAAATTGTTCTCTGGTTCGCATCAGAGTCTAACAGTGACCATATAGTATAAGAAATCTGCTGTGACGGCAGGCATTTTCCGCAAGCAATTTCATACTGTTTCTTGGACTTTTTCGACAACTACTCAAGGGTAGCTCTATTTGCTGATTTGTTTAAATGGTTTTTTTTCCAGATTATCCATCGACAGTCCCACAGTGAGGAAAATGATCTAATATAACAGATTTGCTAAGACATACTTTGTATTGATAGCACTTTTTATTAACCAGTATTAAATAAATTGCTATCAAACCCGCTTTAGTGTTATATCAATTCCAAATTTGCTAAAACAGTATTTTTATGGGTAGTAATCAGTTCCATTATAGCAGCACATTCTTGTTGAATAATGAAGTAGGTACTTTTAATATTGCAATTTTGTTAAGAAATAAATTGTATCTTCTCAATGCGACGCATTTTGTTCCCAGTGAAGCGCTTTCTCCACAATTAAGAAACCAGAAGAGCGTCCCCAAAAACGAATTGTATCCGTTAGAACCTATAATCCACCAAGACGTTGGTGGGGGTTCGTAGCGATCGGCAATCGTCGCTCGTCGTCGTATTAGTTTTAACGTACTTGTTGCGCAGGTAACATCGTTGTTCGGAGTCTTCTAGCTGACCTGTCTAACTTTGACCTTTATTGATCGTACCTATATCTACCTGTTTCAAATAATTTATTTTTACTTTGTATTTACGATTTTTTAAACTTTGCATGTCAGATAAAGCAATAAAAGAATTTTATTTTCTAGAACCCACCATTAGTATTGTACTTTATGATTTAATCGACGAATTTTACAATTTCAGTAAAGCATGTTGCATAATAGATAATCATACGCAATTTTAAACGACAAGATATAATACCTTGTATAGTACTTAGAGACATAATGTTTGTGCAGACTTGTTTTGAGTGTTCATGTGTTTTACTGTTTTCTGTCTTTTGGATTCTATGATTCTCGATCACTGCTACCCCCGTTACTACCATACATGACAAGCAACATTATAAGTGGCGTTTTAAAATTTTGATTTTGCATCATGTTTGCTGGAAAATTTCATAAATTTATTTTTAACCAAGTAGAAGGCTCCTTTTTGTTTACGTTGCTCATAGCAACGGGAGACAATCGCGATAGTCTATAGCCTATTAACCTAATAAAAATTAATAAGTGATAATTTTTCTTAGGTACGACTACTACGACTTAATTTTAATTCAAATGTCAAGTCATTTCGAAGTGACAGGTGAGACAATCCAATGTATTTATAGTTTTAAATTCGAATATAACTTTAAAATCATATTTCCGATGAGTTTAGTTTAATATGACGCACTGTATTTTTACAATAGAAAATGATTTTACTTGTTAGTAACTAATGTTTATTACTAAAATTTTGGGAACATTAAAAGAAACTCCAATTTATGAAATTTTCTTACCGAATCTCCCACGCAGCAGAATTAATTCCCGATAATTTTTTTCTCGGTTTCACTCATGTTTTTGTTGATAGAAAATTTCCCTCGTCTTCAACTCGGGATAATTTTCTATTAACAGAAACGTCATTCGTGACCTTAAAAAAAATTATCGGTAATAATTCTGCTACTAGGGAGATTATAAGTGAATATTACGTATAATGACTTATAACTACTTATGTTATGTCTACCAGTCTACTTAGGATTATAAAATAAATTCGAATTGTTTGCTGTTTTAATAGTAGGTACTTAACGCATAATGTGGGTTTAAGCCTAATTAAATTATTAAACGATTAACGAATTCAAAAATTCATAAACCTGAAAATAATAGTAATGAAAATAAGAATTATCATTATCCATTTGTTATAGGGAGGGGCAGAGCTGTCGGTAATTGAATTAAAATAATTGAAAAATCGTGTTCAATTACTTTTTGGTAATTACTGTAATTGAATTACTTTTTGAAAATAGTAATTGTAATTAATTTTCCAATTATTGTGATAAAGTAATTGTAATTGGTAATTGGTTTTAGGAAATCTGAGGTAATTGAATTACTTAAAAGTAATTCAATTATTTTAAAAATGTAATAATTGAATTACTCCCAAATAATTCAATTACATAAAAAGTAATTTAATTACTCCCGAATAATTTAATTAGATTAAAAGTAATTAAATTACTCCAAAATAATTCAATTCCTTTAAGAGCCGCTTTGTCTTTGAACCCGGCGGCCGCGTTTTGATGTTTTACCGCCACGGCGATTCGATGAAATATTTCTTATAAAAAGTCTAGGTGGGTATAATGGTTTTATTTTTGGAGGATCATTTGTTATTAAACATTCCAGTGGGCAGTTTCTAGTGTATTGTGAAGGCTTATATTCTATTTGAATTTAAGACGATGAATGATGACCAATACACTAAATCTTTAGTTGTAGTAGGAATTAGTACCTACCTACCTAATTTTTTTTCAATTATTTTTTATTTTCCCTATTAATACGTTTGTTTTATTTCAACAAATAAATCATATTATATAAAAAAGACAGTTGTTATTATTGGTCAGTTTGTTAAAGGTAAGTAGGTACTTATCAAACTTAGGAGATTAAGTTTAACTATAAATTTCGAAATTTTTTAAATTTCTTTCTATAAAAAAGTGTGATAGTAGGACCTACTGCTATTAAAAAAAATAATACCTTACCTATACAACTCTTTTTTTGTAAAATGTAAAAAAAGTAATTCAATTGTATCATATATACTAATTCAATTTTAAAAATGTAATTCAATTACCGGAATGTAATTCAATTACCGGAATGTAATTCAATTATCAAAATGTAATTGAAGTACCAAAATGTAATTAAATTACTAGATTCAGAGTAATTCAATTACTTTTAGGGTAGTTCCATTACTATAAAGTAATTGAATTAGTATAAAAGTAATTGAATTAAACTCAGTAATTCGAATGCGGTAATTGATCAAGGAATCAATTACTTTTAGTGGGTAATTGGTAATTGTAATTTATGCCTTTTTCAGAGGGTAATGGGTAATTGTAATTGAATTACTTTTTAAGAGTAATTGCGACAGCTTTGGGGAGGGGGCTCCTGAAAACGTTTGCGGGGGAGGGCACTTAATTTTTGTTACGCCACTCCGTAGACATGCGTCCGGTTTACCCTGACGAGCCGCCGATGTCTGAAAATCAAAATTAACCTAGATTGTTTTGTCCAGAACATAATTAATAACTTTTACAGCCATTGCGAGGTAATAAAAAGGTTAATTTATTTCTCTAAACCACTCTTAAAAATGTAAAAGCGCGCGTAAGCATATTGGCAATTCCGTCGATGCAATAAAAAAGACCATTAAAAATTTAACATGGCGTCGTAATTGCGCATAAATCTTTTTTAGAGGGAAAAATAGAGCATTCATTTATAATTTAGAAAAAATGGAGGTGAATTAGCTAGTGCAGTTTTGCGAAAGGATGTAGTTTTTATTTTATAAACGAGCGTTTAAAACGGTACGGTTTATGAATGATAATTAGTAGGTCCATACGACCCCGGAATATAAAACTAGTCGCTATTTAGGGTGGATGTATTTTTACTTAGAAAAATACAATATTGTGTTTCTACAAACTGTAGTAACTGTACCTGCAGTGTACACGAGATTTGAGTTAACTATACAGGGTTAGGAAAAATTACCAGAACGGTCGATTATTTCAAAATATACAGGGGTTATCAAAAAACGTCTTATATAAAAAATGTAGGGCTGTTAAAAATCTACATATCGGTGATAAATTGAAATATACAGGGTCGCCCACAAAGTTGTGGAGAATGATAGTTATATTTTTTTTAAATAGAACACCCTGTATATTTTTACATTTTTAAATTCCACATAAAATTATAATTATTTTTTATTAAATGCACTATTAGTCTATACTTCATAGTTTCCGAGATATTGACTCTCGAAAAGTCACATTTTTTAACTTTGACAGCTTATAACCTTCTAACAGAACGTCTTAGAGCAAAACGGCTTACATGTCCCTATCTTCAATTTTTATTATCTTTCCAAAAAATCAACTTCCAGTTAAACCGGAACAACTAAATTTCCTGCTTTCGAGTTACATCCGGTTTAACCGGAAGTTGATTTTTTTGGGAAGATAATAAAAATTGAAGACATGAAAGCCGTTTTGCTCTAAGACGTACTGTTAAAAAGTTATAAGCTGTCAAAGTTCAAAAATGTCACTTTTCGAGAGTCAATATCTCGGAAACTATGAAGTATAGACTAATAGTGCATTTAATAAAAAATAATTATAATTTTATGTGGAATTTAAAAATGTAAAAATATATAGGGTGTTCCATTTAAAAAAATATAACTATCATTCTCCACAACTTTGTGGGCTACTCTGTATATTTCAATTTATCACCGATATGTAGATTTTTAACAGCCCTACATTTTTTATATAAGACGTTTTTTGATAACCCCTGTATATTTTGAAATAATCGACCGTTCTTGTAATTTTTCCCAACCCTGTATATACTCATTTATTATTGCTTTGTATCAAATAGTTAAATATGATGCAGTCTCTTCCTCCATACAGGATGTTTTGTACTCCTTGGGTATTCTAGAGAAGCACTTTATACATTTCTTATTGATAATTAGGCTAAAAGTTAGGTAAAGGTATCTAAAACCAGACTAAATGCCTCCGAACACCAGTAAAAAATACACTGAGAAAATACCTTCTATTCCTTATAAGAATTCACATACTCTTTATACAACTGTTTAATACTATATATGACAGCAACGCGCTTTCCTACATTAAGACAATGAAAATTGCTGGACAGTTGTGTAGTGATATTATCACGGTCATTTATCCAATAAGAAATAGGAGTTGATGCTGCCATAGAATGGTTTATAGATATTATTGCTCTGAATACTCACAATAATTATCAGATTCTATTGGGGGTGTAATATGGTTTTATATACTGTGTTAGGTCCGACTGGCAGTTGTAATGAAACTTGACATTAATCATAATAATTATTTATTTAGCGTATGGCTACATCACAGGTAAGTATATAACGAAAATAACACTAATATTACAAATACATAAATCTCACAAACAAACATTAAGATTACAAATGTATTCTATTGACTCTCTTGTTGCAATCAGGAAATCGGATGGGTTGCCACTGTAAGAACTAATTGGACAATCCTCTACCAGGTGTTTAATAGTCTGTCTTTCAGCACCGCAGTCACAAATTGGGGAAGGTATCTTTCCCCACCTGAAGAGTGAGTCGGAGCACCTACCGCAGTTTGTCCTTATTCTATTAAGTGTTGTCCAGATTCGTCTTGGTTGATCAAAGCCCTCTGGCTAATAAAGCATATACTTACCACTAAAAATGAGTACTGTAGTGCTCAAAAATTTAAATAGCTTCTAGTGTTATATTGTTCTTGTCGTTTAACATTGCATAGGATTATCTAGTATGCAACATGGTTTACTGATGGTAAAATTCGGCCCTAGGGTATAAAGTCCAATACTAATGATGGACTGTGCGAAATATCGCTTTCTCTGACATGCAAAGTTGAAAAAACTTAAATACAAAGTAAAAATAAATTAATATTGAAACAGGTATTGGTACGATCAATAAAATTCAAATTCAGACAGGACAGCTAAAAGACTCCGAATAACGATGTGACCTGCGCTACAAATACATTAAAACTAATACTACGGCGCGCGGCGATTGCCGATCGCTACGAACCCCCACCAACGTATTGTGGATTATAGGTTCTAACGGATACAATTCGTTTTTGGGAACGCTGTTCTGCTTTTCTAATTGTAAAGAAAGCGCTTTACTGGGAACAAAATGTGTCGCATTGAGAAGATACAATTTATTACTTAACAAAATTGTTGTATTAAAATTAGTTCATTATTCAACAAGACTGTGCTGCTAACGGAATTGATTACTACCAATAATAACACTGTTCTAGCAAATCTGAAATTAATATAACACTAAAGCGGGTTTGATACACTAGCAATTTATTTCATATGGGTTAAAAAAAATAAGCTATCAACACAAAATATGTCTCAGCAAACCTGTTGTATTAGATTATTTTCCTCATTGTACTAATCCATTTAAAAATGTAAATTTGATTCGCAGCCCCAGCTCAGGTCCTCCACGATCTAACAGCCGTTCGCTTGTAGCAAGAATTATCAAATCTAAACATTATAAATATAGATGGTAGCTCAATAAGTGATTTGGTTTATACTTAACAGAACTTTAATTTTGCAATAATTCCAGAGTGCTTATTGGATAATGGAGATATGGTGCTTAGACGGTGATCAATAATCACACCATTCTTTATGTAAGGTAGTACATTCGTGCTCGGATTAAAGTGTCCCAAATAAATCCGACCAAAACGTATAGCTATCTATAACTTTTTCTTACATATAAAAGTTTTTACTTCTTTTCTCCAAGTTTTTACGGTTTCTTTTAACGAAAAAAACTTTGTTAAGAAAAAAAGTATAATGTCCCGGTAACAGTAAAAATATTTTAATGCTGAAAAGAATTTGTATATAAGGGTCAATAAATACGCGTATATACGCTCGGGAAAACTTTAATCAAGTTAGCGGTTCTCCATCTGTAACCGCCCAGTTACTTCATTTGTTTTTGCCTTTTGAACAGTCCTATTGTGCGTCTCACTCTAATTTCTCACGTCAAAGTTGCCCCTGTTTGAAACAATAAAAAAGGTTTAAATAAAACTAAACCAATATATCCCCTTAAACATTTACTCCTAATACGTTTGGTAGTCAACCCCCATTAAAAAAGGAAATGTAGGTCCTCGGCCACCTGTCGCCCCAGGCTCTGGCCATTACAACTGATAGATGACCTGAAATAAAGCCAATTTTAGTAGCTGCACTACTAAAGTCTAAAATGGTTTGAAATATCTTCAGGATTTTATTGCCTTTCTTGTAGTTTTTTGTCAAACGGGGTGTGTTGGATGTAGTTTATTTGAAAACGTAACTTTATGGTATACCGGAAGAGCTTTCGATATTGTTGTTAAAGATAGTAAAAGTAAGACAATAAAACAAATAAAATGTATTACAATATACCATGAGTTGTAATAATTTAAACGAAAATGTCATTAAATAGTCTGAACATTCTAAAAAACTGGAAATTTGTAAATTGAAAAAAAAACTTGCGTTTTTCAATTTTTTAATAAAATTAAATTTTGCATACAGGCCTTGAATTTAATTCTAAACAATTTTTTTAAATAAATTTTTTGAATATTTTGTCTCCCAGCTACACTTTTTGTAAGTTTACATTTTGTTTAATTTGCCGCTGTACCAGTCACGTGTCAAAATCAATTTTTAGGTTTTCGGACATGCAACGATGTTGTGAACTTCTCGCCGGTCACTGTATATACATAAAGTATTTTAAATATTTGTTTAAATATATAAATGTAATAATTATTACTTTTTCATTGTATAAGATTTATGCCTTCAATGTTTTTATTATAAATATTTACAAAAATTGGGTTTTTGGTAGTTAATTGTGTACAAAGCATTTTATACCCTATATATGTAATTCGGAAAAACTATTTAACAAATTTTCTTTTTAATGGTTATATATTTCCCTGTGTACCTCATAATTGGACAATTATTAGCATAATCAGGAAATCGCAGGAAATTAATTCAAGTATTATCGATATCGAACGATATTATTATATATGTTCTGTCAATTTAAATACATCATATATTAATATATCTCCTAAATTAACGACATCTAATCGTAGAGATATGTGAATCAGTTATTTACCATAATAGTATATAAAATATACTACATAAAACACCTGAACCGTTATCGACTATTAGTTTTAACAAAACGATGACAAGTTTGCAAATTAATTGTTTATTTCGCATTCGTATCTTTTTTTTAATTTAAATAATCCTTTTTAACCTAAAACTAGCATAAGTAAAAAAAAAAGTTCCATTACGGCTCAATCCCACTTACTATTTTCTCTATCGCTAACAACATCAGCATTGTACTATTTACTTTGTTTTCCTGATGATGAGTGTTTCTACACTCGAAACATGTCGAATAATTAAGAATTATTCTAGTTGTTCTAATAAACTTGTGGAGAAAGACTTTGTGCTTTTCTTATTTCTAAAAAAAAAAATGTTAAAAATCAATTTCATCGCTTAGATATTATATTAATACAGGTGCTGCAAAAAAATTACCCCTAACCCGCGATGAACGCGACACTACTATAAAGACATAATTTATTGGGGTTTAGACTGTGATTTTTCTAGATCGATTCCGCGTCCATGCTTAACATTGTTGTAGCATTGTAATAGATTGGTGTTTCTCCAGCTAAGACGATGAAATTACAATATTTTAAATAATTTTTGGTATAAAGCACTGGGGACACGAAAGGCAAGTTCTCGCTGCATACAACGATACTTCACAAATTTATCAAAATTATCTATTTTGTCGACACGTTTCTGTCATAAAGACCATCATCAATATTTAGATGTATGTGTGAAGGACCAGGATGGTACCCCTACAAATTTTTGTTGAAAATATTTTTCACTCCTGATGATGGTATTTTTGACCAAAACGCGTTAAGAAAACGTTACCGCATTGTTTTTCTCTTAATGGATAAAAAAGCCTTCACCCCAGAGATATCTACAATTCTCTTTTGATTTATTTTTAGGGGGAACATTTTTCTAGCATTTCTCTTATGCTACCCAGCCCTGAGAAACGATAAAAAAATACTGAAATTATACTGAACTACTCCGTTTTTTACTGCTCGCTCTACCCGCCCTTAAAGAAAAAGAACCAATAAGTTTTCGGGCCGGCCTTGTTTTTTTTCCAAGTTGATTTCCAGTTTTATGTTGGCCATAAAGTTTTAAAATCAAAATCGCTAAACTTTAAAATCAATCAAATAAAAGCAATTGAAGAAAATAACTGGAATGAAAGCAGGCACTCGAAACTTTTTCCTGAAACTAATCAATGTTTTCGAAAGACACTGCGGGCTGATCTTTTAACCGCAGTTGGAAAACTTTTTCTAATTTTAATTGTGACACAAAAGTCAGTGGCTGCGTGCCCATCTAATGTTTTTGCTAAATTTCGCGTAATCTTTTGACATCGAGTATATTGTTTTTAAATTTATTTGTAACAGTACTTGCTTCCACAACTTTACAAACTGACAATAATTTCATTACTTTTAAGAAAATATGTAGTAGTTGGAAATTAAACTTAAAATAACTTCACTATTTTAAAATACTACTACTTACTAAAATACTAATACTTTATTGTCTAAAACTAACAATTTGACTAACACCCTCTTTTTGTATTTGTTTATGTAGGTACAATTAAACTGAAATCAAAATTTTATTAGTGTAGGGTAATATCTTCATTTAAATTGTCGTGCAAATATATTTTTTATACTCCCGTGATCACGAGTCGACACTGACATAAACTTTTCATAAAATTATATTTTTAAGATTAATGGAACGCTTTTGTGACTGTGAAAACGAAAAACTTAGTTTCTCTGAATGATTTTTAATTGGAAGGGAGGCAAAGTTTTTCCACCGAATTTGGAAAATTAGTTTTTAAATCTGGAATGTACTTTTTGAATTTTTTAATTTATTTGGTAAAAATTGCGGAAGGAAATTTCGGGTTAATAAAGTATATTACATAACAAGTGTTGAAAGTGGTTCTTTTCAAACGAGGAGGTATTTAGCACAAGGCGTTAGCCGAGTTTGATTTGTTTTTAAAAGTTTGTAGGTATCACCATTATGTTAATCCTATTTTTTCAACACTAGAGTTGAAAAATTTATTTCAGTTCTAGAGTTGAAAAAAATAAAAACAATGCCCAATAACAAATTTTAGCTTACCTAGATTTAAATAAAAAGAATGACTTTTTCTCCTATTTGCTTACGCACATCATACCTACTATCTATGTACAGTGAATAAATTTCATTTCTGATTTTTTAGCTGCTTGCATTATTTCAATAAAACAATAATATAGGTACCTAAATATACATACAAAAACAACAAAACACAAAACTAAAACATAACCTCAACATTATAAAAAGAATAGAAAGATAGAGATCGATAGCTTGTTAATTATAAAAATTCTATCTAAACTCGATTTGTTTTGAATATTGCTAAAATAAATTTACTTACATAAAGCACATTCACTTGTCCCATCCCATGTCCTTAAACATTGTGTGGATATTTTTATCCGAGACAATTGTAAAATTATAAATCGGTATTTCCTAGGGTATTCTATTTCTGCTTTATAGGTGTCCCTTTTTTCTGTGGTTCAACTCAGTTGACATGTTTGGTGGGTTGCCTGATATATTTTCCCTTTTTGATATATTATTATTTTTATCATAGAAATACTCTTAGATTCCCAAAAATAACGAAAAAAAAAAAGGAATTTTTTTATTTGCAGTAATGCCCTAGTGTACTTTACCCCACCCAGCACCCTAATTCGCTCCACGGGTCCCGTAAGTTTGTTGTTTTTTAAATAGTTTTGCTGTCAAATTCGTCGGCCATCAGCTGTTTTATATTTTAACACACGTATTGAAAGAAAATATTTCAACACGCGTGTGATATAAAGGACTTTCTAGCCAAGTTGGTATTTACTTCAATTTTAAGATATTTTTAATAAGATGGATGTTGATTATGGTAGTGGCAGCGATACTCCATCGGATATAGCTAATTCGGCAATATCTAACATGTTACCGGCCAAATCTAAAGTATTGTATGAGAAAACATAATACGAATTCCGTGTATGGTATGGCAAAAAAAATGTACAAGAGGTGTCTGAAAAAGTACTTATATGCTATTTTGAGGAGAAATCAAAAACTGTAAAAGCTCCTACGTTATGGAGTGTCTACTCAATGTTGAACAGTACATTGAATGTTAAAGAAAATATGAACATTAGGAAGTTTTCAAAATTGGTACCGTTTATTAGGAACAAAAACGTCGGATACCGCGGAAAGAAGTCTAAAGTTTTATAGAGGGAAAATATCAATAAATTCATTCAAGAAGCTGATGATGAAACAAATTTACTTTATAAGGTATCGATGATCATAATTTTGTATTAGGGTTTTCAGTAATTTCAATATTTTTCAATTGTAGGTTGCATTAATTTGGGGAATCAGCGATGCTTGTCACCGTGACGAATTATTAAAGATAACTAATTGATGAGATATACCGCTAGTATAGAACAATACGGCCGCCCCATGCCCTCATACAGACAAAAACAGATTATTTTAAAAATATTTAAGAGGAAAATGTGTTAACCAACATGTGGGGATAAATAAAATAGGAGAAATTTCCATTTTTATTGCAAAATGGCTGGGAAAAGAGTTGTATAACAGATACAGATGCACAGGTCACTGTTTTAGGAGAAGCTCTGCAAATCTCTTGGCCAATGCAGGCGGTGACATGACATCTATAAAACGCCACGGTGGCTGGAAATCTGCCACCATAGCAGAAGGATATATGGAAGACAGTTTGAGTAATAAAATTGATATATCTAATAAATTAAATTGTTCCTCTGCCTCAAAACAAATTAAGATAACTGATAAAATTATAGAATCAACTTTTCAAGAAATACCTAGTGTTTCTGAACAGCGGCAAGGTGGAACACCTTCGGGAATTCACATTGGGAGCAATTATTTAAATTTTACTATCAATTATTATTCCAAAAAAAGAAATTGTTTGTTGATAGGTATACAGGGTGTTAATTAATGTCATGCAGATATTTTAGGGGATGATAGTACTCGTCAAAATAGAAAAAAAAAGCAAATATATGCATGGTCCAAGACGCCTTATTTTCGTTATACAGGGTGGCAAAATTTCAATTTTTTTTCTCGTATTTTGCGTTTTCTCTCTTATATTCTGCGATAATTGTTTCAAATTTGGAACATTAACCCTTTTTTAAAATATCTACAATAAGGTATCAAAATTGCCGGTCGCAGTATACAGGGTGTTACATTTTCTTGAATCGGCTACAATTTTATCTTTCAAAACTTTTTTTTTGCTCCCTGTACGAATTCCGGTATGAAATTTGAACTCTCTGTTCCTTTGTTTAGCGTTCTGGTCTCTTGCACTATTCTCGTATCTGTGACCGTTTTCAATTTATTTGCAAAAATATCCACCGATGAAAATTAAGTGTAGGCGAAATAACGCAATAATGAATATAAGAAAAAAATAGAGTGTCTGTCAGTCCATAAGGCGAAGACTTGATTCGTGCATTTAAGCAAGAGGCGGCAATTTTCAACAGTTTTTATAATTTTGTTTTATTTTTATTTGATTAACTAACAAATTGTTTTGATACATAGCTTTTTACTCTGCGTTATTTCGCCGACACTTAATTTCCATCGATGGCTATTTTTGCAAATAAATCGAAAACGGTCACAGATACGAGAATAGTGCAAGAGACCAGAACGCTAAACAAAGGAACAGAGAGTTCAAATTTCATACCGGAATTCATACAGGGAGCCAAAAAAAAAAGTTCTGAAAGATAAAATTGTAGCCGATTCAAGAAAGTGTAACACCCTGTATACTGCGACCGACAATTTTGATACTTTATTGTAGAGATTTAAAAAAAGGGTTGATGTTCTAAATTTGAAACAATCATCGCAGAATATAAGAGAGAAAACGCAAAATACGAGAAAAAAAATTGAAACTTTGCCACCCTGTATAACGAAAATAACGCGTTTTAGACCATGCATATATTTGCATTTTTTTCTTACTTTGACGAGTACTATCACCCCCTGAAATATCTGCATGACATTAATTAAAAACTTTGTTATAAATTTTTTTTAAAAAGTAATGTTTTATTGTTAAAATGTCAGCATCTTTTGACAGTTGTACAAAAATCATATTTTAGATACGGTCGTAGAAAAATTAAAGTATACGATAACTCGTAAATCTTTTGTAGTTTGGATGGATAAATTCACCATTATTTACCATTTTTACGAGTCGCCAATGAAAAAAACCACCAGAGAAACAAAACTGCAAATGGGCTGGCAACAATAAAATTTATTAAAATTCAAAGGATCGCGCCGTTACGTTCCATGTTAAAATGCAAATACAAACTAGACCCGAGCTTTTTCAAATAAACGGCGTGTTTTTAAATTCCCAGTTGGAAATGTACATTTTAAATGACAAACGGACTTTTACCAGTTGTTTTTCTCTAAAATAAATCACGTTTTAAAAGTGTGATGATTTAACCGGACTACATATCACTTATAACTTTAGCCCGGCGCCATTAAATTTTAACTAACTCGCTTCTTCCACAACGAACTGTTGCAGTCTCGTCTTTCCTTCTTCCAGAAACTGCCACCTGTCATCCGCAAGGCAAGCTTGTCTGCTTTTCTCCGTTTCCCACTTCAAAATATGACATTAGCAATGAACTAGACAACATAATTGGGTTTTGCTATTGGAATCCAAAGTTAACTTGTCAAAATTTGTAATTTTGTAGGGTTTAAAGTGGGTTTACAATAGAATTGAAAATTTAATTCGTTGGGATGGAATTAGCTTTATAAGTTCGGCAATAATTTTGTTTGGAGTTAAGCTCGAAGGCTCCAAAGTGATTTTATCTTTAGATTATTACAAACCCGAAATAATATCATACAATACGATTTCTCCACCCTCCACCATTATTTTAGCCTCTTGCAGCTTGAAACTCCTCAGATCTTGGTATTGTAATCATACAAATAAAAATTCCATAGCCTTTTCGATATTAAAAGTGATTGAGACAGCACTTAAAACACACACAGCAATTAAAAATAGTGTTTTCTAGAAATATTTTATTAAGAAAGCATAACATACTTTAAGGGACACAGTGATATTTACTATATCAAATCCTATATTTTATATTTTCAAGTGACTGAAATATTAATATTATTTTATCATAGTTCTGCCATCCGTCCCGTCTCGTTTCCATGAATTCTGTGTCGCGTGACCTTACGAAATCAGTTGGTTTTATTCGATGTTGGTTTTGAATTTGCACGGATTTTCTTTTATGCATATTAAATAAGTGCATCTTTCTTGTCTATTTTAATTCCTGGTTTAGTTTTTCAAGTTTTATAGTTAAAATGCCATATTGTTGTTGCGTTCCTGTTGATGCAAGTATAGCTATACTGTTTTAAAAACAAGTAAATACCTAAATAAATTACAGAAAACTAGGCATGTATTCTATGAAATAATTTGGATGCCTGTAAATACATGTTTATATTATTAAAGAAGCCTTTAAAGAAAGGGTTTTAAACCCTCATACAAAATATTAAAAAAATACTCGATAGGATTCATTATATATTTTCTTTTTTGAGGTGTAATTTTAATGAAGCAATATTAACACACATTATACCAGTATTTTTATACATAAGCTTATTCCCGGACCGCTCAACAAAAAACATCGACCGAATAATTCAGATATGAACCCCTTTATCTCCATTTCTTCAAAGTCTAAAAAGACATCGATAAAAAAATTGTCTATGAAGAGGTACAAGTTTTCTTTCATTACCTTGGAATAAAGAGATCGTAGTTATTTTAAAAAATTCATGATCTGGCAAAATAAACCAATTTCTGGTCTGTGGCAAAAATATCAAAATACAAATGCCATGTTGCTTTGCTTCTCGCCTATGTCTGTATCTTTGCTCAACGAATAAAACGTCAACATTTCCTTTATTTTTTTTAATGAACAGGCCTGTATTCTGTTTTACTTACTCCTCCTTAAATTTCAAAAGGACTTGAAAAATTCCCTTATTATTCCAATTTTTTAATGAGGCCGTAAGTATATGAAAAGTCAAAAAATCGATTTAGTCGATTAATCCACATAATCATGCTACAAATTTTTCATATAAAAGTTTTATGATGCAATAACCACGTCAGCAAAAAAATAATTCCTACCCCATGTGTTCCCCAAATTTTCCAATTACTGTCTGCCATTGAGCGGTGCAAGAATAATAGAGCACACAATTCATTTCGCCATAATAGGCTGAAATTAATGGGGACATGGCTATGGCCGAGTGCATACGACAATTAACGAGTGTAGAGGTGAACGGAGCTTTTGATTTCGATGCGATTTATAGCCTATTGTAATTAGGCGAAGGTAAATTTTAGGGAAGCATACAAATAATTGACTAATTGCTGAGTTAATGTATGAGAGGAGGGGAAACCCAGGGGAGCCATCATCGATTGGATAAACAGTCACTTGTTATTGTTCCGCTTTCTAAGATCTTAAAAAATCATTTTCCTACGACCACCTACGAAAATGGCAATAACAGCACGGTTAACTTGGCTAGAAAGTGCTAAATATCACACGCGTGTTGAAATAGCTATTTATACAATAAGTTGCGAAATGAGTGTCTTTTAGACACGCGACGTGAAATTGTCCAACGAGGCAAAGCCGAGTTGGACAACACGTCAAAGTGACTAAAAGACATTGTTTCGTAACGAATTGTATACAATATTTTTTCTACTGAGGTTTTATAATAAAAAATTTAATTTTACTAACATTTTATTACCTATGTTTCATTTCAAAAATTGACACTTGCCAAAAAATATTAAATTATATCTAGTCTGTGGTTACGTTTTAATTGTAAATAATTACCTGCGTTACTTTTAAGCACGTTGCTCCTGGTAACGTGCTTAAAAGTTTTTAAGCACGCTGCGCTTAAAAGGAGGTTATTAAAAACCATAATGACAATCGAAAAGAGGTTATTATAAAACGTCAGTAGAAAAATAGCTATTTAAACAATAAGTTGCGAAATGAGTGTCTTTTAGGCACGCGACGTGAAATTGTCCAACGAGGCAAAGCCGAGTTGGACAACACGTCAAAGTGACTAAAAGACATTGTTTCGTAACGAATTGTATACAATATTTTTTCTACTGAGGTTTTATAATAAGAAACTTAATTTTACTAACATTTTATTACCTATGTTTCATTGACACTTGCCAAAAAATATTAAATTATACCTAGTCTGTGGTTACGTTTTAATTGTAAATAATTACCTGCGTTACTTTTAAGCACGGTGCTCCTGGTAACGTGCTTAAAAGTTTTTTAAGCACGCTGCGCTTAAAAGGAGGTTATTAAAAACCATAATGACAATCGAAAAGAGGTTATTATAAAACGTCAGTAAAAAAAAATATTTCAACACGAGTGTGGAAATACAAAGCACACTATATTTAATTTAAACAGGTGTCAATTTGATAACAAAACTATTTATTAAAAATAACAAACTTACGGGACACGTGGAGTGAATTGGGGTGCTGGGTGGAGTAAAGTACGCTAGGGCATTACTGCAAATTTAAAAAAATCCTTTTTTTCGTTATTTTTGGGGATTAATTTATGATAAAAATAATATTATCAAAAAGGGAAAATAATAATATGTCAGGCAACAGGCAACTCACCAACTGTCATGTTTACATGTCAACTGAATTGAACCACAGAAAAAAAAGGGGGCAGCTATAGAGCAGAAATAGAATACCCTAGGAAATACCGATTTTTAATTTTGCCATTATCTCGGATAAAAATATCCATACAATTTTTAAGGATATGGGACAAGTGAATGTGCTTTATGTAAGTAAATTTATTTTAGCTATATTTAAAACAAATCGAAAAAGATTTAACTTTTATCATTAACAAGCTATCGATATTTAACTCCATCTCTATCTTTCTATAATCTTGAGCAAGTGTTGAGGTTATGTTGTAGTTTTGGGTTATGTTGTTTTCGTAGGTACCTATATATCAAATAATAAGCAACTAATAGTTGCTTATTATTTGACCACTTGTCTTGGCTATGGAGGACTTGAGGTAGGAGGCCGATCGCAATGCATTGGATTCGGTCCCAAATTAGCATCGGTAATTCAGCTTTACGGGTCGCTGTAAGATGGCGCGCGTGTTCGAAGTGGGCTATCAAATAATGGTTTCTTATGGACGCAATAACTATTTTTATTTAAATTAGTTCTTTAAGGAACAAATAAGGACTTTTATATGAATTTACACTTACTTTGTTATATTTATTAGTAAACTCGGCCTGTATAAAATTCCAACGATGCTTGGTTTTTAAAATACAGGGTATTTTTTTTTTCTTTTTTTTTTTATGATCGAGCACAAGCACTATAGGAAAATCCTTTAAGGCGCTCTGGGAGCGGTGCGTGTGCGAAGAAAGCAATTCACGTTTTTCTTGAATCGTTGGAGGTTATATTCGGTTGGAAACACGGTCTCAGAAAGGCCGTTCCACAAAGATGACGTCCTCCAAATGAAAGAGTTCTGAAACAATGATGTTCGGGGTGTACTAAGTTGAACCACATAGGGATGGGCGGCAGTGGTTCGTCGTGTGTTTCTGCTATGCATTACTCTAGGTGGAATCGAGCGGGCAATATCTGTCGAACACTTGCCATGAAAATATCTGTAGAAGAGAGTCAAATCACCAACCTGTCTTCGATGTTCTAAGCTGTCGAGGTTCTTAGTCAGCTCGTGGTCGCCGATTAGACGAACGGCTCTCCTTTGGATGGAATCCAACAACCGAAGGGTATGCTTCGGTGCAGAACTCCAGATATGAGAGCAGTATTCCAGTGATGGTCGAATCTGGGCTTTATAGAGTGTCAAAAGTTGTTGAGGTGTATACAACTTTTTGGTACGGAAAAGTATACCGAGCTTCTGAGAAGCTGCCCTGGCGATTGCCACTACGTGATTATGCCAAGACATATTTCCTCCCAGGTTGACACCCAGCAAATTAATAGACGAAGTCAGTGGAATTGCGTGTCCTGCCATAACGATATCGGGTTCTGCAATGTTGACCTTCTTAGAGAAAACTGCAGCCTGGGTTTTTTGAGCGTTAAATTCGACTTGGTTACTGTCACCCCAAGACAAAATTTCTTCCAGGTCTTTATTGAGGCGTGATACCTCATGTTGTCTGCGAAGATATGCGTCAGTAGCCGATGTTTGAGGTTTCAAAGTAAAAGATGAGATAAGTGTGCTGTCGTCAGCAAAGCAATATAATGGATTTTCTGTTTTCGCTAGAAGGTCGTTAATGTACAGTAAGAAGAGAGTGGGAGATAATATGGACCCTTGAGGAACACCAGCATTGATGGTGAAGGTGTCTGAGAGAAACCCGTCAATCGCCACTTGCAGAGAGCGGTCCTTGAGGAAGCTAGACAACCATGAACAAAATCGACCGGGCATACCATAAGAACGCAGTTTGCTTAGAAGCCCCTCGTGCCAGACACGGTCAAAGGCTTTAGAGATGTCCAGTGCAATAGCCCGGGACTCCCCATGATGTTCGATTGCGTTGCTCCAAAGATGAGTGACATAGGCTAGCAGGTCTCCTGTTGATCTGGACTTACGAAAACCATACTGATGGTCGCTGATAATTTTAAGGCCTTCCAGGTATTTTATAAGTTGTTGGTTAATAGCTTTCTCCATCACCTTTGATATAACTGAAAGCAATGCGACTGGTCGATAGTTGTTTGGCAGGGTTTTCTTGCCTTTCTTTGGTATAGGCTGGACTCGCGCCTTTTTCCAGCAAGATGGAAATATTCCTTTTTTGTAGGATAAGTTAAAAAGCCTACAAAATACTGGTGTGAGTTCATCGGCGCATTTCTTGAGCACTATAATAGGAATTTCATCTGGACCAGAAGCTTTTTTGGCATCGAGCCCCTTCAAAATTCGTTTGACAGAACGCTGACGGAATACGATATCAGTCATTTCCGATCGAACTGCTGGAATATTCGGGGGTGTTTTTCCCTGAAAGTCTACCGTAGAGTGTGAAGCAAAGAGTTCTGCGAGTAAGTTTGCTTTATCTTCAGCCGTGGTTGCTATTGTGCCGTCAGAACGTGTTAGCGGTGGAATATTTGATTTGGTAAAATTTTGACTGACGGCCTTAGCGACTGACCAAAAGGACCTAGATCCGTTAGGACTGGCGAGAAGTTTATTTTTGATCCTTATGTTGTGAGCCTCTTTGTTTTGATCTATCGTTTGCTTGCACTGGTTTCGAGCGGTAACAAAGATGGTGCGATTCACATCGGTAGGATTTTTACGCCATTGTCGGTAAGCTAGATTTTTAGCTCTGACAGCACGCTCGCAGTTCTTGCTAAACCAGGGCTTGCCATTCGAAGGGCGCTTCTTGGAGAAAGGAATAAAGGCTTCCATGCCAGTAAGAATGACATCGGAGACCTCTTGAGCACAAGCGGATGGATCATCTGAAGAGAAGCATACTTCCAGCCAAGGAAAAGTGCGAAAATGGTCCCTTAGGTCTTCCCAACTAGCTGATGTGTAGTGCCAAATTTTACGAGGTTTAGGAGGTTGTTCAGAACAAATTGGCAGCTCGCTTAGAGTTGAAATAAGTTTGTGATCGGAAGATCCTAATGGAGGATGAACGGTGACTGTGTATAGGTCAGGGTTGGATGTCAAAAAGAGATCTAAAAGACTAGCAAAATCTCCATCTCGGTCTGGAATTCGCGTTGGTTCTTCCACGAGTTGAGTTAGACCAGAACTGATCGCAAAAGATTCCGCCTCACGACCCTGTTCATCGTTGGTATTTGAGTATTTGAGCCAGTTGATATTGTGGACGTTAAAGTCACCAAAGATAGCGACTTCGGCATTAGGATGGTTGGTTTGCAAGAAGTCAATTGTGTTTGCTAGTGACGAGAAGAGTGCTCTGTAATGGGTGTCACTTGGAGGACGGTAAAGGCAGCAGATAAACTTGGTGATTTTCTGCGTTGATATTTTAAACCACATTACATCAAACTCTGCTGTTTCAAGTGTGTCCTCTCGTTGGCAGCAAAGATCATCTCGGATAAAGAGACAGACCCCAAAGTTGCGTCTAAATCGGAAATGAAAATCGTATCCAGGATATAAATAGCTGACGGTGTTCGTTGACGATCTGACCTTTGTCTCGGTCAGTGCGAGCACATGGGGCTTGGATGTTTGTAAGTGCTGGTGGACTGAATTGATGTTGGTATTAAGCCCTCTGATATTGCAGAAATCAATTTTGAAGCTGCTGTTTTTGGGTGTGTCAGCAACTGTAGGTGCCACACTATTTCTCCGTTGAGTGTTGTTAGGGGAACCCAATATATTGTCGGAGACAGTGGATGTTCGGTTAATATCGCTTGATGAGGCCACAGGATCAGCCCCCACCCGGAGATCCGATCGGGGGGCGAGTTTACCTCCGGAGTATTTTGGTCCTGGAGCTTCCATCATGCTTTTTCTTCCCACCCTGGAAACCGGGAACATCGGCACAGCGACGAAACGTTGACTCAAAGAATAACTCAAGAGCAACTTCACGCCGCCTAAGCCGATGCAATGGTATCTCACCGGGCGATGCCGGGTGGGCCAGCATCTACCATCTTAAACATTCTAGCTATACCTTTGGCGCTAGAAAGAGACTTATTTGGCTGCGTTTTCTCTCTGAAAAAGATCCTGTCTTACACCCCGACACAAAGCAAACTCTACTTTTATAAATTGTACCATTATTTATTATAAATATGGAAATTAATTACAATACAACGTTATTAGTCTCGTCTTGCCTTCAAACTATTTGTTACTTCGAAAAATAAAATGTCAATTGTCAAAAGTAAAAGCACAGAAAAATAAAGGGTTTAGTAAAAGTTAAAAACTATGGAGGATCTAGTTTTCCATATTAAAAAGGAAGAAGAAGAAGACAACATCAGCCCACTTCGGACGCGAGAGCCATCTATCGGCCAATAGCGAACTAACCAAAAAACCGGGACAGAATTTGAAAATGCTGCCATTGTCGATCGGCCTCCTACCCTATAGTTCTCCATAGTCTTGGCTGAGCTGACCTAAACTGACTACCTTGCCGTTTTATTTGACCAAGTAAGTCAGATTATCTCAGTCAAATTTCCTCCCCCCTTACCTACGCTAAGGTTACCGGATTTGTGACTGAGATCGTTCCTTTTGGCTGATTTATGTGTCAACACTGTCAACTTGTCAATGGTTGTTTTATTTGCAATTTAGTCAAGAAATTTCTTTTAGTTAGCTCAGCCAAGACAACTGGTCAAATAATAAGCAACTATCATTGTTTTATTAAAAGAATGCAAGCAACTAAAAGATCAGAAACGAAATTTATTCACTGTACATAGATAGTAGGTATCATGTGCGTAAGCAAATAGGAGAAAAAGTTATTATTTTTATTTAAATCTAGGTAAGTTAAAATGTAAAAGTGGGCATTGTTTTTTTTTTTTAATTTGATTAACACAATGGTGATACTTACAAACTATTAAAAATAAATCAAACTCTTTTTGCTTATATTGTATGGTCGTAGGAAAAATTGTGTACATTAGTTCACCGACTACATTTATTCATCTGTATTAGTATTACTGGCAAACATTGTAGTTTGTAATTTATTGTACCTTATCTTTTATGTACTTATGTCGACTTTTTTTTTTATATCTCTTCGGATACTTAAATTATGTTTATGAGAGACCAAAGCGCATCGACCGAAACGCTTTTCAATTAAAAAATTCTTTGTGCCAAGTATAAATTAAAATTTCAGGCATATATTAATTCTCACGCTACTAAAATAATTATGTCGAGATACAGAATCCTCTCTCGAAAATAATATTTATTCTTAGCAATATACATAATGGTATTAAAATTCAAAGCATCAGCGAATTGAAGCGCTAATATCATAAACAGAACACGGGATTCGCGACTGTTGAAAACTTATTTGAAATTAAGGCCGTAATTAAAATTTAAAAGGTTCTTATTTTTCCATTTAAATGCCAGGGACTCGGCATTTATGTTTTAATAATTAAAAGAGTTTAAGTACATTTCGAGCGGGAATGACATAAGCCGATTTTGTTTCACGTCTCGGAGGGTATCCTCTGTATTTAGGGGAGAAAATAATATTAATTGCCTCGTTTTAAACATACATTTGGTACAGAGCGCTCCAATATTTATTATACATTATATATAGAGTGGAAATTTAATATATTGAAGAGTAATAAATATAGGTGCTGGTACCTTTGATAAAGTCAAATTAGTCTAAGAACTCACCGCATCACCATCATTAAAGGCACCCTGTTGAAGTCTGGTATATATAACGTTCTTTTACCTTCGCCATCTGTTAGATTTTGTAAGCATTGTAAGGGAATCTTAATATTTTGTAAAGATATGGCGTAGATAATTTTATTCTTCATTAAATAAAATATTGACAGACCAGAACCTACGAAAATAAGAATGTAAAAACATTATAAAGGAAAAAAAGAAAACAACATGTACCTATTTCTTTCAGTATTTATTTATCTGTTCATCATCTGTTTACGATAATTATACTAATCTTACAAACAAACATAGATATAAAAAGCTGTAATGCGGAAGCTCAGATGAATTTTAGTTCAGTAAATTTTATATTTTGTGAAAGCTGCTAATTTGATATCGCTGCTCGACATGCGTTCTCTTTTCTCTCCATTCTAGCGACATATTGTGACTTAAAGAACTCTTAGAGGAAGAAAGGGAACTTAAAATAATTTTAAAGGAACACATACGATTTTACTTTGTAGAAATCTAAGTTAACATTTTTTATTACAGAATGTATTAATACACCCTTTCCATTCGAGAGCCGCTTTTACATAAATTGTCGTTTTGTAATTTTATCCAAAATATCCAAAGACAGAATACGCAAACAAACTGAGACTAAGAGTAAAGAGACCTAAGCCAGAAATGTTTGAATGAAGATTTGCAAAGTGCTTCGCTCTGTCGCCTGCAAATCGGTGCATTGATTATCTTTATTTATCTTTCAAAGATAAACTGCAGAAGCTCAGATTAGGAAGTCGAAAACGGGGAATGGATGGAGAGGATTTTGTCGCATTTAAGATGACGTAGGTAAATTTAAATGCCGATACATGTCCTGGGAAGTTTCAATGGAAATTTGTAATGTTTGATAGATTCAGTAGTTTTAAAGTAAACGGTATAGAAATGCAAGGCGTGAGTGGTACATACTAGGGCTGGGCAAAAATTCGATATATCGATCTTTTTATCGATATAGGCCTTATTTCAGATACATTTTCTTTAAAGTTGCGCCGCGCCATATTAAATGTAAGTATTTTTGAAAAGGTAGTTTGTGTCTGAAAGTAATAACTTTTGCAAAATAAGACTCAACGTAACCTACATAAAACTACTCAGTTTTGACAAGGCCTTATTTCAGATACATTTTCTTTAAAGTTGCGCCGCGCCATATTAAATGTGTGCTTTTCTACAAAATCAAAATTGGGCTATTAAAATTTGGTCGTATGGGATGCAAAATTTATTTGTTTTTGACCCTGTATAAGGTAACTCCATAAAATAAGTATTTTTGAAAAGGTAGTTTGTGTCTGAAAGTAATAACTTTTGCAAAATAAGACTCAACGTAACCTACATAAAACTACTCAGTTTTGACAAGGCCTTATTTCAGATACATTTTCTTTAAAGTTGCGCCGCGCCATATTAAATGTGTGCTTTTCTACAAAATCAAAATTGGGCTATTAAAATTTGGTCGTATGGGATGCAAAATTTATTTGCTTTTGACCCTGTATAAGGTAACTCCATAAAATAAGTATTTTTGAAAAGGTAGTTTGTGTCTGAAAGTAATACACCTTAATATAAATTTTAGTTTAACTTAAAGTAGAGTTTATCTATTTTCAACGATTTAATTAAAAACCCCTTTACTTTATTTTTAATTTTTTTACTTTCAGGCACAAGCCACGTTTTCAAAAATATTTATTTTATGAAGTTACCTTATACAGGGTCAAAAACAAATAAACTTGGCAGCACATACGACCAAATTTTAATAGCCCAATTTTGATTTTGTAGAAAAACACATATTTAATATGGTGCTACTTTAAAGAAAATGTATCTAAAATAAAGCCTTGTCAAAACTAAGAAGTTTTATGTAGGCTGCGTTGAGTCTTATTTTGCAAAAGGGGTGCAATTTACAAAATATAGGTAAAAAATCAAAATTATCTTATGCAGCTAAAATTTTGCATGTGGGCTAGAAACTGCATTTAAAAAAACTTTTTCTAATAACTTTTTCGATATTTTCAGAAATAACCCCACTTTTGAATTATTTTTTGGAAAAAATTAAAATTTTACAGATAATGCGAATCACGTGACTACTATTTTTTTGCTTAATTTTCATCTTGATCGAAGCAGAACTTAATGCCAAAGTCAAATTTTGAATAAAGGTATTAATAATAAAAAATTCCATATGATGCCGACTTTACTGGTGACACCGTATATTATCGACATATCGAATAACGAAATTTAAAAAATAAAATATCGATATTATCGATATTATCGATATTATCGATATATCGAATATATCGATATTTTTTTATTATCGATATTCGATATTGGAATTTCAATATCGCCCAGCCCTAGTACATACTCAAGAGCGATGCTGGACTGAAGTTTTAAAGGCATTTGTGTTAATTAAACAAACTTTTTTATCAGACTTATTTTATTTCCAATTTACTCTTGAATTAGAATCCCAAATATCCACCAGGACAGCACGAACGACTAACGTCTACCCAACCTTAATTAAGTATACGACAAAACGTTGGAGCCCCTTTTAACCCGTGTTGAACTAGCCGAAACTCTTCTATTTACAGCAATTTGAACCGGCAGAATAACCCCCTCTGATGGACAGATCTTATGGGATTTCGCTTGTCAGTTCTCGTCGAGTTTAGTCGAATATCTAGCTGGTAATAGGTGTAAGTTAATTGATTGACATAAGAGAGCTATGTGAAGAAAATAGACTTAACTACACATTAATAAACTTTCCTTTACCGTAGATACTTAGTGGATAATGATTTTGATCACATATTTTTGACCCTAACGTTCTGCCTGCAGGACAAAACGATTTGAGCAATGTTTCTGGCAGGATAACTCAAGCGAATTAAAACAATCAATAAAACTAAAACGAGAGTAATTTAATTTTATGTATCTGGTTGTAATATTGCGATCTAAGAATTAAAAATTAATAGTCCATAAAATTCTTACAGAATGTTTTACCATTAAAAATGTACGAAATTAAACTTAAATTTAGAGGCATTTAAAACAATGTCGTTTTTAATATCCGGGAATAGACACGAGAATATAAAAACAAGATTTGTACACTATTTAATGCTCAGGTCACGAAAATTTGTTTTGTTACCAATGATCTACAACTTGCATTAAAAAGTATATAATTTTTGTCCGGAAATATTATTACTTGTTGAGAGCCATATTTATTTTTATACAAAAAATTGTATTACAATACAAAACATACATGCAGCGCAGAGTAACGATAGGTAGATGAAGGTTGCTTGACCAGAGTTTAACCAATCAAAAACAATCCCGGAATTATTCCAATATGGCGGAAATCACAACACTGACCTCATTTATTCAAATAGAATCTAGGAGGCTTGGAACCTTTTTGTAAATGTAAAAACTAACTTTAAATATTTTAAGAACTTTATGACCGTAAGTTTTCCTACTCCAAATAATGTATGTTTTGTTCAATAAGATGTATTTTTACTGGTCAAGTCACAATTACTGGAGGTCCATAGCAAGCGCCGAACTAATGAAAAAATTCATGTTTGTAAAATTTACTTTCAGAGGGATGCGGCTAAAGAGTTCTTTAATATTTTTTTCAAAAAATGTTTTTCTGACTTGTCTATTATATTATTTTTATGACGTATGTACGCCGCTGGACAAACCAACTTTCTTTTTTCCCGAAACAAGCATAAAACACAAACTGCAGACACGGAAGTGTTCTTTTTTGGGAAAGTTCCAACTTAGGCCAAACTTTCTTGCATTTACTTCGGCGATTAGAGTAGCAACAAAGTTAACGTGTCGAAAAAGAAGTTTTCAAACTCCGGCGTTACGTTTTTCAGTCGGTAGTTAGGCCACTCATTAAAAAGTTCATTAAGGTGGTTGGAGTTAACGTGGTGGAGATATCTCCATAATAAGGACGTATTTGAAAATGTTACAGTGTTGTTAAAATGTGCCTGTCTACCTAGGTAGTGAGTAAACCAATATTAGGACGAAGGCCATTAGAAACGTTTTTTTTTTAGAATGTTGTTCCTTTTTAAATTTCAGTACGTAAAACTAGAAATAAAACAGCTATCAGAAAAGTATGCTTTTTAAACGACACGTTATGTTACCAACTTTTAAACGAAACTTTTTCCCGTTATCTTAATATTAATTCCAAGGTACGGCAATTAAACTCAGTACTTTTTTAAATGTTTAATAAGAAAAGACAATAGAGAAAGTTTTAAAGAAATATAAAAACTCGTTAGACTAACGGCAGATCCTTTAAGTGTATTACAAACTTTTTTAAACGCTGCAACTTTCAAATTATGCAAGTAGGTAGTTTTAACTTTGAAAGTAAAGAAAGTTGACGCAGGGAGCCGTATTATAAGTTTAAAAGTATGACTTCTTATTATTCATAATAATGGTTAGAATAAACCTTCCGTCGTTGTCGTAAATGACGTAGGTTACTTTATCTGCTTCCAATTATTTCTACTTATTTAGTATAAATTGCGATGGACAAATTCATAGTTTTGCAGACGATACTACAATTTTTTTATACCTATACAAATTGGGACAACTTAAATTATAAAATTAAAAAAGATTTTAAAATTATAAAAATTTGGTTTGATAACAATTTGTTAACTATTAATTTTAATAAAACAAATTATATTCCTTTTACTTTAAACCTAAATAACCTACCACGAAATAAGAAAAGTATTTAAATAAATGAAGACATTCAAGTTTTTAAAGTTAATAAAATAAAATATTTAAAAAAGAAAGTTTTAAAAGCTTCTTTACATATAGCATCGCCTATACCATTAATGACATTGATAGTTTTAATACAGATCATTCTGCATTATCATTTAAAGTGGCTTTATTTCCTGCTTTTCTTGCATTATCAGTTTAAACTTAACTTCTTCTTCTTCGTTTTCCATCTTTTTCCCCTTTTAATAAGCAGTATTTTTCTTATATTTAAGTTAAACTATTAACGCCTATAAATTAAAATTATTATACTAGTGAATAGTACTGGCTTTTACTTGATGGAAATTCATTACAATTATTGCAATAAAGACTTTAGTCTAATTTCCACATAATATTTATTTTATAACCCGACGCGTTTCGCTACACTATAGCTTTATCAAGGGATTTTTTAAATCCAGAGAGGTACTATAATCTTTTTTCTATATAAATATTTAGGTTAAAATTATAGTACCTCACTTGATTTAAAAAGCCCTTGATAAAGCTACAGGGTAGCGAAACGCGTCGGGTTATAAAATAAATATTATGTGGAAGTAGACTAAATTCTTTATTGCAATAATTATTATACGAGTTTTATATTTTAAATTATTCAAGGCCTATTATTGTTATCCATTTATTTTTGTAATTTTTGTTAAATAATTATAACAATTAGAATAGATTATAACAATAAATGTATGTTATTTTTAATATGCTGTGCTATGCAGTTTTAAACGTCAACAGACCATTAAAAACGAAAAAATACCTTAATTTAAGAGACATAAATAATAATATTTTTCAAAAATTGTTTTCATTTCTTTTCCACCGCTCATGGCCATTTTTAACTGCCCCTTGTGTAGAGTAAAATATTTCGCCCAGAATCTTTCACCGTCTTGTAATTTCCTTCTGGAATTTGTTTTTTATCGCCACCCCAAGAACTGTCATTTTTCACCTCCCTCCAAACCCGAAAATAATAAAAGTAATTCCCAAGATAGACAAGGCCAATCATCCGTTACAAAGTCGACCGAAGACAAAATGAGCGATTTTATTCTGGTCAGCTCTTTGCACTTTCAGAGAGTCCCATTGTAATTTGCGGATCACAACACCTCGGGGAGTAAAAAGAGACTTTGGCGAAAATAACATGGATATATATACTGGGTGGAAATTGTCCCCTTTTCTTACCCTTGAAAGCAACGGCGATTACTAATGTTTCTTTTTTTTAAATAAACTTTTCGTATTACACAATTTAGAGCACATTAAGGTCAACTTCCATTTAGCCGATATCACTCCACTATCTAGCTTTCAGTATCTATAATAGGGAACTTGACAAAAATTTTAAATGGGGAAAAAATTCTATAAATCATAAGTATACTTACAGGGTGGCCCTTTAGTGTGGCAAAGTACAATAGCTCCGTTACTATTTCAAATACATTAAAAATATTAATACAAAAGTTAAAGGGCAGTAAGTGACTTATAACGTAAAATTATTTTTAACTCTATAGGGTGGCTCAAAAAAGCGGAACAATAAAAAATGTACTTTTTTCAAATGGAACACCCTGTATATTTTTTAATTTTTAAATTCCACATAAAATTATAATTATTTTTTATTAAATACATTATTAGTCTATACTTTATAGTTTCCGAGATATTGACTCTTGAAAAGTGACATTTTTAAACTTTGACAGCTTCTAGCTTTCTAACAGTACGTCTTAGAGCAAAACGGCTTACATGTCCCTATCTTTAATTTTTATTATCTTCCAAAAAAAATCAACTTCCGGTTAAACCGGATGTTACTCGAAAGCAGGAAATATAGTTGTTCCGGTTTAACTGGAAGTTGATTTTTTTGGGAAGATAATAAAAATTGAAGATAGAGACATGTAAGCCGTTTTGCTCTAAGACGTACTGTTAGAAAGTTAGAAGCTGTCAAAGTTCAAAAATGTCACTTTTCAAGAGTCAATATCTCGGAAACTATAAAGTATAGACTTATAATGTATTTAATAAAAAATAATTATAATTCTATGTAGAATTTAAAAATGAAAAAATATACAGGGTGTTCCATTTGAAAAAAGTACATTTTTTATTGTTCCGCTTTTTTGAGCCACCCTATAGAGTTAAAAATAATTTTACGTTATAAGTCACTTACTGCCCTTCAACTTTTGTATTAATATTTTTAATGTATTTGAAATAGTAACGGAGCTATTGTACTTTGCCACACTAAAGGGCCACCCTGTATATTGTCATAAAACATATGGCAGCAAAAAAAACATATTTCATCCCAAAAGACCGCTAAAAAGATTTTAAAATGCCCCAAAATTCAAATTATTCCAAGCGGATAAGAACGCGCTGCTAGTAGTCGTGACGTCAAGGGATATCATTTGTCAGATTTGTGTGTGACATCCACGAAATAGGTTTTCAATAAATTTGATGATTTGTCAGATTTGACATCCACGCGTCAAGCGACACGACCTTAAAACCACAATACACTAACACACGGCAATCCAAATGCAAATTGGGTCGCTCGGCACCTGTCAGGAGTGTCAGGATGACGGATGACCAAAAGTCATACCCCCTGACGTCATCGGGCTTCGCGCGCTTTAGAGATCGTTTGAAATGCTTTCGACACGCGCGAAACTTTAAAGAATTTTTACCGAGTTATTTTTGATTTTTAAGGAGTAATAATTGGGGAATACTTTTTTCAGGCCTAACTAAATCATATTATTGAAAAAAAAAAATTGGAAAGTTCCCTATTGGATTGACAATATCTGACCCTTCCAGATACTGCGATAATGGCCAGGTTTTGTGGGTGTACCAGTTTCCTGCCAACTTCTAACACTCCTTATGATAGCTCGTACCTACACTATCGGGTGATGACTGGTACTGCCACCCGCTGTAAAGGTTACAACAAAGCTTATGTAATAAGTTATTGGATGCTTGTTTATAGACTTGTAGCATTGAATATCAAACTATATAAGAATGACGGATGCCCGAGAAAAGTTGACAACCCATTTTTTGACGTATTGGAGCTGGTTTGGCCGCCATTGTGGAGTTGATCGTAACTCTAACCTTAAATCTGTCGCCTGTCTGCCGTTATAATGCAGCGCCTCGGCAACAAATGTCTCAAATTCACTGATGTGATGTCGTGGTGTTGCCGCATATCGTATTTTATTGGAATTTTTAATGATATAAGCATTTTTAACAGACAATAAAATAGGAGGTTCTCAATTCCAGCCGAATGTATGTTTTTGATAATAATATGTGCGCTGATTACTCCGGGGTAATTGGACCGATTTTCACAATGATTTTACCGTTGCATCGGGTGTTAAATGTTAAACAAATAAAAGTAGATAAAAGCGACAGCAAGTATAACTAAAATAGGTTTTATTTCGTCGAAAAATAGCAAAATACGTAATACACTAATACAAACAAACTGGATGTTTCTTAAGTAAGAAAGTAAAACCTACTTATTTTAACCATTTTGAAAAGTAGTAATAATTGCAAATTAAAACCAAGTGATACAAACAAACCGCGGTACATCATTCATATTTTACCCAACATATACGTTGTAGCCTAGGTAGGTATTGAATAGTGAGAGTCGTCATTTATTTCTCTTAGAAATAGAATACATGGCGGTCAATATGTTTTCATGTAATTAACGTTGGGACTTCAAAAGATTGAAAATATTATAAGCTAAGCTACAAAGCAATTAAAAATAGGGACATTTTTAAGTCTAGACTATACTATAGGTAGGAAAATAAATGTAAGCTACTTATCTATCTATATAGGTGTAGGTACTTATGTAAAATCAAGTTTTACGATAAGTTACAAAAATAAATTTAAAAAACTCATGCAACAAGTCAAACAAACAGGCGGCAACAATATTTTAATTTAGCAGTGAAAAGGTTTGTCGCTTTCTTGTTGGTAAACTCATTGTGCCATCTATGAATTTGACGTAGCAGATTTAGGAAATCGGCCCATATGGCATTCTTATATAGTTTGATATTCAATGCTTGTAGTAATAATAATATAATAGGTACAGTTGTATTCATAAAAAAAAGCGTACAAGAATTGGAATGAGAGGTAAGTTTTGTCATATTTGCGTAAAACCGGCTTGTCTAAATGATTGTGTATTGGAGGTTATCACACGTCATAGATTATCAAAAATACAAAGCATTGAAGCATTGAAAAGGCTCAAATTGTATCAATAATCGAAGAAGGATGGTCAATCCGTGCTGTAGCGCAGTTGTATAATAGCAATAAAAAAACTATATTAGAAATTAAGCAACGCTGGAAACAAGAAGAATCCCTAAAGAGGAAAATTGGTTCAGGTCGTCCGAAACGTTCCAACCCTGAACAGGATGCTGCTTTTTTGGGATATTTAAGAAATAATCCATTTGCAACTGCAAGGGATGGTGTTATTGATACAGCATTTCCTGCCTCCCAACCTACCGCTAGCAGGAGAGTCAAGGAATCTGAACTAAAATGTCGTCCAATTGTGGAAAAAATGTTTCTTACCGAAGAACAGCGACAAACAAGAATTATTTGTGCTTTAAATTATAAATACCACAATCCTCAATTTTGGAACAGGGTCATTTTTACTGATGAAAAGACGTTCCAGTCGACGTATAACGGACAAATTCGTGTGTACCGTCCAAACAATACCAGGTTTGGAGAGCGATATACTAACCCCCTCACTTCTAGACATGACTGTAATAGTATATTCTATAACAAGTATGGAATGGATATATTCCGCACGAGCGAAAAGTTTGTAGGCCGAGCCGCAGGCGAGGTCTACGGTTTCGCGAGTACAGGAATGCCATTCCATACTTGTTATAGACTATACTTTCTCTAACACTATTTTAGAAAAACGAAATAAGACTACATTAATAAATTAATTAAAACCTTCTACGTAAAATAAAATCAACCGCCGTCAAAGTGAAACTTGACATGACAGTGTCAAAATAATCGAAACAAAGCTGTCTTGATTTTTAAAATTTGTTTTCCCGTGCAGTTTAGATGTTGAAATCGAAAATCTAGTTGTCTTTGCCCTAGGCGATACAGAATGAATCCATTCTGTAACAGTGTGTGTGAATGAAAACATTCTGATGCAGATTTTACGTCAAGAATGCGTGGTTTCTAAAGTAGTGTTAGAGAAATGTATTTATATATGTATAATAAGATTTAATGTCGGAAATGTCGGAAATTACATTAACATTTTAGAAAACATCTTGTTACCGTCTGCTGAGCAAATATATCCCAATAATTCTTTTATATTTCAAGACGATAATTGTCCCCACACTGCCAATGCTGTAACCCACTAATTTTAAACCCATAATGTGGAAGTCCTGCCTTGGGTCGCTTTTTTTTTTGGGGTATCATCGTAAAAAAAATATATTATCGAAATTTTAGGCCACAAAATTCAGAAGATTTACGGGAAATAATACATGCGTGCTGGGAAGAGCTTGATCCAAATATTGTATCAAATATAATTCAGTTAATTCCGAATAGACTGGCTCAAGTAATGGAAAAACAGGGATATATGACCAAATATTAGATTTTATTTATTCTTGTTAAACGTTTTTTGTTTCTATTGTAATTTTTATAAAACTGTTAAGATATATTATAAAATAAAAAAATTAATTTCTGTTATTCTATTGAACTAACTCCCAATGCCAATGCTTTGTCTTTTTTTTTTAATAACCTTTAACATGCGATAAGCCGGTTTTACGCAAATATTGTTAAGGTTTCCTCTCTTTCTTATTCGTGTACGCTTTTTTTATGAATACAACTGTACCAAATCCCTAGATTTTCTTAAATATAAATGATCAAATTTCTGATATTACTTTTTTTAAATTATTATTTTTTTCTTTGTCGAAGTAAATTTCTACAGCAAAAATTATTTCATATTGCCCATGTTCTTTTTAAAAATCCACCACTGCGCGTTATCCCTTTAACAAGTGGCGGGATAACACTCCCTCTCCAAGACGTCCCGAGGGAGAATTTACGTCGCCATTCCTGTCAGATTGTGTTTGGTATATTTGCAGGATCGCGGGGCGGCACCATGTAATCCCAAACATTTTATAGAACGTAGAAAAAATATTTATATTAAGTAGGGTCGTTACCTTTCTCACAATCTTAATTATATTACGTGGATTGGTAATATTGCGTTTCTATATAGGATGCTTTTAGTAGTGAAACATATTCAAGATAACCGATGGATAATGGATACAGAATATAGGAACAAATTCACAGATCTTGCATCTTACGCAAGTATCATAGGCGTATTGAAAATACCTACCACATACAGTGGCGAGAAGGAAACCATTATATCACAGCACAGATTACTCCTATCTGTGAGTATGTAACGTGCCGCTATCACGCGTTATTATGACGGCATGGATGCTCCGATTTAGTTTGAAATAATAATTAAATTATTATACTTAGAAATGTGTAAATTTGACTGTTTTGTTAAAATAAAAAATATAAGATACTCTGTATATTAGTACATATTGAAGAGAGCTCAAAATCACCTTTTCAAAAATAGCGACAAAATTATTTCTTTAGCTATACACAGATATTTACCTGCTGGTCCTTGTACTCTTTGTTCATGAAATTAATGTCTAAATCTTAAGTCGGCTATGAAATGTTTTGGATTGGATTCTCCCCCGACTTTCTGTGTAATACGCCCAGACCGCCGCGCTATTTCGCTTTGATTCAGCGACATTCACTGTTTATTTTTTTCCAATTTTATCGAAATTGAAACAATCAAAAATGCGGTTACCATGATATCGACTAATATGGACGCCTGAAAATTTTAAAAATTACGAAAACGTTATCTGATATCAATGAAATTTAGACGAATAAAATCTATTTGCACTGAAGATTAAATTTTGAATGATACACGTTCGATATGAACGTTGTTAATGAAAAAAATAAAAGGCTTCTTCCTTATAGTATTCATCGAACTAGTATCATTAATAACTATCTACTAACTGTTCTCTCTCCCGGCCATATTATCTTAATATCAACAATTATAATAATAAATGCCGAAACCCAAAACAAAACAATATTAATACTCAGCAGATAATGTCATCGATCCTGTGCTGCTCGGATGTTTGTTTAGACTTCACCGCCGTGTTATTTATGTGCATGTCGCATGTCGCGTTAATTTTTCATGAAATATACCCGTATATACGCACCCAGTAGTATTTTCAATACTAAAAAGGATTGTTGTCCAATGTACTAAAGTTAAATCAAAAGAACTTCCGTTGCACGTCATACCTTCGAGTATCAGCAGTGTTGCCAGTTTGTAATCAAAATACCCCAGTAAGGAAATGCTTCGGCATTGTTCAATAAAGGGAAACAACGTAATCAACAGAAATGTGTATGAATCCCTTGGTTGTTCTTTAAAGATCAGTTTTTAATCCTATTTATAAAAGGATTTGCAGTTTTAGTTAAAAACGACTTAAATGAACTCACGAAAACACGAAATGAAAACAATAAACGTCAATCAAAATCCGCCAAGAAATAAACTGGCATCACCGATGCGTTGACACTTCTGTTGCCAACTGTCAGCCCAAAAAATTCAAATGATATTAATTTTTAAAAGGTTAAATTTAAAAAACATCTCCTTTAAGCGGCTTAGTATCAAAGAAGAATACATTAAGTTTCTTTTACATTCAATATCGCATGAAATTTATATATTTTTTGCCCAAATTTAATTTTCTTATGATTCCTGACCGATTTTCAATTATCAGCTGATTGATGACGTGCAACGGAAATTCTTTTGATTTAAGTATACATATCATATTCACCTACAGTTTGTACTACAATATCCCAACATGGATTGGTGCAGGGAAATATTGAGACCTAGTAATACGTACGTATTTTATAAAATAATCAATTTTCGACTATACTTAGCAAGAAAAATATACTCATGTAGTGGCGCTCTTCCCCATTTTATTGCAATTCCCATAGTTTTCTCAGAGGTGTCATAATCCCAGAATTACAATTGTAGAATTATATGTGACCGGAATAAAACATAACCCAAAATAGTGGTGATAAAAGGTACCTACGAAATTTAAGCAATTTTATTTGCTTTTTTACATACATATAATTTTTCTGTTTTATTTACAAACATACTAACTTATTAATTGATATAGTTGAATTCACATAAACTTTTATCGCCGTGACATTTCAGTTCTGTCATACTTGTCAAATACTGCAGCAACTCATAAAATATAAATTTCTAATGGCTAAATTTAATTAGTATAATTATACCGCACACAAAGTATGTCTATCTTGTATTATTTCATACGATTAAAAAGAGATAGAAATAAAAAGAGTTGGCGGAACAATTCCAGAAAAGAAAAAGAAAAACACTGAATAATCTCAGCTGTATAAGAAATTTAGTAAGTTGGTGAAATCTAAAGTAACTAGACAATGACAAGTCTTGACATTTGGCATTAAAATTTTATGTGAATTTAACTTATACTATACATTTTTAAACGTTTTTTTATACCGTACTGGTAAACTACAAGAACTACAGTGACATTTGTGCTGGTAACCATAGAAATTTAACTTTAGATAAGCAAACAATAATCACGAAAGTGACAGTTTTATGGCCTCGCGCATGTAAACAAAGCTAGACACTATTAGACATGCGCACTGCGACATTATCGTTTGACGAATGAGAAAATAGACAGGTCCGGGCTTTAAAATTTAAATTCTTGCTCAAGAAATTGTAAAAGTTGATCTTTAATTTATTTTTTCGTATAAGCAGCTAAAATTTTTGCCAAAAAATTGGAATTTCTTCTCAATTTTTGATCCAGTTGGGCAAAAAGGTAGTGATTTCTGGCATTTTTAGTAGTAGCAAACCTATCAGATTTTAAGGATAGAAAATTGTTTTTAAGGCCGTGTTACTAAAAAATTTGTTTAAAAATAATTCGTCGTCGTGTTTTTAGTTCTAAAAGGAAGAGAACAAGCCAATTAAACTAGTCTTATAAAATCGAATATAAAAAACAAACAAAACCAGCAAAATAACCAATTTTCCATGTTATCGCGTACCTTACCTCAAATCAAATATTAGTTGGTGTATAACTTGTGTTGACTTTTACAATTTGGCAAGCAGTTGGGTACGTGTACAACATTTTCAAGCATAATTTCTTGTTCAAGAATTTAAAAAAGTTTTTGTTCGAGAACTTGACCCGTAGAGTAATACAAACTACCTAGGTATTTACATTTTTTCTTTTATATAATATAAGTATAGAGAATAGTGTCTTTTAAACTTTTTGAATGGTTGCAAATAAAATATACCAAAACATGCATCGGGATAATCTGTCTTGGTGTGGGTTTCTCTTTATTTTCATACCTTGTTTGTGTAGCCTAGGTCTAGTTAGATATGATTAAATTTATTTATTAAAAAAAGGGCTGTCAATTTGTATTGTACTGACAGTGATTTGGACTTATTTGCAACTAATCTGTTAACACTAAAAAAAAAAACTTAAAGTTAAATTCCTAGACGGACCAGACGCGTAGTGTTTTGTTTTGTTTTGTTTGCAGTATCTGCTATTAAAATCCTCAACTTATAGATTTAGTTTAGATTAGGTTAGAGTCTAACCTTACCAGGGGCGGCTCGTCAACAAGTGCGCTAGTGCGCGCGCACTGCCTAAGAAAGTCAAGCAACAAGCAAAAATTAAATTTATACCTATTTAAAAAAATATTTAACTGAAATAAAGAACTTGTATAATATAACAATGGCGAAGGCGAAAGACTTCAAGCGCGACCGCAGCGCGTGGGCAGGCTCACCTCCCGGTCCCGGCTGTCGGCTGTGTGTATTCGTTCGGCGCTCTTATGGATGGATTTTCGTGGGATTTTCCCTGTGCGGATTGATCGGGAATATTCGGTTAATCGCCCGATGAGAGGGCGTCGCCGTGCGCTGTCTGAATACACACTTCAATAATTTAATATAATTGTTTTATGAGTTTTTTGATGCGATTAGATAAGTTTGGAGTTTATTGACGGTGTTGTGGATGTTTTTGTGTTGTTTTTAAATTAATAATGGCTAGTAGTTTGGATTGTGTCACACGAAGTGATATAGTTATGGACCAAAATTCTGTAGAGGACATTATAAATAACTTTTCGACATTCGATTTCCAAAGAAAAATTGAAATAAAAAGGTTAGGAAGGCCTACACCGGATTTAAAATCAAATCAAACTTGTAAAAAAAAAAAGAAGGTTGATCTTTTATTAGACATTTTAATATTGACATTTACAAAAAAAACAAATGGATATGTGGGTGTAATTTATTTTAAGACTAGAAACTTTTAGTAAGGTATGTATAAAGAAATGTTTTTTTTTTTAATCTGTATAGGTATCTACTACTATATACCCACTATAAAACTATTAAAATTTTTAAAAAATAAAAAATAAATTTGGTGCTAAAACAAAGAAAATATAAATCCCATTTAAAAACTGCGTTTTTTTTATCTTCTTGCATAAAAAGCACAAAGAAAATCGATACAAAGGTAAAAAGGGGCGTGGCACCTCGAAAATTTTTCGCTTGCGGCGCTTTTTTGCCTGCGGCGCACACCCTACGAAAAATGTCACGAGCCGCCACTGGGTTAGACTTGACTTAAGTGATGTAGATTGCTCTAGCAATATCAGGATACTATTTTTGGAATTTATTCTGTATCCTAAAGACCTAAATAAATAAATTAATAAATAAATTGATCATAATAAAATAAAGTTATATATCAAGATACTTTCTGTTTCAATTCTGTCCTCATAATAGAAAAAATTATATGGATTGTGTATTTTTCCGAAACCCGATATTCCTATGAATGGTATGACATGCACATTCATACAATAGGTAATCCGTTGATATTGATCTGCGGGCAACAATAAAACAAAATATGAAAACGTTTTTTCAATAACACCGAATTTAATAAATTTTAATTAAAATACGTCCAGATATTCGTTTTATGAATTCAAATCGATAAAGTTTATGCTACAAAAACGGCCGAAATGAGTTAAAATTAAATTGTTTTTGGGTATTTTGTTTTGCGAAAATACGTTTTGTGAAGGGATCATGGAATTATTCTGTGTTTTATTGTATTCCGAAATTATTTAATTATAAAATTTACTAATTGCTTGGCCTGTTGGTATTTCAGGCTCGGAATAATATTATAATTAGATTTAAATTATTGGCAAAATGCATCTCTGGTCCAATATTGGTTTTGATGGTGACGTTTTATTGAACTTTTTAATTATTACAACGAACAAGTTAATTGAAAAGTTGTGCATTTTCTCTAAGAAATCTGAACAAAAGTCCTATTTTAGAAAATTATGATGAATTCGTTGGATCAATCAACATTCAATACACTGAGAAAAAGCCTTCTATCTCTTATAAGTATCTCTTTATACAACTGTTTAATACAATACAACGAAAACTTAACACCTCCATTTTCCTGCTTTAAAATGAAAATGTGGAAAATCGCTCGGAACCGTCGATTTTTATTTCGATGGGGACATCTTTTTCGTATATTGTCAATCTTGTTACTTCAAGCCCCTAGGAGGGAGGGGGTAAGATCTAAATCTTAAATGGATACCCCTATTTTATATAATTCTTTTGGATTCTGCATAAAATTCTGAACATTTTTTAATAAAAGCATTATTAGTCTATACTAAACAGTTTACGAGATATTGACTCTTGAAAAATGAGATTTTTGAACTTTGACAGCGTCTAGCTTTCTAACTGTACGTCTTAAAGCAAAGCGGCTTACATGTCCCTATCTTCGATTTTTATTATCTTTCCAATAGTGTCAACTTTCGGTTAAACCGGATGTAAGAAATATAGTACTTATACAGTTTAGTAAAGTATTTATTTTGTTGTCCATGGAGGCCACTAAATTTTTGATCTATGAATTCAACATTAGGAACGTTGTATACGCAATAACTTGCTATAAGTTTGCAAGCTCTATTATTAATAATTACTAGTAACCTTTATATCAATGCTTAACTGGAAATCTTTTTTGTGTTACACTGTTGAGAATCGCATGCCGAGTACAATTTTCTTTTCATTATACCTTCCCAACGACATTTATAAATTTTTCCTTTGCTGCCATAAAAATCTCGATCATTAAATAGAAAAAAAAAGTTTGCCTTATCGTACATACAGGTGGTTGGTACAAAAGGGTGCCCATTTTTACGTGTTCGTTTTAAAAATCACGCAACTTTTGCACGGAAGCTTGTTGAATGCTTAGCCCCGAGCTGGATATATCATGCCATAACTTCATACGTAAAGGGGACATTCTAAGCTACTTAGGTATATTTTTGTCTGGAGTTTTTTCAAATTATTTATGGTACCTACTTAATATTTCGTGCTACATCAATAATTGTTGTGTTTCTATTGATTACTATTAAAAAAAAAATGCATGCAAAAAATTGTACGTTCCTTATGTTTAAATTGTGATGCGTAGAAGAATAGTAATAAGTAAAGTCCACTGAGGAAAATGATCTAATAGAACAGACATAGTTTGTATTGATAGCTTATTTTTATTAACCCATATTAAATAAATTGTTAGTGTATCAAACCCGCTTCAGTGTTATATCAATTCCAGATTTTGCTAGAACCAGTGGCGGCTCGTGACTAGCGAGTCAGGGGGCTGGCTTTAAATAAAAAAAATTTAAATGTTATTTTCGAAACTACGTGTCTGTTTTTTCCGATTTGTCCTAATATCTCAAAACTTACCGCATTATGACGATGTTTTGCACTATTTTCATGTTTTTTTATTTTCTCTGAAAGATGTTTTAAGTCCTGCACCCCATTTATAGTCCAATTATCATCGCCGTCAAAAAGAAGACACACGAAACAAAAAAAAAGAATTTTTGTCCTCACAACCGCATATCCAGGATTTTTTATTATTTATTTTTTCTTTGTCAAACTTACGCGTAAACTGTGCCTTACTTTTACATTTTGATTGCACTTGTACTATGTTCAATTTCTAGCATTTTTTAAATTCAAGTTTTTCACTTAAGCTCAGAGAACTAAATACAAGCTTCTGTAAATCACTGACGTTCATATTACACGACATTTTCCACTTTTATAACGTAACTAATAAATAACTCAAAACAAATAAACAAAACGTCAGCGAGTCAACGGCATCGACAGACGACAGGCCGCATCGCGATTTGCGAGCAGTGGGCGCGGAAAATTGGAGCTCTCCGTGGCCGCTCGTTGTGCGATGTGTAGGTGACGTCAGGCCTCCGTCGTCATGACAATCCATCGAGAAGGCGCGTTGAATCGGGACGGTTAATCGGTCGCCCGCCGCCGCCCGCGCTTAGTACAACCTTGAGAGCGCGCAACTCGCTTGTTTATGAGTATAGCCTGCCCGTTAGAATAGGGCTACGTTTGGTTTGAATTATTTTAATTGATTGCTTACATACATTGCGTTATTGGTTTTTTAAGTAAAGTATTTTTGGATTTTGTCTGAAATAATTGCAGGGAGGGCGGCGCCCCAGAGCCCTTTATTAACCAGCCGCCACTGGCTAGAACAGTGTTTTTATTGGTGGTAATCAGTTCCATTAGCAGCACAATCTTGTTGAATAATGAACTACTTTTAATACAGAAATTTTGTTAAGAAATAAATTGTATCTTCTCAATGCGACGCATTTTGTTCCCAGTAAAGCGCTTATTCTACAATTAGGAAAGCAGAGCAGCGTCCCCAAAAACGAATTGTATATATTAAAGTATATATATTATATATTGTACGCCGTAGTATTAGTTTTAACGTATTTGTTGAGCAGGTCCCAACTTTGCATGTCAGATAAAGCAATAGAAGATTCTTATTTCTCACAACCCATCATTAGTATTGAACTTTATAATCTATGGACGAATTTTACTATCTCAGTAAACCACGATGCCTAATAAATAATCATATGCAATGTTTAATGACGAGAACAATATCACACTAGAAGCTATTTAAATTTTTAGAACTAATGTACTGATTTTTAGTGGTAAGTATATGCTTTGTTAACCGTAGCAAGCAAATATTATTATGATTAATGTCAAGTTTCATTACAACTGCCAGTCGGAACTAATATATTATAGAAAATCAGATTAGATCCCCAATAGAACTTGATAATTACTGTGAGTATTCAGAGCAATAATGGCTATAAACCATTCTATGGTAGCATTAACTCCTATATTCTATTGGCTAAATTACCGTGATATTATCACTACACAACGGTCTAGCAATTTTTGTTGCTTTAAAGTAGGAAAGCGCGTTGCTGTCACATATAGTATTAAACGGTTGTATAAAGAATACCTATGTGAATTCTTATAAGGAAGAGAAGGCTTTTTTCTCCGTGTAATAAGCAGCGCTTGACTAGTAGTTACAACGAATTTTACCGAATAAAATGTATATTAAAAGTGCAAACTACTCTTGGCCTTAGTTTTTTTTAGAAATACTAAAAGGGGACATTAAAAACGCATACTATTCCTGAACGACCCAAGAATACTTATTTTATTTTGTTAGTCTTTCAGGAAATAAAATTTTCATATTAAAGAAATATGAGCATGTTCATTTTCCCTTGCTGATATTTCCTTGCAATTTTCTCATAAAATCCGTCTTTATGGAACAATATTAAGTCTAATAAATCTTAAATTGAAGAATCCCCCCCCTCCCCCCACCCTTATTTCAATTTATTATAGCACGGTTAATATTGACACAGAAAATAAATATGAATATACACAATAAGATTTATGCACCAGATTTCCGTTATTTGTTTTCAGGGATAAGACACATTCTCTTATAATCAACAAATAATAATCATCAACACATCTCACAGTCTAAGCAACATCCCCTTGACGAAGTGGCTTATTAGGTGTTTAGACTGCTCAGATATCCAGGTTGATGGATGCAGTCTTGTATCGTTTCGAGTGGTCCTACTGTCTCACCAATTTAAGATTCGTTCAACATTCCGGATATTAAAGGTGAATCTGAGAGAATGAGAATACTAGTATTCAGATAGCGAGACACCCTAAGAAGCCACCTGACGAGGTCAAAACTAAGAAGCCACAAAGGAAAAACTGTGTCTATTGTATCCCCTACGCCATTAAATTAGTGCCAGAAACCCCAAGTCAATCATAATCATCAATATGTTAGCAATCGAACACTCCACCCCCCGGCTTCGGTGAATGGCCAGTTTGCTGGTGATTATAGACCAGGGTCGATAATTTTTGAAACCAAAAAAAATAATAGTTGGATGAATCCCATTGGAAAAGGAAGAGAATATAACAAAAATGAAAGGAAAAATAATTTACGGGCGATCCGAGGTCGGGAAGTGGAAAGGGGTGAGTTTTTAAGGGTAGAAAACGATTTATCTCGATTTCCGGCAAAACTACAAGTCCTATGGAAAAACGTTAAATAGAAAAGTTGTAGGTAATAAAAAGATATACAACTTTTGTATTTACACTTTTTTCGCATAACCGCAAAATTTATGTGAAAAATTCAAATTACCAAGTTTTGGGTTTTTTATTTTTATCTTTTACAAAAAAATTTTTTTTTCACGAAATTTGGTGAAAACTTACCTTTTTATGTTCCAAACACACTGTAATTTTTTTGATTTCAAATATTTATTTTTTCACCTTATTTTGGCTTAATATCGAAAAAGCACCCTAATTTTCAATCGAAAATTCTCACGTCAAAATATCTGCTTTTTTAAAAAAGTCGGTGGGCTTTTTGTTCGTTGAAATCTCTACTTTCTGATGGTGTAAAAAAAATATACATTACTATGGTAAATGTGATGAAATCCCCTTTAAATCCTACCTTTAATTATATTTAGAACAACTATTTTCGTATGTTTTTTGCGATCTTTATGTTTTATGGATTTGTAATTTTTTTGTTTATCAATGTAAAAGGAATCTTACGTTTTTCGAGTAATTAAAGTATAAATTTTAATAAATAGCTCAAAATTGTACAAAATGATTTAAAAAAAATAATTTCGGATTCGAGTTTTTTTTGTTTCGGAGGAAACTTATTAATCCTGGATAGTAAGGAAATTTATTGTCACTTGGACAAACACGAACCGACCCCACAAATTAATCATAACAATTAAAAATAACAAATTTATATTTACTTAAAAGCACTTTCTCTCAAGCCCATCCCTTTATTTACGGTAAAAAATGCCCCTAATTTATTTTAATCCCCAATTTCATCCTCTCCTGTTGCTCCCGAAGTTTCACCTCCCGCTTTTCTGTCTTATTTTACCGCAGAGCAATAAATAAATCTCCCGAAAACCAACAGGTGGAGATGGTTACGTAAATTAGAGGCTATTTATTTTCAAGCTTGCGGAGATAACGGGGTGAAATTTTAAAAAAAAATGTTAATTAAAAGTTTTGAGCTATGTAACAAAGAAAAAAATTTTAAAAATGGTAAAACCTAATATTTATATGTCGTTAAGTTGCGACATCTAGCTGTTTGTATTTATCCAGTATGTTTGCTGCACGTCGATAAAGATGCTGTTTCACTTTACCTTTTAGTAATCAATTACTGCGTGGCGCTAGTTGATTTCCTTTTTGCTATACCTATATGAATGTAGGGGAGATCCGGGTAGCCCCGCCCAGCGGGTAACCCCGCTCATCGCAATATTACTGAAATGATGCGATGTATTAGTAGGGTCATCAATTGGTCGGGTGCATAACTAACCAATATGTGGCTCAATACAAGAAACAAGTTGAAAACTGCATTTTAAACGTTTATTAGGCCGACAACAGTTTTTTATGTCTAGTCAGCTTTAAATTAACGGTAAGTAGAGTAAATTATCATTAAACAATATAATTTATACAGTGTGTGTATAAAGTCTGGAAACGGCTTAATAACATCACAATTTACTGGCCGATTTAAACCAAATTTGGTACAGTTGTGTAAGAGGATCTAACGCACCGAATGACGATATTGGCGTTGTTGCCAGCTTTTTAGTTTGTCTGGAATTCGAACGAATTTTATATTTTTAAATATAATACCCAGTATATTTTTACATTGATAAATTCCACATAAAATTATAATTATTTTTTATTAAATGCATTATTAGTCTATACTTCATAGTTTCCGAGATATTGACTCTCGAAAGGTGACATTTTTGAACTTTGACAGCTTATAACTTTCTAACAGTACGTCTTAGAGCAAAACGGCTTACATGTCCCTAACTTTAATTTTTATTATCTTCCCAAAAAAATCAACTTCCAGTTAAACCGGAACAACTATATTTCCTGCTTTCGAATTACATCCGGTTTAACCGGAACTTGATTTTTTGGGAAGATAATAAAAATTGAAGATAGGGACATGTAAGCCGTTTTGCTCTAAGACGTACTGTTAGAAAGTTATAAGCTGTCAAAGTTCAAAAATGTCACTTTTCGAGAGTCAATATCTCGGAAACTATGAAGTATAGACTAATAATGCATTTAATAAAAAATAATTTTAATTTTTTGTGGAATTTAAAAATGTAAAAATATACTGGGTGTTATATTTAAAAATATAAAATTCGTTCGAATTCCAGACAAACTAAAAAGCTGGCAACAACGCGCCAATATCGTCATTCGGTGCGTTAGATCCTCTTACACAACTGTACCAAATTTGGTTTAAATCGGCCAGTAAATTGGGATGTTATTAAGCCGTTTCCAGACTTTATACACACACTGTTTATGAAACTAAAGGGAATTAATCCTAGTTTATTGAACAGTATTGGTCTTTTGATAACTAGTTTGTATTTTTGTAGACAGTCTACTTTGTAAAGAAAGCCTAGGTCGGGTAGCGCCGCCCGCTAACGCTCCGGGCGCTAGCAGTGATGAATCAGTCGAAGTAATATACAACGACGAAAGTTCCGACGACATGGAAGATTGCAGGGAACAGAAACTTGCATGCATTATCTGCCATGAATTCGGGAAAACTGAAACATGGTTCAAATCTGGTGTGTGTAACAAATGGGCACACAAAGAATGTACTGGTCAAAGTGGTTTCAAGTTCTATATTTGCGACTTTTGTTTGTAAATTTGTTGTCAACCCATTCTAAAATAAATATCAGATAAGGCTAATGATCGATTTTAATTTATACTCACATACATTCCTCTGAAAAAAATTAATAATATATGGGCTGCATTAACTGACATAGTTGGCGGGGTTATCCTCTATGGCGGATATCCCCGCCCATTGTAAGCTTTCCAAAAATATTAGTATTTTTATTTATAAAAAAAAAATTTACACAAAATTAAGCAAGTAATAATAAAGACAATAGAAGAACGTATTTAGAACATTTTTCAGTTTATCGAGACAGTTATTACATCTTTCAAAACATCCATATTTGCTTAAGTGGGCGGGGCTGCCCGGATCTCCCCTAAAGCCCACTACACGCCACCTGTCATTAATGGCACCCTGTTGAAGTCTGGTATATTTTACGTTAAGCGGTTGGCTACAGAATCAGAACCGGACTAAGGTCTTTTACCTTCGGCTTCGCTATCTTTTAAATCTTGAAAAGGAAGTATTTTGTAAAGATATAGCGTGGATACTAATTTTATTATTTATAAAATGAAACATTGACAGAACCGTATACATACCAAAATAAATATGTCAAAGCTAAAGGAAAAGAAGAACACAACATTCATCTCTTCTAGTATTTATTTATAAAAAGCAAAAATAGGTATTTATGTATTTATTATACAAGGAAAAAAGTAATACATTTTTTGCGAAGTGTAAGCTTTGTGGTGCACGTCTAATTAAAACACCATATTGGGAACCCTTTTGGTGTTGTTACTTTATGAGAATTTTATATAATAATATGGATATATGGTGTCCCCTAACTAAGGGGCAATACAGGAAATAGTAGACTTGAAAATATGTCATTAAATTTTATTTCTTAAACGGTTAAAGAGATACAGGGTGATCCAAGGAAATATTTACTTTAGAAAATTGGCGATGATTTGATGTTAAGCGGATATAAATCAAATTTGGTGTAGTTATGTTTTTGAGGGTAAGAAGAAGGATTCCATAATGAATTTTAAGATATCTTCTAGAGAACGCCAGCTACACAATATGAGTTTGATTAATTCTCGCATATATTTATTGTCGCATATATTTCTTGCCTCTCACATTTCTGACCGCTTTACCTCGATATTTCAATAAGTTTTTGAGATAATTGCTTTTAAATACTAGATGGCAAGAAACATTTAAATAAACACCTTTTTTAACGAAACCTATTTATTGAAAATTAACCGTACGTTCTTAAGCATTAAGCATAATTTACATATTTTCAAGTGTACTATATCCATTTGCTGTATTTGTCCCTTAGTTATGAGACATTCTGTATATAACGATAAGTAATTGGTTTAGCTAGGCACTTTATTGATTTGATAATAGATGAAATAACCAAAATGGTGTTTGTACTCACCATTAAACTTAAATAATAAACACTGAGATAATCTGTCTCTGAAATAAATAAAATCAAAAAGTAAAATGCTTAAAACACACACTACATAAAAAACAGCCACAGAAACACTTAAAAAACACCAAAATCGGAAGAAAATATTATGACGCAACCAGACGCGTGAGCTTGCTACGGCCCACTGCTGATCTGGGAACTTTAACGACGAAACCAGATCAGCTGTTAATGTCAAATGTCGTTGTCTTCTGTCAAAACGCTTTGTTTTAAGAAAAAGTTAATTCTAGCGCCTTTAGGAAAGGCTGTCTGGTCAGGGAATTAATTTTTGTCCCAGTCGAAATGATGCTGCCAACTCAAATTAGTCGTCGGCAACCATCCTGGGTACATGATGTCAAATATCATTTACGATCAATGTGAATGTGCTGATCTCGTCTTTACAACGCGTATAATATGATGTAGAGAATAAATAGAGGGACGGGGGGGGGGGTAGAGGAAACGAAATATTCTTAAAAAAACTCTCTCTCGGCAACTTTTCGCGTTTTCCGCTCCAAGTGCTTTCCAATAAAAGAAAAGGGGGAATTACTAGCGAAGTGGGACTTAATGAAAAAGTGCCCATCAGAGAAGGCGCGATTTGATTGAAACTAAAGAAAATTCGCGTCGGGTTTAATAAAAACGGAGACGAAAAATTTTCCGTGTGAAGAGGTGATTAGATGGAGGGTTGAATTACAACGCGTATAGGGTGATCCAACTTTCGCAAATATTTTCTGATCAATTAATAACATACCGAGATATGCACTCAAGCCTTTGGCTTTGTAAATTTCGGTACATTCCAAACTACTTTTTTCTGTTTCTGGTACATTAAAATTATAATTTCTATAAAATTTCAATAAACGCTAGACTCTCTAATTATTGTCAACTTACTTAGGCTTAGATCATACACAATTTTATTTATCTATTGATGAATATGTAATAAGATAAAATGTACAATAGTGTATTAAATAAATAAATAAATAAATAAAATAAAAATATTTTGACAGAGACTATTTTACTAGAGGGTTTTATACTGGCAAAATAACATAGCGACGGCCTGTTTTCTAGTGACTATTTAACTAGAGTGTTTTACACTGGCAAAATGTCATAGCAACGGCCGGTCTTCTACTGGCAAAATTACTACCTGCACCTACCTGGACAAAATTCACATGTGATTTTTGCCGCGGCAAAATTTTGTCTTTTTTCTAGTTAAATAGTCATGTCGAATACCACTCGAGAAAAAATTGTGTAAGCAAAATTGTTCTCAAGGATTTATTTAAGTTTGTTGCTTTTAAGCAATTTCGCTCATGACATTTTCGACAAAATCACTCGCCTGACGGCTCGTGAATTTGTCAAAAATGTCATTCGCGAAATTGCCAAGCAACAAACTTTCATACCTTTCGAAAATTTTGCCGACAAAATTTTATCTCTTGTGATATTATATATGAAAAAAACTCTTAATTTAACTTAAATATAAACACCTGGACAAAATCAACAAGATGGTTTTACAGCGGAAAAATTTTGATAGATGTCAGGTAAAAACTAATGTTAGTCTGACAAATATCATCCTGGTTTGAAAAAAACAAAATGATCAATTTAAACGAAAATGCAAGATTTGGATGCCAATCTATCCAAGAAATAAAAAAATCGATAGCTGAAAATATTCCACTTAACACATAAAAATCCAGGAACTCAATTTGGGCACAGTTCTCAGAGGTTCTAATGGTAAGAACATATAAACTGGAAAAAGTACTACTGTGATGGAACTGGCGAAAATCCTCGAAGATTACGCCTTTAATATGAAGAACGGTAATGGCGAAGACTATAAAGAATCTTCTGTAAGGCTAAATGGAACACTACAGCAAAAATGATTCAAGAAATGTATTTTACAAAATACGAAATAAAGATTGAACCGTTTACGGATATTTTCTTTAAAAATGCGCGAATGGCAAGAGACGCAAAGAAAAAGCAGCTCCAAAGTTGTCAGGAAAAGAGGAAAGTAAGGTTCAAAAGCATTATCTACCAAAGATTTACTAACAATAATGCAAAGCTACAATGAAGAAAACCCCGATGAAACACAAAAAAAGTTTTTTCATCTCTGCTCATTTGAACTAGATTGGAGAGGCAATGAGGCCGTAAATTGCAAAATTCAATAGTTTCAAAAGGAGTTTGATACCATGGGAGAATTTACCGAACGAATTGAATATAACAGCATATTTTCCAAGACAGCTCAAGGTGGGTCAAAAGGTTTGGCAAACAGCAAATGGTTGGTAAGAAATTCATCAAACAAAGACTTATGCCCTGTAAGATCATTTTTAAAATTATTGGAAAAAAGAGGACCAAACATTTCCGCAGACAAACTATTTCTCTCCGTTCATCCAAACTGACAAAAGGGATGTTGGTTCAAAAATAGTCCACTAGAAATAAATACAGTAAGTGGACCAAAACTTCAGCGAAAAGAATTGGAATAGATACGAAGAAGCATAAAATAACAAATCATTCTCATCGATCTTCCGCTGTGTCTGCCCTATTTAAACAAGGTGTTGGGAAACAAGAGTTGATTAAATTAACAGGCCATTCAAACGCAAATTCCCTGAATCCATATCTGCAGCTAGATCCTAGTCATCATCTGAAGCTCATCGAAAATCTCAGAACAACAAATGAAGCTTGTGGACCTTCGACTTATTAAATGCAATTTAATCGTACCCGAAACCATGCTTTAATAGAAAAGAATGGACAAACTATTACTAATAATAACTGAACGTTTAATATTAGTAATAAATAAATAAAGTTTCTAGTTTGCTAAATAAATAGTGTGTTTTTATTGTTTTCTCGTGAAATAGTCTTGTCGAATATCAATTTTGCCGATAATCGAGAGAAAATTTTGTATCGGCAAAATTTTCTCTCTTATGATATTATACACGAGAAAACTTTTTATTTTAACTGTTTCTTATACTTTAAATGAACACAAATCACACGCAAGCAAATTTCCAAAGATCGTTGCCAACAATAGAAGCCAAATAATTAAAAGCTCAATTCAAAATCCGCTAAAAAACTTTCAGTCCCTCTCTCCCTTACCACAGACGTTCCCCAATGATAAATTAGTTTCCACCACTCACAATCTGACATGGTGGAATTAGTCCTTTGTGATAAAACGCTAGTTTTTGCAGGCCATTGTTTATATCCTCCCCTGATTGTGCGTTGCCAAAAAAAGTTTTCCCGTTTTCGGCGTTTTTTGTTTCTTTCTGTCTTGTTTTTCTGTTCTTGTTTTTTAGTCGAGCTGGGAATCTTTATACGTTTCATAGAAATGTACGGAATAAGATGAACAATCCTAGATATATGTAGATATTATAATTATCAGATTTTATCAATGCACAAGTTTTTGCAAAAAAAACAAAAATTGAGTCGGCCCCCTCTCTATAACGAATGGAAAATGACAATTCTTGCTTGCTTGCTTTTTTCCAATTTTTACCTCTTCGTTCGCTGCCAGGGCCATTCCCGAGGGGACCTACGGTTTAACGTGGGCTCCGAACCACGATCCTCAGTCATTAGAAGCACCCCCCAAGGGCTATCAACCCTTGGTTTCGTGCTTTCTATGACCTACCGATTGGGGAGTGTGTTCCTTCCCCCTCCACCCCACGAGATATCCGATCTCATCCGGCCTGGTTACCGGCGTGAATGGGGTGGTTTTGGGGGATGATACATTTTTCACTCTTCCCTAATTTTTGCTCGACGCTGGACCCACGTCAAGACTTATACCACTAAAATCCACTGGGCTCGAACCAGTTTGCCGGCAGTGGGATATGACAATTCTTATTTTCAATACTATTAGGTTCAGGTTTATGAATTTTTGAATTCGTTAATCGTGTAATAATTTATTTAGGGTTAAACCCACATTACGTGTAAAGTACCTTAAAACAGCAAACAATTCGAATTTATTTTATAATCGTAGGTAGACTGGTAGACATAACATAGGTAGGTATTAAGTCATTATACGTAATATTCCAGCAAACATGATGCAAAATCAAAATTTTAAAACACCACTTATAATGTTGCTTACCATGTATGATAGTAACGGGGGTAAGTGCTCGAGCCTCATAGAATCCAAAAGACAGAAAACATTAAAACACATGAACACTCAACAAGTCTGCACAAACATTATGTCTCTTAGTACTATACAAGGTATTATACAAAACGATCAGATCGTGGAGAGTTTTTTTTTGCAAAATCGTTTATAATTTTGTCGATATTTAATGTTTTAATAAACTCGTGTTCGATACTGATTAAGGATAAATCCAAAGGCGTTGTTATCCCATGGTGTTACGTAAATAGGTTATTACTATTTAAGTTTGGAAAAATATCGTTCCGCTGATGTCACACTAACTCCTAGAGTTAGAAATAACATCTCTGCAGTAGATACATCTGAAAGATTTGAAGAAATGAACTGATTTTTTATTATTAAATGATCCTCAAGATCATACACTGTTTTTAATTTTAAAACCCTATCTACACGTCCCGTTCTGAGGCTTAAAATTTAACTAGGAAAGTCAATGGACAAGTCTTTATGGTATATCGTTTGTAAATTTGATCCACGCTTTCACGTATAATTCTTCTTCACTTAACGAAGTTAAATTCTCAGGATATAAAAAAATAAAATTATTTATGAAATAAAATACCTATGAAAAGCAATGCTGGCAGCAAGTTTTGAAGGGGTCGTCAATATGGACCCACGGCCGGCTGCCCCCCCCCCCCCCCCTCCTCGCGTACTTTAAATTGATTATTGAATTGCAGTGAAAATTGATATAATTGATTAGTTTTGCCAATGACGCCGCTTCAACAGAAACCGCTATGTGTGTCTTGCGATCGCTGCAGCCTGCAAAAACGCCATGTGTGTCATCGCTCTAAAGCTGTTTATGTTTTGTGTCAAGCTATTTAGCATATTATATGAACAAATTGTAAACTACAGTTTAATTTGAACTCTTCGTTTAATAATAAGATTATCCAAAATGCGTAAAATCCGCTCTTCTATATTACCATACTTCCCTGACCTTTTTTTGTCCATGTTTTGTGCTAAAGTTGACAATCCATTGTAGGGAAGTAATCAGTCAGCCTTTTTGGAGTTTTCAGTTTTGAAAAGACAACCTGTTTGAAATTGTATAAAAAGGAATGTTTTTCTTTTGTGTGGGGAATTAAATTTTTATGTATTTTTTGGGAGAAGAGAATAAATAGCCACATTTTACGAACGTCGGATGAATAGGTTCTGTCTTGTCCAGCAATTTAAGTGTTGTCGTCTCAGTGATGTTGTACGGGGTATTTAAACGAACCCGGACAAATTGCTACCATAAGTTATAATAAAACCACAATACAGTATTGCTTGTCAAGTGGTGGTAACATGAAAATAGTCTCGATATTAGGAATGACCAGTGTCATCTTGGACTGTGCCATAGACATTGTTTTTTAATAGGAAAAATTTACAACAGGAAATTTAAAAGAAAATAATTATCGCCATCGAACCATTAGCATTGCACGAGTTGAAGACTAATCCTGGTGGCACCCCCTTGGTATGGTAACCGAGGCGGACCCTTCCCCCTCGCTGTTTGGTTAAAAAAATCTTTTATATTGGTAATAAGTTATTACTTCCCATATAATTTATTTAAAAGTTACTTATCAGATAGATAACAGAGGTAAAAATAGATAATTTCAGTAGTAAAACAACTACTTTAATTTGTGGTGTTCCTCAGGGTACTGTTTTGGGACCAATTTTATTCTTACTTTATATTAATGATATATTAAAATCAGAGTTAAATGGAAAAATATTTTCATATGCAGATGATACTGTATTAATAATACCAGCTAATGCTTGGAATGAATGCGTTTTAAATTCAGAACTAGACATTTTAATAATAAAAAATTATTGGAGTTATGACTTATTAAACTTAAATTTAACTTAAACAAAATGTATGACTTTTTCTTGTTATAATGATACTCAGCCGAATAGTGTAAAAATAATTAAAATTCATGATTTAAATTGTTTAGAAATATCAGATATAAGTAGTTAAAATTATGCTAACTGTTCTTGCCAAAATAAAATCAAAAAAGTTGAATTTATAAAATATTTAGGAATATTGATTTACCAGAATTTAAAATGGGATCATCAAATTAACACTAAGTATTACAAAAAAATTAAGAAACACTTTATGTAAATTTAGACTTTTAAAAAATATTGTGAATCAAAAACTTTGTTTAATGTTTTATTATGCACTTTTTCAATCAATTCTTTCCTATGGTATAATTGGTTGGGGAAGCGCATACGACTCGAATTTGAAACCGCTTATAACAATACAAAAATATGTTTTAAAAATAATATTTAATAAACATATTTTGTTTCCTTCAAAAATATTATTTGTTATATTCTGAGTTTAAAACAACTTTATTACAAAACTTCCATTTTATATATAATATATAAAAATAAAAATTTATTACATAACATTACTTATATATACCAAACAACACAAAAAACGAATCTATGTTTATGTTATGATAATTTTAATTTAACACTTTTAAAAATAATGCTTTATTTGTTGGCATCAAAATTTTTAATAATAATATATTACATACTAATTTGAAAACTATAAGTTTTTTGGCATTTAAAAGAAAATTAAAATCATGGATTATGCAAAATTATATAAAGGTAAGCCAATTTATATATTATGGGTAATAATAATACTAAATATTACAATTTTTCTATTATAATTTCTTCCTTATTTATAATTTTTGATTAGGATATAATTTGAATTACTTACTTATATTTTTAAATATATTTTATGATGTGATTAAAATTCATAATCTTAATGGGTGTATATTTTTGCATCACAAACAATCTATGGTTTTGTATGATGCTTTCATTGGATTTATTTTTATTAAAAAAATTAAAAAATAAAAACAATGTTATTGGTTTTTAATATTATTATAAAGAAACCTGCAAATAAATAAATACTTAAACTTGAACTTGCCTTGTTTTATATACAGGCCAGGCCAACGCTCGTGCTTGGATTAGTTTTTTCTTAGTTTCTGACAACACAAATAGGCAACTAAGTACCTATTTAAGTTTTAGGAAAGTTAAATAACCTATTACAAAGTTCCCAGTTCCACCCTTTGATACAATATTATGTTCCTCTTAATTTATCTAAATTAGTAATCTCCTACCCCCCTCCCAACCCCCCCAGAAAATCATTATAAAATCATTAGGCAAGGGGTCGAGTATTGGTTTATCGCATAATCATGCGATTTCAGGTGCTTCGCGATCTCTCCGATAAAAGGCACTAGCTTCATTATTGGATTTGAGCAGAGGCGTACGCAATAAAATACACACGTAAATATTGACTTTAAGTACGGCAGGTAGATACGAGAGTGAGAAAATCACTTTCACACAAGTAATGTACATAATTTGTCCTACGACCATACAAAATAATCAAAAATAGTTTGATTTGTTTTTAATAGTTTGTAGGTATCACCATTGTGTTAAACAAATTTTTCAACACTAGAGTTGAAAAAAATAAAAACAAATGCCCACTTACACATTTTAACTTACCTAGATTTAAATAAAAAGAATATTTTTTTTTCCTATTTGTTTACGTACATCATACCTACTATCTATGTACAGTGATTAAATTTCGTTTCTAATTTTTTAGCTGCTTGCATTCTTTCAATAAAACAATAATATGCCTAAATATACATACAAAAACAACAGAACTAAAACATAACCTCAATATTATAGAAAGATAGAGATGGAGTTAAATATCGATAGCTTGTTAATTATAAAAGTTCTATCTATATTCGATTCCTTTGAATATTGCTAAAATAAATGTACTTACTTAAAGCACATTCACTTGTCCCATATCCTTACCTAAACATTGCATGGATATTTTTTATCCGATATAATTGTAAAATTATAAATCGGTATTTCCTAGGATATTCTATTTCTGCTCTATAGCTGCCCCTTTTTTTTCTGTCTCAGTTGACACTATTGACATGTTTGGTGCGTTGCCTGACATATTTTCCCTTTTTAATATATTATTATTTTTATCATAAGTACTCTTAGGTTCCCAAAACTAACAAAAAAAATTGAATTTTTAATATATGCAGTAATGCCCTAGTGTACTTTACAACACCCAGCACCCCAATTCGCTCCACGGGCCCCGTAAGATTGTTATTTTTTAAAATAGTTTTGCTGTCAAATTCGTCGGCCATCAGCTGTTTTATATTTCAACACGCGTGTGATATAAAGGTCTTTCCAACCCAGTTAGGAGTGTTTTTTTTCTCATTTTCATAGGTGGTCGTATAGGAAAGTCATGGCACTAAATCAGTTAATTCCCAGACTTCTGGTACTGTCTTCTAATGTTATGTAAAAACGTTTAAATGTCTTCACAGCAACATAACATTTCTAATGTCAAAATTGTCACATGTAATTTTCTTATTATTAATTTCGATAAAATTGGAAAAAAATAAACAGTGAATGTCGCTGAAACAAAGCGAAATAGCGCGGCGGTCTTGGCGTATTACACAGAAAGTCGGGGGAGAATGGATATACCAATCCAAAACATTTCATAGCCGACTTAAGATTTAGACATTTCATGAACAAAGAGTACAAGGACCAGCAGGTAAATATCTGTGTATAGCTAAAGAAATAATTTTGTCGCTATTTTTGAAAAGGTGATTTTGAGCTCTCTTCAATATGTGCTAATATACAGAGTATCTTATATTTTTAATTTTAACAAAACAGTCAAATTTACACATTTCTAAGTATAATAATTTAATTATTATTTCAAACTAAATCGGAGCATCCATGCCGTCATAATAACGCGTGATAGCGGCACGTTACATACTCACAGATAGGACTAATCTGTGCTGTGACATAATGGTTTCCTTCTCGCCACTGTATGTGGTAGGTATTTTCAATACGCCTATACTTGCGTAAGATGCAAGATCTGTGAATTTTTTAATTAAGCTTAACATTATTAAATTTAGTACTTAATAATTTAAAATTATATATGCGACGATTAGAAAAAAGTACACACAGCACTTTGAAGCCTACACTATACCCACACAAAATGATATAATATTTTTAAAGATTTTTCTACAATCCCTTTATTCTCGCCACTGTAAAAGATTTCCACCGTAACTTCGGCAAACGGGCGATGATTCCAGCCATCAGATTAGCATCCAGGAAGCCATTAGGCAAATGACGTGATGTATCTAGTGATTAGTTCCACTCCCAACGCTGGGCTGCGCTGCTGTATATACTCCCGATTTTTTGTACACGACCTGGTTAAGAGATTACTTAGCTTTTGATCCTAGTTGAGGTTAAATACAAAAACTTTCCATAGAATCCTGAAAGCTAGTGTATTTTAATGGAAATACACATTCAATAAAATAATCAGCTACAATTGTGAATGAAATACTCAAGATAATAACCACCTGAAGATTTTATACATAACTAGCAGGACCCATGCCCGCTTCGTCGACCGCGTTTTCACATACCATCAACTCAGTTCATGGTTACAAATTTTGGAATTTCAGATTTTTCTCTACATATTGGTACCATTATCTATGTGGAAAATTTGAACTTCCAACGTCATCTGAAAGTAGGTTTTATGTATAATTAGATAGACTGATAAGAAATTAAAAAACAAGGCTATCGAGTAAAGTTTGTCGTATTTTGGTTGACCTAATACCGTTGGATATCCAATTACTATTTGCATGCAGATTGCATGGTATGTAAGAAAATATACACGGACATATTTTCTGTGGATGTGTGCCACGTATACGCTTCAAAAGAAAAAGCCAGCAAGATCTAAAAAAAGAAACGTAATGCCCCTAATGGAAATCAAAATTAAATCAAAACAAACCTAAGGCAACTTTAGAATCGAATAGCCGGTATAATAGGAAAAGATAGCTATCAGTTTGGCTTTCCCATTTCCAAATTAAACTGGAAACTGAAGGACTGCTGGAATCGAATGGAAAGAGGATCAATAGGTCTAAAACGGGTTGGATTAGATGTGTTTAGACAGGAATGAGTGGAGAATAGATTTGTCCGGCCAAGGATTCGTGTTTTTCGGATTTTATAATATATTTCTGGGCAGAGCATTGTTTTAAAATTTATTATAAGTATGATTATTGTATATTATTATATGCAAAGCTCAATTTTTAAACGTATCTGGAAGATGCATTTGAAAGTCAGGTTTAAACAAGCAGTGGCGGATTTAGTAGGGGGAGCCCTCGTGGGGTTATTTCTGAAAATATCGAAAAAAGTTATCGGAAAAAGTTTTTTTAAATGCAGTTTCTAGCACACATGCAAAATTTCAGCTGCATAAGATAATTTTGATTTTTTACCCATATTTTGTAAATTGCACCACTTTTGCAAAATAAGACTCAACGCAACCTACATAAAACTTCTTAGTTTTGACAATGCATTATTTCAGATACATTTTCTTTAAAGTAGCGCCATATTAAATGTGTGTTTTTCTACAAAATCAAAATTGGGCTATTAAAATTTGGTCGCATGTGATGCAAAGTTTATTTGTTTTTGACCCTGTATAAGGTAACTTCATAAAATAAGTATTTTTGAAAACGTACTTTGTGTCTGAACGTAAAACATCTTAATATTAAGACAAAAAAAGAACACAGTGTCCACCACTAAAATTTATTTTCCACTTAATGGACACTTTACTGATGACACTGTGTTCTTTTTTGTCTTAATATTAAGGTGTATAACTTTCAGACAAAAACTACGTTTTCAAAAATACTTATTTTATCAAGTTACCTTATACAGAGTCAAAAACAAATAAACTTTGCATCACATGCGACCAAATTTTAATAGCCCAATTTTGATTTTGTAGAAAAACACATTTAATATGGCGCTACTTTAAAAAAAATATATCTGAAATAGAGCACTGTCAAAACTAAGAAGTTTTATGTAGGTTGCATTGAGTCTTATTTTGCAAAAGTGGTGCAATTTACAAAATATGGGTAAAAAAATCAAAATTATCTTATGCAGCTGAAATTTTGCATGTGGGCTAGAAGCTGCATTTAAAAAAACTTTTTCTATTAACTTTTTTCGATACTTTCAGAAATAACCCAACTTTTGAAATATTAAAAAAAAATGAAAATTTGACAGATAATGCGAATCACGTGACTACTATTTTTTTGCTTAATTTTCATCTTGATCGAAGCAGAAATTGATGCCGAAGTCAAATTTCGAATAAAGCTATTAATAAAAAAAATAAATACCATATGATGCGGCCTTTACTGGGCACACTGTATATACTATACCATACCTATACGTTTCTGTTGAATGCCCTATAAAAACAGTCGAATAATAAATTATACCCGCCTTATATTTTTCCCATAAAACTAGACATCAGACAGGACGAACCCTTTTCTCTCTAGAAGTGCTAAAAAGGCAATTCGGGAGCTTTCGAAAACCACAAATTTCAAGAAGTGTGCAGCGGAATCAAGCAGGATTAAACGTCATCGGGCTGCAGGAAATAACGGTTGTTGATCAGGCCCGCAGGACGGAGTTTCACTAACTAATCTAATCAGCACGGTCGGTCGAACGCCATCAATCGATGGATAAATGAATTAGAGATCTCACTCGACTGAAAATGCTAGAAATGAGAGCTCGAGCTTTAAAATTAATTCATTATGTATAGTTTAATCTAGAATTAAGCTGCCAGCAGTAAATTTGACAGCGATCTAAAATTTTAGCAGGTCTAACATTTGATTGCTTCTTGAATCTTGGAACACTATACTGGTGTTTTATGCGACTATCAGTAATGCAAGTTTTACTTAACTGTAAAAGTCTGTTTACTATAAAATTTCGATTTAATTTTCCCTAAGAATATCATCACATACCGTGCGAGCAAAAATGATTTTCATCAAAGAGGACCTTGCATCTAAAGACGTAATGCTTAGCCCTAGAGCTTAATACCTGTCGAGTGTCAGTAACTACCTGAATTAACAATCAATCAGTTAGTCCGTCATCTTTGACAGTCGTTACAAGTAATTGGATTCATCGCTAATTTTTCCAATTTCTTGAACAATTCACACAATGGGCTTTGCGGAACAGCACAAAACATTCATGGTTGAAGCGTATTTTCGAAACGGGGTTAGAGTAAATGGTGAGTGGCAATACAATTATTAGGGTTTGTGCATGGACGATTTTCACGAACATTTTCCTAACGTTGCTTTTATTGCTGGGGAATTTTATCGTTGCCTGAAAAGAACCGTGGCTGTGTTTACGGAAACAGGTTCTATATAACACAAGAAAGGAGCAGGAACACCATCTTTAAGAACAGAAGAACTTGTTGCAAACGTTCGTGAAATAATGGAAAATACGCCAACAAATTGTATAATACGCCTGTCCCAAAAAGTGGGAAGATCTTATGGAACATGCAGGACTATTCTTAGGAAGCAGCTAAATTTATTTCCTTATTAAGTGCAAGTATTCCAATAAATACAAGCCGCAGATTTTGAAAGACGCAGGAATTACTCTCAATGGTTTACCCAAAATGTATTGGAAAGAAATGATTTATTAGACCTGACATTTTTTCCGGATGAAGCCTGGTTCCACCTCTCCGGTTATGTGAATTCTCAGAATACACGCATGTGGAGCAGTGAAAATCCCCATTTTTTGTAGAGTCCACATTGCACAGTCAAAAAATTGGTGTCTGGTTAGCTGTTTCCCGAAGAAGAATTGCCGGTCCTATTTTTTTCCATGACACAGTTACAGCACAGCGGTTTAGAGATAATATTTTGAATCCATTTGTGGAGCACTTACTTGACGACGAACTACGTTTCGAATATTTTTAACAGGACGGTGCAACCGCCCATACAGCCGCCGAAACTATTAACTACTTACGCAATAATTATTTTCGACGACAGATTGATCAGTTTTCGATCGGACATTGAATTCCCACCTAGATCACCTTGTTTAACGGTTATGGATTACTTCGTTTTTCCTCATTTAAAGAACACTATTTTTAAAACACCAGTTGCAAATTTAGAACAATTACAAGAAAGGATTATCCAAGAATGTGGTAATATTTCTCCAGAGATGCTGGTCAACACTTTCGAAAATATGAAGAGACGTGTGAATTTATGCTTGGAGTATGGCGGTGGCCAATTTCAGCAATTTATGTAATTATTTTTCATTTTCTTTCTGTATAATATTCTTACTTTGTTAATTTTGTAAATAACAAAAATAAATTTGTATTTGTTTACTTATTTTATTACCTACTCATGAGTTTGGCATATCATGTCATAATATGAATTTGACAAAATTTTAACCTAGATTTTCTTAGATATATCGTTCCCATATCATTGTGATCTAAACCAAGCCCTGCGTTTTCTCTCTCTTTGATGCAAATAATTTTTGCTCGCATGGTATTTTCTTAAAAATAAATTATCAAAACATTTTATCCTGGTTTAAGCCCTCTTTAATAGTAGGCTAGAGTATCACACATGCACATCCTCCTAGTCGGATCGACTTTCGCAGGAAATAACACTGAACGCGTGCAACCTGTCAATTTGAACTTCTTGATCCCTTCCTGCTGAATTATTAGTAGGTTTTAAGAGTTTCTTTTGTTTTGGCTTTGTATATGCTATTGGACAGAGCCGAAAGGAAAAGCTAACATATTATCACTTTTTTAAGCCCTATTTATGTCGTCTTTTCAGTGACAGTCCCGGGAGAGAAGGGACGGGTAGTAGCAGTAGTAGTAACATGTTTTATTTAGCAGAAAGCTACAATTAAATATTTTTTTAATATATTTTTTTAACACATTTTTATAGATTTATTTTTAAATTTTAAAACGCAACCTTCTTTTAACAAAAACAGACAGAAAAGTTAAACATTTTGCAAATTGTATCAAGCATTAGAGACGTATCATTTTGTTTTTTAATTAAATGTAATTTTTAAGTTTTTCTAAACAGTTTTAATGCCTTTTGAGATTTAATAGAATTTTCCAAATTATTATATTCTATCAAACCTTTATGAAAAATAGACTTATAAGCTAATGTTTTAGATACTCTATCCACAAAATTTTTTTTATTAGTTCCTGTTTTATTATAATTATGATGGTCATAATTAAAAGAACAAAAAATTTTTAAACAAAGAGGCAATAAATTATTTTTAATTTTATGTATAAAGATACACACTAAATAAAAAATTAAATTTCTGACATTTAAACAATCTAAATTTTTTAACATAAAATTTATTCTTGCATATTTGTCACAATTTAAAATAATCCGCATTGCCTTATTTTGTTAAATTTGTAATTTATCAAATATTTCCTCACTAGCACAGTATAAAATGGAAGAAAAATAAAGAAAATGTGGTAATATAATAGTATTAAATACCGTTTTTTTAGAAAACAACCTTAAATTAGAACTGATTCTTTTAAAATAACCTACTTTTCCGGCAATCTTCGATATAATACTTTCAAAATAATTTTTAAAATTTAATTTTGAATCAATGATTATCCCTAAATATTTAAAACTGTTTACTAATTCCAATTTTTCACCATCAATTACAACATTTATATTTTGACAATTTAAATTATTACCCATAATCATACATTTAGTTTTGAAATATTTAATTTTAACGTATTTATTTTAGCCAATTTAATGATATATTTATCTCAGAACTTAGAGTAGTTAGACCATCAAAATTATTTAAAACATTAATGCAAATTAAGGTGTCATCAGCAAACATTTGTAACTTACACATTTTAAAAACTAAAGGCATATTGTTGATGTATAAAATAATAAAATAAATAATATTGGTATCGCTTCCTCCCTTCCTAATAAATCCAAGACACTATTAAACATTATTAACCTATTCGCAGGATTAAAAGAATGGGAGAACCCAATCACTTACTAATCCCCACATTTGCAAAAAAAACCACGACCGCCACTGGTCTTTTAAAGCTACAACAAATACTCTCTTGTTTTTTATTATAATTGTTCATATGAACGTCCATTTTTCCCTAAAAATATTAATGTCCACTCTATTTTCTGTGTCGGGTTAAGTTTAACTTTGTTTTGCAATCATCGTAGGTATACGTTGTCTAATATGAAAAATAATAAACTATGATAGGTGGGTATAGCGAAATAAGCATATAAATGAGACAAATTTTCAATTTATATGGAAATGGTGATGAAAATTTTATTGAAGCATAGTAAACGGGTAATAAATTCTATTTTATGACAATATATATAGTTATACTGTTAAAAGTGTTGTATATTATAGTGTGTAAATTGCAACTACTGCCAACCAATTAAAAAATTAGAATTTAAAATTTATTTTCTTTTTAATACATACAGTTAACGACAGATAATTTCGTACACCAAACTGTGACACTATAAATGCAACTTTTTTACCTTTATTACCTTTGTAACGTGTTAATTGTTATCATGATATCTGTCAAAGTAGTGTCATTATCTTATTTGATTTAAAAAATCAATGAACCTCAATTAAGTATTATTGAAAACGCAAGAATAATATGTTTAGTGGAAATAGGGTGGTCTTATGGAAAAATAGCTGATCATTTTAGAGTACCTACCTAGAAGTACTGTTCAAGGAATTGTAAAAAAATGGCTCTATCATCAAACACTTGAAAGTTCTGTTGAGTCTGGTTTAAATAATAGAAAATCATCAAATGAAGAAGACCCAAATTAGGTGGAGTATTTAAGGCAAAATCCATTTGAAACTGCAGTATCCGCCATGCACATAACAGGATGCCCTGCTTCATCTAGAACTGCGCAACGCCGAGTAAGACAATGTTCCGAATTAAGAAATCGAGCAGCTGCATCCAAACCGTTTTTAAAAAATATGCAATATTTACCAGAAAATGATTTTTTTGGCAAAATGTTATCTTTTCCAATAAGAAAACTTTTCAGCCTACCTATAATGAAAGGATTCGAGTATATAGACCACCAAATTCCCGGTATGAAAATATTTTTCTTCCTTCTGCCGCGATAGTTTTCGCAGGATAACTGCCCTGTGCATACTGCAAGAAATATAGAAAACTGGTTTAGACAAAACAACGTAACATGTCTGCCTTGGTGCTCAAGTCCTGATTTAAATCCAATTGAAAATGTTTGGGGATTGATGGTACAAAAAATGTACAAAATAAATTTTAAACCACAGAATGAAATAGAGTTAGTTGATAAAATAGTAGAAATTTGGGAAGGGCTAACTCCGGATTACACCAGAAGTATTATTTTGTCAATGCCAAGAAGATTACCATCAGTGTTAGAATCCAATTAAATATTATAAGTATTTTGTTTGTTCTTTGTTAATAAATTTACCCTTTTTGGCTTTATACTTTTGTAGTTTTCCTGGTATTATTTTATAATTTTCTTATTTCGCGGCTGTAATTTAAACACAAAAATAATTAGAAATAATCATTATTACTTATGGTAAAAATCGTACATACACCCGTTTTACCAAATTTTGTTTGTTGTAATGGGTGCATGGAGTGTACGAATTTATATGTCGTCAACTTTACATTCATATAAGAAAAGTCATCAATATTCACATTTGGACGTTCTTAGAACTCTTCGAACGTAAAAACTTCAAAATTTGACGTGGCAGTTTGACGTCTAATGATTGTCGCAACACTGGTGTATGAACCCCTCTTTATAAAACTGTTTCCAGTAAGACAATCATGGATTTAAGAAGCAGTAAGTGAAAGAGAATACATGCTTGTTAATTAAAAAAAGGAGGTGAAATTTTGATGTTTATCTCATGGAGCAAAGATACAAATCAGACTGTTTAGTGGAGAAGCAAACCAAACTTACGTTTGACCCCTCCATTTTATTAAACTGTTGCCAGTTATACCTAAATCTTTTCGTGGTTATAAATGCTTTGACAACTCATAACATCCTGTCAAATCAAATTTGGGACAGAAAAACAAATTCAAAATGGATATGCTAATCGGCAAGAAATTGTTATCTAAAGATGGGAGTCTACATCCAATTAAGTACGCCTTAAGAAACAAAAGAATTGTGATATATCTCTTTAGTGCCTCGTATGTTAATAGGCCAGAATTTTTTCAAAAATTAAGGACGCTTTATCAGGAAAATTTAAAACGAGGTAAGTTTATCATGATCTTCGCCGTATAATTTGTTCCAACTGTTTGCTCTTCTAGGAGGTATTGGTCAGGCGCCTGAAACTTTGGTTCTAAGGCATCGAAATGTAAAAGTAAACTGACTTCTGAATTTATACGTTGAAAATCTATACCTTTAGAATTTTTTTAGCCACTGGAATGGAGATAATTTACGTTTCCTCAGACACTGATGAAAAGAACTTTAAGTATGATTTCGTCATTAGGCAAGGACCTTGGCTTGCGATACCTTTTAAGGACCCAGCAGCCCATGAGTTAAGGTAAACAGTAGTTTTTTTATTAAAAAAAATGTATAATTTATAAAATTAATTTCCATCAGGTTTAAATATGACATTAGTAGTTTGCCGACTCTAATAGTAGTAAACAAAGCTGGAGATATAATAACAAGGAGCGGAAGAGAGGAATTAGAAAAATTAGGAATTAATGTGATAGTGACGTGGACAGAATACATTCAGCAATAAACGAGATAAACCATTTTAAACTAAAATTTTATTTGGCAAACCTAAAGACGATGGAAGTTAGTTTTAATCAGTCGAAACGTCGAGATTTGAAATGTAAAGCACTAAATTATTTTAATAAAAACCTGAAAGACTGAATGGCCACCTTCAAAAACTACTTAAACTTTTGTTCTTGAGAGCACTAAAACCTACACTGAAAAAAAAGCCTATTATTCCTTATAAGAATTCACATACTCTTTATACAACTGAATTGCTGAGTATTAAAAGGAACTAACTCCAAAAGTTGGCCATTTTGACTTTTGCACATGAAATGATATTTTTTAGCTTTACCGATCGATTGGTGATGAAGGGAACCAACTCCCATTAAGCGCTTGTTGTACATGTAAAATCGCTAGATAGGCTTAAGTCGTGAAAGGAATTAAATCCCGGACTTAGCTCCTTTCACGACTCAATTGACATGAGCGTCGACGCACGGCGCGAAATGACGTTGCAATCGAATAACTTCTGAGTGTAGTTGTCAGTTTTGTTGTATTCATTGCGTGGTAAGGTTAGGTTAGGTGTGTGAAATTTAAAAGAAAATAAATTGTTTTTAAAATGGACACCGACGAAAATGTTAAATCTATTAGACAGGGAAAAAGGCGTGGTCGACATCCAGAGACGTGGGAGTGTAATATTAGGAAGATAAACAAATTAAAAGGAGAATAATACAAAACTATTAACCAGGATCTAGGCCAGATCCATTAACGATCTTTGATTCTTTGTCCATTGCTTATCCTGAGGAAAAAGTGCCTATAAATAGGCACAAAGTTGATGCTGTCAAAAACTTAATGAAATACATACCAGAAGAAAATAAAGAGCATAAACTTTTCTATGAAGCCTATCTCACATGGCCGACTACTATGGAAGAAAATGATAATAATTAGTGTTCTAATAATGTTTTTCGTGTTAATAAACGTAGTTTGAATATCCTTTGTTTAATTTATTTTTGCTAATATGCCATTTGGTTTTAAAAGGAACTAACTCCAACGCCGCTTTTTCTACAGGGTGGCCCTTTAGTGTGGCAAAGTACAATAGCTCCGTTACTATTTCAAATACATTAAAAATATTAATACAAAAGTTGAAGGGCAGTAAGTGACTTATAACGTAAAATTATTTTTAACTCTATAGGGTGGCTCAAAAAAGCGGAACAAGAAAAAATGTACTTTTTTTAAATGGAACACCCTGTATATTTTTTCATTTTTAAATTCTACATAGAATTATAATTATTTTTTATTAAATACATTATAAGTCTATACTTTATAGTTTCCGAGATATTGACTCTTGAAAAGTGACATTTTTGAACTTTGACAGCTTCTAACTTTCTAACAGTACGTCTTAGAGCAAAACGGCTTACATGTCTCTATCTTCAATTTTTATTATCTTCCCAAAAAAATCAACTTCCAGTTAAACCGGAACAACTATATTTCCTGCTTTCGAGTAACATCCGGTTTAACCGGAAGTTGATTTTTTTGGGAAGATAATAAAAATTAAAGATAGGGACATGTAAGCCGTTTTGCTCTAAGACGTACTGTTAGAAAGCTAGAAGCTGTCAAAGTTCAAAAATGTCACTTTTCAAGAGTCAATATCTCGGAAACTATAAAGTATAGACTAATAATGTATTTAATAAAAAATAATTATAATTTTATGTGGAATTTAAAAATGAAAAAATATACAGGGTATTCCATTTGAAAAAAGTACATTTTTTATTGTTCCGCTTTTTTGAGCCACCCTATAGAGTTAAAAATAATTTTACGTTATAAGTCACTTACTGCCCTTCAACTTTTGTATTAATATTTTTAATGTATTTGAAATAGTAACGGAGCTATTGTACTTTGCCACACTAAAGGGCCACCCTGTATATATTTTATTTAAAAACACAAAAAATGAATTAGATTTTTCTTAAAATTACTCCACTTTAGATCTACTATAAATATACCATAATAATTTATTATTTTTTATTTAATTTAATCCAAATGAAATCCCAAAAACATCCGTTTATGCGGGATTCTCTACTAGTAACAACATGTATAAAGATAATTGTTAAATATAACTAATTAAATACAAAGTAAGTCAAAATAACAGGTACTTAAATGTTAATCAATAAAAAATAAAAATATTCAAATATGTATGTATAAAATTATTCAATTATTATTCTTTTAATAAAATAATATAATGAATAATATCGTTGAGATATCATTTATAAATAATTATGAAAGTAATAGTTAATCATAAAATAAAATAAGTGCATGTTTAAATATTTTTTAATTTAAAATTTAGCCTCCCCTTTTTTAAGTATTTTCTTTGTTATCATTATGTTATAATTTTGTGCTAAATTTGCTAATCTAGTATTAGGGAAGTTTTTTTTTATTTCCCATCATTTACCTTTTTTGGAGTAAGTTTCTTTTAACAATCAGCAATTTATTACTGTTTAATACTATATGTGATAGCAACTAGCTTTCCTAGTGTAAGACACTAAAATTGCTCGAATGTTGTGTAGTATCTAACAATATCACGGTAATTTAGCCGATAGGAAATAGGAGTTATTGCTACCATAGAATGGTTTATAGCCATTATTGCTCTGAATACTCACAGTAATTATCAAGTTCGATTGGAGGGTGTAATCTGGTTTTATAAACTGTAGTAGTTTCGACTGGCAGTTGTATGAAACTTGACATTAAACATAATATTTGCTCGCTGAGGTTAATAAAGCATATTTTACCACTAAAAATCAGTACTGCCGTTTACAAAAATTTAAATAGCTTCTAGTGTCATATTGTTCTTGTCGTTTAACATCGCATAAATATGGATATTTGTAATGATGGGAATAACCGAGTTATTTTAATAACCGAATACCGAGTATTCAAGTGATTTTTAAAACCAAAGTCAAAAAATCACTTGAATAATCAATACACCTGCCCAGATATTTACACTTCTAAAAAAAAAGGTCGCCAGTTCCGTAAACTAGTTTGTTTAGCCGCAATGAGAGATTGGTATGAATGGCATGCGGGTCGTTGGGACGGAATTTTCGTCACTCGAATGATTACCGATGAAACCGAATAATTCAAGTGATTGAAAAAAACGAGTGATAGGTTGTACGAAATAACAATCGTCTATTGCTTTATCTGACATGCAAAGTTTAAAAAAGCTTAAATACAAAGTAAAAATAAATTAATTGAAATAGGTAGGTATTAGTGCGATCAATAAAATTCAAATTCAGACAGGACAGCTAGAAGACTCCGAACAACGATGTGATCTGCGCAACAAATACGTTAAAACTAATAATACAGCTTGCGGCGATTGCCGATAGCTACGAACCCCTACCAACGTCTTGTGAATTATGGGTTCAAACGGATACAATTCGTTTTTGGGGACGTTGTTCTGCTTTCTTAATTGTGGAAAAGTGCTTTACTGGAAACAAAATGCGTTACATTAAGAAGATACAATTTATTTCTTAACAAAATTGCTGTATTAAAAGTAGTTCATTATTCAACAACACTGTGCTGCTAATGGAACTGATTACTACCAATAAAAACACTGCTCTAGCAAATCTGGAATTAATATAACAATAAAGCGTATTTCAGTGGCGCACCCAGGGGGGGGGGCAAGGGGGCCTTGCCCCCCCCCCAAAACCCCCAATGAAATTGACTTTAACTATACCCACTAACCCGCTAAAAAAACTTTAATTTCCAGGCGCGATACAAAGAACGATATAATTTTTATTACTTTTGTACAGTATACCTTAGATTCACTTATTACCAACCTAGACGATCGATTCATTAATCACAGGGAAATTATTTTGCTATTTAACTGTTTATTGCCCTGTCCCAATAAACAAGTAGAAAATTTGCAAAGCTTTCTTAGCCTTCATTCTTTTTATGCAAATTATTAATTTTTTGAAAATTTTTATAATGAAAGCATTCTAATATGCGAATTTAAATTATGGAACGACAACTTTACAGATAGCAAAGAAATACCCTCCGATATGTTTAAGCTATATATTCAATATGTATGTATATGTATGTATGATATTTCCCAATATAAAAAACTTTTGCAAATTTTTGTTACCCTTTACCACCAGTACCTCTCAAAGGTCATTTTCCACATTAAAGTACTTAAAATCGTACTTTTAAGAAATTCCACCGGGAAAGTAAGACTTAATGGTTTGGCAAATTTATTTACTCATAAGAATGTTCATGTTTCTTGTGAAGAAATTTTAAATAAACTTTCTAAGGGTCGAAGAAAATTAGATTTACATATTTAACAAATGCAAAAGTTTTGCTTTCTATTATTTATAAAATATTGTTTATTGTTGTGCTTTGTACTAATTTATATTTTTAAATAAATATATTTGTGTTATGCTGTTATGGGTATGTCGTCATTACTATTACCTATATTTTATTTGGTAAAAAGAGTGGTATGTTTTGTCCGGAATAATTATTAAAGTGGATATTTTAAAGTCAATTTTTTTAGATATTTACCTCGGTTGAACTAGGCTATTGCGATCTTCCAAGAGTACCTGTTAAAAAATCTCCAAAGTTCTAGAAAAATGCGTAACTTAAAAGTTTATTAAAAAATTTGCTTCCGGCACTGGTTGGCGGCCCCCCCCCCCTAAAAATCCTGGGTGCGCCGCTGGCGTATTTGATTCACTAGCCATTGGTTTAATATGGGTTAATAAAAAATGAGCTACCAATATAAACTATGTCTAGCAAACCCGTTGTATTAGATCAATTTCCACCAGTGTAACTATGACATATAAGCAGCAAAATACCCAGAGTATTCCTTATATTCCTTATCGCTTCCCATCTGTAGCAAAAAAATTAGGTGTTCCTCCCTACTCTACTTCAAACCTAAACTTAAGGCTTGACTTGAACGTTTTCGAAAATTGCCGAACATTCCAATTTTGACAACCTTATTTTTAAATCTACTTTCATAAAACGAAATCAAGTTATAAAACTTTATTTTTAAAGCCGATTCCGGATTATCAAAGGAAATATCCAGACTTTATTGACGTTTTTGTTTTCGTGACTACTTAAACCGACAATAATTTTTGATAACTACATTAACAATTTGATAGAGCAAATCGTTTTTCTAAGAACTAGAAAATTATAGGAATCGGGAAATAAATTGGTTTTTCCTTCGATATTACAAAAGAACCAATTCATAAATAAGTTGTCGTTTGAATAGTATAGATTTTTTTTATTGTTTTAGCAAACGATTTCTTACGGTATAATTTTCAAATGAAAGATTTTAATTTAAAAATATTGGGAGTTTGTGAAATCCGGAAAATAATTATTCTGCAGTTACCTTTCATAGGTAAATAAATAGAAAGCTGGGTTATTCGTAGGTTAGGTCGAATCGAAGACATATAACACAATTATAGAAAAAGTCCAAAAAATAAAACCTTGGATAACACAAGGTCTAATTACATCAATAAAATTTAGGGATAAACTTAAAAAAAGGTTAAATAAACACTTCACACCAGAATCTGAACGAGAATACAAGGATTATAGAAATAGACTTAACAAATTATTAAATAAATCAAAAAACAATTACTATCTAACGCAAATTGAAGAAAACAAAAATAATTTAAAAAAAGTATATCAGTTAATCTCCGAAGCTACCAATGAACAAACCAATTTCAATGACAAGTTTAGGATTGCTGATGATGAAGGAAATCTATTTAATGATAATAAGGAAATGTCTAACTTTTGCAACGCTTACTTTACTAAAGTGGGATTAAATATGGTTAAAGGTATAAATACCGCAGTACCATTTAGTGAAAATATGCCTATAAATTCTAATTCTATGTATATTAATGATGTAACAGAAAACGAATTGATAGAGCACATATCTACATTAAAAAATAATAGTTCTCCCGGCATAGACGGAATATCTGCCCAAATGATAAAACAAAGTCACTTGCACCTTCTAAAACCTCTAAAGCACATAATTAATTTAATTTTTGAAAAGAAACGTATTCCTTCTCAGTTTAAAACCTCCATTGTCACGCCAATTCATAAAGCTGGGGATAAATCAAAAATGCACAATTATAGACCAATCAGTGTTATTAATAACTTCGGAAAGATATTCGAAAAATGCTTAAAAACTCGACTAGTAGAATTTTTTAATCAAAATAATATTTTACACGAGTACCAATTTGGTTTCCGGGCTGGTAAGGCGACAACTGATGCCATGTATACAGTAATTAAGAATATTACGGAAGGCTTGGATTTAAACAATAAATGCCTTGCAGTTTTCTTAGACCTTGCCAAGGCGTTCGACACTGTTAACCACAAAAAGCTCCTTGCCGTCTTGGAACGGTGTGGAGTTCGTGGTAGGGTTTTAGATATCTTTGAAAGCTACTTAGCAAATAGGGAACAACGGGTAAAAATCAATGGTACACTCAGCGAACCCAGATTAGTAAAAATCGGGGTTCCTCAGGGAACTGTCATTGGCCCGATACTTTTTCTAGCTTATATAAATTCACTTTTATCTATAAAGGCCCGGGCGAAAATTGTGTCATATGCTGATGATACAGTAGCTATATTTTGCGAAAACTCCTGGACTGAAACAAAAATTGCCTGCCAACAGGGTATGGAAAAGATAAAAAATTGGCTAGATATGTATCAGCTCTCCTTGAATGCAAGTAAAACTCATTATATAGCCTTTACCTTAACAGGAATTAACAAACCTAACTTTTCTAGTATTAAAACAAATAATATGGTTGATAAAATCAAAGAAACAAATGAAATAAAATACCTGGGCGTAATTATTGACGAAAACTTAAAATGGAGTAATCATATAAATTATTTAACAAAGAAAGTACGAAAACTTATTTACAAATTTTATCAACTGCGTGAAACACTGTCTCGAAAATTATTAGTAACTATATACAAAACTCTAGCCGAATCACTCTTCCGCTATGGTATTCTAATATGGGGGGGAATGTATAAGAACTCACTACAAAAATTAAATATTACGCAAAATTACATATTAAAAATAATATATATAAAAAGACTAGGCTGTTTCCTACTAACCTACTGTATACAGAAGAAATTTGTAATATAAGAACATTGTACTTTCATAGCATTTGTATATACGCCTTTAAAAACAATTGTTTCCAAAATTATACACTATCCTCATACGACACACGTAGTAATAAACTTAGGCTTTTACCTACTCTTAGATTTAACAGGAATATTAGCCATAGATTTATAAATTACTCTTTACCTAAATCCTGCAATATCTTACCATTATATATTAAACAGATAAATAACCTAAAAGTATTCTCAAGACTGTCAAAAAAATTTATCTTTGAAAATTACCGTGAATTTGTGAAAATAATAGAAAATTGACCGTTTCATTTATTAGATATGTAGGTATATAATAATATCTTTATAATTTTGTTTTAGTTAGTTTATTATTTCACTCTTAGATTTAGTTTAGTAATTGCCTTCTTACTTAGGTATAGCACAACACAAGTGTTTAATCACTTAGGTGCTACTTATAATATATATGCATTTAAATTGAATTAATAATTAAGATAACTATTTGACTTATAAATCTAGTGTTTAGAATATAAATTTAATATGTATCAATGTATTTATAAGTAAATAAATAAATAAATATTTAAAGGTAAATCCACCGCAATCCCTATTCCCTGCCCCACCCATCGCTTCGCCGCCTCTGTCCCCAGTGCGGGGGGAGCCCACATTGACGGCCCCTTCAAAATTTGCTGCCAGCTTTGCTTTTCATAGGTATTTCATTTCATAATTAATTTTATTTTTTTATATCCTGAGAATTTTACTTCGTTAAGTGAAGAAGAATTATACGTAAAAGCGCGGAATTTACAAACGATATACCATAAAGACTTGTCCATTGATTTTCCAAGTCAAATTTTAATTTAAGAAATGGACTTGGAGATAGTATTTCAAAATTAAAAACAGTGTATGAACTTGCGGATCATTTATTAATAAAAAATCAGTGTATTTCTTCAAATTAAATTTTTCAGATGTATCTAATGCAGTGATGTTATTTCTAACTTTACCAGTTAATGTGGCATCAGCGGAACGATCTTTTTTTAAACTTAAAATACTAAAAACCTATTTACGTAACACCATGGGACACCAATGCCTTTCGGATTTTTCCTTAATCAGTATCGAAAATGAGTTTGTTAAAGCATTAAATATCGACGAAATTATAACCGATTATGCAAAAAAAAACTCTCGACAATCTGGTCGTTTTGTATAATGCCTTGTATAGCTATAAGCTTTTTGGAAAAAACGAAATATTGATTATAAAATTCTAATGTTTGCCCTTAATTTTAGTTTTCATTTCTGAAAAAATCTCATCGGTTCGCATACTTTCGTCGCTTGTTGCATTAGGTATCCTTCCCGTTTTACAACTCTGCGGTTCGTATTCGGCTTGATTTTAATAATTTTGCTTTTTAATCATCGACCGGTCATGTGTGCCGACTTCCATATTTTACATCTATTTGTTCGGACCGAAATTACTGTTGAATTATGCACACCTTATTATGCCGGCGTATAAAAGCTCCACTGCCGGCAAATAGCTACCGAAAATTTATCAAACATTAGCTGGCTTTTTTAAATTTCATTGATATTGATCAAAAATTATTGTTTTAAAAAAAAATTTAGTCTAAAAATTCACCAACCTGTCATTTTGACAGTACGTATCGTATAGTATTTATCACGTACGAATGTAATGGCCGCCATGGTCATATGTCAAATATATATGCCTACCTTCAGTGGTGTAACAAAAACTGAGTGCCCCCCCGCAAACGTTTTCAGGGGCCCCCTCTCTATAACGAATCGAAAATGATAATTCTTATTTTCATTACAATTAGGTTCAGGTGTATTAATTTTTGAATTCGTTACTCGTATAATAATTTAATTGGGGTTAAATCCACATTATGTGTTAAGTACCCACTATTAAAACAGCCATTCGGATTTATTTTATAATCTTGGGTAGACTGGTAGACATAACATAAGTAGTTTACAAGCACGTAGCCAGGAAATGTATTCGGGGGGGGGGTCCGGCGTATTTCGGATTTTGATGAGGGTGGCCTTTCTTTCTTCCTTAAAAAATGCGCCACAGGCAAAAATTTTTTAGGTGCCACGCCCTTTTTTTGACTCTCGAAACTTGGAAATTCTTAGTTTCGATAGCCTAACCCGAAAAAACGTAGATATTATATATAGAAAATTTAAAATTTTTATTTTAAAAATTATTTTCTTTAAGTTATGTATAATATTATGTGTTATTTTCCTATTTTGCTGAAAAAAACTATATTTTCTGAGAATTTCGGGGGGGGGGGGGGGTCCGGACTCCCTGGTCCCCCCCTCTGCTTGGGTAGTTATTAAGTCATTATACGTAATATTCCAGCAAACATGATGCAAAATCAAAATGTCAAAACACCACTTATAATGTTGCTTACCATGTATGAAAGTAACGGGGTAGCGGTGATCGAGCCTCATAGAATCAAAAAGACAGAAAACAGTAAAACATATGAACACTCAACAAGTCTGCACAAACATTATGTCTCTAAGTACTATATAAGATATTATACAAAACGACCAGATCGTCGAGAGCTTTTTCCTGCAAAATCGTTTATAATTTCGTCGATATTTAATGTTTTAGCAAACTCGATACTGATTAAGGATAGGCGTTGTTTTCCCATGGTGTTATAAATAGGTTTTGACCATTTTAAGTTTGGAAAAAGTTCCTCTAATGCCACACTAACTGATAAAGTTAGAAATAGCATCACTGCACTAGATACATCTGAAAAATTTAAAGAAATACACTGATTTTTTATTAATAAATTATTCGCAGATCTCCAAGTCACTTTCTGAGGTTTAAAATTTAACTAGGAAAGTCAATCGACAAGTCTTTATGGTATATATGTAGTTGTAAATTCCGCGCTTTCATGTATATTTCTTTTTCCGTTAACGAAGTTAAATTCTCAGGATATAAAAAAATAAAATTAACTATGAAAAACAAAGCTGGCAGCAAGTTTTGAAGGGTCCGTCAGTGTGGGCCCCCGGCCAACCCCCCCCCCCCCCCCGCACTGCGGGGCCTGCGGGGTTATTTGTTACGCTACTGCCAACCTTTAATTTAAAAGTCCAAGTTAATAAAAACAAACATTTTAAAATTTATTATTGTTAACAACATAAACGACGACGCTTTTGCACCGGCATAACATATCTATACGTGTATTATTCTTTTATTCGGTTAACCTCGGACACTCGCAGAGCCGTCGCATCAAGCCATTTAATTCAGAGTTTGTTTTTTAGGAATATTTTTGTGCATTTTTATTGTGCAAACATAATGTTACCAGAAATGACATATAACGGCGCCATTTACATTCTTACGTCATAAGAACTAAACAACGTATCAAATGCAAAACATAACTATCTTCCTTATTTTTCATTATAATAATTCCTCATATGTCCAATCTATTTCATTTCACGTATTACGTTAAGCCATAAGCAACACTGTTTATTACAACATAACAATCTAATAGGGCCGCCATCTTGTCGCAATAAATTCTATTTACACCTGTCACTCCGAATAAATATAGGCAGCCCATAAATCATAATTCCGTGTTTCAACAGAACGTCGTCGTGCGATATTGTTATATGGGGTAAATGTAGTTACCCCTAATAAGCGGGGGCACATTTGTTTACTCAGACTTTGTATATTTTGTCATTTGTCAACATGGAACGTGGGGTGCAAAATTGGCAGCCTTATTATTAAGTATTTTTATTACTATTATTAGGTACATGTATTTATATATATATTTACATATCTACAGTAAAAAGGGCATAATATATTTATATTTATAGGTTCTATGATAATTCTAGAATTCTATGATTAAAGGCTTATTAGTATTGACTATGACCACATAATATTCTGTGCTATGTAATGGCTGTTGAATGTGTACATTGAAAACCGGTAATTAATACTGTTAAGGCTTAAAAAACTAGTGGTCGCCCCGGAACAGCCCCCCCCCCCCCCACCCCGAAAAATTAACAAGTTTCATCGATCAGTGAATTAATTTTACAATAATTATGTGGTAATAATAGTAACAATAATAATAAGTTTATTTAAAATTTAATAATATAATAAATATGTTTATGTTGTCTTCGATAAACTTATTATTGAATCCCCTGAAGCTGAGCTTGTTAGAGGCACATCTTATTTTTTTGTTTTAGTATGTAAAATCATAAATATGCATTAAAAATCAAGTTTTAAAGTAAACATGTTAATTTATAGTATAAACGCAGCTTTTTTGAAGAAATATATTATACCTGTAATAATATTATTAATTTATAATTTTTAAGTAAAAAATATTACTTATATAAATTATTCAGAACAATATTAATTAATTAAAGCCCTTCTAAAAATATTTTCAAATTGTCTGTTTTTAATATCCATGTTTTTATTTCGACTTTAAATTTTTTTAATGAAATCACTTTTTTAATTTTTGTTGGTAAATAATCGTTTAAATAAAAACATAAATATTTGAAATTTTTTTGTTCTATGGACTTATTTATTATTTAGGTATACCTGATAAAAACGCTTTGGTGCTATAGGTATTTTCTTTCCTGCTTTTTGTTACGGAGGAAACTCCCTCCGTAACAAAATCCTGACTACGGACCTGCCCAAACGCGTAGTAAACCCTTATACAGGGTTGGGCAAATGTTCCGGAACGGCTTAAATTACAGGCGAACGAAAAGTGATATCGGATCCGGGTTTTGGGCAATCTATAGGACTAAAATTTTATTATTTGACTATTATACCATATGTCAGTAATGTCACCAACTGTCAAGTGTTGACGTTATTTTTTTTTTTAAACGGAACACCCTGTATATTTTACATTTTTTAATTCCACATAAAATTATAATTATTTTTTATTAAATGCACTATTAGTCTATACTTCATAGTTTCCGAGATATTGACTCTCGAAAAGTGACATTTTTGAACTTTGACAGCTTATAACTTTCTAACAGTACGTCTTAGAGCAAAACGGCTTACATGTCCTTATCTTCAATTTTTATTATCTTCCCAAAAAAATCAACTTCCAGTTAAACCGGAACAACTATATTTCCTGCTTTCGAGTTACATCCGGTTTAACCGGCAGTTGATTTTTTTGGGAAGATAATAAAAATTTAAGATAAGGACATGTAAGCCGTTTTGCTCTAAGACGTACTGTTAGAAAGTTATAAGCTGTCAAAGTTCAAAAATGTCACTTTTCGAGAGTCAATATCTCGGAAACTATGAAGTATAGACTAATAGTGCATTTATTAAAAAATAATTATAATTTTATGTGGAATTTAAAAATGTAAAAATATGCAGGGTGTTCCATTTAAAAAAAAAATAACGCCAACACTTGACAGTTGGTGACATTACTGACATATGGTATAATAGTCAAATAGTAAAATTTTAGTCCTATAGATTGCCCAAAGCCCGGATCCGATATTACTTTTCGTTCGCCTGTGATTAAGCCGTTCCGGAACATTTGCCCAACCCTGTATATTATGATGCATTATTATAGAAAGTGTATTCTTATTTTATAATATAATGTATATTCCTTCAAATATTTATACTTTTTAGAGTTATTTTCCAGTAGAATATATTTTTTATAATAAAATGTATCTAATAATTATTGTAAGGTTATTGTTATCATGCAGTTGAAACAAACATCCTAAACCTGTAAAACACATTCATCACTGCTGATTACAATTTAAATTCGAAATTGCATTTAATTTTAATAACTGCTACGTCTATATTTCAAAAACAAATGCAGCCGCTATCGTGCTATCAAAGGCTCAATCTAATCCATAATGTTTGTGATATTTTGTTTTTAAAGAGCAGGTGAATAAATCCAATTTTTAGACTGGATAGATCAATAAAAACGAAGTATTAATATGACCGTGTGTCCTTGGAAAGTGTCGTTTCCCACGAATAAACCACGAAGCAAAGTTAAGTGTAATATTTCATAACGCTGCTACGTAATTAAAAGTATGTCACCGTAGAAAGTGGTACTCGATGCATACGCTACGCAACGTACTACCTATAAAAAATGATATCGCGGCTCAATGGTCTAGGGGTATGATTCTCGCTTTGGGTGCGAGAGGTCCCGGGTTCAAATCCCGGTTGAGCCCAACTTTTTGCAAAAATTTTATCGAAATTTCTATTTACTAAAATATCACAAGACATTGTAACAACATGTAAACGCGCATATAATAGTATAAACCTACTATTCTTATGTATACAGATATGATTGGCTTTACAACTGTGTAAAAAACAATTTAACAAACAAGAAGGGGATATTTTTAGTTGCTTAATCCGAAAGAAATATAAAAATTACCAAAAACTCAGTGGCGTCTTATTTTTTGGAAATATTATTTGTTAAGGCGCCCCCTGAGACGTCACTGGACGTAATAATTTAGCGCTACACGAACGTTTTATCACTAAAATTATCATTACCAAAATTAAATTAAAATCTGCTAAAGGATATTAAAAATATTTATTATTAAAATACTCGTTAAAATTATTTAAAAAAAAACTTAACCCCAAATATCTCTTTCATGTTGGGTTTATCAAAATTTTTATGGGACATAATTTGATGAAAAAATAATTATCTTTAAGAAGGACAACATTTAAAAGTTCCTGTCATCGAAAAATTTTTTTGCATCGTGGCGCCACCTGCATCTTGTATTATTCAAACACATTTTATACACAGTTGCGGAGCCAATCATAGAGGCTAAAAACTGGTGTTTACAGAATTTACATGTCACTTTTAGTTTTCGAAATAACTGACCTGGGAGTTTTTATTGAAACACCCTGTATAATGGTTAAAACTGATTGACATAAATTAAACATTTAAATGGTTCAACAAGAATCCTAATGGATAATTTCACTAAATAATTTCTTTAGTAGTTTGCTTATAGGCTCGATGCGAATGAAATGGAGTATACAAGGTGTCCCCCCATAACTAAGGGACCATACAGTAACAGGAGATCTAAATATCTTATTATAAAATTTACCACGGTATAAGGTATTCGTAATCTTTTGTGAGATTTATGTGTGAGGTATCTTAAAATTAATTATGACGTCGTCTTTTCTTCCTAAAAAACATAACTAAACCAAATTTGATTAATTTCCACTTTACCATTTTTAAATGATCGCCAATTTTCTGAAATAAATGTTTACTTGGACCACCCTGTATCTCTTCTCTTTAACCATAGTAATATTATCGTAGGAAATTAGGCATAGATAACCTATTTTCCCTTCTAATATATTCTATTACTATATGGCCCCCAAGCTATGGGACCAGGCCCGGTCCCAGCGCCCGGGCAACCCGGGCAGACGCCAGGGGCGCAAAGTCCAAGGGGTGCAAAATATTGCCAAAGGTAAAACAAATAAGCGTCTTCGAAGTATAATATACTATTTAAAAGATAAGGGCGTCCAAGTATTTTTTATAAATTCTGAAACAGAGCGGGTGCCTTTAACCCATTTAATAGGGGCCAAAAAAATATCGAAAATGGAACATCGATGATCTTTAAACCTCGATATGTATAGTCCGCCCTTAGCGCGACGCAGTGACTAAAAAAGAAACAGCATGCTCAGTTGGATAGACTCGTGTCGACTTGTTTTTTTCTGAAATTAAAACATTAAAGGGAGCAAATTATTTGCAAATTAGTCACTAGTGCACAGAGAGCCTCTCCTTCTTAAAATTTCACGTCAAAAAAATTAAATATTTTGATGGTATAAGTATATACAGGGTTTTCATTTAAAAAATTTCCACCTCGATTTTCCTGCTTTAAAATGAAAATGTGGAAAATCGAGGAGGACATCTTTTGCGTATATTGTCAATCTTGTTACTTCAAGCGCCTAGGAGGGAGGGGGGGTAAGATCTAAATCTTAAATAGATACCCCTATTTTATATATCCGGTTCAACCGGAAGTACTATATTTCTTAAATCCGGTTTAACCGAAAGTTCACACTATTGGAAAGATAATAAAAATCGAAGATAGGAACATGTAAGCCGTTTTGCTCTAAGCCGTACAGTTAGAAAGCTAAACGCTGTCAAAGTTCAAAAATGTAATTTTTCAAGAGTAAAATCTCGGAATCTGTTAAGTATAGACTAATAATGCTTTTATTAAAAAATGTTTAGAATTTTGTGCAGAATCCAAAAAAATTATATAAAATAGGTATCCATTTAGGATTTAGATCTTACCCTACCTCCCTTCTAGGGGCTTGAAGTAACAAGATTGACAATATACGCAAAAGATGTCCCCCTCGAAATAAAAATCGACGGGTCCTAGCGATTTTCCACATTTTCATTTTAAAGCAGGAAAATCGAGGTGGGAAGTTTTCAAATGAACACCCTGTATATATATTCAGGAAAAAAATATGAAATAAAAATTTCCAGGGCGCTAAATAAGACCCTTGCCCGGGGGCGCCAGGAGGTCTAGATCCGGGCCTGATGGGACACCCTGTATATAATCAGTCGGTCCGATTACGTCGACATCTAACAACAGGTCTTTAATGCTAGGCCCCAGAATAATTATTAGTTTTTTATAATTTTTAATTAGTTTCAGCAATATTCTACACCAACCGAAATTTTTACAAAAAATGAATCCTATTTTTTTTTATAACCCTCGTATATTAGCCTGTATCAAAACATTTCATATACCGAGAAGGGTATTGTTCTAATCGTATCACCCGTGACGTTTCCAGATGTTCAACTGTCTCGTCAGCTGTTGGCTGCCACGATTGGCCAGGTGTCTAAAACAGCTGAAAGTAGGCATGCATTTAAGGCACCCTCTATGTCATGGTGTGCAACAAGTAATGATCGAGAACGGTATGGCGATATGGGTTTCGGGGTCACCGGACTTTTTATTGGGCGTCTGCTTTTTAGGGATAGAGATATTGTTTCTTTCGGCATGGATGATTTTCAATTTTCAATTCCACGGCAATATCTCTTACAGGTAAAGTCCGATGGTAAGTTGCCGAAGGAATACATTGCAAACACATGTATTTATCTCACTAAGATGCATAATATACCTACTCCTCCGTCCGTAAATCGTAGCTATATTCACGGTATCGCGCTTGTCCATATCGTGCGCTAAGTTCTCCCGGTTACTATTCTATCTCATTTTATCACATCTCGCCTGACGGCTCATGGTTTTGTGAAAAATTCCATTTGGGGAACTGCCAGGCAACTTTCATACCAATCAAAAATTTTGCCGACAAAGTGGATGACAACAAATCAAAACTTAGGTACCTATCTGCAACTGAACATTATGTTACCTATAATAAGTTAGTTCTATATAACACCCTGTATTCATACCCAATAGCTTAATTATACACACACACTTCATCTGTCTAGTAGAAACATAAAAAATAATACTTACCTATGAAATAACAATTATTAATGAACCTACCCTTAATAACCCTTAATATTAACCCCAAATAAATATGTACAATATAATATTAAATATACACTTTCCAACGTTTTGTTTGAATTCGCCCTTAACGGACAAATTTCAGGGTTGTAATTATTTCATATTTCATGTTACAACTGTTTATTGAAATACTTAATAAAGTGTGGTTCAACCCCGCCGCATATCGGTCACCATATAATTAATTGGTTATTTTTATTTTTTTTTGTGTTCGTTGCTTGTTATTAGACCTCATGTTTGTTAGATATTAGTTAAAATAATAAGGTTCCATAAAGCGAGGGAAAATTCTAATGTCCGTGTTTTGACAACTTGTAAATACATCTCTGCAAGGGTTTTGAAAAGTAATTATTATTTCGGTGTATTATCAGAATATACTGTACTGACAAGCCAGAAGTTACAGGACGGTTTTTAATGTACACAAACAGTGGCGGCTCGTGACTAGCGAGTTAGGGGGGCGGTGGCTTAAAAAAAGAAGACACACGAAACAAAAAAAAAAACATTTTTGTCCTCACAACCGCATATCCAGGATTTTTATTATATATTTCTTTGCCAAACTTACGCGTAAACTGTGCCTTACTTTTACATTTTGATTGCACTTGTACTATGTTCAATATTGGTAGAGGCCTCTCTGCATTTTTTAAATTAAGTTTTTCACGAACTAAACACAAGCTTCTGTAAATCACTGACCTTCATATTACACGAAATTTTCCAACTTTATAACGTAACTAATAAATCATATCAAAACAAATAAACAAAACATCAGTGGCATCGACAGGTCGCCTCGTCAGAGTACATAATATTATATCGATTATTCTACCGTGGCATCGCGATTCGCGAACATCTGTTAGGCGCGGAAAATTGGAGCTCATCCGTGGCCGCTCGTTGTGCGATGTGTAGGTGACGTCACGCCTCCGTCGTCATGGCAACTCATCGAAAAGTCGCGTTGAATCGGGACGAATAATCCGTCGCCCGCGCTTAGTATAAAATCTTGAGAGCGCGCAACTCGCTTGTCTATGAGTATAACCTGCCCGTTGGAATAGGGCTATGTTTGGTTTGAATAATAATTATGCCCGTGCTTAGTATAACCTACCCGCTGGAATAGGGCTATGTTTGGTTTGAATTATTTTAATGGATTGCTTACATAGATTGCTTTATTGGTTTTTTAAGTAAAGTATTTTTGGATTCTGTTTGAAACAATTGCAGGGAGGGCGGCGCCCCAGAGCCCTTCATTAACAAGCCGCCACTGTACACAAACGAATACCAAATAGACAGTGGCGTAACAGAAACTGAGTGCCCCCCACCCCCCGCAAACGTTTTCAGGGGCCCCTCTCTATAACGAATGGAAAATGATAATTCTTATTTTCATTACTATGAGGTATCCTAGGTAGACCGGTAGATATAACATAGGTACCTAGTTATTAATTCATTAAGTATACGTAATATTTCAGCAAAATTTAAAAACGCCACTTGATAATGTTGCTTACCATGTATGGTGGTAGTAACGGGGGTAGTAGTGATCGAGCCTCATAGAATCCAAAAGACTAAACAGTAAAACACATGAACACTCAACAAGTCTGCACAAACATTATGTCACTAGGTACTATACAAGGTATTATACAAAACGACCAGATTATCAAGAGTTTTTTTTTTTGTAAAATCGTTTATAATTTCGTCGATATTTACGAAAACTCGTGTTCGATACTGATTAACGATAAATCCGAAGGGCGTTGTTGTCCCATGGTGTTACGTAAATGGGTTTTTACTATTTTAAGTTTGGAAAAAGATCGTTCCGCTGATGCCACACTAACTGGTAAAGTTAGAAATAACATCACTGCACTAGATACATCTGAAAAATTTAAAGAACACACGGATTTTTTATTAATAAATGATCCGCAAGTTCATACACTGTTTTTAATTTTGAAATACTATCTCCAAGTCCCTTTCTGAGGCTTAAAATTTGACTAGGAATGTCAATGGATAAGTCTTTATGGTATAAAGTTGTAAATTCCGCGATTTCACTTACAATTCTTCTTCACATAAGTTAATTTCTTGGAATATAAAAAAATTTAATTAATTATGAAATGAAATACCTATAACAGGCAAAGCTGGCAGCAAATTTTGAAGGGGCCGTCAATTGCCCCCCCCCCCCTTTCACTCTCGCTGCATCTCCCCTCCATAGCAGCAAATACGTCGGGATAGCGAAGCATCCACCGCGATGTTTCATGTTTTCGTTTTTATCTTGACTGAATTTTTCAGGTAAGCAAGCGTAGATATGGTGAAATTCTGTCGGTGCTTTGAAACGCTTTATTTGCAAGAACAAAAACTTAAAATTATCTTATGGAAACGCCAAGGCTGAAAGTGCAGAAGAAGTTGCTGGGTGTTTTGCAGTTTTTTAGCCCGACCAGCCTGTTCCAACACGCAAAACTACGTTAAATATTTTTTTAAAGAATTAAATGCAATAATTTATTAATTAACGGCCTAAAATACGCGGTACAATTTACAACCCAAACGAAATTAATAATTAATAAACACACAGTCCTAAGGTTCTCCGCACTCAATTTTATTATTTTCCGATCTTTATCTGATGTTTACGAAATAAAAAAATAGAACAAGTAGTATTTTCACGTTTCGAATTATTATTTCATAAGGTCCGCCACTGCCCCCCACCTAAATTCTTTTAGATTCTTCTGTGTTTTCCTCCAATCAATATTCGACGCAGCTAATTCAGAAGCGGGATTCAACATGTGGCCCATATTGGAAAATGTCGCCGTGACGTGCTTTTTGGTATATTATCCGAAAAATTCCAATAATGGCGGAAGAAATTGGATGTATTTATTTTCCGCTGAAAAGATATTGCCCTTTTTTGCTTTCGGACAAATACTCATTACTCTTTCAAGGTAGAGGTATTGTGCAATCGCTCTTTTGCTCCAAAAAACGAATGGAACAATTTTTCGGATGTGGAAAATAAAGGAAATTGGAAAACTGGAGACAGTTTTTTTTACTGTTTTTTTTTACTTTACTTGCTTTTCTTTCCGTAATTTTAAAACGTGCAACGAACAAATAATGTTTCTTGGAGTTTTGGAATATTGGTACTACACTCTCTGGGATTAATGGAGTGACAGTTTTTCTTATTAATTGATACTTGAATTACTGGTGCTAATTTGCTGTTGCTTCAAAAAAAATTGGGAATCTTAAAAACACTTAGGTATTCTAGATTGTTGATTGTTTTTTAATGGAAGGAAGCACTAGTAAATTCCCAATAATTACAAATTAAGTCAATAAAACCCAAAAAGAAATAAATCTTGAAGGAAAGAATGTTATATTTTCCTTTGTTGCCGTTGCTTTTATACCGTGCGAGCAAAAATTATTTGCATCAAAGAGGGCTTAGATTAAAAAACGTAGGGCTTGGTTTAGATCACAATGATATGGGGACGATAATATCGTGATATAATATACAGGGTGGTCCTTAAGTACATCAAGAAAATCTAGGATATGATTCCTGGCATCAATTTAAGTTAAAAAGTTCATATGGACTTATGCCCTAAAATGCTTACCCTCTAAGATACAGGGTGTTAAAATATTTTTAAAAAATAATTGTTTTTTAAAAATTTCGAAACTCCTTGAAGATACGGTATTGAAAATTGATGTCGATTGATTTCGTATCAAACTGCACATTTTGGTTAAAAAAGGGTTTGCCTACTTCCACCAGTGACGTGCATGAAGATACCATCAATATTTTTTTTGTGAAAATATGTGATACGCCACTGTTTTTTTTAAATTCTGATGCATTTTTATGCATTACTGATATAAGCGGAACAAAAGTTGTCTCTACTATGTTTTTGAAAAAAATGGTAGTTTTAAAGGAAAATGGAAAATATTTTAACACCCTGTATCTTAGAGGGTAAGCATTTTAGGGCATAAGTCCATATGAACTTTTCAACTTAAATTAATGCCAGGAATCATATCCTAGATTTTCTTGATGTACTTAAGGACCACCCTGTATATAATATCGTCGATATATTATATCCTAACCAAATCTAGGTTAAAATTTTTGCCAAATTCATATTATGACATGAGTAATAAAATAAGTAGACAAATGCAAATTTATTTTTGTTGTTTACAAAATTTACAAAGTAAGAATATACAGAGAGAAAAAGAAAAAAAATTACATAAATTGCTGAAATTGGCCACCGCCATGCTCCAATCATAAATTCACACGTCTCTTCATTTTTTCGAAAGTGTTGACCATTGAGAGTAATTCCTGCGTCTTTCTAAATCTGCAGCTTGTATTTCTTGGAATACTTGCACTTTATAAGGAAATAAATTTAGCTGCTTCTTAAGAATAGTCCTGCATGTTCCATAAGATCTTCCCACTTCTTGGGACAGGCGTCTTATACAATTTTTTGGCGTATTTTGCATTATTGAATAGTGTATAGAACCTGTTTCCCTAAACACAGCCACGGTTCTTTTCAGTCAATGATAAAAATCCCCAGCAATAAAAGCAATGTTAGGAAAATGTTCGTGAAAATCGTCCATGCACAAACCCGGATTTTATTGCCACTCACCATTTACTCTAACCCCGTTTCGAAAATACGCTTCAACCATGAATGTTTTGTGCTGTTCCGTAAAGCCCCAATTGTGTGAATTGTTCAAGAAATTGGGAAAATTAGCGATGAATCAAATTACTTGTAACGACTGTCAAAGATAACGGAATAACTGATTGATTGTTAATTCAGGTAGTTACTGACGCCCAACAGGTATTAAGTTCTACGGCTAAGCATTACGTCCTTAGATGCAAGGACCTCTTTGATGCAAATAATTTTTGCTCGCGCGGTATTACATTCCCGTAACTAGATTTATGTTTCATAAAAATTCTATAAACTAATTAATTTAAAAGTTTCCATCATCAGTCCCTTAAAGAATTGTATTTGTTTTTCTTGTGTGTTTATCAAAATGCATTTCATAATAATTACAAGTCACTTTTATTGATTAGAAATGCTTTATAAACAGAACGTATCAATTATTTTCTTTGAATTGCTTTTCGCAAACATCATTAATTATTTGATTTTTGTTTTTCGTTTATTACAGGCTATTTTGTGATCATCTGCGTGTTATAGTTGAGTTTTTCCCACTATACGTTTGTGTTTTTAAAAAAGATCCCGTTATTATTTGTAGACAATGGTAAGTACTAAGGTACATTTTATTATTATTATTATTATTATTATTATTATTATTATTACTATTTTTTTTAAATTTTACTTTACTTACCAACTTTACAAGTTTATTACAGGCATAAGTACATAAAAATAACTAACAATTATTACTCCAACTCTAACTTAATATATTTAGGTATATATAAAAAAGAGACAGTAAAAAAAACTGGTTTTGTATTATAAACGTTTGATTAACTCCTTAAGAAAGAAAATTAGGTATATTAGGAAATATTTTTTAAATGAAATTTAAATAATGGTAGTTTAATATTTTCGGGTAAAATATTATACTTATGATGATATTAATCCATTATATAACAACGTTACTGTTTATTTTAATAGTTTGTAAAAAATTAGTTTGTCTAGTATCATGTGAATATCACTTTTGTAAACGTTATGTTAGAAATTTTTTTTTTTTAAAGTAAAGAATGAATAAATATGCAAATTTTTAAATTATATAAATTATTTATATCTAGGTATTTATTTGGTTTATATAATGTTGTGAGGAAATCTACGAATACATTTAATAACTTTATTTTGTAATTTCTTTAAAAGTTTTAGTACTATTGATATTAAGATTAAGATACTAAATTTTTGAATGTACTAATGACATGATAAATATTTTTTAAATAATTTAAAGATATACAATGACGAATTTTAAAGAATATCCCAATTTACGGAGAAATGTAAGTTCGAATATGTTCTACGTGTTTTCTCCAGCTTAAATTTTGATCAATATATAATCCTAAAAATTTTATGTTATCTTTGTAATTAATATTTTCCCCATTAAATATTATGATCTACTTCTATGTATTTACTGAAACTTTGAATCGTCTTTAAATTCTATTGGATGTTATGAGAATGACCTATTTATTACATGTAAATCTGCAACTCCTATTATGAATACAAATTCAAATTTAAATGCTGCTTTGCTCTAATAGGCGAAAAATTCACAATTTGTGTTTTAAAATGTATTGCTCGACGCTACTGGTTGATTATAAGCGCAGCCTTATTGGATGAAATGGGAAGTAAACAGTTGGTTGTGTGGAGCCACCTTTTCTGTGGAGTTGCATTGGGTTATGGCTTCCCGTAGAGCCCTAATAAGGACTAACAGGGCACCGATTAGAGTTTCTTTTAATAGAAAATACAGTTACACACTTGAACACTTGTGTGGTTTGCCACTACATCTTTAAATTTCTTTATTTTCACGGACGTTATATAACTCTATTTTTATTATTAATAATTGTATAATATTATACTTACCTACCTTTCAAAATAAAAATACAATAAAAACCGATAAGGATCGTCTAAGTTGTTAATGTTAATGATTTATTTCTGCCATAACAAGATTATTAAATACGTAGTATTTTCGGTGCTAAAACCCTAACGCGACTATAAAGGTATCATAGAAAATCCTTTAAATAGCTCTTGTTCAAATACAGTAAAATTTCGATAAAATGGGCCATTTAGGAAATTTATTACCAACAAGATAAAGATATAATAAAAATAATGTCTTTATTTATATGTTGTTTTTTTTTTTTGTATGGGGTAGGTAAAGTTGGAATGTCAATGTGTATTTGATCATCCATCCCGTAAATTGTAAAAAAAGGAGCAATTTCCCAACGCAATAGGCCTTAAAAAGCTATGAAAGCAAAAGGGCGGTTCAGACTTTTTTTTTTGAAAAGGAATAGTATAAAAAAATGTTTTCATACATATCTAAGCTCCCCAGTTCCTTTAAACACGACTTTTGAGGTTTGCCGAGTGGCGGATCCCTACTCATTCAAATCCATTGCGAATTTTAGTATACCCTCTCGCCTGGCGTACCCCCCGTTTACCCCATTAAGTCTTAACCTTCAAGTTTTTTCTTCTGCACGGGGAACTTTCTGAATGAGTAATATATTATTATCGCGTCAAATTTAAAACATTCACGGGCCCCATAAACATTGACCCTGACCACACATTCCGATAACCTAATTTTTGTGTGCAATCGGTATTTTGTTTTTATATTCAAAATTGTGATAATAACTCTGTTGATATTATTATTTACATGCATGCCTTATGCCTTCCACAAACCAGCGATGACTGCATTCGCACCGGGGAATTTTTATCAAGTCCATATATACATACTCGGTTAAAAAAACATTCGTATTAATTTCAGATAACCAACCTTCCTCTCGTTAACGTCACCCTAGCAAACCTGATCCTAATTCTATTGATTCTGCACTCGCAGGCAGAAATTGGACGGTCTGTTCAAGGAATATCCGCATTCCAAGGCAACTCTCTGGAGAACGATGCAAAATTTCCAACCTCCACGTGCTGTGTGGTGCCGACATGCCAAGACTCAAAGCGATGTTATCAAACGCTCACTTGTGGGTATATGTGTAGTACTGGCAAATACCCTCCTGCTGAATACAGCAGGACTCCTGGGTATAGACTGAAGGATTCGTATAGAATGTATGATTGCAGGTAAGCTATATAAGTGTGTGATACTGGTATTTTTTTATTACCTTATTAAAGTTTTTAGGGTACAAAACTTTTGTGCGCGTTTTATTTAATATACAGTGTTTCAATAAAAACTCCAAGGCTAATTATTTCGAACATTAAAAGTGACGTAAATTCTGTAAACGCCAGTTTTTTAGCTTCTAACCACGCATGCGCAGATAAATATTGAAATCGATTTACAATTTCTTGAACGAACGAAACTATGTTTAATTGAAAAATATTTATTTTAGATTTGGAGATTGTCGAAACTACGATTTTACTTGCCGTCATTGCCAGAACCCCCGTGATGTGTCCTTCAGCATATACCTGGTTCGACAGGATTGTAAGGACTGTTACGTCTTGGATTCAAGTTTTAAAGCTTTTTAAATAACTATGTACAGTGTAGTATACCAATTTACATTATTATTATTCTAATATAACATACGTAATTACCGGAAATCCATTTGATATAAGGAGTATTGGAGAAAGTTTCTCAAAAACGATAATCAAACTTGAGGGACAAATTTAAAAATTAACTTATTAATTAATTCTAGGCTTAAAAAAAAGCTGAAAATGTTTAGCGGAGTGCAGACAAAGTTTTTAGTTTGTAGTTGTTGTTAGCTCGGCCAATATTATTTCAATAATCAATAAAATGATTAATGTGATGCTTCAAACTTGTTATTTAAATTATATAAATACAGATAGAATTGTTGTATAAATAAATTAATAAAGTTTCTTTAAAGTAAGTGTTTGGAATTGCAGTGGGTATTCTGGAAACTAGAATTTACGTTTAATTGTCCAACACCTAATTGTAATTTGTAAATTTAGAGCAAGAGAAATATTATAAATTTTATAAATTCGTTGGGCACGGGCCTATAAACAAAGCCAAGCCGTATAAATGGCACAATTGATTGATATCTCTGTACTAATGGGGTTTTTGTTTTTATATGTTGCCATCCACTAATTTGAGTTGGCCGCAACATTCTATCTGACTAACTTCGTAGCGATCGACGCGCACCATCTTTGAAAATATAGCGTTATGTTATTTGGGTTTGTTAAACGGGGAAAAAAAGTTAATATCTGGACATCGCCAGGCAGCACAACAGTTTTTCATAAACAATTTAAAAAATTTCTTTATGATATTTTTTATAATATATCACATAATATTGAGATTAATTGCCTGTTGAAAGAGTTATCCTCTGCTGCACTTTTCTTACTATTAAAACAATTATGCACTTATATGTTAATACCTGTTGTCTTGAAAGCTTATACAGACTGTCCGCGGATAGGGTTTACAATAAGCACAAATGGATGAAAAATTTCATTTTTCGGGAAAAAGTCATTCTTAATAAAAAGTTTGGCTTGTAAAAAAAATGCAATTTACGAAGAGAAAATTTTGATTTTTTAAACAGGGTTCGCAAAAACTTCAAAAACATGATTTTTCTCCAAGAGTAAACTACTTTAATTTTTTATTTTTGACTAAAATGCCAATTAGAAAACGTATTTAGAATAACGTTTGTAACTTAATTCCGGGATTTAAAATGAATCTTCGATTTTTTTAGGTTTTTTAATTTTTAGAGGTAAAAGAATTTTATTTGGGATAGCAGCATTAGCGGTTGAAATACATACATTATCAATGACAGAGGGATATCAAAAAGTTTCAAAAACTGATTTTTGGTGTTACCAGAAATATGTATTTTTAATTTCACAAATGAAATGACCCCGGAAATAACACAAAAAAATCTTAAAATAGCAACAAATAATAATTTCATAATTAGCTATTCAAACACTCCCCCTCCATATTTAACATATTAATAACATTTTATATTAATATTTTTATTGAGCAGCAAAATTTCCATTTACCTACCTCTAAAAATTAAAAAAACTAAAAAAATTGAAGATTTATTTTAAAACTCGGATTTAAATTACAAACGTTATTCTAAATAAGTAAGTTTTCTAATTGGCATTTTGATCAAAAATGAAAAATAAAGGTAGTTTACTCTTGGAGAAAAAGCATGTACTCTGTATAAAAAATAAAAATGTTCTCTTCGTGAATTGCATTTTTTTTTACAAGCAAAACTTTTTATCAAGAATTACTTTTTCCCGACAAATTAAATTTTTCATCCATTTAAGCTATTGTAAACCCTATCCGCGGACAGTCTGTATATCACAAAAATGAAAACAAATTGTTCAACACAATTAATAAATTTGAAGAAATAGTCCATACTTAAAGTGGAGTTGAAAGTATTAAAAGGAAAGAAAAACACAAAGTCATCCTCCACAAAGTTTAATAGAAAAATTATTAAATCATAGGTCTCTACATGTTTCGAACGTAGAAACGTTCATCCTCAGGAGACAGAAAATTTTTTATTTTGTGCTGCTGTTGTTAGCAAAAGAGAAACTTAATAATAGAACCTTAATTGAGCTTTTATGGACTCAAAAATTGAAGCTTAGAACACGATATGAAGAAAATTGGAGATGGTAAAACCATACTGAGTATTTAAAACATTATTAAAGTGGGCGTAAACCAACCAAGTTACATTGGGAAAAAAGGAAAAACCTTGCCAGGAGGTGTCGAAGATTATTTAAAAACTGTCTTCTTTTGCACGTGGAGGTGAATAACCTTTTGAAAGGAATTGTTGGAAAATGTTTAAATTTTTGATTTTTAACTTTATATTTTTCAAATTAACCTCTCGAGGGGTTACTGAGGTTTGATCCTCAGTACCCCAAATACTCTTTCCTACGAAATATATCAAATGTTGTTATCAAATTTTCACCTTGACAATGTCTTAAAGAATGGTTATGTTCGATAAGTCTGATTTCTGAAGACAGTTTTTAAATAATCTTCGACACCGCCTGGCAAGGTTTTCCCTTTTTTCCCAATGTAACTTGGTTGGTTTACGCCCACTTAAATAATGTTTTAAATACTCAGTATGGTTTTACCATCTCCAATTTTCTTCATATCGTGTTTCTTCTAAGCTTCAATTTTTGAGTCCATAAAAGCTCAATTAAGGTTCTATTTTTAAGTTTCTCTTTTGCTAACAACAACAGCACAAAATAAAAAATTTTCTGTCTCCTGAGGATGAACGTTTCTACGTTCGAAACATGTAGAGACCTATGATTTAATAATTTTTCTATTAAACTTTGTGGAGGATGACTTTGTTTTTTTCTTTCCTTTTAACAATTAATAGAGTTAATAACAATGGGCTTGATTGGTTCGCCAACTCGCCGTGGTTTGACGAGACTGGTGTTTTTGGTCGGCGCTAATATAATTTCAAATGGTTCCCAACTTTCTTAGAGGTGTTATTTCAATAACATAGATCTGGTATGTTCAATTCTTTTTTCCATTTTTTTTGTGAGGAAAATATTTACCGGTAAATAAAACCAATAAACCAATACGACGAGGCTAAAAGATTGATAAATACAACCAATTTAGTTACAAAGCCGAAAATCGAAGAGCGGGGATTTAGCTGAATGGATGTGACTTGAATCGACGACGACATGTTTGTCATATTTGCTATTGGCTTATGAGTTCCGATTTATAGAAACCTGACATATTAAGAATATGTCGTAAAATTCGATGGATCAACCTTGTCAGCGTCTAATAATAATACATACGCCACAACTGGCATAGATAGATAATGTTATATATTAGAGCGAGAAAAAAAAACGTTAGAGCTTCTGCGATACCTATTCTAGATCTCAGAAAAATAATTCCTGTTGATCTTCTTCATAATAGCTATTAAAATACAACGACGACGTGTTATCTTATCTTATCACAACAAGCCGACACGACGTCAAAGCAAAGGTCCACCAGGTTCCTCCATAGACATTTACCTTTAGATACGTACAGCGTATGTCCTGCGCAAACAAACGTTATGTTTTATGAGTGAAAAAATACGTCCAAGCGCACGGCTTGCCGGTCAGCTGCCTTCCCTCTGAGCAGCATCGGGCATGCGCACAAACCTCGGGTTATCCGCCTGTCCTTCTTTAGCGACATGCTCAAAATACACTCCAGAACCGGCTCGGCCGTCATTTTTATTGTTGTGTCTTAAGGTTTCTCTGTGGATTCCTTGTAGTTTTCTTTGCTATTGTGGGTGTTTAATTTTAACGGATTTCTAGTTTTTGTGTAGTTTAGTGAATTGTGTTTGTGCTTTTAGTGACTCGGATTGGAATATAAACAATGACTATAGTTACAGCCGTTGTATGATTTTATTATGCCCAAATAGGGGTAAAATACCTGGTATTTCGTATTTTCAGTAAGTATGGAGTAGTGATGTATCTTGATATATAACTTTATTTTATTGTGATCAATTTAAACACATTAAACTAGGCCTAGGCTACACAAACAAGGTATAAGAATAAAGAGAAACCCACACCAAGACTATCCCGATGCATGTTTTGGTACCTATATTTTATTTGCAGCTTCAAAAAGTTTAAAAGACACTTTTCTCTATACTTATATTATATAAAAGAAAAAATGTAAATACCTATAATATAAAATTACTGCATGGGTCAAGTTCTCGGACAAAAACTTTTTCAAATTATTGAACAAGAAATTGTGCTTGAAAATGATTTACACGCTGGTACCCAAGTTTTTGCCAAATTGTAAGAATCAATACAAGTTATATGCCAACTAATATTTGACTTGAGGTTAGGTACGCGATAACATCAAAGATTGGTTATTTTGCTGGTTTTGTTTGTTTTTTATATTCGCTTTTATAAGTTTTATAGTTTAATTGACTTGTTCTCTTCCTTTTCGAACTAAAAACACGACGACGAATCATTTATAAACAAATTTAAGAAACGAAACCATACAAAACAATTTTCTAACCTCAAATTCTGATAGGTTTACAAACCACTAACTTAATTCCCAACCTGATCAAAAAAATTGAGAATAAATTCAAATTTTTTGGCAAGAATTTAAATTTTAAAGCCCGGACCTGTCTATTTTCCCATTGGTCAAAGGATAATGTTGCAGTGCGCATGTCTGATCGTGTGTAGGTTTGTTTACATGCGCGCGGCCATAAATTTGCCACTCTCGTGATTATTTTTTGCTTATCTAAAAGTAAATATCTATGGGTTCCTCACGACTTCCACAATGAAACAACGTGAAAATATATACCTATTTTTACTCTCGAACAATACGCTGTTGGCGAAGAACGCACAGGATCACCCATTTTTGGGTTTTCTTTGAGCTTAAATTGACTCAATTTGTGTTATTGGGAATTTACCAATGCTATAGGGGCGCATAGCGAAATAATTTGTCTATTTTGACCTAATGGTCTTTGGGTAAATAGGTATATCTGACAACAAAGCTGTTGTAATGGGTTGCGTTAAAAAAAAATAGAGGAAGAAACTTACCACAGTTATTTTAATTTAACGCCTTCGCTTTAAAGTAAAGATAAAATGAGTACTATAAATTTAGACCTGGACATACACGAAGTGAATTTTTAAAATCCAGATATCTCAAAAACCGCTGCTCTTACCACGTATACCTTTTTATTAGGTAAAAGACGTTGAAAAATAAGAATTATTTATTAGAATTATTATAATTAATTTTTCACCCCCACAAAACCGCCCCTAGCCCTAGCATAAACAATTGTTTATGAAAAACTAAAAGCAAATTAAACTTTTGGCACTCTGTTTCTCCGAAATCATCCACTTTTGGAGTGAGGTAAGTTGGATTAGATCGTCATATTTAAGCCTCAGAAATTTGTGGTAGGATTTTTTCCTCATCTTGTAGGGACACCGTGTATAGGGGAGGGTGGGGCAAGTAAGACACCTTAAGGTTTGACGGCATATAACTTTTTTATTTCTATAAATTAAACAACGCGTTTTGGATGGAAAAAATCTTCAATGCTTTAACAATCAACTCATCACTAAAAAGCAAACAAAATATCAAGTCTTTATAAAAAAAAGATTCTTTGAATTAAAAAAAATAAACGACTCTCTTGCCCCAGGGAATGGGGTAAGTGAGTCACTAATACGGGGCAAGTGAGTCCTTATGCAATTTATTAACGGCAGTTGTCACAAATATAACTATTGGAACCTGGTTCGTTATCTGAACACTCCTCGCGCAGCCAGGAATTACATTTTATGCAACTGATCCATTCGTCGTGATAAGTGTCACCATACGATTCGTGACAAAACACGCATAGTGTGGCTTTCTCTTCTTCTGATATCATGGCTGGCACTGCTGATGCACTTTTCATGTTTTTTTTTCAAATTTTTATTTTTTATGAATTTTTCAACACCTGAACTCGGCTCTGGTTTACCAAGATTCTTTTTGACCAATTTAACTTTAGGTGTGTTTAATTTCTCTTTCAACATCTCTTCTAGTTGGTCCTTGTAAGGGGAACTGGTAATTATTTTGGATCCTTCGATATTTCTGGACACCTTTCTGGTATTTTTTTCTCCTGAGATGGTTTTGGGATTGGACTGAATTTCGAAATTGGGACGTAACTGCACGACGACGACGGCTGATCAAGCTCTAAAATAGTTAAGAGATACTTTTAGGTAGGTATTTTAAAAGGGTTTTGAGATTGAACTTTCCTGAATTGAGAACAGAAGCAGCACTGCATGACGGTTGTTCTGTAGGCTCTAAAGAAGGTGGTAATATCTTAGGTTCGCTATCGATTTCCTCTTCAGGATACTTTGGATCAGGTTTTTTCTCTACAGGTAACTCAAGATTAGGTTGATTTGATGAGTTTTCGGAAGAAAAATTTATAGTTCATTATCGTAGATACTGTTCGCACAAACGTGGGGCAAGTGAGTCATAGCTAAGACTCACTTGCCCCAGCCTGACCACAAAATCTTTAAAATTAATGTAAAATAATACAAGTAAATTTGGCAACAGCCTAGGTATCACGCGGTATTGCTAAAATGTTAAGTTATATGGTGCTTATAATAGAATATCTGGATAATGCGTTTAAATTGTGAAAAATCCTTATGCAACACATCGTAAATATTACACTGCAATATGATGAAAACAAAAAAAAATTATATTTGCCTTCTTTTTAATATTTTTCGGCGACTTTTTCACAGACACGATGCGGCTGCCGGTACGGAACTAAGCTGTCTTGATTGTTTTCGCCGGTGTTGCCACTAGTACGAATTATTCAAAAAGACGCACTTGCCCCCTATGACTCACTTGTCCTACCCTCCCCTACATATTTTATTTTTATACTCTATTAATATTTTGGCTTAACAAAATGGAGCATTTAATCTTCAGCTTCAAACTAACCGGATTTATTAAAATTATACTCCAAATATCGAAACTTCCCACTTCTGAATGCCGCAAAGCCAAATACACATAAATGTTAACATGGGTAGGCCCTTAACCGACTTTATGTCGTATATTTGCTATATTTGATATAAGTGTACAAGCCACTCAAAGATATTGGGTCAATATTTTATTGTATTCTGGGAAAGCGTAACGTTTATATTAGATTTCGAATAAAATATGCAAGTAGGTATTATCATAAATATGTTTTGGGGCGTATAGACCTATAACCGCTAAACAATATTAAACCTAACATTTGGTAAGGTCAACATTTTTGAAAAAAGTGTTTTATAACCAATCGACGGGGCGACCGAAGGTGTTGGCCGCCCGTGTGCGACTCAATATTTGCCGCCCCATCTAGGTACTAATATTATTTATGTACTTATATGATACTTTTTTTTACATAATCAATGGTAATTAGTGCAGTAGAAATATACTAACTTATTGATATAAATTTCCCTTTTTTAAGGTTCTCAGATATTGAAAATCTACGTACTCTTATTCACCCCCCATTTAATAATTATATGAATCGTCCCTTTTATGCAAACTAATTAAATAATTTAATATAATTTAACAGCGTGCCATTCTGGCTTGCCGATGCTTTTGAGCGCGCGACCCAAAAACAACGGCAGCTGTCCAGCAAACATTTGAAGTGCCTTCGGCGGAGTCATCGACGGATAAAATTACAAGGACTTCACATTCGTTATCTATCCCACTTCTGATTTTGTAATATAATATAAATATTTTTTCAAGGAAAGCCTTATATAATTTCTAAGCAAAATTACCAACTATTTAAATTATGCATTTCAAATAACATCCCTCAGTATTTATTAGTGGAGAAAAACAACTTTTTTCGATGTTGACGAGAAATATTTTCCCCTTTTAAAAACGCAAACACTGCTATTAAATAACAATTAGGTTATAATAATTAAGAAATGGAAATGAACCTACAACAGGTCATTAAAGAAGAAAAACAACTTCACATGTAATAAAAAATGCTTTTAATAGTTTAAAAAGGATAGGTTTTAATTGTAGGGAACATACATAAAAACCAATATGAAGGAAAAAAAAATCGTTGGACGTAGAAAAGTTGTAAAAGGCTTTGAATATCATATTCAAAGTAAAAGGAAGGTATGTAGTAATTATCTGATATAAAAAGTCCATTAGGTTCTAAATAAATAAGAGCTCCCATTCGAGTTTATTTTTTTTATATACAGTGTCACCAGTAAAGTCCGCATCATATGGTATTTTTTTTATTAATAGCTTTATTCAAAATTTGACTTTGGCATCAAAATCTGCTTCGATCGAGATGAAAATTAAGCAAAAAAATAGTAGTCACGTGATTTGTCTTATCTGTCAAATTTTAATTTTTTCCAAAAAATAATTCAAAAGTGGGGTTATTTCTAAATCGTTCAGCTGCATAAGATAATTTTGATTTTTTACCCATATTTTGTAAATTGCACCACTTTTGCCAAATAAGACTCAACGCAACCTACATAAAACTTCTTAGTTTTGACAATGCTTTATTTCAGATACATTTTCTTTAAAGTAGCGCCATATTAAATGTGTGTTTTTCTACAAAATCAAAATTGGAATTGGGCTATTAAAATTTGGTCCCATGTGATGCAAAGTTTATTTGTTTTTGACCCTGTATAAGGTAACTTTATAAAATAAGTATTTTTGAAAACGTAATTCGTGTCTGAAAGTAATACACGTTAACATTATTATGACATAGCTTAATAATAAATTATAATATAGGGGTTTCAAATTAAATCGTGGAAAATAGATAAACTTTACGTTGTTAAACTAAAATTTATTTTCCACTTAAAAATCACTTTACTAAAGACACTGTATTATTTTTTGTCTTAATATTAAGGTGTATTACTTTCAGACACAAACTACGTTTTCAAAAATACTTATTTTATAAAGTTACCTTATACAGGGTCAAAATCAAATAAACTTGCATCACATGCGACCAAATTTTAATAGCCCAATTTTGATTTTGTAGCAAAACACACATTTAATATGGCGCTACTTTAAAGAAAATGTATCTAAATTAAAGCATTGTCAAAACTAAGAAGTTTTATGTAGGTTGCGTTGAGTCTTAATTTGCAAAAGTGGTGCAATTTACAAAATATGGGTAAAAAATCAAAATTATCTTATGCAGCTGAAATTTTGCATGTGGGCTAGAAGCTGCATTAAAAAAAAACTTTTTCTAATAACTTTTTTCGATATTTCAGAAATAACCCCACTTTTGAATTATTTTTTGGAAAAAATTAAAATTTGACAGATAAGGCGAATCACTTGACAACTATTTGTTGCTTAATTTTTATCTCGATCGAAGCAGAACTTGATGCCAAAGTCGAATTTTGAATAAAGCTATTAATAAAAAAAATCCCATATGATGCGGACTTTACTGGTGACACTGTATAACTACTTCCCTGGTCTGCATAGTACTGCTTTAATTAAATTGCATTCCGCAAAAAAGAAGTTTATTTTTAAATTGACCATTGAAGAAGAACGGGGCGCGATATATTTCATTTGCTTCGTTTATTTCAATGTTTTTTTTTCTTCCTGCAATGTTAAAATTGCGGCTTGCCAATCGGCATACGTGATATCGTGGTTGTTTGAACGTTCTGTTTTAAAAAATTTATAAAATTTTTAAACAATGATTAATTTTCTCTGTTAAATGTATACTATATATTTTGTAGGCCAGTATAGTCCATGGAGAATTGACCCTTCAAGCGGATTTCTCGCATATACGCTGGCCACTTGCCATTTGATTAATAGGGAAGCCATATTGGATAATGATTTATTAATAGATAATGCCTGTTTCAAATTAGTCCGTCTCTCTCTCTCTTTTATGAACATTCTCCTCGTACTGATATGTCGTTTTTAATTATAATTTAAATAGAGGAGTAGAGGAAGGAAGTTAATCTACATTAATTAATTACCTCAATTTTAATTGGTTGGTATTTTTATTTTTAGTAAGTTCGTTGGTGTTTTTGGTTTTTTTTTTACGATCAATTTTAGACAATGTTTATAATAAATCTTTCCCCCTCCCTCCCCCCCCCCCCCCACCTATCTGTCTGACTGTCCGCGGATAGGGTTTACAATAATAGCACAAATAATGGATGAAAAATTTCATTTGTCAGGAAAAAGTCAATCTTGATAAAAAATTTTGCTTGTAATAAAAATGCAACTCACGAAGAGAAAATTTTGATTTTTTTATACAGGGTTCGCCAAAACTTCAAAAACATTATTTTTCTCCACCTCTCTTTACCTTTATTTTTCATCTTTGACCAAAATGCCAATTAGAAAATGTATTTAAAATAACGTTTGTAGTTTAAATACGAGATTTAAAATAAATCTTCGACTTTTTTAGTTTTTTTAATTTTTAGAGGTAAATGGAAATTTTGCTGCTCAATAAAAATATTAATATAAAATTTTATTAGACTCTATTTTCATAATGGGTAGAGTGTATCTTATTTTAACATTTTAAATGCATTCCTACCATCTTTTGTAAAAACAAGGATTTTTTTACCTTTTTATTACTTTGCTTTATGTATTATATAAATTTGAAGTTGTCAAATAGAATTTGATGTGTTTTGAAAATGTTGACCTTAGAACAATTACGGTGCGTGCGAAAGTTCTTACAACTTTGTGAATTTAATCAAAGATACCCTAACGTTTACGTCTCAAAAATGGGACTTCATAAATTATTAAGAAAATTTCAGCGAACTGGTTGAGTTTCCAATTTTAAAAAAAACTATCATCAGAATGACGCAGCTTCCCTAATCGTATTGCAGTCTGTTGCTGACAATCCTACCCTTTCATTAAGAAACCGAGCTCAAGAACTTGATGTAGTAAAAAAACTCATATTCAGTATATTTTAAAGGCAAAGAAAATATTCCCATTTAAGCCAACTTTTAATCAAACTTTGGAAGAAGGAGACGAAGCCAAACGTTTGGATTTTTGTCTTTGGATCGGAAACAAAATTGTAAGTGAAAACAGGAATTTTCATAAATTTATCATGTTCTCCGATGAATCGACATTTTCAACAAACGGGAAAGTGTCTTCTGCGCATATTAGATACTGGAGCGAAAATGTATATACGGGTAATATATATAAATATAATAGAAAGATTTTAAGCCACCTAAATTGTGAAGGACGTTATACGCTGATATAGTGAGACGTCGAAACCATCAAGGTCTAATAGACCATAACTTTATAAGGGAGCCATTCTTCATGACATTTTTGACCTATTTATTTTAGCACCCCCAAGGCTTGTTTTTAACTTTCTTGAAATGGGTGGAAAGGAAGCAGAACTAAACTTTAGATTTAGAAAGGAAGATTTTCACTACTACGTATGATCAGAATAACCGGTAACGTACAGTGACCGGCAAAGAGTTCGCAACATATGGGGAAAACTTTTATTAGTGGAATATTGAAAAATCTTTTTTGGGGGATTGGATGTGCATGTCCCATAACCTTAAAATCGATTTTGACATACGTCACGTGACCAATGGTATGGCGGGAAAGTTGAAAAAACCAATATGAAATCATCATAAATTAGATAAGTTGATGAGATATCGAAAAAATTCCAAGAATAAAAAGTGTTTAGAATTCCATTAGAACCTAAAATACAATGTTTGGGATATCTACTTGAAAAAACATAAAATCGAATATTTTTGTAAATATTTTTTTACCGAATTAAAAATTTCCATTATTTCTAATAACCTTATCGATATTTTTTATATCGAAATATTCTATTATGTTAAGAAATCCTTAAATTCATTAATCCAAAGCAAATTATATTTATAACCGTAAAAAATAATTTTGAATTTCGCAGAAATCTTTAAAAAAATCTTAAAATTAATAAAAGTTTAAATTATTTTAGATTTCTGCGAAATTCAAAATTATTTTTTACGGTTATAAATATAATTTGCTTTGGACTAATGAATTTAAGGATTTCTTAACATAATAGAATGTTTCGATATAAAAAATATCGATAAGGTTATTAGAAATAGACTATTGCACCAGCTGGTATCCAAGTGTAAACAAATTTTTTGAATTATTGCTCCAAATTGTCAGAAAAACAAAAGAATATTTCTAGTTGTGGTCACCAGATGTCAGTTTTACTTTAATGAAGCTTTAAGAAAGGAAAAATATGGAAATTTTTAATTCGGTAAAAAAATATTTATAAAAATATTCGATTTTATGTTTTTTCAAGTAGATATCCCAAACATTGTATTTAAGATTCTAATAGAATTCTAAACACTTTTTATTCTTGGAATTCTTTCGATATCTCATCATTTATCTGATTTATGATGATTTCATATTGGTTTTTTCAACTTTCCCGCCATACCATTGGTCACGTGACGTATGTCAAAATCGATTTTAAGGTTATGGGACATGCACATCCAATCCCCCAAAAAAGATTTTTCAATATTCCGCTAATAAAATTTTTTCCCATATGTTGCGAACTCTTTGCCGGTCACTGTATAACGTTGATCAAATAAGTGGCTTAAAATCTCTCTAATAATAAATGCTTCAAAAATAAAACACTAATTATAATATTTTCTATTCTATTTATTATGAAAATATAATACAAAACTTCCTATGTAGTGTAATCGAATAAATCGTTAATATAATCAATATATTGTGGTCAATTACTGGACTGCGTTGGTGTATACAGAATGTAGCAAGCACGAACGCTCTAGCCGTAAGGTTAGGTCAAAACACTTTTTTTTAATAGCAATTAAATTCTATTAGGTATAGTTTAAGTTTTCGTTGGTTACAGCATAGAATTAAATAGGCTACCCTAAAAAATGCTTATCTATAAATAGACAAAACGTACTGTATCAAAACAATCAACCGAAAGCTGTTGTGTCGCGAATGTGTCCATCGGGGGATCGCGAGAAAAATACTTAGATAAGACGTCTATTATAGTAGCCTATAGAATTCTATGGTTAAGTCAGATAGCCACTTGGTTCCCCAGTAAAAATGATCATCCCGTGTCTGCTATTTACAGAATACAATTTTTGTTGACGATATTTATGGTTCATGGTTCTTCAGTCATGTTTGTATGCAAGGGCGTCCATAGGGGGGGGCAAAACGGGCACTTGCCCCCCCCCCCCCCCCTGGGCGTCCACATTACTATTTTATTTCATAATTCAGTATAAATCGAGGGGTAATTCACTGAGAAAAATTTGTACACCATTTTCCATATTGCCGAATTTTCTTCGTATTTTCCTTGTATTTTCTGTATTTTCCTTGTATTTTCTTAATTTTTTTCGTATTTTCCTTGTATTTTCTTAATTTTTCTCGTATTTTCTGTATTTTCCATGTATTTTCTTAATTTTTCTCGTATTTTCTGTATTTTCTCGTATTTTCTAGAACTTGTACACCATTTTCGCCAAAAAAAAATTGGCTTTACTAAATTTGTTTTAGAAGTCAAAGCAGCGTTGTTCCAGAATCTTAAGTTGGTTATTCCCATCATTAAAACCGTCGAAAACCCGGCAGCGTTAACGACTTTACGTCATTGCCAAATTGATTGGCGCGCGTATTTTCCATATTTTCCTTATGTTGCCTGTATTTTTCTCGAATTTTCTTTGTATTTTCTTCGTATTTTTTGTATTTTCTTCGTATTTTCTGCATTTTCCTCTTATTTTCTGTATTTTCTTTTGTATTTTCTAGAAGTTGTACACCATTTTCGCCAGTGAATTACCCCTCGGTATAAATATTTAAGCGCGGATCCAGGGGGGGGGGGTCATGGGGGTCATGACCCCCCCAAAACAGAAAATAAATAAATGAATTTACTGTTTTGACTACCTCTGCAGCTTTTTCACAAGATTCATGACAACATTATTATACCATAAATTAGTTATATTTTTTCTTTTTTTGAATTCACTTTAACATTAATTTACATGTATATATTATCCTTTTTAATGTAAAAATTATCATTGAACATTTTTTCGCCTATAGCGCATTCTCTGACAAATTTTGGGCGTGGTCGCAAAAAATTTTCGCCTGCGGCGCTTTTTAACTTCATTTATGTCATGATAAACCCCCCCCCCCCCCCCAAGCAAAGTTCTGGATCCGCGCCTGTAAATATTGAATAGTACAGTGGTTAGTTAGTAGAGACCAACAAATCACTAAACTGATTATGATTATTTACAAAAAAATAAAGAAAATTTAATAAAAAAAAGTAATCAACGAGTTTGGCAAGACGTCTAGGAATTTAACATTTTTATTTTATGATGAAAACTTATAAATTGTAATTTTGTGTATATTTTTTACGAATTCTGTAGGTTCCGTTAGGCATAAGGTACCTATATGTTAAATAATTAGTCATATATAAAAAAATATTGTTTAAGTTTTTGCCCCCCCCTGAAAAACGCTCTATGGACGCCCTTGTTTGTATGGATTATGGAGGTTTAGATTATTCTTAGGTTGTGGAAATGTAAAGCATATGACATATGAAGTGAAAACTCGAGGCTTTCCTTTAAAAATAAAGCAATGAAATCAAATAAAATAAAGCAAAACGACAAAGAATCCATTTTCTTTGGATAATGACTAAATAAATAGTAAACTACCCACATGTTATAAATTTCAATCACCGAAATGGCTATCTGTACCGTTTATTGGTGTCGGTTAATTCAATATTTGATGTTAACTAATAAAAAACAATGTTAATATTTTATTGATTTTATAATAACATCGCTGCCTTACCTATTCCTATTAGTATCTGTAATATTTATGGTCAGTGGTACATAACAAATTTTGTAAAGTATTTTAATAGTTTTATCAATTGTATATTATCTAAACCCAAAGATTTATACTGCGAAATAACCGACACCTACAGAGAAAAACATCTTTTAAAATACTTTTTAAATATATTTCGTTGTAAACTTTTTCAAAAAACTCTTTGGCATGCAACTAGTTACTTTTCATTGGACGTGGTCTACAGACGCTAATGCGCTAAATTTTACATTACATTAAAATTATCTTAGTTCTTATTTAGTACGGATAATCCAGGCAACACAAAATGCACTTGCAGTCATTTCGGTTCGCCCCTTCCAAGTGGAATAACAAAATATCAAAATATTGTACTTACAGCAACAATAAATTAGTTTTTACATATTTTTTACATATAAATTAAGGAATGTTTACACAGTTACATTACCCAATAAATAAGCTGATTAAAACCAAATTATTATCTAATTAAAACCATATTTTAGGTAATTTTACACAAAAATAAATTGGTAATTTTATGAAACTTTTATAATTTTACTTAAATAAGAACCAGAACTGTATATAAAATTTATTTATATAACTCTATATGTTCATAAAATATCTCTATGTAATATTACAGTTCAATCTCCAGCAGTATATAAACAAAATTTACATAATTATGTGTAAATTTCGTTGTAATAATGCGAAGTTTTGTAAGGTTAACTTACTTAAGGCTATTTCTGTCTAAGTATAGCTAGGCTCTACTAAGAAGTAAAGTAATACATATCGTATTGCTTATTTGATTATATTAGTTTCGTCTAAATATTATGTTTTAAAACTATTGTAAATCTATATTGCTGTTAAAGTTAGGCAGACTATTAGCTTAGGTTATACCGGATGAACGCTTTAATTCTGGGGCATAGCAAATAAGGTTATAAGCTTAATATGCAGTTGCAAAAATATGTAATTCTTTTTAAGTTATATGTTTTTATTTTAGTAGTAGTTAGACTTATGTCAGAAGTATGAATTAAAGCTAATGTATTTTTACTTCTGCATATGTATTTATCTATCAGAATTAAAGTATTCGTCCGGTAGATGAGTTGTAAAGGAAGTGTGGTAAATAATTGACAATGTGTCAAAAAAAAATTATATTATTTTTTTTTAGTTCTCCATAGGTATCTACGTTTTTCATTTTAAATGTTTGTAGCAATTTGGCCTGATAAAAAATTCATGGGACCGAATTAGGAACGAAACATGTAGTTGTACTAAATTATTATTATTAAATTGCCCTGATCAATAATGTATGGTTTACATTATTTGTTTTGGCCTAATGATATCTGTTATTTGCTTTGAGTATGTCCCATAACTGGTTGTTAAATACAAATCATTACAATTTACTTTATATTTTGATGTTATTCTTAATGTTTTACATTTGAAAAAATAATACAGTAGTCTGATTTAATAAACATGAATCTTAACTTTGAAAATTTTAGTATAATCAGGTCGCATTCTATACGTGCAGACACATTAATTTAAATTAGTTCACCTGCTTGTCCATGTATTTGAAAATTTACAACCCTGATCCGTCTGTAGGTCTAAAACATTTTTAATAATGATATGCGTGGTGGATTTTTTATATTCAATATTATGTAGGCAGGTTTGAAAGGTGAAATTATATTTCTGATTTTTTTTTAAATATCTCAAAAAAATTCCAAATTTTTTGTTAAAAAAATATTAGATCGATTCCCATCCAAATTATGCCAATTCTGTTATTTCTCGTTCGATGTAGTCCGAGGTTCAGAATAATATTGTTTTAAAGTAAATTAGAAATCCTAAAAATCAAACAGGGAAAAGTCAACAAAAAAGAATAAGGACAATTTGCTGGTGTTTTTCTTGAAGCCCGTTGACATTAACTATGTGTTTTTTACTAAATTGCTTGTTATTATTGTGTTTTGTTTAAAATATCGGTATACATAATATCTACACTCTACAGTGTGTCCACGGATAGAGTTTAGAAAAGGAAAAACTTTTTTATTAGTAGGTATTGAAGAAAAAGACATTCTTTATAAAAACGTCTGCTTGTGCTGAAACTACAATTTCGAATATCAGATTTGCGATTACTATACAGGGTTCTTCATAAACAACAGTTTTTGTTTTTTGGATTTTTTTTTTCCAATTCTAATTTTCAATTCCTTTTGATGATTGGCTAAATCATTACTTTAGGAATAAATGGATTGGAAGGTACCTCAGTGGCGGCTCGTGGGGTAGAGCCACAGTGCCATGGCACTACCTGCCCTCCTGTCCAGCGTCCTGCCCTTTACAAATTACCAAAACCTATTAAAATTAATATTCTCGTTTTTAAAGCAACTAGCAAAATAATTTAAAAATGGAACACAGTCGGGTGCAAATTTCCATCTAAAAGGAAGCGATTATGCGTAAAACGGTAACGTAGCTTCCGCGCCAAGCGCGACGAGGCACACGGGAGGTGACGAAACGCCATCACCTCAATAAAAAAACGTTGGAAAATGACCTTGAATGCAAGCAGGCAAAAATCTCGACGACGTAGCCAGGCTCTCTTCGTTTGACCGTTTGATGTTAGACGTTTCAAACAGCTGATGTTCGCGTCGCGTCCCGATTTGTTTTCGTTCGGCCGGCGGCTGATTTAATGTAGGGTTAACGAACTTTTTATTTTAGAAATACATAAGTAATGAATACTATTAGATTTTTAAAGGAAACTTTATGGAAAAAATACTTGGGTGTGCGGCTGTGATGAATCTAATAGACTATTTTGTTTTATGTGTGTTTTATTTGGTGGGAAGCAAACTTGGTCCCAAAAAGGTATAGATGATTTGGTCCATTTCTGGGACAAAATGAAGACACATGAAAAATCGAAGGTACATTTAAACAATATATTTAATTTCAGTATGCTTGGTAAAATTAACATTAAAACTCAATTAAATTCTGCATATCACAATGAAATAATGAAAAAAAACGAACAAATTGATAAAAACAGATACATATTAAACCAAATTATAAACTGCGTTCGGTTTTGTGGTGCATTTGAGTTGGCTTTGAGAGGTCATGACGAAAAAGAGACGTCGGAAAATAGGGGCATATTTCGTGAATTAATAAATTTCAGCTCAGAATTAGACAAAACTCTTAAAGATCATATTGAAAAATCGAAAGTATTTAAAGGAACATCAAAACCCCTACAAAATGAACTTCTGGACTGTATGTTAGATGTGTATGATGATGAAGTCATAAAAGAAATAAAGGACTCTCCGTTTATCGCAGATGAAACCACTGACATTGCTTGTGTGTTTCAACTTGTTATCGTGTTTAGGTATATTCAAGATATGATTGTAAATTCATAAATTAAATTAGGTGCCTTTTTGCTTATTTTTCCTACTTTAAAAGCAAGAACTATTAACAAAAAAGGGCGTGGCACCCAAAAAATTTTTGCCTGCGGCGCTAAGGGTTTACCTGGCCCTGCTTCACTAAAATGGCACGAGCCGCCACTGAGGTACCTATAGTCCAAATCAGTTGGTACGTAGGAGACCCGATCTCACAATTATCGACTTTCATTTATGGGGATATCTGAAGCCATATGTGTAAAAAAACAAATTTCAATAATCCTTATAAAGAAAAAATAAGAGTAGTTATTGCAAATATCCCAATACAGCAAGCTAGGAACTGTTATCGGGAATTCAGATGTCGAGTTGAACTAAGCGCTCTCGGCGGTACCACGTTTGAATAAAAGTTTCATAATTTATGATTGAATGAATTGAAAGTAGGCAAATAAAAAAACAAAATTGTTACTTGGATAGATACAAAATCATATTCGAAGTAAGAATGCGCAACAATAGTGGTTTATTTTTGCTTAAATTTATTGTAAACGAAATTTGAAAAACTAAAAATGTTGTTTCTGACGAACCCTGTATAGTAATCGCAAATTTTTTATTTGAAATTGTAGTTTCAGCACAAGCAGACGTTTTTATAAAAAATTACCTTTTTCTTCTATACTTACTAATAAAGTTTTTCCTCTTCCAAACTCTATCCGTGGACGAATAAATCGTATAAAAGTTAAACAAAAGTGAATACTTACTTATTATTAATTATATTTGTATTCGGTTTGGACCATTTGGAATGACAGCAATTTTTTCATATTTAATTGACAAAATACCACTTCCTTTACAACCTGACAGTACTCTAATAGTACCATTCTACAAAATTTATTCGGTACATTAAAATATTCAATCCTTAACCGTTAGATTTAAAATTTGTCATTAGTACCTAGACTTACTTCGTTATCTATCATATTGCTATGGTTTAGAGGCGTGGCCTTCTCGACCATCCTACTATTTATTGCTTTTGAATACCCGGCACCCGGAAGTGTCGAAAATTCGATTCTTGCGAAAACTGTAAATTCCATAAAAACTTTTAAAAATCCTTAAATTATTTAATATAATACATGTAAAATTCCCATCATCAATATTTCTTAAATAAAAATTAATAATGTAAAACTACATTTTACGTGTTCTTACTGGCGGAATCATTTAACCTGATTTATTGACAATAAAAGCGAATCGTTAACAATTAGATTCTACCATCGTCGCTTCATTTTTATTGTAATTATTCAAATCAGGAATATGTACTTCCTTTGATTACCTTTCCACGCACTACGTGATGTTAATGAATTATAAAATTTACAATCCGTCATCATTATGATGTCATTTTTACGAATTTGCTATAAAAATTGCAAAGTGTGTCCGAAAATGATGAGCAAAAAGTTTAGGAGATAATTCTAGACCGAAAATAAATGCTATTATAAATTAATTCTTCTTAAAAAATTTCGACCAAGTCCATGTAATATTCCTTCCTTTGCTATGCAGTGGCGCAGCGAGGGGGGGGGGGGTGGGGGGTTTAGGGGTTAAAACTCCCCTCCAGACGCCCAAACTAAGATGGTTTTTTACGGTTTAGACCAGGGCTGAAGCCTTTGAAAATGGTAAAAGTGAAAAAAATAATAGTAGGATGGAACCCATTGGAAAAGGAAGAGAATATAACAAAAATGAAAGGAAAAATAATTTACGGGCGATCCGAGGTCGGAAAGTGGAAAGGCGTGAGTTTTTAAGGGTATAAAACGATTTATCTCGATTTCCGTCAAAACTACAAGTTCTATGGAAAAACGTTAAATGGCAAAATTGTAGGTAATAAAAAGATCTACAACTTTTGTATTTACACTTTTTTCACATAACCTCAAAATTTCTGTGAAAAATTCAAATAACCAAGTTTTTGGTTTTTTATTTTTATCTTTTACAAGAAATTTTTTTTCCACGAAATTTGGTGAAAACTTACCTTCTTATATTCCAAACACATTGTAATTTTTTTGATTTAAAATATTTATTTTTTCACCTTATTTTGACTTAATATCGAAAAAGCACCCTAATTTTCAATCGAAAATTCGCACGTCAAAATAAAATATCTGCTTTTTTAAAAAAGTCGGTGGGCTTTTTGTTTAAATCTCTACTTTCTGATGGTGTAAAAAAAATGTACATTACTATGGTAAATGTGATGAAATCCCCATTAAATCCTACCTTTAACATGGAATCTTACGTTTTTCGAGTAATTAAAGTATAAATTTTAATAAATAGCTCAAAATTGTACATAATAATTTAAAAAAAAATTTCTGATTCAAGTTTTTTTCGTTTCTTTGCATTTTTTGAGAACATTTACCATAGTAATGTTAATTTTTTTTTACACCATCAGAAAGTAGAAATTTCAAGGAACAAAAAGCCCACCGACTTTTTTAAAAAAGCAGATATTTTGATGTGAGAATTTTCGATTGAAAATTAGGGTGCTTTTTCGATATTAAGTCAAAATAAGGTGAAAAAATAAATATTTTAATTCAAAAAAATTACAATGTGTTTGGGATGTAAGAAGGTAAGTTTTCACCAAATTTCGTTGAAAAAAAATTTCTTGTTAAAGATAAAAATAAAAAACCAAAAACTTGGTTATTTGAATTTTTCACATAAATTTTGAGGTTATGTGAAAAAAGTGTAAATACAAAAGTTCTAGATATTTTTATTACCTACAACATTGCCATTTAACGTTTTTCCATAGGACTTGTAGTTTTGCCGGAAATCGAGATAAATCGTTTTCTACCCTTAAAAACTCACCCTCTTCCACTTCTTGACCACGGATCGCCCGTAAATTATTTTTCCTTTCATTTTCGTTATATTCTCTTCCTTTTCCAATGGGTTTCATCCTACTATTATTTTTTTGGTTTCAAAAATTATCGACCCTGGTCTAGTTTTAGTTTTTAAAATTTTGAAATCCTGTTCTTTTTTTTTGAAAACCCCCCCTAATACAAAGTTCTGGCTGCGCCACTGTTACTACGCTATGTTTAATGTTGAAAATAAATTAAAATGATTTCGTATTCATCACATGCAAGCAATGTTATTTTAGCGTTTTTCTCGAAAACGGCTAGATTTATCGAAACAACAGCATTATACCTTTTTTTTATGTCAAAAGGTTAGGAGATGAAAGTGTTCAGTCAATATGCGCATACAGTGTAGGACAAAAAAGTTGGGACCATTTAAATTAAATTATATGCTCCCATGTGGCGCCCTCTACAAAATGCGAAAAACTGTGCGTAACTTTGTGTTCCTCATCCCGAAAGAGTCCCATATACGAGATTTTGTCAAAATATTATGAGCGTGGCAAAAGGTATTGCAAAAAAACCTGCAAATTAAATTTAACTTTAACACCCTGTAACTAAGTTAATAATCAATTTTCGAAAAAATGTTAAAGCAATAGATAACATTTATTTTCGGTCTAGAATTATCCCTTAAATTTTTTGCTCGTTATTTCCGGACTCCCTGTATAATTATTTAATTCATTCATTTGTCGCTTTCTTGGCGTCAAATGTGGTTTAAAAATAGTAAATTATCGATTAGTAAACTCTATTTTTGTTTATCTGGTGGACAAAAAATTATAGTTATATATCGAGGATTTTACCGCTATTACATTCATCGTTAAATTTGTAATTTTAACGGAATTAGTGTAAAAATAACGTCATTATGACGACAGTTTGTCATTTGATGGCGTGTTTATGTAAATTTCACCACATATCACTGTCGCGTTTAAACTGTTCGATGAATCTATGATGTGCATTATTACAATTTTTATTTAATATTTTAATTTCTTTACCATTTTCCCCCAAAAATGTCAAAATAATATTTACCAAAAAATAGTCATTTGCCAAAACAAAATTTTTAAATAATTTCTTAAATCTACATCGAAAATATTGCTTAACATTTTATTGCTCTATATTTTCTAGAGTTTTAATTCTTCGCACACTTTTGGATTTTAAATTACCATTTCGTTTTGGCAAATTTTATTATTGTTTATTTTCAAAACGTCTCTATACTAATATTATTGACATTCAACACCGAATTTGACAAAAAATTGCTTCGCAGTTATTGCTAGATATTTTTATTATTGCTTTCTTCAATTTTTCTTGTAATACTTTTTAGGTATTTTACATGGAAATTAAATCGTCAAAAACACTTTGGCGCAATTTTGCTTATCAACCTGATAAGTTGTAAAGTACAAAGTTAAAAATATACTAAGTATGGTAAGTTATAAGTAGACTAAACGGAAGAAACAAGAAAATTTAAAATTAGGTTTTTAAAACAGTAAAAAAAAATAAAAGTTTTAAAGTAAAAGTTGAAACATATTTTAAAAAACCTATTTTAATTTGGATGTTAAAAAGACTTATGCATAATATGTATAACACCAATTCAGATTTGCCGAAATTCACCGTTTTCGTTAGGCCCGATCTTTTTATTCTCCCGAAGTAACGCCAGAACATTAATACAAACTATATAAACATGTCAAAAAAACAATCTCTAATACCTAAAGTTCATTGCATATTTCACTCTCTACTGTACATAATGTGTGCTGCTAACCTAGAATTATCTACTTGGACTGTGATTAAAATAGCGAAAATGATACCAACCCTTCTTTAAAAATCTGCCCTAATATATGAACATGTCTTTTGTTATAAGAAATAAAGTTTTTGTGTTTTACGCCCGTCTTTTTACATGTCTTTTTATTGAAGTTGATCAAATGTTTAGGGCATGGAAGTTATGAGCGAAGCATAAAATATTTATGTTCATAAAAAAATCAGAATGTTCCCAAAGATACGCGCTCGATATTGGGCAACAAGTTTTAAAAGTTTTACTACCTCGAATCGATACCAATTTTCTTTATTAGCCCGTCCACAAATTTATTCATCAAAATATGGAGTTCTAATTACCGTTATTATTTATTCAAATTATCGTGAAAATGTCTTTATACCACACAAATCTTTATATCGAACGACAGTGTTTTATTATTTAAAAAAAAAATTATGGCGTAAGAGTTTATTAAATTATGGTCTAGATTTATTACCGAAAGTCGTATAATTTTCGCCATTTTTGAAGATCCGGCACTAAGTTACTGGCTACTGACTAGAATACACACTCGCCAGATTTGGGCACAGTGCTCGGACCTATGCTTAAGTTGCAAAATATTAGCTTTTATGCATTGGGAAAAATAAAGCCAGAGAAAAAGAAAAAATAACCAAAATAAGAAAACAAGAAAATTAGACACAGTAAAAATTATTGACAAAAGTGAAAAGGAGTCTAAATATTAAGTAAAAAAGGACAAATAATTTTAGAGCAAAGCAATTTAAGTAAAGTTTAGGTGTCTAATCATAGTAATTAGGCAGTTTCTTTAGCGAAAACTAGTAAATTGCAACTGAAAATATTGCACTGGCCCGAATTTATATCGTTCTTCTTAATACATACAACGTTTGCTCTTCATTCAACATCATTTAATCATTATCATATTTAAATATTATCAATAAATACTTATAAATATTTTGTATTTTTTATATTATTTCTATCCGCTTGCAAAAATACCGCCAAAAACTATGCTTATTTTTCGTTTCAATTTTTTAGTTCGATGAATATTTTCTGTTTTTAGTTACTTTTTGTAGTTTTCTTTTTTTGATCTATCTATTATACAATATCATTTGCTTTTTAAGTCTGCGGGACCAAAATTTCTACATAAATATGGGGTATCTACTTAATATTGAATAGAGTCAGAAAAATGACGGCTCCAATGTATAATATCTTTTCCTGGCTATTTTTTTTTTTGGGGAAACTTTTTAAAAAAAGTTAATTTATTAAAAGCTAATATTATGGAATATCGGACAAGTATATTACTGTTTTTTATATTGGAATACACAGGGATCCAAGCACATTTTAGTGTGTGCCGGCGTTGATCTGTTTTCTGGTCTGCAAAATGGCAGATGATTTCGGGGAAAACGTAAATAGCGTTCCCTATGCTGGATTGTGATGCACTTCGTGGTTTATTTAGTTGTCTACCTTTTGATTATTGCCTTTTATATTGGAGTTAATTCCGCTGGGATGGCGCTACGGTGTATTGATGGCTGCTTTGCTTTTGCAAAAAGGCTTTTAATACATCGTACGTTGGGTTATGGCTGCCCGTAGAGTCCCAACAAGGACGAAACGGTCTTCGTGGTCTACCCGTCCCAGGATATCTATTGTGCTTGCATCCCTGTATATTCCAATATAAAAACCAGTTACACACTTGTCCGAGATGCCACAATATTCGTTTAAATTATTTTTGCGAACACTATACAGGGTGTTTCATTAAGAGTGGCCACCGGCCATAGCTCGGAATCTACTAAACACTGAAACTTAAGGAAAAACATTTTATGATTAAGGAGGTCATGAGAAAATTCTGGAAATTATTTTTAAGTTCCTCATTTCACCACAAGGGGGTACAATTGAAAATTAATTTTTAAAATTCTAAATTTCTCCGAAAATTCTCATATTATGGTATACCTCTGGTACATCATTAGAAAGACTAGACAATTCTGCATCATTTTAGTTTAAGGTTCATTGGCATACCGACCTTCATAAGAGTGGGGGAAGCTATTGAAAGTGTAATCATTAAAATCGCTGTAACCTCTAAACGACTTGTCCGATTGTACTAAATTTAGGCTTGGGAAGAGAAAGGTAATTACTTATAATTGTCTAATCCCCACAAAGTAATAATTTCTTCGGTTAAAAATTATTATTTTGGCAATAACTCTGAAACGAAGAAAGATATCGAACTGCGGTCTTTCCATTTTTCTTGCAAATTTAATCTACTTTCCGATTATGATGTCATAGTTATACCGTATGACTTGAATTTTCGGGATGAAATCAAAAAAACTGTTATTATTTCAAATTGCGCCCTCTAGCAATTTTATTAGAAAGTTTCGTGTACCGCTGTATACAACAATTAAAAATACTTCTCTTCCAAACAAGCTTAAATTTAGTAAAATCGGAAAAGTCGTTCAGCAGTTACAGCAATTTAAATGATTACACTTTCAATAGCTTCCCCCACTCTTATCAAGGTCGGTCACATGCCGCCAATGAGCCTTTAACTAAAATGATGCAAAATTGTCTAAGCATTCTAATGATGTAACCAGAGGTATACCTTAATGGGAGAATTGTCGGAAAAATTTAGAATTTTAAAATGTAATTTTCAATTGTGCCCTCTAGCGGCGAAATGCGAAACTTAAAAATAATTTCCAGAATTTTTTCATAGACACTTTAATCATAATTTTTTTCCCCCAAGTTTCTATGCTTAGTAGTTTCCGAGATATGGCCTTTGGCCACACTTAATGAAACACCCTGTATTATCTTCTATAAATTGTTAATTTATTTCATTGTTCAAAAATTTAGAATTAGAGTAGATCTTGAAAAATTTTAAAAGTCGCAAAAATTTCTATAACCGCCACTTCTCCTATTTTATTACTTGTTGAACTTAAGATTTAAGTTTTTTTTAACTATTCTTTATAAGAACTATATAGAATTAATTGACTATAACAAACTAGGACGTATCGGATACTGGATAGTATTATTTCGGGACTAAATCTGCGACTAGAATAAAATCTTTCTCTTGTCAATTCTATAAAACTTATGTCACTTAAAACGTCTAGTAAAAGGACCGACATATTATCAAAACGCACATTTTTCTACGAAAAAAATTCGTTGTTTTATTATTGTTTTTTTTTAGCGACCAATTTATATTGGAGTAAATAAATATGCAGTTATTTTAAATCATGAAGGCCCTTTTACTAATTCCTATATATCTATTTATTAAAATTGTTTACATATTATATGCTGTATCGCTGTATATCAACGTTAAAAATAACGTTAAAGTCTATAATTACCTAATATTCGTTGTTTAAGAAACGTTGCAAGTCGTTCAAACTTCGTTGTATTTGAACGTTAAAATAGTAGGGGATCCGACCATAGTGTTACGGGATGAAACATGTTTTTATATAAAATTTAATATGTGAAAAAATATATTTCGTGAAGGGTGACTGAAAATTTTCGTGCAAAGTAATTTTAATTAAAAAATGATTTTTTTTAAACATTGCACTCATTCCGTTACGTATTAAATAGCATACAAATCGAAAGCATGTAGCTTGTGCAATATGCATACGCTGGGTTGACTACTTAAGCACCTCTTAACCCTTAATAAGCTTCGTCAAAAGTTTTCCGCTATCTTAGGCCCAGTTGTATAGGTTCTGATTAATTTGAACGCTAAATATAAGATTAAGCACCACTTTAATGTTAAGATTAATAAAATATATCAGTTTTATAAGTCCCGGTTAAACCAAATAGTCGCTAACTTCATAGCGAATTTTAAAAATGCGAGGCGCTCTTGGAGCCTCCACAATGACAATAAGGTCCTCGTCATCATCAATTAATATTTCGTCCATTTCGATAAGATTATTTAACATAATAATAAAATCACATCATCATCAAATTTTAGGTATTTTAGGTTATATGTTTGAAGTATGTCACTTGTTCCTATTTTAATCCTTAGATTGATTTTCAACGGGTGCTTTTTGGCCTGTTAAATTAACTGTTAGTTAAACCCTAAGTTTGGCGCTAATCGCGACCTATAATTCCAAACCCACGGTTAATCTGAACATTTTTAGATAACCGCAACCTATAACAATGAAATGCCAATTAACCGGAACCTATACAACTGGGCATTAGTGGTACAGGAGATATTGACCTTTGTCGCACTAATGGGCCACCCTGTAATAAATACCAAGCAAAGTTTTAACGCATTTAAGTTAGGTTCTGTCATATTTGACATATATTGCACACAATTTATGTCAAATATGATAGAACCTAACCTAAACGCTAGACGTTTAAAAAAAAATCATTTTTTAATTTTTAATTAAAAATACTTTGCATCAAAATTTTCAGTCAACCTTCACGAAATATATTTTTTGACATATTAAATTTTATATAAAAACATGTTTCATCCCGTAACGCGATGGGTGAAGGTCGTTCTATGGTCGGATCTTAGACTAAAAGGGGTTGAAAGTAAAACTAATGTGAGCTAGAGATATCCTAAGGATAAGTTAGCTAACCATCACCTGGTGTGAAATAGCGCAGCCTAAGTATATTATTATACATCCCTTATTTTAAATCAGTTATCAGTACAGGACAAAACAATTATAAACAATATATTATCTGAGAACATGTTTATTTTCGTCATAGAACTTTTCTTCCAGTTTTTGTCTGGTCCTGTACTTTTTTGTTCTATCATGCTATAGATAATGTCCTTAAAGACTAACCCTAATGTAGTGGACGTTTTTGCGATGTGTGACGTATTACTCTTTTGGGAGGGAGTATGTACAATGTCGATCAAAAATGTATTACATTCTAAACCTACCAAGTCTTCGAAACATATTGGTTCAGGTTTAGAACGCTCGTGTTTTTTGACCTACTAAAAATATCTGGCTGCAGTTAACACCACAACGTTTTTGCGTAAAGAGCAGGTTAGTAAAACTATATACAGGGTGTGCCAAAAACTGGTGTTTATAACTTTTAAAGACACCCTTTGTGTTAGGTATTTAAAACGCACCCTGTATAAAATAAAGTAAAATGTGTTGAGGTTAGCATTTTTTAAATCTTAGAATTAAGGTATACGGACAAATTCATAACTTTTATGAATCTGAACAGTATAAAGGAGGACTAGGGAAATTTGACTAGAATAGATTATAGTTAAAGACTAGATAATTTGAGAAAGTTCTGGATCAAACCCATTTCGGTTGGCTCATAACTAAATCTCTTCTAAGCTACATCAAAAATGGCAAATTATAGAACACCTAAATACCTATATCTCTAATAAAAAATAGGTATCTTTTTTACACATACATTAAGAATTTGTACACTACCCAACCAAAACGAGATTTTTCCAAAATTCACTTTAAAAAAAATAAATAAATTTTCTAAACTTCTTATTCTACATTCATTACCCGGAATAAACCCGAATAGGTACAGGACTGGGCAAAATCTCCTGCACATCGTTTTGGAGCTCCATTTGTTGCTCCTCTATGCACACCACGGACTGAGACGTTGTCTCTTCTTTGAGGCACGCAGACTCCAAATGTTTGTTCAGGTAAGATTTCAGAGCGAAGGTTTTGTGACATCGCAGACATTCAAAATTTTTGTCGGCTGAATGAGTTTGCATGTGGGCTCGAAGATTTGACCTGAAACAAAGAATATTGATGAAAATAGTAACGACAAAAAATAAAAACAAAGAAAAAGTTAATAAAAAAATAGAAACAAGAAAATTATAAAATGTAAATTAAGACTCATAAATAAAAGCAAGATAATATTATGTAAACATACCTATCAGCAAACGCCTTTCCACAATGGGCACACCCATAGGGTTTCTCGCCAGTATGTGACCGTAGGTGGCCCTGAAGGAGCCACGGCCTGGAAAATTGTTTCCCACATACCCCACATCGATGCGCTAGCTTATGAGTCAGTACGTGCATTGCTAATGCTGGCATCGACACGTACGCCTTTCCACAGGTAATGCATTTCTTGGCCGACTGACTGTCCAGACTTCTGTGTGTCTGTTTATGCCTTGATAGATTGCTGGACGTGGCGTATTGCTTTCCACACTCGCTACATGTATATTTTGGTTTTTCGTTTGATACTTTGGCTGTAAGGGTGCCCGATGTGGTATCGTCTGAATGCAGTCGTTTCTTCGAGCGACCATCACTGACGAAGAACGCCTCGTAGGTATACGCCACTGTCTTTCCAGATTTAAGGGTCAGAGTTTGTGGTCTTATATTTTCTTGCTCCTGAATATCGTTATGCTCTGCGTGCTCTACAATTTGAGGCGTCGGAGGAGGTAAGAATACAGTAGTGGACGCACTTAGATCCAAAATTGCATGCGCAGCATGTAAGTCCTCCTCTGCAGGCACCCTGATCGTTGGTTGATTGGTCAAAAATGGCAAATGATGTTCAATGATACCCCCTTCCTTATTATCATCTAAACAATAAGGCCTGTAAATGTCCTTCTTTTTTGGAGGTAAGCTCAAGTGCGCCCCGGTGGAGGTAAACGTCATAGACAAGCTCTTCCGTTTTACCGGTGGTGGTGAGGGGGGAACGAATTCTTGGTTCTGACTGGTTTGCTCGGCGACTGTATTAAGTGTGACGTAAGAGGGTGGTGCCAGGTTGTGCTGGGTGGTGAGTTCCGATTTTGGAATGTAGGTGGTGAATGAGGAGGGTTGAAGATCGTGAATGTAACCTGAAACAAGGAAAATGTATTAGAGAAAGATTTAAAAAATCAGCTTCGCTGTAACTACTGACCCCCCTGTAACTATTGATAAATTAAACGTAACAATAGAATAAATAATCTAGCATTATTTTCAGCTATAGAGGTGCAAAGTGAAATGTTTATCATCCAAAACAGGTTAATAATACATTATTACCGTTAACCGCAGAAGTGGAAACTCCAAGTTATAATTAAACCTATTAAAACTTTTATTAGAGTGGAGGTAGATAGTTACTCTGGAGTTATTTGACGTTGTGATTTTACAGAGTTAATGTATTTTTGGGTGGCAAAACACCCGATTTTATATCTTAGCTGAGGTGGAATATTACTGAAGGATATAGGAAACTAACAATATTAAACTGTGGTGATATATACATGGTTATAGGGGAACTTTAACACTGACAATGATTTCATTCAGATGGATGACGCAGTACGTCAATGTGATGGCTGTATGGATAATCTATCTAATCAAGGTGGGCCATGATCATGCTGTTTAAGTTTGGCCTCTCGGAATTAACCCTACTATAGTCAAAGACGAAAAGATTAAATGAAAAAGAGTATCCAGAACTACTACATAATATTTTGAAATGCATTGTATGAATTTTAAATTCAAAAAAACCAGCACAGTATATTATATATTAAAGATGAGTAATAATTTTAAATGAGGTCTGGGCACCGTATATGAAAATATACAAATTTCTATCCAGTCAGCGTAACACGTCGACACATGAAATCCCAAAGGGCAAACACTAAAAACACTATTATCTCCTAGATTTCGAAGGGACAAAAGGCCTAACCCAAATAAAAGACACAAAGATGATACGGCAACAAATTTATGCCTTTCATTATCGCTCTGGGTGACGATTCAATAGGTGGCTGCTATTTTACCCATATTTTACACCCCTTGCGGGATGGGGCCCCGTTTTAGGGCTCCGACTCGTGCCAGCTGTCGTCTAATCTGTTCAATTTAATTAAAAAGGGCGAGAAACAGAATTCACCAACACCAGGTAACATCTGTTGCGTTTCTGTGCATCTACTTAGAAGTGCTTTGGAAATATTGAACTTTATTAGTTCAATTTGAGCCAGAAGGAATTGTAATAAGGTTAATAAAATGGTTATATAGGCCAGTACATCTAGGGGTAGACCCTAAACAAATTATTATAAAGGGGAGACTGGTTTTAAATGTTAGAGTTTTAAGGTCTTTTTATCATACTAAAAGTCCCCATTTGTCCGCTTTGCACAACACCCTCAAATTTCGGTCGCCATCTTGATTTTTGGTATTTTTGAACAAAACAGTAGTTTAACTCAAAAACTAACCCATATTTTTAAAAAAAATAAGACATCAAAATTAAAGAGCATAAAAAAATACATCAACTACGGTAGTTTTTAACCCCCAAATTATTTCTGTAATTCACTTATATAAAATAATTGTTAACAAAAAGCTGAAATTATTTAGTAATTTCAGCCTTTTGTCCTTTAATAAAATAATGCTTGTAGGAATACTAAAATGTTAAGTTAATTGTATTCAGTGGGGTTGTTTAAAAAGTTAGGTTAGAACAAAATAATAAATCAATTTAAAAAAATTCTATAATAGGAACTAATAACATTTGACATTGTCGTAAAGAAACAAAATTAGCAGGAAAAATTAAAGGTAAAATATCTTATTAAAAAATATAATATTTCCTCTAATCTGAATCTTCTTCTATGGAATGGGGAATGTTATCACAAGCATTTCCATTACATTTTCCACATAGATTTGAGCAAAAAACATTTGATTTTCTGCAACTACAAAATTTTCTACAATCGCTTTTGCAGTTACAGTATATCATTTTTAAAATAAAATCTGGTGCCATAGGTTCTGTAGTGGTTTGTGGTATAAGAGTATCGTCATTTTTTAACCATCCCCAATCTATTGGATCAAGATTATTTCCAAGCCATTGCTGAACTTGCAAATAGACCCTTTGCAAATGGTATTTAGAAGAATCGCAGGTAGGGGGGAGAATTGCCAATTCAAAATTAGTGTGCAGACCTTGACGTGCTGTAAGCGTATTATATTTTGAAAATCTTAAATCGTTTAATGATTTAGTCATCTTATTTTTGCCATATAACTCCATTAAAAAAGTGTTTCCATTTTTTACTATGTCGCTTTCCTTAGCCTCTTTGTCCTTAAATGTAGAAATTAAACTTGTTAAATCATTTTTATTATTGTTCAATACTTTAATTGCCTTTAGTTTTCCTTGTTTATATAGACAAGATGTGGTATCACATCCTGTGATTGCATGTAAAAATAATATGTGTTCTTTTACTATTCCCAAATTTTGTTGTAACCTGTGTATATTAGTAACTCGATCTGATTTTCCTTGTTTGCCAGGACGCATCATGAAAATACCATCGTATTTAGCAAAGTAAATTAATAAAACTAGTAAATCTGTGTCTTCTCCTATTAATGTCACAGTGTCATTTTTATCTCTCATGGATATTGTTATTTGAGCTACTAAAGTATCGGCATCTCCTTCAGCTTGAAGAGTCGATATTTTTGAGTCTTGAAGTTTTAACATTAATGCTGCTATAAATTGTTGTTTATTATGACGGTTACTTAGAAATTTTGCCTGACTAATCGTTAAAACTGTGGAATCTTCAAATGATATATCTACAGAAGAAGTTTTGTTCCGTTTTAATTGTTCTTGATTTTTCGTGGTAACTGTTCCGTAGCCATCAAAGATAATGGTACTGCTTTGACCATAGTGATAAAGCACATATTTTATATATTGAGACAGAACCTCGCCATACGTGGCCGGAAATTGCCAGACAACTTTGTGGAGTAAATGTCCTCCATCTATAACAAAAACAGTATTTTTTTGAATCGTGTTTATAGGAGGGCATATTTTGTCCATGTAAGCAAATAATGCCGATTTATTTGTTTTTCTTATTGACCGATTTTCGAAAAGCGAAGGTGGATATGGTGACAACTCATGTTTGAAGCAATCTTTTAAACTTTCTTCTGTCTTGCAAATGCAAATTATCCTGTTAAATAACTGGTTTGGATTTATCGGAGATACCTGATCGTAAAGTTTCACAGTTTTATCACCAAATGCTAATGTTTTAACTCTGTCGTTTCGTTTCAATCGAATATCAGCATAGCTCAGTCCTACAGTGTTTGTATGAATTATTTCTCCTATTTCTTCTGCTCTATCGCAATTAATAGCTTCCGTAGCAATAATACCAGTTGATAAAGAAGTTAGAAAATCAGTTTGCCTCTCAAAAGGATTATGTAAATTTAACCATTCAATTAGGCGATCTAAGTCCTTACAATCACGTTTTTCACGAGAAGGTCTTAACTCTACGTGCTGTTCTGAAAAACTTTGTTTGCTTCCAATAAACTCATCTAAAGCATCACAGACTTTAATACAATGTGGCATCGATAACACCCATTTGGCCAAATTGATCTCTGATAAACCGCGCCCGTGCGTTAAGCCCCCTTGCGCTTTTAATGATCGCATCAGCACTTGTTCTATGGTCATGTCACTCCATACACCTGACCAAAATTTATCTTTACATCTTCTTACTGCAAAATATTTGTAAAATTCTGCCAATTCCTTATCGGAAATATGGTCTTTTAGTGACATCATTTGTTGGAGATAGAGCCTTGATGATTTGGCGTACTGCAGATGACCAGCCGCATGAAAAAGAGGTATCATTTTTCTTACACAATATAAATGAACATCAAAATTAGCAGTTCTTTCAGCAAAAATAAAGGTTCTAATTAGCTCAACTTGGTTCCAATATTGGCACCAGAGTTTTCCAGTCCTGCTTTTATTAGACTCGTCCGATATTATTTGAAACAGCGATTCACATACATGCTTAATGATAGGATGTGAAAAATTCATAGGATCTTCATATATACCCTTAATCTCATCGTTATCTATATTAATACTGCACTTTTTCATTAGCATTATTGAAAGGGCGAGTTGGGTAAGAAAATGTGCTCTTAACGAGCGTGCATAGGAATGTCCATTTAATATACTAGGAATGCTGTTTTTGGCGTATATAGTGTTCCATAGTTCATCTAAACCGCTTCCGTCCATTATATACCCAATTGATCCAAGATACGACATTAGCATGTGAAATCCACCTAAACGTACCCAAACATTTTTTAGAGGGCTGTATTCTTCTGCAGCTAATACTAACTCTACAGCTTTTATATATAGTGGCTGGTCGAATGTTACCATACACAAAGCCTGATTTTGTTTCTTACATTGTTCGGCGGCAAAAAGAAGGGCAGAGTTTATTGACGTAAGATTTCCTGGTTCAAGATTTATAAAAGGCAGGGGAAGAACAAGTGATGTTTCAAATTCTCCCGTCACCGTTCGGGCCATATATCCATTCCAACTAGGTTTCTTGTCTAAATCACATAAAAATGCTGACATCCAAAGACAATTTCTAAGCTGTATATCATTCAGAGTAGGATTTAAATCATTAAAATTAGCAATTTCTTTGACACAAATATTTTTAAGGCCTATCCTTATTTTTTTATAAGGGATTATAGGAATCGAATTGAATTTTCCGCTGACAATATCTTTAGGTATTTTATTTGGCCTTAAAACGTTCTCTGATGAAAGAAAGCTACTAGCTGGTGAAATGCAGACTATACCCCCCAAGTTATGAAATGTACCATAACCATCAAGTGACTTAATGTTATGATCAGCGTTATCGAAAACAAACTGTTGAAACGCATTATCAGTCAAGTCAAGTTGATTGTCGATGGAAGCAGCTGTTTCAAATTTAAGTATTTCTCGGTAGTTTTCGGAAAACCCCATGGAATGTAATATATCTATTAGGCCTCTGGAACCAAATTTACGGTGAATATAAACTCCTATTCCAAACAAAAGCGTAGATATATAGGACCTAGGTCTAACTGCAGCAACAATTGCATTGGTTAAAGCTAATACTTTTTTGTCATCTTGTGGTTTGCCAGTAAGTGAGGATATAAATGTAAAAAGTAATTCAGGAATATCTTTGTAGCCACCGCTAGCTACGTCGGAAGCAGATGGATATGCATCCAAAACAAAGAATTTTGAACGAATTTCCTCATTTAAAATATTCGCAGCCATTGTAACAATATTTCTTCTTTGTGCTGCATAATCCAAATCTAATAAACCTTTACAATTATTTAATATATCGACAACAATTCCTTTAAAGCAAAATACTGTTGGCTTTCCAGAACGTTCAACTACTACCAAATCATTCCCATAATGTTCTATAATTTTTTTCTTTAAATAGTTTGATGACCATGCTTCACAGTTCGCTGGTAGTAGTTCTGCAAATTTGGTGGTTACAACTTCAAAAGAAAATTGGCACAAATCATTTTTGTTCTCATTAAGGTATTTAATAAGATTCTGAAATGCTACATTAGTCAGTTCACTTTCAGGACGACCCACGGTATTCCCAGTTTTTGAACGAGTAAAGGCAGCATAACATTGAGGATGATATCTGCCTTCAGCCGCGACTAAGTCGATTTCTGTTGATATGCGTCGACGAACCTGATTTGATAAGTTATCTGTGCGCTTTTCGCAATATTTTAAAATTGTGTTCTTAATTTCAAGGGTTTGTATAATCACTGGTTTGTTTTTTGAGCCGCGATTATAACAGACTTTTTCACAAAATAAACAGTGCACTTTAAAATTGAAACTCTCTACAGTTTTACGAAGAGAAGCACTAGAACCCGATTGATTAGTTGATTTAGAATTGTAATTTTTTCTTGCCTCCGCTTCAATGCTGCTTAATCTTGTGTAGTTTCGTCGACATTTGACATGCACAGTTAGGTTGGTACAGTTTACAAAAGGATTTAGTTTGTCATCGTTTCTGAAAATACTGGACTGAACAAGAGTAGCAAGGCCCTTTTTCCCAATCGTTACAACTGGTTGTTTATCCAAGGGAAGATCACAGAGTATGCAGTAACCCATATTTCTAAAAAAAAGCTGCTTAAACATTTTACCTAACCATTACAATTGATTTTTGGCATACGATATTTTAACTCGGCCGTTGTATAAAAAAATAAACTATCTTTTTTAGATATAATTTTAAACCAGTAGGTATTATAAATGTTTTCTTTTTACATAGTTCGAAACTACCTTTATTTTTTAACATCGAGAAAATAAACTCTTTTATTTTAAATTTTCATCCCTAATTTTGTTTTAAAAAATTATATCTCGCAGCTGAAATTTTTAATAAAAACATGTATCGCACCAAAAGATGCGGAATTTCATTTGGAACAGATTTTTACTCTTTAAATTTTTTTGAAATGGTCTTAGTTTTTGAGTTATTCTTTAATATCCAGAAAATGTACTAAAATCCAAGATGGCGGACTGAATTTGAAGGTGTTATGCAAGGAGGACGTATGGGGACTTTTGGTATGTTTGTTATGACCCAAAACACTAACATTCTACATTAGTCTCATCTTTATAATAATTTGTTCGAGGTCGACCATACAAAAATTTTAGATGTATTGGCCTAATATTTATTGTTTGGATGCGGAAACGTTACTGTTATTGTCCATGGTAGATATTAAACACCGATTACTGAAGCGAATTTAATCTAGTTTTTTGTTTTAATTAATAGTATTCTTATGGATGACCAAGTTAATTAAAAATTTAACTTTACAGGCAGAACATTATTTGGTGTCCTAGCGACAGCAAGTAAAAATAAGAAAATTAAATATAATAATTTTTGAATTTTGATATTAGAATTATAAAAAAATGTTAGGTTATTGTGAAAATAGTAATGAAATTAAACGTTTTTACACGCTATTGTGTAAACATTATAACTAAAGGGCGGAATATATGCAAAATGCATATACAGTGTGGTTGTTTAAGTGTGCAACATATGGGCATTATTTTTATTACCGATTTCTCAGAAAATTTTATTCTTGATAAAAATTGGTGCATGTTCGATAATCATATTAGGTGCACTTGGAATAGTTGCAAGTCAAGCGGCGTACAGGGTAGGCCAAAAAATATAAAACTTATATAAGAGCGTTATTTTTAACGAAGCGAAACAGACTCAGCTCATTCTCATTCATAAAATCGGCGCACGTAAAGTCTGATTTTTCGTCGCTGACCGAATTCGGAATCCCTTTGTAAAAATTTTAAAATATATATTGTAACAAACATTATTTTTTGCGAGAACTATGAGGAAGCCGCTTACCCAAGGCGGGTGACGGATCAGCTGCAAATGTGCAGTGGTCCGATATGTAAGTAAAAATAGGATTTCTATTATTCGATTTAATTTATTAAAAATAATAATTTTCTTCAAAAATAACCCTTGAAGACATCATGGCAAAAATTCGGTTAAGAAAAATCAATTTTTCTTATAAATCCATTTGTACATTAAGAAAAATAATTATTAAGCTGGGTTTTTCTTATAAAATGTTAAATAAACGTATTCATATTACAGAATCACATGTGGTTACTAATATTTTTGTTTTAAATTTCATCAAAGATCGCAACTTACAAGAACTGTATCCAAATGTATGGATAGCATTGCCATTGCGAATATTATTGACTATACCTGTAACGGTTGCTAGTGGGAAGAGGAGTTTTTCAAAGCTGAAGCTGATAAAAACCTATCTTCGATCAACAATATCTCAATCTAGATTGACAAACTTAGCAACTTTGTCAATTGAAAACGAAATTGCTGAAAACATCGACTTTGATAACCTCATAAAATAGTTCGCTGATAGAAAGGCCAGAAAAGTAAAATTTTATTAGTTTTTTTCTAATACTAATAACGGTTATTTTTTATAATAAATAATTATTTCTTTTAATAAATGGTTATTTCATTATGTCCTTTTCCTTTTTTCGTATGGGTTTGAATTGCTGTTGGGGGGCGCCGTAGAAATCTCGCCCAGGGCGCTGGTAGTGTTAAAACCGGCACTGATCATATTTTTACTAATAGAAAACAATCCTTTTTAGTTGAAAATATTGAAAAATGTTTTTAAATGCCTCTTATACAATTTTAGGTTAAAAGACAAGAACAGCGTTATGAACCTAGAGGAATCGAAAGAAGATAATAATGAAATAAGAAAACAAAAAGAGAAGAAGAATGGTTTAAAAATTAAAAGGTAAGAAGGAAAATTTAGAAAGGGGTATAGCTAATACAGGAAGAGATCATAAATATACAACATCTCTCTTATATTTTAATCAAAACAATTTAAATAAATTACTACTCTAGAAAATGTGAGGCAATAAATTTATTCGTTCAGTGTTTCACCCATATACTCACTTAAAGCCTTATATAATGCCCCCTGGCGTCATAATTTTAAGGAAAAGGCGCAACAGTTTCTTTATAACTGCTCTAAAAGACGTAATTTTTGCAGAGCGCCTTTTATTATTGATGATATCGTTCTGTTCAAGGAGCAAATTCAAAAGTTACGCGGAAGTAACGTTGGAGTTTTAAACTTTCATGGTTAGAAGGGTTTTTCATTTAAAATTTAATGTGTTTCACGGAGCGTATTGATGTTTTTCGTAGTCGCTTTTTTACATCGAGTCTTAAAATTTCTTGCATTTTTAACACCGGTCGCCTCTATAAGTTTAAGAATTTTTTTAATGAAAAGATGGGCCTCATGATTTGCGATATTATGGAAGCTTTCAAAGCGTTTATTTATTTCTTAAGCTTTCGGCAATGGCTTCGGATCCACCGTTAAATTATGGGGTCCAATAGTAAACGTTAGTTCCTTACTTGAAGGTGATCATAACCCTTTTAAAAGTTGTAAATTAACTTGAAGGTGATCATAACCCTTTTGGAAGTTGTAAATTACTGAATGACTGGTCAAAGTGAACCTGCCATAAATTACATTACACTGTGATAAGTGTATAGGTAAGTGTATACAGGGTGTCCGGGAAAATGTGGGAAATCTCCCGGATATGAAAAAAACACGTGAAAAGAATACTACAAGTTCATATAAACTTCTTTCGTATCGGCCTCCTCCTCGGAGATATGGGCTTCCAAAGAGCTCCCATGGAATTAAGTTTTTGACACATGATTATTAAACCAACAGGTATATTTCAATTTTTTTTTTATATGATGTATACCAGGTAAGACCCTTCAAATTACTATCCCAGAAAGTATTGCGAATTACTCACAGCTACAGGAACGGACTAGCTGTGACACTAATGTGCCCATTTTTTTTTACGCCCTGCATGATAAAAACTTTGGATAACGTTTTTTACATATCTTTAACTATTGACTAAAAATTAAGTACTCTTCATTCATGTCGCGAATCCTAACCGTTTTCGAAAAAACGTCATTTTATTGCGATCATGTATTAATATTAAGCAGTTAAAAGTGAACATTTATAATTTATAGGAACAAAGATGTATCTTTTATTGAAATACGCTAAATGTACATGATGTAAATATGTTAAAAATTACGTTTTTCCGAAAACGGTAAGGATTGGCGACATGAATGAAGAGTACTTAATTGTTAGTCAATAGTTAAAGGTATGTAAAAAACGTTATCCAAAGTTTTTATCATACAGGGCGTAAAAAAATTGAAATATACCTGTTGGTTTAATAATTATGTGTCAAAAACTTAACTCCATGGGAGCTCTTTGGGAGCCCATATCTTCGAAGAGGAGGCCGATACGAAAGAAATTTATATGAACTTGTAGTATTCTTTTCACGTGTTTTTTTCATATCCGGGAGATTTCCCACTTTTTCCCGGACACCCTGTATAATAATATTAATAATAATAATAATAAACGTATGTTATTATGATAAACAAAGAAAACAATTACAGGGACTAATAATAATAGGCATAAATGCAAAGGCGAAGCCACAAAGGCTACTCTACTACTGAACCCCACATTGCTTGCTACAATAATAATAAAAAATATATATAAAAAAATATGAATGTACAGATATTATGTAAATATCGTAGAAAGGAGAAATAAAAAAAATGGTTCAAATAGTTAACATTCTAGAAAAAAGAAAAATACGCTACATTCTAACCTGATGGAGAAGACGACAAATACATGATTCGAAGAATGACCTGCAAAACATTGATAAAAATAATAATTTAACAAGAATAATTAACGAATTTGTTAATTTTGAAAACTGAGTAGACATTTTTTATATTGCAATTTAAATGTATTGCTGTCACGGAAAACATTTTATTAGGTAGGGAGTTGTACAATTTAACAGAGTTGTAGGTAAATGATCTCTGAAACATGGCACTCTGATGTTGAGGCAACGTCAATCTATTAGGAAATCTCATGTCACGGGAATGTATATTTTCACGAAACCTATTTTTTAAAGAAAGAGGCAGAGCCGGATTATTTAGAGTTTTAACCAAAAAATTCCCCAAACATAACGGTTGTTCATTACTAGCCACTTGAGATTTTTAAACGTATGAGAAATATGATCAAATTTTCGAAGTCCAAAAATAAGGCGTGAGCATGTATTCTGCACCTTTTGTATCCTATTCCTATCTGCTACATCAAGGCATGGCCCATAAATGAAATAACAGTAGTTAAAGCTGGATAAAACGAGACTCTCACAGAGCATTTTTTTACGCAATTTAAAATTAAGGACATGACGGTTGTTGTATAATACTGTTAAAAACATATTATATGACTTTCGAATGAGTTTTTTGACATACTCCCTAAACCTTAGTTCAGTATTCAGGATTATACCCAGATTTTTAGCTACTTTAACTACGGGGAGCCTAACGCCATCAATAACTATATTGATATATCATTCAAAATGCCAATTTTGTTCTTATTCACAAAAAGCATCAAGGATGATTATAATGGATTCAACCTTAGATTGTGATTCAGAGAAAGTTGATTTAACGTGCCTAAATCTTCGTTAAGCAAATTCGATGCGTTTATATAGCCTTGGCAATCGAAATGAAGGTAAATTTGTGTATCATCTGCATATGCCTGAACCTTACAGTGGTTTAGAGGTATAGATAATAAATAGAAGAGGTCCAAGGATAGTTCCTTGAGGTACACCAGACAAAATTTAAATTTGTTCCGAATAATTGTTCTTATTGAAAATTTTTTGGCACCTGTTGTTGAAGTATGATCTAATAAGATTTATGGATGATTATTCAAAGCCATAATATTTTAATTTTGCCAGCAAAAGTGAATGATTAAGGGTATCAAAGACTTTTGAAAAATCTAGAAGAACTAACGCGCTATTTAATTTTTTATCAATTGCTGCCATTATATCATTAAAGTCCTTTCTAAAGCCACATTAAAATATGTTGATATGGATTTTGCTCTATTTTACGTTCTTTCTAGTGATCGACCTATACGTATTTGCATTTGCTCGCTTAGAACATGTCAATTAATCTGATGAAACCTTACATCGTCCTTTTAGAAAACCAAGCTCCGGAGTAATTCCATTAAAATTAATGGCATTACGGATTATCGTCCATTTAAATGGCACCCGTTCATGTTTTACTTCCACCAGTTGCCCGAGGTGATAATTTAATTTGCCGTTCGTTAAATCTGTTTACTTTTCGCACCCTCAGCTGTTTGGCGAATGCATTTGTTTGTTTTTGCGATAATTAAATGGAATTTTCGGCTCAAAATATCTGTTATTTCCGAAATTTTCGACCAATATTTGCCCGAAATAAATCAGGTGATGATTTTCTTATGTACAAATTAACAATATGGGTTAACAGCGTGTTTACCTTATAAAAATACCAATAATCAAACATGAGGAGATCCGAATTAACGGGATTCGGTCAGTTTCGATGAAAGGGAAGAGTGGGAGTTAAAGTTCCCGAGCCCGTTATCGTAAGGTGGAATTCTCAACGTCATTTAATCTATATAACCTATTTGGCGTTGTTTTTTTTTTAGTTTATTATTTTATTAACTAACATTTAAATAATATTAATATCCAGTGCTGCCAGCTTGGCTTTGCATAGATATTTCATTTCATAATTAATTTAATTTTTTTATATCCTGAGAATTTAACTTCGTTAAGTGAAGAAGAATTATACGTGAAAGCGCGGAATTTTCAAACGATACACCATAAAGACTTGTCCATTGACATTCTTAGTCAAATTTTAAGCCTCAGAAAGGGACTTGGAGAAAGTATTTCAAAATTAAAAACAGTGTATGCACTTGCGGATCAGTTATTAATAAAAAATCAGTGTGTTTATTCAAATTTTCCAGATGTATCTACTAGTGCAGTGATGCTATTTCTTACTTTACCAGTTCAGTGTGGCATCAGCGGAACGATCTTTTTCCAAACTTAAAATAGTAAAAACCTATTTACGTAACACCATGGGACAACAACGCCTTTCGGATTTATCCTTAATCAGTATCGAACACGAGTTTGTTAAAACATTAAATATCGAGAAAATTATAAACGATTTTGCAAAAAAAAACTCTCGACGATCTGGTCGTTTTGGATAATACGTTGTGACATAATGTTTGTGCAGACTTGTTGAGTGTTCATGTGTTTTAATGTTTTCTGTCTTTTGAATTCTATGAGGCTCGATCACTGCTACCCCCGTTACTACCATATATGGTAAGCAACATTATAAGTGGTATTTTAAAGTTTTGATTTTGTATCATGTTTGCTGGAATATTACATATAAATAAATAAATCTACGCGAAATAGGTTCTAGGTTGGCAAGCATGTTGGTACTCCCACCTTAGCAGACCAAATTTTTACTTTTTAAAAATAATTTTGCAAAAAAATATGGCCTAAGGAGATGCTTCTTTAGGGCTCATTTTATTTATTTCTATAAAATCGCCGACAGCGTTTCTCCTCCGCCCCCCACAACTATTTTTCTTTTTCATCTAAATATACTATTAAATATATAAAGTGTCTAACTGACTGATTCATCAACCCAGCCTAGGCCCCTGATCCTAGAATCATGAAAATTCCACTAAGAATGGATTTTTCGAAAATTAACCCCCAAGGGGGTAAAAACGGGGTTTAAAATTTTTATATTAACTAAAATTATATAAGTATTAAAAAAATGTACCCCTTCCCCGAAAAAAAGGTATTTGTGCCCCTGTAATGCATATCTTTATTATGTTTTTATTGTCAATTTTAAAATCTCATTAATTTTTAACCCTACAAAGATTTTAAAAAATCGAGCACGTTTTGCAAATTATGGTAAACGTGTACTTAAAAAAAATGTGCTTTTATTTGACGAAATCTCATCATCAGTCCTATGAAGTGTTCAACTCGTAAAAATATGAAAAAATTTTATGTTCCATAAAAAGTTAAGTATTTAAATGTAAATTTACCCATAAAAAAATGTTGCCCCCTTTTCATGCCGCTAAAGAAAAAATAAACCCGAAGGATAGAGAACTTTTCAAGAGAAAAACATGCCGTCGAATATATTTACGCCAAGATGTTTGTGCCAATAACTCAATTTACAATACCGTGTAAAGTTGAATACGAAAAAAGAAGGTTAGGCCTTTTTCTCTTTGTGTTTTCGTTTTTTTGCTTAAAATTAAGTGGATAAAAAAGGGTCAGTAAGGAAAATCCAGAGCCATTAGACTACCCGGAGTTCATATTCGTAATATTACAAGAAATACCTAGTACCTAGGTGATTTAAAATACTTGTTTTACAGGACTATACGTATAATCATTGAATAAAACGAAATGATAATTTACGTTACAAGTCCGGAAAATACTGTTTTTTTTTTGGAGGAGTCGACAAAATTCTAGGCCGTAGCCGTAGGCGAGTCCTGGAAGTCTGCGAGTCCAAAAAAACTGTTTTCGAACGTGTTGCGTACACTATTTTTTCGGCAACCGTGTAGAATAACAAATCAATGAGACACATTTCTTTATTATATTTCTTTGTAGAACAAAATTTCGAAAATTTTAATTCTTATTTGTATTAAATATTGAAATTCGAACAGAAGATAGGTACCAACAGAAACATTCTAATTCTTATTTATATTAATATTTATATTAAAATTCGAGCAATTGCTAATATTGATGTGATTCTTCCCGGCCTAGTCCGGAGAAATGCTACTTTCTCAAAGGAAAAGCGTCCGGGAAGTGGGTACTTCCCGGACGGTTGCCGAAAAAAAAAATTATAAAACTAATTTTTTTTAATTTAGTCTCAAAAACTTAAAAAATCACTTTTTCCCAATCAATTTTTATACTTTATTTTATAATGAATTAATGTATTTATTTATGAAAATGGATTTGATGGTAATTTTATTTATATCTACTATGTCTATTATTAAATAGTTAAACAGTAACATCAAACAGCAGGTTGTTGGCTGTTTTATAAAACGGTGTAAATATTGTAAATATGAAAAAAAAATTGCTTCCTTAAACTATTTGTAACTACCCCGTTGCATAAAGTACCAAACCAAACCAAACTAGCAAAGCGATTTTAAAGAACTGTGTTGGTTTGTAAATTTAAGGCCGGTTTCTGGGTTCTCCAATTATTCCGTGAAAAATATCAAATAATCTAAGAGTAAAAAAATACATTCAAAATTGTCGGGGTATGTGTTGCGGAATCGTTTTTTTGCTTTTAGGCGCATTGTGTTGTAAGGGCGTAGAGATGGGGTTTGAAAGGATAATTACCTCTTCTCCCTGTTCCCTAAAAGCCCAGAATATATATAAAGGACACCGGGTTTATTACCTTTCTATTAATTTCGTTAAAAAAATTACCCTCCTTTAAAAAATCAAAATTTTGTAAACAACTAAAATATTATACACGTTGTTCCATTAGCATTAAAAAATTTTAAGGACCCCATGCTCCCCCTCACCCCTAAAAGCTATCTAAAATGTACACATAATTTATTTTTAATAATCTAACAAAACTAGACTTCCCACTTCTGAATTCGGTAAAATAACAGCCAAAAAAATTTAAAACTAGATTTTTTTTCTAAAAACTAACCTTTAAATATACAAATGCATTTGTTGTACCTATACCTTACCTTAGAAGCCCTATTTAAAAAAAAAGTACAAACTTACCATTATAAAGTATAGTCGTCCCACTAGGACTCCCAGGCGGGGGCGAAGGCGCCGTAGCCCCCTCCGTGGGGCTCGACGGCCCCCAACAGGCCCCCTGCGAGTCCCCCACGACATCTATAATCTCTTCTTCTTCTTCCGCTTCCTTTACCATCTCTTGATGGGACGTTTTTTCCGCCCACGGGTAAGACTTCCATTTCTTCGCCATCAGACAGCGTGGCATCTTGAGACATTTGAAGATTCTTGGTACACTTTTTTGGGGTTTTCACTCACTTATTTTGCGTTTTGTTTAACGTTGTTTGATCATTTTTTTTTTCAAGTTTTTTTCGGTGGTGGAGTAGTGTTTTTTTTTTAAGTCAAGGAGAGTGTTTGAGAGTTTTTTTAAATAGTTTTCTTAAGGAAAAATGAAAGGAAACTTTCAAAGTTTATAATCGCGCGCGTGAGTGCGTAAGTCCCGAGATACAGAGGAGAGAACAGCGTGTACAGAACAGTAAGAACCGAAGACAGAACTAAACTAAAGCAGCGTTATCAACCCCTCGTGTTTGGTTGTGCGCCCCGTGGAGAACGCCGTTTTATATATAGAGCGGGGCGGGGGGGTGGATTACGCGAGGGGGTAAAAGTTGGCCCGCGCTCTGTTGCGCCGCGCCAGGAAGGGGGGGAGGGGGCGAACGGGTGTTGCATGGCACTGGTTGCTTCTTCAACAACTATCGGATGGGGTGGTTTTTCAACAAAAAAAAGTGGTTGAAAGGCGTTTCTATTGGTACTGTTTGAAGAACTTGTGAAAAAACAAGTTTTATTATCAAAAATATTTAATTTTTAATAATAAACACTAGTATTTACTCTTCAAAGACGATGACATTTAAAAGTACATTTACGTTACAAGACCGGAAAGTAGTGTATTTCAGGTCGAGACAAGCATTTCCACGGCGAGCCGTAGGCGAGTCTTGGAAGCTTGGAGAGACCTGCAAAACACTAATTTTCGGTTGCGTGACGTACAATATTTTTTTTTAAGACCGACACTACGATATACATTTAATTCTTTATTTTATTTAATTTTATATTATTTGTAAATGCGTCGTATGACTTCTCGAATCTCATTTTCCGTGTCGGATAATCCAAAATCTAAATTCATATTTTTAAATTTGCGCACTGGCGAAACAAGTTTGACATAAACAACAAATTAAAAATCAACGAATTGTCACTCGACAATACATCGAAATGTTGTTATCATAGTAACGAAATCATAAATGTAGATTGTATTATCAAAGAGCGATTGGAAAAATGAAAAACAGGGACCAGAAAAATCTTTTGCGGGTCTTTTACGTCCATTTTCCTGTCTTGATCGACAAAACATTATTTTCTGGACGAAAAATTGTCCAGAAAGTGTATATTTTCTGGTCGGTCTTAAAAAAAGATATATTGCAGCCCCTTTTTATTCTTGTCAAATTCTAATACTACATAAAAGAAAATAAATATCCATTCAAATCCATGTACTTACATATACGTTTCCGGTTCTAAGAGTATTTTATTATTTTTTACTTTTAGACTTTAATAATAATAATAATAATAATAATAATAATAATAATAATAATAATAATAATAATAATAATAATAATCATAATAATAATAATAATAATAATAATAATAATAATAATAATAATAATATTAATAATAATAATAATAATAATAATAATAATAATAATTTTTCATGATGAATAAAGAATACAATTACAAAGACTAATAATAATAGGCAGAAAAGCAAAAGCGGGGTGCATCAGTCTAGCCACAAAGAAAAGGCTACTCTACTACTGAACCCCACACTGCTTGCTACAATAATAATAAAAAAAATATATAAAGAATTATGAATGTACAGATATTATGTAAATATCGTAGAAAGGAGAAATAAAACAAAACGGTTCAAATAGTTAACATTCTAGAAAAAAATAAATACGCTACATTCTATCATTATAACCTGATGGAGAAGACGACAGACAAATAAATGATTCGAAGAATGACCTGCAAAACATTGATAAAAATAATAATTTAACAAGAACAATTAACGAAGTTGTTCATTTTGAAAACTGAGTAGATATTTTTTATATTGCAATTTAAATTTGTTACTGTCAAGGAAAACCATTCCATTAGGTAAATAGTTGTACAATTTAACAGATTATTTGTACCGTATTTTATTCAACATCCTGTAGATAAGCAAAGCTTAACAAAGAACATATTGGCAACAAGGGGATTGAACGCGAAAGAAGGTATGTAACAAAGTTGTCGATACTTTACCTAAATTGACACCGGAAACCGGAATTAGTGAAATCGAATACGGTTTTTTTGTTCCAATGATTCAGTATTTTTTAAGGGTACTTAAAATGTTATTGAGTTACAAGCACAATAAGAAGAAACCCACAATGTGCTCAGCCGTTTGCTTGTTTAAGGGTTCATTACTGCACGTAAAATAAACCCAATTTCGTCCTCCGTTGTCATCGAAACCGCGCATATAATTTAATAACATTGAAAGATCTATCCTTAAGCTCTGTTATACCGTGCGAGCAAAAATTATTTGCATCAAAGAGGGCCTTGCATCTAAGGACGTCATGCTTAGCCGTAGAACTTAATACCTGTTGGGTGTTAGTAACTACCTGAATTAACAATCAATCAGTTATTCCGTCATCTTTGACAGTCGTTACAAGTAATTTGATTCATTGCTAATTTTTCTAAGTTCTTGAGCAATTCACAGTGGGCTTTACGCACAAAATATTCATACTTGAAACGTATTTTCGAGGAAGACCATCTGTAAGAACAGAAGAACTTGTTGCAAACGTTCGTGAAATAATACAAAATACGTCAACAAATTATATAAGACGCCTATCCCAAGAAGTGGGAAGATCTTATGGAACATGCAGAACTCTTCTTAAGCAGCTAAATTTATTTCTTCCTAAAGTGCAAGTATTCCAAGAAATATAAGCCGCAGATTTTGAAAGACGCAGCCTTTGGTTATCCCAAAATTTATTGGAAAGAAATAATTTATTAGACCTGACATTTTTTTGGATGAAGCCTGGTTTCACCTCTCCGGTTATGTGAATTCTCAGAATACACGCATGTGAAGTAGTGAAAATCCCCATTTTTTTGTAGAGTCCACATTGCACCTTCAAAAAATTGATGTCTGGTTAGCTGTTTCCCGAAGACGAATTGTTGGTCCTATTTTTTTTCATGACACAGTTACAGCACAGCGGTATAGAGACAATATTTTGAATCCATTTGTGGAGTAATTACTTGACGACGAACTACGTTTTGGATATTTTCAACAGGACGGTGCAACCGCCCATATAACCACCGAAACTATTAACTACTTACGCAATCTTTTCGCCGACAGATTGATTAGTTTTTGATTAGACATTGAATTCCCACCTAGATCACCTTGTTTAACGGTTATGGATTACTTCATTTTTCTTCATTTAAAGAACACTATTTTTAAAACACCAGTTGCAAATTTAGAACAATTACAAGAAAGGATTATCCAAGAATGTGGTAACATTTCTCCAGAGATGCTGGTCAACACTTTCGAAAATATGAAGAGGTGTGAATTTATGCTTGGAGCATGGCGGTGACCAATTTCAGCAATTTATGTAATTATTTTTCTTTTTCTTTCTGTATATTCTTACTTTGTTAATTTTGTAAACAACAAAAATAAATTTGTATTTGTCTACTTATTTTATTACTCATTAGTTTGGCATATTATCATGTCATAATATGAATTTGACAAAGTTTTAACCTAGATTGGGTTAGATATATCGTCCCCATATCATTGTGATCTAAACCAAGCCCCACGTTTTTTAATCCAAGCCCTCGTTGATGAAAAATATTTTTGGCTCGCACGGTATAAATATACTCTAATTTGTATTAGTATAAATAGCCCAACTTTAAAAATTATTTTCTCTAAAAGAAAGGCCTAAATTAAAAAGCTGTTACAAGACAAACAACATTTAAAACTTTAATATTATTGGTCGTTACTTGGTGGAAATTGGTGGAAAACATTACCTGACGAAGCTGCAGTGCAGTGAAACATGTCGTTTTGTCAATAAAAAGTGGAATTTAAGTAAAAAAGTGTTTTACTTACAGTAATAAAACAATAACATTTAAAACTTTAGGTAGTTAGCTATTGTTATTTAGTTCGTGACCATAAGGGTAAAACCCTAACTGGCCTTATCTCTAAAACGTAAATTGATTTTGTAATTTCTGATAACGTTAATTATTTGTTTGAAATATTCAATTTATGGGGGGGGGAGGTTAAACCCGAGAGCCCCCCTTTACGTACGCGTCCGCCTATAACCATAACGTCACTGCAAACCATCGTCGGGTCTGGCCTATAAATATAACTTTTGCAACAAACCTGTATTACGACAATAAAGTTATAATATATTACCACGTTCACTTTCCCCAAACATTATATCCCCGATCCCCGAAATTACCATAAGGTGATCCCAAATCTGCATTTTGGACCTGGATAGCGGTCCGGCGTCTGGTCGAAAGACCATGTAAAACTTGTCGGTAAAACTTGTCGGCAAAACTTGTTTTATCCAGTGTTCGAGACCAGTTGGAATTTGTTTAAAACTCATTTGCAATATGAAGGTTGGTCGGGGTATTTTGGTTTGCTAATCGCGTGGAACTGCTTTAGATTTGACGATGGATGGAAATTATTTAGGAATGGTAGTTTTTAATGTCTGTATCGCTTCTGCTACAACCATCAGCAATATATTTTTCTGTCTCCTGATGATGAACGTTTCTACGTTCGAAACATGTAGAGACCTTTGAACAAAGACTTTTTATTCTATTAAATTTTGTGGAGGAAGACTTTTAGTTTTTTCTTTCCTATTCATACTTTCAACTCCACTTTAAGCATGGACTATTTCTTCAAATTATTTAAAATATTAAAGCATTTCAAGACTCATACGTAATAACTCTTTATACCTTCAACTCTATAATATACTATATGCAAAACCCTACTTAGGTCGGCTCAACACTCTGAACCTAAAAAAATAATGAACCAATATTATTTTATACACATGGCGTAGCCAGAAGGGTCTAGTACGCCCCCCACCCCCCAACGGAATATTTAGAAATTAAATTCAGCAATTTTATTACACACTCATTAAAAAAAAAGATCACGCTTTATAAGTATCTATACATGGGTTCATTAAAAGGGTTTTGGACAAGGTTAATTATCATACAAAATTTAGCCATTCTCCGTCGAGTAGTTTTTATTCAAGCCAACAGACAGACAGACTAAACGACGAAAATGGGAAATATTCTTTTAGGATCAGGAACATTTAAATAAAATTTCAGCAACGCCACTGATTTATACGAGTAGGAGATCAGGGGTCAAAAAGTGTACATCAAGTTAAAGCAAACTAACGTATTTTTCCTGGAGTGTACCAGTATGGAGGCATCTTTTGACAAAAACATTAATTTATCAAAGTCGACTGTAAAGGTAAGAAAAACTTTTTTTTTAAGTATCATTGGGGGCATGGTGGGCTGTTATATTTGTCGCGTACCCCATCTTGCCCCAACTAATATTTTTTTATTAAAAATCATACTAAAAAATTAATGACTTATTAATTTAAATAGGTACATAATGAATTAAAATAGTTATTTTTATTGTCAGAAATGGTTCTCAAATATGAAAAAACAGCGAGAGGAGAGTGGGCCAAAGAAAATATGAAACCACCGATTGTTTATATTGCGTGACATACTTGGAGTCCACGGAAGGATGGACTGCCTGTCAAATATGCCAAGAATAGTCCTACAATTTTTTATGCCAGCATAGACGAAGGTGATGCCTTACCTTAGATATTACCCACACATGTGATTTTCGTAAATAAACCCCATCATGCCCCGTACCCGGGGCAAGTTGGGATAATTGTTTGTTTTTAAATAAGTATAGTTTTTAGTATTTTGGTGTGAGTTAAGCCAAACATTTTTATGCTTAAAGAGTTAGTAATAGTCGTAACATGTTTTATTTTGCGAAAAGCTACAATTAAATATTTTTTAATACATTTTTTAACAAATTTTTATAGATTTATTTTTAAATTTTAAAACGCAACCTTCTTTTAACAAAGACAGACAAAAACGTTAAACATTTTGTAAATTGTATCAAATAGTACGTATCATTTTGTTTTTTATTTAAATGTAATTTTAAAGTTTTTTTAAATAGTTTTAATAATCTTTGAGATTTAAAAGAATTTTCCAAATTATCATAGTCTATCAAACCTTTATAAAAAATAGACTTATAAGCTAATGTTTTAGACACTTTATCCACATAAAAATGTTGATTAGTTCTCGTTTTATAATTATTATGATGGTTATAATTAAAAGAGCAAAAATTTTTTTAAACAATCAGGCAATAAATTATTTTTAATTTTATGTATAAAGATACATAATAAATAAAAAATTAAATTTCTGACATTCAACCACTTTAAATTTTTCAACATTAAATTAATTTTTGTATATTTGTCACAATTTAAAATAACCTACTTTTCCGGCAATCTTCGATATGATACTTTCAAAATAATTTTAAAAATTTAATTTTTAATCAATCCCTAAATATTTAAAACTGTTTACTAATTCCAATTTTTCAACATCAATTACAACATTCATATCCATAACCATACATTTAGTTTTTAAAATATTTAATTTTAATTTATTTACTTTTAGCCAATTTAACAATATATTTATCTCAGCATTTAGAGTATTAGACCTTAAAAATATTTAAAACATTAATGCAAATTAAGGTGTCATCAGCAAACATTTGTAACTTACACATTTTTAAAACTAAACGCATGTCGTTGATATATAAAATAAATAGTATTGGACCTAGTATACTTCCTTGAGGAACTCCTATATTATTTATTTTTTATTTGAATATGTTATGGATGAAATCCAATGGATTTTTAGAATAAACTTTATTTTTTGATAAATTTGTTTTATTTTTATTGATATAAATGCTTAGCGTCCCCGTCTTGCTCCTGCTTCCCCTACTACTACTACCACTGTCCAATTAAATATCGCTCCACTGGAATCATGGTCTCCTTTATGTGAAAAGGGGAGAAAAATATAATACGCAACCCTCGGAAAGCTATTAAAAAAAGATCTTTAATTTATTACCAATAAAAAGTTATTTAAAGCAACAAGTCAGTATAAAAAGTCGGCACTTTCTCCGCATTCCTAACCCAAAAATTTCCCTAAACTTTTAATACTAATACCAAACTGAAACAGAAAAGTTTGAAAGTAACTTTTTCTGTATCAAGATTGGCTCATTTAAACAAACGAGGAGCCATTGGGGGCCCCATTTGTGCCCCTCGAATGAATGTCTTTTTTATGCAAAAGCCGTTTTAGGGGCATTAGCGATAATACAATTTTGGAGCGTGGTGATAAAGACAAGGATTTTCTTTAGTATTTTTATGCGGTTGGTATTCGGGGGATGCCATTAGAGGACTTTTCTTTATTAAAAATGAAAATAGCCCCCGGATGATACAAAGAATACAATGACGAAAAGGATTTTAGCGAAGAGTTAAAATGGTAAGCTATTTATGGACAACATCATTTATCAACAACTAACGCGCACTTTATAAAAAAAAATTCTACAATGCGAGCAAAAATTATTTGCATCTAAGGACGTATCGCTTAGCCGTAGAGCTTTTTTTTTTTTTTTTTTTCCAGAGGGGTAAAAAAATCTTCGAAAGACACCCTCAAGCCAAGGTGATCTAGTGGCTGGGTAGTGTCGGATTCCTACCGACTAAAAAAATTCCCCTCACCTACGCTCGCCACACCGGAATCCGCTTTCGCATTGCTTCAATGTGGGTAGCTGCCTATTCTTTAACTTGATGTTTGGTGTTTAGCCTCGGCTCTCTCTTTCTTTAGTCTCTAACATATTTCTAACTGTTTTGTAAGTTTTTCTCCATGTTTCTTCTCCTTCCACTAGACTATCCATCATACTCCTTGCAGTAAAGGTTATTCCCATTTCATGTAGGAAGGTTGTTCTTTCTTCCTGCCATCTGGGGCATATAAATAGCGTATGCTCTGCATCATCTTCTTGATTGCAGTAGAAACAATTGCTTGTGTTGGATCTTTTCCTATCATACAGGTATTTCTGAAAACAGCCATGTCCCGAAAGAGCTTGAGTTAGAAAATAATCAACCTCACCGAAAGGCCTATTTTTCCACCGCTGGATATCGGGAATCAATCTATGGGTCCATCTGCCGTAAATTCCGTTATCCCATTTGTTCTGCCATCTATTTATTAAATTTGTGGTTGCTACGTCTTTTGGTATTCCCATGTATTTTTCCCTTCTTTCCCTTATTAGTAGTTCAATGGGAGCTACTCCGGCGATGACTGCTGCTCCTTCTGCAGACACTGTCCTGTAAGCACTGCATATTCTAAGGGACATCTTTCTTTGTATTCTGGTAAGTTTTTGTAACCGTTTTTTATTTTCTATTACTGAATACCAGGCTGGCGAGCCATAAAGCAACTGTGACTGCACAACACTGGCTACAGTCACAGTTGCTAAAAATTTTAATACGAATATACATATATTGTATAGGTGCGAGCAAAAATTATTTGCATCAAAGAGGGCCTTGCATCTAAGGACGTAATGCTTAGCCGTAGAGCTTAATACCTGTTGGGTGTCAGTGACTACCTGAATTAACAATCAATCAGTTATTCCATCATCTTTGACAGTCGTTACAAGTAATCATTTGATTCATCGCTAATTTTTCCAATTTCTTGAACAATTCACACAATGGGCTTTACGGAACAACACAAAACATTCATGGTTGAAGCGTATTTTCGACACGGGGTTAGAGTAAATGGTGAGTGGCAATACAATCCGGGTTTGTGCATGGACGATTTTCACGAACATTTTCCTAACGGTGCTTTTATTGCTGGGGATTTTTATCATTGCCTAAAAAGAACCGTGGCTGTGTTTAGGGAAACAGGTTCTATACAACACAAAAAAGGAGCAGCAAGACCATTTGTAAGAACAGAAGAACTTGTTGCAAACGTTCGTGAAATAATGCAAAATACGCCAACAAATTGTATAAGACGCCTGTCCCAAGAAGTGGGAAGATCTTATGGAACATGCAGGACTATTCTTAAGAAGCAGCTAAATTTATTTTCTTATAAAGTGCAAGCATTCCAAGAAATATAAGCCGCAGATTTTGAAAGACGCAGGAATTACTCTCAATGGTTTACCCAAAATTTATTTGGAAAGAAATGACTTATTAGACCTGATATTTTTTTCGGATGAAGCCTGGTTTCACCTCTCTGGTTATGTGAATTCTCAGAATACACGCATGTGGAGTAGTGAAAATCCCAATATTTTTGTAGAGTCCGCATTACACCCTCAAAAAATTGGTTAGCTGTTTCCCGAAGAAGAATTGTTTGTCCTATTTTTTTCCATGACACAGTCACAGCACAACGGTATAGAGATAATATTTTGAATCCATTTGTGAAGCAATTACTTGACGACGAACTACGTTTTGGATGTTTTCAACAGGACGGTGCAACCGCCCATACAGCCGCCGAAACTATTAACTACTTACGCAATTTTTTCGACGACATATTCATCAGTTTTCGACATTGAATTCCCACCTAGATCACCTTGTTTAACGATTATGTATTACTTCGTTTTTCCTCATTTAAAGAACACTATTTTTAAAACACCAGTTGCAAATTTAGAACAATTACAAGAAAGGATTATCCAAGAATGTGGTAACATTTCTGCAGAGATGCTGGTCAACACTTTCGAAAATATGAAGAGACGTGTGAATTTATGCTTAGAGCATGGCGATGGCCAATTTCAGCAATTTATGTAATTATTTTTCTTTCTGTATATTCTTACTTTGTTAATTTTGTAAACAACAAAAATAAATTTGTATTTGTCTACTTATTTTATTACTCATTCATTAGTTTGGCATATCATGTCATAATATGAATTTGACAAAATTTTAACCTAGATTTGGTTAGATATATCGTCCCTATATCATTGTGATCTAAACCAAGCCCTACGTTTTTTAATCCCTCTTTGATGCAAATAATTTTTGCTCGCACGATATTTAAAATGCTTGCTTCTCGTAACAAAATAAAGAAGAACGGTTAAGAAGCATTTCGCAATATCATAGCTCATCAGTAAGGTTAGGAATGTCCTTGTTATAAGAGTTTATAGTTAATTCAATCCAATTTTCATAAATTTCACCCACCGACTTAACTATTCATGAATCCTGATTGTCCCTTATATCCCTAAAAAGCAACCAAGGGCGAAGTGAGTCATTGTTTTTAGACACACGTTCTCTAAAAGGGCCACTTTTTAGCAATTCAAATTCCGTAATTGGGTGGTTTTAGTCGTGTGCTTATTTTCCTTTTCCTTCCAGCCCTTTAGCTCTAAAAATCGGAACAAGCAGATCAGGACTAACAAGAAAATATGAAGCATAAAAAGTCCATAAATAAAAACATGGATACAATATACCCGAGAGGTAACCTTCTTACAAATTATGTTTCATATTGTATATTACTAATAATTAATATACAGGGTATTGACTCCCGTATACCTATCCAACGACCCGGAAAAATTTTATTATACCGTGCGAGCAAAAATTATTTGCATCAAAGAGAGCTTGGATTAAAAAACGTAGGGCTTGGTTTAGATTATAATGATATGGGGACGATATTATTATATCTAACCAAATCTAGGTGAAAATTTTGTCAAATTCATATTATGACATGATATGCCAAACTAATGGTAATAAAATAAGTAGACAAATACAAATTTATTTTTGTTGTTTACAAAATTAACACAGTAAGAATAATAATATACAGAATGAAAAAGAAAAATAATTACATAAATTGCTGAAATTGGCCAGAAATTTACACGTCTCTTCATATTTTCGAAAGTGTTGACCAGCATCTCTGGAGAAATGTTACCACATTCTTGGATAATCCTTTCTTGTAATTGTTGTAAATTTGCAACTGATGTTTAAAAAATAGTGTTCTTTAAATGAGGAAAAACGAAGTAATTCATAACCGTTAAACAAGGTGATCTAGGTGGGAATTCAATGTGTGATCGAAAACTGATCAATCTGTCGTATTTTGCATTATTTCACGAACGTTTGCAACAAGTTCTTCTGTTCTTACAAATGGTCTTGCTGCTCCTTTTTTGTGTTGTATAGAACATGTTTTCCTAAACACAGCCACGGTTCTTTTCAGGCAATGAAAAAAATCCCCAGCAATAAAAGCAACGTTAGGAAAATGTTCGTGAAAATCGTCCATTATTGCATTGCCACTCACCATTTACTCTAACACCGTTTCGAAAATACGCCTCAACCATGAATGTTTTGTGCTGTTCCGTAAAGCCCATTGTGTGAATTGTTCAAGAAATTGAAAAAATTAGCGATGAATCAAATTACTTGTAACGACTGTCAAAGATGGCGGAATAACTGATTGATTGTTAATTCAGATATATAGTTACTGACACCCAACAAGTATTAGGCTCTACGGCTAAGCATTATGTCCATAGATGCAAGGCCCTCTTTGATGCAAATAATTTTTGCTCGCACGGTACTGGGTGTAATTTTCTCTAAACCGGTGAAGTTGTTCCTATGTCCAGTTCTGGAGATATACAGCATCGAACAGACTCACAACTAAAAAAATAAGCATATAAAATACAATTTTTTTTAAATTTTAATAAAATTTGTTATGTAAGTTCATCTTATGGTTAAAAATAAATATATTTAATGCTATATAGGGTGTTTCGAATAGTTATTGTATTCTAACACTGTATTATGCAAATAAGAAATATATATAAATAGTCTCAATACAAAGAATTAATTTTATTCAAAAATATTAAATAGGCCTTAAGCAAACTTAATATACAGAGTAATAAAATTTTGACAAACCTTCTATCACAACACTCGTAGAACAAACATATAAAAATATTAATTATCTACTTTTTAAAGATCATAAATTCTATATTTTCCGGCGGTAATATATTTTTGCATAAAATTAATTCTTTATATTCAGACTATTTATATATATTTCTTATTTGCATAATATAGTGTTAGAATACCCGAATTAGTCGAAACACCCTGTATAGTAATAAATATATTTATTTTTAACCAAAAGATGAACTTTCATAACAAATTTTATTAAAATTTTTAAAAAATGGTATTTTATATGCTTATTTTTTGAGTTTTGAGTCTGTTCGACGCTGTATATCTCCAGAACTGGTCGTAGGAAAAGGGAAATCAATAGCAAACGTGTAAGTAAGACACTTCAAGCAAGAAATATTAAAAAATAACGAAATTTAACCGATCCAATTTTAATATACTGGATAATTTTTAAATGCATGCATTTTTCTGTTATTTTTCTATCGTTATCATTGGAAACACCCTGTATAACCTTGATAATTATATATATTTGGAACTATACGATAAGCGACAAGCAGTGCATAAAGAATTATTAACAAAATTTCTTTAAAACTTATCAAAAAAATATTAATTTTTTTGAGTTACCCTGTATAACTTTAAATAATATAAATTCTGATAGCTTGCTCCAAGCTAATGTCATCTACAGTATTACTTTGTTAATATTTAATTTAATGCCGAAAATACAAAAATTTAACAAAAAATATTAAATAATTTTCGTCACTCACCCGGTATATAATAAAAAATTTTAAACAACTTTTATAGTATTCTATCCTATCTACGACAGGGTCGACAAAAATGTAGAAAAATAAAACGAATTAATATTATAAACTACGAGAATATAATGTTGTGTAAATTAATATTTTGCAACTTGGACACCGTGTATCTCAAAAACTGATTGGCAGATTTTGTTGTGGCCATGGATACTTTTGATCAGGATGGAATTCTCTACGACATACTAAAAATGTAGGAAATTTAACCGAGCGCCATTTTCCATAAGAGAAGTGCGGGATTCCAAAAATTTCTAATTTCTCTCGTGGCTTCAGTTCACTAAAGTCAACTAAGCCTGTCGATATCGCCAGGCGGAAAGAAAACGAAGCCTGACTGCCAAGTAATGCGATTGGTTAATCCGAATGTTGACTTAAGGAATCGAGAATCATATCTGCATCAGTCTCTACTGTTTCCAGGTAATCCCACCCTGCCTTCCTAACATGACACATGAAATTGTAAGTTTCACGTTATTTGGAAGTCTAATTTTAAACTCCCCAACTCGCAGGCTACAGGAAAGGTGTATGTTGCCTAAATATGACACTAATGCCGGTTGTTTAGTTGGATTAAAACATGCGAAATTTGAATTTTTATTACCTTTATTATGAGGTAGTAAAATCGCTTATTATTGCCCTTGAATGGAACTATTTTTGATTAGCCGTGTTTTCTATTAAGAAGTCTACATTATACGTAAAATTTTATGTCAAAACGCTAAGGCCCAAATTATTAATGTTTTGTTAGTGTAACAGCCACATAACTTCCATTACAACAATGGTTGATTCAATAATAGTATCGTTAGGCGTTCATCATACGGTTAGTCTTAACAGGATATTAATCATAGACATTTACCTTTAGATGTGTAAAGCTTATCTTCTGCGCAAACAAAAGTTACGTTTTATGGGTGAAAAAATACTTCCGAGCGCATGGCTCGCCGATCAACTGCCTTCTCTCTGAGCAGCATCGGGCCTGCGCACAAACCTCGTGTTATCAGCCTGTCCTTCTTCAAGTTATATACCAACTAATATTTGACTTGAGGTTAGGTACGCGATATCATCGAAGATTGATTATTTTGCTGGTTTTGTTTGTTTTTATATTCGATTTTATAAGTTTTATAGTTTAATTGCCTTATTATCTTCCTTTTCGAACTAAAAACACGACGACGAATCATTTTTAAACAAATTTTAGAAACGAAACCTTACCAAACAATTTTCTATCTTCAAAATGTGACTGTTTTGCAACTACTAAAAATGCCAAAAATAATTAACTTAATTCCCAACCTGATAAAAAAAAATTGAGAAGAAATTCCAATTTTTTGGCCAGAATTTAAATTTTAAATCCCGGACCAGTCTATTTTCCCATTTGTCAAATGATAATGTTGCAGTGCGCATGACTAATCGTGTATAGCTTTGTTTACATGCCATAAATTTGCCACTTTCATGATTATTGTTTGCTTATGTAAAGGTAAATATCTATGATATTAATAGGATCTTATACACCAATTTTTAAACCTCCGACAGTTTTAGTTAATGAGTTACAGAAATTTCTAAAAAATGTCCACCTCCGTTTTCAACCCCTTAGGAGTTGGTTTTCGAAAAATACCTCCTTAGTAGTTGCCAATGTTATAAGGAGATGACATCGCCGAAGTTTCATGATTTTCGTATTAAGGATTTGGGCCGGGCCTCTATGCATCAGTTACTGAGTCAAATTAATTAAATATCACGTTATACAGGGTGTTTCATTAAGGGTGACTAACGGCCATATCTCGGAAACTACTAAGCATAGAAACTTGAGAAAAAGAATTATGATTAAAGCGGTCATGAGAAAATTCTGGAAATTATTTTTAAGTTTCTAATTTCGCCGCAAGAGGGCATAATTAAATTTTTTTTTTTTAATTCTAAATTTCTTCGAAAATACCCATATTAAGGTATAACTCTGATTACATCATCGAAAAGCTTAGACAATTCTGCATCATTTTGGTTTAAGGCTCGTTTTTGCGTACCGACCTTGATAAGAGTGGGGGAAGCTATTGAATGTGTAAACATTAAAATCGCTGTAACTTCTAAACGACTTATCCGATTTTACTAAATTTAAGCTTGTTTGGAAGGGAAAGGTGAGTAGCTTCAATTGCCGTATCGAACACTCCAACAGTACACGATAGTGTTTAATAAAATTGCTAGAGGGCGCAATTTGTAATAATAACAGTTTTTTCGATTTTATCTATGACATCATAATCGGAAAGTAGATGAAATTTGCAAGAAAAGATGTGAAGACCGCAGTTCGATATCCTTGTTCGTTTCAGAGTTATCGCCAAAATAATCATTATTAATACAAATAGCGCCCTCTAGCAATTGTATTAGAAACTATCATGTACCATTGGATACAACAACTAAAGGTACTTCCAAACAAGCTTAAATTTAGTAAAATCGGATAAGTCGTTTAGAAGTTACAGCGATTTTAATGTTAACACATTCAATAGCTTCCCCCACTCTTATCAAGATCGGTACGCCGACGAGCCTTAAACCAAAATGATGCAGTATTGTCTCAGCTTTTCGATGATGTAATCAGAGTTATACCTTAATATGGGATTTTCGGAGAAATTTAGATTAAAAAAAAATATATTTAATTGTGCCCTCTTGCGGCGAAATTAGGAACTTAAAAATAACTTCCAGAATTTTCTCATGACCGCTTTATTGAATTTTTTTTTCTCAAGTTTCTATGCTTAGTAGTTTCCGAGATAATAATATGGCCGGTAGTCAACCTTAATTAAACACCCTGTATAGTAGTTGTTAATCATTATTTCACTCTTACATACCACTAAAAATACACCACTAAAAAAAATATTGTTGTATATGGATTAAAAATATTTTATAAACGGCGTCCAATGAACCATCCCATTCGTCATCGCATCGAATAAAGCTACAAGTCCCTGTAGAATTAAATTTAATGATGCCTGGAAACTTTTTAACTTTTTTAGAATTTTGCCGTGATTGAAAGCCCATTTAATGAATTGCTTCCCATCATACCTTATCAAGATCGATAGGGATTTTTGTTCGAAGGTATTTAACCAGAAAAAAATTATTATACATTTTAAACCGACTTTAATGGAATACAACAAATAGCCGGTTTTTCCAATGCCGGTACGAGACATTAAAATTGAAGAACACTGGTTAAAAAAATTAATAGGTGTGTAATTTAGGTCGAGTCAACGCGACGAGTAGACTCTATCTACTCTACCAAAGTCACCTTCCAAGGACTTGACGAATGTCTATCACCAGTTCATCAAAGGAGAAATACAATAATTTAGTATTGCCATCAAAATACTAATAATAATTAAAAAAAAGATTATACACTTGTCCGATATGCCACAATATTTTCTTTCTTTAACTAATAATAATATTTTTAATCTTTGTCTAAAAAATTAAATATATCCCACAAAATGGAAAGAAAGTAAGGTTATTTCGATATTTAAGTGTAGTGACAGGAACGACATTAAAAACTATAGATCTGTTAGTCTTGTTTCTTCGTGTTCAAAGGTTTTAGAATTCTTTATATTGATGATAGAAGAATATATTATAACGATGTTAAACATTTAATTTCGGGCCAGCAACATGGATTTTCTAGCCCAGCGCTTAACTATAACTAATTTAATAAACTTTTCACTATTCACTCATAATTCTTTGAAAAACGGCCAGCAAGTTGATGTTATTTTCAACGATTTGGAAAAAGCGTTTGACAAGGTGGACTTTGATGAGATGGTTACAGCTCTTCGAGACTTCTCAGTGGACCAAAATATGATTTCATTATTATCATCATATTTACATAAAAGATCACTATTCGTTGAACTTAAGGGCTACACATCACAAATATATTCATCCACATCAGGGGTGCCCCAGGGTTTAAATCTTGGAACACTTCTGTTCTAGTTATAAATAATATTGGAGTAAGCGTTAATTTTACCAAAGGTCTTATTTTTGCTAATGATTATAAACTATTTCGTACTATTGTGGATGAACTTGATGCAAAGACCCCATAAAACGACTTGAATTTGGCTGTGCGTTGGTGTAGAGAACATAATTTAAATATAAATATGAGCAAATGTCAATTTTTAATTACTGCATCGATAATATACCTTTCAAGAGAACTGATTTGTACAGGGATCTCGGTGTCCAGTTTGTTCCTAAGTTGAGTTTTGTTGGGCATATTGATAATATTACTGCCAGCGCTTGGAAAGTGCTAGGATTTATTATAACAACTCGTAAATACTTGAAAAATGTTAACGCCATAATAACTTTATATAAATCCCTGGTAGGTACAAAACTTCAGTATGCATGCACTATTTGGGATCCTCAGTATGCCAATAAGATCGATCTATTCGAATCTGTTCAGCGTAAATTTTTAAAATCTTTGTACTACTAGTCATTTTCAGTTTATTTACCAAGAAATACGGATCAAACGATTTTGTGTAATTTGTTTAATTTCCCTTCTTTAAGACTATTGCGTATAGAAACAGGAATTATTTTCCTATATAAAATAATTAGAGACAAAATAAAAAATAAAGAGTTCTTAGGACAGCTTCCGTTTAGAATAGGCTTAGTCAATACTAGATCCGCACATATATTGTATATCCCTGCACCGAGGACAAATATGTACAGGAGCTCACAGCTTATAAGGCTGTGCTCTTATTTTAATAAATATATTGCGGCGACATTGACATATTTATACAGGGTGTCCAAAAAGTAATGGGACACAGAGCAACAGCAGACTCCTTAAGGCGAAATAATGTGATTTACTTAAACTTGCCTTATCCCAAAATTGATAACAACAAAGATACAGGGTGGCAAAGTTTTAATTTTGTTTTCGTTTTTTTGCGATTACTTCTTAACGAAACGACATAGCAGTACAAATTTAAGGCTTTTGGGGTTTTTTGAGGTGAGGAATTTAAAATTATCTATAGTTTTTGTGTACCCAGTAGAGGGCGATGCCTACGGCATGGCCCACTCCTTTTAGCTGGCATAACTTTGTTTAGGCTTCTTATATCGATCCGACTATTAAAAAAATAAGTTACTTTCACATCAAAAATGTATAACTTATTAAAGTCGCTAGGGGCAACCATTTTCGAGATAATTGCATTCGATATTTTTAATGCAAGAATTCTAAAAAATTTAAATTAATTAAATCATTGAAATCAATGGTGGCCATTTTGAACAATTGCTATCACGGCGTTACCATTTTTATTTTTAACCATTTTGTTACTTTTAAATGTTATTAAAGTAAGTATTAAAAAAAATTTTTGTTTAAAATAAAATTATTAATTCCGTATACATACAAAAAAGCGTTTTTATTAGAAAAAAATAGTCAACCTTAAGTATCTACATTAACTGACACTTAGCTTATGTAGCTCATTTACAATAATTTTAAGTCAGAAATTTACCGTTGCTCGATTTTCCGTTGCTTTTGGACCACGTACTTAGTTGCATTGGACATATGAAATGCGATTATCTCGAAAATGGTTGCTCCTAGCGACTTCAATAAGTTATACATTTTTGATGTAAAAGAAGTAAAGTAACTTATTTTTTTAATAGTCGGGTCGATATAAAAAGCCTAAACAAAGTTATGCCAGCTAAAATGAGTGGGCCATGTTGTAGGCAGCGCCTTCTACTCGTTGCACAAAAACTATGGATAATTTTGAATTCCTCACCTCAAAAAACCCCAAAACCCTTAATTTTGTGCTGCTATGTCGTTTCGTTAAAAAGTAATCGCAAAAAAACAAAAACAAAATGAAAACTTTGACACCCTGTATCTCGGTTGTTATCAGTTTTGGGATAAGGCAAGTTTAGATAAATCGCATTATTTCGCCTAAAGGAATCTTTTGTTGCTCTGTGTCCCATTACTTTTGGGACACCCTGTATAAACTATGAGAAATTAAGGCATGAAGTGCTTAGTCAATTGCTGTAATTGCAATACTAATTGAATTGTTATAGCTATGTTTAAGCTTTCAAAAATAAGGTTTATGTATCTATAATTAACTTGTTAAGTTGTTGATACTATAAATAAATAAAACAATTTTTTTTAGGAGATAGTAGGTACTTGAGTTAGTAATAAAGTTCATTGATCACTGACCTCATCTTCTAAATGAAAATCAAATTGTTGATTCGAGCAACAATACCTACTGTACAAACTGCAATAATTAATTACGAATCCATACTCATGTAACAGTCGCCTGTTATCTTCGTTTTTACCACCCCCCCTTCATTTCTCTCGGGCGCGTGTCCCCTTCCAACGGCACGCGATCCTTTGTCACGTGCCATACCTGGTCACTTACGACCACCTGATATAGCTCATGCAGCTGTTGAGATATCGGGGAAGCCTGAATAAGCCGGAGTCATGGGTTCGGTTTCAAGTTTTGGCTTCCGTATGTGCAGCGGAAAAGACACGGTATTTTAATGGTATACCTTGTGTGTTATAATGGAAGGTGAATGAACCATACCGGTGGCTAGAAAGATAGTTGGTAAGCTATACGGGGTTGTCAAAGAAGTTTGAAATACATAGCTATTTATAGAGCAGAGTCATATTTGTTGTTCCGATGATAAGAGGGTACATCCAGAGTACCAGAGTATGTACAAATATCCTCTACGTGGTTATACCTGCATGATTAAATATAAAAAATAAAATATTTGTTATTGTCTCTCGCCTAAAATGTCATTAATAATAACACTCTGCATTCACAGCCTAGACTTTTCCAAAGGCTTCTTTTAATTTTCACTTAAATAGAAATTTATTAATACTTTAATGAAACTTTTTTAACACAACCTACGCCGCTGGACTTAACTAATCGCTTCGATTCCTTGAGCAACTGCAATTCGACGCGAAGTAGGAAATTTAACGCACTCTTTCTCTCTCTTCGATCTTTGTTTTACACGTACGAATGTTTGATACAAACAGGCTATTCGTGAATGAATGGCTTAGTATATTCTACGATGAGAAGTCCATGGTTCACCATTATCTGAAATTCATAAACACGCCAGTGATACCGTGCGAGCAAAAATTATTTGCATAAAAGAGGGCTTGGATTAAAAAACGTAGGGCTTGGTTTAGATCACAATGATATGGGGATGATATATCTAACCAAATCTAGGTTAAAAGTTTGTCAAATTCCTATTATGACATTATATGCCAAACTAAAAGTAGACAAATACAAATTTATGTGTTTACAAAATTAACAAAGTAAGAATATACAGAAAGAAAAAGAAAAATAATTGCATAAATTGCTGAAATTGGCCACCGCCATGCTCCAAGCATAAATTCACACGTCTCTTCATATTTTCGAAAGTGTTAACCAGCATCTCTGGAGAAATGTTACCACATTCTTGGATAATCCTTTCTTGTAATTGTTCTAAATTTGCAACTGGTGTTTTAAAAATAGTGTTCTTTAAATGAGGAAAAACGAAGTAATCCATAACTGTTAAACAAGGTGATCTAGGTGGGAATTCAATGTCTGATTGAAAACTGATCAATCTGTCGTCAAAAAAATTGCGTAAGTAGTTAATAGTTTCGGCGGCTGTATGGGCGGTTGTACCGTCCTGTTAAAAATATCCAAAACGTAGTTCGTCGTCAAGTAATTGCTCCACAAATGGATTCAAAATATTGTCTCTATACCGCTGTGCTGTAACTGTGTCATGGAAAAAAATAGGATCAACAATTCTTCTTCGGGAAACAGCTAACCAGACACCAATTTTTTAAGGGTGCAATGTGGACTCTAAATGGGGATTTTCACTACCCCACATGCGTGTATTCTGAGAATTCACATAACCGGAGAGGTGGAACCAGGCTTCATCCGAAAAAAATGTCAGGTCTAATAAATCATTTATTTCCAATAAATTTTGGTTAAACCATTGAGAGTAATTCCTGCGTCTTTCAAAATCTGCGACTTGTATTTCTTGGAATACTTGCACTTTATAAGGAAATAAATTTAGCGGCTTCTTACGAATAGTCCTGCATGTTCCATAAGATCTTCCCACTTCTTGGGACAGGCGTCTTATACAATTTGTTGGCGTATTTTTCGTTATTTCGGACGTTTGCAACAAGTTCTTCTATTCTTACAGATGGTCTTCCTGCTCCTTCCTTGTGTTGTATAGAACCTGTTTCCTTAAACACAGCCACGGTTCTTTTCAGGCAATAAATCCCCAGCGATAAAAGCAACGTTAGGAAAATGTTCGTGAAAATCGTCCATGCACAAACCCGGATTGTATTGCCACTTACACTACACCACATTACCCCGTTTCGAAAATACGCTTCAACCATTAATGTGCTGTTCCGTAAAGCCCATTGTGTGAATTGTTCAAGAAATTGGAAAAATTAGCGATGAATCAAATTACTTGTAACGACTGTCAAAGATGACGGAATAACTGATTGATTGTTAATTCAGGTAGTTACTGACACCCAACAGGTATTAAGCTCTACGGCTAAGCATTACGTCCTTAGATGCAAGGCCCTTTTTGATGCAAATAATTTTTGCTCGCACGGTATAAGTGCGACTCTTTCAGACTATAGTGAAAAGAAAATCAATTTGTTCGTGATAATATGAGCAGCCATATTTACCTATCTTTCCAATACGTCACAGCCAGCACAGCTAGCGAATTGAATCAGCCGAATAGATTGGCCAACAGTCCTTATCTGCGGCATATTTCTGGCGGCCTGCAATGTTCATAGCGCTGGAAAGATTAGGACTGCAAATGCAGCTGTTTGGTTGCACACGTTCGACGTGCGACGGCCACTTTGTATCATGATTTTAGTAAAATAACCACCCCGATATATGTTGTTTGCACCCCGTTCTCGCTTGTTGAATTTTTAACACCTGTCTGCGGGTTCAAATTTTATATTGGGGTTGTTATTCGATAGTATATATGATGCGATTCTGTAGCCGACAGCTTTTATACTTAGCGCTCACAGTGCGATTTAGATTGTATGTACAGTTGACGACAGATAATTTCGTACACTAAACTGTGATACTGTAAATCAGTGGCGGCGATAAGGCCCCCGCAAGCCCCGCAACGCGGGGGGGCCCCCAACTCCGTAGGGGCCCCACTCCGCCTGCCTAACTGACGTATTTCTAAATTTTAGATTAATATCATAAAAAAAAACAATAAAAATTAGTATTTATGTATATTATCACATAATTTTGCGGAGGGGCCCCCAAATGTTTACCGCCGCCACTGCTGTAAATGGAACTTTTTTACCTTTATTACCTTTGTAACGTGTTAATTGTTATCATGATATCTGTCAAAGTATTGTCATAATCCTATTTGATTTAAAAATGCCTCATTTAATTAGGTATTATTGAAAAAGCAAGAATAATATGTTTAGTAGAAATAGGGTGGTCTTATGGAAAAATACCTGATCATTTTAGAGTACCTAGAATTACTGTTCAAGGAATTGTAAAAAAATGACGCTATCATCAAAGACTTGAAAGGTCTGTTGGGTCTGGTTTAAATAACAGAAAATCGTCCAATGAAGAAGACCGAAATGGTTGGTGGAGTATTTAAGACAATACCCATTTGAAACTGCAGCATCCGCTATGCACAAAACAGGATTCCCTGCTTCATATAGAACTGCGCAACGCCGAATTAAGAAATGGAGCAGCTACATCCAAACCGTTTTTAAAAAATGGTGTTTAGGAACAAAGAATTAGGTTTGCTATGCTATATTTACCAGAAAATATTTTTTTTGGCAAAATGTTATCTTTTCCGATGAGAAAACTTTTCAGTCTACATACAATGAAAGGATTCGAGTATATAGACCACCAAATTCCCGATATGATGAGAAGTATACTCAGAAAAGGCAAACCAATAGACGTTTCTCCGTTAATGTGTGGGCATGGATAAGTGTTTACAGTGCAGGTGTATGCTGGAATCTTGGTGGAACACTAAACAGTAATATATATCTTCAGATTTTGGAAAATGTTTTTCTTGCTTCTTTATATTTCAGCAGGATAACTGCCCTGTGCATACTGCAAGAAATATAGGAAACTGGTTGAGATAAAACAGCGTATCATGTCTGCCTTGGTGCTCAAGAAGTCCTGATTTAAATCCAATTGAAAATGTTTGGGGATCGGTGGTAAAAAAAATGTACAAAATTAATTTTAAACCACAGAATGAAATAGAGTTATTTGATAAAATAGAAGAAATTTGAGAAGGGCAAACTCCGGATTACACCAGAAGTATTATTTTGTCAATGCCAAGAGGATTACGATTGGTGTTCGAATCCAATGGTGCAGCAATTAAATATGAGTATGTTGTTTGTTGTTTGTTAATAAATTTACCCCTTTTGGCTTTATACTTTTGTAGTTTTCCTGGTATTATTTTATAATTTTCTTATTTCGCGGCTGTAATTTAAACACAAAAATAGATAGAAATAGCCATTATTACTTATGGTAAAAAATCGTACATACAATAATTCACAGCTATGTATATAGCTGGTGTTCTATCCAGGTATAAGCAGCAAGGTGGGAAACCCGTTTTACCCAATTTTGTTGTAATTCAGTTATGTATGGGTGGAGTGTACGAATTTATATGTCGTCAACTGTACTTTTGACGTAAACGTCGGGAGCGTCTTATTGTAACTTTTCATTCTTTCTCCCTTGTTACCTAAAAACTAAAATATTTTCTTAGGCGACCATACTTTAAAAGTTTTCGGTATTTTTAACGTTACTACTATTAATAACCAATCTACAACCTTTCGATTTTCTGTCAAATAAGGTGCTTAATAGCCTTATTAATTGCTTAATTTGTCTGTCTTTTCTCACCCTTTCAGAGGCTGTACAACCTATAAAAATGATGGAAAACGGGTCACAGCTTTTCACCTCTTATATTTTTCCTTAATGGATCTTGATGCACTTGACTTATCGGCGGGGTGTTAAATTTTTATTTTTTTCGGCGCCCTTTTAAGACTTTAAACGAAAGAAGGTCGCTAAGAACGTCAATTTGAATTTTATTTGTTGCTTTCTATGAGAACGTAATTAAGTACGCATTTTGTTCAGCTTGTTGACGTATGTTACACCCCAGTGGATGTCTACGTTTTTAAGAACTTGATATGGATTGCTAATCGACATACTGTTGCACACTGAAAAAAAATCATTCAATACAAATTTTTTTTAATATACATGGGTTACCACAAAATGAAATCCTTTAATCCCTAAAATATTTTGTTTAAACACACACGAGGTCATTTTTTGACAACATTTTTTTTGCCTCTATTCGATATTTTTTCCGGTAACAAAATACCGTTTAACCATTAAAATATGTATAAAATAAAATATTTTTATCAGATAATTTTTTAATTCCTACAAGGTTATCTAATTATCACAAAAAGTAAACCCTCTTTTTATAAATGAAATATATACTTTTTAAGAACTAAATACTGTAAATAGTTTCTTTTTTAAAATAATTAATAACAAAATCATATTTTTTTATAAATAAATAGTTATTTGTGTAACTAGTGCAAAAAGTATATCTTTGTTGCCTGATGCATGAAATTTGCAGCTCGAGACGAAGTCGAGAGCTGCAATAATGATGTGTGCAACAAATATGCTTTTTGCACGTGTTGCACACAACATTTTTTCTACGATTGAATTTAATTTTTTTTTGTTCAAATTTTTTTGAAGAATATTTTACAATACAAGAAATGTTACTAACTAATTCTTAACAATAACACGAACAGTTTAAACTAACGTTATTTTTATAAAACTAGTTAGCTATTTCCTTTTTTTGAGTTAATTTCGATTTTAATATCGCAGTTAGAGCAATTTACTATGGTAACTGATGGACAAAGTTCACGTCCAGTATTTTTTTAAATTTTGTTCTCGTTTTTGCTCGTGGAGGTCTCAGGTTCTTCACTTAATCTTTTTCTGATGGTTGTGAAGTTTCTCGGTACTAGTACTTGGTTCACCTTCCAGAATTTGAGTCGCTATTTTAGTTTCCTTAGAAATTGATTCCTCAATGTAGCTCTAGTGCAAAAAAGTTAAACTTCTATCACAGTAGATAGTGCAAAAAATAGTTTTTGCACGATCATAGAAAAACATATTTTATACCACCGCATGTTTAATTTTTTTAGGACACTAGAGTTGTCTTTTAGCGGCACAAAAATAATATTTAAAAAACGACCAGATTGAGGTTAAAAAGTCATTTGAAAAAAATGAACCTAGTAGCTACTAGGGCTGTGCGATTACCGAAAAAGATAATCGATTTTCAATTATTTGAAATAATCGATTATTTCCTGTTAATCGATTAATCGAAAATAATCGATTTATTAAAAATAATCGATTAATCGAAAATCAAAAATAATACATTAATCGAAAATAATCGATTAATCGAGATTAATACATTATTTCTGATTAATCGAAAATAATGATCGATTAATCAAGAATAATCGAATAATCGAAAATAATGGATTCAAATATTAGATTGTTAAGAATATTAATTTTATAAAAGACGCACAGATTGATACTTTGTTCAAGTTATTTCATGGATTGTCTTGCAATAATATGCTATTATATTTTTTAGACCGATTTTCAGGGTAATAGGGTTTCTAATAAATATATAGAGACTTACAGCAATAATAAGTAACTAGCACCTTCAATCATCCAAAAACATACCTATATTTTCGAATAATAGAAAAATAGTTTTTTTGGTCAATTGATTAATCGAAAAATCCTTTTTTATTTGATTAATCAAAACATAGTAAATTTTTTTTTCGAAAACCTAATTAATCGATTAATCGAAAAAAAATTTTTTTGGTTAATCGATTAAGTGAAAAATCATTTTTTTTTCGATTTTGATTTGATTTTTGATCAATCGAAAAATCGTTTTTTGTCCGATTACTTAATAATCGATTAATCAAAAAATAGTAAAATTTTTTTTTCGAATAATCGATTAATCGAAAAATAGTTTTTTTTTTCGATTAACAATCGATTAATCGATAAAGAAATTATCTCTAGTCGAATAATCGATTTTGTTGCACACTTCTAGTAGCTACAACAGAGTTGTTTTTTCGGCGCCTATTTAATGCAGATTTTTTGCTACTAGGTACTAATGGATTTCTAGCTACGGAAAATGGAGTTTTCTCTCAGTGTGGATGTATCGTGGGAAAACCAGTAAACGACGTCAAACGTTGTACACGTACACGTATTCTCCGGATACATTTTTGTAACAGCACATTTTTTGAGTTTACAACTTAAGTCGATATTATTTAGTTGACTAACACCTCCGAAAACTTTTCTAATTTATTTAAAAAATCCCCGAAAAACCCAGTAATCCAACAATATAATTCTGAAAAACCCCCCGTTAAAAACACTGGTAATCTCAAGGAGCCAACAAAACTAAGCCGTGTCGTTCCGACCGTTTAATTAAAAAATGGTAATGAGAAACGTTTTCTTTTGCGCCCGTCCGACGTTCTAGAGATAAACATTTTCGGAAATTACACCGACTTTTTCAGTGTCTCAGTTTGGGAAAGAAAAAAAGAGTCAATTAAATGATAATGTGTCTGGGGAACGCTTTAATTGAAACCTAAAAATCTGGAAGTCGGAAAATGTAATAATTTGGTGTGTCTTACTCTGGAACTAAAAGTTTTCAAAGTTGGACGGGTGCATGGGAGGGCGTAAAAGCCAATAAGTTCTTCTCCTTCTTACATAGTCTGTTCTTCTTTTCTTAAATTTAAACTTCCAAAATAAATATAAAAAATTCAAAAAATTACCTTGTTGGACATCCATTGTCTTTACCTTAATCACGGATCGAATCATTCAAACTCCATAAAACAGGGCATAATTCAAACCCTTTATCACACAGCATCTAACATTTGCAACAATCCGGAAGACCTTAATATTTAAATTTCAAACATCAAAAAATATTTAAAACAGAATGGTTACCCTGAAACCTTTGTAACTAATACCCTCTCAAAACATAAAAATCGCGAAGTAAAAACTAATACAGAAACGAAAGAGGAGCAAGCATTTCTTACAATACCTTATGTCAAGTGGATTTCTGAAAAGATTAGAAGGATAACCAAAAACTATAAAATCAAAACAGCCTTCAAATCCAAAAATACACTTAGAAGCTTTCTTACAAAAGTAAAACCCTCCCAGTATGCACAGGGCAGATATCCTGCTAAAATATAAAGTTATTTCCTTCAAAAACTATCGCGGCAGAAGGAAGAAAAACATTTTCCAAAATCTGAAGATATTTATTACTGTTTAGTGCTTCACCAATAGTCCAGCATACATTTGCACCGTAAACACTTATCCATGTCGACACATTAACGGAGAAACGTCTACTGGTTTGCTTTTTGTTGAGTATACTTCTCATTATATCGGAAATTTGGTGGTCTATATACTCGAATCCTTCCATTGTATGTAGACTGAAAAGTTTTCTCATCGGAAAAGATAACATTTTCCAAAAAAAAAATCATTTTCTGGTAAATATTGCATAGCAAACCCAATTCTTTGTTCTTTATCACTATTTTTTAAAAACGGTTTGGATGCAGCTGCTCGATTTCTTAATTCGGAACATTGTCTTACTCGGCGTTGCACATTTCTAGATGAAGCAGGGAATCATGTTATGTGCATAGCGAATACTGCAGTTTCAAACGGATTTTGCCTTAAATACTCCACCAAGTTTCGGTCTTTTTCATTTGATAATTTTTTATTATTTAAACCAGACCCAACAGACCTTTCAAGTGTTTAATGTTAATGATAGCGTCATTTTTTCACAATCCCTTGAACAGTACTTCTAGGTACTCTAAAATTATCAGCTATTTTTACTAAACATATTATTCTTGTGTTTGTTTGAAGGTTGTAGAGAATGATGTATCTTGAGTAATAGATGTGTTTTGGACTTCCATTGCCTTTAGTCTTTCATATCACAACGTTTCAACTGGTAAGTATCTCCAGTCGTCTTCAGGTGTATACAGTATTCACCTGAAGACGACTGGAGATACTTACCAGTTGAAACGTTGTGATATGAAAGACTAAAGGCAATGGAAGTCCAAAACACATCTATTACTCAATATTATTCTTGCTTTTTCAATAATACTTAAATGAGGCATTTTTAAATCAAATAAGATAATGACAATACTTTGACAGATATCATGATAACAATTAACACGTTACAAAGGTAAAAAAGTTGCATTTACAGTATCACAGTTTAATGTACGAAATTATCTGTCGTCAACTGAACCTAAACTTTATTTCCCGATAAGTACTTTAAATTTTATTTAGTTTGAATTAAAACATTGACGATATATTTTTTTAATATGCAACAGGCACATTATAAGGTGCTTTGTTTTCCAAATATTACGCCGGACCCCTAAACATTTGTAATATAATAAATTAGTCTTTGTTTCCACCAAAAACTTATGGATCCCGGCGCAAATAATAACAATTACCACACAAAACATTTTCGGAAATAATATATCTCCGTGGTTTTTGTTGTCTCGCATGAGCGGACAAAAACAATTGCCCTTTTGTGGCAAAAATAACAGACAAATTTTCACAAAGCCGCAATAATACACACTCGTATTCATAAATTCAATTTATCAAAAGTGTAACGGACCCACGTGGCCAAAAAACGGCTACGTGGCAGACAATGGGCTAAACTGTTTGGAAATTTGGACGGGCGGGTATAGCAAAAAGTTTCGTGTGTATGTATAAGGACGTATTCACACGTTGGATTAATTTTTTTATAGTTTAGATTGGTCCCGAGTACATACAGGATACATGGGATACATAGGATATTTTTCCGCACGACCAATAACGGCCGGTTCTTATTTTCATTACACAAGTAAAATGGATCAATCCATTTTCTTATATAACTTAAATAAATCGATAGTATTTTAAAAGTTTCTAACAATAGCGTACTGGAACATTATAAATTGTTAACTATTTTAGGTAAGTTTTTTGTCGTTTCGGTTACGTATTTGGCAAAACAAAACTCGGAGAGCTAGTAACAAATAGCTCCAATATTCAAATATCATAACACATAGTATATCGTGAATTCTACTATATTTTAACTTTCCCTCCTTCCGCTCCATTCCCTGTTTTTCAACATTTTTACTAGTCGAAATTGTCTTTTTAAACCTTGATAACCTCCTTTCATTAGAGATACCGTGCGAGCAAAAATTATTTGCATCAAAGAGGGCCTTGCATCTAAGGACGTAATGCTTAGCCGTAGAGCTTATACCTGTTAAGTGTCAGTAACTACCTGAATTAACAATCAATCACTTATTCCGTCATCTTTGACAGTAGTTACAAGTAATTTGATTCGTCGCTAATTTTTCCAATTTCTTGAACAATTCACACAATGGGCTTTACGGAACAGCACAAAACATTCATGGTTGAAGCGTATTTTCGAAACGGGGTTAGAGTAAATGGTGAGTGGCAATACAATCTGGGTTGTACATGGACGATTTTCACCAACATTTTCCTAACGTTGCTTTTATTGCTAAGGATTTTTATCATTGCCTGAAAAGAACCGTGGCTGTGTTTAAGGAAACAGGTTCTATACAACACAAAAAAGAACCAGGAAGACCATCTGTAAGAACAGAAGAACTTGTTGCAAACGTTCGTAAAATAATGCAAAATACGCCAACAAATTGTATAAGACGCCTGTCCCACGAAGTGGGAAGATCTTATGGAACATGCAGTGCTATTCTTAAGAAGCAGCTAAATTTATTTCCTTATAAAGTGCAAGTAGGTATTCCAAAAAATACAAGCCGCAGATTTCGAAAGATGCAGGAATTACTGTCAATGGTTTACCCAAAATTTATTGGAAATAAATGATTTATTAGACCTGACATTTTCTTCGGATGAAGCCTGGTTCCACCTCTCCGGTTATGTAAATTCTCAGAATACATGTATTTATTTATTTATTTATTATTTTTCTTTTTCTTTCTGTATATTCTTACTTTGTTAATTTTGTAAACAACAAAAATAAATATTGTATTTGTCTACTTATTTTATTACTCATTAGGTTGGCATATCATATCATAATATGAATTTGACCAAATTTTAACCTAGATTTGGTTAGATATATCGTCCCCATATCATTGTGATCTAAACCAAGCCCTACGTTGGAAGCCCCCCAAGCCCTCTTTGATGCAAATAATTTTTGGTCGCACGGTAAACCTTAATAGAGATAGATGGTGCATTCTTCTCCAATTGCACCCAGACCAGTTCGAATGCAGTAAAAAAAATATTACGTCATCTCTCACCTGTCATTTGTCACTAGTCATCATAAATTCGATATCTACCTGTCAAAAAAATATGTATGGAAAACAAGCATTAAAAAAAATTGAAATACAATTCGAATTGTGATCGTTTAAAAGTGATAGAATGTTCCCTTACCTTTTTTATTTCTCCCTATTCTACCCTATTCTCCTTGAAAATTACCACTAGGCAATTAACCAACAACATTAGGCAATCTCTCAAGCGGTAGTCGTAGATTCATCACGGGGCTCACGCAGGTCATCTGATAGGACCGGCACGCGCTCAGGCCGATATGCCACCCGCGTGATTTACGGCGGGGGCGGACCACCCCCCCGGCCCCCTTTAATGTATTACGTGGACGGGCGAGGGGGGACGAGAGCAGACAATGTGCTGGGTCATATCTATGTAGGACGGCAACAAATCGTACAGGTACAAAAAATAAATCTGGTTGATAAAAGGGGAACAGATATAATCGACAATTCTCGGCTTTTCTCATTTTGTATGTGTGTATTTTACGAGTAAATATTATCTACATCAGGGTTAGCGAATAAATTGTTTTGTCTACCACCTTCAAACAAACATCTACTAGGTGTTATGGAAATGTTTCATTATACCGTGTGAGCAAAAATCATTTCCATTAAAGAGGGCCTTGCATCTAAGGACGAAGTGCTTAGCCGTAGAGCTTAATACCTGTTGGGTGTCAGTAACTACCTGAATTAACAACCAATCAGTTATTCCGTCATCTTTGACAGTCGTTACACGTAATTTGATTCATCGCTAATTTTTCCAATTTCATGAACAATTCACACAAGGGGCTTAACGGAACAGCACAAAACATTCATGGTTGAAGCTTATTTTCGAAACGGGGTTAGAGTAAATGGTGAGTGGCAATACAATCCAGGTTCGTGCATGAACGATTTACACGAACATTTTTCTAACGTTGCTATTATTGTTGGGGATTTTTTTCGTTGCCTGAAAAGAACCGTGGCTGTGTTTAGGGAAACAGGTTCTATACAACACAAAGAAGGAGCAGGAAGATCATCTGTAAGAACAAAAGAGTGAAATATGAAGAGAAGTGTGAATTTATGCTTGGAGCATGGTGGTGGCCAATTTCAGCAATTTATGTAATTATTTTTCTTTTTCTTTCTGTATATTCTTACTTTGTTAATTTTGTAAACAACAAAAATAAGTTTGTATTTGTCTACTTATTTTATTACTCATTAGTTTGGCATATCATGTCATAATATGAATTTGACAAAGTTTTAACCTAGATTTAGTTAGATATATCGTCCCCATATCATTGTGATCTAAACCAAGCCCTACGTTTTTTAATCCAAGCCCTCTTTGATGCAAATAATTTTTGCTCGTACGGTATTTAAGTGGATGACTATAGGCAAAATTTAATTGTAAATAAATCGCAAGTATTTTTATCTATAACTCAAGCTTTAAATCAGCTTAATTGCCACTTACCATGTTGTACGACTTTTATTAACGGACTACCAACAATATAACACAATTATTGCAGTATTGCAGTATATAACTGTGATTCTATCTCCCTTTAAACTTCAATCCGCGATAGAAACGTCTCGGCAACTCCTTATCTACCACTACTTTTGATTCCATAATGCTTAATCCATTTGCGAGGCGAATAGCAAAGTTTTCCTTCGAACTCCACGCTACCAAACATTCAATTCAATGTGGCATACATACAACTTTTAAACGACGTTGCCACGTTCAAAAATAAATTTAATAATTTGGTTTAGAAGATAATATTATAGTGTCCGCGAAAATAATTAAAAGGGAATATTGCGGCATAGCGGACAAGTGTGTAACTGTTTATTATATTGGAATACACACAGGGATCCAAGCACAATGGATACCCGGAGGCGGGTAGACCACGACGGCCGTTTCGTCCTTGCTAGGACTCTACGGGCAGCCATAACCCAAGCAATCACGACACAGCGGTAAGATGCAGTAAAAGCGTTTTATAGCGTTCCCTATACTGGATTGTGATGCACTTCGTGGTTTATTTAGTAGTCTGGAGTTAATTCCGCTGGGATGACGCTTCGGTATATTGATGGCCGCTTTGATTTTGTAAAAAGGCTTTCAATGCATCTTACCGCTGTGTTGTGATTGCTTGGGTTATGGCTGCCCGTAGAGTCCTAACAAGGACGAAACGGCCGTCGTGGTCTGCCCGCCCAGGGTATCCATTGTGCTTGGATCCCTGGGTATTCCAATATAAAAAACAATTACACACTTGTCCGATATGCAACACAGTATTCGCTGTTATTTAATATCTTGGTAAAATTGAGTTTAAAATATAATTTTAATTTTTTTTTTGGTCAATCGACTAATAAATATACCTAAGTAATCTCATAGAGAAAATGCAATTGTAACAGAATGATTTATGTTAATAAAACTGCTATCTTTCAACTTAAGAATTAATTATTTTTGTACAAAATGTGGGTCATGTCTAAGCAAATTTTATTTGCAGACATCGCTATAAGCTAACTGCGTATCATACTCGATAACATTGTGGTGGAACATTATAAATAATATTTTATTATACCAAACAAATAAGAAGAAAAATTGTTAGTCATTAGCCCCCCATACACCAACATATAAGTTGGACCGATTTGATCCGTCCGGATTTGGTCTGCAAGCTACGCTCGGCACGTACCAGAACTCTAGTCACTTTTGGGCAGCCGAATTTGGCTCGCCGACTTAATAACCCGAGTAGATTCGCCTGATTAAATCTTCTCGTTAATGTGACAAAACTCCACGTTTTATAACAGTTTTGGCTTGGCCCGCGATCTTTTAGAATTCCTGAATGATTTAACCAGTGGTTTTAGATCGACTCGGATTTATTTGTACTCTGTGCGTTTTAAAAATGAATACCAATCGTAGAAGACGCGCTATAGCTTGTGCCATAGCGTATGTATTTATTGCCAATAAACAAAAACCAAAAAAACGGAGCCGGTGGGTTAAAAAATTGATTTCTCGTAGACATGAACGGAGTCATAATATGTTACTCTTGAAAGAACTTCAACAAGACGAGCCAAATGATTTCCGTAACAATTTAAGGATGGATAATGATACTTTCAGGTATTTGTTAAGTATGGTGGCAGTACATTTGAAAATAAATTCTTTTGACAAGTAACGTGAATCGGTAGAAATTATTTGTTATTATTTTAATTTAACCTCAAACCAAGTTAGACGACTTGATACGCGTCCCAAATTAACCTAGCGAATCTACTGACGGGTTAAAGCCGGCTGATTTCATCCGTGGCAGATATTACACGGTCCGATAAAGCTCGGCTCGCCACATACACATAAAGTTTTATTGGCGTATTTGGCTCGTGCCATATCAAATTCGTTAAGTTATCCGCTGGTGTATGGGGGGCTAATGAGTGCCAGTTGTGTCACTTGGACATCTGTAATAATAAGTAAAATCCGGCAACGCTGGGCCGTTAAAATTTTCCAAAAGACTCTTGTGTTGGCACCGTAGAGACACACGGTGAAAAGAAACTTTGTCAGATACAGAAATGCGAATTATTAAGGTTACCTTTCCCGAGCTCCCCATTATTCAATCCTCGAATACGAAATATTTCGAGCTGAGGTGTGCAAATTATATGAATAATATTCTCGACGAGTGCGGGCGTTTTTTCGAATTATGTTCTTAGCGAAGTTTTAACTTTGTTAAGGAGTACTTGGATTGTGTATTTGTGGGAATTTATTTTAAATGTTAACAAATCTTTGTGTAAAAATAACTATATTTCATTTTCGATCTTTCTAAAATTTGTAGATGGAATTCGAATATTATTATGGAGCTGCTTTAATGAATCGGGCTGAAGTTAAAAGGAAAAATAACTTAGGAGATGCTTGAATTCAAGATTTTTTTGTAAAAAGTTAAATCTGCCCAGGGGCATAGCTTTAAAATAAGCATGGACGCTTGCAACTCAATATTTCTTACTTGTACAGTTGACGACATATAAAATCGTACACTCCACCCATACATAACTCAATTACAACAAAATTGGCTAAAACGGGGTTTTCACCTTGCTGCTTATACCTGGATAGAACACCAGCTATATACATAGCTGTAAATTATTGTATGTACGACTTTTTACCATAAGTAATGATGGTTATTCCTAAATATGTTTGTGTTTAAATTACAGCCGCGAAATAAGAAAATTATAAAATAATACCAGGAAAACTACAAAAGTATAAAGCCAAAAAGGGCAAATTTATTAACAAACAACAAACAAAATAGGTACTAATATTGATGCGTCATTGGATTTTAACACTTATCGTAATCTTCTTGACATTGACAAAATAATACTTCTGGTGTAATCCAGAGTTAGCCCTTCCCAAATTTCTTCTATTTTATCAAATAATTCTATTTCCTTCTGTGGTTTAAAATGTATTTTGTACATTTTTTATACCAGCAATCCCCAAATATTTTCAATTGAATTTAAATCAGGACTTCTTGAGCACCAAGGGAGACATGTTACGTTGTTTTGTCTAAACCAGTTTCCTATATTTCTTGCAGTATGCCCAGGGCAGTTATCCTGCTGAAATATAAAGTTATTTCCTTCAAAAACTATCCCGGCAGAAGGAAGAAAAACATTTTCCAAAATCTGAAGATATATATTACTGTTTAGTGTTCCACCAATATTCCAGCGTACACCTGCACCGTAAACACTTATCCATGCCCACACATTAACGGAGAAACGTCCACTGGTTTCCTTTTTTTGAGTATACTTCTCATCATACCGGGAATTTTGTGGTCTATATACTCGAATTATTCCATTATATTCTGTAGAATAAAAAGTTTTCTCATAGGAGAAGATAACATTTTGCCAAAAAAAAATTTTTTGGTAAATTTTGCATAGCAAACCCAATTCTTTGTTCCTTATCACTATTTTTTAAAAACGGTTTGGATGCAGCTGCTCGATTTCTTAATTCGGAACATTGTCTTACTCGGCGTTGCGCAGTTCTAGATGAAGCAGAGAATCCCGTTATGTGCATAGCGGATACAGCAGTTTCAAATCCATTTTGCCCTAAATACTCCACCAAATTTCGGTCTTCTTCATTTAATGATTTTCTATTATTTAAACCAGACCCAACAGACCTTTCAAGTGTTTGATGATAGCGCCATTCTTTTACAATTCCTCGAACGGAACTTCTAGGTACTCTAAAATGGTCCGCTATTTTTCCATAAGACCACCCTATTTCTACTAAACATATTATTCTTGCCTTTTTAATAATACTTAAATGAGGCATTTTTAAATCAAATAAGGTAATGACAATACTTTGATAGATATCATGATAACAATTAACACGTTACAAAGGCAATAAAGTTAAAAAAAAGTGGCATTACAGTGGCAATTATCTGTCGTCAACTGTACACTGTATCGGAATATGAAAGGTGTGAAGGGTGAGCTAAGCTATACAGCACTTAGCTCACAGGTGAAGGTAAAGGGAATGCTTTTAGCTCGTTAGCCGACCTACAAATTTAAATTAAAAACCTTGTATGTAATAGGTGTTCGTGGTCTGCACGCCGCTGCCTTATTCCGTTCGAATTTTGTCGCAATCTGACACACTTTCTTTGTTATCTATTCCATGATTAATTGTGGAGTTTTTGCCAGGCATCATAGCCAGTTTAAAGTCGAACTGGGGATAATGAAAAGCGGCTTTTTTGTTTTCGCAAAGAATTGCGAATAATGGCGGAAGACAATAGGGCGATATAGGGCGAGGTTACACTTCATGTCCTAATTGGGCTTTCGGGCATATTTCGGGCGTTACAAGTAGAAATTTTTGGGTAGTTAATCAACAGGGTTCAAGAAATTTATTATTCGATATGGGAAGAAGAGAACGGAACGCAGCGAATCAACGATGTTTTTAATATTGACTATTTCACTAGAGTGTTTTATATTGGCAAAATATCATAGCATCATCATTTCTAGTGGAAAAACTCTTAATTATATACACCTGGACCAAATCAACAACATGGTTTTTCAGTGGCAAAATTTTGATAGATGTCAGGTAAAAACTATTGTTAGTCTGACAAATGTCATCCTGGTTTGAAAAAGACAAAATAAGCAATTTAAACGAAAATGCAAGATTTGGGTGCCAATCTATCCAAGAAATAAAAAAAATCGATAGCTGAAAATAATCCACTTAACACACAGAAATCCAAGAACTCAATTTGGGCACAGTTCTCAGAGTTTCTAAAGGTAAGAAATTATAAACTGGAAAAATGTACTACTGTGATGGAACTGGCGAAAATCCTCGAAGATTACGCCTTTAATATGAAGAAGGATAATGGCGAAGACTATAAAGAATCATCTGTAAAGGCTATAATATGGAACACTACAGCAAAAATGATTCAAGAAATGTATTTCACAGAATACGAAATAAAGATTGACCCTTTTACGGATATTTCCTTTAAGAATGCGCGAATGACAAGAGTAAGAAGCTCCAAAGTTGTCAGGAAAAGAGGAAAGTAAGTTCAAAAGCATTATCTACCAAAGATTTACTAACAATAATGCAAAGCTACAATGAAGGAAAGCCCGATGAAGCACAAAAAAAGTTTTTCCATCTCAGCTTATTTGAACTAGCTTGGAGAGGCAATGAGGCCTTAAATTGCAAAATTCAATATTTTCAAACGGAGTTTGATACCATGGTAAAATTTACCGGACGAATTGAATATAACAGCATATTCTCCAAGACAGCTTAAGGTGGGTCAAAAGGATTGGCAAACAGCAAATGGTTGGTAAGAAATTTATCAAACAAAAACTTATGCCCTTTAAGATTATTTTTAAAATTATTGGAAAAAAGAAGACCAATCATTTCCACAGACAGACTATTTCTCTCCGTTCATCCAAATTGGCAGAAGGGATGTTGGTTCAAAAATACTCCACTAAAAATAAATACAGTACCTAAGTGGACCAAAACTTCAGCGGAAAGAGTTGGAATAGATACGAAGAAGCATAAAATAACAAATCATTCTCATCGATCTTCCGCTGTATCTGCCCTATTTAAACAAGGTGTTGGGGAACAAAAGTTGATTAAGTTAACAGGCCGCTCAAACGCAAATTCCCTGAAACCATATCTGCTGCTAGATCCTAGTCATCATCTGAAGCTCATCGAAAATCTCAGAACAACAAATGAAGCATGTAGACCTTCGACTTCTCAAATGCAAGTCAATCATACCCAAAAACATGCTTTGATAGAAAATAATGGACAAACTATTACCTATAACAACTGTACGTTTAATATTGGTAATAAATAAATAAAGTTTCTAGTTTGCTAAATAAACCGTTTGTTTTTATTGTTTTCTCGTGAAATAGTCTTGTCGAATATAATTTTTTTCGATTATCGATATCGGTTTTATTCGATTTTGTTGTTTTTTGGTAATTTCGCTCATGAAATTTTTGACAAAAATCACTCGCTGTCGAACTTCTCAAATTTGTCAAACTTATCGAACTTGTCGAACCTACTTGCACTTAGGTATGTACTCCATTAATAGAACTACACTGATTTTTGAAACAACGCATAAAAATTTGAATATTTTTTATTTTTATTCCTCCTAAAACCCAAAATGTATTAAGCCAATATTTGTGTTACAATTTGTAACATTATGACCAGGACATATTATTTACTTGGAAATTTGACTTATTTCAAATATTTCTAAATAAATGGAGTTAACTTTATTCGCAGCCTTTGTAAAAGTTTGCATCAACGCGTCGGTTAAAAATAAAACCTTGTTTACTAAGTCATTTTGTGGAAACGGACTAGGCACTAAATAAAATTTATTTACTGCACAGACCTAGAATTCCCACTTTTGACGTTCCGAATATTATGCTCGATAAACCAATTAGGCCAGTATAACCTCGTTCTATATTTCCTGTTGGTTTTTTGTAGTTATTTTTAATTCTTTTCGTCGCCTTTTTTAACTTGTAATTGAAAAAAAATAGCAGTATATTATAGAAATTTCACTATGTTTTAATCAATTTTTTTACTGCTTTTTGGCAAAAAGTTTCTGAAAGTATTATTTGAGATTTTTCTATAGGTGCTGTTTTATGTTTGGGTGTGGTATTAACAACTTAAAACATGACATTATCAGGGGTTCATTTCGGTTATTTCGAATATGGAAATTTCGGCGTCACGCGTAGTAAAATGGAGTAAAAGGCCCGTACAACGTTGCCACGTTGATCTACCTAAAAAATTTTAATTTGATGTACTTTGGAAATAAATATTTTTACTTAATAGGTACACATGACAAATGCTTCTAATTTAATGAATATAACCTTCGCTTTCAAACACAGGCGGTAGATCTAGGACAATCAGCCGTAACTTAAATCGTTTTAACAGAAATCAATAAGGACAAGTGATTTCTGTTAAAACGATTTGTGATCGGAACTAAATGTAAACAATAGGTTTCCTTATATATTACAAGTCTGTGTTATAGATAGATATTTAAACGCTTGCTGATAGGACAAAAAATTATATTATATAAAAATATTTATGTTTTTATTCAAACGATTTACCAACGAAAATTAAAAAATTGATTTCATTAAAAAAATTTAAAGTCGAAATAAAAACATGGATATTAAAAATAGACAATTTGAAAATATTTTTAAAAATGCTTTAATTAATTAATTAATTAATATTGTTCTAAATAATTTCTAAAAGTAATTTTTTTTTACTTAAAAATTATAAATTAATAATTTTATTATATTTCTTCAAAAAAGCTGCGTTTATACTATAAATTAATATTTTTACTTTAAAAGTTGATTTTTAATGCATATTTATGATTTTTGATTTTACATACTAAAACAAAAAAATTCACAGATCTTGCATCTTACGCAAGTATCATAGGCGTATTGAAAATACCTACCACATACAATGGCGAGAAGGAAACCATTATGTCACAGCACAGATTACTCCTATCTGTGAGTATGTAACGTGCCGCTTTCACGCGTTATTATGACGGCATGGATGCTCCGATTTAGTTCTCAAAACCACCTTTTCAAAAAACAAAAAATTCACAGATCTTGCATCTTACGCAAGTATCATAGGCATATTGAAAATACCTACCACATACAGTGGCGAGAAGGAAACCATTATGTCATAGCACAGATTACTCCTATCTGTGAGTATGTAACGTGCCACTATCACGCGTTATTATGACGGCATGGATGCTCCGATTTAGTTCTCAAAACCACCTTTTCAAAAATAGCGACAAAATTATTTCTTATATTCCTTGTACTCTTTCTTCATGAAATGTCTAAATCTTAAGTCGGCTATGAAATGTTTTGGATTGGTATGTCCATTCTCCCCCGACTTTCTGTGTAATACGCCAAGACCGCCGCGCTATTTCGCTTTGATTCAGCGACATTCACTGTTTATTTTTTTCCAATTTTATCGAAATTGAAACAATCAAAAATGGTTACCATAATATCGACTAATATGGACACCTGAAAATTTTAAAAATTACGAAAACGTTATCTGATATCAATGAAATTTAGACGAATAAAATCTATTTGCACTGTCGTAGATTAAATTTTGAATGATACACGTTCGATATGAACTTTGTTAATGAAACTTGTGCAATTAAACCACTCGCCTGACGCCTCGTGGTTTAACGTTGCACACGTTTCATTATAGTGTTCATCGAACTAGTATCATTAATAACTATCTACTAACTGTTCTTTCTCCCGGCCATATTATCTTAATATCAACAAATATAATAATAAATGCCGAAACCCAAAACAAAACAAAACAATATTAATACTCAGCAGAATAGATGATGTCATCGATCCTATGCTGCTCGGATTCACCGCCGTGTTATTGAAAATACTAAAATAAGATCTGCCCCTAACAAGCTCAGCTTCAGGTGATTGAAGAATAAGCTTATCGAAGACAACATAAATATATTTATTATATTATTAAATTTTAAATAAACTTATTATTATTTAATATTATTTATTATTATTTACTTAATATTAAAAAACCAATCAAGAGAACTGGTAGCCTACCTATAACTGTACCTATTTTTTATTTGTTTTTACTTTAAATAGTCGTGTTGTGCGTCTTACATCAAAGATAGCTCTGGGGCCTATATACCAATATTTTTGTTTATCCCTGGCCTAGTAAAATATGACAAAAAAATTATTTGGCTCTAGCCTAAAAAAGAACAATAAATAACGGCAATGAAATCAAGCGCTCGATGCGATGGCGTAAACACCGCGATCTATCAAAACAGGAGCGGCAACGGCCCAGCGATAAAACCGGCTTTAAATTAATGTTCTTGTTTTTGACACTGATGGTTGTTTCCATTTAAACTAACGGCAAAAACAAATTAAACTTAGCGCTAACTAATAGAAATAAAATTCAAAAATCGATAGTGGGCAGACCCCGTATAAATCATTCGGAATTGCAGTGTGCTATGACCAGAGGTGAAACAAAAATAAATCAACCATTGTTTAATACGTGTGATTCGACTTTGAATTTCACTCTCTATAATAGAGTCAACTTTTTCTGAAAACAAAGCATTTCGACAGTTTACACACACAATCCAGCTGTTTGTAGTTAAAAACACATGGCATTTCAAATTTGTACTACGCCGCGAACGTAAATTATAATATGGCAATGCAGCAGTGAACGCGAAACATGCTCAGGAGCACCGCTTGCCGCTCGATTGGCTCGTAGCTATAATCTTTGGGCGGAGAAACTCTTGTTTATTGTCAGGGTTCATCGCGTTTTCCATTGGTAAGTTTACTGCACATGAAATGTATTTCTATATTTTACCAATAAATAACGCCATAACTTTTAATCTATCTCACGTTGAGTTCGATATTTCAATTGAAAATAAAATTAACGCTGTATTTTTGCAAGCCATTATAGACCAGGGCTGAATGGTAAAAAGTGAAAAAAAATAATAGTAGAATAAAACCAATTGGAAAAGGAAGAGAATATAACAAAAATGGAAGGAAAAATAAATTACGGGCGATCCGAGGTCGGGAAGTGGTGGGGAGTGAGTTTTTAGGGTTAGAAAATGATTTATCTCGATTTACGGCAAAACTACAAGTCTTATGGCAAAACGTTAAATAGTAAAGTTGTAGGTAATAAAAAGATCTACAACTTTTGTATTTGCACTTTTTTCACATAACCTTAAATTTTATGTGAAAAATGCAAATAACCAAGTTTTTGGTTTTTTATTTTTATCTTTTACAAACAAATTTTTTTATACACGAAATTTGGTGAAAACTTACCTCTCTATATCCCAAACACTTTGTAATTTTTTTGATTTAAAATATTTATTTTTTCACCTTATTTTGACTTGATATCGAAAAAGCACCCTAATTTTCAATCGAAAATTCTTACGTCAAAATATCTGCTTTTTTAAAAAAGTCGGTCGGCTTTTTGTTCGTTGAAATCTCTACTTTCTGATGGTGTAAAAAAAGATATACATTACTATGGTAAATGTGATGAAATCCCCTTTAAATCCTACCTTTAATTATATTTAGAACAACTATTTGCGCATATTTTTGGCGATCTTTATGTTTTATGGATTTGTAATTTTTTGTGGTTATCAATGTAACATAGAATCTTTTTTCGAGTAATTAAAGTATAAATTTTAATAAATAGCTCAAAATTGTACATAATGATTAAAAAAAAATTCGGATTCGAGTTTTTTTCGTTTCTTTGCATTTTTTGAGAATATTTACCATAGTAATGTATATTTTTTTTACACCATTAGAAAGTAGAGATTCCAACGAACAAAAAGCCCATCGACTTTTTTAAAAAAGCAGATATTTTGATGTGAGAATTTTCGATTGAAAATTAGGGTGCTTTTTCGATATCAAGTCAAAATAAGGTGAAAAAATAAATATTTTAAATCAAAAAAATTACAGAGTGTTTGGGATATAGAGAGGTAAGTTTTCACCAAATTTCGTGTAAAAAAAAATTTTTTGTAAAAGATAAAAATAAAAAACCAAAAACTTGGTTATTTGAATTTTTCACATAAATTTTGAGGTTATGTGAAAAAAGTGCAAATACAAAAGTTGTAGATCTTTTTATTACCTACAACTTTTCTATTTAACGTTTTTCCATAGAACTTGTAGTTTTGCCGTAAATCGAGATAAATCGTTTTCTAACCTTAAATACTCACTCTCCCCCACTTCCCGACCTCGGATCGCCCGTAATTTATTTTTCCTTCAATTTTTGTTATATTCTCTTCCTTTTCCAATGGGTTTCATCCTACTATTATTTTTTTTGGTTTTAAAAGTTATCGACCCTGGTCTATTATACTAATTAACCATTAAGACCCCCGTACAAGTTTAAAATATGGTGAATGCGATTATGGTAGCCCGGTCCTGTCTCTCTCGCCTATATCTTAACGAAAATTAGACCAGACTTCAACAGCATGTCATAAATGACAGGTGACTTAGCGACGATGCAGCGTGTTCTTAGAGAAATTTGACTTTATATAGTATTTCTCAAATTAGAATGTTATAGACGCGGTTGTCATAATGTCAAACGTGGTTACTTGTTTCTGCCATGGATTGGTAGATCATTTTTCTATAGTTTCGGTACTTCGTAATATATTTTTTACTAAGTTATATAAATTGTATAGCAGTTTAAAAAAAGGTACAAGACATGTACAGGCAAACAAAATCATTTTCAATAAATTCTTTTTAGACATTCAAGGGGAACTTTTTCGTTTATTCTCGAGGTGCAAAGAATTTAAAATTCATGAGAAAATATATTTCACCATTATGTTTCAGTAATGATTATTTGACTAGCAATGCCTGTGGGAGCTCGAAAAGTATCATAAACAGCTCAGACTTAACAAGGTCGCAGGGAATTTATTTTTTTCAATGAATACGTAACGATGCTTAAGCAGAAGTCATAGGGAGCATATTTTTATTTGAATTTATACAAAATTGAATGCAATTTTTTCCTGCTGCTTCCTTTTGCCGCGACGAATAGAATTTAGTTTATATTTTATCAATGTTTTTACCATTTTGTGTTCGAAACGAAAGGCATTCCCCGGTTGCTCAAAACGTTATATCTTTGCAGACGACAAACCCGGTCGTAAAATATTTAAAATTCTATAGTACCATACTCGAATTATAGTATTATGGGATTCAGTAAAACGAAGTTGAACTTGTAAATTTCCACTGTATTAACTAGAAAAATGACATGTTTCGCTAACACTGTAGCTTCGTCAGATGACAATGATTTAATAAAGGAGAAAATTAAAAATTGGGGTGCAATAATATTAAATTATTGAAGATGTAAATAAAACAATGTAAGGGGTACAATAGCGGGAAAATCCAAAAGAGGGTTAAAAAATTAAATTAAATTATGTACAATATAGGTAATTTATAAAATCTTAAGTAGGTATAATATGGTCAACAGAATAAATTTAACAAAGGTGAATTATTTAAATCTAGTTGATCATTAAGTAACAGGTCCGTATTTTTAAGTTTAATTATTTCCATAGATTCTAACAAATTTAGTTTTCTGTATGTAAGATTTTACATGAAGGATCGAAATTATGTTGATAATCAATTAAATCGTTAGCTTAGTTTGAGTCTATTTTATTTTTTAGAAACCTGTTATAATGTTCCTGTATTCTTTTGTCAAAATGTCTACCCGTTTGGCCAGTGTGTGTTTTAGGACAATCTTGGCATTTTAATTTATAGATTTTTTGTTTTTATCGCTTTTAGTTTTATTGTTTTTGATAAATTTACTTAAAGAGTTGTTAGTTTTGTAACACACATTTATATCAAGTTTGTTAAGAAAATTACCAATTACTTTGCTAGGTTGTCCAAAGACAGTGACAAGTTTAAATTTTATTCAGAGTTTTTGCTTCTAGGAAAAACTAAGTCAATAGCTTTTTTGTAAGTTTTTTTTTGGATTCGGTCAATTAGATTTGAGTTATATCCGTTATTAACTGCAATTTGTTTTATAATGTTTAGTTCTTTTTGAAAATTGATTTTATTTAGAGGGAGAGTTACTAGTCTATGGATCATACTGTGAAAAGAAGCTAATTTGTGTTGTATAAGGTGGCAAGAAGAGTTGTGTATGACAGTATCAGTATGAGATGGTTTATGGAAAACGGAGAAAACGTGTCTATCATTTTCTCTCTTAATATTTAAATCAAGATAATTGATAGAATTGTCACTTTCGTGTTCTATTGTGAACTTGATATTTTTGTGTAGGCTGTTAATATCTAATATTTTAAAAATACTTTTAACTGTCTATCAGTACCAAGAAAACATGTTAGGACGTCATCAACATACGTATGCCAATAAAGAAACTGTTTGAAAAGAGGATGATTGCTTATTTTATCTTCTAAAACATCCATAAATATTTCAGCCAATAAAGGACTAAAAGGGTTACCCATAATAAGACCATTTTTGCTAGTGTATATTTTGTCATTGAACTCAAAATAATTTGGTTCAAGGCATACTGTATAAGAGAATTGACAATTTCTTGTTTTTTGACCAGATTTACATTTTTCAAGGTAAGAAGTTGATTGACGAAAGTAAAAGTTTCAAAGAGATTAGCTTAGCATTGTTAGGTAAATTAATATTATTAATTTTATTTACTAGCTCAAGAGAATTTTTTATTGCAAATTTGGCTGAAAATTGGATGTTACTTTTAATAATGTCGATTAATTTTTTTGAAATTTTATATGACGGTGCAGAAAAGAAAGAAACTACGGGTCTGATAGGGTATCCCTCTTTGGGAAGCTTTATTAGTGAATATAATTTAGGATACTGAGGATTCATAAGAATTAATTTGGAAGAATCTATGTCAGAAAATATACTTTTACTATTATGAATACTTAATACTTTTTATAAATTTTTGAAATTTGTTTTACTGTATCCGATAATACTATAATTATGGATTTCCACCTAGTATCGGCTGAATCAATTAACCATTCACGAAGACTATACAGCTAAAGAGTTATAAGGCTGTGACATTTTTATAGAGCTTTGATTTGCCTGCGTTAGTTGTAACCGTACCTAATGATCATAAAATGTTGATACTTTGTTAAAAGTACGAAATAAACTTTACCTCGTTAATAAAAACCAGTGAACATTTTTCCGTGATAAGTAATGCTAATGGTCGTATAAAATTTATCTCGAAGTGAGGCCCTAGTTGACGGACGAAAGGTCATAAAACTAAGGTTTTTAATTATACCGTGGTAAGTATTTCGGTTAATACTTTTTTCATTGGTTTTTTAGTAGTTTGTTGCCGTTACAAAGTTGGAAAGTGGTTTAACTAGATGAAAGTATGGAACATTGAGTTTATTAATTGAATTAAAGCACTTTACGATGGGGTGTCTCACTAGATAAATTTTCGAGGTTCACCTACATCCAAATACGCAAATACAGTGACCGGCAGAAAGTACGCAACAAAGGGGATTTATTTTTATTTTAAAACTTACCATTTTTTTTTGCGGTAGAAAGGTTCTGCATGCTCTTAAACAAAAAAGAACATAAACAAAACCAGTAAATAATGCGTCGTATACGAGGATGTTTTTTATTACCTACCTTAAATTATAATATTTATAAAACCAAACTTTGAAAATAACTTATTATTATTATTTAGCAATATTAAAGCGGTAGAACCGATGAGACTATTGCATCAATCGTTTTAGAAGGTATCAACATGTATAATTTTCAAGTCCGGTCCTGGAATTCATGCCAACTTATAAAAATTTAATAGACCAAAATTGACAGAGTATCACGTGACTTTGCCTCCATCTTGCGAGAGTATTAAAAAATTTTACTATTATTCTCGTCTATACCACAGCCTATTATCTCCGTGATGCGACTTGAAGAATATTTTAGGCGCAAAAAAAGTCAAAAATCAATATCGACTAAATTTCTTACCGACTACGACGTCGCTCTTCTTGTGGCGTTTTCGTGATAGGGCACATTTACTACTATCGAGCATCCGCTTTTAAGCCATTGCCTTCGAAAGGAAACTATGCTCTTTCGGATACTCACATGCCAGTGTAGCCAAGTATACATTGTAATTAAAACCGCCCTATTTTTAACGTAGATAAATCAGGTTAAAGGGTTCTTTCGCTGAGTGCAGGCTATTTTAGGTGATACAGTAATGGTTGAAGGTAAAAGAAGGTAAAACTAGTATTAGGGACATTTCATGCACATTTTACTACCCTTATATATTGGCGCCCCTATTAACCTTACATTAAAATGGTATTAGACTCTTTTGAAGGTCCATGTATGGTGAATTCGCACACTAGATGTTAATATTTTATACTAACCAAAAAAAAAGTTATTTAGAAAAAGCACTTCGAAAAATTTATAAAAATTAAATACGGCTGTGATACTTTTTCCAAAAAATAATTCAAAAGTGGGGTTATTTCTAAAAATATGGAAAAAAGTTATTAGAAAACGTTTTTTTTTTAATGCAGTTTCTAGTCCACATGCAAAATTTAGCTGCATAAGATAATTTTAATTTTTTACCCACCACTAAAATTTATTGTCCACTTAATGAACACTTTACTGATGACACTGTGTTCTTTTTTGTCTTAATATTAAGGTGTATTACTTTCAGACACAAACTACGTTTTCAAAAATACTTTTTTTATGAAGTTACCTTATACAGGGTTAAAAACAAATAAACTTTGCATCACATGCAACCAAATTTTAATAGACCAATTTTGATTTTGTAGAAAAACACACATTTGATATGGCGCTACGAAGTTTTATGTAGGTTGCGTTAAGTCTTATTTTGCAGAAGTGGTGGAATTTACAAAATATGGGTAAAAAATCAAAATTATCTTATGCAGCTAAAATTTTGCATGTGGGTTAGAAACAGCATTTAAAAAAAACTGTTTCCAATAACTTTTTCGATACTTTCAGAAATAACCCTACTTTTGAATTATTTTTTGGAAAAAGTTTAAATTTGACATATAATTTCACGTGACTACTATTTTTTTGCTTAATCTCGATCATTGAATATCAAACTATAAGAAGGCCATATGAACCGATTTCCTAAATCTGCTACGTAAAATTCATAGATGGCACAATGAGTTCACCAACAAGAAAGCGACTAACCTTTCCACTGCTAAATTAAAACATTGTTGCCGCCTGTCTGTTTGACTTGCTGCATGAATTTTTTAATTTATTTTTATAGCTTATCGTAAAACTTGATTTCACATAAGTACCTACACCTATCCTAGATTTAAGTAGCTTACATTTATTTTCCTACCTATAGTATAGTCTAGACCTAAAAATGTACCTATTTTTAATTGCTTTGTAGCATATAATATTTTCAACCTTTTGACGTCCCAACGTTAATTACATGAAAACATATGGACCGCCATGTATTCTATTTCTAACAGAACTAAATGACGACTCTCACTATTCAATACCTACCTAGGCTACAACGTATATGTTGGGTAAAATATGAATGATGTGCGCTTTGTTTGTATAACTTGGTTTTTATTTGCAATTATTACTACTTTTCATTAATGGTTAAAGTAAGTAGGTTTTACTTTCTTACTTAAGAAACATTCAGTTTGTTTGTATTAGTGTATTACGTATTTTGCTATTTTTCGACGAAATAAAACCTATTTTAGTTATACTTGCTGTCGCTTTTTATCTACTTTTATTTGTTTAACATTTAACACCTGATGCAACGGTAAAATCATTGTGAAAGTCGGTCCAATTACCCCGGAGTAATCAGCGTACATTCGGCTGGAATTGAGAACCTCCTATTTTATTGTCTGTTAAAAATGCTTGAATTCTTAAAAATTCCAATAAAATACGATATGCGGCAACACCACGACATCACATCAGTGAATTTAAGACATCTGTTGCCGAGGCACTGTATTATAAAGACAGACAGGCGACAGATTTAAGGTTAGAGTTACGATCAACTCCACAATGGCTGCCAAACCAGCTCCAATACGTCAAAAAATGGGTTGTCAACTTTTCTCGGACATCCGTCATTCTTATATAGTTTGATATTCAATGTCTCGATCGAAGCAGAACTTGGTGCCAAAGTCAAATTTCGAACAAAGCTATGGTCACACGGTATAGTAAAATTTCTCTAAGAACACGCCGCATCGTGACTAAGTCACCTGTCAATTATGGCACCCTGTTAAAGAAAGACAGGACTGGGATAAGTTCATTTAGCATCGCATTCACCATACTTTACACTTGTAAGGGGGTCTTAATGCTGCGATGCCATATTATAATTTACGTTCGCGGCGTAGTACAAAGTTGAAATGCCATGTGTTTTTAAATACAAACAGCTGAAAAGTAATTAATGAGCTTATTAGAAAATAATAAGATTTGGTGTGCGAATCCAGCTTTTTAAATTTATTTCTATTTGACGTTTCGTTCCCCATGCATGTCAAAATATTGTAAGTCCAATATTTATTAAAAATATGGACCCTCGCTTTTTAATAGACATAATATACAGGGTGTTCATTTTAAAACTTCCCACCTCGATTTTCCTGCTTTAAATTGAAAATGTGGAAAATCGCTCAGACCAGTCGATTTTTATTTCGAGGGGGACATCTTTTGCATATATTGTCAATCTTGTTACTTCAAGCCCCTAGGAGGGAGGGGGGGTAAGATCTAAATCTTAAATGGATACCCCTATTTTATATAATTTTTTTGGATTCTGCATAAAATTCTGACCATTTTTAATAAAAGTATTATCAATCTATACTTAACAGTTTCCGAGATATTGACTTTTGAAAAATGACATTTTTGAACTTTGACAGCGTCTAGCTTTCTAACTGTACGTCTTAGAGCAAAACGGCTTACATGTCCCTATCTTCGATTTTTATTATCTTTCCTGAACTTTCGGTTAAACCGGATGTAAGAAATATAGTACTTCCGGTTTGACCGGACGTTGACACTATTGGAAAGATAATAAAAATCGAAGATAGGGACATGTAAGCCGTTTTACTCTAAAGACGTACAGTAAGAAAGCTAGACGCTGTCATATTAAAAAATGTTCAGAATTTTATGCAGAATCCAAAAAAAATTATATAAAATAGGGGTATCCACTCAAGATTTAGATCTTACCCCCCCTCCCTCCTAGGGGCTTGAAGTAACAAGATTGACAATATACGAAAAGCATGTCCCCATCGAAATAAAAATCGACGGGTCCGAGCGATTTTCCACATTTTCAATTTAAAGCAGGAAAATCGAGGTGGGAAGTTTTCAAATGAATGAATGAATACCACATTGAAATAAATCTCTACGTATCCTTCTTATCTCCATCGTCCATCGATAAATTAACTACTTTTAAGGTCCGTTTGAAGCACTATTTTAAAACCCTCTTACAATACTTTTGACCTATCCTAGCACTGCCAGTGGGTTAAAATATCTTTCCCGGGCTAAAAGCCATTATTTTAATCGAGGTTCAAATAAATTTCGGCTTTCTTCGGAAGACTAAAAAGATCCGAGATTTTCGTATTTTATGATCGTGAATTCACAGGGTGTTCTTCAAAATACCATATCGGGACGAGATTATTATTGTTAAAAAAATACTAAAATGTTATTAATCGGAAATACATTCTACAGGGTTGTACTGGAAAAATTTAAGGTGGTCAGCTGTCGCTTTGAACTTTAATTTAAAAATATTGAAAGACCTATCCTTAAACTCTGTTTGGTTAGTATTTCTTACCGTTTTCTTCATTGTACAGGAAACCCACTCAGACGGGGCAATAACTTAATCACGGATAGAATCATTCAAACTCCATAAAACAGGGCATAATTCAAACTCTTTATCACAGAGCATCTAACGTTTGCAACAATCCGGAAGACCTTAATATTAAAATTTCAAACGTCAAAAAAGATTTAAAACAGAATGGTTACCCTGAAACCTTTGTTACTAATACCATCTTAAAACTTAAAAATCGCGAAATAAAAACTAATACAGAAACGAAAGAGGAGCAAGCATTTCTTACAATACCTTATGTCCAGTGGCGCAACCAGGGGGGGGGGGGGGGCTGCCGGGCCGCAGCCCCCCCCCGAGCTTAGAAACTTAGCCTATTATTTTAATTGCAAACCAATTTTTCATGTCACGCCTTTTACTAGTATTTTATATTCAGCCACATAATTTACATCAATCATGTTATCAATAGTGAAATTATACTACGTCTGACTAAATGGACTGACCGCAATACTTCCACTGAGGCATCTGGATTACTGGCCAGCATTATAAGTCCCAAATTTGTGATCGCACTAATGTGTACAGAAAGAATATATGCCTACACACTGCCTTTAAGCAAGATTCTACAAACAGTCGATTTAAACCTTTGTAAAGCATTGCAGTTAGCTAATGACGTAACAGATCAAGTTAAAGAAATAAGAGGCCTGGCAGATGATAATTTTCAAAATATTTTTAAGGAAGCTCAAGATCTACGATATACGATATTGAAATCAGAGTACCTAAACTACCGCCAAGACAAACACAAAGATTGGTTATAAAAACCGATTCCGCTGCTGAGTATTTTAAAATAACAATTTTTATTCCGTTTTTAGATGGCCTCATGGCAAATCTCGAGGATCGGTTTTTAAAACATCGAGAAACCATTCAAAATTTTGAATGCCTCTTTCCATAAGATAATCAAGATTTTGATAGTCAATTTAAATGTTTTTTGAAACTTCACAGCTTCTACAAGAATAAGTTCCTTGATAAGTTCTCCAATAAAACGATGTTAAAAGCTGAACTTGAGCTGTGGTATAAAAAATGCAAAAACAAAAACGGAAGGCAGATTTGGACAAAGTGTATTCCGAATGTGATGCCAATATATTTCCTAATATAAAAAGGCTTTTACAAATTTTTTTAACTTTGCTTATTACAACCGCCACATCTGAAAGGTCCTTTTCAAATTTAAAATATTTAAATACATATCTGCGTAGCACCACGGAAGAGGACAGATTAAATGGTTTGGCAGTTCTTTATGCGAACCACGATATTGATATTACCGTGGCAGAAATTCTGGACGAAAAGGCAAAAACAAAACGAAGAATTTTACTTTAATATTAGTATTATTAGTGATACTTTATAAGGTTTTGGTTTTGTTTTAGTATAAGTATGATTAATATATGCGTTACTTATTTTAAATACATATTTTACTAATTAAAATGAAATCTCTAATTTTTTTTCATAAATATTTAGTTAGGGCCAGCGGCGTATTATTGCAGAAGTTTTAGGGGGCTGTCGCTCTCGTCAATCATACGTATTTTACCCAAAAAAAGGCGTGGCACCCAAAAAAAATTTTCGCCTGCGGCGCAAGAAGTTAAAGCCCCCCCGAACTACATTTATGGTTGCGCCACTGCTTATGTCAAAGGGATTTCTAAAAATATTAGGATAACTGAAAACTATAATATCAAAACAGCCTTCAAATCACACAAAAAATTGTATCTATCAAATCCCTTGTGAGTGTGGCGAATCGTACATAGGAGAAACAAAAAGACTGACTGAAACATACTCAAAGAAGTAAAACTTCGAGATCAGGTACAGCGGAACATGTATGGACCAACCAACATAATATACAGTGGTCAGAAGCCAAGGTTTTGGACACAGAACAGCACTGGAGAAAACGAAAATTCAAAGAAGGATGGAAACTCAAAATACCCATATATTTAGTAGACCAAGTATAGATATCCCCAATATCTGGAAGCCTCTTCTTGTTCAACACCAACAACTCAAACTTCACACTCCAATAAGCACGTAGGCGGAGTCATCAAGCTTCATTGCACATGGATAGTATTTAAGACAGTAGCCTTAGAATTATAATTTAGTTTACACTTGAAAACGGTTAGAGATACTAACTAACCGAAACGTTGTGTTAAGTAACAAATTAAAGACAATGGATGTCCGACAAGGTAATTTTTTTCATATTACTTCATTGTCTACCAAGTTCAAACAAACTCCCGTTTCTCATGTATCAGATTTTCCGATTACCGTTTCGTTTTTAAAATCTAATATAATTTGTATTTTCTTCCGAAGAAAAATCTAAATTAAAAATCTGTAAAAAGACGAATAACGTTTGCACTTTCAGCTTTCCAGTGATGCCAAATGTATACCTGTTTAATTAAACTTTACTGGTGATAATTATCACTAATTATAATTAGTGACAGCCGAACGCCTGAAACTACTTTTGAAATATTTATTTTTTACTTTTTAATTCAAATAAACAAATATTTCTGGAAATAAATTCCATAGGTTTAGAGGGTTTCGAGTACATGGTATAAATGTATAATGTCGCGAATAAAAGCGAGGGCAGCCTCTTAAAGCACCTATAAAAAAGCTCTTTTGAAAGGACGCTTCTTTATTCTGAAATATTATTAGGAGGAAAGTAATTTTGCATAATTTTGTTGCAGCTTAACCACGAATTCCCATTTGGCTCGTAATCCTCCTATCTGACCGGTAAGCATGTTAACGTGAAAGAAGGATAATCCTCTCTTAATATATTTTATGATTATAGCCTTAAGTGGCTTATACTATCCGAAAATATGAATAGGTCAGAAAGCCGTTTGTATACAGGATGATAAAAAGTTGGTTTAGGATAGGTTACTCAACGTATAGATAATGTTAGCCAAGTAAATATCAGTCAGCATTACATAACACTGAGGAAAAAGATCTAATACACCAGGTTTGCTAAGATATAGTTTGTATTGATAGCTTATTTAGTGTTAAGTATATCAATTCCAGACTTACCACGACAAGGTTTTTATTGGTAGTAATCAGTTCCATTAGCAGCACATTCTTGTTGAATAATAACTATCTTTAATACAGTAATTTTGTTAAGACATAAATTGTATCTTCTTAATGCGACGCATTTTTTTCCCAGTAAAGCGCTTTCTTTACAATTAAGAAAGCATAGCAGCGTCCTCAACAACGAATTGTATCCGTTAGAACCTATAATCCACAAGACGTTGATGGGGGTTCGTAGCGATCGGCAATTGCCGCGCGCCCTAGTATTAGTTTTAACGTATTTGTTGTGCAGGTAGTGGCGTATTTAGGGGGGGTCCGAGGGGTCTGAACCCCCCCCCCCCCGTGGGCTCAACATTAAAAAAAACTCAGAACAGATCAGATGCCTTGTTGCATTTAATGTAGACAGGGTGGACTGAACCTCGCAAAAAAATATTACAGACTACAAAAGATAATATGTGGCATTTTGAAGTATTGATTCTGGACAGTGGCGTATATAATGTGTTTGGGGATTCCCGCAGTCTTATTTAAATTGTAAAATTTTATTGTTTGGCGCCCGTGTTTTCTAATTTAAGTGAGTAAAATAATATATACATGGTGATTGATAATTCGATTAATTCCTCGCAGTAGGTAATTTGTGATTTTTTCTTAAATATGACCTATTCCGAAAATGCTGGGTTTTCGAGTTATTTCAATTTTTTTCTTGTTTTTTACCTGCGTGTCTAATTTATTTAATTTAAAAAAATTGAAATGATGTTCACTTAGTTTTGTAATTTTTTTGCAAACTAGAACTATTAGCAATACTTTGTTTTTACAAATAATTAAGTAACTGTGTCACAGATAACAAAACAACATGGCCAAACTTGGCAAAAAAAATGGCAAAAATAACTTGAAAACCAATCATTTTCGGAATCGGTCATATTATGTAGAAATATATATTTTTAAACATAAATATTTAAAAAAGTATATATTCCCATTATTGAGTTTATATTTAAAAATTTCTTAATTTCTTCCTTTCTTGGGTTCAGCTATCAAAACATAGAAATTATAAATTTTGATAGTTCAAAATAGGACGTGGCACCGAAAAAATTTTCGCCTGCGGCGCTTTTTTAGAGAAAGAAAAAAAGAAAGACAGAAAGAAAGAAAGATAAAATGAAAGGTATAGACCCTCCCCGTGGCAATATTCTAAATACGCCACTGGTTCAGGTCACATCGTTGTTTGAAATCTTCTAGCTGTCCTGTCTGAATTTGAACGTTATTGATCGTACAAATACCTTACAAATTTATTTTCCCTTTGTAATTAAATTTATTTAAACTTTGCATGTCAGATAAAACAATAAAAGGTTCTTATTTCGTACAACCCATCATTAGTATTGGACTTTATAATCTATGGACGAATTTTACCATCTCAGTAAACCATGTTGCATAATAGATAATCATAATATGCAATAGTAAACGACAAGAACATTTATCACACTAGAAGCTAATTAAATTTTTGAAACCTCCAGTACTGATTTTTAATGGTAAGTATATGCTTTATTAACCGTAGCAAGCAAATATTATTATGAATAACGTCAAGTTTCATTACAACTGCCAGTCGAAACTAATGCAGTATATAATACCAGATTACACCCCCAATAGAACTTGATAATTACTGTGAGTATTCAGAGCAATAGTGTCTATAAACCATTCTATGGTAGCAATAACTCCTATTACCTATTGCCTAAATTACCATGATATTATCACTACACAACGATCTAGCACTTTTCGTTGTCTTACAGTAGGAAAACGCGTTGCTGTCACATATAATATTAAATAGTTGTATAAAGAATATGTTAATTCTTATAAGGAATAGAAGACTTTTTTTCTCAGTGTGCCAGTTACAGGATAAACTGATATTTTAACATTTTCATATTAAACTTTTTAATACCTTTACCCAAAATTATTTCACACCAAGAAAAGCGCGAATAGTCTTACAAACAATAGGTACTTACCTACAAAACCTTTTTTTTTTAATTGAGAGGAAATGTCAGATTGCTAATTGACGAAAATCGCTGTGTTTTTTCGGATATTCCGAGAACATAAACCAAATAAACTTTATAATTATTGGATAAAAAAAAGTTCTGTTTTACAGTTTAAAAATATTTATTATTGCTTTTTGGCTAAAGTGAATAGTATAGAATAGAATATAGTAGTTTCTAAGATAGATAAAATAGTTTCATGCATACACTATATCATAGTCTACAGATTAATTTTAAAAATTTCCCATTTTGTCCTATATTTTTTTGAAAATATGAAAGGGCAATTAATTTTTTTATACAGCCATGAATAAAAATAATATTAAAATTCTTAAAAGTTGTTTTATCTACAATTTTGTATGTTTTTTATTCACTGCTGTCACACATATTTACCTTTTGCTTTTAGAGGTTATTTTAAAGCAAAAGTTTCTCTATTGTAAGTTTGTACAGTCTACCCAGCGTTTCTTTATTGCTTCTGAATTCTTTTCTAAAACTAGTCAAATTTTGGAAACCTACAAGTGCATAATTTGTCGGAACAATTTTGTTAACAATAAAAATACAAAAAAAGGAGCCTATAGAATATGTTTGCTATTTATATTTACTAGTCAAGCATAGCATAGTAATAAATTTTTATATCAAAATTGGTGTCAAACTGTTACGTATTAAATAATAAGCTTTACCTAAGCTGGAAAAAAATTATGAGATTCTGATATCTATCACCTAATTTTATAGTATGTCACTAATATCCAGTGGCGAAACCAAGGGAGGAGGGGGTTTGCTGTTTAAACCCCACCTCCAGGGTTATAAATAACTTAGAATAAATAATTTTGTTTTTACTCCCTCACTCTTTGTTGTAAACCTCACTACTCATATGTTACTTATACCGGTATATTCTTCCCTATATAAATATTTGTAGTTTATTAAAGTTTAAAGATTTCACCAACCTCGTGGATGTATAAAAATAAACATTGCACAGTTATGTATATTGTTATAGGGGCGCCACCTCGGGGGGTAGTGTTTCTTGATAAGATTAATTTATGGTTTTAGCAAGCTCCAAAAAATTTTTTTTTAATTGAAATTTCGAAGATAATTTTTAAATTAAAAAGCTTTTAATTAATTTATTTATGGTTATAGTTAAATCTATACAAAATACTCGTTTACTTTTTTAGAATGATATTGCCAGGGCCGGGGCTCCTTTGATCTTGGAGCCAGAACCCCCAGAATCCGGCCCTGGGACGATGAAAGTGGTATTACATTTTAAATCATCAAAAATCGGACAAAAGCGTAGTTATTACATAAAATATTGAATTTTGACAGAATTAGCACTGAGAAAAATCATTCAATACAAGTTTTTGTTTAATATACAGGGTGTTCATTTGAAAACTTCCCACCTCGATTTTCCTGCTTTAAAACGAAAATGTGGAAAATCGCTCGGACCCGTCGATTTTTATTTTGAGGGGGACATATTTTGCGTATATTGTCAATCTTGTTACTTCAAGCCCCTAGGAGGGAGGGGGGGGTAAGATCTAAATCTTAAATGGATACCCCTATTTTATATAATTTTTTTGGATTCTGCATAAAATTCTGAACATTTTTTAATAAAATTATCTTTCCAATAGTGTGAACTTTCGGTTAAACCGGATGTAAGAAATATAGGACTTCCGGTTTGACCGGAAGTTGACACTATTGGAAAGATATTAAAAATCGAAGATAGGGACATGTAAGCCGTTTTGCTCTAAGACGTACAGTTAGAAAGCTAGACGCTGTCAAAGTTCAAAAATGTCATTTTTCAAGAGTTAATATTTAGGAAACTGTTAAGTATAGACTAATAATGCTTTTATTAAAAAATGTTCAGAATTTTATGCAGAATCTAAAAAAATTATATAAAATGGGGTATCCATTTAAGATTTAGATCTTACCCCCCCTCCCTCCTAGGGGCTTGAAGTAACAAGATTGACAATATACGCAAAAGATGTCCCCCTTGAAATAAAAATCGACGGGTCCGAGCGATCTTCCACATTTTTATTTTAAAGCAGGAAAATCGAGGTGGGAAGTTTTCAAATGAACACCCTGTATATAAAATAGGACCATAAACTGACCATATTAATTTTTTCTTTTACTTTTTAAAACTAGGTACCTACATGCCTAGGTAACTGGCTCAAAACGTCACTGTCACTACAGAGATTTAATTTGGCTAAAGAAAAGTAAAGAAATATAATAAAAATTAAATAAAATTGCGAATATCAGTGAGGGCCAATCCTAAAAAAAGGAGCTCAGAAAAAGGTAACTTAGTAGTAGCTCTGTAGACTACCAATGATAAAAATATTTTTTTTTAGCTGGCAGACAATTTTTAGGATTAAAAAGAAATACTTTTTTAACTACATGACCTCAATTAATCACAAAATCATATTTTTTTTATAAATTAAAAATATTTTTTACCACTGCATCATATATTTTTTTAGGGCAATAGGGTTGTCTTTTATCAGCAAAAAAATATTATTTAAGTAACGACCATAATATTCAGGTTGAAAAGTCATTTCCAAAAAATGAACCTAGTAGCTACGACAGAGTTGTTTTTTCGGCGCGTATTTTAATGCAGATTTTTTGCTACCACTAATGGATTTCTAGCTACGTCTAATAGAGTTTTCTTTCAGTGTGAAAATGCAAAATATTTTATAAATTTCCTTTAAATAAATTTTTATTAAATCTGCGAAATAATCTGGTAACCTTGTCACTGTTACATAATACGTTTCCTCCATATGGTGTCTAAAATTGAATTATATAGAATATGAAAATGTCAGAAAAATTTGGATGCTCGCGTTGTCCACTACAAAACTTTAATAAGTTCCTGGGGAAATGTGAAAAGCTGTCAAAAACGATATTTGATTTAAACCCTCGACTGTATTTTAAAGATATTTTGCTTTTTTTATGAACTCGGGAGTTTGAATAAACTTTTATTTATATGTACAATGTGTGCTTTTATATATTTAGTAGGTACAATGATTCCTGATTTCCTGTTGATTATTAAAATACGGATCAATATCTCGTTTCAAATGATTATCGTTTAAGACATTTAAAACCCACCCAGAAGTGGTTGAATTTTAAAAAAACACTGATGTCTATTTTTAAAGCAGGTATTGTTTTTTTCTGTTGAATTAAATTAATCCTGAAAATTGGTTAAAAATAAAATTATTTCATTTTATTGTTAGGGAGATTATTATTATCCTATCTCTAGTGCCTAGTTGTTCGCCCTAATTACTCTTTAAAAATCACTTTTTCAAATTTGACTGAAACACACTACTCTAAAAAAAAAAGTATACATATAATATGTAAAGTATCATAATAAGTTACTTAAAAATATGGACTAGGACACACATTTAAGTACAAAAACACAGCTCTATTACAAAATATTAAAAATACTTTTAAATATGTTATAAAATATCACAAGTACTTTTTTACAAAATCAAGGGTAATATATCTGGAATGGTACCTTGTATACGTTCGTTGTAAACTTTCTAATTACGAAATAAATTAATATTATAAGGAATGGTCATTTATTCACACTATATCTAAATGTTTGTCACGCTAATATATAGGGTTGTTCAAAAAAAACCGGAATTTTGATTTTATATAATAACTTTTTTATTTGTCGACCGATTTTATTGATTTTTGTCTTGTTTAAGACAATATCATCTAAGATCTAAGATTATATCATATTTTTGACATTTGTTGAAAAAATAACTTGGTTAAACTTTAAAACTGGCTGCAACTTTTTTCAATAGCGCTGTATATCTTTACGTGCAAGATTCTGAAATCTTAAACATTTCTGAACAGAATAAGAGGTCGTACATGCAAATATGTTAAAAAATAGCTGACTTATGACAAAATAAAGACATGTATGTTTTAATATAATAACATGTTAGTATATAAAAATAAAATTCCATTTTTTTTAACAACCCTATAGAATGAGATAAATTCATGAGATTCTAAACTGCCCTTCAGTTTACCCATATAGGTTTTTAATTAGGTACATAAAACCAACCTAAAAATTAATAGTACTACTAAAGTCCGGATATAAGGATAGTGAAAGGACCTTTAAACCAGAGTCGGCCTGAGGACTCATTAGAAAATATTAGTTATTATTAATAAGGTACTTTCACTACTGCCTGATATCCGAAATCCTTGCTTTTAAAAAATATAAAAATTATTACATGCAGGTCAGGTATAGCACATGCCGCGTAACTTGGCGATCAGTCAAAGAGGAGATAGATCGGATAGCTAAACAACTTACGCAAAGCAGATAAACGGGGATGACAACATGTAGCATCTCCAGGCAATTGCAGCCCCTACTTGACGGCAGGAAAACCGCAGCGCTATTACAGCACAGTCGGAAGGACCTAAGAAACATCACTGCCGTAATTACCGGACATTGACTGTTCGGTAGACACGCCGAACGTATACAAATACCAACCAACGACTTCTGTAGAAGTTGCAGAGATGAAAGGAGGAAAGTATTCAGCATTTCTTGTGTGAATGCCCCGGCCTCGCGAGAAGAAGGTTCAATGCCCTGGGCGAACCATTCTTTAATGATCTGAAGGAAGTGAGCAGCCTACAACTGGGTCGCCGCACTAGGTTTATTAACAGAAGTGCTGGTTTGAATGAGCTGTCAAGATTCTTCTACGATCTACGTCGCGTAAACCATCAGGATGCTGATGCGGATAGGTTCCGCAGAACACGTGTGGTACCACAACAGTCCTACAGGACTACGTGTGACTGTTTGGACAATGCCAGAGGTCTGCCACTCTAACCTAACCGAACCTAACTTGGCGGAAAGGTAAGTTGCGCAGTAGTCATAATTTCAAATGTCGACGCCCAACCGACTTTTCGCAGTAGCGTGGGTATTTTAATTTATTATGCATTACGGTAAAAACACACAATGGCTGACGGTAAACATAAGAAAGCACTTAGTAACGTCCATAATAACGTTTATGTTAAAATAAAATTTAGAAGAGTTCATTTCCTATACCGAGAGAGACAATATATCTGCAGCAGCCATAACCAATAACATTGAACGAAAGGGATTGTGTCCAATGTGGGGAGGGGAGGGTCCTGCCAAGTTACGTGACAAGTGCAGTATTAGGCTTATCTGAAAAGCAGCTATATGTCGACTATTTTAACTAGAAATATTCTAGTATTCGTTGCCCTTTTATTTTGGAAACTTTTACCCTACGTGTTTCTTTTTCTGTAAGCGTCTTCTCGGTAATTCTAATATTGCTTAAATTTTGTACAGAGGCATTAGTTATGCCAAAAAATATACCTAATCATAAATAAACCCAAAATATAAAATAAATATTTTCATATACCCCAAAATTCATCATTAATATTAAAATATATGTATATCAAAACAAAAGGTATTCAACAAAAGAATTAATATTAATACCTTTAAAATAAGAACCTATTTTCTTCGTCCTTTATAAATATAATGTGAACTCAATTGAAAATAATACGTCCAAAGAAACACACTTAATGGAAACATTTTCCTTTGAGCAATTCGTAAATAAAATTTTAATATTTTTTATTTGAATTAGAACAAGAAATATGTAAAAAGATCCAAAAAAATTGTTTTCGTACTCTTATATAATATAAAGAGTATTTACTAATGTTTTTAAATTAGCAAATTTTAATTTTCCAAATTTTAAAAAATATTTTTTTACATTTTTCTTCTTTTAATTCTGCCTTAATCCACTATTATTGAAAAAGTGGTATCGTCGACGGTGATAGTTTGCGTCTCGGCATTTTTCCTAACTGAATCTCTTTTTACATTTTTCTCTAAGTTTATCCAGTTTACGCACGTTGATTCTAGATGCTTGTTTAGGTAAGACTTAAGCGCAAATGTTTTAAAACAGTTTGGACACTCAAAACGCTTTTCGTTTGAATGAGTTTGCATGTGAGCTCGCAAATTGGACCTATAAGAAAAAGTTAAAATGAATTTAAAAAAATTGACAAAGTAAAAAATAACGAAAATAAGAAACAAGAAAATCAGAGAAACATAAAAATTAAGAAAAAAAGCAGTAAGATTATTTAAAAACATAATAAATATGCGTAAATTAAGAAAGTTAGCAACAAGATTCAAAACAGTTTTATTTAAACGTAATTTTACATACCTGTCTGCAAAAGCTTTTCCACAATGTGCACAGCCATAAGGTTTCTCCCCCGTGTGTGATCTTAAATGACCTTGTAGTAGCCAAGGCCTTGAAAATTGTTTGCCACATATACCACAACTGTGGGATAGTTTGTGAGTGAGAAGGTGCATAGCCAATGCTGGCATAGACACGTACGCCTTACCGCAAGTCATGCATTTTTTGGCTGACTGGGAGTCGAGACTTCTGAAAAAAAGGTTCCGTCAATAGTAAAGGATGGCTATAAAGGTTTATTATTCATCACATAGTTCGAAGATAAAGCGTATATTACCTATGAGTCTGTTTATGCCTGGAAAGGTTGCTGGAAGTTGCATAACATTTTCCGCACTCGGTGCAGCAAAATTTGGTCTTCTGCTCGCATTCTATTGGCTCTGGGTCATCGTCTTCTATGTCTTCTTCGATAACTTTGTAGAATTTCTGAAAAATAATACATTAGGTTATCCTATTATAAAGAAATAGTTGCCCCAATAAGATTTCCCAAGAAATATACTTACCGTTTTACCAGTTGGTGCCGTCATGGTCGTAGTAGTTATTGCGTCACATTCCTCCGGCGCACTTACAGAAATATTTTCAACGTCTACGACCCCCTCGAACCCTTCAGTTCTTCGTCCAATCTTTCTTCTTTTATCAGGAATATTCATTAACAAAATCGTACTTCTCCCCGAGGTATTTTGATTATTGCTTTGGTAAGTTCTTACTGCCGAATTCTGGCATTCCTCTCCACTTCCATCTTTTCTCCCTTGAAGTAATGAACATATTTCCTCTGTAGGTTTACTGACTTCCACAGTGGGGTGCGCTTTCGAGTACGTCCTCTTCACAGTTTCGCCTAACGGTTTCCATACACCCTGCTTTTGCTGGGGTTCAAAACTGATCACCTCCAATGCAGGGAGGCTCCCCCCAACGGTTACCCGGGGAGGTTTTATTATGCCAGCAGCAGAAACAAATTCTTTGGGCCCTTGGAGGTGAGGGGCATCAGGCTCAGGGGAAAGGGGTAGAACAATTAAGTCTTCAGTATCATCTATTGTTATTGTTTCAAGGGTAGCATTTATGGGTATTCTTGAATGGTCTTGTATGGTAAACTGTAACAAAAACATTGACTGATTTGAAATGTTTGTACAATTTAAAAGGGAATATATTTGAGAAAGGTTTAGAAAGGCTCTGTATAATGTCAAATTTCCCTGTTCGTTCAAGTATGAGTTTTGTTATGAATGTAAGTAGAATTGACGCCTTATCTATTCTTCAAAATATTCATGGATGAAAGGAATCCAGGGACGTTCTTAAATAATTTTCGTAAAGGAAAACAAATGATTATCATTTATAGCGAAAAGTATTTTAGTCTCTTTAAATAAAGACTTAAACAGGAATCAAATATTGCGAGAAATCCTTTATGTCGTTTACTTGATCCTATTCTGCAGAACCAAAATATTCTTATCTTCAAAGACCTTTCAGGTGAATTTTAACATTTGTTTTAAAATAAACAGAGTTTAGCTGAACGGATTGGAAAAAATATAAATCCTAAATCTCATTTTTGTCTCATTAAAGAGACTTATATGATGATGTGATATTATGATGCAAGGTTTTATTATCTTGGGCATATAATTGTTTCAGATATTCAGTACGCAAAGAGTTTTCAGAAAACAGATTTTGAATCTATAAAATTTACCTTACTCCGACCATGTCCTTAACCCTTTCATACCCGTTTCAAAGTTCTCCCGGATCTGTCTATAGAATCAGACGGGGAACAGAAAAAGGAAAAAGGGTTTTCAATTTCGTGAAACAAATTCTGCGGTCGCGACTCGATAACTTTTTCTCTTTGTTTGGACTAAATTAATGTGTCAAAAAAATCGGAAACGACGGCTTTAATGGGTTTGATTGTAGTTATTTCAAATTAAAATGTTTTTAATTTAAGTATTTATCGTCTAAAATTTAAAGTGACGGGGATGCAAAAGAGATAAGTTTCTAGAGTTACCTCACATCGATTATTTTTGTTTGTGTAATACTTATTGTAATATTATAAGACCACAATACTTGGACACTCAAATCATTTGGCGTTTTTGAACTATAAAGAAATAGCAATAAATATAAGAATAATTAATAATAAAAAATTAGAAACAAGAAAATTAAAAAAGTTAAAAATTAAAACGAAAATGCGTTTGGACTATTTTAAAAACCTAATAAAGGATAAGTAAACTTAAAGCATGCTTATTTCTTATATACTTTTAATAGAAGCTTTTTTAAGTAATAAAATAAGATTTATTTTGTTGTTAGTCTTGTCTACTTGCTGTTTCTATTAGAGGAAACTAAAAACATAAATCTTACCTGTAAATTTTCTACATCCGAACTGCACTCACTAACAGGAGGAGTAGGAACATCGTGCAAATGAATTTCTCCTCCATTTTCCCCGGGAACTTGTACCACGTACACCACATTCTGTGGTTGCTGTACAATAGAATAACTCTGGCTACCATTTACTACCACCGACGTAGGGATACCATTAGTATTTGCCACTATCACTGGGTCTCTTTCCTGGTGAACCACCGTTTCATATTCTTGATGATTGTTGCACCTTTTCGGAGAAGTATTTTGGTTTAAAATCACTTTGGTTTCATTCGTAGTAGTATCAATTGGGTTATCATCATCAATTATTATTGTTTCACTACTATCGAAATCATTTGTTTGACTAACTGATTGGTTCACTGTTTCTTTTAATAATAATGATTTTTGTTTTACGTGTTCTGATGTAATTCTCCTTTCCAGGTTTCTTTCGGAAACTAAGGGCCTGTAATAGTGACTTGGAGAGGCAGGGTCATCTTCTGTAGGTATCTAGGAAGACAATTTTTAGTAAAAAATTATTTTATAGTTAGTATGAGTTCTTGCTTACCGTTTGGTGTATCATAACAACACTAGGGGCAGGTAAAGGCGGTAAGCTCTGTGATAATGACAGCAAATCGTGTGCTGCCTCTGTCTCCTCTGCGCTCCTAGATCTGAAGATGGGGATTCCGTCATTATTACGGGAAACGTTGCTTTTGTTTAAACTGTGCAACTCGAGGTTTGCTCCCGGAAGATGTAGGGTTCCGTTGAGTATTAAAGGCTCATCGGATTTCGCTGAAACAAAATTACTTGAATTAATGTTACTCAAAACAATAGATTATTTAAAATTTGTTGTTTTCAAAAATATATCTTTGTATTAAAAATGTTTGTGTCCAAAGGATTTTGAAACTTTGACGCATCCGATCTATGTAAGCTCCCAGACCATTTGAAGCATTCGCCGGATCTGCCTAGAATTCACTTTGTTTTCACCCACACTTTCGGCACAATACTCCATCAAACTAAAACGTCGTTAAACTGAAACGCTGAACTATAAAAACAAATGTTGAAATCCAATATTTATGCAAATACCCCCTTTATTTCCGTAAATTGTTCCGCAGGCCAAACGATCTTTTATTCCGCATTACTTCCGGAAGAGAAATGGGACTTTCCTAAGGAACGGAAAATTTGCATCTTTTTTAGGAAGCGGATTGATAAAGTGGAAAGAATAAAGACGGCGTAAATGTTTTAATTCTGGAGATTTTCTTAGATTTTCTCTAGAGAGGTGCATTTCCTTAGATTTTTCCCAAGCCTTTGGGTTTTTCCGGAGTTAGTCCAGAGGCGTAGTTCCGCATCTGTTTCTCTGTTACAAGTGGTCATCTTGGTATACATGAGGAGAAAAACTGGACATGTTATAATCAAGCATGAATTGTCCAAAGAATCTGATATTCAGATGAAACTATGTTTTCTTTAAATGGTCAGATTAATAGACAAAACTAGAGATACTGGGCTTAGGAAAATCCTCACTGGGTCATAGGAAGTCACACCCAGTATAATGAAAAGGTTAATGTCTGGGTGGGCATCGTTGAAAATATGATAATCGGACCATTTTCTTTGATGAGCGCCGCACGGCATTAAGATATCTAAATTTCCTTCGAAATGATCTGGTTTTAGCTTTTGCCACTCTATTTCCAGATGATAATGATTTAATGATCCTGATTTAACAACTTTAACCTTATAGTTTAAACTGGATAGTGCTCCCCCGAATTATGCTGCTTATGTAAGAAAGTACTTAAATGCAATTTTTCCTGGCGGTGGATAGATAGACAGGGGTCAATATAGTGGCCACACAGATAACCCGATCTTAACCCACTTTAAGTTTTTTGTGGGGCTACTTCAAAAATTTAGTTTATAAATCTAAACTCAACTCGATAGATAAGGTTAATGACTCCATTCGACGAGTAATACGAGAAATTTCTCCACAAGTAGTACACATAGTTGTATTCATTGAAAATGGGTACAAGTCTTACGACCGTTATTTGCCATATTTGCGTAAATTCGGCTTTTATGCTCGATTTATTGTTTTTGAGGTTATAGTAGTGACATGGCAAGCAAAGCATTGGCGTAGATAATAAAACGTCTAATAAAATGTAAAAAATATTTCTGTACTATCGCAAATTTTTATATTCAACGCACCTATATAACAACAGCAACAATAACAACAATATAAACATCGTATGTAAAAACAATATCAACAATAATTATTAAAATTTAATATTTTGTCATATTATGACCTTCTTTTTCGAATACTTGAGCTAATCTGTTTTAAATTGAGTTAATACAATTTACAATAATATTTTGATCAAGACCTTCCCAGCACTCATGAATTTCTTCATAAAATTCATTAGCATTGTGAGGTCCAAAATTTCTTCTGTATATTTCTTTTGCAATTAAACCCCAGACGTTTTCTATTGGATTAATATCGGGACTATAAGCAGGCCATGGCAGAACTTTTACATTATTATTATGTTGAAACCATTACCTCACAGCATTTGCGGTATGGAACGGGGGGAAATTATCGTGCTGAAAGACGAATGAGGTATGTGGATATAGTTGTCCAACAGATGGTAGCATTATATGTTCCAGAACACGCATATAATGTTCGGCGTTGAATCTGCCCTCCAATCGCCATAAGACACTAGGCCCATGAACACAAATCCAACCCCAGACATTCACAGAAAATCGTCCAGGCCGAAAAGCAAGATCGCTAGTATACCGCTCTTCGAATCTTGTGTTGTCTGGACGGTATACACGGATTTGTCCATTATATGTAGACTGAAAAAACCTTTTCGTCAGTGAATACTACCGTGTTCCAAAAATGATGGTCGCGGTATATATGATTTAGGGCGAAAAGCACACGAGATTGCCACAATTTTTTTTGCAGATACGCGGTTTTTTAACTCTGATTCTTTTACTCTTCTGCTGGCTGTAGGTTGAGATCCAGGAAATCCGACATCAATGACAGCGTCTCTGGCAGTTCCGAAAGGATTTGCCCTTAGATATTCCAGAAATGCGCCATCTTGTTCAGGATTGGTAAAGCGGACCGGACCAGTACCAACCTTTCTTTTTAAAGACGTCTCTTACTCCCAACGTTGCTTAACTCTTAAAATTGTGTTCTTGCCTTTTACGTAAAAATTTGCTAGTGCCCGTATTGACCACCCATCGTCAATTCGGGCTATTATTTAAGCTTTTTCAAGTTTTGTTAAAAGACGAGTCATTTTTTAAACTTTGGCATTGACAGTCTTTTACTTTTTAAAAAGTCAAAATTAATCAACTCCGATTTACAATATAACAAATTAAGTGTACCCAATTTTCATGAATAAAACTGTACAACAGGATTTATTAGATCAATTGATCTACTGCAGGACAGTTGGTGGAGGGCTTTTTCAACATATTTTTAAATACTTTGTGACTAGTTTGTTTTGTTTTAAAAGTGAATATTTCGTAAACGGTTGAAGATTTATGCAAACTGTCTGGAATTGGTTGTAGCATGTAAAATTATACAATATGTTTTATTAGTTTATCATAAAACTGTATTATATTGTAAAAGTAAAGCACGCCGCTGTCAGCCCTATTTTCATTACCCTAAAAGATCGCTTTAGCCAGCTAGTCTGTCAATGGATATTTTTCTCAAGCTAAATTAATTTTGGAATTATGGGGATAAAGTTGTGAAGAGATTGGAAGAAATTGAACTCAATAAAAGAAAGAGATCTTATTTTAAGAGTAATAGACATTAAATATTGTTAAATTGTATAATTCTTAATTAAATTAAATTACTTTCTCAAGGAGCACAGAAATTGGAGACCCGAAATTTGGCATGGTTCAATTTTATTTGGTAGTATAAGTTCCCTAAAAACAGTTGATGTACCTAGCCTTAAGAACCGCCTGATTCAATGGACAGTTTTCGTAAACTCTCCAAGAATCGATTAGATATGCAACGCCAAAGCTTTATATTACCTACTCCAATTTTAAAGAGTTTTAAGCCATGCGCTGTAATTTTAACGATATTAAACAAGTGAAGCCGCTTTTTAGCCGCCATTCAGCAGCAGGTAGCAGAAGCACCTCGTTATCTTTATTACGTGGAAGAAAAGCTCAACGTTGTTACCGCTTTTATTAGCGCTTAAATTATTTCGGTGCTGTTTGTTGGTTCTTTTGTACGGTGGCGTTCAGTGAATACTTTGAGGTTTATAAAGAGGTGTATTAATTTTAACGGGTTGAGTAACCGACGATGGATTTTATATTTAACGCTCGGTATAACGGTCTAAAATTATTATGATTTATTGTTAATTTTAAATTAATGCATATGAAGTGGAATATACATTTCTAGTGATGTTTTCTTAATAGAATAAGTAATTGAAGACATTTTTATTTCAAAATTAAGTACTGCAAAGATTGCTGTTGTCTATTAATATCAATGTCAACCCTGTTTTTCTCCGCAATCGAAAAAAATCCAAATTCAGAAGTGGGAAAGACATTTCTATTTTTCTCTTGGAAGAATAAGTAATCTAATTTGATAAAGCCCTTCGGCTGTTGATGTTATTTTTTATAGGCCTCGTTTGTTGCCGCTTGTATTCGCGACAGAAAACTTCGTTCAGACATTTTTTCTTTTTTGATGAAATAATTTTTCCTCTTAGTTGGAAGAGTGGAATAAGACAATACGAAGAGATCAAGAAAAGTAATATAATATGGTAAAAACTTATTATGGTATAAAGGTTTACAATCCTTTTACTATGATATTGACATACATGATAATTTAATTTTGCATAACGGTTACCTCTAACATAGGCAAAATTTCAATTGATTCACAGTACATCATGAAAATATGCCCGTAAATCCCATCGGCAATTTTCAACGAATTATTTTGGGATGATTGTAATAGTCGATAATGCACAATTGAATCGCTATAATGAGTTTAACGAGCGGACAAAATAATCCTGTTTTCCAAATGAAAGCTGGCCCTGTTTATACATGCCGAATATACATGACTAAATAAAATTACGGAACTATTGTTCAGTATTTGCGTAGGTGGCAATTTCGACTATGGCCTCGTTTGCTATTTTATTTAATTGGACTTGATTAATTGCAACTTTATAAATTATGAGTTAATCGATTATTATGCAAGTCAAGATAATAAAAATAATACTCGTGTCCGCCACGTTATTCGAGGAATGATTGTGGCTACATTGGATGAAATACGCCTGATTGTTGCTACATTGGATGAAATAAGCCTGATTGTGCCTACATGAGATGAAATAGGCCTGATTGTAGCTACTTGGGGTAACATGCGCCTGATTCTGACTACAAAGGATAAAATACGCCTGTTTGTGGCTACATGCGATGAAATATGCCTGGAATGAATTACGCCTGATTGTGGTTACATGGGATGAGATACGCCTCTTGTGGCTCCATGGAATGATATACGTCTGATTGTGGCTATTTGGGATGAGATACGCCTGATTATGGCTAAATAGAATGAGATACGGCTGATGGTGGCTATATGGAATGAAATACGTCTGACTGTAGCTATATGAGATAAAATACGCCTGTTTGCGGTTACATGCGATGAAATATGCCTGAATGTAGCTACATGGAATGAATTACGCCTGATTGTGGCTACATGAGATGAGATACGCCTCATTGTGGCTCCAGAAATGATATACGTCTGATTGTGGCTATTTGGGATGAGATACGCCTGATTGTGGCTACATGAAATGAGATACGGCTGATTGTGATTATATGGAATGAAATACGTCTGATTGTGGCTACATGGGATAAAATACGCCTGATTGTGTATAGGTAAATATTTTTCTAAGGAAGCAACCCAAAAGTACGTATTTAAATTAGGTTTGAAGCAGGCTAGACATCTAATCCACATATATCGTTATATTCCATTTTATTGCAACATGGGAACCTATAGAGCGACAGACCAACCAAAATGGGAAACATGGATCTTATTAGAGATCTCTAAGCCTCAAGATCTGATAAAAATTCTGGTAATTTTCGCAAGTAGCTTTATGGATAGAAACAGTTATTCCATTTATAAATAAAGCAAATTTTATTTATTTCTCTTTTTGTATAATTATAACAAATAGAAAATATTATTTGATTTATTTCGCGAACAACAATTCGGCAAATTGCAATTGGTTAGTCTGGCCTCATCAAAACGCGGCTATAAATCCCATTTGTATTACGCCAGTAATTTTAAACGAATTATTTGGAATAACTGTAATGATCGATAATTTACATACAACTGAATCGAAATAATGAGCTTGGTAAATAAACCAAACCAACATGTTTTCCAAATAAGGGCCCGGACAAACGTCAATGAAGGTTGGAACGTTCGAATCGCACCATTGAAAAACTAATCTACCAAACGCTAGACTGAGCGAGCCAAACATAAAGCCTGTTGTTTTTGCTACCTTTTTAGTTTTTTGGATTTCGTTTAAAATAAATTTGCGTAAAAACAAATAACTATTGTTCCTTTCTTACTTCGAATATGATTTTATATCTGGCCGAATAACGATTTTGTTATAAGAAATCCATTTTTTATTTGCCTACTTTTGAAATATTTTTATTATTACACGTCATATTTCTTTAATTCATTCAATCATACGTTATAAAACTTTTATTCAAACGTGGTACCACCGAGTGATCGCATCTGAATTCCCGATTACAGTTCCTTACTTGCTGGATATGTGGTTTAGGAGGAATTAGCAGACAGCGAAGTTGGGTTTATTTTACTTGCTCAAAAAAAGTCCAGCGGATTGAGATAGGGCGATTTAGGTGGCCCCTTTATAGCCGTTTATCACAATACACAGTAGTAGTGTGTCATTATTAATTGGGACTTAAACATTAAATGAACCAGGGTTTTGTCATTTCATTCGTGGGATATTCGGAAGCAAAGGCTAAAAATAATTCCAAAATTAAGTCGTTTTTTATTGTCTTTTCGATGACAAAATTCAACAAATTGACATTCTTATTTTACAGTGTAGTTCATTTTCAGAAAAACGGCGCTACACTTTGATATGCCTTAACAAAGGACCTCGAATATTCTTATATATATATATTATACCGTATAATAACTTTCCGTCATAAAGCGACCGTTATTAATTTCAAAAAGGGCTTTTGAAAGTACTGTGTCTAAGAATAATTAAATTAGGGTTCGCGACTTCTTCGCTTTCCGAGGCTCTCCATCAATTAATTATAATTTCAAAATAGTTTTTCCTTTAATATCTTTTTTGCTTTCAGCTTTAACTGCTGAAGATTAAAGCGTATTTACGAGTTTACACCGGCAGAGGTCGCTTTTTTATTTTATCCTTGTCGGTCTTTATGTTTATGAGCGTTTAAAACGGTTTTTTTATTTTTTCTCCTCTCAGCTCTGTTTTACTAACGAGTTTCGAGAAAGAAATTGCATAATTGTTAGATGGATAAATTGAATTATAAAGGAACAATGTAGAAGCTTTATGGTTTGCGTTGTTTAATATATTTAAATAAACGTGCATTCGGTATAGCAGGTCGGCACTAAATATTACACCACCTCATCGTTTCATTATTATATTATCTTCACTTGTGTAATAATCTGACATTAATTTATAAATATATGACGCGCATTTCTTTAATTCGAACACAATTCTCTCTCGTATGACCAACATTTATTTATTATCTGCTGACCCTTAAAAAACACGCACTCCATTTAGTCCAGGATGTTCCAGGAAATATCCGAAAGCATAAAACTCGTAACGGAATCAATTGTTTACAGACTATTTATAAAAACTACTTCCCTTCTATAACCTACAAAACACAAATAACCTTATCTTTCTTTTTCTTCAAAATAACATCATAAAAATCTCGTGACATGCAACTTTTTGCCCTATCCCTCTGTTTACATTCCGTAGCCTTTTCGAGGCATCCATATACTGTGCCATAGAAACCTAGTGGTCTGGAATAACGCCCCATTCGATTTTTCCTGGACCCGAATAAGCCGTTTTAAAGTTCGGAGAGTTATAGGAACGATACCGCAAATTTAACGCGATAGTAGACGATGAACTTATGTTATGTCAACGAGCTTCTTATTCTGTTAAGCTCCGGTGTCGAACTGTTTAAATATATTTGTTTGAAGATGGTAGACAATGTAGTATGTATTATCAAAGAATTACTTTATCGGACTTAATACGTTTCGGTTAGTAGTCTCGTTATATTCTATAAAATCTCCATTAGGGTTCTCTTCTACACTGAGGAAAATGATCGAATACAACAGGTTTGCTAAAATATAGTTTGTTTTGATAGCCCATTTTTTTATTAACCCATATTAAATAAATTACTAGTGTATCAAACCTGCTTTAGTGTTATAGTAATTCCAGATTTGCTAGAACAATGTTTTTATTGGTAGTAATCAGTTCCCTTAGCAGCACAGTCTTGTTGAATAATGAACTACTTTTAATAGAGCAATTTTGTTAAGAAATAAATTGTATCATCTCAATGCGACGCATTTTGTTCCCAGTAAAGCGCTTTCACTTACATTCTATCTCCCCTATTATTCATTATTTATACAGCAGAGATACTAACTTCTACGCTATTCTGTCAGTCAGACGCTTACGCGGACGATACTCAACTTCACCTGAGCTTCTCCCCAACAAACTACTTGGATGCGATCCAGCAAATTAATTTCGACTTGGAAACCATTATTTCCCTATCTAATACTCATAACCTTAAATTAAATTCGGAAAAAATCAAAATTTTGTGCTTTGCAAACAAAGGTAACCGTGACACTGTAAAAAATAATGCGAACATTTCTCTAAACGGCGTTCATCTTCCTTATGTACATTCAGCGAAAAATATTGGTATTGTTTTGGATGAGGAGCTGCGCTTCAAAGAACACGTAAAATATATTAATAAAAAAGCATTTTATTCCTTAAAATTAATTTACAATAATAGACATATCCTCGATCAAAAACTTAAAAGAATGCTCTGCGACAGCCTAGTTCTGTCACACTACTCCTACTGCGACTTCGTTTATATGCCTTGTTTACATGAAATTGAAAAGAATAGAATACAAAAAATGCAAAATTCCTGTTGTAGACTGATTTACGGAATAAAAAAACGCGAGCATATAACCCATAAAATAAATTAGTGCAAATGGCTTAATATGAGAAATAGATGTAATTTTCATCTCTGTAATTTTATTCATAAAGTTCTTATCATGGAGAATACATCAAAAAAACTTAAAAATAAGTTCGTTTCCAGAGACAACATTCACAAAATAAATATCAGATACAAGAACAGTTTTACCATACCCCAATATAAAACATCATTATTTCAAAGAAGTTTCACTTATAATGCTATAAAATTTATTCCAAACGAATTTAAGTTGTATAATATTAATAAGTTTAAGTTTAAGCTTCGTGCGTACCTGTTCAATAAGCAGTAATACATTAATTGTTTCACCACTCTTGCTGCCCGGGACCGCGCTTACGGGGACGGAATCGTTTCCCATTTTGTCGTTTAATTTAGTTTTACCATTAGTTTATGATAAATGTCATATTTATCAGACCAATACATCCGCTGCTATGCATTATACTATTAGTTATTTATTTTTTATATTAATATATTTCAAGACGACTACCTTCTCAGTTTAGTGGTTGAGTTGGAGTAGCCCTGTTAGCTAGACTTCGCCACTCTGAGTTTGGTCAATTAATTTTCTTTTCTCAGCTATGTACATATTATTTTTTGCTAATAAAAGTCTTTATTATTATTATTATTATTATTATTATTATTATTATTATTATTATTATTATTATTATTATTATTATTATTATTATTATTATTATTATTATTATTATTATTATTATTATTATTTTCGACTTTTCACATAAGATCTTTCTTATGGCAAGGTTTATGGCAAGGTGAGTGTGAAGTTCACCGGGTGCACACCGTGCACCTAGGGTAAGCTCTCCATCGGCGATGACATTATTGTAACACTTTACGTACAATGTGGGCAGTTTTCAGAAGAACAGTTTTCTGTATGCTGAGTAGGTGATGTTTTCCCGGGATCTCTTTAATGATCGATTGTGTATAATGCGATATGAGCCCTGTTGCTCCTATGACCACCGGGATAACTTTTGTTTTCATGCCCCACATTCTCTCGATTTCTATTAGTAGGCTCTGATATTTTAGTCTCTTATTTGCCTCTTTCTTGGTGATATTGTAGTCGGAAGGAATGGAAACATCTATGCTTAGGCACTGCTTTTGTACTTTGTCCTTTACTACAAGATTTGGTTTGATGGCCGTTATAGATCGATCAGTTTGAATTTTGAGATCCCATATCAGTGTGACCTTATTATTATTATTATTATTATTATTATTATTATTATTATTATTATTATTATTATTATTATTATTATTATTATTATTATTATTATTATTATTATTATTATTATTATTATTATTATTATTATTATTATTATTATTATTATTATTATTATTATTATTATTATTATTATTATTATTATTATTATTATTATTATTATTATTATTATTATTATTATTATTATTATTATTATTATTATTATTATTATTATTATTATTATTATTATTATTATTATTATTATTATTATTATTATTATTATTATTATTATTATTATTATTATTATTATTATTATTATTATTATTATTATTATTATTATTATTATTATTATTATTATTATTATTATTATTATTATTATTATTATTATTATTATTATTATTATTAAAATACAATTAAGAAAGCAAAACAGCGTCCCCAAAAACGAATTGTATCCGTTAGAATCTATAATCCACAAGATTTTGAAGAATTTGAATTTTATTGATCCCTGTTTCAATTAATTTATTTTTACTTTGTATTTAAGTTTTTTTAAACTTTGTATGTCAGATAAAGCAATAGAAAATTCTTATTTCGCACAACCCATAATTAGTATTGGACTTAATAATCTATGGACGAATTTTAGCATCTCAGTAAACCATGTTGCATAATAGATAATCATATGCAATGTTAAACGACAAGAACAATATCACACTAGAAGCTATTTACATTTTTGAGAACTACCGTACTGATTTTTAATGGTAAGTATATGCTTTATTAACCGTAGCAAGCAAATATTATTATGAATAACGTCAAGTTTCATTACAACTGCCAGTCGGAACTAATACAGGATTATAGTAAAACCCGATTACCCCCCCCCCCCCAATAGGAACCTTGGTAATTACTGTGAGTATTTAGAGCACTAATGGCTATAAACCATTCTATGGTAGCATTAACTCCTATTTCCTATTGGCTAAATAACCGTGATATTATCACTACACAACGATCTAGCAATTTTCGGTATCTGAAAGTAGGAAAGCGCGTTTATCTTTTGTTCCTATACTTTCAACTTCACTTTAAGCATGGACTATTTTAAAAAATTCTTTTATTGATGGAATATTGAAGAAACTTTTGATAAGCTCTGCATAACGGACCACTTACAATTTTATTTTGACATTTGTGACTACTCGTTTGGCGGGAAAATTGTAAAAAATAACCTTATAAAAAAAAAATAAACCTTATCTCGAAAAATATCCGGATAACTATAGTTACATTCAGTTTTGTACATGTGCAGATAGATTACATTAAAGCAACAAATATATAAAACCTGCCGAGCTACATTTCTTGCTAAAACTATCGATGCAGACCCTGTCTTACTATTAGGGACATTTTGGTGGACTTTTAAAGATAAAACTCTATGACGCATGCCGAGTTTATTGGCCGTCACTAATCTATGATTATTGAGGTCGGAGATAAAGGGTCTTTTTTATTGAGATGTGTCAGCTAAAATAGTGATTTTAATGCAGGATTTCTTGTTTTTACAATATTTATGTATATTTTCCATTTGTGTATGTTCTATTTAAATTTCCCATCTACATAGAAAAACAATTACAGTTACTTTATTCTATCGTTTCCGTTTCCAGAAGGCACGCCATAACTTAATCAATGTTATTAATGTTTTTTTAATTGTCTTAGCAAAACGTAAAAAAAACACAATTTATGGCTTTCCTGTTTACCGACTCTAAGCAAACATGACTTTTCAAAATTAATATTTTTACTTGGCGCCCATTAATTTCGTTTTAGATAAGCCATGGAAAAAGTATATTATGTAGATTTTATGTCAGATTAAAGGCCTATTTGTCCTGTCATTAGGTTGTTTGATTAGCAATTTATAGCTTTATATTTTTTTCAAAAGCAATATGTTATACATATTTATTTTTATAGAAGACGGGCACGTTTAACTCTCTGTAAATTCCCAATGGTTATTGTTGAATTAATTTTATTGGATTCAATGCTAAAGGCTGACGACAGATAATTTCGTACACTAAACCATAGACAAGCGAGTTGCGCGCTCTCAAGGATAGATAGGCAACTTAACATATTAAATTGGTTCCCTGATAGCGCCACATTCGACGGGGGGCGAAACTAAATATTGTCGTGGTGTGGTGGGTAGGCGCCAAGCATAAAAATTTAAATTTTATTATTACTTTGAATTCATTTTCGCGCTTCTAACTTAACGGAAAAGTTTGAAGCGCGAAACATCTGATTCAAGTTAAAATAATTTGGGAGAACGAAAGGAAATTAAACCAAAGTTTCTGATATGGCGACAAGATTTATTAATATTATATATTTACATAAATAGGTTTTAAATAAAAAAACAGCTTAAATTATTATATTATTATTTTCTGTAGATTTTTCTAACAATTCCGTGTTATTTTCAAAGTTTTTATTTAATAAACTAGTTATTGTACCTTGTAGTTCATTAAGTTGTAAAGTAAAGTTTCTTTCTATATCTTTAATAGCTTTCTCTGTACTTTCCAATCGTTGGGCGACATTATTGAAGTCTTCAGGAGGTTCCACGCTTTTGTTAATTGCCTTGGTTTTTCTTCCCGATTTCTTTGGTCGCGACATATTAAATATATATGATTCTCAAACTACCGACTGCGCCATGTTAAGTTTATAAATTATATATGAATATATATTTAATAATAACTTTATTTTTTATATATTTTCAAATCAATCATAAAATGACAATGACAATCTTTCACCAGTCCAGGTAAGACTTCAGGATCTGTCACAATAAGCCATATTTTTATCTTTCTCGCACATATGCTGGTACAGTTTAACACAGAGAGAGAGAGGTACAGAATGTTGGCCATGCTCATTGTAAATGAATATTCTGTTCCTACCAACGTTTAGGAGATGAACAACCTTATAAAACAAAATTCCTACAATAGCGCCACTAGCGACCGGGGGCTTCACCATTTAAGTTATCCTAGCCTGCACTAAACTGTGACACTGTAAATTCAACTTTTTTACCTTTATTACCTTTGTAACGTGTTAATTGTTATTATGATATCTGTCAAAGTATTGTCATTATCTTAGTTGATTTAAAAATGCCTCGTTTATATTGATATATATATTGAAAAAGCAAGAATAATATGTTTAGTGGAAATAGGGTGGTCTAATGGAAAAACAGTTGATCATTTTAGAGTACCTAGAAGTACTTTTCAAGAAATTGTAAAAAAATGGCGCTATCATCAAACACTTGAAAGGTCTGTTGGGTCGGCTCTAAATAACAGAAAATCATCAAATGAAGAAGACCGAAATTTGATGGAGTATTTAAAGCAAAATCCATTTGAAACTGCAGTATCCGCATCCGCTATGCACATAACAGGATTTCCTGCTTCATCTAGAACTGCGCAACGCCGAGTAAGACAATGTTCCGAATTAAGAAATCGAGCAGCTGCATCCAAACCGTTTTTAAAAAATAGTGATAAGGAAGAAATAATTGGGGTTGCTATGCAATATTTACCAGAAAATATTTTTTTGGCAAAATGTTATCTTTTCCTATGAGAAAACTGTTCAATCTACATATAATTCGAGTATATAGACCACCAAATTCCCGATATAATGGAAAGTATACTCAAAAAAGCAAACCAGTGGACGTTTCTCCGTTAATGTGTGGGTATGGATAAGTGTTTACGGTGCAGGTGTATGCTGGAATATTGGTGGAACACTAAACAGTAATATACATCTTCAGATTTTGAAAAATGGTTTTCTTCCTTCTGCCGCGATAGTTTTTGAAGGAAATAACTTTATATTTCAGCAGGATAACTGCCCTATGCATACTGCAAGAAATATAAGAAACTGGTTTATATAAAACAACTTAACATGTCTGCCTTGTTGCTCAAGAAGTCCTGATTCAAAACCAATTTAAAATGTTTGGGAATGGATGGTAAAAAAATTTTAAACCTCAGAATGAAATAGAGTTATTTGATAAAATAGAAGAATTTTGGGAAGGACTAACTCCGGATCACACCAGAAGTATTATGTCGTCAATGCCAAGAAGATTACGATTAGTGTTAGAATCCAATGGCGCAGCAATTAAATATTAGTATTTTGTTTGTTGTTTGTTAATAAATTTACCATTTTCGGCTTTATACTTTTGTAGTTTTCCTGGTATTATTTCATAATTTTCTTATTTCGCAGCTGTGATTTAAACGCAAAAATGTTTAGAAATAATCATTATTACTCATGGTAAAAAATCGTACATACAATAATTTACAGCTATGTATATAGCCGGCGTTCTATCCAAGTATAAGCGGCAAGGTGAGTAACCCGTTTTACCCAATTTTGTTGTACTTGAGTTATGTATGGGTGGAGTGTACGAATTTGTCGAAAATGTCGTCAACTGTACTTACAGTAGATGTAATTATTTTCATCAAAATAATCGCCTTAAATTATGCTTTCAAATATTTAATTAAATGTAGTTCCTCGACGACATAATATTAACGCTTGATTAACATTTTGTTGCTTACCACCATCAAATTGCGGCTTACCTTGTTTAACCTGCAACAAAAGGTCGTCGAAAATGCAACCAAATATTTTAAGAATTTAAGGGTTAGTCCTTAATAATAATAATAATAATAATAAGTTTATTTAAAATTTAATAATATAATAAATATGTTTATGTTTTCTTCGATAAACTTATCCTTCAATCCCCTGAAGCTGAGCTTGTTAGGGGCAAATCTTATTTTTTGTTTTAGTATGTAAAATCATAAATCATAAATATGCATTAAAAATCAAGTTTTTTAAAGTAAATTTATAGTATAAACGCAGATTTTTTGAAGAAATATATTACCTATAATAAAATTATTAATTTATAATTTTTAAGTAAAAAATATTACTTATACCTATAAATTATTCAGAACAATATTAATTAATTAAAGCATTTCTAAAAATATTTTCAAATTGTCTGTTTTTAATATCCATGTTTTTATTTCGTGTAAATAATCGTTTAAATAAAAACATAAATATTTGAAATTTTTTTGTCCTATGGACTTATTTATTTTAGGTTTTACGGTAATTTCATTTTTCTGACATGTGCCTATTATGATTATGGTTTTTAAATTATTGTATAAGGTTTTTATTTTTAAATATATATATATTAAGATGTTATTAATGTAAAGTTCTCTTATGTTCAAATTTTTGTTTCTGAATATAATTATTTTGAAGGATAAAGATACTCTTTATTGAATATCATTTTTAGATACCTTTTTTGTGCTATTTCTAATTTTTTAACTGAAGTTTTCTTTATTCCTCCCCAACCTAGAATTCCGTAATTTAAATGAGTTTTAACTAACGCGTAATATAATATTTCCATGTCTCGCATTTAAAAAAAAATTTATGTTTTTAAAAATCGGTAGTAAACTTTTTAATTTTTTATTTAAGTATTCTTAGTGAAAATTCCAATTTAATTTAGTGTCAAAATAATTCCTAAATATTTTATTTTATTAACTTTAAAAATTTGAATGTCTTCATTTATTTGAATACTATTCATATTTTGAATAAAATAAAACAAATGTGAGTCGTTTAAGGTTCGATTGTGCTTAAATAAAGAAATGTGCGTCATATATTATTATATTGTGAGAAGTTTATTATTTATGTAATGTGGAATAACAGTCAACGAAGATAATATTATACAGTGTGTATCAGCCAAATAAACCCCGTATAGAAAGTTTTTATTGAAAAAAATGCGCAACTAGAAAGACCAATCGACGTGTCCGAGCGTTTTTTCGGACACGCCCCAAAGTATTTATTATCGAATTTGTTCTACTGTATACAAAGGTAACACATTTTTAATGCCATAAATATCGTAAATATAGGTATCTTATATTTACTGTTGAAGTAATTCCAACTTTAAAAGTAAGACATGTAAAACAGGACCATATATTTTAAAAAGAATGTTGTTTATTGTTAAACGAAAGAAACTTATGATGGAAAACGCCGCGTAACTTCGTAACAAAACATGTCGCTGCCAAGTTTCTATACAAAACGGGCGCGTCTCGACTATAAATCAAACAAAGACGAGTTCAATTTAAAACAGATACCGATGAAACGGGGTCGCATGATAGCTTGGTCTCTTTTTAAAGTGTACCAGGGACTGATGACAAGTGACATAATACCTTTATTTCATTTTGTACGGTAAATCAACTTACCATGTACTCATTTGCGGCCGGTAGGTGAAACATTACAGTATCAGGTACTGTAATGTATTGCCTAGCAACCATCTTTTGTTTTTAGAAATAATGACGTATTGCCTAGCAACCATCTTTTATTTTTAGAAATAATGACTTTTTACTTTAGATTTTTGACAAGTTGTCACTTAAAATTATAGGAAACAAACTGTTCAAGTACCCATATTGAGCATTAATTATTTAATTCATCATATATACATTAAACTAAATTAAACTTGGAATATAATAATACCTAAATAAGTTTTTAAAACTTATAATAACAGTAAGTACCGTTACACACGTATCGGGTAAGAATCGGCCGATATCGGGTAGCCGATGGCTTTTGTATTAAGATAGACCGGAGCTTTCACACGTGTCGGACGATGGTCGCGTATCGGGCGATATCGGTTTGTCGCCGGGCGTGCTCACTACAAGACCGATGTCGGCCGGTTAATGGGACATTATACCTAATGCGAGTATTCACACGTGTCGTGTGGCAGTCGTCCAGTCGCTTGTTATTTTGTTTATTTTTGTTCGCAATTAGGACGAGATGGCAAGTAATACTGATATAGTTGAAGAATCTTTCTTCGTGTTCTTGTAAGTCTTGAAACAAAGTATAAAATGCTCCCACACTAGTCCTTCTCAAAACGATTGGGTGTACCCAATGGGCGTTTTCACACTAGCCGACACGATACCGACACGACAACGACACCGGTGGACGCATAATCTCATGTAAGTAAAGGGAATCGACACGATAACGATATATCGGCAAGGGTGAAAGCATTCCCTTTACTTACATGAGATTACGCGTCCACCGGTGTCGTTGTCGTTGTCGTGTCGGTATCGTGTCGGCTAGTGTGAAAACGCCCAATATCTTCTTCGCTTTTGTAAACGTCGACACCTTCGTCGATACAATAGCCACATTACCATAATACGCTTTCGATCCATTGCAGACATAAGTTGATTATTTCTAATGTTCGTTCCTCGACCTCATTTGCACCAAATCGGCCGGTAATCGACAACAAAACCGACTACATGTGAAAGGTTGGTACCCGATCACTACCCGATATCGGCCGAGTCTTACCCGATACGTGTGTAACCTGCCTAACTGTCATAATTCAAAACAAAATAAAGGCAATCATGGCCGACATTAAAAAAGCGTTCCACGCCCCGACTAGTATTTATTGGAATATCGCTATTTTGGCAGCATGTCTTACCATAAATAATATACTTTTTTCTACCAACTTTAGTAAATGAAAAATATTACGCAACTACAAAATAGACTATCTTTTACAATTTTTTAAATAGTTTGCTTAACTAAAGTTGGTAATTTTTATTTTGTTTTGAATATATATATATATATCGATACCAAATAACTTTGTGTAGATGCTTTAACTTGTAAAAGTATTTTTTCGACCAACTTTAGTAAATGAAAAATATTACGCAACTACAGAATAGACTCTCTTTTACAATTTTTTTAATATTTTGCTTAATCAAAGTTAGTAATTTTTATTTTATTTAAACTATATCCAGTGATACCAATTAATATTGCCAATAATATTTTAAAATTTGTAATAAACATTTTTATTAAATCTTTTTAAAAAGGATTATAATGACAAAATGAAATAAAATATCATACGATACACGTCCGTTAGGTGTTATTACAGCACTCGTTTATATTCCAGACTCGGCTCCTACATCGCCTCGTCCGTAAACCAACTCGTACTGTAATAAGTCACCAACCGGCCTTGTAACGTAACATACTATTTTATTGATGGAAATATTTAATGACATCCGATTGCCTGACGGGCGAAACATATTTAAATAAAAATTAGTTTGATGATGAATTTCACCAGTAGGTACTTCATGGATTTATATACCCTCCGGATTAAAACTCAAATTACCACAAACATTAATACCTCCCCCGTATCTGCCACTATTCATTTTCATTATCCATTCTTTTCTTTTGAAAGTGTAGCAATGCCAAATTGGTTTTTGCCGAATCAGCAACACAACTCGAATAAATTCGTTTCTCTCTATCTGTTGCCGCAATGGCGTGCCTGAAAACTGCTGCACTGACATGAGGAAATTGCCGTTGCTGACTTTTACTAAAACATGGCATAGGTAATAATAAATAATGTGTTTATTGGTCAATATTAAAGGACGTTTCCGATTTTTTTCAATTACTTGCATACACGTTTTAAATGTAATAATAATTTTTCGAGTAAATTGTTGCTATGCCATTTAATAATTAGACTATTGACATATTGCCATTATTGTCACAAAAGTTGACTAAAGTAAGATTGTTACTGTTAAATCTAGTTATTATAGTTAATAAGTGTATGCAGGTAGTTGGCAAACAATATAGCAAACCCGCACATCCAACGAGAATTTATGAAGAGATGAAAAAGCTTCGAAATATATCCATTTTCCCAACAAAATATACCTGGCCTGTTATAACGGTGATGATATAAAAATCAAGGGAATAAATATATGTAATTCTAGACCGAGAATAAATGCTATATCTTCCTATAACCTATAACATTTTTCGAAAATTGATTATAAACGGAGGGTGTTAAAATTAAATTTTATTTGCAGTTTTAAAATACCTAAGTTAGTAAAATAATAAATTACATTCAAATTAAAGGTTCAAAGTGACGTCCTTCCTCTTCAATGCATAAATTAATTCTTCTTAAAAAATTAAATTAATTGAATTAAAAAATAATAAATTAAAATAATTTCGTATTCATCACATGCAAGCAATGTTATTTTAGCGTTTTTCTCGAAAACGGTTAGATTTATCGAAACAAAAGTATACCGTTTTTTATGTCAAAAGGTTAGGAGAATGAAAATATTCAGTCAAAATGCGCATACAGTGTAGGACAAGAAAGTTCTGACCATTCAAATTAAAGTAAAGGCTCTTATGTGGCGCCCTCTACAAAATGCGAAAAAACGGTTGGAAAAATTGGTATTGCAAATAAAATTTAACTTTAACACTCTGTAACTCCGTCAATGATCAATTTTTGAAAAAACGTTATGGGAAGAGATAGTACTTATTTATTTTCGGTCTAGAATTATTATCCCCTAAATTTTTTGCTCATCATTTCCGGACACCCTGTATATTATATGGTGGACTCGCAGACCAAATTTTAATATTTTCTAATAAGCCAATTAAAAGTTATTTAGAAAAAGTTCGTAAAAGTAAAATAATTAAAAAGTAAATACATGGTGGGGACTTTAACTGGAATAAATTCGATATTATTAAAACCGCTAAAGTTGCTCCTACAAAATTTGGTATGTGGGGGTTTTGGACCATGCGGAATTAAAAAATTATATCGGCGCTGTTGCCAGATTTCCCAGCTTTGCGCTACACGTAGTAATTTTATTATTTTAAATGGAATGCCCAATTTATTTTTATGGCAGTAAATTGAGCGTGTCAAATTTAGTAAAATTTACAAAATTCTATCTTCACTAGTTGCTGAGCTATGGCAACACTGTATTTCCATTAAAAAGTACCGGAACGCTTATCTACCTTTGAACCGTTAAAGTTGCGCTTACAAAGTTTACTATCGGGGGGTTTCTAGGCATGCAGAAATTAACAATGATATTGGCAATGTTGTCAGAATTCTCAGCTGTGTGCTACAGGCGGTAATTTAACTGGAACAAATTTGACAAAAAAATCACGAAAACACGAAACAAGTTCTATCGATTTATTATTTCAAAAGTTGTTCAAAATGCGCTCCATTGTCTTCTTGGCAAAAAGCCAATCGGTTATAAAACTTATTTTGTAGGCTGCGTAAAACCTGATGTGGTATAGATCTAATTTGTAGTCCAATGCGATATTTTAGAACTTCAATATTTGTAGGTTTTATAACATAGGTACACTTTATGTTTCAAATCACCCCATAAATAAAAATCTAATGGTGTTAAATCAGGCGACCTTGCTGGCAATTCAATAGCTCCCCGTCATCCAATCAACCTGCCAGGAAAGGCGGTATTCAGGTAATTCCGCACGTTAACCGCATAGTGCGGAGGCGACCCATCCTGCTGGAAAAAAATTATTTCGTCCAAGTTATTATTTCCTCACCAAAATTCCAAATATCTTTCACCTGTTACGTTGGTGGTCCCCGAAACCGAACATCATGAGAATTTCTATTTTTAAGGTTTAGTTAAATAAGTCATTTTGACACGACAAGAACTTTTCTTGAAGCTTAACTTAACTTAGTAACTATGGAGATGTTACCAAGGTAACGCTACTTGAAGGAGGATAAGCGTCCCGGTACTTTTTAATAGAAATACAGTGTTGCCATAGCTCAGCAAAGAGTGAAGATAGAATTTTGTAAATTTGGGATCTTACTAAATTTGACACGCCCAATTTACTGCAATAAAAATAAATTGGGCATTCCATTTAAAATAACACCATTACTGCGTGTAGCGCAAAACTGGGAAATCTGGCAACAACGCCGATATCATTTTTTAATTCCGCATGGTCCAAAACTCCCACAAACCAAATTTTGTAGGCGCAACTTCAGCGGTTTTAATAATATCGAATTTATTCCAGTTAAACTCCCCACCCTGTATACAGGGTGTCCCATAACTTATGGGCCGTAGAGTAACTGGAGATACTAGACAGCAAACTAAGCCGATTAAGTCATATAAGCTTTTTCGGATTGTTACTCGTTCTAGAGATACAGGGTGTTGAAAGTAAAAGTTTATTATTATTATTATTATTATTATTAATATTATTATTTATTTAGTTAAAAGTTTAATAAAGTGTATTCAGGTCAACGGTGGTCACTTTCAACCAGCGGCGCAACCAGGATTTCGTTCTAGGGGGGGCTACCAGAGAGGATCATTCTGTCTTTCTTGAAAACAGCGCCGCAGGCAAATTTTTTTTGGCTGCCACGCCCTTTTTTGGTCTATTAAAGAAAATCTAAAAAGGCTACCTTTAATTTTTTGGTAGCATAAAAAATTGTAGAAATAATAATTAGCCTCACGATTTTTAAAAATTTTTAACGTGCTTAAAATTTTTTTTTACACTTTTTAGGATAAGTAGAATATTAAAACATCGTTAAACACATACCTACTTTAAATAATTATTTTAAATCTTCTTTACTATTTCGTAGAAAATATTTTTTTCCACGGCTGTTAAATAAAACACGCTACAATAAAAAAAGACTAGCCAAATACTACAAACGTTTATTTTAAACTAAGTGTAAACATAACGTATTTATTGAAACTTACAAATTGAACTGAAGTCGTCTACGAGGTCCCAGATTTTGAAGTTCTTTTATCACTTCATCAACCGATACTGGTATTTATCGATGGATGTTTAAATGGGCTAGACCATTTAGTCTATTTTCTGTCATTGTATTGCGCAATAGTTATTTTTCTCCAAATGACATTAAAAGACCGCTTTTAATGTCATTTGGAGAAAAATAACTATGGTTTCACTGGTTTCCTAGCCTCGGCTGCGCCTCGTCTATGAAACACCAGCCGCGGCATTAAATCTTGTGCTTTTCTGCCTAGTAAAACATATAATTTTTTCTCCAAATTTGTTCCAATTTCACGCAAAATCGTATTTTTTATATTTATGTATGTTATTTATGACATTTATTGAATTGTTGTGTTTACTTGTAATTTTAAATTTTAATTTTTAATGACACCTGACAGGCTTAAAAGGTGTATTTTTTCTGCCTAGGCTTAAAAAGTCCACTTTTTCTGACTAGGCAGAAAAAATACACCTTTGGAGCCTGTCAGATGTCATTAAAAAACCGCTTTTAATGTAATTTGGAGAAAAATAGGTTTTGAAGGAAGTTCAAAGGGGGGGCTTTAGCCCCCCTAGCCCCCCCCCCCCGTAGTTGCGCCACTGCTTTCAACATTTACTAAAGTGAGCTTCTTGTTTTTGTTCCACTGTTTCGAATTTATTGCGTTGTGATAATTAAAATATTAATTTAATTATGTACTATGTTTTTTTATGCTTTGGGATGTTTAAAGGGAAATATCTCGAAAACCGTTAAAGATATTAAGATCAATCAAGTACACCTTTTTGACTCAGAAAATGCCCTTCTTTAAGAAACTTTAATTGAAAAACACCTAATATCACAGGTAAGAAAAAAAAATCATAGATTTATGAAGCCCAGTGTATGCAACTTGCGCCCTTTAGTGTAAAACCTAAAAATTTCTACAAATTCTTATTTCTTGCTCATAAAAACATAATACTGCCAACTTTCAATTCAATTCGTTAAACGGTTTTAAAATTATGGCTTATTTTCGAGAATAAACTTTTACTTTCAACACCCTGTATCTCTAGAACGAGTAACAATCCGAAAAAACTTATATGACTTAATCGGCTTAGTTTGATGTCTAGTATCTCCAGTTACTCTACGGCCCATAAGTTATGGGACACCCTGTATATAACAATAGGGCAAGCCGATGATTTAGAATAAATCTTCGGACAGTGGCGGACGTTTTGGTTTTTATTTATGAAATATAAATGTATTTTGTTTCCTGCCCGTGTTGTAAATAAATTATACATAGTAAAAACTTTATCTGATTTAGTTCTAGCCGATACTATACATTAACAAAACAAGGTGATAGTGAAATAGTGTATCGTTTTAAGAGAACAAGTCTGCCAAAAAATTCGACCGTTTTAACCCATTTTTTTAATGCAGTTACCATACCTGTCCTGATATCTTCTCTCTATCCATACTATCCAATAAGATTGACTTTCGGTTGTGTTTTTCCCAAGAAAAATTTAATTTATATAAAACTTGCGACAATTTTTTTCTTCTCACGTTGGGTCTTCTTTTACAGCATTTAAAATTTAATCTAATGTTGGGATCTCTCTATTGAAATAAAAATTCAGCACTTTTCTTATTATGATACTTTTCACATGCTCATCAATTTGTATAGGTGTCCTTCCTGGCGACTGTTTAGGAGGGGCAACAGTTCCAGATTTTCTTTCCATAAGAAGCCTATAGAGTGTTGATTCACAAACTCCCGTCATATTAGCACATGCTGAAACTAGGTTTCTGACAGTTCTAGATGGTATTTGGTACACAAGTGCATCGTGTACATTTAAAACTATTGTCTTTGCTTTTAGGGCAAGCACACATTTACAAAACACTGGGGAATAATTATTCACAAGCTTTCGATAACACGTTAAAAATAAAACTAAACTACCTCACTTGAAGTTGGAAATATTCTATGACATAAGCCGCCTATCTGTATACCTATGCAATAATAGATAATTTAATTACTTAAAATCAGGTATGTACCTGTTATTGTTACGCTAATGGTTTATTGAGGTTTTACGACTCATGATCCTCAGCTGTACGTCAGGCTTTAATAAACAGAGTATAGTATAAAAAAATGCAATAGGTTTAGAGGGTTCCGAGTAAATGGTATAAATGCATGTTGCCAGTATCTACAAACGATTGTAGGCTCTTAAGTGTTTCATCCACTATACGATTCTTGTTCCCTCAAATATCAATTATCGCAAACGAAATGACAAAACCCTGGTTTAACGAGGAAACACGGCAGGTATTGTACAGTCTATTGATTTCAAATCCAAATTAATAACAAAGCTGGATATGTAGATCAATTTCGACGAATAGGGGGATTCACCGATACGAAAAACCCTCTCGATTTGGGGATTACGATTTCATTATTTCGGTAAATTCACATTCGAATGAAATGGGAATTTTCGTTCTGGGGTTAAATCTGAGGTTTTAATCCAGACGCGTTATACAGTATGTCTCCGTAAGTTAGCATCATATGGAAAACTTTTTTATTATTCATTTTACGAAAAAAAGTTATTCTTCATAAAAAGCTCTGCATGGTCTAAAACCTAAAATGCAACCATCAAATATCGAAATTTTCCAGTCATATACGAGGTTTGTCTAAAAATGTGATTTTTCCCAAGAATGTAAATTTTTCCCAAGAGTAAAATACCTTTATTTTTGACATTATCAAAAATTGTTATTAAAAAAAGTTGTTCAGAACTAAAAACCACGTCTAAATATGCAATTATACGCATTTATGTTGAAAAATTATTTAATTAATTTATTATTAATTATTTAATTTTTTAATTATTTAATTAATTTACTGCGTGTTATTGCATATTTAGACGTGGTTTTTAGTTTTGATCAACTTTTTTTAATAACAATTTTTGATAATGTCAAAAATAAAGGTACTTTACTCTTGGGAAAAATTTACATTCTTGGGAAAAATTCACATTTTTTGACAAACCTCGTATATGACTGGAAAATTTCGATATTTGATTGTTGCATTTTAGGTTTTAGACCATGCAGAGCTTTTTATGAGGAATAACTTTTTTTCGTAAAATGAATAATAAAAAAGTTTTCCATATGATGCTAACTTACGGAGACATACTGTATAACAATTCTTTATTAGCAAAAATTTGATTTTAAGCCTCGATGGCCACGTCGTGGATGTTAACATTTTTCACTCTTAAACGATTTTAAGGAAAAAAACACCTTAAATGTTAGTGAACATAGGCCTATGAAAAAAAAGTAGAACGCTTACTCCCCATAAGACCTCTGCTCAATGCACCCCTTAAACATGATGTATCGCCATGATACAAAGAAAGAAGAGATATGACATTGCGCATGTGGGCGGAGCCAAATCGACAGCTGCTTACGTCATGTGGTGATAATTTTCTGGCGGGCTTCGTATAACCTACGTTTGGTTTTATGTACTATTGTTATTATTTGTTATACAGAAAGAGGTTTTTAGTGTTTTTTTGGATTATTATTGTTGTTTGTTATTGACAATTAGTTGTTAATATGCGTTGTGCAGTGGCGTTATGCATAAGTGATAATATGACAGCTTTTATTTGTTATAATTATCTGCAAAAAGTATATACCTACATATTTATGATACAAATCTATTTAAAATATTTAAAATTTTAGCTTAAAAAAATTGTTTTCTTCCTCGTACATAGGTGAGATAAAAAAGTTTAATTTGACGAAATTGGTTTAAAATAATAAACTGTTATATGTGTGCCTTATTTTTTAATAATTGTTAATATGTACCTCTTATTACTATTATGATAATTACCAGTCCTAGTATATTTTTTTTAATGTCTGAATGAGTTTTTTACATCCTTATCCTTGGTTAAATTATAGTCAAATGCAGTAGCGGACTGGAGCGGGTGGCCGGGTGGCCATCGCCACCGGGGCCAGAAGGTCTTTAGGGGCCAATTGGTCCAAACATTTAAACAACCATTTTTTTTTTCAAAAAATTTTCTTAATGAGGGTTGGGGCCATAGAGGTCATGTAGCCACCGGGGCCAAATGATTCCAGTCCTCCACTGGTCAAATGTTAACAATATAAATTTATAAACAGACATCTCCAAAAATATTATCGTTTCATATAGCATAAAAAAATCTTAATAAGCAAATTAATTGATTTTGGTCATTTAAGGCTCGAAACTGTTTTCTAAAAATGTTTAAGACTGCACATTTGTACCTATTTTTTTTTCAAACAATTTATTGCTTAAGGTGAAAGGACCAAAAAATATAGGGTATTTTTTTATGATTTTGTAAAAATAAATAAGTAAATTACAATAATTGTAATCATTTAAAAGATAAAATGTATGTCAGCATAAGCAGAAAATTATTTTCATTGATACCAAATATATGCTAACTTTTAACATTTAACCCAAGAACATCATGAAATACGTTCTGATTTATGAACCTCTATCCTTAAAGTACTTAAAATAATATGCACTTAAATCTTCCAAAGCAAAAATTGCAAAATATGCAGTAAAATTTCTATTTTTACCGGCTAATCCTATGTAATTTTAAATCTCGTTAGCACCACATGACGTCATTGCGCGGACCGGACCGAATTGGGAATACGATCGATCATATCTTTCTTTCTTTGTATCATGATGTATCGCATTGAAAATATCTATGTTTTCAATGTGTCGATGTATATCGAACATCCCTATTTTCGTTTGGTGTTTCTTTGACAGTGTTCCGAAAATTTCTTCGGTTTATCGGTTTTATGTAATAATTGCTGCGTTTTTGGTTTTTTATGATATTTTTTGAAGACTAATTAAGATGAGTCGCAAGCCGCAACTGTCAAATATGCGAGAGTTCGAAAAATAATAATTCTGCAGTTACTTTTCATAGATGAGTGAATAGAAAGTTGGGTTATTTGTAGGTTAGGTTTAAAATATAGTAGCAAGGTCACATTCAACGATAATTGTACCGTAATCCCGAATCCCGGCCCCACCCAGCTCTTCACCGCCTATCTCCTACAAACGATGTTGTCAACACATTTTAATACCGTTTATAAATGTATGTGCCATATACAGTGTGACCAGTAAAGTCCGCATGATATGGGATTTTTTTTTATTAATAACTATACTCGAAATTTGACTTTGACATCAAGTTCTGCTTCGATCGAGATGAAAATTAAGCAAAAAAATAGTAGTCACGTGATTCGCTTTATCTGTCAATTTTTAATTTTTCCCAAAAAATAATTCAAAAGTGGGGTTATTTCTAAAAGTATCGAAAAACGTTATTAGAAAAAGTTTTTTTTTTAATGCAGTTTCTAGCCCACATGCAAAATTTTACATAAAATAATTTTGATTTTTTACCCATATTTTGTAAATTGCACCACTTTTATATATATTTACTAGCGTGTACCCGGCATGCGTTGCAACCCGCTGGTATAAATACAAACCCGAACAAACCCGATATATTAGTACCCGGCATGCCACTTTCTGAAATTGCACCCGTGCGAAGCCGGGGCGGGTCGCTAGTTATACATAAAAACCTTCCTCTATATATTAAAAAAAAACCGCTTCAAAATCCGTTGCGTAGTTTTAAAGATTAACGCACATAAGGGGACAGGAACAGGATAGCGACTTTGTTTTATACTATGTTAAGATATAATAAGACTCAACGCAACCTACATAAAACTTCTTAGTTTTGACAAGGCTTTATTTCAGATTCAGATAAATTATTTTCTTTAAAGTAGCGCCATATTAAATGTGTGTTTTTCCACAAAATCAAAATTGGGCTATTAAAATTTGGTCGCATGTAGTTGTAGTAGTAAAAAGATTTATTTAGCACGTGGCTACATAATACATTTTAACAAGTTTATACACATTTTCAGAAATAATCCCACTGCTGAAAAAATTTAAATATGACAGATAATGCGAATTATGTGACAACTATTTTTTTGCTTAATTTTCATCTCGATCGAAGCAGAACTTGATGCCAAAGTCAAATTTCGAATAAAGCTATTAAGGTTGAATTGGCAACGTCATTCAATCTATTGCCAACATATAACCTATTTCGCGTTGATTTTTTGAGTTTATTATTTTAATAACTAACATTTAAAGAAAATCAATATCGTCGGTACATTATTTAGGTAGTATCTGATATATTACAAAAATATCAATTTATTTCATTGCTAATTTTGGGAGAATTGTATAGTAAATGAACAATGAGTGACAATGACATAATAATGTTAAAAAAAACCTTACCCGATATTTTTCGCTATACAATTCTCCTAAAATAAGTTATGAAATTCCTTGATATTTATTAAATAATGTCAATTATTACCTATAGAATATCAAGTCGATACTGATTTTCTTTAAATTTTGTATAAACGCTAGAAAACATAAATAAATCTACGCGAAATAGGTTATAGGTTGGCAAGCATGTTGATACTCCCACCTTAATAAAAAAAATCCCATATGATGCGGACTTTACTGGTCACACCTACCTGTACCTGGATGTACCTACATAAACCCCTGGTTCATTGGTATTCAGTGGCGTATTTACGGGGGGGTTCAGGGGGCCCGAGCCCCCCCCCCCCCCAGATATGTATTTTCAATTTTTATTTTCAATTTTTAGGTACTAAATAAGCACATTATATTTATTACAATATTTTCTCTTCTAAGAACAGAAAACTTGATTTTGTAATTTAGTACAAAGTAAGTAGGTACTTCAGATATTTTTTTTACCCAAAAAAGGGCGTGGCACCCAAAAAATTTTCGAGAGAACTTGCGATTTCGGCGCAAATCCTTTTTGCGCCCCCCCCCTCCCCCCTAGAACAAATCCTAAATACGCCACAGTTGGTATTCTAAATACTTTTGTAATTGTTTGTTGTAAAAATTGACGCGCGCCGATCGCAACGAAGTTACGCTCAGTTGGAATGATGCTACCAACTGAAATTATTGGATCCCAACCTATTAATACGAAAACCCGATGGTACAGAAATATTATAGTGGCCTATTAAGTAATCTACGTTCTTTTAAAAGCCTATGTTAGTGAATCGTGCTACATTTTTCGAATTATATTACTTCGCTCACCTGGTCTATTAGTCAGCGGGGTATAACACAAGGGCGCCACCGCACCTTCGGTAGGGCTGTCGGGATTCCCCCCACTTTCGTTTTGGTCCCATAAATCTTTTGCACTGGTGAGCTGGTACTTATTGCCCTTTTTCACCATGTAGCAACGCGGCATCGTGGGGGGTTATTTCGTTTAAAGTTCCTGAAAAAAATATTTAAAACCAATTTAAATACCTTATATTTTTTATATTAATTATTAAAACACCATTTTTATTATTTCTTTTATTTCGATCAATAATTAAGTTAATTTGCTTTTTTTTAAACATATAATCGCAGACGACAAAATAATTAAGTAAGGGACCCAGTCACTGGGTTATTATCATAGACAATTTACCTTTAGATACGTACAGCTTTTCACCTGCGCAAACAAAAGTTACGTTTTATGGGTGAAAAAATACGTCCGAGCGCATGACTCGCCGGTCAGCTGGCTTCCTTTTGGACACCTTCGTGCATGCGCACAAACCTCGTATTATCGGCCTGCCTACTTTATCGACAATAATCGACATGCTCAAGATACTCAAGGTTGCAAGATATATACTCTCCAGAACCGGCTCGGCCGCCATTTTTGTTGGTGTGTTTTAAGGTTTCTCTGTAGATTCCTTGTAGTTTTCTTAGCTATCGTGGATTGTGGGTGTTTAATATTTACGGATTTCTAGTTTTTGTGCAGTTTAGTGAATTGTGTTTCTGCTTTTAGTGACTCCAATTGGAATATAAACAATGACAGTATATAACAGCCGTTGTAATATTTTGTTATGCCGAAAAAGGGGTAAAATATCGGGTATTTCATATTTTTAGTAAGTATGGAGTAGTGATGTATCTTGATATATGTATAACCTTACTTTATTATGAGCAACTTAAACACATCTAACCAGGCCTAGGCTACAAAAATAAGGTATGAAAATAATGAGAAACATACACCAAGACAGATTATCCCGATGCTTGCAAAGAAAAAGTAAATACCTAGGTATGTTTATATTAATCCAAGGGTGAAAGTATTCCATGAGTCAAGTTCTCGAGCAAACACTTTTTCAAATTCTTGATCAAAACAAGTGTTTGCCAAATTGTAAAAATCAATACAAGTTATATACCAACTAATATTTGACTTTAGGTTAGGCACGCGATAACACCGTAGATTGGTTATTTTGCTGGTTTTGTTTGTTTTTATATTCGATTTTATAGGACTAGTTTCATTTACCTGTTCTTGTTCTCTTCCTTTTCGAACTAAAAACACGACAACGAATCAATTTTAAACAAATTGTAAAAAAAAACCTTAAAATTAAAAACAATTTTCTATACTTAAAATCTGATATGTTTGCTACTACTAAAAATGCCAATGCCGATTGATCAAAAATTAAGAAGAAATTCCAATTTTTTGGAAAGAATTTAAATTTTAAAGCCCCGACCTGTCTATTTTCCCATTTGTCAAACGATAATGTTGCAGTGCGCATGTTTAATCGTGTATAGCTTTGTTTACATGCGCGAGGCCATAAAACTGCAACTTTCGTGATTATTGTTTGCTTATCTAAAGGTAAATTGTCTATGGTTATTATTGAGGAATATTGACAATCTAGTCGCTTGCGATTGAATTTTCAACATATTATTGCGATTGGCTCGCTAGTGGACGCTGTCAATAGCAGCAATTTGATCGGACGAATTTTTTTAGCATTTTTTTCTACCAGCCAGTAGCGCGACGAATTAAAATAATCAAATAATAAATAGTTTACGCACTGGTGCCAAAATATTGACATATCCATACTAGTGCGTATTTCAGCATAAAATGCGTGCGGAAAGTTCCAGTGACGTAACTAGAACTGAGTGGGCCCCCCCGCAAATGTTTTCAGGGGCCCCCTCTCTCTATAACAAATGGAAAACGATAATTCTTATTTTCATTACTATTAGGTTCAGGTTTATGAATTTTTGAATTCGTTAATCGTATAATAATTTAATTAGGCTTAAACCCACATTATGTGTACCTACTATTAAAACAGCAAACAATTCGAATTTATTTTATAATCCTAGGTAGACTGGTATAACATAGGTAGTTATTAGGTCATTATACAGTGAGGACCTAAAGTCCGTCCCCCCCCCTCTAACTTCTTAACCGTTCGGTATATTTTAATGAAATTTTGAACGATAATATTTGAGCAAGTCTTGCACTTTTTGACATACCAATGACAGCTTTAAATGTCAAGATGACAGCTGGGTCCGCTTTTGGAATATTTTTTTAAATGGAACACCCTGTATATTTTTACATTTTTAAATTTCACATAAAATTATAATTATTATTTATTAAATGTATTATTAGTCTATACTTCATAGTTTCCGAGATATTGACTCCCGAAAAGTGACATTTTTGAACTTTGACAGCTTATAACCTTCTAACAGTACGTCTTAGAGCAAAACGGCTTACATGTCCCTATCTTCAATTTTTATTATCTTCCCAAAAAAATCAACTTCCAGTTAAACCGGAACAACTATATTTCCTGCTTTCGAGTTACATCCGGTTTAACCGGAAGTTGATTTTTTTTGGGAAGATAATAAAAATTGAAGATAGGGACCTGTAAGCCGTTTTGCTCTAAGACGTACTGTTAGAAGGTTATAAGCTGTCAAAGTTCAAAAATGTCACTTTTCGAGAGTCAATATCTCGGAAACTATGAAGTATAGACTAATAATACATTTAATAAAAAATAATTATAATTTTATGTGGAATTTAAAAATGTAAAAATAAACAGGGTGTTCCATTTAAAAAAATATTCCAAAAGCGGACCCAGCTGTCATCTTGACATTTAAAGCTGTCATTGGTATGTCAAAAAGTGCAAGACTTGCTCAAATATTATCGTTCAAAATTTCATTAAAATATACCAAACGGTTTAGAAGTTAGAGGGGGGGGGGGACTTTAGGTCCTCACTGTATATTACCTAATATTCCAGCAAACATGATGCAAAATCAAAATTTTAAAACACTAGTTATAATGTTGCTTAACAAGTATGATAGTAACGGGGGTAGCAGTGATCGAGCCTCATCATAGAATCCAAAATACAGAAAACATCAAAACACATGAGCACTCAACAAGTCTGCACAAACATTGTGTCACGAGGTATTATAAAAAACGACCAGATCGTCGAGAGTTTTTTTTTTTGCAAAATCGTTTATAATTCCGTCGATATTATTTAATGTCTTAACAAACTCGTGTTCGATACTGATTAAGGATAAATCCGAAAGGCGTTGTTGTCGCATGGTGTTACGTAAATAGGTTTTTACTATTTTAAGTTTAGGAAAAGATCGTTCCGCTGATGCCACACTAACTGGTAAAGTTAGAAATAACATCACTGCACTAGATACATCTGGAAAATTTGAAGAAACACACTGATTTTTTGTTAATAAATAATCCGCAAGTTCATACACTGTTTTTAATTTTGAAATACTATCTCCAAGTCATTTTTTGGGGCTTAAAGTTTGACTAGGAAAGTCAATGGACAAGTCTCTATGGTATATCATTTGTAATTTCCGCGCTTTCACGTATAATTGTTCTTCACTTAACGAAGTTAAATTCTCAGGATATAAAAAAAAAAATTAATTATGAAATGAAATACCTACGAAAAGCAAAGCTGACAGCAAGTTTTGAAGGGGCCGTCAATGTGAGGGTGGTTGGTACGCCACTGGAAAGTTCTAATTTCTGCATGCTCGTAGAAAAAATATTGTTTAGAAGACCTATCAATGCCAACAGTACTTACCTAACGATTACAAAAAGAAAACTTTTAAATATATCCCCAACGTATTGATTGGGTTGTCCCACTCGCAGACCACCAAATACACAGGTGGTTGAGGCATTAAAATCCAAGCAACAAGTTATCCAAGACAAGGGACCACTGGTTGAACATCTCTTGTTTTGGTAAACACTAACACAAACCCATACATGTAAAAAACTGTAAAATTCACTGTAAAAACACGTATTTTTGGTCTAATAAACCATTTGAGACGAAACGCGAATATGCTATTGACTAGCTGGCTCACGCCTACGTACTTACGATGTTGTACAAGGACTGTATAAAACTCCCGGTCGGATTTCAGTCCGAAAAACGATACTAAGCTGTTAAATAAACTAAAAACAACACCAAAAACCTTAACTAAACGCGATTTTGCAACATTTTTAGGCACTTTTGACTGTTGTTTTGCTGTTCTAAACCCGGAAACCCCGATTCTAGCCGTACGCAAAAACTCGGGGTTGAGTTTTCAATCGTTCAAAGCGCAAGCGTTGTTTTCTGGATCAATAGGGAACCGCCACCTGTTACAAGTGTGGGAAGATAATACAGAGGGGTCGGGAATAGCGCCGAGGGTGTGCGAGAATGGGAGGGGGAGAGAGGAATGGGATTTAATGCAGTAGTAATGATAATAATGAGGGTAGCATTTTCGATTCCTCGAAACTCTATAATACAAATGTTTATTTGTGTACCTGTGTTAATTATTTCAGTCAAGATAGGGGTCTTAAAGAATTCGTTAAGTGGAGTCTAGAAAATTTGTGTTAATTTTATAATAATTAAATCAGTGGCGCAGCCAGAATTTTGTATTAGGGGGGGTTTTCAAAAAAAAAGAACAGGATTTCCAAATTTTAAAAACTAAAATTAAACCAGGGTCGATAATTTTTGAAACAAAAAAAAAATAATAGTAGGATGAAACCCATTGCAAAAGGAAGAGAATATAACCAAAATGAAAGGAAAAATAATTTACGGGCGATCCGAGGTCGGGAACTGGAAGGGGGTGAGTTTTTAAGGGTAGAAAACGATTTATCTCGATTTCCGGCAAAACTACAAGTCCTATGGAAAAACGTTAAAGGGAAAAGTTGTAGGTAATAAAAAGATTTACAACTTTTGTATTTAAACTTTTTTTACATAACCTCAAAATTTATGTGAAAAATTCAAATAACCAAGTTGTTGGTTTTTTATTTTTAACTTTTACAAGAAAAATAAATTTGTTGAAAATTTACCTTTTTATGTCCCAAACAAACTGTAATTTTTTTGATTTAAAATATTTCTTTTTTCACCTTATTTTGACTTAATATCGAAAAAGCACCCTGATTTTCAATCGAAAATTCTCACGTCAAAATATCTGCTTTTTTAGAAAAGTCGGTGGGCTTTTTGTTTGTTGAAATCTCTGCTTTCTGATGGTGTAAAAAATTATACATTACTATGGTAAATGTTCTCAAAAAATGCAAAGAAACGAAAAAAACTCTAATCCGAATTTTTTTTTTAAATTATTATGTACAATTTTGAGCTATTTATTAAAATTTATACTTTAATTACTCCAAAAACGTAAGATTCCATGTTACATTGATAAACAAAAAAATTACAAATCCATAAAACATAAAGATCGCAAAAAATATGCGAAAATAGTTGTTCTAAATATAATTAAAGGTAGGATTTAAAGGAGATTTCATCACATTTACCATAGTAATGTATTTTTTTTACACCATCAGAAAGTAGAGATTTCAACGAATAAAAAGCCCACCGACTTTTTTAAAAAAGCAGATATTTTGACGTGAGAATTTTCGATTCAAAATTAGAGTGCTTTTTCGATATTAAGTCAAAATAAGGTGAAAAAATAAATATTTTAAATCAAAAAAATTACAGTGTGTTTGGGACATAAAAAGATAAGTTTTCACCAAATTTCGTAAAAAAAAATTTCTTGTAAGAGATAAAAATAAAATACCAAAAACTTGGTTATTTGAATTGAAAAAAGTGTAAATACAAAAGTTGTAGATCTTTTTATTACCTACAACTTTGCCATTTAACGTTTTTCCATAGGACTTGTAGTTTTGCCGGAAATCGAGATAAATCGTTTTCTACCCTTAAAAACTGACGCCTTTCCACTTCCCGACCTCGGATCGCCCGTAAATTATGTTTCCTTTCATTTTTGTTATATTCTCTTCCTTTTCCAATGGGTTTCATCCTACTATTATTTTTCACTTTTTACCATTTTCAAAGGCTACAGCCCTGGTCTAAACCGTAAAAAACCATCTTAGTCTGGGGGGGGGGGGGGTTAACCCCTAAACCCCCCCCTCGCTGCGCCACTGAATTAAATATATTTAGGTATAATCCACTTGAAAATTGGTCAATAATGTAGTTCACTATGTTGGGATTGTAGTAACAGATTTATGAGTATGGTGCAGTTGTTATAAATATTCTCAAGAACTAATTATGTCCATGATAATTATTTAAAAATGTATTTTACATTCGTAATTTACTAATATATCTGTGCGGAAAGGGTGCAGGTTGCTGGGGGGGGGGGGGGGGGGTGAGGGGAGTATCTCATTTTCCAATATGCTATATGTCACCAGCTCCCAAATGTCCTTTCTTCTAAAATTGAACATTACGTTTTTATTTTTAATAAAATCCTTTCTAAAATTTAAATTTTCCCCATACATCACCGGAAAATTTTAATTTGGTGTCTTTTAAAAAGAGAGGGGGAACCTTTGCAAACTGAGAATGAAAAATTGAACGCTCTCGTTCTTGCAAACTTTTAAACTACCGTCTGTTTCACGACGGTCGTAATTTTGCACATTGCCAAGTTGCGTTGAAAATACGTCAATAAATACAATTTATATTACAGTATAATAAATGTAGTGTATTCATAAAAAAGCGTACACGAATTAGAATGAGAGGCAAGTTTTGTCATATTTGCGTAAAACCTGCTTATCGCATGTTAAAGGTTATTAAAAATGCAAAGCATTGGCGTTGGGCGTTAGTTCAATAGAATAACAAAAAAAAAATATTTTATAATATAGGTATCTTAACAGTTTTATAAACATTACACATACATTACAATGTTAATAAATAAAACCTAATATTTGGTCATATATCCCTGTTTTTCTATTACTTGAGCCAGTCTATTCGGAATTTACTGAATTATATTTGATACAATATTTGGATCAAGCTCTTCCCAGCACGCATGTATTATTTCCCTTAAATCTTCTGAATTTTGTGGCCTAAGTATATTTTTTTTACGAAAATTTTCAATTGGATTGATATTGGGACTATAAGCGACCCAAGGGAGCACTTCCACATTATGGGTTTGAAACCAGTGGGTTACAGCATTGGCAGTTGGACTGGACAAATTATCTTGTTGAAATACAAAAGTATTATTGGGATATATTTGCTCAGCAGATGGTAACAATATGTTTTCTCAAATGTTAATTTCCGGCATTAAATCTTCACTCTATGCGCCAGCAAACACCAGATCCATGAACACTTATCCAGCCCCATACATTTACAGAGAAACGCCCATGTATAGAATAAAGGGGGGTAGCAGCAAACCTGGTATTGTTTGGACGGTACACACGAATTTGTCCGTTATAAGTCGACTGGAACGTCTTTTCATCAGTAAAAATGACCCTTTTCCAAAATTGAGAATTACGGTATATATAATTTAAAGCAAAAATAATCCTTGATTGTCGCTGTTCTTCGGTAAAAAACATTTTTTTCGCAGCTGGGCGACATTTTAGTTCAGATTCCTTGACTCTCCTGCTTGATTACTTGATACAATTTGAGCCTTTTCAACTTCAGACAACTGACGTGGCATTTTTATGTTTTTCTGTCAAAGTTTATCAAACGTTACCACCATGATGCAGTTTCAAAATTAATTACACCGACGCCAATACTTTGCATTTTTGATAATCTATGAGGTGTGATAACCTTCAATAAACAATCATTTAGACAAGCCGGTTTTACGCAAATATGACAAAACTTACCTATCATTATAATTCTTGTACGCTTTTTTTATGAATACAACTGTATGTATGAATATCAAAAGAACAGTGGCTTAGAGAACGCGAACGTGAACCGCGTAGTCGTTTGTTCGAATCACTTCAGTGACGCATGCATATTTGTTAGTTAAGGTGGAATTATCAACGTCATTCCATCTATTGCCAACCTATAACCTATTTCGCGTTGCTTTTTTAGTTTATTATTTGATTAACTAACATTTAAATAAAATCAATATCGTCGGTACACTATTTAGGTAATATCTGACATATATTTCAAAAATATCAATTTATTTCATTGCTAATTTTGGGAGAATTGTATAGTGAAAGAAGAATGACATAATAATGTTAAAAAAATCTTACCCGATATTTTTCGCTATACAATTCTCCTAAAATATTTAATGAAATTCCTTGATATTTATTTAATATGTCAATTATTACATATAAAATATGAAGACGATAATGATTTTATTTAAATTTTGTGTAAAGGCTAGAAAAATTAAATAAATATACGCGAAATGGGTTATAGGTTGGCAAGCATGTTGATACTCCCACCTTAAATATAAGAACTATTATTTTGATCAGGTGTGAGTTAAGTGTTAGCAACACTGTGCCAGAACTGCACATATTTAACTTAAGAAACTTTTTTAAAAATCGTTTTGGAAGGATGCGTTTATAAAAGGTACTCACATGGTTATGGTAATAATAAAATCACTAGAGTTGACAACGTCGCGTGACTAAAAGCGTAGCAGGAAAGTTTATGGCAGTCATGCTCCAGACTCTGACAACTTTGATGCTCGGAAGTTAGACAGTGCGCCAGTTAATGAAAGGATTTGTTTATAATGATGATGAATTATTTTGAAATTAATAAAATGGTTTTCTTCTCGTTAAAACTTTCTCGACTGTATAACAAGCGCTAAATACTTAAATGCCCAATTTGTTCTTATAATTTTGTTGTCTGTTTCTCTTTGTTTCAGCTTCCCTGAGTTTTATTTTAATCTCTGGAAAATTTATTGCCAGAAATTTTAACAAAGGATTTTAAGTTGCTTATTATAAGAAATTTCGGAGCTGTATACTAAACTTTAGGTTGTTACGGGAATTAACTAACAACGACAACAACATAACTGGTCCCTCTCGTCGGATACACTTTGGTAGCCAAAGAACATCAAATACAAAAATCTTATTATCGTATTATAACTATACTTTTATATTTTATAATTAAAGTATGTTAAAGCCCAACTCCAGGAACATCAAGTATATAATCCAGTTCAGTCGGCACCTTCAATTCCAATGTCTGGGGACAGTTTATCAAACTTAATTAATAATAAGATATTCGGGATGATGACGTGTATGCTAAGACAAACCAATCAGAGGAGTCCTTGATAATTAACGGCTTATGTCATGGGCGCACAATATTGAACCCATGTAACGGTCGTATAGTCGTTTGAATTTCGTTAACTGCATATCAGAAAAATGGTTTATTTAACTGAAATGCACAAAATAACAATGATTGGTTATGGAGATAAAACACGGACACAAATAGAAGTTGCACGCTTATTTCATGAAAAAGTTCCAAACTTGCCGCCAATAACTCAAGGGAAAATTAGTAAAATAGAAAAGCCGTTTCGCCAGCTTGGACATGTAAAGCAGATAAAAAAATTAGCTGCCAATGCAATAAGTGATGATACCAAATTAGATATTATGCTTGAGTTTAAGGAAAACTTACATATTTCTAGTCGAAGAACAGCCCCAATGTATGATGTTAGCCATTCATTGATTATTCGTAAATTACATGAAAATAAAATGTATCCCTATAAAATGATACCTACTCGTGAGCTCATGGAAGACAATTTTGATAGGAGAACGTATTTTTGAGAACAAATTATGGTGATGTTAGATAACAATGTGATCCAATTAGAACATGTTTTGTTTTCTGATGAGTGCACCTTTACACTTCAGGGTCATGCTAATTGTAAGAATTGCCGTTATTGGTCTAGGGAAAATCGTCACTGGATTAGAGAAGAATATACGCAATATCCTGAAAAGGTTATTGTTTGCAGGGCAGGAATAGTTGGAGATCATATCATGGGTCCCTTTTTCATTAATGGCAATTTAAATGGCGATAATTATTTAGCACTGCTCCAAAATAATGTCTTGCCAACTTTAACAAACTTATATCCTGATCCAGGGAACCCACAACTTCCAGCGAATATGATATGGTTTCATCAAGATGGAGCACCATTCCAAATCGGTGGATAGGGAGGCGTGGATCAATGAAATGGCCAGCACGATCCCCTGATCTGACGCCATTAGCCCTCTTCTTATTGGGTTATGTCAAAAATATTGTATGGAAAACTAAACTCCTCGTATTATATATTTTTGAAAATTTTATGAAAATCATAAAATTTGTTCTAAAATGCAAGATTTTTGCTTTTCTTCTAATCTGTACATCTTTTTCCATTTAATATTTACTCTTTGTCTATAGAATGTGTCTATATTCCGCTGCCAGACCAACTTGACAATTGATTTATGTATATATTCGCGATATTTCAAATCTAATTATTTCGATGGTCACCATCCTATATAGAAGATGATATGCTAATGTAATAAGAAACTGGAAGATGCAACGTTGCCAAACCTAATAGGTTATATTTTTTTGAATTTAAAAGTCTATTAAACTTTTTTCGGATTTTGTTGTTGGGCCTATGCTTTAATTTAAATGGTCCCAACTTTTTTGTCCTATACTGTATGCGTATTTTGACTGTACATTTTTATTTCTCTAACCTTTTGATATAAAAAGGTATACTAATTTTGTTCCGATAAATCTAACCGTTTTCAAGAAAAACGCTAAAATAACATTGCTTGCATGTGACGAATACGAAATCATTTTAATTTATTTTCAACCTTAAACATAGGATAGCAAAGGAAGGAATATTCCATGGAGTTCGTCGGAATTTTGTAAGAAGAATTAATGTATGCATTAAAGAGGAAAGACATCACTTTGAACCTTTGATTTGAATGTTTATGTACTTTAGGGATTTAAAGTACCCTTTAAATCCCTATTTTCAGGGAAGAAAGTGGTACTTTAAATCCCTAGGGATTTAAAGTAAATTTCTTTGCAATAAAAGCCAAATTTCGAAATTTATTTTCAATAATTTTATTAGAAAATATAACATGACATGGATGCAACAAAAGTGTAACGTGTTTAGACCAATATTAAACTATAAAAAATAACTTAATTTCTATTTACTTAGTTACTTGTCATAACTTGTCATTTGGCCGTTGATATGGTAACATCAGCCGCTTCGATGATTTTTTAGAAATAGAGAACCTACCGTTTAGTGGCATTTAATTTTTATTTTAACGTTTTACCTATCCTAAAGTACATAAAATAGTATATACACCTCAGGACCAAAGTGTTTTTAAATCCCTTGACAAATTATAGCCCTCCCGTTGGTCGGGCTATAAACTTTTTGTCTCGGGATTTAAAATAACACTTTAGGTGTATAATGTACTATTAATTCATTATTCTATTAACTTATGTATTTTAACACCCTGTAACTCAGTTCATAATCAATTTTGGAAAAAATGGTATAGGAAGAGATAGCATTTATTTTCGGTCTAGAATTATCCCCTAACTTTTTCGTCATCATTTCCATGCCATCTTTTAGAATTATTTTATCTCAATAAAAGCATTTATAACTATTTTTGATGATATTTCTTAGTAAAAAATTATATTTTGGTAAAAATTCTATTGAATCGGAAATATTCCAATGTAATAAAGACCCGCCAAGGGCATAAACATTATGAATAAATTGTTTAAATTATAAATAAATTGTTTTAAAATTAACACTCATCCACCAATACCATAGCAGGTTCTTATCAGGAATATAAATAGCGCATCGCGGCAACCGTGTAACAGGAAAACTCAAACGTGAAAATTGAATCAGAACAGTGTCTGAAAACGTAAAGGGCCACATTTCAACTTTTGACGCCTCCTAAGGGCTCTCCACAAGTTAGAACTACTAGCTGAAAGTTTGCTTCTGGTATTGTGAAGGGTGGCAAGTTCGGAAATTAGACAGTCAATGGGAAATCGATGGCCGAAGTTGTAAATTTGACTGTTTAAGTGTTTTTTGGCTTTAATTATTTTACCCCCGCAAAAATTTACTTTATATGGAATATAAAAGAAAACCTGTTGTCCACGGGATAACTAACTATATTGTCCTAAAAAATCATACAATGGACCGAGATTACAAGCAGGCATATTTTTAATTTAACCTAAATCGATAAACGTTTCTAACCGCCTTTCCTCCATCGGAAAATGCATAGAAAATGCCCGATATCAGCCGTATCGCCAAAGCTTTCCCGGCCCATTTTCAAGGATTTGTAACCACGATAAGTTTTCCTTCCAGGTTTTCTCTATTTCAGAAGTGAATCGCAATCGGCTTTGGCTCGGGTCAGCCGGGTTAAAAGGAGACTTTTCTACGGATTTTCCTATTTTCCCAATATACACTATATGTAGTTTTCGTCTGTTGGGCAAAGTGAATAGGGTCAATGATAGAATATCGGGAAATTCATGTTGGGCTTTAGTCTATATTACCAAATTTTATTTTGAAATATATTTTTATTGAAATAATGCAACCGTATCATGCAGGCCTTTTAGGCTTTGTAGGAATTTTAAATTATGACTTAGAAAACACAAATGTTTACCTAATTTTCTGTGGCTATAATTCTCATTAAATATTGGCATTTCTTATTATTCTTGCATTAGGACATTGGATAATCTATTCTAACAGCATTTTTTGCAAGAGTGGTAAACAATTCCATTGGATAATCTGTTCTTACAGCACCTTTAGCAAGAATGGTGAAAAATCTCTTTGGATAATCTGTTCTCACAATATTTTTTGCAAGAATGGTTAAAAATGCCATTGGATAATCTGTTCCCACAGCATGTTTTGCAAGAATGGTAAACAATTCTATTGGATAATCTGTTGTTACAGCATATTTTGCAACTAATGGATATTTAATTTGAAGAAATAGTCCATGCTTAAAGTGGAGTTAAAAGTATGAAAAGGAAAGAAAAACTAAAATTCTTCCTCCCCAAAATTTAATAGAACAAAAATTTGGTCTGAAGTCTCTACATGTTTCGAACGGAGAAACGTTCATCATCAGGAGACAGAAAAATGTATTGCTGATGATTTTAGCAGAAAAGAAAATGATAAGTGGTATAAAACCTTAATGGAGCTTTTATGGAATTAAAAATTGGTGTGTCGAAATGACATAATGTGAAGAAAAATAGAAATAAGTTAAAACATACTGAGAATGTGAAAAAGTCAATTAAAACGGTCTAAAATAACTAAATAAACCGGGAAGAAGAAAAAACCACTTCTAAAAAGAAAATGTCAAAAGGGTATTTTTATGTAAGTATGTCTGTAAGACATTGTAAAAATTTAAAACTTGTTATGTATAGAAAGTATTATGTATTCAAAATAAACGATCCTTTCAAAGAAGGGCGGTTTTAATGGATCACCTGTGGCGCTACTGTCCCTTGACATTTATGCCTCGCGTTAGTCCCGTTTTATCTAAACACACATACGTCACATTTCCCAAAATATATCCCCGTAATACTTGACAGAATAAGTAAGTGATAAAAACGAATCTATATTTTCCCGCACTAACCCTCAAAGTCCCCATCAAGTCTGTCAGATATCCCTTTCGAAATAATCCTGTTACCTTCAGTGCAAAGCTGTCTCTTGTTCCTTGGGGATTGGTCCCGAAAATGCACCTAAAACCTACAGGGAACGGCATGTGACACTAATTGGATAGCAGCCGTTTTGGGAAATTCATTTCAACAGGTGATCCAGGATCCAGATAAGGTGTTACCAATACAAATAAACCGTAATTTCATGCTGAAGGTATAGTTTATATAGCTTGTTTACATTATTTACTTAAAACTGCCCGATATATCATTCATGTGAGTCCGAAAGGCGACATACCGTGCGAGCAAAAATTATTTGCATCAAAGAGGGCTTGGATTAAAAAACGTAGGGCTTGGTTTAGATCACAATGATATGGGGACGATATATCTAACCAAATCTGGGTTAAAATTTTGTCAAATTCATATTATGACATCATATGCCAAACTAATGAGTAGGTAATAAAATAGGTAGACAAATACAAATTTATTTTTGTTGTTTACAAAATTAACAAAGTAAGAATATACAGAAAGAAAGAAAAAATAGTTACATAAATTGCTGAAATTGGCCACCGCCATGCTCCAAGCATAAATTCACACGTCTCTTCATATTTTCAAAAGTGGAGAAATGTTACCACATTCTTGGATAATCCTTTCTGGTAATTGTTCTAAATTTGTCTAATAAATCATTTCTTTCCAATAAATTTTGGGTAAACCATTGAGAATAATTCCTGCGTCTTTCAAAATCTGCGGCTTGTATTTCTTGGAATACTTGCACTTTATAAGGAAATAAATTTAGCTGCTTCTTAAGAATAGTCCTGCATGTTCCATAAGATCTTCCCACTTCTTGGGACAGGCGTCTTATACAATTTGTTGGCGTATTTTGCATTGTTTCACGAACGTTTGCAACAAGTTCTTCTGTTCTTACAGATGGTCTTCCTGCTCCCCTTTTGTGTTGTATAGAACCTGTTTCCCTAAACACAGCCACGGTTCTTTTCAGGCAATGATAAAAATTTCCAGCAATAAAAGCAACGTTAGGAAAATGTTCATGAAAAATGTCCATGCACAAACCGGGATTGTATTGCCACTCATCATTTACTCTAACCCCGTTTCGAAAATACGCTTTAACCATGAATGGTTTGTGCTGTTCCGTAAAGCCCGTTGTGTGAATTGTTCAAGAAATTGGAAAAATTAGCAATGAATCAAATTACTTGTAACGACTGTCAAAGATGACGGAATAACTGATTGATTGTTAATTCAGGTAGTTACTGACACCCAACAGGTATTAAGCTCTACGGCTAAGCATTACGTCCTTAGATGCAAGGCCCTCTTTGATGCAAATAATTTTTACTTGCGCGGTATAAGGTTTCAAGACCTTTAGCATAGTTCTATATTTTGATCAAATACCCAAATACGAATTCCATTATAATAACTTCACAGATCATCTTCCAGGCGTTGGACGGCGCCGGCGACTTCAAAGGATGGTTTCACACAACAACACCTATCCCTCATTACGTCACTTCTCAACCGTGTGAAGTTTACGCTGAAATATTTCCACGCCACTTGTTAAAGAAACCCGGGTAGGATTCGCACGATGAAGTTTGCGACAAACGCATTTTTTTTAACTGAAAAATGAAAATACTAAAAATCGAAAAAACTTATTGAATCCTTGAGTAAATGTTTCTGTACTTTGAATACAGCAATTTTGTTAAGTAAGAAATTGTATCTTTTCAATGCGACGCATTTTGTTTCCAATAAAGCGCTTTCTCTACAATTAAGAAAGCAGAACAGCGTCCCCAAAAATGAATTGTATCCGTTAGAACCTATAATCCACAAGATGTTGGTTTCGTAGCGATTGGCAATTGCCGAGGTTACATCGTTGTTCGGAGTCTTCCAGCTGTCATGTCTGATTTGATCTTTATTAATCGTATACCAATACCTGTTTCAATTACTTTATTTTTACCTTGTATTTAAGTTTTTTTAAACTTTGCATCTCAGATAAAGCAATGGAAGGTTTTCATTTCGCACAACACATCATTAGTATTGAACTTTATAATCTGTGGACGAATTTTACCATCTCAGTAAACCATGTTGCATAATAGATAATCATGGGCAATGTTAAACGACAAGAACAATATCACATTGAAATTTTTGAGAACTACAGTAGGTACTAGGTACTGATTTTTAGTGGTAAGTATATGCTTTATTAACCGTAGCGAGCCAATAATATTATGATGCAGTAGCGGCGGTAAACATTTGGGCCCCCCCCCCCCCGCAAAATTATGTGATGTGTTTGTTTTTTATGTTTTTTAATATTAATCTAAAATTTATAAATACGTCAGCTAGGCAGGCGAAGTGGGACCCCCACAAAGCCGCCCCCCCCCCCGCGTTGCGGGGCTTGCGGGGGCCTTATCGCCGCCACTGTTATGATGTATGTCAAGTTTCATTACAACTGCCAGTCGGAACTAATACAATATATAAAACCAGATACACCCCCAATAGAACTTGATAATTACTGTGAGTATTCAGAGCAATAATTGCTATAAAAAAATATATTTTCTATTGGCTAAATTACCAGGATATTATCACTACACAATGGTCTGGAAATGTTCGTTGTCTTACAGTAGGAAAACGCGTTGCTGTCACATTTATAGTATTAAACAGTTATATGTGTAGAGTACGTGAATTCTTTTAAGAATTAGATGGATTTTTTTTCTCAGTGTAGCTGTCAAGTGATTGGTAGGTACATAGGACGCGACGGTGAGTCATTTTTTACCATTTGATTCCAAGGCCTGGATCCGTGTGCCGAAATAGAGTGGCTGGGAATTAGGAATGTTATCTCAAGGCTATGGTTTATTTATCTAGCCAGGGCCCGCTCTAGGGGGCGGGGGGGGGGGGGGGGGGGGGCAACCTAGGCCCCTGCTCAGGGCGGCAAGTTGGAAGAGCGGCATGAAAAATCTAAAAACCACAGGGGCCATAAATCCCCGTTTTGCCTAAGTACCTTCCTATGTATATTTGAAGTTTCCATTTCAATTCCCAGTTAACAAAATTAATTTCCTTTGTTTTGCCGTCTTATTTTCTAAACAGTGACAATTTCAACACATCCCTTTTCTTTTTAATATTATAATATCAAGCGATTCACTTTGTTAGTATTTAGGATTTATTTATGTGCAATAAATACAAAATGCACAAAAAATTCATGTTTTTTTAAATAAAAATACCTACTGTTAAGTATTTTTTTTTTAATTAGAAAAACACTTTTGAAATCATTTGCGAGGATAGGAAAAAGGCGGCAATTTTTTGTTTTGCCCAGGGCGGTGTTATTGCTAGAGTGGGCCCTGTATCTAGCCGTTTTTTTTAAAGCTGTGCATTGCAAAAACTATAGTTGTTTCTGTTGGCCGCTAGAGGGACAACTAAGGGCTAGAGAACAATGCACGTTCTCGGATAGCATTTCTAATTACACCAGCTCTAATTAAGACTGCCTTCACACGGCGCTTTCGCGATTCGAGAGCTTCCCACAATGACTTCCTGCTAGTCCTGTTTGGTCTTAATGATGTATGGTGTTGACGAGATTGGGATTATTAAAATATATTTTATTCGTTCGAGCATTTAAGGCCTGTTTTTGGGTAAAAATTAATTCCTGCGACGATCCAAATGATTGCAGGAAAAATTATTTCGGTTTTAAAAAACTTAATTTTTCACTGAAGTTTTAATAATAATAATAAGTTTATTTAAAATTTAATAATATAATAAATATGTTTATGTTGTCTTCTATAAACTTATTATTTAATCCCCTGAGCTGAGCTTGTTAGGGGCAAATCTTATTTTTTGTTTTAGTAAATCATAAATATGCCTTAAAATCAAGTTTTAAAGTAAAGATGCGAATTTATAGTATAAACGCAGCTTTTTTGAAGAAATATATTGCCTATAATAAAACTATTAATTCACAACTTTTAAGTAAAAAATATTACCTATATAAATTATTCAGAACAATATTAATTAATTAAAGCATTTCTAAAAATATTTTCAAATTGTCTGTTTTTAATATCCATGTTTTTATTTCGACTTTAAATTTTTTTAATGAAATAATTTTTTAAATTTTTGTTGGTAAATAATCGTTTAAATAAAAACATAAATATTTAAAAAGTTTTTGTCCTATGGGCTTATTTATTTTAGGTTTTATGGTAATTTCATTTTATGACGTGTATTCTGATTATGGTTTTTAAATTGTATAAGGTTTTTATTTTTAAATATATAAATTATATTAAGATGTTATAAATGTAAAGTTGTCTTATGTTCCATTTTTTTGTTTCTGAATATAATTCCTTTGAAGGATAAAGATAATCGTTATTGAATATAATTTTTAGAAACGTTTTTTGTAATATTTCTTCTTTTTTAACTAAAGTTCTATTTATTCCTCCCCAACCTAAAATTTCGTAATTTAAATAAGTTTTAACTAACGCGTAATATAATATTTCCATATGCCTTACATTTAAAAATTCTTTATTGTTTTTAAAAATCGGTAGTAAACTTCTTAATTTTTTAATTAAGTATTCTAAGTGAAAATTCCAATTTAATTTACTGTCAAAAATAATTCCTAAATATTTTATTTTATTAACTTTAAAAATTTGAATATCTTCATTTGTAACATTTGTTTGAATACTATTCATATTTCGTGATAGGTTATTTAGGTTTAAAGTAAAAGGAATATAATTTGTTTTATTAAAATTAATTGTTAACAAATTGTTATCAAACCAATTTTTTATAATTTTAAAATCTTTTTTAATTTTATTATTTAAGTTTTCCCAATTTGTATCGGTATAAAAAATTGTAGTATCATCTGCAAAACTATAAATTTGTCCATCGCAATTTATACTAAATAAGTCGTTAATATAAATATTAAAAAATAATGGTCCTAAAATTGTTCCTTGAGGAACACCATACTTAAATACTTTTGGATAGCTTTTTTCTTTATCTATTTGAACATAAGGTGGTCTATTTTTCAGATAATTTTTATTTAATTCTAATTGCTTTCCTCTGAATCCAATATTTTCTAACTTTTTTTAACAGTAAATTATGGCTAACTGTATCAAAGGCTTCTGCTAAATCTAAAAAAATACTAATAAAAGGTTTTTTATTATCTAGTCACTAGTGCATCATATATTTATTCTGTTAGATAGCAAATAGCGTGTTGTGTTGATTTATTTTTTTGAAACCCAAAGTGTTTATTAGAAATAAAATGTATTTCTTCTAAATAATTTTCGATTCTTAATTTTAAAACTTTTTCTAATACTTTTTCTATCGAAGATATTAATGTTATTGGTCTATGATTACTAGTTTTACCTACTAGAATCTTCATTTTTTAAAATAGGTTTTATTATACTATTATTATTATTTAATAGAAAAGGTCTCAGACAAAAACCATAAAATAGTATTGTGTTCAAATCAAACACGACTGCATAATTTTTTGTGTTTTTTGCCGATGAAAATCAGGAACCAGACGATATATTACTGCGAGAACTGCGGACCGTCATTTTTTGACAGAAAAAGGGTATAAATTTATTTCAATGGGGTCCATAATACCTTTTTACATGAACTGGGATCCCACATTTATGAATAGGTTTTATTGTTCTTCGGGGGAATAAATCAAAAATTTTATGTATTAGAACTGCAGGGGTTTGGATATTTGATAATATGGGGAGTTTTTTATTTAATGGGCACACAGAATACCTATTTTTTTAGTAAATCCCTGAAATAAAAAGGTGCCACTTGTGAAATAAATTCGGAATTGGAAGAATATTGAAAGAGAAAAAATATGTTCCACACTGAGAAAAATGATCTAATACAACAGGTTTGCTAAAATATAGTTTGTATTAATACCTTATTTTTTATTAACCCATATTAAATAAATTGCAAGTATACTATCAAACCCGCTTTAGCGTTACATCAATTCCAGATTTGGTAGAACAGTGTTTCTTTTGGTAGTAATCAGCAATTTTGTTAAGAAATAAACTGTATCATCTCAATGCGACGCACTTTTTTCCCAGTAAAGCTCTTTCTCTACAATTAGGAAAGCAGAACAGTGTCCCCAAAATCGAATTGTATCCGTTAGAACCTATAAGCACAGAATATATAGCTACGCCTATATATAGAGTATATATAGCTACGCCTATATATAGAGTATATATAGCTACGCCTATATACTCTATATATAGGCGTAGCTATATATTCTGTGCTATAAGCCACTAAGACGTTGGTGGGGGTTCGTAGCGATTAGCAATTGCCGCGCGCCGTAGTATCAGTTTTAACATATTTGATGCGCAGGTCACATCGTTGTTCGGAGTCTTCTAGCAGTACTGTCTGAATCTGAATTTGAATTTTATTGATCGTACTAATATCTGTTTCAATTAATTTATTTTTACCTCGTATTTAAGTTTTTTTTAAACTTTGCATGTCTGATAAAGCAATGGAATATTCTTATTTCGCATAACCCATCATTAGCATTGGACTTTATAATCTATGGACGAATTTTACCATATCAGTAAACCATGTTGCATAATAGATAATCATATGCAAATTTTAAACAACAAAAACAATATCACACTAGAAGCTACTTAAATTTTTGAGAACTACAGTACATACTGATTTTTGTGGTAAGTAAATGCTTTATTAACCGTCGCAAGCAAATGTTATACAGGGTGATCATTTGAAAACTTCCCACCTCGATTTTCCTGCTTTAAAATGAAAATGTGGAAAATCGCTCGGACCCGTCGATTTTTATTTCGAGTGGGACATCTTTTGCGGATATTGTCAATCTTGTTACTTCAAGTCCCTAGGAGGGAGGGGGGGGGGGGGGGGGGGGTAAGATCTAAATCCTAAATGGATACCCCTATTTTATATAATTTTTTGGATTCTGCATAAAATTCTGAACATTTTTTAATAAAAGCATTATTAGTCTATACTTAACAGTTTCCGAGATATTGACTCTTGAAAAATTACATTTTTGACAGCGTCTAGCTTTCTAACTGTACGTCTTAGAGCAAAACGGCTTACATGTCCCTATCTTTGATTTTTATTATCTTTCCAATAGTGTCAACTTCCGGTCAAACCGAAAGTACTATATTTATTACATCCGGTTTAACCGAAAGTTCACACTATTGGAAAGATAATAAAAATCGAAGATGGGGACATGTAAGCCGTTTTGCTCTAAAACGTACAGTTAGAAAGCTAGACGCTGTCAAATTTCAAAAATGTCATTTTTCAAGAGTCAATATCTCGAAAACTGTTAAGTATAGACTAATAATGCTTTTATTAAAAAATGTTCGGAATTTTATGCAGAATCCAAAAAAAATATATAAAATAGGAGTATCCATTTAAGATTTAGATCTTACCCCCCCTCCCTCCTAGGGGCTTGAAGTAACAAGATTGACAATATACGCAAAAGATGTTCCCCTCGAAATAAAAATCGACGGGTCCGAGCGATTTTCCACATTTTCATTTTAAAGCAGGAAAATCGAGGTGGGAAGTTTTCAAATGAACATCCTGTATATGTCAAGTTTCTTTACAATTGCCAGTCGGAACTAACTCAGTATATAAAACCAGATTATACCCCCAATGGAACTTGATAATTACTGTGAGTATTCCGAGCAATAATGGCTATAGACCAATATATAGTAGCGATTACTCCTGTTTCCTATTGGTTAAATTACCGTAATATTATCACTACATAACGGTCTATCAATTTTCGTTGTCTTACAGTAGGAAAGAGCGTCGCTATCTTATATAGTATCAAACAGTGGTTTAGAGAGTATGTGAATTCTTATAAGAGATAGAAGGCTTTTTCTCAGTACAGAGCTAATGTTTGTCACGAAACATTAACAAGAAATACCTACAAAATTAATCAGCATTTCCAGCATAAAGTCTACAAAAATCGTTTAGTTTTTCCCCAATAACAAAAGTTTTTCCCCAATATCAGAACTGTTCGATTCAGATTTCTCTCCTATTTCCGCGGAAAATTAAAAACAGTTTTTCCGTCCTGTTGACTTTTGCGTTTTTGTCCAGAAGTTTTTTCAAATAATTAAAACTCCCTGATTGCTTTTTCTGTAGTTGACAAACTTTTTGAAATATTAACGGCGAAACGCGTATATGTGAGAGTAAAACGAAGTTTTGTGTGATTTTTTGATATGATTTTGATTTAATTGACTTTTGTCTGGCGTCTGTCTATATTTTTTATTTAAGAAGAGCTAATGTATCATTTTATTAACCAATGGGTAGAAGCAACGACCAGCACCAAAATTATTAGAAACTTAATATAGGTACTATTTCAATGACGACAGTGGAAAATGAGAGATGCTCTTCGACACTAAAAACAATTAAGGCTTTTTAAGAAACTCAATGAGGGAAACAATCAAGTATTTATAATTTTATTGACCTAGTGATGGAACATATTTCCAAACAGTTGGATAGAAGGATCGATTTGATATAAAAACACATAATTACATAAAGGTAAGAGAATTATATAAAAAAATAATACCGTGCGAGTAAAAATTATTTGCATCAAAGAGGGCCTTGCATCTAAGGACATAATGCTTAGCCATAGAGCTTAATACCTGTTGGGTGTCAGTAACTACCTGAATTAACAATCAATCAGTTATTCCGCCATCTTTGACAGTCGTTACAAGTAATTTGATTCATCGCTAATTTTTCCAATTTTTTGAACAATTCACACAATGGGCTTTACGGAACAACGCAAAACATTCATGGTTGAAGCGTATTTTCGAAACGGGGTTAGAGTAAATGGTGAGTGGCAATACATTTCATGGACGACTCACGAACATTTCTAAGGTTGCTTGTATTGCTGGGGATTTTTATCATTATCTGAAAAGAACCGTGGCTGTGTTTAGGGAAACAGGTTCTATACAACACAAAAAAGGAGCAGGAAGACCATCTGTAAGAACAGAAGAACTTGTTGCAAACGTTCGTGAAATAATGCAAAATACGCCTACAAATTGTATAAGACGCCTGTCGTGTGGGAAGATCTTATGGAACATGCAAGACTATTCTTTAGAAACAGCTAAATTTATTTCCTTATAAAGTGCAAGTATTATAATTTTCTAAACAACAAAAATAAATTTGTATTTTGTCCACTTATTTTATTACTCATTAGTTTGGCATATCATGTCATAAGATGAGTTTGACAAAATTTTAACCTAGATTTGGTTAGATATATCGTCCCCATATCATTGTGATCTTAACCAAGCCCTACGTTTTTTAATTCAAGCCCTATTTGATGCAAAATTATTTTTGCTCGCACGGTACTAAAGTAAAGATGTTTAATGTAATTTTAAAAAAATTAACAGGAACAATACAATTTTAGTATTTTATGTTTTAGAAATGTTTATTAGTACCTAAGTGAATAATTATTCTTTGGATCCTTGGCTAAACTATGCACTAAACTGCATTTTGCTTGTTACGATAGCGCATAAAAATTTGCCCCCCTTGTAAAAACCTTACGAGGCGCGCCCGAGTGCCCATATTCAAATTCGAAATATATCATTGTTACTGCTGACGCCAGAGTAATATTACCCTGGCGGGGGTTAACAGAGTGAGATATGGCAAACACACTGTTGCCAAAAATTTATGCATGTATAAAATGAGACGGCACATTGCCAAAACTATAGAAAAAGTATCCGGCGAAAACAAGCTAAGATAGATAGGTGCTCTTCTATATATCAAAACGTAGCTTATTTTTAATTATTCTGTAGACTGTAGACTATAGAGGTATATTTCCCTCATATATAATAAATATCATAAGAAGTGTGGTTTTTTGCAAGAATTACAAGGATAATTCCTGGGGTTGTGCCTGGTCAATTGACCGAGATTTTGACTGGAGAGATTTTGACCGGGTCAAATTCGGTCAAAAACTTTTGCAGCCTTTTGTGAGAGAAATTGGTCCTCATGGGGCATTGTATATTCGCTAAGGAAAGCTTGTTTATATAAAGTACAACTTAAAGCTGTTAAGTGGCAGTGGAAATAAAAAAAAATGGAAATTCGGAGGAACCAGCGCTAAATTTCAGTAGTGAGGATAAAACGAGTGATTCAGATTCGGAAGAACATAAAGGCAATGCCGGGGGTGAGTTCAGTGACGAAGATGATGTACCTTTATCTAAGCTATCTACCAAAACCAGTACTGCCAGTAGTCTCTCATTTCATCATCAATCAGTCACTCACTAATTACTTCATTAGTAATTTAGTATTGTTAGATTAATATACATAATACAGGGTGGCCCTTTAGTGTGGCAAAGTACAATAGCTCCGTTACTATTTCAAATACATTAAAAATATTAATACAAAAGTTGAAGGGCAGTAAGTGACTTATAACGTAAAATTATTTTTAACTCTATAGGGTGGCTCAAAAAAGCGGAACAATAAAAAATGTACTTTTTTCAAATGGAATACCCTGTATATTTTTTCATTTTTAAATTCCACATAAAATTATAATTATTTTTTATTAAATACATTATTAGTCTATACTTTATAGTTTCCGAGATATTGACTCTTGAAAAGTGACATTTTTGAACTTTGACAGCTTCTAGCTTTCTAACAGTACGTCTTAGAGCAAAACGGCTTACATGTCCCTATCTTTAATTTTTATTATCTTCCCAAAAAAATCAACTTCCGGTTAAACCGGATGTTACTCGAAAGCAGGAAATATAGTTGTTCCGGTTTAACTGGAAGTTGATTTTTTTGGGAAGATAATAAAAATTGAAGATAGAGACATGTAAGCCGTTTTGCTCTAAGACGTACTGTTAGAAAGTTATAAGCTGTCAAAGTTCAAAAATGTCACTTTTCAAGAGTCAATATCTCGGAAACTATAAAGTATAGACTTATAATGTATTTAATAAAAAATAATTATAATTCTATGTAGAATTTAAAAATGAAAAAATATACAGGGTGTTCCATTTGAAAAAAGTACATTTTTTCTTGTTCCGCTTTTTTGAGCCACCCTATAGAGTTAAAAATAATTTTACGTTATAAGTCACTTACTGCCCTTCAACTTTTGTATTAATATTTTTAATGTATTTGAAATAGTAACGGAGCTATTGTACTTTGCCACACTAAAGGGCCACCCTGTATGTATGTGTCATTTTTGTGTTTTTTGCACCTCAGAATGGTTTCTTTATTTTTTGTTAGCTGTTTTAATAAAGACACGTTTCTATGTAATTACTCATGGCTTTGATTCTTTTTACAAAACTGAGGAATTTGACCGGGGCTTGGTCAATTGACCACAAAAGATTTTGACGGTCCAAATCCCAACCCTAATAATTCCCCAGTAGGTACAGTCTGTTCAATGACCGCTGACCGTTACATCATATTCTCCATATTTGCGGTATGTCGTAAATTAATTCAGCCAGTTTGACTTACCGGTGGTAAAGGTTATGATTTTTCTTAGGATTGATCTTCGTAAAGACATATATAAATACAAGCGCGTTTTTTCAAATTTATTATATACAGTGTGACCAGTAAAGTCTGCATCATATGGGATTTTTTTAAATAATTTTAAATAATAAATAACTTTATTTGGAATTTGACTTTGGCATCAAGTTCTGCTTCGATCGAGATGAAAATTAAGCAAAAAAATAGTAGTCACGTGATTCGCATTATCCGTCAAATTTTATTTTTTCCAAAAAATAATTCAAAAGTAGGGTTATTTCTGAAAGCATCGAAAAGTTATTAGAAAAAGTTTTTTTTAAATGCAGTTTCTAGCCCACATTTAAATTTTAGCTGCATAAGATAATTTTGATTTTTTACCCATATTTTGTAAATTGCACCCCACTTTTGCAAAATAACACTCAAAGCAACCTACATAAAACTTCTTAGTTTTGACAATGCTTTATTTGAGGTACATTTTCTTTAAAGTAGAGCCATATTAAATGTTTGTTTTTCTACAAAATCAAAATTGGGCTATTGAAATTTGGTCGCATGTGATGCAAAGTTTATTTGTTTTTGACCCTGTATAAGGTAACTTCATAAAATAAGTATTCTTTAAAACGTAGTTTGTGTCTGAAAGTAATACACCTTAATATTAAGACAAAAAAGAACACAGTGTCATTAGTAAAGTGTTTATTAAGTGGAAAATAAATTTTAGTGGCGGGTTAAAAATCAAAATTATCTTATGCAGCTGAAATTTTGCATGTGTGCTAGAAACTGCATTTAAAAAAACTTTTTCTTATAACTTTTTTCGATTTTTTCAGAAATAACGCCACTTTTGAATTATTTTTTGGAAAAAATTAAAATTTGACAGATAATGCGAATCACGTGACTACTATTTTTTTGCTTAATTTTCATCTCGATCGAAGCAGAACTTGATGCCAAAGTCAAATTTCGAATAAAGCCATTAATAAAAAAAAGGTCCCATATGATGCGGACTGGTCACACTGTATATCCTGTTAATGAAGTCAAAAATGGTAGTTTATTTAGGGTAAAATGTATCATGGGATAAAACATTTTGTTTTGAAAATCAGTACAAAATTTTTAACTATTTTAAATTTACGGAAAAATTAATAAAACTCATTAATAAAATTTTAAATTGATTCATATATTTTTTGTCCAGTGCATCTCTAGTGCATCACTCTATAAATTTCGTTTCAAATATTTTCATCTTATTTATAAAATCATCAAAAAAAAAATTTAATAAAAAATTACAACACAACAAAATACAGTTTTTTAATAATTAAAATAAATTATCTCCGCAAAGATCATCCTCATCATCAGATTCGTCCAAGTTAACAATAACGGAAAGAGTATCTGAAGCATCGATTTCAAGCAGAATTATCGGTAACTTTATTGCACCAGTGGTTTTATTCCCGAAGGTATATCTTTATCATTAATAAATACCGGATGTCTCCACCACTGTCTGAAACATACAAAACACATACCCTCAGAAAATTAGCTGTATTTGTCCCATATTCCGCAAGTGTTCGGAATTAATAGTTCAGAGGGGGTAGATTTGGGGTAATGGGGAAACATCCCCGCGTGCCGTTATTTTGCATCAAATTTAAGTTAGGAGTAGCACAGAATATTAAGCGTGTAGCATTTGTCTTAATGACTTAGGTAGTAGAGCATTATTCTTAAGTGTAGCGAGATCTCTGTTAATTTCGTGGTGTGTATTTGCATCATTTGTGTGGATTTCGGTAACTTTTGTCACGATGAGGATTTAATGTGTATTTATACGTTATATACTGGGTGTACACTGAGAACAAAACCTTCTATTCCTTATAAGCATGCACATACGCCTTATACAACTGTTTAATACTATATGTGACAGCAACGCGCTTTTCTACTGTCTACGAAAATTGCTAGACCGTTGTGTAGTGATAATATCACGGTCATTTAGCCAATAAGAGTTAATGCTACCATAGAATGATTTATAACCATTATTGCTCTGAATACTAACAGTAATTATCAAGTTCCATGGGGGGTGTAATCTGGTTTTATATACTGTATTAGTTCCGACTGGCAGTTGTAATGAAACTTAATATTAACGATAATAATATTTGCTTGCTACGGTTAATAAAGCATATACTTACTACTAAAAATTAGTGCTGTAGTTCTCAAAAATTTAAATAGCTTTTAGTGTTATATTGTTCTTGTCGTTTAACATTGTATATTATTATCTTTTTATGCAACTTGGTTTACTGAGACGGTAAAATTCGTCCATAGATTATAAAGTCCAATACTAATGATGGGTTGTGCGAAAATATTGCTATGCAAAAATATTCACAACTTTGTTTTGGCTTATCGGACTTAGACAAATTTGGACTCGCTAAACAGAGATTTTTGTTTTATCAATTTAATAATAACGATGTCGCTCTGAATTGCGACAGCTTCACTTTTAAAAAAGAATTAAATAAAATTACATATATTCTTTAACTTAAGCAGAAAGAAGAATAAATAAGAAGAATATCTGTGAAAACCGCAGGTCAATATCATTTTTTAAACCGGAGATATGGAAAATATAATATAAAAATGAGCCCCATAAGAATAAACTGACGTTTTAATACGGCAACTGTAGGCAAGAAGTTACAAACACCACACAATTGTGTCTTCTACAAACCACGTAGAAATATCTGACCAAAATCATTCCGCAGATTCCCGGACTATCTAATGTCATTCACGTCGCGCCGCATTGCCGTTACTATGAAAACAAAAAAATGTCAATATACCTAGGTATTCTGCTTTAAATGTTCAGTGTTTGCTTTGTGGGTTTAATAAATACCTAGTAATAACGGATTTTGGCAGCTCAGAGTAGTTTTTGAGTGAGCGGTATATAAAACGCAATGATGCGAGCCAAAAACACACAAAGGCTATGATAGAACAAACTTTTAAAGCAACTCCTCCATTACAATCTGATATCTAGCAAGTGCATCTTCACTCAAATTTGCAAACTCCCTCAATTCCAGTTTAAAATTTAAAGAAAACTTCTCGGCGATAATAAAAAGAAGCGGAACATGCACTGTTGAATTTTCCAACAAACGCCGGGAAAATGTAAAAATTTCCCGCGCTCTTCTGAAAATGGTCACCAGGGGGCCCGGCCCGCCTAAGATATGGAACTTTGCTTCTGTGGTCGAAAATCCAGAAATTATTCTTATTCATCGAGACGTGGCCGGAATAACTTTGCTTGTATCTTGGGACATATCTATTGAAAATATACTATTATGGAGCATATTCTGAGAAAATGTTTTGTATTTACCGTTTTTAACTGGAATAGGGACGTATTGCAATAGTCCCTATTTCATAATTTAAACGTAAATGTTGAAAGATTATTAGAAGAAGTCGTATATGTGAACAGTTATTAGAATTCATTGCTGCCAACAATATTAGTTTCCTTTCAAGCTGATTTTTGAAAAGGACAATCGACAGAGACAGCCATTCAATGTGTGATTGAGACGTGGAAGTGAACTAGTGATTAAGGGAAAAATGTTATAGCTCTATCTTTGGATTTTAAGCGGGCGTTCGAAACAATTGACAGGGCTAGATTATTGAGTAAATTGTATCAGTATGGTATTTGCGGAAACGTTTATAAATGGTTTAAAAATTATTTAAGTAACAGGTCACAAAAAACGAAAATATCAAAAACATATTTAAATAAAAAATAAATAATATAGGAGTTCCTCAAGGAAGTATACTAGGTCCAATATTATTTATTTTATACATCAACGAAATGCCTTTAGTTTTAAGAATGTGTAAGTTGCAAATGTTTACTGATGACACCTTAATTTACATTAATGTTTTTAATAATTTTGATGGTCTAAATTCTGAGATAAATAAATAGATATATTATTAAATTTGCTAAAAGTAAATAAATTAAAATTAAATATTTCAAAAACTAAATGTACCATTTAAATTGTCAAAATATAAATCTTGTAATTGATGGTGAAAAATTGGAATTAATAAACAGTTTTAAAAATTTAGGGATAATTAATTATTGATTCAAAATTAAAATTCTTTAATTATTTTGAAAAAGTACGTTATTTTAAAAGAATCACATCTAGTTTAAGTTTATTTTCTAAAAAACTGTATTTATTACTATTATATTACCACATTTTCTTTATTGTTCTTCCATTTTATATTGTGCCAGTGAGAAAATATTTGATAAATTACAAATTTTACAAAATAAGGCAATGCGGAGCGGATTATTTTAAATTGTGACAAATATACAAAAATAAATTTTATGTTAAAAAATTTAGATTGGTTGAATGTCAGAAATTTAATTTTGTATTTAGTATTTACCTTTATACATAAAATTAAAAATAATTTATTGCCTGACTGTTTAAAAAATGTTGTTCTTTTAATTATAAAACAAGAACTAATTAAAATTTTTATGTGGATAGAGTGTCTAAATCTAAAACATTAGCTTATAAGTCTATTTTTCATAAAGGTTTGATAGAATATAATAAATTGGAAAATTCTATTTAATCTTAAATATCATTAAAACTATTTAAAAAAAAAACTTTAAAATTACATTTAATTAAAAACAAAATGAAACGTAATATTTAATACAATTTACAAAATGTTTAACTTTGCTGTCTGTTTTTGTTAAAAGAAGGTTGCGTTTTAAAATTTAAAAATAAATCTATAAAAATGTGTTAAAAATGTGTTAAAAACATGTATTAAAATTTTTTTTATTGTATCTTTTTGCTAAATAAAACATGTTACTACTATTACTACTACAACGCAAACGTCCTCAAATTTAGTTAATAAGGCCAAGGGGGGTCAGCGCCCAAAATTTATAAATTTTGTAAAAAAAATAGCTGTTCCCTTATAACGAATAACGAAATGTGTGTTTTTTTTCGACATGGGTACAGCTAACACTGTAATGATAAAAGTTTTGGGCTTAAAATTACTTTTGTCAGTAATTAATTGACTCTAAAAGACCTTTGAATATTTTTAAGTGGTTTTAATCCCAGACCCTCCCCCGTCTCTACGCCTTTGATTCCCAAATAGGTAAGTGTCAGAACAGTAATATCTTATCGTTGAGATTTTTTTATTAAATATGCCATGCAGCCCCAGCCCAGTGACCTTTTCCGCTCTCTATCCGCCAATTTATCTAGAATTCCATAACCATCCGAAAACACGATTTTCCGTTTTTAACAGCAATAAAGGAATTCATATTTACACCTGATAAACAAACACAAAACTCGTTTTGCCGTAAAAATATAAAAATAAAAATAAATCGGAATTAACAGGTAGAACGGTCGCGACCCTGGAATCTAACTGCTCATTCACACGGAACTTCCGAAATGAATGCTAAAAATAATCGAGTAAATAAACACGTTACTATCACGTTAAAAGTTAATTTTTGTATTGGGGGAGTTTGGGTGTTGGTTAGTTTCGGAGGTAGAAGCAGTCTTCAGGAGCGCACCGACAGGGTTAGTTAGTAGTTGGAGTTTAAATCCCTCAGGAATCGCTGACAGCGGTATGCAAGGTTGTAGGATAAACTTTAGTCTAGTTTAAATACACGTTTATATTGGTACCGTGCGAGCAAAAATTATTTGCATCAAAGAGGGCTTGGATTAAAAAACGTAGGGCTTGGTTTAGATCACAATGATATGGGGACGATATTCTAACCAAATCCAGGTTAAAATTTTGTCAAATTCATATTCTGACATGATATGCCAAACTAATGATTATAATAAAATAAGTAGACTAGACAAATACAAATTTACTTTTGTTGTTTACAAAATTAACAAAGTAGGAATATACAAAAAGAAAAAGAAAAATAATTACATGTACCTATTCTGAGAATTCACATAACCGGAGAGGTGGAACCAGGCTTCATCCGAAAAAAATGTCAGGTCTAATAAATCATTTATTTCCAATAAATTTTGGGTAAGCCATTGAGAGTAATTCCTGCGTCTTTCAAAATCTGCGGCTTGTATTTCTTGGAATACTTGCACTTTATAAGGAAATAAATTTAGCTGATTCTTAAGAATAGTCCTGCATGTTCCATAAGATCTTTCCACTTCTTGGGACAGGCGTCTTATACAATTTGATGGCGTATTTTGCATTATTTTACGAACGTTTCCAACAAGTTCTTCAGTTATCTTACAGGTGGTATTCCTGCTCCTTTTTTGTGTTGTATAGAACCTGTTTCCCTAAACACAGCCACGGTTCATTTAAGGCAATGATAAAAATCCCCAGCAATAAAAGCAACCTTAGAAATGTTCGTGAGTCGTCCATGAAATGTATTGCCACTCACCATTTACTCTAACCCCGTTTCGAAAATACGCTTCAACCATGAATGTTTTGTGCTGTTCCGTAAAGCCCATTGTGTGAATTGTTCAAGAAATTGGAAAAATTAGCGATGAATCAAATTACTTGTAACGACTGTCAAAGATGACGGAATAACTGATTGATTGTTAATTCAGCTAGTTACTGACACCCAACAGGTATTAAGCTCTATACGGCTAAGCATTACGTCCTTAGTTGCAAGGCCCTCTTTGATGCAATTGATTTTTGCTCGCACGGTAGAACCATAGACATTTTTACCTTTCGATACGTACAGCTAAAATTTTTTATCGTTCTAAATGATAAAAGTGTAATATCATTTTTTTATTTTCACTTGGGTCTCTAATTTTATAGGTCTTTACCAAAAATACTAAAATACCCTTAAGTTTTACCGGGTCTACCTGAGGTCTATCGTGTCACTTACATCTAATCGTACGCACTTAAAACTTTCCCATCTACCCTTGTCTCAGCGAAATATTCAAAAATTATTACTCTCGTTAGACCTAGCAGAACATTTTCAAGATCTATTTGTTTAAGGATTTTAATCCCTTAAGTCTTATTTGTGTAAAGGACCAAGTCCCCAAGACTAAGTTAAATTAGTGGTACCTAGAGCATATAAACTATTCCATACTTCAGATTAGTTTAATGACATGGCTGGCTTCCAACTTGTACAAGGACAATACTGTGTTTAACTTATGTCGTTCTGACTTTAGAATACAAAGTGGAGAGATAATAATTATTGTAAAAATATTATCTATATTAATACTACTACAGTTTAAAAAATGTAATTTGCGGCAAGAGTTTGCAGGGGCGGATTTACAAATTTGCCGCTAGTAGGCTATTCAATTTATGCCGCTCCTATACCAGTGACGGCTCGTGAGTTGTGAAACAGGTGAAGTGTTAGGGAAAGAAAAAGCCTGCCGCAGGCGAAATGCGCCGCAGGCGAAATTTTTTTACGACCACGCCCAAATTTGGTCAATAATTTTTAGTAAATATTTTAAAAATTTATGATTACCTACTTATTTTATTGAAAATGAAATTTCTTTCTGCAAGCCAGTAAAGTTCCAACTACCTTTTTGTATTTCCATTAACAGACACGGCCAACAATAAAGTTTATTTAAAAAAATACTACCCGTCGACCACGAATAAAGATTGTACTATTTATTTCTGTAAGATAAAAAAAAATTTTGGGCCAAATTTGCCGCCCCCTAAAATCTGCCGCCCTAGGCTCCAGCCTACTCAGCCTAATGGTAAATCCAGCACTGAGAGTTTGTTTTGGTTTAAGAAAGTTACTTAATATTTCCTATTTTAAAATTTGCGGTGTTGTTTTTTTATTAATGGGTGAAAAAATGCAACCCTCTTGTTTTTAGGTTTTCCTTGTTTAGCGACATCCTCGAAATACACTACCACGGCTCGGCGCCATTTTTATTGGGTTTTACGTTTTCTCTGTGGATTTCTTGATATGTATGGATTTAGCAATGTTTGTTAAAAATCGTATATAGCAAATAATTTAACCCCTATGAGCAAGCGTGGATCCAGGGGGGGGGGGGGGTCATGGGGGCATGATCCCCCCCCCCAAAACAGGAAAAAATAAATGGATTTACTGTTTTGACTACCTCTGCAGCTTTTTTACAAGATTCATGACAACATTACCATACATAAATTAGTTATATTTTTCTGTTTATTGAATTTAAAATGTAAATGTAAAATACCTGAATGACTTCCCCATATAATTGATAATTGTGATTCTGATTTATTCCTCAATATTAAGATTATTCTTCAAATACTAAGTGCAGCAACAGCGGAAAGGTCCTTCTCGACTCTACGTCGCGTTAAAACGAGGCTTATAGAGCAAGCATGGTAGTGGAACGCCTCACTGGCTTGTCTTTGTTGAACATTCATAAAAATATATTCATCGACGTTGATGAAGTTGGAACCAGATTTGGAAATAACAAACAAAGAAAATTATAATTCGTGATTTAAGAATCAATGCCATGTTATGTATATTTTTTATTTTATTTTATCAAGTGTAGAATTTTTTTGTTCTTAATATTGGGGAATAAATGGGGTTTAACAAAAATTTTTACTTGGTTTTAAAAGTAAACACACGACTATTTATATATATTATATTTTGTATTGTGGATAACGAACGTGGCAATTTTTCAAGATATTGGGATAAAACATATTATAGGAAAGAAAAAGGATACTAATTTTAGCTGTATATTTTTTCTTTTTTTGAATTCACTTTAACATTAATTTACATGAATATATATTATCCTTTTTAATGTAAAGTTTATCATTGAAAATTTTCTCGCCTATAGCGCATTCTCTGTCAAACTTTGGGCGTGGTCGCAAAAATTTTTCGCCTACGGCGCTTTTTAACTTTATTTATATGGTGATGACCCCTCCCCCAAAGCTAAGTTCTGGATCCGCGCCTGCCTATGGGGTAGTGTACTAATTATGATAAATCCAAATGGTAGAATTTCAATCTTTGCCACTAAAAAATTAAAATTCGTTTACAAACGCTACAAGCGGAATAGACACGTAAACGTTGCTGATGAACGGTGCTAACTAACTTGATAGTTCTTCATATGTAATTTTATTTTATTATGATCAATTTGAACACATCTATTTAGACCTAGGCCACACAAACAAGACGTTTAAGCCCGGACCTGTCTATTTTCCCAATTCGTTAAATGATAATTTTGCAGTGCGCATGCCTATTCCTGTGTGGTTTCGTTTACATGCGCGAGGCCATAAATTTCCCACTCTCGTTATTGTGGTTCGCTTATCTAAAGGTAGATGTCTATGGACTATTATAATTGTGTTGATCGCGAATGTTATAGTAGCTCAATAAACATCGCGGAGCACTGCTTTGTATGGTTTCGTTTTCCTCCAAGCAAGGCGTAACGAATTTTATTTATTTATTGACGTTCTATCTTCTTGTTTAAATTTGACACCGAAATATACATACATACATATCATTGAATATCAAACTATATAAGAATGACGGATGTCCGAGAAAAGTTGACAACCCAGTTTTAGACGTCTTGGAGGTGGTTTGGCCGCCATTGTGGAGTTGATCGTAACTCTAACCTTAAATCTGTCGTTATAATGCAGCGTCTCGGCAACAGATGTCTCAAATTCACTGATGTGATGTCGTGGTGTTGCCGCATATCGTATTTTATTGGAATTTTTAATGATATAAGCAATTTTAACAGACAATAAAAAAGGAGGTTCTCAATTCCAGCCGAATGTATGTTTTTGATAATAAAATATGTACGCTGATTACTCCGGGGTAATTGGACCGATTTTCACAATGATTTTACCGTTGCATTAGGTGTTAAATGTTAAACAAATAAAAGTAGATAAAAAGCGACAGCAAGTATAACTAAAATAGGTTTTATTTCGTCGAAAAATAGCAAAATACGTAATACACTAATACAAACAAACTGGATGTTTCTTAAGTAAGAAAGTAAAACCTACTTATTTTAACTATTTTAAAAAGTAGTAATAATTGCAAATAAAAACCAAGTTATACAAACAAAGCGCACATTATTCATATTTTACCCAACATATACGTTGTAGCATAGGTATGTATTGAATGGTGAGAGTCGTCATTTAATTCTGTTAGAAATAGAATACATGGCGGTCAATATGTTTTCATGTAATTAACGTTGCGGGACGTCAAAAGGTTGAAAATATTATAAGCTACAAAGCAATTAAAAATAGGGACATTTTGAAGTCTAGACTATACTATAGATAGGAAAATAAAAGTAAACTACTTAAATCTAGGATAGGCGTAGGTACTTATGTGAAATCAAGTTTTACGATAAGCTATAAAAATAAATTTAAAAAACTCATGCAGCAAGTCAAACAGACAGGCGGCAACAATGTTTTAATTTAGCAGTGAAAAGGCTAGTCGCTTTCTTGTTGGTGAACTCATTGTGCCATCTATGAATTTAACGTAGCAGATTTAGGAAATCGGCTCATATGGCCTTCTTATAGTTTGATATTCAATGTACATATTATATAAGGTAGGTATAGGTACGTATCGTTTAATAATTGATTTTTAATTTCCATTCAAAATGTTTCCAAATTAACTAGTTTTTACATTGTTTTAACATCTCATACAATTGTTACACGTAATTGCAAGTAAAACTAATTTGTAAATTATAATGTAAAATCAGCCATAAATAACACATTTTTAATTGAAAAATTATAGTATCGACGTAGTGAATTAATAGACAGTTTTTGCACACAGGTCGGCCGATTTTATACACACCTCTCCAAAACCAAGAATGCCATTTTTGGAACACTCAGTTCTTATTCATGAGTCAATACTCTCCTTTTTCCGCGAACCGAACATTTTGATTCAGGATTCAGTCGGTGCCGCATAAACGTCTCCAAAATGTCTCTAATAAATGGGACAATAATTATTGGGAGGTAACTTTTATTCTCAATCTGTAACTAGGTACTTAGTGTAAGTGCGTTCTGTGAACCACACACTTTTTAAATGGCGAAATTACGTTGCGGCGCCTTGTTATTTGTTACTTTCTTATTGATATTTCTGTGTCAAAGTGAAGCAACGCCAGTCAAATCTAATGCAGGTAGGAATCTACTTATCTATATTTGTCATAAATCGACATTGACAAGTATAAAGCTGGCCGCAGAATATGGGAACACATCTTATTGGTGGAATATTACAAAAAAAAATGTATGCCGATCATCTCTGCCTAATTGGTACCCTAAAAATAAAGACTTGTCCATTGACTTTCCTAGTCAAATTTTAAACCTCAGAAAGGGACTTGGAAATAGTATTTCAAAATTAAAAACAGTTTATGAACTTGCGGATCATTTATTAGTAAAAAATCAGTGTGTTTCTTCAAATTTTTCAGATGTATCTAGTGCAGTGATGTTATTTCTAACTTTACGTTAGTGTGGCATCAGCGGAACGATCTTTTTCCAAACTTAAAATAGTAAAAACCTATTTACGTAACAACATGGATTAACAACGCCTTTCGGATTTATCCTTAATCAGCATCGAACACGAGTTTCTTAAAACATTAAATATCGACGAAATTATAAACGATTTTGCCCAAAAAAATCTTTCTACGATCTAGTCGTTTTGTATAATACCTTGTGTGAGTGACATAATGTTTGTGGAGACTTGTTGAGTGTTCATGTGTTTTAATGTTTTCGGTCTTTTGGATTTTATGAGTCTCGATCACTGCTACCCCCGTTACTACCATACATGGTAAGCAACATTATCAAGTGGTGTTTTAAAATTTTGATTTTGCATCATGTTTGCTGGAATATTACATAATATACCTATAATGACTTACAAAACAAGAGGCATTTTCTAATCGCTTCTTGTATATATACCATTTCCTCAAAAACGACTAAAAATGTTGTTTGATTCATAGACTTTTTATATGAGAAATGTATGATTTGATTTGATTTTTTATTTTTCAGCTAAGCATTTTCATGCCCTTTTAAGACCAACAATTCCATACCATGATTGCCCAGAACACGATAGTGACCATGAAGACGTTCGTTGTGGAGCAGTTTGTATCGTAAATGGATACGAGGATGGTCATTGCGTGAAAAACGAATATGGCAGAAGCCACTGCAAATGCAGCAGCAAAGGATATATGTCAGACTAAAATTTGAAACAGATTGTATTGCAACAAATAATAATATATATATCTACATATATATATTCCTTTGAATGTTGTTAATTATTGTATCTTCTGTCTAAAAAAATAACGTTACCTATTTATAGCCATCAGCCTTACTAGTAGGTATAATACTAATACTCAAATGGCAGGCAATTGGGTGTTGCTTTAAAACGCGAGACGGAGCTACTTGTTACTGAGTTGTAATAATATGATATAATAAAATATTGATCTTTAGTAAATTAACTACAGACTTAATAGAATCGTAGAGAAATAAAACCAAGAGAAATCCTCCTATACAGACAGCGTGTCTTCGGAAGTTCTTACCAAATGGGAAACTTTTTAATTATTAACTCTACGAAAAAAAAGTGCCTCTTTCTAAAAAGTCCTGCTTGGTGAGAAAATGAATTTGCACAAGAATATTTATACAGGGTGTTTTATTAAGGGTGGCCACCGGCAATATCTCGAAAACTACCAAGCATTGGGGGAAAAAAATTATGATTAAAGCGGTCATAAGAAAATTCTGGAAAATATTAAGTTCCTCATTTCGCCGCAAGGGGGCACAATTGAAAATCATTTTTTTCAATTCTAAATTTCTCTGAAAATTCCCATATTAAGGTATAAATCTGATTACATTATTACAAAGCTTAGACAATTCTGCATCATTTTGGTTTAAGGCTCATTGGCTTACCGACCTTGCTAAGAGTGGGGAAAGATATTTTGAAAGTGTAAACATTAAAATCGCTGTAACTTCTAAACGCCCTATGCGATTTTACTAAATTTAAGCTTGTTTGGAAGAGATTGCCGTATCCAATGGTACACGATAGTTTCTAATAAAATTGCTAGAGGGCGCAATTTGTAATAGGTAATACTTAATAGTATTTTGATTTTACCCCGAAAATTCAAATCACACGGTATAACTATGACATCATAATCGGAAAGGAGATTAAATTTGCAAGAAAAAATGTGAAGACCGCAGTTTGATATCTTTGTTCGTTTTAGAGTTATTGCCAAAACAATAATTTTTGACACTTTAATCGAAAGAATTATTGTTTTTATAGCTTCGTGACCAAAGCATTCCACGACAAAAAAATATTTTTTCTACGATCGTGCAAAAAGTTACTATTTTTTCAGTATCTACTGTGCCAAAAGTTTAACTTTTTTGCTTACCTTTCTCTTCCAAACAAGCTTAAATTTAGTAAAATCGCATAAGGCGTTTAGAAGTTATAAGTAGCGATTTTAATGTTTACACTTTCAAAATATCTTTCCCCAATCTTAGCAAGGTCGGTACGCCAATGAGCCTTAAACCAAAATGATGCGGAATTGTCTAAGCTTTGTAATGATGTAATCAGAGTTATACCTTAATATGGGAATTTTCGGAGAAATTTAGAATTTAAAAAATAACCTAAAAATAATTTCCAGAATTCTCTCATGCATAATTTTTTTTCCCCAAGTTTCTATGCTTAGTAGTTTCCGAGATATGGCCGGTGGCCACCCTTAATGAAACACCCTGTATAAATATTCTTGTGCAAATTTATTTTCTCGCCAAGCAGGACTTTTTAGGAAGAGGCACTTTTTTTCGTAGAGTTAATAATTAAAAAGTTTCCCATTTGGTAAGAACTTCCGAAGACACGCTGTATAAACATTTTACCGTTTATAATTGTGTACGACGTACAAAAATGCAGTGGCGTAGCCATAGGGGGGTCAGGGGGGGGGGCGGTTGACACCCCCCCCCCGCCCCCTCTGGCTTGGCGCCCCTTTGCTACTTAAATAAAATTAAAAAATCGGTCTTATTTGAATTTTAATAAACTTAACACAGAACAAAATACCAAAAAATCACAAAGCCAAAGATTTTCTTTAAATTGCAAATAGATTTATTTGCTTAGAGGCAAACGTTATCTCTCCGACACTAGATAATATACCTAATAGTTATTTATGTATCAAAGGTACTAAGTAGATGATTATGCCCTGAGGGCGACAGTCTTACAAAGCTGAGGGCCTCTGGCCCGAGGGTTTGTAAGTCGCCCGAGGGTATATATCTATTGGTACCCGTGGTGCATACAAAATTCTATGTCATACCAGTTCGTTTTGAATAATAAATATTTTTCTTTTTATTTAATTTGATTTACCAATTTTTTATTTTTACCTGCGACATTACCTTGACATTATTAAAATGTTTAATGTGTCAAAGTCAAAAATCAAAAATGGAACAAGATGCACACTTAATGCAACATTTAATGCCCGCGGGGGCCATAATGTGTACTTTATGCCCGCGCGGGCATAAATAAGTAATCCATTATGTAGATGGTATCTAAGGTATAAAAACACAATAATGTACTGGTATGACATAAAATATCTTAGGGATCTGTCAGCCTTTTATAAAAACAGATGAGATACTTCCGTATCTTATTTCAAATAAGCTTGAAAGTTCATTCCCAAATATATGCATTATTTACACGGTATACCTTACTATTGCAACGAACAGTGCCAATGCGGAAAGGTCCTTTAATCGGTTAAAAAATATTAAAACTTATAATCGCTCGACAATGACATTTTTAGCTGAAATTTAAAACTCGTCTTAGTTTGGAAAAATATACTTCTATGTCACGCACCAATAAATTTAATAAAATGCTTTAATGGTGCTTAATACCATGCCTTATTTTTTTGTCAACTGAATCTGGATTTAAAAAAAAACAATATGACAAAATGTGTATTTAAAAATATAGGCGCCCCAAAAGGACTTCGCCCCCCCCCCCCCCCCCCGCCCCTGGCTACGCCACTGCAAATATGTAATGAGTTACGCCAAACGTTACCTGTGATTAATACTTAATAAAAGCGAATATCCGTCTTGAAGGCACTTCGATTCTTGGAATTTACACCGCGACCTTGCGACTCGCTTTCGCCCCGTTAGGTGAAATGTCTACGTGGGAGAGTAAAAATTAAAATTTAGATAAGGATAAGACCCATTAATTGATCAAATCAGATAAACATTACAGTTTTAATAAAATTATTTTTTTAAAAGTACCCCGTAGTCTCTGTTTTTAGATAGAGTTACCTTTTCCTTCCTCCTCGTTCGTTCCGTTCGTCGTTTCGACAGAAGACAACGATATTTGACATTAACAGCTGACCTGGTTTCGTCGTTAAAGTTCCTAGATCAGCAGTGGGCCGTAGCAAGCTCACGCGTCAGGTTGCGTCAGGGCCGTATCTGAGGGGGGGTTTTAGGGGTTCAAACCCCCCCGAAAACAATAAAATCCTTATATGTTTGTTTGTGTGAATGTTTAAATGTATGTTTAAAGTATAACTAGTATTTTTTGCCACTGGTCTAACCCCCCCCAAAATTTTGGTTCAGATACGGCCCTGGGTTGCGTTATGTTATTTTCTTTCGATTTTGGTATTTTTAAGTGTTTCTGTGGCTGTTTTTTGTGTGGTGTGTATTATAAACATTTTCCTTTTGAATTTTATATATTTCAAGGAATGATTTTCTTGGTGTTTATTATTTAAGTTTAATAGTGAGTACAAATACCATTTTGGTTAACTCATCTATATCTATTATTAAATCAATAAAGTGCCTAGTTAAACCATTTACTTATCGTTATATACAGAATGTCTCATAACTAAGGGGCAAATACAGCAACAGGAAATAGTAGATTTAAAAATATGTCATTATGCTTAAGTTCGCAAGGTTAATTTTCAACAAATATGTTTCGTTAAGAAAGGTGTTTATTTAAATAGTCTTGCCATCTAGCATTTAAACTAGTGATGGGATCACTCGAGTGAAAAATAACCTATCATTCGGTTCTTTCAATCACTTGAATTATTCGATTTTCTTCGGAAATAATTCGAGTGACGAAATGAGTGACGAACATATGGTTTTTATTTTCCAACGCGTCTCCAAAGTTGCTGCCCGCCTGTCAATCACTCACTGCGGCCAGAGCCATCTCCTAGCGAGCGGCTAAACCGAGTGGTTTCGGTTATTATTGGCGATTATGGAGAACTATAGGGTAGGAGGCCGATCGACAATGGCAGCATTTTCAAATTCTGTCCCGGTTTTTTGATTAGTTCGCTACTGGCCGATAGATGGCTCTCGCGTCCGAAGTGGGCTGATGTTGTCTTCTTCTTCTTCGTTTTTAATGTGGAAAACCTAGATCCTCCATAGTTTTTAGCTTTTACTTAAACCCTTTATTTTTCTGTGCTTTTACTTTTGACAATTGACATTTTATTTTTCGAAATAACAAATCATGTTTGAAGGCAAGACAAGACAAATAACATTGTATTGTAATTAATTTCCATATTTATAATGAATAATGGTACAATTTATAAAAGTAGAGTTTGCTTTATGTCGGGGTGTAAGACAGGATCTTCTTCAAAGAGGAAACGAAGCCAAATAAGTCTCTTTCTAGCTCCAAAGGTATAGCTAGAATGTTTAATACCCTGTATTTTAAAAACCAAGCATCGTTGGAACTTTATACAGGCCGAGTTTACTAATAAGTATAACAAAGTAAGTGTAAATTCATATAAAAGTCCTTATTTGTTCCTTAAAAAACTAAGTTAAATAAAAATAGTTATTGCGTCCATCAGAAACCATTATTTGATAGCCCACTTCGAACACGCGCGCCATCTTACAGCGACTCGTAAAGCTGAATTACCGATGCTAATTTGGGACCGAATCCAATGCATTGCGATCGGCCTCCTACCTCAAGTCCTCCATATTGGCGATATAATTCAAATTAAATACTGCATTACGGGTTACCTGTGTAAGATAATATGATTTATTATTTAGATTTAAATACTGCATTACGGGTTGCCTGCGTAGGATAATAGGATTTATTATTTTATTTAGATTTAAATCGTCGGCGTCTACTGAAAACTTAATGTTTAGTGGTGAGTATTCAGTATTCATAAATATCATGAGTTATGCAATATCGTTACATCTCAAGGTCAAGTAGTCAAGTTGTTAAATTAAATTGTAAGATCTGGGAACTGGGAACCATGCCAAAAAATCCACAAATATCTTCGCCACATTTAATAATCGGCAAAAATTTAATCGATTAACAACACCGAGTCAGTTATTCCCAATACAAATGCTGTATATCAACATGAACGATGAACCGCCAATATTAATAATTAATATTAGCATTTGAGTGAAAAAAAAATCGATTATAATTCGGTTTTTTAAATCACTCGAATTCTCGGTAGTCGATTATTAAAATAAGTCGATTTTTCCCAACACTACTCGTTGGGCGGTGTTATATTTTAAGCCGGCCCTGTTCAGTGTTTACATGATCGACAAACTCTGTATTCCGCTTTAGTCCTCTAAAGGGGTCACCATAATCTTGTAACATGCAATTAGAAATATATATACGTTCCTTTTGCTTCTTTTAAACATCTAAGAAGTAAAGTAAAGGTACTCTTGTTTCTCTCCGTCTATGTTATGAAAAAATTATATAGGAGATAGGTAGCATGGCGCCATCTCATTGGCATCTCTCGAACATAAAATATAAATAATTGTCTACGAGCAATGCTTAGCTACGCCATCTGTTAGTTAATATCAAAAATAAAAATGTATTTTCTGATACCTATTTTTTGTAGGCCTCGCAAAAATACAGAAATCGTCCTCTTACCTATTACCTACTAGGTGTTTGTCGCTACTATGGAGAGCTAGAGGTCGCTACTACTTATTTTCACATCTTTATTAGCCGGTCTCCTCAACAATTGTGTTTCCTCACTCTGTGTCTTCTCTCGCCTCTAGTCTCGCCATAGTAAACCCTTTATTCTTCTGTGGTCTCGCCGCGATCACAAAACTGAGGTTAGGAAGGCCTTAATTGACTGATTTTTGAAAGTTATGTGATTTTTCGGAAAAACTACTTATTTGACATGGCATATCGGCTCCTGAGTAGTGGTAGAAAATTGGAAAATCTCGTATGGAAAACTCTAAGACAGTATAATGCCAACATACCGAAGGTAAAGCCACTTTTTCTAGGATTACCTAACCTGCACTAGCTCGCCCCAAAGACTTCCATTTTTTTTATATTATTGTTATTTCTATTTCGAAACTCCCTATGTGTCCTATATAGGGCAAAGGCATAACTGAAAACTAAAGGCATCACTTGTAATATAAATTTAAACTAGGTACGGCAATTATAGACAGTAGGTATCTAATAACTATCTAAAAAGTATGCCTTTAATTTAGTTTTCCCTGATCTCGTAATGCAGCTACAGTAATATGTATTTGGGTTATTGATGAAGCGACACATTTAATAAATCCATTTTTGAATTAAAAATCCAGAATTTTTTTTATAATTTCATCATATTAGATCACTTTAAAGAATATTCTAGTGAACCTAATCGTCTACCTAATTTCTAGAACAACTCAACGTTTAAAAAGGCAATTTTAAGCGAGTGGAGACTATTTTGTGAGAAACCCCCTAAAGGCTTTGAAAAGTATTTTAAAGAAGGAAAACCAGCCCCCAAAGATGCTAAATCAGGAACTAAAGAAATTAAAGAAACACAAGGTTAGTATTAAATATTTTAAGAGATACAGAACCATTACTTACATAAAACTTGATGTCTTTAAAATATTTTTTTGTTGTAGGCAAGCAAGCAAAACCTGAACAGAAGGAGCCTAGTCCAAAGCCATCTTTAGGTAGTCCTGGGGGAGACAAAAAACCCTACGACCAATGGTCTTTCGGACTTTTTGGAGGTACTGGTAGCAGGTTGGTATTATTTTCCTTCCTGGTTATGCAGGGACATTCATTAAACTCTGTTTTATGTACCTCTAATTCCGGTTCTGTCATAACTTTTGAATGTTTCAGGGGAAGTGGTGGTAAACCATTTGGTAACAATGATCAAAACAAATGGTATGTCCTTGGAGTTGCTGCAACCATTGCGTTTCTGGCTACCATCACAATGTGGGAAGTAGGTTATAAAGAAGTTGCTTGGAAAGATTTTGTCTATAAGTAAGTATCTACCTTCTTAAATATATTATATATTAAGTGGCTTCAAGATACTTGCTTAATGTTTTATTTATAATTATTAATTTTTTTTTAGTTATTTGGCCAAAGGTTTGGTTGAAAAGTTAGAAGTAGTAAACAAAAAATGGGTTAGAGTACAACTCACACCAGGAACTGTTGTTGAAGGACGTGGGGTAACTATATAGTTTTGTACTGAAATTGTTAGCGATTCCTACCAAATCTATTTTTTCAGATGACTATTTGGTTTAACATAGGGAGTGTTGATTCCTTTGAGAGGAATTTGGAGAGTGCCCAAGTAGAAATGAATATGGAGCCCCAAAATTTTATTCCTGTCATTTACAAGACAGAAATTGAAGCTGCTAGCTTATCAGGTATAAACTAAAGTTGTTAAATTGTCAAAAAAAAATATGCACAATTAATGCCATTATATGGTTAGGTACCTAGGTAGGAAGGAGGGTGAACCTTTATTATTTATTGTGAGTTATTTTCTGTAAGTACAGTTTTTTTCTTATATTTCACATAAGTAATACCTACTATATACATATTATGCAATTTAACTGTTATTTTTAAGGTTTGTTGCCAACACTTTTGGTAATTGGGTTCCTTATTTGGATGATGCGAAGATCAGCAGAAATGATGGGTGGACGCAGGGGTAAACGGGGAGGGGGACTGTTTGGTGGGGTTATGGAAAGCACAGCCAAGTTGATCAATTCAAGTGAAATTGGAGTAAAATTCAAGTAAGATAAAGTAGTGTCAGGTGATGTAAGATTGTGGGTTTTTATATATTTATTTTATAGTAGAAATAAAATGTTAAATAATATGACCAATTTTTTTAGGGATGTGGCAGGATGTGAAGAAGCTAAAATAGAAATTATGGAGTTTGTAAATTTCCTGAAAAATCCACAGCAGTATATCGAATTAGGAGCCAAGATTCCAAAGGGAGCAATGTTAACAGGTAAATAATAATACGTTAGTTTAATAAGGAGACGTCACTTTTTGTTAGCAAGAGAAATGGTCTTAGACCAGGGCTGAAGCCTTTGAAAAGTGAAAAAAAATAATAGTAGGATGAAACCCATTGGAAAAGGAATAGAATATAATAAAAATGAAAGGAAAAACATTTTACGGGCGATCCGAGGTCGGGAAGTGCAAAGGGATGAGTTTTTAAGGGTAGAAAACGATTTATCTAGATTTTCGGCAAAACTACAAGTCCTATGGAAAAACGTTAAATCGAAAAGTTGTAGGTAATAAAAAGATCTACAACTTTTGTATTTACACTTTTTTCACATAACCTCAAAATTTATGTGAAAAATTCAAATAGGTTAACAAGTTTTTGGTTTTTTATTTTTATCTTTTACAAAAAAAATTTTTTTTCACGAAATTTGGTGAAAACTTACCTTTTTATGTCCCAAACACACTGTAATTTTTTTGATTTAAAATATTTATTTTTCACCCTATTTTGACTTAATATCGAAAAAGCACCCTAATTTTCAATCGAAAATTCTCACGTCAAAATATCTGCTTTTTAAAAAAAGTCGGTGGGCTTTTTGTTCGTTGAAATCTCTACTTCTGATGGTGTAAAAAAAATATACATTACTATGGTAAATGTTTTCAAAAAATGCAAAGAAACGAAAAAAACTCTAAATATACTACTATAATTATTAACAACCAAATAAGTTAATTCGGATTCGAGTTTTTTTTGTTTCTTTGCATTTTTTTAGAACATTTACCATAGTAATGTATATTTTTTTTACACCATCAGAAAGTAGAGATTTCAACGAACAAAAAGCCCACCGACTTTTTTAAAAAAGCAGATAAGTATTTTGACGTGAGAATTTTCGATTGAAAATTAGGGTGCTTTTTCGATATTAAGTCAAAATTAGGTGAAAAAATAAATATTTTAAATCAAAAAATTACAGTGTGTTTGGGACATAAAAAGGTAAGTTTTCACCAAATTTCGTGAAAAGAAAAATTTTTTTGTAAAAGATAAAAATAAAAAACCAAAAACTTGGTTATTTGAATTTTTCACATAAATTTTGAGGTTATGTGAAAAAAGTGTAAATACAAAAGTTGTAGATCTTTTTATTACTTACAATTTTGCCATTTAACGTTTTTCCATAGGACTTGTAGTTTTGCCGGAAATCGAGATAAATCGTTGTCTACCCTTAAAAACTCATCCCCTTCCACTTCCCGACCACGGATCGCCCGTAAATTATTTTTCCTTTCATTTTTGTTATATTCTCTTCCTTTTCCAATGGGTTTTATCCTACTATTATTTTTTTTGGTTTCAAAAATGATCGACCCTTGTCTATCTTTACTTCACTTCTTTTTAACTATGGTAACTTGTAGGTCCTCCTGGCACAGGAAAAACACTGCTAGCCAAGGCAACAGCGGGCGAGGCGAATGTTCCCTTCTTGACAGTCTCGGGTTCAGAATTTTTGGAAATGTTTGTCGGTGTAGGCCCGTCGAGAGTAAGAGATCTCTTTGCCATGGCCAGGAAACACGCGCCTTGTATACTATTTATAGATGAGGTATTTGAAGCATAAAGAATATTGTTTGATAAGTTAGTTTCATCCGAAACAATATTTCTTCTAGATTGATGCAGTAGGTAGAAAAAGAGGTGGTAAAAGTTTCGGTGGCCACTCGGAGCAAGAAAACACTCTAAATCAACTTCTGGTAGAAATGGACGGGTTTAATACGACGACTAACGTCGTGGTTTTAGCGGCCACGAACAGGATTGATATCTTGGATAAGGCCTTGTTGAGACCGGGAAGGTTCGACAGGCAGATATTTGTGCCGGCTCCAGATATTAAGGGAAGAGCCAGTATATTTAAGGTATGTCCAAATCAAAAATGCTGCCTACTGTCACTATATTTATGTAAAGCGTCTGATACGGTCAATCACAACATTTTACTTAAATGCCTAAACAATATTGGAGTTTGGGGAAATATTTATTTATTGTTAAAAAATTACTTAAGTAATAGAAAGCAGTTTGTTCGAATGGAAAATGTTAAAAGTTCACAAAAAAACATAACTTGTGGTGTTTTGCACGGGTCAACCTTAGAACCTACTTTTTTTTTAAATCTACATTAATTCTATAGCAAAATTAAATTTAAAAGATAAAATAAAATTGTTTGCTGATGATACTATTATTGTATATTTTCATAAGGACTATGCTAAAATTCAGAATAACCACGACCTGTAAGTGGCTTAAAATTAATAAATTATCTTTAAATTTTGATACATCATCTTTTATGGTTATAAGTAAATCAAAAAATAATAATATTTCTTCACTATCTTTTAATAATCATATAATTAAATACTAATGTAAAGAGTACTTTTGGCCAAAGATCAATATTATAAAGGAATAACAATTTACAACAGTTTGCCCCAAAAAAATTAAAGAAATATTAAAATTATGGGCTTAAAAAAATTTTTTTTAAAAATATTTTTTAAAGCTAAACTAACTTTAAGGTATTATTTATTATTATTTTTTTTGTTAATTGTTATTATATTGACTGTCAAATTTGACAGTAAATTAAATTGGAATTTTCACATAGAACACTTAATTAAAAAATTAAGAAGTTTACTACCGATTTTTATAAACATTAAAAAAAAATTTAAATGTAAGACATTATGGAAATATTATATTACGCGTTAGTTAAAACTCATTTAAATTACGGAATTTTAGGTTGGGGAGGAATAAATAGAACTTTAGTTAAAAAAATAGAAATATTACAAAAAAGATTTCTAAAAATTATATTCAATTTTAAAATAATTATATTCAGAAACAAAAAAGTTGAACATCAGACAACTTTACATTTATGACATCTTAATACTCGTACATATATATATTAAAAAATAAAAACATTATACAATTTAAAAACCACAATCATAATACACGTCATAAAAATGAAATAACCATAAAACCTAAAATAAATAAGTCCATAGGACAAAAAAGTTTCAAATATTTATGTTTTTATTTAAACGATTATTTACCAACAAAAATTTTAAAAATTTAAAGTCGAAATAAAAACATGGATATTAAAAACAGACAATTTGAAAATATTTTTAGAAATGCTTTAATTAATTAATATTGTTCTGAATAATTTATATAAGTAATATTTTTTACTTAAAAATTATAAATTAATAAAATTATTATATTATAGGTAATATATTTCTTCAAAAAAGCTGCGTTTATACTATAAATTAACATTTTTACTTTGAAAAACTTGATTTTTAATACATATTTATGATTTATGATTTTACATATTAAAACAAAAAATAAGATTTGCCCCCAACAAGCTCAGCTTCAGGGGATTGAAGAATAAGTTTATAGAAGACAACATAAACATATTTATTATATTATTAAATTTTAAATAAACTTATTATTATTATTATTTAAAAACCAATGAAATAACCATAAAACCTAAAATAAATAAGTCCATAGGACAAAAAAATTGATATAAAAACAGACAATTTGAAAATATTTTTGGAAATGCTTTAATTAATTAATATTGTTCTGAATAATTTATATAAGTAATATTTTTTACTTAATTATAAATTAATAATTTTATTATAGGTAATATATTTCTTCAAAAAAAAACTGCGTTTAATAACTATAAATTAACATTTTTACTTTAAAACTTGATTTTTAATGCATATTTATGATTTTACATACTAAAACAAAAAATAAGATTTGCCCCTAACAAGCTCAGCTTCAGGGGATTGAAGAATAAGTTTATAGAAGATAACATAAACATAATTATTATATTATTAAATTTTAAATAAACTTATTATTATTATTATTATTATTATTATTATTATTATTATTATTATTATTATTATTATTATTATATTATATCTAATAACTTTTTAAGTTGGTTGAGAATAAAGATATATATTATTATTATTAATCTATTCTTGTGCGTGATGATATTTTTTAATATGCGTCCAAATATAAAATACAGAAATTTGTAGGTTCATTTAAGTCCACTGAAAACTAATCTAGACAAACTAGAATTGGCCAGGAAGATGGCTGCTTTAACACCCGGTAAGTTATTAGTAAGTACAATTGAAAATCTGTTCGAGGAAGTTAAGAGGAACCATGTTTGGGGCAAAAATATTTATATTGAAACATGTTTCACAGGTTTTACTGGTGCGGACATTGCAAACGTATGTAACGAAGCTGCCTTGATTGCCGCCCGAGACCTAAGTGACACAATTATTTTGAAACACTTTGAACAGGCTATTGAAAGAGTTGTAGCAGGTACAGTATTTTTAGTTCAAGTGCTTTGGATTCTTTATTAATTAAATTTAATTAAGTGATTGATTCAAGTTATATTTTGGTTTTTATTCTTTTTTAGGAATGGAAAAGAAGACAAACGTTTTATCTCCGGAAGAAAAAAAAACCGTGGCCTATCACGAAGCAGGCCATGCTGTGGCAGGGTGGTTTTTGGAGCATGCTGATCCCTTGCTAAAGGTGAGTTTTTGGAAAAACCAAAATTGTAGTTCCTTGACGCACTATCTCCTGTATGTGTGTGTGTCGCTTACCTGGATAAAAAGTATCCTATGATTGTTTTAAATTACCATAGCTATACAGAGCTGCAGCTACTTTGCTTATTTAGTATTCACCTGAAGACGACTGTAGATACTTAGCAGTTAAAACGTTGTGATTTAAAACAAATAAAGACGATGCAAATCCGAAACTCTTCTGTCATTGTATAATAAGTGTATTATACAAGACTTTATGTATGTAGTTGTATTCATAAAAATAAGCGTACAAGAATAAGAGTGAGAGGTAAGTTTTGTCATATTTGCGTAAAACCGGCTTGTCTAAATGGTTGTTTATTGGAGGTTATCACACGTCATAGATTATCAAAAATGCAAAGCATTGGCGTCGGTGTAATTAATTTTGAAACTGCACGGTGGTAACGTTTGATAAACTTTGACACAATAACATAAAAATGTCTCGTTAGTAGTTGTCTGAAATTGAAAAGGCTCAAATTGTATGAAGAACCGAAGAAGTATGGTCAATCCGGTCTGTAGCGCAGTTTTTTAATAGAAACAAACAAACTATTGAAAATTAAGCAACGCTGGGAACAAGAAGCAGAAGATATATTATATATTTTATATTATCAACTCGATATCTCCTTTGGTATCTGTTTTGTACAGAGCTAGATATTTCATTCCTTTGAGATACTTAAAAAATATATATTTTTCATTAATATATTCAAAATTACAATACTTAGCTTCTGCATGGGGATCTGCTTGTTTATCAAACTTAAAACCATTACAAAAATTGCAAAATAAAGTTATTAAATGTATACACAAATTACCACATTTAGAACCAACTGTTAATCTATATAGACCGAAAGGGTATTTACATGTTCAAAACATTTATAAATTAAAAATTTGTATTCTAATTCACTCCATCATTTTAAAAGAAAAAAAATCAAACATAACACTTCAGAAGAATAAGACATTACATGATCATAACACCAGACATTGTATAAATTATCATACTATACCAGTAAAGAGTAATTTCGGAAAAAAATCGCTTTTATATGACGGAATAATAAAATATAACAATCTTCCAAAAAATATCAGAAAAATTAAAAAATTGGCAACTTTTAAAAAACAATTAAAGAGATATTTACTAAATTAAATTATTTATACTATTTTTTTTTTAATTGATTTTATTAATGAATCAAATTGGATTAACTTCAATTATTTTTATTGTTTTTTTTTAATGGTTATTATTTTCTACATTATGTTGTCACTTTCCATGTAATGAACTGTAAAAGTTAGTTTGGAATAAAGACATTTTGAAAGTTAAGAATCCCTAAAGAGGAAAATTGGTTCAGGTCGTCCCAAACGTTCCAACCCTGATCAGGATGCTGCTTTTTTGGGATATTTAAGAAATAATCCATTTGCAACTGCAAGGGATCTGAACTAAAATGTCGCCCAGCTGCGAAAAAAATGTTTCTTATCGAGGAACAGCGACAATCACGGATTATTTTTGCTTTAAATTATATATACCGCAATCCTCAATTTTGGAACAGGATTATTTTTACTGATTAAAAGACGTTCCAGTCGACTTATAACGGACAAATTCGTGTGTACCGTCCAAACAATACCAGGTTTGAAGAGCGATATATACTAACCCCCTCACTTCTAGACATGTGCGTTTCTCTGTAAATGTATGGGGCTGGATTAGTGTTCATGTACCTGGTGTTTGCTGGCGAATAGAGGGAAGATTTAATGCCGGAAATTACATCAACATTTAAGAAAACATATTGTTACCAATCTGCTGAGCAAATATATCCCAATAATACTTTCATATTTCAACAAGTCCACACTGCCAATGCTGTAACCCACTGGTTTCAAACCCATAATGTGGAAGTGCTGCCTTGGGTCGCTTATAGTCCCGATATCAATCCAATTGAAAATATTTGGGGTATAATCGCAAAAAAATACATAATCGAAATTTTAGGCCACAAAATTCGGAAGATTTATGGGAAATAATACATGCGTGCTGGGAAAAACTTGATCCAAATATTGTATCAAATATAATTCAGTCAATTCAGAATAGGCTGGCTCAAGTAATAGAAAAACAGGGATATATGATCAAATATTAGATTTTATTTATTTTTGTCAAACGTTTTTTTTTGTCTATTGTAATTTTTATAAAACTGTTAAGATATATTATAAAATAAATAAATTATTTTTGTTATTCTATTGAACTAACGCCCAACGCCAATGCTTTGCATTTTTAATAACCTTTAACATGCGATAAACCAGTTTTACGCAAATATGGTTAAGGTTTCCTCTAATTCTAATTCGTGTACGCTTTTTTTATGAATACAACTGCACTTGTATCCCCCTTACAAAACACATATTTCAAAAACGATCGTATTTTTTAGGTATCTATAATTCCTAGGGGTAAGGGTTTAGGCTATGCCCAGTACCTGCCCAGAGACCAGTACCTGTACTCAAAGGAACAACTTTTCGACAGGATGTGTATGACCCTGGGTGGACGAGTTTCCGAAGAGTTATTCTTTGGTAGAATAACAACGGGCGCTCAAGATGATCTCAAGAAGGTCACTCAGAGTGCGTATGCCCAGGTAAAAACATGATCTGCTGTGATAGGCGAACACACAGACAGTGTTTGCTTGTACCCATTTTGACAGGGAACTAAAATAATTATATTTTCAGATTGTGCACTATGGTATGAATGAGAAGGTAGGAAATGTCAGCTTCGACATGCCTAGGGAAGGAGAAATGATGATGGAAAAGCCATACTCAGAGCAAACAGCGCAGATGATTGATGCTGAGGTAAGCATTTTTTCTTTCATTCGGTAATTAAAAGTCTCACTTATTTAGTATAAATTGCGATGAACAAATTCATAGTTTTGCAGATGGTACTACCATTTTTTATACCGATACAAATTGGGAAAACTTAAATCATAAAATTAAAAACGATTTTAAAATTATAAAAAATTGGTTTGATAACAAGTTGTTAACAATTAATTTAAATAAAACAAATTATATTCCTTTTACTTTAAACCTAAATAACCTACCACGAAATATGAATAGTATTCAAATAAATGAAGACATTCAAATTTTTAAAGTTAATAAAATAAAATATTTAGGAATTATTTTTGACAGTAAATTAAATTAGAATTTTCACATAGAATACTTAACTAAAAAATTAAGAAGTTTACTACCGATTTTTAAAAACAATAAAAATGTTTTAAATGTAAGACATATGGAAATATTATGTTACGCGTTAGTTAAAACCATAGACAATTTACCTTTAGATAAACAAACAATAATCACGAATGTGGCAGTTTTATGGCCTCGCGCATGTAAACAAAACTGGAAACTACTAGACATGCGCACTGCAACATTATCGTTTGACGAATGGGAAAATAGACAGGTCCGGGCTTTAAAATTTAAATTCTTGCTCATATGCCACCATAGAGGGTTTATTTTACCCCTATTTGGGCATAATACAATTATACAACGGCTGCAACTAGTACTAGTCATTGTTTATATTACAATCCGAGTCACTAAAAGCACAAACACAATTCACTAACTAAACTACACAAAAACCAGAAATCCATAAATATTAAACACCAGTCCCACAATCCACGATAGCCGATCCGATAGGTGAAAACTTTAGAAAACTACAAGGAATCCGCAGAGAAGAGAAACCTTAAAACACAACAACAAAAATGGCGGCCGAGCCGGTTCTGGAGGGTATTCTTGACCGCGTCGATTATTGTCGATAAAGTAGGACGGCCGATAACACGAGGTTTGTGCGCATGCACGAAGGTTCCCCGAATGAAGACAGCTGACCGACGAGTCATGCGCTCGGACGTATTTTTTCACCCATAAAACGTAACTTTTGTTTGCGCAGGAGATAAGCTGTAGGTATCTAAAGGTAAATTGTCTATGGTTAAAACTCATTTAAATTACGGAATTTTAGGTTGGGGAGGATGGGAGGAATAAATAGAACTTTAGTTAAAAAAATAGAAATATTACAAAAAAGGTTTCTAAAAATTATATTTAATAAAGATTATATTTATCCTTCAAAATAATTATATTCAGAAACAAAAAAGTTAAAAATAAGACTTTACATTTAAAAAAATAAAAACCTTATAAAATTTAAAAACCATAATCATAATACACGTTATAAAAATGAAATAACCATAAAACCTTAAATAAATAAGTCCATAGGACAAAAAAATTTCAAATATATATGTTTTTATTTAAACGATTATTTACCAACAAAAATTAAAAAATTGATTTCATTAAAAAAATTTAAAAGTCGAAATAAAAACATGGATATTAAAAACAGACAGTTTGAATATTTTTAGAAATACTTTAATTAATTAATTAATTAATTAATATTGTTCTGAATAATTTATATAATTGATATTTTTTACTTAAAAATTATAAATTAATAATTTTATTATAGGTAATATATTTCTTCAAAAAGAACTGCGTTTATACTACAAATTAACATTTTTACTTTAAAACTTAATTTTTAATGCATATTTATGATTTATAATTTTACATTTTACATACTAAAACAAAAAATAAGATTTGCCCCTAACAAGCTCAGCTTCAGGGGATTGAAAAATAAGTTTATAGAAGACAATTTATTAAATTTTAAATAAACTTATTATTATTATTATTATTATTATTATTATTATTATTATTATTATTATTATTTATTTAGTCTAGTCTAGGCTATTAATCCTAGCAAAAAGCTTTAGGCTATCTGCAAATAATAATCGTTTAGATAGTTTGATTACATTGGCAAGACTGTTAATAAACAGAAGGAATAGCAATGGCCCTAGATTTGAGCCCTGAGGTACGCCAGAACCGGGAATAAATGAGTGAGAAATATAACCCCTAACCACGACCTTATTGTTTTTATTAGCTAGATAAGACATAGTAAGTGTAGTCAGGTTCTGATGGAACCCAAGTTTGCTCCACAAGGTCTATAGATAAAGATAAATATAATAAATCCACCTGATTATATTTATCGAATATTGGCTTTCCTATTAATTTTACATCAAAATTGTATTAGATTATTTTGAAGCTCCTTGTATGAAGGACTGGCACACCAAATTTAATTATTTTCTAATAAGCCAATTAAAAGTTATTTAGAAAAACTGTGCGTAAAATACTCCAAAATTAAATACGGCTCTGATAATGAAACCAATTTATTATGATGTCAAATGTTACTAGTAGACGTTAAATTTTTATTTGTTTTAACATGTTTTACAATATACGGATGGTTTCTTTAAGGTATGTATCAGAACCGTATCTGATTTTAATGAATTTTACGGCTTACTACTGTGTGTACTAGTACCTGTAGACTACAGGTACTACAGGCTGTAGTACTGTATGGTATATTTTATTACAGGTAAGGAAACTAATTACAACTGCTCACATAAGGACAAGGTCTCTTCTGACTGAGCACAAAGATAAGGTAGCTAAAGTAGCGGAAAGACTTTTAAAGCAAGAAGTGATCAGCAGAGACGATATGATAGAGCTGTTGGGAAAGAGACCGTTCCCTGAAAAGTCCACCTATGAACAGTTTGTGGAAGGAACAGGTTCCTTCGAGGAAGATACGACATTGCCAGAAGGTAGATACGTTTTTTTAGTATGGTTTTTATGGTGTTTACGCATCATGGGTATATATTATATTCAAAAATCATATACAGGGTGTCCGGAAAATACATATACAACGGATGATGAGAGACTTCTGAAGAGAAACTCAGTGACACTGTAGGGAAGAATTATTTACCAAAAAATTATTTTTTAGGTTTAAAAGAGTGGAACAAAGAAAAAGTCAAACCACCATCAACACCTCAAGAGAAGGCGACTCTATAGATTTACAATGATTTTCTTATGTAAATTATTATTTAAAAAGATATTTTGTTGTAGTTTTACTGTCTGTGTAAAAAGTATTTGCTCCTTATAAGGTATTTTTTATTACTTACTGCGAAGGGTGAAGAAAATATAAGTTATGTTAAAAAAAATTGTTTTTATTTTTAAATTTTTATTGGAAATTTAAGTTTCCCGCTGTGCTTCCTCTAGTGTGAAAATGGGGCTTTTTCCGGATGAGAAATACAAATTTGCCCACCGTTTTTTCGCATTTTATAGAGGGCGCCACATAGGATCCTATACTTTAATTTGAATGGTCCTAACTTTTTGGCCTGCACTGTATGCGCATTTTGACTGAATATTTTTAATCTCCTAACCTTTTGACATAAAAAAAGGTATACCTACAACATTTATTTCGATACATCTATATATCATAAATATGGAGTCCTCCATAATCGTGAACGAATATTCGTAGAATATGGTGTGCGTGACTGTCATAACCTCGTTTTGACAGAAGTTTCCTCTATCCCTTAAGGCCTCTGTGTGTTTATCGATTGCAATTATCTGTTCCTCTATTTAATAACAGATGGCGCTACATTCTCATTTGTTGGCTATATAAATATCACAGAATATTAGTTGGCTGTGTGTTCTCTGATAAATATTAAATATTACGGAAGGGAGAACCCCTTTATGATACCTACCAAAGAAAATTAATAAGAAACATTGAAGAAAACTGTTAAAAGTATAAATTCCGTACAACTCATTGACATTATGTAATACAAAAACAATTTTCGGATGATTAACTTATAAAACAGAAATATAATGGAAAACCAGAGCCTATAGAAACATATATAAAAAAAGTTTTGTATGCCTAATATGCCAAAAAATGCCACCAAGTTGTAGTTGGTTTTTAAGCTATTTATAAACTAAGTTTTTCGAAAACTTCACATGAGAAAACCTAAAAAGTAGTTTAGTATGTATGTGTATTTGAGCACTGTTCTTACATGGAAACAATATAATAAAAATATTTTCCATCGGTAATAATTATTAATGACTTACTTCTAAGCATCGAAACGCATATAAAAACGCTGTCCCCTACTTCTGCCTGTATCAGCAAAAATAAAAACGATCAATTTCAGAATTCCACCCTCTTGGAATTATTTTCTCAAATGTGTTCATTTTCGATCTAATTCCACCTCAAATCCATAAAAAACTCAATTTTCAGCATAATAAAAAAGAGAAAAAGGCACAAAAGACCCAGAAAAAATCTACACACGTCAGCATACTTATCCGTCAACTCGCTCCCGTCATGCCATCACCAAGAAATATTCCCCCAATAGCCCCTCTATCCCCCCTCCGTCCCCGCAAATTAGCCACGCCCGGTTTCCCGGCTTTTCCGGTGATTCGCGTCCATTTCCCGAGCGTCGCGACGCCCCGCCCAACGCGACGCCGACGTGGAAATGGCGTCGCGCCGAAAAGCGCCGCCAGGGAGCGTTTGGAAAGCCGAAAAACGAAGCAAAGTGGTTGAAGAATTTTGGGTGAACGGTGATTTTTGTGAAAAAGTTTGTAAATAAAGTATTTCGCGAAGGTATTGGAAGATGGTTTGAGATTAATAGATATTTGTCTGGGAAGTACTGGAACGCCCGGCCCCAATGATGGGTAACGATTTTAATATAATTTAGTTTTTATGTTGTTTAAACTGGGCTTCTTTTAAACTGCATGTAAACAAACTATTAAGCAACTTTAATACGTACGTGTTGGTTTTCACGAATTTTATAACTTTATAATCTTAAAAATTTTGTATTTGCCCCTTATATCAGTGCCCTAAAAATAGTATTAAATAAATTATTTTGTGCAGTTATATTAACAATAAAGCCTTCGTTTTTAAATTCAATATTTTTTAATATTATTTGCATTCATTTTAAAAATTGCTGTATATATCACCTTTCTCTACTTTCTAGTTCTACTTTTCATTTATGCTTTTCTTTGAAGCGACAAAGATTACCTATATATTTGGTAGCCAGAAGAATATGCAGGGTGTCCGGGAAAATGTGGGAAATCTCCCGGATATGAAAAAAACGCGTGAAAAGAATACTACAAGTTCATATAAACTTCTTTCGTATCGGCCTCCCCTTCGGAGATATGGGCTCCCAAAGAGCTCCCATGGAATTAAGTTTTTGATACATAATTATTAAACCAACAGGTATATTTCAATTTTTTTTTCATATGATGTATACCAGAAGACCCTTCAAATTAGTATCCCAGAAAGTGTTGCGAATTACTCACAGCTGCAGGGACGGACTAGCTGTGACACTAATCTGCCCATTTTTTTTACGCCCTGTATGATTAAAACTTTTGACAACGTTTTTAACATACTATTGACTAAAAATTAAGTACTCTTCATTCATGTCGCTAATCCTAACCGTTTTCGAAAAAACGTAATTTTTAACATATTTACATCATGTATATTTAGCGTATTTCAATAAAAGATACATTTTTCTTCCTATAAATTATAAATGTTCACTTTTAACTGCTTAATATTAATACGACATGATCGCAATAAAATGACGTTTTTCCGAAAACGGTTAGGATTAGCGACATGAATGAAGAGTATTTAATTTTTAGTCAATAGTTAAAGGTATGTAAAAAACGTTGTCCAACGTTTTATTATACAGGGCGTCAAAAAAATGGGCACATTAGTGTCACAGCTAGTCCGTCCCTGCAGCTGTGAGGAATTCGCAACACTTTCTGGGTTAGTAACTTGAAGGGTCTTACCTGGTATGCATCATATGAAAAAAAAAATGAAATATACCTGTTGGTTTAATAATTTTGTATCAAAAACTTAATTCCATGGGAGTCTATATCTCCGAAGAGGAGGCCGATACGAAAGAAGTTTATATGAACGTGTAGTATTCTATTCACGTGTTTTTTTCATATCCGGGAGATTTCCCACATTTTCCCGGACACCCTGTATAATAGAAGATAGAAGAGCTGAAACTGGAACCGTGAGATCGGTTTATTTATTTACGTATGAATTACGAAATCTATTGTAATCAGTGGCGTAGCCAGGTCAGGGGGGCGGGGGGGTCAACCTGGCTTGGCGCCCCTTTGCTACTTAAATAAAATTAAAAAATCGGTCTTATTTAAATTTTAATACAAAATAGCAAAAAATCACAATCCGTTTTAAAATAAAATAAAAGTTATTAATCGCTCAACAATGACGGAACAACGAATAAATGACATAGCTATATTAAACATAGAAAGTGATTATGTCAAAAATTTAGATCTTTCTAATGTTTTATATGATTTTAAAAGCCTTAAGACTCGTCGAATAGCTTTATAGTTATGCAGTATATCTCCGTAAGTTTGCACCATACGGAAAACTTTTTTATTATTCATTTTACGAAAAAAAGTTATTCTTCATAAAAAGCTCTGCATAGTCTAAAACCTAAAATGCAACCATCAAATATCGAAATTTTTCAGTCATATACGAGGTTTGTCAAAAAATGTGAATTTTTCCCAAGAATGTGAATTTTTCCCAAGAGTAAAATACCTTTATTTTTGATAATGTCAAAAATACAGGTATTACTCTTGGGAAAAAGTTGAAATTTAAAACACGTCTTAGTTTGGAAAAACATACTTCTATTGTCACTTACCAATAATTTAATAAAAGGCTTGAATGGTGCTTAATACCATGCCTTATTTTTTTGTCAATGTTTAACTGAATCTGGATTTAAAAAAAAAACAATATGACAAAATGTGTATTTAGAAATATAGGCGCCCCAAAAGGACTTCGCCCCTCCCCCGCCCCAAAATCCTGGCTACGCCACTGATTGTAATCTTTTAAAATTAGTAGTAATCCCTCTAGCATCAACAAATAATGGAAGCTATTACACCACATAAGCGACTTGCAGCAACTTTTCCGTAGTAAACTAAGTGTTTTAACAGATTTGACCAAAGTCTTAAATTATAGTCACTGATTTAAAATTCCCATTTCAACGCCCCAAGTATTATTTCACCTTTATTCCAAAGGCACGTGTATCTATTTTGTAAATATACAAAATAAACGTGTAAGTTTTTCCCAGGTGGCCCATTAACCACTCATTTAAATATGTCATCCGGGACTTTAAACTGTTCCCGGTTGTTATGAACCCGTCCGACTGGGACTTTCGACCTTTTTTCTGTTGTCGGGAATATCAAACTTTCAACGATCCAGACCGAAAGTCACATTTATTCGTTCATTTTGTACGTGTGGAGTTTTTGAGTGTCTTAATTTTTCGAAAAGAAGTTTTGCATGGCGAAAATCCGGGGTCTTTTTTGGCCAATATACTTGTTCTATGGCGGCCAAAAAATTAAACTATTAGACTATTTTAAAAAACTGGAAATAAGGCAGCGTCTTAGCGATGGGGGAGGGGGGAAGTTCGTCTCGGGTATCAAACCAAGGGGTGGCATAATCAGTGAAAATAGGCTTGAGCTCGTTATAAGACCATAGGAACCCATGTTACCCATTAGGCTGGGCCGAAAAAGTGAAAAATTGGAAATTGCAAATGGTATATTTGCCAATATCTGACTATACATCTTAAAGTAATTTGTGAAAAATTTTATTAAAATCCGTAAATGTTTCGCCGCGCCCCTGTGACCTTAAAAATTAGTAAAAAGGCCGATTTTTCAATATTTAATATTTTTTAAATCCAAAATTATAATTTTTTTGTGACTTCTTGTGGATGTGGGAATGTGTATAAAAATTTTTTTTCTATAAAGTATTTTTCTGTTGGATGGAAATTACAAATTTGTCTCTGAAAACGTTAAATTTCGTGTAAATGAAGATTTTGAGGACAAATTTGTAATTTCTATCGAACAAAACCCGCCCCCCGCACCCCTGACCTAGTCTGCTAAGCAAAATTTACACAGACAGCTTTTTTCGACTTCTCGTATCATCTATGCTTTTCCCAAAACTCCACTTTTAAGAGTTAACTAGCCCGCCTACATATGTATTTTATCTGTTTGCCGACATTTTCGTAATTTAGTTCCAAATGCGTTTTCTCTGTTTGTGCTGTTGTCGTCAGTTGACAGGATGAAAAGAGGTGTTTACACGAGCACCCATTGTCATCATTTTATGGGTTGTTATAATGGAAGTCCACATAAAAGTTGTTGTTAATTGATAGGTTGACGTTTCTGGTTATTTATATCTTTTAATTTAACTGTCATACATGAGTAACATTGCTGTAACTGTACTATACTACACCATTTAAAACATAATCAGGGTTAGAATTGTCGGGTCTCTTACACACCACGCACTGTCGAACCATTGTAAATAATAACAAATTGCCCTAAATAGTTCTATTTCGAAAAATACTAAAAGTTTATCGAAAAACGCAATCACAATCGTCACAATCAATGAATAAATATCAAAAATTCTGCGTCACTCGTAGTAAAAACGTCCGTACAGCGTTACCGTTGTGATTTCCCTCGAACATTTTGATTTGTTATCATGCATTGGAAAGCTATAAATAATTTGACTAGTAGAAAATTTAAAACACACACATGCAGTGTGACCAGTAAAGTCCGCATCATATGGGTTTTTTTTATTAATAGCTTTATTCGAAATTTGACTTTGGCATCAAGTTCTGCTTCGATTGATTAAGCAAAAAAATAGTATAGCCACGTGTCAGTGAAAAAAATAATTCAAAAGTGGGCTTGTTTCTGAAAATATCGAAAAAATTTATTAGAAAAAGTTTTTTTGAATGCAGTTTCTAGCTCACGTGGAAAATTTCAGCTAAATAAGATACTTTTGATTTTTTACCCATACTTTGTCGTTTTAAACGTGTTTTTGCTGCATCATTGTAATTAATTTTTTGGAAAGTGCACTTAAATAATAAAAAACTATTTTTCCTTTTTTTATGACATAACTTAATAAAGGGGTTTTAAATTAAATTGTTGAAAATAGATAAATTTTACGTTAAGTTAAACTAAAATTTATTTTCCACTTAATGAACACTTTACTGATGACAGTGTGTTCTTTTTTGTCTTAATATTAAGGTGTATTACTTTCAGAGACAAACTACGTTTTTAAAAATACTTATTTTATGAAGTTACCTTATACAGGGTCAAAAACAAATAAACTTTGCATCACATGCGACCAAATTTTAATAGCCCAATTTTGATTTTGTAGAAAAACACACATTTAATATGGCGCTACTTTAAAGAAAATGTATCTGAAATATAGCATTGTCAAAACTAAGAAGTTTTATGTAGGTTGCGTTGAGTCTTATTTTGCAAAAGTGGTGCAATTTACAAAATATGGGTAAAAAATCAAAATTATCTTATGCAGCTAAAATTTTGCATGTGGGCCATAAACTGCATTTAAAAAAACTTTTTCTATACCTACTTTCAGAAATAACCCTATTTTTGAATTATTTTTTGGAAATAATTAAAATTTGACAGATAATGCGAATCACGTGACTACTATTTTTTTGCTTAATTTTAATCTCGATTGAAACAGAACTTGATGCCAAAGTCAAATTTCGAATAAAGTTATTAATAAAAAAAAACTGTGTGTGGTTAAGACCACACGACAGAAGTGAAAACTTCAACAAGGTGAAATTAACAATATCAAATACAATTTTTCAATTTTGTTTCTTTTAGGTTAGGTTCGTAAGCAATCATAAAAATAACATAAACTTGGAATACGGGATAATTTTACTGCATACGAAAAAAGATATTTCCTAAAATTGAACAACCCTTGAATTTTTACATCTTCAACAGAAGTCAGAAATCATAATAAATTAGGTCCACGGAATAAGCAATTACGGTAAACCTTACTTCACCCTACGTAAATATATAATTTAAAAAATGCCAGAACATACCTGAGACGCAGACGAGTGTCTATACAACGCACACTGTTTGCGGCATGCTCTTGCATATAACGTTGAATTCGAGCGTAGCACAGCCGAGTCTGACGCCTGACGGCGACGCGTGAGACGGTGACGCGTGACCAGTGTTGCCAATCGGCGGACTTTAGTCCGATTTTCGGACTATTTTTAAGGCTATGGACTTTTGTCGGACTTTGAAACTATTTCGGACTTTTCGGACTTTTTGATACCTGACGAAAATATGCTAAATGCACAAATTTGGAAATAAAATCGGCAGGAAACTTATTGTTTATTTACCAAGTGTTGGGTTGTCTTATTACTTATTACATTAACTTTTTTATTATTGTTTTTTTTTTGTTATTAAAAAGTAAATGTTTATAGAGTTATCAGTCTTTTTCATTATATAATATACATCCAACAGTAAATAATAAATATCACTTATGGCGAATGCGCCAGACGAAGCATTTTCCTTTCGACGCGGACTAAATCGGACTTTTTCGTGCCACTGGACGGACCTTTTCACCTAATGTCATTGGCAACACTGCGCGTGACGGCTCAGTTTAATTCAGTGCCCACAAAAGGTGCTAAACGCGCCTAAAGAAGTTTTCACTTCAAAAATCCCATATGATGTGGACTTTACTGGTGACACTGTATAGCAGGCATTTATAAAAATTGTTTTATATTAGAGGCACTGTACACTGTAGGGCGTAAGCCTACATCTCTACGCACCTGTATAAGCTTCAAAATTAAAATTATTTACGCGTTTTCATAATGCGACCCCACTGGCCATATGAATCAATTCGACACGCTCGGCTTGATCCGAGTAATTCCTTTCAATGCGATGAGGGGAGCGAGTTGTCTAATTGATAAAATATTTCAACTATGTTTACGAGGGATGTAGGCAAGAACTGGACGTTCTACGGGAACGGGCTGTTTTACCACGGACCACAAAAAACATTTATTAGCAATAGGTAGTGATGCCGCCGAGACGAGAAATGCTCGTGTCTCGTCTCGTCTCGACGAGACGAGAGTGACATTTTTTTCTCGAGAGAAGTCACAAGACGAGACGAGAAATTTCTCGTTTTTTCTCGAATTTTCTCGTTTGTTAGAACACTGAATTTTAGGTATCTCCTAATATATAGACAGAAAAATAATGTGTTTAACGTTCTCACTCTATCGTATTGTGAAGGCATTTACCTTAAAACAGATATTCAAGAGAACAGAATCAAATTATCTAGCCTCTTTCTTCTATCTACGGTTAGTAGTTGACATTTTTAAATAATTAACCAAATCTGAAAGAAAGCATTTTCGATTGAAAACACAATATCGAAAAGCACCTCACCGCGATTTAGTCCGAATATTTCATAAACTATGAGAGATTGATATGTCAAATAGAGCATTTTCGGAAATACTTCTTTAAGTTCTTTCTCTTGCACTTTCTATTTATGTAATAAAAAAATTAAGGTTTTTCCCCGGATGACATTCTGGGCTGATCCCTTTATTTAGTCGAATATTTTCCAAACTATTGCAGTTAATTATGCCCCCAATTATGCCAAAAAATAAATAATAAAAGAAGGGTAGTTCCATTATGAATAAATTATTATTATTATGAATCGTTCTCTATTCTGTATCTTTTACCACCCCGTATATTTTGGACTGAAAATACCTCGGTGCCAAGCCTATTACATTACGTGAATTATGTCTTATGGCCGCTTGCAATATTTTGTTGATCTAAGAAAAATAGTTTCTAAGTCACATGACTAACAAACCGACTTATATTAAACCCTTCTGCGAGACGACCAGATACTTTTAAATGTTTACCCCCTTTAAGATTCGTATAAAATAGTATATTAACGTACACGTTTTATAAAGCATCATTTTATAGCACGCGTCCATGTTAAAAAACGAGCCGCTCGCGGCGAGTTTTATAACGGGACAAGTGCTTAAAACTGCTTTATATAACACGTACGTTATACTATTTTTTCTAATTTGTAGTTTTTTTAATAAACACATATATTTAAAAAGAAAATCCTTCAAATTTTGTAAATTTTTATGTCTAAATTTTATGTTGGTAATACTTTTTTTTATCATAGTAGCCTCTGGGCAACAAAAATTATTTTGCGAACTGTCATTTTTTGATTTATTGACCCATTTTCACCACGAGGTTCTAAAGTTATTTTAGCGATATGAGATTTGAAATTGGACGGAATACGTTGTGTGATCCTTGTACATTCGGTACATATACAGAACGTTCGGAAATTCGGGCAATTTTGCTACTTTTTTTCGAATTTCAAAAGACGTGATTTTACGTCAGGCATTGCAATTTAGTATAGGGAAGATGGAAAATTCAAATAAAGTTGTAGTTAAAATCGACATTGGAAGGTTAGTAGATTGAATTTTGGATAGGATTTGGCAGAAAATGATAGCTTGAAGCATCTAAGGCAAAATAGTTCTGCGTCAATAAAGTTATTATTTAATATGTGTTTTTAATGAACTAAAACAATACATACAGATTTGTAGATCTGGGCAACCAAACATACATACGTGGGTTCGTGTAGTATTTTGCATATTTAGACTAAAAAATATTAGTTATCTAGAATGCTATGCTAAACGGTGAAAAAAAAACATGTCAGGTAGGGCCAATCTTTAAATAATAAAATTCGGAGTTCGAAATAGATCTATTTCGAACGCGCTAGCGAGTTCGAAATAGATCTGTTTCGAGACAAAATTAGAAAAAAATATTTTTATGATTCCCTACTCACGAGAAAAAACGAGACGAGACGAGACGAGACGAGACGAGACGAGACGAGACGAGACGAGACGAGACGAGACGAGACGAGACGAGACGAGACGAGACGAGACGAGACGAGACGAGACGAGACAATGGCACTCTCGAGCGAAAAAAACGCGTTTCTCGTCGAGACGAGATAAAAAAAAATTCTCGCCTCACGAGACGAGACGAGAATGGGCCAATTCTCGTCTCGTCTCGTCTCGCGAGTTCTGTTCGGGTTAATTATTCTAAAACGAAGCGCAGTGCTTTACCCATCGTTAGTTTTTGTTGATTGCGTCATAATAAATCAATAATAAGAAATAATACTTAGAGGACGGCTGACACGAAATGGCCGTTAACACGGAGAATGACCCATCATCAACCATTTGTTATTATTACCATAGATATTTACCTTTAGATAAGCAAACAATAATCACGAAAGTGGCAGTTTTATGGCCTCGCGCATGTAAACAAAGCTGGACACTATTAGACATGCGCACTGCAACATTATCGTTTGACGAATGGGAAAATAGACAGGTCCGGGCTTTAAAATTTAAATTCTTGCCAAAAAATTGAAATTTTTTCTCAATTTTTTTAATCAGGTTGGGAATTAAGATAGTGATTTCTGGCATTTTTAGTAGTTGCAATCCTATCAGATTTTGAGGATAGAAAATTCTTTTGTAAGGTTTTGTTTCTAAAATTTGTTTAAAAATTATTCGCCGTCGTGTTTTTAGTTCGCAAGGGACAAGAACAATTCAATTAAACTATAAAACTTATAAAATCGAATATAAAAAACAAACAAAACCAGCAAAATAACCAATTTTCGATGTTATCGCGCACCTAACCTCAAGTCAAATATTAGTTGGATATAACTTATGTTGATTTTCACAATTCGGCAAAAACTTGGGTAAGTGTAAAACATTTTCAAGCACAATTTCTTGTTCAAGAATTTGAAAAAGTTTTTGCCCAAGAACTTGACCCGTGGAGTAATATTTATAAACTCTAGGTATTTACATTTTTTCTTTTATATAATATAAGTAGATATAGAGAAAAGTGTCTTAAACTTTTTAAAGATTACAGGGCTGCAAATAAAATATACCAAAACATGCATCGGAATAATCTGTCTTGGTGTGGGTTTCTCTTCATTTTCGTTCCTTGTTTGTGTAGCCTAGGCCTAGTTTGATGTGTTTAAATTGATCGTAATAAAATAAAGTTATATATCAAGATACATCACTACTCCATAATTACTGAAAATACGAAATACCAGGTATTTTACCCCTATTTGGGCATAATAAAATCATACAACGGCTCTTATTACTAGTCATTGGTTATATTCCAATCCGAGTTACTAAAACCACAAACACAATTCACTAAACTACACAAAAACTAGAAATCCGTAAGGAATCCATAGAGAAAACTTACAACACAACAAAAATGGCGCCGAGTCGGTTCTGGAGTGTATTTTGAGCATGTCGCTAAAGAAGTTCAGGCCGATAACACGAGGTTTGTGCGCATGCCCGATGCTGCTCAGAGGGAACGCAGCTGACCGGCGAGCAATGCGCTCGGACGTATTTTTTTACCCATAAAATTTCACTTCCTTAAATTATTCGAACCTGCGTAGAAATAGTTCTGGTGTTTGGAGCAACTAAAAAATATGATTTTAGATGTTATCCAGATGTTATCAGAAGTGGGATTCGAACGCGCTAAATAAATATAGTTACTTTAATCCAAAATTGACTATTTAGTGTACATAAATTACTATAACCCTACATATTTTCCTACAGGATAAGTTACCGATAAGTCTAACTAATGAAACTTTACCGCTCCAATTTCTATTTAGCTGTCGTATATCGAATAAGCATTTATCCATCCAAGTCAGGGTCCTTTACATACATATTTTAAACTGTAATAGGTATGACATCGCATGAAATTGTTATTAAAAGACTTGACAAAGGGTTTTGGTCCGGATTAGCACCCTTTAATCAGGAGGGGTTACTAAACTGTAAAGCGTATGCGCCTAGCGATTCTTTTAACTTTTGCGTGGCAAGTGATTTATTAGGTTTCTGGTGCAGGTGGCTCTACAAGTAAACATTTTTTTTTAGCTGCTGGAAATGGCTTGTGCGGTATGTGCTGTCGACCAATCAACGACCGTTTTTTGCTGAGGATCATGGACGCGTCGTACCATGAACACTGCGTACAATGTTGCGCGTGCGGAGATCGACTACACCACACCTGTTTCGTTAGGGATTCAAAATTGTATTGTCGATTGGACTATGATCGGTAAGTGAACATTACAAATAAATAAAAATTAAAAGCGAATATTGTGGCATATCGGACAAGTGTGTAACTGTTTTTTATATGGGAATACGCATCAGGGATCCAAGCACAATGGATACCCTGTGTTCAGACTCTATGTAAATTTAAAATTCCCGCGAATATTTTGGCAACGTCGCCAACCTCGCATCATCCTAAAACAAAAAACTATAAAAAAAAGAGAGAAAAGACGCGTCCGAACGCGATCGAAGATAGTACTCAAGACAAGTGCGTGCGTGGTTAGCGTCGCGTTTTTATTCAAAATAACATTCATTTAATCTCATTTCCTTCAAGATATAGTATTCACGGTAAGTGCATTTAGTGTTTGTAAATTAATATAAATACGTATCAATCATAATTCGAAAAGTGCAATACGGAAAACCCCGCATTCTACATGGACCTACGATCCGGATAGGACAGCGATACAAACCTATGGAAATCAACTCAAATCATCCCTCAGGTTCTTCGAAAATCATACAAAAGTGAAAATCATACAAAATAAGACATCAAAAAGCTGTAAGTACTTAAATTAAATAGGAAAACAGACAGCAAAGCCTTTGGAAATTTCCAACGCTGCGGCGTAGGAATTTGCGCCGGGAAACGGCCATTTTTACGTCACGACCACGACACGTTACAACAAAACCGGCAACCGTCAACGCAATCAGCTGATGGCAGAGTGTTGCTGGTAGTTTTGTTTACATTCAAGTGACAGCAGATCAGCTGATCCAAACTTTACAAATAATTGCAGATCCTTTCTTCCTCACTCACATTATATTTTATATTTTTAAACGCATTCAACATTTTTAAACATTGTTTTAATTCATAACCACGTACTTTAGCTTCAATACAAAATGTCTGAGGACGAAACTGCTAATAAAATTAAAGTTTTAATTCAAAAACGCGGCTTAATTAAGGGTGCTTTGACACGTTTTGGCAATTACGTCAAAAACTTTACTGATACAAATAAAATCTTTGAATTGCAATCACGGCTAGAAAAAGCTCAAATCATATGGCATGATTTTGATTTAATACAATCCGAATTAGAGTTATTAGACTCGAATGATCATACCATCGAACGTGTAGATTTTGAAGATAGCTTTTTTGAGAACACGGGGCAGGCAAAATCCTTTATCGAAAGACATTTTAAACTACCATTGCAAACTGTAAGCATACATACGCCTTCACCAAGTTTAAGCACAGCAAATTCAAATCCACCAAGTGTCAATGCAAACCTACCTAAGCTCAATTTACCAGAGTTTTCTGGATCATATGACAAATGGTTACAATTTTCAAATACGTTTAAGTCACTCATACACGATAGTGTAAATTTAAGTAAAATACAAAAATTTTGGTATCTCAAATCTTGCTTGAAAGGCGATGCTGCCAATGTTTTAAATGCATTGGAGGTTTCCGAAGCCAATTATCAACATGCATGGAGCCTTTTGTGTGATCGCTTTGAAAACAAAAAGGTGATCATACAGACGCACCTGAAAGCCATTTTTGAAATGCCAAGTATTACAAAAGAATCACATTCGCATCTGAGAATTTTAATTGATAAATTCAGTCAACACATTCGTTCCCTAGGGTCGTTAGGACTTCCAGTTGACTCTTGGGACACTTTACTAATTTTTCTGGTCTCAGCAAAACTCGACCCACTTACCAAGCGTGAGTGGGAAGAGTTTTCATTGAAACTCTCATCTGATACACCTTCGATTAGTGAATTTACATCATTTTTAAATAAGCGTTGTCAGCTTTTAGAAAATTTACAAATGACAAAACCTGTCATACCAAAAAACAACAGTCAATCTTCAAGTAGCGCGCATGTAACTACTACCATTCGTGCAAAATGTCTGTTCTGTCAGCAAGACCACTACATTTTTTCTTGTGGCAAGTTCCTCAAATTAACCCCGCAGGAAAGGTTAAATAAAGTCAGACAATTGAATGCATGCACCAATTGTTTGCGTCAAGGACATTCATCAACAGAATGTCGAAATCAGTATACATGTAGAAAATGTTTAAATAAACATAACACCTTACTTCATTTAGACAAAACTCAAGGTTCTAACCAAAATGGTAGCAACCCAAATCCCAATAGGAGCATCCCAAATAATACTCCGGCGCCTTCGCCACAAAATCCAGATCCTCAGTCACAAGCTCTTTCAGTCATGAGCAACTCATTTGAACCTTATGTTCTACTTTCTACTGCAATTGTGTCAATTTTTGATAAAAATGGACATCAACACTCATGCAGAGTCCTATTGGACAACTGCTCGCAATCAAACTTTATAACAAAAAACATGTTTACAAAATTGGGAATATCTTCAACTAAAATATCACATTCAGTGGAAGGTTTTGGTAGTGGTGTAACTACCATCCTTGAAAAAACTCAGATTACAATCAAATCACAAATTAATTCATTCTCATTGAAAAATATCTCATTTTTAGTCACTGATAAAATTTGTAACAATTTACCAAGTTTTTCATTTGATATTACAAATCTACAGCTGCCACAAAACATAGTATTGGCGGACAATACTTTCAATCAATCATGCCAAATCGATATGCTGCTCGGTGCTTCAATATTCTGGAACTTATTGTGTATCGGTCAAATAGTATTACCAAATACCAGTACCGTACTACAAAAAACGAAATTAGGCTGGATATTATCTGGTCCCTTGCCTTCTAATCTTTCAAACAATTCAATTTGCAACCTATCGGTTAATCCACCTCAAAATCAAACTATTCAAGAGCAGCTGGAACGATTTTGGCGAATCGAAGAGGTGTCGTCTCATTCTAAACTTTCACAGGAAGAAACTGAATGTGAAAAACAATTTGTCACAACCACAACTCGCGACACATCGGGTAGATTTGTCGTCAATTTACCTGTCAAAGATAACTTAGAAAATCTTGGCAATTCATATGAAACTGCATTAAAACGATTTTATGCTATTGAAAAACGGTTGCATAATAATCCTACATTAAAAGAGCAATATACAAATTTTATGGCAGAATATGAAAACTTGGGACACATGTCCAAAGTACATTCTACACCTTCAAATAATACCAATTATTACTTACCTCATCATGGAGTAGTAAAAGAATCTAGTACTACTACCAAGCTACGAGTAGTTTTTGATGGCTCATCCAAAACCACTAGTGGAATATCACTCAACAATTGTCTCAAGGTCGGACCTAAACTTCAAGACGACCTTATAGATATTATTATTCGTTTCAGAACTCACAAAATTGCATTCACTGCCGACATTGAGAAAATGTATAGGTGCATCATGGTTAATGATGAATATCGAGATCTACAGCGCATCTTATTTCGCTTTAATCCATCAGACGAAGTCAGTCATTACAAATTAAATACCATTACTTACGGAACCTCTTGTGCAGCTTATCTAGCCATCAGGTCCTTACGTCAAGTTGCTATTGACAATGCAAATACCCATCCTCACGCTGCCGATGTCATTTTATCCAGCTTTTATGTGGATGATCTGTTATCTGGAGCTGACTCTGTTGAGCAAGCGCAAACACTCATTTCTGATCTCACTCATATTTTGCAATCTTGCGGATTCCACTTACGTAAATTTGTCACAGATAATGATTTAGCATTAACTCACCTTGTTCAAAACAAATCAGAGTCAAATTATAAAATAATTTCAGATGATAAAACAACCAAAACATTGGGTCTAACTTGGAATTCCACTCAAGATACACTTCAGTACACGGTTAATATAACCCCATTCGCTCGTGTGTCCAAAAGGACAATTCTGTCAATAACAGCTCAAATCTTTGATCCCCTAGGACTTGTCGGTCCCTGTATTGTTAAGGCTAAACTAATTCTGCAGCAGCTTTGGCAGCTAGGTTTAGATTGGGATGAAAGCGTCCCCATGGACTTGCATAGATCTTGGACACACTTCGTAGAGCAAATTCCAGCAATAAATCAAATTCTCATTCCAAGGCGCATCCTTTGTTCAAACCCCTCGTCAATTGAACTTCATTGCTTCAGCGATGCCTCACAAAAGGCCTTTGGGTGTTGTTGTTATTTACGCAGCGTAGACATCTCAGGAGAGATAAGTGTACAACTTATTTGTGCCAAATCTCGTGTCGCACCTGTCAAAACTATCAGCCTTCCACGATTGGAATTGTGCGGAGCACTGTTGCTTGTTCAATTAACTCAGAAACTCATTAAAACACTTCAATTAGAAACAAATATTGTTTTTTATTATACTGATTCCACAATAGTACTCTCATGGCTCGCTTTGCCAGCCAATCAACTTCAAACCTTCGTTGCAAATCGTATATCCGAGATTCAGCAACTCTCCGATATAAATCAATGGTCGCATATTGCTGGCGAAAATAATCCAGCCGATATCATATCTAGGGGTTTAGATCCCCAAGAGTTAAAGTCCACACCACTCTGGTGGCATGGACCTTCATTTTTAATGAATGAAAAAATTCAGTTCTATAATAACTCATCTACAAATGTAGAACTTCCAGAGTTAAAACAAAATACTACCCTCATGACAATTCAAACTGCAGCTGATATTTCAATAACAGATAAATTTTCATCATTCACTCGTTTGCAGCGAGTTACGGCTTATTGCCTAAGATTTATAGCAAACTTAAAAGTAGTTGCCATACGTCAAACTGGCCCTCTCTCAAACCAGGAACTTACCAAGTCTGTAATCATATTATGCAAAATAGTTCAAGCTCATTATTTTATTGAAGAGCATAATATACTTAAACAATCAAAGACCTTACCCTCCAAAAGTAAGATTATAAAATTAAATCCTTTTTTGGATGAAGATGGGTTAATTCGAGTAGGTGGCAGATTAAAGCACTCAAATTTCAGCTTTAATCAAAAACATCCAATTTTACTCCCCAGTTCTGGAAATTTTACTAAATTAATTATTCTGTATGAGCATATACGTCATCTACATGCCGGTGCGCATATGACATTATCAGTGGTACGCATGGCATTTTGGCCAATTAATGGTCGCAATATTACTCAAAAGATCTTACGCTCTTGCATAACCTGCTTTAAGGTAAAACCTGCTAATACACATTATCAAATGGGTGATTTACCTAAAGCACGTATTACACCTCAACGTCCTTTTCAGACAACCGGGATTGACTTTGCTGGGCCATTTTTGGTGAAGGACGGAAAAACTAGAAATCGTATTCTAGTAAAATGTTATTTATGTATTTATGTATGCTTCGCAACTAAGGCCGCACATTTGGAATTAGTTGGAGATTTATCTACCGATTCATTTTTAAATAGTCTTAAAAGATTTATATCGCGTAGAGGCATTAGTAGCGATATTTATACGGACAATGGTTCTAATTTTGTCTCTGGTGAAAAGGAAATCCGCAATGTTCTCACTCAAATTAAAAAAGATTCTATATTCAATGAATTTTTATCTATAAACAAAATCTCATGGCATTTTTCACCACCCTATGGCCCCAACTTTGGCGGTCTCTGGGAGGCGTGTGTAAAATCAGCCAAATACCATCTCAAACGAATTATAGGCGACGCTCATTTGACTTACGAAAGTTTAAATACCATATTTGTACAAATTGAAGCTGTTCTAAATTCTAGACCACTCTTTCCATTATCCAACGATCTTTACGTCCTCACACCCGCACATTTCCTCATTGGTCAATCCCTTACTGCATTACCTCAAGACGACGTAAAGGAAATCAATCCAAATCGACTCAAGTTATATCATCGTTTGCAACAGCAAGTTCAACACTTTTGGCAGCGATGGTCTCAAGAATACTTATGTCAGTTGCAAGAACGTCAAAAATGGAACAAGCAATCTACCAATTTGAAAATAGATTCAATGGTGTTACTAAAGGACGATAATGCTGCGCCCTTGCACTGGAAGGTAGGTCGCATCATCGAAGTGTTCCCCGGGACCGACGATATCGTCCGCGTGGTTAACGTGAAAACTATTGATGGCGTATATAAAAGGCCTGTGACGAAGGTCTGTATACTGTCAAGTGAAGCAGACATTTAAGTATTCCTATTCTTTAACTAACCCGCCTCCTATCATGTGTTTATAGTGTTGAAATTCAAGACTTTCAAGGGAGCCGGTATGTTCAGACTCTATGTAAATTTAAAATTCCCGCGAATATTTTGGCAACGTCGCCAACCTCGCATCATCCTAAAACAAAAAACTATAAAAAAAAGAGAGAAAAGACGCGTCCGAACGCGATCGAAGATAGTACTCAAGACAAGTGCGTGCGTGGTTAGCGTCGCGTTTTTATTCAAAATAACATTCATTTAATCTCATTTCCTTCAAGATATAGTATTCACGGTAAGTGCATTTAGTGTTTGTAAATTAATATAAATACGTATCAATCATAATTCGAAAAGTGCAATACGGAAAACCCCGCATTCTACACCCTGGGGGCGGGTAGACCACGACGGCCGTTTCGTCCTTGTTAGGACTCTACGGGCAGCCATAATCCAAGCAATCCCGACACAGCGGTAAGATGAATTGAAACCCTTTTTGCAAAATCAAAGCGGCCATCAATACACCGTAGCGCCATCCCAGCGGAATTAACTTCAATATAAAAGGCAGCCACACTGGTAATATCGAAAGGTAGTCAACCAAATAAACCACAGCATTACAATCCAGTATAGGGAACGATATTTGCGTTTTCACCGAAAACGTCTTCCATTTTGCAGACTAGAATCAGATCAACGCTGGCACCCACTAGAATGCGCGCTATCCGTTTAAGAAAAGCCATAAAAATGTTTAGAAGATAATATAGTGATAATATATTGTGGCATATTGGACAAGTGTGTTTATATTGGAGTTAATTCCGCTGGGATGGCGCTACGGTGTATTGATGGCCGTTTTGCCTTTGTAAAAAAGCTTTTTATACATCTTACCGCTGTGTCGGGATTGCTTGGGTTATGGCTGCCCGTGGAGTCCTAACAAAGACGAAACGGCCATCGTGGTCTACTCGCCCCAGGGTATCCATTGTGCTTGGATTCCTGTATATTTTAATATAAGAAACAGTTAGGTACACACTTGTCCGATATTCCACAATATTCGCTTTTAATTATTTTCGCGGACACTATAATATTATCTTCTATTACAAATAAATCTACGTAATCGTTCCTTTAAATTTTCTGATTTGGTCACGTAAACTTTATCATTACTTTTAAGTAATAACTTCGTTCCTGGTAAAACTATCCATCATTATGAGTAGGTATCTGCATGTGAACGAGGTGTTTTTAGATGTCTTACAGAAATGTACCTAATAATAATAAAGTAACTTGTAATTTTTTTTTAAATACGTCCCATATAATTCCTGTCTACAACACCCAGAATCGCTGTCGCCCCAAAAACAAATATTTGGGGAGCCGGAGCAACTTCCCCAAATGAGTTTTTGCCAAAGTGGAGAGCCGATTCCCGACTCCTCCCTTGGATACTTTTGATCGATGAACCGAGAGGCTCTAATTACTTTTTGCTCCTCGGTATTGTCTTGGATAAAGAAAAATATGTTAATAAATGAGTGTTCCGTCTTTGACGACATTTTTTTAGGAAGTATTTTAATATCTTTTGTCCTTTTAAATATTTGAAATTTGTAGGGAATATAGGGATTAATAAGGAAACATTTTAAGACACACTCAAAATATTTTGACGCAATCTCGTATATGGGGCTTTTTCGGGATAAGGCATACAAATTTGCCCACCGTTTTTTTGCGTTTTGTAGAGGGCGCCACATAGAAGCCTATACTTTAATTTTAATGGTCCCAATTTTTTTGTCCTACACTGTATGCGCATTTTGACTGAATATTTTTATTCTTCTAACCTTTTGACATAAAAAGGTATGACCCGCCACTGAACCTGACAGATACACTTAAGTTTTTTTGCTCGACAACAAAAAACCTCACAATTATGTCATTATTACATCGCACAAAAGTTACCAATCAATCAGATATGAAACCACATACAAACTATACCTACTACATCAGTCCCGATCTTACCACCTGTTACCAGAAAAAGACACATTATTATACGGGATTTTTACATATTTGGGGCACAGTCCGATCACCACAAGTGATCTCCTCCTAATGTTATGCACCATCGCGTCCCCGATCGGAGAAGCAAATTAAATGGTGATATTTGACGCGTCCTGTATAATATGATGACAAATGACATTTTAGGGGGGTGTGTAGGCAGGGGTGTTTCGTGCACGTGCGGATAGTTTAGTTTGAGGTTGGTGACATAGTTTGGAATTTTAACGGTTTTTTGTTAAATGTTTCCATAGTTAAAAGTAGGGACATAATTACAACAAAAATGTTTTATTTTCCCAAGAATGTGAATTTTTCCCAAAAGTAAAGTACCTTTATTTTTGATATTATCAAAAATTGTTATTAAAAAAGTTGGTCAGAACTAAAAACTACGGCCAAGTATGCAATTATACGCACTTATGTTGAAAAATTATTTTATTGATTTATTATTAATTTTTTAATTATTTAATTAATTTAATGCGTGTTATTGCATATTTGGACGTGGTTTTTAGTTCTGATCAACTTTTTTTAATAACAATTTTTGATAATGTCAAAAATAAAGGTACTTTACTCTTGGGAAAAATTCACATTCTTGGGAAAAATTCACATTTTTTGACAAACCTCGTATATGACTGGAAAATTTCGATATTTGATGGTTGCATTTTAGGTTTTAGACCATGCAGAGCTTTTTATAAAGAATAATTTTTTTCGTAAAATTAATAATAAAAAAGTTTTCCATTTGGTAAGGACTTCCGAATACACGCTATACAATATACTTGCCTAACTGTTTTGCAATAGGTTGATTGAATGCCCACATTTTTATTTTTTGTTCCCATGACGCAAGAACCAGTGCCTGTCAAAAATTGACGAATAACTTTAATAATAATTTTATCGTTTTTTATATCAGTCTCAAATTAGACAGATTTCTGCAGATTTAGCAAATAAGCACCATATGCTGGCTCGAGCAAATCTGTGTGTGCAGACAAACGAAATTTCTCAAAAACAGGAAAATGATTTTCGTAGTACTTAGATAAATACCTATACTAAGTTATAGTATGTCCTTTGTTTGTCTTGTAAAAATACGTAAAATAAAAATTGCTGGTAGAATCTCTTGAGCATACATTCTATACTCCATTTTTCCTTTTTCTATGGTTACAGCTAAACTTTTCATCCATTTCACAGACCAGCGGATTCATGATTCATCATCAGATATTCATCCATAATATTATATACCTATCAATCAAATCGAAATTATTCGCCAATTAATTTGCTTTTGACAAGACTAGGTATAATATTCTCTGCGATTTTTCACGGTAAGTTTTTAGATGGAAAGCAAGCTGGATATAAAAATTTAGAACCAACCAAGAAGTAATTCATGTTATATAGAAATGCTTATTTTGCAAGTATTAAAGAAAATCATATCCCGGGAAAATTCAGTTTGATTATTACATTCTATTCCTTATAAGAATTCGCGTAGGTACTCTCTATACAACTGTTTAATACCTTATGTGACAGCAACACGCTTTCCTACTGTAAGACAACGAAAATTGCTAGACCATTGTGTAGTGATAATATCACGGTAATTAAGCCAATAGAAAATAGGAGTTATTGCTACCATAGAATGGTTTACAGCAATTATTGCTTTGAATTCTCACAGTAATTATCAAGTTCTATTGGGGGTGTAATTTGGTTGAATATACTGTATTAGTTCCGACTGGCCGTTGTAATGAAACTTGACATTAACCATAATAATATTTGCTTGCTACGGTTAATAAAGCATATACTTACCACTAAAAATCAGTACTGTAGTTCTCAAAAATTTAAATAGCTTCTAGTGTTATATTGTTCTTGTCGTTTAACATTGTATACGATTATCTATTATGCAACATGGTTTACTTTACTGAGATGGTAAAATTCGTCCATATGGTCCAATACTAATGATGGGTTGTGCGAAATAAGAATCTTCTATTGCTTTATCTGACATGCAAAGTTTAAAAAAAATTTTATTCAAAGTAAAAATAAATTAATTGAAACAGGTATTGGTACGCTTAATAGAATTCAAATTCAGACAGAACAGCTAGAAGACTCCAATCCAAACAACGATGTGACCTGCGCAACACATACGTTAAAACTAATACTACGGCGCACGGCGATTGCCGATCGCTACGAACCCCCACCAACGTCTTGTGGATTATAGGTTCTAACGGATACAATTCGTTTTTGGGGACGCTGTTCTGCTTTCTTAATTGTAGAGACATCGCTTTATTGGGAACAAAATGCGTCGCATTAAAAAGATACAATTTATTTCTTAACAAAATTGCTCTATTAAAAGTTCATTATTCAACAAGACTGTGCTGCTAATGGAACTGATTACTACCAATTAAAACACTGGTCTAGCAAATCTGGAATTGATATTTTTTTTTTTTATAAAATCTTTATTAATCAAATATCACATTTTTTTTTAACAATGACATTTAACTAATTCAAACAAAACAATAAAAATATAAAATAAACAAATTAAATTTCAATTACTGATTTTTGGTGCTCTTAATTCTAAATAAACAGTTTCAAGAGAGAATACTAATTTGTTTGTTTAGAAAATTTTTTTACGTCAAAAGCAGAAAATGTTTTTGTTCAAATTCTTATTCTCCCCTAAAAGCTTATATCTGTTTATTATTAAAATATTCTTAAATTCATTCAGACTATTGTTTTTATATTCGAGGTTGTAAAAAATCACTGCCGACACGAACCATTTGATAATATCAGAGTCACTTTTATTCGGTATCTTATTTGTCAATAGATCATAGATGGTGTCGCATCCACCCAAGTTTACTTAAAATTTTTTAACTATGATATTTTGTATCCACTTCCAACATTCCTTTACTTTAATACAATTCTTAATTCTATGGATTAGTGTGTCTTCATCCACATTACACTTCTTACAAAGCGAACTGTCGGTTAGTCCATGGTTTTCTAGCTTTTTTCCTGTATAGTACACATCGTTTACTGCTCTATAGACAGCCGATTTCCACTCTGTGGGTATAATGCGGATTGAAAACACACTCCATACGTTTTCCCAATTTATATTTACATGTTATAACACTAAAGCGGGTTTGATACACTAACAATTTATTTAATATGGGTTAATACAAAATAGGCTATCAATACAAACTATGTCTTAGCACAGTAGTTGTATTAGATCATTTTTCTCAGTGCCGTCTGATATGCCACCAGACGCCTAATTTCCGAACGCTGAATCATTTGTTATTCCTGCTGAACTTACAATCGCATTTTTCCAATTTCAACCAAAATCTCACGCTCAATCCCACTGAAACTGCCAAAAGGGCAGCAAAACGACCTTTGAGTAAATGTTTACACAAGAAAGCGACACACGTTGAACGGACCCGGTGCCATGGGCTATTTACCAGTACGATTCTAATATCCCTTCAGCCACGGGATAGAGGCCACGTGACTACGCTTAGACTAGTCCTATATTAAAATCCCTCCGCTTTGATCTGTCTATTTTACTTTAGATTTTGATAAATACTTGGCTTGGGTGGTAATGTTTATATAAACACACCGAACAAGCGAGTCTTATAAGCAGAGATTGGGTTATTTGGGGTAAATATTTTTGCGTTGTCAGATTAAAATTAAAACCATGAATATTTATATTTGGGTCTACGAATGAGCAAGTGAACTAAAATTTATAGTATTATGAGATACAGTAAAACAAAGTTGAACTTGTAAATTTCCACTATATTAGACAGAAAATGACAATATGTTTCGCTAACACTGTAGCTTCGTCAGATGACAATGATTTAATAAAGGTGAAAAGTAAAAATTGGGTGCAATAAAATTAAACTATTTAAGATGTAAATAAAACAGTGGGAGGGTTACAATTGCGGGGAAAACCAACAGAGGGTTTAAAAATTAAATTAAATTAGGTACAATATGGGTAGGTATTTACAAAATCTTAATTATATGCTTAACAGAATAAATTTAGCAAAGGTGAATTATTTAAATCTAATTGATCATTAAGTAACAGGTCCGTATTTTTAAGTTTATTTATTTCCATAGATGCTAAGAAATTTAGTTTTAAGCCTTTGTTTTCTGTATGTAAGATTTTAAAGGAAGTATCGAAATTATGTTGATTATCAAGTAAATGGTTAGCATAGCATAGTTTGAGTCTGTTTTATTTTTTAGAAGACTGTTATAATGTTCCTGTATTCTTTTGTCAAACTGTCTACCTGTTTGGCCAATGTATGTTTTAGGACAATCTTTGCATTTTAATTTATAGACGCCTGATTTTTTGTTTTTATCGCTTTTAGTTTTATTGTTTTTGATGAATTTACTTAAAGAGTTATTAGTTTTGTAACACAAATTTATATCAAGTTTGTTAAGAAAATTGCCAATTACTTTGCTAGGTTGTCCAAAGAAAGTGACAAGTTTAAATTGGTTAGAGTTTTTGCTTCTAGGAAAAACTAAGTCAATAGCCTTTTTGTAAGTTTTCTTTTTTAGGATTTGGTCAATTAAATTTGAATTATATCCGTTATTAACTGCAATTTGTTTAATAATGTTTAGTTCTTTTTGAAAATTGATTTTATTTAGAGGGAGAGTTACTAGTCTATGGATCATACTGTGAAAAGAAGCTAATTTGTGTTGTATAGGGTGGCAAGAAGAATTGTGTATGACAGTATCAGTATGAGATGGTTTATGGAAAACGGAGAAAACGTGTCTATCATTTTCTCTCTTAATATTTAAATCAAGAAAATTGATAGAATTGTTACTTTCCTGTTCTATTGTAAACTTGATATTTTTGTGTGGGCTGTTAACTAGAATTTATTTAGGTATTCTTCTTCTTCATATAAAAACATTTTTTCCCGAACACCCTGTAAAAACACGACATACGATGCCGACGCCGAGAAACATATTGCGCGCATCCGAGGCAAAGAGCGGGAATATCCAACGGGGCAAAATGCTGCTGCCGTTGCCAGAACGGGCAATTTTCCTGCAACAGCCTGCGCTGATAATCCCACTTCTGATCATGCCGATGCCGGGGGAAGAAAAATACCGATCATCGGGGTCGGCTTTTATTGAGACATAGCGGAATAAAATGGAGCTGCGTCTTTTGTACGGAGGTATTTAAGCTTGAGAAGTTTATCCGAATTTTAAACTTCGAGAATGATAAGGTTCTATACATATAGTGACATAGACATGGGCATATTTATTTGACCACATTTTTGTAAATTACAAATTGTAGCAAGTCAAAAAATATAAAGCATTCCTGAACGCATGTATTTAACTAAATTAAAATATAGTATATTAAAACAATTGTATAAGAACATAACATAGACAAACGTTATAAACAAACAGTAATAACAAAAAACACTTATCATTTGAATGTTGATGTGCGTGAATCATCAAAGTATTCTACCACTGAGCAGAAAGCATGGGATTCAAGAAATTTCTTAATTACATATTTAATTTTTTTAATATCTCTCACACCACAACAGGAAAAAAATTATTCAAACAGCCTATCCGCTGTGGCTGTGTCTATTAACTCCCGAACTGAATAAAAACAGTGACGCAAAAAGATTTTTTAATCATAGATTTGAATTTTGAATAACTAGGACTAGGCAGCTTTACATTTTCAGGCAGTGCATTATACAATGAGATATTAATAGAATTATCCCTGGCCTTCTTGTAGCAAAATTGTTTAGGTCTGATTATGTCAGAACCTCTAGTTGAGTAGTTATGAAAATTAGAATTTAAGGAAAAACTATTCTTGTTTTTATGAATTTCGAGCAGTTGATAGAATATGAACAGAAAGGTTAGAGGCATAATTCTAAACCTCTTAAAAAGGGGCCCACAGTGGTCAAAGTAACCAGCATCGGCAACCGCACGACCAGCTTTCTTCTGCTGTCTAAAGGCTTTAATGGCCGATGAAGAATTACGACACCATAACATAAATTAAAAATAAAAAAGGGCGGAATAAACAGTTAAAAGGGTAGATGGATTAACTAATTTTTTTTAATCTGCGCAGGTCAAAGGTACCTTTAGGTCATTACTTGTAAGCCAGTCGTGAGCTTTAGATTCTAAAGATGACATGCTTCGCGGTATGCTCAGAATGTCGTCCATCGGAGGTAATAAATGAAGTGTCGTCCGCAAAATAAACATATATTTGGGGCTAAGTAATGGCGCAGATCATTAATATATACAATAAATAAAAGCGGACCGAGGACGGAACCCTGCGGTACGCCGCTCTCAACAGGCCTCAAAGATGGGTCATCTAAAAGATGACCTTAATTCCCCGAGCTGGACACATTGATATTTGAATTTTAGATAGGATGAAATTATGTGTGTGGATAGAATAGAAAGTACATATTTTTACCAATAATGTGATTATTGGCGGCAAAAACATTGTTTCATGTTCTCCCTCTTGTATACACCTTCCAAATCTATAATTTTGTTTCAGGTTGTTTATAAAAAAATGCTTGGGTTGCTCGGAGCGAGTTTCTCCAGAAGAACTGGTTATGCGAGCGAGCGACAATATTTTTCACTTAAGATGTTTTGTTTGCGTAGTTTGTGGAATTCGACTTCAAAAAGGCGATTTGTATGTCATTAAACAAGGACAACTGTTTTGTAGGATCGATTACGAGAAGGAAGTTGAAATGATGCAAGGTTTTGGTTATGGTACGTACAATTCGCAACAAGCCCATGCCCGAACTAGTTAAATTCATATTATACAGGGTCTAATCAATCACAAATTATTGACCATATATTTTAGGACACCCCGTATAAAAGTTCTTTATAATTTCCTTTTAGGAGAATTCATATGTGATGACCTCATTCAATCCAGCAGATCTCACGACGGCAGACGAGGTCCAAAGAGACCGCGGACAATCCTTACAACCCAACAAAGACGAGCCTTTAAGGCTTCTTTTGAGGTCAGTCCCAAACCCTGCAGGAAAGTACGGGAGACCTTAGCCAAGGATACCGGGTTAAGTGTGAGAATAGTACAGGTATGTACATGTTAGGTTATGATACTACGAAAGCGTTGTAAAATATACATTGTTTATTCGTCGTGAATGATCGTGCGAATTTTTAGGCACATCGCAATGTCTCGATTTTCCTTCCATTGATATCAGTGGTATCTTTACTTTATTCGCCGACGATACTATACTATCTTGTGGTGTGGAAAAAATACAGAAGAGTTAAGGCTATTGCCAAGCATGTAGCCCAACACAAATTAATTATGAGTTAAGGCTAGTTGTGCAGAACGATTTACTGCTTGTCAAACAATGGCGTGATGCGAACCTATTATGTTTTAATATCAGGAAAACGAAACACCTTTAAGTTTTCGTTTTCTGACTTAACTTTGACAGATAATTTTGTCAAAAACTCGAACGTTGCTAAATTCTTGGGTGTTTAAATCGACGACAAAAGTTTAAGGACCACATTTTTGCATTGAATGGGAGACCAGCGTCCGGTTCTTGCGCAGTGAGAGTTGTCTCAAGAGAATTGGGGAAGAGTGTGGATAGAATGGTTTATTTTTCACTTGTTGAGAGTCACTTGAGGTATGGTAATGTTTTTTGGGGATTTAGTAGAAAGGGTCTATTGGGCTCTACATTGGTTTTGCAAAAGAGGGCATTAAGGTACTTGTTTGGTGTTAATTGTCATACTCACTGTAAACTTTTATTTGTCAGGGAAAGGATTTTAACTTTGATTGGAATTTTTATCTTGGATCCATAAAAAATATAAAAATTATGCTATTAACAGATCCTATAATATGCGTAGGTACTGTGAATGATATTCCTCTTCCTATACCAAAAACAACTCTCAACAAAAATTCCTTGATATTTGGGAGCATCAAAATTTATAACAACATACCACTGGCTTATCGGCAGGTGATTGATGACAGGATTTTTAAGCAAAGACTAAAAAGGCAAATAATTACTAGACCCTACTATACTATCCAGGAATTTTACAATGATAATATCTAGGTATTCCCTTTAATTTTTTTTTAACTTTGATTAGTGTATTATATTCTTGCCAGATTTTTTGTAAGATTGAACTTGTCTTCATCTTAGATTGATTTGTGTGTAAATTTTTTGTCATTGTAATTTCAATAACAGTTTTAATACTGTCCAAAGCTTTGTTAACAATATGTACTTCTTATAACAATAAAGTGTATTTTGATTTGATTGTTTAACCAATCAAAATTCGTGGTATTGAAACATTTCTATCTCTCTCGTTACATCATGTAATCTATAGACTTTATTAACTACAGGACGCTATTGCTTCTATGTGTTTTTTCTGCTTACATTTTACACAATAATAATAAATATTAATTCTCGCTACAAAAACCATTTCGTTTTGTAATAAACGAGTCGTACTTAATTCGCATTATTTCCGCTAGGTTTGGTTTCAAAATCAACGAGCCAAAATGAAAAAAATGCAAAAAAAAGCGAGACAGGACAACAAAGGGGGCAAAGATGCGGAAAACGATGAAAAGAAATTAAACGTAAAAGAAGAAGAGCCCAGTAAGTATAAGAAGGAAATAAACGAATATTTTTTATTTGGCTTTTCTATTTGAGAGATGCGGGTAATACTTTTTCATATTTTTTATTGCTGCTCTTTATCTTTCAAATTGAAACAATTTGAGTTTACTGTACAAAAAACCAAATTTGTCTAAAATTTTACTTAGGTCCTTGTTTTTAGGTCCTCATTCGACGCCCTTTTTCAATGACAGTTGCAGTGACACTGAGACCACTGCGGGCGAAGAAAATATTTTGCAAAGTCAAGAAAACTCGCATTTTCCTCACATAAAGGAAGAAATAGAAAGCGATGGGTTCTTCTTTAAGAGCAACAACAATTTACCCCTACATTCATTTACAGGCAAGTAAAAAAAAACTTAACAAAACACTTTATACTATAATAAACACACACGACATTATTTCTTCTAGGTTTAGACCTGAAGCGTCGCGAAGAGAACTACCTAGGCCTCCCCTTTTCCAATTCAATAGACTCCAGTTCTAACTCGTCGATGTTCCTGCAACCTCCGGCCGCCCACCAAAATCCTCCTCACTCCCAACCGGGTCTGAACCCCATTGATCGACTTTACTCCATGCAGAACTCCTATTTTTGTGGAGAAGATGCGGCGGAACCCTGAAAAGAAATCCTGGGGGAACTTGTCAGGAGACATTTGGAGATGTTTGCCAAGTTTTCCAGTGGTTTGGAGAAGAAATAGGGGGAATTTAAAGGAAAGAGAAGGAAGTTAGGTGTCGGAATAACCAACGCTAGAAAAAGTTATGGTTGGTGCGGTAGAATGTCAGAAAAAGAGTTTAAGGGTTGTTTTGTTGATTTATTTTAATTTATCGCTATTTATTACGCATAGGTACAGGTTGCTGCAATATTAGAGTTCTGTTACTCCACTTACTATATGGATCTTTCAAAAAGGTGGTTGATGTTGCACCTCTATTTAAGTTTATGTTTTCGCGAAATATTTGTTAACAATTAATTAGTAAGTCATATTAACCTTAAAGAAGTGAATTTGAAAATCCTATTATTTCTGTTACATACCATTTTTTTTAATCTTTATAGTAACTACCTAATATCTATAGAACAAAATTGTACATTATAAAGGTGAAAATACTGTTTTTGTAATCCGCGCTGTTTATAAAATAAAAACTGCTGTAAATAATGTGTTATAGTTTATAGTAAGTATAGTAAAGTTACTAAAATGTAGTAAATAAACTTATGAGACTGAGAATACTTTGAGTTTGTCTTATTTATATATTTGTATCGATATAGTACGTTCGTAAATAAAGTAAATTTCCTCATTGTGACTTATACTTTATCCGTAGGTAGGCAGTAGGCACACTATAAATCAAAAGCCTTTGATACCAGTTAGTCATAATTTACTGTTAAAAAAGTTTGAAAATATTGGATTTAGAGGAAAGCAATTAGAATTAATTAAAAATTATCTGAAAAATAGACTAACTTATGTTCAAATAGATAAAGAAACAAAGCTATCCAAAAGTATATAACTATGGTGTTCCTCAAGGAACAATTTTTGGACCATTATTTTTCGACTTATTTAGTATAAATTGCGATGGACAAATTCATAGTTTTGCAGATGATACTACAATTTTTTATACCGATACAAATTGGGACAACTTAAATAATAAAATTAAAAAAGATTTTAAAATTATAAAAAATTGGTTTGTTAACAATTTTTTAACAATTCATTTTAATAAAACAAATTATATTCCTTTTACTTTAAACCTAAATAACCTACCACGAAATATGAATAGTATTCAAATAAATGAAGGCATTCAAATTTTTAAAGTTAATAAAATAAAATATTTAGGAAATATTTTTGATAGTAGCCGCGTTCGGCAATTACCTCAGACCGCTTGGATTGATCTAAATCGTTCGTTTATGACATCTAAATGCAGGGGAAATAAATCTCAACAGTTCGGCAATTAAAATCGGAGCGCTCCGAGGATAATCTTTTTGCTCGGAGTATTTTGACCGAGGAAAGCGATTAATCTCAGCTGAATTTGTGAGGTTAAGTTTGATGTTTATATTTAGGTTTAAAATTTTGGTAGTTTGATTGAACAAAGCCTTTATTTTTCTGTGATTTGACTGAAAATAATATGCAGGAAGTGGAACTATATGATGTGAAAGAACAAAAACGCTATACCATGTTTATTTGACCATAAATACACAGAAATATTCTACATGTTCTATATAAGACGTCCCAGCAGGTTGACTTGGTTATTCCAAATCGATCAGCGACTGATCTAAAAGGCTAAGGAAGGCATAAACTCTGGTGGGTTTTACCTAAAACTTTCCATATTTGATAAACCCCAGATTGCTATCATGGTCTGTTTATCCAATAACATTTCCGGATGGCCAGCACCTACAGCTATCAATCTTCCCTCTGAAACTGCATTTAATTTATTAAGCAAGTCTTCAAAGGTAGTTGGAGACAATCTAAAGGGCTGTCTGAACTGGTGATGGGCAAATCGGGGTACCGTTTCTTCGGCAAAACCGTCTAATACCTTTTCCAAAATCTTGACGTATTCCTCATTATCGTCTTCAAACATTAGTTGATATAGCCTCCTTCAATTAAGGCCAATACAACGCTAGGAATACTTATTTTTAGTAACTTTACAAAAAGGAAAAAAAGGTTAGGTTTCTTAGATCAAAACAAAAATATTACATTTTTGACTTTGACAGAGGTCAGCTGTTAGGTACCGTTCGTTTATCACAAAATTCTCCGACCGATCCGAGGTCACGTAACAAAATATCCATCGCATCGCAGATGTAATTGCCGAACGCGGCTTGTATGATGGGGAGGAATAAATAGAACTTTAGTTAAAAAATTTGAAATATTACAAAATAGGTTTCTAAAAATTTTATTCAATAAAGATTATCTTTATCCTTCGAAAGAATCATATTCAGAAACAAAAAAGTTGAACAAAGACAACTTTACATTGAATTTCAGTCTTCGCCACTGGGGGGATTGAAGTTCCTGTGTCCTGTGACTTTTTCCTCCGGGTTTTTGGAAATTCGTACCTATACTTATAGCAGAAAATGTACCCTTAAAAAAAATTATTTTTTTTTTACTATATCTACTATTTTTTTAGTGGGAGATAATTTATTAAAATAATGTTATTTATCCATTGTGTATTATTTCTTCATATCTATCCCTTATTGAATATATGTAGATGTTTCCAGATTATGAACCTAATGATAATATTTGCGATAGTCGGCATCGACTTTTCCCGATAAAATCAAACAAAACCCAGTAACAAGTAAGTAAACATTACAAGTGAATAAATAGTGAAAACTGTTTCTCATTTTCAATAAACACACTAAACGGCTTAATAGCAAAAAGAATATAAATACAGGTGCGACTTGATGAACAACACCTGCGAATTGAAGCGTATAACTCCCGAAAAAGAGAGTTATCTTATCGGTTAGACCTATAAACTGAGTGTTCAAGTTTATCTATTTTTTAATAATAGACAATACATGCATGTGTTGGTTTGAGTTAACCATGCCAATAAATAAAAAAGGGCTGACAATAATTCTGTTTTTACTTTACTTTCCCAGTAATTTGCCGACAGGAATACAAGTTTCGGAGAAATCAACAATAATTTACTTTTGAAGAAACTAGGAAACTTGCATGAAAATTAAATTTGAAAAATAATGCTAAAGCATCATCAAAAGACCCACAGTTCACAAAGAAACGTTTTTTTTAGCCTATATGGATTAAATAAAAGCGATTAAAGTTTGCTGGTGACGTCAAAGCGTACTACAGACAATACATAGCGCGAGAGCGGGATATTCATACTACGTGACGTCACACGGCGAACTTAAAGTATTTTTTGTAAAAAATATAGCAGTGATATTTAGGAAGTAATATTTTGTATAAGTACGTTATTTTTTGGTGTGGCTGAACATATTTATGCAATTAAAAAATTTGTGCAGGTTCCCTATTGTTTGCCGTAGTAGGTACAGTTGTATTCATAAAATAAGCGTACAATAATTAGAATGAGTTTTGTCATATTTCCGTGAAACCTGCTTGTCTAAATGATTGTTTATTGGAGGTCACACGTCATAGATTATGAAAAATGCAAAGCATTGGCGTCGGTGTAATTAATTTTGAAACTGCGCATGGTGTTAACGTTTGATAAAATTTGACAGAAGAACATAAAAATGCCTCGTCAGTTGTCTGAAGTTGAAAAGGCTCCAATTGTATTAAAAATCGAAGAAGGATGGTCAATCCGTGCTGTAGCGCAGTTGTATAATAGAAGTAAAAAAAACTATATTGAAAATTAAGCAACGCTGGGAACAAGAAGAATCCTTAAAGAGGAAAATTGGTTCAGGTCGTCACAAACGTTCCAACACTGAACAGGATGCTGCTTTTTTGGATATTTAAGAAATAATCCATTTGCAACTGCAAGGGATGCTGTTATTGATACAGCATTGTCTGCCTCCCAGCCTACCGCCAGCAGGAGAGTCAAGGAAATCTGAACTGAAATGTCGCCCAACTGCGAAAAAAATGTTTCACAATCAATTATTATTTTTGCTTTAAATTATTTATACCGCAACCCTCAGTTTTGACAAAATTCCTATGCCTTCATCTTCAAAGAGGCCCATTTTGGATGTAATATCAGCAGAACAAAATTCAAATTTAATTAAAATTCGCTGACGTTTTTTGAGGTCTCAAATTTAAATAGCAAATTGTCATTGTCGATGCCTTAAAGATTGTGACGTGAGTTTAGAATGTTGCTAAGCCAAGATATATATCATTGGTATTATTAGTCAGATTTCGTAAACAGTTGAAGATGACCTTCTTACCCTCCTGTATGTCTGTACGAAACACGAGCTGTTTATGTATAGATACTTAATCAGCAAAAACTCTTGCTATTTCTAAACTTGATCTTTAAATCAATAAAGTTAGAGTCAAAAGTGCCAACAAAAGAAGCATTATCTATCTGCCCAAACAAAGAATTTAATATGTGCGACTGATCGACAATAGATAATCCTTGAAGCACGCTGCTAATCCCTTGGACTATATACCTCCCGCAAGCACGTCTTTATGTGATCCCCGGCCGAAAGAGGAATTTCGATTTGATATTAAAGTCGGTGTTGATACACGTAACATTTTGGTTATTATTTTTTTTTGTTAGTAATACATATGTTGGAAATATTGATATTGATTCCCGCATTTTTAATTTCAATTTTTTTGCTCTTAACTCAAATAGCTGGTTGCCATAACATAGGTAGTTATTAAGTCATTATACGTAATATTCCAGCAAACATGATGCAAAATCAAAATTTTAAAACACCATTTATAATGTTGCTTGTATGGTAGTAACGGGGGTAGCCAGTGACCGAGCCTCATAGAATCCAAAAGACAGAAAACAGTAAAACACATGAACACTCAACAAGTCTGCACAAACATTACGTTACTAAGTAGGTACTACACAAGGTATTATACAAAACGACCAGATCGTAGAAAGTTTTTGTTTTGCAAAATCGTTCATAATTTCGTCGATATTTAATGTTTTAACAAACTCTGGTTCAATACTGATTACGGATAAATCCGAAAGGCGTTGTTGTCCCATGGTGTTACATGAATGGGTTTTAACTATTTTAAGTTTGAAAAAAGATTGTTCCGCTGATGCCACACTAACTGGTAAAATTAGAAATAACATTACTGCACTAGATACATCAGGAAAATTTGAAGAAATACACTGATTGTTTTTTAATAAATGATTCGCAAGTTCATACACTGTTTTTAATTTTGAAATACTATCTCCCGGTCTGAGGCTTAAAATTTTACTAGGAAAGTCAATGGACAAGTCTTTATGGTATATCGTTTGCAAATTCCGCGCTTTCACGTATAATTCTTGATTCTCAGGATATAAAAAAATTAAATTAATTGTGAAATTAAATACCTATGAGAAGCAAAGCTGGCAGCAAATTTTGAAGGTACCGTTAATGTGCCCCCCTCCCCCTGCGCGGTGCGGTGTCTGCGGGGGGGGGGGGGGGGGGTTACGTCACTGCCTATATATAATAATAATATAAAACGCAACTCCACCTGTTAGTACCAGGAGCATAGAGAAACGGCAAAACTATTTTAACGCGAATGCTACGAATTCCTACGAATAAAGGTCGGGACACACCTATCATGCACCCTTCCGATCCGAACAAACCCGATCATACAGTCGGACGAGTGCCTGGACCTCTATTCTCCAATATAAGAGAAATGAATGCCTTCTCGCGAGAAGGGACAATTCACATCATATGCCTCGGAATGCTGGAGAATACGGAGTTTTTATAGTGAGAGAGAACGATACCAAACGATGTGAGCATATGATGTGAATTGTCCTTTCTCGCGAGGGAGCATTCATTGGAGAATAGAGGTCCAGGCATTCGTCCGACTGTATGATCGGAGTCGGATCGGAAGGGTGCATGATGGGTGTGTCCCGACCTTAAGGCTAGCTACCGGAGACCAGCAAGCTGGTTCGGCGAACTCGGTAACAGCTATTACACCACGTTGGTTTGGATTGTTTGACGGCACGATAAAATTAAAATTAAAATTAACATTATTTTGTTTTTAGTGGGAGGGGGTAGGGGGGTTGTATTCCTTTGGAAAAACCGCCACTGCTGTAGACTTTGAGTATGTTTGATATTCAAAGTAGAAGAGTATAGTACGATAAAGTTTCTGTGGTTTTTCGAGTGGCCGTTTCCTTTGGTTTATTTACATTTTTCCCAAAACACAACGTAAAACTCGCTTCAAATCCAGCCAACCAACAACGTCGTCCTAAATCAGCAAAATTTAACTCGACACTAAGGAAGGTTAAGACTTCGAAAGACATTAAAGACCCCCAGCGAAGGAAATATGGCGCCCAAACTCCGGGTCATAACGCTTTATGATCGGCAATAAACAGGTAAAAGTGGCAGGAAAGCGACCCCGGGGCACGAAAAGGGGGGTTGGGGGGATAGGGGCAAGGGGTTGCGGTGCAAGCAGGGGTTTAAGTTTACGACGTAGCGGGATTTGGCGTTTGACTTTTAACCCTGTGGGACAAGTGACGGAGGCCCGTGGATTTAGTTCGTGATGTTTCCTGCAGATGCTATTTTCCTGTTGAATGTTTTGGGGGATATTGCTTGTTTAGTATTATTAATGCAGCAATTGTTATAAATTACATAATATATTTTGATAGAACACGCTGACACGGTTTATTGAGGAACTCGAACTATATTTTACGTCATTTTTGGTTAATAGAATGTATAGAAATTTAAAAATATACATGTTTTATTTAAAAAAATTAATGTTGATACACGTAGCATTTTTATAATTCACCTTGTTTAATATCGTTTATCTAAAAAAATTCATTTCAACCCTGTATACCGTATAACCTATCTCAAAGTATTGAAAATATACTTTTCCGTTCAAGCTGGTTTTCGAAAAGGGTACCTACTCGACAGAGACAGCCATTCAATGTGTGATTGAGACGTGGAGGAGACCCAGTGATCAAAGGGAAAATGTTATAGCTGTATTTTTGGATTTTAAGCGGGCATTCGAAACAATTGACAGGGCTAGTTTATTGAGTAAATTGTATCAGTATGGTATTCGCGGAAACGTTTATAAATGGTTTAAAAATTATTTAAGTAACAGGTCACAAAAAACAAAAATATCAAAAAAACATATTCAAATAAGAAAATAAATAATATAGGAGTTCCTCAAGGAAGTATACTAGGTCCAATAGTATTTATTTTATACATCAACGAAATGCCTTTAGTTTTTTAAAATGTTACAAATGTTTGCTGATGACACCTTAATTTACATTAAGGTGGGAGTATCAACATGCTTGCCAACCTATAACCTATTTCGCGTAGATTTATTTATGTGTTCTAGCTTTTATACAAAATTTAAAGAAAATCAGTATCGACTTGATATTCTATAGGTAATAATTGACATATTTAATAAATATCAAGGAATTTCATAACTTATTTTAGGAGAATTGTATAGCGAAAAATATCGGGTAAGATTTTTTTTAACATTATTATGTCATTGTCACTCATTGTTCTTTCACTATACAATTCTCCCAAAATTAGCAATGAAATAAATTGATAAATTTGTAATATATCAGATACTACCTAAATAATGTACCGACGATTTTCTTTAAATGCTAGTTATTAAAATAATAAACTCAAAAAATCACCGCGAAATAGGTTATAAGTTGGCAATAGATTGAATGACGTTGAGAATTCAACCTTAAGGTTTTTATTATTTTGGATGGTCTAAATACTCTAAATTCTAGAGATAAATATATTATTAAATTTACTAAAAGTAAATAAATTAAAACAAAATTAAAATAAAAACTAAATGTATGGTTATGGGTAATAATTTAAATTGTCAAAATATAAATGATGTACCTAATTGATGGTGAAAAATTGGAATTAGTAAACAGGTTTTAATATTTAGGGATAATAATTGATTTAAAATTAAAATTTTTAATTATTTTGAAAGTATCATATTGAAGATTGCCGGAAAACTGGTTAGTTTAAAAGAATCAGTTCTAATTTAAGTTTGTTTTCTAAAAAAACTGTATTTACTACTATTATATTACCACATTTTCTTTATTGTTCTTCCATTTTATATTGTGCTAGTGAGGAAATATTTGATAAATTACAAATTTTACAAAATAAGGCAATGCGGATTACTTTAAACTGTGACAAATATACAAAAATAAATTTTATGTTAAAAAATTTAGATTGGTTGAATGTCAGAAATTAAATTTTTTATTTAGTATGTACCTATCTTTATACATAAAATTAAAAATAAATTATTACCTGATTGTTTAAAAAAAATTTGTTCTTTTAATCATGACCATCATAATTATAAAACAAGAACTAATCAAAATTTTTATGTGTTATTTTATTTTTGTGTGTCTAAAACATTAGCTTATAAATCTATTTTTTATAAAGGTTTGATAGAATATAATAATTTGGAAATTCTGTTAAATCTCAGAAATCATTAAAACTGTTTAAAAAAACTTTAAAATTACATTTAATTAAAAAACAAAATGATACGTAATATTTGATACAATTTACAAAATGTTTAACTTTTTTGTCTGTTTTTGTTAAAAGATGGTTGCGTTTTAAAATTGAAAAATAAATCTATAAACATGTATTAAAAAATATTTAATTGTAGCTTTTTGCTAAATAAAACATGTTACAACTACTACTACGTACTACTAAGGCATTCAGTGGGGATAAAAGTTTTTTTTTACTTTTTTGCAATTAACAAAACACAAACACCCAATTTTTTCTACATTCTACAAAAAAAACACATCAACATCTTAAAAAGTCATCCCTCTAGTTTTTCGATAAAAACTGACAACCCTCTTTTTTGCTTGTATTCGTAAGGCTCGTGACGTACTTGCTCTGACTTTTAATAAAACTCTTGTCTGTTTGTATCCCTGATAGATGACTACACCCCAGTCAGATATTAAAACGGAGTCGAGAAGAGACATACTATGTTTACAACTAGGCCGGAATGCATGCCAGTTATAGTTGCATTGAATCCATAAAACCTGCTATAGTAAACGGTACGAATTCTCTCGTTTTAAAACAGATGACAGCAGAAATTTGTCATCAATCAGCTGATATTGGGACATAATAATATCCCCAGATTAGTGGACCGTAATGAGCCCAAACACCCAGTTATAAGTTGCGTTTTTGTGCTTTTTGTTACATTTAATTACGTTTTAAAAATATTCAGTGGTTATGGTGCCTTTTATTTTTACTTTGATTGAATTTTAATTACTTTTATGTACCTATAATTATTTATGAAAAGGAGAGTCGGTTGTACGCCGTATTTTAACAAATGAAACATTATATATATTTGTATTCAGCGTATTTTATAATGTTTCATTTCCTTTAATTATTGTTCATATGACCAAAAATTTACAGGTTAAAATAAAATATTATTATTGTTTGTATGGCAATAAAATAAAGTTTTGACAGTAAGTTAGCCTACATACAAGTTTAGAAATGTAACTGTATCAATAAATTACATTTTAACAAACAAATTCTCTAAACACCATTTTTGGGTCTACGTACATACCTTACGTAAGTCAAAAACTGATAAAGTAGGGTTTCCATTGAGAGAAAAATTAAATCCCTGTCTATATTGAAACTTTTAACTTTATGTTAGCCCACACACAAGTTTAGAAATGTAACCGTATCATAGCCAACAAATCCTATAAAAACCATATTTGGGTCTACGTACCTTACGTAAGTCATATGTGGGGATTTCCTTGACAGTAAATGCAATAACCGATGGGACTATTGCATCAATTGTTTTAGAAGGTATCACATGAATAATTCTAAAGTCCGGTCCTGAAATTCATGCCAACTTATAAAAATTTAATAGATCAAAATTGACAGTGTCACGTGACCTTGCCTCCATCTTGCGAGAGTATTCAAAATTTTTACTATTCTGAGATATTGATATCTGTAGAAAACTTTTTTTTAAGTTGAACAGGCTTCTTAAAAGGATAAGATAATATTATATTTTTAAAATGTCGTTAGATTTACCCTCAAAGCTTATAAAACCACACTTTTATCTTTAAAACTGTAGGTTGTGCATACTTGGTCAAAAGTAACGAAATACCAAAAAAAAACGAATTGTTGTCACAAGCCCTAATTCTTACCATAAAGATAATATATGTTCCTTAGATCTATGTCTCTACTCATGGTTATAAAAAAAATATTTATGAAAATTAAACAGATATAAACCACGACTGTTGGTGCATAGTAGGTTTTCCGGGATATCCCACAGGATAACACCACAGCAGAGCAAAGAGAAATCCGACCAGGGATCAACATCGTAACTTTTCCCGTATATAGCAAAAAAAGTGCTCTCGACGTGACCAATCAGAATTGAGTAAACGAACATCGAACAAGTAGCGCAATGTTGGAACGAAAAGTCTTGGAAGAAGATGACAATATTATATTATACAAAGGAAGCTAATAAAAATGGAAACAAATGTCTAACTTAAGGAATATTTTGTTTTAAGTTAACTGTCCGACGCGACGCGACGGAGCCAAATCTGGTAAATAGGATGGATGACAAAATTGTAACAAATTTAATTTTGCTATTTTTCAATCCAGTCACAAAAAAAATTTTCATTACGTTGGAAGAAAAAGCCTCTATGGGTGGGGGGCAGTTAATCAGTTAGCTGAATTACAATTACACACTAATCCAATTTTAAAGCTGATGATATTCATAAATTTTTAAAATTTTAAATTTTCCTACTTTCTCGTATCAGCTCTTCCCAAGATTATGAATTGTTGCAGTTGGATTCGATCAACCTCATGAACTGGTATAAATTAAATGGAATGAAACTTAATGCTTCAAAATGTCACTTGATGTTGTTCTCTAGGTTTCGCTCTCCACCTACATACCAATATGTTATTGGGCAGGATGCACTGAAACTTGTGGATAGTGTGGTTGATTTGGGGATAGTATTGGATCTCTCTCTTGGTTTCGTGCGACATGTTACACATATTAAGAGGAAGGCACTAAAAATGTTAGAGTTTATAAAGAGATCTTCGAGAGAATCCTTAAAGTCTCTATACTGATCCTCAGTATGGAGTCCATTTTATGCAACACATGTAAATAGTCTGGAAACTGTCCAGCACAAGTTTCTTATATATTCAGCATTTAGAGTCCCAGATGGTTATGCAATGTCTTATCCTGAACTTGAGTCTGTTTTGGGACTGGTTTCACTTGAGGTTCACCGTGTTAATACTATTAAATTAAAATAAATATGCATTATTTGCCAATTATTGTAATTTTAAAAAATGGGCTAAGCTCGTTAATAAATAAATAAATAAATAAACAAGAAATATTAACAATATATTTGGCAAATAACAAATACGTCGTTAAAAAAAAATAAGAAAACTTCCTGCGACAACAAGCGTCGACCAGGGGGACTGACGGGGGGATGGAAAAGGGGTGGTGCGAATTCCCATCCCCACAATCCCTTGGACAACAAGAATGCGCCCGGGCCGATATTAGATTCCCCCCTCGTAGTCGGAGTAATGGGGCTTTCTTTCGGTCCGTGTCCCCACTTTTCCTAATTCGGCTTTCTGCTCGATCTTTGGTCGTTGTTTTGAACGGGTGAACTGAATATCTCTTAAAGACAGTGGGGGAGGTAAAGGTAATCTTAGATTTGTTCATTAAAATCATGCATGAAAAATTGGTTAAAAAAACACCTAATTTTACTATACCCTGGACAATAATTACTAATTTAAATTGACATTATTAAATACAGTGGCTTTCAAATATACAAACATAAATGTGGCCAACAGCGGTATGCAGCGCTCGTTCTTAAACCAAATCCTGCTTTAAACGATTTTTTGGTATGGTAAAGTTGATTCTACAACCTTGTATAGCGCCATTAGTCCTGCCAATGAGCCTAGTGAATAAAAATGAAGCAATTGCTTTTTCTTATAAAATCGAAGTAATTTCTTGAAAGCCAATGAATAAAAACTAAAGTAATTGCTTTTGCGTCCAGCAATCGCTTAAAAGTTCAGGAATTGCTTCCAGTCAATGCTTTTTCTTAAAAAATAGAAGCAATTGCTATCGTTTGCTTTAAATGTGATGAATAAATTAAGGAATTGCTTCTTCTTGTGAAGCAATCGCTTTCAACTTTTTAAGGTAGGTCGACCCCTGCATCATTTACTTGGTAGCAGTCAACTTTAGTTCTCCGCGGCATACACGTGCTTTGCTCTTAATTTGTGTCTTCAATTATGGCTGAATATATGAACGTCCGTAAAAGAAATATCTACAGTGGACGTAAAAAATGCAGATATTATGATGATTTCAGAAGGTTATATCGATTTGACTGCGAAAATGTTGAGTGGTTGGAAAATTATTTTTTGACTGATACTAGTAAAAGGCGAGGGGGTGCACTGTCGCCTTTAAATAAGATTAAAGTCTTTCTGCGGAAATTGTCGGATCCAGGCTTTCAAAATTCTGTATGGAAATGGATGCAGTTTTGGAGAAGGCCAATATTTTTATTAAATTTCCTACAAGTGCTGAAGCTGTTGTGGAAGCTAAACGGTTGTGGTCAGAGAGATTTATTTATGTTCCTTCAATTTGCTTGTCTTTAATTTCTTTATCACTGCTATCACTTTCCTCATTTTCACTGAAATCTGCCATATCACAAATATAAGTTTCCCATTTCCACAAAAACATAACAGATTCCTATTGTACTAAATAAGTAGACCAACGTTGTTGTATTTACGTGTACTCTTTTGCAAATTAGGCACCAAACTGAACATGAAATCTATAATCTGAACAAGTGGATAAGACACGTCTGAACTTGTGTTGAAAATAAGCATTTGCTACAGAGGTGTAAGAAAAACAGCAATCGCTTCAAAATTTTATTCATATCAAGATCTAGCAATTGCTTTTACTTACAGCATTTGCTAGTTAAGCAATTGCTTTCACTAAAAAGTAATTGCTTCAAGTAATTGCTTAATTTTTATTCATTAGGCTCAATATATTAGGCGTAGCTTATTTTTTAGAAGCACATTCATCGTAGTTTTAAAACATCGCTTACTACGCCACTGTCTGACACACACCACGTCCCTCAGGACTATTTATCGTCACAGGATTCTTCCTTGCGCCAGATGCGCCGAATTTTCCTTCTTTTTTATTGTTAACGTCTCGGATTCTCTTTTTTATTTCATGATTATTTATTTGTTCCGTTCTCTTTTATTTTTATTTTTTCTTTGTGTGACATGGACGAATCGCGGGTCTTCGTGACAATAATAGAGAGATAAATTGTGTTCGAGCTACGAAAAATAAACCTAAAAACAACGGTTTTTGATATCTAATTTGTATAATAGTTCACAAGTATATAAAAAAATTAGAATGCTTAATGAATATTGATTGACCAAAACTTAAAATGGGATCATCAAATTAACACTCTTACAAAAAAATTAAGAAGCACTTTATGTAAATTTAGACTTTTAAAAAATATTGTGAACTTTGTTTAATGTTTTATTATGCACTTTTTCAATCAATTCTTTCCTATGGTATAATTGGTTGGGGAAGTGCATACGACTCGAATTTGATACCGCTTATAACAATACAAAAATATGTTTTAAAAATAATATTTAATAAACATATTTTTTCGCATTTTATACAGTAATGCACTAGATTAATGACCTCAAAATCGTACAGTAATGGGTCACTTTACAGCATAGCAACCATTACTGCATGAAACGTCAATGTCATTCAAAACACAATTTTACATATTATATGCTTTCTCCTCGGACCAAGCACTTGGTCTGAGGCTTTCTCGTATCTTTCCTTGAATTTTACTGGAAGCAAACTTGAAGAAGCTTCGCGGGCCGCATTCATGATATCTTTCAAGTCGTTTTCATTAGCCATTTCCATAATTCTTGTGAAATTCATTCTTCAAATATGATTTTATTTGGATGCTGTCAATAGTCGTCAAACACAAAAAAACATCTTGTTTATATTGCTAAGTTACCGAGAAGACATACTCCTAAGTTTTTGTAGAATTTTATAAATAATAAAATAAGTAGGTATCTACGCTATATCTTTACAAAATATTAAGATTCCCTTACATACCCTTCGGTTGTTGGATTCCATCCAAAGGAGAGCCGTTCGTCTAATCGGCGACCACGAGCTGACTAAGAACCTCGACAGCTTAGAACATCGAAGACAGGTTGGTGATTTGACTCTCTTCTACAGATATTTCCATGGCAAGTGTTCGACAGATATTGCCCGCTCGATTCCACCTAGAGTAATGCATAGCAGAAAGAACTACTGCCGCCCATCCCTATGTGATTCAACTTAGTACACCCCAAACATCATTGTTTCAGTACTCTTTCATTTGGAGGACGTCATCTTTGTGGAACGGCCAACGATTCAAGAAAAACGTGAATCGCTTTCTTTTATTATTATTTATAAATTATTTTACTGCGACATTTAAAATATTTAGCTGAATCGTTTATTGTGCCGTACTTCTTCCATTAAAATAAATAATATCCCTTAAATGGAGTCAGATTTACCACCTAAATCCCATTAAAACTAAGTCACACTCCCGCAGCCCGCCCACAAGACCCGACCCGACGCCTTAATTCCTCCTAAATCATTCATAATTTCCCAGTCACGTGACTTCAACACTAGTTGGTCATTATTCAAAAGGGCCACAGTTATAAAATAGTTATGAGTTTTGAAGTTTATTGCATTGCTGCGACCCGGCGCGGTCGAAACCCGGGTTTCACACGGTCGGTATATACTTCATTAAAGTTTCGGGCTTTAAATTTATACGTGGAAAACGTGGAAATCATTTAAAAAGGTTTCCAGAGATGCATTAGGAGGACGAGCGTCATTTCTTCAAAAAAAATATGTACATTTACTCTTAAAAATAAATTTGTAACTCTTTAAGGTGGCATTCTCAAAGTAATTTAATCACATACCAACCTATAACCTATTTCGCGTTGCTTTTTTTAGTTTATTATTAGATTAACTAACATTTAAATAAAATCAATATCGTCGGTATTAGAATATTTAGGTAATATCTGACATCAGTATAACAAAAATATCTGTTCATTTTATTGCTAATTTTCTTTCCCATACTTTCAACTCCACTTTAAGCATGGACTATTTCTTCAAATTAAAATAAATTAGATTTCAGTATACAATAAAATTTTTAACATGTATAAATAAGTTTCGGTTTCGGTCGGACACTATTAATATGTCAATTATTACCTATAAAATATGAAGAAGATAATGACGTTATTTAAATTTTGTGTAAAAGCTAGAAAAATAAATAAATCTACGCAAAATAGGTTATAGGTTGGCAAGCATGTTGATACTCCCACCTTAAAATATTATTATTATTAATGTTAAGTTTTAAAAAATGTCAACTTTTCAAAACAAACCTTATTACAAGCCTTGTCAGACGGGTCTTGTAATCCTATCAAGCAGCTTTATATTCATACTCGTAATCCGTTCACAAAGCTCGCTTCGCCGCGGGAGGGCGCTGTATGCGAAACGTTCCTGGCCTCTATCCGCGAATCGGGTAATCCCCCAGTCAGCCATGATTAAGGATTATGCTCAGCTTCGGGATTCATGGTGAGTTCTATGGGTGATACAGGATGACCTATTCGTTTTTAAACAAAAAACTTAATAATGGTAACTGAGAGACTCGGTTAAAATATGCGTTTTTCAATTGAAGTTTGGAGAAATTCGGTGAAAACCGAGGACAAAAAATGGGGCGATGATTTCGCTCCCTTTTCCAAATTAGCCCAGTCACTTGTAAACTACATGCATGCGTATATGCACAAGAGAAGTTGAAGAGACCACATAGGTACGAACATTAGGTCACTCCATAACGCTCTGTGGGATTTTACCAAAAGGATATCCATGTTGTTAAGAGTTGTTGGTTTACAATTTGGTAAATAAATGCAGTCGACTATTATAAAGTGAGAGTTATCATCATCTGCTTCGATCGGAGAAATTGTCATTTGAATGTCTAACTATTGCGGTGTCTTTGGGGCTTTTATATTGCGGCATAAGCATAAGGGCAGATGTACATAGGACAGGCACTAGAATCTAAATACAAATTTTAGCTATCATAATTTCGGTTTTATAGGTAATTTTTTTATAGGTGAAATATTTTACGAAATGTAATTTTGATAGTATTATGGGATACAGTAAAACAAAGTTGAACTTGTAAATTTCCACTATATTAACTAGAAAAATGACATGTTTCGCTAACACTGTAGCTTCGTCAGACGACAATGATTTAATAAAGGTGAAAAATAAAAATTGGGGTGCAATAAAATTAAATTATTGAAGATGTAAATAAAACAGAGTTACAATAGCGGGAAAATCCAAGAAAGGGTTTTAAAATTAAATTAGGTACAATATGGGTAATTTATAAAATCTTAAGTATATGGTTAACAAAATAAATTTAACAAAGGTGAATTATTTAAATCTAATTGATCATTAAATAACAGGTCCGTATTTTTAAGTTTATTTATTTCCATAGATTCTAACAAATTCAATTTTAAGCCTTTGTTTTCTGTTTGTAAGTTTTTAAAGGAAGGATCGAAATTAAGTTGATACAACACAAATTAGCTTCTTTTCACAGTATGATCCATAAACTAGTAACTCTCCCTCTAAATAAAATAAATTTTCAAAAAAGAACTAAACATTATTAAACAAGTTGCAGTTAATAACGGATATAACTCAAATCTAATTGACCAAATCCTAAAAAAGAAAACTTACAAAAAGGCTATTGACTTCCTAGAAGCAAAAACTCTGACCAATTTAAACTTGTGACTTTCTTTGGACAACCTAGCAAAGAATTGGCAATTTTCTTAACAAACTTGATATAAATGTGTGTTACAAAACTAATAACTCTTAGGTAAATTTATCAAAAACAATAAAACTAAAAGCGATAAAAACAAAAATCAGGCGTCTATAAATTAAAATGCAAATATTGTCCTAAAACATACATTGGCCAAACGGGTAGACATTTTGACAAAATAATACAGGAACATTATAACAGTTTTCTAAAAAATAAAACACTCAAACTATGCTAACCATTTACTTGACTATCAACATAATTTCGATCCTTCCTTTAAAATCTTACATACAGAAAACAAAGGCTTAAAACAAATTTGTTAGAATCTATAGAAATAAATAAACTTAAAAATACGGACCTGTGTTACTTAATGATCAATTAGATTTAAATAATTCACCTTTGTTAAATTTATTCTGGTGACCATAATATACTTAAGGTCATTTATTATTTTTCTTTTTTAAGAAATAAACCAAATGAGTGCATTAACTAAAAAAAACTGACCTCCTCAGTTATTTCTAAAACAGCTGTTTTTTTACTAAAAAAGTTCATTTAGGTATACGTTATAGACGTAGTATTCTATTAATCTGTAAGAAACAATCAAAACTCGAACTTTGTGATAAGCTGATAATAAAGGTAAGAAAAATAGTATAGGTACAATGGAATCGCCGCCGGCAAGATTGCGATTGTTTTCTTTGGATCCACCTTAAAAATGAAGTTTACCCAGAACGTTTATAGGAATTGTATGCAACAAATAACACAAAAAGATGTATAATTTTTCACAGCAAGTACAAATAAGTAAATTATAAAATTAAAATTTCCAAAAACCAATATTGTACACCTGCACTTACCCCACTCGATCTATTAAAAAAATCGTATAATATATCATTGGGAATTCAGAAGGGTTGCGCGCCCATTGACAAGAGAGGGTGGAATCACAAATGAAGGGAAACAAAGACATTACTTTTTCGAGCATATCATATAAAGATGTTGGTATTTTAAAGAGTAAAATTAGTTATAAGTATACGGTAGGGTGATTCCAAAATATTTGTTCGGCTGGGGTGGCGTTCATCCAATTCACTGAGGTGGTATAATCCGATAAAAAGAATGACCACTTAATGGGCCACAAAACTCGACCTGAATGATATATTATGATGTATATATGTTTAGCCAAAAAGATGGAATTTTTTTAGGCTTTTGTGACTTGTATGCACGTGTTATTAAAAAGAAAAAGTACGGGGAAGCATTAAAAAATTCTAAAATAGCTATATTGTGTAAACCGCATTAAAATCCGAACTTGCTGCCAGCTTTGCTTTTCATAGGTATTTCATTTCATAATTAATTTTATTTTTTAATTATTTTAGAAATTAACTTCGTTAAGTGAAGAAGAATTATACGTGAGAGCGCGGAATTTGCAAACGATATACCATAAAGACTTGGCCATTGACTTTCCTAGTCAAATTTTAATCCTCAGAAAAGGACTTGGAGATAGTATTTCAAAATTAAAAACAGTGTATGAAATTGCGGATCATTTATTAATAAAAAATCAGTGTGTTTCTTCAAATTTTCCAGATGTATCTAGTGCAATGATGTTATTTCTAACTTTACCAGTTAGTGTGGCATCAGCGGAACGATCTTTTTCCAAACTTAAAATAGTAAGAACCTATTTACGTAACACCATGGGACAACAACGGCTTTCGGATTTATTCTTAATCAGTATCGAACTAGAGTTTGTTAAAACATTAAATATCGACGAGATTATTACGAAGGCGTAGAAGGGCCACAATTTATAAAAAAAAATGTATACCCAAATTCCGAGTTGTAACTCGGTATTCCGAGTTGTATCTCGAAATTCCGAGTTGCATCTCGGAATTCTGAGTTGTATCTCGGAATTCCAAGTTGTCGGTATGTTTGCAGTGTTGCCATTTGGGGCGGCAAGTCGGTACCATTAGGAGGCGATAACTAGAGGAACAAATTCCGTCTAAAAGGTATATTGGCAACCGGTTTGTTCGTTGTTACCCAGAGCATTTTTTTAATTCAATTTTTTTTCAATATTTTAATTCAATAAATTTAAAAAAAATGCTCTGGGTAACAACGAACAAACCAGTTGCCAATATACCTTTTAGAAGGAATTTGTTCCTCTAGTTATCGCCTCCTAATGGCACTGGCTTTGATATGGACATTCGACAATCGACCAACCGACAAGTAGGCTATCGGGGAATCCCAAAAATTCAACGTACAATTCGTGGCGCGTTCAGATATTCTCTTTGAGAAATCCTTCGGTGCAATAATGATTATTATTGTGACGTTGTTTCTTTCTACGTATTGTATACAACGTGTACCTATATTCAACTTTTTCACGTGTAAAAAGTCGCCAAAAATAAGCTTTTTATTGAAAATCGCCGCCACACTCTCATAGAGACAAAAAGTAGTCATTTTGGCGACTTGCCGCCCCAAATGGCAACACTGCAAACATACCGACAACTTGGAATTCCGAGATGCAACTCGGAATTCCGAGTTACAACTTAGAATTCCGAGATGCAACTCAGAATTCCGAGATGCAACTCGGAATTTCGAGATGCAACTCGGAATTCCGAGTTACAACTCGAAATTTGGGTGTACATTTTTTTTTATAAATTGTGGCCCTTCTACGCCTTCGTAGATTATAAACGATTTTGCAAAAAAAAACTTTCTACGATCTGGTCGTATTGTACAATACCTTGTATAGTACTAAGTAATATAATGTTTGTGCAGACTCGTTGAGTTTTCATGTGTTTTACCGTTTTCTGTCTTTTGGATTCTATGAGGCTCGATCACTGCTACCCCCGTTACTACCATACATGGTAAGCAACATTATCAGTTATGTTTTAAAATTATGATTTTGCATCATGTTTGCTGGAATATTACGTATAATGAATTAATAACTACCTATGTTATGTCTACTAGTCTACCTAGGATTATAAAATAAATTCGAATTGTTTACTGTTTTAATAGTAGGTACTTAACAAATAATGTGGGTTTAACCCTTATTAAATTATTACACGATTAACGAATTCAAAAATTCATAAACCTGAACCTAATAGTTAATAGTAATGAAAATAAGAATTATCATTTTCCATTCGCTATAGAGAGGGGGCCCCTGAAATTGTTTGCTACAGACCTGTAATAAAGGTGTAAAAAAAGCAATTTGTCGACCTTTGTGATGCAGAAACATTTTCTGCGTTAAAGAAAAAACAGTTAATCAGAAACAGGAACCCAGTTTTTGGATTTTTTCAAATAATGTATGGATTAATTACATTTAACAAGTATATTGTTGTCGTTTTACGTTTCAGAAGTGATACATTTTGATTACGCAACATCGAGGCCTCAATTCTCCCGAATCAAACTGTTTTACCCGACAATAGCGATAGGACCACACCGTTTGTACCCCCTAACAATGCCTAATGATAGTGTTACTCACCACGGGGTCGTGTCAGCATTAGCCAACCTAAGGATATTGGCCGGGGTTGTAACACAGTTACAAGCCATTATGTCAAAGGATATTGAATCTTTAATGTGAACATATATTACCTGGGTGACAATAGCACGGATCTAATAGAGTAGAGTCAATGTAGGATATTATGAGACATGAGACATCCACACTGAGGAAAATAATCTAATACAACAGGTTTGCTAAGACATAGTTTCTATTGATAGCTTATTTTTTATTAACCCGTATTAAATAAATTGCTAGTGTATCAAACCAGCTTTAGTGTTAAATATCAATTCCAGATTTGCCAGAAGTGTTTTTATTGGTAGTAGATAATCAGTTCCATTAGCAGCACAGTCTGCGGTTGAATAATGAACTACTTGTAATACAGCAATTTTGTTAAGAAGTAAATTTGTATTTTCTTAATGCGACGCATTTTGTTCCTATGAAAAGCGCTTTCTCTACAATTAAGAAAGCAGAGCAGTGTCCCCAAAAACAAATTGTATCCGTTAGAACCTATAATTCAATCCACAAGGTGGGGGTTCGTAGCGATCGGTTTTAACGTATATTTGTTGCGCAGATCACATCGTTGTTCGGAGTCTTCTAGCTGACCTGTCTGGATTTGAATTTTATTGATCGTACCAATACCTGTTTCAATTAATTTATTTTTACCTCGTATTTAAGTTTTTTTAAACTTTTCATGTCAGAAAAAGCAATAGAAGATTCTTATTTCGCACAACCCATCATTAGTATTGGACTTTATAATCTACTAGCTATACCCCGCGCGCGTTGCTACGCTACTTACTAAAATAAATTTGAAGGAAAGATATTACACAAATATCCGGCATCCCGACATCCCGACATCCCGACATCCCGACATCCCGGCATCCCAGCACCCGTTGCGTCACTTTCTTTTATGCCGAAACCTTCTTCGGCCTGCACACAACAACTCACCAAATCCCGGCATCCCGGCATGCGTTGCGCCACTTTTTTTTATGCCGAAATTTTCCTCGGCCTGCACACAACAACTCACCAAATTCCCATACGGGACATACAGACAAACATTCATATTTATATATATATAGATGAACGAATTTTGCCATCTCACTATTGCATAATAGATAATCATATACAATGTTAAACGACAAGAACAATGTCACACTAGAAGGAATTTTTTATTTTCATTTTCTTCGGGAGGAGGTAAAAAAATCTTCGAAAATACTTCCGGCCGAGGGTTCTTATGTGGCCGGGGTATGTCGGATTTCTACCGACTAAACTTCCTCCTCTTCGTTACTGTCCTCTAGATCTCTGAACCGCCGGAGCCGGCATATCGTCAGGATCTATGGATTGTTGCAGACTGGGATTAGTAAGTATATCTTGGTAAGTATATAATTTCCTTGTTGTCCTCTTTATTGTTTCTGTCTTTCTCTTTCCTCTTTTTCCTTCCTTTCCATGATTGATTTTATTAATTTGTGTCCTATTTTCCATTTGCTGTGTGTTTGTAACATATACTGAATGATATTTCTCGCTTCTAGTTGTTCACCACGTTCGTTTGTCATCTCCTGTCTTTCCCTGTGCCATCTTGGACATTGGAATATTGTATGTTCTGGACTGTCTATTTCCTTGCAATACGGACAGATTTCGCCTTGCGTTTTGCCAATCTTTTTTGAGTAAATTCTGAAGTATCCATGGCCCGTTAGAAATTGAGTAAGATAATATTCTATGTTTCGATGCTTGCAGTCTATCCATGCTTTGATGTTGGGAATCAGTTGTTTCGTCCATTGTGCTTTTTCTGTTGTTTCGTTCCATCTTTCCTGCCATTTGATGTAGGTTTCCTCCCTATAGCTTCTTTTCTAATTTCAGCTAGATGCCCGTTTCCTGTTGCATCCAGGTGTTTCCTTTCTTCTATGAGCAGGTCTATACGGATTGTACCTGTCACTGTTTGCAAGGCTATGGTCGATATTGTCCTATAACATCTGGCTATGCGCAGCATATACAGTACTGATTTTTAGTGGTAAGCATAGGTATGCTTTATTAACCGTAGCAAACAAATAATATTATGATAATACAGTATATAATGTTAATGATAATGATAATTACTGTGAGTATTCAGAGCAATAATGGCTATAAACCATTTTATGGTGGCATTAACTCCTATTTCCTATTGGCTAAATTACCGTGATATCATCACTAGACAACGGTCTAGCAATTTTCGTTGTCATACAGTAGGAAAGCGCGTTGCTGTCACATAAACAGTTGCATAAAGAGTATGTAAATTCTTATAAGGAATAAAAGGCTCTTTTCTCAGTACAGAGACAACGCGGTACAAGGATGCCTCGCGAGGCAATTCGGCATAACATATTTTGCAAAGTATTTAATAAAAATTTGAAGGTATCTCCCCTCGCTCCATGATCCATTCTCTCATTCTCAATATCAGTTGAATATCTGGTGTCAGATGTGCCAAAAGCAAATAGAGAATTTGCTCGAACAATTCTTTTGAATGTTCCACGTCGAGCGATTGTTTCAAGTATCAATATTGAAATTTCGAGAGCTGCGCTCTTTACATTTTAGAAAGTTAATTAAACTTATGTTCGAGTCGAGTCGATATTTATTTTTCTCTTGTACATAAAGGCTTTTTGAAAGTATATTTTTATTAACACAAAAGTATAATATAAATAAAACTTTTTTGTATTTCTTAAGAATTGAAATAAATTCAATACCTTGTGTAGGTTTGAGGAAACGGTGTGAAAGCCCAAAGCAAGTGAAAAATGTTAAAAAGTGATGATAGAAACAGGTGACGGATTTACGATTTATGAGACACTACGCTACATAATTTTTGGGGCTCCTCGCCCCCACCCCCTACTTTTTATTTTTATTTTTTAATATACAGTGTGGTTGTTTAAGTGTGCAACATATGGGCATTTCTTTTATTACCGATTTCTCAGAAAATTTTATTCCTGATAAAAGTTGGTGCATATTCGATAATCATATTAGGTGCACTTGGAATGGTTGCAAGTTAAACGGCGTACAGGGTAGGCCAAAAAATATAAAACTTTTACAAGATTAAAGTACCCCTATTTCAGAAAATTCAACAAAATGTTAAGAAAAGTTGTTTAGAATGAAAAGTTATGCATAGATTCAAAACCGTGACCTCCTAAAATGATAAAATATATGTTTTTAAAAAACATTAATAATTTCCCAATTTTTTTTTTTTTATATTCACCATAAAGACCTTCATAAATTAATCAAAATCAAATCAATTTCACATATATTTCTTCAAATTTAAGCATATTTGTAATATTTACTTGAATTTTTAATTTATTAAGGAATCACAAACTTCATGTTTGTTGCAACGATATTAGTTCTTTACAATCTGCTTCCAATTTATCGGTTTCTGATTTAGATTTTTCTCTGATGTTCTGTAAAAATTGTTTTAAAGAATCCAATAAATGGTATTCTTCTTGTATATCCAAACCAGGCGATTGTATTTGGTAGAAACCTTATTAAAGCGCTCTAGAACTTGTTCCCAAATTTATGTTAACATAGCAAATTCTAATTTAATCATATTTTTGTATAAGTTTTTGGCTTCGTTTCTGCAATCATTGTTTTCTGTTTCATCCATGATCCATGTAAATATGTTTTAAAGTTTTTAAAATATCATCGTATCCAATTTTAAGTGCTCTAACAGCGTCATAATGAGCACACCATCTTGTTACACTTAAAGATTTAAGTGCGTATAGAAGTTTGGCGATAGATGATACAATATTCTATCTATGGGGCGACGCGGAGAAAAAAACATAAAGGGACTGGAAAATACCAAAATTATCAACGACTTCGACGTTCATGCGAATTTAATAATAAAAATGGTAGGTATGGTATAGGGTATGAAGTTTATGTATGTAATTAACTTTTAGTGTGTCGTGAATAGATTCCTGGTTTTTAATTTATGATAATTATCACTGAGAGTTAGATTATAATTAATTTAATAAGAGATTTTTTTTTGGAATTTGGAGTATATTCTTGATATGTAAGGAGGGGCCCTACGCTGCAGCGTACTTAGCGTATCGGTAAATCCGCCACTGATAGAAACGTAAATTCAAGAGCCCTGTATATGTTTTATTTACATTTCGATTGGCTGTGAGTATTAGCTCTTGATTAATCACAATCTTTATTAATTTTGGATATTCATTTGTTTTGCCTTTTGATAAGAGAGTCAAATAAATATAATTCTGACTTTATTAAATTTTCGCAGGTGGTTATCAGTAACTTATACAATATATATGTATAATATAATACTTTATTAAATGATGGTTCAAAATAACAACGGATCAAGCAAATATAGAAAAATCAGTTCATTCAAAACACATCTCACTGTTTACAGAAGACATTCTATCGTAGAACATGACTATGAACTTGTAAAGTAAAACTCTTGGCACTTAATCAGTTTATTTATAGAGACCTGGTGCTGTTTTTTAATAAAGTTTTGTAGTAATGTTCAAAAGTGTATACAACACGAAAAAACGTTTAAATTTCCTCACTATTTTCAAAAAACCTAACATTTGCAATGCCAAAATTGTCATATATAATTTTCCTATCATCACTTGGTACCGCTACTCTAAGAAAAAAGCCTTCTATTCCTTATAAGAACTTATATACTCTTTCTCCAACTGTTCAATACTATATGTGACAGCAACGCGCTTTCCTACTGTAAGACAACGAAAATTGCTAGACCGTTGTGTAGTGATAATATCACTGTAATTTATCCAATAAGAAATAGGAGTTTATGCTATCATAGAATGGTTTATAGCCATTATTGCTCTGAATACTCACAGTAATTATCGAGTTCTATTGGGGGTGTAATCTGGTTTTATATACTGTATTAGTTCCGACTGGCAGTTGTAATGAAACTTGACATTAATCATAATAATATTTGCTTGCTAGGGTTAATAAAGCATATATTTACCACTAAAAATCAGTACTGTAGTTCTCAAAAATTTAAATAGCTTCTAGTGTGATATTGTTCTTGTTGTTTAACATTGCGTATGATTATCTATTATGCAACATAGTTTACTAATATCTCGACTAATATCGTAAGATTCGTCCATAGATTATAAAGTCCAAAACTAATGATGGGTTGTGCGAAATAAAAATCTTCTATTACTTTATCTGACATGCAAAGTATTAAAAAGCTTAAATACAAAGTAAAAATAAATTAATTGAAACAGGTATTGGTATACGATCAATAAAATTCAAATTCAGACAAGACAGCTAGAAGACTCCGAACAACGATGTGACCTGCGCAATAAATACGCTAAAACTAATACTACGGAGCGCGGCGAACCCCCGCCAACGTCTTGTGGATTATAGGTTCTAACGGATACAATTCGTTTTTGGGGACGCTGCTCTGCTTTCTTAATTGTAGAGAAAGCGCTTTACTGGAAACAAATTGCGTCGCATTGAGAAGATACAACTTATTTCTTAACAAAATTGCTGTATTAAAAGTGGTTCATTATTTAACAAGACTGTGCTGCTAATGGAAATTATACTAGCAATAAAAATACTGTTCTAGCAAATCTGAAATTAATATAACAGTAAAGCGGGTTTGATACACTAGCAAGTTATTTAATATGGGTTAATAAAAAATAAGCTATCAATACAAACTGTCTTAGCAAACCTGTTGCATTAGATCATTTTCCTCAGTATGGTAACAAAACATTTTATAGGTCGCCAGATATGCCAGTCCAACCCTGAAACAAGTCATGTTAAATATGTGTGTGAAAATTTCTTGTTAAAAGATCGCAGATAAAATATCCCCCAAATCGTATTTTAACAACTCAATATGTTTTCCTGTAAGTGTTCTTCATGTCACAAAATAAAATCTAATTCCGATAAAACACTTGGAACGGCACACGCCATTTAGGGGGTTCCCCTATCGTATATTACAAAAAAAGTTAAAGTTAGATTTTATTGAAAGGTTTTGAGATATCGCGAAATTAGATTTTGTCGGCTGTATAAACTGTGAGCAACATGGATTTAAGAAATTAATTAGAGGGCCTAAAAATTTGATTTTGTGGTGATATTTCTGTTTTAAAATAAAGTTCAATAATTTGGCCGCAATCAACTTTTTCAGTTACTAGAGTACTCATTCCATCGTTGCTATTGAGTATTTTCTAATCGCTTTTAGAAAGCTATTTATTTTAAGACGTTTGTTTATCGTGAGGTCCTGAAGTGCCTTTTGGACCTTATACAGGGTGTCCGATAATGATGAGCAAAAAATTTAGGGGATAATTCTAGACCGAAAATAAATGCTATCTCTTGATATAACATTTTTGCAATACCTTTTGCCACGCTCATAATATTTTGACGAAATCTCGTATATGGGGCTTTTTAGGGATGAGGAATACAAATTTGCCCACCGTTTTTTCGCATTTTGTAGAGGGCGCCACATGGGAGCCTATACTTTAATTTGAATGGTCCCAACTTTTTTGTCCTACACTGTATGCGCATTTTGACTAAATATTTTTATTCTTATAACCTTTTGACATAAAAAAGGTATACTTTTGTTTCGATAAATCTAACCTTTTTTTAGAAAAACGATAAAATAACAATGCTTGCATCTGATGAATTTTATTTTATTTTTATTTAATTAATTTAATTTTTTAAGAAGAATTAATGTATGCTTTGAAGAGGAAGGACGTCACTTTGAACCTTCGATTTGAATGTTTAATTTATTATTCTAGTAACTTGGGTATTTTAAAACTGTAATAAAAATTTAACTTTAACACCCTGACTCCGTTAATACGTAATCAATTTTTGAAAAAATGAATTATCCCCTAAATTTTTTGCTCATCATTTCCTTACACCCTAAACTCTTAACGAATAATAAATAATTTTTATTAAAAAATGTTAATCTTTCCAATAATTATTCCTTACAAAGCATCCACTTCTTGCAAACAATAACCAGCGCATAAATTAAAAATCGTAATTTTTTAATAAAAGAAATTTTTCTTTATCGATTCCTGCCACCATTCGAAATGAGTTCCTGCCGGATGTGATTTGACATTCAAATCTTATTTAAATTAATTTAAATATAGTCAATATTGGTTTCGAATTCAATTCGTTTCATTATAAAATCAATTTTATGTTTGAACAAGTGTATATGCTATAGTCCGTATATACAGGGTGTCTCACCGTGACAGTGAATTAGAATGTTCCCCTTTTCTGTTCCAATAACTTTTATTACGACGATAAATCCAAATGGTAGAATTTCAATCTTCAAAACTAAAAAAATTAAAATTCGCTACAGGCTTAATTGACACGTACCCCAAAAAAAAATCGTTGCTGCATTAACGGTGCTGTTGAACATCGCTAACTTCTATGATTTATTGTTTAATATTTATGCATTCCTAGTTTTTGTGTAGTTTAGTTTAACAAAGTAAGAATATACAGAAAGAAAAATAATTACATAAATCGCTGCAATTTATAAATAAATAAATTTTGGGTAAACCATTGAGAGTAATTCCTGCGTCTTTCACAATCTGAGGCTTGTATTTCTTGGAGTACTTGCACTTTATAAGGAAATAAATTTAGCTGCTTCTTAAGAATAGTCCTGCATGTTTCATAAGATCTTCCCACATCTTGGGACATGCGTCTTATACAATTTGTTGGCGTATTTTGCATTATTTCACGAACGTTTGCAACAAGTTCTTCTGTTCTTACAGATGGTCTTCCTGCTCTTTTTTTGTGTTGTATAGAACCTGTTTCCCTAAACGCAGCTACGGTTTTTTTCAGGCAATGATAAAAATCCCCAGCAATAAAAGCAACGTTAGGAAAATGTTCGTGAAAATCGTTCATGCACAAACCCGGATTGTATTGCCACTCACAATTTACTCTAACCCCGTTTCGAAAATACGCTTCAACCATGAATGTTTTGTGCTGTTCCGTAAAGCCTATTGTGTGAATTGTTCAAGAAATTGGAAAAATTAGCGATGAATCAAATTACTTGTAACGACTGTCAAAGATGACGGAATAACTGATTGATTGTTAATTCAGGTAGTTACTGACACCCAACAGGTATTAAGATCTACGGCTAAGCATTACGTCCTTAGATGCAAGGCCCTCTTTGATGCAAATAATTTTTGCTCGCACGGTATACCTATACAATATATGTATATTCGTATTAAAATTTTTTGATGTACGAAATTATTCGAAAAGGATCAAAATTGAATTTTGAAAACTAAGTTTATGTAAGTATATACAAATCCAACGTCCATGGAGCGTACAGTCTAAAACGCATTGCTGCAAAAAAAAACAGATAATGGGCGCTTGGACTGTGAGTTGAATTTAATTAAATTTTTAAAGTATCTTATATTGAAGTATAGCAGAGAACGTATATATTCTGACCCGTGGATAATCCACTTTAAAATTTTATTCGATATTAAAAATTTTGAGTAGAAAATTATTTTCACTTATAATCTCCCTAGCAGCAGAATTATTACCGATAATTTTTTTTAAGGGTCACGAAGGGTTTTATTTATAGAAAACTATCCCGAGTCGAAGACGAGGGAAATTTTCTATCAACAAAAACATTGTGAAGCCGAGAAAAAAATTATCGGGAATTAATTCTGCTGCGTGGGAGATTCGGTAAGAAAATTTCATAAATTGGAGTTTCTTTTAACGTTATCGAAATTTTACTAATACACCTCAGTTACTAACAAGTAAAATCAACTTCTATTGTAAAAATACAGTGCGTCATATTAAACTACACTCATCGGAAATATGTTTTTTAAAGTTATATTTGAATTTAAAACTATAAAGACATTGGATTGTCTCACCTGTCACTTCGAAATGACTTGACATTTGAATTAAAATTAAGTCGTAGTAGTAGGTATACCTAAGAAAAATTATCACTTATTAATTTTATTATGTTAATAGGCTATAGACTATCGTGATAGTCTCCCGTTGCTATAAGCAACGTAAACAAAAAGGAGCCTTCTAATTGGTTGAAAATAAATTTATAAAATTTTCAAGTTAATAAGCTTCGCAATTTATTGATATTATTTTACAAAAAAGAAGACATAAATTTTCCGTTTTTCTCGGATTACAACTTTTACAAATGTTAGCAACAATAACAACAAGACATAGAAAATTCAAAAAATAATTTTTTTCTCTTCTTCTCTAATCGTTTTAAAATTTCGCTTCCAAAAAATATCATAAAAACGAAACCATTAGGCAGAAAAAGACCTTCTTTTAGTAATTTTCAATGGAAAGGATTAAAACGGGCATTTTCAACAAGTGTTTTCCCAGGGAAAATAAACCTCTAATTATTGCGGTTATGAATAAGATTATTTTCCACTTTGCTGGGCTTAACTTTTGGAAATATTTTGCTTTGTTTAACTTATAGACATTTCCTTGAACGTTAAATCGGGCTTTTGTTACTTTGAATGCCATTTATTTACGGTACTTTGCCTGAATTAACTTTACATTATGGTATTTTGACGGAGAAGTTCATTAGATTTTTATTTTAGTAAAAAAATATGGCTAGGAAATAATATGATTCTGAATTTGAAGAAATGGTCCATGCTCAAAGTGGAGTTGAAAGTATGAATAGGAAAGAAAAATACAAAGTCTTCCTCCACAAAAGTTAATAGAATAAAAATTATTTGTTAAAGGTCTATACATGTTTTGAACGTAAAAACGTTCATCATCAGGAGACAGAAAAATTATATAGTATTATGGGATACAGTAAAACAAAGTTTAACTTATAAATTTCCACTATATAACCAAGAAAAATGACATGTTTCGCTAACACTGTAGCTTCGTCAGATGACAATGATTTAATAAAAGGTGAAAATAAAAATAAAAGGTTGGCGCAATAAAATTATTGAAGATGTAAATAAAACAGTGAAAGGGTTACAATAGCCCAAATACAATAATAAAAATTACAGTTAATAACGGATATAACTCAAATCTAATTGACCAAATCCTAAAAAAGAAAACTTACAAAAAGGCTATATTGACTTAGTGTTTCCTAGAAGCAAAAACCAATTTAAACGTGTCACTTTCTTCGGACAACCTAGCAAAGTAATTGGCAATTTTTTTAACAAACTTGATATAAATTTGTGTTACAAAACTAATAACTCTTTAAGTACATTTATCAAAAACAATAAAACTAAAAGCGATAAAAACAAAAAATCGGGCGTCTATAAATTAAAATGCAAAGATTGTCCTAAAACATACCTACATTGGCTAAACAGGCAGACATTTTAACAAAATAATACAGGAACATTATAACAGTTTTCTAAAAAATAAAGCAGACTGAAACTATGCAACCATTTACTTGATTATCAACATAATTTCGATCCTTCCTTTCAAATCTTACATACAGAAAACAAAGTTGTTGAAACAGAATTGAATTTGTTAGAATCTATGGAAATAAATAAACTTAAAAATACGGAGCTATTACTTAAGGTGGGAGTATCAACATGCTTGCCAACCTATAACCTATTTCGCGTAGAATTATTTGTTTTCTAGCTTTTATACAAAATTTAAAGAAAATCAGTATCGACTAGATATTCTATAGGTAATAATTGACATATTTAATAAATATCAAGGAATTTCATAACTTATTTTAGGAGAATTGTATAGCGAAAAATATCGGGTAAGATTTTTTTTAACATTATTATGTCATTGTCACTTATTGTTCTTTCCATATACAATTCTCCCAAAATTAGCAATTAAATAAATTGATATTTTTGTAATATATCAGATACTACATAAATAATGTACCGACGATATTGATTTTCTTTAAATGTTAGTTATTAAAATAATAAACTCAAAAAATCAACGCAAAATAGGTTATAGGTTGGCAATAGATTGAATGCAACCTTAAGGTTGAATTTTCAACGTCATTCAATCTATTGCCAACCTATAACCTATTTCGCGTTGATTTTTTGAGTTTATTATTTTAATAACTAACATTTAAAGATAATCAATATCGTCGGTACATTATTTAGGTAGTATCTGATATATTACTACAAAAATATCAATTTATTTCATTGCTGATTTTGGAAGAATTGTATAGTGAAAGAACAATGAGTGACAATGACATAATAATGTTAAAAAAAAATTTACCCGATATTTTTCGCTATACAATTCTCCTAAAATAAGTTATGAAATTCCTTGATATTTATTAAATATGTCAATTATTACCTATAGAATATCAGGTCGATACTGATTTTCTTTAAATTTTGTATAAAAGCTAGAACACATAAATAAATCTATGCGAAATAGGTTATAGGTTGGCAAGCATGTTGATACTCCCACCTTAATGATCAATTAGATTTAAATCATTCACCTTTGCTAAATTTATTCTGTTAACCATATACTTGAGATTTTGTAAATTACCCATATTGTACCTTATTTAATTTAACTTTTAAACCCTCTGTTGGATTTCCCCGCTATTGTAACCCTTCCACTGTTTTATTAACATCTTCAATAATTTTATTGCATCAACCTTTTATTTTTATTTTCACCTTTTATTAAATCATTGTCATCTGACGAAGCTACAGTGTTAGCGAAACATGTCATTTTTCTTGGTAATATAGTGGAAATTTATAAGTTCAACTTTGTTTTACTGTATCCCATAATACTATTATACGGATTTCCACCAAGTATCGACCGAATCAATTAATTTAAATATATTGCTGATGGTTTTAGCAGAAGAGAAAATGATAAGTGGTATAAAACCTTAGTGGAGCTTTTATGGCATCAAAAATTGGATTGTTGAAATGACATAATGTGAGGAAAAATAGAAATGAAAATAAGTTATGTCATTTTAACAATGCAATTTTTGATGCCATAAAAGCGGGACGACGGTGGACGGGTTCTTATAAAACTCGTCAATATTCAAAGCTTTATTTCAATGGTCATAATGTTCGTTTTAATTGCTGTTATCGGAACATTCTTCTTCAACTCAGAGATATGATATGGGCAATATATAATAAATATATTATCTGATAATGCAAGAAACGCTTAGATCCTTTCACCACTCGACCTGTTCTTATCAGCATAAATTAACTACCCCACGTAAATTTTGACACGTTTGTTCCGTTGCCGTTTTCACGGATCCTAATCCTGCTACCCCATTTAGCATTACCGAAGCGAAAAAGGACATCTATTTACCATTTTCGTCCTGCAGGATATTCTACGACACAGCTGCTACTGTTTAGTCACAGTCACGGATCAGCCTCCTGGATGTCGCGCTGTTGCGTGTATGTGTGACGCGTTCAAAGCTGACGCGCGTCAAGGCCTAATTTGTCGTGTTATGTGTCGCAGGAGGAAGTTGAAGGGATGACCAGGGGCGGAGGGAAAAGCTCTGAAAGGCTCTTCTAAACTCGTAAAAGTATATATAGGTTTCAAAATTATTTTAACTGCAGAGCAGGCACGTAACTAGCACGTAGAAGGGGGAAAATGCTAAAAAAAATTGTAATTGAAAAATAAATTTCTACCAAAACGAAATCTAGCTACAGGCTACCAAACTTCCATATTTACATGGTATTTGTTTATGGTACACTGAGAAAAATGATCTTTTACAACAGATTTGCTAAGACATAATTTGTATTGATATAGCTTATTTTTTATTAACCCGTATTAAATAAATTGCTAGTGTATATCAAACCCGCCTTAGTGTTATATCAATTTCAGATTTGCTAGAACAGTGTTTTTATTGGTAGTAATCAGTTCCATTAGCAGCACATCAGTCTTGTTAAATAATGAACTACTTTTAATACAGCAATTTTGTTAAGAAATTAATTGTATCTTCTCAACGCGACAGATTTTGTTCCCAGTAAAGCGCTTTCTCTACAGTTAAGAAAGCAGAACAGCGTCCCCAAAAACGAATTGTATCCGATAGAACCTATAATCCACAAGACGTTGGTGGGGGTTTGTAGCGATCGGCAACCGCCGCGCGCTTTAGTATTAGTTTTAACGTATTTGTTGCGCAAGTCACATGGCTGTTCGGAGTCCTGTCTGAATTTGAATTTTATTGATCGTACCAATACCTGTTTCAATTAAATTGTTTTTACTTTTTATTTAAGTTTTTAAAGATTCTTATTTCGCACAACCCATCATTATAGTACGAATTTTACCATCTCAGTATATCATGTTCAGCGTTGCCATATTCTTTTTTGGCCAAGTCGGGATTTTGGAACTTTTTAAGTGAAAAAAGCGGGATTCTTTCGTCGAAAGCGGGACATAGTAAAAAAACGTATTTAATCAGAAATTTTTAAATATTTATCTTTTTATTTGAGTTCAAATTACGTTTACGTGACAATAGATGGCAAAAATAGCCATAGAAAATGTATTTTAATAAAAATATGATATTTTAAATCAGATTTACCCTATCGTTAAATAGTTGAGGCTTTTATTCGTCTTCTGAATAAAAAAAATAAAAAAAAAAAACAGAAATCAAAATCAAAAAAGTTTTATCCATTAGAAAAATATGGCGCGCGTTTCAAACAATAGTCTGAGGAGTGAGCGTTACAAATTGCAACTTACAATATATACAGAATAATTATTTATAAGAATTTACTTATTCATGATATTTCTGTAAAGATTTAACTTCTATTAAAGTTTATTTTTCTCTTTAATAATGATGAAGAACTCTTCACAGGATAGCTGTAGATTAAACTGGATGAGTAATTCTGCTTTCATTAAATTTAAAGTTCATCTGGGAAAAAAAGCGTTCATGAAAGCAGTTTGATGTTGGGATACTTAATATGAAAGACACTAGTTTAAACATATTCCTGGTATATTTTTTGGAAACTGTTGAAAGAGCTGGTGACATTATCCCCGAAAAACGGGACTGAGCCTGTCCCGCGCTGGACATTTCATTTTGATTTAAAAAGCGGGACGTCCTGCCAAAAGCGGGACGTATGGCAACGCTGACCATGTTGCATAATAGATAATCATAATATGCAATGTTAAACGACAAGAACAATATCACACTAGAAGCTATTTAAATGTTTGTGAACTACAGTACGGATTTTTAGTGGTAAGTATATAATTTATTAATCGTAGCAAGCAAATATTATTATGATTAATGTCAAGTTTCATTACAACTGCCAGTCGGAACTAATACAGTTCATAATACCAAATTACACCCCCCATAGAACTTTACTGTGGGTATTTAGAGCAATAATGGCTATAAACCATTCTATAGTAGCTTTAACTCCTATTTCCTATTGGGTAAATTACCGTGATATTATCACTACACAACGGTCTAGCAATTTTCGTTTTCCTACAGTAGGAAAGCGCGTTGCTGTCGCATATAGTAATAAACAGTTGTATAAAGAGTTTGTGAATTCTTATAATTTATAAGGAATAGAAGGCTTTTTCTCAGTGATACACACAAGTTCCAATTGAAAATGGTATTCTTAAGGCTAAAAACAATCAATTCGCCTTCGGCGCCCCTGTTTTTAATCACCTGTTTGTGCAAAACAAGACCCTTTGATCGTCCCATCACGTGTTCGTAATGCCGGGGCCATCCCGGTTCTCTATAAGCCCGTTTCACGCCTGTTCAATCCCGGTTTTGGGGTAAACGGGCGCTTTCGCCAAAGATCTAGGGTGTTTTTATGGAATCACTAATGCGGATAGATAAAGGACATTGTTGGGTAACATATTGAATGTCAACCTGTGTTGATGGTGTTAGATATATTGATGGGGAGAGTTACTAGATCGGCCAGTACCTAGAAGTATTAAAGAATTTTTTTTTTCAAAGAAAGCATCTATAAGACAGTGACGTCGCGAACATTCAAATATATTTTTTAAAATCCCTCTTCCCCTATTTAATGTTTACTCGCAATGTCAACAGCAATCGTCTTAACACAGGTTACACAAAACATCGACAAACCCAAGAGGGAACAAGTGAATCTTTCGCTGGCGTGTTTACACCCCCTCTCCCTATATTATCCACTTTCCTCTCGCGTAGAAATGTTACTCTAATTTCACTTTTAATTAAGTTTCGTCATTAATCAAAGCGGAACCGACTTTTGCTGACGACAGCCAAAGTGAACGGAAAGAAATGAAACTGGAATTTTGCTGGGAAATGGGAGTGTTCCAGAATACAAAGGGAATGGAAATTTTGCTACCAGCGTGCGGTAAAGTATACTTTTCGGCACGCTCAAAATAGTGCAACAAAAGGAAATCTATCAATTATCAATCAATCATTTATTCGTATTCGATAATCGATAAAACTTATCGATTATCAATTTTGCCACAATTATTTTAAATGATTTTTTTTCGACATCTTAAACCTAAATAAATAGGAAAGAAAAAACTAAAAGTCTTTCTCCACAAAATTTAATAGAATAAAAAATTCTTCGTTCAAAGGTCTATACATGTTTCGAACGTAGAAACGCTCGTCATCAGGAGACAGAAAGATATATTGCTGATGGTTTTAGCAGAAGACAAAATGATAAGTGGTAAGTATAAAACCTTCATGGAGCTTTTATGGCATCAAAAATTGGATTATCGAAATGACATAATGTGAGGAAAAACAGAAATAAAAATAAGTTATAGCATACTGAGTATGTGAAAAAGTCAGTAGAAAGGGTCTAGAGAACAATCAAAAAGACCGGGGAGGCAGAAAAAACACTTCTACAAAGAAGATGTCAAAAGGGTTTTTTTAATAAAAATAATAATAATAATGTCTTGAAGACATTAAAAAAAACTTTTTCTAATTTTGTATCATAACAAATCTATTACGATACGCATTTGCGTATCGTAATGAAGCTATTTCGATACCTACGCGTTTTTTCTTTATTTGATGTTGGTAACATTTAAATGTTTTATTTCATTGACTTGCGCGGCCTTTGTGATTTACGAGAAAACCCATCTTTCGCAGAGGAAAAATAGCTTGATAACCTACTTTTTTATTCTGTGTGGATAACAGTCATGTATGTTGGTTGCATAAATCTATAAATCAATCTTTTGTAGATGCTTCAAGCTACCATTTTCTGCCAAATCCTATCCAAAATTCAATCTACCAACCTTCCAATGTCGATTTTAACTTCAACTTTATTTGAATTTTTAATTTTCCCTATACTAAATTGCAATGCCGTGACGTAAAATCACGTCTTTTGAAATTCAAAAAAAAGTAGCAAAATCGCCCGAATTTCCGAACGCTCTGTATATGTACCGAATGTACAAGGATCACACAACGTATTCCGTCCAATTTCAAATTTCATATCGCTAAAGTAACTTTAGAATCTCGAATCTGGTGGTGAAAATGGGTCAATAAATCAAAAAATGACAGATCGCAAAATAATTTTTGTTGTCCAGAGGCTACTCTGATAAAAAATAGTATTACCAACATAAAATTTAGACATAAAAATTTACAAAATTTAAAGGATTTATTTTCTTTTTAAATAGGTATTTTTATTTAAAAAAAACTGGAAATTAGAAAAAATAGTATAACGTACGTGTTATATAAAGCAGTATTAAGCACTTTTCCCGTATAAAACTCGCCGCAAGCGGCTCGTTTTTTTTTTTACATGGATGCGTGCTATAAAATGATGCTTTATAAAACGTGTACGTTAATATACTATTTTGACATCCTTTTTTTAGAAGTGTTTTTTCTGCCTCCCCGGTCTTTTTGGTTGTTCTATACCCTTTCAACTGACTTTTTCACATACTCAGTACGTTTTACCCTATTTTCATTTCTATTTTTCCTCACATTATGTCATCTCAACAATCCAATTTTTGATGCCATAAAAGCTCCATTACGGTTTTATGCCGCTTATCATTTTCTCTTCTGCTAAAACCATCAGCAATATTTTTTTCTGTCTCTCGATGATGAACGTTTCTACGTTCGAAACATGTAGATACCCTTGAACAAAGAATTTTTAATTCTATTAAATTTTGTGGAAGAAGACTTTTAGTTTTTTCTTTCCTATTCATACTTTCAACTTCAACTCCACTTTGAGCATGGACTATAGTCCAACAAATATATTTGTTCAAATTAAACCTAAATGTTTATATTGTTGTTTTAAACGTTTCACGAACTTATTTTCTTTCTAATATTTATCTGTGCAATATTAATTGAAACAATGCGCCACTTTGTCGATACCATTTTAAAATAATTTTTGAACATACTATTTCGGAAATAAGCCTGACCAACTGTTACCGAACGGAAAAAATGGCTTCGCCATTTGTTAATTGTCATACTTTTTCAAATCGGGGCGAAACCGAACTGGGTGAAAACACACGATTAAATAAGGACGTCGAAAAGATGTAAAAAAAATACATAATATTTCAGTTCTTTTTAGGAAATTAATACAACCATTCCTCTGTTTTCCTTTGAATGGTTTGTATAATAATTTCCTAAAAATAACTGAAATATTATATTAGTATTGAAAATACTACTGGGTGCGTATAGGTATACGGGTATATTTAATGAAAAATGAACGCGACATGCGACATGCACATAAATAACACGGCGGTGAAGTCTAAACAAACATCCGAGCAGCACAGGATCGATGACATCATCTGCTGAGTATTAATATTGTTTTGTTTTGGGTTTCGGCATTTATTATTATATTTGTTGATATTAAGATAATATGGCCGGGAGAGAGAACAGTTAGTAGATAGTTATTAATGATACTAAATCGATAAACACTATAATGAAACGTGTGCAACGTTAAACCACGAGGCGTCAGCCGAGTGGTTTAATTGCACACAATACAAGACAGAAAACGGTAAAACACATGAACACTCAACAAGTCTGCACAAACATTATGTCTCTAAGTACTATACAAGGTATTATACAAAACGACCAGATCGTCGAGTTTTTTTTTTGCAAAATCGTTTATAATTTCGTCGATATTTAATGATTTAACAAACTGCTGCTCGATGCTGATTAAGGATAAATCCGAAAGGCGTTGTTGTCCCACGGTGTTTCGTAAATGGGTTTTTACTATTTTAAGTTTGGAAAAAGATCGTTCCGCTGATGCCACACTAACTGGTAAAGTAGAAATAACATCACTGCACTAGATACATCTGGAAAATTTGAAGAAACTATCTCCAAGTCCCTTTCTGAGGCTTAAAATTTGACTAGGAAAGTCAAGGGACAAGTCTTTATGGTATATCGTTTGTAAATTCCGCGCTTTCACGTATAATTCTTCTTCACTTAACGAAGTTAAATTCTTAGGATATAAAAAAATAAAATTAATTATGAAATAAAATACATTTGAAAAGCAAAGCTGGCAACAAATTTTGAAGGGGCCGTCAATGTCGGTCCACCGGCTGGCTGCCCCCCTCCGCCCCCGCGGTGCGGGGTCTTTGTTACGCCACTGATAAATGTTATCCATTTTGATGAATATACTTAAATACTAAATCATTTTTTTTTATTGATAAAAAATAAATAAATAACAGACATCCGCTCGTGGGAATAAACTGCACGCAGATCGAAAAAAATCGTGTACAGGTGAGTGACGACACGTGACCCGTTGGCTCATCGACACGTGTCGCACTTGACACACGATCAATCATATTGTTTATCAGAAGCTCATCTTAAGCTGAAAAGTGTGCCTTGGAATAGTTTAATCCGTTCAATTGTATACCTGGTGAGCAGATTAGTTTTGATTGATTTTTCCGGGGATTATTTTCGTCAAAAATAGTTAAATATCATAGAACGTAATGGATAATTAGGACCGTTGGAACCTTTAGCTAGCTCCAGTGGTATACAAGGTGATCCTTAAGTTCATGAAGAAAATCTAGGATCGTAAAACGAAAAGTTCTGGCCATTTGGTTTCAACCAGTGCCAAAACACATAAGGGGGAAGAAAGAGAGAGGATAGACGAGAGAACCCTCAGGAGCTGCAGCTGTCTATGGAAGGGTCAACCCTTTTTTTCTCGAAACTTTAAAAAAATAATAATTTGTTAAAATTATTTTAACACCCTGTATTTTAAGGATCATCCTGTATATGCATATTAAACTTATAAACGTTTAATCAAATATTACTGTTGATATTTTGTTTATCAAACTTAAAACCATTACAAAAATTGCAAAATAAAGTTATTAAATGTATACACAAATTACCCCATCTAGAAACAACTGTTAATCTATATAGACCGAAAGGGTATTTACACGTTCAAAACATTTATAAATTTAAAATTTGTATTCTAATTCACTCTATTATTTTAAAAGGGAAAAAAATCAAACATAACACTTCAGGAGAATAAGACATTACATGATCATAACACCAGACGTATAAATTATCAAACTGTACCAGTAAAAAGTAATTGGAAAAAAATCGCTTTTATATGACGGAATAATAACATATAACAATCTTCCAAATAATATCAGAAAAATTAAAATATTGGCAACTTTTAAAAAACAATTAAATAGATATTTACTAAATTAAATTATTTATACTATTTTTTTTTAAATGATTTTATTATTGAATTAAATTGGATTAACTTCCATTTTTTTTTCTATTGTTATTTTTTTTAATGGTTTTTATTTTCTATATTATGTTGTCACTTTCCATGTAATGAACCGTAAAATTTAGTTTGGATTAAAGACATTTTGAAAGTTAAATCTAAGATAGAAAAAACGTCACAAATAAAAATTATCCCATTTAAATTTGGTGATGAAACAGACGAGAAAATTGTACGCTTGCAGGTGCCACGTGTCCTCCCTCCCCTCCCACGTGTCACTGATAGGAAACAAAGGACAGTCGCGATAGAGAATCGACGGCCGCCCCTGATTTTCCGATTCGGTTCACCTTGTGACGTCGTCATGGAGACCACTGGCTCTGGTTTTCCAGCGGAAAGAGGGATTTGAACTACGGAATAAGGTGTATGGCCTCTAGAAATAAAAATTAAGCCTCTAAGCACGAAAAAAATGAAGCCAAAATGTCAACCATTACTACTATTATACAGGGTGCATAATAGCATGAATTGCACGGAATTTGTGCGCTAGCATTTTGTGCCATGCGACTAAAAATTTTTTGCATCAAAGAGGGCCTTGCATCTAAGGACGTAATGCTTAGCGGTAGAGCTTAATACCTGTTGGGTGTCAGTAACTAATTAACAATCAATCAGTTATTCCGTCATCTTTGACAGTCGTTACAAGTAATTTGATTCATCGCTAATTTTTCCAATTTCTTGAACAATTCACACAATGGGCTTTACGGAACAGCACAAAACATTCATGGTTGAAGCGTATTTTCGAAACGGGGTTAGAGTAAATGGTGAGTGACAATACAATCCGGGTTTGACGATTGGCATGGACGATTTTCACGAACATTTTCCTAACGTTGCTTTTATTGCTGGGGATTTTTATCATTGCCTGAAAAGAACCGTGGCTGTGTTTAGGGAAACATGTTCTATACAACACAAAAAGGAGCAGGAAGACCATCTGTAAGAACAGAAGAACTTGTTACAAACGTTCGCGAAATAATGCAAAATACGCCAACAAATTGTATAAAACGCCTGTCCCAAGAAGTGGGAAGATCTTATGGAACATGCAGGACTATTCTTATTATTATTATATTCTTACATTGTTAATTTTGTAAACAACAAAAATAAATTTGTATTTGTCTACTTATTTCAATACTCATTAGTTTGGCATATCATGTCATAATATGAATTTGACAAAATTTTAACCCAGATTTGGTTAGATATATCGTCCCCATATCATTGTGATCTAAACCATACATTTTTTAATCCAAGCCCTCTCTGATACAAATATTTTTTGCTCGCACGGTATACGTATTTTCCAGACTGTACAGCGTAGTTTTGACTCAACGAAAATTTGGTTGAGACTGCTGAGACACTAAATTATTTGGTTGAGCCAGCAATAATTGACAATTCATGATATTTATTTATGATTCTAGTGATACTATATCGATTTAATAGATCGGGATTCCCGCTCCCCTCAGTCAGCAGTCAATAAACATTCATAAGCCCCCAGGGGGGCGTTCGGGACTGTTCGAAGCGATCAAGATTTCGTCCCGGTGGGACAAGGCAATTTGTAAATGGTCTGGCACGTGTCGGGCGCTATGAAAAACAGTTACCGGCATCGATGACACGTGTCGTATGCCGCACACGTCGACAGATTGAATCGAAAAAGTAAGGTTGATAGATTTGTTGATAGACGAGAAGATTTTATAGTTGTATTAGTCTTTCAATATCCACATTTGTAATGTAAAAAACTGGACAAGAATTGCTCAATAATATAAGTAATTCTTTTACGTTTTTTGGAAGTTCCTAAAGCATAACGTAATGACATAATCAATTTTATTTTTTTATATCCTGAAAATTTAACTTCGTTAAGTGAAGAAGAATTACGTGAAAGAGCGGAATTTACAAACGATATAACATAATGACTTGTCCATTGACTTTCCTAGTCAAATTTTAAGCCTCAGCAAGGGACTTGGAGATAGTATTTCAAAATTAAAAACAGTGTATGAATTTGCGGATCATTTATTAATAAAAAATCAGTGTGTTCTTCAAATTTTCCAGATGTATCTAGTGCAGTGATGTCATTTCTAACTTTACCAGTTAGTGTGGCATCAGCGGAACGATCTTTTTCCAAACGTAAAATAGTAAAAACCCATTTACGTAACACCATGGGACAACAACGCCTTTCGGATTTGTTCTTAATGAGTATTGAACACGAGTTTGTTAAAACATTAAATATCGACGAAATTATAAACGATTATGCAAAGAAAAAAACTCTCGACGATCTGGTCGTTTTGTATAATACCTACCTTGTATAGTACTTAGGTACTGACAAAATGTTTGTGTTGACTTGTTGAGTGTTCATGTGTTTTACGATTCTCTGTCTTTTGGATTCCATGAGGCTCGATCACTGCTACCCTCGTTACTACCATACATGGTAAGCAACATTATAAGTGGTGTTTTAAAATTTTGATTTTGCATCATATTTGCTGAAATATTACGTATAATGACTTAATAACTATCTATGTTATGTCTACCAGTCTACCTAGGATTATAGTAGTATAATAGTAGGTATATACTTAACACATAATGTGGGTTTAACCCTAATTAAATTATTACACGATTAACGAATTCAAAAATTCATAAACCTGAACCTAATAGTTAATAGTAATGAAAATAAGAATTATCATTTTCCATTCGTTATAAAATTTCCAACCAGTACGCAACTAGTTAAAAAACACGCATTGTAATCTGTTGATAACGAAGCTTATAGTAAGCCGGTTTGGATTTGGACACGGACGCATCTTGAACTTATATAAAATATTTTGTTCAATCTGTTAAAGCTCGGTCAAAATCTGCTCGACTAAATCGAATATTTCAAAGCACATTTTTGCTAGATATTTATAAAGTTCTCAGGGCAAAGAGACACACGCCCTTTTCGAAAGAGAAAGACACGCGTTTTGGCTTAATGACAGTTTAAATGGAGGCTTAGTGCGTAAAATAGAGCTTATTTGGAGATGTAACGAGTTAGGCTTGTGTGTAAATAAAATTCGAATGGTGAATTTTCCGCAACGTTAGTTCGGGCTTTGTATTTTGCTGTTGTTCATTTCAATGAAGATGAAGAACTATATTTCCTGGGAAATTGGAAAATTATATTTTTATTATTAAGTTTTTTTCTAAACTGTATATGTCAGGTAAAGCAATAGAAGATTCTTATTTCGCACAACCCATCATTAGTATTGAACTTTATAATCTATGGACGAATTTTACCATCTCAGTAAACCATGTTGCATAATAGATAATCATGTGCAATGTTAAACAACAAGAACAATATCACACTAGAAGATATTTAAATTTTTGAGAACTACCGTACTGAGTTTTAGCACAAGAATAAATAATTGTTATTTATTCTTGTGGTTTTAGTGGTAAGTGTATGCTTTATTAACCGTAGCAAGCGAATGTTATTATGACAGTGGCGGCTCGTCAATGAAGGGCTCTGGGGCGCCGCCCTCCCTGCAATTATTTTAAACAGAATCCAAGAATACCTTACTTAAAAAACCAAGAACGCAATGTATGTAAGCAATCAATTAAAATAATTCACACCAAACGTAGCCCTATTCCAACCGGCAAGCTATACTCATAGACAAGCGAGTTGCGCGCTCTCAAGGTTTTACTAAGTGCGGGCCCGCGGGCGACCGATTATTCGTCCCGATTCAACGCGAGTTGCCATGACTACAGAGGCGTGACGTCACCTACACATCGCACAACAAGCTGCCACGGATGGGCTCCAATTTTCCGCGCCCAACAGCAGTTCGCGAATCGCGATGCCACGGTAGAATAATCGATATATTATGTACTCTGACGATGCGACTTGTCGATGCCGCTAATGATTTGTTTATTTGTTTTGATTTGATTTATTAGTTACGTTATAAAATTGGAAAATTTCGTCTAATATGAAGGTCAGTGATTTACAGAAGCTTGTGTTTAGTTCTCTGAGCTTAAGTGAAAAACTTGATTTAAAAAATGCATAGCGGCCACTACTAATATTAAACATAGTACAAGTGCAATCAAAATGTAAAAGTAAGGCACAGTTTACGCGTAAGTTTGACAAAGAAATATACAATAAAAAATTCTGGATATGCGGTTGTGAGGACAAAAATTCTTCTTTTTTTGTTTCGTGTGATCCTGTGTCTTCTTTTTGACGGGGATGATAATTGGACTATAAATGGGATGCAGGACTTCAAAAATCTTTCAGAGAAAATAAAAAAAACATGAAAATAGTGCAAAACATCGTCATAATGTGGTAAGTTTTCAGATGTTAGGACAAACTTTAACTTCTTTAAGTAGTGCTGCTTATGCTAATTTTTTTTAATTTAAAGCCAGCGCCCCCCTGACTCGCTAGTCATAAGCCGCCACTGTATTATGATTAATGTCAAGTTTCATTGCAACTGCCAGTCGGAACTAATACAGTATGTAAAACCAGATTACATCCCCAATAGACCTTGATAATAACTGTGAGTACTCAGAGCAATAATGGCTATAAACCATTCTATGGTAGCATTAACTCCTATTTCCTATTGGTTAAATTACCGTGATACTATCACTATAGACAACGGTCTAGCAATTATCGTTGTTAATACATTACCCGGTATATAATGTGATATAAGATATACTTTTAAAACTTATATCATCTTTGCAAAAATACATAAAATAAACCTAACGTTAAATAAAGCAAGTTACAATTTTTATTTTTTAAAGTCAATAAAATGTCCAATCTTACAGTCTTTATCGATATTAATATTTCATGCCCATAAATACATCAAAAACTATCAAATTAACTACTTAAAGACCTTTATAATTACAATCCTTAAAACACATACACAATACCCTAAAAATAGTCCCCATATAGTTCGCATATCACATTATACAATAAAATAATGCAACTCCGGCAAAATCCAGAACTCCGTACTTTTCAATCGCGCAAGCCTCCCACAGGAGAGGGTCCCAATCCAGGCCCCTCCCACCGGGAATACAATTGCCAAGGGTGGGGCGAGTCCCTGTCTTGGGAGGGCCGAAACTACCCCCTTCAATGGCATTGACAATCTGTGGTGAACTGAGACAGTTTGAGAATCGTGACCGGCAGAAGTTCATGTGACCCTTTTTTTTGGAGCCTCCACGAGAAAAGTGTTTTTTGTATATAAGTTGTTTTTTCTTTGGAACACTGGGTCGGTAAACAAAGTGATTATTGCATTGAAACGTGATAGCGTTAAGGAGATCTTTTTGAATAACAAACGTTTAAATGACAGAAAATATTTGTACTTCCGTATTTTGTTATTGAGTAGTTTGAGTGATCCGTTATCAAAATGTTGGAGTTTTATCCCCATCATATGAACTTAAATCCCGCTATGTTGCCTGATCATGGAGGGACGATGAGTGTACCAGAATGTAATGGAAGAACAGGTAATATTATGTTATAATATAATAGGTATACAGGATTTACCAATTTCTCATGTATAAGAATTAATAGACCTGGTAATAAATTGACATCATTGACAAGAAACAGCTTTACCTATTTAGGCCTATATTTTTAGTTAATGTAAACGTGCAAATATGTTTTGCAGGAAAAATGTAAGTTTTTTTCGTGTGCCTTTTAAACATAAAGAGTAATAAGTAGTATAATATTCAAATTTTATGTACGAATGCAATTTTTAAATATCTTATTAAAAAATATATTCATATTGATACTGGGATATACCCCGTTAAAAATAATCGTTCCCGAGGCGCCTCCTCCACCGGAGGGTAATTTTCAGGTCGCTATTTTGCTTATGCCCCCCTTTGGGGCAAGCGTTATCCGATTGCAAAATATGAGATTCCTAGGCCTTATGGTTTTTGAGATATTTTTGGTATAGGAAATCGGAACTGCGTATTCATTATACAGGGTGTGCCATAACTAAGGGGATGTGCAGATACAGAACATAGTAGACTTGAAAATAGGCCATTTATGCATAATTTGTTATAATATGGTTAATTTTCAATGCCATTCTAGCATTTAAAAGCAACTGTCTTAAAAAGTAATTAAAACATAGAGATTAATGAAGTACCACTTTGTACGTATAAAATACCCCTCTTTCATAATTTATTCAGCGTCCCGTAGGAGGTATCTTAAAACTATGAAATCGCCTTCAAAACATAATTAGGTACGCCAAATTTGATTCATATATCCGCTTAACCAACGTCGTCAGTTTTCTAAAATACATTTTTATTCGGATCATCTTTTACCTCACCCTGTATAGGATTTGAATTGAGTCCTTTGTGTAGTACTAATACTTCAGAGTGTAGAGAAATATTGTAAAATAGTAAAATAAGCTGGCTTTGGCGAGATATGAGAGATTATAAAAAAAAAAATTACCAAAAAACCCGATTTGTTAGTCATTTCTTTTTAAAGAAAAATTGATAATTTATACTTTATTTTCTGGTTTAACCCCGTGTTATGTGCTTACAAAAGCACTTCTGCAGGTTTTGCCAGACATTTACAACCCTTTACAAGGTAAACTTTAATTTTATAACAGCAATAATGGAACAGCCAGAAGTTATAACCCCCAAACAAACACGGTAACACAGTTACAATTGAATTTATTTGCATACATTGTAGAACTTAAATGGATTATTCTCGGTTTTATTCGCATACAGCGTGATGGGATAACTCAAACAAAAATTACATATATTCAGAAACAAAAAAGTTGAACATAAGACAACTTTACATTTATAACATCTTAATATATATATATTTATAGTTATTAATGATACTAGTTCGATATGAACACTATAATGAAACGTGTGCAGCGTGGTTTAATTGCACAAGTGTCATTAACAAAGTTCATATCGAACGTATAGATATCATTCAAAATTTAATCTACGACGGTGCAAGTAGATTTTATTCCTCTAAATTTCATTGATATCAGATAAGGTTTTCGTAATTTTTAAAATTTTCAGGTGTCCATATTAGTCGATATCATGGTAACCGCATTTTTGATTGTTTTAATTTCGATTATGACAACGTCATTGTTGCCGTCTAATTTTCTATTGTATGCAAAGTGTTGGCCAAAAATAATTTAAATATGGGAGATTCTGAATCCGAAAGTGTCCCTTCGGATGTCGAAGATATCGCGCAAAGCGTAATATCCGCTTTTCTAAGTAATAATAACAAATAAATAGTTTGCACCGACTTTCTTTTTGTTTTTGTATCTTAACATTTGGATGTTATTATGAATTCATAATGGCACTGAGTGCTATTATGAAAGTCATAATGACATCTAAATGATAATGCTAAATACGTCATAATGGCACTGATTAAAAATAAAAACCTTATACAATTTAAAAACCATAATCATAATACATGTCATAAAAATGAAATAACCATAAAACCTAAAATAAATAAGTCCATAGGACAAATAAATTTCAAATATTTATGTTTTTATTTAAACGATTATTTACCAACAAAAATTAAAAAATTGATTTCATAAAAAAATTTTAAGTCGAAATAAAAACATGGATATTAAAAACAGACAATTTGAAAATATTTTTAGAAATGCTTTAATTAATTAATATTGTTCTGAATAATTTATATAAGTAATATTTTTTACTTAAAAATTATAAATTAATAATTTTATTATAGGTAATTTATTTCTTCAAAAAAGCTGCGTTTATACTATAAATTAACATTTTTACTTTAAAAAACTTGATTTTTAATGCATATTTATGATTTATGATTTTACATACTAAAACAAAAAATAAGATTTGCCCCTAACAAGCTCAGCTTCAGGGGATTAAAGAATAAGTTTATCGAAGACAACATAAACATATTTATTATATTATTACATTTTAAATAAACTTATTATTATTATTATATCACCAGTCCTTGGTGATATAAAAATATTCCCTGATGGAATGGGTGCAAATCCCCTTCCCATCCCACCGGTTCACTACCGTTTTCCTTGTAATATATCATACTACATTCAATAATAATTACATCGCCTTAATCATTAATGCCTAATAAGACCAATTTACGTCTCGTCCTACCCATTCTGAACGTCAGAATGTTACACACTCCATTTGGTGTCCACTGGAGCGCAAAGTGGAATGCCTAGCTCTCCATGCCTCGTTGGATCTCGAGATATTTGCTCGATACTCGTGGAAAGTGAAAGCTAATATTGAAGTTTGCACCGGGTAATGGAAAAGATTTTAAATGGATAAGGGGATGATCGAACGTGAATTTTAATTTCAGTTTGTGGACCGCAAAAATATAATTTTAAATATAACTTGTCTGTTGCTTTCAGCTAAAAACATAGCACAGATTCTTCTTTAGATTACCATCAAGATACCGACGCACAACTTTTTGAAGATTGGTTTAAACATAAACTCCTTAAAAATATACCTGAAAATACCGTCATTGGAATAGACAATGCTAGTTATCATAGTTGGCAAGCAAAAATCATTCCCAATTCTAATAATACAAAAGCAGAAATTCAAAATTTTATGATTGAAAATGATTTATATTTTGTAGAAACTTACAAAAAACGAGAACTGCTAGAAGTATTAAAAGCTTTTAAAATAAATAAGGAATACGAGTGTGACAAACTTGCAGCAGAAAATGGGCATACAGTGTTGCGTCTTCCTCCATACTATTGTATATTCAATCCTATTGAGCTAATATTGCACCAATTAAAATCCAATATTAGGAGAAATAATATTTCTCCTACATTAAATGCATCTGTAGTAGAATTAATTAAAAACGAAGTAAGAAAAATTTCTGCAGACAGCTGGAAAAACTGTGTATAGCATGTACTTAAGGTGGAAAATTCTTACAATTGTATGATTACAAATGTTCAACCCTTAATTGTAGGTTTAGGCTTAGATGAAGATAGTGATAGTGATACAGAGTTAAATTTTGAATAAATTATCAATAGTTTTTTAGAATTTAATTAATTTTTATTGTACTTGTTATCCTAATAGTTATACTTTTAAATTATATTAGTTTTTTTTTTTTTTTATTTATTTATTTTACGTCGGCCTTTTTCCGCAACGAGGCCAATCACCGACGCCAGGGAATTTGTCACACACTATCTGGTAATTTTGCCGAATCCCTCTTTGTCGAGGGTAGGGTTCTTTAACGTGCCAACATCCATGACACGGGGCCCACAGTTTAACGTCTCTTCCGAAAGACGGCGCCACCTCTTAAACCAAATTCCAAATTTAACATCGACGTTGCCGGCACCGGGAATGGAACTCGGGCCTACGATCTGTAAGGCTGTAGCGCTAACCACTAGACCACAACGTCGACTATTTATATTAGTTTCAATTATCATTAATTGTTATCATTATTTTACATTTATTATAGGCACCTACCTAAAACTAAAAATACCTATCTATTTATTTTAAATTATAAAAATAAATCATGTGGTGTAGGTACCTACATTTTCAAGCCGACCCTGATCCCATTTAATCCCCTTTGAAGAGGTTGAGGCGTATACAATAGGGTTTAATCAGGTAGTTTATTTTTGGCAGTAAGAGTCAACGGTATAATTCTGCAAATACTATACTTTGACTGAGAAATATTAGGTGTACCCAAAGACTTCTAGGTGTACCCCATTTCTCCATTATCGCATTTACACTCCCCTCCCCCCTAGATGGAATATTCTTGCAATATTAGCTCCAAGTTGTTTTATTACGGTAGAAGCTATTTGGCACTTTCTATACAATCGCACAACCAAGAAAACCTTAGGAAAAAATAAATTAGCCATTTCAGGAAACAATTTTGGTTTCTTTGGTCGGACCCTTCGACGTTTTTACGTTCCCGATAGTTTATGGGGGCACAGCACGTGTTACAAACGACTTAAGACCTTTTGGGGAACGAAAACCATAAAATATGTGCATTTTTATTGAAAAAGCACTTTTTAAATCGAATTGGTGTGGGTCTATTTGGGTACTCTATTTGATGGTTATTGTCTGCAACAAGCTTCATCATCATTTTAATTTATTTTCAACCTTAAACATAGCATAGCAAAGGGAGGAATATTCCATGGAGTTCGTCGGAATTTTTTAAGAAGAATTAATTTATGCATTGAAGAAGAACGACGTCAAGGAAGTAACAGAAAAACTGAACAGATGGTGTTTTTCGAATCAACTTATACTAAACGAGGACAAAACGGTTCACATTCACGCATTAGCCTAATGCCTACCCTATCCTATAATATTTTACTGTGGGAACAAGCAGTAAACATAAATCGAGTATTTCAAGCACAGCAGCGTCTAATAAGGCTCATTTTTGGATTGAAACCAACACAAACATGCAGAGAATACCTATACAAAGAACACAAAATCCTCACAGTCACTTCAGTATACATCCTTAAGTGCTCCACATGATTGTATACAAGAACAAGAACGAATTCCAAGAAAACAGAAACAATCACAACTATCCTACAAGAAACGCAAATGGCCTTATAGTCCCTAGACACACTTCAACACGATATGAAAAATCTCCCCACTATGCCTGCATCAAAATTTTTAATAAACTACCAGAATAAATCAAACAATTCCTAACAAGAGGTATATTTGGAAGAAAACTAAAGGGCTTTCTCATAAAAAATGCATTTTACACACTAAAAGACTTTTTGAATGCCTAATCGATGTCATAATTGCGTAAAAGGTTTTGACATTCTAGATTTTCTCTTACATTTAATGCTAGTAGTCTGAAATTTAGGGTACACTGCCTCCTAAGTTAGTTAATTTTATAGTTTTATATGACGAACCTCAAATCATAATGTATGATCCTTAGTAGAATATATTTAATGATCCTGATATCCCAAGTTTGAACTTATGGTTTCAACAGGATGGTGCTCCCAACGTTATACTGCTCATGTATAAGGAAGTATACAAGACAATTTTTCTGGAGCGGTGCATAGGTAGACGGGGGTCAATAGAGTGGCCATCCAGATCGCCCGATCTTAACCCAGTGGACTTTTTTATGGGGCTACGTAAATAATTTAAAATAGTACAAAATGTACAACAGGAATTTTAAAATCGATTGATCTTCTGCAGGACACTTGGTGGAGAACATTTTCAATATCTTATAAAATAGTTTTTTTTTCATACTTTGTCGTTTTTGTTTTAAAAGTGAATGGAAAATATAGAGCATGATTTATGAAAAATGTCTAGAATTGATTGTAAATGTAAAAATTCAAAATCCCATCCCACGGGTGCATCTCAAGCCTTCCATTTCCATTAATATATATATGCCTTATTTTAAATATTCATCAAGTTTTAAATATAACTGCAATTCTATCCTTTAAACCACTTTCAACAACCCATTAACCAAAAACCTTTTAGTAAAATTCTACAATTAAAGGAAAAGACCAAGTTTGCAAAAGAAGACGTTTAAAATATTTCCAGTGTTTTAGTGAATTCAACGATTTTCGAGGCTTTTCAAGTCATTTCACGGCACTCTGAATTTGTCTGAGTGCTTCCCGTCGGCAAGACTGTAACAGGATTCAAGCATTAGGGTTTTCCGGAAAATGATGCCAACTTTCAAAAGACATTTTAAACAGAGAGATAAAAATTTTAAAAAGGAAAACCCTTTATTTACATCAAGACTGATATTGTACCGTGCGAGCAAAAATTATTTGCATCAAAAAGGGCCTTGCATCGAAGGACGTAATGCTTAGCCGTAGAGCTCAATACCTGCTGGATGTCAGTAACTACCTGAATTACCAATCAATCAGTTATTCCGTCATCTTTGACAGTCGTTACAAGTAATTTGATTCATCGCTAATTTTTCCAATTTCTTGAACAATTCTCACAATGGGCTTTACGGAACAGCACAAAACATTCATGGTTGAAGCGTATTTTCGAAACGGGGTTAGAGTAAATGGTGAGTGGCAATACAATCCGGGTTTGTGCATGGACGATTTTCGCGAACATTTTCCTAACGTTGCTTATATTGCTGGGGATTTTTATCATTGCCTGAAAAGAACCGTCGCTGTGTTTAGGGAAACAGGTTCTATACAATACAAAAAGGAGCAGGAAGACCATCTGTAAGAACAGAAGAACTTGTTGCAAACGTTCGTGAAATAATGCAAAAGACGCCAACAAATTGTATAAGACGCCTGTCCTAAGAAGTGGGAAGATCTTATGCGGAACACGCGGGACTATTTTTAAGAAGCAGCTAAATTTATTTCCTTAGAAAGTGCAAGTATTCCAAAAAGTACAAGCCGCAGATTTTGAAAGACGCAGGAATTACTCTCAATGGTTTACCAAAAATTTATTGGAAAGTAATGATTAATGTGAATTTAAGCTTGGAGCCTGGCGGTGGCCAATTTCAGCAATTTATGTAATTATTTTTCTTTTTCTTTCGGTATATTCTTACTTTGTTAATTTTGTAAACAACAAAAATAAATTTGTATTTGTCTACTTATTTTATTACTCATTAGTTTGGCATATCATGTCATAATATGAATTTTGACAAAATTTTAACCTATATTTGGTTAGATATATCGTCCCCATATCATTGTGATCTAAACCAAGCCCCACGTTTTTTAATCCAAGCCCTCTTTGATGCAAATAATTTTTGCTCGCACGGTATATACAGTGTGTCCACGTAGAGAGTTGGGAAGAGGAAAAACTTTTTATACAAGAAAGTCATCCTTTATAAAAACGTCTGCTTGTGCTGAAACCACAAGTTCAACTAACACATTTGCAATTACTATAATACAGGGTTCGTCAGAAACAACATTTTTAGTTTTTCGGATTTTGTGTAAAATAAATGTACGTAAAAACAAACAACTATTGTTGCTTTCTTACTTCGAATATGATTTTATATCTGGCCGAGTAACGATTTCGTTGTAAGACAACCATTTTTTATTTGCCTACTTTTGAAGTATTTTTATTATTACATCTCATATTTCTTCAATTCATATTCAATCATAAATTATAAAACTTTTATTCAACCGTGGTACCACCGAATAAGCGCATAGTTCAACTCGACATCTGAATTCCCGATAACAGTTCCTTACTTGCTGTATTAGGATATTTGCAATAACTACTCTTATTTTTTCTTTCAAGACATCTAAGCTATTATTGAAATTGGTTTTATACACAGTATGTGGCCAGTGGCGCAACCAGCAAATTTGTTCGGAGGGGAGGGGCTTTACCCTCTTGCGCCGCAGGCGAAAAATTTTTTGGGTGCCACGCCCTTTTTTGGGTAAAATACGTATGATTGATGAGAGCGACAGCCCCCTAAAACTTCTGCAATAATACGCCGCTAGCCTTAACGAAATATTTATGAAAAAAAAATTTTTCAAAAGTGGGGTTATTTTTGAAAATATCGAAAAAACTTATTAAAAAAAGTTTTTTCAATGCAGTTTCTAGCCCACATGCAAATTTTCAGCTGCATAAGATAATTTTGTTTTTTTACCCACCACTAAAATTTATTTTCCACTTAATGAACACTTTACTGATGACACTGTGTTCTTTTTTGTCCTTGTCCTTTTCAGACACAAACTACGTTTTCAAAATTACTTATTTTATTGAAATTACCTTCTACAGGGTCAAAAACAAAAGAATTTCTTCCACGGTAATATCAATAGGTAGACCAGGGTCGATAATTTTTGAAACAAAAAAAATAATAGTAGGATAAAACCCATTGGAAAAGAAAGAGAATATAACAAAAATGAAAGAAAAAATAATTTACGGGCGATCCGAGGTCGGGAAGTGGAAGGGGGTGAGTTTTTAAGGCTGGAAAACGATTTATCTCGATTTCCGGGAAAACTACAAGTCCTATGGAAAAACGTTAAATGGCAAAGTTGTAGGTAATAAAAAGATCTACAAGTTTTGTATTAACACTTTTTTCACATTACCTCAAAATTTGTGTGAAAAATTCAAATAACCAAGTTTTTTTTTTTTATTATTTTTATCTTTTACAAAAAAAATTATGTTTTCACGAAATTTGGTGATAACTTACCTTTTCATGTCCCAAACACACTGTAATTATTTTGATTTAAAATATTTATTTTTTCACCTTATTTTGACTTAATATCGAAAAAGCACCCTTATTTTCAATCGAAAATTCTCACGTCAAAATATCTGCTGTTTTAAAAAAGTCGGTGGGCTTTTTGTTCGTTGAAATCTCCACTTTCTGATGGTGTAAAAAAATATATACATTACTATGGTAAATGTTCTCAAAAAATGCAAAGAAACGGAAAAAACTCGAATCCGAAATTTTTTTTTTAAATCATTATGTACAATTTTGAGCTATTTATTAAAATGTATACTTTAATTACTCAAAAAACGTAAGATTCCATGTTACATTGATAAACAAAAAAATTACAAATCCATAAAACATTGAGATCGCAAAAAACATGCGAAAATAGTTCGCGCGACATGAAAAATTGGTTTGCAATTAAACGAATAGGCTAAGTTTCTAAGCTCGGGGGGGGGGGGGGCTGCAGCCCGGCAGCCCCCCCTTCCTGGTTGCGCCACTGTATGTGGCTTTAGATATTCCCATAGATGGAAGTCGATAATTGTGAGATCGGGACTCCTACGTGCCAACTGATTTGAACTATAGGTACCTTCCAATCCACTTGTTCCCAACGTGATGATTTGGCAATAATCAAAACGAATTGAAAAAAAAATCGAAAAAACAAAAACTGTTGTTTCTGATGAACCTTGTTTAGTAATCTAAGATCTAATAGTTGAAATTGTAATTTCAACACTAGCAAAATTCATTTAATAAATCAAGGAATTGAAAAAAGGTCCAAAAAACTAAAAATGTCGTTTGTGACGAAGCCTGTATAGTAATCGCAAATCTGATATTCGAAATTGTAGTTCAGCACAAGCATACGTTTTTATAAAGAATTGCATTTTCTTCTATACCTAATAAAAAAGTGTTTCCTCTCCCAAACTATATCCTGTATATTATATTGCCAATTTAATTTTGTTAGTATTAAGTGCTTTATCTTCATTTCATTAAAGCGATTTTTGTTCCAGAATTGCCGAATCCTCATTTGATAAAATGCGAAAAAACATACGAAATCTGCGAAGGATGCGGCCAAAAAATTCACGATAGATACCTGATGCGAGTGGCAGACGCGAGTTGGCACGAACACTGTCTTTGTTGTAGCGTGTGCGGAGTTCTACTAGCTCATTCGTGTTATACTAGGAATATGAAATTATACTGCAAGGCTGACTATGATAGGTAAGCAACACTAAAATCATTGGCGTACACACAAGTATTTCATTTCATAATTATAATTTTATTTTTTTATATCCTGACAATTTAACTTCGTTAAGTGAAGAAGAATTATACGTGAAAGCGCGGAATTTACAAACGATATACCATAAAGACTTGTCCATTGACTTTCCAAGTCAAATTTAAAGCCTCTGAAAGGGACTTGGAGATAGTATTTCAAAATTAAAAACAGTGCATGAACTTGCGGATCTTTTGGTAATAAAAAATCAGTGTGTTCTTCAAATTTTCCAGATGTATCTAGTGCAGTAATGTTATTTCTAACTTTACCAGTTAGTGTGGCATCAGCGGAACGATCTTTTTCCAAACTTAAAAGAGTAAAAACCCATTTACGTAATACCGTGGGACAACAACGCCTTTCGGATTTATCCTTAATCAGTTTCGAACATGAGTTTGTTAAAACACTAAATATAGACGAAATTATAAACGATTTTGCAAAAAAAAACTCTCGACGATCTGGTCGTTTTGTATAATACCTTGTATAGTACTTAGTGACATAATGTTTGTGCAGACTTGTTGAGTGTTTATGTATTTTACTGTTTTCTGTCTTTTGGATTCTATGAGACTCGATCACTGCTACCCCCGTTACTACCATACATGGTAAGCAACATTATAAGTGGTGTTTTAAAATTTTGATTTTGCATCATGTTTTGCTGGAATAATACATACAGGGTGTTCATTTGAAAACTTCCCACCACGGATTTTCCTGCTTTAAAATGAAAATGTGGACAATCGCTCGGAACCGTCCATTTTGTCAATCTTGTTACTTCAAGCCCCTAGGAGGGAAGGGGGGTAAGATCTAAATCTTAAATGGATACCCCTATTTTATATAATTTTTTTTGGTTTTGCATAAAATTATGAACATTTTTTAATAAAAGCATTATTAGTCTATACTGAACAGTTTCCGAGATATTGACTCTTGAAAAATGAGATTTTTGAACTTTGACAGCGTCTAGCTTTCTAGCTGTACGTCTTAGAGCACAACGGCTTACATGTCCCTATCTTCGATTTTTATTATCTTTCCAATAGTGTCAACTTCCGGTTAAACCGGCAGTACTATATTTCTTACAACCGGTTTAACCGGAAGTTGACACTATTGGAAAGATAATAAAAATCGAAGATAGGGACATGTAAGCCGTTTTATTCTAAAGACGTACAATTAGAAAGCTAGACGCTGTCAAAGTTCAAAAATCTCATTTTGAAACTGTTTAGTATAGACTAATAATGCTTTTATTAAAAAATGTTCAGAATTTTATGCAGAATCCAAAAAAAATATATAAAATAGGGGTATCCATTTAAGATTTAGATCTTCCCCCCCCCCCCCCCCCATCCCTCCTAGGGGCTTGAAGTAACAAGATTGACAATATACGCAAAAGATGTCCCCCTCGAAATAAAAATCGACGGGTCTGAGCGTTTTTTTTTTTAAATTAACGCGGAACCAGATATTTAGCCTGTTTCGTTTTAAATGGGGAACCCTGTATATATTTGATAAAACGCTTCGAATTCCATTTCAGCAGTCCCATAATATTTTTAATCCGGAAAAAACCTGCAATGCCGTTATACCTGCTGGAAAAAAATTTACCAGTATACCCGGAAGAATATAAAATACATATTACATATTTTCCGGCAGGTATCACGAAAAAAGAATAAAAATTCTTTAATAACGTAGGCCCGGTTCGGCGACGGCGCCGACCCGTCTTTGTTAAATATTCGTTTCGGAGCTTTGAGAGGCGCCGGGACGCGTCTAATATGAGCCTCGGAAGGCGTCGCGGCGCGTTTAATAAAGGCACCGTCTCTTTGTTACCGAAATCGTATAGGGGGGCTTATTCTTTCGTGGCCATTGTGTTTTGGAAAATGTCTGCTTATCATAGAGAGAGCTGTTTGAATTGTAGAGCTTTCTGTTGAAGCGTTTTATAATACATACCGTTATCTACCTATTTTTCAGGATATTTGGGGTAAAATGTTCAAGATGTGGTGATAGACTTTTGCCCCAAGAGATGGTGATGAGGGCGCAGCAACACGTCTACCACTTGCCTTGTTTTGTCTGCGTGGTGTGTTGTCAACCTCTTCAAAAAGGTAAATAAAAGCCACCACATTTTCTATCTTATAATTAAGCTAATGTTAAACTTGCGAACATAACCTATATCTGTCATTTTATGGGATAACCGTTTAGTACTCCGTTCGTGTAAATATCTGACCTTAAGGTTGAATTCTCAACGTCATTCAATCTATTGCCAACCTATAACCTATTTCGCATTGATTTTTTGAGTTTATTATTTTAATAACTAACATTTAAAGAAAATCAAAATCGTCGGTACATTATTTAGGTAGTATCTGATATATTACAAAAATATCAATTTATTTCATTGCTAATTTTGGGAGAATTGTATAGTGAAAGAACAATGAGTGACAATGACATAATAATGTTAAAAAAAATCTTACCCGATATTTTTCGCTGTACAATTCTCCTAAAATAAGTTATGAAATTCCTTGATATTTATTAAATATGTCAATTATTACCCATAGAATATCAAGTCGACACCGATTTTCTTTAAATTTTGTATAAAAGCTAGAAAACATTAATAAATCTACGCGAAATAGGTTATAGGTTGGCAAGCATGTTGATACTCCCACCTTAAGATGCTCCACCCCTTTCTTTGTTCTTAGTTTTCTAATTAGGTAAAACCTCTTTTAGGTGAACAATTTGTATTGAGGGCAGGTCAACTGTTCTGCAGACAGGACTTTGAAAAAGAACTTTACCTTATGCAACAGGCACACAGCGGAGATGAAGACTTACTAGATGAAAATACTAGACCCAGAGACGGAAGGAGAGGTCCAAAACGACCTAGGACGATTCTGACCTCGGCGCAGAGAAGACAGTTTAAGGCTGCTTTCGAGGTATTGCATTTGTATTTATAAAAGAAAATTAATTCGTATTTATAGTACCTATATTTGCTACTGGTTTTAGTTTTTAAAATTACCAATACCAACCGTGCTTTTTCACTAGGTAAGTCCAAAACCATGTAGGAAAGTTCGCGAGGGCCTAGCGAAAGAAACAGGCCTCAGCGTAAGAGTGGTACAAGTCTGGTTCCAGAACCAACGGGCCAAAATGAAGAAAATCCAGAGGAAACAGAAGCAAGAGGACGGTAAATCGCCAAGTGATAAAGAAAAAAGCGATAAGGAAGACAAAGTTATTAAACAGGAATCGAGTCCGGCTAGTAGCGAATTTGGAATCAGTATAGGATACAACTCGTCGGGACAACCGTTAAATCCTAATATGCCGTATTCACCCGATGGTAAGATTTGTTTAGCCGATAGAGGGCCGCAAAAATTGAAAAATGTTTGGGTATTCCCAATTTTTTTTAAATTTCTTTGATTTTTGGTGTATACAGGGTGATTCATTAAGGGTGGCGACCGGCTATATCTCGGAAACTACTAGGCATAGAAACTTGGAGAAAAAAAAATTATGATTAAAGCGGTCATGAGAAAATTCTGGAAATTACCTTTAAGTTCCTCATTTCGCCGCAAGGGGGCACAATTAAATTTTTTTTTTTTAATTCTAAATTTCTCCGAAATTTCCCATATTAAGGTATAACTCTGATTACATCATCGAAAAGCTTAGACAATTCTGCATCATTTTGGTTTAAGGCTCATTGGCGTACCGGCCTTGATAAGAGTGGGAGAAGCTATTGAATGTGCAAACAATAAAATCGCTGTAACTTGTAAACGACTTATCCGATTTTACTAAATTTAAGCTTGTTTGGAAGGGAAAGGTAAGTATCTTCAATCGCCGTATCCAATAGTATACGATAGTGATTAATAAAATTGCTAGAGGGCGCAATTTGTAATAATAACAGTTTTTTCGATTTTATCCCGGAAATTCAAATCATACGGTATAACTATGACATCATAATCGAAAAATAGATGAAATTTGCAAGAAAAGATGTGAAGACCGCAGTTCGATATCTTTGTTCGTTTCAGAGTTATTGCCAAAACAATATTTTTTAATACAAATTGCGCCCTCTAGCAATTTTATTAGAAACTATCGTGTACCATTGGATACACCAATTGAAGGTTCTTCCAAACAAGCTTAAATTTAGTAAAATCGGATAAGTCGTTTACAAGTTACAGCAATTTTAATGTTTACACTTTCAATAGCTTCTCCCATTCTTATCAAGTGAAACTGTAAACATTAAAATCGCTGTAACTTCTAAACGACTTAACCGATTTTACTAAATTTAAGCTTGTTTGGAGGAGAAAGGTAAGTACCTTCAATTGTCGTATCCAATGGTACAAGATAATTTCTAATAAAATTGCTAGATGGCGCAATTTGTATTAAAAATTATTGTTTTGGCAATAACTCTGAAACGAACAAAGATATCGAACTGCGGTCTTTACATCTTTTCTTGCAAATTTCATCTACTTTTCGATTATGATGTCATAGTTATACCGTATGATTTGAATTTCCGGGATAAAATCGAAAAAACTGTTATTATTACAAATTGCGCCCTCTAGCAATTTTATTAAAAACTATCGTGTACTACTGGATACGGCGATTAAAGATACTTACCTTTCCCTTCCAAACAAGCTTAAATTTAGTAAAATCGGATAAGTCGTTTACAAGTTACAGCGATTTTAATGTTTGCACATTCAATAGCTTCCCCCACTCTTATCAAGGCCGGTACGCCAATGAGCCTTAAACCAAAATGATGCAGAATTGTCTAAGCTTTTCGATGATGTAATCAAAGTTATACCTTAATATGGGAAATTTCGGAGAAATTTAGAATTTAAAAAAAAAAATTTAATTGTGCCCCCTTGCGGCGAAACGAGGAACTTAAAAGTAATTTCCAGAATTTTCTCATGACCGCTTTAATCATAATTTTTTTTCTCCAAGTTTCTATGCCTAGTAGTTTCCGAGATATGGCCGGTCGCCACCCTTAATGAATCACGCTGTATATAGCCTAACACTATTAAATGATGTTTTCTAATATAGTTAGCATGCAAACATCTATAAATAAAGCAAGTGTTATAATGTAAACATTCCCTCTAATTAATTGTGTTAAATAGATGGTAAAAAAAATAGTAAAAAAATTATAATTTTACACTTTCCACAGATTTTAAAAAGTTGAATGTTGCAAATGTTTAGGGCGGTTGGCGGTTGCAATTGGCTAAATTTTAGGGTTGTTAGAAGGAGCTATTGGTTAAAACTAAAAGGTTTATGAGAAGGTATTAAACAAATGATTTTTTTGATATATGGAAGTTTTGTTTTCTAATGACCAATTTCAATGATATTATTTTAAAATTGTCTAGCAAAAGCTACTACTTATTTTAAATTAGTTGTTTTTTAATTAGTGTTATCTTTGTTTTGTCTTTCGATACAAGTAACCAGCTTCGATATATTCTAAAAACGTAGTCATCAGTATTATGAAAACGAGAACAATAAAATAACTTAGCGCTTCGGAATTGGTATTTCATTTTTTATAGGTACTGAATGTCTTATTTCTGTCTGTTCTCAGCTGGCATAAGATATAGGTACCAATAAGAAATTTTGTTGTGATCTCAAGTATGTTTTTGTATTAATTGAAATTTTGCTCATCATACAAGCTCCTTTTTTTTATAACAGTGGCACACACAGTCCTCCTATAGTTACGAGAGAGCTGCAAACGAAAAAGTTTGGAAACCACTGATTTATTTTAATTGTTATTAGTTATTATTTAGCAAAAATTAATTATGCAACCGACTAAAAAACTGTTAGGAATATGTTACTTCAAAAAACGGTTCCCTGGACATTGGGGAACCAAAAAAATATACTGGTGTTTTTTTAGTCATCTTTGTACAGAACAATTAGGTTTTTTTTTTTTAATTAATTTTTCCTCATTATTTTAGTTGATGTTTTGCACTCAGGAAAAAGATAATTGAAATAATATTTATACATAATATAGTGTGTTCAGAAAATGTTATTGCCAAAAGGTATATGATTTTTATTAAGGCGGGAGTATCAACATGCTTGCCAACCTATAACCTATTTCGCGTAGATTTATTTATGTTTTCTAGCTTTTATACAAAATTTAAAGAAAATCAGTATCGACTTGATATTCTATAGGTAATAATTGACATATTTAATAAATATCAAGGAATTTCATAACTTATTTTAGGAGAATTGTATCGCGAAAAATATCGGGTAAGATTTTTTTTTACATTATTATGTCATTGTCACTCATTGTTCTTTCACTATACAATTCTTCCAAAATGAGCAATGAAATAAATTGATATTTTTGTAATATATCAGATACTACCTAAATAATGTGCCGACGATATTGATTTTCTTTAAATGTTAGTTATTAAAATAATAAACTCAAAAAATCAACGCGAAATGGGTTATAGGTTGGCAATAGATTGAATGACGTTGAAAATTCAACCTTAAGGGCGGATTGAAAGTGCTGTTCTCCCCCTACTTGCGAACGTACTATATTGGTTCTATATTTGGTAGTTTAATTTTATATTACCAAGGAAACGATTATTGTTAGTTTGTAAATTTTTTAAAGACAAATTCATGCAATCTTTTGAATAATGGGAATATTTATTTTATAGATAGAGAAAGAGCTAGTATAGATAAAAAGAATAGACCAAAAAGGGGACAGCAGTGCCTTGTTATTTTTGTTATCCTGGATTGGCTATGGTTTTAGCAAAATGTGGCCCTGTGTTTAGTGAAATAAATAAATTTTTGATCATTTGTCAATTTTAAAAATCTGTGGAAAGTGTAAAATTATAGTTTTTTTATTATTTTTTTTTATCATCTATTTAACACAATAGGGAACTTGACAAAAATTTTAAATGGTGAAAAAATTCTATAAATCATAAGTATATATTGTCATAAAACATATGGCAGCAAAAAAACAACATATTTCGTCCCAAAAGACCGCTAGAAAGATTTAAAACTGCTCCAAAATTCAAATTATCCCAAGCGGGTAAAAACGGGTCGTGACGTCACGAAGTATTATTTGTCATGATGACATCCGCGAAATAGGTTATTGGTTGGCAATAAATTGAACGACATTGAGAATTCCACCTTAAGGTGGGAGTATCAACATTCTTGCCAACCTATAACCTATTTCGCGTAGATTTATTTATGTTTTCTAGCTTTTATACAAAGTTTAAAGAAAATCAGTATCGACTTGATATTCTATAGGTAATAATTGACATATTTAATAAATATCAAGGAATTTCATAACTTATTTTAGGAGAATTGTATAGCGAAAAATATCGGGTAAGATTTTTTTTTTACATTATTATGTCATTGTCACTCATTGTTCTTTCACTACCTATACAATTCTTCCAAAATTAGCAATAAAATAAATTGATATTTTTGTAATATATCAGATACTACCTAAATAATGTACCAACGATATTGATTTTCTTTAAATGTTAGTTATTAAAATAATAAACTAAAAAATCAACGCGAAATAGGTTATAGGTTGGCAATAGATTGAATGACGTTGAGAATTCAACCTTAAAACAACAATACAATAACACACGGCAATCCAAATGCAAACTCGGTAGCTCGGTCACCGGACAGGATGACGGAAAAGTCATACTTCGTGACGTCATCGGGCTTGGCGCGCTTAAAAGGTCGTTTGAAATGCTTTTGACACGCGCGAAACTTTAAAGAATTTTTACCATGTTATTACTGATTTTTAAGGAGTAATTATTGGGGGAATATTTTTTTTAGGCCTAACTAAATCATATTAGGTATTGAAAAAAAAAATTGGTAAGTTCCCTATTAATAATGGATTTCCACCAAGTAAAAGCCGAATCAATTCTATTCCCTCTAATTTTTTTTATTTCAACAAAATTGTGGTATTTATAGGGTAATTAGATGTTTGTATTATTTATCCAATCTCAGTTTGAGGACATTCCAATCATTCCATACGGCGGTAAACAGTCTCAAAGAGACCGACCGCACAACCAGGGTTGTCAGATCTTTCTTCTTCAATTCTTTAAGTTTTTTTATTAAAGATATTTCATTTATATCAGTATTCAATTATTGTTAGTCAGTAACTTTCTTTGAAAGCTAGTTTGCAAACATGCTTTAAACCGAGGAGTTTTGAGTGTGACAGAAAAAAATAACAAGCCATTCATTGTTATAATAATACATTCTTTAGTCCTTAAGAAACAATATAACTGAAATCAAGACAAAAAGTGTTTTCAGTGTTTAAAAACAACTAATTAACAAACCCTTGTTTCTCGTATATACTTACATTGTGCTTACAAATCCGAAAATTTTGAAGAATTGGCAACAGCATGTAATTTATTGCGATTGCAAGCGCCAGATATAAGCTGAACCGGTACCCGGCCCGTCTGAGGATCAATTCTGCCAGACAGAGATAGGCCAGTGACCGCCGATGGCGTGGAAGAGACGGAGATAAAATATACGTGGTTATGCCTTGATGAACGGGCCGGACTCTGGTTGACGAGAATGAAGTTCTGGTAAAAAAATTAAAGCATTTTCTGAGCAGTGTCGTGCCGTGTCAGGTTAATTTTTCTGGTTTTAGTTTTGTGTATAGAATTTTTGAGTTACCTTATATTTATTATTTTAATATAATATTATTATATATACAGTGGGTTTATAAAGTGTAGTATGTACAAACACCTAATGTAAAACAAACTTATAAGTGTGTATACGCATATTAATTATTTGTGTGGAACGCCTATGGTTAGGAAATTCCCACAGTTTAATGTCATTAAATTGACCTAAGAAACACTATAACTAGGTTTTTTTAACTTTTTTTTTCAATTAGTATAATGATTATTTCTTTTTAGATAATTATCCAGCCCATTCAGGCGAATCATTCTGCAGTTCGGACATATCTCTCGACGACAGTACAAACTTCGACCACCTGGACGAAGGTACTTCGGATGGACTATCACTACAGAACTTAGAGTTACAGTCGCAATCTCACAGTCATAGTGATAACGCGCCATCTTCTAGCAGTGTGGCCAACCCCATCGATAAACTCTACCTCATGCAGAATTCGTATTTTAGTACGGAACAATAAAAAATTGTGTTTTTATTATTACAATATAAAGTATTTGGTTTTTGCTAGTCAATAACTGTGTAATTAACGCATCGCCGATATCAATTTAAAACTGTCATTGATTACTATGGGTTTGCCGCCGTTTGTCGGTGATTAAAAATATCTCCTTAGTATTTTTAAAAAATACTATCTTTATATCAAATAAAAATCGCCTTTTTGTTGTGATTAAATAAGGTCGTTTTGAAACTTACAGCAAAAATTTCTAACCCATATTTCGTTTGATAAAAAACTAAATTGTGTTAGTTTTTGTGCAATAGAATTAAAAGTGTAATAATATAAATAGTATATACAGGGTGTTCGGAAACGATGAGCAAAAAATTTAGGGGATAATTCTAGGCCGAAAATAAATGCTATCTCTCCTATAACAGTTTTTCGAAAATTGATTATTACCCGAGTTACAGGGTGTTAAAGTTAAATTTTATTTGCGGTTACTTTGCAATAAGTTTTGGCACGCTCATAATATTTTGACGAAATCTCGTATATGGGGTAGAAAACGATTTATCTCGATTTCCGGTAAAACTACAAGTCCTGTGGAAAAACGTTAAATTGCAAAGTTGTAGGTAATAAAAAGATCTACAACTTTTGTATATACACTTTTTTCACATAACCTCAAAATTTATGTGAAAAATTCAAATAACCAAGTTTTTGGTTTTTTATTTTTATCTTTTACAAAAATTTTTTTTATCCACGAAATTTGGTGAAAACTTACCTTTTTATGTCCTAAACACACTGTAATTTTTTTGATTTAAAATATTTATTTTTTAACCTTATTTTCACTTAATATCGAAAAAACACCCTAATTTTCAATCGAAAATTCTCACGTCAAAATATCTGCTGTTTAAAAAAGTCAGTGGGCTTTTTGTTCGTTGAAATCTCTACTTTCTGATGGTGTTAAAAAAATATACATTACTATGGTAAATGTTCTCAAAAAATGCAAAGAAATGTAACATGGAATCTTACGTTTTTCGAGTAATTAAAGTATAAATTTTAATAAATAGCTCAGAATTGTACATATTGATCTAAAAAAAAAATTTCGGATTCGAGTTTTTTTCGTTTCTTTGCATTTTTTTGAGAACATTTACCATAGTAATGTATATTTTTTTTAACATCATCAGAAAGTAGAGATTTCAACGAACAAAAAGCCCACTGACTTTTTTAAAAAAGCAGATATTTTAACGTGAGAATTTTCGAATGAAAATTAGGGTGTTTTTTCGATATTAAGTCAAAATAATGTTAAAAAGTAAATATTTTAAATCAAAAAAATTACAGTGTGTTTAGGACATAAAAAGGTAAGTTTTCACCAAATTTTGTGGATAAAAAAAAAATTTTGTAAAAGATAAAAATAAAAAACCAAAAACTTGGTTATTTGAAGTTTTCACATACATTTTGAGGTTATATGAAAAAAGTGTAAATACAGTGTAGATCTTTTTATTACCTACAACTTTGCCATTTAACGTTTTTCCATAAGACTTGTAGTTTTACCGGAAATTGAGATAAATCGTTTTCTACCATTAACCCCCCCCCCCCTCCCCCCTTCCCCCCTTCCCGACCTCGGATCGCCCGTAATTTATTTTTCCTTTCATTTTTGTTCTATTCTCTTCCTTTTCCAATGGGTTTCATCCTACTATTATTTTTTTCACTTTTTACCATTTTCAAAGGCTTCAGCACTGGTCTATTATTGTTCTAGTAATTTATGTATTTTAAAACTGCAAATAAAATTTAACTTTAACACCCTGTAACACCCTTAATAATCAATTTTCGAAAAAATGTAATAGGAAGAGATAGCATTTATTTTCCGTCTAGAATTATCCCCTAAATTCTTTGCTCATCGTTTCCGGATACCCTGTATAAATCCAGGGCTGTCCATTCTTCTGCAATTGTGTCGATGTATTTTATATGAGTTAAATATGAACCTTTCCCAAAATAAAAAAAAATACTTTGCTTTCCAGGTGTTATTGATGTAGGAATGACGCTTGTGTATATTTTCGTTTTTTAGGCATAATTCTATAGTTTTTTCCGTTCCACGGACCTCATGTACCTGTATGTTTCATGTTGTTGGACAGCCCTGTATACATCTAATAGCGATGCGTCAATTTCAATTTTTTTAAATTGTTCCTTTTATAAATAATTCCTAGTCATTTTACGCTAACGTTTTTTATTTTTGTAAAGAGTTCCAGTTTTAAATACTTTTGTTAAAATTTTTGTAAGATAAATTTATAAAAAATTTTTTGTAGAACAGCACCCAAAAATAGATATTTAACAGTGTTTGTTTTGAACATTGATCTTTAAAAAATATGACAGTTTTTCAAACGTTTTTTTGTAAATACTTACATAAGTATATTAACTTAATTCCATTGTCAGTTTAGGTCAAAATCTGGTCGAATTAATAATTGTGATGAATTTTCGATTAAATATATGCCAAATATAGTGTTTAATATTGCCTAGATTTTATTATGTATATTTTAAATAAAATATTTAAAAATTAATTTGTTAATTTATTTATTTTAATATTCTGTAAAATCAGACTAAATTTGAAATCATTTTGTATTTATAAATGTACTTATTACAAAAAATTCCTAAACCTAGACTAAAGAGAAACATCTTCACACATTTCAATGGTATTTTCATAAATATTCACCCAAAATGTGAAGCTTTAAGTTTTTGTAGGAAACTAAGAATAATATTAAATATTAACCCTACATAAAAAAAAACTATTCTGAAACTTATCGTGTAGGTGCCGACGCTTCCTTCCTCGCTGCATCTTGTAACAATTGAGTATCCACTTCGTCGGCAGGAAGTTGAACGTATCTCACAACAGATCCCCGAATAAAACAGTTTTTTACTGATAACTGGAACAAAAAAAAACACTATTCTCAAAGGACCTTTAGAAGTGTTCTTCTGTACAGTTTATAAACATGTTTCTACGTTAAACAGATTAGTTCTAGGGCGACCACAAAATTACAACGATTGTAAGGTTAATACATACCATATGTGGGTATTTCTCCGTGTCCGTTACACTGATATCAGTCAGTTTGATGTTGAGATACTGGTCCACAGAATGTAGGGTGCCACATATGCTGAAATAGTAAATTACTTTATAAAAGATCGGCGAAAAATCGGTGAAAATTAAACACACTAACCTCAAATCGTTTTTAAGCTCCACAACGACGTCTTTACCCACCAGAGACTTGAAGAATGAGTAGAAAAGCTAAAAAAAAATCCTGAATCAGTTAAGAACATAGAATTACTCAAAAAGATTCTTTTTTACCATTTTTAATCACGAATTTTTTACGTTTATTTACCAATTTGTTTACAGTGTATGCAGATTTTACCGAAAAAGATAGGTTAGGTTGAGATACGTTTAGGTTTCCTAACCTCAACTTTTTTCTTTTGACGGCTTTCTACTTTTTAGTATTTGGATGTTAGAAACGACAGAAAATGAAATTCCCTTTGGTGACGTTATATTAAGAGTGACGATAGAGAAAAAACGTATCATGCCTTTTCATATAAAGATACCGGTTCTTAGAATGTAGCAATCAGCGCCACCTAGGAAGTGCGAGTAAAAGGTTTTGTAAATTATTTTCAAACAGGTTACTACATTTCTTTCTATATCTATCCAAACTGTTTTACCCACAGAAGTTTTACCTAGTTCAGTTTTACGACAACAAGTAAATACCACAACGAAACAGCAGTTTTTTTTGTTTGTTTTGTTATTCTTTTCGGCGTCGGTCTTCTTCATACCTAACCTAAAAAAATATTTAAAAAGCCGGTGTAGTCGGATAACATTTTGATTGTTTTGCTGAAATTATATCTAATAACAACTATTTTTCGCGCTATTGAAATAAATAATAATTTTTATATAATTTAAACACATTTCGTTACAGCACACCACACAATATGTCTGCTGGAAATGAAAGCCAAGTGGCCCCCAAGAAGATCCACCAAGAAATGGTAACACCTTATAAGTTGACTGTTGCTATTTTGATTAAGTGCTATTGCCAATTTAAGGAGTCCGGTAAGTAATCACATAACAATTTTTAAAAATAGTTGTAGCGCTGCTGCCTCTTCAATAGCCAAATATTTTACATGGAGCAACTAAGCCTAACTCAATAAAAAGCCAATCCTGTATTTTAACTTTTAGATGAAATGGAAAACATATCAGTTTCTGAAAAGGTAAAACTAAGAAAGTCGTTTTGCATAGTTTCACTGAAAATACTTCAAGGTCCCGATTTGAAACTCAACGAACTTAAAATTCTATTGAACCCTCTTGATTCTTTATATCCGGTTTTCGAAAAATTCGACCAGAGTTTAGAGGACCTAAATAAAAATGGAATTGGTAGTTTATTGGATATAATAGATGGGATAAAACAGGTGTTAAATGGGGACCCTAATCAGACAGTAAAAAGTTCTTTAGTATCTAGTAGTGTTGTGTCTAAAAACAGTGTTATAGGTAAGATTTTTATTTTAACCTTTGTAATAAGCAGTAGATATTATAGAATTAAAATTCTAGGGTATTTCCTAAGACGTTTCACCATGTACTTTGAAAAACTGAGTTTCTCAGAGGTGTCTTCCTTATATGAAGCTTTCATTAGGTATTATGATGATTTGAAAAAAACCTCTCAGTATACTACCCCTGATGTTAACATAGCAGAATGGTATGTTTTTCATTAATATGTATTTACTTTGCCTATTGTTACTTTATGACAATACTATAATCTAAAATTTTCCAAAACTTATATTTTAAGGTATATAGATGAGAATCAATGGTCAAGGCGCCAAGCAGAACTATTTTTAGCGACTCAAGCAGCTCTGTTACAAAATGACGAAGAAAAGTCCCTGTCGCCTCAGGAATTGCAGAGCAAGATTTCTAGTATTTTAAAGTCGAATCCAGAATTGGCTGAAGCGGTAGGTTTACATTTTCGATACCTTCCTTCCTACATTTATTTATTTACTTTACCTGATTCTTTAAACTTTTAATTTTACTGGTCATCCTACACAGTATTTTTTATGGATAAATATACCTGTTCTTACTAATATTGAGATCAAAAACAGCCTTTGAATTTGATACAATGTTTAAATAGATCACTATAACTCTAGCAATACAATTTCTTTTAGCATTTTATGTCATTTTTGAATTATATGAGAGTGGAAGAATTTTGTGGAGCAATGCAAAGTTTGTTTCACTGTTTCGACAGGAGAACCAATCCCGATGTCAAGTGTTACAATGATGAAAAAAGTAAAGAGCATAGATATGCTGCCCTTAATTTGGCTATTTTGCATCATCATTTCGGCCATTCGTAAGTTCAAGCATCTTAATATGTGACATTGTTCTGTACGTATCAGATTTATACTATTATTATGAATATCCTCAAAAACACATCCCCCTTACAAATATTTCTGCTGATAACAATTTCTTTATTTTAGAAAAGAGGCCCTAGCATCTTTAAAGGAAGCTATAAAAATAGCACATGAAGCAAATGACAACCTTTGTCTACAGCATGCATTGTCTTGGTTGTATAGGCTGTCAAATGTCAACAAGGACAACTTGATAGTACAGTGTATCATTAAAACTTTTGAGCTCAACATAAGCTACACTACTTCTTTAGCATTGCAAAATTTTGCTCATTATGGAAGTGCCAAGATGTCGGTGAAACCCAGTGTCATATTTGAGGTTAAAAGATTTTAGCTTATACAGGATGTCCGGAAATGATGAGCAAAAAATTTAGGGGATAATTGGCACTTGGGGGGGTAAAGGGATATAAGTCGAAAATTTTCAAAATTGAGATAAGTCGCCCACAATACTTATAAATTCATTATCTACCCCTGGGGAAAGAGATATAAGTTATTTAGGCCTTAAATATGTGCCATTTTTGATTGTAGAAAAGGATATAACTATACAAAAGATATATTCTTTTGTGAAAAGGGGATTAAGATTTGTTAAAGCCTACGAATGAATTGAATTTTAACAAAATTATTTGTGGAAAGGGATATAAGTATATTTATCTCCCTCTTCCCTAAAAAGTTGTTTGGCCTTTTATTGAGGAAAAGGGTATAATTAAATGATAATAAGTCGAGCGATGAATAAAAATAATAATAAGTTTGGTTTTTGAACTCTGCGTTTATTACCATTTGTTTCATACAGTTTTGAAGAAAGTACAATAGCAAAATTTTATTTAATTGGTGTAAAGAGGTATATGTAAGTCTTTTAGAATTTTTCATGTGTAAATGGGTATAAGTAATATTTTTTTTCATAATAGTTATTTTTTTTAATTACTGCTATATACAATGTATTAAGGATCAAAAAATGTCTATTTTAATAAAAAAATTGAGTTTAAAAAAAAACCGTTATCTAAACGCGAGTATTAAAACTTTAAACTCAATTTCCCAAAATTGTCGATTTAGGATATATACCCCTTTACCCCCCCCCCCCCCCCCCCAAGTGCCAATTCTAGACCGAAAATAATGCTCTAAATCTCTTTCTATCAAATTTTTTCGAAAATTGATTATTATAGGAGTTACAGGGTGTTAAAGTTAAATTTTTTTTGCAATACCTTTTGCCAAGCTCATAATATTTTGACGAAATCTCGTCGTTTTTTGGGATGAGGAATACAAATTTGCCCACCGTTTTTTCGTATTTTGTGGAGGGCGCCACATAGGAGCCTATACTTTAATTTGAATGATCCCAACTTTTTTGTCCTACACTGTATGCGCACTTTGACTGAATCTTTTTATTCTACTGACCTTTTGACATAAAAAGGTATACCACTTTTGTTTCGATAAATCTAACCGTTTTCGAGAAAAACGCTAAAACAACATCGCTTGCACTTAAACATAGCATAGCCAAGGAAGGAATATTCCATCGAGTTCGTCGGAATTTTTTATTCATTGAAGAGGAAGGACGTCACTTGGAACCTTTGATTTGAATGTTTAATTAATTGTTCTAGTAACTTATGTATTTTAAAACTGCAAATAAAATTTAACTTTAACACCCTCTATCTCCGTTAATTATCAATTTTCGAAAAAATGTTATGAAGAGATAGTAGGTATTTATTTTCGGTCTTGAATTATCCCGTAAATTTTTTGCTCATCATTTTCGGACACCTTGTATAATTAGGTAGGTATGTTTTTGTACCTGATAAAATGTTTTTATCAAAAATGTATATAATTTTCACAGGCTTATAAGTCAATAATAATATAATATTTTAAATACACAAGCCTTATGGGGAATAAGCATTCTGCTGTTTTTATAGGCCTGTAAGCATTTCTTATTTTTTAATATCCTTTTATTTGCTTATTTAGACCCTTACCAAAAGTGACATGCTAAACTGCCAGCACAACTATAAAGACCTGATTTTCAACAATAACACAATGAAGGCGGCGCTATGGCGCCTATATGGAAAGACAGAAATGTGTTCTTTGTGGTCCCAAATGCTTCTGTATCTCAATATTGATACTGTCACCCATACAGCGGCACATTATGGAGAAGGGTACTTGCAAGCCATTTGTAATACTGCTTTGAACATGCTGTTGGAGGTACAGTACAAAGTACCGCCAAGTATTGATCTTAATAAAATCCTGGTAAATGTTATTATTTTTCAGGGTGAGTATAACTTAACCAATACTCTCCTTCAATACGCCAAACGAAAATACCCCCACGAGCCCCTATCTCGCACGTGGATGCTCATCGAGAACTACGCTAACTTCACTCAGAGCCTCTACAATGAAAAATGGCTCGAGGCCGAGTCGGCCGCTCAAAAGATCATAGTTTTGGATAAGTGGGAGGGGTATTTGAGGCTGGCTGAGCTTTATTTTTATCGGCAAGAGTATGAAGAGGCTAACAAGTGTCTAAATGTTATTTTACAGGTAGCCTTAGCCTAAATAGTTGTTAGTATACCTCCTACTTCACATTTGTATTTTTAGAATTACAACTATGACGAACACCTCAATGATGGAAAATTCTGTTTACTACGAGCTAAAATTTTATTGGCGGAGATTCAATTTGCCAGTACCTATCCACATTTTTCTGGAACAATATTAACCCTGAATAACTGTTTGATCGATGCAGAAAAGTCTGAATTGGCCTATCATATTGCCATCATCAAGTTACATATGGCAAACGTTTTTCTGTCATTAGGTGAGTTAGTTATATACCACCGGGTGGGTGGTGCATGCAAATTTTGCTACCCTCAGATATTGGCTTCTCTGTTCATTTTACATCAAAATTGTATTAGACTTTTTTGAAGGTCCTTGTATGATGGACGAGTACACCAAATTTTATTATTTTCTGATAAGCCAATCACTTAAAAGTTATTTAGAAAAAACTTTTTGTAAAATTCTTGCAACCCTTGCATTTTTTTTGTGGAGATGCTGAACTTATTTAAAGGCATAGCATAGCTAAAATCGCTTCTTTTCTTGCCTCCAGCATAGTTTTAATATTTCTCGCAATTTATGATTTATTGGGCAAAATAGCAGCGAAAAACAGATACAATGAATACTTATTTCGTGTATTGTTACAACATAATAATAATAAGTTTATTTAAAATGAGTTTTAACTAACGCGTAATATAATATTTCCATGTCTTATACTTAAAAACATTTTAATGTTTTTAAAAATCGGCAGTAAACTTCTTAATTTTTTAATTAAGTAAGTATTCTAAGTGAATATTCCAATTTAATTTACTGTCAAAAATAATTCCTAAATATTTTATTTTATTAACTTTAAAAATTGGAATGTCTTCATTTATTTGAATACTATTCATATTTCGTGGTAGGTTATTTATGTTTAAAGTAAAAGGAATATAATTTGTTTTATTAAAATTAATTGTTAACAAATTGTTGTCAAACCAATTTTTTATAATTTTAAAATCTTTTTTAATTTTATTATTTAAAATTCTTGCAACCCTTGCTTTTTTTGTGAAGATACTGAACCTATTTAAAAGCTATTAAATCGCTTCTTGTCTCCAGCATAGACACAGAAACAATAAATTCTTATTTTGTTTATTGTTACAACATAGCTTATTACAGAAATTATTTTAGGATTAACAAGTCAAGCTGTCAGGCTTCTTAATAACCCAAAATGCATGGTAGAAATCCTTGCGAATGGAGGCTCATACGACCGATCTAGAGCTACATTACTCTATGTCAAATGTCTGGTGTCTGACTCTGGTAGACTAGATAGTGAGAAACGGGCCGTTGTCATCAAGAATGCCATAAAATCGTTGGATAAAGTAAAAGGTGGTTTTGAGAAAGTTGAGGCTCATTCTAGAGTAAAGGATGTGCTTTATTTGCAGGTAGGACTATATTTTTGCTATTTCAAGTTAACCGGTTTTGTCCTTTGTCTCAAGTTTCTTAGATTTAACTGAAATATATTTTTTCTAATTTTGTATCATAACAAATCTATTACGATACGCATTTGCGTATCGTAATGAAGCTATTTCGATACGCGTTTTTTCTTTATTTGATGTTGGTAACATTTAAATGTTTTATTTCATTGACTTGCGCGGCCTTTGTGATTTACAATAACAAACCCATTTTTCGCAGAGGAAAAATAGCTTGATAACCTACTTTTTTATTCTGTGTGGATAACAGTCATGTATGCTGGTTGCATAAATCTATAAATCAATCTTTTGTAGATGCTTCAAGTTATCATTTTCTGCCAAATCCTATGCAAAATTCAATCTACTAACCTTCCAATGTCGATTTTAACTTAAACTTTATTTGAATTTTCCATCTTCCCTATACTAAATTGCAATGCCGTGACGTAAAATCACGTCTTTTGAAATTCGAAAAAAAGTAGCAAAATCGCCCGAATTTCCGAACGCTCTGTATATGTACCGAATGTACAAGGATCACACAACGTATTCCGTCCAATTTCAAATCTCATATCGCTAAAATAACTTTAGAATCTCGTGGTGAAAATGGGTCAATAAATTAAAAAATTACAATTCGCGAAATAATTTTTGTTGTCCAGAGGCTACTATGATAAAAATAGTATTACCAACATAAAATTTAGACTTAAAAATTTACAAAATTTGAAGGATTTATTTTCTTTTTAAATATGTGTTTTTTATTGAAAAAACGACAAATTAGAAAAAATAGTATAACGTACGTGTTATATAAAGCAGTTTTAAGCACTTGTCCCGTTATAAAACTCGCCGCAAGCGGCTCGTTTTTTAACATGGACGCGTGCTATAGAATGATGCTTTATAAAACGTGTACGTTAATATACTATTATATTTTTCAGGCTAGGTTTTATAACGCTGTACATATGTTCGGCGAAAGAAACAAATGTGCGTTGGCCTACAAGCAGCTTAACGAGGAGTACCCCACGAAAAATGACCAAACTCTGATTAAATATCTCTAATTTGTAAGTAATTTTTGTTTTTGTTTTGGGTAGTCACTAGTCAGTAGTAATCTTTATGGTGAATTAAAAAAAAAGTGATGTTTGAGTTACCCAACCAGTTAAAATTTTCGTTGGTAAAGTTATACCAGTTTTTGATTTTGATTTCTTCAAAACTAGCTTTAAAAATAAAACAACATGCATGTCAATTACATATATTTATTGTAATTATAATTTAGAATACATATCACAATATGGATGATTATGCAGATAAAATAAAAAACAAAACTAGTCTATCTTTCAAATCATTATAAAAGAAGCTACAAGCTAAATACTTATTTTTTACGTTCATTAAAATGTTTGTTTATGGACAGATTAGTCAATGTTAATATTTTTTGGTATAATTTACAATGAAGCCATTGGTACCCAAAAGATAAAAGAGTAAAATTATTTAGATCTACCTACATAAAGTAACATAAAGTCCGTTTTTAACACAAATAATTCTTATTATAAAATATAAGATATAAAAGAAAAATGGTTAAAAATTACATCGAGCAGTACTAATAATAGTACCAAAATTTGGTTGTTGCTTTACCTACTTTAGTAAACATCTTCAATTCTGACTAAAGGCTACTCCTTTCATATGGGCAATAATTAATTATTTTACATGTTTTTAACACAGAAGTACAGGTGCGCTCATAAAACGTTTTCCAATTCACAATCTAAGCGAAACTACCATAAAGTTAGCTTTTAATAGAAACTTAAACTGTGAACTTGAGAAAAAAAATTACCACGAGGCTACCTTCATACATACACACATTCTTTATTTATCATTAAATTTATTCTAGAAAATCTACTACTTGGTTTTGTAACCAATTTTTTCTCCAAAACAAAGAATATAAATTTCATTTAAAATGTTACAAAAACATTCATCTTATAATACAGGGAGTGCAAAAAGTATTTCATATGAGCAAGCTACATTTATTTTTCTTTGAAAAATAACATGAGTAAATTTTACGAGATCGATACGATCATATATTATGCTATATTAAGTACAACAAAAGGAAAACACCCTAAAAATTCTATAAAGTGTATACGCGTTAAAAAAAAATCCACAAATATATTCAGTCTCAAAAACTTGGAGTAAATTTTTAAAAGAGAGTATTTTGGCAGTGTTTTGTGGCTCTGGGTCTTTATTAATATACAACAACTTAAAAATTCTATAAGTGTCAATCCACCTAAATGACATTAAAACTCGAAACGGTATTCGGTTGATTTTAGAATAAAATAAAAAGCAGCACAATATTGAAACTTTTGAAAACTTCCCACCACGGATTTTCCTGCTTTAAAATAAAAATGTGGAAAATCGCTCGGACCCGTCGATTTTTATTTCGAGGGAGACATCTTTTGCGTATATTGTCAATCTTGTTACTTCAAGCCCCTAGGAGGGAGGGGGGGGGGGGGGGGGGGTAAGATCCAAATCTTAAGTGGATACCCCTATTTTATATAATTTTTTGGATTCTGCATAAAATTCTGGACTTTTTTAATAAAAGCATTATTAGTCTATACTAAACAGTTTCCGAGATATTGACTCTTGAAAAATTAGATTTTTGAACTTTGACAGCGTCTAGTTTTCTAACTGTACGTCTTAGAGCAAAACGACTTACATGTCCCTATCTTCGATTTTTATTATCTTTCCAATAGTGTCAACTTCCGGTTAAACCGGAAGTACTATATTTATTACAACCGGTTTAACCGGAAGTTGACACGATTGGAAAGATAATAAAAATCGAAGATAGGGACATGTAAGCCGTTTTGCTCTAAGACGTATTGTTAGAAAGCTAGACGCTGTCAAAGTTCAAAAATCTCATTTTTCAAGAGTCAATATCTCGGAAACTGTTTAGTATAGACTAATAATGCTTTTATTAAAAAATGTTCAGAATTTTATGCAGAATCCAAAAAAATTATATAAAATAGGGGTATCCATTTAAGATTTAGATCTTCCCCCCCCCCCCCTCCCTCCTAGGGGCTTGAAGTAACAAGATGGACAATATACGCAAAAGATGTCCCCCTCGAAATAAAAATCGACGGGTCCGAGTGATTTTCCACATTTTCATTTTAAAGCAGGAAAATCCGTGGTGGGAAGTTTTCAAATGAACACCCTGTATATGGCGAATGGGTCACTAGTCCTAACTCTTAAGACCTTTAGATGGATTCACATGCTAGGCGTAGTGATATGCTTTAGATAAATACCTAAACGTAAAATTTAAACTACTTTTAAAAAGTAAAATAACTGATATGTACAATAATTATTGTTTTCCATGTTAACTACGTTTAAGTTTACAATAATAAGTCTTGTGAACCTCCCGAGAACTGTGTGGTATTTCAAGTAAATAAAACGTAAATACAGAGTCCGATATCACACAGTTTAAAAAATATTTTTAAATTTTGAGATCAGTCAGTCACATCTCGAAGAGTTCTGATTACGGTCATTTTTTAGGATCAAAATGGTGACCTTTTATAGGTATTGGATGGATCTAAGCTTACTTTAGGACAATGGTATATAGAACTGGCGGGATTTTATTTATGCTTAATTTTTTATAATAAAATATCATGCTGTTAGAGATAAGTGGTGATCCAAGTAAAAATTTATTTTAGAAATTTGGCGATGTTTTGAAAATGGTTAAGCCGATATGAATCAAATTTGGTGTAGTTCTGTTTTTTTTTGACGGGTTCATATATGTGTGTCCAAGAAAGTATGCAACATATGGGAAAGTTTTTTATCACCGATTTCTGAGAAAATTTTATTCTTTATAAAAGTTGGTGCATGCCTTAAAACTATAAATGCATATTTTATATTTCACCTGCGGATAATAGTAAGGGAGTAAATGCCATTTTTTCAAAATTGCCTTGAGAGTCAAGTACCTTAATTATTAGAAATGCAGCAAAATTTTATATGGAAATGTTCTTGCAAGTTAGTAAGTTAGTCCAAATATGAAATTTGAGTTAAGTGTAACAATTTTTAATTTTTTTTGGTTAATCTCTATTTTCCCCTAAACGGTACACCTCTGGTCAATTTTTTGTTTACGCAATTTTAATATATTTATTAAATAACTTAAACGTGGGTTTATAATAAAAATGGATTGAGTAAGTAGTTGCAAACTTTTTAAAACCTTTCAATGTTACGAAGTTGGTTCAGATATTAGCGTGTTGCACGCCTATTTAAACACATTTTAGCCAACTTATGTTCTAAACAAAATTTTGATAGAATCCAACTCTATTCATATTATTGGAAAAAATTAATAATTTATTTGTCATTTTCAACCAGTACACTGAAGTCCAAAAACCTATTTTAAAGAAATGCATATAAAAAAAATTAAAAATTGACACCTAACTCAAATTTCGTATTTGGACTAAGTTTTTAATTTGTAAAAACATTTCCATATAAAATTTTGCTGTATTCTAATAATTAAGGTAATTTACTCTTAAGGCAATTTCGAAAATATGGCGTTTGCTCCCCTACTATTAGCCGCAGGTGAAATATGAAATATGCATTTATAGTTTTAAGGAATGCACCAACTTTTATAAAGAATAAAATTTTCTGAGAAATCGGTGATAAAAAACTTTCCCATATGTTGCATACTTTTTTGGACACACTGTATAGCTTTAAGGTCTTAGAAGACGCCAGTTACACAATATGATTGTCTCTCACATTTTCTGCTTCATTAATCTCAATGTTTTAATTATTAGTTTTTTTTTAGATATTTCCCTTTAAATCCCTAGATGGCAAAAAACGTTTAAATAAACACCTAATTTATCGAAAATTAACGGTGGATATTGAATCATAGAAATTAAGCATAAATTTTAAGTCTTCTACCTGTTACTGTATGGCACCTTAGTATGGGACACCCTGTATAAAGAACCGTCACCAGAACTGCTTGAATGTTACAAAAAGTACAATACTCAAAATGGCAAGTCTAAAAACTAAAAAAAAATACGTAGAAACCAAAACGTGAATAACGAATAAACATATAAACGCGGCTTTTGCTAGAGAGCAGTAAAAAACAGAGATAACTAACAAAATACTCTACAACTTAATAATCGTGCTGATCAACTAGCAAAAACCTCAGCTTGCGCGCGTTTCGTCATGCAAATCGATTAAAAAACAGTTTTCATTCATACATTTTTACACTTTCATACGTTTTTACCTAGAGTACTTTACTAAATTCATTTTTTGGAAGCTTACGATTAATAATTCTTTAAATTCCCGTTCCTTAGATACAGTATAATTCGTTATCTATCCAGGAGCACACCCAATGCGGCGAAGATATAAAAATTATTGACATACCAACATAATATTTTGAAATTAAATAAGCTATATATGTCGCAAAAAAATTAAGTTGTCATTGTGGCTATTTTTTCTTCAGTTTTATTGGTGTGTAGCAGGGCCTTCTCAATGTTGTTTGTGAGGTATATGGGACCCAATAGAAACTTAGGGTTGGTAGTATTCTAACATCTTAAGGCCGAGACACAATTTAAAAAAATAAGCAATATGCAATAAGAAATAAAAAATACATATATTATGTTGAGTGTTACTGCAAAATCTTATTTCTGCTACTTATCGCCTAATGCTTATTTTTTAATTGTCTCGGCTACACTAAATTTGTAGAGGACGTCTTTGCGTGCAGTGTCAAGAAAATAGAAAATACTAACACTGTATTTTTATAGTCATTGTTGCATATATACGGAGTGTTTCCACGCTTGATACGTTAGTACAGATAATTTTCTTGATACTGCCTTTCTCAAAACCAACTTATGACTTAGCTTGACAAAAAAAATAACTTAAAATCTTGTAAATATTTACAAAGACTTGAGAATCTCGCCGATATCGTTGGAAAGTTGACTAAACGGAGGTCTGCTTTCTGGGTTTTCATCCCAACACAATTCCTAAAAAAATAGATGTAAATATCAGTGGTAGACTCTTATAATGAGGGTGATTTATCTTTAAATGTTTTGCACACACTACCCTTCTTTGGTAGGTGAGGGAGGATTGCCGACTTACCTGTAATTTCTGTAAAGACTCAGGTGTGGAAACCGGGGCCTTCCATTCCAATTTTTTCTCCTTGAGTTTATTCAGGAAGCTGTTGTCGTTGATCTTCGAATGGGGCAGCTCGCCCTGTGAAAATATTTCCCAGACAACGACGCTGAACGAGTACACGTCGCTTTTCGTTGAGTATTCGTCTTCATATATCGCTTCGTATGGAAGCCATCTTAGTGGGATAATCTGTAAAGTAATTATATATATATTATTTTCTTTTCATTAGCCAGATCGCCGTTAAAATATGACTGGATAGGCTGGATGGGTTCAAAATAAATTTATAACGCTGTTTTCATACCTGGTTTGCATGTTTACAATACTCCTGACTGTACGGATCCTTGGTCAACCTAGGCATCCCAACTTTAACGGTCAAACTAGACGTCACCAGACAATTCCTGGCAGCCAAATCCTTGTGGACCATCCTGTGATTGGCCAAATGGTCCATGGCCCTGCTCAGCTGATGCGCAATGCCTACGCACTGTAGTGTTGTCAGCGGTGGTGGATTTCCTGTTTTCGTTGCCAGGAGGAATTTTTTTAGGTCTCCCTGTCAAGGAAATGTAGAATATAACATAAGGTACAATAATTACGTGATTGGTGTATATAAATTTTCAATCTCATTTTACTCATGTACTCACTTACCCAGTCAGTATGCTCCATAATTAAGTAATGAGGTTCCTGCTCCCTACACAATCCAAACAACTTTGTAATGCGATCATGCGTGAATTTACTGAACATGTCTATCTCTCTCTTGAACTCCGTCAAACAGTGTTCGTCCTTTGTTTGAGTCAAAATTTTCACGAGCACCGGTATGTCGTTGATTTTTTCCTCCGACTTGTCTTCTGGTTTTTCTTTATTCGAATTACTCGAAGATCTTTTTTCGGGTTTGTCGCCGGCGGCCACGTGAGTCTCTGAAATTTTTGCCATCATCACGTCGCCGAATTCGCCGCGTCCGATTAGCGTCAGGTCTTTGAGTAACGTTCTGCTGAGTGCCAATCTAAAAAGAAACTCGTGTATTATCTGAAAATCATTTAAAACTGTTCAAAAGTTTTCGGGGTGGTTTTTGTTTTATAGGTGCCGGGTACTTACTTATCGTAACTACTTTTGGACTTTTTCGATTGATTGGAGGCCTGCGAGTTGCAGGTCTCTGCCCCGTCGCTTTTCTGGCTCTCCTTGTGTGTCTCTATACCGTTGACTGCGTTCTTCGAGGTACCCTGTCCCGTTCCGTTTTCTGTCGGTTTCAGTTCTTGGTTTTCTAGGTCGCCATTTTCGAGTTTTCCTTTAAAGAAATATTATATTAACAGTGAACATACTCTACGAGACATGTGTTGAGAGTTGGAACAATGCTAGAAGACGTTAGAGAGGTATTGAATGACCTTGTTTACAAAAGGGTTTTAAAAAATAATTACTTTGACACCCTGTATTTTGGAAAGTATCAACTTTTGGGCTAGATCCTCATATTTATTTTTAGCCTCAGGAATTTGTGCTGTATACACTCATTTTGCGGACACCCTGTATATTCTATAGGGGCTATAAGATGGAAACTTTACAAAAGTTTCAACTAACTTACCATCGGTAATAGGTAGTTTTCTAGATCTTCGTCTATACCTGCACCACACCATAAGACCTATGACCAAAACGATATAAGCGCCTGCAACGGACATGGTTATGAGTACAGCCTTAGTAACTGTTGTATCGCTTTCCGGTCCTGTATGATAGTCATCCTTACCTTTAAAAAAGGTTTATTATTTAACAGTACTTATATTTAAAAAAAAAAAAACACAATGGATAAAGATAAAAATAGTAACTCCAGAAAAAACTTACCGTGGACAACCAACTGTACTTCTTTTCGGTTAAGGCCTGCGCTATTGCCAGCTGTACAGCCATATTTATTCTCGTCTTCTTTGTACACTTCGGAAATTTGAAGAGTTCCGTTCGGCAACACTGTAAACCTAAAAATGTGTAAAAATATGTTAAAACATACTGAATTAAGTATTTTGTGACCAAACGGGTTTTCGGGGTTTTATTTTCTTCTCTATGCGTCGTCAAGATACGATGGTTCTTTTGTACGTATAGGCTTAATGCTTACCTGTTCAAATCAAAATTGTTCATTTTCAAATTTTTGTCCCATTGTATGGTGGGCTCGGGATCCCCCTCCACTACACAATCGATCATTATTGCCTCTCCTTCATTTACCTCCACAGGTGTTTTTGGAGGAGTTACGAAACGTGGCGCAACTAAAAAACATTGAAAATAATAGTCGGTAGAAAAAGTAATTTGCAAAATACCCTGATTGTATATCAACTACATACCCACAACATCAATATTAATAGAAGCGTTGATGGTCCCCTGGCTGTTACTAGCGATACAGTTGTATTTCCCCTTGTCCTTGGCTGTAACTCTGTTAAAATGCAAAGTCCCATTCAAATCCGTCACGTGGCTCGGAAAATTTTCCGATGAAATTCCATTTTTTTCCCAGTGTATAATCGGCGGCGGTGTACCCTGGGCTTTGCAATGGATTTTGGCAACACTGTCTAGCTCAAGTTTTTTGTTTACTGGCGGTGGCACGAAACGGAGTTGTTCTACAATAGAACGGGTTTCGAGAAACTTATCACTGAAATTTTCTAGCAAAGAATAGAGATTCAAAAAAAAAAAGATTCGCAATACTGAGCCTTGTATAGTTTCCGGACACCCTGTATATTGAGAAATGTACGAAACTATTTAGAAATATCGGAAACTTTACAAAATAAAACTACGTTTTCTTACCTATAACTGAAATAGTAGCCGGTTGTGATAAGACCGGGCGGAAACCTTCCGTGATAACTTCACAGACATATTCTCCTCTATCTGACGTTTGCGTAGAATATATCACCAGAGTGCCATTGTGTTTGTATATTCTTATTCGTTGGTGGGGCAAACTTATTTCGTCAAAATCATGCTAGTAAAAACAAATAATTGTGTTATGTTGAACTTTGAATATGATGCACAAAACAATATCTACATCAGCATGTTAAGAAAAGAGACTTTCTACTTTTAAGCTGTTAATAACTTCTAAATTTAGTTTTTTGCAAATTTAAATACCATCTACCTTTATTGGTTTTCCATCTTTTCTCCATTTTACTATAGTATATTCGTCATGGGTTGTATTATATACACATGTCAATACTGACAACTCATTTTCGTCTACCGTGATACTGGACGGATCTTGTATTATTTCAGGTTTCGCTGAAAAAAAATTAGTTATATCACCAGGCTTATAATTATTATTTAAAATTTATGTAGGCGAAGGGAAGTTTTGTACTTACTCGTGACAACAACATCGACCGCTTTATCTGTTTTTCCAGCTACGTTTTCAGCTACACAAGTGTATTTTCCGGCATCGGATAATTTAGCTTTTTCTATGATAAGCCGTCCATCATCGACGTGTATTTCGCCTCTATCAGATATCTAAAATAAGTTAAAAAAATTTATAAATATAACTGTTATTTAACCTACATGTTTGTTTAAAATATTTTTGTTTCAGGTGCTTACCGTGTGCCCGGTAGGACTTTCCCACCACTTCTTGGCACGGGGAAAGCTCTTTGGTTCCAAGCACGTCAGTTGTAACAAGGTACCTTCCCCAACTACCTTCTGGGAGTTCTCGGACAGCACTGGTTCGAATGAGGCAGCAGTAAACTGGTCTAAAACTACACAAGCAATTATTTTAGGCAAAGAGTTTTTAAAGAGTAGTTTCAAGGGTGTAATGTTTCCAAAAGTAGACACTTTATGTACCTAGTTGTGTTTAGTACAACGACTAGAGGTTTTGCAGAAAGTTTCCACTATTTGCATTTAAAATGGAAAAAAGAGAGCATTAGTTTTGAAAACGGATTGTGTCAATCCTAAGTAAATTTACATAATAAGCTTTTCTGTATAAAATTACTGGTTTGTACATAATGTAAATTTGCACATAAACTGTAAAAAATTTACTTACATGCTATATGTAAGTCGGCGGTGTAACTTTGAGGTATCTCAGCCGATTCAGTCTTGATGCCAACACAATTGTACCATCCTTGATCTGACTCTTGAATGTTGTTTATTTGTAATGTTCCGTTTGAGTGAACTGTAATTCTGTAAGTTTGTTGTAAGAAAGTTAAAATATATTAGTTCGCGTTTATACTTTCAGAGAAAATAATTTAATGTTTTTTGAATATAAAATTTGAAATAAAGTTCATTTCTATGATAAAGTGTTTTTTTTTACCTCTCGTTAGTTTTGAGGGGGCCAGCCTCCTTGAAGTGCCATTCTAAGACCTCGGCGTTCTGATAGGAACAGTGAAAATAGGCAGTACTACCCCTTTTTACTGTTTGAGCTGTTGGTATGGTTTGGATCAGGGCAGAATTATCTCCTAAAATATAAAAATTTAATTCAACATTTTTTTAATTCTATATTTTTATTTCATACCTTCTACAGCCAGTGCATAATTTTTTACGCTTCTTTTTCTACCAGCAGGATTCTTAGCGGCGCACCTGTATACGCCATTGTTTGAAGAGTCTACGTTTTTTATAGATAGTCTTCGTTTCTTTAGTTCAACTTTGCTCGAGTTTCCTGTTAGACGGTCAGTATTCCTAAAATAATAATAATAAGTTTATTTAAAATTTAATAATATAATAAATATGTATATGGGGATGGGTTTGGCGGAAGGAAACAGACAAAACCTTTTCGAATAAATATGTTTATGTTGTCTTCTATAAACTTATTCTTCAATCCCCTGAAGCTGAGCTTGTTAGGGGCAAATCTTATTTTTTGTTTTAGTATGTAAAATCATAAATATGCATTAACAATCGAGTTTTAAAGTAAAAATGGTAATTTATAGTATAAACGCAGTTTTTTTTCTTAAGAAATATATTACCTATAATAAAATTATTAATTTATAATTTTTAAGTAAAAAATATTACTTATATAAATTATTCAGAACAATATTAATTATTTAAAGCATTTCTAAACATATTTTCATATTGTCTGTTTTTATTTCGACTTAAAATTTTTTTAATGACATTAATTTTTGACGGTAAAATCGTTTAAATAAAAACAAATATTTGAAATTTTTTTGTCCTATGGACTTATTTATTTTAGGTTTTATGGTTATTTCATTTTTATGACGTGTATTATGATTCACGATTATTGTTTTTAAATTGTATAAGGTTTTTATTTTTAAATATAATATATTAAGATGTTATATAAACGTAAAGTTGTCTTATGTTCAATTTTTTTGTTTCTGAATATAATTCTTTTGAAGGATAAAGATAATTTTTATTTACTATAATTTTTAGAAATATTTTTTGTAATATTTCTAATTTTTTAACTAAAGTTCTATTTATTCCTCCCCAACCTAAAATTCCGTAATTTAAATGAATTTTAACTAACGCGAAATATAATATTTCCATATGAAAATTTTTTTAATGTCTTTAAAAATCTGTAGTAAACCTCTTAATTTTTTAAGTAAGTATTCTAAGTGAAAATTCCAATTTAATTTACTGTCAAAAATAATTCCTAAATATTTTATTTTATTAACTTTAAAAGTTTTAATGTCTTCATTTATTTGAATACTATTCATATTTGGTGGTAGGTTATTTAGGTTTAAAGTAAAAGGAAAATAATTTGTTTTATTAAAATTAATTGTTAACAAATTGTTATCAAATCAATTTTTTATAATTTTAAAATCTTTTTTAATTTTATTATTTAAGTTGTCCCAATTTGTATCGGTATAAAAAATTGTAGCATCATCTGCAAAACTATGAATTTGTCCATCGCAATTTATATTAAATTAGTCGTTAATATAAATATTATTTTTTGCTGTCAAAACCACAAACCGTTTTTCTGTAAGTTTACGTAAGAACACCAGTGTATATAGGCTCTTCCCCAAGTCGACAAACAAAAAAAGAAAACTACCCCAACTTCGGTAAACTTCGAAAATAACTCTCTTAGTCCAAATTTAACCCTAGTTTTGGCCCCGGGCCTGTGTGGGGTGTAAACGATATCTCCGCCATGCCAGATCCAAAAAACTATACCATCTAGTATCTGCGTCGTGGCAGTCATGATTTTACGCATTGCCAGACTGTGTTAAAAATCATTTGTGAAAAGGTAAAAAACAAAAAACTATTTTAAAAAAATGTTGTTTACTACTTATATTCCTGTTTAATTTTATGAGAAAAGTGTAAGCACCCCTTTGTACTTTGGGTATTGGGTGGGCTCCCTAACTGACTTTCCTGATTTCATTTTTTAACGTATTATCAGAGGAAACGGCAACGTCGAGTGGTTTGTAGCATAGCAGTAAAACTTATCTTATGACAATTCGTGCTCTAGACAATAATCTATGTGTAGGGGTGACACACCCCCTCGTACAGATCTACCCCTGTTTTGCTTATTTAGCTCGTGTTTGGCGAGGTATTTAGCCGGGTTTTCTGGTTTTTGAATTTTGTTTGTTTAACGAACAAAGATTGAAAAATAAATAGTCTTGTGTATATTGTAGAACCTGAATAAAAATTAAATACCAGAACTCGCTTTCAGTACAAATATATACATTAAATTAATGTCAATGGGTTTCTTTATTTTTGTATCAACGTTTTCCCCGTTTCAAATTACATTAAATACATTTTTAATTCATTGAAAAGTGCTATGCCATCGTGTACATTTTTGGATAGAATTTCTGCTGGCTTTAAACATGGACGGACCCAGAGAGGAATTTGAAGACTGATCTCAATAATTCTTTTAATGCAATTCTCGGGATTTGGGGGGGGGGGGGGGTGTTCGCTTATCTCCTTCTCTGTCCCTACCTGTTCTAAGACCATGTGGAAATTTCATAACTTATTTTAGGAGAATTGTATAGCGAAAAATATCGGGTAAGATTTTTTTAACATTATTATGTCATTGTCACTCATTTTTCTTTCACTATACAATTCTCCCAAAATTAGCAATGAAATTCCTAAATTGATATTTTTGTAATATATCAGATATTACCTAAGTAATGTGCCGACGATACTGATTTTATTTAAATGTTAGTTTCAAAAATAATAAACTTAAAATAACAAAGCAAAATAGGTTATTGGTTGGCAATAAATTGAACGACGTTGAGAAGTCAACCTTAAATAAAATCAGTATCGTCGGCACATTACTTAGGTAATATCTGATACATTACAAAAATATCAATTTATTTCATTGCTAATTTTGGGAGATATGTATAATGTTCCATATTTTCACCGCAAAAAGTGCACTTTTTATTAAACTAAATAATATAGATTTGTGACTTTACCTGAACCACTCAATATGAACATCACCGGAAGCTTCCAAATGACATTTCAAAACAATGGTTTGACCACGCCTAATTTCCTGTGATTTTTGAGGTTCCTGAAGTACCACCTCCGGTTCTTCGATAACTGAAAAAGAAAAGTAAAGAACATGAGTTTGGAATCATTTAAATTTGTGTAGGTACTAATGTAACTTATGTTATCTCAAAATATATATCGTATATATCATTTTAGAGAAATTTTACATGTACAGGGTGAGTCAACAAGTATAGTTCATTACCTATCTCATTTGTTTCGGGAATTACCAAAAAACGTTAAATACAAGAGTTTTAGAGAATGTTAAGATGTCCAGTTTAAACTTATTTTTGAGTATACAGGGTGGTCCAAAAAAAGCGTGGTGAATATAACATAAGTTTTTTAATGGAACACCATATTTTATAATTTATTTTTACATTCTACATGAAATTCTATAACTTTTTTGGTAATAAATGTTATATACCTAAACCTAGTAGTTGCCTAATAAACTTAAATTTTAATTTTTTTTAGAAAAATATTAGTTTTTACTCTTATAAAAAATTGACAGTTCCGCCATTGTTTCCGAAGGTGGAATACTCATATTTGCTACAAACGTTCTCTTGGGATGACATAAAAAAAACATGTAATGAAATTTGAGTTAAATGCTACAGCAGGGCGTTCAAAATAAGTTTATATATTTCGACTATTTCAAATTGAAAAAATCAACTTTTTTAAATGGTATATTATTATTTTTTCTGGTAGATTTTACAAAACTTTCATCGAGTATGTATGCATGTCATTCATATACCTATTTTTAATAGTTTGCGATTTATTTTGACTTTTGTCTTTTTTACGACGTTTTGAGCTTCCTTGTATTTAAAGAAAAATCCAAAATAGCCAATCGATGTACTTTTTCCTGCAGAATTCAAAAATGAAACCAAAATTTATTTGAACCAGAAACAAAAGAGTTACGCTATGGATAAGGTGTTTTTTAAATGGAACATAGCTTTTTTTATACGATTTTTGGAACGGAGTGATTTTTTTTTGTCCGTTCTGATTAAAATATTTAATATTGTGACAGCTATTTTTATTAAATTTTAATGTTTTTCCAGTATAATTTAACTTTAACCTGTTTGAAACATACACTAGGTAATAAAGGTATAATCAACTTTGAATACTTCAAAGTCATTTCGGCAATATTATAGTAAATTTGTCAAATTTTTTGACTTTGAAGGATGCAAAGGTGATTATACCTTTATTTACCTAGTGTACGTTTCAAACAGGTTAACGTTAAATTATACTGGATAAAACATTAAAATTTAATAAAAATAGCTGTCACAATATTAAATATTTTAATCAGAACGGACAAAAAAAAAATCACTCGTTCCAAAAATCGTATAAAAAAAGGTATGTTCCATTTAAAAAACACCTTATCCATATCGTACCTAACTCTTTTGTTTCTGGTTCAAATAAATTTTTGGTTTCATTTTTTAATTCTGCAGGAAAAAGTACATCGATTCGCTATTTTGGATTTTTCTTTAAATACAAGGAAGCTCAAAAATGAGCCCCTGTTCAGTCCTCGTTGGAAGACCCTGTACATCCGATGATGATTTCTATCTACTTTTTGACTGAATAGTACAAGAAGTGACCTAAATTTTCCTTTAACTTAAAAGTCGGGAAATTAAAAAGCCCCCTTGACAACAACCCCCCCCCCCCCCCCCCCCCCCCCCCAACTTAAATATATATCGCACGCGAACGTTTGTAGAATACGCAGTAAAAAAAAATGAGACGGAAGCCCATTTTTTCTCCGATATCTTCTTATTTATGCATGGCGCTGGCATTTGCCTGTATTAAAGTCTTTGTCGGATGAATGTTAAGGAGCTGTTGGCCGAGTTAAAAAAAGATCCAGGGACGCATTTCGAATAATGTATGAATGAGGTTAAAGAGCAAAAAGCCTTTTCGTTTTTTGGGTCATGTCACGAGGGGAGAGGAGATAATGCGAAATTATAACTGTCGTTTCCGCTCCGCAGCCTTAAGGGTCCATCATCGGTATTAGGTATTTTCCACTCACCCCCGTTGCATTGCATTCATAATATTTATTCGTGTAAACATTGTTTTATTTATTTATTGCTATTATAATTCTATTACCTCCTGAAAAGCGATATTTGTATATTTATACTCATTGGCGTAACAAAAACTGAGTGGCCCCCCCGCAAACGTTTTCAGGGCCCCCCTCTCTATAACGAATGAAAAATTATAATTCTTATTTTCATTACAATTAGGTTCAGGTTTATGCATTTTTCAATTCGTTAATCGTGTACAGGGTTTTTCCGTATATTTTGGAGCACCCCTGGAGCTTTTATTTGAAGACCTAGAAAAAACTTTAAATTACCAAAGTTGCATGATTTATCCTGAATTGCCAGAATTTGTTATCGGACAAAACAAATGAACATCGTAAATTTGTTTAATAATGCCAATGTCGATTTTTTTAAATGGAACACCCTGTATATTAATTTTTTTTTAACTCCTTACTCTTTTCTGATTCCAAATATGTATATATGTTATATGTTTACTTCAGTCGTTTGGGCAAAATTTCATTTCAAAATATTGCGGATTAGAAAATCTATATTGGTGTGAGGAAAACATGCTAGAACATAATGCTTATTCAGTAACAATAATTAATATAAATAATGATAATAATTTATGAAACATACATATAACATATATACATATTTGTAATCAGAAAAGAGTGAGGAGTTAAAAAAAATATTAATATACATGCAGGGTGTTCCATTTAAAAAAATCGACATTGGCATTATTAAACAAATTTACGATGTTCATTTGTTTTGTCCGATAACAAATTCTGGCAGTTTAGGAGAAATCATGCAACTTTGGTAATTTAAAGTTTTTTCTAGATCTTCAAATAAAAGCTCCAGTGGTGCTCCAAAATATACGGAAAAACCCTGTACAGTAATTTAATTAGGCTTAAACCCACATTATGCGTTAAGTACCTACTATTAAAACAGCAAACAATTCTAATTTATTTTATAATCCCAGGTAGACTGGTAGTGGTGGATATAACATAGGTCATAGGTCAAGTCATTATACGTAATATTCCAGCTAACATGGTGCAAAATCAAAATTTTAAAACAACACTTATAATGGTGCTTACCATATGTATGGTAGTAACGGGGGTAGCAGTGATGGAGCCTCATAGAATCCAAAAGTCAGAAAACAGTAAAACCATATGAACTCTCAACAAATCTGCACAAACATTGTGTCACTAAGTATAACTATACAAGGGTACCTATTATACAAAACGACCAGATCGTCGAGTTTTTTTTTTGCAAAATCGTTTATAATTTCGTCGATATTTAATGTTTTAACAAACTCGTGTTCGATACTGATTAAGGATAAATCCGAACGGCGTTGTTGTCCCATGGTGTTACGTAAATGGGATTTTGATTTTACTTTTAAGTTTGGAAAAAGATCGTTCCGCTGATGCCACACTAACTGGTAAAGTTAGAAATAACATCACTGCACTAGATACATCTAAAAAATTGGAAGAACACGCTGATTTTTTATTAATAAATGATCCGCAAGTCCATACACTGTTTTTAATTTTGAAATACTATCTCCAAGTCCCTTTCTGAAGCTTAAAATTTGACTAGAAAAGTCAATGGACAAGGCTTTTACGTATAATTCTTTTTCACTGAACGAAGTTAAATCCTCAGGATATAAAAAAAAAATTAATTAGGAAATGAAATACCTATGAAAAGCAAAGCTGGCAACAAATTTTTAGGGGGGCCGTCAATGTGGGCCCCCCGGCTGGCCCTTGTTACGCCCCTGTTTATACTGAAGTACTTTTTCTACCTTATACAACCGTATCTATCTCCCTATGGGATGAATAACAGGAACACCCTGTATATAGGTGCCATACTGGCATCACAATTTGCTCGAAAATTATACAGACCGGGACAAGGTTGAAATGCAATATTTATTTTGTAAGAACTCTCGAGACACTCGCGAGCAGCAGAGCCAGCACACCGGGTCATTATTTTTTGAGATATCGACATCAAAGTCGGCACAGGAAGCGCGGTAATTACCGTTTTGTTTTTCCATTTGCAAAAGAGTAATGGTGCATGGAGGAAGCTGGCAAAGCAAGAGCGAACTTTTTCGCGAAAAAAAAACGCGCGAAGGCGAGTTAACTGTTCCGTATCTACAATGTGGATTACAAATCCCTCAATGACCACGGGGGACAGTGGCGTAGTAAGCAAGGACAGAGCAAGATAGACAGCTCATTCTATTTATCGTAACAAGCCGACGAGACGTCAAATGCGCCACCGCCTCTGACGGAGGAGACTTAATAATTGAAAAAATATTTACCGAGTCTTATTGGAAACAATTGAAATCTAATCAACACGACGTCACGCTCCACCTCATAATATTTTGATGAAATCTCGTATACAGGGGCGGATGGGCCCGCCGGATTTCCCGGTGCGCCGGTCCCTCAGGCGCCGCCGCTGTTTGCGAACTTTTTTCTTTTCTTTTTGAACAATTTGAATTAATTTTGAAAATAATCTAAAAAGCAAAAAACCAGTTTTTTTTATTTACAGTGTCACCAGTAAAGTCCGCATCATATGGGATTTTTTTTTATTAATACCTTTATTCAAAATTTGACTTTGGTATCAGATTCTGCTTCAATCGAGATGAAAATTAAAAATAGTAGTCACGTGATTCGCATTATCTGTCAAATTTTAATTTTTTTTTTTAAATAATTCAAAAGTGGGGTTATTTCAGAAAATATCGAAAAAAGTTATTAGAAAAAGTTTTTTTAAATGCAGTTTCTAGCCCACATTCAAAATTTCAGGCATATTTTGTAAATTGCACCATTTTTGCAAAATAAGACTCAACGCAACCTATATAAAACTTCTTAGTTTTGACAATGCTTTATTTCAGATACATTTTCTTTAAAGTAGCGCCTTATTAAATGCTTATCAAATTTGGTCGCATGTGATGCAAAGTTCATTGTTTGTGACCCTGTATAAGGTAACTTCTTAAAATAAGTATTTTTGAAAACGTAGTTTGTGTCTGAAAGTAAAAAAATAAAAAATAAAATAAAGGGTTTTTTAATTAAATCGTTGAAGATAGATAAACTTTACGTTAAGTTAAACTAAAATTTGTTTTCCACTTAATGAACACTTTACCGATGACACTGTATTCTTTTTTGTCTTAATGTTAAGGTGTATTACTTTCAGACACAAATTACGTTTTCAAAAATACTTATTTTATGAAGTTACCTTATACAGGGTCAAAAACAAATGAACTTTGCGTCACATGCGACCAAATTTTAATAGCCCAATTTTGATTTTGTAGAAAAACACACATTTAATAAGGCGCTACTTTAAAGAAAATGTATCTGAAATAATGCATTGTCAAAACTAAGAAGTTTTATGTTATGTAGGTTGCGTTGAGTCTTATTTTGCAAAAGTGGTGCAATTTACAAAATATAGGTAAAAATCAAAATTATCTTATGCAGCTGAAATTATGCATGTGGGCTAGAAACTGCATTTAAAAGAACTTTTTCTAATAACTTTTTTTGATATTTTCAGAAATAACCCCACTTTTGAATTATCTTTTAAAAAAAATTAAAATTTGACACATAATGCGAATCACGTGCCTACTATTTTTTTGCTTAATTTTCATCCCGATCGAAGCATAACTTGATAACAAAGTCAAATTTCGAATAAAGCTATTAATAAAAAAAATCCCATATGATGCGGACTTTACTGGTGACACTGTATGTCATTGTTATCTTTATGTTAAATATTTTTTATTTAATTTTTATATCAATAATAAATATTTTTTTCACCTAAATGTGTTTTAAATGTAAAAAATGAAGTTTGTTTTTATGTTTAGTTATTATAAAAAATATGTCGTGTAAGTGGATGAAAAATACATATTATTTATGTCTTTTAATTTTTTTATTGGATCGATACGACGCGTCGCCGTTTCAATTGACTTCCGGCGCCGGTTCGAGGTGTCCCATCCGCCCCTGCTCGTATATGGGGCTTTTTCGGGATGAGCATTTTGACTGAATCTTTTTATTCTCCAAACCTTTTGATATAAAAAAGGTATACTACTTTTGTTTCGATAAATCTAACCGTTTTCGAGAAAAACGCTAAAATAACGTTGCTTGAATATTATGATGACTACAAAATCATTTTAATTTATTTTCAATCTTAAACATAGCATAGCAAAGGAAGGAATATTCCCTGGAGTTCGTCGGAATTTTTTAAGAATAATTAATTTATGCATTGAAGATGAAGGACGTTACTTTGAACGTTTAATTTAAATGTTTAATTTATTGTTCTAGTAACTTAGCTATGTATTTTAAAACTGCAAATAAAATTTAACTTTAACACCCCTGTAACTCCGTAAATAATAAATTTTCGAAAAAATGTAATAGGAAGGGATAGCATTTATTTTCGGTCTAGAATTATCGCCTAAATTTTTTGCTCATCATTTCCGGACACCCTGTATAAGTATACGTGGGAGGTTTTTCTGGCAAGTTCTGTATTCTACAGGTTTATATGGTCGCCGATCCCACCGAGAGATCACGAAATGAGTGATCTTGACTTTTAAACATCTTTCAAGACTTTTTAACGCTTTTGTTTGTGATTGTTGGATATTTTTAGAATCCGTTTACTGGGAATTCGATAAACTAAAAGAGTCGAGGGAATACGTTGTTTATTTATACGAGAAAATGCATTTTATTATCGATGGGATGCAATCAGAAATGATTAATTCGACGAATGTTTAAAAAAGAGGAAAAATAATTTATTTTAATTTAAACGGTTTTGAAATCGGGCCGTAGACCTTACAGTACAGATTTCGTAAATAAAATGTGTTTTTTTGACATCATTATACTTACTTACTTGTACCTTTGGACCTAGTTGTCATTTTAACTGCATGTAAAAAATAGTTTATTCCTGTGACATTATATATCACAACTTCACAAGACATCTTTGTTTATTTAGTAACAATAAAGTATTTCGTACAATATCACCAGTTACAGTTAATTGAAAGTGCTAATTCACTATTTGAAAGTGCTAATTCACTATTTGAAAGTGCTAAGTCACTATTTGAAAGAGATAAGGCACTTTTTTAAAGTGCTAAAAGTGCTAATTCACTAGTTGACTGTGCTAAGTCACTATTTGAAAGTGATAAGGCACTTTTTTTTAAGTGCTAAAAGTGCTAATTCACTAGTTGAAAGTGCTAAGTCACTATTTGGGCACTTTATAAAGTGCTAATTCGCTATTTGAAAGTGCTTATTCACTATTTGAAAGTGCTAAGGCGCTTTTTTCAAGTGCTAAAAGTGCTAATTCACTAGTTAAAAGTGCTAAGTCACTATTTGAAAGTGATAAGGCACTTTTTTAAAGTGATAAGGCACTTTTTTAAAGTGCTAAAAGTGCTAATTCACTAGTTGAAAGTGCTAAGTCACTTTTTGGTAAAGATTTAATTCGCTATTTGAAAGTGCTTATTCACTATTTGAAAGTGCTAAGGCACTTTTTTAAAGTGATAAGGCACTTTTTAAAGTGCTAAAAGTGCTAATTCACTAGTTGAAAGTGCTAAGTCACTATTTGGGCACTTTATAAAGTGCCAATTCACTATTTGAAAGTGCTAATTCACTATTTGAAAGTGCTAATTCGCTATTTTAAAGTGCTAATTCACTATTTGAAAGTGTTAGGTAAGGTGACCAACTTTTGAAACCGAAATACGGGACAACATAGCCTAAGTGGCCATTTTTCGTGATTTTTTGGAATATTTGGGCAATTATTGATGAACCTCCCTTTTTTAAATCGAGACCACATAGCCAAAGTGGCTATTTTTCGGAACACTTGGGCAACTTGATGTATCTACCTTCCTTTCCTTGGTTGTCGCCAACTTTTGGAATAAAACACATCTATAAAATAGTGGTTTGAATTTGAATACTTGGTAATACAAGCTTAATTACAAGTATCTACTCGTCAAGTCGATACTAATTAATTACTACGTAATCGAATCCTGCGGCCGCGGACGTTGTACGTTGTAAATAGTGCTGCGCTTTCAGAAAGCACTGATATTTTGTTTAATGTTCGAAACGGGACAATACGGGACCCAACTGAAAAATACAGGGCGATACGGGAAGCCTTTAAACGGGACGGTATATAGAAATACGGACCATGTCCCGGCCAATACGGGACGGTTGGTCACCTTATGCTAGGGCACTTTTTTAAAGTGCACTTTGTAAAATGCTACTTCACTAATTGATGTGTATATTTTGCATGGATTAATTAAATCAAATTATTTAATTTACGTACGTTCTTACAGACACCCATGTAGACCTGAAAGTCGATTGACTGTTTTAAAAGAAAAAAACACTTGCCCCTCCAACAATACGTTTTTTTATGTATCCATTTAGAGCATCGCAACGTCTTGCAAAGAAAGATTTATAGAGGAAGGTGTAATGGAAAGAAGTAGTTTGTATTTTTTGCTATTTACTATAGAAGCAAATCCTAGAGAGCTTTTATCACAAAGAAATAAGTATAAGAAAGGAACCACGTAAAACTTTTATCTTTACCTATTATCTACGCACAAAAATATAAATACTAAGCCCCTTTTAATCACGAAAGAGGTAAAGAAAATAGAACTTTTCGCTCTTCGATTGTATTTTCTACCCTGTCATTGTGCCACATAAAAAAAGTAAATCTAAAAATTCGTTAGGTACAGTTTAATATCAAATTCAGTGACGGCAAAAAATGGGTTTATTGTATATGAGATGATGAACATTTATTTATTATTTTATTCGACAAGAATAAAAAACGACTTACGTTGTACCGCCCCCTTTGATACTACAGCACAGATACTAAATCTTTCTATTAAAGGAAAAAGCATCTCTATATCAGCTTCTTTTGGAAATGTTTTAGAAGAAAAAGAAACAAGTAGAGTTTATGTTCCTATTTGTACAAAGGCCATAAGATATAGTTAAGACAAGGTAGTAAACATGTTCTTCGTCGAAACGATAATCGACTGAATGAGCGCAGACTAGTGCCAGAGACCTGTACACTACCTTTAGGGTTGATAACATTGTTATAACATTAATATCTTCGATAGTAATAGTATTCGAAAAAAATTTTAAAATTAAGAATTGAAAATTATTTGGAAAAAATACATTTTATATCTAATAAACAGTTTGGGTTTCAAAAAAATAAATCAACACAAAACGCTATTTGCTATCTAACAGAACAAATATATGATGCACTAGAATAGATAATAAAAAAACATTGTATTAGTATTTTTCTAGATTTAGCAAAAGCCTTTGATACAGTTAGCCATAATTTACTGTTAAAAAAGTTCGAAAATATTGGATTCAGATGAAAGCAATTAGAATTAATTAAAAATGATCTGAAAAATAGACCAACTTATGTTCAAATAGATAAAGAAAAAAGCTATCCAAAAGTATTTAAGTATGGTGTTCCTCAAGGAACAATTTTAGGACCATTATTTTTTAATATTTATATTAACGACTTATTTAGTATAAATTGCGATGGACAAATTCATAGTTTTGCAGATGATACTACAATTTTTTATACCGATATAAATTGGGACAACTTAAATAATAAAATTTAAAAGAGATTTTAAGATTATAAAAAATTGGTTTGATAACAATTAATTTTAATAAAACAAATTATATTCCTTTTACTTAAAACCTAAATAACATACCACGAAATATGAATAGTATTCAAATAAATGAAGACAGACATTCAAATTTTTAAAGTTAATAAAATAAAATATTTAGGAAATATTTTTGACAGTAAATTAAATTGGAATTTTCACTTAGAATACTTAATTAAAAATTAAGAAGTTTACTAACTCCCGATTTTTAAAAACATTAAATAAAATTTAAATGTAAGATATATGGAAATAAATATTATACTTATTACGCGTTAGTTAAAACTCATTTAAATGACGGAATTTTAGGTTGGGGAGGAATAAATAGAACTTTGGTTAAAAAATTAGAAATATTACAAAAAAAAGTTTCTAAAAATTATATTCAATAAAGATTATATTTATTCTTCAAAAGAATTATATTCAGATTCAGAAACAAAAAAGTTGAACATAAGACAACTTTACATTCACAGCACAAGTTTTTTGTATGCTTACTTTCTTACTTATTGTTATACTTTATACTTATACGGTTTCCTGGTCGAATTGTATCCCACTTTATTTATCATATCGCTGTTACTTCTCACAAACCACCAGCAAAGCGGCACATTAAAAACGGTAATCCCGTCATATTTTTATTAAAGCGAGCCTCCGGCATCAACGTGACATATTTTATCCCGATCCTGTTATGTTATGACATATCTTTCGCTAATCCTGTAGAAACTGCTCTCTCTGGAGAGATAACATGAAAGTTTAAGGAATGGCAGTAACACGAACACAGAGTTTGAACGTTGAAGATAAAGAACAGGCCAGAATACCAATTATTTTTTTATTTATTTGCAGGTTTTTTTTATAATAATATTAAAAATCAATAACATTGTTTTTTTTAAGAAAAATAAATCCAATGAAAGCATCATTACAAAACCATAGATTAACAAATTTGTCCGATTTTGTAATGAAAAAATATACGCCCATTTAGATTATTAATTTAAATCACATCATAACAACATTTAAAAATATAAGTAAGTAATTCAAAAATATGTCACCCAAAAAAAAAAGAAAAATTATAAATAATGGAGAAATTATAATAGAAAAATTGTCATATTTAGTATTATTATTATATTACCTATATATAATTTTGCATAATCCATGATTTTAATTTTCTTTTAAATGTCAAAAAACTCATAGTTTACAAATAAGTAGGTAGGTAATATATTAAAAATTTTGATGCCAACAAATAAAGCATTATTTTTTAAAAGTGTTAAATTAAAATTATCATAACCTAAACATAGATTTGTTTTTGTCTTGTTTGATATAGGTATATGAGTAATGTTATGTAATAAATTTTTATTTTTATATATGTATAGGTAGGTATATTAAATGGAAGTTTTGTAATAAAGTTATTTTAAACTCGGAATTTTATTATTAACAAATAGTATTTTTGAAGGAAAAAAAATATGTTTATTAAATATTATTTTTAAAACATATTTTCGTATTGTTATAAGCGGTTTCAAATTCGAGTCGTATGCACTTCCCCAACCAATTATACCATAGGAAAGAATTGATTGAAAAAGTGCATAATAAAACATTTAACAAAGTTTTCGATTCACAATATTGTTTAAAAGTCTAAATTTACATAAAATGTTTCTTAATTTTTTTGTAAGAGTGTTAATTTGGTTGTAGTTTAAATTTTGGTCAATCAATATTGCAAAATATTTTATAAATTCAACTTTTTTAATTTAATTTTTGCAAGAACAGTCAACATAATTAATTCTAACTAAGTATATCTGATATTTCTAAACAATTTAAATCATGAATTTTAATTTCTTTTAAACTATTCGGCTAAGTATCTTTATAACAAGAAAAAGTCATAAATTTTGTTTTAGTTAAATTTAAGTTTAATAGTATTAATTATTAATATCTACAGTATCATCTGCATATGAAAATATTTTTCCATTTTACTCTGATTTTAATATATCACTAATATAAAGTAATTTAATTAATTGTACAACTCTTTGTTTTTCTCAACACACAATTCGAAAATGTAACTACTATACTCTGCATGCGTCCAAAAACGCAAGTGAAGGATTTGCCTATAAATTTTTACTTATATCTTTTTCTCTAGCGGTTACGTTACCCCCTCTATTTTACCCCCCCCCCCCCCAAAATTTCCCAAATCATTCAAACATGTACTTGCCAAAGTAAGCCTACTACCAATGTTTTAATTTTTTTACATTGAAGGTAATGTGATTGTTTTGTTTTATTTTTCGAGTTTTGTCTATAATAATGTAAAGTCTGTAATAGTATAGGAAAATAAATTTGTAATTCTATTTTTGGGCCGTTTTAGGGCATAGTATGTCCATCGACTGAAACACGAAAAAGCGTGACGTCTTGATTTTCAGAGGGCAACATCTGTAACCCGTGTGCGTGCCTTTTATTTATTATTTTCCATTATCTTTTTCGCTTCTTTCGCATCTTTTTTTTTTCTTACGTCGGGCTCGGGCCTCTGGAGTCGCGATTTTCTCAATTTTCCTTTATTTTATTTTCGGAACCAAATCGTATTTTTTGCTTCTAAAGTAATTAGAGAAAAAATTGGAAACGAGAAACAAGTTTATCGGACCATCTGGAGAATTTGAAAATAAAATTATCTACAGCACAAGTCTATAAAAAAGAATGCGTAATAGGCTGTAAAAATGGCACACCATAATACCTCAGTCTGTATACCTCTGCATGGTCTTATAAATTGCCATCCACTAATTTGAGTTGGCAGCACCATTCCAATCCAACTGACTGTAACTTCGTGATCGACGCGTGCCAACTTTGAAAATATGTTGGTTATGTTTATTTGGGTTTGTTAAAAGGTAAAAAAACTGATATGTAATATCTGGTCATCACCCAACACAACAGTTTATCGTAAACAATGAAAAAAAATTCTTTATGATGTTATTTATAATATCTTAATAAAACAAAGCACTTATTGAGAGGCATTACCTGTTAAAAGAGATATTCATCCTCTGCCGCACTTTGTTCACTATAACACAATTATGCACTAAACACAGTGGCATTGCTAATACTTACCTATTGTTTTGAAGGTTTATATAGGTATCACAAAAATAACAACAAATTTTTCAACAAAATTGATTGTTTTTGTTTGTCGTTAATATAATTTCAAATGATTGCCAACTTTTGTCTTGGGAAAAAAATTAATACCCCGACCACACAGCCTCTTCATTCCATGATACAGGAGCGGATCCAGGAGGGGGCGCCCCCCCTGAGATTATAAAGATTAGAAACCTAACAACAAACAGAGGCAACGTGTGTGCCCCCCCCCCCTGTATTGGTGGTAATGGGGGATCTTCTACATTTTATTTTTAAAATTTTATTAATTCTACTGCAAAGGTGATAAAAATGTAATTAAGCTCCCCAGGTTTTATAATTTTACTACTTTTTTTTGTCTGATAAAAGTCAGTTTATTATAGATATGCGAATTTTATTATAGAGATGATAAGCAGAGGGAGAGCCGAGAGAGATAGTAATTAAGGTACGGTAGTCTGTCCCTATCGGCTTTTTCATTATTTTTATAGACTATAAAAAAATTTATAGGTAGGAAGTTGTAAAAATATGGTTATTTTTTGCTTTGCGTTCTATTGTAATAATGTCTGTATGCACCATTACGACTAATCAGGGTTAAACTTTAACCGTGATTTATGACAAAAATCGCTTTGGACCAACAAGTTATAGAATTGACCGTGATTGTAATTGACCCGACTATTTTGGCTGGTCCATAGCGATTTTTGTTATAAATCACGGTTAAAATTATTTAACCCGGATTAAGTTGTAACGGTACCTATACCAGTCAGTGGCGTGCAGTGACATTGAAAACAGGGTAGGCATAAAGATTTGGCGGGGAAAAAGGAAAACCGCCGGAGGCAATGCGCCACAGGCGAAAATTTTTTGATGCCACGCCCAAATTTCGTTAAAAATTCAGTCAACTATTATTAAATTTCTGAAATTAAATTAGATTAAATTTGGTTGTTTGAATATTTTTTGAAAATAGTAAACACGGCCAACAGAACATTTTATGAACATGACTGCAACCTGTAAGCCACTTATGATTATCATAACACTTATCGCTAAAATACCTGTTGCAATTTATCTTTTGCTGCACAATTTTTAGGGAGGGAACAGGACGCCCCGTTAAAATTATGACTTGTTTATTTTCAAAACTTCTGGACCGAAACGGAATTGTTTTTAGCCCTTGTACGCAATTTTCATTATCACTGCAATGACACTGCATTGTTGGGTTACAGGGTAACAAACACTAATTATCTGTAAAATAAAAAATATACGGGACACTAAAAACGCAAAATTATTATTAAAAAAGAAATATCTTTATAACGCAATAATTGCAAATCGCGCACGTGTCCGGACTGCGTCGCTGGGCCGCGCTGGCTATAGCAAACAGTTTATTTCCGTAAAATCCCGAACGGAACTGCAAGACTCTATTTTAATAAAATTCCGTAAAAATATAAAAGCTGTATTACTGCACGACGGCTTTACAAAAACTAAAACTACCTACTTCTATCCGTACCCTTGATACTTCTAAACCTCATAAAAATGGGTATGTTTATGATATACACAAAACTAATTCTAAGCGTAACATGATACTTTATATGGGCCTGAAGGCGCCAAACTTTACTTATCAATATTGTCTTTGAAAATAATAATATAAAGTCAGTTCTACAGAACCGAAAACAATGCGACCTGTCATTTCACACGTGACAAAATTAATTGCGCTACGACATTTGCCAATCGCTCTGTCTCGTTTTAACATAAGGCGGCTACATCCCTGCCTTTAAATCCGTACTGGAAACCTGAAAATAGATGCTGCCTTCAAACCACTTCAAACGAAGCTATAGCCTGCATAAAAAAATTTAAAACACCTTCGTCCTTCGTCTTGCTCATATGGGCCACCTACAAAGGAAATATATTATGCTGATTTCGGTCGGTTTTAAATGCGATTATTCGATTATTACGTTTGTTTGATGATTTATGTTTATGTTGGGCACAATCCTTGATACTATTATAGAAATATAGTATAGACGATTAACAGTTTCATAAAAACGTAAATAAGGAAACGCATAATAATATGATTTTCTGTAAAAATTAAATTGGGAAATGTTATAGTTTTTTTTTGTAAATTTATGATTTTACTAGGGTAGGCAATGCCTTTTTGCCTACATTGACTGCACGCCACTGCTATACCTATATGTACGTTCCAAAGATTATTCATTCATCAAGTGCGTTTAAAAATGGCTTATTATTTTTCAAGGAGCCCTAAATTCAGTCCACAGTTTCCGATTTCACGTGACCTCTGACAGGTGATGGTTTATTTTTAATAAACAATTTGCTTTGTTCGTACTTGTTCGGTTTTATTTTTGATTAGAAATGTAGTCAAAAACCTGAATTTATATTAGGTAATACCAATCAAAAATAATTTGATTAAAAATCGACTAAAAAAAAAATCCAAAAAAAGTGTCTCCCCCGTAATAATGTTGGCAGGTTGCCGTGACCAGGATTCGAACCTGGGTTACCACGGCCACAACGTGGGGTCCTAACCACTAGACGATCACGGCTAAACGGAGACGTGAGAGCAAAACTGTAAATTTCCATTTAACTGATAGGACTGTTTTAGTCGTGCTCCAGATAACGTTGCGACTATGGAGCGGTGAAAGCGGACGTAGCAGTAATTTATTCATTTTAATTTTTATATTCCCTTTGAAGTTTTTGCTTATAATTAGCAAAAAAATCAAAAATAGCTTGTTACCATATACCTACTCTCTTTTACAGAGGTAGTTTGATATATACGGTGTCCCATAACTAAGAGGTCATAAAGCAACAGGTGATAGTAGATTTGGAACTAGGCCATTTATGTTTAATTTTGCAGTTGCTTCTTCAAAAGCAAGAAGAACTGTGTTGCGAAACATGTCGAGTCAAAATAAAAATCTATGAAAAGTGTAAAATTAAAATTTTTTTATTGTTTTTTTTTTACCATCTATTTATATTTAACACAATTAATAATGGATTTCCACGAAGTAAAAGCCGAATCAATTATATTTTTAGAAAACATATTGGTATCATCTGCTGCTGAGCAAATATATTCCAATAATCAATCCAATTGAAAATATTTGGGGTATAATCGGAAAAAAATATATAAGTAATCGAAATTTTAGGCCACAAAATTTAGAAGATTTATGGGAAATAATACATGCGTGCTGGGAAGACTTTGATCCAAATATTGTATCAAATATATTTCAGTCCATTCCTAATAGACTGGCTGAAGTAATAGAAAAACAGGGAAATATGACCAAATATTATATTTTATTTATTCTTGTTAAACGTTTTTTGTTTCTATTGTAATTTTTATAAAATTGTTAAGATATATTATAAAATAAAAAAATTAATTTTGGTTATTCTATTGAACTAACGCCCAACGCCAATGCTTGCATTTTTAATAACCTTTAACGTGCGATAAGCCGCAAATATGGTTAAGGTTTACTCTCATTCTAATTCGTGTACGCTTTTTTATGAATACAACTGTACCATCAAATACTTTTCATCAATGATGATCATAATGCACCACGAACTTAACAATGTGCGACGTCCACGTTTATACCTCGACAGTCTCGCTCGAAGAGCTAATTTAACTCGGTTTTCAAGACAAATTTTACACGGTATCAAAAATATGATTAAATTATTATCTAACCACGCCCAAAGTCTTAAATAACGAGGTGAAAGTGCGCTGAACTTATCAAATTTGAATTTGACTTTCATGTCTCCGTTAGCCGTGATCGTCTAGTGGTTAGGACCCCACGTTGTGGCCGTGGTAACCCAGGTTCGAATCCTGGTCACGGCAAAGTGACAACATTGTCACGGGGGAGACACTTTTTTACTATTTTTTTCAATTGGAATCAAAAAAAAGTTATTGTAAATTTAAATATTTTATAAATATTTCAAACTTAAAATAGTAAAAACCTATTTACGTAATACCATGGGACAACAACGCCTTTTGGAATTGAACAGGAGTTTGTGTTAAAATATTAAATATCGACGAAATTATAAGCGATTTTGCAAAAAAAAACTCTCGACGATCTGGTCGTTTTGTATAATACCTTGTTTAGTACTTAGTGACATAATGCTTGTGCAGACTTGTTGAATGTTGATCTGTTTCAGTGGCGTAGCTACCATAACGCCAAACCCCGCGGTGGCGGGGGGCCTGAACGGACAGGGGGCCCGTTCCCGTTCGAGCAGAAAAAAAAATCTTAATAGGGCCTTTAAAAGCAACCCCAAACCTTAAAAATATAGAATATAGTTAATTTAATTCTAGTTGGGCCCCTGTTTTTAATTTTAATTATATTTGTTGACAATTCTTTTCGACATTGTCTTCCACACTGTGCGTAGAATTGTCACTAGGAAAACTCAAAAATTACCGAAATAATTATGAAAATTTGAAAACTGACGCTATTGCTACCGTGAAAAATGGAATATTTCTCCATTATTTAAAGAAAAATGCAACATAAGCCGAAAAAGCAATATAATGAATGTGATACAAATTATCTATTTTATAATCAAGAACATTATTTTAAAGTCAATATTTATTATAAAGTTTTCGACATTGTTATTAATCAAGTAAACAACCGTTTTAAAGGCGTAAAGGACACAGTTATCAAATTTAGTTTAATGACGAAGGAAGAATTATTTGAATCAGCTGAAGCTTTGCAACAATGTTATACCCTCGCGATATTTCTTCAGAGTTTCCATTAAAAATTATTGCCTTATCTCAGCCTCTAAAAGACAACATAGGCAGTAATAGGCACATTTAAAGACATTAGAGAGCTTGCAATTTTTTTAATTGTAAAAAATGATACCCTAGCATCAAATTTCGCAGAGGTATGTACTGCTCTAAAATTTTTCTTGACGCTCCCTACGTCTTCAGAATGATCGTTTTCGAAATTAAAATTAATAAAATACTATCTAAGAAATTCCTGTGCCCAAAATCGACTAAGTTATTTGGTATTGCTTATAGTAGGTACAGAGGCAGCGGAAGCTGCAGTAATGGACAAAACCGAAATAGTTAGGGTTATTGCGGAAACTAAGTCCAGAAGGAAGCAATTTCTTGGATAGTTTGATGTTTTATTGCTAAATAAAGGCTTTTTTTTCATAATTTATAATAAAATATCTACGACTATTTTACTTCATAAAATATATATTTATTTTGTGTTGTTGTGTGTTCTTGTTACATTATATTATACGGTAAAAATGTTCCATTATGTATTTTTTAAATATTTATGTTTTTTGTTTGTTTACTTTTTGATTATATTATTAGCTACAATCATCAGTACTGACCAGCATGCTTTTGTAGTTGTAGCTACTTATTAATTGTTATGAATTAATGTTTTATTTAATATGTTATTAATACACGTTATTTAAGTATCCTCTCCTCTTACTTGTTTATTTTCTAAACTTGTCCAAATGGAAAATGAAAGTGGGAGGTTATAATTTGAATGTTATTGCTATCTTGAAACTTGACTAATTTTGGGGTGATGAAATTTTGAAGGGTTAGGTTTGGCGTGGGAGCCCAAAATCTGAAGCTACGCCACTGATCTGTTTTCTGTCTTTTGGATTCTATGAGGCTCGATCACTGGCTACCCCCGTTACTACCATACAAGCAACATTATAAATGGTGTTTTAAAATTTTGATTTTGCATCATGTTTGCTGGACTATTACGTATAATGACTTAATAACTACCTATGTTATGTCTACCAGTCTACCTAGGATTATAAAATAGTTTTTGTTTTAATAGTAGGCACTTAACACATAATGTGGCTTTAACCCTAATTAAATTATTACAAGATTAACGAATTCAAAAATTCATAAACCTGAACCTAATACTAATGAAAATAGGAATTATCATTTTCCATTCGTTATAGAGAGGCAGTGGCGTATTTAGGGGGGGGGGGGGTCCGAGGGGTCTGGACCCCCTCCCGTGGGCTCAACATAAAAAAAAACTCAGAACAGATCAGATGCCTTGTTGCATTTAATGTAGACAGGGTGAACTGAACCTCGCCCGATAACAAAATGTAATAATTTTCTATTTTACAATTTTTTAATAAAGACCTTTATTATTATTATTATTATTAAATAAAATTATTAAAAAATTGAAATGATGTTAACTTAGTTTTGTAATTTTTTTGCAAACTAGAACTATTAGCAATACTTTGTTTTTACAAATAATGAAGTAACTGTGTCACAGATAACAAAACAACATGGCCAAACTTGGCAAAAAAAATGGCAAAAATAACTTGAAAACCAATCATTTTCGGAATCGGTCATATTATGTAGAAATATATATTTTTAAACATAAATATTTAAAAAAATATATATTCCCATTATTGCGTTTATATTTAAAAATTTCTTAATTTCTTCCTTTTTTGGGTTCAGCTATCGAAACATAGAAATTATAAATTTTGATACTTCAAAATAGGGCGTGGCACCGAAAAATTTTTTGCCTGCGGCGCTTTTTTAAAGAAAGAAAGATAAAACGAAAGGTATAGACCCCCCCCCCGTGGCAATATTCTAAATACGCCACTGTAGAGAGGGGGCCCCTGAAAACGTTTGCGGGGGGAGGGGGGGCACTCAGTTTTCGCTACGCCACTGATTACTAAGACGGTCTATAAAAAAAAGCTAAGCACAAAATTACAGGGCATTAATGCATTATCGAATTAAACTTAGACAGGAGGAGGAGTGGGTGCCAGACTGGCTGCACAACCGATTGAATTTATAGAACCATAAACAACGTGCAGGCGGGCAAATTGAAATTTAGCACCGGCCGTCGTCGGTTAATGGCGAATCGGCACGAATATTGTTGTGAGATTAGTACGATTAAAAAGTGGGAAATGATAGATAAGCAAGCATTTTACTTTTAGGTCGAAAGTTATAAATGTCAACCTACGTGTCTGAATGTCAAAGCTAACGACAGAGGCAACAAGAGACCATAATAAAGACTGCCGAGTACATCGGACTTTTCGGAGCCTTTTTCTCAGAGACAGTGCAACGCAGAGAGCTAAAATTTGGCAAGATATACAAAAGCAAGGTCAAAAAGACTAATAAAAGTGTATCCAAGTAGTCAAGCTCATTGCACCACGCAGTAAAAACAATTTAACTGTGAAAGAATAAAATTCTGGCTTGAAAAATATTGTTTTAAGTCATTAACGTCAATGTTCGTTTGTTTTTTTACTGTTTGACAAAACTCCAACGTTTTAACTTAATAAACATTTGAGAAAAGCGAAGAACTAACTAAAAGCTAACGAAACTATCAAACAAAAACAAGTTTTTTGTTTGTACGATCTCTGTGGCGGCAGGAACTTTTTTAAAACAAACTAAAAGTCCATTGTCTCGACCATCGGAGTCGACGAAACTCCAAAAGTGCTCTCTTTATTAACAAAAAACCGAAGATAAATCTCGAAAACTTAACTTGTGAAAAACGACCGATAAAAATAAAATCCCCGAAACAATAAAAATAAAAACGGCTAACTTCTATGTACTAGGTAAAGAGCCAATGGCCGATATTACAGTTTTCTTCGATTTGGATTATTTGGCGGCGCGGCGGCCGCATCAAAATTCAGCACATGTCAATCGCTGACGTACACTCGAAGATAAAATTGGACACTTATTACCGGCTTCTGAGCACGTGCTTCGCAGAGATACACGCTATTTTTTTCCGAGAGTGTACAGAGGGAAATAGTCAATTCGACTGACTGAAGTTTTTGGATATAGTTGGGGTCATCTTATATACCCATGTCAACGAGGATAAAGCAAAGGTAGACTATGCATTTCAAAAATTAAAATTTATATGGCGTAAATGTACTGTATCAAATAGGCTTTTTTTAATAATACAATTATTAATTATTTTATTTCAATAGGTTGGACGAACTAGCATTGCAACATGGTCATCGAGTTTTAAAACTTCCTCCTTATCATTGCCACGTTAATCCCATTGAAATGGTTTGGTCGGAATATAAGCGCTATTATGATGCAAAAATCGGGTATATGCATCCTGTAACAAATGACGTAGTTTTGGGTCTGTGGAATGAAGCCACAGAAAATCTAACAGTGGAAAAAAATATGTAACGCACACTAATAAAATTATAAATGATGTGTGGAAACGGGACGAATCTGATGATGATGATGATCCTTGCGGAGATGATTTATTTAAATTATTAAAAAACTGTATTTTGTTGTGTTGTCATTTTTTATTATATTTTTTTATTTATGATTTTATAAATAAGATGAAAATATTTGAAACAAAATTTAACTAATGCACTAGACAAAAAAATATATTATTTAATTTTAAATTTTATAAATGAGTTTTATTTATTTTTCAGTAAATTTAAATTAATTAAAAATTCCATACTGATTTTAAAAACATGCAAAATGTTTCATCCCATGATACCTTTTCTAAATAAACTACTTATTTCGGACTTAAATAATAAATTTAAAAAGGGTGAATTATTATTTAAATCTAATTGATCATTAAGGTAAGTAACAGGTCCGTATTTTTAAGTTTATTTATTTCCATAGATTTTAACAAATTTAGTTTTAAGCCTTTGTTTTCTGTATGTGCGATTTTAAAGGAAGGATCGAAATTATGTTGATATTCAATTAAATGGTTAGCGTTGGAGTCTGTTTTGTGTTTTAAAACATTGTAATAATGTTCCTGTATTATTATTTTTTAAATGTCTACACTTTTGGCCAATTTATTTTATATGACAATCTTTGCATTTTAATTTATAGACGCCTTATTTTTTGTTTTTATCGCTTTTAGTTTTATTGTTTTTGATAAATTTACTTAAAAAAAACTAATTAGTTTTGTAACACAAATTTATATCAAGTTTGTTAAGAAAATTGCCAATTACTTTGCTAGGTTGTCCAAAGAAAGTGACAAGGTTAAATTAGTCAGAGTTTTTGCTTCTAGGGAAAACTAGTTAAGTCAATAGCCTTTTTGTAAGTTTTCTTTTTTAGGATTAGGTCAATTAGATTTGAGTTATATCCGTTATTAACTGCAATTTGTTTTATAATGCTTAGTTCTTTTTGAAAATTGATTTTATTTAGAGGGAGAGTTATTAGTCTATGGAGCATACTGTGAAAATAAGCTAATTTGTGTTGTATAGGGTGGCAAGAAGAGTTGTGTATGACAGTATCAGTATGAGATGGTTTATGGAAAATGGAGAAAACCTGTCTATCATTTTCTTTCATAATAGTTAAATCTTAAAAATTTAAAAGAAAATTAATAGAATTGTCACTTTCGTGTTCTATTGTAAACTTGATATTATTGTGTAGGCTGTTAATATATTCTAAAAAGACTTTTAACTATCTATCAGTTCCAAGAAAACATGGTAAGACGTCATCAACATACCTATGCCAATAAGAAACTGTTTGAAAAGAGGATGATTGCTTATTTGATCTTCTAAAAAGTCCATAAATATTTCAGCCAATAAAGGACTAAGAGTGTAACCCATAATAAGATCATTTTTGCTAGTGTATATTTTGTCGTTGAACTTAAAATAATTTTGTTCAAGGCATACTGTAAGAGAATTGATAATTTCTTGTTTTTTGATCAGATATACATTTTTTAACGTAAGAAGTTGATTAACCAAAGTAATCGTTTCATCGATAGGTACGCTGGGAAACAAATTAGAAACATCAAAAGAGATTGGCTTAGCATTGTTAGGTAAATTAATATTATTGTAGTATCGGCCGAATCAATTAATTTGTATACGAATTGACTATTGCCCGTTGCGCGTTGCCCCCGGCAACGGGTCGATGCCGTGATCGTAAAGTTTTACGGTCTCTGGAGTGGCGCGACGCCGACGACGGCGCTCAGATTGGACGCCGGCATGTCTGCGTCGACATAGGTCGTAAAAATCAGAGACGTCGCGTCAGGCGAAATCCCGGCGGGAAGGGTCGAAATTATTGTAATAGAAATATTATATATTATAAAAAAAAATGTTGTTTATCGAAAAATCTCAATTGAACCTCCTGGAATGCTCAGCAATGAACATTATGTTCATGTCTTTCACAAGATAAATCGGAGATGTACCGGGTGGTTAAATAAGCGAGGACGTCGGCTTTATCCAATAACTCCTGTTTATCTAGGAGTTATTGCTTTATCTCGAAAACCATTAATCGTACAACTTTCGGAAAGATTTTTTTATGAGTAAAGTGGTCAAGAGAAATAGCTGGAAATTACTTTTAAGTTCCTCATTTCACCGCAAGGGGGCATAATTAAAAATTGTTTCTTTAAATTCTAAATTTCTCCGAAAAATTCCATATTAAGGTCTGATTACATCATTGGAAAGCTAAGACAGTTCTGCATCATTTTGGTTTAAGGCGTACCGACCTTGATAAGAGTGGGAGAAGCTATTAAAAGTATAAACATTAAAATCGTTGTAACTTCTAAACGACTTATCCGATTTTACTAAATTTAAGCTTGTTTGGAAGTACCTTCAATTGTCGTATCTAATGGTACACGATAGTTTCTAATAAAATTGCTAGAGGGCGCAATTTGTATTAATAATTATTGTTTTGGCAATAACTCTGAAACGAACAAAGATATCGAACTGCGGTCTTGACATCTTTTCTTGCAAATTTCATCTACTTTTCGATTATGATGTCATAGTTATACCGTATGATTTGAATTTTCGGGATAAAATCGAAAAAACTGTTATTATTACAAATTGCGCCCTCTAGCAATTTTATTAAACACTATCGTGTACTATGTGTACTGTTGGATACGGCAATTGAAGATACTTATTTTCCCCTTCCAAACAAGCTTAAATTTAGTAACATCGGATAAGTCGTTTAGAAGGTACAGCGATTTTAATGTTTACACTTTCAATAGCTTCTCCCACTCTCATCAAGCCTTAAACCAAAATGATGTAGAATTGTCTAAGCTTTCCAATAATGTAATCAGAGTTATACTTTAATATGGGAATTTTCGGAGAAATTTAGAATTAAAAAAAAACAATTTTCAATTGTGCCCCCTTGCGGCGAAATGAGGAACTTAAAAGTAATTTCCAGCAATTTCTCTTGACCACTTTACTAATAAAAAAATCTTTCCGAAAGTTGTACGATTAATGGTTTCCGAGATAAAGCCGACGTCCTCGCTTATTTGACCACCCGGTATTTAATCCGGGTGAACATTGTGCATTCATTCAGATTCATTTCACCAGATAATACCACTGTTACGACCCCCCCCCCCCTCCCACCCCCCATGTAAACCGTCCACGAGTCCAAGTCGTAAAACACAGTGGCGTCGCTACGCCCCCTCCTCCGGGTGAGATAACTCGTTAGTTTACGACTTTGGGGCGTCCGCCCCCGAGGGGGGGAAGTGGCAGACCACCCTTTACTCGGAGTTTTGACTTCGTAATCGTTTTGCGGTGGGTTGAGATTAAATTAGTTCGGGCGAGTGTGGTGTTTTTGCGAAGCACCACAATAATATACTTAATATACGGGGTAATAGATAATGCATGCATGCATGGGACAATACATACGTACCTAGCCGAAGTCTATGTAATTCCAAGGAAGAGCAATGTAAATATTAACCCGACGCATCTTAGTCAAGCGATCAGAGCCGTATTCGGTTGGGATTGATCTGATCTTAAAAATCAGTTCAGTGATCCAAGGATTTTTTGTTCCACTATACTCATTCACGTACAGGAAATATTATTTACCTAGATGGGTTCAAAAAGACGTAATTTATCCATTTCTATTTCTACATCACAGTTAATTTTCTTGAAAAAAGACATAATTAAAGAATACTAATAAATACCCAACGAAAATCTAAAACCAGAATGGAATTATAACCTCCAAATCTCCAAAACCATAAAGTAAACAAAACAAACAACCGGATTTCGAGAAAAGCATTTGATAAAACATTCATTGTTGCCCTACAAGCTTGAACATTTTGGTATAAGAGACAAGCTTCCTATAGTCTAATCACTCTAATCAATGACTTTCTCACCAACCGCTTCTATCAAGTAAGGGTCAATGGTATTTTATCCAACAAACATCCAGTTATGTTATAAGTAGGGTCCCTCAAGGATCTGTTTTAGAACCATTACTGTTTCTGGTTTACATTAGCGATTTGTCATGTAATATTAAGACAATCGTCATTTTCTTTGCTGACGATACCAAGTTATTCTGTAATCCATTATTGCAAAAGAAATGCTTAGACAGTGATCTTAGTCGTATATTGAGTCATGGACAATGCAGTGGAGCATGAAGCAAATCTACAGTATCGCATATTGGCCCAAATAACCCTTGTGAAACATATTTGCTAAATAATCTTCAACTTACTAGTGTTACAGAACAAACAGATTTGGGGTTACAAATTTCTTCTAATTTAAAATGAGAAGCATATATTATTAAAATGGTAAAGAAAGCCAATAGTTTTATTTTCATGGTGCAAAAGACTTTCATAGATCACTCTCTACAGTCTACAGTCTACAGATTGTAAAGAAATTGTACACCTCCTATATTAGACCAAAAATTGAATACGGATATAATATTTGGAACCCCTACTACATCAAAGATATTGAAATTTTGGAAAGGGTCCAAAGGCGGGTTATTATACAGTATTCCATTTGAATTAAGAGGACTACCTTATCCCGAAAGACTTAAAAGATTTGGGCTAACTGCTCTAAAGCAAAGAAGAATTAGGGGTGATATAAAAAATAGAAACTTTTAAAATACTTACGGACTACTATTCTTGTAACTTGAGAAATTTGTTTCATTTAAATCAGAATTAACAGCTTCGGCTTCGGGGACACTCAAAAAAAATAAGGAAAGAAAAATCCGCGACATTTCCGAGAAAGAACTTCCTCATCAATCGGGTAGTGTAGATAATGGAACTCACTTGAAGAAAGTACAGTCTGCGCAAGTAGTGTAAAACTCCTTTAAAAACCGCGTTGATAGTAATTTTGAGCACTTAACTCAAAACTTTGTGCATTATTACGGTGCTTGATGATATTCGGTAAAAAATATTCGTATTTATATCCATTCTATCTTGGAAATAAATAGACTATAGATGTGAAAAATTAAAATTTGGTGCATTATTCCTACATCTCGACGTTACTCTTGCAATTTCGTAAGATCTCCGAGCTTGCGAAATTCTATTATAGTAGCATTTATACTACCGAGTGCCTAATTGCCATTGTACACAAGTAGGGAATAGTAAGCGTTTCGAAATCATCCATGGATTTGGATCGCAGACACCCCCACCACCACACCCAAACCTACCAATACAACACTCCCCCCACTCCTCCCCCCACTCCTACTACCACACCCATTCCTACCAGTACAACACTCCCCCCACTCCTCCCCCTACCAACATACCCATTCCTCCTACCAAAACACCAATCAACCAGTTATAAATATATCCATATCCATACCCATGGATACATGGATATCACCTTACCAACCATCCATGGATCTACAGACATATACAGTTTCAACCCGATTATAAATCGCAAAGATACAGATATTCTCCTTCTACCTATCTATTATATGTTTTCTATATATATATATATATAATAGTTATCAAACCAATATCAATTAAGCTTAAAACAACGAAGTATAGACATGTCTAAAATGAATAATTGTTGTCCTTCTGTGGACATTATGTTGACACATATAAATGGAGAGAAAGAATTAGTTGACTTTTCTAGGGATGAATTAAAAATGCTGCCGTTGGATTATTTACTAAAACATGCAACTTGCTATGAAATTCTGAATATCTGGGGGAAACTACCTGACAGCTATAAAAATAATATGGATTTACGTTTATCTCTACCTTGTTTTAGTCACTTTTACCGATTGGATTGCATAACTCAATTTGAAGGGACAGTTCCAAGTATACGAAACTGTATGTTTTGTAATAAAATAAATTTGAATATCTAATAGATAATATACATTACTTAATCCAACACCTAAAAGTTAACTATACTATGTATTACTTTAAATAAAACCTCACTAATTATTTTTAATATTTTTTTACATATCCCGCTTAACACGCACACATATAATTGCATATTATACACATACAGCTTATGGCAATCTAAAACGAGATCAGAGCTTCAGCATTCATTATCTTCAATCGTCTTTATAGACGTCACAAGCTGATGGTATGTCGTCATTCGCGAAATCAATAATTACTTTAAGAATACGTACACAAAGAAGAAAGGGCGATACCTGTTTTAATGCGATGATCTACGTTACTAATTATATGACAGGATAGTTATTTAGAATCGATTAGTCGTATGCAATTTCACATTTTTAGTTGCATTAAAAATAATTTAATTTTTAACTACATTTCTTGTTTGCGTGTTTAAATGAATTTTTCTACTTTGGTTGGATATAAATACAAGCGGAGTTAAACTAAATTCATTCGACGCTCTAGCTTGTATAGAGTTTAGTTATATTTACATATTTACATATTTACAAGTTTAAAGAAATGTCAAGCAAACCAAAAATAAATATTTTACGTCAATTAATTATTAATCCAGATGTCATTCACTTTGAAGGCGCTATTCCACCTCCAAAGATGGAGTTTCTGGAAGACAGATTACCATCACCAACTACATTTCATACACCGCTCCCATCACCGACAACGTCTGAGACTTTTAACGCTGCAAACAACCTTCAAGAGTATCTCAATGGATCCCTCCCTTTGTGGGAACAAATGCTTCAACCAGTGGAAGAAGATATGATGATTCCAACAAATCCAAACTATACTAAAAATCCACAAGAATTTATGATGGTTTCTACAGGATCATGTCGTATCGAACCACCACAAGAGGCTATACCCATCTCAGCAGGTCCAAGCCATAATGAAAATCCACAAGAATTTATGACGGTTTCTACAGAATCATGCCATGCCAAACCACCACAAGAAGCTATACCCATCTCAGCAGATCCAAGCCATAATGAAAATCCACAAGAATTTATGACGGTTTCTACAGGATCATGTCGTACCGAACCAACACAAGAAGCTATACCCATCTCAGCAGGTCCAAGCCATAATGAAAATCCGCAAGAATCCATGACGATTCCTACAGAATCATGCCATGCCAAACCACCACAAGAAGCTATACACATCTCAGCAGATTCATGTTATACCGAACACTCGCATACGGTTCCACTACCAATGGTGGAACCAGAAATTCAGCAACACCGATGGTTACATCATTTAGATCAATTAAAAAAAATTAACTTTTCAATTTCTGAAATCAAAAGAAGGCTGTCAGTTGCTCAAGAACAAGTAGACGACTTTCAAAAACTTTTGTTGGTCCTAGAGGAAAGGAAAAGATCTCATGTCTTAATATATATAAATAAAAACAAAGAAGAAACTCTACTTAGTAAACTTTCGAAAAGGCAGAAGCTAATGTAAATATGTTAATATAACTAATAAATATATAAGCTAGAGGTCGTAATCAAAAAAAATATAAAATGGTTTTATTTAAAATAACATAAATTTTCTTGATACATTAAAAAAGTCGCTCACAAAAGTTGAAGGATAACAAGTTATGTATACTATAAAATATATATTTAACTCTACAGGGTGTTCAATAAAATCGAAGTGAAAGAAATAGAACATCACATATTTTTTAAAAGCGCTTTGTTACGCAATAGCGAATGATAAAAACGGATTCCATTAGTTTTCTTCCTATATCCGAAAATATGATAATATATAGTTTATTATTTTAAAAACAATAAATAGAATAGTAAATGGACAGTGCGGTTTATAGATTGTAAAACAGTTCGATGTTGTTTTATTTATTTAGGATAGTTAATCAAATATAACATGTTTTATTGCATTGTTGTAATAAGTTGAAAAAGTTCGTTGTTATTTCAGATACATAAAAGAAATGTGTATAAAAGTTGTGGCCCAGGGCGTGTTGTATAAGAAAAAACTATTTTTGTCTCTACAGGGTGATTCACAAAAGCTGATTGAAAAAATATTACATTATAATAAGATTCCATATATTTTTATATCAAATTTAAATACTATATTCAATACAAGTAAAGTTGTTATAAGGAAATTTTTGTCTAAGGGTAGTCGTTTTTGAGATATTACAAATAACATTTTTTCACTTTGTTAGACTATAGCGTGTTAACGTTTCATGATTTTAAAAAACGGCTTCTACAGTTTACTCTTAGTTTTTAATCCTGTTTTCAAAAATGTAATAATATAAGAAAACATTTTTCACAAATTAATCCAAATGACTAGTAGAGTGAGATTGGAAGTTCTCCGCTGCAAAATAATAAACTATATAACTTTTGGATTAGAGTTCAATTCTCTAGTACATAACCTAACTTGCTTAAAGATGGATGAAAAATCAGCAAGAGAGCTAATAAAAACAAGAAAATCTGTTAAACAAAAATACAATGCATTAAAATCAGAATTATCTGATAAAGAAATTCGTATGGAAAAAGAGTTTAAACCAATTACTCAACCTTTGAATGAGCTAATTAGAAACATTAAAACAGATCCGTTTATTAAAAGAGAAAATTATTCACCGCAAATGTTCTCAACTCCTATAAAACAATTTCAATTTCCTACTCCTCCAGAACGCATTGCAAGAAAATCAAATGCCTATAATAAATATTTACCACCTAACATGCCATCATTTTTAGAAAATGATGAAGTATTTTGGGACGACATGGATATAGCAAATTCGAGTCAAGAATCAACAATCGAACCTACTTTAGAAGAGATACAACAAAGTGTCTTGGAAATAACAAAAACACCAGCATATCAGGAATATTTGAATGCTTATGATCCGTTGATAAGACCATTTGTTGATAAATTAATAAAGGATACAAAGGGTGAATTTGATAACAAATATGGTCTTAATCATGATATTAATTCCGAAAAATATAAAATCGCGAAGTCTGAAGTAGACTTTATAGGAAAAGATATGAAGGTTGAGGGTGTTAGATATGAGGGAACACCTGGTTTATATGAACTAATATTTAAGAAACAACCTGTTGGTTATTCCACAAAAGATATGGAAAATTATATGGATATTTTAAAAAGAACGAATGCATACAGACGAAATTTTGATTCTAATAATCAAATCCAAGGAACAACCGACACTAAATATGTAACAATAATTAAACCATATTTATTAAAAAAGGGTATATTAAAAACGGGGAGTGTATCATCGGAAGTAGATTATCGTTTGACGCTACCAAGTACATCCAGAGGGTTACCAAAACCACAACAAAGACCACGTTCTACAAGATTACAATCCACAAAAAGCGTGACAGGAAAGGGAGCGATGTTAAATTTATCAAAAAATAAGATGGATTATGTTTATTATGATAATTTAAATGAGCTAATTGATAGATTAAGGTTGTTGACAGCATCACAAATGGCTGGACATACTGGCCATCAAAATGAAATAGTATCAATTTTGGAAGAATTAAGAGAGGCTCACATTATCTTATAAAATAACAAACTATTATAATTTTGTATCATTAGAACAATGTCAATCGACAAATTTGGAAGTCATAGTTCAAAACGATACTTGTCTAATTATTCTGCTGCTGTATTGGGAAAAAAGGTGATTGAAACTGCTGAGAAAACAATTACTGATAACTTTACTAAAGATGTGAAATACATAGAAAACAAAATTATTCAAAATTTTCAAAACACACTTGAATCAAAAACGGAGAGTGAGAGAAATTTTAAAAGTTTAAATAAGAGAGTAAGTGAAAACGATGAATTAATAAAAAGTGTTGTGAAAAAGGCGAAGTTATATGCAGACGAAAATGTTAATAAAATAATGAATTTAGAGGATGCTATTAAAGAGCAAACAATCAATGTTCACCAAATAATAAATGATATTCAACCATTGAAGCAAGGAATATTTCCACATGATGTGTTAAAAAATATGATAACTAAGCAACATGAATCATCTCATAAAGATTTAGAAAAAGAGTTAGCAATAAAAATTGAGAGTATTAATAAGAAGCTTAGTTCAACAATAAAAACATTTCAAGAAGATCACATTCGCATGGATAAAAGAACACTTGAAATTGAGCCATCTCTGTTACAATTATTAGTTCATAAAACTGAATTTGATGCTTTAGATGAAAAATTTACCAATGTTTCAATAGAAATGAAAGAAATTAGCAATAACCTAAATATAGCTAAATTGCATTCTGAAAAATTGGAAGAAAAATTACTAAACATGATAAGGTCTTCCACTGAAAAAGTAAATGAAATTCAAAAGGACAACAATAAATACGACTTAAAAAATATTGAAGATAGATTATGGACAAAAATGAATTCTGCAATTAATGAAAAATGTGTGACTGTGAGTGATATTCGCATGCCGTTTAATATGATTGAGCGACGGATTGATGACTTAGAAACTGAATTCAAAGAGAAAATTGCTGTTCTTAAATAGGATACGTTGTAGAAGATCTAAAATATGCATTAAAGCGAATCCAACTCCAGTGAAGAAAAATCTTATCCATATCAAAAATTATAATATTTAAGGCTGACACTTAAGTTAAAAATGTTAGTATCTAAAACTAATCATGAGTGCAAATATTAAAGAAACTGTAGTAAATGAGCTTCATAGGCCAGCTAGAAAAAATTTTAGACGGCGTCATGTTATAATTAAAAGTTTAAATGACCTATGGCAAGCTGATTTAGTTGAAATGCTTCCTTACGCAAAGCTTAATAAAGGATACCGTTACATATTGGTTGTAATAAACGCATTTTCTAAATATGTTTGGATTCAACCTGTTAAAAGAAAAACCGCAGAAAATGTAACTTTAGCAATGGAAAATATTTTAAAACTTGCTAAAACTCCCCCCAAAAACATGCAGACAGATCAAGGAAATGAGTTTTATAATTCCAACTTTAACAAATTAATGCAAAAATATAAAATTAATCATTACAATACATTCTCTAATTTAAAAGCTAGCATTGTTGAAAGAGTCAATAGGACTTTAAAAACATTAATGTGGAAACAATTTAGTTTACAAGGAAATTATAAATGGTTGAATATTTTAAATGATATCGTTGTTAAATATAATACCACAAAACATAGAACAACTGGATTAAAACCCATTGATATCAATGAAAAAAATGAAAAGAAAATTTTAAAATCAACTTATAATAAAATAAAAACTGTCGATCCTAAAAATTCAAAGTTTAAGAAGGGAGACTATGTTAGAATCAGTAAATATAGGGAAGCTTTTCAAAAAGGGTATACACCTAATTGGTCAAATGAAATTTTTGAAATTAGAGATATTAATCTAACCAATCCAAAAACATATTTGCTTAAAGATGAAAACGATGAATCCATTCAAGGAGTATTTTATACAGAAGAGTTGCAAAAAGTTAAACATCCAAACGTATATCTGGTTGAAAGGGTGTTGAGGAAACAAGGAAATAAGGTTTATATAAAATGGTTGGGTATGGATAAAACACACAATTCATGGATATTAAAAAGTGAATTAATTTAAATTGTATTTATTTAAAAAATAAAAGTTACATAAAACATTTATTATATATTTTTTTTTAATTCTATAACTAACTAGTTAAATTGATATAAAATTATCAAATCCCTTTCTATATCGTCCCTCATTCATGGAACTATCTTTATCGATAACAACAAAATCATATTTATTTTGCCAACACATTGAACAGAGATCCTTAAATGTTTGTATGTTCATGTCGCTATTTACGTGATTATCATAAATATGTTTTAAGTTGGTGGCGTCTTGTTGAAAAATTATCAAAAGGTTGGCATTATCTCTGATAAGTTGTTTAGGTATGGATGAGTATGTTTGACATAAATAAAAACAATCGGTATTTTTATGTCGACCAAAACAAAAATAATCTCTCATCAGTGCTTGACTGCTACAAACAATATCATCAAAAATAATGATTGAATTCGGTTTTATTTCATTTGGTGAAACAATATCATCAGCATTAGAAGATTCAAAATAACCAACACATTTTAGTGGTTTAAATAATGTTCTTAAATATTCATATTTTGATTGATTTAAGGATTTCGAATATACATATATGTTTTCAAATCGTAATCCATTAACATGTGTGATAAGGGAAATAACTAGATTTGTTTTTCCACATCCGCTAGGACCTACAACTAAGCAGCGTTTGCAATTTCCTCCAAATAATCGACCATGTTTCCGATAAATATCTTGCTTTAAATCAAAATTTTTTATTGGTAAAGAAAAATCTTGTTTTATAATCTTCATTGTTTGAATATCTCTATTTAAGTAAGAACATTTATATATTTCAATCATTTATATATAATGATTAAACACAATAGCAATACTAACATTCACTCTAAGAAGCGTAAGAGGAAAGGAAGTGGATTAATAAATTCATTAATTAATAAATTACCCATAGAACTCCATATCCCTTCATATAATTTTTGTGGTCCAGGTACGAAATTAAACAAAAGACTTGCACGAGGAGATAAAGGAATAAATCAATTAGACGAAGCGTGTAAGGAACACGATATCACATATTCGAAACATACAGATATTGAAAATAGACACGAGGCTGATAAAGTATTAGCTAAAAAAGCATTTAATAGATTTAAAGCTTCAGACGCAAACTTTGGTGAAAAAATTTCATCTTTGGTTGTTGCTGGAATAATGAAAGCAAAAAGAAAGCTTGGTATGGGAATGAGGAAAAAAGGAGGTCAAATATCTTTTAACACTGTTGTCAAGAAAGCTCGTAAAGGAATAGTTGGAAAAAAATTTAGTAACATTAAAAACATCGCATCCGCTGCATTATCAGCAATTAAAAATACAAAATCAAAAATACAAGTTCCAAAACAAAGAATTATTCCAATTCCTAAAACTGGTGGAATTTTACCATTAATACCAATCTTTGCAGGTCTATCTGCTTTAGGAGCCCTAAGTGGTGGTGCTGCTGGTATTGCTTCAGCTGTAAATGCTGCTAAAAACGCGCAAAACAAATTAGATGAACAAAAAAGACACAACAAAGCTATGGAGAAAATATCGATCGGAAAAGGTCTATATATTCATCCTTATAAAAAGGGTTGTGGATTATATTTGAAACCATATTCAAAAAACTGTTAAAATTGCTACCTCGCAGACCCTTGACTAATGTAGATTTATTAAAATATGCTAAAATACTAAAGTTGCCAAATTTTAGAGGTGTCTTTATGAGAAATAAATTACCTAAGAAAATTAAAAAACATGAAACAGGTATTATTAATTTAGATAATGCAATGGGTGATGGTACTCATTGGACAGCATATATTAAGAACAATAGAAACATAGTCTACTTTGATAGTTTTGGTAATTTAAGACCGCCAACAGAAGTTATAACTTATTTTCTTAGCGATGGTAGTGAAAATAATATTAAATACAATTATGATGAATACCAATCTTTCGATACCTACGTATGCGGACAATTATCTTTACAATTTATTTATAACAATGTGTAAGCGCAATTAATTTGTATTCTTATTGCAACCATCATGTCGTTTACTATAGCTCTTTCTGACAGTTCCGCCATTCTTCAAGCAAATTTTCATCCGCCTATTTACTTAAATCCCGACTTATCTTATGTTATCGGTCTAACTAATTTTGAAACTTTTAATGCAATACCAAATATTGATGAAAGTAATAACAAGGTGTATTTTGGAAAAAATAATGAATTTCTAACGATTCCGACAGGTAGTTATGAAATGGAAGACATTAACAAATATCTACAAAACGAGTTTAAAAAACAAAATATTTCGTTTTATTTATATGCTAACAACAACACGTTAAAATCAGTCATTAATTCATCCGTCGATATTATTTTTAAAGATGGTGCAATTGGAAAAATTTTGGGTTTTAATAATGGAATTTTAAAGGGTGATGGATCTCCAAAAACATCAGAAAACCCTGCAGAGATTATAAAAGTTAATTCTTTATGTATAGATTGCAGTATCGCTGAGGGTTCCTATCTGAACGGAAAGCCTGTACACATCATTCACCAGTTTTTCCCTAATGTTAGTCCTGGATTCAAAATAATAGAAAGTCCTCAGAATATAATTTATTTTCCCGTCACAGTAAAAGTAATAGATAAAATAACAATAAAAATAATAGATCAAGACCTTAACATTGTTGATTTTCGGAACGAGATCGTAACAATAAGATTGCATATTAAAGAGGTATAATGGTTATACTTTATAATCAAAATATCACTAGTTTACCAACAAAAATAATTAAAAACTATAAGAAGAATATACATCATAAACCTAAGATTAGTAGCGAGAAAATCTTTCATAGGATAACATCTAAAAATAAAACATTTTTAAAATCATTAGGTCTTAAAGTTTTAGTATAATGGATATTCTTAACATAACACAAGATCTGTTTATAGATAACTCTATTGTACATTCAGAGTTTCATGCCTATGAACCATATTTACCAACAAAATTAGGAAACAATGATGAAATTACAATACCTATACATGAAGTTGAAAAATATACACTTCCATCCGAAAGCTTCCTTTATATAGAGGGAAAACTAACAAAAGATGATAATACTGTTTCTGAAACAATGAAATTAATTAATAACGGAATAGCGTTTCTTTTTAAAGAGATGCGATATACTTTAAATGGTGTTACAATTGATTCAGTGAGGGATGTGGGGATAACATCAACAATAAAAGGTTATTTATCATATAATCAAAATCAATGCAATAAACTAAAAAACGCTGGTTGGTTCCCTATGGGAAACTCACAAGTGGTTGATGCTACCACTGGTTTCTTTAATGTTTGCATCCCTCTTAAATTTTTAATGGGATTTTTCGAAGATTATAAAAAAATAATTTTAAATGGTAAACAAGAACTTATTTTAGTAAGAGATAATTCCGACAAAAATGCTACACTTAATACTGTAGATCAAAATCCGAAAATTCAACTTACTAAGTTGACTTGGAATATACCGCATATATCAGTAGCGATTCCTCAAGAACTAGCATTAACTAAAATAATTGATAGAAATAGTAACATAACAATTGCATTTAGAAGTTGGGAGTTAATAGAATATCCGGAGCTACTTAAAACAGGTCGTCATAATTGGCCTGTCAAAACCTCTACAAAGATCAATACCCCAAGACATATAGGGATTTGCTTTCAGACAGATTATAGAGATAAGGCAATATCTGATATGTCACAATTCTCTGATATTAAATTGCGAAACATCAAAGTATTTTTAAATTCTGAAAGATATCCCTACAATGATCTCTATTTAGACTTTGAAAAAAATAAATTTGCGACATTATATGAAATGTTTGCAAGTTTCCAAAAATCCTATTATGGGTTAACGCCGGAACCAATTTTTTCTCCAAAGGAATTTAAAGAAAATGCCCCCATAACATATATCGATTGCTCCCATCAAAAAGAATCCATTGAAACAGGACCTGTTGTTATGAGAATTGAATTTGAATTACAAGAGGATCTAACTAACAAAGTATCAGCTTATTGTCTTATTATGCATGACAAAATATTTACATATAATCCTTTAACCAAAAACGTCAGACAACTCTAAGACACTTTATAAAATCATAGGTTTGCGGTTTGTTTCCATCATTATGATTGAGACGCTAGAACAACGATTATCATACTTTTTAAAAGAATTGAAGCTATTGAAACAAAAAATTCAAGAATACTCTGATCAGAAATCGCTGATTAAACAATTTTCACATCTGAAATTATGAATTTTCTCATTCTCGACGTCCAAGGTTTCAAAATTGAAAACAACAAATTTGTTCCAAAGGAATTAGCTGCTTATGATGGAAAAAAAATATGTCACTACGTTTTTAAACCCCCATTTAACATGAAATATTTACCACCAAACTTGCAACAACAAGCTGTTTGGTTAATGAAAAATCATCATTGTCTTCCATGGTGTGAAGGATATACACCCATTCACAAATTTTCTGAAATTATCAAAAACCTAACAGAAAATGTGGATCGTGTGTATGTGAAAGGAAGTGAGAAGTCTTTATACATAAAAAAATACTCCCTATGCACGGTGATTGAACTTGATGATTACCCTCCTTTAACTGCAGCAGAATCATCTTGTTTTTATCATTCCAAATCATCCTGCATCTGCGCATTATCCAATGTTTTTAAATTATATAATGATACAATAATGATTGAATAAAACAAATAAATATATTTATGTTTTTTATTTATAAATTACAAATTACTTCCAAATATTTTTTTATTTTTCAATACAATTCTTTACAAATTCGTTACAAGCAAATAATTCAACATCCTCTACAACACAATCAGAGAAAAAGTTTAACAATTCCAACACACAACAAACATTTGCGCTGTTTAATATAGGTGAAATAACATCATATACATTTTTTAGTAAATCACCATTTTTCATGGAAACTCCACTAACTAGAATATTATAATATTTCGAAAATTCTTGTGATTTTAAAATATCCAAACGATATTTAATCAGATTTGATAATTTAACTAATTCGTTTATGGTGTCACCAGCAAAGAAGATTTCGTTTCCACCGTCTTGTACAATCTTGATTATTCTTGACTTGTAATGGTGAACAAAGTGAATTTCATATCCTTTTGTCTGCAAGGGTTGCCATCCAAAAGTGTTAGAGCACATGAAGCTTTGCATATATCCTTCATTACTTAGAAGTGAAAACCATTGATCTTCATTAAGGATAACAGTTTGGTTATACTTGACTCCGCCGAGTTTAATAACCGGTTCATATTTTCTCTCTAACGAAAATCCAACACTAACCCATTTGGATTTGGATTTGTTAAGGTAGTACATGCTTTCATTGATGAGAGCACCATTACGTTTCTGACTGAATTCTTCGTTCTTGGATTGTTGAGGATTGTAGGACATGGTATCAATGTAAAAGTTTGCCATTTTTTGTAGGTTATGTGTAGACAACGTTTGTGAAATTAATGTTGATGCAACTTGAACTGTCTGCTTAAATAAGCAATAAAAATGTGGAGGGGGAAGCTGTAATGTGGGGGGGGGGGGGGTATAAATGATAGAGGAGCATTAGTAACATCAGATAGTAACCATGAATGAGACCAATGTTTTCCTTGACATTCAAGGATATAATTGCAGTTTTGGTTACATTCCAAAGGAGGTGTGCATTTATGATGGGATTCGTTGTTCAAATTATTTGTTTAAATCCCCATTTAAAAGAAACATGTTATCTGATGATGATTTAAAAGTAGTTAATTGGAGTGAAGAATATCATGGATTGGATTGGGATTGTGGAAATATTGAACTTAATGAACTTGATAGTATTTTAAAACATACCTTATCATACTACCACTCACCAAAAATTTATGTAAAGGGGAATGAAAAGTCAAACTTTCTCAAAAAGTTTTTAGATGAAGAATATATTTATAACATCCCTATTGGTCGAGAACCCAAACTAAGTAAATTCAAGACGATTCCAGAGTGTTATTTTCATAAAAATATGAATCCATGGCACTGCGCCTTAGCTAATGTGAAATTGTTATATCGTTATAAAAATTGTTATGAATAAATAAAAGTTACAAAATATGTTTTACATTTTTTTATTTATAATACAAATATGCTTTAAATAATACATATCCCAACAAACACATAAACAATATAAAAATTATTATTACAAATATTATACATGTGCGCATATTACATTCTTCCATATGTAATTTGTTATACAATTGATTCCATTTCTCTGTTAGTGCATGCGATCTATTGGAATAATATATCCTTAACTTATACTCTACAGTGGCTGAGTTATTTATTACATGATCATTTATTTTATAAGTAAACAATCCATTACTTATATCCATCCTTTTCCATGTTGATGGCCAACTATCATTATTTGCATTATTAATCGATAAACAAATAAATGTATCTTGAACATTGGGATTAACTTGTATGAATAAAGTATTGTTAATAAACGCTGATAGGAAAAGAACACCTACAGGTAGGACCATCATTTTAAAAATAAAATAATTTTGTTAAGTTCTTAGGTTTTATATTCATCGTGAACTAGATTTCGTAAAATATCGATAACATTATTAACATCAGGATCATCAGTTCTGGATTTATCTTCTAAAATGTCAATGTGTTTGTGCCCCCAAGCTAGGGTTCTAAAAGAGTCTTGAATTATATATCGTTTATCATCTTTTGGGGACAAAGCAACCTTATTTTTTAGTTGAGTAAACATATCATGTAGGATTGAACGAAATACATTCATTTTTCTAAACTTGATTTCTGAATTTTCAACTACATCTTTATAATCTTGTTTAGTAATTAAATTTTGTATAACATATTTTTTCACACCTTTTGCTTTTTTTTCCGATTTATTTTCTAAATTGACGCAGTAAGCTTTTGCACCTGTACCATAGAAACTTAAAATTGGTTGACCTGCAAACTCATCTTTCATACGTCCTAATACAGATTTATTCTTAGTTATGTTATGCATATTATTTTCATTATAATTGGAAGTATCAAATTTATCTAAATTATTCTGAATATCTTCATAAAAGTTTGGCGTCTCTATTTGGAGAATCAAACTATCGGTATCAGTGTACAATAATATTGCTTTGTCGCCATATTTACTTTTGATGTAATCATAATAAAAATTATAAATTACAGTTTTTGATAATTCCAAGACTGAGAATCCAATATAAACTGGTTTGTTGTAATTCACCTTAACTCTTTCCATTTGTATTGCAACAAAATTGTCGTTAAATACTAATCGATTTTTAAAATTTGGTTTAGCTATCAGTGTTTGCGCTCCTTGCTTTTGTCTAATATTTTCCCAATGTGTGATTAATCTTATATCAACTCGTTTATCAATATTTTCCAAAGATTTACCATAAATAGCATTATTATATAATTTGTAACAATCTTTTTCTAACTTGTTTTTGGATTTATTTCTCATTTCAGTATTTAAATCAATGTAAGGTTTCAAAAATGCTGACTGTTTAAATTTAATTACTCTGTGAATTTTAGTTACATTCAATCCATTTCGAATAGCTTGTTTAAGATTTCGATAATGAATTACATATTTTTCTTTATTGTTTAAATCACAAATTAATTTCTTTTGTTTTGAATCTGGTGGACAAATATTTTCTGATAAAAATGGTAGTTCATTATGTTTTTCATGTAAATCTTGAGGATATTTTATATCTACTTCTAAAACATATCCATATTCACCATCATCATCAATTGTTATCACATCAAGAGTTTCTATTTCTTCCATTGACATCCAAGAAAAATCACTTATTGGGAGATATTGACTCATACTATGTCCATACAAGTTACTTGCATCTAAATACATAATAAATGAAGTTGGTTTATCAGGATCATAATTTTTAAGACATTGGTTATTGGCTTCAGCTTTTCGAACACTGCAATGACAAATTCCACCTCTTATACTATTCTTAAAAAAATGTAACATATCAATATCAGTTAATAATTCCAATTTGACGTTAGTCATTTTTAACATAGCATCCCAACTTAAACCAGGTAATGTATAATATTGTGCAGGATCCAACTTAAAATTATTTATAGATACATTTCGAAATGCTTCAAAAAAATCTGTTAATATGAGAACGTCAGATAGTAAATAAATTTTTGTATAATCCATTAAGGTTTGACAATCAAATAAGTTCCAAATATGAGTCGCTCTATTGTAATCTAATGGATCTATAGATTCATCGCGTAGTTTATCATAAAAATCATCAATACTTGGAAGTTGATTCTCATACAATTTTTCAAATGAATCAACATAAGAATATGGGTACACTCCCTTTTTTCGAATTTCATTGAAATGGTTGGAATCTTGAAAATGTTTTTGAATTTGTATACATTGATCTGTTTCTAAACTTTCACCAAACGTTTCTAATGAGGTTGCAACAAATCTAAATGAATCCAAAAATCTCATTTTAACAAATACATTTTTTTCTTTATTGTCTTTGTCTTTATATTTATCAACCAGAATTGATTTTGAAAATGAAATGTATTTCTCTTTGGTTTGTGCTAAGACATCAATGTCATCTTTTTCACAGCACAACTGCTTAATAAACAGGTGACTATCGTAACCCGTTAAATTATGAAAAAAAATGGGGATAAAATATGGAATTTTGAAATTTAAGTTGCATATGCTATGTGCTGCACCTCGAAATTCACCAGTTAAATGATCATGATCTCTTACTTTTTCGTTTTCTTCAACTTGTTCGTTACATATATGACAAATATTGGTTGATTTATAAGTTGATTTCTGTTCATTTGATAGAGGAAGCATTTTTACTATAGGTTTAAGACAGTTATTGTAAATTCTATGTACATGATCTTCAATTCGTTTACAAAACTCCTCTGCAGCATCTAAACCAAAATAAGAATCTAATACTGATAGAGAGTCATCATATGAACATTTAATGAAATAAGAGAATGCATATGGTTCATGTTTAAAAGTGTTACGTGTATAGGAATCCAAATCATTTTCTGGTTGTTCAAATTGTAAAGGTTTCAAGAAACATTCGAAATCTGCATATATTACAAAAGGAACTTTAAGCTGTCTTTGGAAATTTTGAAACTGTAGTATATTTTCTGGTATATGTTGTCCGTATTTATTAATTTTGATATCATTGGTTGGAACTCTTGTATACAAATGATTACAATCATTTTTTTGATGAATTTCGAGTTTTTGTATGGAAGTAAAATAATTTAAGCAACCATCACAAAAATATTTTTTATGAGAATTTTTATTGATTTGAGATGATAGTAATCTTGACATATCTTTAATCCAACAGTAATGATTTTTTTCACCTTCGCTTATTAACAATAAATTAACATGTAATGGTAGTTTTTTATTAGTGTAATGCATGGGACCAACAACTTCATATTTTTGTTTACTGTCTTCATAAACACACTCTAAACCGTAAACATTTACAGATATATGATTTAGGATCTCGAACTTTGATATATCTTTTAGCTTCATTGGGAATTCAATTCCTTGTAAATTTAAAGCATTGAAGAAATTGGGATATGAACTCATTCTAGCAACATTATTTTTAGCAGGATACAAAGCACTTATTACACTCCACGCAAAACAATATGGATCATCATTTTTTACATTGATAATTGCTTCCTTTAATTTAATTTGTTTTGGTAAAGAAATATATGAAGATGCTCCGATTGGATTAAATTTATTTATGTTAATTTCTAAATGCAGTATTTTTTCTAAAGCCCAACCTGACCCATTTTCTGCGAATATTGAAACTTTCTCTTTAATTTCAGATAAGAAATCCTTATAAATTCCACTTAAATCAATCGTAGATGATATTATCTTATTTTTTGTATTAAATGATTTGGTTTCTATTGTTTCTTTTGATTGTAAAATATAGCTACCAAATAATTCTACATTAATCTTAATACACTTATGTTTAACTAACTGTTCTGTAATTAAACTCACAAACTTTTGTTTCACTGTTTCAAAAAATTCTTCAATGTCTACATACTTTTGAGATGGAAGTAACATGTATGATATAATTCTGTTTTTAAACGCTGAAGTTAAAATTTTCACATTATTATCACTTTTAAAACTGTTTTTATGATGGTTTGAGCGCAAATGTGCATTTAGTTTATTTTTTACATACCAAGTATTACATTCCTTACATCTTGATAGAATAAGTTTAGGAATTGGCGGTTGATGTTCTGATTTTTGGGGTTCCTCTATTTTAAGTTTCTTTGTTGGTATCTCACATAATTGTGTGTTGTTCTTCCTTTTAATATGGGATGATCTATTAGGACATGATTCCCTTTTATGTCTATTCACGTTTGATTGGTGGCTGAATGTTTTATTGCAATCGCTGCACTGATGCATCTTGTGTAACTAAACTGATCTTAACAATACTGTTCACAAATAACTATTAACTTTTCTAAACTGAACAACGACTGCTTTTTACAATAGCAAAGCAGAGATAACTAATGGTTGTGCTTGTTTATGGGTTTATATATGTGGGGGGATTCGGTGAACGGTGAAGTGGGGAGAGGAGTGGGGGGAGGAGTGGGGAGAGGAGTGGTGGTAGGAGTGGGGGGAGGAGTGGGGAGAGGAGTGGGGGTAGGAGTGGGGGGTAGGAGTGGGGTAGGAGTGGGGGTAGGAGTGGGGGTAGGAGTGGGGGGAGGAGTGGGGGGAGTGTTGTATTGGTAGGTTTGGGTGTGGTGGTGGGGGTGTCTGCGATCCAAATCCATGGATGATTTCGAAACGCTTACTATTCCCTACTTACACAAGCGAAGCTCTGTTTGTCGTCACGTGACGGCCATAATCGCGCTTTGGAAAGGTTTTAAATGGCCGCCCTCAAAGGCATTCCTCGAGTGTCAGAACCGTGAAATTATTCAAGACGAAACGGATGCACAGGAAATTGCCGCGAAATGAATTATGACGGGCATTATGCACTCTTTCAGTCTTGTTCTTTTTGTTACCAAAGAAAGGCTCCACAATTAATATTTAGATGTAATTAGGTATACCATACCTACATTAATATTGTAAATTTGAGATACCATTACAATTTTTAATTATAAAAGAATTAGAAATACTTTATTATTCTTTAGTACCTACAAACCAAATTAAATTATGGAATACTAGGATGGGGAGGCATAAATAAGAATTATCTTAATAATATTGAAACTATTCAAAAATACATTTTAAAAATTATTTACGAAAAAGACCACCAATATTCTTCTGATTTACTATTTAAAGATAGCAAAAAAATGGATAATAAACAAATATTTTCTTACAACATGTTAATATATATTTTTAGCCATAAAAATATAATAAATTATATTAATCACACACATGAAACTCGTCATAAAAAAAGACTATTACATATAAAAATAGAGTAAACAAAACAATAGCACACAAACATTTTTTAAACATCAATCCATATATTTTTGATATGCTACCACAGTCAATTAAAATAGTTAAATCGTTAAATAATTATAAAAATAAAATTAAAAATTGGATATTTATTATCTAATCCAAGAGATATATTCAAGAACGTCATTAATAAATAATGAATAAAATAAATAAATATATATATTATATACATAACGTATTGTATCTTCGTATACTATAGTGATATAAAATATACCAATAAAATATTGTCATATTCCTTTTATATTATAATCTAGTTGTGCCTGAATTATGAAATATATTCTTGACAAAAATTTGACACCACACCACAAATATACAGTGTGACCAGTAAAGTCCGCATCATATGGGATTTTTTTTTATTAATAACTTTATTCGAAATTTGACTTTGGCATCAAGTTCTGCTTCGATCGAAATGAAAATTAAACAAAAAAATAGTAGTCACGTGATTCGCATTATCTGTCAAATTTTAATTATTTCCAAAAAAAAAATTCAAAAGTTTCTGAAAGTATCGAAAAAAGTTATTAAAAAAAATTTCTTTAAATGCAGTTTCTAGCCCACATGCAAAATTTTAGCTGCATAAGATAATTTTGATTTTTATAATATATTGATTATTAATTTTTAAATAATAAACAGTGAGAGAGATGCGTCTATCTTTGCTTGATGGTCGTTTATTAACAAAATATTTTCGAAAATCGATAAATTTTTATAATCGTCCATCTCTGCTAACTAGAAAGAGATAGAGACAGTATTTCAAGTCGAGTAATCATTCCGGTCCGATTGAACAAATAAAGTATCGGGGACGGAATTTGGGATTATAGGCGATTTGCCGAATGCGATTATCCAAATTTTATTTCCTTAACGAAGTGAATTATTTTCGAGAAGGGAGAATACAAATAAGCGATAAAATTACCGGGGGATTTATATAGAGTATAAGTCGTTACAAGTAAATCGACATAATATTTTAGTTTTATATCGAATTCGCAGACTCGAATTTGGAACATACGATTTCCATTTTAGTTATAAAAGATATTGAAAAAGGCACCTTCAAACTGTGTTTGTCGTTTTCAAATAATATAACGAATGCAAAATGATAATTCTTATTTTCATTACTATTAGGTCCAGGTTTATGAATTTTTGTATTCGTTAATCGTGTAATAATTTAATTAGGCTTAAACCCACATTACATGTTAAGTATACCTACTATTAAAACAGCAAACAATTCGAATTTATTTTATAATCTTAGGTAGAATGGTAGACATAACATAGGTAGTTACAGTGGCGGTTGCTCTATAAGGCCGCGTGGCCGCGCGCCCCTCCTAGGAATTTTAACATAACACACAAATTAAATGTCTATTTAAATATTTATTATTACTATTCATTTTAATACTTATATTTCTAAATTTTAAAAAACCATAGCAACTCACCAATTCTGAACTCATCTCTAATTGTCCGTTTTCGTTGACCAGCCTCCACGTGTGAATTTTAGATAATTGAATCCCGTCGTTGAAACGCTGCGACGGACGGTGAATCTCGCCTGGCGTATATAAATTTCGCCGAACGAACTCGAACGTCACCCGGTTATATCCGATTTATTTAGGGACTCTACGGCCGCGGTATTTTAGCGCCTGCATTGCTTTATACATTTCAGACTTTGTTGTGGCGTAAGCGCGCGTCGAGTTCGAACTAATAAAAATGAATTTCGTCAATAATATAATGTGACCGACGGGCCGAAAACCGATATTTTACGCGTCGGTTTTCAAAAGACATTTATAAATGTATGTATTAATTTACCTAAAAAAAATTTTATAAATAGATACTTTTTCGAGCAATTTGCTTATATGTCACTTGGTATTGGATTTCTATTGCACCCCTCCCAACACAAACCCCACGACACGCCACTGGGTAGTTATTGTCATTATACGTAATATTCATGATGCAAAATCAAAATTTTAAAAACCACTTATAATGTTGCTTATGTATGGTAGTAAAGGGGGTAGCAGTGATCGGGCCTCATAGAATCCAAAAGACAGAAAACAGTAAAACACATGAACACTCAACAAGTCTGCACAAACTCTGTGTCACTAAGTACTATACAAGGTATTATATAAAACAACCAGATCGTCGAGAGTTTAAAAATCGTTTATAATTTCGTCAATACTGATTAAGGATAAATCCGAAAGGCGTTGTTGTCCCATGGGGTTACGTAAATGGGTTTTTACTATTTTAAGTTTGGAAAAAGATCGTTTCGCTGATGCCACACTAACTGGTAGAGTTAGAAATAACATCACTGCACTAGATACATCTGGAAAATTTGAAGAACACACTGATTTTTTTATTAATAAAAGATCCGCAAGTTCATGCACTGTTTTTAATTTTGAAATACTATCTCCAAGTCCCTTTCTGAGGATTAAAATTTTACTAGGAAAGTCAATGGACAAGTCTTTATGGTATAGGATCGTTTGTAAATTCCGCGCTTTCACGCATAATTCTTCTTCACGTAAACAAGTTAAATTCTCAGGATATAAAAAAATTAAATTAAGTATGAAATGAAATACCTGAAATATAATGGAAAGCAAAGCTGGTAGCAAATTTTGAAGGGGCCGTCAGTGTGGGCCCCCCTGCGGGGATGTTTCTTACGCCACTGGTCGAGACGAAACAATCACCCATCCACCTCAACACAACAAACTTTGACATTCATTTCCAGTTAGATGAAAAACATACTAGCTCTGCATACATACCGAATCGAAAAAACCGACTGGGACATAAAGTTGATTTATTACTCCAAATAAATAAGCCAAGTTTATTTCTAAAACTAAATCCAAAATTTGTTATTTAAATTTGAAATAAATAAACTCTGCGTATTGTATTAGAAATATTATCTTAAAGTGTAAATGATTAAGGGTGCGATTACAAAAAATGCAAACCTGCAACTAGGCAGATGTGCAAATATGGCGGAATATAGGTTAGTTTTTAACAAATTTTATACATTCTGCAAGTTTGCAGGACCTGCCAGCGTTCTGCAAATTTGCAGTCGCAAAGTATGAGAAATGTTTTCTGGAATTCCAATTTTGTCATTTTCATCTATACAAACTGCTATTTGCAGCGGCAGACGTCAGATGCAGACAGGCGCGAATCTAGGATTTTGCCCAGGTGGGGGCAAAAAGAAAGTAGGCGAAAATTTTTTGGGTGCCACACCCTTTTTTGAATCATGGTGCTTGGTTTTCAAGTGGGAAAAATAAAAAAATAAAAAACAAAATTACAAAAACAACCCGGTGCATTTAGGAGGGGGTTAATTTTTGTGATTTTACCTTCCAGAGAATTCCTTCTAAATAAAAATTTCATAAAATTTTTATTTGTTGTCCCAAAAATATGAAATACAAAACACATCTTAACATAGTATAAAACAAAGTCGCTGTCTGCCCGTCCCTACCTATATATGCTTAAATCTTTAAAACTACGCAACGGATTTTGAAGCGGTTTTTTTTAATAGATAGAGTGATTCAAGAGGAAGGTTTTTATGTATAACTAGCGACCCGCCCCGGCTTCGCACGGGTGCAATTTCAGAAAGTGGCATGACGGGTACTAATATATCGGGTTTGTATTTATACCAGCGGGTTACGACATATGCCGGATACACGCTAGTATTATATAATATCTAGGTATACTTACCGTTTACAGGGCTGCCAGATTGAGCGCTTAATGGTAATGTGGGAGTTTTTTTAAAGAAAATTAGCCCTTTAATTTTTATTAGAGGTGTTTTTAGGTTCTACTCCGTGTGATTTATTACTTGTTATACGTATTGTTATGCATTAAAAAAAATACTAAAATTTTAAGAATAAAAACCAATAAATGTTTCACTACTTCCTATTCGCATCATGTGCTCCTTTTGCAGGCGCGCTTTCGGGCGCCTTCGGGGTTTTGATTTGCGCTTTGAGTTTTATACATCTAGCAACTCTATTACAATTTTATGAAATCATATTTTTTTATATTATTCCTTAAAGTAGGACATACCTACTTAAATGTTAGTATTTGATTTTTAGAAATCATGGATATAAGAACATTGTTTGAGAAAAAACTGACAGTAGTGAAAAATCTCAATACATATTCGATTTTCAAAATTTTGCTCTAAATTATTGACCAAATTTGTTAAAATTTGGACGTTTAGTTAAAAAAAAATGTTCGGGCTTTTCGCCTACCCACACTGACAAGGGTGCCCCGAAAAGTTTTTGCTTGCTCAGGGTGGGGCAATTGCCCCCATTGCACCCCCCCCCCCCCCCCACCTGTATCCGCGCCTGGATGCAGAGCTTCTGTAATCTCACCCTAAATGTTTATGACAACCAGACAACCGCAATCAATAAAAAAGTTTCAGAATTCATACTTAGAAAAAGTTCCCACAATTTTTTGTAAAAATTACCAAAACAAAGTTTTCTCTGCGCAATCTAGTCCTGTTGTTTATCGCCTGCGAACGAAAAAAACAAAGCAGGTTCATGTGTTCTTTTTCAAAAACAATTTAGATAACAACATCCAATAGCTTTTATAAAAGGCATTTGGTAACAGCCAATCACCATAAACTTCCTTCGAGTTTCTTTATGGGATTTCCCGCTTTTTCTTAACGTTTTTTCTCTGGTTTTTTTGTAGATTTAAGGATGCTCGCAGCCAATCTATAGTAGCTGGTTGTATATTACAAAAAATGTTTCGAGGGCGAATTATCTGTTAGAAAAATATTGTTATATAAAATATCCTACAAAAATTGTACCTACAAAAATATCTAAAAATCTCTTTTTTATTCACTCGTTCAAGGTTCATCTCAATAAAAAAAAACCGTGTTTGGAAATGGGTTTTCCTGCAGCTATTGTAGTCAAAAGGGGCTGCTAACTAAATAAACTGTACTTGTTTTTACAAATTACTAGTCTTTATTAATCCGAGATCTGAAGTTTCGCAAGTTATATACAGCAAAATATTGCCAAAATGTTTTCAACTTTTACGCGATTTGAGTTATGGGCACTTTACTTTAAGGAGCAAGAGCGTTGTCCTCATAAAAACTTCAGTGTTTCAAAGTATTTTAAAAGTTTTCGGTTGGTATAAGAGCAAAGAGCACGATTTAACACTGACAGGGGTGATTTTTGCTTTAAAGTGACATCGTGGAAGATCTTTTATACAATGAAATCATGAGCAAAAAATTTAGGGGATAATTATAGACCGAAAATGAATACTATTTCTTCCTAAAACATTTTTTCGAAAATTGACTATTACGGAGTTACAGGGTGTTAACGTTAAGTTTTATTCGCAGTTTTTTTTTTGCAATACCTTTTGCCACGCTCATGATATTTTGACGAAATCTCGTATATGGGGCTTTTTCGGGATGAGGAATACAAAGTTACGCACAGTTTTTTCGCATTTTGTAGAGGGCGCCACATAGGAGCCTATACTTTAATTTTAACGGTCCCAACTTTTTTGTCCTACCCTTTATGCGCATTTTGACTAAATATTTTTATTCTCTTACCCTTTTGACATAAAAAAGGTATACTGCTTTTGTTTCGATAACTCTAACCGTTTTCGAGAAAAACGCTAAAATATCATTGCTTGCATGTGATAATTACGAAATAATTTTTATTTATTTTCAACCTTAAACATAGCCAGAGCTGTCGGTAATTGAATTAAAATAATTGAAAAATCGTGTTCAATTACTTTTTAGTAATTGAATTGCTTTTTGAAAATAGTAATTGTAATTGATTTTCCAATTATTGTGATAAAGTAATTGTAATTGGTAATTGGTTTTAAGAAATCTGAGGTAATTGAATTACTTAAAAGTAATTCAATTATTTTAAAAAGTAATTGAATTACTCCCAAATAATTTTATTACATAAAAAGTAATTTAATTACTACCAAATAATTCAATTAGAATAAAGGTAATTGATTTACTCCCAAATAATTCAATTACATAAAAAGTAATTTAATTACTCCCGAATAATTCAATTAGATTAAAAGAAATTGAATTACTCCAAAATAATTCAATTCCTTTAAAAATTTTCATAATTCCTTTACTCTAGAAAGAAAAATATATTGTTTGGTTAAATCGCGGCTAAAGCTAACATGAGGTTTTCTCGGGCACAGAGTAGTAGTAGGTATTAGTACCTACCTACCTAGTTTTTTTTCAATTATTTTTTATTTTCCCTAATATTACGTTTGTTTTATTTCAACGCATAAATCATATTATATAAAAAAAGACAGTTGTTATTATTGGTCAATTTGTTAAAGGTAAGTAGGTACTTACTTATCAAACATCAATCAAGTTTAACTATAAATTTCGAAATTTTTTAAATTTCTTTCTATAATAAAGTGTGATAGCAGGACCTACTGCTATTAAAAAAAAAGAATACCTTACCTATACAACTCTTTTTTTGTAAAATGTAAAAAAGTTATTCCATTGCTCATATAGGTACTAATTCAACTTTAAAAATGTAATTTAATTACCAGAATGTAATTCAATTATCAAAATGTAATTGAATTACCAAAATGTAATTAAATTACTCAGAGGAATTTATTTGCCAAAAAAGTTCCTATATTTATAGATTCAGAGTAATTCAATTACTTTTAGGGTAGTTCCATTACTATAAAGTAATTGAATTAGTATAAAAGTAATTGAATTAAACTCAGTAATTCGAATGCGGTAATTGATCAAGGAATCAATTACTTTTAGTGGGTAATTGGTAATTTAAATATTTTTATCAAACTGTTAGTAATTGGTAATTGTAATTGATGCCTTTTTCGGAGGGTAATGGGTAATTGTAATTGAATTACTTTTTAAGAGTAATTGCGACAGCTCTGAACATAGCATAGCAAAGGAAGGAATATTCCATGGAGTTCGTCGGAATATTTTAAGAAGAATAAATTTATGCATTGAAGAGAAAGGAACTTTGAACCTTTGATTTCAATGTTTGATTTATTGTTCTAGCAACTTATGTATTTTAAAACTGCAAATAAAATTTAACTTTAACACCCTGTAACTCCGCTAATAATTAATTTTCGAGAAAATGTTATAGGAAGAGATAGCATTTATTTTCGGTCTAGAATTATGCCCTAAATTTTATGCTCATCATTTCTGGACACCCTGTATAAAAAAGTGTCTAATTCTTGGTGTTGTGATAGGCACCAGAGACGTTTTCCCCCATTATGAAGTGCCCTTTTTAATTTTCAAATTTGTAAATAAAAAAAAAAATCAGGTGTTCTGTCATTTTATTTCTGCAGAAAACGTCATAACAGAACAGGGACGCTATAGATTGGTCCCAAATATATTTCGTCTGTTATATCAGTCTATTCCACGAATGCAAGGCATTATCCTGCTAATAAATAAGCGTGGCGCGCCGTAACACCCCATGAGTCATGCTGGGCCTTTCTATTTTATGGTTATGGCAGGATTTCAACCCTCCTCGCAGTATTACTCGCAAAGGACTATTAATTTCAAAGCAGTAACAAAAAATTTAAGGCTCGATATAGGCGGCCTTTGTTGATGTGGATAATAATTGCTTCGAATTTCACTCTATAATATACAGGTATGGAAATGCGTTATTCGCCCATAGTAATAAGTTAGAAGAGTAAAAATATTATGGTCTGTCTCCTATCAAGGGCGTCCATAGGGGGGAGGGGGGGCAAAACGGGCACTTGCCCCCCCCTAGGCGTCCACATTACTATTTTATTTCATAATTCAGTATAAATCGAGGGGTAATTCACTGAGAAAAATTTATACACCATTTTCCATATTGCCGAATTTTCTTCGTATTTTCCTTGTATTTTCTTAATTTTTCTCGTATTTTCTCGTATTTTCTCGTATTTTCTAGAACTTGTACACCATTTTCGCCAAAAAAAAAATGGCTTTACTAAATTTTTTTTTAGAAGTCAAACAAAGCAGCGTTGTTCCAGAATCTTAAGTTGGTTATTCCTATCATTAAAACCGTCGAAAACCCGGCAGCGTTAACGACTTAACGTCATTGCCAAATTGATTGGCGCGCGTATTTTTCTTATGTTGCCTGTATTTTTCTCGTATTTTCTTCGTATTTTCTGTATTTTCTTCGTATTTTCTGTATTTTCTTCGTATTTTCTGTATTTTCTTCGTATTTTCTGCATTTTCCTCTTATTTTCTGTATTTTCTAGAAGTTGTACACCATTTTCGCCAGTGAATTACCCCTCGGTATAAATATTCAAGCGCGGATCCAAAACAGAAAATAAATAAATGAATTTACTGTTTTGACTACCTCTGCAGCTTTTCACAAGATTCATGACAACATTACTATACCATAAATTAGTTATATTTTTTCTTTTTTTGAATTCACTTTAACATTAATTTACATGCATATATTATCCTTTTTAATGTAAAGTTTATCATTGAAAATTTTCTCGCCTATAGCGCATTCTCTGTCAAATTTTGGGCGTGGTCGCAAAAATTTTTCGCCTGCGGCGCTTTTTAACTTCATTTATATAATGATGACCCCCCAAAGCAAAGTTCTGGATCCGCGCCTGTAAATATTAAATAGTACATTGGTTAGTTAGTAGAGACCAACAAATCACTAAACTGATTATGATTATTTACAAAAAAATAAAGAAAATTTAATAAAAAAAGTAATCAACGAGTTTGGCAAGACGTCTAGGAATTTAACATTTTTATTTTATGATGAAAACTTATAAATTGTAATTTTGTGTTTATTTTTTAGGAATTCTGTAGGTTCCGTTAGGCATAAGGTACCTATATGTTAAATAATTAGTCATATATAAAAAAATATTGTTTAAGTTTTTGCCCCCCCTGAAAAACGCTCTATGGACGCCCTTGTCTCCTATTGCCTGACAGCTAAGAATCCTCAATAAAAATGCAAAACACAAATTTTACCTTACCGGGTAAACATATTCTTTTTTGCCTGAAAGTATATCTTTGTAGTAACAATACAGGTAGTTTAAATACCATATAGATTGGCACACCCCTAATTTTACCTTTCACAATAGGGTCGTAAAATTGTAACAATAGGGCAAGCCGATGATCTAGAATAAATCTCGTTTAGGTTTTTATTTATGAAATATAAATTCCTTATTTTCATTTTTTTTTTTGGTTTCTACAGTGACCGGCAGAAAGTGCGCAGCATGGAAAAGTTTTTTAACTTTAAGTTTAGAAAATTAATTTTATTTTAGATAAGTTCTGCATGTTCTCAAACCAAAATAACACCCATTAAATCCGGTAAAAGTCTTATGGTATACGAGGTAGGATCAAAAATTTGAAATGCCACTAAAAGTAAAGTATACCTCCGTCTTTCATTTAAGAATATTTTTTTACTAAGAATTATTGTTTTAATTTCAAAGTTATACCCAAATTCCAAATTTCGCTTATTTTGGATCAAAAAAATGGATTTAATCGTGTTTTCTGAATAACACTGTATAAAAATGAATAACACTGTATAAAAAATAAATGGCAACCGAACAGTACGAAAATAAGATTTTCTGCAGACTTTTTTACAGATAACCGTCGATCATTAGTCCGATTAGTTTGTTTTCATAATATTATGGTTTTTTAAAATAAAAACATAAAAATATTAACTATTTTTGCTGCACACCGTATTTTTTTTTCTGAGGGAACAAGTTAATTTCATCTTACTAATATTTTTTGATTTACATTGACTTAAAACATCTCCTAAATAGTTTTTTATACATTGAAGTATGCATTGAAAGTTTCCTTATTTTGCGTGACGAATAAAATCCGTTCAAAATATATTTTTAACTCAAAGTGTTTTCTTTATAAATCAAAAGGAAACTTTCTATGCATACTTTAATGTATAAAAAACTATTTAGGACATGCTTTAACTCAATGCAAATCAAAAAATATCAGTTAGATGAAATTAACTTGTTCCCTCAGAAAATAAAATACGGTGTGCAGCAAAAATATTTAATATTTTTATGTTTTTATTTTAAAAAGCCATAATATTATGAAAAAAAACTACCTAATCGGACTTATGATCGACGGTAATCTCTAAAAAAGTCTGCAGAAAATCTTATTTTCGTACTGTTCGGTTGCCATTTATTTTTTATACAGTGTTATTCAGAAAACACGATTAAATCCATTTTTTTCCCCAAAATAAGCGAAATTTGGAACTTGGGTATAACTTTGAAATTAAAACAATAATTCTTAGTAAAAAAATATTCTAAATTTAAAGATGGAGGTACTTTACGCTTAGCGAAATTTCAAATTTTTGATCCTACCTCGTATACCATAAGATTTTTACCGGATTTAATGGGTGTTATTTTGGTTTGAGAACATGCAGAACCTATCTAAAATAAAATTAATTTTCTAAACTTAAAGATGAAAAAACTTTCCCATATGCTGCGCACTTTCTGCCGGTCACTGTATTATATGTAATTTTTATTTATAATTTATTTTCTCAACACAAAAACAGTTCATACTTAAAAAAGTTAACAAATTAAAGGTCTAGAAAGGTGTCCTCACTATCACTACATTCGAAGGATTCATCTGTGGAGTCAACTGAAATAATAAGTGGTTCTACCGTTTCTTCCATCAGGTTGTCTAAGTCCAAATTTTTTTTTCCTCTTTTATTACATGTTTTATGGCTTCTTTCCAATTTTCTTTCGTTATAATGTTTAATGAATACTTCAATGATTCACGTACATCTTTTATTTTAAATGTAGTGTTATTCCTTGCTACATAGCCTTTCATTTGTGCCCATATTAACTCAATAATTGGATTTAATTCACAGTGGTAGGGCGGCGGCAGTCTAAGTAAAATGATACCACGTTTTTAGCCATTTCGTCGATTAAACATTTTTTAAAACGTGACTTATTTTCTTGCACTATTTTTAAAATCTATTTTTTTAATATGTCATCTTCAAAGGGTATATTTTTTTTAGACAGGCTAATTTAAAACTATTGTCTTTGCTTTTAAGTCAAGTACACATTTACAAAACACTGGGGAATAATTATTCACAAGCTTTCGATAACACGTTAAAAATAAAACTAAACTACCTCACTTGAAGTTGTAAATATTCTATGACATAAGCCACCTACTTGTATACCTATGCAATAATAGATAATTTAATTACTTAAGATCAGCTACCTGTAATTGTTACGGTTATGGTTTATTGAGGGTTTACGACTCATGACCCTCAGCTGTGCTGTCAGGCTTTCAGAAACAGAGTATAAGTATCAGAAAGCGAACAGACATAGACTTCTTATAGAATAGACTTTATTGTTTACGTTTTAAAGAAATCAAAGATTCCAGCGTTTACAATTTGTCTGGTTCTCTCTCTTCTGTCTTCGTTTTACACGCACGAATATTTGATTCAAACAAACAGGCTATTCATGAATAAGTGGCTTAGTTTATTCTATAAGAAGTCTATGGTAGATTCCATCGACTCGAATCATCTCTCTCGTAATTCCCCTGGAGTCACGCCTCCCGTAGGTATGTTATTTTTCCGCTAACACCGCCAACGCAATGTAAACATTCATACTAGCTGTACTAGCACCTCTCCTGAAAAGATCCTTTATTTATCCTCCCCCATTCATACCGAGCCAATTAAATTGACGAGTTGTCAACACAATACCCCGTCGCCTGCCGAGGCTAGTAAATGTGAGAATTTAAACAAAAAAAAAACAACCGAAAAAGCCTCATGCTCGTACTAAGCAGAGCGAGAAGTCTTAAGAGGCTCATCTGTTAAATAGAACGTATGGCATTCATAATAATATTCATCCCCCCGATGAAAGGTGGCTTAAGGTGAAAGCAGGGGGGTTGATACATTAAGGGAAACGGGGGTGGAGTGGAGGGTTAAGTGGTTTGACGACGACTGAGCAAGATATAGATCTTATTATCTTTATATATATTAATAATAATAATAAACGTCTTTTATTCAGTGTTGATTAAATTTATAGTTTTTTTGTCTATAAACAAAACATACAGCCATAACAGGGCGATAATTAGCTGCAGTAGCTATTCTTGCACCTAACCCCGTATGTCTGTGTACTGTAAAAAGGATAAATAAATAAATAAATAAATTTTTCATACCTACCCATAACCATGGTATCATAACATGCCGATAAATACTGCGAAAAAATTAAAGGATTACCATTTTTAGGTTTTATTTCAGCTTAAATCGGCCCGATTTGTAACTATTGGGATTTTGGCGGTGTTATGGCGGCGCATTATGCCGTCTTCAAGAAAAGCTGTTGGCCGGCAGTCAATCAAAAATTTAACTTTGGAGTCAGAGCAGTAGATACCGTGCGAGCAAAAATTATTTGCATCAAAGAGGGCCTTGCATCTAAGGACGTAATGCTTAGCCGTAGAGCTTAATACCTGTTGGGTGTCAGTAACTGCCTGAATTAACAATCAATCAGTTATTCCGTCATCTTTGACAGTGGTTACAAGTAATTTGATTCATCGCTAATTTTTCCAATTTCTTGAACAATTCACACAATTGGCTTTACGGAACAGCACAAAACATTCATGGTTGAAGCGTATTTTCGAAACGGGGTTAGAGTAAATGGTGAGTGGCAATACAATCCGGGTTTGTGCATGGACGATTATCACGAACATTTTCCTAACGTTGCTTTTATTGCTGGGGATTTTTATCATTGCCTGAAAAGAACCGTGGCTGTGTTTAGGGAAACAGGTTCCATACAAGACAAAAAAGGAGCAGGAAGACCATCTGTAAGAACAGAAGACCTTGTTGGAAACGTTCGTGAAATAATGCAAAATACGCCAACAAATTGTATAAGACGCCTGTCCCAAGAAGTGGGAAGACCTTATGGAACATGCAGGACTATTTTTTGGAAGCAGCTAAATTTATTTCCTTATAAAGTGCAAGTATTCCAAGAAATACAAGCCGCAGATTTTGAAAGACGCAGGAATTACTCTCAATGGTTTACCTAAAATTTATTGGAAAAAAAATGATTTATTAAACCTGACATATTTTTTCTGATGAAACCTGGTTCCACCTCTCCGGCTATGTGAATTCTCAGAATGTAAATATTTTTCTTTTAATTTTTTACTTTTACAATAAAAGATGCTTTGACCAAAAAACAATTTTTTCTTTTTCTCTTCTTTTCTTTACATCTCACCCCAACATTTTCAAATGTTTCTGACTGGGCTCAATAAAACTCAGGATGTTTCAGTAATTTATTAATACTTTTAAGAGATATGTTTTTCAAAACTTCCTAATTTTTACTACCCTATCTTTTTCTGCACGACAGTGTGCTTCTACACTTAACCCTCGACTCTTCAGTATGCTGGAGTCTTGATTTTTGACCTTCTGATTTTTCAATTTTACATCTCTTGTACACCATTAAAGCTCCATTACGGCTCAATCTCACCATTATTTTCTCTTGCTAAAAACATCAGCATTTTAATTTTCACTTTGTTTCCTGATGATGAGTGTTTCTACACTCGAAACATGTCGATGTGATACTAGGTTCGCCTAGTTTTTCGATTAATAAAGATTGTGGAGAAAGACTTCGTGCTTTTCTTTTTCTGTATCATTTAACTCCACTTTGAGTATGGACTACTTCTTCAAAATTTTTCTTTTTCTTTCTGTATATTCTTACTTTGATGTTAAGTTTTTAAACAACAAAAATAAATTTGTATTTGTCTACTCATTTTATTACTCATTAGTTGGGCATATCATGGTCATAATATGAATTTGACAAAATGTTAACCTAGATTTGGTTAGATATATCGTCCCCGTATCATTGTGATCTAAACCAAGCCGTACGTTTTTTTAATCCAAGCCCTCTTTGATGCAAATAATTTTTGCTCGCACGGTATATTAATTCACTTCTGCCTCCTAGCGGTAACAAGTGAAAATAACAAATTGAAATAACAATTTGACATTTAGAATGATAAAAAAAAGTAAGGTTAAAAACAAACAAATAAGTTATGTCAAGTTTTAAAAAAAATTAATCTCAAATTACTCCACCTAATCTTTCTACGATGAAACACCAGACGATAGGCGACTCTTTCAAGGGGATCTTTCCGTCGTGAATAGGGGACCTAATCAAGGCACTGGGGGCGCGCATATCGTTACTGCTTGCGGCCCTACAATACGGAACCCTCGGCGATTAATTTCCAAGTCCATTGTATTTTTCCAGCCACTTTTAAGAATATAAGCTTTGCACCGCAGAGAAATATAGTAAGATTTAGTCTGTGAACTTGAAATTTTGCACCAATTACTTAGCTTATGGATATTTTTTCTTTTAAACTCCTAGTGCTTTTTATAAAAACAGTCAGTAACGGTAGAGGTGAGAGCAACGACAAAATACATGTTACCCGTTTTTAAAACAGGACGACAGGTTACCTCTACTAAGGGTGCATGTAATGCGAGAGGCAAGGGGGCAAAAGAGATAAATATAGGTTACGACTTTACCCAACTTTACCTGATGTTCTTTACAAAAGGGGGTTGTTGAAAGTGGGGTAGTTTTTTAAAAAGTGTGTCATATGATAAAGGGAATGTCGAACGAAATGGCAGTGTGCTGGTTAAAATAGCTTCGGTAGATTTACTTACTTTCTTCAAAACTTTTTTTTCCCCACAATGTCTTATACCTAGACACATACCCACTTAAAATGTCCGTTTTTATAAAATAATTTTTTTTTTAAAACAACTTTCGACACATTTTTAGAAAAGGTTTTTTCTTTCCCAGTTTATTTGGTTGGTTTAGACCCCAGTTACTGACCTCTCACATACTCAGTATGGTTCAACTTTATTCAATTCTCTTTATATCATGTCTACTTTAAACATCAAGTTTTAATTAAATAGAAGCTCCATTAAGGTTCTACACCATTTTCTCTTTTGCTAAAACCATCAGCACCAAATATAATTTCTGTCTCCTGATGATGAACGTTTCTACGTTCGAAACATGTAGATTGTAGATACTTGTGTTGAATATTTTTATTCTATTAAACTTTGTGGAGGAAGACTTTGAGTTTTTCTTTCTTTCCCATACTTTCAACTCCACTTTAAGCAGGGGCTATTTCTTCAAATTATATATTATTATTAATTTAAGAAAACATTTTTAGGAGCCTGAAGAAAAAGATTTTTTTTTCTATGTACATTTTTTGAATGGATCATTGTTAATAGAAGTCAGAAAACTTTAAAAAGAACAAATCCTTATAAAGTTTTGCTCCTAAAGAGAAAATTTGAACGCCACAAATTTCCGAAATCTATACGAGCCAGAGAGACAGGCAAAATTCTATAGTTTCTAGAATATTTACGAGTTTCCGAGGCACTTTTAGTTTCTGGAAAGCCTGGATAAGATGGAGTTTCAGTATTCTTAGGTATATTATATATATATTAAGCACTCCAGAGATAGCGAACTTCCTGGTTTTATTACGAGTTCTGTATTATAATGGAGTCGCCATTGCGTTTTTGTTATTAGTGGATCTCCAGTGGAGTGGTTTCGCCCCAGTCGTTAATAATTTTACAACGTGCTTTCTTACGGGTGGGTAGCTCAGTATAAGCATTTTGTCATTGGGGATTTGAATGAGGGTTTTTAATTATTTAGTAAAGCAGAACGTACAAGGTAAATGGAACATAGCATTTGAGCTATAGTTAACTTTTTCTTAAAACAAAGCGTTTCGACAGCAGACAACGACATTTGACATTAACAGCTGATTTGGTTTCGTCGTTAAAGTTCCCAGATCAGCAGTGGGCCGTAGCAAGCTCACGCGTCAAGTTGCGTCATATTATTTTCTTCCGATTTTGGTGTTTTTTAAGTGTTTCTGTGGCTGTTTTTTTGTGTGTTGTGTGTTTTAAACATTTTACTTTTGGAATTTATATATTTCAGAGACAGATTTTCTTGGTGTTTGTTATTTAATATTGAGTACAAACACCATTTTGGTTAACTCATCTATTATCAAATTAATATAGTACCATTAGTACCTAGTTATCGTTATATACAGGATGACTAAGGGGCAAATACAGCAACAGGAGATGTTAGACTTGAAAATATGTCATTTACGCTTAAAAACGCACGGTTATGTTTGGTTAAGAAAGGTGTTAATTTAAATATTTCTTGTCATCTAGGATTTAAACGCAATTAGGTATCTCAAAAACTAATTAAAATAGCGAGAAGAAGAAGAAGAAGTACAATTTTTTTACGTATAAAAGATCCATCTTCCATAATTTGAGGTAAAGCGCCCAGAATTGTGAGAGAAAAAAAATATATGCGAGAATTTATCAAACTCATATTGGGTAGTAAGCGTTCTCTACGAGGTACCTTAAAACTCATTATGGAATCCCCCTTCTTGCCCTTATAAGAACATAACTACTCCAAATTTGATTCATATCTGCTTAACATCAAATCATCGCCAATTTAATAAAGTAAATATTTACTTGAATCACCCAGTATCTCTTTAACTGTATAAGAAATAAAATAAGATTACATATTTTCAAGTCCCCTATCTCCTGTTGCTGTATAGCCCCTTGGGTAAGGGACACCCTATACCCATGATACAAAGAAAATACTTTCTTTGTATCATGCCCTATACCTATATACAGTGTCACCAGTAAAGTCCGCATCATATGGGATTTTTTTTTTAATAGCTTTATTCAAAATTTGACTTTGGCATCAAGTTCTGCTTCGATCGAGATGAAAATTAAGCAAAAAAAATAGTAGTCACGTGATTCGCATTATCTGTCAAATTTTAATTTTTTCCAAAAAATAATTCAAAAGTGGGGTTATTTCTAAAAATATCGAAAAAGTTATTAGAAAAAGTTTTTTTAAATGCAATTTCTAGCCCACATGCAAAATTTCAGCTGGATAAGATAATTTTGATTTTTTACCAATATTTTGTAAATTGAACCACTTTTGCAAAATAAGACTCAACGCAACCTACATAAAACTTTTTAGTTTTGACAATGCTTCATTTCAGATATATTTTCTTTAAAGTAGCGCCATATTAAATGTGTGTTTTTCTACAAAATCAAAATTGGGCCATTAAAATTTGGTCGCATGTGATGCAAAGTTCACTTGTTTTTGACCCTGTATAAGGTAACTTCATAAAATAAGTATTTTGGAAACGTAGTTTGTGTCTGAAAGTAAAAAAATAAAATAAAGGGGTTTTAAATTAAATCGTTGAAAATAGATAAACTTTACGTTAAGTTAAACTAAAATTTATTTTCCACTTAATGAACACTTTACTGATGACACTGTGTTCTTTTTTGTCTTAATATTAAGGTGTATCACTCTCAGACACAAACTACGTTTTCAAAAATACTTATTTTATGAAGTTACCTTATAGGTACAGGATCAAAAACAAATGAACTTTGCATCACATGCGACCAAATTTTAAAATTTGACAGATAATGCGAATCACGTGACTACTATTTTTTTGCTTAATTTTCATCTCGATCGAAGCAGAACTTGATGCCAAAGTCAAATTTCGAATAAAGCTATTGATAAAAAAAAATCCCATATGATGCGGACTTTACTGTTGACACTGTATATCCATATATAAAATACCCACAAAAGTAACAATACCAATATGGTGTTTTAAATATACCTACACCACAAAGCTTACACCTCGCAAAAAATATGTGTTACTTTTTCCTTGTATAATAAATACATAAATACGTATTTTTGTTTTTTATAAATAAATACTAAAAGAAATAAATATTGTTTTCTTTTTTTCCTTTAGTTTTATAATGTTTTCACATACTTATTTTTGTAGGTAAAAAATATTAAGACTCCCTTAATATTTTAACAGATGGCGAAAGCGAATGTAAAAGAACTTAGTCCGGTTCTGTTTCTGTAGCCAACCGCTTAACGTTAAATATACCAGGCTTCAACAGGGTGCCATTAATGACAGGTGAAGCGGCGTGTCCTTAGATTAATTTGACTTTAAGTAAAGCCGACATAGGATAATAATATGTTGCAACGCGTCTTCAAATAAAGGATAATTTAATTTAAAATCCTAACCCCTGTTTTTCCTTCGGGCTCTTTATGCTGGTCTGACTGTGTTTTCAAAGAACGCAACACGAATAATGGCCTTTAATACTTCGCAGACTGATTTTATCGAGAATGAATTCCATTTGCCAAATGAGTAAATACAATCCATGAATGGTTTGCGACAAACATTTTGCAAAATCGAAAACGTATACGGTTTCACAATAGTATATTAAAGTACACGTTTCATAAGAAGCGCACGCGTCTATTTTAAAAAACGAGCCACAAAGTATCGAGTTTTTTTTATTGACACGTGCGCTAAAACGCCCTATAAAACATGTGCTTTATACATTTTTTTTTATTTCACCTTTTATAATCAAGAAAAATACATTTTAAAAAGAAAATAAATCCTTCAAATTTTGTAAATTTTTATGTCTAAATTTTATGTTGGTAATACTATTTTTTATCATAGTAGCCTCTGGACAACAAAAATTATTTTGCAAACTGTCATTTTTTGATTTATTGACCCATTTTCACCACGAGATTCTAAAGTTATTTTAGCGATATGAGATTTGAAATTGGACGGAATACGTTGTGTGATCCTTGTACATTCGGTACATATACAGAGCGTTCGGAAATTCGGGAGATTTTGCTACTTTTTTTCGAATTTCAAAAGACGTGATTTTACGTCACGGCATTGCAATTTAGTTTAGGGAAGATGGAAAATTCAAATAAAGTTGAAGTTAAAATCGACATTGGAAGGTTAGTAGATTGAATTTTGGATAGGATTTGGCAGAAAATGATAGCTTGAAGCATCTACAAAAGATTGATTTATAGATTTATGCAACCAACATACATGACTGTTATCCACACAGAATAAAAAAGTAAGTTATCAAGCTATTTTTCCTCTGCGAAAAATGGGTTTTCTCGTAAATCACAAAGGCCGCGCAAGTCAATGAAATAAAACATTTAAATGTTACCAACATCAAATAAAGAAAAAACGCGTATCGAAATAGCTTCATTACGATACGCAAATGCGTATCGTACTCACGTACTGAGCTTATTATGAACGTGAAATAGAAAAATTTAATTTTCACACAGCTTCATATTTCTTCGACTTACTGGAACTTGGCATTTAGGCTGATGTAGCTTATATCTATCCAAATATATGCTTGATCCTCATTGAGAATTCCGATGCACTGATAACAGACAAGATGAGATCTTCCGCATAATTTTGGTTCACTGCAAATTACATTGTTTCTATTTATACCGTTACGGCCGTTAATCGTGCCCTGCGGTTCCCGAACGTCCGTCGATCCACCGGCGGATTTGAAATTTAATACGGTCATAAAGCGGTCATGAACCGACCGACCCCGAGCCCGTTCGATACGTTGTTTTTGAGGACCCGATCGCATGCGAACTGAATTTTTAAAACTTTCATTTTTACTGTTTTTTTTTATCTTTTTTTATCATCTCACTCCAGGGGCTTTTTAAGGAGTTTTTGATGGCAGCGTATTCAAATTTCGATCGTTGAATTATTCGCCGGTCGTTTTAACTTAAGATAAGTTATACTATACTATAACCATTGAGGATCAAGCATATCTGTATACTGTATACATATAGGAAAGAAAGAAAAATCTAAAAGTCTTCCTCCACAAAATTTAATAGAATATAGAAATTCTTTAGGGGTCTCTACGTGTTTCGAACGTAGAAACGTTTACGTTTGCTTACGAACGCCGGATTTTCTGCCAGCGGTTTGGGATATGTCGTGTGCGAACGCTTTTAGACATGTGCGCATACGTCGTTAATTTGCTGACAGTTTCTGACCGCTGTATGTAAAGGGTTTTTCCGTATATTTTGGAGCACCCCTGGAGCTTTTATTTGAAGACCTAGAAAAAACTTTAAATTACCAAAGTTGCATGATTTATCCTGAACTGCCAGAATTTGTTATTGGACAAAACAAATGAACATCGTAAATTTGTTTAATAATGCCAATGTCGATTTTTTAAAATGGAACACCCTGTATATTAATTTTTTTTTAACTCCTCACTCTTTTCTGATTCCAAATATGTATATATGTTATATGTTTACTTTAGTCGTTTAGGCAAAATTTCATTTCAAAATATTGCGGATTAGAAAATCTATATTGGTGTGAGGAAAACATGCTAGAACATAATGCTTATTCAGTAACAATAATTAACATAAATAATGATAATAATTTATAAAACAAACATATAACATATATACATTTTTTGAATCAGAAAAGAGTGAGGAGTTAAAAAAAAAATTAATATACAGGGTGTTCCATTTAAAAAAATCGACATTGGCATTATTAAACAAATTTACGATGTTCATTTCTTTTTTCCGATAACAAATTCTGGCAGTTCAGGAGAAATCATGCAACTTTGGTAATTTAAAGTTTTTTCTAGGTCTTCAAATAAAAGCTCCAGGGGTGCTCCAAAATATACGGAAAAACCCTGTACAAACGAAGCTACAATAACATAACGCAGTAAAACGATTCCCGATCTGAAAACCGAAGTTAAAATCCGAGATGCTCGACAAGCAACATGGTTCTCATATTTTAGCACCCTATTTGTAAACAAACGCGGCAGCAGTATTTTTCCCGTAATCCGTGACGAGCCGACGAGTGACTGTGACTGCTCGTTTATGGCACCTACATAAAGTGAAGATAAATATTATTCTTTGGCATCTTAAAAAGTTTTTACTTTTGATATGAGTACAGAGATGGATTTATATTTAAATAAACGCCTTATGATGATCTCTATGTGTGATCGTCAATATTATACCGCGCGAGCAAAAATTATTTGCATCAAAGAGGGCCTTGCATCTAAGGGCGTAAGCTTAATACCTGTTGGGTGTCAGTAACTACCTGAATTAACAATCAATCAGTTATTCCGTCATCTTTGACAGTCGTTACAAGTAAATTGATTCATCGCTAATTTTTCCAATTTCTTGAACAATTCACACAATGGGCTTTACGGAACAGCACAAAACATTCATGGTTGAAGCGTATTTTTGAAACGGGGTTAAAGTAAATGGTGAGTGGCAATACAATTCGGGTTTTTGCATGGACAATTTTCACGAACATTTTTCTAACGTTGCTTTTATTGTTGGGGATTTTTATCATTGCCTGAAAAGAACCGTGGCTGTGTTTAGGGAAACAGATTCTATACAACACAAAAAAGGAGCAGGAAGACCAAAAGACCATCCGTAAGAACAGAAGAACTTGTTGCAAACGTTCCTGAAATAAAGATTATTCTAAGAAGCAGCTAAATTTATTTCCTTAAAGTGCAAATATTCCCAGAAATACAAGCCGCAGATTTTGAAAGACGCAGGAATTAGGTACTCTCAATGGTTTACCCAAATTTTATTGGAAAGAAATGATTTATTAGACCTGACATTTTTTTCGGATGAAGCCTGGTTCCACCTCTCCGGTTATGTGAATTCTCAGAATACACGCATGTGGAGTAGTGAAAATCCCCATTTTTTTGTAGAGTCCACTCATTGCAACCTCAAAAAATTGGTGTCTGGTTAGCAGTTTCCCGAAGAATTTTGTTGGTCCAATTTTTTTCCATGACACAGTTACAGCACAGCGGTATAGAGTATAGAGACAATATTTTGAATCCATTTGTGGAGCAATTACTTGACGACGAACTACGTTTTGGATATTTTCAACAGGACGGTGCAACCGCCCATACAGCCGCCGAAACTATTAACTATTTACGCAATTTTTTCGACGACAGATTGATCAGTTTTCGATCAGACATTGAATTCCCACCTAGATCACCTTGTTTAACGGTTATGGATTACTTTGTTTTTCCTCATTTAAAGAACACTATTTTTTAAAACACCACAGTTGCAAATTCAGAACAGTTACAAGAAATGATTATCCAAGAATGTGGTAATATTTCTCCAGAGATGCTGGTCAACACTTTCGAAAATATGAAGAGACGTGTGAATTTATGCTTGCATGAAGCCAATGGTGGCCAATTTCAGCAATTTATGTAATTATTTTTCTTTTTCTTTCTGTATTATTCTTAGGTACTTTGTTAATTTTGTAAACACCAAAAATAAATTTGTATTTGTCTACTTATTTAATTACTTATTAGTTTGGCATAAAATCATGTCATAATATAGATTTGACAAAATTTTAACCTAGATTTGGTTAGATATATCGTCCCTATATCATTGTGATCTAAACCAACCCCCACGTTTTTTTATCCAAGCCCTCTTTGATGCAAAAAATTTTTGCTCGCACGGTTTTTCCTCGTCAAAATATCAAAACTAACGCCACTGGTACTACTGCGTACATAAAAATGGTTGATATTTTCATTCGATATACCTACATACATTTAAAATAAAACCACAAACCCTGTACGGGCTTTATTGACTTCCAGTGACGTCATATAATTCCAAATGTCGTCGCCACACTCGCTGCACTGGGTCATAAATGTCAAGATTCGGAAATTACGACCAGGGGGGTTGGCGGGCAAACCGGTGGGGTTGATTTTAGACACGTTAAGTCGGGCTGTTATCCACCCCTGGTCTTTGCATCGGTGTATAGCGAGAGTAGCACTGATCGCAGATGCATTAATTTAATAATTAAACAGTATTATATCGTTGTGTATATGTCGTAGGCTGATAGTGAAATCCGTCATTTCATGAAAAGCCTAGTCATATCATGCTGCACGCTAAAAGGTATATTTGCAACTGGTTTGTTCGTTGTTCCCCAGAGCATTTTTTTCAATTTTTTCAACTAATATTATTTTATAAAACTAAAATTTAAATTAAATTTAAAAAAAATTGAAAAAAATGATCTGGGGAACAACGAACAAACCAGTTGCAAGGCTTTTCATGAAATGACGGATTTCACTATCAGCCTACGACATATATACAGTGTGATTGTTTAAGTGTGCAACATATTATGAGCATTTCTTTTATTACCGATTTCTCAGAAAATTTTATTCTTGATAAAAGTTGGTGCATGTTCGATAATCATTTTAGGTGCACTTGAAATGGTTGCAAGTCAAACGGCGTACAGGGTAGGCCAAAAAATATAAAACTTGAACAAGAATAGAGTAGGTACCCCTATTTCAGAAAATTCAGCAAAATGTTATTAGGAAAAGTTGTTTAGAATTAAAAGTTATGTATAGATTCAAAAACGTGACCTCCTAAAATAAAAAAATATAATTTTTTAAAAAAATTTAATTTCCCAAAATTAATTTTTTTATATTCACCATAAAGACCTTCATAAATTAATCTAGTTATAATAAAAAAAAGCCGATAAAAATTGGTAAAACCATTGGCACAATATAATAATGTTCACTATTAGCCCTTATTTGTTTTTTTCCATAGGTATCTGCGATTATTTTAGTAGGATTTCATGTTTGTCGCTTAATTTATACAGTTTTTTTAATAAACATTTAAAATAAAAATTTTGCACTTTAAATGATAGTTTTTTAATTAGCATATTATTATTACTAATGTTTTATCTTGGTAAAAAGAATTTTTAGGATATTTTAAAGTTCTGTTTAATATCGTTGCAACAAACATGAAGTTTGTGATTTCTTAATAAATTAAAAATTCAAGTAAATTTTACAAATATGCTTGAATTTGAACAAAGATATGTGAAATTGATTTGATTTTGATTAATTTATGAAGGTATTTATGGTGAATATAAAAAAAAAATTGGGAAATTATTAATGTTTTTTAAAAATATATATTTTTTTATTTTAGGAGGTTATGTATTTGAATATATGCATAACTTTTAATTCTAAACAACTTTTCTTAATAACATTTTGCTGAATTTTCTGAAATAGGGGTACTTTATTCTTGTACAAGTTTTATATTTTTTGGCCTACCCTGTACGCCGTTTGACTTGCAACCATTCCAAGTGCACCTAATATGATTATCAAACATGCACCAACTTTTATCAAGAATATTTTGAAAAAAGGCGCTTGTATTTTACTTGTTCACATGCATCCGCCTTTATGTAGATCAATCCTAAGAAAAATCATAACCTTTACCACCGGCAAGTCAAACTGACTGAATTAATTTACGACGTACCGCAAATATGGAGAATATGACGTAACGGTCAGCGGTCATTGAACAGCATCGCGTTGGGTGCTTCGCTTATAGAACGTACTTGCTGCTATGGAAGGGAAATGATCGATCTCGTTTTAGTTCATTTTGTATTCATTTCTATACGTTAAAAGTCATCCTGTAACTCTTCAGGCTTGTCCTTAAAGTACATAAACTGGGTATATAATAGAAGCCAATATAAATCGGCCATTATATCCATATCTATACTTTGGTATAGTCGTATTTTATGTACACAATTTTCCCGATATTTTTCGTTGCTGCATGTTCAACGTTTCCCATAATTGAAAAATTGTTCTGCCCGTCGGACCGTTGCGTGGTCCAATTTGAATTTAAAAAAAACCAAAAAAAAAAACAACGAATTGATGAAAACGAGGAGCCTGAAAAAGAATTGGAGGTGCATATTTTTTAATAAACAATAGTAATTTATACGTTCCAAGACCGGAAAGTAATTTTTACTACATTATATTTTCGTGCTTTATGATATTAATTCGATTTGTTTTTCTGGATTTTTGTTTGTCGTGTCTTGGATAGGATACAATAGTGTAAAAATAAACTAAATTGTTTTATTATACCGGGTGAGTGACGAAATTTATATATTTTTTTTTAAATCGTTGTATTTTCGGCATTAAATTAAATATTAAAAAACTATGACTGTAGATTACATTAGCTTGGAGCAACCTATCAGAATAAATATTTTTTGTATTTATACAGGGTAGCTCAAAAAAGTTAATATTTTTTTAACCACCTTGGAGGTGCTTATGTATGACACTTATGCCATACCAAAAAAATAGAAGCATGTCAAAGCCTATTATTGATTCTGTCTATCGCTTATAGCAACGCGACATATGAAAATATTTTTTTCTAATATACAGTGTCCGCAAGAAAGTCCGCATCAAATGGGATTTTTTTTATTATTAGGTATAGGTAAAAATTGAAAAAGCAGTTAGTTTTTGCTTACCTAAAAACCAAAAATGACGTATACGGAAGCAGCTGCATGACTTGCGTTACCTGTCAAATTTGACATTTTTAATAAAATAGGTTCAAAAATGCCATTATTTATCAAAATATCGAAAAACTTTATTTGAGAAAGTTGTTTATTTAGGCATTTTTAGTCTCTATACTTCATTTGTAATCTTAATGCAATTTTGTGTAAAATTTTTGTTTCCAATTATTTATTTTGCTTTAAAAACTGAAATTGTTATTGATCAGTATGTAATGTTTGATGCAAAGTTTATCTAATTACATCAGTTTTGCCAAAACCGACGTTTCTCATTTCTCTTAACTTAGTAAACAGATGTACAAAAAGAAAATATTGGAAGCTTTCGTTGAAATTTTACTTAATTAATATTAAATTAAATTAATTATATTAAACTATATTTTTGTTGAATAAAATGTTTCGAGCGATTTATATTCTTTTTAATCCAATATTAATTAAGTAAAATTTCAACGAAAGCTTCCTAATATTTTCTTTTTGTACATCTGTTTACTAACTTAAGAAAAATAGGAAACGTCGGTTTTGGCAAAACTGATGTAATTAGATAAACTTTGCATCAAACATACATACTAATCAATAACAATTTCAGTTTTTGAAGCAAAACAAATAATAGGAAACAAAAATTTTACACAAAATTGCATTAAGATTACAAATGAAGTAAAGGCAAATGGTTTTACATCGATGTATAAAGGTTAATCTACGAGGGTTGATCAAAATTTTCAAGAACCTGGCAAAAAATAAAAATTGTATTAGACAGTCAAAATTTCGGACAGAGACTAAAAATGCCTAAATAAACAACTTTCTCGAATAAAGTTTTTCGATATTCTAATAAATAAATGCATTTTTGAACCTTTTTTATTAAAATGTCAAATTTGACAGGTAACGCAAGTCGTGCAGCTGCTTCAGTATACGTCATTTTTGGTTTTTAGGTAAGCAAAAACTTACTGCTTTTTCAATTTTTACCTATACCTAATAATAAAAAAAAAATCCCATTTGATGATGATTTTCTTGCGGACACTGTATTTGACAAAACTTTTAAACAAAAAAGAGGGTTTTGTGACATTGGCCTCCGCACCGCCAATAACTTGATAATGCCGGCCGCCACATCATTCGTCAGCAAAAAGCAAACTACAACAAAAAGCAGACTAGACATTGGGTCCGCGATGATGCGAATGCCTCAAAATCCAAATCGTAGCAGTCTGCTTTTTTCGAACAAAAGACAATCGCCCATCAGCTGGCTGTCGAATAAATTTTCATGCACGACAAACAAAAACAAATCGAAATTTGGTTAGAGATAGAACAAAGAAAGTTATTGCAGCTGATTGACTAGATAATCCAGGTTTTGGCTGCGATAAAATATGTAGGTAGTTACTTTTATTTATTTAACAACTATAAGAATCGTACCTATTTTTCTAATTTCGACGAGGAAAAAAAGGACGCTCAAGATTTTTTAAATCTCGAAAATAAAAATAATGTAGTAATATACAGGTTGTCCGGAAATGATGCGCAAAAAATTTAGGGGATAATTCTAAACCGAAAATAAATGCTATCTCTTCCTAGAACATTTTTTCGAAAATTGAGTATTAATTTTTTGCAATACCTTTTGCCACGCTCATAATATTTTGACGAAATCTCGTATATGGGGCATTTTCAGGATGAGGAATACAAATTTGCCCACCGTTTTTTCAAATTTTGTAGAGGGCGTCACATAGGAGCCTATAATTTAATTTGAATGGTCCCAACTTTTTTGTCCTACACTGTATGAGCATTTTGACTGAATATTTTTATTCTCCTAACCTTTTGACATAAAAAAGGTATACAACTTTTGTTTCGATACATTTAACCGTTTTCGAGAAAAACGCTAAAATAACATGGCTTGCATGTGATGAATATACGAAATCATTTTAATTTATGTTCAACCTTATAGCATAGCAAAGGAAGGAATACTCCATAGAGTTTGTCGGAATTTTTTAAGAAACATTAATTTATGCATTGAAGAGAAAGGACGTCACTTTGAACCTTTGATTTGAATGTTTAATTTATTGTTCTAGTAGGTAACTTATGTATTTAAAACTGCAAATAAAATTTAACTTTAACACCCTTTAGCTCCGTTAATAACCAATTTTAGAAAAAATGTTATAGGAAGAGATAGCATTTATTTGCGATCTAGAATTATCCCCTAAATTTTTTGCTCATCATTTCCGGACACCCTGTATATTATGTTTCATTAAAAAGAGGTTTCTCTGTACTCATACCCATAATCTTTTTCTAGGTAAACTATAACTACCTATACAATTTTTCGATAATACATTGTTTGTGCCTTCACCTTATCTACGTGTTTTACAAAATTGAGCCGCATTTGTCAATATTAGATGTTCCTCCTTTATCGTCAAAAAGGTGGCCATTATGTTACACAATGTCATAAAATTGCTTTTTATATGGCGCTATAAAGATATCGGGAACTCGTATACCGGGTGGTACATCGCCAGGTTGGCCATGGGAAATCCCATGTAAATCCTCAAATATTAATTTTGCATAAAAATTTTATTGGACTTTTTTGAAGGTCCCTGTATGATAGACTCGCACACCAAATTTTATTATTTTCTAATAAGCCAATTAAAAGTTATTAAGAAAAACTCTTCTTAAAATTAAAAAAAATTAAATACCGCTCTGATATACAGTAATGCAAGGAGGTATACGCGTTATAGTAGTAGTAATTTCATATAATTTTCAGGTAATTTTGTATCAGGAGCTCAGTAATTCTAGCAGGTATTAATGGAAACCTTGAATGATACGGCAACACTGTACGCCTACGGCAGTTTTTATACTGCCTTGCGTTTTTGTTGATCATTGTTGTTTTAGTGCTCCCGTAACATCCGCTGTTTATATTTTTTCACATATAAAATAATACCAATCGTTTAAAGTAAATTCACGAAGCGATAAAACTAATAGTATATTTAAAGAAATCTTAATAAAACCGATGATTTTGTTAAATCTGGCAACCCAGCCATAGTGACGGTATCGGGCTTGTCCATATCGTGCGCTAAGTTCTCCCGGTTACTTTTAATCACATATAATATTAAATAATATTACAGATACAGTTGGGCCATTTGAAAGTTTCACATGAAATTTTCTGTTTTGAACTTTTCAAAACAGAAAAATTTCACTTAACCCAAAAAGTGAAATTTCAGTGACATTTTTGAAATTTTCACCTGAAACTTTCAACTGATGTCCTTACTACATTCGAAACTTTCAGAAAAATTTCATAAATTTCAGTGAAACTTTCACAAACCTTTCCATGCAAATCAGTAGGGTTGGGCCATTTGAAAGTTTCAAATGAAATTTTCTATTTTTAACTTTTCAAAACAGAAAAATTTCACTTAACCCAAAAAGTGAAATTTCAGTGACATTTTTGAAATGTTCACCTGAAACTTTCAACTGATAAATGTCCTTATTACATTCGAAACTTTCAGAAAAATTTCATAAATTTCAGTGAAACTTTTACAAACCTTTCCATGCTTAGGTCCAATGTCAGTGGATGATGAAGACAAAATGTCAATGGACGAATACGACAAATAAATTAATTTTTCAGATTACTTTAGATATTTTTTTATTTTATACTTATTACTTTAGTTTTAGTATGTACTACTAAGTAGTTTTAAAAAAATAAAATACCAGATACAACAGAAAATAAAATTTAATGAAAATTTCAATAAAAATTTTATAAAATTCAATGAATTTTTTACGACATTTAAGATTTTTTTAAAAGTTTCATAAATTTCACAAAAATTTCATAAATTTCGAAAGTTTCATAAATTTCAGGAAAATTTCAACTTGAAATTTTAAATCCTCGCTCAAGTGAAATATGCCCAACCCTACAGACAGACATATTGTAGCCCAAGAATGGCGTATTGAACCAGGGACGGTTCTGCGGGGGGGCCTGGGGGGGCCCAGGACCCCAACATTTCTGAAAAAAACTTTAAAATATATGTCCCTACAATGCGGCTGAGGAAAACTGAAATAATACAAATATTTTTTCGTGAAACCTAACACTCAATAAATAAATTTATCGCTGATCGAATTGCTAACTATACTTATGATTTCATGCCAATGATAGAAAAAAATTCCGGGTGCTTTACTATTTACATAATTTGATACAATTTGGGAGTAATCCTAAAAAATTTTGGGCTGCGGCGTTATTTGCTTGCGAAGGCTACCAAAAATTGTGGCTGCGCCAATGTGGTGCCCCCCCAATATTTTGGATCTAGAACCGCCCCTGTATAGAACTATAGGTAGGAATCTGCTGCTATTATAATTTGTAGTGAAAGCAATATTTTTTACGATTTTAGGACGTTTTCCTCGTCCCACCGTGTTTCCTAATTAGTCTCAACGTCGCATACATCCCTTTAATTACTATTCCGAGACTGTGCACCATAAACCAAAAACAGTGGCATTAATGTGCACGTGTGCATCTTCGTTATAAATCCAAACAGATCTGTGAAAGCCTATCGCGTTTCAAAAGAACCACTGCCGCCATGACCGTAAAAATTACAATAAAAATTAATGCTTTGTTTGCCTTTACATGACTTTTATGGGAGAGATGCTACGGAAGTCGGATTGTTTTACTATGGAAAATTTACATATATATAACAACCGAGAATATACGAAAAATACAAGACACCTATTTATTTTGTACAATATTTTTCATTGGATACCTACCTACCTACATACCTCTATAATGTTTGTTCAAAAGTTGCCATAATGTATGAAGACATAGGTAGGTACCACAGGCAACGGCGGTCCTGGAACGTCTTTCTGGGGGGGTACTTTGAAGGACTTGCGCCTCAGGCGAAAATTTTTTGGGTGCCACGCCCTTTTTTGGGTAAAATAACCGTAAAGCTTAATCTGCAGCGATATGCCAGACCTTAAAACACTCTTTTAATTTAAAAGAAATTTGAAAGGGCGACAAAATAAACAAGTTTTAAAAGCTTCGAGGGCATTATCCGTAACAGATGAACTTTGTTTATACAATTATTGTACTATACATATCTGGCTCGGGCCCCCTGAGCCCCCTCGTAAATACGCCACTGATGTATTATGTTTTAATATTGTAACATAAGTCAAAACACTAAAATAAAACAAAACCTAAATGTATATTATGTATAATAAAGAAATCAGAACATGAAAATAAAGCTAAAAAAAATTACAATTGTTTTTTAATATATTTTGCATTGGATGCCGCTGCTTTTAACATTTTTATTAAGTCATTAGAAAACCGGACATTCTTCGGTCCGGTTTACCTTACCAGCATTTTCGCGATATTATATCGACTTATCGATGGACTATAATAGAATATATCTAATAATATTAAGATGTTGATATTTTTATACAAAAAATGTTTTTTCAAATTTATTGGTTTTGTTTTTTATTTAAAAATAATAAATATTTATAGTTTTTTGGACATATTATTTTTAGTTTTTGCGTCCTCAACCTGGTCTCTGGGGGGGGGTAATTACCCCCAGTACCCCCCCCGTAGGACCGCCCTTGACCACAGGCCGATAAAAAAAGTATAATATTGAGTTGAAATTTAAGTAGTTTAGAATATTTTTTAATTATGCTAAATTCCAGCTCTCTACGTTAAACGGCCTTTGAAAAACAGAAAATACTACATGTTCAGTCGATCGGTTTTGATTAAGTTGTTTCCGTGGTGTAGTGGTTATCACATCCGCCTAACACGCGGAAGGTCCCCGGTTCGATCCCGGGCGGAAACAAAACTTTTTTTTGTAAATTTTTTTTTTGGGCAAAATTGAATTTTTAAAATTTCGAACAAGTTCGGAGAGTCCTGTAACTCCTGTACCACAGAATATCTAGCTATATTTTTGGCCAAATAATATTAAATGGACAATAATAATTCAATTCTCTGCTTTACACAAATTTGTCTACAGCATCGGTGGTTCAGTGGTAGAATGCTCGCCTGCCACGCGGGCGGCCCGGGTTCGATTCCCGGCCGATGCAACTTTTTTTTTTTAAAACAGTACCAAAAAAATACTATAACAATGATCTTAACAGTGATTACTTACATTCGATAAGTAGTGATGCTGGCGAACTAGTGACGGGAGCGTTTCGCCGCGACACATCCTCAGCGATGCAAGTGAACTCGCCTGTGTCGCGTTCTCTATCCACTCTGGTAATGTGAAGATCACTGCCTTGCATAAAGCGACGAGTGGTGTTCACCACCTTCGATCCTGAAACGATTGTAACTATAGCAAGAGAGTGAAAAGTACATAATTTACAAGCAAAAAATTGAGGGATAATAAAATTATAATGTAAGAGTATTAAATAATTTAATAATAAATAATATATAAATAAATAATTTAATAATAAATTTTCGAAAAAATTTTATAGGAAGAGATAGTATTTGTTTTCGGTCTAGAATTATCCCCTAAATTTTTTGCTCTTCATTTCCGCACACCCTGTATAATATTAACGTTTTTTTTTTTAAATTAAGACGTCCTCACCGTCCTTTCAACGTTTTTTTAACCCTTGGTTATTTTTTTTACCCAGACTCAATTACAAGAGGATATCATTAATCTCCGAGTAATTAAACTCCTGCTTGGCGGGTCTTTTTGATTTATTACTGAAAGTGAAATAATCCTGCGCTGGTTGAAAGCAAGTTCAAGTTAAATATATTTATGTTAGGTCGCCACATCCATAATTAAAATAAAAATAAAGAGGGCTTAATTGAGATAAAAGGAACCTTGATGGAATTAAAAAAAAATCCAATTATTAATCTCTGTAATGGAAATATTTGTTATAATATAATGTTGTTTATGGCGAACTATTACGAAAAAACGCTCGGACACGTCGATTGGTATTTCTAGTTGCACATTTTTTTCAATAAAAACTTTTTATACAGGATGTGTCATATAACAGTGGCCAATATCAACATTCTTATTTTAAATGCAAAACACTGTATATTATGTACCAACTTATTTAATTTTTGGATTCTTCTGAAAATTTTAGACATATTTTATATACAATATTCTATACTTATCTTCAACTGTTTCGGAAATATTAAGTGTTTCCAGATTTATTGCATTTCAGCGTTTCTTTTTACTGATATGAAATAAAATAGTTTTGTTTACTTTTGTTTAAAACTCCTGACCTTAGCAAATTGTTGTCTGTCTGCATGAAAGTAGTTGTCAGTTTTATAGTCGTTTGAATTTCGTTAACTGCATATCAGAAAAATGGTTTATTTAACAGAAATGCACAAAATAACAATTCTCTACAGATGAGTGGTTATATGGAAATAAAACACGGACACAAATCTGTACCTCAGAGCCAAACTATGTTAAGTCACACATTTGCGATTTTTACTTTTTAATGTTAAGTCAATCAGTGGCACGTCCCCTTTCAATTGATATATATTTTTTTTCATTATCTCAACTCGTCTAAAAGTTAACACTTCTAAAACTATATTAAGTCATCACCCAAAAAAAAGGCTAACTAGGTTAAGTCATGTTAATATAGTCTGGCTTTGCAAGTTGGCAACGATGCGTTATGTTAAGTCACAAGTTTCAGTATGTATTTTTGGTTCAAATTGACTTAACATGTTTTGGGCTATGCTATGAAGTAAAAAACAAAGCGACTTGATATACTAACTCTCATTGAAAAAAGAGCAAAAAAAAACTTTAACAAGCTCTCCTGAAAAATCAAAATTTTTGACTTAACATACTTTGGCACTGGGGTACAGAAATGGAAGTTGCCCGCTTATTTCATAAAAAATTTCCAAATTTGCCGCCTATAACTCAAGGGAAAATTAGTAAAATAGAAAAGCAGTTTCGCCAGCTTGGACATGTAAAGCAGATAAAAATAGTCAACTTTGACAAACTTACATCCTGATCCTGCAAACCCACAACTTCCAGCAAATATGATATGGTTTCAGCAAGATGTAGATGGGGCGATGCTCCCATTACCAAATCAATGTCTGGCAGTACCTCAACCGACTATTTCTAAATCGGTGGATAGGGTGGCGTGGATCGATGGAATGGCCAGTACGATCCCCAGATCTGACGACATTAGACTTCTTCTTATGAGGTTATGTTAAAAATATTGTATACAAAACTAAACCCCTCGACTCAGCTCTTAAGAAGACGAATAACACTTGCGATTTGATCGGTCACGCCTGAGCAGATGTTCAGTAACATTAGAAGAAATTTCTATTTAAAATTAGGATGCTGCCAAGACGTTCGCGGCGAGCATTTTCAACATCTCCTATAAAATACAATAATGTTTTTTGGTTTTTACATTATCAAGAAATAAAAAGTATTACTTAAGTATTAGTTTTTGAGAGTGTTGTTAACTTTTGCAATAAATCTGAAAACACTTAATATTCCCGAAACAGTTGAAGATAGGTAGGTATTGTACATGAAATAAATGTCTAAAATTTTCTGAAGAATCCAAAAATTGAATAATATACAGGGTGTTGCATTTAAAATAAGAGAGTTGGTATTCGCCACCGTTAGATAAGATAAGATCTCACAGACAAATACTTACCATTTAGTTCCCAGTAATATAGAATGCCATCATTTGGCGTTACTTCACAGGGAAGGGTGGCTGATGATCCTTCAACGACCGAAACGTCTTTTGGGCCTCTTAGAAAATACGGTTCATCGATTGCAGAACACAACGCAAAAAACACTGAAAAAAATGTGTTCGTTTATATTAACAAAAAGCCTATTACCCTCGCTATTACCTAATTAATTGAATGAACGTTTCAGCTTATAATTAATTAATTAGTTGACAAAATGATCCTGAATTAAAATTTTATAGCGTAAAGAAATAATATAGAAAATCAAAATGCATATTAATTTAACTTTGTGCTTTGTGCATAATAAAAGCAACAAGAACAAGCAAAAAAATTACAAGACGTAGGCCGTGGCTCACAGAGCAGACAAACCGGCTTGTTTCTTGAACTCATTTGTTTGTCTGCTGCGCGGTTGAAATCCATGGCACATGCGATGCGAAAATGCTAATGAACGCCAGGATATTATATTAAAGGTAGGTAGGTAGGATAATAGGTACTTATGTTAATATTATAACTAAATTATAAGGTTTTTTGTCCGTCTTTTGTAAGTGTTATTGTTTTTTTTCTCTTTTGTTTTGAATCGCTGAGTGCATGGCTTCTTGATTTTTTTAAACAAAATAGGTGCCTACTTATAACTTAGAAATTATAAGAAAGGTTAGGTAAACAAAATTAGGTGTAAGGTTTATTATTTTAGTGTTATTTGTATAGACATTTTTCTCCTCTCTATTTACCTACTATAAACGATACCTTACATATATACCAATAATAAAACTAAAACAGCTCCGCATAGCTTTTTATTAAAATAAATGAAAAACTGGGTAGGTACCTATTAGGTAGGATAGGTATATACCTACCTACAAAAAGGTAGCCTATAAACTTGAATCCGATAATTATTAAAATCCTCGACTGTCAGATTCTCGTAAAAAATGATTCCAAATTATAGGTTTTGAATGTTAGAAACCCAAAAAACCTTGTCAGGTAAAAGGTTCCAAATAGATAGTACCTATTTAGATACCAACTATACCTACAGGGTGTTCCTAAATTAATGGTACATCCGAAAGTAGGCGATTCTTTGGCTTATTTCATAAATAAAATGTTATATAAACATGGGACCGAAAAAGCTTCGTTTCCGAAATACAGGAGGGTGTTAATGGTAATTAAATGGGTCACCTATGTCACAGAAAATATAGCTACGCAATAGCTATATTTTCTGTGCCTATGTGTTTCCAGGAATGTGCATTAAAATGATTTTTATTTTTTACTCGAAAACGGTGCACCGTAAGAAAATAAGTCAAGAGACCGAATTTGCTCTAAATTAGACGGAAATTTCAAAAATAATTTTTATTTAAAGAAAAAGCAGTGGCGCACCATTTTTTTCTTCAAAAATATTAAATGCAAGCCCCGCACGGACGCCACTGCTAAAATTTTAAAAAATTATTATACACCAAAAAATGCCTTTCGATGCTCAAAAGACGTGTACCAAATTTCATAAAAATATCTAGAGTGGTTTGAAAATGGCAATGAAAAAATATTTTTTTAATTAAAATGTTAACACCCTGTATCTCGGAAACGAAGCTTTTTGGGTCCCATGTTTATATAACATTTTATTTATGAAATAAGCCAAAGAATCGCCTACTTTCGGATGTACCATTAATTTAGGAACACCCAGTATAACTCTAGGAGTAAATTATCTATAGACATTGTATACCGCGTATAATATAAAGTACGTACATTATATAATATATAATAGATATAGATATAGGACAGTATGGGTCATATTAATTATTACCTCTATAAGGTAAAAGGTAGGTAAAAAGGGTTAAATTTACAAATAAACAATCAAGCAGTCTATCCCAAGAAAAGAAAAAACTAAGCAGTTAGGTATAAAGTATGTATTTTTTTTCTAAATATCACACCTGCAACATCATATCAGATCCCAAAATCACACAATTAAAACAAAAAGAGAAGATACCTAAAAGATGAAAAACATAAAATACAAAGTTGGAAAGAATGATGCCAATATACCCACCGATTTCCACGTAGAAAATTGCAAATCTATGGGCCTCAAACATGTTAAATCTTGTAATAAATCCTCGAAAATAACAAATCCGAACCACCACACTACACTAAAACGTCTAAATATCCCGTAACTTTAATCATTTTTAAATTTCAAATTCAAAATCCATAAAACTCGTAAAAAATTCCGGCCAAAATCAAAAAGCTCCCAAGCCCTTCTCAGTACGCGTCAAACTGGCTTTGGCTTTACTTTACTCCTTTAATAAAATCCCCAGCTGCATCAAGCCGGCGAAGTTCAGCGCCCGGCATTTGTTTCAAATCCTATTGCAAACGGCTTCTGTCGGCTGTGAGGCGAAGTATACCGATTGCAGTAATTTGGCGCAAGGTGTTTCTTTCTAGGCCACCAAAATGACTCAGGTTTATGGCGACATCTATAATTTATTGAGTATAACATCATTATATCGCATTTCTAGCGACATCTACATGTAAGGACCTGCAACCGACACTACTTTACAGAATAACAGAAACCTTGTGTTTGCAATTTCCTAAATATCAAATAATGTTTGTTTCTAAAGTATTGACTCCATGGAATTGAAAAGACTGGAAAAAACCTTTATTATTATTTTTGTAAGGAATAAAATTTGATGGGATGTTTTCTGTGGGTGTTCAGAATAGAATTTCGCTGGCGCCCTCTATGAAAGAAACGGCAAACGATAAATTAGTCACGTGCATTGCGCATGCTTAAAGTTGACAGTCGTGCTGTTATCATCAAGTTCATGTCATTTGAGGAGCAGCTAAATGTTTACTCCCGAGCCGCGACGTTGCCAAATGTACGTTTTGGTGAGACGGCGGGAATTTTAAATTAATATAAATTTTTTAGATCTGTACAAGCTTAACTCATTACATTTTGCCCATTAATTCACTATGTATAGAATACATACGTTAAAGAAAAACATAGTTTTAGTAAATAATAATTTTTTAGATCTGTACAAAACTTAACTCATTACATTTTGGCCATTAATTCACTATGTATAGAATATATTATACGTTAAAAAAAAACATGTCTTAGATTAAAATAAACTTTATTAAAGCAATTCCAAGTATTTTTTTTTATTGTTTAAAGAATATTTTCTTATAAAGAAAGGTACAGCAAACAACTTAACTAAATAAATTTTAGTTACTAAAATAAATAACAAAGTAAATATCTTCGCCATTTAGTCAAGTAAAACCAATAAATAGTAGGGCCATTTTTGTCCAAAAGTAAATAAATTAAAACAGCAGAAGCAATATTGTACAATCACAGTATATGAATATTAATACTAAAATATCACAAGGTTATAAACGATAATAAAAAAAATAAATATTTAAAGAACATAATACATAATATGCATATAAAATGCCTGAAGAAATATACTTTTTTGGTGGAGTGGTAAACGATTATAATTTTCTTGGGATAACAAAACAACAATTTAGTGTCTATGACTTAGCAGTAATTATGGTCACTCTGTATATTAAATAAACCGTTGATAGCGTCTGCTTCACGTCTTGATGGTTTTGAAATATCTTCCTTTGCCCTTTTTCGTTTCTTTTTTGTAGAAAAAAACGACACTTGTTTTGTTACTTTTTTATTGGATGGTTCACCTAAAAAGATTTTTGAATTTATATTTGACAGTAAAGCCCCACAAATATAACATTATTGTTAACGTTTCTATCTTATGTAAAAAAAACTCTGCTGGAGTTTTTATGCAGGCGACAGAAATGTAAACAATAATGTTATATTTGTGGCGCGTACTTTAACAAATACGTATCTTTGTATTTATTTAATTTGGTTATTTTATTTTTAGTTAACAATATAGGTACTAACAGTCAACAAAGTGCATACCAGTGTCTGGCCATATTGGATTAACATAATATGGAAAACTCTCGGGAAAACTTTTATATTTTTTTTTTCGAAAAATTATAATAATTTTTTTTATATTAATTTGTATATTATTTAAAAATGACATGATAAATAATTTTTGAACCACCTTAAAGTTCCTATTACTATAAGGTCATATTTTGTCTAACAATGTTGGATATCAAAATACAAATCAGATTATTGCATATTATTATCAAGAAGACTTGCCAAAAATGCTGTGTTTTTCTATAACTTATTTAATATCATTTTTTTTTAGAACCCTCTAATATTATTTTTATACCAAGCCAAACTTTTTATGCAGCATGCATTTTTTGGGTAAACTAAAAGTAAGAACATTTTCCATAATATGTTAACCAAATCTGAGGTGACACTATAGTTTAATAAATTATGATACCTGAAATTGTATAATCCGTTTTAAATGAATTCATCACTGATTCCGTGTTTGATAGTAAACTGTTGGCGTTTTTCAGTGTTTTGAGAGTATGTAACAACACGGGACGACTAGAATCAGTTTTACTGCACACATTTATGTTAACACTAATTTTATTTATCTCTTCTTGAATTTTATATTTTATTGTATCAGTTTCTTTACTGCTACTCTGCCCAGCTAAGGTTGATAAACATTCAAATGTTTCACTTTCCAAATTTTCCATTACTATAGGTATATTTTTCTGATCCTTTGCAATATCAGTATTTAAGTTAAGGTAATGTATATGTTTACATATAGTAGCTTTTATTAAATAATCTACACAGGTGCATTGATAATCATGTACACATATATTGCAGAAGGAGCACTTTAATTGACAATTTGGTACCATACATGAATCTTTCTTTGAAACTATATATTCAACATTCTTTGATTTTATTGTCCAAATATCTCCTTTATTAAAAATTACAAAAATACTTGTTATAGCAGTTCGATGACGTTTGTGTATTTCCTGTACATGGAAGTTGTTTACTCCTTTGGTAATTTTAATAATCCTTGATACCAATTTGTCCCTGATATATTTTAATACCGCAGTTATGCCCTTATCTAAGCGTTTTACTACTTTTCCTTCCAGGTAAAAGTATTTTACAGTTTTGTGCATACTCTCTAATACCTAAAATTAAAGTAATTTATTATAAATTACGTTTTTGGTTCATTCATGCAACTTTAAAGTTTTCTTATACGTAAGAGCAAAATTGTATGAAGTCTACATAGAAGACTAACTGCTTACAAAATTCTAATAGTGAAAAAAAAAACATGCAAAAAAATATATAACTTAAAGGTAAGTACCTATATATTAAAATACAAACTATCATGCAAATGTGAAAATAAAAAACATGCTAAACCATCACCATGTTTGTATTAATGCCACAATTTTTCCTAAAACAGTAAGCCCACATTTGGTAGTTATTTATATAATTTTGAGCAAAATAATTTCCAAATTGCTGTGTTTCAGGATCTTCCAACAATCTGTTTACAGTTGTGGCCAAATTTCTTTCAAATTCTGCCACATTCAAGGTATTCTGTAAGACTTTCAGCATTTGGTAAACTTCTTTTCTTTTATCCACTTTAGCTATTTTACTTAAGTTACTTCTCCAAGCTCGATCTATGTGCCAAGAACAATATAGACGATTCATAATTGCATAATCCATGACACTAAGCCAAGCATTATAGTAAACTGATGTAATATCAGACATAAATACTTTAGGATTTATAAGTCCACATCTTCTTTTAATACAGGTAAAAAAAATCTCATGTATAACTGTATCTTTACGATTTGTAAACATACATGAAACTGGAAACCCTTCCCCAAACTCATCAATAACCATCACCGTAGTTAACTCAAAGTCATACATGTTTAAACCATGAGTGCTATCAATGGCTATAACATTATTACCAAATTTGTTTAGAATATTTTCTTGTGCCTTGTTCATAATTATTATACAAAAATCATCTGCCTTTAATCCTGGATATTCCTGTCCTTGTTTTTTATATAACACAATTTCTTCACCAACTTCTTCACACTGTTTTACTAAGAGGTCAACACTAATTGTATCATTTTCATGACGTACACCATCCTGTATGTTAATGTGATATAAATTTTTGATATTATTAATATCTTTTCTGGTAATTAAGTCTGATCGTGACAATTTATCTTCTTCAAATTTATTTCTATATGTGTCTAACACTCTAAAAATTAATTTTTTAAGACAAATTCATAATAATTTAGTGTACCTATACCTAGTAACTGAAACACCACTTGTTAGTTTGGCTGCAACATCAACACGGTCCTGTTTAGGAATACGAATATGTTGAAGTTGTATTGTATGCCCATAGTGAGTCTTATAGTATGTAGCACAATACTGACTATTACCAGTTTCTGTTAAAATTATCTGACTTGTACATTTACAACCAATTTTACAGGAACCTTGACTCTTTATGGCTCTTTTTCGATTTACAAAGTCAGATCCAGAATTTCCTAAAATATTAAATTACTTAGGTATATTCAAAAAATATACTTTGTCACCTTTAAATTATCTACCTGATCGATTACAATTAAAATATGTAGTTTGTTCTCCTTTCTGTTTATGACGAACATATTCCAAATTATTGTTTTTACATAGCTCATCAAACCAACACTCAAATTCTAAAACAAAAATTAGAAACCTTATAACCTCTTAAATAAATTTATTAAAATTAAAGTTTACTGTTACCTTCTTCACTTTGAAAATATAATATGGCCTTATCCATAGTTTTCTTATGAGCTGTTTCCAGGTGGTACCTTAATTCTGCAATAAATCTATAAGAAGTATGACAATCTTTTTCTAAACACTTGCTATTGAAATGGTCATAATCATAGGAAACAATAATTTTGTCTTTTTCTTTGTGAACAGTTCTCAAGTGACGATTAACACCACTTTGATTAGAGAAAATCTTAGAGCAAATTTTGCAAGCAACGGGCATTTTAGATAAATTCACAAATAATGTTAAATACCACAGATTCAAAAATATCTACATTTACAAATAACGGTCAAATTCAAATAATAAAATATAAGGTTAGGTTTGAGGAGCAACGTAAACTTGGCAACGACGCGGCTCGAGAGTAAACATTTAGCCGCTCCTGTCATTTGTCCATGTTGTCAAATTTGTCAACTTCAACTTGTCGACACAACAACACATCACAGTTTTTTATTATGAAAATAATTTTGAACGTTTTATAGTTTATAATAGTTATTGTTTAAATTAAAAGTTCTGTTATTTTCTCTAAGGAACGCAGAATATTTAGGTAAATGTATTTTCTTTTATTTACCTATATCATTTAATTGATTGATGAATATTTCTTAGGTTTGTCTGCGCCTTGAAAGTTTTTTTTTTCAAGGAATTTCCTGGTTTATTGCCATATCACCACTATTCTATAGATATAGTCTTTATTTGTGATCGTTTTATAATTCTGTTTTGTATTCCAGGAAGACACCATAATAACTTATTTTTGGAAAATGGCCAACAACAGATGCAAGGTAATTATACTTAGGTAGTAGTTTTATTGGTAATAAGAATTTTAACACAGCTTTTAGTAATAAAAATGATTTGGTTTATAATTATATATTATAATCACGTCCCAGTAATGCCTTTTTCCTAAAAATTAAGAAACAAACCTACAGTAAGTTCCCTGAGAATGAAATGCAACAAAGCTGAGATAAACCAAAAATTCTTATTCCGTAGGAATGTGGTTGCACATGTAAAAAATGTCTCGTTAGTGACCAGGATGTTCAACTTCATGTAGAAATAGAAAATCTAAAACAAAATTTATTGGAAAAGGAGAATCATATTGTTATGATGGAGACAAATTTCTTAAATGAAGCTAACAAGTTTCCGAGTGGTGAAATTATTGCTTTGAAAGAAGAGTTGTTAACATGGCAGGATAAGTACAAAAGGTGCTGAAGATATTTCATTCATAATTGTTTGTAATTAAAAACTTATTTAGTTGTTGATCTCCCTTGATTTTATTGATGCTTCTTTATTCCCTACAAATAGATTACATATTAATAAAACTTTTGGATCATTTTAGGTTATATGAAGCACATCGAAGAGTTCAAAGGGTAAATCAAGGGCTAGAAGACAAACTTTTAAAATTAGTTGATATATGTGAGACAGAGAAAACCACTCTAACCAAGGATGTAGCTACCCTTTCACATAATCTAGCTGAAGCTAACTATGCAATAAAAAAGTTGACTGAAGACAATGTAAGTTTCTATCTACTGTTTAAGAAAGGCTCCATTCTGGTTCAATTCCCCTTTCTATAGCCTTGCCTATAAGAAATAATTTTCTAATAACTTGAACTACTATTATTTTTTTAGGAAAGATACAAAAATGATGTGAGTTTGGCTATACAGTTTCTGCAATGCAAGCAAACCAATTTTGTAGCTCATAGGTTTGATTCGGTAAGTTAATTAATTTGTAAGAAAACTATTTTTAACAATTTTTTTTTAAATAGAACTAAGACTTTTTTATGTAATTGTTTAGTTGCCCTCTGAAGTGCAAACTCAAGTAGCAGCATATATGACCAATAAAAGGAAACCCAACGAAGAGAAAAAAGTTCCAGTAGAACCTAAAAGTATTAAGGTGCCCATTCCTACATTCCCACCCACTGCTATGGTGTATTCTGTGCCAAAATCGCCCAAACCAGATAGAAGATTTGACGAGGATACAGAGCAGCCAGAAGTTGATATTGTTTCGGCTGCCATAATGGCCAAAGGTAAATAGCTCATTAAGTAACTGCAAGCAGGTCTTTATGTGCAATGAATGAATGTATGCGATGAACAAATTCATAGTTTTGCAGATGATACTACAATTTTTTATATCGATACAAATTGGGAAAACTTAAATAATAAAATTTAAAAAGATTTTAAAATTATAAAAAATTGGTTTGATAACAATTAATTTTAATAAAACAAATTATATTCCTTTTCCTTTAAACCTAAATAACCTACCACAAAATATGAATAGTAGATATTCAATATAAATGAAGACATTCAAATTTTTAAAGTTAATAAAATAAAATATTTAGGAATTATTTTTGACAGTAAATTAAATTGGAATTTTCACATAGAATACTTAATTAAAAAATTAAGGACTTTAATACCTATTTTTAAAAACATTTAAAAAAATTTTAAATGTAAGACATGGAAATATTATATTACGCGTTAGTTAAAACTCATTTAAATTACGGAATTTTAAGTTGGGGAGGAATAAATAGAACTTTAGTTAAAAAATTAGAAATATTACAAAAAAGGTTTCTAGAAATTATATTCAATAAAGATTATCTTTATCCTTCAAAAGAATTATCTTCAGAAACAAAAAAGTTGAACATAAGACAACTTTACATTTATAACATCTTAATATACAGTGTGTGTATAAAGTCGGGAAACGGCCTAATAACATCACAATTTACTGGCCGATTTAAACCAAATTTGGTACAGTTGTGTAAAAGGATCTAACGCACCGAATGACGATATTGGCGTTGTTGCCAGCTTTTTAGTTTGTCTGGAATTCGAACGAATTTTATATTTTTAAATATAACACCCAGTATATTTTTACATTTTTAAATTCCACATAAAATTATAATTATTTTTTATTAAATGCATTATTAGTCTATACTTCATAGTTTCCGAGATATTGACTCTCGAAAAGTGACATTTTTGAACTTTGACAGCTTATAACGTTCTAACAGTACGTCTTAGAGCAAAACGGCTTACATGTCCCTTTCTTCAATTTTTATTATCTTCCCAAAAAATCAACTTCCAGTTAAACCGGAACAACTATATTTCCTGCTTTCGAGTTACATCCGGTTTAACCGGAAGTTGATTTTTTTGGGAAGATAATAAAAATTGAAGACAGGGACATGTAAGCCGTTTTGCTCTAAGACGTACTGTTAGAAAGTTATAAGCTGTCAAAGTTCAAAAATGTCACTTTTCGAGAGTCAATATCTCGGAAACTATGAAGTATAGACTAATAATGCATTTAATAAAAAATAATTATAATTTTATGTGGAATTTAAAAATGTAAAAATATACTGGGTGTTATATTTAAAAATATAAAATTCGGTCGAATTCCAGACAAACTAAAAAGCTGGCAACAACGCCAATATCGTCATTCGGTGCGTTAGATCCTCTTACACAACTGTACCAAATTTGGTTTAAATCGGCCAGTGAATTGTGATGTTATTAAGCCGTTTCCAGACTTTATACACACACTGTATATTTAAAAATAAAAACCTTATACAATTTATAAACCACAATCATAATACACGTCATAAAAATGAAATAACCATAAAACCTAAAATAAATAAGTACATAGGACAAAAAAAAATTTCAAATATTTATGTTTTTATTTAAACGATTATTTACCAACAAAAATTAAAAAATTGATTTCATTAAAAAAATTTTAAGTCGAAATAAAAACATGGATATTAAAAACAGACAATTTGAAAATATTTTTAGAAATGCTTTAATTAATTAATATTGTTCTGAATAATTTATATTTTTTACTTAATAGTAATTTAACAAACTAGTGTATTATTCGCTATTTAATATACGCGTTAGTTACAATATTTTTCCGTCGATTGTCTTGTTAAAAGATTATATTTTTTTTTATTTAGAACCAAACTACATATTATAACAAATTTTTGAATTTCAAACTTATTGACATCGACAGAAACTATGGCAACGCCATTATGTACGCGGCAGTGCGTGCTTTGTAGTATGTTTGGTTGCCTAAAATCGTTTATTAATAAAAAAAAAGCATGCATTAATAGGGGCCATTAATGTATGATTTTTTATACATTAATTAAGGTTGTAAATACACGGTCGACGAAAAAAATTATTAATTAATGATTTTATTATAGGTAATATATTTCTTCAAAAAAGCTGCGTTTATACTATAAATTAACATTTTTACTTTAAAACTTGATTTTTAATACATATTTATGATTTATGATTTTACATACTATAATAAAAAATAAAATTTGCCCCTAACAAGCTCAGCTTCAGGGGATTGAAGAATAAGTTTATAGAAGACAACATAAACATATTAATTATATTATATTATTATTAATTTTAAAATAAACTTATTATTATTATTATTATTATGTTACAGTGGACAAAAATAGTAAAAAATACAGGTTAGGATTTTTTAGTTTTAGAGGAACGCCAGAGAGAAAGGGCTTTAGCAAAGCATTGTGACACTTGCACTTGTGCCAAAAATTTAAAAATAATCTACGATGTCTCCCACCACCATGTCGGTACTCAAACAGGGGAGTACAAAGAAAATGCTTGCTTAAAATGTAACGAGTTGATTACACAACCTCTGTCAACAGGTAAGTGTGTAATAGTGGAATAAAGTAGTTCCTTTATAGGTGGAGATTCTTGGTGTTTTCTATAAAATTGAGCAGAATCCAAGGTGCCTACTATAAAACAAAAATCTAGTGGACATTAAGCTATTTTTAGATAAGTTATAAAATTTCCACTACACCAATAACATATTTAAAAATTGTTTTAGGCTTAAAAATATTAAAACCAGTAGATGATAAAGTTCCAAGATCTTCTCCCTACCCCAATTTAGTTGCCCCTTTACCACTTGAGACCCCTCAAAACTTGCAAAACATTGTCAAAGTACAACCGAATAATTTTTTAATAGAAAAAACAAAATCTCTATCAGAACAGAGTGAAAGACAAATCAGTCTGACAGATGGCTCACCCAAAATCAAAAGCAATTTTGAAGAAAATCGTGTGGTTTTGATTGAAGACATTCCAAAAAACTTAAATTTCCAAGTCGAAACTAAAACTGACTCTAAAAAACTAACTGAATCCAAAGATCTTATCGATTTCAACGACGTAACCATCACAAATGTCAATGAAAAAGTCTCTGTGCATCACAAACTTTGCGACCAAACATCACCCAGTTTCGAAGTTAATTTAGACCAAGAAAAATGCGACCAAGAAAAAAACGTGGATAGCAGCACTGTGAAAAACGTTGCCAAAACTACGGAACAATCAGCAAAACCAATTGAAAACTTGAGAGGACCAAGGTATGCTTCCATGAGAGTTCAGACGGGTTCAAAAAATATTTTATTGGATAACGCCCATAATAATGTCGCTCCTGTGTTGTATACAAGGGGACATGTAGGGGTTCCTGGGCAAATAGGGCATCCTGGGCATACGGGCCTTGTACATAAGCATAATCACAATTCGTCGCAGGTATGACCAAAGAGTTTTAGAGGTAGAAAGTTTGGTTAAGGACTAACGAGCTTGAATTAGTGTAAAATAATAATTGTGCATGACTACTGTTGTGGGTGTGTAGACCTTGTGCAAAACAAAGTTAACGCACCTCAATTCGACGGCGATGTTAAAGTCTGTTTCCTATTGTCTGACAGCTAAGAACCCTCATAAAAAATGCAAAACACAAATTTTATCTTACCGGGTGAACATATTATTTTTCGCCTGAAAGTATATGTTTTTAGTAACAATTAGGGTTGGGATTTTGACCGAATTTGACCCGGTCAAAATCGGTCAATTGACCAGGCACAACCCTAGTAACAATACAGGTAATTTAAACACTATGTAGATTGGCACACCCCTAATTTTACCTTTCACAATAAGGTCGTAAGGCCGTGTTGTAAATAAATTATACATGGTAATAATTTTATCTGATTTAGTTCCAGCCGATACTATACATTAACAAAACAACGTGATAGTGAAATAGTGTATCGTTTTAAGACCACCAAAAAATTCGACCGTTTTAACCCATTTTTTTAATGGAGTTACCTGTCCTCTTAAATAGTAATATTATGGTACATTGATTTCATTAAAAAAATTTTAAGTCCAAATAAAAACATGGATATTAAAAACAGACAATTTCAACATATTTTTAGAAATGCATTAATTAATTAATATTATGGTTCTGAATAATTTATATAAGTAATATTTTTTTACTTAAAAATTATAAATATAGGTAATATATTTCTTCAAAAAAAACTGCGTTTATACTATAAATTAACATTTTTACTTTAAAACTTGATTTTAATGCATATTTATGATTTAACATACTAAAACTAAAAATAAGATTTGCCCCTAACCAGCTCAGCTTCAGGGGATTGAAGAATAAGTTTATAGAACATTTAACATGCCATCTTCAAAGGGTATATTTTTCTTAGTCAGCCAATTGATAATATTCTGACATAAGCCACCTACCTGTATAGCTATGCAATAATAGATAATTTAATTACTTAAGATCAAGTACCTGTTATTTATACACTTATGATTTATTGAGGTTTTACGACTCATGACCCTCACCTGTGCTGTCAGGCTTTAAGAAACAGAGTATAACTAAAAACAGGCCAGAACTGTGAACTGTTGATATCAAATTTATATTATTATAACAGGCCTAATTTAACAATCAAATCCGGGGTATTTTTTTAAATAGTAATTTGCCAAAGCTGTTGTTTTGTACGGATTATGTTCCCCAACGATGATAAAGCAAAGATAGATCACTAATCTCACTCATCATCAAGGTATTTCTCGCAGAGCCGATTTTTCACTATTTATAGAGGACTTTCTACCGTGCGAGCAAAAATTATTTGCAACAAAGAGGGCTTGGATTAAAAAACGTAGGGCTTGGTTTAGATCACAATGATATGGGGACGATATATATATCTAACCAAATCTAGGTTAAAATTTTGTCAAATTCATATTATGACATGATATGCCAAACTAATTAAAATAAGTAGACAAATGCAAATTTATTTTTGTTGTTTACAAAATTAACAAAGGAAGAATATACAGAAAGAAAAAGAAAAATAATTCACATAACCGGAGAGGTTTCATCCGAAAAAAGTGTCAGGTCTAATAAATCATTTCTTTCCAATAAATTTTGGGTAAACCATTGAGAGTACTTCCTGCGTCTTTCAAAATCTGCGGCTTATATTTCTTGGAATACTTGCACTTTATAACTTCATATACGAGCTTTGTCAAAAAATGTGAATTTTTCCCAAGAGTAAAGCACCTTTATTTTTGACATTATCAAAAGTTGTTATTAAAAAAAGTTGATCAGAACTGAAAACCACGTCTAAATATGCAACAACACGCATTAAATTAATTAAATAATTAATAATAAATCAATAAAATAATTTTTCAACATAAATGCGTATAATTGCACATTTAGTCGTAGTTTTTAGTTCTGGTCAACTTTTTTTAATAACAATTTTTGATAATGTCAAAAATAAAGGCACTTTACTCTTGGGAAAAATTCACATTCTTGGGAAAAATTCACATTTTTAAACAAACCTCGTATATGACTGGAAAATTTCGATATTTGATGGTTGCATTTTAGGTTTTAGACCATGCAGAGCTTTTTATAAAGAATAATTTTTTTTCGTAAAATTAATAATAAAAAAGTTTCCCATTTGGTAAGAACTTCCGAAGACACGGTATACCTACTGTTTTGACTATAAACTTAAACTTTTGATTGGCTGCCAGCCAACAGCTTGTCTTGAAACCGGCATTATGTGCCGCCATGGCACTGCTAAATTCCTAATAGTTACAAATTGAGTCAATTTCAGCTGAAATAGAACCCAAAAAGGGTGAGTTTGGATTCTTTGACAAGGTAGATTTTCACGTGGTTTTGTTGTGAACTCGCGAAGAACCTAGTCGATCTTTGCATTTGATCTCTTGTCGGCTTGTTATGATAAGAATGAGATGAGATCTGTCTTGCTCTGTCATTGTTAATGTTCCCAACTTTACCAAATTGTTCTCTAGGTAGTTCAATAGAGTTGTTTTTCAAGGGACGATAATATGAATGAAATTAATATTTTTTAATAGGTTATGTATGCAGTATACAGTGAGGACGTAAAGTCTGGAATAAATTCATTATTTAGGGAACGCTGAATGTTTTTAAAAATCGCTCGGACACGTCGATTTTGTTTTTTAATACGCATTTTTTTCAATATTTTTTATTATCCGAAAGCACTCTGCTTGGACCAACTTTAATTTTTTAAATGGGAACCCCCATTTTTTTTTTTAATTTTAGGATTCTGTGCATAATTGTGAACATTTTTTATCTAACATGTCATTATGATTTATCGACAGTTAAAGTTCGAAAATAAATAAAACAATTAATTATTTATCATTTTAATAAATGTTGAAAATGTTGCCCAAAGGTTAATTGGCAGTAACCTAGACGATCGAAAAATTCTTTCTGCGCATTTCTGACAACTTCCGGACTGATTGACCGTATTTCTTAAACAATTCGATTCTTTAAGTCCTCCATGTCCATTGGCTTAGTTTGGAAAACTTTACCTTTAAGGTAACCCCACAGAAAAAAGTCAAGGGGGGTTAAGTCGGGAGACCTCGGCGGCCATTCAATAGCTCCCCTTCTTCCAATCCATCTATTTTCAAAAGTTCGCGCTTATCTTAATACTATTTTTGAAAATAGATGGATTGCAAGCAGGGGCGAGCTATTGACTGGCCGCGGAGGTCTCCCGACTTAACCCCCCTTGACTTTTTTCTGTGGGGTTACCTGAAAGGTAAAGTTTTCCAAACTAAGCCAATGGACATGGAGGACTTAAAGAATCGAATTGTTTAAGAAATACGGTCAATCAGTCCGGAAGTTGTCAGAAATGTGCAGAAAGAATTTTTCGATCGTCTAGGTTACTGCCAATTAACCTTTGGGCAACATTTTTAACATTTATTAAAATGATAAATAATTAATTGTTTTATTTATTTTCGAACTTTAACTGTCGATAAATCATAATGACATGTTAGATAAAAAATGTTCACAATTATGCACAGAATCCTAAAATTAAAAAAAAAATGGGGGTTCCCATTTAAAAAATTAAAGTTGGTCCAAGCAGAGTGCTTTCGGATAATAAAAAATATTGAAAAAAATGCGAATTAAAAAAACAAAATCGACGTGTCCGAGCGATTTTTAAAAACATTCAGCGTTCCCTAAATAATGAATTTATTCCAGACTTTACGTCCTCACTGTATAGTCTCATGTATTAATTGTCAAGGTATAATTAATGTCCCTTTGTAGTGTGTAGACAAGTTTTAGGCATGTTAGCTTTCCGTTACATTTATTAATTAAATTTTATCTTTTCAGTGAGTGTACAAAGGAACTCCGCTGTTCGCCAATTTTTTTAAAAATAAAATATATTTTTAATTTCTAATGTAAGGCATTTTAACGATAACGAGAAAACTGTTCCCCCTAAATAAATATAAAATGGCTGTACCAAATATTTGCTGCTAGACCTTTTTTTGCACACTTTCGCGCATTAAATTATAATCAACAGTAGAAAGAATACATTTTGCGCACGCATTTTCATGCAGAAAAGGGCGAAATTTTTGTTTTCTTCACACTAGTGCAGAGAATTAACTTTTTGTACAGTGTTATCAATTTAGTTTGTCCCACTTTTAAGAGCCTGTAACTTTTTTGTATTTTGAGTTAGCGAGCTCATTCAAAAAACAAGATGTACCATTTCTAGCCAAGTTTTTATGAGTGTTGTCAAAAATGACAGTAGATGTCACATGTCACATTTAAAAGCAAAAATTTAATTTTTTTAAATGGGACACCCTGTATATTAGAGGCGCATTAGATGGTCCTTTTTCTTCCGATTTCAAAAATATAACACACATATGCATTATTTTCTTCATTCCATCAAACATTGACAAAAATATGAAAAAATATATTATTGTTAAAAAGCATCAAGATAGCTATGCAACTGTTTTGGTTGCTATAGATTTTATCTTCATTTATATTTCAGTCTTTCATTTTCAGCATTATTAATCGTTTCGAATATTGTAGAAAAGTTATTTTTGTATGTAAAAAGTAACTAACTTGAGATATTTTATTCGTTTCAATGTGTCGTATTTCATTGATCATAATATAAGCTAACAACCAAAACAACTGCATAGCTATCTTGATGCTTTTTAACAATAATATATTTTTTCATATTTTTGTCAATGTTTGGTGGAATGAAGAAAATAATGCATATGTGTGTTATATTTTTGAAATCGGAAGGAAAGGGACCATCTAATGCGCCTCTGATATACAGGGTGTCCCATTTAAAAAATATAAATTTTTGCTTTTAAATGTGACATGTGACACCTACTGTCATTTTTGACAACACTCATAAAAACTTGGCTAGAAATGGTACATCTTGTTTCTTGAATGAGCTCGCTAACTCAAAATACAAAAAAGTTACAGGCTCTTAAAAGTGGGACAAACTAAATTGATAACACTGTACAACTGTCAAAAAATGCTGACATTTTTTTGTTGCTATGGATGCACAAAACGCCTCTTTTTAACAGTGAAAAAATACTTTTTCCTTGAAAAAATGATTCAGAAAAAAAACAATAAAACATTACTTTTTGAAAAATGTATCGAAATTTTTATAACGTTTTTAATTATATACCTATAAACAAACAGTTTCATTTCTTAGAATAATAATTAATAGTAAAATTTGAACAATTGCTCCCAATATGAATTCTCGAAGGTGTTCCACCTTGGCGCTGTTCAGAAACACTAGGTATTTCTTGAAAAGTTAAAAAGTATTTTAACGATCAATATAGACCCGACATATTCAATGTCATCAATTAATAGTTATCTTCAATAATTCGTCACGGCGACAAGCACCGCTAATGGGCCTTTTCACTAAATTTTGTTTTTGGTAGTAGTGTATAAAGGAACAAAAAATAAAATTTTCTGTGTTTTTACTTTTCTATACTTTTAAGCCATAACTGAGAAAATAAATAAATAAAAAAACTCCTTGAATAAAAACACGGACTTAAACATACCTACGTCATCGCGCCGGAAGATTGATGCACAGAGGAATGATAGGAATACCCGAGTCGCTGGCTTAAAATATCAAGAATTCACAAAATCAGCAGCTTGACAGTGTTGCCGATACTCTCAAAAATCATTTATTATATTTTATAGTACCAGTGTAATGGTAATTGACTAGCAATTAGTAATTATAATATACCAGTTTTCCATTCAATAGCTGCGGAATGAATTATTTTACCAGTATTATGTTTATATTTATTTAAAGTATCTAAATAAAGTTCTAAGAAGAAAGTATATTATTAAGATTATAAAACTTTCTACATATGGCAACAGCGGCTTAATTTGCCGATGACAGTTCGACAGATCAGCATTTACACGTGTGCGAGGTTAAACGCATGCGCTCTAGCAAGCTTTAAACATATCTACGTCATGAGTCGCGCCTGTTTTGAGATTTTCAAATTGGTTGAATTTTACCCGGTTTTTACTGTGCTGAAATAAATTAATGTTATGACCTAGCAATAATTTTATTGATGAAAAACACTTATTATAGCACCGACTAAACAATTCAAATGCCAAATGTATCAAATTTAAGAATAGTGAAAAGGCCCATTCCCAAAATTAATGCAACCTACAATTGAAAAATATTGAAATTACTGAAAACCCTAATACAAAATTATGATCATCGATATCGAATGAATTTATTGATATCTTCCCTCGATAAAACTTTAGACTTCTTTCCGCGGTATCCGACGTTTTTGTTCTTAATAAACGGTACCAATTTTGAAAACTTCCTTATGTCCATATTTTCTTTAACATTCAATGTACTTTTCAACATTGAGTAGACACTCCATTAGGAGGTTTTACAGTTTTTGATTTCTTCTCAAAATAGCATCTTATACAAGTACTTTTTCAGACATTTTTGTACATTCGAGTGAATTTTTCGCCTCGACCTGCGGTCTCGGTCAAAAATCACGCTCTCATGTGCCGTTAAAAAAGCCACTCATTTCACGCACTTAATACAAAAATAACTATTTTCTATTTCACGTTCATAATGAGTTCAGTACGACCCTCATTTGCGGATCGTAATGAAGCTATTTCGATACGCGTTTTTTCTTTATTTGATGTTGGTAACATTTAAATGTTTTATTTCATTGACTTGCGCGGCCTTTGTGATTTACGAGAAAACCGATTTTTCGCAGAGGAAAACTAGCTTGATAAATCACTTTTTTATTCTGTGTGGATAACAGTCATGTATGTTGGTTGCATAAATCTATAAATCAATCTTTTGTAGATGCTTCAAGCTATCATTTTCTGCCAAATCCTATCCAAAATTCAATCTACTAACCTTCTAATGTCGATTTTAACTTCAACTTTATTTGAATTTTCCATCTTCCCTATACTAAATTGCAATGCCGTGACGTAAAATCATGTCTTTTGAAATTCGAAAAAAAGTAGCAAAATCTCCCGAATTTTCGAACGCTCTGTTTATGTACCGAATGTACAAGGATCACACAACGTATTCCGTCCAATTTCAAATCTCATATCGCTAAAATAACTTTAGAATCTCGTGGTGAAAATGGGTCAATAAATCAAAAAATGACAGTTTGCAAAATAATTTTTGTTGTCCAGAGGCTCCTATGATAAAAAATAGTATTACCAACATAAAATTTAGACATAAAAATTTACAAAATTTGAAGGATTTATTTTCTTTTTAAAATGTATTTTTCTTGATTATAAAAGGTGAAATAGAAAAAAATGTATAAAGCACATGTTTCATAAGGCGTTTTAGCGCCCGTGTCAATAAAAAAACTCGCCACTTCGTGGCTCGTTTTTTAAGATAGGCGCGGGCGCTAAAACCGCTTCTTATGAAACTCGTACTTTAATATACTATTTCCGCACTAGTGCTAAAAAACTGGGACTTCAAAATTTCTACTAGAAACTTATTAATCTCATAAATTATTAATTTACAAATAATATTGTTGATAACAACATAAATATTATTTATGAAATTAAAAATTACTTTATTATTTTGTATCGATCTGTCCTTGTTCCTAAACGCATGACAAAAGTATATTTTCTGCACTTAACTGCTGACGTATCTATCTTCGCTCTTTGTGGCTGCCGAAAAGAATCACTTTCGGCTCCGGTTAGGAAAATAACTATTTCACTGAAGACCCTTTTTTTATGGTATGGTCGTAATTGATAAGAAACTATAGCTAAGTGCATGAATTACGACCTGAAATGGCAGTATAATAAGTAATAATTTACTCAATATTTTAATAGTTGAAAGAAATCTAATACCCATAGAAGCTGGGCGTACCTGCATGCATCTTTTTACCAATCAATTTTACATTATGAGTAGCATGATTGTTTCTATTAACCATAAACCCTCCAAAGGACTTATGTGTCTTTTAGACAACTCAGAGACTCGTAGAACTCCCCCGAAAACACGAAAAACACGACACAGTATCGGTATCCAGCTACGAAAGCAAACAAATCAGTTTAACCAGTGAAGATTCTACTCAGCACAAACAGAGAATCAACGACTGGGTCCAAGTCACGGTGGAAAACGACAACGTCAGCAGCCCCGACAACTCTAGAACGGAAGATTTGAAAACCGACCCTAAAAAACTCGAACAAAAAGAATTGGAGATCAAAACTGACAGAGTTAGATATGAAGAGATGGAGGAAAACGTGAAAAGGTTTCTTTTTGGGGAAAGCGAGTTTTTAAAAACCGTGGAGATTGGTAAACTTAAGTATCAGAGCTTTCGGGAGGGCGAAAAGACTAACCTTAAGAGTTCCAGAGAGGGAAGTAAGACGGGGTCGCATACTGAAACCGAGATTTAAATTAGGTATGATATTTGTGATGAAATCAACATTTTTTAGAAATATTTTAAGGTGTTTATAGAGTCATTAAAATCTCATGAGTGTCTATTTTTTAAAAACTATGTGGTATCTCTTATAATGGTAAAATAATGTTTTTTTTACTAGGATCTATATCTTTCCGGTTAAAACAAAAAAAAAACGTTTTTATATCCTGTATAAAATATTTTTGTTTTAATGATAACTTATAGGCTCAATACATCAGTATTTTTAAATCTTAGATAGTCGATGAGCATATGAATATTTTGTATTTATACAGGGTAATCTCAAGTAGAATTTTAAGAAAGAAAGAAGAGTTTCCAGAAATGGGGCCTCAATCTCCAGAGTTTCTTGCTTAGTTCTAAAAGAAATTCAAAACGTAGAGTTGACGACATATAAATTCGTACACTCCACCCATACATAACTCAATTACAACGAAATTGGGTAAAACGGGTTTCTCACCTTGCTGCTTATACCTGGATAGAACACCAGTTATATACATAGCTGTAAATTATTGTATGTACGATTTTTTACCATAAGTAATAATGAATAATTGTTATTTCTAAATATTTTTGTGTTTAAATTACAGCCGCGAAATAAGAAAATTATAAAATAATACCAGGAAAACTACAAAAGTATAAAGCCAAAAACGGTAAATTTATTAACTTAAACAACAAACAAATACTAATGTCTTATTTCTGCGCCATTGGATTCTAACACTAATTGTAATCTTGGCATTGACAAAATAAGACTTCTGGTGTAATCCTGAGTTGGCCTTCCCAAATTTCTTCTATTTTATCAAATAACTCATATTCAAATAACTCAATTTCATTCTGTGGTTTAAAATTTATTTTGTACATTATTTTGTACAGGGTAGTTATCCGGCTGAAATATAAAGTTATTTTCTTCAAAAGCTATCGCGGCAGAAGGAAGAAAAACATTTTCCAAAATCTGAAGATTTACATTACTGTTTAGTGTTCCACCAATATACCGTAAACACTTATCCATGCCCACACAATAAAGGAGAAACGTCCACTGGTTTTCTTTTTTTGAGTATACTTCTCATCATATCGGGAATTTGGTGGTCTATATACTCGAATCCTTCCATTATAATATGTAGACTGAAAAGTTTTCTCATCGGAAAAGATAACATTTTGTCAAAAAAAAATCAGTTTCTGGTAAATATTGCATAGCAAACCCAATTCTTTGTCCTTATCACTATTTTTTAAAAACGGGTTGGATGCAGCTGCTCGATTTCTTTATTCGGAACATTGTCTTACTCGGCGTTGCGCAGTTTTAGATGAAGCAGGGAATTCTGTTATGTGCATAGCGGATACTGCAGTTTCAAATGGATTTTGCCTTAAATACTCCACCAAATTTCGGTCCTCTTCATTATTTAATGATTTCCTATTATTTAAACCAGACCCAGCAGACCTTTCAAGTGTTTGATGATAGCGCCATTTTTTTACAATTCCTTGAACAGTACTCCTAGGTACTCTAAAATGATCAGCTATTTTTCCATAAGAACACCCTATTTCTACTAAACATATTATTCTTGCTTTTTCAATAATAATTAAATCAAATTAAGATAATGGCAATACTTTGACAGATATCATGATAAAATTAACACATTACAAAGGTAATAAAGGTAAAAAAGTTTCATTTAAGTGTCACAGTTTAGTGTACGAAATTAACTGTCGTCAACTGTACCTACGCTACTATGCTTTATGTGACATACATTTTATGAGAAAAAAACGTACCTATTAAGTATATTTTTCCCAATCCAATTTTAAAAACGGCTGAAAATTTTTAATTTTATCGCATTGTTCATAATATAGGTACAGTTGCTGTTCATTAAAACCCCGCACCAGTCCTATGATTAGTTTGTGTGACTGGATTATTTCTGTAATTTTAAATGTTTCCCTTATCACGTCTAGCAACTTTAAGGTGGAATTCTCACCGTCATTCAATCGATTGCCAACCTATTTAGCGTTGTTTTTTTACTTTATTAATGTATTAACTAACATTTAAATAATGTCAATATCGTCGGCACATTATTTAGGTAATATCTGACATATCACAAAGATATCAATTTATTTCATTGCTAATTTTTGGGAGAATTGTATAGTGAAAGAACAATGACATAATAATGTTTTAAAAAATCTTCTATTTTTCGCTATACGTACAATAATTCTCCTAAAATAATTTATGAAATTCCTTGATATTTATTCAATAAGTCAATTATTATCTATATAGAATATGAAGTCGATAATGATTTTATTTAAATTTTGTGTAAACTCAAATTGATACTCCCACCTTAGGCCTGGGTCCCCATGAAGCTAAATTTGACAGCGTACCTAATTCTTAAGACTTGATTGGTTGATTACTGCCCTTGCTAATCAACGAATCTCCTCGTACGTTGTCAACTTAAGCCTGTCAGGACCCGGTCTAAAAGCATAATATACCAATAAGAAAAAAGAAAGACTTACACCAAAACGAATGAGGTACCGGTGTTTTAATGAACAGAACTGTACCCAAGTTTATAGTTTAGTGTGTGTAAGGATTGATTTCTGCTATTTTAGATGTCCTGATACTATGTTAAGTGTTAGAAATGTATACAAACATATTTAAATAATATATCTAGATCTTCTGGATAAGTCTAGTGATTACCTATAAAATTAAACTGTGATTTTTACCCACACAACCAAATTCCTTTAAATAGTTTTTAGATTAAGGATAGTTATTTACATGGTGCTCAGTTAATACTAGGTAGCCAGCAGTACGCAAATCGAAATTTCTACACTACATCTAAGAGGGAAATATTACATTATTGTAAGCTGGACACCTTGTACATGTGTAATATTCTTAATATATTTATATGTTTACATTTAAAAAAAATAAGTACTATATATATATAGGGTGCCCTATTCATACAAATGCACATCTTTTATTAACCAAATAGGAGACACAGGTTTTCGTATAATACAAGATCTCCTCCGTTCCTTGCATTTTGTAGGAGAAATGTCGCACCTATACTATATATACGTTTCCAAGTTTAGACTAAACTACCAAAGTAGACAAAAATCTCTTGATATATTTTTTCTATTTATGTGTTGTAATACCTATTAGGTACATGTCGTTAAAACTTTATGTGTAGTTTGTATGTGTGTCAAATCTTTTCGGAGTAGTTCTCTCAGTCTTAGGTTTTTTTGAGTAAACAAAGAACAGGGGCTAGTATACTTACATACTTATCGATATATTGTGCAAGGGGAAAATAAGTACCCAATGGTTAAAAATTGTTCTGAAAGTGATGTGTACTAGTAAAAATGTAAACTTTTTCATAGTGCCTAACACAAAAATCGCCGAAATATATCTATATAGACGACCATACTGCAGAGGGCGTACTTTATTGGAAAAATGAGGTGCAAATCAAAAAATTTTAATCAATATTTATTTTTTTATAATGTATCTATTTGCCTATTGATTTGTTTTGTTTTTGTCGAAACTACTTTACTTTACTTACTTTGTAGCTATTCTTAATTCTAGTGGTCTATTTATAAAGTGTAAATAATCTATTCTTTAATAAATGTATTAAGATATTTAGTATCTTTTTTTTAGGTGTATAATGCCTAATTATACAGTGTGGTGTGTGGTTGTTTAAGTGTGCAACATATGGGCATTTTTTTTAATACCGATTTCTCAGAAAATTTTATTCTTGATAAAAGTTGGTGCATATTCGATAATCATATTAGGTGCACTTGGAATGGTTGCAAGTTAAACGGCGTACAGGGTAGGCCAAAAAATATAAAACTTCTACAAGAATAAAAAAATTTAATAAACATTTAAAATAAAAATTTTGCACTTTAAATGATAGTATTTTAATTAGCATATTATCATTACTAATGTTTTATCTTGTTAAAAATAATTTTTAGGATATTTTAAAGTTGTGTTTAATATCGTTGCAACAAACATGAAGTTTGTGATTTCTTAATAAATTAAAAATTCAAGTAAATTTTACAAATATGCTTAAATTTGAACAAATATATGTGAAATTGATTTGATTTTGATTAATTTATGAAGGTCTTTATGGATATGGTGAATATATAAAAAAAAATGTTTTTTAAAAAAATATATTTTTTTATCTTAGGAGGTCACATTTTTGAATCTATGCATAACTTTTAATTCTAAACAACTTTTCTTAATAATATTTTGCTGAATTTTCTGAAATAGGGGTACTTTATTCTTGTACAAATTTTATATTTTTTGGCCTACCCTGTACGCCGTTTGACTTGCCACCATTTCAAGTGCACCTAATATGATTATCGAACATGCACCAACTTTTATCAAGAATAAAATTTTCTGAGAAATCGGTAATAAAAAAATGCCCATATATTGCACACTTAAACAACCACACTGTATAAAAGAATTTCTAATAATAAAAAATAGATGCACAACATCTAATTTACCACATGTTTGCAATGCAATCCTTTTGTTTTTGACCACCAGTAACGGTGGCTACGGCAGGAAGATAATTTTTTAAATTAAAGTTAATAAATAAGTTATTTGCGAAGTACCATACCACCATACGCTTTCAAACTTAACTGTAATAAGTATGAACATGTGAAAACGAAAAAACTCATTTCGGAAAAACTTATTAAATTGGCAGTAAAATTACTAATATAAATTGTTCGACGCGACGTTAGAAGCAGCTGCATCTCCAAATGTAGGGTAAGTTATTATACCTTGTCAATTTATTTTATACGTTTTTAAATTTTGCGGGGGGGGGGGGCGCTAATTTCTTCAGCTACGCCGCTGCTTATGCCCCCCTACCCCCCATAGGGAACGCGCTCTATCCACCTGCACCTGTTCTATTTGGACAAAACTGAAAAGTTACGAAATATTTCTCAAAATGACTATAGAATCCTGAGATTTTTGTAGATCATCTCATTTTATAAACTAGACCTCAGACCTTACAAGACATCTACAGTCAGTTTAAGGTGGGTATCAACATGCTTGCCAGGGGCGTGCAAACCAGACCCTGCAGTGCGGGAGGGCCCCGGAGTATAGAGGGGCCCCGCAGGGAAAATCAATTAAAAGAAATGCGTAGTAGGTATCAGAGAATTTCAAGACTTCATCTTTGACAAAAATGAATTACTAATCAGTAGCATACCTGACTTGACTTGTGTACAGTATTTCAATTATTCTTAGTTCTCCCTGTTACATCAGCCCAATCTGAGAGGACTTTCTCAAAGTTAAAATTAATAAAAAACTTTGTTAGATCAACGATGACTCAAAGCCGTCTTATAGCTCTTTGGCAATAATTTCTGTAGAACACGAAAGAGCAAAGCATGTAGATTTGGACGCAGTAGTAGATAGGTACTTGTCTACACGATATAAACGTAAAAGTTGTAGTGTTGTAGATAGATTAAATCAATCAATATTACTAACTTTCTTTTTTTGCGTCTTTGATTTTTAAGTATTTTGTTTATTCCTATTTATTATAGATTAAGAAATATAAATATGTATTTCATAAACATGTGTTTTTTTCCTGTTTTAAAAAAATTCTAAGTATGATCGGGGGCCCCGTAAAAAAATCTGCGGGGGGGGCCCAGAAAAATGTTGCTCGCCACTGATGCTTGCCAACCTATTTCGCGTATATTTATTTAATTTTCCTAGCTTTTACACAAAATTTAAATAAAATCATTATCGTCTTAATATTTTATAGGTAATAATAATAATAATAATAATAATAATTGACATATTAAATAAATATCAAGAAATTTCATTAAATATTTTAGGAGAATTGTATAGCGAAAAATATCGGGTAAGATTTTTTTTAACATTATTATATTGTCATTCTTCTTTCACTATACAATTCTCCCAAAATTAGCAATGAAATAAATTGATATTTTTGTAATATGTCAGATATTATATTATATTATGTTAGTTAATCAAATAATAAACTAAAAAAAGCAACGCGCCCTATCGTAGACCACAGCGGCCTACTATAAAATATGTTGCACTATGTACAGTACAGTTGTACAGGGTTATTCAACCAAGACTAGACAAGGCGATTTTTTGACTTCTCCTGTACTTTTATAAAAAAAACTGAAATAGCCATCTTAAGTCATTTTCTCCCGCGAATTCGAATATCTTCAGCAAAAAACAATTGAACATCAAACAAAAGTACTAGGGGTCACTTTGATATTTTTTAAATGGAACACCCTGTATATTTTTACATTTTTAAATTCCACATAAAATTATAATTATTTTTTATTAAATGCACTATTAGTCTATACTTCATAGTTTCCGAGATATTGACTCTCGAAAAGTGACATTTTTGAACTTTGACAGCTTATAACTTTCTAACAGTACGTCTTAGAGCAAAACGGCTCACATGTCCCTATCTTCAATTTTTATTATCTTCCCAAAAAAACCAACTTCCAGTTAAACCGGAACAACTATATTTCCTTCTTTCGAGTTAAATCCGGTTTAACCGGAAGTTGATTTTTTTGGGAAGATAATAAAAATTGAAGATAGGGATATGTAAGCCGTTTTGCTCTAAGACGTACTGTTAGAAAGTTATAAGCTGTCAAAGTTCAAAAATGTCACTTTTCGAGAGTCAATATCTCGGAAACTATGAAGTATAGACTAATAGTGCATTTTATAAAAAATAATTATAATTTTATGTGGAATTTAAAAATGTAAAAATATACAGGGTGTTCCATTTAAAAAAATATCAAAGTGACCCCTAGTACTTTTGTTTGATGTTCAATTGTTTTTTGCTGAAGATATTCGAATTCGCGGGAGAAAATGACTTAAGATGGCTATTTCAGTTTTTTTATAAAAGTACAGGAAAAGTCAAAAAATCGCCTTGTCTAGTCTTGGTTGGATAACCCTGTACATGCAAACACAGAAAAAAGGGGTTTGTCGCATGCCAAAGCTCTTGTTTACATTGTTTTTTTCTGCATTAATTCGTTGAACCCGTGTGCATATCCGCATCCAGCTCACAATGCACCAAACTGACCAAACCAAAACACCTTTAAATTTTCCGATCTCACCTACTCGAAAATGCGCGCGCCCTCTTAGTTCTTTTTGCTAGTTTCTTCGTCATTACAGTCAGAAATTGGGCGCGTTGCCAAGTTTTATTGGAAATTTTTTTGCAAAATGAAAAAGATACTATTTTTGTATTATAATAAAATAATAATATATTCGCCGTTTGATTATCAATAATACCTAATTACCTCTTCTACTACTAAAGGTAAGTCAGTAAACCTTATATATTTTATTAGTGTAAGTCAGAAGTCTTGTAGGGCGAAGACGGCAACATTTTATACATCTTCGTCCCAGTGGTACTGTATTTTTCAAAAGACTAAGATAGAATGCCTAAACCCGTCAATTTTTCTATGAAAGGGACAACTTTCTTTGCAAACTGACTCGTCCATAGAGCTTTTACTTTTCGTCAAAACTGGCAACATAGCATGGCCGTAAAATTTGTGTCAGGCATACCCTAGACCGAGTTTTTTCTGATCAAGTTTTGGTCGTCCGTGGCACGGTCGCAGTAAGCCGGTTGCCGCGGAAACCAAATGACTATCGTTTTGTGGGAAGCGTCATTCAGTTGCAGAAAACATCGCGTCTTGTTTTTTTCCTAAAACTTTGTGGATTTTGTAGTTTGTTCGGTGAAATGTGACATTTTTGAACGTGAATTTTATCCAGGATTGGTCGATGAATATGTCTGACGCTGACAATCAAGATGACACTTGGGAGGATTTTTTCGGTAAGCGTTTTTATTTCATCAATAATTTGAGGTATATTATTTTCCTAACCTTAAACTAAAGATGGCATTTATTAAAGAATATTATTTTTAGTCAAATATGGTAACCGCTTTTGTTTTATATGTTGTAAAATGTCTGCTGCGTTACAGAGAAAATGTTGTACCTACCTAAGCATGTTTACACATTTTTGTTTGTATCTGTTTAAAATGATTGGGAACTTGGTGACGTAATTGTTTGGGGTAGGTTGGGGAGGCTTAGTCACCGCCGCCCTTATTTCAAGGTCAGTTTTGCGCGCAAGAAAAATAAGGACTGTTGTGACAAACAATTTACCTAAAATATACCTAAGGCTTATAATCATTTTGGAGATTTTAAAAAAATTGTTTTCGGGTTTGTTAGGTATATAATTATTAATACGAATTCACTAAATACCTATAAATATAGAGGATATAGGTACTATAGGTAGCAGTGGCGTAGGCGAAGGGGGAAAACCCTACTACGCTACTCGACAATGATTTAAATTAGAAAATTTCTCAATTAGAAAACGTAAATATACAGCGTATTCGGAAGTTCTTACCAAATGGGAAACTTTTTTATTATTAGTTTTACGAAAAAAACTTATTCTTTATAAAAAGCTCTGCATGGTCTAAAACCCAAAATGCAACCATCAAATATCGAAATTCTCCAGTCATATACGAGGTTTGTCAAAAAATGTGAATTTTTCCCAAGAATGTAAATTTTTCCCAATAGTAAAGTTAAAAGTACCTTTATTTTTGACATTATCAAAAGTTGTTATTAAAAAAAGTTGATCAGAACTAAAAACCACGTCTAAATATGCAATAACACGCATTAAATTAATTAAATAATTAATAATAAATCAATAAAATAATTTTTCAACATAAATGCGTATAATTGCACATTTAGCCGTAGTTTTTAGTTCTGATCAACTTTTTTAAATAACAATTTCAAAAAGTACTTTACTCTTGGGAAAAATTCACATTCTTGGGAAAAATTCACATTTTTTGACAAACCTCGTATATGACTGGAAAATTTCGATATTTGATGGTTGCATTTTAGGGTTTAGACCATGCAGAGCTTTTTATAAAGAATAATTTTTTTTCGTAATATAATAATAAAAAAGTTTCCCATTTGGTAAGAACTTCCGAAGACACGCTGTTGGTATGTAGGTACGTCACAAAAAGCATACAATGCATTTTTTACCCAAGGTATTTAAAAAAAGGACTTCGCTCTGCCCAAGACGTTGGCTACGCCCGCTACACCACTGATTAGTAGGTACCATCATGTATATCATCCCCACATTTTTTTACCTAAGTAAGTAAACCTAGTTTTTACCTACCTATCTATACGGCCATAATAATACCTATTTATTCTATAATACACAGTACACCTTACCTTACCTATAGTTTAATTTTTTTTTAAAAACATGTTTTTATTCAACCCATTTCTCTTGCATTTGAATTGTATGCACGCAATTAAAACAGTTGTGCAACCAGTTTGAATTACCTCAATTATTATTAGTTACACTAGTTTTTTCCACTCGATTATTAACATTGCGTAAATTCAAGGGCAACATTTCGATAATTTTTTTTAATACCTTTAAGTACGTTTTTAAAAAAAATGTCAGCCTGAAAAAGTATTTTGTTTTAAGTTGAAAAGTAGTAGTAGTAGTTTACCATTTTTTTTTGACTACTTAATAAGTACTTATGATCTTATGAGTTATAAAATATGCAATATACAGGGTGGGAGTGGGGGGGAGGGGACTTATTATCAACTCAAACAAAAGCATTTGTTTTCAATTCCGAGAAGCTATGTAAAATTATTTACCTAATTGATAAGTCAAAAACGGTAAAAAAAGGAACTTGTGTCGCATTGAAAATAAAAACAATCGGAAATAATTTATCAGAAAAATAATCAAATCGAAACGGATGCCTAAACGTGTACGGATTAATAAATAATATGGCGGCTCTCTCTTTATTTACCCTGTATGAGATGTGAATACAAATACCTACCTCATGATAATAGATAAGGGAAGAAATAAGTTTTGAATAAAGTGCACATTGAAACTTGAAACAATAGCTTGTGTAACCGCGTTTTTTACATAAGTAATATGTATTGCAAAAAAAGGCGTGTTTTACGTCTCTGATTTAAATTCGCGCTCGTACTGGGTTTTTCAACGAACGATCAAGCAAATATAGACCACCCATCTTATCCGAATCCGAGTCTTCGGCCTTGGTCTCAGTTTCGGCCGAAACCGAAACTTATTTATACATGTTAAAAATAAATTTATTTTATATAGGACTAGATCGATCTTGGGAACGGATCGAACTCTTCCCACTAAAAAAAAGGTCGACAGAGAAAAAATCTGTTTATATAGACAACACTGCCTACGAACCCACCCAAAGTTAGCCGAACGGTGCGCGACAATTAAATCACGAGCACTGAGTTTCGGCATGGCCGGTTTTTGGCCGAAACCGAAACTGTCACCGAAACTAGATTTTTTGGCCGAAACCGAATCTTCGGTCGGTCTCTAATGAAAACCCTGGCATCCACTGGCATTGGATCATTTTTACAGACTTGGCACTGTCTGATATCTAATATTTTTTTGTTATAATGTTTACACAATAGCCGTAAAAAAGTTTGATTTTCACTAGTATTTCCACAATAACCTCACGTTTTTTATTATTCTAATGTCAAAATAATTTAATTTCATTTTATTATAATTTCCCAATGATATCAAATTATAATACTTAAGGGGAAATCACAACGGAAACGCTGTACGGACTTTGTTACTACGAGTGACGCAGAATATTTTTGATATTCATTCGTTATCCAACGTTACAATGTTGGTGAGGTGTGTTTTTTTTTTGAATTGGAACTATTTAGTGCTATTTATTATTTATTACTATTATTATTTACAATGGTTCGACAGTGCATGCGTGTAAGAGACCCGACTATTCTGACCATGGATTAATATTTCTGCGGTAGTGGTTCTTCAGGTTGTTTTTTTAGCTTAAAAGCAATGGTGTAGGTAGATAGTTCTATATTTTAACCTAAAAAAATACATGGCAATGCACTAAGGATAACAACGAGTCTTTACAGCTTACAGTGTTGCCATTTTAAAGCCATCTCCTTCTAACTTGTCTGAAACTTTGGAAGTACCTATATGTCCGATTGTAAACAAACGAATGTTTCGTCTCCTTATATTCCATGTCTCTGTGGTATATGCCTCGAAGCTTTTGTAATAGTGCGTAAATTAATTTTTACTTTTGATGCTATTCACGCCCACTCATTATGTGCGACGGGTATGTTAAATGTTAATTCGCGAGTTTGGCCCCGGGACATCAGAATGCACGAATGCAATAGGTACGGCCAATCGGAAACGATTTAAAATTCTTAATCTGACGATTTAAAAGAAAAACCGTCGGTTATCTTTCCGTAAGATTGTTAGGAAAAATAGATGGAATTAAGGAAAATCGTGACAGCTGCGAGACACAGTATCCGCAAGGACCGATTTCGTTAGCTATTTCTATTTATAAAGATTGTATAATGGGCATATCCATGTACACTCGCTTGCAAAAGCAATGTCATTCGCTAGAATACGCATAGTTGCCACTAGGGGTGTGCAACAAAATCGATTAATCGATTCGATCAATTGATTATTCTAGAGATAATTTTTTTATCGATTAAGTAATCGAAATTATTAATCAAAAAAAAACTATTTTTTGATTAAGATCGAAAAAAAAAATTCTTTGATTAATCGAAAAAAAATATTTTTCGTTTAATCGATTATTGGAAAAAAAAATTTTACGATTTTTTGATTAATCGATTATTAAGTAATCGAAAAAAAAAACGATTTTTCGATTAATCAAAAATCAAATCAAAATCGAAAAAAAATTATTTTTGTATTAATCGAAAAACCAAAAAATATATTTTTCGATTAATCGATTAATTAGGTATTCGAGAAAAAAAAATTTACGGTGTTTTGATTAATCGATTATTAATCGAAAAAAACACAATTTTTCGATTGATCGATTGACTAAAAAAACTATTTTTCAATTATTCTAAAATATAGGTATGTTTTTGGATGATTGAAGTTACTAGTTAGGTACTTATTATTGGTGTAAGTCTCTATATATTTAATAGCAAACCTATTATCCTGAAAATCGGTTTAGAAAATATTATAGCATATTATTGCAAGACAATCAACGAAATAAATTGTGCGCCTTTTATAAAATTAATATTCCTAACGATCTAATATTTGAATCGACTTTTTGATTTATTTTGATTAAATCAATCGATTTATTTTTGGTTAATCGATTATTATTTTCGATTAATCAGAAATAATCTATTATTCTCGATTAATCGATTATTTTCAATCAATCGGTTATTTTCGATTAATCGGAAATACCTAATCGATTATTTTCGATTAATGAATTATTTTTGATTTTCAATTAATCGATTAATCGGATATAACTATTTTCGATTAATCGATTATTTTTGATAAATCGATGATTTTCGATTAATCGATTATTTCAAATAATCGAAAATCGATTATCTTTTTTGGTAATCGCGCAGCCCTAGTTGCCACCACATACATGGTTTATATAAAGAGACCAAAATATTTACGTTTTGTCAAGATTAGGAATCGGTTTTAACATAAATCAATGATGACAAATTTCTGCTCATTGCCCTAGATCTACCGCCTGTGTTTGAAAATGAAGGTTATTTTAATTATATTAGATACATAGTCAAATTATTTATAGTTTCCTAATGATATCAAATTATAATGCCTTAGGAAAATCACAATGAAAACGCTGTACGGACCTTTTACTACGAGTGACGCAGAAATTTTGATATTCATTCGTTATCTAACGTTACAGTGTTGGTGAACTCTGTTTGCAACTGCAATTTTTCAAAATAAAAGTATTTAGTGAGGGTATTTTATTACATAATACACGTCATAAAAATGAAATAACCATAAGACCTAAAATAAATAAGTCCATAGGACAAAAAAAATTCAAATATTTATGTTTTTATTTACTTAAACGATTATTTACCAAGAAAAATTAAAAAATTGATTTTATTAAAAAAATTTAAAGTCGAAATAAAAACATGGATATTAAAAACAGACAATTTGAAAATATTTTTAGAAATGCTTTAATTTATTAATGTTCTGAATAATTTATAATAGGTAAGTAAAAAATATTACTTTTTACTTAAAAATTATAAATTAATAATTTTATTATTGGTAATAAGTATATTTCTTTAAAAAAGTTGCGTTTATACTATAAATTAACATTTTTACTTTAAAACTTGATTTTTAATCCATATTTATGATTTTACATACTAAAACAAAAAATAAGATTTGCCCCTGCCCCTAACAAGCTCAGCTTCAGGGGATTGAAGAATAAGTTTATCGAAGACAACATAAACATATTTATTATTATTATTAAGCAATGATACTTAGCTCTTACAGCTAGAAAGCACCAGATTTTTAATAGAATCCTAGCCTAGTAGTTGGCAGTGTCTATATTAAATTTTATCTAAAAAATTATTTATTCCTGCGTTACACATTCGAACATTATCCAACTAGGTATTCTAAATTATTTATAATATGAAATATGTTTTCATTGTTGTATATACCTACTTGTAACTCTCGTGTTACTTAGGTAACGTAAAAAATTATATTATAACAAAGAATGTTTTGACTATGACTGCCCCGATATGGATACTGGGTCAAAAACGTGCCCATTTAAATCAACGAAGAAATCTATAGGGTGTTCCAATGCTTGAAATTATTTGCAATTGTAACTAATAGAGAAATTGTAAATTTGTTTTTTTGAGCACGTCAAATGTCCTCAGAAAGGTCAAATTTACCTTCCCAAAAATTAGATTCTTGATAATAATAGGTATGTAGTAATGTAGTTCTTTCTATACATGGTTCTATAGGTATGCGGGATCAGAATTTTTTTGGGAAAGCTTCAGTTTTTTATAGATATTCAGGGATTTTTTTTTTGAACACACGGTAGTTATTAGGTACTTACACAATACACACAATAGACTGAAAACTTTTACACAAAAAGTGTTTACAATGTTGTAAATTTAATTGACAAATGTGCGCGAATCTCTTCAAAGATTCAAATCATAATATTTAGATTTTTCGCATTTTATGTGTAAAATAAACTTCGCTTGACAAACAGTTTTAGTTGGAAATTGGGGCAACGCTTCTATTATTAAACAAAAATGGGAATGGAAGGGGAATAAGCATTCACTATTTAAATAGTACTTAATTATACCTACAATTATTCAATTTTTTTGTGTAATTACATAATTCTATACCAATCGATAGAATTAATTTTATTTTAATGTGTTTGTAAACACAGTTAAGGTGGCAGTATCAACATGCTTGCCAACCTATAACCTATTTTGCGTAGATTTATTTATTTTTCTAGCTTTTACACCAAATTTAAATAAAATCAATATCGACTGCCTATTCTATGGGTAATAATTGACATATTAAATAAATATTAAGGAATTTCATAAGTTATTTAGGGAGAATTGTATATCGAAAAATATCGGTTAAGATTTTTTTTTATTATGTCATTGTTGTTTCAATATACAATTCTCCCAAAATTAGCAATGAAATAAATTGATATTTTTTTAATATATCAGATAAAAACCTAAATAATGTACCGACGATATTGATTTTCTTTTAATGTTATAGTTATTAAAATAATAAACTTAAAAATTCAACGCGAAATAGGTTATAGGTTGACAATAGATTGAATAACGTTGATAATTCCACCTTAAGAACGTTTTATCTTATGAGTAAATCATAATCGTCACCTTCCTGCTCCTTTTTTTATCATAATATGAGTGATCACTCGAGAACCATTGTTTTACTCTTTTCCAGTGGCGCAACCAGGGGGGGGGGCTGCCGGGCTGCAGCCCCCCCCGAGCTTAGAAACTTAGCCTATTCGTTTAATTGCAAACCAATTTTTCATGTCACGCCTTTTACTAATATTTTATATTCAGCCACATAATTAACATCAATCATGTTATCAATAGTGAAATTATACTACGTCTGACTGAATGGACCGACCGAAATACTTCCACTGAGGCATCTGGATTACTGGCCAGCATTATAAGTCCCAAATTTGTGATCGCACTAATTTGTACATAAAGAATATATGCCTACACACACACTGCCTTTAAGCAAGATTCTACAAACAGTAGATTTAAAGCTAATGACGTAACAGATCAAGTTAAAGAAATAAGAGGCCTGGCAGATGATAATTTTCAAAATATTTTTAAGGAAGCTCAAGATCTACTTCGGAATACGATATTGAAATCAGAGTACCTAGACTACCGCCAAGACAAACACAAAGATTAGTTATAAAAACCGATTCCGCTGCTGAGTATTTTAAAATAACAATTTTTATTCCGTTTTTGATGGCCTCATAGCAAATCTCGTGGATCGGTTTTTAAAACATCGAGAAACCATTCAAAATTTTGAATGCCTCTTTCCATGATAATCAAGATTTTGATAGTCAATTTAAATGTTTTTTAAAACTTCACAGCTTCTACAAGAATGAGTTCCTTTGAGAGTTTTCCAGTAAAACGATGAAGCTGAACTTGAGCTGTGGTATAAAAAATGCAAAAACAAAAACTGAAGGAAGATTTGGACAAAGTGTATTCCGAATATGATGCTAATATATTTCCTAATATAAAAAGGCCTATTACAACCGCCACATCTGAAAGGTCCTTTTCAAATTTAAAATATTTAAAGACATATCTGAGTAGCACCACGAAAGAGGACAGATTAAATGGTTTGGCAGTTCTTTATGCGAACCACGATATTGATATTACCGTGGAAGAAATTCTGGACGAAAAGGCAAAAACAAAACGGAGAATTTTACTTTAATATTAGTATTATTAGTGATTACTTACAACTTATTGTATAAGGTTTTTGTTTTGTTTTAGTATAAGTATGATTAATATATATATGCGTTACTTATTTTAAATACATTTTTACTAATTAAAATGAAATCTCTAATTTTTTTTTTCATAAATATTTAGTTAGGGCCAGCGGCGTATTATTGCAGAAGATTTAGGGGGCTGTCGCTCTCGTCAATCATACGTATTTTACCCAAAAAAGGGCGTGGCACCCAAAAATTTTTCTCAAGGTATAGCCCCCCCCGAACTAAATTTCTGGTTGCGCCACTGCTCTTTCCTGCCATGGTACAATAAACGTATCCTGCAAACTGGTTGCGTACGCCTGCCTTCTACCTCCTGAGTGGCCTTCAATGGATTTACGACCCCACAGTCCCACAGAATCTGTTTTTACAATTACTTTACTTTAAGATATGACCTCTCTTCTCCATAATATACTGCTATGATTATTTTAAAAATTTTCTGATAATTCAAGCAGGTGCAAATATTGTATGCCACAACCATAGTTTTATTAGTTATGATATTCGACTAAAAGGCGGCGACTTTTTACATTATTTCAGCTAGCTCAGTGTAGCAAATTAAAAGCTAATATTGGCTTGCTAGCCCACGTATACCGGCTAAATCACAGGACGTATGCCACACGTTGTATTATACGGGGTGATTTACAACGTCGGACTCGTATACACCGCCCACCAATGCAGTATTTATGGTGAATGAAATATTGCGTTTAGGTGGTGCATAATATATAACGGGGTTTGATTAACGTATGCAGGGCATACGCTAATAATAAAAAAAACATGTTAAAATTATTTAAGGTTAATTCAAATTGTTAAAGTAGTTATAAAATTCAATGGTATTAACTAGTGACCGACCGAAGGTTCGGTTTCGGCTAGTTTCGGCCAAAAAATCAAGTTTCGGTGAAAGTTTCGGTTTCGGCCAAAAACCGGCCGAAACTCAGTGTTCGTGAATTGTTGCGCACCGTTCGGCTAATTTTGGGTGGATTCCGTAGGCAGTGTTGTCTATATAAATAGATTTTTTTCTCTGTCGACTTTTTTTTTTGGGGGGGGAAGAATTCAATCCGTTCCTAAGATCGATCTCGTCCTATACAGTGTGACCAGTAAAGTCCGCATCATATGGGATTTTTTTTATTAATAGCTTTATTCGAAATATGACTTTGGCATCAAGTTCTGCTTCGATCGAGATGAAAATTAATTAATTAAAAATTAAGCAAAAAAATTGTAGTCACGTGATTCGCATTATCTGTCAAATTTAATTTTTTTTCAAAAAATAATTCAAAAGTGGGGTTATTTTTGAAAATATCGAAAAAAGTTATTAGGAAAAGTTTTTTTAAATGCAGTTTCCAGCCCACATGCAAAAATTCAGCTGCATAAGATAATTTTGATTTTTTACCCACCACTAAAATTTATTTTCCACATAATGAACACTTTACTGATGACACTGTGTTATTTTTTGTCTTAATATTAAGGTGTATTACTTTCAGACACAAACTACGTTTTGAAAAATACTTATTTTATGACGTTACCTGATACAGGGTCAAAAAAAAAAAAACTTTGCATCACATGCGACCAAATTTTACTAGCCCAATTTTGATTTTGTGGAAAACACACATTTAATATGACGCTACTTTAAAGAAAATTTATCTGAAATAAAGCATTGTCAAAGCTAAGAAGTTTTATGTAGGTTGCGTTGAGTCTTATTTTCCAAAAGTGGTGCAATTTACAAAATATGGGTAAAAAATCTAAATTATCTTATGCAGCTGAAATTTTGCATGTGGGCTAGAAACTGAATTAAAAAAAACTTTTTCTTATAACTTTTTTTCGATATTTTCAGAAATAATCCCACTTTTGAATTATTTTTTGGAAAAAATTAAAATTTGACAGATAATGCGAATCACGTGACTACTATTTCTTTGCTTAATTTTTATCTCGATCGAAGCAGAACTTGATGCCAAAGTCAAATTTCGAATAAAGCTATCAATGTACCTATAAAATAAATTAAATTTCAGCATGCAATAAAATTTTTAACACGTAGGTATAAATAAGTTTCGGTTTCGGCCGAAACTGAGACCAAAGCCGAAGATTCGGTTTCGGCTGAAAATCTTGTTTCGGTCGGACACTAGTATTAACAAATCCTAACATTTTGTTCATTAATTTCCCGCTATTTTAAAATAAATTTATCTAGAAAACTGCGCATCCAATCATCCATCCAATACTACCTTTTTTTATAAAATATGTCAGATTTTTCTAATTTGACATAAAAAAGTATAAATGTTAGCGTAAAAAAAGTTATGTCTATTTTTACCCCACTATACCCTACGTCTGGCCACATTTCTTACAAATCGGCATTTTTAAGACCGCAGTTCCATTCAGTGTACAAAGTTTACCAAAATATCTAAATTTTATATTTGTATCTACCAAGGTTTCGAAAATATTTAGAAAAAACCGTCTACTCCCTTTAGGGGACTGTAGCTTCTTAGTAAGTGGACATAGGACATATGAAATTAAGACACCCTGTATAGTCGTCTTAGACACGGATGATTCTGAGGGAGGGGAGGGGATTCTTAAAGCAGAAGCTTTAGTTGAATTTTCTGTGCTTTTAGATTGTTTCCAATGAATTATCTCATCTCCATCTTACTTCTTATAATACAGCATCCTTATCCAGTTACATTTCGGCACTCTATTAGATTTTTTAAACTATGCAGACCTCGCAAAACACAACTGTCGACAGGTTGAAGTGGTTTTCGACGACGGGACCGAGCGGTGCCTGTTTTTTGCGAACTTTCGATTTTCGCTCTTATGGTGCGTGACTGAGCAAAAGAAAGTAAAACTGGTAAAAGTCTGCTGTGTTTTTAAATGTTCAAAATTACAAATTGAGGAACGCGGTGACAATAAGAATTTGTCATTATAGGTACTTACTATGGGAGCTCGTATACGAAAGTAAATTTAAGAAGTAGGTGGGGCGAAAGAAATTCCACAAGCATTATTGCAAGCAATTTTATATGATATATGGATAAAAACCCATTAGAAGAAGGCCTAATCCTAATCTGGTACACTGATATACTCTGTTTCTTAAAGCCTGACAGCACAGCTGAGGGTCATGAGTCGTAAAACCTCAATAAACCATAAGCGTAACAATAACAGGTACCTGATCTTAAGTAATTAAATTAACTATTATTGCATAGGTATGCAGGTAGGTGGCTTATGTCATAGAATATTTCCAACTTTAAGTGAGGTAGTTTAGTTTTTTTTTTAACGTGTTATCGAAAGCTCGTGTGTATATTATAAAAATAATACAAAAATGGCGAATAATTATTCCCCCGTGTTTTGTAAAGGTGATGTGCTTGACCTAAAAGCAAAGACAATAGTTTTAAATGTAAACGATGCACTTGTGCAGCAAACACCATCTAGTACTGTCAGAAACCTAGTATCAGCATGTGCTAATATACAGGGTTGGGCAAATGTTCCGGAACGGCTTAATTACAGGCGAACGAAAAGTGATATCGGATCCGGGTTTTGGGCAATCTATAGGACTAAAATTTTACTATTTGACTATTATACCATATGTCAGTAATGTCACCAACTGTCAAGTGTCGACATTATTTTTTTTTTTAAATGGAACACCCTGTATATTTTTACATTTTTAAATTCCACATAAAATTATAATTATTTTTTTATTAAATGCACTATTAGTCTATAGGTACTTCATAGTTTCCGAGATATTGACTCTCGAAAAGTGACATTTTTGAACTTTGACAGCTTATAACTTTCTAACAGTACGTCTTAGAGCAAAACGGCTTACATGTCCCTATCTTCAATTTTTATTATCTTCCCAAAAAAATCAAGTTCCAGTTAAACCGGAACAACTATATTTCCTGCTTTCGAGTTACATCCGGTTTAACCGGAAGTTGATGTTTTTGGGAAGATAATGAACGATTTAAAAATTAAAATGGCACGTGTCAGAAATAATAAAAACAAAAATTATCCAAACAACGCCATAGCCTACTAGGCCATTTTCAAAGAAATAGGTTTCGTTTAGATAATTAAATAAATCGTTTTTAAATGAAATAGAAGAACACCCGGAGACCAGCACTAAAAAAAAACACTTCCTTTCCGAAATACAAGGGTGTTAATGGTAATTAAATGGGTTATGTGTTTCCAGGAATGTGCATTAAAAGTCAAGAGACCGAATTTGCTGTAAATTAGACGTGAATTTTAAAAATAATTTTTATTTAAAAAAAAAGCAGTGGCGCACCATTTTTTTCTTCAAAAATATTAAATGCAAGCCCCGCACGGACGCCACTGCTAAATTTAAAAAAATTATTTTACACCAAAAAATGCCTTTCGATGCTCAAAAGACGTGTACCAAATTTCATAAAAATATCTAGAGTGGTTTGAAAATGGCAATGAAAAGATATTTTTTTAATTAAAATGTTAACACCCTGTGTCTCCCCAAAAAAAGGGTCTGCCTTTTTGTAATTATTTTTTATTATATGTAATTAAGACACTGTTAAAATGTCAGCGTGAATCAAACACTTCATTTTGTATTTAAAAAAAAACAACTTGGGGGTGTTTTTATTAAATGTTAACCCCCTCAAAAGTGTCTGCCTTATTAATTTTTGCGTTTTGTGTCATTTTGAATTTTGATTTCTGTTTGTTGGCCTCTGAAACAAACGCTTTTTTTGGGCAAAATTTTTGGACACCTTTCTCCTATGCGCAGTACCTGGTGTCCCCAGGTAGAGCTAGCCAACACTTGCTTACCTGCTCATCTATCCAGTAGATACTATGACACAAAATTTTTAAGTGCATCAAACACTTCATAAAACGGGTGTTACTAGCTCTCCGGCTAAACATAGAAAGAAAAATTGTGGCAAATTTTATAATGATCCTTAAACATAAATTTTCAATATTTTATAACCTTTTGGGGCCTTGTACCATAACCAAACACAAATCGGCGTTTTTTTTCACTACTTATTTAAAGAACAAAATAGGCGTGTAGAGTGTGCCCGATACTATCCTCTACCTGTTTCAAAAAGCTATAAATCTCGAAAACGATCGACTTTACCACCTTCTTTAACAAAATAATTTATGTCCACTTAAAAGAACAAAAAGGTTCCGTAATCGAACGCATCTCACAACGGGGTCCTTTGGGTTTCACAAGCCCATCATTTAAAGACAACCGTAAAATTTTAGACATTTATGTGGATTTTATAGGGGGTAAATAATAGCTTTTTACCTACTACATACATAATCTAAATTCTATTTCTTTTTATATTGCCGTATTGTGTAACAAAGGCTTGTAGGGACCTATCAATAAATCTCGATCTCTCTCAATCTAGACGGCGCATTCAACCATGTCTTACCACTAGTATATGTTTTTCGTAAAATCTGTCAGGTTTTTCTAATTTGACATAAAAAATTATAAATGTTAGCGTAAAAAAAGGTGCGTCTATTTTTACCCCACCATCCCCTATTTCTGGCCACATTTCTTAAATACATATCGACATTTTTAAGACCATACTTCATTCAGCGTACAAAGTTCACTAAAATATCTAAATTTTATATTTGTATCTACAAAAGTTTCGAAAATATTTAGAAAAAACCATCTTCAGAGTACCCCTTTAGGGGGCTGTAGCTTGTAGCTTCGTAGTGAGTGGATATAGGGCACAATTTTATAAGAAGTTCTTACTTTATTTTTAACCAATCCAGTCAATTCCAAATTATTATTGACCATACTTTTTAGGTAGGTATATGACTTTGATTGCTGTTTTATTATATCACGCTTTTCACAGAATCATCTTGTCAAGATTTTGAACCACTTCCATTTGAAAGTATCCATGTTTCGTCTAAAAATACTACTTTTCTAAATTTTCATTTGTAATTTTCCGTATATTTTTTTAAAAACTGAACACGCTGTGGCTGCTCACATAAAATTCTCCGGTTACACTATTTTTTTATAGCAAAAACCCAACATTTTTATTAATTTTGATAAAGGTTAAAGTCCGATTTCCAAAACACCTGGAATTTTAAAATTTTCTTTTAAAACTGGAAGGTTTTTGATCGGTATAAATCATAAATCACGTTCCGAACTCCCATTTTAATATTTTCGCTCAAATCTTCAGTCTTTGGCTTTCTTCGTTTACATTTTTTAGTATTCTTCGGTATTATAATATTATGCTTTCTTTCATGCACAATTTTCTGCACAGTCCTTAAACTAATTCCCAGTGATTTTGCTACGGTTTCCTGCATATTGGTTGGCGATTTTAACACATATTTTTATACACCTATATATATGTACTAATATGTAGGTACTTGCGTATAAAAAGTCGAGTGCAGTGATTTGACTTGAGGTATGCAAACTGTACATACCGCAGCATATCTAATGGAAAACCGTGGTTAGGTCTCGATAAATTGCAATTTTATTGGTCGTACCATAAGAAATTCTATTAGTTAGTCGGCACCGCGGCAAGGCATGAAAATTGAATTGCCTGCAGATAAGGTTATAGTTTACACACATAGTGCCAGAATCGATTTATGTCCCACGTATTATAGGTAACGAATAAATTTATACCGTTCTACAAAAAAAAAACTCGTAGTTTAAAAACATTTCATTTAAATCTGAAAAACATAAGTCTAACTACTGTTCTAACTGTAAACTTAAGTTTAAAAAATCCACCATAGTTACTTTATACACACTTCTTCATACAAAGCAATTATTAAAAATGCTTCATTCTTCTTCTGTAAGAAACTTTCGTCCTTTTAACTTTTAACTGATCGTAGTGATCGTTACGTTAATGCATTGAAACAAACAGTCAGTCATTTTTAATTGAGCTTACTGCAGCTCTATATTTACGATATGAGTTATTTAGCATCCAGATATCGTAAAGCAGAAGCTTAAGGGCTGACTAGCGGCCGTCCTAATGAGCTTACAAGTCTAGCTACTCTAATAAGACATTATTTCCGAGAAGCTAACAAAGAGCATCTTATCGGACACCTATAAAACGTCTTTAACATTCATAAATATTTTTTTAATTAGTAAGCCGTGCATAGATACGCATTCTCGTCTCTACAGGTTGTTAAATTATGTCTTTTATAAATCATAAAAGCGATAAAAAGGATATATAAACATAAGAAGCGAAAAAGATAATAGTTGACCCACGTTGGGTTCATTAAAAATCATATTTGTCACTATTAAAAGTGTTAGAATCCATGTGATGATGAAGCCAGGCTTTTACAGTTAATTATTTATTTAATATGCGCTAGCACGCTTCAACAATTGTTCCTTTCTTTTTGATTCTTCACTTATTGCCTATCTTCACAGCCGAATGGGGTTTTTTATGGGTACGTTGCACAATACACACACACACACACATCTCTAACGGTAAAATGCAATAAGTTGTTCTCAAATGTTATGCTAATAGAAAAAGCATCTTCTCACATCGACCATTCAAATAAAACATCCACAAAAAGAAATAAACTTGAAAAAAATCAGACCCTGCACGGCTCCGTCCATAAATTCAACCTGCCTACACGCTGGGTTCTTAAAACTACTTTTAAAACCACGCATATCGCATAATATGACAGTTATTTGACCATTTACAGTTAAACAAATGTCAAAAAGATGGACTTGAAAGCGCCAAACAGCTGTGAAAACAATTGCATCGATGCGAAAAACAAAGGAGTGTCGCGTGCCAACGAAATTATGGTAACTAGACCACGCTGTGGTCGATGCTGAAGGATATTTTGACCATATGGGTTCCCAGCCCGGGGCGGTGCATTTTATTATTTCTTTCAGTGTTTTAAGATGATGAACCTGCTCGTCTTGTCGGTAAAGCAGGGATCTTTTCATATGTTAATTATTGCGTGGAAGATGAGAGATCAAGGTACTGAATTGAAAAGGCAAGAGAAGAATTTAAATTGGTGGATGATGATGCTGTTTCATAGAAAGATGTATGGTAATTTTTGAGCGGTTTGGTTTGGGTTTGCTTCCGTGCAGAGAAAAACAACTTGTTAACGTTATTATAATGTATAGTCGGATCTGGTCTTATGGTGCGGGTCTACGATTCAAGAAAGACATACTCTCAGTTTTTGTTTTCTTTACTTGCGTTTAATTTTACCCTCTAAATAAAATACGTAAGATAAATGAGACAGACTTATTCCATTTTGACATGGAAAAAAAGGATATTTTTTTACTTTCCAGCGATTCTAAAAAAGCTTATAATAGCACCAGTTGCGTTTTATTTTAAATATGCCAGTTTTGTGACTTTGACAGTTTGTGACAAAATTAAACAATTTTCTGGGTTTTTGCATCCCCAATCAAAAAAAATGGTACTTAATCTGATAAACTATTTCGAAAATAAAAGAAAAAGTGGAAATTCGCCAACCAATATTCAGGAAACAGTAGCCCAAGCACTGGGAATTAGTTTAAGGACTGTACAGAAAATTGTGCATGAAACAAAACAAAACATAACATAATACCCAAGAATACTAAAAAGTGTAAACGAAGAAAGCCAAAGACTGAGGATTTAAGCGAAAATATTAAAATGGGAGTTCGAAATGTGATTTACGATTTATACAAATCAAAAACCAATGTGACTCTTCCAGTTTTACAAAAAACATTAAAAATTCGGGGTGTTTTGGAAATTGGACTTGAAGCGTTATCAAAATTAATAAAAAATTTAGGTTTTCGCTATAAAAAAGACTGTAACCGAAGATTTTTATGTGAGCAGCCACAGATAGTGAGTCAGCGTGTTCAGTTTTTAAAAAAATATACGGACAATTACAAATCGAAATTTAGAAAAGTGGTATTTTTAGACGAAACGTGGATATTTTCGAATGGAAGTGGTTCAAAATCTTGGCAAGATGAGCCTGTAAAAAGTGTTAAAAGGAAAAAGGGGTGCGGTACGGGAAAGCGTTTTATTATTTTGCATGCCGGTTCTGCAACAGGATATGTTGCAGGTGCGAGTTTAATTTTTTCTTCAACTTCAAAAAGTGCTGACTATCATGATAATATGAATTGCGAAATGTTTGAAAAATGGGTAAAAGTTCAATTGATACCAAATTTGGATGCTCCGTCTTTAATTGTATTAGATAATGCATCATATCATTCAAGAATTTTAAATAAACAGCCTACTTCATCTTGGAGGAAAAGTGATATTTATGAGTGGCTGGAAAAACACAACCAAAACCCTTTACCAAATATGCTTAAATCGGAACTCCTATCAATAGCAGCAAAGTCTCTTAAAAAACCCAAAATATACGCGGTAGATGGAATACTGCGTGAATATGGTCATGAGGTTCTACGACTGCCGCCATATCATTGCCAGTTTAACGCAATAGAATTAATATGGGCTGGTGCAGTCTTATTATGAAAAACATGTAGGTGATGGTCTTAAATCCGACCAAGTACAAATAGTTTGGCAAGATTCGTTAGATCATATTACACAAGAGTACTGGAAGAAATCGGTGGAACATACAGAAACATTAATAAGGGATTGGTGGGATCGAGAACAAGTACTAGATGTCGAAGTAGCGCCAATGATAATTGCTCCATTCGAAGACGACTCAGACGACGAGGACTTTTCAGATTTTATAAGTGACGATGAGAGTTTTTAGGCTATAATTATAAACGGTGTTTTTCGTTTACATTTTTTAGTATTCTTGGGTATTATATTATGCTTTTTTTTTCATGCACATTATTCTGCATAGTCCTTAAACTAATTCCCAGTGTTTTCATTACGGTTTCCTGCATATTGGTTTGCGAATTTCCACTTTTTCTTTCATTATCGAAATAGTTTATCAGACTAAATGCCATTGTATTTTTAGGTTTTAGTAGTAAAATTGTTAAAATAAATTGCACTGTTTATTATTGTCGTTTTTAATTAAATGGTACAGTAGGTATATAATTAACGATTATATAATTTTTTTGTAACTTTTTCAACTCCCCTGTACTCCTGTACATAATTTTTACAAAACTAATAATATTAGGTATATGTGGCTATCTTCGCGATAGCTAAAATAATGAAACTATTTTTCCTTCCTTCGGTATATTTGTAAATAATCTCACAACATTTTGATAGCCTCTGTGTTGAATTTGACGCATATGATCAGTGACCTTTGGACCCGCACGTTAAGACCAGATCTGACTATAGTCAGAAGACCGACAAGAATTCAGCATACTGGAAAGTCAAGGGGTATAGTGAAAAGTCTTGGGCAGAACAATGAAGAGCAAAAGAAAATTTTAAAATTATAGAGTTTTAACATACTTTGTCAAAATCATTTAGGTATAAGTAGTGAATTGAGGGAAAGAAAAATCTAAAGTTTCAATAAACTTTGTCGGAGACATGTAACAGTAGTGAGATGAGAAGGAAAGAAAAAAAATTGGTTTTCGTAAAAGTCAAAGTATCTTTAAAAGATAAAAAAAGGGAAATGTAGCAAATGAAATTTAACAAAATGAGGTAGATTGGCTTACCATTTAGCTTGAAATAAAATGCTGTTGGGATACCAGGCTTGTTACGGCCCAGTTACCCCGGCAGGAGTCAAATTATACATCACGCTGTGTGCAAAATTAATGAATTTTAAAGATTTTAAAAAACAATTTTAATTTTACTACCTATAACATCTTAGAAAAAGGAACTTTTTCCTTGTTAAAGAAGTTCAACTGCAAGCAGCACGTGTCAGGTGCATCTATTTATATATTTAGTATAGCCACTTCGTTTCCAAGCAACGACTTGGACTGTATTTTTTTCGAAACATTTTTTAAGCCGGCCCTGCACTATAATTATATTTTTAGCCCACCTTAGTTCAAACAGTAAATAATTATGGTAGTCTCATGGTCACTTGGCCGCATCATCTTATATCATTTTTATATTTACTTTGTAAAAAAAAATGTTTAGTTTACGTCGCGGCCTTTCGTAAGAACTATCGTGCTATGTCAATTTTATTATAAGCGATTTTGGATTTCTGTATCGTACGCAGATGTAAAAAAACAGTGTTGTAAAAAGGAATACATCAATGTTTTGGATAATTAGTATGCTTCTTTTTGGACAGAAATGTACATTGGGGTATGTCAATTAATAATTTTTCGCCTAGCACAGGACGTCACCGAACATCCCTCTCTTTTTTTGAAGTGCCTACCTCGGACCAAATGGTCTGAGGTACCTACAATACATTAACTACTTTAAAATAAGATAAAAACAAACAGGTGTGTATTATTTTTATGTTTATCTAAGTTGAAGTTGGTGCGGGTTCCGTTAGCCCTACACTTTAAACATGCACGACAAAAAACTAAACGTTTATTCAGAGAAATAAATAACGGTTTTAATCCGCTTGCTGGTCTTTATTTCCGTGGTTTCAGGTTTCAGGCTATACTTTTTGCTAAAACTATTTACAAAAACTAACGCAATATCGTCACGTCTGAACCGCCATTTTAACTATTTTGCAACGGCTGTGAGCCCGCGCGGTCAGTTGCAGACGATAGGATTCGAATTTTTAAAATTTTAACTGATAATTTATTTCTTCAATGCCACAACTTAACGTACCTTTGTATTTACGTTTTCTTTTTGTCTGTGTAATAATAGTCCCGAAATATTTCAAGGTGTTCCCTAATGCTCCTCAGCTGTGTTTTCAGCACGTAGATGTTACGTAAAGACGAGACATAATTTTCACTAAAATTGTGAAAACTTGGAAGTGATCCAAGATTAACGGTATCTAATAAAAACGAATTTTGTAGCTGATAGTCCCGTGTTGTCTTGTCAAATATACTAAGGAGATTATACCGATTTAAAAGCAAAAAAAAACTGGGATTTTACGTTTTTAAATTACGGTAGAAGCAGAAGCAATTTATAAAATCCACTTTAGTTCAAACCTGGTATAACGTTTGGCTTCCGTTTATATGGTTTTCACAAGATTATTATTTCTCGCAATTTAATTCGAGGCAAAAAACGAAGTACCTAATAAGACACAACGTAAGCTCAACGAAGTTATGGACAAGATGATTATTATTATTTCTCGGGCCAACAGGCTGTGTATGCATTAAGTCTTTATATGTATTCTTTATCTTGTTGCGTTTACCATTTGTAGAACTTGATTAAACAAGGGTCCACAGCTAATTATAACACTCGTATTTCTTCACCACATAAATAAAAAATGTGACGTACGAAATTATAAGACCACAATACATATTTATATATTTTTAATGCTTTCCTTTTGATCTTCCTATACTTACGAACCTAAGTATCTACTTGTAATGATTATATCACAGTTTATTCTCTAGACATGAGTATATCGCATTAAAGGATTAGATATTTTCTCTCTCTCTGGGTACGTTGCCAATAAAGTACCCTAATCTATTGCGCAATGTATCGCTGCATCACACAAAGGCTTTCGCTACCATATCCATCAATTAATTGTCGCTAAAATACATTCTTAACTTGGTAGCACTTCGATTTTGAAATCATAAAATTAAGGCGGCCACAGGACCGGAATAAGTCATGTAAGAGGAACGGTAATAATTGGTTCAATTTTAGCAAAACCATTGCTTTTCGAAATCCAAACGTACCAGTGTTAAAAACCGACAAACTAGTTTTGGAAACGAACGGAGTTTGATCTATCTCAGACTTGCCGCGTTGGAGAACGGCAGACATTTGGCAGAACTAGGCGGTACCCGGTTTTATCCAACTCTCCCCTACCTATACCTACCTACCTAAGTCAGAGAAATAATTTCTACTTATTTTTCTTGAAACAGAAAAGGATACCTAGATAATGCAAAATGCAAAAATTATACATAAGAAACCTAACCTTTACTAACAAACATTTTAAGAGCAAAAATTTCACGAACTACTTTTTTGACAAAACGCGTTCAGATGAAATGAAACTTCTTGATTCGATTCGATTACATCGATGAAATCAACTTATAACTAGTATTGCGTTTGATTTACAAGATCAATATTTTATATTTAAATTATTAAAACACGAATAGTCGAACATATAAATATCCGAACAAAGTCAAATTCGAATGGTCGAATATTCAAATAGTCTAATAGATACTTGAATAGTCGAATATTTGAATAGTCAAATATTCGAATTTCGAATAGTCGAATATTTGAATAGTCGAATATTCGAATAGTCAAATATTCGAATTTCGAATAGTCGAATATTTGAATAGTCGAATATTCGAATAGTCAAATATTCGAATTTCGAATACCTAGTCGAATATTTGAATAGTCGAATTTTTTAAGTAACAAAAAATTCTAATTTAGAATAGTCGAATATTTGAATATTCGAATTATTCGAATACTACTCTATATGTATACGGTTCTGTGCAGCAGCCGTTTGAGATTATCAAAGGTGTAGCTCTTGGTACCGTAATCGTTACAAATTGTGGCAGATATAAGCTTCTTTGTTTCGACATTTTGTTTATTGTTCGAATTTCTAATATCATGGGTGTGCCTTCTCGTGTACGGAGTGCAAGCAAATATCGTGTGACTTATGTTTTTGTTGGTTTGAGGGCTATCGTGTTTCTGGTCGCCTTCTTTGCTCCCGTATTTCTATATGATTTGGAAATTGGGTTTACCTATTCCAACACGCTAAATTGCTATGATGAAATGCCAAATAATACGTTTTATCTAAAAGCAAACACAAATCTAGGGAAAATCTAAATAAAACAAATGTTTACCTGCGAGTCTAACGTAATAAAGTAATTAGTCCAAGGTTACCAGATTTTTTTGGTTCCTATTATAGCGCCTCTTAAGTTAAGTGAGTATTTAATTTTATTACACTTAATATAAATATTTAGGACACCGCTTTAAATAAAAATATTTATAGGAAATACGTGGAACGGTAATATTGAGCAAGACCACACATCTCATTTGAAAACGTACTTTTGCGCCAAGCCGATATATCCAAGGGCGTCCATAGGGGGGGGGGGGGCAAAATGGGCACTTGCCCTCCCTCCCTCCTAGGTGCCCACATTACTATTTTATTTCATAATTCAGTATAAATATTGAATAGTACAGTGGTTAGTTAGTAGATAAAAAAATATTGTTTAAGTTTTTGCCCCCCCTGAAAAACGCTCTATGGACGCCCTTGGATATATCACTGTTTCTAGCAAATATTTTATCATATAACCCTCGATATAACCATAGACATTTACCTTTAGATACGTACAGGGTTTTTCCGTATATTTTGGAGCACCCCTGGAGCTTTTATTTGAAGACCTAGAAAAAACTTTAAATTACCAAGGTTGCATGATTTCTCCTGAACTGCCAGAATTTGTTATCGGACAAAACAAATGAACATCGTAAATTTGTTTAATAATGCCAATGTCGATTTTTTAAAATGAAACACCCTGTATATTAATTTTTTTTTAACTCCTCACTCTTTTCTGATTCCAAATATGTATATATGTTATATGTTTACTTTAGTCGTTTAGGCAAAATTGCATTTCAAAATATTGCGGATTAGAACATCTATATTGGTGTGAGAACATGATAGAACATAATGCTTATTCAGTAACAATAATTAATATAAATAATGATAATAATTTATGAAACAAACATATAACATATATAGATATTTGGAATCAGAAATGAGTGAGGAGTTAAAAAAAAAAATATACAGGGTGTTAAAAAAATCGACTCTGGCATTATTAAACAAATTTACGATGTTCATTTGTTTTGTCCGATAACAAATTCTGGCAGTTCAGGAGAAATCATGCAACTTTGGTAATTTAAAGTTTTTTCTAGGTCTTCAAATAAAAGCTCCAGGGGTGCTCCAAAATATACGGAAAAACCCTGTACAGCTTTTCACCTGCGCAAACAAAAGATACGTTTTATGGGTGAAAAAATACGTCCGAGCGCATGACTCGCCGGTCAGCTGTCTTGCCTCTGAGCAGCATGCGCACAAACCTCGTATTATCGGCCTGTCCTTCTTTAGCGACATACTCAAAGTACACTCCAGAACCGACTCGGCCGCCATTTTTGTTGTTGTGTTTTAACGTTTCTCTGTGGGTTCCTTGTAGTTTTCTTTGCCATTGTGGGTGTTTAATATTTACGGATTTCTAGTTTTTGTATAGTTTAGTGTATATAGGTATTGTGTATACGTCGTTCCTCATTTAATAGTTTGTTAAGTTACGGCTTTCACTGAAAACAAAGAATATCCCTGTATCGAATAAACTCAGATTATTCAAATATATAGGACCTAAGTATCCCCTATTATAAACAGGGTGTCCGAAAATGATAAGCAAAAAAAATTAGGGGATATTTCTAGACCGAAAATAAATGCTATATCTTCCTATAACACTTTTTCGAAAATTGAGTATTAAGGAATTACAAGGTGTTAAAGTTAAATTTTATTTGCAGTTTTTTTGCAATACCTTTTGCCACGCTCATAATATTTTAACTTAATCTCGTATATGGGGCTTTTTCGGGATGGGGAATACAAATTTGCCCACCGTTTTTTCGCATTATCTAGAGGGCGCCACATAGGCTCCTTGACTTTAATTTGAATGGTCCCAACTTTTTTGTCCTACACTGTATGCGCATTTTGACTGAATATTTCTATTCGTCTAACCTTTTTGAAATAAAAAAGGTATACTACTTTTGTTTTGATAACTCTAACCGTTTTCGAGAAAAATGCTAAAGTAACATTGCTTGCATGTGATGAATACGAAATCATTTTAATGTATTTTCCACCTTAAACATAGCATAGCAAAGCAAAGGAAGGTATACATGGAGTTCGACGGAATTTTTTAAGAAGAATTAATTTATGCATTGAATAGGAAGGACGTCACTTTGATCCTTTGATTTGAATGTTTAATTTATTGTTCTAGTAACTTAGGTATTTTAAAACTGCAAATAAAATTTACTAATGTTATAGGAAGAGATAGCATTTATTATCGGTCTAGAATTAGCTCCTAAGTTTTTTGCTCGTCATTTCCAGACACCCGGTATATACGGGCGTAAATTTGACAGTTTAAATTAGAAACACAGTTTGGATGCGTTTCAGAATTGCGACAGCTGAGGGCAAAAAATAGTTTTTTTTTATATTCGGCAATAAACTCTTGATTACACAATAAACTAGGTATATTATTAGTAGTTACATTCCCCAAGGAAAAGTTTCCAAGTGTTAAGTTCCCGTTTCCCATAAAAATAAAACACTTAACTTCATGGTTTGTCTGTTTCTGATGTTCGGTTCCCTTCAAAAGTGAAATATTACACTGATACGCTTTCCCTCCACGTTCTTAAGTAACACCATTAGTTTTTTATTTTTAAACTTTGAACGGTTTTCAGTTGAAAGTGTTTTACAATTTTAAGAGTAGGATTTTTCAGTCCTAGTTGGGAGTGGTCCGGTGTAGGTTACTGATGGATTTTTAATTTATCATTGTAGTAGGTTATTTTAAAAAATATATTATATTTGTTTGGTGATGGCATATCATTTAGAAAGTAGCAAAAATGAAAATTTGTAAATTCTTTTTATTCATCAATTTATGCAATAGGCGAAACCTAGCATGCCTATTTAGTATTTTGCCATCACTTAACATTTAAAGTAGTACACTGAGAAAAATGATCTAATACAACAGAATAGAATTTTATTGATCGTACCAATACCTGTTTCAATTAATTTATTTTTACTTTGCATTTAAGTTTTTTTTTATTGATACCCTATTTCGCTTATTTAAAGTACGCCTCAGCGTGTTTAAATCCAACTTTCAAAAACGCGCGTGTTTTAAAGTTACCATGGCAACATCAACAACCCGTGAAACGTGAAGTCTAAATATGTCAACTTTTGAATTATTGATTTGACAGAATTACCTTTTAACGTCAAATAAAATATTTTTTAAGCAATACACAACCAATGACAACAATGAATCTTATGTGACAGATTGGAAGTTATTTTTTGTTCTCCTCATTTTCATGACAACGACAGGTATATCACATCACGAATTCGACCATTTCACTTACTTACTAAGTTATTATTTCCATTTTTTGTAATATAAATACCAATAAGTGTACCAATAAAAAAAAATAATGTAAAGTATTCGTGGATAACTGGTCTTTAAAACACTTGCTCTATTTCAAGCACTCCGGCTGCGCCGTCGTGCTTGCAAAATCGCGCGTGTTTTAAAGACCTTAATATCCACTTATACTTTAATATACTATTTTAAACTTTGCATGTCAGATAAAACAATAGAAGATTATTATTTTGCACAACCCATTGTTAGTATTGAACTTTATAATCTATGGACGAATTTTACCACCTCAGTAAACCATGTTGCATAATAAATAACCATATGCAATATTAAACGACAAGAACAATATCACACTAGAAGCTATTTAAATTTTTGAAAACTACAGTACTGATTTTTAGGTAAGTATATGATTTATTAACCGTAGCAAGCAAATATTATTATGGTTAATGCCAAGTTTCATTACAACTGCCAGTCGGAGCTAATACAGTATAGAAAACCAGACTACACCCCCAATATAACTTTATAATACCTTTCACTTCAATAATGGCTATAAACCATTCTATGGTAGCATTAACTCCTATTTCCTATTGGCTAAATTACCGTGATATTATCACTACCCAACGGTCTAGCAATTTTCGTTGTCTTATAGTAGGAAAGCGCGTTGCTGTCACATATAGTATTAAACAGTTGTATAGAGAGTACCTGTGTGAATTCTTATAAGGAATAGAAGGCATTTTTCTCACTGTATTTAGTGTATTTTCAAATTAGAATGTTTCACGAACACGCAACCTTAAGTTAATAAGATAACATCCGCTGAAAAGTCGCACCTTAAAACAAAGCAAAAGGAGTTTTTACAGGCAATTAACGTGATTTTGTTACCGCTAAATTTCCGACATCATGCTTATGGAGGTACACAGTAGCATTGTGAATGGATTTATATCGGTGGATACATTATATACCTAGTTATATCTTACATCAATGGAGCCGGAAATAGGACTTTAGAAGCTAGCCAATTCAAAGATATTTGCGTTTAAAAAAATTGAAAGTTTGCGAAAACTCACCAATTAAAATACTACCCTCTTTCATCGTTCCGTGAGTTCACAGAGGTTACGCTAATTAGTAAAAAAATGTCTAGACATATTTAAGGCGTTGCCAAACATGGCGGGCTTCACGGAAAACAAAATTATAACTCTCTGAGGTGAACATTAGACGGTTTTAGGTCGCCCGCGAAGTCTAGAAATAAATATTAAATTAGTGTTATTATATAGCTGAGCTGTAACATACTGACATAAAATGAAATGTGGGACCGGGTTAGGGGTCTTTGGGTCTGTGTGTTGGCGGTTATGGTTTTTTACATTTTTATAAGATTTCCAGCTACTTAGATGCATATATTATAATTATTAGATTTAAATAGGGACGCTTTCGGTAATTTTTTTTTATCAACAATCTAAATATTTGGGTAAGGGACCTCTAAAATTAGACCGAATATGCCCGGACGCCCGTGGGAAATCCTGGGTTGGGCGAATTTTTATTTGCTGCTTACTTCGTATCGTAACGGAAGCCAAATTCAATTTAATTTAATGGCATTAGCTGCTGGGGCTACACCACAGAGGATTGATAGTTCAATGTTGTTCTTTCGTTCGCTATATCATTTCTCTGTGACATCAGCTGTTCTGCGAATATATGACTACAAAAGTACAAAACCACCATGCGTGTTTGTTTACTAGTCCAGTGTCTCGCGTCAAAAGACATGGTGAATTTTATCGCTAATTTAAAGCAAAGCGACATTTAAAAATATATTGCTGCAATATCAGTTCCAAAATACTCCGTATAAGAAGAAAAATTACCTCTATATACTGCTCTATATAGCAGCTGTATACAGTGTGACCGGTAAAGTCCGCATTATATAGGATTTTTTTATTAATAGCTTTATTCGAAATTTGACTTTGGCATCAAGTTCTGCTTCGATCGAGATGAAAATTAAGCAAAAAATAGTAGTCACGTGATTCGCATTATCTGACAAATTTTAATTTTTTCCAAAAAATAATACAATAGTGGGGTTATTTCTGAAAGTATCAAAAAAAGTTATTAGAAAAAGTTTTTTTTAATGCCGTTTCTAGCCCACATGCAAAATTTCAGCTGCATAAGATAATTTTGATTTTTCACCCATATTTTGTAAATTGCACCACTTTTGCAAAATAAGACTCAACGCAACCTTACATAAAACTTCTTAGTTTTGACAACGCTTTATTTCAGATACATTTTCTCTAAAGTATCGCCATATTAATTGTGTGTTTTTCTACAAAATCAAAATTGGGCTATTAAAATTTGGTCGCATATAATATGTGATGCAAAGTTTATTTGTTTTGACCCTGTATAAGGTACCTTCATAAAATAAGTATTTTTGAAAAAGTAGTTTGTGTCTGAACGTAATACACATTAATATTAAGACAAAAAAGAACACAGTGTCATCAGTAAAGAAAGTGTTCATTAAGTAATTTTGTAATTTTGTAACACCAGTCTGAAATAAAGGTATAAAGGTATAAAGGTAAAAGTGGAAAATAAATTTTAGTGGTGGGTAAAAAATCAAAATTATCCTATGCAGCTGAAATTTTGCATATAGGCTAGAAACTGCATTTAAAAAAACTTTTTCCAATAACTTTTTTCGATATTTTCAGAAATAACCCCAATTTTGAATTATTTTTTGGAAAAAATTAAAATTTGACAGATAATGCGAATCACGTGACTACTATTTTTTTGCTTAATTTTCATCTCGATCAAAGCAGAACTTGATGCCAAAGTCAAGTTTCGAATAAAGTTATTAATAAAAAAAAAACCCATATGATGCGGACTTTACTGGTGACACTGTATAAACGCCCTCAAGGGTTAACAATAATATACCGTTGTTATTGTCAATGCTCAGTGCTTGATAATTGTAATTATTTAATTGACCACACACCTAGGTATAAACAATAAAAGTATCTATAAACAAATTAAAGGGAATAAACGAAATTCGAACCGTTTACAAACCGATTAATTAAAAAATTTCGTTGATGGATCAATGAACGAAGACTGTTGACCTCGTAGGTTTAATTGTTTGTTTATATTTACGACGTATACGTATCTGACGGTTCTATTTTTATTTCGTTCGGTAGTAAAGGAAAGAACGGCCAAATATAACGCATCAGACTGTCGGGCTCCGTACCAACATTTAAACAACAATGAATCATGAAAAATGGAATACCCCAAACCAGGGTTGGCAAATATCATGATATTTATATAAATATCCAAATATCCGATATACATATATCCAAATTTTGGATATTTATTTATATTTTTAAATTATTTCATCTGTTTTCTGTAAAGATATATTTTAAAAATTCAAAAATCACCTAATTTAATATAAACATGTTATAAACCTGTAAATTTGTATTTCAATTCTATTCAATGATAGTTGCTATCACAATAACAAGTTTTTTTAGTACTCCTATGTTAGGAATGTAAAATGTAGGTAAAAAATACAAGTTTATGAATATGATGAACACATCATATATTTTTGCTTTTAACTATGGTTCTACTTAAAACGCAGCATTGCTGGGCTTGTTAATTAAGTCTAAATGAACCCAAACTGGATTTTTAATTTTTGGCATTGTAAAATTTTTATTTCATAAAACAAACAACAAAATATTGCGCCGTTCAATTAGAAATCGGAAACAAAAATGCCACGCGGCAAAGAACAACAGGTGGTCGACGTCTCGGAAAGATGCATGGGGAATCACCGCATCGTAAGCAGCATAATACTATAATACGCTGTTGCCGGCTCAGCGGCAGCGGGGCCATACTTTTATACTGATGAGAACGTTAGAAAAAAAAACTATTGATATTATTAGGATAAAATATCGTCGCATAAATATATATTTACATCACGCTATCAATTGGACAACCTTTCACAGAAGCGTAATTTGGCATCCACTAGAACCAATGGATATACCTATATAGGTTTTGACTGCGTATACTAACCAATTTAGCAGTTGTTAACAGCAAACTGACTTCAAATTACAACTTTTTTTTGTTGATTTTTTACATTACCATCAATAGAAAGACCTTTTACAATCAGTGAATTTGACGGTCGAAATATATGTATTTTTTACTCTCGTATTATTTGTACGGCCGTATATTACACAGCAACGCTAACAAGACAGCCGACAGTGTTGTCAGTTTTACTACAAGCAATCAATTGAAAGGTTAAGACGAACGACTCAAAAAGTAAGCCGACGCAAATTCGCAAGGAAATAACAATGAAAGAAAGGTTGAAGTTTGTCAAGTCATGTTTATGAACACTTTGGAAGTATCTTTGAAGAAAATAGTACGCGTTATTGTTGAAAAAATACGCAACTCAGAAAGCGAAATATGTCTGTCTGAAAATGAGACCTAAATCTAAAATTTCAAATTCCGTCTAAAAGGTATATTGGCAACCGGTTTGTTCGTTGTTACCCAGAGCATTTTTTTTAAATTTTATTTTTATAAAATAATATTAGTTGAAAAAATTGAATTAAAAAAAATGCTCTAGGTAACAACGAACAAAAATAAAATTTAAAAAAAATGCTCTGGGTAACAACGAACAAACCGGTTGCCAATATACCTTTTAGACGGAATTTGAAATCATCCAATCAGAATAGAGACGGGTGCCGAATCCTATAGCGGAATGTCTAGATGCGAAATAAGATGGCTTAACTTTAGTTATAAAAATTGGGTAGGGGGCATTTTTTACAAGGAAAGTTTCAGCTGCACCGAGGAATTTAAAATTTTTAATATAAAGAAACGTTCCGCAAAAGAAAATACTTTTATTCTGCAACCCTTAAACCAAAACCTCCTTTCAATTTCCGAGGAGAAATTAAAGTCAAAACTTAGTCAATTTTGAGAGGGCCAATGTCGTATTTTTTTTGTAAATTTTGGTGTAAAATTTTTTTTTCCTTAATAACATAAACGATATTAAGTATCACGTTTAAAGAAGAACTTGTAAAATGCTGTAAAACAAATAGTTTTTGAGATCAACTCCATACAAAAAATTTAAAAACTCTTTATTTTAAAACGACCAATTTTGACATTGGCCCGGCCCTTCTTGCACCAAGAAGCCACAGAAATCATCACAATCATAAAAAGCGCAATAATTATAATATTAACCCCCATCAAGAGGTCGTCAAATAATCGGCTATCTAAAAGGACACAATTTATATACACATTCCGATGTTGCCTATACATGGGCCGTTAATTAAGCGATGATATAAAAGATAAATATACGTTAAAATATACGGCGCTTGCAGCGACCTCTTCTCGCGGGAAATGACGCGTAACTAAAACTATACGAAACTTTCATACGACCGACAAAATGACGGCCGACCAAAAATTTGGCATTCGACAAATGACGTCATCAGCATCAATTTTACATGGTTAGCTATTTGACGGCCATATATGACCGTCGAGTGCACCTGGCCGTCAAATTGAATGTAAAATGACAATGTATGGTCGTCGAATTGATAGCGGGATAAATGTATGATATTTATCTAGATATATATTAGGATATTTATCACGGATATAATATATCCTGCCAACCTTGCCCCAAACGAACGGTTCAGTTCGCGTGTTCGCTAAGACGCTAAGGGGTAAGCAAATGGCTCCTCCTATCTACGCCACTGGCCCCTGATCCCTACCAACTAATTATATATTTTTTCCGATAAAAGAAACACTCGAGTCATGGTTTCAAAATTTATTTCCTATAATTAAAGCTATTAAAAAGTTAATGTACCATTTTAAGTGGGTGTTTTCGGGTTTATCTGTCAAAGAAATACCGATCTATAACTTGCCAAACAAAACTTAGTTTTCGAAAAACTACTAGGCGTGCCTGTTTGCCCCCAGCATTATTTTTCCAAAAAAGGGTGACGTATTGAAATTTGTTGATCGTGGACCAAATGTTGACGTATTGGTAATAAAAAATGATTTTAATAGAAGTTTTTGGAAGTCAAACCAAGCAATTTGAGTCAATTTTATTTACAAAATTACAAAAAATTCGGCACAAAAAACGAAGCTCTTTGGTGCCATTGCACAAAACTCCTTAATAGTCGATGCAGAATGCAGACAGAATGTGTTTAAATATTTTTCATCGTTTTATTGTACGGAAAAATCGTAAAAATGCGAATATTTTTAGCACAAACACTGTTTGAAGGCCTTTGGATGTAATAATAAACCTTGACCATGTAAAAAAACTTGGACTTTGACTTGGAATATCAGGAGGAAAAGATAATTATACGTTACGTGGTTACGTAAACGTAGTTTTTAATTTTTTATGGGAATATACTCATATAAAACATCATTGTTTTGACATTTGGTTTAAACAGAGCCATAAAACCTAATCACACACACACACACCAGCACCTTTAAAAAAAACTACAAGTTTATGCTAAAAAGAAAATTATAACTCCATGATTTAATGATAAATAAAATCATTCCACCAGTACATGGTTTTTAATATTTCCAATTAGGTATATTATTTTAAATTTTGATCGTCGTATTAATACTAAACGTTTAAGTCGATTTTAATAAATAATAATGAATGCCAAGATGCATATTATATTAGATATCTTAACGTCTAACATAAGTTGACTTTTCTTCTCATAAAATGTCAAAGACACATAGATAAACCAGATAAGGACGATTAGATAATGATCGAAGCGTACCAACGACCTTTGGATGGCCGGCATTTGCTGGTAGACCAGCATACAGGTGATTCAGAACAAGTTGAAGAAAGAAGATATGGCGCGCTAGTCTATTGGGATGGCGAATTTACACCAAAAAGCAGCTCGTTGGTTGGTTAACAAAAGTTGCTTTGATTGTTGCGTTGATTCTTGCATGGATTCTTGCTTTAACTCTTGCATTGGCCTAACTAAAGTTCGTCTCCGTTGCGTTGAATATTGCATTGATTGCGTTAATTCGTGCATTGGCGTAACTAAATTCGTTCCCGTTGCGTTGATTATTGCATTGATTCTTGCTTTAACTCTTGCATTGGCCTAACTAAAGTTCGTTTCCGTTGCGTTGATTCTTGCGTTGAATCTTGCATTGATTGCGTTAATTCGTGCATTGGCGTAACTAAATTCGTTCCTGTTGCGTTGATTATTGCATTGATTCTTGCATGGATTCTTGCTTTAACTCTTGCATTGGTCTAACTAAAGTTCGTCTCCGTTGCGTTGATTTTGGCGTTGAATATTGCATTGATTCTTGCGTTGATTATTGCATTGATTCTTGCCTTCATTCTTCCATTGATTCTTGCGTTAATTCTTGCATCGATAATTGCATCGATTCTTGCATTGATTTTTGCATGGATTCTTGCATTGATTCTTGAATTGGTCTAACTAAAATTCGGCCCGGTTGCATTGATTATTGTGTTTATTAGTCTATCGGAATGGAGATTTTACGCCCAGAACCCACAAAACAATATTGCGTTATGTTTGGATAACGATTTTAAAGAAAAATAGTGTTCCTTACGTTTCTGTTGTATGTTTTTAAAAAAGTACTTGATTAAAATAATTTCTTTTCTTGGATAGATAGAAAAGTAGATTCATAGACGCTACATGTATTAGTTATTGGATTACAAGTATTATTAGCCGTTTTCGCACGACACCTTTTTACTCACCCCTCGTAAATTCAGGCCCGATCTTCGTTCTTTCCATATGAGGTTTATTTATATCCACGAAAGAGACAAAAACAAGAAGTACTATGTATAGTATTAGCCGTGCTGGACGGGTTGATATGCCGGCTAAGGCCATATTGGGCCGAGTGGCATTGTTTCGCGTCCATGGCCGTTCTCAGTTAGTAACCGGGAGTCAGTGTACTTTTAGATATTGAGCTGCGAAAACGGTGGGCACTGTGTAATATAATACAATATAATAAAATGTTACAAACTTTATGAAATAAAAACCTTCAAGTGTAAAATAAAAAAAAAGACAGTTTCGTTTTAAAGTGAGAAAAACTATGATCAGTGTCGGCTTTAGGGGTGAAGGGCGCAGGGGGCGCGTAATAGGAAGCTGGGGCTACGCAAAGAAAAACGCATGGTTCCTACAACAGACACCAGAAAAGTAAAGCCACTTTTTTTGCCAATTTTATTTTTCACATAAGTACTTTCTTTTATCTTGAAAACTTATTGCTGTTTTTAGAAAGAAAATTTGTCTAGCGACCCTTGTAACAGAACGCCTTTCGTTTAATTCAAACCATTCCCTATTTGGAACAAAATACAAACTTAACGAAAAAGTGTTTAGTATGTTCTTGAGACCACAAATCTAACTGAACCAACAAACTTAAACAGTAGTGGTTACATAACAAGCTCGGCGTGGGATGTTCTTAAAGTTCGTGGAGCTTATTCGCTTTGTTAAACAATACACTCGCTCACGATGAATTGGGTTCAATGGAGACTAGAACAAGGTAAATATCAGAGAGTTGACTAAATTTTTTTAAACCCGCAAGGCACAGAGGAAGAAGAAATAACATTTTCTACGGTTTCAATTTTTAAAATTTTGAATTATTTACTTAGTCAGCTTTGCTTCAAGTATTTCATTTCATAATTAATTTTAGTTTTTTATATCCTGAGAATTTAACTTCGTTAAGTGAAGAAAAAGCGCGGAATTTACAAACGATATACCATAAAGACTTGTCCATTGACTTTCCTAGTCAAATTTTAAGCCTCAGAAAGGGACTTGGAGATAATATTTCAAAATTAAAAACAGTGTGTGAACTTGCGGATCATTTATTATTAAAAAATCAGTGTGTTCTTCAAATTTCCAGGTGCATCTAGTCCAGTGATGTTAATTCTAACTTTACCAGTTAGTGTGGCATCAACGGAACGATCTTTTTCCAAACTTAAAATAGTAAAAACCTATTTACGTACTACCATGGGACAACAACGCCTTTCGGATTTACCCTTAATCAGTATCGAACACGAATTTGTTAAAACATTAAATATCGACGAAATTATAAACGATTTTGCAAAAAAAACTATCGACGATCTGGTCGTTTTGTATAATACCTTGTATAGTACTTAGTGATATAATGTTTGTGCAGACTTGTTGAGTGTTCATGTGTTTTACTGTTTTCTATCTTTTTGATTCTATGAGACTCGATCACTGCTACCCCCGTTACTACCAACATTATAAGTGGTGTTTTAAAATTTTGATTTTTCATCATGTTTGCTAAAATATTACGTATAATGAGTTAATAACTACCTATGTTATGTCTATCAGTCTACCTAGGATTATAAAATAAATTCGAATTGTTTGCTGTTTTAATGGTAGGTACTTAACACATAATGAGGGTTTACGCCTAATTAAATTACTACACGATTAACGAATTCAAAAATTCACAAACCTGAACCTATATAGTAATGAAAATGAGAATTATCATTTTCCATTCGTTATATATATACAGTTTGTGTTACGTCACTGCTTATGAACAGCTTTGAACCGCTAATGGACAGCTATTTTCCTATTTTACCCGGTAAAACTCAAAGCTCTTGAGATTTAACCTATGAGAAAAAGCCCATCAATTTTAAAACTCCAAAAACTGTGTAATTATTACCCAAAACTGACTGACCAGATTGAAAACTAAAACTGCACATCCTCTTCTAATAAATTGGCATGTGGGAAAAGTCATATGTTTTTAGGAAGCAAATAAAATAAATAGATAAGGGGAAAAATGTACGTATGATCGGAAGATAGTGTTTACAAAGGGAGGGTGTTCCGTTTAACGAAATAAGGGTAACTTTTGGGCGATGTAGACTGTATACAGTAAATGAAGTGAAATATGAGCTTTTCATTATTTGACGTCTGTTGGTAAATAGAATAAGGGGGCTCCACCCGCCGATGGGAGTTTGCCGAAAAATGTTTTATTTAATAAAAAGGCTTTGGAATGCGGAGTAATACTTTTATCGCCCGATTTTTCAATTGTAGTAGTTGTAATTTAAGTAGTAGTTAACATGTTTTATTTAGCAAAAAGCTGCAATTAAATATTTTTTAAAACATTTTTTTAACACATTTGTATAGATTTATTTTTAAATTTTAAAACGCAACCTTCTTTTAACAAAAACAGACAGAAAAGTTAAGCATTTTGTAAATTGTATCAAATATTGGGTATCATTTTGTTTTTTAATTAAATGTAATTTTAAAGTTTTTTTAAATAGTTTTAATGATATTCCAAATTATTATATTCTATCCAACCCTTATAAAAAAAAGACTTATAAGCTAATGTTTTAGATACTCTATTATTTTATTTTATAATTACGATGGTCATAAATAAAAAATCAAAAAAATTTTAAACAATCAGGCAATAAATTATTTTTTCTATTTCACGTTCATAATAAGCTCAGTACGATACGCATTTGCGTATCGTAATGAAGCTATTTCGATACGCGTTTTTTCTTTATTTGATGTTGGTAACATTTAAATGTTTTATTTCATTGACTTGCGCGGCCTTTGTGATTTACGAGAAAACCCATTTTTCGCAGAGGAAAAATAGCTTGATAACCTACTTTTTTTATTCTGTGTGGATAACAGTCATGTATGTTGGTTGCATAAATCTATAAATCAATCTTTTGTAGATGCTTCAAGCTATCATTTTCTGCCAAATCCTATCCAAAATTCAATCTACTAACCTTCCAATATCGATTTTAACTTCAACTTTATTTGAATTTTCCATCTTCCCTATACTAAATTGCAATACCGTGACGTAAAATCACGTCTTTTGAAATTCGAAAAAAAGTAGTAAAATCGCCCGAATTTCCGAACGCTCTGTATATGTACCGAATGTACAAGGATCACACAACGTATTCCGTCCAATTTCAAATCTCATATCGCTAAAATAACTTTAGAATCTCGTGGTGAAAATGGGTCAATAAATCAAAAAATGACAGTGCAAAATAATTTTTGTTGTCCAGAGGCTCCTATGATAAAAAATAGTATTACCAACATAAAATGTAGACATAAAAATTTACAAAATTTGAAGGATTTATTTTCTTTTTAAAATGTATTTTTCTTGATTATAAAAGGTGAAATAGAAAAAAATGTATAAAGCACATGTTTCATAAGGCGTTTTAGCGCACGTGTCAATAAAAAAACTCGCCACTTTGTGGCTCGTTTTTTAAAATAGACGCGTGCGCTAAAACCGCTTCTTATGAAACGTGTACTTTAATATACTATTTAATTTTATGTATAAAGATACATACATACCTACTAAATAAAAAATTAAATTTCTGACATTCAACCAATATGAATTTTTTAACATAAAATTAATTTTTGTATATTTGTCACAATTTAAAATAATCCGCATTGCCTTATTTTGTAAAATTTGTAATTTATCAAATATTTCCTCACTAGCACAATATAAAATGGAAGAACAATAAAGAAAATGTGGTAATATAATAAATAGTATTAAATACAGTTTTTTTAGAAAACAAACTTTAATTAGAACTGATTCTTTTAAAATAACCTACTCTTCCGACAATCTTCGATAATAATATGATACTTTGAAAATAATTTAGAAATTTTAATTTTGAATCAATAAGTATCCCTAAATATTTAAAACTGTTTACTAATAATTCTAATTTCTCACCATCAATTATAACATTTGTATTTTGTTGACAATTTAAATTATTACCCATAACCATACATTTAGTTTTTGAAATATTTAATTTTAATTTATTTACTTTTAGCCAATTTATTAATATATTTATCTCAGAATTTAGAGTAGACCATTAAAAAAATTAATGTAAATTAAGATGTCATTAGCAAACATTTGTATCTTACACATTTTTAAAACTAAAGGCATATCGTTAATGTATAAAATAAATAATATTGGACCTAGTATACATCCTCGAGGAACTCCTATATTATTTTTTTTTTATTTGAATATGTTTTTGATATTTTTGTTTTTTGTGACCTGTTACTTAAATAATTTTTCAACCTTTCATAAACGTTTCCGCGAATACCATACTGATACAATTTACTCAATTATTTAGCCCTGTCAATTGTTTCGAATGGCCCGCTTAAAATCCAAAAATACAGCTATTGGCTGCATTTTTTAATATACCGGCAATAATTATTATATTATTGTTTTTAAAATAGAGAAACTAGAAATTGCATGGAAGCCAACTTTTTATTACTATATTTTAGGCGAAGCAGTTTAAAAAATGCTTGGATGAGATGGGAAAGTAGTGAGATATCCAGAATTCGAGAAAGAATGGAAGGTCCTATGGGTGAATGGGGGTTCCTAAATGTTTTTAAACATAGCATGGTCGAGGAATTGATAATTTGAATGAATGATCCGTTCTAATTCACCCGAGATACATTTTTCTTTGGCTCCTTATTGTCGACAGACTATTACAGCCGTATTGGCAGTGGGTTTTGATCATTTCCTCCGATTGTATTTTATGTTTTATTGTATTCCGCGAGAACATGGCGGTAGTAGGTGTCACACAGCTTAAAATTCTCGACAGTCAGCGGACCATTTTGTGAAGTCATTATATTATGTACCTCCAGAGGTGGGACTTTATGGTAAAGGATAAAACTCTCCGATAAATCTTAGTGACGTGGGGTTAATTTGTTTTTTATGGGGGTTATACGGGGCCGCGGGACGTGTCAAAAATGTCTTTATAAATTTAAAGATTTCTACATCATTTAGAATTAATGTACAGTGTCACCAGTAAAGTCCGCATCATATGGGATTTTTTCTTATTGATAGCTTTATTCAAAATTTGACTTTGGCATCAAGTTCTGCTTCGATCGAGATGAAAATTAAGCAAAAAAAGAGTAGTCACGTGATTCGCATTATCTGTCAAATTTTAATTTTTTCCAAAAAATAACTCAAAAGTGGGGTTATTTCTGAAAATATCGAAAAACGTTTTTAGAAAAATTTTTTTTAAATGCAGTTTCCAGCCCACATGCAACATTTCAGCTGCATAAAATAATTTTGATTTTTTACCTATATTTTGTAAATTGCACCACTTTTGCAAAATAAGACTCAACGCAACTTACATAAAACTTCTTAGTTTTGACAATGCTTTATTTCAGATATATTTTCTTTAAAGTAGCGCCATATTATTAAATGTGTGTTTTTCTACAAAATCAAAATTGGGGTATTAAAATTTGGTCGCATGTGATGCAAAGTTTATTATTTGTTTTTGACCCTGTTTAAGGCAACTTCCTAAAATAAGTATTTTTGAAAACGTAGTTAGTGTCTGAAAGTAATACCTACACCTTAATATTAAGACAAAAAAGAACACAGTGTCATCAGTAAAGTGTTCATTAAGTGAAAAATAAATTTTAGTTTAACTTAACGGAAAGTTTTTCTATTTTCAACGATTTAATTTAAAACCCCTTTATTTTATTTTTTTACTTTCAGACACAAACTACGTTTTCAAAAATACTTGTTTTATGAAGTTACCTTATACAGGGTCAAAAACAAATAAACTTTGCATCATCACATGCGACCAAATTTTAATAGCCCAATTTTGATTTTGTAGAAAAACACACATTTAATATGGCGCTACTTTAAAGAAAATGTATCTGAAATAAAGCATTGTCAAAACTAAGAAGTTTTATGTAGGTTGCGTTGAGTCTTATTTTGCAAAAGTGGTGCAATTTACAAAATATAGGTAAAAAAATCAAAATTATCTTACGCAGCTGAAATTTTGCATGTGGGCTAGAAAATGCATTTAAAAAAACTTTTTCCAATAACTTTTTTCGATGTTTTCTTCCAATTTTGAATTATTTTTTGGAAAAAATTAAAATTTGACATATAATGCGAATCACGTGACTACTATTTTTTTTGCTTAATTTTCATCTCGTTCGAAGCAGAACTTGATGCCAAAGTCAAATTTTGAATTAAGCTATATTATTAAAAAAAAAATCACATATTTATGAAGCGGACTTTACTGGCGACACTGTAAATAATGATGTACCAAGTTCGGTCATTCTCTCTTCTAAGCCTTTAACTTGAGTTTGTTCGGAACATTATATTTTTTTTAATTTTTAGGTATACTATAAACTGTCCACCCTGGGTCGTCTGAGATACCTGTGTGAGTGTATATGGGTAGTTACAAAAATTTTGGCCAATTCGAGCTGTACTACATTAAAAAAAAATTATGATATATTGAACTTATTATTATATATTTTAGAAAAGTCATTATATATTTATATAGTTCCATATGTGTCCATGAAACAAAGTATTTGAATTAGTGGAAGTAAGAATATTTATAAAGTACGGTAAATTGTCAATTCCGCAACGATACTAAATTATGAAAGTATTTAACAAAAGAAGACAGTTGTCTTAATTAAAAAAAAAATGTAGTAAATTCTTTGTTTTATATAATATTTAATAATAAGTCATAAATTTGACACTTTAAACATAACAACGTTCAAAAATTGCAACTAATTTTTTAAAATTGAATATTTTATAAATATTCTCTACACGTGAACGCTATTCGGCTGATTCTGTATGTTGTAAATTTTTAACTCCATTGGAACATGCGTACGTAGTACGCTCATTTTGACATTTAGTTTAATTATTTTTTACTGATACTCTTAAATCTTGTTTATTTACCGTGATACTGAAAGAAACAAAAATGTTGCGGAAATGACAATTTTCTGAAATTAATCAAAAACACAGTACTATATTTAGGTAAAGCGATTTATTGCAACTTAAAGTTCATTTGGGGAATCACATCTGTAGCTAGGTTGCAACACATACTGCCAGTCCCACCAGAAAAATGACTATCTATGTACATTTATGTCATTGCTGCAACGTAGTGTCATTTCCGCAACAAAACCCGTGTTGCCGAAATGACCGTTGCGAAAATGACAAAATCCGAATATAAATCACATATCATATAAAACTTCAAAATAATTACAAAAATTTTGGGTTAGAATAATAAGACATGACCACTTTATCGAGTAATTGACACAACTGGCCTTTATAGTAACACAGTTTTGCTTACCTAATGTTGCAGAACTGACACACAATAAAAACACACTTCAAATTCACGACTTAAATATGGAGTTAATAAAAAATTGAAAATTTCTAACCAACCGACTAGTCGATACAAGTTTCAGACCGGAAATCAGATTAGATTGCGCCATGGACCATGGACTTCACATCGTAAACTGTTCTTAGGCAACCACACGTTACATTTAGTGATCTGCTGCAAAAATTACTGGTATTCTTAGGACAGACTTTACTCTGCGTTTAATAATTTATTAAAAATAATTGGACAAGTTTATTTATAATAATATAATAAATGCAGGTTTTTACTTTACCAATTGTCAAGAAAAATTGATATAGGATCTTAAGTGAAACAAGTTGTAGATTATTAAATATGAATTCTTGATTGGGGACATGTTGCGGAAATGACATTCGTAGTACATAAATAATTCTGGAAGTATATCCTTGTTAAATATAAGCCATTTAACATTTTTTAATAGTAATATAAAACCTTATTTATATCTTTCATTTAAAACCAATGGGATCCGAAGGACCCGAATACGGATAAAAAGTCAGGGACCTATTTTGGCCAAAATTCTTGTAACTACCCATATACCACCTCCATACGTACATACATGGATTCAATAGGTGTAATATGAATATGAAAGAATTAATTATTCTATACTTATAGTATCGTGAATGAAAATTGTGCGTAGGTCGTTTTGTTATCATTTACGAGTCCAAGATTTTTGTGATATATTGGGTTCCTTCCTTATAAGGCGTTCGAATGTATTTATGAGGTGAGAGGTGTTAATTTACATAAGAAATGGAATTGATGCATGATCTATGTTAAAATACGTAAAACTAAACAAATAACAAACTTTTACAAATACTAGCGGCTCGACTAGCGGTTTCGCTGTATAAATATTTAATCGAATTTATATTTAATACGAAAATAAGTTAAGTTTTTTTGGCTTATAACGGGGGGGGGGGGAGGGTTTCAGATCCCTCTAAGTACGCCACTGCCCCGTTAACAGTATTTTTATCAAACTCGAATAAAATTGGGCTTGACAATGTGTCTTGTTCGCCAAGCGTTGCGCTCTTGTATTTTATTTTTAAAATGAAAAATCTCCCTCCAAGTAAAAGCTATGGTTAACACTGATACAAATTACAATCTGGTGTTATGAAATGAATACGTCGTTGTTTGCTACGACGCGCCTACGGATTGTGGTGTTTTTACACGAGGTTTAATAATAACTAAAAACGGTCAACTCATCATCATTGAGCAAAAACACAGTCGCATGAGGTTGAGCTAAAATAAAACTCTTCGCCCATCATTTAAAAAATGTTCAGTTAAATCTGTCTTTGTCATATCGTCTGCGTTTTTACTTTCTAATTAGTACGGACAAGTGAAGCGTTTGTAAAAATAGTTTTTAATGGGGCTAGTGTTTTAACGAATAAAAAAGTGTGCAGTCGGATTAATTAGCGAAAAATATAACAGTGGTACCTTATAGAAATTTATGCATCAAGGGTACTAAGTAGATGATTATGCCCTGAGGGCGACAGTCTTACAAAGCCGAGGGCCTCTGGCCCGAGGGTTCGTAAGTCGCTCGAGGGTATTAGTACCCGTGGTGCATACAAAATTTTATGTCATTCCAGTTTGTTTTGAATAATAAATATTTTTTTTTAATTTAATTTGATTTACCAATTTTTTATTTTTACCTGCGACATTACCTTGACATTATTAAAATGTTTAATGTGTCAAAGTCAAAAATCAAAAATGGAACAAGATGCACACTTAATGCAACACTTAATGCCCGCACGGGCATAAAGTAATCCATTATGTAGATAGTATCTAAGGTATAAAAACACAATAATGTACTGGTATGACATAAATGACTATTATGTCCTACTCGAATATTATTGTTTCATAATACCATAGTTACCAGACACTTTAAATGGTATATAATAGGTACCCTAGGTCATTAAGGAAGTTTCTAATGCCCTCGGGCATTAGGAGCAATAAATAGGAAAAATCAAAGTAACAACTTTTTATTAACGAAAAAACTTATTTATCAATTATACAGTGACCGGCAAAGAGTTCGCAACATATGGGAAAAAATTTTATTAGCGGAATATTGAAAAATCTTTTTTGGGGGATTGGATGTACATGTCCCATAACCTTAAAATCGATTTTGACATACGTCACGTGATCAATGGTATGGCGGGAAAGTTGAAAAAACCAATATGAAATCATCATAAATCAGATAAATGATGAGATATCAAAAAAATTCCAAGAATAAAAAGTGTTTAGAATTCCATTAGAATCTTAAATACAATGTTTGGGATATCTACTTGAAAAAATATAAAATCGAATATTTTTATAAATATTTTTTTACCGAATTAAAAATTTCCATATTTTTCCTTTCTTAAAGCTTCATTAAAGTAAAATTGGCATTTGGTGACCACAACTAGAAATATTCTTTTGTTTTTCTGACAATTTGGAACAATAATTCAAAAAATTCGTTTACACTTGGATACCAGCTGTTGCAATAGTCTATTTCTAATAACCTTATCGATATTTTTTATATCGAAATATTCTATTATGTTAAGAAATCCTTAAATTCATTAGTCCAAAGCAAATTATATTTATAACCGTAAAAAATTATTTTGAATTTCGCAGAAATCTAAAATAATTTAAATTTTTATTAATTTTTAGATTTTTTTAAAGATTTCTGCGAAATTCAAAATTATTTTTTACGGTTATAAATATAATTTGCTTTGGATTAATGAATTTAAAGATTTCTTAACATAATAGAATATTTCGATATAAAAAATATCGATAAGGTTATTAGAAATAGACTATTGCAACAGCTGGTATCCAAGTGTAAACGAATTTTTTGAATTATTGCTCCAAATTGCTAGAAAAACAAAAGAATATTTCTAGTTGTGGTCACCAGATGTCAGTTTTACTTTAATGAAGCTTTAAGAAAGGAAAAATATGGAAATTTTTAATTCGGTAAAAAAATATTTACAAAAATATTCGATTTTATGTTTTTTCAAGTAGATATTCCAAACATTGTATTTTAGGTTCTAATGGAATTCTAAACACTTTTTATTCTTGGAATTTTTTCGATATCTCATCAACTTATCTGATTTATGATGATTTCATATTGGTTTTTTCAACTTTCCCGCCATACCATTGGTCACGTGACGTATGTCAAAATCGATTTTAAGGTTATGGGACATGCACATCCAATCCCCCATAAAAGATTTTTCAATATTCCGCTAATAAAAATTTTCCCCATATGTTGCGAACTCTTTGCCGGTCACTGTATTAAATGAACACTTATGAAAAGACCCAGTAAAAACGAATTAACCGGCTTTTGATAAGTCAATGTTTTCTATTATTTCGTGATTTTCACCAACAGTAATTGACGATGATTGAACGTTTTTTGATGTTGATAGTCTCGTTTATGGTACTCCAACTCCAGTTATCCATTTCGAAATTTTGTTTTCAGAAGACATATACATACGGTCTTCCAAATATCCCTCAACCACAGCTGAACTTTTCCAACCGCCATGTCTTTTTAATGTGGTCATGTTTGCCACAACAGACCTAGGTATTTTGCAATAATGGAAGGAATCTTGCCCATTATGTTCTTCCCAACTGGCTGTGAAAAACAACGACCGTTACGGTAACACAAAAATAATCTATTGATGTTGCAGTTCGTCGGGCGTAAAGTCCAATAAGTTCTCAGTAGCTTTAAACAACCCATCTCCTTCTCATTAATAATTGTGAAGACGCACGCTTTTTATCGGTCTTTGTATCGGAAATATTAACTATTACTACGGATCCTCTATCCTCTATATGTTCAACCAACATATTAACTAGCTCTTGGCGGCGGCACCCACCAAATACACCAAATAACAGAACCACTTTGTAAATCAAAAAGTTTCATTGGGAGCTTCACGGATGAATTTCAGCACATCTTCTCGAGTCAAAATTTTTGCTTGCTTTAGATACTGGCCTAATTTGCAATGTCTATATTTTTATTAACTATTAATGTCTTCTTTAACATTAAATATTTCTTCCATAGGGAATTAGGAGTGAATGTTCCAGAATCGATAATTAATATTTTAATATAATTTACAACAGCAATTTTAACATACCAATTCCTGGAAATACGTTGATAATCTTTACATCATTATTTTTCATCCAATCCCCCAAACCTTTGATATTCGATTCCTTATCATAGGCGTCTTTAGACTTCTTTGGGACAAGATTATCCAAAGCTTTGGCAGCATTCACAGCATTTCTATCTGAAATCAACGGAAAATCCTCATTATTTTATATGAATTTCAGTTTTGAAACAATGAATCCTTATTACCTTTGTTTATTTAGCAACGTTATATAGGTAAAAGACCTTTCGTGATTTTGAATTTTCTTTTAATTTAAGTTGGAATTATCTGAAGTAGGACATAAAATATTGTATGTACCACGGGCATTACTGACTTGAAGTCTATACCCTCGGGCAACTTACAAACCCTCGGGCCAAAGGCCCACGGCTTTGTGAGATTGTTGCCCTCGGAGGCATAAAACATCATCATAATGCCCTTAATACATAAATAACTATAATAACAGAACCTTTCCATTGTGTACAAAGTATCTACACTTTATTTCTAAAAGTGGCACTCGAGAAAATGTCTTTCTAAAAACAATGAAAATAAAATGTAGGTACAGGAATTAAATTTACAGGTATTTGGCGTGAAGTGAACATTCTAAATATTATGTAGGAGTTAGGCTGCTGGGAGGCTAACGATCTTTGGCTTTTAATAATAATCTTGAAAATATGCCCAAGCATAAACTTGAAGTCAATAAATCCATAGAAATTTACGACTCTTCAAGTTTTTGAGCTACCGAAGCCACAAAAACCGCCTATTGTTGAACAAGAGCTGTTAGACCTGACGCACAGTGAAGGTAATTTATGTTTATGCATGTTTCCTCCGATGCGTTTCTCGAATAGGAGAAAATCCATTATGTCACTAGTTTACCTATAATTACTTTTAAGATCCTCTTAAGGGGTTATAATTTTGGAAAATAGTAAAAACACAATTGGCAAACTCCAAATTACGGATAATTTTGATTGTGACATCAATGACAATGATAAAAATAATTTAACTAATTATAGTTATTAATGATACCTACTAGTTCGATATGAACACTATAATGAAACGTGTGCAACGTTAAACCACGAGGTGTTAGCCGATGATTCTGCAACAATAACGATGATCGAAGGTGATTATTTATTTTCTTTTTTACTATTATTTTCGGGAAAATATGCTTTCGGACACCCGCTATTCCCAAGCAGTCACCGATCCAAATCATACTTGCTTCCGACGTTGCTTGACTTTAGAGATCGCTGTAATGAAACCATATGCAAAGTTTAAGCACCTAGTAGTACTTTATCTTACTAACAGCAGTAAGTGGGTATTAACTTCAATAATTCAGTACCTAATATTTAGAATTTCGTTAGGGTGTGCGTTGTATCGCGCATTTTTGAATTATTTTGCGTAGGTATTTTTTTATTTTATATCGTTAACTCATTTAATATTATATTTAAAAATGCCACAATTATTTTAAATGGTTTGATGTTTTTTTTACATTATATAGGTTATGGTGAAAAATAAAATGCTGGCATGCATTCTTAATCTATCAAAAATCGGCCTACAAATGTGCAAAACACCCAACTAATTCACTATCTCTCTGGATTAAAGTCTCGAGCTTTTCCTACTTTAGGGTTGTAGCCTTGGATCCCATACCAAATTTCAACCCTCTAAAGAAGTAAAAGAAAATTTCCTGTTGCCTTTTTTATTACATTGTAGCCTTTATGCCGATGTTTAAGGCGCCCTTTATGGATGGAGAATGAAGATAAGAAAGATGAGAACAATTTTTTCCAAGACGATGTTTTTTTTCAGGTTTATCGACGCACCCAATCGAATCGCCGGCGATAAGATTCCGAATGGCGGATCGCACCGTATAACAATATATAGCGGAATGGCGTATAAGTCACGTCGCGAAAAATCGCCTTTGTACGACCCCAGGTCAGTTTTCCATTTTGTCACGTACTGCCATTGTGCGCGGCGTCGTGAATAATCGAAACATGACCGTGTTCCTGCCGTAAAATTGAAGAAGTATCGGCCCGACCGAACACGAACGGCCGTGTGTTGATTCAAGGTGGTTATATTGGTATAATATACGGGGGGTGTAGATCCAGCAGGGAAGTGTATTCTACAAAAATATAATTATACCATTACACCTCTAACCATTTAAAAACATCACAATACTTTTTGGGGCTGCCGTGTATAGTCCACAGACAAACCGACCACCGTTTTTTCGCATTTTGTAGAGGGCGCCTATACGTTAATTTGAATGGTCCCAGCTTTTTTGTCCTACACTGTATGCGCATTTTAACTGAATATTTTCATTCTCCTAACCTTTTGACATAAAAAAGGTATACTACTTTTGTTTCGATAAATCTAACCGTTTTCCAGAAAAATGCTAAAATAACATCGCTTGCATGTGATGAATACGAAGTAATTTTAATTTATTTTCAACCTTAAACATAGCATAGCAAAGAAAGGAATATTCCGTGGAGTTGGTCGGAATATTTTAAGAAGAATTAATTTATGCATTGAAGAGGAAGGACGTCACTTGTTCTAGTAACTTATGTGTTTTAAAACTGCAAATAAAATTTAACTTTAACACTCTGTCAGATCCCCAAGCGCCCAACAGGGATAGGCATGCGCACAACCCTCTGTTATTAGGTTTTCCCCTTTTTTATCCACATCAATAAATACACTCCAGAACCGACTCGGTGCCATTTTTATTGTTACATTTTCTCTGTGGATTTCTTGTACTCTTTGCTATTAGGCACTTTCCTTTTGCTTCTTTTAATCAGCATAACAAAGTAAAAATATTGGCTTAGGTAAGTTGTTAAAGGAACGCTTCGCGAACAAATCGTATTAGAAATATAGATGGGCATATTTAAACGCGGCAAGGGGAGAGGAGAAAAACATCTTTGATGAGCCGAGTTATATTTTTAAAAGGAACGATCAATTTAGCGGTTAGGCTTTGCTATTTGAAAGGAAGTAAAAGGAACTCGGTTATTCTTAATAATTGTGGGTGTTTAATATATCGGATTTCATTTCATTTTATACCTAAGTAGTAAGTAGTGTCTTGGGTTAACTCAGAGGTGGTGGGGGCGCCACCGATTATAAGTACATAATCTTTTTTTCATAGGTATTATAAGATAGCGTTCATAACACTTAAATTTACATTCTAAGGTGCATAAATTTAACAATCGCAAATATTTACTCAGCATTACCATAAACACCAATATAAAAGTCATTAAGACAGTTAAGAAAATGGCCTAATAAATTCAAAATACAAAGTAACGCCCAATTATAATTAAGTAACTATGTCGTAAATGGCATTCTATGTCCATTTAATGAGGCTATATGTCGCTTTCAGCAGATAAAAGGGACCCGAGGATGGATTTAATGCAGTTTTTGACCTCGCAAATGCGGATTAGAACGCGACAGGCGAATTGTTTTCATTAAAAAACGTTTTTAAATGAAGTATGTGCTGTTCTGATTGAAATCGTTGCGATTATTCCAATGTCAATGGCCTGGTAATGAAAATATTAATGGTATTACCGAGTTATTACCAAGTATACGTATGAAAAGTTGTGCACGTAATTTGTGTAACGAATTAAGGGTTTTAAACCAGAGTCGGCATAAGGATTAAAAACAACGAATTGGCTATAAAATAAATATATCTGACATTCTTTTTTTTTTTCAGGTACGTTTTGATGTTTTTTCATTAAAAACCATGTTGCTCTATAGACCGTTTTTTTAAGAATCTGGAGCCAAAAGGTAATCTGTAAGTAAGCATGTAAAGTCGGCGTCACCAACATTGTTGTCGTAGTCTCAGTTCACAACAGTTCGTAACATACGCTGTTTATATTTTTTCAAATACAGTGTGACCAGTGACCAGTAAAGTCCGCATCATATGGGATTTTTTTTTATTAATTGCTTTATTCGAAATTTGACTTTGGCATCAAGTTCTGCTTCGATCGAGATGAAAATTAAGCAAAAAAAAATAGTAGTCACGTGATTCGCATTATCTGTCAAATTTTAATTATTTCCAAAAAATAATTCAAAAGTAGGGTTATTTCTGAAAGTATCGAAAAAAGTTATTAAAAAAAGTTTTTTTAAATGCAGTTTCTAGCCCACATGCAAAATTTCACCCGCCAAAGATAATTTTGATTTTTACCCATATTTTGTAAATTGCACCACTTTTGCAAAATAAGACTCAACGAAACCTACATAAAACTTCTTAGTTTTGACAATGCTTTATTTCAGATACATTTTCTTTAAAGTAGCGCCATATAAAATTGGGATATTAAAATTTGGTCGCATGTGATGCAAAGTTTATTTGTTTTTGACCCTGTATAAGGTAACTTCATAAAATAAGTACTTTTGAAAACACAGTTTGTGTCTGAAAGTAATACAGTTTAATATTAAGACAAAGTGTCATCAGTAAAGTGTTCATTAAGTGGAAAATAAATTTTGCTGGTGGGTAAAAAATCAAAATTATCTTATGCAGCTGAAATTTTGCATGTGGGCTAGAAACTGCATTAAAAAAACTTTTTTAATAACTTTTTTCGATATTTTCAGAAATAACCCCACTTTTGATTTATTTTTTGGAATAAATTAAAATTTGACAGATAATGCGAATCACGTGCCTACTATTTTTTTGCTTCATTTTCATCTCGATCGAAGCAGAACCATAGACAATTTACCTTTAGATACCTACAGCTTATCTCCTGCGCAAACAAAAGTTACGTTTTATGGGTGAAAAAATACGTCCGAGTGCATGACTCGTCGGTCAGCTGTCTTCATTTGGGGAACCTTCGTGCATGCGCACAAACCTCGTGTTATCGGCCGTCCTACTTTATCGACAATAATCGACGCGCTCAAGAATACTCTCCAGAACCGGCTCGGCCGCCATTTTTGTTGTTGTGTTTTAAGGTTTCTCTGCGGATTCCTTGTAGTTTTCTAAAGTTTTCAGCTATCGGATCGGCTATCGTGGATTGTGGGACTGGTGTTTAATATTTATGGATTTCTGGTTTTTGTGTAGTTTAGTTAGTGAATTGTGTTTGTGCTTTTAGTGACTCGGATTGTAATATAAACAATGACTAGTACTAGTTGCAGCCGTTGTATAATTGTATTATGCCCAAATAGGGGTAAACTAAACCCTCTATGGTGTCATATGAGCAAGAATTTAAATTTTAAAGCCCGGACCTGTCTATTTTCCCATTCGTCAAACGATAATGTTGCAGTGCGCATGTCTAATAGTTCCCAGTTTTGTTTACATGCGCGAGGCCATAAAACTGCCACATTCGTGATTATTGTTTGTTTATCTAAAGGTAAATTGTCTATGAGCAGAACTTGATGCCAAAGTCAAATTTCGAATAAAGTTATTAATAAAAAAAATTCCATATGATGCGGACTTTCCTGGTCACACTGTATTTTATAATGTGACAATTTTTTTTTAAATGAATGGGAATTAAGCTGAAATAAAATTATTAGATATCAAATCTTTGTGGCAATAAATTATACCGCTTCTACTCTCGTTCATTTAAAACAAGCTCATTAATTAGGTAAGATTAAGATTTATCTGTGATTTTGACATACTAAAATGAAAAGGTTTAACGTTTTTATTTTTACGATAAAATAATGACAGGTGTAGAGAAAATAGTTCCAATAAGAATTCCGACGTGGGATGATGCCTCTTCGATACAAAATTTAAATTATTCGCTCCAGTTGTTGATATTGCTTTTAATAATTTCGATTGGCCGTTGCGTTGTCTACAGACTGTCCGCGGATAGGGTTTACAATAGCACAAATTGATGAAAAATTTCATTTTTCGGGAAAAAATCATTCTCGATAAAAAGTTTTGCTTGTAAAAAAAATGCAACTCACGAAGAGAAAATTTTGATTTTTTATACAGGGTTCGCAAAAACTTCAAAAACATGATTTTTCTCCAAGAGTAAACTACCTTTATTTTTCATTTTTGACCAAAATGCCAATTAGATAACTTATTTAGAATAACGTTTGTAATCTAAATTCGAGATTTAAAATAAATCATCGATTTTTTTAGTTTTTTTAATTTTTAGAGGTAAAAGAATTTTTTTCTTGGATAGCAGCATTAGCGGTCGAAATACATACAATATCAATGACAGACGGGTATCAAAAAGTTTCAAAAACTGATTTTTGGTGTTACCAGAAATATGTATTTTTAATTTCACAAATGAAATTACCCCGGCAATAACACAAATAAAAATAAATAATAAATTCATAACTTGCTATTCTAACACTCCCCCTCCATATTCAACACATTTTTCCAGCTGTAAACGAATGTGGTCAAAACTTCTTCGAATTTCTTCATTGAAAATTGTTTGAACCAGTGGCGGCTCGTGCCATTTTAGTGAAGTAGGGCCAGGTAAACCCTTAGCGCCGCAGGCAAAAAATGTTTGGGTGCCACGCCCTTTTTTGTTAATAGTTCTTGCTTTTGAAGTAGTAAAAATAAGCAAAAAGGCACCTTTTAATGTTAATTTTACCAAGCATACTGAAATTAAATATATTGTTTAAATGTACCTTCGATTTTTCATGTGTCTTCATTTTTTCCCAGATATGGACCCCACCAAATAAAACACACATAAAACAAAATAGTCTATTAGATTCACCACAACCGCACACCCTATCTAATAGTATTCATTATGTATTTCTAAAATTGAAAGGTCGTTAACATAGGTACGTACATTAAATCAGCCGGCCGAACGAAAATTATTTAGTTTACAAACAACCTAACCTAATACAAACAAATCGCGACGCCGGGGACACCTGTTTGAAACGACTAACGTCAAACGGTCAAACGAAGAGCCTGGCTACTCAGAGATTTTTTCCTGCTTGCATTCAAGGTCGTTTTCCAATGTTTTTTATTGATGTGTTATGGCGATTTCGTCATCACTTCGGGCCTCCGCCGTGTGGCCCAAAAGCTACGTTACCGTTTTTCGCATAATCGCTTCCTAAATAGATGGAAATTTGCACCCGACTGTGTTCCATTTTTAAATTATTTTGGTAATTACTTTGAAAACGAGAATATTAATTTTAATAGGTTTTGGTAATTTGTAAAGGGCAGGACGCTGGACTGGACAGGAGGGCAGGTAGTGCCATGGCACTGTGGCTCTACCCCACGATCCGCCACCATGATACAAAGAAAGAAAGATATGATCGATCGTATTCCCAATTCGGTCCGGTCCGCGCAATGACGTCATGTGGTGCTAACGAGATTTAAAATTACATAGGATTAGCCGGTAAAAATGGAAATTTTACTGCATATTTTGCAATTTTTGCTTTGAAAGATTTAAGTGCATATTATTTTAAGTACTTTAAGGATAGAGGTTCATAAATCAGAACGTATTTCATGATGTTCTTGGGTTAAATGTTAAAAGTTAGCATATATTTGGTATCAATGAAAATAATTTTCTGCTTATGCTGACATACATTTTATCTTTTAAATGATTACAATAATTGTAATTTACTTATTTATTTTTACAAAATCATAAAAAAATACCCTATATTTTTTGGTTCTTCCACCTTAAGCAATAAATTGTTTGAAAAAAAAATAGGTACAAATGTGCAGTCTTAAACATTTTTAGAAAACAGTTTCGAGCCTTAAATGACCAAAATCAATTAATTTGCTTATTAAGATTTTTTTATGCTATATGAAACGATAATATTTTTGGAGATGTCTGTTTATAAATTTATATTGTTAACATTTGACCAGTGGAGGACTGGAATTATTTGGCCCCGGTGGCTACATGACCTCTATGGCCCCAACCCTCATTAAGAAAATTTTTTGAAAAAAAAAAAATGGTTGTTTAAATGTTTGGACCAATTGGCCCCTAAAGACCTTCTGGCCCCGGTGGCGATGGCCACCCGGCCACCCGCTCCAGTCCGCCACTGCATTTGACTATAATTTGACCAAGGATAAGGATGTAAAAAACTCATTCATACATTAAAAAAAATATACTAGGACTGGTAATTATCATAATAGTAATAAGAGGTACATATTAACAATTATTAAAAAATAAGGCACACATATAACAGTTTATTATTTTAAACCAATTTCGTCAAATTAAACTTTTTTATCTCACCTATGTACGAGGAAGAGAACAATTTTTTTAAGCTAAAATTTTAAATATTTTACATAGATTTGTATCATAAATATGTAGGTATATACTTTTTGCAGATAATTATAACAAATAAAAGCTGTCATATTATCACTTATGCATAACGCCACTGCACAACGCATATTAAGAACTAATTGTCAATAACAAACAACTAGAATAATCCAAAAAAACACTAAAAACCTCTTTCTGTATAACAAATAATAACAATAGTACATAAAACCAAACGTAGGTTATACGAAGCCCGCCAGAAAATTATCACCACATGACGTAAGCAGCGGTCGATTTGGCTCCGCCCACATGCGCAATATCATATCTCTTCTTTCTTTGTATCATGATCCGCCACTGGTTTGAACAGCTTCAACAATTCGCTGTTTTAGAAGCTGTACGTCGTTCTTAAGTTATAAGGTCAACATTTTTAAAACACATCAAATTCTATTTGACAACTTCAAATTTCCCCATACGTGAAGCAAAGTAATAAAAAGGTAAAAAAATTCCTTGTTTTTACAAAAGATGGTAGGAATGCATTTAAAATTTTAAAATAACATACCCACCACCCATTATGAAAATAGAGTCTAATAAAATTTTATATTAATATTTTTATTGAGCAGCAAAATTTCCATTTACCTCTAAAAATTAAAAAAATCGAAGATTTATTTTAAATCTCGGATTTAAATTCCAATCGTTATTCTAAATAATTTTTCTCATTGGCATTTTGGTCAAAAATGAAAATAAAGGTAGTTAGAGAAAAATCATGTTTTGCCAACCCTGTATAAAAAATCAAAATTTTCTCTTCGTGAATTGCATTATTTTACAAGCAAAACTTTTTATCAAGAATGAGTTTTTCCCGAAAAATGAAATTATTCATCCCTTTATTTGTGCTATTGTAAACCCTATTCGCGGACAGTCTGTATAAAGGTTTAATATTATTTGTAAGTGGGCAGTTTTTATAGGGCGGCTTGTGTATCAATAAAAATGTTTTAAAACTTTTAAATGTAAACGTGGTTGATTTTACCGATTTTAATTATTGGTAGGTAGCGGTACAAAAAGGTGTGTAGGAGTTAAGATTAATAGGTTTTATGGTATGAGGTGGTATCGGTATAAGTGCATTCTGAGATAATCATTTTCTAAACAATATCGTTGTTATAAAGTACAAAAGCCTTATCTACGATTTTTTTGGTAATGGTATTTATGCGCCGCAGTGAGGGAAACTAAACACTAATGGAAAATCAGTGGCGGCTTTAGAATATGGTCTTGGGGTGGGGGGGGGGGGGGGGGGGGGGAACGCAGGGAGGCGCAAGCGCGCAAGTAAATCCCATAATGGGTTAAAGCCCACTTCCGACAAAAATGTGGTGGTGAGGGAATGGGCCTTTTCACTAAATTTTGATTTTGGTAGTAGTGTATAAAGGAACAAAAAATAAAATTTTCTGTGTTTTTACTTTTCTATACTTTTAAGCCATAACTGAGAAAATAAATAAATAAAAAAACTCCTTGAATAAAAACACGGACTTAAACATACCTACGTCATCGCGCCGGAAGATTGATGCACAGAGGAATGATAGGAATAGCCGAGTCGCTGGCTTAAAATATCAAGAATTCACAAAATCAGCAGCTTGACAGTGTTGCCGATACTCTCAAAAATCATTTATTATAGTTAGTACCAGTGTAATGATAATTGACTAGCAATTAGTAATTATAATATACCAGTTTTCCATTCAATAGCTGCGGAATGAATTATTTTACCAGTATTATGTTTATATTTATTTAAAGTATTCAAATAAAGTTCTAAGAAGAAAGTATATTATTAAGATTATAAAACTTTCTACATATGGCAACAGCGGCTTAATTTGCCGATGGCAGTTCGACAGATCATTATTTACGCGTGTGCGAGGTTAAACGCATGCGCTCTAGCAAGCTTTAAACATATCTACGTCATGAGTCGCGCCTGTTTTGAGATTTTCAAATTGGTTGAATTTTACCCGGTTTTTACTGTGCTGAAATAAATTAATGTTATGACCTAGCAATAGTTTTATTGATGAAAAACACTTATTATAGCACCGACTAAACAATTCAAATGCCAAATGTATCAAATTTAAGAATAGTGAAAAGGCCCATTAAAGGTATTTAGATGGTGATAACTACACTCTTGACGCTGTATATCAGAGCGATATTTAATTTTTTTATATTTTAAGAAGAGCTTTTCTTAGTAACGTTTAATTGGCTTATTAGAAAATAATAAAATTTGGTACGCGAGTCCCTTCAAAAAAGTCTAATACAAATTTGATGTAAAATTAATAGGCAAGCCAATTTTTGAGGTTATAGCAGCATTTACATGGGATTTCCCGCCAGTCCGGCGGTGCCCCATCATCCGACATAAAACCTTCTGGATAACAAATGAGTTGCTCCAGCACTCCAGCCAGCAGCACTCTATATAAGCTATACCTATTGACCGATATCAATTTTATATTTAATGTAAAGAAGATTTATAGCTTCCTGAATAGATTAAACTTATATGGTTTTATTACTTTGCTTCCTAGAAACATTAAGAGCACACAGGGCAGAGTTTACTTTTGTAACAGTATCCGGACATTTTAACGATCCAGTAGCGTCACATAATAAAAATGTTACAGTACGTATATTATGCTCAACATGCACGATCAGTTTTCGAAGGTTCGACCCATTTCACCCCTATAAACCTAGCAGAACAAGGTGCTCAAAATTGAAAAATTTTGTATGGAAAAATTAGGTGCTAGTTAGGTGCTAATTAGGTGCCAACTTTAAAATTTAGGTGCTCCTATGGTTTTTGAGAAAATTATATTTTTGTTTTGTTCTGCTAGATTAACGTTAGGCTAGCAGAACATTACTGTCAACAAAAGCTAATCAAGACCAAAATGTAGTATCAAAATTAGGTGCTTTTTAGGTGCTTATTGAATATCTAAAAAATAATTTAATTAGTTAAGGTTTTTAAAAAATACCGCCATGTTCAAGAGGAACAAATTCCGTCTAAAAGGTATATCGGCAACCGGTTTGCTCGTTGTTACTAGAGAATTTTTTTTTTAATTCAAATTTTTTCAACTAATATTATTTTTAAAATTTAAATACAAAAAAAATGCTCTGGGTAACAACGAACAAACCGGTTGCCGATATACCTTTTAGACGGAATTTGTTCCTCTTAAAATTAGCTGAACATGGCGGTATTTTTTAAAAACCTTAACTAATTAAATTTTTTTTTAGATATTCAATAAGCACCAAAAAAGCACCTAATTTTGGTACTACATTTTGTTCTTGATTAGCTTATTTGGCACTAATGTTCTGCTAGCTTAACGTTAATCTAGCGGAACAACACAAAAATATAATTTTCTCAAAAACCATAGGAGCACCTAAATTTTAAAGTTGGCACCTAATTAGCACCTAACTAGCACCTAACTAGCACCTAATTTTCCATACAAAAATTTTCAATTTTGAGCACCTTGTTCTGCTAGGTTTATAGAGGTAGGTACCCATTTCCCAGTACTTTGTTGCAATCAATGGCAGTAAAATCACAGTAAACAACTCCACAACTCTTTTACACCTCTCAAGTGGCCAATAAGTCAATAAAATAATCAAAATACCGTTCGTCTGTGGGTCACGTAAGTTTGAGTTCCCATAAACTTTCCGGATAACCGATTTTGAATATTATTTTGGCTATCGTGTGTTATTTACTCACTTGTCAAAGTCCCAAAATGGGCATTGGAGCCCAATAAAGTGTTTTCAATTGCCCACTTGGTCGACTCGGGCACGCCAACGCACCGCATTGAAAAATGTACGACTAAATACAAAAGTAAAGGGTTATCGATACAACTCGGGACGATTATGAAAAATATATATTTTCGATTATGGAAACTATTTCCGATTAATTGACTGAAATCCAAACACTAATATGGCAGATCTACGACAAGAAATATCTGATTAAACTTTAAATTCTAATTACACAGACTTTGCTTTTATTGCTTCTAATTATTGCTATACCACCTGTTGTAGACGTCACCGACCCATTTTATTCTTTTGTCACGCGTCCATGTTAAAAAACGAGCCGCTTGCGGCGAGTTTTAAAACGGGACAAGTGCTTAAAACTGCTTTATATAACACGTACGTTATACTATTTTTTTCTAATTTGTAGTTTTTTCAATAAAAAACACATATTTAAAAAGAAAATAAATCCTTCAAATTTTGTAAATTTTTATGTCTAAATTTTATGTTGAAAATCCTATTTTTTTATCATAGTAGCCTCTGGACAACAAAAACTATTTTGCGAAATGTCATTTTTTGATTTATTGACCCATTTTCACCACGAGATTCTAAAGTTATTTTAGCGATATGAGATTTGAAATTGGACGGAATACGTTGTGTGATCCTTGTACATTCGGTACATATACAGAGCGTTCGGAAATTCGGGCGATTTTGCTACTTTTTTTCGAATTTCGTGATTTTACGTCACGGCATTGCAATTTAGTATAGGAAAGATGGAAAATTCAAATAAAGTTGAAGTTAAAATCGACATTGGAAGGTTAGTAGATTGAATTTTGGATAGGATTTGGCAGAAAATGATAGCTTGAAGCATCTACAAAAGATTGATTTATAGATTTATGCAACCAACATACATGACTGTTATCCACACAGGATAAAAAAGTAGGTTATCAAGCTATTTTTCCTCTGGGAAAAATGGGTTTTCTCCTAAATCACAAAGACCGCGCACGTCAATGAAATGAAACATTTAAATGTTACCAACATCAAATAAAGAAAAAACGCGTATCGAAATAGCTTCATTACGATACGCAAATTCGTACGTAATAGATTTGTTATGATACAAAATTAGAAAAAATATTTTTTGGTTTGACTTTACTTAAAAAATACTATCAGTGAAAGAAAAGCGTTCACGTGTGGTCCACGCTCGGACTGACGCCCATTCACAACTTTTATTAATAAGCTTGCCTTTCACATGAATGTGTTCTGAAGTACATTTTGATATAAATTATAGGGCACCATCAGAAAGTGGGCAGTATATTTTATTACATTAATACTATGTATTGTACAAACAAATTAATATCCATTTTAATGGTCTAGGCGTGCGATAGGTATACAGCAAGGGCGTAGATATTTTTTTCTGGGGGGAAGGACTCGAAGCAATAATTTTTTAAAGTTTTATTAACATCACACAAGAATATTTGGGGAATCTCTCAGGGTGTTCCTTAATGACGTGCTAATATTTTAGGGTGTGATTCCTCAAGTCATTTTATCAAGAAAAGTTCATATAAACATATGTCCTAAACGGCTTAAATTTTTTACTACAGGGTGTTGAATTTTTTCTTTTTTAATGCGTTTTTTGGAATATCTCCGAAAGTACTTTAGATAATATTTATAATTTTGGCATGCGCTAATAGGACATAATACCGCATGTTTTAGTTATAAAAGTTATTCTTTTGTCCCACCAGTGGCGTCCCAGCAAACATGTTCTCTGATATTTTTTAGAAAAAAAGTGGTACACCACTGACATTTTTCCATGTGGATATTATTTCTGATTAGCCTGGTCAATTCGACATAAAAATGGTCACTTGAGTTTTTCTTCTCAGGCACACCGTTCTTAATTAAAATAGTTAAATTAAATTAGCTCTACTATTTATTACTATTAACATTGACAATGCAAAATTTTGTTTTATAAAAGTTGTTGGAAATGACCACCTTCACTTAATCGGCATGCTTTCGCCTGTCTTTGCATCAAATAGCGCACTCGTTCAAATATTCCAGGCGAATTCTGTATTGTTTCACAGAAGGCAATTATTCGCTCCATTAAATTTTTTGAAGTTTTAAGATGACCCACAAGAAAAAGTCCAAACTATTAAGATCAGGGGATCTTGCTGGACATTGTTGAGCTCCTCCGCGACCTAACCAACGATTCGGATAAACTGCATCTAAATGGTCGCGAACGATTACACTGAAATGAGCAGGAGCTCCATCGTGCATGTCATGTACCACATTTGATTCCTTAGCTCATATGCTACATCTTTAAGTAACACAGATAGTTCTTCTTGGAGGAAATGCAGATAAGACTGCCGTTAAGGCGTTAATTATGTTTTTAAGAAACGTCACCGTTTCAGGATAACTAGATTTATGTGATCAAAAATTATTCGTCAATGCTGCAAAACTAAGCTAATTTAATTAATTATTTTAATTAAGAACAGTGTACCTAAGAAGAAAAGCGCAAGAGACCATTTTTATGTAGAATTGATCAGGCTAATCAGAAATAATATCCACATGAAAAAATGTCAGTGGCGTACCACTTTTTTTCTAAAAAATATTAGATGACATGTTTGCAGGGACGCCACTGGTGGGACAAAAAAATAACTTTTATAACTAAAACATGTGGTTTTATGTCCTATTAGCACACGCCAAAATTAAAAATATTATCTAAAGTACTTTCGGAGCTATTACAAAAAACTCATTAAAAAAGAAAAAATTCAATACCCTGTAGCAAACAATTTAAGCCGTTTACGACATTTTATATGAATTTTTCTTCATAAAATTACTTGAGAAATCACACCCTAAAATATTAACACGTCATTAAGGAACACCCTGTATATTATACTTATACAATTTAATATCGCGTTTGTTAAATGTTTATCACAGGCAATGTTCTGCGTAACTCGTTACACATTTGTTTTGTACGTCGTACAAAATTGTGAGCGGTAAGATGTTTACATCGGATGGTTGCTCTGAGAGCCCCTTTTTTAAAAAAAAATCTATGGCTTGCTACGACTAAATATAAATTACCCCTCGTACGAATGCATATCAACAAGTTTAACAATGTTATTTATAGCTGTTTACCGCGCGACCGTAGTCGATTCCTTTTCACATAAATTCCTGCAATCCGAATCGAAGAAATCTGAAAATTGGTCCAGACGGTCTTAGAGAAACTGTTATTGGCGTCAGCCATTTTATTTCTTGTAGTAATTAATGACCGTGTTTTAGTTGCTATTTTCGAACGATTGTTTACGAGCCGCCATCGGATAAGGAAGACCGGCACTACCTATACGACGTGACGTTAAGTAATACGCTTTTTTTTTAAACAGAATGTCAGATATTCAGACGGAGACAAAAAAATACTTTTTTGGGTCAATTGTTGTTGAGACGACAAGCAAAGCAAACTCGAACGAATGTCTTGAAGATTTCCGATTCAATTTTTCGCATTTTGTAGAGGGCGCCACATAGAAGCCTATACTTTAATTTGAATGGTCCCGACTTTTTTGTCCTACACTGTATGACTGAATATTTTTATTCTCCTAACCTTTTGACATAAAAAAGGTATACTGCTTTTGTTTCCATAAATCGAACCGTTTTCGAGAAAAACGCTAAAATAACATTGCTTGCATTTTAATAAATACGAAATCATTTTAATTTATTTTCATCCTTAAACATAGCATAGCAAAGGAAGAAATATTCCATGGAGTTCGTCGGAATTTTTTAAGAATTAATTTGTGCATTGAAGAGGAAGGACGTCACTTTGAACCTTTGATTTGAGTATTTAATTTATTGTTCTGAGTAACTTATGTATTTTAAAACTGCAAATAAAATTTAACTTCAACTCCGTAATTCAACTTCAACTCCGTTAATTAACAATTTTCGAAAAAATGTTATAGGAAGAGATAGCATTTATTTTCGTTCTAGAATTATCCCCTAAATTTTTTGCTCATCATTTCCGGACACCTTGTATAGCTTAATGAAATCACCAGTAAACATTATGATTAAGGCAAATGTTAATATATACAGGGTGGTTGTTTAAGTGTGCAACATATAGGCATTTTTTTATTACCGTTTTATCATAAAAGTTGGTGCATGTTTGATAATCATCTTAGGTGCACTTGGAATGGTTGCAAGCCAAACGGCGTACAGGGTATGCCAAAAAATATAAAACTTGTACAAGAATAAAAAATGTTAATAAACATTTAAAATAAAAATTTTGCACTTTAAATGATAGTGTTTTAATTAGCATATTATCATTACTAATGTTTTATCTTGTTAAAAATAATTTTTAGGATATTTTAAAGTTGTGTTTAATATCGTTGCAACAAACATGAAGTTTGTGAATCCTTAATAAAATAAAAATTCAAGTAAATTTTACAAATATGCTTGAATTTGAACAAAGATATGTGAAATTGATTTGATTTTGATTAATTTATGAAGGTCTTTATGGTGAATATAAAAAAATTTTTTTGGAAATTATTGATGTTTTTAAAAAAAATATATTTTTTTATTTTAGGAGGTCACGTTTTTGAATCTATGCATAACTTTTTATTCTAAACAACTTTTCTTAATAACATTTTGATGAGTTTTCTAAAATAGGGGTACTTTGTTCTTGTACAAGTTTTATATTTTTTGGCCTACCCTGTACGCCGTTTGACTTGCAACCATTACAAGTGCACCTAATATGATTATCGAACATGCACCAACTTTTATCAAGAATAACATTTTCTGAGAAATCGGTAATAAAAAAAATGCCCATATGTTGCACACTTAAACAACCACACTGTATATTAGAGTAATTGAGGGTAGAGCAAAATTTACGTGGTATTTTATAAAAAGTACCACGTCGTATTCTCGAGTCTTTTGGCGCCGCTCGGCATACTTGGAACGCTAACATGGAGGTCAACGCTTCGCGCTGTGATAGTACCACACACATTAGTAGGTAAACGATGTTAATTTCATTCATATAATCATGTACAAGTTTGACTGTCAATTACTACATACCAGATCAGGGCATACATAAATTTTTATCTTATAAATTTTGACATAATGATAGTGATAAAAAATAAATTAAATCGCCAGAATGCCGTTTAGTTTGTTTCGCATACAGTGTGTCTCACGTTGGCGCCACTATGAGATAAAGTCAAATTAATCGGAGAACTCGCCGCATCACCTGTCATTATTGGCACCCTGTTGAAGTCTGGTATATTTTACGTTGAGCGGTTGGCTACAGAAACAGGACCGGACTAAGTTCTTTTACCTTCGCCTTCGCCATCTGTTCAATTTTGTAAGGGACTCTTTATATTTTGTAAAGATATAGCGTACATACATACTAATTTTATTATTTATAAAATAAAATACTGACAGACCCGTACCTACTAAAATAAGAATGTGAAAACATTATAAAACTAAAGGAAAAGAAGAAAACTACATTTATTTCCTTTAGTATTTACTTATAAAAAGCAAAATAGGTATTTATGTATTTATTATACAAGAAAAAATGTTTTTTGCGAGGTGTAAGCTTTGTGGTGTATACATCTAATTAAAACACCATATTGGGAACCCTTTTGATATTGTTACTTTTGTGGGAATTTTATATATAGGGTGAAGGGTGTCCCGTAACTAAGGGGCTATACAGCAACAGGATTTGAAAATATGTCATTTAATTTCATTTCTTATACGGTTAAAGAGATACAGGGTGATCCAAGCAAATATTTACTTTATTAAATTGGCGATGATTTGATCTTAAGCGGACATACTTATACGGGGTTAGAAAAAATTACCAGAACGGTCGATTATTTCAAAATATACAGGGGTTATCAAAAAACGTCTTATATAAAAAATTTAGGGCTGTTAAAAATCTACATATCGGTGATAAATTGAAATATACAGTTTCGCCCACAAAGTTATGGAGAATGATAGTTATATTTTTTTAAATGGAATACCCTGTATATTTTTACTTATTTTGATTGTCGACTCAATTTTAAACATTTTTTATTAACCATGTGTTATACCTAAATTCATTACTTTCCTACATAAATTGATCAGCTACAAAACACAAAATAAATTTCAAGAAACAATTTATTAAGTTACCTTTAAACAAAAACGTATAACAAATCATGGCAAAACGGCTCTTTTTTTTAATAAGTGTTGAAAATTACCCCCATTTACTAACTGACAATGATAACAAATTATCGCAAAAATGTCTTTGGTTGTTTAAAACCATTTCCTTGTTATTCTCGCACTTTCATTGACAATTTTCATTATTAATTCTTCTAAATTATTGAATTTATTTTGATAAACTATGTTTTTCAGGTGACCCCAATAAAAAAAATATAATGGCGAAAGATCGGGGGACCGTGAAGGCCACTCGATAGGCCCTCTTCTTCCTATTCGCGCCTAGTAACCGTAATTTTGCTTATTCACCATTCCGTGTAGTGTAAAAGTCGCTTCATCCGAAAACACAATATTGTTTGAAAAATTCTGGATTTCTTTCATATTTCTAGTCATTATTTCGCAAAATTCTAGCCTTCGATCACAGTCAACGTCAAAAAGTTCTTGTACAACATTAATTTTGTATGGATGCATTTTCTCAGTATGAAGAACGGTTCGTACAGATTTTTGATCAATTTCATGATCCAAAGCAAGCTGATTAGTGGATTGTTTGGGATTTTCTTCTATCGCAAGCAGAATGTCCAGCTTTTTTTCCTCAGAGGTAGCAGTCCTAGGTCTTCCAGATCTTGGGCGGTTTTTACAGTACCAGTCATTCTGTAACGCTCAATAGTTCGAAAAACTGCATTTTTTTAATGTGCCTGTCTGGATGCAAATTATTGTAAATAATACATACCTCCTGATATGATCTCTGTTTATCGCCAAACCCCCTTAAAATTAAAATATCAATTCTCTCTGTTTCAGTAAGTAAAAATGCCATGCTATTTTCTTTTTTGTCTATTTCTGTCAGAATTTCAGTTTCAGATGTCAAACTATTAATTATTTATGAGTAACCATGGTCGTGCCTTATTTGTTGTTCACTATGTTCGAAAATCGCATCGTTATACGTTATTATTTGAAACGCCGATTTCTAGGAAAGTAATGAATTTAGGTATAACACATGGTTAATAAAAAATGTTTAAAATTGAGTCGACAATCAAAATAAGTAAAAATATACAGGGTGTTCCAAAAAAAAATATAACTATCATTCTCCACAACTTTGTGGGCGACCCTGTATATTTCAATTTAATCAAATTGGGTATAGTTATGGTTTTGACGGCAAGAAGGAGAGAAGGAGAGTTAAGATATCTCCTAGAGAACGCTAGCTACACAATATGAGTTTGATAAATTCTGGAATTTATATATATAAATTATGGATGTTGTTTATACTCACAATTAAACTTAAATAGTAAACATCTGTCATCTGTCTCTGTCGTAAAATCCTAAAGTAAAATATTTAAAACACACACTGCACAAAACACAGCCACAGAAACACTTAAAAAACACCAAAATCGGAAGAAAATAATATGACGCAACCAGACGCGTGAGCTTGCTACGGCCCACTGCCGATCTGGGAACTTTAACGACGAAACCAGATTAGCTGTTAATGTCAAATGTCGTTGTCTTCTGTCTGTCGAAACGCTTTGTGTTAGGAAAAAATTAACACTACTAGATATATATATATATTATAAGCTTCGGTTTGTTATTTGTAAGGGAATTTGGATGAGTCCTTAACAAAACTACTTTGTCCCTTTGAAAATCATGTTTTGTTTAATTTCCTTCACTTAACGATTTTCTCAGAAATTGGTTTCCTCACCAGAGAAAAAATATATAATGATACTTACGGTATCCGATGACAGAATAATTAAAACAACAGCAGAAACAGTACGACGTTACGAGTCCCTAATAGGATCGTATAATTGAAAATCTTCAATTATGGTCTATCTGTCTGTCATCCTGTTTATCTATTACCCAACGCTGAGAGTGCCCATTGCGATGGGGCGCCTCTAGGTGATTTAAATTAAACATCATGGGTACGGATAATGTATATTACCATGGACGTCCGAAGGGGGTGGGGGGGGGAGGGCTTGTCGCCCCGCCTGGCTGACCTTTAATTCGCTTTGCATGGTTTACTTTAAAAATTTAATTTAAAGTCTGCGAAGTGTCAGCGAAATAAACCGAATGGTCCAATTGACATTTTAACATGCACTTTACTTAACATAATTACATGGCGCCGAAAAATTGGGTCAATAAGATTATAATGGTCCTTACGCCTATCTAGCCTTCGATACAGAAAGTGTCTTTGTCTTATTTATAAAAAATAATACAGAGTAGAGGAGTGAGTGGAAATTATTTATAACCCACACACATACTTAGCTTGTACTTTGTTTAAAGTTTAAAGAATAATTTTTATACATGTAATATGTACCTAAGTCCTAAGTAATACCTTAGTTTTTCTAATGTCGCCTTTCTAATCGGTTTTACATTGAACTTTATGTATAGATGTACTGGCAGGGCCCAGTTTGCGCCGTCCAGCTCTTACGTTCCAACGACTCGCGATGGTTCCCATCGTAGTTTTGTCAAGAAATAGATTGCACTTTATTTATTGCATGGTTAAACATTTTTGGCAACACTGCGCACGCATCTTGTCATCAGTCCAGCCCCTCAAGTGACGGAGGAAACAGAACGTTCGCCATAGTGTCAAGAAATATTTTACAGAATTATTTATTCTATAACTCGTCGTCTCAGAATGAAAAATTTGCCAATTTTCAATGTTTTCCTACTCGAGAGTTGTAATTCCCATACCAAATTATAACCGTCTAAGACAAGTGGTAAAACATTTCCAGAAAATTTTATAATTATATATTATATATATCTAGCTAAATCAGTCGTGTTTATGGTTCTTTTTATAGAGATCACACGTCGAATTGCATTGTCGATCGCCGATCCATTGAATCTGATTTAAGTTTACGATGTATATACTCGCAGTAATAGGAAGAGCACCCTCAATATAATATGTATATATCACAAACGTCGTAGTATAACATAATTAGGCTATCCCTTATTATATTTAGTGCATCGCAGTTTTAGGTGCGGCAAGCCAACGTCAACATTCTGACAAGAGGTAAATTAGCTTAGAATAACATTTTGATTAATGTGTTTATTTTTGACGCAAGAAGGGCGTTATGTTTTACCTATATTGTTGGATAATGCACTTCTTCAAAATAGATTATGCCTATTTTTTTGTCTTGGCCAGATTACTAAATCAGGCCGCGATTGGCTTATTTTCATGTACTTTATTTTGTCTATCCGAGTAGTACCAATGGGGTTATTCATTCGACCATTCGTCTTTGCTACCGCTACCAGATGGCAGCTGTTTTTAACACACACATGTTGGATTTTAGGTTAGGTCGGTGTGTTTTCTGGGGTTGTTGATCAGTCCAGATCCTTTATCCTGTTTCAAAATGAATAAAATCATTTTTTTAAACATTAAAACGGGTGAACGGGTCTAGACGAAACTTTGCACACATTTAATCCATATCCCCCAAGCAGGTGTAAGGCAAGATTAAAGATTACCATGGCCATTATCAATTTAGATAAAAATTAATCATCACATTATAGCCACATAACTACCTCTTTATTATTATTATTATTATTATTATTATTATTATTATTATTATTATTATTATTATTGAGCTATTATAATATGCCAATCAGAAGATAACAGCCGGGTGTCGCACAATGCGATTTGCAGATATTTTTTGCTTTGTTCGGTATTTACGCCATAATACGTCATTTTCCCGCTCACAAGACATAACAAAAATATGTTGTCTATCGATGTACACTGAAGGAAAAGTTTCGTTTTAAGTAAAATAAATCATTTGTTTGACTTATTTTTATTGGGACCAAATAATTACTTATTTGACTGCCGGTTCTTTTTGATTGAATAAAATAAATGTGTTGCCGATAGAAATAAGTAATTAGCTATATATATTATAAACAACTTGTTTATTCTATGAAATAAACCTTTATTTTAATGAAATACCACATACTGTCAAGCTTATTAAACCAATTATTATTTGTTTAAATATAATAAATATTACTATCAATCGTGAAATAATTTTGGACATAATTTCAAATAAATATTTGTTTCGGCAAGCTGGATTAAATAAATTCTTTTTTCAGTGTAACAGTGTTATGTTTGCTAAATACTTTGGGGGAGTGTTTTGTTATGCTATTGTTGTCTGGTGATTTTCAGCTATGGAATTTTTAGTATGAATTGGTGATTAGTGCAGTAAGACAAAAATCTATGAATTAATTTCATATTTTTCAAGTTTTCAGACATGGAATTGATTTTTTTTAAGACGACCTTAACCTAAAGTCTATATTCATTTGAAATCAACTTTTTTCTATGTGTACTACAGGTTAATTTTTTATAACAAATATATTACTTGAAACTGCATCATAAATGCAAAATACACATTACTCAACCATGACTGATTTGTTGATGATACCTATGAACGAAGACGAAGATAGATACGGCAAAAGAACCATAAGGGCATTTGATAAATAGATAGGTTGTTAGTATACTTGTAGACGAAGCGTGTTTAAAGAAGAAGAATAGGTTTATCCAATCAAAAGATGATGAAGTCTTGGAATTTTAATAATGGATTACGATAAATTTTATACTAATACTTAAAATGAAGGCATTTTGGGTAATGTGTTGTTTTTCTGTTATACGAAACCCTATACCTACTACCCATAGCTATAGTTTTGCAACAAGAAACAGACCGTATAGAATCCCTGGTTATTTTATTTTTGCAAGACTCGCTACTGGCGCTACTGCATTAAATTAACCAATAAAAACAGCCTGAAATATGTACGTATCTATTCAAATTTTCGTCCATGTTGCAAAACAAACAGGAATGATTATTGTTGATTACGTGCATATTTCTATAGACAAAATAAGTAAAAGCTACTTATTTATATCTTTTATTGTCAATGTAATATCCAACAGTTACGTGAGGTATCGATTAGAATATCTTCTTCGTGGTTTAACTTGCATTTTTAGTTTCATTAGGTAATTGTTATTTTATAATTTATTAATAATTTTGAAAGAGACAAGTTTCTTGACTGCCTCTAGAAAACTTTGCGGGTATGGGAAAATTTGTTTTAGAAGACTTCAGCAGGATTTTCAGAGATTATGTTGTTATTACAAGGCACGTTGACATCCTGTTTAATCGCCTGATTTGTTTACAGAACCTTATTTTAAAATATTTGAAATGAAGTCACCAGAAATATTCCCATCAGACCGTTACTACCAAAACGGCGACATTTGTTAAGAATGACTAGCTCAGCACAATTTGCACATATTGTTGCCGTTTAAAGATATAAACATAGCCATTTGTGTTTATTTCTGACCCAAATAGTCTTTCGTATATTATAGGTGTAAGTTACTAAAACAATTTTGCACTTATTGCACATCGCAAAATCTAAAAGATTTAAATATACAGGGTGTTTTCTTCCAATTGGGCGCACTTATTAGTTTTGGGAATCTCTACAAGAAACTGTCAGAATTGTCTGATGCAGTCGGAAGTAGCGGTGTGCAACAAAACCGATTAATCGATTTTTAATCGATCTATCGATTATTCGATTTGAGATCATCAGATTATTAATCGAAAAAAAAACTATTTTTCGATTAATCGAAAAAAAAATATTTTTCGATTAATCGATTACTTATTCGAAAAACAAGTACGATTTTTTGATTAATCGATTATTAAGTAATCGAAAAAAAAAACGATTTTTCGATTAATCAAAAATCAAAATCGAAAAAAAAAGATTTTTCGATTAATTAGGTGTTCGAAAAAAAATTAATTTACGATGTTTTGATTAATCGACTAAAAAGGATTTTTCGATTAATCAATGAACCAGAAAAACTATTTTTCGATTATTCGAAAATATAGGTATGTTTTTGGATGATTGAAGTTGCTAGTTACTTATTATTACTGTAAGTCTCTGTCTATATATTTATTAGCAACCCTATTACCCTGAAAATCGGTTTAAAAAATATTATAGCATATTATTGCAAGACAATCAATAAAATAATTTGAACAAAGTTTCAATCTGTGCGCCTTTCATAAAATTAATATTCTTAACGATCTAATATTTGAATCGACTTTTTGATTTATTTTGATTAAACTAGGTAATCGATTATTTTCGATTAATCAGAAATAATCTATTATTCTCGATTGATCGATTATTTTCAATTATTCGAAAATAATCGATTATTTTCGATTAATGGATTATATTTGACTTTCGATTAATCGATTATTTTCGATTAATCGATTATTTTCGATTAATCAGGTTATCAGATATAACTAACTATTTTCGATTACTCGATTAACAGGAAATAATCGATTATTTCAAATAATCGAAAATCGATTATCTTTTTCGGTAATCGCACAGCCCTAGTCGGAAGCAGTAACATTTCATAATCGTCTCTTGCATCTTTCCGGTAGCCCGCTAACAACCGGGGCGTGGTAGTCCAAATTTCTCTGATTACCATTGTTTGTTAAAAAGGTTCGAACTTCGAACGACAATACCGGGTACTCCGGTCGGTCGAGAGAGAGATTAGTCTCATCGCAGTGAAGAAATCAAGAGTCCGGCGCCGATGAGACGACAAGTTTGTGTTAAAGCCGTTTGTTCTAGCGGTATCGGAAGACTGTGACAAGATGTCAGTAAAGGAGTCGCGACCTAGGGGGTCCCAGTTGGTGACGAAATCGCTGGAAACACGAAAATAATTATAAGTAAAATGTAGCCGTTTAGTGTTCTTCCACTCTTGGTGGTGTAATTTTCTTATTAGTGACAAATAGTACTTTTTTAGTATTTTTGACAAAAAAATTGCGCGCCACTGACTTTTTTTAAAATTATGTATTTTTTTCGAATTAAGCAACTACAAATACAACTATTTTATGTCCTGAGTTTTTTTCCTATCTTGCTTTGTTTTCGAGAAAAAAAATAAAAACCACTTTATTGCATGTCCCCGGGACAACAAGAGTAAAAAAATTTAACTACTTACCGAACTATTAAAATACACGAAAGTCCTCTTTTGAATTTTTTCGCACAGATTAAAACTGTTTTCGATAAAAGCAATTAACATAAAATAATCGCATAACGTAATAATTTATTACTGCAATGTTTAATTAAGTATTTAACAGAAAATAAGACGAAACTTATAATAGTTGCTGAAATGCCATCCTTCAACTTTAATGCAAGCATTGGCTCGTCTTAACATTGATTGCCGAACTCGTTGAGATATTCCCGGCGTATGTCTTATCTGATCAACTGAATCCCGTATCCTTTGGGTTAGTTCTTCTGCAGTGTTGAATTAAGTTTTGTAAACGAGAGCCTTTAAATGCCCCCAAAGGAAAAAATCTATAGGATTTAAAGTTTAAATTTTTTACTCTGATTGTCCCGGGGACATGCAATAAAGTGGTTTTTATTTTTTTTCTCGAAAAATTCAAGAGATAAAATAGTTGTACTTGTAGTTGATTAATTTGAAAAAAAATACATAATTTAAAAAAAAGTCAGTGGCGCGCAATTTTTTTGTCAAAAATATTAGTTGGACTGTCTTTCGGGGCGCCACTGGACCTAATAATTTTAATTTAATTAAATCTAAATTATCCCCTTGTTATTACAAACAGAATTACCAAATTTCAACAAAATCGAATACAAGAGTGTTGAGATATTTAAGAACATTCGATTTTTTTTTAAGTTTGACACCCTGTATCGCAAAAACTATGCATTTTCTGACCTGTGTTTATCTGAACTTTTCTTCTTAAAATCACTTAAAAAAGCACCATTTGGAGTTTGGCCACATACTTAAATAACACCCTGTATAGGTACCGTGAAATCTGCAATAAATAATACATACCTACTTGTGATTTACAGTATTATGTTATCAAAAATATATGTTAATATAACAATGAAGTGCATTATGCTATAGATTATCTAATAATATCATCACACCATGTCTGATGCGAGAGGCATATATTGCCATATTGCTCGACATCCGGCATAAGAGGCACTGAATCGTTCGTGTAATCTTTTCCCCTAGCAGGCTAGCACTTGGCTTTAGTTAGTGGATCTATTTATGAATTATTATATACTTGGGTTTGACAATCTAGCAGAAAATTCAGCTATAAAAAATGTGAGATTGTTTCCCAATATTTTAAGTACTGAAAACTATATGTATGTTTTGACTTTTTCGTAGTTACTATCGTTTAATCTTAACTTTATCAGCCCTTGCTAGAAGGTTCGTTTATAATGTTATTGTCATTAAAAACACTGTTTCACGTGTCTGGATTTACTGCGCTCACTATAACATAGATTTTTCACCCATTCCCTAAATTCGTCCATAAAATAGAGCGGAAATTATTTTTGGGAGGGACCTCTGTGTCATTTTATCGATAAATGCAAATATTACGGGGCGTGACATCGATAATTTGTTGAATCATGATATATTGTGCCCTGGGGAAATTACTTTCGAAGAAGGGACGTCTGGATAGATGGACAATATTTTTTCAATATTGTAGTTCTGGTTGTTAAGTTTTCTTTGTGGTAGACATGGACCTTTAGATCCGTACAGCTTATCTGGTGCGCTTTATGCGGGTGAAAAACAGTCACACGCCTTGCCGCCCTACAGGTATGGGCATGCGCACAATTCTGTGGTTATTAGGTTTTCCTTGTTTGCGACATTCTCAAAATACACTCCAGAACCGGCTCGGTGCCATTTTTGTTGGTGTGTTTTACGTTTTCTCTGTGGATTTCTTGATATGTGTGAAGTTAGCAATGTTTATCAACGAATTTTTTTGGGTACGTGTCAATTCGACCTGTAGCAGGTAATTTACCCCTATGGGGTAATAATGACGATAAATTCAAATGGTAGAATTTCAATCTTCGCCACTAAAAAAAATAAAATTCGTTTACAAACGCCATAGGCGGAATTGACCCGTACCCAAAAAAAAAATTGTTGCTGCATAAACGGTGCTGCTGAACGTTGCTAACTTCACACATAATATTTATTTTTTGTTGTTTTCTTTGCTATTGTGGGTGTTTAATATTTAGGAATTTCTAGTTTTTCTGTAGTTTAGCGAATTGTGTTTGTGCCTTTAGTGACTCGGATACCTTGACTAGTAAAGACCATTGTATGATTTTATTCAGTGGCGGCTCGTGACTAGTGAGTCAGGGGGGGCGCTGGCTTTAAATTAAAAAAAATTAACATGTCTATTATTTTCGAAAGTACGTGTCTGTTTTTTCTAACTTTCTCGTTGTGAATTTTAATTTCATCAACTTAAGCACTACTTATAACGATGTTTTGCACTATTTTCATGTTTTTTATTTTCTCTGAAAGATGTTTTAAGTCCTGCACCCCATTTATAGTCCAATTATCATCCCCGTCAAAAAGAAGACACACGAAACAAAAAAAGAAGAATTTTTGTCCTCACAACCGCATATCCAGGATTTTTTAATATATATTTATTTGTCAAACTTACGCGTAAACTGTGCCTTACTTTTACATTTTGATTGTACTTGTAGGTACTATAGGTATTCAATATTGGTAGTGGAGTGGCCGCCCTGTATTTTTTAAATCAAGTTTTTCAATTAAGCTCAGAGAACTACTAAACACAAGCTTCTGTAAATCAATGACCTTCATATTAGACGAAATTTTCCAACTTTATAATGTAACTAATAAATAACTCAAAACAAATAAACAAAACGTCAACGGCATCGACAGATCGCATCGCGATTCGCGAACAGCTGTTGGGCGCGGAAAATTGGAGCTCGTCCGTAGCCGCTCGTTGTGCGATGTGTAGGTGACGTCAGACCTCCGTAGTCGCGTTGAATCGGGACGGGATAATCGATAGCCCGCGCTTAGTAACCTTGAGAGCGCGCAACTCGCTTGTCTATGAGTATAACCTGCCCGTTGGAATAGGGCTATGTTTGGTTTGAATTATGCCCGCGCTTAGTATAACCTACCCGCTGGAATAGGGCTATGTTTGGTTTGAATTATTTTAATGGATTGCTTACATAGATTGCTTTATTGGTTTTTTAAGTAAAGTATTTTTTGATTCTGTTTGAAATAATTGCAGGGAGGGCGGCGCCCCAGAGCCCTTCATTAACCAGCCGCCACTGTTTTATTATTATGCCCAAATAGAGGTACAATACCGGGTATTTCGTATTTTCAGTAAGTATGAAGTAGTGATAGTTCTTGATATGTAATTTTATTTTGTTATGATCGCACATCTAACTAGGCCTAGGCCACACAAACAAGATGTTAAAACTTGGACCTATCTATTTTCCCATTCGTTAAAACGATAATTGTGCAATGCGCATGCCCTTTTCTGTGTGGTTTTTTTTACATGCACAAGGCCATAAATTTTCCACTTTCGTGATTATTGTTTGATTATGTAACGGTCCTGTGGTGGTAAAGGATAAAAAAAAGTACTCGAAAACTTTCTATTTATTTTATATTAAAAATTGTAATATGCAAATTCGTATAAGTAGATATGAATGTACCGTGTACCCACTCAACAATTGCTTTCGATACTTCACCAGTCAGTACCACTAAATGAAGATACGTAGGTACTGCTGCGATAAGAATCTTTAGTACCCATCTTGATGCGCGATAGCTGTATACATATTTGATATCTTTATTTGAAATCTTCTCTCCCACGCTAAATGCGACGTAAATGTTATGTTATCGATGACGATAATAATACTATGTGATTTATTTGTTGGTATAATTGCTTGGTTATAAGCCTCAATTTCAATTTTACATTTTCCCCGTTTCCCAGCCCTAGAAAACACGAAGAAGGGCTGTTTTTTTTGCCATTGCTTTCAGAGCTGCAGGATGACTATCTATATCTTTGCGGTTCCTTCACTTCTGTAAAGCCATACTTTTCGTTTTTAGTCTTTTAAAACTAGGCCAATCCGAGTTAGAATAATTTGCTGTAGTTGTTAAATAACTGTCAAGAAAATGGACGAAATGGGTAAAAATTAATAATTAAATTCTCGGTTCTTGCCCCCTTATCTACGGTCTTTGGATGGTACCATTACCATGAGATTCAAAGTTCCCAGTTGTGATGCAACAGTTTTATACATCACCTTCACTTTTTATTATTTATTACTTCGCCAAACTGTCAAGAAATAATATTGAAATTTTTTAATTTATTATTGAAAATTACAATAAAAAATACCATTACAAGACAGTGTTAATAATAGTAATTAACACAAATTACATCTTATTCAGTTAGGTATAAAATAACAGTGTTTCCCGAATTAAGCAAGTTAAGGAAACAATGTATTATCACAATAAAAACTTCTTCACTTTACACCTTAATCTAGTTTTTGAGCTGTACTCATATTATTGTTACACAATTTTTTCCAAAATATAGAGATCTTGATTAAAACCGTTACAATAACTTTTCCATTTTATTCCATAAACACTTCCTTTATTCATCCAATTTTGGCACACCAAGTAAAACTATTTAGATAAAAACTTTGCCGACTTATTTACCAAACCAAAGATATTTATAACATAACTGTATAGATGCCGGTTGGTTATACAAATATTACTCTTCAACAACCAACCATATATAAAGAATATTTTGATTGCATAAACATTACTGTGTCTTCCTAAATTGCTTGAAATAGTCCTTTTAGTTACAGTCCATGAGTCCAAACTTTCTAAGCTTCGGCCTTCTTCGATGAGAATGTCGCTTTAGAAGACTGTTCCTGCATGAACCCTTTTTTACCACACCAATATATTAAAAAAAATTTACCAAGTTGGCAGTTTTATAGACAATAATTCAATGAAAATACTGAGCCAATTCACTATACTTCTGGTTACGCCTATTTTAATTTCGCCTCTTTCCACTGAATAAGCCACATCAAAAGAGGAAGGAAAGTCAAAAACTACCTTTGTATAAATCATTCAAAATTCTATGTGAAGATAGTGGGCAGACAGACTGGTCATTATACCTACCTAGTTACTGAGTAAATACTTTGCAAATTGGGAAATACGTTTATTTAGTACAGTCGTTGCGAAAAAAGAGTTTCATCTATCGTTTTTTGGTATTAAGTTAAATGTCTTAATGACTTTAATGTTAGTTTAATCATCGCTTTTTATATAAAATGGACTAAACGCTACCAAATTTATTTCCATGCCAATACATATACCATCACATCTAGCCGTGTGGGAGTCACTTAGAAAAACGGTTTTAAACCTTTTCACGTTCAACCCTTTCAACATCTTTTAGATGGTGATCCTGCTTCAAGGGTACAATTTTGTGAATGGATCCATCAAAATCGAAGTCTGCACAAATACATTTTATTTAGCTATGAAGCTCAGTCCACTCGTGATGGAATTAATATTTGCACAATGAACATCGGTGATCGGATAAAAACCCTCATGCTACATTTGAACGAAACTTTCAACATCGATTCAGTATTAATGTCTGGTGTGGAATGCTCAACGACCAGTTGTTTAGTCCATTTGAAATGGATGGGCGTCTTACTCGAGAAGGATATTTACGGTTTTTGTAAGACCATTTGATACACATTTTGGATGATGTTCCGTTAAATGTTCGACAACGAATGTACTTTCAACATGACGGAGCCCCACCCCATTTTAGTCCCCAGAATTTTCAATGCTGCAGCTTTTATAAAAACAGTCCAACGTGCTACCCGAGCAATTAACAAACGTGCCGAAAAATGTATTGAAGTTGGTGGAGGGGTTTTTGAAAATATTCTTTAAGTTAGTTTGTACTGCAGTGCCTGCAATTATTCGCTATTAAAATGAAAATTAACTTACAAAAACTTTAGAACCTATTATTTCAGAAATGGTTAAGAATCGAACTAAAACATATAGGTTTATTTCTCTTATTTTCACTCTCTGAACATATTCCCAAAATATTGCCCTTTCCTCCAAAAAACACCTTGTATATGCATGTAATATAGATTTTTAATTTGTGGCTTTTATTTTTATCTTTAAATTTAAACTTGCTTTCTGCCTGACCCTTTTTTTTCCCTGACATTTTTTTTGTTTACCGCTGTACATTGCACACAAAAGAAAAATGATGAAAACTTTCTCCCGTGTGCATTTTTTTCGTTCAGGTAGCTGCCTGACAATAAATAATACCAAAATGTCGGATTAATTGCATAATTTGACTGGATTTATTGCCGGTGCGTTACAGAAAACGGTTTTAGAATGGGTTTAATTCGACAAGATTAAATATCCAAATCATAGCTGTTTAGAAACGAGGAAAAGGGTCTATATTATACTTAGTGTAGTGTAAATATGGAAAAAAAATTAAAGATGTCCATTGTCCATCAGTCCATCGATGTTGCAAGCTATTTCGGAAACAATTCGATCGACTCTCGTAGGTGTTTTTTTTTTTTTTAATGAAAGCCGTAATAAATCTGAAATTTCCTAGCAAATTATAATAATTTCCAGTCAGTACCACCTGCATATACTGCACTAGTCAAATGCAATCAAAGAAATACAACTTTAGCCCCCGGTAGTCTAACGTCGGTCGATTCGATCCGGTATAGGCGTAGCTAGCCTATTTTGTCGGGGGGGCTTTAATTTCTGACTTGTGCGTGATTAAGTAAAAATAATATACTAAATATAAGTGTTTTTACATATTATTTATTTATAGTTTCCTAATGATATCAAATAATAATTCTTTGGGGAAATCACAACGGTAACGCTGTACGGGCGTTTTTACTACGAGTGACGCGGAATTTTGATATTCATTGTCTAACGTTACAGTGCTGGTGAGTTGTGTTTGTGATTAATGGCGGTTTTAGATTTTTTTCGAAATAGAACTATTTAGTGCTATTTATTATTTACCATGGTTCCAGTGCGTTGTGTGTAAGAGACCCGACTATTCTTACCCTGGATTAATATTTCGGCAGTAAGTGAGGTTATGTTTTTTTTAGCTTAAAACTAATGGTGTAGATAGTTCTGTATTTAAAGTAAATGTCGCCAAATATATGGATTGTTTTTGATCCTAAAAAAACACATGCTAATGAACTGTTAGGCTAACAGCGAGTTTTTACAGCTTACAGCGTTGTCATTTTTTCAAGCCATTTCCTTGTAACTTATCTGCAACTTTGAAAGTATGTATTATTGTAAACAAATGGTTTTTGATGAATGGAATTCAATGTTTTCTCTCCTTAGTCATACATGCCCGTGGTTAAAGCAGTTAATTTGTGGAACAATCGGCACCAATGTCAAGGGCTTTTATTACATTAATCCAGCAAGAAGATTAAACACAATTAGTCGATTAAGTCGTTAAAACACGATTTTTTTCCAAGAATACATTAAAAGACACACAGTCAAAGCATCTGTTGCACTGACGACCAAATCAAGCAAGCAGGATGACATTGAAAATGATGTAGTCATGCAGGAAGTTGTAATAATATAGATGCGTTTTTATTTTGCAGTGCATTTTCATTATTCTGTGTACCGTTGCAAGATCGCACCGTTTGTGCTTAAGTCACTTGTCATTTATGGTACCCTGTTGAAGCCTGGTATATTTTACGTTGAGCTGTTGGCCAAACAAAGACCGGATTTAGTTTTTTTTTTGCCTTCGCAACCCACCAACAACGATAAAGCAAAGATAATATACCTACTGTTTTGACTGACTCTAAAGTTATATTTGTGATAGACTGTCAGCCAATAGCTTTTCTTAAAACGGGCATTATATGCGCCGCCTTAGCACTGGTGAATTCTTAATAGTTACAAATTGAGTCGATTTAAGCCCAAATAAACAACCCAAACGGGGCAAGTCTTTGTATTCTTCGACAATGTTGTGGGATTATGAACAATATTTTTTCCTATCGTTTTAACGACGTTTCCTCTCTCGTCTCTCTTCTTAAAATATTGAATCTAAACTTTTTACCCATTTGGAACTAGACGAAGAAATGTCGACAAAAAAAATTCTGTTTACATCAAAAAATAATAAATGATCGATGCTCTTCAAATCGACATCCGATCGATCTATTTATCGAAGATAGATTGACATACGTCCAACATTTGGCATGTTACTAGTTGCGGCCATATGGTCGGTGGTTTGGTTTATAATAATTATTATTCTAACTTTTTAAACATGATGTGTTTCCAATGCGCGTGGTTCTTTATTGGTTCATTGTTTATTATGAAGGTACATTCAATGGTACAACAAACATTGCGTGAGAATTCCTTATCGTCCATAACTTCAAAACAAGAGTTTGCTCTTCGTATTTCATCATCTTCCCTCTTCCCTCAATAATAATTATTAGTTTTGTCAAGAATCCTGGTGCTAATTCTTTCATGGAATAAATGTTCATAATCTGCATTATTTTCTTGCTCTATATACCATCGAGCACATCATTATTTTGCTCTTAGTATAGTCAGCGGCGTAACAAAAACTAAGTGCCCCCCCCCGCAAACGTTTTCAGGGGCCCCCTCTCTATAACGAATGGAAAATGATAATTCTTATTTCCATTCCTATTAGGTTCAGGTTTATGAATTTTTGAATTCATTAATCGTGTAATAATTTAATTAGGGTTATACCCACATTATGTGTTAAGTAGGCTCACTATTAAAACAGCTAATAATTCAAATTTATTTTAAAATCCTAGGTAGACTGGTAGACATACCATAGGTAGTTATTAAGTCCAGCAAATATGATGCAAAATCAAAATTTTAAAATACCACTTATAATGTTGCTTACCATGTATGGTAGTAACAGGGGAAGCAGTGATCGAGCCTCATAGAATCCAAAAGACAGAAAACAGTAAAACACATGAACACTCAACAAGTCTGCACAAACATCATGTCACTAAGCACTATACAAGGTATTATACAAAACGATCAGATCGTCGAGAGTATTTTTTGCAAAATCGTTTATAATTTCGTCGATATTTAATGTCTTAACAAATTCTTGTTCGATACTGATTAAGGATAAATCCTAAAGGCGTTGTTTTCCCATGGTGTTACGTAAATAGGTTTTTTTAAAACCGACCAGAAAATTTACACTTTCTGGACAATTTTTCGTCTAGAAAATAACGTTTTTCCGATCACAAGACCGGAAAAGTGACATTAGAGACCGGAAAAATCTTTTCCGGACTCTAATGTCACTTTTCCGGTCTCTAATGTCACTGTCACCCTGTTTTTTGTATTTCCAATCGCTCTTTGATAATACAAGATACCTTGATTTCGTTATTATGACAACAACATTTCGATGTATTGTCGAGTGACAGTTCGTTGATTTTTAATTTTGTTCTTTATGTCAAACTTGTTTCGCGTTGATTATAAAATATATCGAAGTGTCGGTCTTAAAAAAAATATTGTACGTCACGCAACCGAAAATTAGTGTTTTCCAGGTCTCTCCAAGCTTCCAGGACTCGCCTATGGCTCGCCCTGGAAATGCTTGTCTCGACCCAAAGGCGTCCATAGAGCGTTTAGCGCCATATTAAATGTGTGTTTTTCTACGAAATCAAAATTTGGTCGCATGTGATGCAAAGTTTATTTGTTTTTGACTTTGTATAAGGTAACTTCATAAAATAAGTATTTTTGAAAACATAGTTTGTGTCTGAAAGTAATACACCTTAATATTAAGACAAAAAATAACACAGTGTCATCAGTAACGTGTTCATTAAGTAGAAAATAAATTTTTGCTTAACCCAACGGAAAGTTTATCTATTTTCAACGATTTAATTTAAAATCTCTTTATTTTATTTTTTATTTTTTACTTTCAGTCACAAACTACGTTTTCAAAAATACGTATTTTATGAAGTTACCTTATACAGGGTCAAAAACAAATGAACTTTGCATCACATGCGACCAAATTTTAATAGTCCAATTTTGATTTTATAGAAAAACACACATTTAATATGACGCTAGTTTAAAGAAAATGTATCTGAAATAAAGCATTGTCAAAACTAAGAAATTTTATGTATAGGTTGCGTTGAGTCTTATTTTGCAAAAGTGGTGCAATTTACAAAATATAGGTAAAAAATCAAAATCATCTTATCCAGCTGAAATTTTGCATGTGGGCTAAAAACTGCATTTAAAAAAAATTATAACTTTTTTCGATATTTTCAGAAATAACCCCACTTTTGAATTATTTTTTGAAAAAAAATTAAAATTTGACAGATAATGCGAATCACGTGACTACTATTTATTTGCATAATTTTCATCTCGATCGATGCAGAACTTAATGCCAAAGTCAAATTTTGAATAAAGATATTAATAAAAAAAAATCACATATGATGCGGACTTTACTGGTGACACTGTATAAGACTATTTATTTAACTTATTATGCCTAATGTATTAATTTATTGATATGTTTTTATTATGTAATTGTTCAGTTTAGTGATTGGTTGGTCTACTAACTAACCACTGTCCTATTCAATATTTATACTAAATTATGAAATAAAATAGTAATGTGGGCGCCTAGGGGGGGGGGGGGGCAAGTGCCCGTTTTGCCCCCCCCCCCCCAAAGGACGCCCTTGTCGACCTGAAAAACACTACTTTCCGGTCTTATAACGTAAATTACTATTTACTATTTTAAGTTTGGAAAAAGATCGTTCCGCTGATCCCACACTAACTGGTAAAGTTAGAAATAACATCACAGCACTAAATACATCTGGAAAATTTGAAGAAACACACTGATTTTTTATTAATAAATCCGCTCGTTCATACACTGTTTTTAATTTTGAAATACTATCTCCAAGTCCCTTTCTGAGGTTTAAAACTTGACTAGGAAAGTCAATGGACAAGTTTTTATGGTATATCGTTTGTAAATTCCGCGCTTTTAAGTTAAATTTTCAGGACATAAAAAAATAAAATTAATTATGAAATAAAATACCTATGAAAAGCAAACCTGGCAGCAAGTTTTGAAGGGGTCGTCAATGTGGGTCCCCGGCTGGCCTCCCCCCCTCCCCCGCGTTGCGGTATCTGCAGGGGTGGTTGTTACGCCACTGAGTATAGTTGTATTCAGTACATTACTATTAAAATACGAACACTTTTGGTTTGCTTGCAATGAGTCTGCCGAAAAACGTCGCAGAGATCATTTTGGACCCTCGCTGAAAACTATTTTCATTGTAGTACCCCTTAATCATTGTTGTTTTTTCTGTAATACGTGTAAACGATATTAAAACTACTAAAAAATAAACGAAATAACGAATGCTTCACCTAACAGCAACAGCCCATATTTAATCACTTCCTTAACCCGACAGCCTCAACCAATACGGTGGGTGTCTTACGTCTACCCGATGGTATAGTGAAAGGATCTAGATTTCCAATGGACTTTTCCTCGATGCCATTGATATTTCCGCAAGAAGAAGCCTCCAGGGTGGAAAAGGTATTACGAACGTTTGCACCAATCCAACCGAAATTGATTGAAAGATTGCAGTCTATAAATTTCAGACAATATAAAATTATAGCGACTGGTTATATAATACGAGGGCAAGGTTCTTGCGCCATCATTTTATTGTTGGTATTAATACCAATTTGATTTTCTTATTAGGTTATTTGCACTATGCCAGATTGACCAGTGACGTAGGTATTTAATAAATAATACGGAGCAGGAATAAAGGTACAAAGAGAAAACGCTGTTTATATTCTGTAGCCTACACTGAAAAAAAAGTCTGTTTCATCCCAAATAAATGATGTATTTGCTTTATTTTTGATAGTCACAAATAATCTTTATTTAGCTCAAACAAATATTGTTTGCAACAAATAAATTGAATTATTTGACTTTTATTTCATATTTGTTTGGTTTTTGTTTATTTATGTGAAATAAAACTTATATTCGCGCCAAACAAAAAATTGTTTGCTACTCCTCTGCCTTTAAACGTCTACATTTCAAACAAAATTTTATTTGCTGCAAATAACTTTTTATTTCGCCACTGCTTTTTGAGATCTAGGCAGGTACCAAGTAGAGACTGGAGAGTTTAGTCGTTTAGTGAGCGTCTTTCGACAAGGTGATATATAATTTTGTGTGGCAATGGACGTTCGCGATTGGCTAGTTGGCCATAACATGGGACATCTGTGGCCCTCCTTCGAAGGTAAGATTTTAATTTTAATGTTTATTACTTTAAAAAGACAGATAAAACATATAATACAAAATAATAATTACTAAATCATTCATGCCATGGAGAAATGCCCATTTAAAAACGTTTCAATTATTTTTGTATATAATAGAAAAAGTTAACAAATTTGTCTTTGCCATATTATTATATTATTTTATAAACATGCATATCGTTATTGTTTTGATTTCTGTTTTCAATATAATTATTACTATTCATATATCAAGATGGCCGCGAAAGCGTCTCTTGCAGCCCCTTTGTGTAAAATTATTCATTTGCCTTAAATATTTATTTTCGTGAAATAAATAAAATTTAAAGCAAATAAATATTTATTTGCTTTAAATAAATAAATATTTCGGGGAAACAATTATTTATTTATAACTATTTTTGATTGTTTCTGATAAATTTAATTTATTTCCCTCAAACAAGATGTTATTTTACAGGAACATTTAGTTATTGCAGTAAATATGGATGTTTAAGGAGAATAAGGCTCTCGTAGGCGCAGACCGAGTTTAATAACTGTCATGTTAATTACAGTTTTGTTTTCTTTTCTTATATAGTTATGTTATTTTTCGTAACAATAAACAGAACATATATAAAAACTGTGGTATGATTTATTTCTTTTTGCAGCTCCTCTTCTAAATAGTTTGGGAGATTATACCCTATTTTAATTATTTAATTTAAATACCTTATTGTTTATTACAAATATAGTTTTTACCAAAAAATATCTGATAATAATTATATTATATATTATTATGTTCAATAGTAAATAATTATTTATTTATAGGAAACAGTAAGTTATTTAAATTAGATGCCAAAAAGCACACATCCTAATTTCGAAATTATTTGAACAGAATAAATATTTATTTAATAGAAATAAATATAAAGTATAATAAACAATTCATGATTTGGATTAAATAAATGTGCTGCCGATTTAAATAAATTATTATTTGGACAAAATAAATATTTATTTAATAGAAATAAATATAAAGGATAATAAACAATTCGTGATTTGGATTAAATAAATGTGTTAGCGATTTAAATAAATGATTATTTGAACAGAATAAATATTTATTTAATAGAAATAAATACATATTTGTTGGTTACCTATATTGCTTCGTGCTAAATAACGGAATTATTTTATTTAAATAATATTTATTTGAATATCATATATTTCCCTCTCAAAAGTCAAATAATTTTGGAAAAAATTTCAAATAATTATTTGTTCAGGCCATAGGGAACAAATATTTATTTCGGCGAACTCCATTTTTGTTTAGATCAAATAAATTCTTTTTTCAGTGTATTATCTACAATTTTAAACATTTGTTTCATCGTTTAATGTGAAAACGCGTGGCATTCCCTATCGTAATTTACCCCTATCTATGAAATTTGCGCAGTACTGTAGACTGTGGAGGTGTGGAGTGATGCTGTCCTATAGTTTTGCCAAGCAGCCTGGCTGCCATTATTTTCTTCTTCTTCCTGGAGTAAAAGTTTTAAATCTGCATTATTTTCTTCTGCTCTATACCATCGAGTACATCATTATTTTGCTCTAAGCATTTGTATTTATTAATTACAGTACCTTTACTCTTACAATTACGAACAATATTCAGGCCTTTTGAACACGCTTTTATTAGCTTCACCTGTATGTTTGTAACCGACATCTTTGAACCCGATTTTGACCCACTTTAAACGGTCAGATTTAATTTAAATTTTGTAGACTTATCAAGAACCGCTGACAATACAATAATCTGCACGCAAAAAATTCTCCTGTCAAATTTTGACAGCTGTCGGGTATAAAACGAAGAAGCGATTTTGACGAAACAAATTATGGGGTCGTATAGTATTCGATGCGGAGACTTCGGGAAAAATAAGCAAAAAATTATCCTGTCAAAATTTGACAGCTGTCAATATGTCAAATCGTTTTAAAAAAAATGATATTAATGAAAAATCTATTGGGTCGTATGTATATTGATGGTGGAAAGTTGCGTGTTTTTAGTTTTTTTAAACTATAGTTATTTTTATTCTGTATAGCCTATTATCTACAATTTTAAACATTTGGTTTATCAAAAAAACAAATGACTCGTGGCATTCCCTATGCCCTATCGTAATTTACCCCTATCTATGTAATTTGCGCAGTACTGTAGACTGTGAAGTAATGTTGTCCTATAGTTTTGCCAAGCAGCCTGGCTGATATTATCTTCTTCTTCCTGGAGTAAAAGTTCTAAATCTGCATAATTTTCATGTGCTCTACGATCGAGAACGTCATTATTTTGCTCTAAGCATTTGTATTTAATAATTACATTAAGCCTAATGAATAAAAATGAAGCAATTACTTTTTAGTAACAGCAATTGCTTGACTAGGAAATGCTATAAGTAAAAGCAATTGCCAGATCTGGATATGAATAAAATTTTGAAGCAATTGCTGTTTTTCTTACACCTCTGTAGCAAATGTTTATTCAACACAAGTTCAGATTATAGATTTCATGTTCAGTTTGGTGCCTTATTTGCAAAAGATTTGACGTAAATACAACGACGTTGGTCTTTTTATTTAGTACAATAGTAATCTGTTACCTTTGTGTGCATGGAAAATAGGAAACCTATATTTGTGATATGGCAGATTTCAGTGAAAATGAGGAAAGTGATAGTAGTGAAAGACAAGCAATTGATATTCGTTCACAAATTAAAGGAACATAAATAAATCTATCTGACCACAACCGTTTACTGTATTACAGACAGTATTTTGGTGAACACCGAGTTCTTCACCTACAGAATTTTGAAAGCCCGGATCCAACAATTTCCGCAGAAAAACTTTAATCTTATTTAAAGGCGACAGTGCACCCCCTCGCCTTTTACCAGTATCAGTCAAAAAACAATTTGCAACCACTCAACATTTTCGCAGTCAAATCGATATAACTTTCTTAAATCATCATATTTGCATTTTTAACGTACACTGTAGATTTTTATTTTACGGACGTTCATACAGTGAGGACCTAAAGTCCGTCCCCCCCCTCTAACTTCTAAACCGTTGGGTATATTTTAATGAAATTTTGAACGATAATATTTGAGCAAGTCTTGCACTTTCTGACATACCAATGACAGCTTTAAATGTCAAGATGACAGCTGGGTCCGCTTTTGGAATATTTTTTTAAATGGAACACAATTTTTACATTTTTAAATTCCACATAAAATTATAATTATTTTTTATTAATTGCATTATTAGTCTATACTTCATAGTTTCCGAGATATTGACTCTCGAAAAGTGACATTTTTGAACTTTGACAGCTTATAACCTTCTAACAGTATCTACGTCTTAGAGCAAAACGGCTTACATGTCCCTATCTTCAATTTTTATTATCTTCCCAAAAAAATCAACTTCCAGTTAAACCGGAACAACTATATTTCCTGCTTTCGAGTTACATTCCGGTTTAACCGGAAGTTAATTTTTTGGGAAGATAATAAAAATTGAAGATAGGGACATGTAAGCCGTTTTGCTCTAAGACGTACCGTTAGAAGGTTATAAGCTGTCAAAGTTCAAAAATGTCACTTTTCGAGAGTCAATATCTCGGAAACTATGAAGTATAGACTAATAATGCATTTAATAAAAAATAATTATAATTTTACGTGGAATTTAAAAATGTAAAAATATACAAGGTGTTCCATTTAAAAAAATATTCCAAAAGCGGACCCAGCTGTCATCTTGACATTTAAAGTTGTCATTGGTATGTCAAAAAGTGCAAGACTTGCTCAAATATTATCGTTCAAATTTTCATCAAAATATACGGAACGGTTTAGAAGTTAGAGGGGGGGGGGGCGGACTTTAGGTCCTCACTGTATATTCAGCCATAATTGAAGATACAAATTAAGAGCGACTCACGTGTATGCCGCGGAGAACTAAAGTTAACTGCTACCAAGCAAGAAGCAAATGATGCAGGGGTCGACCTACCTTAAAAAGTTGAAAGCGATCGCTACACTAGAAAAAGCAATTCCTTAATTTATTCATCACATTTTAAGCGAACGATAGCGATCGCTTATGTTTTTTAAGAAAAAGCGTTGACTAGAAGCAATTCTTGCACTTTTAAGCGATTGCTGGACGCAGAGCAAATACTTTAGTTTTTATTCATTGGCTTTCAAGAAATTACTTCGATTTTATTAGAAAAAACAATTGCTACGTTTTTATTAATTAGGCTCAATTTCTTTACTCTTAAAATTATATTACGAACAATATTCAGGGCTGTTGTTTGGCTTGGATTGGACCTGTCATTGTAGAGAACATTTCGGACACTCTCCGAGAACTATTTTCCATGTGGTACCACCTAATCAATGTTATTTTTCCTTGAATACTACAAAACATATTAAAACTAATAATAAATAAAACGTCCAATAACATTTGATATAATCATAATCATTAGTACCGGTGATTTCATCGAGGTATGTATCAGAACCTTCAAGAAAGTCTTTATACAATTTTGATGTAAAATTAAAATGGGAGCCAATATTTTTGGGTAGCAAAATTGGGAAAACGGGATTTTGCCTGGCCAAGCTGTGCCCCACTCGGCATGAATAATATATTTGTTAATTTATTAAACGTTAGTCAGCCCTAATTATAATCCCATCAAAACAAAGGTATATTTATGTTTCCTTATCTAATCTGTTTTTATCAATCCAATTTACCGAATTGCCGCAACTTTGTTAGTTTTAATGTTTAATCATGTTTTAATAAAGGTGTAGGTGTGCTTGTAAGACATCGTTTAAAATGTAAGTACAACATAGCGACCAGCTACTTGAAAAAAGTGTAGATAAACCGTTCCGGTAAGCAATCCATTTTGTTTACATTCACACCTTGTAAAATCGACTTTAGGTCTAAATTTGCGTAGGAAGTGGATTTTTAAAATCACAACTGTGTCGCAATATCTACCTGATCCCTGGAGGTCGATTGACAGATGCTGGTATGTCTGTGGGTTTTAGGAAAGTCTGTCTGTTTTTAACAGATACCAGCTGGGTCAGTCCCTATGGTGAACAGATTTATTAAGAGGCATATCCAAGATGTATCAGGTTTATATGCCTGTTGGCCTGCTGCACTCCTTTGTACTAATAAATGAATTAAATTATTTATTTTACACATTTAAAAAAATTTTAATGGTTTTTCCTGAAATTTGGAATTACCTTTTTTTAAACTTCATTGTTATTTGTCGTCGTTTTTTCAATCAATTTTATCTAGTATAGTGGTATATCTTGCGTCTTGGTGAATGGTAGAAAGTGGTACGAAGTTTACATTTACACATATTATTACAATAAAATTTGGCTTGAGTTGTTGCAGACATATAATAGGTAATTTTACTTTGGTTATAGGGCTCTTAAGAGTGGCCGCAAGGAGCGGTGGGCGACAAAATATGATTAAAAGAAACCAGAGCTAGTTTAATTCTATTTTCAAGCAATGTTATGTTCATTTGTTCGTTATCGGATATAATCTGTAGTACGCTCCATAAACATACCGTGCGAGCAAAAATTATTTGCAGCAAAGAGGTCTTTGATTAAAAAACGTAGGGCTTGGTTTAGATCACAATGATATGGGGACGATATATCTAACCAAATCTAGGTTAAAATTTTGTCAAATTTATATTATGATATGATATGCCAAACTAATGAGTAATAAAATAAGTAGACAAATACACATTTATTTTTGTTGTTTACAAAATTATAATACTTGCACTTTATAAGGAAATAAATTTAGCTGCTTCTTAAGAATAGTCCTGCATGTTCCATAAGATCTTCCCACTTCTTGGGACAGGCGTCTTATACAATTTGTTGGCGTATTTTGCATTATTTCACGCACGTTTGCAACAAGTTCTTCAGTTCTTGCAGATGGTCTTCCTTTTCCTTCTTTGTGTTGTAGAGAACCTGTTTCCCTAAACACAGCCACGGTTCTTTTCAGGCAATGATATAAATCGCCAGCAATAAAAGCAACGTTAGGAAAATGGTCGTGAAAATCGTCGATGCATAAACCCGGATTGTATTGCCACTCACCATTTACTCTAACCCCGTTTCGGAAATACGCTTCAACCATGAATGTTTTGTGTTGTTTCGTAAAGCCCATTGAGTGAATTGTTTAAGAAATTGGAAAAATTAGCGATGAATCAAATTACTTGTAACGACCGTCAAAGATGACGGAATAACTGATTGATTGTTAATTCAGGTAGTTACTGACACCCAACAGGTATTGAGCTCTACGGCTAAGCATTACGTCCTTAGATGCAAGACCCTCTTTGATGCAAATAATTTTTGCTCGCACGGTATAAGCTGATATGACGATGTCGCACAAGCATGGGGATCCACAGTCATTTTGAAAAACAATTCTAAGGAAAGACATGCATATCCAATGATACGGGAACGAACCTAAAGGAGAACCATACAAAAGTTTATACATATGAGGATTTACGTGTTTAAAATAAATATAATAAATAATAACTCATTTCGTCATTTGCATAAAACAGCCTGTATCGCTATTTACTTCATTGTTACTGCGATAATCGATAATAATGCAAGATCGAGCTATCGCAACCGCATTGAATCGTCGACGAACAACAATCAACTACTGTTGAGTAAATTGACGATAATATTTAGAATTTAAAATGATTCATACATGAGTAACTTTTGGTTCTGGTCTCCACTAGATTAACTAGTCAAGTGTTAATAGTGGGAATAAGAATGAGAAAATCATCGAGTTGGTTTTGATTGGAGCGGGTTTGTTTCGTTACCGTGTAAAAGCCGCTTCGCAGGAGTTTAGACTGTGAGGAATATGAAGCTTTTGTACACGCACTGCACTGTATAGCAGGTCGTTTGTATGCTATGCTCTACATTAAGAATAAAACAAAAATACATAGGGTTTATTAAATTTTATTTTTCTACATAATGTTCCTTAACTTAATGTAAGCTAACCCGTCTGTGGTGTGACTCTTTCACAATTTTTGAAAATGCAATGCACATGGACAGCCTGTCTATATAGAACTCATTAAGGGCACAGTTCTCAGAGTTACTCATGTATAAAAGACCTATAAATGGCTTGAATGCATGGTAACTTGCGGAACCTTGCAATTATTAAAAAAAAAAATAGTATCTAATTTTGGAAGGACTGTTCAGGGAGCAGGGTTGGTTGAATTCGTCCAAGTGGACATAATTGGACGATTTTGTCCAATTATGTTCGTCCGGACAAAATCAATTGTTCTGGACAAAATGGACAAAATTGTACAAAATCAATTAAACACATATAAAATTAAAAAAAACTTTATTATATTAGGATTAGGGTGTAAAAAAAAACTTAAACAACAAAAGCGGGATACCGTCGGATCATCGTGCCGTCGGATGACGGATGCATGGAAATTCACCTTAAGGCCCCATAATGAAATAACAAATAGCCATTTTTTGGAATTTTCAATTTGGTATTTATTGTTTATATAATACACAATACAAACGTGTATTTTGGGTTGCCTAAATCAACAAATTTAATAAAATGTAATGAAATTTGATTTTGTCCAATATTGTCCGTTTTTGTCCAATTTTGTCCATGTCCTGGACAAAATCAAAAAAAGTGTACAAAATCACAACCCTGTCAGGGAGGCATTGCCGAATAGTATGCCGGTGTTTTTTTTTAAATGCACAGAAAGTTTAAGAAAAGCAGTTTTTTTGAAACCATTAAAATTACCACAATTTACCTTAAAATGTAAACGCGTCGATTTTCAGCACTGAAGTAAAAACATCAATTTTTACTGGTAACACGATATTTTCTAGTCTATCTAGATGTCATATCTCCTAAGAATTATAAAGAATATGTGTTAATTTTAACAGGAAAGGGGTCGTAATTGCACAAAACACGAAAGTAAACAAAACTGCCTGGCTCTACCAGCTCCAGTCTGTCTTTCTTCTTCGTATGCCAAAAGCATAAAAATAACCACTCTGATCAACACAGCACTGCAGTGCGTATGCGAATCGTCAAGAGTTCGGCAAATCGAATTGACGATAGAAAATGGCGTCGTTAATCCCACCTTAAAACCAACAAAAAATATGGATGAGAAGTTCCGTCTTTGACAGCTATATGTTTATGTGAAAACTACCCGTTTTCGTTGGGTTACGTTAATCATTCCCAACATTGTTGTTATACTTAGTATAATATACAAGTTGATAGGAAATTCATAGAAGATATTACTTTTTCGGGTCAATTCAGTTTGTTTAAAAAAAATATGCGACAAACCTGTACACCTTTTAGAGTCGATTGGAACGTATTATGTTCGGTCTCTTCTAAATTATAATTTGAGATTAGATTTGGCAGCATTGCTTCTTTAATAAGACAATTATTGACAAGCTATTGAAATTAGAAATCAGTGTTGATATTGTATGTGATCTACACTGCGACCAGTAAAGTACGCATCATATTGGATTTTTTTTTATTAATAACTTTATTCGAAATTTGACTTTGGCATCAAGTTCTGCTTCGATCGAGATGAAAATTAAGCAAAAAAATAGTAGTCACGTGATTTGCATTATCTGTCAAATTTTTATTTTTTCCAAAAAATAATTCAAAAGTGAGGTTATTTCTGAAAGTATCGAAAAAAGTTATTAGAACAAGTTTTTTTAATGCAGCTTCTCGCCCACATGCAAAATTTTAGCTGCATAAGGTAATTTTGATTTTTAACCCATATTTTGTAAATTGCTACACTTTGGCAAAATAAGACTCAACGCAACCTACATAAAACTTCTTAGTTTTGACAATGCTTTATTTCAGATATATTTTCGTTAAAGTACAGCCATATTAAATGTGTGTTTTTCTACAAAATCAAAATTGGGTTATTAAAATTTGGTCGCATCGCATGTGATGCAAAGCTTATTTGTTTTTGACCCTGTATAAGGTAACTTCATAAAATAAGTATTTTTGAATACTTAGTTTGTGTCTGAAAGTAATACACCTTAATATTAAAACAAAAAGAACACAGTGTCATCAGTAAAGTGTTCATTAAGTGGAAAATAAATTTTAGTGTGGGTAAAAAATCAAAATTATCTTATGCAGTTAAAATTTTGCATATGGGCTAGAAACTGCATTTAAAAAAACTTTTTCAAATGACTTTTTTCGATATTTTCAGAAATACCCCCACTTTTAAATTATTTTTTGGAAAAAATTAAAATTTGACAGATATAATATAATGCGAATCACGTGACTACTATTTTTTTGCTTAATTTTCATATCGATCGAAGCAGAACTTGATGCCAAAGTAAGATTTCGAATAAAGTTATTAATAAAAAAAAATCCCATATGATGCGGACTTTACTGGTCACACTGTATACACAAGGTCATAATTTTACATTAATAACAATAATAATGTTTTTTTAAAAATAAATAATCAATTCAAAAATTGTCTCCAAATTGCCTGCAGCCAACATATTTTCTTGAAACCGGCATTCTGCACCACCATAGCACTGGTAAATTCCCAATAGTTACAAATTGAGTCAATTTAAGCTCAAATAAAACCCGAAAGGGATAATTCTTTGATTTCTTCGGCAACTTCTCTAGAGTAAAAATTGATGTATTTTCACTTGATTTCATTGTGGATCTTTGCATCAGACGTCTCGTTGGCTTGTTACGATAACGATAACGAGATGTCTATCTCGCTCTGTCCTCGTCGATGTTGCCCACCCACACAACACTTGCTCGATAGACTTCGGCGACGGCGCCACATCGCGTCACGGTCTTCCGCCCGTTGCCAAGTTTCCGTCGCGATCGACTCCTGCTCTTTTAGAACAACAACAAAATCAGTCGAACTAGACTGTCGAGAGTACGTACGCGACAGGTCGTACCGTTGCGTTGGTACTGCTTTTTTTTACACGCCGCAATATACAGGGTAAACGTTTGCTCTTTTTCGGACCTTCGAGCCGGTTTATCTGGGAAGAAAATTCGTTTTTTTAGTGATTTTTAACTGTTTTTCGGTTGTGGCAGTGGAGAAAATGACTTGAGGGATGTATACGAAGAAGGATGTCCGCGGTCCCAAAGGTATTCAGTTGTTTTTTCATATATGTATCGGGGAAACATGGGAAATATCATTTTACGCTATTCACCTTACTCGTTTACCTTCTCCAATTAATTCTCCAACGAATAAGCATTTTTTTAGAAAGGAAATAAATGATACACTTAAGGTATACTTTTTTAGTTTCGGACTTTTCTAATAATTATAATAATGATAGTTTAATTGTGTTTTTTTAAAATCTATTTCACCTTACTTTACATTCTATTAAAACACGTTAATTCATCATCAAATCAATTTTGTAATTTATTTAGTAATAATGGTAATTTTAGAATTAACATCACCCTCAAACACACCCCCCCCCCTCCCAACCCTAATAAATAATCGTACTTCATTCACAAAATTGATTCCTGCTTCTAAGAACATCAGTATTTTCTGACAGTTAAATGAGTCATCGCTAGCATAACAGGTTGTTAATGATGGACCCAATTCTTATGTATGTTTCCTATTTGATGTTTTACTTATTTCTGCTTTTTCATAGTTTTGAGAAAAATCACTTTGGAAATAGAAATATAGTCAGTGACAAAATAGTAAGTTTTAGATTGCAAATGTGTCAAGAATTAAAAAACACTTCATAAAAATTTATATAAATAAGTTTTTTTTAAAAGTTCTATGAAAGTACAGCCACCTATATAGTACATACCAACATTTATTTAAAACAGTAATATCTTAAAATTATAGAAAGTTCGTTTATTTTGGAAATTAGATTAACCAATAATGTAATATGAATAACGTAACGATCCACAGAATGTTCTTAGGAAATATACAAGTAACAAGAAATTGGCCGATTTTTTTTAAGAAAGCTGTTAATACAATTAGTTTATAAAAATATAAAGATTTATTATGTAGATATTTCTGTTACGCTCCAATAAAAAACAAGAAACCATCTTGAATTTCAAATTCCTATACGTTATATTAAATTTCTTTTTCAACCAACTTGTTTGCTAACCAAACGTTATTAGATCGAAATTTGTTCGCAAATAATATCCATATGAAATGACAATGGAACTTTTTTTAACGTGGTTAGGCATGATTTTTTTTCACATTTTTGTGATACTCTCTGATAGGTGAATTGTCAAAAATAACATAGCCAAAACCAGATTTGGATAATTTTACAAATCAAGCGCGCACAAACCTGAGTTCCCCCCCCCCCCTCTATCTATGCCACTGAGTAACTGCATGTAAGACAAGTAGTATTCACTAAGAATATCTTCTTTTTGGATCTGGCCCCTGGAGTCCGTGGGCCGGAACCACCCCATATGGAATCATTGCATGTCAAGGGCGTAGATATGGAGAGAGGTAGAGGGAGTAAATACCCCCCCTTAGCACCAAAAAAATAAAATATGACGAATAAGATTTTTATGTGATAAAGTCAAATTATTGTAAGAACCCGCTGCATCACCTGTCATTAATGGCACCCTGTTAAAGTCTGGTACATCTTACGTTAAGCGGTTGGCAACAGAACCGGACTAAGTTATTTTCCCTTCGCCTTCGCCATATTTTAAATTTTGTATGGGAGTCTTAATATTCTGTAAAGATACAGCGTAGATACTTATTTTATTATTTATAAAATAAAATATTGACAGACCCGTACCTGCCAAAATAAGTATGTGAAAACATTATAAAATTAAAGGAAAAGAAGAAAATATATTTATTTCTTTTAGCATCTTCTTAATCTTATCTTAATCTTAACATATATAAAACAAAGGCACTGTCTGTGTGCTTAAATCTTTAAAACTACGCAACGGATTTTGAAGAGGTTTTTTTTAATAGATAGAGTGATTCAAGAGGAAGGTTTTTATGTATATCTAGCGACCCGCCCCGGCTTCGCACGGGTGCAATTTCAGAAAGTGGCATGCCGGGTACTAATATATATCGGGTTTGTATTTATACCAGCGGGTTTTGCAACGCATGCCGGGTACACGCTAGTTTATTTATAATAAAAAGCAAAAATAGGTATTTCTGTATTTATTATACAAGGAAAAAAAATAATAGATTTTTGGCGAGGTGTAAGCTTTGTGGTGCACATGTAATTAAAACACCCTTTTTGTAATGTTACTTTTGTGGGAATTTTATATATGGATATATATATATATATAGGGTGTCCCGTAACTAAGGGGCTATACAAAAATGCGTGAGCTTGCTATACGACCCACTGCTAATATGGGAACTTTAACGACGAAACCAGATGAGCTGCTAATGTCAAATGTCGTTGTCTTCTGTCAAGATGCTTTGTTTTAAGAAAAAGTTAACTCTTAAGGTGGGAATATCAACATGCTTGCCAAGCTATAACCTATTTTGCGTAGATTTATTTATGTTTTCTAGCTTTTATACAAAATTTAAAGAAAATCAGTATCGACTTGATATTCTATAGGTAATAATTGACATATTTAATAAATATTAAATAATTTCATAACTTATTTTACGAGAATTGTGTAGCGAAAAATATCGGGTAAGATTTTTTTTTACATTATTATGTCATTGTCACTCATTGTTCTTTCACTATACAATTCTCCCAAAATTAGCAATGAAATAAATTGATATTTTTGTATTATGTCAGATACTACCTAAATAATGTACCGAAGATATTGATTTTCTTTAAATGTTAGTTATTAAAATAATACACTCAAAAATTCAACGCGAAATAGGTTATAGGTTGGCAATAGATTGAATGACGTTGAGAATTCAACCTTAATAAAACTTTTAAAAAATATTGGTTTTTTTTTGCATTTAAGTACTGGAAAATTAGGAACAACGCAACTCGCCAGTGGTTCCTTATAACAGAATACACTTGCATTAGTTTGACACGCCCCCGTAGGCGTATGTTATTTTAGCAGCAATTTTAGTCATTTAAACAAAACTAAAACCGCCACAAATCGAAAGCTTTTACTGCTTTCATGTACCTCGGTGTTTCGAAACTTTTTTCTTCTATTTCCGTTCTGTCTGCATGTTCGGCACCGGGGCAATAACTTTTTTTTATGTCTTCTCGTAATTCAAAGGCCGGTACACGGTGCAGTTTGTTTGTTTTTTCGAATGCACCAAAATGCACCATCAGCGAAGAATAAAAGCTGACGTGCACATGTTGGCACTCTAACTGTTCCAACAAAATAAATACGCAAGTCTATACATACGTACATCTCTTCAGTAAAAAATGTATTGCTGCGACCGCGTTGTCATATTTATAAGATATCTTCCGAGCAAATTTCAGCTGAACGGTTCCGTAGTTCACGGATGCTGGACGGAACGATGCCGTATTTTGAACAGTTTTAAAAATATTAAATCTGGTACAATTGAGAATTAGTAACACTAAATTTTTTTTACATTATTATTATACAAGGATAATCGAAAAGTTTTTTTTTTTTGCCTAGTGTCAAAACACCCCGTGGAATAATTAAGAAGCAAAATTAATTCAAAATATCAGTTTTCATTAAGCCGTAAATTTCTTTGCATTTTGGTTTTTGGTTCGTGTCAATGCGTGCATTTGTTCTCACCAAAATGCAAAATGATCTTGATGTCAATAATTTAAATTTTTCCATAATTTTCTCATTGCCATTGCATTCAAAATAAAATAGACTATTAAAAGGAAGGAAACAAATGTTATTGTAATAATCAAGATTTAATAAACAACTAAATTTACGGAAAAAGGTGCGTACCTATACCTAATATTTAAAAAAAATAACATCTTCGCAAAACAAACTTAACTGGTACCAACAACAACTTTTTTACTTAAACACTTCTCAATAATTTTTATTGCCTCCTCTAGCCCCCGGTTTATGCTATCAATTAGCCCGCGAATATCATTCTGGGTAATATTCCTCCATTATTGACTCTTATGACGCGGTAGTAATTTAGGTCCAGTTGGTGGTCTGCGTAGGGTTGGGACATTTGAAAGTTTCAAATGAATTTTTCTGTTTTTAAAACAGAAAAATTTCACTTAACCCAAAAAGTGAAATTTCAGTGACATTTTTGAAATTTTCACCTGAAACTTTCAACTGATAAATGTCCTTATTAGGTACATTCGAAACAAAACGAAAAAATTTCATAAATTTCAGTGAAACTTTAACAAACCTTTCCATGCAACCAACCAACCCTGGTTTATATAATAGACGCATCCTAAATCTCGGCAATACTTGGGATTCCCCTGGTTCATCGGCGCGACGACAGGCTCGACTTTGCTGTGCGACGGCTGCGACGTCTTTTATTTATTTAGCCAGCTTCACCGATTATCAACGTAGTTTGTGGGATACAACATAACAACAGAAAATAACATTTAATGAAAATTTCAATAAAAATTTCATAAACTTCAATGAATTTTTCACGACATTTAAGATTTTTTTTTAAGTTTCATAAATTTCACAAAAATGTCATAAATTTCGAAAGTTTCGCAGAAATTTCATAAGTTTCATAAATTTCATGAAAATTTCAACTTGAAATTTTAAATCCTCGGTCAAGTGAAATATGCCCAACCCTAGGTCTGCGTGAGTTTAAATTACCTTCGTGTAATCTTCGACGAACTGTCCAAGAACTGACATTTTTAATTCGCAACTCTCGAAGTTGGTTTTTCGCATGTACTGACGTCAAACGACGATTCCGAAGAGTTTGAAATACAAAAAATCGGCCATCAATAGCTTTAGTTTTGCGTTTCCTAAATTATTGACATCATCAAGATCATTTTGTATTTGGTTGTTGAGAACAAATGCATGTATTGACATGAACCAAAAACCAAAATGCAAAGAATCTTTGCGGCTTAATGGAAACTCATATTTTGAAGTAATTTTGCTTCCTAATTATTCCACGGAGTGTTTTAACATTAGGGAAAAAACAACTTTTCGATTATCTTTGTAAAATATGTGAAAAAACCAATTTATCTTAAAATTTGTATAGGCATGTTAAAACTAATAAATGTATCTATAGCTCTCTAAAAAATCACTTAAATCGGAGTAAAAATAAAAAAGTTAGAAAGCCCTAAACTTATAATCCAAATTTTATGATGCCCGTTTTTTTGCACGGGAGTATACATTAGGTATTACTAATTATTAGTGATCTATCTGTACCTAAGTAATTATATCAAATTTCACTGAAACTGGTAACGACTGGCCGGTCCCCTTGTCGGCTTATTACAGCTACTTTATCTCTTCCGTTATCTCTATAGTCAATTTCTCTTTTATCTGTGCTCTTCCTCTCTCTTCCACTTTGTAGATATTAAATAAATTACTTTAAGTATATAGGTGGTGGATATCGGCAGAAGAAATTAAACAATATTTACATTCTACGATCGATTTAAAGTAAACTGGAAATGAGTTTTATTCACGACGTGGCGCCTGGATTTTTTAACGTCTTGTAGATAACATTAGTCTTTAATTGGTACTTATACAAATGACAGTATATGTATATTATTAGCTTTCCTAGAGAATGTAATAAAAATGGCACCCATTAAATGAGTACATATATAATTACTTAAAAGTTATTAGTTTCGTTTTATTTTATTTAGTACTTCCAATTTGCGTCACTAGCTTCCAGTATTTTTTTCTTAATTTCACTAGTTTGGAAATTTTTGCTAGCGTAAATTTTCAAATATTTATTAGAGTAATCGCGTCCGTATAATTTATATCAACGAAAAATATTCTTGGCTAGCGTACATTAAAGTGTGAAAAAACCTGCATTTTGCATTGAAGCACACAGGAATTCCACAAAACAATGGACTCCCTGGGACCGAGTAGACATTGACAGCTGTTTCGTGCTTAGTAGGAACTCATTAGAATGCCACAATCCGAAGCAACTCCACTGATAACACTGCAGCGCATTTAAACCCTGCTTAATAAAATAGCAAATGATAAATAAGTCGCAACGCCATTACGTTGGAATCAACAACAATGCAACATACACTGACATACAGGTACAATGAAGTGTGTCGTCCGGCCCCTAGATACTGGAGTGTTTTGCGCCGTTTTGTTTTTTTAGTTTTTTCACATCCACACTTCATTGTACCTGTATTTTGCATTGTTGTTGATTCCAACGTGATGGCGTTGCGACTTATTTACTACTTGCTATTTTATTAAGCAGGGTTTAAATGCGCTGCAGTGTTATCAGTGGAGTTGCTTCGGGTTGTGGCATTCTGATGAGTTCCTAACAAGGAAGAAACAGCTGTCAATGTCTACTCGGTCCCAGGGAGTCCATTGTTTTTGGCATCCCTGTGTAACTTCAATGTAAAATGCAGGTCTTTTCATCCTTTAAAGTCCGCTAGCCAAGAATATTTTTCGTTGATTTAAATATTTATTTAAACACTGTCATTGCTAATCATTAGTTTGTCCGGCATTTATACATTTTAAAAAAATACATTACGCAAAAATTTATTACTCATTATTTGCTGGTATGCAAAATTATCCTTTATAAAACCTTAATCAATGCTTTTATTTCAGAAAATACGTCAAATTCTTACATTTTTACTCGATGATAGATAATTATATGATAAAAACGTTGTGACAAAGCGCCATTCTTCGAAGCCCAATAAAAAAGCTTTCCATTTCTTCCCGTCTTATCAAGATTAATTTGAAAAAGTTATTACCTACAGTTCATTAAGCAAACTTATTATACGTCTTGTAGAATATTCATTAGATTTAATACCTTTGTCGGGATAAAAAAAAATGACGGTACCTATATGACGAATCAGTGGCAGCTTGACGGGGAAACCCGCATAACTCCAAGGGGATTCCTATACTTGTAAAAATAGGTATAAATTTGGAGAATTTTCGATAAGGAATCCTAACTGATTTAGTTGTTCAATGTTATCAAAAATACATTATTAAGTTGATACGCAGAGATTCGATTGTCCCTGAAATTGCAATCTTTAGTTATTCCAAATTTTAATACCGCACATTTTATAATTAACACTTTTCTGTGATCTCACATAATAATACACAGTGTCACCAGTAAAGTCCGCATCAGATGGCATTTTTTTTTAATTAATAGCTTTATTCGAAATTTGACTTTGGCATCAAGTTCTGCTTCGAGATGAAAATTAAGCAAAAAAAGTGTGGTCACGTAATTCGCATTGTCTGTCGAATTTTAATTTTTTCCAAAAAATAATTCAAAAGTATGGTTATTTCTGAAAATATCGAAAAAAGATATTAGAAAAAGTTTTTTTAAAATGCAGTTTCTAGCCCACGTGCAAAATTTCAGCTACATAATATAATATTGATTTTTACCCATATTTTGTAAATTGTACCACTTTTGCAAAATAAGACTCAACGCAACCTACATAAAACGTCTTAGTTTTGACAATACTTTATTTCAGATACATTTTCTTTAAAGTAGCGCCATATTAAATGTGTGTTTTTCTACAAAATCAAAATTGGGCTATTAAAATTTGGTCGCATGTGATGCAAAGTTCATTTGTTTTTGACCCTGTTTAAGGTAACTTTATAAAATAAGTATTTTTGAAAACGTAGTTTGTGTCTAAAAGTAATACACGTTAACGTTATTATGACATAGCTTAATATTAAATTATAATATAGGGGTTTTAAATTAAATCGTTGAAAATAAACTAAAATTTAATTTCCACTTAAAAAACACTTTACTGAAGACACTGTGTTCTTTTTTGTCTTACTATTAAGGTGTATTACTTTCAGATATAAAGTTTTCAAAAATACTTATTTTATGAAGTTACCTTATACAGGGTCAAAAACAAATGAACTTTGCATCACATGCAACCAAATTTTAATAGTCCAATTTTGATTTTGTAGAAAAACACACATTAAATATGGCGCTACTTTACAGAAAATGTATCTGAAATAAAGCATTGTCAAAACTAAGAAGGTTTATGTAGGTTGCGTTTAGTCTTATTTTGCAAAAGTGGTGCAATTTACAAAATATAGGTAATAAATCAAAATTATCTTATGCAGCTGAAATTTTGCATGTGGGCTAGAAACTGCATTTAAAAAAACTTTTTCTAATAACTTTTTTCGATACTTTCAGAAATAACCCCACTTTTGAATTATTTTTTGGAAAAATTAAAATTTGACAGATAATGCGAATTACGTGACTACTATTTTTTTGCCTAATTTTTATCTCGATCGAAGCAGAACTTGATGCAAAAGTCAAATTTTGAATAAAGCTATTAATAAAAAAAATCCCATATGATGCGGACTTTACTGGTGACACTGTATAGAAGAACACTGACATTCTAAGACGAACAAATAACGAGTCGCCCATGAATATTTGTTAGGTTAATAATAAAGCCTTTGTCGTGATAAGAATGTGACCAGTATGCATGCATATATAGTATAATAGTATAGTTAACAAAAGAGATTATTGTTAAAAATTGTGGGAGTGACACAGAAACAGACGCGTGTGCTATCAGGAAATAAAAAATTTGAAAACGCATTATATGCTACAAAGAACTGTAAGGGTCAACAACCGAAAATATTTGGAAATGCTATTAGAGGCCATAATTCTTTATTTACTCTATCAATTAGCGACTGGGTCCTAATAGATAGATCCAACGTGGAAAGACATTAAAAGAGCTTGCTGTTAATATGAGTTGATTATAAAATTTAAACAACCAAACAATTTGAAATAATTTCGGTGCTGATTATTTCAGTTGTTTGGGCGTTTATGGCATTTTATTTTTCTTCAAAATCGAGCTTTCCAATGTACAAATTTAATGTCGGGTATTTATTATTTATACCGTGCGAGCAAAAATTATTTGCTTCAAAGGTTTAGATCACAATGATATGGGAGCGATATATAAAATAAGTAGACAAATACAAATTTATTTTTGTTGTTTACAAAATTAACAAAGTAAGAATATACAGAAAGAAAAAGAAAAATAATTACATAAACTGCTGAAATTGGCCACCGCCATGCTCCAAGCATAAATTCACACGTCTCTTCATATTTTCAAAAGTGTTGACCATGCATCTCTGGAGAAATGTTACCACATTCTTGGATAATCTTTTCTTGTAATTGTTCTAAATTTGCAACTGGTGTTTTAAAAATAGTGTTCTTTAAATGAGGAAAAACGAAGTAATCCATAACCGTTAAACAAGGTGATCTAGGTGGGAATTCAATGTCTGATCGAAAACTGAAAAAGTAATTCCTGCGTCTTTCAAAATCTACGGCTTGTATTTCTTGGATTACTTGCACTTTATAAGGAAATAAATTTAGCTGCTTCTTAAGAATCGTCCTGCATGTTTCATAAAATCTTCCCACTTCTTGGGACAGGCGTCTTATACAATTTGTTGGCGTATTTTGCATTATTTCACGAACGTTTGCAACAAGTTCTTCTGTTCTTATAGATGGTGTACCTGCTCCTTTTTTGTGTTGTATAGTTTCCCTAAACACAGCCACGGTTCTTTTCAGGCAATGATAAAAATCCTCAGCAATAAAAGCAACGTTAGGAAAATGCTTGTAAAAATCGTCCATGCACAACCCCGGATTGTATTGCCACTCACCATTTACTCTAACCCCGTTTCGAAAATACGCTTCAACCATGAATGTTTTGTGCTGTTCCGTAAAGCCCATTGTGTGAATTGTTCAAGAAATTGGAAAAATTAGCGATGAATCAAATTACTTGTAACGACTGTCAAAGATTATGGAATAACTGATTGATTGATACCGCTAAGCATTACGTCCTTAGATGCAAGGCCCTCTTTGATGCAAATAATTTTTGCTCGCACGGTATAGTTTGTTCGGGTTTGTTTGTTATTATTTCCTATATTATTTTGTCATTTTACATATAAAGCAGTGGCGGAACTACCGGTGTTCAATGTGTGCGAAGCACACGGGCCCGGGCTAAAAAAGGGCCCGGGAGCGGAGCCCCAAAAACATAAAAATGCAAAACAAAATGTGAAAAAAAATGCAATACTCCGCAATACCGGCATTTAGTTTAAAGGGCGGTGTTTGTGTCGGCGATTATTGAAGTCGGATAAGAGAAATTAGGAATTTCCACGATTTAGTTGAAAGTGTCATGTTTTTTTGGACAAAACATTAAACGGTGGGCACTTTTGCAAAGTGTTACTAATGCCAAAATAACTTTAAAAAAATTCACATCGATGGTCATCGAGACACGATGCATTAGAAGCTCTTCTCTTCGTTTTAGATATGTGGATATTTTAAAAACACTGGCAAAAATAATTTTAACCTCTACAAATAAAGTGGAAGTTAATGAAGCAAAGTCTTTAAGAAAACACTTGGAAAAATTTGAAACCGTTTTTCTTATTGTTTTTCAACATAAAATTTTAAAGAATATTGATGCATTGTCAAAACTTTTACAAAAAAAAGCAAAATATTGAAGCTGCGTCCAAAATGTTTACCACCGCCAACCGCCACTGAAATCATAAATCAAATGAGAAATAATTTTGATGTAATTAAAACGGACGCTGTTATTTTGGCTAGGCAACGGGGCACTACTCCTGAATTCGAAAACAAAAGAATATCAAGACCAAAAATAATTTTTGATGATAAAAATAATTTTTGATGATGTTAATAATCATTATCAAGTTCAAACAAGTAATGATTGGTTTAGAATAAATGTGTTTTTTTAAATTATAAATATAATTACTGCTCAATTAAAAAATCGAAGTTCTGGCCTTTACAAAATTTGTTCTTATTTTCGCGTTTTGTTCCCCAACGTTTTACGAGATTCTTCTCTTTCTGATAAGGATATTTACGATATGAGTCAAGCCCTGCATCTTCAATATCTAGTAGATATCGCTGATACAATTTCATCGCAAGTGCTTTTATTTAGAGAATGTTTTAAGAATAATTTAGATAATTTAACTCCTATTTTTGATTTATTAGATTTTATATCGGTAAAAAATTATTATTCATCTTCCATTTTTAGTGAAATTGTAACTGCCTGCATTATTTTTTTGACCATCCCTATTTCGGTTGCATCAGCTGAACGGTCTTTTTCCAAGTTAAAGTTAATTAAAACTTATTTGAGAAATTGCATGACCGATAAAAAATTATCAGCTTTAGCAATTATTTCTATCGAAAATGAGAAAGCTCAAAAAATAGACATTTCTAATCTGATTTCAAACTTTGCGCATGCAAAAGCAAGAAAAAACATTTTTTTATATGGTTATCAATTATAATACTCCGTATCATAATGAACTGTGCAAAGTGAGTTTAAAATAAACGCATTCGCTTGAGATAAATCAATAAACAATACGCACAAATTATTTTGATCAATTAATTAGATCATCGGGAATATTGAAGCGCACAGATCGAGTGGTCATAAATTAATCGAGAATTGGATCGGCAATAAAATAAGTTTACCCCAGCGGAACTCGTAAACCGAAAACACTTCATTGATCCAAATAATGATTAACTTCATTTAATGGATTTTGAAAACAACTTTTCACGTCTATAAAAATCTGCCATAAAGTATCTATAATTATTGAGAATTAATTTTATCACAACGCTGTGTCGAGTGGCTAAATGTATCGCTGCTGGCGCCTCAGTCAGCTTCTTTATGGTTATTATAATATAATATACTTCGACTGTGAGTTAGATGGACTGTTTTACCGTGGACATTAGTAAATAGATCAGGGTCGATAATTTCTGAAACCAAAAAAAATAATAGTAGGATGAAACCCATTGGAAAAGGAAGAGAATATAACAAAAATGAAAGGAAAAATAATGTACGGGCGATCCGAGGTCGGGAAGTGAAAGGGGGTGAGCTTTTAAGGGTAGAAAATGATTTCTCTCGATTTCCGGCAAAACTACAAGTCCTATGGAAAAACGTTAAATAGCTAAGTTGTAAGTAATGAAAAGATCTACAACTTTCGTATTTACACTTTTTTCACATCACCTCAAAATTTATGTGAAAAATTCAAATAACCAAGTTTTTAGTTTTTTATTTTTAAAAAAGTTTGGTGAAAACTTACTTTTTTATGTCCCAAACACACTGTAATTTTTTTGATTTAAAATATTTATTTTTTCACCTTATTTTGACTTAATATCTAAAAAGCAACCTAATTTTCAATCGAAAATTCTCACGTCAAAATATCTGCTTTTTTAAGAAAGTCGGTGGGCTTTTTGTTCGTTGAAATCTCTACTTTCTGATGGTGTTAAAAAAATATACATTACTATGGTAAATGTAGAGATTTCAACGAACAAAAAGCCCACCGACTTTTTTAAAAAAGCAGATATTTTGACGTGAGAATTTTCGATTGAAAATTAGGGTGCTTTTTCGATATTAAGTCAAAATAAGGTGAAAAAATAAATATTTCAAATCAAAAAAAATACAGTGTGTTTGGGACATTAAAAGGTTTTCACCAAATTCCGTGAAAAAAAAAATTGTTTGTAAAAGATAAAAATAAAAAACCAAAAACTTGGTTATTTGAATTTTTCACATACATTTTGAGGTTATGTGAAAAAAGTGTAAATACAAAAGTTGTAGATCTTTTTTTATTACCTCCAACTTTGCCATTTAACGTTTTTCTATAGGACTTGTAGTTTTGCCGGAAATCGAGATAAATCGTTTACTACTATTATTTTTTTTTGACTTTTACCATTACCATTTTCAAAGACTTCAGCCCTGGTCTACATGGCAGGGGTGGGTACTAAAACAGTTTGGGGTGGGCCTGCCCCATGTATAATAATATAATATAATGTACTATTGCACTGCCTCAGCTTTTTGACAGCCCGTCGACTTTCTCAAAATTTACATCTATTAAAAGTACTCATTAAAGACACACAATTTAATCTTTAAAAGTTGTTTGGCGCTGGGAAAACCTAAACCAGGTCAACATTAAAAATAGTAAATACACTTGACACCCACGTAGAAAAAATGTGGAATTAGATAAGTGCCTAATTATTATTCACTTTCATTTGTGTCAAATATTTGCCCAATTAAAAGTCAAAAGATATTTTGACTGAAAGAGGACTTCAATGCAGCGCTAGTTAATTAGATAAATAACATATAATATACGGTAAATTCAAAGGCAGCGAAAAAGAATTAGGAAATTAAAAGAAATTCCTTACGTTACTTACTACACAATTCTTAAGAGTACAGAGTACACTGGGTACATTGGGTTTGTGCTTTTAGTGTTTCGGATACTCTGATTGGAATATAAATAATAACCAGTAGAAATCGTTGTATAATTTTATTATGCCCAAATAGGGATAAAATATCGGGTATTTCATATTTTCAGTAGGTATGGAGTAGTGATTTTTTTATTTTATTATGATCAATTTGAACATATTTATCAAACTAGGCCTAGGCTACATAAGCACGGTATGAAAATAAAGAGAAACACACATCAAGACAGATTATTCCTGTGCATATTTTATCCTCAATATATCTAATTAGGTATGCCTATTTTTCGGGCAATATATTGCTTCAAAAACACTTCTCTATACAGGGTGTCCCATAACTTATGGGCAGTAGAGTAACTGGAGATACTAGACATCAAACTAACCCGAATAAGTCGTATAAGTTTTTTCGGATTGTTACTCGTTCTAGAGATACGGGGTGTTGAAAGTAAAAGTTTATTATTATTAATATTATTATTTATTTAGTTAAAAGTTTAATAAAGTGTATTGAGGTCAACGGTGGTCACTTTCAACATTTACTAAAGTGAGCTTTTTGTTTTTGTTCCACTGTTTCGAATTTATTGCTTTGTGATAATTAAAATATTAATTTAATTATGTACTATGTTTTTTTATGCTTTGGGATGTTTAAAGGGAAATATCTCGAAAACCGTTAAAGATATTAAGATCAATCAGGTACACCTTTTTGACTCAGAAAATGCCCTTCTTTAAGAAACTTTTATTGAAAAAAAACCTAATATCACAGGTAAGAAAAAAATCATAGATTTATGAAGCCCAGTGTATGCAACTAGCGCCCTCTAGTGTGAAACTTAAAAATTTTCACAAATTCTTATTTCTTGCTCATAAAAACATAATACTGCCAACTTTCAATTCGATTCATTAAACCGTTTTAAAATTATGGCTTATTTACGAGAATAAACTTTTACTTTCAACACCCTGTATCTCTAGAACGAGTAACAATCCGAAAAAACTTATATGACTTAATCGGCATAGTTTGATGTCTAGTATCTCCAGTTACTCTACGGCCCATAAGTTATGGGACACCCTGTATATACCTATTATATCAAAAAAAAAAAGTAAATACCTAGGTATGTTTATATTAATCCAAGGGTGAAAGTATTCCACGGGTCAGCCTCACTTTTTTAAATTCTTGAACAAGAAATTGTGCTGAAAATGTTTTACGTACGTGTTTGTTCGGGTACGTACCCAAGTTTTTGCCAAATTTCAAAAATCAATACAAGTTATGTCAACTAATATTCGACTTGAGGTTGGGTACGCGATGACATAGAATATTGGTTATTTTGCTGGTTTTTTTTTTTATTCGATTTTATAAGACTAGTTTAACTGACTCTTCCTTTTCGAAATAAAAATACGACGACGAATCATTTTGAAACAAATTTTAGGAACATAACCTTAAAAACAGTAGAAAAATCTGATAGGTTTGCAACTATTAAAAATGCCAGAGATCACTACCTTTTTTCCCAACTTGATCAAAAATTGATAAGAAATTCCAATTTTTTGGCAAGAATTTGGGGCAAATTTTAGCTTAGCTGTTTTTACACGTAAACATAAATTGAAGGTCAACGTTTACAATTTCTTGAGCAAGTACTTGAATTTTAAAGCCCGGACCTGTCTATTTTCCCATTCGTCAAATAATAATGTTGCAGTGCGCATGCCTATTCCTGTATGGCTTTGTTTACATACTCGAGGCCATGAGTTTGCCACTTTCGTGGTTATTGTTTGCTTATCTAAAGGTAAATAATGTCTATGATATAAGTAGTGATGTAAAATTCTCGGTAATATCTTTTGGAGAATATTCTCAAGTTAGAGAATTTTCTGAGAATGGTAAGAAAACCGCTAGAAATAGCAATAAAAAAAAAATTAAAAATTACCTATTCTGCTTATTTACGGCAAATGTCAAACGGCGTTAATCAAACAAAACGTAAATTAATAAAATTTTTATTTAAAAAACATAACATACCTTCCCAAGAATAACTAAAAACTAAACAAAAAAAACAGTCAAATAAAGAAAGATCACATTTAACTATTAAAAACATACAAGTATACGTTCGCGCTTCTAGGGGATTTCCCTGAATCACTGTTGCCAGACGTAAAACACTGTTGCCAGAGTTATAGAAAAGGTAAGGAAAACTCAAAATTTTAAAAATTATTGCAAAATTTGTCAGTGTAAATCGAGGCGGTGTAAATTATGTAGAAAAACTTCTCTGAATTTTCTTACAGAGAATATTCCCGTTCTCGAGAATATTCTCCTCTCACATCACTAGATATAAGCACATTAAAATAATACACTCTGTTTATATGGCCTACATTATACGCTCCTTAAAATAATATACTATTATTGCCTTAATTGCGTAGTTTTTAAGCTAAATAAATCTAAATTGCCTAAAGTGTAGCTGTAGCTGCAAATTTAAATTGACACACGGCACTTGGCCCACCTTGTAAATCGTCCAATTAGCGTCAAAAGAAATTTTTAGCTCCAACGATATTTCAATTGAATAATTTCTTGAATGGAGAAATTTAGATTAGATCAACAACATAAGGAAAATGTTAATACACCGTAAAAATATGTGTCAATTCAATTTGATCCACTTCCTGAAAGTCGAGTATTCGGGTGTGGCCCGTGACTTAAATCTATTTGAACACATGATAATACAGTGCATAATAAAAACGTATGAATGTCAACACTATATAGTTGATTGTGACAAGATAAATATTGTAGTTTCGAAAAAAAACGAGGCTAAGTCAATAGCCCCGTCTATGTTATGTGCCTGTAGGTACAGATTGTACTGTTGTCAAACATAGATATTTGTTATTATCGTCGAGGATTGAGACATTATAAGATTTACTTCAGTTCAGGGGCGGATTTAGGGGTGGAAGAACCAAAATTTTTGGTATCATTTTCTTTGTCATTACAAGCCCACAAGACAAGGTATATTCTTAGGAATAATCCACCTCTATAAACCTAGCAGAACAAAGTGCTCAAAATTGAAAATTTTTGTGTGGAAAATTAGGTGCTAATTAGGTGCCAACTTTAAAATTAAGGTGCTCCTATGGTTTTTGAGAAAATTATATTTTTGTGTTGTTCTGCTAGATTAACGTTAAGCTAGCAGAACATTACTGTCAAATAAGCTAATCAAGAATAAAATGTAGTACCAAAATTAGGTGCTTTTTTGGTGCTTATTGAATATCACACACCCCGTGTTTAAGATTTTCGGAGCCACATAGGAAATTGATCTTTGCGTGGCGTTAAAATATGTGTTGGGTAGAATCAAATTGCGATTAACATTATTACCTACATTAGCTCTAGTCATGATGTTATGCGTTATGTAGTTGTGAAATTTATTTCTAGTGAGAGAAAATCTAAGCAAATTCTTAATATATAACTGAGTAATTGAAAAGACGCCAGACTGTTTAAATAAAAGATCAGAAGAAAAACGTCTTGACTTAAATAGAATAATTTTTAAGATATATTTTTGTGAAACAACAATATTGTTTAATACAATTTTATTATCAGATCCCCAACAGATAATTCCATAATTAAGACATGATTCTGCTATATATAGTGAGCTATAAACATTAATTAGAACATTTTTGACTAAGATATTACGTAATTCGTAAAATTTATATATCAGTTTCCCTAATTTATTCTTTAAATATTCACAATGTACTGACCATTTTAAAAATGAATCAAAATATACACCCCAAATATTTTATGCTTACTACTGACTTAGTTTTACCAGAACAATCGCAATCCCTTGACAAATCACAATTAGCAGAATGGATCGTAATCTCGGTAGACCAACTGAATTTATTGCAAAGCACATAAAGTTGATTTTCTTTATATTCAATCACGATCCATCCAGGCTTTAATAAGACTAGCAGTCCTCTCGGCCTTTTCAAATGCTTCATGCCAAGGCACCCCTTTAACCAGAAGAACATTATCATCGGCAATGCATACAGTTTTAATATTGGTCATCGCACTCGCCAGACTATTAATATAAATTGAGAACAAAATCGGGCCTAGCATCGTACCTTGCGGGACACCACATTCAACTCTTTTGTAGGAACTAGAAATTGAATTTAGACAAACCTTTTGAAATCTATTAGAAAGCTATGATTTGAATAGTTTAAGAACGTTCCCTGTTATTCCCATCATCAGTGGTGGTCTTCGGTATCGAAGGCCTTAGAGAGATCCAAGAAAATTGCAAGTGGTTTGTAGTTATTGTTAAAGCACCCAATGATAAAATCAGTGACCTCATGTAAGGCCGTATCAGTACCCATTCCTTCCCTGAGCCCATACTGCGAATCAGACAAAGAAATTACACAATCTCTTTTTTAAACATTTCTGAATGATTTTACAAATTGGACTAGTGATAGCTATTGGACGATAATTATTAAGATCTGTCTTATCACCCCCTTTATGCAGAGGTAAAATTAAAGCTTTCTTAAAAACATCGGGAAAAACTCCAACTTCAAAACATTACATGCAATGGCGGACAGGAACTAAGATTATTTAACTTGCTGTGACCGTGTGACGAACTCTTAAATAGAGACCAATCAGTGATGCATATTGGTAATTATTATTTCCGGCATTAACTAGGTTAAATTTATAAAAATTATAAATCACCAAGAAATTAATCCATATTAGTCAGAAATTAAATCTACTATCAAAAAAGGTCACCTACTTCACTTGACGCGAATAATCCTTTGTAAAATTCGTGGAGGTCAACTACGTAATAATACCGCTAAAAGAATTCTAAAATTACATTATTTCTGACATTTCAAAAACAGAGAAGAAAATTTATTGGCCATGTGCAGGTTTTTTCGTAACGTTCATTACACACAAAAAAATCTAGTATCCAGTTGAGCCTAAAAGTTTCAAACTGAAACTATCATATACATGAATAGGAGCAATGCTAAAGTAAAATTAAATAGAAAATACCTTAGCATCAAAATATAGTTTTAAATTAATACTACATTATTTTAACTTGACTCTACTTTAGTTTTAGGGTAATAAAAATAAATGATCAACCTATCAATAATTTTAGTTACAGATATAGTATACGTTAATATTGGTTTGATTCAAAGTATTCTAAGAATAAATATTCGTTATTTTCGTTTTGAGTATGAGTTATTATTAAGTTGAATATACGAAGTTGCATTTGAGCACATATATTTTATTTGTATCTTCAATTTGTGACTATCCTACATTCTCAGCGAAACTAGACAAATCAATTTATTATCATCTTAAAACTAGTTTATTATTAGATAGAGTAAAATTTAAAATCATGTAGTTTTGAAACAGATAGATCTGAAAGGACTATATTATTTAGGTCAGATAGGATAAGCTCACCGCAGTCAATAGAATTGTACAATGTCAAGTTAAAATGTCTTTGTGACATAGGTAACAAATACTATTGTGATATTACCTTAGGTAGTATCTGATCTGAATATAGCCCTAACAGATAACTGATAAATAAAACCACTTTTTATTGCTTTTGGTTTTATTAAAAAAAAACAGGTAATAAAAAACCATAACTATAACGAATATAAAATTTCCTCCATCACTCTATTACACAAAGCGCGCAAAATAGAACACACACTACCAGCATCGGTGAGCATCGACGCGCGACCTCTGCGTGGATGTTAAATAACGACTAAAGTAAACGTATTTCGGTCGTTTCCTCGCAAAACAAGAGGTCACGTGATGCAAATAGCATCAAAGAAATAATAAGGGTTTAGATTTTACTCAAGTTAAGCATAGAGACTGTCTTTGTGCTCGCTGTGAGAATACAAATTTATTCTTATTTTTAAACCCATCATAGTATATTTCACTTTGACCACAATACCTTTTTTTAAAACAAGTATAAGATTATCTTGTTATGATGATGATTTAATCTCTTTATGAACATAATTGTGAATAACTTGATGATATAATTTAAAACCAGTAGTAGTTTAAAAATGAATATATTTTAGTCACGAAATAAAGCAAGTTAGTTTCAAAATAAGGCTATTTGTTTGAGCATTACTATAAGCTTGTTTTGAGAGTAGTTTTTTTTGTGTGTAGTATTCGCTGGTATTTTCCTAAAAAGGAGAAAAACGATAAAGTGTATTGCGATTTTACGTTTTTATTGAATTTTATTGCACAACAACAAATAATACTGAAATACCAGTATTTTTAATAGAAATACGACTTATGAGAGTTATGTGTTATTTATTTTTCATAAAGGGGATTGAATGCGCTAGTTCAGATCAGACATATTCTAGTGCTCGTTAGACATTTACAGCCAAAGCAGTCAAGCCAGGCACGTATATAGGGTAGAATGGGGGAGGGGGGGGGGGACGTATGGGATGAAGACGAGGCAAACACTCTTACTTTATTCAAAATAATAACTAAATAGTCTATAAAAAACTAAAATTTTGCAAGCCTGATTTTTATTTAATTTTTTTTATGTTGGTTTTGTACTTTTCCAGTGTTCAACTTACATAAATGTTAACAAACAGTTATTCGCTTTGTTTATGGCAATAGGTAATCACTAAGCTAATGAAATATGTTTTGCAATTAACATTTTATTAAGGTCATTCCCGATTTACGTAACACACACGGCTGTTTTTTAAACTTAAATTCTAAAAACTGTTTTCAATTTGTTATTCGAATTAATTTCGTTAATGATCTCAACATCTGGAGATAGATAATTATTGACCTTAAGATTTTGTCGAATTGGCGATTCGCTAAATTGACCCGAAGTCAATTTTTTTCTCATAAATAAACGATTACAATATCTCGATCCAATTACGCGGTACTTATTTAATTAAATTAAAGTGACTCATATAAATAGACACGGGTCTTTCTGACCTTGTTAGTTAGTTTATAACTGACATGCTAACATTTCCGTTTTATCTTCCAGGATCATCTCCAGACTTGATGCCAAGTATTATGGGCGCATTCGATGCCTATTTACATCAGAAAAACGTAGAACAATCTGACTCGGAACATCCCAGAACGTCGACTCCCAAACGGTCGCACCAGATTAGCAGTTTCCGGAATCTTTCGCCGTGCGTTCAGAAAATTCTGAGCAACGTTCCCGAGCAAGAGATCAGCAAGAAATTCAGCTCGGAAGAGACTCTGGGATTCAGGAGGAATCGGCACGGATATCGGAGCCTAAGGAGTGCTGAGAAAGTAGGAAATTTAAATAGGAGTAATGAAAGTTTAGATATTTTTTCACCAGGTGAGTTTTGGTATAGGTTTCCGAGTGGTCTGAGCTTTATAGACTAGGGCTGAAGCCTTTGAAAATGGTAAAAAGTGAAAAAAAATAATAGTAGGATGAAACCCATTGGAAAAGGAAGAGAATATAACAAAAATGAAAGGAAAAATAATGTACCGGCTATCCGAGGTCGGGAAGTGGACAGGGATGAGTTTTTAAGGATAGAAAACGATTTACCTCGATTTCCGGCAAAACTACAAGTCCTATGAAAAAACGTTAAATTGCAAAGTTGTAGGTAATAAAAAGGTCTACAACTTTTATATTTACACTTTTTTCACATAACGTCAAAATTTATGTGAAAAATTGAAATAACCAAGTTTTTGGTTTTTTATTTTTATCTTTTACAAAAAAATTTTTTTATACACGAAATTTGGTGAAAACTTACCTTTTTATGTCCCAAACACACTGTAATTTTTTTGATTTAAAATATTTATTTTTTCACCTTATTTTGACTTAATATCGAAAAAGCACCCCAATTTTCAATCGAAAACTCTCACGTTAAAAAATCTGCTTTTTTAAAAAAGTTGTTGGGCTTTTTGTTCGTTGAAATCCCTACTTTCTGATGGTGTAAAAAAAATATACATTACTATGGTAAATGTTCTCAAAAAATACAAAGAAACGAAAAAAACTCGAATCCGAATTTTTTTTTTAATCATTATGTACAATTTTGAGCTATTTATTAAAATTTATACTTTAATTACTCGAAAAACGTAAGATTCCATGTTACATTGATAAGCAAAAAAATTACAAATCCATAAAACATAAAGATCGCAAAAAATATGCGAAAATAGTTGTTCTAAATATAATTAAAGGTATAGGATTTAAAGGGGATTTTATCACATTTACCATAGTAATGTATATTTTTTTACTCTGTCAGAAAGTAGAGATTTCAACAAACAAAAAGCCCACCGACTTTTTTAAAAAAGCAGATATTTTGACGTGAGAATTTTCGATTGAAAATTGGGGTGCTTTTTCGATATTAAGTCAAAATAAGGTTAAAAAATAAATATTTTAAATCAAAAAAATTACAGTGTGTTTGGGACATAAAAAGGTAAGTTTTGACCAAATTTCGTGTATAACAAAAATTTTTTGTAAAAGATAAAAATAAAAAACCAAAAACTTGGTTATTTCTATTTTTCACATAAATTTTGAGGTTATTTGAAAAAAGTGTAAATACAAAAGTTGTAGATCTTTTTATTACCTACAACTTTGCCATTTAACGTTTTTCCATAGGACTTGTAGTTTTGCAGGAAATCGAGATAAATTGTTTTCTACCCTTAAAAACTCACCCCCTCCCACTTCCCGACCTCGGATCGCCCGTAATTTATTTTTCCTTTCATTTTTGTTATATTCTCTTCCTTTTTCAATGGGTTTCATCCTACTATTATTTTTTTTGGTTTCAAAAATTATCGACCCTGTAAAAACCTTTTTTCAGGTGTTCACAAGATGTTATCCAACCTTCCAGACTCGGAACTAGTGATAAGCGCAAGCAACCTCCACATAAGTACAAACAGAACTATGTCGCGCAACAACTCGTATCTCTACTCGCGCACCAGCGAACTCAACCGCTCAAAACAGTTTTCCTATCACTACGAATCTTCCGGTAGTGACATCCAGAACGCCTGCGACAATAATAGTGAAGCCACCGGTGTGTCTGTAAGTAACGCAACAGACACTAGCGACGCTGTCGGTGACGAAATCAAGCACAGTGCGTCGTCTAGTGACGTCAGGGACAATAGTGATAATAGTAATGTTAGTGATACGTTCGGGGAGTGCGATGGATACGTTCCTATGCCTTTGGGAAGCTATCTTCATTCGGATAAGGGGATTGCCTCGAGGACGCCTGTTGGGAGGATAAATATGGGAAAATATTTGCAGGTGAGTGTAGGTAGTATGAATAAATAGTTTTGTGTATACCAGGTAGCTATGGCTCTCCTTTACGAGTCGCCGCTGCCTGAATGGCACGTTTTTTTGATCCCACCTGTACTTGTACCAATTTCTTTGCACAAAAGCCATGCTATTGATATTTATCTTTAAAAAAATACGACACGCTATGCGTTAGGTAAATGTTTTTCGCGCCTCGGTATCTCGGAAACGATCTACGCCACGCTCGTGGATGCAAATTGGTTGATATTTACAAGACACGTTCGGTGGATTTTTTGCACGTTGCAGAATAACAATACGTTGCAAGATGCAGGTGTCAAGTCGGGACTGCAGAAAAATATACCAGGGTCCCCCCTGGTTATTTCAACCCCGTGATGTAAAAAGGGGACTTTGTATTGTTTTAAATTAATAAGAAAATCCATTAAATTTATTTTAATGTATCTTTTCTACATTGTAAAATATTAAAACTATAATAAAGTGCAATATTTTTCACCGGAAATGCCTTATCATCTGCTTACAAGACGATGGATATTATTTTTAAACTATCTCTTGCGATGATTCACTATACATACTTACGTTACAAAATTATTTTCTGTATTTTATCATGTCTGTATTATCATTAATTTAAAATTGACTGAAAGTCGATCGGCCAGTTAATTGCTCGAATACAAATCAATTTATAGGTGCTGCTGTATTTTAAAAACTACCACCATTCGTGGTAGCTTTTTTTGAATATTGATTGATTTATTTAATTCTAGTTGGATTTATGTTAAATGCTTTAATATTCGTTTTTTTCTTTGTATTAATCTATTAATTAATTACGTATAGCGCCCTTACTAGTAGATTCGAATAAGTATAGCGGGAATGAGGGCAGGCAATAATAATAATAATAAAAGTTTATTCAAATATTTTTTTTTTACATTTAATGCTAATATATAATTTTTTTTGTATAAACTATCAATTCCGAACTCAGAAGTAAAATACTTGTTTTGAGTTGAGTTAAATATTATAATATTTATTTAATTGTCAAGAATATATTTCATAATTCAGGCACAACTAGATTACCTATAATATAAAACGAATATGACAATATTTTATATCAATACAGTATACAAAGATACAATGCGTCATGTATATAATATACATATTTATTTATTTTATTCATTATAGCTTGGTATATTTATTATTTATTAATGACGTTCTTGAATATATCTCTTGGATTGGATAATATCCAGTTTTTAGTTTTATTTCTATAATTATTTAATGATTTAATTATTTTAATTGACTGTGGTAGCATATCAAAAATATATGGATTTATGTTTAAAAAATGTTTCTGTGCTATTGTTTTGTTTACTCTATTTTTATATGTAATAGTATTTTTATGACGAGTTTCATGTGTGTGATTAATATAATTTATTTTATTTTAATGTTTAAAAATATATATTAACATGTTGTAAGAAAATATTTGTTTAATCCTTTTTTTTTTGCTATCTTTAAATAGTAAATCAGAAAAATATTGGTGTTCTTTATCGTAAATAATTTTCAAAATGTATTTTTGAATAGTTTCAGATAATTCTTATTTATGCCTCCCCATCCTAGTATTCCATAATTTAAATGGGTTTGTACTAAAGAATAATATACACGTAGGGAAAATGTTTGTCCGCCGTAATAAGTTAGAATGGTACAAATAAATATGTAGTATCGCAAAGTAAACAGAAATAGGTAGATTATGTTTCCCCCACTCCATCGCATCGGATCTGGCTGGCTCGATGCGTTTTGCTTGACCCTGATCCTTCCTAGTGTTGGGAAAAATCGACTTATTTTAATAATCGACTACCGAGACTTCGAGTGATTTAAAAAACCGAATGATAATCGATTTTTTTTTCACTCAAATACTAATATTAATTATTAATATTGGCGGTTCATCGTTCATGTTGATATACAGCATTTGTATTGGGAATAACTGACTCGGTGTTGTTAGTCATTGATTTTTTGCGGATTATTAAATGTGACGGAGATATTTGTGGATTTTTTGGCATGGTTCCCAGATCTTACAATTTAATTTAACAACTTGACTACTTGACCTTGAGATGTCACGATATTGCATAACTCATGATATTTATGAATACTGAATACTCACCACTAAACATTAAGTTTTCAGTAGACGCCGACGATTTCTAAATAAAACAATAAATCCTATTATCCTACGCAGGCAACCCGTAATGCAGTATTTAAATGTAAATAATAAATCATATTATCTTACACAGGTAACCCGTAATGCAGTATTTAATTTGAATTATATCGCCAATAATAACCGAAACCACTCGGTGTAGCCGCTCGCTAGGAGATGGCTCTGGCCGCAGTGAGTGATTGACAGGCGGGCAGCAACTTTGGAGACGCGTTGGAAAATAAAAACCATATGTTCGTCACTCATATCGTCACTCGAATTATTTCCGAAGATAATCAAATAATTCAAGTGATTGAAAAAACCGAATGATAGGTTATTTTTTACTCGAGTGATCCCATCACTAATCCTTTCATTCAGGCGGCAACGAAGCGGCGCGGCATGCCACCAGCGAGATGCAATACGATGGAGCGGGGGAAAGATAATCTACCTACCTCTGTTTGCTTTGCGATACTTCATATTTGTACTATTCTAACTTATTACTAAGAGATGGGCGGACAAACATTTTCCCTACGTGTATTATTTAAAAATTGTTTAAGGTATTTAAATGTTGGTATAAGAATTCTTAGTTTTTTTACAATGTAGTCACTATGTAAATCGCATTTTAAATGTTTATCAAAAATTATTCAATGAAATAATATTTATTATCCCAACGTTTCGTTTTATATAAAAACTTTATCAAGGGTCAATAAAAAGGTCTTTCAGCCTGTATATCCATACTGTAGAATATATACAACACGTTTTCTCGAAAACACATTGGATACATGTATATTATCCGAACTGTCAGTACCAAATTGTGTCGTTTCATTGCCTGCCCTCATTCCCGCTATACTTATTCGAATTAATTAATTGCATTTAAATTTTGGATCCCAGTAATATCTATAAAGATTTAAACGACGTTTCTCATATACCTAATACATTTTAAATTAAAACTTTGTGTGTATTAATCTGAACAAATTGGTTCGGACAGCGTTAAAACTAAACATGTGTTTTTGTTAATTTAATAATGTCATAATAATTTTCATCAATGGTAGGTGCTGTAATAACGAAGTAAACAAGCGGTGGGTGTACGACATCAGCGTTTAATTCCAATCTGCTTGCCTTTCTATTTATTTGTAAATTACTTCTGGTAATCATATTATTAAATAATTTTCGTGTTGTATATCCAAAATTTAAGCAAAAAACAGAAAACCAAGGAAATAAATTCGCTGTATCACGATCGTTTCCTCGCAGAAACTCAAGGTCGAACTGGTCACCAATGAAAACTTTGTTTCATTCAAAAACGTTGTTTGATTGTCGATTATTCCACGTATAAATAATTTCATTATTTCCATCTATGACGCAGCAAGAGTTTTGTCATAGATGGGAATTTCTCGTAGACAGAACATGACAAATTTGGCGAAGAGGATAATCTTCATGTCACTAAGCACGTTTAAATAATATGTAGGTATAGTGGCAAACATAGTGCCACGGTATAATAAAGATATACGTACTCTGATAGTGCTGATCGCTGGACTATAATATGTTCTTTTTTTTTTTTAAGGTTCCCAGCGAAAGCTCAGGCGTAAGCGCCACCACCAACAGCACCGCGTCCTCTTCGGAGGTGTCTAGGCCGGTGTCCTTGACCAGTCTCGGCTCCTGCTCATCATCAGGCAGCAGTAACGGCCATCATCAGGCCGGTTCTGCTTATTTGGCCTCTGCGGAAAGTTTGGACAGCGACCCTGAGCCAGCAGGAAGTCAAGGTAATTTTGAACACTTTTTGGTTTAGCTAGAATAACAAATAAATAAGATTGTGGATTGTGGTGTTGTATGATGCACCCAAATACCTCTCAAGGGGTCTTTGGATGTACCTATCTCGTTATTCTTAATATTTCGTATACTACCAACAGAGTTAAGTTTCCCATTCACAATCGGTAAAAAAATTCTTTAGAATTTCTTCAACACAAAGTATTATGATAGTTCTGCAAAGGTTACTGTCAATAGTATAGGTAATACCTTTTTGGGTCTAGCATTGGATATATACAATATACATACATATGCAATCACTAATATATTGAAGCCTGTCACTGCAAATAACTGATTTTTTACCGATTAAGGTTACCGTTTAAAAAAATCAAAATAAACAGACATTCATCATCATCACCATCTTACACAAATAGAATTGACTGACATTTAAATAAATAAGCAAATACGTCTCAAGGGGTCTTTGGATGTACCTATCTCGTTATTCTTAATATTTCGTATACTTACTACCAACAGAGTTAAGTTTCCCATTCACAATCGGTAAAAAAATTCTTTAGAATTTCTTCAACACAAAGTATTATGATAGTTCTGCAAAGGTTACTGTCAATAGTATAGGTAATACCTTTTTGGGTCTAGCATTGGATATATACAATATACATACATATGCAATCACTAATTGAAGCCTGTCACTGCAAATAACTGATTTTTTACCGATTAAGGTTACCGTTTAAAAAAATCAAAATAAACAGACATTCATCATCATCACCATCTTACACAAATAGAAGTGACTGACATTTAAATAAATAAGCACTAATTATCGTACAAAATAAAAGGCGAACAAAGAAGGTGTTAACATCACGTACAGAAGACCTTGATACTTGCCTTATTAAAACGTAAAACAGCGGCCATAAGACATGCAAACTCTTTTCGTCTAAATATTTTAAAAGGTTGTGAGTAAAATGGTGTTTTGTGCGAAAAGTTGCCTTTTATATGTTAATTAACTCAATTTTTATTTGACAGTGTTGCCAATCGGATTTATTTTTCCGTAGAAGTTTTTACCGACATGACAGTGTTGTCACATCAAACATTTTTTCGGCGATCCTGCTGAAATTTATAAAACTTTACCTAAATCGACTTGTACCTAATAAATAAATCAAGGCAATTAACTCGTAGGTTAAAACGTCTAGCGTTCGTAGTTTGTGTAGGTACCGTATTTTGTATCAAAATAATGCACTTATCTACTTAAGGTTGCATAAGAACCCACTCGGTTCTATATGAGCGCTAACGAGCTGCCCACCAAAAATCAGCATTAAGATTTATGAAAATTTATAAGTTTTTTGTCCTACTTTGGTATATTAATTTAATGAAAGTTGTAAATTTGGGCACTGACAGTCGACGAGCCTTTTTACCTAGCGATTTTGACTGCCCACCTATTCGATACTTGTCGTCTTTTGGCTATGCGATAAACGTTAAAAAAAAATAAAAAATTTATAAATCGGTTTACTCTCTAAAGCTAAAGTTTGTTTGCTATTGCCTGACAGCTAAGAACCCTCATTAAAGGTGCAAAACACAAATTTTGGCTTACCGGGTGAACATATTATTTTTCTCCTGAAAGTACCTACATAATATATATTTTTCGTAACAATACAAGTAGTTTAAACACTATATAGATTGGCACACCCCTAATTTTACCTTTCACAATAGGGTCGTAAAATTGTAACAATAGGATAAGCCGATGATTTAGAATAAATCTTCGGACAGTGGTCGTTTAGGTTTTTATTTATGAAATATAAATTCCTTTTGTTCGGGTTTGTTCGACCATTTTAACCCATTTTTTAACGGACTTACCTGTCCTCTTAAATTGCGTACGTTCTTATTTTCATTTTTTTTTTTTGTTTCAATATGTATTTTTTTTTTATAATTTATATTTATTTGTATATTAGGGTGTGCAAAAAAGATTTGTATATTTAACTGAATTAATTTTAATTTCTCAATACAAAAACAGTTCATACTTAAAAGAGTTTAAAAAATTAAAGGTCTAGAAAGGTGTCTTCACTATCACTAAATTCGAAGTTCGAAGGATTCATCTGTGGAGTCAACTGAAATAATAGGTGGTTCTACCGTTTCTTCCATCAGGTTGTCCAAGTCCCGCATTTTTTTCCTCTTTTATTACATGTTTTATAGCTTCTTTCCAATTTTCTTTCGTTATAATGTTTAATGAATACTTCAATAACTCGCGCACATATTTTATTTTAAATGTAGTGTTATTCCTTGCTACATAGCCTTTCATTTGTGCCCATTCTAATTAAAACGATCCCACGTTTTTTAGCCGTTTCGTCGATACATTGTACTGTTTTTTAACATGCCATCTTCAAAGGGTATATTTTTCTTAGACAGCCAATTTATAATATCTTTTTTTTTCCAAGCAGTCGTAGGAAGTTTTTCTACAAGCCTCGAATGGTAGCTGGCGTTATATAATATACACACAAGCGTTCGATAACACATTAAAAATGAAACTAAACTACCTCACTTGAAGTTGGAAATATTCTATGACATAAGCCACCTACCTGTATACCTATGCAATAATAGATAATTTAATTACTTAAGATCAGGTACGTATTGTTACGCTTATAGTTTATTGAGGTTTTACGACTCATGACCCTCAGCTGTGCTGTCAGGGTTTAAGAAACAGAGTATAAGGAATCCTGGACATCCCATCTAACGGGGCGAAAGCGAAGTGACTTCAGACATTGACTAACTGTTTATCACATACAACATTTGGCGTAACTCTTTACTGATTTGTACGTCGTACCCAATAATTATGAGCGGTAAAATGTTTTTATTGGATGGTTTTTCTTGGTTTTGCTTCTCTATGGCTCACTGAACGTGAACCATTTTTATTTAGTGTCGTCCAATGTTGTATATTTACGGTAGAAGGCAATAGCTGTCCATAGAATGTAGGTAGCGTAAGATCAAGAAGTAAAGAATTAATTATTTATGCAGTCAAAAACAAGATTTATTATAAAACTGAAAGGAGTACGACTAGTACGACAGTACAGCGAACTAGTTTTAAATCTGGTCATTTTATGATTCTGTGAAATGATCAGCATTTAGTTTTAATATCTCGATGTGGGCTTACCATAATTTTTTGTAACAAAAGTCGTTATATGAGTCAGATAAAAACGGTTAAATATTTTACATGTTCGTTTATAGTTTTTGTACCGGTTGGAGCAGCGCCATGGAAAATCCCATGTAAATTTGCTGAACGCTGTAAAATATGTTGAAACTAGTAAAAAATTAAACTTCTAGTACTATTTTACATTATCATAATTATTATCACTAGTGTTATATTGAGGTATGTATCGCGGCCCTAATTCATTTTATGATGCGTTTTTTCTAATTAAGTTTTGATTGGCTTATTAGAAAATTTTAAAATTTTGTATGTGTTTCCATCATACCTGGACCTTCAAAAAAGTCCCATACAATTTTGATATAAAATGAATATTCTAGGGTAGCAAAATTTATATGGGATTTCCCATGTTCAGTCTGACGGAGGACCACCCGGTACATTTATTTTGAATTAGATAAAGCATTAATTGGTTAACGAATTTCTGACCGGTTCGACCAGTACTAGAACGATTACAATTTGGTATGTCTAAATTCTAAATAAATACCTATTATTTTGTTGCAGGTTCTGCGGATAGTGGCATTGCAGAACAGGAACAACCATCGATAAATCCTGAACAGAGGGTTTTACAGGAAGTTTTAGAAACTGAAACCGTTTATGTAGCTGATCTCAATGAAGTTATACAGGTAAGTTATTTCTTTGGTATTGTGTTGGCGCAAGCACTCAATTAAATTTTATCGAAAATTTCACACCTATAAATTTTAGCCAATAAGAAGCTTTCGTTTGAACTCGTTACTATAGCAACCATTAAACTTTCCGGAAGTTTTTTTTTCTGGGTACCCTGGAAAAAGAAATAATATGTGGAGTTCCACAAGGATCAATATTAGGTCCGTTATTATTCTTAATTTACATTAATTCCGTTTCCAAATTGAACTTAAAGGGCAATATAAAGCTATTTGCAGATGATACGACAATTATTTATTTTGCTGAAACTCTTGCAGAAATGTATTTTAATATTATAAAATGATTTAAAAATTAAAAATACTTCTTTCTAGGCTTCAATCAAATAAACTTATTAAATTTTACAAAATCTTCTTTTATGTTTATAACTTAAAATAAAATAAATTCCATCATTAACCCATTAACATTTAATAATGAAAATATTCAATATTCAAAAACGACAAAATTTTTAGGATTAGTTTTAGACGAAAATTTAAATTGGAAAGGCCATATCCAGTATATTATCAACTCGATATCTCCTTTGGTAACTGTTTTGTACAGAGCTAGATATTTCATTCCTTTGAAATACTTAAAAAATGTATATTTTTCATTAATATATTCAAAATTACAATACTTAGCTTCTGCATGGGGATCTGCTTGTTTATCAAACTTAAAACCATATCAAGAATTGCAAAATAAAATTATTAAATGTATACACAAATTACCACATTTAGAACCAACTGTTAATCTATATAGGCCGAAAGGGTATTTACCATAGACAATTTACCTTTAGATAAACAAACAATAATCACGAATGTGGCAGTTTTATGGCCTCGCGCATGTAAACAAAACTGGGAACTATTAGACATGCGCACTGCAACATTATCGTTTGACGAATAGGAAAATAGACAGGTCCGGGCTTTAAAATTTAAATTCTTGCTCATATGCCACCATAGAGGGTTTATTTTACCCCTATTTGGGCATAATACAATTATACAACGGCTGCAACTAGTACTAGTCATTGGTTATATTACAATCCGAGTCACTAAAAGCACAAACACAATTCACTAACTAAACTACACAAAAACCAGAAATCCATAAATATTAAACACCAGTCCTACAATCCACGATAGCCGATCCGATAGATGAAAACTTTAGAAAACTACAAGGAATCCGCAGAGAAGAGAAACCTTAAAACACAACAACAAAAATGGCGGCCGAGCCGGTTCTGGAGAATATTCTTGAGCGCGTCGATTATTGTCGATAAAGTAGGACGGCCGATAACACGAGGTTTGTGCGCATGCACGAAGGTTCCCCGAATGAAGACAGCTGACCGACGAGTCATGCGCTCGGACGCATTTTTTCACCCATAAAACGTAACTTTTGTTTGCGCAGGAGATAAGCTGTAGGTATCTAAAGGTAAATTGTCTATGGTATTTACACGATCAAAACATTTATAAATATTTGTATTCTAATTCACTCTATTATTTTAAAAGAAAAAAAAATCAAACGTAACACTTCAGGAGAATAAGATATTACATGATCATAACACCAGACGTTGTATAAATTATCAAACTATACCAGTAAAAAGTAATTTCGGGAAAAAATCTCTTTTAGATATATGACGGAATAATAAAATATAACAATCTTCCAAAAAATATCAGAAAAATTAATAAATTGTCAACTTTTAAAAAACAATTAAAGAGATATTTACTAAATTAATTTATTTATACTATTTTTTTTAAATTGATTTTATTAATGAATTAAATTGGATTAACTTCCATATTTTTTTATTGTTATTTTTTTTATGGTTATTATTTTCTATATTATGTTGTCACTTTCCATCTAATGATAAAAGTTAAATTGAGTTCTTGGATTTCCATGTGTTAAGTGGAATATTTTCAGCTATGGATTTTTTTATTTCTTGGATAGATTGGCACCCAAATCCTGCATTTTCGTTTAAATTGCTCATTTTGTCTTTTTCAAACTAGGATGACATTTGTCAGACTAACCATAGTTTTTACCTGACATCTATCAAAATTTTTCCGCTGTAAAACCATCTTGTTGATTTTGTCCAGGTGTATATAATTAAGAGTTTTTCCACTAGAAAACAGGCTATGATATTTTGCCAGTATAAAACACTCTAGTGAAATAGTCAAGTCAATAATATACAAATGCTTGCTATATACCTACTATACAAATGCAGCCACTTTAGTCAAAATTTAAAAAAAATTGCCGACTAAAATTGCAGACAACAAATACGACGATGTGGTGGGTGGGACAAGCACTTAAAAGCTTTACTGGTAACTCGATAATGTAATACCTATTTATAAATAACCTTAACCCAAATACTTATAGGTAAATAGTTTTTATTGTAATACTGGTACTTGGGTACAGCCTTAGCGGGTACTTATAGTAAGTGAAACGGACGAAAAATGCTGTTCTTTCAGTGCGAAAAGTGGTCAGCTTATCCATTTAACAACAATCACTACATTATATCGTTCGACAAAGCGGTCTTTATAAAATTTAAAAATGCAATTAGTAAGAGAGCATGCTTATCTTGGCTGACTTTTGCCGGCAGGTGACTAGTAATATTATCCGATTGTTTCAGTTTTATGGTTTTAATCAGTGTTTAAGCTATTTGAATGGCCTTAAATCGCACCGTGCTATTTAGTCAGGTGTTTCGATAAATGGAAATGCATTCCATTGTTATATTTATCAAGTTTTGAGTTATAGTAGTTTTCGTGGTTACTCGTCTCGAAATTTTAATTGTTTCACTTGTCCGTTTTATATTGAGAAAGATGACGAAAAAAAAAACAATTGAACGGGAGCGTCCAATGACGATGTAAAAACATTATTACCTTTTTGTAAGAAATCGACATTTCTCATTATATTAGATAATCCGTCATTTCGTTTTCCCTCGACTTTTAAGTGGATATTAGTTGGTACATACTTTATTGCAGGTTCATTAGTTACCGTCGAGAATATGACTAAAGAGCAACTTGATGTCCTTATGTACGTACAACAAATTAGTTGCCATTTTTGCTTTCTTTTACCATAGCCAGGGCCGTCTTTCCGTACGGGCCCATCGGGCCCGGACCCAGGGCCCCGCTGTGTCGATAAAGTCGATTTGCACCTTAGTTGTTTAAGATTTGTAGAAAATTACGGTTCTGATGTCAATGGAAAAGAATTAGAGTTGGAATGCATTTTTTTGGCAGAATATTTAAATTCAGACGAAAAATATAAAACGCAGGAAATCGGTTTATATTGGACCTATACAATATTATAACAACTAACAAATTAGAGGATACGTTTCCTAACGCTGCCATTTCATTGAGAATATTTTTATCAATAATGATAACTAACTGCCGTGGAGAACGTTCATTTTCTAAATTGGCTAGAATCAAAAGCGAACTGAGGAATACCATGCTGCAAGAGAGACTAAATAGTCTATCCTTAATGTGCATAGAAAATGAGATCTTACTAGGAATAAATTTTGATGACATAATAGACGATTTTGCACACCTATACGATCAAGAAAACAATCATTTACATAGCGCGGATTATTTACAGTTATTGTTATTAATATTAATGTTTTAGGATGAGATTTCATCTTTATATTTTAGCTGTAACTTCTAAACGACTTATCCGATTTTCCTAAATGTAAGCTTGTTTGGAAGAAAAAGATAAGTACCCTTAATTGTCATATCCAATGGTACACAATCGTTTCTAATAAAATTGCTAGAGGGCGCAATTTGTATTAAAAATTATTGTTTTGGCAATAACTCTGAAACGAACAAAGATATCAAACTGCGGTTTTCACATCTTTTCTTATAAATTTCATCTACTTTCCGATTATGATGTCATAAGTATACTGTATGATTTGAATTTTCGGGATAAAATCAAAAAAACTGTTATTATTACAAATTGCGCCCTCTAGCAAATTTTATTAGAAACTATTGTGTATCATTGGATACGACGATTGAAGGTACTTACCTTTCCCTTCCAAACAAGCTTAAATTTAGTAAAATCGGATAAGTCGTTTAGAAGTTACAGCGATTTTAATGTTTACACTTTCAATAGCTTCCCCCCCACTCTTATTAAGATCGGTACGCCAACGAGCCTTAAACCAAAATGATGCAGAATTGTCTAAGCTTTCCAATGATGTAATCAGAGTTATACCTTAATATGGGAATTTTCAGAGAAATTTAAAATTAAAAAAAATAATTTTCAATTGTGCCCCCTTGCGGCGAAATGAGGAACTTGAAAGTAATTTCCAGAATTTTCTCATGACCGCTTTAATCATAATTTTTTTCCCCCCAAGTTTCTATGTTTAGTAGTTTCTGAGATATAGCCGGCGGACATTCTTAGTTGACCACCCGGTACGTACCGTATACGATTATATACGCATACCATTGCATATTGCATACAATAGGCACCCACCTTTCATCATAACTCTTGACATGATCCGAGTTGAACGCATTCGTAATCTATAATTACAGACCCCTCGGCCCATGCGTCGCGTATTTATTGTTTGCATCCGTCGCCGGCGCCATTTTTCCAGTGATGGTGGTGCCAGCCTCAGCGTGAATCACTGTATATGTACGGTACAGTCGGGTACAATAAACAATAACGATTATTGTCATGTTTAAGTTTTTTTTCTACGTCGAAAAAGGCCCCACTTTATGGAAGTGTCTGTGAAAAACTGACTGATAGGCGGACAGACAACAGTCAATTATACAGCTAGAGAGGATATAATAATATGACGTTCTTTCAGTGGTGTAACAAAAACTGAGTGGCCCCCCACCCGCAAACGTTTTCAGGGGCCCCCTCTCTATAACGAATGGAAAATGATAATTCCTATTTTCATTACTATTAGGTTCAGGTTTATGAATTTTCGAATTCTTTAATCGTGTAATAATTTAATTAGGCTTAAACCCACCTTATGTGTTAATTACCTACTATTAAAACAGCAAACAATCGAATTTATTTTATAATCCTAGGTAGACTGGCAAAACATGATTTTAAAATCAAAATTTTAAAACACCATTTTTATAATGTTGCTTAGCATGTATGGTAGTAACGGGGGTAGGCACTGATCGAGCCTCATCATTGAATCCAAAAGACAAAAAACAGTAAAACACATGAACACTCAACAAGTCTGCACAAACATTATGTCTCCAAGTATTATAACAAGGTATTATACAAAACGACAAGATCGTCGAGAGTTTTTTTTTGCAAAATCATTTATAATTTCATCGATATTTATTGTTTTAACAAACTCGTGTTCGATACTGATTAAGGATAAATCCCAAAAGACGTTGTTGTCCCATAATGTTACGTAAATAGGTCTTTACTATTTTAAGTACGGACAAAGATCGTTCCGCTGATGCCACACTAACTGGTAAAGTTAGAAATAACATCACTGCACTACATCTGGAAAATTTGAAGAACACACTGATTTTTTATTAATAAATGATCCGCAAGTTTATACACTGTTTTTAATACAGATGCAAAACGTTAATCGGCGTGCAGACAAAGCTCTCAAAATTGAAAAAAGCCTTTTTTTTTAAACCGACCAGAAAATATACAATTTTTGGACAATTTTTCGTCTAGAAAATAACCTTTTTCCGATCGCAAGACCGGAAAAGTGACGTTAGAGACCGGAAAAGATTTTTCCGGTCCCTGTTTTTTGTTTTTCCAATCGCTCTTTGATAATACAAGCTACCTTGATTTCGTTACTGTGACAACAACATTTCGATGTATTGTCGAGTGACGGTTCGTTGATTTTTAATTTGTTGTTTATGTCAAACTTGTTTCGCGAGTTCGCAAATTTAACAATATGAATTCAGATTTTGAATTATCCGACACGGAAAATGAGATTTCACAAGAAATTTTGGAAGCAGCAAGGAAAGCGACTTACGATATATTGCCAGTAAAATCAAAAGCCCGTTACGCGAAGTCAAACGACGCATTTAAAAATAATATAAAATAATTTAATGTAAGTATATCGAAGTGTCGGTCTTAAAAAAAATATTGTACGTCACGCAACCGAAAATTAGTGTTTTCCAGGTCTCTCCAAGCTTCCGGGACTTGCCTACGGCTCGCCCTGGAAATGCTTGTCTCGACCTGAAAAACACTACTTTCCGGTCTTGTAACGTAAATTACTATCTCACCTCCGCTCCGCCTGAAATACTATCTCCAAGTCCCTTTCTGAGGCTTAGAATTTGACTAGGAAAGACAATGGACAAGTTTTTATGGTATATCGTTTGTAAATTCCGCGCTTTTACGTATAATTCTTCTTTTCTTCACTTCTTCCTCTAATCTATTACTGTAACCGACTGTACTATCGGTAAACGTCGTTACTATATTATTACCTATAGTACCTACTTGCTATTTTTGGTTAGTGTGTTTTATTGTGTTGTAATTCTTAAACCGCAGACAATATAAATTCAATGGAAACAGTTTATTTTTTTATCGGAAATTTTAATGACGCCGCGGGTGGTGATAAAGGAAGTGGTCGTTTTCCTTTTGCCACATGGTGTACAGGGTGTCCCAAATTCGAGCCTCATCATGGGGATCTCGGAAACTATAAGAGATACAGCATCGGTCAAATTGTGGCAAAGTTGCGCAACTTTGTACTGAGCAATATCACAAAAAAAATTTTGAGCTATCTTTTTAGTTTTTGAAATTTTTGCAAAAAACTAAGATTTTTAGTTTTTGTTTTTTTAAATTGCTCGACTTATTTTATCCGCTACAGAAAAACCAGCACAACATTGTTAAGGCAACGTTTTACGCTCCATATTGTGAGGTTTTTAGAATTTCGTTACAACGTTTCGTTTTTGTGGAACTATTATCAACTTTAATTTTTTAAATACGGACCTGCATTTTTTATTTTATTTTTTGATAGCCCTTTAAGCCCTGAATTCAACCATGTACCACACTTAATTATATTTAGACGTTTTGATGTCATTACTACATCTTCAGGAATGTGATAATTATTTTTAAATACGGCCCTGGTGTATATTTGACTCTTGGTTTATTAAAACTACCATACTGGGCTAAATTAGTATCAAGCGTAGCAAAATAACTATAATGAGGCTGCAAGCGTTCAGGATAGTCCTGTAAAGAACGGTCACAAGAAATTTGTGAATTCCTATTGGAAGAATAATAAACTCTTAACATGTCGCGCTTTTCTAAAGCAGAAAACATAATTTTGCTGAAATATTCAGTATAAATTGACTGCAGTTGTCAAGATAATTAAGGTGGAAGTATCAACATGCTTGCCAACCTATAACCTATTTCGCGTATATTTATTTAATTTTTCTAGCTTTCACACAAAATTTAAATAAAATCATTATCGTCTTCATATTTTATAGGTAATAATTGACATATTAAATAAATATCAAGGAATTTCATTAAATATTTTGGGAGAAATTTATAGCGAAAAATGTCGGGTAAGATTTTTTTAAACATTATTATGTCATTCTTCTTTCACTATACAATTATCCCAAAATTAGCAATGAAATAAATTGATGTTTTTGTAATCTATTACCTAAATATTGTACCGACGATATTGATTTTATTTAAATGTTAGTTAATCAAATAATAAACTAAAAAAGGCAACGCCAAATAGGGTATAGGTTGGCAATAGATGAAATGACGTTGATAATTCAACCTTAAGCCAAACAATCAAGTAAAAGTTCTTGTCATAGCAAACTTTTGTTTGGTTTTATTTTTACTTTGTTACAATTTATATAAAAACTTAAATATAGTAAATTATTTGTATAAAATTCCGGATCCATTTACATGTTGTATGTGGTAAAAAGATTAAGTAACTAACACCAGGGCCGTATTTAAAAATACTTATCACATTCCTGAAGATGTAATAATGACATCAAAACGTCTAAATATTATTAAGTGTGGTACATGGTTTATTTCAGGGCTTAAAGGGCTATCAAAAAATAAAATAAAAAATGCAGGTCCGTATTTAAAAAATTAAAGCTGATAATAGTTCCACAAAAACGAAACGTTGTAACGAAATTCTAAAAACGTCACAATATGGAGCGTAAAAAGTTGCCTTAACAATGTTGTGCTTGTTTTTCTGTAGCGGATAAAATAAGTCGAGCAATTTAAAAAAACAAAAACTCAAAATTTTAGTTTTTTGCAAAAATTTCAAAAACTAAAAAAGATAGCTCAGATATTTTTTTGCGATATTGCTCAGTACGAAATTGCGCAACTTTGCCACAATTTAACCGATGCTGTATCTCTTATAGTTTTCGAGATCCCCATGATGAGGCTAGAATTTGGGACACCCTGTACAGGGAAAAACTGTGGCTGCAATATTTGTGTAAATAAATAAAGGCAATAAGAACATATAGGGTGTCCGGAAATAATGAGCAAAAAATTTAGGGAATCATTCTAGACCGAAAATAAATGCTATCTCTTCCTATAACATTTTTTCGAAAATTGATTATTAATGAAGTTACAAGGTGTTAAAGTTAAATTTTATTTGCAGTTTTAAAATACATAAGTTACTAGAACAATAAATTAAACATTCAAATCAAAGGTTCAAAGTGACGTTCTCAATACATAAATTAATTGCTGACCAACTCCATGGAATATTCCTTCCTTTACTTTGCTATGCTATGTTTAAGGTTGAAAATAAATTAAAATGATGTCGTATTCATCACATGCAAGCGATGTTATTTTAGCGTTTTTCTCGAAAACGGTTAGATTTATCGAAACAAAAGTTATACCTTTTTTATGTCAAAAGGTTGGGAGAATAAAAATATTTAATCAAAATGCGCATACAGTGTAGGACAAAAAAGTTGGGAGCATTCAAATTAAAGTATATGCTCCTATGTGGCGCCCTCTACAAAATGCGAAAAAACGGTGGGCAAATTTGTATTCCTCATCCCGAAAAAGTCCCGTATGCGAGATTTCGTCAAAATATTATAAGCGTGGCAAAAGGTATTGCAAAAAAAATGTAAATAAAATTAAACTTTAACACCCTGTAACTGTAAATGTTATAGCAAGAGATAGCATTTATTTTTGGTCTAGAATTATCCCCTAAATTTTTTGCTCATGATTTCCGGACACCCTGTATAGGAAAGAACTTTTAAACATTTTTTTTAATAATAAACAACCAGTGTTAGTTAACGTAAATTTGACTTTGATTAACGAACCTCGTTGCGTCGCTCAGCCCCCAACCCCAAGTTAATACTCTTTGCCATGATAACAGGGTTTTTTTCTGCACAAAACCTATAGAAAAATATATATAAAAAAAATATTTTAATTTGTACTGATTGCCTACCTCTCTTACTCTTAGTAGAAAGTGTACATGAAGTTTCAAAACGCTTTATTTACGAGAAAGTAACGAAATGATTATATTTCATTGTTTATCATGCGTATCAAATCAAAAATGTACAACCATTTAATCACCATTATATTTGTTCGATATTTTATCAACGAAAAATAATGATTCCACTTTTACCGAAAAAAACGTCCACCTTGCATTCGACAACATCGGCTATTAAACGTATTTATCTCTATATAACAGTACTTAAATGTAACCTTAGCCCAATTTTTCCAAAAAAGTACTGACAGCGCCGCTGGTACTGTTACAAGAAAATAAATTATTTTTAGGCCAATTATTGCAGACAGGCCTGGTGTATGGGTACTTGCAACTTTCAATTCAATTTGGTATGCAAGGCGAAAGAAGAGACGTCCTTTAGCTTTGTTTTTTTTTTTTTAAAGGAAATTCGATGATACTATGATTGATAAATATTAAACCTGTTGAGTTAAATCAATTTTACCTAATTATTATTACACATTATTCATGATCTTAATCGTCATAAAGGCAGTGGCAGCACTACCGAATTTTCGTAATCTACGAAACTTTTTATTACAAACTTGTCTCCCTACATATTACAGTGTCGTCCACGGATAGAGTTTGGAAGAGGAAAAACTTTTTTATTAGTAGGTATAGAAGAAAAAGTCATTCTTTATAAAAACGTCTGCTTGTGCTAAAACTACAATTTCGAATATCAGATTTGCGATTACTATACAGGGTTCGTCAGAAACAACATTTTTAGTTTTTCGGATCCTTTTTTTCAATTCCTTGATTTATTAAATGAATTTTGCTAGTGTTGAAACTACAATGTCAACTATTAGATTTGCGATTACAATTCAGGGTTCGCCACAATAGCTATTTACCTAACAAGTGCGGAAAATGAATTTTTCCGCACGAGTCTGCCGTTCACCGAACGACGCGTAGTTCGGTGAAGCAGCCGAGTGCAGGGAAAACATTTTTCGCACGTGTCAGGTACAATAGTTTTTCTACAGACGTGTGGAAAAGTTATAATTAATATATTATTGATTTTGACAAAATCGTGCCGAAAAAATTTTCCGCACTAGTGTGGAAAAACCAATTTTCCGCACGGATTTTTGACATAATCGTGCCGAAAAATTTGTCCGCACTAGTGTGGAAAAACAATATTTTTAGTTTTTTGGATCTTTTTTTCAATTTCTTGATTTATTAAATTAATTTTGCTAGTGTTGAAACTACAATTGCAACTATTAGATTTGTGATTACTATTCAGGGTTCCTCACAAACAATATTTTTAGTTTTTTGGATCTATTTTTCGATTTCTTGATTTATTAAATTAATTTTGCTAGTGTTGAAACTACAATTGCAACTATTAGATTTGCGATTACTATTCAGGGTTCGTCAGAAACAACATTTTAAGTTTTTCGGATCCTTTTTTTCAATTCCTTGATTTACTAACTGAATTTTGCAAGTGTTGAAACTATAATTTCAACTATTAGATTTGCTATTACTATTCAGGGTTCGTCACAAACAACAGACAAGTCGCTGTTGGTGTCCATCTCCTCTGCTAAATCCAGCAATTTTCTTTTTCCATTTATTTTAGACATCTTACTAATTGTAACACGAGTCACACACAAAAAACTCACTCTGCACTTGACGGCACAACGTTACCATAATGAGGGGATTTAATAGGAAATAACATTTTTCGCGCCAGAGCGTGCTCGGCGCCACACCTTGATACATCAACCTATTTTCATTTGATGATATTAATATGATATTGAGAAATAACCAAATTACAATCGTTATGGGAGAGGCTATAAATAACTTCATTAATATTGCGGAACTCTTAAAATATTTCATTGGTCGTTCATCAATCATATCAACATTCAAATCGCACTAATTGCTAATGATTATTACGTCACGTTGCCATTGCAAAAGTCAACAATTTAAGTAAACATAAATTGACCGATCGTTATTTTTGAAATTATCGTGATAACCAAAAAACAAACACAATAGAACATGTGATTTAATGATTTCCTATGACCTAACGCTATATAGGTATGTAAAACAAAACAATAACCAAGTAACCAACAAAAAAAAATCGTTGGTTCTCATGACATAGTATACCAATTGGTAAACCAACGGACATTCATCGCTGAAATATGCACGGTTACTTATTCTTTTCCCATTGAATTCTAACGAGGTGACTGAGCTACGTCGGTTAATGGGTATGATAAGAATTGTGTGGCAGTTTGGACCAATGTACAAATAGTTCTACACAGGGCCGGATTAAGGATCTATGGGCTCTTAGGCTGACTATAAGCCATTGATTTCCCGTCTAAATTTGACGTTTAACCGCGCGATAAACAATATTCCATTTAGAAAAATGCGCGTTCTTCAATACCTTAAAAGTAAATGTAATTTTTTTTTAAAACGAACATTAAATCATTGTCTTTCGAAACATCACAGCGTTACTGTTCGTAATTAAACCAAACATGGATACCAATAAATTATAACTTTCGTTGCGTAAGTCGTTTGCCGCCATTAAACTCGCTTAACAATAATACCCGGTGTAAACGTGTATATTGAGGTATTTTTATTTATATCTCGAGGTTAGTAAGGATTGTTTAAGCGTTCTTTAGTTCTTGCGTGAAGACAAAACTGATCGATTCAATACGATTAAGCAGAAAGCCTATTTTCTAACTTTTTTTTTAATATCCATAAGGGACTCTATAGGTTGCTCGCGCATACCACCACACTGAGGAAAATGATCTAACAGGTTTGCTAAAACATAGTTTGTAGGGTAAAGTTGGTAGAGATGCCCCACTTTTTCTTAACCTGGCCTAAATTTTATAAAAATAAATAATAAAAAAAATGAGCATGCTTTTTTTTGAAACTTTATTCAGTTACGATATTTATAATAAGATGCAAAAAAAACAAGTTTTATTTCACAATAATGCATAAAGAAAATTTTTTGTAATTGGCCATCTCTCCCTTAGGGGTTGGGTAAGATGCCCCACGCAGGGTGGTAGTGATGGCCTATGTACGCGGATACAAAATAAGTTAGGTCTTCTTTTTAGTAAAGTCGATTCGCTCAGTAAACCTGCAAGATGGCCGACATGTCATATGACAAAAGTCATTGAAAATGCAAAAATTCACTTTATTTAGCTGGAATATGACTTTTGTCATATGACATGTCGGCCATCTTGCAGGTTTACTGAGTGAATCGACTCTAGCTACTCTTCCACAGGGATAGCAAAAAATAACAAATTTGCTGCATCCATCGTGATACCATTGCTCGCAGTGTATACATTTTACCCAGTCATCTTTTCTGGTGGTTTAGGAATATTTCTCTCCACATCCCGCAATATTAACAGGCCATCTCTACCCACTTTGACTAGGGCATCTATACCAAAAGATGGTATAAGATGCCTCACCATGTATTTTGTATAAATATACAGGTACATGTGTTTTGAGGTTAGAATATTGTAGCACATGCATTCCACAATTGTTTGACCAAATAGCAAATTAAATAAAAACATATTAATGATTTTACAACCTATAGCGTAATCATGTATAAAAATTTGCACCTACCTCAAAAAAACGATCACAAAACTTTGTCAAAACCAGACAATTGTGAGCAGCTACACCACTTTTCAGGCTTTAGCATAAACAACTGATTGGGTTTGGACAAACCAAACGATCGTATATGTAAATGTTTTCGAGTTATAAAGGTAGGCCATCTCTACCACTGGGGCATCTCTACCAACTTTACCCTATTGATAACTTCGTTTTTTATTCCGCGGCCTTAGTGTTATATCAATTCCAGATTTACCAGAACAGTGTTTTTATTGGTAGTAATCATTTCCATTAGCAGCACCAGTCTTGTTGAATAATGAATTACTTTTAATACAGCAATTTTGTTAAGAAATTAATTGTATCTTTTCAATGCGACGCATTTTGTTCCCAGTAAAGCGCTTTCTATACAATTAAGAAAGCAGAACAGCGTCCCCAAAAACGAATTGTATCCGTTAGAACCTATAATCCACAAGACGTTGGTGGGGATTTGTAGCGATCTGCAATCGCCGCGGGCCGTAATATTAGTTTTAACGTATTTGTGGCGCAGGTCACATCGTTGTTCGGAGTCTTCTAGCTGTCCTGTCTGAATTTAAATGTTATTGATCGTACCAATACCTACCTGTTTCAATTAATTTATTTTTACTTTGTGTATAAGTTTTTTTAAACTTTGCATGTCAGATAAAGAAATAGAAGATTCTTATTTCGCACAACCCACCATTAGTATTGGACTTTATAATCTATGGACGAATTTTACCATCTCAGTAAACCATGTTGCATAATAGATAATTATATGCAATGTTAGACGACAAGAACAATATCACACTAGAAGCTATTTAAATTTTTGAGAACTACAGTACTGATTTTTAGTGGTAAATATTATATGCTTTATTAACCTTTAGCAAACAAATATTATTATGATTAAGGTCTAGTTTTACTACAACTGCCAGTCGGAACTAATACAGTATATAAAACCAGATTATACCCCCAATAGAACTTGATAATTCTGTGAGTATTTAGAGCAATAATGGCTATAAACCATTCTATGATAGCATTAACTCCTAATTCCTATTGGCTAAATTACCGTGATATTATCACTACACAACGATCTAGCAGTTTTGTATACAATAAATTTTATCTTTTTAACGCGACGCTTTTTGTTCCCAGTAAAGCGCTTTCTGTACAATTAAAAAAGCAGAACAGCGTCCGCAAAAACGAATTGTATCCGTTAGAACCTATAATCCACAAGACGTTGGCTACACAATGGCCTAGCAATTTTCGTTGTCTCATAGTAGGAAAGCGCGTTGCTGTCACTCATAGTATTAAAAAGTTGTAGGTATATAAAGAGTATATGAATTCTTATAAGGAATTGCATTGCTTCGTCTTAACTTCGTATAAAACAAAGTATACATTCTCGACGTAACCGTCTTATTTTTAAAAGCCTTTTTAACACAGCGTTACTAATTACGCATATAACATCCGTTAAGCAAAAATATGCACAACCCAAATTCTTCCTCGTCACTCTTAATCCGCTGATTCTGATTTATGGCACGCACCTCTGCAAGGTCCGACAAAAGGCCAAAGATCCTTAACCCAGCGGAGAACGCGTTCCCAGAAATTCGCCCATAAGAAAGCATTACGTCATCGTGATGGAGTGCATTCTGTGCATCATCTTCCTTTTTCATTCTTCTTCTTTTGGATTAATCATCGAATCAGCGGAAGTGAGGGCATTGCGACTCTTGTGCATGATAAAAATCCGTAGACGTCACTGTCATCGATATCACGAATGACCAAGTCAATTTGGAAATAATCAAATGTAATATAATAAATATATGTAGTTTAAAAAAACTAAAAGACACGCTTTGAATTAATCAGACTAAAAAGCGGAAAATAAATATAGTTTAAAATAATTCTTGAAATTCTTAATATAGGCAGAAAATAATAATGAACGATAAACTTTAGTATTACTGTGAAAAAAGCGTGGGGTGCTCGATATACGAAAAATATAGCACAAAGCGACCCACGCTTTTTTCACAGTAATGCTAATGTTTATCGTTCATTATTATTTTCTGCCTATATTAAGAATTATTTTAAACTATATTTATTTTCCGCTTTTTAGTTTGATTAATTATTAAAGCGTGTTTTTTAGTTTTTTTTTAACTATATTTATTTTTAATTATTTTTTAGTTTGAGTTATTGTTAAGAAACATTTTTTTTTTTCCATTAGATTGAGCTAGATTATTGTATTGTCAGCGGTTCTTGATAAGCCTACAAAATTTAAATTAAATCTGACCGTTTAAAGTGGGTCAAAATCGGGTTCAAAGAAGTCGGTTACAAACAAACATACATACAAACCCGCACAAACGACAAAAATTTTCAAAATATTTTTAAAAGAATTGTCAATTGACGGGTAGAATTTTGTTTTTAATTTTTCTCTATTCTTAGCGACATTATCTATACGACCCCACGTTTGTTTCATTACTATCGGTTATTGTAATAATCCTGACATATTGACAGGTGTCAAATTTTGACAAGAGAATTTTTTGCGTATTTTTTTCAACTTTCCACCGTCAATATACATACGACCTTATAGTTTTTTCATTAATATCATTTTTTTTAAACGATTTGACATATTGACAGCTGTCAAATTTTAACAGGAGAATTTTTTGCTTATTTTTTCCGAAGTCTCCGCATCGAATACTATACGACCCCATAATTTGTTTCGTCTAAATCGCATCTTCGTTTTATACCTGACAGCTGTCAAAATTTGACTGGAGAATTTTTTGCGTGTAGATTATTGTATTGGCACCGGTTCTTGATAAGTCTACAAAATTTAAATTAAATCTGACCGTTAAAAGTGGGTCAAAATCGGTTTCAAAGATGTCGGTTACGGACAAACAAACAAACATACAGGTGAAGCTAATAAATAAAAGCGTGTTAAAAACAAAATAACTGCTTGTTAAGGTTCATTTAATGCCTTAGATCGTATATTATTGATTATTGAACGCGGAAGAATTAAAGTGTAACGGTGACAATAATTATTGTAGGTAGAAAAACATGTTTTATTAAAAACAATTCACATTTATTGTTCTATCTTTAATAGTTTTGTTCCAACCGGAACGACTTTCTTGCTGGTTTGGAACAAGCTTAATATAAGGACCTTTAATAAAAAATACGTTCACTGTAACTTAAAATGGAACCTTACGGTATCTTTAATGTTCCACACAAACAACTTTTATACTAAATTTCCTTAAAATGCACAGAATACATCGACAGTAGCATCCTTGTTCGGCTATCTAAATATTATTTTAAATTTAGTCTTAAAAAAAAGCCACTTTTGAATTCGTCAAGTGTTGTTCTTTGACGCGTTTTGTCCATACCATCACAGGTAAATCGGCACTGTGGGACCACACACATACATAATTGTTCGTTAGATTGTTCCAAATGGTCCATGAAACGGGGCTTTTAAATACGATTTCTGCACTTTACGGCATAGTAATGTTTTTTCCTCGGTATTGAGGCGGTGTTAAGAGCGCTTTAAACTTCAAAGTTGTCTGTACTGGATGTCCATTTTGTAGTTTTTTCACTTCCATTTTTATTTCTTTAGAAATTGTGCTTGAAAATGTTGTTTTACACGTACCGTGTACCCAAGTTTTTGGCAAATTGTTAAATGTTACCAACTAATATTTGACTTAGGTACGCGATAACATCGAAGATTGGTTATTTTGCTGGTTTTGTTTGTTTTTTATTTTCGATTTTATAAGTTTTATAGTTTAATTGACTTGTTCTCTTCCTTTTCGAACTAAACACACGACGGCGAATCATTTTTAAACAAATTTTGGAAACGAAACATTGAAAACGATTTTCTATCCTCCAGAATCTGATAGATTTGCAGCTACTATAAAAATGCCAGAAATCACAACCTTTTTCCTCAATTTGGTCAAAAACGAGTTCCTATTTTTGGGCAAGAATTTTAGGGAAAATTTTAGCTGTTTACACGTAAAAACAAATTAAAGGTCAACTTTTACAATTTCTTGAGCAAGAACTTAAATTTTAAATCCCGGACCTGTCTATTTTCCTATTCGTTAAATGAGTATTTTGACTTTGTAGTGCGCATACCTATTCCTGCGTGGTTTTGTTTACATATGCAAGGCCATACATTTGCCACTTGCGTCATTATTGTTTGCTTATCTAAAGGTAAATTGCAGTAAAAGCGCCTCGTATAAATTTTGTAGGTACAGGATGAAAATATTTTTTTTTAAATCTCTGGTTACTTATTTGTATTAGATACCGAGTAGAGATACCGATTTTATTATTTTTAAAACGCATTTAACAATATAAAACGACAAATAAATTAATCATAAAGCTATATCAAATTATTTTATTATGCAAGATTTATCCCATCAGATATTACAGTTTGCCTACGGCCATACACTTGCTAAATGTATTCGTATCTTCGTTCTGTCTGGCTGAGCATAATACCCGCTTCCAAACGGTACATTACATGTGTTTCGATCATAACCTAAGATAGGTTTTTTTTTAAATTCTAACTAATGACGATGAGATTTAAGAAAAATACGGTCGATACTCAAGGCATTACTTATAATCCCATCGGGGCCCGTCTATCAAGCTTGGAGATGGCATGTTAAGTAAAAGTTGTCCTAAGCTAACCCATATTTAAGCTTTTAGGTTTTATAAAGACCGAGTTTACGTTAAATGATGCGTGGCAACGGTTATAATGTTATACTATTAACAAAGACACTGCAAAGATGTTAACTCAGTATGTTGAGTGGGATAGCAGAACATCCAAACACAGTAATGTGCCCAGTGGAGTTCCACAGGGCTCCATTCTGGGACCCCTGCTCTTCATCGTTTATATAAACGATCTATGTCACTTCATGACAAATACTTTGACTGTTAAGTTTGCTGACGACACCACTTTTGTTTCTTTCTGTAGGGATGTATCTCTTTTAGACCAGGTCTCTGCCTCGGTTGTGGATGAGGCACAGGTGTGGTTTAACTCAAACAAATTAAAATTAAACAGGGAAAAAACTCAGAAATTACTGATACCATACCGACAATTCACTTGCCCTGAACAATTCGGTTAGGCTGCTGGGTATCACTGTCGATGACAGTCTTAACTGGTACTGCCACACAAATACTCTTGGTAGGGAGCTTTCCAGTCTGACTTTCTTGTTTCGTCGTTTGGGGACCTTTGTAAGTTTCGACATTCTGAGAATGTGTTATTTCGGTCTGTTTCACTCAAGGATGTCTTACGGGATTGTTCTATGGGGAAACAGCTCTTCCGCTTTAAAAATATTTAGACTTCAAAAAAGAGTCGTTCGTATAATGCCGGTTACAGGGACCATTGCCGACCCTTATTTAGGGAGCACAAAATCATGCCTTTACCGTGTGTTTATATTTATTTTAGCCTTATAGAAATACACGAAAATAAAATTACTATGAGCTCATCAAGCAAGCTACATACTTACAATGTGAGGAAGGACGTACTTACTATTCCGAAATTAAGGTTAACAAAATCAAAAAATAACTCCTTGACCTTGCAGTTATACAATGCTCTTCCGAGTGGAGTTCAACACTGTAAGCTTACCAGGTTTAGGACTGTTATAAAGACATTTTTGTTGAAACACTGTTTTTACTCTGTAAGTGAATTTTTAACCAGTGCACATTTCAATGAACTTATGTAATATGATCGTTTGTCTTATGTATGTTATTTTAAAATTGTTTTATACTTTACGTTATGTTTTTCATAATTGTACTATTTTGTCTGACTTGCTATAATATGTAAATTTTTTATACAAAAATAGTCAAATAAAGGATTCTATTCTATTCTATTCTAATATAAGTTTATCGAAATACCTACTTAATTCCAGTGTTTCGTATTTCGAATTTTAATACAAAACTCTGAAAATAATAATAAAATAAAACAAGGGATTTTATTTGCAAAGTTATCAGCTGTTATTTATTTACTGGTTAGTCCCACAGTTAAAAACATAAACTAATTAATATTTATAAATGTTGATTTTTGCAAATGCGATTCCGACAATTTTTATGTGTGTTTTTGTCACTAGTGCATGATAATTGCCTTTGGTCTTTGGTGGCTACAACTTTAAACGCGAATTGTATATAAGTCTAGTCTGATTAATAATAAATCAAAACATGAATATATTAGCAATGAAGAAAATGAACATAAGCTAGGATTAAATAGTTAATCTACACTCTGTTGTGACCGCAGAATTATAAAAAAATTGGAATGCCTATAATAGAATGTATAAATGGCACAGTATAATGTCGCTGTACTAATGGGTTTTTGGTTTTTATAGGTTGCCATCCACTAATTTGAGTTGGCAGCATAATTCCAACTACTGTAACTTCGTAGCGAAATACAAGGTTATGTTGTTTGGGTTTGTTGACGGGTCAAAAAAATAAAATAGCTAATAATATCTGAACATTACCAGGAAGAGTTAACTTTTTCTTAAAACAAGCAACGACATTTGACACAGCTGGTTTCGTCGTTAAAGTTCCCAGATCAGCAGTGGGCCGGGCCGTAACAAGCTCGCACGCGTCATATTATTTTCTTCCGGTTTTGATGTGACTCTTAAAGAATTTCTACATTCTATTCAATTTTGTGAATGAAAACTTTTAGTTTTTTCTTTCTTTCCTGTCTTTTTAAGTGTTTCTGTGGCTGTTTTTTGTGTAGTGTGGTTTTAAATATTTTACTTTTGGATTTTATATATTTCAGAGACAGATTTTCTTGGTGTTTATTATTTAAGTTTAATAGTGAGTACAAACACCATTTTGGTTAACTCATCTATAATGAAATCAATAAAGTGCCTAGTTAAACCCATTTACTTATCGTAATATACAGGATGTCTCATAACTAATGTGCAAATACAGCAACAGGCGATATAGTAGACTTGAAAATATGTCGAACGCACGGTTAATTTTCAATAAATATGTTTTGTTAAGAAATGTGTTTATTTAAATGTTTCTTGCCACCTAGCATTTAATTAACTCAAAAACTTATTGAAATAGCGAGATTAATGGTACAACTTTTTTACTTATAAAAGATCCCTTTTCCATAATTTGAGGTAAAGCGGTCAGAAATGTGAGAGACAATAAATATATGCGAGAATTTATCAAACTTATATTGTGTAGCTAGCGTTCTCTAGGAGATATCTTAAAACCAATTATGGAATCCTCCTTCTTGCCATTTTTACAAATTAACAAATCTTGATGTTATAATTATTTCACTATCAAAGTTCTGTAACTTCTTCTCATTGTAAGAGAACGATATTTTCGTTAAATGATCTACATCCTACATGACCCAGTGTACCAGACTCTTAAACAAAAAAAAATGTAATAATGAATTAGTTAACATTAACTAGGCGCCAATAAATTATTGATTATTATTAGTTTCTTCATAATTATTAATGTGAATAATCGAAATAATCTAATAGGTTCAAATAAGGAGAGTATGCCGGCCAATTCATCTGTCAACCGTCACGTCACATCCTCGATTGTGAACTTTTCCAAAAAAATGTATGCTCTGGAAAGGATAGTACAGTGGATACAATAATTCAACTAGCAGAATTACCCATGATCTATTCCGAGACGAAAAAAATAAGTTATCTAACGTGTGCTAGGCGCCAAAGCCTTATTAATTTCTCTATAATTGATGTATAAATATTAATTATTTTTCTTTATTTTTATCGTTATGATTTATACAAATCGTTTTACAGAAAGTAGTTATAAATAAATACCGATGGATTTTTAGTGGTACGCGGATATTATCATACGGGGGGGGAGCGGTTGAATGTCAACGTATAGATTATTACTATTTTATAATAGGATTTTTTCATAAGAACATTGAACTTTTCCGCTGAATGGGTATGTCGGTATTCTTATATGCTTAAAGATCATTTGAAGATTATCGATGTACCTACTGACGTGTTAAATTTGTAATTAACATTTTTTACCCTAGGCGGAAGCGTAGCCAGCACCCACCACCACCATTTTGTACCGGGTGAGTCAACGATTGTGCGAAGTAATTTTATGCCCTGAAGATAAGATTTGTCGATAATAAGCTTTTGTATTAAGGTATGGTTGGATATCTGACACATTTTAAAAATATTTTGAATTATACAGGGTGCGCTCAAAAAGTAGGTATAAAGCAATGAATCACGCCTGTTGAATCAAACATTTCTATTAAATTTTTAAACTTCGAGGACTGGGCCCGGTGTTCGCCGCTCGGGATATTTTATCCTGTATAGTCGTTTAGTAAAAATACAATTTTTATCCGCCTCGCCCAAAACATAAAAAATCATATCGATTAATAAATTTTTTGGAAAAATTCATTTTGAGTACCAACTTATATAATTACTAGACAATAAGCTTTGCTGTAAAAAGGCTTAACTTTTATATTGATCTGATTCTTAATGTCATCCACTACCATTATTTTCATTTATTTTCCATGGCTACTGTGATCCATTGACAAGAGATGCTATAACGAGGATATTAAATCTCGAAATATCAAAATATTTCAAAAACTATTAGAGATAGGAAAAGGACGTTCTTCACGAAAGTTGAAGAGTTTATGACGAGCTATAAGATGACAGAAAAATATATGGGTTGTTCCATTTAATAAAAGTGATATTTTTCAATTAGAAGTTTTCTGACTTTGGTCCTAGAAAGTAAACACCCTGTAAATGAGACATTAAATATTCCATAGTGAATATGTATTTTTGACTTTATTTAGTAAGTATAAAAATTATGAATCGCTTGGAGTCAAAATTTAAGTAGCATTTTTACAACAACCATATATGTACAGGGTTATCCAACCAAGACTAGACAAGGCAATTTTTTGACTTTTCCTGTACTTTTATAAAAAAAACTGAAACAGCCATCTTAAGTCATTTTCTCCCGCGAATTCGAATATCTTCAGCAAAAAACAATTGAACATCAAACAAAAGTACTAGGGGTCACTTTGATATTTTTTTAACTGGAACACCCTGTATATTTTTACATTTTTAAATTCCACATAAAATTATAATTATTTTTTATTAAATGCACTATTAGTCTATACTTCATAGTTTCCGAGATATTGACTCTCGAAAAGTGACATTTTTGAACTTTGACAGCTTATAACTTTCTAACAGTACGTCTTAGAGCAAAACGGCTTACATGTCCCTATCTTCAATTTTTATTATCTTCCCAAAAAAATCAACTTCCAGTTAAACCGGAACAACTATATTTCCTTCTTTCGAGTTACATCCGGTTTAACCGGAAGTTGATTTTTTTGGGAAGATAATAAAATTTAAAGATAGGGACATGTAAGCCGTTTTGCTCTAAGACGTACTGTTAGAAAGTTATAAGCTGTCAAAGTTCAAAAATGTCACTTTTCGAGAGTCAATATCTCGGAAACTATGAAGTATAGACTAATAGTGCATTTAATAAAAAATAATTATAATTTCATGTGGAATTTAAAAATGTAAAAATATACAGGGTGTTCTATTTAAAAAAATATCAAAGTGACCCCTAGTACTTTTGTTTGATGTTCAATTGTTTTTTGCTGAAGATATTCGAATTCGCGGGAGAAAATGACTTAAGATGGCTATTTCAGTTTTTTTTATAAAAGTACAGGAAAAGTCAAAAAATCGCCTTGTCTAGTCTTGGTTGGATAACCGTGTACTTGCAAATGCAAAATTTTCATTATAAGTCGAATTATCTTAAAAACTATAACTTTGTCGTATATTAAAACATTAATAAAAATGTATGAAATAACACGTAGAATTAATAAATATATTTAAATATAGGGTGTCCCTTTAAAAAAATGTAACTTTATGACACCCTACTTTTTGAGGGCACCCTGTATAATTCAAAATATTTTTAAAATGTGCCAGATATCCAACCAAACCTTCATACAAAAGCTCATTATCGAAAAATCTTATCTTCAAGGCATAAAGCTACTTCGCGCAATCGTTGACTCACCCGGTACAAGTCCATTCTTACAATCATTTATTGTTAACTTCAATGATCTGGTAGGTACCTAATCATTGGTTAACTTGTTTCTTTATTAGTAGATGTCATCTTGTAATATTATCGACATTTATAATACGTCTGTCACCGTAAGATGTACAGTTAGAACTTGGCTAGGTACTTCCTAATTCCTTACATTTCTGTAATTATACAAGGGAACTATAGATACAGTCGGTAAATTATGAACAATGCAATAAAATAACTGATGTAGTGTGTCTGTTTCGATATACATATTATAATTATTATATAACTATTAAACTTGAAAAACGCGTTATATATGTACTTTTTTTACTTGTTTGATATTCATTAAGGTTATAAGAGATCATTTTTTTCCTTACATTATCTGGGCTTCGCAATTGAAAAACGTTAGTACAGTAAAACTCTTAAGTCGAGTTAACTAACCCAGCAACTTTGACTGTGATATACAGTGTGTCTACGTAAGTTGGCGGCATATTATGGAAATCTTTTTTATTATTAATTTTACGAAAAAAAGTTATTCTTCATAAAAAGTTCTGCATGACCCAAAACCTAAAATGCAACCATCAAATATCGAAATTTTCCGGTCATCTACGAGGTTTGTCAAAAAATGTGAATTTTTCCCAAAAATGTGAATTTTTCCCAAAAGTAAAGTACCTACCTACCTTTATTTTTGACATTATCAAAAATTGTTATTAGAAAAAGTTGATCAGAACTAAAAACCACGTCTAAATATGCAATTATACGCATTTATGTTGAAAAATTATTTTAATAATTCATTATTAATTATTAAATTTTTTAATTATTTAATTAATTTAATGCGTGTTATTGCATATTTAGACGTGGTTTTCAGTTCTCATCAACTTTTTTTAATAACAATTTTTGATAATGTCAAAAATAAAGGTATTTTACTCTTGGGAAAAATTCACATTCTTGGGAAAAATTCACATTTTTTGACAAACCTCGAATATGACTGGAAAATTTCGATATTTGATGATTGCATTTTAAGTTTTAGACCATGCAGAGCTTTTTATGAAGTATAACTTATTTTCGTAAAATGAATAATAAAAAAGTTTTCCATATGGTGCAAACTTACGGAGACATACTGTATATAAATGACATTGGAAGAAATTATTTTGTCGTCTTAATTTGCTAATGTGACAACTTTGATTATGAGTAAATATTGTTTGCCAATGACAGTTGCCTGGTTCAGTGGCGGATTAACGATTTATACGTTATACGCTACATATTTTTTGGGGCCCCTCCTTTTTATTTTTTAAATATATAAACTACCTACTCAATTTTTTTTTAATAAACGACAAAAAAGAACATATATTTTCATTTTAGAATTTATTGATAAATTAAAACAAAATCAACGAAACAAAACAAATAATATTATATAAATAGGAAAAATATATCTGAGATCAAAACCAAAACACTTTGGCTCGTAATCAAATAACTTAAAAGTAACTCCAGGTACATTACCGTATACATTCTACATAATAAGATAAAAAATCACATAAATAAAAAAAAAGACCTAAGTATTATCAAAAATAAAGAAAATAAAATATAAACATTTTAGACAAACAAATAAAAACCCAAAAATACAAAAACAACCAGTTTTGCTAATATTAAAGTTTTCAAAACTACAAAAATATAAGGTACTAAAGGTACAACAGAAAAAAATTATAACAGTAAAAAAACTAGGTAGTAATGATATAAAATGTGAACATATAGGAAACAAACAAAAATCGCAAAAGCAAATTTTTTTTTCTAATTTTAATATCGGCGTTTACTGGATTCATCAAATTCTTTTTCAATAGCTTCGCTTAGTTCTTTAGCATTTGCTTCCAATTTATCGGTTTCTGATTCAGATTTTTTTCTGATGTCTTGTAAAAATTGTTTAAAGGCCGTATTACACCAACAATTTCTTTGTCAAATAAGTTCACGAAGTGACTTCATGTCATGAAGAAATTTGATATATGTAAAGCCCAAATTTGACATCAAATAACTTCACGGTCGTCTTCGTGAAGAACTTCACGAAATTAAAACTTGTTCTAATTGCGTCAAAGTTATTCGTAAATTTCAGTAGTGCCAACAGCAAAAATAAAATGCCATGGAAAATTGATGGAATTCTATTTTTAATTTTATTCATAGTTCAATAAAAAAACAAAACCGCAAAGCACAGCTCAAAATAACGAAAAACTCAAGCTTCGCAAATAACATAACCTTAAAAGTACAGTTTAAATTGTTATGTTGGTATAACTTTTAAATGACAGTAAAAATTGGCTGAAACTTCGTGAATTTATTTGATCAGTGTAAAGCGCAAAACTTCATCAAAGAAGTTCAAGAATAAATTCATGAATTAATTTGCGAAGAAATTGTTGGTGTAAAACGGCCATAAAAGAATCCAATAAATGGTAGAATCCTTCTTGTATATCCAAACCAGGCGATTGCAATTTGGTACAAACCTTATTAAAGCGCTCTAAAACTTGTTCCCAAATTAATGTTAACATAGCAAATTCTAATTTAATCATCTTTTTGGCCTGTGTGCTTTTCTAAAAAAACTCTACACTTATTAATAGATTACCTATTCTAATCTTAATTATCCCTTTTCAAATTGAAAAGACCATTTTATTTTTATCTTTATTATCCGCTTGCCCTAATTACGTAACGACTAAGACTAAGACCACCAGAAGAGAGTTCATTTTGAGGCATAATCCACTCCGTTTAACACATTGAAGTCAACAATCTCGGAGTCTTTGCGATGGTCTGGTGGATTCTTCATCGGTGACTCACCGCGCGGCCATCAATGTCTTCGTCTTCGTGCCGCACTTGCCGGTAGAGATGTGTTTTGGAGCGAGAAAATCAAATTTTGTGTCAAAATTAGGATATTCTGTAATTTTTATTTTTTTTCGTTCAATCAGCGTTTTAGTTATAGATATGTAGTATTATACGTTTCAAGGTCTTTAGTAATAAGGTTAGTTTCTCGACGGCGACCTTTACGCCGAGCCGATATGGAATCCACATTTAATTAGGTTGAAATTTTCCTTTAATCTTTACCTTGCAATTAATTAATAATTAATTACAGTTCCACGTTCTCGAATTTTATAAATATGTAATACCTATCGATGATTCGCCACAGCATTAAGGTGCCTATTCACGTTCAGTCGGCCGTCAGTCCGTGGACTGTCCGTCCTGGCCGGCCGGCCGTTATCGAAAGTCAAACTACACGTACAGTTTTATTCACCGATTACGGCCGGAGGATTTCTGCCGGATTCGATAGCGGCCTTCAGTTTTTGTTATTTCACTATACACGCGCAGTTATTTCGACAGGTCAAACATCTCGCAAGAACAGTGCGCAGCGGCAATTGTTGTTATTTCACACGAACAAAGAAAAAGGAAAATAAAAACAATTTGGATGAAAGACTGGCTAAAAAGACGTTGTACTTTCTCCCACATGAAGCTTGTACGAGAACTGAGGCAATCGAGTGCAAGTGATTTAAAAAACTTTATTAGGATGAATGATCATTGCTTCGAGTATTTATTAAAACCGTACCTATATCGAAAGAAAGGACACCGTAATGCCTTCTACAGTTCTTTTCTGAACGCACTTTTCATATTATTTATCTTATGTTTCACCGAGTCTAAAGTAGCTTTGATATCTAAGTTTTATATAGTACTAGCGTGTATCCGGTATGCGTTGCAACCCGCTGGTATAAATATAAACCCGATATATTAGTACCCGGCATGCCACTTTCTGAAATTGCACCCGTGCGAAGCCGGGGCTATCGCTAGTTATACATTAAAACCTTCCTCTTGAATAACTATATCTATTAAAAAAAACCGCTTCTAAATCCGTTGCGTAGTTTTAAAGATTTAAGCATATATAGGTATATAGGGACGGACTGACAGACAGCGAGAGCGACTTTGTTTTATACTATGTTAAGAAAAGTAATTCTTCATATTATGCTTTAATTCGCAAAGCCCTATTAGCATATGAAGAGTCTTTTATTTTCCACAAATATTTATGTTTGCGGTACAACTCAATAAAATTCTTGATAAAGTTAGGTTGGTTTGCCATTTTGTTCGGCGTTACTGAATAAAAACTGTAAAATTTTAGAAAGGAGAGAAATAAGACACTTGAAGTCTTGGTATATTAAAATAAAGTTTTAATGAATGGTAAATTATCTACGTTTCGAATGTATATACATTCATCATCAGGAGAATGGAATAAGGAATATAAGAAATATAATAGGTGCGAACACTCCAAACGGAGCTACAAGATGATGGAAAGGTAGAGTTAGGTATTTGGAGAAACTTCAAACATAATGATAGACCTAACGAAAGGCTATTCGTAAAGTAAAAGCAGAAACCAAGCTGATTGTTGTGAAGGGAGAACAGAAAGAATAGAGTAAAATGAAGGCTCGATTCAATTGACTAATTAAAGGGACTAATAATTTTGTGTGACTTCGCATAATAGTGAAATAGCACCGTAAGTGTGAGGAGAGAAAATTGTACATAAAATTTGAAAAGCAGTAGATGTTATAAAAAATGTTTGTGTCATCTAGACATCCTTTGTTTAAGATTAGAAGTAATAATAGTTTAAAATCTTGGCTCTCGACATTACTTAATTCGAAATTAAAGTTTAAAAAGTTTTAAATGTGAACTGGAGCTGACAGTTCTGAAAAGACAAGGTAAAATGGATGTCTACATGACATGACATGACATGACATGGCCTGCAGTCCAATGCCGGCCGGTAAACTACTACACACGTTAAGTTTTAACAGACGACAGGCCGCCGGCAGAACGCGACTCGTCATTTAACTGCGTGTGTGTAGTGAGTACCGGCAGCCCGGCCATTATCTCTCCGGCAAAATACGGCCGGCCGACTGAACGTGAATGGGTGCCTTTAGTCGCGGTTTTCGACCGGTACCCATAGCAAAAGGTGCTCTTTCAAGGTCGACAGTTACACAATGGGCAAAAGGAAGCAAAAAACATCAGACTGTAATTAGCGGAATTTTATTTGTATCGGGTACCTATTGTTTCGATTTATTCGGGGTTATGAATACTAGATTTAAACGGTTTTTCGAAGGTTCGTTGGTATTCAATTTTCATTAGGCCAGCTGTCGCGGTGCAAAGTACATACATTTAGGTACCACCGACTTATTTGCAAGAAGAGTTCATTTTTTTTGCGTTTGTTAAGTATATTAAATCACTGTCGATTTGTCTGCATAGGGTGTTATTATTATACATTCCGAGTAAAAGCAGTTAGCTTCCGCACTTGTCTTTGGACAACTAACCGTGTTTCAGTGTTGCCAATGACATTAGGTGAAAAGGTCCGCCCAGTGGCACGAAAAAGTCCGATTTAGTCCGCGTCGAAATGAAAATGCTTCGTCTGGCGCATTCGCCATAAGTGATATTTATTATTTACTGTTGGATGTATATTATATAATGAAAAAGACTGATAACTCTATAAACATTTACTTTTTAATAACAAAAAAAAACAATAATAAAAAAGTTAATGTAATAAGTAATAAGACAACCCAACACTTACACAACAATAAGTTTCCTGCCGATTTTATTTCCAAATTTGTGCATTTAGCATATTTTCGTCAGGTATCAAAAAGTCCGAAAAGTCCGAAATAGTTTCAAAGTCCGACAAAAGTCCATAGCCTTAAAAAAAGTCCGAAAATCGGACTAAAGTCCGCCGATTGGCAACACTGCCGTGTTTTCAAAAGGAAAAAAACCTGGGATCGTTAGCTTTAATACAATTCCCCATCAGTGGTGTAACGATTACCCCCGCACCGCGGAAGGGAGGGGGGCGAGGGGCTAGCCGGGGGCCCACACTGACGGCCCCTTCAAAACTTGCTGCCCGGTTTGCTTTTCATAGGTATTTCACTTCATAATTAATTTTATTTTTTATATCCTGAGAATATAACTTCGTTAAGTGAAAAAGAATTATACGTGAAAGCGCGATCTTTTTCCAAACTTAAAATATTAAAATCCCCGACGAAATTATAAACGATATTGCAAAAAAAAACTCTCGGCGATCTGGTCGTTTTGTATAATACCTTGTATAGTACCTACTTAGAGACAAAATGTTTGTGCAGACTTGTTGAGTGCTCATGTGTTTTACTCATGTTTTCTGTCTTTTGGATTCTATGAAGCTCGATCAGCTACCCCCGTTACTACCATACATGGTAAGCAACATTTATAAGTGGTGTTTTAAAATTATGATTTTGCATCATGTTTGCTGGAATATTACGTATAATGACTTAATAACTACATATGTTATGTCTACCAGTCTATACTTATGATTATAAAATCAATTTGAATTATTTGCTGTTTTACTTAACACATAATTAATGTGGGTTTACCCTTATTCAATTATTACACGATTAGCGAATTTAAAAATTCATATACCTGAACCTAATAGTAATGAACAGACACTCAGTTTTTGTTACTCCACTGCTTCCTATACTGATATACCTAGCGCACTCCTTAAATTTAATTTTAAAACGAAGGCATTCTTTTTCGAATTCTGCCAATTCCGAAAACTAGATTTCATGCATTCTATTCGTGCAAGAATCGTATTTGGTCAAAAAGAGGCCTTTCATAACGGGACAATTTCTTAAAAAAGGAAAAAATCACTGTTGCGTGGCTTGCATGTAATTGACGGTATCAGAACAACATTTATCAATTCGGTGTCGTTAATTGGCCCCTATGGAATTACCTAGTTGTACTACTCGATTATATTTGGTTTTATAGACGTAACATTATTTGCTGTTTGGAGCAGGTTAAGTAAACGGGGTAGAATGCATGATGGTTTTTTTTTAAATGATCTCTCTCTGGGCTCGCGATGCGTTGTTTTCAAGCCGCACGCCGGCAATACTGCTAGAGTGGGGACCGCGTGATAAACTGTGGTGACTGGGGCTCTGATTAGTACGATAAGGGTTTGTGCCTTAAAAAAAACTTGTTCGTGGTAACTATATAGGTAATATACGAGTACATATTATTTCTTTTACTCGCAAAATATAAACATCGCCGACCCGATTAAAATAATAGACCAGGGCTGAAGCCTTTGAAAATAGTAAAAAGCGAAAAGAAATAATAGTAGGATGAAACCCATTTGAAAAGGAAGAAAATATAACAAAAATGAAAGGAAAAATAAATTACGGGCGATCCGAGGTCGGGAAGTGGGTGGGAGTGAGTTTTTAAGGGTAGAAAACGATTTATCTTGATTTCCGGCAAAACTACAAGTCCTATGGAAAAACGTTAAACAGCAAAGTTGTAGGTAATAAAAAGATTTACAACTTTTGTATTTGCACTTTTTCCACATAACCTCAAAATTTATGTGAAAAATTCAAATAACCAAGATTTTGGTTTTTTATTTTTATCTTTTACAAAACAATTTTTTTATACACGAAATTTACTGAAAACTTACCTTTTTATGTCCCAACCAATTTGCAATTTTTTTGATTTAAAATATTTATTTTTTAACCTTATTTTTGACTTAATATCGAAAAAGCACCCTAATTTTCAATCGAAAATTCTCACGTCAAAATATCTGCTTTTTTAAAAAAGTCGGTGGGCTTTTTGGTCGTTGAAATCTCTACTTTCTGATGGTGTAAAAGAAAATATACATTACAATGGTAAATGTTCTCAAAAAATGCAAAAAAAGTCGAATCCGAAATTTTTTTTTTAATCAATATGTACAATTTTGAGCTATTTATTAAAATTTATACTTTAATTACTCGAAAAACGTAAGATTCCATGTTACATTGATAAACAAAAAAATTACAAATCCATAAAACATAAAGATCGCAAAAAACATGCGTAAATAGTTGATCAAAATACAATTAAAGGTAGGATTTAAAGAGGAATTGAATTGAATTGAGAACATTTACCATAGTTATGTATATTTTTTTTACACCATCAGAAAGTAGAGATTTCAACAAACAAAAAGCCCGCCGACTTTTTTAAAAAAGCAGATATTTTGACGTGAGAATTTTCGATTGAAAATTAGGGTGCTTTTTCGATATTAAGTCAAAATAAGGTTAAAAAATAAATATTTTAAATCAAAAAAATTGCAATTTGTTTAGGACATAAAAAGGTAAGTTTTCACCAAATTTCGTATATAAAAAAAATGTTTGTAAAAGATAAAAATAAAAAACCAAAAATTTGGTTATTTGAACTTTTCACATAAATTTTGAGGTTATGTGAAAAAAGTGCGAATACAAAAGTTGTAGATCTTTTTATTACCTACAACTTTGCCATTTAACGTTTTTCCACAGGACTTGTAGTTTTGCCGGAAATCGAGATAAATCGTTTTCTACCCTTAAAAACACCCCCCACTTCCGGACCTCAGATCTGCTCCAATGGGTTTCATCCTACTATTATTTTTTTTGGTTTCAAAAATTATCGACCCTGGTCTATAATGCCATAAAACGGATGTATCTTTTCTGTTCCAGTTACACGACTGTTTGCACAATACATCCTCACTTGCTATCGAACTGGAACTTCCTTGTTTTCCAACCAATTTCCTTCGACGTTGTTTTGGCATATTTACAAGTTTATAACTTGCGAAAGATTTTAATGCATGGAAATCTATAATTAAGTTAAAAGTTTATTAATATACTTTATAGGAAGCGATTGGAACGGCGCTTGAAAATATAATTGTTTTAAAGTCTGTTTTCTAGTGCCTGACAGCTTGGAACCCTCATTAAAAATGCAAAATACAAATTTTAGCTTACCGGGTGAACATATTATTTTTCGCCTGAAAGTATATCTTTGTAGTAACAATACAGGTAGTTTAAATACCATATAGATTGGCACACCCGTAATTTTACCTTTCACAATATATGGTCGTAAAATTGTAACAATAGGGCAAGCCGATGATTTAGAATAAATCTTCGGACATGGTTTATTGAGGGTTTACGACTCATGACCCTCAGCTGTACTGTCAGGCTTTATGAAACATACTATAGGCAATTTCTTCGTGTCGATTGATTAATCGGCGTATTGATTGGTCAATTCGCTATTCAACCATCGAAATAAATTACGATAAACAGCATATTATCCTTGATATAGGACTATCTATATCAAGGCGTTGTTGGTTATTTTATACCGGAAAATACGGGTGGTCTCTACTCAGAGTGATTTACTAACCGCCTTATCACGACCCCTACGGTTTCAAACAAACAAAAAGACACATTGTTGTGATAAATCCGAATTTATCACATCATGTGAGGCCATTGAATTAAATTATCTAAAAAATGCGGGGCATAATGCCTCGTAAACATTGGACTTGACGAAGTTTTTCTGTTAATTTCTATGACAATCTTATTAATTTTACGACTTCTGGTGCGTATCTGGGTTTGTTTACGATGTATTTGTCGGTGTATTGAGTATGCGTTGATGCAGATAGGAGGAAGGGTTTCAGGTGGGTTATGCGGACGCTTACATCAATTTTATTCAGATCTAAATAAATTTTGGCGTAGAAATTTTTTATTATGAAAATTAACCAACGCTAAAAGCACTTCCAAGTAGTATTTTGATACCCCCTGATGGGTTTTCTAGCATTGACCCATAAAACCTGTGAATGTAGAGGATTTTGGTAGTAAAAAACGAAAATTTATTTAATTATTAAATTCAATTAATTAAACTAAAAATAATATTTTTTTTCAGGGATATTTAGAACTATGGCGAAGAGATGCGGACTGCCCTTTAGCTGAGTATTTGCATGATCTCTTTAGCAATCTTGAAGAGGTTTACGAATTTAATAGGTAAGTTTGTTGGTGGTGGTCGCTTTCTTCTTCCCTATCACAATTGCTAAAGTTTTGCAAACTTTGAAAATGATAAAAATCAACCCTGTTAAATAATTATACTTTTAAAGAATTCAGTCTTCGTTCACTTTACTCATCGTTTTATTTTTTCATTTCGAAGATATACCTATTATATTGACGAATAAGATCATTGGATGATATAGTTTGTAATGTAAGAGAATGTTCACTAGGTATTAGGTATATATACTTGTTATAGTCTGTAACCATGAAAATAATGACATAAAAAGGAATGTGTAGCATAATAGGTTTGAAATAAAATGGAATTACCAACTGAACAAGAGAGGTAGTCGATTGCAATGTTTAAAATTGCTAACGGATAATTAATAATTAAGGGTTATACAGGGTGTTACAGTAAAATTTTATTTGCAGTTTTTTTGCAATACCTTTTGCCACGCTAATAATATTTTGACGAAATCTCGTATACTTATAAGGCTATTTCGGGATGATTTTGATGATTTGCTCACCGTTTTTGCGCATTTTGTAGAGGGCTCCACATAGGAATCTATTCTTTAATTTGAATGGTCCCAACTTTTTTGTGCCATCCTGTTTGACTGAATATTTTTATTCTCCTAACCTTTTGACATAAAAAAGGCATACTAACTTTTGTTTCGATAAATCTAACGGTTTTCGAGAAAAACGCTAAAATAACATTGCTTGCATGTGATGAATACGAAATCATTTTAATTTATTATTTTTTAATTTAATGTTTAAGCGAATTTAAGCGTGTAAAGTGGATTTACGCGCCCAACGTTTTTGAGAAAAAAGTAAGGCCGATATTGAAAAATGGCTTTAAGAAAAATTGTTTGGTACAACATTCTACACCCGGGAAAGTCATTTTGCTTTTGACCAATAAAGAATTGTTTAAGATATTACAAAATTACTAAAAATAAAAAAAAATTCTAAAAAAAATTTTGGGAATATTTTCGATCGTCATTTACTTTTCTGGATGGGATATTTAAAGTAGAATTTATTTTCTAAATACCAATTTTTATTTTTTCTTTTCGTTTGACCAGCAAAACGTTCGGCAATTTTCATTGTGGTAAAAGGGGTTACTGCTCTTAAGAAGAATTAATTTATGCATTGAAGATTTAAAGAGGAAGGACGTCACTTTCACTCTTTGATTTGAACGTTTAATTTATTGTTCTAGTAACTTATGTACTTTAAAACTGCAAAGAAAATTTAACTTTAACACCCTGTAACTCCGCTACTAATCAATTTTTGAAAAAATGTTTATAAGAAGAGATAGCATTTATTTATTTGGGTCTAAAATTATCCCCTAAACTTTTTGCTTATCATTTCCGGACACCCTGTATAGCCAAGTACACAAGTTACATGCATCCTCATTGCATTTTTTTTTGTAAATTAAAACAGTCAACGTCTGAAAAAGGACTAAACTCTGCTGTTACAGGTTACCCCTGCGGCATCCACCATCATTTCATTCCTATATTCCAAAGTCCTATTAGAGCTGTTCTTCCTAAAAATGTCGCGTAGACTATGCGTTAATCAGCTTTTTTTCGCATAAAAATCAAAATTCCATTGTATTTTCAGAAAAATTTTAGAAGATTTAAGGAGAGCCAACATGGACCCCACGAAAACTGCCAACGTGTTCCTACAGCACGACTCCGGATTCAAAGTTTACAACGAGTACTGCGCTTACTACCCCCGCACCATGGAGGTACTGAGCAACCTACAGAGGGACCCCAAGATGGCGCCGCTTTTTCGCGAGAAACAACAGTTGTTGGGGCACGCGTTGCCGCTAGGCAGCTATTTGCTAAAACCCGTCCAGAGGATTTTGAAGTATCATTTGTTGTTACAGGTAAGATTAGGCTGTTTGTTGCCTACAACATTCTTGGTCCTCTATATTATAATATAACAATCATACAGGCGTGGCTAAATAAAAAAAAAAGCTTCCAACAACGTTTGTACGATTTAAACGTTGATAAATCTTAGTTTATAAGCAGAACAGACATCGTCTTTCCTGCTCAAAATCCTATCGCTTAATTAAAACCCCGAACGTGCAACATGTGTGTCTTCTTTTAAACCGATTTTCTCAGGTTATCAGTTACATCACAAAAACCGCAGCGTCGGATACTTAACACTTGAAATTTTATATCTTTAAGAGTAGACATTTTGCTTTCATCCTATTTTGTTAGTGGTAAGTAAAGTTAAGGCCTATACATAGAGAAACAAAATCAAAAGAAACCATGCAATGAAAATATTTTACCGCGACTTAGTTTATAGTCTACATAATGTAGAGTGCATTTAGCGGATTTTATGGGGTTTTAATAATATACCTGTTGACCCAAAAAATGGTGTCAAGACGATTTTAAAATGATCATTCTGTTTCAGAGACTGTCAAAACAGTGCGAACCTCAGCACAAGCCAGCGGTGGACTTTGCACTTGCCACCATGACTTCCGTCGCTTCCGACATCAACAATATGAAGAGGAAGCACGAGCACGCTGTAAGAGTGCAAGAAATCCAGTCCCAACTGTACGATTGGACGGGGCCCGATTTGACGACGCTGGGAGAACTAATAGCCGAAGGCACTTTCCGGGTGCAGGGGGCGAGAGGAAGAAGGCACGTCTTCCTTTTCGAAAAGGTGCTCCTATTGGCCAAAAGTAAGACTGACGGTGCATTGACCTACAAGACTCATATTGAGGTAAGACACACAAATCAATTTCAATAAAAAACCTCTTTACACCATAATGTGTATATTTTTCAGTGCTCAAACCTAATGCTAGTGGAACAGGTGCGGGGGGAGCCCCTTTCCTTCCAAGTACTGCCCTTCGACAACCCACGGCTCCAATGCACCCTAAGGGCCAGGTCTCCCCACCACAAAAGGGAGTGGACCCTGCAGATCAAGAGAGTAATCTTGGAGAACTACAGCGCTGTGATACCCAACCATGCCAGGCAACTGGTCATGCAACTCGGACAGGACGTGACTGAGAATGGTGAGTTTTTCGTTAGTTAATACGCAGCGTATCAAAAGCAGTGGCGTATTTAGAATATTGCCACGGGGGGGTCTATATCTTTCGTTTTATCTTTCTTCTTTCTATCTTTAAAAAAGCGCCGCAGGCGAAAAATTTTTCGGTGCCACGCCCTATTTTGAACTATCAAAACTTATAATTTCTATGTTTTGATAGCTGAACCCAAAAAAGGAAGAAATTAAGAAATTTTTTAATATAAACGCAATAATGGGAATATATATTTTTTTAAATATTTATGTTTAAAAATATATATTTCTACATAATATGACCGATTCCGAAAATGATTGGTTTTCAAGTTATTTTTGCCAAGTTTGGCCATGTTGTTTTGTTATCTGTGACACAGTTACTTAATTATTTGTAAAAACAAAGCATTGCTAATAGTTTTAGTTTGCAAAAAAATTACAAAACTAAGTGAACATCATTTAAATTTTTTAAAATTAAATAAATTAGACACGCAGGTAAAAAACAAGAAAAAAATTGAAATAACTCGAAAACCAAGCATTTTCGGAATAGGTCATATTTAAGAAAAAATCACAAATTACCTCTTGCGAGGAATTAATCGAATTATCAATCACCATGTATATATTATTTTACTCACTTAAATTAGAAATTAAATGCAACAAGGCATCTGATCTGTTCTGAGTTTTTTTTAATGTTGAGCCCACGGGGGGGGGGTCCAGACCCCTCGGACCCCCCCTCTAAATACGCCACTGATCAAAAGCTTAAGATAAGAAAAGGAAGCTTTCAATGTAGAAGACAATCGCGTAGTAAATAATGCTGTTTTTGCCTTCTTAGAAGATACATCTGAGAGATGGTCCCCTTTAAAGTACAATACGACGACTCCTCACTATCTGGAACGGCGAACGAGAGTGAGAAAAACGCGGGATTTTTCAAAAGATAGGAGGGCAGCCTCGCAAGACAGGACTTTTCCTTCGTTGGGTAGTTGGAGAAGAAAATCTGAACCTAGTATGGTGAGTGCAATAATATTTTGTCTATTTTAATTAAATCTCCTCGTCTTTATTACAATAAAACATTGACGCGAACCTAGAATTTTTCCTATTTTAGATTCCGCAACAGTTCGACAATAAAATAATCCCGAAAAAGATATCGAAACTGAAGAAAACCAAAGAAAATGGAAGCTCGACTTTTTACACGGATCTTTCCGATTCGGAAAATTGCGACTTGGCGGCCGAATCGGTGGAAAGTCTGGCTAGAACTGAGGAGAATAAGGAGGAGAGCAGGGAGGAAATCAGTCCGAAGACTATCGAGAACAATTTGGAGAAGATTGTGTCGGAATTATTGATGCAGAATCAGGATTTTCATAAGGTAAGGGGGGTGAAGGAGAAAGCAAGTTATGATGGAATTCCGGGGTATTTGCACGTATGCACGTTCGAAATTTGTAGGGAAATAAGGAATTTCTTTGATTGTGTAACACGATGAACAATGCTTGCTACACTTGACAGTTTTTTTTACTCTGTTTGCGATATCATTGCTATAAATAATGCGGTGGTTGCTTATTGCCATATGCAATGCAATGGGCTTTTTCACTAAATTTTCATTTCTCTTTCTAAGCTGTTATTTTCTATTTAAGGGCACAGTTCTTAAGGTCAATCATGTATAAAAGACCTATAAATGGCTTGAATGCAGGGGTAAATTCCGGAACCTTGCAATTATTAAAAAAAAAAATTAGTACCGTAGAATTGGGGATTATGAAACACCCGGGGTTATATGAAACAAACGTACCTATTTCAAATTAGGCGCAAAAATTGACTGGCAGGTGTCTGATATTGTCTAGAAAATTTTGTGGTTCCGACAGATAACCACCTGTGCTATTTACGATTAATTGGTTTGTGATAAGTACCTTACAAGCACTTTAAATTTTTTTTAAAATCTGATTAAAATATGACTTTTTGTGAATCCCATAGAGTCTCATCAGTACAGAGTTTATTATTATAGTTACAAATAGGCTCTAATGAGAAAAAGGTGGGTTCATGACCTCAACAAACATCACGTAAACAATTAATTAGTTTAAATTATTATTTTTTGTTGAGGTTGAAAATAACAAAAATCGTCTTTTTAGAGGTAATATGAAACATGCCTAGAAAATATAAAAGCAAATTGGGTAGCAAGATAAGAAGGGATTATGACTCATTATATGACCCAATTATGACTCAAATATAGAAAGGGATAGATAAAAGTTTTAAAGTTTTTTATTTAAATACAATTTTTAATTGAAAATATTTTGTAATAATGATAAAATTTAAGAACCAATTATTAAAGTGCCTGTTAAAACAAATGCTAACCAAATTGAAGTAGATCAGTTTGTTGCCTTGCCAAGGTCATCAATCTGTAGAAAAAAATATCATTGTTAGTTGTTTAAGGCAATATATGGGCAAAAAAGATACTTTTATATTCCCTACAGCTAAAGATATTGTTGATATCCTACTTGACAACATTCAATTTATATTGCTAATTAACAGAGGATGATATGTTATTTCAAAAAGCAGTTTTGTAATGAAAATGTTCATTCCGATTTTCTTTTTTATTAAAATAAGTTTATAAATCGTTCTTAACCTTTATTTTTCCCCTACAAATCGATCGACAACTATTAATTGAGCTGAAAGCATATGAATTATTCTTTTAATATAATATATATATATGCCTACACCTATCTTATCCACGTTAAAAGGATGGTATGTATAATATGTTTCATAAAACCCCAATAGAGTCTGATAAGAAACAAAAATCCAGATATTGTTACCTTTACTACAGAAAAATGCTAGTGTTTCGTATAACCCCGAGCATGCATGGGGTTAAACGAAACACCTAAAAAAATATTTTCTTTTCGGAAGTGGGTTGACTACATTTTTTTTCAGTTATGGATATGATTGCTCTAGTTAACCCGCATCCAGACATATTATTTCCAAAATTATTGGATACAATTTACCTTAAAATCCTTGAAAGTAAACACGTCGATTTTCAGAACTGAAGTAAAAACAACAATTCCCACTGGTAACACGATATTTTCTAGTCTATCTAGATATCATCTCTCCTAAGAATTCTAGATAATATGTGTTTGTTTTAACAGGAAAGGTTCCGTAATTGCACAAAACACGAAAGTAAATCGTCGCGGACAACAGCGTATTATCTAGAGTAGAAATTGATGTATAATTTCACGTGCTTTCATTGTGGAACTCGCGAGGAACCCGGTGAACCTGGTGCATTAGACGTAGTGATGTGAGAGGAGAATATTCTCTGTAAGAAAATTCTCCCGAGAATGTTCTCTAGAGAAGTTTTTCTACCTAATTTACACCGCCTCGATTTACACTGAAAAATTTTGCAATGATTTTTAAAATTTTGAGTTTCCCTAACCTTTTCTATAACTCTGGCAACAGTGGTTCAGGGAAATCCCCTAGAAGCGCGAACGTATACTCGTATGTTTTTAATAGTTAAATGTGATCTTTCTTTATTTGACTGTTTTTTTTTGTTTAGTTTTTAGTTATTCTTGGGAAGGTATGTTATGTTTTTTAAATAAAAATTTTATTTCTTTACGTTTTGTTTGATTAACGCCGTTTGACATTTGCCGAAAATAAGCAAAATAGGTAATTTTTAATTTCTTTTTATTGCCATTTCTAGCGGTTTTCTTACCATTCTCAGAAAATTCTCTAACTAAGAATATTCTCCAAAAGATTATTACCGAGAATTTTACATCACTAATTAGACGTCTTGTCTGCTTGTTATGATAAAGAGAATGAGAGGTCTATCTTATTGCTCTATTGTCGTTGGTAGAAAATTCGATTTATAGTGAAAAAGTCCGTTGAATAAATCTCAAAAAATTGAATTTTAATGTAATAATTGCTGCTGTGTCGCTATTTGCTTGCAAATTTCATGCTTATTTGCAACACTTGAGCTATTGTAAAATCGCCAGCTTCTAAGTTAGACCTATAGTGAAGTATTGGCCATTTCGTTTTCTTGATCAATATTCGTTTACGATACAAAATGGCGAATAATCACCAGTTTCTTGCCCAAAAAAACAAACAAAACCAAACAAATACCAGCAATGTAGCAAAGCCAACGCAAAGTTACTTACACCCCATACTCCATCCGCACTAACTTATCACCAAAAAAATCACCATTCCCCTCTGCTCACTTCCAGGTTTTCAATAGGGAGCACACGAGACACCCGAGGCGCAACATTAACAGCGAACCAGGACCCATATGGTACGACGAGAGACCCCAGTTGCCCAGCAAGGCGGATTCGTTGCCCAGGTCTTTTCAGCTGAACGACAGCTCGGAGAGCGGGGAGGGAAAGGAGGGGAAAGCGGAGCAGGAGTTTGAAAAGCAGCATCATGAAAAGTAAGTATATATGCTATCATGGGCGGTAATTGGCCTAAACCACCGACATGTAATAAAAAGAGACAAAACATTACATTATTCAAAAATCATTTGTTTATGATCAGATATAGGGGAGACTGGTACACAATGATATATAGTACACAATGAAACATCGTCCCTAACTTATTTAAATTTGCCGCCCGAACGCCGAATGTAAAACCTCGAATGCGTTACATTGTGATACTCTTGTCAACGGTTAGTCGTTTGTTAGATCTGCTCATAAACCGAACTAGACGGATTTTTTAAAATTTTGTGCTCTAATTTTTTATTTTTAATTGTGAAAACTTAAGGTATAGTATTTACACATTTATTTAACGTCAGCCTTTCAAACATTTTATTTTTTTATTTTGTAATTATATTGTCCTTCCAACCTCCAAATTCTGTTTGAATAAATTAACGGCAACTAATAATTTTCTGACTTATGGTGACTACATGTCTGGTAGTACACAATGAAACATTCACTGGTAGAACACATTGATACATGTAGATTTCCAATGCTGCCAAAATTTTCATTTTCCAAACGTCCCCGACATTCACACGGCCTACAAATCAGATTTTGTTATGTTGCTACCATCACCTATGCACACAAAATAATAGACTTTCATCCTATTACAAGTTTTGGGTATAATTTCAAAACATTATTGTTAAGAATAACATAAATGTATCTTAGAGTGTCTTATTATTTTTGTTACGTAATACGAATTTTGTTAAAACATTTTGTCTGGTTGTATGATTATTTTCATTTCTGTTCTTACTGTTTTCAGCAATACATTTAAAAATAAAATATAAACGTTTTATTGTGTACTACCTGAAGTGTCAACGTGTACCACCCATGGTACACAATGCAACAAATTCAGCGACCATTATTTTATGGATTACCTCATTCCAGTGTTTAAATTTTTGAAAACTAAATTATAATATCTGTGGGTTAATAAACACTTTAGGGAAAAATGTTCTTATAATTTGTCTCGCATTAATAGGATTTAAAAAAAACATTTTCAAAAATGTGTTCCATTGTGTACCAGTCTCCCCCTACTTCCAAAGTTTCAGATAAGGTAGAAGGAGATGGCAGTAAAACATGGCAACGCTTTTACAGTTCATTGGCATATGGTTTTTTAAGATCAAAAAAATCCATGTACTTTGCAACACTTACTTTAATACAGAACTATTTACACCATTGCTTTTAAGCTAAAAAAACATAACCTGAATAACCTCACTTACCGCCGAAATATAAATCCAGGGTTAGAATAATCTGGTCTCAGTGGTCTTTTAAATACACCACGCACTGGCGAACTATTGTAAATAATAATAAATTACAATACTTAGCTTCTAGACCAGGGTCGATAATTTTTGAAATAAAAAAAAATAATAGTAGGATGAAACCCATTGGAGAAGGAAGAGAATATAACAAATATTAAAGGAAAAATAAATTACGGGCGATCCGTGGTCGGGAAGTGGGGGGGCGGTGAGGTTTTAAGGTTAGAAAACGATTTATCTCGATTTTCGGCAAAACTACAAGCCCTATGGAAAAACGTTAAATGACAAAGTTGTAGGTAATAAAAAGATCTACAACTTTTGTATTTGCACTTTTTTCACATAACCTCAAAATTTATGTGAAAAATTCAAATAACCAAGTTTTTGGTTTTTTATTTTCATCTTTTACAAAAAAAATTTTTTAATACACGAAATTTGGTGAAAACTTACTTTTTTATATCCCAAACACACTGTAATTTTTTTTTGATTTAAAAAATTTATTTTTAAACCTTATTTTGACTTAATATTACGTATTCTAATAGACGTATAAATTATCAGTAAAAAATAATTTCGGAAAAAAATCGCTTTTATAGGACGGAATAAAAAATATAACAATGTTTCAAAAAATATCAGAAAAATTAAAAAATTGGCAACTTTAAAAAACAATTAAAAATATTTTTACTAAATTGAATTATTTATACTATTTTTTTTAAATTGATTTTATTAATGAATTAAATTGTATTTTTTTTTTTTTTTCTAATGGTTATTATGTTTTACTTTCAATGAACTGTAAAAGTTAGTTTGGAATGGACATTTTTTTTTTGAAAAAAAAATAATAATAAATAGCACTAAAAGGTACTAAAAATTAATCGAAGTATATACATGTCTGCGTGACCTAAACGTATAAAGCGGACAGAGAAATGTCAGTATATTCTTTCCTTAACTCGACACATCTTGTACAACATTTTTCTCTCTTTTCAGTGACCTGATGTCGTCGCGACTTGACGACACGGACCATCCAGATCACAAAATCTACCGAAAGTCCGTCATCCGCCTGAGTCTCCTGCAACGCATCCGCATGATCGTGTCGGAAGAACAAAAAAGGAACCACAAGTATCCGTTGCACAAACAGGGAAGCCGAAGTATGGGCGAAAAAATAGCTCACCCCGACTACGTCGACCCGCAGAAGCTCTTTGTGGGCTCGAGGAACAATAGTCAGGCGAACCTAAGTCTGGAGAGCGGGAATGCCAGCCAAAATGTTAGTTTTGACAGCCAAGAAGATTTGATGGGGGAAAGAGTGGAGTTAGATATGTCGCTGGATGAGAAAGAAGTACTTAAGGAGATTGAAAAGAGGCTGAGCGAGGGGAGAGAAGAGAAACACGAGTCTAGTCCGAATAAGAAGCAAAATATCCCACAAAAATCTAGTCGAAATTCCCCGTCCGACAGCTACTACGAAAGTATTCTGGAAAATTCCCTTACAGAAGAGTATGTAAGAGATAAAACCACAGGAAAACTTGTCGCTAAATCGGACAGTTTCACCAATAACGATCGGCTCTCCTTCACCCTTCCAGAAAACGGTACAAAACCTAACCTACTAAAACAGCCCACAAGGACTGCCCCCAAACGGCCTACAAGAGCGCCCCCACCGATACCAGCCAAGCCCCTAAGACTGACGAAACACGGGACCAATCAGGAGAATGACAGGCGTGTCAAAAGTCAGTCTCTTAAACTGACAGGATCCGCAAGTACAAACGGTTGTGCCGAGAGCGAATGTAAATTGAATGGTAATGGCGGTCAAACCAGTTGGGTTAAAGCAATGGTTGGCAGGTTCGAGTGACAATGGTAGAATGAAATTAAGAAATGTGGAAGTCATTTTGCAAGCATTTTTTTTATAAGATGAAAATTTAGTAAAAAGTGCTTTCGACTTCGACATATCTTATTTCCATTCGTAATATCGCCCGATTTAACTGCATTTCGTCTACCTTGTGTCATTGACAATAATTTTTGCTTAGAATTAAAATATCTACCTTAAAACGACCAATTTTTTATCTTAGAAGCACAAAAACTTTTCCAATTATTTGTTATATTTTGTAATAAGTATTGTGTAATCAGTTTTTAGTGTTAAATACTTTACATTCTTTCAGTTTTAAAATATTTATTTTTAAAATGGTCATTTTAAATTTCCTTTGTAAGGATTCCCGTGAGAAATTATTTAATTTTAAAACTTTTCAATTATAGATGAAGTATGTTACATGTGACAACTAAAGCAAACTTTGGCAACATTGTTTCTAGAGTCCGATTGGTTATTCCGGGATATTTAGTTGGTCTCCCATCTTCCCAAAAGAGGGGGTTAGGTCCAACATAGTTGCCACATTTAACACCCTTTAGTTTTAAAAGGAATACTTGTGTGCTATATTTTGTGGCTGTTCTTACGTTTTTTTTAGAAAAGTATTTTTAACTAACATCAATAAGGGTTTGTCGGAAAATGAACAACTGCGAAAAGTACTATAGCAGTTAGGAAAAGCTTTCTTTCTAAATGCGTTAAAGCCTGTTTACATTAGGTGCAGTCAATGCAATTGCAATAAAAAATTGCCTCAAGGCATGCGCTTTGGTGACTTTCTGATCAGCTGATGCAATTTTATTTGCATTGCACGAAATTAGGAAATGTTCTAATTTAATTGCAAATAGCATGCAATTTTAGTGATTTTTCTAGTATTATTTTCAATACCAACCTGATAACAAAAGTAAACATAACATCTACAAAAGTATTTGTTTGTATTTTGAAGCGTTGGTGTGATTTTCTTTAATATAATATATTTTTGAAAGTCAATGTTTTAATTGACAAAAATCGCAACAAAAAATTACAGAAACACCTACAGGAACAACAGGCAACATAACACATAACCTCTTATTTAATCAGCTGATGTTTGGGTTGGTAATATCTGTTGTCAAGATACTTGCTTGAAATTAATTGCTTCATAATGTAAACGTGATGTAAACGGTCATGCAATGCAATTAATTGCCTCGCTATAAACTGCATGCAGCGATTGCACCTAATGTAAACAGGCTTTTAAAGCCCGTTTACATTAAGTGTAAGTTCATGTGATGCAATTAAATGTTGTTTTTAAATGAGTAAAATTGCATCAGCTGATTAAAAAGTTATCAAAGCGCATGCTTACAGGCTAATTTGCTTGCACTTGCACCTAATAGCCTGTTTACATTAGGTGCAGTGCTTTGGTGACAGCTGATGCAATTTTATTTGCATCGCACGAAATTACGAAATTTTCTTATTTTAATGCTTTTCTTAGTAATATTTTTAATACCAACCCAATAAAAAAAATAAACAACCCTCCATAAAAGTATTTTTGTTTTGAATCGTTGGGTGTAGTTCTTGTTGATTCTATTGAATTTCCTTGAATTTAATATACAGTGTCACCAGTAAGTCCACATCATATATGGGATTTTTTTTTATTAATAGCTTTATTCAAAATTTGACTTTGGCATCAAGTTCTGCTTCTATCGAGATGAAAATTAAGCAAAAAAATAGTAGTCACGTGATTCGCATTATCTGTCAAATTTTAATTTTTTCCCAAAAAATAATTCAAAAGTGGGGTTAAGTTATTAGAAAAAGTTTTTTTAAATGCATTTTCTAGCCCACATGCAAAATTTCAGCTGCATAAGATAATTTTGATTTTTTACTTATATTTTGTAAATTGCACCACTTTTGCAAAATAAGACTCAACACAACCTACATAAAACTTCTTAGTTTTGACAATGCTTTATTTCAGATAAATTTTCTTTAAAGTAACGTCATATTAAATGTGTGTTTTTCTACAAAGTCAAAATTGGGCTATTAAAATTTGGTCGCATGTGATGCCAAATTTATTTGTTTTTGACCATGTGTAAAGTAACTTCATAAAATAAGTATTTTTGAAAACGTAGCTTGTGTAAGTGTGTGTGTAAAGTAAAGGGGTTTTTAATTAAATCATTGAAAACTTTATGTTAAGTTAAACTAAAATGTATTTTCCACTTAATGAACACTTTACTGAAGACACTGTGTTCTTTTTGTCTTTATATTAAGATGTATTACTTTCAGACGCAAACTAGGTTTTCAAAAATACTTATTTTATGAAGTTACTTTATACAGGGTCAAAAACAAATAAACTTTGCATCACATGCGACCAAATTTAATAGTGCAATTTTGATTTTATAGAAAAACACATTTAATACGGCCCTACTTTAAAGAAAATGTATCTAAAATAAAGCATTGTTAAAACTAAGAAGTTTTATGTAGGTTGCGTTGAGACTTATTTTGCAAAAGTGGTGCAATTTACAAAATATAGGTAAAAAATCAAAATTATCTTATGCAGCTGAAATTTTGCATGTGGGCTAGAAACTGCATTAAAAAAAACTTTTTCTAATAACGTTTTTCGATATTTTCAGAAATAACCCCAATTTTGAATTATTTTTTGGAAAAAATTAAAATTTGACAGATAATGCGAATCGCGTGGCTTAATTTTTAACTCGATCGAAGCAGAACTTGATACCAAAGTCAAATTTTGAATAAAGCTATTAATAAAAAAAATTAGATATGATGCGGACTTTACTGGTGACATTACATTAAAAGTTACTTGTATAACTTGCACCTAATCTAAACAGGCTTTAAGAGCTTATTATACCTCTTTACCTGCATGAAAATGCGTACGGAAAAACGATATTTTATGCACGCTCCTAGCAAAAATTGCATCGCAATTTCAGCGCAAACCTTTATATTTACTGTCATTGTTGTATTCGCAATTTTAGTTTTTTCTTAACAATACAATAAAAAAATAAAATGGCGAACGCGGCCATTGGCCGTAAATAATAATAGATTAATATAGAAACTTAAATGCGTTTTCATAAAATGTATGCTTAAGTTTATTTATTTTAAGAGTCTGTATTTTTATCCTTTGTTTAGTTTTAACTAAAGAATAAAAATGCCACCCTTAAAAATGAAAATTTTAAGATTGATTTTAGTTTTGTAAGAGATAAAAATAGTATATCAATCAAAAATAATAAAACTGTTGAGTCTGATAAAATGTTTAGGATAAATTAACTTATAAGGGTAAGTTCCACTTAATTTATATAAGAAATTAAAGTTTTAAAATGTGCCAAATAGAGTATATTTAAAAATTTTAACTGAATTTAAATTATTGTTGAGTCTAAGTACTAATAGTTTTTTTGGTAAAAACGTTAATTAAAACTGTATCTTTAAAAAATCAAATGCCACGATGTTTTATTTTATCTTGTTGCCACCCCACTTTCAGCTGCACATTTATATAGGTGACGAGCTGATATGAGAGAATGTAGGTACTTCAAATTTCCCAAGATGTGGAAAATAACTATGAAAAACAAATAACTGAACACTTAACGTAGACATTGCGATAAACTATATTACATAAGATATAAAAATAGATTGCAGTACTGTTTTTACAACAAAATAAATGCAGAATGTATGCTGAAGATATCCGATATACAAGCGTGTATTCGGAAATTCTTACCAAATGGGAAACTCTTTTATTAAGTTTACGAAAAAAAAATATTCTTTATAAAAAGCTCTGCATGGTCTAAAACCTAAAATGCAACCATCAAATATCGAAATTTTCCAGTCATATACGAGGTTTGTCAAAAAATGTTAATTTTTCCCAAGAAAGTGAATTTTTCCCAAGAGTAAAGTACCTTTATTTTTGATAATGTCAAACCTCGTATATGACTGAAAAATTGCGATATTTGATGGTTGCATTTTAGGCTTTAGACCATGCAGAGCTTTTTATAAAGAATAATTTTATTTCGTAAAATTAATAATAAAAAAGTTTCCCATTTGGTAAGAACTTCCGAAGACACGCACTGTATACAATGTTTACTTAAATCGAAGATATCTACAACACGCTAACTATAACTATCTCTCCTAATCATCTGCCTTCTTCCTCAGTAGGCCAGTATGACGACTCTTAAATTCTTCCGTTGTCAAATCAGCAAAATTATTGATACCTTTGGTGAAAGTAGTTTCACCTCTGTTAAATTTGTCATTATGCTCTCTGATATCTTTGAGGTTAGCTTGGAAGATTTTGAAACGTTGCGACTCTTCATCGGGGCTTTCATAGGCTCTGTTGAAGCCACTCTAAAAATAATAAATATTTTTCTGTATACATGAGTATAAATTATTATACCAGCTTTCAAATAATGTTTTATAATATAACGATAATAATAATAATAAGTTTACCTATTTAAAATTTAATAATATAATATAATAAATATGTTTATGTTGTCTTCTATAAACTTATTCTTCAATCACCTGAAGGTGAGCTTGTTAGGGGCAAATCTTATTTTTTGTTTTAGTATGTAAGATCAGATAAATGAAATGAAAATTAAGTTTTAAAGTAAAAATGTTAATTTATACTATAAACGCAGTTTTTTTTGAAGAAATATATTATCTATAATAAAATTATTAATTTATAATTTTTAAGTAAAAAATATTACAACTTATATTTATTAAATTATTTATTCAGAAAAATATTAATTAATTAAAGCATTTCTAAAAATATTTTCAAATTGTCTGTTTTTAATATCCATGTTTTTATTGCAAATTAAAATTTTTTTAGCGAAATCAATTTTTTAATTTTTGTTGGTAAATAATAATTGTTTAAATAAAAACAAAATATTTGAAATAACTTTGTCCTATGGACTTATTTATTTTAGGTTTTGTGGTTATTTCATTTTTATGACGTGTATTATGATTATGGTTTTTAAATTGTATAAGGTTTTTATTCTTCGGAAGTTCTTACCAAATGGGAAACTTTTTTATTATTAATTTTACGAAAAAAAGTTATTCTTCATAAAAAGCTCTGCATGGTCTAAAACCTAAAATGCAACCATCAAATATCGAAATTTTCCAATCATATACGAGGTTTGTCAAAAAATGTGAATTTTTCCCAAGAGTAAAGTAAGTACCTTTATTTTTGACATTATCAAAAATTGTTATTAAAAAAAGTTGATCAGAACTATTAATATAACGTAGTTTTCTACGGCTAAATGTGCAATTATACGCATTTATGTTGAAAAAATATTTTATTGATTTATTATTAATTTTTTAATTATTTAATTAATTTAATGCGTGTCATCGCATATTTGGACGTGGTTTTTAGTTCTGATCAACTTTTTTTAATAACAATTTTTGATAATGTCAAAAATAAAGGTACTTTACTCTTGGGAAAAATTCACATTCTTGGGAAAAATTCACATTTTTTGACAAACCTCGTATATGCTTGGAAAATTTCGATATTTGATGGTTGCATTTTAGGTTTTAGACCATGCAGAGCTTTTTATGAAGAATAACTTTTTTTCGTAAAATGAATAATAAAAAAGTTTCCCATTTGGTAAGAACTTCTGAATATAGTATAATAAGATGTTATATGTAAAGTTGTCTTATGTTCAACTTTTTTGTAATATTTCTAATTTTTTAACTAAAGTTCTATTTATTCCTCCCCGACCTAAAATTCCGTAATTTAAATTAACTAATGCGTAATATAATATTCCATAATAATAATAATGTCTTACATTCAAAATTTTTTAATGTTTTTAAAAAACTGGTAGTAAACTTCTTAATTTTTTTAATTAAGTGAAAATTTCAATTTAATTTACTGTCAAAAATATATATATCCTAAATATTTTATTTTATTAACTTTTAAAATTTGAATGAATTCATTTATTTGAATACTATTCATATTTCGTGGTAGGTTATTTAGGTTTAAAGTAAAAGGAATATAATTAGTTTTATTAAAATTAATTGTTAACAAATTGGTATCAAACCAATTTTTTATAATTTTAAAATCTTTTAATTTTATCGGTATAAAAAATTGTAGTAGGTATCATCTGCAAAACTATGAATTTGTCCATCGCAATTTATACTAAATAAGTCGTTAATGTAAATATTAAAAAATAATGGTCCTAAAATTGTTCCTTAATATTATACATTTAAGGATATCTGATGGCTCTCGTCCCATAACTTCAGATCAGAAGAGGGAACTATTTACACAATTTAAAATATGTCCTTTTATGAAAATAAATGTAGGTACTAGAAGGGTACTTAAGATTAAGTCAGTAATTATTTTTAACAATTTCATCTAGATTCTAGATTGTCTCATCAACTTGTGCAGCAAAAGATAAGCAATAAATGATGATGTCATACTGCATTTTATAATAGTTATATTTATAAAAGTTTGTCATTGGGTGGGTATTGTAAGTGGGCCCTAGGTGAAAAAAATGTATCTAAGTCAAAGTTCTATAGACCTAGCTTCTTGTTGCCTAAACAATATGATATGCGAAACATCTTTCTACCGTGAGTATTTGTCAGAGATTTTACTGTACATCTACCAGGATCTAGATAAAATCCTACCAATAACAGATTGCTTACTGTACATATCTATCTACATGCATGTTCATGATAATGTGTTCTTTACAACAGACTTGCTCATCTTTAACAAAGTTACTGTCCTCGTAGATTGACAGATACCTATGTAGTATTTACCTTAAATTTCTCCCATTCTTCCTGGTCAGACAAAAAGGTTGGTGCAGACATGATGGATATTACTCCTACAAAAGAACCAACTATTATTAGAAGTGTAGAAAACATATTTGCAAAATGAAAAACGGTATAGTTTTGTATAGGTCTAAATTATAGGTGTTTAGCTGGCAGGCAGCCATAGACAGGCAGCATACTTTCAAACTGTATCAGGAACATCATTCAAGGATCTTTATAATAATTTTTACATAATTCAGAAGACTTACCCACAAAAATAAAAAAAAACTGCAGGCGTTTTCAAGGTGAAAATATTTAGGCAAATTCCGCCACACGTTTCACACCGTTTTTAAATTACAATTCAATAATTTGATGTCAATTTACAATATTATAATATCTATTATTATTATTATTAGGTTCACGCTGTACAAACAAGCAGTTAAAATAAAGTAACCACAAAAACAAGGCAGGCAGTAATAGGTAATAGCTGTACGTCGCGCTGTGGAGTAATTCAGAAATAAAATAAGAACAAAAACGAATTTAAATTTGTGGGCGTATTAAGTTAAATCAATTTTATTTATATCACAGATAAGATAATAATTAGCTCTTTGCCCCCTTCCCTTGCTTTCCGCCACAAAAAACTAAACATTCATCACATCATGATACAAAGTTCTTTCTTTTGCATTCATCAGTGGTCAGACAACCAAATATACAGTAAAAGAAATATTTGGTTGCTTGTACTAACTTTCTATCTATATTTTGTGATTTTATTCTTTGAACTTACAATTTATATTTTGTACGCCACCTAGTTGAAAAGCAGCTAACTAATTTCGGCTGGATAAAAAGTAATCTGTATAGTTGGTTTATAAGCTGCCCGCTAGATGTCAGAACTAATGCTTTTTGTTCGTCCATTAGATCCTAGATGGCAATGTAAAGTGTAAATGAGGTTTCTTTATTATCCAAATATCAGCTTTGAACAGTCCTTATCTATTGAAGTCCGTTTCAGGATATGGATGCTGCAAACCTTAAATTGACACATAACCCTTTATTTTTCTGTGTTGTCAGTTGTCACCAGTACCGTACCTAACCTAACCAATAATTTATTATTTATTTATACCGTTCGTCAGCTTTTATTTTATGCTTCGGCCAAAGTTAAATATTTAATAATTTACCGTATTATTTTTAACTCGTTGACCACGTAAAGTGAATGAATAATAAATAACTCAGAACCTCTGACTGAATAATATTATTATTTATAACAGAAATCTTTGACATTTTTGAATAAACATAAGCAGTGGTTTTCTTTGTGTAAGTGCCCCCAATACAGTATACAAAGGACTTTTAGTAACTGGATGTTCTAAAATGGTCACATATTGCACCATTATCAAGCAGCTTAAGATTGTTCATTATTTTCATCAACATCATACTGTATCATATGACTAGATATCAGATTTAAATAGTATTATAAAAGAGCTCATGTTTTAACATACAAGTAGAATTGTTAATGTTTTTAATATCAATGTTACTAACTTAGAAGACGTCATCGAGAGCGTTAAAAATGCCGCGTTTGCTTCCTACCAGTCGCACGGTTAAGCGATGGATACAGGATTATCCAGAGATACAGTTTAATGGCACAGACCTCTACTGTAAATGTTGCAAGACAGCTTTACGTTGGCAAGTGAAAACCAGCGTTTTGGAGCATGTCGCGACTGATAAACATAAAACAAATAAGATTGGTGGTGCAAGTGCTTTTGAAAGGCAAAGGGACTTTAATTTAGAGATTGTGGAAATGATGGTAGAGTGTAACATTCCCTGGCAGACAGCAGATAATCCCCTTTTTAGACAGTTCTTTCAAAAGTGTGTGACTGGCCAATATAATAACGTTGTTATGCCCGAGGAATCTGCATTGGGAGAAGATTATTTATCATGCCTTTGCCGTGACATTCAAACCGAAATTGCCTTGGAATTGCAGCAGAAATACGTTTGGGTTAGTGTTGAGCTTAATATAGAGAATGCGACCACTGTGGGCAGTACCAACTCTCGTGCCAAGAATAATAACCAAAACATTGCTAGCGTATTTGTAGGTGGAATGAATGAGACAACACCAATGCAAGCCCATCTAATATTATCAAGGGTATTAAAAGTTACAGATGCGGAAAACATATATAACTGTGTTAATAGTGCCCTTACAAGACTATGGGGAAAAAACTATGAACAAAATAAACCACAGTTCTTATTATTCATAACAGATTCGGCACCATATATGATGTTGTCTGGCAAAAATTTAAAAAACACATATCCCAATTTACTACATCTGACATGTTTAGCTCATGGACTAAATATTATTGCTCAAGCTGTTGGCGAGTGCTATCCTAACGTCGACGGCTTAATAACTGCACTGAAAAAAGTATTTTTAAAGGCGCCAACCAGAAAAAAATTCTTCCAGGAAACTTATCCAGATGTACCTCCGATCCCAGAGCCTGTTATTAACCGTTGGGGTGCGTGGATCAATGCGGCGTCGTATTATCATATCTACTTTGACAATGTCAAAAGGATGGTTAAAGAACTCGATCCGACCGACACTTGTATTGCCCAAGCTCAACAGGCATTTGCTGATTTAACTATTCAAGAGGACTTAGCTTATATACACGCTCACTTTACGCGAATCTCGTTAGCCTTAAGTCAATTGGAGCGTACTACAATAACGGACTATTCCATCGTGAACGCGATAAATACAATATTTGATTTGCGGTATTTTATTTGTCAGTTATCAGGAACAACTGCTGAACACGTGAGAAGGCAGCTCGGAATAGTTTTACACAATAATTCTGGATTTAATTCCATATGCCTTATTGTAGAACTTCTTGCTGGTAAAGAAGTAAACTTTTCTATGGAAAACTTTAATCAACAATCATTAAAAAAGTTCACGTATTTCAAGTACGCGCCGGTTACCACTGTAGATATTGAACGATCGTTTCCGTTTTGCAAACAAATATTCAGTGCTAGACATCGAGATTTAACTTCCGCGTATCTAGAACAGTTATTAATAATATACTTTCATTCTAACAAAAGTGACAAATAAATATTTGTCTTAAATTATCTTTTGTCATTTTATATTATCACAAGGAAGTATCCCTAATGGCAGAAGGTAAGGTGATATCAATGGCAAAAAATAAAATTTCTAAGACCACAATTACAGAACAGTATATCCTTTAGAATTTTTTTATTGACCCCTATTATATTATATAAAAGCTGTACTATAGATTCAGCAATAGATTGTTCATCATGAATATATCCTATAAGAGGTCAAACTGTGAATAAGAAGCATTACCATGAAGGTGTGAAACGAGAACTTATTCTAGAATTACTTGCTAAAATACGACATTAATTGACGTTAGACCGTGTACAATGCAATACAATAATTATAAAATAAGGTCAGATACATTCTGGATGTACCTCTCAAGTCTTCCTACTTGATTCTAAAATATTATCACTCTTAATACAATACTTATATAAAATCATTTTATCGTCAACCGTCAGTAAAGCCCCACCTTATCAGAGTGATTTCCGGAAATAAACAAACACTTTATTTTATTGTAAAATAAAATACTTTACCTGCCGCAAATACGGCAGATAATAGTTATTTATGTACCAAGGCAGTAAAGTGATTCTTTATCGGACGAGTCTGAAATTGTGAGATGAGCGAGCGAGGCGAATAACAGGCGAGTCGATAAAGACACTTTATACTGACGTGGTGCATACAAAATTTTATCGCCAACCGTTCAGAATTTATAATATAAAAAATTGAGGTATAACTCGTCGCAATAAATCGCGAGAAAACTATTATCGAGCTGTCATAGGGAAAGGCGTGACAGTGACAGACGATTTTTGATTAATAAATTTCAAAATCACTAATTTGTTTCACTAGGCAGAAAAGCACAAGATTTATAATGCCGCGGCTGGTGTTTCATAGACGAGGCGCAGCCGAGGCATTAAATCTGCTTTTCTGCCTGGTAAAACATATAATTTTTTCTCCAAATTTGTTCCAATTTCACGCAAAATCGTATTTTTTATATTTATGTATGTTATTTATGACATTTATTGAATTGTTGTGTTTACTTGTCATTTCAATTTTTAATGACACCTGACAGGCTCAAAAAGTGGGCTTTTTATGCCTAGGCAGAAAAAAATACACTATGCTAATTTGGGACCGAATCCAATGCATTGCGATCGGCCTCCTACCTCAAGTCCTCCATAGGCGGGAGCTAACGGACGGAAGACAAAGTCATAGCGGAAACGGAACGCATGCGTAATGACCATTTTCAATGAAATCGGAATCTAAATCGGAAATAAAGTTTGCATTCAGCTTTATTATAGTTTTCTAAATTGAAATTTCCATACAACTGTGCTCGATACTGAATGTCCTGGCGATCAAGCACCTGGATGAGTCCAATAAAAGCAACCTTTCGTCTATCATGATGTTTTAGAATTTTGGGTACCTACTAGGAAATTAAAACCAAGCAAAAAAGATAGCACAAAACGTATATGAAAATATGAACACAAACCATTAAATATAGGTTATGTTATATTTGTTATGTTTACTGTCGAATTCGACTTAACGTTAAGGTTGAATTCTCAACGTCATTCAATCTATTGCCAACCTATAACCTATTTCGCGTTGATTTTTTGAGTTTGTTATTTTAATAACTAACATTTAAAGAAAATCAATATCGGTAGACTATTTAGGTAGTATCTGATATATTACAAAAATATCAATTTATTTCATTGCTAATTTTGGGAGAATTGTATAGTGAAAGAACAATGAGTGACAATGACATAATAATGTAAAAAAAAATCTTACCCGATATTTTTCGCGATACAATTCTCCTAAAATAAGTTATGAAATTCCTTGATATTTATTAAATATGTCAATTATTACCTATAGAATATCAAGTCGATACTGATTTTATTTAAATTTTGTGTAAAAGCTAGAAAACATAAATAAATCTACGCGAAATAGGTTATAGGTTGGCAAGCATGTTGATACTCCCACCTTAAGCGAATTAAACGAAAACTATTTTTACGATCTGTCAAATAGCGACTTCGTATTCGTATCCGTTATGATTTGCCAATACAACGAAAACTCTCTGTACGGCTTTACTGACGGTTGACGATAAATATTTTACCCTCCGCAAATTAGTGACTTTGACATTTATTAATCAAAAATCGTCTGTCACTGTCACTCCTTTCCCTATGACAGCTCGATAATAGTTTTCTCGCGATCTATTGCAATTTTTTATATTAAAAATTCTGAACGGTTGGCGATAAAATTTTGTACGCACCACCGCAGTAAAGTCTCTTTATCGACTCGCCTGTTATTCGCCTCGCTCGCTCATCTCATAATTTCAGACTCGTCCGATAAAGAATCACTTTACTGCCTTGGTACATAAATAACTATTAAAGGCACCCTGTAAAATCTCACACCATTAACTTTATCTTTTGGTTGTGTATTTCCCAACTCCCTCCAACATTGCGCATAAATCAAAATAAGTTCTTTGATAGGATTTTCTTATAAAAAGGTTTGTATTCTGAAGTGGCTAACCATTAGATATCTAGACAACAGTTCATCTTATCCACAATTCTAACAGAATTAATTTAATTATTTCAGCCATGTTCATCAAAGTTTGTTTGTTGATTGCGCTTGCAGCGGCCGTCATGTCTCTCCCTACAGAAAAACCACCCAAGAAACCCGAGCTTACTGTTCAAGAACACTGGGATAAATTTAAGGTAAGTTAGATATCCCTAAAAATATTTATTTTAGTTAAAACTCATTTACATTACGGAATTTTAGGTTGGGGAGGAATAAATAGAACTTTAGTTAAAAAATTACAAATATTACAAAAAAGATTTCTAAAAATTATAATCAATAAAGATCTTTATCCTTCAATAGAATTATATTATTCAGAAACAATAAAGTTGAACATAAGACAACTTTACATTTATAATATCTTAATACCTATAATTTAAAAATAAAAACCTTATTCAAATGTTTAAAAACCATATTCATAATACAAGTCATAAAAATAAAATATCCACAAAACCTAGAATAAATAAGTCCATCGGACAAAAAAATTCAAATATTTCTGTTTTTTAAACGATTATTTAAGTACCAACAAAAATTAAAAAATTGATTTCATTAAAAAAAATTAAAGTCGAAATTAAAACATGGATATTAAAAACAGACAATCTGAAAATATTTTTAGAAATGCTTTAATTAATTAATATTGTTCTGAATAATTTATATAAGTAATATTTTTTACTTAAAAATTATAAATTAATAATTTTATTATAGGTAATATATTTCTTCAAAAAAAAACTGCTACTACTACTACTACTAAACTATAAATTAACATTTTTACTTTAAAACTTGATTTTTAGTGCATATTTATGATTTATGATTTTACATACTAAAACAAAAAATAAGATTTGCCCCTAACAAGCTCAGTTTCAGGGGATTGAAGAATAAGTTTATAGAAGACAACATAAACATAATATGCTTTTTGCGCGCCAATATAAGGAAGGATTTAGTTAAAAGTATTTATAAATCAAGGATTGAGGGCTAGAGACGCATCCACCTAAGTTTTTTTTAGATCTATTAAATTTCGTTTCCAAAAAACGGCCAATTTTAATTATGTTTCACTGAACTGATTAAAGGCTTCTAAGTGCGGGAAGATAAGAAGCCTTAAAACCTATTTATATTATGATATATCAGTAAACTAAAAATTAAACATGCCTCCAAAATATTTATGTATTGTGGGAATCAATTTGACTCTAAGATAATTAATAGCTTCCTATCAGGGTTACTATCATTTATTATTGTATGCATGTTGTTATGGGTTATGCTAGTTCAGTAATTATTTAATTTAATAAAAATATCTGACTAATAAAATATATATTCAAAACGGTTTCGATGAACGCACAATCGGATTAAATCACCCCATAATTTGGTCAGCTAGGTCTCCTGATTTCGTGGTTTCACATTAGAAGTGTTATTATTATAAAAATGTGTGTATTGTTGTCCGTTATTAGGTCTCTTTATAAAGTTTTGCTTTTCTATTTGTCTTTTAAAGAATGTTACTTTTGTCTAAATAAATTTTAATTTGGTCATTAGAAAATAATAAATTTTGGTGTGCTAGTCTAGCGTGCTAGGACCTTTAAAAAAGTCCAATACAATTTTGCTATAAAAGTAATACGGGATACGGGAGGCAACGGATTTCCATCTACCGTTAATGTTTTTCTGTACAGGGTGTCCCAAATTCGAGCCCCATCATGGGGATCTCGGAAACTATAAGAGATACAGCATCGGTTAAATTGTGGCAAAGTTGCGCAATTTCGTACTGAGCAATGTCGCAAAAAAATATCTGAGCTGTCTTTTTTAGTTTTTGAAATTTTTGCAAAAAACTAAAATTTTGAGTTTTTGTTTTTTCAAATTGATCGACTTATTTTATCCGCTACAGAAAAACAAGCACAACATTGTTAAGGCAACTTTTTACGCTCCATATTGTGACGTTTTTAGAATTTCGTTACAACGTTTCGTTTTTGTGGAACTATTATCAACTTTAATTTTTTAAATACGGACCTGCATTTTTTATTTTATTTTTTGATAGCCCTTTAAGCCCTGAATTCAACCATGTACCACACTTAATAATATTTAGAGGTTTTGATGTCGTTATTACATCTTCAGGAATGTGATAAACCACCATACTGGGCTAAATTAGTATCAAGCGTATCAAAATAACTATAATGAGGCTGCAAGCGTTCAGGATAGTCCTGTAAATAACGGTCACAAGAAATTTGTGAATTTCTATTGGAAGAATAATAAACTCGTAACATATCGCGCTTTTCTAAAGCAGAAAACATAATTTTGCTGAAATATTCAGAATAAATGGTGACTGCAGTAGTCAAGATAATTAAGGTGGAAGTATCAACATGCTTGCCAACCTATAACCTATTTCGCGTATATGTATTTAATATTTCTAGCTTTTACACAAAATTTAAATAAAATCATTATCGTCTTCATTAAGCCAAACAATCAAGTAAAAGTTCTTGTCATAGCAACCTTTGTTTTGTTTGGTTTTATTTTTACTTTGTTACAATTTAATAAAAACTTAAATATAGTAAATTATTTGAATAAAATTCCGGATCCATTTACATGTTGTATGTGGTAAAAAGATTAAGTAACTAACACCAGGGCCGTATTTAAAAATAATTATCACATTCCTGAAGATGTAATAATGACATCAAAACGTCTAAATATAATTAAGTGTGGTACATGGTTGAATTCAGGGCTTAAAGGGCTATCAAAAAATAAAATAAAATATGCAGGTCCGTATTTAAAAAATTAAAGTTGATAATAGTTCCATTAAAACGATACGTTGTAACGAAATTCTAAAAACGTCACAATATGGAACATAAAAAGTTGCCTTAACAATGTTGTGCTTGTTTTTCTGTGGCGGATAAAATAAGTCAAGCAGTTTAAAAAAACAAAAACTCAAAATTTTAGTTTTTTGCAAAAATTTCAAAAACTAAAAAAGATAGCTCAGATATTTTTTTGCGATATTGCTCAGTACAAAATTGCGCAACTTGGCCACAATTTAACCGATGCTGTATCTCTTATAGTTTCCGAGATCCCCACGATGAGGCTCGAATTTGGGACACCCTGTACACATCTTGTATCCGTTTTCTGATCTCATATAATTTTTTATTAATTTAGAGTGATCACAAAAAGAGCTACGAAACTCCTGAAGAAGAGGCGAAACGTTTCGAGATCTTCAAGACCAACCTCAAGGGCATTCTGGAACACAACAAAAAATATGAAGCCGGGGAAACTACTTACACACAGGGCGTCAACGCTTTTGCCGATTTGACTCATGAGGAATTTGCCAAGACTCATTTGATGCGTACAGGTTTCGATAAAACAAAAAAAACTGGCCTACTTGGAACTCATTAACGGACAAAGCTTTTTTTTTATTTCTTTTTTTGTAATAATGTATTGAAAATAGATTATTTTGAACTTTATTTTGTGTAATAATTTCATAACTACATATTTTAAAAACGTATGCAGTCATTTTCCTATCAGTATATTAGGTTATCTGTAGTATTACTAATAATTTTACTAATGTAATATCATACATTACGGGATACATAATGATAATGTCATTATAATGCTTATTTACATTAACAGTGTTAGGGCCGTTTAGGATATTGCTTGGCAGTTAACGGAGGACTGTTAAAAAGGTTAGTTTTTCAGTAATTGTTGTCTTAATAGGTATTTTTACCTTTTTTCACTATAATACCAATGTTGTTTATTTATCGTTCATTATTATTTTCTGCCCATATTAAGAATTTCAAGAATTATTTTAAACTATTTATTTTCCGATTTTTAGTCTGAGTAATAAATTATTAAAGCGTGGTTTTTTAGTTTTTTTAAACTATATTTATTTTTCATGATTTAGTTTGAGTTATTGTTAAGAAACAATTTTTTTGAGTAGGTTGAGCTAGATTAGTAGAGTATTGTATTGTTGGCGGTTCTTGATAAGTCTACAAAATTTAAAGTATAATACATAAGTACGACCTTATATGTTAAATTAAAAGAATTTCCGTTGCGCGTCATACATTCGAGTATCAGCAATGTTGCCAGTTTGTAGTATCAGCAATGTTGCCAGTTTGTAATCAAAATACCCCAGTAAGGAAATGCTTCGGCATTTTTCAATAAAGGTAAACAACGTAATCAACAGAAATGTGTATGAATCCCTTTGTTGTTCTTAAAAGATCAGTTTTTAATCCTATTTATAAAAGGATTTGCAGTTTTAGTTAAAAACGACTTAAATAAACTCACGAAAACACGAAATGAAAACAATAAACTTCAATCAAAATTCGCCAAGAAATAAACTGGCATCACCGATGCGTTGACACTTCTGTTGCCAACTGTCAGCCCAAAAAATTCAAATGATATTAATTTTTAAAATGTTAAATTTAAAAAACATCTCCTTTAAGCGGCTTAGTATCAAAGAAGAACACATTAAGTTTCTTTTACATTCAATATCGCATGAAATTTATATATTTTTTTCCCAAATTTAATTTTCTTATGTTTCCTGACCGATTTTCAATTATCAGCTGATTGATGACGTGCAACGGAAATTCTTTTGATTTAAGTTTAGTTTTTTCATTAATATCATTTTTTTTAAACGATTTGACATATTGTCAGCTGTAAAATTTTGACAGGAGAATTTTTTGCTTATTTTTTCCGAAGTCTCCGCATCGAATACTATACGACTCCATAATTTGTTTCGTCAAAATCGCTTCTTCGTTTTATACCTGAGTACCTGACAGCTGTCAAAATTTGACAGAATTTTTTGCGTGTAGATTATTGTATTGTCAGCGGTTCTTGAAAAGTCTACAAAATTTAAATTAAATCTGACCGTTTAAAGCAACGAATTAATAATACAAAGGAAGTAGGGTTTTGTAGATTGACAGTTGTCCGGGATGGGTGCTGATGGCGGCAACATTTGACGCATGCGCGCACGACTGTTTCCGGTCCACCTGTGGCGTATCATTAAAATGGTAATAATAAAATGATTAATGATATTTTATTTGGCGAAGAAAAAAAATATTTAGATTTATATATACCTATAAGATACGTTAAGGTTGGTGTAATAAAACAATACAACTATTTCTTTTAATTATTTATTTAAATAAGGTAACGGAGGTGAAAAGGTCCTTTGTAAATATCTGGTTAAATAACTAAAAAACACGTTATTATTAATGTATAAAATTGCAGAAAACAAATTGTTTCAGATATTAAATACTGATGAAGACAAAATTATTGCCAAAACGTCTATATTAAAAAATACAATTTTCAGAAAACCTTACTCTTTCTTCATGAACCAAATCACAAGAAAATAATAAAATATAATATATAATCCTGTTTATTATATAATATGTACCTAAATAATATTAATGAGATTTCTAGTATACAAGAAAATTGTCAAATGATAAACTATGCAGATGATACAAACATTTTATTGTCATATATAAGTAAAGACCTTGAGCTTCTCGAGCAACATATTCAACAATTTATGATTAAAGTAAATAATTGGTTTTCTAAAAATAAACTAATATTAAATAAATCAAAGACCGGTATCACCTTGTTTAAGACTAACCAATACACTTTGGAGAATCCGGAAACCGTAACCATTAATGATTGTCATATGAGATTAAAGGAAGATACTAAAATCTTAGGTGTGTTGTTGGATAGTAAAATGTCCTGGAAGAGCCATGTCCAATATATGTTGTAACCAGAAGGTGTTCCAGTTAGATTCACAGTAGGATAATTATCTTCAGGCAGGTTTTCACATGGTGTCTTATAGGATATTGCATAGGAACGTACCTGCCAAAAAATATAAGTTTTTTAATTATCTGTTTAGCACCTTTACCAAATAACACGAAAGTGCCTATAACGTAAATAAAATACTGAATCCTATAGACTACTACCTCTCTTTGTAAAAAAATTATTTATATTTTGATATGAATTTCTTTGAATGATAGAAGGTTTGGGACTTGTTTTGAATTTATTTTTTTAATCACTGGTATCTCCAGTCGTCCTCAGGTGAATATTGGGAAAAGGTTTCTATCATTCTAGAAACATAATTGTCTTCAACCTTTAAATATGAGTTTCTTTGTTTATCATACCTACACTCCCATATTTTATTACATTCTTTATCCATGGCTTTAAAATTTTAAAAATAGATTAAAGCATTAAAACATCTAAAAACTTTTCTGAATAAATAATTTACGAAAGAGTAACACAGCTTCCTTAGAAGCATAAATAATGCAGCATTATTTGTATTCATATTCTTAAGTACACCTACCTACCTACATATTTTCCAATATTATTATGTAATGACCCGATACAATAGTTTCAAAACTTACATTTTTAAACCTGGCTACTGCAAAAGTAGGCACTGCAGTTGGGACCAATCAAACTTTTAATCTTGAAGTTCTGTCAAAGCAATCTTCAGAAAAATGCTCCGAGCAAAGAACGCTATTTCGTGTAGGATCCCAATCACTTCGGTTTACGAATTTCAACCATCCTTTTTTCTTAGGTAATTATTTGGAAAACTAAAAACCAGTAAGTAAGTATTTTTAATTTGCTTTCCTAAGATTTTACTCCCAAGGTTTCTGAAAATGAGATCAAATATTGTAAATTATCTGAGATATTTTAAATTTTGATTTAGGTTTAAATTGTTTTTACAATGGCTGATTTATACCTCAATTAAACTAAATTAAATTAAACTAAACTAAGAAATTAAGAAGTTAAAATACCACCTTCATATGGACGCATTTATACCTACAATTAAGTAATTAAATTAAATTAAATTAAACTAAGAAGTTGCCGAACTTTTAACTTCTTAGTTGAATCGACATAGTTCGTGGGGCGCTCGGCATAATCCGTGATTCCCGTCATGTCATTTGTCATTTCGGTGAATGAATGAATGTAATAAAGAAGAATTTGTGCATTTTGTTGTGCACATAACCCTAAATTCTTGTTTAATTTTAGAATTATATTTTCGATATTTTGATTATTCCAAAAAGTTTCACGATGGTTGTTAACGACGGTATACATTGATTGAATGACAGTATTTATGTTTTAAAACAATAATATTCATTAGGTTAGGAGCATCTTCTTCTTTTCTCGTATATTCATTAAGTGGCTTAGTTGAAGAAGTATAAACCATCGCCTTAATTCCTTAATTTAATTTTCTTAGTTTAGTTTAGTTTAGTTTAATTTAATTGAGGTATAAATCAGCCATAAAAGTATTGTTTATTTTAAATTTTTATGTAATTTTTTAAGTTATTAAATTGTTGCACATTTTTGTTCCCGATTGCGATAAAATTATTGTTGAAATTGTGATATTATATTTACATAGGTAAATATTTTAGTTGTTATTTAAATATTTCTGTACAAATGGGGTAACCCAGTCGATTAATAAATAAATAATATTTTTCTGGTTTTATAGGACGAACGCCCATGAGGCCATGAATGACATGCGAGGTTATGTGTATTTTGACATTAAATTAAAATAACATTTTTTTTTTCTACAGATTAAAAAAGTTTATATATCTAAACATAAACTTACCGATGATTGAAATGTTATGTCCAGTTTTTTATTCTTTAGCGTTTGGGAGCACCTACAAGCAGCACAACTAACCATACTTATAGCTAATTAAATAATACGGAACACAACCTAAATAAAATGTTTAAATCGCTGTCCAGCGCTAAAAGTATAGTCCACTGTCACAATAAACTAAATTATAAGTTTAATAGAATTCGATAAAATATCGTTGTTAACTAATTAAAATGCAAATCAATTCAAAAACAGCAAAGAAAGCAGAAATCACAGCTCGACCTGTCAACCACGGTCAACCACCAAAACAAACATGGAGTAATTTGTGGGTTCTGAAGATGGCCGACTTCCGTCGCAAATTTTGTTAGGCGGTTTATGCAAAACCCTACTTCCTTTGTATTATTATTTCGTTGGTTTAAAGTAGGTCAAAATCGGGTTCAAAGAAGTCGGTTACAAACATACAGGTGAAGCTAATAAAAGCGTGTTCAAATGTAAGTTTTTCAGTAATTGTTGTCTTAATTTAGATAAAATCAATATCGACTACATATTTACCAGGTAATAATTGACATATTAAATAAGTATCAAGGAATATCGGGTAATTTTTTTTTTCATTATTATGTCATTGTTATTAACACGATTCTTCCAAAATTAGCAATGAAATAAATTGATATTGATATCCTACCTTTATTTTTAAACTGATTGAATATTAAAAAAATGTCTACCTATACACACCTTGTTCTGTTTTCTGATCTCATAAGAATCTTTATTATTTTAGACTGATCACAAAAAGAACTACAAAACTCCCGAAGAAGAGGCAAAACGGTTCGAGATTTTCAAGACAAGACTCCAGAGAATTCAGGAACACAACAAGAAATACGAAGCCGGTGAAGTCTCCTACTCGGCGGGCATTAACGGTTTTACCGATTTGACTCTCGAGGAATTTTCTAAGGCTTATTTGATGCCTAAAGGTTCATTTAAGGCTTAAGGTGGTAAATTAAAAAAATCACAAAACCGATCCGCACCTATGCATTTTTGAATCATGGTTGCAACAGCTGATTTTATAATTTTTTGACGCATATGCATCAAAGTCCTGATGATATGTCCAAATTAATGATTTTGTTAATTTGAAATTTGGTTGTTGTTATTTTTATGTTTTAATATTGGTGCAATTTGACAAAATACAAAATCGGTTGATTTTGATACAGGTCTATAAGTGCAATAACTAAGTCTTTGCTCAGATATATCGCCCCCGAATAAAAAAAAGCAGCAGAAAACCGCGGTTAAAACTACACATGGCTTAAACTGAAAACTGACAAGTTGTCTTTTGTTTATTTTTTTGTCAAATGGGCGAAGTTGTATTTAGAAATCAATTGCACCAACAGAAATTTCTAGGGAATTTTGATTAAATCGCATGGGTGTACAAGTAATTAGAACTTGTTCGTTTTCAAAGGTGAAAAACGCTGCTACTTTCACTCACACTGAAATACATAAATGCGAATCCCAAATTGTATGCAAATTTGTCGTAGGGTGAAAATGCATAGGTACGGATCAGCCTTTACTTATTGGAAGTAATTTATTTTAGGACTACATTTTTTTTTGATTTTTAATAATTTTTTTACAATGATTTAAATAAACTGGTTTCAGTGCTTTGAATTCCAAAAGCTTGTTATTAGAAATTCTTTGTTAAGTGCCTGTTATTTTTTAATGTGAATTTGAAGTAATAAATTTTAATAGTTATTTTTATATTGTAGATAACAAATATTTTTGTATATTATATGTACCTATTGGAAATAGATTATTTTGAACTCGTACGTTATGGGTATTATTTTTTGAATGCAGGCTAAGCTAAATTATTTTACAATCTGCATTACATATTTTAAAATCGTATGCAGTCCCTTATTCCCTATCAGCATCTGTGGCAGTGGCGCAACAAGGATGAGGGGGGGGCTGCAGCCCCCCCAGCAAAAACAAAAACTGAAGGAAGATTTGGAGAAAGTGTATTCCGAATGTGATGCCAATATATTTTCTAATATAAAAAGGCTTTTACAAATTTTTTAACTTTGCCTATTACAACCGCCACATCTGAAAGGTCCTTTTCAAATTTAAAATATTTAAAGACATATCTGCGTAGCACCACGGAAGAGGACATATTAAATGGTTTGGCAGTTCTTTATACGAACCACGATATTGATATTACCGTGGCAGAAATTCTGGACGAAAAGGCAACAACAAAACGATGAATTTTACTTTAATATTAGTATTATTAGTGATTACTTACCACTTATTGTATAAGGTTTTTGTTTTGTTTTAGTATAAGTATGATGTATGATTAATATATGCGTTACTTATTTTAAATACATTTTTACTAATTAAAATGAAATCTCTAATTTTTTTTTCATAAATATTTAGTTAGGGCCAGCGGCGTATTATTGCAGAAGTTTTAGGGGGCTGTCGCTCTCGTCAATCATACGTATTTTACCCAAAAAGAGGGCGTGGCACCCAAAACAATTTTCGCCAACTAAATTTCTGGTTGCGCCACTGATCTGTGGTATTACTGATAATATTGTAATATCAAGGCCTTCTAGGTTTTAACGAGGAGTAAGTGAAAAAGAATGCTGTCTCACTCACTTCGTTAAAATCGAGTAGGTTAGGTATGTGTAATATCATACACGAGATACGATAATAATAATGTCATCGTGTAGTTTGTTTAGGGATGTTACGGAATAGCATTTTCTCGTACCTAGTTAGACCTGTACCTATTCCAAACCCGAACCTATTCCAAATACCTATTACAGGTACAAACTATTCCAGGTCGAACTTAGACGCCGCTCCGTCGATTGGCGCTATTCCGGCTGCATGGCCGACACGAGTTTTTAAAGAAAGCCGCTAGAACTCCAGCGTTACCAGCAGTTTCCGATTATTCGAATTAAATTTCGTTATAAATTTTTGCAACAGATTAATATTTTTCGCACCAGACTTTTTTGGAAGATTTGATTGTACCGGAGGCCTATTATTTAAAGAAACATGAAGAATAGGCATAGGTACATGCACTATATTATATTGCCTTTTTAATTATTTCCTCATTGCTGGTTGCATAATATCCTGCATTAAATACGCTATATTTTGGTGCCCAATAAATTATTACAATGTTTTTAGAAGTATTTATTATTTATTGCTATTTCCCTTTATCTTTATTTAGTGAGATTATTTTAATTATTGCAATGTGCTTGTAACGGCAACGTTTAAAATTCTCAACTGCAAATTCGCCATATTATAGTAAAATAATATTATATAAATTTAAAGCAAAACCTGTAGCCGTTCCACTATATCGTACCTGTACCTGACAACTTGAAAAATAATAACAATGAAACCAGAGAATCAAACATGTGACAGTGCCAACGGACCTGGAATAGGTACCTAGTAATAGGTAATAGGTACGCGGAATAGGCAGATGATACCTATTCCAAAAGAACAGGTCCAGTTCCACTGTAACACCCCTAAGTTTGTTATACATGTCACTAAGATAGTATTTTCCTTTTCTCGAATGTTAAAAAAACAATTATAATTCCTGCTTAAAGCTACTGGCGTATTAGCTTTAATTAAGTAGCTATATAGGGTTGTTAGGAATAGGTGGTACGGTCATTAGTTGAATACTATTTTGAAAAGTCTACAATACGTACTGTACAACTATGTACGGATGTCCTTATATGTACATATTCTTAGATACTAATCACTCGAATACACTTTGTCTTATTCAATTCCAACAGAATTAATTCACCTATTTCAACCACGTTCATAAAACTTTGCTTAATAATTGCGCTTGCATCAGTCGCCATGTCAAGCCCTTCAAAAAAACGACACAACAAACACCGTTCAGAAAAACCAACAACAAACCCGACCCAAGGGTTCAAGCCTGCCCAAGAAACACATAAATTTTAATTATAGTTTAATATACTTGTATTCAACAATATTTTGGTATTTTTTTGGTTATCGTGTACTAATAAAACGTTTCTTGTCAACGTCTATGTTTTAAACCGTGTAATACAGGTGGACGGTATACCATTTTCTGAGGTTACATTATAAATATTGTGATTTTTTCTGGATATCTTACAACATTATTGTTTACTTTTGTTATTATAACTTGTTTACCAAATTATTATTATTCAAAGTCTTATGTGAAAAAAATTAAGTGTTTTTGTCGTATACGTTTTTCGTCTTTTATCCCTAAGTCAACAACTGTTATTAAACGGTAATGAAAATACGGGTAAAGTTCATATTATTCGGAAGTAAAATATTAAAAGGTTGCTGTTTTTTATAAAATTTGCCAAACTTTTTAGTGACGACAACAAAAGAAAAGGAAAAATCAATTATTGGTTTCGGAAATTAAAATATTTTCATTGTTTTGTAGAACTATAATTTTAGTATTAATTAACGATAATATTCAATAAGTTGTTAAACCTCCAATAGACGTTTACAGTGTTCATATAAAATTACCATCACCTGCGACGCTTGCAAGCGCCACGCAGCTATGTGCGTGATTTTCGAGAACTTGCCAGCCTACGTCACGTCTTGCGTCCGACGTTGCCAGGTCTGGGGAAAATCACCCTTGCAGACATTGTCGTCGACTGGGGGCCATCATTATTCACGCAAATTCTCGAGAATTTCCTATAATGCCGTATAAAAAGAGGAACTTTATCAATACTTAATGTAGGTAGGACCTACCATTTTTATTTATAATAATTTTTTTTCTTTTAATGCTTATTTTTTGAATTTTATTAAGTGCCTTAAGGTCGTTAAGTTTAATGACAAGATATATTTAGTTCCTCATGGCACGGTATACTCTCACGGCACGGCTAAGATTAATGAAAATAAATTTGGGACTTTTGTATCCATCCGAAGAATTTAAGTGTTTGGATGTTACAACACTGCTTGAATTCGTTACGAAATAGCAGCGAGTAATGGCGGACGTGACTGTGTTTTTATTGTTTTGAGTTTTGTTGAATTGCGTGAATAATTCTCATTATAAGGTAAGAATATCTGTTTTTTAGTTTTGATCCCAATTTTTTTAAACATAATGCCCTGGTTAAATTTATAAACGAAGGAATTGTGGGCCATTTTGCTGGACAAACCGTTGAACAAATGATTAGGTTATTATTGAGGTTATTATATGGTTTTTATAGGGTCTAGGTATTTTTTAGTATAAAAAAAGCCTTTAGAATCCTACTTTTGGTGGGTATATTTATCTCGATATCGATATCCGGTATTATAGGTACCACGATACTAACTAAATCTTATGTTTTTAGTTGAATAAACGTTTAATATACCTAAAATACCTACTGGTTATACCTACCACGCCATGTTGATAAAGGGAAAATAATAGTTGAATAAACGTTTAATATTTATTTTGTCTATTAAATAGCCATTGTGCGTATAATATCTAAAAATGCTTACTTCCGAAACTGGCTGAAATTTAATTAAATTTTTAGTTCTGGTTAAACTGGAAGTTGTTGTCGCATAGAAAATTAAAAATTAGTACAGGGACTTGCAAGTCGTTTTTCATATCAATTATATCTCTAAAACAGTACAACAGTGATAAATCCATATAAAGATATATAAACAACAATTCAGATTCATTACCCCACCATACTATCTGTTCCTTTCCCAAACCATACTGTAGTTGCTTATTAATTAAAGCTGTTTTCAACGATTGAACCTTTTTTAGACAACCCGTCTAGCCTCCATTGGAGGAACCACTGTAAGAGCTTGTGTAATGAATATGATGAAATATCTCATAACTAATAAATTGGGTATGGCATTTAATTGGGCCGGTAGTGCCCCGAAATCTGCTAATCAACATAAGAAATACCCATTCAAAGAAACAAATGCATACAAAGCGATTAATGGTAAGTCATAAATTATACTTTACTTCTATAATTAACATGAATCTATCAATTTGTCCCTTATGAATTTGACAAAAATTACAGTGTATAATAACTTTTTTTAGCAGGCTCTGTTGTAGTCATTTTTTTTTTTACAGAAGCTGTCAAGATAGCCTTTCAGGGCAAAGACCACGGAAAAGCAATTTTTGGGGAAACGACTGATAAAGCAATAAATCAAGCGTGCCAAGATTGGCTTAAACAAGCGAAGCATAGATACCAAAACAGTCCAGTAAAAAGTAAGCTGGGGCTACTATTACAGCACTTTACTGTACTTACCTAAAAATAAATGTTTTTTATACTTTTATATTTTACATTCATACGTTTTATTTACCTATATTAACTTCTATCCATTTTCATCAGCAATTTATTTGCATTTAAATTTTCATTGTATTTATTTACTGTGTATACAGTACAGGTCTACGGTAATATAGTAAATAGTGACCGGCAGAATTTTGGTTCTATATGGAAAACTTTTTTGTTATTGATTTGTCAGAAAATTTTATTCTTGATTAAAGTTTCTGCGTTCCCTTAAACTTAAAAAGCCCTCTTTAAATTGGAAAATTTGTGGTGCATACGAGGGGAATTTAATTTTTTAAAGGTTGTCCAAGAAAACGAACGGAAAATAAGAGTACCTACTTTACTCTTAAGCAACTTTTAAAAAATTTAATCTCTCTCGTATACACTACAATTTTTTTAAATTTTAATAACGGCTTTTTTAGTTTAAGGGGACGCAGAAACTTTTAGCAAGAATAAAATTTTCTGAAAAAATCGATAAAAAAAGTTTTTCATTTGGACCAGAATTCTGCCGGTCACTGTATATACTGTATATATTCTAAAATTAAGTAAGAACGATCAATAACCATTTTCAATTAATATTAAAAAAACGTATCACAAAGACGTTTCTAATTCTTACTTTTTATACTAATAATAGCCATTTTTCCTCAAATGTTAATTAAAGTATTTCGTAAACGTTAATAACTGATGTTTGGTATACTATATTTAAGCGTCGAATGGATACCTGGCATTTTCATTCCATATCAAAGAGTATTAAACGTAAATTGTAAACGTTGATATCTTCCCTTTATACACTATATATAAACATTGACGAGGCGGACATTTTATCCTATATTAAAGGTTTATTAACAACCATATTTATACTCGTGGTATAAACGAAAATTAAACTTTTATTTAACCATTTTGTGTTTCTTGGGATGCTGGGAAACATTTAAAGTAAGTAAGGTTTCCGTAAAAATACGTTTTGAAAAAAAATTTACAAGCCAGAAAAATCTGTTTTTAGGGAATTCAAGCTTAGGAGCTCTAAGTTATTTTGGGAACTACTTATATTTTCTGAGAAGTTGGTCGCCATAAGAATCACTTGCTGAAACGCAGCATCAATTAGAGTAAATCCTTTTTAAAACGTATGTACCGCATGAAATAATTTTAAAGCCACGTCGTATAATCTTTATACCATTGATTACTATTTGAAAAATATAGTTTATTATTTGGTTATTTCACACCTCCCTCCATCCATGTATCATATAGAACATTGCGCATAAATCAAAATAAAATCTTTGATAGGATTTTCCTATAAAAAGATTTGTATTCTGAAGTGGCTAACCATTAGACATCTAGACAACAGTTCATCTTCTTCAATTCTAACAGAATTAATTTAATTATTTCAGCCATGTTCATCAAAGTTTGTTTGCTGATTGCGCTTGCAGCGGTCGTCGTGTCTCTCCCTACAGAAAAACCACCCAAGCAACCCGAGCTTACTGTTCAAGAAGACTGGGATAAATTTAAGGTAAGTTAGATATCCCTAAAAATATTTATTGATTATTTATCTACATACTTTATATTATTATAAAATTTGAAATATCCCGGGATAAAATGCCTTTTGCGCGCCAACACACTGCATGGACAAATAATAATAATAATATCATTTTATTGCCAGCAAAATCACAGAGGACATAGCATTAAAATCTCTGTAAAATGATTGATTTTTTTATGGATCGAATTCAAGATTAAACTTATACCTATAAACATTTATCATGTAGGAATTTGGTGGTATTTCGCTTGAATATACAGGGTGTTCCTAAATGAATGGTACATCCGAAAGTAGGCGATTCTTTGGCTTATTTCATAAATAAAATGTTATATAAACATGGGACCGAAAAAGCTTCGTTTCCGAGATACAGGTTGTTAATGGTAATTAAATGGGTTATGTGTTTCCAGGAATGTGCATTAAAATGATTTTTATTTTTTACTCGAAAACGGTGCACCGTAAGAGAATAAGTCAAGAGACCGAATTTGCTCTAAATTAGACGGGAATTTCAAAAATAATTTTTATTTGGAGAAAAAGCAGTGGCGCACCATTTTTTTCTTCAAAAATATTAAATGCAAGCCCCGCACCGACGCCACTGCTAAAAATAAAAAAAAATATTTTACACCAAAAAATGCCTTTCGATGCTCAAAAGACGTGTACCAAATTTCATAAAAATATCTAGAGTGGTTTGAAAATGGCAATGAAAAAATATTTTTTTAATTAAAATGTTAACACCCTGTATCTTGGAAACAAAGCTTTTTCGGTCCCATGTTTATATAACGTTTTATTTATGAAATAAGCCAAAGAAGCGCCTACTTTCGGATGTACCATTAATTTAGGAACACCCTCTGTATTTAAATTGTCGAGAGGAAGCAGGTTGCCTTAAGGTGGAATTATCAACGCCATTCAATCTATTGCCAACCTATAACCTATTTCGCGTTGATTTTTTGAGTTTATTATTTTAATAACTAACATTTAAAGAAAATCAATATCGTCGGTCCCTTAGGTACCTAGTATCTGATATATTACAAAAATATCAATTTATTTCATTGCTAATTTTGGGAGAATTGTATATTGCAACAACAATGACATAATAATGTTAAAAAAAAATCTTACCCGATATTTTTCGCTCTACAATTCTCCTAAAATAATTTATAAAATTCCTTAATATTTATTTAATATGTCAATTATTACCCATAGAATATGCAGTCGATATTGATTTTATTTAAATTTTGTGTAAAAGCTAGAAAAATAAATAAATCTACGCAAAATAGGTTATAGGTTGGCAAGCATGTTGATACTCCCACCTTAACTGCCATGTAGAGTGGTGTTTTTCATAGAAGGTCGAGTTGTGGGGGGCACACTTAGGTCAGCCCTGCCACGGACAATTACATTCATGTTGTCTGCATAATGTGGTTCGTTGGTGTTAAATAATTGAGGGTGTTTTTTAACAAACAGGACCAGTGTAAAAACAGTATAAGGAGGGTAGTGTTAAGAAAGCTAGGTCTTGAAAGTAGGGTCTGCATGCATGATTGCGGGGATGAAGTTTAAGTAAGCACCTTATGATGCGCTTTTGTGCAATAAAACCTAAGCTTGCACCACGAGAGGAGCCCCAAAACATGACGCTGTAGGTTAAGATTGATTGCACGGATCGAGGCAAAGTAGAACTATCTAAGGGTGCTCAGTGACACTACCTCACGTAGTCTACGGATCAATGCACGCATGCTGTGTAATTTGGATATCAGGGTGTTTGTTTGGTAAGCCCAGCTCAGTGAGGTATCCAGTTGGACTCCCAAAAACTGAATTGACTCCATCACCGGCACCGTTTTCCCGTCACCACACACACAGTGATTCGTTTTTATTTAAAATTTTGCTAAAAGTAAGTAAACCAGTTTTTGTAGAGTTAAGTTTTAAAGCATACGGCAATACTAGGAATGATTTAGTTAAAAATATTAAGAGCGAGAGGGCTAGAGACGCATCCACCATTTAATTTTTTTGTAAATCTAAATTTCGTTTTATCCAAAAAAACGGTCAATTTTAATTATCTACTACGAAATTATTTCATTCGCAGAACTTGTCAAAGGCTTCTAAGTGCGCGAAGATAAGAAGCCTAAATCCTATTTATTTTATGATCTGTATTGGATATTATCAGTGAACTCTAAAAATTAAACATGTCCCCAAAATGTGGGGATCAATTTGACTCTTAGATAATTAATAGCTTCATATCAGGGTTACTATCATTTATTAATGTTCGCATGTTGTTATTCAAATTCAGTAATTGTTTTTAATGAGAGATAAAAATATCTGACTTGTGCTATTGCCGAACTCTAAAGAATACATTTTTTGGAACTTCTACAAAATCAACTTGGCCCTGCATTAGGTGAAGCTGCTCGAGACAATGCACGAGAATGAAAATAATATCATAGACAAGCGAGTTGCGTACTCTCAAGGAAATAATATATCGTCGTTGATTCTACAATACCTGCTAAGTGATTTTTGTGTTTTTTTTTAGTATTGAAATAAAACTCCTAAATAGAATAAAGATTTATATTTTTCTTAAACACATGAATATGTTTTTTAAAATATGTGTAGTTAGTTACTAAAACTGTATTTAAGTTAATTTGCTTAAAAAGAAGAAATAACTGATATTATGTAACATAGCCGATATTTTATTACCTCCTGTGCTTCGCTTTATCAGAAACAACTGACATGTGCATCATTTTGAAGTACCGATTGTTTCACTTAGCAGATTTTACCGATCGCGATAATTGCTATGTGCAAAATCAACAAAATTAATAACTGCTAAGTGCATCCCTGTTGCACATATCAGGTATTAGCGTCCATTGTTTGACTGGTTGCACTTAACAGGATTTTTATTATTTGATTTAAAAATATAACGGATTTTTTTAGCACATATCAGATATTATCCACCTATGCGCATACATTTACATAGTCGGAATATATCCAAACTTAAAATTCGTCAAAAAGTGCACTTAGCAGGTATTGTAGAATCAACGACGATATCCAAAACGGGTTCGATGGACGCACAATCGGATTAAATTACCCCATAATTTGTCCAGCTAGGTCCCCTGATTTCGTGGTTTCACCAAACGACTTTTTCCTGTAGGATCACATTAGAAGTGTTATTTATAAAAATGCGCGTCATCAAAATTTGAAAGAACTAAATTTTATGACCCTTGAGGTTATTACTTAGCAGTACAGTAAACGTAGGAATGTTAAAAAAAAATAAGTTGATCAGTATCTAAGTATTGTTGTCCGTTAGAAGGTATTTTTAAAAAGTTTTGTTTTTCTACTCGTCTTTTAAAGAATTTTAAATTTTTTCTAAATAATTTTTAATTCGCTTATTAGAAAATAATAAAATTTGGTGTCCGATTCCATCATACAAGGACCTTCAATAAAGTCTCATACAATTTTGATGTAAACTTAATATGGGGGCCAATATTTAAGAGTAGCAAAATTTACATGGGATTTCCATCTATACCGTTATTTTTTAGCTGATTTTATATTAAAAATGGTTGTCTGTACACATCTTGTATCTGTTTTCTGATTTCATATGAATCTTTATTATTTCAGACTGATCACAAAAGTAATTACGGCCTACCTGGAACTCAATAGCGCCAATAGCGGACAAAACTTTTTTTTTATTCATTTTTTTCTGATAACGATTTAAATAAACCGCTTTTAATTTCAACTTTTTATTAAAAAATAGAAATTCTTTGTTAAAAGTACAAAGTATCTAATATAAATATTATTATGTGGCTCCTGTAATTTTACGTAATATATTCTAAACATTTTTATATTAAAGATAATGGGAAATGTTTTTGTATATGTATTGAAAATAGATTGTTTTGAACTCGATTATTTTGTGTATTAATTTTATAATCACATATTTTAAAAACGTATGTGGTCCTTTTCCTATCAGTATCTTAGGTTATCTGTGGTATTACTGATAATTTTACTAATCGTAGTCATTATAATTTATAATGCCCATTTGTATTAGCAGTGTTAGGACCTTTTAGGATATTGCTTGGAGGACTGTTTAAAAAAGTCTAATACAATTTCGATGTAAAAGTAATAGAAACGGCAATATTTGAGGGTAACAAAATTGACATGGAATTTCCCATGGCCAGTCTGTAATACTATCTGGGCTTATCGCGTCTTACAAAAACACACATGCAGCCGCCCCCCATGGCCTAATAACAGGGCCGATCCTAGCAGGTGTGCAGCGCGTGCACCGCACGCGGGCGGCCAAACCAAGGGGCGGCCGTAGGCCGCAGATAGTTCTGTCAATCAAGCAAAACTTTTTACGAATTTCTCGAAATAAAAATAAAGTGACATTTATCAAACTATTAAAAGTCTTGAAACATTTAAGTTTTTGTGTTCAATTTTAATTTGGCATGATTTATTATAAAGAACTGATGTATTGAGTAAAATGCTTCAAAATCCTAAATTAAACATCGCGGAATGCATTAAAGGCTTAGATAATAATATATTTAGTTTCCCAAAGATCTGACGATAATTTTAAAATATTTGTCGATTCAGCAACAACACTTGCTAGAGATTTAGGTATTGATCCCGAATTTCCCATCTCGAAGCTCAGAAAAAAAGTTCGTTTATTTGATTACGAGGGCAGTGATGAACCAGTTTTAAATCCCTTCCTGCAATTCAAGATTGTTTTCTATTTTGCAGTTCTTGATTACGCGATCTCTTCGATAAATGAAAGATTTACCTTATTATCTGAGTGCTATTCAATATTCTGCTTTCTGTATAAGTTTCACACCATTTCTAATGATGACCACATGAAAGCCTGCATGGACTTAGATATTAAGTTACAGGTACAGGAGGAAGGAACTATTGTAAAAGATATAGACGGTATACAACTCTTTAATGAAATAACTTCATTTAAAGGTATTTTTCCAGGTAAAAAACAGCCAATTGAGATATTAGAAATTTTAGTCAAAAATGATCTCATTCCCTGTTTTCCAAATTTTGCTCTAGCAATAAGGATTGTTTTAACCTTACTTGTTTCTGTGGCTTCAGGTAAAAGAAGTTTCAGTAAATTAATAATTATTAAAAATTACTTGAGAAATAATATGACACAAGAAAGACTTTCAGATTTGGCCATCATCTCTATTGAATCCGAAATCTCTGAAAAAATGGATCTCACCGCAATTATTGACAAATTTGCTTCTCAGAAAGCCAGAAAAATTATTTTATAGTTAATTATTAGATAGTCTTCGAGGAAGAACTGATTTATATACTTTTCGTTTCGCAAGATTTATGCTTTAGTACTTTTTGTTATTTTGTATTTTCTGGTAAATACTGTTGTTTTACATTTCTAATTATAAAATGTCTATTTTTGTTTCAAAAGTAATATTTTTGTTGGTTTATTATTTTGTTAAAGTAAAAAGAAAAAAGGTGTCGCTAATAATTATAACATCTAATATGGCCCAAAAATAAAGTCTTTCCCGTAAAATTTTATTTGTAGTGTGCATTTTTATTAATGTTTAACTTTTTACTCTTATGTACTTGTAGATGAGTTTATAACGTCAACGTTAAGTATTACTCAAAATAGGAAAAATTCTTAAGAGGGGCGGCATAATAGGTCTTTGCACGCGGGCGGCCGACACCCTAGGATCGGCCCTGCCAAATAATAATAAAAACAATGATAAATACCCCCTAAGGGATGTGTTTTCTGAGATAATAAAAAAATATATACTTAGTTCTGTTTTCCGATCTCATAAGAATCTTTATTATTTCAGACTGATTACAAAAAGAACTACAAAACTCCCGAAGAAGAGGCGAAACGTTTCGAGATTTTCAAGACAAACCTCAAGAAAATTCAGGAACACAACAAGAAATACGAAGCCGGTAAAGTCTCCTACTCATCGGGCGTCAACCGTTTTACCGATTTGACTCACGAGGAATTTTCTAAGACTCGTTTGATGCCTAAAGGCTCTTTCAAGGTTTAAGGTGGTAAATGAAAAAAATCACAAAGCCGATCCGTACCTATGCATTTTTGAATCATGGTTGCAACAGCTGATTTTATAAATGATGAAAGAGTTTTGGACTTCCATTGTCTTTTTTTGTTTTAAATCACAACGTTTCAACTGGTATCTCCAGTCGTCTTCAGGTGAATACTAAATAAGTAAAGTAACTACAGGACTATTTATACTAGCTAGGTGCACTAAAGCATAACTGAGGTGGGTGCAGTCATGCGTTCAGTTGGCACGCGATCTTATCCTAAGATTACATCTATCTAACAATATAGGTAAGACATTAAGACCATTAGAAACAAGGATTAAAGAACACAAAAACAATACGTTAAAAGGAGAGACCGAAAAGTCAGGTGCAGCTGACCATGCCTGGAAACATGGTCACCATATCATGTGGTCAGAAGCTGAAATCCTACATAGGGAACCACACTGGAGGAAAAGAAAGTTCAAGGAAGCTGCTGCTATTCACCAGAACCCAGACTGCTTTAGTAAACCATCCTTAGACATAAGAAATATCTGGAAACCTTTGTTAGATAGATGTAATCTTAGGATAAGATCGCGTGCCAACTGAACGCATGACTGCACCCACCTCAGTTATGCTTTAGTGCACCTAGCTAGTATAAATAGTCCTGCGTAGTTACTTTACTTATTTAGTATTCACCTGAAGACGACTGGAGATACTTACCAGTTGAAACGTTGTGATTTAAAACAAATAAAGACAATGGAAGTCCAAAACTCTTTCATCATTCAAGAACCATCATTGTCTCCAACCTTCAAACAGTCAGCTGATTTTATGATTTTTTAACGCATATGCATCAAAGTCCTGATGATATGTCCAAATTTATGATTTTTTTAATTTGAAATTTGGTTGTTGTTATTTTTTTTTGTTTTAATATTGGTGCAATTTGACAGAATACAAAATCGGTTGATTTTGATACAGTTCTATAAGTGCAATGACGGAGTCTTTGTTTCAGATATGTCGCCCCCAAATAAAAAAAAGCAGCAGAAAAACGCGGTTAAAACTACATACGGCTAAAACTATGGAGGACTTGAGGTAGGAGGCCGAACGCAATGCATTGGATTCGGTCCCAAATTAGCATCGGTAATTCAGCTTTACGAGTCGCCGTACGATGGCGCTCGTGTTCGAAGTGGGCTATCAAATAAATGGTTTCTTATGGACGCGATAACTATTTTTATTTAAATTAGTTCTATAAGGAACAAATAAGGACTTTTATATGAATTTACACTTACTTTGTTATACTTATTAGTAAACTCGGCCTGTATAAAGTTCCAACGACGCTTCGTTTTTAAAATACAGGAACATTCTAGCTAGAGGGTTTTACCTTTGGAGCTAGAAAGATACTTATTTGGCTGCGTGTCATCTCTGAAGAAGATCCTGTCTTACACCCCGACACAAAGCAAACTCTACTTTTATAAATTGTACCATTATTCATTATAAATATGGAAATTAATTACAATACAACGTTATTTGTCTTGTCTTGCCTTCAAACGTTATTTGTTATTTCGAAAAATAAAATGTCAGTTGTCAAAAGTAAATCTAGTTTTCCATATTAAAAACGAAGAAGAAGAAGACAACATCAGCCCACTTCGGACGCGAGAGCCATCTATCGGCCAATAGCGAACTAACCAAAAAACCGGGACAGAATTTGAAAATGCTGCCATTGTCGATCGGCCTCCTACCCTATAGTTCTCCTATGGAGTTAACGCGTCCATAAGAAACCATTTATTTGATAGCCCACTTCGAACACGAGCGCCATCTTATGGCAACTCGTAAAGCTGAATTACCGATGCTAATTTGGGACCGAATCCAATGCATTGCGATCGGCCTCCTACCTCAAGTCCTCCATAGCTAAAACTGAAAACTGACAAGTTGTCTTGTTTATTTTTTTGTCAAATGGGCGAATTGTATTTATTGCACCAACAGAAATTTCTAGGGAATTTTGATTAAATCGCATGGGGTGTACAAATAATTAGAACTTGTTCGTTTTCAAAGGTGAAAAACGCTGCTACTTTCACTCACACTGAAATACATAAATGCGATTCCGAAATTGTATGCAAATTTGTCGTAGGGTGAAAATGCATAGGTACGGATCAGCTTTTACTTATTGGAAGTAATTTATTTTAGGACAACATTTTTTTTTGATTTTTAATAATTTTTTTACAATGATTTAAATAAACCGCTTTCAGTGCTTTAAATTCCAAAAGCTTGTTATTAGAAACTCTTTGTTAAGTGCCTATTATTTTTTAATGTGAATTTGAAGTAATAAATTTTAATAGTTATTTTTATATTGTAGATAACAAATATTTTTGTATATTATATGTATTGGAAATAGATTATTTTGAACCCGTACATTATGGGTATTATTTTTTTAATGCAGGCTAAGCTAAGTTATTTTACAATCTGCATTAGGTACATATTTTAAAATCTTATGCAGTCCCTTATTCCCTATCAGCATCTGTGGTATTACTGATAATATTGTGATATCAATCAGTGGCGCAGCGAGGGGGGGGTTTTAGGGGTTAAAACCCCCCCCAGACGCCCAGACTAAGATGGTTTTTTACGGTTTAGACCAGGGCTGAAGCCTTTGAAAATGGTAAAAAGTGAAAAAAAAAATTATAATAGTAGGATGAAACCCATTGGAAAAGGAAGAGAATATAACAAAAATGAAAGGAAAAATAATTTACGGGCGATTCGAGGTCGGGAAGTGGAAAGGCGTGAGTTTTTAAGGGTAGAAAATGATTTATCTCGATTTCCGGCAAAACTACAAGTCCTATGGAAAAACGTTAAATGGCAAAGTTGTAGATAATAAAAAGGTCTACAACTCTTTTATTTACACTTTTTTTATATAACCTCAAAATTTATGTGAAAAATTCAAATAACCAAGTTATTGGTTTTTTATTTTTATCTTTTAAAATAAAATTTTTTTTTCACGAAATTTGGTAAAAAGTTACCTTTTTATGTCCCAAACACACTGTAATTTTTTTGATTTAAAATATTTATTTTTTCACTTTATTTTGACTAATATCGAAAAAGCACCTTAATTTTCAATCGAAAATTCTCACGTCAAAATATCTGCTTTTTTAAAAAAGTCGGTGGGCTTTTGTTCGTTGAAATCTCTACTTTCTGATGGTGTAAAAAAGATATACATTACTATGGTAAAAGTGATGAAATTCCCTTTAAATCCTACCTTTAATTATATTTAGAACAACTATTTTCGCATATTTTTTGCGATCTTTATGTTTTATGGATTTGTAATTTTTTTGTTTATCAATGTAACATGGAATGTTACTTTTTCGAGTAATTAAAGTATAAATTTTAATAAATAGCTCAAAATTGTACATAATAATAAAAAAAAAATTTAGGATTCGAGTTTTTTTCGTTTCTTTGCATTTTTTTAGAACATTTACCATAGTAATGTATATTTTTTTAAACCATCAGAAAGTAGAGATTTCAACGAACAAAAAGCCCACCGACTTTTTTAAAAAAGCAGTTATTTTGACGTGAGAATTTTCGATTAAAAATCATATTTTTCTTGTAAAAGATAAAAATAAAAAACCAAAAACTTGGTTATTTGAATTTTTTACATAAATTTTGAGGTTATGTGAAAAAAGTGTAAATACAAAAGTTGTAGATCTTTTTATTACCTACAACTTTGTCATTTCACGTTTTTCCATAGGACTTGTAGTTTTGCCGGAAATCGAGATAAATCGTTTTCTACCCTTAAAAACTCACCCCCTTCCACTTCCCGACCTCGGATCGCCCGTAAATTATTTTTCCTTTCATTTTTGTAATATTCTCTTCTTTTTCCAATGGGTTTCATCCTACTATTATTTTTTTTGGTTTCAAAAATTATCGACCCTGGTCTAAACGGCCTTTAAACAGGTATTAATTTAAAAAATACAGAATTTGTATTCATACAAATTTTCCTACAGTAATAAAATTAACGACCAAATAAAAAAAAAAACGCTTTTTAAAATTTTGAAATCCTGTTCTTTTTTTTGAAAACCCCCCCTAATACAACATTCTGGCTGCGCCACTGATATCAATGCCTTCTAGGTTTTAACGAGGAGTAAGTGAAAAATAATGCTGTCTCACTCACAAACCGGCTATAACTATAATTCGTTTTTTTTAAATTACTTGAATAATCAATACGCTGCCCAGATACTTGGGCTTCTAAAAAAAAAATAATTGGTATGAATGGCATGCGGGTCATTGCGAATTAAAAACCGAATTTTCGTCACTCGAATGATTACCGATGATAACCGAACAATTCAAGTGATTGAAAAAACCGAGTACAGGTTATTTTTCACTCGACTGATCCCAACACTAGTATTTTCCTTTTCTCGACTGTTGAAAAAACAATTATAATTCCTGCTTAAAGTGCTTAAAGCTAATGACGTATTGGCATTAAGTAGCTAAATTTGTTAGGAATATAGATTGTACGGTCATTAGTTGAATACTATTTTGAAAAGTCTACAATACGTACCTACTGTACAACACAACTATGTACGGATTTTCTTATATGATGTATTCTCAGATGCTAATCACTCAAAAACACTTTATCTTATTCAATTCCAACAGAATTAATTCACCTATTTCAACCATGTTCATAAAACTTTTGTTTAATAATTGCGCTTGCATCAGTCGCCATGTCAAGCCCTTCAAAAAAACGGTACAACAAACACCGTTCAGAAAAACCAACAACAAACCCGACCCAAGGGTTCAAGCCTACTGGGAAACATTTAAAGTAAGTTAGGTTTCAAAAAAATTGACAAACCATAAAAATGTGTTTTTAGGGAATTCAAGCTTAGGAGCTATAAGTTATTTTGGGAATTTTATTTTCTGACGAAGGCAGTAAGAAGGAATTTGCTAAGGCTAAGACTCATCTCGACCAGATTAAAAGTAATAATTAGACAATTTTTTTTATTTTTCTTTCTTTGTTATAAAGCAGTCTTTACACCTGTGATGTTCTTCGTGAATTTATTCGTGAAGTCGATAGCATTTACACTGTGCATCAGCAGATTATTTTGCATGTTAAATTTTCGTGAATAACTTCACGAAGAAATTTACGAATTTATTTGACGTCCAAGTTGGCCATTTAAATTATCAAAGTTAGCCTTGAAGTTTAAAGTGACTTCATGAATAAATTCACGAAGAACTTCACAGGTGTAAAGACCGCTTAATGTATGTAGGTATTGAAAATAGATTATTTTGAAGAAGTTGGTCGCCACTTCTTCAAGAATGGGCCTTTTCACTATTCTTAAATCTGATACATTTGGCATTTGAATTGTTCAGTCGGTGCTATAATAAGTGTTTTTCATCAATAAAATTATTGCTAGGTCACAACATTAATTTATTTCAGCACAGTAAAAACCGGGTAAAATTCAACCAATTTGAAAATCTCAAAACAGGCGCGACTCATGACGTAGATATGTTTAAAGCTTGCTAGAGCGCATGCGTTTAACCTCGCACACGCGTAAATGCTGATCTGTCGAACTGCCATGGGCAAATTAAGCCGCTGTTGCCATATGTAGAAAGTTTTATAATCTTAATAATATACTTTCTTCTTAGAACTTTATTTGGATACTTTAAATAAATATAAACATAATACTGGTAAAATAATTCATTCCGCAGCTATTGAATGGAAAACTGGTATATTATAATTACTAATTGCTAGTCAATTACCATTACGCTGGTGCTATAATATATGATTTTTGAGAGTATCGGCAACACTGTCAAGCTGCTGATTTTGTGAATTCTTAATATTTTAAGCCAGCGACTCGGCCATTCCTATCATTCCTCTGTGCATCAATGTTCCGGCGCGATGACGTAGGTATGTTTAAGTCCGTGTTTTTATTTAAGGAGTTTTTTTATTTATTTATTTTCTCAGTTACGGCTTAAAAGAATAGAAAAGTAAAAACACAGAAAATTTTATTTTTTGTTCCTTTATACACTACTACCAAAATCAAAATTTAGTGAAAAGGCCCATTACTTGCTGAAACACTGCATCAATTAGAGTCAACCCATTTTAAAACGTATGCACCGCATAAAATCATTTTAAAACCACCTTGTATAATTTTATATACCAATAATACCAATTATACCATTAATTACTCCTTGAAAAATATCAAAAATATACAGTGTGTGTATAAAGTCTGGAAACGGCTTAATAACATCACAATTTACTGGCCGATTTAAACCAAATTTGGTACAGTTGTGTAAGAGGATCTAACGCACCGAATGACGATATTGGCGTTGTTGCCAGCTTTTTAGTTTGTCTGGAATTCGAACGAATTTTATATTTTTAAATATAACACCCAGTATATTTTTACATTTTTAAATTCCACGTAAAATTATAATTATTTTTTATTAAATGCATTATTAGTCTATACTTCATAGTTTCCGAGATATTGACTCTCGAAAAGTGACATTTTTGAACTTTGACAGCTTATAACTTTCTAACAGTACGTTTTAGAGCAAAACGGCTTACATGTCCCTATCTTCAAATTTTATTATCTTCCCAAAAAAATCAACTTCCGGTTAAACCGGATGTAACTCGAAAGCAGGAAATATAGTTGTTCCGGTTTAACTGGAAGTTGATTTTTTTGGGAAGATAATTAAAATTGAAGATAGGGACATGTAAGCCGTTTTGCTCTAAGACGTACTGTTAGAAAGTTATAAGCTGTCAAAGTTCAAAAATGTCACTTTTTGAGAGTCAGTATCTCGGAAACTATGAAGTATAGACTAATAATGCATTTAATAAAAAATAATTATAATTTTATGTGGAATTTAAAAATGTAAAAATATACTGGGTGTTATATTTAAAAATATAAAATTCGTTCGAATTCCAGACAAACTAAAAAGCTGGCAACAACGCCAATATCGTCATTCGGTGCGTTAGATCCTCTTACACAACTGTACCAAATTTGGTTTAAATCGGCCAATAAATTGTGATGTTATTAAGCCGTTTCCAGACTGTATACACATACTGTAGTTTATTATTTGGTTATTTCCCACCTCCCTCCATGTATCATAAAGAACATTGCGCCGAAATCAAAATAAATTCTTTGATAGGATTTTCTTATAAAAAGATTTGTATTCTGAAGTGGCTAACCATTAGACATCTAGACAACAGTTCATCTTCTTCAATTCTAACAGAATTAATTTAATTATTTCAGCCATGTTCATCAAAGTTTGTTTGCTGATTGCGCTTGCAGCGGTCGTCGTGTCTCTCCCTACAAAGAACCCACTCAAGAGACCCGAGATTACTGTTCAAGAATACTGGGATAAATTTAAGGTAAGCTAGGTATCCCTTAAAATATTTATTGACGAAGTTAAATATTCCGGGACAAAATGCTTTTTGCGCGCCAACACACTGCACAAATATTAGAAATGATCTAGTTAAAAATATTATCAACTTAATGATGTAAGAACTAAATTTTATGACCCTTGAGGTTATTGCTTAGCAGTAAACGTATAGGACTTTAAAAAAATATATAAGTTGATCAGTAGATGAGTATTGTTGTCCGTAATAAGGTATTTTTTAAAAGTTTTGTTTTTCTATACTCTCGTCTTTTAAAGAATTTTACTTTTTTCTAAATAATTTTTAATTGGCTTATTAGAAAATAATAAAATTTGGTGTCCGATTCCATCACACAAGGACCTTCAATAAAGTCTCTTACAATTTTGATGTAAACTTAATAGGGGGCCAATATTTAAGAGTACCTATATAGCAAAATTTACATGCATGGGATTTCCATCTACCGTTATTTTTTAGCTGATTTTATATTAAAAATGTTTGTCTGTACACATCTTCCCAGTCCGCAGGAGCACGTCAAAATGACGTCATATTCTGGTGACCTATTACCATATATGACGTGACTATATGACGACAATATGACGTGAAAATGACCTCCTAATGTCACAGACCGATGACGTCAATATCTGACGTCATTTTTACGTCTTGAAATGACGTGACTTTCGCGCCATTTCTTGACGTGACTTTCGCGTCATTTCATGACGTGAAATTCACGTCTTAATATATTTTGTATTCACCAGTAATCCAATTTAAACTAAAACTACTTAATACATTGTGTAAGCATTTATTATGGGTAAGTAGGTACATACTACTAAACCATGTCACCACCACCACCACCACTGTAATAATTATCATGTTCGACAGGAGCAACAGGCGTCTTCTGCATTCGCCGCTTCGCGTGTTTTAGCCAAATTTTTATTCCATGTTCAATATCACTGAGTAGCAGCAGGGGTTTAATCTGTACCGTACCTGTAACAAAAATTAACAATACATTTGGCACTCTCACAAAAGTTAAAAAAGTATATACCTATCTTTATTTATTTATATAAAATTATAGTTATGGAAAGGTTTTTTGCATGTTCTCTTATATGAAATACCTTAATTCAAACACTTTTTACGGCAAAATATGTCGTTATTTCTAAAGTTAAAGTTAAGGAATTTTTGCATAAACCGGACCTAAAATTGTCTTAAATAAGTGCGTTAACTTTATATTGGCAACTAAAATGAATATTGAAAATTTTAAGTAATTTATAAATCCAGCATGGCGATAGGACAAAAGATACATTTTACTAAAAAGTTAAGCACAAAATACACTACAAATTAGAGATTTTGTCTTTAAAACTTCGTTAACCTAAGTAAAATAATCCTAGAAATCAATAAATCCTGTCATGCAGCAGCAATAGTAGGTACTATTTATAGAGACCTTGCTATTTACCAACGAACATCAACCACAGCAACCCAACAACAGTACTTACCTTTGCTTTGGTTTCGTTGGTTGAAGTATGTAAACAACAAACACCAACACTAATAAACGTACAAACACAACACTATTAAATAAATACCTACTTGAAATGACACAGTGAAAAAATGGCGTCAGCTATCCGCCCGTGCTCGAGCCGGGAGCCGACGTTCGTCTGCAAGGTTGCCAACAGTTTAATACAAAATTATTGGCAAAACTTTTCTGTATTCCTGGCAAACATAAAATGGCATTTTCAGTTTTCATTATATACACTAATAATATAGTCAGCACAGTGTAAAGTTATAATTGTTTTTGCTTTTACCTACCGACTGAATATTTATCAATAAAAGTAAAACTATTAAACATGACGTCATGGCGTGGATAGGCGTTTAGGGAGTTTCTAATAAACTGGCAACCCCGTTCACTCTCGTTGCCTATGGCAGGAGGGACTGCGCGCGCAGCCAATGCACGATTATGAGGCGATTATTCTATTTTTTACGGCACCCACAAAAAAAAAAGGTTTGTTCGGGTTTGTCATGCAAGTTATTATAGTTTTTTGGGTAGAAATAATTAAAAATATATTATACCAGATATCACCAAGTAAAGTCGACAATATGACGTGAATTAAATGACGTCAGAAATACGACAATTAACTAACGTCAAAATGTCGTCGATTTTTGGTCGACTGACGTCTATTGACCAGTAGTCACCAGATATTGACGTCATCTTGACGTGCTTCTGCGGACTGGGTTGTATCTGTTTTCTGATTTCATATGAATCTCTATTATTTCAGACTGATTACAAAAAGAACTACAACACTCCCGAAGAAGAGGCGAAACGTTTCGAGATCTTTAAGACAAACCTCGAGAAAATTATAGAACACAACAGGAAATATGAAGCCGGAGAAGTCACTCACACTCAGGTCGTCAACGACTATACCGATTTGACTCAAGAGGAATTTGCCTACAATCATTCGAGGCGAGGCGTTTTCCAGAAAGCAAAAAATTATGTCCGACCTGGATCTCAATAGCGGACAAAACTTTTGTTTTTATTCTTTTTTTCTGATAACGATTTAAATAAACCGCTTTGAATTTCAACTTGTTATTAAATATAGAATCTCTTAACAAATATTTTTGTATATGTATTGACAATAGATTGTTTTGAACTCGATTATTTTGTGTATTAATTTTATAATCACATATTTTAAAAACGTATGCGGTCCTTTTCCTATCAGTATCTTAGGTTATCTCTGTGCAGGGGCGTGCAAACCAGCCCCTGCAGACCTTGCAGTGCGGAAGGGGCCCGGAGTATAGAGGGGCCCCGCAGGGCCCCGTTCTATCTGTCTTGAATAACTTTACCACTACTAAAGAAAATAGAAAATTTACAGTTTATCTTTTTACTTACATTTCAAGGTAAAGTTTTTGAAAACGTCAATTTACTTTCAAAAACTTTACAGAGCACTGAAATCGATGTTGGCCAAGCAGCAGATTTAATTGCTAATGTTTTGGTTAAGCTATACAAAATATACGAGACAATTATGAAGATGTTTTTAAAATGTCCGTAGCGACCGCAAAAAAATGGAACATAGAGACGAACTTAGAAAGTAAGAGAACTAAAAAAACCAACAAATTTTTTGACTAGATGGCTGTTGATGAGCCTATTGAAAATCGTACCAAATATTTAAAAATATCGGTATATTACGCCTCTCTGGATATATTATTAGTACAATTTGAAAAGAGATACGAAGTATTTCAAAATATTTATTCAAATTTTGAAATTTTAAAACCACAAATATTATTTCAAGCTGAAGAGTGTGAAATTATAAGTAAAGCTAAAAAATTAACAGATAAATACCCTGACAATTTAACACCGAATTTAGCTACTGAACTAATAGAAACAAAAAACTTACTTGAAAATCAATTAAAAGAAATGCGTAGTATCAGAGAATTTCAAGACTTCATCTTTGACAAAAATGAATTACTGATCAGTAGCATACCTGACTTGTGTACAGTATTTCAATTATTCTTTGTTCTCCCTGTTACATGTACATCAGCCCAATCTGAGAGGACTTTCTCAAAGTTAAAATTAATAAAAAACTTTGTTAGATCAACGATGACTCAAAGCCGTCTTAGCTCCTTGGCAATAATTTCTGTAGAACACGAAAGAGCAAAGCATGTAGATTTGGACGCAGTAGTAGATAGGTACTTGTCTACACGATATAAACGTAAAAGTTTTAGTGTTGTAGATAGATTAAATCAATCAATATTACTAACTTTCTTTTTTGCGTCTTTGATTTTTAAGTATTTTGTTTATTCCTATTTATTATAGATTAAGAAATATAAATATGTATTTTATAAACATGTGTTTTTTTCCTGTTTTAAAAAAATTCTAAGTATGATTGGGGGCCCCGTAAAAAAATTTGCGGGGGGGCCCCAGAAAAATGTTGCACGCCACTGTCTATGTGGTATTTACTGATAATTTAACTAATGTAATCATCGTAGCCATTATAATGCTTATTTGTATTAGAAGTGTTAGGACGGTTTAGGATATTGCTTGGCAGTTAACGGAGGACTAAAGCTTAATCTGCGGCAATATGCCAGACTTTAAAACACTCTTTTAATTTAAAAGAAATTCGAAATTTGAAAGGTCGACAAAATAAACAAGTTTGATTCGGAATCGATACTTTGGATACAGCCGCTACTGCTACTGTTTGTAATACTTATTTCAAGTTCAAGTGCATTTTGTGTGGAGTTATTAGCTGTATCTGTACTCTCTGCCTCTGCCCCATCACTTTTAATTCTTTCTTCACAGTCAAAGTTGTTGGTTAGTTAATTATTGTTAGAAATCTTTGTGCAACCCAACATTTATTAATCGTTCCTAAATTTACAAATGAGCTTCACACTTACTGAATAAAACAACTTAAAAACTATACTTGGTAAACAAGGGCGTCCATAGGGGGGGGGGGGCAAAACGGGCACTTACCCCCCCCCCCAGGCGCCCACATTACTATTTTATTGCATAATTCAGTATAAATATTGAATAGTAATAAAAACATATCAATAAATTAATACATTAGGCATAAGTTAAATAAATAGTCTTATACAGTGTCACCAGTAAAGTCCGCATCATATGGGATTTTTTAAATTAATATCTTTATTCAAAATTTGACTTTGGCATCAAGTTCTGCATCGATCGAGATGAAAATTAGGCAAATAAATAGTAGTCACGTGATTCGCATTATCTGTCAAATTTTAATTTTTTTTCAAAAAATAATTCAAAAGTGTGGTTATTTCTGAAAATATCGAAAAAAGTGATATTTTTTTTTAAATGCAGTTTCTAGCCCACATGCAAAATTTCAGCTGGATAAGATAATTTTGATTTTTTACCTATATTTTGTAAATAGCACCACTTTTGCAAAATAAGACTCAACGCAACCTATACATAAAATTTCTTAGTTTTGACAATGCTTTATTTCCGATACATTTTCTTTAAACTAGCGTCATATTATTAAATGTGTGTTTTTCTACAAAATCAAAATTGGGCTATTAAAATTTGGTCGCATGTGATGCAAAGTTCATTTGTTTTTGACCCTGTATAAGGTAACGTAGTTTGTGACTGAAAGTAAATAATAAAAAATAAAATAAAGAGATTTTAAATTAAATCGTTGAAAATAGATTAACTTTCCGTTGGGTTAAGCAAAAATTTATTTTCCACTTAATGAACACTTTACTGATGACACTGTGTTCTTTTTTGTCTTAATATTAAGGTGTATTACTTTCAGATACAAACTATGTTTTCAAAAATACTTATTTTATGAAGTTACCTTATACAGGGTCAATAACAAATGAACTTTGCATCACATGCGACCAAATTTTAATAGCCCATGCAATTTTGATTTCGTAGAAAAACACACATTTAATATAAAGCTACTTTAAAAAAAATGTATCTGAAATAAAGCATTGTCAAAACTAAGAAGTTTTATGTAGGTTACGTTGAGTGTTATTTTGCAAAAGTGGTGCAATTTACAAAATATGGGTAAAAAATAAAAATTATCTTATCCAGCTGAAATTTTGCATGTGGGCTAGAAGCTGCATTTAAAAAAACTTTTCCCTATAATTTTTTTTTGATATTTTCAGAAATAACCCCACTTTTGAATTATTTTTTTAAAAAAATTAAAATTTGACTGATAATGCGAATCACGTTACTACTATTTTTTTTGCTTAATTTTCATCTCGATCGAAGCAGAACTTGATGCCAAAGTCAAATTTCGAATAAAGCTATTAATAAAAAAAAGCCCATATGATGCGGACTTTACTGGTGACACTGTATATAAAAAGTATTGTTTAAGTTTTTGCCCCCCCCCTGAAAAACGCTCTATGGACGCCCTTGTTGGTAAACAAGAAAGGGTAGTATAATTCCAAAACGTATCTGCCTACTTTATCTTAGTGTTTTATTTTAAATTATAAAGTACCTGTATAATATTTTCTACAGTAGGTACCTATATACTATTATATGGTAAATATTATAAAATGGTACAACTCGGGAGGGGGGAGCGCGCGCCCCCCTCTAAATCCGCCCCTGGTTAAAACTACATACGTCTAAAACTGAAAACTGTTAAGTTGTTTTGTTTGTTTTTTTGTCAAATAGGCGAAGTTGTATTTATAAATCAATTCCACCAACAGAAATTTCTAGGGAATTTTGATTAAATCGCATGGGGTGTACAAATAATTAGAACTTGTTCGTTTTCAAAGGTGAAAAACGCTGCAACTTTCACTCACACTGAAACGCATAAATGTAAATCCCAAATTTGAAGCAGAGTTAAAAATGCAGGGTGAAAATGCATAGGTACGGATACGGATCAGCCATTATTGGAAGTAATTACCTACTTATTAGAGGACAACACTTTTTTTGATTTATATATCTATTTTTGCAATAATGATTTAAATAAACTGCTTTCAATTAAAAAAGCTTGTTATTATAATATAGAAACTCTTTGTTAAGAGTTAAGTGCCTGTTACTTTTTAATGTAAATTTGAAGTAATAAATTTTAATAGTTATTTTTATATAGTAGATAACAAATATTTTTATATATACCGGGTGTCCACGGAAGGTGGCTCGCCCCTCTAACTTTTTTGTTTTTCAAGATAATGAAATAAAATTCGGGTGATTTGTATACGGCATAAAACTGCATTTTTGACAGGTGACTCAACATTATGGAACTTCCGGTTTAACCGGAAGTGACATAAACTTTCGATTTTTAAATGGGACACCTGGTATATTTTTACTTTTTTTGACTCCATATGACATTCTAAATACAAAGATGTGTCACTTGTCACTTTTTGTCACTTTTTTTCCAAATTTATTGGTTTATCTAGAGGGCTATAAATACCTTAAAATCACTTATTTCAGTTCTTTAATCTTGGGAAAAATACAATTTTACTATTTTTGGTCCAATGCTATGTGCTGCGTAAAATTTAATCTTTAAAGTTGTATAACTAATTTTTTTTATATGGCAACATGGTGGCTCGTCGGGTTAAGAAAAAAGAGGATTTTATTACGATTATTTTGATACCATACACTATTATTAGGTTTTAGAAAAGCTGCCATTAAAAAACTTTAAAAAGTTAACTTAGAACTTTCCTAAAATGAAGCATATCTTGAGAATAAATTTAGATTTAAATGCATCAAGTAGCCTGTGACTAGCAAAACTGATAAAACAAAATCATGCCTTGAAGAAAATTGAAATGCCAACAGCGTCTGCCAAAGTAAATTAGTTTGTTGTTTAAAAAGCATGGAAAATAATAGTTTTACAAGGAGTGAAAAAGTTGATATGTTATTAGTGTTTGGAGAATGTAGAAATAATTCAACCCATGCTGCACAACTTTACGCACAAAGATATTTGAATCGACGTCATTCAACCCAAAACTGGTTCCGAAAATGCGAAATGAGCCTGACAATAATAATATAATTTTCCATGTTTTTAAAACAACAAACTATTATAATTTACTTTGGCAGAAGCTGTTGGCATTTCAATTTTCTTCAAGGCATGATTTCGTTTTATCAGTTTTGCTGGTCACAGGTGTTAACTTTTTAAAGTTTTTTAATGGCAGCTTTTCTAAAACCTAATAGTGTATAGTATCAAAATAATCGTAATAAAATCCTCTTTTTTCTTAACCCGACAAGCCACCATGTTGCCATTTAAAAAAATGAGTTATACAACTTTAAAGATTAAATTTTACGCAGCACGTAGCATTGGACCAAAAATAGTAAAATTGTATTTTTCCCAAGATTAAAGAACTGATATAAATGATTTTAAGGTATTCATAGCCCTCTAGATAAAACAATAAATTTGGAAAAAAAATATTTTCTTGGTGACAAAAAGTGACAAGTGACAAATCGTTGTATTTAGAATGTCATATGGAGCCAAAAAAAGTAAAAATATACCAGGTGTCCCATTTAAAAATCGAAAGTTTATGTCACTTCCGGTTAAACCGGAAGTTTTATAATGTTGAGTCACATGTCAAAAAATGCAGTTTTATGTCGTATACAAATCACCCAAATTTTATTCCATCATCTTGAAAAACAAAAAAAGTTAGAGGGGCGAGCCACCTTCCGTGGACACCCGGAATACCTATGTATTGGAAATAGATTATTTTGAACCCGTACATTATGGGTATTATTTTTTTAATGCAGGATAAGCTAAGTTATTTTACAATCTGCATTAGGTACATATTTTAAAATCGTATGCAGTCCCTTATTCCCTATCAGCATCTGTGGTATTACTGATAATATTGTAATATCAAAGCCTTCTAGATATGAGGAGTAAGTGAAAAAGAATGCTTTCTCACTCACTTCGTTAAAATCGAGAAGATTATGTGTAATATCTAATATCATACACGATAGATAGGATAATAATAATGTCATTATAATGCCGATCGTGTAGATTTGTTTTACATGTCACTAGGATAGTATTTTCCTTTTCTCGACTGTGGAAAAAACAATCATAATTCCTGCTTAAAGCTAATGACGTATAGGCATTAAGTAGCTAGAGTTGTTACGAATAGGTTGTACGATCATTAGTTGAATACTAGTCTACAATACGTACTGTACAACTATGTACGGATTTTCTTATAAATTGCTAACCACTCGAAAACAGTTTATCTTATTCAATTCCAACAGAATGAATTTACCTACTTCAACAATGTTAATAAAAGTTTGTTTGATAATTACGCTTGCAACAGTCGCCATGGCAAGCCCTTCAAAAAAATATATATATTTTTGTATTTTTTTTTCCAAATCTGTTTATTTCAGACTTCAAATCAGTTACAATAACTGGCACCGAGGCCTTAAAGAATAAAAATTATAAACAGCTAACAATATATAGTAATTATACAAATTAACAACTTAACCAAAATTCAGTCTCTGTTTCTAAAATTAATCTTGAGGTTACGACTAGTGATGGGAAAAATCGAGTTATTTTAATAATCGACTACCGAGGATTCGAGTGATTTAAAAAACCGAATGATAATCGATTTTTCACTCGAATTCTATATTAAGGAAAAAAAGGTTGCCAAAGTAGTAAAAAACCGGTTTTTTAATCACTTCAATTTTTTAGACTTCTAAAAAAAAAAAAAAGGGCGCCAGTTCCGTAAACTAGCTACTTTGTGTAGCCGCAATGAGTGATTGGTGATTTATGAATGGCATGCGGGTCGTTTGAAAATAAAATAATTCGAATTTTCGTCACTCGAATGATTACCGATGATAACCGAATTATTCAAGTTATTGAAAAAATCGAGTGATCGGTTATTTTTCACTCGAGTGATCCCATCACTAGTTACGACACACAGTATGTAGGTAGGTATTGAAAATAGATTATTGTATAATGTATAATTTAAATATGTAAACGCGAATTAAGTATTACCAAAAAGTTGGTCGCCACGTATTCAAGAATTACTTGCTTGCACCGCATAAAAACCACCTTGTATAATCTTATATACCATTAATTACTTATTGAAAAATATAGTAGTTTATTATATGGTTATTTCCCACCTCCCTCCATGTATCATAAAGAACATTGCGCATTAAAATTTTTGTTCGGATTTTCTTATAAAAAGGTGCGTATTATCACTCGACTACTCGACAACAGTTTAGCTTATTCAATTCCAACAGAATTAACTCGCCTATTTCAACAATGTTCATAAAACTTTGTTTACTAATTTCGCTTGCATCGGTTGCCATGTCCCGCCCTTGGGAAGGACCACCCACCGATGCCCCTGCAGACGAATCCGTCAGCGAGCAAGAATACTGGGAAAAATTTAAAGTAAGTAAGGTTTCCGTAAAAATATATTTTAAAACAATTGACAATAAAAAACTTTTTAGTTATTTATATTTTTATTCAAGCTTAGGAGTTGTAAGGTGTTTTGGCACTTATTCTCTGGCGATTCATTTATTGGTTGTAGTTTAAAGTTAAAAAAGTTTAGATTTATATAATATTGTATAATAATAGTACAAAAAGCAGATTTACAAAAATTTAGCAATGTTTTTGTTTTTATCAATGTAATTTTTTTTAAGCTAAAAACTATGTATTAGGTAATACAGGTTGTCCCATAACTAAGGGGCTATACAGCAACAGGCACCGGCGTATCCAGCTCATGCGTCTGGGGGGGGGGTAATCGATCGGCTAGGATCAGGCACGTAGCCAGAATTTCTTTTGGGGGGGGGGCTATCGGGATCGCGCCAAAGGCGCAAAAAAAAGCGCCGCAGGCGAAAATTTTTTGGGTGCCACGCCCTTTTTTGAATCATGGTGCTTGGTTTTCAAGTGGGAAAAATAAAAAACACAACACAGAATCCTCAAGAAAATCTCAAAAACAAACCTGGTAATAATTGAGGTGAAGAAAATGTAATAGTGTAGGAAATGTTTAATGTATTTCCTATGTTGCCGAAATCAGAGCTCGAGTTTCGGAGGTGGTTCAGGCCCCCTGTACCCTCCCCCCTAGCTACGTGCCTGGCTAGGATACTAGATAATAGCAGCTTTAAGGAGTAAGGACAAAAATTAAACAACGCTTAAGTAATCTTGGGGGGGGGTAATTACCCCCATTACCCCCCCCCCCTTGTATACGCCGGTGGCAACAGGAGATAGTAGACTTTTAAAAGTATGTCATGCTTAAGAACGCACAGTTAATTTTCAATAAATTATATTTCGTTAAGGTGGGAGTGTTAACATGCTTGCCAACCTATTTCGCGTAGATTTATTTATTTTTTCTAGCTTCTACACAATCATTTGTCGACTACATATTCTGTACGTAATATCACTATACAATTATCCCAAAATTAGTAATAAAATAAATCGATATTTTTGTAATATGTCAGATAATATTACGTAAATAATGTGCCGACGATATTAATTTTATTTAAATGTTAGTTAATAAAATAATAAACTAAAAAAAAAAAACAAGGCGAAATAGGTTGGCAATAGACGTTGAGAGTTCCACCTTAAGAAATGTGTTTATTTAAATGTTTCTTGCCATCTAGCATTTAAACGCAAATACCTCAAAAACTAATTGAAATTGAAGTACAACTATTTTCCGTATAAAATACCGCTCTTTTATAATTTAAGGTGAAACGGTCATAAATGATAAGACAAAAATACGTATATAAGCGTAAATTTATAAAATATTAGAGAGTTTTCGTTGTATTGGCAAATTCAAATGGTTAACCATAACGAATACGAATACGAAGCCGCTATTTGACAGATCGTAAAAATAGTTTTCGTTCAATTCGCTTAACGTTAACGTTAAGTCGAATTCGACAGTAAACATAACAAATATAACATAACCTATCTTTAATGGTTTGTGTTCATATTTTCATATACGTTTTGTGCTATCTTTTTTGCTTGGTTTTAATTCCCTAGTACCCCAAATTCTAAAACATCATGATAGACGAAAGGTTGCTTTTATTGGACTCATCCAGTGATTCGGATTTGGATGATGCCCTTCTCTTGGAGGTGCTTGATCGCCAGGACATTTAGTATCGAGCACAGATGTATGGAAATTTCAATTTAGAAAACTATAATAATGCTGAATGCAAACTTTATTTCCGATTTGAAAAAAATCACTTAAGAAGACTGGCTGAAGCATTTACGATTCCCAATAATGTAATAACAGAAAGCAACCATAATGTTTCTGGCGTGTCATTACACATGCGTTTCGGTTTCGCTATGGCTTTGTCTTCCGTCCGTTAGCTCCCGCCACTTATCCGTAACGATAACGATAAATGGCAGCTTAAATGTCAAAGTTGTCAAATAGCGGCTATCGGAATCGCTTTTAAAAGGCAACGAAAACTGTCTAATGTTTGCAGCGTTCTCTAGAAGGCATCGTAAAACTAATAATAAAAAAAAAATTTGGGTGCCACGCCTTTTTTTGGAATCATGGTGCTTGGTTTTCAAGTGGGAAAAATAAAAAATACAAAACAAAATTACAAAAACAACCCGGTGCATTTATAGGAGGGGGTTAATTTTTGTGATTTTACATTCCAGAGAATTCGTTCTAAAAAAAAATTTCATGGTTTTTGTTGTCAAAAAAAAATATGAAATACAAAACACATAGGTAAAAAGCGATGGCCGTTCAAAGACTTGCTGTTTACAGGGCTGCCAGATTGAGCGCTTAATGGCAATGTGGGCGTTTTTTAAAGAAAATTAGCCCTTTAATTTTTATTAAAGGTGTTTTTAGGTTCTACTCCCTGTGATTTATTACTTGTTATACGTATTGTTATGCATTATAAAAAAAATACTAAAATTTTAAGAATAAGAACCAATAAAATATTTCACTACTTGTTCCTATTCGCATCATGTGCTCCTTTTGCAGGCGCGCTTTCGGGCGCCTTCGGGGTTTTGATTTGCGCTTTGAGTTTTATACATCTAGCAACTCTATTAATTACAATTTTATGAAATCATATTTTTTTATTATTCCTTAAAGTAGGACATACCTATACTAAAATGTTAGTATTTTATTTTTAGAAATCATGGATATAAGAACATTGTTTGAGAAAAAACTGACGGTAGTGAAAATTCTCAATACATAGCCGATTTTGAAAATTTTGCTCTAAATTATTGACCAAAAAGCTCTAGATACATTTATAAGTTTTAACATGCCTATACAAATTTTAAGAGAAATTGGTTTTTTGACTTATTATACAATGATAATCGAGAAGTTTTACACCCTTTGGAATAATTAAGAAGCAAAATTACTTCAAAATATCAGTTTCCATTAAGCCGCAAATATTCTTTGCATTTTGGTTTTTGGTTCATGTCAATACGTGCATTATTTGTTCTTACCCAAATGTAAAATGATCTTGATGATGTCAACAATTTAGGAAACGCAAAACTAAAGCTTTTGATGGCCGATTTCTTATACCTAAAACTCTTCGGAATCGTCGTTTTACATCAGTACAAGCGAAAAACCAACTTCGAGAGGTTCGTATAAAAATATCAGTTCTTGGACAGTTCGTCGAAGATTACACGAGGGTAATTTAAACACGCAGGCCAGCAACTGGACCTAAATTACTACCGCGTCATAAGAGTCAAGAATGGAGGAATATTACCCAGGATGATATTCGCGGGCTAAAGGCTAAAAGCATGAACCGACGTGTATAGGCAGTAGTAAAGGCTAAAGAAGGCAATAGAAAGTATTGAGATGTGTTTAAGTGAAAAATTTGTTGTTGCAACAAGGTACCTGTTAAGTGTGTTTTGTGAAAATGTTATTTTTTAAATCTTAGGTGTACCTTACGCACCCTTTTCCGTAAATTTATTTGTTTATTGTATCGTTATTATTACAATAGCATTTGTTTTCTTGCATTTTACTAATCTATATTATTTTGAATGCAATGGCAATGAGAAAATTATGGAAAATTTAAATTATTGACATAATCAAGATCATTTTGCATTTGGGTGAGAACAAAAGCATGTATTGACATGAACCAAAAACCAAAATGCAAAGAATATTTGCCGCTAAATGGGAAGGACATTTTAAGGTACTTTTACTTCTAGGTACTTTTACTTAGGAACAACAATATATTGCTAAGAGGTCATGACTTTAAACTGTCAAAAGAGAGATGTGCCAGGCTTCCAAGAAAGAATTTTCTCAGCAACAGGGTCGTTTACCCCTGGAATAGCTTACTGGGTGATACTGTCAGCGCTCCCTCAGTCAACAGTTTTAAAAACAGAGTTGACCATGACCTTAAAAACATAAATGCTCGCTTGGTCCACTATCTTTAAATTTTAAAACGTGTGTGATTGACTGCCTGTACCTATGTAATCTGTAATATACTGTGATAATGTGTTGTGATCTGTCAGTCGTCAATGTATTGTGATAACGCGCCATTTGCGTGCTGTGATAGCGTACCGTATAAGGAGAAAATAAATGTATGGACTTAATTTCCTTTAAACTAAATTATATAAAAAAAAAAACCTAATAATAATAATAATTATTATTATTATTATTCCACAGGGTGTTTTGACACTAGGCAGAAAAAACAACTTTTTGATTATCCTCGTATAATATGTCAAAAACCCAATTTCTCTTAAAATTTGTATAGGCATATTAAAAGTAATAAATGTATCTATAGCTATCGAAAGAATCACTGAAATCGGAGAAAAAATAAAAAAGTTATAAAACCCTAAACTTAATCCAAATTTTATTATGCCCGTTTTTTTTTTTGCACGGGAGTGTACTTAAACATCTTGTTTTATTTTCTGATCTCATGTTATTCTTTCAGAGAGAATTCAAAAAGCACTATGAAACTCCTGAAGAAGAAGCGCAACGTTTCAAGAACTTCCAGAAAAACCTCCATAGACTTATTGAAAACAACAAGATTTGCAAAGCGGTCATAGCCACCGGTGAATTCTGCAGAATACTTTACATCAACGAGAGTTACGATTTGCAAAGGTTATGCTAATACTTATTTTGGCTCCACTACTAGAAGTCAAACAAAACTGGTATTTGATTTTTTTTTTGTAATAAGAGTTAAATAAACAGCTTTTAATTTCAACCGCTTGTTAATAAAAATAGAGGCTCTCTGTTTAAAGTGTAGGTATTTTGTCATTTTGAACCCGTACTTGTGTATTATTTTTATAATGAATAATAGAAACATGTGCGCACGGAGTGAGTATTACCAAGGAGTTTGGTCGCCACTTTGTTGTTGGTCAAACATTTTTAAAACTCATGCACTACATAAAATCATTTTAAAAGCACCATGTACAATCTTATATACACAGGGTGACCACCTTGAATCCAGTTAAAAACCGGAGATATTAAATTTTTTTTAAATTCGTTTAAAAATGCGCCGCAGGCAACATTTTTTGGGTGCCACGCCCTTTTTGGGCTATCAAAACCTAGATATTATATGAGTAACGGTTAACAACTTTAAAAAATATAAGTTGGTACACAATAAAAGCTAAAATAAAAAAATTATTTTTATTTATACTTCAGGAAAGGCCTTAAAAACCAATAATTATTATGGGTGCGGTAGTTCTTTAACCAGGTAAGGATTATTGTTTTTAAACATTTTGATTAATAATAAAATAATATAAATTAAATACAAGAGAATATAAAAAGAAAACAAATTCCTAACCAATGGTAGGTAAGGTAAATGAAAGCATTAAACTTGCTAAAATTTAAAACAGTACTTTTTATTGCTGCGGCAGCATGCTGTTAAAAACCGGAGCTGTTACTAAAAAAACCGGAGCCCGGAGGTCAAGTATAAAAAACCGGAGACTCCGGGTGAAAACCGGAGAGGTGGTCACCCTGTATATACAGGGTGTCCCAAAAGTAATAATAATAATTGTCTCAGGTTGCTCGATCCTTGCCAAAAACGAATATCTTGAACGTCACAATGCAGTCGCCGCCCACACCCACTGGAACATATGTAAAAAATATGGAATCAAAGTAACCGAAAAATGGTACGACCATAAACCTGACCCGGTGGTAGATACAAATAAGATCACACTGATATGGGATCTGAAAATTCAAAGTGATCGATCTATAACGGAAATCAAACCAGATCTTGTAGTATAGGACAAAGTACAAACGCAGTGCCTAATCATAGATGTTTCCATCCCCTCCGACTACAATATCACCAAGAAAGAGGCAAATAAGAGACTAAAATATCAGAGCCTACTAATAGAAATCGAGAGAATGTGGGGCATGAAGACAAAAGTTATCCCGGTGGTCATAGGAGCAACAGGGCTCATATCACATTATACAAAATCGATCATTAAAGAGATCCCGGGAAAACATCACCTACTCAGCATACAGAAAACTGTTCTTCTGAAAACTGCCCACATTGTACGTAAAGTGTTACAATAATGTCATCGCCGATGGAGAGCTTACCCTAGGTGCACGGTGTGCACCCGGTGAACTTCACACTCACCTTGCCATAAGAAATATCTTATGTGAAAAGTCGAAAATAATAATAATAATAATAATAATAATAATAATAATAATAATATCTAATAAACAATCTTTATTTCAAAGGTATGTTAAAGCTACAGCCACAACATAAAACGAAATAACGTCATAAAAAAACATAACATCTCGAAAATGGTTGCTCCTAGCGACTTCAATAAGTTATACGTTTTTGATGTAAAAGAAGTAAAGTAACTTTTTTTTTAATAGTCGAATCGATATAAGAATCCTAAACAAAGTTATGCCAGATAAAGGAGTGAGCAATGCTGTAGGCAACGCCCTCTACTGGTTACACAAAAACTATGGATAATTTTGAATTCCTCACCTCAAAAAACCCCAAAATCCTTAATTTTGTGCTGCTATGTCGTTTCGTTAAGAAATAATAGCAAAAAAACCAAAACAAAATTAAAACTTTGACACCCTGTATCTTGGTTGTTATCAATTTTGGGACAAGGCAAGTTTAAGTAAATCGCATTATTTCGCCTTAAGGAGTCTGCAACAATGTCCCATTACTTTTGGGATACCCTGTATACTATTATAGCATTAATTACTCCTTGAAAACCCTAGTTTATTATTTGGTTATTTCCCACCTCCCTCCATGTACCTACCATAAAAACATTGCGCATAAAATAAATTTTTTGTTCGGATTTTTCTATATAGATAAAAAGTGGTATTCTCAGTTCGACAACAGTTTATCTTATTCACTTCAATCACTTCCAACAGAATTAATTCACCTATTTTAACCACGTTCATAAAACTTTGCTTAATAATTGCGCTTGCATCAGTCGCCATGTCAAGCCCTTCAAAAAAACGACACACCAAAAACCGTTCAGAAAATCCAACAACTAAACCCGGCCTAAAGGCCGGCATACACAGCCGGAATGTCTATCTGAATTCAGGAACGGAATTAAGAATCTGAATTCAGGAACGTAGGGAATTGTATACTTATATTTTTATTATACATTCTGATTTTTTCAGATTATGAATTTTTCAAATTTTCAAGGGGCCGGAATTCACATTCTGGATTCCGTTTCTGAATTTAGATGAACATTCCGGCTGTGTACGGCCAGCCTAAGCGTTCAAGATCACTGGGAAACATTTAAAGTAAGTTAGGTTTCCGTAAAAATAGGTCTAAAAAAAAATTCACAAGCCATAAAAATCTGCTTTTAGGGAATTGAAGCTAAGAAGCTCTACGTTCTTTTGGGAAATATATTTTCTGATGAACGGAGTAAGGAGGAATTTGCTAAGACTTATCTCGACTAGATTAAAAGTAGGGGAAAGTGACCTGTGATGGCCCTGCGCCTGTGTTGGCCCTGTTAACTTATTTCCTGTCATGTATGTCTGGTTACCCATTTTGTTTACTGAAAGTCTTCGATATTCGACGGTTAGTGTACAAACAAATTTTGTGGTTAAACCTGCGTTTAATGGGGCTGGTGTAACAAAAAATGGATCCGGTAAGTAACTGATGTAAAAAATTACTATTTTTAAATGCATGTTGCGTTTGTATCTAAAGGGATAAACGGATACAATTTGGAGGGAGATATTTTAGTAGGGTGTTCGTTACATATTCGGTAGTAGTTTTAAGGTTATGTTGTCATATGAAAAGTTTTTAGTGTTTATGCATCACAGTACATTTTGCCTATGATGGCCCCAGGCCAGTATCCCTATGATGGCCCGAGGGCCAACATAGGCAATAGATGTAATAAAGATCATTTAATTTTAGAATAAGTCAAAAAATAGGCAGCAGTGGAATGAAGAAGACATTGCCGAAGCCTTAAAAGCATTACATCCCTATCCCTATCCGAAAGGCAACAATAAAATTAACTCAAAGAAAAAGAAAACATGGAAAGACTGGTGTCAGCACGCCAGATATAGATGAAATTAAGGAATCTAAAAAAGAAGCATTAGAAAAAGAGAGAAGAAAATCAGCAAAAGCTGCCAGAAGAAAAATTGTAAGACAAACAATAGAAATAGAAGATGTAGCATGCCTGTACTGCAATGAGCTATTTTCTCGTTCTCGTTCTAATTAATTCTGGCTGAAGTGCCAGAATTGCGACGGCTGGTGTCACTGCGAATGTGCTGGTGTTCCCAAGTCAACAAATACTTTTATTTGTTACATTTGTCATATCACAAAAGCGTTTTTAACATTTAGATTTTTAAAAATTTAATTTTTATTAAAAACTTTACTTTAATTTTTTTTAGTTTTGATTTTTAAAATGTTTTTTTAACGTTTGAATTTTTTTAAAAATTATATAATAAAAATATTTTCTTAATAAAAGGTTTTTAAGTTTTAACTGTATTTTAATTAAAAAATACTAAGAAATTTCCTTTATAAAAATCGACTTTCTACGATTTTTATAGTAGGGGCCATCATTAGATGACATATGCCTATGATGGCCCTATAATTTTTTTAAATATTTTAATGTTTTACTCCAAACTGGAAGTAAATAAAAAAGTGTATTATTTAGAAATGACAACAACATATTATAACATAATTTTTCACCAAAGCCCGTTTCCATATTTCAATTAGTTTTGAAGCTATAACAAAAAAGAATAAGGGGGGCCATCACAGGTCACCTTCCCCTAATAATTAGGCCGGCCGTACGCAGCCGGAATGTTTATCTGAATTCAGAAACGGAATCCAGAATCTGAATTCCGGCCCATTGAAAATTTGAAAATTTCATAATCTGAAAAAATCAGAAAGTGTGTGCTGTATAATAAAAATATATACAATTCCGTACGTTCCTGAATTCAAATTCTTAATTCCGTTTCTGAATTCAGATAGACATTCCGGCTGTGTACGGCCGGCCTTTTTTTATTGACAAAATATTTTTTTTTCTTTCTTTGTAATAATGATTTAAATAAACCGCTTTAAATTTAAATTAATAAAAATACAAGTTCTCTGTTTAAAGTAGATACCAAGTGCCTTTTGTCGTTTTTAAAAGTAAATTTAATGTAATATTATTCCAACAATTTTTATACTAAACTGGAAATATTTTTGTATGTAGGTATTAAAAATAGATTATTTTGAACCCGTACAATGTGTATTATATAATGTATAATTTAAATATGTGAACGCAAAGTATTACCAAAAAGTTGGTCGCAACGTATTCAAGAACTACTTGCTGAAACACAGCATGAATTAGAGTAAACCCATTTTAAAACGTATGCACCGCATAAAATAATTTTAAAACCACCTTGTATAATTTTATATACCATTAATTATTTCGTAAAAAATATAGTTTATTATTTGGTTATTTCCCACCTCCCTCCATATACCATAAAAACATTGCCCATAAAATAAATTTTTTGTTCGATTTTCCTATTTTTTTCCATCCATTTCCAGGTACTGACCATTCGACAACAGTTTACCTTATTCGATTCCAACACAATTAATTCGCCTATTTCAACCATGTTCATAAAACTTTGTTTACTAATTTCGCTTGCATCGGTTGCCATGTCCCGCCCTTGGGAAGGACCACCCACCGATGCCCCTGCAGACGAATCCGTCAGCGAGCAAGAATACTGGGAAAAATTTAAAGTAAGTAAGGTTTCCGTAAAAATATATTTCAAAAAAATTGACAATAAAAAACTTTTTAGTTATTTATATTTTTATTCAAGCTTCGGAGTTGTAAGGTGTTTTGGCAACTGTTTTCTGGCGATTTATTTATTGGTTTTATGTAGTTTAAAGTTCAAAAAATTTAGAGTTATATATTGTATAATAATAGTACAAAAAGCAGATTTACAAAAATTTACCAACGTTTTTGCTTTTATAAATGTCAATTTTTTTAAACTTAAAACTATGTATTAGGTAATACAGGTTGTCTCATAACTAAGGCTATACACAGGGCCGTTTCTGGCCTGTTGGCCGCCCTTGTGCAACATATGAACTGGCTGCCCTTTAAATCAAATCAGTTACTATTTTACAATTATTACCTACCTGAAATTATGGCGCAAAGCAATTGTCAGAAAAATAAATCTTTAATAGGTGTATATTTTTAATATTTTTCTTTTATTCATACTTACCTACAGAGGGACTCAGCAATTTGGCTTTCAATGGCGATAAGGGCCAAGCCACTAATCCTTTCTTCGGACATAATTGACTGCAAGTAATTTTTAATTAATTTTAACTTTGAAAAACTACGTTCGATAGATGCAACAGTAACCGGCAGAGTAATAAAAATTCTCAGCGCAACACAAAGATTTGGAAATGATGAGATTAAATCTTTTTCAGCTATGAATTTTAGCGTATCTACAATTATTATTTTGTACGTTTTATTGGAAAAATTTCTCAGAACGACAAAATTTCCTGGTCGAGCTCTGAGCGATCAATATCTTTGTTTATGGGACTTCCTTGCTATTGAAGCGCTATATCGAGATCTTTGCAGGATTTTAACAATTTCTCGTCATTTATGGCATTAGCTTCATAGAAGTTCGACAAAACCCCAAAAGTTTCATTACACTTATTAAGTGAAACGAATCTCTCCTTAATTGATTCTATCGCAATATCCAAAGAACAAGTAACCATAAAGGGTTTCCCTTGGCAAAAAAAAAAAATATCCAAAATCGAAAAATAAAAATTCACATTGAAACTCTGTTTGGTCTCGACGATGGGGTCATCTTTTAATTCGTAATCAAAATGTCTGGGTACTTTTTTTCGGCGTCGGAAAAGTTATTTGTAACAGCATTTGAAACCAGACATCGGCGGCAAATTTATATAGGGTGCGTTCTTTTGCCCTGTGAGTATTTGTGCCCCCACCTACCCTACTACCAAATTAATAAGACCTATAGTTAAATTCACATAAAGTTTTAATGCCAAATGTCAAGACTTGTCATTGTCTAGTTACTTTAGATTTCACCAACTTACTAAATTTCTTATACAGCTGAGATTGGTCAGTGTTTTTAATTTTTCTTTTCTGGAATTGTTCGGCCAACTCTTTTTATTTCTATCTCTTTTTAATCGTATAAAATAATACAAGATAGACATACTTTGTGTGCAGTACAATTATACTAATTAAATTTAGCCATTAGAAATTTATATTTTATGAGTTACTGCAGTATTTGACAAGTATGACAGAACTGAAATGTCACGGCATTAAAAGTTTATGTGACTATACCTACATAATTATTCAAATAATATCAATTAGTTTTAATTTTTTGAGTAAACCTAAGACAAAATGTAATTGACGTGGGTTGCAGGGCGGCCACCTCCGTTGAGAATTCTTTTTATTTTTCCGATACTTATCTATCTAAAAAGAAATCTCTAATTAACACAAAGGGCGGCTGCCTCATTCTTGACAGCTACTGCATAATTTTTTTTTGAAAACTGAATTTACCATTCTTATTTGACCCTTCATATTTATGAAAACTCCTAGAATTTTTTTTTACGTCTAACATTTTTTTCTGTGAAACTGCAGGCGGCTTTCGCCGCCCTATAACTTTGGCCGCCCTTGTGCGGGGGCACTCCCAGCACACCACTCAGAAACGGCCCTGGCTATACAGCAACAGGAGATATTAGACTTAAAAATATGTCATGCTTAAGAACGCACGGTTAATTTTCAATAAATTATATTTCGTTAAGGTGGGAGTGTCAACATGCTTGCCAACCTATTTCGCGTAGATTTATTTATTTTTTCTAGCTTCTACACAATCATTTATCGACTACATATTATGTATGTAATAGGGGAAGGTTGCCTATATTGAACCGCTACCTAAATTGGACCACAGTACATTTCTCCGAAACTAAACAAGTGTCATATCATCTGGCAACACTGTAACATACTTCCACCCAGAACCTTTGATCGGCAACAAACTGAAACTCAAGTAGTTGGCCGTTAGTGCTTGGTGTGTACAGAGTAAAACGTAATTTACACAATTTTAATGTAATATTTTTAGGATTTTCCTAAGAATTTACCTTAGAACCATAAAACTCTAAGCAATATCTTTTTTATGGAAGTTTTCAAGTAAGTTTTTCGCTTTTTATTTCTCCTATTACCATGCCATATTTGTTTTTCTTGTTTCTTTCCTGGGTGGTTTTGTAAAACACGTGGTAGTTGCTTAAATTGGACCACTGGGTGATTGCCAAAATTGAACCGGTCCAATTTAGGCAATTTTTCCAAATTGTGCAAAAATAATTTTTCTCTTTAAATAAGTTAATGTCATGAACTAACACCATTTCAATATTGCTAAAATCTTTTTTCTTTAAGTAAAAAAATGGAATTATGACTGGTCCAATATAGAAAACTAATAGGTACTTTTTTTTGCATTAGGATGTCTGCTACCGAAATTTTGATTGTAAATTTGATGTTTTTTTAAATAAGTATAAAACTTCCTATACCAACAATTTTATTTTCTATTCATTTATTTAACACCTAAGCTTCCGATTTAAATCATGTGGTCGAATTTTGGAACCCCCAGGTGCAATTTAGGCAACCGGTTTCCTATATTGAACCACTTGCAGAGGTTTTTTTTATAGCCTGGTATATCATAGATACTTTAAAATAAAATTCTGCAAAAAATCCTGCAGTTGAACAACATACTAAAGTATACTAAGGTATAGCTTCAAGATCGATTTGGCGTTATTATCAGGGTCTATGATAAGAAATCTGGAAATTTGTCCTTGTATAATATGTCAAAAACCCAATTTCTCTTAAAATTTGTATAGGCATATTAAAAGCAATAAATGTATCTATAGCTATCTAAAGAATCACTTAAATCGGAGTAAAAATAAAAAAGTTATAAAACCCTTAATCCAAATTTTATTATGCCCGTTTTTTTTTTGCACGGGAGTGTACTTAAACATCTTGTTTTATTTTCTGATCTCATGTTATTCTTTCAGAAAGAATTCAAAAAGCACTATGAAACTCCTGAAGAAGAAGCGCAACGTTTCAAGTTCTTCCAGAATAACCTCCATAGACTTATTGAACACAACAAGATTTGCAAAGCCATCGTCGGTAAATTCTGCCCATTATTTTACATCAACAAGAATGACGATTCGCCACTATTAGGCTAATACTTATTTTGGCTCCACTAGAAGTAATTAGACAAAACTGCTATTTAATTTTTTTTGGAATAGAGTTAAATAAACAGCTTTTAATTTCAACCGCTTGTTAATAAAAATAAAGTGTAGGTATTTTGTCATTTTGAACCCGTACTTGTGTATTATTTTTATAATGAATAATAGAAATATGTGTGAAAAAAAAAATTCGGTACCAGTCATTGATTATAATTATCGCACAAATACAATTCACTTACACAAGTACCCAGACACAAAAACTAGAAATAATATTAAACATCCATAACCGAGTTCCCGTTAGTTGTTTTTAAATAGCAAAGTCAACGACTAAGTTGAGCGTTCCTTTTTCCTTTTAAAAATATATCAGCTCAGCAGAGATTTTTTTCCTTCTCCCTTGCCGCAGTTAAGTATGCCCATCTATATTTCGCATACGATTAGTTCGCGAAGCGTTCCTTTAACAACTTAGCTAAGCAAAGATCTTTACTTTGTAAAAACGAAAAAAAAAGTACCTAGTAGCAAAGAATACAAGAAATTCACACAAAAAACGTAACAACAAAAATGGTGCCGTGGTTCTGAAGTATATTTGTAGGTAGACCAAGGTCGATAATTTTTGAAACCAAAAAAAATAATAGTAGGATGAAACCCATTGGAAAAGGAAGAGAATTTAACAAAAATGAAAGGAAAAATAAATTACGGGCGATCCGAGGTCGGGAAGTGGAAGGGGGTGAGTTTTTAAGGGTAGAAAACGATTTATCTCGATTTCTTATTTAATGTGTATAAAACTATTTTATAACTGTTGTATAAGAGTATTGACAATTACTATACAGTTTATATATACATCTTTTAGAACTATTTTAAAGGGGCTGTGTAAAATGTGATATAAATAATTATGCAATACTAATAAAACACAGATACTCCTTGCCGTTTCTACTATAATATTTGTTGTATATTCATTCTTACAACTATCTTATGGGATAATTTGGTTCGTTCGCTAGAATGGTTTTAACTATCGGCATTATAGAACTGAAGTATTCTTTAAATAGCACTAACGAACACCTATATAATACTTTTGTCGTTTTGGATATCCATATTGCTAGTTGGGAATAGTTCTAATTTTCATTAATAATTTTTTATAATTTCTCATCAGTTCTTTCATAAAATTTTAAACATCTTTTAATTTTATTTTATCACGCTTTAATGTTTTAACTTTGCTTTTAAACAACAAAAAATACAACGTATTAATGATTTTTGATTTCCAGAGATAGGCAAAAAGATGTTTTTATTTTTATTTCTCGAAAACGAAGCAAGAATATGAAAACAATTTAACAGACAATAAAATGATATTTTAAGTTGCTTAATCCGAAAAAAATATAAAAATTACCAAAAACTCAGTGGCGTCTTATTTTTTGCCAATATTAATTGTTAAGGCGCCCCCTGAAACGTCACTGGACGTATTAATTTAGCGCTACACGAGCGCTTTATCAATAAAATTATTATTACCAAAATTAAATTAAAATCTGCTAAAGGATATTAAAAATATTTATAATTAAAATACTCGTTAAAATTATATATAAAAAAAAATTAAACCCAAATATCTCCGTTCATGCTGGATTTATCAAAAAATTTTATGGGGCATACTTTGATCAAAAATTAATGATCTTTAAGAACCACAACATTTAAAAGTTCCTGTCATCGAAAAAATTCTTTGCCCCGTGGCGCCACCTAAACCTTGTATTATTCAAACACATTTTTTACACAGTTGTGAAGCCAATCATAGAGGCTAAAAACTGGCGTTTACAGAATTTACATGTCACTTTTAGTTTTCGAAATAATTGGCCTGGGAGTTTTTATTGAAACACCCGGTATACATAATAATGCATCTTTGGTTTTACGGAACTTATCATACTCAAGTGCACGACACTAAGATCAGTAAATTAAAAATGTCTCCAAACCTCATATGAACCTAATTACAATCATGAATTTTACGCAACCAGTTGCGAAAAGTTTCACTTTCTTAATTTTGTCTTTTATTTTTAGCACATTAAAATAATATAAATTTTAATAAATAAAAATAAAATAAATTCATTAACATTTAATAATGAAAATATTCAATATTCAAAAACGACAAAATTTTTAGGATTAGTTTTAGACGAAAATTTGGAAATGCCATATCCAGTATATTACCAACTCGATATCTCCTTTGGTATCTGTTTTGTACAGAGCTAGATATTTCATTCCTTTGAAATACTTAAAAAATATATTTTTTTCATTAATATATTCAAAATTACAATACTTAGCTTCTGCATGGGGATCTGCTTGTTTATCAAACTTAAAACCATTATAAAAATTGCAAAATAAAGTTATTAAATGTATTCACAAATTACCACATTTAGAACCAACTATTAATCTATATAGACCGAAAGGGTATTTACACGTTCACAACATTTATAAATTAAAAATTTGTATTCTAATTCACTCTATTATTTTAAAAGAAAAAAAAATCAAACATAACACTTCAGGAGAATAAGACATTACATGATCATAACACCAGACATTGTATAAATTATCGAACTGAACCAGTAAAAAGTAATTTCGGAAAAAATCGCTTTTATATGACGGAATAATAAAATATAACAATCTTCCAAAAAATATCAGAAAAATTAAAAAATTGGCAATTTTTAAAAAACAATTGAAGAGATAATTATTTACTAAATTAAAGTATTTATACTATTTTTTTAAAATTGATTTTATTAATGAATTAAATTGGATTAACTTCCATTTTTTTTATTGTTATTATTTTTTAATGGTTATTATTTTCTATATTATGTTGTCACTTTCCATGTAATGAACTGTAACAGTTAGTTTGGAATAAAGACATTTTGAAAGATTAAATATTTTTGAACTTTTTTTCTACAAATACGCATACGAAACTTTATTTCTTCACATTGACCACAAAAGAAACTACAAAACGCCGGAACGAGAGGCGGAACGATTCGAGATTTTCAAGACAAACCTCCAAGGAATTCTGGAACACAACAAGAAATACGAAGCCGGAGAAGCCCCCTATAAACAACAGATTAACGATTATACCGATTTGACTATGGAGGAATTTATAAGCGATTACCCAAGTCCATTCTACATGTATGGAAAATAATTAGACCACACTTTTTTTTTCATTTATTTCTCTTTTGTTTATTTGTAATAATGCTTTAAATAAACCCATATTATTAAATTACAACTTTTTATTAAAAAAAAGTTCTTGGCCAGACTTTCTTAATTTTATTCATAACTTTCCGCACTTAGAACTAACAATAAACAGTGGCGGCTTCTCCTATGAGGCAGTGCCTCACCAATAATTTTGCAAATTAAATAAATTACAAATTTATATTAGGTACTTTACTATTTGCATAAATATATATCCATTAGAATTAATGCCGTCAATCTTAACGCGCTTCGCTAGAAATATCATCTATCATCCATCTCATTTCTGCATGCGGTCGTATATGGTAGAAGCCGATCTCGCGCTTCCTTGTCTTTTACGATCCCTTGCGTGTTTTGTTCTTATATCATCCATCTCATTTCTGCATGCGGTCGTATATGGTTAGAGGCCCGGCCTCCCGCTTCCTTGTCTAGCGTATTAGTGAAAATATCTAATGTGATGTATGATACCCGTAATAGTCCAGTCGAATCTAGCTTTAAATAGCGCATAAAAACGTTCTTTTGAGGCCAGCCTCAACTCTCTACGTAATTTAATGCGAACGCGAGGGGACTAATCTAATCTATAAAGATGAACGCCGCGGCACGGTATTTGGAGAAATGCTATTATTAGATTAACAGGTTGTCCGTTGAAAGTTTAGAGAGAGTGCATAGTGCATTGTATTTTATTATAGTTTTCGGTAAATACTTTTGTGGTTTTCCGTACTGATTTTTGTTTTGCTTTTTTTCCAACAGTGGGCAGTGATTTTTCTAAATATTAATATTACATTACTTTTATTACTTATTATTAGTTTATTTGTTTTGTGCTTTTTAAAATTTAAATTCTTGCCAAAAAATTTGAATTTCTTCTCAATTTTCTTGATCAGGCTGGGAATTAAGTTAGTGATTTCTGGCATTTTTAGTAGTTGCAATCCTATAGATTTTAAGGATAGAAAATTGTTTTGTAAGGTTGTTTCTAAAATTTGTTACTTTCTTTTAAACAGCAAAGCAAAGTAAAAGTCTTGTAAAAACGTCTTAAAGGAACGCTTCGCCAATAACTTTGTATAATCGTGTGAGAAATGTAGTAATGGCACAACAAAGAGGGACAAAGGCAAAATCTTAACATAGTATAAAACAAAGTCGCTGTCGCCCGTCTGTCCCCTTTCATATGTGCTTAAATCTTTAAAACTACGCAACGGATTTTGAAGCGTTTTTTTTTTTAATATATAGAGTGATTCAAGGGGAAGGTTTTTATGTATAACTAGCGACCCGCCCCGGCTTCGCACGGGTGCAATTTCAGAAAGTGGCATGCCGGGTACTAATATATCGGGTTTGTATTTATACCAGCGGGTTGCAACGCATGCCGGGTACACGCTAGTTAACATATAAACTCTCCTTACTTACAGGAACGAGATTGTTAACGACTATATTTCCTTCGTCGAATTCAAATGTTTTAGGAAGTACCTGCCTACTTACAAGCACAGTGCAAACGATTAATAATATTTCTCAATAATATAGAAAGAAACAATTTACTGCAGGGACTATATTAGGCAATTTGTAAATATAAAACTTGAAAAATATCATATAATCTCGACTATCACAGAAAATTTGGGATGTTTTTCATTTTTCAGCGGGGGATTGAGCGGGGGGAGGAAGGATGGGAGGGGATATTCTTTTTCTTGTTCTCCTTGTTGCCTTAATTGTCGATATTGCAGGAGCTGGTCTAGTTCCTAGAGCTACAAAATCACTACTTCAATTGATAATCACCGACAAACTCTCGTGGGCATTCGGTTTTTAAAGATATTGCTGCTCTAATACTAAAATTTCGCACCATCAATCTCTGAGACTAATATTTAGTGAATTGTTAAATAAATGGTAAAAAATATAAAAAAAATATTATTTTACACTTTCCACAGATTTTTAAATGTGGAAAAATGTAAAGTGTGAAATTATAATTTTTTTTAAATATTTTTTTACCATTTATTTAACATAATTAATAATGGATTTCCACCAAGTAAAAGACGAATCAATTCTAATATTTAGTTGCCCATCTTTCAATATTAAACTCTTCACAACAAAAGCACGTGTCTACATTTGCTTTACATCGTCGACTATAGGAGTATATAGTCTAAGATTCGACCATAGAACGACCTTTACCCATCGCGTTACGGGATAAAACATGTTTTTATATAAAATTTAATATGTCAAAAAATATATTTCGTGAAGGTTGCCTGAAAATTTTGATGCAAAGTATTTTTTCTACTACCGTGCGTAAAACACTAACTTTACACACTATGGAAGGTGTCTAAAATTTAACTTTTTTTAACTAGTGCGTAAAGTAAATTACTTTACGCACTAGTTAAAAAAAGTAAAAAATATGAATGATTACATTGATATGGATACCTGCATTTTTACTTAAAATTGGTCTGGTTGGCCATGGACAAATGGCGATTTCTGTTTGACGTATCTAAATGTTGACAATTTGTCATTTATGCCAGGTGTTTTAATGATTTTAGGAATTAGTGAAGATTTTAATACGGTAAGTTTTGAGTTGTGATATCAAATGTGTTATATTGTTATGATTTCGTTTAATTTCATTTCAGATATTTAAATCTCAACATTATCGGATTTTGAGAACACTCCGCCGAATATTGCAGATTCTGCACAGGAAGCTACTTTGAATTTGCTTCCCAACAAGTCTCGGTTAATTTACGAGCAAAAATATACATTGTTTATGAGTTGGTGCAAGAAAAACAAAGTGACAAGGTACTCAGAAAATGTTTTGCTAGCTTATTTTTCAGATGAATTAAAAAGCTATAAATCATCGACAGTGTGGTCAATATTTTCCATGCTAAAGGCTACCTTGAAAATTAAAAATTCAGTAGATATTTCAACCTACCACAAGTTAATTGCCTTTCAAGGCTACAAAGCAAAGAAATCAGGAATATTTGAAAAAAGTCATTTCATCAAGTTTATTTTGGAGGCTCCGGATTCGAAGTTTTTAATGATAAAGGTAACTTTACATCAATTTAATTCTATTGGTAAGGTAAAATATCATATCAAAATTATAGACGTTTTACCTTAGTTCTTATTACTTTTAGATTCTCTATAAAATGTTTGTATTTAATAGTTATTATAGATTTTATATCGACACGATTTATTATTTTAGGTTGCATTTATTATTGGCATTTCTGGGGCTTGTCGCAGAGAAGAACTGATGAAAATGACAATAAATGATGTTGAGAACAAGGAAACAGTCCTTATTATAAGAATTCCTGATTCAACAAATGGTATGGAAAGAATTTTTACAGTTCTAAACCCAAATAATTCCATAAATTATTTATCGTACATTATAAAATATATGACATTAAGACCTCCTAATATTGAATTATCCAGATTATTTTTAAAATATGCCCAAAATAAATGTTCGAAACAACCTGTGGCCATAAACACATTTAGTAAGATGCCTTTTGTAATAGCTGAATATCTGAAATTGCCAAATCCAACATGTTATACTGGTCACTCTTTTCGAAGGTCATCTGCCACTATGTTCTGGAGGAGACCTTATAACAGTAAAGAAGCATGGGGGATGGAAATTATCTGCGCATTGACAGTACACTGAGCAAAAAAATTGACATATCGAATAAAATATTAACAAATGATGCTTCCTCTTCTAATTCCACTAGTACGTTTGACAATATTCCTGAAATCGAAATAAGTAATATTACATCAAATTTGTCTTCTGAAGTTTGAACCAATATAAATAAGCTAATTGATACACCATTTATATCTAGTTCTAATGTGGCTTGTAACAGCAGACGTGTGGATTGTGAAGATTCACAAGTAAATTCTAGACTTAAGAGCCAAGGATTAACTTTTAATAATTCTAATAGCTGTACATTTAATATTCATATAGTCCACAATTAAATTGAATATAAATCCGTATTTGTAAGTACATATATGAAATTTTATTATTGTTATTGTTCCTATAACTTTTGTTCTTAATATTTTTTAGATAACTTTCTTCCTTTAAGAAATAATTGACCATTTCAATACATAACAGCGACCCTGTATAACGTCCGGTAGTAGAAAAAATTGTGTATGCAATTCGTGCGTAAAGTGCCTTTTTTTTACTCATGTGATTTGCGCACTCGCCTGCGGCTCGTGCGAAAAATTTCCCACTCGTAAAAAAAATGCTACTTTACACCCTTGTTGCATAAATAACTATTTAATTAAAAATTAAAAAATGATTTTTTTTAAACGTTTAGCGTTTAGGTTAGGTTCTATCATATTTGACATAAATTGTGTGCAATATATGTCAAATATGACAGAACCTAACCTAAATGCGTTAAACCTTTGCTTGGTATTTACTACAGGGTGGCCCATTAGTGCGACAAAGGTCAATATCTCCTGTACCACTAAGATAGCGGAAAACTTTTGACGAAGCTTATTAAGGGTTAAGAGGTGCTTAAGTAGTCAACCCAGCGCATGCATTTTGCACAAGCTACATGCTTTCGATTTGTATGCAATTTAATACGTAACGGAATGAGTGCAATGTTTAAAATTTTTTTTTAAATTTTTAATTAAAAATACTTTGCACCAAAATTTTCAGGCAACCTTCACGAAATATATGTTTTGATATATTAAATTTTATATAAAAACATGTTTCATCCCGTAACGCGATTGGTGAAGGTCGTTCTATGGTCGGATCCCCTACTAATAGTATTTGCAGAATCATACCGTTGACTCTTACTGCTAAAAATAAACTACCTGATTCAACCCTATTGTATACGCCTCAACCTCTTCAAAGGGGATTAAATGGGATCAGGGTTGGCTTGAAAATGTACCTACACCACATGATTTATTTTTATAATTTAAAATAAATAGATAAGGTATTTTTAGTTTTAGGTAGATACCTATAATAAATGTAAAATAATGATAACTAACAATTAATGATAATTGAAAATATTATAATTTAAAAGTATAACTATTAGGATAACAAGTAGGTGCCTACAATAAAAATTAATTAAAGTCTAAAAAACTATTGATAATTTATTCAAAATTTAACTCTGTATCACTATCACTATCTTCATCTAACTCTAAACTTATAATTAAGGCTTGAACATTTGTAATCATACAATTGTAAGAATTTTCCACCTTAAGTACATGCTGTACACAGTTTTTCCAACTGTCTGCAGAAATTTTTCTTACTTCGTTTTTAATTAATTCTACTACAGATGCATTTAATGTAGGAGAAATATTATTTCTCCTAATATTGGATTTTAATTGGTGCCATATTAGCTCAATAGGATTGAATATACAATAGTATGGAGGAAGGCGCAACACTGTATGTCCATTTTCTGCTGCAAGTTTGTCACACTCGTATTCCTTATTTATTTTAAAAGCTTTTAATACTTCTAGCAGTTTTCGTTTTTTTAATGTTTCTTCAAAATATAAATCATTTTCAATCATAAAATTTTGAATTTCTGCTTTTGTATTATTAGAATTGGGACTGATTTTTGCTTGCCGACCATGATTAAAAATGACACTTGAAGATGCCCCCCTATCAGCACAATTCCAAGGACGCCACATTCTATCACTAATAAGCCTAACTAAAAATTACTCGCCGGAAAACCACTAAAGACTAAAATTATTAAAAATCAGTTTGTATTTATATATGAATCAGGCAACGGTATAAATTGAATTTGTACCTGGTCCGGCTCTTCTTGAAAAGGTTTTAAAATTTGGGATTTCATTATTTATTTTATGGTCAAAAAGGGATAATGAGGGTTTATTGCAGTCAAAAGATCAACGGTATAATTCTACAAATACTATACCAGAAATTGTTGGTGCCCAAATTCCAATTATACAGTGTCCGCAAGAAAGTCCGCATCAAATGGGATTTTTTAAATTATTAGGTATAGGTAAAAATTGAAAAAGCAGTTAGTTTTTGCTTACCTAAAAACCAAAAATGACGTATACTGAAGCAGCTACACGACTTGCGTTACCTGTCAAATTTGACATTTTTAATAAAATAGGTTCAAAAATGCCCTTATTTATAAAAATATCGAAAAACTTTATTCGAGAAAGTTGTTTATTTAGCCATTTTTAGCCTCTGTACGAAATTTTGACAGTCTAATACAATTTTTATTTTTTGCCAGATTCTTGAAAATTTTGATCAACCCTCGTAGATTAACTTTTATACATCGATGTAAAACCATTTGCCTTTACTTTATTTGGAATCTTAATGCAATTTTGTGTAAAATTTTTGTTTCCAATTATTTATTTTGCTTCAAAAACTGAAATTGTTATTGATCAGTATGTAATGTTTGATGCAAAGTTTATCTAATTACATCAGTTTTGTCAAAACCGACATTTCTCGTTTTTCTTAAGTTAATGAACAGATGTACAAAAAAATATTAGGAAGCTTTCGTTGAAATTTTACTTAATTATTATTATTAAATTAAATTAATTATGTTAAACTGTATTTTTGTTGAATAAAATGTTTCGAGCGATTAATATTTATTCTTTTTGATCCAATAATAATTAAGTAAAATTTCAACGAAAGCTTTCTAATATTTTCTTTTTGTACATCTGTTTACTAACCTAAGAAAAATGAGAAACGTCGGTTTTGGCAAAACTGATGTAATTAGATAAACTTTGCATCAAACATGACATACTGATCAATAACAATTTCAGTTTTTGAAGCAAAATAAATAATTGGAAACAAAAATGTTACACAAAATTGCATTAAGATTACAAATGAAGTAAAGGCAAATGGTTTTACATCGATGTATAAAAGTTAATCTACGAGGTGGATCAAAATATTCAAGAATCTGGCAAAAAATAAAAATTGTATTAGACTGTCAAAATTTCGTACAAAGGCTAAAAATGCATAAATAAACAACTTTCTCGAATAAAGTTTTTTGATATTTTGATAAATAAGGGCATTTTTGAACCTATTTTATTATAAATGTCAAATTTGACAAGTAACGCAAGTCGTGCGGCTGCTTCAGTATATGTCATTTTTGGTTTTCAGGTAAGCAAAAACTAACTGCTTTTTCAATTTTTACCTATACCTAATAATTTAAAAAAATCCCATTTGATGCGGACTTTCTTGCGGACACTGTAGAACAGGAAACATAGTTTAAAAACTACATTTTGAGAGCGCGAAGGTGGAAAATTTTGCGTACACTCCAGAATTATTAGTTACAGCTTTCCGAATCAGATGGCAGTAGTTGCGTCTTTAGTTTGAGTCGTCTGCTTGTTACCATCACCGACAACAATAGTAGTCGTATAGTCAGGGTGATAATCGGCCTTTTTTCCGAATATTTGCTTCATGTTGAACTCGGGACGAAGTTCCGGTTCCATGTATATCTTGTACAACTGGGGCCCTTTTTTCAGATGTTCCAAATCCCAGAATTTAACATCCCCAGCTAAAATAATCATGACATGGGTTAGGATTGGGTAAGATTTACAGGATCTCCTCGTACGATAGATTATTTAAATTTTGTTTTGAACTTTAGCCTTTCCTCAAACCTCAAATAAATATAAATCCGATTATAATAAATTTTTAATGAGAGCTTTTATCTGAAATACGCCTACCACAAAACTATGGGAACAATTAATGTTTTTAGTCATAAAACAATTATTACCAATGCAACCGATAACATGGTATTTATTATTTATTTTTATGTACACATTATTTTCTGATCTAACTGTCGATAACATAACAACATAGAATCTATATCGATAATTCGGTAAAAAGAATTCTGATTAATTAATTAATGACTGATAATTAAAGGGCGGAATATATGCAAAATGCATATATATGCATTATTTGCATACTTTTGTTTTTATTAAAAAATTAAAACGTTATGTGTTTGTTATTTAATGTCCAGTTCGGCACTTATTTCAGGCATTTTCCAATGTGAAGATTATAATAATTTGAAGAAATAGTCCACACTTTAAGTAGTGTATGTTTAAAAGAGAAAGAAATAAGACACTTTAAGTTTTCCTCCACAGGTATAATAAAATAAGTTTTTAAGTTTTATTGAAGGGTAAATTTTCTACATGTTTCGAATGTACAGTTGTATTAATTGAAAATGGGTACAAGTCTTACGACCGTTATTTACCATATTTGCGTAAATTCGGTTTTTATGCTCGATTTATTGTTTTTGAGGTTATAGTAGTGACATTGCAAGCAAAGTATTGGCGTAGGGCGTAGATAATAAAACGTCTAATAAAATGTAAAAAATATTTCTGTACTATCGCAAAATTTTGGCATTGACTTTTTGAAAAGTCAAAATTAATCAAGTCCGATTTACAATATAACAAATTTAGTGTACCCAATTTTAATGAATAAAACTGTACATCATCAGGAGAATAGAATAAGGAATATAAGAAATGCAATAGGTGCGAACAGTCCAAACGGAGCTACAAGATGATGGAAAGGTCGAGTTAGGTATTTGGAGAAACTTCAAACATAATGATAGACCTAACGAGAGGCTATTCGTGAAGTATTGGCAGAAACTAAGTTATAAAGTTATCATAGCAGTAAGCTATGTGTCATATTAGTGAGGCAGCACCATAAGCGTGAGGAGAAAAGAATATTTAAAATTGGAATAGTAGCAGTTTGTAAAAAGTTTTTTATTTTAAAAATGAAGAGTAACTGAAAAGTCACATAAGCATTAGTGAATCAGCAACGTAAATGTGCGGAGGAAGAGTATTTAAAAATTCGAATAGAAGATGATTTAACAGGTTTAAAAATTTTTACTTTTCAGATATAAAAAAATTTATTATAATATCTAATTATATTTACATTTTGGTCATACACAATGTATTTATTGGAGGGTTGCAGGTATATTGTTACTTAATAATGCGTTATTATTACCTGCTTAACAAACTGTATTTATATCGATTTGTAATACATACTTCTGTTTTAGTTTGTCGAAAGATTTCAGTATTTTCCGTGTGAAACTAGTAATTTCAAAATTGTGTTCAGAATATTTAAGGTGGCGAAACCGTCTTCGTAGATTAAAAATGTCCCATAGTTAGAGTTTAGTAAAGAAAAAGTATTCTGTAAAGTGTGTACAAAAATTATTTGTGAAAAGAAGTTCCAAATCGATCAACATTTGGTAACACCGCTGCATAAGTCAAAGTTATAAAAAATGAAATCTGAGCCACTTCAGCTGAGCTTAACAAACGCATTTCAAAATGTTGGAGAAAACTCAAAAGCTGAAAAGTAAATTTTTCAAGGAGACTTATGCAATGCTTTGGTCGCAGCAAACATACCTTTAAAGAAATTGCAAAATCCGCAAATTATTTTTTATTTTTTTTAAATATCTAAACATATTTTTTAGCACCCAATGTGTTTCTTTACTTCATTTTACTATAATAAATTAAGAAATATTGCATACCAGTGTGAATATTTGGTAAAAAAATGCAAATAACTGCATATTTTAAAGGCAAACAAGGCATATAATATATGCGCATATTTTGACTGAATTTAAGTGCATATAATCCGCCCTTTACTGATAATAAAGATTATTAGTGTCCGACCAAAACAAGATTTTTAGCCGAAACCGAATCTTCGGCCTTGGTCTCAGAAACTTATTTATACATGTTAAAATATTCTATTGTATACTGAAATCTAATATAGTATTTTTTACACATATACGGACAGTGAACTCGTGTTAAATGAAATAAAAAACACCAATTGAAATATGTAACAAAGATATCTGAAATCACCCAAAGTTAGCCGAACGGTGCGCGACAATTCACGAACACTGGGTTTCGGCGCACCCGAAGTTTCCGCCTATGTTTGGCCGAAACCGAAACTGTCACCGAAACTAGATTTATTGGCCGAAACTAGCTGAACCCGAATCTTTGGTCGGTCTCTAATTATTATCAAAGTTCCTCGAGTTCTTGTCTGGCCATTTCTTAACACGTTGACTGCCAAGCCGATTTTCAAAAAATTTCCCCGCCATTTTCATTTTTGACTAGTAAAAACCATTTGATGACTATTAATATCTGAAATATTGTGATATCATTCTCCAAAGGGCTGTAATATTGATTTTTAAGTTTAGGTCACCGGTGACCTACGCGGCGCTCAGGGCGGTTTTGGTCGGTGTCCCTATACAGCTAAACCTAAATGGTAGGCAACATACAATATAAGAAAAACATGCTATGCCTGCATTAGACGAATCATCGTAGGTCACGTAAGGTGGATTCATAGTCGCCGTAACGCAAGCCGTAACGTTAAGCAGTAAGAAAAATAAACGTATGATTATAAATACATGCATTCATAGTCTCCGTAACGTAAGACGTAAGCCGCAAGCCGTAACACGAAATGGTTTATTTCCATTTCTTACGTCTTATGTTTCGGTCGGGATCGGCCGTACTCGTGCATACCCGGCCGTCATTACCAAATTTGACAGTCGACGGGAGGGAGATTTCCTTTGTTTATTTTTGGTGATTTCATTTTAACGTCATTTTGCTTTTTTGTCTAACGTATTTACATTTTCCAGTTTTGTTATTGCAGTAAATATTATAATATTACAACCATTTTACACTCCTTAAATCTTTGCGACAAAATAAATTTAGGTTCAAATGTTCAAAACAATGGAATATTTATTTACCATTGTCAAATGTCAAAAAATGATAACCTACAATTTCGAAATTTTTTACGTCTTAACTTTTGACTATGAATGGTATGTTTTCTCTATGGAGGACTTGAGGTAGGAGGCCGATCGCAATGCATTGGATTCGGTCCCAAATTAGCATCGGTAATTCAGCTTTACGAGTCGCTGTAAGATGGCGCGCGTGTTCGAAGTGGGCTATCAAATAATGGTTTCTTATGGACGCAATAACTATTTTTATTTAAATTAGTTCTTTAAGGAACAAATAAGGACTTTTATATGAATTTACACTTACTTTGTTATACTTATTAGCAAACTCGGCCTGTATAAAGTTCCAACGATGCTTGGTTTTTAAAATACAGGGTATTAAACATTCTAGCTATACCTTTGGAGCTATAAAGATACTTATTTGGCTGCGTTTTCTCTCTGAAAAAGATCCTGTCTTACACCCCGACACAAAGCAAACTCTACTTTTATAAATTGTACCATTATTTATTATAAATATGGAAATTAATTACAATACAACCTTATTTGTCTTGTCTTGCCTTCAAACATTATTTGTTATTTCGAAAAATAAAATGTCAATTGTCAAAAGTAAAAGCACAGAAAAATAAAGGGTGTAAGTAAAAGCTAAAAACAGCCCACTTCGGACGCGAGAGCCATCTATCGGCCAATAGCGAACTAACCAAAAAACCGGGACAGAATTTGAAAATGCTGCCATTGTCGATCGGCCTCTTACCCTATAGTTCTCCATAGTTTTCTCTTACGGCTTACGTTACGGCGGGACTATGAATCCACCTTTACCGCCTCGAAATCTTATGTTATGTTGGGTTTCGACAAAGTTAATGACAAAATTGACTGTAGGACCGGTGACCCACACGGCGCCCCATGAACAACTACCCGTAGGTCACCGGTGACCTACATGGCAGTTAACGTGTTAAGATCTGGGACAGGTTAAGCAATATTTCGTTGCAGCGATCAATTTGCAAAAAAAAAACAACAAACATGTCTCAAATCAATAAAAACCATTTCAAATACTTTGAGCTTAAAACTAAAGAGAAAATATTATTTCACTTAAATAATATTAAATTTTAATAAAAAATTTTTTTTGTATACAAAATATGTTTTCAAAGCCGCAATGCTTCTAAAATATAATACAGTGTCACCAGTAAAGTCCGCATCATATGGGATTTTTTTTTATTAATAGCTTTATTCGAAATTTCACTTTGGCATCAAGTTCTGCTTCGATCGAGATGAAAATTAAGCAAAAAAATAGTAGTCACGTGATTCGCATTATCTGTCAAATTTTAATTTTTTCCAAAAAATTATTCAAAGTAGGGTTATTTCTGAAAATATCGAAAAAAGTTATTAGAAAAAGTTTTTTTAAATGCAGTTTCTAGCTCACATGCAAATTTTCAGCTAGATAGGATAATTTTAATTTTTTACCTATATTTTGTAAATTGCACCACTTTTGTAAAATAAGTCTCAACGCAACCTACATAAAACTTCTTAGTTTTGACAATGCTTTATTTCAGATACATTTTCTTTAAAGTAGCGCCCTATTAAATGTGTGTTTTTCTACAAAATCAAAATTGGGCTATTAAAATTTGGTCGCATGTGATGCAAAGTTCATTTGTTTTGGACCCTGTGTAAGGTAACTTCATAAAATAAGTATTTTTGAAAACGTAGTTTGTGTCTGAAAGTAGTACACCTTAATATAAAGACAAAAAAGAACATAGTGTCATCAGTAAAGTGTTCATTAAGTGAAAAATAAATTTTAGTTTATCTATTTTCAACGATTTAATTTAAAACCCCTTTATTATATTTTTTATTTTTTACTTTCGGACACAAACTACGTTTTCAAAAATACTTATTTTATGAAGTTACCTTATACAGGGTTAAAAACAAATGAACTTTGCATCACATGCGACCAAATTTTAATAGCCCAATTTTGATTTTAAAGAAAAACACAGATTTAATATGGCGCTACTTTGTAGAAAATGTATCTGAAATAAAGCATTGTCAAAACTAAGAAGTTTAATGTAGGTTGCGTTGAGTCTTATTTTGCAAAAGTGGTACAATTTACAAAATATAAGTAAAAAATCAAAATTATCTTATCCAGCTGAAATTTTGCATGTGGGCTAGAAACTGCATTTAAAAAAACTTTTTCTAATAACTTTTTTCGATATTTTCAGAAATAAACCCACTTTTAAATAATTTTTTGGAAAAAATTAAAATTTGACAGATAATGCGAATCACGTGACTACTATTTTTTGCTTAATTTTCATCTCGATCGCAGTAGAACTTGATGCCAAAGTCAAATTTTGAATAAACCTATTAATAACAAAAAATCCCATATGATGCGGACTTTATTGGTGACACTGTATACAAAGTTTTAAAAAAAGGAACGGCATGAAAACTTACGTACAGTGTGAAACCTTTAAACGTCCTTAATTTTTTTTTGAAACGTATATCGATTTTTTGACTAGATAAATAAGTTTTAATTATAGGGAGTTATTATATGGACATTCGATAAAAAAAACGTTTGTTTTTAAATCAAATTAAAATCCTGAATATGCCGATTTTCGATGTGCATATACATGCCTTTTTCCTCATACGTAGAATCGTGCTTCGAAAGAATACGGAGAAGGGATCTGAATTGTAACCACCACGAGTGTTTGGGAATTTTCTGCCTAAAAAATTCACAAAAACCAGGTAAAAAAAGTTAATAATTGGTGAACGGACCCTGTATAAAACGAAGGTGTACAGGGAAGGTCATAGAAAAGTCCTTCGAAAAGGATCTTCAAAAAAGTCCAATACCATTTTGATGTAGCATTAATACTACCCAATTCACATATAATATTTAGGAATCTTAACACTGCGAAAACAGTAAAAATTGCAAAGATCCCGTCAATACAAACTACGAGTTAGATTAGAATTTTTTGCCGTCCCTGTACATTCCAGTGTTTTTTTTTCATGAAGCAACCAAAAACCAACTGTGATGTATGTACTTACTAGAATTTAAAGGTGTTACTGTGTTTTTAGCGAAGCAACAAACTGGTAACACAAAAAACGTTAAGAGAAGCGCTGCGCTGCGTATGTGCAAAACGTGAAATCCCGAAAGTTTGTAAAAACAAACCTTGATTAAAATATTAAATATCAAGATCCGCGGTTTATAATTGCACATAAAGCTAAAAATAGTGTCGCAGAAGAATTTAACTACACCCTGTATGGTTGTAAACAAGTACTTAAATATTTTTTTAGGTGAGACAAAAAGGACAATTTTTTTCAAAACTTAAGCACTGTTCATACCTAACTCTCCTGGGAGTCAAGCCAAGTAATAACAATGACAATAACCCACGTCAAATCGATGCAATAACATAATTTGTTTTATAAATAAATATCTAATAAATAGAGATTCAAATTCACTAATCCCAACCCCCAAAAAAAAACGTAGGGGATAGGTAAAAATAAAAAAATATCACTAAAGGCATATATATGCGCATATTTTGGCTGAAGTTAAGTGCATATAATCCGCCCTTTACTGATAATAATTGAGACCTGAAATAAAAACCGGGCTAAGTGCCAAAAATTGTGTTAGAAACTGAAAACAGTGCTAAATGCCATGGCCAACAACCTATAAAACGTGCTATGTGCCAGGATTATCGTAAATGTTTTTTCTATTCGTTGAAAGATGGCGCGCGGTGTAAGTCCAGCACGCAAAATTTTTTAAACCGAATCGATTATCTCAAAACTACAATTTTGGCAAGCCCGGTTTTTATTTCAAGTCTTCAATTATTATGAAAGGTTCTTGACCTTGAGTCCTTGTCTGGCCATTTCTTAAGATCTAGGACAGGTTAAGCAATATTTCGTTGCAGCGATCAATTTTACGTTCACATCTGTATAAAAAGGGGAAAATAACGGAGGGTGCAAAAAAAACAACAAACATATGTCTCAAATCAATAAAAACCATTTTAAATACTTTGAGCTTAAACCTAAAGAGAACATATTATTTCACTTAAATAACATTAATTTTTTTTGTTTTTTTTGTATACAAAATATTTTTTCAAAGCCGCATTGCTTCTAAAATATAATATACAAAGTTTCAAAAAAAAGGAACGACATGACAACAAACTTACGTACAGCCTGGAAACTGTAAACGTCCTTAATTTTTTTTTTTGAAACGTTGTATATCGATTTTTTGACTAGATAAATAGATTTTAATTATGGGGAGTTATTATACGGACATTCGATAAAAAAAACGTTTGTTTTTAAATCAAATTAAGATCCTGAATATGCCGATTTTCGATGTGCATATACATGCCTTCTTCCTCATACGTAGAATCGTGCTTCGAAAGAATACGGAGAAGGGGCCTTAATTTTAACCACCACTCGTCTTTGGGAATTCTCTGCCTAAAAAATTCACAACAAAAACAAGGTAGAAACAGTTAATAATTGGTGAACGGACTCTGTATAAAACAAAGGTGTACAGGGCCGTTCATAGAAAAGTCCTATTTAACTCGCTGTGTTCTATTTAAAAAATATTTTTTAAGATTTAGTTTAGTTAGTTAGATTAAGTCTTTAAGGTTTAATTGACTTATTAGATAATAGTCAAATTTGGTACGCAAGTCCATCATACAAGGATCTTCAAAAAAGTCCAATACCATTTTGATGTAGCATTAATAGGGGAGCCAATTTATTAAGAGTAGCAACATCTACATGGCATGTCCCATGGTCGGGTTGGCGATATAACAAACCCAAACAATACCCGGTTTTGGGCAGAATTATCTAATTCACATATAATATTTATAGTTTCCTATTGCCTGACAGCTAAGAACACTCATTAAGGTGGGAGTAACAACATGCTTCCCAACCTATAACCTATTTCGCGTAGATTTATTTATTTTTTCTAACTTTTACACAAAATTTAAATAAAATCCATATCGTCTTCATATTCTATAGGTAATAATTAACATGTTAAATAAATATCAAGGAATTTCATAAGTTATTTAAGGAGAATTGTATATCGAAAATATCGGTTAAGATTTTTTTAATAGTATATTAACGTACACGTTTTATAAAGCATCATTTTATAGCACGCGGCGAGTTTTATAACGGGACAAGTGCTTAAAACTGCTTTATATAACACGTACGTTATACTATTTTTTCTAATTTGTAGTTTTTTTCAATAAAAACACATATTTAAAAAGAAAATAAATCCTTCAAATTTTGTAAATTTTTATGTCTAAATTTTATGTTGGTAATACTATTTTTTATCATAGTAGCCTCTGGGCAAGAAAAATTATTTTGCGAACTGTCATTTTTTGATTTATTGACCCATTTTCACCACGAGATTCTAAAGTTATTTTAGCGATATGAGATTTGAAATTGGACGGAATACGTTGTGTGTTCAAAAGACGTGATTTTACGTCACGGCATTGCAATTTAGTATAGGAAAGATGGAAAATTCAAATAAAGTTGTAGTTAAAATCGACATTGGAAGGTTAGTAGATTGAATTTTGGATAGGATTTGGCAGAAAATGATAGCTTGAAGCATCTACAAAAGCAAAATAGTTCTCCGTCAATAGAGTTATTATTTAATATGTGTTTTTTAATGAACTAAAACAATACATACAGATTTGTAGATCTAGGCAACCAAACATACATACGTGGGTTCGTGTAGTATTTTGCATATTTGGACTAAAAAATATTAGTTATCTAGAATGCTATGCTAAACGGTGAAAAAAAAACATGTCATGTAGGGCCAACCTTTAAATAATAAAATTCGGAGTTCGAAATAGATCTGTTTCGAGACAAAATTAGAAAAATATTATTATGTCATTGGTCTTTCACTATACAATTCTCCCAAAATAAGCAATTAAATAAATTGATATTTTTGTAATATGTAAGATATTACCTAAACAATGTGCAGACGATATTGATTTTATTTAAATCTTAGTCAATAAAATAATAAACTAAGGAAAACAAGGTGAAATGGGTTATAGGTTGGCAATAAATTGAATGACGCCGTTGATAATTCCACCTTAAAAATGCAAAACACAAATTTTTGCTTACCGGGTAAACATATTATTTTTCGCCTGAAAGTATATCTTTTTAGTAAGGATACAGGTAGTTGTAAAATTGTTACAATAGGGCAAGCCGATGATTTAGAATAAATCTTCGGACAGTGGCGGTCGATTAGATTTTTATTTATGAAATATAAATGCCTTTTGTTTCCTGCCCGTGTTGTAATGAATTATACATAGCAAAAACTTTATCTGATTTAGTTTTAGCCGATACTATACTTAACAAAACAAGGTGATAAAGTGTATCGTTTTAAGAGAACAGGTCTGCCAAAAAAATCGATCGTTTTAACCCATTTTTTTAACGGAGTTACCTGTCCTCTTAAATTGCGTACGTTCTTATTTTCATTTTTTTTTTGGTTTCTATAAGTAGTTTTTATTTATAATTTATTTTCTCAATACAAAAACAGTACTTAAAAGAGTTAATAAATTAAAGGGCTAGAAAGGTGTCTTCACTATCACTAAATTCGAAGGATTCATCTGTGGAGTCAACTGAAATAATAAGACAGTACTGACAGTACTAGATGGTGTTTGGTGCACAAGTGCATCGTCTACATTTAAAACTATTGTCTTTGCTTTTAGGTCAAGCATACCTTTACAAAACACTATTTTTATAAGATACACAAGCTAACACGTTAAAAATAAAACTAAACCACCTCATTTGAAGTTGGAAATATTCTATGACATAAGCCACCTGCCTGTATACCTATGCAATAATAGATAATTTAATTACTTAAGATCAGGTACCTGTTATTGTTACGCTTATAGTTTATTGAGGTTTTACGACTCATGACCCTCAGCTGTGCTGTCAGGCTTCAAGAAACAAAATATAGGGATCTTAACCCTGCGAGAAGAGTAAAAATTGCAAAGATCCCGTCAATAGAAACTACGAGTTAGATTAGAATTTTTTTGCCATTTGTACATTCTAGTGTTTTTTTTTCATAAAGCAACCAAAAACCAGCTGTGATGTATGTACTTACCAGAATTTAAAGGTGTTACTGTGTTTTTAGCGAAGCAACAAACTGATAACACAAAAAACGTTAAGAGAAGCGCTGCGTATGTGTAAAACGTGAAATCGCGATGATTAAAATATCAAGATCAGCGGTTTATAACTGCACATAAAGCTAAATATAGTGTCGCATAAGAATTAAACTACACCCTGTGTTGTAAACAAGTAAATATTTTTTTAGGTGAGATAAAAAAGACAAATTTTTTCAAAACTCAATATTTTTACTAAAACATTATTTGACAATAAGCACTGTTCATACCTAACTATCCTGGGGGTCAAGCCAAGTAATAACAATGATAATAACCCACGTCAAATCGATTTAATAACATAATTAGTTTTATAAATAAATATCTAATAAATAGAGATTAAAATTCACTAATCCCAACCCCCAAAAAAAAACGTAGGGGATAGGTAAAAATAAAATAATATCACTAAAAATGTGTTTAAAAAATGACTGAATAAAATTTATTTTTTGAAAACTGCGGAAATTTTCAAAAAATAATGACAAAAGCAAGATCAATTTTATTCATGTCAAAAGAGATTTCCTATAAATATTAGACCGGGTGAACATTTCAAATTCGGGAATTATCTCTGCATAATATGTAATATACAGTCGGGTATAAATCTAAGTTGAGTATTCATACTACTTGTTCAAGTTGTGTAACGTTAGGAAGGGATATTATTATGGCGTCATAATATAATGTGGGCAATGGGTAGGTAATGATAAAAACGTATCAGGAAAAATAAATAAACGAGGGTAGATACCAATAAACAGAATACGAAATTTGGTAAATGAAAATTAAAAATTAATAATACTTTTCGATAAAATTTCTACAACTACAATTTAAAAGTTCTATCTAATATTTTAAAATAAAACAATTTGATTTTCACCTAGGAGAAATCACCTCTATTCGGTTGCATTTCCTTATATCTATTATCTATCAGAGCGCGTTGTAGCATACTTCACTAAGTATAACTTTTGGGACACTCTGTATAGGCATATTTTATTTTAATTAATTTTGAATTAGTGCCGATTACTTTTTACATTTTAATGATCAAAAATATCTGTAATTTCACTATTATGGAGAAAACTATTCGCATATACATAATATACAATGTACACTCAATAGACACCGATCAACATTAATTCAAAACCAATACAATGACATAATATTATCTAGTCAATTAATATTATTGATTATTTCTCTATGATATCTAAATCTGGCTCGCAGTAAGGATCTGCAAAAAGTTAGAGCTGGAAAACCGTATCGATATTGTAAATCGTCCAGCCCTAGTCGCGTAAAATCCAACGGCCGACCATTTTTAAATTGTTGGTGCGTCGACTAGCCTATCCTCGATAGACATGTACATTCCCTCCTCCTCGTAGGTCGAGTCGTGTTTGGCTAGAATACGCAGCAAAGGGCGTAATTTTAACCACCATTGTTCTTTTGGTATGCGCTGGCTGCAATAAGATTATCTTTACTGTTTTTTTTTTTTTTTTTGGAAAAAATACTATGTTTTTATTTACTATAATGAATAAAACATATAAATATACATAACAAAGAACATGAAAACCCGAGCTCTATGCACATATTAAACCGAAACTATTTTGAAACATTTAAATATACATTTTTACCCCAAGAATTCCACTGGTTAAAAAAATAATGTTTGTAAAAATAATATGTTTATTTAGAGTTATAATATCATTCACTTCCTGTAATTAAATCTGCGGTCTCAAAGTTCCCCGAAATACTATAAAAATAGGATTAACCAGACCAACAAATTTAATATTGTCCGAATTTTTTAATTTGTGATAAGCTGTAAGGAGAATTCAGATTTGAAAAACAAAATTCCTAATTATTTTTAAAGCCGATTCAAATAATGATAAAATTACTAGGAAATTGAAATTATCCGCAAAACAAAGTAACCGAGCGTCCGAGCATACTTCTGTACTTTTGTCAGAGATAAACTTTATGTTTTAAATATAAAAATAGGGGCTACCAAAACGTTTTCTCTTTTAATTTCTATAATAAGTAGAAAATCCACTTTTTTTTACAATTTAGCGACGTTCCAGTGTCAATGTTCTCAAAACCTTCTCTGACGCTCCACGAGCGTGAGCATGATTTGCCCTATTTTCTAAGAGGTACGCTGTCAAATTAACGCCCGTGGGAACCTGGCCTTAGTAATTACGAAATGGAGATAACAGACCATTTCCTTATAGTAATTTTAAGGGATTATTTTAATCCATACCGTTTTTGGTTAGTAATAGAATACCAAATAGCAAATTTTGGTATAAATATGTACAGGGTCTTCCAACGAGGACTGAACAGGGGCTCATTTTTGAGCTTCCTTGTATTTAAAGAAAAATCCAAATTAGCCAATCGATGTACTTTTTCCTGCAGAATTCAAAAATGAAACCGAAAATTTATTTGAACCAGAAACAAAAGAGTTACGCTATGGATAAGGTGTTTTTTAAATGGAACATAGCTTTTTTTATACGATTTTTGGAACGAGTGATTTTTTTTTGTACGTTCTGATTAAAATGTTTTATTCAGTATAATTTAACTTTAACCTGTTTGAAACATACACTAGGTAATAAAGGTATAATCACCTTTGAATCCTTCAAAGTCATTTCGGCAATATTATTCAAAGGTGATTATACCTTTATTACTTAGTGTATGTTTCAAACAGGTTAAAGTTAAATTATACTAAATAAAACATTAAAATTTAATAAAAATAGCTGTCACAATATTAAATATTTTAATCAGAACGGACAAAAAAAAATCACTCGTTCCAAAAATCGTATAAAAAAAGCTATGTTCCATTTAAAAAACACCTTATCCATAGCGTAACTCTTTTGTTCCTGATTCAAATAAATTTTTGGTTTCATTTTTGAATTCTGCAGGAAAAAGTACATCGATTGGCTATTTTGGATTTTTCTTTAAATACAAGGAAGCTCAAAAATGAGGCCCTGTTCAGTCCTCGTTGGAAGACCCTGTACACACAGGTGTTTCCAAAAAAGTACTTTCTAACGCACAATCGTAAACTTCTATCAAACTACCTTTTCAACGATAAAACCGCTTAGACTGTCAGTTGGAAGGTAGTTTTTTTTTATCGTACCTGTGATAGAAAAGGTGTGTTGTGTGTTCTGTAAGCAAGAACAACATTTTAAGCAAACACTGGAAAGCATTAGAGGCGCAATCTGAAGAGGTATTCTGCCCAACAATTTTAGGGAAAGCCTCTTCTGATGCCTCGTAAAGAAGTCGCACAAAAATACTAAAAAAAAAACTCCAAAAATACTCACTCAAAGTTCGTCTGATCCTTCAGGGCCAAAAGACTCGAACACTTGTACTGCCTCTTCACGATGCCCAACAGGACGGCCGTGTTCGGGTCGGTACAACAAATTTTTCCGGTTTCGTCTGTGTTATTCTTCAGCTGACAAACCATCCAATCGACTGCTTTGGCCGCCATTTTCGTGCCCAGGTTACGATCGAAGGGAGTGGGGGAGCCACCCTGTTGCATGTGACCTGCGAAAAGAGGGAGGGGGGGCATGTCAATCCAAGGATGATAGAAGAGTTTTGGACTTTTTAAATCACAACGTTTGAACTGATATTTATCTGCAACTGATATGGGTGCAGTCATGCAGTGCAAAGGGGTAAATTGCCTGCTATCAGAGCTGTCGGTAATTGAATTAAAATAATTGAAAAATCGTGTTCAATTACTTTTTAGTAATTGTATTACTGTAATTGTAATTGATTTTCCAATTACTGTGATAAAGTAATTGTAATTGGTAATTGGTTTTAAGAAATCTGAGGTAATTGAATTACTCCCAAATAATTTAATTACATAAAAAGTAATTTAATTACTCCCAAATAATTCAATTACTTAGAATAAAGGTAATTGTTCCCAAATAATTCAATTACATAAAAAGTAATTGAATTACTCCCAAATAATTCAATTACATAAGAAGTAATTTAATTACTCCCGAATAATTCAATTGGATTAAAAGTAATTGCATTACTCCAAAATAATTCAATTCCTTTAAAAATTTTAATAATTCCTTTAATGTAGAAAGAAAAAAATATTTTTTTATTTTCCCTAATATTACGTTTGTTTTATTTCAACAAATAAATCATATTAAATAAAAAAAACAGTTGTAATTATTGGTCAATTTGTTAAAGGTAAGTAGGTACTTATCAAAATTAGGAGATCAACTATAAATTTCGAAACTTTTTAAATTTCTTTCTATAATAAAGTGTGATAGTAGGACCTACTACTATTAAAATAAATAATACCTTACCTATACAACTCTTTTTTTGTAAAATGTAAAAAAAGTAATTTCATTGCTCATATTATACTAATTTAATTTTTAAAATGTAATTCAATTACCAAACTGTAATTCAATTACCAGAATGTCATTCAATTATCAAAATGTAATTGAATTACCAAAATGTAATTGAATTAGTTACCAAAATGTAATTAAATTACTCAAGAGTAATTTATTTGCCAAAAAAGTGCCTAGAATTTATAGATTCAGAGGAATTCAATTACTTTTAGGGTAGTTCCATTACTATAAAGTAATTGAATTAGCATAAAAGTAATTGAATTAAACTCAGTAATTCGAATGCGGTAATAATTGGTCAAGGAATCACTTACTTTTAGTGGGTAATTGGTAATTTAAATATTTTTATCATACTGTTAGTAATTGGTAATTGTAATTGATGCCTTTTTCGGAGGGTAATGGGTAATTGTAATTGAATTGCTTTTTAAGAGTAATTGCGACAGCTCTGCCTGCTATATACGAATTTCCAAAAAACCGGAGGAAAAAAGGTACAGGATAAAAACTTCGGAATGTAGCGTTTGTAAACGAATTTTATTTTTTTTTAGTGGCGGAGATTGAAATTCTACCCCTATGGGGTAGTTACTAAAGCCGATAAAGCCAAATGGCAGAATTTCAATCTTCGCCACAAAAGAAATTAAAATTCGTTTATAAAGGCTACAGGCGGAATTGAAACGTACCTACCCCAAAAAAAAATCGTTGGTGCATTAAGGTGGGAGTATCAACATGCTTGCCAACCTATAACCTATTTCGCGCATATTTATTTAATTTTTCTAGCTTTTATACAAAAATTTAAATAAAATCATTATCGTCTTCATATTTTATAGGTAATAATTGACATATTAAATAAATATCAAGGAATTTCCTTAAATATTTTAGGAGAATTGTATACTTAGCGAACAATATCGGGTAAGATTTTTTTTAACATTATTATGTCATTGTTCTTTTACTATACGATTATCCCAAAATTAGCAATAAAATGAATAGATATTTTTGTTATATGTTAGATATTACCTAAATATTGTACCGACGATATTGATTTTATTTAAATGTTAATCAAATAATAAACTAAAAAAAAGCAACGCGAAATAGGTTATAGGTTGGCAATAGATGGAATGACGTTGAGAATTCCACCTTAACGGTGCTGATGAACGTTGCTAACTTCACAAATATGATTTATTGTTGTTTTCTTTGCTATTGTGAATTGTGGGTGTTTAATATTTACGGATTTCTAGTTTTAGTGTAGTTTAGTAAATTGTGCTTTTAGTGACCCGGATACAATGACTAGTAAAGACTATTGTTTGATTTTATTAAGCCCAAATAGGGGTAAAAAACCGGGTATTTCGTATTTTCAGTAAGTATATAGTAGTGATAACTCTTTATAGGTAATTTCATTTTCTTATTATCAATTTAAACACATTAAACTAGGCCCAGGCCACAAAAACAAGATGTTAAAACCAGGACCTGTCTATTTTCCCATTCGTCAAACGCATGCAGTGCGCATGCTTATTCCTGTGTGGTTTTGTTTACATGCGCAAGACTATAAATTTGCCCCTTTCCTGATTATTGTTTGCTTATCTAAAGGTAAATGTCTATGGTATTCATTCACCAAAAGACGATTGGAAATCAAAATTCAAACGTTGTGATTTAAAACAAATAAAGACCATGTAAGTTCAAAACTGTTCTATCATTCAAGAAACATCATTGTTTGCAACTTTCAAACGGATACATATTATAGGCTTGCATATTTCATACCTAAGACGTTCATCCTAGCGCTAAACAAGCCCTTGCCTTCCTCCGAATACAATCTGTAGATGAATTCCGTGTTGTAATTGTCCGAAGCTTTTTCGTTTCTCAAAATGAGACCGCGTTGTACTCCCTCGGACATCTTAGTGGCCATATGGTAGACGTCCTGCTGCAGATCTTTGATGGTGAACTTTTCTTCGTAGATATAGGCGGCGTCAGCGCCTCCCGCTAGCCCGGCCAGCGTAGCTAAGTAACTGGAGAAAGACAAAATTAATAAATATAGTTTAAAAAAACTAAAAAACACGCTTTAATAATTCATCAAACTAAAAAGCGGAAAATAAATATATTTTAAAATAATTTTTGAAATTCTTAATATGGGCAGAAAATAATAATGAACGATAAATATAGCACAAAGCGCCCCACGCTTTTTTCCCAATAATATTAATGTTTATCGTTCATTACTATTTTCTGCCTATATTAAGAATTTCAAGAATTATTTTAAACTATATTTATTTTTTAGTTTGTTATTGTTAAGAAAAAACACTTTTTTTTTTAGTAGATTGAGCTAGATTAGGAGATTATTGTATTGTCAGCGGTTCTTGATAAGTCTACTAAATTTAAATTAAATCTGACCGTTTAATGTGGGTGAAAATCGGGTTCAAAGAAGTCGGTTACAGACAAACATACATACAAACCCGAACAAACAACAACAATTTTCAAAATTAAAAAAAAAATTGTCGAAATTTTATTTTGACAGGTAGAATTTTTTTAAAAAGTTTTCTCTATTCTTAGCGTCAATAGACAGTTTTCGTTGTCTTTTAAAAGCGATTCCGATAGCCGCTATTTAACAACTTTGACATTTGAGCTGTCATTTATCGTTACGGATAAGTGGCGGGAGCTAACGGACGGAAGACAAAGCCATAGCGAAAACGGAACGCATGCGTAATGACCATTTTCAATGACCAAATTGGAAATAAAGTTTGCATTCAGCATTATTATAGTTTTCTAAATTGAAATTTCCATACAACTATGCTCGATACTAAATGTCCTGGCGATCAAGCGCCTCCAAGAGAAGGGCATCATCCAAATCCGAATCACTGGATGAGTCCAATAAAAGTAACCTTTCGTCTATCATGATGTATTAGAATTTTGGGTACCAGGAAATTAAAACCAAGCAAAAAAGATAGCACAAAACGTATATGAAAATATGAACACAAACCATTAAAGATAGGTTATGTTATATTTGTTATGTTTACTGTCTAATTCGACTTAACGTTAACGTTAAGCGAATTGAACGAAAACTATTTTTACGATCTGTCAAATAGCGGCTTCGTATTCGTATTCGTTATGGTTAACCGTTTGAATTTGCCAATACAACGAAAACTCTCTAATATCTATACGACCCCACGTTTGTTTCATTACTATCGGTTATTGTAATAATTCTGACATATTGACAGGTGTCAAATTTTGACAAGAAATTTTTTGCGTATTTTTTTTCAACGTTCCACCGTCAACATACATACGACCTTAAAGTCGCCACAGTGGTTCTTTTCCCGTGCGTCATCACTTTTACGTCATCAAAATCGTATGAATCAAATCAAAATTACGAGACGAAAAAAGTCAAAACTAAGTTAAGTTCATAAAATGAACGTGCCTGCCTACCGTTTGAGGTACCTACATAATATCCCGAAAAATTATTATTTATTTTAAGTTTTGCCCGGCATTCTCTATTATCTAAAAGAAACTGACAAACAAATGTTAATACATTTAATACTATTTTTAAATCTTAAAATCTAGAAAAGTTTGGTGTTTTATTGACTATTAAAATCGCAAAAGTCAAATTTTTAACATCCTTTCGTTTAAGGGAATTTAGCCACTGTCGTAAACTTTTCAAAGAACTTTCACGGTTAGAATATTTAAAATAAATAAATTAGGTATTATAAAAATCCATAAATACTTACCGCCAAAACAGACATGGGTATAATTAGCTCTAAAAAGAACTATTTTTAGAAAAAGGAACAGTTTTAAGGTACACAGATTTACAAAATACGAATTAGATTGGCAGATCAAAATAAGGTTGACAATGACGTTCTAAAATACAACGGTTGTCAACTAAACAAATAAAAAAAGTAATTAATTGACGTTTATATTTTTATTCTCGTCTAGCCCATTATATTATTGCGGAATCTTGGAGACGTTCTTTTATGCTTTTATTCAAACTTGTTACTGTAATAAACAAGGATGCAGAGTTATTAACCACGTTGAGTCCTGATCGTTGATTGATGACGCACGGGCAAAGATCCATTGTGGCGACTTTATAGTTTTTTTTATCAATATCATTTTTTTAAACGATTTGACATATTGACAGCTGTCAAATTTTGACAGGAGAATTTTTTGCTTATTTTTCCCTAAGTCTCCGCATCGAATACTATACGTAATAATTTGTTTCGTCAAAATCGGTTCTTCGTTTTACACCTGACAGCTGTCAAAATTTGACAGGAGCATTTTTTGCGTGCGGATTATTGTATTGTCAGCGGTTCTTGATAAGGCTACAAAATTTAAATTAAATCTGACCGTTTAAAGTGGGTCAAAATCTGGTTCAAAGAAGTCGGTTACGGACAAACATACAGGTGAAGCTAATATAAGCGTGTTAAAAGTCCGTTCGAACAGAAATATGCTCCCACTTACCCACAATATCCTCCCATAGTTTCAATAACGAATACCCTCCTCTTGGTACCCTGCGCGGACTGCCTGATGCGGTCGCAAATTTCCGTTATCTCATTGAGGGCGGTGTCACAACCCAGAGAAAATTCCGTACCGGGAACGTTGTTCGAGATGGTGCTGGGAATCACCATCATGGGGATGCGGAATGCGTGGTGCTCGTCGCGACTCTCCGTGAACTGCAAGGCTACCTGGAAGGCCTGAGGAATGGAAGTAGAAACTTTATATTTGATAAACATATACGTGGTCACGACAAAAATAAACAAACTTCTATGTGGACATACCTCGAAACCACCGATAATCAGCAGTGCCTGAACTTGGTGTTCTTCGAGTCTGGAAGCAATGAGCCCCATGCGGTTTCCAGGAAGCGTGCGCTTGGTGCCCAGATAGGCACCGCCGTGTCCAACCCATCCTGTTACGTCAGACCAACCTAAAAAACGATGCACGAAAATGTAAATTTGCACTTTGATATTAGACCAGGGCTGAGCCTTTGAAAATGATAAAAAGTGAAAAAAAATAATAGTAGGATGAAACCCAATGGAAAAGGAAGAGAATATAATAAAAATGAAAGGAAAAATAATTTACGGGCGATCCGAGGTCGGGAAGTGGAAGGGGGTGAGTTTTTAAGGGTAGAAAACGATTTATCTCGATTTCCGGCAAAACTACAAGTCCTATGGAAAAAGTTAAATAGCAAAGTTGTAGGTAATAAAAAGATCTACAACTTTTGTATTTACACTTTTTTCACATAACCTCAAAATTTATGTGAAAAATTCAAATAACCAAGTTTTTGGTTTTTTATTTTTATCTTTTACAAAAAAATTTTTTTTTTCACGAAATTTGGTGAAAACTTACCTTTTTATGTCCCAAACACACTGTAATTTTTTTGATTTAAAATATTTATTTTTTACCTTATTTTGACTTAATATCGAAAAAGCACCCTAATTTTCAATCGAAAATTCTCACGTCAAAATATCTGCTTTTTTAAAAAAGTCTGGGGGCTTTTTGTTCGTTGAAATCTCTACTTTCTGATGGTATAAAAAAATATACATTACTATGGCAAATGTGATGAAATCCCCTTTAAATCCTACCGTTAATTATATTTAGAACAACTATTTTCGCATATTTTTTGCGATCTTTGTTTTATGCTTTTTGTAATTTTTTTGTTTATCAATGTAACATGGAATCTTACGTTTTTCGAGTAATTAAAGTATACATTTTAATAAATAGCTCAAAATTGTACATAATACTTTAAAAAAAAAATCGGATTCGAGTTTTTTTCGTTTCTTTGCATTTTTTGAGAACATTTACCATTGTGATGTATATTTTTTTACACCATCGGAAAGTAGAGATTTCAACGAACAAAAAGCCCTCCGACAGAAAGCAGATATTTTGACGTGAGAATTTTCGATTGAAAATTAGGGTGCTTTTTCGATATTAAGTCAAAATAAGTTTAAAAAATAAATATTTTAAATCAAAAAAATTACAGTGTGTTTGGGACATAAAAAGGTAAGTTTCACCAAAGTTCGTGAAAAAAAATTTTTTTGTAAAAGATAAAAATAAAAAACCAAAAACTTGGTTATTTGAATTTTTCACATACATTTTGAGGTTATGTGAAAAAAGTGTAAATACAAAAGTTGTAAATCTTTTTATTACCTACGACTTTGCCATTTAACGTTTTTCCATAGGACTTGTAGTTTTGCCGGAAAGCGAGATAAATCGTTTTCTACCCTTAAAAACTCACCCCCCTTCCACTTCCCGACCTCGGATCGCCCGTAAATTATTTTTCCTTTCATTTTTGTTATATTCTCTTCCTTTTTCAATGGGTTTCATCCTACTATTATTTTTTTTTGTTTCAAAAACTATCGACCCTGGTCTATATCTCGTGGCTTCACTCAAAAAATGCTCACTCATATTCTTAATATTTCCAGCAATAAGCCCCTCGATACCATCGTGGATCCCCAGAACGGTGTCGCCTCTGTAGATGCAGTTTCGTACGAACGAGCGAACGGCAGCGTTCATGCCGCAGGCCGGAGCTCCTACGTGCATCACGGCCATGGTGTAACCTTCCTAAAAAAATAGGAGAACAGATTTTTCTTCTGTAAGGCTCTTAAAAGTAGCGGGTTATCATAAGGTGAAGTAAGAAAGTAAGTATAGTTGTGGAAATTACAAGAAAAAATTAGAAACACACGTTTAATAAGGTTTAAATGCAACCGAATCCATCTTTGGATGATTGGAAGTTCTAAACAGAACAAGAGTTCTATTATTCATTATAAGCAGAGTCCGGATATCAGGTAGTGAAAGGACCGTAAACCAGAGTCGGCATAAGGACTCATTGGAGAATATTATTTATTATTATTTAGAGACTAAAATTTTACAGGCAATTAGTACCTACTTGAATGGTAATATATCTTTATTCTGAGCCAACTTAAAAAGATCATTACAGAGAATATATTATTATTAACACCAAATACTTATACAATATATAAAATGACAAATAATAAAAATCATGTTTAGTAACTATTAATAACTCCATCGAAATTCTTTAAAAAAATATATATAACCATTTACAAAAAAAATGATGATAATAATAATAAAACATATAATACGTTAAAGTTAGTTTAGTTTTAAAAAATATTTTTTTAGTTTTTTTTAGTTCATACAAATTTATAGTTGGTTCTAAAAAAGGAAGTTTATGTATGCATTTAATTATTTTGTTTCGTGGTTTTTTTAATGACGGAATTGTAGTTAAATTCGCTGATCCCCAAATTGAAATCATATACATACTGTAATTTTGAATAAACCAAAGAATAATATATATTTTATTTTTTAAATATTTTAATGATATATAATTTTTAGCTTTAAACAAAATGCCAATTATTGGTGAGATAAAACTTCTTAAATATTCAATATGTTTTTTCCAACTTAAATTTTCATCAATATATAAACCTAAAAATTTAATTGTATTAGTATATTTAATTATATGATTATTGAAAGATAGTGAAGAAATATTATTATTTTTTAATTTTCATTTACTTATAAACATAAAAGATGATTTATTACAAGTTAATGATAATTTAGTAATTTCAAGCCATTTACATATTATATTTAGGTTGTGGTTAATGTTATTATGAAGTTGAGCATAGTCTTCATGAAAACATACAATATCATCAGCAAACAATTTTATTTTACCTTTTAAATTTAATTTTGCTATAGACTTAATGTAGATTTTAAAAAAAGTAGGTCCTAAGGTTGATCCTTGCGGAACACCACAAGTTATGTTTTTTTGTGAACTTTTAACATTTTCCATTTGAACAAACTGCTTTCTATTACTTAAGTAATTTTTTTAACAATAAATAAATATTTCCCCGAATTCCAATATTGTATAGGCATTTAAGTAAAATGTCGTAATTGACTGTATCAAATGCTTCACATAAATCTAGGGACAGTAGGCAGCATTTTTGGTTGCTATCAACGTTTTGGTTAAATTGACGGCCGCCCATTTCCCCTCTGGAGGGAGCTGTGATAGAAGTCTGTACGGGTTTGTACAAACTTATAAAAACTTGTATAATATTTGTATAAAAGTTAGGTACTTTGATTGTAAGTAAATTATGTTTGTCAATGTTATTACTGTTACAAAGCCTGGTCAGTTAATTATTGTTAAAAACCTTTGTGCAATCCAACATAAGTGTTTGCAGAGTGTTACCGTTTTTGAGATATCGCTTTGTAATTTTGACATTAAATTAGGAACAGCTCCCCCCTGGGGAAAGGGGCGGCCGTAAATGTCTGTAAAATTTTAGTTCTCTTTAATAATAATATTCTCCAATGAGTCATCCTTGTTTTATTGTTCGTTAAATCACCTTTAAGGTTGAATTCTCAACGTCATTCAATCTATTGCCAACCTATAACCTATTTCGAGTTGATTTTTTGAGTTTATTATTTTAATAACTAACACTTAAAGAAAATCAATATCGTCCATACATTATTTAGGTAGTATCTGATATATTACAAAACTATCAATTTATTTCATTGCTAATTTTGGGAGAATTGTATAGTGAAAGAACAATTAGTGACAATGACATAATAATGTTAAAAATAATCTTACCCGATATTTTTCGTTATACAATTCTCCTAAAATAACTTATGAAATTCCTTGATATTTATTAAATATGTCAATTATTACCTATAGAATATCAAGTCAATATTGATTTTCTCTAAATTTTGTATAAAAGCTAGAAAACATAAATAAATCTACGCGAAATAGGTTATAGGTTGGCAAGTATGTTGATACTCCCACCTTAAAGCATAAATAAATTTTGAAAATGCCACAATTTCTGTAATAGAACTGAAAAGTACAGATGTGGCAAAAGAAACAAAAGGTTCCGACCAACTCACAGTCAAATTCTTATACGGAGACGCCGCTGCTTAGAATGTGTTAATTAAAAAAATGTTGGCCGCACAAATTCACAAATTTTAGAAGAACATTTTAAAGAAAAAACGTGAATTTTATTTAGCAAACAAATAAATTTTAGATTTTAAAGAGGTTATATAGTCATCCTTTTATTGCTTTCTATCATCTATTACTACTTACATTACAACATTATCAACAGTTATCAATAAAAAGGCATTCTAGATACAAAAAGGCACTTAAAGCTATAAAAAGCAAAAAAAATTGAAATACTGCGTGTAAACGTATTATTCAAAGCGGTGATAGAGGCTTATATAAAATATACTTACAACGCCCCACATGCTCTCTTTCTAAAATCCACCATCAAACAAGAAAAAATCAGTTAGTATTTATTAAAAAATATTCTATCAATCCTTCTTTGCGTTTAAAAATTATTAGTTATTGAACATCATCCTAATATGAAATTTGTAATAGTGTGTATCAGCTAAATGGAATAAATTCGATAATAAATAGATGGAAGAGTGTCCGAAAAAATGCTCCGACGTCGATTGGTATTTCTAGTTGCGCATTTTTTTCAATAAAAACGTTTTATACAGGGTGTGTCATGTAAGTGGGCAATACCAATTTTCTTATTTTAATTACAACACCCTGTATATTATTCAATTTTTGGACATATATTAGACATATTTCATGTACAATATTCTATACCTATCTTCAATTGTGGCGAAAATATTAGGTATTTTCAGATTTGTTGCATTTCAGAGAAAAGGTATAAATAGATTTGTTTACTTTTGTTTAAAACTCCTGACCTTAGCAAATTGTTGTATGTTTGCATGACAGTAGTTGTCAGTGTTCTATAGATGATTGGTTATGGAGATAAAACACGGACAGAAATGGAAGTTGCACGCTTATTTCATGAAAAAGTTCCAAACCTGCCGCCTATAACTCAAGGGAAAATTACTAAAATAGAAAAGCAGTTTCACCAGCTTGGACATGTAAAGCAGATAAAAAAAAGTAGCTAGCAATGCCATAAATGATGATACCAAATTAGATAGTATGCTTGAGTTTGAGGCAAACCCACATACTTCTAGTTAAAAAACAGCCCCGATGTTCGATGTTAGCCATTCATCGATTATTCGAACATTACAAGAAAATTAAATGTATCAGAATTACCGCTATTGGTCTATGGAAAATCCTTGCTGAATTAGAGAAGAACATAGGCAATATCCTAAAAAGGTTAATGTTTGGGCGGAAATAGTTGGAGATCATATCATAGGTATATTTGTTATTAATGGCAATTTAAATGGCGATAGGTATTTAGCACTACTCCAAAATAATGTCTTGCCAACTTCGACAAACTTATATCCTGCTCCAGCAAACCCACAACTTCCAGCGAATATATGGTTTCAGCAAGATGGAGCACCGCCCCATTACCAAATCGGTGGATAGGGAGGCGTGGATCGATGGAATGGCCAGCACGATCTCCTGATCTGTCGCCACAAGACTTCTTATAGGGGGGTATGCCAAAAATTTTGTATACAAAACTAAACCCCTCTAGCTCACTTAAGAAGATGAATAACGCTTGCGATTAGGTCGGTCACGTCTGAGATGTTCAGTAACATTAGAATACATTTCTATTTAAGAATGGGATGTTGTCAAGATGTTCGCGGCGAGCATTTTCAAGATCTCTCACTCTCACATTAATATTTTTTTGTTTTTTACATTATTAAGAAATAAACAGTATTACTTATTAGTTTTTGAATGTGTTGTTAATTTTTGCAAGAAATATGAAAATACTTAATATTTCCGAAACAGTTGAAGATAAGTATAGAATATGGTACATAAAATATCTCTATAATTTTCTGAAGAATTCAAAAAATTAATGATATAAAGGGTGTTGCATTTAAAATAAGAAAGTTGGTATTGGCCATTGTTACATGACACACCCTGTATAAAAAGTTTTTATTGAAAAAAATGCGCAACAAGAAATAACAATTGAGGGGTCCGAGCGTTTTTACAGACACGCCCCCATGTATCTATTATCGAATTTATTCCATTTGGCTGATACACCCTGTATATTAGTTCGTAAACTTCTCGAGTTAGCGATGGGTTTGGCAATACCCTTTTCCAAAGTAAGTTTGATATTAACAAACTTTAAGATACCCGTTACAAATGGTTACGGTTACAGCTCATAGACAATTTACCTTTAGATACCTACAGCTTATCTCCTGCGCAAACAAAAGTTACGTTTTATGGGTGAAAAAATACGTCCGAGCGCATGACTCGTCGGTCAGCTGTCTTCATTCGGGGAACCTTCGTGCATGCGCACAAACCTCGTGTTATCGGCCGTCCTACTTTATCGACAATAATCGAAGCGCTCAAGAATACTCTCCAGAACCGGCTCGGCCGCCATTTTTGTTGTTGTGTTTTAAGGTTTCTCCTTTCTGCGGATTCCTTGTAGTTTTCTAAAGTTTTCAGCTATCGGATCGGCTATCGTGGATTGTGGGACTGGTGTTTAATATTTATGGATTTCTGGTTTCTGTGTAGTTTAGTTAGTGAATTGTGTTTGTGTTTTTAGTGACTCGGATTGTAATATAAACAATGACTAGTACTAGTTGCAGCCGTTGTATAATTGTATTATGCCCAAATAGGGGTAAAATAAACCCTCTATGGTGGCATATGAGCAAGAATTTAAATTTTAAAGCCCGGACCTGTCAATTTTCCCATTCGTCAAACGATAATGTTGCAGTGCGCATGTCTAATAGTTCCCAGTTTTGTTTACATGCGCGAGGCCATAAAACTGCCACATTCGTGATTATTGTTTGTTTATCTAAAGGTAAATTGTCTATGTTACAGCTGCAGGTAATAGAATGGACATCCTGTAACTACACCAAATACTTTATAGACAAAAATAAACCAACGTCATTGTTGACATTGGTCCACTGTATATAGTAAAATACAGGGTGTCCCGGATAAAAATGCACTCTACAGGGATCTCGTAAACCATACACGATACTAAGTTTTTTTTTGAGTTCGAAACGTGTTATTAATACTAGGTGTGGTGCGTCGTTAAATTTGAACTGAGGACGGACATTTTAAAGTTATAAAATGATATTTTTCTACAACTGTCAAAAAAAGATTACTTTTTTTGGTTACTATGGATGCACAAAACGTCGCTTTCTTTCACCGTAAAAAAATGTCATTTTTTCACCGTGAAAAAATGATATTTTTTCACGGCAAGCTCAGCTGATTGATGTTTTCGTATAAAAATGCAAAAATTAATTTCCAAAACATTTTTTATAAAAAAGTTTATTATTAAAGTGAATTAAATTAACAATCTTATTAGAATAGTAATTAACGGTAAAGTTCTCTTCCTTGCTACATCCTCCTTTGTCACTACTTTAGACTTCTTTCCTCTATATCCAATGAATTTGCTCTTTAAAAATGGAACCAATTTAGTAAACCGCTGCAGATCAATATTTTCCTTTATGTTTAGGGTACTTTTAAGCATCGAATAGGTACTCCATAGTGTAGGTGGCTTTAAAATTTTCTACTTTTCCTCCAAATAACAGAGCAAAACATTTTCTGTTACTGTTTTTACTTTCTTTATATTGCACCATTCGCGAAACTGAGTGTACACTTTCTCATATTTGATTCTTGATTTCACGGGCAAAAGATTTGATATAACGATTTCTGCAGCTTCCGTAATTTCGTGAGGCGTCTCACTATCACTTTCAGACATTTAAATGGTATCAAACTTGAGCAAACAACTATAAACTTTTGACACGAAAAACGATAGATTTGACAATCAATAAAATTTAAACAATTTTAGGTTTCCATAGTAATGGGAACAGGTGTAAGAAATAATACCTTAAATAAATTATGATTTTAGATTTTTTTTCTAAACATGATAAAAAATAGTTAACAACAAACAGTTGTAGAAAAAATGTTGTTTTTATTTCGCGCGCAAAAGTGTTTTTATGGCACATTTGATTGAATTTTTAACCTCGACCTAACGGTCTCGGTAAAAATTTACAATCTCATGTGCCATTAAAAAAACACCTATTTTGCGCACTTAATACAAAAATAACTATTTCCGGCTATATAAAAAAACAGTTGATGATGGTTGTGGAAAAATAAAACGTCGGAGTATGTAACCTTTATTTTGACATATCTCCTCAAATACAGTCAGTGAAAAAATAAGAACAAAATCGCGGAAATTTGGTTCATCTTCTCATGGGTTCGGAGCTTTTGAAATTTAAAAATACAAGGTTGTTAGGGCGCAACTTCTAATTGATCTATGGTTTACGAGATCCCTGTAGAGTGCATTATATATACAGGGTGTCCGGAAATGATGAGCAAAAAATTTAGGGGATAATTCTAGGCCGAAAATAAATGCAATCTCTTTTATAACATTTTTTCGAAAATTATTTTGCAATACCTTGTGCCACGCTCATAATATTTTGACGAAATCTCGTATATGGGGCTTGTTCGGGATGAGGAATACAAATTTACCCACCGTTTTTTTTGCATTTTGTAGAGGGCGCCACATAGGAGCCTATACTTTAATTTAAATGGTCCCAACTTTTTTGTCCTACACTGTATGCGCATTTTGAATATTTTTATTCTCCCAACCTTTTGACATAAAAAAGGTATACTACTTTTGTTTCGATAAATCTAACCGTTTTCGAGAAAAACGCTAAAATAACATTGCTTGCATGTGATGAATACGAAATCATTTTAATTTATAATTTTTTAGTTTAATTAATTTAATTTTTTAAGAAGAATTAATGTATGCATTGAAGAGGAAGGACGTCACTTTGAACCTTTGATTTGAATGTTTAATTTATTGTTCTAGTAACTTAAAGTCGCCACAGTGGATCTTTGCCCGTGCGTCATCAATCAACGATCAGGACTCAACGTGGTTAATAACTCTGCATCCTTGTTTATTACAGTAACAAGTTTGAATAAAAGCATAAAGAACGTCTCCAAGATTCCGCAATAATATAATGTGCTAGACAAGAATAAAACTATAAACGTCAATTAATTACTTTTTTTTATTTGTTTAGTTGACAACCGTTGTATTTTAGAACGTCATTGTCAACCTTATTTTGATCTGCCAATCTAATTCGTATTTTGTAAATCTGTGTGCCTTAAAACTGTTCCTTTTTCTAAAAATAGTTCTTTTTAGAGCTAATTATACCCACCATCTGTTTTGGCGGTAAGTATTTATGGATTTTTATAATACCTAATTTATTTATTTTAAATATTCTAACCGTGAAAGTTCTTTGAAAAGTTTACGGCAGTGGCTAAATTCCCTTAAATGAAAGGATGTTAAAAATTTGACTTTTGCGATTTTAATAGTCAATAAAACACCAAACTTTTCTAAATTTTAAGCTTTAAAAATAGTATTAAATGTATTAACATTTGTTTGTCAATTTCTTTTAGATAATAGAGAATGCCGGGCAAAACTTAAAATAAATAATAATTTTTCGGGATATTATGTAGGTACGTCAAACGGTAGGCAGGCACGTCCATTTTATGAACTTAACTTAGTTTTGACTTTTTTCGTCTCGTAATTTTGATTTGATTCATACGATTTTGATGACGTATAAGTGATGACGCACGGGAAAAGAACCACTGTGGCGACTTTACGTATTTTAAAACTGAAAATAAAATTTAACTTTAACACCCTGTCACTCCGTTAATAACCAATTTTCGAAAAAATGTTATAGGAAGATGGCATTTATTTCCGGTCTAGAATAATAATAATAATTATCCCACGAAATTTTTTGCTTATCATTTCCGGACACCCTGTATACATACGATGAGGGAAACTCGTCCAGATGCAACTTCTAAGTAAGGAAGAATGCTTTTTCTATTTTGCACAATTACAACTGCCGTGCTAATTTAACACAAAAAAGCAGAGGTGCCTGATATTGTGCCAAGCCTGGAAATTCACGTATGTCAAAAATATTTTTAAGCGTATAAGGATTTTGTAGGATCGCATTGTTATAATCCAGCACTCAAAAATGCCTGTGCTTATTTTTTAAATGCATGCACGAGAAACCGAATAATAAATACCTTCTCTATTCCCTTTTTGTGATGATGTTTCGTGATCTTGTCCTTCGCACAAGGACAAAGCAAAAAAATAATATACAATATACTTACAAACACACACAAATTTCAAAATATTAATTTGTATAAATATTTGTCCATGCAATTTATTAAAAGGGCCCTTCTTCACACGGTCAATACCAGATCAGTATTATTACTCTCAATAGTAACAAAATAATGACATTATTATTGTAAATTGTTCAGTAATGTATGGTATTACTTTACTATTTTTTTAGTATTGATAGCAGTAATACTAATTGGGTAGGGCCACTTAAGGGAATAAGAAGCAAAGAGGTCCAAGTAGAATTCTATCAAATTGAGTTTAATTCAAAAAGACAATATGCTATTGTCCTCATCGAATTATATAGGGTGTTCATTTGAAAACTTCCCACCACGAATTTTCCTGCTTTAAAATGAAAATGTGGAAAATCGCTCGGACCCGTCGATTTTTATTTCGAGGGGGACATCTTTTGCATATATTGTCAATCTTGTTACTTCAAGCCCCTAGGAGGGAGGGGAGGGGGGGGGTAAGATCTAAATCTTAAATGGATACCCCTATTTTATATAATTTTTTTGGATTCTGCATAAAATTCTGAACATTTTTTAATAAAAGTTTCCGAGATATTGACTATTGAAAACTGAGATTTTTGAACTTTGACAGCGTCTAGCTTTCTAACAATACGTCTTAGAGCAAAACGGCTTACATGTCCCTATCTTCGATTTTTATTATCTTTCCAATAGTGTCAACTTCCGGTTAAACCGGTTGTTAGAAATATAGTGCTTCCGGTTTAACCGGAAGTTGACACTATTGGAAAAATAATAAAATCGAAGATAGGGACATGTAAGCCGTTTTGCTCTAAGATGTACAGTTAGAAAGCTAGTCGCTGTCAAAGTTCAAAAATCTCATTTTTCAAGAGTAAATTTCTCGGAAACTGTTAAGTATAGACTAATAATGCTTTTTTTAAAAAATGTTCATAATTTTATGCAGAATCCAAAAAAATTATATAAAATAGGGGTATCCATTTAAGATTTAGATCTTACCCCCCACCCTCCTAGGGGCTTGAAGTAACAAGATTGACAATATACGCAAACGATGTCCCCCTCGAAATAAAAATCGACGGGTCCGAGCGATTTTCCACATTTTCATTTTAAAGCAGGAAAATCCGTGGTGGGAAGTTTTCAAATGAACACCTTACAACTTATTAAGACTAACTTGGTGGTTCAAATTGAAGCATCTCTAAAGTTATTCTACTTGGATGCCTTTATCTTCTGAAATTCCAAATTTAAGTACAAATACTCGACTTTATTACGGGTTAATTAGCAAAAAAACCAAACTCATTTTAGAAAAATAACCCCACAAAACTGAAAATATTTTAAACAAATTTATTTCTTACCCTTCCCAAGCCCTGTTCGTCAAAGGCAGTCTTGGGTGGTTTCAAACGAGTCAACAGTTTGTAAGTGTCCAAATTTCTCATGAAAGATTTTCCTCGAAGCTGCACAGCTTTGGACCATTCTTTGTCGGCCATAGCCTAAATTTAAAAAAATATTGTTGAACCTTACAATAGTTTTAAATAATCAACTGTGCGATGGGGACTTAACGCCGCACAAATGGTCTCGCTTTTTAAAGATACTTCTTAATCAGGCTTCCTTACCTGCGCTACAGCCTTGGTCTGCTTCACGCACTCCATTAGCGGCAACCTGACAGCTTGGTTACCATCCAGAGAGATGACACAAGGCTCACTGTTGTCGTCGGCTTCCATGAGAGCCATAACAGCCTCGGCACCCATTCTAGAACCCTGAAACACGACAGCATGAAAAAAACATTTTATAGGCACTCGTGGAAAATGACTAGTAGTAGTAGTAGTAATTGAGGGGAGAGGTTTCGAAACCTAGCTGGCCAGTAGACCAATGGCGATCCTTTTTGCCTACCCCTATGGGGTAGTTTACTAATGACGATAAATCCAATTATTAGAATTTCAATCTCCGCCACTAAAAAAATTAAAATTCGTTTACAAACGCTACAGGGAGAATTGACACGTACCCCAAAAAAAATTCGTCGCTAATTTCACACATATATGATTTGATTGTTGTTTTCTTTGCCATAGTGGATTGTGGGTGTTTAAATTTATGGATTTTTAGTTTTTGTGTAGTTTAGTGAATTAATAATAATAAGTTTATTTAAAATTTAATAATATAATAAATATGTTATGTCTCCTATAAACTTATTCTTCAATCCCCTGAAGCTGAGCTTGTTAGGGGCAAATATTATTTTTTGTTTTGGTATGTAAAATCATAAATCAAGTTTTAAATTTAAAATGTTAAGTTATAGAGTATAAAAACGCAGTTTTTTTTTGAAGAAATATATTACCTATAATAAAATTATTAATTTATAATTTTTAAGAAAAAAATAATACTTATATAAATTATTCAGAACAATATTAATTAATTAAAGCATTTCTAAAAATATTTTCAAGTTGTCTGTTTTTAATATCCATGTTTTTATTTCGACTTTAAATTTTTTTAATGAAATCAATTTTTTAATTTTTGTTGGTAAATAATCGTTTAAATAAAAACATAAATATTTGAAATTTTTTTTGTCCTATGGACGTATTTATTTTAGGTTTTATGGTTATTTCATTTTTAGGACGTGTATTAAGATTATGGTTTTTAAATTGTATAAGGTTTTTATTTTTAAATACATATATTAAGATGTTATAAATGTAAAGTTGTCTTATGTTCAACTTTTTTTTTCTGAATTCTTTTGAAGGATAAATATAAGCTTTATTGAATATAATTTTTAGAAACCTTTTTTGTAATATTTCTAATTTTTTAACGAAAGTTCTATTTATTCCTCCCCAACCTAAAATTCCGTAATTGAAATGAGTTTTAACTAGCGCGTAATATAATATTTCCATATATTATTGTCTTACATTTAAAATTTTAATGTTTTTAAAAATTGGTAGTACACTTTTTAATTTACTGTCAAAAATAATTCCTAAATATTTTATTTTATTGACTTTAAAAATTTGAATGTCATCATTTATTTGAATACTATTTATATTTCGTGGTAGGTTATTTAGGTTTAAAGTAAAAGTAATATAATTTGTTTTATTAAAATTAATTGTTAACAAATTGTTATCAAACCAATTTTTTATAATGTTAAAATCTTTTTAATTTTATTATTTAAGTTGTCCCAATTTGTATCGGTATAAAAAATTGTAGCATCATCTGCAAAACTATGAATTTGTCCATCGCAATTTATACCTATAAATAAGTCGTTAATATAAATATTAAAAAATAATGGTCCTAAAATTGTTCATTGAGGAACACCATACTTAAATACTTTTGGATAATAGCATTTTTCTTTATCTGTTTGAACATAAGTTGATCTATTTTTCAGATAATTTTTAATTATGTAATTCTAATTGCTTTACTCCAATATTTTCAAACTTTTTTAACAGTAAATTATGGCTAACTGTATCAAAGGCTTTTGCTAAATCTAGAAAAATTGTGTTTGTGCTTTTAGTGACACGGATACAATGACTAGTAAAGACCATTGTATGATTTTATTATGCCCAAATAGGGGTAAAATACCGGGTATTTCGTATTTTCAGTAAGTATGAAGTAGTGATAGTTCTTGATATGTAATTTAATTTTATTACGATCAATTTAAACACATCTAACTAGGCCACACAAGCAAGATGTTGAAGCCCAGACCTGTCTAGTTTCACATTCGTTAAATGATAATTTTGCAGTGAGCATATGCCCATTCTTAAATGGTTTTGATTACATGCGCAAGGACATAAATTTGCCACTTTTGCGATTATTGTTTGCCTATCTAAAGGTAAATATCCAAGCATCCAGCGTGTCCAGTCAGTACACCAAGGGGTTCGGGACACATCGTCTTCAGTTTGGAAAATAACTAAGTAAATATCGTTTTACATATTACTTACCAAAATACGATCAAATGCCGAAGGATTCCCTCCTCTCTGCACGTGACCCAAAACCGTTATCCTGGTGTCTTGATGCAAGTTGTCCACGACAACCTTCTTAACTTGCTCGGCTGTGATTGGCTGGCCGCTACGATCGATCGCGCCTTCCGCTATTATGATGATATTCAACCGCTGGCCTACGTTTCGTTCCTAAAGGTATGTCATCAGGGTAAGTCATAATTTAATACGAAAAATTGTCGGGAAAAGACCTAGTCCAGAGGGTGACGGCATAAAATCAATATCTTATTTTTTCTAATTTTGTATCATAACAAATCTATTACGATACGCATTTGCGCATCGTAATGAACCTATTTCGATACGCGTTTTTCCTGTATTTGACGTTGGTAACATTTAAATGTTTTATTTCATTGACTTGCGCGGCCTTTGTGATTTACGAGAAAACCCATTTTTCGCAGAGGAAAAATAGCTTGATAACCTACTTTTTTATTCTGTGTGGATAACAGTCATGTAGGTATGTTGGTTGCATAAATCTATAAATCAATCTTTTGTAGATGCTTCAAGCTATCATTTTCTGCCAAATCCTATCCAAAATGCAATCTACTAACCTTCCAATGTCGATTTTAACTTCAACTTTATTTGAATTTTCCATCTTCCCTATACTAAATTGCAATGCCGTGACGTAAAATCACGCCTTTTGAAATTCGAAAAGAAGTACCAAAATCGCCCGAATTTCCGAACGCTCTGTATATGTACCGAATGTACAAGGATCACACAACGTATTCCGTCCAATTTCAAATCTCATATCGCTAAAATAGCTTTAGAATCTCGTGGTGAAAATGGGTCAATAAATCAAAAAATGACAGTTCGCAAAATAATTTTGTTGTCCAGAGGCTACTATGATAAAAAATAGTATTACCAACATAAAATTTAGACATAAAATGTACCTACAAAATTTGAAGGATTTATCTTCTTTTTAAATATGTGTTTTTTATTGAAGAAACTACAAATTAGAAAAAAAAATATAACGCACGTGTTATATAAAGCAGTTTTAAGCACTTGTCCCGTTATAAAACTCGCCGCGAGCGGCTTGTTTTTTAACATGTACGCGTGCTATAAAGTGATGCTTTATAAAACGTGTACGTTAATATACTATTAAAGTATTCATAATTGTCTTACAAAGAACTATATTGCTTTGGCCAGGCATCGTTTTTAATAAGAAACCAAAATATGGATGTTCCATAATGGAACATTTCCATATAAATTTTCATGCCGTCGCCTCTGAAACTATATCATTTACTAAACAATATTTTCATTATTTGTTATTTGTTAGGTCTAATCTTTTAGATCACAACAAAGCAAAAATTATTATTAGTTAGTTTCTATAAGCAAACAGAGGGGAAACGCCCCAGTTGTTACAATTTATTATTACAATCAAAATTTCAACGTGCAACAAAAAATAACGACATCAATTAGATGGTATCACTCCAAATATCTTTTACTTACAGACGGTTTACTCATTCATAGATAAGAGTTGTTATTTAACAGGTGCATTTTGTAGGTACAATCTGTGGGTGGTTTTTAGAGACGTCGTCGTTCCCGTTATCAAATTATATTTATTAATAATACTACAGCATATACAGGGTTGGCCAGAAGTCCGGAATAAAATTAATATAGCCTTAACCTGTAACTTTTGGGAAAAACGCTGGGACACGTCAATTTAGTTTTATATATGCTCACATTTTGACGTTATTCGTTTGTTTTTTTATAGACATTTGTCAAATATATGACGACATCGATCTATTTTTTTAAGGATACATCATTTGAAAGCTAATATCTCGTACAGTATTCGCGATTCTGTTTTTAAAAAATCTATATTTTAAATAAGCGGAAATGATAAATCATTGATGGTGCTCCCCCGTATTTTGGTGTCAATGTGAGAAGATATTTAGATGAGATATTTCCAGGTCGCTGGATTGGACGACGTGGTACAATTGAATGGCCACCGAGGTCCCCAGACTTAACGCCTCTAGACTATTTTCTTTGGGGATATTCAAAAGAAAAAGTTTACCAAAATAGGCCAAACAATATTGAAGATTTGAAATACAAAATTAGATTGGAAACACATAACATACCGGCTGAAGCCATTCGGAATTCCGTCGACGGATTTTACCATCGTCTGGGAGCATGCCAATAAGTAGAGGGTGGAGGACATTTCCAGCATTTGCCACGTTAAACCACCTTTTTGTTGTGCTTTGTTCTGCTTCGTTACATTTTTTTTTGTAAAAATAATAACAAATAAACCACAACTATTATTAAGTCACAAAATGTCAGAATGTGAAAAGATGAAGATTTCTTACCTTGAAAGGTAAAAAAACATCAATGATTTATCATTTCCACGTATTTAAATAGAGATTTTTTAAAAACTTTAAACAGCCGCCATTTTGAAATAGCTTGAAATAATCGTGCCAAAATTTATGAGCATACTCTACGAGATATTAGCTTTCAAATGATGTATCACAAGCTGTGTTTTCATTAAAAAAAAAAATATCGATGTCGTCATAACTTTGACAAATATCTATAAAATAAAACAAACGAATAACGTTAAAATGTGGTCAAATGGACTTCTGGGCAACCCTGGATAGAGACGTTTTGCGTGATAAAAAAAATAATGATATTTTTCGTTTAATTAGTACATATTCAGTCCAGGGTTCATTCTACCCCAAAAACCCCTCTAAAAAAAGCAGATACGACCATTTGTAACGGGAACGATAACATATTCAAAAAAATTATACGGTTAGGTACTCGTCGAAAGTATGCAGCCAAGGAAATTTCGATAAAATATACAGGGAGCACAAAGAATCTAGAATTTGTTTTTGAGTAATCAACGTTTTCCCTATAGTGCGTACTTTCTGGTCATCAGATCATCACTCTACACGTTTGGCCAAACAAAACTTGGGTAAGCATATTATCCAAGCCGGGAAGTAAGACCCCACGTGTAAACGGCAATATTAGTTAAGTATTCTCTTGTCTCTGTCGAGTACACGGTGAATGTAACGCTTGTTCTTATTAAGTACAAACGCATAATATGCCCATCCAAACGCTGTGTCGCCAAACGCGTACATAAATATTATATCCTAGCAGTGGACACTATAAAAATATCTTTAAATATTGCAATACCTGCTGCAATTTTCTGCAAAGCTTTTGGGGCCACTCAACATCAGCGGGATCTTCGGGGATAAAAACGTAATCTGCCTCGCTAGTTAGGGCAGCTACCAGCGCTAAATAACTAGAATTAGTTCAATTATTAATAAAAGCCAGAAAACTATTGTTGTTTTAAAATTAGAATTTTATCGTTAGTCAGTTTTAGCGTACTGCCAAAACGATAAAAACATCAATAATACCTCCAAAGGTACAATAGGCAATAGAAGCCCTAAGTAAGACTTTAATTTTTTATATTTTACCACAATCTCCTGTAAATTCAAACAACATTGTGCGCCATTCTGCACCGCATCTCAATTTCAAACGATATTGATTATGATCAGGGAATCAGTGTTGGCAAATATCATGATATTTATATAAATATCCAAATATCCGATATATATCGATATATAACCAAATTTGGATATTTATTTATATTTTTAATTATTTTTAATTTATTTCTTGTTTTCTGTAAAGATATATTTTCAAAATTCAAAATCACTTTTTTGCTTTTAACTATGGTTCAACTTAAAACCCAGACAGGCGCGTATCTGGAGTAGATCTTGGGTGGGGGTATAAGATTTTTATTTAATGATACAGTGTTTTTCACAAGAAATGCAATTCTATTAATTTATTATTAATTATTTAATTAATTTAATGCGTGTTATTGCATATTTAGACGTGGTTTTTAGTTCTGATCAACTTTTTTTTTAATAACAATTTTTGATAATGTCAAAAATAAAGGTACAGGGTCTTCCAACGAGGACTGAACAGGGGCTCATTTTTGAGCTTCCTTGTATTTAAAGAAAAATCCAAAATAGCCAATCGATGTACTTTTTCCTGCAGAATTCAAAAATGAAACCAAAAATTTATTTGAACCAGAAACAAAAGAGTTACGCTATGGATAAGGTGTTTTTTAAATGGAACATAGCTTTTTTTATACAATATTTGGAACGAGTGATTTTTTTTGTCCGTTCTGATTAAAATATTTAATATTGTGACAGCTATTTTTATTAAATTTTAATGTTTTATCCAGTATAATTTAACTTTAACCTGTTTGAAACATACACTAGGTAATAAAGGTATAATCACCTTTGAATCCTTCAAAGTCAAAAAATTTGACAAATTTACTATAATATTGCCGAAATGACTTTGAAGGATTCAAAGGTGATTATACCTTTATTACCTAGTGTATGTTTCAAACAGGTTAAAGTTAAATTATACTGGATAAAACATTAAAATTTAATAAAAATAGCTGTCACAATATTAAATATTTTAATCAGAACGGACAAAAAAAAAATCACTCGTTCCAAAAATCGTATAAAAAAAGGTATGTTCCATTTAAACAACACCTTATCCATAGCGTAACTCTTTTGTTTCTGGTTCAAATAAATTTTTGGTTTCATTTTTAAATGTTGCAGGAAAAAGTACATCGATTGGCTATTTTGGATTTTTCTTTAAATACAAGGAAGCTCAAACATGACCCCCGTTCAGTCCTTGTTGGAAGACCCTGTACTTTACTCTTGGGAAAAATTCACATTTTTTGGCAAACCTCGTAGATGACTGAAAAATTTCGATATTTGATGGTTGCATTTTAGGTTTCAGACCATGCAGAGCTTTTTATGAAAAATAACTTTTTTTCGTAAAATGATTAATAAAAAAGTTTTCCATATGGTGCAAACTTACGGAGACATAGTTGCTGTATATCAGGATAAATATCGTCGCATAAATATCATTATATTTATCAAGATATATATTAGGATATTTATCACGGATATATATCCTGCCAACCCTGATTATGATTACAAACGTTTATTTCCAAAAAAATACATGCATTTCACTTCTAAAAACAGACAAAACTACGCGTTAATATGTTATTTAAATAAAACATTTTATGGACGCCACACTGTCAACTGCACCAAACAAAGGAAAACGCCCTGCGATGCATTTTAACAACTAAAATCCTTTTAGAAAATATTAACCTGTGCCAGTTTTTCACACAACTTATTTTCCCAATCTTCCGGTGGAGGGCTCTCCGGCACAAAAACGTAGTCCGCCTCCGACGTCAAAGCTGCTACTATCGCTAAATACCTGTGGAAAAATTACATAAACATAACCTCCTTAAAATTATCCTATAGAAATATTCATAAAGAAACAACGCTCACAGCACGTGATCAATAGACGCACACCGCCTTGGGCAAATTAAAAAAAAAAAAAACAGTTTTAAAAGTAAAACTCTAACTTCTATACAGGGTAAGCGATATGGGAAAAGGTGGAGGTTACATTGAAGCAAAGATGTGCAATTTGGACATGGCCAACAGGCCGTCGAAGAATTTGGAAAATTCCAAATATTTTCCAATCAGATATTGATTCTGAGGTTTCATCTTTCCGGTACCAAATTTCAAAACTTATTTTATCTTTAAAAAATTTCTTACCCACAGTATCTACCCATGACCTCCATAATAAAAGTACGTTGATGGGAGTAAGCTGTTGACACAATGGCGTCTGTGGCCTCAATGATTCTAAAAAAAAATTAACGAATATAATTAAAGTCGCCACAGTGGATCTTTTCCCGTGCGTCATCACTTTCACGTCATCAAAATCGTGTGAATCAAATCAAAATTACGAGACGAAAAAAGTCAAAACTAAGTCTAGTTCATAAAATGGACGTGCCTGCCTACCGTTTGACGTACCTACAGAATATCCCGAAAAATTATTATTTATTTTAAGTTTTGCGCGGCATTCTCTATTATCTAAAAGAAATTGACAAACAAATGTTAATAGATTTAATACTATTTTTAAAGCTTAAAATCTAGAAAAGTTTGGTGTTTTATTGACTATTAAAATCGCAAAAGTCAAATTTTTGACATCCTTTCATTTAAGGGAATTTAGCCACTGCCGTAAACTTTTTAAGGAACTTTCACGATTAGAATATTTAAAATAAATAAATTAAGTATTATAAAAATCCATAAATACTTACCGCCAAGACAGATAGTGGGTATAATTAGCTCTAAAAAGAACTATTTTTAGAAAAAGAAACAGTTTTAAAGCACACAAATTTACAAAATACGAGTTAGATTGGCAGATCAAAATAAGGTTGACAATGACGTTCTAAAATACAACGGTAGTCAACTAAACAAATAAAAAAAGTAATTAATTGACGTTTATAGTTTTATTCTTGTCTAGCACGTTATATTATTGCGGAATCTTGGAGACGTTCTTTTATGCTTGTATTCAAACTTGTTACTGTAATAAATAAGGATGCAGAGTTATTAACCACGTTGAGTCCTGATCGTTGATTGATGACGCACGGGCAAAGATCCACTGTGGCGACTTTACATGGGTATTTGTATTTGTAGAAGTAAACAAGAGCATGCAAAATATCGATTGCCAGACTTTTAAAGATAAGAATAATTCATCCTCACCTGTGTAAAGCAGTGTCAGTACCAATAGTCATGTCCGTTCCACAAAAATCATTATCAATAGACCCAACTAAACCAGCAATCTGCAGTATTTTGTATTTTTCTCTCTGTTCAGGTGTGATTTTTCCCTCTTTCAACAGCTCATCTAATAGACTTGACCATTCCTGACGAAACATGTCCGCGCCTGTGAGAGATCCATCGCCTCCAATAACTACAAGGTTGGTAATTCCCCTTTCTACGAGGTTAAAAGCTGCTGTTTTACGGCCCTTTTTTTCCCTATATACGAAAAGTCAGAAAACATTGCATTATTTTACATTAATATTTAATAATATTAAGAGAAAAAACGTTAGGGTAGACATAGGAAACCTAAATAAAGACGTTTTAGGAATTTTACTAACCTAAAGTCTGAGCATCTAGCAGATCCAATGATTGTACCACCCTTATGGATTATGCAACTTACAGAGGACCAATTGGCTTCTATGATATTTTCACCACCATCAACCATACCTAAAATTATTGCAAAATTTAAACCAAAATATTTATTATGAAGTCTGGAGGACTCCAGTGTCCTACATGCATAGAGGTATTGAGTTTCTATCATGTCTATGGTACAGTTTAAGAGCATAAGGTAAGCAAAAGTATTACAAATATGGAAATAAATAATTATTGCATGTCAAGAATGAGTCATACTTCCTTAATTGTATGCTTCTAAGATAAATTTAAAATATTCTTTTTCTAATTTAGTATCATAACAAGTCAATTACGATTCGCATTTGCGTATGCGGCGTTTGCATTTCGATACGCGTTTTTTCTTTATTTGATGTTGGTAACATTTAAATGTTTCATTTCATTGATTTGCAGAGGAAAAATAGCTTAATAACCTACTTTTTTTATTCTGTGTGGATGACAGTCATGTATGTTGGTTACATAAATCTATAAATCAATCTTTTGTAGATGCTTCAAGCTATCATTTTCTGCCAAATCCTATCCAAAATTCAATCTACTAACCTTCCAATGTCGATTTTAACTTCAACTTTATTTGAATTTTCCATCTTCCCTATACTAAATTGCAATGCCGTGACGTAAAATCACGTCTTTTGAAATTCGAAAAAAAGGAGCAAAATCGCCCGAATTTCCGAACGCTCTGTATATGTACCGAATGTACAAGGATCACACAACGTATTCCGTCCAATTTCAAATCTCATATTGCTAAAATAACTTTAGAATTTCGTGGTGAAAATGGGTCAATAAATCAAAAAATGACAGTTCGCAAAATAATTTTTGTTGTCCAGAGGCTACTATGATAAAAAATAGTATTACCAACATAAAATTTAGACCAAAAAATTTACAAAATTTGAAGGATTTATTATTTTCTTTTTAAATATGTGTTTTTTATTGAAAAAACTACAAATTAGAAAAAATAGTATAACGTACGTGTTATATAAAGCAGTTTTAAGCACTTCTCCCTTTAGAAAACTCGCCGCAAGCGGCTCGTTTTTTAACATGGACGCGTGCTATAAAATTATGCTTTATAAAACGTGTACATTAATATACTATTATAAAACTGTTAGGTACCAAGCAAATGTTCCTATGTCTTACCTTGATAACCTTCTCGAATAAAATATACTTTGCATCCTAAATAAATGCCCATACGAACTACAGCTCGTACAGCTGCATTCATTCCCTAAAAAGAAATATATTTCATTAGTTTTTTAAAAAAGGTAAGTAATCTATATGACCATAACCTATTGTTTACATACAAAATATCATTGCTATTACTTTTTTTATTTATTTATTTATGACCTCAAATCAGTACAGAGATACTTGCAGGAGGCCTACACGTACAATCAAAAATAAAAAAATCTTTTATAGGTAACAGTCGCTAAAATATAGTACATAATATTATACATCATAAATTTCCCACCAATTATATCTAGGCATTTGCAAATTTAGCCTAGGTGTAACTGATCAAGAAAAAGCCCAGCTTGGTGAATCTGTTTCACGTCAGCCTATAAGTTTCACAACGTCTACTTATAGAAACAGGCCCGGGTCATAAAAATTAGGTACATCCTATTGACATAATAACAGGAATGCTTTAATAATGATCCAAATACCCTCTACTATAAGAATCCTTTTAGTTAAGAGGGATATGACAAAATTGGACAAGGTTGTTTTAAGTCAATATTTTGTGTAACTGATTTATGGTATTCGCAAACTTACCTGGGAGTCACCTCCGCTCGTAAATACGGCAATACCTTTGCCCTTATGGGCCCCCCGTTCAATAAATTTGGCCCCCGCTGTTTCTTCCATGTTGCCTAAAACAACAAAAATTTTGACTGAAAACTGACACTGAAGTAACAAATATTTTTTTATTATTAACAATAATGGGCAAGGTGCACACTTACCTTGCTTGCTGATTAACAAATAACTTTATTAGATAACTGACGTACATATAACCGGCATAAGGTGAATAAACACTCACCTGTTCACTTTTTGAACAATCAGTGTAATATTTGAGGAAGGAATTCAAAATAATTTATCTGAAGGTGACCCCTGCACCTATAACAGGACAAATCACCGGAATTTATTGGTTAGAATTTTACCCCGTCTGCTTTATGTGATCTAAAGACTCTCGGACGATCCACCTTTTTCTTTAATGGCCAATCACAGACATACGTCATTACAGATTCGCCATAGTAAAAACGGGAAAGTGAGAGACTGAATTGCTGCGGACTAGGTCCGTTTACGCAAACGATCAAACAGTTCAATGAAGAAATATGGGAAATACGTGACGGAAACCACGTGTTAAAAAGGAAAGCGACGATGTGTCACGTTTTTCTTTTATGAATGAGGTCGGCAATGTTGCCAAGCTGGTACCAAAATGTTTTGAAATATTGCATATTATTACTTAAAAGGGCTGACTGATACAATAATTTTGCAATTTTAAATGCTGCTTATTTGGTGAAAATTCGAAATTTACTGGGACAGGGGGGACAAACAAGGGTCATAAATGACACCCTGTATGGCGAAGATACAAAAAAAAATATCCGTACATACATGTCATGCTAATAAAGATTAATAATTATTGATATCTATAGGCTGTGACGTCACGTGGTGAGTAAGTAATCATACAATGATTGTTATTTTTATTTTATCGGTAGTTAATATAAATTTCACTAACCACAGGCAGAGCCTCTAAATATCATATCTTGTATTCTTCTTAGGGTTATGAAAAAATCAGGAGATAAAACAATATAGGTTCCGATTTCAAAAACAGTACAAAAAGTTTGGTTTTATTTATAGAAATAAGTAGACATAATACGTTTAAATAAGGTAAAGGTATATATAAAATAACGTAATAGCTAAGTTTTCTTATTTATTTTTTAATCCTTAACTAAAAAATTATTTAAAAAATGCAACGAAAACTACAAATGCTGAAACAGACGGAAAATACTCTTAACCTAAGTATAGAACGAACTAGCGGAAACATTACCTATGGTACTCCATTACAGTTAAGGGAATGATACTTTTAGAGGAATACACCACAGGGATAGAGGGTTGTAACCCTTAAATTTTGTGGGATGATGGGCACTAGTTTGTGATTAAAATCGACCAAACCAATGACAAACTAAGAAAATCACTGTTCTCTTACAGTTAATGGAGCATAAGATGGTAAGAAACAAAGAAACCAAATTATAATTTCCTAATTTAAAACAGTCCTTTAAATCTTTGTACCAAAATTGTCCTTAATAATTATTTAAAAAATGGCATATAATTCTTAAATAATGAAAAACAATTAACAAAAAATATAATCTTACTTCTGAAAATATAAATAATATGAGTATTTACTCCTAAGAAAAGATTATCAGCTGGTCCCAAGTAAAGCATTTTTTGCACTATTTTCATGGGGTTCGTCAAAAAACAAGAACCCATGGAAAAATAATAAAGGAAATGGCATTGTAATGTTAATAAAAAAAAAACAGCGTTTATTTACAATACAAAGGATTTTTTTATCGGGTACAGTTTTACTAAAACGTTAAATACATTTCTCCTTAAAAAGCGTTGGCAGTTAACGTTATATCACGTGGATAACTATATATACCTTCCCATTTGTTTGTTGGGTGTCATTTCCGCCATATAGTTTTTCCATGGTTCATGGTTATGTTATAACCACAAGCCTTGTGAAAGTGAGCTGCCATTTTAACGTAAAACGCATCACATTAGCAGCGTCATAGCCTTCTTGATTTTAAAAAAGCGAGTGAGACAAGATATTATACTAGCCTACTAGCAGTACTAGCCACTTCGCAGCAGCACTTTGGCGGATCCAGGTGGGAGGGCATCGCCGAGGCTTAGGTCCGCTGAGAAGGCGTCTTTCAGTCAGAGAGAGACTAACTTTAACTGATTTAAAATCCGTGTACACTAGTTTTGGGAGTCAGCAGCCCCTCGTTAATTTGTATCTTTACTAGCCTAGTAGCAAGAGACTGTGTTAAGTGCTAACGTCAAACTTTTACTTGTTATTTTTAATGAACAGGCCCGTAGGTATTGTTTCACTCACTCCTTAACTCCTAGAAGGCCTTGGGCAGCAATAATAGGCTGGCCTCAGGAGCAGCTGATATATAGTAAAAATATTGCCATTTTTGTATAAACTTTATAAAAATAGAAGGAATCGATTTATAATAATTACAATTCCTTGTTTTTTATTTTGCCATACACTTTACCCGTCGTATATAATACTAACTTTAAACTTTTTTAAACTTCAACACTTACCCCTAAAAACTGTGAACGCTATCATAAAAATAATAATACTGTATGAGAGGTCACACTATTATGAAAGTATGTAAATGTGTATACTTCAATAAATTGTAATATTCGAGTAGGTATACTACATTATTTGCTAACGTGAAAATTATTTTGATTGAAAAAGTGACGGCCGCAGTCAAACTTACCTACATACTATCACAAGGTATGCTTAACTTTAGAATATAAGCTCCGTATTTAAGCATAGACCTTTTTATATCACCGCTCAGTTAACACAGCTCCGAAAGTGCAAAGACGGTAGGAGCTTGTAGTTTTAAATAAAGAATATACATAAATACTTAAAAAAATACTTTTTCTTTGGTCAAAGTATCACTAATTCATCCTCATTTTATAAGTCTTGTAACCACTCTAAGGTTGAACTGAACAGTATCTAGCTTGTGAAGTACTTCCATGATGTAAGCTTCCAAATATCTGGCAGGAATATAGAACCGTATATCGTTTTTGGTCCGTAGACAGTCTTCCATAAAGAACTTGATTGTATCACTGGAAAAAGGTAAATATAGGTCTATAAGACGATTACTTGGGGGTGGGCGACGTAGTATTTTTATGACACTGTTTAATATCGATTTTCTAAAAAAATGCATTTAATTTGTCGGTTCGAGCTATTCTTGATTATAATTAATTTGTGTTGGGCTACATGCTTGGTGAAACTGTTGTTCCATTGCACAGGAAGTAGGAATAATAACTGCTTGTTTACGTTTCACAATTTAAAAACCTTAATATCATTCCTATACAAGTCAATAAAAACAACTTACACAAACACATATCAAATGCTAAAATAGAAACTAAAAACAAACTTTCACAAAGTGGGGTCTACCAAATACAATGCGACAACAAACTGCGATCCTATCTATTCCATAAAGCACCCGGCCTGGACGGAATAACCAATAAATTAATAAAAATTATACACCCACCCATAATTACACCCCTAAAACACATCATAAATCGAATCTTTGAGACTGGAATTGTACCACATCACTTTAAGGTATCCGTTATAACACCAATACACAAGTCCAGTCCCATAAATAAAATACAGAATTATCGACCAATAAGCCTCATTATCAACCCTGCAAAAATATTCGAAAAGGCCCTTAAGGACAGACTAGTAACTTTTTTGAAATCAAATAACACTCTATCTAATAATCAATACGGATTTACTGAGGGGATCAGCACTGCGGACGCTATACAACACCTAACATCAGAAATCACAAAAAATATAGACAACAGCTTAAAAACAATAGTAGTCTTCATGGATCTCGCTAAGGCGTTCGACACAGTACCCCCAAACAGCTACTGAGCGTTCTTGAACATTCTGGAGTTAGCACTGGGCGTCTTTAAGGGATACCTTTCAAACCGACATCAGTATACAAAAATTAACAAAATAATAAGTTCCGCAGAAATAATTAAAACAGGTGTCCCACAAGGGACCATACTGGGCCCAATACTATTTATAAGCTACATAAACTCACTACTGGGTATGAATTTTGAGGGCACAGCCATCTCCTATGCGGACGACACGGCTCTGATTTTTGGAGGTCACACTTGGATTGAGACTAAACAAAAAGTTATTCTAGGAGTAAAGCAAGTAAAAAATTGGCTTGAAAGCTTTAAGCCACTGAACATACAAAAAACAAACTATATAGCATTCTCCCCAGTAAACAAAAACAGACCGGACTTTGACAGCATTGACATAACTGAACATGACTCCATTAATTCTTGTGAAAAAACAAAATATCTTGGGATAGTGATCGACCAACATCTTACATGGAACCACCATATAAACTATGTAGTAACCAGAATAAAAAAGCTTGTATACAAATTCTATATTTTATCTTGAGAGAGATCCTCAATAATAAACTCACTGAACTAATATACGAAGCTTTAATCGAACCTTTGTCACGCTACGGAATCACGGCATGGGGTGGTGCCTATAAAACTAACCTAAAACCTCTACAGATTGTTCAAAATTATGTACTAAAGGTTATACTTAAAAAAAATAAACTATACCCCACGAAATGCTTATATAATGAGAAACTTCTAAATATCCGGAAATTATATATTTTGTCTACCTGCAATTTTATGCACAACAGGGAAAAAACAGTAATATCCATTCACCACAAACATAACACGCGCAATAAGACTAATAAAAACGTAATTATTCCTAAAAGTCAAAAAACCCTCAGTCTGAAATTCCTACATAACTTTGCCTCTAAGTTTTATAACTTGCTGCCTGTCACAATTAAAAATATAAGGCAGCCAAAACAATTCAACAAACATTGTAAAAGTTTTATATCCCAAAACTATATTCTCTTTGAAAATATTGTATAGATAATTTGTTTTCCTTTTTTCTGGGTTTATTTTCTTTCCTTTCTTTACTGTTTCCTTTGTTCTTTTCTTTTCGGTTATTATTTTTTTTTATTCTTTTCGCCATACCTATTAGTGAATAACATATGTGATAAATGTAATTATTAGAATAGTTTTAGAAGATAATATAAATATAGTAATTTATGTGACACATACAGGTATAAAAATTTACCTAGGTGTCAAAATACAATTAATGCTAGCATTAATACAGCATTAATACAGCATTAATACAGCAATTACTGTATATATTATAAAATGTAATTGTATAAACTTTCGAATTGAAATAAATGAAATGAAATTAAATGAATCTACATTGGACAAACAGGTAGAAATTTTGAAACCAGGCTTAAAGAACACAAAACATCTATTTAAAAAAAAATATAACAGGGTTAGCTGATCATTGCATAAAAGACAATCACTCAATCTCTAACAACATAAAACCCATAACACATACACAATAAAAGCAGAAAACTAAATCTACTAGAAACAAGAACTATCAAAAAAGCCATAAAAAACAAATGTAATGTTGAGTAATAGATGTGTTTTGGACTTCCATTGCCTTTAGTTTTTTATATCACAACGTTTCAACTGGCAAAAAGCAATGGAAGTCCAAAACACATCTATTACCAGGGACGTAGCGAAGGCCTCTGGTTTGGGAGGGGTGAAATTCCTAAATTTCCCAACTTTATAAAATATAAAAAAAAATAACACAATTCAAAAAGTATTTATTTCAGACCTACCCATAATTATCAAATAAACTGTATAAAAAACATATACAGGGTTGGGCAAATATTCCGGAACAGCTTAATTACAGGCGAACTAAAAGTGATATCGGATCCGGGTTTTGGGCAATCTACCGGGTGTCCACGGAAGGTGGTTCGCCCCTCTAACTTTTTTGTTTTTCAAGATAATGGAATATAATTTGGGGGATTTATAGGTATATGACATAAAACTGCATTTTTTGATAGTTGACTCAACATTATGAAACTTCCGGTTTAACTGGAAGTGACATAAAACTTTCGATTTTTAAATGGTATATTTTTCGTTTATCTGACTCCATATGACATTCTTAATATAACGATTTGTCACACTTTTTGTTACCAAGAAAATATTTTTTTTCCAATTTATTGTTTTATCTAGAGGGCTATGGAATACCTTAAAATCACTTATTTCAGTTCTTTAATCTTAGGAAAAATAAAATTTTACTATTTTTGGTCCAATGCTATGTGCTGTGTACAATTTAATCTTTAAAGTTGTATAACTCATTTTTTTTTAAACGGCAACATGGTGGCTCGCCGGGTTAAGAAAACAGAGGATTTTAATACAATTATTTTGATACCACACACTATTAGGTTTTAGAAAAGCTGCCATGAAAAAACTTTAAAAAGTTAACTTGAAACTTTCCTAAATGAAGCATATTTTGAGAATAAATTTAGATTTAAATGCATCAAGTAGTCTGTGACCAGCAAAACTGATAAAACAAAATCATGCCTTGAAGAAAATTGACATGCCGACAGCTTCTGCCAAAGTAAATTAGTTTGTTGTTTAAAAAATATGGAAAATAATAGTTTTACCAGGAGTGAAAAAGTTGATATGTTTTAAGTATTTGAAGAATGTAGAAAGAATTCAACCGATCGATGCTGCACGACGTACAAAGATATCCTAATCGGCGTGCTATTGCCCAAAACTGGTTCAGTTAACTTTTTCAAGTTTTTTTTTATTGCAGCTTTTCTAAAACCTAATAGTGTCGCATCAAAATAATCGTAATAAAATCCTCTTTTTTCTTAACCCGACGAGCCACCATGTTGCCGTTTAAAAAAAAATGAGTAGGTAATACAACTTTAAAGATTCAATTTTACACAGCACATAGCATTGGACCAAAAATAGTAAAATTGTATTTTTCCCAAGATTAAAGAAGTGCAATAAGGATTTTAAGGTATTCATAGCCCTCTAGAAAAAACAATAAATTTGGAAAAAAATATTTTCTTGGTAACAAAAAGTGACAAATGTGTCATCGTTATATTAAGAATATTTCATTATTTTGAAAAACAAAAAAGTTAGAGGGGCGAACCATCTTCCGTAGACACCCGGTATAGGACAAAAATGGAACACCCTGTATATTATCAGATATTCTAAATTTTCAATAACTTTAAAATATTTTTTGTATAGCATAGGTACCATATGACTAAATTCAACTGTTTCGGAATTACGGGCAAATGAATGTAGTACATTTGATTATTTAAACAAAATTGGTAATAATTTTTAAATAAACAATAATATAAAAAAAAAGTTATTTAACTAAATGTTAAAAATGTCGTCCTTCAAAAACCTGACAGTGTCCAATCCTCTCGGAAAATTGGGAAAGCACGTTTTGCAAATGTTTACGAGAAATAACATGCACAGCATCTAAAATACTGTTTTTAAGGTCCTTCAAAGACTTAGTTTGTGTACGATACACGACACTCTTTAAATGACTGAAAATGGCAAAAGTGTCTATCTATATATTACAGTCAGTCTTACCGGGGCAACTTATGGAAGTTAAATAAGCTGCACACATTTTTGTTTACCCAAGTTTTCCCAACTTTTGATGTTTAAGATAACTTTGGGGAGGGGGGGCGTCGCCACCCCCCCTCCCTCCCCATGACTCCGTCCCTGTCTATTACTCAAGATACATCATTGTCTACAACCTTCAAACAAATGTAATGTTGTTAATAATCAAACCGAAATACCTTCAGGCGCTTCCCTAATTCTTAATAGCACACTAATTTAGGATTAAATATGTATCTGTACCTTTAAAAAATAGTTGACCATTCAATCTTCTAATCCTAAATCCGAATTCTGGCATGTTTATAATTACCTTTGTAATATGACGTAGAATTTAGTATCTTCTTGTACTCCTTTGATAATGACCCGCAAGGGCCGAAACACGCGTCAGGAAACTGATTAAATTTGTGAAACATAACAAGTGGTTATTATTTTTACTTCCTGCCTGTGCAATATTTTTGATTATATCTGCCTTCCCGGTTTTATTACACGATACTAAATTGTGCGCATTAAAAAATCTTATCTCTTTGATGTTGGGACACATGTTGTGGAAAAACAAATAGTAATCTACTTTATTTTTTGCAAAACATAATCAAATTCACTGCATTAAAACATTTTTATATGTAAATTTTCTCGAAATGAGAACGCTGCAGCGCATTATCTTAATTTTGCTAATTTAATGTTTAAATCACCTAAAATATTGGCGGCATATCGATAGCCCGTTTTAAGAATTATCAGAACCTATGGGAAACAACAGATTAGAAATAAATTTACAATTGTAAATTTTCTATCGAGCATGATTTAAATACAAAATTGCTCAGTTTTTAAACACTCAAGTGTTACCAAAAATGAAACCAAAATTCTCGCTACATTTTTACTTTCAATTAACACTAGCCGTTCTGTATAGCGCCTCTTTTTCTTACGCATATAAAATCACATGGGACAACGACGTCAACGTCGATTTAAATGAGATAGATGATGATCTCGCACGTACCGAAGAACGAAAAATTCCGAATTGGTTTTTCATTTTCCCTGGTAAGTAAAAAACTTAAATTCCGATCGAGCTTTGGTTGCTTTTTAATATCAGCCCATTCTCATAAAGAAAATTATTTTTTGTTACAACAATCATACGTAATTTCCGCAACAGTGTATTTTTTCGAATTTTAACAAGTCACATTTAGAGGCATTTATTTGATATTTTTCTTTTTCAGGTACCAAATGGTGTGGCGTCGGGAACATAGCGGACAACTATTCGGATTTGGGAACTGAAAGGGATACAGATAAATGTTGCCGGACCCATGATATGTGCCCAGATCTTATTGAAGGATATCAAACCAAATATGAATTGATCAATCCCTCGTTTTACACTAGGTAAGTGGAACTTTTGAAAGTACATAAAATGTTGCTGGATTTCCCACTATTTTTTAGATTAAACTGTGATTGCGATAAAGAGTTTTACAAATGTTTGAAATCCGTTAATGCAAGGACGTCAATCCAAGTGGGGCACATCTATTTTACAATTCTAGGAACTCAGTGCTACAAAAAGGACCACCCTATCTCGGGGTGTAAAAAGTACACATCATTTCCGTAAGTATAAATAATGTAGCTCCTAAAAGGTTGAAGACAGAAGAAAGGTCTTGTTAGTCCCACAAACGTTTAAAATAATTAAGAAAAGACATACCATGAACCTGGCAAACTGAAGGTTTTTATTAACAAGTTAACTATAAATAGTGTAAGTATTGCAAATCCTAAGGCGAAAATTTCTTTAAAATTAATTATTATTATTAATTAATATGTATAACAAATATTTTTTAGAAGGAAAAAATGTGTAGAATATGACTTAGACCGAACCCAGCCGAAAAAATACCAATGGTTTGACATACCAAACTTTTGACATATTTACTGTCAACACAAGTAATGTAATTTATCTGTATTTGCAGAAAATTAAATAAATATCTACTCAAAGTATATTATTATGTAAACGCTCACACTAAGTGAATCCCGCATCTAAAATATCAATGCGAGGTCTCGTTTTGAAGCTGCCAACGCACTCGTCATTTTTACGGGTTTGTTCGGGTTTGTTCGGGTTTGTTCTTCTATCATCTATCATCGGGTGTTTCTTAAAAGACATTCACCCTTACAACTTTTCTGTATTTATAGATATTAAAATGCAAGTTTGAGATGAATCTGCATTTATTGGCATAATTTTCAATTTGTTAGCACTTCCGGTTTGACCGGAAGTGACCTTGACTTTGGTATTTTAAATGGGACATCTATATTTTTACTTATTTGGGTCCAGCATAACATTATGAGTAAAATGACACCTCACTTGTCATTTTTTGACGTGTTATATCATTTTTATGTTTATTTTTATATCAATCTAGAGTGGCTACAAATTAATTAAATCTGTTAATTCAATAGTCAAGTAGTATATGAAAATGGAAATTATGTCATAATAATTAACTTTCTAAGTGTCACAAGCGTTTAAAAAATTAAATTTTGTTTTCTTGACGTTTACTCCATTTTTCCCAATGGAACGATGGTGGTTCACTAGGATATTTAAAACGAGCATTCTTTTTTCCAACAATTGGATACCATACACTCCTATGCTATTTTAAAATTGACACTGAAAAATTTGCCTTAAATCCCAATCGCAAATTTAAAAGCGTTATGTATTAGTGCTAGCAAATTGAAAATGATGCCAATAAATGCAGACTCATCTCTCATGCAATATCTCAATATTTCATTTTAATATCAATAAATAAAAAAAAGTTATAGGGGTGAACGTCTTTTGAGAAACACCCGGTATATGATATTAAAAACATCAAAATTAAATTTTTTGAAAATCATTAGGTTTGTAATTAACAATTTAAAATAGTTTAATTTTTGTCACTTACAATTCCTCGGGTGTAACATCTGCCAATAACATGAAACTGTCAGAATTGGCCATAGAATAGAAAAACCTCAATCTCGCCTCCAAGCACGGCGGATACAATCTCGGCAAATACTGTTCCAGAATACTAAAGTACATCAGTCCGTACTTCATGGTTTCAACTGGTCTTTCTAAAATAAAGAAAAATCAAAAAGTTTAATAAGATTTATTTTTTGAAATTAATCATGTCCCATGTGCATTCCACAACTTATTGATACAAAAATTAAACTATATGTTATTATAAAACAAGGGACAAACAAGAAAGAACATTTGATACACATACAGCTAAAAATTATCAGTGCATTATGCATAAACTTTACTTTTTACTATAAGTATGCAAATCTGATATTTAATCAAAGACGGACATGGACATTCCCCCTGCTTTCCCAGTACATGGTAAATGTTTGTCATCTTACCTTCCCAAAGTTCATACTGATCATACAGAAGCCTATATGTATCTAAAAGTATCCATGAATCTGCGGGATATATTTTGTCATAACTTTCTACTGCTCTGAGAATTGATTCTAGACCAGAGGTTACACGATCTGAAATAAAAAGAAAACATTTAAATTTACATAAGAATAGTAATTTACGTTACAAGACCGCCTATGGCTCGCCCTGGAAATGCTTGTCTCGACCTGAAAAACACTAATTGTGGTTGCGTGACGTACAATATTTTTTTCAAGACCGACACTTCGATATATTTTATAATCTACGCGAAACAAGTTTGACATAAAGAACAAAATTAAAAATCAACGAACTGTCACTCGACAATACATCGAAATGTTGTTGTCATAACGAAATCAAGGTATCTTGTATTATCAAAGAGCGATTGGAAAAACAAAAAACAGGGTGACAGTGACATTAGAGACCGGAAAAACGTTATTTTCTAGACGAAAAATTGTGGAGAAAGTGTAAATTTTCTGGTCGGTTTTTTAAAAAAATCTTTTTCGGTCTCTAACGTCACTTTTCTGGTCTTGCGATCGGAAAAAGGTTATTTTCTAGACGAAAAATTGCCCAGAAAGTGTATATTTTCTGGTCGGTTTTAAAAAAATCTATAAAACACATTCACCTACATAGATTACTAGCAATTTGGGCAGTTTTTTCCGCCCTGATATCCAGTTCCGAACGGGACTTGCAATCCTTGCACCACAATTTTTCTTTCCCTTTATTATCGGTAATTTTTTTAGCTTTACCTTTTTTGCATCTCTGACATTTGTAGGGATAATTTTGCTGAAAAAAAAATGGGTATATGTTAGGCTAATGGTTTTTGAGATATACAGTGTTACCAGTAAAGTCCGCATCATATGGGATTATTCGAAATTTGACTTTGACATCAAGTTCTGCTTCGATCGAGATGAAAATTAAGCAAAAAAAATAGTAGTCACGTGACTCGCATTATTTGTCAAATTTCAATTTTTTCCAAAAAATAATTCAAAAGTGGGGTTATTTCTGAAAATATCGAAAAAAGTTATTAGAAAAAGTTTTTTTAAATGCAGTTTCTGGCCCACATGCAAAATTTAAGCTGCATAAGATAATTTTGATTTTGTACCTGTATGTTGTAAATTGCACCACTTTTGCAAAATAAGACTCAACGCAACCTACATAAAACTTCTCAGTTTTGAGAATGCTTTATTTCATATATATTTTCTTTAAAAAAGCGCCATATTAAATGTGTGTTTTTCTACAAAATCAAAATTGGGCTATTAAAATTTGGTCGCATGTGATGTAAAGTTTATTATTTGTTTTTGACCCTGTATAAGGTAACTCATAAAATAAGTATTTTTGAAAACGTAGTTTGTGTCTGAAAGTAATACACCTAATATTAAGACAAAAAAGAACACAGTGTCTTCAGTAAAGTGTTTTTTAAGTGGAAAATAAATTTTAGTTTAAGGACGTAAAGTTTATCTATTCTCAACGATTTAATTTAAAACCCCTTTATTTTATCTTTTATTTTTTTACTTTCAGACACGAACTACGTTTTCAAAAATACTTATTTTATGAAGGTACCTTATACAGGGTCAAAAACAAATAAACTTTGCATCACATGCGACCAAATTGTAATAGCCCAATTTTGATTTTGTAGAAAAACACACATTTAATATGGCGCTTTTTTAAAGAAAATGTATCTGAAATAAAGCCTTGTCAAAACTGAGAAGTTTATGTAGGTTGCGTTGAGTCTTATTTTGCAAAAGTGGTGCAATTTACATAAGAATGGTAATAGGTAAAAAATCAAAATTATCTTATGCAGCTGAAATTTTGCATGTAAAACTGCATTAAAAAAAACTTTTTCTAATAACTTTTTTCGATATTTTCAGAAATAAAATACTTTTGAATTATATTTTGGAAGACATTAAAATTTGACAGATAATGCGAATCACGTGACTACTATTTTTTTGCTTAATTTTCATCTCGATCGAAGCAGAACTTGATGCCAAAGTCAAATTTTGAATAAAGCTATTAATAAAAAAAAATCCCATATGATGCGGACTTTACTGGTGACACGTAGTATGTAGGATATCCAAATAAGTGACAACCAGTAGTTTACTAATACAGGATTGTCCAATAGAGCAACACTAGATACCTACCCAGTTCTCCTCATAATCGCAAATGATACACTCGCATAAGCTTTCGAAATAAAAAATATGTTGCATTATGAGCTGCCTCTCTTCCAATAAGAAAAACGTATCTATTTCTTGATAAGCAATGGTTATTTCAGTATTTGCTTGTATCGGTTTTAAAGTCTTTATTAATATTCGGTCATTACGAGGTCTAAAATAAATTGATATTTATGTAAAGATGCTTAAGGAAGGTAAACGAAACAAAAATAACTTACATTACCACAGCATTTGGAGAACAAGCATGGTTCAATAGGGCAATAGTGGGACAAATGGCTTTCCCGGTACTCCCGGAAATATTAAAAGCGTACCCAGCGTCAAGGTTCGGATATTTCAGCAATACAGAGTTCATTTGTGCTTGGCAGTAGTGTCTTACTAATAATCCGCCGACGTATTTGAGAAACTGCTGCTTATCATTGCACTTGAATTCCTTGAAAAAATTTGTCCGGACTACAAGGTATATGATGGTTTTTACTGCGTCCTTAAAAATATATACGTTTTAAAACTTATTAAAAAAGCTAGGAATTAAAGTTAGTATGTACATACACTTTTCTCGATGGTATGTCATGTCTAAGTGAAATAACAGTTATTTATGTATTAAATGCATTATGATGATGTTTATGCCTCCGAGGGCAACAATCTCACAAAGCCGAGGGTTTTTGGCCCGAGGGTTTTTGTTTTTAAGTTGCTCGAGGGTATAGACATCAAGTAATGCCCGTGGTACCAACAATCTTAACATAGTATAAAACAAAGTCGCTATCGCCCGTCCTGTCCCTATATGTGCTCAAATCTTTAAAACTACGCAACGGATTTTGAAGCGGTTTTTTTTTTATAGATAGAGTGATTCAAGAGGAAGGTTTTTATGTATAATACATGCATAAATAATATTATAGAGAAACACTGATAAATTAGAGTAGGGAGAACGAACGACCCAAGCTAACCGGTCCCCGGCCCATTCAACGATCGATCCGAAGCCGGAATAGACGAATACAGACTATGTTTTATGCATGGATGTGAATTGTGGAAGGGCCGGCAAACGGTTGAGTTTGAGGTTTGTTCGGGTTTGTTCGCCTTATTATCTCACGTTGTATAATGCCGGGCTGCAACGCAGGCCGGGTACACGCTAGTTTTTAAATATAAAAGAATTACAAATATTTTATTATTACAAACCCATTTAAATTATGGAATACTAGGATGGGAGCGCAGAAATAAGAATTATCTTAATAATATTGAAACTATTCAAAAATACATTTTGAAAATTATTTATGAAGACCACAATTTCTATAAATAATTTATAGAAATAAAATTAAATATTGGATATCCAATCCAAGAGATATATTCAAGAACATCATTAATAAATAATAAATATACCAAGCTATAATGAATAAAATAAATAAATATATATATTATATACATGACGTATTGTATCTTTGTTTACTGTAGTGATATAAAATATACCAATAAAATATTGTCATATTCGTTTTATATTATAATCTAGTTGTGCCTGAATTATGAAATATATTCTTGACAATAAATATTATATTACTTAACTCAAAACAAGTATTTTACTTCTGAGTTCGGAATTGATAGTTTATACAAAAAAATTATATACAGTGTGTCCGCGAGGGAAAAAATCTTTATTATTCATTTTACGACCAAAAGTCATTCTTTATAAAAAGTTCTGCTTGTTGAGAAAATTAATGCACGATAAAAATATGTTAGATCAGATGTACAGGGTGTTAATAAATTAGAAAAATATGAAAATACTTTAAGAGGGAAGTACTATTATTTATTATTTTAGACAAAATGTTTATGAAACAAAGTTGTTTATAATCCAAAATAAAGCCTAAATATAAAATTTGAAATAGGAATTATAATTTTTGTTTTTTATTTTTACAATAGAATTTAACATTCAAAATGCAGAATTGTGGAAAAAGTTATTATTCTACATATTCTCCTCCAACCTGCACACATTTATCTCCAAATTAGAAATAAATTAAATAAATAGGTCAGCACTCTAAGGTTTTCATTTTGAATGTTCATAAATTCTATTGTAAAAAATAAAAAACAAAAACTAGAATTCGAATTTCAAATTTTGTATTTAGGCATTATTTTGGATTATAAACAACTTTGTTTCATAAACATTTTGTCTAAAATAATAAATAATAGTACTTCTCTCTTAAAGTATTTTCATATTTTTCTAATTTATTAACACACCCTGTACATCTGATCTAACATTTTTTTATCGTGAATTCATTTTCTCAACAAGCAGAACTTTTTATAAAGAATGATTTTTGGTCGTAAAATGAATAATAAAGATTTTTTCCCCCTTGGGGACCCCATCCGCGGACACATGTATTAGCATTAAATATCAAAAAAATATTTGAATAAACTTTTATTATTATTATTTCGTGATTTTCACTAACAGAAATTGACGAGGTGTTTAAATTTTGGTATAAGAATTCTTAGTTTTTTTTTTACAATGTAGTAATTATGTAAATCCCATTTTAAATGTTTATCAAAAATTATTCCTAGATATTTAATATTTTCACCTTCCTTTATATTAATATTATTATTGCATAACATTATAGAAAACATTGACTTATCAGAAGCTGGTAAATTCGTTTTTACTGGGTCTTTTCATAACTGTTCATTTAATATAAATGATAAATAAGTTTTTTCGTTAATAAAAAGTTGTTACTTTGATTTTTCCTATTTATTTCTCTTAATGCCCGAGGGCATTAGGAACTTCCTTAATGCCCTAGGGGGTATTATATACCATTTAAAGTGTCTGGTAACTATGGTATTATGAAACAATAATATTCGAGTAGGACATAAAAAAAACATATTTCAAGATGACAAAACTTACTTTTAAAATTTCATACACTCTTTTGACCGGCAGATTATTAAAATGAGTCTGAAGTCTATACATATAAGGGTAATTGTTTTCCTTACTACCCCATTTAGTCTTATTATCTTTAGGAAGCTCATGTTTGAAATTCTGAAGAGATCCATACAACATCATTCTAAAAGCTGTATAACTACAAAGAGAAAAAATGTCACCATCGCCTCTTGTATTAGATTTGGGTATCAATATTTATGCCCAACTAATACAGTTTCCAATAACTTACCTATTGTCAGTTATGTTTAATTTCCAATAATGTCTCTGCAGAGCTTCACATTCAAACCTATGATACTCATGATAAGATTTTGATAAACACTTTACGGAACAGTACACTACAATATTGCATTTTGTACATCTAAAACAGACGAAATTATTGCCTTATCTGCTAGTTGTCAGAACATTTCCGACAAGTATTATTAAAAAAATCTTACGTATAAAATTTAGATACGGCATATGCACAATGGTGGCACCTATACATCTTATCATCCCCTCCTAGACAAGTACACAAGGGGTCCACTATTAAAACTGTAGCTTTTTCATTGATTATAATTTCACCCTTGTCCAGTTTGGTAGCTGTTATTAAATGCCTGCCTTTACTTGGAGAATCCCTAAAAACAAATTTCAAAATGGACAATGGTTCAATAAACTTTAAATGAGGTAAAAAATAAAAAACCTAATTATATTTTTTGCTTACATCATTTGTAGAGAAGTGTGAGCAAACTCAATGTTATCATTGGTTGATGTTAATTCGGGTTCTTCTTCATTTTGTTCATCTTTTTTGGGAAAATCATTCCTTACATGTCCTGATAGTTCACAATATTCCAGGAATGGCAATTGATCAACTGAATTTATCATATGAAGGACAGAGTGTTTATCATTGGATGAACTTAAAACAGTGGATAATTTAAAAAATCAACATAGCCTACTGACTTAAACAATTTAACATATTATCAAGTACCTAATAATTGTAAAAAAATAAATCTTACTGAATTTTATCATAATATTTTTCAAATGCATCAAACTCATCTGTATAGAATTTTTTGGACCCCAACACTTCTATTGGTACATCAGGAGGCCCGTCCACATCTGAGGTCTTACCATCATTTATTACACGTGTTTTATTACAGGGACATTGCTTTTCCTTTACCATTATTGGATTTGCCAAACTGATTATGGGCATGACTAAAAAGTACCGGTCATTCATATTTATGAATAGGTAAGTATATAACAAAATGATCTATGTATAAAAAGGCAACTGTATTCTACACCAGAGCAACATATAAAAGTTTTTGTTTTTGAATCTAAATAAGAGCAGGTAAGTATATAGTATCAGTGTTTTAGCAAGAAAAATGTTTAAGGTACTTTTAACACCTGCAATATAATATATTTAATGGGCGATACTACTACAGTCTTCTATACTTTACCCTCTAGGGCCTAGGGGGTAAGAAAACTGAACTTGGCTAGATTTTGGTAGGTCTAGGTATAGGTAGGTACTTACTTTCCTAAAATTTTCTTACTAAACATACAGTAAGAAAAAAAAAGGTTTTGATACTACCATCAATAGCGAAATCAACCCTTTGTTTCCTGTGAAGGAAATTAGGGTAGAAATTAGCAATAAACGCTTGCAGTAAAATTTACATTCAAATATTATTATAACTACCTCAGTACTTAATAGATTCTAGAACAAACAAATTGAAAACATACCTTCAGAAAAAAACCGGTAAAGTTGCACATAAAAGTTTGTGTGTGCTTGTTAAACACAAAAGTAAAAGCTCGTTGTGTTTTTAGTACTTATGGAAAAGTTTACAAATTTATTTATTTATCTGCATTCCAGCAGAAAAATGGGAGTTTTGTTTTTTGAGGTTTGGGCTTGGGCGCAGTTTGCATTCCGTTACCGGTTTGATCCGAAGAACCCTTTTTTTTCTGTGCCAGTTTGGATAAACATGGCCCGTTTCGTCGATAAATCCTCATCCAATAAATTTATATTCCCTCAACAGTTATCGTAACTCGAGAAATGTCTCGCAATAAAAAAAATAAGGTATAAAAGGAAATTACGTAAACTGTAGAAAACCAGAAATATATAAAGGGAATAAAGAATAAAGTTTTATTAGTGAACTTTTACAACTTCATAACTTTCCGAGCCGAGAAAGGAGAAAAAATTGGCAACCATAGGAGGTGGTTGTTACGCTAACTTTCTTCTGTGGTATCAGGCCTTTAAAAAAATTATAAAATTAATACATAACCTCAATATTTTTATTGTGTACAAAAATACAAACTGCCCCAGTTTTTAAATTTTTAATAAACTGTTTAATTTTTTACTATGAAGGACTTTTTAGCTGAAAATAATGCATGTGGACAGACAATTTTACTTCTAGTTTCAAGGGGAAATGCTATTATTGCCGAATTATTACGGTTAAAGGATTACATTCCAAAAGTTTATAGGTGTGTACCAGGGCGTCATTAAAATATTTAATTTAGATTAATTAGAGATATGGCTACAATCCTTATTTTTTTAGACTAGAGAATAAACAAGATGTGCAAAAGTATGGCGAAATTATACTTGACTTTTCTTACCTACGAACTTCTGAAACTCAAGATCAAAAAATTGAGAACAATGAGGTATAAAATAAATTCAGGTCATAAAAACAAGCGGTTATATAGTCTCACACGTCTATTTTGTAGATTCTAAGGGATTTAGATGAGGAATTCAGAGATAATCACCTAGAAATATTAAAACGATTCTATTTATTATTTGAGAGCATTCATAGCTATATCATAGACTTAAATCATTACATAGATGAATTAGAAGATGGGTATTACATTCACCAATCTCTGGAAACTGTTTTTCTGGATGTAGAAGGGAGGCAACTGTTGGTAAGTAATATTAACAAAAATATATAAAATATATAATATGTAAGTCAATGTAAGTATTTGACTCAATTATTTTATAATTTTAGTGTGAGGCCTTATTTCTGTATGGTTTGATGCTACTAATGGTAGATGATTACATTGATGGACCTATCAGAGAAAGATTATTGGTTTCTTATTATCGATATACACCTCAACGGCGAGATACACAAAGTTGCATAGATGAAGTTTGCAAGCTACTTAGAGAAACTGAAGTTAATACACCTAGAAGACCATTGAACTATCCTGAAGAATATTTTAAGTTAGAATGAACTTAATTACAAGTTTTGGCAAATTGCATGACCCTTAATTTTTAGGAGAATTCCAATAAACACAACTTACATAGAAATGGTCATTGGTCGCCTTCGTTCTGACGATATATATTCACAAATTTCAGTCTATCCCCTTCCTAAACATAGAAGTACAGCTTTAGCTACTCAAGCTTCCATGCTCTATGTCTGTCTCTATTTCTCCGCACACATTTTGCATTCACAGACAGCTATTATGAGAGAGATAGTTGACAAATATTTTCCTGATAACTGGAGCATTTCAGTTTATATGGGGTATGTTTACATGAATAATATCAATATTTTAAAAATAGATAGTAACTACGTATGGTATTATATAATAAATTGTTTTTTTATTTATGAATAGATATGTTGTTAACCTTGGTGAAACTTGGGAAAACTTTAGAGCCGCAAAACTGGCTTTAAACAACACCTTGGAAATGCTTAATGTTAGGGCCTATGCAAACAGTTATGGTAAAAGTGTGTCTAACTTGCTAAAAGCTTCTAGTAACCTTCTAAAAGAAGGTAACATAACCAAAGAAACTCTTCTTAAAGAAATTAATAATATTGTCAACATTTTAAGAGAATGTAATGTTACCTTACGCTGGCTAATTCTGCATACTGTCCTAAAACCCGGTACTGTTGACAAAAATAAAAAATTAAAACAATACAGAGATATTGTTATAGCAGAATCCAACTCTGAACAAGCCTACTTGTTCAAACTCCTATTAAATACAGCACAGCTAGAACTAGTTACCAAAGATTTATTTAAGAACTTGCTGTCTGAAAAGCACTCTCAGTGGGAAAAATTAAAAGAAGACAGCTATAAAAGCCTTATAGAACTGTCAGAAGTGTTTAGTGGCACAAAACCTTTAACTAGGATTCAAAAAAACAACCATTTGGAGTCATGGTTTAAAGAGATAGCAAAAGAAGTACAGAGCTTGAACCAGGAAGAAACAGGATCCTCTAGGAAGATTGTGCAACTTATTCAAGCATTAGAAGAGGTACAAGAGTTTCATCAGCTTAATAATAATATGCAGGTATGCTTTTTTATGTAAAGTTTATTAAAATTAAATTAGGTTCCTATTTCCTATAAATTGTTATAAGTTATACTTGTAATAGATTACTCCAAAGAGAATTAATATTTTTTGTATTTACTTTTAGGTTATCCAATTTCTATCCGAAACTCGCAATGACTTACACCAAATGATAAGGACAACAAACATAAAGGAAGATGTTCTTATTAACCTACAAATAATAGGAGACATAAGTTACGCATGGGAGCTCATAGATTATTATACCCCCATAATGCAAAGCGGCATTAAAAGAGAGCCTAAGCTAGCTATAAAACTACGAGCGGTGTTTTTGAAACTTGCTTCGGCGCTGGAGTTACCTTTGTTAAGAATAAATCAAGCGCATAGTGACGATTTAATTTCTGTGTCCGAGTATTACAGCAAAGAGTTAGAGATCTATGTTAGGAAGGTTTTGCAGATTATACCCAGTACAATGTTTGAGAAGTTGGCTAGAATAATAACTATGCAGACTAACGTGATTAAGGAATTACCTACAAGGGTGGATAAGGATAAATTAAAGGATTTCGCGCAGTTGGACGAGAGGTTTGAATTTGCGGAATTGACGCATTCAGTTTCTATTTTTAGTCAAGGTAACTTGGTAATATTATTCCCTCATCATGCTGGAACATTATTTTATGTCATTTTTTTAGGTATGCGTATGATGAAAAGTACTCTAGTTGGCGTCGTCTGCTTGGACCCAAAACAATTGTTAGAAGATGGCATCAGAAAAGAATTAGTTCAATATATCTCTCAAGCGCTGCATAATGAATTTAAGTTTAGCTTAAAGCCCAAACAGGATGAGTTAGAGATTAAGTTAAAAAGCTTAGGACTTATAATGGATGGGTACAAAAGATCTTTTGAGTATATTCAGGTAAAGTATGTCTTTCTCCCTCTAACATAAAATATTTACTCTGTTCCCGCTAAGGTATTTTTGTTACTCAAAAATGATTAGTGATATAATAAGTTTATTGAAAATTTAATTATATAATAAATATGTTTATGTTGTCTTCTATAAACTTATTCTTCAATCCACTGAAGCTGAGCTTGTTAGGGGCAAATCTTATTTTTTGTTTTAGTATGTAAAATCATAAATCATAAATATACAATAAAAAACAAGTTTTAAAGTAAAAATTTTAATGTATAGTAAGTATAAAGGAATTTTTTTTTGAAGAAATTTATTACCTTTAATAAAATTATTAATTTATAATTTTTAAGTAAAAAATATTACTTACTTTTGGTAAATAATCATAAAAACATAAATATTTGAAATTTTTTGGTCCTATGAACTTATTTATTTTAGATTTTGATGATTATGGTTTTTAAATATATTATATTAAGATGGTATAAATATAAAGTTGTCTTATGTGCAACTTTTTTGTTTCTGAATATAATTCTTTTGAAGGATAAAGATAATCTTTTTTGAATATAATTTTTAGAAACCTTTTTTGTAATATTTCTAATTTTTTAACTATACTTATACCTATATAGAGTCTATACAATCTAAAGAGACCAGCATGTATTGAGCATGATTTTATTACTTCCAGGACTATATTAATATAAATGGACTAAAAATATGGCAAGAAGAGGTTACTCGAATAGTCAACTATAATGTTGAACAAGAGTGCAATGGGTTTCTGAGAAACAAGGTCCATCCGTGGCAGAGCGTGTACCAAAGTAGATATGTACCAATTCCTTTATATCCGTCTATCGATGGAAGTGAAAATTTCATTGGTAGATTGGCTAGAGAAGTCATTCGGTTAACTGATCCAAAGTAAGACCTAAGGCTCGATTTTTTTTTATTTTGCTAACTTTGCCAACTAAATAACTTTGACTGCTAATAGTTACATAGATAGTGATTAGAAAAAAGGTAGAGAAAGAAAAGTCATTCAGTTGATAACAGTTTGAACAAAAGGGTCATTTAAAGATGATCACTATATTATTTGTAATTTTAGGTTGGCAGTATACTTATCTACAACTTCCACCTGGTATGATATAAAAACACACAAACCAATTTTCAACAAAGAAACTCTCGCTTCAATAGCTCAAACCATTGAAATAACTGGGTTGGTTGGACTGGATAGACTGTTTTCTTTTATGATCATTACCGCTATGCAAAAAATTTTGGGTAAATTCTACAAAAAGTATACTTAGTACTCTGCTTGAAATCATGACTATTACAAATTATTTTTAGTTCATCTAGAAAACAAAAACGCGAAAACAAACTCCTGGATGAATGTCATTACCACGATACAAAATGACATGAAGCAAATGACCGAGGACCTGTCGAATCCGTCTAAAACTTATCAAACGTACGTAAACAGAACATCGAAAATATGGAACGAATTCTTAGACTCTGTCTTGTTGGTCGGCCAATTGCAGTTGTTGAGGAACTTGATAGCGTTCCATTTGAACAAGGCTTGTAAATTTAATGCTAAACATTTGGAGGCTGCTTTGAGGTCCTTGAATAAGTAAGTTAAAATTGAAATAATTCCTATTTTAAAATACCGGGCACCTACAATTATCTTTACAAAAATCAACATTTCCGGAAAAAATGAAATTTGCTCAAGTGACACCAGTTTTTAAAAGCGATAAAACTAATAATCCTAATAATTACCGTCCAATATCTGTTTTGCCCGTTCTGTCAAAAATTTTGGAAAAAATTATAAATATAAAATTAGCGAATTTTTTGGAAAGACAAAATTTACTTTTCGAGAATCGGTATGGGTTTCGCAAATCTAGAGATACTGAAGTTGCAGCTATGGATGTTATTACTAACATTCAATTAAATCTAGATACCAAAAAAAAAAATGCGGTATTTTATCTCTAGAATTGTGTAAAGCCTTTGATACTGTAAACCATGATTATTATTAGTTAAATTATTTGATATAGGCATAAGAGGAAAAATTTATCGTTGGTTTGAAAGTTTTATAAAAAATAGAAAACAATGCTTTAAAAAAGGAAGTAATTTTAGTTCCTATCAAACAATTAGATGTGGAGTACCACAAGGTTCTATTCTAGGACCCACATTGTTTCTTATTTATATCTATTCTACTTCAAAATTAAAATTATATGGACAAATTAAACTTTTTGCCGACGACACAACAATTATTTATTATGCTAAAAATATATATCAAAAAAGATTTAAAAATTATATTTGACTGGTTGCAATCTTATAAATTAACTTTAAATTTAAATAAATCTTCATTTATATACATTGACAAACGAAGACTAGATATGGAGAAGCAACCAATAATATTTAATGGGGAAAATATTAATTACAAAGATAACATAAAATTTTTAGGATTATATATTGATCAAAATTTAAGCTGGAGAAACCATGTGGAACATATTCAAACTTACATTTATCCGTTAATTGGGATATTCTTTAAAATACGTCATTGTATATCTTTAAATTATTTAAAAAATATTTATCATGCATTAGTACATTCAAAACTTCAGTATCTTATTTCTATTTGGGTTTAAGCCAATTCAATAGTACAAATAGCGCCTCAGCACATTATAAATGTATTCCAGTTGGTCATATACCATGGAAATACTCACGAATATGTTTCTAAACTGTACAATTTCCAGATCTTTACTTTTGGACTTGAAGCAAAAAAGTATCCAGCCTTCAGAAGATTTTATGTACAAGCTTTCAGAGTATTTTAACTACGCGGGGTTGAATGAGCCTTTTAGCAAAATATATGTGACTTCAAGGAACAACAGTGATTATGCCATTACACTATTTATTTTTGTGTTGGCTCATATAAGACTCGTGTTTTTACCACTAAATATAGGTAAGCTATCGTTATCATTGATAACTTTTAACAGTTCTATAGAGACTGTTGCAATCTTATATAATAATAATAAGTTTATTTAAAATTTAATAATATAAATATGTTTATGTTGTCTTCTATAAACTTATTTTTCAATCCCTTGCAGCTGATCTTGTTAGGGGCAATCTTATTTTTTGTTTTAGTATGTAAAATCATAAATATGCATTAAAAATCAAGTTTTAAAGTAAAAATGTTAATTTACAGTATAGACGAAGTTTTTGTTTTGAAGAAATATATTATATACTTATTATATATATTATATATTATATATTAATAATAAAATTATTAATTTATAATTTTTAAGCAAAAAATATTACTTTTATAAATTATTCAGAACAATATTAATTAATTAAAGCATTTCTAAAAGTATTTTCAAATTGTCTGGTTTTAATATCCATGTTTTTATTTCGACTTAAATTTTTTTTAATGAAATCAGTTTTTTAATTTTTGTTGGTAAATAATCGTTTAAATAAAAACATAAATATTTGATTTTTTTTTGTTCTATGGACTTATTTATTCTAGGTTTTATGGTTATTTCATTTTTATGACGTGTATTATGATTATGGTTTTTAAATTGTATAAGGTTTTTATTTTTAAATATACAGTGTCACCAGTAAAGTCCGCATCATATGGGATTTTTTTTTATTAATAGCTTTATTCGAAATTTGACTTTGGCATCAAGCTCTGCTTCGATCGAGATAAAAATTAAGCAAAAAAATAGTAGTCACGTGATTCGCATTATCTGTCAAATTTTAATTTTTTCAAAAAAATAATTTAAAAGTGGGGTTATTTCTTAAAATATCGAAAAAAGTTATTAGAAAAAGTTTTTTTAAATGCAGTTTCTAGCCCACATGCAAAATTTCAGCCGCATAAGATAATTTTTATTTATTACCTATATTTTGTAAATTGAACCACTTTTGCAAAATAAGACTCAACGTAACTTACATAAAACTTCTTAGTTTTGACAATGCTTTATTTCAGATACATTTTCTTTAAAGTAGCGCCATATTAAATGTGTGTTTTTCTACAAAATCAAAATTGGGCTATTAAAATTGGGTCGCATGTGATGCAAAGTTCATTTATTTTTGACCCTGTATAAGGTAACTCCATAAAATAAGTATTTTTTAAAAGGTTGTTTGTGTCTGAAAGTAATACACCTTAATGTTAAGACAAAAAGAAAACAGTGCCTTCAGTAAAATGTTTTTTAAGTGGAAAATAAATTTTAGTTTAACTTAACGTAAAGTTTATCTATTTTCAACGATTTAATTTAAAACTCCTTTACTTTATTTTTATTTTTTTACTTTCAGGCACAAACTACGTTTTGAAAAATACTTATTTTATGAAGTTACCTTATACAGGGTCAAAAACAAATAAACTTTGCATCACATGCCACCAAATTTTAATAGCCAATTTTGATTTTGTAGATTTACACACATTTAATATGGCGCTACTTTAAAGAAAATGTATCTGAAATAAAGCATTGTCAAAACTAAGAAGTTTTATGTAGGTTGCGTTGAGTCTTATTTTGCAAAAGTGGTTCAATGTACAAAATATAGGTAAAAAATGAAAATTATCTTATGCGGCTGAAATTTTGCATGTGGACTAGAAACTGCATTTAAAAAAACTTTTTCTAATAACTTTTTTCGATGTTTTAAGAAATAACCCCACTTTTGAATTATTTTTTTGAAAAAATTAAAATTTGACAGATAATGCGTATCACGTGACTACTATTTTTTTGCTTAATTTTCATCTCGATCGAAGCAGAGCTTGATGCCAAAGTCAAATTTCGAATAAAGCTAATAATAAAAAAAATCCCATATGATGCGGACTTTACTGGTGACACTGTATATATGAAGATGTTATGTTCAACTTCTTTGTTTTTGAATATAATTCTTTTGAAGGATAAAGATAATCTTTATTGAATATAATTTTTAGGAACCTTTTTTGTAATATTTCTAATTTTTTAACTAAAGTTCTATTTATTCCTCCCCAACCTAAAATTATATAAGTAATATAATTATTAATTTTTCAGGCAATTTAAACAAGAGAACTTCTGATCAATTAGATGGAGTGTCCCTGTCAATTGCCATTCATACAATCCTTAAGCAGTTCCACAATAGCGTAAACGGTGAATTTGTAAAATTGGTTTGTGATTATGTTTTACAGTTAACTAGGCATAATGCGTAAGTAAGAAAGTTTTAGCAAGGTAGGAATGTGAAGACACGTTATTTTAGAAATATTCCTTTAATAGCCAGAAAAAGAAAAAATTGCAATTTTTCTGTAATAATAGTATATTAAAGTACGAGTTTCATAAGAAGCGATTTTAGCGCCCGCGTCTATTTTAAAAAACGAGCCACGAAGTGGCGAGTTTTTTTATTGACACTGGCGCTAAAACGCCTTATGAAACATGTGCTTTATACATTTTTTTCTATTTCACCTTTTATAATCAAGAAAAATACATTTTAAAAAGAAAATAAATCCTTCAAATTTTGTAAATTTTTATGTCTAAATTTTATGTTGGTAATACTATTTTTTATCATAGCAGCCTCTGGACAACAAAAATTATTTTGCAAACTGCCATTTTTTGATTTATTGACCCATTTTCACCACGAGATTCTAAAGTTATTTTAGCGATATGAGATTTGAAATTGGACGGAATACGTTGTGTGATCCTTGTACATTCGGTACATATACAGAGCGTTCGGAAATTCGGGAGATTTTGCTATTTTTTTTCGAATTTCAAAAGACGTGATTTTACGTCACGGCATTGCAATTTAGTATAGGGAAGATGGAAAATTCAAATAAAGTTGTAGTTAAAATCGACATTGGAAGGTTAGTAGATTGAATTTTGGATAGGATTTGGCAGAAAATGATAGCTTGAAGCATTTACAAAAGATTGATTTATAGATTTATGCAACCAACATACATTACTGTTATCCACACAGAATAAAAAAGTAAGTTATCAAGCTAGTTTTCCTCTGCGAAAAATGGGTTTTCTCGTAAATCACAAAGGCCGCGCAAGTCAATGAAATAAAACATTTAAATGTTACCAACATCAAATAAAGAAAAAACGCGTATCGAAATAGCTTCATTACGATCCGCAAATGAGGGTCGTACTGAACTCATTATAAACGTGAAATAGAAAAAAATAATTATTTATTTATTAATTTGCAGTTTTTTTATAATAATATTAAAAATCAATAACATTGTTTTTTTTTAATAAAAATAAATCCAATGAAAGCATCATTACAAAACCATAGGTTAACCAATCTGTCCGATTTTGTAATGAAAAATATACACCCATTTATATTATTAATTTTGATCACATCATAAATATATTTAAAAATATAAGTAAGTAATTCAAAAATATTTCACCCAAAAAAAAAAGGAAAAATTATAAATAAGGGAGAAATTGTAATAGAAAAATTATAATATTTAGTATTATTATTATATTACCTATATATTAATTGGCTTACCTTTATATAATTTTGCATAATCCATGATTTAAATTTTCTTTTAAATGTCAAAAAACTCAGTTTTCAAATTAGTAGGTAATATACAGTGTGTGTATAAAGTCTGGAAACGGCTTAATAACATCACAATTTACTGGCCGATTTAAACCAAATTTGGTACAGTTGTGTAAGAGGATCTAACGCACCGAATGACGATATTGGCGTTGTCGCCAGCTTTTTAGTTTGTCTGGAATTCGAACGAATTTTATATTTTTAAATATAACACCCAGTATATTTTTACATTTTTAAATTCCACGTAAAATTATAATCATTTTTTATTAAATGCATTATTAGTTTATACTTAACAGTTTCCGAGATATTGACTCTCGAAAAGTGACATTTTTGAACTTTGACAGCTTATAACTTTTTAACAGTACGTCTTAGAGCAAAACGGCTTACATGTCCCTATCTTCAATTTTTATTATCTTCCCAAAAAAATCAACTTCCGGTTAAACCGGATGTAACTCGAAAGCAGGAAATATAGTTGTTCCGGTTTAACTGGAAGTTGATTTTTTTGGGAAGATAATAAAAATTGAAGATAGGGACATGTAAGCCGTTTTGCTCTAAGACGTACTGTAAGAAAGTTATAAGCTGGCAAAGTTCAAAAATGTCACTTTTCGAGAGTCAATATCTCGGAAACTATGAAGTATAGACTAATAATGCATTTAATAAAAAAGAATTATAATTTTATGTGGAATTTAAAAATGTAAAAATATACTGGGTGTTATATTTAAAAATATAAAATTCGTTCGAATTCCAGACAAACTAAAAAGCTGGCAACAACGCCAATATCGTCATTCGGTGCGTTAGATCCTCTTACACAACTGTACCAAATTTGGTTTAAATCGGCCAGTAAATTGTGATGTTATTAAGCCGTTTCCAGACTTTATACACACACTGTATTAAAAATGTTAATGCCAACAAATAAAGAATTATTTTTTAAAAGTGTTAAATTAAAATTATCGTAACATAAACATAGATTTGTTTTTGTCTTGTTTGGTATATATAAGTAATGTTATGTAATAAATAGGTATACTATATATAATTAGGTAGTCCAGATATTTTTAATTTTTATGTTTTTCTTTCCAGAAACAAAAATGTAGAAATTCTTCCAGACGTTACCCTCATGTTGAATTTCATGGATTGCTACACTGACTATTCTGAAGATTCCCGAAGATTCTACAGAGAATATCTTCCCGAAGAAATTCTACACATTCAACAAACTTTGGCATCTCTAACCACATAAGTTAGGTAGGTTTAATTTAACTGAACCTATTTAACCTGAGAATAAAATGAATTAGAAAGAATATACTCTAATTTCAAGAGTCTGTGATAATTAAATACACTATTCCTATTATATATAATATATTTTTTGTACAACTGTCAAAAAATGCTGACATTTTTTTGTTGCTATGGATGCACAAAACGCCTCTTTTTAACAGTGAAAAAAATACGTCTTTTCACTAAAAAAACGATTTACAATAAAACATTACTTTTTGAAAAATGTATCGAAATTTTTATAACAAAGTTTTTAATTATATACCTATCAACAAACAGTTTCATTTCTTAGAATAATAATTGATAGTAAAATTTGAACAATAATTGCTCCCAATATGAATTCCCGAAGGTGTTCCACCTTGCCGCTGTTCAGAAACGCTACGTATTTCTTGAAAAGTTGATTGTATAATTTTATCAGTTATTTTGAATTGTTTTGAAGCAGATGAACAATTTAATTTATTAGATATACCAATTTTCTTACTGAAACTGTCTTCCATATATCCTTCTGCTATGGTGACAGATTTCCAGCCATCGTGGCGTTTTATAGATGTCATGTCACCCCCTGCATTGGCCAAGAGAGTTGCACAGCTTCTCCTAAAACAGTGACCTGTGTATCTGTTATGCAACTCTTTTTTCAGCCATTTTGCAATCGAGCTGGGAGTTTCTCCTATTTTATTTATATCAACATGTTGGTTAACACATTTTCCTCTTGAATATTTTAAAAATAATCTTTTTTGTCTGTATGGGGCGGCCGTAGTGCTCTATACTTGCGGTATATCTCAATATAATCAGAATTTGAAACGGTAAACATTATCGGGCAATAGGTCTTTGTATCCGGTATTTTAACGATCAATATAGACCCGACATCTTCAATGTCATCAATAGTTATCTTCAATAATTCGTCAGGGCGACAAGCACCGCTGATTCCCAAAATTAATGCAACCTACAATTGAACAATATTGAAATTACTGAAAACCCTAATACAAATTTATTATCCGACGTTTTTGTTCTTAATAAACGGTACCAATTTTGCAAACTTCCTTATGTCCATGTTTTCTTTAACATTCAATGTACTTTTCAACATTGAGTAGACACTCCATAACGTAGGAGGTTTTACAGTTTTTGATTTCTCCTCAAAATAGCATACAAATACTTTTTCAGACACCTTTTGTACATTTTTCTTGCCGCACCATACACGGAATTGGCCATATTATGTTTTCTCATACTGACTCATACACTACTTTAGATTTGGCTGGTAACATGTTAGATAATGCCGAATTTGCTACATCGGCTATATCCGATGGAGTATCGCTGCCACTACCATAATCAATATCCATCTTATTAAAAATATCTTAAGGTGATAGTATCAACATGCTTGCCAACCTATAACCTATTTCGCGTAGACTTGTTTATGTTTTCTAGCTTTTATACAAAATTTAAAGAAAATCAGCATCGACTTGATATTCTATAGGTAATAATTGATATATTTATTGAATATCACGGAGTTTCATAACTTATTTTAGGAGAATTGTATAGCGAAAAATATCGGGTAAGATTTTTTTTAACATTATTATGTCATTGTCACTCATTGTTCTTTCACTATACAATTCTCCCAAAATTAGCAATGAAATAAATTGATATTTTTGTAATATATCAGATACTACCTAAATAATGTACCTACGATATTGATTTTCTTTAAATACTAGTTATTAAAATAATAAACTCAAAAAATCAACGCGAAATAGGTTATAGGTTGGCAATAGATTGAATGACGTTGAGAATTCAACCTTAAGGTTTCGACTTGATATTCTATAGGTAATAATTGACATATTTAATAAATATCAAGGAATTTCATAACTTATTTTAGGAGAATTGTATAGCGAAAAATATCGGGTAAGATTTTTTTTAGCATTATTATGTCATTGTCACTCATTGTTCTTTCACTATACAATTCTCCCAAAACTAGCAATGAAATAAATTGATATTTTTGTAGTATATCAGATACGACCTAAATAATGTACCGACGATATTGATTTTCTTTAAATGTTAGTTATTAAGGTTGAATTCTCAACGTCATTCAACTATTGCCAACCTATAACCTATTTCGCGTTGATTTTTTGAGTTTATTATTTTAATAACTAACATTTAAAGAAAATCAATATCGTCGATACTTTATTTAGGTAGCGTTTGATATATTACAAAAATATCAATTTATTTCATTGCTAATTTTGGGAGAATTGTATAGTGAAAGAACAATGAGTGACAATGACATAATAATGTTAAAAAAAATCTTACCCGATATTTTTCGCTATACAATTCTCCTAAAATAAGTTATGAAATTCCTTGATATTTGTTAAATATGTCAATTATTACCTATAGAATATCAAGTCGATACTGATTTTCTTTAAATTTTGTATAAAAGCTAGAAAACATAAATAAATCTACGTGAAATAGGTTATAGGTTGGCAAGCATGTTGATACTCCTACCTTAAAATAATAAACTCAAAAAATCAACGCGAAATAGGTTATAGGTTGGCAACCTTAAGGTTGAATTCTCAACGTCATTCAATCTATTGCCAACCTATAACCTATTTCGCGTTGATTTTTTGAGTTTATTATTTTAATAACTAACATTTAAAGAAAATCAATATCGTCGGTACATTATTTAGGTCGTATCTGATATACTACAAAAATATCAATTTATTTCATTGCTAGTTTTGGGAGAATTGTATAGTGAAAGAACAATGAGTGACAATGACATAATAATGCTAAAAAAAATCTTACCCGATATTTTTCGCTATACAATTCTCCTAAAATAAGTTATGAAATTCCTTGATATTTATTAAATATGTCAATTATTACCTATAGAATATCAAGTCGATACTGATTTTCTTTAAATTTTGTATAAAAGCTAGAAAACATAAATAAATCTACGCGAAATAGGTTATAGGTTGGCAAGCATGTTGATACTCCCACCTTAAAATTGAAGTAAATACCAACAAACTATAAACGCATGACAGTACAACAAGCAACGTGCCAACAAGTTGTTTCTATAGTAACAACAGAGCATGTTAACTTGGTGCTGTAAAATTATATAGGAGTTTTTATTTATAATATAAAATTTTAGCCGGTTAATTCATACTTACAGTTGTACAAAAAATGTTGTTTGTATTTCGTTTGTGAAATTCGTGTTTTAATGACACATTCAAGTGTATTTTTCGCCTCGGCCTGCGGTCTCGGCGAAAAATCACGCTCTCATGTGCCATTAAAAAAACACTCATTTCACGCACTTAATACAAAAATAACTATATTAGATAACGTATATTAATAACTTTTTTATTTACCTATATTATCTGTATAAACTTTTTTAACAACGCATATCTTCCATTCTATTTTATTCAGAAAATGTAAAAATACAAATACTGTTTTTTAAAATATACTCTATTATTGAACATCTTGTATAAATATATTAAATGGCAACAATAAAAAAAGTTTTAAAATATAACAGTCAATACATAACAAACCTAGCAATGTAAAGTGTAAATAACGTAACGGCGCGATCAATAGTTCCTTCTAATCCATAGTCCAAGCAACGTTATCATAAAGCAGATGCTAAATATAAATAAGGACAGTGAGTTAGAGAACTTTTTGACAGCGGCCGCTTGAATACAAAAAAAAACATTGTAGAAAATATACTTTTGCCAACCTAAATCTAAAAACAGTCTAATCAGTCACTTGCGTCAACAGAGCTGTTCCTTTTAGAATCCAATAGCTTTGAGTCTGATTGGTGGGAAGCAGTACCGCTATAACGAAGTTGGTACTGTGACCTGTCGTGGACAGCACCCCCGCCCGAATAGACGTTTTGTACAGAGGACAGACGTACCTGGGGTCATTCTCGGGCATTTTCGTTTTTGGTAGCATATGCACCACTGGAAACGGAGGGTTTATTTCACCTAGAAAAGGAACGCATTAACAAATCAAACCACTGTAACTCTACACTTAAGAATCTAGAATTATAGAATAGAATAGATTTACCAGGCCTAGGATCGACTAGTTTCATTAATTTCATGTCCCATCTGCCGGCGTCCACGTAGAGACCATGGACCAAAACGCCATCTTCCGGAGCTTTTAAGGGATCGTATATGGAATAGTTCTAAAAATGTACAGTTAAAAACGAGTTCCATATGAGTTCGGTACCTCGTTCGCTTACCTCTTTTCCTTCAACGTCATGAACACTTTTGATATCCTCTTGATCGATATATAGTGGCTTCATTAAAAAATCGAACCTCAGCTTGTCGATAGGAAGGTTGTACTTTCTAGCATGTGTTTGTAGAGTCCCAGTTAAAAATCCTTGAGGAAAATAGAACCCAGATAGCCAGTAGGTAGTGGGATGCCCTGATCTAACCCATATCTAGAAGAGAACATTTCTGTAAATCAAAAACCAATAAAGAATTAGACTATGTATTTGAAAAAATAATAGCTTACACTTATAAAATCAAGCCTTAAGGTAAGATCTCGAACCCAACTGCCGAGGCTCTTAAGCGAATTGTAAGCCTTTGCAGACCACATCTGTGGAACCTAAAATATTAAAAATAAATAGTTAACTTGTTCCACTGTCATTTAGAAATATTTATTCATACTTGATTGTTAATAAAAGCCTTAAAAACATCTTCCAAGGCTTCCGACATTACGACGAGACCCTTTATAGCCTTTTTCAGATTATCCATGGAACTATGGATCAGTCTTAATAATTTGTTGTATCTGTCAATTTCCTGTGTCAGCACTGTAGTTAAAGAAGGCAGGCGACCTTTCTCGTCTTTCTAAAACCATAAATATATCTCTGTAACTACTCAGTTAAAGTCGCCACAGTGGATCTTTTCCCGTGCGTCATCACTTTCACGTCATCAAAATGAATCAAATCAAAATTACCAGACGAAAAAAGTCAAAACTAAGTCTAAGTTCATAAAATGGACGTGCCTGCCTACCGTTTGACGTACCTACAGAATATCCCGAAAAATTATTATTTATTTTAAGTTTTGCCCGGCATTCTCTATTATCTAAAAGAAATTGACAAACAAAATGTTAACAGAATATCCCGAAAAATTATTATTTATTTTAAGTTTTGCCCGGCATTCTCTATTATCTAAAAGAAATTGACAAACAAAATGTTAATACATTTAATACTATTTTTAAAGCTTAAAATCTAGAAAAGTTTGGTGTTTTATTGACTATTAAAATCGCAAAAGTCAAATTTTTGACATCCTTTCATTTAAGGGAATTTAGCCACTGCCATAAACTTTTCAAAGAACTTTCACGGTTAGAATATTTAAAATAAATAAATAAGGTATTACAAAAATCCATAAATACTTACCGCCAAAACAGATGATGGGTATAATTAGCTCTAAAAAGAACTATTTTTGGAAAAAGGAACAGTTTTAAGGCACACAAATTTACAAAATAGGAATTAGATTGGCATATCAAAATAAGGTTGACAATGACGTTCTAAAATACAACGGTTGTCGACTAAACAAATAAAAAAAGTAATTAATTGACGTTTATAGTTTTATTCTTGTCTAGCACGTTATATTATTGCGGAATCTTGGAGACGTTCTTTTATGCTTTTATTCAAACTTGTTACTGAAATAAATAAGAATGCAGAGTTATTAACCACGTTGAGTCCTGATCGTTGATTGATGACACACGGGAAAAGATCCACTGTGGCGACTTTATGTGTATCTTCTAATACTGCCATGGGATACTATGATAAAGGTGATAAGTATTACTGGATGTGTACCTTAAACAAGTAAATATTCACTTCTTCAGTTTGTATTTTTGGCATAATCGCTGAAATAACAGTATCTGCTAGTTCGTACACTATTTCATCGCTCGACTTTCCTTCCCCACCTCCATCTGACCTAGGCTGACTCTCCATAATCGTTCTTATTACTGTCTGAGTTTCTTTGGTCTAAAAAAATCGATACATTCATAGCATTAGGATAGAGATGCAATGTTCGGAAATGCAGGGAATCGGAACATGGAAGAAAAAATCCTACCTGAAAAGCAATGTTAGCATTTTCATGCATGCCAAAAATTTCTGGTTCTTCAATAATAGGGAAAGCATCGATAAACTTTCTGTATTTGTTCAATTTGTTAAATTCCGGACAGTAGTAAATACCAGATGCGGAGTACTTATAGTTTTTGGTTAGGATTACAGGAGAAAAGAATATTTTTAGTATCGTTTTTAGACATCGTAAGTCCCAATAGTCAGTTACACGGCCACCATAAGTTATTTCACCTAAAATAGAAATTACATATTGTTAAGGATATATCTTATTTACCGGCCCGTCACAAAATCATACCTGTCAAGTATTCTAGAGCATCCCAAGGAATAACTCCCTCGGCACAAAACATTTTAAAGGTATTAAAAGCAAAATCTCTGTCACTGTCATTAAACTCGTACACTATATTCCATCCCAGCGGTCCAAATTTTTTCCGCTCCTGTATGATAGCATGGAACATACATATACCAAACAGTATACTCTTCCATTGTTGCTTGAGGGCTGTAAAATATTAATAATTACAAATATTGACAAAGTCCGTCAATAACGATCCTTACGGTGAATCTCGAAAAAGGCTTCCGTCAAATCCGTGAAGGCTCGCTTCATGTTAGCTCTTAGACCTTTAGGTGGTTCGTTGGTAACTTTTACAGAGTTCTGTAGTACCGATACTGGAAAGCTTTTCGAGGGCATGGAGCTCATGTAGAGTCTAAAGTTTTTGTTGACTTTTAAGGCGTTTTCGGCAATATCCAATACTATGCGCTCGAGAGCTAACATCCATGATGTGGCCAGGTGACAATTCTACAATAGTATAGATGTATAAATTTACACACATAGTGAAAGTCAAAATAAGCTTTATTGCCCAAAGTATAAACTTATTGACAAAGCAACTATTATTTAAAACGAAGCAGAACAATATTAAAAATAGAGTAGAATAACAAACATACATAGAGTAAAGTTGCCACAGTGGATCTTTGCCCGTGCGTCATCAATCAACGATCAGGACTCGGCGTGGTTAATAACTCTGCATCCTTGTTTATTACAGTAACAAGTTTGAATAAAAGCATAAAAGAACGTCTCCAAAATTCCGCAATAATATAACGTGCTAGACAAGGATAAAACTATAAACGTCAGTTAATTACTTTCTTTATTTGTTTAGTTGACAACCGTTGTATTTTAGAACGTCATTGTCAACCTTATTTTGATCTGCCATTCTAATTCGTATTTTGTAAATCTGTGTGCCTTAGAACTGTTCCTGTTTCTAAAAATAGTTCTTTTTAGAGGTAATTATACCCACCATCTGTTTTGGCGGTAAGTATTTATGGATTTTTATAATAACTAATTTATTTATTTTAAATATTCTAACCGTGAAAGTTCTTTGAAACGTTTACGGCAGTGGCTAAATTCCCTTAAATGAAAGGATGTTAAAAATTTGACTTTTGCGATTTTAATAGTCAATAAAACACCAAACTTTTGTAGATTTTAAGCCTTAAAAATAGTATTAAATGTATAAACATCTGTTTGTCAATTTCTTTTAGATAATAGAGAATGCCGGGCAAAACTGAAAATAAATAATAATTTTTCGTGATATTATGTAGGTACGTCAAACGGTAGGCAGGCACGTCCATTTTATGAACTTAACTTAGTTTTGACTTTTTTCGTCTCGTAATTTTGATTTGATTCATACGATTTTGATGACTTAAAAGTGATGACGCACGGGAAAAGAACCACTGTGGCGACTTTAAGTAATGTCGGACAAAAATATGTATCATGATAAAATAAGAAAACAGAGACAGAAAGAGAACAAATAGGGAAGAGATAACAAAAAGAAACATGTATTACGAGTATCAGAGGCAGTTTACCTGTAAAAATATCCAGTCCCCAGACTCCAAAGCCATCTGAATCATTTTGGCAGCCACTGGACCTTGTCCTTGACCCAAAGAAATCGATTTTACTTTTTCAGTGTAACCCATATCGTGGGCAAATCTCTGGAAAGCGCCGAATGGATCAGAACCAGTGCTTAGTACAAATATGAGGGGAACTGCGTTTGATGTATCTTGATACCTAAAAAATTAGATGTTATTAAAAACTTGCTAGTTTTATAAAGAGGCCATGAAAAGTATCCTTACAAAAGATTTAACGACACTTGCGGACTCTCAATGAAAGGCTGTCCGAGATTTATTTTGACAAATTCAGTTATGGCAAATACTAGTTTTTCTTCTTGCATTGTTTTGATCAGCATGAGTTTCTCGAAATCCGTCAATTGTGTGTCCCATTTAATAGTGCTCGCCGGTGCATTGGAAACCACTTTCATTGTCTGAAAAATTGTGACACCTTGCATTTTTGTAACCAGCAACCTTTTTGCCAGCGATTTTTTAATTATCGGGCGTATATACTATAAATTACTTAAATATATCGCATACCAAACTGAATTTTCCAATATTAACAGTAATAGCTTTGGTGAGTTCGCCAGGGAGCGATTCATACTCTTTGTAGTTAGTTTCCAGAAAATTTGCTGCATTCCACATTGCATCTGTAATGGTAGGAACCTAAAAAAACATTGTTTAATATACAGCGTTTCCTGAAAAGTATGGTCAATAGATTGGTTAAAATTAAAGTAAGAACTTCATATAAAAATTGGTCCTATGTTTACTTACTACGAAGCTACAGCCCCCTAAGGGGGGTACTCTGGAAATGGTTTTTCGAAATATTTTAGAATTCTATTCAGCGTTTACCAAAATATCTAAATTTTGAATTTGTATCTACAAAGTCTTAGAAAAAAACATCTTCAGAGTACCTTCTTTAGGGGAAACACTTTTATATGAATTTCTTACTTATTTTAACCAATCTATTCAATCCCAAATTATTGACCATATCTATTAGGACACCCTGTACGTACAATTTTGAATTTAATGAAATTAAGGCAGTAAAAAGAATAAAGTTGATGCCCCCATTTTACTACTTACATCCGGCTTTTTAGATGTCCCCTTGCTTCCAACCGGCCCCCTAAGCAAGAAACTCCACTGTCCGTCTGTCACTTGTCCTTCTTGTTGCATGATCGATATGCACAACATAAAACTGAAAACGAGCTTGTGTCTCTCGAAAAGACCGCGAGATATGATTGTATAGACTGCTAGCGTGATTTCTTTATGCAGCGTTTTTAGTCGGTTGTCCAAGTTTGCTTCCTTTGGCGTTGTTACTATTACGTTATTAAATACCTAGAGTAGGAAAATGTATGTTATCCGTCGTTCCTTAATGATTTAGTTTAGTTCTATGTTACCTGATTAAAATATTTCAAAGAATACTGATACATAGGATCGATTTCAGCTAGTACCGCCACGACAAAGTAGAGAACTGAGCCTCGGATCGCTACCGAGCGATATTTTTCTCGAGCAATAGAAATTTTTTCCTCTGTGGCTTCCGTTTCTACCAGTCTCGCTTCAATAATAGCGGAAGTTTCCTGAAAAATGATATGTCTAGTAATAACGTAGTTCCTAGATGTCTGTGTAAAGAGCAATAATTGTATTAGTTATGGTCTTACTTTGCTTTCATTCAAAGTTTCTATTAATTCCTCGTCGTCCAGAATGTTTCCTTCAGAGTGATACAAAAGATACAAGATTTTGTCCTCGATTCCTTTTAATTGTGCCTTGTCCGCGTTGATTCTCACTACTAGGTCGTTTCTTTGTGATTCTAGTTCCGGCCTCTCCAATCTGACTACATCTCTATAACGGAATATTGAATAGTTATTTTTGTACAAAGCCCATTTCGGTCTGATATTGACTATTTTAACAATAACAGTCTTACGCTAAAAGTTGATCTTCCAATCCAGAGGGAGTAACAGTGAAATTGACAATGGTAACCTGAATACAAATTTCTGGAAGATAATGGGGATTGGCCAGCTTGCTTGTTATATAAAGCTTGAAATTTAAATCATACTCTACGTCCGAATCTCCTAAATGTATGAGTGTTCTACCACCCTAAAATAATGTTAAAATTGTTAACTGTTAACCAAAAAATCCTTAGTTGACACAAAAAATATGAAACTCATATTAAGAAAGTAAGTAAAGTAACCTTCCCTTATATAATTGGCATACCTGTACGAATGTTTGCTTCAATAATATAGGCCCCAATGTGGGATCTAAAGTTTCTCCTACTTCTTCCAAAAGAACGGGCATACCAAGCCGTATGCCATTTTCCAAAATCCTCATAAAGTTTCCCTCTGTTAACTTAATTATTTTTAGATCGTTCTTGGATTCCATTTGGCGTACCCATCTATAAACAAATAACGGTTTGATAAGTGATAATTCTGAATTTACCATTTTGTACTTAGTCTCTGTATTTAATATTTAGTATAACTGTGTCAAATAGCATTGTACCTGTTAGCTTGTTCTTGTGGGTCGATCATCAACGGCCATCGACTTGCCTTTGTCACCATTATGGCGTTTTCGGTAGACACTGAGTCTCTGGGTAACCCGCATGCGTTCCAAGTTCGAATGTCGTAGGGATCGGCCAACACGTTTAGTAGACTGCACAAAAAACAATTATTCAAATAATATTAGAAGTCGAATTCGGTAGAGTTCTGTTGCTACTAAAGACGTAGCATTTTAACCGTATGTATACGATGCAATCCGTTTGCTTTAAAGTATGTTACCTAAAGTTTTCAGTCGATGGAATATTTTGCTCAATGCACTTCTTTTCCCACGTAGCTGTCATTTCTTGTCTGTAGGTTGCTGTAAATGCTCCTTGGTAAGCTACGCAAGCAGCGGCCATCATCACGTCCCCAATGCAGTTGGTTAGCTCAATAGCAAATCTCTAAAAAAATAATTTCTTTTTGCAAAGAATTTTTGTGTTGGCGTTCAACACTTACTTTAACACTTTCTTCCCATCTCGTTTGCTCGTCACCCAACGCGATGTTGAGTCGGCCAGCTCTATTGAGCCTAGCAGAGGTCAGCTCTATGTTGTGCTCCAAAGCTTCTTTTTCGGCGACTGTGGCGTTGAACTTCGCCTCTAACGAAGCGATCATTGCTTCAACATCTGCCAATTGTTTCTGTTTCTCTCGTAGTACCGACATGACGGCGTTTAGTTCGGCTTCTGCGCCCTGAAGTCTTATCAGAGAAAATAACGATTGGTTAGTCAAACTTTTCGTTCTTATTCAAACAACTTACTTTTTCCGTTTCGGCTCAACAATTCTGTAGACTTTGGCGTACATATCAACGGCTCTGGCCCACATGCAAAGGCTTTTACAGGCCTTGCTTACAGTCACAACCTTCTCGGGTACAAAATCGGGGTGTTCTATGTAACTTTTTAGTTTTTTCAGCATGATGTCTGTAATGTGATCTTTGTCGTACTCTTGAAGCTTTTTTAGGAAATTTGTGTCGCCCAAGACAATTTTGGCTGCGGCCCAGTCAGTTCTATAAAAAAAAATGGAATATTCAAGTCTAATAAAAATAAAACGTTATCTTTTATATTTTCAAGCGATGTAATGCTTGTATCATTTCGGCGATAACTTTCAATTTGTTCTTACTTGGCCCCTAACAAAATGCAGACGCTTTCCATAACGAACTGGACAAGTTTTGGGGGTTTCTGAAACACTTTTACTTCATTGATGTCGCTTTTGTTGAGAGCATCCAACGCTTTTTTGGCCGCTTCCAAAGCCGGCAAAGCAGTATCTAGATCTCTTTGGGCGTCGTCAGCTAAAACTTGAGTTTCATCAGCTTTAATCTGCAAAAAGATTAACATTACCAATTTTTTAACCTAAGCTTAATCTTTTTTAATTTTCCGTCGCAATGCCCACCTTGGCCTTTGCTTCATCAGCTGATACAGTCACTCGGACTTTATCAGCTTGTTTTTGTTCTTTGGCCAAATGTTTCATGAGTTCAGCGACGGCAATCGACTTCTTAGCTAGCTCAGGTTCTAAGGCTATGAGAGTTTCTTTCATGGTGTCGATAACATCGTTTGTTTCGTACAATTTCTAAAATAAATAGCAATAGTGACAAAAGATTTATTGCGTATGGGTTGTCGTTTACCTGTAGTCCATTGGCTATTCTGTCTCTTGTCCGTGTAATTTTTTCCGTCCTTTCCTTTAACATAATTTTGTATAATTTTATAAGCTCCAGGTAACTGCTTGGCGTTGTGTAATAATACCGTTTCATTTCTCTGTAGAATCTACACAAGAAAAAAAAACATATTTTAATACATCTCGTACATTAAATGGTCCACGATATAAAATAATTACCTATCTGTCATCAATTCGACGCTTTCGTGGATGGTCACGCAAACCATAGAAATACTGACGCATAATTCTTCGCTCCCCAGACTTTGAAGACTGTTTTTAGCTACTGAAAGCAACGCCTCCTGAGGCCATTTTTCGAACCAATCGATTGTACAACAGTTGACTAAAGACGGGAACATTCTGCATCGGCGTCTACAAATTATTAAGTGACATAAATAATAATAATAAGAATAATAAGTTTATTTAAAATTTAATAATATAATAAATATGTTTACGTTGTCTTCGATAAACTTATTCTTCAATCCCCTGAAGCTGAGCTTGTTAGGGGCAAATCTTATTTTTTGTTTTAGTATGTAAAATCATAAAATCATAAATATGCATTAAAAATCACGTTTTAAAGTAAAAATGTTAATTTATAGTATAAACGCAGCTTTATTGAAGAAATATATTACCTATAATAAAATTAGTAATTTATAATTTTTAAGTAAAAAATATTACTTATATAAACTACCTATTCAGAACAATATTAATTAATTAAAGCATTCCTACAAATTGTCTGTTTTTCTGACTTAAAATTTTTTTAATGAAATCAATTTTTTAATTTTTGTTGGTAAATAATCGTTTAAATAAAAACATAAATATTTAAAAAAATTTTGTCCTATGGACTTATTTATTTTAGGTTTTATGGTTATTTCATTTTTATGACGTGTATTATGATATGGTTTTTAAATTGTACAAGGTTTTTATTTTTAAATATATATATTAAGATGTTATAAATGTAAAGTTGTCTTATGTTCAACTTTTTTGTTTCTGAATATAATTCTTTTAAAGGATAAAGATAATCTTTATTGAATATAATTCTTAGAAACCTTTTTTGTAATATTTCTATTTTTTTAACTAAAGTTCTATTTATTCCTCCCCAACCTAATATTCGGTAATTTAAATGAGTTTCAACTAACGCGTAATATAATATTTCCATATGTCTTACATTTAAAAAAATTTTAATGTTTTTAAAAATCGGAAGTAAACTTCTTAATTTTTTAATTAAGTATTCTATGTGAAAATTCCAATTTAATTTACTGTCAAAAATAATCCCTAAATATTTTATTTTATTAACTTAAAAAATTTGAATGTCTTCATTTATTTAAATACTATTCATATTTCGTGGTAGCTTATTTAGTTTAAAGTAAAAGGAATATAATTTGTTTTATTAAAATTAATTGTTTTATACTAAATAAGTCGTTAATATAAATATTAAAAAATAATGGTCCTGAAATTGTTCCTTGAGGAACATCATACTTAAATACTTTTGGATAGCTTTTTCTTTATCTATTTGAACATAAGTTGGTCTATTTTTCAGATAATTTTTAATTAATTCTAATCGCTTTCCTCTGAATCCAATATTTTCAACTTTTTTAACAGTAAATTATGGCTAACTGTATCAAAGGCTTTTGCTAAATCTAGAAAAATACTAATACAAGGTTTTTTATTATCTATAATATAATATAATCATCCCACTTAAACAAAAATAGAGGGAGCAAGTTGTACGAATAACCCTGTTCTTATTCTACTCTGCTTTACCTACCTGAAAGCATCTCCTACAGGGCTCATACAAATGACCAAGTGCAGATTACTTCTGACCTTACTTATAAAAAATTCGTAAATGTGATCTCTTCCTTCGGGACATCCGGCTTTTTTAGCTTCATCCCGACAGCCGATTATTACTTTCTCATACTCGTCAGCTTCAAAAAGGTTTGGAACATCCCCTAAAGTTTTATTGTATATAATATACAAACATACAAAGAAAGAACAAGGTAAAAGGTAAAATCCAGATTACATAAATCATATTTTTGGCCCGACGTTTTCTTTTTACCTGAATTTAACATATTATTTATGTCCTCCAGGAATTCTTCTTGTACAATTTGAGTATCGGTAAACAGGAACACCGTGTCATCTTGTTTGACGCCGGCGTGAAAGTACATTTTTCGTAAATCTTCGAAGAAAGACGAATGGTCATAATTTCTCACTAGTTCGATCTGGAAACACCTGCAAAATAGGGCACGTTTTAAGAAATTAAGGAACTTTATTCAGGTATTTTCTTACTTATAGCCGTTAACATGGGATGCTAGCTTTGTCAAACTCTGCTTGCCCATACCCCCGACGCCTACCAAAAGCGCATTTCCTCGTTCAGATCTCAATATTCGTGCTATTCGTACACTGTGTTCTACTGCCATTATGAAAAAGATAACTTGCATGTCCTTGTTGCACATGAGATTGAAATCGTCCAAATAATCCTAAAAATAAATTAAAATAAAAATATAGTTTAGTAGGGACATTTTTTCTAATCTATTATCAAAATAAATATTATGCGCGAGAAAATATTTTTTCGCATAATATTTATGTTACCACTACCTGACAAGTAGACTGTCAAAACTTACCGACAAAAATGAAAATATTGATTTCATTTAAAAAATTTAAAGTCGAGAAAAAACATGGATATTAAAAACAGACAATTTGAAAATATTTTTAGAAATGCTTTAATTAATTAATATTGTTCTGAATAATCTATATAAGTAATATTTTTTACTTAAAAATTACAAATTAATAATTTTATTATAGGTAATATATTGCTTTTAAAAAAAACTGCGTTTACAATATAAAGTAATAGTACTTTAAAACGTGATTTTTAATGCATATTTATGATTTATGATTTTACATACTAAAACAAAAAATAAGATTTGCCCCTAACAAGCTCAGCTTCAGGGGATTGAAGAATAAGTTTATCAAAGACAACGTAAACATATTTATTATTTATGGATATATTATTAAATTTTTAAATAAACAGTGTGTCCACGGTTAGAGTTTGGTAGAGAAAAAACTTTTTATTAGTAGATATGGAAGAAAAAGGCATTCTTTATAAAAAACTTCTGCTTGTGCTGACACTACAATTTCGAATATCAGATTTACGATTACTATACAGGATTCTTCAAAAACAACATTTTTACTTTTTAGAATTTTTTTTTCAATTCCTTGATTTATTAAATGAATTTTGCTTGTGCTGAAACAACAATTTCGAATATCATATTTGCGATTACTATACAGGGTTCGTCACAAACAAGAGTTTTTGTTTTTTCGATTTCGTTTAAAATAAATTTACGTAAAAACAAACAACTATTATTGTTGCTTTCTTACTTCGAATGTGCTTTTATATCTGGCCGAGTAACGATTTTGTTGTAAGAAAACCATTTTTTATTTGCCTGCTTTTGAAGTATTTTTATTATTACATGTCATATTTCTTCAATTCATTTAATCATAAATTATAAAACTTTTATTCAAACGTGGTACCACCGAGTTAGCGCATAGTTTAACTCGACATCTGATTTCCTGATAACAGTTCCTAACTTGCTGTATTTGCAATAACTACAATTATTTTTTCTTTAAAGAGATCTAAATAATTATTGAAATTGGTTTTATACACATGTGGCTTCAGATATCCCCCATAAATTAAAGTCGATAATTGTGATATCGGGACTCCTACGTGTCAACTGATAGGTACCTTCTAATTTATTTTTTGTACCCAAGCCAAAGTGATGATTTAGCCAATCATCAAAAGGAATTTAAAAAAAAAAGATCCAAAAAACTATAAATGTTGTTTGTGACAAACTCTGTGATATTCGAAATTGTAGTTTCAGCACAAGCCGACGTTTTTATAAAGAATTACTTTTTCTTCTATACCTACTAATAAAAAAGTTTTTCCTCTTCCAAACTCTATCCGTGGACACGCTGGATATATTATCAAAATATTGGCTGATATACCTGCAATACATTTTTAACTTTGTCAATATTCTTTAGCTCTTCGTATATTCGATTTTCCCTAGCTGCACCAAATTGTATAAAGTCACCAAATAGTAAAAGAGGCGGGTTCTCGATTAAAGGTGTGTTATCCGGTAGCGTAAGCACTGGCGTGCCAAAGTTTCTATTACATATTTCCTTCATCAGGAAATAAAAGTAGGATTTGTCTTCCACATTGATAAGTCTAAAAAATTTAAATAGTTTAGTTTGACTTTCATAAAGATTTAATTCTGCCAACAAAACCTGAATAGTTGGTTTAATAGTCTCTCACCTGTCATGAAAGACCCTCAAGCACTCGTGATAGAATAATCTCATTATTTCCGCCTCAGTTCTCATAGTTCCCGCATCTGCTTGAGTAATTCCTTGGATACATTTCGACAAGTCCCTCAAGTTAAAAATGTAATGCGATTTGGAAGGAGTGGGAAGCAAGTCTGTGGCAATTCTATCGTAAACTTCTACAGCCGCGTTGACCATGTAGTCTCCTAGATCGCGACATTCGTTTGAAAATTCGTTTAGGAAACCTTTTAAAATAGCCTAGAAATTTAAAGACAACACTGTTAATAAAAGAAAGACTTGAAACTTGTCAAAAATACCTTGAAAATCGCCTTCAATGCTAATTCGTTCGGTGGCGGTATGAGCAACATACCAAAGTGCCTGACAAATCTGGGTGTTAGAGGATTTCTTCCGCCGCCAGGCGGCGCACAAGCCGTGGTTAATATCACGTCTCGGATATCTTTCCAAAAAAGTTTTTCCCTGTCGTACAAACCTCCGTAGTCCAACAGCTGTCTAAACCATAAAAAGGAACAATTTTAGGACCATTATTTTTTAATATTTATATTAACGACTTATTTAGTATAAATTGCGATGGACAAAATCATAGTTTTGCAGATGATACTACAATTTTTTATACCGATACAAATTGGGACAACTTAAATAATAAATTTTAAAAAATATTTTAAAATTATAAAAAATTGGTTTGATAACAATTTATTTTAATAAAACAAATTATATTCCTTTTACTTTAAACCTAAATAACCTACCACGAAATATGAATTGTATTCAAATAAATGAAGACATTCAAATTTTTAAAGTTAATAAAATAAAATATTTATGATAGTAAATTAAATTCGAATTTTTACTTAGAATACTTTACTTACTACCGATACTACCGATTTTTAAAAACATTAAAAAAATTTTAAATGTAAGACATATGGAAATATTATATTACGCGTTAGTTAAAACTCATTTAAATTACGGAATTTTAGGTTGGGGAAAAAGATAGAACTATTACAAAAAAAGGTTTCTAAAAATTATATTCAATAAAGATTATCTTTATTCATCAAAAGAATTATATTCAGAAACAAAAACCTTATACAATTTAAAAACCATAATCCTAATACACGTCATAAAAATGAAATAACCATAAAACCTAAAATAAATAAGTCCATAGGACAAAAAAATTTCAAATATTTATGTTTTTATTTAAACGATTATTTACCAAAAAAAATTAAAAAATTGATTTCATTAAAAAAAATTTAAAGTCGAAATAAAAACATGGATATTAAAAACAGACAATTTGAAAATATTTTTAGAAATGCTTTAATTAATTAATATTGTTCTGAATAATTTATATAAGTAACCGAGCCTCACTGATGAGCCGTAATAACGGCGAAACGCGTCTGGGGATGGGTTTGGCGGAAGGAAACAGAAAAACCTTTTTCGAATTAATATCTGTGGTCCGGCACTTATACCGGTTTTGAGGGCATCTTGCATAATTTTCTGTTTTTACAGAATAACCCTTTACGACTGACCTTTTCTAAGGTACCGTACTGGGACGCAAGATGTCGCACTGGGTTTTATAAATCCCGTTGATGATCGATCCTGACAAGTGATTTGTCTTTGAGTCCTGTTTCCTTCTGCCAAACCGAGCCTCACTGATGAGCCGTAATAACGGCGAAACGCGTCTGGGGATGGGTTTGGCGGAAGGAAACAGAAAAACCTTTTTCGAATTAATATCTGTGGTCCGGCACTTATACCGGTTTTGAGGGCATCTTGCATAATTTTCTGTTTTTACAGAATAACCCTTTACGACTGACCTTTTCTAAGGTACCGTACTGGGACGCAAGATGTCGCACTGGGTTTTATAAATCCCGTTGATGATCGATCCTGACAAGTGATTTGTCTTTGAGTCCTGTTTCCTTCTGCCAAACCGAGCCTCACTGATGAGCCGTAATAACGGCGAAATGCGTCTGGGGATGGGTTTGGCGGAAGGAAACAGAAAAACCTTTTTCGAATTAATATAAGTAATACTTATTTATTACTTAAAAATTAGAAATTAATAACTTTATTATAGGTAATATATTTCTTCAAAAAAAAACTGCGTTTAAACTATAAATTAACATTTTTAATTTAAAACTTGATTTTTAATGCATATTTATGATTTTACATGCTAAAACAAAAAATAATATTTGCCTCTAACAAGCTCAGCTTCAGGGGATTGAAGAATAAGTTTATAGAAGAGAACATAAACATATTTATTATATTATTAAATTTTAAATAAACTTATATTATTGTGGTTCGCATACCTTATTAGTTCAATCGGTGGTTGAGCCCCATAGGTTTCCAATTTGGGCATGTTGACGTCGTCGATAAAAATAATCACCTTTTTGCCGAGAGGAGCGCCAAGCAACGTCTTTTTCTTTCTTTCCAATTTGAGTTCGATAATTTCTTGAGTACGCATGCTGCTAGTTTGTGCCGAAAAGTTCATGGTTGCCGGTACGAATTGTTCCGTCGCTCCAAGGTTATTCAGAACATCTTTTGCCACCACTGATTTACCGACGCCTAAAATAATAACGACTATAAATTTAACGGATAAAACGTTGAAACGAAGATAATAATTTTAGAGGATTAGTTTTCCAAAGTCTACGGTGAACAAGGCACATTATGTAACGTACCAGTATCGCCTGTTATCATGACCGGATGGCCAATATGAATCAGTCTTTCCATGATGTATCCGAATCTGACAGTGTCCAGGGTAGGCACCAGAGTGTCGAAGAACGGCGTCTCCTTGTTGTACACAAAGTCTGGCATGATCCTTTGCCACGGATTGAGTCGTTTGGCTTGCACGTCCATGTAGACGTACCAAAGATCCTGCCCTGGTGGTAACCTGTAACCATATAATAGTATGAAAAATAGCTTGCAAAATATACCTTATTTATTTATTCCAAATAAAATCCCAAAAACATCTGTTCATGAGGGATTCTCTACTAATAACAACATCTAAAAATGTAATGGTTACTACTACTGTATAAATAAATTAACTTTCGGGCCCTAGCAACACGAAAGCAAACGAAAGTAAATGTTACAGTTACCTGAATATTATCCGTTGCTAGCTACGAAAGTAGGTTGCTAGCTACAAAAGTAATACTTTCGGTGCCAGGACAAAAAAATCGAACTGACAGACTCTGACAGTACTCAAATAACTAGTTGTCATGGATTATTTTATAGGTGAAAAAAAAATTATTTTATCATTTTAATTTGAATAAAATCAAAGTTTATTACTTAATAATATATTGATCAGAGAACAGTAGTAGAAAAAATTTAATACATTACACGATTCGAAAGCCTTTTTTGGTGGTCGGAGGTATTAAATCACCTCGGCTTTGCCTCGGCAATTCAAAAACCTCCTCACACCAAAAAATTAACTTTCGCATCTAGTAATGTAAATAACTATTTACCTAGCTTCGTTGCACTCTTCAAATTGGGACTGCACGAAAACTTCAAATTTCTCCCTGCTGTCTTCGTTGACGTTTCCTCCAAGTCCCCACAAGTACGATACTACGAACGTTTGACAAACGAAACACCGAACCTTGGCTTTTTCTCCAATTTTTTCCATGGCCCCTGGTATCAACAGTTGACTCTGAATCAGCGAACAAATCATTTTTACTTTCGCGACGTCAACCTGTAATAAAATCATTGTTATTTATTTAATTTGGCCATTACCTAGGTTCTGAAGTATTCGCACAAAAATCTCTACACAACTAGTAGATAACTATTTACTCACTTGATGGATGGCCCAAACGCAATTTTTTCTAACGAAATCAAAGCCGTCTTGAACGTATGTCGAAAATAGACTCAGTAAGAATTCTTTTAGTTCGTCGTTTAGTAGATTGTCTTCTAATGTGTTTACCCACGATCTGACGAATGGAATCCATTTTATTTCCTCAGAGTCGACGTATACCATACCGCATCTAAAAATTGAAAGTTGACGTCCGTAAGTTAGTAATTTTCTAAAGCCACTGTCAATCTTGACCGAAGACTACCTACAAGACTTCGAGGGTAAAACCCGTGTTAGTACCTGCTTACTGTCGCCGGCGATGCTTGGGCCAAATCTTGCACTTCGAACACCATATGAACGTATGGAGTGAGTTTTATCCTTTCGGAGTTCGCCAAGCACAGCATCTTGTTGTCGTCAAGTACCGTGTTTAAATTCTCTATCCATACAGCGTCCACTGGACCGTCGCATATTATCCATTGATGGTCTTCAGTCGTGATCTAGAACAAACATGTTCATTGTACAGTTGACGACAAATAAATTCGTACACTCCACCCATACATAACTCAATTACAACAAAATTGGGTAAAACGGGTTTCTCACCTTGCTGCTTATACCTGGATAGACACCAGCTATATACATAGCTGTAAATTATTGTACGTATGATTTTTTACCATAAGTTATAATGGTTATTTCTAAATATTTTTGTGTTTAAATTACAGCCGCGAAAAAAGAAATTTATAAAATAATACCAGGAAAACTACAAAAGTACAAAACCAAAAAGGGTAAATTTATTAACAAACAAAATACTAATAACACTAATAGTAATCTTCTTGGCATTAACAAAATAATACTTCTGGTGTAATCCGGAGTTAGCCCTTCCCAAATTTCTTCTATTTTATCAAATACCTCGTATTTCATCCTGTGGTTTAAAATTTATTTTGTACTTTTTTTTACCATCAATCCTCAAACATTTTCATGGATTTAAATCAGGACTTCTTGAGCACCAAGGCAGACATGTTACGTTGTTTTGTCTAAACCAGTTTCCTGTATTTCAGTACGCACAGGGCAGTTATCCTGCTGAAATATAGTTATTTCTTTCAAAAACTGTCGCGGCAGAAGGAAGAAAAACATTTTCCAAAATCTGAAGATATATATTACTGTTTAGTGTTCCACCAATATTTCAGCATACACCTGCACCGTAAACACATATCCATGCCTACACATTAACGGAGAAACGTCCACTGGTTTGCTTTTTTTCAGTATACTTCTCATCATATCGGGAATTTGATGGTCTATATACTCGAATCCTTCCATTATAATAATATGTAAACTGAAAAGTTTTTTCATCGGAAAAGAAAACATTTTGCCAAAAAAAAAGCATTTTCTGGTAAATATTGCATAGCAAACCCAATTCTTTGTTCCTTATCATTATTTTTTAAAAACGGTTTGGACGCAGCTGCTCGATTTCTTGATTCGGAACATTGTCTTACTCGGCTTTGCGCTGTTCTAGATAAAGCAAGGAATCCTGTTATGTGCATAGCGGATACTGCAGTTTCAAATGAATTTTGCCTTAAATACTCCACCAAATTTCGGTCTTCTTCATTTGATGTTTTTCTATTATTTAAACCAGACCCAACAGACCAAGTTGGTCAAGTGTTTGATGATAGCGCCATTTTTTTACAATTCCTTGAACAGTACTCTAAAATGATCAGGTATTTTTCCATAAGGCCACCCTATTTCTACCAAACATATTATTCTTGCTTCTTCAATAACACTTAAATGAGACATTTTTAAATCAAATAAGATAATGACAATACTTTGACAGATATCATGATAACAATTAACACGTTACAAAGGTAAAAACAGTGTCACAATTTAGTGTACGAAATTATCTGTCGTCAACTGTACATACTTTTTTCTTACCTACTACTTTATGTTTGTTACATGTTCATCCATTTGAAGTCATTCGTTAAATTTTCAAAGGCTTACCTGGACAGCTATCCTCATCATTATCCCCATTAGTCCATCCCTCCATTCCAACGTAAATGGATTGACTTCTCCATACAGTTCTCCAGCCGATACTGCTTTGGGATTCATAATGTATGTTTTTACAGCGTGGTAATAAGGCCCTTCGTGACCATCGGCGCACATTCTAGTTAAGGCACGGTTTAAAGTCTAAAAAGTTAATTTGAAAATGTAATATTTTGCATGGAATTCGTTCGCTATTACTTACGTTTAGAATGGTCGTTTTTCCTCCACCGGTCGGACCGACCAACATAACCCCCCAACGTACAATCATAGTTTCGTGTAACTGAATCACTTTGTGTATCATACAAGTTTCCGGTTGTAAGTTGTTCTCCACCATAACTGTTACCATGGTTTCTTGGAAGATTCCGTAGTCTGTTTCAGGCAGCTCCGTTCCCGGAAACAAATCACCAAGGATACCCTATGAAAAGAAAAACGTCAATTATCGGTTTAAATTAAAAACTTACCGGTTTATAATATTTATATTTTAATTTTATATTTTTAGTTATTAATGCACATACTTGAAATAGAATGGCATCGTCTGACAGAAATTTCGGCAAATTACTATCCCTCAGCGCGCAAATCAACACCACGTCCTCGTTTCGTTCCGGATTGGCCCTCTTCAGAGAGCCCGCCATGACTAGGACGCTTTTGACGGCTCGCATGCCGAAATCGTAATGGTCTTGTTGGGAAAGCTGTTCGCTGCATAGTTTGTACATTTGAACCATTTTTTGGGAGAGGTTTCTTGAGGATTCGAAACCTTCCGAGTAGAGAATCACTTCAGCAATAAGAGCTACAAAAAATAGAGAAAACACATTGTCAACTAGAACTTTAATACAATATACATATTATCCACTTTATTTTCGAGGCCTAACGATATGACATCCGCTTTACTCACCGTAATCGGGTACCATCATTGATATGGGTCTAAACAGAGCCTTAAGGTTATCCGGTAGCTCCGTCCTTCCGGCATAGCCAGGATTCATAGTAATAAAGGCTGCGCACTTTTGAACTAGTTTAATTTCCCTACCCTCAAACATAAATCTAAAAAAAATTCGAAAATATATTATTTCAGTTCCTAATTAAAAAAATTACATGCTTTTTATATATTTTTTGCTTTATAGTGTTGATAAACATTAATTTTCATTACCTGGGTACTTTTGCGGCCTTGGCGTTTCTAATAGTAATTAGCTGCTGGGCAATCACAGACAACACTTCGATGTCGATCCGGTTAAATTCGTCAAAGCAGCACCAAGCACCGGACTGAGCCAGACCGGAGAAGAATCGGCCCATCATTTTGTAATCCAGTCCTTCCGAGCAGTTGAACACGACGCACTGGATCGCTAGCGCCTTGGCGAGGTCTTTTGTGGTCTCCGTTTTACCTGTACCAGCTGGACCAGCAGGAGCACCACCTATAAATGTAATAATTTTCTTGAAAACTATACGTTAGAATCATTGTTCCTGCATGTACAACATAGTATTATTGGACAATTGGAGTAGATAAATTTATTTTTTTCTATAAAAACTGTTTACTTAGACTCACCCAAATCTAGCTGTAGAGCCCCCATAAGGCAAAGGTAACATTTGTCTGTCAGTGGGGTAATGACGAGTACTCCTGCTGCCCCAAGGTACTCGTATCCATAGAGATAGAAAGCACTAGACATTTTTGTCATGCAATCGTCAATATTGTCGATCCAATAGTAACGAAGAACCTTTAGCCAGTCGAAGTTATTGCTAAAAATTTTTTAGTTTAGGTCTGAACAGATATTTTTATGGAACAATGAACCTACCTGTTGTTAACTTTTCCTTTTACCAAGTTCTGTACAGTATCTCTGGCGTGAACATCGATAGTAATTAGAGCTATCAAAATTTTTCTAGTAACCGACGACAGGTCTGTACGTATGACAGCTGCTAAATCATTTAGGTCCTAAAAAAGCTTACCTAAATATTTTATTTTGAACCTAATTTATATTTTTTTAACATTTGATTGTAGTATATTGGTACATTATAACTCCTATTTTTACCTCATGATTGCGTAAATAACAATTTTCCTTACTTGCACGGATTTCTGTTGATATTGCTCCATCTTTTTGACAACATTCCCACCGCCGTCAAAAATTTCATGCACTCCTTTGGCCCACATTATCTGAGAAACTGTTAAAATTATTTGATTGGCGTGACATACGACCCAGCTTGTTCTCGGGACTTGTAGGTAGTGGTTCATTGCAACCTATATTGTAAAAAAGTACTTATTATTTAAAACAAAGTTCTCTGGTTATCTAATGCTTCATTTAATTCTTTCTGCGACATGGCATAAAGAACTACCAGAACCACGGTGACTATGGACATAAATAACATCGACAGAAATGGTCATTTACAAGTTACCAATCAGAAAACTATCTACTGAAGTTGCAGCTATGGATGTTATTACTAACATTCAAATAGAACTAGACACCAAAAAAAAAATGCGGCATTTTATCTCTAGACTTGTGTAAAGCCTTTGATACTGTAAACCATGATATATTATTAGTTAAATTATTTGATATAGGCATAAGAGGAAAAATTTATCGTTGGTTTGAAAGTTATATAAAAAATAGAAAACAATGCGTTAAAATAGGAAGTAATATTTGTTTCTATCAAACAATTAGATGTGGAGTAACACAAGGTTCCATTCATTCTAGGACCCACATTGTTTCTTATTTATATCAATTCTATTTCAAAATTAAAATTATACGGACAAATTAAACTTTTTGCCGACGACACAACAATTATTAATTATGCTTAAAATATTACGGACATCCAATTAAATATCACAAAAGATTTAAAAATTATATTTGACTGGTTGGAATCTTATAAATTAACATTAAATTTTAATAAATCTTCATTTATGTACATTGCAAACAAAGACTAGATATGGAGAAGCAACCAACAATATTTAATGGGGAAAATATTAATTACAAAGATAACATAAAATTTTTAGGATTATATATTGATCAAAATTTAAGCTGGAGAAAACATGTGGAACATATTCGAACTTACATTTCTCCGTTAATTGGGATATTCTTTAAAATACGTCATTGTATATCTTTTAATTATTTAAAAAATATTTATAATGCGTTAGTACATTCAAAAATTCAGTATCTTATTTCTATTTGGGTTTCAGCCAATTATAATACTAAAACCTTTAAAGAAATTACAAAATAAAATTATTAAATGTATTCATAGATTTCCGCACTTAGAACCAACAACAAATTTATATAAACCGAATAAATACCTAGATATAAATAATTTATATAATTTAAAAATTTGCATATTTATTCATTCTTTACTTTTAAAACTAAAAATTTCTAACATAACGTTTACAAAAGTTCATGATATTCATAGACGTGATACTAGACAAACTAATTTTTTACAAACTATTAAAATAAACAGTAACTTTGGAAAACGGTCATTGTTATGCAGTGTGTCCAAAAAAGTATGCAACATATGGGAAAGATTTTTACTACCGATTTCTCAGAAAATTTTATTCTTGATAAAAGTTGGTGCATGCCTTAAAATTAGAAACGCATATTTTATATTTCACCTGCGGCTAATAGTAAGGGAGCAAATGCCATTTTTTCTAAATTGCTATAAAACTGTACTTGACCGTACTAGGTGAAAATGACAAATAAATTATTAGTTATTTCCACTCGTATAAATATAGTTGGATGTTGTTATAATTTTTATTAGAACCCAAGCTGACTAACATGTATTTAAATATGCGTGCAACACGCTAATATCTAAACCCACCCGTATCATTGAAAAGTTTTAAAAGGTTTGCAACTGCTTAATACATTTTTATAATAAACACATGATTAAGATACTTGATTAATATATTAAAATCGGGTAAATAAAAAATCGACCAGAGGCGTACCGTTTACGGGAAAATAGATATTAAGGTTGAATTCTCAACGTCGTTCAATTTATTGCCAACCTATAACCTATTTCGCTTTGTTTTTTCAAGTTTATTATTTTTTAAACTAACATTTAAATAAAATCAGTATCGTCGGCACATTACTTAGGTAATATCTGATATATTACAAAAATATCAATTTATTTCATTGCTAATTTTGGGAAAATTGTATAGTGAAAGAACAATGAGTGACAATGACATAATAATGTTAAAAAAAATCTTACTCGATATTTTTCGCTATACAATTCTCCTAAAATAAGTTATGAAATTCCTTGATATTTATTAAATATGTCAATTATTACCAAGTCAATACTGATTTTCTTTAAATTTTGTAAAAAAGCTAGAAAACATAAATAAATCTAGGCGAAATAGGTTATAGGTTGGCAAGCATGTTGATACTCCCACCTTAAGAAAAAAATATAAAAAATTGAGACATAACTCAAATTTCGTATGTGGACTAAGTTTTTTATTTGCATATAAAATTTTGTTGTATTTGTGCTAATAAAGGTCATTTTGAAAAAATGGCATTTGCACCCTTACTATTAGCCGCAGGTGAAATATGAAATATGCATTTATAGTTTTAAGGTATGCACCAACTTTTATCAAGAATAAAATTTTCTGAGAAATCGGTAATAAAGAAGTTTCATGTTGCATACTTTTTTGGACACACTGTATAATGGATTAATATTATATTATAATATTTTACCCGAAAATATTAAAACATTAAAAAAACTAGCCTTATTTAAATTTCATTTAATAAAATATTTCGTAGTATAATTTTCTTTTTTAACGAGTTAATACAAAACGAATTTTTTTTCTTTAACTGTCTTTTTTTTATATATGTTACTAAGTTAGAGTAATAATTGTTAGTTATTTTTATATACTTATCCCTGTGTTGAAAAGTTGGTTATGAGTAATTAAAAATAAAAAAAAAATATTATGAGTAAATCATTTCCGTCAATGTCATTGACGCCACAATCAAAGTCTACTTGATACTACTTACCTTCATACACCTTCTCAAACTTAAAAACATCGACTCTTCCACTTTTCCCAGCCAATCTTCGACGTTTCCTCGGGCTTTCAAGCCTTTGCTCAGTTGGACCCTCTCACCTTCAGGACTAATCATCGCCATAATGTCCGTAGTGAGTACCATAGTTGGTGCTTTTTCTTTCTTGCCCCCAGTAGCCTCCTTTGGTTCTTCTCCTAAAGAAAATAATGACATGTAATTTTATTTGCTGTGTAAGATGCACGTGGTCCACTAAGACCTAACTATCTTGCACCCTATTAATACGATTATCAACGACATACCTTCATCTACAGGCTTCATTCCAAACTCCAACTTTGCAATCGCGTCGAAACATTTTCTTAAATGAGGCTGTACGGCGTGCGGATTTCTAGACAATAAAACAATGTGGATTAAATAGTTTCAAATTTTTGTTTCACCAAATACACAATTAGGCTTTTTTCTATTCTAAATCATTTCATCAACACTGTTTTTTAACGCTAGGCCTATAAATGATTATTTGTTACATTTCATTACCTGGTCTGTGCCAAAATATCCAAGAGTTCATCGTTCGACAAGAAGTAAAATCTGGGGAACGCAACGCGCTTCGTTTCCAGGTACGACTCCAGACATTTCATGATTTGTTCCAGGAGAGCGTTATTTCGCTGAAAAGTTTCTAGGAGACCCGGTTGTAGAGCCGCTTCCATAGCCAAGGGCATCTACAAAATTTAGTGTATATCTATACTGTAACTTCGTCAGTATCTATTTTAAGGAGAATATAGTTTTTAATATACATCTACCATTATTAGGCATGTCGTACGTGTAACATGGAGTAGGTCTTGTAAGAACATCGACGTACCTTTGCAGTTCTTCTCATAACATCCTTCCAAGACTTGTCGACGACTGTGAATAATTTTGCTTCGTTTGGCAGTTGTCTTTGAATATCGGGAGCTGAGAATATAACTTCCAGGTAGACCCAACTTTGTTGACACATCGTCCATTCATCCTGAAAGAAAAATATATAAAAATAGATCAACATTCAAAACATTGATATTAGTTAATCAGTCCAGTATTCAAAATATTACATGAATTTGAGCACATTTTTATACCAAGGTACGGGAAAACAAGTCCAAATTTTTCTGCCACTCATCAACCCTGGCTTTGATCGGCCCAACATGCCTCGAACTAGCAATGGTCGTTATGTTGATGTTACTTTCATCTAACACCGTCTGGACGTCTTCCATGGAGCCCAAAATAAAGACATCTTTGGCATCTTTGTGGGGGATAACGATGAATTCCAAAGTTTTCCAGGATTCCTCGACCTGAAAGAATTACAAACGTGAAAGCACTATGTAAAGTAATAAATTAATATATTATTTTAAAAGGAAGTTTCTTCGTACCTTCTTTAGTAGAGCCTCGAGTCCAGCCTCGCTGCTGGCCTGTCCAGAAATCTCCTGCAGTTCTTGTGGGTAGCTGAAGACGTTCAAGTTTTCCAAAAGTTCCAAAGTCATTAATTCGTCCGCTTTAAATTTGTGATTTAGCACATTCTCTACCCTAACCCAATGCCTTGTTTTCATTGCGGGGTTTCTTAAGAATGTGATAACTGGAAGCTAAAAAGAGAACGATGGATATACCCAACGGTAATCGTCGTTGGATCTACCACAATCATTAAATGATTTCATGTTACCTTATCCTTCATTAATTCAACTTCGTCCTTCAACTTGGGGACGATCAAATTCTTCGGTAACCCTTTCTCCAGCTGATTGATATTTTTCACATTTTTGGCAGTAAACAGGTTCATCTCTTCCGTGTTGAGCGTATTAAACTCGCAGTGATACCATTCGTCCACGGTTTTAGCCCAAGAGTCGACGCTCTCCCAAAGGAGCATGCGCAGTTTGACGTCGTTCATTACTTCATCTAACATGTCGAATCTGGTAACTTCCAGCTAAAGACGAATAATTAATTAGCTCTTAAACTTTTTCTCAGCACCCATCGTTCACAGGTTTAATTTTTGAGGGTATATACTTTCTTACCCTAAACTGCTTCTGGTAGTTCTTAAAATCTGCGGCGTGCGTTTGACAGCTCACTAATCTCTCATAGAGGTCTGCAAGAAAGTCTGTCACCTCCGCGATGTTTGAATCGATGTCGTACAACCAGGGTTGCTGAAATAGATTTTCAACTTTTATTACAAGGCAAAAATTCAAATCAAAAGACAAGGGCCTATATTCTTACCATACACTCGTCTTTGATAACACCAACTTCCGATATCAACGAACTGATATCTTTATTCATCTGATCACTGAACGCCTTGATCGTTCTGCCCGTATCCTCGATCTTTTTGTCCACTAGATTCCTCAAGTTACCCAGCGCGACACTAAGTCCCAAGTAGCCCGTCATCTCTTCAGGGGCGACCGCAATGTTGAATTCTTCAGTGATGTCGTACAGTTCTTTGCAGTAGTCGAGTTCTTCTTCCATTTTGTCTACTCGCGTGGTAGCGTCTTCTACGTATTCTAGATATCGGACGTAATCGGCTGTCGTTACGGGTTCTTGGTATAGATACGTTTCGGTTTCTCCGACGTTGAACAGAAGATCTTGAACTTTTTCTTTGCCGATCCTGGGGAAGGAGTAGTATAAACAAAAACATGTTTAGGTTGATATGAATTTTGAACAATATACTATCAAAATAAGGCAGTTTTTTACCATGGACCTCAAAAAGATCAACCCCTATTTTTGCCAAGCCCTTGAGGGAATGTCATGATTGTTTAAAGGTCCTGTTGGGGGGAGATTTGGAAAAAATTATTGAAACCTTACCATGGTATTACATCTTTGACAATATCCAGTAAGCGATGTGGTTCTGGTAAGGAAGTCTTGGTAAATTCTTCAAGCATTAAATACAGCAAACCGACTGGTTGCTTTTTAATGATACTATCAATAGTTTCAATCTCTGTGTTGTATCTTGTACACATATTTCTGAAGCTTTCAATTACTACAAGTTTTAAAAACAATTAATATTTAGTGGCGAACACCGAAAAACTAGATTCAAAGAATGAAACTATACTCATTTAGTACCGTTGTATTCATAAAAAAAAGCGTACAAGAATTAGAATTAGAGGTAAGTTTGTCATATTTGCGTAAAACAGGTTTGTCCTTAATGATTGTTTATTGGAGGTTATCACACGTCATAGATTATCAAAAATGCAATCCTACATTTTGGAATAGGGTCATTTTTACTGATGAAAAGACGTTCCAGTCGACTTATAACGGACAAATTCGTGTGTACCTACCGTCCAAACAATACCAGGTTTGAAGAGCGATATACTAACCCCCTTCACTTCTAGGCATGGGCATTTCTCTATAAATGTATGGGGCTGCGGATAAGTGTTCATGGACCTGGTGTTTGCTGGCGAATAGAGGGAAGATTTAACGCCGGAAATTACATTAACATTTTAGAAAACATATCGTTACCATCTGCTGAGCAAATATATCCCAATAATACTTTCATATTTCAACAATATAATGGTCCAGTCCACGCTGCCAATGCTGTAACCCACTGGTTTCAAACCCATATTGTGGAAGTGCTGCATTGGGTCGCTTATAGTCCCGATATCAATCCAATTAAAAATATTTGGGGTATAATCGTAAAAAAATATATAATCGAAATTTTAGGCCACAAAATTTAGAAGATTTATGAGAAATAATACATGGGTGCTGGGAAGAGCTTGATCCAAATATTGTATCAAATATAATCCAATCAATTCCGAATGGACTGGCTCAAGTAATAGAAAAACAGGGATATATTATGACCAAATATTAGATTTTATTTATTCTTGTTAAACGTTTTTTGCTTCTATTGTAATTTTTATAAAACTGTTTGTTAAGATATATTATAAAATAAAAAAATTAATTTTTGTTATTCTATTAAACTAACGCCCAACGCCAATGCTTTTTTTAATAACTTTTAACATGCGATAAGCCGGTTTTACGCAAATACGGTTAAGGTTTCCTCTCATTCTAATTCGTGTACGCTTTTTTTATGAATACAACTGTACCTACCAGCTTGCTCTGTCGTCATTGGTACCTACTACCTGTGCTATAAATGTAACTAGCCTAGTTTTTGCTTTTCAGTAAATATATCAATAATATATTTGAATAATTCAATCATATTGTGTTATTTACCAGTTTCCAGTTGAACCTCATGTTGAGTTACTCTGAGATCTTCAGCATAAAATTCCCGCACTGAATTCAACCTTTCTATGTACAACTCGGCGGCTGCGTAGTTCGTTTTGAAACATCCAAAAATTTTCTCCTTATCTTTCATCAATGCCTCGTCCTTGCTGATATAGAATTCCAAAGTCGGTCCCCAGCCGCATATTCTATCTTCTACTTTCTCGTTTATGACCGGTCTAGAATTCAAGAGAGACTTTAAGTCAGTTGCTCTATACAGTAATTATGTACCCCATCTCTGAAATAAATTTGTTGAAAAATATTTATCAAGCTTACGTCGTAAAAGACGAATAAAATGGATCGGCAACAAACGACTTGACTTGTTTACTGTGCTCCTCCCACAGTTCAAGCAATTGTTCAAAAATAGCTTCTGTCACTCCCAAAGGAGGGTCCAGCTTTATTTGATCCGGTTCTAACAGGACGTTTACAATAAATAAAGGAAACTGAAAAGAAAAATATTGGAACCATAAAATAATTGTCGTATTGATAAAACAAGCTGACAAAATACCTGTGGTTCTTCTTTCTCTCGTTCTTCTTCCAATTGTACGTCCAAATCTGTTCCTTCTAGTAGTTCCTGGCTAGGTAGATACTTTGTGTGACAGGAAAATAAATCGTTCAGTTCTGTGACTGAGTTGATAATTAATCTGTGCAGCATATTAATGGTCATATAGTCTACCAACATTATATATCTGGAAAAAGATGTTTTTTAAGGACCTACCATATCCTATATAATATGCGATCTAGTACAGGAAATGAAGCTCAAAAAAAGGTAAAACCTCGCAATTTTTTCGTCCAGCATGGATTTACTTGAAATTTTAACAGAAGGTAGGGAATAGCCCACAGATCAAAATCTATATCGCACCAAAGGGCGCTGAACGTTTTTTAGGGGTGAAAACTACCCCTAATTGTCAAAAATTATAAAATAACATTTTAAACCTGAATATGGGAAAGATTTGGTTTCGATTAGTTAAATAATGATTGTTTCATGCTTTGGAATACAGTTTCATCATGTTTCAACCCTTAAAAAGCCACCCTTGTTAGAGCTTAATGTATAAAAAAATTATTAATTCTAAAAAAATGATTTCGCCTTGGATCGATTTGCATAAAAATTTGAGATTAGGCTAAACTCACCCTCTGCTTTATATTTTATATCATGCCGATGAGCGCTGATTGTTTCTTAGGGGTGAAAACAACCCCTAATTGTAAAAAATTATAAAATAACATTGTAAACCTTAAGATAGGGTGAAATTTGGTTTGGATTAGTTAAATAATGATTATCTTATACTCTGAAATACAATTTCATAATTTTTCAACCCTTAAAAATCAACCCTTGTTACAGCTTAATGCAAAAAATATTTTTTTCTACAAAAAAAAATGATTAATTATCATAGTAATTCAATTCAAGAATTCTGTTGTTTAAGATATGTATCAAGTGCATTTTGCAACTTTTCAACCTTTGAAAACCACCCTTCACAACATTGCAGAATTTTTCGAAAAAAAAAATTGATTGGTTTTTTTAACGTATCTCCTTCATTTTTAATGCTAGAAAGATTTTTCAAAAACGGTTTTGTAGGGTTTTTCAAGAGCTACAAGGCTCTATGAATTAAATCCCTTAAGGTTGGTTGGTTTTTAAATGGGCTGAGTTTAAAGGGCTCGAAAAAGATGGTGCTCGTTCGTAAATAGAGGATTTAAACGGTTATATCTCGCCAAATATTCACTGTACAGAAAATTTACACACAGGAAAATTTTAGTCATTAAAAAAGCTACAATTTAGTACTTTATCATTTTTTTCGTATCTCCAGTATTTTCGGAGTTATTTTGAGAAAAATGGTGAAAAATTCGAAATTGTGAAAACTCGTTTTTCACTTAAGCTCCAATTTTTCAAAAATTAGGCATTTTAAATTGGTCAAACTTTTTGGACGTATTAAGAATACATTTATAAAGAGAATTGCTACCTTCTGTTAAAATTTCAAGTAAATCCATGCTGCACGAAAAAATTGCGAGCCAAAATGCTTCATTTCCTGTACTGATCGGTCAGACACGGAGACGCAAAGCAAATAACACAATAAAAACGCCGTGGGTGTGTAATCGCCCTTGTTCTTACCTCGCCAAGCGTTCACAAAATTTCTTCTTGCTAGCTTGTTCGATGTAAGACGCTTTCTGTTGTCGTCGCCTTCTTGTATCTGAAACATGTTTTTCTGGATAGTTTAAAAATTATATATGTGTGAATAATAAGTAAAAACTAAAGCAGTATTTTACTACTACCTAGTAGGTAAGGTAAGGTATAGAAGAAAAAGTCATTGTTTATAAAAACGTCTGCTTCGAATTTCAGATTTGCGATTACTATACAGGGTTCGTCAAAAACAACATTTTTAGTTTTTTTGATCTACTTTTTTCAATTCCTTGATTTATTAAATGCATTTTGCTAGTGTTGAAACTACAATTTCGAATATCCTATTTGCGATTACTATACAGGGTTCGTCACAAACAAGAGTTTTTGTTTTTTCGATTTTTTTTTCAATTCATTTTGATGATTGCCAAATCATCACTTTAACAAATGGATTGGAAGGTACCTGTGGTCCAAATCAGTTGGCACGTAGGAGTCCCGATCTCACAATTATCGACTTTCATTTATGAGGACATCTGAAGCCACATGTGTATAAAACCAATTTCAATAATAACTTACGTCTCTTGAAAGAAAAAACAAGGGTAGTTTTTGCAAATATCTCAATACAGCAAGTTGGGAACTGTTATCGGGAATCAGATGTCGAGTTAAACTATGCGCTTACTCGGTGGTACCACGTTTGAATAAAAGTTTTATAATTTATAATTGAATGAGTTGAAGAAATATGACATGTAATTATAAAAATACCTACTTCAAAAGTGGGCAACTAAAAAATGGTTTTCTTACAACAAAACCGTTACTCGGCCAGATATAAAATCGTATTCGAAATAAGAAAGCAACATTAGTTGTGTTTTTACGTCAATTTATTTTAAACGAAATCCAAGGAACTAAAAATGTTTTTGACGAACCCTGTATAGTAATTGCAAATGTCATAATCGAAATTGTAGTTTCAGAAGTAGGCGTTTTCTTATAAAGAATGATTTTTTTTTCTATACCTACTATTAAAAATGTTTTTCCTCTTCCAAACTCTATCCGTGGACACCCTGTATATTACCTTTTGCTTCGTCGACAATTCTTTCATCTACAACAAATCCTTTGGCCAGCAATGCACCGTGACAAGCATTTGACACTATTTCTTTGGCCAATTCATAGAACTCCGACATTTTGTCTTTAATTATGTTCAATTTGTCCATCTAGCAAAAATGAGAGGTAATTTTTTTGGTTTTTAAAAAACAACATTAGGTTTACCTGGTTTTCTATAAAATAAAACAACCAAATATCCTCTCGTTCGCTTAAATCGACAAAAGAAGTGTCGACCATCTTGAAACACATGAACTGCACATCAAGCAGTCCCTGTCTGAGAAGCGGGTTCAGAATAAACATGTCGTTAGCCAGATGCTTCTGAGCTGTTAAGAATTTTCTAAAGATTATGTTTTTACGCCATACATAGAAGCCCTAAAAATATAACAAAATGAAATAGTTATTATTCAGATTTGCCAACTCACAGATATAGACCAGGGTTGATAATTTTTGAAACCAAAAAAAATAATCGTAGGATGAAACCCATTGGAAAAGGAAGAGAATATAACAAAAATGAAAGGAAAAATAAATTACGGGCGATCCGAGGTGGGGAAGTGGAAGGGGATGAGTTTTTAAGGGTAGAAAATGATTTATCTCGATTTCCGGCAAAACTACAAGTCCTATGAAAAAATGTTAAATGACAAAGTTGTAGGTAATAAAAAGACCTACAACTTTTGTATTTACACTTTTTTCACATATTCTCATTCTCAAAATTTATGTGAAAAATTCAAATAACCAAGTTTTTGGTTTTTTATTTTTATCTTTTACAAAAAAAAAATTTTTTCACGAAATTTTGTAAAAACTTACCTTTTTATGTCCTAAACACACTGTAATTTTTTTGTGTGTCACCTTATTTTGACTTAATATCGAAAAAGCACCCTAATTTTCAATCGAAAATTCTCACGTCAAAATATCTGCTTTTTTAAAAAAGTCGGTGGGCTTTTTGTTCGTTGAAATCTCTACTTTCTGATGGTGTAAAAAAAATATACATTACTATGGTAAATTTTCTCAAAAAATGCAAAGAAACGAAAAAAACTCGAATGCGAAAGTTTTTTTTTTAATCATTATGTATAATTTTGAGCTATTTATAAAAATGTATACTTTAATTACTCAAAAAACGTGAGATTCCATGTTACATTAATAAACAAAAAAATTACAATTACATAAAACATAAAGATCGCAAAAAACATGCGAAAATAGTTGTTCTAAATATAATTAAAGGTAGGAGTTTTTTTCGTTTCTTTGCATTTTTTGAGAACATTTTCCATAGTAATGTATATTTTTTTTACACCATCAGAAAGTAGAGATTTCAACGAACAAAAGGCCCACCGACTTTTTTAAAAAAGCAGATATTTTGACTTGAGATTTTTCGATTGAAAATTAGGGTGCTTTTTCGATATTAAGTCAAAATAAGGTGAAAAAATAAATATTTTAAATCAAAAAAATTACAGTGTGTTTGGGACATAAAAAGGTAAGTTTTCACCAAATTTCGTGAAAAAAAATTTATTTGTAAAAGATTAAAATAAAAAACCAAAAACTTGGTTATTTGAATTTTTCACATAAATTTTGAGGTTATGTGAAAAAAGTGTAAATACAAAAGTTGTAGATCTTTTTATTACCTACAACTTTGCCATTTAACGTTTTTCCATAGGACTTGTAGTTTTGCCGGAAATCGAGATAAATCGTTTTCTACCCTTAAAACTCGCCCCTTTCCACTTCCCGACCTCGGATCCCCCGTCAATTATTTTTCCTTTCATTTTTGGTATAATCTCTTTTTTTCCCAATGGGTTTCATCCTACTATTATTTTTTTTCACTTTTTACCATTTTCAAAGGCCCTGGTCTAATATACAAAATTTTGAATATAATAAAGTTGGCAGCATGTATATCGCGTACATACCTTCCACTTTCTAAAATTTCTAAACGTGTTTATTTCCATCAGTCGTATAAACATGTCATATTCGGCCTCCCATTTGTCTAAAGAAGTAAAAATTACTTCGCTGCCGACGTGCTGCATTACACCTTTGGCGCTCATTGTGAAAAAGTTAGATTTGTCTACGTCTCTATATCCGACCACCCTAAAACATAAATAATAATAATAATAATAATAATAAATTTAATATAATAAATATGTTTATTTTGTCTTCGATAAACTTATTCTTCGATCCCCTGAAGCTGAGCTTGTTAGGGGCAAATCTTATTTTTTGTTTTAGTATGTAAAATCATAAATCATAAATATGCATTAAAAATCAAGTTTTAAAGTAAAAATGTTAATTTATAGTATAAACCCAGTTTTTTTTTTTGAAGAAATATATTACCTATAATAAAATTATTAATTTATAATTTTTAAGTAAAAAATACTCCAAAAATATTACTTATATTATTCAGAACAATATTAATTAATTAAAGCATTTCTAAAAATATTTTCAAATTGTCTGTTTTTAATATCCATGTACTTTCAATTTTTTTAATGAAATCAATTTTTTAATTTTTGTTGGTAAATAATCGTTTAAATAAAAACATAAATATTTGAAATTTCTTTGTCCTATGGACTTATTTATTTTAGATTTTATGGTTATTTCATTTTTATGACGCGTATTATGATTATGTTTTTTTAAATTGTACCTATAAGGTTTTTATTTTTAAATATTAAGATGTTATAAATGTAAGTACCGTTTTACACGGTAGCAAATTTAACGATAAATTTAAGCAGAAATTTGTTTACAACTAAATTTTAACGTGTAATACACACTTACAAATTTTATTAGAAAAATATTATAATATTTTACGAAAATATAGAAACAATTCTATATTTTATCAAAAAAGTTAATAAGTGCGTCAAAATCTTTTAACAAAAGCCGAAAAAGAAAGGTTACGTTTGATTGAAATTGGCATTCGGAGGTCATATTTGCTATTTCCTAAATTACTTTATTTTTATTTACCGAAAAGCTGGGTTAGATATAATTTGACATTGACATTTTAACAATGCGTCACTGGTCTTTAGTGCGCATCATTTCTTGCAAAAATTGCATAAAATTTGTTACTGTGTCATACACATCAAAATTCCATATAATTTTGTACATATTTTTGTTATAAATTTTTACTAATAAAATTTATAATAAATTTTAGCACAAATTTTGTGTTAAAATTACGTCCGTGTAAAACGGTCCTTATGTACAACTTTTTCGTTTCTCAATATAATTCTTTTGAAGGATAAAGATAATCTTTATTGAATATAATTTTTAGAAACCTTTTTTGTAATATTTCTAATATTTCTAATTTTTTAACTATCTATTTATTTCTCCCCAACCTAAAATTCCGTAATTTAAATGAGTTTTTAACTAACGCGTAATATAATATTTCCATATGTCTTACATTTCAAAAATTTTTAATGTTTTTAAAAATCGGTAGTAAACTTCTTAATTTTTTAATTAAGTATTCTAAGTGAAAATTCCAATTTAATTTACTGTCAAAAATAATTCCTAAATATTTTATTTTATTAACTTTAAAAATTTGAATGTCATCATTTATTTGAATACTATTTATATTTCGTGGTAGGGTTATTTAGGTTTAAAGTAAAAGGAATATAATTTGTTCAATTGAAATTAATTGTTAACAAACTTAACAAGAAGTTTGATAAAGAGGTATTTCCTGTGGATTCCTAGTGTTATAAACAACAAACTATCAGGCTTACTTGAGCATATACGGATTGAACAGTTCTGAGCTTTTCGGCATCGCATACGTAAAGTAAACGAAATTCCCGTCGGTACTTCTTCGCATATTTCTGATCCATTCCTTTTGATCTGCTACTTCATTTAGCCTGGATAAAGTTTTGAGTTTTGCTGATAATCTAAAAAAAATGAATGTTGGTAAAATATGTTATAAACCCACAAATTAATGTCTATCTACGATTATTACTGACTTGGATTCTATGTCTTCAGCAAATGTGACATTAGTTATAACACTTCCTTGGCGGTCTCTATAATCTAAAATACAAAAAACAATCAATTATTTTTATAAAAAATGAGACCTTTATGGCAGTATGGTTTATAATGAACTTACCTCCGGGACTCAATAATGGCAAATCTATGTATGGTAAGCGTCGCCTCTTATTTAAAAGGTCTTCTTGCCTCTTCCTAAATCCTGTCTGAAAAATAGTTTAGACCATTTAACGAAATTTGACAAGTGATTTCTTTATAATGGTAAATGGGCTCCTAGGAGTTGTTGGTTGTGAACGAATGTTATTAGCCCAGGGCTGAAGCCTTTGAAAATGGTAAAAAGTGAAAAAAAATAATAATAGTAGGATGAAACCCATTGGAAAGGGAAGAGAATATAACAAAAATGAAAGGAAAAATAATTTACGGGCGATCCGAGGTCGGGAAGTGGAAAGGGGTGAGTTTTTAAGGGTAGAAAACGATTTATCTCGATTTCCGGCAAAACTACATGTCCTATGGAAAAACGTTAAATGGCAAAGTTGTAGGTAATAAAAAGATCTACAGCTTTTGTATTTACACTTTTTTCACATAACCTCAAAATTTATGTGAAAAATTCAAATAACCAAGTTTTTGGTTTTTTATTTTTCTTTTAGGTACAAAAATTTTTTTTTCACGAAATTTGGTGAACCTTACCTTTTTATAGCCCAAATACACTGTAATCTTTTTGATTTAAAATATTTATTTTTTCATCTTATTTTGACTTAATATCGAAAAAGCACCCTAATTTTCAATCGAAAATTCTCACGTCAAAATACATGCTTTTTTAAAAGAGTCGGTGGGCTTTTTTTCGTTGAAATCTCTACTTTCTGATGGTGTAAAAAAAATATACATTACTATGGTAAATGTTCTCAAAAAATGCAAAGAAAACGAAAAAAAAAAAACTCGAATCATTATGTACAATTTTGAGCTATTTATTAAAATTCATACTTTAATTCCTCGAAAAACGTAAGATTCCATGTTACATTGATAAACAAAAAATTGCAAGTCGAAATATACTACTATAATTAACAACCAAATAAGTTAATAAAGTTATTCGAATTCGAGTTTTTTTCGTTACTTTGCATTTTTTGAGAACATTTACCATAGTAATGTATATTTTTTTTACACCATCAGAAAGTAGAGATTTCAACGAACAAAAAGCCCACCGACTTTTTTAAAAAAGCAGATATTTTGACATGAGAATTTTCGATTGAAAATTAGGGTGCTTTTTCGATATTAAGTCAAAATAGGGTGAAAAATAAATATTTTAAATCAAAAAAATTACAGTGTATTTGGGACATAAAAAGGTAAGTTTCACCAAATTTCGTAAAAAAATTTTTTTTTTTGTAAAAGATAAAAATAAAAAGCCAAAAAACTTGGTTATTTGAATTTTTTACATAAATTTTGAGGTTATGTGAAAAAAGTGTAAATACAAAAGCTGTAGATCTTTTTATTACCTACAACTTTGCCATTTAACGTTTTTCCATAGGACATGTAGTTTTGCCGGAAATCGAGATAAATCGTTTTCTACCCTTAAAAACTCACCCCCTTCCACTTCCCGAGCTCGGATCGCCCGTAAATTATTTTTCCTTTCATTTTTGTTATATTCTCTTTCTTTTACAATGGGTTTCATCCTACTATTATTTTTTTGGTTTAAAAAATTATCGACCCTGGTCTATATCGCCTTGAACCAAATCGGGGTAGGATTCCAAAAGATGCAGACGACACAATAGACTGAACGCAGAGCCCATCGACGATCAAACGAAGATAATAATTAACTAACTGATGTAACGTTGACTTGTGGTATTGGCAGAATCAGAAATGATTTTCTCACAATCAGAGTGCCCCAGAGTGATTAACTCCCCCCGAAACTCCTCGGCCCCTTGTGGTCCAACATTGGTCGACAGAGTTTTGACTGTGGCCGGGGTACTAGGTTTTTGGTTTATAGTAAATATTCTTACCAAAGGTTCGGGTTCTTCTCTCTTATACTCGATTTTCTCAAGCAAACGCTTGTGAGGTACATGAAATGGAATCACATTGGTTCCCTTTAGCCTAAAAACAGAAATTATTTGTTGAAAGACCTTTTAAAATTTGCATATTTATATAAAAAATTATGTCACACCCTGTATATAATATGTTTGATACGAAAACAAGACGTCCGCGATTTTTTGTCAAAATATGTATCCAGGTAACAACAAACAATAATTTTTTTTCGGTACAATTCGTTAAAAGTAAGTATTATAATTAATATTCTATATTATTAATTTATTTACCTATAACCAGATTTACTTTATAATTTAAAATTATTTATTTAGAAACATTTTCATTTTGTACTCGCTATATGTAGTTAAAACATCCATCTTTTATTTCAGTTACCAGTACAATCGAAGACCCAGAAAACTCCAAAAAATATACAAAAAAAACTCACCCTTTCATGGATCTAGGCGGGGGACACAGCAACCTTCCCCCCAGCCGTACCCGTTGCTCAAGGCTCGCCCTGTTGGCCATCAATTCCTGGGACTCCATGGACATGCTCACGTCCATCTGGGAGTCCCTGGAGGGGCCCGGGGCCGCCTCTCGGTCCGTCGTTTTCGCTCACAAAACAACGGGCCGATATATCATTAGTTCCAAGGAAACGCTCTGTGATATGGACGCTGTGATAAAGATTTTTTAAAGTTGTACTTTTTATTTATTAAATTTTTTACGCGACCGTTGACAGTTGTTTTTATTCGTGTTGCCGGGGGAACTATAGAAATGTTGTTTTCGAAGAGGGATTGTTGAGATGGGTTGCTAGGTAATGGTATTATTGATTTTTCTAAAGATCGATGCGGTCGAGTTACGGATTAAGGTTTAAACCTAGATTAGCTAGGAATAAATCGTAAAAATAACTTCTCATGGAACAAAATTATTACCGAACTCATATTTCCTTTTATTTAATACGTATAGGGCATCGGTAATTCCCTATTTTTAAATAAATATTGGTACTGAATCCTCTCAAACTCAAAAGGATTAAAAAGATTTGGGTCACCCCATATCAAACACTTCTATAAAATCAGGTAAACAAATCTAATACTTTTAATCCAATCCACAAATCGAGTTAATAAAAATCCCCCCTGTTTTTTTACGCGACAGGTTCTTATTTCGTTTAATTCAATTAATTAATTTTACTTATGTATAAAAATAGCGAGGACCGAGATTTAGTTTTGCCAGTTTTGAGTTAACTCCCAATGTAGGTGTCACAAGAAGACCTCAAAAATGGGTTTGCAAAACTGGACTGGTGAGCCCTACCATCAGGCCAGGTAAGCCATGCAGGTATTGTCGAAAGTGTTAAATAAACACTAATGATGCGGTTTAAAAAATATACAAAACCACCTTCTATTTATATTCAGGATTATGGATTCAGGAATTCCACGCAACCTGGGATGGAACCTGGATCCAGAAGAACTCAGTCATATCCAGGATCATTGGCTCATGTTTCCAGAACCAGATAAAAGCCTGCACCTCCTTTTGGGCATGATTTACGTATTTTTCTTCATGGCTTCAATTATTGGTAACGGATTAGTCTTATGGATTTTTACCACGTAAGTATTAGTATAAAAATGTATGCAGAGGGTTTAATATTATTATTATTAAATTAATGTTTAGGGCCAAGTCTCTACGAACAGCCTCAAACATGTTCGTTGTGAATCTAGCATTCTGCGATTTTATTATGATGTCAAAAATGCCAATTTTTCTCTACAATTCCTTTCACTATGGCTATGAACTTGGCTTTTTGGGCTGCCAGATTTTTGCTTCAGTGGGTTCATTGTCTGGAATTGGAGCAGGTACACATATATTTCATAGAAACAGAACTCTAAGAAAAATATTTCTGCATTACCTAATATTGTACCTATTTACCATAATTTTTTTTCCCTGCATTGCAGTCTCTTTACATTGTTTTTGGTTCTTAGGTATGACCAACGCAGCAATAGCCTACGACAGGTACACAACCATTACAAAACCTTTTGACGGGAAACTTACTAGGACCAAAGCTATGTTGATAATACTGTTCATTTGGTTCTACACTGTACCGTGGACGGTGTTGCCGGCCACCGAAATTTGGGGACGATTCGGGCCGGGTAAGCTTTTACATCTCTCTTTAACCGCGACGTTTCTAGCTTTTAAACATCCTCAATCATTTGTTAACTTACTTAAATAGATAATTCACATCTACTTGGTGTAGGACAGTTATAAATCATTTTGTTCCATTTTTTTCAGAGGGGTTTTTAACTGCCTGTAGTTTTGATTATCTGACCAGGACATTTGACAATCGCCTGTTTGTAGGTGCCATATTTTCTTTCTCCTACGTCATTCCAATGACGATGATCATTTATTTCTACAGTCAAATTGTTAGTAAAGTCTTCAGTCACGAAAAAGCGTTAAGAGAACAAGTAAGTCAAACTAATTAGGTAAAAAATGTTTTTTTTTAAATTGAGTACAATAGTTTTTTTACAGAGACTGATTTACAGCCCGAGGCGCACTCGAGGGTCTTAATGTGTTAGTTTGAAGCCTATTCATTTTTAGGCTAAAAAAATGAACGTCGAATCCCTTAGAGCGAACCAGAATCAAAATTCAGAGTCTGCAGAAATACGAATAGCAAAAGCTGCGATTACTATTTGTTTCCTCTATGTGGTCTCGTGGACACCATATGCTGTTCTAGCGCTGATTGGTGCTTATGGAGACCAATCGCTTTTGACTCCGTTGGTCTCTATGGTTCCCGCTTTGTTTTGTAAATTGGTAGCATGTATTGATCCTTATATTTATGCTATCAGTCATCCAAAGTTTAGGTATGTTTAAATTTAAAATATATTGGGCACTGAGTAATAGGTTTTTTGAATGCTTTTTTAGACTTGAACTGCAAAAAAGACTGCCCTGGTTGGCCATTAAAGAAAAAGCGGAAGTTAGCGATACCCAATCTGCCATCACTGAACACTCCGCTGCCCCTCAGTCTGTGGCTACATAAATTAAATAATTTTGTTTTAAATGTAATACTTTTTCTTTTTCTATGGCTATTTAGTGAAACAATAATTTTGTGACTTCTGTGGTGAAGCATAAATAATATGAATACCAACTATAAATATCAAAAGAACCAAGATTTCTATTTGTTATAATGGATGTATATAACTTGGCTATGAATTCCGGATTACGACTATGTACCAATGTAAAATATGTATATTTTACACAACCTAAAATTAGGCATGTTAAATAATCTGTGATCAGAGTTTTGTAAAACATACAAATTTTACTAAAAAATATTCCCCTTTGCCCCTTGTGTGCTTACTTTGTGTAATATTATAAAAATTTTATGTATATAAAGCTTATCTTATGTAAAAAATGATAAATACAACCCGACTATTACAAAAAATACTTGTTTAAATTAAAAAGGTTAAGGTTTTAAAAAAATGTAAGCAAGAAAATATCAATACTTAAAACATATTATAACTAATATCTATTAATTAGGTAATTACATTTTTACAAAGTCAAAACAGTACAATAAATAAGAAAACAGAAAAATTCAACAACAATCATTTTATTTCTTAGTAGAACTCCTGCTACTCTGTTCAGGAAGCTCATTCTCAAACAGCTTGAAATCTATTGGTTTATCATAACCCATAAGTTTACCATAGTGTTCAGGTTGGTCAAATTGTCGTGGGTCCACAAACAAGGCCTTGCCCTTTACATGGAATGTTGTAAACATTCCTGGTATGTCTGGCACATATACATCATCCACTTTGAATTCAGTCTAAAAAATATATGAAGTTGACATACTTACTTTATTTAATAGCTATTTACCTTACAAGTGCGGAAAATTAATTTTTTGCTTATCAAACGACGTGTAGCGGAGTTTGGTGAAGCAGTCAAGTGCAGGGAAAACATTTTCCGCACGTGTCAGGTACAATAGTTTTTCTACAGATGTGCGGAAATAAGTAAGACATATTTTAAAGAAATTTAATAATTTTTAATTAACTATAACAATCACATACATATATGAAACATTAACTAATTCTGAAAAAAAAGTAATAGCTACATTAAGTTATAGGAAACTGTTAAAAAAACTTATTCTTTGTTAAAATTAACATGGTAGGTAACCGAAAAGTGATATTGATATATTATTGATTTTGACATAATCGTGCCGAAAAACGTTTCCGCGCTAGTGTGGAAAAATTAATTTTCCACACGTCTATAGAAAAATAGCTATTTGCCTAACAAGTGCGGAAAATGAACTTTTCCGCACGAGTCTGCCGTTCATCGAACGACGCGTAGCGTATTCGGTGAAGCAGCCGAGTGCAGAGAAAACATTTTCCGCACGTGTCAGGTACAATAGTTTTTCTACAGACGTGTGGAAATAAGTAACACATATTTCAAAGAAATTTAATAACTTTTAATTAACTATAACAATCACATACATATGTAACAGTAACTAATTCTGAGAAAAAAAGTAATAACTACAAGTAATAATTGATATATTATTGATTTTGACCAATTTTCCGCACAGATTTTTGACATAATCGTGCCGAAAAAATTTTCCGCACTAGTGTGGAAAAATCAATTTTCCACAATGATATCCGTGCGGAAATTTGGTTTTTCCACACGTCTGTAGAAAAAGTTTTTTTTTACCCAAGGATAAAAAAAATTCATGCATAATTGCCATTAATGACTTACCTCTTTTGTTCTACAGAAAAAATTCACAGTTTTAGCTGTATATGTGTTCGTTCTTTCATTATAGCTGAGCTGGGTTATATACTTCTTTGTGATAAAATGTAACAATAAAGGAGTGACCAACGTAAAAAATCCTATAAATGAATAAGCTGCAACGATAACGGGCACATTTGCCGTCGATATAATTTCGTTGTAAAGCCATGGTTGTGATACAATCCCAACGATACTACTTGACAGTGAAAATAACTAAAATTGTTTATTTTGGGCTGTATTAATTAAATCGGGTCAATTAACTATGAATTTACCTTTATGGCCCTAATTTGCGGGGTCAAAGAGCCATAATACACTTCTTTAACGGAATTTTCTTGTTGTTTCTTTTCTGTTTCTGTTGCCAAACATCGATAATGTTGAAGGTGTTTGCAAAAATTTACCGTTTGAACTGGTTTTCTGGTTGTTTTAGAGCATTCGGAGGCTAGGAATAATAGTCTTGCTGATTTAAACGAATTTAAAGTTACTGGGATTGCACAACATAATTTTAAAGACATTTTTTTTATTCGGAATTTAAATTTTTTTGTTTTCTAACCTTAAAACTTGACATGTGATATGCGATAGCACAGGAAAAAAAAAGGTTTAATCATTAGATGATCAAAAGTCATCACCCAGAAACATGCTTCACCCCAATGCCTTCTGAGATTTAGGAGGAGGAGTAAGGAAAATAAAGGGTTTGTCGGTCTTACTCACTTCTTTAAAATCGATTCTCCCTATTCCTCATTCTGTGTCCTCGACAGAATGAGAAGATTTCATACTTCATACATTATGACGCGTTATCCTTTAAACCGTGAGGAGGATAAATAGAGAAACATTCAAATACACCCAGGATGCGCTTATCCTTTATTCATGCAGAGAAAAGAAAAACTGGCTGGAGTCTGAGAAGCTAGAGGCTATTACAATTCGCCAACAGAACAGAACATACTCTGTGTCCATTAAACTTGTTTCCTTTGTAATTTACACCTACACCTTTTTTTATTTTGTGTAATGGTGAAATTAGCAACAAATAGTTAAATAGTAAAAGTAAAAGACAGTTTAATTTTTGGTTTCGTGTTAAATGTCGATGACGTCCACAAATATTTTGCGATTTTCTAATTGATGCCTAAAAAAGATCCTTGCAAAGAATTTGCTTGTAGAATACAGGCTTGTTTAAAAGGTACACCCTAAAATCCTAACCTAACTTTCCAGATAAATCAGCATTTTTTGGAAAAGATTACATAATCTTTTTATTTTTAGAAAACAACTACCAAGAACCAGCATGTCAGCATGTTATAGAAGAAATGCGCGAATGTTGTAGAAAGTGGAAAGACAAAAGCTTTGTATGTGGTGGTATTGACACCTCTAAAGAAGAACAGACGGAGAAATGAAACGCAAGCTAATTGGTAACCAACGAGGAATTATCTATCGGTATCCCAGAGCATTTGTTATAGTTTGTACTAGTGCCGCCTTACTGACCCTTTTTTCAAGGGTAATTTATGATGTTATAAGTGCTCCACCCATAGATTTGGAACAGATTAAAAGAGATCATAAATCTAGATTTAGAGATTAGAAATTAACAGACATGGAGTCTGTTTCAAAAGCCAAACAACGCTTTCTACAGTATCCAGTTATTTTTGGAAAGTGTAGTAAAGAAGCAAGTGTTTATGCAACATGTGTTTTAAATCAGGACAATTTAAACAAAAATCATTGTAATGAAGAATTCAAAGGCTTTAAAAAATGCTTGCAAAAGACTGCATCTAGTTTAAAAACGCGAATATAAAGTACATTTATAAAGGCTGTTTTGTAACAAATCATACCTAGCTTGTATATTTTAATACACCTTACCTGAAAATATGGCAAAAAAAACATTAGTTCAACCCTCCCAGATAACAAAATTGGCAAAAAAGTTTCTTGAACTAGATATGGCAACCCATATAGTCATAGCCACCATAATAAGACTACTGCTAGTAGCTTATGGAGTTGTACATGACAAGTATTCAGATGTACCCTATACGGATATTGACTATAAAGTGTTTACTGATGCCGCCAGGCATGTAGTCAATAAAAATTCCCCTTACATGAGGCACACTTTTCGATATTCTCCCCTAATTGCCTATTTGCTCATACCAAATATTTTCTTTCATTCTGTGTTTGGCAAAATAATTTTTTGTGAAGTCGATCTTGTTGTAGCCTATTTTATTCGACGTTTGGTGTATTTTAACATCCTGCAGTGGATGGGGTTATATGCTGGCCATGCCCAGAAAAAAGCCCCAATTGAAGGAACCAGTGAAGAAAACAAAGGTAATAAGAACAAAAAAAATAAAGGTAAATTGTCAAAAAGCAACCCAGAAGTTGAAACGGCGATTTTTTGGGCTCACAGAGCTATGCTTTTTTGGCTTTATAATCCAATGACACTGGCCATATCTACTAGGGGGAATTCCGATTCAATAGCTTGTCTCCTCGTTATTCTAACTCTGTTTTATATACAAAAGAAACAAGACCCTTTTAAAGCTGGACTTATTCATGGGTTATCTATTCACTTTCGCCTATATCCTGTCATATATAGTTTAACTTTTTTCATGTATTACAGTAAGTTCTCTTATTTCTTTGAACAATCCAAAAAAGTGGCTGTTCAAAGTGCCAAAGTAGGCAAAACTGGTAAACTAGGCAAAAAAATAAAAAGTTGCAAAAAGGGGGAGAACAGTCTTACATTGCATTCAAAAGGACGCGAACGAAAGACAATTTTCAAAAAAAAGTATTTGTTTTACTTAGTGCCAAATATTGAACAAGCCTTGCTTATAATGGGTACCCTAACTTCACTTTTAAGTTTAACAGGATTTTTTTATTATTTATATGGCTACAAGTTTTTGTACGAATCATTAATATATCATTTTGTACGTGTCGACTTCAGACACAATTTTTCTCTATATTTTTACCTTCAGTATCTTATTGCTTTTGTGAAAATGAGTATTTGGTATACAGGAAACATTTGGCAACCACTTCTAATGAACTTACCCCCCATCATTTTACTGTTGGAAGTTTCTTTCCACTATGGTTTAAATAAGTTTTCGCTTAATTTTGCCGTTTTAATTCAAACTATCATCTTTGTAATTTACAATAAAGTTATAACGTCTCAGTATTTTGTATGGATTATGGGTATACTCCCGTTATGTCTATGGCAAATTAAGCTATCGAAGACGTCCGTTTTCGTTTTAATTTTCATTTGGTTCTTAGCTCAAGCCGCGTGGTTACTACCGGCCTATCTCTTGGAATTTCAGGGTGAAAACACATTTTTGTATATTTGGATACAGGGTGTTTCACTTTTCTGTGCTCACATAGGAATTCTAGGTCGCCTGATCAAAAACTTTATACTGCCGTTAGGCGAAATCAAAAAATTAGAGCAGAAGTAGTACCTACTGTTAGTTATTAGAGATAATTTAGATAGTTTAAATTTGTACTGTAGGTTGTGAAAGTTGTAGTAATAAAACTGTAGTTAAAAAGTTGTTGTTTTCATGATTTAAACCTACCAATTTGAAATTCAGTTTTTTAATTTGTTGTAAATTAAAAATTTTGCCACTATCAATATCTGAAGCCACTAGCTGTCGATTTAAGGAATAAGAAAACTTATTTCCAATTCCCCTAGAAAAATTGGGTGTTTATAGAATCATTTCCCCTTCCATTACTTACTAATGAGTTTTGGAAAACATTTTTTGTGTTTTAGATGTAAAAATAAAACTTTTCTTTAGGGAAAAATTGTTTTTATTACTCTTCTAAGAACTTTTACTTTATAACAAAAAGAGTTACTTTTATACACGTAAATTACTCAGGTGCATAATATTTTATACAAAACATAGAAATTATAAATTTGTGTTCACAGAGAATTCCTGGTCTAGCCCTTCCTGCATTGTCCTCTTACGACATTCTGAAAAACAAAAATACTTATGTAACTTTATCCCACAACAATAGAGAATAGAGATATTATATAAAGTGAAACATACCCCTCAATAAGAGTAGCGCGCATTTCTTGAGTTATTTTGCTTGGTTCTGCCTCATTCAACCTAAACACTGATTCCAAAACTGCCATTTCTGTAGATGTTGTGTCCATTCCTGTAAAAGCTATCCAATCATTGACCACTACCCCTGCTCCTAAGACTGAACTACCACAGTTTACTGTACCGGCCTACAAAATTTTTTATTTATAAATAAAAGTACAAAAACCAGTTTTGAGATAAACTTACAACCAAAGGTACTTGAAGTAAAGATGACAGCTCTTCTTGATCCACTATACTTGTGTTGGGATGTACCAGGGCTCCCCTGTTGTTTAATACACAGTATGATCCTACAAGAACATTCCCTGCTATTGTATGTCTAAAAACTTCTACACCCAATGTGTCTGCAATAATTTCTTCCGTTTCCTGCAAGTTAATTTAGGTATATAAAAAGAAATATTGAATAAAAGCTAAATATATGTTATATGACTTACCCTATCTATATCTGGATGTACTAAAGCCACATAATCATTACAAGTTACTACATTTCCCAGTGCAGAGAGTCTTTCTTCAATCCTCTGAACTTTCACTGTGTCCGGTAAAGCATTTCTTAGTTGCTGTAGTTCTTGGTCAAATGTTGAGTTTGGAACTAGGAGGCCTTTTTTATTGCCGACGCACATTCGTCCCACTATTCGACAGCCGGCAAGAGAGGCGTGTACTACTGGTATGGATTCTGCTAGTTCAGATTCAAAAGTACTAAAAAAGAAATGAGGATTGTTTGTAGCTCTATCCCCAGGGCTACTAAAGTTATATTGGGGTTAACGTGCATACATGTTGAGTATTTTTATATTTTGCACAAATGCTTTATGTAAATATTGCACAATATAATATTATTGAAAAAACATTGTATTGACTAACCTGTAGAAAATTTCTGATCCCCCTATACTTGCCAAACAATAGGCGTTGGTTAACTTAGCGAAAACTCCAATTTCATTTTTACTTTCGAAATGTGTCCGGACTGCCATGGTTTAATCTTTCTTCAGTGCTTTTTAAAGAAAATTTAGCAAAAAATTTACAACACGTTTGTCCTTAACCTAAAATTTCAAGTACAAGTCTCAAGTCTTCTTTTTTTTTTTGAGAGGAAGTCCGAAGGTTGGCAATTGCCTAGTAGCAAAGCCATAAACAAGCAAGCCAAGTCCGAAGTTTAGCCAAAAATTAGTCTGTGCTGTTTTGGCTGACGGTTGGAAAGCTAGAGGCCATTTGGAGGCCATTGCCAACTTCGAACAATAATTCTCTGTGCTACAGAACAGAACATTCTCCTAATAGTGGGCACCAACGAGGTAGGATCCTACCTCGTTGGTGGGCACAGTAGCAGTGTAGCACAGAACTCCAGAGTTCTCCTACCAAACTGAACAGAGAGTAAACCGTAACTTTGGCTTTAAAGAAAAAAAGCATGTTTTAATGCATTCATGCATGATGTAATGGCTACTTTCAGTAATCTTATAACGTTTATCGTTTCGATGTATTGATATGGTAGTAATTCCCTAATAATTTCACTAAGGCCGGATCCACAAACATCCGTGATACGCATCCGTTATGTACCACATGATTAATCTGAACCAATGAAATTTTATGGCTCTAAAATTTGTGATACGCATTCCCTAAAATTTCATTGGTTCATAATTAATCATGTGGTACACAACGGATGCGTATCACGGATGTATGTGGATCCAGCCTAATCGCCCTAATCCAATTTCTCTTTGCGCCGGGAGGTCGAATTTTGACAGATAGCAAAAGGCGGGCTTCTTTATATTTCTAACCCAACTTTTTCACAACGTAACATTTTGCTTGCATCACATTGTTTAATTTAATTTTTTCTTGCTGAAAATAATTAATATTGTTATTTATTACGATGGCACCTAAAAGAAGGATTTCGGACATTCATAATACAACCGAAGGGACAAAATCTAAACGGATAAAATGTAAGTAAAAAATGTATATTTTAAGTGTTGTATCTACGCCCATTACTAATTTAGAAAATTTTAATAATCATGAGTTTTTCCACCTTCATAATATTGGTTTTTTGCTGTGGTTTGTTGTTTATAAATACCACTATAAATAAATATTTTGCTATAATAATAGTCTCAAGTAACACCATATCATACCTCTAATTTTGTAGTTACATTGGAACAAGTCAAGCTTCCAGAACTGACCACAGCGGGCGTTGCACTTGTCACAGGTGCTGGCGATGTCGGACAGCTGGGCTTGGGCCCCGATATTTTAGAAAAAGCCCGACCAGCCCTCGTTAATTTAGACCATGAGATTGTCGATATTTATGCAGGCGGTATGCATACCGTATGCTTGACAAAAGAAGGTAAAGTTTTGACGTTTGGTTGCAATGATGAGGGAGCACTAGGAAGAGTCACGGATGGTAAGGAAGATGCAGAGTTTGAGGCAGGAGTGGTAGAACTTCCAGGAAAATGTGTACAAGTTTCTGCTGGTGATTCGCACACTGCTGCCTTGTTAGATGATGGCAGAGTGTTTGCTTGGGGTACATTTAGGGTAAGAACACCACTTTAAAGTATCTATTTAGGCTATTTACAATATATATTTTTATTAATTGATTTATTTTTGAAGGATTCTCATGGAAATATGGGAATGACCATGAAAGGTAATGAACGCTTTCCCTATGAAATAATGAAAGATCACCACATAGTAAAAATAGCTTCTGGTGCTGACCATATAGTGTTTCTGACCCAAAGTGGCGAAGTATGGACTTGTGGATGTGCCGAACAAGGACAATTAGGAAGGACTACTAAGAGAGGGAGTGATAGAGAAGCTCGTAACGGTATTGGTAAGGGAAATATAGGTATGAATCACTTACTTTCCAACCATTTGATTGGTTTTATAGGTAAATGTTGATTGTTTCAATAATTTCGTCTAAGTTTTGATATAAATACCTATTTTTTTTTTAGTAAAATTGGTAAATCCTGCACCAATAAGTTTAAAACCAAGCTTAAGGTTACACTTTGACAATATTTGGGCTTCCACATACTGTACCTTTGCAAAAGTGGCCAACAAGGATGATATTTATGTTTGTGGATTGAATAATTATAATCAAATAGGTAATGATTGACATGTCTAATTAATCTTTTCTTGTCTTGTCTTGGGTGGGTTATATTGGCTTCTGATCTTTGGAGATTATAAATTAGTTAATTTCATTAACAAAGTACACCCTTAAACATTAATTATATATTAATTCTCTAGGATTAAAATCACTTGTACCAGAGTTTCTACCAAAAAAATCTACTGAATTTTCAAAATATTCTTGGGAACATATTTCTGGAGGTCAGCACCATACCCTGGCTTTATCAACAGAAGGAAAAGTATATGCAATTGGAAGGAAGGAGTATGGAAGATTGGGATTAGGTAAGTGTGTGTCAGACACATATGCATATAGTTTATAGTGAAATTTATATATATTCTGATTCCAAACCCAAAGCAACTCTCATAAGTTAAAGCATTATTATCAATTATTGTTGTTTTAGGAAGTATGGAATAAAATTTTTTATTTTAATAAATACAGTAGTAGGACCTAGGTATATTTTTTTTAGGAAAAGATTGTGAAGATGCACAAGTCATGACCGAAGTTAAAGGATTATCAAATAAGAAAATAATCAACGTCGCCTGTGGCTCGTCAACCTCGTTTGCTGTTACATCAGAAGGTAAGTGAACTGGAATCCCTTAATTGATGGCATATATTTTCAAGTAATTAATTAATTATATAACAATTTGTTAACAATTAATTTTAATAAAACAAATTATATTCCTTTTACTTTAAACCTAAATAACCTACCACCTACCACGAAATATGAATAGTATTCAAATAAATGAAGACATTCAAATATTTAAAGTTAATAAAATAAAATATTTAGGAATTATTTTTGACAGTAAATTAAATTGGAATTTTCACTTAGCTTAGAATACTTAATTAAAAAATTAAGAAGTATACTACCGATTTTTAAAAACATTAAAAAATTTTTAAATGTAAGACATGGAAATATTATATTACGCGTTAATTAAAACTCATTTAAATTACGGAATTTTAGGTTGGGAGGAATAAATAGAACTTTAGTTAAAAAATTAGAAATATTACAAAAAAGGTTTCTAAAAATTATATACAATAAAGATTATCTTTATCCTTTAAAAGAATTATATTCAGAAACAAAAATGTTGAACATAAGACAACTTTACATTTATAACATCTTTAATATATTATATATTTAAAAATAAAAACCCTATACAATTTAAAAACCATAATCATAATACACGTCATAAAAATGAAATAACCAGAAAACCTAAAATAAATAAGTCCATAGGACAAAAAAATTTCAAATATCTATGTTTTTATTTAAACGATTATTTACCAACAAAAATTCAAAAAATTAAAGTCGAAATAAAAACATGGATATTAAAAACAGACAATTTAAAAATATTTTTAGAAATGCTTTAATTAATTAATATTGTTCTGAATAATTTATATAAGTAGGTAATATAAATATATTTCTTCAAAAAAAACTGCGTTTATACTATAAATTAACATTTTTACTTTAAAACTTGATTTTTAATGCATATTTATATTTATGATTTTACATACTAAAACAAAAATAAGATTTGCCCCTAACAAGCTCAGCTTCAGGGGATTGAAGAATAAGTTTATAGAAGACAACATAAACATATTTATTATATTATTAAATTTTAAATAAATTTATTATTACTATTAAGTATTTTTTAAATATTAGGTGAACTTTATGGTTGGGGAATGGGTTCTAATGGACAACTAGGATCAGGAGAAGAGGAAGACTACTTTGAACCAACCCACATCAAGAGTAAACAATTGAATGAAAGAAAAGTTCTAAGGGCATCGAGTGGAGGACAACATACCGTTTTATTAGGTTCATCCAGTACAGTGGAAAAATCTAACTAACTAATGCATTTTGTAAGAACTGTTATGACATTAACCGTTTAAAGAAAAACAGAGTTTCACGTGGATATATTTATACCGCCTGATTTTTTTTCTTTTAGGTGTAGCTTATTTTTAAGAGATACACCTATACAGGGTTAGGAAAAATTACCAGAACGGTCGATTATTTCAAAATATACAGGGGTTATCAAAAAACGTCTTATATAAAAAATGTAGGGCTGTTAAAAATCTACATATCGGTGATAAATTGAAATATACAGGGTCGCCCACAAAGTTGTGGAGAATGATAGTTATATTTTTTTAAATGGAACGTATATTTTTACATTTTTAAATTCCACATCAAATTATAATTATTTTTTATTAAATGCATTATTAGTCTATACTTCATAGTTTCCGAGATATTGACTCTCGAAAAGTGACATTTTTGAACTTTGACAGCTAACTTTCTAACAGTACGTCTTAGAGCAAAACGGCTTACATGTCCCTATCTTCAATTTTTATTATCTTCCCAAAAAAATCAACTTCCAGTTAAACCGGAACAACTATATTTCCTGCTTTCGAGTTACATCCGGTTTAACCGGAAGTTGATTTTTTTTGGGAAGATAATAAAAATTGAAGATAGGGACATGTAAGCTGTTTTGCTCTAAGACGTACTGTTAGAAAGTTATAAGCTGTCAAAGTTCAAAAATGTCACATTTCGAGAGTCAATATCTCGGAAACTATAAAGTATAGACTAATAATGCATTTAATAAAAATCCGTATATTTTTATGTGGAATTTAAAAATGTAAAAATATACAGGGTGTTCCATTTAAAAAAATATATCTATCATTCTCCACAACTTTGTGGGCGACCCTGTATATTTCAATTTATCACCGATATGTAGATTTTTAACAGCCCTACATTTTTTATATAAGACGTTTTTTGATAACCCCTGTATATTTTGAAATAATCGACCGTTCTGGTCATTTTTCCTAACACTGTATATGTATTTGCGGTAACAAAGCCTTTATATTGACAGAAAACTATTTTTTACAACTAAACTGCCATAAGTTTGAAACATGTATGCTGTAAAGCGGATAACCGATTCCGGACTAGTGATGTAAAATTCTCGGTAATAATCTTTTGGAGAATATTCTCAAGTTAGAGAATTTTCTGAGAATGGTAAGAAAACCGCTAGAAATGCCAATAAAAAAAAATTAAAAGTTACCTATTTTGCTTATTTTCGGCAAATGTCAAACGGCGTTAATCAAACAAAACGTAAAGAAATAAAATTTTTATTTAAAAAACAACATTATCTTCCCAAGAATAACTAAAAAATAACCAAAAAAAAACAGTCAAATAAAGAAAGATCACATTTAACTATTAAAAATATACGAGTATACCTACGTTCGCGCTTCTAGGGGATTTCCCTGAATCACTGTTGCCAGACGTAAAACACTGTTGCCAGAGTTATAGAAAAGGTTAGAGAAACTCAAAATTTTAAAACTCATTGCAAAATTTTTCAGTGTAAATCGAGGCGGTGTAAATTATGTAGAAAAACTTCTCTAGAGAATATTCTCGGGAGAATTTTCTTACAGAGAATATTCTCCTCTCACATCACTATTCCGGACTTCTTTTTTTTAATGGGTATCATGACGAAAAATGGCATTTTTCAATAGTTTTGAAGGATTATACGAATATCTGGAGCTTCAATATACAGGTCTCAATCCTTTGGCTGGACATTTATTTGTGCAGATATTGGTAAGAATTGGTAAAAACGGCGGCTAATCAACCAATCATCTATTAAAAATGAGATAGGAACGCTGTTAAATTTACGCCTGTGGGGATTGAGTCTTGGAAGTGATTGGTTGATTAACCGTTTTGCTCGTCTGAAACGAGGCTAAATTAAAAAAAAGGAGTTTTGCTCAATATTTAATGCGTTTCAAAATAATGTCTATAAGTTTGTTTACGTTTTGTTTATCTTTATGTAATAGAAACCTCATGTATACAGGTATGGAAATGCTTTGTCCGTCCATATCCCGCTAATAAGCTAGAAGAGCCAAAACAATATTTCGTATAATTAATTTGTGTTGGGCTACATGCTTGGTGAAACGGTTGTACCATTGCACAGGAAGAAAAAATGATAACTACTTGTTATGTTTCACAAATTTAATCAGTTTCCTGACGCGTGTTTCGGCCCTTGCGGGTCATTTTCAAGGGACTGCAAGAAGATACTAAATTCTATGTGACATTACAAAGGTATTTATATCATATTATGGTAACTATAAACATGCCATAAAATTAAAATTAGGATTAGAAGATTGAATAGTCAACTGTGGGTTTTCCAGTAGTAGTATCATATATAACAACAAAAAAAAAAAGAAAACAATAATATGTTATATTTTTAATAAATGTTTTTTAAATAAATATTTGAACTTTTTTATATTGATTGTATTTTAAATTTTTTTTTGGAATATTATTATAAATTTTTATACCATCATGAAGAATTGATTTTTTTCCAAAATTCGTTTTTATTTTTACATTTTTAAAATTTTTATTTTTTCTTGTATTGTGTTCATGAAATGTTAATTTAGTTTTCTGCTTTTATTGTGTATGTATATGGGGTTTATGTTGTTAGAGATTGAGTGATTGTCTTTTATGCAGTGATCGGCTAACCCTGTTTTATTTTTTTAAATAGATGTTTTGCGTTCTTTAAGCCTGGTGTCAAAATTCTACCTGTTTGTCCAATGTAGATAGCATCGCAGTTGTCACATTCTATTGGTAGAACCCACTTTGTAAACGTTTATATTTTAGCATTGGATATGAGTTTGTGTAAGTTGTTTTTATTGTATAGGAATGATATTAAGGTTTTTAAGTTTTTTGGAGATTTTTTGGCTTGTGTTGCCTGTGCTAGTACAATTAAAAACAAACTTTTACAAAGTGGTGTCTACCAAATAGAATGTAAATGTGACAACTGCGATGCTATCTACATTGGACAAACAAGTAGAAATTTTGACACCAGGCTTAAAGATCACAAAACATCTATCTAAAAAAATAAAAAAATAAAACAGGGTTAGCTGATCACTGCATTAAAAACAAGCACTCAGTCTCTAACAACATAAAACCTATATACATACACAATAAAAGCAGAAAACTAAATCTAGTAGAAGCAATAGCTATCAAAAAAGCCACAAAAACAAATGTAATGTTGTGAATAATCAAACCGAAATACCTTCAGGTGCTTATTCCTAATTCTTAATAGCACACTAATTTAGGATTAAATATGTATCTGTACCTTTAAAAAATAGTTGACCATTCAATCTTCTAATCCTAATTTTAATTTTATGACATGTTTATAGTTACCATAATCTGATATAAATACCTTTGTAATGTCACGAAGAATTTAGTATCTTCTTGTACTCCTTTGAAAATGACCCGCAAGGGCCGAAACACGTGTCAGGAAACTGATTAAATTTGTGAAACATAACAAGTAGTTATTATTTTTTCTTCCTGTGCAATTAACTATTTCGGTTTGCTTTGCGATGCTTAATAATTTTTACTCTTCCGCCTTATTACTATGGAGAGACGCATTTCCATATACACTCCAGTATATTGTATGTCCAATAGTAGGATCAGGAATCGGCGATTTCGATTGGTCTATAGCGGCCTTGACAATGTATTGGATCACTTCTAGCCGCGCGAAATTTTGTGAAATTTTTTTTTATGAGTAGAATCGAGCGATTAAAAAAAAAATAGTTTCAAATAATTTTCCAATTACCATTTATACCATTCTACGTTCAAAGCCCTATCGACCACCAGAGTTGACGTGTTATATCCCGAGATTTCACTGTGCTAGAGGTGTATTTGTATACAGGGTGTTCATTTGAAAACTTCCCACCTCGATTTTCCTGCTTTAAAATGAAAATGTGGAAAATGGCTCGGACCCGTCGATTTTTATTTCGAGGGGGACATCTTTTGCGTATATTGTCAATCTTGTTACTTCAAGCCCCTAGGAGGGAGGGGGGGTAAGGTCTAAATCTTAAATGGATACCCCTATTTTATATAATTTTTTTGGAATCTGCATAAAATTCTGAACATTTTTTAATAAAAGCATTATTAGTCTATACTTAACAGTTTCCGAGATTGTTGACAGCGTCTAGCTTTCTAACTGTACGTCTTAGAGCAAAACGGCTTACATGTCCCTATCTTCGATTTTTATTATTTTTCCAATAGTGTCAACTTCCGGTCAAACCGAAAGTACTACATTTCTTACATCCGGTTTAACCGAAAGTTCACACTATTGGAAAGGTAATACAAATCGAAGATAGGGACATGTAAGCCGTTTTGCTCTAAGACGTACAGTTAGAAAGCTAGACGCTGTCAAAGTTCAAAAATGTCATTTTTCAAGAGTCAACATCTCGGAAACTGTTAAGTATAGACTAATAATGCTTTTATTAAAAAATGTTCAGATTTTTATGCAGAATCCAAAAAAATTATATAAAATAGGGGTATCCGTTTAAGATTTAGATCTTACTCCCCTCCCTCCTAGGGGCATAAAGTAACAAGATTGACAATATACGCAAAAGATGTGCCCCTCGAAATAAAAATCGACGGGTCCGAGCGATTTTCCACATTTTCATTTTAAAGCAGGAAAATCGAGGTGGGAAGTTTTCAAATGAACACCCTGTATGTATTTACTTGGTGAGAACAATTATACGAGTTTTTAAGAAAAATGTATTGTTGGTTATATTCTTAAGTAAAAACGTTTTTAGATAATATTATTCAAAATTTAATGAAATACGTAATGCCTTTTTACAAAAAAGTAGTTTGTGCAAAACTATGAAATATTAATGAGATACCTAAACCAAATGTGTTTTGTTTGTAATACTTGTTTATAATAAGAAATAAATTGATTGATTACTAATTAATGGCAAGTAGTGTATTTTTTTTAATCTATCAAACCAAGTTTTTTTTCCAACAGAAGTTTAAAAAAACGTAGTACTCTTAAAGTCAACATCTCGGAAACTGTTTAGTATAGACTAATAATGCTTTTATTAAAATGTTTAGAATTTTATGCAGAATCCAAAAAAATTATATAAAATAGGGGTATCCATTTAAGATTAACATCTGTAACCCCCCCTCCTTCCTAGGGGCTTAAAGTAACAAGATTGACAATATACGTAAAATATATGTCCCCCCGAAATAAAAATCGACGGGTACTAGCGTTTTTTCAAAAAAGTTACCGCTGAATTTTAAATGAATTTAGACATTACTTCTGGGACTCACTGTATAGGTAATAATACTAAATATTACAATTTTTCTATTATAATTTATCTCTTATTTATAATTTTTCCTTTTTTTTTTGGGTGAAATATTTTTGAATTACTTATCTATTTATTATATCAAAATGAATGTCTGTCTGTCTGTCTGTCTGTATGTCCGGTATGCGTCCCGATTACGATGAAAATTTGGTGAGTTGTTGTGTGCAGGCCGAGGAAGGTTTCGGCATAAAAAAAAGTGGCGCACGTAGTTTAGTAAGTTGCGTAGCAACGCGCGCAGGGTATAGCTATTACTTATATTTTTAAATATATTTATGATGTGATTGAAATTAATAATCTAAATGGGTGTATATTTTTTCATTACAAAATCTGACAGATTTGCTAATCTGTGGTTTTGTAATGATGCTTTTATTGGATTTATTTTTATAAAAAAAAATCTTATTGATTTTTAATATTATTATAAAGAAACCTGCAAATAAATAAATTAATCTGGACATCACAACGGTTTATCACAAACAATTTTTTAAATTTCTTTATGATTTTTTTAGTATAATATCCAATGCATATTATATTGAGATTCATTAACTGTTGAAAGATATATCCTCTGCCACACTTTTCTCACTATGAAACAATTATGCACTAAACACAGTGGCATTGTTTTAAAAGTCTTGGAGGGGGGGGGGGGGGGAATTACCCCTCAATTAATGGACGCGTCACACCGAAATATATAATACGTACTATATGGTGGTAAACCAATAATGTGCCATCATGGCAATTTTCAAATGTTATATTGTCGAATCTAGATATGCTGCGGTTGCGGTACATTAAATATAAGCATCAAGTGTCTGATGGATTATTTTAAGGTTACCATGTCAAATCCATAAAAGCATGTTGTACAAAACAGGAGCACTACAAAACCTTGACTTTTGCAGTAAACGTTCGTTTTATGGGAGAAACATTTGCTGTAAATGTAGGTCGTGATGAGGAAGTCCTCTATCTAGGCATCGTAAATCTTCTGGAGATTGCACTTGGCTTTTAGTGGTGGCCCGCGGCATTTATAGTGCCGGCGGAATATTTGTGGTTTTTTTTTACGGAAATGCAGTAGATAAATAATTATTTACGTTATAAAAGCCTGTTAACCGATTAGAATGTTCGCGTTTGAATGAGCACGAGCTTCTTGAAAAATCAAGCAATAGAAATATATTAAACCCAATTTATTTTATTTTTCAAAGAACGCCACAAGTTCTTGGGTATTATTATAGATCAAAAGATGACAGGGGAATGTCATATTAACTATTTGACTTTAAAATTAAGTAAATCTTGTTTTTTCAATTAGGTGCATGCCTACTTGAGAGCTTCGGTTTCATTGTTCAATCACATCATCATCATATGGGATAATATTTTGGAGAGGCTCGGCTTATCTCGAAAAAGCATTTGTTATGCAATAGAAAATCATAAGATGTACTCGTATGTTGGGCCTCCTGCTGGGTGCTCATTGTCGAAGGGCATTTGTTGATCTGGGTCTCTGGACTCTTCCATCACTTTACATATACTCAATGATTCTATATGAATTGCCAAAAAATTCGGATATACCTACCTACATAATTATAACATAAGAACTCAGAGTCATTTATATTTTTCATACTCTCGCTTGAGTGTAGGTCAAAACTCTCCTTCCTTTCAGGGAATTTTGTTTTATATAATAAGTTTCTGCAACTGTCGGTTTTCGAGGTACTTTGCTTAATTTATTGATGGGTCAGGCTTTTTATGACGTGGAAGAGTATTTGGCATTGTAACTTAAGTGTGATTGTCTTAACTTTTACTGTCTTTACTTTTATCAAATTTAAGATGTGCATTGTTTTATTTTTAAGATATACTTACTTTGGCAAGTCTGAAAGGCTAATTTATATAAGTACAATGTGACCAGTAAAGTCCGCATCGTATGAGATTTTTTTTTTATTAATAGCTTTATTCGAAATTTTACTTTGGCATCAAGTTCTGCTTCGATCGAGATGAAAATTAAGCAAAAAAATAGTAGTCGCGTGATTCGCATTATCTGTCAAATTTTAATTTTTTCCAAAAAATAATTCAACAGTGGGGTTATTTCTGAAAATATCGAAAAAGTTATTAGAAAAAGTTTTTTTAAAGGCAGTTTCTAGCCCATGTGCAAAATTTCACATAATTCAACATAATTTTGATTTTTTACCCACCACTAAAATTTATTTTCCACTTAACGAACACTTTACTGATGACACTGTGTTCTTTTTTGTCTAAATATTAAGGTGTATTACTTTCAGACACAAACTACGTTTTCAAAAATACTTATTTTATGAAGTTACCTTATACAGGGTCAAAAACAAATAAACTTTGCACCACATGCGACCAAATTTTAATAGCCCAATTTTGATTTTGTAGAAAAACCCACATTTAATATGGCGCTACTTTAAAGAAAATGTATCTGAAATAAAGCTTTGTCAAAACTAAGAAGTTTTATGTAGGTTGCGTTGAGTCTTTTATTTGGCAAAAGTGATGCAATTTACAAAATATGGGTAAAAAATCAAAATTATCTTAAGCCGTTTTGCTCTAAGACGCACTGTTAGAAAGTTATAAGCTGTCAAAGTTCAAAAATGTCACTTTTCGAGAGTCAATATCTCGGAAACTATGAAGTATAGACTAATAGTGCATTAAATAAAAAATAATTATAATTTTTTTTTATTGATACTCTATTTTGCTTATTTAAAGTACGCCTCAGCGTGTTTAAATCCCACTTTCAAAAACGCACGTGTTTTAAAGTTACCATGGCAACATCAACAACCCGTGAAACGTGAAGTCTAAATATGTCAACTTTTTAATTATTGATTTGTCAGAATTACCTTTTAACGTCAAATAAAATATTTTTTTAAGCAATACACAACCAATGTCAACGGTGAGAACAATGAATCTTATGTGACATTGGAAGTTATTTTTTGTTTTCCTCGTTTTCATGACAACGACAGGTATATCACATCACGAATTCGACCATTTCACTTACTTACTAAGTTATTATTTCCATTTTTTGTAATATAAATACCAATTAGTGTACCAATAAAAAAAAAGAATGTAAAGTATTCGTGGATAACTGGTCTTTAAAACACTTGCTCTATTGCAAAATCGGGCGTGTTTTATAGACCTTAATATCCACTTATACTTTAATATACTTTTATGTGAAATTTAAAAATGTAAAAATATACAGGGTGTTCCATTAAAAAAAAAAATAACGTCAACACTTGACAGTTGGTGACATTACTGACATATTATGGTATAATAGTCAAATAGTAAAATTTTAGTCCTATAGATTGCCCAAAACCCGGATCCGATATCACTTTTCGTTCGCCTGTAATTAAGCCGTTCCGGAACATTTGCCCAACCCTGTATAGTGATCACAAAATCAAATTGCAAATATGATCCCCTTTGTCTCCGTCTCTTTCATGATCCTTTAAAAAAGTAATTTCACAAAAAATAATCTCCCAATTCGATCATTGTCTCCGTTTTAATTAATTACTTCAAAATTAGAAAATCCGCCTCTGATACCTTTTTATCCTTCAGTTTGATATAACGGCTATAGTATTTGGAATTACAAGGCGAGCGAGTAAATGAGGCTGTCAAAAAATTACTCAATTAGTTGAGCGGAAATACGTTTAAAGGGAGAAACTTGCAATTTCTGGCCGTATAAATTTTTCATCAATTTAAAAATTGAGATGAAATGATGGAAAAACGATTGGAAGTGACGGAAGAGATTAATTAATGGACAGATTTGAATTTAATTTAAAGCAGCCTAATTATTTGTTATTTCAGGAGGATTATATAGACAGTAGAAATTATCGGAATTTAATTGGCTTATTAAGATAGGTGGTCCATTTACTACAATAATTTTATCTTTTATTAATCTTTAATGCATTCCAGTGGCGCCGGGGGGCCCACATTGACCACCCCTTCAAAATTTTCTGCCAGCTTTGCTTTTCATAGAGGTAGTTCATTTCATAATAATAATTTAATTTTTTTATATCCTGAGAATTTAACTTCGTTAAGTGAAGAAGAATTATACGTGAAAGCGCGAAATTTACAAACGATTTACCATAAAGACTTGCTGGTTGACTTTTCTAGTCAAATTTTAAGCCTGAGAAAGGGACTTGGAGATAGTATTTCAAAATTAAAAACAGTGTACGAACTTGCGGATCATTTATTAATAAAAAATCAGTGTGTTTCTTCAAATTTTCCAGATGTATCTATAGTATCTAATAATAAGAATAATAATGTTTATTTAAAATTTAATAATAGATATAATAAATATTTTTATGTTGTCTTCTATAAACTTATTTTTCAATCCCCTGAAGCTAAGCTTGCTAGGGGCAAATCTTATTTTTTGTTTTAGTATGTAAAATCATAAATATGCATTAAAAATCAAGTTTTAAAGTAAAAATGTTAATTTATAGTATAAAAGCAGTTTTTTTAGAAGAAATATATTACCTATAATAAAATTATTAATTTATAATTTTTAAGTAAAAAATATTACTTATACAAATTATTCAGAACAATATTAATTAAGTAAAGCATTTCTAAAAATATTTTCAAATTGTCTGTTTTCAATATCCATGTTTTTATTTCGACTTAAAATGTTTTTAATGAAATCAATTTTTTAATTTTTGTTGGTGAATAATCGTTTAAATAAAAACATAATATTTAAAATTTTTGTGTCCTATGGACCTATTTATTTTAGGTTTTATGGTTATTTCATTTTTATGACGTGTATTATGATTATGGTTTTTAAATTGTACAAGGTTTTTATTTTTAAATATATATATTAAGATGTTATAAATGTAAAGTTGTCTTATGTTCAACTTTTTTGTTTCTGAATATAATTCTTTGGAAGGATAAAGATAATCTTTATTGAATATATTTTTTAGAAACCTTTTTTGTAATATTTCTAATATTTCTAATTTTTTAACTATCTATTTATTTCTCCCCAACCTAAAATTCCATAATTTAAATGAGTTTTAACTAACGCGTAATATAATATTTCCATACGTCTTACATTAAAATTTTTTTTAATGTTTTTAAAAATCGGTAGTAAACTTCTTAATTTTTTAATTAAGTATTCTAAGTGAATATTCCAATTTAATTTACTGTCGAAAATAATTCCTAAATATTTTATTGTATTAACTTTATAAAAATTTGAATGTCTTCATTTATTTGAATAGGTACTATTCACATTTCGTGGTAGGTTATTTAGGTTTAAAGTAAAAGGAATATAATTTGTTTAATTGAAAATAATTCTTACCAAATTGTTATCAAACCAATTTTTTAAAATCTTTTTTAATTTTATTATTTAAGTTGTCCCAATTTGTATCGGTATAAAAAATTGTAGTATCATCTGCAAAAGTATGAATTTTTCCATCGCAATTTATACTAAATAAGTCGTTAATATAAATATTAAAAAATAATGGTCCTAAAATTGTTCCTTGCGGAACACCATACTTAAATACTTTTTGATAGCTTTTTTCTTTATCTATTTGAAAACGTCAGTAACGTAAGTAACAAAATAAAAAATAAAGACAATGGAAGTCCGATAAGGTAATTTTTGTGATATTACTTCATTGTCCCACCTTCAAACCAACATTGTTTTTAATGTTTCGTTCCTAGCTTTTTCAAAGGATACACAAGGAAAATCGATAAACTTATTAACAGGAGATATAGTTTTATCTTCTCCAAAGTCCTTTTTATACCTTTAAACCCGAAAACTCGTCCAACTTACCCCGAAAAACGCGCACGCGTGTCCACAGCTCCGGTCCGCATAGAAAAGCCCGCGCTGAAATAGAAATTTCTTCGCACCAGTTTCACGCGATCGGTCGCGAAATCGTTGCGTTGCCCGAAATCCGGCATTTGTAAATCAAATTTAAAGTTAACTTGCTGAAAGTTGAATTAAAAGTTTACCATTTTTACCGGAAAAAAAAACTGGGTGTAAAATGGGGAAGAAGAATTCGAAATTGAAGCAGGACACGATCGAGAGGTTGACGACGGCGACTTATTGTAAGTTTCGAAGTTTTTTTTTTTCATTTTCATTACTTTTAAATATTTTGTAATCAATTAAAGTGCATGTCAATTATTATAAATAAAGCTTTTCATAGAAAAATTACATTCGTTACATAATTTGCAGCGGTTGGGTATGTATAGTGCAGACCGCTCTACTGAACTCCTGAACTGATTTAAAAGAAGACGTCGTTATTTTGTTTTAACTGTTTGTGTTCCAGTCAGAAAATCCTGAAAAAACAATATTAGTACCTGAAGTCCTCTTGTCAAAGCTTTAATAAATACATTCAAGTTAATAAAAAACGTTTATTCAATATTCCTGTATGGGACAATCCTATAAAGCAACTGTTGGATATAGGAAAGAATAATTTTCTCAGAATGCTATGATTTTAAAGAAATTTTGCTTAAATATTCACCAAGTTTTATATTATAGCTAACTTGCACCCGCCGCTTCGCTCGCTCTCCCGTGCAAAAAAACGGGCATGATAAAATTTGGATTAAGTTTATAGGGATTTATAACTTTTTTATTTTTACTCCGATTTAAGTGATTTTTTAGAGAGCTCTAGATACATTTATTAGTTTTAACATCGCTATACCAATTTTAAGAGAAATTGGTTTTTTCACATATTATACAGGCATAAACGAAAAGTTTTTTTTTTGCCTTGTGTCAAAAAACCCTGTGGAATAATTAGGAAGCAAAATTACTTTAAAATATCAGTTTTCATTAAGCCGCAAATATTCATTGCATTTTGGTTTTTGGTTAATGTCAATACGTGCATTTGTTCTCACCCAAACGCAAAATGATCTTGACGATGTCAATGATTTAGAAAACGCAAAACTACAGCTAGTGATGACCGATTTCTTGTACTTAAAACTCTTCGGAATCGTCGTTTGTCGTTAGTACAGGCGAAAAACCAACTTCGAGAGGTTCGAATTAAAAATGTAATTTCTTGGACAGTTCGTCGAAGATTACACGAAGGTAACTTAAACTCACGCAGACCAGCAACTAGTCCTAAATTACTACCGCGTCATAAGAGTCAAGAAGGGAGGAGTATTACCCAGGATGATATTCGCGGGCTAATTGATGGCATGAACCGACGTGTACAGGCTGTAGTAAGGGCTAGACGAGGCAATAGAAATTATTGAGATTTGTTTAAGTAAAAAAGTTGTTATTGGTATCTGTTAAGTTTGTTTTGCTAAAATGTTATTTTTTAAAACTTAGGTATAGGCACCTTTTATCGTAAATTTGTTTGTTTATTAAATCTTGATTATTACAATAACATTTGTTTTCTTCGATTTTAATAGACTATTTTATTTTGAATGCAATGGCAATGAGAAAACTATGGAAAAAATTTAAATTATTGACATCATGTCAAGATCGTTTTGCATTTTGGTGAGAACAAATGCACGTATTGACATGAACCAAAAACCAAAATGCAAAGAATATTTGTGGATTAATACAAACTGATATTTTGAAGTAATTTGGCTTCCTAATTATCCCACAGGGTGTTTTGACACAAGGCAAAAAAACACTTTTTGATTATCCTTGTATAATATATCCAAAAACCAATTTCTCTTAAAACTTGTATAAGCATGTTAAAACTAATAAATGTATCTAGAACTCTCTAAAAAATCACTTAAGTCGGAGTAAAAATTAAAAAATTTTAAAGCCCTGAAAACTTAATCCAAATTTTATGATGCCAGTTACATTCCCATGAGAACGCTCTAATCTGCAGAATAAGCAGAATCGTTATCCTTTTCTTAGATTTTCTACGTCTAGTTCCCATGCTGAATCAGCATTGTGAAATTTTATAAATATATGTAAGAACAGTAAAAAAGCCAGTTCTATTGTACCACGCTTTGCTTAAAATAAAATTTTTAAAAAACTTAACTTCTTTTTCGAGTTGTTAACTTGCCCGTTTTTTTTTGCCAGGAGTGTAAATATTTTCCAATAAAAACTTTTTTCTAATTTTGTCTCGAAACAGATCTATTTCGAACTCCGAATTTTATTATTTAAAGGTTAAGGGCCCTACACGACATGTTTTTTTTCACCGTTTAGCATAGCATTCTAGATAACTAATATTTTTTAGTCCAAATATGCAAAATACTACACGAACGTTGCCTAGATCTACAAATCTGTATGTATTGTTTTAGTTCATTAAAAAACAAATATTAAATAATAACTTTATTGACTGAGAACTATTTTGCTTTTGTAGATGCTTCAAGCTATCATTTTCTGCCAAATCCTATCCAAAATTCAATCTGCTAACCTTCCAATGTCGTTTTTAACTACAACTTTATTTGAATTTTCCATCTTCCCAATACTAAATTGCAATGCCGTGACGTAAAATCACGTCTTTTGAAATTCGAAAAAAAGTAGCAAAATTGCCCGAATTTCCGAACGCTCTGTATATGTACCGAATGTACAAGGATCACACAACGTATTCCGTCCAATTTCAAATCTCATATCGCTAAAATAACTTTAGAATCTCGTGGTGAAAATGGGTCAATAAATCAAAAAATTACAGTTCGCAAAATAATTTTTTTTGTCCAGAGGCTACTATGATAAAAAATAGTATTACCAACAGAAAATTTAGACATAAAAATTTACAAAATTTGAAGGATTTTTTTTTTTAATATGTGTTTTTTATTGAAAAAACTACAAATTAGAAAAAATAGTATAACGTACGTGTTATATAAAGCAGTTTTAAGCACTTGTCCCGTTATAAAACTCGCCGCAAGCGGCTCGTTTTTTAACATGGACGCGTGCTATAAAATGATGCTTTATAAAACGTGTACGTTAATATACTATTTACTTATATCTTTTTCTCTAGCGGTTGCGTTAGGAACTTATCCCTCCATTACCACCCCCTAGGGATAAAATTTCCCAAAACATCAAAACACATACTTGCCTATTTTAATTGAGTTTAATAGCTTAATATTATAGACATTTATACGTACCCCCGTCAAAAACGAAATTTCATGATTCTAGGAATAGGGGTTTAGACTGAGCGTTGATGAAACAGTTAGTCACAGTCACAGTCACATAAGAAAAGGATGTCGCATGTTTTTAAATCATGTGTATGGTAGCAGAAAACGGGATTGGAAATCACACTTTTTACAATTGTTACTAGTAGTAGAAGTAGTAGTAGTAACAAGTTTTATTTAGCAAAAAGCTACAATTAAATATTTTTTAATACATTTTTTTAACAACATTTTTATAGATTTATTTTAAATTTTAAAACGGAACCTTCTTTTAACAGAAACAGACAGAAAAGTTAAATATTTTGCAAATTGGATCAAATATTACGTATCATTTTGTTTTTTAATTAAATGTAATTTAAAAGTTTTTTAAATAGTTTTAATGATATCTACTTATTTCAGATTTAATAGATTTTTTCAAATGATTATATTCTATCAAACCTTTATAAAAAATATACTTATAAGCTAATGTTTTAGACACTCTATCCACAAAAAAAATTGATTAGTTCTTGTTTTATAATTATGATGGTCATGATTAAAAGAACAAAATTTTTTTAAACAATAAATTATTTTTAATTTTATGTATAATACTAAATAAAAAATTAAATTTCTGACATTCAACCAACCTAAATTTTTTAACATAAAATTTATTTTTGTATATTTGTCACAATTTAAAATAATCCGCATTGCCTTATTTTGTAAAATTTGTAATTTATCAAATATTTCCTCACTAGCACAATATAAAATGGAAGAACAATAAAGAAAATGTGGTAATATAATTGTATTAAATACAGTCTTTTTAGAAAACGAACTTAATTAGAACTGATTCTTTTAAAATAACCTACTTTTCCGGCAATCTTCGATATCATACTTTTAAAATGATTAAACAATTTTAATTTTGAATCAATGATTATCCCTAAATATTTAAAACTGTTTACTAATTTCAATTTTTCACCATCAATTACAACATTTATATTCCGACAATTTAAATTATTTCCCATAACCATACATTAAGTTTTTCAAATATTTAATTTTAATTTATTTACTTTTAGCCAATTTAATAATATATTTATCTCAGAGAATTTAGAGTATTTAGACCATCAAAAATATTTAAAACATTGTGTCATCAGCAAACATTTGTAACTTACACATTTTTAAAACTAAAAGCATATCGTTGATGTATAAAATAAATAATATAGGACCTAGTATACTTCCTTGAGGAACTCCTATATTATTTATTTAAATATGTTTTTAATATTTTTGGTTTTGTTCCATTGTACCGGGTGGCCAAATAAGAATGGACGCCGGCTATATCTCAGAAACTACTAAACATAGAAACTTGTGAAAAAAAAATTATCATTAAAGCGGTCATGAGAAAATTCTGGAAATTACTTTCAAGTTCCTCATTTTGCCGCAAGGGGGCAAAATTGAAAATTATTTTTTTAAATTTTAAATTTCTCCGAAAATTCTCATATTAAAGTATAACTCTGATTACATGATTGGAAAGCTTAGACAATTCTGCATCATTTTGGTTTAAGGCTCGTTGGCGTACCGACCTTGATAAGAGTGGGGGAAGCTATTGAATGTGTAAACATTAAAATCGCTGTAACTTCTAAACGCCTTATACGATTTTACTAAATTTAGGCTTGTTTGGAAGGGAAAGGGAAGTACCTTCAATCGTCGTACAACATTAAAATCGCTGTAACTTTCAAACGACTTATCCGATTTTACTAAATTTAAGCTTGTTTGGAAGAGAAAGGTAAGTACCTTTAATTGCCATATCCAATGGTACACAATAGTTTCTAATAAAATTGCTAGAGGGCGCAAATTGTATTAAAAATTATTGTTTTGGCAATAACTCTGAAACGAACAATGATATCAAACTGCGGTTTTCACATATTTTCTTGTAAATTTCATTTACTTTCCGATTATGATGTCACAAGTATACCGTATGATTTGAATTTTCGGAATAAAATCAAAAAAACTGTTATTATTACAAATTGCGCCCTCTAGCAATTTTATTAGAAACTATCGTGTATCATTGGAAACGACGATTGAAGGTACTTACCTTTCCCTTCCTAACAAGCCTAAATTTAGTAAAATCGGATAAGGCGTTTAGAAGTTACAGCGATTTTAATGTTTATACATTCAATAGCTTCCCCTACTCTTACCAAGGTCGTTACGCCAACGAGCCTTAAACCAAAATGATGCAGAATTGTCTAAGCTTTCCAATGATGTAATCAGAGTTGTACCTTAATATAGGAATTTTCGGAGAAATTTAAAATTTAAAAAAATAATATTCAATTGTGTCCCCTTGCGGCGAAATGAGGAACTTGAAAGTAATTTCCAGAATTTTCTCCTGACCGCTTCAATCATAATTGTTTTTTCCCCAAGTTTCTATGTTTAGTAGTTTCTTATTTGTCCACCCGGTATATGTATTATTGGTGCTTCTCATATAGATTTAAGAGAGAAATAATTATTGGATGCATTTTTTTAATACTATATTTTAGCAAAAAACACAGAAGATGTCCCCCATCCCTATTCATTGTTACAACTCTGTTGCCACGACACCGTTAACCCAAATACTCGACCCGTTCAGCATCTATATGACCAGTGGCCGAAATTATTGCAATGTTTACACATTGAGTTCGAAATTGCTTTGGCAAATTCACCCCACCGTTGTAAATTAGCCTAAATGCCGGCCAAATCTGTTTGAAGCCAGTTTAATTAATAGAATAAATAGGCCCTTTCTACTAGTCCCGGAAGCTAATCCAAAGCAATGTAAATTCCTTAATTCAACCTTTAATCTTTTGGATTATTTGGTGGAAATTCGCAAAAAATTTCCTTGCTTATACCATACCTATACAGTGTGTCCAAAAAAGTATGCAAAATATGGGAAAGTTTTTTTATCACCGATTTCTCAGAAAAATTTTTTCTTTTTAAAAGTTGGCGCATGCCTTAAAACTATTAATGCATATTTCATATTTCACCTGCGGCTAATAGTAGGGGAGCAAATGCATTTTTTTCGAAATTGCCTTAAGAGTAAAGTACCTTAATAATTATTAGAAACACAGCAAAATTTTATATGGAAATGTTTTTGCATATTAAAAACTTAGTCCAAATACGAAATTTGAGTTAGGTGTGTCAATTTTTAATTTTTTTTATATGCATTTCTTTAAAATATGTTTTTGGACTTCAGCGTACTGGGTGAAAATGACAAATAAATTATTAATTATTTCCAGTAATATGAATAGAGTTGGATTCTCTCATAATTTTGCTTAGAACATAAGTTGGCTAAAATGTGTTTAAGTAGGCGTGCAACACGCTAATATCTGAACCAACTCGTAACATTATAAGGGTTTAAAAAGTTTGCAACGACTTAATCCATTTTTATTATAAACCCACGCTTAAGTTATTTAATAAATATATTAAAATTGCGTAAACAAAAAATCGACCAGAGGTGTACCGTTTAGGGGAAAATAGAGATTAACCAAAAAAAAATTAAAAATTGTGACACCTAACTCAAATTTCGTATTTGGACTAACTTACTAATTTGCAAGAACATTTCCATATAAAATTTTGCTGTATTTCTAATAATTAAGGTACTTTACTCTTAAGACAATTTTGAAAAAATGGCATATACTCCCTTACTACTAGCCGCGGGTGAAATATGAAATATGCATTTATAGTTTTAAGGAATGCACCAACTTTTATAAAGAATAAAATTTTCTTAGAAATCGGTGATAAAAAACTTTCCCATGTGTTGCATACTTTCTTGGACACACTTTATATTATATTCTTAGATCTTTAGAATTGTATTTTAAGAATACTACTTGAAAATGTAAGTAAATGTTCATTCATAGGCGTTTTATGAAACTTCAAGATAAATCATCAGCTCCCGTAGTGCCCCCCCCTCCCATTTTATTAAAATATTTGTGTTGATAGGTATATATTTCGAGATCCCATATCATTACTGCCTTATAGGCTTGGCTTGATCGGACTTGCAAAAATTGTAAATCTAATAGATAAAGGTGAAAGTAGGTATGTCGGTAGGGAAAAGGAAATCTACTTCAGAACGAGTTTTAAAATAATAAATAACCAGTACGTTACGGCTGTACACGGGTATAGGCTTCAATTGGATAGTCCTCTGTATATGGTACCTACCCATTGATTTGATCTCATAACGAATACCTGCGAGTTTTAATATAAAATACAGTAATATTTGTCAACTGTTGGGTTTTCTTACGGTAATTCTATGCCAAATTTTAACTTCATATATCAAAGGTGTTCGGTTCTTTCAATTTTTATGGTAAAATTACTTTTAAAAGTAAATGCATTCCATTACGGTGAATAATGCTCAATTCATGCTTCGCATGTTGAAATCGATCGATTCAATTTTTGAACTGAGAAGTTTAAAGATCTCTACATGCCTAACTCGAATGGAATTTAAATGCACTTTCTCTGTATTTAAGTAAAATAGTTTTGATATCTTATTTTACTTGTAAGGCAAGACAATTTGTCTACATACAAAGACGCGTTCACGATAATAATTTTAAACTTAAACTCAAGAAAATATCGTCATTCAAAGAAATACTTCTTTCACAACTTTATTTATTTTCACAAGATTTACGAGTTCATTCACTCAGTCATTTTAATGCTTTATTCGAACGCAAATAATACTTTTATGCTGATCATTATAGACATCAAAGGAATTGTAAAACTACAAAAATACAAAGAAGGAATGAAGCTTTGAGATGTGGGTTTAATAATGTTCTTTAAATTATTAAAATACACTAACTGTACCATCTAAAAAAAATCGACCAAAATTCTGTTTATCAAAATCCTTTCTCTACACCAATCTTATTTAAACAAGGCAAACAAATAAATCATTTCAGTTTCGCAGTTCCGTTTTAAAGCGCTTCCGTCTAAAGAAAAATCACATCAGGGAAAATTTAATCTCCTTAAACAATAAGGCTATCGTATATCAGAGATCTAGTCCAGGATGTTCAGGTGCTCGAGCTCGATGGTATCGAAAGTGGTTATTTTCGGTGTGGAGACCCTCGAGGCGTCATACGGCGCCGCGAGAGGCGCCAGACGGACGCCGAACGCCGCGACGCTTCAGCGAAAAGGGCATTTTTGCTTTTCATGTAATATCTATGGGATGACAGCACTGACAGCAGACGGCGGATACGGTTTTTTGAACGTCCGCAAATTTGCAACGGACAAGTTAGTTCGTTTTCTTTTATTTGTGAAAGAATTGCATTAATTATTTTCCATATTCCAAACCATTGAATATCAAACTATAAGGAGGCCATATGAGCCGATTTCCTAAATCTGCTACGTTAAATTCATAGATGGCACAATGAGTTCACCAACAAAAAAGCGACTAGCCTTTTTACTGCTAAATTAAAACATTGCTGCCGCCTGTCTGTTAGACTTGCTGCATGAGTTTTTTAAATTTATTTTTATAGCTTATCGTAAAACTTGATTTCACATAAGTACCTACACCTATCCTAGGTTTAAGTAGCTTACATTTATTTTCCTACCTATAGTATAGTCTAGATTTAAAAATGTCCCCATTTTTAATTGCTTTGTAGCTTATAATATTTTCAATCTTTTGACGTCCCAACGTTAATTACATGAAAACATATTGACCGCCATGTATTTTATTTCTAACAGAATTAAATGACGACTCTCACTATTTAATACATACCTAGGCTACAACGTATATGTTGGGTAAAATATGAATGATGTGCGGTTTGTTTGTATAATTTGGTTTTAATTTGCAATTATTACTACTTTTCAAAATGGTTAAAATAAGTAGGTTTTACTTTCTTATTTAAGAAACATCCAGTTTGTTTGTATTAGGGTATTACGTATTTTGCTATTTTTCGACGAAATAAAACCTATTTTAGTTATACTTGCTGTCGCTTTTTATCTACTTTTATTTGTTTAACATTTAACACCCAATGCAACGGTAAAATCATTGTGAAAATCGGTCCAATTACCCCGGAGTAATCAGCGTACATATTATTATCAAAAACATACATTCGGCTGGAATTGAGAACCTCCTATTTTATTGTTTGTTAAAAATGCTTATATCATTAAAAATTCCAATAAAATACGATATGCGGCAACACCACGACATCACATCCGTGAATTTGAGACATCTGTTGCCGAGGCGCTGCATTATAACGACAGATTTAAGGTTAGAGTTACGATCATTTCCACAATGGCGGCCAAATCACCTCCAAGACGTTTAAAACTGGGTTGTCAACTTTTCTCGGATATCCCTCATTCTTATATAGTTTGATATTCAATGTCCAAACCAAGTATGGTATAGTAAAAAGTCACCTTTGATTCCGAAGCGACAGAATACAAGTGAAATGTTTATCCTCCCGTTAACATTATACTTAATCAAAAAACTTTGGGCAAACCCCTATAATGAAATTCTTGCTGTGCATTTGAGGCGTCAGAGCCTTCCAAACTTATACAAAAGATAAAACTTTTCGCTTCATGAAAGTTAATTACTCAAGTTCCGCCCGGTTTAAGGCCATTTCTTATCTAAATGCTTTTCACGGAAACTAATACCTCTATTAATGCAGAGACGTACAGTAATTCGCTCTACCCATACAACGTTCCAAGGGGGTTTGCCGTTGAGCAGTGTCCGGATGAAATGAGGAATGTGAAAGGTGATAAATAAAAGTGTACGGCTGCTGCTGGTATAAAGAGTTTGAGGGGACGTGTTAGTTGCAAAGGAACATCTTAAATTGTTTTTAACGTCCCCATCTAAGTTCATGTTCTCCTCTCCTCTCCTCAGCCTAAAACTGAAAAAGTCAATATCCTCTATAGAACAAAAGCATTAGGCAGACAAAATGTCCGTTTTGAAAACGCCTTTTCTTTCCATATTCCTCAAGAGCCGTGGCAATATTCATATAATTTCATAAATGGAGGTTTCGATTTAAGATATTTTATTATTAAGGGGAGATTTTTGTGGATACTTCTCTCCATGTATATTGAATTTTATGTGGGTCACATAATAGATAACCATAACATAAAAAGAGATTCGTTTTTTTGTTAACGTTAACGGGGATAAATACACCGAAAAATATTTTCGTTACCTATTATACTTTTTTGATCATAAATCGAATCCAAAAAAATTACCTTGTCGTACTTCCATTGTCTTTATTTTGTTATTTAACACAACGTTTCGGCTAACCGTTTTAGCACATGGGTTCATGGATAGTGTTTAAGACAGCAGCTTTAGAATTAAAATTTAGTTTACACTTGAAAACGGTTGGAGATACTAACTAACCGAAACGTTGTGTTTAGTAACAAAATAAAGACATTGGAAGTCCGATAAGGTATTTTTTTGATATTACTTCATTGTCTACCACCTTCAAACATAAATCAAATTATTTAAATGCAGAGTAATATATTTCATAACTCTAATCTAAACCTCTTGTGATATGACTTTCACCGTTCCCATAAAACCAGTATCTCACGTTCCAAAGACCGTATTTATCAATTAAATTAACTATAGTCGAGAAAGTTACTTACATTAATTATGACAGTTTAGTTTGTGTTCGTACGCGAGGAAATTCTGCCCTGAAATCTAAGCTATTTAGTTGCAAAAGCTAGGGGGAGAGAAGGAAAAACTGGTCCACAAGGAAAACTCTTCGTTGCGCGCTTGCGCATGCATTGAAATAAAATTAGTTTACTTACATTATTGAGTTTGAGGAAAGTGAATATTATTTAGTAAAATAGGATTCCCAAAATTTCCGCTTGCATTTAACATTTTTTAGTAAAATTACGTTCTATTTATTATAGAAATAACAATAAGAAAACATAATATGTACCGGGTGGTCAAATAAGCGAGGACGTCGGCTTTATCTCGGAAACCATTAATCGTACAACTTTCGGAAAGATTTTTTTATGAGTAAAGTGGTCAAGAGAAATTGCTGGAAATTACTTTTAAGTTCCTCATTTCGCCGCAAGGGGCATAATTAAAAATTGTTTTTTTAAATTCTAAATTTCTCCGAAAATTCCCATATTAAGGTATAACTTTGATTACATCATCATTGGAAAGCTTAGACAATTCTGCATCATTTTGGTTTAAGGCTCATTGGCGTACCGACCTTGATAAGAGTGGGAGAAGCTATTGAAAGTGTAAACATTAAAATTGCTGTAACTTTTAAACGACTTATCCGATTTTACTAAATTTGAGCTTGTTTGGAAGGGGAAAATAAGTATCTTCAATTGCCGTATCTAACAGTACACGATAATGTTTAATAAAATTGCTAGAGGGCGCAATTTGTAATAATAACAGTTTTTTCGATTTTATCCCGAAAATTCAAATCATACGGTATAACTGTGACATCATAATCGAAAAGTAGATGAAATTTGCAAGAAAAGATGTAAAGACCGCAGTTCGATATCTTTGTTCGTTTCACAGTTATTGCCAAAACAATAATTTTTAATACAAATTGCGCCCTCTAGCGATTTTATTAGAAACTATCGTGTACCATTAGATACGACAATTGAAGGTACTTCCAAACAAGCTTAAATTTAGTAAAATCGGATAACTCGTTTAGAAGTTACAGCGATTTTAATGTTTACACTTTCAATAGCTTCTCCCACTCTTATCAAGGTCGGTACGCCAATGAGCCTCAAACCAAAATGATGCAGAATTGTCCAAGCTTTCCAAAGGTGTAATCAAAGTTACACCTTAATATGGGAATTTTCGGAGAAATTTAGTATTTAAAATTTTTTTTTTAATTGTGCCCCCTTGCGGTGAAATGAGGAACTTAACAGTAATTTCCAGCAATTTCTCTTGACCACTTTACTCATAAAAAAAGCTTTTCGAAAGTTGTACGATTAATGGTTTCCGAGATAAAGCCGACGTCCTCGTTTATTTGACCACCCGGTACAAATTAATATGTATACTTTGTAAAAATATCATAATATTTTCAATGAACAATGAATAAATTAATAACCATTTTAAAAATGCTTAAAACTAACTTTTGCTACTATTTGCCTGGTAGTCTGTACTGCTAAACGGCAATAGTGCTTTACCTACTAGGCTATTATGCTTACGTTTTCCCTACATAAAGTTTTGATGCGGATTCGTAATATCACTAGATTTAAATAGGAAGTTACCTGAAGATAATTTTCGTGGCGTTGCTGTGGAAATGGGTAGTTATAAACTCAAGATTTTAGTATTACATAAAACCAAGCATCAGCTTTGCTTCCAGGATTTCTTAAATTCGGTTTATATTTTCAAGATTGTTTTCTTGCGTGTCGATTTTTTATCGTTTTATGTTATAATTTATAGAATCTCATAAAATAAAATTACACAATGATAAAGGCAAGGGAACCCTAACCAATAAAAAAAATACTTCAAATTAATCAAAACACTTTATATGCATTCCCTGTCGTGTTTTTGCTTCCGGGATTTGTTCCACGAAAATATTCCTCGAAATCCTTGCGTATAAAGTTATTATTTATGGGTGGTAAAAAGATATTTATTTGCATTATTCTTTATTTATTTTCTTAATATTTTGTTTCTTTTATTATATACAGTGTCACCAGTAAAGTCCGCATCATATGGGATTTTCTTTATTAATAGCTTTATTCGACATTTAACTTTGGCATCAAGTTCTGCTTCGATCGAGATGAAAATTAAGCAAAAAAAATAGTAGTCACGTGATTCGCATTATCTGTCAAATTTAAATTTTTTCCAAAAAATAATTCAAAAGTGGGGTTATTTCTGAAAATATAGAAAAAAGTTATAAGAAAAAGTTTTTTTAAATGCAGTTTCTAACCCACATGCAAAATTTCAGCTGGATAAGATAATTTTGATTTTTACCTATATTTTGTAAATTGCACCACTTTTGCAAAATAAGACTCAACGCAACCTACATAAAACTTCTTAGTTTTGTCAATGCTTTATTTCAGATACATTTTCTTTAAAGTAGCGCCATATTAAATGTGTGTTTTTATACAAAATTTTTGAAAACGTAGTTTGTGCCTGAAAGTAAAAAAATACAAAATAAAGTGAAGGGGTTTTTAACTAAATCGTTGAAAATAGGTAAACTTTACTTTAAGTTAAACTAAAATTTATTTTCCATTCAATGAACACTTTACTGATGACACTGTGTTTTTTTTTGTCTTAATATTAAGGTGTATTACTTTCAGACACAAACAACGTTTTCAAAAATACCTATTTTATGAAGTTACCTTAAACAGGGTCAAAAACAAATAAACTTTGCATCACATGCGACCAAATTTTAATAGCCCAATTTTGATTTTGTAGAATAACACACATTTAATATCGCGCTACTTTAAAGAAAATGTATCTGAAATAAAGCACTGACAAAACTAAGAAGTTTTATGTAGGTTGCGTTGAGTCTTATTGTGCAAAACTGGTGCAATTTACAAAATATAGGTAAAAAATCAAAATTATCTTATCCAGCTGAAATTTTGCATGTGGGCTAGAAACTGCATTTAAAAAAAACTTTTTCTAATAACTTTTTTTGATATTTTCAGAAATAACCCCACTTTTGAATTATTTTTGGGAAAAAATTAAAATTTGACAGATAATGCGAATCACGTGACCACTATTTTTTTGCTTAATTTTCATCTCGATCGAAGCAGAACTTGATGCCAAAGTCAGATTTCGAATAAAGCTATTAATAAAAAAAATTCCCATATGATGCGGAGTTAGTTGGTGACACTGTATTTATCGCAATATTTTTAAAAGTATTTTAAAATTGTGTTGTTCTGCCAACGGGCTTTCCAATGCGTTGCAGAATTTGATTTTGGTAACTCTCGCCACGTTCTCATCTAATTGGTAATTTAACAATACATTTTTCGGAGAAAAGGTGTGGGTATTAAGTTTTTTCAGAACCTGAAAGCCCACTTGGTATGCATTCGACGAAATCTAATTTTTTTCCAGGGTGATCCTGCCAACTTTTTACACAAACTTCCTCCGTTAAAACTTGATATTTATGGGCTGCGAAAAACTAATTTATTTACCCTAACCTCAAATCCTTTAATAGTGTTTTCAGTGCTATATTATTCTTTACGATAGTTGTAAAAAGTTTGAGCTACGGCGTCCCCAAGGAGTTCTGGTTAACTGTAAGATAAAATTACGTTCTTCATCTTCATTTTATCCTATGTATATTAGCTGCAAAGATAAACGATCCATACGAAAAGTAATCGGTAAAGAAGATCCTTGCTAGTTCTGATTCCTAGCAATGTCCATGTATTTGTGGGACAAATACAGGAAGTAATTTTGGTTTTAATAAAGAAGCTCTAAGCTAAGACACCCGCGCTTTAATTGATAGCTTTTCTACTTACCATGTCAAGATTTGCATGTTAGATGCTGATTAATCAAAATTGCCAGTGATATATTTTCCTTATTAATGTATATCGAGTTGGGAAGCTAAAATTAGACACCAGTCGTCATGACTTCATTATAAATTATTAGGCGTAGGGCCTGATAAATAAAAATTTTATATACAGTGTCACCAGTAAAGTCCGCATCATATGGGATTTTTTTTTTATTAATAGCTTTATTCGAAATTTGACTTTGACATCAAGTTCTGCTTCGATCGAGATGAAAATTAAGCAATAAAATACTAGTCACGTGATTCGCCTTATCTGTCAAATTTTAATTTTTCAAAAAAATAATTCAAAAGTGGGGCTATTTCTGATAATATCGTAAAAAGTTATATAAAAAAAAAGTTTTTTTAAATGTAGTTTCTAGCCCACATGCACAATTTCAGCTGCATAAGGTAATTTTGATTTTTTACCTATATTTTGTAAATTGCACCACTTTTGCAAATTAAGACTCAACGCAACCTACATAAAACTTCTCAGTCTTGACAATGCATTATTTCGGATACATTTATTATTCACATTAAATGTGTGTTTTTCTACAAAATTAAAATAGGGCTATTAAAATTTGGTCGCATCTGATGAAAAGTGTATTTGTTTCTGACCCTGTATAATGTAACTTCATAAAATAGATATTTTTGAAAACGTAGTTTGTGTCTGAAAGTAATACACCTTAATATTAAGACAAAAAAGAACACGGTGTCTTCAGTAAAGTGTTTTTTTAGTGGAAAATAAATTTTAGTTTAACAACGTAAACTTTATCTATTTTCAACGATTTAATTTAAAACCCCTTTACTTTATTTTTTTACTTTCAGACACAAACTACGTTTTCAAAAATACTTATTTTATAAAGTTACCTTATACAGGGTCAAAAACAAATAAACTTTGCATCACATGCGACCAAATTTTAATAGCCCAATTTTGATTTTGTAGAAAAACACACATTTAATATGGCGCTACTTTAAAGAAAATGTATCTGAAAGAAAGCCTTGTCAAAACTGAGAAGTTTTATGTAGGTTGAGTCTTATTTTACAAAATATAGGTAAAAAATCAAAATTATCTTATGCAGCTGAAATTTTGCACGTGGGCTAGAAACTGCATTTAAAAAAACTTTTTGCAATAACTTTTTTCGATATTTTCAGAAATAACCCCACTTTTGAATAATTTTTTGGAAAAAATTAAAATTTGACAGATAATGCGAATTACGTGTCTACTATTTTTTGCTTAATTTTTTTTTCGATCGAAGCAGAACTTAATGCCAAAGTCAAATTTTGTATAAAGCTATTAATAAAAAAAATCCCATGTGATGCGGACTTTACTGGTGACACTGTAGAAGCAGAGTGACTTGGGTAAAGATTTTTTTAAATAATTTATTTAAAAACGTAAAAAAATATTCATATTATTATAAACAAGGTAGCCCAGTCAATATTTCTTAAAACTAGTATAAATACATTTCCTCTGACATATACATTTGATAACATTTCAGTTAAATATGATATAGATTCAAGCCTGTCGGAAATATGATTTATTTTTATCTCATTCTGTTATTAAATTTGAATACGATATGAGATATTATATATAATTGGATATAGTTGGAACATATATGTAGATGGAACAAATTTCTGAATTGAATAATTAGGGGTTATTATCGACATTCCGGTTTTTGACTTACTTTTCTTTATGTTTTGCGAGGAAAAAAACATGTTCCTTTGCTATAATAGCTTTAATTACGGAATGATATTCAGAACACGTGTTGCTAAGTTAAATGTAATCCACAACGCAAATTTGTATATTATCGAGTTAAGTCGGTAATCATGTATGGAAGTTAACCACTACATCCAGACTTAGCAGCCTTCTAAAGTGAATTTTGTCGTTTTGGGGGAATTTATAAGTTAACAACGTGTACTTAGATATGTTAGAATTTGTACTAGATAATAAGTAACAAGAATAACTGCTCCTATGTGCCGAAAGACGATGGTAAAAAAATTGTAAACGCATAGTGCGTTGCATAATATTTATTTCCCTTTCTGCATAAACCCAGTGCCTAGGATAACAATTAGTTATTATTTAATTGCCTTTCTTGCTTGGTAACCATGGAACTTATTTTCAGAAATATCAGTAGTTATTAAGTATGTATTCAAATTCCTCTAATAGGATAAAAGTGTGTTAGTTGTTGGTTGTAGATGTACGCAGTCCGAGGTATACGTTGTAATTAATCCTAAGGTAGCTAAGTAACTCATGAGAGCATGTTTGTACTTACTCCTGGCACTAAACAAATATGTGATTACTTTCAAATCACTGCGTCCAAAATCATTTAATGAAAAGATACTTTTGCGATTTCATCGACATCGTATATTAAAAGTTTTTCAATACCTACCAAAGACAACCTGTAATTGGTCTGTCTAAAAAGATACTTCCAATGGAAATAGCCGATATGGAGGGCTTTACATTCCTTGCCAAATTTCCTCTTAACGCTTTACTTCTGTTGACATTTCTGATCGATGGCTTCCAAAAGCAACATGTTAAGACATGCATGTCTGAGAGCAATTATTTGGATCGAGGGTGGTCTATTTGCATATAATCTAGAGGAAAGACTGACAAGAAAATAAACCCAATTAGTTTATAGGCTTGAATAGGCGATAAATTATTTTCAAAAATACATAGCGTATTGTATCTCATATACATATTATATTACTGATAGCTACGAGGAGATAGTTAGACGGTTGATTTTTTAAAATATGTTTTTCAATAGGTAAGATTTATGCTTGAAAAGAAGTGTATGTCATAGATCTGCTTATTGTCTTGAAAGCTAAGAAATGCAAGTGATATATCTATGAGTAATACAGGGTGTCCGGAAAAAGGGGGTCAATCCGTTAACCATATATTCCTGGAGCAAAAATAATATGACTTTTATAATGGCATTTTTCATTTTTGATCCTTAGGTTCGATATACAGGGCGTTAAAGTTTGAAATAAAAAACTGATTTTTTTTAATAATTCGAGTATTTAATAAGATATTAATTTCAAATTTTGTACATGGCTTCATTATGAACAGTTACATCTTTTGAGGGAAAAACATTTCAAATATTCAAAATATGGGGGGGGGGGGGTTAAGTATCCGCTGACCTCCCCTATTTTTTAATACGTGCGCCAGTGACTTTCGAACTATATTTTTTTAAGGTAATCAATTATTTTTGGTTATTTTTTGTCTCTTTTAAATTTTCGATGAAATGATGCGTTTTGGAGATAATTTGAAATGTATGGGTACTTATAACTGATGCCATGGGGGCTTACGCAAATCTCCCAATTTTCAAATGCTAATTTAAGTCAGCTGTTGTGGTACTACCAGGGATATAAGATATAATTATGACCTCCATTATTTTGAATATGTAAGCTATCTTCATTAGTGTCTGGCACGAGGGGCTCCTAAGCAAACTGCGTTCTTATGGTATGCCCGGTCGATTTTGTTCATGGTTGTCTAGCTTCCTCAAGGACCGCTCTCTGCAAGTGGCGATTGACGGGTTTCTCTCAGACACCTTCACCATCAATGCTGGTGTTCCTCAAGGGTCCATATTATCTCCCACTCTCTTCTTACTGTACATTAACGACCTTCTAGCGAAAACAGAAAATCCATTATATTGCTTTGCTGACGACAGCACACTTATCTCATCTTTTACTTTGAAACCTCAAACATCGGCTACTGACGCACATCTTCGCAGACAACATGAGGTATCACGCCTCAATAAAGACCTGGAAGAAATTTTGTCTTGGGGTGACAGTAACCAAGTCGAATTTAACGCTCAAAAAACCCAGGCTGCAGTTTTCTCTAAGAAGGTCAACATTGCAGAACCCGATATCGTTATGGCAGGACACGCAATTCCACTGACTTCGTCTATTAATTTGCTGGGTGTCAACCTGGGAGGAAATATGTCTTGGCATAATCACGTAGTGGCAATCGCCAGGGCAGCTTCTCAGAAGCTCGGTATACTTTTCCGTACCAAAAAGTTGTATACACCTCAACAACTTTTGACACTTTATAAAGCCCAGATTCGACCATCACTGGAATACTGCTCTCATATCTGGAGTTCTGCACCGAAGCATACCCTTCGGTTGTTGGATTCCATCCAAAGGAGAGCCGTTCGTCTAATCGGCGACCACGAGCTAACTAAGAACCTCGACAGCTTAGAACATCGAAGACAGGTTGGTGATTTGACTCTCTTCTACAGATATTTTCATGGCAAGTGTTCGACAGATATTGCCCGCTCGATTCCACCTAGAGTAATGCATAGCAGAAACACACGACGAACCACTGCCGCCCATCCCTATGTGGTTCAACTTAGTACACCCCGAACATCATTGTTTCAGAACTCTTTCATTTGGAGGACGTCATCTTTGTGGAACGGCCTTTCTGAGACCGTGTTTCCAACCGAATATAACCTCCAACGATTCAAGAAAAACGTGAATCGCTTTCTTCGCACACGCACCGCTCCCAGAGCGCCTTAAAGGATTTTCCTATAGTGCTTGTGCTCGATCATAAAAAAAAAAAAAAAAAAAAAAAAAAAAAAAAGAGAAAATCTTAACCTTCATGTACTTGTTTTTAAAATCGAAGAGAAAAGATAATTGTATATCGTCGATGTTATTTTTTTAAACCCATTCAATTCTAAATTTAATAACGGAACAGATGTGTAAGCCCTACATTTCTGCAACAAAACCGCTAGCAAACTTTTAGTATAAATCTTTCAATTCTAAAACATTCATCAATTGTATCAGTGATATTTTACCAAAATTACCGCCATTAATTATCTTGTACATGGCATTTATTGTTTCCCCCTTTCTAAAAACCATTTTCATTTCTTTTTTTCACGAACTGATGAAAAGAAACGATAACGGCTCAATTCGAACACATTTTATCAGAAAAAAAATATAAATTTAGGACTTGTAGGATAAACAATATTATATGAACACGCACTTCCTCCACTTACTATGCAGTTTTTACGGTTTGATAAAGAAACAGCCTATTTATAGCAGTTAAATTTAAATGAGTTTAAGGTATTTAAAAATAACGTAAGAGCTGGCGACGATCATTATTTCGTTTCGTTGTGTTTGTGCTCGTTTAGTATCGTAAATTAAGGGCTAATTCAAGCCCTTCAGAGCCTGGCAACTGCCGGCCCAAGTTCCTAGGCCGATACCGGCCTTAATGATATGCAAATATATATTGTGCCCTTGATTAATCGCCAACAGAATATCTTAACATGTTGCTCAAGAGGCCATTAATTATGGACGTCAGACAAACAGGGGGGCGGAAAGATCTTAATTTAAACCACAGAATATCGTTAGTCGAATCAGTACGTTCAATCGAGCGATATTATGAAGCTAGTTAAAAGCAAGGGCGTCTATCTTAACATATCAAATCTTATGTAAAGTAAAATTACTGAAAGAACTCGACGTATCGCCTGTCACACTGGTTAACAAAAATCCACTTTTTTTTGTGACATGACATGTGACACGTTTTTAATGTAAAAGAAGTGAAGTACCTTATTTTTTTAATAGTCGGGCCTAAACTAAGTTATGCCAGCTACTGGTTACACAAAAACTATGGATAATTTTGAATTCCTCACCTCAAAAGACCCCAAAATCCTTAATTTTCTGCTGCTATATTGTTTCGTTAAAAAGTAATCGCAAAAAAACGAAAACAAAATTAAAACTTTGACACCTTGTATCTCGGTTGTTATCAGTTTTGGGATAAGGCAAGTTTAGATAAATCGCATTATTTCGCCTAAAGGAGTCTTCTGTTGCTCTGTGTCCCATTACTTTTGAGACACCCTGTATATATAGGGTGTCCCGTAACTAATGGACTATACAGCAACAGGAGAAAGTGGACTTGAAAATTTGTCAATTAATTTCATTTCTTGTACGGTTAAAGAGCTACAGGGTGATCCAAGTAAATATTTACTTTATAAAATTGGCGATTATATAAATCAAATTGGGTGTAGTTATGTTTTTGAGGGCAAGAATGCGGATTCCATAATTTAACCGTACCTTCTTAAGCATAACTGACATATTTTACTAACTCCTGTTGCTTTATTTACCCATTAGTTATGAGATGTCCCGTATATAATGATAAGTAAATGGTTTAACTAAGCACTTTATTGATTTCATAATAGATGAGTTAACCAAAATTGTGTTAAACACAAAGAAAATCTGTCTCTGCAATATATAAAATCCAAACGTAAAATGTTTAAAACGCACTATACACAAAAAACAGCCACAGAAAAACTTGAAAAACACCAAAATCGGAAGAAAATAATATGACGCGTGAGCTTGCTACGCCCCACTGCTGATCTGGGAACTTTAACGGCGAAACCAGATCAGCTGTTAATGTCAAATGTCGTTGTTTTCTGTCGAATCGCTTTGTTTTAAGGAACAGTTAACTCTACCAACTTGTCCACTAGTTTTTAGCGACTGTTCAGTCAACAGCTGTCCTAAATTACCGCTCATTGTTTTTCCTACCCTAATCACTGTAATTTTCTTTTCTTTTCAACCCCGTTAATCTTACCCCAATTCGTCCCCTTTCAGGGACTTTTATTCCTAGATCTATTTAACATTTTAGACAATTATCTTAAAGGAGCAGGTTCATATATAAAATGAAATTCGGAATTCAACAGAGACTGTTTATTTTTTATTTTACGAAAAAGAATATGGGAATTAAATTTGAAAAAAGTAAAATTTGGATTCGCATAAAATATTATTGTCTTAATTGAATTATTTCCGAAAAAGAAAAAACAAAGCTGGAATACCAAACACAATTATATAAAACCGAATTTAAAAAATAATGTTTTTGCTTGCCTTCTTTAAATCAACTTTTCGCTAAATTTTCTACTAATTTACAAGAGATCTACAAATTTACACGAAAAAATTCAACAAAAACCTACCGGACTGGCAGTGGCGTAGCGTGGTCGAAGGGGCGGAGGGGGCGGAAGCTTCAAAGGTAAGGGCGTAGAAAATTTGCTATGGGGAGGGGGGGGGCGTAAATAGCGCCGCAGGCGAAAAATTTTGGGTGCCACGCCCTTTTTTCGATGATGTTGCCTGATTTTGAAGTAGGAAAAATATAAAATACACAAGATCCTTAAGAAAATCACAAAAAAATTGCTTCGTTTTCATAGCTCATTATGGGTCCTGGGGGGGGGGGGTGGAGTAATTACCCCCTTATCTACGCCCTTGTACAGAGGGCGCCCCACTGCTAATGTATAATTTCGTTTATTAGTAAATTTTGGCCTGAGAAATAAAGTTTTTGTTTCGTCATGTCTAAAATGGTCACATGAAAACAGAATATGTTTACGACAAGGGGAATTTTGTTAAAACTCTATAAAATATTTTATGCATATTACATAATAATATGAGCATATTATTCTCATTGGCGACAATAACACACTAGGTACTTTTAAAAAGATAAAATTTAGTCTTTAGTAAATTAGAGATTTCAAGCAATTTTTAATTGTTAAAGCAAAATAACTGAAAGAATACAAATTATTGATCGTGGCAAATAATATTTTAATTATAAATTAAATCAAGTAGTGAAAATAAAATAATAATAAGATGAGGGTTTTGTGTATAATATATTATTTATATTCATAAACATAGTAAATTTTTTCTTGCTGCGAACAATGCTGCGAACAATATTATCAATTATTATCATGTGAAGTGAAATTGAACTGGGAGAGTGGGAAGGGGCGCCGTTTGGGAAAGAGTTCAAAGGGCGGGGGGGGGGCGGTCGCACCCCCTGGCCCCCTGCACGCTACGCCACTGCGGATTGGTTAACATAACATGGCGTTTCAGGTTGAAAAATTAAAATTTTCCCTAAAAACAGCTAAAAAGTCCAATAAATTTTATATTTATTTTATAATTTGTATAATATGTGAACATTAAAAATATGTTATTCATAAATTCAAACACCGAAATGATAAATTTTCATTCGGATATCGTTTTTATCATCTAATTATATAAAAGTATTAATTAGTAGTAAGCAGTAGTAACATGTTTTATTTAGCAAGAAGCTACAATTAAATATTTTTTAATACATTTTTTTAACACATATTTATAGATTTACTTTTAAATTTTAAAAAGCAACCTACTTTTAACAAAAACAGCCAGAAAAGCTAAACATTTTGCAAATTGTATTAAATATTACGTATCATTTTGTTTTTTAATTAAATGTAATTTTACAGTATTTTTAAATAGTTTTGAGATTTAATAGAATTTTCCAAATTATTATATTCTATCAAACCTTTATGAAAAATAGACTTGTAAGCTAATGTTTTAGACACTCTATCCACATAAAAATTTTGATTAGTTCTTGTTTTATAATTATGATGGTCATAATTAAAAGAACAAAATTTTTTTAAACAATCGGGCAATAAATTATTTTTAATTTTATCTATAAAGATACATAGTAAATAAAAAATTTAATTTCTGACATTTAACCAATCTAAATTTTTTAACATAAAATTTATTTTTGTAAATTTGTCACACTTTAAAATAATCGGCGTTGCCTTATTTTGTAAAATTTGTAATTTATCAAATATTTCCTCACAAGCACAATATAAAATGGAAGAACAATAAAGAAAATGTGGTAATATAATAGTGTTGAATACAGTTTTTTTTAGAAAACAAACTTAAATTAGAACTGATTTGTTTGAAGGTTAGAACTGATTCTTTTGAAATAACCTACTTTTCCGGCAATCTTCGATATGATACTTTCAAAATATTTAAAAAATTTTAATTTTGAATCAATGTCTAAATATTTAAAACTGTTTACTAATTCCAGTTTTTCACCATTATTAATTATTAATTTATTAATATCAACGTCCACAAAGCCATTCTAGCGACCCATTTTGTTTATTCAAAATATTAAACACTCTTGTATTATTTCTTTATCTAGAATCGAATTTTGAAATAAGTTTGGATACGCCAAAAAACTTTTCTTGTGCAAATATTTTCTAAAAAGAAAATGCTGTTCTTTTCGCCGAAAAATACATTCTCTCATTTAAATAACGCCTTGTTTAACGCCCATCTAATTGAATTTCTTCCGGGATTTAAAAGGGACTTTTAAAATTACTTTGTCTAATTTATTTTACATTTTTTGTATTTGTTAGAGCCTTTTCGGAAGCCTTAAACAGCACGTTTAAATTTTTTTGGAATTTAACTTTGCTTGTAAATTATTTCTTGTACCATAAATAAGGTAAGAGTCCTACGAGGTAAGAGCAAGAGAAACATCGCATTCTCTTTATTATAACAAGCCGATGAGACCACAAATGCAAAGGTCCATCAGGTTTCTCACGAGTCCCACATATGAAACCACATGAAATATTGCCGAAGAATCGAAAGACTCGCCCCCTTTTTGATTTTATTTGAGCTTAAATTGACTCAATTTGTAGCTATTGGAAATTTAGCATTGCTCTCGCGGTGCATAAGGCCGGTTTAAAAAAAAGCTGTTGGACTGGCATCCAATCAAAACAGTAGGTATATTATTATATTACCACGACCTAAATATAATATGTAAATGGCTTGAAATAAATAAATTATCATTAAATTTTAATAAATCATTTTTTATTTTTATAAGTTAATTAATTAATTACGGAATTAGAGGTTGGGGAGGAATAAATAGAACTTTAGTTAAAAAACAAGAAATACTACAAAAAAGGTTTCTAAAAATTATATTCAATAAAGATTATCCCTTCAAAATAATTATATTCAAAAACAAAAAAGTTGAATATAAGACAATTTTACATTTATAACATCTTAATATATATATTTAAAAATAAAAACATTATACAGTTTAAAACCATAATCATTAATTATACACGTCATAAAAATAAAATAATTATTAATCCTAAAATAAATAAGTCCATAGGACAAAAAAATTTCAAATATTTATGTGTTTATTTAAACGATTATTTACCAACAGAAATTAAAAAATTGATTTCATTAAAAAAATTTTAAGTCGAAAAAATAAAAACAGACAATTTGAAAATACATTTAGAAATGCTTTAATTAACTCATTTATATTGTCTTGAATAATTTATATAAGTAATATTTTTGACTTAAAAATTATAAATTAATAATTTTATTATAGGTAATATATTTCTTTAAAAAGAACTGCGTTTATACTATAAATTAACATTTTTACTTTAAAACTTAATTTTTAATGCATATTTATGATTTATGATTTTACATACTAAAACAAAAAATAAGATTTGCCCCTAACAAGCTCAGCTTCAGGGGATTGAAGAATATTTTTATAGAAGACAACATAAACATATTTATTATATTATTAAATTTTAAATAAACTTATTATTATTAAATAAATTAAAATTAAAAAATAATAATATTTCTTCACTATCCTTCAATAATCATTTAATTAAATATACTAATACAATTAAATTTTTAGGTTTATACAGGGTGGCCCTTTAGTGTGGCAAAGTACAATAGCTCCGTTACTATTTCAAATACATTAAAAATATTAATACAAAAGTTGAAGGGCAGTAAGTGACTTATAACGTAAAATTATTTTTAACTCTATAGGGTGGCTCAAAAAAGCGGAACAAGAAAAAATGTACTTTTTTCAAATGGAACACCCTGTATATTTTTTCATTTTTAAATTCTACATAGAATTATAATTATTTTTTATTAAATACATTATAAGTCTATACTTTATAGTTTCCGAGATATTGACTCTTGAAAAGTGACATTTTTGAACTTTGACAGCTTCTAACTTTCTAACAGTACGTCTTAGAGCAAAACGGCTTACATGTCTCTATCTTCAATTTTTATTATCTTCCCAAAAAAATCAACTTCCAGTTAAACCGGAACAACTATATTTCCTGCTTTCGAGTAACATCCGGTTTAACCGGAAGTTGATTTTTTTGGGAAGATAATAAAAATTAAAGATAGGGACATGTAAGCCGTTTTGCTCTAAGACGTACTGTTAGAAAGCTAGAAGCTGTCAAAGTTCAAAAATGTCACTTTTCAAGAGTCAATATCTCGGAAACTATAAAGTATAGACTAATAATGTATTTAATAAAAAATAATTATAATTTTATGTGGAATTTAAAAATGAAAAAATATACAGGGTGTTCCATTTGAAAAAAGTACATTTTTTATTGTTCCGCTTTTTTGAGCCACCCTATAGAGTTAAAAATAATTTTACGTTATAAGTCACTTACTGCCCTTCAACTTTTGTATTAATATTTTTAATGTATTTGAAATAGTAACGGAGCTATTGTACTTTGCCACACTAAAGGGCCACCCTGTATATTGATAAATTTAAGTTGGAAAAAACATATTGAATATTTAAAAAGTTACATCTCACCAATAATTGGCATTTTGTTTAAAGCTAAAAATTATTTATCATTAAAATATTTAAAAAATATATATTATTCTTTGGTTTATTCAAAATTACAATATATGATTTCAATTTGGGGCTCAGCGAATTTAACTATACAATTCAACCATTAAAAAAACTACAAAACAAAATAATTGAATGCATACATAAACTTCCTTTTTTAGAACCAACTATAAATTTGTATGAACCAAATGGATATTTAAATTTAGAAAAGCTTTATAAATTAAAACTATGCATTCTACTACACTCTATTATTATTATTAAAGAAAAACAATCGAATATAATATTTCCTTCAACCAACATTATTCACATCACGAGACAAAACCATCATATTCAAACACCTATGGTAAAGAGTACTTTTGGCCAAAAATCAATATTATATAAAGGAATAACAATTTACAACAGTTTGCCGAAAAAAATTAAAGAAATATCAAAATTATGGACTTTTAAAAAAACACGAAAAAAATATTTTTTAAAACTGAACTAACTTTAACGCATTATACCTATATTAATATTTTTTAGTCCTAAAAATTAAAAAAAAAACATTAAAAAAGCTCTTAAAGGGACGGGCAAGTGTGAAATAAATCACTCGCCTTCGCCTAAAGCTTTTTTTCAGCGGGTCACTTTTTGAGGATTTTTTATCGTCCTCTAATCTGTTTCCAAAGGCCAACTCTGGTTCTGTCGCATAATCTAGAGGCCTGTGACCCTTGGAAAGCTAAATATGTATATACCAGAAAAAAATCCATGAATGCGAAATTTATTTGGACGTTTAAACGGGAAAGAAAACATAAAAAAAATATAGGTCAACCATATCATTACCTGCTAATAGTTTTGTATAATCAATTACAATATTTTTGTTAAAGGTGTTTTTGCATTATTACCGAACTTTAGCTTGTATACAGGGTGGAGATTTTAAATGGAACGCTGCTTATAGCGGCTCTGAGAATAAGATTTCACTAAAATCCAAAAATACGTCCTTAAAGATTTTTTATGGTTGACGGTACGTTAAAATAAGGGGGGGGGGGGGGGTTCTAACTTATATTACGGTAAGAATATATAGAAGATAAATTTAAAACATTATTTTTTCTTTATGGGGTAATTCTTTATGGAGTATGGGGGTGCACGTGCTCCTGTGCTCCTATGGAGAAACCGCCACTGATTAACAGACTTGAACTTAACATTCGTGAAAAGAAAAATTGCTTGTTCGGACTTGTGTGACTGATGTCGTGGCAACGCACAATTCACGTAGCACAGTGACGCAATCGAATCGCAGCGCCTTTTCTTCAAATATCGGCGTTGCCAAATGTCAAAAGCAATCCAGCCGTAATTGCATAAGTAAATTTTTAAATTCCCGTATTTCTAATGACTATTTTGGGGCCCTGTTAATATGGCGCCCCGGGCGGTCGCCCTATTCGCCCACCTCTTGCTACGTCAATGGTTCCATTTAAAGTCCCCACCCTGTATATACTCTGAAAGGTATACGTAATACATTTTGCCAGTTATCCAAACGATAAAAATATAAAAATTCTTATTACAAAAAATACACAAATTCCGATTCGCAATTCGTTCTTGTTGGCGGAATTCCATTATCCGCTGTGTTAGTATGCGTATTGCGTATTCGCAGAATCCTGCTTAAGTTTGTTGTCTCGAATGTTAACTGGCTCGGGGAATGAACGTTTCAGACGTTAGAAAATTAGGATAAGAGGAAGGAATAAGGGAAATAGTTAAATGAATAATTATCTTGGGTAAAACCTTTTGCGTAGGACTTATAAATACTGATAATTACTAACATAAATCTTTACGATTTTCCTACTGGGGACTAAACTTCTGTTTCGAAATGTTATTCAGTAAAATCGCTAATGATGGTGTTCAAGCAGCGACATACGTGAAAATAAGTAGATAATAAAGCTTTTCGCGTTAGAATATTTTTTCGGCCTCGTAGGACAACTTTTTCTAAAAACAAAGCGTTTAATAGTACATTACGTATCAAGTAGAAAAGTAAAACTTTTTTTTTTATGATCGAGCACAAGCACTATAGGAAATAGTATATTAACGTACACGTTTTATAAAGCATCATTTTATAGCACGCGTCCATGTTAGAAAACGAGCCGCTTGCGGCGAGTTTTATAACGGGACAAGTGCTTAAAACTGCTTTATATAACACGTACGTTATACTATTTTTTCTAATTGGTAGTTTTTTCAATAAAAACACATATTTAAAAATAAAATAAATCCTTCAAATTTTGTTAATTTTTAAGTCTAAATTTTAGCTTGGTAATACTATTTTTTATCATAGTAGCCTCTGGGCAACAAAAATTTGCGAACTTCATTTTTTGATTTATAGACCCATTTTCACCACGAGATTCTAAAGTTATTTTAGCGATATGAGATTTGATATTGGACGGAATACGTTGTGTGATCCTTGTACATTCGGTACATATACAGAGCGTTCGGAATTTCAAACGATAAATCGTGCCGAAAAGTTACTTTTCACCACGATCGTAGGAAAATAATGGTTACTGAAGAAAATCTACAAAAACTTAGTAGTATGACTTCTCGGTAACTTAGCAATATAAACAGGATGTTTTTTTTGTGTTTGACGACTATTGACAGCATCCAAATAAAATCATATTTGAAGAGTGAATTTCACAAGAATTATGGAAACGGCTAATGAAAACGACTTGGAAGATATCCTGAATGTGGCAAGCGAAGCTTCTTCAAGTTTGCTTCCAGTAAAATCCAAGGAAAGATACGGAAAGCATATCACCTTCCCGGTAGAATATCGATCTAAGTACAAATTCTGAGGTTTTGAGAAAATGACGTTTTAATATTTTTTTTATGCAACCATGTTAAATAAAACCTTATAAAAAATCACAATTTTTCGTAAATAAACTATTATATTGAAAATAATACTTACATCTTAGGCTGTTGAACTAATTCCACAATTTTTGGAAAACCTATATTTTTCCCCCTTTCTTCCACTTACGTCGTTGTTCCACTCAAATCTATTTTTAAGTAATAATTGTGACAACTTTCTTTCTCCAAATTTGAGTAAAAAAATATTGCTTTACAGTATTTTGGAATAAACGGTGCAGTTTTAAGTAAATAAAGTTTTCACACAAAACAAAGGACAATTAGGTCATTGCGAAAGCCAAATATTTCGGAGCAACAATGACGCAATAGACATTTACGACGTTGTTTTACTAGATTTTGTTAAAAGTACAAACAATATCGAATCAACAAAGACCTACCTATCAATTACGTCGTTTTTCCGCCGGCGCCAATTAGAAAAACGCGGGAATTGAACAGCGACGCAAGCGGTTTCACGCGGCCACTTTTTGTACTACAATTATGACATTGTTTGACCGAAGAGATTGGTACTTTTTGATACTACGAAATAACTAAACAAATTGAAAATTTGCACTTAGGTTGATGTTCCACCGGGAAGGCGATATAATATGTAAAATTGTGTTTTAAATGACATTGACGATTTATGCAGTACCTAATGTTTGCTATGCTGTAAAGTGACCCATTACTGTACGATTTTAAGGTCATTAATCTAGTGCATTACTGTATAAAATGCGAAAAATGCATTTAAATTATTCCAAAAGCACTTTCCATCTTTAATAAGTATTTTCATGCATATCTCTCGATAAAATATGAAAATATGCAATTACCTTTTTCCCGATATCTCATGGCACGAAGCCGTAACTTCAGCTAATGAAAAAAGTACTAATGGATTTTTTGTGTCCCAATTTATTCAAATAAATCTTCCCTTGTCAAGGCAAGAACAAAGAGTAAAATCCATCTAACTTTGTTCAAGATATCATCGAATGTTCACGAGACCGCAAAGGAAAGAGTCGTTCACCCAATGACAACGTTTGGGGTCTCTTGAGGAATAGTTTTCCTGCTTTGTTTTATCGATGTGATCGATGAAAAGTTCGAAACATCAGAATTATTTCTTGGTAATACTGATCAAAGAGATATTGTTTAAAAAATGTTTAGAAGAATCCTTATTTTTTTAATAATAATTTATTATTGATGACCTCAAATCAGTTTACAATAAAACTGGCACTGCGGCCTACAGATTGTATATTCTAAATATTAACATTAAGTATAAAGAAAAAATAAAAGCACAAAGTCTTTCTCCACAAAAAGCCTGGTACCCCAACAGTATTTGACTTTAAGCTAAATGGTAAGCTAATCTACCTCATTTTATTAAATTTCATTTGCTACATTCCCATTTCTATTTTTTACAGATGCTTCGACTTTTATGAAAAACAACTATTTTTTTTTCTTTCCATCTTACTTCAATACTTTCACATGTCTCTGACAAAGCTGAATAACACTCAAGATTTTTCACTACCTAATAATGATTTTCACAGATACGTCTTTTAAAACAGCCTAATTTTTCTTTTGTTCTCCTAATTTTTCTGCCCAGGACAGTACCTTTGCACTAACCCTTGACTTTTCAGTATGCTGAAGTCTTTTGACTATTCAAATTTTCTTGTACTTCATTAAAAGCTCCATTACGGCTCAATCCCACTATTATTTTCTCCATTGCTAACAACATCAGCATTGTACCTTTCACTTTGTTTTTTTGATGATGAGTGTTTCTACACTCGAAACATGTCGATTTGAATTATTATGAATTATTCTAGGTTCGCCTAGTTATTCTAATAAAAATTGTGAGAAAGACTTTGTGCTTTTCTTTTTTCTATGTCATTTAACTCCACTTTGAGTATGGACTACTTTTTCAAAATTATGTATAAAGTTATTCTGAAAAGCCGACAAATGTAGTTTCTTTTTTTCAATCCTGAATGCTTAATTATTTATTTTCTTTTATATAGTCCTCAACATCAGCCTCTTGGTATTTCCATTAAGTGTTATTTGTGGGATTCTATTATATTCCTGTATGCTTCTGTAAATTGGTGAGTCCTGCCCCTTCTTAGTCTAGCGCAGCGGTTCTCAAACTTTTTTGGTGACGGAACCCTTTTGGGAAGCAAAATACTTGATGGAACCCTACAATAAAACAATAGTTTTTAAAAGTGTATTCTTTATTAATAAGCATAATAAAAGTACAATGTAACAGTTACTAATTATTACTTACTTTACCACATGGCAAGTACAATAATAGAAGATATTAAAAAAGAAAAAATCTAACTAATGGGAGGTATGAAACTGTTTTTTATTTTTCATCAATTGGTTGATATCAGGTTTGATAGAAGACAGTTGAAGTCTCATATCGGTTCGGCGTCCAGTCTATTGCGATATTTTGTTTTCGTGGCTGCGTAGGTTGAGAATCCTGTTTCGCACAAATATGTTGTTGGGAACGGGAGAAGAATATTCAGAGCCATTTTGCCAAGCATTGGATATTCATCACGGATTCTGCACCAAAAATCGTTGAGAGGCGTCGTTTTGAACAGTGACTCCATACTTGTGTCTGATGACATTTCTAAAAGAGATTCATATATCTCGTTTGACATACTTTCGGGCTTTTCGAAGTTGGGTAAAAAAGGATTATGAATCCATGAATTTAGTTTCATTTTTGTATTCTGTTCTTCGGGAAAATACTTTTCAAAAGATGCGCGCATCGAACTGAGATATTGGACCAATTCTTTAAACACATCATCTTGAAACATTTCTGAGTCGTTATCGCTAACAAACTCACTGAGTGACGTAAAGCTTTCTATTTCTTTCTTACCAACGCAAATAATCCAAAAATCTAATTTTCTTTTGAAGGCAGTTATTTTGTTATAGGCCTGAAACACTGTTGTCTGTTTACCTTGCAATGATAAATTCAATTCGTTCAGTTTTTGAAAGATATCCGCCATAAATGACAATCGGAACAACCAAGTTTTATCATACAAACGGTCCTTCAAATTAAAAGAAGTATCTGCTGAAAGAAACATTTGTAACTCGGCTCTAAGTTCAAATAGCCTTGTTAAAGTTTTACCCCGAGACAGCCATCGCACTTCTGTATGGAGCAGCAGTGTTTTATGTTTGCTGCCATAATCTTCACAAAATAATGAGAGAGGTGTTTTGATTTTTTTTCTAAATTCTTGAGGAACCCCTACAGAGGTATCGCGGAACCCTAGGGTTCCGCGGAACACACTTAGAGTATAGCTGGTCTAGCGTATGTGGTTCTTAATTCATGATTTGTTCTTGTGTTGTATGTGTAGAATTGTCTGTTATTCTGCAGTTTATTGTTTTGGATATTATGTATTAGTTTGGTTTGTTGTAATACTTTCAATTCATTTATTTTTAAGAATTGCACCCTTTTATATATTTCTACAAAACTATTGTAGAGAAGCTGTGTAGATTTTTTATTGAGTTGGTGATCACATCTTCTATTAGAACTATTTTGTTTGTCACACCCCTTATATGGTTATTCCAGGAGAGATAATCTATTTATTACTTATTACTTATTATTACATTAGAAAATACAAATAATAAGTTTTACTAACTCGACCGTCGTTATTATATGGCCATTCCAATTTGAATTTGATTTTCATTTTCCGGAATTGCTGCACATAATAACTATAACCAAATGATTATTTGGATATTATCGATTTGATAATAATTCCAAAGCAATATATGTGGACAGCTTGTATTGTCTATTATTAGTCAGCAGGCAGGACCATGCAAATACTAGTAGGTACATTAATAACATGCCACAGACACTTTAATCTAAGGATTGTATTGATTTCGAGTCGGTAGATAATAGTATAGCAGAAAATAACACCTATAGTTGTCCATTGCCCTACGTTTGGCCGAAAAAGGCTTTACAAAGGGTTTAGGCGCTTTGCATTTATTACATTAACTCAAAAACAAGTAAAGCTATCGAATTATTTTGTTACCTTATATAACTTAAAACCCCCCGCAATGAAAACACAAAAAATTGTGACTATCAATTCCCTTGCTAATGTGGCGAATCGTACATTGGGAATCGTACATTGGAGAAACAAAAAGACCTCTTCCCGTACGAGTTAAAGAACATCTGAAACATACTCAAAGAAGTGAAACTCCGAGATCAGGTATAGCGGAACATGTATGGACCAACCAACATAATATACAGTGGTCAGAAGCCAAGGTTTTGGACACGGAACAGCACTGAAGGAAACGAAGCAGCTTTCATAAATCAAAATACCCATATATTTAGTAAACCAAGTATAGATATCCCCAATATCTGGAAGTCTCTTCTTGTCCAAAACCAACAGCTCAAACTTCACACTCCAATAAGCACGTAGGCGGAGTCATCAAGCTTCATTGCACACGGATAGAATTTAAGACAGTATCCTTAGAATTATAATTTAGTTTACGCTTGAAAACGGTTAGAGATACTAACTAACCAACCGAAACGATGTGTTAAGTAACAAAATAAAAACAATGGAAGTCCGACAAGGTATTTTTTTTAATATTACTTCATTGTCTACCACCTTTAAACAAACATTATTAAGGACTTATTATATAGTATTTTGGTTTGTGTAACTCAACGAACAACAAACTCTTTTACACCCTTTACTTTGGATGGTTTTAGGCTTTTCGCGTTGGAAAATCGCTGTAGTTGTTTGAAAATTCAAAGGTAACGTGCAAGTAGAGAACTGAAAAACCACTTAGACGAATTGAAACGTATTTTTGCTGTCGCCGGTTAAAGAAATATTGTTTTATGTTTCGGTCTTCGCTTTGTCTATCATTAGACAAAATACTAGACACGTAGGCTAAGGTATTTTTGGTCGATAAATGTAATAAGTGGTGAATAATAACCATTACTTGTTTTCAATTATTAGTTGCCAACTTTCCAATAAGTCTTCACCGAAAAACTTGATCCAAACTTTGGTGATTGAGTAGACAACCCATTAAATAGAGTTCTCGTTAACAACTGATTTTATCAAAAAGTTGTTAAGATCCTTCAGCAACTTCTGTAGCAACAGATTTGATTTAATAAATGTTCTAAAAGCTTCGTTATGCTACGAGGAGCGTTAGAAAACGTTGTCCCCAACAACGATACCATAACCGAGCAATTCTTAAGGACCAAGAACCCGTTCCTGCACTTTATTTTATTAAAAAAAAAAGCTGTAAAAGTGGTTCTATTTATTCGAATAAAATCCCACAAAATGGCTAAAAAATCCCATTTAATTGAGTCGATGTAATTCCGTCACTCCCTCGATGGTCTTCACGCTATTTTTATTGGAAAATCAGGATTTGTGCTGTAAATATTGAACGTGTCAACATGCAACTAGAAAATCACTTAGCGGAATTGAATTGTGTCTGGATTGTCAGTACTAAAAGGAAATAAATTTTAAATCTATAGAGAAAAATCTTTATACAAAATTGCTGAACGTATGTTTATATCGAGTCAAAGAGTCAAAAGAGGTTTTATTTATTGGAAGAACCATTTTTATACAAAAAATTATATTTGCTAAATGGGAACATCGCTGTGTAACCAAGTTTTCAATAAAGAAATCTTAAATTAAAATATCTAAAATTGGTAAAAATTAAAAAAAAACACCGGACTTTCCATCAAACTGTTTACTTAATTATGCATTAGGTAATTAAACCGATGTTGTAGGGCTGTTTCCGAAACAATTTACAACTTTCTAATGAAATAAATTCAACCCTTCAGGTGTTTTTGGTAAATTTATTCGTTTTGTTTACCCTTTACAGGTGTAAAATACGAGAAAAATAACTTTTAAAAAGTTAACGTTTAAGAAGAAAAAAGGAAACTAAAGTTAATAGGGTTTGAAAATAAAGTGTCCGTCAATACTAGAATTGTGAAATTTCAAGGATGCCTTCTCCTTATAACTTATGCATCCCCACTAAGAAGGGATTTTTCGAAAATCAATTCTTAAGGGGGTTGACATTTTTATATGAATTTCGGTATCTCAGAACATTAAACTTGTGAATGTCTAAAAATTGGTATTATTATTTGGTATTTTCTTCAAAGTTCACTTAGGGGTTGAAAAGGGGGTGTAGTGTATTCTAAGGGGGTACCTATAACTCTGCTAAGCTGAAAATTGGTACTAACTTGTGGTGTTCCGCAAGGGTCAACCTTAGGACCTACTTTTTTTAATCTATATTAATTCCAGAAAATTAAATTTAAAAGGTAAAATAAAATTGCTTGCCGATGATAATACTATTGTATATTTTTATGAAGACTATGCTCAAATTCATAATAACATTATTCACAACCTAAATATAATATGTAATTGGCTTGAAATTAATAAATTACCATTAAATTTTAATAAATCATCTTTTATGTTTATAAGTAAATCAAAATTAAAAAATATTTATAAATTTTTATATTTAAATATTTCTTCACTATCTTTCAATAATCATTTAAATAAATATACGAATACAATTAAATTTTTAGGTTTATATGTTGATGAAAATTTAAGTTGGAAAAAAGATTTTGAATATTTAAGAAGTTACATCTCACCAATAATTGGCATTTTGTTAAAAGCTAAAAATTATATATCGTTAAAATATTTAATAAATATATATTATTCTTTGGTTTATTCAAAATTACAATATATGATTTCAATTTGGGGATCAGCGAATTTAACTACAATTCAGACATTAAAAAAAGTACAAAACAAAATAATTATATGCATACATAAACTTCCTTTTTTAGAACCAACTATAAATTTGTATGAACCAAACGGATATTTAAACTTGGAAAAGCTTTATAAATTAAAACTATGCATTCTAATACACTCTATTATTATTAAAGGAAAACAATCGAATATAATCAGGAGACAAAACCATCATATTCATACACCTATGGTAAAAAGTACTTTAGGCCAAAGATCAATATTATATAAAGGAATAACAAATTATTATTCTTTTCTTTTTGTAAATGGTTATTATATATATTTTTTTTTTAATAATTTTGATGGAGTAATTAATAATTAGATACTAAACATGATTTTTATTATTCTGTGATTTTATATATTATTGTATATTTGGTGTTATATTCTCTGTAATGAACTTTTTTAAGTTGGTTGAGAATAAGGATATATATTATTTAAAAAAAAATACTCCATTAAAATCAACAAGTGCGTATTTTAATGTTTTTGGAAATTTTGCCCCAATGGGGGGTGGAAAAAGTGGTATAAAAGTTTAAAGGATTGGAAAAAATATTTTTGGTCCGAAAATCTTGAAACTTTGGAAAGGTTCTGTGAGCATTAATGACGATCTGTAATAAAATAGATATATTTTTTAAATAACGATGACGAATCTATATTATTGGTATTACATATTATTTGGAAATAGTCAACGGACATTACACTAATCTTTATTTGCCGTAACTAATTACCTGCTATCCGAGCCGCATTCTGTCCATTCTTTAAAATTCAATTTACCACTGGACGTTGTTCAAGCCACTTTAAAACTCAAAATTAAACTTTCTTAATCCCCCAAAGTTTCAAAGTTGTTTTTCCAAAATATAAATCATTGTGTTTTGAAAAGTTTTCCGATAAAAAAAAAGAATGAAACGCTGCAAATGACTAAGAGGGTCTTTTACTGTTGAATTAGTATTTTGTTTGTTAAAGTTAAAAAATAAGTTCCGCTGGGGATGCGTGATTGCTAGAGAAGTAGAGGAGAAAGAGCCGTTCTCCGGCCACGCCTAAGAAACTAATGAGATGATACACACCGATTAGAGAAGGAGTTAGACCAACAACTCCGACAGAAGTTTATAGAAGTTCTTGGTTAGACCCTTAACGACGATTTCCATTATATTGGGGGTTGACCTTATACCATTTATATACAGGGTATCCGGGAAAATGTGGGAAATCTCCCGGATATGGAAAAAACACGTGAAAATAACACTACCAGTTCATATAAACTTCTTTCGTATCGGCCTCCTCTTCGGAGATATATGCTCCCAAAGAGCTCCCACACATAATTATTAAACCAATAGGTATATTTAATTTTTTTTTCATATGATGTATACCAGGTAAGGCCCTTCAAATTACTATCCCAGAAAGTGTTGCGAATTACTCACAGCTGCAGGGACGGACTAGCTGTGACATTAATGTGCCCATTTTTACGCCCTGTATGATAAAAGCTTTGGACAATAGTTAAAGGTATGTAAAAAACGTTGTCCAAAATTTTTATGGGCACATTAATGTCACAGCTAGTCCGTCCCTGCAGCTGTGAGTAATTCGCAACACTTTCTGGGATAGTAATTTGAAGAGTCTTACCTGGTATACATCATATGAAAAAAAAATTGAAATATACCTTTTGGTTTAATAAGTATGTGTCAAAAACTTAATTCCATGGGAGCCCGTTGGGAGCCCATATCTCCGAAGAGGTGGCCGATACGAAAGAAGTTTATATGAACTTGTTGTATTCTTTTCACGTGTTTTTTTCATATCCGGAGATTTCCCACATTTTCCCGGACACCCTGTATATTTGTGGTGGTATTATCGACCTTTAATATGTCATATGATATTATGTGGTTTTGCAGCGGTAATGACGGAACCCGTTCACATTGGATACAATGTACCCACATTTTCTTGAAGGCAATTTATCTAAATTTTTATTACATTTTTATAGCCTGGAATATAAACCTAGCGATTTACTAAAGCATATACAGTGTGTCCACGGATAGAGTTTGAAAGAGGAAAAACTTTTTTATTAGTAGGTGTAGAAGAAAAAGTAATTCTTTATAAAAACGTCGGCTTGTGCTAAAACTACAATTTCGAATATCAGATTTGCGATTACTATACAGGGTTTGTCAAAAACAACATTTTTACTTTTTAGGTTTTTTCTTCAGTTCTAATTTTCAATTCCTTGATTTATTAAATGACTTCTGCTTGTGAAACTACAATTTCAACTATCACATATGCGATTACTATATAGAGTTCGTCAGAAACAACATTTTTAGTTTTTTGGATTTCGTTTAAAATAAATTTACGTTAAAACAAACCACTATTGTTGCTTTCTTACTTCGAATATGATTTTATATCTGGCCGAGTAACGATTTTGTTGAAAGAAAACCATTTTTTATTTGCCTTTTTTGAAGTATTTTTGTTAGTACATGTCATATTTCTTCAATTTATCCAATCATAAATTATAATACTTACTTTCATATAAACGTGGTACCACCAAGTTAGCGCATAGTTCAACTCGACATCTGAATTCCCGATAACAGTTCCTATACTCCTACGTGTCAATTGATTTGGACCATAGGTACCTTCTTATCAATTTGTTTCCAAAGTGATGATTTAGCCAATCATCAAAAGGAATTGAAAAAAAAATTCATAAAACAAAAACTGTTGTTTATGACGAACCCTGTATAGTTATCGCAAATTTAATTAGTTAGAAATTGTAGTTTCAACATTAGCAAATTATAAAATTTATTTATTAAATCAAGGAATTGAAAAAAAAAAGATACAAAAAACTAAAAAGTTGATTGTGACGAACCCTGTATAGTAATCGCAAATCTAATAGTTGAAAATGTAGTTTCAACACTAGCAAAATTCAAAATTCATTTAATAAATCAAGGAATTAAAAAGAAAAAGATAGAAAAAACTAAAAATGTTGATTGTGACGAACCCTGTATAGTAATCGCAAATCTGATGTTCGAAATTGTGCACAAGCAGCATTTTTATAAAGAATGACTTTTTCTTCTATATCTATACCATAAAAGTTTTTCCTTTTCCAAACTCTATCCATCCGTGGACATACTGTATATTCATGTGTCACATAATATAAAGACTCAATTTTCTTGGCATGTCGGCTAAAGCGATATTATGAGAAAAAAATGAATGCAATTTATTAAATTTTTTATCCCATGGAAGCTTGCACGCAAGACACAGCTTATTTTGAGAAGGTTTTATTACTTTTATTGTAAATAAACCAATTTTGTATCATATTCTTGACGCAAAAAATGAGGGCGTATTTTATTTTAGCGCATTTGGTTAACCAAATAAATTTGCCGGGGATATTTGAATTTTCCACGCGAAATTCAATATTCTAAATGGATCATAACTTAAGCAAATTTTAGGATAAAGCAAAAACTCTCCAAAGAATAAAACAAGGATAGTAAAAAAGTGAGATAAATCGTCACCTTAAAACCTTTTACCAAATTTAACGAATAATTCATAAACTATTTTACATAAAATGCTTAGTGTAGGACCGTTGGCAAATCGTTGAAACCTGACGGCACTAATAACTCTTAATTCGCAAATTAACACAATAACAAAATAAAATAATTGTTACGAGAGCCCAAAAACAGACCTGCGGCAAGATCCCCAAAGAAATTAATCCACCCTTTCAGGTGTTTTTAGCTGAATTATTTCTTTTGTTGAACTGATTCCCTAAAGTTGTAAAGTGGCTATAAAAAATCGCTCCGCGTTAGCTTTGAGGAGGGTTGAACGGAAATAAATTCACTAAACTGATGTGGATTGTTTTTTTGGGTATACGACGTTAGTCGATGGAATGCAATTTATTAATCTATTATCTAGAAATCTTAAAGCTTTGTCAACTTTTTATAGGATTTACTTAATTTATTAATTTATAATGGTAAAAGTATATTATCTGACATAGATTCTTCCAAATTAATTATTATGAATCCTCAGTCTCTATATTCACTAATAAAGCTTCACAAAGAGGGATAACCTATTAGACCGGTAGTGTCTTTGTTTTCTGCACCATCATATAAAATTTTAAAAAAATTAATCGACATAAATAACACCCAATTTTCAGCCAAAAATTAATTTACCTAACAATGCAGAGCTAATCTCTTTTGATGTTTCTAATTTGTTTTCCACCGTACCTATCGATGAAACGATTACTTTGGTTAATCAACTTCTTACCGTAAAAAATGTAAATCTGATCAAAAAACAAGAAATTATCGATTCTCTTATATTATGAATTGAACAAAATTATTTTGAGTTCAACGATAAAATATACATTAGCAAAAATGGTCTTATATTGGGTAACCCTCTGAGTCCTTTATTGGCTGAAATATTTATGGATTTTTTGGAAGATAAAATAAGCAATCATCCTCTTTTCAAACTTTCTTTATTGGCGCAGGTATGTTGATGACGTCTTGACATGTTTTCTTGGAACTGATAGACAGTTAAAAGTATTTTTAGAATATATTAACAGCCTACACAATAATATTAAGTTTGCAAGAGAACACGAAAGTAACAATTCTATTAATTTTCTTGATTTAAATATTAAGAGAGAAAATGATAGACACGTTTTCTCCGTTTTCCATAAATCATCTCATACTGATAATGTCATACATAACTCTTCGTGCCACCCTATACAACAAAAATTAGCTTCTTTTCACAGTATGATCCATAGACTAGTAACCCTAACTAAACATTATAAAACATATTGCAGTTAATAACGGATATAACTCAAATCTAATTGACCTAATCCTAAAAAAGAAAACTTACAAAATGGCTATTGACTTACTTTTTTCTAGCAAAAATTCTGACCAATTTAACCTTGTCACTTTCTTTGGACAACTTAGCAAAGTAATTGGCAATTTTCTTAACAAACTTGTGTTACAAAACTAATGACTCTTTAAGTAAATTTATCAAAAACAAGAGCATCTTCAATAATTTTATTTTATTGCACCTCAATTTTTAATTTTCACCTTTATTAAATCATTGTCATCTGACGAAGCAACAGTGTTAGCGAAACATGCAATTTCTCTTGTTAATAAAGTGGAAATTTACAAGTTCAAATTTAATTTACTATCATATCCCATAATACTATATTTACTTAATTCAGTTGGATCTATCTAGCTTATGATAGAAGGGGTCACACTTTACATAAAACCCAAAGTTTACCTAATTTTATTTATTATTCAGCAAATAGTATTTTAAATACCTTATATTCTAGTCACAATGCACTGTCGTATAAGCGCACACCCATAAATTACGTCGTATAAAAGCGATATACAAACAATGCTTTACAATTAGGGAACAAATATTACGAAAATTTAAGTTGCAAGTTGTAATGCTGACCGAAACTATTTTACTACGTAAACAGTAATGCAATTTAAGGCCATTGTTAGGTGACTTATAAATTTGATTCTATTTACCTGATTTCTGATACCATTTGAACAATAAGTTGAATACAGCTTTTCGATAGTCGCCTCATTTTCTAACAATACTACGTTGCAGAAGTTTTATCGTTTATGACTTTAGTTTTGGAAGAGGGAGCTGATATATTCTGCAACCTCCTTTTTCCGGGGAAGATCTTATCTCAAGATCTATTATAGGTCTTAGCTAATATGTCAGTCGATGTCGAATGCTGTTTATTTGCTGGTATTTTAAGAAAAAGGGTCTGGTTATTTTGGAAGAAAAGCATACTTAGTAGGTACTTATCGTGTTTTTAAGAAACGGCTAATAAAGTCAAATAAATTTAAGGTTGAATTCTCAACGTCGTTTAATTTATTGCCAACCCATAACCTATTTCCCTATGTTTTTTCAAGTTTATTATTTTTTAAACTAACATTTAAATAAAATCAATATCGTCGGCGCATTACTTAGGTAATATCTGATATATTACAAAAATATCAATTTATTTCATTGCCAATTTTGGGAGAATTGTATAGTAAAAGAACAATGAGTGACAATGACATAATAATGTTAAAAAAAATCTTACCCGATATTTTTCGCTATACAATTCTCCTAAAATAAGTTATGAAACTCCTTGATATTTATTAAATATGTCAATTATTACCTATATAATATCAAGTCGATACTGATTTTCTTTAAATTTTGTATAAAAGCTAGAAAACATAAATATATCTACGCGAAATAGGTTATAGGTTGGCAGGCATGTTGATACTCCTACCTTAAGAACTGGCCGCATCACCTGTCATTAATGGCACCGAGTTGAAGTCTGGTATATTTTACGTTAAGTGGTTGGCTACAGAAACAGAACCGGACTAAGTTTTTTGCCTTCGCCTTCGCCATCTGTTAAATTTTGTAATGTTTTGTAAAGATATAGCGTCACTTGATAAGAGTGGGAGAAGCTATTGAAAGTGTAAACATTAAAATCGCTGTAACTTCTAAACGACTTATCCGATTTCACTCAATTTAAGCTTGTTTGGAAGAGAAAGGTAAGTACCTTTAATTGCTTTATCCAATGGTACACAATCATTTCAAATAAAATTGCCAGAGGGCGCAATTTGTATTAAAAATTAATGTTTTGGCAATAACTCTGAAACGAACAAAGATATCGAGCTGCGGTTTTTATATTTTTTCCAGCAAATTTCATCTACTTTTCGATTATGGTATCATAATTATACCCTATGATTTGAATTTTCGGTATAAAATCAAAAAACTATTATTATTACAAATTGCGCCCTCTAGCAACTTTATTGAGAACTATTATGGACAACTAAATACGATTGGTGAAAGTGCATATATTTCTCTTCCAAACAGTCTTTAGTTTGCTAAAATCGGATAAGTCGTTTAGAAGTTACAGCGATTTAAATGTTTACACTTTCAACAGCTTCCCCCACTCTTATTAAAGTCGGTACGCCAATGAGCATAAGACCAAAATGATGCATAATTGTCCAAGCTTTAAAATGGTGTTATCAAACATATACCTTAATGTGGAATTTTCGGAGTTATGTAAAATTTTAAAATTTACTTTTCAATTACGCCCTCTTGCGGCAAAATGCGGAACTTAAAAATTATTTCCAGAATTTTCTCAGGACCGCTTTAATCATAATTTTTTTATCCCTAGTTTCTACGTTTAGTAGTTTCCGAGATATAGCCGGCTGCCTTTCTTATTGAATCACCCGGTACTCACTATTAAACGTAAATAATAAACACCAAGAATATCTGTGCCTAAAATATATAAAATCCAAAAGTAAAACGTTTAAAACCACATTAACAAAAAACAGCCACAGAAACACATAAAACCAGATCAGCTGTTAATGTCAAATGTCGTTGTCTTCTGTCGAAACGTTTTGTTTTAAGAAAAAGTTAACTATAACCAGCACTGAATTAAGTGGAAAGATGTCATAGATCTCGATAATAAGGTCTCCAGGTTCGTCTACACTTACTACACGCTTTTTACTTTTTATTTATCTTGCTAACTTTCTAAAATTTTGTCACAAGTTTTCGGAAAGTTATAATCGTACGAATCTTCGGGTGACAAGTATAATCGATTCTCGCATTAAGGAAATATCACCATCAACCTTAAGGCCTTTATGATGATGGATCGACTATGACTCCGTTTTAAAATGTACTTTAAATGTCTGTTAAGATTATAGAATGATATTGGATATATTTAGATTTCGATTGGAATTGTCTTGTAACAAGGGAAGGTATGGTGGAACTATGTCGTATACAGGGTTGTCCAGAAATCCGGAATAAAATTAATATAGCCCTAACCTGTAGCTTTTGGGAAAAACGGCTCGGACACGTCAATTTAGTTTTATATATGTTCACATTTTGACGTTATTCGTTTATTTTTTTATAGACATTTTTTGTCAAAGATATGACGACATCGATCTTTTTTTTAAATGGAAACATACAGCTTGTGATACATATTTTGAACGCTAATATCTCGTACAGTATGCTCATAAATTTTGACGCGATTCTGTCAAGCTAATTCAAAATGGCGACTGTTAAAAGTTTTTAAAAAATCTCTACTTTTTTAAATAAGCGGAAATGATAAATCATTGATGTTTTTTACCTTTCAAGGTAAGAAATCTTCATCGTTTCACGTTCTGACATTTTGTGACTTAACAATAGTTATGGTTTATTTGTTATTTATTTGGTAAAAAAAAAATGTAACGAAGCAAAACACAAAAAAGGTGGTTTAACGTGGCAAATGCTGAAAGTGTCCTCCACCCTCTACTTGGCATGCTCCCAGACGATGGTAAAATCCGTCGACGGAATTCCGAATGGCTTCAGCCGGCATGTAATTTTGTATCTCAAATCTTCAATATTATTTGGCCTATTTTGGTAAACTTTTTCTTTTAAATATCCACACAGAAAATAGTCTAGAGGCGTTAAGTCTGGGGACCTCGGTGGCCCTTCAATTGTACCACATCGTCCAATCCGGCGACCTGGAAATATTCATTTAAATATCTTCTCACACTGACACCAAAATGCGGGGGAGCACCATCTTGCTGAAATCAAAGTGTTTCATCTGGATCTACTTCGTTGGGAAAAATTACAGCTAGAGCAGGCATCAATCGACCTATAGCCATTATAGTGATATTTTCCAAGGTTTTTGAGTCTCTGCTGAAGGATCGTCTGTATAATTATTTTGAGACTAATGGGTTGTTTCACCCTTCATAGTATGGGTTTAGGAAAAAAAGATCAACACTGGGAGCAGTCTTACAGGTTGTGAGTGACATAGTCGAGGGCTTGGAGTCTGGAGAGCTCACGTCAATAACTTTGTGCGATCTAACAAAGGCTTTCGACTGTGTCTGTCACAAACTCCTGTTAAAAAAACTATGCCACTATGGCATAAGAGGTGTTCCCCTAAACCTTCTTGAGTCTTATTTGTCTGATCGGCAGCAGTTTGTGGAGATTGAAGGTGTCAAGTCTGATTTAGGCTATGTTAAATATGGAGTGCCACAGGGATCCGTCCTTGGGCCCCTCCTGTTTATAATTTATATTAATGATCTGTGTTATTACATGCAACGGATTTGCAATTTAACCATATTTGCAGATGACACTACTTTTATTACTTCTGCTTCTAGTCTGGAGAATTTGATTATGGCATCTCAACTGCTGCTGAAGGATGCAGAAAGCTGGTTTTCTTGCAATCTCTTGCAGCTTAATACGGGTAAGACTCAGGAACTGGTTGTCTCGAGTAATCGACTGTTGAACAAAAACAATAAATGTAGATTACTGGGTATCACTCTGGATGGTTCCTTATCCTGGGAGGCCCACGTAACTGAACTGGGACGAAAATTGTCGAGTATGATATTCCTTCTTAGAAACTTGCGTAAATGTTTGACTTTGGACGTTTTGAAATCACTATATTTCGGCCTTTTTCATTCCCATATTGCGTATGGGGCAATGTTGTGGGGAAACAGTACAAATGCACAACAGATCTTTCGACTCCAAAAGAGAGCTGTAAGACTTTTGGCTAACGCAGGATATAGGGACCATTGTCAGCCTCTGTTCAAAAAATTTGGCATAATGCCGCTGCCCTGTGTTTATATTTTTCAAACTGTGCTGGAGCTACATTCCCGTAGAGCCACAACACTCGAGGATCAGACAGGATAGTGGCTCAGCGATTCAGACTTACCAAATCTGAAAACAATTCACTTAATTGCAATTTATATAATAAGATCCCGGGACGGTATCGGGCCCTCGATGATGTTCTGTTCAAAAAGTGTGTTAAAATGTATTTACTAAACCATTGCTTTTATACCTTAAATGAATACCTGTTGGCCTCCTGGTAATCACCGCCCGGATGCTGTGCATTGGTTGTGGGGTTCCCAGTTATGTCTCTCTTAATTTTAAATTTTATTTTAATGTTTGTGCATTGTTTGTTATACACTAATTTATTGTTATTTATATACATTTGTACGTGTTAAATTATATTTACCTACATATATATTATTATTTATGACGTGCTATAAACTATTTATGTAAGTAGCAAATAAAAACTTTGACTTTGACTTTAAGAAATCGAGATACTGTTCAGTGTAACAATGAAGATTTCTTACCTTGAAAGGTAAAAAAAATCAATGATTTATCATTTCCGCTTATTTAAATAGAGATTTTTTAAAAACGTCGCCATTTTGAAATAGCTTGACAGAATCGCGCCAAAATTTATGAGCATACTGTACGAGTTACAGCTCCGTGAAGTTGCACTATTTGAAAAAAAAAGTATAATATTTTGTTATTCGGCTATTTAGCACCAGCCGAAAGTTCTATCTACTTCCGTAAACCTGGAAGAGGAAAAACTGCTGAGAGGTTATATTCAGCAAGTAGCCTCAAATACCAAGAAGCAACCAAGCACATTCTGTTCTTGCATGCATTCAGTGGTTGTGACACTACGTCATCCCTATTCAATCAGGAAAAAACTACAGGACACCGACAATAACCAATCCGGACTATCGAAACGTACCAAAATGTAGTAGAAATTAATTTTTGTAACGGTCTAAAATCATAATTTACTATTCTTAAATTTAAAAAGAAAATGCGATATACTTTTCGCCTTTAACTTTGTTTACAAAAAGTATACTACTGTTAAATGATAATATTCAAATGCCTATAGTTTTTTTTTATAATTATGTAAAACTATAGTTATAAATAATAAGAATAATAAAACAACCAAAAAGTTTCTGCCTTTTTTTTTTCAAATAGTGCAACTTCACGCCGGAGCTGTAACTCCTAACATATGTGTGCTACAAAAAAAAAATTCTACCCAAAATGTAGGAAATTTTATCCTCTTTAACTTTGTATGGAACATCTTTGTCGTAAAAGCCACCGTTTTTGAGTTATTATCAAGAAACCAAATTTTTGTACCTAAAATCCAAGATGCCGACTCGAGTTCATGCGCCTCGAGGTCGAAAACTTGGATTTTTCATTAGGGCCCCAAGCCTAACAACATACTAAAAAATCGCTACTACCCCACCTTTTGCATTCAAAAAACCCCCACGTCCTGGACTATTACTCGTTCTATTTAAAATGGTACCCTTTTGTAAACGTTTGTTTTTGTGCTAAAATAAAGATATAAAATAAAGAAAACGCGACAAACGACAGTGAAAACGAATTAGATGTGTTATTTTACTTGAAAAAGTCAGGCTTTACAGAAGACAAAATGTTTATTTCAAAATATACATGGTAAAAAAGCTTCTTTAATAATATGCCCAACAAAAAAATGTTTTTGAAGTTTTATTTTCCTTAATACCTAAAAAACGATAAATACCACAATGGGCCTTTTCACTATTCTTAAATTTGATACATTTGGCATTTGAATTGTTTAGTCGGTGCTATAATAAGTGTTTTTCATCAATAAAACTATTGCTAGGTCATAACATTAATTTATTTCAGCACAGTAAAAACCGGGTAAAATTCAACCAATTTGAAAATCTCAAAACAGGCGCGACTCATGACGTAGATATGTTTAAAGCTTGCTAGAGCGCATGCGTTTAACCTCGCACACGCGTAAATAATGATCTGTCGAACTGCCATCGGCAAATTAAGCCGCTGTTGCCATATGTAGAAAGTTTTATAATCTTAATAATATACTTTCTTCTTAGAACTTTATTTGGATACTTTAAATAAATATAAACATAATACTGGTAAAATAATTCATTCCGCAGCTATTGAATGGAAAACTGGTATATTATAATTACTAATAATTGCTAGTCAATTACCATTACACTGGTACTACAAACTATAATAAATGATTTTTGAGAGTATCGGCAACACTGTCAAGCTGCTGATTTTGTGAATTCTTGATATTTTAAGCCAGCGACTCGGCTATTCCTATCATTCCTCTGTGCATCAATCTTCCGGCGCGATGACGTAGGTATGTTTAAGTCCGTGTTTTTATTCAAGGAGTTTTTTTATTTATTTATTTTCTCAGTTATGGCTTAAAAGTATAGAAAAGTAAAAACACAGAAAATTTTATTTTTTGTTCCTTTATACACTACTACCAAAATCAAAATTTAGTGAAAAGGCCCATTCAGATTAACAAATTTATAAAGTAATATAATTATTCATTAAAAACTTTTTACAGGCCATTATATAATTTCTCCCAACCTTATTGTTTGTTTTTTTAAATACTGTTTCGCTTGTGCTCTAGTTTCTCCAATTAAAAGATTTAAGCCTCTTGAACCGATTCGACAATTTAACCCTCTTAAAAGCAGTGACGACACCCTCGCCAGGAAAAATAAAACTTAACAGAAAACACAGTATTGTGAATAGTTTCATTGTATATGTTCAGTCAATCAGGTCAAATACTCAAATAAAATATAACAATAATCTTTTGCGTAATAGGAGTTCGATAACGCATATAAGTTGTATTTCTTGTATAAAATAACGACAATATCAAAAAGCGCTACTTACCATACAAAAAAAGTGGTAGAAGGTCCTATTTATCCCAAATTAGGTGCAGTTTTTGCTGTAAAAACTGTTATATTTGAAAGGATACTTTACCAGTCGCCACTGTTTTAAAACGATTAAATCGTTGCTTTAAACACTGCAGAGAAATTACTAGAGCTTTACTAAAGAATTTACAATCCTCTTACAATTTACTATCTGGTTTTTGTTTATTTTGCTCTTGTTTTTCTGTAATAATGAATTTTATTACCGTCTTTAAATTAAATTAATTGTAAAACAATCAGCTTTCGAGATACTCGATTTAATAAGAAGGAAGATATTTCCGTCGTTGCTAATGTTTTAGAAACAGAAACAATGGAGTTTTGTTTGAGGATTTTCAATTCGGGTTTCGTTATACATTTTTTTTGTCTAAAACGTTGGAACTCATAATTTAGACTTAGTAACCAATATTTGGCAAGATATGCTAGATTGGAGTCACAATTTCGTCTGCCTGGCACATGAGGTCACCTTGTGATGAGAATTTGAATTTGAACTGGATTTAAAGGAAATTAATTGTAAAACAATCAGCTTCGACTGCTTCGAGATAGGTACTCAATTTAATAAGAAGGATGATATTTCCGTCGTTGCTAATGTTTTAGAAACAGAAACAATGGAGTTTTGTTTGAGGATTTTTGATTCGGGTTTCGTTATACATTTTTTTTTGTCTAAAACGTTGAAACTCATAATTTAGACTTAATAACCAATATTTGCCATAATATGCTAGATTGGAGTCACAATTTCGTCTGCCTGGCACATGAGGTCACCTTGTGATGAGAATTTGAATTTGAACTGGATTTAAAGGAAATTGATTGTAAAACAATCAGCTTCGACTGCTTCGAGATAGGTACTCAATTTAATAAGAAGGATGATATTTCCGTCGTTGCTAATGTTTTAGAAACAGAAACAATGGAGTTTTGTTTGAGGATTTTTTATTCGGGTTTTGTTATACTTTTTTTTGTTTAAAACTTTGGAACTCATAATTTGGACTTAATAACCAATATTTGGCATAATATGCTAGATTGGAGTCACAATTTCATCTGCCTGGCGTATAAGGTCACTTGGTGATGAAAATTTGAATTTGAACTGGATTCATCAACGCCCATCCTAAACCCCTGATCCTAGAAGCATGAAATTTTGAGGATGCCTTCTCTCTATATCGTAGGCATCCACTAAGAAGGGATTTTTCGAAAATCGACCCCTAAGGGGGTTAAAATTATTATGAGAATTTCTGTATCTCAGAAACTACAATTGCTGGAGGTTTAAAACTTGGTTAATAGGTTTCTTTAATAAAATAATAATATACGTATTTCGTCATATTTCCAAAATCCACCTAGGGGTTGAAAAAAGGGGTGTAGTCTATTTTGAGGGAGGTACTATAATTTTAAGCTATGTTAAAAAGGGTAAGTACTTACATATTTGGATGTTGGGGAATTTTGCCCCTAGGGGTAGAAATGGAAGGGGGTTAGTTTCCAATATAAACTCTTATACCCCTTAGGGTTTGATAGGCTTGTTTTCTTTGTATCATGAATTTCCGATTTCTTATACAAAACGAAAAAGTAACATAATCAATAGTACCTATAAATATTATTTAACGAGCGTATAATGTAGGCTATATTACACCAGATTTGAAAACACTTTTAAGAATCCGAGTGTAATAAAGCCATTATACGCGAGTCAAATACTATACTTTATCTACGACTATTCAGTATTCAAAAAATTAGAAAATGCAATAAGAGCAACAAATTTTATTAAAATAGGATATTTTTACGTAACAAGGTAATATTATTAATGGTATTTCTTAACTAAAAAATACAATTCAACAATGTTAACAATAATTAAACAAAATACAATTTCTTATTTCTAATTTTTCATGAAATTGATTGTACATTAGAGCAATTATGAAAATGAATGGAAGCAGGAATAATACTTACTTATATTCATATCGTTTTTATTAATAATGGAAAAAGTTTCGGAGCTAACATTATTTACAGTGGTAGATGTAGATGGGCATAAATTTGAGTTTATTTGTTTTAAAATTTTATTAGCAGCGTCTATTTTAGTTTTTTTAATCAGCAATATAACCTTCATTGTTGGGACCGTGGATTATGAAATCTCATCTCGGTTGTAGATTATGAGTAACAATCTATGGTAATATGAACCACATTATATAATATGTACTAACAAACACATTATGCTTCTATTATTAAATAGTCGTAGATAAATTAATTAATTCTCATCAAGAAAACTTTTATTCACTGCACAATTCATCGTGGAAAAACCCTAAACACCAATGAAATCACAGCACAGGCATAAATTAGGCCATGTAAACAAAAACACAATGGAGAAACACACTGACGCTAAATGACTTGCAATAAAAATTCCCCTTTTTTGGCTTATTGTCTCCAAAATGACAACACAGTCCCCACAATGTATCCCCTTTTTTCTAAACGGATTATTTATTGTGGGGAAAACATGCTGGGTATATAAATAAAAATTGCAATGTCCACATTTTAGGGTAAATGAGCCATTGACGTCACACTAAATTAAAAAGATGCCTCTACAATGTATTTTTTTAATAACAGTGCAGGAAATATCACCTTCCTGCTGCACTTGCTTGAGTAATTTAGTGCGACAAACAAGTAATTACTTTCAGGACAAAAATAAGATAATTAGCAGATAAATTTTTTTTTTGGTCTTCGATTGTTCGCACCAGATACAAGGAAGTATTTAAATAAATACCTTAAAAAAACTTTCGGTCTGTATTTTATTGTATGTATGTGTTAATTTATGAAAATACCCATTTCTCCTAGTGCAAAGGCAGAACATTATTGTTTAACTTTAAAACCCCATTTAGAGGAGACCGCCGGCTATAAAACGTTACTTTTAAACCCCATAAAAAGTAACATGACTAGAATATTGAATCAGCAAAAGCGAAACCAGGAGAAACACAATCGTTTTACACATATTGCCTTAATGTCTTGCTATAAAAACCCTCTTTTAAGATTTTGTCTGTAAAATGACAATATTTCTTTTTTTTTAACCATAAAAGAAACAATTTGTCTTTAAGATGAATCTATTTTACTTGCAAAGGAGATTTCGGGTTGGGACTTTGGGCGTTCGGGTTTGTTCGGATTTGTTTAATGAAATCGTATATTTTATATTAAATTGTGACAAATATACAAAGATTAATTTTATGTTGAAAAATTTAGATTGGTTGAATATCAGAAATTTATTTTTTTATTTAGTATGTATCTTTATACATAAAATTAAAAATAATTTATTGCCTGATTGTATAAATTTTTTTTGTTCTTTTAATTATGACCATCATTATTATAAAACAAGAACTAATCAAAATGTATGTGGATAGAGTGTCTAAAATATTAGCTTATAAATCAATTTTCTATGAAGGTTTGATAGAATATAATAATTTGGAAAATTCTATTAAATCTTAAAAATCATTAAAACTGTTTAAAAAAACTTTAAGATTACATTTAATTAAAAACAAAATGATACGAAATATTTGATACAATTTACAAAATGTTTAAACTTTTCTGTATGTTTTTGTTAAAAGAAGGTTGCGTTTTAAAATTTAAAAATAAATCTATTAAAATGTGTTAAAAAATGTATTTAAAAATATTTAATTGTAGCTTTTTGCTAAATAAAACATGTTACTACTACTACTACTACTATGTTTCCTTAATTCATCATAAAAAACATATTTAATCAACCATACTGTACTGGAAAACGACAAGTAGTATGATAGTATTGATAGTTAGGTAAGTATAGCGCCCTTATTAGTAAATTGGAATAAGTATAGCGGGAATAAGGGCAGGCAATGGAATGACACAATTGTATTTATCCCAACGTTTTTTTTTATTTAAAAACTTTCTCAAGGGTCAATAAAAAGGTCTTTAAGCCTGTATTGTATATTCATACTGTGGAATAGGACAACACATTTTCTCGAAAACACATTGGATATAATAATATGTATATATCAGTACTGACAGTTCGGATATACAGGGTGTTCATTTGAAAACTTCCCACCTCGATTTTCCTGCTTTGAAATGAGGGGGACATCTTTTGCGTATATTGTCAATCTTGTTACTTCAAGCCCCTAGGAGGGAGGGGGGGGGGGGGGGGGGGTAAGATCTAAATCTTAAATGGATACCCCTATTTTATATAATTTTTTTGGAATCTGCATAAAATTCTGAACATTTTTTAATAAAAGCATTATTAGTCTATACTTAACAGTTTCCGAGATATTTACTCTTAAAAAATTACATTTTTGAACTTTGACAGCGTCTAGCTTTCTAACTGTACGTCTTAGAGCAAAACGGCTTACATGCCCCTATCTTTGATTTTTATTATCTTTCCAATAGTGTGAACTTTCGGTTAAACCGGATGTAAGAAATATAGTACTTTCGGTTTGACCGGAAGTTGACACTATTGGAAACATAATAAAAATCGAAGATAGGGACATGTAAGCCGTTTTGCTCTAAGACGTACAGTTAGGAAGCTAGACGCTGTCAACAATCTCGGAAACTGTTAAGTATAGACTAATAATGCTTTTATTAAAAAATGTTCAGAATTTTATGCAGATTCCAAAAAAATTATATAAAATAGGGGTATCCATTTAAGATTTAGATCTTACCCCCCCCCTCCCTCCTAGGGGCTTGAAGTAACAAGATTGACAATATACGCAAATGATGTCCCCCTAGAAATAAAAATCAACGGGTCCGAGCGATTTTCCACATTTTCATTTTAAACCAGGAATATCTAGGTGGGAAGTTTTCAAATGAACACCCTGTATAGTGTATAGGTACCTATATCCAATGTGTTTTCGAGAAAATGTGTTGTCATATTCCACAGTATGAATATACAGTCTTAAATACCTTTTTATTGACCCTTGATAAAGTTTTTATTTAAAACGAAACGTTGGGATAAATACAATTATGTCATTTCATTGCCTGCCCTTATTCCCGCTATACTTATTCGAAGTATTGATAGTATTGGTAGGCCACTGCCAAAAAAAAAACTTCCTGGTAGTTAGATATTATTCATCATAAAATTTAGTTTACTCTCAAACGAAGATAAAATGGTCCTTGTCATAAAACGTTAACAGCAATAAAGTGCCTCCATATATAAGTTAGCTAATATAAAAAGAAAAGTAACAAAAACTGACAAAAACACTCTAGGACCTACGTATTCACTAGATTACTGCAATAAAAAAAGCTCAACTCGGCTACAGTTTTGAAAATGACAAACTTTGTTCCTTTTTCTTAAATGGAAGCCCTTTGCTATAAATACATTTTATTGGGAAAAGGAACAGATACATTTATATAGGGAGTATTTTGTTAGTATGTTACCGTACAACAAAAATGTTAAATTACTTATTTCATTATTTACCGTTACCGGATTAATTTATGATGATAAAGTTAACGTTCCTCAGCTGAATACCGTCAATTGGATTTTTCTCAATTTCAACTAAGACAAACAATGTATTCAACCTTTTCTTGTAGTTTAACCCGAAATCAAATGATCCCTTTGCTGAAGCAATATTTTGTTTTCAAAAGTCCCCCTTTTGAGACAGGAAGAAAATGACTATGCCATCCCGTTTAAACGACAATGAGGGAAGGGGAGAATTTTTATTGCCTCATTTACTCAATGCGTATATTCTATTATATTTCTGTTTACTTGGCCTTATTTTGACAATTTTCGTTTTTAGATGGTTTAAAAAGGATTTGAGTTTTTTATTATTTCCATACTACGTCGTAGAGAAATGTCGCCAAATATGTACTGACAGGTAACAGGTAAATTACTTTTCCACACTAGTGCGGAAAAAAATTTCGGCACGATTATGTCAAAAATACGTGCGGAAAATTGGTTTTTCCACACTACTGCGGAAAAATTTTTCGGCACGATTATGTCAAAATCAATAATATATCAATTATAACTTGTAGTTATTACTTTTTTTCTCGGAATTAGTTACTGTTACATATGTATGTGATTGTTATAGTTAATTAAAAATTATTAAATTTCTTTAAAATATGTGTTATTTATTTCCACACGTCTGTAGAAAAACTATTGTACCTGACACGTGCGGAAAATGTTTTCCCTGCACTCGGCTGCTTCACCGAACTCCGCTACGCGTCGTTCGGTGAACGGCAGACTCGTGCGGACAAAATCATTTTCCGCACTTGTTAGGTAAATAGCTATTACTTGTTTTAAAATTATTAAAATCGCATAAAGGAACTGACTTTCACACATACCCAGTATGTTTAAACTTATTTTCATTTCTATTTTCCTCACATTATGTCATTTCAACAATCCAATTTTTAATGCCATAATAGCTCCATTAAGGTTTCATACGACTTATCATTTTCTCTTTTGCTAACACCATCAGCAATATATTTTTCTGTCTCCTGATGATAAACGTTTCTACGTTCGAAACATGTAGAGACCTTTGAACAAAGAATTTTTATTCTATTAAATTTTGTGGAGAAAGACTTACAGTTTTTTCTTTCCTATTCATACTTTTAACGCCCACTTTAAGCATGGACTATTTCTTCAAATTAAAATTAATTGTTCTATAGCTCTGGTTTTTCTTTGTTCGAATTTATATTAAATTCTTAAACTTACCACATGTGACAAAAACCCTTATTTGGAAACTTCTTGCACTCACAGTGAAGCTCCTTCAATATTTATCATCTAACTGCTTTTTTAGGCAAAAAATTTGCGAAAACTTTTATAATATTAAACAAACCACAGTTCTGTCAGCTTCGAGAAAAACTTAGAAACTTTCTTTTGAAGTTTGTCTTGCTTAAAATGCTCTTGATTATGCTGATGACGAGTAACTTTAAGGTAATATGTTCGTCAAAGAAAAATATGGGATTTTATTCTTAGTTATATTTATATTATCAATTATAAAAGAATACAAGTTTTAAAACAATTTTCGTATATTATAAACGTTGTAGCCGGTGAAAAAGAAAGTATAGTAATTTTGTGCCAAAATCACCCATATTGGGAGAGTCTAAAAGTCTAATGGGCGTTTATCTGTAAATGTATGGGGTGGATAAGTGTTCATGGACCTGGTGTTTGCTGGCGAATAGAGGGAAGATTTAATGCCGGAAATTACATTAACATTTTAGAAAACATATTGGTACCATCTGCTGAGCAAATATATCCCAATATTACTTTCATATTTCAACAGACCACACTGCCAATGCTGTAACCCACTGGTTTCAAACCCATAATGTGGAAGTGCTGCCTTGGGTCGCTTATAGTCCCGATATCAATCCAATTGAAAATATTTGGGGTATATTCGTAAAAAAAATATATAATCGAAATTTTAGGCCACAAAATTCAGAAGATTTATGAGAAATAATACATGCGTGCTAGGAAGAGCTTGATTCAAATATTGTATCAAATGTAATTCAGTCAATTCTGAATATACTGGCTCAAGTATTAGAAAAACAGGGATATATGACCAAATATTAGATTTTATTTATTCTTGTTAAACGTTTTTTGTTTCTATTGTAATTTTTATAAAACTGTTAAGATATATTATAAAATAAAAGAATTAATTTTTGTTCTTCTATTGAACTAACGCCCAATGCCAATGCTTTGCATTTTTAATAACCTTTAACATGCGATAAGCTGGTTTTACGCAAATATGGTTAAGGTTTCCTCTCATTCTAATTCGTGTACGCTTTTTTTATAAATACAACTGTAACACTTTTAGAAACCTAGCTGGACAATTTACGGTGTAATCTAATCCTATTGTGTGTCCATCGAAAACGTTTTAAACATATTCCCTCTCTTCTCGTGCATTGCGCTTATTATAACCGTCCATTTGAAACCAAACATCTTTGTACGTCATTATTTTGCTCTCAGCAGTTGCATCTATTAATTGCAGTACCTTCGCTCTCAAAATTGCGAACATTATTCAGGACTGTTGTGTTGCTTATAAAGGATCTGTCAGGAACATTCACACAGAACATTCGAATTCACACATCACAGGATATTCTCCGAAAACTATTTTCTTAATCATTGTTATTTTTTCTTGAATAGTGTAAGACATGTTGAATCATTTGACATTATAATAATTATTAATGATGGTTTTATTGGGGTAAGTATCACAACCGTATTTAAGTTTCGTATTTTTTAAATAACTCGTAATTTGCTTATTAGAAAATAATAAAATTTAATGCACAAGTTCCTTAAACAGGGACCTCCAAAAAAGTATAATGAAATTTTGATGTAAACTGAATAGGCTAGCTAATATTTGAGTGTAACAAAATTTACATGGGATTCCCCATGACCAGTATGGTAGTGTACCATCCGATAATATCATATTAAATAGTTTTTCAAAGGTATTATTATTAAAAAAAAAACGTTTATACTATGTGGTAACACAATATTAAATCATTAACTTTTTATAAAGAATGTTCGACTTTGTTAGCAAAACCCAACGTCGCGTGGCTGAACAAAACCTATTAACCTTTTGTACGCAAACAATATTAAAACATCCTATTACTGAATTTAATAAAAGAAAATTAGTTTTCTTATATAAATATTACAGATCAAAAATTATGTTGTGTAAACCTTCTGTCAGACGATCCAAATTGTTGCGGATAGAGTAATATTTCTAAATAAAGTCAATATTAATTTGGACGTTAACATAATAAATTATTCATAGAACAGGTTTGTATCATTGATTAGAACCAAATATAAAACATAACAAATCAAATTTTTAATTCAAAAATTCGGGTAAGGACACGAAAAATATGATATACAACAGAAATTATAAAAATTTAAGCCTTACTTCAAAACAGCTACGAATATTCTCATTTTGTTGGTAATATTTTAGAAGCTGAACGAAGCTAGAATGCAAATGAACATGCAGAAGACATTTTCAGGTATTTGAATGAGGAAAGAAACACTCAAGTTAAAGGCTTGCAAAAATAAATATGTCATTGTGTTCATTTGATACTGCCAATCTTAAAAATAAGTTTACTTTACTTTTTAGGAGTTTTATCCTTGTTGAATATAATAATAATAATAATAATAATAATAATAATAATAATAATAATAATAATAATAATAATAATAATAATAATAATAATAATAATAATAATAATAATAATAATAATAATAATAATAATAATAATAATAATAATAACAAATTTTTTTTAGTTCATTGAACTATTTAAGTACATTTCAAAGTGTAAATTTTTTCTTCCCTCCTGATAGATAATTACAATCTAGAAAGACTATTTTATTAAACTTTTTTACATAAAAATTGATTCTTTAATTTTTTTACAAATAGTTTAATTTTATTTCCTAACTTGTTATATTCTATAGCACCACTAAAAAATATTGATGTTTGAGTCGATTTCAAATTTGTATGATCCAAAATAAAGTTATTGTTTCCTCTTGTTGCATGAATATGAACTTCATTAAATTTTGTCAAGAAATTTTCATAATATGGTGCTGTTATACCGGGTGTCCCACTAAGAATGGACACCGGCCATAACTCGCTAACCGTTAATCATATAACTTGGGGGGAAAAATTTATTAGCTAAATGCACTAAGAGAAATCGCTGGAAAATATTTTGAAGTTTCTAAATCCACCGCTAGAGGGCGTAAATCCAAAATTTTCCATTTTTTGAAGGGTACACCCTGTATATTTTTAAATTTTCAAATTCCACATAAAATTATAATTATTTTTTGTTAAATGCATTATTAGTCTATACTTGATAGTTTCCGAGATATTGACTCTCGAAAAGTGACATTTTTGAACTTTGACAGCTTCTAACTTTCTAACAGTACGTCTTAGAGCAAAACGGCTTACATGTCCCTATCTTCAATTTTTATTATCTTCCCAAAAAAATCACCTTCCAGTTAAACCAGAACAACTATATTTCCTGCTTTTGAGTTACATCCGGTTTAACCGGAAGTTGATTTTTTTGGGAAGATAATAAAAATTGAAGATAGGGACATGTAAGCCGTTTTGCTCTAAGACGTACTGTTAGAAAGTTAGAAGCTATCAATGTTCAAAAATGTCACTTTTCGAGAGTCAATATCTCGGAAACTATGAAGTATAGACCAATAATGCATTACTAAAAAATAATTATAATTTTATGTGGAATTTGAAAATTTAAAAATATACAGGGTGTACCCTACAAAAAATGGAAAATTTTGGATTTACGCCATCTAGCGGTGGATTTAGAAACTTCAAAATATTTTCCAGCGATTTCTCTTAGTGCATTTTGCCAATAAAATTTGTCCCCTCAAGTTATATGATTAACGGTTAGCGAGTTATGGCCGATGTCCATTCATAGTGGGACACCCGGTATTTAAATTTATTTTATGAATAAAAATCAAAATACGAAATAATAAAAAAAATTCTATATTCATCCATTGTAAACAATTTAGCATTTCCGTTATTTTAGTGTATTTATTACCTATTATAATATGTGCCAACAAAGGGCAATTATTGCAGTTACAATTGCGTATGGCTAATTAACATTGTTGATTGTTGTGTCACATATAGGTATTATAATCCTTCTTCACGGTAAAGCACAAGTATAAACTACTACAACAACAACAACTCAGAGACCACCCGCTGCATAGTCCTGATTAGTCTGATTTTGTTTAATTAATAGAAAGAAGTCCATCGGAGACTTTTCTAAAATAAGGTTAGGTATAATAAGCCTGCACATTTAAAGGCCTTTCTTAACTCATTTTACTGAGCTATATTTTAACTTTCTTAGTCAGTAAAAAGCCGCGCTGAGCTCCTGATTTATGACGAAACGTGTGAATACATTTTTGATGAAGCCAAGAAATAAATAAAAATATATTCTTGATTATCAGGTTGAAAAATGGCTACTTTTAGCACTTTAAAATTTATAGCATGTACTGAACAGATGGAGAACATTTTTTGGTGATCGTGTTCCGACTTTATAACAGCAGGTTTCAGTTTTTTTATAATACTTAGGGATAGATTTTTAAGGTTATGAAACTTGGCCAGAGTACCAGTCCCAACGTATAAAGGCACCCATTCACGTTCAGTCGGCCGGCCGTATTTTGCCGGAGAGATAATGGCCGGGCTGCCGGTACTCACTACACACACGCAGTTAAATGACGAGTCGCGTTCTGCCGGCGGCCTGTCGACTGTTAAAACTTAACGTGTGTAGTAGTTTACCGGCCGGCATTGGACTGCAGGCCTAATTTTAATTCAAACTAAAATTTGACAGAACTGTCAGCTCCAGTTCACATTTAAAACTTTTTAAACTTTAATTTCTAATTAAGTAATGTCGAGAGCCAAGATTTTAAACTATTATTACTTCTAATCTTAAACAAAGGATGGCTACATAACACAAACATTTTTTATAACATCTACTGCTTTTCAAATTTTATATACAATTTTCTCTCCTCACACTTACGATGCTATTTCACTATTATGTGATCTCACACAAAATTATTAGTCCCTTTAATTAGTCAATTGAATCGACCCTTCATTTTACTCTATTCTTTCTGTTCCTCCTTCACAACAAACAGCTTGGTTTCTGCTTATACTTTACGAATAGCCTCTCGTTAGGTCTATCATTATGTTTGAAGTTTCTCCAAATACCTAACTCTACCTGTCCATCATCTTGTAGCTTCGTTTGGACTGTTCGCACCTATTGTATTTCGTATATTCCTTATTCTATTCTCCTGATGATGAATGTATATACATTCGAAACATGTAGAGAATTTACCATTCATTAAAACTTTATTTTAATATACCAGGAAGACTGAAGAGGAAGACTTAAAAGTGTCTTATTTCTCTCCTTTCTAAAATTTTATAGTTTTTATTCAGTAACATTAAATAATATGAAAAGTGCGTTCAGAAAAGAACTGAAAAAGGCATTACAGTGTCCTTTCTTGTAATACACGGTTTTAATAAATTTAATAAATAATCGAAACAATGATCATTCATCCTAATAAAGTTTTTTAAATCACTTGCACTCGATTGCCTCAGTTCTCGTACAACCTCCATGTGTGAGAAAGTGTGAGTCTTTTTAGCCAGTCTTTCATCCAAATTGTTTTTCTTTTTCTTTGTTCGTGTGAAATAACAACAATTGCCGCTGCGCACTGTTCTTGCGACATGTTTGACCTGTCGAAATAACTGCGCGTGTATAGTGAAATAACAAAAACTGAAGGCCGCTATCGAATCCGGCAGAAATCCTCCGGCCGTAATCGGCAAATAAAACTGTAGGTGTAGTTTGACTTTCGATAACGGCCGGCCGGCCAGGACGGACAGTCCACGGACTGACGGCCGACTGAACGTGAATAGGTACCTTTAACTAAATATAACTTGTTCTTTATACCTTTTTTCGAGATTTGTAATGAATTTAACGGGTAAAAAGCGTGCAACAATTTGTTAAAATTTACATTTCACATTTTTTAAGCAAATTAAAAATGTCATGTGTATAATGGAGCAGTATTTTATTTATATTTATTACGTCTACGCGTTTTCACCTCGCGATAAGCTCGCCTTATTCTAGAACAACAATACTGTTATCAGATGTTCCTCAAAAACCCCAACATATTTCACTAAAACCCACAAAAGCAAATGAAATGGCCCTAGTATAATGTACGGACTACATGTTAAAAACCAGAGGCGTGCTTACGAATGAAACGATGTATTTATATTTTACTGTGACCTATCTATTATTGTATAGTGCTCTTCATTAAACAAACAATTGTTTTAAGTGGAGATCTTACTAGGTACTTTAATTACCTACTTATATTTACATAATCGTAATTTTCCAACGTAGGTGTTAAAAAACAAGAAATGCTTTAATAATTGTTGATAAATTTAGGATACGCCTCTGCACAAAAAAACCTTAATTACCCTGGTCAACACGCATTATATGACCTTTTTGAAAAGTTCGAATAAAACGTTTTGCTTAAATGGGTTGCCCACTTGCCCAGTGGAAAAGGCTGGGTAATATAAATGTTATGTAAAAGAACAATGGCAATAAATACATAGGAATAATACGAATAAATACGAGGAAATGCACACATTTGTCTTTTAAAATTCACGACCCGAAGTTACTGGCTACTAACTAAGATTTATCAACACAATCGCATGGCTTAAACTGACACAAGTAAATACTTGTTTGATATGTAAATAAACAACCTTAAAAATCCAAGACTTACATAAAATGTACACCCTAATAAATAAACATATCGTAATAAAAATAGTCTACGAGGTCTACCATCGCTTTTACATGACATGCATTTATACAATTTACTGGAAACTTTCTAAACCTAAACCTATCGTTTAAGACAAATTATAGTAATAGGAAAATCTGATGCAAGAGAAACATAGTTTAAAGATAGGTCTTTCCATATTATTAAGTTGCAGTCAATCGTATGTGCGGCTTGTGTTGCAAACTTAAATTTTTTTCCATACCACTTTTTGGAAACTTATTTTTATATGTATTACAAAATTTTCACGAAATATCCGTAAGTTGGTTAAATCTCCCTTGAAAAGAGATTTATTTAAATTAAACCACAGTTCTCTTACTATTAATAAATCTCATTTTAAACCGCCTTCACGCTTGTTAAAGAAAAAGCTGAAAAAAGTCCGGGGAAGCCAACAAAACCGCAGTATGTCTAATAACTTAAAAGTTTGCGAATATTTTAGTCTGAAAAACGTTATCATGATAAATTATTAAATGTGGTTTAACGCCTCTACAAAAATTTTAAGGTTGGGGTTATAGAATTATAATCATCCATCCAATAAACTAGAAAGGAAGGTACGCAAAGTTATACTTGATTTTTTTTTAACTAGCAGTTACACGAATACTAATTTTGTTCCACAACTTCATTACAAAACTTCTCACGCCTTATTTTTAACAACCAACGCATTTTCCTTAGCAAACCCGACTAAACCCATGTTTCTTACAACCAATTTCACTTAATCAACGTCTTATCCCTTTCAAATATTTATCACTGCGTTGTTTAAAGCATTCATCTTACATTGAATATCCATTTAAATTAAAAATTAAAAAACTCTTCGCCCGTATCGATTAGTACGTTCATTGTTTCATTTTAGTAATATCGTAGAACCTCAAATAAATTAAATGTGGTTTAACGCCTCTACAAAAATTTTAAGGTTGGGGTTATAGGATTATAATCATCCACCCAACAAACTAGAAAGGAAGGTACGCAAAGTTATACTTGATTTTTTTTTTAAACTAGTAGTTACACGAATACTAATTTTGTTCCACAATTTCATTGCAAATACTTCTCACGTTTTATTTCTAACAACGAACGCATTTTCCTTAGCAAACCCGAATGAACCCATGTTCCTTACAACCAATTTTACTTAATCAACGTCTTATCCCTTTCAAATATTTATCACTGCGTTGTGTTTAAAACATTCATCTTACATTGGATATCCATTTAAATTAAAAATTAAAAAACTCTCCTCCCGTATCGCATTGAACGCGCATTGTTTCATTTTAGTAATATGGTATACCCTCAAACAATTTGAATTGATCGTTTAAATTATTGTAATGTTGAATGTTGGTTTCGTGTCTGCTAAAATTTAATACCGAATTCCAACCCCCAAATATTTATGCAACATGGTTTTCTAATTAAAGGGAATAGATATGACACTCCAAAATACCCCGTGTGCAGGTTCAGGTTAAGCTGTGCGTTTTCTTTATTTTGTCGGATTCTAACCTTACTAATGAGCCGTGATATGGCGACACGCATCTGAGGATGTCCGATTTCAATAATCTCAAACCTGCCAAAATCTAATTAGACCAGGGCTGAAGCCTTTGAGAATGGTAAAAAGTGAAAAAAAAGAATAGTAGGATGAAATTGGAAAAGGAAAAGAATATAACAAAAATGAAAGGAAAAATAATTTAAGGGCGTTCCGAGGTCTGGAAGTGGAAAGGGGTGAGGGGTAGAAAACAATTTATCTCGATTTCCGGTAAAACTACAAGTCCTATGGAAAAACGTTAAATAACAAAGTTGTAGGTAATAAAAAGATCTACAACTTTTGTCTTCACACTTTTTTCACATAACCTTAAAATTTATGTGAAAAATTCAAATAACCAAGTTTTTTTTTTTTTTATTTTTATCTTTTATAAAAAAAATTTTTTTTCACGAAATTTGGTAAAAACTTACTTTTTTATGCCCCAAACATACTGTAATTTTTTTCACCTTATTTTGACTTAATATCAAAAAAGCAACCTAATTTTTAATCGAAAATTCTCACGTCAAAATATCTGCTTTTTTAAAAAAGTCGGTGGGCATTTTGTTCGTTGAAATCTCTACTTTCTGATGGTGTAAAAAATATACATTACTATGGTAAATGTTCTCAAAAAATGTAAAGAAACGAACAAAACTCGAATCCGAATTTTTTTTTTAATCATTATGTACAATTTTGAGCTATTATTTTAGCTATTTTTTTGAGATATATTTTTTTGTTTATTAATCTTACGTTTTTCGAGTAATTATAGTACTATAAATTTTAATAAATAGCTCAAAATTCTACATAATGATTACAAAAAAAAAATTTCTGATTCGAGTTTTTTTGTTTCTTTGCATTTTTTGAGAACATTTACCATAGTAATGTATATTTTTTTACACTATCAGAAAGTAGAGATTTCCACGAACAAAAAGCCAACCGACTTTTTTAAAAAAGCAGATATTTTGAGGTGAGAATTTTCGATTGAAAATTAGGGTGCTTTTTCGATATTAAGTCAAAATAAGGTGAAAAAATAAATATTTTAAATCAAAAAAATTACAGTGTGTTTGGGACATAAAATGGTAAGTTTTCACTAAATTTCGTAAAAAAAAATTTCTTGTAAAAGATAAAAATAAAAAACCAAAAACTTGGTTATTTGAATTTTTCACATAAATTTTGAGGTTATGTGAAAAAAGTGTAAATACAAAAGTTGTAGATTTTTGTATTACCTACAACTTTGTTATTTAACGTTTTTCCATAGGACTTGTAGTTTTGCTGGAAATCGTTTTCTACCCTTAAAAACTCACCCCCTTCCACTTCCCGACCTCGGATCGCCCGTAATTTACTTTTCCTTTCATTTTTGTTAAATTCTCTTCCTTTTCCAATGGGTTTTATCCTTCTATTCTTTTTTTTTTGTTTAAAAAATTATCGACCCTGGTCTAAATATCGCATTCCGGATTGCCAAATATTAATAGACAGTTTTCGTTGTCTTTTAAAAGCGATTCCGATAGCCGCTATTTGACAACTTTGACATTTGAGCTGTCATTTATCGTTATCGTTACGGATAAGTGGCGGGAGCTAACGGACGGAAGACAAAGCCATAGCGAAAACAGAACGCATGCGTAATGACCATTTTTTTGATCGGAAATAAAGTTTGCATTCAGCATTATTATAGTTTTCTAAGTTGAAATTTCCATACAACTGTGCTTCGATACTGAATGTCCTGGCGATCAAGCACCTCCAAGAGAAGGGCATCATCCAAATCCGAATCACTGGATGAGTCCAATAAAAGCAACCTTTCGTCTATCATGATGTTTTAAAAAAAAGATAGCACAAAACGTATATGAAAATATGAACACAAACCATTAAAGATAGGTTATGTTATATTTGTTATGTTTACTGTCGATTCGACTTAACGTTAACGTTAAGCGAATTGAACGAAAACTATTTTTACGATCTGTCAAATAGCGGCTTCGTATTCGTTATGGTTAACCGTTTGAATTTGCCAATAAAACGAAAACTGTCTATTACGACAAGATTTTCCGATTAAATAGAGTATAATATTGCATTGTGCCATTTTGCAAACGCAAATTAACCGTCACCTTGGTTTTATCGGCCGCAAAGCAACCGAAGATAGTTAAATGGGACCTCTGAAAGGTGTGAACTAATTCAGACGTGGTCCAAACCATTGTTTTGCGAGAATGGGCACAGAGGTAGGCGTTGATTGAGTGAGATAATGCTTTTATCTGCGATTGTTTGTTTGGCGAAATCTGACGTAGATAAATGTTGGTGAGAAAAGGATAATCAAGTGTCTGTGTGTCTGTTTATAGATTGCGTTTTTTATTTTTCATCGTGACGAAGGATATTGTATAGTCTGGTACAAGTAGAACTGCCAAAGTTGATTGAATTCCTTTTCTATATCTGAACGATTAAAAACAAATGCTTTAACACGAGGCTAAAACACATATAATGAGGATACTGACTCTAATAACATTATTACATGTGCCATTGGGCGATGGCAAGGAAATCAACTGATAAAATATAGAACATACGATTATCATGTATCATATTTTATTTTAAAGAGTTATTTATATATTTATACCTGAAACACTATTTTTAGTTAAAGCACACGTCCCAAACCAGTGGCGGTTGCTCTATAAGGCCGTGAGGCCGCGCGCCCCTCCTAGGAATTTTAACACAAACGAATAAACCCGAACACACAAATTAAAATGTTTATTTAAATATTTATTATTACTATTCATTTTAATACTAATATTATTATTATTCATATAGGTAGTTAAAATTTCTAAATTTTAAAAAACCATAGCAACTCACCAATTCTGAACTCATCTTTAATTGTCCGTTTTCGTTGACCAACGATAAGCACGCGTCCTCGTGTGAATTTTAGATTATTGAATTTCGTCGCTAAAACGCGGCGACGGACGGTGAATCTCGCCTGGCGTATATAAATTTCGCCGAACGAACCCGAACGACACCCGGTTATATCCGATTTATTTAGGGACTCTACGGCCGCGACATTTTAGCGCCTGCATTGCTTTATACATTTCGGACTATGTTGTGGCGTAAGCGCGCGTCGAGTTCGAACTAATAAAAATGAATTTCGTCAATAATATAATTCAAATAAATTTTTGTAGGCTGCCATTAGCGGATAAACTTAAAATTAAAGAACTGGGGAGGCCGATGCCAGATATAAAGTTATCACAAACTTGTGAACGACGGGCCGAAAACCGATCTTTTACGCGTCGGTTTTCAAAAGACATTTTTTCTTAATATAAGTAGGCTTTTAAATTAATATTTGAGCAAACAGATATTGTTTTTCAAATTTTGCAGCATAAGATTACTGACATTGTTTATTCAAGAAACTGTTTACAATCTCTTCTAGAAAAAAATTCCAGCTATCGCAATGATGAAAATTGTTTTAACTCCCTGTTTTATACTTTTTTTACTGAAAATACAAGCCATGATGCAAAAAGCCGAAAAACGTATAATTTTGAAGATAAGAAACTTCATTATCAGCAGCATTTCAATGATATTTTAGATACTACAAAAGGCCAGATTGAACTAAGATTTTCAGATTTGCATGAATTAGGTAGGTACAATTTTTTGATTTTCCCAAATAATCTTTTAGATAGTTTATGTCTAAGGTACAACTTTATAAAAAAAGAGTTTTTAGTTTAACTTATTTTTAACAGTTTTTTTATAGTGAATTTTTGAGAAATTTTGGGCGTGGTCCAGAAAATTTTTCTCCCGACACTATCCTGCTCGTCTCTTAGTAGGAAGGTAGATATTTCAGTTTTTAGTTTAACTTATTTTTAACATTTTTTTTTAGAGTGAATTTTTGATTTTGGGCGTGGTCGCGAAAATTATTCGCATTTCTAAAACTTAGCCTTCCCATCTAAATCAGTCACAAGCCGCCACTGATTTCTATTGCGCCCCTCCAAACACAAACCCCACGACACGCCACTGTCCCAAACCCAAACTGGACTTGAATCCTTTCACTTTCAACATCTGCAATGCGCCCTCCTCACTTGAGATCTAAAAAACACCGCTAATCCGATTTAGCCGATGAAAACCGAGTAACATAAGTTCCATGCTGCGGCTTTTGTTAGTTTTTGTAGTATTTTACAGCTGTTTCCCTGATTTTCAGTGGAAAATCAGTTGCGATCTTTTAAGGAAATATTTCTTTGATATAGTTTTGGAAACGTATATCTAATATAGTGATTTTATTGTATGCGTTGCACCCAGTACAGGATCGTTGGGGTTTTAACCCACACTGAGAATAAATCCTTTTGTTCCTTATACGAATTCACATACTCTTTATACAACTGTTTAATTCTATATTATGTGACAGAAACGCGCTTTCCTACTGTAAAACAACGAAAATTGCTAGACCGTTGTGTAGTGATAATATCACGGTAGTTTAGCCAATAAGAAATAGGAGTTAATGCTACCATAGAATGGTTAAGAGCCCTTATTGCTTTAAATACTCACAGTAATTATCAAGTTCTAGTGAGGGTATAATCTGGTTTTATATACTGTATTAGTTCCGACTGGCCGTTGTAATAAAACTTGACATTAATCATAATAATATTTGCTTGCTACGGTTAATAAAGCATATGCTTACCACAAAAAATCAGTACTGCAGTTCTCAAAGATTTAAATAGGTTCTAGTGTGATATTGTTCTGATCGTTTAAGATTGCATATGATTATCTATTATGCAACATTATGAATTGAAATCGTAAAATTCGTTCATAGATTATAAAGTCCAATACTAATGATAGGTTGTCCGAAATAAGAATATTCTATTGCTTTATCTGACATGCAAAGTTTAAAAAACTTAAATACAAAGTAAAAATAAATTAATTGAAACAGGTATTGGTACGATCAATAAAATTCATATTCAGACAGAACAGCTAGAAGACTTCGAACAACGATGTCGCAATTCGTCGCTACAAGATACAATTTATTTCTTAACAAAATTGCTGTAATAAAAGTAGTTCATTATTCAACAAGACTGTGCTGCTAATAATGGAAGTGATTACAACCAATAAAAACACTGTTCTAGCAAATCTGGAATTGATATAATACTAAAGCGGGTTTGATACACTAGCAATTTATTTAAAATGGGTTATTACAAAAAAAACTATTAATACAAACTATGTCTTAGCAAATCTGTTGTATTAGATCATTTTCCTCAGTGCGGGAATTCTAGTCGGCAACTTACATTTTCTTTCACATTTTGCTACAAAAACTAGTTTTCATTCCTTTAAATTGATGGTTGATAATTTCCAGTCTTATAAATTTCGGCATAGAACTTCTAGAATCCTCGTTTAGTTTAATAAGGTCGCATATGGGATACGCTTTTTGGTTTTGGAGCAGATGGTTTTACCCAAATAATGATATTAGACGAAAGAGCAGGAAATATCAGGATATTTAAACTGGGATAAAGTATTTATGAGGACTTTGTCTCTGTTTAAAATGTATATATTTTATATTTGCATACCGCTTTAGTTAAGTATACCTATAAAGAAGTCTAAAGCATATACTTAACACAAAAGACAGTACGTTGCCTCGGTCGCGGATTAATTTTACCTACAGTGAGTAAAGTCCGCATCATATGGGTTATTATTACCTTTATTCAAAATTTGAAGATGAAAATTAAGCAAAAAAATAGTAGTCACATGATTCGCATTATCTGGGTGGGATTATTTCTAAAAATATCGAAAAAAGTTATTGAAAAAAGTTTTTTTAAATTCAGTTTCTAGCCCACATGCAAAATTTCAGCTGCATAAAATAATTTAAATTTTTTACCCACTACTAATATTTATTTTTCTACTACTGTATAAATAAATTAACTTTCGGGCCCTGCAACACGAAACAAAACGAAAGTAAATGTTACAGTTACCTGAATATATATCCGTTGCTAACTACGAAAGTAAGTTGCTAGCTCAAGCTGCCCTAAAGGCTCTGAACTCCTTCCGATTTACATCAAAAATCACAATGGAGTGCCTGAACGACCTAAAAGACCTGGCAGCCAGAAACAACAGGGTTGAACTCCTATGGGTTCCTGGCCATTCAGGGATAAAAGGCAACGAAAAAGCAGATGAACTGGCAAGAACCGGATCTGCTCAAAATTTCAGGGGCCCAGAACCCGCCCTTGGAATATCAAAAAAGGCAACCAAAACAACATTAGACAGATGGGCACAAAAACAACATCTATCTCGATGGAATGGTACACCTGGCCAGGCACACGCACGGGCCGTCATCGACAGGCCCTCGAAGAAGCTATCAGCTGGAATGCTGCTCTTGACGCGTACCCAGCTAAAGCAAGTGACAGGCCTACTAACAGGCCATTGTCACTTAAGAAAGCACCTTCAACGAATGGGAGTCTATAATGGACCCATTGAATGTAGACTTTGCGGCGAAGAGGATGAAACCGCCTCCCATATCATATACAGCTGCGAAGCGCTAAACCGAAAAAGATTTAAAATCTTCGGAAACATTCGACGTGGCGATAACCTCCCGCACGACAAACTTGGAAGAAAACTACTGGACCTCATAGAAGGAACAAATCTTTTCTAACAAGACTGGGGCTCACAATAAGCCAGAAGGCTGCAGTGTAAGAAGCTTGGGCCATACGTCGAACCCGACCCCCGCCTTTAACCAACCAACCAACCAACCAAGTTGCTAGCTACGAAAGTAATACTTTCGGTGCCAGGACAAAAAAATCGAACTGACAGACTCTGACAGTACTCAAATAACTAGTTGTCAACAATACTCAAATAACTAGTTGTCATGGATTATTTTACAGGTGGAAAAAAAAATTATTTTATCATTTTAATTTGAATAAAATCAAAGTTTATTACTTAATAATATATTGATCAGAGAACAGTAGTAGAAAAAATTTAATACATTACACGATGCGAAAGCCTTTTTTGGTGGTCGGAGGTATTAAATCACCTCGGCTTTGCCTCGGCAATTCAAAAACCACCTCACACTAAAAAATTATCTTTCGCATCTAGTAATGTAAATAACTATTTCTACTACTGTATAAATAAATTAACTTTCGGGCCCTAGCAACACGAAAGAAAACGAAAGTAAATGTTACAGTTACCTGAATATTATCCGTTGCTAGCTACAAAAGTAGGTTGCCAGCTACGAAAGTAATACTTTCGATGCCAGGACTATGGAGAACTAGAGGGTAGGAGGCCGATCGACAATGGCAGCATTTTCAAATTCTGTCCCGGTTTTTTGGTTAGTTCGCTATTGGCCGATAGATGGCTCTCGCGTCCGAAGTGGGCTGATGTTGTCTTCTTCTTCTTCGTTTTTAATATGGAAAACTAGATCCTCCATAGTTTTTAACTTTTACTTAAACCCTTTATTTTTCTGTGGTTTTACTTTTGACAATTGACATTTTATTTTTCGAAATAACAAATAATGTTTGAAGGCAAGACAAGACAAATAACGTTGTATTGTAATTAATTTCCATATTTATAATGAATAATGGTACAATTTATAAAAGTAGAGTTTGCTTTGTGTTGGGGTGTAAGACAGGATCTTCTTCAAAGAGGAAACGAAGCCAAATAAGTCTCTTTCTAGCTCCAAAGGTAAGCTCACTTTAAAAAAAACCTCTGTAGCTAGAATGTTTAATACCCTGTATTTTAAAAACCAAGCATCGTTGGAACTTTATACAGGCCGAGTTTACTAATAAGTATAACAAAGTAAGTGTAAATTCATATAAAAGTCCTTATTTGTTCCTTATAGAACTAATTTAAATAAAAATAGTTATCGCGTCCATAAGAAACCATTTATTTGATAGCCCACTTCGAACACGAGCGCCATCGTACGGCGACTCGTAAAGCTGAATTACCGATGCTAATTTGGGACCGAATCCAATGCATTGCGATCGGCCTCCTACCTCAAGTCCTCCATAGCCAGGACAAAAAAATCGAACTGACAGACTCTGACAGTACTCAAATAACTAGTTGTCAACAATACTCAAATAACTAGTTGTCATGGATTATTTTATAGGTGAAAAAAAAATTTATTTTATCATTTTAACACTTTAATATTATTGGTCGTTACTTGGTGGAAATCCATAATAATATTGTTTTATTACTGTAAGTAAAACAATATATTTATCATTTTAATTTGAATAAAATCAAAGTTTATTACTTAATAATATATTGATCAGAGAACAGTAGTAGAAAAAATTTAATACATTACACGATTCGAAAGCCTCTTTTGGTGGTCGGAGGTATTAAATCACCTCGGCTTTGCCTCGGCAATTCAAAAACCTCCTCACACCAAAAAATTAACTTTCGCATCTAGTAATGTAAATAACTATTTCCACTTAATGAACACTTTAGTGTGTTCTTTTTTTTCTAAATATTAAGGTGTATTACTTTCAGACACAAACTACGTTTTTAAAAATACTTATTTTATGAAGTTACCTTATACAGGGTCAAAAACAAATAAACTTTGCACCACATGCGACCAAATTTTAATAGCCCAATTTTGATTTTGTAGAAAAACACATTTAATATGGCGCTACTTTAAAGAAAATGTCTGAAATAAAGCATTGTCAAAAGTAAAAAGTTTTATGTAGGTTGCGTTGAGTCTAAGTGGTGCAATTTACAAAATATGGGTAAAAAATCAAAATTATCTTATGCATCTAAAATTTTGCATGCAGGCTAGAAACTGCATTAAAAAAAACTTTTTCTAATAACTTTTTTCGATACTTTCGGAAATAACCCCACTTTTGAATTATTTTTTGAAAATAATTAAAATTTGACAGATAATGCGAATCACGTGACTACTATTTTTTTTGCTTAATTTTCATCTCGATCGAAGCAGAACTTGATGCCAAAGTCAAATTTCGAATAAAGTTATTAATTTAGAAAAATCCCATATGATGCGGACTTTACTGGGTCACACTGTATATACTGCGTTCCCTTGGTTCGGTGGTTAATTTAGCAATCACTGGAATATCGAGGACGAGGGGGTTCGAATCCCACTGTTCGCCAAACAAACTAAAGGCTCAACAAAACGTATAAAACTGGTCGTTAGAAAAAAATTATGGAAAAAATGCTTTTTAGGGTAAAAAAGCAATATATTTATCGATTGCCGATAATATATTTTAAGCTGTCTCCCTCAAAGGGATAACAAGCTGACACACCTAACTGAGCACACTTAAGGGTAGGTAAATTTCATAATAAATCAGATTTGGAACCGTAAAGTTTCCCTTTTAAGCGAAAGTTAGAATATGAGGGTCCGGAAAATACGATTTATTTATGGTTTAACAAAATGGCAGAAATGGCACACGCAAAAACTTGTTGGTCGCAATTCCGAAATTTCGTTTTATATCAGATATGATTGTGAAATATCAAGGATGGGATAATTTGATCGTTTTCTACCCTTTTACAATTTCTCGATGAAAAGACAGAAATAGGGAACTTGACAAAAATTTTAAATGGGGGAAAAAATTCTATAAATCATAAGTACATATTGTCATAAAACATATGGCAGCAAAAAAAACAACATATTTCGTCCCAAAAGACCGCTAGAAAGATTTTAAAATACCCCAAAATTCAAATTATTCCAAGCGGTTAAAAACGCGCTGCTAGTAGTCGTGACGTCAAGGGGTATCATTTGTCAGATTTGTGTGTGAAATCCACGAAATAGGTTATAGGTTTCCAATAAATTTGATGATTTGTCAGATTTGACATCCACGCGTCAAGCGACACGACCTTAAAACAACAATACAATAACAATAACACACGGCAATCCAAATGCAAATTGGGTCGCTCGGCACCTGTCAGGAGTGTCAGGATGACGGATGACCAAAAGTCATACCCCCTGACGTCATCGGGCTTCGCGCGCTTTAGAGATCGTTTGAAATGCTTTCGACATGCGCGAAACTTTAAAGAATTTTTACCAAGTTATTTTTGATTTTTAAGGAGTAATAATTGGGGAATACTTTTTTCAGGCCTAACTAAATCATATTATTGAAAAAAAAAAAAATTGGAAAGTTCCCTATTATTATACAGTGTCGCCAGTAAAGTCCGCATTATATGGGACTTTTTTTTATAAATAGCTTTATTCAAAATTTGACTTTGGCATCAAGTTCTGCTTCGATCGAGATTAAAATTAAGCAAAAAAATAGTAGTCACGTGATTCGCATTATCTGTCAAATTTTAATTTTTTCCAAAAAATAATTCAAAAGTGGGGTTATTTCTCAAAATATCGAAAAAAGTTATTAGAAAACGTTTTTTTAAATACAGTTTCTAGGGAACATGCAAAATTTCAGCTGCATAAAATAATTTTGATTTTTTACCTATATTTTGTAAATTGCACCACTTTTGCAAAATAAGACTCAACGCAACCCACATAAAACTTCTTAGTTTTGTCAATGCTTTATTTCAGATACATTTTCTTTGAAGTAGCGCCATATTAAATGTGTGTTTTTCTACAAAATTAAAATTGTGCTATTAAAATTTGGTCGCATGCATGTGATGCAAAGTTTATTTGTTTTTGACCCTGTATAAGGCAAGTTCATAAAATAAGTATTTTTGAAAACGTGGTTTGTGTCTGAAAGTAATACACCTTAATATTAAGACAAAAAAGAACACAGTGTTATCAGTAAACTGTTCATTTGGATTCAAGTGGAAAATACATTTTAGTGGTAATAAAAAATCAAAATTATCTTATGCAGTTGAAATTTTGCATGTGGGCTAGACACTGCATTTAAAAAAAACTTTTTCTAATAACTTTTTTCGATATTTTCAGAAATAACCCCACTTTTGAATTATTTTTTGGAAAAAATTAAAATTAGCCAGATAATGCGAATCACGTGACTACTATTGTTTTGCTTAATTTTCATCTCGATCGAAGCAACTTGATGCCAAAGTCAAATTTTAAATAAAGCTATTAATAAAAAAAATCCCATAATAAAATGATGCGGACTTTACTGGTGACACTGTATACGATTTTTTGAACCGACCTATTATAGCTTTATTTTCGTTTTTAAAGGTTCAGTTTTCGTAATTCTTATACACTTAGAAGGTCTACAGAAAATACTAAAAAAGAATGATGCACATTTTAATAGTATATTCTATAACAAGTATGGAATGGATATATTCCGCACGAGCGAAAAGTTTGTAGGCCGAGCCGCAGGCGAGTTCTACGGTTTCGCGAGTGCAGGAATGCCATTCCATACTTGTTATTGACTATACTTTCTCTAACACTATTTTAGAAAAACGAAATAAGACTACATTAATAAATTAATTTATTAAAAAAATTTTAATTATTTTTTTGAACTTTCACCTTCAGTGTTATTTACTAATGTAATAGAAATAGAGTTTATTTATTAGTATTACTTAAAAAAAATAGTTTATTTTGTTATAAAATTAATGCTTTATAATAAAACTTACCTTCTACGTAAAATAAAATCAACCGCCGTCAAAGTGAAACTTGACATGAAAGTGTCAAAATAATCGAAACAAAGCTGTCTTGATTTTTAAAATTTGTTGGTTTCCCGTGCAGTTTAGATGTTGAAATCGAAAATCTAGTTGTCTTTGCCCTAGGTGATACAGAATGAATCCATTCTGTAACAGTGTGTTAGAATGAAAACATTCTGATGCAGATTTTACGTCAAGAATGCGTGGTTTCTAAAGTAGTGTTAGAGAAAGAAAGTTTTAATATTGGACCAAGACGAGCATTTAAAAAATTCATAAAACTTTTAAATCTTGTAAAGCCGAGAACGCAACGGGTCTGATGCGATTCCTGTCTTGTTGAAAATTTCCTGAGAAATGCTGCAATTTCCAATACCTTTCCGATGTCCGTATACGTGATCGGAATTAAAAGATTATTATTTTCAGTTTGGATGCACTTTATCGCTCGGCGCACAATAAGTATATGGCTTCCCTATTAATTTTACAACAAAATTGTATTAAACTTTTTTGAAGGTTCTTGTGTGGTGCACTTGCACACGAAATTTCATTATTTTCTGCTGAGCCAATTAAAAGTTATTTAGAAAAAACGGTTCGAAAAATTCCTAGAAATTGTGTTTTGGACATATTCCCTTGCTTCTTGGGCGTATTATAACCGTTATACGAATCAGTAGAAAGCACGCTGTAATAGTATATTAAAGTACACGTTTTATAAAGCATTATTTATAGCACGCGTCCATGTTAAAAAACGAGCCGCTTGCGGCCAGTTTTATAACGGGACAAGTGCTTAAAACTGCTTTATATAACACGTATTTTATACTATTTTTTCTAATTTGTAGTTTTTTCAATAAAAAACACATATTTAAAAAGAAAATAAATCCTTCAAATTTTGTAAACTTTTATGTCTAAATGTTATGTTGGTAATACTATTTTTTATCATAGTAGCCTATGGACAATAAAAATTATTTTGCGAACTGTCATTTTTTGATTTATTGACCCATTTTCACCACGAGATTCTAAAGTTATTTTAGCGATATGAGATTTGGAATTGGACGGAATACGTTGTGTGATCCTTGTACATTCGCTACATATACAGAGCGTTAGGAAATTCGGGCGATTTTGCTACTTTTTTTCGAATTTCAAAAGACGTGATTTTACGTCACGGCATTGCAATTTAGTATAGGGAAGATGGAAAATTCAGATAAAGTTGTAGTTATAGACATTGGAAGGTTAGTAGATTAAATTTTGGATAGGATTTGGCAGAAAATGATAGCTTGAAGCATCTACAAAAGCAAAATAGTTCTCCGCCAATAAAGTTATTATTTAATATGTATTTTTTAATGAACTAAAACAATACATACAGATTTGTAGATCTAGGCAACCAAACATACATACGTGGGTTCGTGTAGTATTTTGCATATTTGGACTAAAAAATATTAGTTATCTAGAATGCTATGCTAAACGGTGAAAAAAAACATGTCATATAGGGCCAACCTTTAAATAATAAAATTCGGAGTTCGAAATAGATCTATTACGAACTCGCTAGCGCGTTCGAAATAGATCTGTTTCGAGACAAAATTAGAAAAAATCTATTGTTTATGGCAAAGATATAGCCCATCAAGTTATAAAATTTCTTCGAGAAAATAGATAATAAAACAACAACTATTTAATAATAAAATTAACACCCCTGCTCCCTGGTGGCACACAAAATTTAGTTGCAAAATTTCGCCCGCGTTGCATCTAATGTAAAATTACAAGACATGTCGCATTTCTCAAGAGATATCCAACAAAACCGAACAAACGTGATATATTTGTCCTGCTGCTGCTGCTGCTGCTGCTGCTCGGGTCATGCACGAGCTTTTAAAACTTTCCATACATAAATTTGGAAAAACAAGTTTAAGTATAAAGCGAAAATAATTGTAAAGATTCTGCGTTTACATTTTTGATGATTATGCTTTAGTTTTATCTATATGTATACTATTTATTGTTTGTTTGAAGGGAACATCAAAAAAGATTTAAAACAGAATGGTTACCCTGAAACCTTTGTAACTAATACCATCTTAAAACTGAAAAATCGCGAAGTAAAAAACTAATACAGAAACGAAAGAGGAGCAAGCATTGCTTACAATCCCTTATGGCAAGGGGATTTTTGAAAAGATTAGAAGGATAAACAAAAACTATAATATCAAAACAGCCTTCAAATCTGGAAATACGCTTTCTTACAAAAGTAAAACCCCCCGTAATGAAAACATAACAAATTGTATCTATCAAATCTCTTGCGAGTGTGGCGAATCGTACATTGGAAAAACAAAAATACCTCTTCCCGTACGAGTTAAGAAACATCTGAAACATACCCAAAGAGGTATAGCGGAACATGTATGGGGCAACCAATATAATATACAGTGGTCAGAAGCCAAGGTTTTGGACACGGAACAGCACTGGAGAAAACAAAAATTCAAACAAGCTGCTTTCATGAATCAAAATGCCCAGATATTTAGTAAACCAAGTATAGATATCCCCAATACCTGGAAGCCTCTTTTTGCCTAAAACCAACAGCTCAAACTTCACACTCCAATAAGCACGTACGCGGAGTCATCAAGCTTCATTGCACATGGATAGAATTTAAGACAGTAGCCTTAGAATTACAATTTAGTTTACACTTGAAAACGGTTAGAGATACTAACTAACCGAAACGTTGCATTAAGTAACACAATAAAGACAATGGAAGTCCGACAAGGTAATTTTTTCGATACACTATTTATTGTTGTAAAATTCAAATCACAGCGTATACCTATTTAATACAGATTATTTACAAATTAATATATATTGCAATGAATATTCCCCAAATTCTAAAATTACGATTTATTACCGCTTTCGGCAATAAATCTTTATTAAACACAATAAATCCGGGGTGGGAAACTTATCGAACTCCCTACGGAGCCGAAGTCTTTTAATAGACGTTTAACGTCATTGGCTTCAGGAGTTATATTTTATACACATTTTTAAACCATAAATTCGGTCCAATAATAGTATATTATTTAACGAGCGTATAATGTAGGCTGTATTACACGAGATTTTAAATTACTTTTAAGAATCCGAGTGTAATATAGCCATTAAACGCGAGTCAAATACTATACTTTATCTACGACTATTCAGTATTCAAAAAAATAGAAAATGCATTCAAAGCAACAAATTTTATTACAGGGGATTACATAGGATATTTTTACATAACAAGGTAATATTTATTAATGGTATTTCTTAACTAAAAAATACAATTCAACAATGTTAACAATAATTAAACAAAATAAAATTACTTATTTCTAATTTTTCATGAAATTGATTGTAACATTTTGAAAATGAATGGGAGCAGGAATATTACTTATATTCATATCGTTTTTATTAGTAATGAAAAAGTTTCGGAGCTAACATTACTTACAGTGGTAGATGTAGGTGGGCATAAATTTGAGTTTATTTGTTTTAAAATTTTATTGGCAGCGTCTATTTTAGTTTTTTTTTGGAATCAGCAATATAACCTTCATTGTTGGGACCGTAGATTATGAAATCTCATAATTCGCGGTTGTAGATTATGAGTAACTATGGTAATATGAACCACATTATATACAGGGTGTTCATTTGAAAACTTCCCACCTCGATTTTCCTGCTTTAAAATGAAAATGTGGAAAATCGCTCGGACCAATCGATTTTTATTTCGAGGGGGACATCTTTTGCGTATATTGTCAATCTTGTTACTTCAAGCCCCTAGGAGGGAGGGGGAGGGGGGGGGGGGTAAGATCTATATCTTAAATGGATCCCCTATTTTATATAATTTTTTTGGATTCTGCATAAAAGTCTGAACATTTTTTAATAAAAGCATTATTAGTCTATACTTAACAGTTTCCGAGATATTGACTCTTGAAAAATGACATTTTTGAACTTTGACAGCGTCTAGCTCTCTAACTGTACGTGTTAGAGCAAAATGGCTTACATGTCCCTATTTTCGATTTTTATTATCTTTCCAGTAGTGTCAACTTCCGGTCAAACCGGAAGTACTATATTTCTTACATCCGGTTTAACCGAAAATTCACACTATTGGAAAGATAATAAAAATCGAAGATAGGGACATGTAAGCCGTTTTGCTCTAAGACGCACAGTTAGAAAGCTAGACGCTGTCAAAGTTAAAAAATGTAATTTTTCAAGAGTAAATATCTCGGAAACTGTTAAGTATACACTAATAATGTTTTTTTTTTTAAATGTTCAGAGTTTTATGCAGAATCCAAAAAAATTATATAAAATAGGGGTATCCATTTAAGATTTAGATCTTACCCCCCTCCCTCCTAGGGGCTTGAAGTAACAAGATTGACAATATACGCAAAAGATGTCCCCCTCGAAACAAAAATCGACGGGTCCGAGCGATTTTCCACATTTTCATTTTAAAGCAGGAAAATCGAGGTGGAAAGTTTTCAAATGAACACCCTGTATGTACTAAAACACACATTATGCTTGTATTATTAAATAGTCGTAGATAAACTTTATAATATCTTATGTTATTATACAACGTTGAAAGAATAACATTTTAAATTTCTCACAACGCAACAAGTTCCACTGTTCCACATAAATCGATGCTCTTTTATTTTTCTGCAGCTTGCACCTGCAAGCTGGGACTTCTTGCCTGTTGCAATTTTTATGAAAAATGCTGCATGAGTCTGCAATACCTGCACGTAAGCATTAAGAAAATGGGTTTCATGTTTCAAACGTTAAAATAACCAGAATAAAATCCGGAGTAGCATTGGACGAACTTTATAGATGTTTTTATAACATCGAGGTTTTGTTGTCGATAACGGGGATCATAAACAAGCACACTGAGCCTTTTTTATTGGTTGGATGTATCATCAGGCTTTTTCCTGGATGCAAATTTTATTAACATTTACATCAGATAGTAGTAAGTAGTAACATGAATGATGAAAGAGTTTTGGACTTTCATTGTCTTTATTTGTTTTAAAACACAACGTTTCAACTGGTAAGTATCTCCAGTCGTCTTCAGGTGATATGAATAAGTAAAGTAACTATACAAGACTATTTATACTAGCTAGGTGCACCGTAGCATAACTGAGGTGGGTGCAGTCATGCGTTCAGTTGGCACGCGATCTTATCCTAAGATTACATCTATCTAACAAAGGTTTCCAGATATTTCTTATGTCTAATGATGGTTTGCTAAAACAGCCTGGATTCTGGTGAATAGCAGCAGCTTCCTTAAACTTTCTTTTCCTCCAGTGTGGTTCCTTATGTAGGATTTCAGCGTCTGACTACATGATATGGTGACCATTTTTCCAGGCATGGTCAGCTGCACCTGACTTTTCGGTCCCTCCTTTTAACGTATTGTTTTTGTGTTCTTTAATCCTTGTCTCGAGTGGTCGTAATGTCTCACCTATATAAGATTGGCCGCACTCGCAGGGGATCTGGTAGACGCAATTTTTTCTATCTTTTTGACTGTGATTTAAAACAAATAAAGACAATGGAAGTCCAAAACTCTTTCATCATTTAAGAAACATCATTGTCTCAAACCTTCAAACGTCAAGTAGTAACATGTTTTATTTAGCACAATAAAATTTAAAAGCTTCAATTAAATATTTTTTAACACATTTTTATAGATTTATTTTTAAATTTTAAAACGTTCTTTTAACAAAAACAGACAGAAAAGTTAAACATTTTGCAAATTGTATCAAATATTATGTATCATTTTGTCTTTTAATTAAATGTAATTTTAAAGTTTTTTTAAATAGTTTTAATGATATTTGAGATTTAATAGAATTTTTCAAATTGTTATATTCTATCAAACCTTTATGTAAAATAGACTTATAAGCTAATGTGTTAGACACTCTATCCACAGAAAATGTTTTATAAGTTCTTGTTTTACAATTATGATGGTCATGATTAAAAGAACAAAATTTTTTTAAACAATCTGGCAATAAATTTTTTTAAATTTTATGTATAAAGATATGTTCTAAATAAAAAATTAAATTTCTGACATTCAACCAATCTACATTTTTTATCATTCAATTTATTATTGTATATTTGTCACAATTTAAAATAATCCGCATTGCCTTATTTTGTAACATTTGTAATTTGTCAAATATTTCCTCACTAGCACAATATAAAATGGAAGAACAATAAAGAAAATGTGGTAATATAAAATATAATAGTATTAAATACGGTTTTTTTAGAAAACAAACTTAATTTAAAAGTGATTCTTTTAAAAATAACCTACTTTTCCGGCAATCTTCGATATGATACTTTCAAAATTATTAAAAAAATTTAATTTTGAATCAATAATTATCTCTAAATATTTAAAACTGTTTACTAATTCCAATTTTTCGCCATCCATTACAACATTTATACTTTAACAATTTAAATTATAACCCATAACCATACATTTAGTTTTTGAAATATTTAATTTAAATTTATTTACTTTTAGCCAATTTAATAATATATTTATCTAAGAATTTAGAGTATTTAGACCATCAAAAATATTTAAAACAATAATGTAAATTAAGGTGTCATCAACGAACATTTGTACATTTTTAAAACTAAAGGCATATCGTTGATGTATAAAATAATTAATATTGAACCTAGTATACTTCCTCGAGGAACTCCTATAATATTTATTTTTTTATTTGAATATGTTTTTGATATTTTTGTATTTTGTGACCTGTTACTTAAATAATTTTTAAACCATTTATAAAAAATATGAAAGCTTCGATTTTTTCTGTGTTTAGTTAAATCATAAATCGTAATAACCATGAATAATTAAATCAGAATCGACACGCACATATTCGTTCCTATAAATTGAAGTAGTGGGTTATAACTTACTAATTGTAATGGACGTTTATATGCTAATTTCTCGCCATTACATTTTACATGCAAACGGCTGCAAGATTCATAATAAAAACTTAATAGGTCGTATATTATGTTAGAACAGGAAAAGTTAAGTACAAAGTAACACATAAAACTAAAAGCCCAAAGTACTACGCTACGCTTTGTTCAGTGGTTAGAAGATATAAAATATTTTAAAATATAAGTACTTGTAATAATAATTAATACCTATCCAGCGGTAATTTGGTTAAAACATTAAATATCGACGAAATTACAAACGATTTAAGAAAAAACTCTTGACGATCTGGTCGTTGTGTATAATACCTTTTATAGTATTTAGTGACATAATGTTTATGCAGACTTGTTAAGTGTTCATGTGTTTTACCGTTTTCTGTTTTTTGGATTCTATGAGGCTCAATCACTGCCACCATACATGGTAAGCAGGCACGTAGCTAGGGGAGGGGCCCAGGGTGCCCCCCCCCCCCGAAACTCGAGACCATACTTACAAACTTACAAAAATAAAATGAATTTTATGGGAAATATCCATATATTATTAGAGCTCTGATTTCGACAATATAGGCAATAACACATTAAACATTTCCTACACTATTAAATTTTCCTCGTGAGAGTTTGGCAACTCTGCAAATTGCTGAAATACAGTCAGGCACACTTCTCCGGCTCCGGACTCCCTTGTGATACGGAAAAACCATGTGTTCACGTTCCATCTTTCGTCAGAAGTTCGTAAGAGGGTGGTCCATTTATGAGGTGGTGTATTTGGCTAACTTATTCTAGGTTACCTGAATATAATTGGCTTTCCTGCAGCCATGGATGGTTTATAGGCGCAAATTAAAGCCATGTAATAGATAAATGCACTTTATTTAAAGTTTACTTAAAGGTTTAAAAAAAATAAACTAGGTAAATACGCCAATAAAGCTTAAATTCACGTTTTTATACTAAGACTTAACGAATTTTCTTGAGGATTTTGTGTTGTGTTTTTTATTTTTCTCACTTGAAAACCATGATTCAAAAAAGGGCGTGGCACCCAAAAATTTTTCTCCTGCGGCGCTTTTTTTTACGCCTTTGCCGGGTACTCGGTGGGCCCCCTCCGAGACGAAATCCTGGCTACGTGCCTGATGGTAAGCAACATTATAACTGATGTGTTAAAATTTTGTATTGCATCATGTTTGCTGGAATATTACGTATAATGACTTAATAATTACCTATGTTATGTCTACCAGTCTACCTAGGATTATAAAATAAATTCGATATGTTTGCTGTTTTAATAGTAGGTACTTAACACATAATGTGGATTAAAGCCTAATTAAATTATTACACAATTAACGAATTTAAAAATTCATAAACCTAATAGTAATGAAAATAAGAATTATCATTTTTTATTCGTTATCGAGAGGAGTCTAGGACAACCCGGCGCGACCGATTCAACGTGGCCAATTCGGCGCGACCGATTCGGCGCGATGACATTCTTCGTGTAAGTTAAAATTTAACTTAAAAAAAAAAATTAAATATAAGTATTACAAAAATATATTTTAACTTCGTTAAAAAAAAATTAAATATTAAATATAAGTATAAAAATAAAACGTATATTTACATGACAAATATAAAAGTACATAATTAATTATGTAACATTTCAAAATTTTAAACAAGCCCCTCAAAAAGTCTAAAATATTACGATTTTCAAAATCATTCACCAACCTCAATATTCTATCATCGGCTTCTTGATACTTTTTTAATTTTTTATGGTCGCGTTCAGTATTGTACCTCCCTTTTAACCCTTGCTAAGCCAGATGGTTTTGCACATTTTGCGAAAGGTGAAAAAAACAACCACATATCGTCACATCTGGAAATTGTTCGCGAAAAGAGCTGACTGCCGCTATTTCGAAATCGCACAAAATGCGGGTTGGTTGCAAATTCGGAGCTAGTTCCTTTATCATCCTAATAAAGGAAGTGTAGGTCTCTCTGGTCTTATTTGGTAGCAGACCATAAAGAATTGGTACAACAGCTCCATATACTTTCGCCAAAATAACATAAATTTTGGCAAACAACGTTGGGGCAGATTATGTAAGACAAACATGTTATTTTGTTATTTTTTTATATATAAAATTTATTAATATGTGACCAAATCGGCCGCACCGAGTAGTACCTTTCCCTATAGAGAGGGGGTCCCTAAAAACGTTTACTGGGGGGCCCACTCAATTTTTGTTATGCCACTGCTTCTAATCTGTAAAATATTTTAGTGAATGTTTCTTAGAAATTAAACAAGGACATTTTATACAACTTACTTTCCAGAAAGCCAAAAACCCAGTCATTACAGATTACAAGTTATATTAATACAAATAAGTTTTAATTACCAGCCTTGAACATGTTCAGATTTTATGCTAACTTGTTTATACTAGAAATAGGCAATATTTGTGTACACACAACAAATGCCCTCATTCCAAAATTATGGTATTTCCACTTTGAATAGATTTTAAACAAACGTTTATCCTAGAATATAGGTCAAATTCATACATATTGTGGTATATTTATTGAATTACAGTCGGCGTATCATACATGGGCAAATTGTAACACATTCTTTCGGTGATATTCAGGACCGTAACCAGGATTTTATTTCGGGGGGGGGGGGGGGGTTAGGTTTCTTGTCGATTCATGGAAAGGGAGTTAAGGCGGCGGTATGGGACGCAAAAAAATTCGTTTTTACTCAAGTTTATATCGTTATTTTTAGTACAGAACAAAAAATATCTTAAGAAAAAAGTGAAGAAAGTAACGCTTTTAGCCATAATCGCTCTATAATAGTATATTAAAGTACACGTTTCATAAGAATTTAAAAAACGAGCCACGAGGTGGCGAGTTTTTTTTTATTGACACGTGCGCTAAAACGCCTTATGAAACATGTGCTTTACGCATTTTTTTTTATTTCACCTTTTATAATCAAGAAAAATACATTTTAAAAAGAAAATAATTCCTTCAAATTTTGTAAATTTTTATGTCTAAATTTTATGTTGGTAATACTATTTTTTATCATAGTAGCCTCTGGACAACAAAAATTATTTTGCAAACTGTAATTTTTTGATTTATCGACCCATTTTCACCACGAGATTCTAAACTTATTTTAGCGATATGAGATTTGAAATTGGACGGAATACGTTGTGTGATCCTTGTACATTCGGTACATATACAGAGCGTTCGGAAATTCGGGAGATTTTGCTACTTTTTTTCGAATTTCAAAAGACGTGATTTTACGTCACGGCATTGCAATTTAGTATAGGGAAGATGGAAAATTCATATAAAGTTGAAGTTAAAATCGACATTGGAAGGTTAGTAGATTGAATTTCGGATAGGATTTGGCAGAAAATGATAGCTTGAAGCATCTACAAAAGATTGATTTATAGATTTATGCAACCAACATACATGACTGTTATCCACACAGAATAAAAAAGTAAGTTATCAAGGTATGTTTCCTTTGCGAAAAATGGAGTTTCTCGTAAATCACAAAGGCCGCGCAAGTCAATGAAATAAAATATTTAAATGTTACCAACATCAAATAAAGAAAAAACGCGTATCGAAATAGCTTCATTACGATACATACGCTGCACGCAAATGCGTATCGTACTGAGCTTATTATAAACGTGAAATAGAAAAAAAATTGTGTGTGCTTAAGACCATACGACAGAAGTGAAAACTTCAACAAGGTGAAATTAACAATATCAAATACAATTTTTCAATTTTGTTTCTTTTAGGTTAGGTTCGTAAGCAATCATAAAAATAACATAAACTTGGAATACGGGATAATTTTACTGCATACGAAAAAATATATTTCCTAAAATTGAACAACCCTTGAATTTTTACATCTTCAACAGAAGTCAGAAATCATAATAAATTAGGTCCACGGAATAAGCAATTACGGTAAAAATTACTTCACCCTACGTAAATATATAATTTAAAAAATGCCAGAACATACCTGAGACGCAGACGAGTGTCTATACAACGCACACTGTTTGCGGCATGCTCTTTCATATAACGTACATTCGGGTCAGGGTCAGTTCGGATTAAATATAGCAGTTGAATTCGAGCGTAGCACAGCCGAGTCTGACGCCTGACGGCGACGCGTGAGACGGTGACACGTGACGGCTCACTTTAATTCAGTGCCCACAAAAAGTGCTAAACGCGCCTAAAGAAGTTTTCACTTCAAAAATGTATTTATTAAAAATAATGTACTAAACTGAAGCAATAAAAACGAAACTTAACAGTATACTTTTCGTGTGGTCTAGTGTGGAGTGCGACTAGTGCGAGGTTTCCGCAACGGTCGTAGATATTTCGGGGGGGGGGGTTAACCCCCTAATCCCCCCCCCCCCCTTGGATACGGCCCTGGTGATATCGTTATAACAGAACATTAGCGCGTGATATACTTTTCTGACGAGGAACATTATGCACAAATAAATATTTTCCTAACTAACCAGCAGCGTGTCTGTAGAATCTCTAAGGACAATATCAGTGTTTGTTTTATATGCACGTGAAAATAAAGTACACCAGGAAATAGACTCCGAATACTCCTGCTAGATCTTCATTACTGTGGAAGGGTAATAAATGCTTAATTTGATTTGTACCGGGTGGTCAAATAAGCGAGGACGTCGGCTTTATCTCGGAAACCATTAATCGTACAACTTTCGGAAAGATTTTCTTATGAGTAATGTGGTCAAGAGAAATTGCTGGAAATTACTTTTAAGTTACTCATTTCGCCGCAAGGGGGCGCAATTAAAAATTGTTTTTTTAAATTCTAAATTTCTCCGAAAATTCCCATATTAAGGTATAACTCTGATTACATCATCGAAAAGCTTAGACAATTCTGCATCATTTTGGTTTAACGCTCATTGGCGTACCGACCTTGATAAGAGTGGGGGAAGCTATTGAATGTGTAAACATTAAAATCGCTGTAACTTCTAAATCCTAAATTAAGTAAAGTTTCAACGAAAGCTTTCTAATATTTTCTTTTTGTACATCTGTTTACTAACTTAAGAAAAATGGGAAACGTCGGTTTTGGCAAAACTGATGTAATTAGATAAACTTTGCATCAAACATTACATACTGATCAATAACAATTTCAGTTTTTGAAGCAAAATAAATAATTGGAAACAAAAATTTTACACAAAATTGCATTAAGATTACAAATGAAGTAAAGGCAAATGGTTTTAAATCGATGTATAAAAGTTAATCTACGAGGGTTGATCAACATTTTCAAGAATCTGGCAAAAAATAAAAATTGTATTAGACTGTCAAAATTTCGTACAAAAGCTAAAAATGCCTAAATAAACAACTTTCTCGAATAAAGTTTTTCGATATTTTGATAAATAACGGCATTTTTGAACCTATTTTATTAAAAATGTCAAATTTGACAGGTAACGCAAGTCGTGCAGCTGCTTCAGTATACGTCATTTTTGGTATTTAGGTAAGCAAAAACTAACTGCTTTTTCAATTTTTACCTATACCTAATAATAAAAAAAAATCTCATTTAATGCGAACTTTCTTGCGGACACTGTATAGCAACTTTAGTGAATGTATAATATAAGAATGCATACGTTCAAAAAAGGGAAAAGCCGAAACAGGTCTTTAAAACTATTGTACAGAACTGCTTAGTTGCAGTTTCCAAAAGCGTTTTGTGTCCAGTATGGCGAATCCTTTGTGTTAGCCTCGTTTTATTTAAACGACAAATCACGTTCAAATAATTCTGAATTTTAAGTGCTGCTGGTCTTTTGACAAAGCTTGTATTAAAATTTATTCTAACTTACCGAAGTAGATGGACAATATTTCTACTATTATTTCTTGGTAGTGACTGTTTTTTTTTGTATATAATAATATTTGAAGAGGTGATACTGACATTCAGGTTAAAGAAGGGTTTAGGAGGAAACGCTCTGCCATAAACTACCTAAATTATTATTAATTTGTGTTGGGCTACATGCTTGGTGAAACTGTTGTTTCATTGCGCAGGAAGAAAAAATAATAACTACTTGTTATGTTTCACAAATTTAATCAGTTTCCTGACACGTGTTTCGGCCCTTGCGGGCCCTTGTCAAAGGACTACAAGAAGATACTAAATTCTACGAAGAATTAGATATCATAAAAACAATAGCCATAAATAACGGTTACCCAACAAAAATCATACACCAAATAATAAAGAGAAAAACAAAGACAAAACACACAAAAACTTCTCTACAAGAACCTCCCACTCCAATTAAGGAAAAATACTACTCAATAAGACATACAAGCCAAAAAATCGCCAAAAAACTTAAAAACCTTAATATCATTCCTATACAAGTCAATAAAAACAACTTACACAAACACATATCCAATGCTAAAATAGAAACTAAAAACAAACTTTTACAAAGTGGAATCTACCAAATAGAATGCGACAACTGCGAGGCTAACTACATTGGACAAAATAGCTATTAAAAAAGCCATAAAAAACAAATCTTGTTAATAATCAAAAAGTTAGGAAAACCCACAGTTGACCATTCAATCTTCTAACTCTAATTTTAATTTTATGACATGTTCATAACTACCATAAAATGATATAAATGCATTTGTAATGTCACGTAGAATTTAGTATCTTCTTGTACTCCTTTGACAATGGCCTGCAAGGGCCGAAACACGTGTCAGGAAACTGATTTAATTTGTGAAACATAACAAGTAGTTATTATGTTTTCTTCCTGTGCAATACCTAAAAAATTGCTGCATTTTCTCTTGGTCAGCATCAAAACCCATCCGCTTTGTGTTTCTATTTCCAATTTCATCTAGGTCGAGGGTCATTTTTTCGTAAGAAGACCTTTTAAAGCAACTTCACGCTTGAAAGTCCACGGGCTACAGTTTTATTGCAACTTTTAACCCTTATAGGCGCCTGTTTCGCCCTTTACGAAGGGATATGTCAAGATAATACGGGATAATATTTTCCGGATTACAGCGGCCCCGAGTCGGGATTATTTTTTTAACGATCCAGATTTTGTCTAGCGATATTTAGAGAACACATTAAATTGAAACATTTGCTACTACGAGATTAAATATAGATAACGCCAATGCCGACAATACGGCAAAAAATAACTACAACGTCCAATAGGCCCGAACAAAAATCAATACGCCTTTTAAAAGTTCCGAAAATAAGCCATTGAGCTTTTGCACGTTTTTTCATGTAAGTTTTCTCAAAAATCTATCATTTATAACGTGCCATATTTTATTGACCATTCACCGTGGCTATTTAGATCATTTTTCAAGCTCTGAAAGCATATTTTTCTAGATCTGACAGATTTTACATACATGAATACGTAACTATGCATCTTTCAACATTTTTTTTTCATTTCCTTTGTTTGAAACCAGAGGCAATTTATTTTCAATGCAAATCAACCTTATAAAAACACAAAGGAAAAGCTGACAATGTGTGAAAAAATAAAAATAATTTTATAACATTATACAGGATGTCCGGAAATGATGAGCAAACAATTTAGAGGATAATCCTAGACCGAAAATAAATGCTATCTCTTTCTATAACATTTTTCGAAAATTGATTATTAACAGAGTGACAGGGTGTTAAAATTAAATTTTATTTGCAGAAATCTCATTTATGGGGCTTTTTCGGGAAGAGGAATACAAATTTGCCCATCGCTTTTTCGCATTTTGTAGAGGGCGCCACATAGGAGCCTATACTTCAATTTGAATGGTCTCACCTTTTTTGTCCCACACTGTATGCGCATTTTGACTGGATATTTTTATTCTCCTAACCTTTTAACACAAAAAAGGTATACTACTTTTGTTTCGATAAATCTAACCGTTTTCGAGAAAAACGCTAAAATAACATTGCTTACATACAGGGTGGCCCATTAGTGCGAGGAAGTCCAATATATCAGTTGTCAACAGAAATAGCAACAAATATTAGACATAAAAGCTATAATATGATGCGTAGAGACGCATATTTTAAAAATATTTTGAGATATACAGGGTGACCCAAAAAAGCAGAGCGGCAAAAAGGTAAGTTTTTTTAAATGGCAACCCCCATTTTTTTTAGGGAATTAAATTCAGCATGAAATTTAGCATATATTAGAGTATCCTAATTTGGTGTACGTTGCGGCGTTGCCAAGCTATATATAATTTACTAAAAAATCCAAGAAAAACCACCTAATCAAAACTCCTTTAAAAAAAATGAATCGATTTGATTTTCTAATACATGGTTACGGTTTTGGATACCTGAGGGACGGTAGATTGATCTTAGTAGGGAAATCTGACCATAATTTATACAGGGTATTTTTTACTGATGTGCCAATATTGCTATATTTAAAGTATCAAATCTTAATTTTTTTAAATGGGACTCTCTGTATAATAATGGGTCATGTTGTTAAGTGTTTTATGCCCTATAAATTTGCAACTATAACTCATGTCCTAAAATCTACCGTTTTGTCACAATTTTGAATTTTATTTGAAAATGCAAAAATAGCATTATTTTTTTTCTTGGTAGGCCATGATTCAAACAAAAGTGGATATTACCACATGTCAAAATAAAGCTTTAAAAATACCGTGGTTCATATTAAGTTTCTAATTTGTAATATTGACGCGTTATCAAGAAATTATAATGAATTTTTTTAAAGAAGAACTTGTTAATATGGTTTTTATATTAGGCGCCAGTGACAAGAACTGTTTATTAGCCACTAGGCTTTATTATGAATCCTTTCCAGAATGAAGAGAACCAAGAAAAGAAGCGTTTGAAAAATTGTTGGAACGTTTTATTCGAACCGGGAAAGTGGATTACGAAAATACTGAGAGAAGCAAAACGGCCAATACAGAAGAAAATCAATTAACCGTTTTGCTTAAAGTTACAGAAAATCCGCATACTTCCCATCGGGTCATTGCAAATGAAACTAATATAACACGGCAAACAATTCAGAGAGTTTTACATGATCAAAAAATGCCCCCGTATCACATTCAGCTTATGCAGGAGTTAAATGACCAGGATTTTGGTGCAAGAGTAGTTTTTTGCGAATGGGCCCTACGAAAAAACAGGAAAGATTATTTTTTAATTATGTGTTATTTACTGATGAAGCCACTTTTCACAAAAATGGACATTTTAATCGTCACAATTTTCATTACTATTCATCAATAAATCCACATTTTATTAGAATCCATAGCCAAACAAGATGGTCTTTAAATGTGTGGGGTGGTATCGTTGGAACTTACGTTATTGGGCCCTACTTTTTTGAGGAGAGAGTAACTGGTCAAGTATATCTGCAGTTCCTTCAAAATGAGTTACCACGTCTAACCAATGCTTTACCAAATTACATTAAAGAAAGAATGTGGTATTTACATGATCGAGCTCCAGTTCATCATACAGCAGTAATCCATGAGCATCTAAACAACGCTTTTCCTAATAGGTGAGTAGGAAGAGGTGGACCATTTCAGTGGCCCCCTCGATCTCCAGATATGACTAAAATGGACTTCTTCTTATGGGGTTATGTGAAAGAACAAGTATATAAATTTGCTCCGACGACTAAGGAAGATATGAAACATCGTAAAACGGAAGCTTTTATAAACATTGACATTCACATTAATATGCTAAACGAAGTCAGTCGATCTTTTGAAGAACGTATAGAAGCATATTTAAATAACAATGACGGACATTTCGAACATTTATTATAGTATTATACTTTAAAATATTTACAGACACACACGTGTGTGTGTATATATTAATTTGTTATTGTGTTCCTAACTTTTTTTTTCTGTTTTTTTTTGTCCTTTGTTATGTTATGTTGTTATAATGTTAATAAATGATTTGAAATGGTAGTTATATTGTCATTTTCTACTTTTAAAGCTCATAATAAAGCCTAGTCGCTAATAAACGTAAAAAAATTCATTATAATTTCTTAATAACGCGTCAATATTACAAATTAGAAACTTAATATTAACCACGGTATTTTTAAAGCATTATTTTGACATGTGCTAATATCCTCTTTTGTAGATTATAGCGTAGCTATTGAATTAAAATTGTGGAGAAAGACTTTATGGTTTTCTTTTCCCTATACTATTGAACTCCACTTTGAGTATGGACTACTTCTTCAAAAATATCCACTTTTGTTTGAATCATGGCCTACCAAGAAAAAAATGATGCTATTTTTGCATTTTCAAATAAAATTCAAAATTGTGACAGAACGGTAGATTTTAGGATATGAGTTATAATTGCAAATTTATAGGGCATAAAATACCTAACAACATGACCCATTATTATACAGAGTGTCCCATTTTAAAAAATGAATATTTGATACTTTAAATATAGCAATATTGGCACATCTGTAAACAATACTCTGCATAAATTATGGTCAGATTTCCTTAATAAGATTAATTTACCGTCCCTCAGGTATCCAAAACCGTAACCATGTATTAAAAAATCAAATTGGTTCATAATTTTTTTTTATGGGAGTTTTGATTAGGTGGTTTTTCTTGGATTTTTTAGTAAACTATATATAGCTTGGCAACGCCGCAACGTACACTAAATTAGGATACTCTAATATAAGCTAAATTTCATGCTGAATTTAATTCCCTAAAAAAAATGGGGGTTGCCATTTAAAAAAACTTACCTGTTTGCCGCTCTGCTTTTTTGGGTCACCCTGTATATCTCAAAATATTTTTAAAATATGCGTCTCTATGCATCATATAGCTTTCATGTCTAATATTTGTTGCTATTTCTGTTGACAACTGATATATTGGACTTCCTCGCACTAATGGACCACCCTGTATGATGAATACGAAATCATTTTAATTTATTTTCAACCTTAAACATAGCGTAGCAAAGGAAGGAATATTCCATGGAGTTCGTCGGAATTTTTTAAGAAGAATTAATTTATGCATTGAAGAGGAAGGACGTCACTTTGATTTGAATGTTTAATTTATTGTTCTAGTAACTTATGTATTTTAAAACTGCAAATAAAATTTAATTTTGACACCCTGTAATTCCGTTAATTATCAATTTTCGAAAAAATGTTATAGGAAGAGATAACATTTATTTTCGGTCTAAATTATCCCCTAAATTTTTTGCTCATCATTTCTGGACACACTGTATATGAAATGGTCTTTATTGTCTGGTTATTTAATTCTTGATTAAAAATCTTTCTACAACGAGAGCTTATTATCATATTTTGGTAATATACCAATACCATCGTCGGCATCGGCGTCGGCGTCGTCCCAAAGAGTGGAATTCTTTTTTATTTCCAACGCTTTCTTTTTTCCATTTATTCTTATGTTTAACATGTTGGTCACAGCTTGTTTTAGGGTAGAAAAATAACGGCCAAATTGACCTTTTTCTATTATTCTTGGTTCTAACTTTTTCGGCTGCAAAAAAGGGGACAAAAAGAATTGATTTGTATGTCCAAGAAAGAATAAGAGGTATTGTAATCGCCACCGATATTTAGTTTAGTTTAGGAAAAAAGAGAAAAACGTCACACCATTTTCCTTGTATCACACAGAAAAGTATTCTCTTAAATCATATTTTTTGCCACATATGAAAATCAGAAAGCTCTTGAATATAGGACAATTATTCTATTACTTACATTAGAAGGCCTTGTAGACCAGGGCTGAAGCCTTTGAGAATGGTAAAAAGTGAAAAAAATAATAGTAGGATGAAACCCATTGGAAAAAGAAGAGAATATAACAAAAATGAAAGGAAAAATAATTTACGGGCGATCCGAGGTCGGGAAGTGGAAAGTGGTGAGTTTTAAGGGTAGAAAACGATTTATCTCGATTTCCGGCAAAACCACAAGTCCTATGGAAAAACGTTAAATAGCAAAGTTGTAGGTAATAAAAAGATCTACAACTTTTGTCTTTACACTTTTTTCACATAACCTCAAAATTTATGTGAAAAATTCAAATAACCAAGTTTTTGGTTTTTTATTTTTATCTTTTACAAAAAAAAATTTTTTTCACGAAATTTGGTGAAAACTTACCTTTTTATGTACCAAACACACTGGAATTTTTTTTGATATAAAATATTTATTTTTCACCTTATTTTGACTTAATATCGAAAAAGCACCCTAATTTTCAATCGAAAATTCTCACGTCAAAATATCTGCTGTTTTAAAAAAGTCTGTGGGCTTTTTTTTCGTTGAAATCTCTACTTTCTGATGGTGTAAACAAAAATATACATTACTATGGTAAATGTGATGAAATCCCCTTTAAATACTGCCGTTAATTATATTTAGAACAACTATTCTCGCATGTTTTTTGCGATCTTTATGTTTTATGGATTTGTAATTTTTTTGTTTATCAATGAAACATGGAATCTTACGTTTTTCGAGTAATTAAAGTATAAATTTTAATAAATAGCTCAAAATTGTACATAATGATTAAAAAAAAATTTCGGATTCGGGTTTTTTTCGTTTCTTTGCAGTTTTTGAGAATATTTACCATAGTAATGTATATTTTTTTACACCATCAGAAAGTAGAGATTTCAACGAACAAAAAGCTCACCGACTTTTTTAAAAAAGCAGATATTTTGACGTGAGAATTTTCGATTGAAAATTAGGGTGCTTTTTCGATATTAAGTCAAAATAAGGTGAAAAAATAAACATTTTAAATCAAAAAAATTACAGTGTGTTTGACACATAAAAAGGTAAGTTTTTACCAAATTTCGTGAAAAAAAAAATTTTGTAAAAGATAAAAATAAAAAACCAAAAACTTGGTTATTAGAAGTTTTCAAATAAATTTTAAGGTTATGTGAAAAAAGTGTAAATACAAAAGTTATAGATCTTTTTATTACCTACAACTTTGCCATTTAACGTTTTTCCATAGGACTTGTAGTTTTGCAGGAAATCGAGATAAATCGTTTTCTACCCTTAAAAACTCACCCCCTTCCACTTCCCGACCTCGGATCGCCCGTAACTTATTTTTTCTTTCATTTTCGTTACATTCTCTTCCTTTTCCAATAGATTTCATCCTACTATTATTTTTTTTGGTTTCAAAAATTATTGACCCTGATCTATTGCTATAGTCAATGTTTTGAGATTACCTAGTGCTTGAACCTGACACTCAACGTCAGTAGGCCAACGTGTTTTCAGCCAAGTAAAAGCATTATCGGCGATCCCAAAACATCTTGTGGTAGTAAATTCGAAAAAATAATTTAATTTTTGTTTATTACATACTTCAAAGAAATATAAACCCCGCTAACGACATTTTGAAGTCATCAAAAACTTGTACAAACCATAAATTTTTTAATTTCCAGATAGGAATATAAACACTAATTTGACGATGTCGGTTTTATAGGTTTTTGAAACCGCATCAATTCCCCTCTAATTGGATTTTTATATTCTTTTCAGTATAAACGGTTTTTGATTGTTTGGTTTCATGATTCTACAGAACACAAAAGTTAATTAGGAGGTTTTAAACAAGCACTATAGGAAAAATCCTTTAAGGCGCTCTGGGAGCGGTGCGTGTGCGAAGAAAGCGATTCACGTTTTTCGTGAATCGTTGGAGGTTATATTCGGTTGGAAACACGGTCTCAGAAAGGCCGTTCCACAAAGATGACGTTCTCCAAATGAAAGAGTTCTGAAACAATGATGTTCGGGGTGTACTAAGTTGAACCACATAGGGATGGGCGGCAGTGGTTCGTCGTGTGTTTCTGCTATGCATTACTCTAGGTGGAATCGAGCGGGCAATATCTGTCGAACACTTGCCATGGAAATATCTGTAGAAGAGAGTCAAATCACCAACCTGTCTTCGATGTTCTAAGCTGTCGAGGTATGCTTCGGTGCAGAACTCCAGATATGAGAGCAGTATTCCAGTGATGGTCGAATCTGGGCTTTATAGAGTGTCAAAAGTTGTTGAGGTGTATACAACTTTTTGGTACGGAAAAGTATACTAGCTTCTGAGAAGCTGCCCTGGCGATTGCCACAACGTGATTATGCCAAGACATATTTCCTCCCAGGTTGACACCCAGCAAATTAATAGGCGAAGTCAGTAGAATTGCGTGTCCTGCCATAACGATATCGGGTTCTGCAATGTTAACCTTCTTAGAGAAAACTGCTGTCTGGGTTTTTTGAGCGTTAAATTCGACTTGGTTACTATCACCCCAAGATAAAATTTCTTCCAGGTCTTTATTGAGGCGTGATACCTCATGTTGTCTGCGAAGATGTGCGTCAGCAGCCGATGTTTGAGATTTCAAACTAAAAGATGAGATAAGTGTGCTGTCGTCAGCAAAGCTATATATGTATATTGGATTTTCTGTTTTCGCTAGAAGGTCGTTAACGTACAGTAAGAAGAGAGTGGGGGATAATATGGACCCTTGAGGAACACCAGCATTGATGGTGAAGGTGTCTGAGAGAAACCCATCAATCGCCACTTGCATATTATGTTTGCTGTTTTAAAGATCAAACTTTAAAATCGCATAGAGAATTAACCCATTCTCAGCTATCATAATTATAATTATTACTAGGGGTTTCATTGAGCAGTACAGTTTTTATAAATAACTTTTTATTGGCTTAATGGAAAACAATAAAATTTCGTATGCGAGTCCATCATACAAGGACGATCAAAAAATTCTAATACAATTTTGATGTAAAATTTATAGGGGAGCTAATACCGTGCGAGCAAAAATTATTTGCATCAAAGAGGGCTTGGATTAAAAAACGTAGGGCTTGGTTTAGATCACAATGATATGGGGACGATATATCTAACCAAATCTTGGTTAAAATTTTGTCAAATTCATATTATGACATGATATGCCAAACTAATGAGTAATAAAATAAGTAGACAAATACAAATTTGTTTTTGTTGTTTACAAAAGTAACAAAGTAAGAATATACAGAAAGAAAAAGATAAATAATTACATGTATTGCTGAAATTGGCCACCGCCATGCTCCAAGCATAAATTCCTAATAATAATAGTAATTCCTGCGTCTTTCAAAATCTGCGGCTTGTATTTATTGGCCCTCCCCTTGCTACTTCTTTTGTTTCATTTCCTATTGTTAAGTCTTAGTATACTCCTAAGTTTTTACTCTTAGTTTGGTTGTTACATGACAAGTTCTATGCTATTTTGTATTTTGGCAGAACTAATAAAGAATGGATTGATTGATTGATTGGAATACTTGCACTTTATAAAGAAACAAATTTAGCTGCTTCTTAAAGATCTTACAGGCGTCTTATACCATTTGTTGGCGTATTTTGCATTATTTCAAGAACGTTTGCAACAAGTTCTTTTGTTCTTACATATGGTCTTCCTGCTCCTTTTTTGTGTTGTATAGAACCTGTTTCCCTAAACACAGCCACGGTTCTTTTCAGGCAATGATAAAAATCCCCAGCAATAAAAGCAACGTTAGGAAAATATTCGTGAAAATCGTCCATGCACAAACCCGGATTGTATTGCCACTCACCATTTACTCTAACCCCGTTTCGAAAATACGCTTCAACCATGAATGTTTTGTGCTGTTCCGTAAAGCCCATTGTGTGAATTGTTCAAGAAATTGTAAAAATTAGCGATGAATCAAATTACTTGTAACGACTGTCAAAGATGACGGAATAAATAATTGATTGTTAATTCAGGTAGTTACTGACACCCAACAGGTATTACGCTCTACGGCTAAGCATTACGTCCTTAGATGCAAGGCCCTCTTTGATGCAAATAATTTATGCTCGCATAAGAAAATGGATGGCCAGTCGGTATAGGTATTTCCCACCAAAGAAATACCTATACCTTGAAACAAATACAATAGCAGTGATGGTAGACCTTTAAAAATCGACCTCTCTGCAACAACTATAAAAGAAAAAGTAAAGAAATTTTCCTAAAAGCCCGAACCCAATAAATTGAACGGCATTAAAAACGATGACTTTCGAAAAAAGTTTGCTCCAACTAAATCTACATTTTATGTTTTTTTAAAGACCATTTAGCACCTCCTTTGATTGGATTAAAAATACAAAAGGGGAAAAGGGGGAAAAGGGGAAACGAACCCCAAGTTAAATAAAGGACGTGGCATATATTTTTTTATGGAACATAAGATGATTTTCATTAAAAAAATTCACGAGCTTAGAAATCATAATAATAAAGGATGTTTAGATGCGAGAGGCAAGCCAGAATGGTGGAACCAATCACTAAACAGCTCCCCGAATGAAATAGAAAAAGATAGGCAGCTTCGTGACTAAAATCATTAACGATATGATTATTATCGGGTATAAGCGAATGAAAACCTATTATTTTAGACGTTTAAAAATCCATCACTTCATAAAAACATTTTTTTTATTCTAAAATGTCTTTATTCCAAATTAACTTTTACACCAAAACATATAAAAAAAAGGAAGGTAATTCAATTTAATTGATTAATATAATCAAAAAGACATTGTATGAATCATTTAATTTAGTAATAATCTTTTTTGGCTTTCCATAAAATCGTATAATTTATTACTTACCATAAAGACTTGTCTATTGACTTTCCTAGTCAAATTTTAAGCCTCAGAAACGGACTTGGAGATAGTATTTTAAAATTAAAAACAGGGTATAAACTTGCGGATCATTTATTAATAAAAAAATCAGTGTATTTCTTCAAAATTTCCAGATGTATCTAGTGCAGTGATGTTATTTCTAATTTTACCAGTTAGTTTGGCATCAGCGAAACGATCTTTTTAACACCATGGGACCACAACGCCTTTCGGATTTATCCTTAATCATTATCGAACTAGAGTTTGTTAAAACATTAAATATCGACGAAATTACAAACGATTTTGCAAAAAAAAACTCCAGTCGATCTGGTCGTTTTGTATAATACCTTCTATAGTACTTAGCTTAGAGACATAATGTTTGTACAGCATGTGTTTTACTGGTTTCTGTCTTGTCTTTTGGATTCTATGAGGTTCGATCACTGCTACCCCCGTTAATACCATACATGGTAAGCAACATTATAAGGTTTTTTTTTTTAATTTTGATTTTACATCATGTTTGCTGGAATATTACGTATAATGATTTAATAACTACTTTAGGTATGTTATATTTACGAGTCTACCTAGGATTATAAAATAAATTAAAATTGTATGCTGTTTTAATAGTAGGTACTGAACACATAATGTGGGTTTAACACTAATTAAATTAATACACAATCGGCGTTGTGGTCTAGTGGTCAGTGCAGCGGCCTATCAGATCGAAGGCCCGGGTTCGTTCCCCGGTGCCGGCAAAAAAAAACGCCGATGTTAAATTTGGAATTTGGTTTAAGAGACGTTCAACTGTGGGTCCCGTGTCATGGATGTTGGCACGTTAAAGAACCCTACCCTCGACGAAGAGGGATTCGGCAAAATTACCAGATAGTGTGCGACAAATTCCCTGGCGTCGGTGATTGGCCTCGTAGCGGAAATAGACCGACGTAAAAAAAAATTAATACACGATTAACGAATTCAAAAATTCGTAAACCTCAACCTAATAATAATGAAAATAAGAATTATCATTTTCCGTTGGTTATAGAGAGGGGCCCCCCTGAAAACGTTTGCAGGGGGCCTACTCAGTTTTTGTTACGCCAGTGTAAAACAAATATTGTCCGATAATGCTGAATTTATACCTTTTGTCACTTTTAAATACTACTTTACTACTTACTTTAGCTATTTTAATTTTTTAAACTTTAGTTAAATGAAATAAAATTGGAGTAATTTTATTTTTTAAACACTTTTAAGCCATATATTGTCCAATCGATTTGCTTTTTTGTGTCAAGGTGATCAATAATTCGTCCTATTTCATTTTGAGATATTTCTTCAGGATTAATAAAAAACGATGTTTCTTCTGCATCCACTGACGGAATTTTCTTAATTAAAGAACTTCGACCCACAAACTTTACCAATCTACGTTCTTTACTAATCTGCTATCAGGAATTTTGTGTTCGTATTAGCATAGCATAACTAGACTTTCACAATATGCTCTGAAAGTATTCCAAGTTACTCTGGAAATGTTCTAAACCGCTCCAAAATTCCCTTTTTAGCATATTTAACTATCTTTATCCGTATTAAGCCTCAGTTAATGTGCTTAAGTTAAACAGCTGACATAAGGCGGTCTTACACGAAATTGGAAGTGAGCGGTTCTGACGGAAACATCTACCTCAAGACTAGCTTTAATATTCACTATTCAGTGCTAAATGAAGTGGTAAAATCATTCTTTATGCTAAGCAAAGAACTTTTTAGTAACCAGATTATTCCTTATATGAATGTTCGGAGAAATAGTTAATGTGACAGCAAAAACTAGCTTATTTCAAGAATTTGTTTGCTTGCTCTCTTAAATAAGATCTATAACTTAACTGGGGTAGCCTTTAAAATAAGTAAATCAACGTTCTTGAAATAATAATTTTTTTTTCGTGATCTTAAAAACTCCTCCATTTGACAATTTGTTAGTTATTAATAAATTTCATCATAAAAATATATTTTTTTAAATTTTACACATACTGTTGTATTCATGAAAAAGCGTAAACGAATTAGAATAAGAGGAAACCTTAACAATTTGCGTAAAACCGGCTTATCGCATGTTAAGGGTTATTAAAAATGCAAAGCATTGGCGTTGGGCGTTAGTTCAATAGAATAACAAAAATTATTTTTTTTATTTTATAATATATCTTAACAAACAGTTTTATAAAAATTACAATAGAAGCAAAAAACGTTTAACAAGAATAAATAAAATCTAATATTTGATCATATATCCCTGTTTTTCCATTACTTGAGCCAGTCTATTCGGAATTGACTGAATTATATTTGATACAATTTTTGAATGAAGCTCTTTCCAGCACGCATGTATTATTTCCCATAAGTCTTCTGAATTTTGCGGCCTAAAATTTCGATTATAAATTTTTTAATGATTATACCCCAAATATTTTCAATTGGATTGATATCGGGACTATAAGCGACCCAAGGCAGCACTTCCACATTATGGGTTTGAAACCAGTGGGTTACAGCATTGGCAGTGTGGACTGGACAATAATTATCTTGTTGAAACATGATTGGGATATATTTGCTCAGCAGATGGTAACAATATGTTTTCTAAAATGTTAATGTAATTTCGGGCATTGAATCTTCCCTCTATTCGCCAGCAAACACCAGGTTAATGAACACTTATTTAGCCTCATACATTTACAGAGGAACGCCCATGTTTAGAAGTGAGGGGGTTAGTATATCGCTCTTCAAACCTGATATTGTTTCATTGTTTGGACGGTACACACAAATTTGTCTATTATAAGTTTACTGGAACGTCTTTTCATCAGTAAAAATTACTCTGTTCCAAAATTGAGGATTGCGATATATATAATTTAAAGCAAAAATAATCCTTGATTGTCGCTGTTCTTCGGTAAGAAACATTTTTTTCGCAGCTGGGCGACATTTTAGTTCAGGCAAAAAATGCTGTATCAATAACAGCATCCCTTGCAGTTGCAAATAAATTATTTTTTAAATATCCCAAAGAAGCAGCATCCTGTTCAGGGTTGGAACGTTTAGGACGACCAGAACCAATTTTCCTCATTAGAGATTCTTCTTATTCCCAGCGTTGCTTAATTTTCAATATAGTTTTTTATTTCTATTATACAACTGCGTTACAGCACGGATTAACCATCCTTTTTTGATTTTTAATACAATTTGAGCAGTGGCGTAGCGTGCAGGGGGCCAGGGGGGGCGACCGCCCCCCCGCCCTTTGAGCCCTTTTCCAAACGGCGCCCCCTTCTCACTCTCCCAGTAGTTTCGCAGTTCAATTTCACTTCACATGATAATTGATAATATCGTTTACCTATCGCGGCAAGAGGAAATTTACTATGTTTATGAATATAAATAATAATTATATAACGAAACCCTCATTATTTATTATTATTATTATTATTATTATTATTATTATTATTATTATTATTATTATTATTATTATTATTATTTAGTACTTTGTTTCTGTTTATATTATAAGATGACCATTATCAGAAGAATATTGGCAAATATGATATTTTGTGAAGCTCATCTCTTTCTCTTTGTTTTTAAAGTATTTTTATGAGTTTTAATTAGGTTATTATTTATTTCTAACTTTTAGAGTAAAGAAACAGATAAAATAAACCTGTTACCTATTTCGAGATTCTATTTTATTTTCACTACTGGATTTAATTTATAATAAAAATATTTTGCCACGACCAATAATTTGTATTCTTTCAGTTATTTTGCTTTAACAATTAAAAATTGAAATCTCTAATTCACTATAGAGACTAAATTTTATCTTTTTAAAAGTGTGTTATTGTCGCCAATGAGAGTATATGCTTATATTATTAAATAATATGCATCAAATATTTTATAGAGTTTTAACAAAATTCCCCTTGTCGTGTTCGTATTCTGTTTTCATGTGACCATTTTAGACATGACGAAACAAAAACTTTATTTCTCAGGCCAAAATTTACTAAATAAACGAAATTATACATATTAGCAGTGAGGCGCTCTTTGAACAAGGGCGTAGATAAGGGGGTAATTACCCCCCTCCCCCAGGACCCATAGTGAACCCATGAAAACGAAGCACTTTTTTTTTACTTGATCAATTTTTTTGTGATTTTCTTGAGGATCATGTGTATTTTATATTTTAAGGGCGTGGCACCCAAAAAATTTTCGCCTGCGGCGCTACTTTTTTTTTTCCCTTTTGGTCCCCATTACAAAATATATCTACGCCCTTAGAAGCTTTCGCCCCCTCCGCCCCTTTAACCACGCTACGCCACTGAATTTGAGCCTTTTCAACATCAGACAACTGACGAGGCATTTTTATGTTCTTCCGTCAAAGTTTATCAAACGTTACCACCATTCAGTATCAAAATTAATTACACCGACGCCAATGCTTTGCATTTTTGATAATCTATGACGTGTGATAACCTCCAATAAACAATCATTTAGACAAGCCGGTTATACGCAAATATGACAAAACTGACCTCTCATTCTAATTCTTGTACGCTTTTTTTATGAACACAAGTGTACTTGTATAAAACATAATACAAATTTCTACATTTAAACTATTTTCTACAGTACCTTAGTCTAAAAATAAATCACATAAAGATTTTAGTATATTGCATGCCTGCCACAAATTGAGCCACGTTTTTCAATTGACTTTCCTAAAAACTTTTCGTGTGGTTATTCTTTTCAAGTTGAATACAATTTGTATGTGAATTATTTGATGCTTGCAAGTTTATTGTTTGATATTGTATAGAAATAACAGGATTACTTTAACTGCGACCATAAAATTTTTCCCAACATGTGGGTTTGCATTTTTATTGAGGATTTCTTAAAATTTATTGCTTGGATATGGGAACTCTGTAAAAATAAATAACACACACTAAATTTTATTATTTTCTAATGACCCAATTAAAATTTATTTAGAAAATGATGATTCAGGATTTAAATACAATCTAGATCCCAAAGTACTGACCGATGAAGTAAATATGCCAACTGGACGATCGTGGTCTTCAGATACATACAATCCTGTACCTGGAGTTATGGAAACGGTTTCACATTTTGCGACTTTTTTTTCTGCGGTCTCATCCTTTTAAAATGTTGTAAATGTCAAGAAAATGGCGTGTGCGACATTTCAAGTAATTTAATTAATCCAAAATGGTGCCGCCGATAAAATAAAATACAAAGGTTTTTAAATTTTAAAACTATTATTATCATAACTACCACTGACCTGACTACATCGAAACAGAGTACCTATATTATATAGGTATTATAGGTATATTATATTAATAAATTGTGGCTAAGAACTAACCCTATTATGTATTTACACAAATAGTTTGTTTTAATTTATTTTAACATCATTTTTAAAAAGTTTCCGCAAGTGTCGTCTTACTGACATCTTTAAATTTTTTTCTATATTCGCCAACAATTTGCAGTATACAATGATGTTGTTCTTCATCTTTTGTTAATATTTTATTATATTCGTCTATGAGTTTAATACCCCTTTCTGTTGTACCATTCACTACTTTAAGCTTTTTCACTACATTAAAATTATTTATGTACTCGTCATTACTTTCCCAGTTTACCGGATTCTCTTTTAAAAAAATTGTGGATAACTCTAACCTTTCAAAAAATCTAAGAGTATTTTAAAATACAAATTCCCAAAGTTCTTTATGTTCTATTTCGTGTATATTACCTAATTTAACTCGTTTTTCAACTCCTCCTAGCTAGTCTTCTTTTTCTAGAGCCTTTATTATATTTCTTGTATATTCAACAGGGATTTCGTTATCAAAGAACGATACTGCGCAAATCTCAGACGACAAGTACCACAGGTGATTTTTAATTTTTTCAACGGCAGCTTCAGATATCTGTGGATCAATAGTTTTATATTTAATAAGATTTTTGGCAAATTAAAGATTTTGATATGGAGCTTTGTATGGACAAGGAGCTAGGACTAGGAAGAACGAAATACAATATTATATAGTATTATATTGTAATTAGTATTAGTAATGCAATGTAAAATATTATTAAACAAATAAAGAGATTTTAAAAGTAAAGTAAGTAAGAGCGGTGAACCAAGCCTTAACATAAACTTTGAGGATAAAAATGCACACATCTCTGATACTCTTCCTTTCACTGACTGTTAGTGTGAACTCGTCCCTATAAGATATATTTTAAAGCTATAAATAGCTTTCGCCATCTAGCGTGCATGATGGAACGCTCCAGGAGCACGAATAGTAAATTCTAATTGTTTGTAGGAAAGGACAATGTAACCGCAGAAAAAAAAAGTCGTAAAATGTGGGCCACCCTAAGTACCGTCAGCTAACAACAATACTCCAGTCACATAAGGATTCATCTACGAAAAAAATCCAAGTGAGCTGAAATTTTACATACACCTTTACTTTTATTATACTAATAATGTGTCAAAAGTCCCCAGCGATATCTTGCTTGCGTTTCAAGTTATTTAAGGTCAAATATCACATTAATTGGTTTTTCGCAAATATTTCGTTTCCTGTATGCCCTGTGACTTTTTTAATTATTACAAAAAATAGAGATTAAAAAATTCTCTTCAAAAAGTGTTATGTATATATTTTACGTAAAACTAACCGTATTCACACTATACGCCAGGAAAACACTGGGTAGCTGTACATCCGTTTCGACACCACCCCAGAAGCAGGATGCAAGGCGCGTTTTTTTACATGGTTTCCCCAGTAGGCCTAATCCATGATTTTACTTGTTTTTGTAACTTCTACAGCTCATCCTCAATCTCGTAATCTGTCCCCTCTTCCACGTCTTCGTCCTCTGTTATCTCCTCCAGGTTGTCGTCCTTTGTCCCCTCCTCCAGATTTTCGTCGTCTTCCCCAACATTTTCTTTTACTTCTGTTATATTTTGCGTCAAAAGATCAACAGGATCAAACTGATGATCTTCTCCATCCTGAATGTTTTCTTCGGTAACGCTATCGACATTTGCGTTGAGACATGACTGACCGTGACAATGGCCGCAAAGTAAGGACATTCCAACTTTTCTGCACCCGCAATTTGTGTTACATCCTTTAGTACAGTTGCAAAATATAGTATTTAAAGGTACATCTGGTACAGGTGGCAATAAAGTCCTAATGGGCTCCAAAATATTATTATTTATCGTCCATCCCCATTGTTCAGGATTTAACTCATTACCAAGCCAAATCTGTACTTGGTAATACACTCAACTTAGATGTTGGCATGCAGCTGCGGCAGTAGGAGGGAGTGACGACAATTTCACTGCGGTGTTAAGTCTTGTTGACTTCGCAAATGTCATGTATCGATAGTTTTCAATAGATAATTCTGTTTTAGGGGCTCCATAGATTGCCAGAAGAATGCGTAATCCATTTTCCATAACCGTCTTTACTGTGCAATTTTCCTGTTTAAAAACTTCCTCAAATTGATACAACTCGGGGTGCCTCTTGAACATTTTAAAAACTTTTATTTTTCCTTTATTAAAAGGCGCCGAGGTTGTGTCGCAGCCAGTAATTGCATGTAGTAACAACAGATGCTTTTTACAATTTGGATATTTATTTAGTCTGGAAGAATAGTATGTTTTTGATAATTTTATTTTCCCTTTCCCTGGTTTAAACAAGAAAACATCCTGGTTTAAAGGAGCACGTCCTATTAGAAGAACTAAGAGATCTACATCTTCCCCAACGATAATAGTGATGTTGTGTTGTGATTTCTTAAGTGCCGTCTCTACTATTAAAACGTCGTCGTCGTCTCTAGCGTTGTTTCACAGTTATGTTGATAGATTGTAGTTTATAAATTAGCATTGATATTAATCTAGTTTTGTTTGCGTGATTGGATAGGAACTTTTCTTGGCCAACTGTCACTTGCATTGCTTCGTCAAAAATTACCTCTACGGATCCTAAAGTTAAAGCACTTCCTCGAAGTTGTTCCATTGCTTTTATATTCCTGCTATTGTTTTGATACATTGTATTGTATTTTAGATGTATTTACGTGGCATCAAGATCTTTTGTAGACATAACTGCGTTGCGCTTCTTGCAGCATAATTTAGCCGTATGTTATTAGTTTTACGGAAAAAACTTATATAACCTTTTTTGTATAGAATTCCCTGTTCTTTATTTTTTGTAATTACCAAAAAATTCCTACGTCTTACGGAAACCGAGATATTTAACAAAATAAGAGTTTTATGGTCTTTCACCTTAAATAACTAAAGACGCAAGCGCGATATTGATGGGGACTTTTTAGACATTGCTTACAAAATCAAAATAAAGGTGTAAACAAAATTTAGGCTCACTTGCATTTTTTTAGCAGTTAGCTGTTTTTTCCGGCCTAATATGACTGGAGTAAACAACTATTAAGAAGGCGTTTCTATAGAACTCAGTTCATGTTATTTTCCATGACTAATATATTTTTGTATTATGGAAAAGTTAATACTTTAACTTTCACACCCAAGTTTCTTTCAGCTAATATTTCTTTTACTAGTTTGAATGCTAAAATAAAACACATTTTTAATCTACATCAAAACATTTTTAAACACACCATGTAAGACCATATAACTAAAAAATAGAACTCGTACACAAAAAACTTTAAAAGGACTTGTAGAACCCTCAAAATCGTCTTCAAAATCGCTCATTGTAGAACTTATTCGTCGTCCTCGTCTTCACAATAACATTCGTCATCTACTTCGTCGCAAACTTCCTCGTAATTTTTAAACGCAAATTCTGGTTCGTCATTAAACATAATACTGTTGTACAATTGTTTGCTATATTTCGCAGCTAATGTACCAGTAACTATACCTACCACGAAGACACCGATATCAAACAAGAATTTAACCATTATGGAAGGTTTATTACATTTTTTTATATTTTTAATAGACTTTGACGCATAGGTTGGTCAGTTTTTGACAGACCATTCGTACAGGTATATTAAGGACCTATTTTTGTGCAGGTCTGTTCAATAGACGTAGGTAGGTTAGGTAAAGAATGTACGGCAAACTAACGCTATCTGCAGGTAAACATTTTTACATAGAATTCGTCAAAATGCCTTTATGAAGAGGCTAGTAGTATATTATGCTTTCTTACACACGTCATTCAGATGTTACCTACCCGATTTGTAAAATGCGTTCTATGCTTTATAAGATAACCTATCTATACGCGTCCGGAAATAGACCAGGGCTGAAGCCTTTGAAAATGGTAACAAGTGAAGAAAAATAATAGTAAGATAAAGCCCATTGGAAAAGGAAGAGAATATAACAAAAATGAAAGGAAAAATAATTTACGGGCGATCCGAGGTTGAGAAGTGGAAGGGGGTGAGTTCTTAAGGGTAGAAAACGATTTATTTCGATTTCCAGCAAAACTACAAGTCCTATGGAAAAACACATTGAATAGCAAAGTTGTAGGCAATAAAAAGATCTACAACTTTTGTATTTACACTTTTTCACATAACCTCAAAATTTATGTGAAAAATTCAAATAACCAAGTTTTTGGTTTTTTATTTTTATCTTTTACAAAAAAAAATGTTCACGAAATTTTGTGAAAACTTACCTTTTTATGTCTCAAACACACAGTAATTTATTTGATTTAAAATATTTATTTTTTCACCTTATTTTGGCTTAATATCGAAAAAGCACCCTATTTTCAATCGAAAATTCTCACGTCAAAATATCTGCTTTTTTAAAAAAGTCGGTGGTCTTTTTGTGCGTTGAAATCTCTACTTTCTGATGGTGTAAAAAAATATACATTACTATGGCAAATGTGATGAAATCCCCTATAAATCCTACCTTTAATTATATTTAGAATAACTATTTTCGCATATTTTTTGCGATCTTTATGTTTTATGGATTTGTAATTTTTTTGTCTATCGATGTAACATGGAATTTTACGTTTTTCGAGTAATTAAAGTATAACTTTTAATAAATAGCTCAAAATTGCACATAATGATTAAAAAAAAAATTCGGATTCGGGTTTTTTTCATTTCTTTGCATTTTTTGAGAACATTTACCATAGTAATGTAAATTTTTTTACACCATCAGAAAGTAGACATTTCAACGAACGAAAAGCCCACTGACTTTTTAAAAAAAGCAGATATTTTAACGTGAGAATTTTCGATTGAAAATTAAAGTGTTTTTTCGATATTAAGTCAAAATAAGGTGAAAAAATAAATATTTTAAATCAAAAAAATTACACTGTGTTTGGGACATAAAAAGGTAACCAAATTGACCAAATTTCGTGAAAAAAATTTTTTTTTTGTAAAAGATAAAAATAAAAAACCAATAACTTGGTTATTTGAATTTTTCACATAAATTTTGAGGTTGCTGTTTAACGTTTTTTCATAGGACTTGTAGTTTTGCCGGAAATCGAGATAAATCGTTTTCTACCCTTAAAAACTCACCCCCTTCCACTTCCCGACCTCGGATCGCCCGTAAATTATTTTTATTTCATTTTTGTTATATTCTCTTCCTTTTCCAATGGGTTTCATCCTACTATTTTTTTTTGGTTTCAAAAATTTTCGACCCTGGTCTAAAAGTGGATATATTTTTTTTAAAAGACAATAAAGGTAAAATACCAACTTGCCATTTTACTTACGCGGTTAGGAGGTTAAAAATAATTTGTCATGTCAAAATTCTAACAGAATCCTTCCCCATTTATCCACTTTTTTCGACTTAACTTAAAATTATAATGTTTTAAAGTTTCGCCAATTATATATTTAGATAAATCCAACAAAAATTCCAGTGTTCAAAGTCAAAATATCCGCAATGAAAGGAATACGATTATCGGATTGTGCATCAGTATTCACCGGAATGTTTGCTGGAGTGATGGTAGGAAGATACGGTAAAGATATTTATGACCTCATGTTCCCTAAATTTAAGGTGACCAATTGGGAGGAAACTTGTGAAGAGTTGATGTGCGAGTGTGAAGAAGACGATTTTCCTTAAAGCGAAGAAGAGATAGCAGAAAAGCAGACATAAAATGCATTGTGGTTGTCTTTGTATCGTGTGAATGTTAGTTTGTAAAAATTGTATGCGTCTAGAAAATATTATATTTTTCCTTAATAATCATGATTTGTTTGTTTTATTGTCATTAAAAAAATATGTACAAAAGGTTTATTAATAAAGGGCGGAATATGATTTTTTTTGCATATTTTGTCAGTTTTATAGTAAAATGCATAAATTATTATTTTTATGTTTTCGGGTTTATCAAAAAACGTTAAAGATTTAATGTCCTGTTCGGTACTTATTCCCATAAAAATTTAGTAAATTCTTCGTGATAAATATATTAATAAAATTCATTTTGGTTTCAGTTACAGAAAAGGAAATTCGACAATGGTAAGTCCGTATATTTAATTCGCTTGAAGTATTGCATGTTTACTAAAAAACTTAAGTCATCATATTCTAGATTTGTTTTTACATTAATCTCTTCTGTCTTTGTTAAGAAATGTTTGAGGTACAATGAGCGAATGTGCATTAGATAAACGCATTTTCTGCGCAGCCATGTCCAATTACCTGACAAATCTCTTAAAATGGCAAATAACTAAAATAACTACCTGCTGACCCGCTGGAATTCATTCTGCTTTACATTAAATATTTTGGCATTGTGGAAATTGGACAATAAAATATAAATCAAGTTTTCAAACCGGTCACAGGTAGACAGGGTAATCCATTTAAAAACGATGGCCTTCATATCATTTATATGTTGCTGTGAATGGCTTATGCAGCACAATATTTTATGTTTTCTCATGGATATAGTTTTTCCATAACGATAAATTGACTACAATAAAACAACCAACGTTTTAACGTAAAATAATCTGTTCAAAGAATCTATAAGAAATTTTGTATATTTTTGTTGCACTAGCTGATACCCGTGGCATCGCTCACGTGGAACAACGTGTTCTGAATATATGTAATGATGGTTTCCTTACATTGTGTGCCATATTCACTCTACATTATCGTTCGAGCAAACCTAAGACAAGTTAAAAGTAAAAACGTTTTTTTTTTGGAAACTGTAACCACTTTTGTTTATTAGACATAAAGTTTTGGGGGTCCTATATTTTTATAGCAAGATATAAAACATAAATAGTAATTTCGTCGAGGAACACCATAAACTCGTTTTATTTTAGTTTCGATCAAAACTATAAAATTTTGACCCTAAACAACGAAAATATATTATGTGAAAACAGCAAATGTATTATGTCATTGTGTATGTAGCATTTTACTTTGTATTGTAAATGGGTAAGAATTTAGTAGGTAGAAATGGACCACTGGTGACCGATCTGTTTTCTGTCATCAATGCTATCTTTTATTTTGTTTTAAACAGTTTCTGTTACAGTTTCATGATCAGTACTTTTTTTAAACTAATTTAGCTGAAGCGTTTCTTTTTATAAAGCCCTAAAACGACATAAAGGACCATTGAAAAAATAAATGTCCTTTATCGCGACAAAAAATCATAGAGAAGAAAAATTTATTTCCCCATAAAACAAACGAATATCCAGCAATTCATCTATTGATAGCAACATAAATAAGCTGGTTGTCTGTAAAAACACTTTTACGAGTTCTTCCCAAAGTAAAAGAATAAAATGAAAGTGGTAAAAAGGCCTTTTATTTGAACTCGGAAAAAGAAAAGGGGTCTTAGTTTCAAACCTTTGTCAATGGAAGTATTACTTATACAGTTTTTAACAAAAAATTCCTTAATCGATGGGCTTTAGAAACGTTAACAATGAAGTACTTAATAGTTTTTTAAAATAATTTTATTTTTTAACATAATCTGGTATTGTATATTTTTATTGTAAAACATTTAGAAAAGGACGAAAACCCTTGAAATGTTTTATATTGACCAGAATTCTAAAAACATTCTGTATGGTACAGTTGTATTCATAAAAAAAGCGTACGCGAATTAGAATGAAAGGAAACCTTAACCATATTTGCGTAAATTCAGCTTATCGCATGTTAAAGGTTATTTAAATTGCAAAACATTGGCGTTGGGCGTTAGTTCAATGGAATAACAAAAATTAATTTCTTTATTTTATAATATATCTTAACGGTTTTATAAAAATTACAATAGAAACAAAAAACGTTTAACAAGAATAAATTAAATCTAATATTTGGTCGTATATCCCTGTTTTTCTATTACCTGAGCCAGTTTATTCGGAATTGACTGAATTATATTTGATACAATTTTTGGATCAAGCTCTTTCCAGTACGCATGTATTATTTCCCATAAATCGTCTGAATTTTGTGGCCTATAATTTCGATTATATATTTTTTTTACGATTATATCCCAAATATTTTTAATTGGATTGATATCGGGACTATAAGCGACTCAAGGCAGCACTTCCACATTATGGGTTTGAAACCATGCAGTGGCAGTGTGGACTGGACAATTATCTTGTTGAAATATGAAGTATTATTGGAAAATATTTGCTCAGCAGATGGTAACAACTAACAATATGTTTCCTAAAATGTTTATGTAATATCCGACATTAAATCTTCCCTTTATTCGCCAGCAAGGGTCCATGAACACTTATCAGTCCCATACATTTACAGAGAAACGCCCATGTCTAGAAGTGAGGGGGTTAGTTTTTTCGCAGCTGGGCGACATTTTACTTCAGATTCCTTGACTCTCCTGCTGGCGGTAGGTTGGGAGGCAGGAATGCTGTATCAATAATAGCATCCCTTGCAGTTGCAAATGGATTATTTCTGAAATATCCCAAAAAAGCAGCATCCTGTTCAGGGTTGGAACGTTTGGGACGACCTGAACCAATTTTCCTCTTTAGATTCTTCTTGTTCCCAGCGTTGCTTAATTTACAATATAGTTTTTTTATTTCTATTATACAACTGCGTTACAGCACGGATTGACCATCCTTCTTCGATTCTTAATACAATTTGAGCCTTTTCAACTTCAGACAACTGACGAGGCATTTTTATGTTCTTCTGTCAAAGTTTATCAGACGTTACCACCATGCAGTTTTAAAATTAATTACACCGACTCCAATGCTTTGCATTTTTGATTATCTATGACGTGTGATAACCTCCAATAAACAATCATTTAGACAAGCCGGTTTTACGCAAATATGACAAAACTTACCTCTCATTCTAATTTTTGTACGCTTTTTTAATGAAACTGTACATACATACATGTAATTTATTTTTATTGGCAATCATTTTTCATGTATTTTTAACACATGCATAGTTCACTAAAACAAATTTTCAACAAGGCAATATGAGGGACTAAATCACAGGAATTATACAAAATATAGGTATTTTACGCACTACCTAGCGTTATGAACACTAATTGTATGCTCTGGACATTTTTCATAATTACAACCGGACTTAATAATAACATACATTTTAGCATTTAGGGCTTGTTGTTTATATTAACCCCATTAACAAATATATAATAACTATGTATTCTATATTATCGTAACTTAAATTCATCATTAAAATTTTAAAAATTACTTTAAATGTTGATTAAATTTATTTTTATAAAATTGTATTTGTATTTTCTGCTCCTGACATTTTGCGGACGTCTTTTAGACTAGACTCGTTCAAGTTGCTGTGTGACCGAGACTTTTTCATTCCAAACGTAATAAAAGGTACAACTCACCTGTCAATTACATTGTCGATATCTACTCACCAATGGAACTCGATACTATTAATAATGTCTCCCTCGAAATAAAAATCGACGGGTCCGAGCGATTTTCCACATTTTCATTTTAAAGCAGGAAAATCGAGGTGGGAAGTTTTCAAATGAACACCCTGTATGACTTTAGCTTAGCAAGGATTTTTCCTCACCCCTTGCCGCGAGCACGAATGCCCCTCTCTATTTTCCATGCGACTATATGCTCGCAAATCGTTCCTTGAACACTTAGCTAAACAAACATTTTTATTTTGCCATGCCGTTTAAAAGAAACAAAAGGGAAGTACCTATAGTTAAACTTTATTTCTAATATAACGGACTTTTAAAACCTTAGTCGTAAACAAGGGAAAAATAACAACAAGCGATAATAGAGTCTTAATTAAAATATATTTTGTGCATCGTAACTTAAAGTAACGACCATTATTTGCAAAACGCCTCATTACCCATTTATTTCTAGCATTCTAAAACAGTCTTAGTCTAGTTAACTTTTATATTCTCTTATATATCATGCCGACGACCAACTGCTACTTAAAAATAATTACAGGATTCAGGATTTAAACTGCGAAACAGAGATAAAGTAAGAACGAAACTAGAATGGACGTACGGAACTAAAAGAAACGCGATAATACCTTTAGTCGAAGTTAAAAATAAGCAGCTGTCATTATAGGAACATTCTATAAAATATAATCTTGTAAAAAGTTTCTTGTTCGTCAGATGCATGCTATTGAATTGTTTTTCAATGTAGACGTCATTCTAAATATTCCTTGTCCATATTGCTTAACAATTACTTTATCAGAAGATATAAAACAACGATTGTTATATTTTTTTTTTGCAAATTTCGATAATAACATTTTTGTTAAAAGGTGAGTCGTATCTTATTAGGTAATAATTTTAATAATAATATGTAGATCATACTACACCGGATTGTGGAACTCAAAATAATAAATGTGTATCATGCCACATTAAATTGTTAGATAATGAATTTAGAATACATTTTTACATTTATATAACAATAGTAAAACCAATATTTTCTTGCAGGCACAAGGGATTCCTAAAGGATTGTCCCAACGGACTGTTAACGGAACAGGTGAGTAATCCACTCAACGTTGGGGAAAGGTGAAAATTACTTTTTAAAATTCCAGAGGGACGTTATGTTGTAAGTTTATTTCTTGAGTGAAAATGCAATAAAAAAAGTAATTTTGGTTGTACACCTAAATATTTGAAAACGAGATAGAAATAATTTTATTTGTATTGGGGAAAGCACATATTTTAGGAATCGTCCTGAGTGATTTTTATAGAGAGATGGAAACGAAAAAAATATATACAGGGTTGCCCAGAAGGCTCTCAAGTTATTACAAAATGGCGACGGTCAAAAGTATTTAAATAAACGGAAATGATAAATTATTAATGTTTTTTTTACCTTTCAAGGTAAGAAATCTTCATTGTTTCACGTTCTGACATTTTGTGACAACAATAATTATAGTTTATTTGTTATTTATTTTGTAAAAAAAAAAATTGTAACGAAGCAAAACAAAACACAATAAAAAGGTGGTTTAACGTGGCAAATGCTGGAAATGTCTGCCACCCTCTACAGTACTTGGCATGCTACCAGACGATGGAAAAATCCATCGACGGAATTCCGAATGGCTTCAGCCGGAATGTTATGTGTCTCCATGCAATCTAATTTTGTATTTCAAATCTTCAATATTATTTGGCCTATTTTGGTACTTTTTCTTTTAAATATCTCCACAGAAAATAGTCTAGAGGCGTTAAGTCTGGGGACCTCGGTGGCCCTTCAATTGTACCACGTCGTCCAATCCAGCGACCTGGAAATATATTATCTAAATATCTTCCCACATTGACAACAAAATGCGGGGGAGCACCATCTTGCTGAAATTAAATTGTTTCATTAGGTTTATCTGGATCTACTTCGTTGAGAGAAATTACAGCTAGAGCAGGTATCAACTCGAAGGTTAAGAAATTGAGATAACGTTCAGTGCAACAATGAAGATTTCTTACCTTGAAAGGTAAAAAAAATCAATGATTTATCATTTCCGCTTATTTAAAGAGAGATTTTTTAAAAACTTTACCAGTCGCCATTTTGAAATAGCTTGATAGAATCGCGCCAAAATTTACGAGCATACTGTATGAGATATTAGCTTTCAAATGATGTATCACAAGCTGTATATTTCCATTTAAAAAAAAGATCGATGTAGTCATATCCTCGACAAATGTCTATAAGAAAACAAACGAATAACGTCACAATGTGAGCATATATAAAACTAAATTGGCGTGTCCGAGCCATTTCCCCAAAAGTTACAGGTTAAGGATATATTAATTTTATTCCGGACTTCTGGACAACACTGTATAATGCATAGATTTTTTAGCTAAAAGAAGTCGTTAAAATACATTAGTATATTAATAAATAGTGTATTTTAAAAATACAGTATAAACAATTTATTAGACTTCTTAAGAACTGTTTAATTTTTAATGTGTTTTTCCTTTTTATTTCAGGGCTTCATCAAAATATATAAGCAATTTTTTCCCCAAGGCGACCCTTCAAAGTTTGCTTCATTAGTTTTTAGAGTATTTGATGAAAATAATGTAAGTATAATATCATAGAATTCATTTTTTAGATAAGATGAATAATTATTTTTTTTGTTTCGTAGTCTCACTTTTTTTTTCTGATAGGTACCATATCTCCAAAATCAACGTTTTTCGATATATTGACATTTTACTATTTTTCTGAAAAAATGCTGAGATCCGTGTATTTTTACTTTTAATTGCGCATTTCTTTATTATTATTGTAACCTGTTACCTGAAATAATTTATTTAATTTGAGTTAAAACCGGCACTTGCTGTACTATATCCAAATCCAGATGAGCCAGACATTCCCAATAATAACTTATGGTACCAGCAAGACGGAGCACCAGCCCATTACACACGCCCGGCGCGTGAGTACTTGGATACAGTATTTCCTGGCAAGTGGATTGTTCGACGGGGTCCAATAGAATGGCCAGCAAGGCCACCAGATTTGACCCCGGTAGATTTTTTTCTGTGGGGCTATTTAAAATCTAAAGTATACTTTAACAGACCTAACAATATCGATGAACTTAAAGCTCGAATAAGGCATGAGGTTAGATTAATAGAGCCCCAAGTAATCCATAACGTTTTGGAAGAATTCGAAGATCGACTTGCATATTGCCAGGAAGTTGGTGGCGGTCAATTTCAACATTTATTAAAATAAAATTTGATATAGTCTATGTAAATATTATAGACTAAATAGATGTATAGAGTTCAATTTTAATTGTAGTTATCGTACCAGAAAAAATGTCAATATATCGAAAACCGTTGATTTTGGAGATATAGTATGCTATACAAAAAGTGTTCAGAATGTATCGTAGAATTTAAAAATAATATAATATATATTTAAAAAAATCAATGTTGACGGTATATGTTCTTCTTATGACAACCTGTATACACATTCCTTATGTCAAAAAATTCGCAATTAAAAATAATAATCGACATGTCCGAGCGTTTTTCCAGAAAATAATCACCTGAATTTTAAACGAATTTATTCCAACTTTTTTAAGCTCACTCTATAGTCAATGATTTTTCCATTATAATGTCTTTATTGGTCTGATAATCAAATAAAATAGCAATTTTACCAAAAACAACAAGGAGCGCGAATACTAAATCGTAAAAGAGGTAAGAAAGCGAAATTTTAACGAATAAAAATATTTTTGTTTCCCTTAACACCGAAAAAGATGGAAATTTAATAAAGTTGAGTGCTTTAACTTTTAAAAATAAGCAGCGCCGGTTCTTTAACGGGTAATAAGTTTTTAAATTTAAGTTCACTTGCTAAAATAAAATTTCGAAAATATCTGCTCTGAAAATGCAATAAAGTTTTTTAAGATTACTTGTTCGCTTAAGTATCGCGAAGCTTTGTCATTCTGCAAAAAGGGACCCCAATTTACTGTCTGTAAGAAAATTGTGTGAATTGCTACTGAAATGTCTTTTAGTAAGTAAATTGCGAAATTCTATGTAGACACACCATTAGCTTTGATACCAACTTTCTCAGAGAAACGTTTTAATAAAAATTCGATACTTTTCAGAATTTCTTTCTAAACAATAGACAGTGGTTTGTGCTGCGATCTCATTAGAGAGATGCACTTGGATGCTACATCTGTGTTCTGTTCACGTTTCGATTTGAAATGTAAGGACGTGTAAAGGAGAGCATACACGTACATATTAGTCTGCGAAATTAAATAATAATTTATAATATAATTGTGTATTAGAAAAAAGCCGGTGTTTGTTTTATATTTTATCTGAAAAGAAAAGCACGTATAGTTGACGACATATAAATTCGTACACTCCACCCATACATAACTCAATTACAACAAAATTGGGTAAAACGGGTTTCTCACCTTGCTGCTTATACCTGGATAGAGCATCAGCGTAGCTGTAAATTATTGTATGTGCGATTTTTTACCGTAAATAATAATGGTTATTTCTAAATATTTTTGTGTTTAAATTACAGCCGCGAAATAAGAAAATTATAAAACTATACTAGGAAAACTACAAAACTATAAAGTCAAAAAGGGTAATTTTTTTAACAAACACTAAACAAAATACTAATATTTAATTGCTGCGCTATTGGATTCTAACACTAATCGTAGTCTTCTTGGCATTGATAGAATGATACTTTTGGTGTAATCCGTGGCCCTTCCCAAATTTCTTCTATTTTATTAAATAAGTCTATTTCATTCTGTGGTTTAAAATTTATTTTGTACATTCTTTTTACCATCAATCCCCAAACACTTTCAATTGGATTTAAATCATGATTTCTTGAGCACCAAGGCAGACATATTACGTTGTTTTGTCTAAACCAGTTTCCTATATTTCTTGCAGTATGCACGGTGCAGTTATCCTGCTGAAATATAAAGTTATTTCCTTCAAAAACTATTGCGGCAGAAGGAAGAAAAACATTTTACAAAATCTGAAGATATGTATTACTGTTTAGTGTTCCACCAATATTTCAGCATACACCTGCACCGTAAACACTTATCCATGCCCACACATTAATGGAGAAACGTCCACTGGTTTGAGTATACTTCCCATCATATCGGGAATTTGGTGGTCTATATACTCGAATCCTTCCATTATATGTAGACTGAAAAGTTTTCTCATCGGAAAAGATAACATTTTGCTAAAAAAAATAATTTTTTGATAAATATTGCATAGCAAACCCAATTCTTTGTTCCTTATCTGCACTATTTTTTAAAAAAGGTTTGCATGCAGCTGCTCGATTTCTTAATTCGGAACATTGTCTTATTCGGCGTTGCGCAGTTCTAGATGAAGCAGGAAATCCTGTTATGAGCATAGCGGATACTGCAGTTTCAAATGAATTTTGCCTTAAATACTCCACCAAACCCACCCAACAGACCTTTGAAGTGTTTGATAATAGCGCCATTTTTTTACCAGTCCTTGAACAGTACTTCCAGGTACTCTAAAATGATCAGCTATTTTTCCATGAGACCACCCTATTTCTACTAAACATATTATTCTTGCTATTTCAATAATACTTAAAAAATTCGGTGTATACAAATAAACACAGATTTGATTGTTGCATGTATTTAAAATAGTATGTGTATAGGAAAAGTAATCCTCCTTCTCTGTGTACCCCCCAAATAGCAATAAAAGGCTGAAAAATACGCGTCCATTATTTTTTCCTGGCGTCTAATCGTTGAAATTTGATGACTTGTAGTATCTGCCTCCTTGTTAATCATTTTCTAGGAAAATCCTGACGTGTAAGAACAGTTCCTGCAAAACAAACTTTACCCTACTTCGAAACAATTTAATCAAGATAGCGAGTTTGATGCTTAACGAACCTTAATCATATTATCTGGAAAGAAGGGAATTACAATAGATTTGTTTTGTACGCGCCCTCAAAGTCCTAGCAATTGTAGCCGGAGTTAATGGATATGTATCCTCAATTTTCGACCTAGTCATTAGTCCTTTCTGGGATTACTATTATACAGGGTGTAACAAATTTAGGGGTTCTCTATAGTTTGTTGTTGTATAATGATTTTTTCGCCAGTATGTTTAAATTATTTTGATTTCCCTTCATTTGCTCCTATACATTTAGAGAAGTTCACGCGAAACTAGAGCAAAAATAAATTATGTCGATTCTTTTCGTGAAACCATTTATATTTAAATGTCAACTAACGTCACTTTACTGCAAGAGTGATTATACCAAAAATTTACATTTTTCGATGTGGGTTGTATGAGAGATAGAACAATCTAATTAAGACCATATGGAAATCCGAAATTCTCTAATATGGGTTTGCGGTTAATTTTAAAATGTCTTTTTTATTTGCGTTGGTTGAAAATCAACAAGTAAAAATTTAATAGTAGGTAGGTGCTCAGTGTAAAAGACCGAAAAAAGCAAGAACTACAAAAAATGCTATTCGGTACATACTTTTTTTTAATACAGTGAATATTGCACACAATTCAATATTTTGAAAACTTTTGGACCATAATAATCCTATTAAGAAAATATGCATGTTTATTTTCACTCCAAAATCGTCTCTATCATTGTTGAGGTATTTATACAGCAGCAAATAAATAAGAAATTCCAAAGAAATACACCGAGAACGCCAGTTTTCTACAATAATACGGGAAGTTTGTCATCTTGATTTATTCGTGTTAAGTGTTCTACCCTTATTTTTCGGAAAAGAATTTTTCTATATTATTAAATTTCCTTTAAAGGCGCTGAGTTATTTATAGAAGTCATTTTTTTCAATAAGAGGTATGTTACATAGGCCTTCTTTGGGTTCCTTCATAAATAATATGCCCACATGAAAAGAAAATGTTTTCTTTTCATGCGATTAATATTTAATATTATAAGGTTAATAATTTATAGAATAAAAATAAATTTTAAACTTACAGCCGTATTTACTAAAGTAGAATAGTAGGATGAAACCCATTGGAAAAGGAAGATAATATAACAAAAATTAAAGGAAAAATAAATTACAGGCGATCCGAGGTCGGGAAGTGGAAGGGGGTAAGTTTTTAAGGGTAGAAAACGATTTATCTCGATTTCCGGCAAAACTGCAAGTCCTATGGAAAAATGTTAAATGGTAAAATTGTAGGTAATAAAAAGATTTACAACTTTTGTATTTGCACTTTTTTCACATAACCTCAAAATTTATGTGAAAAATTCAAATAACCAAGTTTTTGGTTTTTTATTTTTATCTTTTACAAAAAAAAATTTTTATACACGAAATTTGGTGAAAACTTTCCTTTTTATGTCCGAAATACACTATAATTTTTTTGATTCAAAATATTTATTTTTTAACCTTATTTTGACTTAATATCGAAAAAGCAACCTAATTTTCAATCGAAAATTCTCACGTCAAAATATCTGCTTTTTTAAAAAGTCGGTGGGCTTTTTGTTCGTTGAAATCTCTACTTTCTGATGGTGTAAAAAAATATATACATTACTACCAAACACCAAATTTTGTGTATAAAAAAAATGTTTGTAAAAGATAAAAATAAAAAACCAAAAACTTGGTTATTTGAATTTTTCACATACATTTTGAGGTTATGTGAAAAAATACAAATTCAAAAGTTGTAAATCTTTTTATTACCTACAACTTTGCTATTCAACGTTTTTCCATAGGACTTGTAGTTTTGCCGAAAATCGAGATAAATCGTTTTCTACCCTTAAAAACTCCCCCCCCCCCCCCTTTCCGACCTCGGATCGCCCGTAATTTATTTTTCCTTTCATTCTTGTTATACTCTCTTCCTTTTCCAATGGGTTTCATCCTACTATTATTTTTTTTCACTTTTTACCATTTTCAAAGGCTTCAGCCCTGGTCTAAAGGGGTCTAAATTTAATGCCGTCTTAAATTGACAGTTCTAGGTTCGAAATGACCAGTGTCAGAATAAGTCAACTAAGTATTGTTCTGTAAAAAATTTTTCGGTTTGTCTTTAAATTCTTAAAGAAAATAATCCAGGTTATTTTAGAAGCATTAAATATAATTACAAGGTAATATAGTGGACACTACAGGGTGTCCCATAACTTATGGGCCGTAGAGTAACTGGAGATACTAGATATCAAACTAAGCCGATTAAGTCATAAGCAACTAGCGCCCTCTAGTGTGAAACTTTAAAATTTCTACAAATTCTTATTTCTTGCTCATAAAAACATAATACTGCCAACTTTCAATTCGATTCATTAAACCGTTTTAAAATTATGGCTTATTTTCGAGAATAAACTTTTACTTTCAACACCCTGTATCTCTAGAACGAGTAACAATCCGAAAACACTTATATGACTTAATCGGCTTAGTTTGATGTCTGGTATCTCCAGTTACTCTACGGCCCATAAGTTATGGGACACCCTGTATATTATCTTGTAATAAATTTTATGGCTTTTTTTAAACGGATTTCCCGCATTCTAGTGGGTGCCAGCGTTGATCCGTTTCTAGTCTGCAAAATGGCAGATGTTCCGGTGAAAACGCAAATAGCATTCCCTATACTGGATTGTGATGCTATTCGTGGTTTATTTAGTTGTCTACCTTTCGATTATTACCAATGTGACTGTCTTTTATATTGGAGTTAATTCCGCTGGGATGGCGCTACGGTGTATCGATGGCCGCTTTAATTTTGCAAGAAGGCCTTTAATACATCTTACCGCCGTTGTCAGGATTGCTTGGGTTGTGGCTGCCCATCGAGTCTTAACAAGGACGATACGGCCGTCGTGATCTACCCGCCACAGAGTATCCATTGTGCTTGGATCCCTGTGTATTTCAATATAAAAAACAGTTACACACTTGTGCGATATGCCACAATATGCGCTTTTAATTAAATATAATGTTTGTTAAATAACTTGGGATACACTGCATGAAAATTATTAACCTTTATCAAGGGAGTTATTGATTCCTCAAAAAACATAGATACGTCTAAAATAAACAAGAAAGTCAATATTTGATCATATTAAATTTTGCACGGGAACTCCTATGATGGGACAGTCAAAGCACCACACTGTATACACTTTCTTGCTGCGGAAAATAATTATATTAAGAATATAATCCACACATAATTAGATCTCATACAAAACCCAGAGAGCAAAACAAGAAACATAAAGACCTAAAATTGGAGTTTTTATTTACAAGGAGGGAATATCAGGATTTTCGAACGTAACATTTCCTGTTGGAATGGTATGGCGTCTTGAATATAACGTATAATCTTGACGTAATTTTCTCTTCTTTACTCAAGAGAATATTTTTAAATTAGCCTAATTTAGGTTTATGGGGACAGACTTTTGTTTCTTTATGCCAACTCATAAAGTCATTTGTTTTTAGACAGTGGCTTACTCGAAATTGGTAATAAGGCCCCTATCCGAATTAATGTAGGTTTATCGTCAATAACTCTCTCTACCCTATAAGCGTTCCAAAATACTACATTTAAGAAGAACATTGTGTATAAAATTGATGAAAAATAGTATATTAACGTACACGTTTTATAAAGCATCATTTTATAGCACGCGTCCATGTTAAAAAACGAGCCGCTTGCGGGACAAGTACTTAAAACTGCTTTATATAACACGTACGTTATACTATTTTTTCTAATTTGTAGGTTTTTCAATAAAAACACATATTTAAAAAGAAAATAAATCCTTCAAATTTTGTAAATTTTTATGTCTAAATTTTATGTTGGTAATACTATTTTTTATCATACCTAGTAGCCTCTGGACAACAGAAATTATTTTGCGAGCTGTCATTTTTTGATTTATTGACCCATTTTCACCACGAGATTCTAAAGTTATTTTAGCGATATGAGATTTGAAATTGGACGGAATACGTTGTGTGATCCTTGTACATTCGGTACATATACAGAGCGTTCGGAAATTCGGGCGATTTTGCTACTTTTTTTTGAATTTTAAAAGACGTGATTTTACGTCACGGCATTGCAATTTAGTATAGGGAAGATGGAAAATTCAAATAAAGTTGAAGTTAAAGTCGACATTGGAAGGTTAGTAGATTGAATTTTGGATAGGATTTGGCAGAAAATGATAGCTTGAAGCATCTACAAAAGATTGATTTATAGATTTATGCAACCAACATACATGACTGTTATCCACACAAAATAAAAAAGTAGGTTATCAAGCTATTTTTCCTCTGCGAAAAATGGGTTTTCTCGTAAATCACAAAGGCCGCGCAAGTCAATGAAATAAAACATTTAAATGTTACCAACATCAAATAAAGAAAAAACGCGTATCGAAATAGCTTCATTACGATACGCAAATGCAAAGAGTTGTTATTATACCAAATTAGAAAAATACATTTTAGCAATTTTTACGATGGTTATAATTTATAGGTACCAACACTTTTTAACTAAATAGTTGTGTAAGTATTCTTTACGCGTTTTTCTTCTGTTTTAGGATGGTTCAATAGAATTTGAAGAATTTATAAGGGCTTTGTCAGTAACGTCGCGAGGCAATCTGGATGAGAAATTACATTGTAAGTATAGAATAATGAATAAAATAAGTTATCTAACTTGCTTGATAGTCAACGAAAGCTTCCCTTTCATTCCGTGGTGATTTTCTCTTATCATTTGTCTTAATAAAATTTATTTTTTAGAGAAGTATCTAACTTCATGTCGCCTTGAGCTGCATCTTGCTTCATTGTCGCATAAAATATTAGTAAAGTCCGAAAAACATTGGCCTGACCAAATCCAAAAAGGCAAATCCACATTTACATGCACAATCGACTTTCCACTCTCTGTAATATTTTCGCAAAAATCCCCTGAAATCTTTTAATCCCTCGAAAACCCGTAATATTTAAATTTGGAATTCGAATGAAATTCGTAAGGTTCTTAAATTATGCCGGTTTGGATTTGCCTTTGGGTCAAGTTGGCAAAAGGATTTTAAATATCGTGTCGGGACTCGTGAGTTGTTCTGCATAGTGGAATTGCGGCTTCTGTTCGAAATTGCATCGTTGAAAAAACAGTAATACCTACTAACTTAAAAATATCTAAAATAAATATAGTTTAAAAAAACTAAAAAACACGCTTTAATAATTAATCAAACTAAAAAGCGGAAAATAAATACCTATAGTTTAAAATAATTCTTGAAATTCTTAATATAGGCAGAAAATAATAATGAACGATAAACATTAGTATTAGCGTGAAAAAAGCGTGGGGTGCTCGATATACGAAAAATATAGCACAAAGCGCCTTACGCTTTTTTTTTCACTATAATACTAATGTTTATCGTTCATTATTATTTTCTGCCTATATTAAGAATTTCAAGAATTATTTTAAACCATATTTATTTTCCGCTTTTTAGTTTGATTAATTTAAAGCGTGTTTTTTAGTTTTTTTAAACTATATTTATTTTTCATTTTTTAGTTTGAGTTATCGTTAAGATAAAAACATTTTTGAGTAGATTGAGCTAGATTAGTAGATTATTGTATTGTCAGCGGTTCTTGATAAGTCTACAAAATTTTAATTAAATCTGACCGTTTAAAGTCAAAATCGGGTTCAAAGAAGTCGGTTACAAACAAACATACATACAAACCCGAACAAACGACAAAAATTAAAAAAAAACTTTGTCAAAATTTTATTATCATAGGTAAAATAGGTTGAAATGTATTAAAACAAATTGATTAAATTAATTGCATTCTTATAATTTTATGATTCACATCGTTATTAATATTAATTATTTAAACCAAACCACTTTAAAGTATCACTTTAATTACGCTGCCTGTTTCTTCGCTCCGAAATTAAAAATTCAATTAAAATTTTTATCAGAGAGATCAAGTTTATTATGAAACTTTTTAATTTGGATTAGGAAAGTTACTTTAAAAAATGTACCGATAGGTCCGTTACTTAACGAATTAAACTTATATAAAACAGTATTGTGAGCTTGTCTAATCCTGCATGCGCTACAGCGGCAGGTGGAGCCTCTAAGGCCCAAAATTATTAATATCTTGTTAGCATTTACTGTGAGATACCTTTTAAGGATACTATTGTTATTGGAACCATTGTTGTTAGTAGGTACTAAAAGTACATTATTAATATACAGGATTAGGAAAAATTACCAGAACGGTCGATTATTTCAAAATATACAGGAGTTATCAAAAAACGTCTTATATAAAAAATGTAGGGCTGTTAAAAATCTACTTATCGGTGATAAATTGAAATATACAGGGTCGCCCACAAAGTTGTGGAGAATGATAGTTATATTTTTTTTAAATGGAACACCCTGTATGTTTTCACATTTTTAAATTCCACATAAAATTATAATTATATTTTATTAAATGCATTATTAGTCTATACTTCATAGTTTCCGAGATATTGACTCTCGAAAAGTGACATTTTTGAACTTTGACAGCTTATAACTTTCTAACAGTACGTCTTAGAGCAAAACGGCTTACATGTCCCTATCTTCAATTTTTATTATCTTCCCAAAAAAATCAACTTCCGGTTAAACCGGATGTAACTCGAAAGCAGGAAATATAGTTGTTCCGGTTTAACTGGAAGTTGATTTTTTTGGGAAGATAATAAAAATTGAAGATAGGGACATGTAAGCCGTTTTGCTCTAAGACGTACTGTTAGAAGGTTATAAGCTGTCAAAGTTCAAAAATGTCACTTTTCGAGAGTCAATATCTCGGAAACTATAAAGTATAGACTAATAATGCATTTAATAAAAAATAATTATAATTTTATGTGGAATTTAAAAATGTAAAAATATACAGGATGTTCCATTTAAAAAAATATTCCAAAAGCGGACCCAGCTGTCATCTTGACATTTAAAGCTGTCATTGGTATGTCAAAAAGTGCAAGATTTGCTCAAATATTATCGTTCAAAATTTCATTAAAATATACCGAACGGTTTAGAAGTTAGAGGGGGGGGACGGACTTTAGGTCCTCACTGTATATTTTTCCTTGACTATTTAACTAGAGTGTTTTACACTGGCAAAATGTCATAGCAACGGCCGGGTCTTCTACTGGCAAAATTACTACCTGCACCTACCTGGACAAAATTCACATGTGATTTTTGCCGCGGCAAAATTTTGTCTTTTTTCTAGTTAAATAGTCATGTCGAATACCACTCGAGAAAAAATTGTGTAAGCAAAATTGTTCTCAAGGATTTATTTAAGTTTGTTGCTTTTAAGCAATTTCGCTCATGACATTTTCGACAAAATCACTCGCCTGACGGCTCGTGATTTTGTCAAAAATGTCATTCGCGAAATTGCCAAGCAACAAACTTTCATACCTTTCGAAAATTTTGCCGACAAAATTTTATCTCTTGTGATATTATATATGATAAAAAATAATTTTTGCCGTAGTCATTTTTAAAAACGACAGCTAATCCGAGTCAATATCTCGGAAACTATGAAGTATAGACTAATAATGCATTTAATAAAAAATAATTATAATTTGATGTGGAATTTAAAAATGTAAAGATATACAGGGTGTTCTATTTAAAAAATATAACTATCATTCTCCACAACTTTGTGGGCGACCCTGTATATTTCAGTTTATCACCGATATGTAGATTTTTAACAGCCCTACATTTTTTATATAAGACGTTTTTTGATAACCCCTGTATATTTTGAAATAATCGACCGTTCTGGTAATTTTTCCTAACCCTGTATAGTAAACTATGCAAAACACACACACAACAGTGGGTCGCGTCGAATGGTTTTGAAACCGCTTTGGTGCAGCGTCTAATGCATTCGCCGCTATCTGTTTTTTGGTTGAAGTGGTTCTAGAATAGCTGAAATTATAATTATTATAGTGGTCAGACCCGGCAGTTTTCAAAGCATGTTTGAGATCCAAAGGAAATGTTTTGCCTAGGCAGGGACCGCTACAGAAACAGGAAAAAGTGTGTCATCGCCTTAAACGTTTGACAACTATGATTAAAATTACGTGATAGCCCAATTATGTAAGTTTCATTTATTAAAATATGAAAAATACCACTTCATTGTAAGAAAAAGATGCGAATAACAAACCTACGAGACCAATCAATTTGTCTGGGATTACTTTTTATAAAAGTTCGTTCAAAGATAATCAATAATAATAATATATAAGTTTCTTTTTGCAGAGTTCATTTATCAGAATATATCAATGGATAACAAATATATAAATTTCGAATTTAATACCTCAGCCAAATGATAATATATTTCTATCGTGGGCCGTTTGAACCCGATTCAATCTTTTAAAATCAATCGTCTTTTACAATAAAGTGTATTTTTCTGTTTGTACGTTTTCTGTTACGGTTGATTTTTCAGCTTAATGTGTTTGTTCGTTAAAAGGATATGTCGACGATTTTTTTTGGGGAAAAGTTCATATCGGGGAGTTACGGTATATCGCTAGCAACATGTGCTGTAACGATTCAGAAGAGAACTATTCCTATTACTGTTGGTCTTGTGTCGTCTGAAAGTTGACGTATACTCCTCTGTGCTGCAAAAGGACTTGCCTTTTAACCAGTGGCGGATTTACAAATTTGCCGCTACTAGGCTATGCAATTTTTGCCGCCCCTATACCAGTGATGGCTCGTGAGTTGTGAAACAGGTGAAGTGTTCGGGAAAGAAAAAGCCCGCTGCAGGCGAAATGCGCCGCAGGCGAAAATTTTTTAAGACCACGCCCAAATTTGGTCAATAATTTTTAGTAAATATTTTAAAAATTTATGATTACCTACTTATTTTATTGAAAATGAAATTTCTTTCTGCAAAGCCAGTAAAGTTCCAACTACCTTTTTTCATCCCCATTAACAGACACGGCCAACAATAAAGTTTATTTAAAAAAATACTACCCGTCGAACATAAATAAAGATTGTACCATTTATTTCTGTAAGAGAAAAAAATTTTTGGGCCAAATTTGCCGCCCCCTAAAACCTGCCGCCCTAGGCTCCAGCCTACTCAGCCTAATGGTAAATCCAGCACTGCTTTTAACCGTTAAAAAAGTGCTTCTTTCCCAATTTAGGAAAAATTCATGTATATAAGAAAATTGCGTTGTCAAATTGATACAAGCTTCTTGTCTTGTCCATTGACTTTCCTAGTCAAATTTATGCCTCAGAAAGGGACTTGGAGATAGTATTTCGAAATTAAAAACAGAGTGTATGAACTTGCGGATCATTTATTAATAAAGAAATCAGTGTGTTTCTTCATTTTTTCCAGATGTATGCAGTTATGTTATTTCCAACTTTACCACTTAGTGTGGCATCAGCGGAATGTTCTTTTTCCAATCTTAAAATAGTAAAAACCTATTTACGTAAAACCATGGGACAGCAACGCCTTTCGGATTTATTCTTAATCAGTATCGAACACGAGTTTGTTAAAACATTAAATATCGACGAAATTATAAACGATTTTGCAAAAAAAAACTCTTGACGATCTGGTCGTTTTGTATAATACATTGTATAGTACTTAGAGACATAATGTTTGTGCAGACTTGTTGAGTATTCATGTGTTTTACTGTTTTCTGTCTTTTGAATTCTATGAGTCTCGATCACTGCTACCCCCGTTAATACCATACATGGTAAGCAACATTATAAGTGGTGTTTTGAATTGATTTGCATCATGTTTGCTGGAATATTACGTATAATGACTTAATAACTATACCTATGTTATGTCTACCAGTCTACTTAGTATTATAAAATAAATTCGAATTGTTTGCTGTTTTAATAGTAGGACTTAACACATAATGTGGGTTTAAGCCAAATTAAATTATTACACGATTAACGAATTCAAAAATTCATAAACCTAAACAAGATTCAATTAACACATATGGCTTAAGAAAAAACCTACCTCATCATGGAGAATACTTACAATACTTCAGTTTGCCAACAGTGTATTAGAAACTAAATCTTATAAAATGACAAAAAGAACAAGGAAAAGACAAAGCCTAATTTAAACTTTTTTATGTAAAAACTTCCAAACGCTAATAAATTACCGTTCTTTTGGCGTTTTTAATCAAAACCCGCTGATCCCTTCCGATACCGTCCGGTCGTATTCTTGATAACGAGAAAAATAACGGTCATATTTCACCTACGTTGACGTAATTATTTTGTCGTTTGTATCCCGGGATCGTCCCCCTTCAGAACAGTGTTTGACCCTTGCAAGGGCAACTTAGGGATCACGTGATAAATATACTTCATGCACGCAGGATAGTTTAAGTTGGCCCTAAGGCAGAGTTAAATTGTAGGTAATCCTGGTTTTTGTGTTTACTTGGCTTAAAAACTATTAATTTAAGAGATAATAAAGACATGGGAATTAAATAATTTTTCATGTAGAATTAAATGGAAATGAATACAACACGTAACGGAGATAACGCAGTGCCAGTGGAACTTACAAACGATATAGCATAAAGACTTGTCCATTGACTTTCCTAGTCAAATTTTAAGCCTCAGAAAGGGACTTGGAGATAGTATTTCAAAATAAAAAACAGTGTATGAACTTACGGATTATTTATTAATAAAAAATCAGTGTGTTTCTTCAAATTTTCCAGATGCATGTAGTGTAGTGATGTTATTTCTAACTTTACCAGTTAGTGTGGCATCAGCGGAACGATATTTTCCCAAACTTAAAGTAGTAAAAACCTATTTACCTAACACCATGCGACAACAACGCCTTTTGAATTGATCCTTAATACCTTGTATAGTACTTAGGGACATGTTTATGCAGGCTTGTTGAGTGTTCATGTGTTTTACTGTTTTCTGTCTTTTGGATTCGATGAGACTGGTTCACTGCTATCCCCGTTACTACATTATAAGTGGTGTTTTAAAATTTTGATTTTACATCATGTTTGCTGGAATATTAGGGGAATTGTGCCTGAGATGGCATATTTTTTGTTTGAGTCCTTATTTTAAGGCGAAAAAAAATTATATTAATGAAACATGATCAGTTCAGTACATTTTTAAATTCAACTTTTACACGTGACATCAACTGTTTGAAATATAACTTTTAAAATATATAACTTACACAGTAACCAAAAAAGAGTGTACCTGGCCATCTCACACTGACATGTAAGGGTAAGATGGCATAGTATGCCATCTCACCCAAGCCAAACTAAAACAAACGTACGCACAAGTAACTAATATTTTATTATTATAGAAAGTTCCTAAAAAAGGAAATAATTAGCAAAATAAAATTCTAAGAACACAAAATAAATACACATAACGACGTATTTAGTAGGAAGTTAACTTCTTAACGTTGTCTGCTGTACATTAAATGATTTCGATGCCAAAAGCCATCCCATTTGTTTATTTGTAATTGCTTTAAGTGCTTCTACCATATTTTCTTCACTCCAACTTTGTCGCTGTGACTTTCGGGTGTATTTACCAACCATTTTTACAAAAATCTGTAAAAAAATAGGAGAAACTTAGCGATATATTAATTGTGGGTGACATGACTTCAGGGTGAGATGGCATGGTATGCCATCTTAACCTGATCACCTATATGCCATCTTGCCCTGAAATACATTATTCACTTTAGACGTATGTTTCTAGTTTACACTTACATTTTTGTATTATCTTGCGCGACAGATGGGTACAGCTTTTACAAATAAACACTGCTATATTAGCACATTTCAGTGGAACTTTTAGCCCTGGAAGTAACAAGCACTTATATGATATCCGTCAGAAAATTTTTCACGAGCCGACAACATACAACAAACCGCACAAACTCCGTCGACACTTGCAGATGAACTAAATTTACGTAGCGACCGTTTCATGTTCAAGGGCATATAAACCGATGGACATAGTTCCCAAATTTAAAGTATTTTCGCTAGAAACGTAACTATGCCGTCTCACCCAGGTATGCCATCTCAGGCACAATTCCCCTACGTATAATGATTTAATAACTATGTTATGTCTACCAGTCTACCCAGTGGCGGCTCGTGGGGTAGAGCCACAGTGCCATGGCACTACCTGCCCTCCTGTCCAGCGTCCTGCCCTTTACAAATTACCAAAACCTATTAAAATTAATATTCTCCTTTTTAAAGCAATTAGCAAAATAATTTAAAAATGGAACACAGTCGTGTGCAAATTTCCATCTATTGAGGAAGCGATTATGCGTAAAACGGTAACGTAGCTTTAGCGCCAAAGCGACGAGGCACACGGGAAGCCCGAAGTTATGACGTAATTGCCATAACACACCAATAAAAAACATAGGAAAATGACCTTGAATGCGAGCAGGAAAACATCTCCGTGTAGCCAGGCTCTTTGACCCCGTTTGACGTTAGACGTTTCAAATTCAAACAGTTGTTTGTCCGCGTCGTGTCGTGTAAGGTTGTTTGTAAACTAAATAATTTTCGTTCGGCCGGTTGATGTAATAGAAATATTTATGGAAAAAATACTTGGGTCTGCGGTTGTGATAAATCTAATAGACTATTTTGTTTTATGTGTGTTTTATTTGATGGGGGAGCAAACTTGGTCCCAAAAAGGTACAGATGATTTGGTCCATATCTGGGAAAAAATGAAGACACATGAAAAATCGAAGGTACATTTAAACAATATATTTAATTTCAGTATGCTTGGTAAAATTAACATTAAAACTCAATTAAATTCTGCATATCACAATGAAATAATGAAGAAAAACGAACAAATTGATAAAAACAGATACATATTAAACCAAATTATAATCTGCGTTCGGTTTGTGGTTCTTTCGGTCTATATAATACACTCTACCTACAGTATTTTTTTTTAAATTCAAGATATGATTGTAAATTCATAAATTAAATTAGGTGCCTTTTTGCTTATTTTTCCTACTTCAAAAGCAAGAACTTTTAACAAAAAAGGGCGTAGCACCCAACATTTTTTTGCCTGCGGCGCTAAGGGTTTACCTGGCCCTACTTCACTAAAATGGCACGAGCCGCCACTGAGTCTACCTAGGATTATAAAATAAATTCGAATTGTTTGCTGTTTTAATAGTAGACTTAACACATATTGTGGGTTTAAGCCCAATTAAATTATTACACAATTAACGAATTCAAAAATTCATAAACCTGAATCTAGTAGTAATGAAAATAAGAATTATCATTTTCCATTCGTTATAGAGGGGATGCCACTGAAAACGTTTGCGGGGGGGGAGGGGGGACTCAGTTTTTATTATGCCACTGCGCAGTGTGACCAAATTGTTACGGTAACGATGGAAAATGAGATGCGCCGTCTGTGTTATTTAAATTTTCGAAAAATAACATAGGGTTTACAAAATGTAAGCTTTCGACTATAAGCTAAGGGGGAACATTACCATTTTCATTTCTCCCAACAGGTTATATCCACGGTCTCCAGAGAGCTACTTATTATCCCTCATTGTTCCAGAGGCACTTGAATTTTCTCGGTTTTCTTGTGGCCCTCTTCTTTGTTTATTTTTATGTTTATAAGCTAGCTTCATCTCCGTTTTCTGCTCGTTTGATTTATAAGAGCGTAGAAATTTATTTCATTTACGCAATTCGTTTGGGGAATTTTTAGTTTTTAAGCATTGGGTCACCTTGAGTATACTGCGCTGACCACAGATTGAATACAATTAATAACTAATAATTAAAAAAGTTTATATTAAAGTATTAATAAATGTTTACTTGTGTGAAGATTAAAAGAAGCTTAACTCAACGACGATATCTCAATACGACGATACACCAATTTTTTACTCTAGAATAATACGCTATGGCCGAAGAATTCAAAGAATCACCATTATAGCCTAATCCTCCCCCTCCCCTTGGGTACGGCCCTGATTGTACGTACTTTACCAGTAATGGGGTTTTGAAGTAGGTAGGCCATAATAGGCCAGGGCTGAAGCCTTTGCAAATGGTAAAAAGTGAAAAAAAATAATAGTAGAATGAAACCCATTGGAAAAGGAAGAGAATATAACAAAAATGAAAGGAAAAATAAATTACGGGCGATCCGAGGGCGGGAAGTGGGAGGGGGTGAGTTTTTAGGGGTAGAAAACGATTTATCTCGATTTTCGGCAAAACTACAAGTCCTAAGGAAAAACGTTAAATGGCAAAGTTGTAGATAATAAAAAGATGTACAACTTTTGTATTTACACTTTTTTCACATAACCTCAAAATTTATGTGAAAAATTCAAATAACCAAGTTTTTGGTTTTTTATTTTTATCTTTTACAAAAAAAAATTTTTATACACGAAATTTAATGAAAACTTACTTTCTTATGTCCCAAAGACACTGTAATTTTTTTGATTTAAAATATTTATTTTTTCACCTTATTTTGACTTAATATCGAAAAAGCACCCTAATTTTCGATCGAAAATTCTCACGTCAAAATATCTGCTTTTTTAAAAAAGTTGGTAGGCTTTTTGCTCGTTGAAATCTCTACTTTCTGATGGTATAAAAAAAATATACATTACTATGGTAAACGTGATGAAATCCCCTTTAAATCCTACCTTTAATTATATTTAGAACAACTATTTTCGCATATTTTTTGCGATCTTTATGTTTTATGGATTTGTAATTTTTTTGTTTATCAGTGTAACATGGAATCTTACGTTTTTCAAGTACCTAATTAAAGTATAAATTTTAATAAATAGCTTGAAATTGTACATAATGATTAAAAAAAAACATTCGGATTCGATTTTTTTTCGTTTCTTTGTATTTTTTGAGAATATTTACCCGAGTATTTACCATAGTAATTTATATTTTTTTTACACCATCTGAAAGTAGAGATTTTAACGAACAAAAAGCCCACCGACTTTTTTAAAAAAGCAGATTTTTGACGTGAGAATTTTCGATTGAAAATTAGTGTGCTTTTTCGATATTAAGTCAAAATAAGGTTAAAAAATAAATATTTTAAATCAAAAAAATTACAGTCTGTTTGGGACATAAAAAAGTAAGTTTTCATCAAATTTCGTGTATAAAAAAATTTTTTGTAAAAGATAAAAATAAAAAACCAAAAACTTGGTAATTTGAATTTTTCACATAAATTTTGAGGTTATGTGAAAAAAGTGTTAATACAAAAGTTGTAGATCTTTTTGTTACCTACAACTTTGCCATTTAACGTTTTTCCATAGGACTTGTAGTTTTGCCGAAAATCGAGATAAATCGTTTTCTAACTTTGAAAACTCAGCGCCCCCCACTTCCCGACCTTGGATCGCCCGTAATTTATTTTTCCTTTCATTTTTGTTATATTTTCTTCCTTTTACAATGGGTTTCATCCTACTATTATTTTTTTTGCTTTCAAAAATTATCGACCCTGGTCTATAACGGAAATAGTGGATCCATTCATCTTATTTCTTTATTGTATCTCGCATAAATTTCCACAATCAATTTCCTGGTCGCAGCAATAAAATTTATTTAACCCCGAAGGCCTTTTAAATAGGTGATGGCAAGCAGCAACACCTGATTCAACAATAGACGGCAGACCCAAATACGTTGTAAGATTTACGAGATATCCAGAGATTTACGGTTTTCCTTCCTATTTTTTTATTCCAGCTGTTGAAACGCCAAAAAACGGCGTCGGGCGACGAGACCGTGCTGAATAAAAATTTTAAATGAAAACCTTGACGGCTTCGTATTACCAATTTGAATTCTTTATTGGGTTTTTCGAGCGACCGAAACTATGAATTTAAATTCATCTTTCCTGGTTCCGGGTGAAAAAGGTCATATTTATTTATAAAACATAATATAGGAAACAGCTTTTTAAATTTTATTCTATATACTGAAACTGACAATCCCCCATGCTCTTTTACCTTTGTAACCAATTACATCTGCGACTGTAGCGGTGACACTTTACCCCTCAAAAATCCCCCTTTTTTTATGATTGTCTTTGGTCTGCGACCACACTGGTTTTAATTGGTTCCCCGTTAATCTGCAATTTATTTTGTTACATATCGCCCCATTTTCGTGTACGTATTATTATTAAAAATATTTTATCATTTTAATTCCAGAGTATTTTTTATAGATTTACGTACACGTTTGGTATAAAGGTACTACGTAGTTGGGAGAAAAGCCAAGCGGCAACGGTCTTCAGTAGTGGACACTCAAGTCATTGTCGGACATTCATTTTAAGAAAAACACATCACACCGTTTTATGTACACCACTTATAAATTAACGTTCTACAGGCAACATCATACCAAATAACTATAACCCTTTCTGATAACTATACTAGTATATTGTGAAATAAAATAATAACATAGCCCCCAGAGGGTTCCTCTGCAGATATTACTGATTCAAAAAATATTAGTTATTTTATTCAACTCTTAAGAAATTTTGTGGAATTTTTTTTACGCGGGGTCTGGGGCGTTTCAATGCGTTATGTCATGGTAGTATAATGATATGCATCACCACACAGACAATGGGAAATCCCTTGTCAATTCTGCTACCCTCAAAATTGTATTAGAGTTTTTTTAATGTCCTTGTAACATGGATTCGCTGATTCGCGATTCGCACACTAATTTTTATTATTTTCTCATGAATCAATTAAAAGCTATTAAAAAAACGCATCGTCTATCGTCCGATAAAAATATTGATAACAACGTCTTTGACTCGGCACATGAACATTATTATATCTTCCGTTTTAATTTCTCAACAAGGTAGAAAAGCAAACATTTTCTAAACTTAATTAAAGTTTAATCATTTTAGGTGTGCCAAACGCCCCTTAATGTATTAAGCTCCTGGAACACATTTAATCGTTCCCTGGGGTGTCAAACGGCTGCGTGTAATCGGGTAACCAGGAATCCAGCCGTTTAAGGGGCGAACTACGCAAAGTTAATAATTAAAATGGCCGAATATACTTAGCTAGAGGTAATGGAATAAAATGATATATCGCTTATGTGTGCGAAGAGTAATTACGTACAATAGATAGGTTTTGCGGGGTACACCCTTATTTATTTAAGGTTTTCAACGTTGTTATTTGGGGGAACCAAGAATGTTGGTTTTTATAGGTTGCCATACAGTAATTTGAGTTGGCAGCATCATTCCAACTGGCTATAACCTATTAATAATGTAACAGGTCTTAAAAATGAGGAATAAGCATTTTACTTATAATATCAAAAAAATAATAAAAATAATTTTGTTGATCTAATGAAACCACCAAGTGGAGAAACAACAACTGATAAAAGTTTAATATCAAATTACTTTATTGAATAATATTCAAAAGTTGGAGAATCACTAGCAAATAATATAACAAGTAAAAATAATAACCACGTGCTGGATGAAACTGTTCAGAATAATTTAAACTCTTGTTATCTAAATGAAACTAATTATCATGAAGTTAAAAAATTAGCTTAAAACCTAAAAAATCTCCTGGAATTGATGGTATCACATTTGAGATTTTAATATGAATATACATTTGTAAACCATCAACTCATTTAATTAACACCATCTTTAATACGGGAATATATCCATCTGCTGTTAAATGGGTATAATAAAACCAATTTATAAAAGCGGAAATAAAATTGAATTTCAAAATTACTTTCATCATTAGCAAAAGTTTTCAAAAAAGTTTTAAAAGAAAGATTAGAAAATTTCTTAAATAATAATAAATATAATAATAATAAAATCAGCCAAACAATTTAGATTTAAAAAAAATAAATCTACACGAGATGGAATTTGTCACCTAATAAATTAAATATATAATTCAATCGATAATAAAATTAACAGTATATTATGCATATTTTTAGATTTAGCTAAAGCCTTTGATACTGTCAGTCATAAAATTCTTATTAACAAATTAGAGAAACTTGGATTTCGTGGTCAAATATTAACTTTATTTAAAAACTATTTATATAACAGAGTACATCATGTTAAAATTGGTGATAATATTAGTTCACCAAAAACATTTAATTATGGAGTACAGGAGTACCACAAGGTACAGTCCTACGACCAATACTTTTTAATATTTATCTAAATGATATTTTTAATTTAAACTGTCAAGGAAAACTACATAGTTTTGCTGATGATACGGTAATTTTTTATGAAGATCTAAATTGGAATATTTTAAAAAATACTATTGAAAAAGATTTTATAAAAATAAGCAACTGGTTTAATAAAAACGTATTAACTATAAATTATAACAAAACAACATACATTCCATTTACTTCATACAAAAATAAACTTCCAAATATTGGTCCAATAATATACAATAGTATTAATATCAAGGAAGGTGAAAATATTAAATATCTAGGAATCATTTTTGATAAACATTTAAAATGGGATTTACATAGTGACTACATTGTAAAAAGACTAAGAATTTTTATACCAAAATTTAAACACCCTAAACAATTTTTAAATATAAAAGAATTAGAAATATTGTATTATTCTTTAGTACAAACCCATTTAAATTATGGAATACTAGGATGGGGAGGCATAAATAAGAATTGTCTTAATAATGTTGAAACTATTCAAAAATACATTTTAAAAATTATTTACGAAAAAGACCACCAATATTCTTCTGATTTACTATTTAAAGATAGTAAAAAAATGGATATTAAACAAATATTTTCTTACATGTTAATATATATTTTTAAACATTAAAATAAAATAAATTATATTAATCACACACATGAAACTCGTCATAAAAATACTATTACATATAAAAATAGAGTAAACAAAACAATAGTACACAAACATTTTTTAACATCAATCCATATATTTTTGATATGCTACTACAGTCAATTAAAATAATTATAGAAATAAAATTAAAAATTGGATATTATCCAATCCAAGAGATATATTCAAGAACGTCATTAATAAATAATAAATACACCAAACTATAATGAACAAAATATATAAATATAAATATTATATACATTACGTATTGTATCTTTGTATACTGTTGTGATATAAAATATACCAATAAAATATTGTCATATCATTTTTACTGTACACAGGCATACGGGGTTAGGTGCAAGAATAGCTACCGCAGCTAAATCTCGCCCTGTTATGGCTGTATGTTTTGTTTATAGACAAAAAAAACCTGTAAATTTAAATTTAATCAACACCTAATAAAAGACATTTATTATTATTATTATTATTATTATTATTATTATTATTATTATTATTATTATTATTATTATTATTATTATTATTATTATTATTATTATTATTATTATTATTATTATTATTATTATTATTATTATATTCTTTTTATATTATAATCTAGTTTACCCTGAATTATGAAATAAATTTCTAACAATAAATATTATATTATTTAACTCAAAACAAGTATTTTACTTCTGAGTTAGGAATTGATAGTTTATACAAAAAAAATTATATATGAGCATTAAATGTCAAAAAAATATTTAAATAAACTTTTATTATTATTATTATTACTATTATAGCCCTGTGATTTCAACAAATTAATAAACACCTACTTCTGGACCGCACCCTTTACACAGAGTTTCTATAAATAAACTGTCTATAGGCCAACCCACTCGTTTTCCTAAACAAAATAAAGCATTTGCATGCTGAAAAGAGCTCAAGTTGATTTCCAAATGGACTTTGAAACGGAAACCTGAGCTGAGGAAAGCCTAAAAGCCACAAACTTACTTACAGTATTCCCAGTAGCACTTTTTGAAAGGCATGTCTTTCAAGTTGAAATTCTGATAGAGTATATAGGGACTGAGACGTAGTTATGCAAAGTAACATAACAATAACGTGTCGAAAAAATGACCGATATTTTTTCTACGGTTTTATTTTCGACAAATATTTTCTCCCCTATTAATTTTACATCAAAATGGTATAAGACTTTTTTGAAGGTCCTTGTTTGATGGACTGGCACACCAAATTTTATTATTTTCTGATAAGCCAATCAAAAGTTATTAAGAAAAAACTCGTCGTAAAATTTTTAAAATTAAATACGGATGTGATACATATACCTCAGTGAAACCATTAGTAAAAATTATAATATCAAATGTTACTAGATATTTTTCGTTAGTTTTAAAATGTTTTACAGTATTCAAGAAAAAATAATGATTGTACTTATTTAATAAACGCAGGTACTTAAAACAAAATAGTGAGAAATTTATTATACATGTAGTAAAAGTTTTAAATTTGCATTATTTTCATGTGCTCGATCACCGAGTAGATCATTATTTTGCTCAAAACAATTGCATTTAATAATAACAGTACCTTAAGTCTTAAAATTACTAATAATATTCGGGGCTGTTGTTTGGCTTGGAATGGGTATGTAAGGAAACGTCGCAGAGAACATTTTGGATACTCCCCGAGAAGTATTTCCCTGTAGTAGTAGTAGTAGTAGTAGTAGAAGTAGTAGTAGTTTACCACTTGTTATTTTTTCTTGATACTGTAAAACATAAAACCTAACCATACTTAGAGCATTTAGGTAATTTAAACACTTAAGTACACATTTCAAGTACTTATTCAGCATATGTCAAAAGCTTCTTTATTTTAATTTGACACTGCTATTGACTCTACATGTCAAATAAACCCGAACCATATTTTTAACTGCATTTCCTAATATCAACTCTTTAAATTTCCTAATAATAACTTCTTCAACTTAATAACTTGTTGTATATGAAAATCGTTTTTTTACATTATTCATAAGTATCCAAGCCTATTTTTATGCTTATATAAAAATCGATTGCTACGCAATGTATGGCTTAACATGTTAAAAAAGATATTTCTACGCTCAATGAACCGAACTTCTGAGAAATAATTTTAGTGCTGTGGAAAAACGGATAAGGCAATTATTTGAAGTTTAAGTAATGAACAAAACATCTCCATTGTGTGTATGATTGCTTATCATAATAAGATCTTAAATAATCTATACAAACGGAGTAATAATTATAGTGCTTACCACGAAAAATAATAGCAGTTCATTCTAGCCGTTCTAGAACGGCTATAATGAAAGGCAATAAACGGCTAATAAACGGTTAATAAACGGCTAATGAACAGCTATGAACGACTAAACGGCTAAAAATGGTTCAAAAACAGCAAAAAAGGCTTAGAAACAGCTTAATAGGGCATGATTTATGAAAAAGTCTAGAAATAATCGTCTTCTTCTTCTTCTCGTTGTGCCATATCCACAGTGGACGTTGGCGATCATTCTGGCCCATTTAATTTTGTCAACCGCAGCTCGGAACAAGTCTGCAGATGTTTTTCCAGTCCATTGTCTTAAATTACGAAGCCAAGATATTCGGCGTCTTCCCGGCCCTCTCCTACCGTCTATCTTTCCTTGCATAATAAGTTGCAGAATGCTGTATTTGTTGTTGCGCATAATGTGGCCAAAGTATGAACACTTTCTTTCTTTGACAGTCCTCATCACTTCACTTTCTTTGTTCATACGTTGTAGAACTGTCGCATTTGTTACATGATGTGTCCACGATATTCGAAGCATTCGTCGATAGGACCATAGTTCAAAGGCGTTTACATGCAGCGTCCGTTAAAGTCCAGGCCTCGACCCCGTACATCAAAGTGGAGAACACATAACACCTCAAAATACGAGTACGCAGTTGTAGGTTAAGCTTCATATTGCATAGCAAGGTTCTCATTCTACTAAAAGAAGTACGGGCATTTTTAATTCTTATTGTAATTTCTTTTATCTGGTCCCAGTTTTCATTTAGATGTACGCCCAGATACTTAATAGATAATATCGTTTTTACTTTTGCATATTGTCATAACCTTGGTTTTCGTTGTGTTTAGGCGCATGTTGTACGACTCGCAAACCTCTGCTACTCTCTCCAATAATCTTTGCAGACCCTCAGCTGTATCTGCAAGCAAGACAGTGTCATCTGCGTACCTCAAGTTATTAATGAGAACCCCATTCAACCGAACACCATCCTCGGCCCCCTCCAGTGCTTCTCTAAACAGTCTTTCGGAGTATGCGTTGAAAAGCATCGGCGACAGCACACATCCCTGTCCGTGAAATGATTGTAGAATGTAAAAATATACAATATGTTTCATTAAACAAATTAAAGTTGATACAAGTAGCATTTCTATGATCCACCCTGTATAATATCCTTTTTCTAAAAAAAATGCATTATTAACAAAATAATTTGACGGGTCCGAGCAATTTTTGATGACGTGGGCGGTATTCTATAAAAAATGTAATCCATTTCTTGCTTATAACTCTGTATGTCGATGTTCTTCAGTTTCTGCTCTAAATATCTTACCAAATTAACCTAAAAATAAGCCGATTAAATATTTTTGATGGACAATATTCTTCGATCCTTCCTGGAAAACCCTCATTGTTCCATTTTCCCTGATATAGAGATACGTTTTCCATTGTGTTGAATTGCCGGTGGAAAACATGCACTAAAGGAAAATTGTTTGCGACTTTATGAAATATAAAGCATTTCATGCAAGATTATTTTTGAAGCCACAAAATGATATTTTACGGTCAGCTATTTTAAACGCATTTGTTAAAAGTTTGGTGAACTTGTAATAGTTTTAAAAATTATTGTTCGTTAGTCATCTTTCGGAAAATTGCGAAAAAACAATAAAATGTAAATCATAGGATTTTATGTTATGTTAACTTAAATAAAAATGTAAATCAAGTGTTGGCGATTTGTAGCTATACCAGAAAATAGTTTAACTAATAACAGTAAATCATTTTTCGGTTTAAATATCAAGCAGGCCAGGTCAAACCCCTCACCGTTTCACGGGTCAATTTTTTGCCTCAGGCTGTTAAGCTTAGGTTGGTCCAGCCTGTCTAACCCAGCTTAGACCTTCTAGATTTATTATCACTACGTTTATCTACTCAACTGTGAAAATTCTATAATAAACCTAATGTTTTGCATGATTTTATATTAATAGCGGGTAATAAAATATAACTATATATTTTTATCCGATCGAGTATTTCGAATCCTCACATAAAAGTGGACTGGTGTATATCCAACAAACCCCTTTGAAAGTTATAATAAATGACTCTAACTTATAAGTATATAATGGCCCAACCCGCCCAACTATTGCGATAATGTTATTCTGTTCAGTGTAGACCAGACAGCTTTTCGGCCATTTCTTAAACACTGTTAAGATCTACTTCCAACAAGATTTATGTCTCTGTAAACAAACTTAACTAAGTTTACCCGGAAGATTTCGAATTCGTAAAGTTTCCCTGTAGATTTGATGGATAAGCTCAAGTCCTTGGGGAAAATATTGAAGTTTTGTCCCCTTGTGTGTAGTTTCGAGCTTAGTTTTATTTCTGTGGACAATGTAATTGGATGACTTTGTTGTTAGCTTTAATGTAAAAAAATCATTCACTAAAGCGAAGAGAGAAATTTTGTTCATCGAAAAAGTTAGAACGTATTGTAAGCGGGCGATAATCAAGAGAGTTGCAAATGTTTCTAGTTGCAGTCGGTCTCATAGACCATACGTCACCGCTGGAGGGGTATGAGGTATTCATATACTTTGTACAACAGACGCAAATGTTTCAAATTTGGGTTAGCAAATAGCTAAACCTGTAATTTCCGAAAATTTGAAGGTTTACATAGGACAAGTTATTAAAATATGTTTGCACTTTTGTATGCTACAGCTTAAAACGAAAAGACCAGCAAACTATGCGAATTATCTTTATCGCCCTGATAAAATTAGGTACGGTCTGGAATTATTAGTTCAACCCCTAATTTGGGACGACCTAAGGGGCCCAAAATACCAGTAGAATTAATATGCAATAACGATGCGAAATCTTGAGATTTTAAATTACTATTTCTACTGCTTATATCATAGAAATTTGACATGTTGGGGACTTTGCAAGAACAATCACCAAACAGGATCGTCGTTGCAGTGATGAAATGAAATATTTATATTCTTCCAAATTTTATATAATAAAATAATCAATTATTGGCGGTTTGTGTTAACGCGATTCATTTTCCTTAACCCTATTATCAGTATTATTAGCTTAAATCGAAAAACGTCACCTTTTCTCGTCAACGTCGTGGATAATATGTATTTTCCCGACCGTGAAATGTCATTTCCCTATTCATTTTCTCTGTTAACATGATCGATTTTCATTGTGAGAACTTCCGACACACCGTATACGGGTTATTAAAGCTGTTGAGTGAGAGCTGACTTGCAGAATTTTGAAGGGTATTTGACGGTAATACACAGAAAGAGATGGAGTCGGTTATCTGGGAAACCTTTTCAAGTTTTAGGAAGTTACGAGGCCATAGCGACATAATCTTCCTTATCTAACGCACCTGTGCTATCTGCTGCAGCGACATGATTCCCTTCGTAAAAGTTGGCTATTAAATAGATTTTTGTTTTAAATGGGGTTCCTCCGCAGGTAGTTTTCAAATTACTGAATAACTTTAACGGGCAAGGAAAAATTTAATTATGGTTAATCGTATTCCAAAAAGTGAGGACAAACTAATTAGTTGTATATCATACTTCACCAGGTAAAGGATAAATTAAGAACTCATTTGATTGATTGATTAGATCAAATAATAAATTATACTGCTAAATTACCTATTTAATCTGGTAAATATAAATGAACAAATTGTATGTGTCCTTTCACATTAACCTTTTAACTACTACCTAGACCTAAAATAAATTATTTAGTTCTGAACTGGAGCAATATGTTTTAGGTAAACTAGTAGTCAAAGTTTCACGAAATTGAATGGCCTTCCTGCAATGAATTTTGGCTGATTTCCTGCAATAATAAATTAGGTTTAAGGATAAGCGGAAATTAAAATATGATGGACTAAAATATGCATTTGCCTCCCCAAGATTTATCAAGGACGTAGGAAATTTGCAATTTTACGTAGCAAAAACATTTCACTAATAATTATAATTCCGATATACTCTTATGAGAATACAGTAAAAGAAAACTGTTGTAAATAAAATTATAATGTTGTAAATTCACAAAAGTATGTTTAGTTTTATGGTTCTCTTAAGAATAATTACCAAAACCGTTTCAGAGAACTAAATCTCCAACTATTTTCAAACTAAATAGTTTTTCTTTAATACATCTTCCTTGAATTTCAGCGCTAATGAATTTTCAGCCAGAATAATCGCAAATTAAAACGCAAAATGAATGCTGCTTTTTGTGAAAAAGAAATACTTTGAAGTTCCGGCAATTATTTTAGACGCTCAAGTTTAATGAAACCTAATAAAGAAAATTAAAGTGGATTGCCATTATAGTGTTTTTCGATAGGCAATTGTTACGAACAATTTGTTTAAACGAATTACCACAAATTTGATTATTTTAGGGAGGTACACAGAAAGGGCGTATTCAGTAGAATGAATGCTAACGTGTCTAGAATTAAACCGGTACACTCTGGAGTAAACAGGAACTACATTAATTGGACATTGGACTGTGCAAATTTAACCTAAATAGGCCAGCTAATTAAGAGAATTTAAAAGATAATGTTTAATAAAATTTGAGGCCGCGCGATGTGATATTAGGGTTTCCGGACGGCAACCAATTCAAATAAAATATTGGTTCCTAGATTGTAGGCCTTCAACAGAAATAATCCTTTCCTATGGAATAAACTATTCTAGACCTGCATGCAATTTTTTCCATTAAATCTTCGATTTTCCGCACTGCAGAGATATCAGGAAATTAAAAAGCAAAACAACTGCCACTGGCTTTCAAAATCCAAGCTGTTATTTTTGCAATTACTACCTTTGATTCACAGGAATAATTAGAACATAATGCCATTAAAAGTCACTTTAGAAATTTATCGGAGTCAGTTATTTCTAATGGTGATTGGCTAATGGCTAGGTAATCAGTAATCAATGATTTAATACAATTTAAATGCTAAATGCCAAACCAAACTGTTTTGAAAAATACATATAAACTTTTTTTCATTACCTTGTTGTTAAATTATTATGACCTTCCCTTTCTGCAGTGGACGAATAATAAGTATTAATTTCTACACTTCTTTTTAATGTTAACGAAGTTATAGTAAACTCCCAACATCAAAGATAATAATTCACTAATGATAAATATAGGCCCTTATTTTGCAGCTGATCATTACAGTCAAAGCGATCCAATAACAGAATAATACTGGAATTCTGTTTTCCAAAATTAATTCCTAAGACATTGTCAAGTTTGCATAATTTCAAGCATAGAAATGTGCTCAACTGAAGACCCCTTTCATTAAACCTCTCCTGAATTATCTGCATACAAGAAATGACTGGGTTATGTCTTGAGATATGAATAATTATGTTACACGGATAGTGGTAAATTTATCATTTGGCGGTACATAAATTACTGATTACTAGAAATAGATAAGAGCAATGTTCGCCAAAATAAACTGAAAGGATATAATAAAACTAATCTATATTAAATAAGAATTTCTGTAAGATAGTAGTGTTAAACATTTGAAAGGTGTTTTATTTATCAATGATCTAATTTATGTCCTATGGAACAACCTATACATATATACAGGGTGTCCCAAAAGTAATGGGACACAGAGCCTTAAGGCGCAATAATGCGATTTATTTAAACTTGCCTTATCCCAAAATTGATGACAACAAAGACACAGAGTGTCAAAGTTTTAATTTTGTTTTCGTTTTTTTTGCGATTATTTCTTAATGAAACGACATAGCAGCACAAAATTAAGGGTTTTGGGGTTTTTTGAGGTGAGAAATTCAAAATTATTTAAAGTTTTTGTGTAACCAGTAGAGGGCGCTGCCTACGGCATGGCCCACTCTTTTTGACTGGCATAACTTTATTTGGGCTTCTTATATCGATCCTACTTTTAAAAAAATAAGTTACTTTACTTCTTTTACATTAAAAACGTATAACTTATTGAAGTCGCTAGGAGCAACCATTTTCGAGATAATCGCATTCGATATTTTTAATACAAGAATGTTAAAATATTTAAAATAATTGTCTATTCGTATTAGTATTATTTATCACAGCTGGTCTTGATTAAAAACAACGCCGTTTCTAAGGCAACAACATATTACACAGTATCATCTGTCAAAGTTAATATAATTTTTGATTAGAATAAAATTAATAATTCCGTAGGTACTTATACGAAAAAGCATTTTTATTTGAAAAAATAGTCAACCTTAAGTATTTACATTAACTTTAACACTTAGCAAATGTAGCTGATTTACAATAATTTTAAGTTAGAAATTCACCGTTGTTCGATTTTCCGTTGTTTTTGGAGCACGTACTTGTTGCATTAGACATATATAAAATGCGATTATCTCGAAAATGGTTGCTCCTAGCGACTTCAATGAGTTATACGTTTTTGATGTAAAAGAAGTAAAGTAACTTACTTTTTTAATAGTCGGATCGATATAAGAAGCCCAAAAATACACTGAAAGGATATAATAAAACTCATCTATATTAAATAAGAATTCTCTGTAAGATCATTTTCCTATGGAACAACCTATACATATATATATATATATATAACTATATCCAATTTATTTTATGCCAAATGGAAAAATCTATATGATCTTGACTTGATAGAACGACGTTCGGAAGCGGACCTTTTTTTCTACCTTCTCTTCATTTGTTTCAGGGGCCTTCAGACTTTATGATGTCGATAATGACGGTTTTATTACACGGGACGAAATGTACAACATTGTAGACGCAATATATCAGATGGTGGTAAGTATTTTTTTAAATCAATAACCTTTCTTTTCTTATTCTAACGCGACGAGATATCTGAACGACAAACTCACAATACAGCGTCTCGGCTTTCTTAAACATGATTTTCTTGAATAGAACTTACTGCCACTGCAATTTTAAACCTCATTTCACTACATATGGGCTAGAAACCGAAGAGGCAGAGAAGAGGTGGTCTATACTGCCTTGCGTCAATATCATCGGCTAAAATAAATATTAGCTGTGGCCCATTTCGCTCTCGCTACAGTCGTTTTTGCCAGTAGCGGCTCTATAAGTGTTTGAAACGTGTTTGTATGATTATTTAATTAAGTCATATTTATTATGTAAAATCTACGTCACCCTGGGAATGCGAACCAAAAAACATACATTGTTGCCATATTAATAGACCTAATAGTATATTTAAAGAAATATTGATAAATGCGCAAGCTGCCACTGCTTACGGTAGTAAAAAATTCAGAGCGACACAGGAGAAGAGTTTTCTAATATTAAATTTGAATTTTATAAGGTGTAAAATACATAAAAAATTACCTTGTCGGACTTCCATTGTCTTTATTTTGTTACTTAACACAACGTTTCGGTTAGTTAGTATCTCTAACCGTTTTCAAGTGTAAACTAAATTATAATTCTAAGGCTACTGTCTTTAATACTATCCATGTGCAATAGTGCAATGAAGTTTGATGACTCCGCCTACGTGCTTATTGGAGTATGAAGTTTGAGCTGTGGGTTTTGGACAAGAGCTCTTCCCGTACGAGTTAAAGAACATATGAAACATACTCAAAGAGGTGAAACTTCGAGATCAGGTATAGCGGAACATGTATGGACCAACCAACATAACATACAGTGCATGGTCAGAAGCCAAGGTTTTGGACACGGAACGGCACTGAAGAAAACAAAAATTCAAAGAAGTGAATCAAAATACCCATATATTTAGTAAACAAACCACGTAGAGATATCCCCAATATTTGGAAGCCTCTTCTTGTCCAAAACCAACAGCTCAAACTTCACACTCCAATAAGCACGTAGGCGGAGTCATCAAGCTTCATTGCACATGGATAGTATTTAAGACAGTAGCCTTAGAATTATAATTTAGTTTACACTTGAAAACGTTTCAAGATATTAACTAACTGAAACGTTCTGTTAAGTAACAAAAATTTTTTGATATCATACCATTGTCTACCACCTTCAAACAAACAGTATAAAATACATAATTATGCTGCGTTTGCTTAACAAGAACAACAATCTACTAACTCCTACAACATTTACGCAAAACTCGCGTAAATTTAAGTTAACCAGAACGACAGTTTATCCTAGTTTAAAATTTATCGTTCGTCCAACAACAAAAGCCTATAATTACTATAGCTGCACCACGAAGTTAGGTTCCGGGATAATTGATGTTATGCAATTTAAGTTTGTCGAGGAAAGCCAAACAGCAAGAAATTGCCCAATGTGTTTAGTGTGTACGGATTCTGTGGGGATTAGAACTCTCAACTTACACGGAGCTATTAATTACAGTAGTAGTACTGTCGGTAGTAACGCTCTTGGTATGCCAAAACAAATTTACCATATTTAGGTCAGAGGAGTTGGATACCAAAATCATGTATTATTAATCACTTTAAACATTCATAAAAATATGTTTATTTTACGTTTCTTTATTAGTAGTTTACACTGAAATGTTTTACAGCATTGAGAACCTCCCACACTTGAACGCAGGATGTATTATACATCTGAAATCCATATTATACTTCCGGCCCACTTTTTACCTTAACAGAAAAACTGTTTTTACGGAAAACAACATTTTGGGCTTTCAGCCATAAATCTTTGCAGGCAAAACTGCATTATAAACTGTCCCGTGGTCATTCGCGACTGTAATCAATTACAATCCACCAGCCAAAATATTTTGGCAACAATTTCCATGGATATCGAACGTATAACTAGTATTTTATCGTTCGGAAATTCACAATCAATTCTAGATTACCTAATTCTTTTTTGATGGAGTACCTTTTTTCGAGCCGATCGCGTCGTTTGTAAATGCATTTTTGGTTTCTTTGTCGCCTGTACCCATTACGTGTATAACGTTTCATATTCTTGTTATAGGGTCAACAACCATCAGAAGACGAAAACACACCACAGAAACGCGTTGACAAAATCTTCGATCAAATGGACAAAAACCACGACGACAAGCTGACCCTAGAAGAGTTTAGGGAAGGGTCCAAAGCGGACCCTCGCATTGTCCAGGCGCTGACCCTAGGAGGAGCCGAATAGCACAGGGACGAGGGCATTAGGCCTGAACCGATCTGACGCCGTTGTAGCTATTGGGGTCAGGATTCATTTCGATTGTGCGAAGCACGGCAGATTGGTCATAGTACTGATTTTTGACGTTTTTTTTTAAGTTTCTGATTATTATATTAACATTTTGGACTGCCTAGATTTAAATGCCTTTCCCTCAAATGTATATTTGGTTTATTACTTCCAACTTGTATGCGCTTGAGGAGAAAAATATTTATATTTTTTTTAAGGTCCTTCAAAGGCAGTGAACATTAAAAGGACTAATTTGTCGTGGCCCCATTAAAATTTGATAATATCCTTCCTGTTCTCCTTCTGCTACGGTAACATAAAATTATATGTCGCTCTGGGCCAAAAGTTGGGTTTTATGTTCACCAAAAAGTCTGTTAGAAGACTTGATTTAAAAGCCAGAGACTCCCCAATTTTTATAATTTGTATTTGGGCACTATTAAAATGTACCTTATTGTCTTCAGTATTAGAAAAATAAATATATATATCTTGCGCCACAAAACTGTCAAACTCACAGTTGTTAATTTAACACAAAATATTTTCGTAATTGACGTATAAAAGGAAGTATCTATAAGTTTTTACTAGACACGTTCTGGTTCAACAGTACGTTTTCTCAAATGTCGACAGTTATCTTAAAAAAAAAATTATTTAAATTTAGGCAATCACAACTTTTGTCGTGTTTGTAGGATGTAAAAAATGTAAATGATGTAAAGCACAATCAAAGTGAGTTTTGAAAGTGTTAAAGTCAATAAGAAAAATTAAGTGCTAATTTTATTTTCCCTTCTTTCGTTTTAAAAGTAAGCCAGTATATAAATGCCAAAAAATTGACTTCGTCTATATATTGTGATAAAGATTTTAGTAGTATTCAAATTGTTTTTCGTCTGTGGCAAACTTTAATAAAAAAAATGGTGTTTGTCTACCTGCGTGAAGAAATGATTCATTTTCCGCACTCCGTTGAGTGCGTTAGGAAAGTTTTCCGTACTAGTGTTGAAAGATGTGTTGTTATGTACTTATATTCAATTGTTGATAATAACATCGATTAGACGTTATGAAATTTTAAGAAATAAAAACTTCACATCATTGAGTATATAACATTTTTTAAGTTTGCAATAGATGTCCATTTATTAGACTAATAACCTAGTATCGCACATTTGGTAGGGTAAGACTGTGCAAAATGTGGCTTTATTAGTAATTAAGATTTGCTGTTTGCAATAAACAAGTTAAAAATTGTGTAAATAGTTGTTACGTACAATTATATAGACTTTAAATTGTTGATAAAGTTTTTATTTTAGGAGCAGCAGAGTTTGTGCAGTGGTGGATCCAAGGGGGAGGGGGGTCTACTATTTAGGTCATGTGCCCCCTCCCCTCCTCACCCTAGTGAAGTTCTGGATTCCGCCACTGAGTTTGTGCATGATCCATAGCCCACTTTATGTATTTTTCTTCAAGCTGAGAGGTATCACAATTTTATATAGGTGAAAAGAGAAACAAAAAATTCTTAATTTTTTTTATGGTTCATTTTTACATTCTTCTTATAGTCATTTTTATTTTTAAAGTGCTTAACCTTGCGCTTAAATATAATCATAGAGTGAAAAAATTGGATTTTGTTCGCAGCAACAACATGTTTTGGTGTTTCCAGTTGTGTAGCTGTTTCAGCATAAATACTATCTCTAACATTTTGTTATTTTAAAATTGTGATGGTTCTTGAATAATATATTTTTAAAATTATTCGTAGCTGCGGATTACTGACGTTTATATATTTACATTATTTATTACTCCATATAGCACATACAATTTGACAATCAGAATTTCATTGTTTGTGCTAAAATAATTAGCTAATTTTACTGTTGTAGCTTCGAAAATATATACCGTTGTAGTTGTATAGCTTATTCAAGTGATCTTATTCCACGTTTTTTCAATGTAGTTTAAGAAAAATAAACATAGTTTTGCCAGATCGTCTGTTTTATAGTTTTACAGTAGGTAATGGTTTCGGGCTTATTAGCTCTTATGGCGACTTATCAGTAAATATCTAGTTATTGATTTAACGGACTTAGGTTTCCTGTAATTGAGATTTTTTGCGCAAAGGTAATTTTTGTGAGGGAAATATCAAAGCTATGTATGAATGAGTATTGGGCAGAGTTGTTAAAATAAAATTTAGGGAATTGATTAATAGTTACTAATGTATATCTCAAGTTCAAACAAACATTATATAAATTTGTTGTAAATAAAGATGTATATATTTAAATAATAGCAGAAGTACCGAAAAAAATTCTATATACACTCCCGTGCAAAAAAAACGGGCATAATAAAATTCGGATTAAGTTTAGGACTTTATAACTGTTTTATTTTTAGTCCGATTTAACTGATTTCTTAAAAAACTATAGATACATTTATTAGTTATAATATGCGTATACAAATTTTAAGAGCAATTGGTTTCTTGACATATTATACAAGGATAATCGAAAAGTTAGTGTCAAAACACCTTGTGGAATAATTAAGAAGCAAAAGTACTTCAAAATATCAGTTTTTATTAACCGGCAAATATTCTTTCCATTTTGGGTTTTGGTTCATGTCAATACGTGCATTTGTTCTCACCCAAATGCAAAATGATCTTGATGATATCAATAATTTAAATTTTCCATAATTTTCTCATTGCCATTGCATTCAAAATAAAATAGACTATTAAAATGCAAGAAAACAAATGTTATTGTAATAATCAAGATTTAATAAATAAATAAATTTACGGAAAAAGGTGCGTATACCTAAGATTTAAAAAATAACATTTTCTCAAAACAAACTTAACAGGTACCAACAACAACTTTTTCACTTAAACACATCTCTATTATTTCTATTGCCTCCTCTAGCCCTCGCTACTGCCTGTACACGTCGGTTCATGCCATCAATTAGCCCGTGAATATCATCCTGGGTAATATTCCTCCTTTCTTGACTCTTATGACGCGGTAGTAATTTAAGTCCAGTTGCTGGCCAGCGTGAGTTTAAATTACCTTCGTGTAATCTTCGACGAACTGTCCAAGAACTGACATTTTTATACGAACCTCTTGAAGTTGGTTTTTCGCCTGTACTGACGTCAAACGACGATTCCGTAGAGTTTTAAGTAGTACAAGAAATCGGTCATCAATAGCTTTAGTTTTGCGTTTCCTAAATTATTGACATCATCAAGATCATTTTGCATTTAAGTGAGAACAAATGCACGTATTGACATGAACCAAAAACCAAAATGCAAAGAATATTTAAGTACTAGTACTAGTATTTTTAAAGTACTTTTGCTTCTTAATTATTCCACAGGGTGTTGTGACACTAGGCAGAAAAACAACTTTTCGATTATCCTTTTTTTTTTTTATGATCGAGCACAAGCACTATAGGAAAAATCCTTTAAGGCGCTCTAGGAGCGGTGCGTGTGCGAAGAAAGCGATTCACGTTTCTCTTGAATCGTTGGAGGTTATATTCGGTTGGAAACACGGTCTCAGAAAGGCCGGTCCACAAAGATGACGTCCTACAAATGAAAGAGTTCTGAAACAATGGTGTTCGGGGTGTACTAAGTTGAACCACATAGGGATGGGCGGCAGTGGTTCGTCGTGTGTTTCTGCTATCCGCAAATTAATAGACGAAGACAGTGGAATTGCGTGTCCTGCCATAACGATATTGGGTTCTGCAATGTTAACCTTCTTAGAGAAAACTGCTGCCTGGGTTTTTTGAGTGTTTCGACTTGGTTACTGTCACCCCAAGACAAAATTTTTTACAGGTCTTTATTGAGGCGTGATACCTCATGTTGTCTGCGAAGATGTGCGTCAGCAGCCGATGTTTGAGATTTCAAAGTAAAAGATGAGATAAGTGTGCTGTCGTCAGCAAAGCTATATATTGGATTTTCTTTTTTCGCTAGAAGGTCGTTAATGTACAGTAAGAAGAGAGTGGGGGATAATATGGACCCTTGAGGAACACCAGCATTGATGTTGAAGGTGTCTGAGAGCCCTCCTTGTATAATATGTCAAAAAACCAATTTCTCTTAAAAATTTTTATAAGCATGTTAAAACTTATAAATTATAGCTCTCTAAGAAATTACGTAAATCGGAGTAAAAATAAAATAATTATAAATTCCTAAACTTAATCCAAATTTAATGATGCCCGTATTTTTTGCACGGGTGTGTAGTTTGACTTGACTGTTTTTAATTTGTATTTTACTAAAAGTTTGTATTTAAAAAGTTAAATTTACGTTTTTTCCAATAATACCAACGCCAGCTGTTTTGAATATAAAACAGGAAAAATTTGAAATAATTCAATTTAATATCGTTGGGATTTCTACAGCACTTCCATCATTTACGAACCTTTCCTAGAAATAAACTGTATAAAAGTTACTTAGAATTAGAGTATGGATACCGGACCTAAATGGATAAACAAAAATTATTTTAAAAAATATTTCTGCAATACTTTGCAAATAATAAACTCGAATCTAGGCTCTTTCGAGTTATTTGAAACTTCCAAAAATAGAAAAACACTCCGGTATCCTGATAAAATTGGTATCCCTTATCTTCATACCTTCCCCCTCCCTTAGAGTTAGATCTTACAAACATAGTTATCCCTTTAAAACATTATAATACCTTCACTTTTAAGCGCATACGCTAGTGACGCATTCACCATTTCGTTTTTTAATCAATATTTCTATACTTCTTCGTTTTATCCAAAAATCAGTCAAATACCTGCCGGGTTTACAATTATTTACAATTTAACGTTAAATAAATATAGTTTAAAAAAACTAAAAAACACACTTTAATAATTAATCAAACTAAAAAGCGAAAAATAAATATTGTTTAAAATAATTCTTGAAATTCTTAATATAGGCAGAAAATAATAATGAACGATAAACATTAGTATTATTGTGAAAATGGCGTGAGGTGCTCGATATACGTAAAATGTAGCACAAAGCGCGTTGTTAAGAAAAAAAATTTTTTTGATTAGTAGATTATTGTATTGTCAGCGGTTCTTGATAAGTCTACAAAATTTAAATTAAATCTGACCGTTTAAAGTCAAATTAAATTATTTTTAACTTAACAATATTGGTAACTGCTACCCAAAGACTGGTATTTGGCCTCATTTTAGAGAATGAAAAATAAACGAAATATTGATAAGAAATTGAAATGGCGGATGCGTCATTAATACCTACATTATATCTATAAATTTAGGAAACTTTTCTCTATTCCATTCGGTAGAATAAGAGGTGATTCAACAAATAAGGAATAGTATTTCAACTTTTCTATAAATTCTTAATCTTCTATTTTTAAGGCCAAACACTTTATTAAAAAGACAATTTATAATTATGTCTTTATATCCAACATTTTAAAGTACCTACTATTAATAAATCTTAACCATATAAATATAAGATATTAAAATTATTACTTGCTTCTCTTAGCAAGGAAACTTAGCTAGTTTGAATTTAAAACGGAGACCAGGGGCGTAACCAGTATGTTTTTTTAAGGGGGGGCCTCATGATCTAACAGTAAACCTATTTAAAAGATCAGTGTTTTAAGGCCACGCATATTTTAACACTTTCTATGATATTTAAACATCGTTAAATAATACATACTCCATTTTTTTTAGTGGTGGACCCCTCAGCCTCCCTTTGTTGCGCCTATGCAAAGAACTAATGGGTGAAATTACGCAGAACACAAAATAAAATCAGCTAAGTTTTTTTCTAAAAAGAAAATAACTACTACGTTAAACAGAGATAGAGAACTATCGAAGGTGATAATGATGTTCATTGCTATGAATATTAACGATGGTAATTCCCTCAGACCAATTACCATGGTCTGAGGTAGTTCCACACTACTGATATTTATCGATTTTTCCTCGTCAAGTTCGGACTATCGATGGTTTCTCATCTCCAACTTAATCTTAGAGAACTTTTTCGTTAGGGTAATTTTGCTAACCTTCCTTTTTAGCTATAAATATATTTGAGGCCTAAAAAGGGTTTTCAGTTTTACCTTGAGTTGTATCCAATGTCACAGAAGCACAACTCACTAATTTCTAGTAAAGTCATTAGCCAAAAGTTATACGTTTTATAAATATACCTACATGACGCTACTTTCATAATGCTCAAAGTCATACTTTTTAACCCTTTCTTAAAGATTCACAATAGTCATATCATTATTTTTATCATCGACAAGGTATCAAATGCAAAGATCCACCAGGTTAAAGTATTTTTCACAATAAATGGTTGACTCCGTTTAACTACCTGGGACGTTTTGCAAGAGCTCGGCCATAAAAATGCAAATAAACTGTCGGTCAGGGTCGGATTATAATTTGTAATTATAGCAGGTAATGTTTAACTATCTTGTGCTTGCGATAACATATTTCATAGATATGTATTATTTATTTAGGATATTTAATGTCATTAAATAATATATTATTAATACCGAATTAACTATCTAAAGTCCTACCCTGTAGTGAATTTGCTTTTTGATTGTGTATAACAATGGGATTAAACCGGTAGTTTTATTGAAGTCAATACCTCGATAGGGTGAAAAATACTTCTCATGAGTTTCACAATAAAACCGAGTGAAATATAAACTGTTGCCGAAGAATTCAAAGACTCATCCTTTTTGGGTCTTATTTGGGCTTAAATTGAGTCAATATGTACACAACAATTTTTAACTGAAATATTTTTAAAAAGTAAGGCATTAGAGCTACATAAAGTGTGTATCAGCCAAATGGATTAAATTCGATAATAAATACACGGAGGCGTGTCCGAAAAAACGCTCGGACACGGCGATTGGTATTTCTAGTTGTGCATTTTTTTCAATAAAAACTTTTTATACAGGGTGTGTCATGTAGCAGTGGCCAATACCAACTTTCCTATTTTAAATGCAACACCCTGTATATTATTCAATTTTTGGATTCTTCAGAAAATTTTAGACATAATATTTCATGTACAATATCCTATTCATTATCTTAATTAATATTAAGTATTTTCAGACTTATTGCATTTTAGCGTTTCTTTTTACTGATATGAAATAAAAAATATATAAATCGTTTTGTTTACTTTTGTTTAAAACTTCTGACCTTAGCAAATTGTTGCCTGTCTGCATGACAGTAGTTGTCAGTGTTATAGTCGTTTGAATTTCGATAACTGCATATCAGAAAAATGGTTTATTTAACAGAAATGCACAAAATAGCAATTCTACAGATGATTGGTTATCGAGATAAAACACGGACACAAATGGAAGTTGCCCGCTTATTTCATGAAAAATTTCCAAATTTGCCGCCTATAACTCAAGGGAAAATTAGTAAAATAGAAAAGCAGATTCGCCAGCTTAGACATGTAAAGCATATAAAAAAAAGTAGCTGCCAATGGAACAAGTGATGATACCAAATTAGATATTATATCCTGATCCAGCCAACCCTTACCTTCCAGCGAATATGATATGGTTTCAGCAAGATGCCCATTACCAAATCAATGTCCGGCAGTACCTCAACCGAGTAATTCCAAATCGGTGGATAGGGAAGCGTGGATCGATGGAATGGCCAGCACGATCCCCTGATCTGACGCCATTAGACTTCTTCTTATGGGGCTATATCAAAAATATGATATACAAAACTAAACCTCTCGACTTAGCTGACTTAAGAAGACGAACAACGCTTGCAATTAGATCGGTCGCGCCTGAGATGTTCAGTAACATTAGAAGACATTTCTAGTTGCCAAGACGTTCGCGGCGAGCATTTTCAACTTCTCCTACATTAATGTTTTTTTTGTTTTTTACATTATCAAGAAATAAACGTATTACTATTACTTTTTGAGTGTGTTGTTAATTTCTGCAATAAATCTGAAAACACTTAATATTTCCGAAACAGTTGAAAATAGGTATTGATAAATGTACATGAAATATGTCTAAAATTTTCTGAAGAATCCAAAAAGTAAATTATATACAGGGTGTTGCATTTAAAATAAGAAAGTTGGTATTGGTCACTGTTACATGACACACCCTGTATAAAAAGATATTTAAAAAAAAAATGCGCTAGCAATATCAATCGACGTGTTCGAGCGTTTTTTCGGACACGCCCCAAAGTATTTATTATCGAATTTATTCCGTTTGGCTGATACATACTGTATACATACATACCTAATCCATATTATTATAGCATACTATTTTTCTCCTCTATAGCCTTTTTTACCATATTTTTATTTATAATAAATATTGAAACGTTTATGCATATATGCTAAAATTTATTTTATAACCTTCTGTGATAAGTAACAATCATGTAACGCAATAAATAAAAAGCTGTGTCTTTATTATATAACATTCGCCGTATAAGCTGCACTGTTGTTTCTAGGTAATTAATTACAATTTTGTACCTCTCAGACGAAAAAGTGAAAAAGACAAACTTATTTATGTGAAACGGTCTTTGTTTCGTTAAAAGACTATACCGTACTGGCAATTCTGAAGTTGCAGTTGGATTATTTCTTAAATATCCCAAAAAAGTTGCATCCTATTTAGGGTTGGAACGTTTGAGACGACCTGAACCAATTTTCCTCTTTAGGGATTCTTCTTGTTCCCAGCATTGCTTAATTTTCAATACCTATATTTTTTATTTCTATTATACAACTGCGTTACAGCACGGAATGACCATCCTTCTTCGCTTATTGATACAATTTGAGCATTTTCAAGTTCAGACAACTGACGAGGCATTTTAACATTCTCTGTCAAAGTTTATCAAACGTTACCACCATTCATAATGATAACCTCCAATAAACAATTATTTAGACAAGCCGGTTTTACGCTAATATGACATCCAAACATATTATTTACTCTCTCATACTTACATGAAATGCCACTGTAACTTGGACTTTGCCAGTAGTGTATACGTGAACCATTGATGGATGAGGGTGCATCCGGATCATAGTCCGGATAGGTTCGTAGACGAAGCGGTATGATTACTTACTACGTCGCATAAGTTCTTATCAGGTGACCGCAGTAAGTAGGGATAGATGGAGAGTTCTAAACCACGCTGGCGCGTGCGTAGAAGGGACCGGCGCAATTGGCGTAGAACTCTCCATCTATCCCTACTACAGTATTTGTATTTATTGAAAAGAGCTATATTAATTCAAAAATTATATACTTACATACATTGAAAATAAAGTTTATAAAAATATTTTTTATGTGAGTATATTTTTGGGCAAAGGTATTTAGTTTCCATGTTTAAAAAATATGTTTTGCCATGTTTACGTTGCCCAATATTTGCCATTTAATACTTCTCATACAATGCTCTACTTATGTCTTTCGTAAGGATAACATTTGCCAATGATAAAAAATTAGTAAATACGTTGCTTGCAAAAATATTTTTAATAATTTCTTACTTATGTTTTGTAACAAAATCATTGTACAAAAGTGTGAAGTATGATTAAATAGAAATTTTAATGTTGGTCTGTTTTTTTTTTTGCTATATAGACTTATATTTAAACGTACCCAAAATATACAGTGTGAGTTTGTAAATAAATCCAGCACAGTTTTTATTGGAAAAATGCTTGGGTACGAGAATTTACGATTTAAGTTGTGGTCTTCCTTTATTGATACAGTGTAACCCAAATTTGAGGTTTGACGATATACATATTAAGTTCTACATACGAACCAAATTTAAAATTTTTATTCCTTGTCAAATGTCGAGGAGTTGAAAGCACGAATAAGACATGCGTGTAAGTTAATTTCTCCCCAAGCAATAAGAAATATAAATTAATATAAAAAAATATATATTGTCAACTAAATCACACAGTGGCCCGGTATATTTCGAATACTCGACCACTGTACGTGTTGAGGTCGCGACCCACTGTACGCCAATCAGGGTCAAGTGCGTCGCAAGCTCAGCATTAATTCGCCTATATAACCCAGACCACATTTAGCAGCAGGCATCGGTGTTTATCGCCCGGTCAATCAAGAACAGGTGACAAGCCTTGGCCTAGGCCAAGTGACGCATCTGCTCATCCAGTTATCAATAGGTGACAAGCCTTAGTCTAGGCCAAGTGACGCACCTACGCGGAACAATAGGAGACATGCTGGTTCGCCTTCTAGGATAGAAATTAAGAAGAATACAATAGACGCCGTTTTGTCACTCCAAACTTTTATTCCTCTATCTACGTCCCCGACACACGAAGAGAAATTCGTGACAATATTTTTCATTATTTACATTATTTACATTTCATTCAAAATTACAATACTTAGTTTCTGCATGGGGATCTGCTTGTTTATCAAACTTAAAACCATTACAAAAATTGCAAAATAAAGTTATTAAATGTCGATTTTGTTTAATATACCCCCCCCCCCCAGAGTGCTGCGTAATTAATCCACGGCAGTATACTTGACAAATCAATATATTAGACAATTTAAAAACCATAATCATAATTTAAACGTTATAAAAATGAAATAACCATAAAACCTAGAATAAATAAGTCCATGGGACAAAAAAAATTTAAAATATTTATGTTTTTATTTAAACGGTTATTTATTTACCAACAGATACTACGTAAATAATGTACCGACGATATTGATTTTCTTTAAATGTTAGTTATTAAAATAATAAACTTAAAAAATCAACGCGAAATAGGTTATAGGTTGGCAATAGATTGAATGACGTTGAGAATTCAACCTTAATAAAAACAATTTAAAAAAAAATAGTATAAATATATAATTTAATTTAGTAAATATCTCTTTAATCGTTTTTTAAAAATTGCCAATTTTTTAATTTTTCTGATATTTTTTGGAAGATTGTTATATTTTATTATTCCGTCATATAAAAGCGATTTTTTCCAAAATTACTTTTTACTGGTATAGTTTGATAATTTATACAATGTCTGGTGTTATGATCATGTAATGTCTTATTCTCCTGAAGTGTTATGTTTGATTTTTTTTTCTTTTAAAATAATAAGAGTGAATTAGAATACAAATTTTTAATTTATAAATGTTTTGAACGTGTAAATACCCTTTCGGTCTATATAGATTAACAGTTGGTTCTAAATGTGGTAATTTGTGTATACATTTAGTAACTTTATTTTGCCATTTTTGTAATGGTTTTAAGTTTGATAAACAAGCAGATCCCCAAATTATTTTATTGATCTTTTTCTTTGGAATATCGACTAAGAGCTGGGAACTTCGATTAAGAAATGTCGTTCTTACTTCTTATTATGCTACTATGCTACATTCAATTATTCGGTAAGTTTTTTGTTCTAGTTTTTTTATAGATTTTTTCTTTGATGTTTTGTAATAACGTATACTAAAACTTAAATATTATGTAGATTTTAAATCAATATTAAAACATTTATTCAGCATCATCTGAATCTCTAAACAAAGATTGACTATTATGTGTGGTTGTTGTATTTATGCTGGCCAAACTCGACGTGTACTCAATTTGAACTTGCAGGAGTTCTTCCCTCAATTGGCGTTTTTTAATGTGCCCTGCAAGCGTCCGGGGCAATTCTTCAAAAAAAAGTATTCTTGTAAACATCTTTTGATATTCCGGCATTCGCTTGTGGACATACCTAAAGTCACAGAAATAAAACATAATTCTAAAATCCATACATATACACATTACTTACATTATAATTTTTTATAGTGTTAAAATGATTTCAAAGTAAAGTAAAGTGTTCAAAGTTTTAAGTAAAAGTGTTCATAGACATGTGAGCATAGGCGTAGTTAGATGGTCAACACTGGGGGTGATGAAGTCCAGTGGCGGCTCTTGACATGTTAACGTGGGGGTGTAAAAAAAGCCCGCCGAAATTTTTTTTAAGACCACACACACCATTTGGTTAATAATTTTTAGTAAATATTTTAATGTGATGTTAATAGCAGGTTTAGGTCTTTCAATGTTCTTGACAATCACTTTCTCCTCCAACGGTAACTTGCTAAAAGATGTTTTCAAAAATTCCACGGTGTATAATATATCCGACGACGCACTCATTGTTTTTTCGTGTTTATTTAACTTTAAACTTTAACTGAATTCAATAAAACCATATTAAACCTTAATAAACAAAAAAAAATAGTCAAAATACCGGCTAAAAATTTCCGCAAATTTGAACGACTACGACTGGTTAAATTTAAATTATCAAATTAATGCAGAATTGCAGAACATGACATACACAAGCTATTATGCCGCTCTCGTATTTTACGAGATTTTTATGATCATAGACCCGCTCTGACAAGTAAACTGGGCGTGAACTACACGGTACACGGAGAGAAATTTTGAACAGAATCCGCAACTACCTAAATATACTTGAATTTGTACCAGAATTCGAATGCTTGAAATAATAATATGAAAAATTCATTACATATAATGTACCTATATTATAAAAATAGGTTAGTCCTAAAATTAGCCTATATGTTGTAAATTTTTTTGGGGGTGCTAATTTAGATTTCGGGGGTGCTTAGCACCCCCAAGTACCCCCCTAACTACTCCTATGCATGTGAGTGGTATAGATTCAAAGTGTACAATTTCCATGTTTCATTAAAAATTAGGTGGACGCCCTTTTACATGGTAACTGAATCGAATCGAAATAACTCATATTTTCTTGTCAAAACGTGCAAGCAACTAATTTTGATGGCAAAAAATTGGTATTAAATTCAAAATGTACAAGCTCCATTGACATTTAAGTTTCGAACCGTACAATCTCCTGTTCAATTTTAAGAATCAAAGTGTACAATCTCCAATGGGTTGTTTTGCAATCATGCGCAGACTTGTTGATAATAATTCCCGCTAAAGCCATTCCTAGTTTTCTTTTTTAAGTTAGTTGCATGCTATGCGTGAAGCATTAAACAAAGGTTATTGTTTGTTGTTTACTATTTTTTTTTGTATTTTAAGGTACCTATTGTTTTTAAGATTAGAAATTTTGTGAAAAATGATCCTTAAATTATTTTCAAAGTGGGCAACCTCCATATTTGCTTTTTTCAAAATAGCTTCGATTATTGTAATTTCCAAAACGTACAATCTCCATCTCCTTTTTTAAAATATCTTTCATAGGAGAAACATTGGTTTTTTAGTCTAAAATGTGCCATAAATACATTAAAAAAAGAAAAACTATCGTAATTGTTTATATTTCATGAGTTCGTTTTTTTCGTCTACTGATAATTTAGGAAACATGGAGATTTTACACTTTGAATTTATACCTCTCATGTCCTCTATGATAGAATAAACAGCGAGATGTAGAGATAATTCCGAATTCTAGCAATGAATGTAAAAACATCGCATTATGCCCTTAAGAAATATTTTTTTCGGCAACCGTCCGGGAAGTACCCACTTCCCGGACGCTTTTCCTGTGACAAAGTAGCATTTCCCCGGCCTAGTCTGGGAAGTAGGTACGTGCCTAGTCCGGAAAGAATCACATCAATATTAGCAATTGCTCGAATTTTAATATAAATAAGAATTAGAATGTTTCTGTTAGTACCTATCTTCTGTTCGAATTTTAATATTTAATACAAATAAGAATTAAAATGTTCGAAATTTTGTTATATATAAAGAAATATAATAAAGAAATATGTCTCATTGATTTGTTATTCTACACGGTTGCCGAAAAAATAGTGTACGCAACACGTCCGAAAACAGTTTTTTTTTGACTCGCAACCTTCCAGGACTCGCCTACGACTCGTCCTAGAATTTTATCGACTCGTCCAAAAAAACAGTATTTTCCGGTATTGTAACGTAAATTACTATTTTAATCTTACTTACATCATAATATGTTCAACAGTTAATTTTGAGTCCGGTCTTTTTTCTATGCAGGCAATCAGTTCATGTTCATTGCCAATTATAGCGACGTCTTTCACATGAGGGTGCTGTAAGATACAGTTTTCCACGTTTAATGGGGAAACTCTAAAAAAAAAGTAAGAAAGCCCAAGATTTATTTTCTGGATAAGTAATGTAATAAAAAAAACTATTTGCTTACAATGTATCGTCTAAATAAATCATGTCGGACATTCTTCCCTGAATATAAATCCACCTATCGGTGTCAAAGTGAGCCAAATCGCCCGTTTTAAAATATCCGTGGTCCAAGACTTCCAAGGTGCCAGTGTTGTCTTTAAAGTACCTTAAAATGGTTACTAATAACAAAAGAGTAAGATATATTGTCCAAAACGATTTGTTATACGGAACGTGGGTATACCTACAATATTATTATTAATAGTAACTTCATTTTTACCCCAGCATAAGTCCATCTCCTTTAAAATATAGTTCACCAAATTTATCCGGGCCCACTGGCTGTTTGGTTTCTATATCCAAAATTTTAACTTTGCAATTTTTTAGTATCTTTCCTACTGCAGATGGTTTTTCCAGGGAAGCGCTACGAAAAAAATTAAATGTTTTCAAGTCCGAACTTCAATTGACGATACTAAATTAAATCAAATCAAAAACCCTACACTTTATTGTTATGAGAAGTGCCTCTTGTTAACAAAGCTTTGGACAGTATTAAAACTGTTATGGAAATTACAATGTTCACTATATAAAGTAAGATAAAGTCATCCAATAAATAGATAATCACACCTTATGGGACAACAAAATAGTAATGGTCAAAAAGTTACACACAAATCAATCCAAGACAAACGCAATCTTACAAAAAATCTGGCAAGAATATACAGTATACACTAATCAAAAGTTTTACAAGACTACAAGCGAAGGCCTAGATATTATCATTATAAACTGCCTGGATAGTATAGTAGGGTCTAGTAATAGTTGCCTTTTAAGCATTTGCTTAAAAATCCTGTCATCAATCGCCTGCTGATAAGCCAGTGGAATGTGGTTGTGATGCTATCAAATATCAAGGAATTTTTGGTAAGAGTTGTTTTTGGTGGGACGAGGAATATCATTCACATCAGTACGCATATTATAGGAGCTGTTAATAGCATAATTTTTATATTTTTTATGCATAAGGTAGGCCGTTTCCAAGATAAAAATTCCAATCAAAGTTAAAAGATTTTCCCCGACAAATAAAGGTTTACAGTGAGTAAGTATGACAATTAACACCACACAAGTATCTTAATTAATGCCCTCTTTTGCAAAACCAATGTGGAGCCCAATAAGCCCTTACCAATCCCCAAAAAGCAATTAATACCATACCTCAATAAGTGACTCTCAACAAGTGAAAAGTAAACCATTCTATCCACACTCTTCCTCGATTCTCTTGGGACAACTCTCACTGCGTAAGAACCGGACGCTATATAGTATCCCATTCAATGCAATAATGTGGTCCTTAAACTTAAGTTTGTCGTCGATTTGAACACCCAAAAATTTAGCAAAGCCAGAGTTTTTAACAAAATTATCTGCCAAATTTAAGTCAGAAAACGAAAACTTAACGGTGAGAATACTGGTTTTTTGGCATTACACCATTGTTTGACAATCAATAAATCGTTCTGCACAATTAGCCTTAACTCTTCTGCATTTTTTCCATGCCACAATTATTTTTATTATATATTTTATTATTTAAAAAATATTTAATGCATGTGCGGGATTAAAGCATTTTTTTTAGTAGTGAATTATTAAATTATGAAACAGGTTTTTTTTTAAATATTGTTTTGTTGAACATACTTAAAATTTAGGGACGATACAGCTGCTACGTGACCGGTTTCAGTCAACGAATAGATCTGTACGATTTTGACATGTGGAAGAATTTTCCTCATTTGTTGTAAATCATCTTTTGTTGTATTCACCATACCAACTAATATGCACTTTAGGCAGCTTAAATTGAAATCCTGTAAAAAAGAAACACGTTTTATTCGGAACATTCTACAAGGGTGTAGAGCCGCAAAAGATGGCAACATCTGCCTCCTAGCGGTAAAAAAAATGAAAATAAAGAAATTAAATGCAACAATTTTGACATTAGAATGATAACAAAAATGTTAGGTTATTGTGAAAAAATATTTTTGCTTGATTGTCATTGCATGGTTACACCACTGCTAGCCTCCATCTCCATGACAAGTGTGTTCCACTAATGGGAACCTATTGGATCATCAAGGGAGACCAAATAAATGCCAAGTAACGAACTACGTACAGTTTGAATATATTTGACAGAAAATACACTTTTTAAATAATCTAACTGAACTAATAATGACGCAGTTACGTAATTTGTTTAGCAACGCTTTTGGTACAGTTGTATTGATAAAAAAAGCATACAAGAATTAGAATGAGAGGTAAGTTTTGTCATATTTGCGTAAAACAAAAAAAAATAATCCATTTGCAACTGTAAGGGATGTTGTTATTGATACAGCATTTCCTGCCTCCCAACAGTCCCAACCTACGGCCAGCAGGAGAGTCAAGGAATTTGAACTAAAATGTCGCCCAGCTGCGAAAAAATGTTGTTTTTACCGAAGAACAGCGACAATCAAGGATTATTTTTGCTTTAAATTATATATACCGCAATCCTCAATTTTGGAAAAGGGTCATTTTTACTGATGAAAAGACGTTCCAGTCGACTTATAACAGACAAATTCGTGTGTACCGTCCAAACAATACCAGGTTTGAAAAGCGATATACTAACCCCCTCACTTCTAGACATGGGCGTTTATCTGTAAATGTATGGCTGGATAAGTGTTCATGGACCTGGTGTTTGCTGGCGAATAGAGGAAAGATTTAATGCCGGCAATTACATTAACATTTTATAAAACATATTGTTACCATCTGCTGAGCAAATATATCCCAATAATACTTTCATATTTCAACAAGATAATTGTCCAGTCCACACTGCCAATGCTGTAACCCACTGGTTTCAAACCCATATGTGGAAGTGCTGCCTTGGGTCGCTTATATAGTCCCAATATCAATTCAATTGAAAATATTTGGGGTATAATGATAAAAAAATATATAATCGAAATTTTAGGCCACAAAATTCAGAAGATGTATGGGAAACAATACATGCGTGCTGGAAAGAGCTTGATCCAAATATTGTATCAAATATAATTCAGTCAATTCCAAATAGACTGGCTCAAGTAATAGAAAAACAGGGATTTATGACCAAATATTAGATTTTATTTATTCTTGTAATTTTTATAAAGATATACAGGGTGGCCCTTTAGTGTGGCAAAGTACAATAGCTCCGTAACTATTTCAAATACATTAAAAATATTAATACAAAAGTTGAAGGGCAGTAAGTGACTTATAACGTAAAATTATTTTTAACTCTTTAGGGTGGCTCAAAAAGGCGGAACAAGAAAAAATGTACTTTTTTCAAATGGAACACCCTGTATATTTTTTCATTTTTAAATTCTACATAGAATTATAATTATTTTTTATTAAATACATTATTAGTCTATACTTTATAGTTTCCGAGATATTGACTGTTGAAAAGTGACATTTTTGAACTTTGACAGCTTCTAACTTTCTAACAGTACGTCTTAGAGCAAAACGGCTTACATGTCCCTATCTTCAATTTTTATTATCTTCCCAAAAAAAATCAACTTCCAGTTAAACCGGAACAACTATATTTCCTGCTTTCGAGTAACATCCGGTTTAACCGGAAGTTGATTTTTTTGGGAAGATAATAAAAATTAAAGATAGGGACATGTAAGCCGTTTTGCTCTAAGACGTACTGTTAGAAAGCTAGAAGCTGTCAAAGTTCAAAAATGTCACTTTTCAAGAGCAAATATCTCGGAAACTATAAAGTATAGACTAATAATGTATTTAATAAAAAATAATTATAATTTAATATGGAATTTAAAAATGAAAAAATATACAGGGTGTTCCATTTGAAAAAAGTACATTTTTTATTGTTCCGCTTTTTTGAGCCACCCTATAAAGTTAAAAATAATTTTACGTTATAAGTCACTTACTGCCCTTCAACTTTTGTATTAATATTTTTAATGTATTTGAAATAGTAACGGAGCTATTGTACTTTGCCACACTAAAGGGCCACCCTGTATTATAAAAAACTGAAAAACTAACGCCCAACGCCAATGCTTTGCATTTTTAATAACCTTTAACATGCGATAAGCCGGTTTTACGCAAATATGGTTAAGGTTTCCTCACATTCTAATTCGTGTACGCTTTTTTTATAAATACAACTCTACAATAATAATTCTTCTTACTTTAATTGCGACATTGTGCAATAACTTCCATGCCAAATCAGTGCCCAGTATGGCAACATCAATGACGAAATCATGTATCATCTTGCAAGCTGTTCTTTCGTTAAAATTTGCCGTCATGATACGGGTCACTCCGTATTCGAGCGATGCGCAAGTTACCACAATCTGGGTGATCCAGGAGAGTGGGAAGAAAGAAGTTATTTTCGAGGGACCATCGAAGAGATCCATGAAGTTGATGGCTTGTGTGTAGATGTTGTGGTGAGAGATGCATACCAATTTTGATTCGCCACAAGTACCTGTAAACATCGTGTAAGGATAAATTTCAACCAAAAGTAGGTATACCTACTAGTATAGCAGAGGTTTTATAGCAATGTAATATACATCTATACCTTGGGTGGGTACAATGAATGCCACTTCTTTGTGAGGATTCTCGATAAAAACCGGTTTAAATTCGGGTTCGTCTTTGTAAGGAAACAGTTTGACAAACTGAATAGTCCCAGCTATTTCGTGGCCAAAATTTACTATATCCGAATGTATGGTCAGCGTCTGGAGTATCCTGTCGATTTGACTGACAGCTCGCGCATCGCAGAAACACATCCTGGGTTTGAGCTTTTTGACTAACCGCAAACATTCCTAGGAAAAAATATTTTTCACACGTTTTAGCTCGGTAGCTTATCAAATTCCCGACTAAACGGAATTAAGTCAGACGAAGCGAAATCTGGATTATACAGAGGCAGACTTGAAAAATGACCTCAGAATTAAGACTTCATTTTGCCGCCAATAACTAAGTAGGTACCTATACCTAATTAACAGAGGATTATATATTGATGAAATGGTCGCAAATAAAGTTGTCAAGTAAGTATCCCTCGCACCTTGTAAGGTTCCTCTGGATTTATAGGGCAAACTATGGCACCTAGAAACAGTGTTGCCAATAAAACTATCGTTTGATGCGCATGAGTTTTGCTGGATAATAAAATAATATCGTTTATCCCTACTCCTCTAGCCTTCATTTCGATTGCCAGGCGTATACCTCTTGCTTTTACCGACCCTTTATTTTCGGTAATATTATGTATGGTATCCACCTAAAAAAAATTAATTAAATCAATAAGTGTGATTGCCTTTGTATAACGTATGCGTGTGTATAAAAATGTATTATATTCAACGTTTATAGTACCGGAGCCATTCGGGTTTGTTCAACAGAACAGTTAATTCGAGTATTTATAAGAATAGTATATTACGTAGCGAGGTGGAAAGTGTTTCATTACTGTCGAGAGATTAGATAGTTTACGAGACGCGAAGCGTCGAGGTAAACTATATCTCGGAGACAGTAATGAAACTTTTCACCGAGGTTTGTATACTATTTTATTTACAACCACATCCTACATCCACATCTTATAATTTTCAACTAAAAATATTATTAAAAGAAAAATGTCATTTTGACGTAGTATTATAGAAAATATATATTAAAAAAATCAAATAAATTTACAAGTAGGCATATTTTCAAATTAGGCGACGGTTGTCAAGGAAACGTTTGTTTCAAATTAAAACAATAAACGTCAGTTCAAGTCTGATCTTTTGCGATCAATACAATAAAGTTTAAAAATTTTAATAAATAGTTCTCTGTGAGCCTTTATTATTGTTATTGATGTTTCATTAAATATGAAATTGACAAAAAGTCTTTATTTAAAAGAAATTCTACTTACGTTTAGTAATAGGGATAAAATTTTAGTTAAAATATCACATTTTAGTGGAGTGAAAATGAGGGCGGGGAATCAGGGTGGGAAGTTAGGGCGGGAAGTAGAGGTAGGTAATGGGACACTTTCCAACCTTCAATAAAGTCAGTAATGTCAACATTACATGTATGATTGTAAATAAACATACTTTACGTACCGGGTGTCCCACTAAGAATGGACACTGGCCATAACTCGTTAACCGTTAATCATATAACTTGGGGGGAAAAAATTTATTAACTAAATGCACGAAGAGAAATCGCTGGAAAATATTTTGAAGTTTCTAAATCCACCGCTAGAGGGCGTAAATCCAAAATTTTCCATTTTTTGAAGTATATTTTTAAATTTTCAAATTCCACATAAAATTATAATTATTTTTTATTAAATGCATTATTAGTCTATACTTCATAGTTTCCGAGATATTGACTCTCGAAAAGCGACATTTTTGAACTTTGATAGCTTCTAACTTTCTAACAGTACGTCTTAGAGCCAAACGGCTTACATATCCCTATCTTCAATTTTTATTATCTTCCCAAAAAAATCAACTTCCAGTTAAACCGGATGTAACTCGAAAGCAGGAAATATAGTTGTTCCGGTTTAACTGGAAGTTGATTATTTTGGGAAGATAATAAAAATTGAAGACAGGGACATGTAAGCCGTTTTGCTCTAAGACGTACTGTTAGAAAGTTATAAGCTGTCAACGTTCAAAAATGTCACCTTTCGAGTCAATTATCTCGGAAACTATGAAGTATAGACTAATAATGTATGTAATAAAAAATAATTAAAATTTTATGTGGAATTTGAAAATTTAAAAATATACAGGGTGTACCCTTCAAGAAATGGAAAATTTTGGATTTACGCCCTCTAGAGGTGGATTTAGAAACTTCAAAATATTTTCCAGCGATTTCTCTTAGTGCATTTAGCTAATAATTTTTTCCCCCCAAGTTATATGATTAACGGTTAGCGAGTTATGGCGGGTGTCCATTCTTAGTGGGACACCCGGTACATGGGACGTTTTAATAATTAATAATTTTCTTATACCAATGTTGGGGTATAACCCCTGCATCTAAAGCGCCCCATACTAGTTTTATATGATCGTGTATGGGTGGGGGGAGCAGAGCTGGCTAATGATATACGAATAGGTTTACCTGTAAAATTTTATCGCTGTCAATCGATAACTGTTCAAAAAAGATCGTTCCCAAACCGCCATAGTTTAAGGGTATATTTAGTTTACTCCCAGTCACATAGCTGGACCCTCTGGAACTGGTCGTATTATCGGATTTAGCAATGCTTACTAATCTTGCGGTCATGTTTAAATATCTTTCAATTAAGGTTTTAATGCTTTCGATTCGCTATGTAATTTCCATTTTTTTTTAAGAACGAAAATGACGTTTTATGATTGACAGAAATATAACCTTCCGAAAATAGAGTTTTTCTCTAAATGACATTAAAAGCGGTCTTTTAATGACACCTGACAGGCTCAAAAGGTGTATTTTTTCTGCCTGGTCAGAAAAAGTGTCAGGTGTCATTAATAATTAAAATTTAAAATGACAAGTAAACACAACAATTCAATAAATGTCATAAATAACATACATAAATATAAAAAATACGATTTTGCGTGAAATTGGAACAAATTTGGAGAAAAAATTATATGTTTTACTAGGCAGAAAAGCACAAGATTTAATGCTTTGGCTGGTTTCCTAGCCTCGGCTGCGCCTCGTCTATGAAACACCAGCCGCGGCATTAAATCTTGTGCTTTTCTGCCTAGTGAAACAAATAACTATTGTAGTAGTAGTAGCAACATGTTTTATTTATCAAAAAGCTACTATTAAATGTTTTTTAATAAATTTTTATAGATTTATTTTTAAATTTTAAAACGCAACCATCTTTTAACAAAAACAGACAAAAAGTTAAACGTTTTGCAAATTGTATCAAATATTACGTGTCATTTTCTTTTTTAATTAAATGTAATTTTAAGGTTTTTTTAAATGGTTTTAATGATATTTGAGATTTAGTAGAATTTTCCAAATTATTATATTCTATCAAACCTTTATGAAAAATATACTTATAAGTTAATGTTAGACACTCTATCCACATGAAAATATTGATTAGTTATTGTTCTATAATTATGATGGTCATATAAAAGGACAACATTTTTCTAAACAACCAGGCAATATATTATTTTTAATTTAATGTATACAGATACATACTAAATAAAAAATTAACTTTCTGACATTCAACCAATCTACATTTTTTATTATAAAATTTATTTTTGTATATTTGTCACAATTTAAAATAATCTGTATTGCCTTATTTTGTAAAATTTGTAATTTATCAAATATTTCCTCACTAGCACAATGTAAAATTGAAGAACAATAAAGAATGTGGTAATATAATAGTATTAAATACAGTTTTTTTTAGAAAACAAACCTAAATTAGAACTGATTATTTAAAAAAAAAACCTACTTTTCCGACAATCTTCGATATGATACTTTCAAATAAATAATTAAAAAATTTTAATTTTGAATCAATAATTATCCCTAAATATTTAAAACTGTTTACTAATTCCAATTTTTCACAATCAATTACTTTTTGAAATATTTAATTTTAATTTATTTACTTTTAGCCAATTTAAAATTTAATAATATATTTATCTCAGAATTAAGAGTATTTAGACCGTCAAAAATATTTAAAACAATAATGTAAATTAAGGTGTCATCAGCAAACATTTGTAACTTACACATTTTTAAAACTAAAGGAATATCGTTGATGTATAAAATAAATAATATCACCCCTTTTGGATTTTATTTGAGCTTAAATTGCTCGAAGCTGTTGGCTCGCAGCCAATTAAAAATTTAAGTCCACAGTTAGTTATATATTAACTAGGCATATTCCAAACTGGTATAGAACTGCAAAACGTAGCAATGTCTGCCTCCTGTCAAACAATACTTAACTGACATTATACCGATATGTCAACGTCCTGCATAGAACTAACCTTAAAATATGAAATTAATAAAAAAAAAACGAATGTCGACGTCTTGTCATAATTTGACAAGCGAAACGAACCCCAAATTATTTAGTTGAATTCCTTGCCACCGACCACAGAAAATAGGGCTTGTTCGCTGGAAGACGTCGCGTCGTCTCAGGTGGTCCTCACCCCCTCGGAGACGCACTTCCACCTGGATCCGTCAAAGTGCCTGGTGCATATATGCTGTCTCGGTCACTTCTTTAAAATAGAGACGACTATACAGCGTTAGGAAAAATTACCAGAACGGTCGATTATTTCAAAGTATACAGGGGTTATCAAAAAACGTCTTATATAAAAAATGTAGGGCTGTTAAAAATCTACATATCGGTGATAAATTGAAATATACAGGGTCGCCCACAAAGTTGTGGAGAATGATAGTTATATTTTTTTAAATGGAACACCCTGTATATTTTTACATTTTTAAATTCCACATAAAATTATAATTATTTTTTATTAAATGCATTATTAGTCTATACTTCATAGTTTCCGAGATATTGACTCTCGAAAAGTAACATTTTTTAGCTTTGACAGCTTATAACCTTCTAACAGTACGTCTTAGAGCAAAACGGCTTACATGTCCCTATCTTTAATTTTTATTATCTTCCCAAAAAATCAACTTCCAGTTAAACCGGAACAACTATATTTCCTGCTATCGAGTTACATCCGGTTTAACCGGAAGTTGATTTTTTTGGGAAGATAATAAAAATTGAAGATAGGGACATGTAAGCCGTTTTGCTCTAAGACGTACTGTTAGAAAGTTATAAGCTGTCAAAGTTCAAAAATGTCACTTTTCGAGAGTCAATATCTCGGAAACTATGAAGTATAGACTAATAATGCATTTAATAAAAAATAATTATAATTTTATGTGGAATTTAAAAATGTAAAAATATAAAGGGTGTTCCATTTAAAAAATATAACTATCATTCTCCACAACTTTGTGGGCGACCCTGTATATTTCAATTTATCACCGATATGTAGATTTTTAACAGCCCTACGTTTTTTATATAAGACGTTTTTTGATAACCCCTGTATATTTTGAAATAATCGACCGTTCTGGTAATTTTTCCTAACCCTGTATGCCTAATAACGATATTTTGACTGTGCTTTTCAAAATTTTAGTGATTTGAGGAGGGAGAAGTTGCGGTCAAGATTTTTGCCACAATAAAACGAAAATCACTATTATACATCGTTTATTGTCAAGCAAACATTTAGCTCCTTATACAAGATTTTAACGCAAATATTATTTATTATATAAAACTTAATCTTTAACTTACCAAAAATACTATTAAAAAAAATGCCCTGTGTGTCATGAGACAAATATAAGACAGTGAGTAAAATTAGTATCAAAAGTTTATTAAATGCACATGAGAAAATTCAGCTTTTGTAGCTTTCGACAAATTTTGTACGAAATTTTTCAATTACATTTTAAATACTTACTTATTTAAAAAACTTGATTTAGAGGTAGAACGTTGACATAACCTAAGCAACACCCGTAACTATTTAGCAAGCCATGAAATTTAGAGCATCTAGTGGGCCATGATGATGTTAATTATAGCGTACTGACAAGCCTGAAGTTACATTAAATGTAAAGAATGAATAGAAAATTGACTTGGCGCAAGTTAGTTAAGGAGACCGATCAAGACTCAACGTTGCATCCCCCCCCCCCCCCCCCCCCCCCATAGCAGCAAATACGTTCCGATAGCGAAGCACCCACCGCAATATTTAATGTTTTCCTTATCTATCTTGGCTGAATTTTTCAGGTAAGCGTAGATACGGTAAAATTTTGCAGGTATTTTGAAATAATTGCTTATTCGTAAGAACAAAAACTTAATATTATTTTACGTAACGCGAGGGCTGAGAATGCAGAGGAAGTAGTTGGGTGTTTTGTATATTTGTAGGCCGATTTTTGATAGATTTTTTGAGAAGTCGGGGTGCAAACCAGCATTTTATTTTTCACGAAAACCTAATAAAAACAAACGATTTATAATAATTGAGGTATGTATGTTTAAATGCAATAATTAATAGTTAACGACATAAAATGAAAAATAATTCAAAAATGCGCGGTACAACGTACAACCCAAACGAAATTCCAAATATTACTGAAGTAAATACCTCCGGCATTTCTGTAACAAAATATAAACGATCCCCTTTCTGGCCACGTCATTGTTCTGTTGTCCTTATTGCAGGCATCCAAACATATTCTTTACTCTCTCATACGCACATCAAATGCCACTGTAACCTGCCAGTAGTGTATATTTAAAACTTACATATCGTCGGCTTAACCTGCTAAACCAGTAAGTCCAGAAATCAAAATTTTACAGGGGAGACCAAAATCGCGTTATCAAGTCCCATTTAACCTTATAGAAATAACGCAAGGTCGCATCCTATGTTCGTGGCAAAAACATCAAAAGTCGTCGACTTATGTAGCTCTTGCCCCACATCCTGTCAAATTGCATTTTAGTGACTTATGTTGTTTTTGAAACGAGCGATTCAATTAATTTACAAATCAAATAAGAAAAACGGAGATACATGTTTTTCCTAGTGCATACTGGCGGACTTATGGCGTTTGCCTTATGAGTTTAGCCAGGGTTGGACTTACGGGTTAAGTAAATACGAGAGCCACACATTAAGGATTTTTTTGGAGTTACTTAAATTTCTTAGATAAATAGATTATTTTTTTTTACAAAAGATGGCGTTAAAATGTTAAATTTGATCAAATGTGGACTTACGGGTTTAGCAGGTTAAGCCGACGATATTATTGTGAATACGTATTTCCTTTGTAACAGAGCAAAACTGACTTATTTGCAATAAAACGCGACTTAACGATTGTGATGTGCCTGTCTCAAGTGTCGCATAGGTTAATATAAAAAATGCTTTGTACTTTATACCGATTAGAAAAATATTGTTACAGTAAGTATCGGCATTTTCTTTGTAATGACGAAAGAAGTGCGACGCAAAGTGTATTAAATATAATAATCGCAAAAATCGATACCAGTATACCAGTAACGTATGTTTCACAATAAATGGTTGATTCCGTTTAACTACCTGGGACGTTTTGCAAGAGCCCGGCGGCCGAGCTCTTGCAAAACGTCCCAGGAAGTTAAACGGAGTCAACCCTTTATTGTGAAACATACTTTACCTACTTATTACGTACAATATTTTAACAGTTTTTATATCATAATTGACAACAAGAATATACATATTATTTAAAGTGTAGCTTACTATACGAGAAAATCTTCCACTTTTGACAATTAAGTAGAACATTTTTTCGTATGGCAATTTTTAGCTATTCGCGGTGTAATACCTACATAGATTATAATATAAGTCTTTATGGTTCATAAAAGTACCATCGTCCTCAAAAGTAAAGGTACCAGTCGGCAGCATAGGTATCGCATTTATATACGACGACGACAAAGCAAGATAGACATCTCATTGTCTTTATCATAAGAAACCGGGCAGAGGTAAACTCGGCCGGTTGGGATATTTTAATCCTCGCGGTCAAAATAAGGTCTTAAGCTGTACGGGTAAACTTGGCCTGGTCGCCCAGGTATATAAGTGGTGGCCATTAGCACACGTATCTAAAGCGGCCGAGATTAGTTCAACTGTACTAATTGTGTTAAATAAAAAAGGGTCATTGGCAACCGGTTTGTTCGTTGTTACCCAGAGCATTTTTTTTTTAATTTAATTTAAATTTTATTTTTATAAAATATTACTTGAAAAAATTGAATAAAAAACAATGCTCTGGGTAACAACGAACAAACCGGTTGCCAATATACCTTTTAAACGGAATTTGTTGAAATTTGTGAAATATTTTTTAGTAAGTGGAAAGAAAAGCGTCACCTACCGGCCGAGTTTACCTATGAAGATTAAGGCATAAAATTTCTAGCAGGTCGAGTTTACCTGTAGTACATAATCTCTTAAAGCGGCCGAGTTTACCATCGCCCAAGAAACCACGTGAAAATATACATGAATTTTTAATCGAGAATAATACGTTGTTGCAAAGAATCCAAAGACCGACTCAAATAGACATTATGACAACACAATATTACGCGATAGTACCAGAGGTCTGTAAAGGAACTAATTTAGTGCCAGGATTTTAATTTTACAAATAAGTCATCATCATTATGACTGACTTCCTACTTAACAACAAAGTTCTACCAGATTGCCAACACGGTTTCATATCTAAGCGCTTAACAACCAAAGATCTCGATGAAATGCAACCTACCGATGTAATATACCTGGATTTCGAGAAAGCATTTGATAAAGTACCACATTCATTGTTGCTCTACAAGCTTGAACATTTTGGTATAAGAGTCTAATCAATGACTTTCTCACCAACCGCTTCTATTAAGTAAGGGTCGATGATATTTTGTCCAATAAACATCCAGTTATAAGTGGGGTCCCTCAAGGATCTGTTTTAGGACCATTACTGTTTCTGGTTTTGAGACAATCATCATTTTCTTGGCTGAAGATACCAAATTATTCTGTAATCCATTGTTGCAAAAGCAATGCTTAGACAGGGATCTGGGGCGTATTGAGTCATGGAAAAGCCAGTGGTGCATGAAGCTTAATGTATCAAAATGTACAGTATTGCATATTGGCCCAAATAACCCTTGTGAAACACATTTGCTAAATAATCTTCAACTTATTAGTGTTACAGAACAAACAGATCTGGCGTTACTAATTTCTTCTAATTTAAAATGGGAAGCACATATTATTAAAATGGTAAAGGAAGCCAATAGTTTTAGTTTCATGGTGCAAAAGACTTTCAAAGATCATTCTCTACAGATTGTAAAAAAATTTGTACACTTCCTATATTAGACCAAAAATTGAATATGCATCCAATATTTGGAACCCCGACTACATCAAAGATATTGAAATTTTGAAAAGGGTCCGAAGGCGGGTTACCAGAATTCCATTTGAATTAAGAGGACTACCTTTTATCCCGAAAGATTTGGGCTAACAGCTCTGAAGCAAAAAATAACTAGGGGTGATATAATGAGAAACTTATAAAATACTAACAGACTACTATTCTTGTAACTTGAAAAATTTGGTTCATTTAAATCAGAATCAACAGCTTCGGGGACACTCAAAAAAAGTATGCAAAGAAAAATCCGCGACATTTCCAAGAAAGAACTTCCTCATAAATCGGGTAGTGTACATATGGAACTCGCTTGAAGAAAGTACAGTCTGCGCAAATGGTGTAAACTCATTTAAAAACCATAATAAGTAATTTTGAGCAGTTAACCCAAGGCTTTGTGCATTACGTTGCTTGATATTCGTTTTTAAATATCTAATGATATTTGTCCGTCCAAAATACTTACCTACCCATGTTTAAATAACTTTCGCGTAAAAATTTAACAAGTAATTTAAACTAGCCAACGGATTTTTAGACATTTTAAATCACGATGAACAATTAAAGAAAAAAAACAAATCGAAGAGACTAAAACAATAGCTTCATCGGACTTTCCGCCTGCTATTGATAAAATAATAATAATTATCATACGATAGAATATAAACGGTCAGATGTAGGCTCGGCGCAAAAGTACATTTATCAATGAGATCTTTGCTTTATCGTCGTCGTTCATGTATTAGAGATTGACATTACTTTTACAGACGACCATATATAAAAATTTATCAACAATATTCTATAGGAAGCTTTAGAAAGCACATACATTTACTTTATAGACTTAAAATTATAATTATATTTAATAATTCTGATGTTGGCCGTAGTTAAGTAAAACATTTTTATATAAAAATATATAGGTAGAAATATTCTACAGTAAAAACTATATTAGGCACATATTTCGCAATTACAAAACTGAAAAATAACACGGAAAACCTATAAATTAAAAAAAAATGGTTGTTAGCCAAAACTTACCTAGGTACTAATAATAATATGACACGCCGTTTTATATAAACCCAAATATAAATTATTCTAAGGCCCAGTTTTTACCTTACCAGACACTTAATGACAATTTATGGCACCACAAATAGATCCCAATAACAAGATAATTTTCGTTTAAGTCATTTATTTATTTCATTATGTAGAAGCTATCCTGAGGATAACTCTCGTCAACCGGACAAAAAACGTGGCCTTAGAGAATCAACGATAAAATGTTTTTGAGGAATATCAAATGGGATAAAACTGGGCGCCATATCGAAACGAGTATTTTTAATTCTGGTGATTAAGTACAGTACTTTAATTGTATTAAAGTCGTCATTAGACGTTCTTAACCAGCACCTCTAAATAAGAAAATAAGTGCTGGTATGCTTTAAGCAAGTGTAAAAACGACACTAGATGTAGCTACATACTACATCCTCTCTGGGATTTATTATAAAAGTTAGTCAAAAAATTTAGATTAAATTTGATCTGTTCACGAATTAAATGAGGTCAAAATTGCTTAAACATGAATTTTTTTTTAATTTGTCAATACATATATCCAACGATATTTAAAAATCTATTTTAAGACAGTGAAATAACGACAACAAAAATGTCTCAATATGTCTCCACCATTGAGCCATCAATAATAATTACTTAACCACCAATATGTCCTTCTTTTACCTCCTCTTATTTCTTTCCGTAAATTTCCTTCGAACCCTGGACAAACTCCATCATATTTCGTGACATAAAGTAGGGGCGTGCCATCCCATCGTTAAGGATATTATCCTCACAGTAGCAGATGAAAAGGGTATCTATTGCAGTCTGCAATAAAACAAATAAAATGGTCAAGTGCGAATCGAAATTGTGTCAAAACGTATCAGCCTTTTATATAAAACTAGCGTGTACCCGGCCTGCGTTGCAATGCCAGGCATTATACGCCTCTGAGATAATAAGGCGAGTTCACCATCACGTCAAGATTTATAAATGCAAACCCGAACAAACCTCTAAATTTATCAGTGTTTCTCTACAATATTATGCATGTATTATACATAAAAACCTTCCTCTTGAATCACTCTATCTATTTAAAAAACCGCTTTAAAATCCGTTGCGTAGTTTTAAAGATTTAAGCACATATAGCTGGGGACAGACGCGACAGCGACTTTGTTTTATACTATATTAAGATAATTAAATTTAATAAATTAAATTTGACGAGTTCAAGCGATTCTTAATTAAGTAAGCGTTATTCTATATAAAAGACTGTATATCCTATAATATTATATTTAAATACATTAAGAACTATTTTCTTACCTCGAATACGCCAAAAGCTACGCAGGCCACCACTAAAGAAACTATACCAATGATGACGTAGGGTATATAATAGCTTCCCGGACCGGGAACGGAACTCTGAAAAGAAAAAAAAATGAGTCCATCAAAAAATATTTTTTCCAATATGAACTTATATACCCCTTTTCCATCTCATTGAGGGGAAAATTTTCGTAAATGCACCAACGTTTATTTGATGACGTACGTTTATTTGTTCTAAGCGATGATTTTGCCTTCAAATTTTTACTTATATCTTTTTCTCTAACGGTTGCGTTGGAACATACCTTCTCCATTTCTACCCCCTTAGGGAAAAAATTTCCCAAAACATCGAAACACTTGCTTGCCTATTTTAACATAGCAGGTAAGCATAACTCCAATTTTTAGCAATATATATACAGTGTGTCCACTGATACAGTTAGAGATTAGGGTTTTTATTAGTAGGTATAGAAGAAAGTAATCCTTTATAAAAACGTCTGCTTTTGACGAAACTACAATTTCGAATATCAGATTTGCGATTACTATACAGGGTTCGTCACAAACAACATTTTTTAGTTTCTTTGGAGCTTTTTTTTCAATTCCTTGATTTATTAAATGAGTTTTGCTAGGGTTGAAACTACAATTTGAACTATTACATTTATGATTACTATACAGGGTTCGTCACAAACAACAGTTTTTGTTTTTTGGATTTTTTTTCAATTCCTTTTGATGATTGACTAAATCATCACTTTGGAAATAAATGGATTGGAAAGTACCTATGGTATGGTCCAAATCAGTTGGCACGTAGGAGTCCCGATCTCACAATTATCGACTTGGGGACATCTGAAGCCACATATGTGTATAAAACCAATTTCAATAATAACTTAGTTCTCTTGAAAGAAAAAATAAGAGTAGTTATTGCAAATATCCCAAGATAGCAAGTTAGGAACTGTTATCGGAAATTCAGATGTCGAGTTGAACTACTGTATATACAAAGGACGTCGGTATGAGGGTTCCGCAGGGATCTGTGTTGGGACAGATATTGTTTATTGGTTACATTAATGATCTTTTGGGGGATATACATCCTGAGGGGGCAGCGGCCTTGTTCGCGGACGACTCCACATTTATACTTTCGACTTCAAACCAGGAAGAACTCGAAAACTTGTGCAACAGCGGTAAAATATGAAGCTGCTGCTTGAATGGTTTAACAAAAATGCCTCGTACCTGAACAGTTCGAAAACCACCTATATCAGATTTCATACCGCCCAGATGAGGCGAAATCTTGATATTGACCTCGATTTAAAAGTTGGTAATGAAGATATTACCAGAGATAGGATTTCTCAAAATTTTTACGTCTAACCATTGACCAGAACCTTAACTGGAAGGAACACTGTGGGCCAGTTGTCTTCAACAAGCTTCCAAAGAATATAAGGAATGTCAAAAATGTTAGTGTGTTTAAAAAACAACTTAAGAAATTTTTAGTAGATCGTGAGTTCTATAATATGAACGAATATTGGACACAAGCATGGGAGAGTGGTATTTATACCTATAAAGCTTTACTGTTTGTTGATAGTTATGTTATATCACTTCATGTATTTGACGGCTTCCCTACATTATCATGTCACTTTGGAAATAAAAATATTTATTAAGATAAAGTTAAATGATAATGATAAATTATAAAGATAAATGATAAAGATAAATGATAAAGATAAATGATAAAGATAAATGATAAAGATAAATGATAAAGATAAATGATAAAGATAAATGATAAAGATAAATGATAAAGATAAATGATAAATGATAAAGATAAATGATCAAGATAAATGATAATGATTATGATTAGGATAATGATAATAATTGATAATAATGCTTCCATGCATTATCATGTCACTTTGGAAATAAAAATATTTATTATTATTATTATACTTACAGGGGCAATGGCGAAAATGCCCAATGATATCAACAAGGTAATGAGAACGATTAACAACTTGGCCATTCCAAGAATAAAGTCCCCAATACCGTTGATCGCTATGACGTCAGCGAGGTTTTGAAATATTAACTTGGCGGCTCGTTTTCCTGATCTTATGAAGGGTTGTCCGTGCAGTGCTAAAAAAGAAATCATAAATTTAAACTATTTACGTAATCATGCACTATAATCACTGGCCTAGAAAAAAAGTAGAATGCATATTCGAATCGCTGAAAACTGTAAATGTATGGACCTTTTATACCACTTACCGCTTACAATAAGGGCATTCTTCGACAAAAACTTAAAGAACGCCTCGAGAGCTTCGATTAAACTTTTAACGATTGCTCTGATCTTTTCGTTATTCAGCAATCCCAAAATAATGGACTTGATTATCTGTACTATGGTTATAATCAAGGCGCCAAGAGTGACGGTACCCAAATGGAAACGGAAGGTAATCGATACGGCAGTCATGATCGGATTTGCTAAGAAGGTCTTATCCCTAAAACAAATGAATCAATTGAAGGTTTTTTAGTCTCTGGCAAATTTTGCTACCCTCAAATATTGGCCCCCTATTCATTTTGTGGCGTGAAAAAATGCAGAAGAGTTAAGGCTAATTGTGTAGAACGATTTATTGCTTGTCAAACAATGGTGTGATGCGAATCTATTATGTTTTAATATCAGCAAAACTAGTATTCTTACCTTTAAGATTTCGTTTTCTGACTTAACCTTGGCAGATAATTTTGTTAAGAACTCGGGCGCTGCTAAATTCTTGGGTGTTCAAATCGACCACAAACTTAAGTTTAAGAACCACATTCTTGCATTGAATGGGAGACTATAGCGTCCGGTTCTTAATTGGGGAAGTGTGGATAGAATGGTTTATTTTTCGCTTGCTGAGATTCACTTGAGGTATGATATTGCTTTTTGGGGACTTAGTAGTAAGGGCCTATTGGGCTCTACATTAGTTTTGCAAAAGAGGGCATCAAGATACTTGTGTGGTGTTAATTGTCATACCCACTGTAAACCTTTATTTGTCAGGGACTTTAATTGGAATTTTTATCTTGGAAACGGCCTGCCTTATCCATAAAAAATATAAAAATTATGCTATTAACAGCTCCTATAACAAGCGTACTGTGAATGATATTCCTCTTTCTATACCAAAAACAACTCTCACCAAAAATTCCTTGATATTTGAGAGCATCAAAATGTATAACCACATACCACTGGCTTATCGGCAGGTGACAGGATTTTTAAACAAAGACTAAAAAGGCAACTAATTACTAGACCCTACAATACTATCCAGGAATTTTACAATGATAATATCTAGGAATTTGCTTGTAGTTTTGTTGTTTGATCCATTTCAAGCAAAACAACAGCTTTGAATATTGTCGGTAATTTTGAGAGTTTAAGGCACGTTTTCATGCGACATAATGTTATGACACATTAAGTCATGACAATATGACATTTTTAGTGGTTGTTTTCATGTAGTTAATGTCACGATTTTTGTATTAAATTCAAAATGGCATCGAATGAAGTGATTGCGGCAGCTGCACGAGTGTTAAGTTTAATTATAAGTGAGTATAATTTCACGATTAATTTTGTTCCACAAACAAGGCAGTTTTTCATATTCCTCCAAAAAGCGGACGATATCGAAAACAACATTATGTTTTTCCATTGTTTACAATACAATACAAAATATTTATTAGTTCTCAAAAATTCCAACTAAGGATAGAACATGTTAAAAAAAAAAGTAGTAAAAGTAATAGCCAAAACAAAAAATAAATTGGCACAAACATATCTCCCCTTTGGTTCACTAAGGGCGGATGTCAAAAAAATGTATTTTACAGGAGAGCTAAAAATGTTAATAAAGTGACTTTGTTTTTAGATTTTGCTGTTATTATAATTATTTTAGAATTATTACATTTTCAAATATAAACTGGATAGTCCATTGAACATATTGCAAGCTCTAAATTTTGTGAACGTACCTAAATTAAACAAAAATAAATTTTTTAAATAAAAAAATTACCATAAAAACGACGCGAGCGAGCTGAAACGGGCAAAAAAGTGGTCGTAAAAAAAATTCAAAAAATTATAGGCGTATTCCTTTTAGGGCGGAGATTTCGGGAAAAATAAGCAAAAAATTCCACTGTCAAAATTTGACACCTGTCAATGTCAAATTTTTTTTTTAATTAAAAAAAAAATCGGACGACGTGGGCTTCGTTTTGGAAAGATAAATGGGAAAAAAATCGTAACAATCGTTTGTACCGTGCGAACTGCAGCTCCTGTATAAACTATTTGTCAAAATTTTCTTTCGCTCTAGCTTCCTTATAGTTTATCCGATTTTGACGAAATTCGGTATGGTGGCTACGGTAGTGGTATACTACAAAACGTATATCTCAGATCTGTCAAAATCTTATTGACAAGCGGTATATAGAATACCTGTCAAAATGTAAAATTTGGGAATTTTCTATGTTTGTCAAAAAAAATAGCGGGTCGTATAGACAGGCCCAAGGAATACGGAAAAAATACGCAAAAAATTCTCCTGTCAAATTTTGACAGCTGTCAAGTATAAAAAAGTGCGATATTGACGAAACAAATTTTTTATTTTTACCCTCCATTGTTGAATTAAAGTGGCAAAAACAGTGTCAACACAAGTAAATTAATCACAGTTTGTTGAACTTTTACAGGTTTTACAGTACACTGTTGACTGACAGAAGCCACAAGTCCAGTGTTGGCAGCTTTCACAAAAGACGTATGTGCGACTTCGGTCTAACGGGTGCTGGGCGATAAAGACGGTTGTCCAAATTTTGTCACATAGGCCGTTAGTACTCCAAAGCAATAGTGGACAACTGGCTTTATATAATTGCTATCTTTAAAACTATTAATTTTAGGACATAGAGCTTTAGTCCATTGTATAGAGCGACTTCGGTTTAGTAGAAAATGATATTAATGTTATTTTCTCAAAATTGTGACATCCGCCCTTAGTAAACTAAAGGGGAGATATAAATGTATATAATAATATAACATAAATATTACAGTTCAATAATCGCATCATTTGAGAACTTTTTACCTTAGGCGTGTTCGATTCGCAGGTTCAGATCGATCCGGATCGATCTAACTGATTTGATTTGTGTTCGATTGGTAAGTGATCGCACGGTCAAAGTGATCCCAACTGATTTTTAGAATCAGGTCGATCCAAATCACTTTCCCAATCGAACACGGCTCTGGTAAAACAAAATTTTTTTTAACCTCACTTTCACACGTGGCCGCGACAATGCGACACTGCTATTTTCACGAGGTATGTTGAGTGAAACTAATGTAAAATGTCACAAAAATATCAACATGATTTCGATATCGCGACACTAATGCCACGGCTTCAAATTATTGTCGCGATAACGTGACATAGAAGATGCAAACTTTAAAAAAATCGCGACTTTTAGTGTCATGGCACTAAAGTCGCGACATTGTGGTCACATGAAAACGAACCTTTTTAATGTAGCTGTAATTGATAAATACAAATATTGATGTACTCGATGATTGAGCACAAGAAAATAATGCAAATTTAGAACTTACCTGGAAAAATACCATTTGGAAACGGCCCCCGCAACGACCATATATTGAATTCCGGTGAAGATTTGAAAAAGCCACAGGTACAGCACAGAAGTTAAGGCCGTGGTGAACACCATGACTGGCTTAAATTTGTAGATGTAAAAATCGGTGTGGGCCCATTCTAGCATGCCAGCAGATGACAGGTAGAAGAAAATGAGAAAAAAGAGGACGGTCAGGATTATAATAGCAATGACGCACTAAAAAAAACATTAAATTAACAAAAAATCCAATTCATAAGAATTCTATGAAAGCCACCAATTATTCAAACGAAAATACTTACAATTACGGGAACAAGCATTAATCCGGGCATATCGAAAACGGATTTGGTAGCTTCCTTCAGGAGCGAAATAACCAGTCGGATCTTCTTCCTCAACCAAATCAACACTATTACCAACGCGATAGCAATAATGGTGAAAACGACGGCAGATACCAACAGGCTCATTTTTGCTTGTTCTGCATTCTGATCAAAGTCTTTGGTAACGGAGAAATAAAAATACCTAAAATATTAATGGTATATTAACGTACCAGTTTTATAAAGCATCATTTTATAGCACGCGTCCATGTTAAAAAACGAGCCGCTTGCGGTTTTATAACGGGACAAGTGCTTAAAACTGCTTTATATAACACGTACGTTATACCTACCATTTTTCTAATTTGTAGTTTTTTCAACAAAAAACACACATTTAAAAAGAAAATAAATCCTTCGAATTTTGTAAATTTTTACGTCTAAATTTTATGTTGGTAATACTATTTTTTATCATAGTAGCCTCTGGACAACAAAAATTATTTTGCGAACTGTCATTTTTTGATTTATTGACCCATTTTCACCACGAGATTCTAAAGTTATTTTAGCGATATGAGATTTGAAATTGATCCTTGTACATTCGGTACATATACACATATTCGGAAATTCCAGAGATTTTGCTACTTTTTTTCGAATTTCAAAAGACGTGATTTTAGGTCACGGCATTGCAATTTAGTATAGAGAAGATGAAAAATTCAAATAAAGTTGAAGTTAAAATCGACATTAGAAGGTTAGTAGATTGAATTTTGGATAGGATTTGGCAGAAAATGATAGCTTGAAGCATCTACAAAAGATTGATTTATAGATTTATGCAACCAACATACATGACTGTTATCCACACAGAATAAAAAAGTCGGTTATCAAGCTATTTTTCCTCTGCGAAAAATGGGTTTTCTCGTAAATCACAAAGGCCGCGCAAGTCAATGAAATAAAACATATAAATGTTACCAACATCAAATAAAGAAAAAACGCGTATCGAAATAGCTTATTCATTACGATACGCAAATGCGTATCGTAATAGATTTGTTATGATACAAAATTAGAAAAAAATATTTTAATGCCGATAAAAAAAAATGTAAAATAAATCGAAATATGCTTACCAGAAGACTCCGACAAGTATAAAAACTCCAAGTAGAGATACAATCAAAATACTCCAGACGACGAGTGCCACTGCGTAACGGAAGAGGAACAGCATTCCCATAGCAACCACTAAAAAATTAAATTAATTAAGGGTTGACTACTGACAGTGCGTTACCGAGATGGTCCCTCGATTGTAACCCTATGCGGTCCAATCAGGGACAACGGGCTTCGGGATACCTACTTATATAATAATAGGTTTATTTAAAATTTAATAATATAATAAATATGTTTATGTTGTCTTCTATAAACTTATTCTTCAATCCTCTGAAGCTGAGCTTGTTAGGGGCAAATCTTGTTTTTTGTTTTAGTATATTAAATCATAAATCATAAATTTGCATTAAAAATCAAGTTTTAAAGAAAAATGTTTATTTATATTATAAACGCAGTTTTTTTTTTGAAGTAATATATTACCCATAATAAAATAATTACTTATATAAATTATTCAGAACAATATTAATTAATTAAAGCATTTCTAAAAATATTTACAAATTGTCTGTTTTTAATATCCGTGTTTTTATTTCGACTTAAAATTTTTTTAATGAAATCAATTTTTTAATTTTTGTTGGTAAATAATCGTTTAAATAAAAACATAAATATTTGAAATTTTATTGTCCTATGGACTTATTTAATAATAATAAGTTAATTTAAAATTTAATAATATATTAAATATGTTTATGTTATCTTTGATAAACTTACTCTTCAATCCCCTGAAGCTGAGCTTGTTAGGGGCAAATCTTATTTTTTGTTTTAGTATGTAAAATCATAAATCATAAATATGCATTAAAAATAAAGTTTTAAAATAAAAATGTTAATTTATAGTATAAACGCAGCTTTTCTGAAAAAATATATTACCTATAATAAAATTATTAATTTATAATTTTTAAGTAAAAAATATTATTTATTTTAGGTTTTATGGTTATTTCATTTTTTTGACCTGTATTATGATTATGGTTTTTAAATTGTATAAGGTTTTTATTTTTAAATATATATATATTAAGATGTTATTATAAATGTAAAGTTGTCTTATGTTCAACTTTTTTTCTGAATATAATTCTTTTGAAGGATAAAGATCATCTTTATTGTATATAATTTTTAGAAACCTTTTTTGTAATATTTCTAATTTTTTAACTAAACTTCTATTTATTCCTCCCCAACCTAAAATTCCGTAATTTAAATGAATTTTAACTAACGCGTAATATATTATTTCCATGTCTTACATTTAAAATTTTTTAATGTTTTTAAAAATCGGTAGTAAACTTCTAAATTAAGTATTCTAATTGAAAATTTAATTTACTGTCAAAAATAATTTCTAAATATTTTATTTTAGTTACTTTAAAAATTTGAATGTCTTCATTTATTTGAATACTATTCACATTTCGTGGTAGGTTATTTAGGTTTAAAGTAAAAGGAATATAATTTGTTTTATTAAAATTAATTGTTAACAAATCGTTATCAAACCATTTTTTTATAATTTCAAAATCTTTTTTAATTTTATTATTTAAGTTGTCCCAATTTGTATCGGTATAAAAAATTGCATCATATATTTGTTCTGTCAGATAGCAAATAGCGTTTTGCGTTGATTTTTTTTTTTGAAATCCAAACTGTTTATTAGAAATAAAATGTATTTTTTACAAATAATTTTCAATTCTTAATTTAAAAAAAAATATTTTCGAATACTTTTGCTATCGAAGATATTAATGTTATTGGTCTATAATTACTAGTGTTACTAGAATCTCCATTTTTAAAAATAGGTTTTATTATACCAATTTTGAAAGCTTCTGGATATATACTGGTTTTAAAACCAACCAGTGTAAACGGGCAAGAAATGAAGAAGAATAATTGAAAGATTTATCGAGAATTTAAATATGATTGTAAGACAGCAATTTATAATCGGCGCCTTGGAAGCCACGCCTACATGACTCTGATTGGTCAACATAGGGTTAGAATTAATGCATCCTCATTATACCGATGACTACACCGAATTCGTTAGTATCGACTACAAACACTTGTTGTTAAAGTTGTTATACTTACAAATTGACACCAGACACGAAATGGTAGTTTGCCACTTGACACTGCTGAGATAGATACCCAAGTCTATGGAGTTATCGTCAAATTTGACTTTTTCGACGCCGTCACCGACGTAAGACTGGGCATAAGTTGAATCCTTCCCTTTAATACATCTCCCAAACAAAGGAAAACTAAAAAAAACGTACGTATTTTTGTAAATTGATAAAAATCGAAGAGAGAAGTATGATAATTGTTAATTTGATCACTCGGTTACTTACTATCCAGTTCTACAGTCTTGTACACAGCTTCTTTCCCGAAGGTCTTGGCGGTCCACCGCTAGCTCTCCTCCTTGAAAGTCACCCTCATACTCTAAATAACTGAAAAAAAAATCATTTTGTTTGCTTATACTTAGAGTTGGGCATGGTCAATTGACCATGACGTATTTGACCGGCTAAATTCGGTCAAAAGATATAAATTTTATTTTATTATTTATGCATTTGTGATCTGTCCAGATTACCTCCTACCACCCAGGATAATGTTTAGTGTATCGTTATAGCGCCGTTATTTAAGAAAACAATAACACCTGATTCTGGGAATCCCAATAGTCCGCCTCCTTTATTAGTGGTTCCCGGAACGGATTCAATCACAATGAAGGAAAGGAATAGAGAAGTTATTGTTATTCTCTTTTTGTACCATTTTCATAGACATTTCCTTCTCAGTAGTTCTCAGTCTATTTATTTTCATTTCGTATTTGCCAGAGTTAGGGTTTGTACTCGCATTGCATTTTTGTGAAATAACGACGCGACGTCGCATTTACGATGAGTTCGGGGAAGTCCAAAACCAAAATTTAGAATTGTTTAACCGAAATAAGAGAAGAAAACAAAGTAAAAGGGAAATGAATCTACTGTGGAGCAACTATTGAGATATACACTTATAGAATGTGTACCTGGATGGACCTAACTATATCATCCATTTGACCACCCTGTATAGAATTTAGGTATGGCAGTAGACTTTTCAGAACAAGCAAAACTTGTTATAAAAAAATATTTTTTTTCAAAATACAAAATAAGAAATTTGGCAAGTATAGTTAGGTTCATCCACTGCATTTTTAAATTTTAATTTATTTCAGTTAATTGACCGGTCTGTTGAAAAATTATTTTATTGATTTATTATTAATTATTTAATTAATTTAATGCCTGTTATTGCATATTTAGACGTGGTTTTTAGTTCTGATCAACTTTTTTTAATAACAGTTTTTGATAATGTCAAAAATAAAGGTACTTTACTCTTGGGAAAAATTCACATTTTTTGACAAACCTCGTAGATGACTGGAAAATTTCGATATTTGATGGTTGCATTTTAGGTTTTAGACCATGCAGAGCTTTTTATTAAGAATAATTTTTTTTCGTAACATTAATAATAAAAAAGTTTTCCATTTGGTAAGAACTTCTGAATAAACGCTGTATAGGCAAGAATTGATTTATGGTACTTACGGATAGGATTCCCAATTTTTTCCAGAACATTCTATATCGCTCCATTGGTAGTTCTTTTGTCCACAGATGTTGCCACATTTATCGTAGCCCACGGTAATTCTTTTTACGTCAGAGTAATACAGGGTGTATATCAAAAATGGAAGCTAAAAAATAATCATTTGTAAGCATGCCCATGGCGGACTCGGGAATAATAGATAAATGATGATACTTTTGATTTTGATTTTTTGATTGATGAATCAGTTTAATTCCTGGTGAAAGTGTATAACTTTTTTCAATTAAAAAATACTTTTTATGTTTCATTACATTTTATAAAATGTACTCACAAGTATCAGGGTAAAAACTCCCAGAACAACAAGCCATTTTACGTTGGTAGGTCTCCTATTCTCTGGTCGCTCTGGAATCTCGATGTTGTCCAATGGGACATTAGTTGGAAGCTTTTTGAACGTTATGAACTAAAAAATAAATGGTGAATTTGTAAGGAATGTAATAGGTACCTAAAATATTTTTAAAAATTCAACTTTCTTCCACACAATAAATAGGCCACTACTACTACTACTACAAAACGACTTCTGCCGGACTGTGAGATACATTTCATTTGGAGTCTCTGATCGATATAAGCAAAATAAACAAATAATACAAAGTAGATACAATACCTATGTCTCTAATAACTCACAGTCTAAATGTACACTACCCCCCCCCCCCCCCCCCGTAAATCTGCCCTTGCACGACACATAACACTTACCTCTTGAGGTTGTAACTGACTACTTGACATACCCATCTTGGCACAGTTTCAACAACTATGCGTCTGCAAAAAACAAACAGTTTGTTAGAAAAAGTTTAAAGTAAAAAAAAAATTAAAAATAGCATAACTTTCGGGTGATCTATGTCAACAAGCCAAGGCAGATTTTATAATCCAATGATGAATAGCATAAATATGAGTTTACAGCAAATAAAACTACTCCGATATGTTTATACAATTTTATAGAATTACTCTTTTCCAGTCGAAGATATTATAACATTTAGTTCCAACATTGGTTCAAAATAAATAATTTTCATTTTAAATATAGATTTTATGGGTCCCCAGATAGAAATCAAAATGTAAAAGTTACAATCAACATTATGTTCGGCAACAGATTTTCGGATATTTAATAAACATGATTCGTTTATTTTCATTGATGAAGTGTTTTATATTAAGTATTCATAAATATCTATGTGCAAAAAAAATCACTAAACGTCTAGAATTGGCCGACCGTAAACACAAAATAATACCCACACTACCAACAAAATAATTATTGACAACAGATGGTGTCTATAAGCGTAGATATATCATGGATAATGGACATACCATCATTGCCCACAAAGGCAGTTGAATGAGTTCAGTTCACAAGAAAGAGTGCTGAAAACACTAAAAAATATATTTTTTATTCCACATAGGTACATACATTACATAATAAATGTATCAAAAAAATTACCTCGAACTTCCATTGTCTTTATTTTGTTACTTAACATAACGTTTCGGATAGTTAGTATCTCTAACCGTTTTCAAGTGTAAACTAAATTATAATTCTAAGGCTACTGTCTTAAATACTGTCCATGTTACATGGATAGTATTACATTAGTTTACACTTGAAAACGGTTAGAGATACTAACTATCCGAAACGTTGTGTTAAGTAACAAAATAAAGACAATGGAAGTCCGACAAGGTAATTTTTTTGATATTACTTCATTGTCTACAATCTTCAAACAAACACCATAATAAATGTAGGTCGAAACCAGTTATTTTAAAACTATTATAGCAAATCTGTTTATAGTTTATACACTGCGCGCCATATTTAACGCATAACGAAAAAATTGCCACAATTTTGATGTTATATATTTTCCAAATTTGTGGTTCGTTTTTAATGATTTTTTTTTCTAATTGTAGGATTTTTCCTTAGGCATATCACTGCCTTTGTTGTTTTGCTTAAAAAAGTAACTTTGGTATTATACCGGGTGTTATAAAACTGTTATTTTTTTTTACAGAAATTCAAAACACCCTGTGGGATTTACTAGCCATTGCAAGTTATCGCAATTACAGCAAAATGAAAGTCCCATGTTTCCTTTACAATTTCTTTTTTGATTCATTGGTTTATCTCTGCTTTTTCATGAAATATTCAATTTTTAGTTCAACGTGATTTTTATAAAAAAATGTTTAGTTAAAAAGTACAAAATAAACGAAATGCTTTGATTAATGCAACAGCAAGAAAAAACAAATTATAAAGTCAATAAAGAATCAATATCTGGTATTAATTAATTTTATTGAATCCACAAAACAGGGCAAAAAAATACAGGGAAAAAAATTGTAATTTCTTAAAGTATTCAAAAAAATTAAATATGAATAATTAGTAGCAAGTATTGCCTCCCCTTGCTCTAATGACTGCTTCGCATCTTCTTGGCATACTTAAAATCAGATTTCTGATTTCATCTTGATTAATCTGATTCCATATTTCCATAAGCCTCAATGAGAGATCATTTAAGTTTCTAGGAGGAGGAAGCATGGCTCTAAGATGTCGTCCCATGGTATCCCATTAATGCTTAATAGGATTAATGTCAGGGCTTCTTGCTGGCCAAGGCAAAGTTAAAATTTCGGTTTCTTGGAGATAATTTTGTACCACTCTTTTTAATTTTTTTGAATACTTTTAGAAATTACAATTTTTTTCCCTGTATTGTTTTGCCCTGTTTTGTGGATTCAATAAAATTAATTAATACCAGATATTGATTCTTTATTTACTTTATAATTTGTTTTTTCTTGCTGTTGCATTAATCAACGCATTTCGTTTATTTTGTATTTTTTAACCAAATATTTTTTATGAAAATCACGTTGAAGTAAAAATTGAATATTTCATGAAAAAACAGAGACAAACCAATGAATCAAAAAAGAAAATATAAAGGAAACATGGAACTTTTATTTGGCTGTAATTGCGATAACTTGCAATGGCTAGTAAATCCCACAGGGTGTTTTGAATTTCCATAAAAAAACATAACAGTTTTATAACACCCGGTATAATACCAAAGTTATTTTTTCAATCAAAACAACAAAGGCAGTGACATGCTTAAGGAAAAAACCTACAATTAGAAAAAAAATCATTAAAAACGAACCACAAATTTGGAAAATATATAACATCAAAATTGCGGCAATTTTTTCGTTATGCGTTAAATATGGCGCGCAGTGTATTATGCAAAAATGTGGTGATAGAATATAGAATGTTTGCGGAGTGCGGACTACAGACCTCCACGAATTATTATGTTCCTCCCACCCATTTCGGCCTTATTTAATGGGTATTGTGAGTGAGTCACATTTAAGAGTGGTTATACGCTCACACGACAATTATAATCCACAACAGAAATTTACCCATTATTCTATCTTCGATGGTGATATGTCGCGAAACTATAGGTAGCACCTGTTAACTTTAAGCTTCAAAATAGTTTCAGAGTAATTTATAATGAACATTTACTTAGATCGTTAACACCCTAACAAATTAGATTATTGATTTATACGTCTTCTGTACTAAAATTGGAAAAATCAATAACTAGGATGGAATCAATTGAAGTCTGTCAGTCATGGTATTTTTTCTCTTGGAATATCAACCTATATATAGTTGATATTTAAAGTCTAAGGTCATGTAACGGAGAGAGCAAGCATTTGGCAAAATAAAGCTTTGACTGATCAAAAAAACGTGTTTTAAAATTTAAAGGGAGGTCTAGCAAGTTCATTGTGTGGGTGTTAAAGGCCCTTAAGTAAAACGATTGTGTATATATCACAAACTGCTATACAAAAAATGGTGTGTAATAACAATAACTGTATTATTTTAATTATTAATCAAGATCAGCATGCGCCGGAAGTAGACACAATTTTAGCTATTTGTTTGTGCATCGAATGAATACAAAGAAGCTACTATGACGACATACATTATATACGTATACGAGGCTTTTGTGTCAATTAGTTTTACTTGTGGCAAGCGCTGTGATCTACTATCTGTATTTTCTGTGGGTATGGAGAATAAAATAGGTTTCGATGTCTGTGACCAACTCATGGCAAGGCGATCCCTTGGTTAAAGAGTGGGGATTATTTGTGCTGGCCACGTTTGACGAAATCACTCGCGCACGCCGGTCAGATATCATGGCGCCCAACAGGGATGGGCATGCGTACAACCATCTTGTTATTAGGTTTTCCTTCTTCATCGACATTATAAGTGTCATCAGTAAAGTCCGCATCATATGGGATTTTTTTTAATTAATAGCTTTATTCAAAATTTGACTTTGGCATCAAGTTCTGCTTCGATCGAGATGAAAATTAAGCAAAAAAATAGCAGTCACGTGATTCGCATTATCTGTCAAATTTTAATATTCTCCAAAAAATAATTCAAAAGAGGGATATTTCTGAACATATCGAAAAAAGTTATAAGAAAAAGTTTTTTTAAATGCAGTTTCTAGCCCACATGCAAAATTTCAGCTGCATAAGATAATTTAGATTTTTTTACCCATAATATTTTGTAAATTGCACCACTTTTGCAAAATAAGACTCAACGCAACCTACATAAAACTTCTTAGTTTAGTTTAGACAATGCTTTATTTCAGATGCATTTTCTTTAAAGTAGCGCCATATTAAATGTGTGTTTTTCTACAAAATCATAATTGGGCTGTTAAAATTTGGTCGCATGTGATGCAGCTTTTATTTGTTTTTGACCCTGTATAAGGCAACTTCGTAAAATAAGTATTTTTGAAAACGTAGTTTGTGTCTGAAAGTAATATATATAATATTAAGACAAAAATAACACAGTGTCAACAGTAAAGTGTTTATTAAGTGGAAAATAAATTTTAGTTTAAGTTAACGTAAAGTTTATCTATTTTCAACGATTTAATTTAAAACCCCTTTATTTTATTTTATGTTTTTTTACTTTCAGACACAAACTAGGTTTTAAAAAATACATATTTTATGAAGTTACCTTATACAGGGTCAAAAACAAATAAACTTTGCATCACATGCGACCAAATTTTAATAGCCCAATTTTGATTTTGTAGAAAAACACACATTTAATATGGCGCTACTTGAAAGAAACTGTATCTGAAATAAAGCATTGTTGTTGAAACTAAGAAGTTTTATGTAGGTTGCGTTGAGTCTTATTTTGCAAAAGTGGTGCAGTTTACAAAATATAGGTAGAAAATCAAAATTATCTTATGCAGCTGAAATTTTGCATGTGGGCTAGAAAATGCTTTTAAAAAAAAAATGTCTAATAACTTTTTTCGATATTTTCAGAAATAACCCCACTTTTGAATTATTTTTTGAAAAAATTAAAATTTGACAGATAATGCGAATCACGTGACTACTATTTTTTTACTTAATTTTCATCTCGATCGAAAGGATGCGGACTTTACTGGTGACACTGTATAAGTACACTCCAGAATAAAATTTTTTTTGTTCTGTGGAATCACCATTTCAAAAAAAAAGCAGATATTTCGCCGTCCGCTTACCTGAAAAATTCAGTCCGAACGTAAGTTTGATCCTTTTTGTTTTTGATCCGATTTTTATTGTTTTATAAATAATGTCATCAGGAATGTGTTGTAATGTTTTAAATGATATGGGTCATGTTCGATAAAGGCAATAGTATACCGAGGTGCTTCCATCCCCATCCGGTCGAGAAATTGGGGTTATTTTTATCGTACTAATAATTTCTTGATAAAATTGCAAGTATTCCTAACATTTTCCTTTTTGAGTCATCACGTTATCTCTATTTTTAAAAGAATTCGGTTCATTCAACCCCATTAAACTCTTATGGTATCAGCTGATAAGAGTTGTTAGTCACAGTCACCGAGCATTTTATGGAAGTTAAAGTTAGCACACCCTGAAGAATATAATACCTCAAAACTCTTATTTACTCGTTACGCATACCCGCTATTGTTTACATAAAAAAAACTTTTACAAATAGATTTTTACTCGCATTTTTATTATAAAATGCACATCTGTTCTAAAAATTGCTGTAAGGTGCCTGATGACTCGAAAACCAAATTGTTAGAACACATGAAACGTTATCACGTTGATTTACTCTGGTATAATACCGCCCGATCGAACAGAACCCATCATTAAAAACGTACAACACATTCATTAAAATGGTAAAAAACAACAGTTTGTTAAAAAATCCAGGGTAGGTACCGGGTATTTTTTGTTTGGGAGTTTAATAATGTGTAATACAAAATTTTAAAAAATATGTTGCGCATAAAAGGTTTTATCATGAAAACTACTTAGCTGATTAAAGATATTTTTAACTTGTTATCAAAAGCCAAATTAAACAAAAATGAGTACATCATATTTGTTTATTGGATATCAAGTTATAATTTTTGCCATTGTATTTTCTGCAAAGCCATCTGGCAAAACCACAGAAGGCAAATACCATCAGGTTAGTATAAATATTATTTTCCACATTGACAGTATCGACACTAAATAATTCTTGACGTATTAACAGACACAGGCGTAGGTATCCGATTATTGTGATTTATTTAGTCTGCATGTGAAAAAAAATAATAGTAGGATGAAACCCATTGGAAAAGGAGGAGAATATAACAAAAATGAAAGGAAAAATAATTTACGGGCGATCCGAGGTCGGGAAGTGGAAAGGGGTGAGTTTTTAAGGGTAGAAAACGATTTATCTCGATTTCCGGCAAAACTACAAGTCCTATGGAAAAACGTTAAATGGCAAAGTTGTAGGTAATAAAAAGATCTCCAACTTTTGTATTTACACTTTTTTCACATAACCTCAAAATTTATGTGAAAAATTCAAATAACTAAGTTTTTGGTTTTTTATTTTTATCTTTTACAAAAAAAAATTTTTTTCACGAAATTTGTTAAACACTTACCTTTTTATGTCCCAAACACACTGTAATTTTTTTAATTTAAAATATTTAATTTTTTACCTTTGCTTGCACCTTGCTTTTTCGATATTAAGTCAAAATAAGGTGAAAAAATAAATATTTTAAATCAAAAAAATTACAGTGTGTTTGGGACATAAAAACGTAAGATTTCACCAAATTTCGTGAAAAAAAAATTTTTCTTTTAGAAGGTAAAAATAAAAAACCAAAAACTTGGTTATTTGAATTTTTCACATAAATTTTGACGTTTTGTGAAAAAAGTGTAAATACAAAAGTTGTAGATCTTTTTATTACCTACAACTTTGCTATTTAATGCTTTTCCATAGGACTTGTAGTTTTGCCGGAAATCGAGATAAATCGTTTTCTACCCTTAAAAACTCACCCCCTTCCACTTCCCGACCTCGGATCGCCCGTAAATTATTTTTCCTTTCATTCTTGTAATATTCTCTTTCTTTTCCAATGGGTTTCATCCTACTATTATTTTTTCTTTGGTTTCAAAAATTATCGACCCTGGTCTATTAAACATAATATAGACAACGAAAGCATTTGACATACTACTAAAAATATAAAATAATTATTGTTAATAAGTGAGTGATTGACTGATTTATCAACGCCCAGTCTAAGCCCCTAATCATGAAATTTCCAGGATGTCTGCTCCTTATAACGTACACATCCACGCGATTTCTCGCAAATTAACCCCTAAGGGGGTTGAAATTTTTATAGGAAATTCTGTATCTCACAAACTAAAACTGGTGGAGGTCTATATTTTAAATAAATTAAAATGTTATCTAAGTTGGGATCTCTCTATTGAAATAAAAATTATGCACTTTTCTTCTTATTATACTTTTCACGTCCTCATCAATTTGTATAGGTGCCCTTCCTGGCGACTGTTTAGGAGGGGCTACAGTTCCAGATTTTATTTCCCTAAGAAGCCTATAGATTGTTGATTCACAAACTCCCGTTATATTAGCACATGCTGATACTAGGTTTCTGACAGTACTAGATGGTGTTTGGTGCACAAGTGCATCGTGTACATTTAAAACTATTGTCTTTGCTTTTAGGTCAAATAATTATTCACAAGCTTTCGATAACACGTTAAAAATAAAACTAAACTACCTCACTTGAAGTTGGAAATATTCTATGACATAAGCCGCCTACCTGTATACCTATGCAATAATAGATAATTTAATTACTTAAAATCAGGTAGGTACCTGTTATTGTTACGCTAATGGTTTATTGAGGTTTTACGACTCATGACCCTCAGCTGTGCTGTCAGGCTTTAAGAAACAGAGTATAAAAATTGGTGGGTTTAATGTCCTTTAATAAAATAATAATACTTATTATACGTGTTTCGTCATTTTGTCAAAATTCACTTAGGGGTTGAAAAAAGAGATGTAGCCCATTTTAAAGGGGTTTTTGGTAATTGGTACTTATAAGCTTACTCTGTTAAAATAAAACAGTACGTGTTTTGTGTGTATTTTTGTTACTACATTACCAATAATCTGGTACCAGGGAGCCAGACTGATAATGATGTCCTTGAACTCAAACTTTTTATACGAATAATAATACAGAATAATTTTATTTACATGGACAACCCTATATAATTTTGTTTCGGTACTTGTTATAATTACAAAGGTTGGAGGTCATTAACGATTATGTCATACCCACTTTTTTTAATTACTTAAAATTTGGCAGAACAATGTCTTTAAATGCGTATCTACGTTAAAAAATTTAAATATCAAAAAATGTAAATGCCGTTTACCATGCATTATTACCTATAAGCAGGTTTTTTTTTATTGTATCGATTCATGCTAAAAATATGCTGCAAACGAGTTTTTTATTCTGCTTTACCTTGAAGTAATTTTATTTTGTGATATTAAAAGTGGGTATAGATGCCCAAATAAAATTAATTGACAAAATCGAAGATTAAAAGTATTAGGTACACTCTGTTTCTTAAAGCTCGACAGCACAGCTGAGGGTCATGAGTCGTAAAACCTCAATAAACCATAAGCGTCACAATAACAGGTACCTGATCTTAAGTAATTAAATTATCTATTATTGCATAGGTATACAGGTAGGTGGCTTATGCCATAGAATATTTCCAACTTCAAGTGAGGTAGTTTGGTTTTATTTTTAACGTGTTATCGTGTATATTATAAAAATAATACAAAAAGGACGAATTAATTATTCCCCAGCGTTTTGTAAAGATGTAAAGGTGTGCTTGATGTGGGACTTAAGACAATCTGATGGAAGAAACGGTAGAACCACTTATTATTTCAGTTAACTTCACTGATAAATCCTTCGAATTTAGTGATAGTGAAGACACCTTTCTAGACCTTTAATTAGTTAACTCTTTTAAGTATGAACTCTTTTTGTATTGAGAAAATAAAATTAATTCAGTTAAATATACAAATTTTTTTGCACACCTTCTTACGAACAAATATAAATTATAAATAAAAATTATATATAGAAATAAAAAAGATGAAAATAAGAACCTAACATAATATTACAATTTAAGAGGACAGGTAACTCCATTAAAAAAATGGGTTGAAACGGTCGAATTTTTTTGGCATACCTGCATTCTAAAACGATACACTATTTCACTATCACTTTGTTTTGTTAATGTATAGTATTGGCTAGAACTAAATCAGATGAAGTATTTACTATGTATAATTTATTTACGCGGGCAGGAAACAAAAGGAATTTATATTTCATAAATAAAAATCTAAACGACCGCCACTGTCCGAAGATTTATTCTAAATTATTGTTACAATTTTACGACCCTATTGTGAAAGGTAAAATTAGGGGTGTGCCAATCTATATAGTGTTTAAACTACCTGTATTGTTACTAAAAATATGTATCTACTTTCAGGCGAAAAATAATATGTTCACTTGGATGAAGGTGTAATAAATAGATTACAAATTTTACAAAATAAAGCAATGCGAATTTTACTTAATATGGATAGATATACAAAAATCAATGAAATGTTAAAAAAATTAGAATGGTTAAATGTAAAAAATTTAGTATTATTTTTGGTTCTAATATTTATTTTTAAAATTCAAAATGATTTGTTACCGCTACATTTAAAACAATTGACTGTTCTAAATAGTGATCAACATAATTATTTAACACGAAATAACAATAATTTTTTTATTAATAATTTTTTAAAAAATATAGCATATAAATCAGTTTTAAATCAAAAAATCTTTTAAAAAAAGTTTAAAATCTTTCTTATTAACCCAACAGGACAAATAAAGTTTCAAAAGGTCATTTAATTCAAAAAATAAATAAAAAATGTGTATAAACTTGTTAAAATGTTTTATGTAGCCACATGCTAAATAAATCTTTTTACTACTACTACTACTACTACTACTAGGTACTACCCGGTAAGCTAAAATTTGTGTTTTGCATTTTTAATGAAGGTTCTTAACAGTCAGGCAATAGGAAAATAGGAAACAGACTATAGTAAAAACATTATAATTCTCTAAAGGACCAAGTAGGTAAAGTATGTTTCACAATAAATGGTCGACTCCGTTTATATCTTAACATAGTATAAAACAAAGTCGCTGTCGCTGTCTGTCCGTCCCTACCAGCTATATATGCTTAAATCTTTAAAACTACGCAACGGATTTTGAAGCGTTTTTTTTAATAGATAGAGTGATTTAAGGGGAAGGTTTTTATGCATAACTAGCGACCGCCCCGGCTTCGCACGGGTGCAATTTCAGAAAGTGGCATGCCGGGTACTAATATATCGGGTTTGTATTTATACCAGCGGGTTGCAACGCATGCCGGATACACGCTAGTATATTATATATGAAACATACTTTATCTATGAAGATAGTCGATTGTGTACATATACAATACTTATATGGCCTTTGTTAAAGCTAGAGGTGGGCGTATTCTATACAAACAGGTCTTTCTATTGTACTTTTAAAAATTGTGATATTCCGAGCACCGTGCACCCAATCCTATTATTGTACTTTTAAAAAAGTGCACCTCAGCACTTCAAATCCCAATCTCTGCCACTGCCATTTATTTACCATCAGCATGCTATTTTGGGGTGTGTTAATTTTCGTATGCTTTCGTGGATTGGGGACACATTCTATTCTCTGGTATTTTTAGCAGTAAACCCCTTTCCTATGTTTTAACGAGGGGTTGTTGGACCTAACCAAGGACTAACCACCCATTTGTACTGTAAGCTTGTTTTAATTCGTTTATTATGATTATCTGTCTGTCAAAAAAATGTAATATTTTTAAAAAGGGGTCGACAAGAACAAGGCTCGAACCTTCACGTCGTCAAGGGGTCAAGGATATAGGGCTGCCATAATAGGGGTTGTCTATATTTTAAGGGCGGGGGTGTAGGGGTGTAAAAGGCAAGCCTAAATAAACATCTTTTATATATTTTTTCGATTTTTTAATTCTGCGTTTGAAATAGTAAAACTCATTTAGAAACTAGACATACGTAAAAATAAACACCAGGATCTATTTTTATTTCATTTGATTTGGAATCAATGTGCTCTGGAAAGGTCGAGGCATGGAAGTTCCAAAAATAACTACTCAAAAGTCAAAAGTTTTATAAAAAATATTCATTATCGTGAAAAGTAAAGACTTACCTACCTAGGAAAGAAAAACTAGTAAAAATTATAATTTTTCTTTAAATAAAAGTATCTACCTATACTTATAGAACCATACCAGCGTCAGAGCTGTCGCAATTTTATTACTCTTAAAAAGTAATTGAATTACAATTACCCATTAGGTACCCTTCGAAAAAGGCATCAATTACAATTACCAATTACTAACACTATAATAAAAATATTTAAATTACCAATTACCCACTAAAAGTAATTGATTCCTTGATCAATTACCGCAATCGAATTACTGAGTTTACTTCAATTACTTTTATACTATTTCATACACATTTTGGTAATTTAATTACATTTTGATAATTTAATTACTACAGTTTGGTAATTGAATTACAGTTTGGTAATTGAATTACTATATTTATGAGCAATGGAATTACTTTTTTTACATTTAACAAAAAAAAAGAGTTGTATAGGTAAGATATTATTTTTTTTAATAGCAGTAGGTCCTACTAAGTATCACTATCACAATTTATTATAGAAAGAAATTTAAAAAAATTCCAAATTTATAGTTAAACTTGATTTCCTAATTTTGATAAGTAAGTACAGGGTTATCCAACCAAGACTAGACAAGGCGATTTTTTGACTTTTTCTGTACTTTTATTAAAAAACTGAAATAGCCATCTTAAGTCATTTTCTCCCGCGAATTCGAATATCTTCAGCAAAAAACAATTGAACATCAAACAAAAGTACTAGGGGTCACTTTGATATTTTTTTAAATGGAACACCCTATATATTTTTACATTTTTAAATTCCACATAAAATTATAATTATTTTTTATTAAATGCACTATTAGTCTATACTTCATAATTTCCGAGATATTGACTCTCGAAAAGTGACATTTTTTAACTTTGACAGCTTATAACTTTCTAACAGTACGTCTTAGAGCAAAACAGCTTACATGTCCCTATCTTCAATTTTTATTATCTTCCCTAAAGGATCAACTTCCAGTTAAACCGGAACAACTATATTTCCTTCTTTCGAGTTACATCCGGTTTAACCGGAAGTTGATTTTTTTGGGAAGATAATAAAAATTGAAGATAGGAACATGTAAGCCGTTTTGCTCTAAGACGTACTGTTAGAAAGTTATAAGCTGTCAAAGTTCAAAAATGTCACTTTTCGAGAGTCAATATCTCGGAAACTATGAAGTATAGACTAATAGTGCATTTAATAAAAAATAATTATAATTTTATGTGGAATTTAAAAATGTAAAAATATACAGGGTGTTCCATTTAAAAACATATCAAAGTGACCCCTAGTACTTTTGTTTGATGTTCAATTGTTTTTTGCTGAAGATATTCGAATTCGCGGGAGAAAATGACTTAAGATGGCTATTTCAGTTTTTTTTATAAAAGTACAGGAAAAGTCAAAAAATCGCCTTGTCTAGTCTTGGTTGGGTAACCCTGTACCTACTTACCTTTAACAAATTGACCAATAATAACCACTGTCTTTTTTATATAATATGATTTATTTGTTGAAATAAAACAAACGTAATATTAGGGAAAATAAAAAATAATTGAAAAAAACTATATAGGTAATCGAATTATTTTGGAGTAATTAAATTACTTTTATGTAAATGAATTATTTGGGAGTAATTCAATTACTTTTTAAAATAATTGAATTACTTTTATGTAGGGTTCGACCGATACAGTGATTTTTTGCCGATACCGATATATCGGTATCGGCCGATATAAAATGCCGATACCGATATATATCGGCCAAATTTTTATGTTCTCTTCAACGTATTTCTATAAATTGTGTTTTCAGTATTACCAAAATCAGAAAATATCGGCACTTAAAACATATTTTACGTTATAAATCGCACATCTTCTGAAAGGGTTCAAAGGATTCTTTTCTGCTAAAACTCCTTAATTTCCAGTTGAAGGTCTCGACGAACGTTGTAACCGCCGCGCCGGGGAATCACTGAGCAAGTTGACAGGGAATCACCGTTTGAATAAACGGGAAATAGTCGACGTTAAGGTTCATATGTGATAGTTTAGAAATTTACTTGCTTGGTGGCAATTAAAAGCTGAGGACCAGACCTACTTTTGCTGTATTTATTTGCATTTTTTTTAAATTTAATAATACCATGTCAAGTAATATCCCTTCAACTACAAAAGAAAAGAAAAATTGTATAAATAATTTTTGTACTTTTAATAATGTTTTGAAGCCTTAATAACAAAAATAAAACAGTTTATCTTGTTTTTTTTAATTAAAAAACCATATCGGCATTTATATACTATATATCGGCAAAGATGCCGATATTACCGATAACCGATATATATATATATCGGTATCGGTCGATCCCTACTTTTATGTACTTTAATTCAATTACGTCAATTTTTTAAAACCAATTACCAATTACAATTACTTTATCACAATAATTGGAAAATAAGTTACAATTACTATTTTCAAAAAGTAATTTAATTACAGTAATTCAATTACTAAAAAGTAATTAAACACGATTTTTCAATTATTTTAATTCAATTACCGACCGGGGTAATTCACTGGCGAAAATGGTGTACAACTTCTAGAAAATACAAAAGAAAATACGGAGAATACGAGTGAAATGCAGAAAATACGAAGAAAATACAGAAAATACGAAGAAAATACAGAAAATACGAAGAAAATACAGAAAATACGAAGAAAATACAGAAAATACAAAGAAAATACGAGAAAAATACAGGCAACATAAGGAAAAAAAAGGTTTTTTTCCAATGGATGTTGATTAAGTAAAGCCAATTTTCTTTGGCGAAAATGGAGTACAAGTTCTAGAAAATACAATGAAAATACGAGAAAATACAAGGAAAATACAGAAAATACGAGAAAAATTAAGAAAATACAAGAAAAATACAGAAAATATTTTCTCAGTGAATTACCCCTCGGTACACATGCACTTCTGCGTCTGATGACAATAAAGATTTTATTTTTATTGATTCTAGATTAATAAGATAATAGATAGGATTAAAATAATGCCACAACAAATAATAATCGTACTATTACATACGTAGACCCACTGCCGCAACTAAGATTTTATTTCGGGGGGGGGGGGGGGGGGGGTGTTATCTCTCTCACACAAGGTCTTTATTTTAAAATGAAATAACAGAGCCTTAGCTTGAACCATCAAGGTACATACAAAAAGTCAAACAATAAAATATTTTTTTTAAACCCCCTGATACCCCCCCCCTTTTTTGGGTACGGCCCTGTGTAGACCGACAATAACAAAATTTTGATTTGTTCAACATTCAGATTGTTGCCGTTATTTCTTGGAAGCTTAATTCGGTAATTATTCCGTACCTATACCTAGGTATACGGTTTTCAGCCGTTTTTTCGAATTTTAAGAAACTATTCATTCATTTTTTCCGTGGTTATGTTTCAATTCAGGGCGAAAAGAGTTTAATTTGTTTATACATTTAATAACAATCACTTTATATTTTTATCAAAAACATCAATAAAATAATGCAAATATGGCAACAATGCAATCCTACTCGCTATATATCAGGGAAATTTTAAAACTCTGTTGATCGGGTCTAAACGGGTGAACCGGGACGGGTTTCAGATGTTTGTTTTTAAGTATTAAAATAAATTAATAAATGGAACACTGTTTTCGCCAAAGACTTCTTTTTGCCAATTTGCCGAGATGAGTTTCCTTGTGCACCAACATAATTGTTGACATTCTTGGTCCAAGTACCGATCCGTAGACAGATTTTGAAAATTCACAAAAACGACAGAAAACCGTAGACGGAATACCGAATATTCGTAGTTTGGATCACAAAACACCAACTAAGGTTTGGATGGCGGCGAGGCGTAGGAAAAGCCGTAAAGAAAATCCAGTAACAAACTAATATAAACATCAAAATGTAATTACCCAATTCTGTTACGAACACTACTTTCAAATACAAGAACAAGGTAATTAACTATAAATAATTAAAACACATACCTAAAAAAGCGTCTACTTCAGACCGGTCGAACCCACAACAAGCCATAATATCCGGGGTTTCGAGCCGATTCATCGCGCACTTTACCCTATTCCCCTCACATTTACAGGTGATATGTTATATTTAAACAGATCTTCATGTATCCATTCACAGGTTAGAGTAAACAAACAGATACTATAATACTACTTACCAGTTGGGAAACACAAAATTGTAACCAGGTTATCGCACTTAACTAGAATACAACCAAACAACGCTACCGCTGTCGTCTCGCCAGTGGGCCAGTCAGTGTCGTCATTTTTTTTCTTTTTCTGTAAACCCGAACACAAACCGAAACAAAACGAATGTTTGCCTCGACAATACTCGACCATTGGGGTAGATTCGATTGGACGACTAGACGCCGACTGGGATGTTGCCAGATTTACCTCTGCAGTTTCATAAATTGTGGACCATCGGGCAACCAATAACCCCCCAAAATCTGAATGCGCCACTGGATAAATGAAAAAAGTTTTATGTAGGTTGCGTTGCGTCTTTTTTTGCAAAAGTGGTGGAAGATGGAAATTTACAAAATACCTATAGGTTAAAAATCAAAATTATCTTATGCAGCTGAAATTTTGCATGTGGACTAGAAATTGCATTTAAAAAAACCTTCTCCAATAACATTTTTCAATATTTTCAGAAATAACCCCACTTTTGAATTATTTTTTGGAAAAAATTAAAATTTGACCGATAATGCGAATCACGTGACTACTATTTTTTTGAAAAAATCATCAATTTTGGCGTGGTGAGCGTATAATATTTGTGTCCACAATCTGGCCACACACAGATCGTCCGTCGGATCATTGTATTCTCCCTTTGTCCTTTATTTCTTGAGTCTTCTTTATGTCTTTCAGACGCCCATCCTATCCCACATAACTTCCTCTATATCTTTCTAAGACCTATAAGAGATAGGGTAAAGTGGGGAACATATAAGACTATAATCCTCCCTATTTCAGGAATTTTACTGTATTGTTCATGAGGTTGTTCACCTTGTTAGCCTAAGTTTTATAGAATTCCCTGAAATAGTAACCAACCAACCAGTTACAAAATAATATCATGTAGCAAATAGTTAATTTTAATTACTACTAGAGGTATAGTTTTTTCAAAGGTAAGGTTTTAAATTTATTACTGTAGTCTAAGAACCCACATATGCATAGGCAATGTGTCCAAAAAAAAATGGCTTTAAAGTTTTTGGTTAAAAATACCCAAACCATTTATTTCAAAAATATTTGTCAGAAAAAATTGTGCGCATGATCGGCGTCGCTGGGTACAAGTACCAAACCTATACAATACTATACATATAAGTACCTAAATTCCAAAAATTAATTAGAATCACTCTTTTTATCCTTATAGACTAGAGTCTATAGCTATAATACAAGGACAATAATTTATGTTCGATTATATCGTAAAAATATATCGATGGTATAAAAGCTTATCATTATAAAATTAAAGAACAATAAAGAAAATGTGGTAATATAATAGTATTAAATACAGTTTTTTTTGGAAAACAAACCTAAATTGGAACTGATTCTTTTAAAATAACCTACTTTTCCGGCAATCTTGGATATGATACTTTCAAAATAATTAAAAAATTTAAATTTTGAATCAATATTTTTTATCCCTAAATATTTAAAACTGTTTACTAATTCCAATTTTTCACAATCAATTCAATAAGTTTTTGAAATATTTGATTTTAATTTATTTACTTTTAGCCAATTTAATAATATATGTATCTCAGAATTTAGAGTATTATTTAGACCATCAAAAATATTTACCCTTTTTTTTTCTGCTACGTCACTCAGAGCCAGTTTTTTTTTACTTTACTACCAACCAACTTTACAAGTTTTATTACAGGGATAATAAGTATATAAAAAAAACTAACAATTATTATTACTCTAACTTAATAGGTATGTATATATAAAAAATGACAGTTAAAAAAAAATTAAATCGTTTTCTATTATAAACCGTATGATTGTCACGTTAAGAAATAAATTTTTACTAGGAGATATTTTTTAATATTTTATTAAATAAAATTTAAATAAGGGTAGTTTTTTAATGTAATATTTTCGGGTAAAATATTATATAATATTAATCCATTAGGTATATAACAATAACATTATAGACCAGGGTCGATAATTTTTGAAACCAAAACAAATAATAGTAGGATGCAACCCATTGGAAAAGGAAGAGAATATAACAAAAATGAAAGGAAAAATAAATTACGGGCGATCCGAGGTAGGGAAGTGGGGGGCGGTGAGTTTTTAAGGTTAGAAAACGATTTATCTCGATTTTCGGCTAAACTACAAGTTCTATGGAAAAATGTTAAATGGCAAAGTTGTAGGTAATAAAAAGATCTACAACTTTTGTATTTGCACTTTTTTCACATAACCTCAAAATTTATGTGAAAAATTCAAATAACCAAGTTTTTGGTTTTTTATTTTTATCTTTTACAAAAAAATTGTTTTATACACGAAATTTGGTGCAAACTTACCTTTTTATCTCCCAAACACACTGTAATTTTTTTGATTTAAAATATTTATTTTATAACCTTATTTTGACTTAATATCGAAAAAGCACCCTAATTTTCAATCGAAAATTCTCACGTCAAAATATCTGCTTTTTTAAAAAAGTCGGTGGGCTTTTTGTTCGTTGAAATCTCTACTTTCTGATGGTGTAAAAAAATATATACATTACTATGGTAAATGTTCTCAAAAAAATGCAAAGAAACGAAAAAAAATCGAATCCGAATTTTTTTTTTTAATCATTATGTACAATTTTGAGCTATTTATTAAAATTTATACTTTAATTACTCGAAAAACGTAAGATTCCATGTTACATTGATAAACAAAAAAATTTCAAATCCATAAAATATAAAGATCGCAAAAAATATGCGAAAATAGTTGTTCTAAATATAATTAAAGGTAGGATTTAAAAGGGATTTCATCACATTTACCATAGTAATTACACCATCATAAAGTAGAGATTTCAACGAACAAAAAGCCCACCGACTTTTTTAAAAAAGCAGATATTTTGACGTGAGAATTTTCGATTGAAAATTAGGGTGCTTTTTCGATATTAAGTCAAAATAAGGTTAAAAATAAATATTTTAAATCAAAAAAATTACAGTGTGTTTGGGATATAAAAAGGTAAGTTTGCACCAAATTTCGTGTATAAAAAATTTTTTTTTGTAAAAGATAAAAATAAAAAACCAAAAAATTGGTTATTTGAATTTTTCACATAAATTTTGAGGTTATGTGAAAAAAGTGCAAATACAAAAGTTGTAGATCTTTTTAGTACCTACAACTTTGCCATGTAACGTTTTTCCATAGGACTTGTATTTTTGTCGAAAATCGAGATAAATCGTTTTCTAACCTTAAAAACTTACCGCCCCCCACTTCCAGACCTCGGATCGCCCGTAATTTATTTTTCCTTTCATTTTTGTTATATTCTCTTCCTTTTCCAATGGGTATCATTCTACTATTATTTTTTTTCACTTTTCACCATTTGCAAAGGCTTCAGCCCTGGTCTATTAATGTAAATTAAGGTGTCATCAGCAAACATTTGTAACTTACACATTTTTAAAACTAAAGGCATATCGTTGATGTATAAAATAAATAATATTGGATAAACACATTCTACACCAAGAAAATGACAAAATTTGAAAACTAGACGAAAACGTGGGACAAGAGGCCATGGGGTCGCATAATAACGGTCAAAAAACGTCGATTGCTGCTGGCATAAAAAAACAGGACTATATAGAATGGATACTTTGGATTCTGATAGACATCATTATATTTATCATAACAAGCCTACAACTCCTACAAGACGTCAAATGCAGAGTTCCACCATGCAGGTTCCTCACGAGCTCATCAATGATAAAACCACGTCAAAATATACACCAATATAGAATAATACGCTGTTGCAAGGGAATCGAAAGAATCACCCCTTTTGGATTTTATTTGAGCTTTAATTGCTCGAAGCTGTTGGCTCGCAGCCAATTAAAAATATAAGTCTACAGTTAGTTATACAGTGTGTCCACGGATGGACCTAACTATACTTGTAAAAAACATTATTTTCAATTTTTCGAAAAAAAGTCATTCTTCATCATTTCTTTTGCTTGTTATAAAAATACAATTCGCGTTGAGAAAATTCGATTTTATTGTACAGGGTGTGTAAAAAATGTTAAAATGTAGATTTGCAAAATTTAAAATTTTTGATCCAACTTTTTTAAATGATCAAAATAAAAGAGATTGGAAAGAGAATTCGAAAAGCCGAATAAAGTTTTTAGATATGACCTGTGGTAACTACGATATTTTATATTAAAACTTTAATATTTCCTTAAATTATTGATATTTTCCTACAGATTAAAGTTTTAATATAAAATATCGTAGTTACCACAGGTCTTATCTAAAAACTTTATTCGGCTTCTCCAATTCTCTTTCCAATCTCTTTTATTCTGATCGTTCAAAAAAGTTTGATCAAAAATTTTTAATTTTGCAAATTTACATTTTAACATTTTTTACACACCCTGTACAATAAAATCGAATTTTCTCAACGCGAATTGCATTTTTATAACAAGCAGAAGAAATGATGAAGAATGACTTTTTTTCGAAAAATTGAAAATAATGTTTTTTACAAGTATAGTTAGGTCCATCCGTGGACACACTGTATATTAACTGGGCATATTCCAAACTGGTATAGAACTGCAAAACGTGGCAACGTCTGCCTCCTGTCAAACAAAACTTAACGGACATTACACCGATGTCAACGTCCTGTCATAGAACTAACCTCAAAATATGAAATTAATTAAAAAAAAACGAATGTCGACGTCTTGTCATAATTTGACAAGCAAAACGAAGCCCAAATTATTTAGTTGAATTCCTTGCCATTGACCACAGAAAAAAGGGCTTGTTCGCTGGAAAACGTTGCGTCGTCTCAGAAGTGGTCCTCACCCCCTCGGGGACGCCCTTCCACCTGGATCCGTCAAAGTGCCTGGTGCATATAATATGCTGTCTCAAATCAAATCAAAATACACTTTATTGTTATAAGAAGTACATCTTGTTAACAAGCTTTGGACAGTATTAAAATTATTATGGAAATTACAATGTTCACTATATAAAGTATAAGAATAAGTAATCCAATAAATAGATAAATAAATAAATAAATACATAATTACACCTTATGAAACAATAAAATAGTCATGGTCAAAAATTTACACACAAATCAATCTAAGACGAAGACGAGCTCAATCCTAATAAAAAACTGGCAAGAATACTAATCAAAGTTTAAAAAAAAAATTAAAGGGAATGCCTAGATATTATCATTGTAAAATTCCTGGATAGTATAGTAGGGTCTAGTATACTTCATACGAAGTCAGTTGAAACAACGTAAATATTGGGGGTACGATCAATTTACTGTATCACACACTGAAACTATATAATACAAACATAACAAAATTTGTATTGATCGCTCCCTATACAGATGTTTGAAGATAGTCCACGTGGACTTGACAAGTCTGTCATTAATTTTTTTTTTGTTTTTTTGTCTGTCTCAACTAAGATCGTATACACTTTAATTAGTTGCCTTTTTAGTCTTTTCTTAAAAATCATGTCATCAATCACCTGCCGATAAGCGGTATGTGGTTATAAATTTTGATGCTCTCAAATATCAAGGCATTTTTGGTGAGAGTTGTTTTTGGTATAGGAAGAGGAATAGCATTCACAGTACACGTGTTATGCTGTTAGTAGCATAATTTTTATGGATAAGACAGGCCGTTTCCAAGATAAAAATTCCAATCAAAGTTAAAATCTTTTCCCTGACAAATAAAGGTTTACAGTGAGTATGACAATTAACACCACACAATGCACTCTTTTGCAAAACCAATGTAGAGCCCAATAGGCCCTTACTACTAAATCCCAAAAAAGCAATACCATACCTCAAGTGCCTCTCAACAAGTGAAAAATAAACCATTCTACCCACACTCTTCCCCAAATCTCTGGAGAATCTGCGTAAGAACCGGAAGCTAGTCTCCCATTCAATGCAAGAATGTGGTCCTTAAACTTAAGTGTCGAAGATTTGAACACCCAAGAATTTAGTCACCTCTTTAAAATAGATACGACTATGCATAATAACGATATTTTGACTGTGCTTTTCAAAATTTTAGTGATTTGAGGAGGGAGAAGTTGCGGTCAAGATTTTTGCCACAATAAAACGAAAATCACTATTATACATCGTTTATTGTCAAGCAAACACTTAGCTCCTTATACAAGATTTTAACGCAAATATTATTTATTATATAAAACTTAATCTTTAACTTACCAAAAATACTATAAAAAAAATGCCCTGTGTGTCATGAGACAAATATAAGACAGTGAGTAAAATTAGTATCAAAAGTTTATTAAATGCACATGAGAAAATTCAGCTTTTGTAGCTTTCGACAAATTTTGTACGAAATTTTTCAATTACATTTTAAATACTTACTTATTTAAAAAACTTGATTTAGAGGTAGAACGTTGACATAACCTATATAAGCAACACCCGTAACTATTTAGCAAGCCATGAAATTTAGAGCATCTAGTGGGCCATAATGATGTTAATTATAGCGTACCGACAAGCCTGAAGTTACATTAAATGTAAAGAATGAATAGAAAATTGACTTGGCGCAAGTTAAAAGGAGACCACCCATAGCAGCAAATACGTTCCGATAGCGAAGCACCCACCGCAATATTTAATGTTTTCGTTATCTATCTTGGCTGAATTTTTCAGGTAAGCGTAGATACGGTAAAATTTTGCTGGTATTTTGAAATAATTGCTTATTCGCAAGAACAAAAACTTAATATTATTTTATGTAACGCGAGGGCTGAGAGTGCAGAGGAAGTAGTTGGGTGGTTTGTATATTTGTAGGCCGATTTTTGATAGATTTAAGAAGTCGGGGTGCAAACCAGCATTTTATTGTTCACCATAACCTAATAAAACAAACGATTTACAATAATTGAGGTAGGTATGTTTAAATGCAATAATTAATATTTAACGACATAAAATGAAAAATAATTCGAAAATGCGCGGTACAACGTACAACCCAAGCAAAATTCTAAATATTACTGAAGTAAATACCTCCGACATTTCTGCAACAAAATATAAACGATCCCCTTTCTGGCCACGCCATTGTTCACGCTGCACGGCGGAACACTGATTGATCTGTTCTCCTTATTGCGGGCACCTAAACATATTCTTTACTCTCTCATACGCACATTAAATGCCACTGTAACCTGCCAGTAGTGTATATTTAAAACTTACATATTGTGAATACGTATTTTCTTTGTAACAGAGCAAAACTGACTTATTTGCAATAAAACGTGACGTAACGATTGTGGTGTGCCTGTTTCAAGTGTCGTATAGGTTAATATAAAAAATGTTTTGTACTTTATACCGATTAGATTACTAGGTATACGAGAAAATGTTCCACTTTTGACAATTAAGTAGAACATATTTTTGTAAGCCAATTTTTAGCTATTCGCTGTGTAATACCTACATAGATTATAATATAAGTCTTTATGGTTCATAAAAGTACCATCGTCCTCAAAAGTAAAGGTACCATCAGTCGGCAGCATAGGTTTCGTATTTATACGACGACGACAAACCAAGATAGACATCTCATTGTCTTTATCATAAGAAACAACGTGAAAATATACCTACATCAATTTTTAATCGAGAATAATACGTTGTTGCAAAGAATCCAAAGACTGACTCCAATGTCCAATAGACATTATGACAAAACAATATTACGAGATAGTACCAGAGGTCTGTAAAGGAACTGATTTAGTGCCAGGATTTTCATTTTACAAATAAGTCATCATCATTATGACTGACTTACTACTTAACAACAAAGTTCTACCAGATTCTCACACGTTTTCATATCTAAGCGCTCAACAATTATACTAACCAACCTTTTAAGCTGCGTTAATAAATGGACCAAAGCTCTCAATGAAATGCAACCTACCGATGTAATATACCTGGATTTCGAGAAAGCATTTGATAAAGTACTTACCACATTCATTGTTGCTCTACAAGCTTAAACATTTTGGTGTAAGAGTATAATCAATGACTTTCTCACCAACCGCTTCTATCAAGTAAGGGTCGATGATATTTTGTCCAATAAACATTCAGTTATAAGTGGGGTCCCTCAAGGATCTGTTTTAGGGCCATTACTGTTTCTGGTTTTGAGACAATCATAATTTTCTTGGCTGACGATATCCAATTATTCTGTAATCCATTGTTGCAAAAGCAATTTAGACAGGGAGCTGAGGCGTATTGAGTCATGGACAAGCCAGTGGTGCATGAAGCTTAATGTATCAAAATGTACAGTATATTGCATATTGGCCCAAATAACCCTCGTGAAATATTTTTGCTAAATAATCTTCAACTTATTAGTGTTACAGAACAAACAGATCTGGAGTTACTAATTTCTTCTAATTTAAAATGGGAAGCACATATTATTAAAATGGTAAAGGAAGCCAATAGTTTTATTTTCATGGTGCAAAAGACTTTCAAAGATCACTCTCTACAGATTGTAAAGAAATTTGTACACTTCCTATATTAGACCAAAAATTGAATACGGATACAATATTTGGAACCCCTACTACATCAAGGATATTGAAATTTTGAAAAGGGTCCAAAGGCTGGTTACCACAATTCCATTTGAAGAGGACTACCCTATCCCGAAAGGCTTAAAAGATTTGGGCTAAGGTACTCTGAAGCAAATAAGAACTAGGGGTGATATAATAGAAACGTTTCAAATACTAACAGTCTAATATTCTTGTAACTTGAAAAATTTGGTTCATTTAAATCAGAATCAACAGCTTCGGGGACACTCAAAAAAATTATGCAAAGAAAAATCCGCGACATTTCCAAGAAAGAACTTCCTCATAAATCGGGTAGTGTACATATGGAACTCTCTTGAAGAAAGTACAGTCTGCGCAAATGGTGTAAACTCCTTTAAAAACCATAATAAGTAATTTTGAGCAGTTAACTCAAGGCTTTGTGCATTACGGTGCTTGATATTCGTTTTTAATTATCTAATGATATTTGTGCATCCAAAATAGTTTCCTACCCATGTTTAAATAACTTTCGCGTAAGAATTTAACAAGTAATTTAAACTAGCCAACGGACTTTTAGACATTTTAAATTACGATGAACAATTAAAGAAAAAAAACAAATCGAAGAGACTAAAACAATAGCTTCATCGGACTTTCCGCTTGCTATTGATAAAATAATAATTATCATACGATAGAATTGCTCTATAAACAGTCAGATGTAGGCTCGGCGCAAAAGTACATATTTATCAATGAGATATTTGCTTTATCGTCGTCGTTTATGTATTAGAGATTGACATTACTTTTACAGACGACCATATATAAATTTATCAACAATATTCTATAGGAAGCTTTAGAAAGTACATACATTTACTTTATAGACTTAAAATTATAATTATATTTAATAATTCTGATGTTGGCCGTAGTTAAGTAAAACATTTTTATATAAAAATATATAGGGGTATTTCTCCCTTAACTTTAAAAAAAACATCTCCCCAGCATGTAATAGTCTTCAAAAGTTCTTCTACTTAAACTATTTTTTGGAAAACAAGTTCTAGCAGGTGATCCTGGCTAATAGAAAAAAGCTAATTTTATTGGAATCATTTATGTTGTTTTTTGGCAGAAGAGGGCAAACATGCAAAATGTCACTTCTGTCCCTGTCCCCAATACAAAAATTTCCACTTTGATCATATTTTGCCAGTCAAAATAGTACCGTCAGTAGCTAAATGTATTTAAAAGATTTCTTTTTATGTTTGTCCTTTACTAGAAAAGTACACGAAACAAAAATCAATAAAGTCCACTTATTAGCAACTTAAACTTGTCCCCAGTGATTGTAAGTCACTTCTGTCCCGCTTGATAATAGTGTTCTTGCGCGTTCATGGGTGGCACGTAAATTGTCTATGGTGGCACTACTATGTATCTGCACCGCTTAAAAACAGATGATATTTCAAACAAATTCAAATACAATTGAAAGTTAAACATAACCTAATATTTTTTAGCACACGAAAACCTGATAAATGTTACATCTGTCCCTGTCACTTCTGTCCCCCTTTTCCATAATTTTAAAAAGAGACATGACATATGTGACTTCAGTGGACAGAAGTGACACCAATAATAAAATTTTTAGTATATCATTTATATTTGTTGACAATAGTGATAATCTGATATCTTTAGTTTACATAGGTAGGTATACATAATAATTCGAATAAGTACCTTGGGTAGTACCAAAATTTTTCGATTCGATATTGGTACAGCACATATAAAAAACATAGAGTCAAGCGAAGAAAAATATTTTAATGTTGCAACAACACACAAAAAAAACACGGAATCAAGCGGCGATGAGGAATAACCCCCAGGGACGGAGTCGCCCCCCCCCCCCCCCAAAGTTATCTTAAACAACAAAAGTTGGGAAAACTTGGAGAGACAAAAATGTGTGCAGCTTATTTAACTTTCATTAGTTGCCCCGGTAAGACTGACTGTAATATATAGATAGACACTTTTGGCATTTTCAGTAATTTAAAGAGTGTCGTGTATCGTACACAACCTAAGTCTTTGGAGGACCTTAAAAACAGTATTTTAGATGCTGATGTTATTTCTCGTAAACATTTGCAAAACGTGCTTTTCCAATTTCCCGAGAGGATTGGACACTGTCAGGTGTTTGAAGGACGACATTTTGAACATTTAATTAAATAACTTTTTTTTATATTATTGTTTATTTAAAAATTATTACTAATTTTGTTTAAATAATAAAATGTACTACATTCATATGCCCGTAATTCCGAAACAGTTGAATTTAGTCATATGGTATGCTATACAAAAAATATTTTAAAATTATTGAAAATCTAGAATATCTAATAATATACAGGGTGTTCCATTTTAGTCCTATACCGGGTGTCTACGGAAGATGGTTCGCCCCTCTAACTTTTTTGTTTTTCAAGATAATGAAATAAAATTTGGGGGATTATATGACATAAAACTGAATTTTTTTTAAGTTGACTCAACATTATGAAACTTCCAGTCTAACCGGAAGTGACATAAATTTTCGATTTTTAAATGGGACACCTGGTATAGTTTTCCTTTTTCTGACTCATATGACATTCTTAATATAACGATGTGTCACTTGTCACTTTTTGTTACCAAGAAAATATTTTTTTCCAAATTTATTGTTTTATCTAGAGGGCTATGAATACCTTAAAATCCTTATTGCACTTCATTTTTTTTAAACGGCAACATGGTGGCTCGTCGGGTTAAGAAAAAAGAGGATTTTATTACGATTAGTTTGATACCACACTATAAGGTTTTAGAAAAGCTGCCATAAAAAAAACTTTGAAAAGTTAACTGAACCAGTTTTGGGCAATAGCACGCCGATTAGGATATCTTTGTACGCCGTGCAGCATCGATCGGTTGAATTCTTTCTACATTCTCCAAACACTTATAATATACCTATCAACTTTTTCACTCCTTGTAAAACTATTATTTTCCATATTTTTTAAACAACAAACTAATTTACTTTGACAGAAGCTGTCGGCATGTCAATTTTCTTCAAGGCATGATTTTGTTTTATCAGTTTTGCTGGTCACAGACTACTTGATGCATTTAAATCTAAATTTATTCTCAAAAAATGCCTTATTTTAGGAAAGTTTCAAGTTAACTTTTTAAAGTTTTTTTATGGCAGCTTTTCTAAAACCTAATAGTGTGTGGTATCAAAATAATTGTATTAAAATCCTTTGTTTTCTTAACCCGACGAGCCACCATGTTGCCGTTTAAGAAAAATGAGTTATACAAGCTTAAAGATTAAATTGTACACAGCACATAACATTGGACCAAAAGTATGTAGTAAAATTGTATTTTTTCTAAGATTAAAGAACTGAAATAAGTGATTTTAAGGTATTCCATAGCCCTCTAGATAAAACAATAAATTTGGAAAAAAATATTTTTTTGGTAACAAAAAGTGTGACACATCGTTATATTAAGAATGTCATATGGAGTCAGATAAACGAATAATATACCAGGTGTCCCGTTTAAAAATCGAAAGTTTGTGTCACTTCCAGTTAAACCGGAAGTTTCATAATGTTGAGTCAACTATCAAAAAATGCAGTTTTATGTCATATACAAATCCTCCAAATTTTATTCTATTATCTTGAAAAACAAAAAAGTTAGAGGGGCGAACCACCTTCCGTGGACACCCGGTAGATTGCCCAAAACCCGGATCCGATATCACTTTTAGTTCGCCTGTAATTAAGCCGTTCCGGAACATTTTCCCAACCCTGTATATGTTTTTTATACAGTTTATTTGATAATTATGGGTAGGTCTGAAATAAATATTTTTTGAATTGTGTTATTTTTTTTATATTTTATAAAGTTGGGAAATTTAGGAATTTCACCCCTCCCAAACCAGAGGCCTTCGCTACGTCCCTGATAACCCCTGTCACATTTCAACAAAAAGAAAACTTTTGACAATAGAAATCAGGTCATGAGTGTTACTAAAGCTGAAATTAAAAACGGCAATTGGTTACTTATCTGATTTAAATCAGAGGAAAACCATTAAAATATATATGTCAAGTTATAGAAACTGAAAATAAATTTGATGGAACATTGTTACGAAATAAATCGACCAGAGATTTTCAAGGATTTGTGTATGGAGTTCCAGACATTGTAGATATCTACGAATTCACCAATGAAGATATCATAGGAATACTAGAAGAACCTAATAATTATAGCCGTGGTTTATTAAAATTTAAAATTAATACCAATGCCGAATAATATATTCTAATTACTCATTAATCATGTTTTTTATTGAAGAATGTTACTTTGTTTGTTTCTTTTAGTGTATTTAATCGAACGGCCTATATTATAACTATATAAAACTAACTGATTAGAGGTTGTATTATTTTGTCACACCTGTCCTCATATTTATCACTTCTGTCCCCTTGTATTTTTTGCTTATAAAACAGAATTTTATATTGCTGTGGTTATTTTGGCTACCAAAGCTGCTTTGTATGCTACTAATTTAGCTATAAAAAATAAGCCATAATCATATTAGACATTTACTGTTTCAGAAGAGAAAGTTTAAATTTAAAAATAAAAAAAATATTTTTTTTGGTCTTTGCTACATCAGTTCTTCAAATCTACTAAACTTTTTAAGAGTACAGTAAGAAACCTATTTAAAAACAAAATACTTCTACCGAAATTATTATAGTTCGAGACGTTATGTCATATACAGAATATGAATTATTATATAATAAAGTCAAGGGGACAGAAGTGACTTTTATAATGACTTAAACATTTTGCCAGTCACTTGCCAACAGAAATTATTACTTGCCTTGTGTTTAATGATTTATTTTACAAAATTTAAAGCTTTTAAAATCGTATAGAGTTAAATACTAACCCATATAGCAAAAACAAATTTTTTTCAAAAATTTCTGCATTTTTTAAAGTTACGGGAGAAATACCCATAGGTAGAAATATTCTACAGTAAAAACTATATTAGGCACATATTTCGCAATTACAAAACTGAAAAATAACACGGAAAACCTATAAATTAAAAAAATGGTTGTTAGCCAAAACTTACCTAGGTACTAATAATAATATGACACGCCGTTTTATCTAAACCCAAATATAAATGATTCAAGGCCCAGTTTTTACCTTACCAGACAGCTAAATGACAATTATAGCACTACAAATAGATCCCAATAACACGATAATTTTCGTTTAAGTCATTTATTTATTTCATTATATCGAAGCTATCCTGAGGATAACTCTCGTCAACCGGACAAAAAACGTGGCCTTAGAGAATCAACGATAAAATCTTTTTGTGGAACATCAAATGGGATAAAACTGGGCGTCATATCGAAACGAGTATTTGCAATTCTGGTGATTAAGTACAGTAATTTAATTGTCTTAAAGTCGTCTTTAGATATTCTTAACCAGCACTTCTAAATAAGGGCTGGTATGCTTTAAGGATGTGTAAAAATGACACTAGATGTAGCTACACACTACATCCTCTCTGTTATTTATTATAAAAAGTAATAAGAATTTTTTAGTCAAAAAATTTAGTTTAAATTTATAATCTACAATCTGTTCACCAATTAAATGAGGTAAAAGTTGCTTAAACATGAATTTTTTTTTAAAAATTCGTCATTATATCCAACGATATTTAAAAATCTATTTTAAGACAGTGACATAACGACAACAAAAATGTCTCAATATGTCTCCACCATTGAGCCATCAATAATAATTACTTAACCACCAATCTGTCCTTCTTTTACCTCTTCTTATTTCTTTTTGTAAATTTCCTTTGAACCCTGGATAAACTCCATCATATTTCGTGACATAAAGTAGGGGCGTGCCATCCCATCGTTAAGGATATTATCCTCACAGTAGCAGATGAAAAGGGTATCTATTGCAGTCTGCAATAAAACAAATAAAATGGTCAAGTGCGAATCGAAATAGTGTCAAAACGTATCAGCCTTTTATATAGAATAACGCCCACTTAATTAAATTTGACGAGTTCAAGCGATTCTTAATTAGGTGAGCGTTATTCTACATAAAAGACTGTATATCCTATAATACTATATTTAAATAGATTAAGAACTATTTTCTTACCTCCAATACGCCAAAAGCGACGCAGGCCACCACTAAAGAAACTATACCAATGATTATGTAGGGTATATAATAGTTTCTTTCCGAACCGGGAACGGAACTCTGAAAAGCAAAAAAAAATTAGTCCATCAAATAATATTTTTTCCAATATAAACTTAATACCCCTTTTCCATCTCATTGAGGGGAAAATTTTCGTAAGCGATGATTTGCCTTCAAATTTTTCTCTAACGGTTGCGTTGGAACATACCCCCTCCATTTCTACCCCCTTAGGGGCAAAATTTCCCAAAACATCGCAACACTTGCTTGCCCATTTTAACATAGTAAGCATAACTCCAATTTTTAGCAATATATACAGTGTGTCCACGGATAGAGTTTGGAAGAGGAAAAACTTTTTTATTAGTAGGTATAGAAGAAAAAGTCATTCTTTATAAAAACGTCTGCTTGTGCTGAAACTACAATTTCGAATATCAGATTTGCGATTACTATACAGGGTTCGTCACAAACAACATTTTTAGTTTTTTTGGAGCTTTTTTTTCAATTTCTTGATTTATTAAATGAATTTTGCTAGGGTTGAAACTACAATTTTAACTATTACATTTGTGATTACTATACAGGGTTCGTCACAAACAACAGTTTTTGTTATTTGGATTTTTTTCAGTTCCTTTTGATGATTGACTAAATCAACAAATGGATTGGAAAGTACCTATCCTATGGTCCAAATCACACATGTGTATAAAACCAATTTTAATAATAACTTAGTTCGACAGCGAGTAGATTGAATATTAGCAAAAGTTCGCCACATCATTTAGGGCCAGTTGTCTTCAACAAGCTTCCACAGAATATAAGGAATGTCCAAAATTTTAGTGTGTTTAAAAAACAACTTAAAATTTTTTTAGTAGATCGTGAGTTCCATAATATGAATAAATATTGGACACAAGCATGGTAAAGTGGTATTTATACCTATAAAGCTTTATTGTTTGTTGATTGGTTATGTTACATACACTTCATGTATTTGACGGCTTCCCTACAATATCATGTCACTTTGGAAATAAAAATATGTATTATTATTATTATACTTACAGGGGCAATAGCGAAAATGCCCATTGATATCAACAAGGTAATGAGAACGATTAACAAAATGGCCATTCCAAGAATAAAGTCCCCAATACCGTTGATCGCTATGACGTCAGCGATGTTTTGAAAGATTAACTTGGCGGCTCGTTTTCCCGATCTTATAAAGGGTTGTCCGTGCAGTGCTAAAAAAGAAACCATAACTTTAAACTATTTACGTAATCATGCACTATATATAATCATTGGCCGAGAAAAAAAAGTAGAATGCATATTCGAATCGCTGAAAACTGTAAATGTATCTGCGAATTTAAGAACCTTTTATACCACTTACCGCTTACAATAAGGGCATTCTTCGACAAAAACTTAAAGAACGCCTCGAGAGCTTCGATTAAACGTTTAACGAACACTCTGACCTTTTCGTTATTCAGCAATCCCAAAATAATGGACTTGATTATCTGTACTATGGTTATAATCAAGGCGCCAAGAGTGACGGTACCCAAATGGAAACGGAAGGTATTCGATACGGCAGTCATGATCGGATTTGCTAAGAAGGTCTTATCCCTAGAACAAATTAATCAATTGAACATTTTTTAGTCTCTGGTAAATTTTGCTACCCTCAAATATTGGCCCCCAATTCATTTTGTGGCGTGGGAAAATGCAGAAGAGTTAAGGCTAATTGTGCAGAACGATTTATTGCTTGTCAAACAATGGTGTGATGCGAATCTATTATGTTCTAATATCAGCAAAACTGGTATTCTCACCTTTAAGTTTTCGTTTTCTGACTTAACTTTGACAGATAATTTTGAACTCGGGCGTTGCTAAATTCTTGGGTGTTCAAATCGACGAAAAACTTAAGTTTAAGAACCACATTCTTGCATTGAATGGGAGACTATATAGCGTCCGGTTCTTACTCAGTGAGAGTTGTCCCAAGAGAATTGAGGAAGAGTGTGGATAGAATGGTTTACTTTTCACTTGTTGAGAGTCACTTATTGAGGTATGGTATTGTGTTTTGGGGATTTAGTAGTATAAGGGCCTACTGGGTTCCACATTGGTTTTGCAAAAGGGGGCATTAAGATACTTGTGTGGCGTTAATCGCCTACTCACTGCAAACCTTTATTTGTGAGGGAAAAGATTATAGTTTTGATTAGAATTTTTATCCTGAAAACTGCCTGCCTTATCCATAAAAAATATAAAAATTATGCTACTAACAGCTCCTATAACATGCGTACTGTGATTGATATTCCTCTTCCTATACCAAAAACAACTCTTACCAAAAATTCCTTGATATTTGAGTGCATCAAAATTTATAACCACATACCACTGGCTTATCGGCAGGTGATTGATGACAGGATTTTTAAACAAAGACTAAAAAGGCAACTAATTACTAGACTCCAACTATACTCCAGGAATTTTACAATGATAATATCTAGGCATTCGCTTGTAGTTTTGTTGTTTGATCCATTCCAAGCAAAACAACAGCCCTGAATATTGTCCGTAATTTTGAGAGTAAAGGTAGCTGTAATTGATAAGTACAAATAATGATGTACTCGATGGTATAGCACAAGAAAATAATGCAGACTTAGAACTTTTATTTCACGTAGAAGAAAATATTGGAAATATGACCAGGCAACTTCAAAACAAAAGTTTGACCTTCGTATTTCATCACCTTTTCTCTAAGCACTACTTGAACGCAAATTGTAAAAGTACTCGGTACACTGCCGATGCTTACCTGGAAAAATACCATTTGGAAACGGCCCCCGCAATGACCATATATTGAATTCCGGTGAAGATCAGGATAAGCCACAGGTACAGCACAATAGTTAAGACCACGGCGAACATCATGACTGGCTTATATTCATAGATGTAAAAATCGGCGCCGACCCATTCTAGCATGCCAGCAGATGACAGGTAGAACAAAGTGAGAAAATAGAGGACGGTTAGGATTATAACAGCAATGACGCACTAGAAGAAAAACATTAAATTAACAAAAAATCCAATTCGCTAAGCTTGACTTTCTATCTACTGCCACCATAGACTTTAGCCATTCATTCATTAATCGACTGTTTGTTTAGCGTAAACAATGTAATCTATTCTATGAGAAGTCTATATGGTCGCCCTCAAATTAACATAGAAAGATTCAAATGAAAATACTTACAATTACGGGAACCAGCATTAATCCGGGCATATCGAAAACGGATTTGGTAGCTTCCTTCAGGAGCGAAATAACCAGTCGGATCTTCTTCCTGAACCAAATCAACACTATTACCAACGCGATAGCCATACCGGTGAACATCACGGCAACTATCAACAGCTTCGTTTTTGCTTGGTCTGCTTTCTCATCGTCACCAAGTTGTTTTGAAATGTAGGTATAAAAATACCTAAAATATTAAAAATATTCTAATGCCGATAAAAAAAAATGTACAACAAGTCGAAATATGCTTACCAGAAGACTCCGACAAGTATAAAAACTCCAAGTAGAGATACAATCAAAATACTCCAGACGACGAGTGCCACTGCGTAACGGAAGAGGAACAGCATTCCCATAGAGACCACTAAAAAATTAAATTAATTAAGGGTTCACTACTGACAGATGGCCCCTCGATTGTAACCCTATGCGATCCAATCAGAGACAACGGGCTTCGGGATACCCACTTAAAACCAACCAGTTTAAACGGCCAAAAAATGTAGAAGAATAATTGGATGATTAATGGAGAATTTAAATATGATTGTAAAGCGGCCCTCACACGATCAATAAATATTGACCGTCTGAGGGAGAGATTGACAATCTTGGCCATTTTGTTGAGAAGTGTGGTAGCGTACACCTGAACAAATCAGTTTATTATTTGTCCAGTAGCGCATACATAGCTAATATAATGAATTGCGATAGTGAGGCTTTGCTAGATGAAACCACTATGGCATTCAAATCAAATGATCTACCAGTTGCTAAAAATCGGAGAGTTAATGACAATCTCTCTTCAACTGAAACTGCCTTTCTCATTATTGTATATTTTTTCACGATGATTGGTAGAGCGTTTTTCAGGGGGGGGGGGGGGGGGCAAAAACTTAAAACAATATTTTTTTATATATGACTAATTATTTAACATATAGGTACCTTATGCCTAACGGAACCTACAGAATTCGTAAAAAATAAACACAAAATTACAATTTATAAGTTTTCATCATAAAATAAAAATATTAAATTCCTAGACGTCTTGCCAAACTCGTTGATTACTTTTTTTATTAAAGTTTCTTTATTTTTTTGTAAATAATCATAATCAGTTTAGTGATTTGTTGGTCTCTACTAACTAACCACTGTACTATTTAATATTTACAGGCGCGGATCCATAACTTTGCTTTGGGGGGGGGGGGGGGGGGTCATCATGATATAAATCAAGTTAAAAAGCGCCGCAGGCGAAAAATTTTTGCGACCACGCCCAAAATTTGACAGAGAATGCGCTATAGGCGAGAAAATTTTCAATGATAATTTTTACATTAAAAAGGATAATATATGCATGTAAATTAATGTTAAAGTAAATTCAAAAAAAGAAAAAATATAACTAATTTATGGTAGGTATAGTAATGTTGTCATGAATCTTGTGAAAAAGCTGCAGAGGTAGTCAAAACAGTAAATTCATTTATTTATTTTCTGTTTTGGGGGGGGGTCATGACCCCCATGACCCCCCCTGGATCCGCGCTTAAATATTTATACCGAGGGGTAATTCACTGGCGAAAATGGTGTACAACTTCTAGAAAATACAAAAGAAAATACAGAAAATAAGAGGAAAATGCAGAAAATACGAAGAAAATACAGAAAATACGAAGAAAATACAGAAAATACGAAGAAAATACAGAAAATACGAAGAAAATACAAAGAAAATACGAGAAAAATACAGGCAAGATAAGGAAAATATGGAAAATACGCGCGCCGATCAATTTGGCAATGACGTAAAGTCGTTAACGCTGCCGGGTTTTCGACGGTTTTAATGATGGGAATAACCAACTTAAGATTCTGGAACAACGCTGCTTTGACTTCTAAAAAAAAAAACTAAAGCCAATTTTTTTTTGGCGAAAATGGTGTACAAGTTCTAGAAAATACGAGAAAATACAGAAAATACGAGAAAAATTAAGAAAATACATGGAAAATACAGAAAATACGAGAAAAATTAAGAAAATACAAGGAAAATACAGAAAATACGAGAAAAATTAAGAAAATACAAGGAAAATACAAGGAAAATACGAAGAAAATTCGGCAATATGGAAAATGGTGTACAAATTTTTCTCAGTGAATTACCCCTCGATTTATACTGAATTATGAAATAAAATGGTAATGTGGACGCCTAGGGGGGGGGCAAGTGCCCGTTTTGCCCCCCCCCCCTATGGACGCCCTTGGTCCCACTAGATTCAACAACTCTTCGTAGCAAGCGTTCGTCATGCGAAAGTAATTTTGGAAATCTTTTGGAGTTGATACGCGCACCTCATCCAACAAACTCATGTGAGAAACGTGTCTCTCTTCTCTCTTTAGAAGCCACTCTCTAGCCCATATTCGCTTTTTCTTCTTCTGTTTTATTGATAAAGCTAAAATAATAGCTACGCAAGCTTTTTGACGGTCCGACATCCTTGACTGTTTGCGCGAAACTAAATAGATTGTCAATAAAATATTGATAGTGTGAGGCAATTACAGTTTGTCAATCTTTAGGCTCCTTTTATACTGGGATTCTGTATGCGAGATACAGTATCTCCTTATAAATTATCCTCTTTTATGGGATCAAAAAAATATTATGTACAAGATTGCCAAGGAAAATGCTTGGCAAAGCATTGCATCGATAATGGAAATAGGTGGTAAGTTTTTCAAAAGTATATTTTTGTATAACTCTAATTGTGTATTTTATACCTAGTTAAAGAATGCCAGGATTTGTGGGAATACTTACCTGAAAGGCAAGTTTATTCGAGAAAGAAAGAAAATAAAAACCATACCATCAGGTTCTGCATCTCAAACCAATAGTTGGTATTTGTATGACCGTCTAGGATTCCTTGGTAAAGGAATTCAAACCAGAAGGTATAATAATTATCGGCTAATTAAAAAAAATATATCTAATAGAAACAACTTTGAATATTGTGAGATTAGTCTGTATTCTTTTTTCATTATTATACACTGGAGTCAGTTGGCAAAAATCCAGTTATTAAAATTGTTTAAATAGTTTAATATTTTTAGAACCAAGACCAACGTTACCCGAAAGTGTATTACAACCGGAATAAGTAATACATGGTAAGAAATGGTATTAGGGCAGAATGGCATTCTCTCACCAACTGGTTCTAGGAATGAATCTGACGAGAAAATTTTAGGTGAAACAGAAAATGAAGTTATGTCAGTACCTGATAATTTAAATATACATACATCAAATACCCAAAAATCCTCAGTTAAGCAACAGGTTACTATACATTTATCTCCAGTAAAGAAAATAAAGAAACAATTGAAGATTTAAGAAGTGAAAAAAAAATGTAAAAAAAGAAAAAAATTGAAGAACCTTTAGAAAAACTTGTTAATACTTGCACTACCATAGGAAATAATATAAATAACATTCTAAATCAAAATACAGACACTGATTCGGAAGATTATCATTACGCGATGTCAATGATGGAATCATTAAAGAAGATCCGCAACCCTACAGAGAAATTAAAATTGACAGCTTCTTTAGCAGATGCACTAGAAAATAAGAAATAAATTTGTTTATCGTCAACCGTCAGTAAAGCCGAGTGATTTCCGGAAGTAAACGAACACTTTATTTTATTGTAAAATAAAATACTTTACCTGCCGCAAATGCGGCAGGTAAAGTATTTTACCCTCCTCAAATTTTCATTTTTCATTTCATTCATTCAATTCGCATTTTTAACATCGATAATAATCCTCAAACGTTTTCAGTTGGAACTCCTTCGCCTTCAGGAATTAATTTTTATAATACTTCAGGGTGTACGTTCACTTTTAACATAACAAATAATAAGTAGATTTGTTCTATATTTGCTGTTTACTTTGTTATAATAAATAAAATGCGATAAGTTATACTTCAATTTTTTATATTATAAATTCTGAACGGTTGGCGATAAAATTTTGTATGCACCACGTCAGTAAAGTGTCTTTATCGAACTCGCCTGTTATTCGCCTCGCTCGCTCATCTCATAATTTCAGACTCGTCACTCGTCAGATCACTTTACTGCCTTGATACATAAATAACTATTAAAAATATCTACTGGTGTAAAAATAAAACATTTATTTTAACTAAGCCTTTTTACATTGTACCGATATTTTTTAGAAAAAAAGATTGCAAATATTTTTTGTTATAATTATTGTTGAGGTATGGAACCTCTAAGAACATAGTCTTCCTGCCATGGTAGCCAATCTTCCCGAGAAGTAAAGTAGTCAGCTAATCTGTCCCTTTGGATTTTAGCACATCTTGTTGCGTTATTCGAGCCAATTCTATTAACCGATCTCAGAGCACGACAATCTTCCCTCCAAGTCCCAGGATGTAAAATCCCATTACGGTCTACATAATCACCATATCCTGTTGGACAATATCTTTTTTCAGAACTAGAAATATTTTTTTCGCTACTTTGAAGGTAATTGTTCAGTACCACTGTTGCTTGCTCAATTAATTCACAAACCTCCACGCTGTTTTGTATTGTTCTGCGCAAAATTTGCCATCTTTGGCTTAAAATACCAAAGGCATTTTCAATGGTTCCTCTTTCCCGACTAATTCTATAATTAAAAATATTTTTTCTCTCTCCTAAGTTGCTGCCAGGATAGGGTCTTATGACGTTTTTATGCAAAGGAAATGCAGCATCCCCAACTATATAATAATTCATTACAAGATTTGTTTTAGGTACCTAACGCCTTTGGTGAAGGAAGGTTAAAATTTCCATTTAATAAATCAGTTCCTAATCCCCTGGCTTTAAAAATTGCTGAATCATGGTTTGATCCAAAACCACCTATGTCAACCATTGTAAAACGGTAGTTTGCATCACATGTGGCCATTAGTCCAATACTAAATGTTTTTTTATTATTAAAATATGCACTTCCAGACTTTTTTGGTGCTTTCATCAGTACATGTTTCCCGTCCACTGCACCAATACAGTTTGGTAGATTCCACTATAATATTCTAAAGCTATATTTTCCCAGTCTTCAACAGTTGGAACCGACAGTTGGGAAGGTGATAGAACAATCCACAGTATATTACAAGTTTCTTTGATGACTTTATGTGCTGTGGTTTTACCAATTCTATAATTCCACGCAATTTCCTGCATTGAACATCCTTCTGATAAATAACTAAAATTATATAAACATATCAGGGTACAATTTAAAGGAAAAAAATGCATAGCCACAGGTTAAAACAAATTTCTATTTTCTTTTTTATTTTAACAGGTACCTACCTGTTATAATACAAATCTGTGATTGTGAATTTTTATTATTATTAGACGTAAGATTTAATTTTAAGAAAAAGATTAAAAATCCTAGATATATTCTGATTAGCATAATAATGCATAAACTTATGTAAGTTTTTTAGGATTAATTAATGTTAAATTAATACATAAAAATAAATATCATCTACCTATTTATTTAAACAATTATAAACTTACTGCAACACTAATACAAGCCGATGTTCTGGACCTAAATATGTTCTTTTTCTACATTTTTGTAAGTAGGGTATTGTTAGGCGCAGTAAATGATAGAACTGATTGTTAGTCATACGTGTGTACTTAAAAAATTGTTCTTCATCCCAATCAAGTTCTTTCATTGCCTGAAATAATGTAACAAAAATACCTTCTTTGTTACGGTTTCTATTCATGGGTCTCACACCAAATCTTCTCACTCTTCGTTGCTTGTTGGCAACTGTAGCAGATATAGCGGTCACCATAGTTAAGTAAAGTAGCACTACGGCCAAGGCAGTAGCAAGTTTATTACTTATTTTCATTTTTCTAAACTAGTAAAAATTTCTGCACAACGAAGTGAATACCTAGTTGACGTTATGTCTACTGATGGAGTGTCAAGTGTCAGTTTAAAAAAGGTTAAAAATTAAAAATCATTATAAACAATATTTGTGTCTTACGTATTACGTTATGTATTAAGTTTACGTTTATGAACTATGCATTAAAGTTATGAATGATTATAACCCTGGCTTTAGAATTGATGCATCCTCAATATAACGATGACTATATACACCGAATTCGTTAATATTGACTACAAACACTTGTTGGTATACTTACAAATTGACACCAGACACGAAATGGTAGTTTGCCACTTGACACTGCTGAGATAGACACCCAAGTCTATGGAGTTATCGTCAAATTTGACTTTTTCGACGCCGGGGGTATAAGGTAAATCCTCCCCTTTTATACATCTCCCTAATAAAGGAAAACTAAAAAAAAAACGTAAATTGATAAAAATTGAAGAGAGAAGTATGATAATTGTTAATTTGATCACTCGGTTACTTACTATCCATTTCTACAGACTTTTACACATCTTCTTTCGCGAAAGGCCTGGTCCAGCACCAATTGCTCTCCTGGAATAAAGTCACCCTCATACTCTAAATAACTGAAAAAAATAAAATAGTATATTACATAGCAAGTGTTGAAAGTGGTACTTTTCAAACAAGGAGGTATTTATAGCACGAGGCGTCAGCCGAGTGCGGAAATTCTCCGAGTAGCTGCCCCTTTTTTTCTGTGGTTCAACTCAGTTGACATGTAAACATGACAGTTGGTGGGTTGCCTGCAGGTTCAGATCGATCCGGATCGATCTAACTGATTCCAACTGATCTGATTTGTGTTCGATTGGTAAGTGATCGCACGGTCAAAGTGATCCCAACTGCATGATTTTTAAAATCAGATCGATCCAAATTACTTTCCCAATCGAACACGGCTCTGACATATTATTATTTTCCCTTTTTGATAATATTATTTTTGTCATAAATACTCTATAAGGTGAAAAAAAATTTGGACCACGCCCAAATTTGGTCAATAATTTAATGTTAATATTATTACTTTATCACTTATAAAAGAAAAAAAAATTACCGCAATAATAATAATTAATATAATTTTTTTGAACCATTTATTATTATTAGGTATTGAAGCAATGAATAATTTTAAAAAACCCAAAAGCCACCTTAAAACTTTTAAAATGTACGTATGATTTTTCTCTTATCTATTGAAGTGCCCTAGATAACTCTTTTAAGTTATCGTACCCGCTTCTACTCCATGGATTTTGATTTTGTCCAATGTTGTTTTTAGAGAAAAGCACATGCACATACCCAACAAAAACGTTCATTTTTGACTTCACTTCCAGTCCAGTAAGCCATTGGTATTTTTGGTACCAATTTACATTAAATAATCTGTTCGAGCCTTTCTCGCTAGTATTTATTAATGAAGACATTTTTGGCGTTGGTTGGTAATACTTACAATTTGAGCTGCACTTGAAACGTTTCCTTCCATTTTTTTAATACTTACGATACCAGTTTACCTTTACTTTATAGACAATTTTTAAGCCGGCAAAAAATATGTTAAAAAGCACGCAAAAGACACAAAAACTAAATTACTTAGGCACTTCACCGCTTTCACACTAAGGAAAATAATAAAAACTGATCATTTATTTTAACCGAAAGTCAAAAGCTGTTACGAACGATTAAGGATTGAGCCCTAATCACGAAATCCACGTACGAACAAGTAAAATTAGCGAAAAACACTAACCCACTTTACCCACTCTGTCATTCGCATTCCTAATAACTTACCGGCATCGCGGCAAATTTCCGCAGTTGCATTTTACGTTGAAAATTGTAAATATAATTTTAAGAAAATAAATAAAAACCAAAAACCACTTCACATTAAAACAATCAATAATATACACTACGTATTAAATTATAATTAAATTAGTATTTGCTCTTATTCCAAAGTCCAAGTTTTTTAACTTGATTCACTTGATTGAATTGAAACCAATAATCAATATAAATTTTTCACGAAGAAAAACCGCGCAAATTGGCAACGTGAGGCAAACACAGAACTGCCGCACGGTAAAATTGAAACATGGCGTTGAACTACTGGGAATATACTTCATACGTATGTTTGGTTGCCTATTTTGCTGCCTTTTTTCGGCGGCCAGCCGATAATAGTTCGTCATCTGTGAGAAGACCTGCCACTATTACTTTCGGCCGTAGGCATTGTTTAATATAGAGGTGACCGACCGGAAATAGAGTTAATACATTTTTAAATTGAAGCAAACAGTTAAATTAAAAAATTAATTGAACCATTAGTTTAAATAAATAGTTAAAATACAGAATTTTTTAAGTATGGAAATGGGAATGTCTATTTTCTGAATTCTGCTGGGTCGGTACTGCCGCCCCGAACGAGCCGCCACTGCCCTAGTGTACTTTACCCCACCCAGCACCCCAATTCACTCCACGTGTCCCGTAAGTTTGTTATTTTTAATAAATAGTTTTGTTATCAATATGACACCTGTTTAAATGTGCTTTGTATTTCCACGCTCGTGTTGAAATATTTTTTTTTTCAACACGCGTGTGATATTTAGCACTTTCTTTTAAGTTAACCTTGCTGTTATAGTCATTTTCGTAGGTGGCCGTAGGAAAAATCAATTTCAAGTGACTTACAAAAAAATATTTCTATAATTATTCTTCAAAATTGACTACAGCTCTGATACATACTACCCATAGACATTTACCTTTAGATCCCTACCCGTACAGCTTATCTCGTGCGCAAACAAAAGTTAAGTTTTATAAGTGAAAAAATGCGTTTATACGTCATACGCCTTGCCGCCCTACAGATATGGGCATGCGCGCAACCCTCTTGTTAGTAGTGTTTGTAAACGAATTTGTATCTTTTCAGTGGCGAAGATTGAAATTCTACCCCTATCAGGTAGGTAGTTTACTAAAGACGATAAATCCAAATGAAGGGTGCAGGCAAAGAAGGAGGGAGGAATGTCAAAAAATGTAAATGTTCAGGAAAGCAATTTTAAAGTTTAAAACCCAATAACTTTATATGTGTTAGTTTTGGGCCGAATCTTTTCATGAAATAAATTGGGATGTATATTGGACATTGAAAGACAAAAATGTGTTACTTAAATTTCCCTTACAATTTTTGTAAAACGTAATAAAATTTAAAGTGGTACAAATCATAACGTATAAAAGGGGGGAATGTCACAGAATCACATAAGAAATTTCCTAGTATTTTCGTATTTTCTTTACAAAAACTATTTTCAAAAGTAAAATGACAAAGTTTATTAAGTTTAACAAATATATATACACTGTGGCTCAAATTAAAGGAGTACACTTTTTAATCGTGAATATTGTTAAGTTTTTTTGAAACATCAGATAGTTTTCCAAAACGTTTCCTCTTTTTCCTATGAGCCTCGGGAATAAAGTCATCGCAGGCACTGCCACTTGAATTCATTGTACTATTTTTTTTTTACTTTGTAACACAAGCTTGTTTGCACCTGTCCACAAGCTCAAATAAACCACAGATACGCAGACAAAAAGACTACCGCCAAGCCAGGTCGTAACAGTCGGCACTGTTTTTGCGACATTCCACCTTCTTAGCCTGATCCGCGCGGACATATCCCCTTTTTCGCATGTATGGCAAAACTTTAAGTCACGATATCTTTTGACTCTTCTGCTTTTTCGCCTTTATGATGGTACTACTCGATAGATTTTCTTATTTGCTATCGAAAGGTTTGATTAGTTTAAAATGAGGAAATATTGACATTCCTTCTTTGCCTGCACCCTTCAAATGGTAGAATTTCAATCTTCGCCATTAAAAATTAAAATTTGTTTACAAACGCTATAGGCGCAATTGACACGTCCCCAAATTTTTTTTTACGTTATTACAATTTAATAATATATTGACTTATGGTACTTACGGATAGGATTCCCAATTTTTTCCAGAACATTCTTACAAACGCTATAGGCGCAATTGATACGTCCCCAATTTTTTTTTTACATTTTTACATTTTTATTAATATACAGTGTGTGTATAAAGTCTGGAAACGGCTTAATAACATCACAATTTACTGGCCGATTTAAACCAAATTTGGTACAGTTGTGTAAGAGGATCTAACGCACCGAATGACGATATTGGCGTTGTTGCCAGCTTTTTAGTTTGTCTGGAATTCGAACGAATTTTATATTTTTAAATATAACACCCAGTATATTTTTACATTTTTAAATTCCACATAAAATTATAATTATTTTTTATTAAATGCATTATTAGTCTATACTTCATAGTTTCCGAGATATTGACTCTCGAAAAGTGACATTTTTGAAATTTGACAGCTTATAACTTTCTAACAGTACGTCTTAGAGCAAAACGGCTTACATGTCTCTATCTTCAATTTTTATTATCTTCCCAAAAAAATCAACTTCCAGTTAAACCGGAACAACTATATTTCCTGCTTTCGAGTTACATCCGGTTTAACCGGAAGTTGATTTTTTTGGGAAGATAATAAAAATTGAAGATAGGGACATGTAAGCCGTTTTGCTCTAAGACGTACTGTTAGAAAGTTATAAGCTGTCAAAGTTCAAAAATGTCACTTTTCGAGAGTCAATATCTCGGAAACTATGAAGTATAGACTAATAATGCATTTAATAAAAAAAAATTATAATTTTATGTGGAATTTAAAAATGTAAAAATATACTGGGTGTTATATTTAAAAATATAAAATTCGTTCGAATTCCAGACAAACTAAAAAGCTGGCAACAACGCCAATATCGTCATTCGGTGCGTTAGATCCTCTTACACAACTGTACCAAATTTGGTTTAAATCGGCCAGTAAATTGTGATGTTATTAAGCCGTTTCCAGACTTTATACTCACACTGTATAGGCAAGGATTGACTTATAGGGTACTTACGGATAGGATTCCCAATTTTTTCCAGAACATTTTATATCGCTCCATTGGTAGTTCTTTTGTCCACAGATGTTGCCACATTTATCGTAGCCTACGACATTTCTTTTTGCGTCAGAGTAATACAGGGTGTATATCAAAAATGGAAGCTAAAATATAATCACTTGTTAACATGCCCATGGCGGACTCGGGAATAATAGATAAATATTGATGAATCCAATGATCCTAGCTAGCAGATCATTGGATGAATCAGTTCAATTCCTGGTGAAAGTGTACAACTTTTTTCAAATAAAAAATACTTTTCATGTTTCATTACATTTTATAAAATGTACTCACAAGTATTAGGGTAAAAACTCCCAGAACAACAAGCCATTTTACGTTGGTAGGTCTCCTATTCTCTGGTCGTTCTGGAATCTCGATGTTGTCCAATGGGACATCAGTTGGAAGCTTTTTGAACGTTATTAACTAAAAATAAATGGTGGAATTTGTAAGAAATGTAATGGATAACAGTACAAAGTATAGATGATACAATACCTACAGGGTGGCCGTTTAGTGTGGCAAAGTACAATAGCTCCGTTACTATTTTAAATACATTAAAAATGTTAATATTAAAGTTGAAGGGCAGTAAGTGACTTATAACGTAAAATTATTTTTAACTCTATAGGGTGGCTCAAAAAAGCGGAACAAGAAAAAATGTACTTTTTTCAAATGGAGCACCCTGTATATTTTTACATTTTTAAATTCCCCTCGAAATTTCGCGTATTGTAGCCAACAAAGTTTTTAATTATTTTGCAATGTTGCCAAGTTATTTGAAAAAATTCATTTTTGGAAGAAAAAACTTGTCATCTTAAAATTTAAAATAAAATTGAATTAACTTAAGATATTCCAGGCATTTTTGAGGGTATGAGAGACAAAGACTAATTTAAGATTTTAGACGCTCGGAACATTCCATATTTTGTACATGGTGTTCTCTAGAGACGTGTCAACATTTCACATTTTAAAGTTAATTTACTCCTTTTTCTCAAATGGAACACCCTGTATTTTAATATCTTTTCTTGTAGAGTTTATTGCCCTCTACAACTTTTATTAAAAGGTTCATACAGTTATTTTTAATCATTTTGGAGTAATAACTGTTTTTAATAAAGAATTTTAAAAAATTGGGTTTTATGTTTGTATTTTATAGTTGGCCATGACAGACGCAAAAAATTGCTGTCATATATTATAGGTAGCACTGACAGATCAAAGCAAATAGTTGTCATTTTATTTCTTACTTTTTATCAAGTTAAATTTATATTGTGACAAAAATGAATTATTCAAATGTAGAAATGATCGATATGATTTATGTTTTGGGTGCAAGTGATAAAAATGCTTTATTAGCTACAAGAATTTATGAAGAACGATACCCAGAGCGAAGACACCCTGATAAAAAGACATTCGAAAAGCTAAGGGAGAGATTTGGAACTACAGTAAGTGTGGCTTATAAAAAAAAGACCGAAAAAAACGTGCATGCACCGAAGAAAATGAATTCAACGTTCTGTTAAGTATTACTGAGAATCCTCATATTGGTCAGCGTCCTCTTACACAACAACTGGATATTGGACGAACGACGGTTCAAAAAATAATCAAGCCAAACAAATTGCATCCTTACCACGTCCAGTTGCTGCAAGAGCTTAATGATGAGGACTATGGTAGGCGACTAGAATTTTGTGCGTGGGTACAAAATAAAATACGGGAGCAGCATAATTTTGCGCATAGAATTTTCTTTTGCGACGAAGCTACGTTCCATAAAATTGCAACATCAATAGACATAATTTCCATTATTATGCCACTATTAATCCCCATTTTGTTAGGTTTCACTCACAAAATAGATGGTCACTAAACGTTTGGAGAGGAATTGTAGGAGACTACGTGGTTGGTCCACATTTTTTTGGGGGAACTCTAACGGGACAGATCTATTTGAACTTTCTTCAAAAAAATTTACCACAGCATATTACCCATATACCAAACATAGGTCAAGAACGCATGTGGTTTCTTCATGATGGAGCCCCGGTGCACTTTACAAGACATAATTGAATTCTTAAATGAAACTTAATTATGGGCAGCAATGGATTGGAAGAAGAGGACCTGTATCATGGCCTGCTAGATCGCCGGATATGACAAAAATGGATTTTTCTATATGGGGATCAGGTGTATAAAATGTCTCCGACAACTAAAGAAGACATGAAAATTCGCATAAGAAATTGTTTCCAAGCAATTACTCCCGAAACATGTCGGAATTTAAGCGGGGAATTTGAAGATCGTGTCCAAAAGTGTATAGAGGTTTAATGGAGGATACTTTGAACTCTACTCTCTACTTAATTAGCTAGTTTAAGTAAATAGTTAGAGAAAACTGATTATTTTTTTACAAGCCACTAAAGTATTCATAGAAAGCACCTTAAATAAGGAAATATGATTTTAAGGGCCTCTTTCTTGTAATATACCAGCAACTTTTGCGTCTGTCATGGCCAACTATAAAATACAAACATAAAACCCAATTTTTTTAGATTCTTTATTAAAAACAGTTATTACTCCAAAATGAGTAAAAATAACTGTATGAACCTTTTAATAAAAGTTGTAGAGGGCAATAAACTCTACAAGATAAGATATTAAAATACAGGGTGTTCTATTTGAAAAAACAGAGTAAATTAACTTTAAAATGTGAAATGTTGACACGTCTGTAGAGAACACCATGTACAAAATATGGAATGTTCCGAGCCTCTAAAATCTTAAATTAGTCTTTGTCTCTCATACCCTCAAAAATGCCTAGAATATCTTAAGTTAATTCAATTTTATTTTAAATTTTAAGATGATAAGTTTTTTCTTCCAAAAATGAATTTTTTCAAATAACTTGGCAACATTGCAAAATAATTAAAAACTTTGTTGGCTACGATACGCGAAATTTCGAGGGGAATTTAAAAATGTAAAAATATACAGGGTGTTCCATTTGAAAAAAGTACATTTTTTCTTGTTCCGCTTTTTTGAGCCACCCTATAGAGTTAAAAATAATTTTACGTTATAAGTCACTTACTGCCCATCAACTTTAGTATTAACATTTTTAATGTATTTGAAATAGTAACGGAGCTATTGTACTTTGCCACACTAAACGGCCACCCTGTATGTATCGGAGCGGTCGTGACAAAAAAAATGTCTTTAATAACTCACAGTCTAAATGTACACGGACCCCCCCCCCCCCCCCCAGGTAAATCTGCCCTTGCACGACACATAACACTTACCTCTTGAGGTTGTAACTGACTACTTGACATACCCATCTTGGCACAGTTTCAACAACTATGCGTCTGCAAAAAACAAAGACTCTGTTAGAAAAAGTTTAAAGTAAAAAAAAATAGCATAACTTTCGGGTCATCTATGTAAATAAGCCAAGGCAGATTTTATAATCCAATGATGAATAGCATTAATATGAGTTTACAACAAATAAAACTACTCCGATATGTTTATACAATTTTATAGAATTACTATTTTCTAGTCGAAGATATTATAATTAACATTTAGTTCAACATTGGTTTAAAATAAATAATTTTCATTTTAAATATAGATTTTATGGGTCCCCACTACCCCAGATAGAAATCAAAATGTAAAAGTTACAATCAACATTATATGTTCGGCCACAGATTTTCGGATATTTAATAAACATGATTCGTTTATTTTCGTTGATGAACTGTTTTATATTAAGTATTTATAAATATCTATGTGCAAAAAAAATTACTACAGGTTTGTACGCGCAAACGTCTAGAATTGGCCTTACCAACAAAATAATTATTAACAACAAATGGTGTCCATAAGCGTGGATATACATCATTGCTCACAAAAGCAGTTTTATGTGTATGATGATCCATAGAGTCCACAAGAAAGAGTGCTGAAAACACTCAAATAAAAATATTTTTTATTCTACATAGGTATGTACATACATTACATAATATAGGACAGCGTAGCCACATTTTTTTTTGCCAAGTCGGGATTTTGGAAATTTTTGAGTGAAAAAAGCGGGATTCTTTCGTCGAAAGCGGAACATAGTAAAAAAAGGTATATAATCAGAAGTTTTTAAATATTTATCTTTTTACTTGAGTTCAAATTACGTTTAGGTACGTGACAGTAGATAGCAAAAATAGCCATAGAAAATGTATTTTAATAAAAATATGATATTTTAAATCAGATTTAAAAGTTAAATAGTTGAGTCTTATTAGTCTTCTGAATAAAAAAATTAAAAAACAGAAATCAAAATCAAAAAAGTTTTATTCATTAGAAAAATATGGCGCCTGATCCCCCCCCCCCCCCCCCCCTTCTTGGGTAAGGCCCTGTGTAGACCGACAATAACAAAATTGTTGCCGTTATTTCTTGGAAGCTTAATTCGGTAATTATGCCGTACCTATACCTAGGTGTACGGGTTTCAGCCGTTTTTTCGAATTTTAAGAAACTATTCATTCATTCTTTCCGTGGTTATGTTTCAATTCAGGGGCGGAAAGAGTTTAATTTGTTTATACATTTAATAACAACCATTTTTTATATTTTTATCAAAAATATCAATAAAATAATACAAATCTGGCAACAATGCAAACCTACTCGCTATAATCAGGAAATCAGGGAAATTTTAAAATTTGGTTGATCGGCTCTAAACTAGTCTAAACGGGTGTACCGGGACGGGTTTCAGATGTGTTTTTAAATAATAAAATAAATTAATAAATGGAACACTGTTTTCGCCAAAGACTCCTTTTTGCCAATTTGCCGAGATGAGTTTCCTTGTGCACCAACATAATTGTTGACATTCTTGGTCCAAGTACCGATCCGTAGACAGATTTTGAAAATTCACAAAAACGACAGAAAACCGTAGACGGAATACCGAATATTCGTAGTTTGGATGGCGGCGAGGCGTAGGAAAGGCCGTAAAGAAAATCCAGTAAAAAACTAATATAAACATCAAAATGTAATCAATTCTGTCACAAAAACTACTTCTAAATACAACAACAAAGTAATCAACTATAAATAATTAAAATACATACCTAGAAAAGCGTCTAGTTCAGACCGGTCGAACCCACAACAAGCCATAAATTCCGGGGTTTCGAGCCGATTCATCGCGCATCATTTAATTTACCCTATTCCCCTCACATTTACAGGTGATAATCATAGACAATTTACCTTTAGATACGTACAGCTTATCTCCTGCGCAAACAAAAGTTACGTTTTATGGGTGAAAAAATACGTCCGAGCGCATGACTCGCCGGTCAGCTGGCTTCCTTCTGGACACCTCCGTGCATGCGCACAACCCTCGTGTTATCGGCCTGTCCTACTTTATCGGCAATGATCGACATGCTTAAGATGATACTCTACAGAACCGGCTCGGCCGCCATTTTTGTTGTTGAGTTTTAAGGTTTCTCTGTGGATTCCTTGTAGTTTTCTTAGCTATCGTGGATTGTGGGTGTTTAATATCTACGGATTTCTAGTTTTTGTGTAGTTTAGTGAATTGTGTCTGATTGTGAGAAAATTAATTCTGTCAAAGTTGCTGGTTGGTTAATTTTTTGGTTAAAATCTGTACATTCGGGCATTAAAGCTTTTAATAAAGCCAGTATTTCACGGGTCAAGTTTTCGGGCAAAAACTTTTCAAATTCTTGAACACGAAATTTTGCTTGAAAATGTTTTACACGTACCCAAGGTTTTGCCAAATTGTAAAAATCAATACAAAGTTATACCAACTAATATTTGACTTGAGGTTAGGTACGCGATAACACCGTAGTAGATTGGTTACTTTGCTGGTTTTGTTTGTTTTTATATTCGATTTTATATAAGACTAGTTTAATTCACTTGCTCTTGTTCTCTTTTCGAACTGAAAACACGACGACAAATCATTTTTAAACAAATTTTAGAAACAAATCCTTAAAAACAATTGTCTATCCTCAAAATCTGATAGGTTTGCAACTACTAAAAATGTCAGAAATCACTATCTTTTTTCCCATCTTGATCAAAAATTGAGAAGAAATTTCAATTTTTTGGCAAGAATTAAAATTTTAAAGCCCGGACCTGTCTATTTTCCCATTCGTCAAACGATAATGTCGCAGTGCGCATGTCTAATAGTGTCTAGCTTTGTTTACATGCGCGAGGCCACTGCCACTTTCGTGATTATTGTTTGCTTATCTAAAGGTAAATTGTCTATTGTGATAATATGCATATCGGCGTAGCCAGCCTTAGTTTTCAGGGGGAGCCTGGGCCCCAGTGTACGGTGGATTAAAAAATATATTATTTATATTGAATATTTCAGGGGGGGCCAGGGAAATCAGGGGGGGCCAGCCCCCCCCCCCCCCCCTACGCCGATGGTGATATGGTATATTTAAACAGATCTTCATGTATCCATTCACAGCTTAGAGTAAACAAATAGATACTGTAATACTACTTACCAGTTGGGAAACACAAAATTGTAACCAGGTTATGGCACTTTACTACAATACAACCAAACAACGCTACCGCTATCGTCTCGCCCTCGCCGGTGGGCCATTCAGTGTCGTAATTTTTTTTCTTTTTCTGTAAACCCGAACACAAACCGAAACAAAACGAATGATTGCCTCGACAATACTCGACCATTGGAGTAGATTCAATCGATAATCGATTCAATTGGACGACTAGACGCCGACTGGGATGTTGCCAGATTTACCTCTACCGTTTCATAAATTGTGGACCATCGGGCAACCAATAACCCCCCAAAACCTGAATGTGCCACTGAATAAATGAAATGTACCACATTTAAATGTCCGAAAACGCTTAGTTTTTGTGATATTCCTTCTTAAAGGCTCTGTACTCTGTACGCTCTTTAGGGTTAGTTTCTGATGCAAAAGTCACATTTATAGCCAGTGCTGACAAAACGGGTAATTTTCCATGCAATTTAGCCCATTTTCCCCCTGATTTTCGTAGCCTTCAGCACAACAAAATTATTTTGCATAGTAGGCAATGGACGAAGTAAAAACAAAATAATTATCGCGGCCTCGCCAAAATGCCATAATACCTATTAATGGAAGTAATTTAATACATTTTAAAATAAAGAGTTATTTTAACTTAAATTTAAACCAATACGTTAGTACCTACTTATATATTCATTGATTTTTTAACGTGGAAGAAATAATATTATTGTGTAACAAAAAAAAAGAGTGATTTAGGTACCTATATATAGAAGAACAAAAATTGAAAAATCTCGCGATGACAACCGATCGACATAGAGCACTTTAAGAAGCAATAATATCTTTTTTCTATTTCACGTTCATAATGAGTTCAGTACGACCCTCATTTGCGGATCGTAATGAAGCTATTTCGATACGCGTTTTTTCTTTATTTGATGTTGGTAACATTTAAATGTTTTATTTCATTGACTTGCGTGGCCTTTGTGATTTACGAGAAAACCCATTTTTCGCAGAGGAAAACTAGCTTGATAACTTACTTTTTATTCTGTGTGGATAACAGTCATGTATGTTGGTTGCATAAATCTATAAATCAATCTTTTGTAGATGCTTCAAGCTATCATTTTCTGCCAAATCCTATCCAAAATTCAATCTACTAACCTTCTAATGTCGATTTTAACTTCAACTTTATTTAAATTTTCCATCTTCCCTATAATAAATTGCAATGCCGTGACGTAAAATCACGTCTTTTGAAATTCGAAAAAAAGTAGCAAAATCTTCCGAATTTCCGAACGCCCTGTATGTGTACCGAATGTACAAGGATCACACAACGTATTCCGTCCAATTTCAAATCTCATATCGCTAAAATAACTTTAGAATCTCGTTGTGAAAATGGGTCAATAAATCAAAAAATGACAGTTTGCAAAATAATTTTTGTTGTCCAGAGGCTCCTATGATAAAAAATAGTAATACCAACATAAAATTTAGACATAAAAATTTACAAAATTTGAAGGATTTATTTTCTTTTTAAAATGTATTTTTCTTGATTATAAAAGGTGAAATAGAAAAAAATGTATAAAGCACATGTTTCATAAGGCGTTTTAGCGCCCGCGTCAATAAAAAAACTCGCCACTTCGTGGCTCGTTTTTTAAAATAGACGCGGGCGGTAAAACCGCTTCTTATGAAACTCGTACTTTAATATACTATTTCAGATTCGTAATCTAATCTATAATACACGGCAATACGCCCCAAAATTAAAACTTTTTTTTTTGAAAAACAAGATTTCTTTATTCAAATTAAATTACATTATGTGACTTGAAAAAATCATTAATTTTGGCGTGGTGAGCGTATAATATTTATAATAATTTAAAGATTTGCGTGGTCGATTATGAAAGGGGTAAGCGATATTTATTAAAATTATACAAAATGTTCACTACTTGTAAATGTGTTTATTATTATTGTCAATGTCATTTATCATTATTACAATGTCCACAATCTGGCAACACACAGATCGTCCGTCATTGTATTCTCCCTTTGTCCTTTATTTCTTGAAGTAGAACCGTCTTTCAGACGCCGATCCCATCCCACATAATTTCCTCTATCTTTTAGTGATGGGAATAACCCACTTATTTTAATAACCTACTTCCGAGATTTCAAGTGATTTTAAAAACCGGATGATAACCGTTTTTTTTTCACTCGTATTCTACTATGGGTGGTGGTTCAGGTACCACATTATTATAATGACTAAATTAAATCTCCTCCGGAAGATTTACTTCTAAAAAAAAAGGTCGCCAGTTCCATAATTATTAAAAAAATGATAGAGGTTATTTTTCACTCGAGTGATCCCAACACTATACTATCTTTCTCTAAGACTTAAGCGAGATAGGGTAAAGTGAGGAACATAAGACTATATAATCCTCCCTATTCCAGGAATTTTACTGTATTGTTCATGAGGTTGTTTACCTTGTTTGTTAGCCTATAATTTTTATAGAATTCCCTGAAATAGTAATAAGTACTAATAACCAATAGATCATTGACCTATTGATTACAATATTATGTAGCAAAAATAGTGAATTTTGCAGTGGCGGCTCGCGACTAGCTCGAGTTTAAATGTCTATTATTTTCAAAAGTACGTGTCTGTTTTTTCTAACTTTCTCGTTGTGAATTTTAATGTCATCAGCATAAGCACTACTTAAACAAGTTAAATATTAGTTTGTCCTAACATCTCAAAACTTACCACATTATGACGATGTTTTGCACTATTTTCATGTTTTTTTTATTTTCTCTGAAAGATGTTTTAAGTCCTGCACCCCATTTATAGTCCAATTATCATCCCCGTCAAAAAGAAGACACACGAAACAAAAAAAAAAGAATTTTTGTCCTCACAACCGCATATCCAGGATTTTTATTATATATTTCTTTGTCAAACTTACGCGTAAACTGTGCCTTACTTTTACATTTTGATTGCACTTGTACTATGTTCAATATTGGTAGTGGCCGCTCTGCATTTTTTAAATCAAGTTTTTCACTTAAGCTCAGAGAACTAAACACAAGCTTATGTAAATCACTGACCTTCATATTACACGAAATTTTCCAACTTTATAACGTAACTAGTAAATCAAATCAAAACAAATAAACAAAACATCAGCCGCATCGACAGGTCGCCTCGTCAGAGTACATAATATCGATTATTCTACCGTGGCATCGCGATTCGCGAACAGCTGTTGTTGGGCTCGGAAAATTGGAGCTCATCCGTGGCCGCTCGTTGTGCGATGTGTAGGTGACGTCACGCCTCCGTCGTCATGGCAACTCATCGAGAAGTCGCGCTGAATCGGGACAAATAATCGGTCGCCCGCGCTTAGTATAACCTTGAGAGCGCGCAACTATGAGTATAACCTGCCCGTTGGAATAGGGCTATGTTTGGTTTATGCCCGCGCTTAGTATAACCTGCCCGCTGGAATAGGGCTATGTTTGGTTTGAATTATTTTAATGGATTGCTTACATACATTGCTTTATTGGTTTTTTAAGTAAAGTATTTTTGGATTCTGTTTGAAATAATTGCAGGGAGGGCGGCGCCCCAGAGCCCTTCATTAACGAGCCGCCACTGAATTTTAATTAGATAGTAGTTTCTTCAAAGGTAAGGTTTTGTATATATTACTATAGTCTAGGAACCCATGATACTATACTATGTCTGTTTTAGTATCATGCTAGGAACCCACATATTTATAGGCACACTGATGCATATAGGCAGGGTGTGCGTCCAAAAAAAAAATGCTTTAAATTTTTTGGTTAAAAATACCCAAACCATTCATTTAGGTAGATAAATAAATAATTAGGCTTAGACTGATATGTATAAATTCCTTTTATTTCAAAAATATTTGTCAGAAAAAATTGTGCGCATGATCGTCGTCGTTTAGTACAAGTACTAAAATACCTACATAATATATATAAGTAGGTAAAATATGATTAGAATCACTCTTTGTTTATCCTTATAAACTAGACTAACTAGAGTCTAGCTAATATATATATTTGATTATATCGTAAAAATATCGATAGTATATAAAAGCTTATCATTATTTATACATTTTCCTTGGTTTTCTTTTCCATATCCGCACTTAATGTATGTATTTCTTGCCGCTGTAACTGTCTATTTTCGGAAATTTTCTTTTTGTCGTGCATTTCAAGCGCTTTTTTGGAGTTATCCACGTACTCCATGAGGCCTCTGGACATGTAGTAAGGCTTGGAAAGACCATCGTTCAGTTCTGAATCTTCACAGAAGCATATGAATATTGTGTCTATTGTCATCTGTAAGAAATAAACAAGTATTAGGTACCTAGTTAATTATTGATTAAACAACAAAATATACAGTTGTATTCATAAAAAAAAGTACAAGAATTAGAATGAGAGGAAAGTTTTCTCATATTTGCGTAAAAGAGGCTATTGGAGGTTATTATATAATGCAAAGCATTGGCGACGGTGTAATTAAGTTTGAAACTGCATGGTGGTAACGTTTGATAAACTTTGACAGAAGAACATAAAAAGACCTCGTCAGTTGTCTGAAGTTGAAAAGGCTCAAATTGTATTAAGAATCGAAAAAGGATGGTCAATCCGTGCTGTAGCGCAGTTGTATAATAGAAATACAAAAAACTATATTGAAAATTAACCAATGCTGGGAATCTTTAAAGAGGAAATTTGGTGCAGGTCGTCCCAAACGTTCCAACCCTAAACAGAGGCGCTGCTTTTTTGGGATATTCAAGAAAGAATTCATTTGCAACTGCAAGGAATGCTGTTATTAATACTTAATACAGCATTTCCTGCCTCCCAGCTGCGAAAAAAATGTTTCTTATCGAAGAACAACGACAATCAAGGATTATTTTTGCTTTAAATTATATATACCGCAATCCTCAATTTTGGAACAGGGTAATTTTTACTGATGAAAAGACGTTTCAGTCGACTTATAACGGACCACAAATCTTTTGTTTTAAGAGATTTTTGTAACGGACAAATTCGTGTGTACCGTCCAAACAATGCCAGGTTTGAAGAGCGATAATATACTAACCCCCTCACTTCTAGACATGGGCGTTTCTCTGTAAATGCATGAGGTTGGATAAGTGTTCATGGACCTGGTGTTTGCTGGCGAATAGAGGGAATATTGTTACCATCTGCTGAGCAAATATATCCCAATAATACTTTCATATTTCAACAAGATAATTGTCCAGTCCACACTGCCACTGCATGGTTTCAAACCCATAATGTGGAAGTGCTGCCTTTGGGTCGCTTATAGTTCCGATATCAATCCAATTGAAAATATTTGGGGTATAATCGTAAAAAAATACATAATCGAAATTTTAGGCCAAAAACTTCGGAAGATTTATGGGAAATAATACGTGCGTGCTGGGAAGAGCTTGGATCCAAATATCGTATCAAATATGATTCAGTCAATTCCGAATAGACTGGCTAAAGTAATAGAAAAACAGGGATATATGACCAAATATTAGATTTTATTTATTCTTGTTAAACGTTTTTTGTTTCTATTGTAATTTTTATAAAATTTAAAAAAATATTTTTGTTATTCTATTGAACTAGCATCCAACGCCAATGCTTTGCATTTTTAACAACATTTAACCTGCGATAAGCCGGTTTTACGCAAATATTGTTAAGGTTTCCTTTCATTCTAATTCGTGTACGCTTTTTTTATGAATACAACTGTACATTTACAGAAAAATTTTAAATTGATATATTTTCCTATTCTTACCTCATATAAGGTTATGAAGAGATGTGAAATACACAGACTAAAGAGGGAAACGAGTGCCAGGAACACCCACAAATGATTTATTCCTTTATCCTGCAAAATAGAAAAATAATATTTAAAAAAAGCAGGTGCATACCTAATCTATAACCTAAAACCGTCAGAAATGGCGTTGTATACGTTTGGTTGCCAAGTGTCAACGCATTACGTTAGCACAGGAAATATACTATAGTTAAATCAAAACAATTTCCGTTGCACGTCATACCTTCGAGTATCAGCAGTGTTGCCAGTTTGTAATCAAAATACCCCAGTAAGGGAATTGCAAAGTATTTTTTTTTAAAAAGAACAAGTCAAATTTACCTTAACAAACGCAGATTTATTTATTTTATTTTAAAAATCTTCCATGACAATATAAACACATTTTATTAGAATAGTCATTTATATTTTTACCTTTTTCAACAGAAATGTGTATGTATCCCTTTGTTGTTCTTAAAAGAACCGTTTTTAATCCTATTTATAAAAGGATTTGCAGTATTAGTTAAAAACGACTTAAATAAACTCACGAAAACACGAAATGAAAAAAATAGACGTCAATCTAAATTCGCCAAGAAATAGACTGGCATCACCGATGCGTTGACACTTCTGTTGCCAACTGTTAGCCCAAAAAATTCAAATGATATTAATTTTTAAAAGGTTGAATTTAAAAAACATTTCCTTTAAGCGGCTTAGTATCAAAGAAGAATACATTAAGTTTCTTTTACATTCAATATCGCATGAAATTTATATATTTTTTGCCCAAATTTAATTTTCTTATGTTTCCTTACCGATTTTCAATTATCAGCTGATTGATGACGTGCAACGGAAATTGTTTTGATTTTACTGTATATATATATATGCTTTTACAAGAGAAACGTTTTAAAGTTCCATGCAGAAAACCAACTGATGGAACTTTGCATTTGTGCTCATAAAGAAAATTATACCGTTATTATGCTTGATCCTTATTGCTTAGGTACGGCCACAATAAAAATATAATACAACCAATAAACAAAGTATTTATAGCGACAGACAAATCTTACCTTAAGCAAGTACATTGCACTTGCATCTGCAATAACAACCACCATTACTTTGGCCAAAAACAGCACAAAATCTCCTACCGAGTTGATTGCAGCAAAACTCAAAGGATTGGCCACAATTCGCGTAAATGCTTGTTTTCCCGCTTTGAAGAATGGATGTCCATACATCGCTACAATTTTATTAATCATTAATGTACAACATATAACTATAAAAAGCATTCAACACGTCTCTTAAAACTTTTACCTACCAGTGATAATATAAGCATTGACGGAAAATGCATTCACTATCCATTCCAGACAATTCAGACAACAATTGCAGAAGCACAAACATGTCTTCAATATACACAGCAAAAAAACGTTGTCGGTTCTCTTTTTCAACGCACCATGTATCATAGATACAATTATTTTTAGGACTTTTATGAGCGTTACAATGAAAGAACCTAGAGCAACGGATCCTAGGTGGAACCTGGTCAAATTGTAGACGCTTTCTGTTATTGGGGACGATAGATGATTTTTGTCCCTGAAAAGAAACAAGTCTTAATGTGATACCAAATAAAGCTAACGTACAGTTGACGACAGATTATTTCGTACACTAAACTGTGACATTGTAAATGCAACTTTTTTTTACCATTATAAGCTTTGTAACGTGTTAATTGTTATTATAATATCTGTCAAAGTATTGTCATTATCTTATTTGATTTAAAAATGCCTCATTTAAGTATTATTGAAAAAGCAAGAATAATATGTTTGGTAGAAATAGGGTGGTCTTATGGAAAAATAGCTGATCATTTTAGAGTACCTAGAAGTACTGTTCAAGGAACTGTTAAAAAATGGCGCTATCATCAAACACTTGAAAGGTCTGTTTTAAATAATAGAAAATCGTCAAATGAAGGAGACCGAAATTTGGTGGAGTATATTTAAGGCAAAATCCATTTGAAACTGCAGTATCCACTATGCACATAACAGGATTCCCTGCTTCATTTAGAACTGCGGAACGCCGAGTAAGACAATGTTCCGAATTAAGAAATCGAGCAGCTGCATCCAAACCGTTTTTAAAAAATAGTGATAAGGAACAAAGACTTAGGTTTGCTATGCAATATTTACCAGAAAATGATTTTTCTTGGCAAAATGTTATCTTTTCCGATGAGAACACTTTTCAGTCTATATATAATTAATGGAAGGATTCGAGTATATAGACCACCAAAAGTATACTCAAAAAAAGCAAACCAGTGGACGTTTCTCCGTTAAGTTTGGGCATGGATAAGTGTTTACAGTGCAGGTGTATGCTGGAATATTGGCGGAACACTAAACAGATTCAGATTTTGGAAAATGTTTTTCTTTCTTCTGTCGCGATAGTTTTTGAAGGAAATAACTTTATATATTTCAGCAGGATAACTGCCCTGTGCATACTGCAAGAAATATAGGAAACTGGTTTAGACAAAACAACGTAACATGTCTGTCTTGGTGCTCAAGAAGTCCTGATTTAGATCCAATTAAAAATGTTTGGGGATTGATGGTAAAAAAAAATGTACAAAATAAATTTTAAACCACAGAATGAAATAGAGTTATTTGATAAAAATAGAAGAAATTTGGGAAGGGCTAACTCCGGATTACACCAGAAGTATTATTTAGTCAATGCCAAGATTACGATTAGTGTTAGAATCCAATGGCGCAGCAATTAAATATTAGTATTTTGTTTGTTGTTTGTTAATAAATTTACCCTTTTTGGCTTTATAATTTTGTAGATTTCCTGGTACTATTTTATAATTTTTTTATTTCGAAGCTGTAATTTAAATATAAAAATATTTTAGAAATAACCATTATTACTTACTTATGGTAAAAAATCGTACATACAATAATTTGCAGCTATGTACATAGCTGTTGTTCTATTCCAGGTATAAGCAGCAAGGTGAGAACCCCGTTTTACCCAATTTTGTTTTAATTGTGTTATGTGTGCATGGGTGGAGTGTACGAATTTATATGTCGTCAACTGTACTTACATAATTTTAAAGTCAAAAATCGTAATTATTCAAGCACTTTTATAAAGTACCAGTACCAGTGCTTACTTACAACAGCTAGCTAGGTATATAATACCTGTATATTTCTAAAAATAGTTTTTATTTTCAATATAACACTTAGGATCCATTGCTTTTAGTTCTCCATTTTCCAAGATTGCTGATTTAATGATTATTTTGCAGCATTTTAATGCTCTATGTTGCCACATAATGGTCCCCGGACATGCATCGTCTTTTCGCGAAGACTATATGCTACAGCATGCGAAACACATACCTACCTATATAAGCATAGGCTGGTCTACCCAAATAATGCATCAAACATTTAAATATACCAAGCCAAAAAGTACAGTAACATAGGAAGAATTTTATTAATAGACGATCGCATGGGCCCCAATGTGGATTTTGATCCTCCTTGTGTAAGAACCTCACCACCATACTTAAAAAATCCACTATGTTTGATAGAATGGAACCTACAGCTACAGATCCTAAGTGGTACCTCGTTAGAAGATAGGCGCTGTCGGTAATAGGGGTTGTGAGTTTTAATTTGTCTCTAAAATTGGTATAATAGTTATTAAAGATCAATAGCATAGCGCTGTTTGCTATCTACCACTTTACGCCCTTATTTAAAAACGACTACTTATTCATCTTTGTACATTTAACTTTTTCGCTAATAAATATTTGGACCTTCTATTTTGTAACAAAATTTGGGAAAAGAACATTTTTTTGAACTTGTACAAAATCAAATTGGAGCTGCATTTCGAGAAGTTGCTTCTGAGAACGGAGTTATTTTTTCGTTTGTGTTTGTCCAGTGGCATAACGAACACTCCCGCACCCCCGGGGGGCAACATTGACGGCCCCTTCAAAATTTGCCGCCAGCTTTGCTTTTCATAGGTATGTTATTTCATAATTAATTTTATTTTATTATTTATATCCTGAGAATTTAACTTCGTTAAGTGAAGTAGAATTGTACGTAAAAGCGCAGAATTTACAAACGATATACCAAAGAGCGGAACGATCTTTTTCCAAACTTAAAATAGTAAAAGCCTGTTTACGTAACACCATGCATATGGGGCAACAACGCCTTTCGGATTTATCCTTAATCAGTATCGAACACGAGTTTGTTAAAACATTAAATATCGACGAAATTATAAACGATTTTGCAAAAAAAACTCTCTACGATCTGGTCGTTTTGTATAATACCTTTTATAGTACTTAGTGACATAATGTTTCTGCAGACTTGTTGAGTGTTCATGTGTTTTTTACTGTTTTCTGTCTTTTGGATTCTATGAGGCTCGATCACCCCCGTTACTACCATATGGTAAGCAGCATTATAAGAGGTGTTTTAAAATTTTGATTTTGCATCATATTTGCTGGAATATTACGTATAATGACTTAATAACTATCTATGTTATGTTATGTCTACCAGTCTACCTAGGATTATAAAATAAATTTGAATTGTTTGCTGTTTTAATAGTAGGTACTTAACACATAATGTGGGTTTAAGTCTAATTAAATTACCATTAACGAATTCGAAAATTCATAAACCTGAACCTAATAGTAGGTAATGAAAATATGCCCAAAACGTTTTCAATGGACGAACAAAAATAGGATTAAATTACACAAAAATTGGCCAGCTAGGTTTCCTGATCTTCCATTTAACGATTGTTTCCTGTTGGGTCACAATAAACATGTTATTTATAAAAATGTACTTTATCAAAATTTAAAAGAACTAATAAAGATTGTAATTTCAGGGGTATGCAATCGAATATCTGCCTATCAACTTAATAATACAAGAACCGAATTTTATGACCGTTTAGGATATTGCTGCGTGAGTTATCCCATGGCCACACCATCAGTATATAAATACCTTGTGAAATACCACTTGGATACAGCACCGGCTACAATCATATGTTGACAAGCTATTATAAACTGAATCATCCAAAACATTCCCAGCGTATTCAGTATTCCTGCGGCGATCATCCAACCATCCTTTTTGTAGTAAAAATCGTTGTTTCTATGATGTTGCTCGAGGCGTCCAGAACTGGCTATCCACAAACTGAAGTATAACCAACAGGAAATCGTTGCCACAAAAGCTAGGAACGTCTGTAAAAGAATAATGGAACAATATGCAATGTTTCGTTACCACCAGTATATATCAGGCTAAGAATTAGTTGAAATTACCAATATGGGTTGCAAAAGTAACCCGTTCATGTCTGAAATAGCTTTTCCAGCTTCCTCAAAGAGTTGTATTACAAGCTCGATCTTTTTTCTCATGATGAATATTATAAGCCCCACAACTATGGCGAGAAGGGTGGCGCCGATGGCACAACCAAGATGGAACCATAATTTCCGTTCTGGATCATATACCTCATTGTCGTAATATCTTTGTGCCCACAAAGCCCTAAAATGGTAACAAACAAATTAGCTAAAAGAAAGTATAAGCACTAAAATGAATGCACAGTAAACTATCCCGGTCCACACGAGATTGTAGCGCTCATGGTCTTGAGAAGAAACCACAAATCTCCTAAGTAAGAGATTTGTGGAAGAAACTTAACATGAAAGAAAAACCTACCATAATGCAATGGAGGCGCCTACGCATGCCATTTCAACTCCTACTAATATTATCCATACAACGAACCCAACACAACATTGGAATAGAAGAACCACCAACAAGGAACAAACTAAAAAAGAAATAGGTAAAATGTTAATGGAACTCGAGGGGGAGGGGGGTCCCTTTAGTACTTTCCTGTGGGTGCGTTATAGTATAGTTTTGTGGTATATGTACCCAGAAAATTGTTTACCTAGAGATAAAAGGCACACGTAAATTAGCTGGTTCCGATATATTTTTATATCTTCAGAAATTTCCTAAAAATAAAAATTGTTAATCCTATATGTATAGGGTTTTTAGTTCTGTCATTATACCACAGACATGTTGATGTAATGTAAGGATACTAAATTGTTTACATTTTGTCCCGATCAGAGTTTTTATTAGCAAAACATATAGATTGTTTATAATCCTAAAAAATCACATATATACCAATGCACTGTAAGGATAACGGCGATCTTTTACAGCTGACAGTGTTGCCATTTTTTTTCAATCCATCTCCTTCAATCTAACTTATGTGAAACTTTGCAAGTATGTATATTGTAAACAAATGAATGTTTTGTCTCCTTATATTACATGTCTGTGGATTATACTTACAACTAGATAATATTTAAGGCCAATTATTTTTGATGCAGTATTATTATCGGGTAAGCATCTAGAGAAGAATGGTTTCCTAAAAAAAATAATAAACATAAAATATGTATTTAACTTTAGGTATGCGAAATAATAATTATAAAAATAATCTTACTTAATTTTTTACCACAAATATATATTTTCCTGTAATACTTCAAAACTTATTTAAAAGACCGGTGCTATAGGTAGACAATATATGTATAGCTACGCAACTTAAAGGTAATTATTTTTGCACATAGGGGAAGGTTGCCCATATTGGACCAATTTCCAGATTTCTTATCATAGATCCCGATAATAACGCAAAATCGATCTTGAAGGTATACCTTAGTGTACTTTAGTATGTTGTTCAACTGCAGAATTTTTTGCAGAATTTTATTTCAAAGTATCTATGATATACCAGGCTATAAAAAAAACCTCTGCAAGTGGTTCAATATAAGAAACTGGTTGCCTAAATTGCACCTGGGGGTTCAAAATTGGACCACATGATTTAAATCGGAAGCTTTAGGTGTTAAATAAATAAATAAAAAATAAAATTGTTGGTATAGGAAGTTTTATACTTATATTTCAAAAAAACATCAAATTTACAATCAAAATTTCGGTAGAAGACATCCTAATGCAAAAAAAAAGAACCTATTAGTTTCCTATAGTGAACCAGTCATAGTTTCATTTTTTAACTCAAAGAAATTTTTTTTTAGCAATATTGAAATGGTGTTAGTTTATGACATTAACTTATTTAAAGAGAAAAATTATTTTTGCACAATTTGGAAAAATTGCCTAAATTGGACCGGTTCAATTTTGGCAATCACCCAGTGGTCCAATTTAAACAACTACCACGTATTTTACAAAACCACCCAGGAGTTTTATGGTTCTAAGGTAAATTCTTAGGAAAATCCTAAAAATATTACATTAAAATTGCGTAAATTACGTTTTGCTCTGTACACGCCAAGCACGAACAGCCAACTAGTTGAGTTTGTTGCCGATTAAAGGTTCTGGGTGGAAGTATGTTACAGTGTTGCCAAATGATATGGCACTTTTGTTTAGTTTCGGAGAAATGTACTGTGGTCCAATTAAGGTAGCGGTTCAATATAGGCAACCTTCCCCTAATACGTTTCATATCAAACCATGCATACATTAACTGGGAAATTAAATAAAAAAAACTGGAATATTACAATGCGATTTAAAAGCATATTAAAAGGTTATTCCAGTTTATAAATATTTCCCACAACATATAGGCTTTTTCGATGTCATGTTTCAATAGCATAAAAAACCCTTAAAATATTATGTAGTGTACTTACACGTTGCCACAACTATCGGCACAAATAGTTCTCGACCTATTACTTTGGATATCATAGACGACCGTGAGGTAGCTAAAACAGATAAAGAGATTGCTGGTGTGTGTGTGTGTGTGCATAGGTAATATAGTATTATGGATAGAACTTACGGCCCAAATTTTCCAGCTTTGTCTCTATTTTTATAACATTCTTGTACTGTTGTATTGGTACTATTATCTCTTGGTATTACCCCACACACTGATCCACAGTAGTCATACCCATTCAAGATACGGTCAATATCTCCCAAACACATGCAATAACCAATGAACCCGGACTAAAAATATTATATTTTATTTTATCACAAAAATAATTCTTAGGAATATAAAAATATTAATTCAGCAACAAAGCACACAAAATATCATTATTGAAATACGGACAGATGGTTGAATCTCGTATATGGGGCTTTTTTGGGATGAGGAATACAAATTTGCCCACCGTTTTTTGGCATTTTGTAGAGGGCGCCACGTACGTGTACTTTCATTTGAATGGTCCCAAATTTCTTGTCCTACGTACACTGTATGCGCATTTTCACTGAATATTTTTATTCTCCTAACTTTTTGACATAAAAAAGGTATACTACTTTTGTTGACTTAATTCTACAGGACCACCAAAACACTAGTTAAAAAAATGTGATGGTATATTTGTCACTTACCAACACTACAAAAAACATTACGAAAACGGTAAGAAAACAGACATCGGTAGGCTTTCGATTTTTTTTATGCAAATCGGGGCAAGATCTTGCAGGATCATCTTCAGGTGGATTAGGCTAGAAATAAATATTAGTAGTGGGCCAGACAAAAATTATCGTATTACCTATCATGTAGCTCACAGCCTAAACGCGTGACAATCGTTGTGTTTAAACAGCGAACTACAATACCAATTTTTATCAGCACCAACAGTAAGACAAATCTTGGGTGGACATTTGAACGTGTAAGTAAAAGTAAATAAATAAGCGCCAGCAAAACGTCAATATTGTATAGAATCAGTGGCGCACCCAGGGGGGGGGGGGGCAAGGGGGCCTTGCCCCCCCCCAAAACCCCCAATGAAATGAAAAATTATGAAAGTGGATAAGTATTTTAAAAAGTCAATTTTCTTAGATTTACCTCACGGGCCTCGTTTGAGGGGGGCCAGGTGGGGCATTGGGGCAAGGTGGGGCATTTGCCCCACCCCTCCCCCTGGAAGTTGACTTATTGAGGTTTAATATGGTTTGATTGAATGTATGAATTTATTATTTTGAGTTTTCCTTTATATTTTTGTTATTATTTTGGGGTAGTAAAGACTTATTTTAATAAAAATAAACAGTTTTAATGCCAAAACGACTATGAATGTTTGAGAAACAATTTTAGCTCATTAAGTATTAAGCAAAAAATTTAAATTAAAATTAAGGGAAGACCTAAACTTTCGAAATTAACTTGATACATACCACAAAGTGTAAATCTAGGGACTTTATTGTTATTGATAAGTTTGCTGCAAATAAAAACAGATGAATAAACTTTACTTTTAAACAATGTACCCACTAATGAAAAATAAATTAGCCTTTTTATTTATTATCTTATTTCATTTTCAATAGAATAAGAAGGTAATCATAAATTTTTAAAATATTTACTATAATAATTATTGACCAAATTTGGGCGTGGTCTTAAAAAAATTTCGCCTGCGGCGCATTTCGCCTACAGCAAGCTTTTGGTACACCCCCAAGTTAACAAGTCACAAGCCGCCAATGCCCCCCCCCCCCCCTAAGAAACCGTTTAACGACTCCCATGACCTAGGCTATTGCGATCTTCCCTGCAAGAGTACCTGTTAAAAAAGCTCCAAAGTTCTAGAAAAATGCGTAACTTAAAAATTTGCTTCCAACACTGGTTGGCGGGCCCCCCCTAACATAAAATCCTGAGTGCGCCGCTGTATAGAATTAACCCATGTACGTTATAGACACAGTACTATACACTGTAATATTATACATTATTTTTTGTTTCTATTTGAGTCTGAATTTGAAAATAATTATTTTAAAACACGTACCAATTCGGGCGACATTATGGGGAAAACTGAAACACCCCCTATTTATTATGCAAGAGGTGTGGCAGAAAAATATGCGTGTTCTCACTTTATGTGTGAAATAATTACTAATATATTAGTTATGATCCCTTTATAAGAGCCAACTATTGTCGCATTCGCCATTTCATTTTCTTATCAATATTTCGTTCGGGGCAGCAAAAAAGTTTCTTTTTCACCCGATATAACATTGTTAAAGAGAAAACGTTTCTATTGCTCCTCGTAGTACATTTATACTTACTCCAACGATATCTGGATAGACCTTATCCATTTTAACGCCCATGTTTCCTTAAAAAATGTGATAGCTGTAAAAGAATGTTAAGTAATTAATATTATATAATTTGAAGAAATAGTCCATGCTTAAAGTGGAGTTGAAAGTATAGGAACGAAAGAAAAAACTCAAAGTCTTCCTCCACAAAGTTTAATAATAAATTAAATTATTTAGGAAAAGTCTCTACATGTTTCGAACGTAGTGACGTTCATCATCAGGAGACAGAAATAAAACTTTGTGCTGATGGTTTTAGCAGGAGAGAAAATGGTGTCGAACCTTAATGGAGCTTTCATGGAATCAAAAATCTGATATGCATATCAAACATAATATTATGAAGAAATTGATGAAATTTAAAAACATACTGAGTATGTGAGAAGTCAGTAAATAAGGTCTAAACCAACCAAATAAACTGGGGGGAAAAAGAAAAAAATTTTTTAAAAAAGGTGTCGAAGAATATTTAAAAAAGGTCTTTTAAAAAAAAAAAAGCATAATTAGGTAGGAAATTGTCATTGTGAGGACAAAATTTACCAGAATTACATGTAGGTAATTAAAGTTGTAGTCAAAAAATTTTGTTTAGTGGGGTACTGAGGTTGCAAATTCAGTAACCCCGCAGGTTTTTAATTTAAAATTAGTAAAGTTCATTAAAATATTTAACATTTCAGTAATTAGCAGAGAAGCAGATGTTCACACCCACGTGCTTGGAACAAAGACTTTGTTCGGGTTTGTTCGTCACTACGTTCGAAACATGTAGAGACTTTTCCTAAATAATTTAATTTATTATTAAACTTTGTGGAGGAAGACTTTGAGTTTTTTCTTTCGTTCCTATAATATTATATAGCTACCTACCTATACAGGGTGTCCGGAAATGATGAGCAAAAAAGTTAGGGGATTATTCTAGACCGAAAATAAATCCTATCTCTTATAGCATTTTTTCGAAAATTTATTATTAACTGAGTTACAGGGTGTGAAACGAAATCTCGTATATGGGGCTATTTCGGGATGAGGAATACAAAGTTACGCACAGTTTTTTCGCATTTTGTAGAGGGCGCCACATGGGAGCCTATAATTTAATTTAAATGGTCCCAACTTTTTTGTCTTACACTGTACGCGCATTTTCACTGAATATTTTTATTCTCCTAACTTTTTGACATAAAAAAGGTATACTACTTTTGTTTCGATAAATCTAACCGTTTTCGAGGAAAACGCTAGAATAACATTGCTTGCATGTCATGAATACGACATCATTTTAATTTAATTTTTTAAGAAGAATTAATTTATGCATTGAAGATGAATAAGGACCATCACTTTGAACCTTTGATTTGAATGTTTAATTTATTATTCTAGTAACTTAGGTATTTTAAAACTGCAAATAAAATATAACTTTAATAACCCTAGGTAACGTTAATAATTAATTTTCGGAAAAATGTTATAGAGATAGCATTTATTTTCGGTCTAGAATTATCCCCTAAATTTTTTGCTCATTATTTTCGGACACCCTGTAGGATATCACAAAAATTAAATAATACAGAATCATACATTTTTTAACATTAAATTGATTAACATGGTAAAAAACTGCTTCCAATTATTTTTTAATAATTTGTAAAAATATACCATTTTATTTTTTGTATAACTAAATTTTAAAACGTATAAAAGTAACCAATTATTATTATTGCCACTGATGATATCGTGCATGGATTTACTATTTTATTCAAGAAAAGTCATTAGGTACCCTTGCATTATTCCTCAGTTTTGAACTAAAAATGTTCGTTTCTGTGATTTAAAAAGTTCAGTCATGTACATAATATACCAAAATAGAAAATACTATATATATAATATACATCTATAATAACGTACATAAAAGTGGTTCAAATTTAAATATATAATATAGATAGTACATATTATATGATATGACTTGCTATTTTTGCTGTCTGTGTAAATTTAAAATACCTATATATTCCATCAAAAATTTGACTTTTGAACAATATATTCGTTTTGGCAAATACGTGCGTCATAGATATAGCTCTAACTCTGAACGGCCAAAATTGTCAAAAAATTAAATGATAGAAAACGCTAAATTCGACAGCAGTTTTAAAGATAATTGTAAAAATATTAAAAATGGTTTTCTTTCTTATTATTTTTAAACATTTACTAAATCTATATTTTTGGGGTTCTAATTCAAATAATCTTCGATAGGTACCGTAAAACGGGGCACTTCGGACAGTGTGGGTAACTTCGGACATCGCGACATCAGGGTTAAAATAATTAAGTGGTGGGGAAACAGAGAATGCAAGCGCGCTGTTTCTCTTCAGAAACGTGTCTTAAGTCTTAACAGTTGCCTGTTGCCTTTGTACGTTCCGACAGTTAGCAGCGTTTAGAGGTAAGTGTCTCGTCTCCACGTGTTATTTTATTATTAAGCCATTTTTGGAACTTTTTCAAAAGTGGTAAAAGTAACTGGCGCACAGCCGAAACTAGTTATAATAGGGGATAACTTTATTTTACTTTTTAGTAGCCTATATGTTGTTAACATTTTGAAAAAATTTGAAATTTATAGTTGCTATGTTTTTTTTTAGAGAGGTGTAAGCAAAAAAACCCAAATTTGAGGGGCAACTTCGGACATGGTTCGCATATTATACAGAAGGTAGTTGGGGAGTCGCCTGTAGGGCGGTTCGGCGAAAAGCAATGTCACTTCGAGGCGCATCGGAATTTTATAGGATTCTCAAATTCACTATAAGTGATAAGATTGTTTTTATTGTTTACATTTTTGTTATTATTTTTGTAAGAAAATATTTTGTATTTTTATAAAATAAATATCATATTATGTGACATAGTAAATATGAAAGCCTTTTTTTTAATATTTCTAGGTTTTATGCTAACTTTTTTTAGTACCTACCTACCTAATATATTTTTAAAAATTAAATTAGTGTCCGAAGTAATTATTAAGCCATGTTTACTTCAATATTTTTCGGTTTAAAGAAGGTGTCCGAATTTGCCCCACCTTGTAGGGTAAATTCGGACACTTTTCAACCAAAAAAATATATGTTAGAACAAAAAAAATAAACTTTTTCTTGTAGGAAGTACTCTAGCAAGGATGTAGTATCCCACATAAAAAGCATTAATTGCATCGCGAAAGTTTTTACCCTTAAAAAATGCAAAAAACTGTAAAATCTGTCCGAAGGTTTACGGTACGCTAGCAAAGAGCTCATGCACAAACAAATTTGAGTTGTATCGAAATTTCTTGAGATAATTTTTAGGTGCCAATCCTTAGAATTTTATGATATTTCTAGTCTGATGGGTACAATTGGTAAATAAATAATGAATATCATCTAAAAATATAGAAGTGATTTCATCGACGATAACACAATATAAATTACATATAACATTCTAGACAATTAAACTTACCTCAACTTATTACAGGCTTTTCCAGTCCAGTAGGTACTCAAACCGAACAAAAAGAATAGTAGGTATAAACTTATAATAGGCACATAATATATATTGAGCAAACTTTTTTCCATTTCTAACCACAAGCAGAATTCTTAATAACGGTAAATATACATAAATATATTTGTTTAAAATTTGAATTTACCGCAAAATGTCGGTACTTAATATACAGTATGTGTATAAAGTCTGGAAACAGCTTAATAACATCACAATTTACTGGCCGATTTAAACCAAATTTAGTACAGTTGTGTAAGAGGATCTAACGCACCGAATGACGATATTGGCGTTGTTGCCAGCTTTTTAGTTTGTCTGGAATTCGAACGAATTATATATTTTTAAATATAACACCCAGTATATTTTTACATTTTTAAATTCCACATAAAATTATAATTATTTTTTATTAAATGCATTATTAGTCTATACTTCATAGTTTCCGAGATATTGACTCTCGAAAAGTGACATTTTTGAACTTTGACAGCTTATAACTTTCTAACAGTACGTCTTAGAGCAAAACGGCTTACATGTCCCTATCTTCAATTTTTATTATCTTCCCAAAAAATCAACTTCCGGTTAAACCGGATATAACTCGAAAGCAGGAAATATAGTTGTTCCGGTTTAACTGGAAGTTGATTTTTTTGGGAAGATAATAAAAATTGAAGATAGGGACATGTAAGCCGTTTTGCTCTAAGACGTACTGTTAGAAAGTTATAAGCTGTCAAAGTTCAAAAATGTCACTTTTCGAGAGTCAATATCTCGGAAACTATGAAGTATAGACTAATAATGCATTTAATAAAAAATAATTATAATTTTATGTGGAATTTAAAAATGTAAAAATATACTGGGTGTTATATTTAAAAATATATAATTCGTTCGAATTCCAGACAAACTAAAAAGCTGGCAACAACGCCAATATCGTCATTCGGTGCGTTAGATCCTCTTACACAACTGTACCAAATTTGGTTTAAATCGGCCGGTAAATTGTGATGTTATTAAGCCGTTTCCAGACTTTATACACACACTGTATATATTTTAAACGAAAATTTAATTAGATGTAAGTATATATATATTATATACAATCACAAAAAAAAATTTATTCTTGTGGTACCTACAATGATAGACAGCTTTTGCAAACACGTCTTCTAGACGCAAGAATCTACGGAAATCACATACCTTTCCCAAAACAAGTTATTAACTAAACTAAAAAAATTTGACATAAAATATGTTAACATTTTTTTATAAGATTTTTTCCACTTAAATACGTATTTAAGAAAAACTACGTCGGAAAATGCATACACACGCTATTATAATGACATGAGTAATTGTGTGAGAACCCTATAGTTATCATTACGCCTACCCCATTACTGAAAATAAACAACCAAGGGTTGCTATGGACAACACGCGCTACACAGACACGGAGGGGGAAAACAGTCCCATAGAGAATGGGTTTTATGGATATAGAAATAAATTAAAGCCATATATTTAATACCTTTAACGACCTTTTTATTGATGAGGACAGTGAACATACGTTTATTATAAAAATTGTAGCTTTTATGTATTTATATACTTAGGTGATTGTATTGAGATAAAATATTAATGCAAAGAATATTATTTTAGTATTGAACTTTAGTTGGTAATAATTTAGGAACCTTAATCTATTTTAGCTTAGACAGAAGAAAACGTTTCCTTTGATTTAGTCAGGTCCATCATCAGACCCGTTTTTATTAGCTTAGGTAGCTTACAAGTGAATTTTTAAAACTTGATTATAATTGACAAATGGAATAAGATTAATCCCCTTGCGAATTGCGTTTCAAATATATTTGTTTGTTGGGAAACAATAAAGCTGGCAAAATATCACCAATATTATTCAATAAAACAAGTAAAAATTTCATCATTCATTCAGTTGGTACTGTTGGTAGTCAAATGTGCAACATATACAGGGTGTTACAAATTCGACATACCAGCATTGGAATCTCGGAAACCATAGGAGTTAGAGAAACGGTTAAATGGGGGCAAAGTTGTGCAATTCGGTGCTGATTATAATGCCACTTTAAAAGTTTTCAAATTCCGAATACTTCCGATTTTATTCGAAAAAAACCGAAATTTTGCAAAATCGTTTTTATTTTTTCCTGAGCTCATTTGACTAGCTATTTAAAAATAAATTACACTTTGTCATTGCCACTTTTTCTCCTCTACAAAATGACGTTACTAAACTAAAGATCCGTCGTTTCGTCTCCGAGCGGCCATCACCAACTTTACTTTTTTAAATACGTACCTGGATTTTTTAAACCGATTTTTAAACCTTCCTACTCTCAAAATGTAATGGCGATATTACTTTCTCATAATGATGTATTGTCCTTGCTTATTTTTTTAAATTCTTATTTTTTACACTTATTGTCAGTCCGGTCCTGGCAACGAATCATAATATTAATTAAAAACTTTATTTTATTTAAAACCTTTACAAATAAGTTTCATGAAGAAGTTGTTTGTCTAAAGTTCATGTTAGGTATTTAAGTAATACATGTAATATCCAAAAATAATTTTGACTATTTGAACATTTAGAAAATTAGGATTTATAATTAGTAAATTTATAATTATTAGAAAATGCTTATAAAATAAATTATATTAACTATGTATGAATGTTCTAAATAAAATAAAGTTTTTAATTAATATTGTGATTCGTTGCCAGGACCGGACTGACAAGAAGTGTAGAAAATATGAATTTAAAAAAATAAGTAAGGACAATTCATCATTATGAGAAAGTAATATCGCCATTACATTTTGAGGGTAGGAAGGTTTAAAAATCAGTTAAAAAAAAATCCAGGTCCGTATTTAAAAAAGTAAAGTTGGTGATGGCCGCTCGGAGACGAAACGGTGGATCTTTAGTTTAGTAACGTCATTTTGTAGAGGAGAAAAACTGGCAATGACAAAGTGTAATTTATTTTTAAATAGCTTGTCAAATGAGCTCAGGAAAAAATAAAAACGATTTTGCAAAATTTCGGTTTTTTTCGAATAAAATCGGAAGTATTCGGAATTTGAAAACTTTTAAAGTGGCATTATAATCAGCACCGAATTGCACAACTTTGCCCCCATTTAACCGTTTCTCTAACTCCTATGGTTTCCGAGATTCCAATGCTGGTATGTCGAATTTGTAACACCCTGTACAAGCAAATTTAATAATATAATAAATATGTTTATGTTGTCTTCTATAAACTTATTCTTCAATCCCCTGAAGCTGAGCTTGTTAGGGGCAAATCCTATTTTTGTTTTAGTATTAAAATCATAAATCATAAATATGCATTAAAAATAAAGTTTTAAAGTAAAAATGTTAATTTATAGTATAAACGCAGTTTTTTTGACGAAATATATTACCTATAATAAAATTATTAATTTATAATTTTTAAGTAAAAAATATTACTTATATAAATTATTCAGAACAATATTAATTAATTAAAGCATTTCTAAAAATATTTTCAAATGTCTGTTTTTAATATCCATTTTTTTATTTCGACTTTAAATTTTTTCAATGAAATCAATTTTTTAAATTTTGGTAAATAATCGTTTAAATAAAAACATAAATATTTGAAATTTTTTTGTCCTATGGACTTATTTTAGGTTTTATTGGTTATTTCATTTTTATGACATATATTCTGATTATGGTTTTTAAATTGTATAAGGTTTTTATTTTTAAATATATATATTAAGATGTTATAAATGTAAAGTTGTCTTATGTTCAACTTTTTTGTTTCTGAATATACCTAATTATTTTGAAGGATAAAGATAATCTTTATTAAATATAATTTTTAGAAACCTTTTTTGTAATACATAGGTATTTCTAATTTTTTAACTTAAGTTCTAGTTATTCCTCCCCAACCTAAAATTCCGTAATTTAAATGAGTTTTAACTAACGCATAATATAATATTTCCATGTCCTACATTTTAAAATTTTTTAATGTTTTTAAAAATCGGTAGTAAACTTCTTAATTTTTTAATTAAGTATTCTAAGTGAAAACTCCAATTTAATAACTTTAAAAGTCTTCATTTATTTGAATAGGTACTTTTCATATTTCGTGGTAGGTTATTTAGTTTAAAGTAAAACGAATATAATTTGTTTAATTAACTGTTAACAAATTGTTATCAAACCGATTTTTTATAATTTTAAAATCTTTTTTAATTTTATTATTTAAGTTGTCCCAATGTGTATTGGTATAAAAAATTGTAGTATCATGCAAAACTATGAATTTGTCCATCGCAATTTATACTAAATAAGTAGTTAATATAAGTATTAAAAAATATTGGTCCTAAAATTGTTCCTTGAAGGCCTTTATTTTTAACCTCTGCTTAAAGCAAGATACACCACACTAGAGAAAAAAACAATGCTTTAACAAAACTCTATAATTTACAATCTTACAATAATTATTTTGTCTTGAAAAAAAATATCATGGAACTTCATCTAGTAAGTACATCTCATATTCTATTTGTTTTTAAAAAATCATTATCTTCGTTATCATTGTCTAAATGAGTACTCAAAAATTCATCAACTGAATCGGTATTCCATTTTTCAATGGCCACAGTCTCTTGTAGATGACCGTCCTTGTCGTACAACTTAATGATTGGGTCCAAGCCTGTAATAAAAATTGTACCTGTATTTAATTGAATGATACATTTTCAAGTAGGTACAACATAAGTTTACTTAAATATCTGCTTCAGTAGCCACAAAGCATAGGACTTTTAACAGGGGAAAGTTAGGAATGTTTCCCCCTATAAATATCACGTTTAGTTATAATAAATTCAGTTACTACCTTACTACCTACCTCTAACGTATTTAATTTGAAGATTGGCAAACTTGGCTGGTCTATCACTCTTAATGAAAGCTTGAATTTGAGGGTAAGCTCCGAATTTGCATGTGCACACCTCCAGTATTGCTTTGGCATACTTCTTTTCTGCTTGATTATTCTCATCTTTGTTGCAGCATTCTTTGCAATGCTCCCTACAAAAAATAAAATTGGGGTAACATGTAAAAACGTCAGTGTTTGTACTCTGGTACTTTATATCAAAGAAGTGCATGTACTTAAGATAATGGAACGTACTTAAGTATGTCCAAGTCAAATTTAGTAAGTTGATCACATGACGAACACAGTAAATTGGCTTTGTTAAAACCCAGAGTCCAGCAGTCTTCCGAAGAAAATTCGGTTGAAACTAAGTTCTAAAAAAAAACATAGATTAGAGTGTTACGCCTTGAATTTTTATTTAGTCTCTTACCACAATACTAACTAAAGTAATTATTGCACTAATATAATTCATTTTAACATTTAAACTTATTATATTTTCGAAAAATTGGTAATATTAGTTGACAATCTAGATCACAGAATCTGACATAACCTAAAATTTTTAAAAGCAGACGTCAGCTCACAGCTGTATGTCAAAAATGGGACATGTCAACTACTTTGTGTTTGTCCACAAAGAATAGTTAAATGTGTACTGAAATTTAATGTTGCTATGTGCCAACCGCCAATAATTATTTTAAAAGCTCTGTCATGATGTCACGTCACTTTTATCTCAGATTTTGTCAACAAGCCAAAGAGAAGCCGGTGTTAAATTATTGTGGTCTTTTATGTTTTGTGCTGTGGCCTGAAAATCACCCTTTTACAGAGTTCAGAGTTCTTTATCGGAAGCAGGACGATAAATATTTAAACAAAAATGGCTTTGTTACCGTTAGAGTCCAACCCAGAGGTAGAAATTTAAACTAGCAAATGTCTGTATGATATAATAATTTAAAAATTTCTTTTCCAGGTTATGAACAAGGTAAGAAATTCATCATTCATTTTCTCGCTTTTTTGTATTGATTGTTCAAAAAATAACTCGACACCCTTTTTAAATATTGAACCAGTTTTCTTAGGGCTCACGAAAGGTAAGCAAAGAACAATATTTAGGTGTTATATAGATTAACATTATTAGTACAGAGTAGGTAGTATTGGTTAGTCAAACTCATAAAATCTAACATTAGATGCTGCAGTAAAGTCACTTTTAGGCATCCTATTTACGTTCTAACGACCTAATAATGACTTATAGCATTAATAAACGATTGCTTTAGTTTATTCACCTACTGGGAGTCCCAGACAAATGGAATATAGTTGATGTATATGGACTTGACAATGATGCCTTAGCATGGGTCCCAAGACCTGTGGTAGCCCTTATTTTGCTGTTCCCATGCAGTGACAAGGTAAATAGTCACATAGGGCACAACATAATGTGTTATGTATTTGAGTTACCTCAATTACCTCTTCTAATAACATTGTTTTTTAGTTTTATGAACATGCAAAACAGGAAGCAGAAGTAATAAAAGAAAAAGGACAAGTGCTTATAGATGATATATTTTATATGAAACAATATGTTTCTAATGCTTGTGGAAGCATAGCTTTAATACACAGCGTGGCTAACAATGCAGAAAGGTAAGAACGATTGGCTCAAAAAATTGTATGTAGAAATTTAAACATCTTAACTGATTGGCTTCATATACTTTTAGACTGTCACTCAACGATGGTATGTTTAAAAATATTCTACAGGATTCTAAAAATTTAACACCTGAACAACGAGGAGAAATGCTATCCAAAGTAAATAGTAATTCGGAAGCTTACAAATTGATAGCAGCTCACCAAGAGTTAGCTATGGAGGGACAGACTGAGGTAAAAAACAGGATGTGATGTAATAATTAAAAAAAAATTACTATTATAATTTAGTCTAAATGATTATTAGGCATATTTTTTTGGACATGTTACTTTGATTGGAAATTTGTGAAATTAGGGGGCAATTTTTTTGCTACACCAGCAGCACCAATTTCATTTTTTAGGCCAATCCTAATGAGAAAGTTAATCACCACTTTGTAGCATTTGTACAAAAGGGGGGTTACTTATTTGAACTAGATGGGAGAAAAGATTTTCCAATTAATCATGGACCAACTACAGAGGATACTTTTTTGGAGGTAAACAAATTATTTCGTCCCTTTGTAGAAAAATTATGAATAAGTATTTACAATATTCTTGATATTAGTACTCTTAACTATTGTGGTGTAATTATTTTAGGATGCTGCCAAAGTCTGCAAACAATTTATGGCAAGAGATGCTGAAGATGTAAATTTTACTATAATGGCATTAACACAAAGCGATTAATCTTTAACGTGACTTGACCCCAAAAATGCCTAAAATAATATATAAAATACAAAAAGCCTTAAAGCCTCGTGCTTCATGTAACTAATTGTATGTGTCTGTGGAAAACATTGCTGGCAATATTGAAGATATTTTTTGTTACATTATTTAGTTGGTTCCTTTTTTATAAATTGATTATGTAATACATGATTTTAATTTGCTTTATGGTACATGTATGAAAATAAAAAGCTTACCTTAAAGTTTAGTTTAGTTGAGTTTTCTAGGGTATAAGACTGGAGTGATCGGTAGAGATTATAAATTTATATATTGAACATATGCCTAGAGTTTGTAAAGAAACTCCCCAAAAATTTTTAGGCTGTTTTTTTATATGCATATTATGTTCTTTTTTAAATACAATTGCAAAATTTCATTATGTCCTTAACGGATTTTTACAGAGGTCATGTTTGTACAGTTTGTGAAGGAAATCAAATACAAATATTAATGAAATGGGTTTATTTTTAAAACATGAAAGGATCTTTACTTAAATTAATTACTAAATTTGTAGGGTTTCTACAACTCAATTTTCATCTTATAAATTGCAATAATTGTAAATAAAGAATTATTAGAATAAAAATACTTTAATTAATTTGTAACTAAAACCACCCGATCGTCTTCAATGCCAACATTAGAAATCTTTCTTAATTTTTTATTGAATTTCTTGATAACTTTTTCTTCACAGTCGCTTTGACCAGTAAAACCAATATAGGCCTTCAAAATTTTTTTCTGGAGTTTTTTGTGTGAAATACTTGATTTTTCTTGTAATATTTCAAGAATTTTTTCTTTAAAACTAAATTCAGAAGGTTGAATCTCGCAGAATTCGGAAGTAGACTTTTCCGAGTTTGTAATTAATGCTTTTTGTTTGTTTTTCTTCTTTTTTCCAGGCACTGTATTGTCGGTTTCTTCAGAAAAAAGTTGTTTGGTTCCTTCAAAAGGTTCTACATTTTGTTTTTTATTTATTTTTTCAATGGTTTCCACTGGAGATTTCTTTTTCTTCTTTTTTGGACTTTCTTCTTCAGTATTATCATGATTCAACCTCTTCTTACCTTGTTTTTTAGATTCTGAAGTTCCATTCCCAAGTTCATTTTGTTCACCTTCTGGTTCCTTAATTTTCTGTTTATTTCGATTATTGGGGCTACTTTTGGTTTTGTATTTTTCTATAATATTCCATACTTCTTCGACATCTTTCATGTTTGCTCTATTTCCTGATGAACTTCTTATAAAATTCTAAAAACGTTATTAAAAAATTCTTAATAATAAGTACATACCCAGTAAAGCAACATTCAATACCTTACCATAAATTTTTGTTTTTTTCTTGGTACATTACTATACTCTGATACAGTCCCCAATAAATTTCTTATAGAAGGTTTAAGACTTTTCTCAGCTTCGCATATCGATTTGATCATTTCTAACCAATTGTCTTGCTTAACTTCACCTTTCTTGATAATCCCATTCTTAAAAGTACCTTTAGCCGAGTACCTTTCGTCTTCCGTTATGCATTTAGTATGGACAACATACTCCTCATCTCTGGAAAACATAAAATTAAATATGGTTCTAAGGCACAAATGGTTTAGTCTTACCGAAAATCCTTAAAACAGTCAACACAAGTAACAGATTTGTAGTTCCTACACGTAAATTGATAGTGCTTTTCCACTTTCGGCTTGTGCAGGGTCTCCCCGCAATGATTACAGGTAAATACTACCATTATGAGTCAAATAATTATGTACAATATTTAAATTTTTAGTACAAACATATTTCTTTCACGTGTATTGCAGATTTTTCATACAAAAATGGAAAAAAGTAAGTAGGGTTAGTTAGAGAAAATTATGTGATGTCTACTTTTTTAATTACTAGTAACCTTAACTGCCTGGGCTAGTTACAATATTGGTCATAACACTTTTGCTATGAAGCTAGAGCTATCCGAAGTTTGAGCCAAATTACCGTAAGAAAAAAGAGTAAACGTCAAATCTATCCGTGAGCTGTCAAATGACGTCATGTATTGTTTATTTTTGATTTCTCTCTTTCTGGAGCACAAAATTCTAATCATTTTCTCTTTTTACTCAAGAATTTGTGTTAAAGAAAGGAAATGCAATTTTTTTCCAACGGGTGAATTCCTTTTCATGGTTGCTCATTAAAAGTTATATGTACGGCTTTTTTCATGCAGTGACTCAGTTCTTTCGTGTCTGTGTTATAAAACAATGAAGAAAATGTCCAATACAAGGTATCCTCTGGAAGAAACTGCTGCGCCAAAAACGGGAAGGGTTAATGAAGTCTGCCAGGTATGCAAAATATATATAAAATTGTCTTTATGGAACAAGGACACTAGGGATTTGAACACTTAACATACTGCAGGAGATGTGACCAAACTTTTTACAAGTCTAAGTACATTAACTACATGCAATATGTGTGGTTGAAACTGTCAAACATCTCAATCTGTTCAATTCTTCAAATAACTATTTTTATATTTGAATTGTTGGTTTTGCTTAGTTGGTTCATTCACCTTATAAGCCTGTTTATAAACTATTTCCATCGACCCTCAATTTATATACATATGGTTATACCTGGACTTACATTTGCTTTTACTGTAGGAATGGATGGTAAGAGAAGACTCTGCACTTGCCTATCGCCTGCAAAATCAAGAATTCTCTGAACACCTTTCTGGCAATCGTTTCAGGAATGCCACAGTCAGAGAAGACTTTCCTAGAGCAAGAACTGAGCAACTTAAAGAGCAAGAAATGGCTGAGCAGGCAGCTGCAATATATCATCGAATGTTGCAAGAGCAAGAAGAACATGATACTCAGGTGATGTATAGCCTCCAAGCACATATATATCAAACAATACATTCATTTCATCTTCTTTTCTTTGCTCAGAGTGTATGGGTGATATTTTAGTGTACTATTAATGTCAAATAATCTTATATATTTTTTCTTAGGTTGCCAAAGAATTAGCAGAGAAATTAGAGAGGGAAGAACGAATAAAGAAAAAGGCAATTGAATTGAGAGACCAAGATATAGCAAGACAGTTGCTAGAAAAGGAAAGATTGAGGGTAAGTCATTTTCAGTTTAATTAGTTTAACTTATAAAAATAATTCAATGAAAATATTTACCCAACTTAACCAGATCTTATAGAAAGCTAAATTTTGTATTAAATTTGAAGGTGGAAAGACATCAACAGTTGCCTCCTCCCCTTCACTCCTCTCCAAGTAGACCCATGAATCTTCCAGCTAGACTGCCAAAAGAGGGTTTAATTCACAGACCTACTTCTATAAATTATCCAGCTAACTTGCCAATTCTGCCTAAGAGGCAGGGGCAAGCAATGCCTTTGCCAAAGGAAAATGGGGCTGCAAGGGCTATTCCTAGTCACAGTAGGCAAGAAAGTGATGATATTGGTAAGCAATGATATGTGAACATTTTTTATTATTATTTACTACAAAAATATCTTACTTGCTTTTAAATGACACATTTTATTATAAATTAATTTTTTTTTGTCAACAATTAAATTTTTTTTTAATTACTTTATATAAAAAAAGCTAAAATACACAAAATGTAAAATTCACTGTGGCTGAAGGACCTAGGTCAACCAATAAAAAACTTAATAATAATAATAAATTTTAGGAATTGTTGATAGTGCAGAACTGTATATAGAACCATACAATTCAGCCAAACATGTGAACCAAGATATCAATCGTATTGACATAGTTCCTGATATACCAGATGATTTAGGCATTCCCATACAGAAGCTTACTTTAAGGTATGTTTTATAATAATTCTAAAAACAAGTAAAATTGAATTTCTTAAAATTTACTTTAGACTTTTTTTCACATTCTAAACATGATTGAAGATTTTTTTACACTCTCCATTTTTATAGACAAATTCAAGAAGAAAAAGATGCGGAACTAGCAAGAAAACTACAAGACGAAGAAGGCAGCATAGAAGACACTCTAATGAATAGAGACAGATTGCTTGCAATCGAAGCACAGGACAAGGAACTGGCCAAATTACTACAAGAAAGAGAGAGAGCCAAAGCAAAACGTGCCAGAGAAAGAGCTAAACAGAAAGCATTGGCAAAGAAGCAACATGGAGATCCAGAACCAATTACGGATTGCGTTCCGTCTCAACACTCGGGGCAAATATTGCCTGATGACTCTTATGCCTTTCCTGCCGATTTGATCAGTCAACCAGTGTCCAGTGTTCCAAAAAACATATCAGCTGTTCCAGATATTTATACACTGCCAAATCCTGATGAAGAAGATGTTAGTTATAGTCTTCCAGCTGACGTATTGTTGGAAAGGGCCCAGGGCGTCCAAGGGGCTCAGGGATACAGTCCTAAAAAGCTGCAGGCTAATGGGGGAAGTGTCCATGGAACCCCAGAGAAAGGCGTTGGGGTCGCAACTAGACCCACTCATTTGGAATTAAGGTGGATTGTGTTTTACCATTTAATAAAGTATTTTATATATTATGTTAATAACTGTTTGCAGGTCTCCCTTAAACCGTGGTACTAAACCTCGGTTTCCAGATCCAGAGCCCAGTGATACAGCCAATACAAGTAGTGGTAGCTTGTCAGGTAAGTTGTCTTTGATATACAGTGTGTGTATAAAGTCTGGAAACGGCTTAATAACATCACAATTTACTGGCCGATTTAAACCAAATTTGGTACAGTTGTGTAAGAGGATCTAACGCACCGAATGACGATATTGGCGTTGTTGCCAGGTTTTTAGTTTGTCTGGAATTCGAACGAATTTTATATTTTTAAATATAACACCCAGTATATTTTTACATTTTTAAATTCCACATAAAATTATAATTATTTTTTATTAAATGCATTATTAGTCTATACTTCATAGTTTCCGAGATATTGACTCTCGAAAAGTGACATTTTTGAACTTTGACAGCTTATAACTTTCTAACAGTACGTCTTAGAGCAAAACGGCTTACATGTCCCTATCTTTAATTTTTATTATCTTCCCAAAAAAATCAACTTCCAGTTAAACCGGAACAACTATATTTCCTGCTTTCGAGTTACATCCGGTTTAACCGGAAGTTGATTTTTTTGGGAAGATAATAAAAATTGAAGATAGGGACATGTAAGCCGTTTTGCTCTAAGACGTACTATTAGAAAGTTATAAGCTGTCAAAGTTCAAAAATGTCACTTTTCGAGAGTCAATATCTCGGAAACTATGAAGTATAGACTAATAATGCATTTAATAAAAAATAATTATAATTTTATGTGGAATTTAAAAATGTAAAAATATACTGGGTGTTATATTTAAAAATATAAAATTCGTTCGAATTCCAGACAAGCTAAAAAGGTGGCAACAACGCCAATATCGAAGTTAGATCCTCTTACACAACTGTACCAAATTTGGTTTAAATCGGCCAGTAAATTGTGATGTTATTAAGCCGCTTCCAGACTTTATACACACACTGTATATATATCTGATATATATCCAAAATGTGATATTTATTAATATTTATTTTTTTTTAAATTAAGAAACTTTTGATAGGGATTATCGGGTTACTGACTTAAAATATAGTACACATATATGCTTTATGACATATTTTTTTATAACATTATTATGATGTAAAGTATGAGAAGAACATATTTTTAAAAAACTAGTAATAACTGAAAACGTAAACTTTAATTTTTAAAACTAAATTGTAAATTTTCTCTTAAAAATGGAGCAAAGTAACCCCAGTTTACGGCGTTCTGTTGCCATTTTTATTAGCAAATTATTTAAGGAACTAAATTGTAAATTTTCTCTTAAAAATGGAGCAAAGTAACCCCAGTTTACGGCGTTCTGTTGCCATTTTTATTAGCAAATTATTTAAGGACATTTTGATATATATCTTGATATATATCGGATCATAAATATCGTGATATATATCAAGATATATATCGACTGATATATATCCTCGCGCCCTGGTTCTAGTAACTTATGTATTTTAAAAGTGCAAATAAAATTTAACTTTAACACCCTGAACTTCGTTAATAATCAATTTTCGAAAAAATGTTATAGGAAGAGATAGCATTTATTTTCGGTCTAGAATTATCATCTAAATTTTTTGCTCATCTTTTCCGGACACCCTGTATATGTGTAATGTCGTTGCGAATTTTCTAGGTGGTACTTCTCCATTGCACTCTAACATAGCCATGGCTATAGATCCTACATATACAAGAAGGGGTGGAGCTTATAGACCTCCGTCGAGTTATGATACTACTTCTAGTACTGTAACCACGAGTACATCGAGTAGCAGCCCTGGCATTTTATTACCACCACCTGACATTGGTGAAATAGAGGATGAAAGGTATGCTTTATAAATATCTGTTTTTTTGTCTCTAATTTTTTTTTTTCAAATAAATTTAATTTTAATTAAATAATGATTAATGAACTTTTAGTCCTGCGCCGCCTTATATGCCCATTCAAGGACAGAGGAGGACAGCTTCATTGGAAAAGAAGAAAAAAAAGACTAAGGAAGGAGGTTGCAAGCAACAATGAACGTAATTTTTAAATTTTTTAAAATTTATAGTAAAAGAAAATCAAAATGTTAGAACTTATTTAGGTAAGAATATAGTAGCTAGACTAGCTAGTTTTAAAAACTCGACTTAAAGAAGAATGACAATATGTTAGGATTTATTTTTTTATTATGGAATATTAATGTTTTTTACCGATTTTTGGTGGAATTTAAGTTGGCTTTTTTGGCACCCAGTTATATTAAAGGCATACCCGAAGTGCGTACAAATTAGGATTTTCGACGACATTTTCTGTTCTAAAATGGAAATTTTAAATTCGGCTACCATCATCTATGCGGCGGTATTTGTTGCCAACCTTTGGACATAAGATATTTTTTTTGTATAAAAACCAACAATTTTTCTAGGGGTTTAAAAAAATATATTTGTCTTATCTCCAAAGATGGACAACTAGCAGCTGTAGTGTTAGATGGAGACCGAATTTTAAATTATTACATATTTTACCACAGAAATATCATCAAAAAAGTCAGTTTTTATGCAGGGCATGTAGTTGGTGATAGACTGCTCTTAAGCAGTCCCAGTGAAAAAAGATGCTATTAGGTTTTGGAAATTTCAGTAAAACCCAGTTTATGGGTGTGGGTATAAACCTAAAAATAGTAACCATATGACAATTTTACCATCGAATATTTTTTAAATAATTTGTTTTAGTTATAACAATTAATACCGTTTATGATATTTACATATCAACGTATACTTTTGATATTTCACTGTAGAAAGAAAACTATTTTTGGTTTACTTCAAAAAATAGTACCATTTAATACGTAAGTATAGACCTAAAACTCTAAATACCACAAATAAGATAGTGTTTATAATACAGGATCGTTGGTGATTTATAAGGAAAAATACCATATACAGTGACCGGCAGAAAGTACGCACCAAAGGGGATTTTTCTTTATTTCAAAACTTACCAATTTTTTTTGCGGTGGAAAGGTTCTGCATGTTCTTAAACAAAAAAGAACATAAACAAAACTAGTAAATATTGCGTCGTATACGAGGGAGAGGTGAAAACGTTAAATTCACTCAAGAATAAAGTGTTCTTATTTTTCACCGTAGACATTTTTTTTTATTAGGAAATGTTTGCATTTAAAAGTTATCCACTGTATTGCAAATTTCGGCTTAACAGCAGAAAAAAATGTTTTTACTTTTTTTTTACGCCCCCTTGTATAACGAGTCGATAGAACTATGCAAACTATAAATTCAGTTTTTTAACAGCGCGTGAGCAATTGGACACAATTACTTACTTAACTTTGTTTAAATATGCGAAAACTGGACGTTTAATTCAATAACGTCAAAAATAATCTCATTTTTCTGGTGCACACCACCGTACATTATTCTATGGATAAGCGAAATAACTTTATGTAAAATAAATGAGGGTTTACTTCATACATTTAACAATATTTTGCCGTTCCAAATTTTTTAAAAACTCTTAAATCCATTGGTTCATGAATTAAAGTTTAAACCCTTTCATTATAATTTTCGTTTTCATTAAAAAAGTAAAAACATTTTTTTGTGCTAATAAGCTGAAATTTGGTATTTATGGACAACTTAAGTGCAAACAACATTTCCTAGAGTGAATTTAACGTTTTCACCTCTCCCTCGTATACGACGCAATATTTACTAGTTTTGTTTCAGTTCTTTTTTGTTTAAGAACATGCAGAACCTTTCCACAGTTTTGAAATAAAAAAAAATCCCCTTTGGTGCGTATTTTCTGCCGGTCACTGTAAACCAAAATAAATGTAGGGGATTTTGGTGTTGCCCTGGAAAAGTGATGCAAGCAAGGTCAGAGGACTAAAAAGTAAAAATAGCAGTCACAAATAATTTTTGTACCGATACCTTTGCATTTATATGAAATATGCATTATTTATTTTTGTAACCCGGTTTATTACGTTTATCTATATACAGGGTACTATAAATTCGTGCGCGTACATGAGGATCTCGAAAACAGTCAGCGATACGAAGATGATTAAATTGAGGCAACGTAGCACCCTGTAAGTTCTAATCAAACAGCGGCAAATCAAAAAACAATGGTCCGATAACACTGGATAGCTTAAACTTGGTGATAATTAGGAGTTTTTCTATTTCACGTTCATAATAAGCTCAGTACGATACGCATTTGCGTATCGTATTCGTAATGAAGCTATTTCGATACGCGTTTTTTCTTTATTTGATGTTGGTAACATTTAAATGTTTTATTTCATTGACTTGCGCGGCCTTTGTGATTTACGAGAAAACCCATTTTTCGCAGAGGAAAAATAGCTTGATAACCTACTTTTTTATTCTGTGTGGATAACAGTCATGTATGTTGGTTGCATAAATCTATAAATCAATCTTTTGTAGATGCTTCAAGCTACCATTTTCTGCCAAATGCCATCCAAAATTCAATCTACTAACCTTCCAATGTCGATTTTAACTTCAACTTTATTTGAATTTTCCATCTTCCCTATACTAAATTGCAATGCCGTGACGTAAAATCACGCCTTTTAAAATTCGAAAAAAAGTAGCAAAATCGCCCGAATTTTTGGAACGCGCTCTGTATATGTACCAAATGTACAAGGATCACACAACGTATTCCGTCCAATTACAAATCTCTTATCGCTAAAATAACTTTAGAATCTCGTGGTGAAAATGGGTCAATAAATCAAAAATGACAGTTTGCAAAATAATTTTTGTTGTCCAGAGGCTACTATGATAAAAAATAGTATTACCAACATAAAATTTAGACATAAAAATTTACGAAATTTGAAAATTTTCTTTTTAAAATGTATTTTTCTTGATTATAAAAGGGGAAATAGAAAAAAATGTATAAAGCACATGTTTCATAAGGCGTTTTAGCGCACGTGTCAATAAAAAAACTCGCCACTTTGTGGCTCGTTTTTTAAAATAGACGCGTGCGCTAAAACCGCTTCTTATGAAACGTGTACTTTAATATACTATTTTCGTCTCTAGTTTCTACATTCCCTTTTAAAAGTGCCATATTGTTAAAATATTACTTTCCATCATTTTTTCCGTTCATACTAAAAGATAGCACATTTTCTTGCAACAAACCTTAAAAGTGATTTATCCAGTGTTGTCACATTGCTATATTTATTTTAGAATTATTATATCTAGTCTATTTAAGAGTTATAGCTAATGACTCATTCACCATTTCATTTTTTGACCAATATTTCGTTACCTACTCGTTTTATCCAAAAAGCTGACAAGTGTTCGGAACCTAACTATTTACCAGTTTAAAATATAATCAATGTTTTTTAATTCTAGGTAAATGTTCCCCACGTATCCATATTTGGATAAAACAAGAGTCACGAAATACGAAATATTAATAAAAAATAAAATTGCGAATGCGTCACTAGTTTCAATGACACCTATTTTTAGTACTTTTTTATTTAAAGACGAGAAACGTGTAATCTCAGTACCTTCTTTTATTACCTTATATTTTTAGTTTTTAGTACATCAATGTAAAATGTCCCTCCGAATCACAATAAGACTACTAATAATAATAATAATTGTACTTTAGGAGAAATGAAAAAAAAATCAAAACCAAATAATGTACTGCTCAAATATATGTACTATTATTTATATTGTTAACATAAACTCTGTTATACAGTGATATTATATGTTTTTATTCTATTTATACATGTATAAAAATATTGAGGTGGTAGGTATTATTAATGCCATAATGTTTATCTCTGTTTTAGTCTTTGTATGTTTTACAATAATTTGAATAGAGTTTTTTAATATTTTATATAGTCTTGATTTTTTACCTAACAGTTAAACCCAGCAGCCTTTACTTTCCCATTATTAACTTAAAAGGACCAAAAAATATACATAAAAAGTAAGCAAGTACCAAAATATCAGGTGAGCTTCAGGAACCAAAGCCATTTTACAATATAATCCTTTGCTGTGATGTATAGTTGTCCCAAGTAAATGTTTTAGTAAAAAATATGTTAAACGCTATCATATTTACAATGAAATAAGTAATTAACTCTAAGACCACATTAAACACCGCTGCATCTTTATATTTCATTTTTATTCTTAATATAATATAGGGCACCAAAAAGTATCTGAATTCAAGTAAAGACTGGGTAGTGAGTAATAAAACTACGCCAGGCACAAATAAAAGAAAAAAGCTCACATCAGACTTGTCCCAAATAATTTTAAATATTACATAAAGGGAAAATATATAAAGTGGACTCATAATATACTTAAACCACCAAAATCTTCCATATAGTCTGTTCCAGATGTAAAAAACTAAATGCCTGTTATCGGCGAGTAAGTAAGGATGTACCACTGTATTAAAGTGTACTATAAATATTATAACAAAAGTAAGTAAGATAAGCAGAAGTTTGTGTCGTTTAGAGAAACGGATAAAGTTTAAAACTTCGCCAACAAAATGTGACCAGCCAAAAGTCAAACAAAATGTACCAAAGTAAAATATTTGGGGAATATTGATTGCCACTTGATGGGCGCTTTTATCTCCAACAACAATACTGCCATTAAACAACACAAAAGCTAAGAAAAACAATACTAAAGATATATAACACATGAAGTTAAGCCAGACTTGAAGTGAAATCTTTTTCAGTATTGTTATTGGGTTCTGAATGCAATCAACAACAAATAACTTTAGATGTTTAGCTGGCAATACGCCATCTTTCTTAAATAGTTCATGTTTTTGTACCCAAATAGCATAGAGTTCAGTTAGTATATATTTCCCACCATAAATTGCAACAAAAATAACATTTGTTTGGCGGCAAAGAATGGAAAAGAAACCGGCAATTGAAGCAGAATAGTGACATCCTTTCTCACTCAGAAGTATGATTAGAAGAATGGTCAATAAAGATACAGCCTCAGTATAATAAATAAAAGACAGAAAATATAAATGAGGTAATAAAGCTACTGTGACTGCGGAAAATACTTTTTGCCATGCCACTTTTACTCTATGTGAGAAAATTAAATATAATAAAACTAAATTTATGCAAGAGCAAAGTAGTGATGTTGCCCTCAGCCAGTAAATAGAACATAAACCTAAAGGTCCTAAGAGTAAGGCACTAAATAAGTAAAGTCCCGGCAATGTCGTTACTTTTGGATCCCACTTATCAAAGTGAAAATTACAGTATTGTTCACCTAGGGGTAAATGAAACTCTTCATCAATGATTAACTTTGAGGCAAAATAAACATTATCCAATATTATTTTAGAGAGCAGACCATAAGCTACAAGACCAACCAGTAAAAGTATGCTTGAAATGTTCATTGTGTATTGACTTGTATAAAAGATGTATGTAAGTAAGTCAAAACACTTATTTATTATGCTTTAAAAGTTAAGTTGTTTTTACTAAATCGATCTTGCTTCGAATTACATGCACCGAAGGCAAAATAGTCTGGTTACAAGCACATTTTGTTCCGGATACAAAATCAAAAGCCCCAATTCTTGAATCACAATTGGCGCAATGTATTCTGCTTCTAGTCCATTCCAACTCTTCTATTTTCTCTGTTATCCAAGCCGGCAAATAGTCTTCGTTCAGGAAAATAAGAGTGTCTTCGTTTAGGGACTGACAACTGGTAGGGATTTCAGGTCGTTCGGTTAATGGGTCACCATGAGCGTTGAATATTTTAGTTTCGTTTTCTGTGTCTTGAATGATTAGTTTTCTACATTTTCTGCATTTTATTTTGTACGGCATTACCGAAAAATTAAGAAGATAGAAATAAAAAATAGTTTGGTTAGATTGAGTGGATCTTCTTTTTATAAATTGCGGTCTTGGGCACGATGCATCTTTATCTATATCACAGAATATATAGCTATGCATACCTCTGACTCTCTGACTGAGATTTTTTCCAAAATTCTGATGATGCTAAATAGAATTACTCGGATAACGGATATTTATTTGATTGCTCCGTTTTAGAACAGCAGAAATGCGAGAATATTATATAAAAATATATTAATTTGCAAGGCATACGTGAGACTGCAGCCTGTGGAACACCAATTCACCAATAAGGAGTAAAAGGTTTCCTGAGTAAAATTTTTAGTTTTTACCTCCTCGAACTTCTGCTATCCTAATACTGGGTTTCAAAGAAAATTTATAGTTTCCAGTTGTCGGATTACATAATACCCGACTTCGTTATTCGATACACAAACTTTTTAAAATTACTCCTCTGTGATCGTTAAAAAAAATATTTTCGCATAGATGGTAGATGTATGAACTAGTAGATGTCACTAGTATAGTTAACATATGCGAACAACTTAATATACAGGAAACGAAATATCTGGTTGCCTGCCACGCCACGTGAATTGACACACAGAGCAATCTCTTGGAAGAATGAACGGCGAATTTAGCCCACAAAAGGGCCTATCAATATCCGGTCACTTCTGTCACTGTCACTGTCAACTGGTTTGTTGTGGTCTTAATTTTTGAGGTTAGTTTTGTAGACGTCAAAGATTTATTTAATTTTATGACTAAAATGTATTAGTTTAAGAAAAACCGGAAACCTTAATTGTGATAATTCCAGCATAATATAACAGAACGCCCCTTTAATTTTATAAAGAAATCGCCATTCTGGGCGAAATTATGGAAGCAGAAAAAATATCAATTCCTAGATATAGGGGCTCTAGGCTGAGTAAAATGAAAAAAATGGATATATTTCCTAAAGTAGAGGATCCCTACAAAATGACATCATCTGTAGGTGGCACATGTAAGTATCGAATGCTTAAAAAATTGCCTTTAGAGTTTTTGTATGTATAGATATATATACAAGTGTAACACAAAGTATGTAATCTATGTACCTACCTACCGACTATCTACTTATGCTTAACATTTAAAATATTATTTTTTTTGTAGTTTCCATCCTAGGTTTTTTGATAATTGGTTTCCTAGTATACTCAGAAATAAGTTACTACCTTAATAGCCAGTTTATTTTCAAATTCTCTCCTGACATACAGTTGGAAGAAAACCTGAAGATTAATATTGATATTACTGTGGCAATGCCTTGTGGGCGTAAGTACAATCTATTATAATATTAAGTTTTGATACTGTAACAAACAATTAGTATTGTTACTAATACTAAACCATATTAAATAATTTCAGATGTTGGAGCTGATATTTTAGACTCAACCAATCAAAATACTTTTAAATTTGGGCAGCTAGAGGAAGAAGACACATGGTTTGAGCTGTCACAGAACCAAAGAATACATTTTGAAAACAAGAAACACTTTAACTCATATCTTCGAGAAGAATATCATTCTATTAAGGTAAGAAACTATATCAATGCTAATAATTAACTATTTGTGTGTATGTGTGTGTGTGTGTGTTAGTTTCAATGGCACTGGAAAAGATTCCAACAGGCCAGACTTTTTTTAAATTAGACTTTTTTTAAATTAACTATTTAAAATTCAGTTTAAAGTTGTGATATCTAGTAAAAGGTATAGAATGTAATTTTCTAGTGTTATTCATAGTCGACCTGCAAATATTTTAGGACCTCTTGTGGAAGAGCAGTTTTTCCACCTATTACGGTGACATACCTGCAAGAAGTGACTCTCCAGATAGACCTTACGATGCTTGCAGGATATATGGTAATTTGGTTTTAAATAAAGTAGCAGGCAACTTCCACATCACAGCAGGAAAAAGTATAAGTCTGCCCCGGGGGCATATTCATATCAGTGCCTTTATTTCTGATAGAGATTACAATTTTACTCACAGAATAAACAGATTTAGGTAAGTATTGTCTTAATTTTACTGTTCTCTAAGTATCAAATTGTTTATTAATTAAAATAGAAAAAACACAATGCATTTTTTTTTCTTTAATCTAGTTTTGGAGACCCAAGCCCTGGAATCGTCCATCCTCTTGAAGGTGACGAGCTCATTCTACAACACGGCATGACTATCGTCAACTATTTCATCGAAGTAGTACCTACAACAGTAAAAACATTCCTAAATACAATCAGCACTTATCAGTACAGCGTAAAAGAACTGACTAGACCTATTAATCACGATAAAGGAAGCCATGGAATACCAGGAATTTACTTTAAATATGACATGTCAGCTTTACGGGTGACTGTCAGTCAAGAGAGGGACCATCTGGGTATGTTCCTGGCTAGGTTATGTTCAATCATCGGTGGAGTATATGTTTGTTCTGGTAAGATATGGAATAAAATATTTTTATTATTAAATAAATTGAAAACCATTCTATATTAATTTTTTTGATCCCCCCAAAACCCGGTGGAGCTCGAGCTTTAAATCTCTAAAGCTTATTGACATAAATTAAAACATTAAATGCCTGGGTAGTTTTACCGAACTTCAATTAGGCTTGGATATATATATATATATAGATACTAGCGTGTACCCGGCTTGCGTTGCAGCGCTTTCTCTGAGATAATACGGTGAGTTCACCATCACGTCAAGATGTATAAATACAAACCCGAACAAACCTCTAAATTTATCAGTATTTCTCTACATTATTATGCATGTATTATACATAAAAACCTTCCTCTTGAATCACTCTATCTATTAAAAAAAAACCGCTTCAAAATCCGTTGCGTAGTTTTAAAGATTTAAGCACATATGAAAGGGGACAGACGGGCGACAGCGACTTTGTTTTATACTATGTTAAGATACCACGAAATTTGAATAGTATTCAAATAAATGAAGACATTCAAATTTTTAAAGTTAATGAAATAAAATATTTAGAAATTATTTTTGACAGTAAATTAAAATGGAATTTTTACTTCATTAAAAAATTAAGAAGGTTACTTACCGATTTTTAAAAACATTACATTTTTTTTTCATGTACCTACATACATATATGGAAATATTATATTACGTGTTAGTTAAAACTCATTTAAATTGAGGAATTTTAGGTTGGGGAGGAAGAAATAGAACTTTATTTAAAAAATTAGAAATATTACAAAAAAGGTTTCTAAAAATTATATTCAATAAAGATTATCTTTATCCTTCAAAAGAATTATATTCAGAAACAAAAAAGTTAAACAAGACAACTTTACATTTATAACATCTTAATATATATATATTTAAAAATTAAAACCTTATACAAATAAAAACCATAATCATAATACACGTCAGAAAAATGAAATTACCATAAAACCTAAAATAAATAAATCCATAGGACAAAAAAATTTCAAATATTTATGTTTTTATTTAAACGATTATTTACCAAAATTAAAAAATTGATTTCATTGAAAAAATTTAAAGTCGAAATAAAAACATGGATATTAAAAACAGACATTTGAAAATATTTTTAGAAATGCTTTAATTAATTAATATTGTTCTGAATAATTTATATAGGTAATATTTTTTACTTCAAATTATAAATTAATAATTTTATTATAGGTAATATATTTCTTCAAAAAAACTGCGTTTATACTATAAATTAACATTTTTACTTTAAAACTTGATATTTAATGCATATTTATGATTTATGATTTTACATACAAAAACAAAAAATAAGATTTGTTCCTAACAAGCTCAGCTTGAATAATAAGTTTATAGAAGACAACATAAACATATTTATTATATTATTAAATTTTAAATAAACTTATTATTATTATTATTATTACATAGGTAGGTACTATAGCAACAATTTTTGTGTGAAATATATTTTTTTGACTTATCTTTTTTTTAGGTATGTTAAACAACTTGGTGCAGCTAATAATAAACTTTGTGACTTGTAACTGGACTTCCAGTAAGAAATCCGAAACGTCGGGTCTTCATCACGAATCTAATACGACGCAGGTTCCAGGATTTGTAACCACATCCACGGCTCCGACGTAATCATTCAAAAAAAAATTTTTTTATGTATTAATAAAGATTTGTTACATTTCATTCGGTGTTTTAATATTATACAGATTGTAAAATACTGGCACCAAATCAGTTACTTTACAGACCCCTGGTACTGCCTTGTGATATTGTTTTGTAATACCGTTTACACAATTTCTTTACGAACAACATGTTTCGTCAAAAAAATTAAATGTGGGACACCTCTAGCACTTCCGATTCACCCAACAGGTGTTAAAAGAGTACCACCCGGGGTATATACAATATTATAACAAAATACTTGTTGCTGGTACCTACATGTGCCAAAAACAATTCTGTCAAAATCTAATTTTATCTTTAAAGTTAAAGAATAAATATTAGTAGAATAAACTAAGAAGATGACGGATCCTCCACCATCGGCGACATCAACGCGGTCGGAGTCGCCTCGGACCTCGATAGGTCAGGAAATGATAAGCAATATTTCGAAGGGCATCGCAGGAGGGAATAAGATCCGCAGCAAAGCTAGTGCTACGTCGTTTTTGACTATGCAGGAAAGCATGAGAGAGAAGCAGGTAAAAGGAGGGTTTGAGATTAAATTGAAGGGTAAAACGTATTATAATAAACTAGCGACCCGCCCCGGCTTCGCACGCGGGTCTAAAATATGTTTATTTACGACATCACATTAGAAACCTCTAAATTTATCAGTGTTTCTCTACAATATTAGACATGTATTATACATATAAACCTTTCTCTTGAATCACTCTATCTATTAAAAAAAAAAACGCTTCAAAATCCGTTGCGTAGTTTTAAAGATTTAAGCATACATAGGGACGGACAGACAGCGACAGCGACTTTGTTTTATACTATGTAGTGAAGAGTGCCTGCGACAAATTAATATATGAACTATGCCCTACCGATGAAGGGTAATGGTAGGTATACGTACGATAGTTACGTTAGAGATCCTTTCTATTCATCCTATCCATTCTAAAATTGTACAACTTAAAACTATAATATAGTTAGGTATCTACCTACAGCTAGGGAAGTGTTTTTTCAAATAAATCATCTATTCTTTACCTTGTCTAACTCAGTGCTAGACAGAAGTGTTTATTTTGAATGAATACTTGTCAAATTACTCTGGTGTCTGTTCGTTTGTCGGCGCTTTTAGCCTATTTTCTTAGTTGGCATAGCGAGTGGAAATTTAAGATATTACCTGATAATTATTACGGTTACATACACACAAGTTTAATTTCGAATCTCATCCAAGTACACCTAGTCTTGATCAGTTCAAGGATTTGGTTGAGAAAAAATTGAGAACAACCCATTTACAGACTTAAGATTTGATTGTAATACCTTGTAAGTAAATCTATGCTTAATTGTGATCATAGTAGTTTTATCAAGTATTTCTATCGACTAGTATATATTTGGCTCAAGTTTTTTACATTGTTAATATTTCAGATTAAATTCAAAGAACAGCGGTCAATAAGATTCCAGGAATTCCAGATGGCACAAAGACATGTATTCGACATGGTCGCCCTATATCTAGGAATCGAACAGAACGATGTCATGGACGGCGTCGCTGACGACGACGCGGCCGTCCAGCTGGTCAACCGTTTCTTGGAAAAGGATGGACCAATGTGCATCCTTTTCTTTTATCAGGACGGACCGCCATACCCTATTGGTAAGCAGGAGAAACGAACTATATCTGAAACTTTAAAACGTTCTTCTGCAGCATTTCAGGCAGGACTGAAGGCCTTGATTTGTTATTGTTACTCTTGCACATTCGAGTGACGAAAAAAATAATTAGATTTTATAAAAACATAGGTAGGTACAAACGTATATATGGCTTAAAATGTTTTTTAGAATCGGGAAGATATAACCCGGCGACAAAGGGTCCAATCAAGAGAGTGTATGTAACAAAGGGCATGAAGCCTGGTTTAAGTGGAAAAGCAATAGCTGTTTACAAGACGGCTCGTAAAGTGTTGGATTTGAGGAATATAACCGATGTAAGTCGCTTAAAATATAATATTAAAAATATAAGTATATATAACGACAAAAGTATACATGTAAAATGTTTTCAGGAAATCTGTTTTGTGCAAATAAACACTGACAACGGAACGAGAAACTGCGCGTCTATTGGTTACGAAATATTCAATCAGTTGATAAATGCACCGCTAACGAATACAAAAGACTGGGGAGACCTCCCTAAAACTGCAATGGGGAGAACGCAGAACATAAACTTTATGGGGGATTGGGACCTATTTGTGGAATTCTTAGATAGTAAGACAAGAGCCATATTCTTCAACTATTTTCTAAGATACAAATAATTATTTTAACTTTAGAAACTCAACTTGATTTACAAGGCATAGTGACGTTTCAAATGGATCAAGAAATACTGAATCTTTTGGCTAACGAATCTGAACGAGCAAAATTGTATTTTAACGTCCCCATAATACAAAAAATTGAGCTTCAAGTTAGGGTGTGGCATAAACTTATTGAAAGGGTATATTTGATATTATTTAATTTGAAATAAACCCTAAACATATTGTTTTGTTTTCTAGTGTTTGGTTCAATATAACCAAATTCGCAAAGAGAATGAATTCGTTGGGCCCAATGTTGAAGTTGAATATTGGCGTAGACAACTAGCTAGATTTACTAGCATTGTAGATTTTTTGGAAACCGATGAATGCAATTTATTTATCGAATTTTTGACGTCATTGTCAAGATCCGATATTATAAAGGTAATCATTAAGGATCCGACCTATTACTCGGCAGCTCCTGGGCTTGCTTGGTACGCTCTCTTCAAAACAACTCTATTCTCCTTACTGGTTAAAGCATTTAGATTATTGTATCATTAACCCTTTTTTATTAGATTTGGAAAAAACATGTAGACTCGGTCTATGATACTCGTAATGAATGCTCCGATAATCTGAAGTACCTCTATTCCATGGCAAAGTACTGGGAACCATTTTATCGATTGGAACCGCATGAGTTAATTTCTCAAATACCGTCTTTACTTTATGGCATAAGGCTCGTTTTTACCACATCGAGATACTATAACAGTACAGCGAACATATCAGCTATTTTAGTCAAGATGTCAAATCAAATAATTAAAAAATGCAGAGATTATTTGGATTGTGATGGTACGAAGACTGTTTGGAATCAACCAAAGGCCGTAGTATTGGAGAAAATTAAGGTAGGAGAGTAAATAAATTGTGTTTATTGACATTGACAAAAAACTTTACAGGCAAATACCATATTCAAGAACATTATTATTTAAAAGTGATTCTTTAAAAATTGTAACATTTCAGTATGACTTCATGCTTCTTCTAGATTGTACAGTTCAACTTGCTTTACCTAACTTTTCCTTAGATTTGTCTTGATGTTTACCTCAAGTATTACCAATGCTTTAGAAGAACTCAAAAACAAATGGAGGAATCGAATGAAAAACCTTTTGAATGTTCCGAGAGCTATATTTTTGGCAAATTTGAAACCTTTAAGAAAAGATGTGAACAAGTAAGAAAGATCTGTAAAACGATTAATCGATTTAAAAGCTATTTGTATATATAAGTTAATAATCTTACTGCCTATATACTAAATAAAATTTTGTTCTAATTTATTTTAAGATTGTTTATGTACTGGAAACAATAATCAAATATTCAATTCTCCAAAGCAGTACCATAGAAGGTATCGACGATTTTGCAAACAAATTTATAGAATTTTATAAGCATATATCTTCTCAAAAATATGACGCATTGAACCACCGACTGCCTTCTTTCGACAAAGATTACAATCAGTTTAAGCAGAACGTCGTTGATACGGAATGGGAGATGGAAGAATATGTTGGAGTGATGCTCGAACAAATGCACGATGTGAATAATATTTTAAGACTCTTAAAAAGGTAATTGTTGAAAGGAAATAATATTATTCTAATAATTAAGATTAAGTATAGGTACTATATGTCATCAAATATGATAAATTCCACAATACTACATAACTTTTAGATTTGAGAAATTAAATCTAGAATGTCTACACCTAGACGAACGATATCTAGAAGCGATGATACTCTTCCAAGTCGAAATAGAGAATCTGAGAGATAAGTATAACGAAGATAGACAATTACCTATAGTTCCAAGATGTATGCCACCAGTCAGTGGTCGCATACGATGGATAAGGACGTTTTATTCGAGGATCTATGAGCCAATGGAAATATTTAAAACTAAAACCAGAGTAAGAATTTTGTTGTATCTCGATCTATGGCCAAGAGCGTTTTTACTTGGTGACGTCACGCCTTCCTCCCTATTCGCGCGTACTCCGCACTCGAATGCTGCTCTGTCAGGCAACCTAATTGGTTTATAGATCTTGAAAAAAAAATACAAGCATTTTTATTATACAGGGTTAGTTGAAATAACCGGAACGGCTAATTTTCTTCAAAGCTACCAACGCTAAATAAATGAATTTTGGTACATTTTCTGATAGTATCAAATTTTTATCTCAAATAGTTATATGGGAAAAAATTTAATTAGTTACAACGCAAACTCTAAAATATAAAAAAATTCAATCTATTTCCATTTAAAAACGTTTCAAATAATGTAAAAAGGAAGGTTGGTAGACATAATGTACCTATAGTATCGATTTCATAATCAAATTAATGTAGTGTACTATAATATATATGTAAGTAATTTTTACTAGCTATGTTATTGTTAGTAGTTGTTTGTTGTTATTATCGTTATCGATACTATTCGGTACATTATGTCTACCAACCTTCTTTTTCACATTATTTGAAACGTTTTTAAATGGAAATAGATTGGATTTTGTTTTTATTTTAGAGTAAGAGTTGTAACTAATTAATTTTTTTTCTCATAGAACTATTTGCGATACAAATTTGATACTATCAGGAAATGGTAATGTTGATGGGAGGAATCGAATTCTGTATACCCATTGGTGGTCTATAATAGTTGGTTATGTTAAATTGGTTTTTATTGATTTTTCATTGAATTTCATTTCATTTTCAATTAACATCAGAAATTTTTAGGTCATGAGGCATAGAAAAGTTCAAAAATGTATACAACTTTTTAATGCAATGTCTATGTGTTTCGTACATTACGAAAATATTTATCATGATGCTTGGTACGATTATGCGGGACAGGTAACGTATGTCTATGATATCTTAGCTGAGTATATAGGTAGTCCATTTCATTTACATTGTTTATTCCGCCTATACATCTTAAACATATATTTTTTTCCGAACTTTTGGACCTATCTAAACGTTTGAAAAAAAAACGCAAACAATGGATTGTGCAATTTTAATCAAATTTAAGGTGAGGCACTGCCTAATTAAACCAATAATGGCCAAAGACGAAAAAACTAGGAGATACTATGTAAATTTTCATCCTTACATCACGGAAGTTATTAGGGAAGCCGAATATATGTACAAGTTGAAATTAGGTAAGAGAAAAATTTACAGTTATTATACTAATGAAATTCTTAATATAATAATTTTAACTATAGATAATAAATAATATAGCAATATGTAAGTAAACAGGTACCAATAAGAGACCATTATGAAATTACCTTGTACAATATATTATTAAATAATCACTCATTTTTATGATCGAGCACAAGCACTATAGGAAAAATCCTTTAAGGCGCTCTGGGAGCGAAGAAAGCGATTCACGTTTTTCTTGAATCGTTGGAGGTTATATTCGGTTGGAAACACGTTCCACAAAGATGACGTCCTCCAAATGAAAAGAGTTTTGAACCAATGATGTTCGGGGTGTACTACGTTGAACCACATAGGGATGAGCGGCAGTGGTTCGTCGTGTGTTTCTGCTATGTATTGCTCTAGGTGGAATCGAGCGGGCAATATCTGTCGAACACTTGCCATGAAAATATCTGTAGAAGAGAGTCAAATCACTAACCTGTCTTCGATGTTCTAAGCTGCGAGGTTCTTAGTCAGCTCGTGGTCGCCGATTAGACGAACGGCTCTCCTTTGGATGGAATCCAACAACTGAAGGGTATGCTTCGGTGCAGAACTCCAGATATGAGAGCAGTATTCCAGTGATGGTCGAATCTGGGCTTTATAGAGTGCCAAAAGCTGTTGAAGATAATGTATACAACTTTTTGGTACGGAAAAGTACACCGAGCTTCTGAGAAGCTGCCTTGGCGATTGCCACAACGTGATTATGCCAAGACATATTTCCTCCCAGGTTGACACCCAGCAAATTAATAGACGAAGTCAGTGGAATTGCGTGTCCTGCCATAACGATATCGGGTTCTGCAATGTTAACCTTCTTAGAGAAAACTGCTGCCTGGGTTTTTTGAGCGTTAAATTCGACTTGGTTACTGTCACCCCAAGACAAAATTTCTTCCAGGTCTTTATTGAGGCATGATACCTCATATGTTGTCTGCGAAGATGTGCGTCAGCAGCCGATGTTTAAGATTTCAAAGTAAAAGATGAGATAAGTGTGCTGTCGTCAGCAAAGCTATATATTGGATTTTCTGTTTTCGCTAGAAGGTCGTTAATGTACAGTAAGAAGAGAGTGGGGGATAATATGGACCCTTGAGGAACACCAGCATTGATGGTGAATGTGTCTGAGAGAAACCCGTCAATCGCCACTTGCAGAGAACGGTCCTTGAGGAAGCTAGACAACCATGAACAAAAGCGACCGAGCATACCATAAGAACGCAGTTTACTTAGGAGCCCCTCGTGCCAGAGACGGTCAAAGGCTTTAGAGATGTCCGGTGCAATAGCCCGGGACTCCCCATGATGTTCGATTGCGTTGCTCCAAAGATGAGTGACATAGGCTAGAAGGTCTCCTGTTGCTTTGGACTTACGAAAACCATACTGATGGTCGCTGATAATTTTCAGGCCTTTTAAGGTATTTTAGAAGTTGTTGGTTAATAGCTTTCTCCATCACCTTTGATATAACTGAAAGCAATGCGACTGGTCGATAGTTGTTTGGCAGGGTTTTCTTGCCTTTCTGTGGTATAGGCTGGACTCGCGCCTTTTTCCAGCAAGATATGGAAATATTCCTTTCATGTTATAATAATTAATAATATACTATTGAAGCGGGTAAACTGAAAGTTGCACTTTGGATACTTACTACATCCAAATCGGAAAAAAAGCAGTCAAAAAGCGTAACGGCAGAATTTCTGTTATTTTTTTTAGAGGTTCCAGATGTAGGCCAAGTATTAGTTTTCTGCAAGGACAAACTTCTAAACTCGTTTGAAGTAGGCAAGGCCCTAATCGAACGTAATGACACTATTAGACTGACAATTCCTCCATTATTTTTGCCGATGATGCGCGTGCAACTGCTCAAAATGGAAAATGCGTTCATGCCTGGTTTTTCCACAATCACGTGGACATCCATGAAAATTCCGGAGTTTAGTAAGCATGTGACCGATGTGTTGGACTACATTGAAATGTTCGTTAAAGAGGTAGTTTAGTCCTTAAATACATTTGGTCTTTATATTTTTTAAACATTATCTATATCTTAGGTCAGGGACATGAAAGAAGCAAGAATTGACGAAGTACTAGAAACTATAGCCAATACATGTTTGGTATATTTACCGCAAGAACCTATATCTCCCAGCGAGTTCTTACAAGCAAATGTTAAATATGGACAAGAAATTGGTAGGTTTAAATTAAAATGATAAACTTTTCGCCACTAGTTAAAATTTTTTTCATTACCAGTGGTGAGCAGGTATTTTTTTTACTTATCACTTACCGCTTGTTAAACATGTACTTTTCTTTAGCCAAAGAAATTCAGTTAAAATCGTCCACAATTGAGAGATGTGTTAAAGAACTGATTAATAAATTTCTCAGCGTAATAGAACAACCGGAATTACAAGAAAACAAATACAATTGGTTAGATCCTGTGAAGGCAGTAAAACCTATTGGATCCACCTCTCGATTGCTTACAACAATGGACGCAGGTATTTTATCATTATAAACAATTTTTCCCTAATAAATAACTATCCTTCTGCGTTTCTCCTATGCGCCTTCCTGTCTATTATTAGCTCAATGAATATATTTTTAGCCTTCAAAGAAATTGACAGAAATATGCCTTTAGATATAACAAACATTCATGCTGATTGTATCGAAATGTTTGCTTATTTCAACATGAAACTGATCGACGCTTTAATAAAAGCGACTAAACTATCATTGGAAAAGGTCAAACACCGAGCAACCAGGTATTTGTCGATCATAAAATATTCGAAACTTTCTTAAAATTATACCATAAACCAAAAACTTAAAATATTTTAGCATTGGAGAAGGAACTTTACCCTTAATGACAACCTCAATAATTCTTCAAATTCCTTTGGCGTTAATTAGTCCCAACCTTGACGAAATACAGCATCATTTTTCACAGGTTCTACAAAACATTTTAGATGTTCACAAATATATTGGTTTGTGGGGACAAGAAATGAAAGCTGCGCTAAAAGGAGGTAAGCATGTCGATGTTGGTCGATTGTACTCTACCGGAACGTGCTACTTTAGGTGAGGTAAGATAATGTAGGGGGCTTTATTTTTATTTGGCATTTCAGCTGCCCTACTAATAAAACCTAAGAACTACTACAAGTCCATCAGTGAAAACAAAGAAGTGATAAGAGTATTCATGAGTTTGCAGGGAGTTATGTATCTTTTGAACCCGGACGTTGCAAGTTTGTTGGATGTAAGACTTATTTTAAACGCTTAATAACTTAAAATTATTGTATAGTATTTGCAGAATTATACCGTTGACTCTTACTGCCAAAAATAAACTACCTGATTAAACCCTATTGTATACGGCTCAACCTCTTCAAAGGGGATTAAATGGGATCAGGGTCGGCTTGAAAATGTACCTACACAACATGATTTATTTTTATAATTTAAAATAAATAGATAGGTATTTTTAGTTTTAGGTAGGTACCTATAATAAATGTAAAATAATGATAACAATTGATGATAATTGAAAATAATATAACTTAAAAGTATAACTATTAGGATAACAAGTACAATAAAAATTAATTAAATTCTAAAAAACCATTGATAATTTATTATAAACTTATAATTAACGGTTAAACATTTGTAATCATACAATTGTAAGAATTTTCCACCTTAAATACATGCCGTACACAGTTTTTCCAGCTGTCTGCAGAAATTTTTCTTACTCGTTTTTAAATAATTCTACTACAGATGCATTTAATGTAGGAGAAATATTATTTCTCCTAATATTGGATTTTAATTGGTGCCATATTAGCTAAATAGGATTGAATATACAATAGTATGGAGGAAGACGCAACATTGTATGTCCATTTTCTGCTGCAAGTTTGTCACACTCGTATTCCTTATTTATTTTAAAAGCTTTTAATACTTCTAGCAGTTCTCGTTTTTTGTAAGTTTCTTCAAAATATAAATCATTTTCAATCATAAAATTTTGAATTTCTGCTTTTGTATTATTAGAATTGGGAATGATTTTTGCTTGCTGACTATGATAACTAGCATTGTCCATTACAATTGCGCTATTTTCAGGTATATTTTTAAGGAGTTTATGTTTAAACCAATATTCAAAAAGTTGTGCGTCGGTATCTTGATAGTAATCTAAAGAAGACTCTGCTATGTTGTTAGCTGAAAGCAACAGACAATTTGGAACAAACCCGTTCTCTGAACGAGCAGTTTGGCATCGGTAGATGAATACTTTCTTTTAAAAATTACACTTAAAGATGCTCCCCTATCAGCACAATTCCAAGGACGCCACATTCTACCACTAATAAGCCTAACTAAAAATTATTCGCCGGAAAACCACTAAAGACTAAAATTATTAAAAATCAGTTTGTATTTATATATGAATCAGGCATAGGTATAAATTGAATTTGTACCTAGCTGGTCCGGCTCTGCTCGAAAAGGTTTTAAAATTTGGGATTTCATTATATATTTTATGGTCAAAGGGATAATGAGGGTTTATTGCAGTCAAAAGATCAACGGTATAATTCTACAAATACTATAAACTAATATTGTTTCTTAGACATATTTAAAATGGAAATACCTATGGGTAGAGGAACGCGCGCAGATTATAGATGAATTTTGTGAAAAGGAACCTTTAATAGTTGAAATATCGGAGAAATTCTCAGAGTATGATGCCAGAGCTGAAGCAATAAAACAGCTGCAGGAAAAACACGATGTTGGAGCCATTAGAATAAATCTGGGTAATATATACTTTAAAATTGACATAATGTCTTTTTTCTATCAAGATATAGTGAAATCTTAATTTTTTAGATAAACTTAAACTGGCCCTACTTGTTGAATCTGACTCATGGAAACATATAATGGGCAAAAATCTTAGTGATCGATATAAGAAGAAGCTTGTTACAATGGTGGACTTCATTAAGACCCAAGAAAAGATTTTAAATAAACCTATTAAAGACTTAGATGATTGCAGGTAAGAAAATATTATATAATAATACTAATAATAATACTAATACTAATACTAATAATAATAATATATATCTTTATTCTCAACCATCTTAAAAACGTTTATTACAGGGAATATAACACCAAATATGTTTAATAACTATTAATAACTCCATCGAAATTTTTCAAAAAAAAAAAAAATATATATATATATACAGGGTGTCTCAGGGTCGATGGTACCTTAGACGTTTTTGACGAACCAGTAAAGGAATCGTTCTAAAAATTTGGTCGCCTACATAAATGGACATGCTCTACCAACTTAAAATATTTTTAACAATACAGTGTTGCCGCTTCCACACAAAAATAATAGTAACTTCGATTTTTTAAATGCAACACCATTTATTTTATTTTATTTTCGAAACCCCAATTACTTTCCTTACAATTTTTATTAACTCTACTCTGTACTTATCTCTTACCGTTTCTAAGATATAAATTAATTTCCGTTTTTTTTGTCCGAAAACGTCACTTTTAAAAATGCTGATAATTTTGAACTCTAAAACACTGAAACCCTGAAATTTGGGAAATAGTTAACTAATACCATAGGGCTCTTTGCCCTAGTCCCAAATCTTAGTTGCAATATATAGGGTGGTTGAAAAGTACACGTATTCTGGTAACTTGAAAAAGCGACCATAAGTCCTTTTTTTCAAATGTAACACCCTGTATTACGGATTTGAAAAGCTGCTAAAATTTCACTTAATTTTTGTATATCATACCTGTACCTAACTAACTAGTTTAACCATTTTTTTTACGTATTAAGCATAATTTTCTAGACAATTCAATTTTTATTCGGTTATTAGTAAGTTAGCCATGACAAAAACTGATGTTTACGTATGTTACTATAGTTATCGTTTTGACATTTCATTAAGTTTAGATTCAAGATAGAAATACACTTTTAAGTCATGGAAGAAAACTATACAAATGCAGTTCTTATGAATTTATTTATTTTATTTGGACAATGTGATAGAATTATCGCCAGGATATGTATAAAGTTTAACGAAATGTACTCTAATTTACCTCCAATGAATCTTAGAAAATTTATAAGGATCCAGGACAATTTTATTAAATGTTAACTAGGTAGTCAAATAATAAAAGCTACTAAAATTATAACTAGATATTAAAATGCTATTTTAACAGATGTTCAAAACGCTGGCCGTTTACATCCAAACACTTTAATATGCGGGTGTTGACTGCATGGATTTCAAGACAAATTTAGTTTTAATGTTTTTTGCATGTTAATGCAAACACACATTATCCAAATAAAATAAATAAATTCATAAGAACTGCATTTGTATAGTTTTCTTCCATGACTTTAAAGTGTATTTCTATCTTGTAGCTAAACTTAATGAAATATCAAAACGATAACCATAGTAACATACGTAGACATCATTTTTTGTCATGGCTACTAATAACCGAATAAAAATTGAATTGTATAGAAAATTTTACAAATTATGCTTAATACGTCAAAAAAATGGTTAAACTAGTTAGTCAGGTACAGCTGTGATATACAAGAATTAAGTGAAATTTTAGCAGCTTTTTAAATCCGTAATAATATACAGGGTGTTACATTTGAAAAAAAGGACTTATCACTTCTATCACTTTTTCAAGTTACCCGAATAAGTGTATTTTTCAACCACCCTGTATATTGCAACTAAGATTTGGGACTAGGGCAAAGAGTCCTATGGTATTAGTTAACTATTTACCAAATTTCAGGGTTTCAGTGTTTTAGAGTTCAAAATTATCAGCATTTTTAAAAGTGACATTTTCGGACAAAAAAAACGGAAATTAATTTATATCTTAGAAACGGTAAGACATAAGTATAGAGTAGAGTTAATAAAAATTGTAAGGAAAGTAATGGGGGTTTCAAAAATAAAATAAAATATATGGTGTTGCATTTAAAAAATTGAAGTTACTATTATTTTTGTGTGGAAGCGGCAACACTGTATTCCTAAAAATATTTTAGGTTGGTAGAGCATGTCCGTTTATGTACGCGACCAAATTTTCAGAACGATTCCTTTACTGGTTCGTCAGAAACGTCTAAGGTACCATCGACCGTGAGACACCCTGTATATATATATAATAACCATTTATAAAAAAAAATATTAATATAATAATATAATACCTACGTTAAAGTTAGTTCAGTTTTAAAAAATATTTTTTTAGTGTTTTTTTAAAAGTTCATAATTTTGATATTTCTTTAATTTTTTTTCGGCAAACCGTTAGAAATTGTTATTCCTTTATAAATATATTATTGATTTTTGGCCAAAAGTACTTTTTACCATAATAATAGAGTGTATAGAATGCATAGTTTTAATTTATAAAGCTTTTCTAAACTTAAATATCCATTTGGTTCATATAAATTTATAGTTGGTTCTAAAAAAGGCATCAGTTTATGTATGCATTTAATTATTTTGTTTTGTAGTTTTTTTAATGGCTGAATTGTAGTTAAATTCGCTGATTCCCAGATTGAAATCATATACTGTAATTTTGAATAAACCAAAGAATAATATTATATTTTTTAAATATTTTAACGATATATAATTTTTAGCTTTAAACAAAATGCCAATTATTATTGGTGAGATGTAACTCCTTAAATAATCAATTTCCAACTTAAATTTTCATCAATATATAAACCTAAAAATGTAATTATATTATATGAACTAACTTTATATAGGTACCTTCTTACATATTTATTTACATCTATTTTAGAAACGCCATGAATTGTCTATCAACTATTCGAGAAAATTTTATAGAGATGGATCTAGATTTAAGTTTAATGGAAGAAGCCTATAGCACTTTTGGTAAATTCAAAATTGATACTCCCAAAGAAGATATTGATCGAGTGGAAAGTCTTCGATTTAACTTTCAAAGTATGGTGAACCATGTAAGAAACCTAAATCTACTGTTTTTGTTTTTTGTGAATACTTTTTCTTTAAGATTAACGAACTTATTGTTACAAATGTATCAACATTAACAGGGCAAGGCCGTACAAGATGATATTTGCAACGTCCAAGGTCCACTCTTGGAAGAACTAACTAATGGAGTAGCAACTTTTAAAGAAGAAGTTGACCTGTTTGATAAAGACTTTGAAGAGAAAGGCCCCATGATACCAGGATTAAGCGCTAGAGAAGCTAGCGACCGCGTACTAGTTTTCCAGGATAGGTTCGATGAATTATGGAGAAAGTTTGAGATGTATAGTAGCGGTGAACGATTGTTCGGGTAAGAAAACAGTTATACCTACGTCAGTGCTGGATTTACCATTAGGCTGAGTAGGCTGGAGCCTAGGGCGGAAAATTTTAATGGGCGGCAAATTTGGCCCAAAATTTTTTTTTATCTTACAGAAATAAATGGTACAATCTTTATTCATGGTCGACGGGTAGTATTTTTTTAAATAAACTTTATTGTTGGCCGTGTCTGTTAATGGGGATAAAAAAAGGTAGTTGGAACTTTACTGTCTTTGCAGAAAGAAATTTCATTTTCAATAAAATAAGTAGGTAATCATAAATTTTTAAAATATTTACTAAAAATTATTGACCAAATTTGGGCGTGGTCTTAAAAATTTTTCGTCTGCGGCGCATTTCGCCTGCAGCGGGCTTTTTCTTTTCCGAACACTTCACCTGCTTCACAACTCACGAGCCGTCACTGGTATAGGGGCGGCAAAAATTGAATAGCCTACTAGCGGCAAATTTGTAAATCCGCCACTGATCTACGTTGGGCTAAATTAAGATTCTTTATTAAGTATAAGAGCGTATATAATATTCACTTGTCTTATTTAACGACCTTGTACTTACTTGTCTTCAGACTTGAAGTCAATGATTATCCGATTCTCCATCAAAGAAAGAAGGAATTCACATTACTAAATAAACTCTACGGTCTGTACTTAGCTGTGAATCAAAGCATTGATGGCTACTTTGATATACTGTGGAGTGACGTTGACACTGAAATCATATTTGCGGAACTACAGGAGTTCCAGAATAGGTAAATATTGTACAACACGAATCCACACATCACGTTCACGTCATCACATTATGTTGGTCAAGTATAATACTGATATGAACTTAATTCAAACCATGTTAATGTCAAACTAAATACTGTTAGACAATATTAATGGTTGCAAATTTTAGATGTCGTAAGTTACCGAAAGGTATGAAAGATTGGCCAGCATTTATAGATCTAAAGAAGAAAATTGACGACTTCAGTGAGACCTGTCCCTTATTAGAACTTATGGCTAACAAAGTAAAAAAAAACAATCCGTTCAACTGGTAACAATTTTTCTAAAATAATTTTATTTTTAGGCAATGAAAGATAGACATTGGAAACGACTGGCAATTCTTACTGGATATAACTTTGATGTTGAGTCTCCCACATTTACTTTAAGGAATGTTATGGAAGCACCGTTACTTAAATATAAAGATGACGTTGAAGATATTTGTATTAGTGCTGTCAAAGGTAGGGTATTCTTACGTTTGTCATCCAGGCACATTGTACAATGTGGTCTCTCGATAGACCAGGGCTGAAGCCTTTGAAAATGGTAAAAAGTGAAAAAACAAATAAAAGTAGGATAAAACCCATTGGAAAAGGAAGAGAAAATAACAAAAATGAAAGGAAAAATAATTTACGGGCGATCGGAAGTCGGGAAGTGGAAAGGGGTGAGTTTTTAATGGTAGAAAACGGGTTATCTCGATTTCCGGCAAAACTACAAGTCCTATGGAAAAACGTTAAATGACAAAGTTGTAGATTATAAAAAGATCTACTTTTGTATTTACACTTTTTTTACATAACCTCAAAATTTATGTGAAAAATTCAAATAATCAAGTTTTTGGTTTTTTGTTTTTCTTTTACAAACATTTTTTTATTTTTTCACCTTATTTTGATTTAATATCGAAAAAGCACCCTAATTTTCAAGCGAAAATTCTCACGTCAAAATATCTGCTTTTTTAAAAAAAGTCGGTGAGCTTTTTGTTCGTTGAAATCTTCACTTTCTGATGGTGTAAAAAAAAATATACATTACTATGGTAAATGTTTCAAAAATGCAAAGAAACGAAAAAAACTCCTATTTTTAATTATATTTAGAACAACTATTTTCGCATGTTTTTTACGATCTTTATGTTTTATGGATTTGTAATTTTTTTGTTTATCAATGTAACATGGAATCTTACGTTTTTCGAGTAAATAAAGTATGAATTTTAATAAAAAGCTCAAAATTGTACATAATGACTAAAAAAAAAATTCGGATTCGAGTTTTTTTCGTTTCTTTGCATTTTTTGAGAACATTTACCATAGTAATGTATATTTTTTTACACCATCAGAAAGTAGAGATTTCAACGAACAAAAAGCCCACCGACTTTTTTAAAAAAGCAGATAGTTTGACTTGAGAATTTTCGATTGAAAATTAGGGTGCTTTTTCGATATTAAGTCAAAATAAGGTGAACAAATAAATATTTTACATCAAAAAAATTACAGTGTGTTTGGGACATAAAAAGGTAAGTTTTTACCAAATTTCGTGAAAAAAATATTTTCTTTTATAAAAGATGAAAATAAAAAACCAAAAAACTTGGTTATTTGAATTTTTCACATAAATTTTGAGGTTATGTAAAATAAGTTTAAATACAAAAGTTGTAGATCTCTTTATTACCTACAACTTTGCCATTTAACGTTTTTCCATAGGACTTGTAGTTTTGCCGGAAATCTAGATAAATCGTTTTCTACCCTTAAACACTCACCTCCTTCCACTTCCCGACCTCGGATCGCCCGTAAATTATTTTTCCTTTCATTTTTGTTATATTCTCTTCCTTTTCCAATGGGTTTTATCCCACTATTATTTTTTTTGGTTTCAAAAATCATCGACCCTGGCCTACGAAGGGTTAATATGACTATAATGTAATTTTTTTTTTAGAAAAGGATATAGAAGCGAAACTGAAACAGGTTATCGCTGATTGGGCAATAGTAGAACTGTCCTTTTCAAATTTTAAGTCTAGGGGTGAACTGCTATTAAAAGGTACAGAAACTGGAGAAATCATCACGATATTGGAAGACAGTTTAATGGTCATGAATTCGCTTCTAAGCAACAGGTAAAAAAATAATATGTTAAATAGAATTACGTGTGTACATTTGAAATATTTTAGGTATAATGCCCCATTTAAGAAAGATATTCAACTTTGGGTACACAAATTAGTAACAACATCCGAAATTTTGGAACGGTGGCTTATCGTACAAAATCTCTGGGTATATCTGGAAGCTGTTTTCGTCGGAGGAGATATTGCGAAGCAGCTACCGCAAGAGGCAAAAAGATTTAGCGTAAGAAAATTATACAATGATATACTGAATTAACTTTGCTTACTCTCACGATTTTTGTCCTAGAATATTGACAAATCATGGATCAAAATAATGACAAGGGCTCACGAAATACCAAACGCTGTGGAGTGTTGCACTGGAGATGAAACTATGGGTCAACTGTTACCCCATCTTTTGGAACAACTTGAGACTTGTCAGAAGAGCTTGACTGGATATCTGGGTAAGAATATCCTCACAATATAATAATAATAATAATAATAATAATAATAATAAAAGTTTATTCAAATATTTTTTTTACATTTAATGCTAATATATTTTATATTTTTTGTATAAACTGTCAATTGCGAATTCAGAAGTAAAATAGGTACTTGTATTGAGTTAAATATAATAATAAGTTAAATATAAATTTAAAATTTAATAATATATAATATTTATTGTAAAGAATATATTTCATAATTCAGGCACAACTAGATTATAATATAAAACGAATATGACAATATTTTATTGGTATATTTTACATCACTATAATATATATACGAAGATACAATACGTTATGTATATAATATATACAGTGTGTGTATAAAGTCTGGAAACGGCTTAATAACATCACAATTTACTGGCCGATTTAAACCAAATTTGGTACAGTTGTGTAAGAGGATCTAACGCACCGAATGACGATATTGGCGTTGTTGCCAGCTTTTTAGTTTGTCTGGAATTCGAACGAATTTTATATTTTTAAATATAACACCCAGTATATTTTTACATTTTTAAATTCCACATAAAATTATAATTATTTTTTATTAAATGCATTATTATTCTATACTTCATAGTTTCCGAGATATTGACTCTCGAAAAGTGACATTTTTAAACTTTGACAGCTTATAACTTTCTAACAGTACGTCTTAGAGCAAAACGGCTTACATGTCCCTATCTTCAATTTTTATTATCTTCCCAAAAAAATCAACTTCCAGTTAAACCGGAACAACTATATTTCCTGCTTTCGAGTTACATCCGGTTTAACCGGAAGTTGATTTTTTTGGGAAGATAATAAAAATTGAAGATAGGGACATGTAAGCCGTTTTGCTCTAAGACGTACTGATAGAAAGTTATAAGCTGTCAAAGTTCAAAAATGTCACTTTTCGAGAGTCAATATCTCGGAAACTATGAAGTATAGGCTAATAATGCATTTAATAAAAAATAATTATAATTTTATGTGGAATTTAAAAATGTAAAAATATACTGGGTGTTATATTTAAAAATATAAAATTCCTTCGAATTCCAGACAAACTAAAAAGCTGGCCAATATCGTCATTCGGTGCGTTAGATCCTCTTACACAACTGTACCAAATTTGGTTTAAATCGGCCAGTAAATTGTAATGTTATTAAGCCGTTTCCAGACTTTATACACACACTGTATATATTTATATATTTTTGTAATTATTTAACGATTTAATTATTTTGACTGTGGTGTAGCATATCAAAAATATATGGATTGATGTTTAAAAAATGTTTGTGTGCTATTGTTTTGTTTACTCTATTTTTATATGTAATAGTATTTTTATGACGAGTTTCATATGTGTGTGATTAATATACTTTATTATATTTTTATGTTTAAAAATATACATTTACATATTTGTTTAATATCCACTTTTTTGCTATCTTTAAATAGTAAATCAGAAGAATATTGGTGGTCTTTTTCGTAAATAATTTTCAAAATGTATTTTTGAATAGTTTCAATATTATTAAGATAATTCTTATTTATGCCTCCCCATCCTAGTATTCCATAATTTAAATGGGTTTGTACTAAAGAATAATAAAGTATTTCTAATTCTTTTATATTTAAAAATTGTTTAAGATTTTGGTATAAGAATTCTTAGTTTTTTTATAATGGCTATAGTCACTATGTAAATCCCATTTTAAATGTTTATCAAAAATTATTCCTAGATATTTAATATTTTCACCTTCCTTTATGTTAATATTATTATTGCATATTATTGGACCAATATTTGGAAGTTTATTTTTGTATGAAGTAAATGGAATGTATGTTGTTTTGTTATAATTTATAGTTAATAAGTTCTTATTAAACCAGTTGCTTATTTTTATAAAATCTTTTTCAATAGCATTTTTAAAATATTCCAATTTAGACCTTCATAAAAAATTACCGTATCATCAGCAAAACTATGTAGTTTTAGGACTGTACCTTGTGGTACTCCACAATTAAATATTTTTGGTGAACTAATATTTTCACCAATTTTAACATGATGTAGTCTGTTATATAAATAGTTTTTAAATAAAGTTAATATTTGACCACGAAATCCAAGTTTTTCTAATTTGTTAATAAGAATTTTATGACTGACAGTATCGAAGGCTTTAGCTAAATCTAAAAATATGCATATACTGTTCATTTTATTATCGATTGAATTATATATTTGATTTGTTAGGTGACAATTTGCATCTTGTGTAGATTAATTTTTTTTGAAATCCAAATTGTTTGTCTGATAGGATAAATAATAAAGAAGTTATAGTTTAATCCTGCATTGTATTAACAAAAGTTTTTTACAGAATCAAAAAGATTGTGCTTCCCAAGATTCTTCTTCATTTCGGACCCAGTACTTTTGGAAATCCTTGGTCAAAGTTCAGATCCTACTTCCATTCAACCACATTTACCGAGCTTGTTCGATGCCGTCTTTACAGTAAGTGTAATAAAATTAGCTAGCTAGTATAAACTAGTATTATAAGTAATCAAATGCTTTTTGATTTAATAATATAATAATAATAATAAGTTTATTTAAAATTTAATATTATAATAAATATGTTTATGTTGTCTTCGATAAACTTATTCTTCAATCCCCTGAAGCTGAGCTTGTTAGGGGCCAATATCACTTTTTGTTTTAGTATGTAAAATCATAAATATGCATTAAAAAATCAAGTTTTTTAAAGTAAAAATGTTAATTTATAGTATAAACGCAGCTTTTTTGAAGAAATATATTACATATAATAAAATTATTAATTTATAATTTTTAAGCAAAAAATATTACTTAAGTATGTATATAAATTATTCAGATCAATATTAATTAATTAAAGCATTTCTAAAAATATTTTCAAATTGTCTGTTTTTAATATCCATGTTTTTACTTAGATTTTAAATTTTTTTAATGAAATCAATTTTTTAATTTTTGTTGGTAAATAATCGTTTAAATAAAAACATAAATGTTTGAAATTTTTTTGTCCCATGGACTTATTTATTTTAGGTTTTATGATTATTTCATTTTTATGGTTTTTAAATTGTATAAGGTTTTTATTTTTAAATATACTTAAGTACATCAAGAAAATCTAGGATATGATTCCTGGCATCAATTTTAGTTGAAAAGTTCATATGGACTTATGCCCTAAAATGCTTACCCTCTAAGATACAGGGTGTTAAAATATTTTCCATTTTCCTTTAAAACTACCATTTTTTTCAAAAACATAGTAGAGACAACTTTTGTTCCGCTTATATCAGTAATGCATAAAAATGCATCAGAGTTTAAAAAAAACAGTGGCGTATCACATATTTTCACAAAAAAAATATTGATGGTATCTTCATGCACGCCACTGGTGGAAGTAGGCAAACCCTTTTTTAACCAAAAAGTGCAGTTTAATACGAAATCAATCGACATCAATTTTCAATACCGTATCTTCAAGGAGTTTCAAAATTTAAAAAAAACAATTATTTTTTAAAAATATTTTAACACCCTGTATCTTAGAGGGTAAGCATTTTAGGGCATAAGTCCATATGAACTTTTCAACTTAAATTGATGCCAGGAATCATATCCTAGATTTTCTTGATGTACTTAAGGACCACCCTGTATATTAAGATGTTATAAATGTAAAGTTGTCTTATGTTCAACCTTTTTTGTTTCTGAATATAATTCTTTTGAAGGATAAAGATAATCTTTATTGAATATAATTTTTAGAAACCTTTTTTGTAATATTTCTAATTTTTCAACTAAAGTTCTATTTATTCCTCCCCAACCTAAAATTCCGTAATTTAAATGAGTTTTAACTAACGCGTAATATAATATTTCCATGTCTTACATTTAAAAATTTTTTAATTATTATAAAAATCGGTAGTAAACTTCTTAATTTTTTAATTAAGTATTCTATATGAAAATTCCAATTTAATTTACTGTCAAAAATAATTCCTAAATATTTTATTTTATTAACTTTAAAAATTTGAATGTATTCATTTATTTGAATACTATTAATATTTTGTGGTAGGTTATTTAGGTTTAAAGTAAAAGGAATATAATTTGTTTTATTAAAATTAATTGTTAACAAATTGTTATCAAACCAATTTTTTATAATTTTAAAATCTTTTTTAATGTTATTATTTAAGCTTTTCCAATTTGTATCGGTATAAAAACTGTAGTATCATCTGCAATACATAAATTTCTTTAGGTCGACTTTGATGAAAAGAAGACCGACACCATAATAGCGATGAACTCAAGTTTAGGAGAAAAAGTGTCCTTTGAAAAATCAGTGGTTTGCCTGGGCGGAGTAGAATTCTGGTTAAATAACTTATTAATGATGGTACGGGAAACTGTTAAAGGAGTAATAGCAGCCATGGCTCAATGCTTGGTTGATCCAGAGTACGATTTCATTGGAGGTTTTGTCAGTTACTGTGGACAGGTTTGTAATAGTTTTTTTTTAATTAGTCGTTTGATTTTTTAAGTTCATATACAGTGTGTCCCCCGGATCGAGTTGACAAGAGGAAAAAGTTCTTTATTATTGATTTTACGACTAAAATGTATTCTTTATAAAAAATTGTGCTTGTCGAGAAAATGAATTTTCCATATAAAAATTTTATATCAGATGTATTAATTGTATAATATGTATTGATAAATTAAGAAAACATGAAAATGGTTTAAGAGAGAAGTCTTATTATTTATTATTTTAGACAAAAGGTTTATGAAACAAAGTTGTTTATAATCCAAAATAAAGCCTGAATACAAAATTTGAAATCTGAATTCTAATTTTTGTTTTTTATTTTTTACAATAGAATTTAAGAACATTCAAAATGTACAATTGTGAAAAAAGTTATTATTCTTCATATCCTCCTCCAACCTGCACACATTTCTCCAAATTAGAAATAAATTAAATAAATAGGTCAGCACTCTCAGGTTTTCATTTTGAATGTTCATAAATTCTATTATAAACAATAAAAAACAAAAATTATAATTCAGATTTCAAATTTTGTATTTAGGCTTTATTTTGGATTATAAACAACTTTGTTTCATAAACCTTTTGTCTAAAATAATAAATAATAAGACTTATCTCTTAAACCATTTTCATGTTTTCTTAATTTATCAACACCCTACCCTGTACAGGGTCTTCCAACGAGGACTGAACAGGGGCTCATTTTTGAGCTTCCTTGTATTTAAAGAAAAATCCAAAATAGCCAATCGATGTACTTTTTCCTGCACAATTCAAAAATAAAACCAAAAATTTATTTGAACCAGAAACAAAAAAGTTACGATATGGATAAGGTGTTTTTTAAATGGAACATAGCTTTTTTTATACGATTTTTGGAACGAGTGATTTTTTTTTGTCCGTTCTGATTAAAATATTTAATATTGTGACAGCTATTTTTATTAAATTTTAATGTTTTATCCAGTATAATTTAACTTTAACCTGTTTGAAACATATACTAGGTAATAAAGGTATAATCACGTTTGAATCCTTCAAAGTCAAAAAATTTGAGAAATTTACTATAATATTTAATTTTTTGACTTTGAAGGATTCAAAGGTGATTATACCTTTATTACCTAGTATATGTTTCAAACAGGTTAAAGTTAAATTATACTGGATAAAACATTAAAATTTAATAAAAATAGCTGTCACAATATTAAATATTTTAATCAGAACGGACAAAAAAAAATCACTCGTTCCAAAAATCGTATAAAAAAAGCTATGTTCCATTTAAAAAACACCTTATCCATATCGTAACTCTTTTATTTCTGGTTCAAATAAATTTTTGGTTTCATTTTTGAATTCTGCAGGAAAAAGTACAGGGTTATCCAACCAAGACTAGACAAGGCGATTTTTTGACTTTTCCTGTACTTTTATAAAAAAAACTGAAATAGCCATCTTAAGACATTTTCTCCCGCGAATTCGAATATTTTCAGCAAAAAACAATTGAACATCAAACAAAAGTACTAGGGGTCACTTTGATATTTTTTAAAATGGAACACCCTGTGGCCTGTATATTTTTACATTTTTAAATTCCACATAAAATTATAATTATTTTTTATTAAATGCACTATTAGTCTATACTTCATAGTTTCCGAGATATTGACTCTCGAAAAGTGACATTTTTGAACTTTGACAGCTTACATTTCTAACAGTACGTCTTAGAGCAAAACGACTTACATATCCCTATCTTCAATTTTCATTATCTTCCCAAAAAAATTAACTTCCGGTTAAACCGAATGTAACTCGAAAGAAGGAAATATAGTTGTTCCGGTTTAACTGGAAGTTGATTTTTTTGGGAAGATAATAAAAATTGAAGATAGGGACATGTAAGCCGTTTTGCTCTAAGACGTACTGTTAGAAAGTTAGAAGCTGTCAAAGTTCAAAAATGTCACTTTTCGTGAGTTAATATCTCGGAAACTATGAAGTATAGACTAATAGTGCATTTAATAAAAAATAATTATAATTTTATGTGGAATTTAAAAATGTAAAAATATACAGGGTGTTCCATTTAAAAAAATATCAAAGTGACCCCTAGTACTTTTGCTTGATGTTCAATTGTTTTTTGCTGAAGATATTCGAATTCGCGGGAGAAAATGACTTAAGATGGCTATTTCAGTTTTTTTTATAAAAGTACAGGAAAAGTCAAAAAATCGCATTGTCTAGTCTTGGTTGGATGACCCTGTACATCGATTGGCTATTTTGGATTTTTCTTTAAATACAAGGAAGCTCAAAAATGAGCCCCTGTTCAGTCCTCGTTGAAAGACCCTGTACATCTGATCTAAAAATTTTATATGGTAAATTTATTTTCTCGACAAGCAGAATTTTTATGAAGAATAACTTTTCGTCGCAAAATCAATAATAAAGATCTTTTTCGTCTTGTCAACTCCATCCGGGGACACACTTATGTATATTTAACAGAATTTATTAATTATAGGCAGGGTTAGTGGGTATTCAAATTCTTTGGACCAAAGAGGCTGAAATTGCTATAAAACGAGCTAAAGTAGATAAATTTATAATGAAACTAACGAATCAAAGGTTCCTAGAACTCTTAAACTCTCTAATTGACCTGACGTCAAAAGATTTAACCAAAATGATTAGAACCCATTATGAAACCATGGTTACTATACACGTACATCAAAGGTAAATAATGGTACTAATAAAATATAAATGCAATTTTCATTTTCATGAATAATGCAATACGTCGTCGTGGAAAAATAAGTATAGCTATTGTCCTAATATTTTGCATTTTTAGGGATATATTTGATAACATCTGCAAACTTCGAGTTCGAAATCTGTTAGATTTTGAGTGGCAAGCGCAATGTCGTTTCTATTACAACGACGAGAATGACGACGTCCTCGTTAAAATCACCGACGTCATTTTTCTGTATCAAAATGAATATCTTGGTATTACGGAGCGTTTAGCTATTACACCTCTTACGGATAGATGTTACATCACTTTGGCACAAGCTATATGTAAGCCAACTTACTATTTAACTTTTAACTATGATTTCAAATTTAGTTTACTATTACTCTGTCAAATACTTACCCCAATTTATATTTTAGGGATTAATATGGGTGGTGCCCCAGCTGGGCCTGCTGGTACAGGTAAAACAGAGACCACAAAAGATATGGGCCGAACTTTGGGTAAATTTGTTGTAGTATTCAATTGTTCCGATCAAATGGACTTCAGAGGTCTTGGACGAATCTTTAAAGTAAACATATCTTTAACGAATAATTTTTTTGTACGTGTAAAATATAATTTTGTAAATTGTTTTAGGGCTTGGCACAATCGGGAACGTGGGGTTGTTTCGATGAATTCAACAGAATCGAACTGCCAGTACTTTCTGTAGCTGCCCAACAAATTTATATAGTCCTGCAAGCTAGAAAAGAACGAAAAGCTATATTTATTTTCATGTAAGTAAACGAAGCATATAGACCAGGGCTGAAGTCTTTGAAAATGTTAAAAAGTGAAAAAAAATAATAGTAGGATTGGAAAAGGAAGAGAATATAACAAAAATGTAAAGAAAAATAATTTACGGGCGATCCGAGGTCGGGAAGTGGAAGGGGGTGAGTTTTTAAGGGTAGAAAACGATTTATCTCGATTTCCGGCAAAACTACAAGTCGTATGGAAAAACGTTAAATAGCAAAGTTGTAGGTAATAAAAAGATCTACAACTTTTGTATTTACACATTTTTCACATAACCTCAAAATTTATGTGAAAAATTCAAATAACCAAGTTTTTGGTTTTTTATTTTTATCTTTTACAAAAAAAAATTTTTTTACGAAATTTGGTGAAATCTTACCTTTTTATGTCCCAAGCACACTGTAATTTTTTTGATTTAAAATATTTATTTTTTCACCTTATTTTGACTTAATATCGAAAAAGCACCCTAATTTTCAATCGAAAATTCTCCCGTCAAAATATCTGCTTTTTTTAAAAAAGTCGGTGGGCTTTCTGTTCGTTGAAATCTCTACTTTCTGATGGTGCTAAAAAATATACATTACTATGGTAAATGTAATGAAATCCCCGTTAATTCCTACCTTTGATTATATTTAGAACAACTATTTTCGCATATTTTTTGCGATCTTTATGTTTTATGGATTTGTAATTTTTTTGTTTATCAATGTAACATGACGTTTTTCGAATATTTAAAGTATAAATTTTAATAAATAGCTCAAAATTGTACATAATGATTAAAAAAAAATCCGGATTCGAGTTTTTTTCGTTTCTTTGCCTTTTTTGAAAACATTTACCATAGTAATGTATATTTTTTTTACACCATCAGAAAGTAGAGATTTCAACGAACAAAAAGCCCACCGACTTTTTTAAAAAAGCAGATATTTTGACGAGAGAATTTTTGATTGAAAATTAGGGTGCTTTTTCGATATTAAGTCAAAATAAGGTGAAAAAATAAATATTTTAAATCAAAAAAATTACCGTGTGTTTGGGACATAAAAAGGTAAGTTTTCACCCCACACATGATTAAAAAAAAAATCCGGATTCGAGTTTTTTTCGTTTCTTTGCCTTTTTTGACAACATTTACCATAGTAATGTATTTTTTTTACACCATCAGAAAGTTGAGATTTCAATGAACAAAAAGCCCACCGACTTTTTTAAAAAAGCAGATATTTTGACGTGAGAATTTTCGGTTGAAAATTAGGGTGCTTTTTCGATATTAAGTCAAAATAAGGTGAAAAAATAAATATTTTAAATCAAAAAAAATTACAGTGTGTTTGGGACATAAAAAGGTAAGTTTTCACCAAATTTCGAGAAAAAAAAATTTTCTTGTAAAAGATAAAAATAAAAAACCAAAAACTTGGTTATTTGAATTTTTCACATAAATTTTGAGGTTATGTGAAAAATGTGTAAATACAAAAGTTGTAGATCTTTTTATTATCTACAACTTTTTTAACGTTTTTCCATAGGACTTGTAGTTTTGCCGGAAATCGAGATAAATCGTTTTCTACCCTTAAAAACTCACCCCCTTCCACTTCCCGACCTCGGATCGCCAGTAAATAATTTTTCCTTAAATTTTTGTTATATTCTCTTCCTTTTCCAATCCTATTATTTTTTTGGTTTCAAAAATTACGACCCTGGTCTAATAGCCTTACGTCGCTGTTTAACATTTTCTGTAAGTTCTTGGTCCGCAGATATAAAATTACACTACATCATATCTTTTCTAAACACTATCCGAATAAATGTGCGATGATTTGTAATATTCAAAATATTTCTTTATCAGGGACGGAGACAATGTCGCAATGAATATAGAATTTGGTATATTCTTAACAATGAATCCTGGTTACGCGGGCAGGCAAGAGTTGCCAGAAAACTTGAAAATCATGTTTAGGAGTGTAGCTATGATGGTTCCCGATAGACAAATTATAATCAGGGTCAAAATGGCCTCCTGTGGTTTTAAGGATAATATTATTCTCTCAAGAAAGTTCTTTACTTTGTATCAACTGTGCGAAGAACAACTTTCTAAACAGGTATTTTCCATGTCATGTAGTAATAATAATAATATATATCTTTATTCTCAACCAACTTAAAAAAAAGTTTATTTCAGAGAATATAACACCAACTACGTTTAGTAACTATTAATAACTCCATCGAAATTATTCAAAAAAAAAATATAATAACCATTTATAAAAAAAAATATTAGTATTGAAAATACTATTGGAATCGTGTTTACGCAAACTTTGCATTGCATGTCGATGTCGCTCATGTCGATGTCGCTCCGCCGTCTGTCGCGGCCAACAGCGTAATATCTAGATCGGTCTTGTAACATAATACTCTGATAAGACTTGGTAGAAATATAAATATGAATCAGCGTAAAGTCGGCAAGTAAATAATGAATAATGTTTAGTTTAGTTTGTGTTTTAAAGAACGCCATAGTAACTTTGTTAAAAAGTGTTTTATTGAGATAAGTTATAACTAAGGTAAGTTCACGTTATTTAAATCGGAATATTATATCGAAAAAAAAAGCGGGAGGCAAAAAGTTGGAGCACAATAATTGCATATTACAGGGTCCGCCCAAATTTGGTTAACAAATGGGATAATTTTTTTATTATTGATTTCTCAGAAAATGTTATTGTACCGGGTGATTGGTTATATTTTGCACCCCTACCTATCTCATGAAAATCTTCATGGTCTATTTTGAACGCTTGGGTAAATAAGTATAATTTAAAAACATAGCATAAGTAGGCTTAGACAATATGACCGATTGAATATAAGGCAATTGTTCACCTTGGTTGGTCTGCTATTGATAACAACCAAGATAAAGGGTGTCAAACTTTTATTTTTGTTTTCGTTTTTTTGGGATTATTTATAGTTCACCTTGGTTGGTCTGCTATGTGAATATTATTGCTTATAAACAAATTTATATTAATTATTCTTAGAAGTAAAACCATACATTTAATATAATATGTTTTCGTGAATATACAGGGTGTCCCAAACGTAATGGGACACAGAGCAACAGCAGGCTCCTTAAGGCGAAATAACGCGATTTATTTAAACTTGCATTATCCCAAAATTGATAACAACCAAGATAAAGGGTGTCAAACTTTTATTTTTGTTTTCGTTTTTTTGGGATTATTTATAATATGTTTTAATTAATATACAGGGTGTCCCAAACGTAATGGGACACAGAGCAACAGTAGGCTTCTTAAGGCGAAATAATGCGGTTTATTTAAACTTGCATTATCCCAAAATTGATAACAACCAAGATACAGGGTGTCAAAGTTTTATTTTTGTTTTCGTTTTTTTGGGATTATTTCCTAACGAAATGACATAGGTAGCAGCACGAAATTAAGGATTTTGGGGTTTTTTGAGGTGAGGAATTTAAAATTATCCATAGTTTTTATGTAACCAGTACTGTAAAATTAAAGAACATTTTTTAAACTTTTACAAAATCCAAATTAGAATGTGGGCTTTAATTACATGACATAGGTCATTAAAATTTTAAAGCTGTGTCAGGTATTTTCAATACATAGGATGCTTGCGTAAGTTGCAAGATCTGTGAATTTTAATATATAATAAGTTAAAGTTAGTTCAGCTTTAAAAAATATTTAGTGGTTTTTTAAAAGTCCATAATTTTGATATTTCTTTAATTTTTTTCGGCAAACTGTTGTAAATTCCTATAGGTACCTTTATATAATATTGATTTTAGGCCAAAAGTACTCTTTACAATTGGTGTTTGAATATGATGATTTTGTCTCGTGATGTGAATAATGTTGCTCGAAGGAAATATTATATTCGATTGTTTTTCTTTAATAATAATATAGTGTATTAGAATGCATAGTTTTAATTTATAAAGCTTTTCTAAATTTAAATATCCATTTGGTTCATATACATTTATAGTTGGTTCTAAAAAAGGAAGTTTATGTATGCATTTAATTATTTTGTTTTGTAGTTTTTTTAATGGCTGAATTGTAGTTAAATTCGCTGATCCCCAGATTGAAATCATATACTGTAATTTTGAATAAACCAAAGAATAATATATATTTTTTAAATATTTTAACGATAGTAGTACAACTGTAGTTTTGATAATGACGTGGAGGGTTTTTTAGGTGCATTATGACTTTGGATTAAGAAATATTCTTTCGGTCCTGAGAACCCTAGGGGCACAAAAAAGAGCCCATCCAACCGATACTGAGGAAACCATTGTCATGAGAGTTTTAAGGTGTATTTTCGAAACTTTAATTATTTGTAATTTAGCCTAACTGTGTTCTAATTTTTTTTAGGGATATGAATCTCAGCAAACTGATAGATGAAGACGAACCCTTGTTTCTTTCTCTAATTGAAGATATGTTCCCCGGAATTAAGCTATCGGTACATTCATGGAAAGATCTTCAAAAGGCTATTGTTAACGTGTGTAACGATACTGGTTTAATTAACTTTCCTTCCTGGAACTTAAAGGTTATTCAATTGTATGAAACTTCGTTGGTCAGACATGGTCTCATGGTTTTGGGACCCACGGGTGCCGGAAAAACTAAGTGCATGTATACTCTTATGAAATCTATGACAGAAACTGGATTGCCTCACAGAGAGCTGAGGATGAATCCAAAGGTGAGTTTCCAGATTTCGGTTTCAAATCGTACTTAATGTCTTAATTAGACCAGGGTCCATAATTTTTGAAACCAAAAAAAATAATAGTAGGATAAAATCCATTGGAAAAGGAAGCGAATATAAAAAAAATTAAAGGAAAAATAATTTACGGGCGATCCGAGGTCGGGAAGTGGAAGGGGGTGAGTTTTTAAGGGTGGAAAACGATTTATCTCGATTTCCGGCAAAACTACAAGTCCTATGGAAAAACGTTAAATGGCAAAGTTGTAGGTAATAAAAAGATCTACAACTTTTGTATTTACACTTTTTTTACATAACCTTCAAAATTTATGTTAAAAATTCAAATAACCAAGTTTTTAGTTTTTTATTTTTGTACCTCTACAAAAAAAATTTTTTTTACGAAATTTGGTGAAAACTTACCTTTTTATGTCCCAAACACACTGTAATTTTTTTGATTTAAAATATTTATTTTTTCACCTTATTTTGACTTAATATCGAAAAAACACCCTAATTTTCAATCGAAAATTCTCACGTCAAAATATCAGCTTTTTTAAAAAAGTCGGTGAGCTTTTTGTTCGTTAAAATCTCTACTTCCTGATAGTGTAAAAAAATATATACATTACTATGGTAAATGTTCTCAAAAAATGCAAAGAAACGAAAAAAACTAGAATCCGAATTTTTTTTAATCATTATGTTTTGAACTATTTATTAAAATTTATACTTTAATTACTCGAAAAACGTAGGATTCCATGTTACATTGATAAACAAAAAAAATTACAAATCCAGGAAAGATAAAGATCGCAAAAAAATGCGAAAATAGTTGTTCTAAATATAATTAAAGGTAGGATTTAAAGGGGATTTCATCACATTTACCGTAGTAATGTATATATTTTTACACCATCAGAAAGTAGAGATTTCAGCGAACAAAAAGCACACCGACTTTTTTAAAAAAGCAGATATTTTGACGTGAGAATTTTTGATTGAAAATTAGGGTGCTTTTTCGATATTAAGGCAAAATAAGGTGAAAAAATAAATATTTTAAATCAAAAAAAATTATGTTATGTGAAAAAAGTGTAAATACAAAAGTTGTAGATCTTTTTATTACCTACAACTTTTTTAACGTTTTTCTATAGGACTTGTAGTTTTGCCGGAAATCGAGATAAATCGTTTTCTACCATTAAAAACTCACCCCTTTCCACTTCCCGACCTCGGATCGCCCGTAAATTATTTTTCCTTAAATTTTTGTTATATTCTCCTCCTTTTCCAATGGGTTTCATTCTACTATTATTTTTGTTCACTTTTTACCATTTTCAAAGGCTTCAGCCCTGGTCTATAATATACTTTAGGCTATAACGGCACCGCAGATGTTCGGTAAACTGGATGTAGCTACAAACGATTGGACAGATGGAATATTTTCCACCCTTTGGAGGCGCACGCTTAAGTTCAAGAAATCCGATTATTGTTGGTAAATAGAATAACAATACCTATTTTGATTATCATACGTAGGTAACTCTTACTTAAATCCTAAAAATATTTATTTGACTACTTTTAAATTATTTATAATTTTTTTTAGGTTAGTATTAGATGGCCCTGTTGATGCCGTATGGATAGAAAACCTGAATTCCGTTCTGGACGACAATAAGACTTTGACTTTGGCCAACGGAGACAGGATTGTCATGGCTGCCAATTGTAAACTGGTCTTCGAGCCGGATAATGTTGATAATGCGAGTCCTGCTACGGTTTCTAGAATGGGTAGGAATTTGTATCAACGTCAGATAGTCACCATCTATGAAAATATAATTTAAGTCGATAATTGTTGATTATTAACATAGAGTATTTCAGGTATGGTGTTTATGAGCTCCTCAGTTCTCCCTTGGTCGCCAATACTGGACGCCTGGCTAAAGACCAGACAGTCACAGGAAGCCGATTCCTTAAGGAATATTTTTGCGAAATGTTTTGGAGATCTTCACAGTTTCGTTCAGGCCAAACTTAAATCTAAAATGTTTATTAGAGAAGCAATTTATATTCGACAATGTTATGACGTTCTGCAAGGAACTTTAGATGCATTTGAGGAACCTAGTAAGAGTTTTTAATAAAAATATAATAGCGATTAACCTACTTCATTACTTATCAGTTCCTGTAGGCACATGGTAGATCCGTATAACAGACAAGGATCGATAATTTTTGAAACCAAAAAAAATAATCGTAGGATGAAACTCATTGAAAAAGAAAGAGAATATAACAAAAATGAAAGGAAAAATAATTACAGGCGATCCGAGGTCGGGAAGTGGAAGGGGGTGAGTTTTTAAGGGTAGAAAACGATTTATCTCGATTTCCGGCAAAACTACAAGTCCTATGGAAAAACGTTAAACGGCAAAGTTGTAGGTAATAAAAAGATCTACAACTTTTGTATTTACACTTTTTTCATATTATCTCAAAATTTATGTGAAAAATTCAAATAACCAATTTTATCTTTTACAAAAAAATTTTTTTTTTTACGAAATTTGGTGAAAACTTACCTTTTTATGTCCCAAACACACTGTAATTTTTTTTATTTGAAATATTTATTTTTTCACCTTATTTTGACTTAATATCGAAAAAGCATCCTAATTTTCAATCGAAAATTCTCACGTCAATATATCTGCTTTTTTAAAAAAGTCGGTGGGCTTTTTGTTCGTTGAAATCTCTACTTTCTGATGGTGTAAAAAAATATACATTACTATGGTAAATGTTCTCAAAAAATGCAAAGAAACGAAAAAAACTCGAAACAGAATTTTTTTTTTAATCATTATGTACAATTTTAAGCTATTTATTAAAATTATATTTTAATTACTCGAAAAACGTAAGATTCCATGTTACATTGATAAACAAAAAAATTACAAATCCATAAAACATAAAGATCGCAAAAAATATGCGAAAATAGTAAGTTGTTCTAAATATAATTAAAGGTAGGATTTAAAGAGGATTTCATCATATTTACCATAGTAATGTATATTTTTTTACACCATCAGAAAGGTGAGATTTCAACGAACAAAAAGCCCACCGACTTTTTTAAAAAAGCAGATATTTTGACGTGAGAATTTTCGATTGAAAATTAGGGTGCTTTTTCGATATTAAGTCAAAATAAGGTGAAAAAATAAATATTTTAAATCAAAAAAATTACAGTGTGCTTGGGACATAAAAAGGTAAGATTTCACCAAATTTCTTAAAAAAAATTTTTTATTTGAATTTTTCACATAAATTTTGAGGTTATGTGAAAAATGTGTAAATACAAAAGTTGTAGATCTTTTTATTACCTACAACTTTGCCATTTAACGTTTTTCCATAGGACTTGTAGTTTTGCCGGAAATCGAGATAAATCGTTTTCTACCCATAAAAACTCACCCCCTTCCACTTCCCGACCTCGGATCGCCCGTAAATTATTTTTCCTTTCATTTTTGTTATATTCTCTTCCTTTTCAATGGGTTTCATCCTACTATTATTTTTATCACTTTTTACCCTTTTCAAAGGCTTCATTCAGCCCTGGACTATAATGTTTACATAGGTTGACAGATGGTTCCTTAAGAAATAACATTTATAAGATTTATTATTTAATATTTTAGAAGTATGGACAGATAAACAACTTGAACGACTCTTTATCTTCTCAGTAATGTGGTCTTTGGGCGCGCTCCTAGAATTGGACGATAGAGCGAAACTTGAAGAATTCGCTCTAGCACACCCCTCGAAGCTAGATTGGCCAAAATGCAAAGAAAATGAAACTATCTTCGAATACGTAGTAAACGCTGATAATGGAAAGTGGGAACACTGGCGAGAACGGGTGGAAGAATTTATTTATCCCACTGACTCTGTCCTAGAATTCACTAATATTTTGGTTCCTAACGTCGATAATGTTAGGACGGCATTTTTAATCCATAATACTGCCAAACAAAATAAGGCCGTTTTGTTAATTGGTTTGTAATACCTATTTAAGAATATACGTGAAGTTTAACTGGTCCGATGTTTTTGTAGGAGAGCCTGGAACCGCAAAAACAGTGATGATTAAAGGTTATATGGCTACATTTGATCCCGAATATAAACTTAACAAATCGTTTAATTTTTCCTCGGCTACCACACCCAATATGGTACAAGTAAGTATTTGCTCTTATACCTTTGTTTCCTGTTGAGCATAAACGGTAGTAAGTAATATAAGTATAGACCAGGGTCCCTAATTTTTGAAACCAAAAAAAATAATAGTAGGATGAAACCCATTGGAAAAGGAAGAGAATATAACAAAAATGAAAGGAAAAAGTATTTACGGGCAATCCGAGATCGGAAAATGGAAGGGGGTGAGTTTTTAAGGGTGGAAAACGATTTATCTCGTTTTCCGGCAAAACTACAAGTCCTATGGAAAAACGTTAAATGGCAAAGTTGTAGGTAATAAAAAGATCTACAACTTTTGTATTTACACTTTTTTCACATAACCTCAAAATTTATGTGAAAAGTTTAAATAACCAAGTTTTTGGTTTTTTATTTTATCTTTTATAAAAAAAAAATTCACGAAATTTGGTGAAAACTTACCTTTCTATGTCCCAAACACACTGTAATTTTTTTGATTTAAAATATTTATTTTTTCACCTTATTTTGACTTAATATCGAAAAACCACCCAATTTTCAATCGAAAATTCTCACGTCCAAATATCTGCTTTTTTAAAAAAGTCGGTGGGCTTTTTGTTCGTTGAAATCTGTACTTTCTAATGGTGTGAAAAAAAATTTACATTACTATGGTAAATGTTCTCAAAAAATGCAAAGAAGCGAAAAAAACTCGAATCCGAATTTTTTTTTTAAATCATTATATGCAATTTTGTAGATGTCTTATTAAATATTAACTTTATTAACTTATTTGGTTGTTAATTATTATAATAGTATATTTCGACTTGCAATTTTTTGTTTATCAATGTAACATGGAATCTTACGTTTTTCGAGTAATTAAAGTATACATTTTAATAAATAGCTCAAAATTGTACATAATGATTTTAAAAAAAATCGGATTCGAGTTTTTTTCGTTTCTTTGCATTTTTTGAGAACATTAACCATAGTAATGTATATTTTTTTTACACCATCAGAAAGTAGAGATTTCAACGAACAAAAAGCCCACCGACTTTTTTAAAAAAGCAGATATTTTGACGTGAGAATTTTCGATTGAAAATCAAGGTGCTTTATCGATATTAAGTTAAAAGAGGGTGAAAAAATAAATATTTTAAATCAAAAAAATTACAGTGTGTTTGGGACATAAAAAGGTAAGTTTTCACCAAATTTCGTGAAAAAAAAATTTTTTTTTTGTAAAAGATAAAAATAAAAAACCAAAAACTTGGTTATTTGAATTTTTCACATAAATTTTGAGGTTATGTGAAAAAAGTGTAAATACAAAAGTTGTAGATCTTTTTGTTATCTAAAACTTTGCCATACTATTATTTTTTTTCACTTTTTACCATTTTCAAATAAGGCTTCATTCAGCACTGGTCTATAAGCGATCATTGGGGTTGAAAAGAAACAAGAACGAGAAATTACAAGGAAATTTGGCACGGTGGTTGTATAAACCCTCAGTAATATTCTTCTATTTTTAGAGAATTATTGAATCATACGTCGACAAGCGCGTAGGTACTACATACGGCCCCCCAGCTGGAAAATCTTTGACAGTTTTCATCGACGATATTAATATGCCTGTTATTAATGATTGGGGTGATCAAATAACTAATGAAATAGTACGACAACTTATGGAAAATGGTAAAAATGCCATCCGCATATTTAAAAAATGTTTTAAAAATTATCCAATATTATACTTGAAGTAAATAGATTAATTAAAAATGTTCAAAAACGAGTGCCAACTTAAACATTGTTGAATTTTTAGGTGGATTTTACAGTTTGGATAAACCAGGCGATTTCTCGTTCATAGTCGATGTAATGTTGTTGGCCGCCATGATTCATCCAGGCGGTGGCAGAAATGATATTCCACATCGATTGAAAAGGCAGTTTTGCATATTTAACTGTACATTGCCTAGTATTGCGTCTATGGATCTAATATTTAGTAAGCATTTATTCTTTTATAAAATAACTAGCGTGTACCCGGCCTGCGTTGCAGCCTGGCATTATACGACGTGAGATAATAAGGCGAACAAACCTCAAACTCAACCGTTTGCCGGCCCGTCCACAATTCACATCCATGCATAAAACATAGTCTGTCTTCGTCTATTCCGGCTTCGGTGCTTCGGATCGATCGTTGAACGGGCCGGGGACCGGTTAGGTTGGGTCGTTCGTTCTCCCTACTCTAATTTATCAGTGTTTTATCAGTGTTTCTCTATAATATTATGCATGTATTATACATAAAAACCTTCCTCTTGAATCACTCTATCTATTAAAAAAACCGCTTCAAAATCCGTTGCGTAGTTTTAAAGATTTAAGCCCATATAGGGACAGGACGGGCGATAGCGACTTTATTTTATACTATGTTAAGATAAATTTAAAACAACACACACTTATTATGAAGAGCGAGACAATACTTTTTGCATTAATAATAATAATAATAATAATAATAAGTTTATTTAAAATTTAATAATATAAGAAATATGTTTACGTTGTCTTCGATAAACTTATTGTTCAATCCCCTGAAACTGAGCTTGTTAGGGGCAAATCTTATTTTTTGTTTTGGTATGTAAAATCATAAATCATAAATATGCATTAAAAATCAAGTTTTTTAAAGTAAAAATGTTAATTTATAGTATAAACGCAGCTTTTTTGAAGAAATATATTACCTATAATAAAATTATTAATTTATAATTTTTAAGTAATAAATATTACTTATACTAAATTAATGGTACATCCGAAAGTAGGCGATTCTTTGGCTTATTTCATAAATAAAATGTTATATAAACATGGGACCGAAAAAGCTTCGTTTCCGAGATACAGGTTGTTAATGGTAATTAAATGGGTTATGTGTTTCCAGGAATGTGCATAAAAATGATTTTTATTTTTTATTCGAAAACGGTGCACCGTAAGAAAATAAGTCAAGAGACCGAATTTGCTCTAAATAAGACGGGAATTTAAAAAAAATTATTTAAGAAAAAGCAGTGGCGCACCATTTTTTTTTCAAAAATATTAAATGCAAGCCCCGCACGGACGCCACTGCTAAAATTAAAAAAAAATATTTTACACCAAAAAATGCCTTTTGATGCTCAAAAGACGTGTACCAAATTTCATAAAAATATCTTGAGTGGTTTGAAAATGGCAATGAAAAAATATTTTTTTAATTAAAATGTTAACACCCTGTATCTCGGAAACGAAGCTTTTTCGGTCCCCTGTTTATATACCATTTTATTTATGAAATAAGCCAAAGAATCGCCTTCTTTCGGATGTACCATTAATTTAGGAACACCCTGTATAAATTATTCAGAACAATATTAAGTAATTAATTAAAGCATTTTTTTAAAATATTTTCAAATTGTCTGTTTTTAATATCCATATTTTTATTTCGACTTAAAATTTTTTTAATGAAATCAATTTTTTAATTTTTGTTGGTAAATAATCGTTTAAATAAAAACATAAATATTTAAAAAAATTTTGTCCTATGGACTTATTTATTTTATTTATTTATTATGGTTTTTAAATTGTATAAGGTTTTTATTTTTAAATATATATATTAAGATGTTACAAATGTAAAGTTGTCTTATGTTCAACTTTTTTGTTTCTGAATATAATTCTTTTGAAGGATAAATAAATAAAAATAAAATGCATTAGTTGCATAAATTTTAATTTCATATTTTAGGTCAAATCGGACAGGGCTATTTCTGCATAGAACGCTTCGAAGAGGACATAGTAGAATTTCTACCAAAATTAGTTCCTCTTACCCGCCACGTTTGGACGAAAACAAAAGCAAAAATGTTGCCAACCCCAGCAAAATTCCACTATGTATTCAACTTGAGAGATCTGTCGAGAATTTGGCAGGGGATATTGACAGTGCAACGGTTGGAATGCTCAAACAAAACGTTTCTGTTGAAGTTATGGAGGCATGAGTGTCAGCGGGTGATATCGGACAGGTATCTATGAATAACTTATTTGTATTGATAATAATTTAACTATCGTCGAATAAGAACGCGTGTTTACCGTCATGATTCGAGTTGATTAATTTATCTCCACCATTGTCTATCCCGGAGGGACTATTTCCCTTTCTTATAACTATTGCATCTTCACTTCTCTCATGTGTGGCTTGATCTCCTTTCTGTTTTCATTGCTCCATTTGAAACCATCAGTGCCTTAGAATTTCTTATCAACAGATTTACAACCATAAAAGACAAAGAATGGTTTGAGCAAGCTTTGAAAGAACAAGCAAAAGAAGAATTAGAAGAAGATTTTGACTTTTACACAGAGGACGAAACCTTTTGGGTAGATTTTTTGAGAGATCCGCCTGAACCGACGGGAGATGAGCCCGAAGATTATTGCTTTGACGCTCCGAAAATATACGAAGAAATTCCTAGTTGGGATTTCCTTAAGGAAAGATTATTTAGTAAGTAAAACCTATCTCAGACCTGTATATTGGATGTGGAGTAATACATTATGTCTTACAAATAGACACTATTAAGTTCAGTGTAATTTGCCTAAACGCCTTAATCTTCCATTGTTAGTTCTTATCCAAGATTACTGACTGTTGTACTGAATACAATTTATTTAATAATGCTTTCAGTGTATATGGCTGAATATAACGAGGCCGTGCGCGGTACTCCGATGGATCTGGTCTTTTTCCACGACGCCATGGTAAACTTAATGATAATTTCACGGGTTGTTAGAACCGCAAGAGGTAATGCCCTTTTGGTCGGTGTAGGAGGATCTGGAAAGCAAAGCTTGACCAGGCTGTCATCTTTCATTGCCAATTATAAAAGTTTCCAAATACAACTGACAAGGTAATAATATTTACAGCGTCTAGAATCTGTTTTTTTTTTTTAATTTTCACTTTTTTCAGAACATATAACGTTAACAATCTAATGGACGACATGAAAGAACTATACCGAGTTGCCGGTCTTGAAGGTAGTGGCATGACGTTTATTTTTACAGACAACGAGATCAAAGATGAAACCTTCCTGGAAAGCATCAACAATATCCTAAGTTCGGGAGAAATAGCGAACTTATTTGCTAAAGACGAGCTGGATGAAATTCAGTCGGAACTAATACCCGTCATGAAGAAAATCCAGCCCAAACGACCGCCTACAGGGGATAATCTGTACGACTTTTTCTTAACGAGGGCCAGGCAGAATTTACATGTTGTATTGTGTTTTTCACCGGTTAGTATCATAAACGTTAATTAAACAGAGAAACTATGCTTTTCAAGTTTGTCACGTTGTCGTCATGCAGTAATATTTTTTTTAAGGTTGGTGAAAAATTTCGAAGCAGAGCACTTAAATTTCCAGGCCTTATTTCCGGTTGTACGATCAATTGGTTCCAAAAATGGCCGCAAGACGCGCTAGAAGAGGTGTCCGATCATTTTCTAGGACAGTACGATGTAGTGGCTACGCCCGATGTCAAGGGCGAGTTGATTCTTATTATGGCTGAAGTTCACGACGGCGTAGCCGATGTTTGCGACAGATATTATGAAAAGTAAGGATCAGCAATCTAACATACTTTTTCTTGAAACTACTTGGGTATAATAATATGTACATTTTTAAAGATTTCGACGTCGGACCTACGTGACACCAAAAACCTTCATAACATTTTTGGGCGCGTATAAAACGGTTTACAGAAAGAAGGTCGATGACATTGAGGTACTGGCGATGAGAATGAAGACGGGACTATCGAAACTAGTCGAAGCTCAAGCCAGTGTTGACGTTTTAAGAAAGGAATTAGCTGTTAAAGAGAAAGAAATGACAGTTGCTACTGAAGCTGCCGAAAAAGTAAAATTTCTATTTTTAAAATTTTTTTGGCATAATATATTTTTAATTCATTTATTTATTTACTTTGTCTATTTTGTGATTTATTACCAGTGAACCTGCCTTTTGTATTGGGGTTGATTCCGCTGGAATGGCGCTACGGTGTATTGATGGCCGCTGAACTTTTGCAAGGTAGTTTTTAATGCATCGTGCCATATTCTGTGGAGTTGCTTTGGATTATGGCTGCCCGTAGAGTCCTAATAAGAAGGACAAAACTACCGTTGTGGTCTACCCGCCTCAGCGTATCCGTTGTGCTCGGATTCCTGTGTATTCTAATACAAAAGACAGTTACACACTTGTCCGCTATGCCACTATTATGTTGCTTTGAATTCTTTTTCACGGACACAATGGTTGTATTTAACTTATAGGTGTTGAATGAAGTACTGGCTGCAAGCGAGATAGCAACAAAAATCAAAGAAGAAGCTACCATAGTCAAAGAGAGAGCTGAAAACTTAGTATCAATAATCAGCGTGGATCAAAAAGAAGCAGAAGCAAAGCTCCTTGCTGCGAAACCTGCTTTGGATGCAGCTGAAGCTGCTTTACTGGTAATAAGCCAACAACATATTATAGGACCCAACTTTTTACTATGTGGTTTTGTATTCTTTTTAGACCATTAAAGCAGCTGATATAGCAACCGTAAGGAAGTTAGGAAAACCTCCATATTTAATTTTGCTTATTATGGATGCTGTACTTATATACTTTAAGCGAAGAATTGAACCTACTAAACCTGATTTGGAGAAAAACTTTTTGGTACCATCCTGGAGTGATTCACTGAAGGTACGATAAACAAACACGGAATAGTCAAACCATAGATAATTTACCTTTAGATAAACAAACAATAACCACGAATGTGGCCGTTTTATGGCCTCGCGCATGTAAACAAAACTGGGAACTATTAGACATACAGGTCCGGGCTTTAAAATTTAAATTCTTGCTCATATGCCACCATAGAGGGTTTATTTTACCCCTATTTGGGCATAATACAATTATACAACGGCTGCAACTAGTACTAGTCATTGTTTATATTACAATCCGAGTCACTAAAAGCACAAACACAATTCACCAACTAAACTACACAAAAACCAGAAATCCATAAATATTAAACACCAGTCCCACAATCCACGATAGCCGATCCGATAGCTGAAAACTTTAGAAAACTACAAGGAATCCGCAGAGCCGCAGAGAAGAGAAACCTTAAAACACAACAACAAAAATGGCGGCCGAGCCGGTTCTGGAGAGTATTCTTTAGCGCGTCGATTATTGTCGATAAAAGGACGGCCGATAACACGAGGTTTGTGCGCATGCACGAAGGTGTCCAGAAGGAAGCCAGCTGACCGGCGAGTCATGCGCTCGGACGTATTTTTTCACCCATAAAACGTAACTTTTGTTTGCGCAGGAGATATAAAGCTGTACGTATCTAAAGGTAAATTGTCTATGAGTCAAACTCGTTTTGGGTTATTTCCAGAAAATTAAACATACCTCTATACCGTGTGTCCAAAAAAGTATGCAACATATAGGAAAGTTATTTATTACCGATTTCTTAGAAAATTTTATTCTTGATAAAAGTTGGTGCATGCCTTAAAACTATAAATGCATATTTCATATTTCACCTGCGGCTAATAGTAAGGGAGCCAATGCCATTTTTTCGAAATTGCCTTAAGAGTAAAGTACCTTAATTATTAATAATACACCAAATTTTATATGGAAATGTTTTTGCAAACTAAAAACATAGTCCAAATACGAAATTTGTGTTAGGTGTCTCAATTTTTAATTTTTTTCCCTAATCTCTAATTTCTCCTAAACGGTACGCCTCTGGTCAATTTTTTGTTTATGCAATTTTAATATATTTATCAAATAACTTAATCGTGGGTTTATAATAAAAATGCATTAAGTAGTTGCAAACTTTTCAATGAACCGGGTCGGTTTAGATATAAGCGTGTTGCATGCCTACTTAAACACATTTTAACCAACTTCTGTTCGAAACTAAATTATAATAGAATTCAACCCTATTCATAATACTGGAAATAACTAATAATTTATTTGTCATAATAAATAAATAAATAATTAAGAGAGGGCAAAATACCTAAAGTTGCCACAGTGGATCTTTGCCCGTGCGTCATCAATCAACGATCAGGACTCGACGAGGTTAATAACTCTGCATCCTTGTTTATTACAGTAACAAGTTTGAATAAAAGCATAAAAGAACGTCTCCAAAATTCCGCAATAATATAACGTGCTAGACAAGGATAAAACTATAAACGTCAGTTAATTACTTTCTTTATTTGTTTAGTTGACAACCGTTGTATTTTAGAACGTCATTGTCAACCTTATTTTGATCTGCCAATCTAATTCGTATTTTGTAAATCTGTGTGCCTTAGAACTGTTCCTGTTTCTAAAAATAGTTCTTTTTAGGGGTAATTATACCCACCATCTGTTTTGGCGGTAAGTATTTATGGATTTTTATAATAACTAATTTATTTATTTTAAATATTCTAACCGTGAAAGTTCTTTGAAACGTTTACGGCAGTGGCTAAATTCCCTTAAATGAAAGGATGTTAAAAATTTGACTTTTGCGATTTTAATAGTCAATAAAACACCAAACTTTTGTAGATTTTAAGCTTTAAAAATAGTATTAAATGTATAAACATTTGTTTGTCAATTTCTTTTAGATAATAGAGAATGCCGGGCAAAACTTAAAATAAATAATAATTTTTCGTGATATTATGTAGGTACGTCAAACGGTAGGCAGGCACGTCCATTTTATGAACTTAACTTAGTTTTGACTTTTTTCGTCTCGTAATTTTGATTTGATTCATACGATTTTGATGACGTAAAAGTGATGACGCACGGGAAAAGAACCACTGTGGCGACTTTATCTTATATGCATTTTTTAAAGTAGGTTTTTAGACTTCAGCGTACTGGGTGAAAATGACAAATAAATTATTAGTTATTTCCAGTGAGACACCTAACTCAAATTTCGTATTTGGACTGTGTTTTTAATTTGCAAAAACATTTCCATATAAAATTTTGCTGTATTATTAATAATTAAGGTACTTAACTCTTAAGGCAATTTCGGAAAAATGGCATTTGCTCCCTTACTATTAGCCGCAGGTGAAATATGAAATATGCATTTATAGTTTTAAGGCATGCACCAACTTTTATCAAGAATAAAATTTTCTGAGACATCGGTAAAAAATAACTTTCCTATATGTTGCATACTTTTTGGACACACTGTATACACATTTCGACACTTGTTAAACAAATTACTATCATTTCTGAGCTAGGTTATGGCAGATACAACATTTATGAGAAGATTACAAGAGTACCCAAAAGATACCATCAATGCAGAAATTATTGATTTACTGCAACCCTATTTGACCCATCCGCTCTATACGTACGAAGCGGCAAAAACTGCCTGTGGTAACGTAGCTGGCTTGATCGCTTGGACCATCGCCATGGCTGCGTTCTTTGATGTTAATCGTGAAGTGCTGCCCCTAAAGGTACGTGACCTAATTTCATTTACTGAATCGTAAGTACAATTTTATTTTATTTGCTTCAGCTGTTAGCTTACTTCAAAAACATACATTTAATGTTTTAAGTTGTATAAAAAAACACTTTTTACCTTTATCGATAAAAAAAAAGTAGTAGTTAAGTAAGTATGGAAGACTAAAGTTTAAACATGTTTCTAATTCATTAAATATTTTAGGCAAACTTAGCTATACAACAAGCAAAGTTAGGAAGGGCAGAGGAAGAACTGGGTGCAGCTATGAGCTTATTAGCTGAAAAAGAAGAAGAAGTAAAGCAGTGCCAGGCAATGTACGATGAAGCTATGGTGAAAAAACAAGTGAGTATCATATGCAGATAGGTACATCAACCTTTTCGACATTTTGTCGACTAGTAATAATTATTGTTAAAATATTTTTTTTAGGAAATATTTGATGCAGCTATGAAAGTCAAAAACAAAATGGACGCCGCAACAGCTCTTATTGATGGATTAGCGGGAGAGAGAATACGATGGACTGACCAACTGGCCCAATTCAAAGCCGAAACGGAACGATTGATTGGTGACGTGGTTTTGCTTACGGGATTCTTGGGATATACCGGACCTTTTAACCAGGAGTTTCGGGCAACCATGCAGCAGACGTGGTTGGACGCTTTGACTAGAAGAAAAGTTCCAGTAACTCTTAGTTTGAGTATTATCGATAGTTTGACGGACATTGCCACGGTGAGTAAATATTATTCGCGTTAAACTTTATTATACCGCTAAAAAAAAAGGTGTCTCATTGAATCTCTAGGACTAATAATTTATTTACAGATCGGTGAATGGAATCTACAAGGTCTGCCAACAGACGAATTGTCCATTCAAAATGGTATTATTGTAACAACCGCTGCTAGGTTCCCTCTACTGATTGATCCACAGAACCAAGGAAAATCGTGGATCAAAAATAAAGAAAAACTCAACAACCTCATCGTAACTTCTTTAAATCACAAATATTTTAGGTAATTTTATTTCTTAACTATTTATGTCAAGGATCGTAGATCTAAATTTCTCGCGTTACCTACATGAATAATACTTAATAATAATAATAATAATAATAATAATAATAAGTTTATTTAAAATTTAATAATATAATAAATATGTTTATGTTGTCGATATCGGTAGTAAACTTCTTAATTTTTTAATTAAGTATTCTATGTGAAAATTCCAATTTAATTTAAGTACTGTCAAAAATTATTCATAAGTTATATCACAAGAGGTGAATATTTTTTGACATTTTTGTGCAAAATTTCTGTCAAAAATTCGCGAGACAAAAATTCTTTAAAAATATCCCGACAGCGAAGCTGGAGGGATATTTTTTTAAAAGAATTTTTGTCGAGGGCAATTTTTATAGAAATTTTGCGGAAAAATGTCAAAAAATATTCTAAATAAAATATTTACCTCGAGTGGTATATGTTGAGATTATATACCAAAAAAAAAGAAAAAATACAACGAAATGCAAGTAGCTACTAGAAAAACGGACAAAACGAAACAAACCCTCAACAATTGACAAAGTAATAAAACTAACAGAAAATTAGTTGGTCAATATATGTGGCCGTGTTTCGCAGAATTTCTCGAATTGGGTCCATATATACTTTTTTGTTTTTGTTGTATTTTCTGGGATAGTCTCTTCAGCGTTTTTTCTTATATTTTCGACTGAAACATTACCGAATCGGCAAGATTCCATTTTTAAAAAAATGTGACATGAATCTGACAACATCAAAAACTTGATTTGTTGAAAGGGATTTTTGTTATTATAGAAACGGTCTATAGCAACCATCAAATATTTTAAACTTGTTATGATGTTGTTATGCATTGGCATTGTTGTGGCAGGTGGCCCGGGGTATATCCACTTATGCGGGGTATATTCAGTATAATATGCATCTGATTGGTCGCAAAACAGCGTTTAATTGGTCAGAATCGGATTGAGGTATATAATCCTAAATATTTTATTTTATTAACTTTAAAAATTTGAATATTTTCATTTATTTGAATACTATTCATATTTCGTGGTAGGTTATTTAGGTTTAAAGTAAAAGGAATATAATTTGTTTTATTAAAATTAATTGTTAACAAATTGTTACCAAACCAATTTTTTATAATTTTAAAAACTTATTGCATCTTTTAGGAACCACATTGAAGACGCCGTATCACTGGGTTACCCAATGATAATAGAAGATATCAATGAAGAATTAGATCCAGTACTTGATAATGTACTTGAAAAGAACCACATCAAAATTGGTACCACCTATAAAGTAAAAGTAGGAGATAAAGAAGTCGATGTGAACAATGATTTTCGAGTTTATATCACAACCAAGCTAGCAAACCCTAGTTATACTCCAGAAATATTTGCTCGTACCGCTATTATTGATTTCACCGTCACCATGAAAGGTTTGGAGGACCAGCTGTTGGGTCGAGTAATTTTAACCGAAAAACGAGAATTGGAGACGGAAAGAACAACCTTGATTAAAGATGTTACTGCCAACAGGAGAAAAATGCTAGAGTTGGAACAGAATTTGCTTTATAAACTAACCACAACACAAGGGTCTTTGCTGGACGATGATACAGTTATCGACGTGCTAAATGTCACCAAAAATACTGCGGCTGAAGTAAGAGAAAAATTACAAATCGCCAAAGAAACTGAAACAAAGATTAACATCGCTAGAGAAGAGTTCAGACCTATAGCTACTAGGGGCAGCATTCTCTACTTCCTGGTGGTCAGCATGTCTATGGTGAACTGCATGTATCAAACATCCTTGGTTCAGTTTTTGGAACGGTTTGACATGTCCATGATTCGATCGGAAAAAACTCCTCTAGTTCCCAAAAGAATAATATTCGTAATCGAGTATTTAACATACGAAATTTTTAAATACAAGTCCAGAGGGCTGTATGAGTGCCACAAGTACATGTATGTGTTGTTGATGTGCTTGAACATCGACTTGGACAGAGAACATATCACGCATGAAGAATTTCAAAACTTTATTAAGGGTAAGTTTTTATCAGTTAATAATACGTTTAAAAATCTATACACTACTCTAAACAGGCGGTGCGGCGCTTGATATGAACGCATGCCCTCCAAAAGCAGCCAAATGGATAACGGATATGACATGGTTGAATTTGGTTGAGTTAACCAAACTAAGGCATTTTCAATATATTGTACAGCAGGTTAGTATGAACGATAAGCAGTGGAAAATCTGGTTTGACAAAGACGCTCCAGAGGAATCCATTATACCCGATGGATACAACGGTTTGGATACATTTAGAAGACTCTTAATTATAAGGTAAGCTAATATTTAATCAGTGAAGTTTAAGAACTAATTCGTTCAATCAATATTATTAAGTAGGTACCTATTTCATTATTTCAAATTATCGATTTCATTCTAGAGCTTGGTGCCCAGATAGAACTATCACACAAAGCAGAAAATATATAGCAACCTCTTTGGGAAACAAATTCGCCGAACCTGTCATTTTAGACTTTCAAGCGATGCACGAGGAATCCCGGCCTTTAACCCCGTTAATTTGTTTTCTGAGCATGGGTTCTGATCCAACCCCGTACATTGAAATGTTAGCGAAACGTTTAGAGTTGAAGAGTAAGAGTATCTCGATGGGACAAGGACAGGAAGTGCATGCTAGAAAGATGCTGGCACAGGCTATGCAAGAGGTAAGGGCCAAGGTAGACTTTAAGGATGCAAGGGAGCAGTTTGCTACCATTTATGAAGCAATTTTTACCTTTAAACAACGTAACGTAAGATAAAAAATATGGTCACTAAGGTAAATATTTTTTTTAAAGGGTGATTCTTATATTGTGTATTTTGATATTAAGGTTTTCTTTCCGGTCCCAATTACATATTTTAAAAATTTTCTGGCATGTAGGGTTTCTGGGCATTGCTTCAAAACTGTCATTTATCTTTGGACTACATGAACGAAGTTCTGGCGTTGTTTATGGATCTGGAAAAAGGGTTGGGAACTTTACACCACGATTTCCGCTTATGGATAACTACGGAGGTCACCGAGAAGTTCCCAATAAGTTTATTACAGATGTGTATTAAATTTACCAATGAGGCTCCTTCAGGTATTCGTGCTGGTAAGTAAAATATTCTGAATAAAACCCTGTAAGTATACAGGGCATTGCAGAGCCCATTTTATTGAAATTTGACATTTCCTCATTATATTATTAAAGAGATGATACTTCTGTTAGGCTTATTAAGAACGTACACTTCCATGAATCAAGACATGCTGGATTATTCCGACGCATGGCAATACATACCTCTGGTATACGCCATCTCATTTATGCATACAGTGGTTCAGGAGCGTCGAAAGTTCGGACCATTGGGCTGGAACATCCCGTACGAATTTAACTCGGCTGATTGGCTCTCGAGCTGTCTATTTTTGCAAAACCACTTGGATGATATCGATCCTAAGAGGGGTATTAGTTGGCAGACATTGAGGCAAGTTTAAATAATATGCCAGCGGGGGTTTTCACAGTGGAATTACTAACGTCAATAGCTTTTAAGCAGTGAACACTCATTTATATATTTTAGATACATGCTAGGAGAAGTACACTATGGAGGTAGAGTAACCGATGACTATGACAAGAAGTTACTGAACACATTCTGCAGAGTATGGTTTAACGATGATGTATTCAAGGACGATTTTATATTTTATAAGGGTTATAAGGTAGTAAGATTTAAGCAAGTTAGCGACTATATTAATTTTATCGATGGGTATCCGCCGACTGATCCACCTCAAGCCTATGGTTTACATTCCAACGCAGATATCACGTAAATATAACTAGTTTTAGCAGTTATTAAGGATGTCCTTAAACATTGGATACGGTTGTAGATATCAAACAAACACCACTATTGAAATGTTTAACATGATGTTGGCAATTCAACCGAAAGAATCCGGAGGTGGAGGGGGTGAATCTCGCGAGACTACCGTAGCCAGGCTCGCCTCTGATATGCTGTCCAAATTACCCAAAAAATATGATCCATTTGAGGTCAAAGAAAGGTAAATAATTCGGCAAGTTTTAAGGGACACAGTGTAGTTTACCACACCTCATCTTTGTGAAAAGGAAAATATATAACCAAGTAAAAGCTGGTGCAGTAAAGAAAGAAGAAGGATCTATAGGATCCTGGATCTCTACTTAATAATAATGAAAACACGCGTTACTTTTTAGGCTGAGGATTATGAATCACTTAAACTCGCTGAATATATTCTTAAGACAGGAAATTGATAGGATGCAAAAAGTTATTGGTTTAGTCAGAGCGACTTTGACTGATCTACTGTTGGCTATAGAAGGAACTATAATCATGAGTGAAGTAAGGTTTGAACTTTAAAGACTTTTTGTGACAACATTTTTAGTTGTAATAAAATTTTTACGCTGTCACATCTTGACCGAATTTGTGAATGATCACTTTTTCCTTGTAGTCGCTTGGAGACGCGTTAGACAATATATACGACGCTAAAGTGCCGTTTATCTGGCGAAGAGGTTCCTGGGAGGCGAACACCCTAGGTTTTTGGTTTACCGAACTTCTAGAAAGGGATAACCAATTTAGGACTTGGATATTTGGAGGTAAATCAATAAATTTCATAACGTGAAATAGTAACCTTTTAAAAATGGTGTTGTCCAAATAATGTAATAAAGTGAGAGGAACCCGGTAGAAATAGAGAGTTAATTAAATATTTCTGCTCTAATAAAAATTATTTTCAGGAAGACCTACATGCTTTTGGATGGCAGGTTTTTTTAATCCCCAAGGGTTTTTGACTGCCATGAAACAAGAAGTGGCTAGAGCCCACAAAGGTTGGGCACTGGATCAAGTATCTCTTTTTAATGAAGTTACCAAAAACAACAAAGAAGAAATATTTAATGCTCCTCCCGTAAGTAGAACACTTTACCAGAAAACTGGTTTTAAAATGTATGGCTTCCAATTGCTCGCCACGGAGACTCTAAAATTATCTCACACTAACACCTATGTTACAGTAATCCTTTTTTCTTTTCAGGAAGGTGTTCTTGTCTATGGATTGTTCCTGGATGGGGCGGGGTGGGACAAAAGACATGTACGGCTAGCAGAATCGATCAACAAGGTCCTTTACACGATGGTCCCCGTTGTGCACATCTATGCTATTTATTCCACTGAACCTAAGCCAGCAACACTATACACGGTATTATTTTATTATTTCTGCTGGTGTAACTATGATGACGGCTAGGCATACAAAACTTTCTAAGTATAAAATAAACACAAATGCATCTTGGAATAAAAATATTCTCTATCGGGTGATGATTTTTTGTAATTTTTTTCAGTGCCCCGTCTACAAGAAAGCAACGCGAACGGGACTAAACTTTATCACAGTTCTGTGGCTTCAAACTGTGAAGCCCCCCGAACATTGGTGTCTACGAGGAGTAGCTTTACTCTGTGATACTCAATAGATATTTTAAATATTAGAGTGATAAGAGAATGTACGTTTAATTAAAATAATGTTTTAATAGGACGTTGTTTTATTTACCACGCGATCATCATTTTTCGACTTACAAAGTGCAAATTTGCAATACTATTGAAATTTCCACATCAGAACAAATCAAATTGTTTTTTTTTTTACTTTTTTCCATTTATACATTTTCTTTCTCTAAATGTCAACCGCGATATTCTATTAAAATATAAATGGCTTCAAATTAATAAATTATCATTAAATTTTAATAAAAAATTAAAAAATAATAATATACTAAAACAATTAAATTTGTAGGTTTATATATTGACGAAAATTAAAGTTGAAAAAAACATTGAATATTTTAAGAAGTTACATCTCACCAATAATTGGCATTTTATTTAAAGCTAAAAATTATATATCATTAAAATATTTTTTAAAATATATATTATTCTTTGGTTTATTCAAAATTACTATATAATATGATTTCAACTTGGGGATCAGCGAATTTAAATATAATTCAGCCATTAAAAAAACTACAAACCAAAATAATTAAATGCATACATAAACTTCCTTTCTTAGAACCAACTATAAATTTGTATGAACCAAATAAATATTTAAATTTAGAAATACTTTATAAATTAAAACTATGCATCCCAATACCCTTTATTTATTTATTTATTATTATTAAAGAAAAACAATCGAATATAATATTTCATTCGACCAACATTATTCACTACACGATACAAAACCATCATATTCAAACACCTATGAGCAAAGAGTACTTTTTGCCAAAGATCGATAGTATATAAAGGAATAACAATTTACAACAGTTTGCCGAAAAAAATTAAAGAAATTATGGATTTAAAAAAAAATAAAAAAATATTAAACTAACTTCAACGTATTATATTATTATTATTATTATTGTAAATGGTTATTATATATATTTTTTTTTTTTGAATAATTTCGATGGAGTTATTAATAATAGTAATAATAAGTTTATTTAAAGTTTAATAATATAATAAATATGTTTATGTTGCCTTCTATAAACTTTGCCTTCAATCCCCTGAAGCTGAGCTTATTAGGGGAAAATCTTCTTTTTTGTTTTAGTATGTAAAATCATAAATATGCATTAAAAATCAAGTTTTAACGTAAAAATGTTAATTTAGTATAGTATAAACGCAGTTTTTTTTTAAGAAATATATTACCTATAATAAAATTATTAATTTATAATTTTTAAGTAAAAAATATTACTTATATAAATTATTTAGAACAATATTAATTATTTAAAGCATTTCTAAAAAAATGTCAAATTGTCTGTTTTTAGTATGCATGTTTTTATTTCGAGTTTAAATTTTTTTAATGAAATCAATTTTTTAATAGTTACTAAACATGATTTTTATTATTTTATGATTTTATATATTGTATATTTGGTGTTATATTCTTTCTAATGAAATTTTTAAGTTGGTTAAGAATAAAATATATTAATAACAAAAAATATGACATAGTACAATAAATGATCGTAACGCCGGCAATTTTTTGCATAAACATCAAGATTTTCAAAACAATTCATTTTAAAAATAAAACATTATTGTTTGTTTTTGACTGCACAATATTATGTTTACTACAAAACACGAATTTCGTCTTCGACTCAGGATAATTTTCAAAATATACATGAGCTGGAATAAATTTTCAGAAATAATTTAACCTCGTGGTATTACTAGTGAAAATATCTCCTGACGCGAGCTAGCTGTGCCAAATTTCAGCGCCAAATGACCACTGAGGAAAAGTATACAGTCAGACATGTATGTGTTCAGTTTGTTAAATTTTGACAGGGAACACTAAAAGAAATCACAATAAGCAACAACGATTAAATAAATCTTTATTTTTAAAGTTTGCCATCGACAAACAAGCTAAACTAGAACACAATAGGGGACTGAGTATCACAAATCAAATAATACAGGAGGTAACTGTTACTTAATTAAACCAACAATTGTGTCTTGTAACTTTTATTCTCTGCAGCTATTTCTAAACGTAATAATAGTGTGCCCCTGGACAAGTCTGGTCAATAATTATATTAATTCGTTAATGAGACATAATCGCTTGAAATCTTTCTTTAGGTGTGCGTCAGTTCTTAACAGGATAACTATGAGGGAGCAACCGTGCGTTTTTTTAGCGAGAATATGTGTTTTTAGTGTTTTATAAAAAATAATTGTGTAGTGGTTGAAAGTTTATTGACGCCTATTTTATTAACAATAATAGGTATTTAAAAATTAGGTATATATATTTTCTAAAACTATAAACCTAAAATAGTATATTAAAGTACACGTTTTATAAGAAGCGGTTTTAGCGCACGCGTCTATTTTAAAAAAACGTTATTGACACGTGCGCTAAAACGCCTTATGAAACATGTGCTTTATACATTTTTTTCTATTTCACCTTTTATAATCAAGAAAAATACATTTTAAAAATAAAATGAATCCTTCAAATTTTGTAAATTTTTATGTCTAAATTTTATGTTGGTAATACTATTTTTTATCATAGTAGCCTCTGGACAACAAAAATTATTTTGCGAACTGTCATTTTTTGATTTATTGATCGATTTTCACCACGAGATTCTAAAGTTATTTTAGCGATATGAGACTTGAAATTGGACGGAATACGTTGTGTGATCCTTGTACATTCGGTACATATACAGAGCGTTCGGAAATTCGGGCGATTTTGCTACTTTTATTCGAATTTCAAAAGACGTGATTTTACGTCACGGCATTGCAATTTAGTATAGGGAAGATGGAAAATTCAAATAAAGTTGCAGTTAAAATCGACATTGGAAGGTTAGTAGATTGAATTTTGGATAGGATTTGGCAGAAAATGATAGCTTGAAGCATCTACAAAAGATTGATTTATAGATTTATGCAACCAACATACATGACTGTTATCCACGCAGAATAAAAAAGTAGGTTATCAAGGTATTTTTCCTCTGCCAAAAATGGGTTTTCTCGTAAATCACAAAGGCCGCGCAAGTCAATGAAATAAAACATTTAAATGTTACCAACATCAAATAAAGAAAAAACGCGTACCTATCAAAATAGCTTCATAACGATACGCAAATGCGTATCGTACTGAGCTTATTATGAACGTGAAATAGAAAAAGTTACAAAGAATTATTTCAAACATGCATTGTTTTTTCCGAAAACTTAAATAGGTACCTTTTTAAACTTTGCTCTCATTTTCTGGGTTTTGTATTAAATTTTCCGAGGCATTCATAGTGCGGTAAGGTAAATATTTGATCGAAGCAGAGGTATATTTAAATAAATCTATACACTCAAATTTTATCCATTAAGGTGGAATTATCAACGTCATTAAATTTATTGCCAACCTATAACCTATTTCGCCTTGTTTTTCTTAGTTTATTATTTTATTGACTAAGATTTAAATAAAATCAATATCGTCTGCACATTATTTACGTAATATCTGATATATTACAAAAATATTAATTTATTTTATGGCTTATTTTGGGAGAATTGTATAGTGAAAGAACAATGACATAATAATGTTAAAAAAAATCTTAACCGATATTTTTCGATATACAATTCTCCTTAAATAACTTATGAAATTCCTTGATATTTATTTAATATGTCACTTATTACCTATAAAACATGATGACGATAATGATTTTATTTAAATTTTGTGTAAAAGCTGGAAAAATTAAATAAATCTTCGCGAAATAGGTTAGAGGTTGGGATCATGTTGATACTCCCACCTTAACGTCTTATAATTATATTAATTAATTTATTAATGAGGCATTGGCTTACTCAAGTAAAGATTCCTTATAGATAAACCTTATATCATAAAAGAATTCGTCCCCCGCCCAGTACCTACATCGAAAAAATCGAATTTATTCATCAAACATTGAACTTCTAAAATTTAATTTGATTGCTTTTTATGGTTTCGTCACAATTCGATACGATAGGCTATATTTACAGCTGTGTCCTTTTAGCAAACGATATCGACGTAATCCTACATAGACCTTTAAAACAAAGTTTTTTTGTATTTAATTAAAAAACAATGGTTAAGGCATAACACTAAAATACTAATATAATAGTCGTGCGTGTGCAAAAACATAAATATGACATTATTAATAGTGCTGTGGTGGACACTATTACAGTTTAGTGTTCCTAGCGTGGTCTGTCACGACTTCAGCAGTCCTCCAACCACAGTGAAGGCTAGAGAAAATAATACAGTGCTACTTCCTTGTTACCTAAACACGTTGTCCAACGGTAAGCTATAAAAATTGATCATAAATTAAAACCATCGCAGTTTCTCTCAATAAACAAGTACCGGGTGGTCAAATAAGCAAGGACGTCGGCTTTATCTCGAAAACCATTAATCGTACAACTTTCGGAAAGATTTTTTTATGAGTAAAGTGGTCAAGAGAAATTGCTGGAAATTACTTTTGAGTTTCTTATTTCGCCGCAAGGGGGCACAATTAAAATTTGTTTTTTTAAATTCCAAATTTCTCCGAAAATTCCCACATTAAGGTATAACTCTGATTACATCATTGGAAAGCTTAGACAATTCTGCATCATTTTGGTTTAAGGCTCATTGGCGTACCGACCTTGATAAGAGTGGGAGAAGTTATTGAAAGAGTAAACATTAAAATCGCTGTAACTTCTAAACGACTTATCCGATTTTCCTAAATTTAAGCATGCTTGGAAGAAGAAAATAAGTATCTTCAATTGCCGTATCCAACAGTACACGATAGTGTTTAATACAATTGCTAGAGGGCGCGATTTGTAATAATAACAGTTTTTTCGATTTTATCCCGAAAATTCAAACCATACGGTATAACTATTACATCATAATCGGAAAGTAGATGAAATTTGCAAGAAAAGATGTGAAGACCTCAGTTCGATATCTTTGTTCGTTTCAGAGTTATTGCCAAAACAATAATTTTTAATTTGCGCCCTCTATAGCAATTTTATTAGAAACTACCGTGTACCATTGGATACACCAATTAAAGGTACTTATCTTTCTCTTCCAAACAAGCTTACATTTAGTAAAATCGGATGAGTCGTTTGGAAGTTACAGCGATTTTAATGTTTACACTTTCAATAGCTTCTCCCACTCCTATCAAGTGAAAGTGTAAACATTAAAATCGCTGTAACTTCTGAACGACTCAACCGATTTTACTAAATTTAAGCTTGTTTGGAAGAAAAAGGTAAGTACCTTCAATTGTCGTATCCAATGGTACAAGATAGTTTCTAATAAAATTGCTAGAGGGCGCAAATTAAAAATTATTGTTTTGGCAATAACTCTGAAACGAACAAAGATATCGAACTGCGGTCTTCACATCTTTTTTTGCAAATTTCATCTACTTTTCGATTATGATGTCATAGTTATACCGTATGGTTTGAATTTTCAGGATAAAATCGAAAAAACTGTTATTATTACAAATTGCGCCCTCTAGCAATTGTATTAAACACTATCGTGTACTGTTGGATACGGCAATTGAAGATACTTATTTTCCCCTTCCAAACAAGCTTAAATTTAGTAAAATCGGATAAGTCGTTTAGAAGTTACAGCGATTTTAATGTTTACACTTTCAATAGCTTCTCCCACTCTTATCAAGGTCGGTACGCCAATGAGCCTTAAACCAAAATGATGCAGAATTGTCTAAGCTTTCCAATGATGTAATTAGAGTTATACCTTAATATAAGAATTTTCGGAAAAATTTAGAATAAAAAACAATTTTTAATTGTGCCCCCTTGCGGTGAAATGAGGAACTTAAAAGTAATTTCCAGCAATTTCTCTTGACCATTTTACTCATAACAAAATCTTTCCGAAAGTTGTACGATTAATGGTTTCCGAGATAAAGCCGATGTCCTCGCTTATTTGACCACCCGGTACATAGGTGCATCTTTTTTTATTTTCTCGTTTTAGATAACGCATACGCAACAGCTGTAAAATGGTACAAAAACGATAACGTCCTTTTAGCAGACAGCTCCAACGATTCAGTGATGCTACCCGAACGGTACATTCTATGGGAAAACGGTTCATTGGAGATCAGAATGGTTCAACCCACGGAGACTGGCGAGTACACTTGCGAAGTTATCCGACCCGATCCTTGGGGAGCAGTTAGACAGAAACATGCTATCGAGGTCTTGCGTAAGTAGAACACCCTGTATTAGGTATACCAAACTTGTACTATACAATACGGAATTGTTATTGATCGAGATGCGTTATTAACCCTATAAGATACCTATACAGGGCGACTTGTAAAGCTTGTGAACAATGCCTTTCCACGATATCAAAATTAATGATAATTGATGATATAAACTTATTTTTCAATCCCCTGAAGCTGAGCTTGTTAGGGACAAATCTTATTTTTTGTTTTAGTTTGTAAAATCATAAATCATAAATACCTATATATGCATTAAAAATTAAGTTTTAAAGTAAAAATGTTAATTTATAGTATAAACGCAGTTCATTTTTGAAGAAATATATTACCTATAATAAAATTATTAATTTTTAAGTAAAAAATATTACTTTTATAAATTATTCAGAACAATATTAATTAATTAATTAATTAAAGCATTTCTAAAAATATTTTTAGTCTGCCTGTTTGTCTGTTTTTAATATCCATGTTTTTATTTTGACTTTAAATTTTTTTAATGAAATCAATTTTTTAATTTTTAGTTGGTAAATAATCGTTTAAATAAAAACAAATATTTGAAATTTTTTTGTCCTATGGACTTATTTATTTTAGGTTTTATGGATATTTCATTTTTATGACGTGTATTAGGATTATGTTTTTTAAATTGTATAAGGTTTTTATTTTTAAATATTTAATAATTATAAAATATTATAAGATCTTATAAATGTAAAGTTGTCTTCTGTTCAACTTTTTTGTTTCTGAGTATAATTCTTTTGAAGGATAAAGATAATCTTTATTGAATATAATTTTTAGAAACCTTTTTTGTAATATTTCTAATTTTTTAACTAAAGTTCTATTTATTCCTCCCCAACCAGTGGTGGATCCAGGGAGGGGGGGCCAATGGGGCCAGCCCCCCCCCCCCCCCTAATGCCCGTTGAAACATTAATAATTCTTTTTTGTTTACCTGTTACAAAAATTTGTGTTACGTTTTTCACAATATAAAATATAAATATACTGATTTATTTTGATTTTTTGCATACGGGCCCCCCCTTAGGAGTATTTCTGGATCCGCCACTATCCCCAACCTAAAATTCCGTAATTTATATGAGTTTTAACTAACGCGTAATATAATATTTCCATGTCTTACATTTAAAAATTTTTTAATGTTTTTAAAAATCGGTAGTAAACTTCTTAATTTTTTAATTAAGTATTATAAGTAAAAATTCCAATTTAATTTACTCAAAAATACTTCCTAAATATTTTATTTTATTAACTTTAAAAATTTGAATCTTCATTTAGTTGAATACTGTTCATAGTTCGTGGTAGGTTAGTTAGGTTTAAAGTAAAAGGAATATAATTTGTTTTATTAAAATTAATTGTTAAGAAATCGTTATCAAACCAAACTTTTATAATTTTAAAATCTTTTTTAATTTTATTATTTAAGTTTTCCCAATTTGTATCGGTATAAAAAATTGTAGTATCATCTGCAAAACTATGAATTTGTCCATCGCAATTTATACTAAATAAGTCGTTAATATAAATATTAAAAAATAATGGTCCTAAAATTGAAAATAATAAAATAAGAATATAATAATAATAAAATAATCCACAAACGAAAAAACCTCTTTTTTGTTTAGATTCGCCTTCTGTGGAACCGTTTCCCCTAACAGGATTTCTGCAAGTCAAACTAGGAGAGGAGGTATTAATGTCCTGCAAAGGCAGTGGCGTACCGTATCCCATAATAACATGGTATAGTAAGGTAAAAAAATCCCAAATTTTTTTTTTTTAATTTTGGCATAATTTTCCTTCATTAGGGAGAAGAACTCAAACTGTTGGATCACAGGGAAGTCTTAAGATTTACGGCGTCTGACAGGTATTTGGCAGGAGTGTACGAATGCGTTGCTGCCAATGGGGTGGGAGAACCCGCTAGAGCCAGTATTGACTTGAGTATAATTTGTAAGTAGGTGTAACCAAACATCCCTATACGCTTATACTGCGTAGACGTACAGAAAGTTCCCTCCTTTTTTTATATATTAAATTTCGGCCTCTATTTTATTTATTCCTGCTTTCCATAGACCCTCCGGAGTTGATGACGTCACGTTCCTGGATACACACCGCTCCAGGACATACAGCACAACTGGAATGCAGAATTTCGGCGGATCCTCAAGTAAGTAATTGTTTTTAATCGTTATAAAAATATTTTTTTCTATTGCTGTTTCGGTATTTTAGGCTCCTGTAACGTGGCTTAAAGGTCAAACAATTGTACCATTGGATAACAGGGTAATTTCCACTCGGATTATAGACGGAGACAAACATACCCTGGTTATCAAAAATGTCCAAAGGAGTGATTTCGGTGTGTACACTTGCCGAGCTATCAATGAATTGGGACAAGGGGAAGTTCAAATTCAATTGTCAGGTGAAAAACCATTTAAAATTGCATTTAAACAACAATTTTAAAACATAAATTTATAAAAGAACAGAAAACCTTAATCTTTTTGCTTTACAGGTGTACCCAACCCCGGAGTCTTCAAAAAGACCTCCGAAAACGAAATTAACACCAACAAAAACACGTACACTCTTATTTGGGAGGTCGATAGCTACACCCCGATCATAGAATACTCTCTCTGGTTTAGACAATACAAAACGGGACGTGGTTTGAACATGCCCGAATGGACTAAACTAACCATACCAGCTGAACATAGCTCGGGACCTGTCTATTCGAAAAGCTATAAGTTAAAGGGGTTGAAAGAAAAAGCTATTTACGAGGTTTTGCTACTGTCGAGGAATAGGTATGGTTGGTCGAAACCCAGCCCCATTTTGAGGTTTGCCACTGCCGGGGCTGGTAAGTATGCTTTTTTAATTTTAGATAAACTACGGCATGTTTTGGGGGAATTCCGGTTTACGACGAGGCGTTTATTATATTTTTGTCGCTTAAAGAATATGAGAAATATGAGCCATAATGGCGAAACGCGTCTGAGGGTTGATCTGATGAAACAAAAGGCAACAACTCTTCTTCTAAATATACAAATGAAATTTTCGGAATTGTATTCAGTTAAAAAAGTTTGGAAATATGATTTAAGAGTGTATATACAGGGTTGCCCAGAAGTCCGGAGTAAAATTAATTTGCATTTGCCACGTTAAAGCATCTTTTTGTTGTGTTTTGTTTTGCTTCGTTACATTTTTATTTTTTTGACAAAATAAATAACAAATAAACCATAACTATTGTTAAGTCACAAAATGTCAGAACGTGAAACAATGAAGATTTTTTACCTTGAAAGGTAAATCATTTCCGCTTATTTAAATAGAGATTTTTTAAAAACTTTGAACAGTCGCCATATTGAAATAGCTTGACAGAATCGCGCCAAAATGTATGAGCATACTGTAAGAGATATTAGCTTTCAAATGATGTATCACAAGCTGTGTGTTTCCATTTAAAAAATTCACAGATCTTGCATCTTACGCAAGTATCATAGGCGTATTGAAAATACCTACCACATACAGTGGCGAGAAGGAAACCATTATGTCACAGCACAGATTACTCCTATCTGTGAGTATGTAACGTGCCGCTATCACGCGTTATTATGACGGCATGGATGCTCCGATTTAGTTTAAAATAATAATTAAATTATTATACTTAGAAATGTGTAAATTTGACTGTTTTGTTAAAATAAAAAATATAGGGTAATCTGTATATTAGTACATATTGAAGAGAGCTCAAAACCACCTTTTCAAAAATAGCGACAAAATTATTTCTTTGGCTATACACAGCCATTTACCTGCTGGTCCTTGTACTCTTTGTTCATGAAATGTCTAAATCTTAAGTCGGCTATGAAATGTTTTGGATTGGTATATCCATTCTCCACTGACTTTCTGTGTAATACGCCAAGACCGCCGCGCTATTTCGATTTGTTTCAGCGACATTCACTGTTTATTTTTTCCAATTTTATCGAAATTGAAACAATCAAAAATGCGGTTACCATGATATCGACTAATACGGACACCTGAAAATTTTAAAAATTACGAAAACGTTATCTGATATCAATGAAATTTAGACGAATAAAATCTATTTGCACTATCGTAGATTAAATTTTGAATGATACACGTTCGATATGAACTTTGTTAATGAAACTTGTGCAATTAAACCACTCGGCTGACGCCTCATGGTTTAACGTTGCACACGCTTCATTATAGTGTTCATCGAACTAGTATCATTAATAACTATCTACTAACTGTTCTCAGACTTCTACTGTTCTCTCTCTCGACCATATTATCTTAATATCAACAAATATAATAATAAATGCCGAAACCCAAAACAAAACAATATTAATAATCAGCAGATGATGTCATCGATCCTGTGCTGCTCGGATGTTTGTTTAGACTTCACCGCCGTGTTATTTATGTGCATGTCGCATGTCGCGTTCATTTTTCATGAAATATACCCGTATATACGCACCCAGTAGTATTTTCAATACTAAAAAAAGATCGATGTCAAGACGAACAAACGAATAACGCCAAAATGTGAGCATATATAAAACTAAATTGACGTGTCCGAGCGTTTTTCCCAAAAGTTAGAGGTTAAGGCTATATTAATTTTATTCCGGAGTTCTGGGCAACCCTGTATATTAAGACACATTATGAATAATAATTGTAAATTGTATTTTCTTTCAGAATTAAACGAAGATATGATAACAACAGTACAAATAAGCACCGAAGATAATATACCGCTAGATATCAAGGTTTCCTCGGCGAATTCTTTAATAATTTTTAAGTTACGTATCTTAATTTTATTGGTTGTCAATTGGTTCCTATTAAATGTTGGATAAGAAAAAATACCCCAATAATTTTATTTCTTTTTAGCTTTGCTATATCCTGTGAGAACCTTTAAAACATAAAATTGCCAGTTACGTTAATTTAATACGTTAGTCCAGAATTAGCGACGACTTCGTAGTATGCACTTGACGATTTTAATTAGTACATCTTTATAAAAAAAAGCCGTTTCATAAGAAGCGGTTTTAGCGCAGGCGTCTATTTTAAAAAACGAGCCACAAAGTGGCGAGTTTTTTTATTGACACGTGCGCTAAAACGCCTTATGAAACATGTGCTTTATACATTTTTTTCTATTTCACCTTTTATAATCAAGAAAAATACATTTTAAAAAGAAAATAAATTTTGTAAATTTTTATGTCTAAATTTTATGTTGATAATACTATTTTTTATCATAGTAGCCTCTGGACAACAAAAATTATTTTGCAACCTGTCATTTTTTGATTTATTGACCCATTTTCACCACGAGATTCTAAAGTTATTTTAGCGATATGAGATTTGAAATTGGACGGAATACGTTGTGTGATCCTTGTACATTCGGTACATATACAGAGCGTTCGGAAATTCGGGCGATTTTACTACCCTTTTGCGAATTTCAAAAGACGTGATTTTACGTCACGGCATTGCAATTTAGTATAGGAAAGATGGAAAATTCAAATAAAGTTGAAGTTAAAATCGACATTGGAAGGTTAGTAGATTGAATTTTGGATAGGATTTGGCTGAAAATGATAGCTTAAAGCATCTACAAAAGATTGATTTATAGATTTATGCAACCAACATACATGACTGTTATCCACACAGAATAAAAAAGTAGGTTATCAAGCTATTTTTCCTATGCGAAAAATGGGTTTTCTCGTAAATCACAAAGGCCGCGCAAGTCAATGAAATAAAACATTTAAATGTTACCAACATCAAATAAAGAAAAAACGCGTATCGAAATAGCTTCATAACGATACGCAAATGCGTATCGTACTGAGCTTATTATGAACGTCAAAAAGAAAAACAATAATTAACAATGTGTTTTAACCACGCAAAAAAAGTTACATTTACCAACGGAACAAAATTTAACCTGGAAGGAATTTTCCTATTTATCGAAAAATTTGGTTTTGTTTTTATAGTCTCAGGCCCCCCCCTGGATCTGTCACTGTGTGGTTCTAACTAGCATACGAGAGTTGCACAGTAAAATATCACCATAAAAGTGTTCCCACCCTTCTTAGGTACCCAACGTGCATTACAATTAATTGAGTAATTGTAGCAATTGATGAGACATCTTTGTCGGCCATCCTGTTTTAACGGGTTTGTTTTTAGTTCAGCTAGGTCAATAACGTTTATTTAAGTTTAGTAATTATCGATTTTTAGAAACATTAAAAGTTAATTAAACCTAATTGTGTCGATTGTTTTATAGTCTCGCTGTCAAATAATTCCTAATTAAAAACCTATAATATTGTTTTTTTTGTTAAAAGTAACATTTAATGTACATTTTTTAAATTTTCAGCCTACTTCCGCATACTCAGGCATTAATCGTATAGGTCTGGTATTGACGATTAGGTACTTTAATTATTATGGAATACAGCAGGGCTCCAGCTTCAAGTGGCTCAAAGGGCCGTTGTAAATAAACTTGCGATTGTGAGTACCACATTTTGTAAGAGATACAAAAAACTTGTGTGTTTGCATAATTATTTTTATTTATTCCAAAAAATAACAAATATACAAAAGAAGACGTTTGGTATTCACTATAACCAGTGTATCAATATTACCATTAATATTTGTTATTGACAAACCAAGCAACTGGGTAAGTTTGGGGACTTATCCAAACAGGAAACACCTAGCGATCGCTTAAAAGTGCAGGAATTGCTTCTAGACAATGTTTTTTCTTAAAAAAATAGAAGCGATTGCTATCGTTGCCTTAAAATGTGATGAATAAATTAAGGAATTGCTTTCAACTTTTTAAGGTAGGTCGGCATCTGCATCATTTGCTTGGTAGCAGTAAACTTAAGTTCTCCGCGGCATACACGTGCGTTGCTCTTAATTTGTGTCTTCAACTATGGTTGAATATATGAACGTCCGTAAAAGAAAAATCTACAGTGTACGTAAAAATTGCAGATATTATGATTTCAGAAAGTTATATCGATTTGACTGCGAAAATGTTGAGTGGTTGGCAAATTATTTTTTGACTGATACTGGTAAAAGGCAAGGGGATGCACTATCGCCTTTAAATAAGATTAAAGTCTTTCGGCGGAAATTGTCAGATCCGAGCTTTCAAAATTCTGTAGGTGAAGAACTCGGTGTTCACCAAACTACTGTTTGTAAGACATACACTTCTGTAGTGGATGCAGTTTTGGAGAAGGCCAATATTTTTATTAAATTTCCTACAAGTGTGGAAGCTGTTGTGCATGGAAGCTAAACGGCTGTGGTCAGAGAGATACCGGTTTCCAAATGCCATCGGCATGATAGACTATACACACTTGCTTGTCTTTAATTTCTTCATCACTACTATCACTTTCCTCATTTTCACTGAAATCTGCCATATCACAAATATAAGTTTCCTATTTTCCACAAAAACGTAACCGATTACTATTGTACTAAATAAATGGATCAACGTTGTTGTATGTGCGTCAACTCTTTTGCAAATTAGGCACCAAACTGAACATCAAATCTATAATCTGAACAAGTGAATAAGACACGTCTGAACTTGTGTTGAATAAGCATTTGCTACAGAGGTAAGCAATTGCTTCAAATTTTTATTCAAATCCAGATCTAGCAATTGCTTTTACTGATAGCATTTGCTAGTCAAGCAATTGCTTTTACTAAAAAGTAATTGCTTCAAGTAATTATTGCTTAATTTTTATTCATTAGGCTCAATATACCACCGACGTAATTGGCGAATGCGCTGGGTAAGCTATGATTTCCTTGTTAATAAAGCACTAATATTTCTAATAATTAAAAAGATCATGAGCTCCAATTACCATTGCCTGATAAAACAAATACCTGTGGTACAATACTGTATTTTCAAAGAAAAGGGACAAAAATGAAAGGACCTTTGTTTTTATGAGTTTCATTCATCCATAAGACGGTCTCCATTTTATACAAGGCCATAACACTGTCACAATTATGTTTATAATCGTATTATGTTTAGGTAGGGATACCCACCAAGAATATACAGCAAGCAATTAAGATAATTTCCTAGATAACCTAATAAAGAAAGATAATTATATGACACACGCCTAGAAGATCTTTTGATAAACATCAAGTTTCGTTAATTTTGCGTGCAGCAGTCGGAACATTACAAGCATAAATGCATTTGTAATGGCTTTTAAAGGAAGGGCAATTTAAAAAACAAGATTGGTGTGTGGTGCGGTTATTTGACTAAATACGCTTCCGGTAAATGCAATTTCCGAAATATTGGAACTATGATAACAACGAATATATTTTCTATAAATATTTTTAACATGGGGCCCGTATTATATTGTAATTTTATCTATACATATACCTACCTACTTAAAATTCCGAAATCGTACAGGCTATTTGAAATTCAAATCCCGCTATGATTTTCACGGCACGAACTTTTTTCCTGACTTTGCTTTGCAAAGTAGCGAAGTAACGTGTGAGAGGGGTCTCATTCATAGAAAAATGGCTTTTCGCTTATGCATACTAATGTAATATGATGTCAAGGAAAAGGTATTTTTTTATATAGAGAGAAGAAAAAGTTTGAAAGGCCCGGTACCAAAGAAAATAGTATTTTGTGTATCTAGAAGGAAAAATAGCATATTCTCGGACGAGTTTACAAAAGGAAAAGCGTTTAGGCAAGTAGTTGGCATTCACCAATTTGGAAAAATGCCGCAGACCGTTGCCGAATTTTTAAAATTAAAAAATCCTCGACAGTATACCGGACATTGCTTCCGCCGATCCTCTGCGACGATTTTAATCGACTCTGGATCCGACATTACAACATTGAAGCGCCACGGAGGCTGGCGATCTTTCAGTGTTGCTGATGGTTATGTTGCGGATTCAATAACAAACAAAGTCGATGTTGCAAACAGGATCCTTAAAGCAGACAACCGAACCAATGAAAATGTAAATGCCGCATCGTCGTATGTTGCAGATATTTCTTCTGGGAAGGATTCCCACTATTCTCAGCCAATGTTTAACAACTGCACCTCCATTGTCTACCATCTTTAAACAAAGACAAACAACGTTTGGACCTTTACCTTAATATTTAGTGATAGCCGAATGCCTGAAACTATTTTTCAAATATTTACTTTATTATTTCTAAATAAACAAAAATATCTTGATATAAATTCGATAGGTTAAAAGGGAATCGAGTAAATGGTATAAATGCATGTTGTGAGTAAAAGCGACGGTAGGTTCTTAAAAAAAAATGCAACAGAGATGAAGATTGAATTAAGTTGTTAAATAAATTAGGCATATTACAAAAAAACTGGTTACAGATCCGAAAAATAGCGCAATAAAATGTAGATTTCCTTTCATTAGCATAAGAAATTAATTTTAACTGCTGTTTGGTGTTTAGGCTTATAAAAAGATTTATTGTTTGAAATACTACCAGGATTGTAGTATTGTAGGCGCTTTGTATTTGAAGACATCCCTATTATTAATCCGAAATATGTATTTTTTCATGGCAAAGTACAAAGTTCCCTCTATGGATTCATTAAATTTAAAAAACTTATGTTATTACTCACGTTTTTACTTCGACATGTCACAGCTTTACGATTTATAACATCCTTCGCGACATTTTCGGCAAAGCACCGTATGAATTATTTGCATACACTTTACGCTATTACCCACCAAAATATAAATGACTCATTAAAGGGGATCATATTGACTCATTACGTTGTCATTACAAGTCAAGCCTTACGGAACATACATTGATGGTGTTTTTTAATTATCATAATAAAATTCAAATATGGCTCCTATTATAAGTTTTATAAAGGTGACTTTTGATCTTTGCTATTTAAATAACATTAATTGATTTTTTAAGGACAAACTGTATTGAGTCATAAAATGTGTCGTAATATTCTACCTATCATAATGTTGCTAAATGTTTAAACAATACGTATATCGGCCTATCTCGATTTTTGGCAAAAATGAGTTATACCCATATAAAGTCAGGGAAAGACTGCCTTAACGTTATGACAAACTGGCATATCTCAATACTACATGGTTTTTGTTTTATAGTATTATTATAGTCAGGCCTATCTTAAATTATCGATAAAAATACTTTTACGTAAAGACCAAACTTAAGATTGGCCCCTATGCTATATTTTTTGTATGGGTCTTACTGGGCGAATCTCAACATGAACATATTCCTTTACGTTATAAAATATTTTTAAAGGATGAACAGTACTTTGCAGATAGGCCTTATTAATTTATTATTTATTGCTATTTTATTTAACACATAAAAGACAATTTGTAAAAAATAAAATAAATACCAATCCCATTTTTAATTTGTTATGCCTCTAGACTACTCTAGAATAAATAATTAAATATTACACTAGCTGTTTTTAATTCTTTTGAAATTATATTATGTTTAGATTTTTTTTGTACCATTTTTGTAAAATAAAGATGTTTAAAGTTTAAAAATTTCGCTCCCTTTTCCTTGAAAACAAATGTTTTATTAATATCACAGGGGCCTATCTGATTTCATGTACAAATCAGAATTTGTTATTGTTTTTACGCCTATATCTTGATTATTATTTATTTTTTACAAAACCCGTAAAACTTCATTAAAAATCATTATGTCTCATCATTCTAGATTGATTTATCTAGGAAACTGTAAAAAAATAAACCTAAATAAAAAATTGCTGTCAATGCTGTATCCAAAATAAGCACCATTGATTTCTTTAAATCGCTCTACTGAAAAACTACAAAAACCGAGTTAGGCCTATTATACGGAATGGCAGCGACGATATTATAAGACATTGTCCCGAACGCCATATAGTAACAATCTTTTTAAAAAAAATGGATCTTATTTTTTAAAATCAAAATGTTAATTGTTTCTTAAATGTAAACCAGAATCATAACCAATATACAGGGTGTCCCATAGGGAATATACAGCAACAGCAGATATTAAACTTGAAAATAGGTCACAATTTCTTATGATAATGGTAAAAGAAAAACTGGGTGATCCAAGCAAAAATTAATTTTAGAAAATTGGCGATAATTTGATAATGGATGAATCAGATTTGGTGCAGTTGTTTTGACGACAAGAAAGATCATTTCCTAATTCGTTTTAATATGTTTCCTAGAGGACGCTAGTTATTCAACATAAGTTTTGTAAATTCTAGCATATTATATTGTTTTTCTCTCACACTTCTTATCGCGTCAGCTCCAATGAGGAAAGAGGGGTATTTTATACGTAAAAAAAGTGTCCTTCATTAATCTCGATCCTGTATAGATTATAGATGTTATTAGTACCAATAATAATAATATGCAGTAAAGCAAGCTATTTTTCAACCACATATTTGAAATTATTTTATTGTCGAGTAATAAATAAAACAAATTTGATTTAATATTGACGTGATATCATTTCTTGGCGTCCCACAGACGCAAAAAAATACATTTTTCTTTAACCTCTCAAATAAACCAATGATTCATCATTGTTTATATGTTAAAAGAAAATTCGTTGTTATGTATAAGTTCTATCTTCTGGTAATTTAAAAATAGGCCTCCTCAATTAATTGTGACTAATGGGTTTAATTATTCTCTTAATTTTAAGTATCCTTGACCCAAAATGTGTTAATTACAATAATTATTCAGAGCATCTATACAAGATTCCCGTTTTTTGTAAATATTTTAGAAGTGTCTATATAAGCCACTTACAGCGAACAATAAATCATGGAGTTCAAAGATTGCCTTGTTATTCTGTTCCGGTAAATATTTATAGCAACAAGTCAAAATTTTGTAAAGTACATTTTTACGGGTTTAGTCAATAGAAAGAGGTCCAAGTAATAATCTCATTCCTACACAATTAACGATCGCTAAGATAAATATTTCAAACATGGTTGCAGGCGTTCGGCTGTCACCAAATATCACCAGTTAAATTTAAACAGGTGTAAAGAACCCCGCACTTCTCTTATGGAAAATGACCCTCGGTTAAATTTCCTAAATTTTTAGTATGTTGTAGATGTAGAGAATGCCATTCTGATCAAAAGTATCCCTGGCCACAACAAAAACTGCCGGCAAGTTTTTGAGATACAGGGTGTCCAAGTTGCAAAATATTAATTTACACTACATTATACTTTCGTAGTTTATAATATTAATTCGTTTTGTTTTTCTGAATTTTTGTTGACCCTTTCGTAGGTAGGATAGAATATTATCTTATTGTTAGCGTCAGCAACTTTAGAAGCCGGCGCCGCTGATGATATTACCCATACCGAGAAAATGCCACGGGCCCTGATTTGAAGAGAACACTGATTCATAGGTTGTGCTCGCGAAAAGTACAGAAAGAACGTCATTGCGAAGTATTGTTGTGTAATGGTGGTTTAGTAATAAATCTATTTTTATCATTTAAACTGTGTATGTGATTTTAAAGTTTTGAACTGACGTTTATACAGGGTCTAAATATTTTAAATCTACTCTTATCCTTAAATCAAAAGTGAGATTGTGCCCTCGTCCCATAACTTTTGTGGTGGACAGAAAGCCAACATCATGGAAGCTTTATTATTGGAGATGTTGGAAAGCCTGAAACGCAGCAGAACGGATCCTGAGCAGGTGGATTTGCCACTTTCTCGACCTGATATTGATGATGATTCAACTGTATGGATTTAACAAGTAACAGATAAAAAGATAATTTGAATGGTCTGATTTGCAAGTATTGGTAAGAGTTGGGAGCTTTTTATTAGGGGATGCTCATAATTGGTATGAAAACTGGGCACCGTCTGTTAGAGACTGGGCCAATTAAAAAAAAATGAGTTTATAGAAAAGAAAATTCTTGGTCGTTTATTGTGTGAAGCTTCAAGCTTCAGCTTTTAATAGCTCAATGTGTAATACGTATACTTCTTATGTTCATAAAAAGGTTGCATTAATAAAAAAACTTATGTGCTATAATTGGAATACCGCAGATTTAATTGAACTAATTGTTTATGGAATTTATGATGACAAAATCCAAGAATCTGTTACTATGAAAGATTTTAATTTAATTTCTAATTTGATTGCTTATCTAGGTACTATTCCCAAATGTGTAGGTATCTAATGACAATAATTTTAACACCTCAAAAACAATTGTTTCTTCAAAAAATATTCGCTATGAAAAATCTGATTTGGCAAAATCAAAAATGTCTTCTTACAAATGTGGCCGTTTGCGCCACGTCAAACGAAACTGCCGATCTCGCAATAATAATTCTCTAAATTTTAAACCAGATAAAAATTTAAAAATTAATACTTTTATGAAACCTATTCATAATGAATCCTTTACCGATAATACAGCTTCAGCTAAAAAAAAACACAAATGTAGTTTTTGTTTTAAGTTAGGTCACGTACTTGAAAATTGTTTTCTTAAAACTTCCATTGATAAACGACGTAATGGTAATGTTATTTTAAGCGAGAAAAACAGTGTGCCCACGAAAATAAACATTGATAAGTCAACCTATATGGGTTTAATTGATACCGGAGCTAAAGTGTCTTTGATTTCATTTTAGATAAATTTGCTAAAAATTTTAAATGAAGATTGTTTACAGAACATTTTTTTATCACTGGAATAACTCGTAATACTTTTGTTTCAAAATATAGGCTTAAATCTGATGTTGAAATTATTACAGGTCAGCACACAAAGTTATTGTTTATGTTAGTGCCTTCTTATTATTTAGAGCATGATGTCATCATAGGTTGTAATTTATTTGCTGATAGTAGGCTTGCTGCTATAACATATTGTGATGGTACACGTATTATAAAACGACAGTTACCGGGTGTTTTAAAAATTTCAGAAGTTACTGAAAGTAATTTAAATTAGTTAAAAGTACCTGAATAATATCGGGATGATTTATGTTGTGTTATTGACAAATATTCCGATTTGTTGTCGATAGGTTTTTTGAATTCTGCTGTAAACAACTGTTCTATGCAAATAAATTTAATTGATAACTTTATTGTTAGTCGCTGTCCATAATCAATAAGTGAACGGGCGGAAGTATGTAAAATTGTTGACGGACGATCTTCTTAATCATGACATTATTAGGGAAAGTACTTCTCCTTATTCTAGCCTCCTAGGCATCGGTATTTCAAAGGGCAGTTTATAAAGTACTGGGAAATTTAAAATACATTGTGGCTCTAGATATGGATGATATTCTGATTTCATCAGATACTGTTTCCCAAGGTTAGATATATTTAGAACAAGTTTTAAAAGCCTTAAAAACAGCAGGATTCTCCCTAAATATTTCGAAGTGTTTCTTTTTACAAACCAATATTGATTATCTCGGACCAGACATTTCTGCAGTTGGTTTGAGAAAAATAGAGGCCCTAACAAAAATAGCTTCACCGGGCAACGCTAAACAAGTTAGACAATTTCTTGGTCTCGCGAGTTATTTCCGTAAACTTGTTCCAGAGTTCGCAACTAGAACGGGGTTATAACTATGTTCAAAAAGGACGTCCCATTTTTATGGACAAATGAACAGGAAGAGGCTAAAAATTATGTTACGACATTTATTCTTATTTCACGACCACTTTTCGTAGTTTTTAATCCGGATCTCTGTACTGAGTTACATACGGATGCTAGTTCCGTGGGGTACGGAGCTATATTGATTCAAAAATATGATGCGGAATATAGAAAAGTAGCCTACTTCAGTAAAAGCTCTTTAGCAGCGGAAGCTAAATATCATTCATATGAACTAGAGACTCTAGCCATAGTTAATTCACTTAAATGTTTTCGGGTATCTATATTTCGTTGGTATCAAATTTAAAATAGTGATTGACTGTAATTCCGTTAAGGCGACTGTCATTAAACGCAAAATTGTGCCTCGAGTTGCAAGATGGTGGACATACGTCCAGGATTTTAATTTTGAAATTGTATATCGAAAAGGCTCATCTTTAAGTCATGTAGATTTCCTTAGTCGAAACCTTATAAATGTTCTGCGAGTCTCGAAACAGTTCCTGATGACGAGCAATGCCACATAGGTACAGAAAAGACAATTAATTCCATACTAACTCATTTTTGGTTCCCTCATTTAAGAAATTTTGTAAAAAAAAAATTATATTAGGCACTGCCTTGTCTGTGCAGTAGTGCAGTTAAAAAGACCAGAACAGGTCCATTACAATGTAAAATATTAATACCCAGAAAACCAATTTCTCCTTGTCGTACAATACATATTGATTGTTTGGGTCCATTACCATTATCAGCTGATAATTTTAAGTATGTGTTAACTATAATCGATGCTTTTACAAAATACCGTAATTTGATATCTTATTTAAAATCAGTAAAGGCAGATGATACACGGCAAGCTCCTTAAAAAGTTTATCTCAAGTTTAGGCATTCCTAAAGGTTTTATAATGGATAGCGGTATGAATTTTTACAACATTAGCTTATGAAAATTTTTTTTTATAAGTTTAATATTCAATATGATTTCATTACACCTGATATCGATAAAGCTAATGGGCAAGTGGAACGATATATGCGCACTATTATGAATTTCATAAGAATTGAAACTCGCCTTAATTTTGTTGAATGGCCGAACGTTTTATGTAAAATTCAATTAGTTTTAATCACAACATTCCAAAAATCGATGTGTCGGTGATTTTGTCTTATTTTATCGGGCAAGCAAAATGCACGTCAGCAAAACTGATTTCGAATTTAACGGACGATATGTATGAATTAGTGTAGGCAAATACAAAATAATAAAAGCAGCCAAGGAATAGCTAAGACTTTGGCTGGGAGAATGTTCAGTAGCGACTGATTTACAAGAATTGTTCGACCTTTCTGAAACCGATCGAAGGTAAAGAGGAACATTTTATTTTCTTATTAGTGGTTTTCCTAATATTAAAATAAGGTCATAAAGCATGGGGTCAGCATACTCCCATGGTATTTGTTTTTTTTTTGTGTTTTATGTTTGCCGGGATTGAAACGATATCTCGAAGCATGGGGTCAGCATACTCCCATGGTATTTGTTTGTTTTATGTTTGCCGGGATTGAAACGATATCTCGAAGCATGGGGTCAGCATACTCCCATGGTATTTGTTTGTTTTATGTTTGCCGGGATTGGAACAATATCTCGAAGCATGGGGTCAGCATACTCCCATGAAGTACATTCATTGGCAATATTACGTGATGCTAGTGTTTGTACATTTACTTTAGGAAACCTACATTTTATTTTTTTTTCAAATTTACAGAAAATGATGACGCCGCAGTTGATACATGTTTTGAGAGCAAAACTTCTGTCAGGCAGGCCGTGTTAGCGTCAGCAACTTTAGAAGCCGGCGCCGCTGATGATATTACCCATACCGAGAAAATGCCACGGGCCCTGATTTGAAGAGAACACTGATTCATAGGTTGTGCTCGCGAAAAGTACAGAAAGAACGTCATTGCGAAGTATTGTTGTGTAATGGTGGTTTAGTAATAAATCTATTTTTATCATTTAAACTGTGTATGTGATTTTAAAGTTTTGAACTGACGTTTATACAGGGTCTAAATATTTTAAATCTACTCTTATCCTTAAATTATTATATACCGGGTGAGTGACGAAAATTATTTAATATTTTCGGCATTAAATTAAATGTTAACAAAGTAATACTGGATATGACATTACCTTGGAGCAAGCTATCATAATTAATATTTTTTATATTTATACAGGGTAACTCAAAAAAGTTAATATTTTTTTTTATTAGTTTTTAAAGAACTTTTGTAGATATTTCTTTAGGAACTACTTGTCGCTTATCGTATGGTTCCAAATATATATAATTATCAAGGTTATACAGGGTGTTTCCGATGGTAAGCAATAGAAGAAAAACATAAAAATGCATGTATTGATAAATCACCCGGTATAATAAAAATGGATCGGTTAAATGTCGTAATTTTTTTGGCTTGAAGTATCTTACTTACATGTTTACTATTGATTTTCCTTTTTCTATGACCAGTTCTGGAGATTTACAGAGTGGAACAGACAACAGACCCAAAACTAAAACATATAAAATACCTTTTTTTTTTAATAAAATTTGTTCTGTAAAAATAAACATATTCGTGGATAAAATTAATTCTTTGTATTAAGACTTTGCTTGTTTATACGATTTATATAATATATTTCCTATTTGCATAATACAGTGTTAGAATACCTTAATTATTCGAAACACACCCTGTATAGCACTAAATATAATTATTTTTAACCATAAGATAACATAAAAAATTTTATTAAAATAAAAGAAATTGTTATTTTATGTGCTTTTTTTGAGTTTTGGGTTTGTTCAACGCTGTAAATCTCCAGAACTGGTCAGAGGAAAAGGAAAATCAACAGTAAACATGTAAGTAAGACACTTCCAGCAAAAAATATTAAAAAATAACGAAATTTAACCGAATAATTTTTAATATACCGGGTGATTTATAAATACAAGCATTTTTATGTTATATTTCTATCACTTATCATCGGAAACATCCTGTATAACCTTGATAATTATATATATTTGGAACACAAGTAGTACATAAAGAAATATCTACAAAATTTCTTTAAAAACTAATAAAAAAATTTATGACTTTTCTGAGTTAGGTACCCTGTATAAATATAAAAAATATAAACCTGATAGCTTGCTCCAAGCTAATGTCATATACAGTATCACCTTGTTAATAATTAATTTAATCCGGAAAATACAAAAATTTAACAAAAAATATTAAATAATTTTCGTCACTCACCCGGTATATAATAAGAAATTTTAGACTATTTTTATAGTATTCTATCCTATCTACGACAGGGTCAACAAAAATCCAGAAAAACCAAACGAATTAATATTATAAACTACGAAAATATAATGTATGGCATTCTCTACAATATACAAAAGTTTAGGAAATTCAACCGAGGGCCATTTTCCATAAGAGAAGTGCGGGGTTTTTTGGTATCACTGGATAACGTTTTACGTCTTGTTTATTTTTAATTTAGGTTTTTCTTTGGGAGAAAATAATTTTAAAAAATAAAAAATGGAGCCTTTATTTAAAAAAACCTTTCTGTATATTTAATGTGGTAGCTTGAAAGGTAAGAGGTCGAAAAAATATTAAAAAACATTTTCCATATAGATACCTAAAAATTCTTTCAATACATTCTGACAAACCCATGCCTGGGTATGGTCGGCGTATGGTTTTTATAAATGATTCATTCATTGGTGTATGCAGTAATACCTGTACATTACCATATAATGCCTACATTTCTTTTATATTAATCAATAATCATTCCATTATCGATTCATCGTATCAATAGAGAAATACCAAATTAGATATTGTAATTATTATAGTAAACGCTTTTTTTATCGACAAATGCGATGCTGATGCGTAGTAAGTGTAAATCCTGTGAGATCATGATCAAACATGTTATTTCTTTTAAAAGTACCTAGGTACTTACCTTTAACAGTTACAATTTTAGATAAGTAAGGGTCATGCATGAGTTTAGGGTTTACCGTACAAAAAGGGCGACGACACATCCCTAATAAGCTGCACTCACCCGTATGATTGATTTTTTTATTGTTACCGTGAGCCGCACCTTAGAGTTTTAATTTGGACCACCGGCGATTGAGTATTTTGACCTTTTAGGGTCAATATTTTTCAATACGCTGGGTAATACTTATAATATATTATGACTCAAAATGTATTTTTAATAATTCTAACAGCGGTATATGCACCAACCGCTCTTAAACCAGATTATCTTTTAATCCCGCTTTAAATAATTTGTTGTATCGCGTCAAAAATGAATTTAAACGAGATTAAAGTTAATCCGACAACCTTGCATACCGCTGTAACGGCTTGTTCATTGCAAGGCTATTTTAAAATGATAAAATATATTACTTCCATGTTCTATACAGGCAGTGGCGTAACAAAAACTGAGTGCCCCCCCCCCGCAAACCTTTTCAGGGGCCCCTCTCTATGACGAATGGAAAATACCAATTCTTATTTTTATTGCTATTAGGTTCAGGTTTATGAAGTACCTACTCTTAAAACAGCAAACAATTCGAATTCATTTTATAATCCTAGGTAGACTGGTAGACATACCATGGGTAGTTATTAAGTCATTATACGTAATATTCCAGCAAACATGATGCAAAATCAAAATGTCAAAACACCACTTATAATGTTGCTTACCATGTATGTTAGTAACAGGGGTAGCAGTCAGTGATCGAGCCTCATAGAATCTAAAAGACAGAAAACAGTAAAACACATGAACACTCAACAAGTTTGCACAAACATTATGTCACTAAGTACTATACAAGGTATTAAACAAAACGACCAGATCGTCCAGAGTTTTCTTTTGCAATATCGTTAATCTGTGCGCATTTCATAAAATTAATATTCTTAACGATCGATATTTGAATCGACTTTTTGATTTATTTTCATTAAATCAATCGATTATTTTCGATTAATCGATTATTTTCGATTAGTCGATTATTTTCGATTAACCAGAAATAGGTAATCTATTATTAATATCGATTAATCGATTATTTCAACGGTTATTTTCGATTAATCGGAAATATTCGATTAATGGATTATTTTTGATTTTGTTTGTTATGCCACTGTAGTTAACATAGTTTATTTATGCTTAATTTCTTGAGAAATGAGAAACTATCCGCGGTTAATTTTTAATGAACTATGTTTCGTTTTTGTCATCTAACATTTAAACGCAAATATCTCAAAAACCAATTGAAATATCGTCTCTCTTGCCCTCAAAAACATACACTATCTACACTATTTATTTATCCGCTTGATCGTTTTCAAATCATCGCCTTTTTCTACAATAAATTTGGTGCACCCTGTATCTCTTGAACCGTGGCTATTTTATCGTAAAAAATTGGGCACAAATGACCGATTTTCAAGTCTACCATCTCCTGTTGCAGTATGACCCCTTAGTTATGGGACACACTGTATATTAAAAACAAATTGAAACTTAATAAAATATATAAAACCTCTTTTTGTATATATTTAAGTTCATTACCCTTCGTATACCAACTGTCTTGCATTATTAAAGATTTAAATGCATCCTAAAAAAAGATAAATAATATAAATACATTTTAAGGTTATCTAATGATTATTCTAATTTAGTGATTTATGGGGTTTTTAACATTTTACCAGAATTTACTTCCTTTATTTTTTAATTTTGTAATTGGGTCATTTATTTTGAAGATTATACAGGGTGTTCTCAAAGTTGAGTCATTTATTTTACCAGGTTGTAGAACTCGTAAAAATAAGTAATTGTACCAAAAATCATTTATATAAAAGTTGCAGAATAAAGAAGTTATTAACAATTATTGAAAAAATGTAAAATTTAAAAACTGTAAGACCTGAATTTTTGATATTCTCGGCCACTGCGTTATCAATGTTTTGTTTACTGGCGATACTGGGTATGGCTTATTTTTTTGTAGGATACAAATTACTTGTCATTCATTCATTTTGCGGGTTTTAGTGCGAATTTCGATTTGACCACTGGTAAATAATTCGCTAAAGTGCGTGATATTTTTGATTTTTTCAATTGTTAATGACTTCTTTATTCTGCAACTTTTATATAAATGATTTTTGGTACAATTACTTATTTTTACGAGTTCTACAACCTGGTAAAATAAATGACTCAACTTTGAGAACACCCTGTATAGTTATTGTCGGCACGATAAAAACTACCCAATCTACCAGCTTTCTTCTTCAGTAAGAATAGCAACAACATTTTCTTTACATATTTCCAAAAAAAAAATTGAATTATCGCTCACTTACATGGTTGGGTTTTTACAAATATTTTGATTCGTGCCCTGACTACAGGAAAAAATGATTTTTATATTTAGGCAGTGCATTAAAAAATATTATGTAAACATATACTTCATAATACCTATATTTTTTATGTAACGGTACTTTTTCTTATAGGATTAACAGTACTACAGCTTAAAAATGTAAATGTTTGTAATGATAATCCATGATAGGGAAACCACACAACAATAATCTCCATTTTATTTAATATCTCAGCAATAGCTATTTGTGTATTAAGAGCGCAAAGAGAGATATTGTCGTAATGAGCGAGAGCGGCCATGTCACTTTGTGCTCGAATTACACACAGGATCTTTTCTACAACCGGTGTTTTTATAGAAATGTTTTGTCAAAAGTTATAATTTTTGATAACCCCAAATCTTCTTGATTCCTATTGATTCTCACCATTTACTAAAAACTTCATAATTGCTTCTTGACTTCTGTGGCAGTAAATTAAAAGCAACTGATTTTTTTTAAAACCGACCAGAAAATTTACACTTTCTGGACAATTTTTCTTCTAGAAAATAACGTTTTTCCGATCGCAAGACCGGAAAAGTGACATTAGAGACCGGAAATTTTTTTTTTTAAAACCGACCAGAAAATTTACACTTTCTGGACAATTTTTCGTCTAGAAAATAACGTTTTTCCGATCGCAAGACCGGAAAAGTGACATTAGAGTTCGGAAAAGATTTTTCTCTAATGTCACTGTCACCCTGTTTTTTGTTTTTCCAATCGCTCTTTGATAATACAACATACCTTGATTTCGTTATTATGACAACAATTCGATGTATTGTCGAGTGACAGTTCGTTGATTTTTAATTTTGTTCTTTATGTCAAACTTGTTTGGTTGTTGTCGATTCCGGTATACATACATCTAATATATAAAATTCAATATTTAATTACTGGTGGACAAAATAGTGTATTTTTTGTTCTTATTTATATACAGGGTTGCCGAAAAGTCCGGAATAAAATTAATATAGCCTTAACCTGTATAATATGCTCACATTTTGACGTTATTTTTTTTATAGACATTATTTGTCAAAGATATGACGACATCGATCTATTTTTTTTTAATGGAAACATACAGCTTGTGATACAGCATTTGAAAGCTAATATCTCGTACAGTAAGCTCAGAAATTTTGACGCGATTCTGTCAAGCTATTTCAGAATGGCGACTGTTAAAAATTTTTTTTAATCTCTATTAAAACAAGCGGAAATGTTAAATCATTGATATTTCAGATAAGGTCTTAATCTTCATTGTTTCACGTTCTGACATTTTGTGACTTAACAATAATAGTTATGGTTTATTTGTTATTTATTTGGCCAAAAAAAATGTAACGAAGCAAAACAAGACACAACAAAAAGGTCTGTATGTATGTTTCCATTTAAAAAAAAGATCGATGTCGTCATATCTTTAACAAATGTCTATAAAAAACAAACGAATAACGTCAAAATGTGAGCATATATAAAACTAAATTGACGTGTCCGAGCGTTTTTCCCAAAAGTTACAGCTTAAGGCTACATTTATTTTATTCCGTACTTCTGGGTAACCCTGTATAAGGACCCATAAAATCAATACTTCTTTACGTCACTCCAATAAAATTATGCAAAGAATAATTTGGGAAAATATAAATAGTCATAAAAATATATAATTTATAGTCTACCTTCCATGGAATATGGAATGCAGCTTATAACCATTTATGGTATATAATCTGTAATTATACTATCAGAGAATAGACCATAAATAGTATTTAAATCCAATTAAAATGGGTGTAACCTCTTTATTATTTAATTAAATGACTCCACACAACAGGTGTTTATTTTTGATAATATGGTATAGGTATGTCTACATAAACCTAGTATATTTTATTCATATGCGTATGTATGTATAATATGTTGTAGTGAATCGACAGGTGCTCTCATTAGAAAATTATCGATGTTATCTTCGACACATAAACAACTTTGTAGTGTCTTAGGATGTATGCTATTTGTATACAAATAAAAAATACGTAAAAAATATTTATTTACATTGCCTTCACATAAAAGCACCAGAATACCAGATGCAGTACCCCCATGCATTGCACACGCCCTGATGACTAAGGTGTAATTTTGAAGCTGTATTACCATAAAAGCAAATGTTCTTAAAACCTATAATTTTATTAGTGTTTGTGTCCCATTTTTTCTTATTTACTTCCCGAAGTTTGAAATTAAATACACATTAAAATAGTTCTGGATGTCTCAATCCAAGAAACGTTAAAACAACAGCAAATCCTATAACTATAAATTATTTTTTCTATTTTTATTCTTGTGACCGTATTTTCCATTTATCTACGTTCTGTGGCATTAGGAATCATTAAAATAAAAATAGATGTTACGTCCCGAGATTTCCCAAGAGAAATTAGTTTATTTTTTCTATTATTACGAATGTTTTTAAAAATTAGAGCGACAATATGAGACACAATTAAAAATCAGTTGTGAGAAATTAATTAACGAGTTTTTATTTTCAATCAATATTTATTAACACACAAGCAAACAGCGCTAGTTTAAGGCACCATCGACATTATTTGTTGACCAAGGATGAAGACAATCTGTGTTATGTGGCCACTGCAACAGCACCGCTCAGTCTAGTCAAAAAAGTGTACAGTTAGAAAAACCAGTTGAAACATTTCCTTAAGATGCAGGCATACTGCTTGGCTGCATGTCTAATGATATTAATGATTTTTAAATGATTATCAGAGAACGGAACGGTTTGAATATTGGCGGTTATGAGTGGATATTTAAAAAAATTTGAGGTATATTAGGATATAAACTTTCTGGCTCTTGAGTCTAGGATGATTTCTGCATGCTGCATGGATCTCATACAGGACCTATTTCACATCCCATAATATTTACGCTATGTTGCATATATAATAACTTGATAATTTATAAAGAAATGCATAAAGAATGTTTAGATTATTATTAAAAAGTCTCACGTCCGCGTTAGGTAGGTATGCACAATTGGTAATTCAGGAGATGTATACAATTTTACCAGGACTAAGGTGCGACTTCTATAACTATTTATTATTTCTCGGTTCACAATGATATTATTATAGCATTGTAAGCGTTGTGTGAACTGTAAACATCACTTCCATTATTTTATGATACATGACCTGTCGGAAATGTTTGAAATTCTAAAGTACCTAATCATTTCCAGAACTATTTGTTTCGTCCAAGTTATGAGATTACATTTATGCAGAATTTATGTAATTTCGTGGATACGTGAAGACGAAATTTTTTATCATTTACGTGTTTTTTTCTGGTCGAGACAAGCATTTCCAGGGCGAACCGTAGGCAAGTCCTGGAAGCTTGGAGAGACCTGCAAAACACTAATTTTCGGTTGCGTGACGTACAATATTTTTTTTAAGATCGACACTTCGATATATTTTATAATCTACGCGAAACAAGTTTGACATAAAGAACAAAATTCAAAATCAACGAACTGTCACTCGCCAATACATCGAAATGTTGTCATAATAACGAAATCAAGGTATGTTGTATTATCAAAGAGCGATTGGAAAAACAAAAAACAGGGTGACAGTGACATTAGAGACCGGAAAAGTGACATTAGAGTCCGGAAAAGATTTTTCCGCGGGGTTTTAGTGGCGTCAAAAGGGCACCCAGTAGGATTTTCAAAAGGCAAGTGGGGTACATGTCCTCTTTCGCCCCCGCACCCTTGGCTATGCCACTGCAACAACCTAGATACAAAGACAAATAATTTCATTCATATAAACGTATACTTTTGGGCAGCACCTACACCTGTAACAACTCACTGTTTATTAGACACATTCTATCGCGTGACGTGTAACTGGAACTTTGATAAAGAGGATGATATTTTCAAATGGTTGAACCTCATTGTGTAAAAGGCGTTTTTACTAAATAAAATAATGTTTACAAAATAATTAAAATTTCATATTGATATGATAGCAGTTCCTATTTATTATTTTCAAGTATTTTATCAACAACTTGAGCTATTTGGAAACCCATCTAACGACTTAAAATAACAAACATAATCGAATGCATTGAAGACACCATTTTTTGATGTACACCGCATGACCTGCTATTTTTTAAATGGTTATCATGTTCTGTTACGTAATTTATCATTACAATTTCAATATTATTTTATTTTATTGTACCGGGTGGTCAACTAAGAATGGCCGCCGGCTATATCTCAGAAACTACTAAACATAGAAACTTGGGAAAAAAAATTATTATTAAAGCGGTCATGAGAAAATTCTGGAAATTACTTTCAAGTTCCTCATTTCGCCGCAAGGGGGCACAATTGAAATTTTTTTTTAATTTTAAATTTCTCTGAAAATTCTCATATTAAGGTATAACTCTGATTACATCATTGGAAAGCTTAGACAATTCTGCATCATTTTGGTTTAAGGCTCGTTGGCGTACCGATCTTGATAAGAGTGGGGGAACCTATTGAAAGTGTAAACATTAAAATCGCTGTAACTTCTAAACGACTTATTTGATTTTACTAAATTTGAGCTTGTTTGGAAGGGAAAGGTAAGTACCTTCAATCGTCGTCCAATGATACACAATAGTTTCTAATAAAATTGCTAGAGGGCGCAATTTGTAATAATAACAGTTTTTTTGATTTTATCCCGAAAATTCAAATCATACAGTATACTTATGACATCATAATGGAAAAGTAGATGCAATTTACAAGAAAAGATGTAAAAACCGCAGTTTGATAGCTTTGTTCGTTTCAGAGTTATTGCCAAAACAATAATTTTTAATACAAATTGCGCCCTCTAGCAATTTTATTAGAAATGACTGTGGACCATTGGATATGACAATTAAAGGTACTTATCTTTTTCTTCCAAACAAGCTTAAATTTAGTAAAATCGGATAAGTCGTTTAGAAGTTACAGCGATTTTAATGTTTACACATTCAATAGCTTTTCCCACTCTTAACAAAAGTGAACGTGTAAACATTAAAATCGCTGTAACTTCTAAACGCCTTATCCGATTTTACTAAATTTAAGCTTGTTTGGAAGAGAAAGGTAAGTACCTTTAATTGTCATATCCGATGGTACACAATCGTTTCTAATAAAATTGCTAGAGGGCGCAATTTGTATTAATTATTGTTTTGGCAATAACTCTGAAACGAACAAAGCTATCAAACTGCGGTTTTTACATCTTTTCTTGTAAATTTCATCTACTTTCCGATTATGATGTCATAAGTATACTGTATGATTTGAATTTTCGGGATAAAATCAAAAAAACTGTTATTATTACAAATTGCGCCCTCTAGCAATTTTATTAGAAACTATCATGTATCATTGGAAACGACAATTGAAGGAACTTACCTTTCCCTTCCAAAACAAGCTTAAATTTAGTAAAATCGGATAGGACGTTTAGAAGTTACAGCGATTTTAATGTTTACACATTCAATAGCTTCCCCCACTCTTATCAAGGTTAGTAAAAACGTCAACGAGCCTTAAACCAAAATAATGCAGAATTGTATAAGCTTTCCAATGATGTAATCAGAGTTATACCTTAATATGGGAATTTTCGGAGAAATTAAAAATTTTAAAAAATAATTTTCAATGGTGCCCCCTTGCGGCGAAATGATGAACTTGAAAGTAATTTCCAGAATTTTCTCATGACCGCTTTAATCATAATATTTTTTTCCCAAGTTTCTATGTTTAGTAGTTTCTGAGATATAGCCGGTGGCCATTCTTAGTTGACCACCCGGTACAGAAAGTTAATAATTTCAGGATTAATAATACATTTTCCAATAGCTGAATGCAATTTCTTCCCATTTCACAACATTTTCCACACTAGGTACTTTGAAAGGTTCTACAGGAGACTTTTAAAATTTTTCATCAAGTCTCATTTTGATGCTGACTTCTTGAATCCCTATTTTATTCAAAAGCGATTGAACTTTTTTATACACTAACATCAACATCGACAAACCCAACTTGCATGCAGCTCTTCTCTAAATATAATTTCAAATTAAAGCAAACTCTCAACGTGTTTGTACATTTAATTCCTCTAAAAGTCTCATTAAAACTAATGAATCCCGAACACTAACTTTGGTTGTGTGTTGGCAAAGGGTAATTTATCATGTCAAATGAGGGTCAGCTAGAAATATAAATGAAAATCTTGTGGGCGGGATATCATGTAAGGGGATTTTCTTTACTTCTTGGTGGTTCGTAAAAAAAATTGACATGACACGCCATTTTACACTTCCGCGAAGAAAACCCGTGCAATATAATTTTGGCTGTAGGTTATGATCTAATATCGATCGGCGCAGGTATTTCTTTACTATTGTCACAATAAAATATCAGTACAGACTAGCTCAGGTATTCTTTAGTTTTCTTGCAATAAAATGTCGTCAGTACGGACTATAGTTTAGGTTTTTCTTTACTTTTCTTCCAGTAAAATGTCTTTTGTACAGACTAGCTCAGGTACTCTTTAGGTTTCTTGCAATAAAATGTCTTCAGTACGGACTAGCTTATACAGGTGAGGTATTTCTTTACTTTTCTTCTAATAAAATGTCTTCAGTACAGACTAGCTTAGGTATGGTTTTACTATTTTCACAATAAAATGTCGTCAGTACAGACTAGCTCAGGTATCTATTCTTTAGTTTTCTTGCAATAAAATGTCGTCAGTAGGGACTAGCTTATAAAGGTATTTTTTTACTTTTCTTCCAATAAAATGTCTTTAGTACAGACTAGCTTAGGTATGGCTTTACTTTTCTTACAATAAAATGTCGTCAGTACGGATTAGCTCAGGTACTCTTTAGTTTTCTTGCAATAAAATGTCTTCAGTACGGACTAGCTTATAAAGGTATTTTTTTACTTTTCTTCCAATAAAATGTCGTCAGTACAGACTAACTCAGGTCAGGAACTCTTTAGTTTTCTTGCAATAAAATGCCTTCAATACGGACTAGCTTATACAGGTTTTTCTTTACTTTTCTTCCAATAAAATGTATTCAGTACAGACTAGCTTAGGTATGGTTTTACTATTCTCACAATAAAATGTCGTCAGTACAGACTAGCTCAGGTATTCTTTAGTTTTCTTGCATTAAAATGTCGTCAGTACGGACTAGCTTTATATTTCTTGTCATAAAATGCGAACAGTATAGACTAGGACTAGGTCAGGTCTCTTTTTTCACAATAACGAATAGCGCACTAAAGAAAATATTAGTATATTATACAAAGAAATTAACGCCAATATCCTTAACTTAATATGTAAAAAATGCATGCTTTTCTTACTTGATCTGGGCTTTTAACAGCATTATTTTAAACAAATTTTTTGTATACGGTACCATTCTTAGACAGAATTCAAATTAAGAGAGATGACTAACAAAAAGGAAATGGCTCTATCAGAAGGGGATCGAGATTTGATGATAGACTGTGTCTTTATTTATTGTTTTCCTGATGGCCGAATATAGGATTTACACATCATCGTTTTCGAACAGAAAACCTATACAAATTATTTTCTAATGCTTGCGTTGATAATATTCCTTGAATTTCACTTATTTTTGTATAATTTTTTCAACATCTTGACAGGAAATTATTAAAAAATATTTTAAAAATCGCAGTAAAATAAATATTTACTGCCCATTCAAAACATATCACAACATACCATTATTTTTGATTTTTATTGGCAATTAATCAAAAAAAGTTCAGTTTGCTAAAGCAGATGCTATACTGGTTGTAATTCATGTAAGTCGTAAAACACGGGGAATGGTTTTTATTTGCGAATTATCAGCATCTAAATATATTAAAAAACGATTAAAGTTAAATTTTTATAGGGCTTTTAGGAAGAAAATAATCATACGTCTATTTTGAGCCTCACAAATTTAATTTAAATTTATTTTTAATGTTACTGCTACTTATCAACATCTTCAAAATTGAATAAAAATATATTTTAATCCTAAGCCTGTACGTCTATTTAGTCTCAGCCCCTAAAAAGAAATTGTATTTACGAGCATGCTAGTTACATAAAACAAATTCAGAGTATATTGCTGTAACTAGACAAAGAAATAGCTAAGGGACCCTTCGTCCCTATGGAAGAATAGTTTAGTAATGCTTGGTTAAAAGATAAAACCAAAGACTTTAGAAGTATTTGGATAAAATATATAAACTTTGAAGATATAATATACCGTGCGAGCAAAAATTATTTGCATCAAAGAGGGCCTTGCATCTAAGGACGTAATGCTTAGCCGTAGAGCTTAATACCTGTTGGGTGTCAGTAACTACCTGAATTAACAATCAATCGGTTATTCCGTCATCTTTGACAGTCGTTACAAGTAATTTGATTTATCGCTAATTTTTCTCAATTTCTTGAACAATTCACACAATGGGGTTTACGGAACAGCACAAAACATTTATGGCTGAAGCGTATTTTCAAAACGGGGTTAGAGTAAATGGTGAGTAGCAATACAACCGGGTTTGTGCATGGACGATTTTCACAAACATTTTCCTAACGTTGCTTTTATTGCTGGGATTTTTATCATTGCCTGAAAAGAACCGTGGCTGTGTTTAGGGAAACAGGTTCTATACAACACAAAAAAGGAGCAGCAAGACCATCTGTAAGAACAAAAGAACTTGTTGCAAACGTTCGTGAAATAATGCAAACAACGCAAAAAATTGTATAAGACGCCTGTCCAAAGAAGTGGGAAGATCTTATGGAACATGCAGGACTATTCTTAAGAAGCAGCTAAATTTATTTTATATTATTATATATTTATTTATTTTAAGTGCAAGTATACCAAAAGAAATACAAGCCGCAGATTTTGAAAGACGCAGGAATTACTGCAGGAATTTAAGCTTGGAGTATGGCGGTGGCCAATTTCAGCAATTTACGTAATTATTTTTCTTTTTCTTTCTTTATATTCTTACTTTGTTAATTTAGTAAACAACAAAAATAAATTTTTATTTGTCTACTTATTTTATTACTCACTAGTTTGGCATATCATGTCATAATATAAATTTGACAAAACTTTAACCTAGATTTGGTTAGATATATCGTCCCCATATCATTGTGATCTAAACCAAGCCCTACGTTTTTTAATCCAAGCCCTCTTTGATGCAAATAATTTTTGCTCGCACGGTATAATAAAACAGCATAATTTATAGGAATACGACAGGCCGCGTAATTTTTAAAAATATGATAGATTACATTACTATTTCGGGAATATGATTCGAATAAATTTTACGAATATGATAGACACATAGTAACATGATGTCCGTTTTTTCCACATCTGGAAGAAGGGGTTGAGTAATTTTTTTAATAATATTGTTTAATATTAATTACGTAAAAACTCTTGTTCGATGTAATTGTAATGTACAATTATTATAAGAAGACATTAATAAGGAGTGTCAGACAAATAAAAGTGCTGCATAAGCTTTCAGGGCCCGTTGGCAGTTTAATAACGTAAATAATCACAAGTTGATTCGAAAGCACGATGAGTAACACGAAAAGAAACGGTGAATGAACTTTAAAAATCGAATTCGGTGATGCGGGGGCGAAGTTTTATATAGAGAAAGAATCATTTACATTATAAACACCATTTTTATGTAATTTATGACTCTATTTAGCAAGGAGGGGATTAGGGGGGAGAAAAAGAAGTTCATATATACAATTTTTCATATCGTGTTGAAGTGTGTCTAAGGCCATTTGCGTTTCTTGTAGGATAGTTGTGATTGTTTCTGTTTTCTTGGAATTCGTTCTTTTGTATACGTGGAGCACATAAGGATGTATATTGAAGTGACTGTGAGGATTTTTTGCTTTTTGTATATTTCTCTGCATGTTTGTGTTGGTTTCAATCCAAAAATGATCCTTATTCGACGTTTCTGTGCTTGAAATACTCTGTTTATGTTTACTGCTTGTCCCCACAGTAAAATATTATAGAGCTGAGATGAGGATAGGCTAATGCGTAGTAAGATGTTATTTGATTAGGGACAGGCACTGTGTATCTTAACTTTAGTATAGCGTAGTAAGCTTGTGCCAGTTTGGAGCATACATGATCCAATTGAGGTTCCCACGATAGTTTGGAATCAAGATACGTTCCCAGAAATTTGGAAGAGGATGCTGCCTGGTTCAATTGCATTTTGGGAGACGTTTTGTAGAAATGAATGTGAACCGTTTTGTCCTCGTTTAGTATAAGTTGATTCGAAAAACACCATCTGTTCATTTCTACTGTTACTTTTTGTATTCTCCTGTGTGCTTCAGGGGTATCTAGTGCTGATATGGCAACCGTGGTATCGTCGGCAAATTTTATAGTAAATCCCGGTAGTGATAGATCGTTTACAAATAATATGAATATGAGAGGTGCGAGGACAGATCCTTGGGCAGCTCCGATATTTAGTTCATGTTCTGAGGAGGTATGATTTCCAATTTTGACTAACAGCCTTCTTTCGGTTAGAAATTACATTATTAAGGACAGTGCATTTTCCCTTATTCCAACAGCATAGAGTTTCTGTTCGACAAACTTTAGGTTCAACGTATCAAAGGCCCGTGATAAATCAAAGATTAAAAGCCTTAAGGCTTGCCAGTACGGTACATATAAGTATAGGTTTCAGAACAGCAGATTTAAGCATGGTGACCTCCTGTAAACGATTTTTTCTAATTTGGTATCGTAACAACTCTATCGATACGCATTTGCGTATCGTAATGAAGCTATTTCGATACGCGTTTTTTCTTTATTTGATGTTGGTAACATTTAAATGTTTTATTTCATTGACTTGCGCGGCCTTTGTGATTTACGAGAAAACCCATATTTCGCAGAGGAAAAATAGCTTGATAACCTACTTTTTTATTCTGTGTGGATAACAGTCATGTATGTTGGTTGCATAAATCTATAAATTAATCTTTTGTAGATGCTTCAAGCTATCATTTGCTGCCAAATCCTATCCAAAATTCAATCTACTAACCTTCCAATGTCGATTTTAACTTCAACTTTATTTGAATTTTCCATCTTTCCTATACTAAATTGCAATGCTGTGACGTAAAATCGCGTCTTTTGAAATTCGAAAAAAAGTAGCAAGATCGCCCGAATTTCCGAACGCTCTGTATATGTACCGAATATACAAGGATCATACAACGTATTCCGTACAATTTCAAATCTCCTATCGCCAAAATAACTTTATAATCTCGTGGTGAAAATGGGTCAATAAATCAAAAAGTGACAGTTCGCAAAATAATTTTTGTTGTCCAGAGGCTACTATGATAAAAATAGTATTACCAACATAAAATTTAGACATAAAAATTTACAAAATTTGAAGGATTTATTTTCTTTTTAAATATATGTTTTTTATTGAAAAAACTACAAATTAGAAAAAATAGTATAACGTACGTGTTATATAAAGCAGTTTTAAGCACTTGTCATGGACGCGTGCTATAAAATGATGCTTTATAAAACGTGTACGTTAATATACTATTACAGCACCCAACGTTTAGGTATAGTCACTGGCGGATCTAGAAATACTCCTAAGGGGGGGGCCGTATGTAAAAAATCAAAATAAATCAGTATATTTATATTTTATATTGTGAAAAACGTAACACAAATTCTTGTAACAGGTATTCTATTCAACTAAAAAAGAATTTTCAATGTTTCAACGGGCTTTAGGGGGGGCCCGGGCCCCATTGCCCCCCCCCCTGGATCCGCCTCTGGGTATAGTGCGTAAAATGAGTGTAAATACCAAAGTAAGCGAGTTGGCGCTTTATTTGTATGCACTATTGACACTTTACAATATTTTTGTCTGCGTCCCTGGTGATTTTACGACTTTTACCATCCGAAAATCCTTAACAAAGTCGACTTACAGAATTCCGTTCCCCGCTGGCGTTAAAATATGCCCGGGATGTACATAAAATTACTAAGCGTAATTTCTTCTTTGTTGGAGGTCCCCAAATTCCCTGAAAAGCGACGTAAATTACGTTTATTGAAAGTCATCTTTCATGTTTGTTTATTAACGTTAATCGTTGTTTTCCAGCGAAAAAATAACCGAGTGTTTAATTGGTTTCGTCTCGCGGCGTCGTAGTTTAGAATGAATATTAAATAATAGTATATTAACGTACACGTTTTATAAAGCATCATTTTATAGCACGCGTCCATGTTAAAAAACGAGCCTTACGGGTTACGGGTACGAGTTTTATAACGGGACAAGTGCTTAAAACTGCTTTATATAACACGTACGTTATACTATTTTTTCTAATTTGTAGTTTTTACAATAAAAAACACATATTTAAAAAGAAAATAAATCCTTTAAATATTGTAAATTTTTATGTCTAAATTTTATGTTGGTAATACTTTTTTTTTATCATAGTAGCCTCTGGACAACAAAAATTATTTTGCGAACTGTCGTTTTTTGATTTATTGACCCATTTTTACCACGAGATTCTAAAGTTATTTTAGCGATATGAGATTTGAAATTGGACGGAATACGTTGTGTGATCCTTGTACATTCGGTACATATACAGAGCGTTCGGAAATTCGGGCGATTTTGCTACTTTTTTTCGAATTTCAAAAGACGTGATTTTACGTCACGGCATTGCAATTTAGTATAGGGAAGATGGAAAATTCAAATAAAGTTGAAGTTAAAATCGACATTGGAAGGTTAGTAGATTGAATTTTGGATAGGATTTGGCAGAAAATTATAGCCCAAAGCATCTACAAAAGATTGATTTATAGATTTATGCAACCAACGTACATGACTGTTATCCACACAGGATAAAAAAGTAAGTTATCAAGCTATTTTTCCTATGCGAAAAATGGGTTTTCCCGTAAATCACAAAGGCCGCGCAAGTCAATGAAATAAAACATTTAAATGTTACCAACATCAAATAAAGAAAAAACGCGTATCGAAATAACTTCATTACGATACGCAAATGCGTATCGTATTAGATTTGTTATGATACAAAATTAGAAAAAAAAATAAAAGGTCATGTAAAGCAAACGTTATTGTTTTTAGTTTAGATCATAATTGCTTTAGGGAAGAGCACTGCTAAAACTCCGTTTCTTAAAGCCTGACAGCACAGCTGAGGGTCATGAGTCGTAAAACCTCAATAAACCATAAGCGTAACAATAACAAGTACCTGTAATTAAATTATCTATTATTGCATAGGTATACAGGTAGGTGGCTTATGTCATAGAATATTTCCAGCTTCAAGTCAGGTAGTTTAGTTTTATTTTTAACGTGTTAAAGCTTGCGTGAATATTATAAAAATAATACAAAAACAGTGAATATTTATTTCCCAGTGTTTTGTAAAGGTCCGCTTAACCTAAAAGCAAAGACAATGGTTTTAAATGTATACGATGCACTTGTGCACCAAAAGCACTATCTAGGACTGTCAGAAACCTAGTATCAGCATGTGCTAATATGACGGGAGTTGGTGAATCAACAATCTATAGACTTCTTAGGGAAAGAAAATCTGGAACTGTAGCCCCACCTAAACAGTCGCCAGGAAGGACACCAATACAAATTGACGAGGATGTGAAAAGGATCATTAGAAGAAAAGCGCATAATTTTTATTTAGACGAAACCTGGGTTATCGAAGGACATTCAGTACAAAAGATATGGCAAGATAAAAATCAATTCAAGCTCTCGTCTAGCATTTATAGTATAGTATAGTATAGTATCGGCTAGAACTAAATCAGATAAAGTTTTTACTATGTTTAATTTATTTACAACACGGGCAGGAAACAACAGGAATTTATCTTAACATAGTATAAAACAAAGTCGCTGTCGCCCTATATGTGCTTAAATCTTTAAAACTACGCAACGGATTTTGAGGCGTTTTTTTTTTAATAGATAGAGTGATTCAAGAGGAAGGTTTATATGTATAATTAGCGACCCGCCCCGGCTTCGCACGGGTGCAATTTCAGAAAGTGGCATGCCGGGTACTAATATATCGGGTTTGTTCGGGTTTGTATTTATACCAGCGGGTTGCAACGCATGCCGGGTACACGCTAGTATTTCATAAATAAAAACCTAAACGACCGACACTGGTCCGAAGATTTATTCTAAATTATTGTTACAATTTTACGACCCTATTGTGAAAGGTAAAGTTAGGGGTGTGCCAATCTATATAGTGTTTAAACTACCTGTATTGTTACTAAAAAGATACTTTCAGGCGAAAAATAATATGTTCACCCGGTAACCTAAAATTTGTGTTATGCATTTTTAATGAGGGTTCTTAGCTGTCACAGGCAATAGGAAAGAGACTATAAGAAGAGAAGCAACTTTAGACGTATAATCGCGTTTGATAAATGTTAATCACAGCACAGGCAACAGTAAAATGTTTACATTGGATGGTTTCTTTCTTCTTTTTTTGAGATCGTATGGAGCAAGGCTATCGTTTAGGTAAAATAATGTTTGGCCTTCTATTACTACCTTTATCGTGTCTTTTCTTAAACTAAATATTCCGTGGCCCGCCTATGTGATCAAGATTTGGCGCCACAATTCCTGGATTTAGTCAAACGAGGGCGACGGGAATAAAAAATCGATACACGCAATTTAATGCATCTTAAACGAGAAGCAACGAAAGCGATGCGATAAGAAGGGAAAAATATGGAATATTGAAGTGTCTGTCTGACCTAATGGCCGACATTACTCATCCTTTTACAAATAGAAAATGATGGCTTGGAATTTGTAAATGTATGGAGTAATAATGCAATAATACTCTACGGATAGCAGCTTTTTTAAAGCCGATTGCAGCAACTGACGTTAAACCGATTTTGAAGTCAGGCGATAAACAACATCTAAATAATTACTGGCCGATATCAGTGTTGCCAATAATGTCAAAGATTTTTGATAAATAGTAAAGGATGGTCATTTTTTTATCTAAATGGCAATAGGGCTTTCGAGAATCAATCAACATATTCTGCAACTGTTGATTTAATTTCAGAAATTCACATGGCCTATGAAGATGGAGGCCAAAAATGTACACTTGTTTCTCTAGATCTTTGCAAAGCTTTTGATACAGTAAATTTTTCTATTCTTTTTAGAAAACTTGATATGATGAGTATTTTGGGTGTATTTTTTGACTTGTTTAGAAACTATTCGAATCAGCGGAACCAAAAAAAAATATAGCAAATTTCTTAATATTAATTGTGGTGTTCGTTCCACAAGGTTCGATTCTGGCCCCTTTATTTTTCCTTATTTATATTAATTCTATATTTAATTAAAAATTGAAAGGGAAAATTAGATTGTTTGCTGATGATACTACTATTTTATACATCGCTGATTCATATGAAATTATACAAAATTTTATAAATCATGACATGAAATTGATTGAATTATGGATGTGTAGTCATAAATTAACATTAAATTTGGAAAAATCCTATTTTTTATGTATAAAAATAAAAAACCAATTTATACAGAAGTGATTTAGAATTAAAAGTCGGGCATTTAAAACAATCAAATAAAATTAAATTTTTGGGGCTGGTAATAGATGAAGCTATTAATTGGAGTGAACACATTGAATATATTAAACAGAAAATAGTTGCACCATTGGGGATTTAAAAAAACTCAGTTTTTTGACTCCAAATTATATGTTACGTCCTATTTATTTTGCTATTATTTACTCTCATTTACAATATTTACCTTTAATATGAGGATCACCCTTTCAAAATTTGCTTAACCCCTGACAAGATTTACAAAATAAAGCAATTAAAAATATATATTGTTGGATAGACAATATTCAACTAAACTTTTACATACAAATTTTAATGTTATGCCAATTAAGGATATTCACTTAATGCAAAATATTATTTTGTTCACCAAATTATATCAAAAAATAAACATTCCAATATAAAGTTTAATTACAGACGTGACGTACATGATCATTTAACTAGAACTGTTTTCAATATTGACTTACCTTTAATACACACTAGGGCACGTCAGAACTCCATTTATTTTCAAGGTATGAAATTTTACAACGAAATACCCCAAGAATTAAAATTTTTTAATATAAAACGTTTTAAAATGATAATTAAGAAAATACTTTAAAAAGGGGAAGCTACATTTGAAACTAAAAAAAAACATGCACTTCTTTTTTGATTAATTATTATTTAAAAAAATATTTAAAAATGATATCTAAAGATACTATTAGTTTTAGTATTTCATTAAAAGAAATAATAATTAAATAATTTTTTTACATACATACAGGGTGGCCCTTTAGTGTGGCAAAGTACAATAGCTCCGTTACTATTTCAAATACATTAAAAATATTAATACAAAAGTTGAAGGGCAGTAAGTGACTTATAACGTAAAATTATTTTTAACTCTATAGGTTGGCTCAAAAAAGCGGAACAATAAAATGTACTTTTTTCAAATGGAACACCCTGTATATTTTTTCATTTTTAAATTCCACAAAAAATTATAATTATTTTTTATTAAATACATTATTAGTCTATACTTTATAGTTTCCGAGATATTGACTCTCGAAAAGTGACATTTTTGAACTTTGACAGCTTCTAACTTTCTAACAGTACGTCTTAGAGCAAAACGGCTTACCTGCCCCTATCTTCAATTTTTATTATCTTCTCAAAAAAATCAACTTCCGGTTACCGGAACAACTATATTTTCTGCTTTCGAGTAACATCCGGTTTAACCGGAAGTTGATTTTTTTTTGGAAATATAATAAAAATTAAAGATAGGGACATGTAAGCCGTTTTGCTCTAAGACGTACTGTTAGAAAGTTAGAAGCTGTCAAAGTTCAAAAATGTCACTTTTCAAGAGTCAATATCTCGGAAACTATAAAGTATACTCTAATAATGTATTTAATAAAAAATAATTATAATTTTATGTGGAATTTAAAAATGTAAAAATATACAGGGTGTTCCATTTGAAAAAAGTACATTTTTTATTGTTCCGCTTTTTTGAGCCACCCTATAGAGTTAAAAATAATTTTACGTTATAAGTCACTTACTGCCCTTCAACTTTTGTATTAATATTTTTAATGTATTTGAAATAGTAACGGAGCTATTGTACTTTGCCACACTAAAGGGCCATCCTGTATTTAAATATTTCTATTTTTTTATTGAATATTAACATTTTAAGTACCTAGGTATTATTTTAGTTTTAAATATTTATTTTTATTGACTTACCTTGTATTTTTTATTAGTTATATTTAACAATTACATTATTTTAGATGTTGTAATTAGTAGAGAATCCCTCATAAACAAATGTTTTTGGGATTTTTATTGGAATAAATAAAATTAAAAAAAATATCGAACGGAACGGCGTTGAAATTTGATTTACAAAATTAAAATAAGTTGCCGTTATAGACAGTGTTATCGCGAGCGCAATTATACTATAGGTACTGCACAGTTTATCTCAAATTGTGTTACAACCAGATAGATACAACACAACCCATAAAACAAAGTCGTTAAGGTGTCCCATCCCATTGCTTTGTCTATCTTTAAAATATGGTCCCACAATACCATCATGAGCAACCACAAAGATTGTGGGTGGCGTACCTATATTATACACGAACAACTCTCTGGGAAACAAACCAGAATATAAAGTACGGTCTAAGCTGACATTTCAAAAGGATTGATACATATTAAACTATGTAATTTAGGGGTTTTAAAAAACGTTTTTCTTTTTTAAGAGGTAAAGTTGACGCCACCTACTGATTCTATGATTGATATCTAAGGAACGTGTAATTAATCCTTGAATGCACAGTCTAACGGTAAGCTTTGATAAATAATTATATTATAATACAATACATATAAAAATCGACTCTGTTAGAGCGGTATTGTCAAATTTCGCTTACGCTTATTTCAGAGGGATTTGCACTGAGACGAAATCCTTCTGTTTCTTATAAGAATTCACATACTATTTATACAACTGTTTAATACTATATGTGATAACAACGCGCTTTTCTACTGCAAGACAACGAAAATTGCTAGACCGTTGTGTAGTGATAATATCACGGTAATTTAGCCAATAGGAAATAGGAGTTAATGCTACCATAGGATGGTTTATAGCCATTATTGCTCTGAACATTTACAGTAATTATCAAGTTCTATTGAGGGTGTAATGTATTAGTTCCGACTGGCAGTTGTAATGAAGCTTGACATTAATTATAATAATATTTGCTCGCTACCGTTAATAAAGCATATACTTACCACTAAAAATCACTATTGTAGTTTTCAAAAATTTAAATAGCTTCTAGTGTAATATTGTTCTTGTCGTTTAACATTGCATATGATTATCTATTATGCAACATGGTTTACTGAGATGGTAAAATTCGTCCATTGATTATAAAGTCCAATACTAACGATAGGTTATGCGAAATAAGAATATTCTATTGCTTTATCTGGCATGCAAAGTTTTAAAAAACTTAAATACGAAGTAAAAATAAATTAATTGCAATAGGTATTGGTACGATCAATAAAATTCAAATTCAGACAGGACAGCTAGAAGACCCCGAACAATGATGTGACCTACGCAACAAATAAGTTGAAACTAATACTATACAGCGCGCGGCGATTGCCGATCGCTACAAACCCCCACCAACGTCTATAGATTCTTACGGATACAATTCGTTTTTGGGGACGCTGGTTTTGCTTTTGTAATTGTAGAGAAAGCGCTTTACTGAGAACAAAATGCGTCGCATTGAGAAGCTACAATTTATTTCTTAACAAAATTACTGTATTAAAAGTAGTTCATTATTCAACAAGACTGCAGTGCTGCTAATGGAACTGATTACTACCAATAAAAACACTGTTCTAGCAAATTTTGAATTGATATAACATTAAAGCGGGTTTGATACACTAGCAATTTATTTAATATGGGTTAATACAAAATAAGGTATCAATACAAACTATGTCTTAGCAAACCTGTTGTATTAGATAATTTTCCTCAGTGTGGCCTTTTCTTACTTTAATTATCTTTATCACAATATATTATGCAGCCTAAATTTCTAGAATTCTATTGTCAGCATATTAAAATTCATAAGACGACGTACCCTATTTAATTCCAATTGACTAAATGAAAATTTAGTACCCTCATCACTTAAAGTTAAATACCAACAGTAAAGTTGGGAAAATAAAATGGAACAGAACGACAATGACACACTAAAATGTGGTAGTATACAACAGTGTTATGGTATTTTTAAATTAACGCTATATATACTCGACGATAGAAAAATTAAATGTATGGGAAGTGTGTGAAGATCTAAACATTTTAAGTCTTCTCTTAGGTCAGCAGTCTGGATTTACTAAATTTCCATGTTTCCTGTGCGAGTGGTCTAGCTAGCGAGAACAGCATTGGATAAAAAGAGACTGGTCACAAAGAGAGACTTTAACACCTGGAAACAAAAATGTAATTCGCGAAAGTCTTATTGACCCTCAAAAAGTTTTACTTCCACCACTTCACATAAAACTTGGACGTATGAAGCAATTTGATAAGGCATTAAACAAAGAAGGATATTGTTTTAAATATTTGTGTAAAACATTTCCGGCTCCAGGCAAAATTAAAGGTGGGAATCTTTGTAGGGCCGCAGATTAGCAGCTTGATGAAAGATACAGAATTTGAAAAGGTAATGGAAGATAAGGAAAAACATGCATGGAATGCTTTTAAAGAAGTTGAACATAAATTACTACTATGTTGAGATCGTTGAAAATATGCTGGAAAATTTCAGGAATTTCATAATATGAGCATAAAAATTCACTTTTTACATTCCCATTTGGACTAATTCCCGGAAAATCTTGGGGACGTGAGTGAAGAGCAAGGTGAAAGATTTCATCAATATATTAAAGAGATGGAAAAAAGATACCAGGGGCGCTGGGACACAAAAATGATGGCCGATTTCTGTTGGAACAGAAAAACAACCAAAAGAAGCTTTTCTGAAAAAAGAAAACATTTTTTGTAGAAGCGTAACAAATAAATAACCATTTATAATAGTATATATGTGTATATTTTGTATATTTTTGTATTTTTTTCCTTAATATATTCAAAAACTAGCTTATAAATGAAATAAATCGTGTTTTTTCTATATTTTTGGATTTTACCGGTTTGAAAAATAACCTTACGTGATATAAAAAAACTGAAAGCAGATTTGAAATCAGCGCTACCCAATTACGAGAAACCAGTTAAAATTTTTAAATCAACTTTCAACATAATATTTATTTTATAACCCGACGCGTTTCGCTACACTGTTGCTTTATCAAGGGATTTTTACATTGAGTGAGGTACTATAATTTTAGCCTAAATATTTATATACAAATTATCTTTTTCTTAAACAAACAATTATATTAAGGGAATACCCACAGAGTAGTTTTAAGAATATGGTCAATTATTGAAAAGGTTTAATAAGGGCGATTTATTCAATTAATATATAGGTACTGTGACCAGTAAAGTCCGCATCATAATGGGATTTTTTTTTATTAATAACTTTATTCGAAATTTGACTTTGACATCAAGTTCTGCTTCGATCGAGATGAAAATTAAGCAAAAAAATAGTAGTCACGTGATTCGCAAATCTGTCAAATTTTAATTTTTTCCAAAAAATAATTCAAAAGTAGGGTTATTTCTGAAAGTATCGAAAAAAAGGTATAAGAAAATTTTTTTTTAAATGCAGTTTCTAACCCACATGCAAAATTTTAGCTGCATAAGATAATTTTGATTTTTTACCCATATTTTGTAATTTGCACCACTTTTGCAAAATAAAACCCAACGCAACCTATATAAAACTTCTTAGTTTTGACAAAGCTTTATTTCAGATACATTTTCTTTAAGGTAGCGCCATATTAAATGTGTGTTTTTCTACAAAATCAAAATTGGGTTATTAAAATTTGGTCGCATGTGATGCAAAGTTTATTTGTTTTTGACGCTGTATAAGGTAACTTAATAAAATAAGTATTTTTGAAAACCTAGTTTGTGTCTGAAAGTAATACACCTTAATATTAAGATAAAAAAATAACACAGTGTCATTAGTAAAGTGTTCATTAAGTGGAAAATAAATTTAAGTGGTGGGTAAAAAATCAAAATTATCTTATGCAAATGAAATTTTGCATGTGGGCTAGAAACTGCATTTAAAAAACCTTTTTCTAATATTTTTTTTCGATACTTTCAGAAATAACCCCACTTTTGAATTATTTTTTGGAAAAAATTAAAATTTGACCGATAATGCGAATCACGTGACTACTATTTTTTTGCTTAAATTTCATCTCGATCGAAGCAGAACTTGATGCCAAAGTCAAATATAAACACGGGTCTACTTTTGAATGACCAAACAGATTTGGATAAATCGCCCTTATTAAACCTTTTCAATAATTGACCATATTCTAAAAACTACTCGGTGGGTATTCCATTAATATAATTATTTGTTCAAGAAAAAGATCATTTGTATATAAATATTTAGGCTAAAATTATAGTACCTCACTCAATGTAAAAATCCCTTGATAAAGCTACTGTGTATAGCGAAACGCGTCGGGTTTATAAAATTATTATTATGTGGAAATTAGACTAAAGTTCTTATTGCAACAATAATAATTTTATTGATGGTTTCATTGTATTTAATTTTAAAGAATTTTACGAAAAAAATTCAAAAATAACAAAATTTGGTGTGCGTTTCCATCATACAAGGACCATCAAAAAAGTTTAATACAATTTTGATGTAATATTAATAGGGGACCCAATATCGAAGGGTAGCCAAATGTACATCGGATTGCCCATGGCGTCTGACGAAGTATCACCCGGTATATAAATTCTATCTCTACATAGGCCGTTTTTCGTAACAATATTTAATTTTCTTGCTTACTTCACAAACCTATTATTACTCATCGTTGCAGCATAACGTTAAAATGGCGCTTATGCAGCTTGCCTCACATGCATGTTTTTTTCTCCCAATAAATGAACTATGTCATTAGGAGAACTTTTAAAACACATGTCCCAGTAATTGTTGACCTTTACGATCTTAACATTTGACATTCGTGAGTTTTCGCTGGAATGGAGCGACATTTAAAACACAAAAATCTCGGAACATAAACATGCAATCTTTTAAATGTGTTTTTATTTTCACAATGAAACATGTTTCTTTTGAAGAAAGTTGAACGTCTTTTTCCAGAAGGAACACAGTACCGAGATTTTGCGTTTTACGAATCTTTTAAACTGATGGCAATACTCTTAAATAATATAATTAATACTGGGCAAGACATAATTATTATCCGTGAATAATAATTATGTTCCGCCATTGCTCGGATTGTATCATAACTGCTGTGTATGGTTTTATTCGATTTAAGATTCAATTAAAGTGTTCAATTGTTCATGGGCTGCAATAAATTTAGTCGTAAATATAAATAAAATATGACTCTTGTGACCTTAATTCAAATGACAACACTCCATCTTGGAAGTTTAACACTTTTATTTATAGGATATCGATTTTATTTTAGTCCACTTTCGCTAATCATTTTAGTTCTGCAAAGAATATGAAGACTTTAATGTACTTTTTGTAAGGTAACAAGATATATAAGGTAACAAAATAGATAATATATAAGGTAACAAAATATATAAGGTAACAAGATATATAAGGTAACACAATATATAAGGTAACAAAATATATAAGGTAACAAAATATATAGGGTAACAAAATATATAAGGTAACAAAATATATAAGGTAACAAAATATATAAGGTAACAAAATATATAAGGTAACAAAATAGATAAGGTAACAAAATATATAAGGTAACAAAATATATAAGGTAACAAAATATATAATTTAACAAGATATATAAGGTAACAAAATATATAAGGTAACAAAATATATAAGGTAACAAAATATATAAGGTAACAAAATATATAAGGTAACAAAATAGATAAGGTAACAAAATATATAATTTAACAAGATATATAAGGTAACAAAATATATAAGGTAACAAAATATATAAGGTAACAAGATATATAAGGTAACAAGATATATAAGGTAACAAAATATATAAGGTAACAAAATATATAAGGTAACAAAATATATAAGGTAACAAAATATATAAGGTAACAAGATATATAAGGTAACAAAATAGATAATATATAATGTAACAAAATATATAAGGTAACAAGATATATAAGGTAACAAAATATATAAGGTAACAAAATATATAAGGTAACAAAATATATAAGGTATCAAAATATATAAGGTAACAAGATATATAAGGTAACAAAATAGATAATATATAATGTAACAAAATATATAAGGTAACAAGATATATAAGGTAACAAAATATATAAGGTAACAAAATATATAAGGTAACAAAATATATAAGGTAACAAAATATATAAGGTAACAAAATATATAAGGTAACAAGATATATAAGGTAACAAAATATATAAGGTAACAAGATATATAAGGTAACAAAATATATAAGGTAACAAGATATATAAGGTAACAAAATATATAAGGTAACAAAATATATAAGGTAACAAGATATATAAGGTAACAAAATATATAAGGTAACAAAATATATAAGGTAACAAAATATATAAGGTAACAAAATATATAAGGTAACAAAATATATAAGGTAACAAGATATATAAGGTAACAAGATATATAAGGTAACAAAATATATAAGGTAACAAAATATATAAGGTAACAAAATATATAAGGTAACAAAATATATAAGGTAACAAAATATATAAGGTAACAAAATAGATAAGGTAACAAAATATATAAGGTAACAAAATATATAATTTAACAAGATATATAAGGTAACAAAATATATAATTTAACAAGATATATAAGGTAACAAAATATATAAGGTAACAAAATATATAAGGTAACAAAATATATAAGGTAACAAAATATATAAGGTAATAAAATAGATAAGGTAACAAAATATATAATTTAACAAGATATATAAGGTAACAAAATATATAAGGTAACAAAATATATAAGGTAACAAGATATATAAGGTAACAAAATATATAAGGTAACAAAATATATAAGGTAACAACATATATAAGGTAACAAAATATATAAGGTAACAAAATATATAAGGTAACAAGATATATAAAGTAACAAAATATATAAGGTAACAAGATATATAAGGTAACAAAATATATAAGGTAACAAAATATATAGGGTAACAAGATATATAAGGTATCAAAATATATAAGGTAACAAGATATATAATTTAACAAGATGTATAAGGTAACAAAATATATAAGGTAACAAGATATATAAGGTAACAAAATATATAAGGTAACAAAATATATAAGGTAACAAAATATATAAGGTAACAAAATATATAAGGTAACAAGGTATATAAGGTAACAAAATATATAATTTAACAAGATATATAAGGTAACAAAATGTATAAGGTAACAAAATATATAAGGTAACAAAATATATAAGGTAACAAGATATATAAGGTAACAAAATATATAAGGTAACAAGATATATAATTTAACAAGATATATAAGGTAACAAAATATATAAGGTAACAAGATATATAAGGTAACAACATATATAAGGTAACAAAATATATAAGGTAACAAAATATATAAGGTAACAAAATATATAAGTAAACAAGATATATAAGGTAACAAAATAGATAATATATAAGGTAACAAAATAAATAAGGTAACAAAATATATAAGGTAACAAGATATATAAGGTAACAAAATATATAAGGTAACAAGATATATAAGGTAACAAAATATATAAGGTAACAAGATATATAAGGTAACAAAATAACTGAGAAAGCCTCTCTGTTGTTCCACACCTGCATTTTTTAACACTTTGAAAGTTGATTTAAAAATTTTAACTGTTTTCTAGTAATTGGGTAGCGCTGATTTTAAATCTGCTTTTAGTTTTTTTTTGTATCACGTAAGGTTATTTTTCAAACCAGTAAAATCCAAAAATATAGAAAAAACACGATTTATTTCATTTATAACCTAGTTTTATAACATATTAAGGAAAAAAATACAAAAATATATACATAGAAACTATTAGAAATAGTTACCTATTTATTCTTTACGCTTCTTAAAAAAACGTTTTCTTTTTGGTGGTTTTTCATATTCAGCTAAAGGAAGATCTCTTCTCAATGTCCAACAGTAATCAGCCATCATTTTTGTGTCCGCCCAGCGCCCTTGGTATCTTTTTTTCATCTCTTTAATAATATCTTGATAAAATCTTTCACCTTGCTCTTCACTCACGTCCCCAAGATTTTCCAGGAAATAGTCCAAATGGGAATGTAAAAAGTAAATTTTTATGCTCATATATATATGCATATTTTCAACAATCTCAACATAGTTTGTGTCTGTCTCTCAGAAATTTATGTTTAACTTCTTCCATGCGTGTTTTTCCTTATCTTCCATTACATTTTCAAATTCTGTATCTTTCATCAAGCTCCTAATCTGCGGCCCTACAAAGATTCCCTCCTTTAATTTTGCCTCTGACAGAGCCGGAAATGTTTTACACAAATATTTAAAACAATTTCCTTCTTTGTTTAATGCCTTAACAAGTAAAAGTTTTTGAGGGTCGATAAGACTTTCGCGAATTACATTTTTGGTTCCAGGTGTTAAAAGTATCTCTTTGTGGCCAGTCTTTTTTTATCCAATGCTGTTCACGATTCCTGCTATCCCACGCACACAGGAAATATGGAAATTTAGTAAATCCAGACTGCTGACCCAAGAGAAGGCCTAAAATTTGTAGATCTCCACACACTTCCTAGTTGTGATTTTCATATTGTATTCTTAAAAGTAATTCCTCTAAATTTTCATAGTTTTCCTTTAAATGAACTGAATGACCGACCGGAACAGAAGCAAAAACATTATGTAAAAGAACAGCTTTAAAAGACTCCTTTTTCAATAGTCGATGAAAAGTCTCCAGTCAGAAGGTGTGTATAGCACCACAGAAAATAATTTTTTGGTTAATACGTAAAATCTGAAATACTACATTCATTTTAAAATGTATTATAACGCCTATTACAAGATCTTTTTATTTTTTTCTTGCAAAAAATAATTCTGTGGGTGATAGAGACCAATAATTTTTGTACTTTAATTAGTTATTTCTAGATAACAAGTGAGCTTAACAAACAAAAATCACGTCATTACAAATTATATGCAGGCCTGTGTTATTCATTAAAATATATGTATATTAACAAAATTACGATTTTTACATCGGTATCTTTTACCGTCGAGTCCGAATTACCATTAAATATTCCATTTATTTCATTATTAAAGAAATATCTCTTTATGGAATAAAACCATCTTCAACACAGAGACGACAGTCAACTGTTTTTAAATCCAATTAAGCCAAATTGATTCTAATCAATATTGTTAAGCCGTCATGCTTTTAAGAGCATTGACATTGGTCTTGAAACCATATACAGGAATTTTATTGATGTGTTTTTGTCTGGAGAACTACAAGAAATATGCTGTCAATCATAGTTATGTAGATTGAGCATTATTTACACTCGAGAAGATAAATTAATTTATTTTTTCTATATGCAACTATAAAAAACTAAAGAGTTGGTTTTATTTACTTTTTCAATTGTGCCCCTCTCGTCACAATGTTAAAATATTTTTATATGCAGCGCTGCGTCCTTTTCCTTCTATGCGAGACCATGGAATTCTGCAACAAACACGTTTTCAAGATCACTTGACCGATAAAGAAGAAGAGAAGCATCGCCATCGAGTCTTATTCGCAATAAAACGTCGAGTTTATGAATGAAAGTTGTTGTCTTGATACAAAAAAATGTTGTAGTAACGTTCCATCGCATTGCGAATCGGTTGTCTCATTTTGGCTCTCATTGAACCTTTTTGTATTTAAGAATGAATGTTTTTGAATTGGGAAATTACAAAAAGACATAGTCTTAGTTAAAAAATCTAAAAATCATTAGGTTTTCATGCCCTGCAGGTGTTCGACATGTCCAATTAATAAATATCAATTACCAGCAATTGCAATTATTTATTTCCTGATTTTAGAAGAATGGCAAGTTTAACTACATTATTTAAATGCATATTCATAGTGTAATGAACTTACCTTAAGAAATTCCTGTGGCTTTGTTCTAGATTAAACGGAGTAAATATTTAAACACTGGTATAAATCAACTTCAAAGTCGAAGAAGAGGCTGTAAAAGCAAGTGCTTTTTCGACGGTAGATCTAGAGGCATATTTTAGTTTAGATATTCTCTGCACGGGAGTTATTTATTAAACATGCGAAAAAACAGGAAGTTACTTAACGTATCGTAATTTATTATTTATGTTCATATATTACTAGAAAAATTAAAGAAGTAAAATAAAACTGATGATATTCTATAGGATAAAAGCATTTTACGACATGGGCTTGCCTTTTAGACCTGTTGCATGAGATTTTCCGTTTCAAAAATATTAACTTCATGCATATATACAGATTTTGCCTAAAGACGAAGTTAACTCTCTAGTAAAGAGTACCCTTAAGGGAAATGTCACGGTACCTCTTATCCCGTAATCTTAATTTTTTTGGGAGTGACATACTTCTGTTAAAACTATAAACTAGATTTTGATAAATAACGTAATGTAAAGAAGATTTATTACTTCCCGTTAAAAAACTCGTAAATCGTCACGGTCATTTCATAGAGTAAGAACAACAATTACATCATATATTGTTAATACAAATAAAACTCATTAAAAAGCTACTAAACAATAGGCTTTATGTGTTAATAAAATAAATACAAAAATAATAAAATTAAGCATATGCATGCAGGTTGTTTTTCTAGTAATAAAAATTATTAACGGACATCATGAACAAAGTGATGTCATCATCAGACAGTGGGCAGTACGAGCAATGCTTCTAATAATTAAATTTGAAAAAAATGTCCATGACCTGGTTGGAAAGTCAATGAATTTTTCTTTGGTAAACACGATAGGTAACGTGACAATTGTATTTGTTGGTGAAACGAGGAGTTAGCAGGAATTACCTAGATTTTTTCATTTTTAGCCTACACTGAGGAAAATGATCTAATACAACAGGTTGGCTAAGACATAGTTTGTATGAATAGCTTTGCTTATTATTTATTAACCCATATTAAATAAATAGCTGGTGTATCAAACTCGCTTTAACCTATTCCAAATTTGCTAGAACAATGTTTTTATTTGTAGTAATCAGTTCCATTAGCATCACAATCTTGTTGAAGAATGAACTAATTTTAATACAGCAATTTTGCTAAGAAATAAATTGTATCTTCTCAATGCGACTCATTTTGTTCTCAGTAAAGCGCTTTCTCTACAATTACGAAAGCAGAACCAGCGTCCCCAAATACGAATTGTATCCGTTAGAATCTATAATCCACAACAGTGGCGCAACCAGAAATTTTGTTCGGGGAGGGCTGACTCGGCAAAAAATTTTTTGGATGCCACGCCCTTTTTTGGGTAAAATACGTATGATTGACGAGAGCGACACTTAATTAGTAAAAATGTATTTAAAATAAGTAACGCATATATTAATCATACTTATACTGAAACAAAACAAAAACCTTATACAATAAGTTGTAAGTAATCACTAATATTACTAATATTTAAGTAAAATTCTTCGTTTTGTTTTTGCCATTTCGTCCAGAATTTCTTCGACGATCAATATCGTGGTTCGCATAAGAACTGCCAAACCATTTAATCTGTCCTCTCCCGTGGTGCTACGCAGATATGTCTTTAAATATTTTAAACTTGAAAAGGACCTTTCAGACGTGGCGGTTGTAGTAGGCAAAGTTAAAAAAAATTGTTAAAATACACTTTGTCCAAATCTTCCTTCAGTTTTTTGTTTTTGTATTTTTTATACCACAGCTCAAGTTCAGCTTTTAACATCGTTTTATTGGAAAACTCTTCAACAACCAACGTACCAACGATAATTAGGTAAATACAAAAGCACCAAACCTCAATAAATAAAATTCACAATAATTCGGTGTACAAAAGGGTAGCGGGTAGAAACATCGCTTTCAAATTAACGGACAGCTCGAGCTTAGTCGTAAAAGTGTCACGTGCCAATATGACGTTCGGGATACATTGTTGTCAGACGTAGTATAATTTCACTATTGATAACATGATTGATGTAAATTATGTGGCCGAATATAAAATATTAGTAAAAGGCGTGACATGAAAAATTGGTTTGCAATTAAACGAATAGGCTAAGTTTCTAAGCTCGGGGGGAAGGGGGGGCTGCAGCCCGGCAGCCCCCCCCCCTGGTTGCGCCACTGATCCACAAGACGTTGGTGGGGGTTCGTAGCGATCCGCAATCGCTGCACGCCGTAGTATTAGTTTTAACGCATTCGATGCGCAGGTCACATCGTTGTTCGGAGTCTTCTAGCTGTCCTGTCTGAATTTGATTTTATTCATCGTACCAATACCTGTTTCAATTAATTTATTTTTACTTTGTATAAAAGTTTTTTTTACTTGCATGTCAAATAAAGCAATAGAAGATTCGTATTTCACACAAGCCATCATTAGTATTGGACTTTATAATCAATGGACGCATTTTGCCATCTCAGTAAACCATGTTGCGTTGCATAAGAGACAATCATAATAATATGCAATGTTAAACGACAAGAACAATATCACACTAGAAGCTATTTAAATTTTTAGAAGTACAGTGCTGATTTTTAGTGGTAAGTATATGCTTTATTAACCGTTGCAAGCAAATAATATTATGATTAATGTCAAGTTTCAGTACAACTGCCAGTCGGAATTAATACAGTATATAAAACCAGATTACACCCCCCATAGAACTTGAAAATTACTGTGAGTATTTAGGGCAATAATGGTTATAAACCATTCTGTGGTAGCAATAACTCCTATTTCCTATTGGCTAAATTACCGTGATGTTATCACTACACAACGGTCTAGCAATTTTCGTTATCTTACAATAGGAAAGCGCGTTGCTGTCACATATAGTATTAAACAGTTCTACAAAGAGTATGTGAATTCTTATAAGGAACAGAAGGCTTTTTTTCTCGGTGTAATGCTCCCAAAGTGTTTTGGAGAAAATTCTCATTGCTAAATCGTTAAAGATTCCCTAAAAATTGCTCTCTTTCGTTCACGAATCAAAACCATAAATCAAACTTTTAATTCTCTTAAATAATACCTTACCACACTGATTGATGTCATTGTTATCCGGAACTTGAGACCATTGAAAACCCAACGAGTATTTCATGATAATACGTCGTTGAGACTGAACAAATAGGTGGTTTCAATTGTTGGTAATCGTGATGCATTCTTCTGCGGAATGACTAACGCATTTGACATTAAAACAATGCAATGGAATAAAGAGGGTGACATCACGATAGAGTGTACGAGTGGAGTGGATAGCTCATGAAATTCAAGTAGATACAACGCCCTAAAAGAAAAGTACCCGTCTATAAGGATAGGTATTCTTTAATGTATATTTATCATCACCAAAACATCGGTAGATGTGAATTCCACGAACCATGTAAAACCTACCTGAGGACTTCAAAAGCGGCATAAAATTAAGAACCCCTAAAAATCTTCGACAATTATTATGCCATATTAAACGAGGGTCGCCCGTTAGCAAACTAAAAGGTGTTCAGTGTAGTACAGGCGTTGCTGTATTTACAACAATACAAACAATAAAATATATGGGCCTGCATAATTTTTTCATATAATTGTCGTCAAGTACCTACTCGCCCCCATTTTCAACCACAAATTTATTTTTTTAAGACCGACCAGAAAATATACACTTTCTGGACAACTTTTCGTCCAGAAAATAACGTTTTGTCGATCAAGATCGGAAAATGGACGTGGGGGACCGGCAAAAGATTTTTCCGGTCCCTGTTTTTTCATTTTTCCAATCGCTCTTTGATAATACAATCTACCTTCTTGCTTTCGTTACTATGATAACAACATTTCAATGCAATGTCGAGTGACAGTTCGTTGATTTTTAATTTGTTGTTTATGCCTATGGAGGACTTGAGGTTTGAGGTAGGAGGCCGAACGCAATGCATTGGATTCGGTCCCAAATTAGCATCGGTAATTCAGCTTTACGAGTCGCCGTACGATGGCGCTCGTGTTCGAAGTGGGCTATCAAATAAATGGTTTCTTATGGACGCGATAACTATTTTTATTTAAATTAGTTCTTTAAGGAATAAATAAGGACTTTTATATAAATTTACACTTACTTTGTTATACTTATTAGTAAACTCGGCCTGTATAAAGTTCCAACGATGCTTCGTTTTTAAAATACAGGAACATTCTAGCTAGAGGGTTTTACCTTTGGAGCTAGAAAGATACTTATTCGGCTGCGTTTCATCTCTGAAGAAGATCCTGTCTTACACCCCGACACAAAGCAAACTCTTCTTTTATAAATTGTACCATTATTCATTATAAATATGGAAATTAATTACAATACAACGTTATTTGTCTTGTCTTGCCTTCAAACGTTATTTGTTATTTCGAAAAATAAAATGTCAATTGTCAAAAGTAAAAGTTAAAAACTATGGAGGATCTAGTTTTCCATATTAAAAACGAAGAAGAAGAAGACAACGTCAGCCCACTTCGGACGCGAGAGCCATCTATCGGCCAATAGCGAACTAACCAAAAAACCGGGACAGAATTTGAAAATGCTGCCATTGTCGATCGGCCTCCTACCCTCTAGTTCTCCATATTTATGCCAAACTTGTTTCGCGAGTGCGCAAATTTAAAAATATGAATTCAGATTTTGAATTATCCGACACGGAAAATGAGATTCCAGAAGAAATTTTGGAAGCAGCGAGGAAAGCGACTTACGATAAATATTGCCAGTAAAATCAAAAGCCTGTTACGAGAAGTCATATGACGCATTTAAAAATAATATAAAATAAAATAAAATAAAGAATTAAATGCCTATATCGAAGTGTCGGTCTTAAAAAAATATTGTACGTCACGCAACCGAAAATAAGTGTTTTGCAGGTCTCTACAAGCTTCCAGGACTCGCCTACGGCTCGCCCTGGAATTGCTTGTCTCGACCTGAAAAACACTACTTTCCGGTCTTGTAACGTAAATTACTATTTTAATATCCCAAAAAGTATTCAATTCAATTCAGTTAATTCACTGCTCTGTTTGGTTACATCGCGCCACTGTTTTAGTCCAAACTTTGTGACAGCGAGGACATAGAACCTCACACTAAACACACCTACGAAAAAGGTAATTTGTGCCATATGCACATTTTAGGTGCACAATGAACACTGGGCTAGAGTCGCATGTCTGGCAGTAATACAAAAAAGTCAGCTGGTACTAAGAAGTACAATAACATGGAATTTACCAGGATCGATACATTTTGTATTGTATAAAACATCTTTCATTTAATTTTGTACCTAAAGCTTTAAGTTTCCAATTCCGTAACCATTACCATATTAATATATAGTTTACCACTTTAACGCGTTATATCGGGTTTGTAATAATAAATAAGTATAACAAATCAACAATAAAGAACACGATGATTCAAATTCTACAACTGACTTTCAAAAAAGATATCTACTAAAGGGTATTGGGTACAGACGACCCAGATTTAAGTAAAGATAAAATTCAGGAGCTAAAACCCCGTTAGATAACATCGAAAGTATCAGCTGGTCCTTTTAAGTTTTAGAAAAAGCTTGGGTAAAATCCCCTTTTCGGGGAACTAGATAAGTTATGTTTACATGGGGTTTTATTGGGTTTTGTACCATTATGTATTATTATGGCGTGCTTCACTTGTAAAACGCTGGTAAAATATATGAAAATTAATTTTTTACTTTGACATTTTCACGTCTTGTCTTTCTTTTCCTCCAAGCGAGCAACTATGTACTTAGTTTACATTTTATTTCAAAATATAAAACTTGTTTACTGAAAATAATGAAATTAAAATATGCTGGTTGTGCACATTGGCACATGCATACATATTTATTATTGCTAACTGCATATATTGCACAGTTTTGTCACCTGTGGTATTTGATTCCCTAGAAAACATTTCAACCGTTAAAAGCACATGAACTATATAAAAGTAAGGTCGCGAGCTTTTTATAAACCCTTTATGGGAAAGACATTTGGATAAGCTTATGTTACAGCTTTATAATCTCAGCTTTTATACGTTTTTCGTTGTTTCTTGAAAGAAATATTGTGAATAGGGACAGATGTTGAGTCTAATCGTCTACTCCATGATGGTAAAATACCTATATAAGTTTTTTATGGCGTCAGAGACAAGATCATTAATCCAGAAATCCAGAAAAATAAAACTAAAAATTGTTGACCAAAAAATTACACCATTTAATTTAAGAATGTATTCACTTAAAGGCCTTAAGTATAGGCACTTGCATAACTCCCAGTTATGTGGATATAGGTAACTTTCGTCTATTCAAAAGCTTTTTGTAAAATAACCGTTTCAATCCTAATTATAAACTGACCTTAATGTGCCAAAAATAAAACCAATTACCAGTCAGATCATAAAAAAACTAAAAAATTTAGGCCAGCACATGAGACATCAGACAAGAATAACAAGGCAGATGTAGAAATTGCCCATATGTCATTTATTAATATAAGACACTTGAGACGGGTGTAGTACCGATTTGAAATCATTACTAATGGCTCTTTTTTGCTACTTTTTTACAGGATGGAAGGAAAAGTTTTATATCTGGGAGATAATCAACATTATCAGCGATATTCGGTATAGGTATAGGGAAATGTTCGTCAATGTCAATGGCTTTGTCCACTAAATTTTGATTTTGCTTGTACCTACCTATAGCGTATAAAGTAATAAATAATACAAACTTTCTTTCGTATTTTTCGATATTATTAAACGACTACCGACAAAACAAATAAGTTATAGACGGGCCGTTATTTTAATTAAATATTGCAGAATGCAGATGTCAACAAAAACCCATTGTGGAATATAATATGCTAAACCCGTTCATTATTAGTTAATTAGAATTTAAACATAAACCATTCTTTGGCTATTCAGTAATAAACCTTGAAATGAATGTTTTGCTCATTTCATTTTATACTAAAAGTACCTCATATTTTACCACCATATGTTTTAAACCATTTGGGTTCTTAAATGTATTAAAATCCCTCCTTTTTAGGATTGTTTAACGAATTCTATGGAGTAATAAACGTTACAGCCCAGATAAAGTTACGTTTATGGAATCTAATAAGTTAATTCGGTTTCAAAAACTACTAGTAAGTGAACATGATATATTTTTATATTTATATAATCCGATCTACTCCAGAGCGAATAAACAGTTTCTATGGTATAGCACAAACGTCTCATTCACTATACGTTGTTAGACAAGGACGGCAATATGATTTATCAGCTAAAAGATTCAATTTTAATGAATAAACGATTGCCTATTAATATTTTATAGTTGGTTTATTTTCTGTGACATAATCAGGGCAATGGCTTCACTCGGCAATAAGACATAAGTAAAGTCAATGAGAAAATATTTAATTATAACTGCTGGTGATGTAACGGTTATCGTAAAACTCTCAAAGAATTGGTGGTCTTGGTGACACTAATGAGAGGTCATAATATGATGATGTTATTAAGTTTTGTAATTTTTGATGATCATTACATTACAGTGCCATTATCGGCTACATTTTTAACTCTGTCAGATTCACGCCTGTTGTATACCCGCTGGGCGGTTATACAAAGAAAAGCATGGGGCTAATTGAAGTGGAGAAGGACCCAATTTATCCTTGGTGTCAGGAGAAGAAGGAGGGCTGGGATCATGGGGGGTGTCTGAAACTATGGGGAGACTGAGGCATCAGGTCTTTGCGATTCTCCGAAGAAAGGATGTTATCGCCCTCGCCCGGAAGGATTTCCTGACTTCCATAACGAAATCGGGGAGGTTCGAAGAGACCACATCAGGTTGTTAAGGTAGTTATGGGTAAGCAACAAAACCGCCTTGGTCTATTTAGGTTGTTGGACCTCCCGTTTGGAGTAAGTGTTCGTTGCTTCCCACTACTAATTCTACTACTGCGTTGAAGTAGTAGTAACTTGTTTTATTTAGCAAAAAGCTACAATTAAATATGTTTTAATACATTTTTTAACAACATTTTTAATTTTAAAACGAAACCCTCTTTAAACAAAAAAACAGACAGAAAAGTTAAACATTTTGCAAATTGTATCAAATATTACGTATCATTTTGTTTTTTAATTAAATGTAATGATAAAGTTTTTTTAAATAGTTTTAATATGATATTTGAGATTTAATAGGATTCAGTGGCGCAACCAGGGGGGGGGGGGGCTGCCGGGCTGCAGCCCCCCCCCCCCCGAGCTTAGAAACTTAGCCTATTCGTTTAATTGCAAACCAATTTTTCATGTCACGCGAACTATTTTCGCATGTTTTTTGCGATCTCAATGTTTTATGGATTTGTAATTTTTTTTTATCAATGTAACATGGAATCTTACGTTTTTTGAGTAATTAAAGTATACATTTTAATAAATAGCTCAAAATTGTACATAATGATTAAAAAAAAATTTCTGATTCGAGTTTTTTCCGTTTCTTTGCATTTTTTGAGAACATTTACCATAGTAATGTATATATTTTTTTACACCATCAGAAAGTGGAGATTTCAACGAACAAAAAGCTCACCGACTTTTTTAAAACAGCAGATATTTTGACGTGAGAATTTTCGATTGAAAATAAGGATGCTTTTTCGATATTAAGTCAAAATAAGGTGAAAAAATAAATATTTTAAATCAAAATAATTACAGTGTGTTTGGGACATAAAATGGTAAGTTATCACCAAATTTCGTGAAAACATCATTTTTTTTGTAAAAGATAAAAATAAAAAAACAAAAACTTGGTTATTTGAATTTTTCACATAAATTTTGAGGTAATGTGAAAAAAGTGTTAAACAAAAGTTGTAGAACTTTTTATTACCTACAACTTTGCCATTTAACGTTTTTCTATAGGACTTGCAGTTTTCCCGGAAATCGAGATAAATCGTTTTCTAGCCTTAAAAACTCACCCCCTTCCACTTCCCGACCTCGGATCGCCCGTAAATTATTTTTTCTTTCATTTTTGTTATGTTCTCTATCTTTTCCAATGGGTTTCATCCTACTATTATTTTTTTTGTTTCAAAAATTATCGACCCTGCGAACCACGATATTGATATTACCGTGGAAGAAATTCTGGACGAAATGGCAAAAACAAAACGAAGAATTTTACTTTAATATTAGTATTATTAGTGATTACTTACAACTTATTGTATAAGGTTTTTGTTTTGTTTTAGTATAAGTATGCTTAATATATGCGTTACTTATTTTAAATACATTTTTACTAATTAAAATAAAATCTCAAAATTTTTTTTCATAAATATTTCGTTAGGGCTAGCGGCGTATTATTGCAGAAGTTTTAGGGGGCTGTCGCTCTCGTCAATCATACGTATTTTACCCAAAAAGGGCTTGGCACCCAAAAAATTTTTCGCCTGCGGCGCAAAAGAGCGCCTTTGGCACAAGAAGTTAAAGCCCCCCCCGAACAAAATTTCTGGTTGCGCCACTGATAGGATTATCCAAATTATTATATTCCATCAAACCTTTATGAACAATAGACTTATAAGCTAATGTTTTAGACACTCTATACACAAAAAATTTTTGGTTAGTTCTTGTTTTATTATTATGATGTCATGATTAAAAGAACAATTTTTTTTTAAAACAATCGGGCAATAAATTATTTTTAATTTTATGTATAAAGATACAGGCTAAATAAAAAATGAAATTTCTGACATTTAACCAATCTAAATTTTTTAACATAAAATTTATTTTTGTATATTTGTCACAATTTAAAATAATCCGCATTATCATTATGCCTTATTTTGTAAAATTTGTAATTTGTCAAATATTTCCTCACAAGCACAATATAAAATGGAAGAACAATAAAGAAAATGTGGTAATATAATAGTATAAAATACAGTTTTTTTTTAGAAAACAAACTTAAATTAGAACTGATTCTTTTAAAATAACCTACTTTTCCGGCAATCTTCGATATTATACTTTCAAAATAATTAAAAAATTTTAATTTTGAATCAATGATTATCCCTAAATATTTAAAACTTTTTACTAATTCCAATTTTTCACCATCAATTATAATATTTATATTTAGACAATTTAAATTATTATCTACCCATAACCATACATATAGTTTTTGAAATATTTAATTTTAATTTATTTACTTTTAGCCAATTTAATAATATATTTATCTCAAATTTAGGGTATTTAGAGACCATCAAAAATATTTATAACATTAATGTGAATTAAGGTGTCATGAGCAAACATTTGTACCTTACACATTTTTAAAACTAAAGGCATATCGTTCATGTATAAAATAAATAATATTGGACCTTGTATACTTCCTTGAGGAACGCCTATATTATTTATTTTTTTATTTGAATATGTTTTTGAATTTTTTGTTTTTTGTGACCTGTTACTTAAATAATTTTTAAACCATTTATAAATGTTTCCGCGAATACCATACTGATACAATTTACTCAATAATATAACCCTGTCAATTGTTTCGAATGTCTAAAATCCAAAAATACAGCTATAACATTTTACCCTTTATTATATTATAAAAATAATATGGGGCAGTTAATTGTACTAAAATTACGTTTCATATTACACTATAAAGGTAAAGCTAGAAAATGATAATTAAGTTTGTTGTAACTGACACTTTAATAAAAGGAAAATTAAAAAAAAATCGTTTTTAAGTATAGGTATTTATAATATAATATAATTTGTTTGCAAACAAGATAATGAAGATTATTGTGTAATATAATTAAGTCATTAAAAACTAGTTACAAAATTAAGCAAACACGATACGGTATAAGATACCGTTATAGGCGTGGTGCAGCGGTCGGATTAAATTATTATTAAAACTCAAACAAATATTTGAAGATTTATTTCAAAATTTTTCGCTTGTGCATACATTAACATTTTCAGAATCTTACATGTGGGCTCCACATTAACAGACGCTGCTATTTATAACATACACCGTATTTTATTGGTTTTTCATTTCTTATTTCTGCTGTTACGTCACGCTTAAAAATAGGCCCGGAGAAAATTAGAAAATGTTGATGAATCGCGCCGTTGTCGTAAAATTGTTTACATTTTCTAATGTCTTCATATCGTCCAGAGAAAATTAAGCAGTCAAGTAGAAATTTGGAATCGCTGGGATATACACTACTGGCAAATTTCACGTTACAATGGCAATGAGCCTAATGAATAAAAATGTAGCAATTGCTTTTTCTTATAAAATCGAAGTAATTTCTTGAAAGCCAATGAATAAAAACTAAAGTAATTGCTTTTGCATCCAGCAATCGCTTAAAAGTGCAGGAATTGCTTCTGGTCAATGCATTTTCTTAAAAAATAGAAGCGATTGCTGTCGTCTGCTTAAAATGTGATGAATAAATTAAGGAATTGCTTTTTCTAGTGTAGCAATTATTGCTTTCAACTTTTTAGGTAGGTCGACCCCTGCATCATTTGCTTGGTAGCAGTCAACTTTAGTTCTCCGCGGCATACACGTGCGTTGCTCTGAATTTGTGTCTTCAGTTATGGCTGAATATATGACCGTCCGTAAAAGAAAATTCTACAGTGTACGTAAAAATTGAAGATAATATATAATGATTTCAGAAAGTTATATCGATTTGACTGCGAAAATGTTGAGTGGTTGGCAAATCATTTTTTGACTAATACTGGTAAAAGGCGAGGGGGTGCACTGTCGCCTTTAAATAAGATTAAAGTCTTTCTGCGGAAATTGTCGGATCCGAGCTTTTAAAATTCTGTAGGTGAAGAAATCGGTGTTCATCAAACAACTGTCTGTAAGACATACACTTCTGTAATGGATGCAGTTTTGGAGAGGGCCAATATTTTTATTAAATTTTCTACAAGGGCTGAAGCTGTTGCGAAAGCTGAACGGTTGTGGTCAGAGCGATGTATTTATGTTCCTTCAATTTGTGAACGAATATCAATTGCTTGTCTTTAATTTCTTCATCGCTACTATATCACTTTCCTCATTTTCACTGAAATCTGCCATTTCACAAACATAAGTTTCCTATTTTCCACAAAAACGTAACAGATTACTATTGCACTAAATAAATAGACCAACGTTGTTGTATTTACGTCAACTATTTTGTAAATTAGGCACCAAACTGAACATGAAATCTATAATCTGAACAAGTGGATAAGCCACGTCTGAACTTGTGTTGAATAGGCATTTGCTACAGAGCTGTAAGAAAAACAGCAATTGCTTCCACATTTTAGTCATATCCAGATCTAGCAATCGCTTTTATTTATAGCATTTGCTAGTCAAGCAATTGCTTTTACTAAAAAGTAATTGCTTGAAGCAATCGCTTAATTTTTATTCATTAGGCTCATTGTCTAGTAATATTGTTTTGTTATAACGTTTACGTTACACAACACGTAAAGACGTTTAAATTTTATTACTATTTTCACAATAACCATAAAAATTTTTTTATTATTTTTAGCTTAAAAGGTATCTACATGTTTCGAAACAGGGTAGGTATGTGGAAAAGACTTTTCCACATACCTTGTATGTTTTTGATTTCCTTTCATTTTAATATCTTCAAAAATGCAATTTTATCGTTACAACTTTTAATACCATAAAAGTTCCATTAAGGTTTGACGCCTACCACTTATTGTTTTCTCTTTTGCTACAACCATCAGCAACATACTTTCTGTCTCCTGATGATGAACGTTTCTACGTTCGAAACATGTAGAGACCTTTTAAGCTAAGAATTTTTATTCTACTAAATTTTGTGGAGGAAGACTTCGTGTTTTTCTTTCCTTTTCATATTTCATTTCTTTTAATTTAATTTTTTTATATCCTAACAATCCTAAGAATTTAACTTCGTTAAGTGAAGAAGAACTATAAGTGAAAGCACGGAATTTACAAACGATATAGTACCATAAAGACTTGTCCATTGACTTTCCTAGTCAAATTTTAAGCCTCACAAAGGGACTTGGAGATAGTATTTTAAAATTAAAAATCGGGTATGAACTTGCGGATCAAAAAATCAGACAATCGACGGAAAAATATTGTAACTAACGCGTATATTAAATAGCGATTAATACACTAGTTTGTTAAATTACTATTAATAAATTAGTTATTCTGCAACAGAATTATTGCGTGCAGGTCAATTTAACAAACTACATAACACTTTTATTGAATTTTACAACAATCAGTGCAGAAAAACATGTGCTTGCGTAAATAATCGCTTTTAAATGATGTAGGAAATGACTTATTGCATTACACCGTGATGGCTGTATAGTGTATATATGCTTAGTTGCTATATTACAAAAGCAAACTCATTTAATAACTTTATGTACCACCATTTACCTAATTATAGGCCGCATAATATTATTTGTGATAGCAAGACCATTATGCTAGGCATTATATGACAAGTATAATAATTGTAAATTTTTGGGGGTTATAAATTTTTTAAATGACCTTATTCGGTCAAAAGAAAAGATAAAACGTAAAATACAATAATTCAATGAGTATAAAAATAACAAATATTTTTGAAATATGCTCCTCATGCAAATAAAAACCAAGTCAAACCCGTTTTCACAAAGAAAAAAAAGAGATGTAATGGTATAGAGGCGGCAAACTCTAAAAGGCTCTCTAAGATGAGAAAAGTGGGATTTTACATGCGTTCTATGATAAAGACGCAAGGTTGACTTTCATGGTTCAGATAAACAGAAAAAAATGTCGTTCGGGTGTTAAAGATTGGTTTATTGCTTTATCTGTGCATGCGGGCATAATCATAAAGCGAGCGAAGGCATTCCGGGACGAGAATTGTCATCCCGTTAATGGATGCTTGTGAGCTGGTGATAAAAGTAGCAAAGCAGCGATAAAATCACGTTAAAAAAGCAGAAAGAGCAAGATTTTAAGAGTTTTAAAACTGTCGATGTCGGTAACATTTTAAACATAATATTCAACTTGACATAACTTAACAAACAAACAAAATCTATTACAGATTTCATTATTGTAGTTTATTTTCATTCCTGCTTATACCGTGCGAGCAAAAATTATTTGCATCAAAGAGGGCCTTGCATCTAAGGACGTAATGCTTAGCCGTAGAGCTTAATACCTGTTGGGTGTCAGTAACTACCTGAATTAACAATCAATCAGTTATTCCGTCATCTTTGACAGTCGTTACAAGTAATTTGATTCATCCCTAATTTTTCCAATTTCTTGAACAATTCACACAATGGGCTTTACGGAACAGCACAAAACATTCATGGTTGAAGCGTACTTTCGAAACGGGGTTAGAGTAAATGGTGAGTGGCAATACAATCCGGGTTTGTGCATGGACAATTTTCACGATCATTTTCCTAACGTTGCTTTTATTGCTGGGGATTTTTATCATTGCCTGAAAAGAACCGTGGCTGTGTTTAGGGAAACAGGTTCTATGCGACACAAAAAAGGAGCAGGAAGGCCATCTGTAAGAACAGAAGAACTTGTTGCAAACGTTCGTGAAATAATGCAAAATACGCCAACAAATTGTATAAGACGCCTGTCCTAAGAAGTGGGAAGATCTTATGGAATATGCAGGACTATTCTTAAGAAGCAGCTAAATTTATTGCCTTATAAAATGCAAGTATTCCAAGAAATACAAGCCGCAGATCAGAATCACGTCATCAGAATTTAGCAAGTGAGTTCATCAAATTAGTCGCTTTAATTTAGGGCTTAAATAAACAAGAAAGTCAATATTTGACCACCTACCAACCAAATACAGAAAAATTTAATAAACAACCTGAGAAATCAACAAAAAACCGTTTCTCATATTATAGTTTATATCTACGAGTTTTATGACAGTCTAGTAAATTAAGGAAAACGCGTATAAAAATAATTTACAAGTTTACCATAAATCTCTAGAAAAGTAGAACACATCGGCGGCTGTAAAATCAAAAGTTGTGTTTAAACTTTTAACTACTTCCGCATTTGACAGAGCGTGGTGAAAGATTCATCCTTTGTTTACAACCACAAAGACGTTCTACAACATGCAATTATTTAATAGAACTGCAAGTGAAAATATTATTAAACAGTTTTAATGAGCGCCAGTTAAGTTAATTTTTCGCTTGACGCGACGTAACGAGAGAAGAATTCTGGTTTTGTTATTATTTAAGGAAAAAAACTGATGGTTGATTATCATTTATGTATAAACCATGTTGATCTAGGACAGGGTATTGAATAATGTGCATGTTATTATATTTGTATTATAAAAATCTGGATATACACTCACTTCAGTTTAGGGATTTAAGTACGAATAACTTTTTTATTTTTACTCCGATTTAAGTGATTTTTTAGAGAGCTATTGATACATTTGTTAGTTTTAACATGGCTATACCAATTTTAAGAGAAATTGGTTTTTTCACATATTATACAGGCATAAACGAAAAGTTTTTTTTTTTGCCTTGTGTCAAAAAACCCTGTGGAATACTTAAGAAACAAAATTACTTAAAAAATAAGTTTCCATTAAGCCGCAAATATCCTTTGCATTTTGGTTTTTGGTTCATTTCAATGGGTGCATTTTTGTTCTCACCCAAATGCAAAATGATCTTGATGATGTCGATAATTTAGGAAACGCAAAACCAAAGCTATTGATGACCGATTTCTTGTACTTAAAACTCTTCGGAATCGTCGTTTGACGTCAGTACCGGCGAAAAACCAACTTTGAGAGGTTCGAATTAAAAATGTAATTTCTTGGACAGTTCGAAAACTCACGCGGACCAGCAACTGTACCTAACTAAATTACTACCGCGTCATAAGAGTGAAGAATGGAGGAATATTAGCCAGGATGATATTCGCGTGTTAATTGATGGCATGAACCGACGTGTGCAGGCAGTAGTAAGAACTAGAGGAGGCAATAGAAATAATAGAGATGTGTTTAAGTAAAAAAGTTGTTGTTGGTACCTGTTAAGTTTGTTTTGCGAAATTATTGTTTTTTAAATCTTATACGCACCTTTTTCCGTAAATTTATTTGTTTATTAAATCTTGATTATTACAATAACATTTGTTTTCTTGCATTTTACTAATCTATATTATTTTGAATGCAATGGCAATGAGAAAATTATGGAAAAATTTAAATTGACATCAACAAGATCATTTTGCATTTGGGTGAGAACAAATGCACGTATTGGCATGAAACAAAAAACCAAAATGCAATGAATATTTGCGGCCCAATGAAAACTGATATTTTGATGTAATTTTGCTTCTTAATTATTTCACAGGTTTTTCACCAGACAAAAAAAACAACTTTTCGAACAAACCGCCTTGCCTATACTTATGAGTACGACTCGTATAATATTATAATAGTGTAAATCTTGATTCTGTTTATTTTACTATGCAACGTGGATTTATTTTGAAAGTCGAAGCGAAAATTAATGCAGAATGGATAAAATATTAAAAATATTAAATTTATTATTGGTTTTGAATGTTTTATTAAATTAAATAATTATTATTGTTTTACTGATCGCATCAGTATTAATATTATCTGAATTTTAGTTCAATGACCTTATAAAAGACATAACTATGTAAAATTTTACCAAAAAAAAAGAAAATATAGAGTAGATATACTATTTTTTTTTAGTGAGACTCTCTCTTATTCCATGCCACTCGTAAACTGAAAGAATAAGTTTGTAAAATGAAACCAAAAGTACTTACATTTTCTTTAATGAATTCCAATGTTAAGTAAATAATGTTGGTTTTAAGCGGCCTTAAGAAGAATTTCGCTGAGAATACCTACTAATATTTCGTTTCAAATATTTGTTTAGTATAGGTGTTAACCTAAACAAATAAGGAAAAGGTATGCTACAAAGTATGGTAGGCATAGAATCACCTTGAAAAATTAAGTGAAAACGAGTAGGTATGTCGTAAGTTGTAACACTTGTAGATCTACGAATATTATGTTGTTCTCGAATTTTTTACAACACATAAATATAATGTTTTTATTGTTCCAGTAAACTGGAATATCTCCTACTTTGTATATTTGTAAGCTAACGCATCAGAAACAGTTTAGTCGGCCATCCACCCTTATCTAGCTATTAAACAAACCCCAACAAATGTGGGGAAACGCACTCGGGGGGTGTCTGGTTTTAAATCTGCGACTACGTTCGGTAATTTTACCGTGCTCAATCTTTTCTAACATAGGTACATAATATGAGTTTCATCACACAGCCAAATTGACCTTGTATGGTATATAGGACGGTTTCTATACAGTTAAAAACTAATTCTAAGAAGCTCATTCATCGTTGATGTAAAGGAAATAGAGGCGAAATTAAAGATTGCTCTACTTGTTTGGCATCTTTGTAAGTGTAAACCCGTAACAGTTATTTAGAGTTTACTTCGGCAGTTGGTTAAATCTGGAACGCAGTTCTTTCAGTCCCGATGCCGTCATTCCTGTCATTTGATTTATTTGTTTGTTTTTTGGGTGCCGCTCTTCGCCCCACGATGGATGTAAATTGTCAACAAATGTCTACTTGCCGGGTTCTTGTCGGCATGTTTGGCTTAAGACGGTTTGACGGCTTTTTAGTACTTAACAGATTGGAGATTAGACGTGTGAACAAATCCGAGAGGGGTGTTAGGCAAAGAACTTGATTTTAACCCTACGTATCGAAAGATATATAACTTTCTTATTCTTAAGGTAGGTACTAAAAATAGGTAAACCAAGATGTTTCATTTGACATGTTCATTATAAAAACAGTAGGCAAATGGACAAAGTAATGTGGTATTATATAAAGTCTGTTCAATGATCGCGGACCGTTACGTCACGACTAGTGCTTATCTTTCTAACATTGGTGAACTAGGTGAGATAGTAAATTTGCGTCAATAATAAATGTCGTATAATTTTATAGTAATTTTAAACAATAACGTTTTTAATAAATATTATTTCAAAAATGTCACGGTATTGTGAAAAAGAACAAGTTATAATTTTAAAATGATTTGATTATTTTTAAAGAGAAAGTGATGCCGGAAATACTCTTTTACCCTTCAACTCAGTTTACGAGGTAAGTAGATATAATAAAGCAGGAATTGTGAAAACAAAAACAATAAACATGAAAAATATATGGCAAAGTTTTTATAAATATCCATCTGTTTCAGGGAGTTTCTGATGCTTTGGGAGTTTCGTGTTTAACAATCCAGCGAATTAAGGCTAAGGGAATAGAGAAGGATGAAAATTTTAAGAATCGCAATAATGTAGCTATTTTGTCATCCCGTAGTCGACAATTTCAATAAATTCATGAACATACCATAAGAGAGCGAATTTATGGGATATATAGAGCAGGTGAATACGGTATCATTGGCTCAATACAACTAAACCTTAAAATCATTGATGGTGTTGAAATATCCACCGGTTCATTAGTGGACTGTTCAAAAAAATTAAAATGTACTGTATCTAACAGGCGTTTTTAAATAATGCAATTAATTATTTTTATTTTATTTTAATAGGTTGGACGAAGTAGCATGGCAACATGGACATCGAGTTTTAAGACTTCCTCCATATCATTGTCACTTTAATCCTATTGAAATAGTTTGGTCGGAATGTAAGCGCTATTATGATGCAAAAATAGGTTCTATGCATCCTGTAACAAATAACGTAGTTTTGGGTATGTGGAATGAAGACAAAGAAAATGTAAGAGTGGAAAAATGGAAAAATTATGTTACCACACTAATAAAATTGTAAATGATGTGTGAGAACGGGAAAGAATTATCGATGCTTCAGATACTTCTCCTTATTAAAAACTTGGACGAATCTGATGATGATGATCCTTGCGGAGATGATTTATTTTAATTAATAATTAATTGTATTTTGTTGTGTTATAATTTTTTATTATATTTTCTTCTAAAACTACTTGATATTTGAAACAAAATTTATAGACTTATGCACTATATTATAGTGTTTCTTAGGTCAATTTAATGACATTAAACTGTGGGAATTTCCTAACCATAGGCGTTCCACACAAATAATTAATATGCGTATACACACTTATAAGTTTGTTTTACATTAGGTGTTTGTACATACTACACTTTATAAACCCACTGTATATATAATAATATTATATTAAAATAATAAATATAAGGTAACTCAAAAATTCTATATACAAAACTTAAATCAGAAAAATAAACCTGACACGGCACGACACTGCTCCGAAAATGCTTTAATTTTTTTACCAGAACTTCATTCTCGTCAACCAGACTCCGGCCTGTTCATCAAGGCATAACCACGTATATTTTATCTCCGTCTCTTCCACGCCATCGGCGGTCACTGGCCCATCTCTGTCTGGCAGAATCGATCGTTAGACGGGCCGGGTACCGGTTCAGCTTATATCCTGGCGCTTCCAACCGCAACAAATTACATGCTGTTGCCAATTCTTCAAAATTTTCGGATTTGTAAGCACAATGTAAGTATATACGAGAAACAAGGGTTTGTTAATTAGTTGTTTTTAAACACTGAAAACACTTTTTGTCTTGATTTCAGTTATATTGTTTCTTAAGGACTAAAGAATGTATTATTATAACAATGAATGGCTTGTTATTTTTTTCTGTCACACTCAAAACTCCTCGGTTTAAAGTATATTTGCAAACTAGCTTTCAAAGAAAGTTACTGACTAACAATTGAATACTGATATAAATGAAATATCTTTAATAAAAAAACTTAAAGAATTGAAGAAGAAAGATCTGACAACCCTGGTTGTGCGGTCGGTCTCTTTGAGACTGTTTACCGCCGTACGGAATGATTGGAATGTCCTCAAACTGAGATTGGATAAATAATACCAGTATAAAAATAATTCAAAATTTGAAAAAACGCGCTTGTATTTTACTTGTTCACATGCATCCGTCCTTATGTAGATCAAACCAAAGAAAAATCATAACCTTTACCACCGGTAAGTCAAACTGACTGAACTAATTTACGACGTACCGCAACTATTTAGAATATGACGTAACGGTCAGCGGTCATTGAACGGACTTTACCTTGCTGTAATTATTTGTCGAACATTTTGCGTGAAAAAAATTATTGCTCACACAAAAGAAAACATAATAAACGAGAATAAGGTATCAAGAAATATAAAAAATAACTCGGTACCGCCCTTGATCTGTCATATCTTTTAAAATGCCTGACGTTAAAGTGGATGGTTGGTAGTTTCGTAATGACGATGTTTAGACATTTCTAACATGTTTTATAAAGTGCATCATGGCACTTTACTGTTCGGAAAATGTTTACCACTGTAATTTTACCCTGAAGTTGCACATTTTTCTAAAATGCTGAGTTTGTTCCGGCCAGTTTCTTGTCAAGCACGATTTTATTTTGTTTTTATTTTGCATCAGCAGTAAAGCAACGTTTGCAGTCCTGGTGGTCGATACTTGAACCTTCCTAATTTAAAAAGTGCACTTTTTTGATTGGGTAATACTTATCTACTACTTACTTAATTATGGCTTCAATAAAATCGTCTAAGAGCTTACCCCCCAAAAAGAAAAGTTGACAGAGAAAAAAATCTTATTTATATACAGTGTGACCAGTAATGTCCGCATCATATGGGATTTTTTTTTATTAATAGCTTTATTCGAAATTTGACTTTGGCATCAAGTTCTGCTTCGATCGAGATGAAAATTAAGCAAAAAAAATAGTAGTCACGTGATTCGCATTATCTGTCAAATTTCTGTTTCTAGCCCACATGCAAAATTTCAGCTGCATAAGATAATTTTGATTTTTTACCCATATTTTGTAACTTACACCACTTTTGCAAAATAAGACTCAACGCAACCTACATAAAATTTCTTAGTTTTGACAATGCTTTATTTAAAATACATTTTCTTTAAAGTAGCGCCATATTAAATGTGTGTTTTTCTACAAAATCAAAATTGGGCTATTAAAATTTGGTCGCATGTGATGCAAAGTTTATTTGTTTTTGACCCTGTATAAGGTAACTTCATAAAATAAGTATTTTTGAAAATGTAGTTTGTCTCCTTAATATTAAGACAAAAAAGAACACAGTGTCATCAGTAAAGTTTTCAATCAGAAAGTGGAAAATAAATTTTAGTGGTGATGGGTAAAAAAATCAAAATTATCTTATGCAGCTGAAATTTTTGCATTTGGGCTAGAAACTGCATTTAAAAAAACTTTTTTTTATAACTTTTTTCGATATTTTCAGAAATAATCCCACTTTTGAATTATTTTTCGGAAAAAATTTAAATTTGACAGATAATGCGAATCACGTGACTACTATTTTTTGCTTAATTTTTATCTCGATCGAAGCAGAACTTGATGCCAAAGTCAAATTTCGAATAATGCTATTAATAAAAAAGTTTCGGCAAGGCCGGTATTTGGCCGAAACCGAAACTGTCACCGAAACTAGATTTTTTGGCCGAAACTAGCCGAAACCGAACCTTCGGTCGGTCACTAGAATTAATTTTTTTTGAACCCCTGTGAGAGTTAAAGTGTTAAGGGGGTCTTCTCCTCTGTCGCTTTGCAGTAAACTTTACTCAAAAAGTTTTAATACAAAAGAGAGGCAAAATTGTAACACAAAAGAACCTTTTTAAAACCTACTATTATAGTTGTTAGTTGAAAGCAACTCTACGTATTTCTTCACGTTTTTCATTTTCTTCATCACTGCACTTAGTAGGTTAGTCGTGATTTCTGTAATGATGAAGATAAGATATTTTAGCTTCTTAGGTAGTTCAACGGCAATTGTTTTATTGAAGAAAGTAGATAGTGGGTATCTGATACAAAACATCTCTTCTATTAATCTATCGGGTCAAGTGCCTAGTTAGTTTTAATTTGTAGAGAAAATTCCTTTGGTAACAAAAGATGCAATTAGGCTATTATTTCTGTGATAAGGCCGAATGGATTTAATACCAATGTGAATATTTTAGTAAGAGATTATATATTTTAGGAATGTTAACGTCTTGCGCTAGCGTTGGCTAAACATTTTTGGGGAGATTTCTTTATGGGAAAATATGTTACTGATAACAACCGAAAAACCCAGAGTGCGTCATAATATACCTTATCTAATTATTATTATAGAGGGTATAAGCAAAAATCTACATACTAAATGTAAATGTAGGTGTTGTATGACGTTTATAACAGATAAATAAATACTGGTCCCAACAGTCGTGCTTGCATTAAACCGTTGATAAAACTGTATGAGTTCTTCTTAGAAAGAAGTTAAAAATACTTTTTATACAATTTTAATTATTGTTACTTGATTACATCGTTTATAGTAACCACAAAAGTTATGAATAGAGCTGGCACGGCATTACTAACAAATACTACGTTTACAACTTAAATAAATAAAAAAATGGTTTTTATTTGCATGTCTCATTTAGGTACCTTTCATTCCTCGAAATCAATTAATTAGTCATACTTTGATGATCAATCTGCGGTAATGATTTTTCTGTCTACCTTTTTATTATTTCATAAAACCACAATGTGTTGTAAATGTCTCGTAAATAACTTTCTCAGATTTTAATAATTAATTTTGTTTGTTCTATGTGACGGGTACTAAAAAAATTATAGGCGACATTGATTGCATTTTGCTCATATAAAATCTGTTTTACGCTAGGCAATGTTTTATGGCATGCAATTATTGTAGCTGGGACCAATTGCGAATTAGGCAAGTAAACCCCAACCCACTTGATAATACGAACAAATTTAATTGTCTTATCGAAAGCTTATAAAACTTGAACGTCTGAGATAAACCTTGATCTTCTTGAAATATCACAGCCCCAGTTAAAAATATATGAAAGGACATTAGAAGCAGGAATAATATTTGAACAGTTTGCTCGCAGTGCTTGTATCCTCATTGGTTCAAAGGACTTCAATTGTGGATGTGTAATTGTAAAAGTGCTAAAATAATAATTCCTGGCACACAAACCAAAGAATTTTTTCTGACAGCTTATCTAATTTAACTCATAATATATTCTTTCCCAGGTGTAAAATTTAATTCCAGCATGCACACATAAATCAAGAAGGTAATATTGCTGAACTAAAGGATCGAGGGTGTGGCTAACACTTGCGTGTGTTGTGGGCACTAAGCAAACTCTCCTGGCGGTTTCTTTATACCCATTAAAATACCAAAGAAAATATGATTATATTATTATGGTTGTTATGCATTTTAAAACATTTTTTCGATAATCTTTTCGCAACCTAAAAAACTGGCGATTACGTATTGCGGTAGAAAATTTAGTCAAGCTCATTTTCGTTGATTGTTTCGGATTCCTGGTTCCCATTTATTGTTTTCCACTTACTGTGCAACAAGAAATTACCACTGTTATATGTTAAAATACTACAATTTTTTAATTATTCCCAGCTGTGCTTGTAGATTTTTCTGTGTGTAAGGACAGCATTTTCTTTTTTTTTTTTAATTGAAGGCATGCAGTAGATAATATTATTTCAAGGACCATGCCATGAGGGTTTGCGAATAGGCACTTACTATCTCTATGACTACGTACATTTGCAATGTAAATATTAATTTTAATGTAAATGTAAAATGTAATAATTGTGAAATTTTCTTTGAAGCTCAATGACAAACTATAGTCATATTCTGTTGCGTAAAACTTGTAGGTTCAATTTTTGTATTATTGATATTAATATTACAATGATTCAGAATCACTACTTGTCTTTCAATTTCTTTTTTCAGAGACAGCTACCGTTCGACATGGAGCTGTGTTTTCTACTGTTAATTTTAGTAAGGAAAAGTAGAACGCACTGTTAATATTTGGTGTGTGTATGATTCGTATAATTGTTTGTAGCCATCTTACGTCACCAGTAACAAAACTATTTATATATTTTGATGTACAGTTGTATTCACAAAAAAAGCGTACAAGAACTAGAATGAGAGATAAGTTTTGTCATATTTGCGTAAAACCGGCTTGTCTAAATGATTGTTTATTGGAGGTTATCACACGTCATAGATTATCAAAAATGCAAAGCATTGAAATCGAAGAAGGAAAGGAAGAAGGAAGGAAAATTAAGCAACGCTGAGAACAAGAAGAATCCTTAAAGAGGAAAATTGGTTCAGGTCGTCCCAAACGTTCCAACACTGAACAGGATGCTGTTTTTTTTTGGGATATTTAAGAAATAATCCACTTGCAACTGCAAGGGATGCTGTTATTAATACAGCATTTTCTGCCTCCCAACCTACCGCCAGCAGGAGAGTGAAGGAATCTGAACTAAATGTCGCTCGCTCACCTGCGATAAAAATGTTTCTTACCGAAGAACAGCGACAATCAAGGATTATTTTTGCTTTAAATTATATATACTGAAATTATCAATTTTGGAAGCGAGTCATTTTTACTGATGAAAAGACGTTCCAGTCGACTTATAACGGACAAATTCGTGTGTACCGTACAAACAATACGAGGTTTGAAGAGCGATATACTAACCCCCTCACTTCTAGACATGGGCGTTTCTCTGTAAATGTATGGGGCTGGATAAGTGTTCATGGACCTGGTGTTTGCTGGCGATTGCCGGAAATTACATTAACATTTTAGAAAACATATTGTTACCATCTGCTGAGCAAATATACAAATATATCCCAAAAAATACTTTCATATTTCAACAAGATAATTGTCCAGTCCAAACTGCCAATGCTGTAACCCACCGGTTTCAAACCCATAATGTGGAAGTGCTGCCTTGGATCGCTTATAGTCCGGCTATTAATCCAATTGAAAATATTTGGGGTATAATCGCAAAAAAATATATAACCGAAATTTTAGACCACAAAATTCAGAAGATTTTTTATGGGAAATAATACATGCGTGCTGGGAAGAGCTTGATCCAAATATTGTATCAAATATAATTCAGTCAATTCCGAATAGGCTGGCTCAAGCAATAGAAAAACAGGGATTAAAAATATGACCAAATATTAGATTTTATTTATTCTTGTTAAACGTGTTTTGTTTCTATTGCAATTTTTATAAAACTGATATATTATAAAATAAAAAAATTAATTTTTGTTATTTTTTTTTATGATGGAGCACAAGCACTATAGGAAAAATCCTTTAAGGCGCTCTGGGAGCGGTGCGAGTGCGAAGAAAGCGATTCACGTTTTTCTTGAATCGTTGGAGGTTATATTCGGTTGGAAACACGGTCTCAGAAAGGCCGTTCCACAAAGATGACGTCCTCCAAATGAAAGAGTTCTGAAACAATGATGTTCGGGGTGTACTAAGTTAAACCACATAGGGATGGGCGGCAGTGGTTCGTCGTGTGTTTCTGCTATGCATTACTCTAGGTGGAATCGAGCGGGCAATATCAGTCGAACACTTGCCATGGAAATATATGTAGAAGAGAGTCAAATTACCAACCTGTCTTCGATGTTCTAAGCTGTCGAGGTTCTTAGTCAGCTCGTGGTCGCCGATTAGACGAACGGCTCTCCTTTGGATGAAGTCCAACAACCGAAGGGTATGCCTCGGTGCAGATCTCCAGATATGAGAGCAGTATTCCAGTGATGGTCGAATCTGGGCTTTATAGAGTGTCAAAAGTTGTTGAGGTGTATACAACTTTTTGGTACGGAAAAGTATACCGAGCTTCTGAGAAGCTGCCGTGGCGATTGCCACAACGTGATTGTGCCAAGACATATTTCCTCCCAGGTTGACACCCAGCAAATTAATAGACGAAGTCAGTGGGATTGCGTGTCCTGCCATAACGATATCGGGTTCTGCAATGCTAACCTTCTTAGAGTTGTTTTGAACTAACGCCCAACGCCAATGCTTTGCATTTTTCATAGCCTTTAACATGCGATAAGCCGGTTTTACGCGCGCAAATATAGTTAAGGTTTCCTCTCATTCCAATTCGTGTACGCTTTTTTTATGAATAGAACTGTACTTATTGTTGATATAGGTTTCCCTCTTTTACATTTTTTTGATTATTCGTAGAGCAAATCCTTTCTACTATCACCTACGAAGTTGTGTATCCCATATCTACTTCGCCGCGTTTTTAATGCCAAACAGCATGCCATACCCTAAATGTTATTTATAGAGCTAGACAGACAATGAGCTAAAAAACAGACCACACCTTTTTCCTGTCGATTGGGCTATTTTAACTGAGGCGCTTAACTAATTGTAATTGATATTAATTAAATATCTATAGTTTTATCTACTCATTAAAATTTTTTATGCGTTTTATATCTTTGGGTCTAATGGAAATATAAATTTTATTTCCCATGCATGCGTGGTTCTGAAAACACACCGAAAATATTCTGTGACGTTAATGCGGCCAGTGTGTACTAGGCCTTACTGCATATTTTCCACCGACATTTCGAAATATTATTATTCTTGCCGCATCGTCACCGTCGACAGATATACACTTTTTTAAATAAATATTTTAAAAAGCTTTTATCGACTAATGTTTATTTCAGACGAATATTTTATCGAAAGCCAGTAAATTCTTATGACTGACAATGAATAAAACCACTTTAAATTTTTTCAAATGTTTTACACAAACACCACCTCAATTATTTTTGTATTACGGAGATATATTACATTGAAAGGAAAAAAATCATTACCTACTGTTTATATATCAACAAAAACAGTTTCGATGAGCTTTTATTCACTTCCTACATGCCTTTGATCTTGTTAAACAGATGTAAATCCTATTTATAAAAATGGGGTTTTATGTTTTCCAACTCGGATGTTCAATTTTTACTTTCTAGTGAAGATTTTTGTTAAAAAAGTAGATATCACATACAGAGCAAGATCGACATCTCATTCTCTTTATCATACCAAGTTGGAAATATTCTATGACATAAGCCACCTACCTGTATATCTATGCAATAATAGATAATTTAATTACTTAAGATCAGGTACCTGTTATTGTTACGCTTATAGTTTATTGAGGTTTTACGACTCATGACCCTCAGCTGTGCTGTCAGGCTTTAAGAAACAGAGTATAACATCCATAAATATACAAGGGTAATAACAATAACGCGCTCTGTCCCCATCCCAAAAATAAAAACAGCCGTTCGTTAACCTATTATGTAATTAGAACGCTTAAAACTAAACTAAACTATTATTCGGTGCTTGAGCGTAATCTCTAACAATTTTTTAAGTCTTTGGAGTTTGGAAGTAAGATTGATGGCCATTATAACGTTAAGTTTAAAAATATATGTGGGATAAAGCGGTTCAAAAGGTTCTAGATAAGTTTATGACTCGAGGAAAACTTTTTAAATTATGCACTTGCACACAACTATGGTTTATTATTATCAACGTTTCGAATTTAATAAGGCCGCCTTCAGGACACTATTATACAGTGTCACCAGTAAAGTCCGGATCATATGGGAATTTTTTTATTAATAACTTTATTCAAAATTTGACTTTGACATCAAGTTCTGCTTCGATCGAGAAGAAAATTAAGTCAAATAATTTGACAAATTTACTATAATATTGCCGAAATGACTTTAAAGGATTCAAAGGTGATTATACCTTTATTACCTAGTGTATGTTTCAAACAGGTTAAAGTTAAATTATACTGGATAAAACATTAAAATTTAATAAAAATAGCTGTCACAATATTAAATAGTTTAATCAGAACGGACAAAAAAAAATCACTCGTTCCAAAAATCGTATAAAAAAAGCTATGTTCCAATTAAAAAACACCTTATCCATATCGTAACTCTTTTGTTTCTGGTTCAAATAAATTTTTGGTTTCATTTTTGAATTCTGCAGGAAAAAGTACATCGATTGGCTATTTTGGATTTTTCTTTAAATACAAGGAAGCTCAAAAATGAGCCCCTGTTCAGTCCTCGTTGGAAGACCCTGTACCTACCTGATGACTGATTTTTCAGTGGAGCAATTTATTATATTTTTAGTACGAACATAGACACATTATCTTGTTCGTCAGCGTAAAAACTATATTAATTTAAGCTGTCACACAGAATGTACCTTTACCATCGATCCACCCAGGCGGAACTAAATTCATAGAGGCGGAAATAGCATAGCACACTCACTCCCCCATGTTTGTTTTATCTAAACAGTAAAAGGACCGGGATGGCAATAAATTACTTTTTTTTTAATTCGGTAGTCCCTTATTGTTTTTGTCATTGTCTGGGGGGACGACCGACACTATGGACTCACTAATCAATGTCGAGAACTATGAATTCAGTTAAGAAAAATCAAGATACCGTGCGAGCAAAAATTATTTGCATCAAAGAGGGCTTGGATTAAAAAGGGCTTGGTTTAGATCACAATGATATGGGGACGATATATCTAACCAAATCTAGGTTAAAATTTTGTCAAATTCATATTATGACATGATAGATATATGCCAAACTAATATGAGTAATAAAATAAGTAGACAAATACAAATTTATTTTTGTTGTTAAATTAACAAAGTAAGAATATACAGAAAGAAAAAGAAAAATAATTACATAAATTGCTGAAATTGGCTGAAATTGTCAGGTTTAATAAATCATTTCTATCCAGTAAATTTTGGGTAAACCAATTGGGAGTGATTCCTGAGTCTTTCAAAGTCTGCGGCTTGTATTTCTTGGAATACTTGCACTTTATAAGGAAATAAATTTAGCTGCTTCTTAAGAATAGTCCTGCATGTTCCATAAGATCTTCCCACTTCTTGGGACTGGCGTCTTATACAATTTGTTGGCGTATTTTGCATTATTTCACGATTGTTTGCAACAAGTTCGTCTGTTCTTACAGATGATCTTCCTGCTCCTTTTTTGTGTTGTATAGAACCTATTTTCCTAAACACAGCCACGGTTCTTTTCAGGCAATGATAAAAATCCCCAGCAATAAAAGCAACGTTAGAAAAATGTTCGTGAAAATCGTCCATGCACAAACCCGGATTGTATTGCCACTCACCATTTACTCTAATCCAGTATCGAAAATACGCTTCAACCATGAATGTTTTGTGCTGTTCCGTAAAGCCCATTGTGTGAATTCTTCAAGAAATTGGAAAAATTAGCGATGAATCAAATTACTTGTAACGACTGTCAAAGATGACGGTTGTTAATTCAGGTAGTTACTGACGCCCAACAGGTATTAAGCTTTACGGCTAAGCATTACGTCCTTAGATGCAAGGCCCTCTTTGATGCAAATATTTTTTCTCGCACGGTATAAGTAACATATTCCAACTAATTGCATTTTTGAAACGAAGTTCAGAATTTTTGCTTGATTCTCGTTGGTTTTTAAGTATCGACTCCTCGCTCTTCATTTTGGGATTACATACCCTTAAAATCTATGGCATTAAAAACATTCTATTATTAAATCTATTTTAATAAAGGCTGGCAAGGTTACGGTGAACCTTTTCATAGGATTATTATTAGTTCTGACAATAACGCATTGAAATATCAGTTAGATTTTCCGATATTGACCTTAACTTTTCCATTCGGCAATAAAAAAAAATCGAATTTTAATTTATGAGTTATTCAGCTGTCAAAGCGTATGTAAATCGATGAATGGTAAACAGGAAAAGTGTCTCTAAATGGAAATCAAAGAATTGCACTGCCAAATTGATGAGGCACGTAACGAATACTCGAATAGCCATAATGGATTTCAACACTATTCCGTATACAATGAATAGCTAATTATAGTGGCATAAAAACGTTTTAAATAGCCGGTGATGTATAGAAGAAATTGTATACGCCCAGTATAATAGAAAGTGCTTCAATCGGATAGTACCTTTTGCCATTAATATCTTCAGTATTTATCATCATTAATTCAAGTAAGGGTCAATGGTATATTATACAATAAACATCCAGTTATAAGTGGGGTCCCTTAAGGATCTGTTTTAGGACCATTACTGTTTTCTGGTTTACATTAGCGATTTATCATGGAATATGGAGACAATCATCATTTTTTTGCTGACGATACCAAGTTATTCTGTAATCCATTGTTGCAAAAGCAATGCTTATACAGAGATCTGAGGCGTATTGAGTCATGGACAAGCCAGTAGTGCATGAAGCTTAATGTATCAAAATGTACAGTATTGCATATTGGCCCAAACAACCCTTGTGAAACATATTTGCTAAATAATCTTCAACTTATTAGTGTTACAGAACAAACAGATCTGGGGTTACTAATTTCTTCTAATTTAAAATGGGAAGCACATATTACGAGTAAAATGGTAAAGAAAGCCAATAGTTTTATTTTCATGGTGCAAAAGACTTTTAAAGATCACTCTCTACAGATTGTAAAGAAATTGTACACTTTCTATATTAGACCAAAAATTTAATATGGATACAATATTTGGAACCCCTACTACATCAAAGATATTGAAATTTTGGAAAGGGTCCAAAGGCGAGTCACCAGAATTCCATTTGAATTGAGAGGATTATACCTTATCCCGAAAGACCTAAAAGATTTGGGCTAACTTACTCTGAAGCAAAGAAGAACTAGGGGTGATATAATATAAACTTTTAAAATACTAACAGACTACTATTCTTGTAACTTGAGAAATTTGTTTCATTTAAATCAGAATCAACAGCTTCGGGGACACTCAAAAAAATTAAGCAAAGAAAAATCCGAGACATTTCCAAGAAAGAACTTCCTCATCAATCGGGTAGTGTACACATGGAACTCGCTTGAAGAAAGTACAGTCTGCGCAAATAGTGTAAACTCCTTTAAAAACCAAGTTGATGGTAATTTTAAGCAGTTAATAATAATAATAATAATAATAATAATAATAATAATAATAATAATAATAATAACAATAATAACAATAATAATAATAATAATAATAATAATAATAATAATAATAATAATAATAATAATAATAATAATAATAATAATAATAATAATAATAACAATAATAATAATAATAATAATAATAATAATAATAATAATAATAATAATAATAATAATATTAATAATAATAATAATAATAATAAATTATAGTCTGGCGTTTCAGTTGTCCGAGCAAAAAAAAATTAACCCACAACACCCATTTCACCCGTTTATAATAAAATCGTTTAATTTGATCCTCATTCAAACAATGTTTTCGACAAATTATTATTTAGGTTAACATATGCAAATGTTAAACCGACGATCTGAATTCTAACGGTAAAATTACTAATTTATAATTTTGGACAATAGAATTGTTAAGTCAACTTCCGTCAAAAAGCATTACCGGCGCTTTTTAGGCGATCTGCATACGATTAGGTGCTGACAAAATGGGGGACAGACCCACAAAAGTAAAGTACCGGCACCGTGAAAACGTCCACGCGCTGTAAAATAGAGAGTTGTTGTAATTTGAGACGGTTAAGTATAAGCACTATAAATTTAAAAAATCGTCATCGATAACTTTGTAACCATTTCTGACAAATAAGTTAATAATTCTTATGAATACCGTGAAACGGGGTGACTTCGGACACCAGGTAAATCTTCTGAATATGTGTTACTAGCGGCAACCCTGTGCGTGTCATCCCAAAAACGGTCGGTGCACATGTTGGCAGAATTAAGGAAAATTCCAGAGCTCCCTACATGGCTCAGAGCCAGACAGCTGGGGATCTCAAAAGAAGCGAGCTGGCAATTGCCTAGTAGCAAAGCCATAAACAAGCAAGCCAAGCCAAGCCACATGTTGGCAACTCAGTAGCCGTCTGATATCTGCCGGGTGAAGGTCATATTAGTCAAGAGGAGTGTTCCGTTTTTTATGATTTTATTATCGGACATGATTTGTTGGTTATGAAAATAGTGAAAAAGTTTTAAGGATGCTATTTTGTTCTATTTTATAAAAAATGATAAGATAAAATGGTGTTTTCTTATAAAAAATAACGTTTTCGTCGTCGTAGGTTGCTAAAAGAACGAAAGTTGTGTCCGAAGTCTCCCCTGGACAACATTGAAATCGGGTTTACGTAGTTTTATATCGCTGTGACACTCTTTAATAAAAAAAAATAAAAAAACTAAAGCAAGTATAAAATATTCAAAATAGTCAAAATGTTAATAAAGGTTAGAGGTATCTTAGCCGAATTTGAGAGTATTTACTTGCTTGGCTTGTCCTCTGTGATCAAAAGAGTTGGAAAACCCGGCCGAAGTCACCCCGTTTGACGGTACTGTAAAACATATTGAAACTAATAAAAAATAAAATTAACACCCACTAAAAGTTGATACTGGTTTCTTCCTAAAAGTTCCCAGTTCAGTAATGGGCCGTAGCAAGCTCACGCGTCAGGTTTTACACTAAATTTAAAATTATTTTTTTAAGTTGAACGGTGGGTAGAATAAACCAGTTTCTATATAATATGACCACGCAGCATTGAACGCGAAATATGCGCAGACACGCCGCTTGATTGGCTCGTAGCTACAATATTTGAGAGGCGAAACACTTGTATGTTGTCAGGGTTGTTCATAGCGTTTTCCATTGGTAAGTTTAGTGCATGTCAAATGTATTTCTTCTAAGTTATACCAATGAATAACGCCATAACTTTTAATATATCGCACGTTGAGTTCGATGTTTCAATTGTAAATAAAATTGTGTACGGGACAAGTTTAAAATATGATGAATGCGACGGTAAAAGAACTTAGCCCAGTCCTGTCCACACATAATTATAATGATAATATACGATATCAGTCAATGAATATTGAGCACCCGCTCTGTCACGTAATAAAACTAATCAACCTAAAATCGGTAATATTTTTTATTAAATGACGATGACTTTACCATAAGCATTCCATTCTGCTATGGTCACAGTCTCTCGTGAACCCAACCTTCAAATATATTTCGGGCCGGCCGCGTAATGCACCACAAATGTCAATTCGGGCGGCCATATTGTCGCAGCGGCATAGACGAAGTTAATTTTCTGGTCAATTAAGTCGCGGGGGTCAACAAACAGCGTTTTAATCATTTCGCATGTAGGTTTAAATAATAAATTGAGTCATGGAAGATTGTATTACAAAAGCGGAAAATTACACGTTAAAACAATGAGAGAGTGTTTTTTTGTAACTAGAGTTAACTTTTTCTTAAAACAAAGCGTTTCGACAGTAGACAACGACATTTGACATTAACAGCTGATCTGGTTTCGTTGTTAAAGTTCCCAGATCAGCAGTGGGCCGTAGCAATCTCACGCGTCAGGTTGCGTCATATTATTATCTTCCGATTTTGTTATTTTTTAAGTGTTTCTGTGGCTGTTTTTTTTGTGCAGTGTGTGTTTCAAACATTTTACTTTTGAATTTTATATATGTCGACGTTGTGGTCTGGTGGTCAGCGCAGCAGCCTCACAGATCGTAGGCCCGGGTTCCATTCCCGATGCCGGCAACGTCGATGTTAAATTTGGAATTTGGTTTAAGAGGTGGCGCCGTCTTTCGGAAGAGACGTTAAACTGTGGGCCCCGTGTCATGGATGTTGGCACGTTAAAGAACCCTACCCTCGACAAAGAGGGATTCGGCAAAATTACCAGATAGTGTGTGACAAATTCCCTGGCGTCGGTGATTGGCCTCGTTGCGGAAAAAGGCCGACGTAAAAAAAATTAAATAAATAAAAATTTTATATATTTCAGGGACATATTTTTATTACAGATTATTTAAGTTTAATGTTTTATCAAATCAATAAAGTGCTTAGTTAAACCATTTACTTATCGTTATATACAGGATGTCTCATAACTAATGGGAAAATACAGCGACAGAAGATAGTAGGTAGACTTGAAAATATGTTATTTATGCTTAAGGTGGCATTCTCAACGTCATTTAATCCATTACCAACCTATAACCTATTTCGCGTTATTTTTTTAAGTCTATTTTTTTATTGACTAACATTTAAATAAAATCAGTATTTTCGACACAATACTTAGGTAATATCTGATATATTACAAAAATATCTATTTATTTCCTTGCTAATTTTGGGAGAATTGTATAGTGAAAGAACAATGACATAATAATGTTAAAAAAAATCTTACCCGATATTTTTCGCTATACAATTCTCCTAAAATAAGTTATGAAATTCCTTGATATTTATTAAATATGTCAATTATTACCTATAGAATATCAAGTCGATAATGACTTTATTTAAATTTTGTGTAAAAGCTAGAAAACATAAAGAAATCTACGCGAAACAGGTTATAGGTTGGCAAGCATGTTGATGTTGATACTCCACGGTTAATTTTCAATAAATATGTTTCGTTAAGAAAGGTGTTTATTTAAATGTTTCTTGCCATCTAGCATTTAAACGCAATTATCTCAAAAACAAATTGAAATATGGGGAATAATGAAGTACAACTTTTCTACGGAAAAAAGACCCCTCTTTCATAATTTGAGGTAATCGGTTAGAAATGTGAGAGACAAAAATATATGCAAGAATTTATCAAACTCATATTGTGTAGGTAGCGTTCTCTAGAAGATATCTTAAAACTCATTATGGAATCCTCATTTTTACCCTCAAAAACATAACTACACCAAATTTAATTCCTATCCGCTTAACATCAAATCATCGCCAATTTTATAAAGTAAATATTTACTTGGACCACCCTGTATCTCTTTAACCGTATAAGAACGCGTTATACGCTGTATCTTTACAGAATATTAAGACTCCCTTACAAAATTTAAAAGATGGCGAAGGCAAAAGAGCTTAGTCCGGTTCTGTTTCTGTAGCCAACCGCTTAACGTAAAATATTCCAGACTTCAACAGGGTGCCATCAATGACAGGTGATGTGGCTAGTTCTTACATTAATTTGACTCTATATTTAACACTGCATCGTGGGAAATTACAATAAATTCCATATGGTTGCAACAAAATTAAAAGCACATATTTTTATTACCTGAATTGGCTAACTGCTCGTAAAAACAAATTATTACTATTTACAACAAACAATGATTATGTTGAATGATGAAACTGAGAATTTTAATGAATTATAATGAATCATAAATAAATGAATACCCACTTTCATATATTATAGAAAGAGGAAAATCCGCCTTGAAGTAATGTAAGGAAAAGTGTACAGGATGGTCGGAAATGATGAGCCAAAAATTGAGGGGATAACTCTAGACCGTGAATAAACGCTATATCTTTCTATAAAAAAATTTCGAAAATTGATTATTAACGAAGTTACAGGGTGTGAAAGTTAAATTTTATTTGCGTTTTTTTTGCAATACCTTTTGCCACGCTCATAATATTTTGACGAATCTCGTATATGGGGCTTTTTCGGGATGAGGAATACAAATTTGCCCACCGTTTTTTCGCATTTTGTAGAGGGCGCCACATAGAAGCCTATATTTTAATTTGAATGGTCCCAACTTTTTTGTCCTACACTGTATGCGTATTTTGACTGAATATTTTAATTCTCCTAACCTTTTGACATAAAAAAGGTATACTACTTTTGTTTCGATAAATCTAACCGTTTTCGAGAAAAACGCTAAAATAACATTGCTTGCATGTGATGAATACGAAATCATTTAATTTATTATTTTTAAATTTCATTTTTTAAGAAGAATACATTTATGCATTGAAGAGGAAGGACGTCACTTTGAACGTTTGATTTGAATGTTTTATTTATTGTTCTAGTAACTTATGTATTTTAAAAGTGCAAATAAAATTTAACGTTAACACCATGTAACTCCGTTAACCAATTTTCGAAAAAATGTCATAGGAAGAGGTAGCATTTATTTTCGGTCTAAAATTATCCCATACATTTTTTGCTTGTCATTTCCGGACACCCTGTATCTATAATATTAGGGTAATAAGATTTGAAAAAATTGTAATTTTGTATCACTGCAGGTGTAAATTTACCACACACCGATGAAAAAAGAAAATCGCTCAGGTGTCACGTGACAATGAAAACGCGGTCGAGTGTTTTTTTTTTTAATTTCTAATTTATTTAAATATCAAAAAAGTCAAACAATTTTCTTCGGAGTGTTTAAAAATAAATCATCCAAACCACCTAATTTTTAACCTTAACCTTAACTGCTGTAGTACACTTGGTTCTACGTCTTAAACAGGAAATTTGGAAAAACGGCTGGAACATTATGTTTCTAAAAATAAATTGTATATACAAGCTGGCGTTTAGCCGTTTGATACTGTTAAAACGATGTATTTTTACCAGTTTTATAAATGCCTTTATAAAAAATGCATTTCTACACGACAAGAAGCAAAAAATTCTTTAATCTAGAAGTATTTAAATGATTAGCTATTAATTTTACTGGTCATAAGTACTGTTGCAATTGAGCGAAGTGTCAAGTGATAAATAAAACGCTTATTATAAACATACAATTAGGTCAGAAAATTATAGAGTCGCATCCAACGCGAACGCGAGTGTACATGATTGACATCGCAGATGCGAAAAGCGAAAACTCATTTGATTAATGGAAATTATTGATGCATGTCATTTGAAACCATTTGATAAACAATTATTAACATCAGTATGTATTTTAGAATGGCGAAAATCAGGATAATGCGGGGGAGCACCATTCTGTTAAAACCATTAGGCTAAACTAAAGCTGGACTGCTGGAACCAGATAATTTCGAAAGATATTTAGATATCTTTCTCCCGTGAGACTTTCATAAAAAAAATAGTCGGTTTACTATATTTTCAACAATGGCCGCCCAGATATTAACGCTTTCATTATACTGGGTGTGATTTTCCATGAACCAGTATCGGTACTTTTGTCTATTAGGCTGACCCACAACCACCTTGAAAGAAGCCGTGAAACAAAAACATCGGCAACACTGCTTGAAGATCCATGTGTCACGTGACTTTTTTGAGGTTAGCCATTATTTAGTATGTAATTTACGGGCGAAGTGGGTGATAACTTTTCGTATTAATTTGTATTTTTATCCGGTTTTCGATTGATACGTATCTAATAGAAAATTTAAGTGACATGATTGCTACGAACCTCTACCAAATATTGGTGAACATTTTTGGTGAGCGTTTGCTGTAATAGCATTAATAAAGTGAAAAATCCAACAGCCTGGCCGGCCCAGGGCGGTTTGTTTACGGGTCTTATAATTTATTTTAATTTAAAAGTTGTGTTTTTGTATTCTAGTTAGCTCTTTGGGGTAAACTTTATTGTTTTATGGCTAAAGTTAATTTATTAAATATTAAAGTGTTCATTTAGCTTGAAGGTATATGCGAATTAGTTTAAAAATATCACTAGTAGAGATAGTTCGTAAGTAGGTTAGGTAGGTACTATTTTCTTTCTTTTAGTTTGTTTATTTATCAACATGCCAAGCCCCTGCTGTTGTACCTCTAACTATAAAAGTGTTTTAGAAGCAGGTGAAGAGAAGGTATCAGTTTTTCACATCTCAAAAGATGAAAATATGAAAATTCTATGACTAAAAGCCATTCCAAGAGCTAATTGATCGCCCACATAGTATTCTGTAGTTTGTGGTAAGAATTTTGTCCCCAGTGATATTTTGCCTGATGGCACCACAAAAAAAAATTCAACTAAAGTGGGACTAAATTTAACAGCTGTTCCGTCCTTTATTTCAATTTGCCTGCTTACTTGTCAAAAACTGTTCTCATTCCTAGAAAAGGTCCAGCGGAGAGTAACGAGGAACAACAAGAGCGTACCACTCAACTTAATCGAGCTTTCGAGCAATCAGATTTTATAAAAGGTTTTGACGATCTCAGTAATTATTCACAAAAAATTAATACTTCTGAATTTTGGGAAGTAAAAATTGTAAGTGATTCAAAAATACATTTTTATAGTTTACATTGGACTGTATAACTCCCAGCTGATGCGGCGTTGCCCGATGTCACTTCATGGCTTCTTTTTAAGGTGGTTGTGCCTGACCATTTAAAGAAACCCTAGCTTCATCTGAAAAACAAATTCTGTGGGCAATTCGTGCGTGATTAGCTCAATCATTATTTCACTCGCTCTCGCCTATCAGAATCATCGTCCATTAACTCTGGTACAATTACTGGTTTGTAGGGATAAAACCAATACCAGCATTAAAGTGTTAATATTTCGTAAACGGTTCAAGATAAGTATAGGGCATGATTTATGAAAAATGTGTAGAATTAATTTTAGCATGTAAGAATATAAAAATATGCTTTATTCAAAAAAAGAGTTGATACAGGTAGGCAGCATTTTCATGATACTCCCTGCGTATCTGGTCGGAGCGAGTCTTGATAAAGTGGGTGGTATTTAATTCTATAATAAAAGGTTGATGCGTTTCTTTATTATAACGCTGTATATAATATACGATTCATATAACGACCAAAAAAAAAAGTTTTGCATTCAAGAATAATTCCAATCGTCCAAAAAATGAAAAAGACCAAGAAAGTCACATTTCTAATTTAAGAAAGTGCCTATTTCCGCCTAAAAGATTCGAAATAGAGACAAGTACGCTGGCATGTTCCTTATTTCAGTAACATAATTTTATTTTGCCGGCAGGTCATTGCCCAGACGTTTTGGTATTATTAGTTCACATGGTGTCAGAGCTTCACTGTTTAATTCTCGAGCTTTCTGAACACAAAATATTGTGTTTTGTCTCTTCTTTTCTTCTCCTATCACGATCATGTTTTAAATGATACACGCAGGAATTATAATGAAGAACGGGGCCTTTGTGTGGACGCGCCACGGGAAAATGTCAGGAAGAGTTCTTAGAGATGCGTTTTGTTTGTAGGTGGTCATTTACTACCTAAAAATTGCCGGATGGTGTTTTAATTTCAGCACGAAAAAAAGTTGCCTTTTACTGCACGATATTTGGCATATGTTCGCATATCCATTTTCTATGTACCCACTAAACCCATATATTTTATTATAATGGGACATAAATAGGTCAAAGTTATTTTCCCAAGCCTCAAAACACCTAGAAATTTAATTATCGCTGTCTACATTGGAAAAACAATCGATTCCAGCTTGTACAGTGTATTTCTATTCTACTTAAAATCAGTAGCGTAACAAAAACTGAGTGAGCCCCCCTGCAAACGAATGGAAAATGATAATTCTTATTTTCATTACTATCCTAATAACCTGAACCTATTCAGGTTTATGAATTTTTGAATTCATTAATCGTATAATAATTTAATTAGGGTTAAACCCATATTAGATGTTAAGTACCTACTATTAAAACAGCTCACAATTCGAATTTATTTTCTAATCCTAGGTAGACTGGTACACATAACATAGGTACCTAGTTATTAAGTCATTATACGTAATATTCCAGCAAACATGATGCAAAATCAAAATTTTAAAACACCACTTTTAATGTTGCTTACCATGTATGGTAGTAACGGGGGTAGCAGTGATCGAGCCTCATCATAGAATCCAGAATACAGAAAACATCAAAACACATGAACACTCAACAAGTCTGCACAAACATTGTGTCACTAAGTACTGTTATACAAAACGTACAGACCAGATCGTCGAGAGTTTTTTTTGCAAAATCATTTATAATTTCGTGGATATTTAATATTTTAACAAGCTCGTATCCAATACTGATTAAGGATAAATCCGAAAGGCGTTGTTGTCCCATGGTGTTACATAAATAGGGTTTTACTATTTTAAGTTTGGAAAAAGATCGTTCCGCTGATTCCACACTAACTGGTATATTTAGAAATAACATCACTGCACTAGATAGGTACATCTGGAAAATTTGAAGAACACACTGATTTTTTAGAGCCGCAAGTTCATACACTGTTTTTATTTTGAAATACTATCGCCAAGTCCCTTTCTGAGGCTTCAAATTTGACTAGGTAAGTCAATGGACAAGTCTTTATGGTAATATTATCGTTTGTAAATTCCGCGCTTTCACGTATAATTCTTCTTCACTTAACGAAGTTAAATTCTCAGGATATAAAAAATAAAATAAAATTAATTATGAAATGAAATAGGTACCTATGAAAAGCAAAGCTGGCAGCAAGTTTTAAAGGGGCCGTCAGTGCGCCCCCCCCGCGCTGCGGGCTTTGCTACGCCACTGCATAAAATGGAATCCACTAAAACCAGACTTGTATACATTATGGAGAAGTCTTAAACAATGTAAAAATGATATGTGGGTCGATTGTAATAGGACGTATATGATGTATCGGATTTAGTTTTTACTGATCGTATAAATAACTTGAAGGCCATGACTTAAAAATCATAGAACGTACAGGTGTGGCCAAAAGTACCCTCTACACTCTACAATGGAAGTTTGGACTGGGAGTCCAGGTCGTCAGGTAACGAAGGACACTTTCCGAGACTAGAGACTTTTTGCACCTCTTAAATTAATATCAGTTTTTAGCTCCGTTATGGTTAACTTTATTAAACATAACGAGTAGCGCCACTGTTAAAACCAGAGATTTTGCAGCGCCTATACGTTCTGTCTGTAGTTATTAATTTGGCGCAGGCGCACCTAAACAAAATAAAATACCTAACCTAACAATAATTTGATTAAGTTGTATATTTTAATGTAAAGTTACCATCGCTTTGAATTTTAATTAATTGCTTACCACAATTTTAATTTATAGCAATGATGCTTCATAACTTTTGTATGTTCCGGCAACCATGCAGTTTAAGCATAACCATAAGGATAACGATAAGCTCTTCCTTATCCTTCCGTAACTAACGGAGTCCGTTATGGTTATTAACCATAGCGGATCACCTTTCTGACATTGCGCATGCTCAGAATAACCATAACCACACAAGAATGACGAATTAAGAGGTGCAAAAAGTCTCTACTGTTGCATTGTGGCAAATTTTCATCAAATGCTTATTTAGCAGATTGTGTAAAAAAACGAAACGTGACCAGAAAATAACAACACGCTAACTGAAAAACACTTTGTTGGTCACGGTATGACAACTTTATTGTTGATAGAGGGCGTGGCCGTCGATCGGACTGGAACACGCGTCTGTAACAGCGGAAATGGATAAATTAGGATATTTTAACCCTTTTCAAAGGCGGAAGTAAATTTAGTCAATGGATTCGGTTTCGCTAGCTACACATTTGAAAACATTTATATTATTTATACAGCTGAATGGTGCTTTTTACATATAATTATAAAATGGTTAGTTATGAAACTATTTGTTATAGTTATTTACGTAAAGTGGCACAGGAATGAAATTTATATTGTAAACGACATTTTTTTTAGATAATCTTATCGTATACAAACTATGTTCAACCATTTTTTTAAATTGTTTTTGTATAATTTGCATTTTTAGGTCTCAAATTTCAATCTAGAATTTGTCCGGTGTGGGCTTAGACCAAGCACTATAGACAAAGCATGCCACTCATTGCCATTCATGAAAGAGGGGTTGTTGTGTTGACAAATTTCAAGTCACATTGCGATGCAACAGTGATACAAGTAAGTCCCCCACCCATGGGCGCCGGAAGGGGGGGGCAAAGCAGGGCACTTGCCCCCCCCTAGAAAATTAAATATCCGATTTTTTGACTTTATCAAAGCAAAATACTATACTATTTTAATAACACCCAATAGCTAAAATCTTTACTACGGTGAGTTTATGTAAATCTGGACAATAAAAATATAAAAGTTTCAATTTATCTTTACTTGCCCCCAATGGCGTAGCCAGGCGGGGGGGGGGGGGGGGGTGCAGGGGACCCGGGGCCCCCTACCGAAATAAAAAAAAGAACTTATAAATATATAAAATATAATTGGGCAACATAAAAATTCTTTGACGGCAACACTATCAGTATCGCGCCAAATAAAATAACAAGTCATCCACCCAGTAACTACAGCTTCAGCAGAAAGAAGTTTTTTCCACTTTAAAAAGATTAAAAACATATCTGAGAAACCATTCAGGCGAAGAGAGTAGGTGCAAGTTTAGCTTTAATAGGTATTCATCAAAAAATCCACATTGATATATGAAATAATCAATATATTTTGTCAAAACAGGGGATGAATTATGGTTTAGTTTTAGGCAAAAAATATGTTGTGCTTTTAGTTTATGGTTAATTTTTGTTTTTAAGTAAATAAAAAATATACCTTATTTTTAATATTTTTTTTGCTTAATTATGCTTATTTCATGAAGAAGTTTTTGTTTAACAAGTATAATATCTGTTTTATATTACCTATATTAGTGTATTTGTATAACTCACTACAAGTTTCTTTAAATATGCATAGGTATTTTTTTATTTTGAAATTTTTTTTGATTCTCCAAATAAAGGTTTTTGGGCGTGGCACCCAAAAAAATTTTCGCCTTCGCCGATTGGCCTGCGGCGCTTCACCTCAAAACTAATATTCTGGCTATGCCACTGCTTGCCCCCCCCTATATTGGATCCTTCCGGCGCCCATGCCCCCACCACTATAAGGGGCGATCAATCGCGGCGCGCGGAGAACCGGACGAAATGGAGGGGATACGTCTTGTAAAGCGCTTCGACAAGGAGTGTCGAACGTCGAACGGCGATCACAGCCGTATTGCTACTACAGTGCGTAAATTCTTATACTGTGAACATAAAACTGTTTTTATGGCCAAATGTAAATAGCTTTGTCTATAGTGCTTGGTCTGAGGGTGTGGGTGTTTGGTTTATTTGCTAACCACCAGGAAGTAAACGATTGTAGCATTATTTTATCTTACTACCAAAATTCATCGCTCCTCACTCACGATATATTTTTAACCCGTGTTTTATTAGCAAATCCAAATAGCTAGATTATTTTGATCTTTCATGTAGTTTGGTACAGTTATTTTGCTTATAAATGCTAGATAATTATTCTAAATTAAAAAATTAAGATAATAATATGTACTTCATTTGCTCCTTTTAAACAGCAAAGCAAAGTAAAAATCTTTGCTAAGCTAAGTTGTTAAAGGAACGCTTCGCGAATATCCGCGGCAAGGGGGAGGAAAAATCTTTGTTGTGCTGCGCTTTGCTTTGCTTTGCTATTTAAAAGTAACGTAAAAGGAACTCGGCTAATATTAAGAAGTGCGTGTTGTTAGCTATCAGTTAATACCCCTCACAATAGAATTGAAAGGCTATTCCAAATACCCCTAACCCCTTAACCGTAACGGTAGGCAATAGAATTTATATTTTCATATAATACAGAAGGTCAAGGATGCACTTGGTTTCTTATCTTCTGGAGAGTAGATATGATTTTGAAATAACCCCAATATAAAAACATCGTATCTAAAGTAAATTATTTGCAAATTTAAGGCTCCCTGTCCTTATCTGAAGAGTTCAACAATAGTTGCCCACCCCAATTAGCAACAGTGATCATAACCGAGATATCTAGGCTGAGCTAACAATGTAAATTCAAAACTACTCAGTCAGGATGATATATTTATTACCATTACCATGATTAGGTACGTTTTATGCAGGCAATATGTTAATTTTCATCACACGAATCTTGCGGATATACGCGAAACAACTATATCCAGTTTTAGATTTCTATAAACATCTCGAGTCACAGGCGTATGTATTTTGGCAAGTGTCCATAGACTTTATGCAATTTTAACAACATGCTGGATAGAAAGCGACTGGTTTCTGGATAAAATTGTTTTGGAAGGCCCTATACGAGGGCCGGGCAAAAATTACGCTAACAGGTTTTGGGTTAATATTTAGCATAACAAGAATAAAAGTAAAAATACGCACTTGTTGGTGAAATAACTATTTAATATACGAATGCCAGAAATCAAGAACATATTGTTTTATTACTCGTATTGAGTTAGTCTCTTTATCATAACAAGCCAAAAATACGTCAATTGCATAGGTTCGCCAGGTTCTCACGAGTTCCACAATATGCACCAGTTTTTACCCTCCATGATTTAGGGACGGGATTTTCACTTTACAAGTAAGTGTTCATAGACGTGTCATATGATAGAATGTCCTTTATATAGTGAAATGTTGCTTTGTCATCGATGGGTATAACCCATTTTTAATCTTAGATCGTAGACAAAACATCCGCATTTACTTATCTGATAAAGATGGGCGAATATTAAAAAAAAAGTTTTATAAATTCCAAGCAACAGACAGACTAAACATTTTAATAAAATTGACACCTTATAGTTTTAAATTAATTGATGCTGACATGAAAAAAAGATGGATTGTATTATGTCTTATTATGTGTACCTATGTATCTAATCTAATATATTTTATCTAGATAGGGATTTCCTTTATAGGACTGTCATCTGCAATATTTTGTCGATATTAACAACGGAAAATGTTTGACACAAATCTATTTTTAAAATTCTACCGCCTTAAGATGACTTTTTTATTTATATAGTTGTTTTAAATAATAAATAACTACATTTATAATATTAAGAAATCTTTAAAAATAGCTTTTCAGCCCACGACAACATTTTAATTTTTAGAGAAACACAAAACATGATATATGGATTAGAAAGAGTTCAATAATTCAAAGAAATGATGAAATTGTATTTCAAAGTTTTGAGGAGCACAAACGGCGTGTTTACCAGCAGTGGCTTGCCTTGCGATAGGAGGAGGGGGTAAGCTTCTGCCCGCTTCGTAACGGCGCTATTTTCTCAAAATGATAAAAAATTTAATTCTAGCTAAATAAGTTTAAAAAATACATAATTTCTAGCAAAAGATAATAATTTGGACAGGACCGTACTATAATTTTAGATCACGAACCGCGGTATTGGCAACACTGGAAGGGTAACAGGGGTTTTACAGTTTACTGTATTGAACGTCTGACGTTTCGATATATTCAGCTATTACAGTGTCACCAGTAAAGTCCGCATCATATGGGATTTTTTTTATTAATAGCTTTATTCAAAATTTGACTTTGGCTTCAAGTTCTGCCTTGATCGAGATGAAAATTATGCAAAAGGGTCAAAAACAAATAAACTTTGCATCACATGCGACCAAATTTTAATAGCCCAATTTTGATTTTGTAGAAAAATACACATTTAATATGGCGCTACTTTAAAGAAAATGTATTTGAAATAAAGCATTGTCAAAACTAAGAAGTTTTATGTAGTCGAGTCTTATTTTGCAAAGGTGGTGCAATTTACAAAACATGGGTAAAAATCAAAATTATCTTATGCAGCTAAAATTGTGCACGTGGGCTAGAAACTGCATTAAAAAAACTTTTTCTAATAACTTTTTTCGATATTTTCATAAATTTGAATTATTTTTTGGAAAAAATTAAAATTTGACACGTGACTACTATTTTTTTGCTTCATTTTCGTCTCGTTCGAAGCAGAACTTGATGCCAAAGTCAAATTTTGAATAAAGTTATTAATAAAAAAAATCACATATGATGCGGACTTTACTGGTGACACTGTATTTTTCTAAAGCATTGCCTTTTAATTATGGGTTGATTATTATAGGTTTGTGTTCATCATAGACAAACTACCTAGGTTTTTACCTACTACTGGTACACAGTAACTTTGCTGAATGCAGAGTAATGTGTATAATACTATTTGTTATTTACTGCTTATTTACTTAATTGCAACTTCTTATACCTACCATTTTTATAACCTTATGACATACTTTCCATATAAAAGGAAAGTAATTTACCCCTAGCGCCCCTAAAGACTAAAGGTACGGCACGCCACTGTTGCGAAACTTTTTAAAGTACATAACGTCTTGTTCTATTTCATAAAATGATTTAATTCCAACGTCTAAATCTTTGCCTGCCCTATTCATAGTCATAGCACCAAAAGAGAATTCCTCGATAGACCATTCTAGCAACTTCTTGTTGTACATAGTAGATAATTTTCTTTATGCGCAAGGTGCATAGTACCCTACTAATTACCTATTCAAAATCTTGCTGCTCATAAAAGAACCGAAGAAAAGATAATAGTAATACGTTATAATCCACCACATTGTAAGACCATCAATCTTATGCAGATGAGAGTATCATCTTTAAAAATAAGTTTTTTTAAACCAGTCTGTCTCTATTATCATGGGAGATGTCTGGCCCGATGGGAGTGATGGGTTGACCCATTTACATATTTTTGGTTCTGATGGGAGCTTAAGAGTAATACAAGATAATAATATGAAAGAGCCGGCGCCGGCGGTTGATTTTGAGAGGAATACGCTTCCAACAAGAAAAATTTGAATAAGACAAAAATAATTCTTTCGTCAAACAGATCGTCACGCAGTACATTTATGTCTTCGCCCTTCACACTGGAATCTTCCTGTCTAGTTTATATTTAGTTTCTGGCTTTGAGACTCAATAAGGATGAAGGATAATATAGAAATATTATTCTCCTTGTAAGTTTAAGACAATAGCCGAGTTTCTTTTAGTGACTTTTAAATAGCAAAGCAAAGATTTGATTTTTTCTTATATGAAAAGTTGTTCGCTAAGCATTTCTTTAACAACTTAGCAACAAATAAAGAATCGCCACTTCTTGGCTTTATTTGAGCTTAAATTGACTCAATTTGGAACTATTGAGAATTTATCAGTGCTATATAGGCGCATAATACAGGTTTCAAGAAAATCTGTACACTCAGAGCGTAGATATATTATTAGAAATATTCCACGGTGTAGAGTTCGTAAAACGTGATGGTAACAAGTAAAAATAATAGAATAAAATTACAGTTTTGACAATTTTGGAATTTTAACATTAGAAATATAAGGTTATTGTAAAAATAGTGATGGAATTTGAACGATTTTTGCTTGATCCTCGTTGATCAGAAATATTGTATAACTGCCAGTTATTCAATTGTTGTAGATAAAAGGGTCTACCTAATAATCCTCTTAGAATTATTGAACTGCCTGATGCTTTTATAAAAATTACCCTTCCACTCTGTATAAACAACCTTCAACTTTCATACTTTATTTATGCTGACATGGTACAAAAAGACCTGAAAAGTTTCAAGGCTGCATTTCTTGTTTCTTATTTTATTTGGAGCCAGGACATGTTATAGAACCGTCTGAAAAAATGCACCATATGAAATATTATACTGTATCTCCATTCTTGTGTTACGAGATTGCTTTTAAAGGTAGACAAAGCTTCTTATTGGTAAGGATTACTGAAGGTATAAAGTATGTATGGATTGGATGGAAATATGATACTTTAAAATGTGTTTACTGCACTTATTTTACGAGGGGGAGAAAAAAAAAATGCGTTCTACAATAGATAGTCTGTCTGACAATTTTAATATGACGCATGGGTAAAAAGGTCAGGCAAAATGGGTTGTAAATATTTGGCGTTAAAATTTGATATAATATACAAATATCTTATTCTTAAACTGTAAAACTCCCAAATATACAAAAAATAAGACGAAAACTATGCCATTATTAACTTCCAGTGGTAATTAAAAGTTTGTTTGTTTGTATTTTCAAGCCCGGGTGTCATTTTCATTCGTCAATATTGCTCCAGCAATGTCACAACTTTCCTGAAACAATTCAGGTCCAATAAAAACGTTTTTAAAACTATCACAGTCTGGCCTAATAAAACCAATCACCATAAAATAATGATTTTCTGTTGGCACCTTAGCGTGTTTTAATAAAAAATATTTTATTGTGGTGCTTATGCTTTAGAACAAAGCGCATTACCATAAGGCCTCCATAAAACCAGATTAGTACTAGGAAAATTCCCTATATTATCCAGGAATTTATGATTCCTCGTGGAGTCGTAAAAAGGCGACCTAAATTTCCATGTGAGTCTTTGCAAATGCTTTTATGTTAAGTGACTCATATCCCTGCTTTATTTTATTAGGCGTTATTTCTAGAGAATTTGTTATTTGAAGTTAGGAAAAATACAAATGAAAAATACCACAGACCGGTAATATATAAGGAGAGCACATTTTTTATATTTCGTCCCGATCTGAAATCGTTTTAACAGAAATCAATAATGACAAATTTTGGGTGATCGCCCTAGATCTACCGCCTGTGTTTAAAACCGAAGGTTATATTAATTATATTAGATGCATTTGTCACGTGCACCTATTAAGTAAAAATATTTTACTAAATATATGTGCATGCTTTTTTAAATTTGATACTCATAAAATTATTTAATTCCAAATTACATCAAATTATAATGTTTTAGGGAGATCGTTCAACTCCATTTTACTACGCGTGACGCAGAATTTACCATATTCATTCATTTTCGAACGGTGCAGTGTTGCTCAGCTGCTTTTGGTGGTTTTCGGTTAATTTTTTGTGAAAATCGGACTATTTAGTGGTATTTATTAGCTTTGTTTGTGTTTTGTGTTTATTAATAATGGTTCGCCAGTGCGTGGTATGGAAAAAAGTGGTATATTCTAACCCCGGACTGATATACCGGCGGTGAGGTTATTCAGGTTATGTTTTTTAGCTTAAAAACAATGGTGTAGTGTAGATAGTTCTGTATTTTAAGTAAAAGTTGCAAAATATATGGATCGTTTTTGATCATGAAAAAAACACCCGCCAATATACAGTACCTAAGGCAGCGAGCTTACAGTTAGTGTTGCCATTTTTAAATCCATCTCATTCTAACTTATCTAAAGCATTGGAAGTGTGTCTGATTGTTTTTCATGAAAGGAATGTTTCGTCTCCTTATAAATTACATATCTGTGGAAAATACCTAGTAAATATATGCAAGAAAAAGAAAATTCCGCAAATTTTTAATAACTCCTGTAAAAATTGCACTTTTTGTTTGTTTTGTACAAGAGAGAAAGAACCCTTCAATATATGTATAGGTATTTGTTTAGTGTAAAGATTGTTAGTGTTGCTGATTTACTTAGAAGATTACGGTATATTAAAATTAAATCGCTACGAAATATGAAAAAAAAAATGACGCATTCAAATGCAAATAAATTTAAGATTTGTAATTTTTTTAAATCGTATAAGCAATATTAAATAAACATGATAAAATTCGTCTACCTTAGATACATAAAAAAAATATTATTCTTTAATTCCTATATGACTTCTTATTTACAGTATTACACTATCTTTGTACCAATATTTACATTTAAAAAAAAAATAGTTTTAACTGAGAAGACCGAGGTATCATTCATAACAACAGCGAGAATTAAATTAATGAATACATAGGTACGTTGTATCATCATCAACACCTTTTGCGATTGGTGTTGACTTTGACCTAACACCTAGGAACTTGCAAAGTTGGAGCCATTTTTATATTAAAATAGTTAAAGATAACAGCATATTCAAAGTCAAAGAAATAGCAAATAAAAATCTTGCTGCCACATGCATCGACATTATGAGAAAGACAAACATCGTCGACGCATCAGAAAATAAATATTGGAAAATATTTATCAAGTGGTTAACAATGTGTGATAAAACAATAGAAGTATCGATTAGTGTTCTTTAGTAAAGGTTAAATAGAGGTCTTACACAAAAAGGAGTTGCGGGGCTAAAAAAACAGCTTATATAAGACGACATTTTGATTTAAGTAAAATTTGTAACTCCTGTAAGATCAAGAATTGAAATAAAATTAAATTTAATCAATCTCAGATTTATAGTTGATTTTCCTTTTCACTTACTCTGGCTCGATAGGTCCTAAAAAGAAATGACAAGCACACCTATATAGTATAACAAGACCACTTGATTAAAATGATATAAAGGATATAAATATCTTGTAGTCATGCCCTGCCCAGAAAGGCAAACAGATCAATACTAGTTTTTAGGGGCTGAATATTCTTGTAGCTAAGAATAATAACGAAGAAAATTTAACCTTCAACTGTTTTAGAAATCTGATTTAAAAAACAGGTATCTAGTCTACATTGTCAGTTTTTCGATTTCTTTGCCTTTTTAATTCGTCGAACTTCCACTTCCTTTCAAAACTTTAAAGTGTTTTAGCAGGAAAGAAACGAAGAAGCAATCCACTTTGTGAAGGGACCAAATATATTATAATTAGATTACTTTACAGTAGCTGAACATTTTTCAGTTATAAATTTATAAAAGTAATGTTCTTGAGGTACCTTTGTACAATAACCGTTCAAGGTGAAAGGCCTTTGTATCTTAACTATGTTATCTTAAAAGTGAGAAAACAGATTTATCTAAAAAGCAAACAGCATGATAATAGTCAATTATAACACAGAATCTATGAATGGAACGGACAAACAACAGCAACTTTCTCGCATTTGACGAAATAAACCCGAACAAATAAAATTCATTGTCACTGACCATATTAGTAAACAATTGAAATTAACATTAGGTAGGTAAAATACAGTAAATTTTTTAATACCAGTGTGTCTTAAGTACTATCCATGTGCAATGAAGCTTTTGATGACTCCGACTACGTGCTTATTGGAGTGTAAAGTTTGGGCTGTTGGTTTTGGACAAGGAGAGGTTTCCAGATATTGGGGATATCTATACTTGGTTTATGGGTTACTTGGTTATACTGGTTATGGTATATTGATTCATGAAAGCTGCTTCTTTAAATTTTCGTTTTCTCCAGTGCTGTTCCGTGTCCAAAACCTGGGCTCGTGACCACTGTATATTATGTTGGTTGGTCCATACATGTTCCGCTATACCTGATCTCGAAGTTTCATCTCTTTGAGTATGTTTCAGATGTTCTTTAGTTCGTACTGGACGAGGTTTTTTTGTTTATCCAATGTACGCTTCGCCACACTCGCAAGGGATTTGATAGATACAATTTTTTGTGTTTTCACTACGGGGGGGGGGGGGGGGGTGTTATTTTACTTTTAGTTTTAAATTTAGTATCTAAAAAAAAATTCTCAGACCGAGAACAAAATAATACATGTACACTGTACAGGTTAGCCACCACTAGTAAAAATTCTCGGTAATATAATCTTTTGGAGAATATTCTCAAGTTAGAGAATTTTCTGAGAATGGTAAGAAAACCGCTAGAAATAGCAATAAAAAGAAATTAAAAATTACCTATTCTGCTTATTTTCGGCAAATGTCAAACGGCGTTAATCAAACAAAACGTAAAGAAATAATTTTTTTATTTAAAAAACATAACATATCTTCCCAAGAATAACTAAAAACTAAACAAAAAAACAGTCAAATAAAGAAAGATCACATTTAACTATTAAAAACATACGAGTATACGTTCGCGCTTCTAGGGGATTTCCCTGAATCACTGTTGCCAGAGTTATAGAAAAGGTTAGGGAAACTAAAAATTTTAAAAATTATCGCAAAATTTTTCAGTGTAAATCGAGGCGGTGTAAATTATGTAGAAAAACTTCTCTAGAGAATATTCTCGGGAGAATTTTCTTACAGAGAATATTCTCGAGAATATTCCCGTTCTCGAGAATATTCTCTCGAGAATATTCTCCTCTCACATCACTAGCCACCACCGGAGAGAGAGATGAATCCATTGGAAGACCGTCATCTTGGGCATAGAACCTATATTTTACTTGAAAATAGGAACTACATAGACAACACTCCAATAGTTCCATTACTCCATCCAGCGGCAAACTAGTGCGTTCTGAAAGGGTTGGGTCTTCTGTAACTTGATGATATGCAGTGATTCCACTATTGGAACGTGGGTGTATAAGCTTTCTACGTCGAAACTGACAAATGTGTCTTGTGGTTCTAAATTGACGGTTTTCACCTTCACCAATTCACCATATTTACAAAAGTGTTATTTGTTGATTTACTTTATTAACTATTTTAAAATTTAATTAGCACTTATTTACAAATTCTAAAAAACAACATTAGTATTTTTGGATGATGGTACAATCGTTTTAATGTAACTATCCTCAACATTTTAGATAGGCCAATGTTTACTTTAAATATAATTTTTATTATATCAATATTGCTCCATCTGTAGTTTTAAGGTCGTCTCTGCCTACCTTTTTTTATTACATAAACATAATTACGTACAATATCGAGAAAAGTAAATACAGAACAGGTGCACCAAACAATGTAAATAAACGAGAAAAGAGGGGAAATTGTAAACGAAAAACGTCGAACACATTGCATAATTATTAATAACTTTTTATTTCATACTATGAAATAAATTAATTATAATAATACTAGTTCTTAATCTTAAATAATGATTTCTTGACGATAGATCTTGAACACGTACGCCTTCTGGTTTTCTTATACACCTCCGTTTTATTATAATCAGTAAATGATTATTTTCTTTGGTACTCGTTAGTCCAGTTTATATATCAAAATGTTACTGCCTTCAGCGTCACTAAGTAATTTATGGTAGACAAACAGATTTCAATAGCATGAAGGCGCGTAGAGAAAATTGCACTATAATATTCATGCATGGAAGTTATTATTATTCTTGTTAAAATTTTGTTGAACTGAAAATACCTATTATAACTACTTTAAGAAATTTACATACAGTGTGACCAGTAAAGTCCGCATCATACGGGATTTTTTTTTATTAATAACTTTATTCAAAATTTGACTTTGGCATCAAGTTCTGCTTCGATCGAGATGAAAATTAAGCAAAAAAATAGTAGTCACGTGATTCGCATTATCTGTCAAATTTTATTTTTTTCCAAAAAATAATCCAAAAGTGGGGTTATTTCTGAAAATATCGAAAAAGGTTCATAGAAATTTTTTTTTAATGCAGTTTCTAGCCCATATGCAAAATTTTAGCTGTCTAAGATATTTTTGATTTTTTACCCATATTTTGTAAATTGCACCACTTTTGCAAAATAAGACTCAACGCAACCTACATAAAACTTCATAGTTTTGACAATGCTTTATTTCCGATACATTTTCTTTAATGTGTTAATATTAAATGTGTGTTTTTTTCCAAAATCAAAATTGGGCTATTAAAATTTGGTCGCATAAGATGTAAAGTTTATTTGATTTTGACCCTGTATAAGGTAACTTCATAAAGTAAGTATTTTTGAAAACGTAGTTTGTGTCTGAAAGTAATACACCTTAATATTAAGACAAAAAAGAACACAGTGTCATCAGTAAAGAGTTCATTAAGTGGAAAATAAATTTTAGTGGTGGGTAAAAAATCAAAATTATCTTATGCAGCTGAAATTTTGCATATTATGGGCTAGGAACTGCATTAAAAAAAAACTTTTTCTAATAACTTTTTTCAATATTTTCAGAAATAACCCCATTTTTGAATTATTTTTTGAAAAAAATAAAAATTTTTTAGATAATGCGAATCACTATTTCTTTGCTTAATTTTCATCTCGATCGAAGCAGAACTTGATGCCAAAGTCAAAGTTCGAATAAAGCTATTATTAAAAAAAAAGTCCTTATGATGCGGTCGCCTTCAGGAAAATACTAAATAAGCAATATACAACTCTATTAATACTAGCTAGGTGAGCTGAAACATAACTGAGACGGGTGCAATTCATGCGTGATACTATTCTAAGATAACATCTACTTAACAATGGTTCCCAGATATTTCTTTCTAACTTCCTAAAACAACCTGGATTCTAGTGAACTTCCTCCAGTGTGGTTCTTTATGCATGATTTGAGGTTCTGACCACATGACATGATGGCCATGTCCAGGCATGGTCCTGACTTTTCGGTCTCTGCTTTTAGCGTATTGGTTGTGTGTTCTTTGATCTTTTTTTCGAGTGGTCTTAGTGTCTCACCAATATATAGGTAAAGTTCTCCGCACTCGCAGGGGATCAGATAGTAGACACACTGTCTTTTAGGCTTGTTGATCTTGTCTTCGTCATATATCATTGTCATAATCTTCTTATTCTCTCAGATACTTCTTTGACGTACGAAATGTTTTATGGCCGATTTTTACTATTTTCCAATATTTTTGTCAACACAAAAGTCCTATTACTCATAAATTTAACTTGTCATGATGGTAGCAAATCTATATGGCTTTGGAACTTAAATCTCATGGGGTAATTTATATACATAATCACTTGTAACGTAGCAAAAAACGAAGCAACTTTCAGAATCTGTTACCCAGATCTTGACGTGAAATGTAAACAAGCATCCATTTTATATCGCTGCGAGGCGCAATCTGAGGGTAAATATAAATAAATATATGCTGTCACGTCATTCCCTCAAACCGACAATATTATAATGAGATGCTCAATATGATTGATGGAGAGAATCGATTATTCCATTTTTTATGGTTGACATGCGAAGGAGATTGTTATCACGTAATTTAATAAATAAATATCCAATATAAATCGACTGATTTTGTAGATAATTTTTTTTTGGTTGCCAGTAAATTTCTTGGTAGGATCTAAACTCCCGATTGTGGCAAAATTTAAAGTTATATGTGCAAAAAAACAGTTTAAGAGTTTATCTCGCATTTTACTCATATCGAAATCAAAATCAAAAAGTTTGACCAGTTTCCCGATGGATTTTTGTAGATCTAATTGCGTAGGGTAAACTAGCAGCTATAATATGAACAATTTTAGAGCCTATATTGAATCTACAGTGTCACCAGTAAAGTCCGCATCATATGGAATTTTTTTTATTAATAGCTTTAATCAAAATCTGACTTTGGCATCAAGTTCGATCGAAATGAAAATTAAGCAAAAAAAATAGTAGTGACGTGATTCGCATTATCTGTCGAATTTTAATTTTTTCCAAAAAATAATTCAAAAGTGGGGTTATTTCTGAAAATATCGAAAAAAGTTATTAGAAAAAGTTTTTTAAAATGCAGTTTCTAGCCCACATGTAAAATTTCAGCTGCATAAGATAATTTTGATTTTTTTACCTATATTTTGTAAAATAAGACTCAACGCAACCTACATAAAACTTCTCAGTTTTGACAAGGCTTTATTTCAGGACATTTTCTTTAAAGTAGCGCCATATTAAATGTGTGTTTTTCTACATAATCAAAATTGGGCTATTAAAATTTGGTCGCATGTGATGCAAAGTTTATTTTGTTTTGGAAAATGTATCTGAAATAAAGCATTGTCAAAACTGAGAAGTTTTATGTAGGTTGCGTTGAGTCCTATTTTGCAAAAGTCCTATTTACAAAATGGGTAAAAATCAAAATTATCTCGATCGAAGCAGAACTTCATGCCAAAATCAAATTTTCAATAAGGCTATTAATAAAAAAAAATCCCATATGACACTGTATAATAAAAAAAATTATATTATGGTAAAAAAAAATATCAATTTTTTTTTACAAAAGTTTTTTGTCTCTCAGAATGGCTTAAAAATATGTTAACTCATTAGTTCGAGGTGGAAAAGAACGAAAATTCTATCGGTTGTTACCTGTTTAAGTACCTAAATGTTTCTTTTTCCGATCATCTTCAGGTATATTGCCCGAACGACACTTTGACATCAGACTCTCGGGGAAAAACTTCCTGAAATTTTTTCCAAGGAACTAATAAGCTAGCGAGAAATTTATATTGCAGCGAAAAAAATTAGGAATAAAATTACAAAGTGAATGTAAACAAGATTAACTAAAACTGTCACGGCATTACGTGCTTTTACCAACTAATCCATTTAGGAAACCACCCCTGGCGATATTAATTTACCCTAAAATGGGTTTTCTGTAAGTTGGTGTGCACCCCATAGTTTTAAAAACAAACATATGCCGGTGTGACACAGTCGTTGTATTTTATATAGCAATTATCATTTCCCTATAACTTAGAAACAAAACATACTTAAAAAATTATAAAATTAGTAGTAGCTATCATACGATAGCCCCCCTCAAAATCTGCGGCTTGTATTTCTTGGAATACTTGCACTTTATAAGGAAATACATTTAGCTGCTTCTTAAGAATAGTCCTGCATGTTCCATCAGATCTTCCCACTTCTTGGGACATGCGTCTTATACAATTTGTTGGCGTATTTTGCATTATTTCACGAACGTTTGCAACAAGTTCTTCTGTTCTTACAGATGGTCTTCCTGCTCCTTTTTTTGTGTTGTATAAAACCTGTTTCCCTAAACACAGCCACGGTTCTTTTCAGGCAATGATAAAAATCCCCAGCAATAAAAGCAACGTTAGGAAAATGTTCGTGTAAATCGTCCATGCACAAACTCGGATTGTATTGCCACTCACCATTTACTCTAACCCCGTTTCGAAAATACGCTTCAACCATGAATGTTTTGTGCTGTTCCGTAAAGCCCATTGTGTGAATTGTTTAAGAAATTGGAAAAATTAGCGATGAATCAAATTATTTGTAACGACTGTCAAAGATGGCGGAATAACTGATTGATTGTTAATTCAGGTAGTTACTGACACCCAACAGGTATTAAGCTCTACGGCTAAGCATTACGTCCTTAGATGCAAGGCCCTCTTTGATGCAAATAATATTTGCTCGCACGGTATACGTGTATGTTAGGTCTAAACCAAATTTCAACTCCCTACATTAAGAGGGTACTAGAAAAATGTCGAACGGGCATGGAGTGAAAGTTCATTTAGTAGAAATGAGTAGAGCAATATAATGTGCTGTTCTGATATTATGTCCATCTAATTGCTGTATTTACTCAGATTGTAAACACTATGCGGGTAAAATTTTAGAAGGGGCTACTTTTGATTAAACAGCACCCATCAGTGGCCAAATCTCATCTATTCTTATTATAAAAATGTCAGTTTAAGACGAGGATAAACTTTATTCTTTCTGTGGTATTATATCTTTACATTACAAACATACCTATTCTTTGCATGAAAACGTTATTCAAGCTTATAGGGCAGCTGTAACATACTTCCATTCTAACTTGAATGTTTGCTCTGTGATAAAACTATCACTGTTTGCTCTAATATTGTTATCAACAATATTAAGTATATTACGATAAACATTGGTTTACTGATCGATTTTCCTGCTTCCTGTGAACTGTCTGTGTATATAAAATATTAATGCAACCTATAACTTATATTCTTTTTTATTGGTCGGTACAAAAGCCGATATTAGAAAAATTTACAACACAAAACACCTAATAAGTTACCGACTTTTTCCTAAATATAAACTTCAGCATCATTCAAAAAATCATTCACGTTTCAAGGCATGTTAGGAATACAATAAAAAAAAAATAGAAAGAAACCAAGCAATAATTGGCATACACGTATAACAAGAAGAAGATACAAAGACAAAAAAAAAGGAATTGAAGGATCCAAATAGCGCTTAGCAAAAACTGCTGAAGGAGTACCAAAGGTATCGACTCCTGAAGATGTAGAATCAATACCTGATAGAATAGTAGATTCTGTAACGAGGTTGGAATGAAAATTCGATCCGAGTGGAAGATTCCGAACGCGAGCGTAGCGAGCGTGAGAAACCACGAGTATCGAATTTTCATTCTAACCGAGTAGCAGACTATATTTTCTCCACGACCATCCAGTTCCATATCTGATTCATCCGATTTTTCACTTATTTTTTGACTTGCACTAAAATTTGTCTGAAAATAATTATTACAACGCGGCCATTTTTATCTGACACTGACAGTTTCGAAATTCATGGCAACCTATGTCGTTTATAACAATTACAGAATATTCATTCCGTATCTTGTTATGGAATGAAAATACACGCAAAACGCATAAGAAGCAAGTGTTTCAGAATAAATATTCCAACTCAAGAGCGAGAATTTTTACATTCTATTATCAAAAATGATTTTGGAATTATTGCATTCAGTAATGGTCGTGGAGAAAAAAAATACTTAAATAGGAAAAATAATGTGTTAGAGAATATTTATGCGGATAATTAAAGCATGCACCACGTGGAAAGCTTGAATGGAATGTCCTCTTTTTCCCACAAACTCTTTATCTGACACATCATAAATAAACTTATAAAAAACGTAAACTCTTTTATATGTTTACTACTCACACATTGCAAAGATACCTAAACCAATAATGCATTCCTGCATCCATATTGCCAAGTTTAATTCCTGCAATGCAGCCGCTGAAAACCATGAAAAATCCTGGACATTCTTAGGTCTAAACTGCATCTCAACTCAGACGTTTTTCATTTTGTCGTATTCGTTTTTGAATCCGACCGGTATGGGAAAGGGATTCGACGAGAGGCAACGCCGAGTTTCTAAAGCCAGTCGTATACGGTAACTCTTATCGAATCGAACAATTCGTGTTCGTTCGCGGAATTAGAGACTGAATTTTTAACGAATTAGTGAAACTAAGCGGAGTTTTGTGCGAATTAAGAATTATTTTAAACGAGTTTATCTACTGAAAGTGCCGAATTTTAGGATAGTTTTTAGGAATTTAGTGAATTTTTCGTGAATTACTTTGTGCCATAACTACTTTGGAATTATTAGTTTTATAAAATGCGTGTAAAGGTGCTGGGATTGTTGTGCGTTATTTTTGTACTGGATGGAGTTTTAGCTGCGAAAATTCCGAAAAAAGATGGTAGGTCAATTTTGGAAAAAGAAAATTTTGTAATGTTTCTGAGATTTTGGGAAAGTTTTCAAGAATTTTAAATGTACGAAATGAGAATTAAAAATCGTGATAAGTAAAGAAGGAAAAGTGTTATTTGTTTTTTGTGTTTTACCTAGTCAGTGATCAAAAAATGCAGGAATTCAAATAAATATTTAATAGGCGTACATGCTTGAAGTAATTGTATAGAAATAAACAAATTAGCAATGGTATTTAAATTAGTACAAACTAATATATTGCAACAACATAAAACATGTTTGATTGACTCAACATCAGTTAGTTAATGAGGGAGGAGTGTTACCTAGAGCCTCAAATGTAAAGGCAATTAATCATTTAGGTACATGATATGGAATGCGTATCTGCTATCTTAATTCTACATTTAATTCTAACGGGAAATACTAGAAAATCCCGGGATGCCGAAAAGTTTCGCAAAAATCGCAAGTAGACTATTGAGATTGCCGTAGGGCTATAATATAGGTATGAATTTTAAAGTTTTAACGCTCTCCTCTAAAACCCCGTCTAAAACCTAAAAAATGCATAGTTCGACTTATAAACGATATAAAATACAGCCCACTTCTTCAAGAATCCAAAATATATTATACAGAGTGGATACCGTTTACGAAATATTATATTTTTAAACAGAAAAGACACACGACAAAGTATAAAAAGAAACTATTTAATAAGATGTTGAATATAATATCCTCCACGAACTGTTCTGCCGATTTAAATATTCCTATTGTACATTTTGTACTACTTGTGGAGAAATTTCTCGAATAACTTGTCTAGCGTATCTCGTGGGTTTAGATTTATAAACTAAATTTTCGACGTAGCTCCACAAAAAAAATTCCAGTGGGTTAAGATCGGGCCATCTGGGTGGCCATTCTTTTGACCCCGGCTACCTATCCACAGCCTCGGACAAATGAGCAGCATAATGCGGGGGAGCACCATCCTGCATGTTGAAACCATAAGGTTAATCTTGGTAAATCAGGATCATTATCATTTGGAAATATAGTTGCAAGGGCTGGAACCAGCTTATTTCGAAATCTTTCTTCATCAAAGAGAAATGGTCCGGTTAACAATGCCCGCCCAGACATTCACATTTTCATTATACTGGGTGTGATTTTCTATGAACCAGTGAGGACTTTTCGGTGCCCAGTATCTGTAGTTTTGTCTATTAACCCGATAATTTAAACGTATAGCTTTGTCTGAAAAACAAATTCTTTGGAAAATAATTATAATAATATATTAGCTCAATCATTATATCACATAATTGGTCTCGCCAGAATCATCGTCCAACAACTCTTGTACATTTACTGGAGTGTAGGGATGAACTTCTATTTTTTTTAAACTAATAGTCAAGACTTAGGACGTGTTGATTCATTTGTAGCTAACCATTTAGCTGTTGGTTATAATATTCTTGAACATTAATCAAATAAATGTCACAGTTCACAGTATCTATTGAAGTGTCATCAGTATGTGTTGAGTTAGGCTGACTGACAGCACAACTATACGTATGTAATCAGTAGTAATCACTGAATAAAAGAAATATAATTATAAGACAACGAATTTTACAATAATCGATTATAAAACTCATCCGGTTTAGAGCCTTAGTGGCAATAATTTGATTTAGACCTTCTCCAATCAGACACAACCAAAAGAACTAAGTAACACTTACTCATGAATTACATAGTTTCATTGAAGAAATTCTGTGTAAAATGATGACAAACCATAAAATACACGTTTTAATTATTGAATATTGACCATAATATAATTATTTTAAAAACAACATTGCGGTTTTCAAAACCACCAAACAGTTTGTGTCTATTTTTAATATAAAATCTTGGAATTCCAGATCATTTTAAAAAATTATTTTTATTTATACAACATCGTAAATGACCCATTTCTTTTCTCGTGATTCCGGAAATGATTTGCAAAGAATCCTTATAAATACAATTTCATCCTTCTTAAACGATCAGTTTAGATTTGACAGCGCGTACAAGCAAAAATCCTTTTGCTTTTCAAAATTTTAAAAGTTTTTCTCGGTATTTGCTGTGCTCGGTTTTGTGTACCCGAGAACAAAACCCATTCAAAATGAACTCCGCAAAAACCCTCTTTATTTTTCTGTGCTGTGTGTTTCTCTTAGTGAATGGCTTAACTTTACCTGAGAATCCTGAGATTACCCCACAAAACGATGTATTCGAAGCTGAAGGTAAAGCAAACTTAAATATGCTGGTACTGGGTAATATCTTATGCAGTTTCTGTACAAAAACACCAGGTGTGGGATATAAAAATGAATGTTAGATACAGTTTCATTTTGGCTTGCGATTGTGTTATTCGGTAATATTTTGGATGTATTTTTCTGCACTTTCGGCGAGATACATTTTTGGATCGACTTCAAAAATAAAGTGAAAAATTTGCAATATATTACGACAATTGACTTGCGTCTGGGTTATTTCAATATTATTTTGTTAAATTGCCAAGGTTTTCCCTATACTTATAATACACATGTGGGGATGTGTATTACCGAAGAAACTCCAAAGTTCAGTGTTGCCATCTCGGTAAATTTTGTACCAGATCTGGTAAAATCAAAAGGTCATCTGGTAACGTAGTTTTGCAAAGTTTTACCTAGTAAAAGTTCTGGTAAAATCGTTTGACGTTTCTGGTAAAATCGGACCGAAATTTTTACCGTTTTTTAATTATTTGTATGTGTTTATTTTCGTTTCTCTGTTGTATCTGTTGTGAATTTGAATATTTCAAAATAAAAATCTAAAATGTTTAAATCTAGTATTAGGGAATCCAACGATCTGTCAAAACCAAAATTTCTAGTACGCCCTAGGTGGTGGTCTCGGAGTGCCAATATAACCTCTTTTTTGTTATAACACAACAAAAAAGTGATGTTATTGGCACTCCAACCTCCCAGGGCGCAAAAATTTTGATTTTGATAGATTGTTGGATTCCCTATAATAGGTATATTTGTATTATTTACGCCTACGCCCAAAACAAAAGGTTTTTTTAAACTATTTATGCTTAAAAAAAAATCAAAAATATGATGATAAAAAAAAAATATTTTTTTTATGATTTGGTAAAATTCTGGTAACATTTCAATGTCCTTTTGGTAAAATCCAATGTTCAACAGTTGGCAACACTGCCAAAGTTCCAGAATAGGTTATTACGCGAACCTGTAAATTTCAACATTCACGTCGCAAGTAAGACAGATCCCTTTTAATTTTTTGGGAAAGCTTTTTTTTATCTTTTAATAATATTTCGTTAGATTAGCGATTTTGATTGGAAACTTTATTTTCAATTACTTGCATACCACCACCACCAGACCTAATAATTGTATATACCAGGGTGTCCAGGGTAAGAATACACTCTACAAGGATCTCGTAAACCATCGAAAATACCAAGATGGTTGAAATAGAAAAAAATCGTTTTTATTTCTGATCCTATTTGAAGAGATTTATCAAAATAATAGGAAAACGGTGAGGTTGGTCCACAGTTTAATGTGTTGATGACAAACAGTTATCGTGGTAGATACATAACCTACATTATCGATTTGATAAAAGACAAATTACAAATAAAACGTAATACTTTGGAGCACTGATAAACGTCTGATAACAGAAATATATACAGTAAATAATCAATTAAAACTGATAAAATTTCAGCTATATACTCGAGATCATACGAGTTTTGGTAGGTATACTTAGAGATGTGCCCTAGGGCACATTCCCCATTCCCAGAGACATTCCAGGAATTTTCACTGCATGCGGGAAAGGCGCAAGATGTTGGGAATGTTTTTGCGAACAGTAGCTGTTAAAATGTCTTCAAAGGCATGACACAAATCAGTATAAAAAAATTTGAGTTTTTTCATAGTTTTCCCAATTTTCCTCAATTTACAAAAATTTTCCATATCTTTCCCGCAATATGGAAACGTTTCCGGGAACGTTTCCATCCAATAATACGTTTACTGCCATATATATCGAGCGCATTTTACGTCCGAATTGAATCGCGAATGCAGTTAATGTTATTAAGAGTTCCCGATGGTCGGAACTTTATCTAAGGTTATGTTCACTTTACACTATTTAAGCAGCTTGATTGATGGAATGATACCCATTTATTGAAACGAATAAGAAATGCGAAACCAGGAATCTAAAGTTACAACTGAAGGTATCTCGAGTCCTGTCTCATGTTCTTTTTTTATCAAAACAAAGATAACCTAATAGGCGGCCGCAATCAGATCAATTAACTGACATCAGCAAGAGAGGGCAAAAATACAATATGCAAATGCGAGAGTAGATATTACAAAAGGCAAAAAATATTGTATTCTTGACCTAGATCCATCAAGCCGAAGATTAGTTTGAGGAAACAAAATCTGAAGAAGATACTGTTTCTTTGGAGAATAGTACAAGCGACAGCGATTACAATATACCAATGATACATTAGGGAAGGTTCCTAGGGAAATTCCCTAAAAGTACTTTCCTGGGAGAGTGCCCATCACTACGTCCACTATACCTATTCGTAGAGACAATTGTACCATAACCATAAAGAGAAAGAGAAAATAACAAAATCAAAAAGTCGATATCTCATTTGGTATAAATTTGGTACTCCTAAACTTTAACAGTTTAAACTTTTGGTCTGTGCAAACTCACAAATAATAATGCTTAATTTCAGCTCTTTATGTCAAAAGCTCTTTAGAAGGAACTGCTTAATTAGCTCTCTATTTTAATATCAAATCAAGTCCCTAAAAAACCGTTATAAAAAAATTCGTATCCGTGAATTTTCTATTTTTATATTATGTCCACGATAAATCGGCGACTTGGATGGCGCCGTCATGTTCTCGCGATTACCTTTAAAACCGTTACCCACAGCAACGTAGGTATTTCGTCTTATCAACACTCACCACACTTTCAATGGCTCTCTTGAAAGCCAACAAACACTTTTAATAGGTTTCTCACGTTTTAAACTTATCAGCAATCCTTTAAACTACTTGCCCATTTAACAAATAAAATGCTGTATTATATACGCGTTCTGGAATTTCTTGACACTTTGGGTACGTTTATAATGTTTTATGGTGATGGGTAGGCAATAAAATTCAGTAGCTGGATGGTTAGGAAGTTAGGATGGATGGTTTCAATACGGATTATAAAATAGGGGTGTCTTCGTATTTAAAAGCAAAAGTTTCCATCAGTACAATTATTTTCCGGATACTCTGAATATATTTTTTTTAAATAGCTTTTATACAGGGTGTCCGGAAATGATGAGCAAAAAATGTAGCGGATAAATCTAGACCGAAAATAAATGCTCCTAAATCTGTTCCTATAACATTTTTTCGAAAATTGATTATTAACGGAGTGACAGGGTGTTAAAGTTAAATTTTAATTGCAGTTTTAAAATACATGTTACTAGAACAATAAATTAAAAATTCAAATCAAAGGTTCAAAGTGACGTCCTTCCTTTTCAATGCATAAATTAATTATTCCTTAAAAATTAAATTAAAAAATGATAAATTAAAATGATTTCGGATTCATCACATGCAAGCAATGTTATTTTAGCGTTTTTCTCGAAAACGGTTAGATTTATCGAAACAAAAGTAGTATACCTTTTTTATGTCAAAAGGTTAGAAGAGAAGAATAAAAATATTCAGTCAAAATGCGCATACAGTGTAGGACAAAAAAGTTGGGACCGTTCAAATTAAAGTATAGGCTCTCATGTGGCGCCCTCTATAAAATGCGAAAAAACAGAGATTTCGTCAAAATATTACGAGCGCGGCAAAAGGTATTGCAAAAAAACTACAAATAAAATTTAACTTTAACACCCTGTAACCTGTAACTCCGTAAATAATAAATTTTCGAAAAAATGTTATAGGAAGAGATAGCATTTATTTTCGGTCTAGAATTAACCCCTAAATTTTTTGCTCAGCATTTCCGGACACCCTGTATAGGTATGTATGTACGAAAGGTTCAATAAAATAATAGCTCCGGTAATTCAATTTCACAGTTTTCATAAACAATTGAAATTTTATTGTATTCCATAAAAATCTCCATAATAACAATAATTGTGTCAAGGAAAGGTTTTACATAATACATTGTTTCTGAAGCGATAAGGAGCAATACGTAATTTTTTATCAGCTACTTATTATTTAACGCTATACAGATAGGATAATTTTACGAGGTGGAGTTAGAATGAATCGATTTTAAATAGAATCTTTATATAGAAACCAATTCTTGCGTCTGCATACCTTTGAATTTTGAACTGACAAGAAAAACGGGCCGTGCAGCGTAAAAAACTGATAGATAGGCTATTTTTTGGAGACGAACGACTTTGGAGGCCAACGCGTTGCCAATAGTTTCTACCTATTCGTCCTTCTACCTTCTATAGCGATTGAAATTGAAAAATAATAATATATTATTAAATAATATATTTTTTAAATATTCCATTTAATGCCTGACTAAGTATTGTTTTCAAATAATATCTAGGTTTTATATTAACAAATTGTTAAAACGTGATTTTCAAGCTTTGTTGAAAACTTTTTCAACAAACAACAATGTAATTATTAGAAATATCAAAGTAATAACGCTTTTTACAGAAATTACCTTATTCAAAGTCAAAGGAAAAAATTGTTTCATACTTTTTACAATATAGAAATAATTATATACGTGATATTTAGTAAGATATCTAATAATACTCAAATTTAAAAAAGTATAGTGTTGCCAAATCTTTGTAACTGGGCGCAACACAGACACGTCGGCGCCGACAAACCAGAATTTTTGTTGTTTGGCCTATGAGGCCTACAACAGCGCACCAATACTAACCACCTTTAAAGGACACACAAGTATTTTTAAAAATTATGTCAATTACCTCTAGCAAGACTATAAAAACCATAGTAATTTTTTTTTAAAGTTAGGTGGATGCAGCGGCGCACCCAGGATTTTATGTTAGGGGGGGCCCGCCAATCAGTGCCGGAAGCAATTTTTTTAATAAACTTTTAAGTTACGCATTTTTCTAGAACTTTGTAGCTTTTTAACAGGTATTCTCAGAAGATCGCAATAGCCTAGTTCAATTCAAGTTCAAGTTTCAAGTAAATATTTAAAAAAATTGACTTTGTAAAATATCCACTTTAATAATTATTCCGGACAAAACATACCACTCTTTTTACCAAATAAAATATAGGTTATAGTAATGACGACATATCCAGAACACAAATATATTTATTTAAAACTATAAATTAGTACAAAGCACAACATTAAACAATATTTTATAAATAATAGAAACCAAAACTTTTTTATAACACCTTTGCATTTGTTAAATATGTCAATCTAATTTTCATCGACCCTTAGAAAGTTTATTTAAAATTTCTTCACAAGAAACAGGAACATTCTTATGAATAAATAAATTTGCCAAACCATTAAGTCTTACTTGCCCGGTGGAATTTCTTAAGTACGATTTTAAGTACTTTAATGTGGAAAATGACCTTTCAGAGGTACTGGCGGTGACGGGAAGGGTAACAAAAATTTGCAAAAGTTTTTATATTGGGAAATATCATACCATTACATTGAATATATAGCTTAAACATATCGGAGGGTATTTCTTTGCTATCTGTAAACTTGTCGTTCCATAATTTAAATTCGCATATTAGAATGCATTCATTATAAAAATTTTCAAAAAATGAATAATTTGCATAAGAAGAATGAAGGCTGAGAAAGCTTTGCAAATTTTCTACTTATAATACTGAACAAAAGTAATAAAAATTATATCGTTCTTTGTATCGCGCCTGGAAATTAAAGTTTTTTTTAGTGGGTTAGTGGGTATAGTAAGTTGAAGTCAATTTCATTGGGGGTTTTGGGGGGGGGCCAAGGCCCCCTTGGCCCCCCCCTGGGTGCGCCAGTGGGTGGATACATACACTATAGGTACAGTTGACGACAGATAATTTCGTACACTAAACTGTGACAGTGTAAATGCAACTTTTTTACCATCATTACCTTTGTAACGTGTTAATTGCTATCGTGATATCTGTCATAGTATTGTCATTATCTTATTTGATTTAAAAAGGCCTCATTTATGTATTACTGAAAAAGCAAGAATAATATGTTTAGTAGAAATAGGGTGCTCTTATGGCAAAATAGCGGATCATTTTAGAGTACCTAGAAGTACTGTTCAAGGAACGGTAAAAAATGGCGCTATCATCAATCACTTGAAAGGTCTGTTGGGTCTGGTTTAAATAATAGAAAATCATCAAATGAAGAAGACCGAAATTTGGTGGAGTATTTAATTCAAAATCCATTTAAAACTGCAGTATCCGCTATGCACATAACAGGATTCCCTGCTTCATCTAGAACAGCGCAACGCCGAGTAAGACAATGTTCCGAATTAAAAAATCGAGCAGCTGCATCGAAACCGTTTTTAAAAAATAGTGATAAGAAACAAAGAATTGGGTTTGCTATGCAATATTTACCAGAAAATTATTTTTTTTGGCAAAATGCTATCTTTTCCGATGAGAAAACTTTTCAGTCCACATATATATAATGGAAGGATCGAGTATATGACTCCCGATATGATAAGTATACTCAAAAAAAGCAAACCAGTGGACGTTTTTCCGTTAATGTGTGGGCATGGATAAGTGTTTACGGTGCAGGTGTATGCTGGAATATTGGTGGAACATTAAACAGTAATATATATCTTCAGATTTTGGAAAATGTTTTTCTTCCTTCTGCCGCGATAGTTTTTGAAGAAAATAACCGGAAATAACTTTATATTTCAGCAGGATAACTGCCCTGTGCATCCTGCAAGAAATATAGGAAACTGGTTTAGACAAAACAACGTAACATGTCTGCCTTGGTGGTCAAGAAGTCCTGATTTAGATCAAATTAAAAATGTTTGGGGATTGATGGTAAAAAAAAATGTACAAAATAAATTTTAAACCACAGAATGAAATAGAGTTATTTGATAAAATAGAAGAAATTTGGGAAGGGCTAACTCCGGATTACACCAAAAGTATTATTTTGTCAATGCCAAGATTACGATTAGTGTTAGAATCCAATGGTGCAGCAATTAAATATTAGTATTTTGTTTGTTGTTTGTTAATAAATTTACCCTTTTTGGCTTTAAACTTTTGTAGTTTTCCTGGTATTATTTTATAATTTTCTTATTTCGGGGCCGTAATTTAAACCCAAAAATATTTAGAAATAACCACTATTACTTATGGTAAAAAATCGTACATAAAATAACTATCCAGGTATAAGCAGCAAGGTGAGAAACCCGTTTTACCCAATTTTGTTGTAATTGAGTTATGTATGGGTGGAGTGTACGAATTTATATGTCGTCAACTGTACATAGAAATTATTATTTTCAATTGATTTCAACCAAGATTTTCTATCTTGTATCCTATAATAGGCGGTATACACGACAATATGAAAAACTATCGAGAAGGAGAAACGTCAAGTCATTCGGCATTAATTATAGATACCGAATTGCTAAGGTATTTTTTACCTACTACCTCAGCCCTTAAGGGGAACATATTATACGAAAAATCTAACATAATAGGCTGTTAGGTTACAATGCCGTAGTTTATCTTCCATTACATCTAAAATTAAAGACTCATTGTTGACAGATCTCGTAGTCATTAGTCATTTTTAATAAGAGATTAGGAACTTGAAACAATCATTTGTTTTTTATCGGTATTACAAGCATTTGAACGAGGTACAGTTGCCGCAAAACAAGGTTTACCTTTCCATATAAAAGGCACTAAAAAGTAAATTTCTTTTGCACCTTTTTTTATTATTGGAATAATATTATTTCGGCTTGTGTTGGAAGATGTACCGTGTTCATATACCACCCCAACCGATGAAATCGACTTAAAGAAGCATATTATATCGAAAACTAATAATTATAGGTATATTAAGTAGGTATATCAAAATAATTTAAAAAATTTAAAAATTTTAATTATTTTGAAAGTATCATATCGAAGATTGTCGGAAAAGTAGGTTATTTTAAAAGAATCAGTTCTAATTTAGGTTTGTTTTCTAAAAAAACTGTATTTAATACTATTATATTACCACATTTTCTTTATTGTTCTTCCATTTTACATTGTGCTAGTAACGAAATATTTGACAAATTACAAATTTTACAAAATAAGGCAATGCGGATTATTTTAAATTGTGACAAATATACAAAAATTAATTTTATGTTAAAAAATTTAGATTGGTTGAATGTCAGAAATTTAATTTTTTATTTAGTATGTATCTTTATTATTCTTTATACATAAAATTAAAAATAATTTATTGCCTGATTGTTTAAAAAAAAGTTGTTCTTTTAAACATGACCATCCTAATTATAAAATAAGAACTAATCAAAAATTTTTGTGGATAGGGTGTCTAAAACATTAGCTTATAAGTCTATTTTTCATAAAGGCTTGATAGAATATAATAATTTGGAAAATTCTATTAAATCTCAAATATCATTAAAACTATTTAAAAAAAAACCTTAAAATTACATTTATTTAAAAAACAAAATGATACGTAATATTTGATACAATGTGCAAAATGTTTAACTTTTCTGTCTGTTTTTTGTTAAAAGAAGGTTCCGTTTTAAAATTAAAAATAAATCTATAAAAATGTTGTTAAAAAAATGTATTAAAAAATATTTTATTGTAGCTTTTTGCTAAATAAAACATGTTACTACTACTACTGCCAGCAGCCGCCAGTCTTCCTTGAACAATTTGCAGGATTTCTGGGCCCCTAGCACTGCTCCAGCCCCAAATAATAATTGAAAAACGTTCACTTTGATTGCTTTATCTCTATACACAAAAATCACACAAATCTAGCCCCAATGACGCAAACGACTAGCAAATCTATTATTCAAGTAGGCAAATATTGTAACTACATCATGAATTTTTATTTATTCTGTGTCAACATACCATGATTATTCAAATGATAAAAATATGTTTAAATAAAGAGACTGCAAGTCACCATAACGACAATAATGCTGAAGGGATTTATCCTCGGGTTTATCTTTTAGAGAACTGTTGAATCCACAGAAAGATTTGGAAATACACCATTATACCAACATTACATATTTATGAAACAATCAAGTTCCACTAGAATCACCCTGTATGTATTCTCAACCCCAGGTAAAAAACAAATGAGCTTTAAACCACCATGCCTAACCTTACCCAATAATTTTGGTTTTGAGAAAGGCCAGCTGAAAAATGAAACCACAAAAAGAAACGTAACCCCCGGTGTTTTATTTATAGGACTCATAATTATTTTTGTTTGTTAAAAGGATATCCTGAAAATGTTATCTGAATGGGGTTGAAAGCGTAAATTGTGTAAGGGTAGTTGTGTAGATATTTTGCCAATGTTACAATACTAAGAGCTGTATGATACTGGTTTCTTCCCCTTTATCCCAGTTCAGTAGTGCGCCTTAGCAAGCTCACGCGTCATTTTTCGGAGACTAAATTTTCTTGGTGTTTATTATTTAAGTCGAACGATGAGAGAATAAAACAGTTTAGGTTAATTGACTCTCCTATTTCCAATAACAAACATTTCATTTATTATCATTTGCTATTAAGTTTAATATTATTGGTTTATCCATTTTAATTACAGTACAATAGGTTACCAAACCTTGCGTTCACTGAGAACTAATCCAGCTGTTTGTATTTAAAAACACACATGACATTTTGACGGCTTTGTACTACGCCACGAGCGTAAATTATATTATGGCAACGCAGCATTGAACGCGAAACATGCGCAGTAGCTACACTACTTTGACGGCGAATTTTTTTTTCGTGAGGAAAGTGAATATTTTTTACAGCGTTAATTTTATTTGCAATAATTGTAAAGTTGTGGCGTTTACATTTGACATGTACTAAACGAACCAATGGAAAACGCTATGAACAACCCTGACAACATAAAAGAGTTTTCCTTCACTCCCCCATGTGTTAGTAATAAAATTTTTCTATTACAAAATCCACAATCCACATCGACTTAAAACTGTAATTAAACATGTTTAATTCAAAATGACTGCAATTATCACTTATTTTGATGCTGCTGGCATTGCAGGGTTTTATAAACAAAGCGTAAACAAAACCGTAAAAGTAATATAAAATGCGGCACTTAACGATAATCTGTTTGGAGGTTCAAATAAACAATTTTTGTTATTTATTTGTTTAAGTTTAATTGAATCGTTTATTATTAAAACACGCCAAGCGACCCTTTGCAAACCTTTGAGTAAATGAAAAAAACGTTTAGCTTTCGAAATTGAGAAAATGTGTAGCATGTGTAGCTTGTATGTACTTGGCTTATTTCTGCAACAAACGGCTTGAGTGGCACATCAAAAAAGAGCATATCGGATATGAGTACTTGGTTTCTTTCTGCACTAAACGTTGCGTCCATAAACTAAATGTGTATTTCCGACAAAAAACGGAAATGCCCGAAAATGCTACTTGGCGTCTTTCAACAATAAACGATTCAATTATATTATAGTAAAAATAACGGGCCTTATACGAAATGTACCGGGTGTAGCGCAATGAGTGACGTTTTTGATGAGAACCCCCAAAAAATTAACAGGCTAATATTTTTATTCTTTTTGGTAATCCAATGGCGACTATTATAGAAATCTATCTTTAAAGATACATTCAAAAATTTAACAAATGTATACCAGGAGCTAATATTTGAGGGTACACACAAAAAAAACTACTCTCAAAACAAGCTTATAGTAATGCTCAAACAAATAGCCTTATTTTGAAACTAACTTGCTTTATTTTGTCCCTAAAAAATATTCATTTTTAAACTACTACTGGTTTTAAATTATATCATCAAGTTAATCAAAATTATGTTCATAAAGAGATTAAATCATCATCATAACAAGATAATCTTATACTTGTTTTAAAAATAAGTATTGTGGTCAAAGTGAAATATACTATGATGGGTTTAAAAATAAAAATAAATTTGTATTCTCACAGCGAGCACAAAGACAGTCTCTATACTCAAGTTGAGTAAAATCTAAACCCTTATTATTTCTTTGATGCTATTTGCATTACTTTGAATCAAACCAATATTAACGTATACTATATTTGCAACTGCAATTATTGATATATAGGTTGATCATCTATTTTTATTACCCTAAAACTAAAGTAGAGTCAAGTTAAAAGAATGTAGTATTAATTTAAAACTATATTTTGATGCTAAGGTGTTTTCTATTTAATTTTACTTTAGCATTGCTCCTATTTATGTCTATGATGGTTTCAGTTTGAAACTTTTATGTTCAACTGGATACTAGATTTTTTTGTGTGTAGCACAATTTATATGGAACTTTCCGTGAACATTCTGACGGTGCACAGTATATGAAAATTTACCACACTCCAAAGTATTCTTGTTCGTACTGGCAAAATATCTGAACATACACCCTTACTCTAACCCTAGAAAGTGTTAAAATTAATTCTGCACTTATTATCAAAGGTGTAAAAAGCAAACATATATATTCGGAGTTATGACATCGTATAATACTAAAAGGATTTAAAAAATGTTCGAATGTGCTTAGGGGCTCTGAGAGCGGATTAATACACGGCAGGGGGTAAAAAATGTAGGTCCTGTTGACAAATTAGTCAATTTATTAGGTATTTTATTTTTTACCTATTAACGGTCGACTGTGAATACTGTTAATCAGTTTCAAACGAATAGTAAAACTATTTTTTTCTACTCCTTACTCGGTAAGTACTTCATTATGATACTGATTTGAGGGAGGTAAGTACGTTTTACCTCCCTAGGGAGGTAAGTAAATACTTACCTCCCTAGGGAAGTACAAAGTACGCCAGCATAGAATTCTCGGGGACTCTTTCATCACTTGCATTAATACTGCACCAATCCTTGAAGTCCTTGTAACACCGATTGTACCGTTCCTTCGATTTCTGAGGTAATAGAGCAGCGCAAGCTGCATTCCCAACTGCATCGATATCCATTTTTTCGATTTCTTAAAAAAACTGACACTGACAGAACGTTTGTTTGATTATGAACATTATGAATTCCATAGCAATCAACGTGTCAACACTAGGAAACCTGTCATACATACAGGGTATTTCAGTTGGATAGCTCAAACTATAAAATTAAAAACATTTTTTTTTAAATTTGAGGGAACTGGAGTAGAAAAAATATAATACAAAACTCGGGAGGTAGTATTCTTGACCAGTCTCGGACTATTTTGCAAGCCCTCGCTATCGCTCGGGCGCAAACTGTGTGTCCTCGGCTGGTAAGTATCACCTGCCTCCCTTGTAGTGTAAATAACTATTTTTCCTCCCTATATTGTAAACAACGCATTTTGACACTGTTTTGAAGGACGTAAGTAACAATTATTACCGAAAAGGTATCGATTGCCCTTGACGACGGGTTGTAAGTCAACTTTTACCACCCTTGGGTGGTAATAATTTATGCCATATAAAAACAATGATTTATAAAAATTGAGAAATATTAAGTGATATGCGAATATTAATAGTACTCTAAACATTATTTACAAAATTTGGATAAATGTTTTCTCGTTTTTCTCGATTTGTATGAAATGTTCTGACTCCATAATTTATCCATCTCTATAACCAAGTTTTCTGTTACTCTTGAAGTTCTGCAGGAGACTTCTGGCTTCGTTATATTGTATAAAATTTTATTTGCAACTTCCTATTTATTGTTGACGCTCTCCGCTACATAACTTTCCGCAATAGTTGCAGATTTCCATCCGCCATGTCGCTTAAGGGCCAAGCCCAAGACATCAACTACAGTATTCACTAATAAAGTGGCCGACGTTTTTCTAAGGGAGTGTCCACTCCTTAAAGTTCTGAAAGGTCCACTCCTTAAAGTTCTGAAAGTTCAGAAATTTAGCAATTTTACTTGGAATTGAAGAAATCGAGTATTTCCCGACAGGCTGGTTTATGCACTTTCCATTTTGATATCGCATGAAGAAGCAAGGATTAAAATTCGTCATGTGGGATCTTATATCAATGTAATTTCGAACTATTTTGAACTAACAAACCTTCTCATCGTCACTTTTAGTCACTATAAATTTACGTGCCATTCCATTTCTAGAATCAGGAATAGTAACAAATATGACTTCATGCCTTAATTCAACATTGTCCATTTTCATTGCACAGAGTTCACTAGAACGGCACGCTCGAGCAATTCCCATTCATTATCATTACAACCTCCATTATTAAATAGATATCATCGGGGGCTTCAAACAGGAATTTATTTACATCTTCCCTGTCAAACACATTAGATTTTTTGGGTTTATATCCGTCATTTTTTCTTTTTAAAAATGCTACTTGATGGAAATATCATCTATGTTTTTCTTTATGGAAGGGTGGACTTCAGCATGAAATATTTACACCATAAGATTGATGAAGACTTTAATACAGCAGATTTTTCGTGAAAGTACGCCAAAACCACGTTTTCTGAAACTGCAGTAGCAGTCTTTGTTTGGCACCATTTCTTGAAGTATTGATACGTTGCTTCATACCTCTTCCTCGATTTTTCTGGCAGCAGCGACAGACAAGCTATATTAATTTGCTGATTCTTCTATATCCATTTGGCTGTTATAGATACAATTCAATAATTTCAATTTATAATATCTCAATTTTTGATAATAAACTGTCAGCTTGACGTTGTTGTTAAAATAACAATGCTTATGATGTTATAGAAACCGGTCAAAGCTGTCCATAATTTCGTACGAAAAATATCGAATTAAATTAATAAAAATCCAAGAATAAATTCTGCGGGGAGGAGAAAAAATGTCATAAGTAATATACTTCACGGGATGTAAGTATATTTACTATATAACATCCCTTGTAGAATAAATAACTATTTATTATTGCATTTTTTGAATCGATGAAAATATTATCGAATTGATCACCGAGAACCGGTACATTGAACCTAAAGTATGACTACCAAATAATCAAAGGTCAGTAGATTATTAAATTTATGATATATTCTTGATGATTTGAAGAAATAGCCCATACTTGTGAGAGAGTGGAAATTTAATGGAAAGAGATAAGAGAGAGGACGAATACTTTGAGTGTGTGTTGTTACCATCACTCCTATCTGTACGCGATTCCGGCCTTTTTTTTTAATACATTTACTAACTATTAAAATCAAATTTAAGATTAAGGATAGGTCAACTTGCAAAATATTACCACGAATTATCCAAATAAACAAGTCCTGACATTCAAGATAAACTAAAATACCCAAAATAATTCGAGCGGCATGTTTTTCCAATAAAATAAATTTGTGATGTCAATGAAATCAGTGGTAATTTTTTATCCACGTGCAAAATAGGTCGACGACTGATCCTATTTAAAAATCCAATGATGTAAATCGAAAATAGATTTTGCACTGACCTACTTTTTTGAATTAGATTGGCATATTTTCTTTGAAATAAAACAATCTAAAGTAAATATTTTACATACTAGATTCCATAGACGTTGTACAAATAACTTAAAATCTTATAATAAAAAGAGAATATTTAACCAATGCAAAATAAATTTTTCCAGAACCAAAACCTGGTGACGAAGAGGTTTACGGAGATCTAGATGGTACCAATCCCGATATCCAAAAGGACGAAGACTACTATGACGACACAGAATCTGCCCAGGAAGAGGACACGGGGGGTTCAGACAACGAAGTAGATGTCAAACTGGTGTCGAAACCGCAGACCTTAACACAAAGCATTCCTAGTGTAGTGGTTCTGCCTTGTCAAGCTTCATCGTCTCATACTTCAGGTACAATATACATTTCTTTATATTGAATCGGGGATAAATGATAAGAAGCTGTCAGAAAAATCAGTAATCTATTTTCAAGTGGACCAAGAAGCATATTCATTAATATTTATATTATTTACCTAATTCCTATAATTTTTTAAACTTTTACAGATGATTTTGTAAAGCTGTGGTCCAAAGACATAACTAACTTATTCCAAGGCACAATCCGCGTAACTAATAAAAAAAATATCAAAGTTTTAAAGAATGGAGATTTGGAGGTATCTATTGAAAACGAGGAGGATTTCGGAAAATACTCATGCAAACTATTGATATCTTCGTCTTCACAACCAGAAATTGTCCATGAGATTAAGAGAAAGTGGAGTCCTACGATTACTGCCTTATATGCTAACGACAACAAAACTACTGTGGTGAGTTAGTTCACATTATCTTAAAAAAAAAACTAGCGATTCAACAGAAGAACATTCTTAACCTGTTATTCTACACTGTATACTGTACGAGCAAATTATACAGTACTAGTGTAACCGGCATGCGTTGCAACCCGCTGGTATAAATACAAACCCGAACAAACCCGATATATTAGTACCCGGCATGCCACTTTCTGAAATTGCACCCGTGCGAAGCCGAGGCGGGTCGCTAGTTATACATAAAAACATTCCCCTTGAATTACTCTATCTTTTAAAAATACCGCTTCAAAATCCGTTGCGTAGTTTTAAAGATCTAAGCATATATAGGTAGGGACGGACAGACAGCGACAGCGACTTTGTTTTATACTATGTTAAGAAGAACAGTTTAAGTTTTTCCTTAATAGCCGCAGGAAAAAGATATTTTCTCTATTTATAAAGTTATTTTTGAAATTTATTTTAGCTAAATCCAGGAGATACATTAACTCTAACCTGCCAAGCGACAGGATACCCTAAACCAAAAATATCATGGCACAGGAACAATGAAAGGTTGGGAACCGAAGGAGAAACCCTGACGATTCAACAAATTCGGCCGAAACATGCTGGTAGTTACCGATGTCTAGCTGATAATAAAGTTGGAAAACCTGATCACAAGCATATCGATATCCAAGTGAACCGTAAGTACTTTTTTTTTATTGTCAAATATGTATTTTAAATACCTCTTTCATTGGAGCGACGCACGCGAGGTGTTACCAACTGCAACCCTCATATAACAGAGCATGTCATTTCATGAAAAGCCTAGTCATATCATGCTGCACGCTAAAAGGTATATTGGCAACTGGTTTGTTCGTTGTTCCCCAGAGCATTTTTTTGCATTTTTTAAAAATTTAATTTAAATTTTATTTTTATAAAATAATATTAGTTGAAAAAATTGAAAAAAATGCTCTGGGGAACAACGAACAAACCAGTTGCAATATACCTTTTAGCCACGCTTCATGATATGACTATAGGCTTTTCATAAAATGACGGATTTCACTATCAGCCTACGACATATATATACAGAGATGGGAGGCGTATAATATGTATATCAGATCAAATCAAATCAAAATACACTTTATTGTTATAAGAAGTACCTACCTCTTGTTAACAAAGCTTTGGACAGTATTAAAACTGTTATGGAAATTACAATGTTCACTATATAAGTAAGAAAAAGTAATTAAGTAAATAGATAATCACACCTTATGAGACAACAAAATAGTCATAGTCAAAAATTTACACACAAATCAATCTAAGACGAAGACAAGCTCAATCTTACAAAAAATGTGGCAAGAATATACACTAATTAAAAGTTTTACAGAACTACAAGCCAATGCCTAGATATAATAATTGTAAAATTCCTGGATAGTATAGTAGCGTCTAGTCATTAGTTGCATTTTTAGTCTTTGCTTAAAAATCCTGTCATCAATCACCTGTCGATCAGCCAGTGGTTATACATTTTGATGTTCTCAAATATCAAGGAATTTTTGTTGAGAGTTTTTTTTTGGTATAGGAAGAGGAATATTATTCACATTACGCATGTTATAGAAGCTGTTAATAGCATAATTTTTATATTTTTTATGGATAAGGCAGGCCGTTTCCAAGATAAAAGTTCCAATCAAAGTTAAAATCTTTTCCCTGACAAATAAAGGTTTCCAGTGAGTATGACAATTAACACCACTCAAGTATCTTAATGCCCTCTTTTGCAAAACCAATGTAGAGCCCAATAGGACATTACTACTAAATCCCCAAAAAGCCATACCATACCTCAAGTGACTCTCAACAAGTGAAAAAAAAACATTCTACCCACGCTCTTCCCCAATTCTCTTGAGACAACTCTCACTGCGTAAGAACCGGACGCTAGTCTCCCATTCAATGCAAGTATGTCGTCCTTAAACTTAAGTATGTCGTCGATTTGAACACCCAAGAATTTTGCAACGCCCGAGTTTTTAACAAAGTTATCTGTCACAGTTAAGTCAGAAAACGAAAACTTAAAGGTGAGAATACTAGTTTTGCTGATATTAAAACCTAATAGGTTCGCATCACACCATTGTTTGACAAGCAGTAAATCGTTCTGCACAATTAGCCTTAACTCTTCTGCATTTTTTTCACGCCACAAGATAGTAATATCGTCGGCGAATAAAGTAAAGATACCACTGATATCAATGGAAGGCAAATCATTAACATACAATAGGAATAAAACAGGGCCAAGTACAGAACCTTGAGAGGTACCCCACACTGGATGTTCAACTTATATAATATATTTATTTTCCCTTTTCCAGATCTTCCTATTGTCTCAGTGGAAAAATACATAGTCAATTCAGATCACAAAAGCGATGCCGAATTTATCTGCGAAGTAAAAGCATATCCAGTTCCAGTGGTCATCTGGCAAAAAGAAGGGATCAATCTAGTTAATAAGGAACCAAAAATTAAACTTACCAGAGAAAGAAACAACGAAAGGAATATTCTTATTATTAAAGGTAAGAAAAGGAAGAAAACGTAACGAAGCGAATTAAATAAATAGGTAATAAATTATAAATTTATAATAAAATTATCAATCTAACTTTTACAGATATCAACGATGATGATTTTGGTAATTATTCATGCGTGGCAACAAACTCTATTGGACAAGAGAAGAAAAACGTGGAACTAGTAAGAACTCCAGCAATAGGAAACTTTAACAAATCAGGAAATGAAAATACGAAAGAGGTGGTTTTGCAATGGAGGGTGGAGTCGAAACAACCCATTTCGTCGCACGAGTTGCAGTATAGGAAAAAAGGGGTAAGTTAAAGCTATTTAACTCCTATATGAGACAATGTGCTTTACTTAATTTTAATCTTTTTGTAAAAAAAAACTCATTCGTTTTAGATTTTAGAGAGATCACTCTATTCAGTCGATAAAGAAAGAACAAAAAATGATTTAAACCAATTGTTATTGTGTTTTTAGGAACTGAGTTGGAAAACTATTAGCCCGGAAGTGGGTGAGGGTGACAATGACGTGTACCTCATAAAACACACCCTTAAAAGTCTAGAGTCTGGTGTATATGAAACCAGAGCGAGGTCTAAAAACAACCACGGTTGGTCGGATTATTCTGAAATCATGCCGTTTGAAGGAGGTAAGAAAAAAATAAAAAATCCAAGTAAATTCACATTTTTAAATACGTGCTGTTTGGCCATAGCTTAATTTCTATGGGGTTTTCTTGCGTCACCTCGCCATAATGAATAAGCTTTGAAGCTTTGAAGAAGACAATAATAACAGCTTAGCTAGCTTGTTTCAAAACTTTTACACTGAAAATTTCCCCAACTATGGATTGACTAAAACTTAATTGTAAATGTAAAAACGTTGATGATAATATGGACTATATGTACTATATGGTTTCTCTTTAACTATACCTCGGGGAGACCGGGGTAGGTTGCAACAAAAATGCATTATATTTTTTTCCGAACACATATAATATAATTAATTTGGTTATTTCTCCATACAAAGCTTGGATCTATGTTTAAGTAACATATTAAAAAAGTAATTTTGTACTTTACAAAAGAAACTAAAACGAATTCGCATATTTTAAAAAAAGTTGCTATGTGTTGCAACATGCCCCATGTAAGGGGCAAGTTGCGACAGGGTAAGGGGCATGTTGCAACGGACTACTCAGACTCCTCAGAACGCTCAGAAAGGCAATTTAGGCACACGTAAAATGTTTAATAAGTGTTAATTGTTAAATAAAACATATATAATATTAGCCAAAACTTACCACCAAGATCACTTTCTATTAACAAAAGTCAGACAGTCTACGAGAGCTAAACTAATACGCAAATAATTGAAAATAAATTCACAAAACACATGTCACTGCAGAACAACGTCTGGAAGCTAATTGTCTCCGCGCGCTTTCTGGCCATCAACTGTGGTGCAAAGTGGAATGGCCGGGTGCGTTTGGTGCCCATTCAAATATGATTGTGCAGTAGATATTGCGTGTGTTGCAACTTACCCGTGTTGCAACTTACCGGGGTCTCCCCTACCATAGATACCTTTAGATGAGCAAACAATAATAACGAAAGTGGCAGTTTTATGGCCTCGCGCATGTAAACAAAGCTAGTCACTATTAGTCATGCGCACTGCGACATTATCGTTTGACGAATGAGAAAATAGACAGGTCCGGGCTTTAACATCTGGTTTGTGCCCAACAAACAATTATAGTCTAACTGGACTTTTACCTAAGTTTTTACCATAAAGCCCGACAGGCCACATTACATAGTCAGAAGTTAGTAATTTATACCACTTTATCACCTAGTGGGGAATAAAACCAAGGTAATAAACTGGTAAAAAACACCTGTCATTAGGAGAATTGGGCTTCATAGACAAGGCCAAGTAGTCTTCTTCGTGGTAGTAAAGAGGTGTTTTTTACCTGTATTTATCCTTTGTCGGCCTATGTTGTGCCTGGCTATGAAGTTTATAGAAAACCATAACCACAATTTTAGAAAAAGAAGAAAATAGTACGTTGTTTTTATTTTTATTAAAGTGCAGGCGGTAGAAGGCAGGAGTTTTCTTAAATCAGAACATGTCATGTCAGCCGCTATTGATTTTTAAAATTGAGTGGTAGTATAAAATCATAGATAGGTACTTATAAAATCATTATTTCATCGATGTGAGGTGCAAAATTAGGTGCGCGTAAAAAATTTTCCTATAGATTTTAATTTTACCTTTAAAAACTAACCGCGCCCCAGAAAAAAAGGCATTTAATTAAAAAAAACAAGGTAAATTAAAATTTAAAACAGAAGAAATTTAAAATATGCCAACATTTTGTGCTTGGACGAATAAGTTAGCTCATTTATGTGCTCGGTTTTTGTAATATATTTGTTGTTGTTCAAGTGTTACAAGTAATTTAACAAAATTAATATAAAATAATACACCATGTTAAAAAAAATATGGCGTCAGTAAAATATTTTTCCTAAAGGTCATGATTTCCTGTGGTTTGGGCCTTAAAAAAAAAGGACCTATAAGTCAGCCCGTATTAGGTTATGCTAGGAGAAAATTTCCAATTTTGGACCTGCTGTCTTGATAGGTCTAAATTAGGAGAAATATTCATTTATATGGCATAAATTGATAACTGTATATGAAGCCTAATTTGCGGTTTTAACGAATACTACTGCAGGGCCTATGTACAGCCTGTTACTCCATAAAATGTTTCTATCGGGGTCGCTGAAATGGATTACTTAATATCCACTACCATTATAATCTAACTAACTAACCTTACTTTTTAGCTGAGTTTGAATATAAACGTATAACATAACTTTCTTTCGTTGTTCCGGCGTTTTGTATAGCTCCTACGTGACCCCTTTTATTTCGCCGAAAAAATGGAAACTGATTATTTTAAAATAGTGGCGGTTTTAAAAAGAAGAGGGTCAAGCTCCTCCTGGGATTATTCTTATGTTCCCCATAAGTGGGAAGATAACCACAGTGCAATGAACGTTACAATCATCATTAAATATTTCTAAGCCAGAATCTCTTTAAAGACCTAATTTTTGGAAGATACGGCTTTATATCCAGTTAAAATCACTTTGAGGCCAAAATAAGAGGACTGTTTAGCTATAAGGAAATTACTTTTAGTCATAACTGTAACCTATTTTATACTTTAAAGCCTTCTGGGCTTCAAGTACAAAAAGTAAGAATAATATGAGGTATACATAACCTCAGAAAATGTTCACATTATACCTGACCATGAACATATATTAAAGACAAAACGAAGTAATTTATTCTTCATGTATGGGCCGAAAAGATTTTTGGGCTTTAAGGCCCAATCTAAGGTAAAAAATAACCTGATTGGGCCTTTATTACTGACTTTCCTTAGACCTAACTATCAAGTCGATTTACAATCCACTCTTTTGGACCATCTCTTGGGCCTCTTATATTTTCCTACTTTGAGCACATATTAATAGGTTCGAATCACTTTGTTTTGACCAAACGGTTAGTCTCTTTGGCCGTTTCGTCCAAAAAGCCGATTTAGAGGTAAAAAATAGACTATTTTTTACTTAAATAGGTCATTTTCTCCAAATTAGAGGTCGACAATTAAGGCTTTAAATGTTTGTTGGGTGTGGCCTAGGCCTAGTTCGATGGGTTTTAATTGATCATAATGAAATAAAATTACCTACATATCAAGAACTATCACTACTTCATACTTACTGAAAATACGAAATACCCGCGCGGTATTTTTCCTCTATTTGGGCATAATAAAAACATACAATGGTATTTACTAGTCATTTTATCCGCGTCACTAAAGGCACAAATACAATTCACTAAACTACACAAAAACTAGAAATCCATAAATATTAAACACCCACAATAGTAAAGAGAACAACAAGAAATCATATGGGTGAAGTTAGCAAAGTTCATCAGCAGCGCCTTTTATGTAGCATTGTAGCAACAAATGTGTTTAGGGTTACGTGTCAATTCCGCCTATAGCGTTTGTAAACGAATTTTAATTTTTTTAGTGGCGACGATTGAAATTGTACCATTTGAAATTATCGTCATTAGTAAACTACCCCAAAGGAGTAAATTGCTATATACGAATTTTTAAAAATCCGGAGAAAAAAGTTACAGGATAAAAACTTCGAAAAGAAGCGTTTGTAAACGAATTTTAATTTTTTTTTAGTGGCGAAGCTTGAAATTCGACCATTTGGATTTATCGTCTTTTTTAAACTACCCCATAGGGATAGAATTTTAATTTTGGCTACTAAAAAAATTAAAATTAGTTTAAAACGCTTCAGGCGGAATTGACACGTACCCCAAAAAATTTCGTTGCTGCATAAACGTCGCTGATAAACATCGCTAACTTCACACATATCAAGAAATCCACTGAGAAAACGTAAAACACAACAAAAATAGCGCAGAGTCGGTTTTGGAGTGTATTTTGAGGGTGTTGCTAAACAAGGAAAACCCTATATTTTTTTTATACATCAACGATATGCCTTTAGTTTTAAAAATGTGTAAGGTACAAATGTTTGCTGATGACACCTTAATTTACATTAATGTTTTAAATATTTTTGATGGTCTAAATACTATAAATTCTGAGATAAATATATTATTAAATTGGCTAAAAGTAAATAAATTAAAATTAAATATTTCAAAAACTAAATGTATGGTTATGGGTAATAATTTAAATTGTCGGAATATAAATGTTGTAATTGATGGTGAAAAATTGGAATCAGTAAACAGTTTCTAATATTTAGGGATAATCATTGATTCAAAATTAAAATTTTTTAATTATTTTGAAAGTATTATATCGAAGATTGCCGGAAAAGTAGGTTATTTTAAAAGAATCAGTTCTAAATTAAGTTTGTTTTCTAAAAAGACTGTATTCAATACTATTATATTATCACATTTTCTTTATTGTTCTTCCATTTTATATTGTGCTAGTGAGGAAATATCTGATAAATTACAAATTTTACAAAATAAGGCAATGCGGATTATTTTGAATTGTGACAAATATACAAAAATTAATTTTATGTTGAAAAATTTAGATTGGTTAAATGTCAGAAATTTAATTTTTTATTTAGTATGTATCTTTATACATAAAATTAAAAATAATTTATTGCCTGATTGTTTAAAAAAATTTTGTTCTTTTAATTATGACCATCATAAAACAAGAACTAAATCAACATTTTTATATCCCCATAAAAATGTATCTAAAACATTAGCTTATAAATTTATTTTTTACAAAGGTTTGATAGAATATAATAATTTGGAAAATTCTATTAAATCTCAAAAATCATTAAAACTGTTTAAAAAAACTTTAAAACTACATTTAATTAAAAAACAAAATGATACGTAATATTTGATACAATTTACAAAATGTTTAACTTTTCTGTCTGTTTTTGTTAAAAGAAGGTTGCGTTTTAAAATTTAAAAATAAATCTATAAAAATGTTGTTAAAAAAATGTATTAAAAAATATTTAATTGTAGCTTTTTGCTAAATAAAACATGTTAATCACTACTTATAACCACAGAATTGTGCGCATGCCCATACCTGTAGGGCGGCAAGGCATGTGACAGGCGAGCTTTAGCTTTTTTTTGCGCACGAGACAAGCTGTACGGCTGTAAAGGTAAACGTCTATGAGTATCACATATTACCAGAAACTTAGGTAGGTGGTTGCATAGTTACTGCTCCCAAAAACAATGATCCATATTACCGAACCAGTCCATAATTGGGGAATTTAGGGAGTCCATAAATTGCGGCTTGGTTGGTTGCTTTGCTCGACTAACATTCCAGTCGAACAAACTGTTATAATTTATCCAAAGTCAGTGTGATGACGTTCCATACGGCGGTAAACAGTCTCAAAGAGTTACCGCCGTTTGTATGCCGTATGGAATGATTGGAATGTCATCACACTGACTTTGGATAAATTATACCTGTATTATAAAACAATGTGCGTCATTTTTGTTTGAATAATATATTCGTCAAGCGTAACATCGAACAAAGCCGCAGTCTATCGGCTCCTTGACTCAATACGAAGCAAATTTTTATCATTTATTGTATATATTTTTTTTATATTTTTATCATTTTCATTGACGCTTATTTTTTGTAAATAGTCTTTATTTTGTGCGATTCCTTGCTTACGGCTTGCTTTTGCACACTTTTAGCTAAACATGGGTCACACCATCAAAAACCTAAGCATACCAAAAAACAGCAGAAAGAACTCAAAACACAAGGTATCTACATATAGCATTAATTTTTTTGCAAGGATCATGCCGATTTTAGAAACCCTAACCAACACCACCAGGGTTTCACAAAGCATATTATAATAACGGGATGTTCTGTATGTTATTTCTTTACCATAAATGATTTTATACAACATTTACATATTTGTGTAATCAGTGGCGTAGTGATGCCGTTACGGGCCTGTGTTCCATGGGATCCCCGGGCCCCCTACCCATTAAAAAACGAAGTATCTATTTACGTTTATTAAAAAAATATGTAACGAACATAACAAAATCACAAAAAATTAAAAGCAGTAACAAACAACATAACATAAAATATAAAAAGAAATGAAATCACTGATCTAAATAAAATTTTTTTTCTCGTCTTATTATTTGCAAAAACCGATACAATGGAGGACACGTCTATTTTCCGCGCAATTTGGTTTTCAATTGACAGAATTGACAACCCCGACAGTCTTCCTGTCCCATGGTGTTTCTAAGAAATTTTTTTATCAATTTTTACTTGGAAAAAGATCGTTTGGCTGTTGCTACAGATACAGGAATACTTAGGAAAATGTACCAAGCCGTCAAAATTTCGCTAAAACTACTACAGGAACTAAAATTTTCAATTAAAATAAACTCAATTAAGTCTTTAATGGATTTGATTCTACCTAAATCGCCCTTAAAACAACTTCTAAAAGAAACAAGTTGTAAAGAAATTGTATCGGAAATATCATAGGAATATTTGACGTACAATTCCTGGCCCATCGCATACTCATCATCAGAAATTGAATCATTATCTAAAACTTCCGCAGATATTCCACGAAAAGTTTTATAAATTTCGTTTATCCCGGACGTTCTATCTCCTAATTGAGATATTATAATATCTAACGTTGTATTAAAAACGTTTATTTTAAACCAGTCTTCGTTAGATTCGATTTGAAAATGATTTTTCTTTTCATTAAAACACCCTTTGGGCCTGGTTATTCTTTTTTTTTTGAAAACTCCGCTTTGATCCCCCATTCCGCAGCCAAACTATTTTTTTTATTTGTATTTTTATATGTAGAACCGGGCCCCTTGACGTACCGGGCCCGTGTTCCGCGGAACACGCGCAACACTGGTGACTACGCCCCTGTGTGTAATTAAATTGTGTCGTTCATAATATCAATTTTAATAATTCATTTTATAAAAATCGCTTCTAGTTTTTTGTCCAGAAGTCATATTAAATTTGTGCAATTTAAAGGTGGGAAATAGGGAATCGAGTCATCAGTAGCCCATATTATGCTGCATACTTTTAAAATTACCTTTATATGTATGTGTTTAAATGTTTTTCAAAAATTGGCATGAGTCTTAATGCCTTTTTAATTTTAAGTCATGCTTTACAAAATAAAAAAAAATAGTTTTATTATTTTCATTTCGCTAATTTTATTTTCGTTTTATTTTCACTTATGTAGATCCTAGCCACGACACTCCAGCACAGCAGAGAAGCGAAGAAATTACACCAATAGGAGGTAGTGTTTTATTCCTTTTATTATTATTTTATTCGGACTTGAGAACCTATAACATGTATGTATTTTTCTATTTTATTTTTCAGAATCTAAAACAGACAGTTGTACGTCGCTACAATCTTCAATATTCCTTATTTCACTGAGTCTATTCGCAACGTACTTCCACATCAGGCAATGAAGTTCGCCACGAGATGGAAATACATAATATATAACGCAAACATATGGAAAACATTATCTTCTATCCTTATCCGACGATTTTTTTCATCGGCAGCTTTAAGTAGACGCAGCAAGGAAAATGCGAAAAACACCAAAACCAAAGTATTTAATTTGTAGGGTTAAGAAAATTTTGAAGACGTATGTCTTATGTTGTTTTTCTTTGTAGATACGGTGACAGTGACATTTGTCTCGAAGATTTTCAAACTGTTCGATTGACTTATTAGATATTAAGTAATTTACGCCATTCATTGATAGAATTTAAATTATATCATAATAATATATAAGTCCAGTGATATTTTATAACTTACAAATAATATCAACATCTTGATATACTTAGGTACTTATTAGGCATAGGTATATCAAAACTACCTGAAAAAACAGTAAATTAACGTACTTACGATAACGTAGACTTTAGTAGGTATCAATGTTATTAGCAGTTTGTAAAAATAATTGAAAAATATTCAAAAGGGTTTGCTTTTTGCTGCCTCCGGCGTTGTGGCTGTAAAACCATGCACCGGATTTATACGTATAGAATATTTTGACATTTTTAATAAATATCCTGATATTTACAATCACTATTCAGTCAAGGAACGAATTTAAAAATAATTAGAATATTTTTTGATCTGTAAGTAGAAATAGCAGAATAAGTGGAAATATGTATTTCAAATTTAATTTTTAAAACTTTGTTATTGGACTTGTTATATTTTGGCTAGCTATCGCCTACCAGCTGATGCAAAAAAATGTTTTCTTGAAAAAATCTACGAGACAAAAAAATGTCAGATATTATTATAGGAAAATTAGTATCTTTTGAACTTTTTCTTTTTTAATTTCTAATTTCTGTGATTGTTTTATATGAATTTTACGAAATTGTTTTTAAAAATATACCTAGATAATACCTAAATATAAAGTGATAAACACGTAAAAAAATCAATCAATCAAACTGTAAGTAGGTATAAACAAAATAAAGTTTCTTATCTTTAAGTTACTCTTCAGACAATCTCCATATATATAATACTTGTTGCCATAGTATAATATGTACCTATACACATAGAATATATAAAATTTGGATAATCTACTACAATTTTCAAAATGTAGCTTATTTATCTATCCATATGTAAAACACATAAATTTTAAATGTACATAATATATACAGACACACACCATACACATAGATAGACAAAAGAAGAAATAAATGTTTCTGGTTTGTTAACATTAAAAATAATTTTATATATAGATATACACTTTTAGGTACAGAGGGTTCAACATTATGAAGGTGCATTAATTCTATCGAATAACAAATAGGTATAAAACAAATCATAAAGCTCGCTTTAAACCCTCTGTATTATCTAGTTACCTGTAAATTTCGTTATAATAGTAATTTTTTTAAATAAGAAAATACGTATAAAGTTTGGTCAGTATTTCTTCCAATTTTCATTAAAATCTTATTTTTATAATGCTAGTTTTCTCTAGTCTAGTTTAGGGTTATTAAACAAATTGTCTCTTCTTAATTCCGTATTTTATAATTAACTATTACAAAAAGTTATAATTTTCTTTTTGAACTTGGTGGAAATTGGACTACAATGACGATTTAATATTTTTTAGTCCAATATGCCCACATTATAAATATGATGCATCCAAACTCTTGTTCCGAGGTTCAGTTTTATGTAAACTCAAAACTTGTTTCATTATATTTTGACACGCTATAGCTCCCTAAAATTTGGTACATAACTGTAATTGTACCTAGCCTAGTACTCCTAGTAGAGAACCTTAGTGCTTGCATAATGTAACCTATCTGCGATAGAGATGGGTCCGACCCGCTATTTTTGTTTAGCAGCTGCTTCTGCTATCGCTAAACAAAAATAACAGTTAGAAATAGCTGCTATTTTAATAGCAGTTGCTATTTAAACTCTCAAACTAAAACCCAAACAATAATGCCACAAAATAGTCTACGGTTCGATTGGCCCGACTTTTCGCACTTCGCAGTAAGTAAATCGGAATAGCAGTTCGAAATAGCATAGCAGTGATAACCAAAATCACCTAACCTGACAACCGCTTATTTCGCTCTGTCAGCGCCAGTTCACAGTAAAGTAAATATTAGGTGCTAAAAATTAGCAGCTAATTTTAAAGCTCGTAGCATTTAGCATTATACCGAATCAAATAGCAGTTAAAAAAAAGTAGGCTGCTATTTAGCAACCCATCTCTAATCTGCGATGTAACATGACATTCTTTTAACTGTTCGATTGGTTTATTCAATGTAATGTTCTTTTAAAATTTTAAAGACGTCCATAAAACGTTTTTCAGAGATTTAAAAAAAAATGTTATAGTACCTACATACAATCGTCTATTGACATCTGTTACATTAGACAGTTTTCGTTGTCTTTTAAAAGCGATTCCGATAGCCGCTATTTGACAACTTTGACATTTGAGCTGTTATTTATCGTTATCGTTACAGATAAGTGGCGGGAGCTAACGGACGGAAGACAAAGCCATAGCGAAAACGGAACGCATGCGTAATGACCATTTCTTAACAAAATGCACAGCCCTTCCACGCCAGAAACATTATGGTTGCTTTCTGTTATTACATTATTGGGAATCCTAAGTGCTTCATCAGCCAGTCTTCTTAAGTGATTTTTTTTCAAATCGGAAATAACGGTTGCATTCAGCATTATTATAGTTTTCTAAATTGAAATTTCCATACAACTGTGCTCGATACTGAATGTCCTGGCGAACAAGCACCTCCAAGAGAAGGGCATCATCCAAATCCGAATCACTGGATGAGTCCAATAAAAGCAACCTTTCGTTTATCATGATGTTTTAGAATTTTGGGTACTAGGAAATTAAAACCAAGCAAAAAAGATAACACAAAACGTATATAAAAATATGAACACAAACCATTAAAGATAGTTTATGTTATATTTGTTATGTTTACTGTCGAATTCGACTTAACGTTAACGTTAAGCGAATTGAACGAAAACTATTTTTACGATCTGTCAAATAGCGGCTTCGTATTCGTATTCGTTATGGTTAACCGTTTGAATTTGCCAATACAACGAAAACTGTCTATTAACATACAGACTTCCGGTTATTCCGGAATATCTTTGGTTTTCCAAATGACATAAGGAATAAGGGCATTTTTTATGCGTTTTTGGACTTAATTAATACAGCTAGTGCCAAAATTTTGATAAAATAAGTCTACTCTGGTCGTTGAATGCGAGTAAACTTTTTATGAAGGTGTCACAATATATTGAAACATCTCATAGGGTTACATTTACCGAAAAAAACTTATTTTTACTTTTTTTATTATAATACAGTGTTGGACGAAAATCGTGTGAGAGTCGATGTTTTTTATTAAATAAAAATCTGATACCACCCGCAGAAAATTGTCTTTAACTAGTTTATAGATATAGGTACTTGTGGCCAACACTGTAGGTAGGTACATACAAATCTGTAAAGTCGTTTTATTTTTATTAAATAGTAGACCTATGTAAGAATATGTAACAAATAATTATATTTCTTTTTAGTGTACATATTAGTTTTTCGTTTAGATACAGTGTGATGTGTAATTTATAATAATTTTAGTTCTACCTAATTTTCTATTTAAGACTCTACCAGAAATGCCTAAAAAGAAAAATTCCCTTTTATAAAGACTATTGAAATATACAGGGTGTTCTCGTTCTAAAATAGACGATTTTTCACTATTTTGAGTACACCCTGTATATTTTTGACTAATTTAAAATTTAATCGGAACTGATGGGAATGTAAAATGCCTTCCGACGTACCTACGTAACATTTAAATGATATAGTTATATTTTATTACTAAGTAGGTACTTAACAAATTATTGTTGCTTCCATACTATACAGATAATTTTGTTTCAGGTTGTTTTAAAAGTTTTAAAGCACCGTGAAGATCAAATGTGTAATGTAAAACATCGTATTGATAAGAATATAATGGTCATTATTGTCATTAATATTTTTTCTAAATGTTTACACGTGAAGCATTTAAGGGTTCTATCTACCATCGTTTTAATCAAAATCATACCTATAATATGATAAACATATTTTTTTCCTAGGGCCGTAAAACAAAAACACACTCGACACCAATCGCAAACTTTAAAATAACCTGTTATAAAATTGGCATGTTACAAAATTGTATATGAATGTATAAAAAAAAATAAAGACGCTAATTATTAATTACATATTATTAACTCTCTTTGCAAGTTCCCTACCAAAAATTGGAAAAACTAAAGTCATGCACCTCGTCTGTCAGAGCTTTTTCCTCAAGAACCGTCCAACATAAAGAGCAGACATTTGGCATAGTTATAGCTACTTTGTAGTTAAACACAGACCAAAGGTTTAAAAAATTAAGTTTGGTATTTTCGGGGTTGATCGAGTGGTACAAAACCCGAAAAATTAAGTTGACTCTGTGTCTAACAGACTTTTACCTAAATACACTGCGCGGCATATTTTACGCATAACGAAAAAATTGCCTCAATTTTAATGTTATATATTTTCCAAATTTGTGGTTCGTTTTTAATGATTTTTTTTTCCAATTGTAGGTTTATTCCTTAAGTATATCACTGCCTTTGTTGTTTTGCTTAAAAAAGTAACTTTGGTATTATACCGGGTGTTATAAAACTGTTATGTTTTTTTACGGAAATTCAAAACACCCTGTGGGATTTACTAGCCATTGCAAGTCATCGCAATTACAGCCAAATGAAAGTCCCATGTTTCATGTTTCCTTTACATTATCTTTTTTGATTCATTGGTTTATCTCTGTTTTTTCATGAAATATATAAATAATAAATAAATAATATAATTTTTACTTCAACGTGATTTTCATAAAAAATGTAGGTATAGTTAAAAAATACAAAATAAACGAAATGCTTTGATTAATGCAACAACAAGAAAAAATAAATTATAAAGTAAATAAAGAATCAATATCTGGTATTAATTAATTTTATTGAGTCCACAAAACAGGGCAAAAAATACAGGGAAAAAAATTGTAATTTCTAAAGGTATTCAAAAAAATTAAAGAGTGGTATCTCCAGCAAGAAGCCCTGACATTAATTAATTTATGGGATAACATGGGACATCTTAGAGCCATGCTTCCTCCTCCTAGAAACTTAAATGATCTGTCATTGAGGCTTATGGAAATATGGAATCACATTAATCAAGATGAAATCAGAAATCTGATTTTAAGTATGCCAAGAAGATGCGAAGCAGTCATTAGAGCAAGGGGAGGCAATACTCGCTACTAATTATTCATATTTAATTTTTTTGAATAGGTACCTTCAGAAATTACAATTTTTTCCCTGTATTTTTTTGCCCTGTTTTGTGGGCTTGATAAAATTAATTAATACCAGATATACTTTATAATTTGTTTTTTCTTGCTGTTGCATTTATCAAAGCATTTCGTTTATTTTGTATTTTTTATCTAAACATTTTTTTATGAAAATCACGTTGAACTAAAAATCGAATATTTCATGAAAAAACAGAGATAAACCAATGAATCAAAAAAAAAAAAATGTAAAGGAAACATGGGACTTTCATTTGGCTGTAATTGCGATGACTTGCAATGGCTAGTAAATCCCACAGGGTGTTTTGAATTTCCGTAAAAAAACATAACATTTTTATAACACCCGGTATAATACCAAAGTTACTTTTTTAAGCAAAACAACAAAGGCAGTGATATACTTAAGGAATAAACCTACAATTGGAAAAAAAATCATTAAAAACGAACCACAAATTTGGAAAATATATAACATCAAAATTGAGACAATTTTTTCGTTATGCGTTAAATATGCCGCGCAGTGTATAAACTTCAAGATATCAGCCAATAAATCATTCACATTTCAAAGCAGGTGAGGAATACAATAAAAAAATACAAAGAAAGCCAAGCAATAATTGGCATACACGTATAACAAGAAGAAGATACCAAGACAAAAAAAAAAAAGGAATTGAAGGATCCAAATAGCGCTAAGCAAAAACTGCTGAAGGTATCGACTCCTGAAGATGTAGAATCAATACCTGATAGAAAAAAAATACTTATAGGAAAAATAAAGTGTTTAATCTTTAAAATAGAGAATATTTATGCGGATAATTAAAGCATGCACCACATGGAAAGCTTGAATGGAATGTCCTCTTTTTCCCACAAACTGTTTATCTGACACATCATAAATATACTTATAAAAATTATAAACTCTTTCATATGTTTACTACTCACAGTAATCACACATTGCATAGATACCTTAACCAATAATGCATTCCTGTATCCATATTGTAAAGTTTAATTCCTGCAATGCAGCCGCTGAAAACCATGAAAGATTCTGGACATTCTTAGGTCCAAACTGCATCTCAACTCAAGACGTTTTTCATTTTGTGGTATTCGTTTTTGAATCCGACCGGTATGGGTTGCCGCCTTGCCTAAAGCCAATCGTATACGGTACCTCTTATCACAGAATAGCTACGCTATATTATATTCTGTGCTCTCATTGAATCGAACAATTCATGCTCGTTCGCGGAACTAGAGACTGCATTTTTAACGAATTAGTGAAACTAAGCGGAGTTTTGTGCGAATTATTATTTTAAACGAGTTTAGACGAAGCGTTTTATCTACTGAAAGTGCAGAATTTAGGATAGTTTTTAGGAATTTAGCGAATTACTTTATGCCATACTTTGGAATTATTAGTTTTTTAAAATGCGTGTAAAGGTGCTGGGATTGTTGTGCGTTATTTTTGTACTGGATGGAGTTTTAGCTGATGATGGTAAGTCAATTTTGGAAAAATAAAATTTTGTAATGTTTCCGAGGTTTTGGAAAAGTTTTCAAGACCCCCAACAATGCCCGCCCAGATATTAACATTTTCATTATACTGGGTGTGATTTTCTATGAACCAGTGAGGACATTTCTGTGCCCAGTATCTGTAGTTTTGTCTATTAACCCGATCATTTAAAGAAAACGTATAGCTTTATCTGAAAAACAAATTCTTTGGACAATTCGGAACACGGAACGGAACTGAGACGTGACTAACAAGTGTGAATAGTCCTTTAGACGCTCCCAAGAGTAATTTGTAAAAATTCACATAGAAGTCTGCGGTTCTTGAGCGATGATGCGTAAAAAATATTCACTTTCCGCACGAAAATAAAAATTTCCTTCACTTCCTCATGTGTTACAAATTACATTTTTTTATTACAAATTTCACAATCCACATCGACTAAAAACTATAATTAAACATGTTTAATGCAAAATTACTGCAATTATCAGTTATCACTTATTTTGATTATGGCATTGCAGAGTTTTATAAACAAAACCGTAAAAATAATATAAAATTCGGCACTTAACGATAATCTGTTTGGAGGTTCAAATAAACAATTTTTGTTATTTATTTGTTTGTTTAATTATATTATAGTAAAAATAATGGACCTTATACGAAATGTACCGGGTGTATTGCAATAAGTGACGTTTTTGATGAGAACCCCCAAAAACCTAACGGTCTAAGAAAAAATTACCCAACAACTACAGAATTTTATACTTCTTGGTGATCCAATGGCGAATACAACTGCAAAACATAGTTTTACTGTTCGTTTGAAACTAACAGTCGTTACAGTCGACCGTTAATAGGTAAAAAAATAAAATACGTAATAAATTGACTAATTTGTCAACAGAACCTACATTTTTTACCCCCTGCCGTGTATTAATCCGCTCTCAGAGCCCCTAAGCACATTCGAACATTATAAGAATCGTTTTAGTATTATACGATGTCATAACTCTGAATATACAGGGTGTCCCAAAAGTAATGGGACACAGAGCAACAGCCGACTCCTTAAGGCGAAATAATGCGATTTACTTAAACTTGCCTTATCCCAAAATTGATAACAACCAAGATACAGGGTGTCAAAGTTTTAATTTTGTTTTCGTTTTTTTGCGATTATTTCATAACGAAACGACATAGCAGCACAAAATTAAGGATTTTGGGGTTTTTTGAGGTGAGCAATTCAAAATTATCCATAGTTTTTGTGTAACCAGTAGAGGGCGCTGCCTACGGCAGCAATTAAGGATCCTAAAATGTTTAAAATAATTATTGTGTATTCGTATTAGTAAATATTATTTATCACAGCTAGCCTTGATTAAAAACAACGACGTTTCTAAGGCAACAACATGTTACATAAAGTATCATCTGTCAGTTATTAATTTTCTTCGTACAATACCTACGTAGATATTATAAGTTTTTTAGGAATGCCTCGACATAATTTATTTTCCAATGCGGAAATGCGTAAAATGCTTTGTATTTATGCACAATAAAATTTTAACGGTCGGAGTGCAGGGCGCAGGTAAATGTATTGTGGTCATTTTGAACAATCGCTATCATGGCGTTACCATTTTTTTTCTATTATGTTACTTTTAAATGTTATTAAACTAAGTGTTAAATAAAAATTTTGATTGGAGTAAAATTAGTAATTCCGTAGGTATACGAAAAAGCGTTTTAATTAGAAAAAAAAATAGTAAACCTTAAGCAAATGTAGCTGATTTACAATAATTTTAAGTTCAAATTCATCGTCGCTTGATTTTCCGCTGCTTTTGGACCACGTACTTAGTTGCATAGGACATATGAAATGCGATTGTCTCGAAAATGGTTGCTTCTAGCGACTTCAATAAGTTATACGTTTTTAATGTAAAAGAAGTAAAGTAACTTATTTTTTTAATAGTCGAATCGATATAAGAATCCTAAACAAAGGTATGACAGATAAAAGAGTGGGTAATGCCGTAGGCAGCGCCCTCTACTGGTTACACAAAAACTATGGATAATTTTGAATTCCTCATCTCAAAAAACCCCAAAATCCTTAATTTTGTGCTGCTATGTCGTTTCTATAAAAAATAATCGCAAAAAAACTAAAACAACATTAAAACTTTGACAACCTGTATCTTGGTTGTGATCAATTTTGGGATAAGGCAAGTTTAAGCAAATCGCATTATTTCGGCTCAAGAGGGCTGTTGCTCTGTGTCCCATTACTTTTGGGACACCCTGTATGTTTGCTTTTTAAACCTTTGATAATAAATGCAGAATTAATTTTAACACTTTTCTAGGGTTAGAGTAAGGGTGTATGTTCAGATATTTTGCCAGTACGAACAAGAATAATTTGGAGTGTGGTAAATTTTCATATACTGTGCTCTTGCCAGAATGTTCACGAAAAGTTCCATGTAAATTTGGCTCCCCTCAAATATTGGCTACCCAACTAATTCTACAACAAAATTGTATTAGACTTTTTTAAAGGATATTTGAGGGTAGCAAACTTTACATGGTATTTCCCATGGCCAGGCTGACGATGCTTCACCCAGTATACAATTTTTGACTGTTTCTTCAAAGATAGATTTTCTATAATATTGGGTCTCGCCCGGTCCCTAATATAGGGATCATGATGACAGAAACGCCAAATTTTAGGTTTTAACCGAGCTTTTAAATGGAAAAATAAGAATAACAAAAAAAAATTATTTTTATTATTGCATTTTTTGAATCGATAAAAATATTATCGAATTGATCACCGAGAATCGGTAAATTGAACCTAAAGTATGACTACCAAATAATCAAAGGTCAGTAGATTATTTATGATATGCTTGATAATTCGAAGAAGTAGTCCAGAGAGAGAAAGTGAAAATTTAATAGAAAGAGATAAGAGAGAGGACGAAGACATTGAGTGATCTGTGTGTGTTGCTAGTCGCTACCATCACTTTCAGCTATAGGCGACTCCGTCAGCGGCGGATTTAGGGGAGGGGCGACGGGGGTTTCGCCCCCCCCTGAGCCTTCTTAACCACACCTAAAGTCAAATACATCATTCGCGAATTCCTGTGAAATAAATATAAGAAAAACCTTAATTTCAACTTCACATAATTAATAATAGAAATAATAGAATATTTTATAAAACAAGCCAGCCAATGATATAAATAAATTTATTGTCATGTTTTAAAAATAAAAGAAAAGATCATCACTGTTATTTTATGATAAATGCATATGGCTTAACTGGTAGCAGCGGCGGATTTAGGGGGAGCTGTAAGGACTGTAGCCCAGGGCGGCAAATATTAGGGGGCGGCATTTACAACATTAAAATTAAAATAAACCAAACACGCAGACCTTCGCAGAAACTTCATTATAAGCAGCTTTTCAATGATATTTTAGATACTACAAAAGGCCAGATTGAACTAAGATATGCAGATTTGCATGAATTAGGTACAATTTTTTGACTTAATGAATAAAAATCTTTTTTTAAGTTTTTCAGAAAATTTCCCAAATAATCTTTCAGATAGTTTATGTCTAAGGTACAACTTTATAAAAAAAGGGTTTTTAGTTTAACTTATTTTTAACAGTTTTTTATAGTGAATTTTTGAGAAATTTTGGGCGTGGTCAAGAAAATTTTTCTCCCGACACTATCCTGCTCGTCTCTTTGTAGGTAGGTAGATATTACAGTTTTTAGTTTAACTTATTTTTAACATTTCTTTTCAGAGTGAATTTTTGATTTTGGGCGTGGTCGCGAAAATTTTTCGGCACCTGCGGGGCTTCATTTCTAAAACTTAGTCGCCCCCCCCTCAGCAAAATCCTGGATCCGCTACTGGACTCCGTACCCTTTTTTAATACATTTACTTACTATCAAAATAAAGTTTAAGATGAAGGATAGGTCAACTTGCAAAAGATTACCACGAATTATCAAAATAAACAATTCCTGACATTGAAGATAAGCTAAAATAACTAAAATAATTCGACCGGCATGTTTTTTCAATAAAATTAATTTGTGATGTCAATGAAATCAGCGGTCATTTTTTATCCACGTGCAAAATAGGTAGACGACTGATCCTATTTAAAAATCCAATGATTTCAATGATGTAAACCGAAAATAGATTTTGCACTGACTTACTTTTTTTGAATTAGATTGGCATATTTTCTTTGAAGTAAAACAATCTATAGTAAATATTTTACATACTAGATTCCATAGACGTTTGAAAAAATAAATTAAAATCTTATAATAATAAGGAAATATTTAACCAATGCAAAATTTTTTTTTCCCAGTTGTACCAAAACCTGATGACGAAGGCATTTACGGAGATCTAGATGGTACCAATCCCGATATCCAGATGGACGCAGACTACTATGACGAGGCAGAACCTGCCCCCGAAGAGGACCCGTGGGGCTTAGACTACAACGAAGAAGATGTCAAACTGGTGTCGAAACCGGAGACCTTAACACAAAGCATTCCTAGTATAGCGGTTCTGCCTTGTCAAACTTCTCAGTCTTCAGGTGCAATATACATTTATTTATTTTGAATCGGGAATAAATTAATAAGAACCAATCAGAAAAATCAGTAATTTATTTTCAAGTGGACCAAGAAGCATAATTATTGCTGATGCATGACATTCCACGGGCCTTGACCTAAACTTTGTGCCAGAAAATTTGCTTAAATATATCCTTGTTTTTTAACTAACCCGTGAACTTCTGAGTAATTTAATTGCTTTCAATTTTTTAAACTTTTATAGAATTCCTTATTATGAGGCTGTGGTCCAAAGACACAATTCCCCTATTTCAAGGCACTAACAGCGTAACTTATAAAAGAAATATCAAAGTTTTACATAATGGAGATTTGGAGGTATCTATTGAAAATGAGGAGGATTTCGGAAAATATTCATGCATACTCATGATATCTTTCTCTTCACGACCAGAAATTGTCCATGAGATTAAGAGAAAGTGGAGTCCTACGATTACCGCCTTATATGCTAACGACAGCAAAACTACTGTGGTAAGTTAGTTCACATTATCTTGAAAAAAAAAACTATAGCGATTTACCAGAAGAAAATTCTTAACCTGTTATTCGACATTGTATACTGTACGAGCAAATTATACAGTAAGAACAGTTCAAGTTTTTCCTTAATAGCAACAGAAAAAAGAAATTTTATTTTATTTATATTTATATTTTCTTTAAGAAGAACGCGGAACTGGTAAGAACTCCAACAATAGGAAACTTTGACAAATCAGAAAATGAAAGCATGAAAGAGGTGGTTTTGCAATGGAGGGTGGAGTCGAAACAGCCCATTTCGATGCACGAATTGCAGTATAGGAAAAAAGGGGTAAGTTAAAGCTAATTAGCTCATATATGAGACAATGTCCTTTACTTAACTTTAATCTTTTGCTAAGAAAACTCATTCGCTTTAGATTTTAAAGTCTCTCTTCAGTCGATAAAGAAAGAATAAAAAATGATTTAAACTAATTGTTATTGTGTTTTTAGGACCCGAGTTGGAAAACTATTAGCCCGGAAGTGGGTGAGGGTGACAATGACGTTTACTTCATAAAACACACCCTTAAACGTTTAGAGTCTGGTATATATGAAACCAGAGCGAGGTCTAAAAACAACCACGGTTGGTCGGATTATTCTGAAATCATGCCGTTTGAAGGAGGTAAGAAAAAAATTAAAAATCCATGTAAATTCACATTTTGCTTGGCCATAGCTTAATTTCTATGGGGTTTTCTTGCGTCACTTCGCCATAATAAATAAAACTTGAAGCTTTGAAGAAGACAATAAGCCTAGCTTGCTTGTTTCAAAACTTTTACACTGAAAATTTCCCTAACTATGGATTGACGAAAACTTAATTGTAAATGTAAAAACGTTGATGAAAATATGGACTATACTATATGGTTTCTCTTTAACTATATACAGTGTGTGTATAAAGTCTGGAAACGGCTTAATAACATCACAATTTACTGGCCGATTTAAACCAAATTTGGTACAGTTGTGTAAGAGGATCTAACGCACCGAATGACGATATTGGCGTTGTTGCCAGCTTTTTAGTTTGTCTGGAATTCGAACGAATTTTATATTTTTAAATATAACACCCAGTATATTTTTTTATTTTTAAATTCCACATAAAATTATAATTATTTTTTATTATATGCATTATTAGTCTATACTTCATAGTTTCCGAGATATTGACTCTCGAAAAGTGACATTTTTGAACTTTGACAGCTTCTAACTTTCTAACAGTACGTCTTAGAGCAAAACGGCTTACATGACCGTATCTTCAATTTTTATTATCTTCCCAAAAAATCAACTTCCAGTTAAACCGGAACAACTATATTTCCTGCTTTCGAGTTACATCCGGTTTAACCGGAAGTTGATTTTTTTGGGAAGATAATAAAAATTGAAGATAGGGATATGTAAGCCGTTTTGCTCTAAGACTTACTGTTAGAAAGTTAGAAGCTGTCAAAGTTCAAAAATGTCACTTTTCGAGAGTCAATATCTCGGAAACTATGAAGTATAGACTAATAATGCATTTAATAAAAAATAATTATAATTTTATGTGGAATTTAAAAATGAAAAAATATACTGGGTGTTATATTTAAAAATATAAAATTCGTTCGAATTCCAGACAAACTAAAAAGCTGGCAACAACGCCAATATCGTCATTCGGTGCGTTAGATCCTCTTACACAACTGTACCAAATTTGGTTTAAATCGGCCAGTAAATTGTGATGTTATTAAGCCGTTTCCAGACTTTATACACACACTGTATAAAGTGACCATATTTATCCCTTGGCAATGCGGGACAACGAAAATTTTTTTGGGGTGGCGCGCCCCAAATATCACCTAAAAGTCACTCCTTATGCAGAAATAAAACTATCAAAAATTTTGATAAAGCGGGATTTATTATATGGTTGTATTTATTACATTATTATGCTAGTTTAGCATTTTTTTAGGTAAAATCCGGGACATTTTGCGGGACATTCTACATGCGGGACAGAGCAGCTGAAAACGGGACAATCCCGCAAAATCCGGGACGAATGGTCACTTTAACTATATAGTATTTGCAGAATTATATCGTTGACTCTTACTGCCAAAAATAAACTACCTGATTAAAACCTATTGTATACGCCTCAAGCTCTTCAAAGGGGATTAAATGGGATCAGGGTCGGCTTGAAAATGTACCTACACCACATGATTTATTTTTATAATTTAAAATAAATAGATAGGTATTTTTAGTTTTAGGTAGGTACCTATAATAAATGTAAAATAATGATAACAAATTAATGATAATCGAAAATAATATAATTTAAAAGTATAACTATTAGGATAACAAGTACAATAAAAACTAATTAAATTCTAAAAAACTATTGATAATTTATTCAAAATTTAACTCTGTATCACTATCACTATCTTCATCTAAGCCTAAACTTATAATTAAGGGTTGAACATTTGTAACCATACAATTGTAAGAATTTTCCACCTTAAGTAGATGCTGCACACAGTTTTTCCTGCTGTCTGCAGAAATTTTTCTTACTTCGTTTTTAATTAATTCTACTACAGATGCATTTAATGTAGGAGAAATAATATTTCTCCTAAAATTGGATTTTAATTGGTGCCATATTAGCTCAATAGGATTGAATATTATACAATAGTATGGAGGAAGACGCAACACTGTATGTCCATTTTCTGCTGCAAGTTTGTCACACTCGTATTCCTTATTTATTTTAAAAGCTTTTAATATTTCTAGCAGTTCTCGTTTTTTCGTTTCTTCAAAATTTAAATCATTTTCAATCGTAAAATTTTGAATTTCTGCTTTTGTATTATTAGAATTGGGAATGATTTTTGCTTGCTGACTATGTAGCATTGTCCATTACAATGACGCTATTTTCAGGTATATTTTTAAGGAGTTTATGTTTAAACCAATCTTCAAAAAGTTGTGCGTCGGTATCTTGATGGTAATCTAAAGAAGAATCTGCTATGTTTTTAGCTGAAAGGAAAGCAAGAGACAATTTGGAACAAACCCGTTCTCTGAACCAGCATGTAATATTGTGATTCTTTTGCCTTTATTTGATGGTGCCTTGGTTTGACATTTTTTGGAAGAATCATCCCAACCTTTTCTTGGAGTGTCATGGGTATCGAACCATGTTTCGTCAAGGTAAATAATTGGACGATTTTCTTCTCTAAATTGTTTAACAGCTGTTAAATATTTAAGTCTCCATTCCCGTAAACGTTGAGATTCCATTAATGTTTGTCTTTTATTAATGCTTCGCATGTCATTTTCGTCAATGCTTCTAAAAGTGCCAGAATCACTCCGATTTTTTTTAGGATTAACAGGTTTAAGTACTATGTCTCTTACCGAAGATAAAGGAGTTTTTGTCAAAGTAGACGTCTCTGCTAAAGCATCCATCGAATTAAAATTTCTACTCAACAAAGATTGATACACATTTTTAATTATTAGTTTGGCATCGGTAGATAAATGCTTTCTTTTAAAAATTACACTTAAAGATATGCCCCCCTATCAAGACAATTCCAAGGACGCCACATTCTACCTCTAATAAGCCTAACTAAAAATTACTCGCCGGAAAACCACTAAAGACTAAAATTATTAAAAATCAGTTTGTATTTATATATGAATCAGGCATAGGTATAAATTGAATTTGTACCTGGTCCGGCTCTGCTCGAAAAGGTTTTTTAAAATTTGGGATTTTATGGTCAAAGGGATAATGAGGGTTTATTGCAGTCAAAAGATCAACGGTATAATTCTACAAATACTAAACCTAGTATAGATATTCACCTTTAGATGAGCCAACAATACACCGGCGTATCCAGCTCATGCGTCTGGGGGGGGGGGGGGGGGGGTAATCGATCGGCTAGGATCAGGCACGTAGCCAGGATTTCTTTTGGAGGGGGGGGGCATCGGGATTGCGCCGAAGGCGCAAAAAAAAAGCCCCGCAGGCTAAAAATGTTTCGGTGCCACGCCCTTTTTTGAATCATGGTGCTTGGTTTTCAAGTGGGAAAAATAAAAAACACAACACAAAATCCTCAAGAAAATCTCAAAAACAAACCTGGTAATAATTGAGGGTTGCCGAAATCAGAGCTCGAGTTTCGGAGGGGGTTCAGGCCCCCTGTACCCTCTCCCCTAGCTACGTGCCTGGCTAGGATACTAGATAATAGCAGCTTTAAAGAGTAAGGACAAAAATTAAACAACGCTTAAGTAATCTTGGGGGGGGGGGGGGGGGTAATTACCCCCATTACCCCCCCCCCCCCCTTGTATACGCCGGTGCAACAATAATAACGAAAGTGGCAAATTTATGGCCTCGCGCATGTAAACAAAACCACACAGGAATAGGCATGCGCACTACAAAATTATCGTTTAACGAATGGGGAAATAGACAGGACCGGGCTTTAACATCTTGTTTTTGTGGGCTAGGCCTAGTTCGATGGGTTTAAATTGATCATAATAAAATAAAATTACCTACATATTTATCAAGAGCTATCAGTCACTACTTCGTACTTACTGAAAATACGAAATACCCGGTATTTTACCACAATTGGGCAAAATAAGAACATACAATGGTCTTCACTAGTCATTATATCCGAGTCACTAAAGGCACAAATACAATTCACTAAACTACACAAAAAAAAAGCAAAGAAAACAACAAGAAATCATATGATTGTGTGTTTTATTATTTTCATTTCGCTAATTTTATTTCCGTTTTATTTTCACTTATGTAGATCCTAGCCACGACACTCCAGCACAGCAGAGAAGTGAAGAAATTACACCAATAGGAGGTAGTGTTTTATTCCTTTTATTATTATTTTATTCGGACTTTAGAACCTATAACATATGTATGTATTTTTCTATTTTCTTTTTCAGAATCAAAAACAGACAGTTGTACGTCGCTACAATCTTCAATATTCCTTATTTCACTGAGTCTATTCGCAACGTACTTCCACAGCAGGCAATCAAGTTCTTCACAAGATGTAAATTAAAAATATCAGTTAGATGAAATCAACTTGTTCCCTCAGAAAATAAAATACGGTGTGCAGCAAAAATATGTAATATTTTTATGTTTTTATTTTAAAAAGCCATAACATTATGAAAACAAACTAATCGGACTTATGATCGACGGTAATCTCTAACAAAGTCTGCAGAAAATCTAATTTTCGTACTGTTCGGTTGCCATTTATTTTTTATACAGGGTTATTCAGAAAACACTATTAGATCCATTTTTTTGTCCAAAATAAGCGAAATTTGGGTATAACTTTGAAATTAAAACAATAATTCTTAGTAAAAAAATATTCTAAAATGAAAGATTGAGGTACTTTTTAGCGAAATTTCAAATTTTTGATCGTACCTCGTATACCATAAGACTTTTACCGGATTTAATGGGTATTATTTTGGTTTGAGAACATGCAGAACCTATCTAAAATCAAATTAATTTTCTAAACTTAAAGATAAAAGACTTTTCCATATGCTGCGCACTTTCTGCCGGTCACTGTAGAATACTTGTTGCTATAGTATAAATAGAAGTATACACTCAGACCAAGCTTGCTTGGTCTGAGTGTATACACATAATAATGCGTTTTTGAACTTTACTTAATATTTTTCAAAGTCTACTCTGGTCGTTGAGAGCGGGTAACACAATATATTGAAACATCTCATAATATAACCCATATTTACCGAAAAAACTTATTTTTACATTTTTTATTCTAATACAGTGTTGGACGAAAATCGTGTGAGAGTCGATGTTTTTATTAAATAAAAATCAGATACCACCCGCAGAAAATTGTTTTTAAATTCTAGCATATAAGATAGGTACTTGTGGCCAACACTGTACAACAAATTATTGTTGCTTCCATACTAACCTATACCGAACATTTTATTTCAGGTTGTTTTAAACGTTTCAAAGCACCGTGAAATAGCATAAATAAATAAATACCAAATGTGTAATGTAAAACATCGTATTGATAAGAACATAATGTCATTATTGTCATTATTATCATTATTTTTTTTAAATGTTTACACGCGAAGTATTTTCGATTAAGGGTTCTATCTACCATCGTTTTAATCAAAATCATACCTAAACATATTTTGTTCATAGGGCCGCTACTAAATACAAACAAACCCGAGACCATGCAATCACAAACTTTAAAATAACCTGTTATAAAATTGGCATGTTACAAAATTGTATATGAATGTATAAAAAAAAATAAAGACGCTAATTATTATTAATTACATATTATTAACATTAACCCTCTTTGCAAGTTCCCTACCAAAAATTGGAAAAACGAAACGCATGCACCTCGTCAGTCCGAGCTTTTTCCTCAATAACCATCCAGCATAAAGAACAGTAATTTGGCGTAGTTATATAGCTACTTTGTAGTTAAACACACACCAAAGGTTCAAGAAATTAAGTTTGGTAGGTATTTTAGGGCTTGATCGAGTGTTAAAAGAAAAATTATTTTTTCCAAGCCTCTCCTCAAAAGATTTCCCTTGAAGCTAATCAGTGGTATTAATTTTTATTGAAATTACAGCTAACTAGCAGCATAATAAATCGAAAAATGCGAGGGGTCAACCACTAGTGGCAGTTGGTGTACAAACAGGTGGCAGTACTGGCATTATTGGCAGCAGGTGGCATTATTGGCAGTAAACGACATTCTTCGGCAGTAATAAAGCATTATTCGGCAGTAACCAGGATTATTTGGCAGTAACTATAGCAGTATTTAATATTTATCGTGGCATCTATCGGTGGTTTTTACCGTTAAAAAGCATTTATGTTGCCGCCTGTGTTTTTAGCAGTCAAATTATTTAAAAAGCTGTACCAGAATTAGATGAACGATAAGTGGCATTACTGGCAGTAATGGCAATTTTAGGCATTATCAGCAATAATTAGCATTACAGGCAGTAAATGGCATTAAGTTAACGGCAGTAAACGGCATTATTAGGCAGTTTTGGTGTACAAACAGGTGGCAGTACTGGCATTATTGGCAGTAGGTGGCATTTTAGGCAGTAAGCGGCATTCTTCGGCAGTAATAAGCATTGTTCGGGTTTGACCCCTCGGAAAAATGTATTGTTTGGCAAGGAAAATTTACAAAAGTTGTAGGTAGTATTCATACAGGGTGATTGATAGTGGATGGCCTATTAGACGTTTTGGACGAACTAACCAACGGATCACTTTAAAAATTTGGTTACATGCATAAGTGGACGTGCTCTCTCCTTTAAAAATATTTTTAACTATGCAGCGTTGCCGGTTCTACTAAAAAGTACTAGCTACTTTGATATTTTAAATGGAACACCCTATATATTATTAAATTTTTAAATTCTACATAATATTATAATTATTTTCTAATAAAAGCATTATTACTCTATGCTTAATGGGTTCCGAGATATTGTCTCTTGAAAAATGACATTTTTGAACTTTGACAGCTTCTAGCGTTTTAACTGTACGTCTGAGAGCAAAACGGCTTACATGTCCCTATCTTCGATTTTTTTTTTCTTTCCAAAAGTAACAACTTCCGGTCAAACCGGAAGTATTCTATTTCCTACATCCGGTTTAACCGGAAGTTGACACTTTTGGAAAGATAAAAAAAAAATTGAAGATAGGGACATGTAAGCCGTTTTGCTCTCAGACGTACAGTTAAAAAGCTAGAAGCTGTCAAAGTTCAAAAATGTAATTTTTCAAGAGACAATATCTCGGAAACCATTAAGCATAGACTAATAATGCTTTTATTAAAAAATAATTATAATATTATGTAGAATTTAAAAATTTAATAATATATAGGGTGTTCCATTTAAAATATCAAAGTAGCTAGTACTTTTTAGTAGAACCGGCAACACTGCATAGTTAAAAATATTTTTGAAGGAGAGAGCACGTCCACTTATGCATGTAATCAAATTTTCAAAGTGATCCGTTGATTAGTTCGTCCAAAACGTCTAATAGGCCATCCACTATCAATCACCCTGTATATCTCACAATAATTTAATTATTATATTCTCTTATAATTCTTTTCTGATCAACGCCCTATTAGATGTAATTTATGGAAAAACTACCCCCTTAATGAATTAAAAAACGACCGCATGAATTTATAACGAACCAACGCCCAGCTATATTGACTTTACACACGCGAACCGTATAATTATACTGTTTATGCTCATATTATATTAATTCTACAAACTTAATGGGTCTGGGGAAAATACATACATATTGATATGTCCCTGACACGCCCTAGCCCTAGTTAAGGGCTTAGTTCATACCGCGTTAGCATATCGTAAGCATCAATTTTTCCAGGTAAAAATATTTTTCTTTGTAGTTTTATGTGGTGTCTGATCGAGTGTCTGATCTTACTTTTGTCAATAAATTCATATTTCAGAAAATTATTCTTATTAAAACATTTTCTATTTGGGGTTACTCCAGCTAGCTAGACGAGACATATTTCCTATAACTTTAAGTCGCTATATGCTTTATAGCTTTACTCAAGGCACACAAGGACTGTATTTTTTGTTTGTCTCCCTTATAGTCAGTAGATGGTATTTTTGGTTTATTGTTGTGTTGTCTTTTGTCTTGCTGAAACTGCACAAAAGAAGGGGTGTGATAGAGTCTACCCGGGAGTCTACCGTACTTACCGAGGCCGACGAACGTCGGCCTCACGTACTTACTTAATACCTATATTAGTCACAGTCAAGGGTGTGTTAGAATAACTATCTTTACCAATTTGACCTAGCTTAGCGAATGCTTTCTAGTTGTTCAGTCCTAAATAAAAGAAAGTACCCATTGATAAATGTTTAAATATGAAATTTAGGATGTTTGTTTGTAAAATGCACCTATAATTTATTTAAATATTACCCAGTAGGTACTACTACTAGTACTACTTACCATAAGATTGCAGAAAAGTTCTTGTATATAAAACAAGCACAAACAGGAACGAAAAAGTGTTTTTAAGGCGACGCGTTTAAATTTAAAACACTACACCGGAACGGCCAGTGAACAACACACGAAGCCATATTTTTTGCTAATTTAAGGTTATGTTTCGGTACCTTACCTTACTTAGTAATCAAAACAAAACAATTTATTGTCTTGTTATTCCTAAAATACTAAGATAGTAGGTGGAGAGACTTTCTTTGAAGCTGGAGATCAATAAATAGTTTGATAATGATTTCTAGAAAGTTAAAGTTAGAAAACTTTGCTGTTAATTCCGATTTTCGAACAAACATTTCTCACATTTCTATTTCTGTGTCTGTGACTAATTCTACTTCCAGACAACCAGATATATACTGATGGTATATAACTGGTTGTCGGCAAACTGCATTGTCATTGTATTAAACTTAATCTATCGCCTGAACCTCTTTCTTTTCGCCAATAGTTATAACAGTAACGACAGTAATAACAATAGGTACTGTTTGCACCAACGGTTAAGAAGATTTTTTTCTTTTATTGTCATCCATAAAAATGTCTAAATACTATGCATAGAAACAACAATTTTAGTAAAGTCCAAGTTTATTGGATTGCTATATACTTATATAAGCATAATATATATGGATAAATAGGTCATAAATACGCAAAACTATTAATTTACATAAATTAATCTTATTGCAAACATCTTGTTATTTGGGTCAATAACAGATTATTAATGATGCCATTGAATATCATATTACATAGTCTGTTTTATTTTAATTTTAGTCTGGCTATCTGCAACATCAACAACGAAGTCAATTATTTTACTCAAAAATATAATATAATATCAAAAACTCTAATAAAATTATTGTGAAAGTGGTACACATCTAGAAAGGGAATACAAAAATGTTTTTTGAACTGTATTGGCAATATTTTGTGGCTGGTCTCATTCTTTGGATAACAGTGAAAGTATATTTTTCTTTTCGAAATAAATCCAATGTTAAACAAGAAAATGGAATTTTGAAACAGAATAAGAAAGGGGATAATGAGGAAGGTAAGCTGGTTTGAGTGTTCCATATAAAGAATAATGAAAACAATAATATACCTCGGTCCTCACTGTGTGCTGAAATTTGGCATAATAAATAGGATATTACAGAATTTTTTACTTTATGTTGACAGAATTTGAAAAAATGTATTTTATTCTCACTATAAAAAAATTTTAGGCGGTGTCGTTATTTTTGATTTATATATTTTTTTTGTTATTTTCTAGTAAAGGAAATTGATTCGGATTTTGATGAAATTGACGAAGGTATCTCGCCCGCTTTACCCAAGGATCTTAAACATATTCCTCTTAATTTCAGACAAATCTCCAAGGAAGACTCTTTAAAAAAATCAGAGGACTTTTATCACTTGATGAACAGCAGGCGAACAGTAAGACATTTCAGCAACGAGGGCGTTCCAAAAGAAATCATTTACAATATTATTAAAACAGCTGGTAATTTATTTGTTAATATTTAATAATATGTTTCTGCCAAGCCAACACGCCCCCCTATAATTTTTCAAAAACAAAATAATTTTAGTAATTTCAATTAAATTTTCCATCGTCATATTGTCAAGAAAATCAACAATTTAAAACTCTGTCATTATCAGTGGCTTAACAAAAACCGCAAACGTTTTCAGGGGCCCCCGTTCTATAACGAATGGAAAATGATAATTCTTATTTTCATTACTATTGGGTTCAGGTTTATGAATTGGTTAATCGTGTAATAATTTAATTAGGCTTAAACCCATGCACATTTATGTGTTAACTACCTATACTATTAAAACATCAAACAATTCGAATTTATTTTATAATCCTAGGTAAACTGGTAGACACAACATAGGTATAGATAGGATATATTAAGTCATTATTATACGTAATATTCCAGCAAACATGATGCAAAATCAAAAGGGGCCGTCAATATGGGCCCCCCATTATATGAAGCTAAGAGGCTAGATTTTGTCATATTCACATAAATCCAATCCTAAGAAAATTGTAAAATAATTCCGAAAGAACATTATTTATCTTTACTTCCGCCATTCTGTCAAGAATACATTTATGATAAGTTTTCCTGACCTTTCAGAGCACAATATTACATTGAATCAAAATTTGACGTATTTTTTTTTTAATTTTTAAGGCACAGCTCCCAGCGGCGCACACACCGAACCATGGACCTACGTAGTGGTAAGTTCACCGGAAATAAAGGAAAAGGTGCGGCAAATAATCGAAGAGGAGGAAGAGATAAACTACAAGAAACGCATGGGTATAGTTTGGACAACCGACTTGAAACCCTTTAAAACAAATTGGATTAAAGAGTACCTCTCACAGGCGCCTCATTTAATTTTGGTCTTTAAGCAGTTGTACAGCTACAAGGAGGATGGAAACAAAAAATTGCATTATTATAGCGAGCAAAGTGTAAATTTGGCTGCAGGATTGCTATTAGCTGCCATTCAGGTAATCATCAACTATACAGTGTGACCAGTAAAGTCCGCATCATAATATGGGATTTTTTTTTATTATAATAAAAAAAAATCCCATATAATAGCTTTATTCGAAATTTAATTTTGGCATCAAGTTCTGCTTCGATCGAGATGAAAATTAAGCAAAAAAATAGTAGTCACCGGTCACGTGATTCGCATTATCTGTAAAATTTTAATTTTTTCAAAAAATAATTCAAAATGGGTTATTTCTGAAAATATCGAAAAAAGTTATTAGAAAAAGTGTTCTTAAATGCAGTTTCTAGCCTACATGCAAAATTTCAGCTGCATAAGATAATTTTGATTTTTTACCCATATTTTGTGTTTTTGGTGCATCATTGTAATTAATTTTTTGGAAACTGCGCTTAAATAATAAAATACTATTTTTACTTTTTTTATGACATAGCTTAAACAAATTTTAATAATAAAGGGGTTTTAAATTAAATATATAATTTATAGATAAACTTTACGTTAAACTAAAAGTTATTTTTAACTTAATGAACACTTTACTGATGATACACTGTCTTCTTTTTTGTCTTAATATTAAGGTGTATTACTTTCAGGCACAAACTAGGTTTTCAAAAATACTTATTTTATGAAGTTACCTTATACAGGGTCAAAAACAAATAAACTTATTTGCATCACATGCGACCAAATTTTAATAGCCCAATTTAGATTTTATAGAAAAACGCACATTTTAATATGGCGCTACTTTTAAGAAAATGTATCTGAAATAAAGCATTGTCAAAACTAAAAAGTTTTATTATGTAGGTTGCGTCGAGACTTATTTTCCAAAAGTGGCGCAATTTACAAAATATGGGTAAAAATCAAAATTATCTTATGCAGCTGAAATCTTGCATGTGGGCTAGAAACTGCATTAAAAAAAACTTTTCCTAATAGCTTTTTTCGATATTTTCAGAAATAGCCCCACTTTTGAATTATTTTTTGGAAAAAACTAAAATTTTACAGATATATGCGAATCACGTGACTACTATTTTTTGCTTAGTTTTCATCTCGATCGAAGCAGAACTTGATGCCAAAGTCAAATTTCGAAAAAAGCTATTAATAAAAAAAAATCCCATATACTTATGATGCGGACTTTACTGGTCACACTGTATATAAAGTAGTTATTAGTTCTTATTATTTTTTATTTACAGAATGCAGGGTTGGTCTCTCTTACTTCCACGCCTCTGAACTGCGGCCCGGCGTTAAGGAATCTTTTAGGGCGGCCCAATTCTGAAAAACTCGGCCTTTTGTTGCCCGTGGGGTACCCCGCTCAAGACTGCTTGGTGCCGGACTTAAAACGGAAACAGCTGCAAGACATAATGGTAGAATTTTAAGTAGAAAAAGGAAAAGTACCATAAAAACAGATCAAAAATAAAATTGTAAAAACTACTACACATATAATATACAATACAAAATATTTATTAGTTTTTAAACTTCCAATGAAGGATAGAACATGTCAAAAAATGTATAGGTAGGTACCTACATTTGATAATGTTACAAGAAATTAAAGTTTTCGCAACTGCATGGGTTGTCAAGTGCACTATAGCCAGCAAATTCGTTTTTTCCAAATAGTTACGTTATAAGTACCTATAAATAAGGATATATAGGTATTTCCCATAATCAAATTTCTCGATTTTCCTTTTTTCAGTACTACAATCGCTAATAATACGATAGTGTCAAAAATAAAACAAAATATCTGTAGCCAGCGGTGTTCGTGTTGTAATAAAATCGTAAACAACTTAAAAGTTCTGTTTTCATTGCTGCGGAAAATTATCTCGACTGTTATTGGCAGTAATTGTAGTTAACTTTATGCGAAATTACACTAAAAAAAGTATTTAATAACAGTAGCCAATTATATGCTTTAATTTGTATTAATAAAACCCGTAGGTAAACACATATAATAAACAAAAATAACATAATATAGAAAAATATATGTTTTTTATTTGTAGAATTTTCGCTCCTCCTTCACAATTTCCCGAATCCACCAATATAATTTTTATTTTTACATTATGTTTCAACCAACGAAGTTCTAAACAATGAAAATTGAAATATATGACTAAAATGAAACAAGATCACAAAATATTTATTATATTAAATGTCGATTTATTTCAGTGTAAACATACATATACAAATCTCTGAATAAGTAGGGAACTAGGCAAGTTAAAAATAACTAACAAATATACAAATTATACATTTGTGCTTTTTCAAGGTTATTTCCACACACCAGACCATCACGAAAATTTCAACTTTATTAAAAAGCGATTAGATAAATTTGAAATAATTTATTCCTTACCCACAAATACTGGCGTTTTCAAAGTAAATAAAACAAATTAATTTTTACTTTTAAAAAATCTCGGATTGAGAACAAGACAATTAATAAGCTCAAGTGAAACGGAGAGAGAAACACGACGCCTTGGAGAAAAGAGAGCAAGACAACTCCCAAACGAAACCGACGAGTGTTGTTTATAAATAATTTCCGAAAATATGGCTAAACAAATAGAGTTTAAAACGTGTAGTTAAGATAACTTATTGATTAAAGGTCAGGAAAGGTGTGTGGAACGCGAAAAATGTACAATTGGGGCACATTTCCTGAAAATCGATAGCACCAGCGACGACCGGCTGCGGAAAATAAGTGCGCGATTTATCAACCATCACAGTATTCAAGTAAACATTTTTTTTCGAAACTGAACACTTAAAACCACAATGGAGCCGTCGAAACAAAAATCTCATAGTGACAGTGAACATTTCACCAAAACACCCGTCCCTATCTCCAAATCTCCGGGCACACCACAGTCTATCCGCTCGTATACGCAAACTGTAATAGTGTCGTTAGATCAGACTGTGACCCATGATATTACCTATGGTAAGTAGAGGTGCAACAAGTTTGTGTGGGAGGACAAGATGTAAATGCAGCGATGTATTTTTTTATTGGCTGAATGAATTTGAAGGTGAAAGTTTTGCGTTCGTTGTGTTCTCGGTGTATAGGGAGCACCCACTGGTTTTCCTTTATTTGTTTGTTTGTTGCAGAAATAATGCAATGAAGAGAGTAGGGTTGACATGCGCGTTTTCTAGCTCACATCGACAGGAATCGGAATCAGCAGGACCGATAGTGTATTAAGGCGGGTTTACAGTTTACTACTGTGCACTTGCATGAATTTAGTGGCGCCAGTAAAACAGTCCAGTCGTATTTGCAGAGAAACCTGCAACTTTTTCGTTCATGCATGCAAAATTTTCACTTGTATGCAAGTGACGGTTTCACCCGTTTCACATCTAATTATGACAGTGCGGAGCCACTAAATCCAGGCATATGTAAACCCGCCTTTATGCAAACTGCATATTCGTTTTTTTAATCCAAAATTCCAATTTAATTAGATTTTCTGTTATATAAATGATCACTGAAAGTATTTCAAAAGAAAACTTGTATAATCATCGGTTTTCGTTTGAAATTCAGTTTAATTTAATGATATAACAAAGATATTATATTTAGGTGTTAAATAATGTTATATTATAGTAATAATCGCCAGTAGATTTATGAAAACAATGCAAATAATAACAAGTTATGGTTTTATTATAGATTATAGTTATTGTTTGCTTTTAAAGGTCAGAACAATATTATCATGCGCTGTATTATTGACGTTATAAAAATGTTCATTCAATACTTATTATTTCTGCTTCTGCCAAAAATAAGAAATCTTTTCTTTATGGGTCCCCCACAGGGTCCCCCTATCGGTCACAAACAATATGTTAAGGTTCCGATTATCGCCGTCAAAGTTTCAGGATCCCCCTTTGTACGTTAAGCCGTAGTGACTTTATACTAAACTGTGACGACTAATATTCAGCAACGAATACTTACACCAGGATATTCAGTGGCGCTGCCATCTGGTAAGTGATTGGCAAACTTTTCGGTGTATGTACGGTTGCGTAAGGAAATACAAGAATTTGAAATCTATTGATTTTAAAAATTAAAAATTGCATCCAATGCAACAGCATAACAACAGTTCACTTTGCTATTACATATTATATTTGATAGGTATTCTATAAAATATTCTTTTACAGGTACCTACCTTACCCATATTTTTTGAAAAACCTTTACCGTTGAGGTGCACCATCGTAGTAAATGAAATAATGGTGATTAGGTACGGATAATTTTTCAATTTATTTTAGCTTTCCCTTAAAAAGACAGTTTGGTTGTGTTTGTAGGTATTTTTCCAAAAATCCCATTCAAACATTTTTAACAGTATTTTCCAATGATGAGCAATCATTTTTACTTGGAAAAGTAGGATAAAGCCATCAACGTTGCCACATGTTTTTTAAATATTTCTTCAGTTTTAATTTATTTATACCTAGGCACCTTTTTTACACAATGCGAAATTAAAATGTAAAAGGGGAATACCTAGATTTAATGCATCTTACATTTTATACAAAGTATTAATTATTTTTATTGACAAAAATATTTTTGGCATACACATTGAAAGTATTGTAGATACTACAACGACTTCCTTATATATTAGAAGCCTTTGGTATACTATAATAGGTACAATTTACAACAAAAAAATACATGAGGTGGCTGGTGGTGTATTTTATTATTTTTAATTTTACCCTCTCTGGGGTTTATGATCGGCCCATTTTGCATAAATTCCAAAACAAAGCGATACATTGATTGACCTATTAATATATTTTTTTAATGTGTTTTATTAGAAATAGACACATGTACGAGATTTTCACAGTTCAATATTTATCCATGTCTATTTATGCTAAAAAAAGGTTCCTATTTTAAATTATTTAATAGGCCAAGGTCGCCGATTTATATTTCTTACTGATATTTTTAAAAGCTCTCGGGGAAAGCTCGAAACATCCGGCAACACCGTAAGACGGCCATGGCACGTGGTGGGGGACTCAAGGAACATGGATGTCAACTAGATTTGTTTTCGTTCAGTTTTCAACTCGGCATTGCGTTGTTTGGGTTGTTTCTTTCTCAAATTTTCATTTTAGATTTTTTTTAAAGAATCCTTGTTATCAAAAATACTGAAAAGACTGTGCAAATGGACTTTATAAACGGTCAATAAACGGTAATTTCGAAGTGAAGTGTGATTCTTTGTTGAACTTGCGCTACAAGTGAACATAACCTATATCTATGCAGACACTGGACATTGACTTTTCAATTGGAGTTGGTGTTTCGTTTTATCAATAAAAAACAGTTTTAAAGGATTATTCGCGTGCCAAAAATGTTGGATTTTGAAATTCCAAGGAGAAATTTGAGTGTCGGAACGGTATTATGTGATTTTTAACAGTTCTTGGACGACCTACTTTCAAAGTACTGTTATCCACAAGTGGGAAATTCATGTTATTTTAGTTTCCCTTATCGGACTTGCGAAAGTGCTGTATACTCAATTATTCCAAAAACTATGCAACATATTTAATTGGATAGAAGGTGAAGTGGTGGCTTTAAATAGATAAAATGCGTTGCCACAAGAAAACCAAAGAAAGTGGTTTTTTCGAGGGCGATTCTACAGAAACTGAAATCATGACGAAAGCTCTGAAAAGGACTAAAGTTTTTACTACTTCTGGTGATGGTAAAAGGATTGTTGAATATACCCAGGACGAATTAAATTCTCATGTACGACAAACCGATAGAAAAGGTGAGTGTTCCATTTTGTTTGAGAGAGAGAGAGAGAGAGAGAGAGGGAAGTCGGGGTATCCGGTCGGGGAAACCCAGGCTTTTATTTTAATGATATTGATAACGTTTATTTTAATGCGTTGAGTGTCGCGTTTGTGTTTGTAAAATTCAGCATAAATTCAATGGTATTACACCTTAAGTACTGGATATCTTATTTTTTTCCTCTTTTACCAAAGGGTATCTAGATAGATAGTCTTTTAACTTTGACCCATGGGGTCACCGCAGAAATTCCCATCATCAAATTTTTTTCAGGCTGCGGATTTCCCCTTATCGCGCAAATACTTAAAAATTGTGTGTACCTATTTTGTTTTAAATACACCTATTTATATTTTGGCAAAATATATATAAGAAAAACGCGAGAACGTTCCTCTTTGTATTTCTGTAAATGAATAAAGTATCTCTTACATAAGGGGTTAAAATCAAGGTATAAACTCTGAGAGAGCATTTTAAACATGCCCTGCTTGTTTCTCCTTTCCCTTGTCTGTTCTCTGGCCCTGTATTGTAGGGTCGAATGATGAAAACCTTTCCCTTATTATTTCTTGAATGGGAATGGTCTGGGCAAAGAATAATTTTTAGGGTATCCCCTAAGGCCCTATGTCTAGTTATTTGGTTTATTAATGACGGGTCTTAATTTTTCATTAAAATAATATGCCACCATTGTACAGGTGTTCCCTGAGGTTTTTGTATATGTAATTTTTTACCTCGTTTTTAACCTACTGTAGGTACCTACTGGATTTCATGGATCCTCAATTTACAACAAGTAATGACAGTGATTCAGTAATCCAAGCTTATTTACATAACATAACGGTGTTTTTTGGCGATGAGGCTTTCGACATTTTGTTTATACCGAGGTTTTTGCATCTGTGCGCGTGAGCTATAAGAACAAACAACAACAAACTAAGCAAATCAGCAAATTCATATTTCAGCACTAAGTACGGACATGAATTTTGTCCTGAATTTTACAGATGATATAGTGATGCGGACAATCATCATTAATGATTCATAACGGCTAATTGCTAATAAAAAACTGTGCACTGATTTTCTGTTATTATCGGTTATTTCAGTTCGGTTAATGCGCGACCCATGAAAGGTTCCAAAGTGGTTGGTTGGATACATGAAAAATGGTTACATATATTCGACGTATTCTTTTCTTATCATAATAGATTAAGCAAATTAAACAAAGTCGTTTCGCATCCTCGCGCCTTGGTAGGCTGACGACGCTTTTCGGTAGAAGGTCAATCAGCTGCTTTGATAAACGGTTATCTAAACATAACTCTTTATCTCTCTTTCTTACAGCGCTAAAAAAGTTTACATTAAAATTTTTGGAATTTATCTGTTTCGGATATTTAATTTAGAGTATTTTTAATCTAAAAAGAATTACTTAAGCAAAAGTGGGGACAAGTGGGGCTTCTTTGGAGGCCGTTGACTGTTACCAAGGTACTTTTATCTGGTCAGGTATCTTTGCCAGGAACCAAACAAGAGTTTTGTGTTATCAGATAGTGGGATCATTATTTATAAATGAAGATTATACACAGCCAATCAGTAACTAGGTAGATATAGGTGTAATAATAACCTGTTGGGTTGGGATATCTCGGGTTATTAGGATCCTTTGAGGAATTTTATAAAATAATATCAACATCAAACTGTAAACTTCAATTTTCGATTTCTCGCCGATGTGGGTGTGCCAGAAAAAAATGACACAACATACTGTTGGTTCCGGCAGACTCACCGCTGGCCCCTGACCTGACATTGGCACACTTCTACGGGTCGGGTTCTCGAATGGCTATCGGCGTCGTTACGTCACCATCACGTATTGGTATATAATTTATTAAGTATATTGAAATTGGGGACTTCACAAATCCCCTAACCCCGGATCCTTGGTTTTGTGTTTAGACTAGGGCTGGGCAAAAATGCGATATATCGATATTTTTATCGATATATCGATAAACGATAGTTAAAGAATAAAATATCGATTTATCGATATTCGATTGGAATTTCAATATCGTCCTTATAACACATTTAAGGACCAATATTTAATTCAATCTTTTTCCTTCATGTTTTCATAATTAGAGTCTTCCCCTTGAAATAAAGGTAAAAATGTAGTAAAACACACATTTAATATGGCGCTACTTTAAAGAAAATGTATCTGAAATAAAGCCTTGTCAAAACTGAGAAGTTATATGTATGTTGCGTTGAGTCTTATTTTGCAAAAGTGGTGCAATTTAAAAAATATAGGTAAAAAATCAAATTTATCTTATGCAGCTGACATTTTGCATGTGGGCTAGAAACTGCATTTATTTTAGAAAAACTTTTTCTAATAATTTTTTTCGATATTTTCCCACCCCACTTTTGAATTATTTTTTGGAAAAAATTAGAATTTGACAGATAATGCGAATCACGTGACATTTTTTTGCTTAATTTTCATCTCGATCGAAGCAGAACTTGATGCCAAAGTCAAATTTTGAATAAAGCTATTAATAAAAAAAAATCCCATCTGATACGGACTTTACTGGTGACACTGTATGTTAACATAGAATAAAACAAAGTCGCTGTCGCTGTCTGTCCGTCCCCTACCAGCTATATATGCTTAAATCTTTAAAACTACGCAACGGATTTTGAAGCGGTTTTTTTTAAATAGATAGAGTGATTCAAGGGGAAGGTTTTTATGTATAATAGCGACCCGGCTTCGCACGGGTGCAATTTCAGAAAGTGGCATGCCGGGTACTAATATGTCGGGTTTGTATTTATACCAGCGGGTTGCAACGCATGCCGGATACACGCTAGTTTATAATATAATGTTTTTATGTTTTATCGATAATATATATTATCGATATTTATCGATATATCGACTTTATCGATATTTTTTTCAATATCGATATTTGATATTGGAATTTCAATATCGCCCAGCCCTAGTTCAGACCAATAATAATAATTGTCTGAGGTTCTGTGCCATATTGTTTTTTTTCTGAATTGCATTGTTATTTATTTAAGGCCCTGTCGGCCAATGCTTGAACTCGGCGACGAGTTTCGGGGGAATCCCAAGTGGATTTTACATTTGACATGTGTTTTAAGAGCTTGTAAGAATCTTCTATAATGGACGCGTGTACATTTTTGCTAACATTTGTTTTATATACGTCATCTCTGGCGGCGACAACTATTAGATAAATCGACCCAATTACGCGACGCGACTTTTGATAATAGTCAATGTCATTTTAATGGAATTTATTTAGTTTTATTGATAAGTATTAGTATTCGCTACAGAGAGAGAGAGATTAATTAACGGTACTTTTATAACGCGGAAATGTCCGGAACTTCGTAGGTAGGTACCTGTGCTTAAAAATAATAGAAAAATATAATTTAAAGGTAGGTAGGTATGGTATGGTATGGTGTATATTCATCGGACTTAGATCCGGCGAGCTTGACGGTCACAAGCTCAAAATACCGTGCAAAAAAAATGTAAGAAATGCAAATACTATTAAACTTTGCAGTTTGCGGCTATTTTTATAGCAAATTAGCATAAAATAACAGTGGGTAGACGACTTTAGCATGTGCTGTTGATGATATGAAGCGGAACGCGACGCCTGTAACCAGTAACCCCATGTAAAGCGCGACGTTTACTTCATAGAAAACCGGTAACTTGCGCTTGTAGAACTTCGAACACCCCATACAGTTAGTTTTTAGAGCTGTTCAGCGGAACAATTATTAAGAGTTCCTATTCTACGTTGGTTAGAAAGAAAATATCTTTTGCCACGAACGCTATAAAAGGCACTTGTTATCGGTACGTTCCCAAATAATCTCCAGCTTCCGTTCCGTCCAGATCTAACGTCTATTGGCTATTGGCTTGCATCAAAAAGGCAGGTAAAGATAAAAAGAGCCTTCCGCAAAAAGATGCTGGGCATAAAGACCATCGACCACGAGCACAGGCGGGTTCGTTAACCACACGTTTACAGTTTTAGTCGTTTCAGAGGTCCCTAAACGACCTTGTAGTGCCGCCAAGGCAATGTACCAGACGGAGAGGGGAATATTCAATGATAATATTGCAATAATTGCAATATTTTGTATACCTAAATACTACAAAAGAAGAGATTTAATTTGCCTCAAAAATCTCGTTACAGCTTTGTTACGTCAAAAAGACAATGCAGGCCCCAATACTTTATACAGGTTGTTATTTTAAGGACAATTTCCTCGAAAGATCCTCAATAATAAGCGGTTGTTTTCCTTTACCTTCAACCAATTTTATTACAGATTACAGGTAATAAAAATATGTTTGAAGTTCGAAGTTATGTTATAAAGGTATACTTACCTACCTACCTATCTTTTGACTGGGTTGTGTAAGCAATAAAAATGGTGCAGTAAAAAATAAAAAGCTAAAAAACTCAGGCTCCAACAAATTCGGTTTTTATAACTAAATCAGTAAAAAAATATCTGCAGAGGTTTTTCAGAAAATCTGTCTATTGAGCATATCCGGGAAAATGTGGGAAATCTCCCGGATATGAAAAAAACACGTGAAAAGAATACTACAAGTTGATATAAACTTCTTTCGTATCAGCCTCCTCTTCGGAGATATGGGATCCCGAATAGATCCCATGGAATTAAGTTTTTGACACATAATTATTAAACCAACAGGTATATTTCAATTTTTTTTCTCCATATGATCTTCAAATTACTATCCCAGAAAGTGTTGCGAATTACTCACAGCTGCAGGGACGGACTAGCTGTGACACTAATGTGCCAATTTTTTTTTACGCCCTGTATGATAAAAGCTTTGGACAACTTTTTTTACTTACCTTTAACTATTGACTAAAAATTAAGTACTTACTTTCGTTTAATACATAAATTAAGTACGTACTTCATTTATGTCGCTAATCTTAACCGTTTTCGGAAAAACGTCATTATTAACATATTTAAATCATATTGTATATTTAGCGTATTTCAATAAAATATACACACATCTTTGTTCCTATAAATTATAAATGTTCACTTTTAACTGCTTAATATAACATGATCGCAATAAAATGACATTTTTCCGAAAACGGTTAGGATTAGCGACATGAATGAATAGTACTTAATTTTCAGCAATAGTTAAGGTATGTAAAAAACGTTGTCCAAAGTTTTTATCATACAGGGCGTAAAAAAAATGATCACATTAGTGTCACAGCTAGTCCGTCCCTGCAGCTGTGAGTAATTCGCAACACTTTCTAGGATAGTAATTTAAAGGGTCTTACCTGGTATAGATCATAAAAAAAAAAATTGAAATATACCTGTTGGTTTAATAATTATGTGTTAAAAACTTAATTCCATGGGAGTTCTTTGGGAGCCCATATCTCCGAAGAGGAGGCGGATACGAAAGAAGTTTATACGAACTTGTAGTATTCTTTTCACGTGTTTTTTTCATATCCGGAAGATTTCCCACATTTTCCCGGACACCCTGTGCCCTGTATAGACGATCTGGTTTTATTTATGAATAAAAGAGTTAAGTACCTAGGTATTTGGAACTGGAGTGTTTGTAATCTGTAACGTTCTGCAGACGGAACAAAGTGTTCACTACAAAAGCTTTTTCTGTTAAATTTTTGTGCGATATATGTATGGTGGGTATGCTTAAATTTGACTGGTTCTATGGTTAAAACGGAGTTCACAGCCTGGAAAATTTTAATTCTAAAAACGTTCAGTCACATTCAACCGGTGTTCCACTGAATAATGCCGGTGACTGAGTGTGAGCGTTGCCAGACCGGCATGTGCACTTGGGGAGGGCACGCTCTCTCTGCATGGGGTTCGCAGGGGTGAATGGCATCTCGCCGACTCACCGTACCGACATCAAAGGCACCTCATAGCGCTGATGGGGTTGTGTGACTTGGGAAAGCACTATAGCGAAAGTTACTATACCTAATACCTACCTGTGACTATACGGGTTCCCCATTTAAAACGAAACAGGCTAAATATCTGGTTACACGTTAATTAAAAAAAAAACGCTCTTTCGAGGCTTACGCTTATTTCGAGGGGGGACATCTTTTGCGTATATTGTCAATCTTGTTACTTCAAGCGCCAAGGGGGGGGGGGGGGGGGTAAGATATAAATCTTAAATGGATACCTATATTTTATATAATTTTTTTGGATTCTGCATAAAATTCTGAACATTTTTTAATAAAAGCATTATTAGTTTATACTAAACAGTTTCCGAGATATTGACTCTTAAAAAATGAGATTTTTGAACTTTGACAGCGTCTAGCTTTCTAACAATACGTCTTAGAGCCAAACGGCTTACCCTATCTTCGATTTTTATTATCTTTCCAATAGTGTCAACTTCCGGTCAAACCGGAAGTACTATATTTCTTACATCCGGTTTGACCGAAAGTTCACACTATTGGAAAGATAATAAAAATCAAAGATAGGGACATGTAAGCCGTTTTGCTCTAAGACGTATTGTTAGAAAGCTAGACGCTGTCAAAGTTCAAAAATCTCATTTTTCAAGAGTCAATATCTCGGAACCTGTTTAGTATAATGTAATAATGCTTTTATTAAAAAATGTTCAGAATTTTATGCAGAATCCAAAAAAATTATAAAATAGGGGTATCCATTTAAGATTTAGATCTTACCCCCCACCCTCCTAGGGGCTTGAAGTAACAAGATTGACAATATACGCAAAATATGTCCCCCTCCAAATAAAAATCGACGGGTCCGAGCGTTTTTTTTTTTAATTAACGTGGAACCAGATATTTAGCCTGTTTCGTTTTAAATGGGGAACCCTGTATAGTTACCTCTTTCAGAACAGAAAAAAAGGATTTTTTACATTTATTTTCTTTATTTTTGTTTCTGAGTCTGTCACTGGCTATGATTGTGCCAAATTTCACCTCTATAAACCTAGCAGAACAAGGTGCTCAAAATTGAAAAATTTTGTATGGAAAATTAGGTGCTAATTAGGTGCCAACTTTAAAATTTAGGTGCTCCTATGGTTTTTGAGAAAATTATATTTTTGTTTTGTTCTGCTAGATTAACGTTAAGCTAGCAGAACATTATTGTCAAATAAGCTAATCAAGAACAAAATGTAGTACCAAAATTAGGTGCTTTTTAGGTATAAAAAAAAAATTTGATTAGTTAAGGTTTTTAAAAAATACCGCCATGTTCTGCTAATTTTAAGAGGAACAAATTCCGTCTAAAAGGTATATCGGCAACAATTCCGTCTAAAATGTATACCTATAGGCAACCGGTTGCCGCAAAAAAGCAACTAATTTTGGTACTACATTTTGTTCTTGATTAGCTTATTTGACAGTTATGTTCTGCTAGCTTAACGTTAATTTAGCAGAACAACACAAAAATATAATTTTCTCAAAAACCATAGGAGCACCTAAATTTTAAAGTTGGCACCTAATTAGCACCTAACTAGCACCTAATTTTCCATACAAAAATTTTCAATTTTGAGCACCTTGTTCTGCTAGGTTTATAGAGGTCCAAATTTCAGCTACTTACTTTAATCGTATTAGTAGGTACCGAGGTATAGGCGGTACTTACCGCGTTGCGAATGCAACAAACAATAACTAAGTATAATAAAGTAAAATTAACGCAAACGGAACAAAAAGCTGAAAAGGGGGCAATGAACGAACAAATCCGATATTGCTTAGAGCAGACGATACTCCCATTTTACTCCGTAATGTATATCGCCAGCCATGTTGGTTATGAAGTTATGTCAGGCATTCTGTTTGGTCATGATATTTCGTCCAAGAATTAGAAAAATTCCAACAGCGAGAATCCGTTACCCACAAGGACTTCCTGGGAAATTTGTACGATTATTAGTTCTTACGATTTACTTTAGTGTCTTACAAAAACGTTTTTGTTTTAGAAATAGGACCAAGGAATTTTCGTTCATTTGATTTTTGTGCTATATGTATTGGGTGGGGCACCCCTCAAATATTGGTTCCCCTATTAATTTTACATCAAAATTGTATTAGACTTTTTTGAGGGTCCTTGTATAATGAACTCGCACACCAAATTTAATTATTTTCTAATAGGCCAATCAAAAGTTATTAAGAAAACCTCTTCGTAAAATTCTTAAAAATAAATACGACTCTGATATATTTCTCAATGAAACCACCAGTATTATTACTATGATAATGTCGAAGATGTTGCATGTTACTAGACTTTTTTTTATCAAGTAGTTTCAACAGGGTTTTTCAGTATTCAAGAAAAAATAATGATTATACTAATTAATTAAACGCAAGTAGGTACTTAAAACGAAATACTCTCCAAGAACTATTAAGTCGTGGTGCTGTTCTCCACAAAACCAGCAGAAAGTTGTAATAAAAAATAAAAGTCCCCTTTCATAATTTTCAATAAAAAAAAACCTTTAACTTTTTAAGAAAAAAATTGTCTGTTTATTTGAGGGATTGATTTTGATTTGACGAATCAGTTATTTATTATATTATGTACATGCATATTTATAAATTTTGTAATGACTAGCCAAAGTGCTAAATAAAGAAAGATTATTAAAAAAAAAATAATTTTCAATCGAATTTTTGGAACAAATCAAAACGACATTTAAATAATATAAAAGCAGAAAAACCGCATTGCCCCTGCCCCAAACATGCGGGTACTAAGAATTACATAAGAGTGAGTAGGGTGCAATGCACTTCCTCCCGAAGGGGAGCATCAAAGACACTAAATATGCCCGTATGTGAATTTCAATCGTCCGTTTTTTCCGGCAGTTTTTTTCTCAAAAGTGGCGCACGTGTCGAGAATTTTATGTGCATAATAAATATGTACTTTGGACTATTTTAACTTAATTATAATTATTATGTTTTAATTGGATATAAACAAGGAAAAATTATTATTAAGTACTCGTCAGTCATATTTGCTCGACGATCATGGGACACTAATCATCTGCTACCTATAAGATCATTGAGCCTAATGAAAAAAAATTAAGCGATTACTTGAAGCGATTACTTTTTAGTAAAATCAATTGCTTGACTAGCAAATGCTTTAAGTAAAAGCGATTGCTAGATCTGGATATGAATAAAATTTTAAAGCGATTGCTGTTTTTTTACACCTCTGTAGCAAATGCTTATTCAACACAAGTTCAGTAGTGGCTTATCCACTTGTTCAGATTATAGATTTCATAGTCAGTTTGGTGCCTAATTTGCAAAAGAGTTGACGTAAATACAATTTATTTAGTACAATAGTAATCTGTTACGTTTTTGTGGAAAATAGAAAACTTATATTTGTGATATGGCAGATTTCAGTGAAAATGAGGAAAGTGATAGTAGTAATGAAGAAATTAAAAACAAGCAATTGATATTCGTTCACACATTAAGGGAACATAAATTAATCTCTCTGACCACATCCGTTTAGCTTCCACAACAGCTTCAGCACTTGTAGGAAACTTAATAAACATAGTGGCCTTCTCCAAAACTGCTTCCATTACAGAAGTGTATGTCTTACAGACAGTCGTTTGGTGAACACCGAGTTCTTCACCTACAGAATTGAAAGCCCGAATCCGACAATTTCCGCAGAAATACTTTATCTTATTTAAAGGTGACAGTGCACCTCCTCGCCTTTTACCAGTATCAGTCAAAAAATAATTTGCCAACCACTCAACATTTTCGTAGTCAAATCGATATAACATTTTGAAATCATCATATTTGCAATTTTTACGTACACTGTAGATTTTTGTTTTACGGACGTTCATAAATTCAACCATAATTGAAGACACAAATTAAGAGTAACGCACGTGTATGCCGCGGAGAACTAAAGTTGATGGGTACCAAGCAAATGATGTCGATCTACCTTAAAAAGTTCAAAGCAATTGCTACACTAGAAAAAGCAATTCCTTAATTTATTCATCATTTTTTAAGAAAAAGCATTAACTAGAAGCAATTCCTGCACTTTTAAGCGATTGCTGGACGCAAAAGCAATTACTTTAGTCCCGACTTTAGTTTTTATTCATTGGCTTTCAAGAAACTACTTTGATTTTATAAGAAAAAGCAATTGCTACATTTTTATTCATTAGGCTCATTGTGCGATACTATTTCCAGTATTGTGTACGCCTATAGTCTCAACGGATACGTCATTATCTTTCTATCATTACAAGAGTGGCCTGTTGAAAGAGGACCATCATCCGGTATTGTAACTTCCTGAGGGAACGTGTTTCGATATCTTTCCTGATATAGAGTTCATAACACCAAAAGCTATCCAGCGATACTAAATGTTTACTTGTTTACATAAAATTTTGTATCAGCCAAAAAGCTTGCACCTATTTTTGAAATATTCATATTTTACCCTTTTTCACAATAATTGAAGTGTATCAGAGCCATGTGTATGAAATCGGTGTTTAAAACCTTGACAGATTAGACGCAAAAAAAACCGCGACGACCTTCGGAGCGCCGCGACGCGCGGAATCCGTTGAACTCCACATCAGGGTTGAAATACGCACAATCGCCTGTCTCGTCGCGACGGAGTTTCCAAAATAAAATTTCGAAATAAAAAAAAGAACCGGGCTCGGGCTGGTTGAAAAAATGACCCAGACGGTCTGGCAGCGACGAAGGAAAATCAAGGGAGAAATGAAAATTAAATAATTATTGTTGAATATATCAGTAATTAAATGGCAGTAGCAACATTCAATAAAATGAGGTCGATATTGTCTTATATCTACCTACTTTTAATAAAAACGACGTTTCGGTTAGCATGTCCGACCGTTTCCAATATTTTTCCTACGACCACCTATGAAAAATGGGAAAAAAAGCACTCCTATTTAACTGGGTTGGAAAGTCCTTTATATTACACGCGTGTTGACATATTTTCTTTTAATACGTGTGTTGATATATAAAACAGCTGATGGCCGACGAATTTGACAGCAAAACTATTTAAAAAATAACAAACTTATGGGACCCGTGGCGCGAATTGGGGTGCTGGGTGGGGTAAAGTACACTAGGGCATTACTGCAAATAAAAAAAAACCTTTGTTTTCGTTATTTTTGGGAACCTAAGAGTATTTGTGATAAAAATAATAATAATAAGTATATCAAAAGGAGAAAAATTTTACGGAAGAAGTCCATTGTCTCAGAATGAAGCTGTTGAGATATGGGGAAAAAAAGGGAAAATATTGTATCAGGCAATCCACCAAACATGTCAACTGAGTTGAACCACAGAAAAAAAGGGGCAGCTATAGAGTAGAAATAGAAAATAGAATACCCTAGGAAATACCGAATTATAATTTTACAATTTTATTATCTCTGATTAAAATCATTCACTGTTTAAGGATATGGGACAAGTGAATGTGCTTTAAGTAAGTAAATTTATTTTAGCAATATTCAAAACAAATCGAATAGATAAAACTTTTATAATTAACAAGCTATAACTCCATCTCTATATTTCTATAATGTTGAGGTTATGTTTTAGTTTTGTGTGTTGTTTCACAGGGCGCCATAATTTTATTATGTTGAAGTCAAAGGTATCTATGATCCATTGTCAAATTTAAATTACAACTTTTGCACACAAAGGAGAGGCAATACAGAGCGATTTTAAACTTTTTTGTTAAATAAAAAAACGAGGGGTAATTCACTAGAGAAAATGGTGTACACATTCCAGAAAATACGAGGAAAATACGAGAAAAATACAGAAAATACGAAGAAAATACAGAAAATACGAAGAAAATACAGAAAATACGAAGAAAATACAGAAAATACAGAAAATACGAAGAAAATACAGAAAATACGAAGAAAATACAGAAAATACGAAGAAAATACAGAAAATACGAGGAAAATACCTCAGAAAATACAGAAAATACGTGCGACAATCAATTTGGCAATGACGTAAAATCGTTGGAAGATCTGACAACGCTGCAGGATTTTCGACGGTTGATGCATAAAAGGTTATGTTTACGCGAGTGTCCACGGTTGTCACTAAGTTTATATTATTGCGACATTCTTGTGCTGGCCTGTCTGTGTAACACCAACGAAAAACTACCTATTATATCGATTATTATATGTACCTACTTAGGTAAGTATATTTTCGAGTGTAAACAATTAATTTTAGTTGCCATAAATAAATTAATCGAGTAGGTTAGTTTAGGTTTTTAATTATCGAACACAGCAAACCGCGCTGCAAATACTGGAAATAGTCGAAACACATTTATTAGACTATTTGGATGACATTATTTTTCTTTGTTCCTCTACGCAGATATTACATAAGACCCAAAAACCACTGAAAACAATGTAAAGCCAGAGACGGTGATTCAGCGGCAGCCGTATTAAGGTGGTGTCAGTCCATATATTTAAGGTGGTTACACAAGTATTTTTTTAGCGAGGAGTCTATCTTTGTTGGTAATCCAATATGATAAGCCAAATCTGGCAAAATCATGTTTCAATCTAGTATAAACCGAGGTATAAACCTAAACTAGCCGCAAAATCTCAGTTGTATGCTCTGTTATGTGTAAGGCGGTCTCTGACTGCAAAAAGGATATAAAAATCCGAAGCACAATGCTATCACTAAGACGTCTGAAGAGAAAGGGGAAATAAATCCAATAATTATAGAATTTTAAGCAGCATATCATAGGTGTGCGTGGCAATTTTTCTACCATAAATTTAAATTTTATTAAAAGAAAATACTCGAGGAAATACACGGTGTCCCGTAAGAATGCACACTATAGGGATCTCATAAACTACAGGAGATACAGAGTTGGTTAATTATATCATCAAATAATATTGATGATGATTTTTTCGCCCGAAACGTCAGATAAATGTAAGAAGCGATATGTCGTGGAATTTGGAATTAAAGTTAGAATATTTTAGGCCTCGTTTTAGGCAGAACACAAAATTTGTCGACTATTTAAAAAAATGACCCTAATGATGGTTACTGGAAACGAAACATCGCATTGAAAATCTATGAACCCCGGCTTGTATAGCAGAAAAAGTGGCAATGAGAATTTGAAATTTATTTTGCCATATCTTTTTAAATAGAGTCAGAAAAAAATAAAAACGAAATCGGGAAAATTCGGGTTTTCCCTCGGTTTTTCCCAAATATCTTCGGAAGTAATAGGATTTTTTTAGATTTCCAATCGTGAATTTGAAGGGTTTAGCCTCGGGTTTAGCTAAGCGCAACTTTTCTCTAATTTAACCATCTCCGTATCTCCTGTGGTTTACGAGATTCCTCTAGTGCGCATTCTTACATGGGGCACCATGTATATACCTACAGAACATTTGCTACGTTTCAATTAATTTATAAACCTGAAAATAAATTACAAATAGACAATATAAAATGTATTAAAATCAATTATTCATTAAAGATATATAATATGTACAATAGTAGACTGTATGAATATTATCTCAAATATTATATTGCACTTTATACTTCAATATTGTATAAAAAAAGTAGCAGATTTATACCTGAATGGAAATTAAATAGCAATTGCAATAATATTAAACAGGTACCTTCTTTTCAGCTTAGGTATAAATGGAGAAAGATGAAGATGCCGCCGCGTCTTCCGCTTCCTTGGATATTTATACAGAAGCGGAAATGGTTTTAGGTTTAAAAATACCGCCAACATTAAAAAACCTTCTTGTTTTTAACGGCTTTGAAGATGCCCCTATAATTGCAGATATTGACGATGAAGCAATAAATACCATTGAAAATTTTGCACAAAATCAGCTGTTGCACATTATTAGTCAGGAAAAATATGCAGATTATTATGGTCATTTTTCTAATTGTCCAGAGCGATTTCAAATTGTGGCTGGGCATAAAAAAATTTTACGTTTATTGATACAGTTTTGCAAAGAAAAGGCACAACAAAAATTAAAAGCTTCCAGTGATTTTTCTCAACCAGGCAGTTCAAAAAGAAAAACTAAAAACCAAAAAGTTAACAAAAGCCGCTCTGCAAACCTACAAGATAGCTCTCGAGAAAGCTCTTCTGAAAACAACTCCTCCGTATTGTTGGATGCAACCCCCAATGTAAGCCCAAGTGAAATAAATTTAACGGAAGAAAATGCGAACTTGTTAAAAGCTTTGAAAACCTGGTCACAGAAAAAAGTTCCCGGTCATATGCAATGGATGTCGCTCACTCATAGTTTGGACAGTGTGATTATACATACAAAGATATGGAAAGATGATCTGATGGCTAGTATAATATGCTTCTGCGGAATTACCTACAAAATTCATCGAACTGTAAAAAAAGGTTCTAGCGAAGTAAAACGATGGAATCTTTCCAATTTTCAAAATCATTTATTCAAAAAACATATAGACCTCGATATAGACGGATCATTGCCTTGTAAAAAACTTCAGACAATTGACTCATATTTTCAGCCCTGTGAAAACCCAAATAAGAATGTTAAAATAAATGTACTTCAAAATGTACAAATTTGTAAACCTTCCTTATGCAATGATTCAACCTCGGATTCATCTTTTACAGCTTCGTGTTCTCAAGCGGCTGTCAGCGGTTCTCAAACGGTTGTCAGCGGTTCTCAAACGGTTGTCAGCGCAATATTAGAATCTTGCACTAATGATTTGCCTAATCAAGTGTCTTTGCATAAGGATGTGTCCAGTTCGAATGTACATCTAGGAAATACTAGTGTAAAAATCCGTAATGTCCCTTGTAATGAAAGTAATGCTTCTTCAGATTCCTCAAATTCAAAACCCATTGAGATTTATCCTGAGGCTAATGCTAAATTGCTTGATTTCATTCCAATAAACTTATCTGATGACTTGTCGAATAATACAGAAAATAATTTTAATGAGCAGTGCCTGAATTATTCACCATTAATCACACCTCAAAGCGAGCCTCAAAATAACAACTCGTCAAAATGGAAAGCGTTAAAATATCAACGGTCAGAACGAGAAAGAAGATCCAGGGAAAGAAACGTCGAAAATCAAAGTCTAATTACAAACTATTTTGGGCTAGTAGATAAAATATGTGAGACCGCTTCCCCTGAAATTATCGATAAAATGGTTTCGAAAATAAACGATACTGAAAAAGTGTATACAGAAGCACAGATAATTGACGATTCTATTGAAGGTAAAAGAAAGACTTTATCTTTTTTTTTGCAAAAATTGTTGGAAAATGCTGAACAAAATTCCAAAAATACCAGTAGTAAAAGAAACTGTTACGATGACCTAACTAAAAAAATAGGCATTTATCTCTATTATACAGCAGGTCGCCTTGCATACGAGACTTTGTATGCAAATTTAAAAAATTGTCTTCCATCAATATCAACAATTAATAGATTTCTTGGTGAAAGTCGAACTCGTATAGAGGAAGGCGAATTTGATTTTAAGGGATTATCCACCTTTCTTGAAAAAAGAAGCTTGTCCAAAGTCGTATGGATTTCCGAAGATGGCACGCGAATAAACGGCAAAATCGAGTACGATCCAAATTTAAACAAAATAGTTGGATTTGTTTTACCATTAAAAAATGGCGTTCCAGAAAACGAAACATTTCTTGGCACATCATCTGAAAAAATTCAAAAATATTTTGAAACAGCTGTTAAAGCATCCTATGCCTATATAATAGTGGCGCAACCTCTTTCTGCTGGGGCACCGTCATATTGCATTGGTGGATTTGGAACTGATAATAAATTTACATACAAGGATGTTATTCAACGGTGGGAATACATGAAATCTGCTGCTAAGGAATATGGAATAACTATTCTTGGATTTTCCTCTGATGGTGATACTCGTTTATTAAAATCAATGCGAATAAAATCTGGGATATTTGTTTCAGATAGCGAAAACACTTGGCCATGGTTTTTAATGAATATGAACATGTCAGATGAATGTTATTTTCAAGATTTTGTTCACATTTTAACAAAGCTCAGAATTCGATTATTAAATGAAAAAATAACATTAAAATTTGGATCATCTGAAATATCGTCAAAACATCTACATAATCTTCTTAAATTGACATCAAAGGATCAGCATATGCTTACTTCTAGCGATCTTAAACTCGAAGATAAGATGAACTTCCAGGCAGCTGAAAGGATGTGTTCATTACCAGTTATTGATCTCCTAGGAAAAATAGATGGGACTAAAGGAACTGTTATATACCTAACAATTATGAATTATGTTTTAACTGCATTTCTAAGTAGTGATTTGGCTGTATCAGAACGATTATATAAAGCATGGTATGTTGTATTTCTCTTGCGGATCTGGAGATCATCGATTAAAAAAAATAAAGCCTTAACTTTAAAAAATAATTTTATATCTTCGAATAGTTACATGTGTTTAGAGCTAAACGCTCACACTTTAGTTAAACTTATCTTATTATTTAAATTTAAAAACATTGAAGGGTTAGATCTTGATATGTTTCTGTTATCATATATGAGCAGTCAACCTTGTGAAAAACTATTTAGAACAGCCAGATCCATGACTTCGACATTATCGACCGTCATAAACTTTAGCATGAATGATTTAATTAACCGAATTGAACGAATCCGTAGTATCAATAACATTATTAGTGATATTGGTGGACAATTTTTTTTTCCTAGAGAGGAAAAGCGTTTATTGGCAATGATGTCTCCAAACATGCTTAACCCAGAAGAGCTTTTAAGCCTTGATATCGATAAAACTGTCAATCGAGCCTTGAATGATGCATTAGAAGAAATAAAAAATATGGGTATTATTGCACAACCTAATGACTACTTATCAGTTGATATTTTGCCTGGTACTTTAGACGACGACGAATCTTGCGATGAACTTGATGCAACTGAAATAGTCGTAGGTCCATCAGATACTAATACTATTTCAGATTTAAATCCTGTTTACTGTTATGAGTCAGAAAAACAAGTAACAGGGTATGAATCACTGTGTTTAAAAGATTTCTCCGGTAAAATTTCCGATGTACCTACTAATTCACCCTACATAGAAGTTAAGCTAAAGGAAAAAACAGTAGTTATTAAAAAGTCCTCGTTTTGTTGGCTTTTGGATGAAGCTAATGGTAGGCTTAGTACAGACAGGCTTCAAAGATTTATCTCAGGTAAATCCTCGGGTAAATCGAATGTTAAAGCACCTAAAAGCAAGATAAAATGCGAAGCAAAACGTCCAAGGAAAGAACCATTATTTGACGAATCGTCAAATTCTGATGACGAACTTAACTATGAGAATTTAAAAAAAAATTATGCAGCTTCCGAAACAGCTTCGGACAAAATGTCGTTATCTTCATCCGAAGAAAATGTATCAGAAATAGACTTGCAGATAGATATTGATATTGAGAAATATTACGCCGTCACTTATGAGAACCAGTGGTACATTGGAAGGGTGACGGAAAAAGTAGACCAAGAAACCTATAGATTAAAGTTTTTAAAATCGGACCTTGGTCAGTTTATATGGCCTCGTTGTGATGACATTCAAATTGTTCATAAACAATTTATTTTCTATGGGCCGATTGAGCTTATTGGCAATGGCCCTTTTGAATTGAAAAGATGTGATTATCTAAATTTACCAAAAAAATTCAAACTTTTAAAAAAATACCGGGATTAAAATGGGACTAATTACCAGTATAAACAATAGTTAATGCCGGAGCTAAATTATTTCTATTTGGGTTTGCATGGGAAATCTGAAGCCATTTTTTATAATTTGCGAGGTAATCCGTTTATTTTTTATAAATTAAGCATTTATATTTAGGTCTCTACTACTTATTTCTATTTGGGTTTGCATGGGAAATTTGAAGCCATTTTTTATAATTTTCGAGGTAATCGGTTTATTTTTTATAAATTAAGCATTTATATTTAGGTCTCTACGACTTATTTCTATTTGGGTTTGCATGGAAAATCTGAAGCCATTTTTTATAATTTGCGAGGTAATCTGTTTATTTTTTATAAATTAACCATTTATATTTAGGTCTCTTCTACCAGTTAGTTACTTACTAAATTTGCCCACCAAGGTACTTACTTACTTAAACACGAGCTTAAACATCTAAAAAAATTTAAAATATAAGCTCGAAAATAAGTATGTGTACATGCCTAAGTAAGTGGGTACCTCAGTAGGTACCTGCCTATATATATATGTTTAAAATATTATATTTTTTTGAGAAAAATAAAATAATTTACTTTATTAAACTGCTTTATTTCGTAATTAACAAATAGAACTATTACAATTTGGAAACCCCCGTGGAAACGACTAGCAGGTATAGCGTGACGGTTAGCTTTTCTAAAATAATCAAAAGCAAAAACAAGCTTTTTGCTATGCAACATAACCCTAATAATTAAGTTAGGCCATACAATAAATTATCAAGAAAATATTAGAAAATTTTTGAAAGTTACAGAAATAGTAGGAACATACAGAAACTTATATTTTATGAAATATAAAAAACATCGCAAATAAGGCAGTATGGAAAATAGTGTACAAATTTTTCATCAGTGAATAATAATTATCCCGATGCACTGGCAAAAATGGAGTAGTTACAACGAGAGTTACAAGTTCTTAAAAATATCAGGAAAATACAGAAAATACGAAGAAAATACGAAGAAAATACAGAAAATACGAAGAAAATACAGAAAATACGAAGAAAATACAGAAAATACGAAGAAAATACAGAAAATACGAGGAAAATACAGAAAATACAAGGAAAATACAGAAAATACAGAAAATACGAGGAAAATACGAGGAAAATACAGAAAATACGAGGAAAATACGAGGAAAATACAGAAAATGGAAAATGGTGTACAAATTTTTCATCAGTGAATTACCCCTCGTAAAAAAACGATCGTAGAAAAAATAGTGTATGTAACATGTGCAAAAAGTGTGTTTATTGCACATGGCATATTATTCACCTCGACTACGTCTCGGTGAAATAACTTCTATGCCGTGTGCAATAAACATACACTTTTTGTACTAGTTGCATAAATAACTATTTTCCCTTTATAGCAAAAATTCTATTTAATTTGTGCTGTTATAATTTTTATCCGCCGTATATTACAATCGTCCAGACGTGCTCCACTCGTATTAGGGGTGGTTGGGAGGTGTGTGTGAATGCGTGGACCGAAATAAGGGGTGAAAGCCCCCAGACGAGCGTGCACCAATAAAAACGAGTTGTCGAAACATTGACCTCAAAATTCGTCCCTATTCAAATATATCTAAAAATAGATGTTGTATTTTGACCTATAATAGGTACATGGAAATACTTTTTCCTGATATTTTTGTAATTTTAGGTATAAATATAGAATAATTGCTTGCCACAGGCCGAAATATCTAAATAAAAATGATGTTTGAATAAAAAAAAAACTGACTTAATTTATTAGCTTTCTGACCTCATCCCTGCGAACCTTTCCAATACTGACTCAAGGTTTGAAACGAAAACGAGTTTTTAGTAATAATTATAGCATAGCCAATGAGGATATTATTAAATTAAAGGTAGAATTAGGAAAATTATTAACATTTTTATTTTGAGTTTATATTTATATCGTTTTCTTTTTTGCAGTTAACCTATCTGGCGTGGACAGAGTTGACATGTCCCATTTTGATTTGCTCAAGGTCCTTGGAACTGGTGGTAAGTATTTTTTCATATATTTATTTTATTTTGAAGGGTTAAAAAAAACATACAGAAATTTACAGTCTTAAAGAAGTGTATGTACAAAATCTATGTTTATTTGATTGTAAATAATTATTTAGAAGTAGGATTTGGAAACGGTAAATTTTAACCAAAGCGTTTCTTGCTTGGGTACCAAGGTAAGTACTTATAATTAATAAATTAAAACAAATTACATTTCTACAATTTTTCAAACTTTGTTCGATTCGAAATTAATCCGTAACTGACAGGAAGTTCCACAATATTTGAATCCACGTGTAAAAATTCTATAAATGAACCGTGTTAAAAATATGCCAGACAGGCTTAAAATCTGGGCCAAATCGGTTCCCTATTAATGAATTCCTTATTATAAGAAGTTTGCGAATGCAGGAGGTATTTCTGGAATACAGGAAGACCAATGCAATGCTATTGTTTTTTTTTATAGAAAGACTTTCCGTCTTAAAGCTCCCGGAGGACGTTATTTTTTAGATTGAAAGAAGAACACTGCGACTGTTATGGGCATTGCTTTTTTCATTTATTTCAATTAGCTCTAGCAAAACTACAGTGTCACCAGTAAAGTCCGCATCATATGGGATTTTTTTTTATTAATGGCTTTATTCGAAATTTGACTTTGGCATCAAGTTTTGCTTCGATCGAGATGAAAATTAAGCAAAAAATAGTAGTCACGTTATTCGCATTATCTGTCAAATTTTAATTTTTTCCAAAAAATAATTCAAAAGTAGGGTTATTTCTGAAAATATCGAAAAGAGTTATTAGAAACAGTTTTTTAAATGCAGTTTCTAGCCCACATGCAAAATTTCAGCTGCATAAGATAATTTTGATTTTTACCCATATTTTGTCAATTGCACCACTTTTGCAAAATAAGACTCAACGCAACCTACATAAAACTTCTTAGTTTTGATAATGCTTTATTTCAGATACATTTTCTTTAAAGTAGCGCTATATTAAATGTGTGTTTTTCTACAAAATCAAAATTGGGCTATTAAAATTTGGTCCCATGTTTGTGATGCAAAGTTCATTTGTTTTTGAGCCTGTATAAGGTAACTTCATAAAATAAGTATTTTTGAAAACGTAGTTTGTGCCTGAAAGTAAAAAAATAAAAAATAAAATAAAGGGGTTTTAAATTAAATCGTTGAAAATAGATAAACGTTACGTTAAGTTAAACTAAAATTTATTTTCCATTTAATGAACACTTTACTGATGACACTGTGTTCTTTTTTGTCTTAATATTAACGTGTATTACTTTCAGACACAAACTACGTTTTCAAAAATACTTATTTTATGAAGTTACCTTATACAGGGTCAAAAACAAATGAACATGCATCACATGGGACCAAATTTTAAAGCCCAATTTTGATTTTGTAGAAAAACACACATTTAAATAAAGGCGCTACTTTAAAGATAATGTATCTGAAATAAAGCATTATCAAAACTAAGAAGTTTTATGTAGGTTGCGTTGAGTCTTATTTTGCAAAAGTGGTGCAATTTACAAAATATAGGTAAAAAATCAAAATTATCTTATCCAGCTGAAAATTTTCATGTGGGCTAGAAACTGCATTTAAAAAAACTTTCTAATAACTTTTTTCGATATTTGCAGAAATAACCCCACTTTTGAATTATTTTTTGAAAAAATTTAAATTTGACAGATAATGCGAATCACGTGACTACTATTTTTTTGCTTAATTTTCATCTCGATCGAAGCAGAACTTGATGCCAAAGTCAAATTTCGAATAAAGCTATTAATAAAAAAAAATTACAACGAACAAACCGTGCACGTAAGTCTAGTCTGAAAGACTGCAAGTAGAATTGAATTGGCTATTAAAAGGTCGTTTAGACGAGTTGATATACTATGCAAGATAATTTCCTGGTTCGATTATTATCAAACCGTAGTGGTACCACTATTACTGATGGTGGTACCTTTTCTTTATAAGCTGTATTGGCGTCTGGCATCCGTGCAAAACCTGTCTGATGCAGAACCTACTTTGGCGAAAAATGATAATTCTTCTTCCTTGCACTAATGGCATACTCGCATTAGTATTTTTACAGCGCATAAACAAAAAATAACAAACATATTTAGTCTTAAATACATAATAGCTAATTATTTTGGAAATACCATAATAATATTATTTTAATCGTAATTTAAAGCCTTAATTTGTCGACAAGGTACATGGAACTTTGGTAAACAAAATTATTTTTCTCCGACCGACATCTTTTCGAAACTTGTAAACACATGATAATTGATTAAATTCTGTGGGAAAGACTATTAAACTTGTTATTATTTGTTCTGGGCTGAGATAGGGTCAACGCATTTTTTGGTAAAAATGTTTAAATTTTAGATAAACATGCGGTTTTGATAAGCTGTTATCTCATGTCGGTAAGTTACTTAACTGTTTAAAATGCAGAGATTGTATAGGATTACAATTTTTGTCGTAGTAATGTAGGTATTTCGTTGCGGTGTTTTATCAGTAGGTACTTTGGTGGATTACCTACATTGGAGAGTATCTACCTAGCTAAATTTGTAAAATTACGACTTTACAAGTTTTTAATAGTCAGAGATATGGCAAAAAACAATATTTTTGTCTAGACTGAATTATCTAAATATGTATGTTATTCCAAAAAAAATCATGAATATACGATTCTCCCGATTTTTTCGTATAGGATAAACAATCTTTTAAGAGGTGTATCCACAGTTTGCCAGTCTGCCAGCTACCAACATTAATATTTTATGAATAAGAAAGAAAAAACGAAAAGTCTTCCTCCACAAAATTTAATAGAATAAAAAAATGTTGTTCAGAGGTCTGTACAAGTTTCGAACGTAGAAACGTTTATCATCAGGAGACAGAAAAATATATTGCTGATGGTTTTAGCAGAAGAGAAAATTATAAGTGGTATAAAATCATAATGGAGCTTTTATGGCATCAAAAATTGGATTGTCGAAATGACATAATGTGAGGAAAAATAGAAATGAAAATAAGTTAAAACATACTGAGTATGTAAAAAAGTCAGTTGAAAGGGTCTAAAACAAACCAAAAAGTATATTTATAAAAATTTCATATTTTAATATCCTTTTTATTCTTATATTTTAAGGTTGAATTCTCAACGTCATTCAATCTATTGCCAACCTATAACCTATTTCGCGTTGATTTTTTAAGTTTATTATTTTAATAACTAACATGTAAAGAAAAACAGTATCGTCGGTACATTATTTAGGTAGTATCTGATATATTACAAAAATATCAATTTATTTCATTGCTAATTTTGGGAGAATTGTATAGTGAAAGAACAATGAGTGACAATGTCATAATAATGTTAAAAAAAATCTTATCCGATATTTTTCGCTATACAATTCTCCTAAAATAAGTTATGAAATTCCTTGATATTTATTAAATATGTCAATATTACCCAAAGAATATCAAGTCGATACTGATTTTCTTTAAATTTTGTATAAAAGCTAGAAAACATAAATCTACGCGAAATAGGTTATAGGTTGGCAAGCATGTTGATACTCCCACCTTAAATACATGATGTTTGCTATTACCTAATTTTTATACATAACATTTTACAATGTCTTAAGACATAAAGTGTATACGATCTTAGTTGAGACAAACAACAAAACTAAAAAAAATTTGAAGACAGACTTGTCAAGTCCACGTGGACTATCTTCGAAGATCTGTATAGGGAGCGATCAATATAAATTTTGTTATATTTGTATTGTAGTTTCAGTGTGTGATGCAGTAAATTGATCCCCCAATATTAACGTTGTCTCAACAGACTTCGTATGAAGTATACCTACTTATTTTTATTAAATTACATCTTCTTTTAGAAGTGTTTTTTTTGCTTCCCCGTTCTTTTTGGTTTGTTTTAGACTCTTTCAACTGATTTTTTCACATACTCAGTATGTTTTAATTTATTTTCATTTCTATTTTTCCTAACATTATGTCATTTCAACAATCCAATTTTTGATGCCATAAAAGCTCCATTAAGGTTTTATACCACTTATTGTTTTCACTTCTGCTAAATCCATCAGCAATATATTTTTCTATCTCCTGACGATGAACGTTTCTACGTTCAAAACATGTAGAGACCTGTGAACAAAATTTTTTTTGTTTTATTCAATTTTGTAGAGAAATACTTTTATAGTTTTTTCTTTCATATTCATACTTTCAACTCCACTTAAGCATGGACTATTTCTTCAAATTAATATTTTATCTAAACAGCAATAAGCATGTAGCCATGTCCTTGTACAGGGTCTTCCAACGAGGACTGAACAGGGGCTCATTTTTGAGCTTCCTTGTATTTAAAGAAACATCCAAAATAGCCAATCGATGTACTTTTTCCTGCAGAATTCAAAAATGAAACCAAAAATTTATTTGAACCAGAAACAAAAGAGTTACGATATGGATAAGGTGTTTTTTAAATGGAACATAGCTTTTTTTATACGATTTTTGAAACGAATGATTTTTTTTTGTCCGTTCTGATTAAAATATTTAATATTGTGACAGCTATTTTTATTAAATTTTAATGTTTTATCCAGTATAATTTAACTTTAACCTGTTTGAAACATACACTAGGTAATAAAGGTATAATCACCTTTAAATCCTTCAGAGTCAAAAAATTTGACAAATTTACTATAATATTGCCGAAATGAAATATGCATTAGATGAGAGATTGCAGATTGTTATCTTTTTGAATCCTTCAAAGTCATTTCGGCAATATTATAGTAAATTTGTCAAATTTTTTGACTTTGAAGGATTCAAAGGTGATTATACCTTTATTACCTAGTGTATTTTTCAAACAGGTTAAAGTTAAATTATACTGGATAAAACATTAAATTTTAATAAAAATAGCTGTCACAATATTAAATATTTTAATCAGAACGGACAAAAAAAATCACTCGTTCCAAAAATCGTATAAAAAAAGCTATGTTCCATTTAAAAAACGCCTTATCCATAGCGTAACTCTTTTGTTTCTGGTTCAAATACATTTTTGGTTTCATTTTTGAATTCTGCAGGAAAAAGTACATCGATTGGCTATTTTGGATTTTTCTTTAAATACAAGGAAGCTCAAAAATGAGCCCCTGTTCAGTTCTCGTTGGAAGACCCTGTACATAACCCAGAGATTGATTTAGAAGCACCAAGCGATTATAGTCTAAAAAAATGCCAAAAATGGTAGCTATATAGCAGGTATAACTAAAATAACAGCGATGGAAGTGGCACGTAGAATGGTAAAATCGACTATCTGCAAATTGTGAAAATATTCTACTTGGACCCTTAGACCCCCTTGGTAAGAATACCCCCTATAATTTATCGCAGTCACAGACGGTGACCTGGTGCGTCGGTGTTCCCAATCTAGAATAATCCGCTTCCAAATTGGCAACTTTTAAACAATTAAAAAGTGTTTCGAATACCGCTTTTTGTGTTTTGTATTTTTATTTAAGGTTAAAACACGATGTAGGTACTAAAGCTTTGAAAAGGTAATGACATCGATAACCTCAGTTTAATATTTTTAAATTCAAGGTTATATTTTATTGTTTTTAAAATCGTTGTTACAGGTGTTTGTTGCTTGTTGCTAGTCGTTGTTGAACGAAAAAAATTGAAAATTTTAGGATTTATTGTATTTTCGCGTTGGTTAGGTACTTGCAAATAGATCAAAGTTTCGTGTATAAATAAATGAACAAAACCTTTGTTGCTATTTATAATAAAAATAATGTTGTTTTATCTTTCTAACAAAGGAGGTCGTTGTAATTTAACCTGTTCGTGGAATAACCATGCGTGTTTCCAAATTATTTTAAAACATTGCGAAATCTTTCAAAATTATTTGTCAATAATTTAAAAGTTGATATTTCTATAGGTACCTCGGTACGAAATAGATATTACCTACATTTTGCTTTTTTATTTATTCGAAATGGGGTCCTCCCCCACCCACCAGAATTATCTTTTCCATTTAAAAAAAAATTTAACATACTTTGATCATCGGTAAAACCAAAAAAAAAATAACATTTTCCTCAATATTTTATAATAACCTCCAGGCAAGGCAACGTCGCCTGACAACGGGGATTTTTGACCTCGTCAATTTCGCAACTGGAGGCCGTCGACGTACAAAACCGTTGGTCCGCTTCGTAGGCGAAAAACCTTGGGGTATTAGCCCCTTTTTGCGTCTTAATTTGGGGGCAACGATCGCCCCTTTGTAGGGCCAACTCTCTACAGGGACAACCACCCTTGCCTTATTGAATTAAGCATTGTTTGGGCTCGATTAAAGAAACTAATATCTAGGTCCATAAGAAAAATTTTATAATGTAGTTTAAGATTTTGGGTTTTCAGACTTAACTCTTTTACAACATGTACAGGGTCTTCCAACGAGGACTGAACAGGGGCTCATTTTTGAGCTTCCTTGTATTTAAAGAAAAATCCAAAATAGCCAATCGATGTACTTTTTCCTGCAGAATTCAAAAATAAAACCAAAAATTTATTTGAACCAGAAACAAAAAAAATACGCTATGGATAAGGTGTTTTTTAAATGGAACATAGCTTTTTTTATACGATTTTTGGAACGAGTGATTTTTTTTTTGTCCGTTCTGATTAAAATATTTAATATTGTGACAGCTATTTTTATTAAATTTTAATGTTTTATCCAGTATAATTTAACTTTAACCTGTTTAAAACATACACTAGGTAATAAAGGTATAATCACCTTTGAATCCTTCAAAGTCAAAAAATTTGACAAATCCTTAGAATAGTATTGACGGATATATTTCTGTGAAAATCTGCAATAAATCTTCTCCTTGCTTCTCTTGCATTTTCTTGGCATTTGTAGAACAAGATAACAATCTGCAATCTCTCATCTAATGCATATTTCATTTCGGCAATATTATAGTAAATTTGTCAAATTTTTTGACTTTGAAGGATTCAAAGGTGATTATACCTTTATTACCTAGTGTATGTTTCAAACAGGTTAAAGTTAAATTATACTGGATAAAACATTAAAATTTAATAAAAATAGCTGTCCCAATATTAAATATTTTAATCAGAACGGACAAAAAAAAAATCACTCGTTCCGAAAATCGTATAAAAAAAGCTATATTCCATTTAAAAAACACCTTATCCATAGCGTAACTCTTTTGTTTCTGGTTCAAATAAATTTTTGGTTTCATTTTTGAATTCTGCAGGAAAAAGTACATCGATTGGCTATTTTGGATTTTTCTTTAAATACAAGGAAGCTCAAAAATGAGCCCCTGTTCAGTCCTCGTTGGAAGACCCTGTACAGTTGTACACATTTAATTTTTCGATTTAAATACTCAATTACCTACCATTTTATGTCGAGCACTTACAGTCCAAAACTTGTCCTCTTTCTGTGTCGAGATCTTATTTGGCGTTCCACAGGGCTCTGTTCTGGCAATTATTTTGGAATCGAATTAAATGCAGAAATAAAAAATAGGTAATATATTCTCGAATGATTCTAATCTATCTATCTATCGCAAGATATTTTAAGTAGGTTATTATTTTCTGTTTTGTATACCGAGCTGTACCTACTTGCTTTCTGTAAATGATAATAAAACAACAAATAAAAAAAATCTTTTACAAATATTTCAAATTATGGCGTAAGGTCTCGCCGTGTCGTAGGCAAATGATATTATAAACCAAATGGTACTCTTTAATATAATAATTATAAGACCAAATAACTGTATAATAAAAATCCAAAGAAGCCATAACGGAGATATCGCAGCGCCGGCATGGCATAACGTAACTCTTACTTCGGTCACGGTTGTTGTATGTTGCAAAAAAAGAAAGTGAGTAATACACGACGGTTTTTGTCCTTGTTCTTCGTATGTAATTACTAATTATGTTTAATAATTCCCAATAAAAAAAAGGAAATAATCGAATAGAAGCATTCGTGGTATAATTTTTTTTGTTGGGTAGTCAAGGAGACTTTCTAGTAGGTAAAAAAGTAGTTTAATCCGAGTTAAACTTGCGCCTATATCTGATTTGTATATAATAATAAATAAATTACCCAATATAGAGCCTTGCGGCACTCCACGCTCGGAGAGGGTTGGTTTTGAGCTAGAACTGTTGATAATGACAATGACTATTTCTATAAAATATCGTTGCACATCTTATCAATAGTTTTTTTCTTGCAGCTTATGGTAAAGTGTTCCTAGTAAGAAAACGGGGCGGTTCCGACGATAACCGACTCTACGCGATGAAAGTCTTGAAGAAAGCCACGATCGTCCAAAAGAAAAAGACAACAGAGCACACGAAGACAGAGAGGCAAGTACTCGAAGCCGTCCGCGACAACCCGTTCCTTGTCACCCTACACTATGCCTTCCAGACTGATGCCAAACTACACCTTATTTTAGGTAAGTTTGTTAATATCGGAATGCATTTTTCTGTAAATTTTTACGTTTTTTTTGTTGGCGCAAATTAAGTTAATTCACAACGCTTCAACTGATAATTATCGATGACGAACTCAGGGAATTCCTAAATCATATCGATAATCAAATTCATCATGGAGAAAGAAGAAAACAACCAATTACCTTTCCTAGATGTCAACGTAAAGCAAAATGGCGACACCGTCAAAGGAAAACCACGCATACAGTTCAATATTTCGGTTGTACTCAACAACAACTCAAACAACACAAAACATGGCATAGTAAGAACCCTTGTGGATAGATCAATTATAATCTGTAACACGAAGGAAGCCCTTGAAAAGAAACTAACTACATCAAGACCGACCTCTACAAAAATGGCTACCCCCTGAGATCAGCTGACCGTACCTGGACACATGGCCATCATATCAGGTGGTCAGAAGCTAAAATCCTGCATCCTACTGGAGACCATGCATCATTAGATATAAGAAATATTGGAAACATTTGTTAAGTAGATGCAATCTTAGACCGCGCACGGATTAAGCGCATGACTGCACCTATCTCGGCTGTGCTTCAGTGCACCACCATAAATAGAGCTGTACTTTGCTTATTAAGTATTCACCTGAAGACGACTGCAGATACTTATCAGTTGAAACGTTGTTGTTTAAAACGAATGAAGATGATGCAAAACCAAAACTCTTCCATCATTCCAACATTTTAATGTTTGCGTTCTTTCTAATACTAATTTAAAATGCATTACTTGACCTATATGACCGCATATTTCGAATAACTAATGCCCTATTGTGCGCATTGCACCGTCGAATGAGATATCTTCTTGATGGCTATGCTATGACTAATAAAATTCTGCTTAAAGCCCGCACAGCGTGGGTTCATTCAAGCCAAGTCCTAAAATGGTGTAATAAATGTTACAGGAGAAAAACATCTTGATGATTTCAAAGAAGCTTTATTTAATAATGTTTGTATTTTAACTGTGTGCTAATTACCGTTCTATTCATAAAAAAAAGCGCACAAGAATTAGAATGAGAGGTAAGTTTTGTCATTATTTGCGTAAAACCGGCTTGTCTAAATGATTGTTTATTGGAGGTTATCACACGTCATAGATTATCAAAAATGCAAAGCATTGGCGTCGGTGTAATTAATTTTGAAACGAATGGTGGTAACGTTTGATAACCTTTGACAGAAGAACGTTGAAATCATCAGTTGTCTAACGTTGAAAAGGCTCGAATTGTATCAAGAATCGAAGAAGGATGGTCAATCCGTGCTGTAGCGCAGTTGTATAATAGAAATAAAAAAACTATATTGAAAATTAAGCAACGCTGGGAACAAGAAGAATCCTTAAAGAGGAAAATTGGTTCAGGTCGTCCCAAACGTTCCAACCCTGAACAGGATGCTGCTTTTTGGGGATATTTAAGAAATCCTTTTGCAACTGCAATGTTCATGGACCTGGTGTTTGCTGGCGAATAGAGGAAAGATTCAATGCCGGAAATTACATTAACATAATAAAAAACATATTGATCATCTGCTGAGCAAATATATCCCAATAATACTTTCATATTTCAACAAGATAATTTTAGAGTCCACACTGCCAATCCTGTAACCCACTGGTTTCAAATCCATAATGTGGAAGTGCTGCCTTGGGTCGCTTCTAGTCCCGATATCAATCCAATTGAAAATATTTGGGGTATAATCATAAAAAAATATATAATCGAAATTTTTAGCCACAAAATTCAGAAAATTTATGGGAAATAATAATAATACTTAATGTTAATAAGTTTATTTAAAATTTAATAATATAATAAATATGTTTATGTTGTCTTCGACAAACTTATTCTTCAATCCCCTGAAGCTGAGCTTGTTAAATTAATAATACATGCGTGCTGGAAAGAGCTTGATCCAAATATTGTATCAAATATAATTCAGTCAAATCCGAATAGACTGGCTCAAGTAGGTAATAGAAAAACAGGGATATATGACCTGCAAATATTAGATTTTATTTATTCTTTTTAAACGTGTTTTGTTTCTATTGCAATTTTTATAAACCTGTTGAGATATACCTATTATTTTAAAATTAAAAAAATAATTTTTGTTATTCTATTGAACTAACGCCCAACGCCAATGCTTTGCATTTTTAATAACCTTTAACATGCGATAAGCCGGTTTTACCCAAATATGGTTAAGGTTTCCTCTCATTCTAATTCGTGTACGCTTTTTTATGAATACAACAAACTGTACATCTATTTTTGTTACCATCTTGTTGATAGGTTAAGGAAATATATTTTTTTTAAAACCGACCAGAAAATTTACACTTTCTGGACAATTTTTTGTCTAGAAAATAACGTTTTTCCGATCGCAAGACCGGAAAAGTAACATTAGAGACCGGAAAAATCTTTTCCAGACTCTAATGTCACTTTTCCGGTCTCTAATGTCACTGTCACCCTGTTTTTTGTTTTTCCAATCGCTCTTTGATAATACAAGATACCTTGATTTCGTTATTATGACAACAACATTTCGATGTATTGTCGAGTGACAGTTCGTTGATTTTTAATTTTGTTCTTTATGTCAAACTTGTTTCGCGTAGTTTATAAAATATATCGAAATGTCGGTCTTAAAAAAAATATTGTACGTCACGCAACCGAAAATTAGTGTTTTCCAGGTCTCTCCAAGCTTCCAGGACTCGCCTATGGCTCGCCCTGGAAATGCTTGTCTCGACCTGAAAAACACTACTTTCCGGTCTTGTAACGTAAATTACTATTGTCTTTGCGGGTCCCTCAAACCTACTTTGTTGGCACCCTGTTCGCAATGATCAAGTTTAATTTTACGTTCATTACAATAATGTTTGGGTTTTTCATGTTTCAAATACCTTCAAAAGGCAGCAATTAAGTAGGTACTTAAATAGGATTGCTGATAATACCTTATTTACTTAATTATGCTTAAAACTTCTACAAATTCAAAAGAAAATTAGATACCCCATTTGCTATGGCTTTAAATAAATAATACTGTAAATACTTCTAGTGGCCTCCGGACGGATTATTGAGGTCATTATTACTTGGTAATGTGTTTATTTTGAATCATTGCCGTATTCCTACTTATTTACCTTATTGGTCTAATAGTCAGTCGCCTATCGGATACCTGGGTGTCTTTGTTCGATGGACTGAGTTTATATCAGGTAAAACCAGGGTCGCAACAAGTTTTTTTTTGTGCCCGGGGTCAACTCAATTTTTTGCCTTCCTGCTTTGGCTAAAATTTTGCTTTTGACGAATTTGACATGGTGGTCTGTCCTAGAGAACCTAAGACTGTTGTTGCGTTGAACCGAAGATACAGCACTACATACTTAAAAAGTTGCTTTCATTACCTATGAAGAGCAGAAGTTTTTATAAAGCGATTATAAGCGTATATACACTACATATTATGCGTCTATCTATAACATTTAAATTAAATTCGACGCTATCACAGTCTAATCAATACTTTTCCATTTCTCCTTGACGAAACCTGAATGTAGGCCGGGCCTCCTTAACAACTTCGCTATTCTATTAAATATTAATAATTTATTTCATCGTTTTCGCTTTCTTTTTTCAAGAAAGTATCGTAGCAGAAAAACAATTAATTATTATTATCGTTAAAATTTTGTAACGATTATTGTTTTTTAAGGAAATAGTTGATCGGAATCGTTACGCCTTGCCTGCCGTCCAACTTTTGCGTAAGAAAAATTCTGACCCCAATTCGTACATTTGTCGATATTATTTATTTACAGTTGAATGGGACACGTGCTATATAGGCAGACCTCGCGCCTCCTTGTGGCAGATATTCGAAGCAGCTCTAGTTCCGAAAATGCGTTTATAATAAAAAAATTATCTGCAGACTCAAGATAACATTGAGTAATGCTTTTTTTATTTTCTTTTTTCTTGTTCGGAGGCTTTGTTCTTATATCTGAAGTTATCAAGAAAGTATTTTTTTGACTATAAATCTGCTGTAATAGACTAAATTATGAAATGAAAATTTTCTAGTTTCAGTTTTTAACATTTTCAATTATTTACTGAGAAAATAAATAAAATACGGTCTTACGTCACAAATGCCTCGACCCATGGGATCCAGTTATTCAGCTGAATGTCAATCGCCGTATCTACCTGAATATCGGGCGGCTTGTTTTCTATTTTTAAACTATTCTTGTCTATTTAGTTTATCAAAACAAAGATGGCAATATAGTTCGTCGAGGCTATAAAAGAATTGCGCGGATAATGGGATGACGTAAAAAGGTTTTGATCTAATGTTTTTAAACTTTCTGCTTTCGCGGCGTATTTTTAATTGTTTCTAGGAAAGGTTTGTGGCCCTATAGGAAGATTTTTATTATTGGGATGTATTTTCAATAGGTTCTAATTTATTATTATTATCTAGTAGTTATCTATGTTGGGGTATTCTATTATACATAGATGAAAATGAAATGTTTTTACTTGCTTTGTGAACAATAATTAGCAAAGCAATAATGTATGTCAGCCTGATGTAGACAGTTCTGTAAAGTAACTGATTTAGTGCCATAAGGATTGTCATACAAAAGAAAGTCTTGTATCTTGTTAATTTTTGTGTGTCGTTAGTAAAAAAAATAATTGGTTATTGACCTAAATACAAATTTTTCTATATACCTTATACGCTTACAAAAGTTGTAAAATTTTAATTAAAATTAATTGACTATTAGCGTACTTTACATACCAATTTTCCTATACAAAATCCGGTTTTACAAGAAAATTAATAAACACTTGAAAAACTGTTCGGTGTTCTTGGGATATTATCGAGACAATGAAAAAAATTGTTATACCCGATATAAAAAAATATTTTTGGGTGTGCCAGTTTTGTTAATTCGGTATTAGTAGTAGTAGTAGTAGTAACATGTTTTATTTAGCAAAAAGCTACAATTAAATATTTTTTAATACATTTTTTTAACACATTTTTATAGATGTATTTTTAAATTTTAAAATGCAACCTTTTTTTAAACGAAAACAGACAGAAAATGTAAACATTTTGCAAATTGTATCAAATATTTTGTTTTTTAATTAAATGTAATTTTAAAGCTTTTTTAAATAGTTTTAATGATATTTGAGATTTAATAGAATTTTCCAATTTCTATCAAACCTTTATAAAAAATAGACTTATAAGCTAATGTTTTAGACACTATCCACATAAAAATTTTGACTAGTTTTTAATTTGTAATTATGATGGTCATAATTAAAAGAACAAAAAAAATTGTAAACAAACAGGTAATAAATTATTTTTAATTTTATGTAGAAAGATAAAAAATTAAATTTCTGACATTCAACCAATCTAAATTTTTTAACATAAAATTTAGTTTTGTATATTTATCACAATTTAAAATAATCCGCATTGCCTCATTTTGTAAAATTTGTAATTTATCAAATATTTCCTCACTAGCACAATATAAAATGGAAGAACAATAAAGAAAATGTGGTAATATACTTAATAGTATTAAATACAGTTTTTTTTTAGAAAACAAACTTAAATTAGAACTGATTCTTTTAAAATAACCTACTTTTCCGGCAATCTTCGATATGACACTTTCAAAATAATTTTAAAATTTTAATTTTGAATCATTGATTATCCCTAAATATTTAGAACTGTTTACTAATTCCAATTTTTCACCATCAATTATTATAACATTTATATTTTGACAATTTAAATTATTACTTATTAGATATTAGGATGTTATATATTATAATACCTTTATTGAAAATTGTTTCTTCAAAACCTAAAATATTTTCGCATGTTATTACTGACGACATAAAATAAGGTTTAATAGGTAATTGGCAAGAGATAGGCGTGGTTTGCCAATACCGCCTTAAGATGTCTTAATTTAATAACTAATCTGAATGTTGCCATTGCAGCAAATTGTAAAATTATAGCATAAAATGCAAACTAACTAGCCATTCACAATATTAAATCAAAACTTGAATAGAGAAAGTTTTCATGAAAGTGTTTTGTCTCACTTTCACTCGGAATCCATCAATTATTATTCACCTTCACAAGGTGGAACTTTTTAGCCGAATACGGGCTTTTGCTGAATTCGGTTGCGAAACTTTGGAGGTTCCGGTGATTGTGAAGTAATTTTAATTGTTATTTTAATGCTTGTTGCACTATTATATCTGTGTATTTCAAGTATTCAAGTTACATGGTTTATATGACATTCAAATCGGTAGACATTTTGGTCGAATTGCACTAAGTACGGTAAATGAATTTGTGAAAATTTGAGATTTGATATGCGTTCACGGACGGTCTCCCAAATGGATCCATGCCAAGCGTATAGCTTGCCTTTTTGCGAAACTTTCAAATGTCAGAGTTATAAAATTATTTCGATTATGCTCGAAAACAGGTCAAGTTGCTGTTTTATTATCTTTTTACTGGCTCGATTTTAAATGTCTTTCGGAAAAATTACTTATAAAAATATCCGATCTTATACATTTCTTTATATAAGTTGTGCAAGGTTGAAGTCGACACACAAACATGGTTTTTTCAGATTTTCAATGGCGGAGCGAGAAGGAATTAAACAAGTTTCACAAATTGCTGCGTTTCCGTACTGTTTGTTGATTTTTTAAATTTGTTATTGGTACCTAAACACGGTCAAATCAGGTCCGTATTGATTAAGAAATGGGTAAAATTGCTACTGCCTGCAAGCAGCAAGTTTATGCTATATCTATACAGTGCCTACTCATCCAAGGATTCTGTTTCTTACATAAATAACGCTAACAATTTAATTTTTATATTTTTCGGCAACTTTTTCCTTTCCAACGTTTAAATATTGAACAATTTAATGTCAATCCGGTCCCGGTCATGGAAAAGGCTTTCCATTAATACTAGTTCGACTTGACATCAATTCATAATTTAGCAAAATTTAAATAATAACAATTATAACAACCGAAAACAAACTAATAAAAAAAATTATGTTAAGTTGTTTTGGTTTAAGTCCAGCATTTGTTCAGCATGGTTTGGGTTGGGGTTGGGGAAGTTCCAAGTCGTTACATACAATATGTATAGTAATAGCTATAGGTAAAATTCTTAATTGTATCTGTAAACCTTTTGAATTTTTATTCTTATCGGTGTTTTGAGGTATTGTAGTATGTCGATCATAATTAGGAAATATAGAAATAATCAACTTTGTAATCTGTGAACTAATGAAGCACTCTGGGTAATGTAAGGAGAAATAGGGGCTTCTTGAAAACCATTTGCCATTTTATAATATTTATTAAGCTGTCATCTGGTTACTCTACCTCATCATAACAACTGCAGGTAATGTGCGCGAACTCAAAAAATTATCATTGTGCGCTAATAAATCTCACCTCTATAAACCTAGCAGAACAAGGTGCTCAAAATTGAAAATTTTTGTATGGAAAATTAGGTGCTAATTAGGTGCCAACTGCTCCTATGGTTTTTGAGAAAATTATATTTTTGTGTTGTTCTGCTAGATTAACGTTAAGCTAGCAGAACATTACTGTCAAATAAGCTAATCAAGAACAAAATGTAGTACCAAAATTAGGTGCTTTTTTGGTGCTTATTGAATATCTAAAAAACATTTTAATTAGTTAAGGTTTTTAAAAAATACCGCCATGTTCTGCTAACTATAAGAGGAACAAATTCCGTCTAAAAGGTATATCGGCAACCGGTTTGTTCGTTGTTACCCAGAGCATTTTTTTTGTATTTAAATTTTATAAAATAATATTAGTTGAAAAAATTGAATTAAAAAAAAAATGATTAAGATATTCAATAAGCACCTAAAAAGCACCTAATGTTGGTACTACATTTTGTTCTTGATTAGCTTATTTGACAGTAATGTTATGTAGGAGCACCTAAATTTTAAAGTTGGCACCTTATTAGCACCTAACTAGCACCTAATTTTCCATACAAAAATTTTCAAAAGAAAAATGTTTAATATTTGCTCTATATATTTGATTTTTCTGGCTTTGGGAATGTTTTTTTGATAAAGAATTATAATAATTTTAAAGCACCTAAATAGCACCTAATTTTGGATAAATAAGTTATTATTTGTTAATCCTTATAATAAAACTGTTCTGGTAGCTCAGCGTCAACCTAGCAGAACATGGCGGTATTTTTTAAAAACCTTAACTAATCAATTTTTTTTTAGATATTCAATAAGCACCTAAAAAGCACCTAATTTTGGTACTACATTTTGTTTTTGATTAGCTTATTTGGCAGTAATGTTCTGCTAGCTTAACGTTAATCTAGCAGAACAAAACAAAAATACAATTTTCTCAAAAACCATAGGAGCACCTAAATTTTAAAGTTGGCACCTAATTAGCACCTAACTAGCACCTAATTTTCCATACAAAAATTTTCAATTTTGAGCACCTTGTTCTGCTAGGTTTATAGAGGTATAAATCTCGATTGTTGTCCAATAGGTTTATCGTATGTGTTCCCCAATGCAATTCAAATGCAAAAAGTGTAGTGAATGAAAGAATAAGAAGGAAAATTAATAAATTTAGTCCATGCATTATCTTATTGGTTGCTTACCAAAGTACCTTAACAATACCATCAGCTGTTCTTATGCGATAGCGATACAAACATTCTCGTATGTGTGTCAGATAACTAAAACCTTACGAGTCAATTAATCATTATTTTTACTGATTGTGATCTTAACGATGATGTTTTCGCACCCTCCCCTCCCCCGTAAAGTAGTAAATTTTTGCATGTATCATCTTCATGAAAAGGCTATTACGCAATCGTATTTCGCTCATTCTCATTCATTATAAAAACATTTCAAAAGGTCAGTGGCTAATGGTGTAATGTAGTTTTTAAAGTTTTTCTCACGTACATTAAATATTTAGTGGTGGGACACCGAAAATTAAACAAAAACTTCGACCGCCAAAAAAATTCCGCACCATTTTTGAACATATTTATTAAATACCGGCAAGGTCGGGCAAACTTACAATAGATACGGCCAAGGTCTATTAATTTATCGAAGGTAATTCTTTATGTGCCGCAATCTTTCAGATTGTAGCAGTAATTTTTTTTAAATAACGCTTTTTACAAATACATTTTCTGATGTGCTAAAAATCGTTTCTATTGTTCTTCGTTAAAATAGTAAATAGTGGAATAAAATTGTTGCGTCATAAAGGGCTTCAGTGTATTTTTCAAGACGATCGGATGGACGAATCACTGACCGGATTTATAATCCGGCGACTAAAATAAACTAATAGAATTTCTGTGTTATTCTTTGACGTCCATACTCAACTAAACATGTTTTTGTCTAATAATTCGATGATGTTTGCCATGAATAATTGTTTACGAGAAAATTGTTTATCTGTTTTGTTGGTTATTTCTATAATGTTTTCAGTAAAAAATGTTGTAAATTATTGCGGCAGTATTGTATATTAAATAGTTAATAGTTAGTGTGTATGTTCTAGCTAGAGGAATATTTACATAATAATACCTACAGCCTACAGTGTCACCAGTAAAGTCCGCATCATATGGGATTTTTTTTTACTAATAGCTTTATTCAAAATTTGACTTTGGCATCAAGTTCTGCTTCGATCGAGATGAAAAGTAAGCAAAAAAATAGTAGTCACGTGATTCGCATTATCTGTCAAATTTTAATTTTCTCCAAAAATAATTCAAAAGTGGGGTTATTTCTGAAAATATCGAAAAAAGTTATAAGAAAAAGGTTTTTTAAATGCAGTTTCTAGCCCACATGCAAAATTTCAGTTGCATAAGATAATTTTGATTTTTATCCACCACTAAAATTTATTTTCCACTTAATGCACTTTACTGATGACACTGTGTTCTTTTTGTCTTAATATTAAGGTGTATTACTTTCAGACACAAACTTCGTTTTCAAAAATACTTATTTTATGAAGTTACCTTATACAGGGTCAAAAACAAATAATAAACTTTGCATCACATGCGACCAAATTTTGATTTTTTTGAAAAACACCCATTTAATATGGCGCTACTTTAAAGAAAATGTATCTGAAATAAAGCCTTGTTAAAACTGAGAAGTTTTATGTAGGTTGCGTTGAGTCTTATTTTGCAAAAGTTGTGCAATTTACAAAATATAGGTAAAAAATCAAAATTATCTTATGCAGCTGAAATTTTGCATGTGGGCTAGAAACTGCATTTAAAAAAACTTTTTTTAATAACTTTTTTCGATATTTTCAGAAATAACCCCACTTTTGAATTATTTTTTGGAAAAAATTAAAATCTGACAGATAATGCGAATCACGTGACTACTATTTTTTTTTACTTAATTTTCATCTCGATCGAAGCAGAACTTGATGCCAAAGTCAAATTTTGAATAAAGCTATTAATAAAAAAAATCCCATATGATGCCGACTTTACTGGTGACACTGTATATAATATTGTAATTATATTATTTAATTGTACAGGTAGAAAATATTTGACAATTATTTTAAAGTAAAGGCCTCAAAATCCCTAGCTTATGTGCCGTTCCTTCCGACGATATGAAAAAATAAGAATAACAAGCACAGCAGCGTTTATAGCATCACAACACCTGTTATTAAATCGTCGTAAAAATGACCGTTCCATACGTAAAATTCGCGATCAAAACAACTATTATTCCAGGAATGACTCGGAAAACAAAATAATTTTACTTATGTGTTTATTAGAATCGGTTTAATTCCATTTAACAAGTGGGATGGATGTGTTTTCTGGTGATATCTGCTTTAGTCGGAAACTTCAGCATCAATAATAACTCTGGGAATCACAAGTCAAATGCAATAGGCACCCAGAAACAGGATCGTTTAAGTTTATGCTGTTTTATAAAATGTTAAAGTACGTAATTAATATTTATTATTCTTATTATTATTTTTTCAGATTACGTAGCAGGTGGTGAGCTGTTCACCCACTTATACCAACGAGAACACTTCACGGAAGACGAAGTTAGGATATACATAGGAGAAATAATTTTAGCGTTGGAAAAACTTCACGCGGTAAGTCCCTAATAATTATTCCTTTGTTTTTAAAATGAACATGAGTTTTGTTTAAAATAATATCCCTTGAGTCAACTTGAATTTTTATCAATCGTTTTTTGACCTACAATACGGAAAGGTCAATACACGCTGCCAAAATCACAATCACGAAGCGGCCCATGATTTTTGCAGCGTGCGCGGCCTTGTACTTTACGCACGTGTCTTTTTTTTATTTAAAAAATGTAGGAATTTATATTTAGCGGTTATTGTTCGGTTGGGTTGATCGATTGCCTTGACGCTGGCTGTAGCAAGTTAAAGGGGAAGTTGTTATAGTTTATTTGATAAAAACACATCTGGGAGTCATTACGTCAGAATAAATAAATATTTTTGCTATAAATTATTGTTTACAATTTACTGTTGATCGCTATTTTTTTTACGCATTAATATCTAAGGTTTTTTTATTGTATCAATCATTACGGTTCATGGTTCAATCCACTCGGCCTTATTGGTTTCTGCTCCTTTACGTAATCGAACATTTTGTAATGATTAGTTTTCAACAGTGAACGCGTGTATTTATTTCCTTTGTGTGAAATAATTACCAGCATATATCTATACCACCTGGTTGCATATTTCACACGTGCCTATTGATATCATATCATTGATGGTGGAAGGGAGAGGTTAGCCCGTTCTAAAGTGGACCAATCAGCACATCCGATTTCTTACCTACAATTTTAAGTTAAAAAAAAATGATTTCCCAATTTAATAAAAACAAAAAACAATATTTTGACAAATTTGCCCATATTTATTTTTCTGCTTTTATTTAACTTTTTTTAACGTAAGACTGTAAGTCGGTAAATGTACTCTAAAGATGGCCGATTTTTGGATGAAACGAAAAAGTAACGATATATTGATTTAAAAAAAAAGTAATGGTTGCTCTAAAAATATCTGTATCTTTTCGTTGTATCCATAGATATTTGCCGTTAGATAAGCAAACAATAATCACGAAAGTGCCAAATTTATGTCCTCGCGCATGTAAACAAGGCTATATATACGATTAGACATGCGCACTGCAACATTATCGTTTGACGAATGGGAAAATTGACAGGTGCGGGCTTTAAAATTTAAATTCATGCCATAAAATCGGAATATCTTATTTAGTGACTTCTGGCATTTTTAGTAGTTGCAAACCTATCAGATTTTAAGGATAGAAAAGTGTTTTGTAAGGTTTTGTTTCTAAAATTTGTTTAAAAATGATTCGTCGTCGAGTTTTTAGTTCGAAATGGAAGTGAACAAGTCAATTAAACTAGAAAACTTATAAAATCGAATATAAAAAAAACAAAACCAGCAAAATAATCAATCTGTGATGTTATCGCGCACCTAACCTCAAGTCAAATATTAGTTGGTATATAACTTGTATTGATTTTTACAATTTGGCAAAAACTTGGGTATTCTACGTGTAAAACATTTTCAAGCACAATGTCTTGTTCAAGAATTTGAAAAAGTTTTTGCCCGAGAACTTGACCTGTGGAATAATATAAACTACCTAGGTATTTACATTTTTTCTTTTATATAATATAAATATAGAAAAAAGTGTCTTTTATACTTTTTGAAGAGCAGGGCTGCAAATAAAATATTCCAAAACATGCATCGGGATAATCTGTCTTGGTGTGGGTTTCTTTTTATTTTCATACCTTGTTTGTGTAGCCTAGGCCTAGTTTGATGTGTTTAAATTGATCATAATAAAATAAAGTTATATATCAAGATACATCACTTCTCCATACTTACTGAAAAGACGAAATACCAGGTATTTTACCCCTATTTTGGCATAATAAAATCATACAAGCCATTAGCCATAGCCATTGTTTATATTCCAATCGGAGTCACTAAAAGCACAAACACAATTCACTAAACTACACAAAAACTAGAAATCCGTAAATGTTAAACAGCCACAATCCACAATAGCAAAGAAAACTACAAGGAATCCACAGCAGATATACCTTCCTTAAAGCACAACAACAAAAATGGCGGCCGAGCCGGTTCTGGAGTGTATTTTGAGCATGTCGCTAATGAAGGACAGGCCGATAACACGAGGGTTTTGCGCATGCCCGATGCTGCTCAGAGGGAAGACAGCTGACCGGCGAGTCATGCGCTCGGACGTACTTTTTTCACCCATAAAACGTAACTTTTGTTTGCGCAGGAGATAAGCTGTACCGGGTGATTCAATGAGAAAGGCAGCCGGCTATATCTCGGAAACTACTAAACGTAGAAACTTGGGATAAAAAAAATTATGATTAAAGCGGTCCTGAGAAAATTCCGGAAATAATTTTTAAGTTCCGCATTTTGCCGCAAGAGGGCGTAATTGAAAAGTAAATTTTAAAATTTTACATAACTCCGAAAATTCCACATTAAGGTATATGTTTGATAACACCATTTTAAAGCTTGGACAATTATGCATCATTTTGATCTTATGCTCATTGGCGTACCGACTTTAATAAGAGTGGGGGAAGCTGTTGAAAGTGTAAACATTTAAATCGCTGTAACTTCTAAACGACTTATCCCATTTTAGCAAACTAAAGACTGTTTGGAAGGGAAATGTATGCACTTTCACCAATCGTATTTAGTTGTCCATAATAGTTCTCAATAAAATTGCTAGAGGGCGCAATTTGTAATAATAGTTTTTTTGATTTTATCCCGAAAATTATGATACCATAATCGAAAAGTAGATGAAATTTGCTAGAAAAAATATAAAAACCGCAGCTCGATATCTTTGTTCGTTTCAGAGTTATTGCCAAAACATTAATTTTTAATACAAATTGTGCCCTCTAGCAATTTTATTTGAAACTATTGTGTACCATTGGATAAGGCAATTAAAGGTACTTACCTTTCTCTTCCAAACAAGCTTAAATTGAGTGAAATCGGATAAGTCGTTTAGAAGTTACAGCGATTTAAATGTTTACACTTTCAACAGCTTCCCCCACTCTTATTAAAGTCGGTACGCCAATGACCATAAGACCAAAATGATGCATAATTGTCCAAGCTTTAAAATGGTGTTATCAAACATATACCTTAATGTGGAATTTTTGGAGTTATGTAAAATTTTAAACGCGCTCTTGCGGCAAAATGCGGAACTTAAAAATTATTTCCAGAATTTTCTCATGACCGCTTTAATCATAATTTTTTTTATCCCAACTTCCTACGTTTAGTAGTTTCCGAGATATAGCCGGCTGCGTTTCTTATTGAATCACCCGGTACGTATCTAAAGGTAAATGTCTATGGTTGCATCTCACAAATAAGGGAGGGGAAAGACTCCTATTTCTACTTTTTTCGATGTTTCTACCTTGTATTCAAATTTTGTTTCTTTTTCTGGTAAAATTATACGTTCATTGCCCCAATTCTAGTACATACGTTCTGTTAAAAAATGAATGTTTTGTTGCGATTGTGAATAATTTATTTAAATGCGCCATTATCGGACGTGCTTTCCACAATAGTTTAATTACCTTTAGGCAAGCGTACGTTTCAAAAATTAAAAAGGTGAACAAACGCAGAGATAAAATTATTAAATAGATAATATTTTCGTTTGTTTATTATTTTGTTGATAGTGGATAGCCAAAGTTGTTTATTTATTTTCGAATGGCACTTTGTTTTGCATTAAACGATGTAAATATTGTCCCAAACATAAAAATTTCAGATAAATAGGGAAAGGGGAAAGCCGTAGACACTTTGCAAATATTTTCTGTATCTAAAATTCGTTGTTCGCTAACATACCGATTTGTTTTATTGTTTGCTAATTATTTACTTAGTAGTTTATTGTTGTTATTTATGCGCCACTACCTTTTGTATAATTAATTATTAATTGGAAAATAATATAAATAGTCTTCCGACAAATCGTAAAATCGTTTCATATATTATAAATTACATTATCATTTTAAATTTGAATAAAAAAATTAACATTTTTGGGACAGTTTGTATAGATAGAGGAACCTTGCATTTTGGAACTTTAGCATTATATAATTTAACTGAACGAAAATACTTCAAGGTTATGAATATTAACACCGTTTCAAAAACTTAATAAATATTATAAGCTTCTTTCTAATCTAATTTTTGCCTTAATTTGGCTTATCATTATTTTATTAAGTACTTCATTAGGAATGGTTGATGTGGTAGAATTACTTTCTGGAAAAAATAAAGGTCAAACACAACGCATTTTCTACTTACCTATAGTTTTAATTTAGTTTTATTTTAAAAAGATGGTTTGCATTTTTATTAAGGGTTGAAGCAATTTTTCTACATATTACACAGATAAACAAATTTTTGGCTGACCTTATAGATACCTATCCTATAGCCTATAGTTATGATAGATGATATAATGCATAGTTGAAAAATATAAAGAACTGAATGGGGTATGTTGCCTTACCATATCGCATCGCCCCTCGTCGTTCTCACTGGCGTCAAACCTCCCGATAGATTAATACGTATCAGATTAAAAGTAAATAGTCATTCACTTATTAATTTTGGCATGGCAAGTTTGCGATGAATAGTATCGACTGTAAGTAAATATTTAAACAAAAAATTGGGGAAATTTACTAAAAAGGCCAAAATACGCCAACAAAATTTAAAAAATTGTTTCAATTTTCAGAAAAAACATATAAAACCTATATTACACTTTATACGTTATAAAATCATTTTTAATTATTATAAATTATTGTTTATTTGAAATGTAGATTCAAGTGGTAAGGTAATGTAAATATTATTTGCAAAGGTTTATCAATCGCGTATATTTTTTTTATTGAAAACAACTCAAAGTCACCTGCAATCGTGTTATTCATCCTGCTGAGGTTACTTACCTTATGTTTATGCATTTTTGAAAAATCTTCGAGGAACATTGACTTTATTAGAAAAAAAAACAAGGTTTTTTTGTTATCTGTGATTTATGCACATAGAAACAGTGAAGTCGAGCTTTTGTTTATTATCCATTTCGCATTATTATTACCGACTGACCTTTAAATTTAAATCATAAAAGTTTTTAAATATAACTTTGCGCGGCTGAAATACACTGCCCGTAAAAATTGCAAATGTTCGGGATTAATTTATGATTTGCCACAATGGGAATGGGGATCGAGCATATAGAGCATTCTCTTTATAGAAGCAAGCCAACAATAGCTCAAAAATGCTATGTTCCATTTACTTCTTCCTAAATAGAACTCCCTTATAAACGTAGTAGATTTTCTATGGTCCCGTAGACCCCTCAACCTTATTGGGGTTTTTTCCTAATTTACCATGATCAAGGAACAATGTTTAATCCTTGGTGAACTTACTGTAAGCAACTTTAGTGAATACGACAGTACGTACATTTGAAAAAAATTAATTTATTTTTATCCAGATTATAAAACACCTTAACAATAGCTCAAAAATGCTATGTTCCATTTACTTTTTCCTAAATGGAAAATGGAACTCCCTTATAAACGTAGTAGATTTTCTATGGTCCCGTAGACCCCTCAACTTTATTGGGGTTTTTTCCTAATTTACCATGATCAAGGAACAACGTTTAATCCTTGGCGAGCTTACTGTAAGCAACTTTAGTGAATACGACAGTACGTACATTTGAAAAAAAATAATTTATTTTTATCTAGATTATAAAACACCTTAACAATAGCTCAAAAATGCTATGTTCCATTTACTTTTTCCTAAATGGAACTCCCTTATAAACGTAGTAGATTTTCTATGGTCCCGTAGACCCCTCAACTTTATTGGGGTTTTTTCCTAATTTACCATAATCAAGGAACAACGTTTAATCCTTGGTGAACTTACTGTAAGCAACTTTAGTGAATTCGACAGTACGTACATTTGAAAAAAATTAATTTATTTTTATCTAGATTATAAAACACCTTAACAATAGCTCAAAAATGCTATGTTCCATTTACTTCTTCCTAAATGGAACTCCCTTATAAACGTAGTAGATTTTCTATGGTCCCGTAGACCCTCAACTTTACTGGGGTTTTTTCCTAATTTACCATGATCAAGGAACAACGTTTAATCTTTGGTGAACTTACTGTAAGCAACTTTAGTGAATACGACAGTACGTACATTTGAAAAAAATTAATTTATTTTTATCTAGATTATAAAACACCTTGAGAATGTTTTTAGTCGGCACGCGCTGTGCTAAAGGCGGCGAAATAATTTTATCTACAAGCATTTAATATAGGCGCATAATAATAATACCTACTTATCTTATGATTTATGATATAGTAATAGCATTATGCTACGTATAATACAACAAGTGTTGAATGAATTCGTAAAAATCAGAGATCTCGATTGAAATTATGTATTAAAATTTGCGCTGTCGAAAAAAGGTTTACTTTTTAAAGTCATACCTATAAACCGTTCGAACAAAAATGTTGGATTATTTGGGATGTCTACATTTTAGTTTCACCAAAAATAAAGGAAGATAAAATGGACAGGCCATAGATGCATAATACACCTAATTGATATAATTTTGTATATTAAAAAGGGGCATTTTAAAAAGCACAATGGCTGAGTTCCTTTTGGTTACTTTTAAACAGCAAAGCAAAGCCAACGGATATACTATGTTGAGCGTTCCTTTTAAAAATTTAACTTAGCACAGCAACCACCATTCCTTTAACAACTTAGCTATAAGCAAAGATTTTAACTTTGCTTTGCTGTTTAAAGGAAGCAAATGGAAAGTACCTATTATGTCGTCATGTCTATTTTATCCCATTTCAAGTTTACTGACTTCTTAGTATTTATAATAAATATTTAAAAGGGTCAACTCAATTACAAATTTAAAAATGTAAGTAAGTATAGCTGGTATCACGAAATAGCGAAATTTTGCATTATACAGGGTGTCTGGAAATGATGAGCAAAAAATTTAGGGGATAATTCTAGACCGAAAACAAAGGCTCTCTTCCTATAACATTTTTTCGAAATTACGGAGTTACAGGGTGTTAAAGTTAAATTTTATTTGCAGTTTTAAAGTACATATATAGGCTCGTATGTGGCGCCCTCTACAAAATGCGAAGAAACGGTGGGCAAATTTGTATTCCTCATCCTGAAAAGCCCCATATACAGCGTGTCTTCGGAAGTTCTTACCAAATGGGAAACTTTTTTATTATTAATTTTACGAAAAAAAATTATTCTTTATAAAATCTTTGCATGGTCTAAAACCTAAAATGCAACCATCAAATATCGAAATTTTCCAGTCATATACGAGGTTTGTCATAAAATGTGAATTTTTTCCAAGAATGTGAATTTTTCCCAAGAGTAAAGTACCTTTATTTTTGACATTATCAAAAATTGTTATTAAAAAAAGTTGATCAGAACTAAAAACTACGGCTAAATGTGCAAGTATACGCATTTATGTTGAAAAATTATTTTATTGATTTATTATTAATTATTTAATTAATTTAATGCGTGTTATTGCATATTTAGACGTGGTTTTTAGTTCTGATCAACTTTTTTTAATAACTTTTGATAATGTCAAAAATAAAGGTACTTTACTCTTGGGAAAAATTCATATTTTTTGACAAACCTCGTATATGACTGGAAAATTTCGATATTTGATGGTTGCATTTTAGGTTTTAGACCATGCAGAGCTTTTTATAAAGAGTAATTTTTTTTTCGTAAAATTAATAATAAAAAAGTTTCCCATTTGGTAAGAACTTCCGAATACACGCTGTACCGGGTGATTGGTTATATTTTGCACCCCCACCTATCTAATTTATTTGAAGAAAAAACTTTAAATACCAAAGTTGTAGGCTTTTTGATGAATTTTTATTTTACAATATCAGAAGAAAAAAAAGATTATAGCATAACTGTGAAATACGTACAAATTGTGTTTTTTTAAATGAAACACCCTGTATATTATATGATATTCTTGTAGAAAATCTTCTTCTCATTTCAAATATATATATTTTATATGGTCTATTTTGAACGCTTGGGTAAATAAGTATAATTTAAAAACATAGCATAAGTAGGCTTAGACAATATGGCCGATTGAATATAAGGCAATTGTTCACCTATTATTGGTCTGCTATATGAATATTAATGTTTATAAACAAATTAATATTAATTATTCTTAGAAATAAAACCATACGTTTAATATAATATGTTTTAGTTAATATTTATTATATTAAAAAAAAAACTTACTAAACTTTAAACTACATTTAAAATACCAAATTTTTACAATTATTTATAGAAACATATTTCATGTAAGACGATTTTATGGGGAATATCGCGGTAATAGCCGACATTCAATGTAATGAATATGTTCGAAATGGCCCCCATTCGCTTCTATACATTTTTGGTAACCGGCTTTCAATTTGTCTATAGCCATGGATATCCAATCTGGATGAGTATTTCTAAGAATAATTAATATTAATTTGTTTATAAACATTAATATTTATATAGCAGACCAATAATAGGTGAACAATTGCCTTATATTCAATCGGCCATATTGTCTAAGCCTACTTATGCTATATTTTTAAATTATACTTATTTACCCAAGCGTTTAAAATAGACCATATAAAATATATATATTTGAAATGAGAAGAAGATTTTCTACAAGAATATCATATAATATACAGGGTGTTTCATTTAAAAAAACACAATTTGTACGTATTTCACAGTTATGCGATAATCTTTTTTTTCTTCTGATATTGTATAATAAAAATTCATCAAAAAGCCTACAACTTTGGTATTTAAAGTTTTTTGATACCTCTTCAAATAAATGAGATAGGTGGGGGTGCAAAATATAACCAATCACCCGGTACCTATACGAGATTTCGTCAAAATATTATGAGCGTGGCAAAAGGTATTGCAAAAAAACTTTTCAAAAAAATGTTATAGGAAGAGATAGCATTTATTTTCGGTCTATAATATCCCCTAAATTTTTTGCTCATCATTTCCGGACACCCTGTATGTATAACTGAATGTTATTACCATCAGTAACGCCTTAAATTTTAAAATAATTATAAGCTATTTACACCGATAAAAAGAGAACTCGTTTGAATCAGTCGCAATTCATTCATTTCTCCGTGTCCATCCCTGGACGCGTTATAATAATAATAATAGTAATAATATTAATATTGTTATTTGATCCGCCAGGTATAAACACGAGCCTCCCATTATTAACAGTTAGTTACCGAATACCTTGAAAACGCGAATTACATTTTACAAACTACTACAGAATGTCGTCGTTTCTCTCTCTTAACTAATTTAATTGCTGATATTATTGGCTTCAACTCAAGGCTCGCGGTGGCACGTGCGTAGGTTAATCAGCTGTTTTATTTTAGTATCTACGTTTTAATGACGGGTAAATATACTTAATAATGGGATACCTATAAAGGGCGTCTATCTTTTTATAGAAATAAAAATGTTTTGTTCCAAAAATCATTCACCGGCAGTTTTGGTCCCGAATGTCTACTTCCTCATGTTACCAATACAAAAGAATTCATTTTATAAGTTTTACCTTTGAATTTACAACTCTAAAGAAAAACCAAATATTATGAAAATCTGATTTCCAGTAGTATACTAAATTTAAAGTTGTTTAAAAATTAGGTTAAACCTTTTTCCCCCGACTATGATTGAGTTTTGATCCAGTTTCGTCATGTCCTTAGCCCTTGTTAGGTTTTACGCGTCCCGTTTCCTTCTGGCCTGGATAGTGACGTTAATATTTAATAGATAACCTTCCTAAACACGAAATGTGCCCATAGAATTTTTAAAATATTGGATTCAATCGATGTCGTGACCAGAAAAACGAAAGGGGTTGGCAGGATGGCATGACCATTGGCGGTCTGGATTTTAAGAAATTTCTTAAATGCATTTCTTACTTTTAAAAATAGGTATACATGTGGATGATTTTTAAATAGGGTAATCCGATTGCCCAACTTCAAAAAATAATTACACGCATAATTTTAAAAATTATCAAAAAATAAAGGGGGAAGAAATGTTTTAACAATAATGGTCATTAGATTATTACTATTATTAGATAGAGCTGTAATGCAAAGTACCTTTTTCTTCCTTTGGCCAAAATCTTATCTGATTCTTTCTTATCTTTTGCTAGAATGTCAGCATAAGTTACAACTGTACCTAATCGTTCGTTAGTTTGCTAATTGAAACATCTATTTATAAGATAAGATAAAGATATAAGAGCTCTTCAATATAAAATATGGAGTTTCAAGAGGAATCCAATTGGTTACGCGTTTTTAAAACTAATAGTTTTTAACGGACGTCCTTAAAATAACTATTTCGTCAATCTGATTTCAGATAAGTTTATATACAATTCCATACATATTTATACAGGGTGTCCGCAAATAAAATAAATAAATACTATATTGCCAATCTTGGGGGGGGGGGGGGGGGGTAAGATCTAAATCTTAAATGGATACCCCTATTTTATATCATTTTTTTGGATTCTGCATAAAATTCTGAACATTTTTTAATAAAAGCATTATATTATAGATATAGAGAGATATTGACTCTTGAAAAATGAGATTTTTGAACTTTGACAGCGTCTAGCTTTCTAACTGTACGTCTTTAGAGTAAAACGGCTTACATGTCCCTATCTTCGATTTTTATTATCTTTCCAATAGTGTCAACTTCCGCTTAAACCGGTTGTAAGAAATATAGTACTTCCGGTTTAACCGGAAGTTAACACTATTGGAAAGATAATAAAAATCGAAGATAGGGACATGTAAGCCGTTTTACTCTAAAGACGTACAGTTAGAAAGCTAGACGCTATCAAAGTTCAAAAATCTCATTTTTCAAGAGTCAATATCTCGGAAACTGTTTAGTATAGACTAATAATGCTTTTATTAAAAAATGTTCAGAATTTTATGCAGAATCCAAAAAAATTATATAAAATAGGGGTATCCATTTAAGATTTAGATCTTACCCCCCTCCCTCCTAGGGGCTTGAAGTAACAAGATTGACAATATACGCAAAAGATGTCCCCCTCAAAATAAAAATCGACGGGTCCGAGCGTTTTTTTTTTTAATTAACGTGGAACCAGATATTTAGCCTGTTTCGTTTTAAATGGGGAACCCTGTATATACTAATACATAGGGAACTGAATCTGAAATTCTTTGATTCGATTAAAAAGTAAATAAGTTAATGGTTTAATAATTATCTAAAAAACCATTAATACAGCAACCCGTTGGTTTTTAGTAGCTGTAGAATTGTGCGTTTGTAGGTTTGTACTGTACGTATTCTCTGTATCGACAAGTATCTCCATCATCAGACAGACCAGAACCGAAACCAAACACGATATAATATGCTTGCATCCACTTTTTCGGTTTCACAAGGTGAAACAGATGCACATCGTCTGAAAGAAAAAGACCAGCTGTTGCTTGTGCCACTAGATTTTTGCCGCCCCCGGCGTTTAAAGATTTTAAAACTGAACGGGATAGGGTTGCTTCGTGTGCAAATGCAAATGACCATTATTTTTTAATTTTAATTTTGAAACAGCCTAAAGATTTAGATGAACATGATGTAACGGAAATTACGTAGAACTTTATAAGGTCCTCCTCTACTATTGTCACCAATAAAACAAACTCTACTTTAAGAAATCAACATCCCGCGGTTAAAATATTCATGTCCAGCCCTTAAAGCCGATTTGCAGTTCCGTCTGAACGGACTATAGCCCGTATTTTGCCCTCTTTTCACCCATTGCAACCTGCGTGGCACGAATGCACATACAGGGGAAACACCTGGCCCGTTTGGTTGGTAAGGTACAAAAAGTCTTTGGCCTCTTTTTCATACGGCTATATCGCCAGTTACCATGCTGTGTCCGTGGTTTGGTTTATACTTCATCCTATCGCCACCGTTGATTTTTTTTATTTTCATCAACATTTTTTACAATTTTTGTATCTTCACCGTTTCTTGAACGTCGACGTGACTATGCAGATTTGTTTAAATTAATTTTAGTAGCTTATTCAATTAATAAATTTATAATTCGTCATAGAAAAATATAAAAATATTGGGTTCCACTTGAGATGATTAATGAGAATGACACACAGTAATTTCAGTGACCTAGCTAGAAATAGGAGAAGAATGAGGGGGAGAGCATGTTCAACAATGTTGCCCAATTTCTAGTTTCTAATGAAAACTTAATAATAATACCTTCTGTTACTTGATAATAATATGTAATAACGTTTATTTAATAGCAACTACCAAATACACAATTAACATTTACAATTCAAGAAAAAATAAAAGTTACTACATTTTTTATATACCTATTGCCATGCAATATACAGGGTGTCCGGAAATGATGAGCAAAAAATTTGGGGGATAATTCTAGACCGAAAATAAAAGCTGTTTCTTCCTATAACATTTTTCCGAAAATTTAATATTAATGGAGTTACAGGGTGTTAAAGTTAAATTTTATTTGCAGTTTTTTTTGCAATGTATTTTGCCACGCACGCACGTATATGGGGCTTTTTCGGGATGAGGAATACAAATTTACCCACAGCTTTTTCGCATTTTGTAGAGGGCGCCACCTAGGAGCCTATACTTTAATTTGAATGGTCCCAACTTTTTTGTCCTACATTGTATGCGCATTTTAACTGAATATTTTTATTCTCCTAACCTTTTGACATAAAAAAGGTATACTGCTTTTGTTTCGATAAATTTAACCGTTTTCGAGAAAAACGCTAAAATAACATTGCTTGCATGTGACGAATGAATGCGAAATCATTTTAATTTATTTTGAACTTTAAACATAGCACAGCAAAGGAAGGAATATTCCATGGAGTTCGTCGGAATTTTTTAAGAAGAATTAATTTATGCATTCAAGAGGAAGGACAAGAATGTTTAATTTGTTTGTTCTAGTAACTTATGTATTTTAAAACTGCAAATAAAATTTAACTTTAACACCCTGTAACTTCGTTAATAATCAATTTTCGAAAAAATGTTATAGGAAGAAATAGCATTTATTTTCGGACTAGAACTATTCCCTAAATTTTTTGCTTATAATTTCCGGACACCATGTATAATATAACTGTTTCAGTAGTCGATGCAGTTTTTTCGAAATGCTTTCATTTATTGGAAAATCCCCCTGACCTTTCCTTTTTTTATTTCAGCTCGGTATTATCTACAGGGACATCAAATTAGAAAACATCTTGGTCGACGAAAATGGGCACATAGTCCTCACGGACTTTGGACTGTCAAAAGAACTGTCGTCGACCGATGGAGAGGAACGGGCGTACTCGTTTTGCGGTACGATCGAGTATATGGCCCCGGAAGTGGTGAAGGGGGGCACTCAAGGACATGATATTGTAAGTACAACCATTAAAGATACAATTGAGGTAGTCAATTTAGTTTTAGTTCAATATGGATATAAAAGCTAGATGTCCACCGCGTTTTTGTAGATTGAAATGGTATTTTTGATATCTTCTTTAATTAATGTAGAATATGCTGTACCTATATTCAGTGCACTATATATTATTGCACAAGTTCTGTGTATGTCATAGATAGAACAAAACCGCATAGAAAACATATTTTTTCAAATTGCCTTATCGAATTGAATTGTTTATTTTCTGGTAAATGAAATCAAACACGTGGTTTACCCTTTAGATTACATATTTAATAATATGAATCGTCTCTATTCGACCTACCTGTTCTCCATAGCGTCGTCTCTTTTTTTCGTTATGCACGGTTTGCTATCTAAAACTAAATCGGCCATTAATTAGTAAACATATGGGGTTTACCAGCACCAGGATATATTATGTAGATATTTATAGCTACCAATCGAGCATAATATACATACATATAATGTTATAACGGGTTTTGTGTAAAAGTTTATCAGTGTGCACCTGCTCCGGGCTAAATATCTCTTTAATATCAACAATCAGCCTTGTATTGTGCAAAAACAGGAACTTGTTTCATTATCATTCTGCAAGCTTTGTTTGAACAGCTTGTGCACGCATGGACAAATAATTAAAGGCTTCAAAAACTTCATTTCAATTTTTTTTTTGGAAAAAAAAACACAAAAATATATTGTCCCTATTATTATACAGTGTCACTAGTAAAGTCCGCATCATATGGGATTTTTTTTTATTAATAGCTATACTCAAAATTTGACTTTGGCATTAAGTTCTGCTTTGATCGAGATGAAAATTAAGCAAAACAATAGTAGTCACGTGATTCGCATTATCTGTCAAATTTTAATTTTTTCCAAAAAATAATTCAAAAGTGGGGTTATTTCTGAAAATATCGAAAAAAGTAATTGGAAAAAGTTTTTTTTAATGCAGTTTCTAGCCCACATGCAAAATTTTAGCTGCATAAGATAATTTTGATTTTTTACCCATATTTTGTAAATTGCACCACTTTTGCAAAATAATACTCAACGCAACCTACATAAAATAAGGTAACTTCATAAAATAAGTATTTTTGAAAACGTAGTTTGTGCCTGAAAGTAAATAAATAAAAAATTAAGTAAAGGGGTTTTAAATTAAATCGTTGAAAATAGATAAACTTTACGTTAAGTTAAACTAAAATTTATTTTCCACTTAAAAACACTTTACTAAATACACTGTGTTCTTTTTTGTCTTAATATTAAGGTGTATTACTTTCAGACACAGGGTCAAAAACAAATAAACTTTGCATCACATGCGACCAAATTTTAATAGCCCAATTTTGATTTTGTAGAAAAACACACATTCAATATGGCGCTACTTTAAAGAAAATGTATCCGAAATAAAGCATTGTCAAAACTAAGGAGTTTTATGTAGGTTGCGTTGAGTCTTATTTTGCAAAAGTGGTGCAATTTACAAAATATGGGTAAAAATCAAAATTATCTTATGCAGCTGAAATTTTGCACGTGGGCTAGAAACTGCATTTAAAAATATCTTTTTCTGATAACTTTTTTCAATATTTTCAGAAATAACCCCACTTTTGAATTATTTTTTGGAAAAAATTAAAATTTGACAGATAATGCGAATAACGTGACTACTATTTTTTTTGCTTAAAACTCCACAATATCTAATTCCAGTTTTGTAACTCCCCTTCCTTTAATAACATCCAGGGCCGTGCTTCGAACAAATCGATGCTTAAACTATATAAAATATGCTCTTACAAAAATGTTACTTAATGTAGGTGCATAAAAACGATATTTTAAAAGGAGTTATTATAAAAACTGTGCGCCTAATCGTTGCAAAGAGTGTTAAGACAATAGATAACCTTGGGCAAAATTATGTTTTAAAAATAGTACCGCGTTTCCATACAAAAATAGGAACTCATCTAAATATAGAATGCAAAAGACTGCTAATAGATGCGGTAAATATTAATCTAACATGTCCGACGACCTTAGAATTTTATTGTCTTAATTAGTATTTTTTTGACAAGTCAACTCCAATTGACGCGCGTTTGCTTTAATGCCCTAAATATTAAAAAGCAACCACTTAATTTTTATTATACCACAAAATTGTTACATGCATGATGCCTCTTATTTTGTCATGTTTTCCTTATAATAATCATCATACCTGCCTTCTACATCATCAACATAATATTCGAATTCCTTTTAGTGACTGTTCAATTAGCGTTTTCAATTTTCGGGATCAGGATCCCGTTTTGAGATCCCGGGATTAAAAATCAAATCCCGAAATCCCGGTATCCCGGGATCAACCCTATTAAATAATAATATTTTATATTAAAGAATCTAAGACTAGCAAGTAGCAACAGAAATAATAAAAATGCAGGCATATGCGTAAAACGTTTACGATTTGCTTAGTAAAAATCAAATATGCTCTTAAAAACACCAACGTGTCTAAAGGTGAGAACTTAAGCGCGATCTAAGTTTGGTCGCAAATGTGACTGCTGAAGAAAAGGCTCTTTCAGCTTCCACACTTTTGTAGGTGGTACTGTCAGTAAATATTCGTAACACTTTTGCAAATATAAACCTCTTAATTCTCCATTTTCAAAAAGGGACATTTTTTTTTAATTACGTTAAGGTTGAATGGGCCTTCTCACTATTCTTAAGATACATTTGGCATTTGAATTGTTTAGTCGGTGCTATAATAAGTGTTTTTCATCAATAAAATTATTGCTAGGTCATAACATTAATTTATTTCAGCACAGTAAAAACCGGGTAAAATTCAACCAATTTGAAGATCTCAAAACAGGCGCGACTCATGACGTAGATATGTTTAAAGCTTGCTAGAGCGCATGCGTTTAACATCGCACACGCGTAAATGCTGATCTGTCGAACTGCCATCGGCAAATTAAGCCGCTGTTGCCATATGTAGAAAGTTTTATAATCTTAATAATATACTTTCTTCTTAGAACTTTATTTGGATACTTTAAATAAATATAAACATAATACTGGTAAAATAATTCATTCCGCAGCTATTGAATGGAAAACTGGTATATTATAATTACTAATAATTGCTAGTCAATTTCAATTACCATTACACTGGTACTATAAACTATATTAAATGATTTTTGAGAGTATCGGCAACACTGTCAAGCTGCTGATTTTGTGAATTCTTGATATTTTAAGCCAGCGACTCGGCTATTCCTATCATTCCTCTGTGCATCAATCTTCCGGCGCGATGACGTAGGTATGTTTAAGTCCGTGTTTTTATTCAAGGAGTTTTTTTATTTATTTATTTTCTCAGTTATGGCTTAAAAATATAGAAAAGTAAAAACGCAGAAAATTTTATTTTTTGTTCCTTTATACACTACTACCAAAATCAAAATTTAGTGAAAAGGCCCATTCTCAACGTCATTCAATCTATTGCCAACCTATAACCTATTTCGCGTTGATTTTTTAAGTTTATTATTTTAATAACTAACATTTAAAGAAAATCAATATCGTCGGTAAATTATTTAGGTAGTATCTGATATATTACAAAAATATCAATTTATTTCATTGCTAATTTTAGGAGAATTGTATAGTGAAAGAACAATGAGTGACAATGACATAATAATTTTAAAAAAAATCTTACCCGATATTTTTCGCTATACAATTCTCCTAAAATAAGTTATGAAATTCCTTAATATTTATTAAATATGTCAATTATTACCTATAGAATATCAAGTCGATACTGATTTTCTTTAAATTTTGTATAAAACCTGGAAAACATAAATAAATCTACGCGAAATAGGTTATAGGTTGGCAAGCATGTTAATACTCCCACCTTAAGACTTTTAAGATGATATTTTGGATTTTCCTATATTTGCTGCCAATAAGATTTAGTTCTAGTGGTTTTTCGGGATTGCTATACTTCAATCCCGGGATTATCGGTTACAAAAATCTTGCGGGATCCCGGGATTTTCGAGATCCGGGATCCCGGGCTGGAAACCCTATGTTCAATAGCACGGGCTAAGTTAAGCATTCCTTTTAAAAATTGAATTCAGCGCAGCCAAGATTTTTCTCCCTCTTGCCGCTGTTAAGTATGCCTCTCTATATTATATACGAGGTTGTTCGCGAAGCGTTCCTTTAACAATTTAGCTAAGCAACTATTTTTACTTTGATGTGCTGTTTAAAAGAAGCAAAAGGAAAGTACCTATTATGTTATCCGCTACGAACGACGCCATACGTTCCTAACCTAAAATGTCAACTGGGGAACCGTTTCCTGTCACTCCGAACATAATTGTTCTAAGGTGGAATTCTCAACGTCATTCCATCTATTGCCAACCTATAACCTATTTCGCGTTGCTTTTTTTAGTTTATTATTTGATTAACTAACATTTAAATAAAATCAATATCGTCGGTACAATATTTAGGTAATATCTGACCATATTACAAAAATATCAATTTATTTCATTGCTAATTTTGGGAGAATTGTATAGTGAAAGAAGAATGACATAATAATGTTAAAAAAAAAATCTTACCCGATATTTTTCGCTATACAATTCTCCTAAAATATTTAATGAAATTCCTTGATATTTATTTAATATGTCAATTATTACCTATAAAATATGAAGACGATAATGATTTTTGTGTAAAACCTAGAAAAATTAAATAAATATACGCGAAATAGGTTATAGGTTGGCAAGCATGTTGATACTCCCACCTTAAATTATTTTGTAAATTTAAAAACCCGTTAAATAATTTATTAGTTCTACGTTCTATATCCCTGCATTTTTAATTAAAACCAGGTATGATTTGAAGGTATTCATTAAAAATCTAATTTGTTCAGTTTTTTCTTTACGGGTGAAGGTCGTACCTATCAGGGGCAGTATGCATATTATGTTGTAGAAAGTTCAGTGGGAATAAAACTAAAATTATTCTTTATTTTAAATTTTAATTAGGATAGCAAAACGGGTATTATAGGATAGGTAACAATTCAACATGACAAAACATTCTGCTGATCATAGCGTGACAAACCTTTAAAATAATACATACTTAGTTGTTTTATATATCAATTTCAGAAACCTTAAAAGTATTGAAATAATCCTACAAGTAAATATGACTTCCTGCCTTATTTACATAATATTGGTGTCCCTGTAAAAATGGGCGTGGCGTTGCTACTTGTAATTGGAAATCGAATTATTCTAATTAATTATTTTTCGTTTCTGGCTACTGTTAAAATAGGTAACGATAACGAAGCCTTCTGTATAATAATGTGGTGAATAGTTCATAACTTCTAGAAACTATTTATTTTCTAGCACAAATCACCCGAAAAGGCTCCCTCAGGTAAAAGCACAAATAATGGACCATTTTTGTGCAGTCTGTATTTTAACAATCCGTGCGTTTCGAATTATTTCATTGGGTACCGTTAAATACCATTCAAAGCGGTGAAGTAAGAGGAGAAAGGAAAGTGAAATTGGCTTTAGGTGCAAAATAGAAAAAGAAAGATATAAATCGAGGACGCGGAGTGAGGAAACGCGAACATAGACGAGCGGGCTTAGCCTGATGCGACGAACAAATTGTACCTGAAACGGATGTGATTAAAATGCTACCTATTTACATGTAAAAAGAGGACCAAGCAGTACCTTGCAGTACTGCTAGGGTTTGGATTTTGACCGTCAATATCTTTTGTTCAATTGACCAGTCAATTGACCAAGCCCCGGTCAAATTCCTCAGTTTTGTAAAAAGAATCAAAGCCGTGAGTAATTACATAGAAACGTGTCTTTATTAAAACAGCTAACAAAAAATAAAGAAACCATTCTGAGGTACAAAAAACACAAAAATGAAACATAAATATTATGTATAATATTAATCTAACAATACTAAATTACTAATGAAGTAATTAGTGAGTGACTGATTGATGATGAAATGAGAGACTACTGGCAGTACTGGTCTTGGTAGATAGCTTAGATAAAGGTACATCATCTTCGTCACTGAACTCACCCCCGGCATTGCCTTTATGTTCTTCCGAATCTGAATCACTCGTTTTATCCTCACTACTGAAAATTAGCGCTGGTTCCTCCGAATTTCCATTTTTTTTATTTCCACTGCCACTTAACAGCTTTTAGTTGTACTTTATATAAACAAGCTTTCCTGAGCGAATGTACAATGCCCCATGAGGACCAATTTCTCTCACAAAAGGCTACGAAAGATTTTGACCGAATTTGACCCGGTCAAAATCTCTCCGGTCAAAATCGGTCAATTGACCAGGCACAACCCTAAGTACTGCTATATTTAATTTGCACCGGCAACTAAAAGCGTAGGGTAGAAATTAGTATAGTTTATTAAATCGTTTTTTGCTGAATTTTTCTCATCAGTTCAGGGAATGCCAATATCAGATACGGCAATATGGACATGGCATGGTTAATCTGTCAATTTATTGGCTCTGTTGGTTTTTAGGTCATAGACAATTTACATCTGTAAAAATAACAAAAATATTAACCGAAACCCACTCGTCTATAAAATATCTGAGAACCAAATCTAACCTACTTGTCTACGGCAAAACGGGGCCACCTTTTCGATCAAGGCCGCGCAATAATCCGCTATCTTTCTCTCTCTTTACGGCCACCGTTCCGACAAAGACGGACGCATCTATGTAACGTCCATAGAAAACGGCGTGTTAGAACGCGAATTGTACCGAACCAAACCGACCGCGAGCTTTTATGCGAATAACGATCGGACCTCGTTCGAACGGTCTTAAGATTGATTACGTAACGAGGTCGGACGCCATTATTCGCACGTGGTATCTCGATTGTGCAGGTAAAGGTCGCGAATTTGACGCAACAACACATCTCGGGAACTATTTGACGTAGGATTGTGGGCGTGTGTGGTACAGAGGAAGTAGTTTTTTTTCGACCGGGTGCACCATCAGCTGGGTTTGGCTAGGTGACGGGATGTTGAAATGGTAATTTGAGTAAAAGGATCATAGATAGATTGTTGACAATTGAATAGGATTTCGGTCGATTTGGCCATCTCGATGAACGGATTTATGTCCGTGTTGGGCAGTTTTTCAAGCACTTTAAACCGGCTGTATAGAAACGAGACAGTCAAAATTTGGTACATATCACTAAATAGCTAAAGGTTTACACGATGTTTGTCTTGTAATAGCTTTTTTATTTGCGATTTTTTTTTGACGAAAATGGTTTCTAAAGATGACGTTCTTATACTAGAATATTTACTATAAAAGCATAAAAATGGAAAAATGACGAAGAAAGTAGGTGGAAAGAAAATGACGCACCATTTATTTCCATGTAACTTATTTTTTAATATTACATCTGCCCACACTTTTTGTTAATTGAAAGGGCATGATAATGCCCGTCATAAAAAAGGCATAATGGTAAAGTAATTACTTTTCCATTTTCCCACGTTTTACTCTGACACGTGCAATGGAAAATATTTTTATTTATCGCCTAATTTTTATGACTAGTTACACGTTTTTGGTGGCCATTGCCAATATTAATAAGAATATGAAATGCGGAATGTCTCACTTGTGCTGCTCTTAAAAACTAGGTAGAACATCCCACAAGTAATTATAATAATTAGTAGTGTAACTAACGTTTCTATCAATATCAAGAAATATCGGTATTATCGTCATTCATTGTTTTTTTTTACCATAAATACCCGAGAACCAGCAGTTTTACTTTTCAACCATCACCAGCGTGCACGAAATTATCTAACTCGTATAGACATTCTTGCAAAGTAGGTTTGTGGGTCATGACTTAATATCGTTTGCACATCGTTGCGATGTTCGGCTTACTCGCATTTCATTACTGCATTATTTTTTTTAATTAAGACACTTCGTGTCGAATTTGACAAACAAATGGCGGATTTCTTATTTTTTTCTCTCTTCGTGGCATCGTTCTGCGCCAAGTTTTCATAAGACGGCGAAATGAGCAATATAAAACTGCGATCACAGAATTTTAATGGCGTTCATGCTGGGACTTATTAATTTATCCCAGCTTTGAATCTTTGAAATAAAATGGTATAGTTTATTTGGTGGAAATAATACGGATGAATAAAAGCTAGTCGACAAATGCGGACTTTATGCTACATATATACGTCCTGGTGACCCTGGTGTGCCTTTGCATTTGTTCATTGTGTAACTGTTATTGTTGGATGAGTTTAATGCGTTACATTTAATCCTTCATTTATATAATAAACCGTCTTCTAATGCCTAAAGTTGGAACTTTCCAAACCGACGTAAATCAACACCATAACGCGTTGTTATCGGCCAGACATTTATTAAATGTATCTGCGTTCTTGCCTGCGTCAGAAACCAACTTCGTTTGAAACGAATAATAATTTTAACTTTCACTTTACAGTATTGTTTATAATTATTTAACAAAAGTGTGACAAAATATTAAATTGGCATGAAACAATCATAATTTAATAAAATTATTTAACGGCTTTTATTGTCTCTGTGGGACAATTAACAATTATTTTATTATTATTCCAATCTTTATAATACAAGTAATATTTCTATAAAATTTGAAGATCAAGGAGGAAGTAGAAGTTACCGACATTTACAAAGACTTGTCTCTCGGTTTTTTTCTGATACTAAATGTAGGAAAATAATGACATAAAAACCGCAGTCGACGACGTAGACGACAAACTTCACGTGCGGGACAAAAGCGATGTTTTCCACGTGAACCAGAAAACTTCCCCGGAAGTTTCCGGACACTCATCACGTGGAAATACGATTCGTCGGAATCGTTTTGAAATGTTTGAAAGGCCGCTCACCAAGTTAAACGGTGGGTTTTCCGATTGTCTTTTATACACGTGTCGAATGAAGCAAGCCGCCTCCGTGAATAATAAATTAATTATTCGTACCTAGTTTATCATTGAATATTTGTATTTATAGGGCCTGATGTTATCTTTGAAACTTTTGTTTCCGACGATAATAACAAGACGTACTGTACCTGTAAATCATCGTTATTTATTCAAAACAAAATTGCATAAGATTCCATAATTCGCCAAGTTATTATTAGATGAATGGACTTATTTTGCGAAAGACGTTGATTTGCAAGTTGCAAATAATAATTATATATACAGTGTGGAATAAATTTAGTAAATCCAATCCAACAGTTTTTGTGGAAAAATGCTTCGGCACGGATTTGTTGCACATTTTAAGTTGTGGACTTCTATACTATAATTACATGCATATAAATTAAAGAAAATATAGGGAATGATGATACTACCTAAAAATTCAACTGGGCTTGGAATTGGAAAAACGAAATTAATGGAAAACAGCTCATTCCAAATTAAAGGGGAAGGGTTCTACTAATTTATATCAAAATACGTATTAACAACGGAATATAGTACATTTATTAATTTCTGTAATTGTTTTCCTGTAAACGTGTACACGTAATGTTTGCGACCATTGTTTTTAGTGTCAATTCAAGACGTCAATAATAAGTTGTTTCATCTTAGGTGACGTAGATTTAATTCAAACGTCGCATAACAGCTTGTTATTAAATGTTTCCATAAACATGTTTATGAAAGTGTGAGGTCTATATACATTTTTTAATTAAAGGAAATGCTAAGCGATCTGGGCAAAATACGCATAGCTTATTATCGGTTTCGCCGCGAAACTTGTTCGCACACGTAGTGCGAAAAGTAAGGAACTACTTATTTTTCGCACACGTAGTGCAAAAAGTAAGTATACTTATTTTTCGCACGCGAGATAGGTATAGCAAAAAGTATTTGAATTTGAATGTTTTTTTCTTTTACGTTCTATACAGACTGTCCGCGGATAGGGTTTACAAAAGAACAAATGGATGAAAAATTTCATTTTTCGGGAAAAAGTCATTCTTGATAAAAAGTTTTGCTTGTTAAAAAATGCAATTCACGAAGAGAAAATTTTGATTTTTTATACAGGGTTCGCGAAAACTTCTAAAACATGATTTCTCTCCAAGAGTAAAGTACCTTAATTTTTCATTTTTGATCAAAATGCCAATTAGAAAACTGATTTAGCATTTTTTATTTATATTTAGAATAACGTTTGTAATTTAAATCCGAGATTTAAAATAAATCTTCGATTTTTTTAGTTTTTTTAATTTTTAGAGGTAAATGGAAATTTTGTTGCTCAATAAAAATATTAATATAAAATTTTATTAGACTCTATTTTCATAATGGGTGGTGTGTGTCTTATTTTAAAATTTTTAATGCATTTTTTTACCTTTTTATTACTTTGCTTTACGTATGGGGCAAATTTGAAGTTGTCTAATAGAATTTGATGTGCTTTGAAAATGTTGACCTTAGAACAAAGGGTTTATTTAGTTCAATGTTACGGTGCGGGCGAAAGTTCTTACAACGTTGTGATAGAGAAATTTAATCAAAGATACCCTAACGTTTACGTCTCAAAAATGGGACTTCATAAATTATTAAGAAAATTTCAACGAATTGGTTCAGTTTCCAATTTAAAAAAAAAAATAAAAAAAACTACCTATATGATCAGAATGACGCAGCTTCCCTAATCGTATTGCAGTCTGTTGCTGACAATCCTACCCGTTCATTAAGAAACCGAGCTCAAGAACTTGATGTAGTAAAAAAAACTCATATTCAGTATATAAATCGAGCCTAAAAAAACAAATATTTTGTTTTCCATTCGACTATTTTATCATTATCATACAAATATTTTAAAACCATTGAACAAAATTATCTTGCTCGTTTTTGGAGACACCTGGCTTTCTAGGTAGAGAAATCAAGTTGCCATTGTGCTCAGGTAACTCTTTACCTTGAAACGGAATGTTAAAATCTGCATAGAAACATTCCCAAAATTTTATATCTGTTGTTTTTTGTAATCGTCCAGAAATAATACATCAATTTTAATGGTTAATAACGAAGAGATATTATAGGATCCAAATAAGTAGGACCTATATTGTTGTTATTATTATGATAATTACTGTATGTGTAGGGGTAGGGGTTGTTTAAAGTAAGGCTGCCAACTTTTAAAATGACAAATGCGGGACAGCAGGACCATATTCGCGTTTTCACCATTACATGTAAACTTGTATAGGGTTAGGGTTTTCCACCCCTTGGGCCATCAAATTCTTCTTTAAATTAATTGAATAGAACAACAAAAGTAAAATTTATTTAAAGAAAATGAATTTAAATACAAAAAAATGTAAGCAAGGTATTGAACAAATATTCCATTTATTTTTAAAATCATATTTTTCAACTCCATGAAATTTCCTGACAAGTTCTGGGTTCCGATTTAATATCTCCAGGAACTGAACACTTTCCCATGTTGTACTTTACATGCAACATTGCACGTACCGTCTGCATATGTTTATTTCGGGACTTGCGGGACAGATTTAACAAATGCGGGACGATTTCAGGTAAAATTTTAGAGGCGAGACAATTCTAAAGAATACGGGACGGTTGGCAGCCTTAGTTTAAAGGTTGAAACAACGATGTTTCATAAGTGGTAGCCGAGTTGAATCGAACTTCCATCTTCGTTGATTTAAATCATAACGTTTCGACTGGGTGAATGCCGAACGATATGAAGGACAAGGAAGTGACCGAACAATTGTGCAACAATTTAACGTTTTAAATTATAACAAGACGCAGTCCTAATTAAAAACATTCTCGTTGGCCCCAAAATGGGAAAGTACAGCAATTTGGCAACTTGTTAAAATGTTTCGAAGCAAAAGAAAGAGCTAATTAAAATAAAAGCATCCGAGAAGTAAAAGGAAGCGAGCGCAAACGAAATAACTTCATGGGAACCGCTCGGAATTTTTATTAATGAGAGTAAATTCGCTATATCCGAAAAAGTGTTACGCCAGTACCGGCGAGTACTGTTACTTACGGGCGTACCAGGCGGGCTCGTGAGCAAGTGTATCAAAGTAACAGTTTTCGGTCTACTTTGACCTCAATATACGTGTGCCGGACGCGGTTTTTCTTCTTTTAGGTATTTCTTCTTGATGGGCATTGGTCGTCGTGTCATAATAACATTATGTAGGTACTACATCACCTACCGTGCGAGCAAAAATTATTTGCATCAAAGAGGGCCTTGCATCTAAGGACGTAATGCTTAGCGGTAGAGCTTAATACCTGTTGGGTTTCAGTAACTACCTGAATTAACAATCAATCAGTTATTCCGTCATCTTTGACAGTCGTTACAAGTAATTTGATTCATCGCTAATTTTTCCAATTTCTTGAACAATTCACACAATGGGTTTTACGGAACAGCACAAAACATTCATGGTTGAAGCGTATTTTCGAAACGGGGTTAAAGTAAATGGCGAGTGGCAATACAATCCGGGTTTGTGCATGGACGATTTTCACGTACATTTTCCTAACGTTGCTTTTATTGCTGGAGATTTTTATCATTGCCTAAAAGAACCGTGGCTGTGTTTAGGGAAACAGGTTCTAAACAACACAAAAAAGGCGCAGGAAGACTATCTGTAAGAACAGAAGAACGTGTTGCAAACGTTCGTGAAATAATGCAAAATACGCCAACAAATTGCATAAGACGCCTGTCCCAAGAAGTGGGAAGATCTTATGGAACATGCAGGACTATTCTTAAGAAGCAGCTAAATTTATTTCCTTATAAAGTGCAAGTATTCCAAGAAATACAAGCCGCAGATTTTGAAAGACGCAGGAATTACTCTCAATAGTTTACCCAAAATTTATTGGAAAGAAATGATTTATTACTATTAGACCTGACATTTTTTTCGGATGAAGTCTGGTTCCACCTCTCCGGTTATGTGAATTCTCAGAATACACGTGTGTAATTATTTTTCTTTTTCTTTCTGTATATTCTTACTTTGTTAATTTTGTAAACAGCAAAAATAAATTTGTATTTGTCTGCTTATTTTATTACTCATTAGTTTGGCATATCATGTCATAATATGAATTTGACAAAATTTTAACCTAGATTTGGTTAGATATATCGTTCCCATATCATTGTGATCTAAACCAAGCCCCACGTTTTTTAATCCAAGCCCTCTTTGATGCAAATAATTTTTGCTCGCACGGTATAATAATAGGCAATTCCGATGTTTAATTTCCTATTTTGTCAGCCTTCAATAGCCTAAAATTGTTTTGAAAATACCTATTGAGCTGCTTAAAATATTTTTTATTATTATTAGGCCAACTGTAGACCCCCAAAAGGTTGGGACATTAGCTTGATGGCCTGAAATAATAAAAGGAAATATATCTTCAAACAAATTATATGGTATCCAACACCTGGTCAAAAATGTAGCTTTGTTCTGTTTAATAAGTTGTTTTTTAAATTGAAATTTTTCTGGAAATTGTGCAATTTACATCTGTTTGTTGTCTGAATGTCTGTGAATGAACGCATGCAAGGTGCATAAGTGTTGCAACATATTTAAACATACTTGAGCACACACACACACATTTAGGTCAAATCTTGCATTTTTTTATTTTTTAATAAAAAACGCAAAAATGATTTTTTTAAAAACCAAACTGATAAAGAATTTAGGTTATCTTATACAGTTTCTATGTATGAAACGATTTTTTGGTAAATCAACTTATCAGATCATTAAGTAAATTATGAAAAGTTCGATTTAGGTTATTATTATGGAGAACTATAGGGTAGGAGGCCGATCGACAATGGCAGCATTTTCAAATTCTGTCCCGGTTTTTTGGTTAGTTCGCTATTGGCCGATAGATGGCTCTCGCGTCCGAAGTGGGCTGATGTTGTCTTCTTCTTCTTCGTTTTTAATATGGACAACTAGATTCTCCATAGTTTTTAACTTTTACTTAAACCCTTTATTTTTCTGTGCTTCTACTTTTGACAAGTGACATTTTATTTTTCGAAATAAAGAACGTTTGAAGGCAAGACGAGACAAATAACGTTGTATTGTAATTAATTTCCATATTTATAATAGCTTTTTTCGGGTTTCGAAATGTTAATGGTTCAAGAACTGTTCCTGGATTGCGCAGGACTGTTGCGCAATAGCATAAATTCTAGAACGGTTTCGAAATTATTCGCGAATTATCAGAGAAGTGCGTAAACCCGAACAAACTTTGTGTTTTCTGAAAGTGAACCTAACCTAACCTAACTTTATTTTCACATTTCCTTCATTTGTTTACAGTTCTTTCTTGGATTCAACTTTATATTCATAAATTAAATTAATTTGAAATGGCTAGTGAAGGTAGGTTCTCCTTAAAATAAGGCTATTTTATTAGCTTTTATCTTGTTTCAGATAGCATTAACGTAAAAAGAAAATACCGGCCAAAAAAATACAATTTATAAACCAAACAATAATTAAAAATAAATTTTAGGTTACACTTGCGAATTTTGACGTTTTAAAACTGCGGCAAATCGACAATATGTTTTACACATGCGTCGTAAAATATTCCCAAACCAGTTCTTACTCTGGAGCAAGGACTGTTTCTGATAGTTTTCGAACAGTCCCAGAATAGTTCTTATTTAAACCCGAACAACAAACTGCTGTCAAAAATCAGTTCTAAATCGGTTCAAAATAACTCGAACGCGAGGAATTAGACTGCGCACACTCGTGACAGTTCTAGGACCGTCCCAGACGAAACCCGAAAAAAGCTAATGAATAATGGTATAATTTATAAAAGTAGAGTTTGCTTTGTGTCGGGGTGTAAGACAGGATCTTCTTCAGAGATGAAACGCAGCCAAATAAGTATCTTTCTAGCTCCAAAGGTAAAACCCTCTAGCTAGAATGTTCCTGTATTTTAAAAACGAAGCATCGTTGGAACTTTATACAGGCCGAGTTTACTAATAAGTATAACAAAGTAAGTGTAAATTCATATAAAAGTCCTGATTTGTTCCTTAAAGAACTAATTTAAATAAAAATAGTTATCGCGTCCATAAGAAACCATTTATTTGATAGCCCACTTCGAACACGAGCGCCATCTTATGGCAACTCGTAAAGCTGAATTACCGATGCTAATTTGGGACCGAATCCAATGCATTGCGATCGGCCTCCTACCTCAAGTCCTCCATAGTTATTATCAAACGCCTTATAAGCTGGCAATGTTGCTTCATCCTATAGGACTAAAAAACGAAACAATGGATCATTACAAAATTCATGAAAAATGCTGAAAACGTTTTTTTTTTGTTATTACACAGATGAGAACAAAAGCAAAGCACATTTTCGTTTTCCTCTACGCCCAAGGCCTCCTACGACCTTCTTCTTGCGAAATACTCTTCGAGCGCCGCATATTTAGGCCAAAACTAGTCAATATTTTTAGGTAAAAAACGGAAAAAACATGTAAAATCGGACACGGTTTCGCGTTCCACGTCTCGACATTGCACGCCGGTTTGCTGTGTGGCAATATTGGTGACATACTTTGGTGGCCTACTTTGTATATACCGCCGGTTGCAAGAAACGGGGTTTTCTGCTGTTTTGCGTTGATTGTTGGGTGAATATATCGAACAAAAAACAAATATTACATATATTTATCGTTAAAAATGTAAATACACACTTTGTACTTCGTTAACAGTTACCGCCATTACTCAGTTGCCTTGGTATGTATGTGATTGATTAGATATCTGGGAAATGCGAGTGTAACAATAGTATTTATTTTTTTAATATTCCAACGTCAAAATTGTCATTTAAGTTCCTTATTTTCACTTGCTACCGCCAGAAGGCAGTCGTTATTACGTTTTGTGGACTCCAGTGTGGAATATTCTAAATAATATAACAAATGGTTTGACTGTAAAGTTAAATTTTTAATTGGAGGCCAGCATTACACTATGCACCGCCTTAGCATTGATAAACTCCCAATAGTTACAAATTGAGTCAATTTAAGCTCAAATAAAACACAAAAGGGGTGAATCTTACTCTTGGGTAAAAATTGGTGTATATTTTCACTCTTGTCGCCGTGATCCGTTTTTTTTTTTACTTTTTAGATTGTATAATAAAGATGTTTTGAAAACTCTTGCCAAGCCGTCAAAAATTCGAACGCAACTTGCATTGCCCCAAAAACCTAAATTATTATTTCTTGGAACATATTATTTGCCATAAGGTGCCGCCATTTTGAATTAAACTACCAGATTTATGATTATGTACTTCTTAGCCGTGACATTGCTCTGTAATTTACTACGAGATCGAGTATTATATCACAATTTTCCAGGTATTTTTGTGTTGCCAAAACAAGTCCTATGTCAAAAATACATGTCAATTGTAAAAATGCAAAACGCACCTACTTATATCGCGGTCTTTATAAAACCTTTATAAAAGTAGGTGAAGAACCACACTATCAAATTTAATCGTTTTATAAAAACCTTGAGCTTTTGCAACATTCCTACGAAAACGTGAAAGAAAAATTATGAATAAAGTTCCAGGAATTGTATCAGAATCGTTTATTAAACCGGGGCATTTTTCCTAATGTCATTTGGTTTTTATTACATTCTTTGTTACAATATTACAAGTTTGCGACCTAAAAACGTAACTCTGCTCTAATAATTTCTAATCTAAAATCGATGGGACTTTATTTCATCCTTGGAAAAAGCTCTTTCTTAGAAAATAAAATAAAATGGAAATCTTTGTTAAAACTAACTATCTACTGACACTGACTGACATTGATATAATTTGTGTTCAAATGGTAATGTTTAAGGGGTCGCCATGTGCATTGTATGTACAGAGTTTTAATAAAAAACAACATGCGAAATACAACTATACTATTATTGTTCCCATGGCATGGTTACTTTAAAATGGAACACCCTATATTTTTCAGTAGACCTTTTTGTCGATATTTCAAACAAACTGTACTTTTTATACTTAAGTCCCTCCAAAGATGAACTAAATCTGGGTAATTGAATCCCAAGGAAGTGTAAGGTGTGTTATAGCGAGTATTTATCTAAAAATATCTATGTCCAATTAAATTATAACATTGATAAGTGTTGAATTTATAAAAGTAATCTAATTCTGGTAATAATTCTTCCAGGGCAAAAAGAATGTACTTATTAGCAACAGCATCTATACTACAATCTATCTATCTATCTATCTATCTATCCCTTGGGTAGTTATTGCCTCGTCCACGAACTCCATTCGCCGGATTCAATAAATGGCTTCTTTAGTCCTTAATACACAAGGGTGGAAGCAATTCTAAAAAAAATTAACCCCAATACGTTAGGTCATGAATTATTTTCTCTGGTTTTTGAATCGTAACAAAGGAACCACTTTATTTTTAATTTTGACGTCAAAAGCTTGACAAAAAAAAACTTACCTAGGTAAATTTTATTTTTATATAGTGCGATCTTTTAGAACGTTGTCTCCGATTGAACGAACTTAACAAAGGTTAATTCAAGTTCCAAGAATTGAGACGCACTATAGATGTAAAATTCGAAACAAAAAACTGGCATAAAGTCAAAAAACACGTAGACGGAGATGATTTAAATCATTTCACCTTTTTTTTTCAAAATACATTTCAAGGTAGAGCAGTGGGAGCGCCGAAATTTTCATAAATTTGCTTTGTCTTCTTGGACGGTGCGCATTTCTCTGAACCATGTAGTTCCGCCTACGGGATTCACATCAACGAATTGAAATATGATGTTAAATATTTGCTAAGAATGATGATTGATAGGGATATAGGTAGTTTAGTAGTCGAGTACTCAGTATACGGATCCCCAGATTTTTAGCCCCAAGCCCCAATAAAATCCTTTTAAAATTCTGAATTAGATATTTTTAATTTTTGGTTCCTCGGTGAATCCTATTCGCCATTTTTTCTCGCACTTGATTCATTATTTCTTTCTTATCAAATTGCGAAATTAACAAGCATAATCTGGTTGTCACTGCACTTACTTTCTACAACAATAATATAAACACGTTTTATATAAACAGCAAGTGTAACTGTTCTTTCAGACGTCTTGACTAACAGTTAACATGGATGACTAAAAATAGAACCTCTGCAGAATTTAAACTGATCTAAGTAGGTCGTTGAAAAGAGTTTTTATTTTCGATGGAATTTGAAAGAATGGGATTGTTAAAAATTATTGAAGAAGTTCAGGAAAATTCATAAATAAAAGAGCCACGAAACAGAAGTATGGAATTTTTCAGGCTTATGCTGCTTATGGTGCTTTTTGTATCGAAAATTATAAGATACGTTTGTTCTGGTTGAGCTCTGGAACTTGGGAGGGGGAGGACTGCAAACTGGTACCCCTTTACAGATGTAACAGTGCATAAACCATAGTCCTCAGAACTCAGCCTCAACCTTCTTTAAAAATCACCAAATTACGTCAATAATATGTATCTACTAATGGATTCCACCTGACATTATTAAAGTATGTTATTGAAATGAAAAATTTGTGTTAACCATATTTACTTGCGCGACAGCGCCGGTATGCATGCATCCAATTAAAGAACAATCATAATAATACAATTTTAAATGGCGACCTCCTTACATAAATTAGTGTTAACCAAGTGCGAAGTATTTATTTCTGGGTTGTTTGGGCGTTGGGCGTATTTGTTGTTATCACTCAATCATTACTTCTCATTGAATAGTTATTCGATATATTGTGTGATTTATAGTAACCCCCACTTCACCGCCTCTTGAAAAATACCATTATACAATACAACATCCGCGGACAAATTATTCTAACATAATGTGATTGATTGCATCCTATTATCGCAACTTGGGACGATTTATCTAATTTTAAAAGAGACAGCTCTTTTAAACCTGTTGGTGGAAAGATCTCAATTCGTACATAATACATGCATATGTGTGGTCTATTTTTATACGGAATACTTTGGGTCGCCACACCGCTCTGTCTAAAAATAATTACTGGCGACTCTCTATCACTTGTTAATGATATTAACACTTATCTTTTTTTAGACGCCGTTTAATGTTTCTCTGTTCCGTTGTTTCCAGATCAATTAGTGAGAAATATGATATACGCAAATTACATTCTTCTGGAACTGCCCAAAAAATATGGTTTTTATGAACGCTTTTTTGATTATAAAGGACCGGAAATGGCAACTGTTTAACTGAGCTTTTCTCTTTTGTTTCAGGCCGTAGATTGGTGGTCAGTCGGCGTGCTTACCTACGAACTGCTTACCGGTGCATCTCCGTTCACCGTAGAGGGAGAAAGGAACACCCAACAAGAAATCTCAAGAAGGATATTGAAAACCACTCCACCTATACCTGATGGTAAGTACTGACTGTATTCTTGTGGTAGATATAACATTTGTAATATTCTGTGAGAACGCCTATACCTTCCTTGCAGAACCATGATGCATTTTCTACTTTTAATAATAAGATCCTTTGAAGCGAATCAATATAGTTCCATTAATGACCTTAACAAAACCTACGGACACCGACGAAGCATAAAATTGGAACTATACAATTTATCTGTTTTTGATTGTATAAGATATAATAATTTTCTTTTTTCTCAGCTTTGGGAAAAGATGTAGCTGACTTCATCAGCAAACTGCTTGTGAAAGACCCAAAGAGGCGCCTAGGGGGTGGAGAAGAAGATGCCAAAGAACTGAAGAGGCATGCTTTCTTCAAACACCTCGATTGGGAAAAGCTAGCGAAGAAGGAGATAGGTGCCCCTTTTAAACCAATTATCAGGTATGTTTCATTCTTGATAGAATTTTGGACTAATGATCACTTTTACCTATACGTGTTTTGCAACTAATCAAAGGTGAAACTGGTCTTTCCCTAATCGCAGCTTATTTGCTTGCTATTGGTTATAACTATTATTAAATGCTAAAACTAATATTCGTTATTCTTTTCAGAAACGAATTGGACGTCTCAAACTTCAGTGAAGAATTCACCGGCATGTCGCCAACAGACTCACCAGCTGTTGTCCCTCCAAACTACGACAAAATCTTCAAAGGCTACTCCTACGTAGCTCCATCAATAGTCTTCTCGAAAAACGTTATCTCGGATAAAATTCTCAATCCGAAACTCAATCACGATCCCTCCAGCTTACACAGATCTCAACTTGACGAATCGCCGTTTTTCCAACAATACGAGATGGATTTAGACGAGAGACTTTTGGGCGATGGAACTTTTTCCATTTGCCGAAGGTGTGTTCACAAAGATACAGGAAAGGAATATGCGGTGAAGATTGTGAGTAGAGTGAGGGACTGTACTCAGGAGATAAATCTGTTGAGAGCTTGCCAGGGACATCCTAACATAGTTACGTTGCACGAATGTCTTCATGATGATCATTACACATATCTGGTGATGGAATGTCTCAAAGGCGGCGAGCTATTTGATCGAATACGAAAGAAAACTAAGTTTCTCGAGAGTGAGGCCTGCGCTATCTTGAGAAAGCTTGTTTCTGCAGTAAGTTTCATGCATACCAGAGGCGTTGTGCATCGAGATTTGAAGCCTGAAAACTTGGTTTTTACTTCGGATGACGACGACGCCGAAATCAAGATCATAGACTTCGGCTTTGCCAGACTAAAACGGGAGAAGGAATCCTTGCATACTCCATGTTTTACTCTGCACTATGCTGCTCCCGAAGTACTCAAAGGTGATCCTGAGGGATATGATGAAAATTGTGATCTCTGGAGTCTTGGTGTGATCCTGTATACGATGCTCTGTGGTAAAGCTCCGTTCCACGCAAGGTCTAGAGACGAAAGCGTCAGCTCCATAATGGAAAGAATCAAGTGTGGCGACTTTAATTTTGACTCTCCCGCTTGGGACGATGTTTCGGAAGACGCTAAGAATGTTGTCGAAGGATTGCTCACTGTTACCCCAAGCCAAAGACTTCAAATGATAGATCTGCAGAACAATGATTGGGTGCAAGGCAACCAAAGGGTACCCCAGACGGAGTTGATGACTCCCGACATTTTGTCTACTGGTAGCAGTGCCGAGAGAACTCTGCAGACTACCTTTAACGCTTTCCACAAAGCGCAAAGAGAAGGCTTCCGATTGCAGGACGTACTAAGTGCCAAATTAGCTCAACGGAGAAGAAAAAAGAAAAGTTCCAGCGATAACAATAGCACCAGCTCTTCTTCCTTTACCAGTGAAAGTTCCTTGAAGAGCAAACTCTCACTAGAACTGAAAAAGACTGAAGAACCCAATCCAACCGTCCTTGGCAAAGACGCTGGCAGTGACGTCCAGGAAATTGATAGGGAATCGCGAGTCTCAGACTTTAGCAAGTGCGAAAGTGACATTTTTCGCGAATCTACCGGCTCTAGTGGTATCGTGGTGTCTGACAAAAACTCTATTGACTCTGGCAGGCAGGAGAGACGAAAACGCGAAAAGAAAGTATACGTGCAAACGCGACAAAGTGAGAGAATTCTTAGACAAAGACTGGAAATTGACTGTGATCCGGTTTCGTTTATCTCCCTTCCCCACAGGACCAGGAAGAGAAGGTTTGAAGATACGGAGGCGGCGGGGTATGATACTCCCCCGAAAATTAGAAAAAAGGCTGTGCCCGGCAGGGGAGGGAAGAAAGTAGACCGGTAGAAGGATGCTAGGTTGTTATTTTTCGTTTATTTATTTATTTTTTCGTCAGTTTTCATAGAACCTGCAAGAATTTTGGCGTTGTGTTTGTAGTAGGGTTTGTGATTTTATTAATGGACACTGTTTTAAGTGTCTCCTAAGGAAAATAAGAAATTGTATATTTTTCGGCACTAGGGTGGTAACGACAAGAATCTACACACGTATACATACAATCTATTTCAGTTACACTGAATCATTGTAAATAGAAAATTATAGTATGTGTCCATGCGTCGAAATGAGAAGAGAAACCCAAATTTATCGATTGTCGATTGGCTACATCGTCAACTTATTTTCACAGCTGACATCTACGACTTGCGGAATCCCTAATTTAAGCAACATTGAACTCGAAAACTGAATTTAAAAAATGCTAATCAGCCAAACAACGGCATATTTTTAATTTAATTTTGTTGTCATTTTGGATGTCCATTTTAACTTAAAGCAACGGTGTTTCGTATTTTCGACACATGGGGACATATCATTAGGAACGTTAGATTTGTTGTTTTTTTGTGTTGCATGATCTGCCCTAATCTGTCTTATCTCTGTGGATAAAACCTGTTATAGTAGTTTAGAGTACATTTTGTGCAACCCAAAGGAACATAACTGTTGTGTTTGGATGTGAATATAGGTACTCTAAGAGATATTTAAAAAAAATATTATAAAAAGTGATTAAAAACATGCCAATTACCTTTATATTAACAATTGTATTATATTATTATAATTTATTAATGCCTGTAATCTTACAACAAAGACGCCAGATTTTCTTGGGTATTCTTATCCAACGTGAACTAATCAAAACTACAAAAATGCGAAATGTGATATAAAGAAAGAAACATGTTTGATGTTGAAAATCAAACACTTTATATATAAAAATATGAGTTTTCTTATTTTTACATAGGATCAATTAAAAGTGCACTTCCTAAAGATATATATAATAATATATAATATATACCCTTACCAAAAAGAATGTATATAGGAAAATAATATATGAGATGTATATTATGGTACATTAGAATTTGAAAGATATGTAAATACTATTTTCGTTTGGCTTTTTATAATGATCAGTTTTTAACAAATTTTAAAAAGTTGAATGTTGCAAATGTTTAGGGCGGTTGCAATTGGCTAAATTTTAGGGTTGTTGGAAGGAGCTATTGGTTAAGGTTTATGAGAAGGTATTAAACAAATGCATTTTTTGATATATCGAAGTTAGTTTTTGTTTTCTAATGACCAATTTTAATGAGATTATTTTAAAATTGTCTAGCAAAAGCTACTCATATTTTAAATTAGTTATTGTTCTCTTTATTTTGTCTTTTGATACAAGTAACTCTTCGATATATTCTAAAAACGTAGTCATCAGTATTATGAAAACGAAAACAATAAAATAATTTAGCGCTTCGGAATTGGCATTTCATTTTTTATTGGTAGACATTTCACTGAATGTCTTATTTCTGTCTGTTCTCAGCTGGCATAAGATATACCAATGGGAAATTTTGTTGTGATCTCAAGTATGTTTTTGTATTAATTGAAATTTTGCTCATCATACAAGCTCCTACTTTTTTTAACAGTGGCACACACAGTCCTCCTATAGTTACTAGAGAGCTACAAACGAAAAAGTTTGGAAACCACTGTTTTATTTTAATTGTTATTAGTTATTATTACTTTAATTAGCAAAAATTAATTATGCAACCGACTAAAAAAACTGTTAGGAATATGTTACTTCAAAAAACGGTTCCCTGGACATTGGGGAACCAAAAAAATATACTGGTCTTTTTTAGTCATCTTTGTACAGAACAACTAGGTAATTTTTTTTTTAAATTAATTTTTCCTCATTATTTTAGTTGATGTTTTGCACTCAGGAAGAAGATAATTGAAATAATATTTATACATAATATAGTGCGTTCAGGAAATGTTATTGCCAAAAGGTATATGATTTTTATTAAGGGCGGGTTGAGAGGGCTGTTCTCCCCCTACTTGCGAACGTACTATATTGGTTCTATATTTAGTAGTTTAATTTTATATTACCAAGGAAACGATTATCGTTAGTTTGTAAATTTTTTTAAGACAATTCATTCAATCTTTTGAATAATGGGAATATTTATTTTATAGATAAAGAAAGAGCTAGTATAGATAAAAAGAATAGACCAAAAAGTGGACAGCAGTGCCTTGTTATTTTTGTTATCCTGGATGGGCTATGGTTTTAGCAAAATGTGGCCCTGTGTTTAGTGAAATAAATAAATTTTTGATCCTTTGATAATTGTGTTTTTTTTTTAAATAGTATGAAGAGAGAAAAATTGATGTTTTGACTCGTATAATTTGCAAATCGAACTCAAAACAGTTTACTTAATATTATTATGTTAGGGTTTTATGAAAACTAATCTATGATGATTGGTTGTATTATGGTGGTACGGTGTAAAATAAACTAAAAATTATTTCCCGAAAGCTAGTCACTCGATCACCTGTCCGCAAAAATGAGAATCCCCCAACATGGACAATGCTTGTCGCCACTAATTATATAAAGCTACTAGATGTAATTTACACTCTAGCGCCATCTGTTATCCACAAATTGATTTACTATAGATGTTGTTTCGCCCACTCGTCTAAAGATGTCGCTCGCACCAGGAAATAATAGTAAACGCAAGTCGATAGTCTATCTTCAATTATTAATTGCTCTATGCTCACATGACAAGTCACGTGCGTTTACCTTTGACAAAAATGTCAAAATAAAAATCATATGACGTTTGGGCGAGGTAGAAAGATTTGTGTGTAAAAGTCGCCCCGTTTTTATTCATCTTCCGTTTAAAGTCTTACAAATCCACAATGAAGGGGTGCATTTTCAACATCGACAACGGGTATTTGGAAGGATTGTGCAGGGGATTCAAATGTGGCATCCTGAAGCACGCTGACTACTTAAATTTGGTCCAGTGTGAGACTCTTGAAGGTGAGTAGATTTTAGTAGGATTTGGGCCCATTATAGTTTAATAAATCGTTTCACGGCCAAATTTCCCCTCTTTGCTTGCCACTGTATAAAATAAATAGTCTTTTATGTGTTGCAACTCCTTTGTTCATTCTATTTAATTTGTAAATTGGTATGTTCTGATATATTTTGTTGCTATTTCAGATTTAAAACTTCACCTCCAAAGCACAGACTATGGCACCTTCCTCGCCAACGAACCCTCTCCTCTGGCAGTGTCAACTATTGACAATAAACTTCGTGAAAAACTGGTCATTGAATTCCAACACATGAGAAATCAGGCTGTCGAACCACTGTCTACCTTTTTGGATTTCATTACATACAGCTATATGATTGACAATATCATCTTGCTTATTACTGGAACCCTTCACCAAAGGCCTATTGGAGAGCTGATCCCCAAGTGTCACCCGCTAGGAAGTTTTGAGCAGATGGAGGCCATTCATGTAGCTTCTACTCCAGCTGAATTGTACAATGCCGTACTGGTAGACACCCCATTGGCTCCATTTTTTGTAGACTGCATTTCCGAACAAGATCTAGATGAGATGAATATTGAGATTATCCGTAATACTTTGTATAAGGCTTACTTGGAGGCTTTCCATGAATTCTGCAAAGAAATTGGAGGTACTACAGCTGAATCTATGTGTGAAATCCTTGCTTTTGAGGCTGATCGTAGGGCGATTATTATTACCATCAACTCATTTGGTACTGAACTCTCCAAAGATGACCGTTCCAAGCTGTATCCTCGTTGTGGAAGACTACATCCTGATGGTCTAGCTGCCCTAGCCCGAGCTGAAGACTACGAGCAAGTAAAGGCTGTAGCTGAGTACTATGCTGAATATCAGAAGTTATTTGAGGGAGCTGGAAACAACCCAGGAGATAAAACCCTAGAAGACAAATTTTTCGAGTACGAGGTGCGTTTGAACATTAATGCTTTCATGCAGCAGTTCCACTTCGGAGTTTTCTACTCATATTTGAAATTGAAAGAACAAGAATGCCGTAATATCGTTTGGATAGCTGAGTGTGTTGCTCAGAAGCATCGAACCAAAATCGACAACTACATTAATATCTTTTAAAATATGATAATTTATTTTTTAAACTGCAACTAAAGTATTTACGCGTTGTCATTCCAAATAGTGTAGATAAAATTAAAATTACTCAAGGATTGTTTTTGCATGCTTCTTATTTTTACAGAAGTTAAAAATAATCTTCTAAGACTTCTTTCATTAATCCAAAATTTTCTTCAAGGACTAAAATATGTTTTACAGACTATATTGATCCATAAGTATTTGTCTATAATTTTATTTTTAGAAAATATCTATATTGCTTGCACTTCTTATTAAAGTATTTGTCTTTAAATGTACCATATCATTGTATATCTGTTAATTTTTTCTGTTAATAAATGTTAAGCTGTAGAATGCTGCGTTTTATTTTTATTTACTTTTGGATCGGGGGAAAATCTTAAATTTTAATTTGAGTACAAAATATACATAGAAAACTAGATCAAATATTTATAATATTATATATATATTATTCTTGTACTATGGTTGAATTTGTATTAGTATAGTAGCCTTATCTTTGCTGTGAAAATTAAAAAAAAATGTTTTCCATTTCACAATTTTTTCTGCCAAAAATATGAACATTTTCTTACCATTGGTGAAAATAGCTTTTCTCGTTGTTCGTTCTTGGTGCAAAGAGTCTACCTCTTAATCTCACGTAAATATACTTTTAAACTAGAGATGGTGCCACATACTTAAAAGATAGCACGCAACCAGTTATTTATCAAAGTGTATATGTGGTTGTCTAAGCAATAAAAGTGACCTCTATGTGTGTGGTGGCTAACTTCGCTATAATTGAGTTACCGATTAAAAGGTAGCGCTGTCATTAACATTGTTGTGATGTAACCAGTCATTTAAGTTGGAGTATATTTGGTTGTCGAAGCATTATAACTGACCTCTATGAACGCGGTGGCTAACTTGGGCATAATTAATTTTCCGATTACTAGATGGCGCTGTTAGTTATCGCTGTTGTTAGACAACCAGGTATTCCAAAAATCGTATTGTCGGTTGCATAAATATAGAATTTCTTCTAGCGACACCTATTAAGCAAAGTTTCAACTAATGAAAAATATGATTTTTAATTGCGCATTCGCCATCGTGTCAGGATATTGTTAAAAGTAATCTTGTTTCGTAATCTTTGCTTGTTGAGGCCTATAAATTGATTATTTTTTTGTTTAGTTGGGTGAGTAAATAAACTCAATTTTTCTAGCCAAGCACCAACAAAAATTCTACGGAGTTTTTATCGGTGGAAAATTATAAACGCAAATGATTTGTGTTTTTTATAAAAATTAATGAAAACCCGGCGTATTTAACGGAGCAGAAAATTGGAAAACAATAACACCCAGACACAGAGACACATAGAGAAAATTATTAAACATAATAATAGAGTCATTTATTCATACTTCATGGTCTAACAACCAGAGCAAAAATTTAATTTCAAAATTAAATTTCACGCCACACGTGAAAATAATTAAATTAAAACGTTTAATATTAAGCATGATGCAGGGGTGGACCCAGAAATTTGTTGATTCTCATCAAGGGGGTTTTTAACTCAGCCCGAGAAAAATGTTGCACAGATTAATTGGAAAATATGAAGAGTTGCCTATTTTCTCGCCCGCTTAAATAATTCCCCTCTTCCACAATGCATATTAGATAATGAGTAGTTTATTATCTCTTCTTTCTAACAGACACCATGTTCATTAGCTTCCGCGAAATGATAAACGATGCTACAGCTATATTCTGACTATGCCATTATAGGGTTAACGTTACTGTTAACGTCCTTGTAAGTTGCGAAGGTTGTCCAAAATTCCCTACATTGTGTTAGAGGGATCGGGAACACGAAGATCCAAGAAAAGCAGCAGAAATGTTTTGTTGTGCGCCGGCAATTTCTCAAAATCACCGGTGCATTGTTGAAATACAATTCCTGCTGTAAAATTACGAACCAACCGGGACGCAGGAAATACAAAGGATAAGGTAACTTTAGGGTCTAAGTCCTGATGGCGGGCCAGAGGATATATGATAATTTTTCTTCTTGAGGAAGTTATTAAATTTTATGTAATAAAAAATAAATATTCGAAGGGTCTTATGAGGGGAAGGTGCATGCAGTGGTGGAACGCGAGGTAAATCTAAGCAGAAACAAAACACTAATACAAAATGATACTAAATTATTTTATAAAATATCTCAGCTCTCCGTATGAATAAGGATGCGTTCCCATTATGCCGCCAATCTGGTGGCTCAACATTGTTTCATGTCATCGGCACACAATAGGCTAATTCCTAATTCTAACTAAATAAGAGCAATGAAAATTCCGATATAGAGACTGGTTTACATTTCCCCAATAAACTCGCGAATAGCCGCCCCACGTTTGCAAACTAACACGCGCGCCGCCTCAAGCAACGAAACGAGTAAACTCGTACGGCCGATCGTGCGCATTAGCTTCCCCATCGCCCACCCTAGACGTCGAAGCAAGCGGCAGCGCCTCGAACGAACGCCGACCCGAGCCGATCGGCTAGTCGAGTAGCATCGTGCCAGTGAGTGAGACGTTTTGTGACGGTGTATCGAGCGGAATCGAGGCAGGCTTTGCACGGGTGAATGCACGGCGATACGAGCGCCTGCGAGTCAATCGATAGGTCTGACGTTGGTTAGTAATTCGGCAAAGGCAGTGTTTGTTTGGACGATTGGAACGCGGTTTTTTCGTAAGTTTGGTATGTAATTATTTGGGTGACTATAATAGTAAGCTGGCTAGAGAGAGATGTTCAATAATGGAAGTAATAATATTATGTCATATATTTTATATGACTATTATAATATAGTGGTATTGTTTGGCCCTTTTTTCAAATGCGATTATAAGAACCTCGGTGGTTTCTAACGCCCAGATTATTTAGAAAAATATATACCTACAGGGTCAGAATAAAACAGACCAACAAAAATTTTAAAAAAAGTTTTGATTATTTATTATAGATATATACGTATTTTTTAGGCAATATGGCTCTTACGACGAGTGGAAAAAAATGGCGCGAATCAGATACAATCAAATTTGTGGAGCTGTACGAAAACGCAGAGTGTCTTTGGAACTACAGGCATCCCGGTTATAAAAACAGAAATGCCAGAGACAAAGCGATTCAACAAATTGTTGATAAAATGAATTTGCCAGGTAAAATATATTTCCCTACTCTATATTCTACACTTCTACAGTCTTGTATATGTCGTAGGCTCATAGTGAAATCCGTCATTTCATGAAAAGCCTAGTCACTTCATGAAGCGTCGGCAGATTGTGTAAAAACAAACATGAAATTACACGATCTGCCGCGTCACTTCATGAAGAGACCTTGACGTTTCGGCGTATTATGTATAACACAATCTGCCTAATTTTAAATATCGTCACTTCATGTAGTACCTAACGATGTCATGTTAGTCGGCAGATTGTGTAATTCCGTCTAAAAGGTATATTGGCAACTGGTTTGTTCGTTGTTCCCCAGAGCATTTTTTTTTTAATTAAATTTTTTCAATATTATTTTATAAAAATTTAAAAAATGCTCTGACAAACCCGAACAAACCAGTTGCCAATATACCTTTTAGACGGAATTACACAATATGCCTTGTTTTTGTGGCATTTCATGAAGTGACGATATTTAAAATTAGGCAGATTGTGTTATACATAATACGCCGAAACGTCAAGGTCTCTTCATGAAGTGACGCGGCAGATCGTGTAATTTCATGTTTTTACACAATCTGCCGACGCTTCATGAAGTGACTAGGCTTTTCATGAAATGACGGATTTCACTATCAGCCTATGACATATATACTGAATGGATATAATTTAAATTAAGAGCAAACACTAGCGACGCATTCGCCATTTCATTGTCTCTGTCAATATTTCGATTTGTCCAAATATATCCATCTTTGGGTAACAATTACGTACAGGTTCAGTATGTACAAATTGTCATTGTCTGGCAAAACCTTTTTACAAAGCCTTATTATGAAGTAAAAAAACTGCCAACTATATTTTTATAACATATCCATACATACACCTAATTATAACTTTGTGCCATATAGCTGTAAATTGGTAATTTTATTTTTTAGACTTCGGTGGAAACGAACTCAAAAACAAAATTAAGAATATAAGGAGCACATACCAACAAGAAGTAAATAAAATCAAAAGATCAAAAGCAGGATTTGCAGGTGGTTGTGGTTATGTACTCGAAGAGTATAAGACCAACTTGGCCTGGTTTCCCATTGCCGATAGATTTTTGAGCACTTGCATCAACAGTAGCAAAAATATCGCAACCAAAAGTGAGGTAAGTAATGCAAAAATCAAAGACAAATGCAGCGATGAATTTTTCCCAGCAGTATTCGAAAGATATTTAAGTATCTCTCAGTAAACAAATAATGACGATGAAGCCAATGGAGTCTAATCAGAACCATCATTATCTATGTTTTTTTTAAAGGTTGACGATACCGACGAGTCCTCACTATTCCAAAACAACCAATCAGGCCTCTTCAGTCTGGTAGAAACTGAGATGACAGGTGAATTGGACCAACAGATAGACGAAAAATTTTCACCGTCATACGTGACGACTGATTTGCATATAAAGGAAGAACCATTGAAAGAAGACTACAACAGTTTAGTGCCACAATACAATAATAAGAAAAGGAGACTTAGTCAACAACCGCACTTTCTTGAAGGGACTGGAGATGTTAGGTAGGGTTTTTTTATATATATGTTTATAATAAAGTATACATTATACTTTTGTTTGAAATAATAAAATTTATATTTTTATTATAGACCTGAAGAATTCGACTTCCAACCTCCAATGGACAACAACCATGGCGACGAGTGGTTCCATTTCGGGAACAACGTGGCTTGTCAGCTGAGGAACATGCCCTTGGAAAGGGCCCTGGTGTCACAGAAGCGCATCATGGAGATCTTGACGGAAGAACGGATTGACGCCCTAAACAGAGAAAAAGAAGGACAGAAAAAGACCGATTCTGGGGATTGACGGTTAAAGCTGAAAAAGAAGAAGAAAAGAAAAAAGTCGTGGAAATTAGTGTAAATCCCCAAGACCTTTCAAAGTGGAGACCCAATTGTTTACATTTTTACCTGATACATCATCATTCCGTCTTTTTCTTCCATTTCATTGGGACATAATATGTCGAAAATACCTTGATAAATTCTCCAAAAAATATGCTAATTAGGCAATTCCAATCGCTGTACCAACTGCTTTAATAAAAGAGTAATAATTATTTCCCTTATAATAAATTTATTTATATATGATTTTACTACTTTGCATGCAATCGTCAATAAGATAATTTAGAATTATTCCTATATAGTAATCGTACCCGGCACTCTGGCAACATGCATTTTATTTAACCAGTATCGCTTACTATTCAAAATTTTCGGTGATTTGTAAAAAATCTTGTTCGGTAATTAACAATCATGGTGCATGCCAAAAAGTTTCTGTCTCCGGGTCCACCGAATAAGATTGTATCATTTTACCGCTAAATGGTTATGTTTTAATATTAATGATGTCTGCTAGTTGAACAGTGTTGTCATGCAGGGAGAATCCAAGGAGTTCTCTCTCTTCCACCAATTACTGATTTTCAATAACATTTCAAATAATAACGAATCGGGTGAAAGAGCGAACCATTGGGTCTAGAGTTTTATAAGGTCTTTGGTTACTATGGTTTTAAAACAGTTGAATTTGTTGTGACATGTACTTATATTATTGTGTTGTGATATTGAAATTACACGCCACCATTTTTTGTATATAGATAGAGAAGAACAGCGATAACATTAAAACAAACATTGTTATTAACCATGAAATAAATTTGAAACGTTAATAGTATATTCGTAGGATATCAAGTCGGCCTTACTGGGCTGATCAATTTTTTAGTAAATGAGATGGTCATATTTTTATGATAATAAATCACTGGAATTATTTAAAACTCCCTTATTTATCTTATGTATGACATCTATATTCGCATTAAGTCTATAACGAGATATAACATAGGACACAAACAAGGTGAAGTCAAATAAAATTGGTAATATATTTAATCAAATCAAGCCTTCTAGTACGTTAGAAAAATATCTATTTCTAACATAACTTTGTAGCAAAGCGAGGAAAAGTCAAAAGCATTCCCTAGGACCTAAAAACCAACGAAATATGAAATTTTTGCGCTCCCAAGTGGAATAAACTTTAGTTTCACATCTGAAGTATGCCAACAGCATATTGGAAAATTGTAATTTGGAAAATTCTTATATTAAAAGGGGAAATATTCGGGAATGGGCACTCATCCCTCTGTCTGCTCGGTGTTATGTGTGTGGCCAGACTGGATGATTATTAAAAACGTCGTAAAGTTTTTGAATGGGATAAAATTCGATTTTGAGGTTTGACAGTTCTATAATAATATAGTATATAGTAAATTAAAAAGGGATGTAAAGTCGCCACAGTGGATCTTTGCCCGTGCGTCATCAATCAACGATCAGGACTCAACGTGGTTAATATGTTAATAACTCTGCATCCTTGTTTATTACAGTAACAAGTTTGAATAAAAGTATAAAAAAATGTCTCCAAGATTCCGCAATAATATAATGTGCTAGACAAGAATAAAACTATAAACGTCAATTAATTACTTTTTTTATTTGTTTAGTTAACAACCGTTGTATTTTAGAACGTCATTGTCAACCTTATTTTGATCTGCCAATCTAATTCGTTTTTTGTAAATCTGTGTGCCTTAAAACTGTTCCTTTTTCTAAAAATAGTTCTTTTTAGAGCTAATTATACCCACCATCTGTTTTGGCGGTAAGTATTTATGGATCTTTATAATACCTAATTTATTTATTTTAAATATTCTAACCGTGACAGTTCTTTGAAAAGTTTACGGTAGTGGCTAAATTCCCTTAAACGAAAGGATGTTAAAAATTTGACTTTTGCGATTTTAATAGTCAATAAAACACCAAACTTTTCTAGATTTTAAGCTTTAAAAATAGTATTAAATGTATTGACATTTGTTTGTCAATTTCTTTTAGATAATAGAGAATGCCGGGCAAAACTTAAAATAAATAATAATTTTTTGGGATATTATGTAGGTACGTCAAACGGTAGGCAGGCACGTCTATTTTATGAACTTAGACTTATTTTTGACTTTTTTCGTCTCGTAATTTTGATTTGATGTTTGAAATTTCAATACATATTAAGGTCTTCCGGATTGTTGCAAACGTTAAATGCTCTGTGATAAGGAGTTTGAATTATGCCCTCTTTTATGGAGTTTAAATGATTCGATCGGTGATTAAGGTAGTGCCCCGTGTGAGTGGGTTTCCTGTACATCACTGAAGTTTTTTTTTGTTTTCAGCACTACCTTCGTTTGACGAGAACATCGAGAAAAGTTTGTGTGGAATGTTTTCCATGGTAAATTTAATGGATTGTCTTATACTCTATTAATTAATACTTATGTTCCAAAAACCGTATCAGCTCTTCGTTGCTGTACGTCTGTCCAGATAATATGGTATTATCAATTCAGTTTTAAATGATTGTCAGTTTTGCTTCTTTATTGAAATACGAAAAAAAGGTTGTCGGAAAATAGCCTTAAATTATTAATTATTATATATCCATCACCCCCGAAACATACATCACGTCACCCGTCAAAGAACCTATAAATTATAACGTGAATTTCTCGTTCCAGACCTACCGTCTCAGTGGCCCACACATTTTTGACAAGTACAACTTCAAGTATAGCGTGCTAAAATTTAGGACCAACATACCCTTATTATATATCCGTGACATTTTAACAAATAACACCCTAAATTCTGATGTAGCCTTTAATGAAAATTAATAATGAAACAAGACAGGCTAAGACAGCGTAACTCGTGGAGAAGGCTTAATGGATACTGGGCAATTAAAACAATTAATTATTGATACCGTGAAAACCATATTCTCTGCTATGTTTTCAAGAGTTTCGAACTTCTTTAGTCCGTGCGTAGATCTTCGAAAATTTCACCTGTATATATTTTTATATATTATAGTAGAATGGGCCTTTTAACTAAATTTGGCTTTGGTGTAGTGCATAAGAAACAAAAAAAATTGCTGTGTTCTTACTTTCCGCTATCTTAAATTTATGACTGCGACGATAATAGTTATTTATGTATTAAGGGCATTATGATGATGTTTATGTCTCTGAGGGCAACAATCCCACAAAGCCGAGGGCCTTTGGCCCGAGGGTTTGTAAGTTGCCCGAGGGTATAGACATCAAGTAATGCCCGTGGTACATACAATATTTTATGTCCTACTTCAGATAATTCCAAGTTAAATTAAAAGCAAATTCAAAATAACGAAAGGTTTTTTACCTATAAAGTTTCTTAATAAACAAAGGTATATAAGTGGTCATTATAGGTGTGCTTTGCCGAAGTCAAAACTGAAATTCATATAAAATAATGGATTTTCCGTTGATTCCGGATAGAATTGCTGTGAATGCTGCCAAAGCTTTGGATAATCTTAATCTTGTCCCAAAGAAGTCTAAAGGCGCCTATGATAAGGAATATCAAAGGTTTGAGGATTGGATGAAAAATAATGATCTAAAATTATCAACGAGACGTACGGTGCTACTAGGATATTTCCAGGAATTGGTATGTTAAAATTGCTGTTCTAAATTATATTTAAAAAAAAAAAAATATAGACATTGCAAGATATTGCAAGTTTAAACATGATAAATAAGTTTTTTTTGTTAATAAAAAGTTCCTACTTTCATTTTTCCTATTTATTTTTCTTAATGCCCTAGGTTATTATATATCTATCATTTAAAGTGTCTGGTAACTATGGTATTGTGAAAGAATAATATTCGAGTAGGACATAAAGAAATTAATTAATTATTTGTATTAACACACTTTCTCAGACCTACGTCATTGCAGAGACTGGCAGAGAGAGCTTATTGCCAAACGGCAGTTGCCAATTTTTTAAAAATATTCCAGGTATCAAGCAGCGTTCTAAATAAAACATTTCAATTTTTTGGAAATAATTTGGGGCAAATTTTAGCTTTTTACGCGTAAAAATAAATTAAAGGTCAACTTTCACAATGTCTTGAGCAAAAACTTAAATTTTAAAGCCCGGACCTGTCTATTTTTCTATTCGTCAAACGATAATGTTGCAGTACGCATGTCTAATAGTGTCTAGCTTTGTTTACATGCGCGAGGTCATAAATTTATTGCCACTTTCGTGATTATTGTTTGCTTATCTAAAGGTAAATGTCTATGGACAAGAGTAGGAAAACAATGGCTAAACGCTTTATTAATAATTACAGCCTGACTCCTGACTCAATTATTATTTATCAAATAAATACAAATAAAGTTATTTTAATCAAAAATAAATAGACAATTCACAGGTTTTTACTAATTTAAAAAAAATTTAATGGTATCACCTTGTTAGTAAACGATGTTTGATTAATTTCCATGCAGATATCAACAATTTCAAACCCAATATCCTTTCCGTACTTTATGGCAAAACCAAAACTAGTGGAATTTAATTACTCATCTACTACATACTCCACTTCCATGTATCTGTAAACATAGTCACGGTCGGGGGAGTCGTTAGTATTAAATATTTAGCAATTATTAATGAACTGTCATTCGAAATGGTATATGCGACTCAATTATGGCAGGCCAAAAATAAGTGTTCAAAGCGGGGCTAAATATAGTCAAACAGAAATCATTGCAGCAGCACGTTTATAACTTTATTTTTAACTTGCACTCTTGCAGGAATATATATATAGTAATACCTACGTGCGTTGAGATGGAAAAAAAAATGTCAATGCTCGGTTAAAAAGGGGAAAATAGAAATTGACAGGAGCTCGTGGACTATTACATAATTGCTTACATTTTGAAAATTGCTATTAGGTGGCAGGATAATGGCTGCAATGAAGGAAATTCTTGATAGATGAGAAACAATTTGCATTCGGTGACAGGTTGAAAAATATGAGCAATGTAGTTCGGAAATAAGGGAAACCCCTTGAGACAGTGACGTACATCATTTTCCTGTAGGAAAAATGGTCAATTTATTAATTCAATTTAACCATTTCCAGTTATTGTCAACAATCGTAGTAGTAGTAGTAGTAGTAGTAACATGTTTTATTTAGCAAAGAGCTACAATTAAATATTTTTTATTACATTTTTTTTAACACATTTTTATAGATCTATTTTTAAATTTTAAAACGCAACCTTCTTTTAACAAAAACAGACAGAAAAGTTAAACATTTTGCAAATTGTATCAAATATTACGTATCATGTTGTTTTTTAATTAAATGTAATTTTTAAGTTTTTTTAAATAGTTATAATGATATTTGAGAGATTTAATTGAATGTTCCAATTTATTATATTCTATCAAACCTTTATAAAAAATAGATTTATAAGCTAATGTTTTAGACACTTTATGCACATAAAAAATTTTGATTAGTTCTTGTTTTATAATTATGATGGTCATAATTAAAAGAACAAAATTTTTTTAAACAATCAAGCAATAAATTATTTTTAATTTTATGTATAAAGATACATACTAAATAAAAAATTAAATTTCTGGCGTTCAACCAATCTAAATTTTTCAACATAAAATTAATTTTTGTATGTTTGTCACAATTTAAAATAATCCACATTGCCTTATTTTGAAAAATTTGTAATTTATCAAATATTTCCTCACTAGCACAATATAAAATGGAAGAACAATAAAGAAAATGTGGTAATATAATTGTATTAAATACAGTTTTTTTAGAAAACAAACTTAAATTACAACTGATTCTTTTAAAATAACCTACTTTTCCAGCAATCTTCGATATAATACTTTCAAAATAATTTTAAAAATTTAATTTTGAATCAATGATTATCCCTAAATATTTAAAACTGTTTACTAATTCCAATTTTTCACCATCAATTACAATATTTATATTTTGACAATTTAAATTATTACCCATCACCATACATTTAGTTTTTGAAATATTTAATTTTAATTTATTTACTTTTTTAATATATTTATTTCAGAATTTAGAATATTTGGGCAATCAAAAATATTTAAAACATTAACGTAAATTAAGGTGTCATCAGTAAACATTTGTAACTTACACATTTTTAAAACTAAAGGCATATCGTTGATGTATAAAATAAATAATATTGGACCTAGTATACTTCCTTGAGGAACTCCTATATTATTTTTTTTTATTTGAATATGTTTTTGATTTTTTGTTTTTTGTGACCTGTTACTTAAATAATTTTTAAACCATTTATAAACGTTTCCGCGAATACCATACTGATACAATTTACTCAATAATCTATAGCCCTGTCAATTGTTTTGAATGCCCGCTTAAAATCCAAAAATACAGCTATAACATTTTCCCCTTGATCAATGGTTCTCTTCCACGTCTCAATCACACATTCTTCAATCGATACATGTTTTAATGTTTAATAAACACACAGATAATATAATAATAACGAGATGAAGATTTGAGAAATAAATAGAGCTCTCAGTTAAAAGAAAAACCAAATGAAGAAAAGGGAATAGCGAATACCCATCTCCAAGCATAAAAAGGTATATTATTTTTAACCTCTAACATATGGATGGATCACCTCCGCTTTCTTCTCTTCCCCGTTACTGGATTACTTACGTTGAACTGGTTCCTTGATTTCGTTCTACTCCATGGTAATAACACTTTAAGTTTGATGCAGTAATTATTGCTGTTTGTTGCGCCGCTGGCAGGACTGCAGGATGATAAATGACACAGCCATTATTCACAGTTAATTGGTCTTGGTGCTGTATCAGAAAAGACATTTATGTTTTTGGCTATTGTTCGCGAAATATTTAGAAAATAATAGAATAATAGCAAGTAGCCACTGAATTAAAAATAAAAATAAAATCTAATTATTTCTAGGTAATAGGTACTTCACAGTGTTAAATGAGTTTCACATTCACACAAGAATTTATATAATGAACATTGCCACATAATATAAATTATTGGTAAAGTTGTCGGTTGTCAACAAATTTTTATTTTGCTACATTTTTTATGCAGGACAGCAACGAATATTGCGGGCAGTAGTGCAAGAACGCTATAGCCTTTTAAAATGAGGTTTTCTTAATACCTACTTGTTGGCAGGATCGAATGCTTGGTACCTACCAAATAGACATCTCCTATTTAACTTTCAAAATGTCTTTATTCCAAACTAACTTTTACCGTTCATTACATGGAAAGTGACAACATAATATATAGAAAATAATAACCATAAAAAAAATAACATTAAAAAAATGGAAGTTAATCCAATTTAATTCATTAATATAATCAATTTGAAAAAAATAGTAAGTAGGTACCTATAAATAATTTAATTTAGTAAATATCTCTTTAATTGTTTTTTAAAAGTTGCCAATTTTTTAACTTTTCTGATGTTTTTTGGAAGATTGTTATATTTTATTATTCCGTCATATAAAAGCGATTTTTTTTCGAAATTACTTTTTACTGGTATAATTTGATAATTTATACAACGTCTGGTGTTATGATCAAGTAATGTCTTATTCTCATGAAGTATTATGTTTGATTTTTTCTTTCAAAATAATAAGTATTAGAGTGAATTAGAATACAAATTTGTAAATACCCTTTCGGTCTATATAGATTAACAGTTGGTTCTAAATGTGGTAATTTGTGTATGCATTTAATACCTTTATTTTGCAATTTTTGTAATGGTTTTAAGTTTGATAAACAAACAGATCCCCATGCAGAAGCTAAGCATTGTAATTTTGAATATCTTAATGGAAAATATATATTTTTTAAGTATATTTTAAAGGAATAAGGAAATCTAGCTCTGTACAAAACAGATATCAAAGGAGATAACGAGTTGATAATATACTGGATATGGTATTTCCGATTTAAATTTTCGTCTAAAACTAATCCTAAAAGGTTTTGTCGTTTTTAAATATTTTCATTATTAAATGTTAAGGGGTTAATGCTGGAATTTATTTTATTTTTAGTTATAAACATAAAAGAAGATTTTGTAAAATTTAACATAAGTTTATTTAATTGAAGACAAGAAAGAAGTATTTTTAAATCATTATTATTATCAAAATACATTTCTCCAAGAGTTTCAGCAAAATAAATAATTGTTGTATCATCTGCAAATAGCCTTATATTGCCCTTTAAGTTCAATATTGAAACGGAATTAATGTAAATTATTAGGAATAATAACGGACCTAATATTGATCCTTGCGGAACTCCACATCCACATATTATTTATTTTTTATTACAAAACTTCTTTTGAAAACGCTCTCAGCAGGACGTGTGTTTGTACCTTTCCTACACGTGCCATCTCTAACAAAAAACATCAGGATTTTCTGGATTTCGATTAGCCTGCAGTAATATTACCTAATCCAGAGCGACATTACTGACATTAGACATTAGAGTCATTACAAGAAATATCAGACAGTTTATCTCACAAAGGGCTTACGGTTACAAGTTTCCAAATTTCTGCGAGTTGCAGGAACATCAAAGGCAACGAAATGAACGGCTGACGTGGCGACGTTGCCAAGTGTTTGTATTTAAAATTTAGAAAGTAAGTAGTGATTTTTAATATTTTAATTTTACAGAAATACAGTGTGACCAGTAAAGTCCGCATCATACGGGATTTTTTTTTTATTAATAGCTTTATTCGAAATTTGACTTTGGCTTCAAGTTGTGCTTCGATCGAGATGAAAATTAAGCAAAAAAATAGTAGCCACGTGATTCGCATTATCTGTCCAATTTTAATTTTTTTTCAAAAAATAATTTAAAAGTGGGGTTATTTCTGTAACTTTTTTCGATATTTTCAGAAATAACCCCACTTTTGAAGTATTTTTAAAAAAAAATTAAAATTTGACAGATAATGCGAATCACGTGACTACTATTTTTTTTGTTTAACTTTTATCTCGATCGAAGCAGAACTTGATGCCAAAGTCAAATTTCGAATAAAGCAATTAATAAAAAAAATTTCCATATGATGCGGACTTTACTGTATAAGTTTGCAAATCATACGTTTTGGTCAATATTTTGGTTTAAGGATTTTTAAAATTATGTAGCTTGATACAACGCAAATAAGAGAGCTAAGAGGACTTCGTAGCTACTCGCATTTACGGTATATAAAATTAAGATATAGTTTAGTATAAAAGAAAACTGTATTTTTTTTTTAATTTTAAAATTAAAGTTGGTCACAATTAATTACAGAATATGGGAAAATCAAGATATTGTTGCTAAATTAATCGATTAATAAGCCCTTAAAAAGAAATCTCAATGTCCAGGTGTATGGAGTCCTAACAAGACAGGCTGGGAATTTAGTTATTGAAACGACAATATTTTTTCGAGTAGAAACTAAATCACCATCCGGCAACGCTGCGTTTAAAATTATAGAAATCTTGGCTCAACTCTACCATCAGCAACTTATTGCAGGCCGCAAAATCGCTGACAGCATATGCGAGTTTGTGCATAATCTCAATAAATTATTTAAAGATATATGAAGGTACATTTTCAAGAATAGGGTAGGAAATGGACAAGAAATATAAAGGAATATTTTAGTAGGTAGATAAAAGGGAACGAATCTTTTTACGGTTTTACAACATTTTCCCTTATTTTTTTTTTTAATAAAAATAAATAAGCATGTAATGGGACCATTAAAATGTTACGTAGAGGTGGACGGTTCGAAATTTTCGTTATTTTTACTGAACAGGGAAAGTAAAACATATATTTCAGCAAAAAATATTTATCGAAAGAAGCAGAAATAAAACTCTAAAATACCTAGGAAGATAATTTGTCTCAGAAACAAGTACAAATTGAACATTTTTATGCAAATTTTTAAATGCGTTTGCATTTACAACAGCAAATTGTTATTTAACAAAGCGATTCATTGTCTAATTTTCGTAATGAAAAATGCCTTGAGATAGATTTTCGTTGCAAAGAATTTGTTTGAATAAACAGAAACACTTTTAAGTCGTAGCTACTGCAAGATTACCCTCTGGCAAATAATTTGCTGGATTTAGACAATTTTCGATGAAGAATTTTGCAAAAAGGAATGTTTTAAACTTCCTACATTAATCCTGTATACTGGGGGAGGGGGGAGGGGTCAGTCATGGGGCCCACATTGACCCTTCAAAATTTGCTGCCAGCTTTGCAGGTATGTCATTTCATAATTAATTTTAGTTTTTATATTCTGAGAATTTAAGTTCGTTACGTGATAATGACCATAAAGACTTGTCCATTGATTTTCCTAGTAAAATTTTTAGCCTTGGAAAGGGATGTTATTTCTAACTTTACCAGTTAGTGTGGCATCAGCGGAACGATCTTTTTTCCAAATTTAAAAATAGTAAAAACCCATTTACGTAACACCATGGGACATTGTTTTTTTTTTCCTGTCATTGTTTTTTTTCTTGTCATTGTATTTTTTTCTTGTCATTGTCAACGCCTTTCGGATTTATCCTTAATCAGTATCGAAAACGAGTTTAAATATCGACGAAATTAAATTATAAACGAATTTGCAAAAAAAAAACTTTCGACGATCTGGTCGTTTTGTATAATACCTTGTATAGTACTTAGTGACATAATGTTTATGCAGACTTGTTAAGTGTTCATGTGTTTTACTGTTTTCTGTCTCTAATAGCGTTTTCGATTTACTGCTCTTGCGCACTTTGAGAGTGCTCTCCCCGAGATTTGCGTGTTCGGTTATCAAAATCCACTGCTCTCACTCGGAGTAGCACGTTCGATTTACAAATTTGGTTACTCTGAATCCGTTTGAGAGTGCTCTTTTTCGATCTGAAAATTTTTACACAGTAGAGAGGCAGCGCTTGCGCAGAACCGCAAACCACCACCATTTTCTATTCTTTTGTTGATGTGTAATCTCGTTTGTTGTGTTTTCTGTGTTTGTTTTTCGTCTAGTTCGATGAATATTGTATATAATATGTCATAAACGCACTCAAGTAGATTTAAATTTGAAAATTAATTGTTTACTTTTGTATGTTGACATCTGTCAAATTTTCAAGCGCCATCACGTTCAATTTACACTCCGTCCGAGGGCAACCGCCTTCGGAGTGACAGCAAATCTCGGGCCGATCGATGACGTCATAGAGCGCTCTCGGAGTTGCAAACCGAAAACGCTATAAGATATCCTGTAAATATTTACCTTATCTTATTAAGTAACATAACCTTGTGATATAAATTTAAAAAATCATTTTTGGTTAGTGCAACTCTACGAAATAAAACGTGTTTTCTTGTCAGTGTATTAAGAACTACCACTTTGTATTTATGGGTTTACGGAGTATTCTGTAAGTTTTATTAATTTTTTTCAATAGTAAACTTAAGGTTATGTTTTCTTCTAGGCGTGAATTTTGAGTGGAACACAAGGACAAGTAATAGATATCCTTTTTTTTTAAGTATTCAGTGTAACAGTAGGATATGTCTAATTTTATCTAAATTCGATACAGTTAGTGCATTTTACAGTTACATCTTCTTAACTATATTAAAATCTGTACACTTGCCGCTAAAATCATTTAGAGTTATGTTTTACAAGTTTATTTTATTTCAGCATTAAATAACGCCAAATTTTAAATTCAATTTTCTGAAGAACAAAGATTTTTCACATATCTTACTGTTGCTTTAAGGCGACGACATGGTAAGCCACATTATAAGTGGTGTTTTAAAATTTTGATTTTGCATCATGTTTGCTGGAATATTACGTACTTATGTATAATGACGTAATAACCACAACCTATGTTATGTCTACCATTCTACCTAGGATTATAAAATAAATTCGAATTGTTTGCTGTTTTAATAGTAGGTACTTAACACATAATGTGGGTTTAACTCTAATTAAATTATTACACGATTAACGAATTCAAAAATTCATAAACCTGAACCTAATAGTAATGAAAATAAGAATTATCATTTTGCATTCGTTATAGAGAGGGGGCCCCTGTAAACGATTGCGGGGGGGGGGGGGCACTCAGTTTTTGTTACACCACTGCACCAACAGCGTCCAATGATCTGGTACCTGATCATTAGATGCGTCGCGTAGCAACTTTTATTGATTCATACTTTTAAATCTAAAAACAAACCGAAAGCCCTGTTAAAAAATACGTACTTTTAGCTTGTTAGCATTTTCCAAATGACCATTTTTTAACTCCCTAAAAGCCCACTGGAAAAATTTAATTTTCCAGGAATAAAATCCAAAGTATCCCCATCGAAAAACGGCCGGCAGCAATTATTGGTTGGTACAAAAAGGCATTTAAAATCAATCTCGGAGTAATCTTTTAAATTGCTCTTAATGAAATTGTGACTGTGCTGGTTTTTGCTGTATTAAAAGCAGTAAAATCGGAAAGCCATACAAACAAAAAAAATGGGGGTTTTTAACATCGATGGATCCATTAAAACGATGAATCCATTAAAAATATCATCATTAAATTGATTGTTTATTAAAATCTAAATTTATTGATAAATTTTCTAACCTATCATAGCAAAGCCACATTTAAGAGTCTATACCGTTTATTTGCATTTATACCATTTTTATTACTTAAAGCCCTCTATTATCGAATTGATTTCAAGCGAACTTCTACGATCGCCAAGATAGATATTTCAAAAATTATACAGGCGTTCGGTTGTCACTAATTTGTTATCACTGGCTAGTTAAAGGTTCAAACGTTGTTCGTCTTGTAGCAGATTTTTAATATAGGCCTTTCTTTGGGACAAAATCGTTTTTAAAATAGGCCTATTAATACCAACACAAGTTATAGTATATTTTGAAAACGAAATTCTAATCGGAAAATCTGCTATATGAGAAACATAGTTTGAAGCAGTGGCGCAGCGAGAGGGGGGTTTTAGGGGTTAAAACCCCCCCCAGACGCCCAGACTAAGATGTTTTTTTACGGTTTAGACCAGGGCTGAAGCCTTTGAAAATGGTAAAAAGTGAAAAAAAATAATAGTAGGATGAAACCCATTGGAAAAGAAAGAGAATATAACAAAAATGAAAGAAAAAATAATTTACGGGCGATCCGAGGTCGGGAAGTGGAAGGAGGTGAGTTTTTAAGGGTAGAAAACGATTTATCTCGATTTCCGGCAAAACTACAAGTCCTATGGAAAAACGTTAAATGGCAAAGTTGTAGGTAAAAAGAAAGAAAGAACTTTTGTATTTACACTTTTTTCACATAAACTCAAAATTTATGTGAAAAATTCAAATAACCAAGTTTTTGGTTTTTTTATTTTTATCTTTTACAAGAAACATTTTTTTTACGAAATTTGGTGAAAACTTACCTTTTTATGTCCCAAACACACTGTAATTTTTTTGATTTAAAATATTTATTTTTTCACCTTATTTTGACTTAATATCGAAAAATCACCCTAATTTTCAATCGAAAATTATCACGTCAAAATATCTGCTTTTTTAAAAAAGTCGGTGGGCTTTTTGTTCGTTGAAATCTCTACTTTCTAATGGTGTAAAAAAATATACATTACCATGGTAAATGTGATGAAATCTCCTTTAAATCCTACCTTTAATAATTATATTTAGAACAACTATTTTCGCATATTTTTTGCGATCTTTATGTTTTATGGATTTGTAATTTTTTTGTTTATCAATGTAATATGGAATCTTACGTTTTTCGAGTAATTAAAGTATAAATTTTAATAAATAGCTCAAAATTGTACATAATAATTTAGAAAAAAAATTCGGATTCGAGTTTTTTTCGTTTCTTTGCATTTTTTGAGAACATTTACCATAGAAATGTATATTTTCTTACACCATCAGAAAGCAGAGATTTCAACGAACAAAAAGCCCACCGACTTTTTTAAAAAAGCAGATATTTTGACGTGAGAATTTTCGATTGAAAATCAGGGTGCTTTTTCGATATTAAGTCAAAATAAGGTGAAAAAATAAATATTTTAAATCAAAAAAATTACAGTGTGTTTGGGACATAAAAAGGTAAATTTTCAACAAATTTATTTTTATTGTAAAAGATAAAAATAAAAAACCAAAAACTTGGTTATTTGAATTTATCACATAAATTTTGAGGTTATGTAAAAAAAGTGTAAATACAAAAGTTGTAAATCTTTTTATTACCTACAACTTTGTCATTTAACGTTTTTCCATAGGACTTGTAGTTTTGCCGGAAATCGAGATAAATCGTTTTCTACCCTTAAAAACTCACCCCCTTCCACTTCCCGACCTCGAATCGCCCGTAAATTATTTTTCCTTTCATTTTTGTTATATTCTCTTCCTTTTCCAATGGGTTTCATCCTACTATTATTTTTTTGGTTTCAAAAATTATCGAGCCTGGTTTAATTTTAGTTTTTAAAATTTTGAAATCCTGTTCTTTTTTTTTGAAAACCCCCCCTAATACAAAATTCTGGCTGCGCCACTGGTTTGAAGATAGGTCTTTCTATATTTTTAAATTAAAGTAAATCGTATGTGCGGTTCCGAAGAAATCCGGTGACAGCGAAGGGCAAAATTTAGGTTTATTACACAATTTTGCAGCAATTTTGTTAAGAAATAAATTGTATCTTCTCAATGCGAAGCATTTTCTTTCTAGTAAAGCGCTTCCTTGACAATTAAGAAAGCAGAACAGCGTCCCCAAAAACGAATTGTATCCGTTAAAACCTATAATCCGCAAGACGTTGGTGGGGGTTCGTAGCGATCGGCAATCGCCGCGCGCCGTAATATTAGTTTGAACGTATTTGTTGCGCAGGTCACATCGCTGTTCGGAGTCTTCTAGCTGTCCTCTCTGAATTTGAATTTTATTCATCGTCACTTTGTATTTAAGTTTTTTTTTTTAAACTTTGCATGTCAGATAAAGCTATAGAAGATTCTTATTTTTCACAACCCATCAATAGTATTGGACTTTATAATCTATGAACGAATTTTACCATCTCAGTAAACCATGTTGCATAATAATATATAATCATGAGCAATGTTAAACGGCAAGAACAATATCTCACTAGAAGCTATTTGAATTTTTGAGAGCTACCGCCGAACTATCGTACTGATTTTTAGTGGTAAGTATACGGTTTAGTAACCGTAGTAAGCAAGTATTATTATGATTAATGTCAAGTTTTATTACAACTGTCAGTCGGAACTAATATAGTATATAAAACTAGATTACACCCACAATAGCACTTGATAACTACTGTGAGTTTTCAGAGCAATAATAGCTATAACCCATTCTATGGTAGCATTAACTCCTATTTCCTATTGGCTAAATTACCGTGATATTATCACTACACAACGGTCTAGCAATTTTCGTTGTCTTACAGTAGAAAAGCGCGGTTCTGTCACATAATAATATAGTATTAAATATTTGTATACCTAAAAAATATGTGAATTATTATAAGGTAAGGTGGGGTAAATGCAAGATTGGGGTAAATGTGTTATTTGGTCCTATAATTTACGCCCTTGAGCGTAAGATGGCGCCGCATGTATTACTTTCGTAGTTAAAGTGTCCTCGTCCATTCTGCAATGCGCATATCTATGTTTGTCACTTCAGTAAGACGCTTATGGTTGCGAGATAAACACCTGATTTTGCAGTGAGTTTTCAAATAAGTGTTACAAATTTCGGTGCCGGCTATTTTACATTACGAAAAGTATTAGCAGGTAAATATGAGTTTACACGGTGAGATCGGGCCAATATATCGATTCAAATCAGAAATTATAATAAATACATTATTTACGACCGATTTATTTCATGTAGTACATTTGCCCCGAGAGAAATCGGTTTTGGGGTTAATGTAACATGTTTGTAGTGGGTAAATGTAATAGACTCTGTTACATTTACCCCATTATTTGTTTTCGTTTAAGACTTATGGTTGATAATTTTTTGTTTTAGGCGTCATGGTCAGAACATATATGTCAAAAAATCCCAAGGCCCAAAATACAATGAAAATTACTTTAAAAATGCAATTTAAATAAATAACAATTTACATTTGTGTTTTACTTTAGTTCTTATTTTATTGAAAATGATACCATTAATCATAATTCATTAAAAAGTTTGTAACTCCTTCAGTTATAATGGAATTTAGTTGAAATAAAAACCATATGTAGTAAAAATCGTTCCTTTTACATTTGCCCCGTTTTCGAATCTCATATAGAGTACCTCTTGCAAATACAGGCAGCTATTACATTTGCCCCATTTGGTGGGGTAAATGTAATATGTTGATATTATTTAAAAAAAAATATAGTTTGAGCGTTTACCAAAATTCCTTCATAAATTAATGGCAAAATTACTGAACACCCCATGGTATTTTTTGCAAAATTTTATTTGAATCATTCATATTTTTATGGAAGTCCAAAAGTCAACTATTCAAAAAACCACCTTACCTTAATATGGAATAGAAGGCTTTTTTTCAGCACATGCAGTGATAAACTCTTAAGGATATTTTGCTGCTATTTGCTTGAGTAACCGGTTTCATTTACAATAAACATATAAATTAGAAATTTACCACAAATTACTCAACAGCGACGATGGACCCTTAATATAAGATTAATTTTACGCACGTCCCTCTTCTTTGCATACAATTTTTTGCACGATACTTAGTAAGTTATTGCGTAAAAATATTTAATTTTTTCTTTCGGCTTATGTCGATTTATATAACCCGTAATGAATGCATCATTTTGAAGTTGTTGATCATTGACTTTAAAATAAGCTCAAATTCAGTAGGTAAAATTTTCATACTAATTTACGCTTAAAAACTGTTTTTTTTTCTTGGCCCCCTAATTTACTAAAAAGGGCACTTTAAACGTATAAGATTACAAATTGAAAGTGCCGACCATTTTAATTTTAAAGAAGAAATACTTAAAAATTACGGTTAAATCGCTGATGTAAGTGATTTGAATAATTACAGGATCAGGGCCTTTTTTACCGAGATTTTTGCAGTTTACTGTGTAATAGTAGAGCCATCCTTAAATTTTATTTGGGGCGGGGCTGGAAGGGAACAAATTTCGAAGCAAATTTGTATCTTAGAGATTCGTAAAAAGCCGAAGTGTATGGTGGTGGTGTACCGTCGAATTGACTATGGGAAAAAACAATAAAATTTGGTAAAGTCTATTGCCTGACAGCTAAGAACTATCATTAAAAATGCAAAACACAAATTTTAGCTTACCGAATGAACATATTATTTTTCGCCTGAAAGTATATCTTTTTAGTAACAATACAGGTAGTTTAAACACTATATAGATTGGCACACCCCTAATTTCACCTTTCACAATAGGGTCGTAAAATTGTAACAATATTTTTGAATAAATCTTTGGACAGTGGCGGACGTTTAGGTTTTTATTTATGAAATATAAATTCCTTTTGTTTCCTGCCGGTGTTGTAAATAAATTATACATAGTAAAAACTTTATCTGATTTAGTTCTAGCCGATACTATACATTAACAAAACAAGGTGATAGTGAAATAGTGTATCGTTTTAAGAGAAAAGGTCTGACAAAAGATTCGACCGTTTTAACCAATTTTTTTAATGGAGTTACCTCTCCTCTTAAATTGTAATATTATTATGGTACGTTCTTATTGTCATTTTTGTTGGTTTCTATACAGTGGCGTAGCTAGCATGGGTGACACCCGGGGCGGAATTCGTGGTGTCACCCCAAAAATGAAAACTGATTATTATTTTTTTCTAATTAAAATATAAATGAGTAAACAAAAATATGTAAGTACCTTAAATAAGAAGAAAAATAACGTTTTGTCTTTGATTTAGCGGTGCGCTGCCGCCAATAGAGACTTTTTGCACCTCTTAATTCGTCATTCGTTTGTCGTTATGGTTATTCTGAGCATGCGCAATGTCAGAAAGGTGATCCGCTATGGTTAATAACCATAACGGACTCCGTTATTTACGGAAGGATAAGGAAGAGCTTATCGTTATCCTTATGGTTATGCTTAAACTGCATGGTTGCCGAAACATACAAAAGTTATCAAGCATCATTGCTATGAATTAAAATTGTGATAAGCGATTACTTAAAATCCAAAGCAATAGTAGCTTTACATTAAAATACACAACTTAATCAAATTATTGTTAGGTTAGGTATTTTATTTTGTTTAGGTGCGCCGGCGCCAACTTAATAACTACAGACAGAACGTATAGGCGCTGCAAAATCTCTGGTTTTAACAGTGGCGCTACTCGTTATGTTTAATAAAGTTAACCATAACGGAGCTAAAAACTCATATTAATTTAAGAGGTGCAAAAAGTCTCTAATAGCTCCGCACTTGTAAGCGGTAGCGGCACCGATCACCGGTGAAGGCGAATCAAAGTCAAACGTGCGCCCGAACTTTTTTGTGGATAATATAAAATTTAAAATTAGAGACGGCTTTTTAACAAAGAAATTAAATTAAATTAATATTTAAAAATACCAAATAAATTCGGTCAACAAGGAAAAATCCAACATTGTTTCTTGCGGTGAAGGGACGAAGAATATTAAAATGAATTCGGTTAACGGATAAAATTAGGACAGGGCTTATGCATGTTATTAAACTAAGACAATTATTTTGAATAATTTAATAACAAGAGAGATGATAGAAGTAAGAAGATTCTTAGATCATAAAATATAAAAGCCATTTTTGTGTTTATTTTTATAAAATAAAATTGTGATTTGTAAAGTAAAATGAGCCGCATATAAGTAAATAACAAATTTTGTATGTATGTTAATAACCACTGAATGATCTTAAAAAAAAATAAAAGTGGCTTTACTCAGTGATTATTATTGTTGATAAAAATTGTCATAATTATGATTTGTGTATTTTTTTCATCACTGTCGGGTTATCGGGTGGGTCGGGTGTCACCCCTAAAAGGGTGACACCCGGGGCGGTCCGCCCCCCCCCCCCCGCCCCCCCTCTAGCTACGCCACTGTTTCTATATGTAATTTTTATTTATAATTTCTATTTATTCATATAATATGTAGTTTTTAAGGTGTGTAAACAAGATTTGCATATTTAACTGAATTAATTTTATTTTCTCAATACAAAAACAGTTCATACTTAAAAGAGTTAACAAATTAAAGGTCTAGAAAGGTGTCTTCATTATCACTAAATTCAAAGGATTCATCTGTGGAGTCAACTGAAATAATAAGTGGTTCTACCATTTCTTCCATCAGGTAGTCTAAGTCGCACATTTTTTTCCTCTTTTATTACATGTTTTATAGTTCTTTTCAATTTTCTTTCGTTATAATGTTTAATGAATACTTCAATAACTCACGTTCATCTTTTATTTTAAATGTAGTATCTATTACTCCTTGCTATATAGCCTTTTATTTGTGCCCATATTAACTCAATTGGATTTAATTCACAATGGTAGGGCCGTAGGGCGGCAGTCTAAGTAAAATGATACAATATTTTTTAGCCATTTCGTCGATTACACATTTTTTAAAACGTGACTTATTTTCTTGCACTATTTTTAGAAGCTCTTTTTTTAACATGCCATCTTCAAAGGGTATATATTTTTTAGACAGCCAATTTATAATATCTGTTCTTTCCCAGGAAGTCGTAGGAAGTTTTCCTAAAAGCTTTGAATGGTAGCTGGCGTTATCTAATACTATGACAGAATTTTCGGGAATTAATTCTATCATTTGCTCAAAATACTCTTCGAAGACGTCAGCAGTCATTTCCTCGTGATAATCTTTTGTTGATTTAATTTCTTATTGTTACGCTTATGGTTTATTGAGGTTTTACGACTCATGACTCTCGGCTGTGCTGTCAGGCTTTAAGAAACAGAGTATAGGCAAGTCCATCATACAAGGACCTTTAAAGAAATTTAGAAAAAATGGTATCATACGAGGGACCCTAACAAGTTATCTTTCTACTATTATAGGGCATATAGGGCAATGAAACAAAAAACTATATACGATCAACCAACAACATAATTTACAAAACGTTCATTATCGTTTGCCTAATAACTTTTCAATATAAAAGTTCCCATTTTTACAACATAATAAACTTTAAACACAACCTGGATATTCGATAATAAACTTTACAGTGGGTTAATGGGTCCACATCCCTTAAATCCCAATTGCAGCGCTTTTATTTCAACTTGGAAATTTATACGGCACTCCTGAAGTTTCCTGCGACTCGTGGCAGGAATTCAAATTAAAACCTGGAAGTAGTGAAACGTATATCCGATCAGATTGGCATGGTAAATGAGTTGAATCCAGAATTTTTGATATTTCGCTCCCTGGAGACGTCCAGATTACGGAAAGTTTGCCCGTTCCGAAGGGAAAATATTTATTAGGGATAACGTAAGTATCTCATGTATCTAGACACATAGGCGTCCGAAGGGGGTCTTTTTAAAAAAAGTCGCTTTATTTACCATTTTGGTCCTCCACATTTCTATATCTAAAACCCATCGTTTCCGTGTGACATTTGAAACTTTGAAGGGCTGCCGCTAGGAACGATCCGTTTTATAGAAACACAGTTTTAATCCCCAACTTATTTTCTATTCTTTATGCAAATATACCAACATTCGGTTTAACCGGTTAGACCGTTAGACTGGTTTTAATGGTTTCACGGTCAAAATGGCATTTTTGAATAATTAATGATAGACTAGGAATATGGAAGCAGGTTTTCTCTAATTAGGTTACACCGTCTAAAGTCTAAAGCTTTTAAGTTTGATTTATTTTAGTTTTCTAATTCACTTTAATTCGCTTAGATTAAATTTGATGATCCTGTTCTCCGATAGTTCAGAAAATGTACTAGAGTTTGTATTGTAAACATTAAAAACTTTAAACTTTATCTTCGATTTAAGTTTTAAATAGTTTTTCTTATGCTTGTATATTTTATGTGCCCGGAGAATAATAATAATGTAATGGATTTAAAGGGGCAAAGACAAGTTGACCCTGGACCCTTTCTAGTTACGCCAATATTCGCATTAATTTTAAATTGTTAAGTACTTATTACACATATTATTATTACTACATATACATCAAAATTCAAATTTAATGTTATTTACAGAAAAAAAACTGATTATTTAAATTATTTCCGTAGTTAAAAAACTAATAAACACCACGCTACCAACATCAAACTACACTTGCACAAGGACAGCCCCCTCCTCCCTAGTTACGCTAGTCGCTAAGTACTACTGGGAAGGAAGTTTTGTAAAAAAAATTAGTGTCAACAGTGGTGTAGGTAACAATTATTATTATCCAGGCAATACGCCAGTTTGAAATTATAAGGTTGGGTCTCAATGTTAAAAATTATTGTGAAAAAATTTGGAATGTGCATGAAATTGTAAAAAAGGTTAAACTATCTTTAAAAAACTAGTTGTAATATACAGGGTGTCCGGAAATGATGGGCAAAGATTTTAGGGGATAATTCTAGACCGAAAATAAATGCTATCTCTTCCTATAACATTTTTTCGAAAATTGATTATTAACAGAGTTACAGGGTGTAAAAGTTAAATTTTATTTGCAGGTTACATAAAGTTACTAGAGCAATAAATTAAACATTCAAATCAAAGGTTCAAAAGTGACAGTCCTTTCTCTTAAATGCATAAATTCATTCTTCTTAAAAAATCCGAGAACTCCATGGAATATTCCTTCCCTTGCTATGCCATGTTTAAGGTTGAAAATAAATTAAAATGATTTCGAATTCATCACATGCAAGTAATGTTATTTTAGCGTTTTTCTCGAAAACGGTTAGATATATCGAAACTAAAGTATTATACCTTTTTTATGTCAAAAGGTTAGAAGAATAAAAATATTCAGTCAAGATGCGCATACAGTGTAGGACAAAAAAGTTGGGACCATTCAAATTAAAGTATAGGCTCCTATGTGGCGCCCTCTACAAAATGCGAAAAAACGGTGGGCAAATTTGTATTCCTCATCCCGAAAAAGGCCCATATACGAAATTTCGTCAAAATATTATGAGCGTGGCAAAAGGTATTGCAAAAAAACTGCAAATAAAATTCAACTTTAACACCCTGCAACTACGTTAATAATCAATTTTCGAAAAAATGTTATAGAAATTTTATTTTATTTCATTTATTTTCGGTCTAAAATTATCCCCTAAATTTTTTGTTCATCATTTCCGGACACCCTGTATATAATGCTTTATCCAAAGTTTGAAAAGCCTTTGAACATCAACTTTATGTTGATACTTTTGTTGTTGATATTGATATTCAAAGGTAAAGCTATTTAGGCATGATTCTATTGCAACTAAATCTTTTAAATTTACATTTCATGGCTTCGCAATAATACTTTTATCTATATTGTACTAAACGATAAATAACAAAAAAATATATGTAAGTTCAAGAAAAAAGTTATTCCCCGTGCTAATAAAAATTTCCATTATTCATAAGGCGTCGCGGTATTTAAGTCAACTAAACTAAATGCAAACTTTAACAGTTGTAATAACAGTTTTGGATGCAGTATTCATTTTGCAACGTTTAAAAGTTTTAAAGATTGTGAAAAATTGGGAAAATGAAACAAGCGGCTTGTGTTGTTTTCGTGTTGGTTTGTCTTGCCGTGTTTTGTTATGAAAAAGGTAAATTTAAGTGATTTTTCTAAAAATCTAATATAAGGATATGTATAGATTAGGCAACTTCATTGTGGGTTTAGTGGATTAAATGTCAGTAGAGTTTTTTTTATCGCACATAAAATTAATAAATAATCTCCGTTTTTTCAGTTGAAAGCAGTTCACTTCGAGAAGATGTCTATCTCTGTCTCAACAATATATGCCAACGATGGTGTGACAACAATCATCCAGGATCGGTAGAAGATTGTTCCTTCAAAGACAAAGCTGGGCCTCACTGTCAGTGTAAATAATAAGTTTTTTTATGATTTGTTTATAATATTTTAGCGAATAAAAAATGTACGTCTATAATCTTGGTTGTACCACTGAACCTTGTATACTACTAATGCTAGGAAAAGTACATTTTGATGATATTCGGATTGTGTAGTGCGTATCGTGTCCACTGCAAAAAAATAAGTACAAAAATTTGAGCTACATCACTAATAATATACGACGGGTAGGTTGTGAACGCAGGTCCATGTCCATTGACCCAACTCTGCAAAGACTCAGCATCATTAAGCTACCTGTTATTACAGCGACAAGGTGGATCATCTCCGGTCTCGAGACCGGAAGGCCACCCCTCAACTGGACATAGCTGTTGTGTGGTTACACACCTCCCAGAAAGGGAAGGGATTGTTAACAACGAAATTCAATTAGAGTATATTAATATTTCAAAATATGTCTTATATGTTTTGCGGTTTTTTGTTATATAGGGTGTCTCAGTGACCGCCCATTATAATATTTCGGAAAGTAATGCAATTTGAATCCTGCAAATTTGGATAATGGGGTATTCGCAGACGCTTCGAGACAAGACAATCCAATTATTGTCATAATATAAATATTTAGGGAAACTTTTTTATTCAGATAAAATGGGGGCCACCTTCATAATATATTTTTGAAATATATGGGTACTCTTTATGAATGAAATTCTTTTAAATATATGACGGCGATGTGACCAATTGATATATGTTCTTTTTGCAGTGTTTTCCTGCAAATCAAGAACCAGTTGGCAGGTGTATCAGCATGCATGAGACCTGTTTTTAAATGCATAAAGGTACGGCGAGGGGTGGGCACTGGGCAGGCAGGAGTCAGGAAAGACATATAAAGTCAAGGAGGCTGTGGAAGAGCGTACAATATTTAGTTTTTTTTCGAGATGAGGGAATAATAGTAGGAGAGCCTGTCTTGAATAATCCACCATGAAAAGGTAGGGAGGTACACTGCTCATAAAACATAAATTGAAGTTATTGTGCCCTATAAAATGGTCGTTATTATTTTTATGTCCTACTCGAATATTATTGTTTCATAATACCATATTTACCAGACACTTTAAATGGTATATAATACCCTAGGGCATTAAGGAAGTTTCTAATGCCTTCGGGCATTAAGAGAAATAAATAGAAAAAATCAAAGTATGTAACAACTTTTTATTAACGAAAAAATTTATTTATCATTTATATTAAATGAACAGTTATGAAATGACCCAGTAAAAACGAATTTACCGGCTTTTGATAAGTCAATGTTTTCAATTATTTCGTGATTTTCACTAACAGAAATTGACGATGATGAACGTTTTTTGATGTTGATAGTCTCGTTGATGGTACTCCAGCTATCAATTTCGAAATTTCACTGTCTTCCAAATATCCCTCAACCACAGCTGAACTTTTCCAACCGCCATGGTTCTGCGCAAACAATGACCAGTATATTTGTCCGCATCGCTTAGACTAGACCCAGGTATTTTGCAATAATGGAAGGAATCTTGCCTATGGTGTTCTTCCCAACTGGCTGTGAAAAACAACGACCGTTACGGTAACACAAAAATAATCTATTGATGTTGCAGTTCGTCGGGCGTAAAGACCAATAAGTTCTCAGTAGCATTAGACAACCCATCTGCTTCTCATCAATAATTATGAAGACACGCTTTTATCGGTTTTTGTATCGGGAATATTAACAATTACTACGGATCCTCTATCGTCTCTATGTTTATTATTTATTTATTTGCAGGTTTCTTTATAACAATATTAAAAATCAATAACATTGTATTTTTTTTAAGAAAAATAAATCCAATGAAAGCATCATTACAAAACCATAGGCACAGAATATATAGCTACGCAAATATATTCTGTGCCATAGGTTAACAAATCTGTCCGATTTTGTAATGAAAAAATATAGACCCATTTAGATTATTAATTTTAATCACATCATAAATATATTATTTAAAAATATAAGTAAGTAATTCAAAAAATATTTCACCCAAAAAAAAAGGAAAAATTATAAATAAGGGAGAAATTATAATAGAAAAATTGTAATATTTAGTATTATTATTTCTTATATATAAGTTGGCTTACCTTTATATAATTTGGCATAATAAATGATTTTAAACAAACGCCAAAAAACTCATAGTTTTCAAATTAGTAGGTAATATATTAAAAATTTTGATGCCAACAAATAAAGCATTAATTTTAGAAGTGTTCAATTAAAATTATCATAACATAAATTTGTTTTTTGTCTTGTTTGTTATAATATATGAGTAATGTAATAAATTTTTATTTATATTATATACATATATAAAATGGAAGTTTTCTAATAAAGTTGTTTTAAACTCAGAACATTATTATAAACAAATAATATTTTTGAAGGAATCAAAATATGTTTATTAAATATTATTTTTAAAACATATTTTTGTGTTGTTATAAGCCGTTTCAAATTCGAGTCGTTTTTTTTTTACTTCTTCAACATATTAACTAGCTCTTAGCGGCGGCACCCACCAAATACACCAAATAACAGAACCACTTTGTAAATCAAAAAAGTTTCATTGGGAGCTTCACGGATGAATTTCAGCACATCTTCTCGAGTCAAAACTTTCGATTTATTCGCTTCATATCCTTTGGATGCTTGCCTTAGATACTGGCTTAACTTGCACTATTTTGCAATGTCTATATTTTTATTAACTATTAATGTCTTCTTTAACATTGAATATTTCGTCCATAGGGAATTAGGAGTGTATATTCCAGACTATAATCGATATTCAAAATAAATATAATTACAACAGCAATTTTAATATACCAATTCCTGGAAATATCCGAGTAGCACCGTCTCGTTAATAATTTTTACATCATTATTTTTCATGCAATCCCCAAACCTTTGATATTCCTTATCATAGGCGTCTTTAGACTTCTTTGGGACATCCAAAGCTTTGGCAGCATTCACATCAATTCTATCCGGAATCAACGGAAAATCCATTATTTTATAATATGAATTTTAGTTTTGACTTTGACACAGCACAACAATGAACACTTATTACCTTTGTTTATTTAGCAACTTTATAGGTAAAAAACCTTTCGTGATTTTGAATTTTCTTTTCATTTAACTTGGAATTATCTGAAGTAGGACATAAAATATTGTATGTACCACGGGCATTACTTATTAATGTCTATACCCTCGGGCAACTTACAAACCCTCGGGCCAAAGGCTTTGTGAGATTGTTGCCCTCGGAGGCATAATAGTTATTTATGTATCAAGGGTACTAAGGAGATGATTATGCCCTGGGGGCGACAGTCTTACAAAGCCGAGGGCCTCTGGCCCGAGGGTTCGTAAGTCGCCCGAGGGTATATTTCTATTAGTACCAGTGGTGCATACAAAATTTTATGTCATACCAGTTCGTTTTGAATAATAAATATTTTTTTTTAATTTAATTTGATTTACCAATTTTTTATTTTTACCTGCGATATTACCTTGACATTATTAAAATGTTTAATGTGTCAAAGTCAAAAATCAAAAATGGAACAAGATGCACACCTAATGCAACACTTAATGCCCGCGCGGGCCATAATGTGTACTTTATGCCCGCACGGGCATAAAGTAATCCATTATGTAGATGGTATCTAAGGTATAAAAACACAATAATGTACTGGTATGAAATAAACATCATTATAATGCCCTTAATACATAAATAACTATTTTTAAATCTTGCATATTTTCGAGAAAAATACAAAAGCCAGGAAAATGGGGAGAAAAAATACTTTGCTGAGCAATTTAAAAGTAACTAAAAGGGAAATGTGCTAATGTTATCGAAGGTGGTGGTTCTTTGTTCAAAAGATTATTCTAAAATTACTTAACGATCAGCAGTTAATACCGTGTACCTAGAAAGAGCCTTTTCCACTTTCTTGTTTATGGATGCGACAAGGAGTGTAATTAATTGTTGCTCTAATCGTATTTACCGAGGATAACGGGGTAAATTGAATCAAAACCACTCCCGTCTTACAATTAGTTTACTCCAGTGAACATTATCGGGAGAAGGTGCTGTTTGGAGAAGTAGATTCTTCTTTGATCATTGACGAGGTAAGATCGGCGACTGGGGTGTGGGTGGGGAGGGGCTGAATAATGTTTAATCGGGCATTCGACAATGTAAGTCTAATACGCTGAATTGATGTGGGCGCTTTCTTGTTTAGGTAGGGATATAGTAATTCGTAGATTGCCCGCCTTCGGGGTCTTTTGTCGCTTTAGGATATTATCCACTCGCGAGAGGCATATACAGACTCTCAGTGGATAGGGTTTACAATAGCACAAACGGATGAAACATTTTATTTTTCGGGAAAAAGTCATTCTTGATAAAAAGTTTTGCTTGTAAAAAAATGCAATTCACGAAGAGAAAATTTTGATTTTTTTATACAGGGTTCGCAAAAACTTCAAAAACACGATTTTTCTCCAAGAGTAAACTACCTTTATTTTTCATTTTTGACCAAAATGCCAAGTAGAAAACTATTTAGAATAACGTTCGTAATTAAAATCCGAGATTTAAAATAAATTTTCGATTTTTTTAGTTTTTTTAATTTTTAGAGGTAAAAGAATTTTTTTTGTTGGATAGCAGCATTAGCGGTCGAAATACATACATTATCAATGACAGAGGGGTATCAAAAAGTTTCAAAAACTGATTTTTGGTGTTACCAAAAATTTAAAGAAAAAAAAAGGTAAAAAACTTCCTTGTTTTTACAAAAGATGGTAGGAATGCATTTAAAATATTAAAATAAGACACACACCACCCATTATGAAAATATAGTCTAATAAAATTTTATATTAATACTTTTATTGAGCAGCAAAATTTCCATTTACCTCTAAAAACTAAAAAAATCGAAGATTTATTTTAAATCTCGGATTTAAATTACCAACGTTATTCTAAATAAGTTTTCTAATTGGCATTCTGGTCGAAAATGAAAAATAAAGGTAGTTTACTCTTGGAGAAAAATCATGTTTTTGAAGTATTTGCGAACCCTGTATAAAAAATCTAATTTTCTCTTCGTGAATTGCATTTTTTTTGCAAGCAAAACTTTTTATCAAGAATGACTTTTGCCCGAAAAATGAAATGTTTCATCCATTTTTTGTGCTATTGTAAACGCTATCAGCGGACAGTCTGTATATATTACATTACTCCAACACGACTTACTTTATTTCAATATATAGGGTGAATCTTCTTACTGGAATAAAGACGGTAACTATGAATTCATCCATTACATACATACGTACATGATAAAGATAAAAAATGTTATTTTTTTTTAGTATTTACGGCATCTTACCGAAATCATATTCGATCCTCATTAATATGCATTGAGTTAATCTTCTGTTTAATCCATGTCAAAAAATACCACCACTAACTAAACATATTAAACATACATAGTGCTGATTCTGCATAAACTTTTTATCCTCTGGTAAGTAAAACTAACAATGTATTTTAAAGCTTCTATTCTGTATTTTTTTTTCTTCAAATAACGCTTAATGCTCTTCCTAAGTTCCTATATGTATGCCTATATATTTTTCTTGATAGCGCATTATCAAAAAAAGCAATTACTTTTTAAACGACGCAAAAACAAAAATGTCATTAAACTAAATGTTCAAACAAAAAAGGAAAATGTCATCTCCCAATTTGATTAACCACGGCTAACCGTATAGGCTCAAGAAATATCAGCTAATAAAAACTCATTATTGTAACAAAAAATCATAATACAACATTTTCGTTGACATCAATCTGATTACTTTCTGATTAGACCAAAGGCATTAGCTTTGGAATTGTTTACGCAGTGGCTGCTTGCAAACTATTTCCAGAGGTGCAATACAAGTAGAAAAAGGCAGAGTAAGTAAAGAGAGAGAAGCTCAAGATTTTGCAAGTGGGTATATACAATCATAAACAAGATTATCAGGATCGCGCCTATAATTTCCTTATCTTTCATCAATTTTCCCAATTTTCCGATAAATTAGACATAGGCCACCGTGCGCCAATCTGAAAACAAACATTTACTTTGGCATAATCTATATTTTTCTCACGGCTTTGTGTGAGCCATATTGTAGTGACATATGGCCGAATAAAACAAATAACAACATATTGCCCTTATCGCTACATTAGACAGGATCGGGTTTGAAAAGGGTTTTTGGTTAGAATTATGTGTTTCGGGCATATCCAGTGGCGTAGACATTATAGAGAAAACTCATTAATAAAGATTCATTACTATGTAATAAACGTTTTCTAACACTTCACTGTTCATATTTTATTTCATGGTCTTGAGCACGTTTGTACACGTTTGTACAACCCGAACAAACTTGTACAATACATACAAACTCGGGCAGCTCTCCCTCTCTCTCTACTTTCGCATTTACCATCTTTTAAACATGTTTAATGTTTTATTAGCATCATGGTTTGCAAAAATACAACGATAATTTTATTTACTAATTAAAACAGGAAATTCACCGTGCGATAATTTAATACTTATGGCGTTACTCATTGGTAAAACATAGAAATACATTTGACATGCACTAAACTTACCAATGGAAAACGCTATGAACGACCCTGACAACAAAATTATAGCTAAGAGCCAATCAAGCGGCAAGCGGTGCTCCTGTACATATATCGCGTTCAATGCTGTGTTGCCATTATAATTTACGTTCGCGGCGTAGTAAAAAACCGCCCAAACGCCAAGTGTCTCAGTGAGCACAAGGTTCGGCAACCTAGTGTACCGCATTGAATATCAAACTATTAGAAGGACATATGAGCCGATTTCCTAAATCTGCTACGTCAAATTCATTGATGGCACAATGAGTTCACCAACAAGAAAGCGACTAACCTTTTCAGTGCTAAATTAAAATATTGTTGCCGCCTGTCTGTTTGACTTGCTGCATGAGTTTTTTAAATTTATTTTTATAGCTTATCGTAAAACTTGATTTCACATAAGTACCTACACCTATCCACGTCTAGACCTAAAAATTTACCTATTTTTAATTGCTTTGTAGCATATAATATTTTCAACCTTTTGACGTCCCAACGTTAATTACATGAAAACATATTGACCGTTATGTATTCTATTTCTAACAGAACTAAATGACGACTCTCACTATTCAATACCTTCCTAGGCTACAACGTATATGTTGGGTAAAATATGAATAATGTGCGGTTTGTATAACTTGGTTTTTATTTGCAATTATTACTACTTTTCAAAATGGTTAAAATAAGTAGGTTTTACTTTCTTACTTAAGAAACATTCAGTTTGTTTCTATTAGTGTATTACGTATTTTGCTATTTTTCGACGAAATAAAACCTATTTTAGCTATACTTGCTGTCGCTTTTTATCTACTTTTATTTGTTTAACATTTAACACCTAATGCAACGGTAAAATCATTATGAAAGTCGGTCCAATTACCCCGGAGTAATCAGCGTACATATTATTATCAAAAACATACATTCGGCTGGAATTGAGAACCTCCTATTTTATTGTCTGTTAAAAATGCTTGAATTCTTAAAAATTCCAATAAAATACGATAGGCGGCAACACCACGACATCAAATCAGTGAATTTGAGACATCTGTTGCCGAGGCGCTGCATTATAACGACAGACAGGCGACAGATTTAAGGTTAGAGTTACGATCAGCTCCGCAATTAGGCAATCCAACGACATGTCAAAAATGACAGTGGTTGGCAAATACTGCTTTATAATTGGTGCAAGTGGCTTAATGCTTTTTGCCCTTAGGGATGTTCCGATACTCTGAAAGTATCGATCTTTTGTATCGACCCAGATCGATACAAATATATATAGGTATATAGAATATAGGCAATACTGGCATTCTGTATACCAAGAAGGGATAGCCAAAGTTTTGTGTGCGCGCGGATTGAGGGAGAAGAGCGGCAAATGCAGCACGAACGACGCGTGGATTTTGGAACTTTGGGATCTATCGATAGTATCGTTCAGATAGTATTAGTATAGTATAGAGTAAAATATTTCGATACTCATTATATATCGACTTAAAAATATCGATACAAAATATCGGAAGGTAAAATATCGATACTCAAAAATATCGTATCGTATGGCGCATCCCTAGTTGCCCTCCACTGTCATTTAAAGTCACGTAGTTTGAATTCCCTAATGGCGGCCAAACCAGCTCCAATACGTCAAAAAATGGGTTGTCAACTTTTCTCGGACATCCGTCATTCTTATATAGTTTGATATTCAATGTGTACCGTAATCACAATAGATATATTGAATAATGAAAGTGCAAAAGTAAAATGACACAGAAGCACTTAAAAAACACCAAAATCAGTTTGTACAGTACAGAAACTGTTATTCACACAAACTTTCCCACTTTTTTTTATATTTTATAAAATTATTATTTTTCCTGTTGAAAAGTCTCTGAACGCCACTCCTGCTCGATTACACTTGATACCGTTAAATCGCGCTAATAGAAAAGTGGAATCGCAAACAAAAAAGATAAAGGCACGAGCATAAGAGTTTATATAAAGGGCTTTCGGGACGGAAAATGTTTTTACTAATGAGATGGAAAAGTGTGACGAAGTGCTTAATGCGGAGAAAAAAGAAGTGAAAGGAAAAGTGTACCACAAAGTCAAGATTAGACGGTATAAAGCCAATGCGAGAGAGAGAAATCGGATGCATGGATTGAACGCCGCTTTGGATAGTCTTAGAAGGTATTTTTTTAAATTATTACAATTATTAAAAAATAAGATTTTATATTATTCAATTGTAATGGATTAAAACAATTTCTTGGTGCATCATCATCTTTCTCGGCCAAAAAAAAAATCATATGTCATATAGAAGCAATGATCATTATGTCACTAAGTACTATAAAGGTTTTATACAACATGACCAGATATTTGCAAAATCGTTTATAATTTCGTCGATATTTAATGTTTTAACAAACTCGTGTTCGATGCTGATTAAGGAAAAATACGAAAGGCGTTGTTGTCCCATGGAGTTACGTAAATAGGTCTTTACTATTTTAGAAAAATACCGTTCCGCTGATGCCACACTAACTGATAAAGTTAGAAATAACATCACTGCACTAGATACATCTGGAAAATTTGAAGAAACTCACTGATTTTTTATTAATAAATGATCCGGACGTTCATACACTGTTTTTATTTTGAAATACTATCTCCAAGTCCTTTCTGAGACTTAAAATTTGACTAGGAAATTAAATGGACAAGTATCCATTTAAATTAGTTGTTGTCTTAATACCAATAATTAGTATAATCATTATTTTTTCGTAAATACTGCGAAACATGGTGCCCCATCCGGTATTCCCTATTCAACTAGAAAAATCCTTCTTTTCAGATGCATGCCAATACAAATAACTCATTCCGACATCAACTCAAGCCCCCAAAAACTCTCGAAAATCGAAACTCTGCGACTAGCCAAGAACTACATTTCCGCGATGTCCCAAACGCTGCAGGAAGGACATCCCATGGACATGGCCAGATTCATCAAGATTTTATGCAGAGAATTAAGTCAGACGACGGCGAACTTGTTAAGAGGTACTCTTATGGGTACCATTATAAGCTATAACGGTTTTAATACGGCTATAAATAGAACTTTTCTGAATAATAATTTCAACGATCATACTATGGAACATCCCAACGATGTACACAACTACTTTAGTCCAGGATATTGTTACGAAAATTGTTATGGCAACGATCAAAGTAGACATTTTTGTTGCTCGAATTATTGCGGTAATAAATTTAGTAATAATTATGATCAGTTGTTGTATGATAGACATAAGAATGTGAGCTGTATGGTGGTTGCTAATGAAAATTGTAGAGTTGACGGGTTTGGTGCTAATAATAATTTTTATTGTAAGGGGTTTTAGCCAGTAGCGTAACAAGGCCGAGATCAAGAAGAGGGCACTTAGTTAAAAAATTAAAATTTTTATTTCGTATAACTATTTATACAGGGTTACCCAGAAGTCCGAAATAAAATTAATATAGCCTTAACCTGACAAGACTTCGATACGCTGCCTCTCCGATAAAACCATTTTTGTTTAGAAAATTGTAAAATAATACTTCCGAAGTACCTAAATTAATTTATATAAAAGATTTCTTACCTTGAAAGGTAAAAAAATACATCAATGATTTATTATTTTCGCTTATTTAAATAGAGATTTTTAAAAAACTTTTAACAGTCGCCGTTTTAAAATAGCTTGACAGAATCGCGCCAAAATTTATGAGCATACTATATGAGATATTAGCTTTCAAATGATGTATTACAAGCTGTATGTTTCCATTTAAAAAAAAGATCGATGTCGTCATATCTTTGACAAATGTATATTAAAAAAAACGAATAACGTCAAAATGTGAACATACAGGGTGTTCATTTGAAAACTTCCCACCTCGATTTTCCTGCTTTAAAATGAAAATGTGAAAAATCGCTCGTACCCGTCGATTTTTATTTCGAGGGGGACATCTTTTGCGTATCTTGTCAATCTTGTTACTTCAAGCCCCTAGGAGGGAGGGGGGTAAGATCTAAATCTTAAATGGATACCCCTATTTTATATAATTTTTTTGGATTCTGCATAACATTCTGAACATTTTTTAATAAAAGCATTATTAGTCTATACTTAACAGTTTCCGAGATATTTACTCTAGAAAAATGACATTTTTGAACTTTGACAGCGTCTGGCTTTCTAACTGTACGTCTTAGAGCAAAACGGCTTACATGTCCCTATCTTCGATTTTTATTATCTTTCCAATAGTGTGAACTTTCGGTTAAACCGGATGTAAGAAATATAGTACTTCCGGTTTGACCGGAAGTTGACACTATTGGAAAGATAATAAAAATCGAAGATAGGGACATGTAAGCCGTTTTGCTCTAAGACGTACAGTTAGAAAGCTAGACGCTGTCAAAGTTCAAAAATGTAATTTTTCAAGAATCAATATCTTGGAAACTGTTAAGTATAGACTAATAATGCTTTTATTAAAAAATGTTCAGAATTTTATGCAGAATCCAAAAAAATTATATAAAATAGGGGTATACATTTAAGATTTAGATCTTACCCCCCTCCCTCCTAGGGGCTTGAAGTAACAAGATTGACAATATACGCAAAAGATATCCCCCTCGAAATAAAAATCGACGGGTCCGAGCGATTTCCCACATTTTCATTTTAAAGCAGGAAAATCGAGGTGGGAAATTTTCAAATGTTACAGGTTATAAGACTATATTAATTTTATTTCGGACTTATGGGCAACCCTGTATATATATTTTTTGCCTTTTTAATTGAGAGGAAGTCCCCGTGCCCCCTGTGCCCCACCCACCCCGAGTTTCGCAACTGGTTTATTATCTTTACCACCCTCTACCGGCTATGAATTGACTGACACCCTGTGTTGTGAGTTACTTTTGTTTATTGTAGAGTAAACAACAACATTATTTATTCAACTAGACGTATCTGCGCTAGTCCGTTAGTATTGTATTGTTTATCAACGCACTATCTATAATAATATTAATTAATTATATTGGTTTTGTGTTCCCGAAATGGTTAATTCTAGTCAGCGAGATGATCTCATTAATTATGGCTGTTTAGCGGTAAAAATAATTTTACATTATAATAAGTGATAATTTTATAGTATTGATAATATAGATATTTATAAGAAAAACATTCGAGTTTTAATTATGTATAGCAGTCAATAAAAACATATTTTTTCGGCAACCGTCCGGGAAGTACCCACTTCCCGGACGCTTTTCCTTTGAGAAAATAGCATTTCTCCGGCCTAGTCCGGGAAGTACGTGCGGACTAGGCCGGGAAGGATCACATCAATATTAGCAATTGCTCGAATTTTAATATAAATATTAATATAAATAAGAATTATAATGTTTCTGTTAGTACCTCTGTTCGAATTTCAATATTTAATACAAATAAGAATTAAAATGTTCGAAATTTTGTTCTACAAAGAAATATAATAAAGAAATGTGTCTCATTAATTTTTTATTCTACACGGTTGCCGAAAAAATAGTGTACGCAACACGTCCGAAAACAGTTTTTTTGGACCCGCATCAGACTTCCAGGACTCGCCTACGGCTCGTCCTAGAATTTTGTCGACTCGTCCAAAAAAATAGTATTTTCCGGACTTGTAACGTAAATTACTATTATGTTCTAGGTAAATCCATCGAAATTAAAAAATAAAGCACCTATTAATAGTCATTTTACCGAGTGTCGAACTAACCCTAGCACGCATCGGCCATCGTTTATCGTGTTTATTTCGGTAAATGCAGAAACCGTCTCTTACGTAATTTTATTTCATCCCCTGTTCATTCGAAAACATCGTTATTATTTATTTCACGATTCAACAAAAGGCCCATTTGCATATTCGGTTCAAAACGAAATGAACCACGGGCTCGTGTAGCACTCAATTATTATAATTTCATTTTAGGACGCTTTTATTCATTATACCGGGTAATTATTTAACGAAGGTCTGCTAACTTTTTCGAAAATAATGAACAAAACGTCCGCTATATTTTTTGGCCAAGCAGATATGTTACATTCATTATGACTGAAAAATTTCGAAGTGTGATAAAAGGACGCGTCTAAAGTCTAAAGGGTTATTCTACACTTCTTTTTTTTTTTACTCAATGAAAGACACTTTATTTTGTCAAATTTCCACTTTTATTGAAAAACTTTTTCTTTACACGACGCGTTTCGCTACATTGTAGCATCTTCGTGTGTATCGTGCTAACTAATTTTATTTCAGTACAATAACAAAATGGTCTATAGATACTTAATTACTCAATTCAGGTATACACATTACAAGCTTAATTATTTAATTATATCTTCTTAACACTGTTTAGGTATTGTAAACTTAAATATTATTGTCGGTAAAATATATTATCTTAATCTTATGGGAAATCCCAAGAACCCTATTTAGATTATTGACACAGATTTAGCAAAGGGGAACTATTTAGTTCTAATTGGTCGTTTAATAATGCACCGGAATTTTTCAATCGATTTATTTCTAAACTTTCCAAAAGATTAAGTTTTTGACCCTTGTTTTCAATATGTAAAATTTTAAATTTGTCATCAAAATTATGTTGTTCCTGTAAAAGATGATTAGAATAAGTTAAATCGGTTTTATGACTGAGAAAACTTCTTCTATGTTCCAAAATTCTCGTTTTAAATGATCGACCTATTTGGCCAATATAAGTTTTGGGACAAGAGCCACAATTTAATTGGTAAACTCCTGATTTATTATCCTTGCTGCTTTTTGATTTATAGTTTTTTAAAAAAATTTCCAGAGAATTGTTAGTTTTATAACCGACATTGATATTCCTTTGATTAAGGTGTTTTTTAATTTTATCCGATGGGTTTCCAAAATAAGTGATAGTTTTAAAGAGGCCTGGTCTTTCCTTTATAAGAGGGTAGGTTTCAGAAATAGCCTTTTTTCAACATTATAGTATCAATCATAGATGATGAATATCCGTTATTAATTGCCGTTTGTTTAATTAAATTTAATTCACGGTTAATGTTGTTAGCAGATAAAGGAATACTAGTCAATCTATGAATCATGCTGTGATATGTCGCTAGCTTGTGCTGTATTGGTATTGTATATGGTTTGTGGTAAATGGAAAAATTATGTTTATTTGCGACTTTGGTAATAATTGTTAAATCTAAAAAGTTCAGAGAGCTATTTTCTTCCATTTCCATTGTGAATTTAATATTCTTATGAATAGAGTTTAAATTTTCCAAAAAACTATCAAGCTGTCTACCTGTACCTATAAAACAAGCAAAAATATCATCCACATATCGATACCAGAAAATACATTTGTTTGCCATTTTACTATTGTGTATTATTTGTTCCATGTTTTTCATGAAAATTTCTGCCAAAAGAGGGCTTAGTGGACTGCCCATAATTTAACCTTCTTTGCTATTGTAAAATACATTGTTCATTCATTGTACATTCATACTTTTTTTTTATTTAAAAATACTCATCACATAGGACTCAATCCTGGGAGGGGCACAATGCCAATGGCGGTCCGCTGATCGGCACCACAAAGTAAAAGCAGGACAAAACATTTTTGGACTATTACTTTCTCCCTTATGATTTTGAACCGTTTTTTAACTGAGCTTGGCAATTACACCAGAGTGATCTGCTGCGTGATCTACCAATCTCCCCAATATTTTAAACCATAATATGCTTATTAGCTATTTTTATATTTTGTACATCCCCCCCTCCCCACCCCTAGCTACGCCGATGTGCCATGTAAAGTTGCGTATCTTTTATCGTTATTAAATTACGAAAATAATTTTATTTAATTCTGACCGAAAATTTTGCGTAATATATTTTAATGAACTTAATTTCGGGGCTATAGTTGGTAAATTTACACGAAACAATACCTAATTGGAGTTGGGAAAATTTTATTTCTCTCTGTCTGCATGGAGATGATAATTTACCAGATTTTTCTGGCGAATAATTGTATTTTCGTTATTCCATACGACCCGTTAATTACTAAAAAACACGTCAAGTAAGTTCGCCAATGAATATTCCCTTAATGAAAATGAAAAACGGGAGCTGAAATTTTGCATGCGTTTTCCTTGGTTGCGTCTGCCCATGCATATGTTTAATAGCTTTAGTAGTTGTCGAGTAAACGCAAAGCGCGAGTGAAACAATGAGCCTAATAAATAAAAATGTAGCAATTACTTTTTCTTATAAAATTGAAGTAATTTCTTGAAAGGCAATAAATAAAAACTAAAGTAATTGCTTTTGCGTCCAGCGATTGCTTAGAAGTGCAGGAATCGCTTCTGGTCAATGCTTTTTTTTTTTAAATAGATGCAATCGCTATCGTCTGCTGAAAATGTGATGAATAAATTAAGGAATTGCCTTTTCTAGTGTAGCGGTCGCTTTCAACTTTTTAAGGTAGGTCGACCCCTGCATCATTTGCTTGGTAGCAGTCAACTTTTAGTTCTCCGCGGCATACACGTGCGTCGCTCTTAATTTGTGTCTTCAATAATGGCTGAATATATGAGCGTCTGTAAAAGAAAAATCTACAGTGCACGTAAAAACTGCAGATATGATGATTTCAGAAAGTTATATCGATTTGACTGCGAAAATGTTGAGTGGTTGGCAAATTATTTTTTGACTGATACTGGTAAAAGGCGAGAGGGTGCACTGTAGCCTTTAAATAATATTAAAGTCTTTCTGCGGAAATTGTCGGATCCGAGCTTTCAAAATTCTGTAGGTGAAGACCTTGGTGTTCACCAAACTACTGTCTGTAAGACATACACTTCTGTAATGGATGCAGTTTTGGAGAAGGCCACTATTTTTATTAAATTTTCCACAAGTGCTGAAGCTGTTGTGGAAGCTACACGGTTGTGGTCAGAGAGATTTATTTCTGTTCCTTCAATTTGTGAAAGAATATCAATTGCTTGTTTTTAATTTCTTCATCACTACTATCACTTTCCTCATTTTCACTGAAATCTGCCATATCACAAATATAAGTTTCCTATTTTCCACAAAAACGTAACAGATTACTATTGTACTAAATAAATAGACTAGCGTTGTTGTATTTACGTCAACTCTTTTGCAAATTAGGCACCAAACTGGACATGAAATCTATAATCTGAATAAGTGGATAAGCTACGTCTGAACTTGTGTTGAATAAGCATTTGCTATAGAGGTGTAAGAAAAACAGCAATCGCTTAAAAATTTTATTCCTATCCAGATCTAGCAATAATTGCTTTTACTTATAGCATTTGCTATAGTCAAGCCATTGCTTTTACTGAAAAGTAATTGCTTTAAGTAACTGCTTAATTTTTATTCATTAGGCTCAATATTCTACAGCGATGTTAGGACCCTTAAGTAGTGGAAAGGTAAGCACACGCCTCTTTGAAGATTATCAATGATTAAAAATAAGTCATGATAGCCAAAATATCTACTGGTATCTTAATAGCGATTTAATCCCGTTTATAATCTGAAATAAATCAAAGGACTTCTGTTGAGCGAGGCGTATAGTACAAAGAGCAAGCTGATAATAAATGCATACCGTTGAAAAGGTCGACCAGATATTGTCTAGGTGACATATTTAGTACAAATGTCAAGTAGACGCGCCCGCGAATAGAAAATGATCTATGTCTCGGTGCGGGAACAAAGCTCTTTCTCCTGTCCGAATCCAATGGGAATTTTGAGACATAATGGGGAAGTTTAGACGAAGCCGACGTGCAGTTGGACTTAACGTTAGCTTATACGTGACTTTTTTGCTAATTGTTCGAAAATCATCAGTCTAAATTAGGTCTATCAGTGTGTGTGTTTTGTTAATTGTCATATTGAATGATTGAGTAATTTTTTACATTTTTTCTATTTTTAATTATCGAATTTATATTCTAGTATTATGATTATGGGATACAGTAAAACAAAGTTGAACTTATACATTTCCACTATATTACCAAGAAAAATGACATGTTTCGCTAACACTGTAGCTTTGTCAGAAGACAATGATTTAATAAAAGGTGAAAATAAAAAAATAAAATATAAGGTTGGTGCACTAGAATTATTGAAGATGTAAATAAAACAGGAAGGGTTACAATAGCGGGGAAATCCAACAAAGGGTTTAAAAATTAAATTAGATAAGGTGCTATATGGGTAATTTACAGAATCTTAAGTAGGTATATGGTCAACAGAATAAATTTAGCAAAGGTGAAATTATTTAAATCTAATTAATCATTAAGTAGCAGGTCCGTATTTTTAAGTTTATTTATTTCCATAGATTCTAACAAATTCAATTTTAATCCTGTGTTTTCTGTATGTAAGATTTGAAAGGAAGGATCGAAATTATATTGATAATCAAGTAAATGGTTACCATAATTTGAGTCTGATTTATTGTTGAGAAAACTGTTATAATGTTCCTGTATTCTTTTGTTAAAATGTCTGCCTGTTTTCGAATTTATATTCTGTATATATTATGTACCATTTTTTCTAGTGCGTTTGTGAATGTGACGATCGCAATTCGTTTTACTGTTTTGTTTGGTTGCTTGCTTTTTTCAAGTGATTTGCAAACGCTTGCGTGTACCTATGATCGGTTTTGGTGATTCAAAATATTAAAAAAAAAAAATTAAAAACATTCACAACGGGCAGTGTAAAATGTTGTTGCGCGTCAAAAAATGCTTGGTTGGCGTGACAACCAAAAAATTTATCTCATAAAATTATTGCAGCTTTACTCCTAAAATCTTGTAAATTTCCTTAAAACTGCATCTTGACTTTCAAAATTAAAGTGATAAAGAATGTTCCAAGACTAGCCGCGCACGTAAATTAAAAGAATTTCTTGGTTAAATAAATTTTTAAAACAGATGAATTTTCGACTGTGGCAACATTTCAGGTCCTCGTTATAAATTAGACGTTGGCTCTAAGAAGGATTAGACAATTTATTTTATAAGATTGAACAAGTAGTTCTTTAAAAAGGATTTATTACTATACAGTTCTTTTACAATAATTATAGAAGATGTTAAAATAATAAATGTCTCAAAGTACCTACCTATTTTTAAACGATTTGTTTCATGTAAGTATTCAATTTATTACAAAAATAGTATTTTTTTAGTTTTTAATACACACACAAAAAAACACTTGTATTGAAAATAATCCACTTCTAACACTATTTAACATTAAATGATATCTTAGAGACTGACAATACTGACATCAAGCGTTAAAATAGTATATTAACGCACACGTTGTATAAAGCATCATTTTATAGCACGCGTCCATGTTAAAAAACGAGCCGCTTGCGGCGAGTTTTATAACGGGACAAGTGCTTAAAACTGTTTATATAACACGTACGTTATACTATTTTTTCTAATTTCTAGTTTTTTTCAATAAAAAACGCATATTTAAAAAGAAAATAAATCCTTCAAATTTTGTGAATTTTTATGTCTAAATTTTATGTTGGTAATACTATTTTTTATCATAGTAGCCTCTGGACAACAAAAATTATTTTGCGAACTGTCATTTTTTTATTTATTGGCTCATTTTCACCACGAGATTCTAAAGTTATTTTAGCGATATGAGATTTGAAATTGGACGGAATACGTTGTGTGATCCTTGTACATTCGGTACATATACAGAGCGTTCGGAAATTCGGGCGATTTTGCTACTTTTTTTCGAATTTCAAAAGACGTGATTTTACGTCACGGCATTGCAATTTAGTATAGGGAAGATGGAAAATTCAAATAAAGTTAAAGTTAAAATCGACATTGGAAGGTTAGTAGATTGAATTTTGGATAGGATTTGGCAGAAAAAGATAGCTACAAAAGATTGATTTATAGATTTATGCAATCAACATACATGACTGTTGTCCACACAGAATAAAAAAGTTGGTTATCAAGCTATTTTTCCTCTGCGAGAAATGGGTTTTCTCGTAAATCACAAAGGCAGCACAAGTCAATGAAATAAAACATTTAAATGTTACCAACATCAAATAAAGAAAAAACGCGTATCGAAATAGCTTCATTACGATACACAAATGCGTATCGTACTTAATAGATTTGTTATGTTACAAAATTAGAAAAAATAAAAAATGTCTCAAAGTACCTACATATTTTTAAACGATTTGTGACCTGTGAGTAGTCTATTTCAATACAAAAAGTTTATGTATAGTTTTTAATAGGCACACAAAACACTAGTATTGAAAATAATCCACTTCTAACACTATTTAACATTAAATGGTATCTTAGACACTGACATCAAGCTTTAAAAATACTATTTTTATTGCACAAAACTCGACAGTTTTAAGAACACATTTCCTTATGCTAGAGCTCTCTAGTAAACCATGCAAAAAAGGTATTTTCCTCGTTCAAATTCACCGCGTATTCGCAAAATAGCATCCCTGACAGGTCGGGTTCTAGTGAACGAAAATAATGACTATGTTACATTTGTCATCCTTTTTTGTGTTATTGACTACTCTTTGCCAGGTGACATGACCATTGATTTGAATTTTTGATTTACGGTGACGATGAACCGGTCAAATTTCATTATTTACATGATATGACGTGAGGAAGGCCTTTTATCGGAGATATTCTGTTACTGTTACTCTGGCTATTTTTTTAAAATCATTATACACTTATTTAGAAATAATATTACCTACCTTTTACGTATGTACTGTACAGTTGACGACATATAAATTCGTACACTCCACCCATACATAACACAATTACAACAAAATTGGGAAAACGGGTTTTTCACCTTGCTGCTTATACCTGGATAGAACACCAGCTATTTACATAGCTGTAAATTATTGTATGTACGATTTTTTACCATGCATAAGTAATAATGATTATTCCTAATTTTTTTTGTTTAAATTACAGCCGCGAAATAAGAAGATTATAAAATAATACCAGGAAAACTACAAAAGTATAAAGCCAAAAGGGGTAAATTTATTAACAAACAACAAACAAAATAATAATATTTAATTGCTGCGCCATTGGATTCTAACACTAATCGTAACCTTCTTGGCATTAACAAAATAATACTTCTGGTGTAATCCGGAGTTGGCCCTTCCCAAATTTCTTCTATTTTATCAAATAACTCTATTTCATTCTGTGGTTTAAAATTTATTTTGTAAATTTATTTACCATTAATCCCCAGCACTGATTCCCCAAACATTTTCAATTGGATGTAAATCAGTACTTCTTGAGCACCAAGGCAGACATGTTACGTTGTTTTGTCTAAACCAGTTTCCTATTTTTCTTGCAGTATGCACAGGGTAGTTATCCTGATGAAATATAAAGTTATTTCCTTCAAAAGAAGGAAGAAAAACATTTTCCAAAATCTGAAGATATATATTACTGTTTAGTGTTCCACCAATATTCCAGCATACACCTGCATCCTAAACACTTATCCGCGCCCACACATTAACGGATAAACGTCCACTGGTTTGCTTTTTTTGAGTATACTTCTCATCATATCGGGAATTTGGTGGTCTATATATACTCGAATCCTTCCATTATTATGTAGACTGAAAAGTTTTCTCATCGGAAAAGATAACATTTTGCCAAAAAAATCATTTTCTGGGAAATATTGCGTAGCAAACCCAATTCTTTGTCCCTTATCACTATTTTTTAAAAACGGTTTAGATGCAGCTGCTCGATTTCTAAATTCGGAACATTGTCTTACTCGGCGTTGTGCAGTTCTAGATGAAGCAGGGGAATCCTGTTATGTGCAACGGATACTGCAGTTTCAAATGGATTTTGCCTTAAATACTCCACCAAATTTCGGTCTTCTTCATTTGATGATTTTCTATTAATTAAACCAGACCCAACAGACCTTTCAAGTGTTTGATGATGGCGCCATTTTTTACAATTCCTTGAACGGTAGTTCTAGGTTAGGTACTCTAAAATGATCAGCTATTTTTCCATAAGACCACCCTATTTCTACTAAACATATTATTCTTGCTTCTTCAATAATACTTAAATGAGGCATTTTTAAATCAAATAAGATAATGACACTACTTTGATAGATATCATGATAAAAATTAACGCATTACAAAAGTAATAATGGGTAAAAAGTTGCATTTACAGGGTCACAGTTTAGTGTACGAAATTATCTGTCGTCAACTGTACCTACATATTAACCCATATCTTCCCAAGGGTAGAAATAATAGATACATATATTTTTTCAACACATTATATTTATTAGTTGGGCTATAAGAATGTAAATCAAACATGCATTTTTTTTTGTATTTTTGGTTTAGAAAAAAATATCTGTTGCGTTAACGCAACACTGGCAGAATCCGATATCCTATATGCAAGAAATGAAAACTTAAACAAAGTATTCTAAGCTAAAAATAACAATAATTTTGTATGGTAGTTTTACATAAATAAGACGCGAGGAATGCAAATTTGCACAAAACTTAAGTCTAAAGTACATAAAACGCATTTTTTTTTTAATGTTGCATACTATACGCATCACTGAAAATCCAGTATAAAAAATTCTAATTTTTTATGGCACATTGTGGTAAGTAGCAAAACAATCTGGATGTAAATGCACCTCACATCTCCTACAGATATAATATATAGTTTGACTATGGCAAATTCGGCACCTTCTACGCACTGATTGGCTGTGTCGCATTATTATATGGCCTGTATTATCATATCGGATTTCATCAATAGGCGTTGCTATGTTTCTTATACGTAGAACTCGCTGAGTTTTCATCAGCCGCAATGCAACATAGGATTTAAAATCTATTTGTGATATTTTATCTGGGTTTACAATATTGTATAATTTCCATGAATTTACTAATAAGCTGTCAAGTGCATTGACAACAAAGGCCATCACCATTTTTTGCGTTAAAAATCGTTTAAAAGGCATGTTTTTTTTTTATCGAGGTTGGTCTAAGCACTATAACAGTTCAAAGTAAACTGGCAAATAAAACAAATACTAATCGTGTCTGAACGTCCCTACGCTTATTATTCGACAGGCTTAGACCTGAATCTTCTAAGAAAGATAACACTGGCCGACAAGATTTTTCTAACACAGGTCAGCTCTTTATTTTTATAATGAAAATACCCTTCTAATAATAGAAAAAATATTGGGAAAGCCCCAATACGTACCATTTTTCAATAGCTTAATAAGACCATTTTACATTAGCAGGTAGTCAATTTAATTAGGGGCGGTAAAAATGGATGCATTTTATAACAGAAAAATTACCTGAACTGTAGGAATTTTAGTAGGACTTCAGGGAGGATTTACAAAATATTGCTGTTTTCTTTGTTTGTGGGACAGTCGTGCAGTAGATCAGCATTATGTAATAAAAGATTGGCCACAAAGAAGTGAATTTCAGCCGGGATCTCAAAATGTTAAGTTTGCACTTCTTGTAGAGCCCAAAAAAGTCCTTCTGCCTCCTCCTCACATTAAACTTGAGCTGATGAAAAACTTTGTGAAAGCTATGAATAAAGACGGTGATGGATTCAAATACCTAAGGCAAGTCTTTCCCCAGTTAAGTGATGCCAAATTAAAGGAAGGTATTTTATTGGGCCACAAGTCAGAAAATTGCTGGACTATGTCAACTTTACAGAGAAGCTTACCAGGCAGGAACTCAGAGCATGGAACTCATTTGTTAGTATAGTAAGGGGATTTTTGGGCAACAATATGGATGCAAACTATCAACAGTTAGTTGATGAACTTTTAGATTCCTACAAATCGCTTGGTACCCGAATGTCATTAAAAATTCACTTCCTCTATTCCCATCTGTCATTTTTTTCTGAAAATTTGGGAGCTGTCAGTGACGAGCAGGGTAAAAGGTTCCACCAGGATATCAGGACAAGGGAAATTCGCTATCAAGGACGATGGGATCCAGCCATGATGGGTGATTCCTGTTGGTTTTTGAAAAGAGAAGATATGACCCCTCATAAAAATAAAAAATAAAATTTAATTAGTGTGTTCAGTTAATATTTGTAATGTTTGTGTTTTTTCTAGATGTAAGGTATGTTTAGTAGGTGTAAAAATTTAAATATAGTCGATATACACAGTTAGAAAATTCTTAAATTATTTTTTCAATAGATATTAAATATTGTAACATTAAATGTGGTTCTATAAATGTAACAAGAAAACGTTACGTGTTACAACTTTTTTTTTCTCATTTTCGTATTTGGATAGGTCCATTCTACCACAAGATGCTATTTAGCTTTGTGTTACAACAAATTTTTTTTTTTGTCGGCCAGTGTAATGGTTTTTGCCAGTGATGCGTTAACGCAATATTACTTATTACTAAGTATTTTACAAGTAACACTTTTTTTAAAATGTAAATAAACAGGTCTATTTTATGGAAGAAAGCCTTCTGTTTTAAAAAAACATATAATATTTTTAAAAATAAATTTACAGAAAAAAAAATAAAAAATTTAAGCTCAAATAAAACTCAAAAGGTTTTTGGAGTATTCGGCAACACCGTATTATTCTAGAGTCAAAATCAGTGCATATTTTCACGTGGTTTCATTGTGGTACTCGCAAGGAACCTGGTAGACCTATGCATTTGACGTCTCGTCGGCTTGTTATGATAAAGAGAATAAGATGTCTATCTTGCCGAGTCGTTGTTGATGGTACTCGCAGATTTGCTTCAATAACGAATAGGAAACAATAGAATTGCGAGAGCTAAGCCAATACGAGGCATTGAAAGCTTGCAATAATTCACAAGATATACTTATTGTCGACTTCCTATCTTCTAAAATGTATTATTTACTTGCAAAAAAAACAAACCTAAGCTTTACTTATTCCCGTACGCAGAACGTTTTTTTTTTCATGAAATAAATGTGGTAGCCTCAAGGCTGCGTTAACATATGGTTTGCAAGGTATTTAAACGCAGTGCCTTTGGTGCCCCGGGCTTGATGAGAGATACCGGAATAAGAGCTATGTATGGGCTCTATAAGGCAAGTTCAATTTTGGACAGAGGCGGAGAAGAATTATTTCCCCACGCTTAAATTTTGCCAGATTTAGTCAATACGTCATCACGTTTCGGCAAAAGCAGAACTGCCGACTATCTTTTTCTAGCCTAATAATGGTGTCCGTGGTAATCAATTCTCTTCTAAATGCAATAATTAATTAGTTAACGACATAAAATAACTGGAAAATGTGCGGTATAGTATTTGCAGAATTATACCGTTGACTCTTACTGCCAAAAATAAACTACCTGTTTAAACCCTATTGTATACGCCTCAACCTCTTCAAAGGGGATTAAATGGGATCAGGGTCGGCTTGAAAATGTACCTACACCACATTTTTATTTTTATAATTTAAAATAAATAGATTGGTATTTTTAGTTTTAGGTAGGTATATATATCTATAATAAATGTAAAATAATGATAACAATTAATGATAATTGAAAATAATATAATTTAAAACTATAACTGTAAGGATAACAAGTACAATAAAAATTAATTAAATTCGAAAAAACTTCATCATCTCCATTCCCGTAAACGTTGAGATTCCATTAATGTTTGGGTTTGGGTTTGGGTTGCTTCGGTATTTAAAACCCATTTTACGCAATATTTTCCTAAGGCTTGAAAGGCAACAAGAGATATTTGTTTCGTCTTTAATCAGCCGCTCTTTGAGGGAAATCAAAGTGGGTACAGTTTGTGCCTCATACATTTGGTAAATCTTTCTTCTTAATAAATACATGTAATTTTCGTCAATGCTTATAAATGTGCCAGAATCACTCCGATTTTTTGTAGGATTAACAGGTTTAAGTACTATATGTCTCTTACCGAAGATAAAGGAGTTTTTGTCAATGTAGACGTCTCTGCTAAATCATCATACGAATTAAAATTTCTACTCAACAAAGATTGATACACATTTTTAATTATTAGTTTGGCATCGGTAGATAAATGCTTTCTTTTAAAAATGACACTTGAAGATGCCCCCCTATCAGCACAATTCCAAGGACGCAACATTCTACCACTAATAAGCCTAACTAAATATTACTCGCCGGAAAACCACTAAAGACTAAAATTATTAAAAATCAGTTTGTATTTATATATGAATCAGGCATAGGTATAAATTGAATTTGTACTTGGTCCGGCTCTGCTCGAAAAGGTTTTAAAATTTGGGATTTCATTATTTATTTTGTGGTCAAAGGGGTAATGAGGGTTTATTGCAGGCAAAAGATCAACGGTATAATTCTACAAATACTATACACCGTATAACCCCAAAGAAATTCCAAATACTACTGAATAACTTAAGTGATTGCTCCTGCATTTCTGTAGCAGAAAATAAATAATCTCCTCTCTGGCCTTACCAAGCGTTGTTCACGCCGCACTTCGGCAACTTTGATAGATCGGGCATCTAAACATATTACTTACTCTCTCATACTCATATAAAATGGGGCTGTTACTTGGAGTTTTTCACTATCCGCGTCCGCGTTGGTTCGTTGGCTTGACATCGATATTAGGTTCTCGCCGTAGAAAATATTATTATTTCTTTCTCTGTGATATGCGTTAGGGTCTAGACAAAAGATCCATAATAACTATTATGCGTATGTATACCTTATTTCTACGTTTATGGTGCGTCCCTGCACTAAAATAATTAATGGTGTTCAGCGGAAGCGCATTTTCTTACAATACGAGCAAATTCAATTTGGCCTAAGTACATTTCAGCTGTTAAATATGTGTTATTACAGTAAAGCGTATAGGTACCTTGTAATTGTAAACTTTTGCTTTTATTGCTTCTTTTGAATATTGTTGATTTTCATAATGGGTCTTAGTCGTAGTATATGCTGAAACATTTAATATGGTGAAGATACGATGCTCTAAATGCACTCCCAGGAAGATTATTGTTTGAAACTAATATGTGTATGTACCGGGGTCGTGAAAATGTTCCCAGTCTACACCTCCTACTAAGCGGTTTCATTATGGAAAGTTGCTTGGACTGTGAGTAAGTTGGACCGTTTTTTGAGGTCACGTCATTTAGTTAATATGCAAATCTGGCCAACATCCTTTGGGTGGACATTTACATATACAGTGTGACCAGTAAAGTCCGCATCACAGGGGATTTTTTTTTATTAATAACTTTATTCGAAATTTGACGGTGGTATCAAGTTCTGCTTCGATCGAGATGAAAATTAAGCAAAAAAAATAGTAGTCACGTGATTCGCATTATCTGTCAAATTTTAATTATTTCCAAAAAATAATTTAAAAGTGGGATTATTTCTGAAGATATCGAAAAAAGTTATAAAAAAAAGTTTTTTTAAATGCAGTTTCTAGGCCACATGCAAAATTTTAGCTGCATAAGATAATTTTGATTTTTTACCCATATTTTGTAAATTGCACCACTTTTGCGAAATAAGACTCAACGCAACCTACATAAAACTTCTTAGTTTTGACAATGCTTTATTTTAGATACATTTTTTTTTAAGTAGCGCCATATTAAATGTGTGTTTTTCTACAAAATCAAAATAGGGCTGTTAAAATTTGATCGCATAAAATATGATGCAAAGTTTATTTGTTTTTGACCCTGTATAAGGTAACTTCATAAAATAAGTATTTTTGAAAACGTATATTTTGTGTCTGAAAGTAATAATAGACCTTAATAATAGGACAAAAAAGAACACAGTGTCATCAGTAGAGTGTTCATTAAGGTGGGAGTAGCAACATGCTTGCCAACCTACAACCTATTTCGCGTATATTTATTTAATTTTTGTAGCTTTTACATAAAATTTTAATAAAATCATTATCGTCTTTAGATTTTATAGGTAATAATTGACATATTAAATATATATCAAGGAATTTTATTAAATATTTTAGGAGAATTGTATAACGAAAAGCATCGGGTAAGATTTTTTTTAACATTATTATGTCACTATAGAATTATCCCAAAATTAGCAATAAAATGAATAAATATTTTTGTTATAATATGTCAGATATTACCTAAATGCAGAGTGGTCAAGCTAAGTGATCTAGGTGCCATAATCGAAAACTACCAGAAAATGTAAAAAACTGTTTTAAAGCTAAGAATAATACAATAGTATATTTTTTATTGATATTGTGTTAATAAACATACACAAAAACATTCGTAGGAGAAAATTTTAATATTAGTTAATCGAAACAACGTTTGTACATAAATTGAACAAAAAAATATAGAAAAGGTCTAAGGCTCCTTTTATATTGGGATTCTGTATGCGAGATACAGTATCTGGGATTCAGATTCTCGCAATCTATGAATGCTTTTTATAACGAATAGGATGAAATTGGCGCTTAGATCTTCTAGTAGGACATTGGCATAGGTACATACATAGATCATATAAATAGAAAAACATTTTTTTTTGAAATTTGGCACATAGATCACTTAGTTTGACCACTCTTCAAATATTGTACCGACGATATTGATTTTATTTAAATGTTAGTTAATCTAATAATAAACTAAAAAAAGCAACGCGAAATAGGTTAAAAAATGACGTTGAGAGTGCCACCTTAATTGGAAAATAAATTTTAGTGGTGGGTAAAAAATCAAATTTATCTTATGCAGCTGAAATTTTACATGTGGGCTAGGAACTGCATGAAAAAATACTTTTTCTAATAACTTTTTCCGATATTGTCAGAAATTGAATTATTTTTTGAAAAAGAATAAAATTTGACAGATACTGCGAATCACGTGACTACTATTATTCTGCTTAATTTTCATCTCGACCGAAGCAGAACTTGATGCCAAAGTCAAATTTCGAATAAAGCTATTAATTAAAAAAAATCCCATATGAAGCGGACACTGTATTATGTGGAAGTTAACAAAAGTGAATTAACGAAACCTCTACACGAATAATTCATAACTTTTCATTTTTTCTCTGCCAGGCCTTGCCAGACCTGTATATTTGAGAGCTTTGGATAAAAAACATGATTTATTTTTCCCTTAAGTCGTGTTGCATAAAGTGTTAGCTCAAATTGTACTTTTTCCTGCAACCTTATGTCACAGGGGACGAAAAAAGAAATAATTATTCATTATTTCTAACTTCTGGTTTATTCACGACACCGGGTGTTTCGCGCCGCTAAGAACTTTACACGATTTTATTAAAAAATATTATTCTTTCCGCAGCATTTTGTCAGAGGGTAATTTCCCGTGGAAATGTATAAGAAAACCGCAAGAACAGCATCTATTATGTAATATCCAGCCGAAACTGTTCCCAAAAGGCGCGGGGCGCGTTCAAATTAGCGAGTTCAGGTAACGGAAGCTGCAGGAAATAGAAACGGAAGCTGTTCGGGCCAACTTAGGATGCTGCAGGAGGAAACGGATATGACGACGTCGCGTCGTCGTCTTTGAATGCGTTCCAAAATTATCATCGAGCATTGTGTGAAAGTCGAAGACGTTGTAACGTTAAGTCGGAAAATAACGAGGTTCCTTTCAGAGAAAGAAGTTCTGAAATGTATTTATCATATTTTATGAAAATTTGTTAATTTTTTACTGATGTATACAGGGTGTCCCAAAAGTAATGGGACACAGAGCAACAGCAGACTCCTTAAGCCGAAATAATGCGATTTACTTAAACTTGCCTTATCCCAAAATTGATAACAACCAAGATACAGGGTGTCAAATTTTTAATTTTGTTTTCGTTTTTTTGCGATTATTTCTTAACGAAACGACATAGCAGCACAAAATTAAGGATTTTGGGGTTTTTTGAGATGAGGAATTCAAAATTATCCATAGTTTTTGTGTAACCAGTAGAGGGCGCTGCCTACGGCATTATCCACTCCTTTTATGTGGCATAACTTTGTTTAGGATTCTTATATCGATTCAACTATTAAAAAAATAAGTTACTTTACTTCTTTTACATTAAAAACGTATACCTTATTGAAGTCGCTAGAAGCAACCATTTTCGAGATAATCGCATTTCATAATTATGTCCTATGCAACTAAGTACGTTGTCCAAAAGTAGCGGAAAATCAAGCAACGATGAATTTCTTACTTAAAATTATTGTAAATCAGCTACATTTCCTTAAGGTTGACTATTTTTTTCTAATAAAAACGTTTTTTCGTATACCTACGGAATTACTAATTTTACTCCAATCAAAAATTTTATTTAATACTTAGTTTAATAACATTGAAAGGTAACAAAATAGAAAAAAATGGTAACGCCGTGATAGCAATTGTTCAAAATGGGCACCATTGACCTCAATACATTTACCTGCGCCCTTCACTCCGACCGTTAAAATTTTCTTGTGCATAAATAATACAAAGCATATCACGCATTTCCGCATTGGAAATTAAATTAAATAAAACTTGTAATATCTAAGTAGGTATTGTACGAAGAAAATTAATAACTTTGACAGATGATACTTTATGTAACATGTTGTTGCCTTAGAAACGTCGTTGTTTTTAATCAAGGTCAGCTGTGATAAATAATACTAACACGAATACACAATTATTTTAAATATTTTAGGATTCTTGCATTAAAAATATCGAATGCGATTATCTCGAAAATGGTTGCTCCTAGCGACTTCAATAAGTTACACGTTTTTGATGTAGAAGAAGTAAATTAACTTATTTTTTTTAATAGTCGGATCGATATAAGAATCCTAAACAAAGTTATGTCAGATAAAAGGAGTGGGCCATGCCGTAGACAGCGCCCTCTACTGGTTACACAAAAACTATGGATAATTTTGAATTCCTCATCTCAAAAAACCCCAAAATCCTTAATTTTGTGCTGCCATGTCGTTTCGCTAAGAAATAATCGCAAAAAAACGAAAACAAAATTAAAACTTGACACCCTGTATCTTGGTTGTTATCAATTTTGGGATAAGGCAAGTTTAAGTAAATCGTATTATTTCGGCTTAAGGAGTCTGCTGTTGCTCTGTGTCCCATTACTTTTGGGACACCCTGTATAAGCAGTTAGGCACCATTATTGTGCTCATGGATAGGTAGAAAATATGGTTGGCACTATAGGATGGTACTACGACTAGAGAAACCAACGTAATCAATGAATTGATGAGTAGCAGGCAGGTATATAAGCATATTATGATAATTCAATATGAAATATTCAGGAACATAGTCTGTTTTCGGATATACTGCAAAACGGAAAAAGTAAGTGGTGACATCATCTTTCGCGCTATACAGGAACTTAAAATTACTAGTCTAATTTACTTTATGATTTCAACTTTTGGCATAAAATGAAAAAGTTTGGATATAACATTCCTTTCCTTGCTTGACACTGATAGCGTCGTGTTTCCCAATAGAATCCCCAAAGCAAACAAGATCGGATTTAGACTCTTTAAATTGCATTTGTATACCGGGAGTTTCAATAAAAACTCCCAGGGCAATTATTTCGAACACTAAAAGTGGCATGTAAATTCTGTAAACGCCAATTTTTGGCCTCTATGATTGGCTTCACAGCTGTATAAATAATGTGTTTGAATAATACAAGATGTAGGTGGCGCCACGGTGCAAAGAATTTTTTCGATGACAGGAACTTTTAAATGTTGTGTTTCTTAAAGATAATTAATTTTTGATCAAATCATGTCTCATAAAAATTTTTGATAAATCCAACATGAACGGAGATATGGGGTTAAGTTTTTTTTTAAAATAATTTTAACGAGTACTTATTTAAATTATAAATATTTTTAATATCCTTTAGCAGATTTTAATTAAATTTTGGTAATGATAATTTTAGTGATAAAACGCTCGTATAGCGCTAAATTATTACGTCCAGTGACGTCTCAGGGGGCGCCTTAACAAATAATATTGGCAAAAAATAAGACGCAACTGAGTTTTTGATAATTTTTATATTTTTTTCGGATTACGCAACTAAAAATATCCTTTTCTTGTCTGTTAAATTGTTTCCATATCTTGCTATGTATGCATGTGTATGAAAACGGCAATAATTTTGAACACCTCATTCGACCCCAATGATTATAAAAATAATTTTGTTGATTAATTAATAAAACACGTTGTTAATTTACTCTAAAACCTATTAAAATCCTTTTAAAACAATAAAAAAACCTGTACAACATGTATAAAAGGCATTATTGTATTTTATATTTGTTTAATTAAATCGCGTAATTAAATGTCCAGATAGTTTTGCTGCAATAAAGTTAATATGATTTACAATAAAAGCCATGTAAAATAATGTTAATTAGTCATATCAAATTTGCCAAATTATTAAAATAACTATCACTGCGGTGAAATTACATTTGTTAAAATATTAAAAACAATAAAATAGATGATGACAATAATGCATCATTCATGTAATATTTAACATTTGCTGCATGTTTCGCAATTAATACTGCTGGACTCATTATTTTATCCAGTCGATTTTAATCGGATCAAGTTATTTCAAAACCGTCCCCAATTGACACTCTAGTAGCGGTAGTAACGATGAAGGACTAACCTGATTTGGTTCTACTAATTAGCTAGACAAAATAAAGCACGTGGAAATCAGCCAATCGCGGCCTGATTTGAGGATCTGGCCAACTCATAAAATTCCTTACGAGCCCGTAAGGGAGGAAGATATATTTATTGTGGTTTACTGTATCCCTCTCTCTCTCTTTCTCTCTATCTTATGAGATAAATAACCTAGCCGCCTAGCGATATGGAATTTTTCCGGCACGTTATACAGGTAGGTATAGGTAGAGCCATTTTTTTTTACTGTATTAGTTACCGATTATTAAATTTTATAAATTCTTGTTTAAAATAGGGAAATATGCCTGATGAATTAAAATGTTCTTACATTACACCAGTGCGAAAAGTACAAAACACTAAAAGATGGGATGAGATGAGGCCAGTAAATGTTTTATGGGATGTTGAGAAATTATTAGAAGAAGTCGTATATGAACAGTTATTAGAATTCATTGATGCCAACAAAATTTTAATTTCCTTTCAAGCTGCTTTTCGAAAAGGGTACGCGACAGAGACAGCCATTCAATGTGTGATTGAGACGTGGAAGAGAACCATTGACCAAGGGGAAAATGTTATAGCTGTATATATTCGGATTTTAAGCGGGCATTCAAAACAATTGACAGGGCTAGATTATTGAGTAAATTGTATCAGTATGGTATTCGCGGAAACGTTTATGAATGGTTTAAGAATTATTTAAGTAACAGGTCACAAAAATATCAAAAACATATTCAAATAAAAAGAAAATAATATAGGAGTTCCTCAAGGAAGTATACTAGGTCCAATATTATTTATTTTATACATCAACGATATGTCTTTAGGTTTAAAAATGTGTAAGTCACAAATGTTTGCTGATGACACCTTAATTTACATTAATGTTTTAAATATTTTTGATGGTCTAAAATACTCTAGATTTTGAGATAAATATATTATTCAATTGGCTAAGTAAATAAATTAAAATTAAATATTTCCAAAACTAAATGTATGGTTATGGGTAATAATTTAAATTGTCAAAATATAAATGTTTTAATTGATGGTGAAAAATTGGAATTAGTAAACAGTTTTAAATATTTAGGGATACTTATTGATTCAAAATTAAATTTTTTAAATTATTTTGAAAGTATCATATCGAAGATTGTCGGAAAAGTAGCTTTTTTTTTAAATAATCAGTTCTAATTTAGGTTTGTTTTCTAAAAAAAACTGTATTTAATACTATTATATTACCACATTTTCTTTATTGTTTCTCCATTTTATATTGTGCTAGTGAGAAAATATTTGATCAATTACAAATTATGCGGATTATTTTAAATTGTGAAATATACAAAAATTAATTATATGTTTAAATTTAGATTGGTTGAATGTCAAATATTTAATTTTTTATTTAGTATGTTTCTTTATACATCAAATTAAAAATAATTTATTGTCTGATTGTTTAAACATTTTTTGTTCTTTTAATTATAACCATCATAATTATAAAACAAGAACTAATCAAATTTTTTATGTGGATAGAGTGTCTTAAACATTAGCTTATAGATAAGTATATTTTTCATTAAAGTTTGATACAATATAATAATTTGGAAAATTCTATTAAATCTCAAATATCATTAAAACTATTTAGAAAAACTTTAAAATTACATTTAATTAAAAAACAAATATAAACGTAATATTTGATACAATTTGCAAAAGGTTTAACTTTTCTGTCCGTATCTGCTAAAAGAAGGCTGCGTTTTAAAATTTAAAAATAATTCTATAAAAATGTGTTTTAAAAATGTATTAAAAAAATATTTAATTGTAGCTTTTTGCTAAATAAAACATGTTACTACTATACAACTACTACTACTACCATGAGCTGCCACTGCTGATCCTCGTTGATTATCTTCCGGGATGATTATCATCCAATTCCCGAGCTATATTCAAGATTTATGGAAAATTTAGGAGACCGTTGTCTGCATTGCACTAGAAACTTTGCACCGCGACGTATCAAAACATAAAGCTTAAATACAACTTATTTCCAGTGTTATACTTGACAGTTAGCTACTCTTAAGAGTTTATAAGCTATTACGCGCGCCCCGGGCTGGTCTGTCAAGATAAAAACCGAAATTTACATAAAAGGTGGCAGAGGGCGACACGGTGAATTCTCATTTAGATTAAAGTCATTCCGCGAGGCAAAAACAAATAAAAGTTTCTGCAATTAGTCAACTTATATCATTGCGAGATTAAGTCGCTAATATGAGACGAACTAGACTATACAGGGTGTCTCACGATAACCGTACATTAGAATATTTCGAAAAGTACTGCAATTTAAATCCTGCAAATTTAGATAGTAGGATTTCCGGAGACGCCTTTTTCAAATGACATAACAGCGATCATATGCCACTTTCGATTATACCAGAAGTTGCCTCAAACTTTTTTTGAATTTTACTCTGTATGTTTCTGAGAAAAAAAAGGTTATCGTCAACCGTCAGTAAAGCCGTACATTATCAGAGTGATTTCCGGAAGTAAACGAACACTTTGTTTTATTGTAAAATAAAATACTCTACCTGCCGCAAATGCGGCATATAAATACTTTTTTCTACTACTGTATAAATAAATTAACTTTCGGGCCCTGCAACACGAAAGAAAACGAAAGTAAATGTTACAGTTACCTGAATATTATCCGTTGCTAGCTACGAAAGTAATACTTTCGGTGCCAGGACAAAAAAATCGAACTGACAGACTCTGACAGTACTCAAATAACTAGTTGTCAACAATACTCAAATAACTAGTTGTCATGGATTATTTTATAGGTGAAAAAAAAATTAATTTTATCATTTTAATTTGAATAAAATCAAAGTTTATTACTTAATAATATATTGATCAGATAACAGTAGTAGAAAAAATTTAATACATTACACGATTCGAAAGCCTTTTTTGGTGGTCGGAGGTATTAAATCACCTCGGCTTTGCCTCGGCAATTCAAAAACCTCCTCACACCAAAAAATTAACTTTCGCATCTAGTAATGTAAATAGCTATTTTCTACTACTGTATAAATAAATTAACTTTCGGGCCCTAGCAACACGAAAGAAAACGAAAGTAAATGTTACAGTCACCTGAATATTATCCGTCGCTAGCTACGAAAGTAGGTTGCTAGCTACGAAAGTAATACTTTCGGTGCCAGGAAAAAAAAATCGAACTGACAGACTCTGTCAGTACTCAAATAACTAGTTGTCAACAATACTCAAATAACTAGTTGTCATGGATTATTTTATAGGTGAAAAAAAATGTATTTTATCATTTTAATTTGAATAAAATCAAAGTTTATTACTTAATAATATATTGATCAGAGGACAGTAGTAGAAAAAATTTAATACATTACACGATTCGAAAGCCTTTTTTGGTGGTCGGAGGTATTAAATCACCTCGGCACCTCCTCACACCAAAAAATTAACTTTCGCATCTAGTAATGTAAATAACTATTACCCTCCACAAATTAGTGACTTTGACATTTATTAATCAAAAATCGTCTGTCACTGTCACGCCTTTTCCTATTATAGCTCGATAATAGTTTTCTCGCGATTTATTGCGATGAGTTATACCTCAATTTTTTATATTAAAAATTCTGAACGGTTGGCGATAAAATTTTGTATGCACCACGTCAGTAAAGTCTCTTTATCGACTCGCCTGTTATTCGCCTCGCTTATCTCATAATTTCAGAAGTACACAAGAAACAATTTTAAATCTGTATCAAAATTTTTTTAAATACTTAATTTATAAATACAATGCTACGTTGCTGGTTCAGCCAATGGATAGACCATAATATTACCTACCCGTCCACATAGGGTGTTCCTATTTCCTATAACTAACTAGAATAGTTTAAAACCTATTTACGACTTTTCGCAAAATCTTCCAAATCAAGCTGCAGTTTTATTAACTTTTGGCAAAAATATTATCACTTATAATCTCCCTATATAGCAGCAGAAAAATTATCGGGAATTAATTCTGCTGCGTGGGAGATTTGGTAAGAAAATTTCATAAATTGGAGTTTTTTCTTATTGATTTTTTTTGCTAAAATGCTACAAAAACATATTTCCGGCGGCTTTAGTTAATTGTAACTAATTAGAGTTTTAGAAATGAAGTTCATTTTAGCCGTAAGTAACTCATTTTTATTACTAAAATGTGAGAAACATTATAAATAACAAATTTGTTATCTGTCCAATGTCTTTATAGTTTCAAATTCGAATAAGACTTTAAAAACATATTTCCGATGAGTTTAGTTTAATTTTTGATGTGTCTCTTTTAGCCCCGGTGTTCGATATGTAAAGCCAATTGGTTAGTACCAATAAAAATTATAAGTTAGCAACAAAATGTATTTTGATTTTATTCTGAGTGACTTTTGTCAATAGATATAAAGCACTTCATTTTTGACAGAAAAATTATAACTTATTAATTTTATTAGGTTAATAGGAACTAACAAAATTATCACGATAATCTCCCGTTGCTATAAGCGTAACAAAACGTAAACAAAAAGGAGCCTTCTAATTGGTTAAAAATAAATTTATGTATTTTTCATCCAAATTTGCAGGATCAAATAGCATTTTTTTCCAAAATATTCTAATGGATTGTCACCATGTATGCAGTGAGGCTAAGGAACTATTTGAAAACATACGATCTTGTGCAGAACATAAACATTTTGAATAAAAAAAATTATGTAAATTTAACTTTTGTTCTAAAAATTGTTTTGTTCTAAAATACTATAAATAATACGAGTGAACCAACTATTTTTGGCCAAATATCTTCTTTTATATGAATTGTACGATCTTTTAACATAATGGTGGACGTCACTGCGTATTTGCTTTTCTTCCTAAATAATTTTTAATTTTAAAAATCAACTGACAGCTGAACAAAGCGAAATTTTAACAAACAACAAATGGGCAAACGTAAATCATTATTTATCCTGCAATATTTTTGAAATAATCCATTTTAAAAAATGTAATCATCTAAAATAAAAACAGTCCAAATCAGGATTTTTGCCGGATAACAAAGAAAGTTGGCGTCCAAATCTGTGCCAGTAATCCTGCTAATAAAACAAGCAGGAGCTAGAAAACCATTAAGGGAATCGGCGATTATCTGTATCGATTTCCTGTCTGGTATCGTTTCGTTCTTGGAGAAAACATAGACGATTGTCCACAATAATAGTAGTTTCAGTTTCGTCTGTTGCGTCAGATTGACCTTACTGAGGCACGTCATACACATGTTATTTATGCTAATATGTAAAGACATTTAAGTGAAATGAGGGAATAAAAAAAAAATGTAAAATAATAGAAATTGCCCTCGAACAATGAAGGCCAAAACACAGGTCTATAAGGTTTTTTTTATTAGGCCTGTAGATCAAAAATATCAAATTAAAAAAAAATGTATAAAAAAAAATCAAAAAAAACTTACCGAATAATTAATAATAATAATATTAATAATAAACGTCTTTTATTAGGATAAACAAAGAAAACAATTACAAAGACTAACAATAATAGGCAGACAAGCAAAAGCGGGGCGCAGTCTAGCCACAAAGGCTACTCTACTGAACCCCACACTGCTTGCTAAAATAATAATAAAATATACATATATATAAAGAATTATGAATTTACAGATATTATATAAGTATTGTAGAAAGAAGAAATAAAAAAAAAATTGGTTTAAATAGTTAATATTCTAACATTCAACATTCTAGAAAAAAGAAAAGTACGCTACATTCTGGATGGAGAAGACAACAAAACATAATTTGAAGAATGACCTGCGGAACATTGATAAAAATAATAATTTTACAAGAATAATTTACGAAGTTGTTTATTTTGAATACTGACACGTTTTTATTAGCTTCATCTGTATGTTTGTTGGTCCGTAACCAACTTCTTTGAACCCGATTTTGACCCACTTTAAACGGTCAGATTTAATTTAAATTTGGTAGACTTATCAAGAACCGCTGACAATACAACAATCTACACGCGAAAAATTCTCCTGTCAAATTTGGACAGCTGTCAGGTATAAAACGAAGAAGCGATTTTGACGAAATAAATTATGGGGTCGTATAGTATTCGATGCGGAGACTTCGGAAACAATAAGCAAAAAATTCTCCTGCCAATATGTCAAATCGTTAAAAAAAATGATATTAATGAAAAAACTATAAGGTCGTATGTATATTGACGGTGGAAAGAAAAAAAAAATACGCAAAAAATTCTCTTGTCAAAATTTGACACCTGTCAATATGTCAGAATTATTACAATAACCGATAGTAATGAAACAAACGTGGGGTCGTATAGATATTGTCGCTAAGAATAGAGAAAAAAAAAATGTTACCCGCCAAAATAAAATTTTGAAATTTTTTTTTTTAATTTTGAAAATTTTTGTCGTTTGTTCGAGTTTGTTCAGGTTTGTTGTTGAAATTCTTAATATAGGAAGAAATAATAATGAACGATAAACATTAGTATTATTGTGAAAAAAGCGTCGGGTGCTCGATATACGAAAAATATAGCACAAAGCGATCTGGATCTGGCAAAGGTACACTATCCCCATAAGCCAGTACGAAACTGAGATATATTTTATCTCTCTCTGTGTTTTATGCGACAGTCTGACCTCGTCTAGGCATGTGGAATTTTTTAGGCACGGCGAGGCGCCAGGCAGTTTTTGCAATGTATTAAACTTTAAATTAGCCACAAATAGAAGTAAGCGTCGAGAGACGAAGGTAGGTAGGTATGTAGGTAGGGACATAGCACTGTGGTCCTACTGCATGAGCCGCCGCTGTAGCAACATACTATAAAGCTATGAAATGTTTGACTACTTAAATCGATCAGAGCAGAGGGCGGAAAGTTAAAACATTTATCAGCTATTTATATGTTTCGAAAAGTGTAAAACCGCAAATTCTGCACCAGAACACATAATACTACGTCACGAAAGTTGTACACATGAACGGTTTCCGCAAGAAATATCCCGTGCCCTGTCAAGATAATAAAAATCTATTCAATTTTCTCGGAGCTGTTGGTGCAAGAAACGTAATTGAAAGACTGTAAAAATGCCGTTTCAATCAGACGGCTGAAACGTGACCTTAGACCTGTCGATGTCGTTCCAAATCGGAGATTGGAACAATGCTTCGTATTGTCGATGAGCTGACGCCGCGACGTCACATGGGGAAGATCAACGCATTATTGGTACGTTTTATGAATAAATAAGGGAGTTTCAGGAGAATTATTGATAATTTCAACGTTTAATAAGCACAAGGAAAATAATAAAATTTGGTGTACAAGTCCATCACAAGACATGAGGAGTATGAGGACGTTCCAAAAATGCTCATATAATTTTGAGGTAAAATTAATAGGGGAGCCAATATAACCTACCGGAAAAATCCAAGACTGGTTCGAAATGTACACCATTTATAGATCGAGTCTACGATTCAAACGTTTCCAGCATTCATTAATTTAAACATGCACTACACCAAAACTTTAAACTGCTTAAAATTCTTTATTTAGATTACCTACACAATTTCTATACAAATATTTCTTCTTCCCACCCCGAAAGGATTGTTACTAGCCCTAATTTCATTAAAATTATTTACAAAAATTGCAATAAAGTCTTTAGTCTAATTTCCACATAATATTTATTTTATAACCCGTCGTTTCGCTACATTGTAGCTTTATAAAGGGATTTTTTAAATCGAGTGAGGTATTGTATTATAATTTTAACCTAAATATTTATATTCTAATTATCTTTTTCTAATTTTGTCTCGAAACAGATCTATTTCGAACGCGCTAGCGAGTTCGTAATAGATCTATCTCGAACTCCGAATTTTATTATTTAAAGGTTGGCCCTACATGACATGTTTTTTTTTTACCGTTTAGCATAGCATTCTAGATAACTAATATTTTTTAGTCCAAATATGCAAAATACTACACGAACCCACGTATGTATGTTTGGTTGCCTAGATCTACAAATCTGTATGTATTGTTTTAGTTCATTAAAAAACACATATTAAATAATAACTTTATTGACGGAGAACTATTTTGCTTTTGTAGATGCTTCAAGCTATCATTTTCTGCCAAATCCAATCCAAAATTTAATCTACTAACCTTCCAATGTCGATTTTAACTACAACTTTATTTGAATTTTCCATCTCCCCTATACTAAATTGCAATGCCGTGACATAAAATCACGTCTTTTGAAATTCGAAAAAAAGTAGCAAAATCGCCCGAATTTCCGAACGCTCTGTATATGTACCGAATGTATAAGGATCACACAACGTATTCCGTCCAATTTCAAATCTCATATCGCTAAAATAACTTTAGAATCTCGTGGTGAAAATGGGTGAATAAATCAAAAAATGACAGTTCGCAAAATAATTTTTATTGTCCATAGGCTACTATGATAAAAATAGTATTACCAACATAACATTTAGACATAAAAATTTACAAAATTTGAAGAATTTATTTTCTTTTTAAATGTGTTTTTTATTGAAAAAACTACAAATTAGAAAAAATAGTATAAAGTACGTGTTATATAAAGCAGTTTTAAGCACTTGTCCCGTTATAAAACTCGCCGCAAGCGGCTCGTTTTTTAACATGGACGCGTGCTATAAAATGATGCTTTATAAAACGTGTACTTTAATATACTATTTTCTTAAACAAGTAATTATATTAAGGGAATACACACAGAGATGTGTTTAGAATATGGTTTAATAAGGGCGATGTATTTAAATCTGTTTGGTCATTCAAAAGTAGACCGGTGTTTTTATGACGGTTAATTTCCAAACTTTCCAACAAATTAAGTTTATGACTTTTATTTTCTGTATGAAGAATTTTGAAATTATCTGCAAATGTATGGCTTTCTTCGGTAATATGATTGGAATAGGTTGAGTCTGTTTTTTGACGAAAAAAACTTCTTTTATGTTCAGCGATTCTGGTTTTAAATGTTCTACCTGTTAGACCTATATAAATTTTTGGACACCATCCGCAATTTAATTGATAGACGCCAGATTTGTTCTCACTGTTGGTATTTGTTTTATGGTTTTTTAATTTTTTACCTAAAGTAATATTTGTTTTATTAGCTACATTTATTTCTTTTTGATTCAAATAGGTTTTAATTTTCTTGGTGGAATTTCCTATATAAGTCAAGGTCTTAAAATTATTTTTCATTGTTTGTATTGAGGATATACTTCTGATATAGCTTTTTTAAAACATTTTTTTATTTAGAATTAATTTAGGACGGTAACCATTATTTATTGAAATTTGTTTTATAATATTTACTTCTTTATCAAAAGCTTCTTTTGACAAAGGGATGCTAGTGAGTCTATGTATCATGCTATAATACGCAGATAATAATTTGTGTTGTTGGCCGGGTGACATGAGCTGTGGTGAATAGTAGTATCGGTATGTGTGGGTTTATGGTAGATTTTAAAAGAATGTGTGGTTGTTCTTCTGGTAATTGTTAAATCAAGAAAATTTAAGGACTTATCAGATTCTAGTTCCATAGTGAATACAATGTTATTGTGTATTGAGTTTAAATGATTTAAAAACGAATTAAGTTGTCTATCGGTCCCTGTAAAACATGTGATTATGTCATCTACATATCGATACCAATATGTAGATGTACCGATGACGTCTTTATTGCAATAATTGTAATGAATTTCCATCAAGTAAAAGCCAGCACTATTCACAGTTTATTTACAAAAGCTAAAATAATCATAACCGACATTTTAAATAACTTTACCTACGTTAAGATTCGAATTGATTAGAGGTCTCACTCAGTGGCGTAGCCAGCCTTGCGGGCGGGAGGGGCGAACATATGTGGGGGCGCTTTATGATTTTTTAGAACCACTATTAGGTATTATTATTAATAAAAATATGGTGTTTGTTTTTCAAAATATACATATTATAATAGAATACCAAATTATTTTCAATTTCAATTAATGTTACAGGGTGTAATTAAAGTATATTTCTATTTTGCATACGGGTACCAAGCGGCAAGGGGCGCCCCCCTGGCCCCCACCTAGGCCACTGGTCTCACTGAGGCATTGAACCATGTCCAGCTATTTAAAGTTTCTATCTTTAAAGGTCCCGAAATTATCAAGAAAAACCATAATGTTTTGGGAGCCTGCCACTCAGTAATTGGGAAACAACCACTTCATCATTAATCCTTATTTATATGACCACCCTGTATAAGTCGTGAGTTTTTCATAAAATAAATAAAATTTAATTTTCCTTGAAATAGGGAATACAGTCACATTCCCTTTTAAAAATACCTGACGCAACTGCACCATATCTCTATATTGACATAGATATAGATATAGATGGTTTTATAGAGCAATAACGAGCAAACTTTAACTGCCATAGGGAGTAATATGGGAAGATAGCTGTGCTGTGTGCTATGTTTAATAGTTCCTGGATATATTGCTGTTTATTTAAGGAAGGGAGGCGGGATAGTTTACAGCCTGGAATAAAACAAGATGGAATTGTATTGGTGTTCACAGAACCGGCCACTTTAGTCGTAAAAATGTGTTTCTTTCCTATGTATGGACTAGTTTTCTTATCCATTAGATACTTTTTAAGAAGGCAAATTGTATTCATTTATGTGGTTTAAAATATAAAAAAATTAAAAATCTCGTTTTTTAACCGCCCATTTGCTGTAGTAGGTAATGCTAGTAACCAATTTTATCCTGTATAAAACACGGTTATCTTTTTTTTGTCCAACAAAGGACATTCCCTATTTTCTGCCTGTACCGGTTATATTAAATATATGTATATATATACCAGGAAATAGTGGGTGTCATATTTTTTTTATTCGATGCAAATCGCGAAGTTATCTTTCTGATTTGTAAAACAATTCAACATGACATTTATCGATTGGCCGGAAACAGAACTCTGTTGCTCTAACTGGCATTCGTAGCATTTTAATAATAAAACATGTTGCTTAAATAATGTGGGCATCTAGTATTCCCGAGTATTTCCGAATATTTTAGATATTATCGACCGACAGAACAATAATAACAAATCGGTTTGAATGGATACAAATCTATTGTAAGTATTGGAATGAATCTTGAATACAAGCCTATCAATTTTATTGAACAATTTGTTGTTATTTCTGTGGGATATAAACTTTTAAAACAATACGTATTAACAAGACCATTGTTTTTAGTGTATAATTGTTTTAAGAGTGCAGAAAGTGCGCAGAGGATATTTCTTTTAACGGGGAACGAATCTCAAGGTAGAGTTAACTTTTTCTTAAAACAAAGCGTTTCGACAGAACACAACGACATTTGACATTAACAGCTGATCTGGTTTCATCGTTAAAGTTCCCAGATCAGCAGTGGGCCGTAGCAAGCTCACGCGTCAGCTTGCGTCATATTATTTTCTTCAGATTTTGGTGTTTTTTAAGTGTTTCTGTGGCTGTTTTTTGTGTAGTATGTGTTTTAAACATTTTACTTTTGGATTTTATTTATTTCTGAGACAGATTTTCGTGGTGTTTATTATTTAAGTTTAATAGTGAGTACAAATACCATTTTGGCGAGGGGTGTCTCACTGTGGCAGTAGGTGTACAAATGTTAAGGCAGGACTTAGCAGGACCATGGCAGGACTGACAGGACTGTGGCAGGACCTGGCAGGACTGTAGAAGGACCTGGCAGGACAGTAGAAGGACTTGGCAGGACCGTGGCAGGACTGTAGAAGGACCTGGCAGGACTGTGGCAGGATCGAAGCAGGACAGGCAGTACCTTTCAGATCCAATCAGATTTCTCCAATAACTTTAGGAGTAGGGATAAATAGCGGGAAGCAAACAATTTTTTTGCTTGCTTTTGTTTATTGATTGAAAGTGAAATGGAAGTGCTTGTAACAGACGTCGCAGTTTTTAAAGTTTTCGGCGCGCGTCGCCGCATAATATTCCTGTTTGAGTTCTGTTGTAAACACCGGTGAATCACAACAGTCGACTAGTCGAGTTTGCAGTCTCATTTATTATGTTCATGCAAGTTATTGATAAAATATATTGTTTATTTACGAGTTTATTCCTTTGTTAAGAAAGAATATAAATATTTAGAAGTTGTGTATCCGTGGTAGGACAGTAACAGGACCGTGGCAGGACAAGCAGGACCCTAGCAGGACAAGCAGGACCGTGGTAGGACAAGGGCAAAAATGACAAGTCCTGCCAAATTTGGCAGTAGGTGTACAAATTTTGAGTAGTGAGACACCCCTCGCATTTTGGTTAACTCATGTATTATCAAATCAATAAAGTGCCTAGTTAAACCAAACCACTTATCGTTATTTGTATACAGGATGTCTCATAACTAATGGGCAAATACAGCAAAAGGAGATGGTAGACTTGAAAATATGTCATTTATGCTTAAGAACGTTACTTTTCAATAAATATGTTTCGTTAAGAAAGTTGTTTAGTTAAATGTTTCTTGCCATCTAGCATCTAGCATTTAAACGCAATTATCTTAAAAACTAATTGAAATGTCGAGATTCATAAGTATGTACCTATAAAAGAGTAAATATTTACTTACACCTCGCAAAAATGTACTTATTACTTTTTTCCTTGTATAATAAATACAGAAATACCTATTTTTGCTCTTTATAAATAAATACTAAAAGAAATAAATGTTTTTTTTTGCTTCTTTTCCTTTAGTTTGATAATGTTTTCACATAGTTATTTTGGTAGGTACAGGTCTGTCAATATTTTATTTTATAAATAATAAAATTAGTATCTACGCTATATTTTTAGAAAATAATAAGACTCCCTTACAAAATTTAACACATGGCGAAGGTAAAAGTACTTATTCCGGTCCTGTTTCTGTAGCCAAACGCTTAACGTAAAATATACCAGACTTCAACAGGGTGCCATTAATGACAGGTGATGAGGAGAGTTCTTACATTAATTTGACGTTACAATCGGTTGGAATGATGCTGCCAACTCAAATTAGTGGCAATCTATAAACACCAAAACCCCATTTGTATAGAGATATTATAGTGTGCCATTTATTCAACCTTTTAAGCATTCTACTTTTTTTTATTTATAAAATTTTATTAGAATTTTAAAAACCAAGTATCTTTTTACAGCGTCTTCTCTGAATCATCCCGGACGCACTTTAGCGAGACTTGATTATATTTCACCCAATTTTCCCAGAAAAAACTGTAACAGTCTTTACAGCAATCCGAACAGTTACTCGAAAAATAAAAAGGCTTTGCACTCAATAAAAACAAGAAGAGCCATAACGGCAAATGAGCCTTAAAAACTTCAGTAACGTTAAAACTTTAAGCTGTTTTAAAAGGACAGCAGTTACAGATAAGGACTTTTATTACAGGAACCTTTTTTTATTGATACTGTTATAATAGAATCTATTTTGGATTATAATTTTTTTTTCTTCGGAAAATTCTAGTATCAATGTTTTCTCAATGTTACCAATAAAGCAACCAGAATTAGTTCATCCGTCATCGAATGCGAAATGAACATTTCATTAATTGGTGAACGTATAATACCAAAATTCAATAGTCGAACCTATATTTGACGCAGAATTGAGGAAATTATAATGATATCAGGGATAAATTGGCTAAATAGATTTCGATCTAATTATTGTCGACTATTTATCATTTAATTCTTACTTTGAATGAAACAATTGGGAAAATAAATTACCATACTATTTTGTACTCTCTGTTATTACATTGTGTCTGAATACTTTTTTTTGGTTTCTATATGTAATTTTTATTTAATTTAAATTTATATTTATTCGTATATAACTAGTTTTTAAGGTGTGCAAAAAGATTTGTATATTTAACTGAATTAATTTTATTTTCTCAAAACAGTTCATACTTGAGTTAACAAATTAAAGGTCTAGAAAGGTGTCATCACTATCACTAAATTCGAAGAACTCATCTGTGGATTCAACTGAAATAATTATTAATAAAGTGGTTCTACCGTTTCTTCCATCAGGTTGTCTAAGTCCCACTTTTTTTTTCCTCTTTTATTACATGCTTTATAGCTTCTGTATACCTATGCAATAATAGATAATTTAATTACTTAAGATTATGTACCTGTCATTGTTACGCTTATGGTTTATTGAGGTTTTACGACTCATGACCCTCAGCTGTGCTGTCAGGCCTTATCTCTAAATCTAGATAAGCCACTGCCCTTACAAGTATCCAATCACATTCTGCAAAAAAAACCGCAGGATAACTTGTCATCGTAAGATACAGAAGCTGATTTAAATTTTAAATAGAGATCGACGACATCTGCTACGCATGTGAGCAGCAAACCATTTTAAAATGAAAACAAATACTCCCATTAAGGCGAACATCGACAAGAACTGATTGACGCGAGCGCCATCAATGTCTTTCCGAGCCATTAGTTACTCTCCACCAACAACTGACTTATCCCAAAGCCCTCCACTGCGAATATCTCTCCATTTCTTGTGAATAAAAGGGAAAGAGACACGCAGGCAAAAGGGATTACCTATGTCACACTGATTTATACTTTCCTGATGACTCGCAATGAAATATAGGCTTTCCATGTGGCATTGAATCGTGTTTCCGTCGAACGTCGTCGGGTTTGTTTAAAAAATTATATTTAAGTGGTTTTCTAATAACATTTTTCCAATAATTTGACTGGACAATGGCTTGCAGGTATACAGGTACAGGTGTAGCCAAAAAACGTTTCAATTATCAATTATGGTACCAGTCCAAGCCCAATTACTAAAATGAAGATGTGTAAGAGAAAAGTGAATAGATTTTACTATTTTTTGCGTCAGGGCTTCCTTGAACTTCCCGAAGGTAGACCAGCGACGCCACACAAAAGATTTGGTTTTAAAACGTCAAGAAACTGAATTCATTAGAAATTAAAAAAGACAACAACCTAGAGTTGATGGATTTTTTAAAAGCAAACTACATTATTATATGGTACTCCTTTAAATAGCCCGCCGCCACATTTTCTCGTCTCCTAAGTGACCATTAAAAACCTGTACCTACCAAATCTGTTGTCTTTAGCTGGCGTTCTGCATAAAACGTACTGCGAGGTATTAAGTCATAATGAATATATTTATAAAAGCCCATTTACTGATATTACCGATTTCCTAGCGAAGTACTTAGATGAACCATGGACATTTTATATGGTTAAAATATGAGGAAGGCGAACTAAAATTATTACCAGCATGGACGGGTAGCAGAATGGAACATGCTAATACTAATGTTTAGTATACACCATATCGTATTTTATTTCCTGGGGTAACAGATATAGTAATAGTTTTGTGGAAAGGTCGTTTCACGCCTTCATTAGATCACATTAGTCGCTTATAGCCAACATACGTACATAATCTTACTATATTATAAGGTAGGTATATAAGGTTCATTTTTGAAAAAAATATATATTTTTTCTTATTTTGGTATCATAACAAGTCTATTACGATACGCAAATGCGTATCGTAATGAAGCTATTTTGATACGCGTTTTTTCTTTATTTGATGTTGGTAACATTTAAATGTATTATTTCATTGACTTGCGCGGCCTTTGTGATTTACGAGAAAACCCATTTTTCGCAGAGGACAAATAGCTTGATAACCTACTTTTTTATTCTGTGTGGATAACAGTCTTGAATTTCCGAACGCTCTGTATATGTACCGAATGTTCAAGGATCACACAACGTATTCCGTCCAATTTTAAATCTCATATCGCTAAAATAACTTTAGAATCTCGTGGTGAAAATGGGTCAATAAATAAAAAAATTACAGTTCGCAAAATAATTTTTGTTGTCCAGAGATTACTATGATAAAAAATAGTATTACCAACATAAAATTTAGACATAAAAATTTACAAAATTTGAAGGATTTATTTTCTTTTTAAATATGTGTTTTTATTGAAAAAACTACAAATTAGAACAAATAGTATAACGTACGTGTTATATAAAGCAGTTTTAAGCACTTGTCCCGTTATAAAACTCGCCGCAAGCAGCTCGTTTTTTAACATGGACGCGTGCTATAAAATGATGCTTTATAAAACGTGTACGTTAATATACTATTGTGACACAGTATACTTATCGTGATAAGCACAAGCGCCAGGGTTGCTTTGGACGAACGAAACGAAAATTTTAATACGCCCTGTAGTTAGAGCAGGCCACTAAAAATTCAAGGGCTCTATCGAAGAAAGGTAACACCCTGTATATAGCAGAAGGAATTTAAAAGTGTCAAGTTATATCTCGCAGATTTAAATTCGTAATTATAACAATTAACACAATTTAATAAAAACAATGAATTAAAATGGCACAGTGCTAGCGCAGACTGTAATCGTTTCAGTAGTTTCCCCCAAGCGAGAATTTTTAATTAGTTTCCATGCGGATTTGCGACGCGAATTGCAGGAAAATTTCACCATAATGTGGTTATAGTGTGGATTTAATTTAACTAAATGAGTTGCTCGGACAAATTTCGACCAATAAAACGCCATTTTTATGTTTTTGTTCGAGGCATTTTGCATATTATATAAAGTTTACCCCCTAAGCCCATTTTAATATTTATTTAATAAAATAAGTATTAAGTATAAAAGTTGAAAGCATACTATTATATACTCGATTTTTTATTAATTATATGATGGTATGGAGGTACCTGGTACCGGACTCTACCTATTATTGTAACTACACTAGTGTCCGTAAAATACGAGTTGTACTCATCAAAAAAGCGTACGCGAATTAGAATGAGAGGAAACCTTAATCATAATATTTGCGTAAAACCGGCTTATCCCATGTTAAAGGTTATTAAAAATGCAAAGCATTGGCGTTGGGCGTTAGTTCAATAGAATAACAAAAAGTTACTTTTTTATTTTATAATATATCTTAACAGTTTTATAAAAATCACAATATAACAAAAAACGTTTGACAAGAATAAATAAAATCTAATATTCGGTCATATATACCTGTTTTTCCATTACTTGAGCCGGTCTATTCGGAATTGACTGAATTATATTTGATACGATATTTGGATCAAGCTCTTCCCAGCATGCATGTATTATATCCCATAAATCTTCCGAATTTTGTGGCCTAAAATTTCGATTATATATTTTTTTTACAATTATATCCCAAATATTATCAATTGGACTGATATCGGGACTATAAGCGACCCAAGGCAGCACTTCCACATTATGGGTTTGAAACCAGTGGGTTACAGCATTGGCTGTGTGGACTGAACAATTATCTTGTTGAAATATGAAAGTATTATTGGGATATATATGCTCAGCAGATGGTAACAATATGTTTTATAAAATGTTAATGTAATTGCCGGCATTAAATCTTTCCTCTATTCGCCAGCAAACACCAGGTCCATGAACACTTATCCAGCCATACATTTACAGATAAACGCCCATGACTAGAAGTGAGGGGGTTAGTATATCGCTTTTCAAACCTGGTGTTGTTTGGACGGTACACACGAATTTGTCCGTTATAAGTCGACTGGAACGTCTTTTCATCAGTAAAAATGACACCATTCCAAAATTGAGGATTGTTGTATATATAATTTAAAGCAAATATAATCCTTGATTGTCGCTGTTCTTCGGTAAGAAACATTTTTTTCGCAGCTGGGCGACATTTTAGTTCAGATTCCTTGACTCTCCTGCTGGTGGTAGGTTGGGAGGCAGGAAATGCTGTATCAGTAACAGCATACCTTGCAGTTGCAAATGGATTATTTTTTAAATATCCCAAAAAAGCAGCATTCTGTTCAGGGTTGGAACGACCTGAACCAATTTTCCTCTTTAAGGATTCTTTTTGTTTCTAGTGCTTGGTCTGAGGTTTCCAGCGTTGCTTAATTTTCAATATAGTTTTTTTTATTCCTATTATACAACTGCGCTACAGCACAGCACGGATTGACCATCCTTTTTCGATTCTTGATACAATTTGAGCCTTTTCATCTTCAGACAACTGACGAGGCATTTATATGTTCTTCTGTCAAAGTTTATCGAACGTTACTACTACGCAGTTTCAAAATTAATTACACATTTTGCACAAGAAAGGTTATTAGGTACTAATTTTTTCTTATCCACAATCGATAATGATTGATGAAGGTTTTTTCTACTGTTTTCTAAAATTCTTTTTTTTTCGTTTCTTGGAATACTTTTGCTGAGGTGGGACAAAGCTATAATCACGTACAGTTTGATTTTTCTGTTTCAAGAAGTCTTACGTTCAAAACTATGCATTTTCAATACATTGTTGATAGGGCGCTTTTTTCATTGAATTATCTCGGAAATATGAATATTTTACTATAAACTCCAAACTGTACATATTACATATTACACGTTATTTTAAGTATATACAGGGTGTAACAAATTCGTTTATCACTACAGGGATCTCGTAAACCGTAAGAGATACGAAGATGGTTAAATAGGGGCAAAGTTGCACAATTTAATGCCTAATCATAATCCAAAAAGAAATTATTTAGATTCCGAGTACTTCCGGAGATATTCGAAAGAAACCGAAAAACTGTCAATAAGATTTTTTTGTTTTGCGCCCTTAATGTAGGAGATAAAAGAAAACCAATCACACCTTTTCAGGGCCACTTTTAATCCTTTCTTAGAATATGTAATTAGTTTTGCCATACAACGTTTCATTTTCCTGAAAACATCATTAATTTCACTATTTTAAATACGGACCTGGATTTTTTCCATTTTTCAATAAAATACCTAGGACATCTTTATTCAAAGCCTAGGTTAAATATTAATTTTAAAAAAGAATTAATGCTCTAATGTAGGTTTTATTAAGATTTTTCTAATCCGACCCTGTGTTACACAATACCATTTCGTTTTAATAACGACATGAAAATGTATCGCTGTCCAGGGAACCATTTTTGAACACGTAATTAATAATTAATTTTTATATGGCAACTTCTTTTATTCAGGAGTATTTTTCTTTATTTTGCTAATATTGCTTATAATGTTTTTCGTAAAGTTTTACTTCATTTTATTAATATTATAAAATATTGTTAATTAAATAAAATCTAATATCATTAGCAAGAATTTGTATTACGATTATTGTCAATTTTACGAATTTTATAGTATTTTTTGAAGGAGCTACCTAGTTTAAATTGTTACACAAAAGATGACGTGGGTAATAAAACGAATGGGTATTGTGTTACACAGGGTCGGATTAGAAAAATCTTAATAAAATCTACATTAGAGCGTTAATTCTTTTTTAAAATTAATATTTAGCCTAGGCTTTGAATAAAGATGTCCTAGGTATTTTATTGAAAAATGGAAAAAATCCAGGTCCGTATTTAAAATAGTGAAATTAATTATGGTTTCAGGAAAATGAAACGTTGTATGGCAAAACTAATTACATATTCTAAGAAAGGATTAAAAGTGGCCCTGAAAAGGTGTGATTGGTTTTCTTTTATCTCCTACATTAAGGGCGCAAAACAAAAAAATCTTATTGACAGTTTTTCGGTTTCTTTCGAATATCTCCGAAAGTACTCGGAATCTAAATAATTACTTTTTGGATTATGATTAGGCATCAAATTGTGCAACTTTGCCCCCATTTAACCATCTTCGTATCTCTTACGGTTTACGAGATCCCTGTAGTGATAAACGAATTTGTTACACCCTGTATAGAGGCTAACTTTTTTTTATTGGAAGGGCTCTTCCCAAGTTTGTGAAATATAAAATTTAATTAATTATTAAAAATTTCCCAAAAAAACATTAAACCTTTTGCATAAATTAGAGGAATTTTTCCCGAAATTAAGCCGAAAAAGTTCATTCCTTTAATGAACTATTTAAATACAGGTATATAATACCGTCACCTCGTGAAAGTTAAAACAAAATTTTCGGATGGCACTTGAAGGATTCCATTTAAATTCATTTAAAATGCAAATATCTAAATCCGACTATGAATAAAAATTATCCCCGGCGCGTCGGGTTGTGTATTATTTTTCTTCGTCGGCACCTTACTTGATCTATATTTCATACAATAGCTATGTTCTCCATAGCAACGATAGAGCAAGATATACATCTCACTCTCTTTATTATAACAAGTCGACAAGACGTCAAATGCCACCTTAAAAACCTCAAATCCTTACGAGTTCCACGATACAACCATGTGAAAATGTCATAGATAATTACCTTTACATAAGCAAACATTAATCACGAATGTTGACAAATTTATGGCCTCGCGCATGTAAACAAAGCTATACTTACACGATTAGACATGCGCACTGCAACAGTATCGTTTGACAAATGGGAAAATAGACAGGTCCGGGCTTTAAAATTTATATTCTTGCCAAAAAATTGGAATTTCTTCTCAATTTCTTTGATGAGGTTGGGATCGCGTACCTAACGTCAAGTCAAATATTAATTGGTATATAACTTGTATTGATTTTTACAATTTGGCAAAAACTTGGGTAGGTATGTGTAAGACATTTTCAAGCACAATTTCTTGTTCAAGAATTTGAAAAATTTGCCCGAGAACTTGACCCGTGAAGTAATATAAACTACCTTGGTATTTACATTTTTTCTTTTATACAGGCTGTCCGGAAATGACGATGAAAAATTTAAAGGTATGATTCTACATAAAAAGATATGAAAAAAAGTTCATATTAACATAGGTCCAGAAATGCTTCCAGAGGGAGCTACAGGCCCTTGAAGATGATTTCATAAAAGTGATTTTTATTTAATTTATTAGGATCTACTTACAATACAGGAATTAACTTCTACGTATAAGTTAGAGTGATTGGAGGTCACTCTTTGAAAATATCAGGTGACCCATAATTGCAACCAGTGGCGTGGGAACAAAGGGGTGGTTAGTTATTTAGGGTTATATTTTTTCGCCGAGTGTATTTTCGCTCTCTTTTAAATAAATTATGATTCTTTGAACATTTTTACGTAAAAAAGGTTCCCTTGGTATAAAGTCGTATAGTCGACCGTTTTCCAGATAAACGGACTTAAAAGGACGACTGCAGTGCGTAAATACAGTAAACAGGCTATGTAATAAAAATAAAGATGCTTGAATACTATTTTAAAATGTAGTTTTATTCTTTTACACCCATTGCCAAAAAGAAAAACGAATTTACTGGTACCTACTACATTGGGTACATTTTTAAATTCACCTGTGGATTCCACCAAAAACTTCATTTAAAAATGTAACGCATAGGATACCAAGCGCTTCGCAACAAATCATAGTTGGCTTAATTCAAATGCATTTGAATTTGTTTAATAAGCAACTTCACTTAGTCACTTTTTTATTTTTATTAATAAAATTATTATTCAAAAAAAAATCTGAGCATTAAACTCCGTTTATCTCGAAAAGGGGCGACTATACGACTTTATACCAAGGGAACCTTTTTTACGTAAAAATGTTCACAGAATCATAATTTAGTTAAAAGATAGCGAAAATACACTCGGCGAAAAAATATAACCCTAAATAACTAACCACCCCTTTGTTCCCACGCCACTGGTTGCAATTATGGGTCACCTGATATTTTCAAAGAGTGACCTCCAATCACTCTAACTAGAAGTAGAAGTTAATTCCTGTATTGTAAGTAGATCCTAATAAATTAAATAAAAACCACTTTTATGACACCATCTTCAAGGGCCTGTAGCTCCCTCTGGAAGCATTTCCGGACCTATGTTAATATGAACTTTTTTTCATATCTTTTTATGTAGAATCATACCTTAAAATTTTTCATCGTCATTTCCGGACACCCTGTATAAAATAAGTATAAAAAAAATGTCTTTTAAACTTTTTGACGATTGCAGGGCTGCAAATAAAATATACCAAAACGTGCATCGGGATAATCTGTCTTGAGGTGGGTTTCTCTTTATTTTCATACCTAGTTTCTGTAGCCTAGGCCCAGTTTGATGTGTTTAAATTGATCATTATAAAATAAAGATATATATCACGATACATCACTACTCCATACTTACTGAAAATACGAAATACCAGGTATTTTACCCCTATTTGGGCATAATAAAATAATACAACGGCTCTTACTAGTCATTGTTTATATTCCCATCGGAGTCACTAAAAGCACAAACACTTAAACACAATTCACAAAAGCAAAGAAAAACACAAGGAATCCACAGATAAACCTTAAACACATCAACAAAAATGGCGTCCGAGCCGGTTCTGGAGTGCATTTTGAGCATGTCGCTAAAGGACAGGCCGATAACACGAGGTTTGTACGCATGCCCGATGCTGCTCAGAGGGAAGGCAGCTGACCGGCGAGTCATGCGCTCGAACGTATTTTTTCACCCATAAAACGTAACTTTTGTTTGCGCAGGAGATATGCTGTACTTATAAGGTAAATGTCTATGGAAAATGTACACCAATATTTACTCTAGAACAGGTATGGGCAACCTTTGCTTAGCTGAGGGCGTAATTTCGGGCCTTAATCAAGTCGCGGGCCGTGAGCAAGAAATAGGTAGGTTGTTAGTGAATAGGAAAGCGACAAAAACTCACACATTTTTTATTTAATAATCAAACATATAAAATGCAAATTAATAAAAGAAGATAGAAAAATCAAATGAAAATTAATGACAAACTTGAGTTTGAAGCTGAGAAACAAGATGATCAATATTGGCGTCAATATCACTAGTACATAGGCGCAAAGTGTTTTCTAAATTAACATCTGTAAGCCGAGTACGATGCTTATTTTTATTAATTTTCATGATTGAAAACAGCTGCTCATATTTATTCGTGCAAATTATTTTTCGAGCGAAAACTCTCAGCTGTGGATACTTTTCTTCGGAAAGGTATTTTCTGTAAAATTCGCTTAGTTCCACATCATCAAATTTAGACTTCAAATATAAGTCTTCTTTAATCTTAACAACAAGCGCGCTCTGCCTGCCTTTTCATACGCAAGCGCTTCCATCGGGCGCGCGTTATTTGAAATATTTGCGCGGGCCGGCTTGAAGCTAGTGGAGGGCCGGATGCGGCCCGCGGGCCGGGCGTTGCCCATACCTGCTTTAGAATGATACTCTGTTGTCGAAGAATGTAAAGACCCTTTTTGGGTTTTATTTTAGCTTAAATTGACTCAATATGTAGCTATTGGGAATTTTCCAATGTTATAGCGGCGCCAATCAAAAATTTAACTTTACAGTGGGAACAGTGGGTATAGTAATCGCAATATTCCACACTGGTGCATTCTTATTAAAATTACATGATGTAAGAACTTTTCTTTTAAAAATAAGCATACTCAATTTCTTTAAAATCGAGGAAGATACTTTACGTCTTGTCGGTCATGGTCGGTCCCCTTGTGGGTTAAAAGACGAATCAATGCATATATCTAATGTCATTAATTCTGGTACGTAGCAGGAAAATTGTATTACGTCATCAGCGTAGAATTTCACTTAGATTTAAATATTTTAATGATTTCGGTTTTGCATTGCAATTTGAATTCAATTCCTCTAAAATAGTCGCTTTCTGTTTTAATTTACCGAATAGATTTGGTTTGAAATTACCATAATATTGCTGGAAATAATTATGTAAGATTTGCATAAAATTAATCAAAACACGTACCACCATTCTCGGAAGATTTTTTCTTTAATTAATAAAGCAAATTGAAAAAGGAATAAAATGATGGTTGGCTGGTTGATGAGGAATGGATACGTTTCGACTAAATTTTAAGCCTCAGAAAGGGACTTGGAGATATAATTTTAAAATTAAAAACAGTGTATGAACTTGCGGATCATTTATTAATAAAAAATCAATGTGTTCTTCAAATTTTCCAGGTGTATCTAGTGCAGTGATGTTATTTCTAACTTTACAGTTAGTGCGGCATCAGCGGAACGATCGTTTTCCAAACTTAAAATAGTAAAAACCCATTTACGTAACACCATGGGACAACAACGCCTTTCGGATTTGTCCTTAATCAGTATCGAACACGAGTTTGTTAAAACATTAAATATCGACGAAATTATCAAGGATTTTGCAAAAAAAACTCTGGACGATCTGGTCGTTTTGTATAATACCTTGTATAGTACTTAGTGATATAATGTTTGTGCAGACTTGTTGCGTGTTCATGTGTTTTACTGTTTTCTGTCTTTTGGATTCTATAAGGCTCGATTACTGACTGCTACCCCCGTTACTAACATACATGGTAAGCAACATTATTTTGTTTATTAAGTGGTGTTTTCAAATTTTGATTTTGCATCATGTTTGCTGGAATATTACGTATAATGACTTGAATAACTACCTATGTTATGTCTACCAGTCTACCTAGGATTATGAAATAAATTCGAATTGTTTGCTGTTTTAATAGTAGGTACCGTAAAACGGGGTTACTTTGTCACCTGTTGAACATATTTTTAGTTATAACTCTGATATCCTTGGGAATTTGGGTGTGCAAAAATTATGACTATACCGACTTAATCATCCTCTACAACTATGAACTATGCAAACATTTTTATAATAAACCGTAAAAATAAAAAATAAATATATTTAGGGTGACAAAGTAGCCACGTAGCCACCAAATTTTAAATACATGTAAAACACCTGAAACAATATTATAGCGACAAAGTAGCCCCAGATATGGATGTAAAATTTTTTGGGGTGGTATATATCAATGTTTTAATGGCAAAATGATAAAAAACGCGAAAAATAAACTACTGCTACTTTATACAAAAGTAGCAAAATATTTATTTCTAGTAAAGAAAACTGTAAGTACATTTATTAACGAATAGAAAACAGGAACTTTAATACCCAAACCTTAATGCTAAAATAAACATAAACAACAAAATAAATTTCAACTTAACATAAACTCAACTAAACAAAAAAAAAGTGAAAACCGAGCTAAGACTAATCAGTATGGCACAAAACTTAAGGTTTAATGTTAGTGAAAATCCCCATTCTGCAACGACTCCCAGGATCCTTGAAATGAACTGATCTTCTTCCTTACTAAGGACTGTGGGATGTCCCACGGACTTCTTGTGCCTTCCAAGGCATTGACGAAGGTCATGCGAGGAATACCATAGGTTTGAGCGGCTAGTTTTTTGCTCATACCGTTTCGAACGGCCTCCACTGCTGCTTCCAAATTTTCTTTGCTATAGTTGCCACATGGTCGGCTGCCAGGGTTTTTTTCGTAGGTCCTCATGTTTCAATTAGGTAGCTGGATTTGTAACAAAAGAATCATCATTATTATTTGAGTCTCCGCCGCCCATTATGCCCTCTATATAAAAAACATGGCGCGCCGCTGAAGATGACAAAGTTACCCCGGGGTGACAAAGTAACCCCGTCTTACGGTACTTAACACATAATACATAACGTGGGTTTAACCCTAATTAAATTATTACACGATTAACGAATTCAAAAATTCATAAACATGAACCTAATAGTAATAAAAATAAGAATTATCATGTTCCATTCGTTATAGAGAGGGGGCCCCTTAAAACGTTTGTGGGGAGGCCCACTCAGTTTTCGTTACGCCACTGGTTTAACCTAGCGACAGACAAAAAAACCGATTTATGACTTTGAGTCTTATAAAATGAAATGTAGTTTGACATTGATACTATTCAAAATAATGTCAAATTAACTTTCCTTCAATAAATCATTCTCATTGCGTCTTGTGGATTGATAAATGTTTTTAAAAACACCGTTTTTAAAATGTCTTAGGCCTAGAAGCATTTCTGTATTTCCTTTTAGAGGCATTCCTTGTAGAGACGACTCTAATAAAGCGAACATAGTACGTGCTGAGGATATAAAGCCTCCAGATCATCAGGAGAAAGTTTTCAAACAGGGAGAGTATAGACGGTATTCCCCGTTTCAAGGAAAAAAAGGTAACTTTACAAGTTTTAAATGAAAGAGATCAGAAAGGGTTCCCTATTACTTCTAAGGGGTTTAAATAGGAACCACTTAATAGACAATAAGGATCGGATCCACAGATAAATTGGGGGAGGAGGGGGTATAGGGAGAAACTGGAGAAATTTGTGATTTTTGTCTTATAATACATTTTTGTTCATTTATATAACGTTTATTATAATATAAAAAAAATTACTTTGTCGGACTTCCATTGTCTTTATGTTGTTACTTAACACAACGTTTCGGTTAGTTAGTATCTCTAACCGTTTTCAAGTGTAAACTAAATAATAATTCTAAGGCTACTGTCTTAAATACTATCCATGCGCAATGAAGCTTGATGACTCCGCCTACGTGCTTATTGGAGTGTAAAGTTTGAGCTGTTTGTTTTGGACAAGGAGAGGTTTCCAGATATTGGGAATATCTATACTTGGTTTACTAAATATATGGGTATTTTGGTGCATGAAAGCTGCTTCTTTGAATTTTCGTTTTCTCCGCTGTTCCGTGTCCAATAGGAAACCCACTCACACGGGACAATAACTTAATCACGGATCAAATCACTCAAACTACATAACACAGGGTATTATTCAAACTCTTTATCATAGAGCATCTAACGTTTGCAAATTAAATATCAAAAAAGATTTAAAACAGAATGGTCACCCTAAAACCTTTGTAACTAACACCATCTCAAAACTTAAAAATCGCGAAGTAAAAACTAATACAGAAACGAAAGAGGAGCAAGCATTTTTTACAATACCTTATGTCAAGGGGATTTCTGAAAAGATTAGAAGGATAACCAAAAATTATAATATCAAACCAATCAAATCCAGAAATACGCGTAGCTAGCTTTCTTACAAAAGTAAAACCACCCGTAATGAAAGCACAAAAAATTGTATCTATCAAATCCCTTGCGAGTGTGGCGAATCTCACATTGGGGAAACAAAAATACCTCCTCCCGTACGATTTTTTTTTATCAATAGTGTTGCCATGCAGGGAGAACACAAGGAGTTCTTTCTTCTACCCACTTACTGATTTTCAATAACATTATCATATTACTTCATTGTCTACCACCTTCAAATAAACACTGTTTATTATAACAATTCTCGAGATTGAAGGAAGAGGAATCTCCCCGTCCTCACGGAGTTTTCTGCAAGAATTAATATAGTAGTAATTTGTAACACTGACTTCTGTTTTCTCATTTTTTGTTAAAAAAAAATCCATAACTTTTAGGAAAGGTCGAGTGGGTGATAACTCGTTTGGATGATCTCCTCAATTGGGGTAGAAAAACCTCGCTCTGGCCAATGACATTTGGCCTAGCATGTTGCGCTGTAGAAATGATGCACATCGCTGCTCCTAGATACGATATGGACAGGTAGAGTTTTTGGGATTTTATTCACGAAAGTAATAATCAAAAATTTACATCTCTATTGTCAGATTATTAAAATTTTAGGTATGGGGTAGTGTTTAGAGCATCCCCAAGACAAACAGACGTTATAATAGTAGCTGGAACTGTGACGAACAAAATGGCGGTTGCTTTCAGAAAAGTCTATGATCAAATGCCCGAACCCAAATGGGTTATTTCAATGGGTAGTTGTGCCAATGGCGGTGGGTATGTAAAAAATAATAATATTTAAATAAATTTTTTTTATAAATCAACTTTTTTTTAGATATTATCATTATTCATACGCCGTTGTTAAGGGATGTGACAGAATAGTCCCTGTGGATATTTACGTCCCAGGGTGTCCGCCCACTGCAGAAGCGTTAATGTACGGAATTCTGATGCTACAAAAGAAAGTGAAGAGACAAAATGCCCTTCAGATGTGGTATAGAAGAGTTTATAAAAAAGACAAAAAATAGTGTTCTGTTTTATTTTTACACAAGCAATATTTTCGATTGGCACTACAATTTAGGTACCGAAGTATATTAAATGAATCTAATAAAAAGTACGCCTACTAAATAAATAGTGATACCTCAAATAGCATCTGTCAGTTTTTTTTAACAAAAAAAGTTTGAAAATATTGGATTCAGAGGAAAGCAATTAGAATTAATTAAAAATGATCTGAAAAATAGACCAACTTATGTTCAAATAGATAGAAAAAAAAGCTATCCAAAAAAATTTAAGTATGGTGTTCCTCAAGGAACAATTTTAGGACCATTGGAAAATTTAAATAATAAAATTAAAAAAGATTTTAAAATTATAAAAAATTGGTTTGATAACAATCTGTTAACAATTAAATTTAATAAAACAAATCATATTCCTTTTACTTTAAATCTTAATAACCTACCACGAAATATGAATAGTATTCAAATAAATGAACACATTCAAATTTTTAAAGTTAATAAAATAAAATATTTAGGAATTATTTTTGATAGTAAATTAAATTGGAATTTTCACTTAGAAATACTTAATAAAAAAATTAAGAAGTTTACTACCGATTTTTAAAAACATTAAAAATTTCTTAAATGTAAGACAAATGGAAATATTATATTACGCGTTAGTTAAAACTCATTTAAATTACGGAATTTTAGCTTGGGAAGGAATAAATAGAACTCTAGTTAAAAAATAAGAGATATTACAAAAGAGGTTTTTAAAAATTATATTCAATAAAGATTTTCTTAATCCTTCAAAAGAATTATATGCAGAAACAAAAAAGTTGAACATAAGACAACTTTACATTTATAACATCTTAATATACAGTATGTCTCCGTAAGTTTGCATCATATGGAAAACTTTTTTATTATTCATTTTACGAAAAAAAGTTATTCTTCATAAAAAGCTCTGCATGGTCTAAAACCTAAAATGCAACCATCAAATATCGAAAATTTCCACTCATATACGAGGTTTGTCAAAAAATGTGAATTTTTCCAAAGAATGTAAATTTTTCCCAAGAGTAAAGTACCTTTATTTTTGACATTATCAAAAATTGTTATTAAAAAAAGTTGATCAGAACTAAAAACCACGTCTAAATATGCAATTATACGCATTTATGTTGAAAAATTATTTTATTAATTTATTATTAATTATTTAATTTTTTTAATTATTTAATTAATTTAATGCGTGGTATTGCATATTTAGACGTGGTTTTTAGTTCTGATCAACTTTTTTTAATAACAATTTTTGATAATGTCAAAAATAAAGGTACTTTACTCTTGGGAAAAATTTACATTCTTAGGAAAAATTCACATTTTTTGACAAACCTCGTATATGACTGGAAAATTTCGATATTTGATGGTTGCATTTTAGGTTTTAGACCATGCAGAGGTTTTTATGAAGAATAACTTTTTTTCGTAAAATGAATAATAAAAAAGTTTTCCATATGATGCAAACTTACAGATACATACTGTATATTTAAAAATAAAAACCTTATACAATTTAAAAACCATAATTATAATACACGTCATATAAAAATGAAATAACCGTAAAACCTAAAATAAATAAGTCCATAGGACAAAAAAATTATGTTTTTATTCAAACGATTATTTACCAACAAAAATTAAAAAATTGATTTCATTAAAAAAATTTAAAGTCGAAATAAAAACATGGATACTAAAAACAGACAATTTGAAAACGTTTTTAGAAATGCTTTAATTAATTAATATTGTTCTGAATAATTTATATAAGTAATATCTTTTACTTAAAAATTATAAATTAATAATTTTATTATAGGTAATATATTTCTTCAAAAAAAAAACTGCGTTTATACTATAAAATAACATTTTTTCTTTAAAACTTGATTTTTAATGCATATTTATGATTTTACATACTACAACAAAAAATAAGATTTGCCCCTAACAAGCTCAGCTTCAGGGGATTGAAGAATAAGTTTATAGAAGACAACATAAACATATTTATTTTATTTTTAAATTTTAAATAAACTTATTATTATTATTATTATATTAACTAACACAAGTCATCTCAGTTCCTAATATTCTTTTCAGGCTGATATGCTTTTAAAATTTCTAACATTAACACCACTAGATGTCGACACTTTCCTTTCTTTCGGCAGATCCTGACTGATCAACCATGATATGACGAAAGGCGTCTACATCTGCGAAATGAAAGAAAACTATTCTTCACAGTATTACTTATTTCTCCAAAAATATCATATTTATGTTAGCTCGACTTTACTCATGTACATAAATTTAATCAAACCTAGATACATTTTCGTTCTGTATGTAATTCATATTAAATATGAGGTTAGGATTTCCGCCTCTAATTTCAGTAGGCAAAACCAAGGCTAATTAAAATACTACACCGGGGCAAAAAGAAAATTAAATTTCGCCTTAGAATTAGGAATCCAGCTTATCATATATTTAACTCGGTGGTGCCGTTTCTAGCTATTCCCACTTCTGAATCCGCACAGAGTGCGGAAATATGGAAAAGCAGTGACGGAGGATTTAATAATTGTTTGTCAGTATTTCAAAATGTCGAGAAAACGTAGCTTTACATATTGGTCGTATCTAATACCTAAATAAGAGTAAGAGTAGCTACCTAGAATGTTTATTCGCTTTCAATTATATATACCATTAAGTTTGCATGCATTTTTTACATAATGTCTTGGTTGACACCTGTTTTTATAGTCCCTAACATATTAATACGAATTATATATAACTTGTATTCTGTTTTTTCTTAACTCTCAATTCCTCATTTCTCCGCCACTGCGGGATTCCAGGATATCGTTCAAAGAACAAATTAAAAGGATTCATTTCGGAATATGGGATAAGGTAGCTATGTTAACTTTGAAGATTAGGGATTTGCTTCCTTATTATTTTGGCCGGAATATTTTCTTGAAAATTACCGAGGTTATGGTTTATGTATATTTAGCGCGCCTCACCGAAATGGAAAAGCCAAACGTTTCTTAGGGAATCTGTCTACTCAAATAAACTAAAGGAAAAAGGGTATGTGTACAGCAAGAGAAAGCAATAAAATTAGAGAGAGTAAAAGAAGGAAACACATAAAAAATCACTGCCCCCCGAAAGCACATTTAAAAATAAGTTAAACGTAAAAAAGTGCCCTTAGGACAGTCAAGAAAATAAAACACCGCGACGCGGCCAAGGTGTCTCTTTACTTTTACAGTTCCCCATTACGTTTCGACAAAAACATTCTAAGGGGGCCCTAAGAGAGCCTATATCGAGACGTATGTTACCTCGAGGACTTTCGAAGGAGCCCTATAAAAGAAAGGGGCTCTCGAGAGACAACACAGAACGATGACTAAGTGACGTAGGCTCGAGCTTTGACAGATTTTTAGAAAAGCTTTTTAGTGTCTCGAGATACCGTTAAGAAAGCTGCGATCCGAAATCCATCATAATATACAGTGTGTATTAGCCAAATGGAATAAATTCGATAATAAATACATGGGGGGCGTGTTTTTTGCAAAAATTAACAACACACTCAAAAAGTAATAAGTAATACTGTTTATTTCTTGATAATGTGAAAAACAAAAAAAATAATGTAGGAGATGTTGAAAATGCTCGCCGCGAACGTCTTGGAATTTCTTCTCATCTTACTGAACATCTCAGGCTTGACCGATCTAATCGCAAGCGTTATTCGTCTTCTTAAGTCAGCCAAGTCGAGGAGTTTAGTTTTGTATATAATATTTTTGACATAACCCCATAAGAAGAAGTCTAATGGCGTCAGATCAGGGGATCGTGCTGGCCATTCCATCGATTGGAAATTGGGGCTGATTATAGACAGTTGAAGATAGGTATAGGATATTGTAGGTACATGAAATATGTCTAAAATTTTCTGTAGAATTCACATCAATTGAATAGTATACAATGTGTTGCATTTAAAATAACAAAACACATAATATTGAACAAAAAAAAACAACATGTCAGTTCGATCACGCCCCTGTATTTATGGATGTATATCCATTTCCTGAAGTAATATTATTATGTCATGCTGCAGTAATATCTATCGGTAATATATTAACAGCTAAAACAAACGCCAGAGTCGGCACAATGCCCGTCAGGACAGCGCAAACTAATAGCGCCGATTGGCATCCCCATAGGTGACCCGGTGCATACCTACAACCTTTAGCAACAAATCAAATTTGGCCACAAATCACTGTTAATGAAAATTGCGTCAATACGGGAAATCTACATCCGAAAGCTTACGGGGGATAATGAGCGAGTATATATACGATAATGCATCGCTTGAATTTCGTGACGATTGTGCCGATGAGAATGGGGATTGGAGAAGAAGGATTGTTAAGC